>JAQSUU010000005.1:5000000-10000000 GCA_038087645.1 Saccharum hybrid cultivar R570 | reverse complement strand
AGCACAAACAACTGATAAACTTAATCTTTTCATTTAAGCTATTTCAGTCATAGTCGGATTATAAATCTGGGAAACATGTACGACAACACTATTCCATTTCCTTTTGTTCATTTCAATAACCTGATTAGGCTCATTGAAATATGTTTCCTGCCTCAATTTGGAACACAGGAGAACATATTTTTATAGAGGAAAATTAAACATAGTGTAGGTATCAAAGGTAAAAGTAAAAGTGCATGTTTGGGGCAAAAATAAGGGACATAAGCAACATGGCATGTTAGTGACAAACCTTACTCCTTCCAACTGCAGAACATATTTGAAGCCACAACACAGTGTACGTATCTTCATCAAGACATATACCCACTAAAATGAAATTGCAACTCTAAGAGGTCAGTGAGCAGTCAAAACTATCCAATTCAAGGGAAGACATCGGAAATATTTTCCTTACCAAGTCGTGCATCGGTTTGATGGCAAGGAACAGGTGCTGATCTTGGGACAGTATCAGAAGAAAAAGAGATGACCGCTAGACTCCAGAACAGCTTACAAGTTGGTAAAATATACCTGACCCTTACAAATTGGTACGGAGGGAGTAATTTGGAACCTTAATCCACTGTCACAGCATGAAAAACCAACATACCAAAATTTTACGGGATGAAACCAAGTTCATATGTTGGAATTTGACATTTTATAAGCAAATTTAGTAACCCAACTAGACCTGTCCATTCTTTTACGGAACACACACCCCAATTTGGCTTACGTAGCTTATAGAAATTAGAACTTTGTGATTGTACGCCTCTTGGTGGAGAAACATGAATTCAGTCTCTTGCAAGGGTAAAAGAATATGAATATCCTTATGTCAAAGTATATACAAGGTTGCAAAGCTATACTCTAGATTCCAGTGGTAGAATTCACATTAGCTAAAAGCAAAATCATATTTCAGATAAGAAAGTCATACTCATTGTAAGAACTATAGAATAGGAATCAAAGAAGGAAGCCAATCCATAGCTTTAGTTTAGAAATCTAAAGGAAAGACTGACCCTGATATTGCAGGTAACCAAGTAATAAATTACCTTGCTAGCAAGCCCAACTGCAAATGCATCATTGGCAATTGGGTGTGCTCAGTGACAGAACCACCAATAAATTGTGTGAAGCAAAGATTTCATCGACAATGGACCTAAGCTCATTACAAAATGGACAAAATGTAACAACTAATATAATGACTCTATCATCACAAAGTGTAACATCCCGGTTTTTCAGGCAACCAAAAATACGAGCTTTTTAAAATTTTTCTTGCAATTGTGTGAAGCATGTAGTTTTTAGGTCTACCCCGAGACTAACTCACTAAGAAGTCGTTGCATACATGTAGAATTGTTTGTGGGAGTGTGTCGGAGTTCTCTCGTTGGTTTAGGATTTGGAGTCGGAGTGCACAAATTCGTAGCATGATCCTCTCGGATCCTTTCTAAATTCATCTCCCATCTCGATTGAAACTCCCTTCTCGATCTTTCCCATTGGGTAACTCCTGGATCACCTATGAGTTCCTTCCGATCCCTTTTCGAACCTGCTTGACAACCCTTCTCAAATTTATTCCCGAATTCCCCTTTCGAATTTCATCCCAAATTTACCCTCTTCGAGTCTGACTCGTATTCCTTTCCATTTCATCTCCAACTTGTATCAACCTCCTCTCAATCTACCTTGGGCCATCTTAACCTCATTTGGCTTTCAACTCGAATTCCCCTTTGGGAATTTTCCTCACTTCACCCTTTGAAAGGTTGTCTAGGATTCCTTTTTTATTTTTCATCTAAAGGTCATTCGTCTAGATGGCGAAACTCTCTTATCTTATCACCTGATAAGAAATCAGAACATTTTTCCAATTTCACTCTCTACATTCATCTCAAATCCATGGCAAAGTTCCTTTTCAATCCCCATAAATCCGTCTCAATCTCCCCTGTTAACCTATCGCGTCTCTTTTGGATCCCTCTCATTCCTTCCCTTGAAATTCACTTCTCCTAAAATCCTAGGGCTTAAATAAGAAGACCTATCTTCTTGATCCCTCGACTAGCGGCAAGCAGAGACGTGCAGAAGCATCTAGCAGTGCAGCAGCATACATGTTCGTGCATACTACCGTGCTAGTGTTGTCAAATGTGTGAGGCCCTGAGGTTTCCAAAGCCAAGGCCTACTGATAACATGCTAAGCCATACCCTCTGTATGTATATGTACATATGTATATATATACATGTATACATACAAGCCCAGCTCCTATATTCTGACTCGACACCGGCAGCAGCGCGTAGCATGGTCTTGCATGCTCCTGTGCACACCTGCAAGTACGTTAGTCACGTATAAGCAGCAGCAGCAGCATCGGGCCTCTCCACCAATCGGCCCAGCTCTCTTCGTCGTCCCTCTGACCCAGGAAGCCAACAGGAGCACAGCTGCAGCCCACAGCTTATCTCCTCTACTCCGCCATCACGTGCACGGCACGCACACATCGTCGAACCGCCGCTCCCCATTGGATGCCGCCCGCTTGCGTGCGTTGCACGCGCGTGAGGCCATGAAGGAGCGCCCGCACTCGACGAAAAGACGCCACCCCCCCAGGACCCGTTCGTCAGTCGCAGCTCGAAGAAGGAACCGAGACGCCGTCGCTCTTTTTCTGTCGCTCCGCCGACATCTCCTCTCACCGTACAGCCCTTCTCGCCGTTCGTTCTGTCCGAGCGAAGCAGCCGTGCTCCAGCCTCCATCCGCCACCGAGTGGAGCGCGCCCACGACAGCGCGGACCCCGTCCTCTGCTTTTCATCGGACGCCGTTGGAGCCCGGAAGAAGCCAACCATTTCGCATCGGATGACCTGCAGCAGTCGACCGAGCCATTCCCCCTCCCCGTCCTCTTCTCCAGGCGACGCCCCGCTGCCTTCTGCGGTCGCCGACGTCAGCCGGCCTCCCCCACGTCGCGTCGCGACACAGCCAAACCCGCGCCCGCGCCACAAATCGCGGAGGCCCCGAGCCCCACCGCACTGGCATCTTGACTGCGCGCTGCCTGCCCGAGGCCTGGATGCACGCCGCGTGGCCGGGCCTGGTACGGACGACGAGGCCACCATCCATCACATCGGCGTCCTAACCCTCGAGCTATAAAACGCAGCCGCCTCTGCGATTCCCCATCTTCCTAGCCGCCGCGCCGTTTTCTTCTTCGCCTGTTGCTCCGCCCCGCAAACGCCACAGCCGCGTCACTCTAGCCCAACAACGCAGCGCTGCCTGCTAGGCTCGCCTCGAGCCCCGCCGCGTCAGCACCCCGCCACGTCGAACCAGACGCGCCGCGACCACCGTCTCTTCCTCGCCGGGGTCAGCAGAAGCCATCGCAATGGCCTCCTGCTGCGCTATGCCACGTCCAAAGCCACGCCTCGGCTTCCTCTCTGCTAAGCCGTGGACGACCCGCCACCGCGACGCCGTCATCCTCTGCTCCGGTGAGCCACCCGAGCTGAAAGTTTCCACCTTTCCTCCCATTTTCTTTTCTTCGTCATGATCACCTGAGATCGGCCCTCGTGCCTGTGATTCTCACCTCAGGTAGGCCACAGCCTCGCGTTGCCGCGAAGCCACGACGTTGAGCTGGGGCCCTTGGGTCGCACAGAACCATCTTGACCCGTCAACACCGTCCGCAGCGCCGACTCGGAGCTAGCCGCAACACCGAGCCCGCCTGCGACCGCGCCGCCACAGCAGCCTACGACCAGGACCGAGTCGCAGCTGCTGGCGCCCCCGGCACGGCCTCGACTCCGTCCACACCACATGGTTGGCCGCCTAACTCCCCGAGCCCCTCGGTAAGCCCCAAAGCCAGCCTTTTTACCTTGCCTTGCTGCACTCCCTGTGTGCCCGGCCTTCGTGCCGCTCTTTCCTTTGCCGCGAGAACAAGTCGGTGAACGCCATGCGCCGTCGTGCCCCCGGCAGCTCACTGGCACACGCACGCTACTGCACGAGCACGCTCGCCGAGCCCCTTGGGTTTCTCACCGAGCATCTACAAGGGCACCGCCGTTGTCCCCGCGTGCGCTCGCTGCGGCCATGGCCGGCTCTCGCACGCACCCTGTCGCGAGCGCGCTAGCCTGCACCACACACGCACGTTCACCACGGTCCTGGCCTAGCGCAGCGCACGGCACGCTGCGCGGTGCTCTGCCCATTAACAGCACGCCAACCTTGTCATTAGCCAAGTCGCCCTGCCACTTCCACCGCGAAGCCGCACCGGTGGCCACGCACGGCTGCCTCGCACCCTCATCACCATCGCCACGCATGTCCCGCTGCACTCACTCGCATGGATACGACATACGCACAAGCCTCGCACGGCCAAGTGCCAGCACACACGCTGCGCCGCCGGCTCTACCTATCGTCGAACGCCTGATCAGTGGAGCCACTGATCCCTTCCCGCCCATTGCTGTCGGGCTAATTTGGAGTAGCGGCCTGATGGTAAAGCAAAAGCCCAAACCCATCCTCCGATTTACCCCTTTTCCCTTTTTCCTTTAATGAAGCCGGCTGGCCCATCTGGGTGCCATGGCCCAGATCAAGCGCCAGCTCCTTCTTCCATTTATCTGTTTTCAGAAATCTAACTTCAATCATTCGCGGAAAATTCATCCTAACTCCAAAAATCCCGCCTTACCTCCTAGCGCACTTTTGAGTCTAATTGAGTTAGGTTTTTGTTGCGGTTTTATTGCTTCTTGATTCTAGCCCTTCGATTATCGTCGACTACCATGGCGTGTGGATCGAAGGCAGGTGAGTCCCTATTGCTTCCTTTGGGTTTTCATACCCGAACACTTGTATGCTCGTACCCACTATGAACCATAGTGCGCCTTAGGTTCTCACGGTGACAACTGCACCGCTAAGAAACTTAGGTGTCTAGTGCCATTTAGTGCACATAGTCTGTGGTACCATACGAGTGGATCGGCGTTGTGTCCTCTTGTGTGCCTCTCTTCTTTTCTCCCCCGTTTCACCCTCCCTTGGTTCTCATCAACTGCAATGGCATGTGGATTAAGGGAGACCGGAACTGCTTTAGCCACTCCTTTCGGTTCCCGTCATTCTCCATGACGCTCGGATCGAAGGCCGTGAGCTGTGGTGTTTGCTTAGGATGAGTTAAGGTCTATGCCATTTTATTAAAGCCGTATAGGTCGACACGATCGACCCGGGAAATACTAGCTAGGCTATGACCTGAGCTCGTGCTTAGTGAACCACCACCTGTTCTTTTGGCCCAAGGATCGATATCTACCGAGAGGGTCAAGTTTTCTTCTTGTGTTCTTTTAGTGTTGCCTCTTTTGAGTCTTGGTCTTTTCGAGAGTATTGATTGTTCTCTTGCTTGTATGACGCTCTCACGAGGTAACGTGGATCGAACCGGAACCTATTGGAGGAGGAGAAAGCAGAGAATAGCAGAACCTGTGGAGTGGAGTTGGCCTAGGAGATGGAGACCGTACTGATCGACTACACCAACTAACCAAGACTGTACCTCTACTACCTCGACATCGCAGGTGTCATGGCAGCACCTTACTTTAGAGAATCCTATTAGGCATGCAATAATGTAGATGCTAGTGCTTTACTTTTATGCAAATGAACTGAGATAGGATGCATGGTAGATTGCTTGTGAGCCATTACCTTGTCGCAACCCTTTCCCCGGCACACCCGCTGTTAGGTTAGACGTTCGCTTACTACTTGCCGCTTTACTCTTACTTGCATTATATCTGAGATGTGATGCTGGTGAGTGAGAGGCGTAATGAGATAAGGTACGTGGTGCCGATAACATGATAATAATGTGATAATAAACATGGGGAGATCTTGGCGTGAGTCTTGGGTGTGGTGAGGGTCGAGTCGACCGAGCAGGATCTACGACGAGTCGTGAGGATAAGTCTTGCCGGGGGATGCTACCTGGGCGTTTCCCATGAGAGAGGTACCTATGGCGGGTACATGTGACAGGGAGAGGTCCCAGGGTGGAGTGTCTTCGTGGGATGAAGCCCCGGGATTGGAGGTGCTATTTTAGCACGGGGCGCCGAATGACCCGTTGAGCGGGGCATCGGTTGCCCCCTGTGAAGATATCCTGCTTAGTCACCTTAAGGACTGATATGTTTGTGGACCAGGTCTTAGGAATCCTTAAATGCCCACTCGCTTCTGTGGGGAGGAGACGGACGTTTGACTTTCTAGTGCGGTGCCACTACTATTGGGAGGTTAGCGGATAGTGTAGGGAGGTACGGACGTTGAGCGCCCACACCCTCCTAAGACAGCGTAGTACCCGAGGGGCCAAGTACTACGTCTCACAGTCTCAGCGTGCCGGTGTACGAGGTACTCCGACACGGCCCCAGTTCTGAGTGATAGGGTGGCATCGTGTCTAGTTGGAAGGTGGCCCGTTATCAGCCTAGACGGCCCAGATCGTCGATGATGGTGATCTGGTGGGTAGTGTAAACCTTTGCAGAGTTTCTGGTTGATCGATCGATACATATGCCGACTTGTCGGCTATGGACCTTTCCTAAGTACAGCTTCACTTGACTAGTGAGAGGAGTCCTTCTACCTTCCCTGGGTTTCAGTGTGTGATCCATCCTTGACCGTTGAGACATGGACGAGAGGGAGTCGTCCATGCCGATGAGAGAGTGAGATGAGGTGTGGTGAGGTGATGAGATATGATGGGATGGGAGAACATGTGTGTGAGACGGGTTAAAACTTGATGAACTTATATTATTATTAAAATATTGATACATGCATTATAGGAATCCCACAGCCAAATATTTAGGATCGCCAGATCCTTTTTCTCTTTTCCACTAAAGCTCATCGGTGCTGACCATGGCCTGCACACATCTGGCGGTGTGCAGATTTCCTAACTTGCAGTTTTAGCGAAATTATAAGGATTTAGGTGGTCTCATTCCTACGCTCAAGTTTGGTTGAAGAT
This sequence comes from Saccharum hybrid cultivar R570, assembly GCA_038087645.1. Lineage (NCBI taxonomy): Eukaryota > Viridiplantae > Streptophyta > Magnoliopsida > Poales > Poaceae > Saccharum > Saccharum hybrid cultivar. The sequence continues at coordinate 9,993,108 of JAQSUU010000005.1, read as the reverse complement.
GGAGTGTACGCCCGCTGACTTTCTACGCCAACTCTGATGACTACTCGTGGAGGAGCCTTCACCTGCTGATGCGCTACAATGACCCTGATGAAGACGTGTGTGTTTCCGATAGAACACGATGTAATAGGTGTAATAACTAGTGTTGTAAAAACCTTGTAATTTGTAATTCTACGATGTATGACTGTGATATCATCTGATAGTTGATAATGTGATGGCTTGCCCTCGTGGACTATCACATTATAAATCGTATCTGTGGATTTTCCCTTCGAGAAAAATCGAGATCGTTTCACAAAGCCAATGAAAATAGCAAGGTCATGGAAGAATGAAATAATCATATATAATCATCAATGCACAAAATCCATTATCTCAGTCTAATAAAAGTTCATCATTGCACAATCCCCAAACCTTAGTAGATAACATGACTGAAACCTAGGAGCCCGCAGCCTTTTGAAAAGCCGAGGAAAACAAGCAAGCAAGTTCAGGGAGCAAGAAATAGAGCAGAACACTGATTTTCGCTTCACAACATACCATTGCAATAATTGGAGAGAAGTACATACCTCTCATTTCATGATTTTCACTTCACCTATGGGAAACCCTCGGCCATCATGTTTTTCTCTTGAAAAGGTGGAACTTGAATTTGCTTCACCCAAAAGCCAAAACAAACTGGTACAACAACCAACATAATTGAGTGTAATTTGAATCTTTGATAAACAGTTCTCTTGTTAACCAAAGCAGTACATGCAGCTAAAACGTATGCATTGTGAAGAATCAAGAATCTAGATATAGCGATATGGAAGAAAGGAGACTACTCACTCTAGGAAGATATGAACAGCTAGAAGAAATTGACAGCTGCCAGCGTGCCACTGCATGTGGTAACTATTAAACTAAGAAGCTTAGGTTATTAAGAAGGCTCTAATTCAAGATTTTAAAGCATTTGAATGTTGCCGTTCATGGGTGAAGGCTAGACTAACAAAAGAGGCCATGCGACAGTCTGTACAATAAAAATCTGCATCCGTCAACAGACCATTATTTACGTAACAAATGTAATCCGGAATCTTTCTGTTGAATCCTAAATTCCCATCTGTAGCATAGCTATGACAGCACAATGTAATTGATCTGAAATAGCCAAACAAATAAAGCAGCAGGCCTCAGAGTCGAGGAACATATATAGCAGCAAAGGCAATACCGCACAACCTTAGACCGGTATGGCGATCATTTTTTTACTAAAATTGTTACCACTACAACAAGATTGGCACGAAATCACAAAGCAAGGCCACCGCACATGGCAGATTCACTGCATAGAGTACGGAGCAAAATAGAGAGAGGGTGAGAGGGAGAATGCAAACCAGCGAGCAGATGCATCAACGAAAAGTGGAGCCGCGAGTACAGGAGGCCGCGTGGGGGGAGCTGGGGAACTGTAGCGGAGCCACCGGAGGCCACAACCGTCAGGGCCAGGCGCGACGGCGCTACACATGTCGGGGATTGCCGCCCGATCCGAGCGCCGCCGTCCCCGCCTCACCGCGCTGCTGACCTGAGCCGCCACCTCCAGCGAGGAAGAGGCCACGCACAGCCGGGGTCGTTGATACCAAATAGCTAGGGTTTCGTCCAGCACATGAGCAGACGCGGATCGGCGGGAGGAAACCGTGTCTGGGGCCCCCGTGGCAGCGCCGGCGTGTCGCGGCTAGGGACGGCCGCCGCCGTGGCGCACGCGTGGCACGACGTCGTCGCCCCACCAGCACGCCACGCAGCAAGGTGCCGTCGCTGGATGGCCGGCACGCCACCACCTCGGGAGAGAGGGAGAAGGAGAGGGAGGGAGAGAGGAAGGGGCTGCGGTGCGGGGAGCCGCGGCGGTCCACTGCCGGGAGAGACCGGGCTGAAGCTTGTGTCTCTGTTAGGTGTCTCTTTCCGTGTCTCCGTGTCAACATCTATTCGTTCTCCACAGATGGCCTGCACATGTAGAGTAAATGGAGCCGCAACGCCAGTAGAAAACGGAGTTGTCGGTCTAGTCTGCCTCCGCTAATCAGGTGTTTATCATTTTCTGGCCCCACATTAAATCCCGCAACGAATGGATGGTGAACACGTGTGCAGAGACACGGAAAGAGACACGCAACGGAGACACACCAAGAGAGGCAATTTCGGGCGACGTGGACACCCTGGGCGTTTTTGGGGCGACGTGGCCACAAGGAGATGTCGGGGCCCAACATAGGATTGAAGGGAGAGATGCCCTTTGATATTTGTGTGAGAATTGGTCCACATTTCATGTTACGTGTGGCCTCCTGCTGCTACTGCTACTATAATCACTTCAGTCTCAGCTATTGGGTACATTTAGGGGGTGTTTAGTTCCTAGGGTGAAAATTTTGGGTGTCACATCGGATGTTTTATGGGATGTCGGAAGGGATGTTCGGATACTCATAAAAAAACTAATTATATAACTCGCCTGGAAATCGCGAGACAAATTTGTTAAGCCTAATTAATCCATCATTAACACATGTTTATTGTAGCACAACATTGTCAAATCATGGAATAATCAGGCTCAAAAAATTAGTCTCGCAAATTTATCGCGATCTGTGTAATTATTTATTTTTTCGTCTACATTTAATACTTCATGCATGTATCCAAACATCCGATGTAATGGGCTGAAAAATTTTGGGTGAGGAACTAAACACCCCTTAGCAGAAGGCAAAAATATTTTTTTAGAAAATATAAAATAGTAAATCCACCAAGATTTAAAGAAACCTAATGGACAGGCCAGACCTGCAATCTCTCATGTTTTTATAATAACATTAATTATTATCGGATCAATCGTACAGAATATATAAAATAGTATATCCACCAAGATTAAAGAAACCTAAGGACAAGCCATACCTACAATCTCTCATTTTTTTATAATAACATTAATTACCCAATGATCAATTATACAGAATATGTGAACCTAATGTAAAGTTACTAACCTGCCCTGAATTTTTTTCTGAAAACTGAAGGTACAAAAACAGTGAAAAATAGTCTTGACACAGAAGGGTATATGTATATTAACAGTCCAATATTCAGAGTTTCAGATGTTCAAAATTGCAAAAGTTTGATCAATTGTAAATTGTCAAGATTCAGGAAGAAGATAAATTCTAGTAATACCTAATTACTTGTATGTGTTGTACTCAGCTTCATCAGCCATCAGATTTGCTGAACACAAAATGGTATCAATATGTAAACTTGAATTTCAATGTGATTCGAGAAAGAAAATCCCAAATTGCCTTTTCATATATACTGTGTCAGATAAGTACTTGTCCATAAATTCACCATGGCGACATTTCTGACCTATCCGTACTAATAGCTAGCTAATGTACATGCAGGGATGTGTATTAATAAATTGACATGTATACTAGTAGCCATGGTATAAATAGAGTGACAGGAGCTTAACTAACGTAACTTGTTTCCATGTATCTCATGCAACAAATTAAATGGCCACTTAACGATCTATAATATGTGAAAGTAGACGGGCCCAGGAAAAATGCTGTCAGAAGGTTTGGAAGTCCGGCGTATGCTGATGTACAGACTACAGGAATGCTGAATGCATGCATGTGAACAACAGGGGGAGTCCCAAATCTTGTATGCTTGCAGAGGAAAGATGCCCCCCTCCTCTTCCCCCGGTCAGCCTCTCCTAAGACTGCCTCCAACAATCACACCTCAAAATACAAGAACCATTTATCCTATAGGTAGCGCTACAGGTAAAGGGTTCAATACCCATTTTCAGTCTTCTCCAACAATAAGACCCAAAAGACAACTCTTTCTGCAAATGGATCTCCAAGAGAGAGAATACTCAAATTTAGGTTATGCCTCTCATAACACCTAAAATGGGTCTTCCATATAAATACTCTGTTAGAGGCTATAGGTATCATGTTGGAGACCCATTTTGGATTTGGGTACCCTAATGGGTCTCTGTTGGAGACAGCCTAAGGAAACGTCTATTTCTTTGGCATACAACAAACGCTGTGGCGAGGGAGTGACACTGTCGGGTGTGCGGTATTGAGCCGGAGTGACACTCAAGTTCATAGCCGGGTGAGATACCAAGCCAACAGTAATATAATAAGTATCACTGCCGGGCCATGTTTCAAACAGGCAGTGGCACTCGATATCACTATCTGTTTATGCGTCGGCAGTGACAATCAAAATATCACTGTCGGTTCATGCGCCAACCGGGCAGTGGTAGTTATGGATACAACTGTTGGTTGGTGCTTTGACCCGACAGTGATTCTCTATTATCACAGTCGGGTCACTAAACCGGCAGTGATAGGCCACCCCATCACTGTCGATTAACCTCTGGTGGCATAAATTCCAACAGTGATGAAGGGTTCCGATCCAACAGTTATTAGTAGTCCTGGCGTAGTGTTAAGTGTAAGCCCAGTAATAGAGCCAAGTGTTTGGCTATTAGCCAAGTTGTAAGAGCCAACATATGCAATAGTAGTCTCTTATTTGTTTATAATAAATATTTTTTGTTACTTTTACTTATGTCTCATTTTTTCTTTCCTAATCCTTCTCACATTCACTTTGTTGTACTTTTCTCATTCACTTTATTGTATGGGTCCACCGCTGCAATGCTTCCATGTCTAGCTTATTACGTGCATAAGAGCTAATAAGAGGGTGTTTGTTTCCTCCTCCTAAACTTTTAGTCGTTGTCCCATCGGATGTTTGGACATATGCATGGAGTATTAAATATAGACTAATTACGAAACTAAATGCACAGATTGAGACTGTTTGCTAGACGAATTTTTTAAGCCTAATTAGTCCATGATTTGACAATGTTTAGGCTTAATAAATTCGTCTCACGGATTACTGACAGATTCTGTAATTTATTTTTTTTATTAGAATCTGAACATCTCACGCGACACCCAAACACCCCCAGCTCTCCTCTTGTTTCTCTTCTCTCTTCCACGTTAGTATTTGCTTGGTTTGTTGGCAATTATTGTACTTGCTCTCACTGACGTAACTTGTTTCCCTGTTGCTCCTGCACCGAATTAAATGGCCACTTGAAATTGTAATACTATGTCAAAGGAGATGGGACCCAGGAACAATATAATAATGCATCCATGTGAACCACGAGGGGAAGTTCCAAATCACCTTTTATTTTTCCTCAGCTCCATGCAAGAGGGTTCTTGATCAAGGTCAAATCATGTCGATGCTGACATGACAATCTCGCCAAACACGATGCCGCTACAAATCTATACCTAATAATAAAGAAGCAAAATTTGTCACCTCTGATTTTGGTTTCTCTCCCCCTGATTTTGGTCCGGCCCCTTCTTTTGGCCCCAATGTCAAAACGCCGTTGTCAAGCCAAGTCTTAGTCCGACATCAATACGCCTATACATGCACGCATATATACAGGCCGCATCAGCCGCAATCCTGCCAAGCCGTCTTAGTCCAACATCAATATGCCTATACATGCACACATATGTACAGGCCGCCGCATCACGACGCTGCAATCTTGGCCGCCCTGCCTAGCTTGTACGTGCATGTGTGGCGGAACTGCCTAATCTAATGTCCTTCCAAAAGTACTCGTCTTCCATTAGACACTAAGTACCCAATGGAGAGCACTAAACTATGCGATTCCATCGAGCACACCGCAATAGAGAACTCGAAGATCCACATTTTTACATTAGGATCATAAATGAGAGAGTAAAGCTTACAACATTCTTGTCATTTCTTATATCACTTTTAGTACAACATCAGAGTAACTCATTATTTGATTATAACAGTGGAATATAAAATATTATCAGAGTTCAGCGGAAATAAAACTACTAAACGATAAGTTAACATTAACATGTTGAACTCTTATAAGCATGAAATCATAACAAGTTTTAAGTATTTTCTCGGTAAAACTTTTGGTGAGATTTTGTTAGATAAACTCTACTTTGTATCGTAAAGGAAATCCTCGCTGAGCCTACCAGGAGGTTTTCACACACAAGTGTTAGCTTATCAGCACTTGTCACCTACAACAGGGTAGAACAAACCCTGAGTACTCAATTGTACTCCGCAAGACTTATCCGATAGGACGAAAGAAAAAGACTCTAAGGATTATGCAAGGTTTTTTTGACTTGTGGGTTTATTGTATCTGCAAGAAGCATCACTAAATGTGCATCCTTATATTACTTTTTATTAGCAGTCATCATTAGTTTATTAACTGACCATTCTTTGTAAGCACTAAAGCTACTTTCAAGTAGGTGGTAAGCAATCCGAACCATTTCACCATCTTTCATACTCCTTACTACGATGCCAGAATATAATCATGTCGTACCGTCAAGTTGACGGCGATTCGTGAATAAACGTGCCCAGCTGAGTGCCCCGAAAACACACGTCTTGCTTGTACCCCGTGCACAAGCAAGACCAACCCGTTCCACTTCTATCAAGGGGTCCATGTCCTCATCCAAGCTTGGACTCTAAGCCCCAACACTGCAGGCCCGGCCATAATATGATAGTTAGACCTCCTCAACCCGATATATAACCACCTAAAAAGTCGGTCCAAAAAGAGCCAGAACCCATGACAAGAGAGAAACAAGTCTTCCCGTTCCCGTAAGCAAGTATATGCTCAAGACAAGTAGGTCTGTGACCTGACTATGGAATCCAATGCAACGAACGGTCCTTAATCGATACAAGTAGAACAAATGCAATCAGAGCTCCGCTCTGTTGCCCAACCAAATCCTAGTCCATCCAACCCGTTCCGCCCAGTCTCCGATTATCCATTTATATTCCATGTGATAGTAACATGATAATAGTAACAATAATATATTTTCTATCTCTCGCGAGTGATCGATAATCACTCGACTTCTACCGGAATCCTATATCATAGCACGCTACGCGATCCTATCGTACTAGTAAGACTCATAGGAAATATATATATATATATATATATATATATATATATATATATATATATATGCAAGTGGGTTTCATTCAACTCCTTTAAACTTAATGCACAAGCATAAATTAAAGTGCAGAATAATAGGAGTTATGCACCGGGGCTTGCCTAAATAACATGTAACCAAAAGTTAGCATTCCACCATGGTGACACGATCATCAAGGCACCATCTCTGCTACCTCCAGGTGACTTCACACTCCATCGGTGTTCTTTTACGATATACATGAATGCAACGGAAACGTAAATAGACAATGATAATTGCAACTAGGAGAACACGATACGCTTCGCAAACTACGTGCTAACCCTATGAAAGGTCTTTGTAACACCTCAAGTGTTTAGTCCATAATTGCATTGCATTTGCATAAGCATAAGCATGCATCATTCATGTTTGTTATTTTATGTAATGCAACACATGTGATTGTTCTAGGAGTTTTTGTTTGGCTTATATCATGGGGTATTTGATAGTTGGTGTAACAAAAAGGTAAAGTAGCCAATTATGTTCCACAACACCTTAGTTATACTTAGGGTAACTCTTGGAGCACGGTTCATGTTGATCAAAATTGCAAAAATGCCCTCCAAGAGATGGTTGACCACCATTTGACCCTAGGATGTTCTAGTTTGACCAATTAAAAAGTCTAGCTTAGAGACCTTGTATGGAAGAGTACCCTTAAGCAAAGTTGTAGGAAATTTTATGGGAAACAAGTCTCAATATGACCATCTCATGAAATTGACCGGAACATGCTCAAAAGTGGCCCACAAGTCAGCTAGAGGAGTGGCCTCAACACTTAGATTTTTCTAAGTCCTCAAATTGACCCTCCAGTTTTACTGAGGCCTACTTTAGAGGCTTGTAGTTTGCAAACCAGGCCAAACCAGCTTCCACTCATATTGACAAACTTGTAGTCCTCATGTAGCTCTACAACATTGTCAACATCACCCAAGTCTGGTTCTCCATAGTTTATGAGTTATAGTGTCATGAAGTTGGGGTTTCAGTCGGTTTTAACCACTGAAATCACATTTCAGTTTCACCGAGCACCACTTGATGTCACTGCATCTCACCAACTAAACCGAACCAGCTCTTGATGCCTTTTACAAACTTGTAGTGCTCACGTAGGTCTACCACTTTGTTAATTGGAGGTTCCACTGAAACGAGCTGGTTTAGAAGTTAATCACCTCCAAAGTCGCTCTGTCAGTCAATATCGAGGGCACCGTTCATCGCGTTTCAGTTCGTCAGAGGGAGAAGTGGCCGACCGGCCACAGGGCTTCGCTGACTCGTGGAGACGCGGTGGCACCCGTACGCCGGCCCTGGCCCCACCGGTCAGACCACGGCGCCTTCAACACCGCCACGACGCGTCGAGGCTGCCTCCATTCCCTCCGCCTCCCTCTTCCGGTTTCAAAACACCAGACCGAGCCGCCATTGCCGCTCCACCTCCGGCGAGATCGCGCGCGTGTTCCACTGCATCACCAGCCACCAAATCACGCCAGTTCCTCCGCCTCACCGCCCTACATCTCCTCGACCCACTGACGGCCTTGATTGAACTCAAGGTGAGCCACATTGCTACCTCCGCCGTTTCCGAGAGGTCACCGGAGCTCCGCCATGGAGGCTCACCGTGGCCGGGGTAGCTCGGGCCTCTCTCCGTCTTCCCTTCCTACCTCAATAGCTCCGCCTAGCTGCAGTGAAGCTCGTACCGAGCTTAGCCGGGACCGTGCACCCTCACCGGCGGCGGTACACCGCCACCCGACCCTCACCGGCCGCCGCTCGCGGTGACGAGTCCCTTCCACTCCAACCCAACCCCTCCTGCTAGCACGAATCGAAGCACCGTGTGACAGAGAACGCGAGGGTGTGCTTGGTTTCCCGAGCGAGCTCCCCTCCGACGAGCTTGAGCTCGTCGGAGCTCGCGGGTCGCCGCCCCCTCTGCTCCCGGTCACCGACCTCGGGGGCCCGCATGTCAGTGCCGCGCGCGGGCGGGAGTCTAAGCGGGCCGCGCGCGCGCGTCATGGGCCACGCTGTTCCCGGGCCGGCCCAGTTCCAAGTGAAGAATTATTTCATTTAATTATTTTGTCACAGATTTTGTGGTAGTTTGGAAAAATGTAGATCTAGGGTTGTACTTGCTCAAAAATCATGAGATAAATTTTTTTATGGTCTACATGATGTGTAGTATTTTAGAAAAATATAAATCTGGTTTGTGATGTTTAAATTCTGTGAGAATTTAATAGATCCTTTAAATGTGTTTTGAAATGCATGCAAATGTATTAAATATATAACTTGAGCTGTAGAGTCCCAAAAATCATGAAATTTGGTGGGTAGGTTACTTTATACTTGCCTTAGCTCTGGTAAAAATTTGGGCATCAGTGCTTAAGTAATTTTCAAGTTATAAGGCTATCATGTTATTCTAGGAAATAATTGAATGAATTTTAGTAATTTTTCTACATGTGCAATGTTCTTGAAACTTTTTGGAGAATGTCTTGGTACCCTAGAGTGTCTAAGAAAAATATGAAATCTGTTGTTTGATACTTTTCAATATGATGTATTCATTATACAAAAATCAGCCTTTTGGACTTGGGAATTTTGTATAGGGAGTTCCTTTAAATAAAATTGGTTCAAATTTTTACAGTAGTCTCTCTTTGGGTCAGAGAGTCCCCTGTAATTTTTGTAGAATTTTAGGAGCATTTTAAATATATGTTTAAAATTCCACCTAATTAATTAAGTAAATTAAGAAATGAGTATAAATAAATGTTCTAGGTGGTCACACCATATTTTCTGGTGTTTTTGTACCCCATGTGAACTTTTGGTAGCATTAGTTTTGTTTTAGGGGACTTTGGCCACATCAATAAATATTTAACCCTTGCAATTTTAGGTTTTCTGGACAGCTGGTAGTATTTCTAAGTTTGACCTTTGATAAAAATGGTTGCTGGAAAACTTGTAAATACCAAAGTTGTAGTAAACTTGATAAACTAGCTTGTGTCAAAATTTGGGAGCATTTGGCTTAATAGTTTGAGAGTTATTGCTGTTTAAAGTGGCAGCCCAGAATCTGCTACTCTCTGTTAGAAAGGGAACATATTCTGGAACTTATGAAATTTGACATGGAAAACTTAGGAGTTTGGAGTTGAGGTCTGAAAATGAATTGTAGTGCATTTCTTAGGCTTTCCAGATTATCTTAGATCATATCTTTTGGAATTGGAAATCTCCTGTTATGATAAAAACAAGTAGCTGCTGTCCAGAATGTTTTACTGTGGTAATTGCTTATGGATGTGGTGTGGTATCCTAAGAAATGCTACTCTTGTAATTGTTAGGTGTTAGGGCCTTAACTGAAGAAGAGCAGCTTTATCTTAGGTTGAGTAGATTAGGTGAGTACTTCCCTACCGGAGAGGAAATTTGCACCTACTCTTTTGAAGTGATTTGAATAGAGCTTTAAAAGTGTTGTAATGCATTTCATTCCGAGCATACTGCACCTTTCACTATGCATCCATGAGATTTATTATGCACTCATGCAATAGGTGTTCCGGAGGGGGTAACACTCCTCGAATTCGAACAAGTGGTACCGGAGGAGATCCAGAACCCGCCGGAATCAGCAGAGGAACCCACCGGCGGAGAAGCTTCCGAAGAAGACCTTCCTAAGTGCCCGGACCACAGGCCTGCAACCTTTCTCAAAGGCAAGCCCGGTGCATGCTGAACCCATCGTTTATAAATATATCTTGAGTACTTTTAATTATTTACTGCATTAAGTAGTAGGAGTTGTATGAAAACAATTGTTGCATTATACCTGTCCTTGTCCAGATATCGTACTTAAATCCCAAATTAGGTTGAGGCACGTGTCAATGCTTAGCCCTGCTTAGTACGGTAGAAGTCGGGTGATTTCCGGTCATCCGCGAGATGTAGGAAGGAGTCACGAGTGGCTTTATGGCTATCGTGGATGGAACCATGCTTTAAAATAAAATTGAGACCGGGCGGGAGTCCGATGGTACAGCTGCAAGACACTTCACGTCTTGGGTGTGGAGCCATGCCCGTCTGAGTCGTTTAAGGACCGATTCGCTGTACGTCCTTGAGTCATGTTGAACGCAGTCTAACACTTAGTTGGCCGGATAAGTCGTTCCGACTGCGAAGCCGAGTAATGTGATTCAGGCCGGGAATCGAATGGTAGGTTGCTTCTTGGAGGAGAGAAAGGATGTGCTTGGGGACATTGGCGTGAGACCAAGGGGGGGTTAGAGTCCCTATCACCTGGCAGAGTGTCGCCCTTGGGGTCGCGACATCATTCGGACCCGCGATTCCTGAATCATATGAAAGGTGGCTTGTGCGACCCTGACAGGGGTCTGCGCGGTGAGTGTTAGAAATACCCCTCCAGCTGGATAGGAATTTGATTCGAATCGCCGTCGCTCCCGGTTAGTGAGCACTTGACTTGAGCAGCGGCAACGTAGATCTCATTAAATGAACAGATGGTTAAGTGGATGATACAATGTTGCCACAATTTATTCCTGCTATAGAAATAATATAAATAATTGTTTGATGATAATCAAGTGCATGTTTAGTATATGTGCTAAGATAGATGACAGGTAAATGCTAAAAAAACAACTGCTAGTACAGGTTATAAGAGTTTCAACTACTTATGCCTTTATGCAAAATGTGGTGTCAGCTAGCCTCTTGTGTAAGCCTTGCATAATCCTTGGTGTCTTCTTATTTCTGGTTTTTGACGGGTAAGTCTAGCTGAGTACATTCCAGTACTCAGGGTTTATTCCCCCTGTTGCAGATGATATGCTGTATCAAGGCTTCTACAAGACGTGTCTCCATCCTGCGGGTGATGATGACTAGATAACTAGGGCGTGATCGTCTTTATGTACTTTCCTCATGCTTTTGCGGGTTGTTGATCATCAAGACTGGCAGTAATTAACCAACTAGTGTGTGTGTTATGCTTCCGCTACTTTCCAAACTTGGTTTGTAATATTTGCTACTCCGTGGTGTAAACTTATTTCGGAACTACTTGTGAAATGTAACGTACGATGTGTATGTTGAATGATGCGATCCTGGTTGTAAGCAGTTTGGTTCGAAATCCTTCGTGGTTTCGATTGACTACCGGGATTATATGGGCTCAAGTTTGAAAATTTGAGCGCTTCGGTGCTTGTTTTCGTACTTGTGCTCTTATAATTTGGTCGGTTCTGTTACAACTGGTATCGGAGCATAATTCAACATTAAACACATCTTACGAGTAATTAAAAATAAAAGTATTTATTTATGAAAAGGGTTAAACTCTAAAAAATTATTTTTATAGGTATGCCAGTGATCACATCCCTTAGCCCAAATAAGGACTCTTAGGTGGCTTATGATAAAGACTAACTTGGGGGCCTTGTTTGTTTTTTTTTCGTCGTCCATACGACGTGATATTGTATGGATGCCATCCACTTGGGTGGTAATGTATGGATCAATTACCTCGACGCTCTGGTAAGTGTGAGTTGTGAGAGCATGATCGTCCAACCGGCGGTCTAGGGGAGAGTAGTTTTGGTGACTTGCATACTTACATGTTCAAACCATGTAACTATGTAAAGCACTTAATTGTGGGCATCTATAAATCGGGTAGCTTTGATACTGAAATATATACATCCGGGGATGTGTATATGGAAAGTATTTACTTTACTGTTTCCTTGTATGTTATTTTAGGAATTGTTGGGCTGCAATGAGATTTTCTGCAGGTACACTAACAGCGTAACGAGTAGACCGATAGTTTCGCTTATACGAGAGAACGTATGTATGCCACCGCTTAGCGTTAGAACTTTAGTTTCTACTAAGGTGAGAGGGCGTACGGAACGTGCATGCATCATGTTTAATTATATCATACATGTCATTTACTCCCTCCTTAAAAATTTCAATAGTCCCGACTAAATTAAATTTCGTATCCCCTAAATGATCCTCACTTTAAGTCGTATCTTGTTGATACAGATGGCATGTACTAGGATGACAGCCCGTAAGTCGACCGGAGGAAGGGTCCCTCGCCACCAGCTAGCTCCACGTGAGCCCCGTCCTGAGCCCACTGAGGTGGAAAGGCTACGGGCTGAGTTGGCTGAGGTGACTGCTGCTAGGGATGCAGCGCGGCAACAACTGGAGCAAGTGATTCATGATCGTGATCAGGAAACGCTTGCAGTCCAGAGGTTGACCGTGGCAAATCGCAACTGTGAACGCATGTTGGTCCGTGTCTTAGAACAGAGGGATGAAGCCTGGCACGAGGAGAATGTTCTGAGGGCTCGTCAGTTTGAGCTCGAGCAACAGTTAGAGAATGCTGAAGAATACAATGACAACCTTCATGAAGAAGTGCACCGCCTGAACAACCAGCTTAATCCTCTGCTACCTAAAAACAACAATGTAGAAGAGGATATGGGCTCGGGAATCTTCATGGCTGGGGATGATGATGAAGTGGAGGTCAATGGGCCACAGGATGCCCCACCTGCAGAAGCACCAGAGGAGGAGCCAGAAGAAGAAGAAGACGAGGAGTTAGAGCCTGTTAGTGATGAGGACGGCGGGAAGATCCTTGACACCGACTCTGAGGATGATGCTTAGAGAAGTCATCATGTGGTTATGGTGTAGGGTCGTCTTTTGTGCCCTCCCTGTGTAGGAGTGAGGCCTTGTAATAACTTAACGTTGGGATGTAAGGTCGAACCATATGTTTTCTGAATGTTAGTTGAACCTGTTAATTTCGATCGTAATGGGATGTCTTATTGTGTTGCGTTCAATGATGGTGTCACGATTAGCACCCTTCGGTGCCGCGACGAAACCGAGGGCCTCCTATGGCGCGTGACATAAGGCTGTGTTGCTTGGCACGCGCTGGTATCAAGGTGGCTAGTCATGATCCACCATGGAACCCTCCATTGAGAAGTCTCTTTGTGGTCAGTTTGAAGTAGCCTTTCACAGTCAACTAAAAATTTTGAGATCGAATCCAAATCTCGTGCGAGAGGTCAAAAATCATATAGATAGTGACGTAAACGGTCAGTAACTGTTGTGCTCCCTGTGAGTGAGCCTTTATTAAAGAAAATCTTGTTGGATTTCCTCGTGAGGTTTCATCAATTGATGCGCTTGAATGGATTGTGCGGTTGTGATGAATTATTGTGCCTTGATTATTTTGAGAAGTCCATTTCATGAAGTCAGTTTGACATGATTGCCATAATTCATCTACAAATTTCCCACATCGTCAGTGCTCATTGGCTATGCATTTTGCAGATGTCGTACAATCTCCGTCGGGGTCATGGCAATGAGGAGGAGGAACAGCCACCCCCTCCGCCACCACCTACCCCGGCTGAGCTAATGCAGACCGTGGTAGAAGGGCAGCGCATGTTGGCTGATGCTATGCGCCAACTTGCCAATCGGGAGGCTCGTCAAGGTCGTCAGGGCCCCGAACCAAATCAGTACAGTGATTTCAAGGACTTTCTTTATACAAAGCCCCCGCTCTTTAAAGAAGCGGAAGAACCACTGCAAGCCGACGAGTGGTTGAATACTATTGAACAAAAGTTTCGTCTGCTTCGCCTGACCGATGAGCAAAAAACTGAGTATGCTTCTCATCAGCTGCATGGTCCAGCGGGTATTTGGTGGAGCCACTATCGTTCCACACTGCCTGCAAATGTCCCGATTGCTTGGGACCAGTTCAAGGCAGCATTCCGGGGGAACTATATTCCTCCAGGTCTTATGGCAATCAAACACACAGAATTCATGAGGCTGTTGCAGGGAAACAAAAGCTTGACTGAATACTTGCAGTCTTTCAACAACCTGGCAAGGTATGCCACAGAATTTGTGGATACCGATGCCAAGAAAATTGCTAGCTTCAAAAGGGGCTTCGGCCCAAAGCTGATGAATACTATGGGCACTAGCAAGTGTACTACTTTCAATGAATTTATCAGTGATGCTTTGACTCAGGAGAACAATAATACTATTTATTCTGCCTCTAAGAGCCGTAAGAGGGCCCTGGAGGCGAGTGCTTCTCAGTCGCGGGCCTCAGCTGCACCAAGGTCTTCCCCACGCCCACCTGCTCAGAATACAAGGTTCCGTCCGCCACAGAAGAAGCCTGCTGCCAAAACTGGATTCCGCAAGGCTTATACAGTCGCTCTGCCAAAGGGCAATTCTGGTCAGAGCAGCTCTAGTGTTCCTCCAAGCAACATGCCTTGCTGAAACTGCAACAAGCCAGGCCATTGGTCCCGGAACTGTCCGTACCCTAAGAAGAATGTCAACCAAGGTGGCCGTCAGGGACACGCTCATTATAATAGTATTGAGAAAATACCATATGGTGAGGTGGTCACTGCTGGTAAGTTCCTAGTTGACCAACACCCTGCAGTGGTACTTTTTGATTCAGGTGCTTCGCATTCCTTTATCAGTCCTAAGTTTGCATCAAAATTTGCACACAAGTTGCATACTGTTGAAGGTGTGGGTTATTGCATTAGTGCTGCAAGTGGGAATATTTCCACGAATAAAGTAGTGGAGAACCTTAAGTTTGAGATAGAAGGGCGAAGTTATTCGCTTGCTCTACTGGTTTTACCAGGTTTAGACATAGATGTTATCTTGGGCATGAATTGGATGAGTCAGAATGGGGTACTCATCGATACCTCCGCTCGGGTAGTTATGCTCAGAGATCCTACAGATCAAAAGGGTTTTCTAGTACAACTTCCCAGAAAAGTTGAATTGGCGGGGGAAGTTCATGCTGTGCAAGCAAAGGCGTTGGCTGAAATTCCCGTAGTAAATGAGTTTCCGGATGTTTTTCCTGATGATTTGCCGGGACTCCCTCCGGATCGGGATGTGGAATTTAAAATCGAGTTGTTGCCTCGCACGGCACCCATCTCTAGGAGACCTTATAGGATGCCTCCGAATGAGTTAGCTGAACTTAAGGTGCAGTTGAATGAACTGTTAAAGAAGGGGTTGATTCGTCCTAGCTCGTCTCCGTGGGGATGCCCTGCTATCTTTGTAAAGAAGAAGGATCAGACCTTGCAGATGTGCGTGGACTATAGACCTCTGAATACAGTCACTGTTAAGAATAAGTATCCCCTACCGCGTATCGATATCTTGTTCGATCAGTTGTCCAAAACTAAAGTCTTTTCAAAGATTGATCTAAGGTCTGGGTACCATCAGATTAAAATCCGTCCTGAAGATATTCAAAAAACAGCCTTCTCGACAAGATACGGCCTTTATGAGTATCTTGTTATGTCTTTCGGCCTGACGAATGCCCCCGCACACTTCATATGCTTGATGAATTCGGTGTTTATGCCCGAATTGGACAAGTTTGTGGTGGTGTTCATTGATGACATCTTGGTGTATTCTAAAAATGAGGAAGAACATGCTGAACACTTGCGCATTGTCCTCAGCAGACTGCATGAGCATCAACTGTATGCGAAGTTCAGTAAGTGTGAATTCTGGCTTCGTGAAGTACCTTTCCTTGGGCATGTGTTGTCCGATGGAGGAATTATGGTGGATCCCACTAAGGTACAAGAAGTATTGAATTGGAAGGCTCCTACTTCGGTTCATGAGGTCCGAAGTTTCCTTGGGTTGGCTGGCTATTATCGTCGCTTCATCCCGGATTTCTCAAAAATAGCCAAACCCATGACTCGGTTACTGCAGAAAGACACCAGGTTTGTCTAGACTCCTGAGTGTGATGCGGCTTTTCACCAATTGCGAACCCTCCTAACCTCGGCTCCGGTTTTGGCACAACCAGATATCGAGAAACCGTTTGATGTTTATTGTGATGCCTCAGGCATAGGTTTGGGAGGTGTTTTGATGCAGGAAGGCTGAGTAATTGCATACACCTCACGGCAACTTCGGAAGCATGAGGTGAATTATCCAACGCATGACTTAGAGCTGGCTGCAGTTGTTCATGCTTTGAAAGTATGGCGGCATTATCTGCTGGGCAATGTCTGCAATATCTATACAGACCACAAAAGCCTCAAATACATCTTCACCCAACTCGAGCTAAATATGCGTCAGAGAAGGTGGCTCAAGTTGATTAAGGATTATAATCTTCAAGTACACTATCATCCAGGCAAGGCAAATGTGGTTGCAGACGCTTTAAGCCGTAAGTCTCATTGCCATTCCTTAGTTGAAACTGATTTTCATCGATCCCGCCTGTTACATCCAGCAGTCTTGTACAACATCACTGTCAGTGGTACTCTCAGAAACAGAATTATTGAGCTCCAAAAGACTGACCCGGGTATATTTCACATAAAACGTAAGATGAAAGAGGAAGAAACTAAGCATTTCAGGTTAGATGACGAAGGTGTGCTGTGGTTTAAGGATAGATTAGTGGTACCTAAGGACCGAGAGCTTAGAGATCAGATCTTGTCCGAGGCACATTCTTCCAAGCTGTCCATTCATCCTGGTAGTAATAAGATGTACTATGATTTGAAGCCACTTTATTGGTGGACCAAGATGTGGAAAGAGATAGCTGCATATGTTGCTAGGTGTGACACCTGTTGCAGAGTTAAAGCTGTGCACATGAAAGCTGGGTTACTCCAGCCACTTTCTATCCCAGGCTGGAAATGGGAAGAGATAAGCATGGATTTCATTGTCGGACTTCCTCCTACTGTCAAAAATCATAACTCCATCTGGGTAATTGTTGATCGTTTGACCAAATCAGCTCATTTCATTCCAGTGAGAGTGGACTATCGTCCCACTGACTATGCTGAGTTGTACTTCAATCAGATAGTCCGACTTCATGGGGTACCTCGCACTATCGTTTCTGACCGTGGTCCCCAGTTCACTGCTCGCTTTTGGGAGCATTTGCATCACCTTCTGGGAACCAAGTTAGTGAGAAGCTCTGCTTATCACCCCCAGACGTCTGGTCAGACGGAACGAGTTAACCAAATCTTGGAAGATCTGTTGCGAGCATGCGTCATTTCATCCAAGGGTTCTTGGGAAAAATGGTTACCTTTAGCCGAATTCTCGTACAATAACAGTTACCAAGAGAGTATTAAGATGGCCCCGTTCGAGGCTTTGTACGGTCGTAAGTGTAGAACTCCACTGAACTGGGTAGAAGCTGGTGAAAGAAGGTATTATGGTATTGATTTTGTCAAGGAAGCCGAAGAACAAGTCCGTACTATCCAGAAACACATGGCTGCAGCCCAAGCTAGACAGAAAAGTTATGCTGATCGTCGTAGAAAGCCACTCGAGTTTGAAGTTGGAGATTTCGTTTATTTGAAAGTTTCTCCAATGAAGAGTGTCCAACGTTTTGGTGTTAAGCGGAAGCTTGCACCAAGATATGTGGGTCCTTTCCAGATCATAGGCAAAAGTGGAGCTGTTGCATACAAAATCCAGTTACCCCCCGAAATGAGTGCCATATTCAACGTTTTCCATGTATCTCAGCTCAAAAAGTGTCTTTGAGTTCCTGAGGAACAAGTTCCTTTAGGAGATATCAGGCTTGAATCCGACTTAACCTACGAAGAAAAGCTAGTCCGAGTGATCGATACCCAGGAACGAGTGACTAGAAGCAAAGTGGTTAAATGGTATAAAGTGATGTGGAGTAATCAGGGTAGTGAAAGTGATGCTACGTGGGAACGGGAAGATTATTTGCGGGATGGTTATAAGGAATTCTATGAAAAATGGTACGCCTTCCAAATCTCGGGACGAGATTTTTATAAGGGGGAGGGCTGTAACACCTCAAGTGTTTAGTCCATAATTGCATTGCATTTGCATAAGCATAAGCATGCATCATTCATGTTTGTTATTTTATGTAATGCAACACATGTGATTGTTCTAGGAGTTTTTGTTTGGCTTATATCATGGGGTATTTGATAGTTGGTGTAACAAAAAGGTAAAGTAGCCAATTATGTTCCACAACACCTTAGTTATACTTAGGGTAACTCTTGGAGCACGGTTCATGTTGATCAAAATTGCAAAAATGCCCTCCAAGAGATGGTTGACCACCATTTGACCCTAGGATGTTCTAGTTTGACCAATTAAAAAGTCTAGCTTAGAGACCTTGCTTGGAAGAGTACCCTTAAGCAAAGTTGTAGGGAATTTTATGGGAAACAAAAGTCTCAATATGACCATCTCATGAAATTGAACAGAACATGCTCAAAAGTGGCCCACAAGTCAGCTAGAGGAGTGGCCTCAACACTTAGATTTTTCTAAGTCCTCAAATTGACCCTCCAGTTTTACTGAGGCCTACTTTAGAGGCTTGTAGTTTACAAACCAGGCCAAACCAGCTTCCACTCATATTGACAAACTTGTAGTCCTCATGTAGCTCTACAACATTGTCAACATCACCCAAGTCTGGTTCTCCATAGTTTATGAGTTATAGTGTCATGAAGTTGGGGTTTTAGTCGGTTTTAACCACTGAAATCACATTTCAGTTTCACCGAGCACCACTTGATGTCACTGCATCTCACCAACTAAACCGAACCAGCTCTTGATGCCTTTTACAAACTTGTAGTGCTCACGTAGGTCTACCACTTTGTTAATTGGAGGTTCCACTGAAATGAGCTGGTTTAGAAGTTAATCACCTCCAAAGTCGCTCTGTCAGTCAATATCGAGGGCACCGTTCATCGCGTTTCAGTTCGTCAGAGGGAGAAGTGGCCGACCGGCCACAGGGCTTCGCCGACGCGTGGAGACGCGGTGGCACCCGTACGCTCGCCCTGGCCCCACCGGTCAGACCACGGCGCCTTCAACACCGCCACGATGCGTCGAGGCTGCCTCCATTCCCTCAGCCTCCCTCTTCCGGTTTCAAAACGCCAGACCGAGCCGCCATTGCCGCTCCACCTCCGGCGAGCTCGCGCGCGTGTTCCACTGCATCACCGGCCACCAAATCACGCCAGTTCCTCCGCCTCACCGCCCTACATCTCCTCGACCCACCGACGGCCTTGATTGAACTCAAGGTGAGCCACATTGCTACCTCCGCCGTTTCCGAGAGGTCACCGGAGCTCCGCCATGGAGGCTCACCGTGGCCGGGGTAGCTCGGGCCTCTCTCCGTCTTCCCTTCCTACCTCAATAGCTCCGCCTAGTTGCAGTGAAGCTCGTACCGAGCTTAGCCGGGACCGTGCACCCTCACCGGCGGCGGTACACCGCCACCCGACCCTCACCGGCCGCCGCTCGCGGTGACGAGTCCCTTCCACTCCAACCCAACCCCTCCTGCTAGCACGAATCGAAGCACCGTGTGACGGAGAACGCGAGGGTGTGCTTGGTTTCCCGAGCGAGCTCCCCTCCGACGAGCTTGAGCTCGTCGGAGCTCGTGGGTCGCCGCCCCCTCTGCTCCCGGTCACCGACCTCGGGGGCCCGCATGTCAGTGCCGCGCGCGGGCGGGAGTCTAAGCGGGCCGCGCACGCGCGTCATGGGCCGCGCTGTTCCCGGGCCGGCCCAGTTCCAAGTGAAGAATTATTTCATTTAATTATTTTGTCACAGATCTTGTGGTAGTTTGGAAAAATGTAGATCTAGGGTTGTACTTGCTCAAAAATCATGAGATAAATTTTGTTATGATCTACATGATGTGTAGTATTTTAGAAAAATATAAATCTGGTTTGTGATGTTTAAATTCTAAGAGAATTTAATAGATCCTTTAAATGTGTTTTGAAATGCATGCAAATGTATTAAATATATAACTTGAGCTGTAGAGTCCCAAAAATCATGAAATTTGGTGGGTAGGTTACTTTATACTTGCCTTAGCTCTGGTAAAAATTTGGGCATCAGTGCTTAAGTAATTTTCAAGTTATAAGGCTATCATGTTATTCTAGGAAATAATTGAATGAATTTTAGTAATTTTTCTACATGTGCAATGTTCTTGAAACTTTTTGGAGAATGTCTTGGTACCCTAGAGTGTCTAAGAAAAATATGAAATCTCTTGTTTGATACTTTTCAATATGATGTATTCATTATACAAAAATCAGCCTTTTGGACTTGGGAATTTTGTATAGGGAGTTCCTGTGAATAAAATTGGTTCAAATTTTTAAAGTAGTCTCTTTTTGGGTCAGAGAGTCCCCTGTAATTTGTGTAGAATTTTAGGAGCAGTTTAAATATATGTTTAAAATTCCACCTAATTAATTAAGTAAATTAAGAAATGAGTATAAATAAATGTTCTAGGTGGTCACACCCTATTTTCTGGTGTTTTTGTACCCCATGTGAACTTTTGGTAGCATTAGTTTTGTTTTAGGGGACTTTGGCCATATCAATAAATATTTAACCCTTGCAATTTTAGGTTTTCTGGACAGCTGGTAGTATTTCTAAGTTTGACCTTTGATAAAAATAGTTGCTGGAAAACTTGTAAATACCAAAGTTGTAGTAAACTTGATAAACTAGCTTGTGTCAAAATTTGGGAGCATTTGGCTTAATAGTTTGAGAGTTATTGCTGTTTAAAGTGGCAGCCCAGAATCTGCTACTCTCTGTTAGAAAGGGAACAGATTCTGGAACTTATGAAATTTGACATGGAAAACTTAGGAGTTTAGAGTTGAGGTCTGAAAATGAATTGTAGTGCATTTCTTAGGCTTTCTAGATTGTCTTAGATCATATCTTTTGGAATTAGAAATCTCCTGTTATGATAAAAACAAGTAGCTGCTGTCCAGAATGTTTTACTGTGGTAATTGCTTATGGATGTGGTGTGGTATCCTAAGAAATGCTACTCTTGTAATTGTTAGGTGTTAGGGCCTTAACTGAAGAAGAGCAGCTTTATCTTAGGTTGAGTAGATTAGGTGAGTACTTCCCTACCGGAGAGGAAATTTGCACCTACTCTTTTGAAGTGATTTGAATAGAGCTTTAAAAGTGTTGTAATGCATTTCATTCCGAGCATACTGCACCTTTCACTATGCATCCATGAGATTTATTATGCACTCATGCAATAGGTGTTCCGGAGGGGGTAACACTCCTCGAATTCGAACAAGTGGTACCGGAGGAGATCCAGAACCTGCCGGAACCAGCAGAGGAACCCACCGGCGGAGAAGCTTCCGAAGAAGACCTTCCTGAGTGCCCGGACCACAGGCCTGCAACCTTTCTCAAAGGCAAGCCCCGGTGCATGCTGAACCCATCGTTTATAAATATATCTTGAGTACTTTTAATTGTTTACTACATTAAGTAGTAGGAGTTGTATGAAAACAATTGTTGCATTATACCTGTCCTTGTCCAGATATCATACTTAAATCCCAAATTAGGTTTAGGCACGTGTCAATGCTTAGCCCTGCTTAGTACGGTAGAAGTCGGGTGATTTCCGGTCATCCGCGAGATGTAGGAAGGAGTCACGAGTGGCTTTATGGCTATCGTGGATGGAACCATGCTTTAAAATGAAATTGAGACCGGGCGGGAGTCCGATGGTACAGCTGCAAGACACTTCACGTCTTGGGTGTGGAGCCATGCCCGTCTGAGTCGTTTAAGGACCGATTCGCTGTACGTCCTTGAGTCATGTTGAACGCAGTCTAACACTTAGTTGGCCGGATAAGTCGTTCCGACTGCGAAGCCGAGTAATGTGATTCAGGCCGGGAATCGAATGGTAGGTTGCTTCTTGGAGGAGAGAAAGGATGTGCTTGGGGACATTGGCGTGAGACCAAGGGGGGGTTAGAGTCCCTATCACCTGGCAGAGTGTCGCCCTTGGGGTCGCGACATCATTCGGACCCGCGATTCCTGAATCATATGAAAGGTGGCTTGTGCGACCCTGGCAGGGGTCTGCGCGGTGAGTGTTAGAAATACCCCTCCAGCTGGATAGGAATTCGATTCGAATCGCCGTCGCTCCCGGTTAGTGAGCACTTGACTTGAGCAGCGGCAACGTAGATCTCATTAAATGAACAGATGGTTAAGTGGATGATACAATGTTGCCACAATTTATTCCTGCTTTGGAAATAATATAAATAATTGTTTGATGATAATCAAGTGCATGTTTAGTACAGGTGCTAAGATAGATGACAGGTAAATGCTAAAAAAATAACTGCTAGTACAGGTTATAAGAGTTTCAACTACTTATGCCTTTATGCAAAATGTGGTGTCAGCTAGCCTCTTGTGTAAGCCTTGCATAATCCTTGGTGTCTTCTTATTTCTGGTTTTTGACGGGTAAGTCTAGCTGAGTACATTCCAGTACTCAGGGTTTATTCCCCCTGTTGCAGATGATATGCTGTATCAAGCTTCTGCAAGACGTGTCTCCACCCTGCGGGTGATGATGACTAGATCACTAGGGCGTGATCGTCTTTATGTACTTTCCTCATGCTTTTGCGGGTTGTTGATCATCAAGACTGGCAGTAGTTAACCAACTAGTGTGTGTGTTATGCTTCCGCTACTTTCCAAACTTGGTTTGTAATATTTGCTACTCCGTGGTGTAAACTTATTTTGGAACTACTTGTGAAATGTAACGTACGATGTGTATGTTGAATGATGCGATCCTGGTTGTAAGCAGTTTGGTTCGAAATCCTTCGTGGTTTCGATTGACTACCGGGATTATATGGGCTCAAGTTTGAAAATTTGAGCGCTTCGGTGCTTGTTTTCGTACTTGTGCTCTTATAATTTGGTCGGTTCTGTTACAGTCTTGATGGCTAGAGGGGGTGAATAACCTAATAAAACTTTCTACAAAGATCACTCAAATAATTTAATTAGTGACACAAATGGCGAGAAGCGAGTTTTGCCTAGCCTAATGGGGTGATGCAAGCGGCCTATCCAATTAACAATTCTAGTTTGGTTCACACAACCGCCACAAGACAAACCGCAAGCTAGCAAAGCTACAAAGCTACTACAACTAGAACTACATAAGCTAGCAACAAAAAGAACAACAACAAACCAAACAAGAAGATATCAAAGTAAGTGCAAGAGGGGATTTTGAAAGTTATATTGAGAGGCGATGATTGAGCCAACCAAAGTGAATACTAAGATAGCCAATGAAGTAACCTATTACCGGGATGAAATCCAATAGATCAAACACAATTAAGACACAAGATTTATCCCGAGGTTTACGTGCTTGCTGGCACGCTAGTCCCCGTTGTGTCCCCTACACCATGTGGTTCGGTGGCTAATCGGTATCACACACCGAGCCTCTGAAAAGGTGCCACAAGAACCTACCAATGGTTAAGAGTTGCAATGACACGAGCAATCCACTAGAGCTGGAATTCGGCACTTCCCCGGGGAACCACAAGAACCCCTCACAACAAGCTCATCATAGCCGACCATGAACAATCACCAACACGTGCCGGACCTCCACCACTGCTCCAAGCCATCTAGGTGGCGGTAACCACCAAGAGAAACAAGAATCCCGCAGCAAAAGAACACACAAGTACCAACTAGATGCAAACTCACAAGCAAATACACTTGAGATCACTCAATCTCACTTTGATTAGGCAATCAAGCAAGGGAGATGAGTGGGAGGGGATAAGCTCAGCTCAAGAGGATGTTAGAGAGTCAAAATGTCTAAGAGAGTCGTCTAGAAGTCGGCCAACAAGTATTTATAGGAGCCCTCAAAAGAATAGAGTCGTTGGCTCATGAAACAGCCACACTCGGGGTGACCGGACGCGCTGATTCGGCCTGACCGGACACACACAGCGTCCGGTCGCTCCACAGCGACCTCCTTGATGAACGCCACGTGTCTCACTTTGAATTTCATTTGTTCAATCGTAACGATCACTTAAATATACTCGTTCACACACTAGAGTGACTGGACGTGCCGATCAAACTGATCGGACGCGCCTAGGCGTCCGGTCGCCACTGATTCACGTTGCTGACCATGCGACAGGACGCGCTGCTTGAACTGATCGGACACCACAGTGCCAGTGTCCGGTTGATTCCAGTAAGCACCCACATACGACCGGACGCGTTCGGTCGATCGTGACCGGACGCGTCACCATGTCCGATCGACCCTTCGCGTTCGCTGTCCCTCTAGCACCTGACCGGACGCGCCGGTCCCATGAGTAACCAGGCGCACCAGTGGAAAACCCCAGTCCATGTGCCAGACTGCCGCTGTTACTGACCGGACGCGTCCGGTTACGCCAAAACCGCGTCCGGTTCAGCGTCCGATCCCCTTTGTGACCTCTGTTTGTCTCTGTTTCTTTGCCTCTGGTGTAGTGAAAAATAGGCGTTTCACTTCCAAAAAAGCGTTGAATCCCGCCAAGCAAGCTCGGCGGGAGGGAGAGAGGAACTCAAACCCCTCTCTACCGCTCAAACTCCACCACCTTCATAAATGTGCATGTGTGTTAGCTCTCCACTAGATCTAAATGCATATGCAAATGAATATTCATCTAGTGGCACTTAAGTGATCCGTAGCCCTGGAAATTCCCCTCTTTATAGTACGGCTATCGATCCTAAGCCATCCACACCCTCTATGGTGCCTTGGATGCAAAATAAAAAACCCTATCATATACCTTTGCCTTAAGCTCTATGATTTGGCTTTGCACCTTCATCCAACTCCATCATGGCAAGCACTTGATCACATAAATATTGCTTGATCCTTGCTTCACCATGTCGTTGCACCAACCACATCATAGCTACACATATTTCTTTGCTATATGGTTAGTACAAGATATTGTAACTAATTACCAACACCAAACATAGGAATTCCACCCTAACGGCTAACGCACTAGGCCACGTACCCACGCTGTCGAACGAGACATTATTTCCCCAACAAACGTTTTGTAATACGAACCGAGGTGTTGCTTTATCATTTTATCGGTTAAACACCGGTATTCAATTTAGGGTTCATTGGCTACCCTAACAAATTAATTATTAAGGAGCCACAAAAATTACAGTGAGTAGATAATAATACTAGGAAAGCTAACACTATCATTATCTTGCCACAAAAATTCCTACAAGTTTACATTTAATAATTTTAAGCATCTTAGAATAATTAGAGTAAGCCTAGAAATATTATGAAACTGTGTGAACCAATTACACCCTTAGGTAGATCATGATTTTAGGAACCTAACAAAATTAGTTTCATAATTTTTGGACTTCTGCACAATTCTATTTTGAATTTACAAGTTTAGTTTAGGAACTAAATTAAGAAATTGCTCTATAAAGGAAAGGGCCAACTGCAACCAATCAGCCCAGCGACCTGACGTGAGGCCCGCGACCCATGCGATGCGCGACCGCGCACGACACAGGCGGCCTAGCAACGGCCCGAGACGGAAAGCCCGCGCGTTCGCCTGCGCTTTAGCAGAAAAGTACCCGGACAATCAAGGTATTACACCGCACCTACGATCACTGTTCCAACAGAGACAGGCTTTGCACCGAGCACCCCTAACTAACCCGTCTTCACAACAGCCGGGTCCTTGACATGCCCGTGCGCGTCGGCGCGACAGCCGGCGGCAAACCACGGCTGGCCCGAGCCAACGGGACCCACCCTGACCGCACCAAGGGGCCGACCACTACCTGTAGTCCAGGCGGCGACGATGAGTAGCGGTGAAATACTGGGAGGCGCCCTATGTTGCGCTGCAGCGGCAGATGACGGTCCATGGTGGTGACGTGGCCGTTCTACCAAGCGAGGAGGCCGGAGGGAGAAAGGGAGTGGTGCGTGAGCACCAGCGTCATACCAGGAGTACAACCGTGGTGACGGTTGAATCGAATGCGGCCTGAGCAGGTCTGGCCACGTGCACCCATGCGGTACAGCGGCGCTCCGAGGCAGCACGGTGGTGCCAGCCCGTTGCCAGTGATAACTCCGGCCAAACTGAGGCGAGCAGCGACACCGGAGGGTCAAGATTAGTCTACTAGTTCGAGGAATCGAACTAAACTTAAGCGTAGAGATCTACCCCAAAGCTTGCTCTTTTACGGCGACAAGGTGACCAGCGGCTCAAAAATCCCAAAATTAGCCGGGCGGAGAGCTCGGCTGGGCCTTGTTGAGGTTGGGGCGGCTGGTTCACTCCCTATGCCACCTGTTGACGTGAGAAGTTGAGCTGTGAAGCCTCGTGCTAGACGAATTTGAAAGGCGGCGATGCGGTGCTCAAACCGTGGGGAGTGGCGACGGCTTAGGCGGCTCGGTCGGGCCCTATATTGTCTCACGCATCGTGCCAGCGGACGTGCAGCGGGGACACTTACCGTGAGCTCGTCGTCTAGCGTTTAGGACGGAGCCGCCTTGACTTGGCAGGAACGTGCCGTGGGGTGGTGCCGAGATGGGACGTCACGTCCATGGCGTAACGTGGGCGGCGGGAGGGGAACAACGACAAGACGTCAAGCGAAGGGACAGCGGACGCAGGCAGCACTTGACTCGCTGTGGCCAAACCCGAACGCAACGTGCACGGGACAGCGGGAACGAGCGAGGCAGAGGGGCGTCCCCATCGCTACTGTGATCGGGTCAACGAGGCAGAGCGGAGCGGCACGGCATGTCGAGGCGGGCAGCTGCGACGTCGCATGACCTGCACGACCTGGCTGGCAGCAAGCCCAGCCTGACCCCGTGGAGACGAGCGCGGCCAACCCCAGCCCGAAACACGACTGGCAGCCAACCAGGCCGGCCACGAGTTCGGCCCTGGCCATGAGCAGCCCGACCGCAGCAGGCAGGCGGCCAGTGCCGGCCCCAGCGCGGCACAGCGCGCACGCGGCGCGGCTAGACATGGCAGTGCACGCCGAGACACGTGGTGACCACGGCAAAGCCGCCAACAACCGTGAGTCTGTTAACAAACTTTACGAAATTTTGCATGGTCTAAACAAGCTCAAACTCCTCTAACCACTACCCCGTTACAAGGACTATACTTTGGTGCAACCCACAGTGCCGAAACCAGCTAATGCTTTTAAGTAAATTTTTCAGAAATTATTTGCCAAAATGACATGGTCTACACAATTCCAGACTTGGAGAAATCTAAGGTTTGGAGCTGAATTGGACTTCAAATTAGCTTCTAAAAACATTTGTTATCAAAATTGCTTTTCATGCCTAACCAACTAAAACAAGCCACTCGTTAGTTATTTTCTAAAATTGTTATTAGACATTTTTAAGCATTTTCTGCACCCTTTTACCAACATGACCCTAAACATCTTTTGTTCACGGGATTATTTAAAAAAATTTAAGCACTAAAGCAAAAATTGATTAGCAACACTTATTTTGATTTTTTTCTCAGCCTCGAAGGGGAAATCACATACGGTTCGTTTATCATTTCCGGTGAGGCAAAATTGTAAACCTTGAGAACTTGTTGAGATAATTTCTCTAAGGTTTTAAGCGAGGTGCTAAGCGGCTTGTAACACCAGCATGCGTGCGTACGCACCATGCATGCACGGCGGCGTCGAACCTTCACGCCCGCATACGGCAACAGCGTACAGCAGCCGTCGGTATCTGGTTTTGATGATCTCGGGCTTGGCCCGCCAGTTGGATCAGTAGCAGATATATGTCGATCGATAATTGAGAAAATCCAGTGACGCAAATTAGTGTCTGTGGTCAAATATCCTTACAAAAAGTTTCATTAGAGCATCTCCAACAGTTTGACAAATTTTGTTTCCCAAATCTCGTTGTTTGCCAACTCCCAAAATAATATAGGGAAGAAAAAAGATCTCATCTCCAACAGTTTGGCAAATTTTATTTCCAAAAACCCAAAAACCCGCTAACGAAACGAAAAAACCCGCTAAGCGAACGAAGAGCCCGTTAAGCGAACGAAGAGCTCCGTTAAGCGAACAAAGAGTCTTAAGCGAACGAAGAGTCCCGCTAAGCACGAGGAAACTACGATGCGCGGCCGGTGCCCCGCGCGCATATATGCGCGCAATCGACCAAGATTTGCCAATTTGCTAAAGATGTCAAACCCAGATATCAAACTATTGGAGAAGTATGTTTCTCATTTTGCCAAAAATTTTAGGATGCCAAACCTATATGTCGGATTCTTTAAAATCCAAATGGAATGATCTTCAAATAGATCGACATGCACGCCGAAAAAAAAATGACAGTCTAGCGGAGAGAAAGGGAGTTGGCTTGATTTTCTTTGGAATGGAACCGTGAGAAAATGAGAAAATGATCGAGCTTGTGAGATGATTCATTGACGAGGACGTCCCTCCAGCCTCCGGGTGTCGTCGGTCCGGACGCCCCCATTCTTGGGCTTACGTATTGATTGGGCTCCGTTCTTTTGCTACCAAATATTTTCCCTACTCTCCCTCAAGAAAAAAAAGAATATTTTCCCCACTCATGAACACTACCACTATCATCGCGTCGTCTGCCCGCAACAGTTGTGCGCCATCCGCCCACCTACTCTGCCTCGCCGCTCGCGCCCCATCCTGCGCCGCACCCACCCCAATCTCGCGCCGCGCTGCGCGGGGCGTCCACCGCCGCGACCCATCCACCTCGCTGGGCGTGGCCATGGCGTGCAAAGCGCCACCACCAACCCAACGCCACCAGGAGGTCACTGCCCGTTGCTCTCGACGTCCCCTTAAACATAAGTTTGCTAAAAAACATAGAAACAAATCATGAAGCGGCAATGAGTGTGTACTACTTGTCGTCCACAAAACAACAAGATCGAGTTAAAACATACCATATGGAACTCTGAACAACACGCAGTGGCCATAGTAATCATAAAATAAATTATTTTAAATTTTATAAAAATGATAAACCATAATTAACAAATATATAACATTTATATTATTATTTGCCACATGTTTAGTAGTTTTTTTCTTCCGTTGCAACGCAATTGTTCGGAGAAGTCTTGGGATGGACGATTCTATACTTACTTTTAGGATTAAATTGTTCCATTTATTGTTTGGTTGAGACAGATGGGTACATGCATCCTTATCTTATGTTTGGTTAGAATGATTAAACCAAATGAGATAGATGGACGTGTTGTGCTGACAAGTCGGCTGAAAAACACCGTTAACTGATTTGTTATGAGAGAAAAACACTGTTCCGGCTGAAAAAAACAAGCTAAAAAAGACGGATTATAAGCCGGATGAACAGGGCCTATGGCTCACTTGTTATCTACGTATGGCTCACTTGTTATCCTCTCATCCACCTCCCTTCATCTCTTGATTTTTTTCCTTTCTCTTCACTGCATTTGGCTCCATCAGGTTGCCGAGGGCCCAATCAGTGTGCTGCCTGCACCGCTCACCACCACTGAGACCCACGCCTACACTTCCACAGTTCCACTTTAACCGCCCCACTTGTGTGTGCCTCCTCGCTGCCCCGCCTGCACGATTGCGCCGCATCAGCTGATGCTGCCTATGTTACACGCCACAATCACTCGCCACCTTGAGCCACCTCACATGCACTGCCTTAACCAGCCTCGCTCAACCTGCAACTATGCCCGTGAGGGGAACTGAGGAACACCACTTCCTATCCCTTCATTTTTCGGGACAGAGTGAATCCACTTTTGTACTTAAGATTCCTCCTCTAAAGATGGTGCCATCTTCCTTGTTTGAGAACTAAACAACCTCAAATCTGGACTGGCCCATCTCATCCCGTCATCCCACCAACCAAACACACATTTAGAAAATCATTGATGGATCCACAACTATAAAATTATTATTTATGCCAATTGATTAGAAAAACAACCAACAACACCATCCAAAAAATATCACTGCAAAATATATAAACCAAGCTAGACTATTGGCTCAAGAAGTTTTTATTATCTACTTAAAACTGTGAAATTCATAGTGATGATGTGTCTATTGACATTCCATCTATTTTCAGTGGAGTGACAAACTCCATAACTCACAAGCACGACAATAGGTTTGAGGTGGAATGCATCTGAATGCAGACAGTGGACATTTTCACACAAGAGACATGCAGATAGTGGACAGCAGGTGCTTTCCAATAGGTTGCAACTCACAAAGAACAATTTTCACAAGATGGACAACAGGTTCAATACTCGCATAATGTCATTGTTAACCATATAACAAAAGGTTCAAGAAAACATTAGACTCGAAAAGACAGGTTCGAACTAACAGCAGGTTCAATATAACAGTAGGTCCCACAACTAACAGCAGGTTCCAAAAGACAGGTTCCATTTAACAGTACGTTCCTTCTTTAACCTCCTTTTCCCTGCTAATAGAAACATTCAAAAAATAGAAACATTCAGTAGCTATCAGTTCTAGTGAACTGAAAACATTCAGCTATCAATTCTAGTGATCTGAAACCTTTCAGTTGCTAGAGAAAAATTCGGTGATCATGACTGAACACATTCAGCTATCAATTGTATTGAACTGAAAACATTCAGTAGCTAGAAAAAATTCAGTGATCATGACTGAACACATTCAGCTATCAATTCTGTTGAACTGAAAACATTCAGTAGCTAGAAAAAAATTCAGTGATCAGTGACTGTACACATTCAGTTATCATTTCACCAATTCTATTGAACTGAACACATAGATCTTGCAGTTCCTATACCAAAATATATTAGCACTATCAGTAACTGAAAAATAAAATTGCAATGCATACCTAATTAGATACTTTTAGAAAATAAAGTCTTCCTAAAACACTTCATGGCAGCAACACGCTCAGCTTTTTCTTCATTGGACATTGAACTTTTATCTTGAGAGGAGAGTGTTGTAAGCCTGCATCATCTCTGATTCTTTCTCAAGCCTTTTTGCGTCTGGTCTCCTTAGCTGTAAGATGTGCCAGTTTCATGGTTACAAGCTTCTACAATGATAACTTCTTGTAGTTCCAATCCCGCTCGCGAAAAAAAAAACAAATTTAAAATTTATGACAACAAACGATTACATTATGGAAATATATTGCATGGTGTATCTTATCATCTAATTTGGTGTCACAAATTTTGACCTTTTTTCTATAAGTCTGATAAAAAAAATTGACTTGATATAACTTTAGTTATAGGAACTAAACGTGGGCATCGGGACAAAGCTTGGCAAATTCATGGATAAAGTCACTCATACCGAGGAGACCATTAAGTGGTTCAAATCATAGTGATGGAAAATATGCGCCTATGCCCTATACAATGGTTGGCAACTGATGCCCGTAGTGACATTCAAACCATCAACTTTCCCATAGAAGGGGAATAATCTACTATATATAAAGAAAATGAATCTGTATCCTAGAATTCATGTCTTAGCATATAATCTAGCCCCTCTGTATTTCATCAATGCGATGTGCACAAAATATATGATTGAGCCTCAGTCTTCCACTTGTAGTCGGTGAAGACTTGCCTCAACTGGGTCATTCATCCGTGTTAACCTGCACTGGAACATTATGACGTCATACTCATACATATGTGGACAGGTCCAAGTAAATGCATACATATGTAGATTCAATGTTTTATATAAAAGGTAGATTGAAGACTTAAACATACCAACACAGATGCGCCTGAAGCATCTTCCATATTTCAGTGTTGCCTACACAAATTGGAAACAAAAGCAAAGGAATCTGTGCCAAACCAAATGGGCCACAGATAACTATAAATGGAATCTAAAATCTAGATAACTTCTGTTTGAAAACTAAATATTTCACATTTCAGATACTTATTATAGCTGCATAATAAAGCAATATGTCATTAAAAGTGCTGAATCAAAGATAGGGCCGGCAAGGGGAGAGCATGTACCTTGAGCACGGAGAGCAGCAACACCTGTAAGTAAGCAACTAAAACAGAGACTTGAAGAACAGGTTAGAAAACGCACCTGGCGCCAGCAATCAAACACATACCGAACGCACCGACCAAACCTAGCACATGTCCATCTCTGGAGGTGGAGGCGGGAGCTGCACCGCTGCCGCTGCCAGCTGCTGCTGTAGCGGATCAAACTTCAAGGCGTACAACCCATACAAGTAGTGACTGATGTCCACGCACGTCGTCAGCGTCATGACGGCCAAGCCGAGGTACACCCAGATGCGGAAGATAGGTATCCAGAAGCGGACCACCTCGAGGCCTGTAGTGAAGAAGAGGACCTTGACGATGCAGAGCACAATGTGAAGCCCGATCATAGCCATTCCCCGGGGGCGGCCCATGCCACTGAACACGCAGGTCACAGCGTATGGGAAAAGCAGCTTCAGCATGTAGTAGACGATGTCCACGCACGTCATGAGCACCATGGCGTCCAAGCCGAGGTACACCCAGAAGCGGAAGATCGGTATCCAGAAGCAGGCCACCTCGGGATCTGCAGTGAAGGAGAGGATCTTGATGATGCAGGGCACAACGTGGAGCCCGACCAAAGCCTTGCGCCAGGCGCGGCCTATGCCGCCGAACACGGTGGACACGGCGTACCGAAAAAGCAGCTTCACCTTCATCGGTGGCAAGGGACGCACCTCATCCTGCGCCGCCGCGGGTGGGGCCGGAGGTGGGCTTGGCATCGCAACAGCAACCCAAGGGGCGACGACTCGACAGGAGCGGCGAACGGGCGAGGAGGGAGGAGCACCTGCGGACATCGGGCGAGGAAGGGGAGCACCGGCGGCCTTGGGGAAATGGATCGAGGGAGCCGCCGAGTCGAGATCGCGAAGCGCGCGTGGAGCTGTGGTCGCGAGATCGAGATCAAGATCGGGATGCGGGAATCGAAAATTTCAGGGGAGGCGGCGCCGATGCGCTAGGGTTTTATTTCCCGGGAAGACGAGTCGCGGAATTGGTTTCGTGGAATTTTATTGTTGCGTATCCCTCACGCGCCGGAAGAAGAAGAGTCGGAATCGGCACCTGGCAGGTTTAGCTGCGGTTTTTTTTCCGGTTATACCGACTTTAGCCATGAGCTCTTTTTTTAATAAAAATGAATAAAAATAGGATTTTTCATTATTACTGTCTTCACCCCTTGAGCCTTGACGACAAAAATAAAATAAAATAAATAAATGGCTGCATTTGTGTAAGCTTCACGCAAAAACAAAAAATACTTTGTGTATCGATTCAAACCTATAATTAAATAAATCTTCGTTTGGCATATTGATGTGGAGAATAGTTCGATATATTGATTCCAAGCTCGCAAGAGTTGTTCTGCAAGCATCATACAATGGTCTAATATTTTTTCAGGATTTTTTTAAAAAAATACATAGTGTAAAGGAAAATGATATATAAAATAGATTTGTACTGATTAGTTTGGACGAATTAATTTTCAACCTCTGTCTCTTTAGCGTCCTCCGCTACCGCGGTTTGTAATCACCATGGTCGCCCTCCTTCCTGTGTGGCACCTTTGGCTATAAAGGGAGCATGGACCTTCCGTAATTTAAGTCAAGTCTGATAGTTTTTAGGGTTTTAGATTATTGCGTTGCTACATGTTTTTTAATAAAAATAAAAATTTATATTTTGTTACTTCATTTAGGTTGAAGCAAAAAGATTATGATGTTAGAGAATTTTAAAGATGACAATGAACTACTGATTACTTGTAAAAAAAATAAAGATCAACCAA
The DNA here is from genome assembly GCA_038087645.1 of Saccharum hybrid cultivar R570. NCBI lineage: Eukaryota > Viridiplantae > Streptophyta > Magnoliopsida > Poales > Poaceae > Saccharum > Saccharum hybrid cultivar. The sequence goes on along the minus strand of JAQSUU010000005.1, from coordinate 9,959,071 downwards.
TGAAAGCTGAAGATAGTTTAACACACATGATAATGAATTCGTCAAAGTATTTGTTGGTTAAACATAATAATTATTACAAGGAACTCCGGTCCTCTTTATGTGATGTACAACCATTTTTCAGTTTGGCCACAATAAGTGGCGCGCTATTATTATCGTGGCTATTAATGAACTAGCTAGCGACGCATGATAGGCTGCATGCAGCTGGTACTCTCGTGACCGATGTCTTTGTGGCCGGCGGCCAGGTGCTAATAGGATGTACGGAATAGTTAATGCGCTTCGTATACTCCTGTGAACTGTCTTCGTATTTGGAGGCTCTGTTCATCCTGCTTATAATCCGTCTTTTTTCAACTTGTTTTTTCAGTCGGAACAATATTTTTCTCTTATAACAAATCAGTCAACAATATTTTTCAGCCGACTTATTAGCACAGCCGAACGAGGCCAGAATCATAGCTTGTACGCCAGATAAAAGGGATGGGAGGGAGTATAAAACTACACGTGCTGAATCGGGGGCTCTAGGATTTTTCCCACATTTGTTGGCATTTTTTTATAATGATTTTGTTTGCATATTTTTCTGAATTATGGCTGGGACCCACACAATTTTTATTTAGCTTTTGGAAATCCCAATCGGTACTCATTTGCTTTTCTTTCACAGGCCCCACGGCCGCACCCATCCGCTTAGCTAAATCGAGCTTTTGCTGCATTTTCTCCCTCTCCCTGCCACCCCAAGCTCGTCTACTCCCTGCATTATGAATCTCCATCGCCCGCAGCCGCCCTGCGCCTCAGGTCCTAATGCGCCCTGCGCGTTCTTTACTTATCATGCTTTCGAGAATCGATCTTGACCCACTAGCAGGGTCAGAAGCGTCTTTCCCTATCGTACGACAAGAGCGAGGCCCGGCCCTGCCATTGGCAGGGCTGAGCCTCCCTCGGTCTCGTCTCTCATACTTCGGTCTTGTCTCATCTCTCGTCCCTATCGTATGATTTTTTCTTTTTACCACCTTTTCGAAAAAGACTCCGCCCTAGTCTCTCTCTCGTACTTCGGTAGAAAAAACCATGAAATCCAAAAGAGCAAGAGAACGTACCAAAGCCAGGGTCAGTCGAGCCGCGAGACCGCCTACGCCCCCGGGCTACGGCACCTCCACTCACCACTCCCTGCCTAAGGAACAACTCGCGCTCCAGAAAGACTTCATGGGCATTCGCCCAAGTACAGAACGAGAGACAAGGGTTCAGGAGACACAGCGAAAAAATGCTCATAGAACTAACTCTCTAAGGCACGCAGGAGTGTGGGAACTCAGAAGAGAATGATACACGAGAATAATGAGTGTCTTTATTAAAAAGGCCTCGAAGGGCCGCACGCTTGTCCCGCCATAAGAGCTAACCTATTACACGGGCGTAGTGGCCCAGGCTCCTTCACAGGTCGAGAGGAGGAGGAACGACTTCGTCCTCAAAACGGGCCGCCAAGACGGCGCCAGGGTCCTCAGCTGCGTCAACAAGCTTCTCTAGCTCAGGGTCGGGCATGTCAATGAAACCTTCGTTGACGCGCTGGAGGTTGAGACCGGCGTAGTGCGAGGTCATCACCGCCAGAACCCACTTCATGCCAGTATGGAGGGCGTTGCTTACTCACTCACGCACACCACCATAGAGGGCAGTAAGGCGGCTCCAAAGGGAACTGCCCAACTGAACCCCCTCTTAGGTTTCGAGAGCGTCGCAGACCGCCCTCGCGGCACTCTGTAGGGCGGCATGCTCCTTGTTCTAAGCATCCAAGGCCGTTTGCAGCACAACAGAGGACGTGGTGGCATTGGCCAGATCCGTCTCCAAGCCTGCTCCAAACAAGCGAAAACAAAGGGATAAGCGCTAACACAACGGTCAACACTTAGAGTACAGTCGAAGGAACATTACCTTCTGCTTTTTGCTTCCACTGCAGAGTCTCTGCCCAGGCCGCCTCAGCTGATTGGGCAGCCTGAGCCATGGCGCCCTCGTTCAGCTAGAGCTCTGTCTTCATCTTCGCTAGCTCAGCGCGGCGGCTCTGGGTACGGCAGCCTCACGTTCAGCCTCAGCCTTTAGGGCGCCCCGCTCGGTGCTTACCTGAGCAAGCCCATCCTCCAACCCTCGTGTTTTTTCTACCACGGAGGTGCCTTCCCCCTGGGCCACGGCTAACTCCGCCTTCAAGTCAAAGCAGTACATGCGGAGATCCGCCATCTCAGCGCTCCTCTCGGCTAGTAGCCCGTTTGCCGGTCAAGCTGAGCTCGGAGACCCTCCTATCGACGGACTCCCTCTGCCGGTCAAGCTGAGCTCGGAGACCCTCCTATCGACGGAGGAGCTCGGCTTTAGCTTGAGACCTCTCCCTAAGTTCCTGAAACAAGGAAAGCAAGTCTCAGGGCCTTCCGCGAGGACTCAAGGGCAGGAGGAGCGTTTTGGGAAAAGAGAAAGGGACTTACCTCGGCAGCATTAGGAAGATCTTGGATGAGGATATGGAGCGTCGTCCTCAAAGACTGCTCGTCCAGTCTCCTGAACCCACCAAGGACTGCCCAGTGCGCCTCCTCCACCTCCTCGGAGTTGCCCATGAAAACAGACATTGGGTCGGCCCACGGATCGGTCCCAATGGGGACGATAGCCAAACTCCCCTCGACTTCTAGCCCCTCTGGCACCAACAGGATGGCCATCTCCACTGTACTAGACACCTCAGCGTCCAGCAGCCCCTTCCCATGTGGCCTGGGAGGCTCGCCCGAGGAGATGGTGTGGATTTCCCTCTCCCCGCCACGACCTCCCGGCTAGTCTCCCGTCCAGGGCGACGCTGAGGCCGTCTCAGTCACCACCTTCTTCACGTCGACAAGTGTCACTTCCTTGGAGGACTCGGCCTCGTCGACTTTGGCCATCGTGGCCTCGTCAGTTTCAGCCGCCGAGGCCCCGCCAATCATGGCCGCTCTAGCCTCTTGCTTCTTCGCAGCTTCAGCCTCGGTGGCTGCCTTCTCCTGCGCAACTCGTGTCGCCTCATCAGCATGAATCGAGGCAGCCCCGCGCTGTAGGGTAGCTCCGGCAGCAGCCGCCCATTGGGCCATTCAACCAGCCTCACCGGGAGAGGAGAGCGCCCTCGACTTGAGTGCCTTATGGGGCGCCAAGGGGGGCACCCCGGCCCTTTGACGCACACTGCGGGAAAAGGTGGAACATGTCAGTCAAGAGAATAAGGAAGAGCCATAACAGAGTGTGAAGTTATCTCGTCGCACATACCTGACTTGGGGAAGACCATCTTCCTCTTCTTCGTCACCGTGACGATCGCCGTGGTCATCCCCGCCCCGGGCTCCTATTGTTGGGGCGGCTGCGGTGGCGGCAACGGCAGGGCAACAGAGACCTCTGCCGTAGAAGACCCCAGGTCAAGCGACACTAGGGCATCATGAACCGGAGGCCGACCTCTGGCAGTCGCGTCCACCTCCTCAGTCCTTTGAGGGGGGCGGAGGTACCTCCTCAAAGGATTTGCCTATCGCCCCCGCCTTGGGCGCAGACATCGATCTCCCGGAGGGGGCAACCCTCTGCTCTGAGGCGTCCCCACCTCCTTCTGGGAGCGTCAGGCCCCCCTGGGCCTATCGGGCCTCGGTGCTGAGGTGGAGCCCCCCCGCAGCACCATCATCTTGCTGGGGCTAAGGGGCCAGACCCCTGCCCTCTCTTCTGAGAGCACTGAGCTCCCCTGAGGCCCCCCCAGCAAGAGCACCTTGTGGGGGCGCCAGACCCCTAAAGCCCTGCTCCTCCTCATCCGAAAAGATATCAAAGTCCCCGTCATCCGAGTCCGGCTCCGACGAGGACTCTTCCCGGGGAAGTCCATCGCGCTCCTGCTGCCGATGGCGCTTCTCCAGGACCTCTCTCGTGCGGATAGTTTCACCGCGCTTCCTCTTTGTGGCATCCTTTTTCTGCTTCTGTTCCTCAGCTAGGGAGGCGATTCCACTCCTGCCGCTCACGGTCCTCCAGGACCGGGGGCTCGGAATCCTTCACCACCCTCTCCAATCCCTAACAATGAGACTACGTCAGTAACAGAAGAGGAAACCCATGAAGAATCGAGGATGTACAAGGAGGATAACTGTACTCACCAGTGAAATGTATCCTCGGGTGGGACGCATCTTGACCCGGTTCAAGTCCGCCAGAGTGAACCCCGTGGACACCGTGTAGGTCACCCTCCTGGTAACCTCGATCGCCGTAAGAGAAGTGTCAAACATCCGACACCCCTCCAACGGCACTCCGTCCTCCATCTCATCCAAGCGCAGCCGCCGCACCATCAGCGGCAACACACGTCACCGATGAAAGGCAGCGACGACCCCAGCCGCGGTCAGATCGCCATCCCTCATCCTCTTCAGGGCATCAAACAGGGGCTGCAGCCTAGGCTGCTCAGTGCTGGGGACTCCCTATCTCCACTTGGACAGCCTTTCCATCACGACGCGGCCCGTGAACGGAGGCAACCGGCCATCGTCGTTGCGGAGGTAGAACCAGCCCTCATGCCATCCCCTGTGCATCCTCCGGCCCTCACCATCTTCCGCGAGCCCCCACTCTCGGCTGCCTTGGTGAAGTGCTCCGCCTTGAAGAGGCGGAGCCACAGATTCCAATGGGGAGGGATGCCCAGGTACCCCCTCGCACACGGCGGCGAAGATGGCCGCCTGCACGATGGAGTTGGTGTTGAAATTGTGGAGCTCCACCTCATACCAGAAGGGGAGCGCCCATAGGAACCGGCTTGCCAGAACCCCTAGCCCCCACTCATGGAACGCCACGAAGCTGAGGACATAGCTCGCGGGTGGATTTGGCACGTTGGCACCCTCCTCCGGCGCAATCCACTCCAGTGCAATGGCACTGGTGATGGCACGAAGAAGGCCCTCCTCGACGAGCTCCTCCAACCGCCCCTAGGTCGCAAAAGAGCGACTCCAGGACTCCACGGGCAAAGCGGCGGTGGCCATAGGATTGACGGTGACGGGGCAACGGCAGCAAGGGAGTTTCTTCCCTTTTCTCTTCTTTCTCTCCTTGCTCTGGTTTTCCTTGTTCACGGTCGCAGATCGGGAACAGGGGAGGCAAGAACAGATGGCAAGATAAGGAGACGCAGCGCCCGACGCATGTTTATATAGCAAAAACAGGAAGGCGAACTAGCGAATCTAAGGAGGCAACTGAATCCTGCGCATTTAATGCTGAAACTGCGGAAACTACCATGATTACTTTCTCTTTCTTCTCGCCAGCCGCACATACGCAAGCGTCGCATTAACTGCACCTGCCCGCGAGCGTAACGTCCCATCTCGCCACGGCCATCGTAGTGCCCATTCCACCTCCCCGAGAAAACCACCTAAAAGGCGCACCCATCCTCTGTGCACAGCAGACGACTGACCCCCACGCTAGGTGCCTTCTCCGAGAAGGAACCGCGGGTGTATAACCCTCTATGACCCAAGGGTTCAAGGGATGGCAAGCCATACCCATGACCCCGTAGGCATCAACCAGTGGGATCCCATCGGAGGGAGGCACCGAGCCCTCAGACCCCATCAAACGGATCTAAGGCCCACTGAGTGACCCTCGGATGACTTGGAACTCGCCCTTGACTGGTCTCTCACCATGAGCAGAGGCTCGGGGGCTACATTTGAATTAAGGTCGAGGCCTCGGATTTGCACCCCACACGAAATCAAGACCTTGGAAGCATATCCTATCCTTCCAAGGCCTAGGGGGCTACACCTGGTGGGTGCGCTTACGCGCACCCCCCGGAAAAAAGCAATACAAAGGCAAGCCGAGGCCCCGACGACGACCCGGCTAGAAGCCCAGCAAAGAGAAAACCTGACGTACAGCCTCTAAAGGAGTATCCTTACTCCTCCACAGTCTCGATGGCTACTGTCGGGTACCACAATTAGGGGTACCCAAATTGTGATGGAAAATCACCTGGCCTCCCCATTTAAGGAGAAAGATCAACAAAAGAGAGACGGACTAAACTCTCCCTTGCTGGGCCTCCAGCAAGACATGTGAGTGAACCAGCCCATCCCCCACTTCATCAAAGGCCTCACTCAGAGGGGTCTCGAAATACCACCGATTCACCTGAGGCCTCCGCCCTAGGGTCTCGGACACAGGCCGACCTCCTGCAACATCACCGCCTCGTCCGAGCCCCAGAGGCGGCATTGATCGTCTCTGACTCGCCCGAGACCGGCCTCTGATGCCGCTCCCCCATTGGAGCGTCGAGACCCCCTGTGACGTCACCCATGTTCTCGTGTCTACCCAACCGGACAGGCCGGGAATGACCGGGGTCAAATCACCATGCCATCGACTGCAACAGGCATGGGGAAGAGTACTGGCACTATACGCACGATTCGTGCCTGCGCAGTGTACGAAACAACTGCCCTGGGCCACTATTCCCATGATCAGGATAAGATCGCACCGCACTTCCTGCCTCCCGAGGCCTTGGCCCTCTTCGCCAGTCAAGCTACAAGAACAAATACGCCACGCCGGCTACAAGACCAGGTATGACAAGGCACGTCGCTACAATCCCAAAAGACAGAAACCACTCCTTCAGTAATGGCACACGTACCAGAACACGTAGCAGCAGTGCCAGAAGTACCGACGCCATGCCTCCACAGTGCAGACCACGTCGCCATCGGATGATACAGAACTCTCCTCCCCTATTGGACGTAGGGCATTTCTCGGCCCGAACCTGTATAAATCGCCTGTGTTCTTCTTGCACACCATCCGGACTCTCGACGCGCAGACACTCATTACTCGTTGGTGTTGGGACCGCCGTTTCTTACACCGACAAGTGTATTTTGAATCTTTGATAAACAGTTCTCTTGTTAACCAAAGCAGTACATGCAGCTAAAACGTATGCATTGTGAAGAATCAAGAATCTAGATATAGTGATATGGAAGAAAGGAGACTACTCACTCTAGGAAGATATGAACAGCTAGAAGAAATTGACAGCTGCCAGCGTGCCACTGCATGGTAACTATTAAACTAAGCAAGCTTAGGTTATTAAGAAGGCTCTAATTTAAGATTTTAAAGCATTTGGATGTTGCCCTTCATGGGTGAAGTCTAGACTAATAAAAGAGGCCATGCGACAGTCTGTACAATAAAAATCTACATCAGTCAACGGACCATTATTTACGTAACAAATGTAATCCGGAATCTTTCTGTTGAATCCAAAATTCCCATATGTAGCATAGCTATGACAGCACAATGTAATTGGTCTGAAATAGCCAAATAAATAAAGCAGCAGGCCTAGAGTCGAGGAACATATATAGCAGCAAGCAGCAAAGGCAATACCGCACAACCTTAGACCGGTATGGCGAGCATTTTTTTACTAAAATTGTTACCACTACAACAAGATTGGCAAGAAATCGCAAAGCAATGCCACCGCACATGGCAGCACATGGCAGATTCACTGCATAGAGTACGGAGCAAAATAGAGAGAGCGTGAGAGGGAGAGAGCAAACCAGCGAGCGGATGCATCGACGAAAAGTGGAGCCGCGAGGACAGGAGGCGGCGTGGGGTAGCTGGGGGACTATAGCGGAGCCACCGAAGGCCACAACCGTGAGGGCCAGGCGCGATGGTGCTACACATGCTGGGGATTGCCGCCGCCCGATCCGAGCGCCGCCGTCCCCGCCTCACCGCGCCGCCAACCTGAGCCGCCACCTCCAGCGAGGAAGAGGCTACGCACAGCCGGGGTCGTTGAGCCTAGACAGCTAGGGTTTCGTCCAGCACATGAGCAGACGCGGATCGGCGGGAGGAAGCCGTGTCTGGGCCCCGCGGCAGCGCCGGCGTGTCGCAGCTAGGGACAGCCGCTGCCGGGGCGCACGCGCGGCACGGCACCGTCGCCCCACCAGCGTGCTGCACAGCAAGGCGCCGGCGCTGGACGGCCGACACGCCACCACCTCGGGAGAGAGGGAGAAGGAGAGAGAGAGGGAGAGAGGAAGGGGCGGCGGTGCGGGGAGCCGCGGCGGTCCGCTGCCGAGAGAGAGGGCGGGTTTTTTTTTTGCGATGAGGATGGAGGAGAGCGTGGAGATATCACCCTGTTCGCTCTTGCTCGTCAGCGCTTATTAGGGCAGCTGGCCAGAAACCATCCAGGGCTCAGAGTGTTATTTATGTGGAGGAGATTTGTGGGCGACGTGGCGCAATGGTGTCCAAGAGAGGCAATTTCGGGCGACGTGGACACCTGGGCGTTTTTTGGGTGACATGGCCACAAGGAGATGCCGGGGGGCAAGGATTGAAGGGAGAGATGCCCTTTGATATTTGTGTGAGAATGGGTCCGCATTTCATGTTATGTGTGGCCGCCTCCTACTGCTGCTACTACAATCACTTCAGTCTCAGCTACTGGGTACATTTAGCAGAAGGTGAAAATATTTTTTTAGAAAATATAAAATAGTAAATCCACCGAGATTTAAAGAAACCTAATGGACATGCCAGACCTGCAATCTCTCATATTTTTATAATAACATTAATTATCGAATGATCAATCGTACAGAATATATAAAATAGTATATCCACCAAGATTAAAGAAACCTAAGGACAAGCCATACCTGCAATCTCTCATTTATTAATTATCCAATGATCAATCATACAGAATATGTGAACCTAATGTAAAGTTACTAACCTGCCCTGAATTTTTTTTCTGAAAACTGAAGGTGCAAAAACAGTGAAAAATAGTCTTCACACAGAAGGGTATATGTATATTAACAGTCCAACATTCAGAGTTTCAGATGTTCAAAATTGCAAAAGTTTGATCAATTGTAAATTGTCAAGATTCAGGAAGAAGATAAATTCTAGTAATACCTAATTACTTGTATGTGTTGTACTCAGCTTTTGGGGATACATCAGCCATCAGATTTGCTGAACACAGAATGGTATCAATATGTAGCCTTGGATTTCAATGTGATTCGAGAAAGAAAATCCCAAGTAACCTTTTCATATATTCTGTGTCAGACATGGGCGGTGGCAGGGGTATGCCTAGGTATTCATGGGAATACCCAAGATTTAGGTGAAAAAATAAATATACATAGTATACAAAAGCCAACAAACCAACTGGTCGCAGCGGAGCAGGCCAACATGGTCGAGGCTCAAGCCACCAGCTGCGTGCGTACAGACCACTACACCCGGTAAAGATTCCATTTTCTGCTCTAATTCATTTGTTCTTGCTGCTGCTGTTCACTGGCTGCTTGCTACTTTGTTTAGTTTTTTTACATTCTGTTCTTTGTAAATTGTAATTCCTAGCATATTTGCATATTTGCACTAGCATATTTGCATATTTGCATTAATGTAGATGGAGAAGAAGGGTACTAGCTAGCATATTTGCATTATGAGAGAAAGCTACAAAAGCTGCAAAGCTTAAAATTGTAATAGCCTTTACTGTTTTGTAACCTTTCTAAATTACTAGAAATCTGCTACAATGCCACTATGTTATTACTATGGATTTGTTATAATCATTAGTGCACTTTGATTATTGTTATGGACGTATGGTCCAAAATACGTGCATTGCAAAAAAATTTATATGGAATACCCTGCCGTAAAATCCTGGCTCCGCCACTGGTGTAGATAAGTACTTGTCCATAAATTCACCGTGGCGACATTTCTGACCTATCCGTACTAATAGCTAGCTGATGTACATGCAGAGATGTGTATTAATAAATTGACATGTATACTAGTAGCCATGGTATAAATAGAGTGACATGAGCTTAACTAACGTAACTTGTTTCCATGTATCTCATGCAACAAATTAAATGGCCACTTAACGATGTATAATATGTGAAAGTAGACGGGCCCAAGAAAAATGCTGCCAGAGGGTTTAGAAGTCCGGCGTACGCTGATGTACAGACTACAGGGATGCTGAATCCATGCATGTGAACAACAGGGGGAGTCCCAAATCTTGTATGCTTGCAGAGGAAATATGCCCCTCACCCCTCCCCCCGGTCAGCGTCTCCTAAGGAAACGTCCATTTCTTTGGCGTACAACAAACGCTATGGCGAGGGAGTGACACTGTCGGGTGTGTGGTATTGAGCCGGAGTGACACTCAAGTTCACTGCCGGGTGAGATACCAAGCCAACAGCAATATAATAAGTATCACTGCAGGGTTCAAGAACCAGCTGGCTGTGGTATCTTAAGTTTCACTGCCGGGCCATGTTTCAAACAGGCAGTGGCACTCGATATCACTGTCTGTTTATGCGTCAACCCAGCAGTGACAATCAAAATATCACTGTCGGTTCATGCGCCAACTGGGCAGTGGTAGTCGTGGATACAATTGTTGGCTGATACTTTGACCCGACAGTGATTCTCTATTATCACAGCTGGGTCGCCAAACGGGTAGTGATGGGCCACCCCATCATTGTAGATTAACCTCTGGTGGCTTGAATTCCGACAGTGATGAAGGGTTCCGATCCAATAGTTATTAGTAGTCCTGGCGTAGTGTTAAGTGTAAGCCCAGTAACAGAGCCAAATGTTTGGCTATTAGCCAAGTTGTAAAGCCAACCTATGCAATAGTAGTCTCTTATTTGTTTATAATAAATATTTTTTTGTTACTTTTACTTATATCTTAATTTTTCTTTTCTAATCCTTCTCACATTCACTTTGTTGTACTTCTCGCATTCACTTTATTGTATGGGTCCACCGCTGCAATGCTTCCGTGTCTAGCTTGTTGCGTGCATAAGAGCTAATAAGGAGGTGTTTGTTTTCTCCTCCTAAACTTTAGTCGCTATCCATCGGATGTTTGAACATATGCATGGAGTATTAAATATAGACTAATTACAAAACTAAATGCACAGATTGAGACTGTTTTGCGAGACGAGTTTTTTAAGCCTAATTAGTCCATGATTTGACAATATTGTGCTACAGTAAACATGTGCTAACGATAGATTAATTAGGCTTAATAAATTCGTCTCATGGATTACTGACAGATTCTGTAATTTATTTTTTTTATTAGTATCTGAATAGCCATTCGACACCCCCATGTGACACATTCTAAGTCCGTGGATCCAAATACCCTCAGCTCTCCTCTTGCTTCTCTTCTCTCCTCCACGTTAGTGTTTGCTTGGTTTGAAGGCAATTATTGTACTTGCTCTAACTGACATAACTTGTTTCCTTGTTGCTCCTGCAGCGAATTAAATGGCCATTTGAAATTGTAATACTATGTCAAACGAGATGGGACCCAGGAACAATATAATAACGCATCCATGTGAATCACGATGGAAGTTCCAAATCTCCTTTTATTTTTCCTCAGCTCCATGCAAGAGGGTTCTTGATCAAGGTCAAATCATGTTGATGCCGACATGACAATCTCGCCAAACACGATGCCGCTACAAATACTAGTAATAATAGATCAGCAAGCACAAGTTCAAAAAAAAAAAGATCAGCAAGCAAGCCCACACCCGCGCTTCCCGTTCTCAATGGCGCCGTTCTCACGTCTTCTTCTGGCCGTGCCGCTTCTGCTAATCCTTCTCGGCGGTATATGGTGGAGGGATGTTATGAAGCTCAAGGATTTATATGGGGGTATCACCTCCTGTCAGATAGGAGATGGGTCTTCAATTTTGTTCTGGACAGATAATTGGACTGGTACTTGCTTGGCTGAGTTATTCCCTAATATTGCTCATTATGCTAAACAGCTTGATATATGTCTATTAAAGAGGTTGACGAAGCTGAAAGCCTGGATGATCTATTTGATATCCCCATTTCCCAGCTTGCTGCCTCAGAGCTTGAAGAGATTAGGGTCCTGATTCAAGACTTTACCATCCCGGGTGGTATTGACCAGAGAATCTTTTGTTGGGGCACTAGCAAGTTTTCTACTGCCAAACTTTATATATTGGCTTTCTCGAATGCTCAGACCCCAGCAGTCTTCAGATGGGTATGGAAGTCCAAAGTTACCCCCAGAGTCAAGTTTTTTGCATGGCTAATTCTGTTGGACAGATTAAATACCAAAAATATGTTGGCGAGAAGACATTTCAACTAGCAGCCCCATAGCTTATGTGTTCTATGTGTTGATGGTTCTGAGGAGACCATTGATCATATTTTCTTCAACTGCCCATTTGCCAAGATGTGCTGGGATAGAATTGGGATCAATTGGGTGAATGATGTGGAGATCCACAGAAGGATTGAGCGTACCAAGCACTTGGCTGGTATAACCTTCTTAATGGAAATCTTCTTGATTGCTGCCTGGGAGCTCTGGAAAATTAGAAATCGGCTTGTCTTTGATGGTGTCCAGGCTACCTTCAGCAGATGGTTACGAAACTTCAAAGATGAGGCTGCCCTTCAATCCCTTTGTATCAAGGATGCTGATAGAAATGTTGTTATCCTCTGGCTTGACACTTTGCAACTGTTTGTTCTTTCTGTGCTAGTCCTGTACCTTTTGCCTTGTACAACTTTTCTCTTCTTTCACCCCCTCCCCTCCCCTCCCCACCCTCTTTAGCTCTCGGTTAGCCCCTCTGTCTTGTAATCTTTCTTCTTTGTTTTGTGTTATAAAAAAGTTTGGCACCGTGGGGAACTCCCCCACGGTCTTTTTGTGTCAAAAAAAATGATTTGACAATGTGGTGCTATAGTAAACATGTGCTAATGATAAATTAATTAGACTTAATAAATTCGTCTCGCGGATTACTGACAGATTCTGTAATTTATTTTTTATTAGTATCTAAACACCCATGCGACACCCCCTTATGACACCTCGTAAACCTTAGTCCCTGGATCCACCTCTCCTCTTGCTTCTCTTCTCTCATCCACGATAATATTTGCTTGGTTTGAAGGCAATTATTGTACTTGCTCTCACTGACATAACTTGTTTCCCTGTTGCTCATGCAGCGAATTAAATGGCCACTTGAAATTGCAATACTATGTCAAAAGAGATGGGACCCAGGAACAATATAATAATGCATCCATGTGAATCACGATGGAAGTTCCAAATCTCCTTTTATTTTTCCTCAGCTCCATGCAAGAGGGTTCTTGATCAAGGTCAAATCATGTTGATGCCGACATGACAATCTCGCCAAACACATGCCGCTACAAATACTAGTAATAATAGATAATAGATCAGCAAGCAAGCCCACACCCGCGCTTCCCGTTCTCAATGGCGCCGTTCTCACGTCTTCTTCCGGCCGTGCCGCTTCTGCTAATCCTTCTCGGCGGCGCACTAACCCCCGCCTATGCGGACAATGGCGGCAACCGCAGGCGGCACACCCGCTTGTTCGCGTTCGGCAACTCGCTCACTGACACCGGAAACGGGGCCATCTTCCCGGTGACTGCTGGAGGACCTTCCACCCAGCCGCCGTACGGGGAGACCTACTTTGGTCATCCCAGCGGCCGGGCTTCCAACGGCAGGCTCATCCTCGACTTCCTCGGTATGTATATATGTCATCACCACCAAACGTACGTTTCATTCATTCAACAGTAGTGTTCATCACGTTCAAGCGCATTCGTATAAATATATGCAGTGGAGGAGCTGAAGGTGCCGCAGCCGACGCCGTACCTCGCCGGCAGGACGGCCGCCGACTTTGTGAACGGGGCCAACTTCGCGCTGGGTGGTGCAACGGCGCTCGACCAGGCGTTCTTAGCAACCAAGGGGATAAAGCCGCTCGTGCCCATCTCTCTGACTAATGAGACGAGCTGGTTTCAGAACGTTTTGCAGCTACTCGACGCATCAGACTGCGGTTAAAACTACTTCCTAATTAATATTGTTTCTTGTGCAAACTAATAGAATACTGTTTAGCGGAATCAGTCACAGTCAGTGGGTCGATCGATCTGAACTAAAACTCGTGTAACAGATCAGCGTAAGATCATGGCAAAGTCGGTCTTCTACGTCGGCGAGATCGGTGTCAATGACTACTTCGTCGCCCTAAGCAACAACTCCGTCGACGTCGCGTTGAGCCTGGTGCCACACATCATCGACACCATCCGTTCGGCCCTGACCGTAAGCATCTGAGTCCACTCACAGCTCAGTCGTCTCATCAGGTCTCAGCGTGATCCAACGCTCCCGGCCCAAAATTAATCTAATACACCTGCTGCGCAGGCCATGATCGCTGCCGGGGCGAGGACGGTGGTTGTTTCAGGGATGCTACCAATCGGCTGCGAGCCGCAGCAGCTGGCGCTGTTCCCAGGCGGTCCGGGCGACTACGACCCTACCAACGGCTGCATCACGCGGTTCAACGTGCTCGCCGAGCACCACAACCACATGCTGCGGATGATGCTCAGGGAGCTCCGGAGCAACTACGGCAGGTCCCTCACCCTCCTCTACGCCGACATCTACCGCCCCGTGCTCAAGGCCGTCGCGTCCCCCGCCCTGTACGGTTTCGGTGACACGCCGCTGGCCGCGTGCTGCGGGGGCGGCGGCGGCCCCAACAACTTCAACTTCATCGCGTTCTGTGGCACGCCGGCGTCGACGACGTGCGCCGACCCGTCCAAGTTCGTCTCCTGGGACGGGATCCACTTCACCGAGGCTGCCAATAGGTTCATCGCTCGTAACATGATCAAGGGACTGCTAAGCCGTGCGGCGGCGTACATTGCAACAGATTGATTTTTCTATGTTTGCTAGTCATATGAACGTTTCCTGTATAGTTGAGTGTGAAACTTCTCGTGTAATAACTAATAAGGGTGGTCTGATTCCTGGTTTGTGACGATGGAAGGTATGTGTTGACTTGAAGATGTGTCAAACACAAAAAAACTCAAAAGTGTGGCCTTGAGGGTGAGCACCATACTCAACATAAGCAAGAACATAGTAGGGACTAAGGGTTAACACTTAAGGTAGGAACATGTAACTTGTAGCTGATTGGCTCTATCGGGATAGGGTCTCGGACCGTTCGAGTTCACAGGGTTCAACATCTGCCAAGGCATAAGTCTGACGGTTTGGGTGACTTTATCAAACCAGTAGCAAAACATGCTCGTACGTTGCAACGGGATAAAACAATCAAACTTTTATGAAAAATGACATGCGCTCTGGAGGACATCCCGGCAATGGCGCGCCGCCTCAGACCTCACCAGCGGTGTGGGCACACCTAGCCGCGCGCGTGGGGGGAGTTGATGGCATGGGCACCCTGGCCGGCAGCGCGGAGACAGCGGCATGGGCGCCCCGAGCAGCCTGGAGACGCGACCCCATCTAATGTCCTCCTCGATTCTTTCTTTGATTTTCTCGATTCAATTCTTTCTCTTATTTCCTCTTCGGTCGATTCGTGTACAAAGGGAGAAGGAATTGATTTTTGTTGATTTTTGGTTATTGTTGTGGTCGTCGATTGAAGAAACAACAAATTTATTGATTTGATTTATAAGTTGTTGTCTTTATAGAGTTAGTATGATTTTGGTTTGGATTTGGATCGATGTGGTAGTTTTGATATAGTCTCGGTTTGGTCCCTTGCACCTTGTTTGCTGATGTCAAAAATCCTTGGTATGATTTGGAGGACCGGAGGAAATCTAGTTGATTTTCGGATTGTGAATGGTTGGAGATGAATGTGGAGGCAAGATGAAAATTTAGGCAGAAATTTTGCCTCTTTAATATTAGGTATCGATAGATATAGGTAATGGACTACACACAACAAATTGCTCAAGATTTCAGCTTTCATTTAATTTAATTTGATTAGTGGGACTGAACCAAGTTAAAATAAAATAGATTTTATTTCTAGTCAAAATTATGATAAAAAATTGATGTTGAAAACCTCTACGTATTAAGGAATGAGTCAAGGGCTCAAAGATCCATAATTATTATATTTATCATTTATTATGATATTTATATTTATGAAAAATAAAAAAAGAAGTATGTAGAAGTAAAGTGATGTACGTGGAGGGCAAAAACAAAACGGACGCCAACACCATCACATATCCATGGTCCACGTACGGCCGGGGCATCGTTGTTTGCTGACATAAGAAATTGAAACCGGCAAAATCAATTGATTAGGATTGCGAACACAGACAATTTTCTTATTCACGCAGTTAGTTAGAGGAGGGCGGATGAAAAAAATAGATAGAGAGAAATTTTGCCTCTTTAATATTAGATATAGATCTAGTATAGAGTAGTATCCATAGGCTACACATAGGACTTAAGACCCAAAGATGGCAAGGGAGTGAACTGGATCTTCTAAAAAGCTATCCTAGGGTTTTCTTTATATACAATTGATGAAGCCTTGGTCCCGATCTTGAAGAAGTAGGACCACAATCTTGATAACTAGCTTTAGAACAGCTAGATAACTTGCTGCAAGTAGTGATAACTATTGGAACTTGACGACACGCACAAGGAGCCAACCACCATCTCTAAACGATAGCCTAAACCAAGGATTTGCTCAACCGCACTTTCAAAGAACTAACGTACGCAACATGTAATCAATGGATCAGGAGCACAGATTGGGTGCCGATGATGCGGACGTTTCTATAAGTTTCACAGAGAAAAACACAAGAGCAAAGAGGTAGAGATCACTCTCTGTAGTTTGTTAGCACACAAGTGAACTAAGGGGTTTGTATTCGATTATCAGAAGTCTTTATTTGCTAAGAAGCAAAGGGATATTTATACTAGAAACAATCCTCCTAGATGGGTATGAAAATAAAACAAGAAAGAGAAGATAGACTATGTGAAAAGGTCTCCTCTAACTAAATTCATGAACAGGTCTCGAGTGGTTGTTGGGCTTCTGAGCAGTCTTTAGTAATTTGGCAATTGCTCCATCTTAGGAAGTCCAAATGTTGTGTTGTTTGATGCAGTAGAAAGTTAACTCGATAATATTTCCCATCATGTGCAACATGCACCATGAAACATTACAGAATGGTACAATTTTGCACGGGAAGTTGAACATATATAAATCCTCAAGAATATTGTTGACCTTTTGACCATTAGTCACTAAACTAGATGAATCTCAACATTGGTAAATCCAAACTAGCCTAACCTAGTGGCATTGGAAATTCATTGACCACCATAGCCTTTGGGAATCAAGAGTTATGGTAGTTGAATCTCATTAGTGGGATATCCAAACCAGTCTCCATCAAGTACTCAGATGTAACACCCATGGTGTTACGAGCACGCTTAGCACCTGGATTAATACCTTAGAGGAATTATCAAACAGGTTCCTTGGGTTAAAAGGAATTTTTAAACTCACATGAAATGATAAACGAATCGTATGTGACTTCACCTTTGTGGCTGAGAAAAATCAAAATAAGTACTATAAGTTAGTTACTTAATGCGTAAACGTGCTAATAAAAATCCTAGCAAGAAAAGTAGAATAAATAGTTTTAATCGGGTGGCACGGAAAACAATTTCTATAAGCACAAATAAAATATAACTTGAGCAAGTTATGTTTATGAAAGTGCAACTTTTATTTTGGAGAATATAAATGGTTGGTTAGTATTTTTTTTGGGGACCTCCGAAATCAAACCAGGAATTAAGATAAGTCACGTTCGTTAAATCGGCAACGCTTAAACTTATGTTAAAAGTACCATTTTTGGCGAATTATATTGAGCAAAGTAATTAGATAGTGCTTAAATATTTTGTTTCTATTGGTTAGTATGAAGTGTGAACTATTGCTTGGAACACTTGTGAGTTGAGATTAAAGGTTTAGACCTTTTAAAGATTGTAGTTAAAATGCTAATGACTGTTAGTTCAATTGAGCCACTAAATTTTTCCTAAGTCGGAAAGAGCAATTGACAATGCTATTTTTGACATTTAAATTTGGGCAAAACCATTTAAACAATGGCTTTATGTTTTTACACTATCGATTGCTTCTAGGTAAGCACTTGGGCATAGTATAGGTTGTGGTTTAGTTGGGGTCACACTGCCCTCTTATTAATTGACCGAACATCGATAGAGTGCGCTGTAACCATGCTAATGGCGCTCTGTCTGCGAACTGCCGTTCAAGCGTGGCAAGCCCATGTTGGCACTCTGCTATCTCCTCCTTTAATTGCTTCTTTATTGTAGCGGTTGCTTTGATAAAAGTTGGTATTGCTGGCTTTAGGTTAGAGGAGTTGGTCAAATCTCTAACGTGATCGCTAGCAGTTTTTGTGTCGCTTTAAAAAGCGTGCGTATCATCGGTTTGGACCGTTCGGCCCCGTGGGCGCAGTCACTGTGTGTGCGTGCACCGCTGGCGCCGGGCTCAGCCATGGCCGGACGTGGCCTCTCCTTACGGGCCAGCGCACGCACGCGTGCCACCTGTCGGGCCGACGTCGCAGCACGCCTCTCACCTCGCTTTGCCCTCTTGCGGGCCAGGCCGCGCTGAGCCGCTATGCAGCACGCAAGGCCAAGGCGAGTCTGCAGCTGCCGCTGCATGGCTGTCGTGGCGCTCGCTCCACCTTTCGATCCACCTACTGCGTTGAGTCCCTGGATGTATGCCACTGCTGCCATGCTTGGTCATTGACCCGATCACAGTGGCGATGGGACACTTTCCTGCCTCGCCTTGTCCCGCTAGCCGACACCGGCGACCCCGCTCGGTCTTGCTGCTCTGTACCGTGTGCGTCGCGCCAAGCCTCCCCATCTCGTCAACTACACCACACGCTCGCTTTGCCAGCAACCGGAGCTGCCGTCTTTAACCGCTCGGCTCGCCATGTGCCGCTCTACGACATGACCACAGATGGGGCACCGCGCTCCCCGCCCTTCCTATTCCTTTTGCTCGAGGTTTCGCTGCCCAATTCCTCGCATGAGCAAGTAGCTTAGGTGGTTATCTAGTAGCCTAACCCGCACCAAGCCTCCGGCGAGCTTTGTGGTCGTCCAATTTGGTGTTGGGCTCACCACCGGTCACGTGTGCCGCTTGGTGGGTAGGTTGGGAGGTATGTCCCGTGTGATCGATAGCAATTCGATTGCTTGTGTCCTTGAACTCACCGTGACCCCATCTTTCTATTGATTGCGTTATCTTGACCAGGCCGGCCATCGGTGATGAGGTGACGCGAGGATGCCCGGCTCGGAGCGCCGCCGCGTGGTGCGGGCGCACGTGGCCGGAGTTCCTCGGCCTTCCTCCACCTCAACCGGTTGCACGGCCATCCTTGTGGTAAGCCACTGCTGCTCCCTCGCAACCGCTACTGCCTCGTTGGCCCGTAGGATCGTCGGAACGGACGCGCCGCCACTGTGAACCTCCACCCGTCACTGTGGCTCGTTGTAGTGCGGCTCCATGCTCCAAATCACCACCCAACGTCGATGTTTTAGCCGTAGATGGAGGCCGGCCCCGTAGTTGGGCCAGCGCGGGCCCTTGGTGCCTGGCGTAGCGGCTGAGTGCTAGCCGGAGCGGCACCAGCGTGCGCAGGGCCGTCGTGGACCACCCCATTGTCAAGACAATAAAGTCCAGGGTCTATAGTGAGAAGTTCATCTCTTACGTAATAGTAGCTCCCAGTGTCGCTCGATTACTCAATAGTGCGGGGTCTCTTTTGCAATAGCTGCACAGCGGTAGCGAAACAGGCCTACTAGGCCGGCCTGCTGGAGCGCGGCCACGCTTCTCATGGGCCGTTTCGGCTGCTGGGCCACTTGGGTTGCCGTCGGCCCTCTTTGACTTCAAAAGCATTTCCTGATTTAGTTTCTGTAATAAAATTTCAAATTCGATATAAAATTGTGTAGATGTCCCAAAATGGTGAAACCAATTTTATTAGGATCCCAAAATCATGGTCTATCAGATAGTATATCTTGTTCATATAGTGTTGTAATATCTTTAGGAATACTATAATTAAACCAAGATGCTTAATATTACTAGAATATAAACTTGTAGGAATTTTTATGGCAAAATGACGATAGTGCTAGCTTTGGAAATTTTACAGTAAATCCCTAACATTATTAGCTGCTCACTGTAATTTTTGTGGCTCCATAATAATTAATTTGTTAGGGTAGCTAATGAACCCTAATTTGAATACATGTGTTTAGTTGATAAAATGATGAAGCAACACCTCGGTTTGTATAACAAAACATCTGTTGGAAAATAATGACTCATCTGACGTCGTGGGTACGTAGCTTAGCACGTTAACCATTAGAGCTCGCTCGTTAGTTAAGAGGCGTAACCGTATCTCATAGTTGCGAGTTGCAGTTGCCATTAATCATTTACGTTTTTACGTTACATCCACGAACATCATAATAGGAATAATGATGGACTGTGGAGTCATCTGGTGCAGCGGAAAAGATGGTGTTCCGATGATCATGTCAGGATGGAGTGCTAAACTTTGGTTGCATGTTACCTAGGCAAGCCCCGGTGCATAACCCCTATTATTATGTACTTTATTTTATGCTTGTGCATTACATTTAAAGGAGTTGAATGAAACCCACTTGCATATATATAACCTGATCCTATGAGACTTACTAGTATGATAGGATCATGTAGGTTGCTATGCTATAGGACCCGGTAGAAGTCAAGTGATTACCTGTCACTCGCGAGAGATAGAAAATATATTATTGTTATTATTAGCATATTACTATTAGATGGAATATATATGAATAATAATTGGAGACCAGAAGGGACTCGGCTTGGATGGACTTGGACTTGGTTGGGCAACAGAGTAGGGCTCTGGTTGCACTTGTCCTGCCTATATCGATTGAGGACCGTCCGTTGCTGTGGACACTAGTTAGGTCACAGACTTATTATTACGAGCACATACTTGCTTATGGGAGCGGGAAGACTTGTTATTCTCTTGACTGTTATGTTGGATTATTGGATAGGAGGTCTAAGCACCACACTGAGGCCAAGCCTCAAGTGTTGGGGGCTTCGAGTCCCAGTTTGGACAGGGACTTGGACCTCTTAACATGAGTGGAACATGTTGGTCTTGCTTGTGCCTGGGGTACAAGCAAGTCGTGTGTTTTTCGGGGTACCCAGCTGGGCTACATTGATTCACGAATCGCCGTTTCTATGTGATGGTACGACTTGGCTATGGTCTAGCACTGTAGTAATAACTGAAACATGAAAGATGACAAAATGGTTCTGATTGCTTACCACATGCTTAGAAGTAGCACAGGTGCTTACATAGGATGGTTAGTTAATAAACTAAAGATGACTGCTAATAAAACTGAATATAAGGATGCACATTTAGTAATGCTTCCTGTAGATGCAATCGACCCACTAGCCAAATAGCCTTGAATATCCTTAGAGTCTTTTTCTTTCCTCCTGACGGGTAAGTCTTGTGGAGTACAATTGAGTACTCAGGGTTTGTTCTACCCTGTTGCAGGTGACAGGAACAGGTGGAGCCGATACTTGTGTGTGGAAACCTCTTAGTGGGCTCAGCAAGGATTTTCTTTACGTTGTGGATCTAGAGTTTATTTAAAGTTTCCACAAAAACAATTTACAAAAGAAAACTTATAACCTGTTATCATTTCATGTATATAAATGTTCATCATGTTAATGTTAACTTGTCATTCAACGATTATCATTTCCGCTGAAACTCTGATAATCTTGTTATATTCCGTTGTCATATCCAATTGATGAATTACTCTGGTGTTGTATCAAAAGTGATGTAAGAAATGGCTAAAAAAGAATGTTGTAAGCTCTATTCTCTGATTTATGATCCTGATGGAAAAATGTGGATTTTTTGAGTTCTCCCGTTGGGTGTACTTGACGGAACTGCATAGTTTAGTGCTCTCTCTTGGGTACTTAGTGTCTAATGGAAGACAAGTATACTTGGGAGGGCATTAGATTAGGCGGTTTTGCCACAGGTGGTATCAGAGCATAAATGAGGAGATAAAGCATTGAAATCCTTTCTAAATTAAAAATTTGACAACAAATTCTTTTCAAAAAGTTAGGACGTTTGCATGCAAAGTTATATAAGTAGTCCTATTACTATGGTTATATATCCAGGATAGCTGGCACTCTGCTGACTTAAATAGGCTTAATCAAGTTTTCTGCAGGTACCCTAACCCCGAGCATAGTTCGAAAGCATCGACTAGCTACAGGGAGAGCATGATGTGCCAAAAGTTTAAGAATGGTTGCCATATGGTGGTCACAGTGTGAGGATGGATAGGACGTGCATTCATGCATACCCTATTTGTGCATTTGTTGTTTAGGTCGACCAATCATTGTCTGTGAAGCCACGATGGTACTGTAGTCTCATGTGTCACGTATGCCTGTTGGTGCACGCTTGCCTTAGCTCATAAGCTTTTTATAACCCTTTCTGTGCTCTTGTCGGACCTCTGCCCTGCAACCATACTAGTCCTTGATGACCTCAGACACCGTTCATCTCGTGCGTGTAAAAATCCTGTTGTTTTACTTTTACTAGTCTCCATGCAAGGCTCGAGGGTGGACTGCGTCAGGACCACTGACCGCTCTACCTTTACAAAAGGGCAGGCCTAGCCATTGGGAACCATCATTCAGTGCATCCCAGCTCACTTAGCTCTTTTCCTATGAGCAAGATTCTCGCTCAAGCCTTCCTTGTAACCACCAACCACTACTCACCCAGGATGACAGGAGCCTAGGTTAGCAGTTACTGCCTAAGCACCGAGGGTTTTCCCAAAATCTTGTATGCCACCCTGCAAAAGCTCGGAGTTAAGGATCGTCTCGAGTATGAGGGCCATGAGTAAATGAAGCATGATACTGAGCGATGTGAGGTAACGGTCTACATTGGCAAAAGTGAGGAGTTTTTCGACATCACTGAAGCCTAGAATGTGACCGCAATCGGGTTTCGCTTTAGCGACACCTACCAAGTTATGGCCCGCAAAGCCTTGCGGTATCTTTGCCAGATCTATGAGGAGCCCATTGCTCGTACCCCCATGCGGTTCTTTCCACCTTTGGACAAGAATCGGTGGGTATGGAGGGCTTGCATGGAGGCTTTGCAGGGTCAAGACATGCAAGAAGACAACCCGACTATGGTGCACCTAACCACGTACTTGCTTGCTCTGGATGAGCAGTATGACCGGTAGGCCTCGGAGCTAAGGGAGTGCCTCCGCCGAGTTGAGGAAGCCTAGATCTTCTCCAGGATGCTTGAAGTGCAGCTTGCTGAGGCCCACGCCAATGTAGCAGCTGCAGAAAGTCAAGAGACTACCATGGCAGAAGCCCTCAAGGTGGACGAAGATCAACATGCCCAAGAGTTGGAGGATGCCTTTCTTGCCACAAGGGCCAAGCGCAGGACGCTTTGGATGGATAGGTAGGAACCCTTGATCTTGGAGGGAATCCCTGTCCATCCATCGGAGAGAAGGAGAACTGGTGCGACAGTACCGCCAACACCTCCACCCTCGGAGGCATTAGAAGTAGAGTCATTGCTTCCCCTCACTCAGCCCCCACCAAGAGAGGAAGCAGATCCACAACCCAGTGCAGCAGAAGAACCCCAAGAGCCCAGGAATGCAGTTGTTCGGTCTGACGAAGTAGATTAGTTGTCCTAGGGGAGATGTAACCATAGCTAGTAGTGTTTTTCATCGCTGTCCTTCAGTGTTGCAATCTTTCCGTTGTGTTTCGCCCATAGTTGTTAAGACCGCCTGGTTGTAGGATGCAAGTGATGTGTCATGAATGGGAGAGTGAAGGCCTGTATGTTGGTACCCGTTTATGGGCGTTTGGAACGTGTATTTTGCTTATGTCGTTGTGTTTGTTACATCGATTTACCCTTAGGCCTCATTAGATTTGCTTCATGACGGCAGCACGCATGTTACAAGAGGAACAGTTATTCGGATGCAGCAGATCAGCCATGATTGGATGACAGAGGACACTATATCAACTAATTGTGGATGTCCCAGCAGAACACTTGAATTCCTTTAATTTAAATCTGCCTTGGGATTTACTTTCCTTGTTCCCTGTTTTTAAAGGAACCTGTAACACCCCAGGTGTTAGTCACCAGCTAGGCACTAGATGTGGACTAAAACGGATATGTTCAGCGACGATGATGAGCTCGAGTTGGCAAAATCATAATTAAAGTAAAATAATTGTGCTTACTATGGGACCGTTTGTATATACTTGAGTAATGCTAAACATGTTCTTTCATGTGTCTTACATCCATCTCTAGCTATATGGATCACTAGAAAAGTTTCATGAAGTTTGGAATAAAAAAGTCACATGAAATGATAAGTTATAGTCTTGTTTGGATTATAGCGGAAACATGTCCTCGAAACATTGAAACATGTTTTTCTAATTCATGCGTGACTTATATGTGAACTAGAGCTCATGCAACATACAAGTGCAACATGTGGAACAACATAGGGAAACCTTGGTAACTTGTACCACGCAACAAAACAATGAAACAATTGAGACATGGCTTTGAAACAAGCACTTCAATTATAGTAATTTCTATGTTTCAGTGCATGTGAGGCCTACATTTTTGTGCAACCTATGCATGGTGTGTATGTTTAGCCTCTACAATACCTTAACTACACTTAGGACACTTAATGGAACAATGTTCATGTTGACCATTTTGCCTAATTGTGCTTCTTAGTGATGGTTGACCATGCATGGACCCTAGAACACTCTTGTTTAGCTGTGCACCCTTTGACAAAGTTATAGAGAATTTTATAAGGAACAAACTTTGTTTAAGAGTCAAGTCATGAAAATCTGTGGAACATGCTCAAAAGGGGCCCACAAGTCAGAAATGGGGCTGATTTCAGCACTTAGCATTTTAAAACCCTGATTTTAGTGTCATCGACGTTGGCATCGCGCGTTCTCAAAATTTTGCTACGCAACTCGAGTTGACCCAAAAACAAAAGTCGGAGTTTACATTTTGAAGTAAGACATACCAAAAGTTGGATTTGATTTGACATGTTTTGGCCAACCAATTGGAGCCTAAACGAGAAAGGCTTAACCCTAATCAAATCACTGACACTGTCATATTGGCACTTAGTTATCTCCTAATCCAGATCACTAATAGCCATGACCCCTTAAGCAAAGTTGTATATTAGGAGGGAAGCAACTTTGCTATAGGCACCCAGGACAGAATCTACTCGGAATATGCCAAAAACAGCGTCACCACCTGGCTTCACCTGTGCCCGCCACCTGCTCGACAGCTGTCCACTTAGGGGAGGGCGTGGCATCCATGCACAGGATTGAGCCTCCAGCTCCCCTGGACCTTGTTAGTCACTGCCTTCACCACACCGACACCATGATGGATGCGCTCGAGCTCATTCTCCTCTTCTCCTTCTCTGGTTTTCGCTGCTGCTCGCCGTGCACGCCGTGGCCATGGCCACCATGGCCAAGCTTGTTGTCGGCATCGTTCCACACTTCATGCCCTTCTTCCACTCCACCACGTGCCCCACCGCCGTGGCCTCGTCATGCCTTACCCGTGCACACGCTCGCCTGAGCCATCCCCGCTGCCAGAGCTTCGACCGCGGATGCCTCCATGGCCGACGAGTAGAGGACACGCCGGCCATCGTGGCCAAGCCGCCTTAGGCCACTACGCTACAAACCAAAGCCACATGCGGTTGTGGCTAGGTGCCACCATTCTCCAGCACTGGCTCGCTGCCCATGATGACCCCGCTGGCTCGCTGCCGGCGAGCCACCGCCACTGCTGCCGCTCCAGCATGTGGCCAGGCCACCACAGGCCGCCCTAGGCCAAGCCGAAGACCTACGTAGGTACGTGCAGGCCA
This sequence comes from Saccharum hybrid cultivar R570, assembly GCA_038087645.1. Taxonomy (NCBI): domain Eukaryota; kingdom Viridiplantae; phylum Streptophyta; class Magnoliopsida; order Poales; family Poaceae; genus Saccharum; species Saccharum hybrid cultivar. The sequence continues at coordinate 9,933,684 of JAQSUU010000005.1, read as the reverse complement.
GGGCATTGCCACGGCCCTGCCGCTCACCGCCGGCGCCGCCCCTGCCGGTCAGAGCCGCGAGCCGGCCACCTCCCCTGCTCCCTGTGTCCCAGTGAAGAAGAAGGGGAAACAGTCATGCTCTCTCTCTTTCTCTATGACATGTGGGGACAGCTGAGCATCAGGCCCCTGATGGCAGCGCCCCTAGAGGTTGTGCTGGGTACACGTCCGGGTGCACCTAGCAGATCTAGGGTTAAGTTGGTTTTCCTATTTTTCTTTCCAGAATTGTGCTACATATTGTAAAATTCATATCTAGGGTTTAGGAGCTCATAAATAGTGAAACTAGTCTTGTTAGTTTCTTATGAAATTCTCTTCATGGTAGATCTATAAAATATACTGGTCCATGTAGGTTTGTGTGTTGTGTTATTTATTCACTAAACGTGCCTTTAGAAATGCTTTTAAGTTGACCAGAGCCATATCTTGAGTTTTAGGAGTCCAAAAATAGTGATTCTTGTTTTGTTAGTTTTGTAATAACATGTACTTGCTAGGAAAAATATTAAACATACTAGTTGTTTACTGTTTTCTTAAGGTTTTGATTTGACCTTGATAAATAAGAGAATCTACATTGTGTTGCTTCTAGTTATTTGGAGTTCTAGATCTCCAGTTATGATTAAATTACTCAGCTGCTGTTCTAATGTCCAGAAAGTGGAAGATTCTAGTTTTAGTGCTGTGATTCACTTTGCCATGTTTGTGTGGTGCTAAGTGTGACTCATAGCTTTGATGAAACTGAGTTGGTACACCTGAGATCTTGTGTGACTTGGTCATGATTGATGTCCTTATTATCTTCTATGTTGTACTTTAGTGATGATTAAGTTACATAGCTCTAGGTGCTTATATTGAACTTGGTGTGCTTGCATAAATGGTTGCTTGTGGTATTTCTATGTATTCATACATATGCATTGTTGCACCTCATTTAGGTACGCGTGAAGGATGTGGTGTTGGAGCCAAACACAAAGACAGTGTTTGGTGGAACTATCCCAAAGATGGAAGTACTCGGCGAGTGGTGTCTGACAAACACTGACTTAGTGTTGAATCCCAGGCAAGCCCTAGAGCATTATAAGCCTCCTAATTTCTGAAATGCAATTAAGTATTATGTTATATCTATATTGTTGCATTAGGTGGTAGGTGTTGGATGAAAACACTTGTTGCATTGATATCCAATCCTTGTCAAGATATTGTCACCCTAAATCCTATATAGCTCAGGCTTGTGTAGATGCTTAGCCCTGCTTAAATGCGGTAGAAGTCTGGTGATTTCCTGTCACCTGCGAGCTATAGGAAGATACATATGGCACGGTTGGCTATATTTGCTATCGTGGAAAAGAACCTGGTATATTTGAATGAAGACTAGGCAGGGGCTTGTAAGGCTATAGGCTTGCAGTGACTTCGTCTATGTCGATTAGGGACCAATTCTTGGAGCCTTTCTTTGTCATGTTGAATGCATGCCTCTCTCTTAGCTGGTCGGGCCTGAGTGCTTGACCGTGAATCCAAGTAGCTCAACTCAGGCCGGGCTCTGGTAAGTATAAAGTTCGCCTCGGAAGGGAGCCATAGGCGTGAGTCCAAGGGCAGATGATTTAAAAGTCTTGATCGTCCTGGCAGAAGGGTAATCCCTGAGAGTGCTAGCGCTGACCGAACCTGCGAAGTTGGTTCCTGAGTTGTCCCAAAGGTGACCTAATGCTCTCCGACAGGGGAAGTCATGGGTGAGAGTTAGAAATACCCCCTCAGCTGAGTTGTAATTCAATTCGAGTCGCCGTCTCTCCCGGTTAGTGAGAACTTGATGAGATTATCTCCAACGTAGATCTCACAAAATAGCTTGATGGTCAAGAATGATGATGATGATCATGGCCTTATTATACCAGCTATGGTTAATATTGTTTGCTCCTAATAAAGTGATTGCTATAGTACAGGTGCTAATCTAGATGACCGGTTCATGATGATTAACTTGATGCTTAAGCATTATATGATTACTTATCTATACTAAGCTTTTATGCAAAATGTTGTCAAGCTAGCCCCACTTTATATCAGCCTTGCATACTCCTTGGTGTCACTTTATTTCTGGCTTTTGACGGGTAAGTCTAGCTGAGTACATTCTCGTACTCAGAGTTTATTCCCACTTGTTGCAGGGTGTGATGTATCATTGATACTGCAAGAATTGGATGGCTCCTGCTATAGCGGCAGAGTTGACCTTGGTGCTGGCATATATTTGAAATAAGAGTAATGTTAGTTTCAAATTACTTTGCTTTCGCTACTTTTCAACTTAAGTTGTAATATCTATGTTGAACTCCGATGTATATTGAATTACTTGTGAAATGGATGTAACATGTGACTTGTTATGTTGAATCACTACGATCTTGGCTTGTATGTTGGTTGGTTTGAAATCTCTCGTGATTTCATTGGACTACCGAAGTTATATGGGCTCAAGTGTGAGAATTTGATCACTTCGGTGATTGTTTTTGTACTTGTGCTCTTATAATTTGGACGGTTCTGTGACAGCTAGCATCGAAACAAGATTCAACATTAAACATGTCATATGTGTATTTAAAATAAAGGTTTTTGTTTGCAAAAGTCAGTATTGACAACTTATTGCTACGGAAAACAATTTCTATAAGCACAAATAAAATATAACTTGAGCAAGTTATGTTTATGAAAGTGCAACTTTTATTTTGGAGAATATAAATAGTTGGTTAGTATTTTTTTGGGGACCTCCAAAATCAAACCGGGAATTAAGTCACATTTGTTAAATCGGCAACGCTTGAACTTATGTTGAAAGTGCCATTTTTGGCGAATTATGTTGAGCAAAGTAATTAGATAGTGCTTAAATATTTTGTTTCTATTGGTTAGAAGTGTGAACTATTGCTTGGAACACTTGTGAGTTGAGATTAAAGGTTTAGACCTTTTAAAGATTGTAGTTAAAATGCTAATGACTGTTAGTTCAATTGAGCCACTAAATTTTTCCTAAGTCGGAAAGAGCAATTGACAATGCTATTTTTGACATTTAAATTTGGGCAAAACCATTTAAACAATGGCTTTATGTTTTTACACTATCGATTGCTTCTAGGTAAGCACTTGGGCATAGTATAGGTTTGTCAATGTTTTACCACTGATATCCTGTCACGGGGGTACCCGGGATAGTTGTTCATGTTTCGACGGGTGCAAAACTCAACGGTGAACGCAAGATAGTCGATTTATACTGGTTCGGGCCCTCGACCATGATCGAGTAATAGCCTTTATGTCCAGTCGGCATTAGCCTTTTACGTTGGATTGATTGGTATACTATGTTTTTAGGGGGGTGTCCATAGCCTCTCTTTATATAGGTAGAGACGGCTATGGTGCAGTTACATTCCTAGTCGGATCCAAAGAAGGTGTCCTGATCTAATTATAGAAGGTACTTTCTATTAGGAGTCCGGCTAGTTTGGCTTATGCTACTCGGAATCGGCGTCGTTCCTCATCATGCCTCTTCTGTCTGGCGGTGGGCCTGACCAAGGCCCATTGCCAGTAATTGTTCTAACGAGGAACCCTATGGGTCCCGTATCGACAAGCCCCCGAGTGTTTTATGGTTGAACTCGAAAGCCTCCTTGCTTCTTCAAGTCTTACCAAAAGAAGCAAGCCTGGTCCGGGTTCTTTTGAAGAGAAACCTTGAAGTGGTCTTTTTTTGAAAAAATCCTTGGGTGATGTGTGCTTTTTCAGAGAAAAAGTGTACTCACTGAGTGTAGCCCCCGAGTCTCTTGCTATTTGGAACAAAAAGTTGGAGGGTCTTGAATCTTTCGAGCTGAAAAAACTAAAAATCTCTCCTGAGGATATGTACCTTGCAGCCCCCGAGCCTGTATCTGGGTTCTTTTATGAAGAAAGAACTCAGACAGAGGGTCCATTTGTCATATTCTCAGGTGGTTTGTCAGAGGTAAGTGGTAGTTGGTTGTTGTGTGGGTGAATGCTGCACGGTCATGGATCACATAGTGTTGGAATATTCCTTTGGATATACCGTCCTGGTGTACTGTAGATTCAAATGTGGTCATTTTTTCTGACTTGCTTTCACTGCATTGTGCTTTTTCTTGGTGGCTGTCAGGTTGAATCTGTTGGTGGACTTGGTCTGTGTACACCACTCCTTGGTCTATAAATACCCTCTTGACGAGCTGTTGTAAACCAGTGAAGTCTTGGTGTAGATCTTTGAAGCTTGTATTCATGAATATGATGGTTTGTGAGGTAGAGCAGCCTCGGGCGTGAGTTGGAAATCTTGTATTGCTTGTAGTAAATGGAAGAAGTCTTGTGATAGAGGTTAGAGGTAGACTAATCTCTCGGTGGTATTGTGATGGGTAGTCCATTCTGGCAGATGAAAGAAGTCTTGTAATGTGGGATACGTTCCCTCATCCAGCAGTTCTGGGTTGATCCTTCCAGTCTGCCTCATGATTGTCCATTGTAGATCAGCACCTGATCTAGCATCACATCAGACTTGGGTAGACTGATACCTGTGAGCTTCACCTAGTCCATGTTGTCCTGCTGTGCCGCTGACACCAATCTTGGATGCACTACGCCCTTCCTTTGAAGAAAATAGTGTAGCCGAGTAGAGTGTGTTCTGCCGAGTAGCAACTAGAAACACGTAGTTGTTCCAGAGCTGAGTTCTGCTGGTTTCCTTGTTGCTACCTTGTTTGTTGTAGTACCGAGTTTGTTGGGTCTTGTGAGATCTGTAATCTTGTATCCCTTAAAGATATTTGTTATAGAAAAATCTTGTTGCTTGGAGTCGTTGTCTTGTGCCTCTGTTTGGGTAGTTTTGAATGATCTCCGGGTTGTTTTTGAAACTACTTTGCCAATATTCTAATTGTTGAGTTCTTTTCTGAATATTCCAGGTTGAAACTACTCGACAGTGATTTCTATGGATGGATAAGTCTAAAATCTGCCTGTTGCATTGTTCCGCGTGAAAAGCCGTGCCGTTGTTACTTCAGCTGCGTTAGTCAGTTACTATGTTGTTGTGGAAGTCGAATCGTTGCATTCTCATCCTGCGTTTAACGGGCCGTGTGGGATGCGTTTTTTACCGTTATGACTGTATAAAGGCCCCCTTCCTCTTCTTCTGTCTTCACTTGCTCTTGCCTTTTCTGCATTCCAGCCTTTGCAAACCCTAGTATAGTTTTCCGGAGAGTCTCCATCGCCACCATCACCGCCTATCCGCCGTTGCCCATCCCTCGTGCATCTTGTTCGAGAGAGCGTCCTTTGTGTATGGGCAAGAAGGCAGCAGGCAACAAGAGAAACGCTATCGAGGTGGACCATGAGAAGGCTCTCGAGGTGATCGATAACCAAGAGTTCATCGCTATGAGGACCACGGTGAACAGCTGGCCTGCTCCGAGCACCAAAGAGGAGCAGTTGAAGGAGTTGGCCGACGAGGGCCTGATCTAGGAGAAAGGTCTTGCCGAGTGGAGGGCACCTGGTGAACACCGAGTTCCCTATCTCAACCCTAGGGAAATTGTTCTTTTCCTATCTTTCATTCGTGCTGGCCTGTGTCTTCCTGCTTCTCCTTTCCTTCATCGTTTCCTTCGTTACTTTGATATTTCCCTGAACCATCTCACCCCAAATGGGGTTCTACATCTCTTTGTCTTTGTTCATTTTTGTGAAACTTTCCTTGGAATCCTCCCTTCTATCACTCTCTTCCGGTATCTTTTCTGTCTGAAACCGCATCCTAGGTCTGACAACACTTCTGTCCTGGGTGGGTGCGGTATTCAGTTTCGCCAAAACAAGCAGAAGGAGTACTTCGATAACACCTTAGTTGACTTAGTGAAGGATTGGAGGACTGAGTGGTTTTACGCTAGGAATATGGATCCTCCCCTTGCTGCGCATTCGGATTCCGGCCTGGTCATTAATGACCGGTGGGAGAAAACTCCATTGACGACCGAAGAGCTTTAGAAAATCAAGCCACTCCTTGACAGAATCAAGACCTTGAAAAATAACAGGGCTTGACCGGATTTGGGATCGTGGCTAGCTACCTTCGTCGCCAGGTTCAACCCTTGAAGGCGAGGGAAACCTACGGCTTCGAGTACGTCGGGGCTGAGGACCCGTCCCGGATGGTTCTGACGAGGGAGCTGATGGAGGACAAAGTCTTGGAGCATCTCCAGAAGATTTTGAAGGGTGTGAACAATGTTCTGCATAGGGTTGATGAGTACACAACCGCCAGTCCACCTCCTACTGTAAGTGTTCTTTAAATTCATTGTTTTTTGTCTTCTTTGTGTAGTATCTTGATGTGAGTCAACTTGATGCCGGAGTGGGGGCAGAATTTTGATGACATACCCCCGCCACTTCCCGAGAGCAACCCGGTTGGGGTTGGGGAAGGTGGGGACCAAGAGGCCCTCACGGGGACAGGTGAGTCTAGTGCCGCAGGTAGCCTACCGGGGGCTTCTTTGGCTGTACCCAGTTTGTTGTACGTGGACTATGTTCCTTGAGTCATGCCTCGCACTGCCCGATCCACCGGGAAGAGGGTATTGGTGGACCATCAGTGCATCCACTCCAAAGAGGCTTCATTCTTCGAGTGCGCAAATCTTAGGTAGCATGCTCCTAGGTGAGCATATCATTGATTTTATTTTGCTCCTCTTTTGTGGTTCCTTCTTTACCTGAGTTCTCTGTTTGTCCAGCTGGCAATGTGGTGGAGCTTCTCAAAGGTGAGGAGGAAGATGACTGTGCAGCCCTTGTCACCTGTCGATGAGTAGTAGAAGTGCCTATCCATGTTGTTTTGCAATGATCTGACTTCTTTTTGATGATCCATCTTCTTTTCTTTTGATGCTTCTTTTGTTGGTAGCCAGGGATCAGGCTAGGGTTCTATTGGAGCCACAGCGCCTGTCCTGCTAGCCTCAGTGCAGGCAGGTGCTAATATCTTATCTTCTGCCATGCCTCCGCCCAAGCCATCTGGTTGACTTGGAGGTATTGGCTTAAAAACTGTCAAGTAAGTTATTCCGACTTGTTTGCCTTGTCTCTCTACTTTAGGTCTTGTTTCTTAATGAGGAGTTCTTTTTATAATTTTGTAGGTCCTTGTCGAAGCCTTCCCCTAGCCCCCGGCCAAGTTCTTTGCTAGCGGGTAGTGCCCTTCTGCTTACTGGTTCTTAGGACTCAGAGTGGACGGTGGCAAGAGAGGCGGCGACCTAGGTTGAGCAGCCCGCTATGGAGTCTGTTCGGGTTGAGGAGGTCGTGACTGTGGTAGAGAACTTGGCTGTGACTGCAGCCGGAGCTTCTACTGCCTTAGACACGGTCTTGGTCTTGGTGTCGACTTCTTCGCCACCTCTTTCCCTTGCTGGTCAATTTATAGATGACCAACATCTAGCGGATGAGGTGGTGCAGGAGTTTGATGTCACCCATCATCTGTCCGAGTTGTCTGCCGCATGGGCAAACTTGATGGCTGGCACGGCTTCCTATGGAGAGATGCTATAGGTAACTGCCTTCACTTTCTCTCTTCCTTTTCTTTTTGATTTGGTGTCTAGGTTTCTTTTTCCCTTCTCTTTCTTACTTTCTTTCTTCTTTATGTAAGGCCTTTTCTCAGGACCAGTCTAACTTCTTTGGCTCAGGCGAGATCGAGAAGAAGCTGGTCTTCAAGGTGAATCGCCTGAAGGTAGAATTGGCCATTAAACAAGTTGATATTGAAACCGAGCACCAGGAACATCAGGATTTGGAGGAAGTCCTCCATGCTCAAGTTGCCAAATCAGAGAAGTGAAAAGACGATGCCCTGGCTGCTTTGAGGGAAGCGTCTGAGAATTCCGACGGCCTCAAGAAGGATTTTGAAGGTCTCTAAGTTCTTCTGAACTTTCCATATTCTTCTTTGTCTGTTGGTTTTCTGACTTGCATTTTTTGGTGAGGATAGCTCTACAAAAGATCAACAAGAAGCTCTCGGATGATCTCGAGGCTACGAAGGCAACACTCTGATCTGAGTACAACCGGGCTAAAGAGGTAACTAAACATGCTGAGGAGGAACTTGGTCTTGCCAGGTTGATTAGGCGTGGAGCTGACCGAGAACTTTTGCAGGCCAAGAAGACCATAGAAGACCTAACTGGGAAGCTAGCGGTGGCTACGAAGAATTGGAATGCCTTGTGGCAATCTTCCCGCTTGATCACCGACCTACTTTGAACTCCGACGGATGATGGGTAGTCATGGGCTCAGTTCATGCCGCTGATCCCCACCCGTTTTTAGGAATTTGTCAAGAGGTGTGCTTAGGTCTGTGTCAGTAATGTCCTGGCCTAGGTCGGGGTTCTTACTCTAGATGTTCCCTTGGCAAGAGTCGTAGAAGAAGCTGAGAGCCAAGACTACCTGGATGCTGTTGAGCAAGTGGAGCCTGAAGTCAATGAGCTGGCCGATAAGGTTGCTGAGAATTTGTCTGTCAACATCCCTCCTCCTGATGATAGTGCTTGATCTGTGAATGAGCTTTGCAGTCTTTTGGCTCTTTTGTAGAACCAATCATTGTCCATTTTTTGTAAATATGACGTTTCCAAAGTAGTTCTCCTTTTCGCTTTTTATGTGGATGTCTTCATTTGTCTGTTCTTTGAATAATCCACTTTAATTAATCAATCTTGGACTTGGCACGTGCCATACTGTTGTATCAGATTTGTGACTTAGAGTTATATAATAGGTTGAGTGTAGGCTTAGTGGCCTTTTTACTCTCATCCGGGTTGTGAAAATAACTCAAGATAGGTCAAGTGTTGGCTTAGTAGCCTTCTTACTCTCATCCAAGCTGAATAACTCGGGATAGATCGAGTGTTGGCTTGTCAAGCCTGAAAAGACTTGGGATAAGGTGAGCTCAAGATTGATCAACTCTTTTACTCTCACCTGGGTTGTGTAACTTTGGGATAGGCCGAGCACTGTTGGGCATTCTTAACGTCACTACCAAAAGTAGACTTAGTTTTCTAATTCTGATAACGGCGCCAAAAATGCCAAACCTATCCCTCATGCCACTTAAGCCAAGTTGTCATCCCCAGCATGACATGAGAGACGCGGTATTGAAATATGCATTTGCTCATCAAGATAAATAATAAAAGGGATCTGCAAACGCACAGATTAATACCGATGTAGCATTTTAACCGGGAAGTATTCCAGGTATCGTTATTTATATTTTTACCACTGGGAAGGGATTTCTAAGTATCATGGTTGATAATGGAATGAGAATATGGAACTGAGTACACATCATTGCATGTATAACCGAGAGTATTTATCAATCTCTTTATACAGGTATAAATGTCACATTAAGTAAAGGTAAAGTGATAATGGTGACAAAGATAATTAATCTGATCAGCTAGCCACATATAATAATGATAAGCACCTCAACAGATATTCTAGCAAGTCATTAGCATGGAATTAGGATGAACTACAAAGATATTCCCTAAGTTATTATTAACTATAAAGTCTAGCATATCATAGTTAGTGCAATTATACTTGGCAATCATGGTGAGAAAAGACTATATCCATGCATAGTGAATATTAGCAAGGAAGATGAAGAACATAGCAATCACTCCCCTGTAATAGTGTTGCTCTGCCTGCCCTATACACGAGAGGGGGACTATATAAGAATCAACGAAGCTGTCACTATCGCGAACTACCCCACAATCCGGCATATAGGGTGCAATCGCAGATAAATACGGTATAGACACCACGTCTACACAATAATTATCATTCACCCACTGTACACATGGATAAACGCTATACGATCCTAGGCATGTATATAATTCCAATCTAACTAAGCCAAGCATATAACTATGATAAACTAAGAACAATATAATTGCAAATATAATCAAGTAGAGCAAAGTCATAACCAATATATTGAAATAGAACAAAGTCATATTCATAATATTGAAGAACAATGATGAACAATTGAAGAACAATAGAGGAATTACCAAGAATCCTCTTGACAGATCCGGGAACCAATCGAAGATTGACTCCTTCTAGTTCTAATCCTATGTAGCTATGCTAACTAGAGATCTAGTTGATGTGGTGGCTCTAGGGCTTGATCAGAGGCTCTCCTCCTGAATTAGGGTTTGAAGTATGAGACGAGGGCCTCTCCTTCAGGGGCAGGGGCCTTGCTTATATAGCCCTTTCGGATGAATCTAGGCCGTCTGATCAAACCGACATTGAACGGACGGTTTTCCTTGATCCTCTAGGTCGATGGAGCATAATCCTCGAGGCGGAGCCTGATTGGCTGAGCCAGCAGGGCGGGCGCCCTAGGGACTAGGGCGGGCGCCCTGTCCCCGGCTCTGTTACGCCTCCCGTTCGTTCTCGTGGCTTCTAGACTCTTCTAGATGTAAGATAATTACGTGTTCGGTTAATATCCCGTCATTAATCCGACATGTGGGCCTTTCTTCCGTATTTCCTGATAACCCCCTACAGAAATAGATAAACAGCAAAACTCGTGGAATTCTGTCAGATAAAACCCTAATTCTAGGTGTTGGTTTCATTTGGATCCTTTTCTCTATTTATTTGATAGTTATAATTGATACTTAAGGACCGTCAACAAACTCCCCCAAGCTTACCTCTTGCTCGTCCCTGAGCAAGGAGAGACTCAGTAGTTGCTGAAATGCCTTTGAATTTTGACGGTACACATGCTTTCAAATAGAGTCTCATCTCTGAGTTAAAGTAAACTGTCAAGACTTACTCATTATACCTTTCACCATGGGGCTTGCAACCGTCACCTTTGTCTTGAGCGGTTAAAAGATAGAACAGTCTAGTCAAGCGCCATGTCTCTTATTCTTGATCAGCTATAGCTCTGGAGTTTTTTGCAGATTTTCAAATAAAACTCAGAGATTCCTTGTATGACTCTCTCAGGTCTCTCTTTTGTGGTATTTCTGGATCCTCACCAAGGCAGTAATGATGTCTGCCTTCTCTCAAAGCAAAGTATGTAGTATTTGTGGTATAAGGTAGAGTGACATTGCCTTCTCTCTCATCCTATTCTAATAAGGCTTTTGATATCTGGAGCTCATCGGTGGGAGATAAAATATACATACTTACAAGACATTTATTGCATAGTCAAACCATGGATCCAGAGAAACAAGCCAATAAGTCAAATCAAGATGTGCATGTGTGGCGAATAAATGGTGTATGGTGGTAGTGATGATAACAATGATGAAAGTCTAATTCTACTTTTGCTCTTTTTGAGGGGATACGTACCTTTCTTGCTTTTAAAGCTCTTGAGGAGAATGAGGTGCTCTATATTTTCTTTTTTTTTCCTCTCAGGTGGGTATCTTGTACCCCTAATTCTACTGTCGGACACTTGTCCATTTTTACCTCTCTTCTCACACTTTTTCTTTTTTTTCATCGAGGTTCCGAGCACTTGCTCCTTTTTATTTCCTCGTATCTTTTTCTTTTCGAGGTTCCGGGCACTTGCCCCTTTTTATTTCCTCGTATAGAGCACTCATCTCCTTAGAACAATATAGCAAGTGGTAGTAACCAAAATAGCTTGAGCATTTATTTCACAGGGGATAACAAGAATGGGAAAATATTTTTGGCTATTCTCTCCCGGATTAGGAGTAGAATAATTTTATGTGGATCTGGAGATGAGAATGAGTGGATATATGTGGATGCGTACTTCCGGAGTAGAAGCAGCATGTATGAGTGATCGTGCAAGTGAATCTTGATTTTAACCACATGACAAGCTCCTAAGGGTCTACACAGCTTGACTACACTCAATGCTCATAAGCAGTAAAAAGTAAAGGTACGGCTTAAAGTCTAGCAAGCATGTATGTATGGCTGTGGTAGGAACTTAAACTCTCATCATACAGGAACTCATCATGTAGCATTTTAAGATTTTCAAAGATAAAATTCTCCAGAATTCTAGCATCTCTAGGAATAGATAAACAGCAGCTCAACCTTCCCATATCATATCCGTTAACAACTTAGACTTTAGATCAAGTTCTCTTCCCACAAGTTCAGGTTTAGAGCAAGCTTTAAATGATAACAGTTATGTCTAAACTTAGAGAGAGGACTTCAAATTTGAAAGTTAGGCAAAGCAACTATTCATCATATCCATGCTAGAGTTTTATTATTATCTAGATTCAGTTTAGCATAGCCACTGTATTTATTTATTAAAACACACTAAGCAAAAGATATAGGTATATATATATAAGCACAAAATCTTTATTTGGTTTTTTTTTCATAGTTATGTATATTTTTATTTTTATAGGGTAGAAGTATATATAAATATAAAGATAAAGATAGAAATACTTAGCAAGATAATGGGGGTGCTCTCCCCCAAGCTGGATCTTGACATAATCTCTTCTGATGTAGCTAGCAGATGGCGGAGGTGTATTTGAAAGTCGGCAGCACCATGACAGCGATTAGAATGTCCTCTGTCTGCTAGTCTCCTTAAATTCTGTGAAGCTCAAATAGACAACAAAGCTTTGTAGAACTGATTAAGTGTTAGCATAAATATCTAGCCTTTATCATGCTGAGCCTCCTTGATTTTTTTATGTTGTTTTTTTTCTTTTTTTTTCTTTTATAAAGCAGAAGAAAATATTTATGTATTTATTATATATATATATATATATTTTATGCCACCACAGTGAATGTACTTATGGGTTTTATGCCACTCGCATACTCACATGGGGCTTTAGGGTTTTTAACATTTTTATTTTCTTTTTAAGATAGTATGAATATGATTAACTAAGCAAACTATTTAAGATAAAGTAAATAATTAAAAGGAAAGGATAACTACCAAGTTACCTCTTGGCAAGGCGTTCGGTGTTTTTAAGTCCTCCGAACGGGACTCTTATTCGTTCAGTCATCCTGGGACTTGGTGGATGGCGTAGCCGGTGTTTTCGGCAGCGCCTCTTCTTCATGTACAACTGTCTTTTCTTTCCATACCTGTCTCAGTGCTTTGGTCTCCTCAGGACAGTGTTGGTTGAGTGGTATGTCTTTAGATCTTACCACTTCTCCTTCATAATCTGCCCATCTGTCCTTGATGACCTGTTGCTTCTGATTGTGGTTACGCCGCCTTCTTCTTGTCCTGACCTGCTTGGATTCTTCAAATACATAGTTAGGGTCAGTAAAGTAAAGACATACCTTCTCAGAGGGGAAGTGCATGTGGACTTCTCCAGTTCCAATGTAAATGATTGCTTTGACAGTACTAAGGAATGGTCTTCCAAGGATGATGGGTGGATCGTATTCATCTTCTCCCATGTCAATAACCTGAAAGTCTGTATGGACAAAGTGATCGTCTATCTTGACAGGGACGTCAGTTACTGTACCTTCGACCTGTCGGAATGTCTGATCTGCCATCTGGAGCTGAATATATGTTGGGTTTAAGGGCATGGTTCCGAACAGAAGTTCATAGGTGACCTTGGCCATTATGTTGACGCCTGACCCAGTGTCGCAAAGTGTCTTGTAGAAGTGGGACCCATTAATGGAGCCATAAATGCTTGGCATACCTGGGTCGTCCTTCTTAGGCAAGAACGGTGACTTGAGTTGGCGATCTTGACCTTTGTGCACGGCAGTGACCATCTTAGCTGTCTCGGTCCATACTTGCTTCTTGCTCTTGTTCCTCCTGTTGGTCCTCTTCCTTGGTTCATATTGGGGTTGCTCTGGGATTTGTGCGGTCTTGTTCTTGAAGGAAAACGTTTCCTTCCTCCCCTTGATGTAGAAACTGATCTTGGCAGCACTAGCATAGATGACAGCTCCCGCGGTGTTCAGGAATGGTCTCCCTAGGATGATGGGAGCCCTCTCATCAGAACCGGTCTCTATCACTACGAAGTCTGCTGGAGCGTACGAGGAACCAACTCGGACACAGATGTTCTTCAATATTCCTCTCGGGAAACTCAGTGTCCTATCTGCAAGCTGCAAACACATGGTTGTTTCTAATAATGGTTGTGAAAAGAGTTTTTCAAAGAGTACCCTGGGCATGATGTTGACGCTGGAGCCAAAGTCACAGAGTGCTTCTGGGAAGTCTCGCATGCCGACGGAGATCGGGATGACGGGGCGTCCTGGATTGCCTCTCTTGACCGGCAGACGGTCAGTACTTACTTCCACGATAGGGTTACTCCAGTAATCTCCTGCATCAAACATGTCTACAAGATTTGCAGATTCTAGTCCTTCCGGTTGTGATGGTATACCGGGGTTAGTAGCAGGAACAGCAGCAGCTATTTGATTCAACTGAGATTCAATCATTTTATTAAAGCTAATCTGGTTCTTGATGGCAGTAGAGAAATTATCCATTCTATTATTTATATTTTCTAGTATTTTATCATTAGATGCCAATTTCTTAGACAGGTTATCCATTAGCTTTCCTTGGTTGGATACTAACTCTCTCAAAGGTGGATAATTATTATTATTGAAAGAATTGTTACCTTGGTAATTACCTGAGTAGTTAGGCCTCTGTTGATTCCAACCTTGATTCTGCTGAGGACGGTTGTAGTAGTTGTTGTTGTTATTGTTGATGTAGTTCACGTCCTCCAGCAACTCAGGACAGTGATTGCCCGAGTGTCCAGTACCTCCACACTCCTCACAAGTCATGTGGGAGTCGTAGACGTGCATGACTTCTTTCTTTTCTCCAGCTCGATCATCGAGCTTCTTCATGAGTAGGTCTAGCTTGGCAGACAGCATGTCTACCTCCTTGAGCTGGTGCATACCTCCACCTCTCTTGCGTGTCTGAGTTCTTTCTTCATTCCAACCTTGGTTGGATGCCATCTTCTCCACAAGAGCTGTGGCTTGAGGTATGGTGAGTGATAGGAATGCTCCTCCAACTGCAGCATCCATGGTTTCACGGGCACTGTTAATGAGCCCATGATAAAATGTCTGCATCAACAGCTAGCTTTCCATTCCATGATGGGGACATTCTAGGATGTAGTCTTGGAAGCGCTCCCATGCTTCTGGAATGGATTCATCATGTTGTTGCTGAAAACTTGTAATCTTCCCACGGAGAGCATTGGTCTTGCCCATGGGAAAGAATTTGGCCAGAAAGTTCATGGAGCAGAGTGCCCACGTAGTGTTCTTCTCCTTTGTAGCGTAGAACCACTGCTTCGCTCTCCCCAACAGTGAGAATGGGAAAAGGCGAAGTAGTATGGCGTCTCTGGGGACTTCAGCCATGGTGAAAGTGCTGCAGATCTCCAGGAAGTGTTGAAGATGAGCACTAGCGTCTTCATGTGGCTTCCCACAGAACTGGTTAGCTTGCACCATGTTGATGAGCCCAGGCTTGAGCTCGAAGTTGCGGTCGATCTCCCCAGCAGGTCCAGTGCGGATGTTGTCCGTAGTGGGAGCTGAGAACTCGCGGATCGACTTGTTCGCCATGGCTTCGAATTCAGTCGACAAATTCCGGATGAAACTTCGGCGGTCTTCGGATTTGGATGAAGCTTTGTGCTGAAGTGTTGACAATGTCTTCTTGAGCTTGGCTCTTGTTCTTCTGAATAAGGCTTCGGGATCGTCAACAAAGTTGTCTGGAAGATGTCTTCTATTCATGCATCACCCTGCAATAAATAATCAAAATGGAAAATACAGGGGTAAAACTGTATAAGAGAATTGATAAGCTCGATCAGATTAGTGATGCAAATGATGACTCAAAGTTCCATATCCATTCCTACTTAGTAATCAACCTTCCCCGGCAACGGCGCCAAAAATGATTGTTGGGCATTCTTAACGTCACTACCAAAAGTAGACTTAGTTTTCTAATTCTGATAACGGCGCCAAAAATGCCAAACCTATCCCTCATGCCACTTAAGCCAAGTTGTCATCCCCAGCATGACATGAGAGATGCGGTATTGAAATATGCATTTGCTCATCAAGATAAATAATAAAAGGGATCTGCAAGCGCACAGATTAATACCGATGTAGCATTTTAACCGGGAAGTATTCCAGGTATCGTTATTTATATTTTTACCACTGGGAAGGGATTTCTGAGTATCATGGTTGATAATGGAATGAGAATATGGAACTGAGTACACATCATTGCATGTATAACCGAGAGTATTTATCAATCTCTTTATACAGGTATAAATGTCACATTAAGTAAAGGTAAAGTGATAATGGTGACAAAGATAATTAATCTGATCAGCTAGCCACATATAATAATGATAAGCACCTCAACAGATATTTTAGCAAGTCGTTAGCATGGAATTAGGATGAACTACAAAGATATTCCCTAAGTTATTATTAACTATAAAGTCTAGCATATCATAGTTAGTGCAATTATACTTGGCAATCATGGTGAGAAAAGACTATATCCATGCATAGTGAATATTAGCAAGGAAGATGAAGAACATAGCAATCACTCCCCTGTAATAGTGTTGCTCTGCCTGCCCTATACACGAGAGGGGGACTATATAAGAATCAACGAAGCTGTCACTATCGCGAACTACCCCACAATCCGGCATATAGGGTGCAATCGCAGATAAATACGGTATAGACACCACGTCTACACAATAATTATCATTCACCCACTGTACACATGGATAAACGCTATACGATCCTAGGCATGTATATAATTCCAATCTAACTAAGCCAAGCATATAACTATGATAAACTAAGAACAATATAATTGCAAATATAATCAAGTAGAGCAAAGTCATAACCAATATATTGAAATAGAACAAAGTCATATTCATAATATTGAAGAACAATGATGAACAATTGAAGAACAATAGAGGAATTACCAAGAATCCTCTTGACAGATCCAGGAACCAATCGAAGATTGACTCCTTCTAGTTCTAATCCTATGTAGCTATGCTAACTAGAGATCTAGTTGATGTGGTGGCTCTAGGGCTTGATCAGAGGCTCTCCTCCTGAATTAGGGTTTGAAGTATGAGACGAGGGCCTCTCCTTCAGGGGCAGGGGCCTTGCTTATATAGCCCTTTCGGATGAATCTGGGCCGTCTGATCAAACCGACATTGAACGGATGGTTTTCCTTGATCCTCTAGGTCGGTGGAGCATAATCCTCGAGGCGGAGCCTGATTGGCTGAGCCAGCAGGGCGGGCGCCCTAGGGACTAGGGCGGGCGCCCTGTCCCCGGCTCTGTTACGCCTCCCGTTCGTTCTCGTGGCTTCTGGACTCTTCTAGATGTAAGATAATTACGTGTTCGGTTAATATCTCGTCATTAATCCGACATGTGGGCCTTTCTTCCGTATTTCCTGATAACCCCCTACAGAAATAGATAAACAGCAAAACTCGTGGAATTCTGTCAGATAAAACCCTAAGTCTAGGTGTTGGTTTCATTTGGATCCTTTTCTCTATTCATTTGATAGTTATAATTGATACTTAAGGACCGTCAACAAACTCCCCCAAGCTTACCTCTTGCTCGTCCCTGAGCAAGGAGAGACTCAGTAGTTGCTGAAATGCCTTTGAATTTTGACGGTACACATGCTTTCAAATAGAGTCTCATCTCTGAGTTAAAGTAAACTGTCAAGACTTACTCATTATACCTTTCACCATGGGGCTTGCAACCGTCACCTTTGTCTTGAGCGGTTAAAAGATAGAACAGTCTAGTCAAGCGCCATGTCTCTTATTCTTGATCAGCTATAGCTCTGGAGTTTTTTGCAGATTTTCAAATAAAACTCAGAGATTCCTTGTATGACTCTCTCAGGTCTCTCTTTTGTGGTATTTCTGGATCCTCACCAAGGCAGTAATGATGTCTGCCTTCTCTCAAAGCAAAGTATGTAGTATTTGTGGTATAAGGCAGAGTGACATTGCCTTCTCTCTCATCCTATTCTAATAAGGCTTTTGATATCTGGAGCTCATCGGTGGGAGATAAAATATACATACTTACAAGACATTTATTGCATAGTCAAACCATGGATCCAGAGAAACAAGCCAATAAGTCAAATCAAGATGTGCATGTGTGGCGAATAAATGGTGTATGGTGGTAGTGATGATAACAATGATGAAAGTCTAATTCTACTTTTGCTCTTTTTGAGGGGATACGTACCTTTCTTGCTTTTAAAGCTCTTGAGGAGAATGAGGTGCTCTATATTTTCTTTTTTTTTCCTCTCAGGTGGGTATCTTGTACCCCTAATTCTACTGTCGGACACTTGTCCATTTTTACCTCTCTTCTCACACTTTTTCTTTTTTTTTCATCGAGGTTCCGAGCACTTGCTCCTTTTTATTTCCTCGTATCTTTTTCTTTTCGAGGTTCCGGGCACTTGCCCCTTTTTATTTCCTCGTATAGAGCACTCATCTCCTTAGAACAATATAGCAAGTGGTAGTAACCAAAATAGCTTGAGCATTTATTTCACAGGGGATAACAAGAATGGGAAAATATTTTTGGCTATTCTCTCCCGGATTAGGAGTAGAATAATTTTATGTGGATCTGGAGATGAGAATGAGTGGATATATGTGGATGCGTACTTCCGGAGTAGAAGCAGCATGTATGAGTGATCGTGCAAGTGAATCTTGATTTTAACCGCATGACAAGCTCCTAAGGGTCTACACAGCTTGACTACACTCAATGCTCATAAGCAGTAAAAAGTAAAGGTACGGCTTAAAGTCTAGCAAGCATGTATGTATGGCTGTGGTAGGAACTTAAACTCTCATCATACAGGAACTCATCATGTAGCATTTTAAGATTTTCAAAGATAAAATTCTCCAGAATTCTAGCATCTCTAGGAATAGATAAACAGCAGCTCAACCTTCCCATATCATATCCGTTAACAACTTAGACTTTAGATCAAGTTCTCTTCCCACAAGTTTAGGTTTAGAGCAAGCTTTAAATGATAACAGTTATGTCTAAACTTAGAGAGAGGACTTCAAATTTGAAAGTTAGGCAAAGCAACTATTCATCATATCCATGCTAGAGTTTTATTATTATCTAGATTCAGTTTAGCATAGCCACTGTATTTATTTATTAAAACACACTAAGCAAAAGATATAGGTATATATATATAAGCACAAAATCTTTATTTGGTTTTTTTTTCATAGTTATGTATATTTTTATTTTTATAGGGTAGAAGTATATATAAATATAAAGATAAAGATAGAAATACTTAGCAAGATAATGGGGGTGCTCTCCCCCAAGCTGGATCTTGACATAATCTCTTCTGATGTAGCTAGCAGATGGCGGAGGTGTATTTGAAAGTCGGCAGCACCCTGACAGCGATTAGAATGTCCTCTGTCTGCTAGTCTCCTTGAATTCTGTGAAGCTCAAATAGACAACAAAGCTTTGTGGAACTGATTAAGTGTTAGCATAAATATCTAGCCTTTATCATGCTGAGCCTCCTTGATTTTTTTTATGTTGTTTTTTTTCTTTTTTTTTCTTTTATAAAGCAGAAGAAAATATTTATGTATTTATTATATATATATATATATATATATATATTTTATGCCGCCACAGTGAATGTACTTATGGGTTTTATGCCACTCGCATACTCACATGGGGCTTTAGGGTTTTTAACATTTTTATTTTCTTTTTAAGATAGTATGAATATGATTAACTAAGCAAACTATTTAAGATAAAGTAAATAATTAAAAGGAAAGGATAACTACCAAGTTACCTCTTGGCAAGGCGTTCGGTGTTTTTAAGTCCTCCGAACGGGACTCTTATTCGTTCAGTCGTCCTGGGACTTGGTGGATGGCGTAGCCGGTGTTTTCGGCAGCGCCTCTTCTTCATGTACAACTGTCTTTTCTTTCCATACCTGTCTCAGTGCTTTGGTCTCCTCAGGACAGTGTTGGTTGAGTGGTATGTCTTTAGATCTTACCACTTCTCCTTCATAATCTGCCCATCCGTCCTTGATGACCTGTTGCTTCTGATTGTGGTTACGCCGCCTTCTTCTTGTCCTGACCTGCTTGGATTCTTCAAATACATAGTTAGGGTCAGTAAAGTAAAGACATACCTTCTCAGAGGGGAAGTGCATGTGGACTTCTCCAGTTCCAATGTAAATGATTGCTTTGACAGTACTAAGGAATGGTCTTCCAAGGATGATGGGTGGATCGTATTCATCTTCTCCCATGTCAATAACCTGAAAGTCTGTATGGACAAAGTGATCGTCTATCTCGACAGGGACGTCAGTTACTGTACCTTCGACCTGTCGGAATGTCTGATCTGCCATCTGGAGCTGAATATATGTTGGGTTTAAGGGCATGGTTCCGAACAGAAGTTCATAGGTGACCTTGGCCATTATGTTGACGCCTGACCTAGTGTCGCAAAGTGTCTTGTAGAAGTGGGACCCATTAATGGAGCCATAAATGCTTGGCATACCTGGGTCGCCCTTCTTAGGCAAGAACGGTGACTTGAGTTGGCGATCTTGACCTTTGTGCACGGCAGTGACCATCTTAGCTGTCTCGGTCCATACTTGCTTCTTGCTCTTGTTCCTCCTGTTGGTCCTCTTCCTTGGTTCATATTGGGGTTTCTCTGGGATTTGTGCGGTCTTGTTCTTGAAGGAAAACGTTTCCTTCCTCCCCTTGATGTAGAAACTGATCTTGGCAGCACTAGCATAGATGACAGCTCCCGCGGTGTTCAGGAATGGTCTCCCTAGGATGACGGGAGCCCTCTCATCAGAACCGGTCTCTATCACTACGAAGTCTGCTGGAGCGTACGAGGAACCAACTCGGACACAGATGTTCTTCAATATTCCTCTCGGGAAACTCAGTGTCCTATCTGCAAGCTGCAAACACATGGTTGTTTCTAATAATGGTTGTGAAAAGAGTTTTTCAAAGAGTACCCTGGGCATGATGTTGACGCTGGAGCCAAAGTCACAGAGTGCTTCTGGGAAGTCTCGCATGCCGACGGAGATCGGGATGACGGGGCGTCCTGGATTGCCTCTCTTGACCGGCAAACGGTCAGTACTTACTTCCACGATAGGGTTACTCCAGTAATCTCCTGCATCAAACATGTCTACAAGATTTGCAGATTCTAGTCCTTCCGGTTGTGATGGTATACCGGGGTTAGTAGCAGGAACAGCAGCAGCTATTTGATTCAACTGAGATTCAATCATTTTATTAAAGCTAATCTGGTTCTTGATGGCAGTAGAGAAATTATCCATTCTATTATTTATATTTTCTAGTATTTTATCATTAGATGCCAATTTCTTAGACAGGTTATCCATTAGCTTTCCTTGGTTGGATACTAACTCTCTCAAAGGTGGATAATTATTATTATTATTGAAAGAATTGTTACCTTGGTAATTACCTGAGTAGTTAGGCCTCTGTTGATTCCAACCTTGATTCTGCTGAGGACGGTTGTAGTAGTTGTTGTTGTTATTGTTGATGTAGTTCACGTCCTCCAGCAACTCAGGACAGTGATTGCCCGAGTGTCCAGTACCTCCACACTCCTCACAAGTCATGTGGGAGTCGTAGACGTGCATGACTTCTTTCTTTTCTCCAGCTCGATCATCGAGCTTCTTCATGAGTAGGTCTAGCTTGGCAGACAGCATGTCTACCTCCTTGAGCTGGTGCATACCTCCACCTCTCTTGCGTGTCTGAGTTCTTTCTTCATTCCAACCTTGGTTGGATGCCATCTTCTCCACAAGAGCTGTGGCTTGAGGTATGGTGAGTGATAGGAATGCTCCTCCAACTGCAGCATCCATGGTTTCACGGGCACTGTTAATGAGCCCATGATAAAATGTCTGCATCAACAGCCAGCTTTCCATTCCATGATGGGGACATTCTAGGATGTAGTCTTGGAAGCGCTCCCATGCTTCTGGAACGGATTCATCATGTTGTTGCTGAAAACTTGTAATCTTCCCACGGAGAGCATTGGTCTTGCCCATGGGAAAGAATTTGGCCAGAAAGTTCATGGAGCAGAGTGCCCACGTAGTGTTCTTCTCCTTTGTAGCGTAGAACCACTGCTTCGCTCTCCCCAACAGTGAGAATGGGAAAAGGCGAAGTAGTATGGCGTCTCTGGGGACTTCAGCCATGGTGAAAGTGCTGCAGATCTCCAGGAAGTGTTGAAGATGAGCACTAGCGTCTTCATGTGGCTTCCCACAGAACTGGTTAGCTTGCACCATGTTGATGAGCCCAGGCTTGAGCTCGAAGTTGCGGTCGATCTCCCCAGCAGGTCCAGTGCGGATGTTGTCCGTAGTGGGAGCTGAGAACTCACGGATCGACTTGTTCGCCATGGCTTCGAATTCAGTCGACAAATTCCGGATGAAACTTCGGCGGTCTTCGGATTTGGATGAAGCTTTGTGCTGAAGTGTTGACGATGTCTTCTTGAGCTTGGCTCTTGTTCTTCTGAATAAGGCTTCGGGATCGTCAACAAAGTTGTCTGGAAGATGTCTTCTATTCATGCATCACCCTGCAATAAATAATCAAAATGGAAAATACAGGGGTAAAACTGTATAAGAGAATTGATAAGCTCGATCAGATTAGTGATGCAAATGATGACTCAAAGTTCCATATTCATTCCTACTTAGTAATCAACCTTCCCCGGCAACGGCGCCAAAAATGATTGTTGGGCATTCTTAACGTCACTACCAAAAGTAGACTTAGTTTTCTAATTCTGATAACGGCGCCAAAAATGCCAAACCTATCCCTCATGCCACTTAAGCCAAGTTGTCATCCCCAGCATGACATGAGAGATGCGGTATTGAAATATGCATTTGCTCATCAAGATAAATAATAAAAGGGATCTGCAAGCGCACAGATTAATACCGATGTAGCATTTTAACCGGGAAGTATTCCAGGTATCGTTATTTATATTTTTACCACTGGGAAGGGATTTCTAAGTATCATGGTTGATAATGGAATGAGAATATGGAACTGAGTACACATCATTGCATGTATAACCGAGAGTATTTATCAATCTCTTTATACAGGTATAAATGTCACATTAAGTAAAGGTAAAGTGATAATGGTGACAAAGATAATTAATCTGATCAGCTAGCCACATATAATAATGATAAGCACCTCAACAGATATTCTAGCAAGTCATTAGCATGGAATTAGGATGAACTACAAAGATATTCCCTAAGTTATTATTAACTATAAAGTCTAGCATATCATAGTTAGTGCAATTATACTTGGCAATCATGGTGAGAAAAGACTATATCCATGCATAGTGAATATTAGCAAGGAAGATGAAGAACATAGCAATCACTCCCCTGTAATAGTGTTGCTCTGCCTACCCTATACACGAGAGGGGGACTATATAAGAATCAACGAAGCTGTCACTATCGCGAACTACCCCACAATCCGGCATATAGGGTGCAATCGCAGATAAATACGGTATAGACACCACGTCTACACAATAATTATCATTCACCCACTGTACACATGGATAAACGCTATACGATCCTAGGCATGTATATAATTCCAATCTAACTAAGCCAAGCATATAACTATGATAAACTAAGAACAATATAATTGCAAATATAATCAAGTAGAGCAAAGTCATAACCAATATATTGAAATAGAACAAAGTCATATTCATAATATTGAAGAACAATGATGAACAATTGAAGAACAATAGAGGAATTACCAAGAATCCTCTTGACAGATCCGGGAACCAATCGAAGATTGACTCCTTCTAGTTCTAATCCTATGTAGCTATGCTAACTAGAGATCTAGTTGATGTGGTGGCTCTAGGGCTTGATCAGAGGCTCTCCTCCTGAATTAGGGTTTGAAGTATGAGACGAGGGCCTCTCCTTCAGGGGCAGGGGCCTTGATTATATAGCCCTTTCGGATGAATCTAGGCCGTCTGATCAAACCGACATTGAACGGACGGTTTTCCTTGATCCTCTAGGTCGATGGAGCATAATCCTCGAGGTGGAGCCTGATTGGCTGAGCCAGCAGGGCGGGCGCCCTAGGGACTAGGGCGGGCGCCCTGTCCCCGGCTCTGTTACGCCTCCCGTTCGTTCTCGTGGCTTCTAGACTCTTCTAGATGTAAGATAATTACGTGTTCGGTTAATATCCCGTCATTAATCCGACATGTGGGCCTTTCTTCCGTATTTCCTGATAACCCCCTACAGAAATAGATAAACAGCAAAACTCGTGGAATTCTGTCAGATAAAACCCTAAGTCTAGGTGTTGGTTTCATTTGGATCCTTTTCTCTATTTATTTGATAGTTATAATTGATACTTAAGGACCGTCAACAAGCACTATCTGTCTCTCATCTGCGCTGTGAAAAACAACTTGGGATAGGTCGAGTGTTTGCTTGTCAGCCTTCTTACTCTCATCCAAACCTAAAAAGACTTGGGATAGGGCGAGCTCAAACTTGATCAGCTCTTTTGCTCTCATCTGGGTTGAATAACTCCGGGATGGGGCGAGCACTATCTAGCTCTTATCCGTGCTATGAAAACAACTTGGGATAGGTCGAGTGTTGGCTTGTCAGCCTTCTTACTCTCATCCAAGCCTGTAAAGACTTGGGATAGGGCGAGCTCAAGCTTGATTAGCTCTTTTGCTCTCATCCGGGTTGAATAACTCCGGGATAGGGCGAGCGCTATCTGGCTCTCATCCACACTGTAAAAACAACTTGGGATAGGTCGAGTATTAGCTTATTAGCCTTCTTACTCTCATCCAAGCTTGAAAAGACTTGGGATAGGGCGAGCTCAAGCTTGATCAGCTCTTTTGCTCTTATCCGGGTTGAGTAACTCTAGGATAGGGTGAGCGCTATCTGGCTCTCATCTGCACTATGAAAACAACTCGAGATAGGTTTTGTTGATCTCAGTAAGACAAGTGTTGATGAGGAACATTATCTTTATTACTTTGAGAATGAATCTTGATTACATAGTGTTTTGTGCTAAAGAAAAATCAATCCTGTGTTCTTAGGCGTAGAATCTTCGTTGCCAACTGATGTGCCATGAATTTCTGACTAGTATGCCACCTGCAGTCATCAACTCATATGATCCTAGCCCAGTGACTTTGGCAATGATAAAAAGGACCTTCCCATGGGCTGAGTAGTTTGTGGCGTCCATCTGATATCTAAATTCGATGAACTACCAAATCTCTGACTTGAAGGGTACGTGGTTGGGTGTTTTTGTTGTAGTGGCGCCTCAAACCTTGGAGATAGCAAGTGGACTGTAGAGTAGCATTAACTCTGACTTCTTCTGTGCTGTCTAGTTCTAGTCTTCGGGTGTGTTTGGCTTCTCCTTCATCATACTGCTCTATCTTCGGTGAGGTCCAGATCAAGTCTGATGGCAGTATCGCTTCTGATCCGTATACAAGGAAGAAAGTTGAATACCCGGTAGCTCTGCTAACTGAGTTCGCGGCCCCCACACTACTTTAGGTAATTCTTCAATCCACTTGGAGCCGTAGTCCTCTAGTTCTTCATACAATCTAGGTTTCGAACACACTAATATGAGGCCATTCGCTCTTTTCACCTGCTCGTTAGCTTTGGGGTGGGCTACTGATGCATAATCGATGCTAATACCCCAGTCTTGTGCCTAACTTTTGAATTCAATAGCTGTGAATGGAGAGCCCAAATTTGTGATGATTCGGTTAGGTATGCTGAAATGATGCATGATGTCTTAGATGAACTCGACTGCCTTGGCTGCGCTGTATTTGACGAGTGGTTTGTACTCGATCCATTTGGTGAACTTGTCGATGGCCATGAAAATATACTCAAAACCACCCTTGGCTTTCTTGAGGGGCCCTACCTGATCTAGCCCCCAGGCCCCAGCAGGAGAACGACCAAGCAGGCGGTATGCATAAAAGATTGTGTGCTGGGACATGAGCCTATCTTGCAGACATTTGGCAGCCTTTACACTTCCTGACGAGTTCTTCTGCGTCTTTTAAAGTTATCGGCCAGTAGAACCTAGAACGGAAAGCTTTGCCTACTAGAGTTCTAGAGGCAGCATGGTTAGTACAACATCCTAAGTGGATTTCCCCTAGAATTTCTTTGCCTTCATCTGCCATGATGCATTTGAGTAGTACTCCTGATGATGCAGTTGCCTGTAGAATTTGTCTCCCACTAAAACGTAATTCTTGCTTCTTCGAACAACTCAGGTAGCTTCTTCTTTATCTGCTAGCAACATATTCTCTTTGATATAATCAATGAAAACCTGAGTCCATGATGGAGTAATTACTAAGATTTGGGTGATGGGAGCCACGAGTTCAGGGGTTATCTTACCGGGTTGTTTGATAGAGGGAGCTTACAACTCCTCTACAAACACCCCAGGTGGGACCTTCGCTCTGTTCGATCTGAACTTAGCGAGGACACCTGCTGCAATATTTGAATCACACAAGACATGTAGAATTTCTAGCCCTTGAAAATATTTCTCTAGTTTGCGTACTTCAGCACAGTAGGCGCCCATGTTGTCTTTGGTGCAGTCCTAATCTTTGTTGACTTGGTTGATGACCACTGCTGAATCACTGTAGATGAGTAGTCGTTTGATTCCAAGAGTTATAGCTACTCGGAGCCCATGGATGAGTGCTTCGTACTCTGCTTCATTGTTCGTGGCTTGCCATAATATCTGAAGGACATATTTGAGTTGCTTTCCGTCTGCAGAGATAAAGAGAACACCTGCGCTAGCTCCGCCTAGTTTGAGTGACCCATCAAAGTACATCTTCCAATGGTCGAGGATGGCATCTGACGTAGGTTGTTGGATTTCTATCCATTCGGCAACAAAATCAGCAAGGGCTTGAGATTTGATCGCTGTTCATGGGGTGAAATCGACGTTGAGAGCGCCAAGTTCAAATGCCCACTTAGATATGCACCCTGTTGCATATCTATTATGTAGGATGTCTCCGAGTGGAAAATCTGTTACCATAATAATCTTGTGGCTTTCAAAATAGTGGCGAAGCTTGCGAGAGGTGATCAGAAGGGCATAGAGTAGTTTTTGCACATGTGGGTACCGGATTTTGGAATCTGATAGTACCTCACTGATGTAGTAAACTGGCCGCTGTGCTTTGTACATGCGTCCTTCTTCTCTCTCCACGATGATCGTTGCGCTGACCATCATAGAAGTTGCCGCAATGTATAGCATCATGTCTTCATGCTTCTTTGGAGGTGTGAGAACAGGCGAGGAGATGAGATACGCCTTAAGGCTTTCGAAAGCCCCCTTGGCTTCCTCTGTCCACTCGAACTTGTCCGTCTTCTTTAGTAACTTGAAGAAAGGTAGCCCTTTTTCACTGAGTCGTGATATGAAACGATTCAGGGCTGCCATGCAACCTGTCAGTTTTTGCACATATTTGACACATCCAGGAGGGCCCATCTCTATTATAGCTCAAATTTGCTTGGCGCTGGCCTCAATTCTTCGATGATTGACCAAGAATCTGAGTAATTATCCTAATGGTACTCCAAATACACACTTGTTTGGGTTCAATTTCCACTTCCACTTCTTCAGATTCTCGAAAGTTTGTTTCAAGTCTTCAATTAGTGTGTCTGGATTCTTTGTCTCTACTACTACGTCGTCCACATATGCTTCCGCGTTCTCGCCAATCTGCTCACTAAGACATGTCTAGATAGCTCTCTAGTAAGTAGCACCAGCGTTCTTGAGTCCAAACGATATGATTTTATAGCAGTAGGCGCCGAACGGAGTGATGAAAGATGTCTTGCTCTGGTCTTATTCCTTTAATATGATCTGATGATATCCTAAATAGCAATCAAGAAAAGATAATAGGGCAGATCCTGTTGTTGAATCAACTATGTGATCAATGCGTGGTAGCCCAAATGGGCCTTTCGGGCAATGTTTGTTGAGATCTGTGTAGTCGACGCACATGTGCCACTCGGTCGTGTTCCTTTTCTATACTAAAACTGGGTTGGCCAGCTAATCTGGATGAAGGATTTCTCTTACGAACCCTGCTGTCATCAACTTTGCAATCTCCTTTTTAATTGCTACCTTTTTGTCGGGTGAGAATCATCGTAGCCGTTGCTTCACAAGCTTGGAGCCTTCATTAACATCAATTCTATGCTCAGCCAACTCTCTTGGGACACCTGGCATGTCGGCCAGCTTCCGCGCGAAGATATCTTTGTTGTCCCAAAGAAAGTTGGTGAGCATGAGTTCCTATTTTGCCGAGAGGTGGGCACTGATGGTCACTATTTTGGAGAGATCACCAGTACTCAGGTCAATTTGCTTCATGTTGGCTTCTTTTGGATGAGCGAGAATGCTAGGCTTCTTGGCCGGGATCTCTAGTTCTTCTGGGTTGATTTCAGCTGTTACGGTCACTATCTCTTCTCTTCCGCTGGTTGCTTGTGCCTTAGCTATGATCTGGACTGCTTGTACATCACAGTCAAAGGCACACTTCAGGTCACCTCTGAAGGAGAGGACCCCGTTGGGCCCTGGCATTTTGATAGGAGGTATGGGTAGTGTGGTATCACCATGAACTTGGGTAGTGCTGGTCTTCCAAGAATAGCGTGATTTGAAGATTCGAAGTCTGCAACCTCAAATTTGATGAACTCTGTACGGTAGTTTGAGGGAGTCCAAAAGTAACCGGTAGAGTGGTCTGTCCAAGTGGCATGGCTGCCTTACTAGGTACTATTATATAGAAAGGAACGCTCGTTGGAGTAATCATCCCAGTGAATTCTAGTCCCATCTTCCTTAGTGTTTCTGAAAATATTATGTTGAGTCTAGCCCCCCATCGATTAGCACCTTTGTGACGGTCATACCAGCGATTATTGGATCTAAAACCAGTGGGTAGTGGCCAGCGTTTCCCATGCTAGTCTATTGATCCTCTCTTGAAAATTGGATTGGATACTGCGACCAATTAAGGTACTTGGGAGTAGCCGGTTCTGCCGCCATGATGGTTCATAGAGCTAGCTTGTCCTGATATTTGCTCCTAGAACCTAGAATTCTAGCAAAGATGACTGCTACTGTTCTCTTTGATTGCTAAAATCCCTTGTCTTCAATGTTATCCTCTCATTTTTTCTGGTCGTCTTCTTTCTTGTCCTCCTTATTACCTTTTCTTGTGTATCAATCAAGGAAGATACGGCAGTCTCCCATTGTGTGATTTCCTTGAGGGTGCCAGATACAATGCATATTTTGATGTCTTCGAACTTTCTGAATTTGGAAAATTTCAGCCACCGCTACGGTGTTGTCAGGTCCACGCTTTTTGTTTGGATACCCATTGTTTCAATGATTTTGCCTGTTCGGGTTGTCTCAGTTGTTTCTATTCGGGAACCTTTCTCGTGTTTTCTCCTTTGCAGTGATCATCTTCTCTACTGTGCGTCTGAATTCTTCATTGTTTCTCGGGTTCTCTTTGCAGAAGTCCTAAAATTGCCACTTGGCCATGATCCCGTGGGAGAAAGCTTCGATTACTTCTCGTTTAATGATGTCATGTACTTGAGCACATAGTTCACCAAATCGATGATAATAATCTCTGAGGCTTTCACCTCCTTTCTGCTTGAGTCCTTTTAGCTCTACATGTGTGATAGGATGCGTGATGATGCCTACAAAGTTTTCACATAAGGCTCTTTGCAAATCTTCCCTCCCCCTGATGGATCCTGGGCTTAATTTGTCAAACATTGGAGCGGCATAGTCTCTGTTGACAGTCCTTAATGTCAACTATAGACCATCAACTAATGCCTGATTTGATATAAAAACTTATAAACCATAGTTGTAGAGTTTGATTCTAACGAGTTCCGTGAGTGTTGGTGTTCTCACTTGTTTTGCAGGATATTCAATATTTCACCATATAAAAGTATCTCAAGTGATGAAATAGAGTGCATCATTGTGAAGAGCTCGTCAAGACGATCAAAACAGACATAGCACTTGCTATATTTGGAGTTCTGGAGAGAAAGATATCACATCTTTGGTGAAATACAACTTGGGAAGTCTCTAAAACATCCTAGAACTATCACCACCATAAGTTTCAGGGACTAAACTGACAGAATTCCATAGCTCTATGAATTATTATATTTCAGGGATTAAAACAAGATCTAGGATGAGGAGAAACCTATCACGATACGATTAATTGTGCAACGGATCGAACCTTGGCACGGGAAGGATGTGGAAGACACTAGAAGACACCAGAATGAAGCAGGAGGCGAGACGCCGCCACGGGGCCGGCCAGCCCCACCCCTAGGCCGGTCGGCTTGTAAGAGATACCAATCATGTTATCTTTCATGCAACGCGTTCCAACTGAACTCTACTATGCATCTCCACCATCAATCAATGTCGGTTTGATACGAGGGTTGCGGTTCATCCGTCCGGACTATATAACCAGACCCCAGACCCCTCTCCATATTCAATCAATCATAATCATAGCAAGAGGTGTCCCTAGAAAGGATTGATGCCCAAACGGGAAGGGACCCGACTTCATGGAAGAACCCTAAAGAAAACTTGAGTTGAACTCTTGATGGATTGATGCCGTGTTCCGGAGTCCCATCGGAAAAGAACCCGATTTGTCATGAAAAGAACCCGGATTGGAATCTAAGATGGATTCTGACCCAGAGTCTGAGTTAAATTCGACCATCGGTGAAGCCTGAGTTGATTCAGACATCGCAAGACATGAGAGCTTTCTGATGAGTTCTTCTGTCGATCCCACCGAAAGAGCGAAGTCTTCCTGGTTTTCTTGATCCTTAAGGAGGTGTCCTTGGAGCTTGCCTTTATCGTCCGCCTCGTAGATCCATGATCCGAAGATGAAGGTTGATCCCGTCGAGAAGATCATATTGTCGAGGTCCATCGAGCTCTTGGATGCAAATCCGCCAAAACCCCCTACCTGGTGCGCCAGCTGTCGATGTTTTACCACCGATAGCCTATCGTGGGGGTACCTTGGATAGTTGTTTGGGTTTCGACGGGTGCGGAACTCAACGATGAATGCAAGAGACAGTCGATTTATACTGGTTCGGGCCCTCGACCGTGATCGAGTGATAGCCTTTATGTCCAGTCGGTGTTAGCCTTTTGCATTAGATTGATTGGTATATTGTGTTTTTAGGGGGTGCCCATAGCCTCTCTTTATATAGGTAGAGATAGCTATGGTGCAGTTACAGTCCTAGTCAGATCCAAAGAAGGTGTTCTGATCTAATTACAGAAGGTACTTTCTATTAGGAGTCCGGTTAGTTTGGCCTGTTCTACTCGGAATCAGCGTCGTTCCTCATCACGCCTCTTCTGTCTGGCAGTTGGCTAGGCCAGGGCCCATTGCCAGTAATTGTTCTAACGAGGAGCCCTGTGGGTCCTGTATCGACAAGGTTGTGGTTTAGTTGGGGTCACGCAGCCCTCTTATTAATTAACCGAACATCGATAGAGCGCGTTGTAACCATGCTAATGGCGCTCTATCCGTGAACTATCATTCAAGCATGGCAAGCCGATGTTGGCACTCTGCTATCTCCTCCTTTAATTGCTTCTTGGTTGTAGTGGTTGCTTCGATAAAAGTTGGTATTGCTGGCTTTAGGTTAGAGGAGTTGGTCAAATCTCTAACGTGATTGCTAGCAGTTTTTGTGTCGCTTTAAAAAGCGTGCGTATCATCGGTTTGGGCCATTCAGCCCCGTGGGCGTAGTCACCGTGTGCGCGTGCACCGCTGGTGCCGGGCTCAGCCATGGCCAGACGTGGCCTCTCCTTGCGGGCCAGCGCACGCGCGTGCCGCCTGTTAGGCCGACGTCGCAGCATGCCTCTCACCTCGCCTTGCCCTCTTGCGGGCCAGGCCGCGCCGAGCCGCTGTGCAGCATGCAGGGCTAAGGCGAGTCTACGGCTGCCGCTGTGTGGCCGTCGTGGCACTCGCTCCACTTTTTGATCTGCCTACTGCGTTGAGTCCCTGGATGTATGCCACTACCGCCATGCTTGGTCATTGACCCGATCACAGTGGTGTAGGACACTTCCCTGCCTCGCCTTGTCCCGCTAGCCAACACCGGTGAACCCGCTCGGTCTTGCCGCTCCATGACGTGTGCGTCGCGCCAAGCCTCCCCGTCTCATCACTGCACCACGTGCTCGCTTTGCTACCAACCGGAGCTGCCATCTTTAACCGCTCAGCTCGTTGTGTGCCGCTCCGTGACATGACCATGCTGGGGCACCGCGCTCCTCGCCCTTCCTATTCCCTTTGCTCGAGGTTTCGCCGCCTAATTCCTTGCATCAGCAAGTAGCTTAGGTGGTTATCTAGTATCCTAACCCGCACCAAGCCTCCAGCGAGCTTTGTGGTCAGCTAATTTAGTGTTGGGCTCGCCGCCGGTCACGTGTGTCGCCTGGTGGGTATGTTGGGAGGTATGTTCCATGTGATCAATAGCAATTCGAGTGCTTGTGTCCTTGAACTCACCGTGACCCCCCTCTTTCCGATGATCACGTTATCTTAACCAGGCCGGCCGTCGGTGACAAGGTGACACGAGGATGCCCGGCTTAGAGCGCCGCCGTGCGGTGCGGGCGCACGTGGCCAGAGTTCCTCGGCCTTCCTCCACCTTAACCGGTTACATGGCCGTCCTCGTGGTAAGCCACTGCTGCTCCCCCGCAACCGCTACTGCCTCGTTGGCCCGTAGGATTGTCGGAACAAACGCGCCGCCACCGTGAACCTCCGCCCGTCGCTGTGGCTCATGGTAGTGTGGCTCCATGCTCCAAATCACCATCCGCCCCATTGTGAAGACGGTGAAGTCTGGAGTTTATAGTGTGAAGTTCATCTCTTGCGTAATAGTAGCTCCCAGTGTCGCTCGATTACTTAATAGTGCGGGGTCTCTTTTGCAATAGCTGTGCAGCGGTAGCAAAGCTATCCTGCTGGGTCGGCCTGCTGGCGCGCACCCACGCTTCTCATGGGCCGTTTCGGCTGCTGGGCCACTTGGGTCACCGCCGGCCCTCTTTAATTTCAAAAGCATTTCCTGATTTTAGTTTTGTAATAAAATTTCAAATTCGATATAAAATTGTGTAGATGTCCAAAAATGATGAAACCAATTTTGCTAGGATCCTAAAATCATGGTCTATCAGATAGTATATCTTGTTCATATAGTGTTGTAATATCTTTAGGAATACTATAATTAAACCAAGATGCTTAATATTACTAGAATATAAACTTGTAGGATTTTTTATGGCAAAATGACGATAGTGATAGCTTTGGAAATTTTACAGTAAATTCCTAACATTATTAGCTACTCACTGTAATTTTTGTGGCTCCATAATAATTAATTTATAAGGGTAGCTAATGAACCCTAATTTGAATACATGTGTTTAGTCGATAAAATGATGAAGCAACACCTCGGTTTGAATAACAAAACATTTGTTGGAAAATAATGTCTCATCTGACTTTCTGGGTACGTAACTTAGCACGTTAACCATTAGAGCTCACTCGTTAGTTAAGAGGCGTAACCGTATCTCATAGTTGCGAGTTGCAGTTGCCATTAATCATATACGTTTTTATGTTGCATCCACGAACATCATAATAGGAATGATGATGGACTGTGGAGTCATCTGGCGCAGCGGAAAAGATGGTGTTTCAATGATCGTGTCAGGATGGAGTGCTAACTTTTGGTTGCATGTTACCCAGGCAAGCCCCGGTGCATAACCCCTATTATTCTGCACTTTATGTTATTCTTCTGCATAAAGTTTAAAGGAGTTAAATGAAACCCACTTGCATATATATAACCTGATCCTATGAGACTTCCTAGTATGATAGGATCATGTAGGTTGCTATGCTATAGGACCCTGGTAGAAGTCGAGTGATTACCTGTCACTCGCGAGAGATAGGAAATATATTATTGTTATTAATAGCATATTACTATCACATGGAATATATATGAATAATAATTGGAGACCGGGCGGAACAGGGCTTGGATGGACTTGGACTTGGTTGGGCAATAGAGCAGGGCTCTGGTTACACTTGTCCCGCCTGTGTCGATTGAAGACCGTCCGTTGCTGTGGACACTAGTCAGGTCATAGACTTATTATCCCAAGCACATACTTGTTTATGGGAGCGGGAAGGCTTGTTACTCTCTTGTCATGGGTTCCGGCTCTTTTTGGACCGACTGTTATGGTGGATTATTGGGTAGGAGGTCTAAGCACCGCACTGAGGCCGGGCCTCAAGTGTTGGGGGCTTGGAGTCCTAGTTTGGATGGGGACCTGGACCCCTTGACAGGAGGGGAACATGTTGGTCTTGCTTGTGCCTAGGGTACAAGCGAGACATGTGTTTTTCGGGGTACCTAGCTGGGCTACATTGATTTGCGAATCATCGTTTCTATGTGACGGTACAACTTGGCTATGGTCTAGCACCGTAGTAATAACTGAAACATGGAAGATGATAAAATGGTTCTGATTGCTTACCACATGCTTGGAAGTAGCATAGGTGCTTACATAGGATGGTTAGTTAATGAACTAAAGATGACTGCTAATAAAACTGAATATAAGGATGCACATTTAGTAATGCTTCCTGCAGATGCAATCAACCCACCAGCCAAATAGCCTTGCATATCTTTAGAGTCTTTTTCTTTCCTCCTGACGGGTAAGTATTGCGGAGTACAATTGAGTACTCAGGGTTGGTTCTACCCTGCTGCAGGTGACAGGAACAGGTGGAGCTGACACTTGTGTGTGCAAACCTCCTGGTGGGCTCAGCGAGGATTTCCTTTACGTTGTGGATCTAGAGTTTATTTAAAGTTTCCACAAAAACAATTATAAAAGAAAACTTATAACCTGTTATCATTTCATGTATATAAATATTCATCATGTTAGTGTTAACTTGTCATTCAACGATTATCATTTCCTCTGAAACTCTGATAGTATTGTTATATTCCGCTGTCATAACCAATTGATGAATTACTCTGGTGTTGTATCAAAAGTGATGTAAGAAATGGCTAAAAAAGAAGTTGTAAGCTCTATTCTCTCATTTATGATCTTGATGGAAAAATGTGGATTTTTCGAGTTCTCCGTTGGATGTGCTCGACAGAACTGCATAGTTTATTGCTCTCTCTTGGGTACTTAGTGTCTAATGGAAGATAAGTACGCTTGTGAGGGCATTAAATTAGGCGGTTCTGCCACATCAGGACCTCTAAAGCTTCAGGGAATCAAGAGTTATGACAGTTTCTTTTGTGGCGATCTATGTTGTCAACTAGGTGGTATGTTGGTTTAGCGTCCATTTAAATCATCTTCTCTCCTTTAGTCTAGCAGTAGCTCCTTCTTGTGTCAATATTAGTAAGACATATGTAGATTATTTAGGAAATATAATATTCTCAAATATGTCAAAGTTAATTTTAGGTAGGAATGAATTTTCACCTACTCTTGTAGTTTTTTTGCATGACTTCATTTAAGTGGCCCTTAACTTGTATCTTCTAGGTTGTATGGTGAATGGTTGACACTTGAGAGAGCATGTCTGGTTGGGATGTTCTCATCATTCTCCCCCACTTGAGAAGGAATTGTCTCGATTCTAACTCTTCTAGGTGAGAGAATTGTGCTAGGCTAGGAATGCATAGTGTTATGACAAAATCACAATATTCTTCTTCCACCACAGCAAGATGTTTGAATCTTTAATCAAATAACTAAGTAGTAGTCTTGTATATGGAAACCAAAAGGATTTGGAATCAAATTTATCTTTCACCTTGAATACGTTTATGTCCTTACGATGGTCTTATCAATAATAGAAAAATCATAAACTAGCTAGCATAATGTGCATCTTAGGTTTTTGTTTTGTGCTCTACCTACCCTAACCTACAGAGTTTTATAGCCAAGCCAATTGTGTCAACTAGCCTGCTAAATTAGAAAAGGTAATGACGACACAAAGAAGCACAATGTGGATACCTAAATACCATAAGTAAAGACCAAATTAAGAGTGGGGATACTCTCGAAGACAAGGATGTGTCCTATGGTACCGGTTGCTAAACCACAACCTTTAGTCTATGTTGAAGCTCAACAAAGGTATACTTCTAGTGACCAAGCCTTTCTATAGTCACAATGTTGTGCTTGCTACAAAGGTGTAAGGGCCGAATGGCCCAAGAGGTTGGGCTTAAAGAATTAAAGAAACAACCCTTAACCTACGCAATTTCTAAACCCCTAAACACCATGGCTCTTAAGTTCTTCTAAGCTCATGATGATAAAAAAAGACAAGCTAATGAGTCCTTAGGGACAACAAGCAAATCATGTCCTTAGAAAAGATCACATTAAGATCAACTTCTTTAAGAGCAATAATGAATCATATACTAAGCACACACCAACATGAGTTCTAGTTGTCACTCGAAGTAACTTGCAAACAACGAAAGTATGACTAGTATGAAAGAGCAAGGCAAGGAGACAACCAGATTTTCTCTTGTACTCTCGGTTGTTGCCACAACTCTCTAATCCATGTTGGAGCACCTAAGTCACAAATACTTGGTTACGGTCCTCTCCACTAGTGAATACACTTTGCTAATCTGACATGGTGGGTTTCAATACCCTATAAGAGCTTCTCGGAGCCTTGCTCCTCACAATAGCTCCACCAATGAAGGTCACTATAAGTCCTACACTTGACCTGTCTAGGTATTGGGCGAATGCCAAGGGTAACAAATCTTCAAGTTTCTCCTCAGAACAACCCAAGCAAAAAAACAAAAGCACCCTAGGCTAACACACAAAGCAAGAGCAACAAAGAAATCAAAGTCGGAGCTATGCCAAACTAGCCCTTAGTTTGATTCATCAAAATCCTATAAAGCTAATTGTTATCAACAAACTGTTAACTCTTTGATCTAAGTAGACCCAAAATGATATTTTTTGGACGGGAACCAGAGAATCTAGCTGGTTATGTGGACCCAGACCCTAATTCCATTTTAACTTTCATTCGATCCGAACAATAGAATTTGGTTATCCGACATGAGGTAGGCCATCCACTCACGTATTAGCCATCTACGAACCGCTCAGAACAAACACATAGGGCTTAGTTTTCTTTTCGGTAATTCTCCTACGCGGGCGTTCGGCCTGTTTCCTTCCTGTCAGACGCTTTTTTAATTGGACCACAACCCATACAACCTATCAATGGCCCAACAGTATCCACCAAACATGCTTCACTCCTATGCCGCTGCTCCTCTCCCAAAAGTGGTTGCTCGTGTCCACTCATCCAGAAGGCTCCAGTCACTGCAGCGGCCTTATCCACCGCGCCATCCAACCTGCGCATCCGACTCCACCGCGCTGCTCGCCTTCTCCAGCGCGGGGTCACTCGTTGCAGGCAGCGCAGCCACCCGGTGATGCCGCCTCTACTGCAGGGGCACCTTGCCATGGGGGACCGCACCCGCGCAGCAACTGACAAAGCCACGCAGCTGCTTGCCCATTGGCAACTGTCACTCCCCGAGCTCCAAGCCGACATCAAGCTCCGCGTAGATAAGCCTCTATCTCGTCCAAGCAACAAGTAAATGTTGCTTTTGAAAGCGTATGTTGCAAACATTTGTTTCAAGTGTTTCAGATGTTTTAGACGTATGTTGCGAGCATTTCATATAGATGTTCCAAAAGTAAATCGGGATATTGCATATGTTGCAGTGGTTGTACACGTATGTTGCAAGGTTCTGTTCACAATGTTTTATTTTTTTAGACGTACGTTGCAAACGTGTTTATTTGAATGTTGCATATGTTTTCACACATATATTGCAAGTGTTTTATTCACATGTTTCAAGTGTTTTTTTTATGTTGCAAGTATTGCATCTGAATATTTTAAAAGTAGATTTGGTATTGCATATGTGCTACGTGTGGGAAAGAGAGGGGGCACGAGCGGTCCTTGTGTGGGCGCGCGGCGCGAGTGACGATCAACGGCGCAGCCCCTGCATGGCCATGAGATACAGGCGCGGGCAAGCAACGTCTAGACGCACATGTAGACGCTAGCAGTGTCGTTTTTGAAAGGATCAAGATGCCCAAGAGGGGGGGTGAATTGGGCTTTTCTAAAAATTAATTGCAAGAATTAAGTCCTACAAGCCGGAATTCACCCCTAGTGCCTACTTGTGTTCCTAGAGAGTCTACCGTTAAAAAGTTTTGCACCCTAGTTTCCAATCCTAGTCTAGCATGGCAATTCTAGGAAAGTAAAACAAGCAATGAAAGTAAATACGAGAAAGTAATTGCTTGAAAGTAAAAGGGGCAAGGAACACGGCGATGTTTTTCCGAGGTATCGGAGAGTCGCCACTCCCCACTAGTCCTCGTTGGAGCACCCGCGCAAGGGTGTCGCTCCCCCTTGATCCGCGCAAGGATCAAGTGCTCTCTACGGGTTGATTCTTCGACACTCCGTCGCGGCGAATCACCCAAAACCGCTCACAACTTGAGTTGGGTCATCCACAAGCTCCGCCGGATGATCACCAAACTCCCAATCACCACCAAGCCGTCTAGGTGATGGCGATCACCAAGAGTAACAAGCTAGAACTCTCACTTGACCACAACGAGCCCAAATGAGGAGGTGGATGCACACTTGCTACTCTCGAATCACTAGTGAGGAAACTCAAACTTTGAATCTCAAATCTCTATCCTCACTAGAGCTCTTGCACTCCCTTGCACTCTAAAGGGTTTTCTCAGATGTTTGAATGAGCAAGAGACCTCTAAAAGAGGTGGAGGGGTTGTATTTATAACACCCCTCAGAAAAACGAACCGTTACTTTCTGACACGGGGTCACCGGACGCGCCGGTGCAACGCACCGGACGCGCCGGTCCCCCGTAACGGTCAAAACCCGTTTTTGAAACCGAACCACCGGACGCACCGGTCAGGTAGCACCGGACGCGTCCGACGTGCAAGGGTGCTTACTGGACTCACACCGGACGCGAGGCCGCGTCCGATGCCTGAAGACCGGACGCGTCCGGTCCTCTCTGGACCTTACTGGACTCGCACCGGACTCGCCGGTCAAGTCCAGTAGCGCGTCCGACGGGTGTTCTCTCTCGGTGACACGTGTCAGCCACTGACCACTGCGTCCGGTCCTCACGAGGACCGCGTCCGGTGGTCAAGGCCGAAACCTAGTCGCGGTAACGTATACACCGGACGCGTCCGGTGTTCCCGAAGACCGCGTCCGGTGCCTGGAAAACAGCCCGAACCTCGTCGAAACGCGTCGCAACTTCAACCAAGTTATTTCTAACTGAACCTTGAGCTAATCTAGGGTTGCTTAGCGCCAAGTTTAACAAGTGTGCACCACACCTAAACATAGGACTCGCCTAGGTCAAGCTACCCATTCATGCCCCCCTTTATAGTACGGCCAAAAGAGAAAAACGAAGATCCTAACGACTATTCCGAATGTGTCTCAACACTTCGTCATCCGGAACTAACCGTCCTTAATCTTGACGTCACTCTTTTGAAAACCGAAACGATTTCCATCAAGGGACACGAAACCACAGTGCTCAAAGTAGTTATCACTTCCATGACCTAACTTACCAATGTTTCTGCAAAACACACGTTAGTCATGGTAATAAAGTGTTGTCATTAATTACCGAAACCAAACCTTGGGGCCTAGATGCTTTCAATCTCCCCCTTTTTGGTGATTGATGACAACACTAAGTTTCAATGGATTAGAGTGAAGGTTTTCGAGCATGCTTGGTTCACATAAGCAAAAGACAATAAGCACAAAAGGTTAGGAATTGCTTAAGTGCCCCAAGCCAAAAGAGTGTACTTCATAAGATAAGACATGAAGAGTTAGTACACATAAAGATACAGCTCATAAGTAATCGGAGTAAGGCACGGAAGCACAACCTTAGAGCTATAGCTAAAACGGTGACATATATTAATCACAGAGACGGATAACACATTAAGATACGACTCGACGACAATGTCACACGAATGCAATGCTGAAAATAAACATGATATGCATGAATGTAGCACACGAAAAACGAAAACCCACTAACAAACTCCCCCTGAAACTACTCTCTCTCCCCCTTTGGCATCAAACGCCAAAAAGCTAAATTAATCTGACGGGGACCTCTCCCAATCAAGTTCCAATTCCAAGAGACACAAATAAACACCAATTGGAACCTGATATGAGTGACCTCACTCAAACCCTCAAAATTTTTTAAAATATTTTGCCTTAGGCTAGTAATTTTTACGAAAAATAGGCAATAAACACCCGAGGAGCAACGTATGGCCATGCAATAGAGTTTTCGGACCTTTAGGAGCGTCAAAAGCTCTCTCTATTCATGGACGAACACAGAGGTTGCTCAAAGCTAAACCGAAAAGAAACGACAAACAAACAACCATGCATATGCAATGCAATACAAGAAAGTAAAGCTAGGTTGCTTGTCAAGTTTGATCCACGGTTAGGCTTCTTCACTCCTCCAAAGGAGGGTTATCGTAACCGTGTTAGCCAAGCCCTAAGTGCATTGCGATAAAGTAAACATGACATATGATACAATGCAATGCAAGGGACAACACGCGCTCATTTTTTAAAGTTACTTGAATCAAGCACATTTAGTTCACTTCTTAGCCTACAAAAGGTAGCCTCGTCCAAAGGTTTAGTGAAGATATCCGCTAATTGATTTTCACTTCGTACACCTTCTAGTGATATGTCATTTTTAGCAACGTGATCTCTTAGAAAGTGATGGCGGATATCAATGTGCTTGGTGCGAGAGTGTTGTACCGGATTGTTAGCAATTTTAACGGCACTTTCATTGTCACATAAAAGTGGCACCTTTTCAAGAACAACTCCATAGTCTAGGAGGGTTTGTTTCATATATAAGATTTGTGCACAACAAGCCCCCGCGGCAATGTATTCCGCCTCGGCGGTGGACAAAGCCACACTATTTTGCTTTTTAGATGACCAAGATACTAAAGATCTCCCAAGTAAATGGCACCCTCCGGATGTGCTTTTTCTATCAATTTTGCAACCGGCATAATCCGAATCGGAATAGCCAACTAGTTGGAATCTAGCTCCTTTGGGATACCATAGACCAATGCTTGGGGTGTGCTTAAGATATCTTAGGATTCTTTTTACGGCACTTAAGTGAGGTTCTTTAGGACACGCTTGAAAGCGAGCACACATGCACACACTAAACATGATATCGGGCCTAGATGCGGTAAGGTACAACAAGCTACCAATCATAGAACGGTAGAGAGTTTGATCAACCGGTTTACCTCCCTCATCTAGGTCGAGATGTCCATTTGATGGCATTGGGGTCTTGATTGGCTTGCATTCTTCCATCTTGAATCTTTTGAGAAGATCCTTGGTATACTTTTCTTGAGAGATGAAAATCCCTTCTCTCATTTGCTTGACTTGAAAACCAAGGAAGAATGTGAGCTCACCAATCATTGACATCTCGAACTCCTTCGACATCAATTCACCAAACTCCTTGCAATAATCTTCATTTGTTGACCCGAAGATGATATCATCAACATACACTTGACAAATGAAGATCTCCCCATTAAGCTTCTTGGTGAATAGTGTGGTGTCGACCTTCCCGATGGTGAAGCCC
Source organism: Saccharum hybrid cultivar R570 (assembly GCA_038087645.1). Classification (NCBI taxonomy): domain Eukaryota; kingdom Viridiplantae; phylum Streptophyta; class Magnoliopsida; order Poales; family Poaceae; genus Saccharum; species Saccharum hybrid cultivar. Next base: position 9,892,634 of record JAQSUU010000005.1, on the reverse strand, counting down.
TTCTCAATGAGGAAGTCCCGGAGGCGCTCATACCACGCTCTAGGGGCTTGCTTGAGCCCATATAGCGCCTTGGACAACCTATAAACATGATTAGGATATCTAGGGTCTTCAAACCCGGGAGGTTGATTGACAAAGACTAGTTCATTAATAAAGCCATTTAAGAAAGCACTTTTCACATCCATTTGATATAATTTCATATCATGATGTGATGCATATGCAAGGAGGATACGAATGGCTTCAAGTCTTGCAACGGGTGCAAAGGTCTCTCCAAAATCAAGGCCTTCAACTTGAGAGAACCCTTTTGCAACTAGTCTTGCCTTGTTCCTCACTACTATGCCTTGGTCATCTTGCTTGTTTCGGAACACCCACTTGGTTCCAATGACTCTTGCACCTTTAGGACGCTCTTCAAGTGTCCATACTTCATTGCGGGTGAAGTTGTTCAATTCTTCATGCATGGCATTCACCCAATCCGGATCTTGAAGAGCTTCTTCTACATTCTTAGGTTCAACACAAGAGACAAAAGAGTGATGTTCAACGAAAGAAGCTAGCTTTTGAGAACGAGTCATTACTCCCTTTGATGGACTCCCTATGATGAGTTCTTGTGGATGAGCTTGAAGTAGAGGTGAGTTTCTTCTATCAACCACTTGAGGAGGTGGATGGGGAGCATCAACATCTTGTGCTTGTGCCTCGGCTTGTTCATGAGAGACATAAGTATCTTCATTTTCAACTCTCTCATTCTTGTCATCATCTTGAGGCACACGTGATGAAGATGGTAGATCAATGATTTGCACATCGTCTTCATCATCTTTTGGCTTGATGTCTCCCACCGGCATGTTCTTCATGGCCTCCCTCAAGGGTTCATCACCTACATCATCACAATTCTCAATTGCTCCTTGGGAGCCGTTAGATTCATCAAATTCCACATCATATGTTTCTTCAACCAAACCGGTGGTATGATTAAATACTCTATATGCTTTGGACTTTGATGAGTAACCAACAAGAAAACCAATATCACAACGTCTTTGAAACTTCCCTAGGTGTTGACGCTTCTTGTAGATGTAGCATTTGCAACCAAACACCCGGAAGAATGAGACGTCCGGCTTCTTCCCATTAAGCAACTCATAGGGGGTCTTGCCAAGAAACTTTTGGAGGAAGAGGCGATTTGAAGCATAGCATGCGGTGTTGATTGCCTCGGCCCAAAACTTCTCGGGAGTGTTGTACTCATCTAGCATTGTTCTTGCAAGGGTGATCAAAGTCCGGTTCTTTCTCTCAACTACACCATTTTGTTGAGGAGTGTAGGTTGAAGAGACCTCATGCTTGATTCCAATTTCATCACAATAAGCTTCTATGTTGGTGTTGTCAAACTCTTTGCCATTGTCACTTCTAATCTTCTTTATCTTGACTTCAAATTCATTTTGAGCTCTCTTTGCAAACTTCTTGAAGCAACTTGCCACTTCGGATTTGTCATGAAGGAAGAAGGTCCATGTATATCTTGAGTAGTCATCCACTATCACAAGACAATAGAGATTACCACCCAAGCTCTTGTATGTTGTAGGCCCAAACAAGTCCATGTGTAGAAGTTCTAGCACTCTTGAGGTTGACATGAAAGCCTTGGTGGGATGAGTGTTTGCAACTTGTTTGCCGGCTTGACATGCACTACAAGGTTTGTCCTTTTCAAACTTCACATCCTTCAATCCTCTTACTAGTTCTTTCTTCAATAGCTTGTTGAGAGTGCTCATTCCAACATGTGCAAGCCTCCTATGCCAAAGCCAACCAAGTGAGGTCTTGGTAAACAAACATGTCATCAAATTTGCATCTTCGGAGGTGAAGTCAACAAGATAAAGATTGTTGTATCTAAAGCCCTTGAATATCACTTGCTTGTCATCTATCTTTGAAACTTCAACTTCATTTGGTGTGAACAAGCATTGGAAGCCAAGATCACAAAGTTGCCCAACGGATAACAAGTTGAAACTCAATGAAGCAACATAGAGCACATTTGAGAGTGAGTGATCATTTGATATTGCAATCTTGCCTATACCCTTGACTTTGCTCTTTGAATTATCCCCAAATGTGATCTTCTCTTGACATATCCCATTCTCTTCAATGGAGGTGAACATACGAGGATCACCGGTCATATGTTGAGTGCAACCACTATCAATAACCCAATGAGATCCACCGGTCTTGTAGTTCACCTACACACAAGAGATCAAGCTTTTTGTTTAGGGACCCAAACTTGAGAGGGGCCCTTGACTTTCTCAACTAGTGACTTGGCAACCCATATTTTCTTTGGCCTATTCTTGTTTGGGGGACCCAAAAACATGACTTTCATCTTTCCATTTAAATCTTTTCTTAGCATGCTAGACCCTTTGATTGAAAGGATCAAGATGCCCAAGAGGGGGGGTGAATTGGGCTTTTCTAAAAATTAATTGCAAGAATTAAGTCCTACAAGCCGGAATTCACCCCTAGTGCCTACTTGTGTTCCTAGAGAGTCTACCGTTAAAAAGTTTTGCACCCTAGTTTCCAATCCTAGTCTAGCATGGTTGGGCAAGGGTTGTGGTGGTGGAGTTTTGCATTCATGAGCAAAGTGACCTTCTTGACCACACTCAACACATCTCTTTGGCTTGGGCTTTGACTTGCTTTGTTGTTGAGCTTTTGCTTTCTTCTCTTGATTTGCCAAGTACCCAATACCACTTCTATCCATCTTCATTACGGTGTTCATGAGGAGCTCACTTTGCAAATATTGACCTCTTGTAAACTTGCTTAGGCCGGTCTTGAGATGCTCTTTTTCTTGCTTGAGCTTCTTGTTCTCTTCAATGAGTGACTCATTTGTAGTTTGCTTCTCAAGAGCCATCAAACCTTTAAGCTTCTTGTTCTCATTTGCAAGCTTCTCATTCTCACACTTGACCTTGGCATAATCATCATGGTTGCATGACTCAACCACACTCTTGCCTTTGCTACTAGAACCTTGCTCAATGCTTTCAATGATCAAATCATCACATGATGTAGCTATATCACACTTAACAACATTGTTAGTAGCATCATGCGTCTCAAGAGCAAGTTCATTAGCAACCACAAGACTATCATAGTCAATTTTTAATGTGGTGTATTTGTCTTTTAGAGAGCTATGTCTAGTGATGAGCTCATCATGCTTCTTCTCAAGTTTATCATGTTGATCTTTAAGCTCTTTGTTAAAGGTTTTGAGCTCCTTGAGAGTGGAAGACATAGTTTCATTTTGATCTCTAAGCTCACCACTAGTCTTTTGAGCATTTTCAAGCTTAGATGAGAGTGATTCATTTTCATTTTGAAGGTCATCATTTTCACTTCTAGTCCTTCTTATGATTTTAGTGTATTTGTTTAGCAACTTTACAAGTTCATCATAAGAAGGTGCATCAAATTCATCATCACTATCACTATCATCATCATCATCACTATCATGATTTTGTACCTTACGTTCACCCTTGGCCATAAGGCATAGGTGAGTAGTGGACGATGATGGTGAAGAAGGCGGTGAAGGTGGTGGTGAAGATGTCGGTGAAAATGATGGCCCCATCACAAATGCGGCAACCTTCTCTTTCTCATCATCGCTCTCATCTTCGGAGGAGTCACAAGATGATTCAATGTCGGTGAGCCAATCACCAACAATATATGCCTTTCCACCCTTCTTCTTCTTGTAGAACTCCTTCTTCTTGCCATCCTTCTTCTTGTATGGCTTGTTCTTCTTCTTCTCATCTTCTTCATCACTTGAATCATTTCTCTTGCCCTTGTTCTTGTTCTTGAACTTGTCTTTTGGTGGTCTAGGGCATTGATGAGCTAGGTGGCCAAGTTCACCACAATTGTAGCAATCCATCTCGGAGATGGGCTTTCTCTTGCTACTTGTGAAAAATTTCTTTTTCTTCCCATCGAACTTGATGCCACTCTTGTTGAGCTTCTTTAGCATCTTGGTGGTCTTCCTCACCATGAGTGCAAGTGATTCATCATCGATATCACTTTCACTTGAGCTTTCTTGCACGATCATGGCTTGGCCCTTCTTCTTCTTCTTGTCATGGCTAGCTTTGAAGGCCAAGTCTTTCTTCTTGGAAGATGATGAGCCCTCTTCCGGAGTGATGTGCATGTACATCTCATGAGCATTGATCTTCCCCAATACTTGAGTCGGTGTTGCGGTGGAGAGATCACTTTGATGAAGCACGGTGACAATGTGACCATACTTCTCAACGGGAAGCACACTCAAGATCCGCCTTGCAACATCCGATTGACTCATTTGAGTGAGTCCAAGAGCATTGAGGTCCTCTACAAGAACATTCAAGCGAGTGTACATTTCATTAGCACTTTCTTTAGGAAGCATCTCAAAAGAATTAATTTTCTTTAAAGCAATATGATAGCGTTCCTCACGCTCACTCTTAGTTCCCTCATGGAGAGCACAAAGATTTTGCCACAAATCATGAGCGTTCTTTGCATTACGCACACGATTGAAGATATCTTTGCCTAAGCCCCGGTAGAGTGCATTTTTGGCCTTTGCATTCCACCGGTCGTACTTCTCCTCGTCACCCGTGGGGTTTGCGGGATCCTTGATAGCGGGAAGCCCTTCGGTTGCGGCTCTAAGACACCCGACATCTATGGCTTCGAGGTACGCCTCCATGCGGATTTTCCAATATGGAAAATCATCCCCCTCAAAGGTGGGAGGTGGTCCTTCCCCGTTAGACATCTTGCTCTAGGCGGCAAAGCCTAAATTAGGAGCAACACGGCTCCGATACCAATTGAAAGGATCAAGATGCCCAAGAGGGGGGGTGAATTGGGCTTTTCTAAAAATTAATTGCAAGAATTAAGTCCTACAAGCCGGAATTCACCCCTAGTGCCTACTTGTGTTCCTAGAGAGTCTACCGTTAAAAAGTTTTGCACCCTAGTTTCCAATCCTAGTCTAGCATGGCAATTCTAGGAAAGTAAAACAAGCAATGAAAGTAAATACGAGAAAGTAATTGCTTGAAAGTAAAAGGGGCAAGGAACACGGCGATGTTTTTCCGAGGTATCGGAGAGTCGCCACTCCCCACTAGTCCTCGTTGGAGCACCCGCGCAAGGGTGTCGCTCCCCCTTGATCCGCGCAAGGATCAAGTGCTCTCTACGGGTTGATTCTTCGACACTCCGTCGCGGCGAATCACCCAAAACCGCTCACAACTTGAGTTGGGTCATCCACAAGCTCCGCCGGATGATCACCAAACTCCCAATCACCACCAAGCCGTCTAGGTGATGGCGATCACCAAGAGTAACAAGCTAGAACTCTCACTTGACCACAACGAGCCCAAATGAGGAGGTGGATGCACACTTGCTACTCTCGAATCACTAGTGAGGAAACTCAAACTTTGAATCTCAAATCTCTATCCTCACTAGAGCTCTTGCACTCCCTTGCACTCTAAAGGGTTTTCTCAGATGTTTGAATGAGCAAGAGACCTCTAAAAGAGGTGGAGGGGTTGTATTTATAACACCCCTCAGAAAAACGAACCGTTACTTTCTGACACGGGGTCACCGGACGCGCCGGTGCAACGCACCGGACGCGCCGGTCCCCCGTAACGGTCAAAACCCGTTTTTGAAACCGAACCACCGGACGCACCGGTCAGGTAGCACCGGACGCGTCCGACGTGCAAGGGTGCTTACTGGACTCACACCGGACGCGAGGCCGCGTCCGATGCCTGAAGACCGGACGCGTCCGGTCCTCTCTGGACCTTACTGGACTCGCACCGGACTCGCCGGTCAAGTCCAGTAGCGCGTCCGACGGGTGTTCTCTCTCGGTGACACGTGTCAGCCACTGACCACTGCGTCCGGTCCTCACGAGGACCGCGTCCGGTGGTCAAGGCCGAAACCTAGTCGCGGTAACGTATACACCGGACGCGTCCGGTGTTCCCGAAGACCGCGTCCGGTGCCTGGAAAACAGCCCGAACCTCGTCGAAACGCGTCGCAACTTCAACCAAGTTATTTCTAACTGAACCTTGAGCTAATCTAGGGTTGCTTAGCGCCAAGTTTAACAAGTGTGCACCACACCTAAACATAGGACTCGCCTAGGTCAAGCTACCCATTCATGCCCCCCTTTATAGTACGGCCAAAAGAGAAAAACGAAGATCCTAACGACTATTCCGAATGTGTCTCAACACTTCGTCATCCGGAACTAACCGTCCTTAATCTTGACGTCACTCTTTTGAAAACCGAAACGATTTCCATCAAGGGACACGAAACCACAGTGCTCAAAGTAGTTATCACTTCCATGACCTAACTTACCAATGTTTCTGCAAAACACACGTTAGTCATGGTAATAAAGTGTTGTCATTAATTACCGAAACCAAACCTTGGGGCCTAGATGCTTTCAGTTTTCTTTTTCTTATTATTATTCAGCATTATGTACATGAACCCTCCGCTCACGTATTAGCATATTATATGTTTTTTGCTTTTCTATTGTTTTGATTTTTATTATTTTATTTTTTATAGTAACCTATCAAAATTTCTTGTATATACTTTTAACATATTTTTGATTTAGAAGTTTGTCTAGAATAAGTTACGTTAAAAATGTTAGATACTAAAACGTATGCATATAAGTTATGTTATTCGTTTAATTTATTATATAAAAAAACTATATCAGAAAACTTATTATAAAAATTGTGGTGACAAATTTTGTCTCGCAAAATGTTATACATAAAAGTTATGTTATACGTATAATTTTACATTTTTTTATAAAATTGTGCTGATATGTTTTTGCAAAATATTATAGATTAAACTTACGTGCATAACTTACAACTTTTTATAAAAATAAGGTGATAAGTTTTGTCCGCACAAAGTTGTACGTAAAGTTGTAAGTATAATTTTGTAACTTTTTTAAAAAAAAGAAAATCGCTTAAATATATTTTCCAAAAAAAAAGTCGTGAAGCCTATAGGATTGTCGTTCTCTGAATTAAGTGTATAACTGTATAACTTTTTGAAAAAGACTATGAAAATTTTCTAAAAAGGAAAAGTTCACAGTAGCTAGGGATTGACAGCTCGATTCTAGGTTAGTGGTTGTTCGCTAATTGGTCTGATCGACCCATACCGTATCTACTGTACAAGTGTCGCCCATGAGCTTTCATCAAGGCCGAAATGTTTTTCTATCGTTCCTTTCTTCGAAACACCGAAACACGCGATCAAATATGGCAGATCAATTGTGACTTCGCTGCTTGAAGAGGTTCATATCCTTGTTATTACTGGCGAGAAAAAACTTCGCTGCCATCTCCCCCCCCCCCCACCGGAGCCCACGCTAGCGTCGAGCTCCGCGCCCACGATTCTCTATTTCGTCAAAGTAGTAAGGCCTTCTTTAGATCCTAAAATTTTCTGCGAAAAATTCATGTATCACTTTTCATTGTTATTTGATAAAATTTGTTCAACCATAGACTAACTATGCTCAAAAGATTCGTCTTGACATTTACAGATAAACTGTGCAATTAGTTATTTTTTTTACCTACATTTAATGCTCTATGCATGCGTCCAAAGATTCGATGTGACGGATACTACGTGAAATTTTTTAAGTCTTTTTGGCCAACTAAACAGGGCCTAAGTAGATGTTGCGCTTAAAAACGTATGTTGTAAGCGTTTGTTTTAAGTGTTTCAGATGTTTAAGAAGTATGTTGCAAATGTTTCATACTGATGTTGCATAGGTAAATCGAGATGTTACATATGTTGCATTGGTTGTACACGTGTGTTGTAGGGTTCTGTTTCCAATGTTTCATTTGTTTTTTTAGATGTACGTTGCAAGCATGTTTATTTGGATGTTGTATTGTTTTCACACATATGTTGCAAGTGTTTTGTCTTGATGTTGTGTATGTTTGCCATGTTTTCAAGTGTTTCAATTGTATGTTTCAAGTATTTTATTTTTTTTTTATGTTACAAGTGTTGCATCTGAATGTTTTAAAAGTAGATCGGGTGTTGCACATGAGGTACGCGTGAGAAGGGATGGGTCACGAGTGGTCCCCGCGGGCGACGATCGGCAGCATGGTCCCCATGTGGCCACGAGATGCAGGCATGGGCAAGCAAACGTCCGGTCGACGTGGGCGCATGTGTGGACGTGTGAAAACGGACTGCAACCATATGCACCCGTCCAGACATTTAGGCACGAGCAGTGCCGTTTTCTTTTTCTTATTATTATTCGGTACTATATACATAAGCCTTCCGCTCACGTATTAGCATATTATATGTTTTTTTGCTTTTCTATTGTTTTAGTTATTATTTTTTATCGTGACCTATCAAATTTTCTTGTATATACTTTTAACATATTTTTGATTTAGAAGTTTGTCTAAAATAAATTACGTTAAAAATGTTATATAATAAAACTTATGCATATAAGTTAGGTGATTCGTGAAATTTATTATATAAAAACAATATCACAAAACTTATTATAAAAATTGTGGTGACAAATTTTGTTTCGTAGAATGTTATACATGAAAGTTACAATTTTTTTAAAAAATTGTGCTGATATGTTATGTTTCGCAAAATATTATAGATAAAACTTACGTGCATAACTTACAGCGTCTTATAAAAAAATGGTGATAAGTTTTGTCCGCACAAAGTTGTACATAAAAGTAATCAGTATAATTTTGTAACTTTCAGAAATAGAAAACAAAGTCGCTAAAATATTTTTTCCAAAAAAAGTCGTGAAGCCTATGTCGTTTCTGATTTATGCGTTATAACTTTATAACACCTTTTTTTAAAAAAACTATGAAATTTTTTTCTAATCTAAAAAGAAAAGTTCGCAGTAGCTATGGATTGACCGCTCGATTCTAGCTCAGTGATCAACCCAGACCGTACCTCCTGTACTAGTGTCGCCCACCATGCCCATGAGCTTTCATCGAGGCCGAAATGTTTTTCTGTCGTTTCTTTCTTCAAAGCACCCAAACACGCGATCAAATATGGCAGACCAACATCAACTGCGACTTCGCTGCTTCAAGAGGTTCATATCCTTGTTATTACTTGCGAGGAAAAACTCGAGAAATATTCCCCTTATTCGGCTGAGCTTATCAGCCGTGAAACAGTATTTTTTTTCTCACAGCAAATCAGCCATAACTGGTTTATAAGCCAAAAAAACAACCTACCGAACAGGGCCATTCAATTGAAGGAGGAATTCCCATAGCTTTCCCCCAATTTCCTCGGGTACAAATCAAAGCGGCGGCCACAGCGCTGCTTCTAGAACTGCAAGAACCAATCACAAGTCACAACACATGCATCCCTGCCCCTGCTACTGTCATAAATAGTCCTCTCCTGTCCCTCCTGCGAATGAACCACACCGCACGGCTCAGGTCGACCACACCTGAAAAGCAAAGCAAGCGAATTGAAATGACGCCAGGTTCGTCGCGTCTCCTCGTGGCCGTGGCGGCGCTTCTACACGCCGCCGCCGCCGCAGCCGGCAACGGTGGCTCCCTGACGCGCTACGATCGCGTATTCAGCTTTGGCGACTCGCTCACCGACACCGGGAACGCGCTGCACCTCTCAGCAACCGCCGGCGGGCCCGCGAGCCGGCCACCGTACGGCGAGACGTTCTTCCGTCGCCCTACCGGCCGCGCGTCCGACGGCCGCCTCGTCATCGACTTCCTCGGTGAGCACCACCAACCGACCGGCCGGCCACCACACACGTCCGTCCCACACCGTTTATCTCCATGTGATGTGACCGACCAAAGTAACTATGTCCCAATATAGGATAAGCATCTAGGGGCTAAATAATGAAGGTTTAGTGCTAAAACTGTATATTAATAATGGATTTTAGGCTAAGCTACCGTAATTTAAAGACAAAAATCAAGCTTGGGGAACTGCAGCCCACCCAGCTTCGATCCGCCACTGACTATGTCCCTTCCTGACATGTCCGTGCGCCGCAGTCGAGGCGCTGGGCGTACCGCACCCGACGCCGTACCTCGCCGGGAAGACGGCGGCGAATTTCTGGCGCGGCGTGAACTTCGCGTTCGGCGGGGCCACGGCGCTTGACCTGCACTTCTTTGAGAGCAGAGGATTGGGGTCGTTCGTGCCGGTTTCGCTTACCAACCAGACCGTCTGGTTCAACGACGTTTTACGACTTCTTGGCGCAGAGCAGAGGAAGAGCATGGCCACCTCCCTCTTCCTCGTCGGAGAGATCGGAGTCAACGACTACTTCATCGGCCTCAACGAGAACCGCACCGTCGGCGAGGTGGAGACCTTCGTGCCTCACGTCGTCAGTGCCGTAAGTTCCTTCTTCGTTCTCGCCTCCTGCTCTGCTCAAGGCCGGCATACATTTTTACACGTGCCCACCGACGTGCGGTGCAGGAGGTGATCGCCGCCGGAGCAAGCACGGTGGTGGTCCCGGGGATGATACCGCTGGGCTGCGAGCCGCAGCTGCTCACGCTCTACAGAGGCAGCGTCGACGCCGCCGGGTATGACCCACAGTCCGGCTGCATCACGCGTCTCAACGGCCTCGCCGAGCTGCACAACCGCGAGCTGCGCCGCGTGCTCGGCGGCCTCCGGCGAGCCCACCCTGGCACGGCCATCGTCTACGCGGACCTCTACCGAGCAGTCACCGACATCATCGTGTCGCCCCGCGCATACGGTGCGCATGCACGCACGCACGCACTCACGCACGCAACCGATTCTTGTTCCTGATCGATTCTTGATTTCCATGCTTGATCCTGATCGGTTCTTGCATTGATTTCTTCCTCACGCAACGCAGGTTTCCGGCACAGGCCGCTGGACGCGTGCTGCGGCGGCGGCGGCGGCGCCTACAACTACGACGACGGTGCGTTCTGCGGCGCGGCGGGGGCGGCGGCGTGCGCCGACCCGTCTGAGTACGTCTCCTGGGATGGGGTGCACTACACGGAGGCCGCCAACAGGCTCGTCGCCTGCAGCATGCTCCAGGGCTCTCACTCTCACGGCGCCGACGCGATGACGCTGTCCAATTCATCCGCCACAACGGAGGATTGGCTTCACAGGATCGGCTGCGTCTAGCCAGCTAGCCTTTTGTGTCGAGATAGACTAGACGACAGACACAGACATTTCAGTCCTAAGCCTAGGCAAAATACCCGATACCTATTACCCATACCCGAAATACCCGAATCCGAACTCGAGGTATCCGAAATTCGGATAGCAATTCTGATTACCCGAAATAAGTTTAGGTAATTCGGGTAATATTTTTCAGTACCCGAACTATCCAAGCTACTCGAATATGTGTTTGTGTCTTTGTGTTTATGATATGTTGTCAGTGGAGCACTTGAATTTATCACTTTATTAGTTTATAATTCTCTTTGTTTGAACAAGTAACTGTAATTATGAATAAAATTGCTATAAAAGTTTTGTGCAGTTTGCTCTTTTCTGTGAATTCGGGTATATTAGGTATACCCAGACCTGAACCCGAATTATCGGGTATCCGAAATTTCGGGTAGTGTTTTTTTAGGTGAATATTGGGTAGCAATTTTCATTGCACGACCCGGATAAATCGGGTAACCCGAATGCCCAGGCCTATTTCAGTCCGGCCACCCGTGGGCTCCACGTGGCTAGCCGCAACATATTTCAGTTTAGCCCTTTTCGTTTCATTGAAATTCGGATTATACTGATGCTTATGCTATTCGCTGAAAAGTACTGCTAAAGTAGTGCGGCAGAACATGACAAAAAAAGAAGTATTTGCATTTAATTTAGAAAAGGGAGTACTAAAAGGGTATAAGAGGGCATGATTATAAAATTTAAATTGGAGTACTTATTTTTTTGAACTAAAATGGAGTACTTAATGACGTCGTACGACTTGTGACTATATGAAAATGTTAGTACTGTATGTCCTAGCTGGCAACTTTGATCATCAGTGTACCTTCCAAATTTAACTGTAGTACCCACATCCATAATCAATACCTAAAGTACACATACTTATTTTGAGCTTTCTATTTTGGAATAAAAGGACACTCAAAGAGTCTCACAACTCATATACCACAAAAAAAACAATGACCGATACAAAAGATGGTTAACAAGACAAAACGTCATCCTCTAAAATGTAAGAGTACATTAAAGACCAACTTGGTCATCTTGTTCCTTGGGTCGTCCAATGCTTGCCGAAGCTTGAAGATCGCATTGAAGAGACAGAGCAAAGAAAAGGGTAACCTGCAAGCACCTTCGCCAAACAAGGCTCTGAAGACCGCAAAAGTCACTCGCCGTTGACAACGAGATCTAGTACTCACTGAAAGAATATCAACCAGAGAAATCCTCTAAGGAACACAGGCTTACAATTATTCACCATCACAACAGAGTTTTGAAGATATCAGACCTTGTTGTAGAGCAGAGTAAAAGAAGAGGTCGAGATTGTCGCATCAAAAGCCAACAAACTGCTTGCGCTGAAAAGGACACAAAATGACAAAGATTTAAAGAGGATCACCAGACCAGAAACTTTTTCTCAAAATTCAAAGGTACCTTTTCTTTAAAACCCAATATAGACATGTACGCCGACTTGCATTTTTTAATTAGATTGACGAATACCACATATACATGTCATTTTTATGAGATTGACGAATACCACATATACATGTCTTTTTTAATTAGAGTGACGAATACCACATACATATATGTCTTGATCATTGGGCAGATAACGCTCGTGCTGAATACCTATGGATGAAAAGTAATTATTATTATTATTATTATTATTATTATTGTTGTTGTTGTTGTTGTTGTTGTTGTTGTTGTTGTTGTTGTTGTTGTTGTTGTTGTTATTTTCTCCTTCTATTCAAAAAGAATTATTATTATTATTATTATTATTATTATTATTATTATTATTATTATTATTATTATTATTATTGTTGTTGTTGTTGTTGTTGTTGTTGTTGTTGTTGTTGTTGTTGTTGTTGTTGTTGTTGTTGTTGTTGTTGTTGTTGTTGTTGTTGTTGTTGTTGTTGTTGTTGTTATTATTATTATTATTATTATTATTATTATTATTATTATTATTATTATTATTATTATTATTTTCTCCTTCTATTCAAAAAGAAATAAAGCACCACTATTTATTTAGTGAATATGCCACAGATGATTAACCCATCCGGCTGCTTTTATGCACGCATGACGCAGGCAAGCTAGCCGGTGTCTGGAAACGGTGTTAGCTAGGCACGTACAGGAAGGTGTTTAAATCGTGTCTTGCCATAAAAAAAATTGTATCAAGTTTTGCGGACGACTAGGATGTAGACAAAAAGGTTCCTCCATTTTATTTTAAAATTGTGCTCTGCTTCATGACCCAGAAGCAGAGCAGAGGAGTTGTATGAAAAGGAAAAAGGCAAGCAGGTACCGTGGAGACTGGATAGTGGAGAACACTTTGAGCACCACCTCCTGATTTGCCGTCGTGCCACCCACCTGTAGCCGCCGCAAGCCGACGCCGCTAGGTTTCATGGATGGGGTTCAAAAGCTAAGGAGGTAGGTGGTTTTCTCACGTTTTTTTTTTCTAGATGTTTTTAATTCATTTAATCCAGCTCAGACTCCACTTAACAGGCTTCCAAACTAGTAGAAAAGAAATGAGACGATCTAATTTGGGGTAGGCTCATGGTGACTCATGCATACCAATACTGGTGTGAGTTTATAGAAGTTTGTTTGGATGCACAGAACAGAGCATCTCCGAGAATACTCTATTTCCATCGCTAATCCTTAGTTTTTAGCAAGATAAGAAAAAATCCTCTCCAACAACTCCTAATCCATGCTCTTAAAATTTACGCACTTGGAAAATCTTGACCTGTAGCGCGTAAGTTTACGCGTAATCACGGTCGCGTGGATACTGCTTTCTCGTGCATATTAGTCGGTCAATCTAGAGGTGAAAGGGCGTGGGAAAGAATAAGAGTAGGAAAGGGTTCCTAATGTAAATGTACGAGAGAGAAAAATATATAAAACTATTTACGATAATTTAGAAATAGTATATGATTCCTGATGTAAAATTGTATTCTATATTTTAGGAGTGGATTATTGGAAACTCTTGGAGATGCCCTTTTTTCCTTCTAATATCTTTTTAGAGTTACAAAACTACATGTTTTTAGAAGAAAACAATAGGATACTTTTGGAGATGCTCTAACAACTAGTTAACTGCAATACGTATTTTGGAGGACACCCAGGCCCCGCGTCGCTCTCCAGAGTGGCTCGGGCGGCGCCTCGCCTACCCCGTCGTCGGGCCGTCCTCCCCGGCACCTTGCCCTCGCCGCTGCCGGAAGCCCGTGTAGCCGCAAGAATGGTGGCGGCTGGGCCTTTCTCCTCCTCTCTCTTTCCCGACGGGCGGCGGCCATGGTGTGATGACCGGAGGTGGTTTCCTCCGGCACGGCGCCCCACCACCGATCTGGCTCCTCCTTTGCCAGATCTGACGGCCCTACAGCTGGATCTAGCGAGGCCCAAGGTGGAGGGCCCTCTTTGTCCATGCTTGGGCAGGTGCTGGTCGTGCCCATGGCGGCGGCTGCGGCTCCGACCCAGGGCGCGGGGACGGCGCCGAATCCACAAGAGGCAGCGTCCATAGGGAGCGTTGTGCCCTGGGATGCGCGCGAAGGTGGCGACATCAGCCAGGGGCATCGGGACCGGTGCCCTGGTGGCCGGATCTGGAGCACACGTCGTGATGGTAACACCTGCCTTCGGCGGCCGCGAGATGCTCGGTGTGGCGGGTGCTTGAGCTAGCGACGACCATGGCGTGCGGACGGTTGTGAAAGCAGGCGACTTGCGGAGCGGCAGTCACGGGGCAACGGCTAGCACAGTGGACAGACCATAGCCTCTACCGTGCACGAGGTTGAGGCACCACAGTGAAAGCCTTGTCCCTCTCGGGCCGATGACGACGACGCCTGCAGGCGCCGTTTTCTTCCTTGGAAGCGTCATCGAATGGTCCTCTCCCTTTTGCGCGGCGTGTCCTTCCTGGGTGAAAACCTTGACCTTCTGGTCAAGTGACGGTGGTGCCAGTGGCATCGCATCCCTCCTTGGAGGCGTCGTGTTTGGAAGCTCGCATTCAGTTAGTCTGCGATGTCGGCCTGCGTCGCCATGAGGAAGGTGGAGGCCTAGTTGAGGATTCAAGCTTGCTGTGTCCATGACCGAGAAAGGCAGTCAGGAGGGTGTTGGCACGGTGATTGGAGGGCGTTGCATCTGCTTGCCAATTGAGGGCGATAGTTTCATGGGACCAAACGCCAGTTGCAACCATGAAGTTGGCGAGAAGGCTAGCGTGGGAGGCGCCCATGGAGTTGGCGATGTGGCCGACATGGGAGGTGGTGGCTAGCAGATTTGCATTGCTGAAGTGACCTGCGTGCTTTGGTGGTGGGTGATCCTACATAGCGGCAGCTGTTTCTGGTGCAAGGAGGCGTTTTGACTAGCAGATGGAGGACATGTGTGGCACTTCTAACTTCGATGAGGCAGCTAGGTCCTGAAAGCTAATGTGTGCGCACGCTTGGATCTTGGTGGACGTGATCGGCTTTGAGCGCTAGAGGCAGCTTCACACGCGTTTGGTTTGGCAACTTGCAGCAGGCTACGGCGACTAGTCCTGCTTGGCGGTGGCTAGTCCGGTGTGGTACATCGTCTTGATAGGCGATGCAAGCGGATCTAATTGCAGGAGGGCTACACGGCTTGCAGAGACCTACGGCAGCTAGTCCTGCTTGGCAGCAGGCTAGCCCGGTGTGGATCATCGTCGGTAATGACGGCACGAGCGGTGACGACGGTGTTTTCGCCCTGACGTCCTTAGTCGTCCGGGGGGTGGTTGTGTAGTGTGGTGATTTGGAGTTGATGGTGGTTCTCTTTTTTCTTTATTTTCCTGAGTTGAGCTTCGACATTGTGCAGTTTGTATCGATGTCCCAATCCGACCGACTAGAGTTGTTTTTTTCTTTTTATTGAGTTTGTTTTCCAACGTGATTGTTAGTCGCTGTTGTACCGTTGTACCCACTTTGGGCTTATCTCCTTTTTAATACAATCGGCAGCTCTCCTGCCTGATTCATTTCAAACAGGCGGATTAATTGTTAGTTCACTAGTCATAGACTAGCTGCTAGTTCACTGGTCCATTTATAGGAGTGAATAGGACTAATTGTTAGTCCATGGGATCCAAATATGCCCTTGGTCACATCTTAACTATTGAGGATTGGTTTGACCAACATGCATGTCTTTTTTTAGAGTCTAATGTTACTCATCAATGTTAACCCTTTTATATGAGTGAGTACGAAAGCACAAGTGGATCTAATGTCACCAATTAATAAGGTTAGCCATTTTTATGTCCATGTATAGAGTAGAGATCAGCCATGGTTCAAGGGATTTGGATCTGAGGTGTGTGGACCGTTTGAACTCTAGGACGTTGCAAAAAAAAGTGATTTATTCAATTTCAAATTAGCGTAAAATACAACGCAGAAAATGGTGCAAAATGACAATTAACATTTAAAACTATGGAAGAATGCCACATTTTTTCCACCCTTTTTCCTTTTGTAGCATCTTGTTATTCTCCTTGGAATCCAATTGCTCTATTTTCTCAAATTTGTCATCATATATCCGATTTCTTTGGATTTAAAAGCACTACCATACGTGCTCTTCTGTAAAAGACGTAGAACGTATGTACCAATTCCGAGGACGCTTATAAGAGGTAAATTAACTAACATCGTTTTCAAATGATGCAAGATGTTTTCTCAAAATCAAACACTCTGTGCTGTGAGCCCTCGGCCGTTCGAAGCTATTCAGTATCCACATCATGAATATAATGCGATGATATTCTAATTTGTTGACATTGTTCTTTTGCTCGCAGTTGTCCATGAAATCCAATTGCTCTATTATTTCATCAAATTTATCGTTATGCCCGTGTCCTCTTGGGTTTAAAAGCACCATTTTACCTGCTCTTGTGTGAAAGATGTAGAATGCGTTTTACTGCTTATATATAATATAGGTAAATTAACTAACATCGTTTCCACATGATGCGAGCTATATTAATTGTATCTCAAAAGCAAATAGTAGCGTCTCCTCGAAGCTATTGGCTTCATTGTCAGCAAGATGTGACAGAAGATAAGTTTTAGAGGGTGCTTGCTTGATCCCAACTGGATTATAGTAGTCAGATGAAATAATCTGAAGACGATCAAACATCTTAGATTATGGGTTTGATTATAATAGGACAACGCTACCAGATTATAATAATCCTATAATCTCTCAAACCAACTGTTCCGAGATTATATAAGTCACTTGTATCCTAACTAATAAAAATCCGCCTCTATAATTTAGGGATCCAGACTATCTAAACTATTGTAATTGTAATTCATAATATAGATGATTATAATCTCATCCATATTCTAGATTACTATAATTTAACTGAGATAAAAAAAGACCATGCATGTGTGCATCCACAACTTGAAATTTATTGATTACTACAATTTGAACGATGATGTCTAGTGACACTACCCAAGGCACATCTAAAAAAATAAAGTAGAATAAACTTCGGAAGGACCGGAAACGGTGACCAGAGGGGGGTGAATGGACGCCTCAAATTTCTTTCAAAATATTTGGCCGTTGTTTCAAAATCAAACCCCAAAAGCAAATACATGCAAGATCGATTAGTTCACGAGCCAACTGGTGGCTGGGTACCTCCGGTGAAGACTAAAAAGTACTACGGAACAATCGAGAACAAACGAAATCAAGTGCATGAAGGAACAAATGAAAACAGCCTACACTGCACAGGTGCGGACTGTCTGAGCCTCAACCGCGGACTGTCTGAAGTCTGAACCCCGGATAGTCTGCCGTCCAACTTTGGACTGTCTGACGTTCGAAAAACGACCGAGAGAAAATGCTTCTGTTCCCAGACGAAATAGGGAGTGCAGACTGTCTGGGCCACAGGTGCGGACTGTCCGCGGCCTAAAGAACGAGTAGACGCAGAAAGGGAGGAAAGGAACCGCGCTGCTGCTGGTGCTCGGGCACGCGGCTCTGGAACCCGTCACCAAAGGGAGAACACCGATGCGTGCCTGTGGGATCAGAGCGAACCACGAACAAGAGAGACAGGGAACGAGACAGAGGAGCCTTAAAGAACGAACAGAAGAAAAAACCAACCAAAAACTCAATAATTCATTCCCAAAATTCACAGAAATGAAATTCACCACGCTACGAACCTAATCCCTAAAAATCATCGCTTGGGATTGACCCAACCTCCAGGAAATTGGAATCGAGGCTATGCACAAAATTGAGGAAAAAGAAGAATGAAAATCACAGCTTCAGAATAGAAATTCCGGAGGACAAGTGGAGGATTCAGTCCTCCATTCTCAACTCGAATCTCAGAAGTTATTACAAAAATTTGGAATTTGTGGACCTCTCTCAAGAACACCAGGAGAGGAGAAACCTAGGGCAAGGAAAAATGGAAATGGGAGAGGTAAGGGTGATGGGGCACCCTCATCCCATTTATCAGGGCTAGTACACAATCTCAGTTTTGCCCCTAGATATTTTTGAGCCCAACCACTCACCCGAGGGCGTAATGGTCCAACTCTTTTTCAGTCGATCAGACGGCCCCGCTCCTTCATGAATTTGCTTTGCCATAACGCAACCTTCGTGATTCCGCCACGTGCCACCCCTTTCCTCCTCGGAACCTTCGCGCGGGTTTTGAATCCAAACCCACAAAACCGTCCACCGGTCGTTTTGGGGCTCAACCCCACCAAACCGCCGTGAGTAGCGTACTTCATACGCATCCCTAGCTACTCGACGCGTGTCACCGCCGTCCTCGACCGGCCAGCCGCCAAGTCTTCCAGAGCCCCACTCAACTTGCTCGATCACCTTCTTGACTCGATCAACATGGTCACTCCACCATGTACACTTGCACTTGTCGATGACTCCAGATGTCAGCCACCGCGCCTAGTCACTCGGCCTTCTGGTCCCTCGGCCTAAGCCTCACGTCCGTCCTTCACCACTTCTGGTCTATTGGCAGGGCATGTCCCCACTTGACCTTCACCTTGCTGTCGACCAATGCCTTCGAGCTCCACATCTGCGCAGCATAAGCCAAAAGACATGTTGCACAACCCAAAGTTCCCAAACTCAACCCAAGACGCAAATCACGTTGACAATCACTCATCACAAATCCAAACCACAAGGGCACATATCAACCTTGTGTTCGTAATCTCCCCCTTGATGAGTGCATTGTCAACACTAACAAAGGACAGCAGAGAGAAAGCACAAAAGAAGAAGAAGAAGAGAAAACAAAGAGCTCACTCAAATGATCAAAAGCCAAAGAAAAGCCAAAATCAGGTCATTTTAAATGAGCAAAACTTGGGCCCTAAAGACATGGGCAACGGCTTGACGCAACCAAGTAAATCATAGATGGCCCTCAAGATGAGGCAACGAGTTCAACACCACTAGCAAAGCTCAAAATGCCTCAAAACAGCTAGACCCTCCATAAGAGGCAAAGGCTCAACACATCTAGCAAAAATAACTCAAAGTTCAACTACCCTTGAACAAATGCAATCTCCCACATGAATGTATGCACTCAACAAGATCTCCTTGGATATTTCTCAACACTCTCCCCCTTATTGACACATGCACTTATCAAGCTCTGAAAAATTGTCACTCCCCCTCAAAATATGCTATGAATACAAAGGGATGCAGAAATGCAGAAGCTTCAGGAGTATAGCAATCAGATTGAAAAGATGCTCTAACTGGTGCTATTATGTGTGTGTAGCAACTACAAGTGCTAGCAAATGCTCAAACTGATCAAGTGAGACGAAATATGATACTTAAGAAATTTTGATCAAGTTTAAGCAATTCAAGAAAGGGGTTCACCACTGAAAGTAGCACATAGCAGGTATAAGCTGGAAATCAACCTAGTGCTAACAAGTTGTGGCAGAACCGCCTAATCTAATGCCCTCCTAAGAGTACTCGTCTTCCATTAGACCCTAAGTACCCAAGGGAGAACACTAAACTATGCGATTCCGTCGAACACACCGTAAGGGAGAACTCGAAGATCCACATTTTTCATCAGGATCACAAATGAAGAGTAAAGCTCACAACATCATTGTCATCTCTTACATCACTTTTTAATACAACAACAGGGTAGTTCATTATTTGATTATAACAGCAGAATATAAAATGTTATCAGACTTTAGCAGAAATGAAACCATTTAATGATAAGATAAACATTAACAAGGTAAACTTTTATAAGTCTAAAATGAGAACAAATTGTCAGTATCTTCTTTGTAAAACTTTTGGTGAGAGTTTTAATAAATACACTCTACTCCGCATCGTAAAGGAATCCTCGCTGAGCCCACCAGAAGGTTTCCACACTCAAGTGTCAGCTTATCAGTACCTCTCACCTGCAACAGGGTAGAACAAACCCTGAGTACTCAATTGTACTCCGCAAGACTTACCCGTTAGGAGAAAAGAAAAGACTCCAAGGATTATGCAAGGTTTTCTGGCTTGTGGGTTTATTGCATCTACAAGAAGCATTACTAAATGTGCATCCTTATATTTCTTTTTATTAGCGGTCATCATTAGTTCATTATTCGACCATTCTATGTAAGCACCAAGACTACTTTCAAGCAGGGGTAAGCAATTAGAACCATTTTACCATCTTTTATAGTTCTTGCTACGATGTCAGATTATAGTCATGTCGGACCGTCAATTTGATGGCGATTTGCGAATCAATGTGCCCAGCTGGGTACCCCGAAAAACACACGCCCCGCCCATACCGAGGTACAAACAGGACCAACCCATTATCCTCCTATCAAGAGAACCGAGTCCCCGTCCATACTGGGACTCCAAGCCCCCACCCTTTCGCGGTGCTTAGACCTCCTAATACCCATATATAATCCACCTTCAGTTGATCCGGATGGAGCCGGAACCCATGACAAGAGAATAACAAGTCTTTCTAGCCCCCATCCGCTAGTATATGCTCGGGATAAGTAGGTCTGTGTCCTGACTATGGAATCCAATGCAACAAACGGTCCTTAATTGACACAGGCGGAACAAATGCAACCAGAGCCCCGCTCTGTTGCCCAACCAGGTCCAAGTCCATCCAAGCCCGTTCCGCCCGGTCTCCAATTATTATACATATTTATTCCATGGGATAGTAACATGATAATAGTAACAATAATATATTTCCTATCTCTCGCGAGTGACAGGTAATCACTCGACTTCTACCGGAATCCCATAGCATAGCACGCTACACGATTCTATCATACTAGTAAGACTCATGGGATATATATATATATATATATATATATATATATATATATGCAAGTGGGTTTCATTCAACTCCTTTAAACTTAATGCACAAGCATAAATTAAAGTGCAGATTGTAGGGGTTATGCACCGGGGCTTGCCTGGGTAAACATCATTATAACTAAGTTAGCATTTCCATCTGCGGGGTGTGGTCACCATCACACCTTCTTTTGGTTACTCCAGTTAATCCACCATCGCACCTAATGGTATACATCGTTGCAATATGCTTGTCTAAGCGAAACATGCATAAACAATATATTTAAAAGACAAAAGAGATAAGTTAGAACTTAGCCAGGGCACAGGTTGGCAGAGATGGAGTCACGTGAGGACATCGCTATGCCGCGGGCGTGCGGAGGCAACTGGAGCGCGGTCACCGGTGTGCGGTGGTGGCGCGGCATCACGAAGTGCCGGGCTACAAAGCGCTAATGCCAGGGCTGGGGCGGATGCCGGGCGCTGAGCGCAGTTGGAGGTCAGGAAGAAAGTGCCTAGCTTGGATGGCTGAGCTGCTGCTGGTCTTAAAGAGTGCACACAGGCTACACGGATGCACGGCTGCTCGCCTGCTGGTGCTGCTAAAGAGCACATTGCTCGGCTGCTAGTGCTCCACTACTCCGGCTGGTTTAAATAAGCTAATCGAGGCAGGATGAGTCGCTCGGACAAGCACAGGCAAACGGGCATGCACCGCACATTCTCCTTCTCTTTCTCGGGCGAACATCCAATCTCTCTCTTTGATGTAGATAGTGCACCGCCGTGTACTCTGGGGCGAATTTACTCCATACGGATGACTTTGCATGAAACTCTTATACCCTCTATTTCCTGGCCAGCTAGGACCCCAACAAAATTAATACCTGAGCCCGGTAGCTTGACGACCCAACTCACAAGTCACAAGAAAATTGAAGGCTATAAGCAACAAGCCCATTGCGTGAACGTTTGAACTGGGACTCAAGGAGGCTAGTAGGCTGCTGAAATTATACACCATATTGACGCAGCAAGCCAACAGTCCGATCAGAAGCTCAAACGCAGTCCGCCGTCGTGTTGTCCTATCCTAGGTGATACAGGCAGAGAAAGCAATCTACAGAATTAAGATGACAAGTAAGGATTAGGGAAACAAGTCATTTCTAATCATATAACTATGGTTTGCATACACCCCTGTCCTCTCCCAGTTTGTCTCACTCGCTTAGTCAAAAATGGCTACAGCAGGCATGCAGGACGCAATCAATTTATTCAGCAAGACCGGAGAAGGCAGAGACGTGGGTAGCGGGAGTCATGGTAGAGTGAGGGACGAAGCAGAGAGAGGGATGGAGTTCAGGTGCTGGACGTGGGTGCTGCTGGTCAACACTTACCTGCTGCAGCTAGTGCTTTTGGTTTTGGGGCCTAAGACATTAGTACTAGTAGTACTATGCGTCTATGCAGCACAGGTTCAGCTAACGTGAGGTTGAAAAGAGCTTAACAATACTAATAATTTAATGAACAACTAAGTTCAGCTATGCAATTTCTTTTTATAAATCCCAGCATAATAGATACTAACTACCAGGAAACTATTTCTTGACTTGTAAAATAAGTTAATCGATTCTTTATTTAGAGAGCAAACCGTCCACTATACAACCAATTATATATATACAGAAGAGAGATACGAATATATATGTATGTACCCAAAAATACATTTTGGCACAATTTAAGTTTGTATATCTATTTAAATATCAGTTGTTAATACTTTTAGCTAAGCGGCTGCAACAAGCACTAAAACAAAGCACATGCATGGTTGAGTTAATGCGCCTAAAAGCATCGCATACACCGCATAAATACAGAGCGTGCGCGTCCAGGGCGAGGTCGGCTGAGATCTGATCGTGCGCTGACATAGTTAGGAACGGAGGAAATAGTAATCTACTGGTATAGAACATTATCGTCTAAATCATTCAGTTCTACAAACTCGAATAAAAAGAACAAGGTGTGCGATTTACGAAGAACAAGAGGCATGCAGCTAGATGGAAACTTAGAGTGAATAGTGACTAGCAAGTCAAGTCTTTGTGTGAAAGCTGCAGCAGTTGGAGACTTTGAGTTGCTGCAAGTCTCAATAAGTGACTTGGAGTCCATGCAAGATGCCAAGATGGAAATAACAATTAATGGCCAACGTCTGGAAGATGTCATGCAGGGTGCTCTTATTGTTGTTGTTTTTTTATTTGACTTGACTTGGTGACGAGTCACGATCAGATGAGTATGAACGCACGTGGATGAGTTTCTTCACTCTGTGATGCATGGCTATCGACATCTCTAGTTTCTTCACCAAGTTAGTTGTAATCTAAACGTCAAAATGACACTGTCTACTATCTTTTCAATCTTAGAAAAATCAAGGGTTCAATTTGAACTAAACAACCATTAGCACTTTGTCATGATTTTTAAAAGGTATAAACTTTATTATTGTCAACCAACAAGTATTTCATGTAATCGTCCATACTTCGTACTAACCCATAGGAATAAAATATTAAGCACTATTTAATTATTTTGCTCAATATAATTCATAAAAAAATAGTACTCTTAAACCTAAGTTCATGTTCTTGCCAATGCAACAAAAGGACTCATTTTTAAATTTTTGGATTTGGTTTCTCTTAGGCCCTAATCTAGGTGCTAGGTAGGCTCGTAACACCAGGGTGTTACAACCTTCCCCCCTTAAAAGAATCTCGTCCCGAGATTCAGAGCAAGAATCAAGAAGGGGAAACGCGATTTCACTTCTTAGAGCAGAGATTACAATAGAAGATTACACGACTTCGAATACTAACCATTCAGGGATAAAGAGACAACATAGCTAACAACAAAACTGATACAACTCACAACCTCTCTAGAAATCGACGAAGACGGGGACAATAAAAGAGCAATAGGAAAATGATTATCCAGAACATGACGAATGACCAGCAAAGCCAGAAATTGGAGACTGGTACAAAGATCATCGTGAACCCTAAAACCTAAACTAACCAGAGATGAACTTCTTTAGCGAAAACCAGATCCCTTCTTCTCAAGTCACACCATCACCTCAAACTGGTGACCCCAGATCTGGAAGCAACGGCTGCATCTCGTAGCTCTGCCTCCATCCGCTTTCTTCCTGACTGCTTCTCGAGCTTCTCCCACCCGAGCACGGACGGAGGGGATTGATTCTACGAGCTCTACTTCGGATCTAGGGTGGAATGGAGGAGAGGCAAGCAAGGTGGCATTATAAAAGCTCAGTGGACAGAGGTGGTGGTGCAGTGCACCGGAAGTAGAGGCGGCGTAGAGGGGAATCACTAGGGGAGGGTCACGAGGTGGGGGAGAGCGTCGGCCATGGTGCGCTCCCTGTGCTAGCCTGAGTGGGGGAAAGGAGAAAGGAGGGGACAGGGTTCGCTCGACCAGGAAGCGTGCAAGGGACGGTGCCCCAAAGAAAAGAAAGGAGGGAGGTCTGGTACGGGGACGAGGACGAGAATCAAGAGCCGACACGGGTGAAAGGAACAGAGGGCGTACTGTGCGACAAGACGAGGCGATGCGGCACAACACCGCGGCCACACGAGAGCGGCACACATGGGCCCTACCACAGACGGCGTCCGCAGGGCACGCAGTGACAGCGGCCCGGCATGCGTAGCATGACCAAACCGGTCACAGGAACGACGTCTAGTCGGGCGATGCAATTTCTCTGATCTACGTGCGGGCTAACTTTCCTGTCATTTTTCTCTTTCTTCTTTTCCTTCCTTCAAAATCGTGTTGCCCCTGTTACTTGGGTAGAGCACCGCTACATCACTCGTTGTGGATTTTCCGTTTGAACACAAGGATATTTTTACCAAGGAGAATATTTATAGCAAGAGCGGTACTATGGGGTAACTTGGTAAAAGCGCTTGGTCAACCACCTCGATACTAGCGCGCGCTGAGCAACATCACCATGTGGCAGCTGTTCCACAGGGGCCCTCGGTTCTGTCGTGGCACCATAAGCTATTAACCAGGTAACTATTACCAACTTACTCGCAGTAAAGGCAGTGGGATCATAGACCACAAAATCAGAGGAGTATTGCAAAGGAAAATTCAAGCAACAAGGATTCCTTTCAAAATAAAGAACAAGTAAGGTAAATCCCAAGGTGGATTTAAATCAAGGGAATGCAAGTGTTCTGCTAGGACATCCACAATTAGTGATATAGTGTCCTCTGTTTTCCAAATCACAGCCGATCTGCTGCATTTGAATAGTTGTTCCCCTTGTAACCTGCTTGTCGTCGTCTCAAGAACCCTAAGCAAATCGAACGAGGCCTAAGGAAAAACGACGTAACAAACACAACGTATAAAGCAAATACTCATTACCAACGGCCTTACACGGGTGTAACACACAGGCATTCACTCTCCCACACTTGACACATCACTGCATCCTACAACCAGATGGTCTTAACAGCGATGAACGAAAGACAACGGAAAGGTTACAACACTAGAGGACAGCGATGAAAAACACTACTAGCGACGGCTACATCTCTCCTAGGACAATTAATCTACTTCGTTGGCCCAAACGGCTTCATTCCTGGGCTCCTGGGGTTCTTCTGCCACACTAGGTTGAGGATCTGCTCCTTCTTGTGGTGGTGGCTGGGTGAGGGGAAGCAAGACTCTACTTCCGAGGCTTCTGTGGGTGGATGTGCTGCAATACCGGTTCTCCTTCTCTCCAGTGGTTGGATAGGGATTCCCTCCAAGATCAAGGGTTCCTGCCTTTCTGTGGACAGTGTCCTACGCTTGGCCCTGGTGACGAGATAGGCATCCTCCAGCTCTTGGGCATGTCGCTCTTCATCCACCTTGAGTGCTTCCACCATGGCAGTCTCTCAACTCTCTACAGCTGCTACATTGGTGTGGGCTTCAGCAAGCTGCACTTCGAGCATCCTGGAGAAGATCTCGGCTTCCTCAGCTCGGTGGAGACACTCCCTCAGCTCCGAGGCCTGCCGGTCATACTGCTCATCCAAGGCAAGCAAATACATGGTCAGGTGCACCACAGTCGGGTTGTCCTCTTCCACGTCCTGATCCCGCAAGGCCTCCATACGAGCCATCCATACTCGCCGATTCTTGTCCAAGGGTGGAAAGAACTGCATGGGGGTACGAGCAATGGGCTGCTCATAGATCTGGCACAGATGCCGCAAGACTTTGCGGGCCACAACCTGGTAGGTGTCGCCGAAGCGAAACCCGGTTGCGGTCACATTCCAGGCTTCAGTGTTGTCGGGGAACTCCTCACTCTTGCCAATGTAGATGGTGACCTGACATCGCTCAGTGCCATGCTTCATGTACTCACGGCCCTCGTACTCGGGACGATCCTTGATTCCAAGCTTTTGCAGGGTGGCATACAGGATTTTGGGGAAACCCTCGGTGTTCAGGCAGTAGCTGCTAACCCAAACTCCTACCATCCTAGGTGGGTGGGTGGGTTGCAAGGAAGGCTTGAGGAGAAGCTTGCTCAAGAGAAAAGGGCTAAGCGAGCTGGAATGCACTGAGTGGTGACACCAAGTGGCTGGGCTTGGCCCCCTTTTTAAAGGCGGAGCGGCCAGTGGTCCTGGCGCAGACCACCCTCGAGCCATGCGTCAGAACCAGTAAAAGTACAACAACAGGATTTTTATGCACACGAGGTGAGCGGTGTCCGAGGCCATAAAGACTAGCACGGTTGCAGGGCAAAGGTCCGACAAGGGCGTAGAAGGAGTGCCGAAAACGTAAGCCCCGACAGTCGCGAAGCACGAGCGAACGCGATACACGAAGCCACAGTGCATCAGTAATTCCTAGACAAGGACGCGTGGTACCCACGAACAGGGCACCTGCAAGTAATACTGGCACAAGGACTGTAGCAGTAACAGTGCGTCTGACTTTAGGCCGCACGCTATGCACCAGTTAGTTCACCAGACGAAAGCCTACTTAAACTTATTCCGAATACTTAACTACAGTAATAGGGCTACTTACATAACTTCGTATGCAAATGCCCTAACTTTTTACAAAAATGTGTTGTCAAATTTTAATTTAGAAAAAGGTTTTGAAGCTTTATTTCCTCATTTATGCTCTGATACCACCTGTGACAGAACCGCCTAATCTAATGCCCTCCTAAGAGTACTTGTCTTCCATTAGACCCTAAGTACTCAAGGGAGAACACTAAACTATGCGATTCCGTCGAGCACACCGCAAGAAAGAACTCAAAGATCCACAATTTTCATTAGGATCACAAATGAGAGAGTAAAGCTCACAACATCATTGTCATCTCTTACATCACTTTTTAATACAACAACAGGGTAGTTCATTATTTGATTATAACAGCGGAATATAAAATGTTATCAGAGTTTAAAACCATTTAATGATAAGATAAACATTAACAAGGTAAACTTTTATAAGTCTAAAATTGGAAAAAATTGCCAGTATCTTCTTTGTAAAACTTTTGGTGAGAGTTTTAATAAATACACTCTACTCCGCATCGTAAAAGAAATCCTCGCTGAGCCCACCATGAGGTTTCCACACTCAAGTGTCAGCTTATCAGTACCTGTCACCTGCAACAGGGTAGAACAAACCCTGAGTACTCAATTGTACTCCGTAAGACTTACCCGTCAGGAGAAAAGAAAAGACTCCAAGGATTATGCAAGGTTTTCTGGCTTGTGGGTTTATTGCATCTACAAGAAGCATTACTAAATGTGCATCCTTATATTTCTTTTTATTAGCGGTCATCATTAGTTCATTATTCGACCATTCTATGTAAGCACCAAGACTACTTTCAAGCAGGGGTAAGCAATCAGAACCATTTTACCATCTTTCATAGTTCTTGCTACGATGCCAGATTATAGTCATGTCGGACCGTCAATTTGACGGTGATTCACGAATCAATGTGCCCAGCTGGGTACCCCAAAAAACACATGCCCCGCCCGTACCGAGGTACAAACAGGACCAACCCATTCTCCTCCTGTCAAGAGAACCGAGTCCCCGTCCATACTGGGACTCCAAGCCCCCGCCCTCTCGCGGTGCTTAGACCTCCTAATACCCATATATAATCCACCTTCAGTTGATCCGGATTGAGCTGGAACCCATGACAAGAGAATAACAAGTCTTTCTAGCCCCCATCCGCTAGTATATGTTCGGGATAAGTAGGTCTGTGACCTGACTATGGAATCCAATGCAACGAACGGTCCTTAATTGACACAGGCGGAACAAATGCAACCAGAGCCCCGCTTTGTTGCCCAACCAGGTCCAAGTCCATCCAAGCCCGTTCCGCCCGGTCTCCAATTATTATACATATTTATTCCATGGGATAGTAACATGATAATAGTAACAATAATATATTTCCTATCTCTCGCGAGTGATAGGTAATCACTCGACTTCTACCGGAATCCTATAGCATAACACGCTACACGATTCTATCATACTAGTAAGACTCATGGGATATATATATATATATATATATATATATATATATATATATATATATTCAACTCCTTTAAACTTAGTGCACAAGCATAAATTAAAATGCAGATTAGTAGGGGTTATGCACCGGGGCTTGCCTGGGTAAACATCATTATAACTAAGTTAGCATTTCCATCTGCGGGGTGTGGTCACCATCACACCTTCTTTTGGTTACTCCAGTTAATCCACCATCGCACCATTGTATACATCGTTGCAATATGCTTGTCTAAGCGAAACATGCATAAACAATATATTTAAAAGACAAAAGAGATAAGTTAGAACTTAGCCAGGGCACAGGTTGGCAGAGATGGAGTCACGTGAGGACGTCGCTATGCCGCGGGCGTGCGGAGGCAACTGGAGCGCGGTCACTGGTGTGCGGTGGTGGCGCGGCATCACGAAGTGCCGGGCTACAAAGCGCGAATGCCAAGGCTGGGGCAGATGTCGGGCGTTGAGCGCGGTTGGAGGTCAGGAAGAAAGAGCCTAGCTTGGATGGCTGAGCTGCTGCTGGTCTTAAAGAGCACACACAGGCTACACGGATGCACGGCTGCTCGCCTGCTGGTGCTGCTAAAGAGCACACTGCTCGGCTGCTAGTACTCCACTACTCCGCCTGGTTTAAATAAGCTAATCGTGGCAGGATGAGTCGCTCGGACAAGCACAGGCAAACCGGCTTGCACCGCACATTCTCCTTCTCTTTCTCGGGCGAACATCCAATCTCTCTCTTTGATGTAGATAGTGCACCGCCGTGTACTCTGGGGCGAATTTACTCCATACGGATGACTTTGCGTGAAACTCTTATACCCTCTATTTCCTGGCCAGCTAGGACCCCAACAAAATTAATACCTGACCCCTGTAGCTTGACGACCCAACTCACAAGTCACAAGAAAATTGAAGGCTATAAGCAACAAGCCCACTGCGTGAACGTTTGAACTTGGACTCAAGGAGGCTAGTAGGCTGCTGAAATTATACACCATATTGACGCAGCGGGCCAACAGTCCGATCAGAAGCTCAAACACTGTCCGCCGTCGTGCTGTCCTATCCTAGGTGATACAGGCAGAGAAAGCAATCTACAGAATTAAGACGACAAGTAAGGATTAGGGAAACAAGTCATTTCTAATCATATAACTATGGTTTGCATACACCCCTGTCCTCTCCCTGTTTGTCTCACTCGCTTAGTCAAAAATGGCTACAGCAGGCATGCAGGACGCAATCAATTTATTCAGCAAGACCGGAGAAGGCAGAGACGTGGGCAGCGGGAGTCACGATAGAGTGAGGGACGAAGCAGAGAGAGGGATGGAGTTCATGTGCTGGACGTGGGTGCTACTGGTCAACACTTGACCTGCTGCAGCTAGTGCTTTTGGTTTTGGGGCCTAAGACATTAGTACTAGTAGTACTATGCGTCTATGCAGCACAGGTTCAGCTAACGTGAGGATGAAAAGAGCTTAACAATACTAATAATTTAATGATCGACTAAGTTTAGCTATGCAATTTCTTTTTATAAATCCCAGCATAATAGATACTAACTACCAGGAAACTATTTCTTGACTTGTAAAATAAGTTAATCGATTCTTTATTTAGAGAGCAAACCGTCCACTATACAAACAATTATATATATAGAAGAGAGATACGAATATATATGTATGTACCCAAAAATACATTTTGGAACAATTTAAGTTTGTATATCTATTTAAATATCAGTTGTTAATACTTTTAGCTAAGCGGCTGCAACAAGCACTAAAACAAAGCACATGCATGGTTGAGTTAACGCGCCTAAAAGCATCGCATACACCGCATAAATACAGAGTGTGCGCGTCCAGGGCGAGGTCGGCTGAGATCTGATCGTGCGCTGACATAGTTAGGAACGGAGGAAATAGTAATCTACTGGTATAGAACATTATCGTCTAAATCATTCAGTTCTACAAACTCGAATAAAAATAACAAGGTGTGCGATTTACGAAGAACAAGAGGCATGCAGCTAGATGGAAACTTAGAGTGAATAGTGACTAGCAAGTCAAGTCTTTGTGTGAGCTGCAGCAGTTAGAGACTTTGAGTTGCTGCTGGTCTCAATAAGTGACTTGGAGTCCATGCAAGATGCCAAGATGGAGATAACAATTAATGGCCTACGTCTGGAAGATGTCATGCAGGGTGCTCTTATTGTTGTTGTTTTTTTATTTGACTTGACTTGGTGACGAGTCACGATCAGATGAGTATGAACGCACGTGGATGAGTTTCTTCACTCTGCGATGCATGGCTATCGACATCTCTAGTTTCTTCACCAAGTTAGTTGTAATCTAAATGTCAAAATGACACTGTCTACTATCTTTTCAATCTTAGAAAAATCAAGGGTTCAATTCGAACTAAACAACCATTAGCACTTTGTCATGATTTTTAAAAGGTCTAAACTTTATTAATGTCAACCAACAAGTATTTCATGTAATCGTCCATACTTCGTACTAACCCATAGGAATAAAATATTAAGCACTATTTAATTATTTTGCTCAATATAATTCATAAAAAAATAGTACTCTTAAACCTAAGTTCATGTTCTTGCCAATGCAACAAAAGGACTCATTTTTAAATTTTTGGATTTGGTTTCTCTTAGGCCCTAGTCTAGGTGCTAGGTAGGCTCGTAACACCAGGGTGTTACACAAGTGTATATAAGGTGAACTACCCCAAGCAGCGGTCACACATCATGCCAAAGCCTATGTCATAAACAAAGCAGAAGCTTAAGACAATGGTTTCGAATCTACTACAAGACCCAACTTCATCCAAATGCGCAATTGGAAGCCGCCCCGATACCTTGACGTGGAATAGTACAGACTCATCTTGATATTTTCTAATTACTTAGCTTGACTTTCAAAATTTAGAACAAGAATAGTTGTCCAAGCAAGTGAATGACTCAAAGCATGAGACATAGTAACCTAGCATATAAGTGATCGCATTAGGGATCTCAACAAGTCCTACACATGCTAGTTACCAATCTCAGTGGTGAACTATTTTTCATGTTTCAACAAGTTTTAATCAAGTTCACCATTTGTAAAACAAGCTTAGCTCATAACATGCATCAAATGGTCAATAAGATCCTAAGCCATAAGCATCATCATGTACATATAGAACATCCTAAATAGAGCATAATCTCAATCTAACTATAATCATGAAGCTCAAAATATGATCTATCATACATGATGCTATGCAAATGCAATATGATATAAAAAGCCAAAAAGAAAAAGCTATGCTACAAAGAAAACAGAACTACTATACAACATCTAAACGTTTTCCTCCTCTAAAAAGGGAAACAAACCCTAAGCTCCCCTAGCAAGCGTGCAAACTAGGCTTGGTCAAGGGGTTTCATGAAGATATCTGCGAGCTGGTTTTGGGTGTCAATATGGCGTAGGTCTATATCACCCTTCTCATAGTGGTCACACAAGAAATGAAAACACACCTCTATATATTTGGTTTTTGAGTGGAAAACTGGATTCTTAGCTACACTTATGGCACTGGTGCTGTCACAAAGCAAAGGCACTCGCCTAAATTCTAAGCCATAGTATCTCAGGGTAGCTATCATCCAAAGCGCGCACATAGACATGCGTAGCGAAGACTGAAAGCGCGCACATAGACAGACCGTGAACTGGATGTCAGGCCTCGTCGCCGTTAGGTACAGCAATGACCCAATCATGATGTGGTACTCCTTCTAGTCCACTGCTTCTCCTTCCTCATCAGCGTCCAAGGCTGTCGTGGTCGACATGGGTGTCAAAAGAGGTTTGGCCTTTCCCATATCAAACTTCTTCAGCAGATCCTTGGTATACTTGCCTTGGTGCACGAACATCCCTTCTCGGGTTTGCTCGATTTGTAACATGAGGAAGAAAGTCAATTCTCCCATCATGCTCATCTCAAATTCCTTGCTCATAGTACCTACAAACTTGGCAACAAGTGCATGAGAAGAGCCACCGAAAATGATATCATCCATGTATATCTAAACCAAGAGAGTGTTAGTGCCTTGCTTGAGGAGAAACAAAGTTTTATCAACAGGCACCATTTTAAAACTCTTATCAAGCAAGAAGGCTTTCAAACGCTCATACCAAGCTCTCGGGGCTTGTTCCATACCATACAAGGCTTTGTGGAGTTTAAAAACATGGTTAGGAAACTTAGGATTTTCATAGCCAGGGGGTTGTCTAACATAAACCTCTTCCTCTATGTACCCATTCAAGAAAGCACTCTTCACATCCATCTGAGATAGCTTGAATGCTTTCGAAGCTACAATGGCTTCTGAACGAGCAACAGGAGCAAAGGTTTTCTCGTAATCTATACCCTCTTTCTGGCAGAACCCCTGAGCTACCAATCTAGCCTTGTTTCTCACTACCACCCCATCCTCACCCTGTTTGCTCTTGAAAACCTGCTTTGTACCTATGGGATGGCAATCTAGTGGAGGTGAAATTAATACCCACACCTGGTTTTGCTCAAAGTTCTCTAACTCCTCGTGTATGGCATTGACCCAATCGACCTTAGATAGAGCGTGTCCAACATCTCGAGGCACAAAAGAAGCAACAAAAGTAGAATGAGCGAAGTGTGAGATGTGATATGACCTGGACCATGTGACTCGCTGGTCGATGTCGCCGATCATGGTATGAGGTGGGTGACGACACTGAATGTGTCATGATGCCTCCCTTGAATAAGTCGTCTCACCCTCAACAGCAGCCGGGGCCTCCTTAGGTGCAGCTGGCGCAGGCTGAGGAGGCTGCTCGAACGGGCCTCATGTAGTAGAAGAAGAGGGATTAGGGTCGTGAGCTGAAGTAGACATCGCAGGTTCGAGAGGGATAGCTAGCCGAGTCGGCTCAGGATCACCCCAATCATCATCTTCCTGCTCCTCCTCCACAAAGATGCTCTCACCAATCTCCTGATCACCTAAACAATCAAAAGATTGGAACAAGGCATGGTTTCATCGAATGTGACCTCACAGGTCTCCACAACTCGGTTAGTTTCAAGGTTAAGAACATGATAGGCATGAGAGTGAGAAGCATAACCAAGAAAAATACCATCGGAAGACCTGAACTCGAACTTGTCCAAATTACCTTATTTCAGGATAAAGCACTTGCATCCAAACACCCTGAAGTGGCTTACCTTGGGTGGCTGTCTGAATCACAACTCATAAGAAGTCTTATTTACGAAAGTTTGAAGGAAAATGTGATTGAAAACATGGCACGCGGTGTTGATCACTTTGGCCCAATATCTCCTAGAAGTCTTGTGCTCATCGAGCATCGTCCAAGCCATCTCAACAAGGGTCCACTTCTTGCGCTCAACAACACCATTTTGCTAGAGGACATAAGGAGAGGAAAAGTAATGCTCGAGGCCCAAAGAAGCACAAAAGGTTTCAAAATGTGTATTCTTGAATTATGTGCCATTGTCACTGTGAATCACTCTCGTGGCATTCTTAGGGAACTCATTTTACAACTGAAGAATCAAATCTCGAGCATGAAAAAAGCCTCATCCTTACTCTCCATGAAAAACACCCAAGAGTAGCAAGAAAAGTCATCCACGATCACTAGAACGTACCACTTTCCACCATCTAACCAAACCTGAGCTGGACCAACTGTGTCCATGTGAAGTAGCTCACTAAGTTCCTTGGTCATGACTTGGTTCATAGGTGGGTGAGAAGCGGCAACCATCTTCCCTTGATAACAAGGGTGACAAACCAAATCCTTCCCAAATTTCAACTTGGGTAATCCTCGGATTAGATCAACTGAGCTTAACCTAGCTAGTAAGTCAAAGCTCAAGTGAACAAGTCTCCTATGCCACTTTTAAAGCTCAGAGGAGGATCCGATCACCAAACATCGAGAAGAGCCAAAGGAGTGATAAAAATCAGCTCGAAATACACAGCCAAAAGGATAATCTAACAAATAACATTTCTCTAGGAATCAAGAACTCGGGACAAGATGATCTTAAAGCACACTTCAAAGCCATCCTGAAGGAGCTATGAAACTGAAAGCAAATTGAAATGCAAATTCAAAACCAAAGCAACATCCTTCAGAACAAAACTCTCATTGACCCAAATGGTCCCACAGGAAAAAACTTTATCTTTGCTATTGTCTCTGAATGTGATGTACTCCTTACATTGCATGGGGTCGAGGCTAGAGAACCATTTTGAACTTATGGTCATGTGGTATGAATAGTCAGAATCAATGAGCCACGTTTTCTTTAGGCCTTCATCTTGTATCAATAGAAAGACATGGGATGAGCAAATGGCACAACACTGGGGTTAGTAAACTATCAAAAATACTAGTGTTGGTTCATTTGCCCTAGAAAAGTGTTAGGAAAAACAAGAAACATACCATGTCCCATTTGAGGAAAGCGATCACCATGTGGGGAAAACATGGTTCGCTAGAGCTATAGACTGAAAGCCACTGCCATGAGGTCCAAAGTCATATTGATTATGACCTGAACCATGCCGAGCACGACCACCGCGTGGTCTCATAACCTGAGGCCCAGCATCTTGAGGCTTTGCACCTCTAGGCCTGGCACTGTGCCTCTGAATAGGTAGCACATGTACGCCAAGGGGCGGGTGGTACATGTTCTCCTAAAGCAGAACTCAGCAAGGTGACCATCCCTATGGTAATAGTCACATGACACCTCACCTCTCTTGGGTGGTTGTTGGTTCACTCTCTTGTGGGTATGATTCACTCTTGGTAGTTGTTTGGCTTTAGGAAGGGGATCCTCAGAGATGTTTGGTAGAGTATTGTTGACGGTAATTAACTCCTATTATAAACCGTCAACTAATGTCCAGCAACAACTAAAATGAACCAAAGTGCCCTGTGATTTGATTTAAATCTAACGAGTTCCACGAGTTTTGGTGATCTCACTTGTTTTGTAGACATTAAATATTTCTACATATAAAAGCATCTCAAACGATGAATTAGAGCACACCATTGCAAAGAGCTCATCGAGACAATCGAAACGGATATATCATTCACTATAATTGGAGTCCCGACGACAGAGTCCCGGATGAATATGCTTTGGAACACTCTAGAAGACACCGGAACCGTCACCAAGCAAGAGTTTTATGGACTAATATGACAATTTCCATAGCTTTGGTGAATTGTGATTTTCCAAGGATTGAATTGGAAACAGTCAAGGAAGAGTAGGAGTCAAGGAACCAAATCAAATCACGTCGGAATTCTGTAAGAATTGACGGGAAGGTTTCAGAGGGCACCAGAGCAAAGGAGAAGGCCACCTGGCTCTAAGCCAGGTCAACTGGCCTGCCATGTGGGGCCAGCTGGCCCAAGTGGGGCCCACCTATCATCCATCTTCGCGTAACGGCCTCCAACCGAACTCTACGACACATCTTGACCATTGTTTCAACTCGGTTTGATCCAAGGGTTGCGGTTCATCCCACCGGGGTATATAAGCAGAGGCAGACCCCCTGAGGCATACCTTGATACTTCAATTCATTATCTCCAGTCAAGTTCAGGAGAGGGTCCTTGAATGGATCACCTCTTTAGAGCCTAGCAATCAAGAAGAAGACTAGTACACCTCCAGTTAGGTTTAGATCTAGTCTTAAAACTAGAACTAGAAGAGAGAGAGAGGGGGGTAGAAGATCTAGAGGAAGCCCCGGGCCTGTCGGTGCTCCTTCTACGGCTTGTACCTACGGATTCAAGTTCTCTAGGAACTTGGATTAGAGATTTCTTCGGTCATCAACTTCTATTAGTCAGTGAGTTTTATTGTTCTTATTGTTCTTCTGGTTTACAAGTCTCTTTTTGAGCGCTTTAATCTAATGCATTAGGTTAGAGTATAATTCGTAGTGTAAGTGTGGTGCTTAGGCTTGGGTTACTTATAGATGCACCCTATATTCTAGATCGGTGGTAGATCGCGAGGGTGACAACCTTGTTGAGTCTTCTATAGTCCACCTCCCATCTGTAGGCCTAGCAGGAGATTTTGGTTGCGTGGTAGATTCGTACTCTATTTGTGGTCTTCCATAGTAATCCCACAGTGGACCAATAATTGCAAAACTCCCTAAAAGTAAAACAAGACAACCCTAGTTTTTCTCCCTCAACATTCTAGCATCTCATCCTTGATTGTGCTCAGGGATTAAGCCAAGATCAAGATCCCTCCATCCGATCCTTTGGGTTTGATATTAAAGCTGGTTCATCTCGGTGAAGTGCTACATCGGTATTCTATCCGTGCGCTTGCGGATAAACTTAGTGTGCATTAATAAATACCAACAAGTATTAAGTGGGTTCTTGAGATAGTTTGGTTTTGGAACCCAGACTTGTTTCTGAGGTGGGGCTTTTAGAGGTTCTTCAAACACTTCATCTTTGATAGAGGGCTCAGTGGGCTTAGGTGGAGTGATTTTGATCACCTTGGGAGTAGTGGAAGTTTTCTCACTCGGGTTCAAACCACTAAACTCACCAACCTTGCCATAGATACTTTCAGCATTCCCACCGAAAGCAAAGCCTACACCTGATGCACTAGTTCCCTGCCTAAACTGGCTCATCATCATGCCTAACTTTGCCTCACTGTAGGACACCTAGCTCAAGATGGACCGAAGGTATGTGTTGTCTTCCTTGGTTCTCATCTTGTCAAGTCTGCAGGACTCAATCTCTAGCACCAAGCTCTCACAACATGCACACTTAGCAGCAGTGCTATCTGAATTGGCCTTTTCAAGCAAGGAGATCCTAGCAACCTTCTCTGCCAGCTCAGATTGCAAGCTCAAGCAGGACTTGCACGCACCCAACAAGCAAGACCTAGACTTCAACTCATCGTTCTCATCAAGCAAAGAAGCATACTTAGATTACAAGGAAGCAAGATGTCGGAGATATGGGCCAGGGGTACCTGCACCACCCATATATATGACTACCACCAAGCTATCGGCCCAGCAGCCGTCAAGGAGGAAGCCCGCAAGGGCTGACGCGATCAACCAATGTGGATATCAAGAAAAATAAAGTTGGGTGTATCTGGACGATAGCTAGGATCAATCTGTTATGCATATCGTGTAACAAACAAGAACATAATCTGCTACCCTGATCGCCCTCTCTGTAACCCTACCTCTCTTGCCTATATAAAGGAGGGTAGGGACCTCAGGCATGGGGTCCAATCTTCCACATATTCCATTTACCTCGTAGCTAGGAGCAATAGCCCCTATAATTGAGCATACGAATATAAGAGCAGCCACACCACTCGCGTAGGGTTTAGCACGCACCATGCCCCGAACCAATATAAATCTCTGCGTCTTGTGTGCTGCCATCTAATTTCCTCTACGTGATCATGTTGTTGGATATTGCTAGAGCAAAACAATCCGACAATTGGCACATCGGGTAGGGGCCTTTCACGTTTAGATTTGTTTTTGTGTTTCAGATGGGAATCATCTTCAACTTTAGTGATGAACTAGAGAAGATGCAGCCAAGCATGAGGATCATCTTCGGCAAGCTTGACTTCATCGCCGATCGGTTCGGGGACCTACGCCTGTAGGAGCCCGAGCTAACCGAATGGGAGGAGTAGTCGCTCCAGATCCGAGCTTTCACTGCCAAACTAGAGAAGGCTATCGATGAAGGATCGCTCGTCGTCGCCCATCATCTAACCCGCCACGGTCAGCTTTTCGCCAAACTCGGCAAAGAGCCTAGACTCAATGCCATTCCTTTCCTTCACAAGATCGGGGAACCAGTCCCGACAATGGATATGGTACCCAATCCGATTCATTCCGAATCCTCAGGAGTGCCAATACGCGTGGCGATGACTTGCCCAATCCAACCCCTTCAGGCTGTCATTCCACCTTCTGGATCTCCTACAGAGAATCCAAAAAACCCATGTCATACTGATCAGGATCGCTATAACACCCCAGGTGTTTGTCACTCACTAAGCTGTGGGTTTGAGCTCAAACATGACAGATTAAGTGGAGATGACAATGTCAAGGTCAACCTACGGAGATGAGTCTAACCTAAAGTTGGATGTTGCACCATTGCTTTACATATAGGCCCCTTTTCAAGATATATGCTTGGGTAGTGTTATTGCAATATCTTCATGTGTCTCACCTTAGTACTTATCTATATTGATCCCTAGAAAATTTTCATGAAGTTTGGAATCAAAAAGTCACATGAAATGATAAGTTATATCATGGTTGGAATGGTTTTACTAAGTGTTTGAATTGCACTATTAAGTGAGTGGAATTATAGATCATCAACCAAACCTTGCAAACTTGTCCAAATGACTCTAGATGAACTCTATGACAAAAGTCATGAAGGGTTCATGTTGAGCAAATGTCAAGAAAATGCCCCGATTGGTCTAAAACCCTAGTTTTGGCTTTATCAAGTTGTTACTTTGACCAAAGTAAAAGTTTGACTTCTGTACCAGTTATGAGATTTGACCTTAAACAAAAGTTGTAGTTCATCTTGGGTAGAACAAACTTTGTTTAATGGTCAAGAGCCAGTTTGGCTTCTAGATTGGTCAAATAAAGCTCACAAGATTGAATAAGTTGCTGTTTTTGGAAGATCAGAAATTTTTCTAAGTCCTTGAGTGGCAGCAATAAGTTGACATGTTTGGTAATCTTTATCTCCCTAACCATGCTGAACCAGTCCATTATCCTTCAATAAAAGATGAAGTTTAGTTTGTGTTCTACAAACTTGGTTGAAGAGCCCAAGCCTGAATCCATCTCTAAGCTGGTCAAACTGTGGTTTGAAGGTTGTATATAGCTGTTGTTCTCAGCATTTCAAAGATTCCTGGTCACCGTGTTGACATCTGACGTTCTCCCAATTTTGTTAAGCAACTCAAGTTGACTCAAAAGTAAAAGTTGGAGAATACACGATGAAGAAGAGCATACAAGAGGATGGCACTAGTTGCATTTCATTTCGACCATCAATTTTGGATGTTTGCTTGTCACTGTCAGATCGCTGACACTAGCAAGTTTGGAACTAATTATCTACTAATCCAAAGCCCTAATGTCTATGGTCCTTTAATCAAAGTTGTAGAGCATCATCAGCACAACGAACTTCGTATTTAGCCCAAGGTCCAATTTGTCCCGTAGCCGGCCCAAATCGTCTCCCACATCGGCCACACTAACGCCCGCCACCTGTTTGGGGAAAGGCCTCAAAGGGTGACATGTGTCCCAGACGTGGCCGCCATGCACAAGGTTGCATTTCCACCGCGAGGCCGCGCGTCCCTGCCCTCCATACACCACGCCGAGCGGTCCACGGTCGCTCCTCCATCGCCCCAGAGCCCACCGTCACTCTCAGCTTCCCCCTCCTGGTCTCACTTGTCATCTCGGCCGCGTCCGCCATGGCTGCCACCATGGAGCTCCGACATCCCTTGCCTCAGGCGTCCCTCTGCCCAAATTGGCCGCAGACGTGCCTCCACCGTCTCGGCCGCCGTCACGCCGGGTACTGCCGTGGATAGTGGGCCACGGGCCACCACTGGTGAAATTGTGAGCGTCTGCAGGTGTGCCCAGGTGCCGTCCTTCTTCGGCGTCGCCTCTCGTCACAGCGGGCCGTCGGTTTGCCTCTGCCGCCGTGCGCCGCCTTCCCTGTTGCGGCCGCACGTGTGGCCAGGGCAGCGTGTGCCATCTTCGACGAAGCCACTACCGCCCTTAAGTTCGTGTTGACCCAAGCATGCTCCGCCGCCACCGCTCACCACTGGAGCGCCGCCCGGCTAGCCGGAGAACAGCCAGCCAGCATTCCCTCCCCTGCTCCTCTACTTCGTCCAGAGGAAGAAGAAGACCACTTCCCCCCTATGTGTCTCTCTGTTTGTGTGTTTGACAGGCAGGCCCGGCTGAGCAGTGGGTCCCACATGTCGGGTAAGTGGTGACTGAGATTGGGTGTATGTTTGGGTGCGCCTAGCAAATTCAGTTAGGGTTAGGTAATGCTGATTTTGAATTTCAGATTTCATGTAAATCTTCTAAAATCCATATCTCATGCTAAGTAATTCCAAAAATAGCAAATGTAGACTTTTTGGAAACCTTGAGAAGAGATCTATGCAGTAGAATCATAAAATGTTACATGTTGTAGATTTTTTCTGAGCACCTTGTCTATAGCAAAGTTGTATATAATTCATGTATCTAGCTTGTGTTAAAACTTTGTGGCATTTGGTCAAGTAGTTTTTGAGTTAAAGATATTTAAAGTCAGATCCCAGATTTAGTTGCTTTCTGTTTAGAGCAGACCAGAGTCTGTAGTTTCATCTTTTTGACCTAGTAAACTTGGGAATCAGGCTTAGGTGATATTAAATGAATTATAGATAATTTCATAAGTTTTCCAGATTATCCTCTGGCATGTCATTTGGAATTGCGTAGCTCCTGGAATGATGTTATTTCTGGACTATTCATGTTGATTACAAATCTGAACCTTTCTGTCAAGCACAGTTTCAGTTACATAAGTAGGTTGGTGTTGCTACTTGGTACTTGGGTTGGTACCCTATGATCTTGAGACTTGTGTCTTGATTGTTGTGCTTGCCCTCTTCTATGTTATGCCTTAATGAGGTTTAAGTTAATTAGCTCTAGGTGCTTACGTGAACTTTGGTATGCTTACTTGATTACTTTGTTTATTGCACTTCTATGCATTCATGCATCTGCATTATTGCACCTCATTTAGGTACGCTAGCTGAAGCACGTGAAGGACCGGATGTGAAGCCAAACCCGAAGATGTAGTTGGTGGATCCATCCCGAAGATAGAAGGACCGGACAAGTGAAAGATTGGAGGATGCTCGCCAAGCGAATTCATCTGACATACTCTTACTTGAGTCGGATCCCAAGCAAGCCCTAGAGCATTATAAGCCTCCTACCTTCAAAGCAAATAATTCTATACATGTTATAAGTATTGTTGCATTAAGTGGTAGGAGTTGGTTGGAAACCATTGCTGCATTATATCATTCTTTGTCCAGATATATGAATGCTTGAATCCTACATAGACTAGGATCGAGTAGATGCTTAGCCATGCTTTAAGCGGTAGAAGTCAGGTGATTTCCTGTCACCTGCGAGATGTAGGGATATTCATATATGGCACGGTTGGCTATATTTGCTATCATGGAAAAGAACCATGTGTTAATAAAATGAAATGAGACTGGGTGAGATGATGATAGTGAAGCAACAAGGCATGGAGGTCTTGGGTGTGGATCTATCAACGTCTGAGTCGTTTAAGGACCAATTCGCTGTACGTCCTTGAGTCATGTTGAACGCAGTCTAACACTTAGTTGGTTGGATAAGTCATTCCGACCGCGAATCCGAGTAATACAGTTTAGGTCGGGAATCGAATGGTAGGTCGCATCTTGGAGGTAGTAAGGATGTGCTTGGGGACATTGGCATAAGACCAAGGGAGGGTTAGAGTCCCTATCATCCTGGCAGAGTGTTGCCCTTAGGGATGCGGTATCAGTCGAACCCGCGCTTTCCTGAACGATACCAAAGGTGACCTAAGCAGCCCTCGCCAGGCATGACTCGGTGAGTGTTAGAAATACCCCTCCAGCTGGATAGGAACTCAATTCGAATCGCCGTCGCTCCCGGTTAGTGAGCACTTGACTTGAGCAGTGGCAACGTAGATTCCATTAAATTGAACGGATGGTTAATTGGATGACGATGGAAATGTTGCCTCAATTTATACCTGCTATGGTTAATATTGTTTGCTCCTAATCAAGTGAGTGCTCTAGTACAGGTGCTAATATAGATGACAGGTTAATGGTAATTAACTTAATGCTTAAGCATTAATGATTACTTATCTATATTAAGCTTTTATGCAAATGTTGTCAAGCTAGCCCACTTTACATCAGCCTTGCATGATCCTTGGTGTCACTTTATTTCTGGTTTTTGATGGGTAAGTCTAGCTGAGTACATTGTCGTACTCAGGGTTTTATCCCCACTTGTTGCAGGTTGTGATGTATCATGGCGACTGCAAGAGTTGGTTGGCTCCTGCCGTAGAGGCGGAGTGTGATCATGGGCATGATCCTTCTGAGTTATCTTCTCTCTAATGCTTTTATTGGAAGTCGACCTTGGTACTGGCATGTATTTGAAATAAGGGTGTTGTTAGTTTCAAATTACTTTGCTTCCGCTACTTTTGAACTTAAGTTGTAATAACTACGTTGAACTCTGATGTATATTGAATTACTTGTGAAATGGTTGTAACATGTGACTTGTTATGTTGAATCACTACGATCTTGGCCAGTATGTTGGTTGGTTTGAAATCCCTCGTGATTTCATTGGACTACCGGAGTTATATGGGCTTAAGTGCGAGAATTTAATCACTTCGGTGATTGTTTTTGTACTTATGCTCTTATAATTTGGACAGTTACGTTACAATCACCGCGATGATGACTTCAGCTCGAACCAAGTTGGGGTCACCATCCACAATCTTAGCCAGGGCGGTACCGTCCTAGAACAATCGAACTACTCCGATGAGAGCGATCGGTGCCATAACATGGGAGCCATAGAGCTCATTGACACAGTAGCTTCATGCCTGTCTCTCTATGACCGTTACTGGCCACATGGAGTTAACCACACGGATGTTGATGATGATGACATCATCTCACATATACGCAATTGCTATCTCGGTGCGAACGATCACGAGGGGAACGGGAACATTACCCCCGAATGTTCCCACCACGATCATTTTGAGTTTGATTATGCAGCACCTTATGAGACCAGCCAGTAGGCTCGGGATCATCTACTTAATCACAACGACGTGTTAGCAGAGGAAAATCGAAAACTACAACATCAGCTCTAACAGCAGAACGCAGCTTGGGGCCGTCAGGCCCACAATGACATTTTGCGAGCAGCTCCGGTATATTCTAACGCCAAGCAAAACTTGGCTGAGGCCATGAGGGAAGCGGTGATGATGCCATAGCCATCCATAGAAGAGGGCCGCTAGGCTTTCCAAAGGATTCAAGAGCTGATAGCGACCGCTGCCGACCATATACCAGCACCTAGTGATGTGTCTGCTACACGCAGCCACGCACCCCAAAACTCGGGGGCTCAACTGCCACACCGATCTAACAGATCCCCACGCCACAACCATA
Source organism: Saccharum hybrid cultivar R570 (assembly GCA_038087645.1). Classification (NCBI taxonomy): domain Eukaryota; kingdom Viridiplantae; phylum Streptophyta; class Magnoliopsida; order Poales; family Poaceae; genus Saccharum; species Saccharum hybrid cultivar. The sequence goes on along the minus strand of JAQSUU010000005.1, from coordinate 9,849,101 downwards.
GATGCCGCCAACATCTCACCCTACAACCGAGCGACGATGGTGGCGGAGAGGAGGTGGCAGCAGAGGGCACTTTCCCAATGAAGGGAGTCATGAGGATGGCGGGGCTAACGACGATTCGAGGAGTAGCTATTGCTCTGATGGCGAGGGTGATACCCCTCACGATGGGAGAAATCCTAGGAACCAACCCGAGCCGACGCCACGCACCGCCGGGGGCGATCCCTATGACTTGGTAGGACCCCCCGTGTTTATATACTAAATTCGGTCGGCCCCAATGCCCCACAGGTTTCATGCTCCCAATATTGAAAAATACGACAGTGAGACAGATCCAAAGATTTGGCTGGTAAACTACCAACTCGCCATGAAAGCAGCATCCGCACTAGACACATTTTTCATAATTCAATACCTCCCGATCTACCTCACTGACTCCACTAGAAACTGGCTAAACAACATTTGAGAAGGCACGATCAAGCGATGGGTTGACCTCGAAAAGGCATTTTGTAATCACTTTGAGGGGGCTTACACTAAGCCAGGCACCCCGTGGGACCTCCTGGGATGCAAATGCAAGACTGGCGAGTCTCCATGATTACATAAAGTGCTTCACACAGTGCAAGAATAAGCTTGAGGACATCCTCGACGCTAGCATCATCACCGCCTTCACCCCGGTGTCGACAGTGAACCCCTTATTCAAGACATTGGGCGAAGGAAGAACATCAGTCTCTATGACATATTCACCTTAGCCCACGAGCACGCCGATGGCGAAATTGCTTTAACGCTAGTAACGAAAAATATAAATCGTGACTCACCGACGACGCGGACCAATCCCCACTAACCAAGAAGGATCACAAGCATCGAGGCGAGCTTGTGGCCAACGCTGAGAAACAAGAAGGCAACAAATTCAAACAAAGCTGTGGAGACCGTGCAAAATTCGATGAGATCATGAACCAGACATGTCAAAATCATGGTTTCCTGTGAATTACTTGGCCAAGGATTACCATAGTTACAAACGTGAGATCATTGAAGCTAGCAAGGACAAGACGAAGGGTGAACGCCTGAAGAAAGGGAAGGACGGCGTTGTTGAGGATGACGAAGATGGCTACCCTAACATCGAGGGTGTCATGATCATCTTCAAGGGCCCATACGCCTACGAGGACCACCATCGTGAAAAGGTAACCCGGTGTCTCGTCTTTGCCACTATGCCTATAGTTCCTTATGGACAAAGGAAGCAGCATAAACATCCTTTACAAGGATGCGTTCGAGAAGCTGAACATCGAGACAAGCAAACTGCGTCCCCCACATTCTCTGTTCCATGGGATCATCCCCAAACGATGAGTTATGCCCCTTGGCATGATCACTTTGTCTGTCACTTTGGTGACCAGGTACACTATCGCAAGGAGACACTCTCCTTTGAATTCATAGACTTTGAGGGTCCTTACCATGCTATCCTTGGGAGACCCTACTACGCCAAATTCATGGCAATCCCTAGGTACGCCTACCTCAAGCTCAAGATGCTAGGCTCCTGTGGTATCATCAACATCGCGGGTAGTTTTCAAGATGCATACGAGTACGAGAGGATGGCTATTGAATAGGCCCAACGGGACCTGACCTAGATGAGTCAAAACGTGCCTACCAGGATAAACAAGAGACGGGCTCGGGAATGCCCCAATGCTCGCCTCGATCCCTAGAGCACCGGCTCACGGCAGAAACCTCGGCCAATGTTTTACCTCCTGATTCTATAGTTTCTGCTTCGTCGGCTACACTAGTGCCACCAGAGGCACTCGACTTTCCTGAAGAAGCAAAACCGGAAGAGGAGAAAGACGACCCAGCCACCAGGGAGGACCCCATGACCGGGGCCTAGAGCACCAACGGTGCAAACCACAATAAACCTCGGGTCAACCCCGAGTAGAGGAGGGACAAAGACAACAGGGCCCACCAGTGCTATTAATATGCACTAATCGTTGCTCTCCCACCTTTTAAAAAAGAAATATATATGGTTGCCATGCACGAAAGGGTTTTACGCCTCAGACGACTAAGGAAACACTTTCCTAAAGAATGGTTCGGGGGCTATGTTCCAAATGCTATGCAACATCGTCCCCGGAGTAAAGCCATACTGGCCAGTCGACCCTTGTGCTCGGGGGTTTGCACTGACATGGCAATGCCAAAAAAAAGTTGCGTTAATGTGTGTGGTCTCAGCACTCAGACATATTATACTAACATGCCTGAGTGCTCGGCGGCTACAACTACAATTACGCAACTACCAGTTTGTAAAGTGGAATTTTATTTAGATAATATTTTACACAAAAAAAACAAACCAATAGGACCTGACCTCAACGAGGAGTGTCCTTGATTACTTGCTCTACATTTACAACCATTGCAATCGCATTGGCGGCAACAACAAAATCAGCTATCAGCCGTCTGACGTCGACGTCTTCGGGCACCTCTGTCTGCGATGGGAACCTAGCTCTATCGCATGCAGGTCCACCTCTGGCTAAAGACGAAGGTGAGCGGAAGCAAGGGCCACCGCGGCCCCATGGCGAACGTCGTGTGCCGTCACCTCCCTGATTCATGCCAGGAGACCGAGAGCCTGCTCACGATGGCCTAACCCCGTCGGTTGCACCAACTCAACGGTGGCCGCCACTGCCCTCTCTAGCGCCACGCAGCAGTTGCTATTAATTCGTGCCATGGTGGCACTGCCACACCCCCAATCCGCTGACTCGTCACGTAGACGAGTCACTTCCACTGGTCAATCGGCCAGCTCCTCATTGGCTCGGTGAAGATCCGCCACTTCAGCCAGGATAGCGCCTAGCTGCTCTTGAACCGCTAAGAAATGTGGAGGTTCAAAGTCAAGATGAAAATCACTTTCGTAAAGGAAACAAAGAAGTTCAACTCACCGGTGAGCTCAGTGTGGGTCACCACATTGGCGGCCCTAGCATCGGCCGCCTCCCCATCCATGGTGCCGAGCACAGTCTCGGCTGTCACAAGGCACTCCTTTAGCCGTTCCACCTCCCGACACCTATTTCGGTGGGATTGCCTAGCCATGGCCAGCTCCTCTCGTATGGTACGGATGTCGTGGTCATCTCTTTTACCCTCCTCATCTTTAGAGGAAGAAGGCGAGGCCAGTGGCAGCACAGCCTATGTTGCCGAGGACATGATGGCGACAGCGCCTCTCGGACGGCGGTGGGCCACCGCATCGAGCGCGCTGACGAGAAACCACTAAACCAAGAAACGCATCAAATTCATCCCCGACAAAGTCAACAACAAGATCTATCCTTACTCGAACCCCATCAAGCCCAGGCAGAAGGCCTGAGTAGAGGGAGGCATGCCCCTCCCAGCAGATCCCTCCTCAGGCTCCTCTCATTGGCGCTTCTCTTCGGACATAGACGGTAGGAAAGATCTAACGATGACAGGAGATGCGACGAGCGAAGGAAGGTGAGAGGCTCCTATGCAAATGTACTAACTCCCCTCCTCTATTCCTCTATTTTACAAGCAGGGGATGCGCACGGACGATGGAATCCAGTAGTCTCCATGGAAAAAGTGGGAGTTAAGGCCTAGCTACGCCCCCACGATCTCTGAGAGGCACAGCTTCTGAGATAGACATGTGGGGAGACGAGTCACTAAAACCGGTGCCTCAACTTCGTAGAGAAGGAACCCATCCGCGTAACCACGGAGGCCGTGGGGCCAAATGGTCCAAAATCTGACGCACCATCACCCGAGCTAGTGCAAGCGAGTGATCTGACACTCAGACCAGGTACTCGGCCCGGCTCACCCCCTCAGCAGGTGTAAGTGGTGGTTCTTCATTCACTATCGACCCTGCCACTCTATAGTCAGGGGGGTATTCGAGAGGGTCACCAGTCTGATCCTAAAACCTCCAACACTCCATGTCACGTAAATCTCCTAATACTTGGACGAGCTCGAAGTACCTTATTTTAGTAGATGTGTGTCCCTTCAGGGGAAACTAGAAAAATGGTTGGCCCATGACTGTAACCAAAGCATGAGCTCCTGAAATCTGGAAAAAGAGTTTTATGACGTGCCCCCGCTAGTTAGGATTTCCTAAAATCCGGCGGTTCATGTAGTTGTTGTGAAACCGTGAGAACCGGTTGATGACTAGTGCCATCTCATCGCTCCCAAGTGCCTCCATCTGCTCCTCTATAATAGACACCAGAGAAGACAAGGCAAAGAAAATCTATGAAGGATTAGCTGAAGAACCTGAACCATTACCTAAAACCAAAGTCATGGTAGGTGCAAATGGGTTCTTGATTTTGGCTTGGGTTTGGTAATCCACCTCGGTGGACTTGAGCTTGCTGAAATGCTCATCTCGGTGAGGGTGTCGTAGTTAGCGGACTCAATGATAGCGGACACCTTCACATTCTAAACCTTCCGATCAAGGGCGTATAGTAACTTGAGAGCCCTCTCATGATCATCATAAGGCAGCTATGGCTTGTTTGCCCACATCTTGTTCACAATCGACAGAAAGCGAGAAAACATGGCATCGACAGACTCTCCATCCAACTGAGAGAAGTTCTCATACTCACGCTTGTACATCTCAAAGAGTCTAGTTTTGACCTATGCGGTTCCCTCGTGATAGCTCTGAAGCCTCACCCAAATCTCTCGAGCAGTAGTACAATCAGAGACCCACTCAAACTCAGAAAGCGAAAAACTAAAAAAGAGAACACGACGAGCCTTGCTATTTGTGTTGTATTGGTCAATTTGCTCCTGACTGACATGAGCAGCAAGCACCTTGTAGTTAGGATTCTCACAAATCTCCCAGACCCAACAGTCTATGCCCTGAAGATGAGCAGACATGAGGATCTTCCAGTAGGGGTAGTTTGTTCCATCAAAGAATGGCGGCTTGCTGGAACCACGCTCCATGTCGCCTTCGTGGATCACAGACCAATTATGGTGGAATGATCCTTAACCGGCTCCGATACCAATTAAAGGACCAGAAATAACGACCAGAGGGGGTGAATGGAAGCCTCAAATTTCTTTCGAAATATTTAGCCACTGTCCCAAAAGCAAATGCACGCAAGATTGATTAGTTCACAAGCCAACTGGTGGCTGGGTACCTCTGGTAAAGACCAAAAAGTACTGTGAAACAATCGAGAACAAACGAAAACAAGTGCACCAAGAAACGAGTAAAAACAGCCTACACTGCACAGGTGCGGATGTCTGAGCCTCAACCGCGGACTGTCTGAAGTCCAAACCCCGGACAGTCTGCTGTCCAACTTCGGACTGTCTGACGTTAAGCCTCAAAAAATGACCGAGAGAAAATGCTTCTGTTCTCGGCCGAAACAGGGAGTGCGGACTGTCTGGGCCACAGGGGTAGACTGTCCATGGCCTGAAGAACGAGGAGACACAGAAAGGGAGGTAAGGAACCGCGCTGCTGCTGGTGCTTAGGCACGTGGCCCTGGAGCCCGTCACCGAATGGAGAACACTGATGCAAGCCTGTGGGATCTGAGCGAACCAGAGAGGGGAAGGCAAGCACGGCTGCTAGAGCACGGCAGGGTCTGCATCGTCGGCACCGCTGTTTCCAACCTAGAGACCGCGAGAATGACTCAGAGACAACCGCTGCTCAAGAGAGCAGGCACAGCGCCCGAGCGCTGGCCTTGGTGGCGTTGCTGCTTGACTCGATTGGGACTGCCCCCATGCTCGACCTCCTCCTGATTCCCCAGGCCACGACAGGGAACGAGACGAACAGAGGAGCCTCAGAGAATGAACAGAAGAAAAGGCCTCCAAAAATGCCACGAAAACCAACCAAAAACTCAACAATTTATTCCAAAAATTCACAGAAATGAAATTCACCACGCTACGAACCTAATCCCAAAAATCATTGCTTGGGATTGACCCAAACTCCAGGAAATTGGGATCGAGGTCATGCACGAAATTGGGGAAAAAGAAGAATGAAAATCACAACTTTAGAATAGGAATCCCAGAGGACTTCGACTCTCAGAAGTGATTACACAAATTTAAAATTTGTGGACCTCTCTCAAGAACATTAGGAGAGGGGAAACATTGGGCAAGGAAAAATGGAAATGGGAGAGGTAAGGGTGATGGGGCACCCTCATTCTATTTATCAGGGGGTCATTACACAATTCTAGTTTTCCTCTAGATATTTTTGAACCGAACCACTGACCCGAGGGCGTAATGGTCCGACTCTTTTTCAGTCGATCGGACGGCCCCGCTTCCTTCACGAATTTGCTTCGCCTTGACGCAACCTTCGTGATTCTACCACGTGTCACCCCATTCCTCCTCGGAACCTCCACCCAAGTTTTGAGGCCAAACCCGCGAAACGGTCCATCGGTGGTTTTGAGGCTCCACCCACAAAACCGCCGTGAGTAGCGTACTTCATATGCGTCCCCCGCCATTCGACGCGTGTCACCGCCGTCCTCGACTGACCGGCCGCCAAGTCTTCCAGAGCTTCGCTCGACCGCCATCCTGACTCGGTCAACACGGTCACTCCACCATGTATATTTATGCTTGTCGATGTTCCCAGATGTCAACCACCGCAGCTGGTCACCCGGCCTTCTGGTCCCTCGGTCTAAACATCACGTCCGTCCTTCACCACTCCCAGTCTATCGGCAGGGCACGTGCCTACTTGACCTTCACCTCGCCTTCAACCACCGCCTCCGAGCTCCACACCTGCGCACCAAAAGCCAAGAGACATGTTGCATAACCCAAAGTTTCCAAACTCAATCCAAGACACAAATCACATTGACAATCACTCATCACAAATCCGAACCACAAGGGCACATATCAACCTTCTGATCGCAGCTCCTATTATTTTCTACATCTAACCCTTTCTTTCAAGCTTCCATGTTTGGAAGTAGCGGTAGTAAGGGCTCGAGCTTTTAGCGGCCATGTTCACATGAGGGATCAGGAACGTGGAACGAGAACGAAAACTTGAGGTGTTATTTTATAACAAGAGAGTGTAAATGTTCCTGTTTTCAGAACGTGGAACATGGGATGTGGCTGCTAAGCTCAAACTTATCCTGTTCTGGTGCTAGATCCGCGTATATCCAGTCTAAACAGTTTTTAACACATTATTAACCGGTCAAATTTAGAACAACTACATCTAAAAACATTAATGATCGGCATGCGCAGAACTCCATGGTGAAGCCAGCTAGGACAGACGTCCACGCTACATTACCTGTATCTGAGAAGATGCCGAAGGATCAAAAGGCAGAAAGGGATGGTTTGGACGGCCGAAAAAGTTCTCTCGATCATTATCGACTGCGGAAAAGCTTTGATGGAGGTCACAGGTCAGGTTCGGTTCCTTGCACCGGGCTGCGCTTGCCGCGTGCGTGATTGGAATGCACCGCATGCTGAAGGCAGTTGAATGTTGCGGCTGACAATCTGTATAGCCCGAGGTAGAGCTAAGATTTGGGCGTGCCATTTAAAGGCGGGTCATGGTACAGTCTTGTAGTACAACACGAAGCACGACACGGAACGAAATATTTTGAGTCGTGCCGGCACGGCACGAACACAAGAGCCGTGTTGTGCCCAGGGTCTCGGCACTGCGGGCTATATTGCCCGGCCTACATTTTGGGCCGTGCTTGGACCGGCACGACACGAAAATGACACATAGACACTTCTACAACTCTGCAATGCAATTTTCTAGCATTTACTTTACTACCTCTCCTCTAATTCTTGAATAGATTGTGAAAATCATTAAAACTTTCATTAAAACAGTACACAGAAGATATATATATTTCATTTCACGAGAAAAACAAAATTAGCAGAGATATTTTGAGGGCTGTGCTTGGGCGGCACGACCCGAACACGTGCCGCCGTGGCACGGGCCATACTTGGGCCGAAGAAAAGATTTACTGTGCCATATCGGCACGGCCTGATGTGCCTTCCGTGCTTAGAGGACATGACCCGAAGAGGCACGAAACACGAGAGGACCGTGCCGTGCCTGCCCGGCCCGGCCAGTCCCACCTCTAGCCCGAGGCCTGTGCGGCTGTGCGTCAAAATTTTCCAACTTCTTCCGAGCAAATTCTTCCATCAACCTGTGCGTCAAATTAGGAAGGCAGAGGACACAGGATAGATGTTTACGTATGTCAAGTCGCTTGCCCTCCTCTCTCTCTACTCTCCGGTTACGCAAGATAACCTGTTACGCAACCCACTCTGAGGCCGAAAACTTGCTACCGAGCGTGACAATTGGTCTCATTCAAGGACATTTTGGCAAATCGGCAGATTATCACTGGTAGCCAAAGTCCATTATGCACAATGGAATGTGAGAGCATAAGAGCATTCATCATGCTGTTTTCCAGTATTCGAGAAATGCAGTAATGAACGTTAGTTCAGCTGACAGAATGCGATCTTCGATCCTAGACCCTTTTTTTTTCAGGAACACACGGCAGAATTGTGTATCATTATGCTAAAAGCAAAAATAGGATTAGATCCCAATACAGATCACATATACACACAAAACACCTAGTAGGAATAAAAACTCACGCGCCTAATAACTTTAGATACATACCAACTGGCGCAAGGGCAAGGAGATAGGACACACCTCAAGCCCCAGCCAAACTCCAAAACCTCCGTTTGCACAAAACAAATGATTGTGGCTCCAGGGTTATCAGAGGTAGGATGAAGAGAATTAATAGCAGTAACAGCTTGGTATATGTGGTGGAAGAGGAGACAAACAACACATGATCAACTAGTGCAAAAGTCGGTGTGGTCGGCACAGACTATATCAGCTTTTCTTGTCAGAACTATGCTAGATGGAAGAAGACGAAGAAGAAGAACGTGGGAATCACAAGGCACGGGGATAGGAGCAACCAGCGGACAATTTGTGAAACTAACAATGTGTTTGGTTTGTGGAGTCACCCTATACTTCATGAGGTGATGCATCATGAGTTCATCCCATAAATTTTGGTGGAATCAACTCATTCCTCATGCATATACTAATTATTAGCTTATGAGGAATGAGGTGGTGACGGATCAACTCATTCTATTCTATAAACCAAATACAAAAAATGAGTGAGAGAAGATGGATCACTTCGTTCCTCGAACCAAACACACCATAAATGTTGATGCGGCTTTCTCAAGTGGAGAACAAAAGGGAGCCACTAGTGTTGACTTGTCTTGTGAGACTAGTCTAGGGTCTTTATTGTTGCAAGAAGTTGTGGCATTCCAAACGTGGATTCTACTTCAACAGCTGAAGCATATGCTCGATGAGATGGTCTTCTGTTGGCGAGTCAGATAGCCCAAGACTCATTATTCAATCAAACTATTTAGAAGTGGTGGATATTATAAAGATGGAAGGCAATTCAATTGGTATTGCATCTGCTATCTACGAGGAGGATACATTTTTATGTCCTGGGTTTTCTAATATTAAGTTTGATTATTGTCCAAGGTGCTGACGCTGAAGATGACCCTAAGCCAATACGCCAGCAAGGACCTTAGATATCCAAAGAGGTTGCAAACAACCTGCAACACAGCAAGAACACTGCGTAATCGACCAAACCGATCTAGAGACCGATAAGACCGATGTAGAGCCCATTCTTGGCTGAAAAAGCTTCCAAACTTCTCCTGGAAACACCCGTCGGGGAGGAGCACGTGCAGGATCTCCTAGAACCAGTAAAGCCACCTAGAATGCCGCTGAATCTCGCCGGGAAACTCAACGAACAGCAGGAGGGGTATGGAGAGGAGTAAAGGGGCAAAAGGAGTTGATAGATGTGTTTTTTTGATGATTGGATAGATGAAAACTCAATCGGCCATGATCCTCTCATATATAGAGAGGGAGTGGTCTTATCCCAGTAGGATACATCTCCAAGATGCGTTCTCTAAGTTTCCCATGTTAAAAATATACCAAAAATCAATTTTATGAAGCCTTCAACTCGGTTGCCCGGACAAGTCGGATCGGCTAAGCTGACTTTTGCGGGCTAGTTCAGCCCCCACGGGCTGGCTGCAGGGCCAGTAGCTTAGCCGATTTGGGCACTCGGCTAAGCCGACTGAAAGGGGGGAACCGGCCTAGCCGACTAGAAAGTCGGCTTAGCCGATTGGCTCGGCTCGCTGGTGGCTCGCCGTCTTCTTCGCGCGTTTCATTCGTTATTTTGTCGCGCCGCTTGACCTGTAACATGTCCATGATGTTTATAATTTGTTCATAGTGCCCAAAACCACCTTGGGACATCTTTGAGTATCAATACAAGGGAAACTAATAAACTAGTGCATATTTTAGCTTGTAAACTTTAGGATCCTGTCCATTTATTGGGAATGGGATCCTCTAAATTTTATTTTGGTGCAATTAACCGATGATGTAACTATTACTTGAAATCAAATAAAGTTGCCATGATGGCTTTCCCTTAAAAAGGGTCAGGGCTTCGGGGAAGCGATGACACAGCTTGTTGTAGTCCCAGAGACGCATCTTTGATCCGACATTGGACTAGAACCTATATGGCGGTACAAGCCCCCCTTCTGATACGGTAGTTGCTGCAGAATCTTCACAGGAACAGACACATACTTTTTTATATAATGAACAGACACATACTTCTCTTCCCCAGGAATGCAAGCAGGGTCCGATGCACAGAATCAGCCGGCATAAGAGCTTGATTCAATGGATCACAGGATGAAGAGGGAGGAAGGTTCAGACAGTGCGCCACCTTGCCAATTTTGTACAAGACCTGAAATGGACCAAAAGACCGGAAACTTAGCACCGGAAACTTAGCCCCCGTTCACTTCCCATGCAACTCTAAAATATTTTCTCTTCCACCCATCACATCAAATATTTGAACGCATGCATGGAGTATTAAATATAGCTAAAAAATAACTAATTGCTAAGTTTGTCTGGTTTTTGCAAGACGAATCTTTTGAGCCTAGTTACTTCATAATTGAATAATATTTGTCAAATAAAAACGAAATGTGCTACAGTAACTTTTCACCCACTTTTCACCAACTAAACACACCGTTAGTTTTTTATTAGCTCTGTCACTCTGTCAGAGACAGAGGCTTGGATGTAGTGTTGCAATTTGATGTAGACCCAATTGCCCATCCTGAATTCTCTGTCCGAATGCTTCCTGTCCGTCTTGTGTGAGCTCGTTCCAAGTGTTGACGTAACAGAGCTGTTTTCAGCTTCCTGTGTTGTAACCAAGTGGTTAGCTCTGGTACTGAACAGGCCATGGAATTAGACCCCATTCGGTTGGGCTGATAAGCCGGCTGAAAAACACTGTTGGCTGATTTGTTGTGAGAGAAAAATACTGTTCCGGCTGAAAAAAACAAGCTGAAAACGACGGATTATAAGCTAGATGAACAAGCTCTTAGTCAGGCCAAAATGTTGAGGGTGACCATACAGACTTCAAAGGGGGAGCAACCACATGTTGACTGTTGAGGGTGACCAGCAACAGAGAGCCAAGAATACCATTTGTGTGCACAAAGCATGGCAAATAACCTTCCAAGTATTGATTCATCCTTTTTGGTTTGCCCGTCGGTTTAAACAGTTCCTTCCATAAAGTGCTAGTGAAGATACAGTCCCTGTCAGAGATAACGTACTGGGGCTGACCGTGTAACATGTAAATGTGGTCCATGTAAGCCTTTGCCACTTGGCACACAATGAAAGGGTGTGTTAATCCCACAAAGTGAGCAATTAGTTTGTCCATAACAACCAGAAATCCAGAATGCAGTTATAGTTTGAGGAGTGAGGCACTCCTTCGATGAAATCGGGACTCACCATTTGCCATGATTGCTTTGGGACTGGCAGGGACTGAAGCAGCCGATTTTGACTTCAGTTTAAAAATGTTAGGTGAACTACTCAAATTCGATTCATAAACATAAATAGAAGTGAAGAGAAAAAAAAAGTAAACAAATATAGTAACAATACTAGATAGAGAGTCAAAATTGCCAGAAATGTATCAAAAGGACTTGTTAACGATCAAAACAAATATGAGCTCCATGATATGTTCATATGTGGTTTGCTGTAATGCTGTTACAGTACTTTTTGAAAAACAATGCTGTTACAGTGCTGCTTGCAGATTAGGCCCTGTTCGTTTGTCTTATAAGCCGTACTTTTTCAGCGAAGAAACGGTATTTTTCTCTCACAACAAATCAGCGAACAGTACTTTTCAGCTTGTCTTTTCAGCTCTGAATAAGGATATAATCAATGCTTGAATGCTGATACAGATAACTAAATAAGCACCACTAAACCTTTGGTCGGACTCGGCAAAACAAGCGGCTTTGGGCTTTTGATCCATGTTTGCATCTGGTTTCCTACAAACGCTAATCTACATAACAATTTTTAAAGATTTTGTCAGTATGCTGACTAAAACTGATCTCGTTTATGGAAGTATTCTACATTCAGCACTTAAAAAGTGCCTTAGGGAAATCCTAGAAAAAATATCATAATAATTTTTCCTATAAAGAAAAATGCATGTACTTGAGGAAATTGTTGCTGGTACTTCAGACATTTTATTATGTGGATAATAATGGTTCGACTCTAACTATTACTTTTTACGGGATCCTAGAAAGCTCTTGAATTCTTGTTAGAAATAACTGCATATCTAAAATCATAATAGCATAATACATGCTTAAGATATATGTAGCGGCCTGCAACCTATAAAATTTGTAGTGCAGCACTATTTGATTCAAACATGTACAAATTCTAAGTGAAGGAAACGTACTAACCATAGTGACAAAACCTTCCTTCTGATTTTACATAAATCTCTCTGTAGCATATTGCATCCAGTATTCCCACCCAAATTGTCTGGTACGATACCTCTGAGGACAATTAATGTTTTCTACTATGTACCTGCAGTAACATGATTATTTCTACTAAGAATTTTTCGTCTGGCAAAAAAATATATTCCTGAGTTTATGATCCAATTCGAATGTAAATATGGTAGAGGCTAGAACTTGGTTCCCTTATCTAAAAAAAATCGAATGTAAATAGAAATCCTTCATATATCAAAATAACTATCAAAACTCTCAAGACCAAAACAGAATAAATTTGGTAGAGACCTATCTTCCAAATGCTCCATAACCAGCATGCATGGCAACCTTCATTTTTTCATTTATGAATGATGAAGGTTGAGATGAAAGAGTGCTTACATAAGTTTCTCAAGGTTTTACAAATAGTCCAACACTTCCATCTCATCATATAATTCTCTCCGCTTCTTCAAAACCCTTGGTCTGTCATTGACTATTTCTAGGACCTATATTACAAAAGTCATACATCAAAGACCAAAATAGTGCTTTTTTTCTGAAATCTGAGCCATCACAGAATAAGGGGAAAAAACATCTGTATGAGCATCCACATATTGACAATCATAAAGGGTGGAATTTTATAGATGGAAAAAGAGCAAGTCATTTACTTAAAAAAAGGTTTCACTTGATTCAACATCGGTTGAGATGGTTTGGACATGTCCAACAGAGGCCTCCTGAGGCGCCGGTGCGTAGTGGAGTTCTAAAGCGGGCCGATAATGTAAAGAGAGGTAGAGGTCGACCTAAACTAACTTGGGACAAGTCCGTTAAGAGAGATCTTAAGGAGTGGAATATCTCCAAGGATTTAGCTATGGACAGGAGCGCTTGGAGATTGGCAATCAACGTGCCTGAACCGTGACCTCTTTTTGTCTTATGCCCTTTATGTCCCTTTACGTGTCTCCCTGTTTCTCGTCTCTTTTGGGTTTCATCTCTAGCCTACCCCAACTTGCTTGGGACAAAAGGCTATGTTGTTGTTGTTGTTGTTGTTGTTGTTGTTGTTGTTGTTGTTGTTGTTGTTGTTGTTGTAAATGATGTCATTATTTGGACACACAGGTTACAAAAGATAAAGTTAGTATTAATGCGATGCAGAGGATCACCAAATACAGCTCTTGAATAGGTTAGCGACATGTTTCAGTGTCAAACAGCAACAAATAGAATCTTTTGACTTGTTTCAAAAAAAAAAGAATCTTTTGACAAGAATCAGCAGTTCAGCAGTCCTTTCAAATTTTCATTGTCTTAAGGAATCTTATTTTTCTAAGAGATTTCAATCTCAGAGAGAAGACTGCACCTCTGGCCTTGAGTAAAGAATACCAGAGGACATGCCCACGTCAACACACCAGACTTTGCCATCACATTTACTGATAACAAAATAGTAGTCAGCAATTAAGTTATCCATCAGTTTAATTGGTATCTCATAAATCTCCTTTAAGATTCTTATTAAATCAAATCACCGATTGAGATTAAGAGAAACAGATACCAGTTCACTCCATGCATCTGGGGTGTGTGCCCTACTACCATCCCTTTGGCTCCTACAGCTTCTAGCGTTTGTTCAGCAACAATAGAAGATAGCTGAAACCAACATAACATTTGTCGAAAAATTTGTGAAGTTCAGAAGAATTTTTCAGTTCTTTGTCGTATACTTAATGGCTTAGATTTTTTTTTCTTACCATCAAAGCACGGCGTGTTCTTTCGGCAGGATCTTGTGAGTACAATCGGCTCCATACCACGCTGTCATAACCTCTAGTAGCTATGAAGGGGATGTCTGTCTCATCATCTCTGTCTTCGCCTGAACATTTCATCCATATTGATACTTCCCTGTTCATACGCTCAATCCCGTATTCAACTGCAAATAGGAAGAGAGCGAATTGAGATACTTAGGTTCACCTGATGCAATATGTATTATCAAAAAAGAGCATATGTGATTAAATTGAAATTTTGTTATATCACAAGATTCCTGCTTGATAATGCTAGGCTCAAGCAAGAGCCTCTTCTGCATTGGGTTTATGCAGTGATCCTGTCACACAGGTTCTGACCCTGAACCCGATTTGTGTTTTAGACTAAGATTACGTATGCAAACTGCAAAGGGTAGCAAAGATGCAAAGGGAGGCAAAGGGGCTCACCATGGTGAGGAAGAAGGCCACCGTGACAAAATACCCAGTCATTGATTTTGAGGACAACAGGATGCCGTGCCAATTCACAAGCTAGCGGACCACCTCGCTTGAGAAGAGATGATCTTGCAGCAAAGCCTTTCTGCTTCTGTCACAATATTGGAAGGCCAACAATTCAGAAGCAGAAGAAGAATATATATAGCCTCATCAGTCATCAGTGCATTTTTTTTTCAAATCGGTTCTGCTAATGACTTACTAGATGTAAATTATTTATTTCACTGTTCATCTGGAGTTGGTTTATTTATTGTCTACCAAGTGACCACCACAAAATTCTTGTTTACCTTGACGAAGTCCCAAGGACGCCAGTCGCCATTAGGCAGAGCTCCATATTCTTTCTTCCGTCTTTCACAGACATTAATCCAGTTGAGAAATGCGTTATCCCAGTTGCCGTCACATTCATCCAAGTAGTCAAGGAAGCGCACGCACTCATCAAAGCCTCCCGGATCACAGTACCGGAAATCGCCTTCCACATTCATGGTTTCATGGTTTCCGTTAACCTGTTGAAAAATCAGGGTCCATGCATATCATTCAGAGCTAGTGGCATACAAGGAGTAGCGGAGTGGTAGACGTAGGCAGACCTGAAATACAGCACCGCCTTGAGATTTGGCTTGCATGTTGAGTGAGCTAAACAGGGAGAGTATGGCAATTTCATCTTCACCACGATCAAGGATGTCACCAACTTGAACAAGCACCTATAATGACACAAGCATATCATTTATTATACATCTATTTTCAGAATTTCAGTGGGGAGGCAGGGTATAAAAGGTGTGCAAACTGCAGAGGCTAATGTGATTGCGAATTTGTGATGTAGCAGCAAACTTGAGAAATAAGTACAGTATCAGTATAACGGACCACCAATATTATTTATGTACTGAAACGTGCAATGCTAAAGATCTGAACGAGATATATGGAGGGCAGGAGGGGATTTACCGTGCGCCCGCCTGTCCACAGATGGCCCTCTGATTCCGCGCTCAGGACGCCGGCCAGCACCAGCGCGGCTCTCGTCTGGGAGAGATCCCCGTGGACATCGCCAACTGCGCCCGAGATTGAGACGTTTGATGCACGAACCTGCAGTACTGTACTGTACCGTACGTACTGAATGAATAAATGAAGGGGCTAGCTAGACGACTGACATACGTACTGGCGACAATGCGGCGGCCGGGCGCGGAGACGACGGTGGGCGGGTCCCCGTCGACAGTGATCGGGCGCGAGGGTCCTCCTGCCCCCGCGTCGTTGGCGACGGCGCGGCAGGACGAGGGGGAGAAGGCGAACCTGCCGCTGCTGGTCCTAGGATAAGGCGGAGCCACGAAACCCAGCCTGAGCGCAAGAACGGCCATAGCAAGGTAGCAAGGTAGCTAGCAACCCGTTTCTTGACAAGGGCTACCTGAGCTATGAAGAGAGGAGGAGCGAAGGCGGCAAGCGAGGCGACAGGCGTGCAGCTGATGCTTCCTGCTCTTCGCTGTAAAATTGAGCGGCTAGGAAGTACAGACGTGTAACTGGGCAAGGAAATTCTTGGTGAGGGAGGCGCGGGCGAGGTGACCTGTGAGCCAGTCGTTTGCAGATTGAGTTCTCGGTGCTCGCTCGCAAGTCGCAGCGAAGAAGAGATGGGCTCCCCGGCTCAAAGTTGAAAGCCCAGCCCAGCTCGCGGTGGCGGAGACCATCTCCAGGCAGTGGCGTATTGCGTTGATCACCGTTACGCCAGCAGCAAATCCAGCATCAATCCTTGTCTTCTGTTGACTTTTGTCCTCCCTCCCACTGCTTTTTCCCACATAAAGGAGAACCAAACGACCAATCCCTCAGTCATCTCAATGGATCAAGATTCTAATGTCACCCGCTACCATTCCAGGGATTGATGAGTACATATGGCACGTTCTCAACTTCTCTAGTATAATTCCATTCACGATAATGATGATTACATCCCAAGAAAAAGTTTCTGAATATTCTATCATGCATTATATATGGCCGCCACTAAAGTGAACGACACAATGCATATATTTACTATCTACGATAGGAAATAATTTGTAACAAGTCAAACGCTGCAAGTTTTAACCAAAAATTAGGCAAACCACACGCGCACAATGCTTAGCCTAGCTATATAAATTTGCGTCGGTATATACATATATTCAACAAATGATTATTCAGATATACTAGTAAAAGACATTTAAGTCATTAGTAGTTTTTTTTATTATTTACACAAAAAATTAGAAGACTTTTAGAGAACACTAGATCCTTTTTGTTTTGAAGTGTCATGCCAAATATATAGAGTGGCGTGACTCGACCACCACCTCAGTGACATACGTGGAAAGTGTTCGTGCCAACATTAGTATGTTGTGACCGCATTCCTTTTTAGATGGATGAATTACGTAGAAACAATGTTCCTAAAGAGTCACACACAGTGCCACGTGAAGGATTTGCAGAGGCGATTGACTCAACCGCCTCTATCTATCCGTCTCTATAAATCAGAAACAGCTATCTAGCTACAACTGGACATTAATTTATAGAGGTGGTTGAAAATAGGAGCCGTCTCTACAAATCAATTTCGAGCCGCCACTAAAAATTGTTTTCTAGAAATCACAAATTCAGTCAAAAAGTAAAATATTTTTTTAATTCAAAAAAGCCCCTACTAAGGAGGTCCGACCATTGCGTGTTGCATGTCACAAGTCATGCAAATATTCACGTGACATACGCACGTTTGCGACCGGCGGGATTCGAACTAGTGAAATACATATGTTTATTAACATTGAAAAATACTCTTGACTCCACAACAAATAAAGAGGTACTTAAGTTGTATTTAAAACTAGTGTGGGAACATGTGCTTCGCACGGTTTTTTTTCCAGGGAGGATGAGAAGAGGAGAAAAACACACACACACACACACATATATATATATATATATATATATATATATATATATATATATATATATATATATATATATATATATATATATATATATATAGTAACCGGCAAAGGTACTGTTCACCAGGGTAAGAGTACTTTTACATGATCCGATACTGTTGGGTTAACGGGTTGGTAATGTTTACTAACGGGCCGATCTACAGTACTGGGTATACTGTAGATGAATAGGGAAGCGAGGGGAGAAATACCCGTTGCTGTTGTGAGAGGGGCAGGATCTATAACTTAGGGTGGGAACCTGTGCTTCATAAGGTTTTTTTTCCAGAAAGGAGGATGAGAAGAGGAGAAAAACACACACACAGATATATATATATGTATAAACAGTAACGGGTAAGGGTACTGTTCATCAAGGGTAAGAACACGGTTCATAGGATCCGGTACTGTTGGGTTACGGATCGGTGCTGATTACTAACGGGACGATCTACAGTAATAGGATATTACTGTAGATGGATAGGAAAGCAAGAGAGGGAAATACCCGTTACTGTTGATGTACAGGGATCTGTGATAGGGGCGGTGGTTACAGAAACAAAGGTAAAGATAGATTAGTCTTTAGAACATGATGCTTGGTCGTCGATCCATAAAATACTCGTGACTGCTAGAGAAGAGATTTGCCGAGCTGTTCCCGTATCTTAACTAGGCTGTTAGCCTTTGGAGAGTTCACTTTATGTGTATGCACGCTATCTTCACTACCGCGTCAATCTGTCATCAACTGGGGCGATAGATCTAATGCATGCATATAACCGACAAGCAGTTCATGAGGTAGGTACGTGCCCGGTGCCACCACGCAGGATGCAGGCCGATGGCGGGGGCACAAGGGCACAAGGCAAAGGTGCGCCACGAGACCAAAAACAATTGTGCCACTTCGCCCGCCGCAATCACTTTCACTTGGGAGAAAAAGAAGATTCCGTCGTGAGTGGCACTGGCAGCAACCCAAAGCGGCAATGGAGAGCCCCCCCGCGATCACCGCACGTCCCCCACCACAAAGCGGGGATCGCGCCGGCGCGGAGACACGCACCATTCCGCCGCGCCGGCTCACGACGAATCCACTCCATCAATCAATCCGAGAACGAAGGCACTGCATGCTGGCATCCCGTGCTCGCTCTTTTTCTTTCGGTTCAACGGGTTATTATTATATCATATCATATATCATGGATTCATGAGTGTAGGATCCGCAGAAATCGTCTTCTCTCTCTTTTTTTTTCCGGAGAAAAAGGGCGAGGGGATCGCCATGCTCATCGACACTGTTCTACGCATTATTACAACCCAACATGCATGTCAAAGTTATCTGCGCGTAAGAAAAGGCAAACCACTCACCGAAACATAGCGCGTTCACAATACCTATAGTTTTCCTTCATTATGGCCATCCTTGCCTGACCGCAGGGATTTATTTAGAGTTTAGGATTATATCCACGGGGAACATACTTAAATTGTTTATCGGACCTCGTATGTGCTAGCGTGCGGACGCTCACGCTTCACTCTATTTCCCACGCGTGCACATGCACTCCACGCCCCGCCAACACGCCTCTGTCTGCGCCTGTGTTTCACGCACCCACATGGGGCCTGTGCCACGCGGACGTCGCCCGCACCACCAGACTGTGTGGAGGGACCGCTCGTGCCCCCTCTCGTTTTCCACACGCATTCTATTTACAACACTCGATCTACTTTTGAAATGTCCAAATGCGGCGCTTGCAACATATGTCTAAAGACAGATAAAACACATTAAAACATGCTTCTGAAACACTTATAAAAACACTTGAAAAACACTTAAAAATCATTGCAAATATAAGCAACATCCAGAAATACTTGCAACATATGTGTGTGAAAGGATCAAGATGCCCAAGAGGGGGGGTGAATTGGGCTTTTCTAAAAACTAATTACAAGAAATAAATCCTACAAGCCGGAATTCACCCCTAGTGCCTTCTGTGTTCCTAGAGAGTCTACCGATAAAAAGATTTGCACCCTAGTTTCCAATCCTAGTCTAGCATGGCATTTCTAGGAAAGTAAATCAAGCAATGAATGTAAATGCTTGAATGTAAAGGGCAAGGAACACGGCGATGTTTTTCCGAGGTATCGGAGAGTCGCCACTCCCTACTAGTCCTCGTTGGAGCACCCACGCAAGGGTGTAGCTCCCCCTTGATCCGCGCAAGGATCAAGTGCTCTCTACGGGTTGATTCTTCGACACTCCGTCGTGGTGAATCACCCAAAACCGCTCACAAGATGAGTTGGGTCATCCACAAGCTCCGCCGGATGATCACCAAACTCCCAATCACCACCAAGCCGTCTAGGTGATGGCGATCACCAAGAGTAACAAGCTAGAATTCTCACTTGACCTCAACGAGCCTAATGAGAAGGTGGATGCACACTTGCTACTCTCTAATCGCTAGTGAGGAACTCTCAAGCTTTGATTCTCAAATCACAATCCTCACTAGAGCTCTTGCACTCCCTTGCACTCTAAAGGGTTTTCTCAGCTGATCAAATGAGCAAGAGACCTCTAAAAGAGATGGTGGGGATGTATTTATACACCCCACAGACAAAACGAACCGTTACCCGCTGACTCAGCAAAACACGGGCTGACCGGACGCGCCCGTCGAAGTGACCGGACGCGCCGGTCGCTCGTAACGGTCGAAATCCGAATTTCTGGCTGAGTGACCGGACGCGCCGGTCAGGGGTGACCGGACGCGTCCGATCGTGCAGGGAGCATACTGTAAACGCACTGGACGCGCGACCGCGTCCGATCGGTGATGACCGGACGCGTCCGGTCGTCTCTGGGCCTTACTGGACTGTGACCGGACGCGCCGATCACACCCAGATCGCGTCCGATCGGGTGTTTCCCTCAAGTGACACGTGTCGGCTTCTGACCACCGCGTCCGGTCCTCGCAGGGACCGCGTCCGGTCGTCAGTGCCGAAACCCTAGTCGCGGATTTATACTGACCGGACGCGTCCGGTCATGCCGAAGACCGCGTCCGGTCAAGGGAAAACGACCCGAAACTTTCCGAAACGCATCGCAACTTGAACCAAGTTGCTTCCAACTGAACTTTGAGCTATTCTAGAGCTGCCTAGCGCCAAGTTTAACAAGTGTGCACCACACCTAAACATAGGACTCGCCTAGGTCAAGCTACCCGCTCATGCCCCCCTTTATAGTACGGCCAAAAGAGAAAAACGAAGATCCTAACGACTATTCCGAATGTATCGCAACACCTCGACATCCGGAACTAACCGTCCTTAATCTTGGCGTCACTCTTTTGAAAACCGAAACGATTTCCATCAAGGGACATGAATACCATGGTGCCCAAAGCAGTTATAACCTCCATGACCTAACTTACCAAAGTTTATGCAAAACACACGTTAGTCAAGGTAATAAAGCGTTGTCATCAATTGCCGAAACCAAACCTCGGGCCTAGATGCTTTCAATCTCCCCCTTTTTGGTGATTGATGACAACACTAAGTTTCAAAAGATTAGAGTTGAGGTTTTCGAGCATGCTTGGTTCACATAAGAAAAAGCAATAAGCACAAGGGGTTAGGAATTGCTTATGTGCCCCAAGCCAAAAGAGTGTACTCATAAGATAAGAGAAAAAAACGTTAGTACACATAAAGATATAGCTCATAAGAAATCGGAGTAAGGCACGGAAGAACAACCTTAGAGCTATAACCAAAACGGTGACATTAATTAACACTGTGACTAGATAGACCATTAGACTCAAAGCTTATCACACGACCGCAATGTCACACGAATGCAAAGACTGAAAAGTAAACATGATGCATGAATGTAGCACACAAAGAACAAAAACCCTCTAACAAAGCTCCCCCTGAAACTACTCTCCCTCCCCCTTTGGCATCAAGCACCAAAAAACTAATCTAAGGATCTGACGGGGGGACAGACAGAGTCGTGTCGGGTGCCGAGGTGCGCAGAGTAATCACGAAGTGCAGAGAATCGCCCTCGGAATCTGAGCTATCTGGCTGACCCTCTGAAGAAGCACGTGGCTGTGAAGCGGTCTGGGTCTGAGCAGCAGGAACAGGTACTGACGTAGTAGCAACAAGAGGATCCGTCTGTGTGACCTGAGCCTGTAGCGAGCCAATAGCAGGGGATCTGTCGAGGCAACTGACGAAGGAATAGTCTCTGTAGTACCGGTCCCTGTCACTGGAGGAATAGCTGCCTCGGGAGCTGACAACCCTGAAGAAGTAGCAAATGTAGTAGTGTGCGAGGGTGTCGGCTGACCAGTCAACTCGCTGTAGGTAGCACTGTAATCACCGAATGGTGTGCCTGTCAGGAGGTGAGGGCGAGGCTGGTCTGAAGGTGTAAACCCCGTGTGAATAGGAGTGAAACTCGGGGACTGGAACGACTGGGGAACCTGCTGCTGTGGAGATGTGAACTGAAAGCTCGGCTGTCCCTGACTCGACGGACTACTGGACTGTAAAGCATGAGTCAGGACAGAAGCAGGCGGAGGAACCCCAACAGTAACTAGATGGCGCAGAAGGTCCAAATACTGCTGCTGACTAGCTGCACTCTGTCGCTGTATCTCGTACTGCTGTCGCTGCATCTCAACCTGCTGCCTCTGGATCTCAAGCTGCTGACGCTGAAACTCGTCCTGACGAGCCTGTATCTGTGCAAGTGCTGCAGCTGTGTCCTGAGCCTGTCACTGTATCTGCTGCTGCTGCTGCTCCTGTGCCTGGGTCAGCCTCTCAAGTATAGCCACCATGGCTGGGTCTGAGCGGGAGGCTGAACCAGATCCACCGGCCTCGTGGTCGTGAGACCGAGGAGACCGGTACCTGGGGATGAGCTGGTAGTCCTCATCAGTGCTGTCAGATGTCACATCCTCAGGAAGATCAACAGGCTGAGCGTCAAGATCAGCAAGCTCTGCCTCGACAAGCTCATCAACTGTGGCGTCCTGCTCAGCTGCTGTCTCAGGAACCTCAGGTCGCTCACGCTGTCCTGGCACTGGGGCCTGATCTCTAGTGACTGAGGCCCAAAGCTGACGGATATCATACTCAGGGAAAGCAGTGGTAGTGTCTGATATCTCAGCTCTGATCTCTGCTGGTAGCTGAATGGATGATCTAATAATGAAGCAGATCCAGTGTGCATAGGGCAGCTGACAATTTCCCTTGAAGCCCTCAGCTATGGTGTCCTCCATCTCACTAAGTATGAGATCCCAAATGTCAAACTGTGTCTGTGAGAGGAGGTGGTGAACAACCTATAGCTGCATCCGAGTCCGTCCCTCTCTGTAGCCAAGTCTGGGAAGAAGAGTGCGTCTGACTATAGCATCCAGAACTCTGGCAAGTGGTGTCAGGCTGGCAGGCGTGCGACGAGACCCTTCGCCAAAAGGCTCACGGAAGCAGGGTCGAACCAAGTCTGTAGGTGGCACTGTCCCGCCGTGAGGACGTCTCGGTGGAGGAGTCTGACCAAAGCACAACTGATGTATCTTCGTGTCGGAAGCTGGGAGTCTGAGAATCTCCCGCACTCTAGTGCTGTATAGTCTGTGATCGCGGCCTCGGAATGCAAAGTGAATAAACTCATGGGCAGGATCAATCCAAAGTGAAGCATAAAACTCTCTGACCCATGTGCCGCAGTATGCACCTGTCCGTCCAAGAAGATCTGACAAACCTGGCAGAAAGGATAGGTGCGGACGAAGCTGCTCTCCCACAACCTCGACCAGTGACTCAAGCCGATAGACCCTCTGTGGTCGAAAAGCAATACCGCTGTCAACTAGAGCCCTGTAGAAATCCTCCTGAAGTGGGGTATAGAAACCCTCTGAAGCTCTGTGATCCCTCACAGGTGGAAACCATCGGCTGACCTCAACGAACCTGAAACCTTGCACCTGACGTGCAGTAGCACCCCTCAGGTCAAAGTGCTCAACCGGGGGTGAACCTCTAGCTCTAGGAGGAGGACGTGCTCCACGACGCTGGCCCTCTGGCCTAGGAGTCACCTGAGTACGTGTGCGTGTGGAGCGGCGACGCGGTGGAGTCTGAGCTGGCTGCTCCTCTGTGTCCTCTGTAGCCTCTGGAGCCTCTGTGGCCTCTGTAGCCTCTGTAGGTGGATCAACTGACATACCCTCTGTAGCTCCAGTATCCTCTGTCCCCTCAGTGGCCTCTATCCCAAGCTATCGACCTTCAAGATGAAAGCGACGCTCGCCTATGCGTATGCCACTGCTCCTTCCACCCCTCTCTGCCTGCTCTGCAGCATCTGCCACGCCCTGAGCAATCTCTGCCTCTGTAAATGTCTTCTTCTTCTTTCTGGCCATGATCTTGATGTGCTTTCCACGCGCAATCTCAGACCGACGAGGAGGACTGTCGTCCCCGTCACCAGGAGCACCACCGGCGTTCTTGCAACGCACCATGCTGACAAACTGACCGAAAACCTCTGAAAGATGGTGAACTTTCACTCGAGAGGCTTGGCCTCAATCCGTATCCGCAGGCTTGGCCTCGGATTCAGCAAACTGATCTCACCCTGACACACCGACAAACTCGCTGCAACAACGGAATAGAGAGATCTACTATAAGCACATATATAACTAAAAGGTACGAAACCCTAGAGATAGCAAGCATATGAGATACGATGTGAATCGAAACGCGAAGCTACCTCGGATCGACGAGACGACGGTGACAAGATGAGGTGACCTAGATCGCGAGATTCCCCGAATTCGCCGAACGAGCTCTGAAAGGACCGAGTCGATGATAAGCAATGGAAAGTGATGGTCAAGGTAAGCCCTAATGACAAAATTGAATAAAATTGAGTGAAAACGAACGAGTTCTTCACCTCAGAAATTAGGGTTAGGGCAAACCCTAGAAAGAGAGCGCGGCCGAAGAAAGATTCGAGGGGCTAGGGTGGATGCTTGGCACGAGGGAGGACGTAGCTGCTGCTGTGGAAGACCGACGAGGCACGTGGGGCTAGTAGACACGGCGGCGGCGGTGGTGGCGCAGCTGCGGCTGGCGCGGGCACGGCTACGGGCAGCGAGCGAGCAGCGTGCGCGCGCGAGGGCAGGGAGGCGAGGAGGCGCGGCGGGGTCACGGCAGGGCTCGCCGGAGGCGAGGAAGACGGCGAGAGCGCGGTGGATTCCGGCGAACTCGGCGAATCAGCGGTTAGGGCAAGGCGGCGGCGGAGGCAGCGAGCGGGATTGAAAAAGAAGGCCGAGGACGAACCGTTTTATGAAGGGGTTAGATCCGCTCGACACGCGATGACCGGACGCGGTGGTCGTTATGACCGGACGCGGTGGTGCAGCGTCCGGTCACACTCCAGTAAGCTCCTGGAGTGACCGGACGCGTCCGGTTAGGACTGACCGGACGCGGTCAGAGTCCGATCGAGGGGAACTCGGGAATTCATCGCGAATGACCGGACGCGGTGGTGGTAACCGGGACCAGACGCGGTGGTCAACAGAGGTGCGTCCGGTGCAGCGTCCGGTCACTAGGTCTGGAGTTGGTCTTCTGGATGACCGGACGCGCTGGTGGACGCCGGGACCGGACGCGGTGGTGAAGCATCACTGCGTCCGGTGCAGCGTCCGGTCCAGCGTCCGGTCACTGTTTTTCGCCCTTCTTAGTTCCGAACTTCGACGCGACTTCTCCCAATCAAGTTCCAATTCAAAGAGACACAAATAAACACCAATTGGAACCTGATATGAGTGACTTCACTGAAACCCTCAAATTTTTTAAAATAGATTGCCTTAGGCTAGTATTATTTTTAAGAAAATAGGCAATAAACACCCAAGGAGCAACGTATGGCCATGCAATAGAGTTTTTTGAACCTTTAGGAGCGTCAAAATGCTCTCTCTATCCATGGACGAACACAGCGGTTGCTCAAAGCAAAACCGAAAAGAAACGACAAACTAACAACCATGCATATGCAATGCAATACAAGAAAGTAAAGCTAGGTTGCTTGTCAAGTTTGATCCACGGTTAGGCTTCTTCACTCCTCCAAAGGAGGGTTATCGTAACCGTGTTAGCCAAGCCCTAGATGCATTGCGATAAGATAAACATGGCATATAATACAATGCAATGCAAGGGACAACACACGCTCATTTTTTAAAGTTGCTTGAATCAAGCACGTTGAGTTCACTTCTTAACCTACAAAAGGTGGCCTCATCCAAAGGTTTAGTGAAGATATCCGCTAATTGATTTTCACTTCTTACACCTTCTAGTGATATGTCATTTTTAGCAGCGTGATCTCTTAGAAAGTGATGGCGGATATCAATGTGCTTGGTGCGAGAGTGTTGTACCGGATTGTTAGCAATTTTAACGGCACTTTCATTGTCACATAAAAGTGGCACCTTTTCAAGAACAATTCCATAGTCTAGGAGGGTTTGTTTCATATATAAGATTTGTGCACAACAAGCCCCCGCGGCAATGTATTCCGCCTCGGCGATGGACAAAGCCACACTATTTTGCTTTTTAGATGACCAAGATACTAAAGATCTTCCAAGCAAATGGCACCCTCCGGATGTGCTTTTTCTATCAATTTTACAACCGGCATAATCCAAATCGGAATAGCCAACTAGTTGGAATCTAGCTCCTTTGGGATACCAAAGACCAATGCTTGGGGTGTGCTTAAGATATCTTATGATTCTTTTTACGGCACTTAAGTGAGGTTCTTTAGGGCACGCTTGAAAGCGAGCACACATGCACACACTAAACATGATATCGGGCCTAGATGCGGTAAGATACAACAAACTACCAATCATAGAATGGTAGAGAGTTTGATCAACCGGTTTACCTCCCTCATCTAGGTCGAGATGTCCATTTGATGGCATTGGGGTCTTGATTGGCTTGCATTTTTCCATCTTGAATCTTTTGAGAAGATCCTTGGTATACTTTTCTTGAGAGATGAAAATCCCTTCTCTCATTTGCTTGACTTGAAACCCAAGGAAGAATGTGAGCTCACCAATCATTGACATCTCGAACTCCTTCGACATCAATTCACCAAATTCCTTGCAATAATCTTCATTTGTTGATCCGAAGATGATATCATCAACATACATTTGACAAATGAAGATCTCCCCATTAAGCTTCTTGGTGAATAGTGTGGTGTCGACCTTCCCAATGGTGAAGCCCTTCTCAATGAGGAAGTCCCGGAGGCGCTCATACCACGCTCTAGGGGCTTGCTTGAGCCCATATAGCGCCTTGGACAACCTATAAACATGATTAGGATATCTAGGGTCTTCAAACCCGGGAGGTTGATTAACATAGACTAGTTCATTTATAAAGCCATTTAAGAATGCACTTTTCACATCCATTTGATATAGTTTCATATCATGATGTGATGCATATGCAAGGAGGATACGGATGGCTTCAAGTCTTGCAACGGGTGCAAAGGTCTCTCCAAAATCAAGACCTTCAACTTGAGAGAACCCCTTTGCAACTAGTCTTGTCTTGTTCCTCACTACTATGCCTTGGTCATCTTGCTTATTTCGGAACACCCACTTGGTTCCAATGACTCTTGCACCTTTAGGATGCTCTTCAAGTGTCCATACTTGATTGCGGGTGAAGTTGTTCAATTCTTCATGCATGGCATTCACCCAATCCGGATCTTGAAGAGCTTCTTCTACATTCTTAGGTTCAACACAAGAGACAAAAGAGTGATGTTCAACAAAAGAATCTAGCTTTTGAGATCGAGTCATTACTCCCTTTGTAGGACTCCCTATGATGAGTTCTTGTGGATGTGCTTGAAGTAGAGGTGAATTTCTTCTATCAACCACTTGAGGAGGTGGATGGGGAGCATCAACATCTTGAGCTTGTGCCTCGGCTTGTTCATGAGAGACATAAGTATCTTCATTTTCAACTCTCTCATTCTTGTCATCATCTTGAGGCACACGTGATGAAGATGGTGGATCAACAATTTGTACATCGTCTTCATCATTTTTTGGCTTGATGTCTCCCACGGGCATGTTCTTCATGGCCTCCCTCAAGGGTTCATCACCTACATCATCACAATTCTCAAATTGCTCCTTGGGAGCCGTTAGATTCATCAAATTCCACATCATATGTTTCTTCAACCAAACCGGTGGCATGGTTAAATACTCTATATGCTTTAGACTTTGATGAGTAACCAACAAGAAAACCAATATCACAACGTCTTTGAAACTTCCCTAGGTGTTGACACTTCTTGTAGATGTAACATTTGCAACCAAACACCCGGAAGAATGAGACGTCCGGCTTCTTCCCATTAAGCAACTCATAGGGGGTCTTGCCAAGAAACTTTTGTAGGAAGAGGCGATTTGAAGCATAGCATGCGGTGTTGATTGCCTCGGCCCACAACTTCTCCGGAGTGTTGTACTCATCTAGCATTGTTCTTGCAAGGGTGATCAAAGTCGGGTTCTTTCTCTCAACTACACCATTTTGTTGAGGAGTGTAGGTTGAAGAGACCTCATGCTTGATTCCAATTTCATCACAATAAGCTTCAATGTTGGTGTTGTCAAACTCTTTGCCATTGTCACTTCTAATCTTCTTTATCTTGACTTCAAATTCATTTTGAGCTCTCTTTGCAAACTTCTTGAAGCAATTTGCCACTTCGGATTTGTCATGAAGGAAGAAAGTCCATGTGTACCTTGAGTAGTCATCCACTATCACAAGACAATAGAGATTACCACCCAAGCTCTTGTATGTTGTAGGCCCAAACAAATCCATGTGTAGAAGTTCTAGCACTCTTGAAGTTGACATGAAAGCTTTGGTTGGATGAGTGTTTGCAACTTGTTTGCCCGCTTGACATGCACTACAAGGTTTGTCCTTTTCAAACTTCACATCCTTCAATCCTCTCACTAGTTCTTTCTTCAATAGCTTGTTGAGAGTGTTCATTCCAACATGAGCAAGCCTCCTATGCCAAAGCCAACCAAGTGAGGTCTTGGTGAACAAACATGTCATCAAATTTGCATCTTCGGAGGTGAAGTCAACAAGATAAAGATTGTTGTATCTAAAGCCTTTGAATATCACTTGCTTGTCATCTATCTTTGAAACTTCAACTTCATTTGGTGTGAACAAGCATTGGAAGCCAAGGTCACAAAGTTGCCCAACGGATAATAAGTTGAAACTCAATGAAGCAACATAGAGCACATTTGAGAGTGAGTGATCATTTGATATTGCAATCTTGCCTATACCCTTGACTTTGCTCTTTGAATTATCCCCAAATGTGATCTTGTCTTGACATATCCCATTCTCTTCAATGGAGGTGAACATACGAGGATCACCGGTCATATGTTGAGTGCAACCACTATCAATAACCCAATGAGATCCACCGGTCTTGTAGTTCACCTACACACAAGAGATCAAGCTTTTTGTTTAGGGACCCAAACTTGAGAGGGGCCCTTGACTTTCTCAACTAGTGACTTGGCAACCCATATTTTCTTTGGCCTATTCTTGTTTGGGGGACCCAAAAACATAACTTTCATCTTTCCATTTGAATCTTTTCTTAGCATATAATGAGCATTGAAGGCAAAGGGTCTAGCATGCTTGGGCAAGGGTTGTGGTGGTGGAGTTTTGCATTCATGAGCAAAATGACCTTCTTGACCACACTCAACACATCTCTTTGGCTTGGGCTTTGACTTGCTTTGTTGTTGTTGAGCTTTTGCCTTCTTCTCTTGATTTGCCAAGTACCCAGTACCACTTCTATCCATCTTCATTACGGTGTTCATGAGGAGCTCACTTTGCAAATATTGACGTCTAGTGAACTTGCTTAGGCCGGTCTTGAGATGCTCCTTTTCTTGCTTGAGCTTTTTGTTTTCTTCAATGAGTGACTCATTTGTTGGTTGCTTCTCAAGAGCCATCAAACCTTTTAGCTTCTTGTTCTCATTTGCAAGCTTCTCATTCTCACACTTGATCTTGGCATAATCATCATAGTTGCTTGACTCAACCACACTCTTGCCTTTGCTACTAGAACCTTGCTCAATGCTTTCAATAATCAAGTCATCACATGATGTAGCTATATCACACTTAACAACATTGTTAGTAGCATCATGTGTCTCAAGAGCAAGTTCATTAGCAACCACAAGACTATCATAGTCAATTTTCAATGTGGTGTATTTTTCTTTTAGAGAGTTATGTCTAGTGATGAGCTCATCATGCTTCTTCTCAAGCTTATCATGTTGATCTTTAAGCTCTTTATTAGAGGTTTTGAGCTCCTTGAGATGAGAAGACATAACTTCATTTTGATCTCTAAGCTCACCACTAGTCTTTTGAACATTTTCAAGTTTTGATGAGAGTGATTCATTTTCATTTTGAAGTTCATCATTTTCATTTTTAGTCCTTCTTATGATTTTAGTGTATTTGTTCAACAATTTTACAAGTTCATCATAAGAAGGTGCATCATATTCATCATCACTATCACTATCATCATCATCATCACTATCATGGTTTTGTACCTTTCGTTCACCCTTGGCCATAAGGCATAGGTGAGTAGTGGACGATGATGGTGAAGGTGGCGGTGAAGGTGGTGATGAAGATGTCGGTGAAGATGATGGCCCTATCACAAATGCGGCAACCTTCTCTTTCTCATCATCGCTCTCATCTTCGGAGGACTCACAAGATGATTCAATGTCGGTGAGCCAATCACCAACAATGTATGCCTTCCCTCCCTTCTTCTTCTTGTGGAACTCCTTTTTCTTGCCATCCTTCTTCTTGTATGGCTTGTTTTTCTTCTTCTCTTCTTCTTCATTACTTGAATCATTTTTCTTGCCCTTGTTCTTGTTCTTGTACTTATCTTTTGGTGGTCTAGGGCATTGATGAGCTAAGTGGCCAAGTTCACCACAATTGTAGCAATCCATCTCCAAGATTGGCTTTCTTTTGCTACTTGTGAAGAATTTCTTTTTCTTGCCGTCGAACTTGATGCCACTCTTGTTGAGCTTCTTTAGCATTTTGGTTGTCTTTCTCACCATGAGTGCAAGTGATTCATCATCAATATCACTTTCACTTGAGCTTTCTTGCACCATCATGGCTTGGCCCTTCTTCTTCTTCTTGTCATGACTAGCTTTGAAGGCCAAGTTTTTCTTCTTGGAAGATGATGAGCCCTCTTCCAGAGTGATATGCATGTACATCTCATGAGCATTGATCTTCCCCAATACTTGTGTCGGTGTTGCGGTGGAAAGATCACTTTGGTGAAGCACGGTGACAATGTGACCATACTTCTCAACGGGAAGAACACTCAAGATCTTCCTTGCAACATCCGATTGGCTCATTTGAGTGAGCCCAAGAGCATTGAGGTCCTCTACAAGAACATTCAAGCGAGTGTACATGTCATTAGCACTTTCTTTGGGAAGCATCTCAAAAGAATTAATTTTCTTTAAAGCTATGTGATAGCGTTCCTCACGCTCACTCTTAGTTCTCTCATGGAGAGCACAAAGATTTTCCCACAATTCATGAGCGTTCTTTGCATTACGCACACGATTGAAGATATCTTTGCCTAACCCCCGGTAGAGTGCATTTTTGGCCTTTGCATTCCACCGGTCGTACTTCTCCTCGTCACCAATGGGGTTTGCGGGATCCTTGATAGCGGGAAGCCCTTGGGTTGCGGCTCTAAGACACCCAACATCTATGGCTTCGAGATACGCCTCCATGCGGATTTTCCAATATGGAAAATCATCCCCCCTCAAAGATGGGAGGTGGTCCTTCCCCATTAGACATCTTGCTCTAGGCGGTAAAGCCTAAATTAGGAGCAACTCGGCTCCGATACTAATTGAAAGGATCAAGATGCCCAAGAGGGGGGGTGAATTGGGCTTTTCTAAAAAATAATTGCAAGAAATAAATCCTACAAGCCGGAATTCACCCCTAGTGCCTTCTGTGTTCCTAGAGAGTCTACCGATAAAAAGATTTGCACCCTAGTTTCCAATCCTAGTCTAGCATGACATTTCTAGGAAAGTAAATCAAGCAATGAATGTAAATGCTTGAATGTAAAGGGTAAGGAACACGGCGATGTTTTTCCGAGGTATCGGAGAGTCGCCACTCCCCACTAGTCCTCGTTGGAGCACCCGCGCAAGGGTGTAGCTCCCCCTTGATCCGCGCAAGGATCAAGTGCTCTCTACGGGTTGATTCTTTGATACTCCGTCGCGGTGAATCACCCAAAACCGCTCACAAGATGAGTTGGGTCATCCACAAGCTCCGCCGGATGATCACCAAACTCCCAATCACCACCAAGCCGTCTAGGTGATGGCGATCACCAAGAGTAACAAGCTAGAACTCTCACTTGACCACAACGAGCCTAATGAGAAGGTGGATGCACACTTGCTACTCTCTAATCGCTAGTGAGGAACTCTCAAGCTTTGATTCTCAAATCACAATCCTCACTAGAGCTCTTGCACTCCCTTGCACTCTAAAGGGTTTTCTCAGCTGATCAAATGAGCAAGAGACCTCTAAAAGAGGTGGTGGGGATGTATTTATACACCCCACAGACAAAACAAACCGTTATCCGCTGACTCAGCAAAACACGGGCTGACCGGACGCGCCGGTCGAAGTGACCGGACGCGCCGGTCGCTCGTAACGGTCGAAATCCGAATTTCTGGCTGAGTGACCGGACGCGCCGGTCAGGGGTGACCGGACGCGTCCGATCGTGCAGGGAGCATACTGTAAACGCACTGGACGCGCGACCGCGTTCGATCGGTGATGACCGGACACGTCCGGTCGTCTCTGGACCTTACTGGACTGTGACCGGACGCGCCGATCACACCCAGATCGCGTCCGATCGGGTGTTTCCCTCAAGTGACACGTGTCGGCTTCTGACCACCGCGTCCGGTCCTCGCAGGGATCGCGTCCGGTCGTCAGCGCCGAAACCCTAGTCGCGGATTTGTACTGACCGGACGCGTCCGGTCATGCCGAAGACCGCGTCCGGTCAAAGGAAAACGACCCGAAACTTTCCGAAACGCGTCGCAACTTGAACCAAGTTGCTTCCAACTGAACTTTGAGCTATTCTAGAGCTGCCTAGCGCCAAGTTTAACAAGTGTGCACCACACCTAAACATAGGACTCGCCTAGGTCAAGCTACCCGCTCATGCCCCCCTTTATAGTACGGCCAAAAGAGAAAAACGAAGATCCTAACGACTATTTCGAATGTATCGCAACACCTCGACATCCGGAACTAACCGTCCTTAATCTTGGCGTCACTCTTTTGAAAACCGAAACGATTTCCATCAAGGGACATGAATACCATGGTGCCCAAAGCAGTTATAACCTCCATGACCTAACTTACCAAAGTTTCTGCAAAACACACGTTAGTCAAGGTAATAAAGCGTTGTCATCAATTGCCGAAACCAAACCTCGGGGTCTAGATGCTTTCAGTGTGAAATCTATGCAACATCTAGATAAACATACTTACAATATATATTTAAAAACACAGATGAAACATTAGGAACAAATGCTTGCAACATATGTGTACAACCATTGGAACATATGCACCATCTCGATCTCTTTTTGCAACATCCATCTAAAACACTTGCAACATCCATCTCAAACACTTTGCCACATACCTCTGAAACATCTGAAACACTTGAAACATACGCTTGCAATATGCATTTTTCACCCTTTTTCCGTGCGACGCAGAGCAGAGCAAGAACGGCCGGTTCTGACCAGCTGGTGGAGGATGGTGGCGCGGCCTGGCAGCGGCCAGCTGCGCTTGCGCCTAGCCTGAGCCCGGCTAGTGATGGCCCTTTCTCCTGGCTGCCTAGCCACAAGCGGTGTCTGGGCGCTTGCAAGACTGCTGCTGGGTTGGCCCCAGCCAGCCAACGCCATCGGCGAGCGCCCAAACCCAGACGGCGGTAAGGAGGCTCATCGGCTCGGTAGAAGCAACCGCGACCAGCGGGGCGGCGCGGGGAGGCGGCAGCGGTGGGTGGGTAGCGTAGTGCGGTGGTGGAGAACGCGGTGAAGCCGCGACACGAAGCGAAGTGAGTGGGTTGGGGATTTCTATCTTTTTTGAGAGAAGGTGGGGATTTCTACCCGGTGATGAGATGGAGCACGCGCGTAGAGGGGTTGCCTGTTGGGCCTGATTACTGCGCAGGCCTGTGAACAAGGCGTCCGGATAGACGCTCTTCCCATAGCATTAGCAATTGTTTATATATCAGGGTTGTTAAAGCCCACTCTATCCTGCTCACACGGGAGCATTCAAGCATCGGTGGCTTATTCGTGCGTCGACACATGTCTATGTATGTTTTGCAAAATTTTGCCAAAAAACCCTTTAACTTTTATAAAATCAACCCGCCATCTACCTTGTCCATAAACAGTAATCGCACTTTGAAATTTTATGAATAGAACCCTCATGTTAATTTTATTTTAACATGAAGAAGGCAAGATTTGGTTGCCTAACTATTTTGCAGAAATCCCCTTGAAATTTTTGCGAAGCCCCCCTCAGAGGCGCACCCTAAGTCCCCAACCCTAGCGCAACGGTCCATCTCATCTCTGCCTCTCTCCTCTTTCTCTCTCCCCGCCGCCACTAAGAGAACTAGGATGGAACGACAATTCATAAACTTAGCGGCAATTATAAGCAGGAGGCAACAATTGCAATGGGAGATTGTGCCTGTATTGTGGAAGTTGTTTCATCAGGGCCCTCCTTGGTAGGAGAAGTTGAAAATAGCTTTTTTGTTGCTAGGCAAAAGCGCTACCAAATAGACCCTAAATTAGTGTTGTGCATAGAAGCATGGCAAAAAAAAGGCATAAAAAAACTTATCAATTGGTTTTTAATTCCAGCTTATTTTGATCATAAACAACTTATAACTTGTACCAACCATGGCTATTATTTTGTATATCATTATCGAGCTTTTTGTCGGTCTTGGTCGAAAACATTTCAATTTAAATTTACAAAAATCTATTGGAATTTTGTTAATAAAGAAGCTTTTTGTAATATATATACTAAATTTTAAGTATTTTAAATCTTAACAATACTTGATATGATTATACATATCTAAATAGTGAGTGAAAGTCATGGAATACTTTAAAAATGAGGATTTCTCCAATTAAAAAAAGGTACATTTCAAACTATAAAACTTGGAATTTCGGTGTTCGCTTTCTTTACGGGTCCCGACAAAAACATCAAAATCTGAACTCGGACGGAACTCTGGCGATTCCTTTTTTTTTAAGTCCGGCCATATTTTGAACTGCGTGACTGCAATGAGTAGTTTTTTTTTTAAGAAAACAGCAGCAGTGAGTAGGGTTTTTTTTAAGAAAAATGCAGCCGTGAGTAGCAGTCTGCTCGTTTCGCTTTTGAGTCTGCGCCTGTTTGGATGCAGGACCTAGCCCTGTTCGCTTGTTTTATAATTTATATTTTTTTAGTTCATTTTTTTAGTTGAAATAATATTTTTCTCTTATAACAAATGAACAGTACTTTCAGCCATGATTTTAACGAAACAAACGGGCTCTCAAGTTTAGTTGGTGTCATATCAGATGTTATGTTAGGTGTTTGGATACTAATAAAAAACAAATTACAGATTCTATCAGTAAACCGCGAGATGAATTTATTAA
Source organism: Saccharum hybrid cultivar R570 (assembly GCA_038087645.1). Taxonomy (NCBI): domain Eukaryota; kingdom Viridiplantae; phylum Streptophyta; class Magnoliopsida; order Poales; family Poaceae; genus Saccharum; species Saccharum hybrid cultivar. The sequence goes on along the minus strand of JAQSUU010000005.1, from coordinate 9,813,917 downwards.
GACTATAATCAATCCGTCATTAGCATATGTTTATTGTAGTTTTATTATAGCAACACATTGTCAAATCATGAACTAATTAGTCTTAAAAGGTTTCTCGCAAATTAGCCATAATTTATATATTTAATTTCGTAAATAATCTATATTTAATACTATATATATTTGATGTGATAGGACTAAAGTTCACCCCTTGTTTAGTTCTCCCAATTCTCCTCCAAATTTTACTATGCAAAAAGAAGATTCCCCGTTACATCAAAATGTCGGCAAATGCATGGAGTACTAAATGTTGATGAAATTAAAAACTAATTGCACAGTTTTGTTGTACTTTGCGAGACGAACATTTTAAGCCTAGTTAGTCAAAATTTAGATAATTTTTACCAAATACAAACGAAATGCTACAGGAATTCTGATACAGTGTTTTTCTCCCCAATTCTCTGAGGCCTTGTTTAGATTGCAAACTTTGAAGGCAAAGTTTGCATAGTATGTGTCTCGTTGTAGCAATTTTGTTTTTATTTGGTAATAATTATCTAAACATTGATTAATTAGGTTTAAAATATTCGTCTCGCAAAATACAACAAAATTGTGTAATTAGTTTTTGATTTCATCTACATTTAGTACTCCATATATGTGCCGACATTTTGATGTGATGGAGAATCTTCTTTTTGCACAGTGAAATTTAGTGGTGAATTTGAATATGTAAACGAGGCCTGAACTAAATGAGGCCTCAGACTCGGAACCAAACGCCCCAGGCAGTCAACCACTTCGAGCTCGCGCGTCCCGAGAAGAAGAGAGGAGCGAGCAAAGCAGAGCAGCGGTGCGTGCGAGGCGACGCGAGACGACAGACGAGACGACGACATGCGTCCAGCATGGCATATTGCGCGTGCGCCGATGCAAAGACCTTGTTTAGATCCTAAATTTGGGAAGTAAACTTTGTATAGTAAATGTTCCGTCACATTATAATAATTTTGTTTTTATTTAGTAATAATTGTCTAAATATTGATTAATTAGGCTTAAAATATTCGTCTCGCAAAGTACAACAAAACTGTGCAATTAGTTTTTTATTTCATCTACATTTAGTACTCCATATATGTGCCGACATTTTGATGTGATGAGAAATCTTCTTTTTACATAATAAAATTTGGGAATGAATTTAGGTATCTAAACCAAGCCAAAATTCAAAAATCTCCGACTGCACCCCGTCCGTCCTCTGCATGAGCATGCCCCTGCGGCCCGCAGTGATTTGTCGGCTCACTGTCACTGCCTGCGGCCCGGCCTGCCGCGCCTGCCTGTGAGGCGGCCAGGTGACGTTTCGTGGGGCCATCTTGACAGTGACTTTGCAGCATGTACTGTTGGTACGCTGTTCACTGCTCACGGCTTATTACAAAATTGACAATCTCATAGCAAGGCCAGTAAGCTTGGCTATAAGCATATGACGATGCCGACGGCGGCCGGCGCGTGGATGCGCGACAACGACGAGTGCCGCGCGGGCAACGGCGGCCGGCGCATGGATGGGGCAGGACGACGAGCGCTGTGCGGTTAACGCGGCCTGCGCGCGGATGCGGCGAGGACGACGAGCGCGTCGCACGGACGGGCTGCCGGCGTAGTGAAGCTAGCCGTGCTGAGCGGGGGCGTGGTTGAGCGACGTCCTCACTCCTCACAGCAGCGCTGGTGGACTGGTGGTGGCGGACCACGAACCACGGCAAACCGTGCAAGCGCTCGGCGACGGAACTGGCGACCAACAGCTTCTCTCTCCTCGTTTCTCTTTCCTCCACGTAGATATTTGCTGATATGGCTCGAGTATAAGATATACTGAGACCTATTATTATACCTGCTCTCACAGAGATAAAATATCAGTACTGCTCTGGTAATTTTCCATTTACTGGTAGATCCAGTGGACACCGTGCTAGCCAGCTGTTCGTTGCAGCACGCGCGCCGTGCAACACTTGCATTGCACACACTTGTGTTAAGACTGAGATCCATCATCCGTCCCATGGGCCGTGCTCCAGCCTACAGTATGACGTACAGTACGATAAACACAACGGTAACAAAACCGCGTCGCCGCGCGCAGAATGCCCGTGTGGCACAAGTGAAGGGAAGCCAAAGGCTTTGTCGTGTGAAAAAAACCTCGAATCTATCTTCCTCCTTGGATATTGGTTGGACGGTGGATGGCAAGAGTAAAGTTACGACGTGACTTCCCGAAGAAAAGTCACTGAGCCCTTGTTTAGATCCTAAATTTCACCCCAAATTCCACTATGCAAAAAGAAAATTCCCCATCATATCAAAATATCGGCATATATATGGAGTACTAAATGTAGATAAAATTAAAAACTAATTATACAGTTTTGTTGTACTTTGCGAGACGAATATTTTAAACCTAATTAATCAATATTTGGACAATTATTACCAAATAAAAACAAAATTGCTACAGTGTAACGTGACATTTACTATGCAAAGTTTGGATCCCAAATTTGGGATCTAAACGAGGCCTGAATCCGTGTCCAACAAATTTGCCTTCTTCTGTCATCCCTTGGCCGTTTGGCCTGACTTGCAATTAGTTCTTGCGCCCCCCTCTCTCTCCCCTATGATTTGGACGCAATATATCACAAAATAGTTCAAATACTATTTTAGAGTGCAGTATTGATCCACAAATCAGAAAAAGCTCACTATATATATATGCACGCTATCTTCACTACCGCGTCAATCTGTCATCAACTGGGGCGATAGATCTAGTGCATGTATATAACCGACAAGCAGTTCATGAGGTAGGTACGTGCCCGGTGCCACCACGCAGGATGCAGGCCGATGGCGGGGGCACAAGGGCACAAGGCAAAGGTGCGCCACGAGACAAAAAACAATTGTGCCACTTCGCCCGCCGCAATCACTTTCACTTGGGAGAAAAAGAAGATTCCGTCGTGAGTGGCAGCAACCCAAAGCGGCAACGGAGAGCCCCCCGCGATCACCGCACGTCCCCCACCACAAAGCGGGGATCGCGCCGGCGCGAAGACACGCACCATTCCGCCGCGCCGGCTCACGACGAATCACTCCATCAATCAATCCGAGAACGAAGGCACTGCATGCTTGCATCCCGTGCTCGCTCTTTTTCTTTCGGTTCAACGGGTTATTATTATATCATATCATATATCATGGATTCATGAGTGTAGGATCCGCAGAAATCGTCTTCTCTCTCTTTTTTTTTTCCGGAGAAAAAGGGCGAGGGGATCGCCATGCTCATCGACACTGTTCTACGCATTATTACAACCCAACATGCATGTCAAAGTTATCTGCGCGTAAGAAAAGGCAAACCACTCACCGAAACATAGCGCGTTCACAATACCTATAGTTTTCCTTCATTATGGCCATCCTTGCCTGTCCGCAGGGATTTATTTAGTGTTTAGGATTATATCCATCGGGAACATACTTAAATTGTTTATCGGACCTCGTATGTGCTAGTGTGCGGACGCTCACGCTTCACTCTATTTCCCGCGCGTGCACATGCACTCCACGCCCCGCCAACACGCCTCTGCCTGCGCCTGTGTTTCGCGCACCCACATGGGGCCTGTGCCACGCGGACGTCGCCCGCACCACCAGACTGCGTGGAGGGACCGCTCGTGCCCCCTCCCATTTTCCACGCGCATTCTATTTACCACACTCGATCTACTTCTGAAACATCCAAATGCGGCGCTTGCAACATGTCTAAAGACAGATAAAACACACTGAAACATGCTTCTGAAACACTTATAAAAACACTTGAAAAACACTTAAAAATCATTGCAAACATAAGCAACATCCAGAAATACTTGAAACATATGTGTGAAATCTATGCAACATCCAGATAAACATACTTACAATATATGTTCAAAAACACAGATGAAACATTAGGAACAAATGCTTGCAACATATGTGTACAACCATTGGAACATATACACCATCCTGATCTCCTTTTGCAACATCCATCTGAAACACTTGCAACATCCATCTGAAACACTTTGCAACATACCTCTGAAATATCTGAAACACTTGAAACATACGCTTGCAATATGCATTTTTCACCCTTTTTCCGTGCGACGCAGAGCAGCGCAAGAACGGGCGGTTCTGGCCAGCCGGTGGAGGATGGTGGCGCGGCCTGGCAGCGGCCAGCTGCGCTTGCGCCTGGCCTGAGCCCGGCTAGTGACGGCCCTTTCTCCTAGCTACCTAGCCACAAGCGGTGTCTGGGCGCTTGCAAGACTGTTGCTGGGTTGGCCCCAGCCAGCCAACGCCATCGGCGAGCGCCCAGACCCAGACGGCGGTGAGGAGGCTCATCGGCTCGGTGGAAGCGACCGCAGCCAGCGGGCGGCGCGGGGAGGCGGCCACGGTGGGTGGGCAGCGCGGTGCGGTGGTGGAGAACGCGGTGAAGCCGCGACACGAAGCGAAGCGAGTGGGGTTGGGGATTTCTACCCGGTGATGAGATGGAGCATGTGCGTAGAGGGGCTGCCTGTTGGGCCCGATTACTGCACAGGCCCGTGAACAAGGCGTTCAGATAGACGCTCTTCCCATAGCATTAGCAATTGTTTATATATCAGGGTTGTTAAAGCCCACTCTATCCTGCTCACACGGGAGCATTCAAGCATTGGTGGCTTATTCATGCGTCAACACATGTCTATGTATGTTTTGCAAAATTTTGCCAAAAAAACCCTTTAACTTTTATAAAATCAACCCGCCATCTACCTTGTCCATAAACAGTAATCGCACTTTGAAATTTTATGAATAGAACCCTCATGTTAATTTTATTTTAACATGAAGAAGGCAAGATTTGGTTGCCTAACTATTTTGCAGAAATCCCCTTGAAATTTTGCGAAGCCCCCCTCAGAGGCGCACCCTAAGTCCCCAACCCTAGCGCAACGGTCCATCTCATCTCTGCCTCTCTCCTCTTTCTCTCTCCCCGCCACCACTAAGAGAACTAGGACGAAGCGACAATTCATAAACTTAGTGGCAATTATAAGCAGGAGGCAACAATTGCAATGGGAGACTGCCTGCATTGTGGAAGTTGTTTCATCAGGACCCTCCTTGGTAGGAGAAGTTGAAAATAGCTTTTTTGTGATGCTAGGCAAAAGCGCTACCAAATAGACCCTAAATTAGTGTTGTGCATAGAAGCATGGCAAAAAAAAGGCTGTAAAAAAACTTATCAATTGGCTTTTAATTCCAGCTTATTTTGATCATAAACAATTTATAACTTGTACCAACCATGGCTATTATTTTGTATATCATTATCGAGCTTTTTGTCGGTCTTGGTCGAAAACATTTAAATTTAAATTTACAAAAATCTATTGGAATTTTGTCAATAATGAAGCTTTTTGTAATATATATACTAAATTTTAAGTATTTTAAATCTTAACAATACTTGATATGATTATACATATCTAAATAGTGAGTGAAAGTCATGGAACACTTTAAAAATGAGGATTTCTCCAATTAAAAAAAGGTACATTTCAAACTTACGGTGTTCGCTTTCTTTACGGGTCCCGACAAAAACATCAAAATCTGAACTCGGACGGAACTCTGGCGATTCTTTTTTTTAAAGTCCGGCCATATTTTGGACTGCGTGACTGCAATGAGTATTTTTTTTTAAGAAAACAGCAGCAGTGAGTAGGTTTTTTTTTTAAGAAAAATGCAGCCGTGAGTAGCAGTCCGCTCGTTTCGCTTTTGAGCCTGCGCCTGTTTGGATGCAGGACCTAGCCCCTGTTCGTTTGCTTTATAATTTATATTTTTTTAGTTTGTTTTTTTAGTTGAAATAGTATTTTTTTTCTCTTATAACAAATGAACGGTACTTTCAGTTATGATTTTAACGAAACGAACGAGCTCTCAAGTTTAGTTGGTGTCATATCAGATGTTATGTTAAATGTTTGGATATTAATAAAAAACAAATTACAGATTCTATCAGTAAACCGCGAGATGAATTTATTAAGACTAATCAATCCGTCGTTAGCATATGTTTATTGTAGTTTTATTATAGTAACACATTGTCAAATCATGAACTAATTAGTCTTAAAAGGTTTCTAGTAAATTAGCCATAATTTATGGTCCTGTTCGGCAGGCTGTTTTTTGGCTTATAAGCCGGCTATGGCTGATTTGCTGTGAGAAAAAAAACACTGTTCTACGGCTGATAAGCCGTGCTGATAAGCTCAGCCGAACAGGAGGTATATATTTAATTTCGTAAATAATTTATATTTAATACTATATATATTTGATGTGATGGGACTAAAGTTCAGACTCGGAACCAAACGCCCCAGCCAGTCAACCACTTCGAGCTCGCGCGTCCCGAGAAGAAGAGAGGAGCGAGCAAAGCAGAGCAGCGGTGCGTGCGAGGCGACGCGAGACGACAGACGAGACGACGACATGCGTTCAGCATGGCATATTGGTTGGCAATGGCGTGCGCGTGCGCCGATGCAAAATTCAAAAATCTCCGACTGCACCCCGTCCGTCCTTGCTCTGCATGAGCATGCCCCTGCGGCCCGCAGTGATTTGTCGGCTCACTGTCACTGCGTGCGGCCTGCCGCGCCTGCCTGTGAGGCGGCCAGGTGACGTTTCGTGGGGCCATCTTGACAGTGACTTTGCAGCATGTACTGTTGGTACGCTGTTCACTGCTCACGGCTTATTAGGCTCTGTTTAGTTTTAAAAAAAAATTATAAAATTTTTCAGATTTTCCGTTACATCGAATCTTTAACACATGTATGAAACATTAAATATAGATAAAAAATAAAACTAATTACACAGTTTAAACGAAATAGACGAGACAAATCTTTTAAACCTAATTAGACCATGATTAGATACTAATTGCTAAATAACAACGAAATTTGCTACAGTGTCATTTGCAAAAAATTTTACAACTAACAAGCCCTTACAAAATTGACAATCTCATAGGAAGGCCAATAAGCTTGGCTATAAGCATATGACGATGCTGACGGCGGCCGGTGCATGGATGCGCGTCAACGATGAGCGCCGCGCGGGCAACGGCGGCCGGCGCATGGATGGGGCGAGGACGACGAGCCCTGTGCGGTTAACGCGGCCTGCGCACGGATGCGGCGAGGACGACGAGCGCGTCGCACGGACGGGCTGCCGGCGTAGTGAAGCTAGCCGTGCTGAGCGGGGGCGTGGTTGAGCGACGTCCTCACTCCTCACAGCAGCGCTGGTGGACTGGTGGTGGCGGACCACGAACCACGGGAAACCGTGCAAGCGCTCGGCGACGGAACTGGCGACCAACAGCTTCTCTCTGCTCGTTTCTCTTTCCTCCATGTAGATATTTACTGACATGGCTCGGGTATAAGACAAACTGAGACGTATTATTATACCTACTCTCACATAGATGAAATATCAGTACTGCTCTGGTAATTTTCCATTTACTGGTAGATCCCATGGACACCGTGCTAGCCAACTATTCGTTGCAGCACGCGCGCCGCGCGACACTTGCATTGCACACACTTGTGTTAAGACTGAGATCCATCATCCGTCCCGTGGGCCGTGACGTACAGTACGATGAACACAACGGTAAAAAAATTTGCCTTCTTCTGTCATCCCTAGGCCGTTTGGCCTCTGATACTCTTATAAAAAGGCTATGATATGCCATGCCACGGCGGTGGCTTGGGAGTTGGAGCGTGGAACCCAGGAACGAGTGCATGGAGCTTCTGAACTCCCATAGAAAATTGACTTGCAATTAGGGCCACGTTTAGATCACAAATATTTTGAACCTGATGAATAGTATCACTTTCGTCTTATTTGACAAATATTGTCTAATCTTGGACCAACTAGGTTCAAAAGATTCATCTCGTGATTTCCAACTAAACTGTGTAATTAGTTATTTTTTTACCTACATTTACTACTTCATGCATGAGTCCAAAGATTGATGTGACGGAGAGAGTAAAAAAATTCTAACTTTTGGGGTGCATAGTTCTTGCCCACCCCTCTCTCTCCCCTGTGATTTGGACGCAATATAATATCATAAAAGTAATTCAAATACTATTTTAGAGTGCAGTATTGATCCACAAATCGAAAAAAGCTCACTACACATATATATAATAAAAAGTTCAATGCATGAGCGGCCCTTGAACTTGTCAAGGGATACCACTTAGGTCCACGAACTTGGAAATTGTATTTTGAGATCCATAAACTTGTTAAACGGAGCATCGTAGGTCCATAGCAGTCATGCAAGCATTTTATCTGACGTGGCATTGCCACCATGGCAGTGAAATATGCATAGAGCCGCTTGAAACCCTAATACGCAGTGACCACAACCGTGACTGCACGCACCATCCTCGCGACGATGAGCACTAGCACTAGCCTCATGGGCACGTATGCGGCGGCCTCCATGTGATGGAGCAGCGTCACCTCCCCTCCATTGCCGTGGCATTCAACGGGGGTGACCTCCGACCAGAGCGCGGCGGCCATCACCCTGCTGGTGCCGGTGCTGGCGCCACCACGGTCGATGTGACCCCGATGTCTTCCCATTTCCTTCCTGTCTCCTATGTTTTCCCCTTGGTCTGGGGCCTAGGTATCTATCCATTCGTCTCGTTGTAGCCCAGGCAAAGCAAGCACTCCCTGAAGCAATTCCACAAGAAACCATGGTCATAGGCACCTCACGGCGTCTAGCGATGTGTACAGCTATGGCGTCGTCCTGTTGGAGCTGCTCACGAGGAGCAGGCCCTCATCGACTGGCTGTGCTTTCTGCTAGCTCGCCGCGCCGCTCTTTACGCTCGCCGTGCACGCTCGCCGCGTCATCCTCTGTGATGGTCGCGCTCGCTCACCTCGCTCCAATCCCGCGTCGCCCGCCAAGGCTACGAAGATAACGACCATGCTTGTCGCGCCAATGGCGCATGCTTACCGCGCTCGCCCTGAACTCTCCGCACCGTTCGCGAGCTCGCCACGCCGTTCTCTGAGCTGGCTATACACGTTCGCAGCGTGCCAGGCCTATGAACACAAGCCGGTCCATCTACGGCCCTGTCGTTGGCTGCAAGGAGTAGCACTGAGCAGCAGACATAAATTCGGACAACTTCACCCACAAAGACGAATGAGGCGCTGGTGTGGCGGCACATGAGATGCATGGCGTCAGAAGCCGGCCACGTGCAGCTCACGCCGCAGCGCTGGCAGCAGACAAGAGCTTCATTGTGCGGCAGGTCATCATGGGGCAACGGGGCAGCCGGGGACTTGTTCGAGCGTGCACTGAGCAACACGCTCAAGAAGCTGCCATCGCAGTCCCCGTCGCCTGACTCCGATCCGCCCAGCGCCCCTGGCGCTGATCAAGGTCATCTGCCGTAGTGCCATGTGCAGTCTACGCAGAAGGACTCGCACCTCGCCGTCGACCAGCTCCTACTCAGCCTGTTCAAGAGCTCGCAGAGACCTGCGTGCGCCGAGCTAGAGAAGATCGATGTCATCGATGACACCGGCGTGGGCAAGACGACCGTCGTGGAGGGCCTCGCGCAGCGCATCGACCGTGGCGTGCGGCGGCACTGGTTCGTTGAAAGTCCTAGTTTGGTTTTGGAGAATTGATGAAATCCTATATGCTAACCTATTTGATCAAGTGTGAATGACATAGGTAGCATAATTCCACGTGGTGGAGCAAGAGGTGATGATCATGATGGCTCAAGTGATCAAGATGTTCTGGACTTGAAATGATGGAAAAGCAAAATGAACTCAAGGCAAAGGTGATAACCATATAGGGTCATTTTGTTTTGGTGATCAAGATATTTAGTGAGTGTGATCACATTTAGAATTGATAGTCATACTATTAAGAGAGGTGAAACTTGTTGTGAAATGCGGTTGTTAAAGTGCCACTAGATGCTCTATAACTTATTGCATATGCATTAGGATCTAGTGTGGTGCTAACTCCTTTGAGAAAACGATTGTGAAAATACTAACACACGTGCACAAGGTGGTGAACACTTGGTGGTGTTAGCACTTTTGCGAAGGCAATGGAGTTTGAGTGGTAGAGAGGGGTTTGGGTCACTACGCCGGAGGTGAAAAAACGGAGACGAATGAAGGTCACTGGATGACCGGACGCTGAACCGGATGCGGTCTCGATCTTATGATCGAACACGGTGGCGTGTCCAATCACGATCGACCGGACGCGTCCGGTCGCGCGTGGAGGCTTACTGGAAACGATCGGACGCTAGCACTGTGGCGTCCGATACGAAGGGGTGGCGCGTCCGGTCTTGGCGCTTGGTGCGTGACTTGGTTTGACCAGCGCGTTCGGTCAGTCACGGGACCGACGCGTCCGGTCGACCGTGGTGCGTGGCTGAACACGTGAGCGAGCGACCAGACTCTACTGTCACGTCATCGTGCCGAGCAGCGCGTCCGGTTGATCTATGTTGAGCGCTGTATCGTTTCAAGTGACTGTTACGATCTAACGTACGAGATTTAAAGTGTGACACGTTTCGCTGCGGGATTCGCTTGTTACTCTTGGTGGTTGCCGCCACCTAGACGGCTTGGAGCATCGAGGATTGTCGAGCGGAGGAAGGTGCTTGTCTTCGGCTCCGATTATGGTGATTGTGAGGGGATCTTGACCTTTCCCCAGCGGAGAGCCAAAAGGTACTCTAGTGGAATGCGCGTGGCTTGTGTGATCCTCTCTTATGTTGGTTGTGCGACACCCTATTGAAGGTTTGGCGTGTGATGCCAATTAGCTCGTGAACCTCCAAGTGAGTGCATCGCCACAACGAGGACTAGCTTGCCGGCAAGCAAGTGAACCTCGGTAAAAAATCATTGTGTCATCTTTGATTCTGAGGTGTTTGGTCTCTATTGGTATTCTCTCTTGTGATTGGCTCAATCCTCTACACGGCGGTATAATCTTCCATCACATTTTTACTTATCGTTGTTTAGTTGTTCTTGTGTAGTTCTCTTGCTTAGCTTTAGCTTGTCACCTAGGAGTAATTAGTGACACAGCCTTGTGTGCTACATTAAAGATCATAGAAACTAGAAAGGGTAGGTGGCTTGCAACCTTCTTGTAGTGCTAGCGCAAAACTCACTTCGCCATCTTAAGTACTAATCAATTGTTTCTAAGTGTTGTTGTAGATTTTTTTAAATAGGTTATTCACCCCCTCTAGCTATTTGGTCCTTACATCCGTGGGCAACGAATTTGGTTGCGTTTGGTGATAGGCCCCGGTGGTGCGGAGCAGAGCCGGCATTGGAGTGGGCTCACGCGGGGCTAGAGCGGCGTGCACATGGATGGTGCGCGCAACCGCGATTGCGGCCACTGCGGACGCCTATGAGGGACGGGCCAGAGTAGGGGCGCCAGTTTAGGGGATCAGGATTTCAAGGGGCTCTATGCATATTTCACCGCCAAGGTGGCAACGCCATGTCAGACAAAATGCCCACATGGCTGATGTGGTCTTGTGATGCACCGTTTAACAAGTTTATGGGCCTAGAAATGCAATTTCCAACTTGACAAGTTCAAAGGACACTCATGCATTTAACTCTAAAATAAAACAGAGATTGAAGTTATGTTACTCAAGGAGACTAATCATATCTCCAACTCGAATAAAGACATTCTACGTAAATCCTCTCATAAGTCACACCAATCATCTTCATCCATAGAAGAAGTCTCCAAACCCTCTTTACATAGGAGTGGATACGATTGATCAACCAGGTTTTACATGAAAAACTCGTTTGTTGCTCGCCAAAAAAATCATTTGTAGCATAAAAGGATCCTAATTATAAAAAATTGTTACCCCTTTAAAAAATACTTCATCCAAATAATAATTGGTCGAATCCATTAATGTCGAAATGATGATGCATTACATACTACTCAGTCCTAATAAAAAGCTCCAAAACCTTCCAAAGGTCCTAAAAATAGTTCATAAAGATAAAAGAGCTGGATGTACCAAACTTAGCAGCAGAACTTTAGAAACAATCTTTTGCCAAATAATTGCAAAATTCATTTTAATCCTAAAATGACGTTCCATTCCTCACTCATCATGTCTCTCCTAATATTTTTTTTATATTTTTTTATAAAACCCAGAGACATTCTCCATCTTCATCCACTGCAAAGCCCCCAAAACCCTCTCTAAAGCACTGCACAAGGGCCCTGCCTGCTTTACCCCCACCCAGCCGCCATTATCACTACCACCTCAGCACCTCACTCTCAATCCCACTCCCCTCGACTCCTCCAATGGAGCTTACTCTCCCCTTCCTCCTCCTTGCACTCCTTGCAAGCCCCTCGCTTGCCCATGCCAATGGCGACGGCGGCAACACGACGACGTACATCGTGTTCATGGACCCGGCGCGCATGCCGGCCGTGCACCGGACACCGGCGCACTGGCACGCGGCGCACCTCGAGTCCCTGTCCATCGACCCGGCCCGCCACTTGCTGTACTCCTACTCCGCCGCCGCGCACGGATTCGCGGCGGCGCTGCTACCGGGCCATTTGCCCCTGCTCCGCGGCAGCCCCGAGGTGCTCCAGGTCGTGCCGGACGAGGTGTTCCAGCTCCACACCACGCGCTCCCCGGAGTTCTTGGGCCTTCTCACGCCGGCCTACCAGCCCGCCATCGGCAATCTAGAGGCGGCCACGCACGACGTGGTCATAGGGGTTCTTGACACCGGCGTATGGCCGGAGTCGCCGAGCTTCGCGGGCGCCAACCTGCCGCCGCCGCCCGCGCGGTGGAAGGGGGTGTGCGAGGCTGGCGTGGATTTCCCGCCGAGCTTGTGCGGGAGGAAGCTGGTGGGCGCGCGCAGCTTCCCGCGCGGCCTCCGTGCCGCAAACGGCGGCGCAATAGGCGTGGGGAAAAGGACGTTCAGGTCGGCCCGGGACAGGGACGGGCACGGCACGCACACGGCGTCCACGGCGGCCGGCGCGGTGGTGGCGAACGCAAGCCTGCTCGGGTACGCCACTGGGACGGCGCGCGGGATGGCGCCCGGGGCGCGCGTGGCCGCGTACAAGGTGTGCTGGCCGGAGGGGTGCCTCGGCTCCGACATCCTAGCCGGCATTGACACCGCTGTCGCTGATGGGGTGGGCGTGCTGTCGCTGTCCCTCGGCGGCGGTTCAGCGCCCTACTTCCGGGATACCGTAGCGGTGGGCGCCTTTGGTGCCGCGGCGGCCGGCGTGTTCGTCTCTTGCTCCGCCGGAAACTCCGGCCCTTCCGGCGCCACCGTCTCAAACTCGGCTCCGTGGGTCGCCACCGTCGGCGCAGGGACACTCGACCGAGATTTCCCGGCATACGTCACGCTCCCCACAGGCGCGCGCCTGGCCGGCGTGTCCCTCTACGCGGGGCCTTCTCCCTCCCCACGCCCCGCCATGCTCCCACTCCTCTACGGCGGCGGGCGTGACAACGCCAGCAAGCTCTGCCTCTCTGGGACGCTCGACCCGGCCGCCGTGCGAGGCAAAATAGTTCTCTGCGACCGCGGCGTGAACGCGCGCGTGGAGAAGGGCGCCGTCGTCAAGGCGGCCGGAGGCGCCGGCATGATATTGGCCAACACGGCGGCCAGCGGAGAGGAGCTCGTGGCGGACAGCCACCTGCTCCCCGCGGTGGCGGTGGGGCGGATGGTGGGTGACAAGATACGGGAGTACGCGGCGCGCGGCGGCGGCAGGCCCATGGCAATGCTGAGCTTCGGCGGCACGGTTCTTGGCGTCCGGCCGTCTCCAGTCGTGGCGGCGTTCAGCTCCCGCGGCCCCAACACCGTCGTGCCGGAGATCTTGAAGCCGGACATGATCGGCCCGGGGGTAAACATCCTGGCCGCTTGGACCGGCGTCGCTGGACCGACCGGACTCGCCAAAGACGGCCGCCGGACTCTCTTCAACATCATCTCAGGTGAGTGCCCCACTGTCCCCACCAAGCTCTTGCATTGTTCAGATTCAAAATTTCTTGTCTTGTTGCTATCGTCTTTATCAAGCTCTTGCACTGCTCGTGCTCAGTGTTTAGATTCAAAACTGCACATATTGTCATGTTGCTAGCCTTCTAGGAATTACTACTACTGATTTACTGCTCCTACTCCTACACATAGACAATTCAGTTAGTAAAGAGAGATAATACTGGCAAACAGGGCCTTTATCAGATCCAGTCACGCTCATGCTGTTGTAGAAAGGCCGTTTCATCTTAACTTTCATTTGTGTCGTAAGAAATCGCATTTGCTTTCACGATCTTTTGTCAGGGTTGCACATGTGATGCTCTGCTAGATATGAACCGCTTAAAAGGCAACAGCAGCAAGGACAAGTTACCTTTTACTTTTTCCTTTTTTTTTTCTTGACAATTCAAAAGGCATGAGGCAAGGGGACACTAGTGATTTGAGTACTCTCCAACTCTATAGACCGGATCTTGCAAAACTGTGGTGGTATTTTCAGTACTAGCTTAGCAAAGGTGTTGTCACAGCTGAAATTTAATCAAATAATTCTGAGAGATCTCAGTTCTCATTGATTTGTATATTTGTTTAATTAGTGTAGGAGTCTCCAATTCTCTCCTACACTTAATTGGATCGATTTCTAACAATATATACTGTATATGTGAATGTCGGGTTATTGATTTGTTATCAGCAGATTAATTCGTTTTAGTTGAATAGATAATTCTGTTTGCAGAGTGGAATTTGTGCTTCCTGTTGCCATGGCGGTTGAACTAATGAGCTGCTGTTTTTACCATGCTGTGGATCTTTCCTATGAGAAAAGAGACAGATTCCTCATTGTTTAGTTGTTTAGAATAGTTGATAATATACACAGTAGAATGCAAGGAAAACTGAGCTGTCGAGACTCCATTCAGGCACAGCTCTTGTATGCTAAACTGTTATTTTCTTATTCTATTTATTTTACTCATGCTTATATAGTGAGTTTCTTTCATGGTTGACATTCCTCAGTGCTGAATACATCAGTCTGCCTGCTACTGCGAGCTGAACTGAGCAATTATCAGGCAAGTATATTACCAACTGATTTCTTCTTTTGATTCCTGCAGGGACATCGATGTCATGCCCTCACATTAGCGGAGTGGCTGCGCTCATGAAGGCCGCTCACCCTGACTGGAGCCCTGCTGCCATCAAGTCTGCGCTAATGACCACCGCTTACAGCGTCGACAACACAAACTCCTCTCTCCGGGACGCCGCGGACGGTTCACTTGCAAATGCGTTTGCTTATGGTGCCGGCCATGTCGACCCGCAGAAGGCACTTTCTCCGGGCCTCGTGTATGACATCACTACAAATGACTATGCTGCCTTCCTCTGCTCCCTGAACTACAGTGCCCCGCACATCCAAGTGATCACCAAGACGTCCAACGTCTCCTGCCCGAAGAAATTCCGCCCCGGTGATCTCAACTACCCATCCTTCTCAGTGGTGTTCAATCAGAAATCGAAGCGGGTCCAGAGGTTCAGAAGGGAGCTAACCAATGTTGGCCCCGCGACTTCGGTTTACAACGTGAAGGTGATCAGCCCTGAGTCCGTTGCTGTCACGGTGGCACCGGCGAAACTCACGTTCAAGAAGGCGGGGCAGAAACTCAGGTACCATGTCACCTTTGCGTCCAAGGCTGGGCAAGGCCACGCGAAACCGGATTTCGGGTGGATATCGTGGGTGAACGATGAACACGTCGTTCGCAGCCCGGTCGCGTATACATGGAAGATGTGAGGTGAGTAGTAATCAGCTGAGTCTTCCTGGTGTCTAAGTCGTCTAATCATGCTGCTTAGCAGATGAAGGATAGGATAGGTTGATGTAGTTTGCTGATCGCTTCACAAAGAGAATCGGCGTGAAGCTCTCGACTGCAAACCTGTATTTGTTGCTTCCCTGGGTACCGGGTGTGGGTCGGTCGGTAACTCGCCGGGCCTCAACTTGGCCTCTAGTTTTCAGAGGTCCGGCATGAAAACTTATGGAATTAACATGTGAGGTTTCCTTTTCTTCTAGCGTTATTATAAGTTTTCAGACATCAAGAAACCCTGAATCTGAATGAATCCTCCGTTTGCCGGTGTGCCTGGTAAACCCTGTATTGATTCCTTAGTGAATGTGACTGGATTTATCTGCTACCTTGTCAATTTGTATTGACGTGGTTTTATGTCTTTGGACGTATTCTGCGGAGTTTTATGTTTTAAACTTTTTTTAAAGAAAAATGAAGATTCAAACGTGTGCATGGAGTCCCCGTATGAGCTACTGCTTGCCTGTTTCCTGGTACAAATGGTGCTAGTGCTATGTGAAGATTCTTGCCCGAAATCCTCCTACCATAGTGAAGACTGAAAGACAACACAGATCCCCGCGTGAGTCGATCTGCTTTGTGGGACACGGAAAAGAAAAAGGCTACGTGCGTTGTCTCGCCACGCCGCCTTTCGCTGTCGCCCCGGCATGTGTGCGTGTACGCCTGCATAGCACGCGTGCTTCCTGCCAGTACCACCATCCTCGTCGCCGCCTTCTCTTTCCAGCAGCCAGCAGGATCACGACCAACCGTAGTTTGGGATTGGGAAAATGGGTTCCGTAGCATCAAAAGTTGATTTCGGCCCCGTAAAATATCACTGAAAGTTGCCACTGCCAACTAAAAATACTATTCCATCAGTTTTCATCAGCTGAGCCGTTAAATAAGACCAAAATACCCCCAAATCAATAGAACGTGAATACATGACCCCAGCACACACTGATAGGTTAAACCCAACACATATGAACAGATAATTAAGCACCTCAGTCCATCCACATATTAACAGCACATATATACAGATTCATCCGGTACTAGTTTTACCATTTAACACATACACAAGGACAATCATTCTAGCACATTAGAACTGTCATTGCAGCACATTACATTCATGGAAACACATCCATAGTTTAAAACATGCACCCAACAAATAAGTCTGCTAGCACACAAAGGTTTAATAACACTAACACCAGCTAGAAAATAACAGTGGCACCACACATAGGCTTTGCTCTTACAAATCCAATCCTAGCCTAAGATAAGTCGCCTCGCAATACCTCCTGGTGACGTTTCTGCTGCTGCCCTTCTCCTTGTTGTAGGCCCTACACTGAGAGGACTAGAAGTAGAAGCTGCCATCAACCTCATTGTTGGCCCTGGACTAACTGGTGTTTGTGTGACCAAGGAAGCAGAGGCTGTTGCAGATGCCTTCTTAGATTTCTTAGGAGCTTTGGTGGAGTTTGAAGTACTTGGTTTTTCTTTCCTTTTCCTACATAACAGCAAGGTAATCAACAATTATACTTAGAAAGAATTGGTATTGTACTAAGTGATAGGAGCATAAAATTAATTTACCTAGATTTAGTAGGTACTAGTTGTGGTAATTCAACACCAAGCTCAGTAGGGGGCTCACGACAACCCTTCTCAATGTGCCCGAATTGGAAACATCTTTTGCATTGGTAAGGACCCATTTTTCCAGGCTCACCCCCTGCTCTTGATCCTTTTCACTCGTGGCCTACCCGCGGACCTTTCTAGATTTGGAGGCAACATTTGAAACCTGGGATCAACAATAGGCCACGATGACTTGTCAACCATTGGTTGACCTCAAACTGATAAGTAGCCTTGAAGCGATGAACTGAGTAGTAGTCATGCACATAGTCATCAAGTTTTATTTGTCTCAAGGAACCTATAAAGGCTATAACATGAGTGCAAGGTTTACCAGAAATGTGCCACTGCCCACATGAACATGTTTTGCTTTCAAGGTCCACAACATGCCTCCAAGGATAGTTGTCCTTAGTCAATCCAGATACCTCGGCCTTAAGCCCACCACTCCCCTTAATTGTGTGCTTCAAGTTTCTACTCTTCATCTTCAGCTCATTTAAGAATTGTCCCTTCAAGTTTGTTAGCTATATGCTGCCTCATAGCTATCTTTTCCATGATCATGGCTCTAATTGTGTCCATGAGGACATCCACAGGAAACCCTTTGGTCTCTTTAATCCAGTTGTTGAAGCTTTCTGATATATTGTTGTTCACATAATCAACCTTGCACTCCCCTGAGAACTTAGCTCGAGACCAAAGTTGTTTGTGCTCTGCATGCAAGTAAGGAATTGCTGCTGGACAATTCTCTGCAATTCTATCCCAAAGTCATTGCTGCCTCCTAGCATTACATGCCCAAGCACAAGGCCACATGTACTTTAGCACATATCCATCGAAGTGCTTCCTAAAATTGTGCATGAGATGCCTAAAACACTCTCTGTGCTCAACATCACATTGGAAGATATTATGGACTGCTGTCTCTGAGCCTTTGCAAGCATCTATGTGAATTGTGAGTTCACGTGGAGTACCAATTGCTCTCTTCAATTGCCTCTAGAACCATGTCCAATCAGCTTTTGTCTCTTTGTAAAAAATTCCATATGCCATCGGGTACATCCAATTATGTCCATCAATTGTTGTTGCTGCAGTTAGCTGTCCATTATATTTACCTGTGAGGTGAGTAGAATCAACCCCAAGGTATGGCCTACAACCAACAAGAAATCCGTTCACACATGCTTTGATGGCCACAAACTACTGAAATAAACTCGACCATTCTTCTTATTCTTCTTGCAGTCAATCTCTACTATGCTTCCAGGACATGTAGCCTCTAACTCAGCTTTGAAACTCCACAACATTTTAAAACTTTCCTCCCAAGTGCCATGTAGGCCTTTTAGTGCAAGTTGCCTTCCTTCCCACACCTTATTGTATGACATTTTGATTGGAAACTGAGTTTCAAGCTGAACCTGCAATTTCTTTGCTCCCAAGTCTAGGGTGGCCTTAAGTACCTCCTTGGCCCTGTCAGCAACCCAAGCTTTGCTGGCCTCCTTTCCCCTCACTTGGCTGGTGCTAGCACAAGTATGGCTAGAACCAATTGACACAACCTAAAAATAAACAGGAGATATTATATCTGAATTTAGCATTCAAATATGGAGAGAACATGAAAAATAATACATGTTGTGCATTCTAAAAATAATTCAAAGAAAAATAATACATGATGTACATTCTAAAAATAATAGAAAGAACAATAATACATGCTATACATATTAAAAATAATACAAAGAAAAATAATACATGTTGTACATTCAAAAAAATAATACAAAGAACAATAATACATGCTGAATTATGGGTAGAACATGGAAACAACGATTAGTATATCATGAAAGTGGGGCAACCAAGAAGTTTCTTTGCATGAACTTTCCATCCACATTCTGAATCCGCACATCTTGCCCTATATCTTGATTTATCACTATGCTCTACAAAGGTTTGAAACTCCCTTTTTATGGCATATTGCTTAATCATTAGTACGAAGGCCTTTTTGTCAGTAAATGTCGAACCTTCCTTTATATCAGGGTTGTCTCTGTCATATGTAGTGAGTGCAACATATGGAGCATCTTACATCATGGTGGCTTCATCACTTGGCACAACCTCAGGATCTGTAGCTTCAGTTACATTCTTGCTGCTCTCTGTTTTCTTCTTTTCTTGCTGCACTTTGTCATTGCTTCCTACTTTAGGTACCTTCCTGAAATACCTCCACTCTTCATCCACTCCAACCGGATCATCTCCCTCATGGTCAACACCCAGGTCCATATATTGGTCACCTTCCTCCTCCTCTACTTTTGAAGCACCAGCAGCTGTAACACCAAGTTGAGGTTCCATAGCCCATTCTAGACCATCCAATTCTGCACTCACATGCAGATCCTTGAACTTTTCTGTGACCTGAAGTTGTAGGTCATTCTCTTCATCTGTTACTTGTCCTTCATTCTCAATCAAAGCCAAATCAACGTGCTCACTTCTATCTATGGTCATGATAAACTCCATTTTTGAGGCTCACAGCAAAGCTAGAAGCTCTTGGTCCATACCAAGGCGAATTGTTAGATTATTCTGACCCACAAACCAAAAGTTTGCCTCTTGATAACTAGCCCAGCTAAAGTGCTTGAACACATCTTTCTCCATATCAATGATGGAGTACTCTTCTGCATCCACCCACCAGTCCAAGCATCTGCCTTTTTTGTACACAGATCGACCATCCTCAACAGTTGAGTAGGATGAAACATCAATCACTACTTGACATGCATTGTTTGGATCGATCTTGAAATAGTAGCAGTGCAAAAAAATTAGCACGGCTGCCAAATGCTCTTTTTCATTAGTGACCATCCTCATACCAAGTGAAATCGCACACACAAATGAACCGGATAACAGAAACAATTGCAATTCCTAACTAATTTCAGCAGGGCCGAGCCTAAGGGTGTGCAGGAGGTGCGACTGAACAGGGCCTCAGTTTTGTAGGGGCCCCTAACTTCCAACACTTGAGACCATAAAAAATGATTGGCTAACAGGTTAAAAAATTGATTGCCTAACTGGTTAATTAAAAAAAATGATTGGCTAACTGACTATTCGAAGAATCAGAGCAACATTTACGTGACTAGCTATAGTTAATATGCTATAGTAAATTAGTAATATATAGTATGTACCACTGGTTGGCCAAAATTTCCTATGAGACCATGAATTTGATAATCTGTGTTCTAAATTGAAAGCCAACAAGTGAGTGGTGACCGAGATAAATTCCTTTTCTTCAGTTTCAATCCTACGTAGTCCTTCATATAAACTAATACTATAACTATTCATATATCCATTGCTATGTAGGAATAATATATTACAACATATACATTATTCTAATTTTAGTTTTCTAGGCAGGTAGATCTGTTTCTAGAGTTTGGAACAGGGCCCCGAATTTTGCTGGCTCGGCCCTGAATTTCAGCTATACTACACTACGAATAAATATGGCAATGGGGCCCGATCCCCGATTCCCCGCGGGGAATTCCCCTATTAGGGGACGGGGATGGGGCCAATTTCAACCCCATGGGGATTTAAACGGTAGGAAACTGATCCCCGTCGGGGCTGACGGGGACGGGGATGGTTTCATGTCCCCCGAACCCGATCCCCGTATCCCCGCCCTGTTAGGTTGCAGCATAGGCATGACCCAACAAGGAAAGGCCCAACAACAGGCAGCTGAATATATATACCATGTGTAACCCTAATCCTATCATCTCACCTCCGACTCCCACACAAGACCCTGCTCCACCAAGGCGCCGCCACCAGCCATCGCGTCTCATCTCACTTCTCACCCTCTCCCCTTCAGCTACCACTTTCCGCACGCACCACCTGCCTACTAGCATCACCACGCAGCCATGTGCCGAGTGCCTGAGCCTGCACGGCGTGCTGCGTTCCAAGGAGACCAGAAACGACCGAGCAACGGAGCAAGCAATAGGGCGGGATGTCATCTGTGGTGTTGCAGCTCAAACCGATTTGAGTCTCCTGCTGTCTGATGATTCGAGCATGTCGCTCCTGCCGTCTACATCAGAGCACTACTAGATCCATCTACAAGTGCAATGTGTATGTAACAGCGTGCTTGTGCATTGGAGCCTGCTCTTGCTACTGCCCTCTAGATCTGTGTGCTACTAGATCTTCTATGAGCGCAATGATGTGTGTACAATGTATTGCGTGCTTGTGCAATGGTGCTTTTATGCTGGAAAAATTATTGGAATTTCATGGTGTTCAATTTCTCCCGCACTTTACTCTTCTATGGTTGTAATTTTTTCTATGGGTGTTTCTACGAACCATGAAGAACAAGTAGATAGCTAGGGTTTCATTCTTACCCGTCAAGGATCTCAGATCGATGTATTGTTCCACCACATGCGCACTAGAGGAGGAGTCGTGGCCGACGCAGCAAGCAATCGAAGAGGAGGAGGAGGAGGCGGCGACCGGCGCGGATGGCGCAGCCTCCGCACGAGGAGCGGCCTGCGATGGACGACGTGGGCAGCGCAGCCTCCGCGCAAGGAGCAGCCTGCGGTGGACGGCGCGGCCTCCACGCGGGGCGAGGCCTGCGCGTGGGGAGCGACCCGCGGCGGCCGGCACAGGAGGCCCTCGGAGCTCAGCGGCCGGCGGAGGCGGAGCGCGGCGCGACGCGGCCTGTCTCTCTCCCGTGCGTGCGACTCCTAGAGTCCGAGCCTTCCCAAGTGCGTGCGTCCCTTTCCTGTAAGAGAATAAGGCAAGGGCAAAAAGGTCACCAAATTTTTGTAGTTTATGTCAAATTAACGCTTCTACGTGTAAAACTTGACGGAGTGATATTTTCAGTTCACGGTGACAACTTTCGGTGCTATTTTACGGGCAAGGACGGAGCTCAGTGGAGGCCAGACTGCGCTCCGGCCCCTGCTTGCCTGCATCAAAGCTATGAAGGACATGTAGCACTGCAGCAGCATGTCAAGCGATAGAGAGTACCTGTCCAGTTTGTCATGATACTTGCTAGCTTTTGCATTCAGTTCTCATAGTCTGTGGCAGTAGTCATGGCAGCTCACTCGTTGCTACTCCTACAATACTAGGCTGAGACCTACGTATACAGTATACTGGTGCTGAAATAGTTCTTAATCACTGTTTATGCTCCATAAATTAACATGCCGTGGTGCTTATCATAGTAATTGGGATAATGTTTAGCACTGAATTAAATTAGCCCCCCTTGATGTTGAGTCACGCTCCGCCACTGTTTACAGGGCCGAAATCTTTCAATGATTTTACGGAAGTCGCAACCTTTCGATGCTACAAAACCAATTTTTCCTTTGGGATTTGGATCGTTCACGGAATGTTTGGGCATGTTGGATTGATTGCTTGCCGTCTATGGAAGGCTGGCCCAATCAATGGGTCTGGACTCTCTACCCCGGTTGAGATGGGCCGTGTGTGTTAGGCTAGGAAATGGAATTACCACACGGAACGGAAGTAGTAGAAAGGCACGAAATACAAGCGCCAGTGCTAGCGCTCGCATGCCCGAGCGAACGCTCGCGTCTGCACCTGTTTCCGTGTCTGCACTCCGCGTAACGTCTGACCTGACGTGGTGTCTGCACCCCACCGGACCCCACGCGGCGTCTACGCCCCGCCCGACCCTCACGCCCCTCTAGCAGCTGCAGCAGGCGGGTCACATTGCAATACATGCAACATCCAATCTACTTTAAAAATATTTAGATGCAACACTGGTAACATATGTCTAAAAACAGATAAAACACTTGAAATATGCGTCTGAAATACTTGTAAAAACACCTGAAAAACTTGATAATCATTGACGAAACATCCAAATAAAACACTTGCAACATATGTGTGAAATGTATGTAACATCTAGATAAATATACTTGCAATATAAATCTGAAAAACAGATAAAACATTGGGAACAGATGTTTGCAACATACGTGTACAACCATTATAACATCCCGATCTACTTTTACAATGTTCATATGAAACATTTGCGACATACCTCAGAAACATCAGAAACACTTAAAACGTACTCTTGCAACATATCTTTTTTCAGCGCAACATCTACTTACTGCTTGGACGATTGAAAGCTCGTCGGCGCGGAGCTCGATGCCGCAGAGTGGCGCGTAGCTCCGGTGGAGAAGGCGGCCGACGCGGTGGAGAATGCCGTGGTGGGCGGATGGCCCGGTGGAGAGGAAGAATGGCGGGCGGCGGCACTGAAGCGCGGTGAAGAGAGAGGACGACAGTCGGTCAGGCGCGGTGGAGAGCGCTGCGGCAGCATGGACACGATGGTGGTGCGGTGAATGGAGAGGAACGGACGACGAGCCCACAAGCAGATATGGTTGGAGCAAGAGAATACGCAAGTGAAGAGTTGGGCCGTTGGAACGGTGTCCTGACCGATGAACGAGAGAATACGAACAAAAGGACGTCCTTATCACAGCATTAGGGACCACACAGTCATGTGTTCTCCGGCGGCGCCGTGTACACAAATGGCTCCACAACGGCATCGTCTAGAGCAAGCAGCGACTCCAGGGCCTCTACGACGGCGGACATCTGGGGCCGGGATTTGGGGCTTACACTCAGGCACTGGTGGGCTATCCCCGCGGCCTTGTGGGCAGCTCGTGTGGGCGTGGGGTGCTGGCCGTTGAGCAGCCTCCGGTCCATGACGCGCTCCAGCCGGCGAGAGTCACGCAGGCATGGGCGCGCCCACTCCACCAGGCTCTGCTCTCGCGGTGGCCGGTTCTTGTCCAACGCCTTCCGCCCGGTCAGCAGCTCCAGGAGCACCACGCCGAAGCTGTACACGTCGCTCTTTGTTGTCAGATGCCCTGTCATGATGTACTCGGGTGCGGCGTAGCCCTGCGTGCCCATGACCCGGGTCGACACGTGGGTTTCGTCTTCTCCAGGCCCAGCCTTGGCTAGCCCGAAATCCGACAGCTTCGCCGTGTAGTCCTGAATGATGATGAACACAAGTGATTAGTGACGGAAGGAAAACCGCACATGACACAATTTGGTCTTGTGGCCATGCATCTCAAGACATACATACCGAGTCCAGCAGGATGTTGGAGGTCTTGAAGTCGCGGTAGATGACGGGTTTGGCAGCTTCGTGGAGGAAGGCCAAACCTTTGGCAGCTCCAATGGCGATCTTCAGTCGCGTCGGCCACGGCAGGGAAGCAGAGTACTCTGTCATTTCCATGAAGAGAGCATTCATGCACCAGATCGTTAGGAATGCTGGCTTTCACCCTTGTCTTGGGATCAATGTAAATTTCAGATGCAACATGTTGTAACAAATCACCGTAAGCTCTATGCCACTTACAGTCAGTAGCTTGGGCAAACTCACCTTGGGTAGCCCTTAGGGGAGAGCTATGGTTATTTGGCCTTTAATTAAGGTGAATGCAAAAATTAATCAAATTCGTAGAGTTCTTATTGTTAAGATAAGACAAACTTGAATTTAAATTTATAGAGTTTGCCGTACTTTTGAAGAGATGCTTCTCCAAGCTGCCCCTGGCCATGAACTCGTACACAAGAAGCCTGTGCTCATCCTGGTAGCAGTAGCCGATGAGTTTGACAAGGTGTGGATGCCTCAGCTGCCCAAGGAAAATGACTTCGGCCTGTCCAGCAAAAACAAATTGGTTTGTGAATCATTCAGTTTAACTCTCATCATATCAATGTTGCGGCAAATGCATGGAGTACTAAATGTAGACTAATTGTATGCATGTCGGCACAGATTAGGAGTAATTTACGAGATGAATCTATTAAGCCTAATTAGTCCAAAATTGAAAACTTTTTGTCAAATAAGACGAAAGTGCTACAGTGTTTGTTAAACTTTAACACCTCTAACCAAATAGGCCCTAAATCATCACATGTAGTAGTTGCAAGTCAACACAAGCAGCATTTTCTTAGTATTTTAAGGAATATTTTGACCACCAACACTTGGAAAAGTAGAATTGTCTGACCAAATGAGCAGTGTTAGTTTGGTGGTTGACAAGTTGACGTACTACATCTCCAGGGCACGAAACAAAGAATTCTCAAAGGAAACTGTGTGTCTGAAGAGGGGAGAAGACATGACGACTTCCAAAAGTGATCACAACTAAGCTATAGATGGCGACACTTCTATTTTCTTTGGACTTTTGAGTAGGGCTCAATTCATTGTTAAATAAAGTACTAAAATGGCAGTAGAAATTAACTTCGTTTCCACACGTATGATTATTTTCTTAATGGCATTCGCTCTTAATAGTAGAGAAAAAACTATCTGAAGTTGTATAAGATTTGAATTCTGTTTAGTTAATTCAAGCTAATACATTCTCTATTACAAATTACAAGACGTTCTAGCTTTTCTAAATACATGAATTTCGTTATGCACTTAGATATATATTATGTTTAGATACAGAATAAAAACAATGTATATAGAGAATTTGGAAGAGGGAGTACTAATTATCAGTGACTAGGAGCTGACAATTTAATAACCTTTCAGTTTAATTCTATTATTTTCAGTACAGTTTCGTTGCAAGGTCAATAAGTGCTTAAATACTAATACAATACTTTCTCAGTTTCTAATATATAATCAATATATGACAGGATAATTAAAATTTTTAATTAACTAGTTTATCTTAAGTGTCATATATCTAAAGACAGATTAAAGGAAGGGGAGTACCGAGAACAGGGCCAACAGTTCAACTTCAACATTACTGCTTAGTACTCTCCAGTCTCCCGTCCCCCCCCCCCCCCCCCCCCCCCCCCCCAAATGTATTTTTTTACTTTTGAATGGGTCAATCAATTTCAAATTTGATCAAATGTGTTAAAAAAATACTAATACCTATGATGAATGTGTATCATTAGATTAATCATAAGATATATTTTACAATAAACCTATTTGGAGTGTAAATGGTGGTACTTCTCTATAAACCTAATAAAATGATAAATAGGTCCAATTGTGCCAGCTGATTAGTTCAAATATACTATTACCTCAATTATTATTGGATAAATAAAAAAACACTAAAAAGCCAATCCTAATACTACTCTGCACTGAAGTGCTCAACTGCCGATGGTCAAACCAAAACCATTATTCAGAAGTAAAAGAGACTATTACAACTACTCGTATTTGCACTGAAGTGCTCAACGAAGATGAATTTTACTTTGAACGAGGGATCGGAATTCTGCAACGAAGATGAATTCAGAAGAATGGATGGATTAATCACTATTCTCTGTCAAAAAAAATATCTGCGAAACTAACCCGAACCAGATTATTCGCGTGATTCAGAAATTTGCTTACCAGCCACTCCTTGTGGCCCTGGGAGCCCTCGAGGTCGAGCAGCTTGACGGCGACGGCCTGCGGCTGCCGCAAGCCGGGCCTGACCCGCTCGTCGACGCGGCCCTTGTACACGGGGCCGAACCCGCCCTCGCCGACGAAGTTGCTCATCGAGAAGTCCCGCGTCGCCACCCGGAGCTCCTCCACCGTGAAAGCCAGCACGTCGGATCCCGCCAGCGACAGTGATAGGTCCTCCGGCGAAGGCAGCGGCGCTGGTGCGGGAGGCCTGGAACTGGAGGCCACCTTGGCCGCGTTCTTGGACCCGGAGCCGGAGCCGTCGTTAGAGCGGTCGGCATGGGAAGAGCTGAAGCAGCCGAGGCCGAACAGCGCAGACCACGTCGACGACGACGACGACGACTTGGGCTTCCCCATGGCCATGAGCGCGCGTGCGGGCAGCTGATCAAAGTGGAGGAATATCGTGTGGAGGAGTCGTTTCTACTGTGTCTCAGAGCTGGCAGCCGTGTCTGCCTGTCTGGGGTGGCCTCGTTTATTCGAAGTAGTTGCTGTCATCATCACCATCAGTTAATTTATCAAAATGGTTTATTTAGTTTGGTTTGGTTCGGTTCGGTCAGTTGCGTACTTCCAGCTAGAGGTTTGGTTTTAAGCCTAGCTAATTCGCTACTACAGATTTGAGTGTGCCCTTGGCTTAAAATTTTATAGACATAGACATCATTAGTTATTATTTAATACCTCCGATTAATAAAATAGGGAATGGCTGGCGCCTCCTATAGATAGGATTTCGTTGGACAGTAATTTGGGCACACTCCTACGGAACGGCCTAGCAGAATGGTCCATCAGAAAACGCCATAGCGCGACCCCAGCTTCGGTCACCAACCCGCCCGCCCACCCGTCTGCGCCTGCCACTACGCCGTTCACTGCTGCACACGTCCGCCCTCATCCGCCTCGTCCCACCACACACGTGTACCTTGCCCCACGCGGTTCACGTGCTTGCCGGCACGCTAGTCCCCGTTGTGTCGACCAACACTTGGTGGTTCGACGGCTAAGAGGTGTAGCACGAACCTCGTCCAACCCATGGACACCGCAAGAACCTCAGCAATTTACTAGAGTTGCCTTTGGCGCTCCGCCGGGAAAGACACAACATCCCTCACAAATCACCGGAAGGTGCCCAAGAACAAGCATCACTCTTGCCACAACTTCTCCGCTGTCTCCGAGCCGTCTAGGTGGCGGCAACCACCAAGAGTAACAAGAATCCCGCAGCTCAAACAATCCCCAAAGTGTCACTAAAATGCAAACTCATAAGCACAATGCACTTAGATCACTCAATCTCACTTTGACAAGTCAATGAAGCAAGGGAGGGAGTATGCTCAGCTCAAGAGGAAGTTAGGATGTCAAAATGTCCAAGAGTGACCTCCCCAAGCTGGCCAACAAGTATATATAAGTAGCCCCAAAGAAAATAGCCGTTGGGCACAAGTTGTTGTCGTACTGACCGGACGCGCAGGTGCCTTTGCACCTGATGCGGTCTAGCGTCCGATCACTCCCCCGCGACCTCCCCGATCTTCGCCACGTGTCTACGTTCAAATAGGCGCCGTTAGATCGTAACGATCAAGAAACAGTACTACGCGCTGACACAAACCGACCAGATACGTATGTGTGACACACCTGACGCGCGGCCTGCGCCCAGTCACGCGCGCACTCACGCTCCCGAGCAGTCGACAGGACGCGCCTCTGCCTCGCACCTGACACTACAGGAACAATGTCTGGCCACTTCTGAAAGCATCTAGGCCCCGAGAGTTGGTTTCGGCAATTGATGACAACGCATTATTACCATGACTAACGTGTGTTTTACAGAAACTTTGGTAAGTTAGGTCATGGGGTTGATAACTGCTTTGGGCACTATGGTATTCATGCCCCTTAATGGAAATCGTTTCGGTTTTCAAAGGATTGACGACAAGATTAAGGACGGTTAGTTCCGGATGTCAAGGTGTTGAGTTACATTCGGAATAGTCGTTAGGATCTTCGCTTTTTCCTTTGGCCATACTATAAAGGGGGGCATGAGCGAGTAGCTTGACCTAGGTGAGTCTTTTGTTTAGGTGTGGTGCACACTTATCAAACTTAGCACGAGGTAGCTCAAGAATAGCTCAAAGTTTAGTTGGAAGCAACTTGGTTTAAGTTGCGTCGCGTTTCGGAGTCGTTAGAGACGTTTTTCCTTGACCAGACGCGGTGTCTGTCACGACCGGACGCGTCCGGTCAGTACTAACAGATACTGCGTTTCAGCTCTGTTAACCGGATGCGGTCCTTGCGAGGACCGAACGCGGTGTTCAGGCTGACACGTGTCACAGAAGGGAAAACAACTAATCAGACACGACTGGGAAGTGATCGGCGCGTCCGGTCACGTTCTAGTAAGGTACTCTGACGATCGGACGCTTCCGGTCATCACTGATCGGACGCGGTCGCGCGTCAGGTCAAAGTACAGTAAGCTCCCTGCACGATCGGACGCGCCCGGTCACCCCTGATCGGTGCGTCCGGTCACTCAGCGAAGTGTTTCAGACTTTCGACCGTTACGATCGACCGGCGCGTCCGGTCACGTCGACCGGCGCGTCTGGTCAACGCGTATTTTGCTGAGTTGGAAGGTAACGGTTGGATTTGACTGTGGGGTGTATAAATACATCCCCTCCACCTCTTTTAGAGGCCTCTTGCTCATTTGTTCAGCTGAGAAACACCTTTGAAGTGCAAGGGAGTGCAAGAGCTCTAGTGAGGGTAGTGATTTGAGAATCAAAGTTTGAGAGTCCCTCACTAGTGACTAGGGAGTAGCAAGTGTGCATCCATCTTCTCATTAGGCTCGCTGTGGTCAAGTGAGAGTTCTAGCTTGTTACTCTTGGTGATCGCCATCACCTAGACGGTTTGGTGGTGATTGGGAGTTTGGTGATCATCCGGCGGAGCTTGTGGATGACCCAACTCATCTTGTGAGCGGTTTTGGACGTTTCACCGCGACGGAGTGTCGAAGAATCAGCCCGTAGAGAGCACTTGATCCTTGCGCGGATCAAGGGGGAGCTACACCCTTGCGCGGGTGCTCCAACGAGGACTAGTGGGGAGTGGCGACTCTCCGATACCTCGGGAAAACATCGCCGTGTTCCTTGCCCTTACTTTCAAGCATTTACTTTCTCGTATTACTTTCATTGCTTGGTTTACTTTCCTAGAATTGCCATGCTAGACTAGGATTGGAACATAGGGTACAAAACTTTTTACTGGTAGAATCACAAGGAACACAAGTAGGCACTAGGGGTGAACTTTGGCTTGTAGGATTTAATTCTTGCAATTAATTTTTAGAAAAGCCCAATTCACCCCCCTCTTGGGCATCTTGATCCTTTCAATTGGTATTAGAGCCGAGTTGCTCCTAAATTAGGCTTCACCGCCTAGAGCAAGATGTCTAACGGGGAAGGACCACCTCCCATCTTTGAGGGAGATGATTTTCCATATTAGAAAATCCGAATGGAGGCGTACCTCGAAGCCATAGATGTTGGGTGTCTTAGGGCCGCAACCGAAGGGCTTCCCGCTATCAAGGATCCCGCCAACCTAAGTGGTGACGAGGAGAAGTGCGACCGGTGGAATGTAAAGGCCAAAAATGCACTCTACCGGGGCTTAGGCAAGGATATCTTCAATCGTGTGCGTAATGCAAAAAACGCTCATGAATTGTGGGAAAACCTTTGTACTCTCCATGAGGGAACTAAGAGTGAGCGTGAGGAATGCTATCATATTGCTTTAAAGAAAATTAATTCTTTTGAGATGCTTCCTAAAGAAAGTGCTAATGACATGTACACTCGATTGAATGTTCTTGTAGAAGATCTCAATGCTCTTGGGCTCACCCAAATGAGTCAATCGGATGTTGCAAGGAGGATCTTGAGCGTTCTTCCCATTGATAAGTATGGTCACATTGTCACCGTGCTTCATCAAAGTGATATCTCCACTGCAACACCGACACAAGTATTGGGGAAGATCAATGCACATGAGATGTACATGCACATCACTTCGGAAGAGGGCTCATCATCTTCCAAGAAGAAGGACTTGGCCTTCAAAGCTAGCCATGACAAGAAGAAGAAGAAGAAGGGCCAAGCCATGATGGTGCAAGAAAGCTCAAGTGAAAGTGATATTGGTGATGCATCACTTGCACTCAGGTGAAGAAGACCACCAAAATGCTAAAGAAGCTCAACAAGAGTGGTATCAAGTTCGATGGCAAGAAGAAAAAATTCTTCACAAGTAGCAAAAGGAAGCCCATTTCAGAGATGGATTGCTACAATTATGGTGAACTTGGCCACTTAGCTCATCAATGCCCTAGACCTCCAAAAGACAAGTACAAAAACAAGAATAAGGGCAAGAAAAATGATTCAAGTGATGATGATGAAGATGAGAAGAAGAAAAATAAGCCATACAAGAAGAAGGATGGCAAGAGAAAAGAGTTCCACAAGAAGGGAGGCAAAGCCTACATTGTTGGTGATTGGCTCGCCGACATTGAATCATCATGTGAGTCCTCCAGTGATGAGAGCGATGATGAGAAAGAGAAGGTTGCCGCATTTGTGATTGGGCCATCATCTTCACCGACATCTTTATCACCACCTTCACCGCCATCTTCACCATCATCGTCCACTACTCACCTATGCCTTATGGCCAAGGGTGAATGAAAGGTACAAAACAATGATAGTGATGATGATGATAGTGATAGTGATGATGAATATGATGCACCTTCTTATGATGAACTTGTAAAATTGTTGAACAAATAATCTAAAGTCATAAGAAGAACTAGAAATAAAAATGATGAGCTCTAAAATGAAAATGACTCACTCTCATCTAAGCTTGAAAGTACACAAAAGGCTAGTGATGAGCTCAAAGATCAAAATAAAATTATATCTTCTACTCTCAAGGAGTTCAAAACTACTAACAAAGAGCTTAGAGATCAACATGATAAACTTGAGAAGAAGCATGATGAGCTCAACACTAGACATAACTCTCTAAAAGACAAATATACTAAATTGAAAATCAATTATGATAGTCTTGTTGTTGCTAATGAGCTTTCTCTTGAGACACATGATGCTACTAACCAAGTTGTTAAGATTGATATAGCCACATCATGTGATGACTTGATCATTGAAAGCATTGAGCAAGGCTCTAGTGGCAAAGGCAAGAGTATGGTTGAGTCCAACAACTATGATGATTATGCCAAGATCAAGAGTGAGAATGAGATGCTTACAAATGAGAACAAGAAGCTAAAAGGGTTGATGGCTCTTGAGAAGCAAACTTCAAATGAGTCACTTATTGAAGAGAACAAAAAGTTCAAGCAAAAGAAAGAGCATCTCAAGACCGGCCTAAGCAAGTTCACAAGAGGCCAATATTTGCAAAGTGAGCTACTCATGAACACCGTCATAAAGATGGATAGAAGTGGCATTGGTTACTTAACAAATCAAGAGAAGAAGGCTAAAGCTCAACGACAACAAAGCAAGTCAAAGCCCAAGCCAAAGAGATGTGTTGAGTGTGGACAAGAAGGCCATTTTGCTCATGAGTGCAAAACTCCACCACCACAACCCTTGCCCAAGCATGCTAGACCCTTTGCCTTCAATGCTCATTACATGCTTAGAAAAGATTCAAGTGGAAAGATGAAAGTTATGTTCTTGGGTCCCCCAAACAAGAATAGGCCTAAGAAAATATGGGTTGCCAAGTCACTAGTAGAGAAAGTCAAGGGTCCCTCTCAAGTTTGGGTCCCTAAACAAAAAGCTTGATCTCTTATGTGTAGGTGAACTACAAGACCGGTGGATCTCATTGGGTTATTGATAGTGATTGCACTCAACATATGACCGGTGATCCTGTTCACCTCACTTGAAGAGAATGGGGTATGTCAAGAGAAGATCACATTTGGAGATAATTCAAAGAGCAAAGTCAAGGGTATAGGCAAGATTGCAATATCAAATGATCACACTCTCTCAAATGTGCTCTATGTTGCTTCATTGAGTTTCAACTTGCTATCCGTTGGGCAACTTTGTGACCTTGGCTACCAATGCTTGTTCACACCAAATGAAGTGGTAGTTTCAAAGATAGATGACAAGCAAATGATATTCAAAGGCTTTAGATACAACAATCTTTATCTTGTTGACTTCACCTCTGAAGATGCAAACTTGATGACATGCTTGTTTACCAAGATCTCACTTGGGTGGCTTTGGCATAGGAGGCTTGCTCATGTTGGAATGAACACTCTCAACAAGCTATTGAAGAAAGAATTAGTGAGAGGCTTGAAGGATGTAAAGTTTGAAAAGGACAAACCTTGTAGTGCATGTCAAGCCAGCAAACAAGTTGCAAACACTCATCCAACCAAAGCTTACATGTCAACTTCAAGAGTGCTAGAACTTCTACACATGGATTTGTTTGGTCCTACAACTTACAAGAGCTTGGGTGGAAATTTCTATTGTCTTGTAATAGTGGATGACTACTCAAGATACACTTGGACTTTCTTCCTTCGTGACAAATCCGAAGTGGCCAATTGCTTCAAGAAGTTTGCAAAGAGGGCTCAAAATGAATTTGAAGTCAAGATAAAGAAGATTAGAAGTGACAATGGGAAAGAGTTTGACAACACAAACATTGAAGCTTATTGTGATGAGATTGGAATCAAGCATGAAGTTTCATCAACCTACACTCCTCAACAAAATGGTGTAGTTGAGAGAAAGAACCGGACTTTGATCACCCTTGCAAGAACAATGTTAGATGAGCACAACACACCAGAGAAATTATGGGCCGAGGCAATCAACACCACATGCTATGCTTTAAATTGCCTCTTCCTACAAAAGTTTCTTGGTAAGACCCCCCTATGAGTTGCTAAATGGGAAGAAACCGGACGTCTCATTCTTCCGGGTGTTTGGTTGCAAATGCTACATCTACAAGAAGCGTCAACACCTAGGGAAGTTTCAAAGACGTTGTGATATTGGTTTTCTTGTTGGTTACTCATCAAAGTCCAAAGCATATAGAGTATTTAACCATGCCACCGGTTTGGTTGAAGAAACATATGATGTGGAATTTGATGAATCTAACGGCTCCCAAGGAGCAATTGAGAATTGTGATGATGTAGGTGATGAACCATTGAGGGAGGCAATGAAGAACATGCCGGTGGGAGACATCAAGCCAAAAGATGATGAAGACGATGTACAAATTATTGATCCACCCTCTTCATCACATGTGCCTCAAGATGATGATAAGAATGAGAGAGTTGAAAATGAAGATACTCATGTCTCTCATGAACAAGCCGAGGCACAAGCTCAAGATGTTGATGCTCCCCAACCCACTCCTCAAGTGGTTGATAGAAGAAACTCACCCCTACTTCAAGCACATCCACAAGATCTCATCATAGGGAGTCCTACAAAGGGTGTAATGACTCGATCTCAAAAGCTTGCTTCTTTTGTTGAACATCACTCTGAAAGGATCAAGATGCCCAAGAGGGGGGGTGAATTGGGCTTTTCTAAAAATTAATTGCAAGAATTAAATCCTATAAGCCGGAATTCACCCCTAGTGCCTACTTGTGTTCCTAGAGAGTCTACCGATAAAAGCTTTGCACCATAGTTTCCAATCCTAGTCTAGCATGGCAATTCTAGGAAAGTAAATCAAGCAATGAAAGTAAATACGAGAATGTAAATGCTTGAATGTAAAGGGCAAGGAACACGGCGATGTTTTTCCGAGGTATCGGAGAGTCGCCACTCCCCACTAGTCCTTGTTGGAGCACCCGCGCAAGGGTGTAGCTCCCCCTTGATCCGCGCAAGGATCAAGTGCTCTCTACGGGTTGATTCTTCGACACTCCGTCGCGGTGAATCACCCAAAACCGCTCACAACATGAGTTGAGTCATCCACAAGCTCCGCCGGATGATCACCAAACTCCCAATCACCACCAAGCCGTCTAGGTGATGGCGATCACCAAGAGTAACAAGCTAGAACTCTCACTTGACCACAACGAGCCCAAATGAGGAGATGGATGCACACTTGCTACTCTCTAATCACTAGTGAGGAACTCTCAAATTTTGATTCTCAAATCTCTATCCTCACTAGAGCTCTTGCACTCCCTTGCACTCTAAAGGGTTTTCTTAGATGTTTGAAAGAGCAAGAGACCTCTAAAAGAGGTGGAGGGGATGTATTTATACACCCCTCAAAGAAAACGAACCGTTATGTTCTGACACGGGCTGACCGGATGCGCCGGTCGAACTGACCGGACGCGCCGGTCGCCCGTAACGGTCAAAACCTGATTTTCAACTGAATGACCGGACGCGCCGGTCAGGGGTGACCAGACGCGTCCGATCGTGCAAAGGAGCTTACTGTACTCGCACCGGACGCGGGGCCGCGTCCGATCGTTGATGACCGGACGCGTCCGGTCGTCTCTGGACCTTACTGGACTGTGACCGGACGCGCCGATCACACCCAGGTCGCGTCCGATGGGTGTTTCCCTCAAGTGACACGTGTCAGCCACTGACCACCGCGTCCGGTCCTCGCGAGGACCGCGTCCGGTCGTCAGGGCCGAAACCCTAGTCGCGGTAACGTACTGACCGGACGCGTCCGGTCGTGCCGAAGACCGCGTCCGGTCAGTGGGAAACAGCCCGAAACTTTCCGAAACGCGTCGCAACTTCAACCAAGTTGCTTCCAACTGAACTTTGAGCTATTCTAGGGTTGCCTAGCGCCAAGTTTAACAAGTGTGCACCACACCTAAACATAGGACTCGCCTAGGTCAAGCTACCCGTTCATGCCCCCCTTTATAGTACGGCCAAAAGAGAAAAACGAAGATCCTAACGACTATTCCGAATGTGTCTCAACACCTCGACATCCGGAACTAACCGTCCTTAATCTTGAAGTCACTCTTTTGAAAACCGAAACGATTTCCATCAAGGGACACGAATACCATGGTGCCCAAAGCAGTTATAACCTCTATGACCTAACTTACCAACGTTTCTGCAAAACACACGTTAGTCATGGTAATAAAGCGTTGTCATCAATTGCCGAAACCAAACCTTGGGGCCTAGATGCTTTCAATCTCCCCCTTTTTGGTGATTGATGACAACACTAAGGTTCAAAAGATTAGAGTTGAGGTTTTCGAGCATGCTTGGTTCACATAAGCAAAAAGCAATAAGCACAAAGGGTTAGGAATTGCTTATGTGCCCCAAGCCAAAAGAGTGTACTCATAAGATAAGACAAAAAGCGTTAGTACACATAAAGATTATAGCTCATAAGAAATCGGAGTAAGTCACGGAAGCACAACCTTAGAGCTATAACTAAAACGGTGACATATATTAAAACTGTGACGAGAATAACACATTAAGACTCAAAGTTTACGACTCGACGACAATGTCACATGAATGCAATGCTGAAAAGTAAACATGATGCATGAAAGTAGCACACAAAGAACGAAAACCCTCTATCAAAACTCCCCCTGAAACTACTCTCTCTCCCCCTTTGGCATCAAGCGCCAAAAACTAATCTAATGATCTGACGGGGGGACAGACGGAGTCGTGTCGGGTGCCGAGGTGCGCGGAGTAATCACGAAGTGTAGCGAATCACCCTCGGAGTCTGAGCTATCTGGCTGACCCTCTGAAGAAGCATGTGGCTGTGAAGCGGTCTGGGTCTGAGCAGGAACAGGCACTGACTGAGTAGCAACAAGTGGATCTGTCTGAGTGACCTGAGCCTGTAGTGAGCCAATAGCAGGGGGATCTGTCGAGGCAACTGAAGAAGGGATGGTCTCTGTAGTCCCGGTCCCTGTCACTGGAGGAATGGCTGCCTCGGGAGCTGACAACCCTGACGAAGTATGAAACGTAGTAGTGTGCGAGTGTTTCGGCTGACCAGTCAACTCGCTGTAGGTAGCACTGAAATCACCAATAGGTGTGCCTGTCAGGAGGTGCGGGCGAGGCTGGTCTGATGGTGTAAACCCCGTATGAATAGGAGTGAAGCTCGAGGACTGAAAAGACTGGGGAACCTGCTGCTGTGGAGATGTAAACTGGAAGCTCGGCTGTCCCTGACTCGACGGACCACTAGAATGCAAAGCCTGAGTCATGACAGAAGCAGGCAGAGGAACCCCGACTGTGACAAGGTGGCGCAGGAGATCCATGTACTGCTGCTGACTCTGTCGCTACATCTCAACTTGTTGCCTCTAGATCTCAAGCTGCTGTCTCTAAAACTCGTCCTGACGAGCCTGAATCTGTGCAAGTGCTGCAGCTGTGTCCTATGCCTGTCGCTGAATCTGCTGCTGCTGCTGCTCCTGAGCCTGGGTCAACCTCTCAAGAATAGCCACCATGGCTGGGTCTGAGCGGGAGGCTGAACCAGAGCCACCAGCCTCGTGGTCGTGAGATCGAGGAGACCGGTACCTGGGGATGGGCTGGTAGTCCTCGTCTGTGCTGTCAGAAGTCACATCCTCAGGTATATCAGCAGTCTGAGCCTCAAGGTCCGCAAGCTCTGCCTCAGCAAGCTCGTCAACTCTGGCATCCTGCTCAGCTGCTGTCTCAGGAACGTCTGGGCGCTCACCCTGTCCTAGCACTGGGGCCTGATCTCTAGTAACCGAGGCCCAAAGCTGACGGATATCATAATCAGGGAAAGCAGTGGTAGTGTCTGATATCTCCGCCCTGATCTCTGGTGGCATCTGAATAGAAGATCTAATGATAAAGCAGATCCAGTGTGCATAGGGCAGCTGACGATTACCCTTGAAGCCCTCAGCAATGGTGTCCTCCATCTCACTAAGTATAAGATCCCATATGTCAAACTGTGTCTGTGAGAGGAGGTGGTGAACAACCCAAAGCTGCATACGTGTCAATCCCTCTCTGTAGCCAAGTCTAGGAAGTAGAGTACATCTGAGAATAGCATCCAAGACCCTGGCAAGTGGCGTCAGGCTAGCAGGCGTACGACGAGACCCTTCGCCAAAAGGCTCACGAAAGCAGGGTCGAACTAGGTCTGTAGGTGGCACTGCTCCGCCGTGAGGGCGTCTGGGTGGAGGAGTCTGTCCATAACACAGCTGATGGATCCTCGTGTCAGAAGCTGGTAGTCTGAGGATCTCTCGAGCTCTGGAGCTGTAAAGTCTGTGATCGCGGCCTCTGAATGCAAAGTGAATGAACTCATGGGCAGGATCAATCCAAAGTGAAGCATAGAACTCCCTGACCCATGTGCCGCAGTATGCACCTGTCCGTCCAAGAAGATCCGACAAACCAGGCATATAGGACAGGTGCGGACGAAGCTGCACCGATGGAATAGAAGGATATACTGTAAGCACATACATAACTAAAAGGTGCGAAACCCTAGAGATAGCAAGCATATTAGATACGAAGTGAATCGTGACGCGAAGCTACCTCAGATCGACGAGACGACAGTGAGAAGATGCGGTGACCTAGGTCGCGAGAATCCCCGAAATCGACGATCGAGCTCTGAAAGGACCGAGTCGAGATAATCAATGGATGATAACGGTCAAGGTTAGCCCTAGCAACGACACGAAACGAAATTGAATCGAGAACGATCGATTTCGTTACCTTGAGAACGGATTAGGGCAAACCCTAGGTTAGGGTTTGGGCTAAACCCTAGGTAGCTCGGCCGAGATTTGGAAAACGAGGTGCACGGGTGGCTAGGCACCGAGGGAGGTGCTGCAGCTGCGGCGGGTGCAGCTCACGGCGGCGGAGGACTTGTCGGCGGCGCGCGGTGGCGAGCGGCTGTGGAATAGCCGGCAGCGCGCAAACGGCTCGGGCGCGAGGAAGAGCAGGCGCGCGCGGGCAGCTGGCGAGGAGGCACGCGGCTGTGCTCGGGCGAGGTCGCCGGCGGCGAGGATGACGGCGAGTGCGCGGCGAGTCGGCGAGAAGGCGAGTTGGGGGGCAAGCGGCGGCGGCGGATTCGGTCGGGTGAAAAAAAACAGATCGAGGACGAACGGTTTTATGAGGGGCTCAGATCCGCTCGACGTGCGATGACCGGACGCGGTGGTGCAGCGTCCGGTCACACTCCAGTAAGCTCCTGGAGTGACCGGACGCGTCCGGTGCGGACTGACCGGACGCAGTCAGAGTCCGGTCGCTGGGAGCTCGGGAATTCATCGCGGATGACCGGACGCGGTGGTGGTAGCCGGGACCGGACGCGGTGGTTAACACAGGCGCGTCCGGTGCAGCGTCCGGTCACTAGGTCTGGAGTTGGTCTTCTGGATGACCGGACGCGCTGGTGGACGCCGGGACCGGACGCGGTGGTGAAGCATCACTGCGTCCGGTGCAGCGTCCGTTCCAGCGTCCGGTCGCTGTTCTTCGCCCTTCTTCGTTCCAAACTCCGACGCGACTTCTCCCATTCAAGTTCCAATTCAAGGAGACACAAATAAACACCAATTGGAACCTGATATGAGCGACCTCACTCAAACCCTCAAATTTTTCAAAATATTTTGCCTTAGGCTAGTATTATTTTTAGGAAAATAGGCAATAAACACTCGAGGAGCAACGTATGGCCATGCAATAGAGTTTTTGGACCTTTAGGAGCGTCAAAAAGCTCTCTCTATCCATGGACGAACACAGAGGTTGCTCAAAGCTAAACCGAAAAGAAACGACAAACAAACAACCATGCATATGCAATGCAATCAAGTAAGTAAAGCTAGGTTGCTTGTCAAGTTTGATCCACGGTTAGGCTTCTTCACTCCTCCAAAGGAGGGTTATCATAACCGTGTTAGCCAAGCCCTAAATGCATTGCGATAAAATAAACGTGACATATAATACAATGCAATGCAAGGGACAACACACACTTATCTTTTAAAGTTACTTGAATCAAGCACATTTAGTTCACTTCTTAGCCTACAAAAAGTAGCCTCAACCAAAGGTTTAGTGAAGATATCCGCTAATTGATTTTCACTTCGTACACCTTCTAGTGATATGTCATTTTTAGCAACGTGATCTCTTAGAAAGTGATGGCGGATATCAATGTGCTTGGTGCGAGAGTGTTGTACCGGATTGTTAGCAATTTTAATGGCACTTTCATTGTCACATAAAAGTGGCACCTTTTCAAGAACAACTCCATAGTCTAGGAGGGTTTGTTTCATATATAAGATTTGTGCACAACAAGCCCCCGCGGCAATGTATTCCGCCTCGGCGGTGGACAAAGCCACACTATTTTGCTTTTTAGATGACCAAGATACTAAGGATCTCCCAAGCAAATGGCACCCTCCGGATGTGCTCTTTCTATCAATTTTGCAACCGGCATAATCCGAATCGGAATAGCCAACTAGTTGGAATCTAGCTCCTTTGGGATACCAAAGACCAATGCTTGGGGTGTGCTTAAGATATCTTAGGATTCTTTTTACGGCACTTAAGTGAGGTTCTTTAGGGCACGCTTGAAAGCGAGCACACATGCACACACTAAACATGATATCGGGCCTAGATGGGGTAAGGTACAACAAGCTACCAATCATAGAATGGTAGAGAGTTTGATCAACCGGTTTACCTCCCTCATCTAGGTCGAGATGTCCATTTGATGGCATTGGGGTCTTGATTGGTTTGCATTCTTCCATCTTGAATCTTTTGAGAAGATCCTTGGTATACTTTTCTTGTGAGATGAAAATCCCTTCTCTCATTTGCTTGACTTGAAAACCAAGGAAGAATGTGAGCTCACCAATCATTGACATCTCGAACTCCTTCGACATCAATTCACCAAATTCCTTGCAATAATCTTCATTTGTTGACCCGAAGATGATATCATCAACATACACTTGACAAATGAAGATCTCCCCATTAAGCTTCTTGGTGAATAGTATGGTGTTGACCTTCCCAATGGTGAAGCCCTTCTCAATGAGGAAGTCTCGGAGGCGCTCATACCACGCTCTAGGGGCTTGCTTGAGCCCATATAGCGCCTTGGACAACCTATAAACATGATTAGGATATCTAGGGTCTTCAAACCCGGGAGGTTGATTGACATAGACTAGTTCATTTATAAAGCCATTTAAGAATGCACTTTTCACATCCATTTGATATAGTTTCATATCATGATGTGATGCATATGCAAGGAGGATACGAATGGCTTCTAGTCTTGCAACGGGTGCAAAGGTCTCTCCAAAATCAAGGCCTTCAACTTGAGAGAATCCCTTTGCAACTAGTCTTGCCTTGTTCCTCACTACTTTGCCTTGGTCATCTTGCTTGTTTCGGAACACCCACTTGGTTCCAATGACTCTTGCACCTTTAGGATGCTCTTCAAGTGTCCATACTTGATTGCGGGTGAAGTTGTTCAATTCTTCATGCATGGCATTCACCCAATCCAGATCTTGAAGAGCTTCTTCTACATTTTTAGGTTCAACACAAGAGACAAAAGAGTGATGTTCAACAAAAGAAGCAAGCTTTTGAGATCGAGTCATCACTCCCTTAGTAGGACTCCCTATGATGAGTTCTTGTGGATGTGCTTGAAGTAGAGGTGAATTTCTTCTACCAACCACTTGAGGAGGTGGAGGGGGAGCATCAACATCTTGAGCTTGTGCCTCGGCTTGTTCATGAGAGATATAGGTGTCTTCATTTTCAACTCTCTCATTCTTGTCATCATCTTGAGGCACACGTGATGAAGATGGTGGATCAAGGATTTGCACATCGTCTTCATCATCTTTTGGCTTGATGTCTCCCACGGGCATGTTCTTCATGGCCTCCCTCAAGGGTTCATCACCTACATCATCACAATTCTCAATTGCTCCTTGGGAGCCGTTAGATTCATCAAATTCCACATCATATGTTTCTTCAACCAAGCCGGTGGTATGGTTAAATACTCTATATGCTTTGGACTTTGATGAGTAACCAACAAGAAAACCAATATCATAACGTCTTTGAAACTTCCCTAGGTGTTGACGCTTCTTGTAGATGTAGCATTTGCAACCAAACACCCGGAAGAATGAGACGTCCGGCTTCTTCCCATTAAGCAACTTATAGGGGGTCTTGCCAAGAAACTTTTGGAGGAAGAGGCGATTTGAAGCATAACATGCGGTGTTGATTGCCTCGGCCCAAAACTTTTCCGGAGTGTTGTACTCATCTAGCATTGTTCTTGCAAGGGTGATCAAAGTCCAGTTCTTTCTCTCAACTACACCATTTTGTTGAGGAGTGTAGGTTGAAGAGACCTCATGCTTGATTCCAATTTCATCACAATATGCTTCAATGTTGGTGTTGTCAAACTCTTTGCCATTGTCACTTCTAATTTTCTTTATCTTGACTTCAAATTCATTTTGAGCTCTCTTTGCAAACTTCTTGAAGCAACTTGCCACTTCGGATTTGTCATGAAGGAAGAAAGTCCATGTATATCTTGAGTAGTCATCCACTATCACAAGACAATAGAGATTACCACCCAAGCTCTTGTAAGTTGTAGGCCCAAACAAATCCATGTGTAGAAGTTCTAGCACTCTTGAGGTTGACATGAAAGCTTTGGTTGGATGAGTGTTTGCAACTTGTTTGCCCGCTTGACATGCACTACAAGGTTTGTCCTTTTCAAACTTCACATCCTTCAATCCTCTCACTAGTTCTTTCTTCAATAGCTTGTTGAGAGTGCTCATTCCAACATGTGCAAGCCTCCTATGCCAAAGCCAACCAAGTGAGGTCTTGGTGAACAAACATGTCATCAAATTTGCATCTTCGGAGGTGAAGTCAACAAGATAAAGATTGTTGTATCTAAAGCCTTTGAATATCACTTGCTTGTCATCTATCTTTGAAACTTCCACTTCATTTGGTGTGAACAAGCATTGGAAGCCAAGGTCACAAAGTTGCCCGACGGATAATAAGTTGAAACTCAATGAAGCAACATAGAGCACATTTGAGAGTGAGTGATCATTTGATATTGCAATCTTGCCTATACCCTTGACTTTGCTCTTTGAATTATCCCCAAATGTGATCTTCTCTTGACATATCCCATTCTCTTCAATGGAGGTGAACATACGAGGATCACCGGTCATATGTTGAGTGCAACCACTATCAATAACCCAATGAGATCCACCGGTCTTGTAGTTCACCTACACACAAGAGATCAAGCTTTTTGTTTAGGGACCCAAACTTGAGAGGGGCCCTTGACTTTCTCAACTAGTGACTTGGCAACCCATATTTTCTTTGGCCTATTCTTGTTTGGGGGACCCAAGAACATGACTTTCATCTTTCCATTTGAATCTTTTCTTAGCATGTAATGAGCATTGAAGGCAAGGGGTCTAGCATGCTTGGGCAAGGGTTGTGGTGGTGGAGTTTTGCATTCATGAGCAAAGTGACCTTCTTGACCACACTCAACACATCTCTTTGGCTTGGGCTTTGATTTGCTTTGTTGTTGAGCTTTTGCCTTCTTCTCTTGATTTGCCAAGTACCCAATACCACTTCTATCCATCTTCATTACGGTGTTCATGAGGAGCTCACTTTGCAAATATTGGCCTCTTGTGAACTTGCTTAGACCAGTCTTGAGATGCTCTTTTTCTTGCTTGAGCTTCTTGTTCTCTTCAATGAGTGACTCTTTTGTTGTTTGCTTCTCAAGAGCCATCAAACCTTTAAGCTTTTTGTTCTCATTTGCAAGCTTCTCATTCTCACACTTGATCTTGGCATAATCATCATAGTTGTTTGACTCAACCACACTCTTGCCTTTGCTACTAGAACCTTGCTCAATGCTTTCAATGATCAAGTCATCACATGATGTAGCTATATCACACTTAACAACATTGTTAGTAGCATCATGTGTCTCAAGAGCAAGTTCATTAGCAACCACAAGACTATCATAGTCAATTTTTAATGTGGTGTATTTGTCTTTCAAAGAGTTATGCCTAGTGATGAGCTCATCATGCTTCTTCTCAAGTTTATCATGTTGATCTTTAAGCTCTTTATTTGAGGTTTTCAGCTCCTTGAGAGTGGAAGACATAACTTCATTTTGATCTCTAAGCTCACCACTAGTCTTTTGAGCATTTTCAAGCTTTGATGAGAGTGATTCATTTTCATTTTGAAGCTCATCATTTTCATTTCTTGTCCTTCTTATGATTTTAGTGTATTTATTTAGCAATTTTACAAGTTCATCATAAGGTGCGTCATATTCATCATCACTATCACTATCATCATCATCATCACTATCATGGTTTTGTACCTTTCGTTCACCCTTGGCCATAAGGCATAGGTGAGTAGTGGACGATGATGGTGAAGGAGGCGGTGAAGGTGATGGTGAAGATGTCAGTGAAGATGATGGCCCCATCACAAAAGCGGCAACCTTCTCTTTCTTATCATTGCTCTCATCTTCAGAGGAATCACAAGATGATTCAATGTCGGTGAGCCAATCACCAACAATGTATGCCTTTCCTCCCTTCTTCTTCTTGTAGAACTCCTTCTTCTTGCCATCCTTCTTCTTGTATGGCTTGTTCTTCTTCTTCTCATCTTCTTCATCACTCGAATCATTTTTCTTGCCCTTGTTCTTGTTCTTGAACTTGTCTTTTGGTGGTCTAGGGCATTGATGAGCTAGGTGGCCAAGTTCACCACAATTGTAGCAATCCATCTCCGAGATGGGCTTTCTCTTGCTACTTGTGAAGAATTTCTTTTTCTTGCCATCGAACTTGATGCCACTCTTGTTGAGCTTCTTTAGCATTTTGGTGGTCTTTCTCACCATGAGTGCAAGTGATTCATCATCGACATCACTTTCACTTGAGCTTTCTTGTACCATCATGGCTTGGCCCTTCTTCTTCTTCTTGTCATGGCTAGCTTTGAAGGCCAAGTCTTTCTTCTTGGAAGATGATGAGCCCTCTTCTGGAGTGATGTGCATGTACATCTCATGAGCATTGATCTTCCCCAATACTTGTGTCGGAGTTGCGGTGGAGAGATCACTTTGATGAAGCACGGTGATAATGTGACCATACTTCTCAACGGGAAGAACACTCAAGATCCTCCTTGCAACATCCGATTGGCTCATTTGAGTGAGCCCAAGAGCATTGAGGTCCTCTACAAGAACATTCAAGCGAGTGTACATGTCATTAGCACTTTCTTTGGAAAGCATCTCAAAAGAATTAATTTTCTTTAAAGCAATATGATAGCGTTCCTCATGCTCACTCTTAGTTCCCTCATGGAGAGCACAAAGATTTTCCCACAAATCATAAGCGTTCTTTGCATTACGCACACGATTGAAGATATCTTTGCCTAAGCCCCGGTAGAGTGCATTTTTGGCCTTTGCATTCCACCGGTCGTACTTCTCCTCGTCACCAATGGGGTTTGCGGGATCCTTGATAGCGGGAAGCCCTTGGGTTGCGGCTCTAAGGCACCCGACATCTATGGCTTCGAGATACGCCTCCATGCGGATTTTCCAATATGGAAAATCATCCCCCTCAAAGGTG
Source organism: Saccharum hybrid cultivar R570 (assembly GCA_038087645.1). Classification (NCBI taxonomy): domain Eukaryota; kingdom Viridiplantae; phylum Streptophyta; class Magnoliopsida; order Poales; family Poaceae; genus Saccharum; species Saccharum hybrid cultivar. Next base: position 9,769,198 of record JAQSUU010000005.1, on the reverse strand, counting down.
GGAGGTGGTCCTTCCCCGTTAGACATCTTGCTCTAGGCGGTAAAGCCTAAAATAGGAGCAACACGGCTCCGATACCAATTGAAAGGATCAAGATGCCCAAGAGGGGGGGTGAATTGGGCTTTTCTAAAAATTAATTGCAAGAATTAAATCCTATAAGCCGGAATTCACCCCTAGTGCCTACTTGTGTTCCTAGAGAGTCTACCGATAAAAGTTTTGCACCCTAGTTTCCAATCCTAGTCTAGCATGGCAATTCTAGGAAAGTAAATCAAGCAATGAAAGTAAATACGAGAATGTAAATGCTTGAATGTAAAGGGCAAGGAACACGGCGATGTTTTTCCGAGGTATCGGAGAGTCGCCACTCCCCACTAGTCCTCGTTGGAGCACCCGCGCAAGGGTGTAGCTCCCCCTTGATCCGCGCAAGGATCAAGTGCTCTCTACGGGTTGATTCTTCGACACTCCGTCGCGGTGAATCACCCAAAACCGCTCATAACATGAGTTGAGTCATCCACAAGCTCCGCCGGATGATCACCAAACTCCCAATCACCACCAAGCCGTCTAGGTGATGGCGATCACCAAGAGTAACAAGCTAGAACTCTCACTTGACCACAACGAGCCCAAATGAGAAGGTGGATGCACACTTGCTACTCTCTAATCACTAGTGAGAAACTCTCAAACTTTGATTCTCAAATCTCTATCCTCACTAGAGCTCTTGCACTCCCTTGCACTCTAAAGGGTTTGCTCAGATGTTTGAAAGAGCAAGAGACCTCTAAAAGAGGTGGAGGGGATGTATTTATACACCCCTCAAAGAAAACGAACCGTTATGTTCTGACACGGGCTGACCGGACGCGCCGGTCGAACTGACCGGACGTGCCGGTCGTCCGTAACGGTCAAAACCCGATTTTCAACTGAATCACCGGACGCGCCGGTCAGGGGTGACCGGACACGTCCGATCGTGCAAAGGAGCTTACTGTACTCGCATCGGACGCGGGGCCGCGTCCGATCGTTGATGACCGGACGCGTCCGGTCGTCTCTGGACCTTACTGGACTGTAACCGGACGCGCCGATCACACCCAGGTCGCGTCCGACGGGTGTTTCCCTCAAGTGACACGTGTCAGCCACTGACCACCGCGTCCGGTCCTCGCGAGGACCGCGTCCGATCGTCAGGGCCGAAACCCTAGTCGCGGTAACGTACTGACCGGACGCGTCCGGTCGTGCCGAAGACCGCGTCCGGTCAGTGGGAAACAGCCCGAAACTTTCCGAAACGCGTCGCAACTTCAACCAAGTTGCTTCCAACTGAACTTTGAGCTATTCTAGGGTTGCCTAGCGCCAAGTTTAACAAGTGTGCACCACACCTAAACATAGGACTCGCCTAGGTCAAGCTACCCATTCATGCCCCCCTTTATAGTACGGCCAAAAGAGAAAAACGAAGATCCTAACGACTATTCCGAATGTGTCTCAACACCTCGACATCCGGAACTAACCGTCCTTAATATTGAAGTCACTCTTTTGAAAACCGAAACGATTTCCATCAAGGGACACGAATACCATGGTGCCCAAAGCAATTATAACCTCCATGACCTAACTTACCAACGTTTCTGCAAAACACACGTTAGTCATGGTAATAAAGCGTTGTCATCAATTGCCGAAACCAAACCTTGGGGCCTAGATGCTTTCACACTCTTTTGTCTCTTGTGTTGAACCTAAGAATATAGAAGAAGCTCTTCAAGATCCGGATTGGGTGAATGCTATGCATGAAGAATTGAACAACTTCACCCGCAATCAAGTTTGGACACTTGAAGAGCATCCAAAAGGTGCTAGAGTCATTGGAACCAAGTGGGTGTTCCGCAACAAGCAAGATGATCAAGGCATAGTCGTGAGGAACAAGGCAAGACTAGTTGCAAAGGGGTTCTCTCAAGTTGAAGGGCTTAATTTTAGAGAGACCTTTGCACCCGTTGCAAGACTTGAAGCCATTCGTATCCTTCTTGCATATGCATCACATCATGATATGAAACTATATCAAATGGATGTGAAAAGTGCATTTTTAAATGGCTTCATAAATGAACTAGTCTATGTTGATCAACCTCCCAGGTTTTAAGACCCTAGATATCCTAATCATGTTTATAGGTTGTCCAAGGCGCTATATGGGCTCAAGCAAGCCCCTAGAGCATGGTATGAGCACCTCCGGGACTTCCTCATTGAGAAGGGCTTCACTATTAGGAAGGTCGACACCACACTATTCACTAAGAAGTTTAATGGGGAGATCTTCATTTGTCAAGTCTATGTTGATGATATCATCTTCGGATTAACAAATGAAGATTATTGCAAGGAATTTGGTGAATTGATGTCGAAGGAGTTCGAGATGTCTATGATTGGTGAGCTCACATTCTTCCTTGGTTTTCAAGTCAAGCAAATGAGAGAAGGGATTTTCATCTCTCAAGAAAAGTATACCAAGGATCTTCTCAAGAGATTCAAGATGGAAGAGTGTAAGCCAATCAAGACCCCAATGCCATCTAATGGACATCTCGACCTAGATGAGGGAGGTAAATCGGTTGATCAAACTCTCTACCGTTCTATGATTGGTAGCTTGTTGTACCTTACCGCATCTAGGCCCAACATCATGTTTAGTGTGTGCATGTGTGCTCGCTTTCAAGCGTGCCCTAAAGAACCTCACTTAAGTGCCGTAAAAAGAATTTTAAGATATCTTAAGCACACCCCAAGCATTGGTCTTTGGTATCCCAAAGGAGCTAGATTCCAACTAGTTGGCTATTCCGATTCAGATTATGCCGGTTGCAAAATTGATAGAAAAAGCACATCCGGAGGGTGCCATTTGCTTGGGAGGTCTTTAGTATCTTGGTCATCTAAAAAGCAAAATAGTGTGGCTTTATCCACCGCCGAGGCGGAATACATTGCCGCGGGGGCTTGTTGTGCACAAATCTTATACATGAAACAAACCCTCCTAGACTATGGAGTTGTTCTTGAAAAGGTGCCACTTTTGTGTGACAATGAAAGTACCATTAAAATTGCTAATAATCCGGTACAACACTCACGCACCAAGCACATTGATATCCGCCACCACTTTCTAAGAGATCATGTTGCTAAAAATGATATATCACTAGAAGGTGTAAGAAGTGAAAATCAATTAGCAGATATCTTCACTAAACCTTTGGATGAGGCTACCTTTTGTAGGTTGAGAAGTGAACTTAATGTGCTTCACTCTAGTAACTTTAAAAAATGAGCTTGTGTTGTCCCTTGCATTGCATTGTATTATATGTCATGTTTAATTCTCCGCAATGCATCTAGGACTTGTCTAACACGGTTACGATAACCCTCCTTTGGAGGAGTGAAGAAGCCTATGGATCAAACTTGACAAGCAACCTAGTCTTTCTTACTTGTTTTGCATTGCATATGCATGGTTGTTGCTTTGTCGTTTCTTTTCGGTTTGGCTTTGAGCAACCTCTATGTTCGTCCATGAATAGAGAGAACATTTAACGCTCACAAGGGTTCATAAACTCTATTGCATGGCCATACGTTGCTCCTCGAGTGTTTATTGCTTATTTTTCCTAAAAACAATACTAGCCTAAGGCAAATTATTTTGAAAAACTTGAGGGTTTGAGTGAGGTCACTCATATCAGGTTTCAATTGGTGTTTATTTGAGTCTCTTTGAATTGGAACTTGATTGGGAGAAGTCGTGTCGAAGATCGGGTTGAAGAAAGGCATTAAACAGTGACCGGACGCTGGACCGGACGCTGAACCAGACGCGGTGCTGCTTCACCACTGCGTGCGGTCCCGGCGACCACCAGCACGTTCGGTCATCCCAAAGACTTTCTCTTGGACCTGTGACCGGACGCTAAACCGGACGCATCGTTGTTGACCACCGCGTCCGGTCATGCGCGATGAGTTTCCCGGATGACCTCCGACCAGACTCTGTCCGCGTCCGGTCAGCCCTAACCGGACACGTCTGGTCGTTCTAGGAGCTTACTGGACTCTGACCGGATGCTGCCCCACCACGTCCGGTCAGGCGACCACCGCGTCCGGTCAGTGCGTTGCGAGCGGATTTGAACCCTCATATAACCTTTTCGTTCTCGATCCGATTTTCAACCTATCCGCCGAACGTCGTCGCTTCTCCGTGCCCTAACTCGCCACGCCGCCGTGCCCTATGGCTCCTTCACCGCCCTGTGCCTCGCTCGTGCCATCATCACCGCGCCTCACTGCCGCGCCTCGCCCGCGCCCTCACTGCCGCGACTCACCTTACGCCTCGCTCGCCCCTACGCCGCTGCAACCGAGCCGTGCGCCACCGCCGTGCCCTAGCGCCGCTGCACCGGGCCACCGCCACGTCCCAGCTCTGCAGTAGCCTTTGCCCGGTCAAGCCCTCGCACAGCCGTGCCTTCTTCCTCGCTGCAACCCCACCTTCGGCCACCGAGTTCTCGCGAGCCCCTTGTTTGCCCTAACCCTCACAAAGGTGACTTCATCTTCTTGTTTCTAGGGTTTGCCGTGATGTTTCATTCAATTTCTTATCACCTTTACTTGTCTCGGCAATTTCAGCGCTCATCCGGCGCTTCCGGGGAACTCTTGCGAGTCAAGATCTTCTCATCCCATCACCGGTTTCTCGTCGATCAGAGTGAGTCCTGTCGGTGTGTTGGGTGGCAGTTGATCAGATTTTGATCCAAGGCCAAGCCTACGGATACGGATTGAGGCCAAGCCTCTCGAGTGTTAGTTCACCATCTCTCAGGGTTTTCTCTGCAGTTGGTCAGTATGGTTCGCTGCAAGAATGCTGAGGGTGCACCTAGTGACGGGGACGAGAGTCCTCCCAGACTGACAGAGGTTGCGCGTGGCAAGCGCAAGAAGACCATCGCCAAGAAGAGGAAGAGAACACTTATAGAGGCTGAGATAGCTCAGGCAGTTGCAGATGCAGCAGATCTGGCAGAGAGGGGTGGCAGGAGTAGTGGGATTCACATTGGCGAGCGTCGCTTTCATCTTGAAGGTCGATAGCTCGGTACTGAGGCCACCGAGGGGACAGGGGATATACCTGTTGAGCAGCCCACAGAGGACCCAGAGGAGACAGAGGAGCAGATAGTTCACTCTCCACCGCGTTGTCGCTCAGGACGTACGTGTGTTCAGGTGACTCCTAGGCCAGAGGGCCAGCGTCGTGGAGGACGTCCACCTCCCAGGGCTTGAGGTCACCCCCCAGTCGAGCACTTTGACTTGAGGGGAGCTACAGCACGCCAGGTGCAGGCCCTGAGGTTTGTTGAGGTTGGTCGGTGGTTCCCACCTCAGCGGGACCCCCGAGCGTCAGAGGACTTCTACACACCTCTGCACGAGGATTTCTACAGAGCTTACGTTGACAGCGGGATAGCTTTCAGACCTCAGAGAGTCTGTCGACTTGAGTCTTTAGTTGAGGTGGTTGGTGAGCAGCTCCATCCACACCTGTCCTTTCTTCCTGGCTTATCAGATTTTCTGGGACGGACGGGAGCCTACTGCGGCACGTGGGTCAGGGAATTCTACTCTTCTCTTTGGATTGACCCGGCACATGAGTTCATCCACTTTGCATTCCGAGGTCGTGACCGCAGACTCTACAACACTAGGGTATGGGAGATTCTCAGACTCCCTGCTTCAGATACGAAGATACACCAGTTGTGCTTTGGTTAGACTGCTCCACCGAGACGCCCTCACGGCGGTACAGTGCCTCCTACAGATATGATCTGACCCTGTTTTCGTGAGCCTTTTGGAGAGGGGTCCAGACGTACACCTGCTAGCCTGACACCCCTCGCTAGAGTCTTGGATGCTATTGTCAGACGCACACTTCTTCCGAGGCTGGGGTACAGAGAGGGACTCACTCGTATGCAGCTATGGGTGGTCCATCATCTCATCTCACAGACACCGTTCGACATCTGGGATCTTATGCTATGTGAGATGGAGGATACCTTGGCAGAGGGATTCAAGGGTCACCGTCAGCTGCCCTATGCACATTGGATATGCTTCATTATCAGATCTGCATGTGAGCTGCCTCTAGAGATTCGAGCTGAGATATCAGATACCACTACTGCTTTTCCAGAGTATGACATTCGTCAGTTGTGGGCTTCTATTACCAGAGAGCAGGCACCCAGGCCAGGACAGCGGGAGAGACCAGAGGTTCCCGAGACAGCAGCTGAGCAGGACGAGACCGTTCAGGGTCTCGCTGATGCCGAGCTTGTAGATTTAGATGCTCAGCCTGCTGATCCAGTTGAGGATGATGCTACTGACAGCACTGACGAGGACTACCAGCCTATCCCTCGGTACCGCTCTCCTCGGTCTCACGACCATGAGGCCGGTGGTTCAGACTCAGCCTCCCGCTCAGACCCAGCCATGGTGGCTATTCTTGAGAGGCTGACCCAGGCACAGGAGAGACAGGAGCTTCAGATGCAGTGACAGGCTCAGGACACAGCAGCTGCATTTGCTCAGATTCAGGCTCGTCAGGACGAGTTCCAGAGGCAGCAGCTTGAGCTCCAGCAACAGCAGTTCGAGATGCAGCGACAGCAGGCAGCAAACCAGCAACAGTACCTTGAGCTCCTGCGTCACCTAGTTACTGTTGGAGTTCCTCCTCCAGCGTCTGTCCTTGCTCCAGCACTACAGTCCAGTGGACTTCAGAGTCAGGGACAGCCGAGCTTCCAGTTCACCTCTCCCCAGCACCAGGTTCCCCAGACTTTCCAGTCCCCGAGCTACACTCCTATTCAGACGGGGTTCACTCCATCAGATCAGCCTCGCCCTCACCTTCTGACAGGCACTCCCTTCACTGACTTGAGTGTCTCCTACAACGAGTTGACTGGTTAGCCGATGCCCTCGCACACCACTCTTGTGACTTCTTCAGGGTTGTCCGCTTCAGCGACAGTGGCTCCTCTAGTGACAGGGACTGGCACTACAGAGACAGTACCGTCGTCCGTTGCCTCGACAGATCCTCCGGCAGATGGCACGCTTCAGGCTCAGGTGACAGAGACTGTTCCGCTCGTTGCTACATCTTCATCAGTACCTGCTCCTGTTCTTCAGACCCAGACCGCTTCACAGCCACGTGCTTCTTCAGAGGGTCAGCCTGACAGCTCAGAGTTTGAGGAGGATACTTCACAGTTCGTGATCACTCCGCGCTCCTCGGCACCCGACACGACTGCTTCTGTTCCCCCATCGGATCCTTAGTTTAGTTTTTTTGGCGCTTGATGCCAAAGGGGGAGAGAGAGTAGTTTCAGGGGGAGAGTTTTGATAGAGGGTTTTCGTTTTTCTTTGTGTGCTACATTCATGCATCATGTTTACATTCCCGTACTTGCATTTTGTGACATGTGTGCTTGTGAGATACTTTGAGTCATATGTGGTCTATCTTGTCACTTTTTTATCATGTCACTTAATTGGTTCTAGCTCATAAGGTTGTGCTTCCGTGCCTTACTCCGATTTCATATGAGCTATGTTTTATGTGTACTAACTCTTCATGTTTTATCTTATGAGTACACCCTGTTGGCTTGGGGCACATAAGCAATTCCTAACCCTTTGTGCTTATTGCTTGTTGCTTATGTGAACTAAGCATGTTCGAAAACCTCAACTCTTATCTTTTGAATCTAAGTGTTGTCATCAATCACCAAAAAGGGGGAGATTGAAAGCATCTAGGCCCCGAGAGTTGGTTTCGGCAATTTATGACAACGCATTATTACCATGACTAACGTGTGTTTTGCAGAAACTTTGGTAAGTTAGGTCATGGGGTTGATAACTGCTTTGGGCACTATGGTATTCATGCCCCTTAATGGAAATCGTTTCGGTTTTCAAAGGATTGACGATAAGATTAAGGACGGTTAGTTCCGGATGTCAAGGTGTTGAGTTACATTCGGAATAGTCGTTAGGATCTTCGCTTTTTCCTTTGGCCATACTATAAAGGGGGGGCATGAGCGAGTAGCTTGACCTAGGTGAGTCTTTTATTTAGGTGTGGTGCACACTTGTCAAACTTAGCACTAGGTAGCTCAAGAATAGCTCAAAGTTCAGTTGGAAGCAACTTGGTTCAAGTTGTGTCGCGTTTCGGAGTTGTTAGAGACGTTTTTCCTTGATCGGACGCGGTGTCTGTCACGACCGGACGTGTCCGGTCAGTACTAACAGATACTGCATTTTAGCTCTGTTAACCGGACGTGGCCCTTGCGAGGACCGGACGCGGTGTTCAGGCTGACACGTGTCATAGAAGGGAAAACAACTAATCGGACGCGACTGGGAAGTGATCGGTGCGTCCGGTCACGTTCCAGTAAGGTACTCTGACGATCGGACGCGTCCGGTCATCACTGATCGGATGCGGTCGCGCGTCAGGTCAAAGTACAGTAAGCTCTCTGCACGATCGGACGCGTCCGGTCACCCCTGATCGGTGCGTCCGGTCACTCAGCGAAGTGTTTCAGACTTTCGACCGTTACGATCGACCGGCGCGTCCGGTCACGTCGACCGGCGCGTCTGGTCAACGCGTATTTTGCTGAGTTGGCAGGTAATGGTTGGATTTGACTGTGGGGTGTATAAATACATCCCCTCCACCTCTTTTAGAGGCCTCTTGCTCATTTGTTCAGCTGAGAAACACCTTTGAAGTGCAAGGGAGTGCTAGAGCTCTAGTGAGGGTAGTGATTTGAGAATCAAAGTTTGAGAGTCCCTCACTAGTGACTAGGGAGTAGCAAGTGTGCATCCGTCTTCTCATTAGGCTCATTGTGGTCAAGTGAGAGTTCTAGCTTGTTACTCTTGGTGATCGCCATCACCTAGACGGCTTGGTGGTGATTGGGAGTTTGGTGATCATCCGGTGGAGCTTGTGGATGACGCAACTCATCTTGTTAGCGGTTTTGGGCGTTTCACCGCGATGGAGTGTCGAAGAATCCGCCCGTAGAGAGCACTTGATCCTTGCGCGGATCAAGAGGGAGCTACACCCTTGCGCGGGTGCTCCAACGAGGACTAGTGGGGAGTGGCGACTCTCCAATACCTTAGGAAAACATCGCCGTGTTGCTTGCCCTTACTTTCAAGCATTTACTTTCTCGTATTACTTTCATTGCTTGGTTTACTTTCCTAGAATTGCCATGCTAGACTAGGATTGGAACATAGGGTACAAAACTTTTTACCGGTAGAATCACAAGGAACACAAGTAGGCACTAGGGGTGAACTTTGGCTTGTAGGATTTAATTCTTGCAATTAATTTTTAGAAAAGCCCAATTCACCCCCCCTCTTGGGCATCTTGATCCTTTCAACTTCCAGTAAGCTACCAGAGACGATTTTTCGTGACCAGACGCGTCCGGTGGGGCACGATCGAACGCATCCCAGCATCCGGTCAACACTACGCCTTCCATGGCTTCGCTCGCTGCTGACGTCACACCGACCGGACGCGTCGGTCTCGTGACCGACCGGACGCGCCGATGCGCACCCTGCTTCTCTACATGTGGGATGAACTGACCGGACACGACCTAGCGTCCGGTCGGCTCGAGCACCGCGTCCGGTCGCTCAGAAAATAGCATTTTCACTTACCGAAAAGCGTCGAATCCCGCCTCGCAAGCTCGTCGAGAGAGGGTCCCAAACCCATCTCTACTGCTCAAACTCCACCTCCTTCGTAAATTTGCTAACACCAACAAGTGTACATCACCATGTGCATGTGTGTTTACATTTTCCGTAATCATTTTGAAGGAGTTAAGTTAGCTCTCCATTAGATCTAAATGCATATGCAAATGAATCCTCATCTAGTGGCACTTAAGTGATCAATAGCCCCGGAAATTCCTCTCTTAATAGTACGACTACCGATCCTAAATGTGATCACACCCTCTATGATGTCTTGATCACCAAAACCAAAACCCTAGCAATACCTTTACCTTGATTTCTATCGGGTTTTGTTTTTCTCTTTCTTCTTTTCCAAATGTGAAGCACTTGATCATCTTTTGGTCATCACCATTGTCACCATGATCATCTCTAGGCTCCACCACTTGGCATGGGACTTTATCATTTCATGTCTACACACTTAGCATAATGATTAGTCCCTAGGTTTCATCAATTATCTAAAACTAAACTAGGGCTTTCATAGGGCCATTTTGTTTTGGTGATTGAGACACTTAGAGAGTGTGATCACATTTAAGATAGATAGCCGTACTATTAAGAGGGGTGAAATTTGTCGTGAAATGCGGTTATCGAAGTGTCACTAGATGTTCTAATTTATTGCATATGCATTTAGATTCTAGTGAGTGCTAACACCCTTGAAAATGCTAGTGAAAAGTTACTAACACACGTGCACAAGGCGATACACTTGGTGATGGGCATATTTGAGCAAGGGTGATGAAGTTGGAGAAGCGAAGGAACAACTCAATGTTGATCGGACACTGGCTTGGCAGTGACCAGACCCTGACCTTGCGTCCGGTCATTACGCATAGAGAAGGGCATGGCCTCTGTTTGTAACCGGACGCTGGTACAGGTGAAGGACCGGATGCACAGGGCCTGCTTTCGGTCAGTGCTGACGTACGTTGACGTGGCTTGACGCACAAGGGCAGAGAGGACCGGACTCTAGCTGAGTCCGATCATGCATGAACGGACGTGTCCGGTCGTCAAAAACCGGCTCTGGATGCTTACTAGAAATGACCGGACACCACGTGTTGGAGCGTCCGATCACACTGACTGTGGGTCCGGTCACGGTGCGCTAGATGCGCGGGCGCGCGCAAGCGGACGCGAGGGCGCTGCGTCTAGTCTTTCCTCGGGTGAGTTCGATCTTCTCTTAGCATTGGCGCTGTGTCACTTGACCGTTGAGATTAGGCGGTGCAGCTTTAAAGCGTGGACGCATGGCAGCATCTGGTGGATCTGACGCTAGTTCGGGTGCGTCTGGTGGCCCCGATCAACACATCTGGTCAGCGCACAAGGAGCCCCTCCCTGACCCTAATGACTCTATTTGTTTGGGGGCTCTATAAATACGTGGTAACCAGCTTGGGCTTATACTCTTGTCCATTTCTATTGAGAATACACCCTAGCGAGCCTAGCCATTCCTTTCACTCATCTTGCTTGATTGATTCATCATTTGGTGAGATTGGAGAGTATCCAAGTGCATTGCTTTGAGTGATTGCATCTAGAGGCACTTGGTGATTGTGTTTCGCTATGGGATTCGCTTGTTACTCTTGGTGGTTGTCACCATCTAGACGGCTTGGTGCAGCGAGGATCGTCGAGCGAAGAAAGGTGCTTGTTTCCGGCTCCGATCGTGGTGATTGTGAGGGGTTCTTGACCTTTCCCCGGTGGAGAGCCAAACGGTACTCTAGTGGATTGCTTGTAGCTTGTGGATCCCCATCTTGTGTTGGTTGTGCGGCACCTGATTACGGGTTAGGAGTGTGATGCCTATTAGTGCATGAACCTCCAAGTGGGTGTATCGATATAACAGGGACGTAGCTTGCCGACAAGCAAGTGAACCTCGAAGGAAAAATCTTGTGTCTTCATTATCTCCGAGAATTTCATTGGTATTCATTATGATTGATTCATTGTCTCTCGCCACGGCGGTAATAAACCTCTCTACCTCTCTTGCATTTACTTTCCTAGTGTAACTAAACTCTTTAGTGTAACTAGTTTTGAGAGCTAGCTTGTATCTTGTTAGTTTGGTTAGTGAGACTCTTTAGTTAGTCTTTTAGAGCTCACTAACTTAGAGAGTAGTGTCTTAGCCCTTGTGTGAAATAGAGATCATACCAACTAGAATTGTGGATAGGAGGCTTACATTTTTAGTAAGCTAGCGCAACATTTGCTTCGGCTCATAATTATTTAATCCCTTGGCTTAGTGTTGTTGTAGAAATTTTAATAGGCTATTCACCCCCTCTAGCCATTAGAACCATTCCACTAGGGCCATGCCCCCATGACTCTCTGAACATACCTCTGAAACACAAAACACTTGTAACATAAAACACTTGAATGCAACATACGTCTGAAGCGGATGCAGGGGCGAAGGCATGTAGATGCTAGTGGGTGCAAATGCACCACCCAAAATTTGTAAAAAAAATAATAAATTTTTCTAAAATTTCACCATATATGCACCCCTATAGTACAAGTCTATGCACCCACAAGGTAAGTGCACCACCCTCTAATTTGCTCTAGCTTCGCCACTGATGAAACGTTTGGAGCATACATTTGCAATGTGTGTGAAATATATGCAACATCCAAATAAAACACTTACAACTTATAATATGACAACACTTATTACAACATAAGACTGAAACAGCTGAAACATTTCGAACATACTCTTACAACATATGTGTGAAACATGTGCAACATCCAGATCAAAACGCTTGCAACATACGCCTAAAACAGATGAAATATTTTAAACAAACGCTTGCAACATGCCTCTGAAACACTTGCAACATGCCTCTGGAACACTGGCAAAATATGCAATATCCTGATATACTTTTGTAACATCCATATGAAACACTTGCAACATAACTCTGATAACATCTGAAACACTTAAAACATGCATTTGCAACATAGGAGGAGGGAGAGGCAAGGACCAGTTGATTCCGGCCTCAGAGTGGGAGCCGACGCCGAGCATTAGTCCACTAGTTGCCATCCAATTACCAAAACCAAACATAGGGCTTTCATTTGCATAACTCATTTGTTGTAGAGATGGCAACACTTAGCAAAACCTTAATTGCACATCTAGATTGATTATCTTTGCATAGGTTTTGTTAAAGAAGGAAATAGAGGACAAGTTAGAGTAGAAGATTTTAGAAAGCCTAATTCACACTCTCTTAGATGTCATGGTCTCTTAAAGCTCGACGGTGGCAAGCTAGGACTTGTAGTTGGAACTGAAACTTCCACCCTCGACCCCATCCCCTCGTTGTTGCACATCAAGCCTGCATGGTAGACGATGTTGCGGTAACTGATTTACGATGTTGTATTCATTGTTTCTCTATGTTGCATGAGACATTTGGGATGTTGCAACATATGATTTTTGAACGTTGCAATAAATTATTCATGTGTTGCAAAAACTAAGTTTTGATGTTGTTACCTTTTTCTCCCAGTGTTGCAGCAACCTATGAGCTTGAGCTTTTTCTCTGTGTTATCAAGTGAATTTATGTGTTGGCATTACCTTTTCCAAATGATGCAACAATGAAAAGTGATTCGATCGAGATGTTTCATTTTCAGTTGATTTTGTGATACTGCAGTAGACAGTTTGTGATGTTGCTTACAATACATGATCTTCTTTTATGTTGCACGCGAATATCTAGCTTCAGATGCTTTCCATCGTCGAATTTGTGATGCTGTAGTGGATAGTTTTGATGTTGCAGTACATGATCTTTTACATATTGCATTAGGCAGTCTGTGATGGTGCATAAGATGGTTTTATATGCTGCAAATTTGGTGGCAATGTTTCGGTAGAAGTTTTTATTTTTATTTTTTTCTTCATTTGAAGATTAAATGATACTACGCAACACACGTAACATATCAGTAATATTTTGCAGGGAATTAAACCGTCCGGGCGGTAACCGCCCGGGCACTGGAGCTTCCTTAAAGAAAACGATTTTAAGCTAGGCAGAAGCCAGTAGCTATCCACTCACAATTTAGAAGAGTATTAATGTCTAACTGACTTTAGTTACATCTGATCCACTTGGTCTACAGTCTCTACGTCTCGGACTCGCGCTGTTGTCTGTATATAGCGACTTTATTAGAAGTTTGATTGACATATGTTGTCGTACAAGCTGAGAGTGACATCGCTGCCGTGTCATTGTCACCCGTCTAGCTGCGATTTAATATTTCAATTTACAAGAACAAAAGGGTCTCGATGCTCAAGCTAAGAGCTCATCTAGTCAATATCACTTGATCTGTTTCTTTTTTATATAAGTATTAAAGACAAAGGATCCTTCCATGCATTTTTTTCCTTCCCACAATGCTCTCACACCATCTGTCCTGTATTCTTCTATCTGTGGGTTTTTTTTTTCACAATGCACCCACATCCTCTATATCCCATGCGATCTAGGCTCACAATCCATACTCATACAAGTTAGAACAACTCGCATCTAGCAATAATACTGCATTATATTCCAAGATATGTCAAGCAACAGTATAAATTTCGATTTCAAGACGTATTATAACAAATCATGGATCAGTTGAATAAATCTCTAAGCCATAAATTGCTCAAATCACCATGCAACAAATTATGGAGTCCATGCAACATATGTACATGTTTGCTAGTAACTCTCATTTGCGACGCCATGGGTGCTTTATGACAGGTAAGAATTACCAACATACTACAATGGTCTCGCGTACTCTAAATTAAAATCACGTGTCCACAATCCACATAATTTGGCTAACACAAAATTTATACTTCAAGAAAATCATGATACTTTTGTGCCATTACTGCTATGCTTCTGTTGTCATCTTTGTATTATGAACTTTGTCGGACCTATCAAACTTATGCAATGTCCAGGTCAGGGATATGGAGAAATACCACAAATATTGTTGGAATATATGAGTATTAGGCCCATGAGGCCCATATATGCTTACCTATATAGCTACCCTTCTAGGGTTAGCCCAAAATCAATAGAGACACAACTTCTAGCATGGTATCAACAGCCTAGAGTTTCCCTGTTCCTCCCCTACCCCCAGCCGCCGCCGCCCCCTGGCTGCCGCCGCCGCCGCCATCTCCCATGTCTGGCTGGCCTCCTCCTCCCCCTCCTTCCTACTTCCATACCTTCCCACCTCTACCCTCCTCTTCCTGGACACAGATCGCTGCTACCGCCGCCCACCGCCCGCCCTTTGCAGCCGCCGCTGGGCCTTCACCTCCGCGGGCAGGCGGCCAACGCGCCGCTGGGACCGCCACCGCCACCACCGCAGCCCTGCCCCCCGGTGCCGCCGCCGCCCTGGTAGCCGTGGGCACAGCAGGCGCGGGCCCAGGAGCTGCTGCTGCCGAGCCGCCCGCCGACGCCGCACTCCTCCCTGCGGCTCACCTCCCCGGCGCGGGTCTGGACGCCGCCGGACTTCTCCCAGGCGCCATCCTTAGGGCGTGGGCCTGGACGCCGGTGGCCTCCTCCCAGGCGCTGTCCTTTTGGTGGCGGCGGCCACTGACGGCGTCCACGCCTTCCCTGCACCACCTCAGCCGCCGCCGACCCCCCTCTACCCCGGTCGTGCCGACCCTGCTCTCGCCGCTACACTCGTCGCCGCTCGTGTTGCAGCTGCTGAGGGCCAGGCTCGTGTCCGCGCGGCAGCCCTCGCCTGGGAGCGTGAGTGAGATGCGGCCGATGCCCTGGCTCGCCAGATCGCTGACGTGGAGCAACGCCTCGTCCCTCCCACCTACCACGACCTCGAGGCCACCTCCTCCGGCTCGACGGGCCACCGCGCGTCCACCACAGCAGTCATCTGGCATGATCCGACCGATCCTCTCGTGGCGCAGCTTCACTACCAGGACGGGGGTGTTCAGAACATTCGCCTGCTCGTCCCGGTGGTTCTCGAGCCCGAGTCACCCTCCTACGCCCGTTGGCGGGACCTGGTCCTCCTCACCCTCCGCCGCTACGCCCTTGATGACCACGTCCTCGTCGATGCCTTGGTTGCGGCCCAGACCCCCTCGTGGCTGCGCCTTGACAGCATCGTCCTCTCGTGGATCATCGGGACGATCTCCCTCGACCTCCACGACCTCGTCCGCAACACGGCTGATGCTCGCCTGGCCTGGCTGGCGCTCGAGGGCCAGTTTCTGGGCAATGCCGAGGCCCGGGCTCTGAGGCTCGATGCGAGTTTTCGGACCTTCGTCCATGGTGACCTCACTGTTGGCGAGTTCTGCCGCAAGATGAAGACCATGGCAGACTCCCTCAGCGACCTTGGCTGGCCCGTGGAGGACCGCATCCTGGTCCTCAATGTCCTCCGCGAGCTCAGCGACCGCTACGCCCATCTCAGGACGTGGATCACCCCCGCCAGCGCCCCTTCCCCACCTTCCTCCAGGTCCGTGACGATCTTGTCATGGAGGAGCTTGCTCAGGGCCTCCAGCCTGGGTCCACCGCCGCACCGGGGTCCTCGACTTCCTCGACGGGCCTTGCTGCCAGTCCGCCGCGTCCGTTCGCTCCACCGTATCCGTCCGCTACGCCGCCGTCGTCTCTTCTTGGTCCTCCTCCCTCTGGGCCGAGCACGGGTGGGGGGGCCATGGCGGTCGCCGTTGCCGCGGCGCTGGACGTGGGGGGCCGTGGCGGGGCCAACCAGGTGGCGCCGACGGCTCCACAGGGTGCACCATGGCCGTCCTTCCACAACCCGTGGTCAGGGCGCATCTCTATGTGGCCCTTCCACACTCCCGGTGGTGAGCCTCGCCCACTGGCAGCCATGTTCACTGGTGCTCCACCTCTCGGCGTCTCCACTACGTCTCCGTGGGCTACACCCTCCGGCACCCCGCCCGGGCTTGCCGGTTGGGACCAGGCGGCCTTGGCTCGTTCGTTCAACACTATGGGCCTAATACCTCCTGTCGGTCCTGAGTGGATCGCCGACTCGGGTGCCACCTACCACACCACCCCTGACCCTGGCATACTTTCTTCTGTCCATTCTCCCTCTTCTTCTCTCCCTTCGTCCATTATGGTCGCAAATGGTTCGTGTCTTCCTGTCACATCTGTGGGTACCGCCGGTGCTCATGGCTCCTTTCGTCTTCCTGATGTTCTTGTTGCCCCTTCTATGGTTTACAACCTTCTTTCTATTCGTTGTTTTACAGCTGGCAATTCCTGTTCTGTGAAGTTTGACTCTTCTGGTCTTACTGTAAAGGATTTGGCTTTTCGGCGTCCTCTGCTCCGATGTGACAGCATGGGGCCCCTTTACACTCTTCGCTTCCCGGCGGCTACTTCATCTTCTTCGCCGTCCATTTTGTCAGCTGCTTTCACCGCCACTACTTCCTCCACTACTTGGCACCGGCGCCTCAGCCATCCTGGACGTGATGCCCTACTGCAGCTCAGTCGGAGCTCTGACATTCCATGTACTCGAGCTCCTGATGAGCATTTGTGTCATGCGTGCCAATTGGGCCGACATGTTCGTCTTCCTTTTTATAGTTCTTCACATGTGGCCTGTATTTTTGATCTTGTACATTGCGACCTATGGACATCTCCTGTTATCAGTATTTCTGGCTATAAGTACTATCTTGTTGTGGTCGATGATTTTTCTCATTATTCGTGGACTTTTCCCCTGCGTGCGAAGTTTGATGCTTTTCCCACGCTCCTTCACTTCTTCGCTTGGGTGTCCACACAGTTCGGCCTCACCATCAAGGCCGTCCAGTGTGACAATGGTCGTGAGTTTGATAACCCCACCTCCCGTGCTTTCTTCCTCTCTCATGGTGTTCAGTTGCGCATGTCTTGCCCATATACTTCCTCACAGAATGGCAAGGCTGAACGCATGATTCGCACCACCAACGACACCGTGCGCACCCTTCTGTTTCAGGTGTCTCTTCTTGCCCGCTTCTGGGCTGAGGGCTTGCACACCTCCACCTACCTCCTCAATCGTCTTCCTTCCGCTGCCTGCCCCGCTCCTACGCCACACCACGCTCTTTTCGGTACCCCTCGATACGATCACCTTGCGTCTTTGGGTGCGCGTGTTACCCCAACACCGCTGCCACTTCTTCCCACAAGCTGGCCCCCCGTTCGACTCTCTGTGTCTTCCTCGGGTACTCCCCCAATCACAAGGGGTACCGGTGTTTTGACCTTACCTCCCGACGGGTCCTCATCTCTCGCAATGTGGTGTTCGATGAGTCCGTCTTCCCCTTCTCCATCTCCAGCCCACCCACCACCACTCCTGATCTAGATCCCTTCTCCCTTTTTCCCACTAACACGGTGGTCCAGCCACCTTTTCCGTGGTCTCCTGCAGGTACTGCTTCACCGAGCTCCTTGCTGGGTTCCTGTCCCAGCTCACCGGCCTCCCGTGATTCCACAGGTCCGGGCCCGTCGTCCTCCGGTGCTGCCCCGGCCTCTCCGCTCGGCGCGGGTCCGGGGACCTCGTCCTCTGGTGCTGCCCCGGCCTCTCCGCTCGACGCGGATTTGATGACCTCATCCTTTGGTGCTGCCCCGGCACCTCCTACGCGGTTCGCTGCGCCGGTACGCGTGTACCAGCGCCGTGCGCGGCCGCCGCCGCCACTCGAGGCCTCTTCTCCACCGGGGACACCGACACCACCACCGCAGTCCCCGCCTGCCCGTGTCGCACAGCCGGTCTACCACCCGCCGCTACTTCACAGACACCCGTGGCATGTTCACCCGATGGTGACACAGCACGCGGCTGGCACACTGCCGCCCCGGGCTCTCGCGGCCTTGCCCGGCGATACGCACGTCTCTCCAGTACCATCTTCCGTCCGTGATGCCTTGTTGGATCCTCACTGACGCCGCGCGATGGAAGAGTACGCCGCGCTCCTCGCCAACCAGACAAGGGATTTGGTGCCCCGGCCGCCGGCCTCCAATGTCGTCACCGGCAAGTGGATCTGGACCCACAAGTGTCGGGCTGATGGCACTCTCGAGCGGTACAAGGCTCGCTGGGTTCTCCGGGGCTTCACTCAGCGCCCTAGGGTCAACTATGATGAGACCTTCAGCCTGGTAGTGAAGCCGGCCACCGTCCGCACCGTGCTCTCGCTGGCTCTTGCTCGGTCATGGCCCGTCCATCAGCTGGACGTCAAGAATGCCTTCCTGCACGGTCTTCTCACTGGGACAGTTTACTGCAGTCAGCCGGCGGGGTTTGTTGATTCTTCCCATCCTAACATGGTCTGCCGGCTCAACAGGTCTCTCTACGGCCTCAAGCAGGCACCCCGGGCGTGGAACCATCGGTTTGCTGCTTTCCTGCTGACACTGGGGTTTGTGGAGGCCAAGTCTGATACATCTCTGTTTATCTATCACCATGGAGCAGACATTGCGTACCTGCTGCTCTATGTTGATGATATTGTCCTCATAGCCTCTAGTAAGCCACTTCTCCGCCGGATCATTACCGCTCTTCAACAGGAGTTTGCTATGAAGGATCTAGGTGTGCTCCACCATTTCCTCGAGGAGCCTCATCCTGTCGGGTTACTTCTTCACCAGCGGCAGTATACTCGAGATATCCTGGAGCGAGCCGAGATGACTGACTGCAACCCCTGCTCCACTCCAGTTGATACACAGGGCAAGTTGTTAGAGGCAGAGGGCCCCCCAGTGTCAGATCCCACTATATACCGGAGTCTTGCTGGTGTCCTTCAGTACCTCACCTTCACCCGACCGGACATCACCTATGCAGTTCAGTAGATCTGTCTTTACATGCATGATCCCCGAGAGCCTCACCTCACTGCTCTCAAGCGCCTCCTCCGCTACCTCCGCGGCACGATCGACTACGGCCTACTCCTTCACCGGTCCTCCTCCGCCGAGCTTGTCGTCTACACTGACGCCGACTGGGCCGGGTGTCCGGACACTCGGCGCTCCACCTCTGGCTACGCTGTCTTCTTGGGCGGCAACCTGGTGTCCTGGTCGTCTAAGCGCCAGCCTGTGGTCTCCCGGTCCAGTGCCGAGGCGGAGTACCACGCTGTCGTTAACGGCGTGGCTGAGGCCTCCTGGCTCCGGCAGCTTCTTACCAAGCTCCACACTCCGCCCTCCCAGAGCACGCTGATCTACTGCGACAATGTCAGTACGGTCTACCTCTCCACCAACCCCATCCAACACCAGCGGATGAAGCACGTGGAGATCGATCTACACTTTGTCCGTGATCGGGTTGCCATCGGCGAGGTGCGGGTCCTTCATGTTCCGACCACCTCCCAGTTCGCAGATATCTTCACCAAAGGCCTCCCGTCCTCGACATTCACCGAGTTTCGCTCCAGCCTCAACATCACCAGTGGCTAGTTGCGTCTGTGGGGGCTCGTGTGTTCTTTCTTCTTTCTTGTACAGTGCGGGAGGGTTGTTGGAATATATGAGTATTAGGCCCATGAGGCTAGGCCCATAAGGCCCATGTATGCTTACCTATATAGCTACCCTTCTAGGGTTAGCCCAAAATCAATAGACACACAACTTCTAGCAGATATATTCCAGTTTTATAGTAATATAAAGGACTTCAGCATAATGATGACTAAAGAGAATGGATCTTAGATTTGACAGCAACCTATAAAGAATGTAGTCTACTTCAACACTTGGGACAAAAATAAAAACAAAAACACATATGGTGGAATGAATATTAACACTGATTGAATAAAAAAGGATGGGTTATAGTTATCACCGACCTATCAAATCCTCTTAAGTTCACTACCACAACATCACTATTTGTTACCAAAGCAAACCTAGGCAATTCATCGAGACAAATAAGATGGCTGAAGGTGCTGCGTCAAGAACTGAGCAGAGTGAACATGACGAAGAGATGAGGGCATTTCGATGTTTGACATGTCAACATCTGGTACTTCCTCTGCGATTTCCTCAGTCGTGAAAGGAATGCTGAAGTTGGAAATTAGGAAGGATCGACTAGATGTAAGTTTTGAGCGCATGAATCATGCAAAAGATTAAGACAGAACAATATGTAAGTTCATGAACTGAAGCTCCAGGGACAACTAACCTTAAGTCATCATCTAGAAGAAATGAATTAGAGACAGGATTTTGCATGTCATTACTCACCATGTCCCTCATTCTGGCAACAACCTGCAAAGAACACACAGAGTTAGCTGAAAGCAAGAAACATGACTGCATGTCACAGAAGAGAAGATGAGAATGTACCTCAGCTGATACACTATGAGTACCATATTTGTCGTCCCAGTACATCGTACATAGACATATGGTGGAATGAATATTAACACTGATTGAATAAAAACAAAAACACATATGGTGGAATGAATATTAACACTGATTGAATAAAAAAGGATGGGTTATAGTTATCACCGACCTATCAAATCCTCTTAAGTTCACTACCACAACATCACTATTTGTTACCAAAGCAAACCTAGGCAATTCATCGAGACAAATAAGATGGCTGAAGGTGCTGCGTCAAGAACTGAGCAGAGTGAACATGACGAAGAGATGAGGGCATTTCGATGTTTGACATGTCAACATCTGGTACTTCCTCTGCGATTTCCTCAGTCGTGAAAGGAATGCTGAAGTTGGAAATTAGGAAGGATCGACTAGATGTAAGTTTTGAGCGCATGAATCATGCAAAAGATTAAGACAGAACAATATGTAAGTTCATGAACTGAAGCTCCAGGGACAACTAACCTTAAGTCATCATCTAGAAGAAATGAATTAGAGACAGGATTTTGCATGTCATTACTCACCATGTCCCTCATTCTGGCAACAACCTGCAAAGAACACACAGAGTTAGCTGAAAGCAAGAAACATGACTGCATGTCACAGAAGAGAAGATGAGAATGTACCTCAGCTGATACACTATGAGTACCATATTTGTCGTCCCAGTACATCGTACATAGACGATATATCTGTCTCACACTTAATGCCTAGGAGAAATCATTGAATCAAGACAAGGGTTTTCAATTGTTGGAAGGATAATTCTATCAATGCCTAACTTGTACCATACAGGAATAGCACTAATGAAATTTGTCCATACCGGGCAAATATTTTTCTTAATCTGCTCAAGGGTCTTTTTGCTTTTCTGTGGAATGATCTGCAGTACATGTAGTGTACGAGAAGAAAACATAAAAACAACAACAAAATCTAGCTATCTAGAATGAATGAATTATACTAAGTTTTACCAGAAAGTCAACCGCTTGCCTAATGAACTGCAGCTCATCCCAAGCTGCACCTGCATGCTGCAACGTAGAAAAGAATAGGTGCACTGTTGAATGCTGATCAAGATACAAATGAGAGAAAGGCCTGCTGCGAACCTCTTCAGTGTCCACAATCCATTTCTCCAGCACACAAAGCCCAGATTTCACATATTCTCCATTTGAAAATGTGCAACATTCTCGTCGTAGGAGCATACTGCAGATTAGAAAAAGGAAAACTAAATCAAAAGTTTGTAAACCTGAATGTTTTTTTCTGAAATATAATTGATATGTACAGTCTGACCTGTTGAACAACTGCACATTAATGAAGGAGAAAACTTGAGTTACTAGCTTGCGGGTGAAAAAAGAAGGCACCTGTATGAAGATTTGATCTGAAGATCAGTTAAGAGTGAATAGATCATAAAGAATACAAACTACTGAGTTAAGAACTGTGGGTTTCCTAAAAATATAATAGCAATGGACAGGTGTAAAAGAGGCCGTTAAGTTCAAATGAAAAATTGGACCAAAGCTTCACTAGCATTTTGCTTCGACGCAAATGGGGTTTTGAAAAGCGCATATTCTGTTCATTCAACAAACATTAATCAAATGGACCACCTTTCTTATTCCCAAAATGACCACTCGACAAGAAACTCTCAAAACAGTTAGCGGACTAGAATACAGCCAGATAATGGATTCTTTTTCTCACAGTTTATTTACCAATCTTAGGATGCAAATTTTGCTCTAGATCATGCATGATGAACCCTTGGACTTAAGTTCCAGCTAGCATAAGATACTGAACCACATTAGAATTCTATCTATTGAATGGAAGATCTTGATTGCACAATCATGTGAACATACTCAGAGCATAGACAGGGTTCCAGATTCAAAACTAAACATACTCCAAGCATGGCAAGTTGGTTATGGTATATGTTATATGTATGAACTACTATCTATTAGCTACTTCAAAGGATATAGGAATTACTTAAGTATCAACTCCCAAGTACACTTGCATGACTGTGAAGTTATGATAACAACTGGAAAAATCATGTAACATTAGTTGCCACCAATGGAATTTGCTGATAGAATGTTTGCAAGTTTGTATGGAGTAACTCACAAAATTTTTATGTAGTCTATCCATCAATGAGTCCAAAAATTTTACAATCCGATCCCAATGAGTACTTATCGGTTGCTGCAAGGCTACATCAGGTGACCTCGACCTCCTTCCACTGCCTCCTCGAGCAAGTTTTGGTGCCTTTTTATCAAGATAATAGAAGGTTGAAGCCGTTGCTTCCCAATATGAACTGATCAAAATTGTGCAGCCTCCAGCATAGAACTTCCATAAAGTTTGTGCTGGATGAAATCAGCAAGAAAATGGAGCTGTTAGATCACATACCTGAATGCAAAGGCTTAAAAGAGGTGATATCTCTTTCTTTAGATTGTCACGAATTAAGCCAAAGATCTTCTCCAAGGAAGCAGTTAGTTGTTGCTTAAATAGCATGGCTGGGTATCGAGCATCAATGTGTGACATGCTTGTTTGTTGTCCAAAGGCTCTTAAAGGAGACCGGAATGCCTGTAAGAATGTTTACGAAATCAATGATAGATAGCTATGGTATGTGTTTTATCAGATATGTAACAATATGTATTCTATAAAAAAACCCAAGGTCCACCATTGGCTCTATTGACATGTTCTGAACAGAATTCAGGTTTCTTCTGGGAACTGCTAGACACAGCTGCAACTTTCAAAGATCTCGTTTGAGAAAAAGTAAGTGTTGGAGTGTGATTGTATTAGGCCCATGAGGCTAGGCCCATGTGGCCCATGTATGGTACCTATATAGCTACCCTTCTAGGGTTAGCCCAAATCAATAGAGTCTAATCATTCTAGCATGGTATCAGCTTAGGTTTCTCCTCTCCTCTACAGCCGCCGCTGCCTTCTCATGCAGCCGCCGCCGCCGCCGCCCCTCCATGGCCGGCTGGCCGCCCCCTCCACCTTCCCCCACCTCTCTCCCTGTCTTCCCCCCTCTCCCTTCTCCCTCCTGGGACGCCCAACCTCTGCTCCAGCCACCAGCCGCCGCTGCCCCTGCTCCTCCCGCCAGCAACCACCACGCCGCCACCTCGGGCTCGGCGCCGGACACTTCCCCGCTGCGCCGCCCCTGGCGACCCCGTCGTCCCACGGCGTCCCCCTCCGCGTGCTCCTCCTCGCGTTGCCCCTGCTCTCCATCCTCCTCGTTTTCCAGCTCCTCCACCGCGCCCGCGGCACTGCTGGATGCGCCTACCTCTATCGCTGCTATGCAGCCACCACAACCCACCCCACCTCCCCCACCTCAGGCGTCCTCGACGGATGTCGCAGTTTGGAACCCGCTGCTAACCCCCTCGGCCGGCTTTCCCCCGCTCTACTCTGCCGCTACCCCAGGAGCGGGCCTGCTGGGTGGTCCGGCCCCAGGCCGCCTCCCCGGCGTGTCTGCTGCCCCAGGAGCGGGCCGCCCCTGCTTCTGCTACCCCAAGAGCGGGCCGCTTCTCCTCCCGGCCTTCTCTGTTCTGCAGCAGCAGCCCCCGGTTTCCGGCCTCTCTTCCACCTCTACTCCTGCCGCCCCTGCCGCCCTGTGCTGCCAACCTCCCTGTTCTGGTAGCGTTCTGGCAGCGGGCGCGGGTGCGGACGGGGGACCCCAGGACGCCAGCCTCTATGGCGCTGCTGCCGCGGCCGGGCTCCATGGCGCGGGCACGGGATCCCTGCGCGCCGGTGCTGCCGCAGCGCCCAATCTCCTTCTTGCCGCCCCACCCTTTGGCGCAGCTCCTGCTCTCCAGGGCGCGCCCGTCCTCCTTCCTGCCGGCGACCTCCACCTTCCTGCCTCACAGTCGTCCCTGCCTCCTCAGAGTGGCATTCGCCAGTCGGCGGCAATGGTCACTGGTGCTTCCCCGGGATTTCACCCCACTTCACCTCCCGGTGCCTCGCCTGGGCTTGTCGGTTGGGACCCAGCTGCCTTGGCTTGCTCCTTCAGCACCACCACAAGTCCTGCTTGGATCGCCGACTCGGGCGCCACTTTCCACACCACGCCCGATGCGAGTCTACTTTCTTCTCTTCGTCCTCCCCACCCTTCCTGTCCCTCTTCCATCATGGTCGCCAATGGCACCTGCATCCCTGTCTCCTCCGTGGGCACTGCCAGTTCCCACGGCTCCTTTCATATCCCTGATGTTCTTGTGGCTCCCGGTATGGTTCACAACCTTCTCTCTATTCGCCGTTTCACAACTGACAACTCTTGTTCGGTTGAGTTTGACCCCTTTGGCATCACCATGCGGGATTTGGCCTCCCGGGTTCCTCGGCTCCGGTGCAATAGCACTGGGCCTCTTTACACCCTTCAGTTTCCGGCGTCTGTTTCACCTTCTGCGCCTTCATCGGCGTTTGTTTCACCTTCTTCGACTTCCTCTGCCGCTTTCGCCGCCACTCCTTCCTCCACCACCTGGCATCGTCGCCTCGGCCACCCTGGCCGGGATGCTCTGCTGCAGCTCAGTCATAGTGCCGACATTTGGTGCTCTCGGGCTCCTGATGATCACTTGTGTCATGCGTGCCAGCTGGGCCGTCACGTTCGCCTTCCCTTTCAGTCCTCTTCCTCACATGCCACTCGCGTGTTTGATCTTATTCATTGCGACTTGTGGACTTCTCCTGTTCTTAGCATGTCTGGCTACAAGTACTACTTGGTGGTCGTCGATGATTTCTCCCATTATTCCTGGACTTTTCCCCTGCGTGCCAAGTCCGAGGCGTTCACCACTCTCAGCCACCTCTTTGCTTGGGTATCCACTCAGTTCGGCCTTACCATTAAGGCTGTCCAAAGCGACAATGGTCGTGAGTTCGATAACTCAACCTCACGTGCCTTCTTCCTTTCTTCCGGTGTTCACTTGCGCATGTCTTGTCCGTATACCTCCTCTCAAAACGGCAAGGCAGAGCGCATGATCCGCACAACCAATGACATCATGCGCACCCTTCTACTCCAGGCATCTCTACCCGCTCGCTTCTGGGCTGAGTGTCTGCACACCTCTACCTATCTCCTTAACCGACTTCCTTCTACTGCCTGCCCAGCTCCCACACCTCACCACGCTCTTTTCGGTACCCCTCCTCGGTACGACCACCTTCGAGTCTTCGGGTGTGCGTGTTACCCTAACACCGCCGCCACCTCTCCTCATAAGCTGGCTCCCCGGTCAACCCTCAGTGTCTTTCTCGGATACTCTCCGGATCACAAGGGTTACCGATGCTTTGACCTTACCTCTCGCCGTGTCCTCATCTCTCGCCATGTCGTGTTTGATGAGTCGGCGTTCCCTTACTCCACCTCTCCACCCACACCTCCCGCTGACCCTGCGGAGGCTTCCTTCTTTCCCACTGACCCGGCGATTCCGCCACCCTTCTCCCCCTACCCTGCAGGTACTGCTCCGGCGCGCTCTCCTGGTGGTCCCGCCTCGCCCCTGCCGGACTCGACCCAGGACCTTCCGGTGCCTGACACGGTCGAGGCAGCCCCGGAGCTTCCACCCTCGCTCCCTGTGGCTTCGCTGCCTCCCGTTGTGCCAGATGTTGCCGTTCCGATCGCGGGACCGAGCACACCGACCCCACCTCCTCCCGGGCGCTTCAGACTCGTCTACCAGCGCCGGCGGGAGCCGCGTCCGCCCTCACCTCCTCCCGGACGTTTCGGGATCGTCTACGAGCGCCGGCGTGAGCCGGCTCCGCCGCTCTCGTCACCAGCGCCGTCGTCGCCGGTGCATGCTCCACCAGCATCACCACGCTCTCGCGCCGACCCGCCGGTGTACCACCCGCCTCTTCTTCACCGGGACCCTCGTCACACTCACCCGATGGTGACGAGGCAGGCGTCTCGCCCGCAGGCCCTCACCGCCGCCGCCTGCGAGCCGGAGATCTCTCCGGTACCCTCTTCCGTCCGCACGGCCTTGGCGGATCCTCACTGGCGCCGCGCGATGGATGAGGAGTACGCGGCCCTCCTCGCCAACCAGACGTGGGACCTAGTGCCTCGTCCGCCGGGTTCCAATATTGTCACCGGCAAGTGGATCTGGACGCACAAGAGGCGGGCTGATGGTTCCTTGGAGCGCTACAAGGTCGCTGGGTCCTCCGCGGCTTCACTCAGCGGCCCGGCATTGACTATGCTGAGACTTTCAGTCCCGTGGTGAAGCCAGCTACAGTCTGCACCGTCCTCTCCCTGGCTCTCGAGCGCTCCTGGCCTGTGCATCAGCTGGATGTCAAGAATACCTTCCTTCATGGCACTCTGACTGAGACGGTCTACTGCAGTCAGCCGGCAGGTTTTGTGGATGCTTCTCGTCCTGACTTCGTCTGCCGGCTCAACAAATCTCTCTACGGGCTCAAGCAGGCACCCCGGGCTTGGTACTCTCGATTCGCTACCTTCCTGCAGACTCTTGGGTTCACGGAGGCCAAGTCTGACACCTCCCTGTTCATATACCACTATGGGGGTGAGACTGCTTACCTGCTCCTCTATGTGGATGACATTGTTCTCACTGCCTCCAGCGAATCTCTGCTCCACCGCATCATTGCCTCACTCCAGAAGGAATTTGCTATGAAGGATCTTGGGGTGCTCCACCACTTCCTCGGCGTCACTGTTGAGCCCCGACCTTCCGGCCTGTTCCTCCACCAGCGGCAGTTCACTTGTGACATTCTGGAGCGAGCCGGGATGACCGCCTGCCAGTCCTGCTCTACACCGGTGGACACCCAGGGCAAGCTGTCAGAGGCTGGGGGTCCGATGCTTGGACCAGCAGACTCCACCGCCTACCGGAGTCTTGCTGGTGCGCTTCAGTACCTCACTTTCACACGGCCGGACATCACTTATGCCGTCCAGCAGCTCTGCCTCTACATGCATGCTCTGCGGGAGCCTCACCTGGCTGCTATGAAGCGGCTTCTCCGGTACCTCCGTGGCACCCTTGGCTACGGGCTGCTCCTCGGCCGGTCTTCCACTGCCGAGCTGGTTGTCTACACCGACGCTGACTGGGCGGGATGCCCGGACACCCGCAGGTCCACCTCCGGCTACGCGGTCTTCCTCGGCGGCAACCTGGTCTCTTGGTCGTCCAAGCGCCAGCCGGTGGTTTCCCGCTCCAGTGCCGAGGCGGAGTACCGTGCCGTGGCCAACGGCGTGGCCGAGGCCGCCTGGCTCCGCCAGCTCCTGGCTGAGCTTCACCGCCCGCTCGCCAAGAGCACGCTCGTCTACTGCGACAACGTCAGTGCGGTCTACCTCTCCACCAACCCCGTGCAGCACCAGAGGACCAAGCATGTGGAGATCGATCTACACTTCGTCCGCGACCGGGTGGCCATCGGCGACGTCCGGGTTCTTCACATCCCGACCACCTCCCAGTTTGCGGATATCTTCACCAAAGGCCTCCCTTCCTCGACCTTCTCCGAGTTTCGCTCCAGCCTCAACGTCTCCGGTGGCTAGTTGTGGCTGCGGGGGGTCCTGTGTGTTGTGCTCTTACTTGTTTTCTTTCTTGTTCAGCCTTGAACTCCGTTGCGCCGGTAGTTCAGACTGCGGGGGGTGTTGGAGTGTGATTGTATTAGGCCCATGAGGCTAGGCCCATGTGGCCCATGTATGGTACCTATATAGCTACCCTTCTAGGGTTAGCCCAAATCAATAGAGTCTAATCATTCTAGCAGTAAGCTACTATGGGCATGTTTTGTAGAACTCTGTGGAATCTGATTCTCTAAGAGAAACCAAAAATGTTTCTATATGATTCTCTAGGATAAACTCTATGCATACAATGGCTGTGCATGGGGTAAATCACGAGAAGCTACTTTTTCAACTCCCAGCCGTTCATTTCAGAGGTTCACTTCACAGAACCAGCTCAGTAAACTGTTCGGCAGAGCTCCTCCTGGATTCAGCAAGCTGCTCTGGGAGCTCTGCCAAACAGGCCCTCCCTATTAGTCACATCAGACTGACCAGGACCAATGTAAACCTGTTACTGCTAGCGATAAATTGAATCTTAAATCCAAATGCATGGACAAAAGAGACCTGTAAAGTGCAAGCTGAAAAGTGAATACGTTGAATGGGTTGGAACTCACTTCATTTGCCTTTTCACTTAAGTGAGTATCTGAAGATGATCGAGACGGTGCCATGATGAATCCTTTTGACCTTAAGTTTCTTTGCAACATGCATAGAAGGGCAGAAGCATTGGCTAGCCAGTAGGGCAAAATGTCATTCTCGTTTTCTGCCTGAAAAGCAAAATGTTGATACCAATAATGAGCGCACCTCAGTTACATGGTTAAGGAAAAAGAACAGGATCCTAACCTTCAGAGTGGTATTGATTGTGTGAATTATGAAGTCAAAAATAGTTGTTCTTTCAGCCTCGAATACTCCCCAATGGAGAAGGCATTTGTAAATGATACAGGCTGCAACTGGTTTTCCCTTCTTGAATCCCATATCACCTTTGATGCACCGTTGGAGCACAT
The DNA here is from genome assembly GCA_038087645.1 of Saccharum hybrid cultivar R570. Taxonomy (NCBI): domain Eukaryota; kingdom Viridiplantae; phylum Streptophyta; class Magnoliopsida; order Poales; family Poaceae; genus Saccharum; species Saccharum hybrid cultivar. Next base: position 9,740,129 of record JAQSUU010000005.1, on the reverse strand, counting down.
CATGATAATCCTGAAAGTGCAAAAAAAAAAAAGAGTATACTTAACTTCATACGAAAAAAATCATCCTGGAGATGACTAATATCTAGAAAGAACATGTCCATAAAATGATGTTCTTTTTAATATTTAGAGAAAGATATATTTAACCTCATATCTATCAGAATTCATCCTCGACCTTCTTGATTCTGTTTGGTTATGTGGGAGAGGTGCAAGTTTCACAGGTGAAGATTCCTGAAGGGAGACAATATTTCATTTCATAACTGAGATGGATCTACAATGAAAATGACAGTGAGGTTGCATGTCTTACAAAGAATGGTCTTGGACTGCATGGTGAAGAACCGCAATGATAACTCTATGAACAAATATAAGAGCATTCATTAGAACATAATAATTCTTAACTGAACAGACTACATGTGGACACTAGAAGAAAAAGATGTCTTTCTAGAATGAATATGATATACCCCAGTTCGGCTGTGCCTAGGAGATAAATTTAAGGCCTTCTGTCTCAATAAATGATTCTCATCTTCTAAATTTGAGATCTTATCCTCCAAGCTGGAAAAAAGCGTGCAAATTATTTAGTAAAAACTCTGAAGCTCTATGATATTACTGTGAAAAAAAACTTACTTTTTCAAGTTATCCCGGAGATGCCCATAGTTCTTTTCCACATCGTGCAGCTTGTCCATATTATCATGGCTACATTTTTGAGCTTTTAAGAGCTCTTGTTCCATTTCTGCATTCTTTGTCTGCATTACAGAAAAGATTTGACAAATCTAGAGCACAGATTTAATCAATCTATCAAAATTAACAAATCTACAACACAGATTTATAATAGACACTGGAATTCATTGAGGATCACTTAGACCAAGCACAAACTAAGACAAACCACAAACTAGAGTACTGATGAGAGATAAAAATATGAGAGGCATAAACATAAGATTTTGAAAGTGGCATGGAATATTGAATCCAAATTGAACTCGAAGTGGGAAATTGGACTAAATTTAAAATTTACAGGTGGGGAACACCTTCAGTAAAATATTCTCCCTCTTCACTTCTTCTATCTGAGAAAGATTGTTTTGCTGAGCTTCTTGATCCTTGGATGATAAATCTAGCTGATGTTGGAGTGAGGCAATTTTCTTGCAACTATTTTTATTTTCTTCATTTGATGCCTCTAATTCTGACTTCACTGAATCCAATATTTTGAGAAGCTTAGATATCTCCAGTGCCTTCGACTCTTCAGTAGCAAGCTGTGTATACACACACATAATTATATAACTGATACTGTAACAAAAATCAATTAATATACAATGCTCAACTAGGCTGTTGAGAAGTATGGAGAAAACATATAGATGATGTTAAACTACTTTAGATGCAGTGCTGCTAATTGTTCCCCACCAAACCCTTATAGAGTGAATGTCCTTCAAGGTCATACTAGATAAGGAAAAGCACTTCATCTTTGAAAATGTTTACATTAGAAGATCTATATCATACAGAAGCATACCCTTTGCCTCCTCTCTAACGTGAATCGCAAAGTAAGATCTTCTAAGCTCTTCTCGAGTTTGCCTTTAGCTTCACGTAAAGCTCCAGTTTCATAAGCAGCCTTGAAAATGAAGAAGTTCAGTACTTGAAGCAAATTGGACTAAAATATCAACATATTACATAATTAGAATACCAACACACTACCTAATTACACTGCATGACATGTGAATCATCAATAATACAAGATAAATTTATCACAAGAAAGATAAATGCGATGAACTATGGAATAGTGTACCAGAAGAATGCCTTTCGAATTTAATCATACAGAAAATTAACTTATTGAGTCTAACTTCCATGCACCAACCATCTTACTTAAATTATTTATCTGTGGAGGAAAATTGTTACTAAGACATAACATACAACACTGCTAGTTACTAAGTCATATCAAGTCTCCATCAAGTTGAAGCAGGCTGTCATAACTTTTTGTTTATAAGAAAATTGTGTTAGGTGATACTATAACTCACACTGAGAATCATGCATCAACCAGTCACCCAAAACCTAGAGCTTTTGGTGAACAGTGTGCAACATACTTCACAAGATTGCAGACTAATGAAATGTTAACAAATGTGTTATATCACATCCAGGACAAAAAAAATGAGATAGTTACAGCGTAGTCATTAGCAATGGAAAGGATTTGTATTAAGCATGCAGAAATTGGTATCATCATATGAAAAATTTCAGGTTGGGACTTCCTAAATGGAATAAGACAGGAATCATCAGTTCACCACTTCATTCCTTATAGAACTATTTATGGCAGTAAATATTAATATCATGCAAAGAACAAGGAAAATGAATATATTCAATTGTGAAATTGATTGTTACGTCTTGTAAGGCACCGTTTGTTGGAACCTTATGCTTACCTCTAGCAGCAACCAAACTATTAACATGTAAAATTTACGAAGACTATCTTTTTATTTAGAACAAAATTTAGGAAGCTTCCAAAAATTTAGTTGTTGTTTTCAGGGTTCAAATTGGATGCTTTAAGATACATTGGACTGCAGATAGTTGCTGTTGTTCATACATGTTTAAGGTTCCGCAATGCCCTTTTAGCAAGCTTCTGCCTCCAACAACACTGGATGAGAACTGTTGCCCGTCGATATTGCTGATGGAAATAATGGAGCTTCTGCATCCTCCACCAGGCCTATATATTAAATTAACAGTGTTGGTCAGTATACATCATCTTTATGAACAAAGATCAAACCAAAAAAGTTTATGGATACAATATTACTTGAGATTTACAAATGACAATTACAATCTAGATCCAATGAAACAATTCCATGACAAGTTAAAACTAATGAGAGAGAGAGAGAGAGAGAGAGATTAAGAAACAACTAGAGTTTACAAGAATCAAAGATGAGAAAGACCTGGATAACAGTAGAAGCTTTAGCATTCTTTAAGTGTAGCAACCTCTGAACTGCTAAGATATAGCGAATCCCAGACTGGATCACAAGAGAAGCAGAACGAAGATGCAAATATGCACAACGACACAACCATCTTCTAGCATATCTTTCAACTGAAACAGCTGCAGCTATCTGTCTCTTAACTTCAAGCACATTTCGTGCTAAACACCCTGCAGAACAGCAAGTTAGCAGTCAGCCAATGGCCATTATTTTAAGCATCAAAGTGCAATTTATAGTGCATAATGTAAGTTGGGAATAATAGATTGATTATAGAGGTGTACAAGTATATATGGGCGTGAGTAGGGGCAGCATATGGAAACAGAACCATCCTCCGATACTCCTACCCTAATACAACTCAATCTACAGGTGTGCCGGATTAGGACTCTAAGGCAACTCGTATGTGGGCTGGCCGGCCATGATATAGGCATATGGGCCAGGACAATCTATAACCAAAACTATATGTCTAACATGCCCCCCCAATCGGATCATCAATGGGTCGAACGTTCTCCGTGAACACCATAGAAGGCAACCCTTTGGCACCTGTTGAAGTGTATAAGTGGATTGCCCACCTCTTTCCAATGGCTTAAGCTTTTGGGTTCATCTGGTTGGTGCATGAAACCTAACATGGTATTAAAGCTAGAGGTCTCGAGTTCGAATCCTAGTAGAGGCATCAGTTAAGTCCTCCGCTCCTTTGTTTCCACGTTTGCGCCTTGTACGTGGCTGCACATGGTCGTGCCTTGTACGTTTGCGCCTTGTTTCCACGTCTGCTTGGATCTGATCGAGGCCGCGGAGGAGCCCGGGGGTTGTCTCGCGAAGCTTTTTGAGGTCAAGGTGGTCCCGCCTGATGAGGGCCTGTGAGCCAAACCTGGGTATGAAGGCCCATGTAAATAAGTTAATATTCGTAACTTGCGTCGTGATGGCCTCAGGGGCCTTGAAACATTTAGATGTAAGTTTGTACTAAATGTCCATTTTCGTTTGAGTCTTTTGTTCCCTTTCTTGCTTGAATCGTATTCTTGCATGATTTTCTCAGCGCGCGGTTGCCCGGAGGCGTAGGCGATCTCGCGGCTCGGCAGCCCTCGAGCCTTAGGGTGCGTTTGCGGCCTCGTGAATTATGTAAGAACTTCATTCGAAGCGTAGGGGAACGTTAGATGTGAGTTTTTTTTTAAATCGTGAACTTTTATTAGGTCTACTTAGCGCGCGGTTGCACCCCTTAGCGTGGGGGAGTGAGTGGAGGTACCATTGCCCGGAGGCGTCGCGGCTCGGCAACCCTCGAGCCTTAGGGTGCACTTGCGGCCTCGTCGACTTATGTAAAAGTTCTCTTGTTTTTGAAAAAATGCGAGTTTTTTGGGGACACAGGGGTTCCCCTTTCAGCCCCCGAGGGAGGGTCGACTCTGAGGAAACAGGGTCGATCCTTCCTGGTTTTTTATGAAAGAATGCTTTGAACACCGATGTATTATTTATTCTATCATGGGATTACGAAATAATTTACAGAGCCTCGAGGCTTTAAAGAAAAAAGCGATGTAGCTGTTCAATATTCCATACGTTGGTGAAGATTTCGCTTTTCTCGTTCGATAGTTTGTAGGTGCCGGGCTTCAGTACTTCCGCGACGATGTATGGCCCTTCCCATGGCGGAGTAAGCTTGTGTCGTCCCTTGTTGTTCTGGCTTCGCCGTAGTACCAGGTCACCGACATTGAGGTCCCGTCTGCGGACGTGTTTGTCGTGGTAGCGTCGGAGACTTTGCTGATACCTTGCAAAGTGTAACAGAGCCACATCGCGAGCTTCCTCGAGCTGGTCGAGGGTGTCCTCTCTTGTGGCGTCATTGTTTTACTCGTTGTAGGCTTTCAGCCTCGGAGATCCATATTCTACATCGGTTGGGAGCATAGCCTCGGATCCGTAGACTAAGAAGAATGGAGTGAACCCCGTGGCTCGACTCGGCGTCGTTCTTAGGCTCCATAGGACCGAGGGGAGCTCGGCGGCCCATTTTTTGTCGTGTTTGTTTAGCTTGTCGAAAATTCTCGGCTTTAGGCCTTGTAGAACCATGCCGTTGGCACGTTCTACTTGGTCATTTGTTTTTGGATGAGCCACGGCCGACCAGAGCACACGGATGTGATGGTTGTTGCAGAAATCCAAAAACTTTTTGCCAGTGAATTGGGTGCCGTTGTCTGTGATGATGCAGTTAGGAATCCTAAAGCGGTGGACGATGTCGGTGAAGAATAGCACAGCTTGCTCAGACCTGATGCTGGTAATAGGACGGGTCTCGATCCACTTGGAAACTTATCAATAGTGACGAGCAAGTGGGTGAAGCCACCAGTTGTCCTCTTCAGGGGTCCGACCAAGTCGAGCCCCCAAATAGCAAACGACCATGTGATTGGAATAGTTTGCAGGGCGTGAGCCGAGAGATGGGTTTGCCTTGCATAGTACTGGCATCCTTTGCAGAAGCGTACTAGTTTGACAGCGTCGAAGACTGCGGTTGACCAATAAAAACCTTGTCGGAATGCGTTTCCAACGAGGGTTCGAGGTGCTGCCTGATGACCGCAAGCCCCCGAGTGTAGATCTTTGAGCAGATTCTTGCCTTCCTCATTTGTGATACAGCGTTGCAGGATGCCCGTAGGGCTGCGGAGATACAGCTCTTTGTTGTTGCCAAATATCACAAAGGTCTTGGCCCGGCGAGTGGTCCGTCGAGCCTCGGTCTTATCCGAGGTGAGGGGTCCCCTCGAGTGAGATAGTCGAGGTACAGAACACGCCAGTCGGGCTCGAGGTTGGCTGGTGGGGTCGAGCCTTCCGCCTGCATGGCTTCAGCCCCGGTCGAGGGAGCTTCCGCCTCAGGTGGGGGATCGAGTGATGGTCCGTCAGCCCCTCCGTCTGCCCTGATGTTGACGGATGGTTGATGTAGATCTCTCGCAAAAACGTCAGGTGGAACTGTGGTTCGACTAGAAGCGATTTTCGCGAGTTCATCGGCAGCTTCATTATATCTGCGTGTAACGTGGTTGAACTCGAGGTCATGAAACTTGTCCTCAAGGCGCCGTACTTCCTCGCAGTAGGCTTCCATCTTTGGATCATGGCAGCTCGAGCTCTTTATGACCTGGTCAATCACGAGCTGCGAGTCACCACGAACATCGAGGTGTCAGACCCCTAGTTCGACGGCGATGCGTAGGCCCGTGACGAGCGCCTCGTACTCGGCGACGTTGTTGGAGGCAGAAAAATGAAGCCGGATTATATAGCGGATGTGGACTCCGAGGGGCAAGATGAAGAGCAAGCCCGCGCCTGCTCCTGTTTTCATCAGCGACCCGTCGAAGTACATGGTCCAAAGCTCGGCCTGGAGCTGAACCGGAGGAAGTTGAGTGTCGGTCCATTCCGCTAGGAAGTCTGCTAGCACCTAGGATTTGATGGCTTTGTGTGGCGCATAAGAGAGGGTCTCACCCATGAGCTCGACTGTCCACTTTGCTATTCTACCCGAGGCTTCTCGGTTTCGGGCTATCTCTCCCAAGGGGAAAGAAGACACCACGGTCACCGGGTGGCTCTCAAAGTAGTGACGAAGTTTGCGTCGCATCAAGACGATGGCGTACAGCAGCTTCTGGATTTGCGGGTAGCGAACCTTAGTTTCCGAGAGCACCTCGCTGACGAAGTAGACTGGCCTCTGAACGAGCAAGGTATGTCCTTCCTCTGCCCTCTCGACAACTAAGACCGCGCTGACCACTTGTGTCGTTGCGGCGACGTAAAGTAGAAGAGGTTCCCCTGTGGCCGGAGGGACGAGGATCGGTGAGTTGGACAACGTAGCTTTGAGCTTTGTAAGGGCTTCTTCTGCCTCGAGGGTCCATGAAAAGTGTTCCGATTTCTTTAGGAGACGATACAGTGGGAGCGCTTTTTCACCGAGGCATGAAATGAAGTGACTAAGGGCCGCGAGGCAGCCCGTGACCCTCTGTACGTCCTTTAGATCATGGATAGGGCCCATTTTGGTTATTGCAGCGATTTTTTCCGGGTTGGCTTCGATGCCACGTTCGGAAACGATGAACCCTAGGAGCATGCCTCGAGAAACGCCGAAGACGCATTTCTCGGGGTTGAGCTTAATGTTCTTTGTCCTAAGGCACTTGAACGCAACGTCGAGGTCGTTTATCAAATTACTGACCCTCTTGGTTTTGACAACGATATCGTCGACGTAAGCCTCGACGGTTGGTCCAATGTGTTCCCCGAAAACGTGTTGCATGCATCGCTGGTACGTAGCCCCTGCGTTCCAGAGACCGAAGGGCATAATAACGTAGCAATACATGCCGAACGGGGTGATGAATGAAGTCGCGAGCTGGTCGGACTCCTTCATTTTGATCTGGTGGTAGCCGGAATACGCATCTAGGAATGACAGAGTTTCACATCCCGCAGTAGAATCAACGATTTGATCAATGCGTGGCAAAGGAAAAGAAACTTTTGGACATGCTTTATTCAAACTAGTATAGTCTACACACATCCTCCATTTCTCATTCTTTTTCTTAACTAATACAGGATTAGCTAACCACTCGGGATGATGAACCTCCTTGATGAATCCGGCCTCCAATAGCTTGTGGACCTCCTCGCCGATGACCTTGCGCTTCTCCTCGTCGAAGCGGCGCAAGCGTTGCTTCACCGGTTTGGAGCCGGCTCAGATCTCCAAGGCGTGCTCGGCGACTTCCCTGGGTATGCCCGGTATATCCGAGGGACTCCACGCAAATATGTCAATGTTTGTGCGGAGAAAGTCGACGATCACTGCTTCCTATTTAGGATCGAGGGTGGCGCTGATGCTCAATGCCTTTCCTTTTGGGTCGGTGGGATCGAGGGGTACGAGCTTGACGTCTTCTACGGGCTCGAAGTTGCTAGCGTGGCGCTTGGGGTCGGGGATCTCGTTGGCCAAACCGTCGAGGTTCGCCGCCAAGGTCGCTGACTCCAAGATGGCTTCCCCGTGCTCGACGCATTCCACGTCGCACTCGTAGGCGTGCTTATAGGAGGGCCCGACAGTAATGACACCGTTGGGGCCCGGCATTTTGAGTTTGAGGTAGGTGTAGTTGGGGACCGTCATGAACCGGGCGTAACAGGGGCGCCCAAGAATGGCGTGGTATGTCCCATGAAATCCAACCACCTCGAAAATGAGAGTTTCCTTCCTGAAGTTGGCGGGAGTGCCGAAACAGACAGGCAGGTCGACCCGCCCGACGGGCTCTGCTCGCTTCCCCGGCACGACTCCATGGAAGCCCCCGACGCTGGGTCGGAGGTGCGTCCTTGTGATTCCCAGAAGGTCGAGGGTCTAGGCATAGATGATGTTAAGACTACTGCAACCGTCCATGAGCACCTTGGTGAGGCGTGTGTTGGCGATGATGGGATCGACGACAAGTGGGTAGACCACAGGATTGGGGACGTAGTCTGGGTGGTCATCACGGTCGAAAGTGATGGCCACCTCGGACCAGTCAAGGAAGAGGGGGGTTGCGAGTTGCACGGAGAAGACCTCTCGACGTTCCCGTTTGCGTTGCCGCGCTGAGAGGCACGTCGAGGGTCCCCCGTATATCATGAAACAGTCATGAATCTCGGGAAACCCCTCGTCCTTGTCGTCTCCCTTGGGATCCTCCTTCTTGTCGTCTTTCTTGATGCCTAGGCTTTCAAAGTATCTCCAGAGCATGTGGCAGTCCTCGAGGTTGTGGTTCGTGGGCCCTTTGTGGTAGGGACACGGTTCTTTGAGCATTTTGTCAAAAATTCCCCCGCCGGGGGGTCCTCGAGGTTTCTTACGATCAGCAGCAGCAACGAGGTCGTCGGCCGGGGCCTCTCGTTTGCCCTGCTAGTTTTTCTTCTTATTGTTCCTTTTCGAGCCCCGGCTGGAGCCTGCGGGATCCTCTTCCTTACGCTTCCCTTTGTCCTGATTGCTACCAAAGATGGCACCAACCGCCTCCTCGTCGGCGGCGAAGTTGGTGATAATATCCATCAAACCGTTGGCAGTGATGGGAGTGCTACGGCCTAGCTCTCGAACCAACTCTTTGCAGGTGGTACGGGAGAGGAAGACCATGATGACGTCGGAGTCGGTGATGTTGGGAAGCTCGGTGCGCTGTTTGGAGAAACGCCGGATGTAGTCCCAGAGGGACTCGCCCGGCTTCTGTTTGCAGCTTCGGAGATCCCATGAGTTGCCGGGGCGCATGTAGGTCCCTTTGAAGTTCCCCTCGAACACTCTCACCAGGTCATTCCAGTCGTGGATTTGTCGAAGTGGGAGGTCCTCGAGCCAGGCTCGAGCGGTGTCCGACAGGAACAGGGGGAGTTGTCGAATGATGACCCGGTCGTCGGTGGCCCCACCCAACTGACAAGCCAATCAGAAATCAGCGAGCCAAAGTTCGGGTTTGGTTTCGCCGTTATACTTGGTGAGAGTCGTGGGGGGGGGGAACCGAGCCGGAAGTAATGTTTCGCGAATGGCTTTGCTAAAGACCCGAGGGCCTGGTGGCTCGGCCGCTCGGGTGAAGGGCTTCGATCCTCCGAGCTGTCGTAGCGCTCGCCTCTGTGCTCGTGGTAGCCTCGAGCTGCACCGTCACCACACTTGCGCCTCCGGCGCTCGGTGATGTCACGGGCGTCTCGAGGTTCACGGTTGTCCCTAATCTGGATGGTGATGCAAGGAGAGTACACGGGGGTTTATCCTGATTCGGGCAAAAGAAGACCCTACGTCCAGCGGGGAGGGGGGAGTATTATATTTCCTCCTAAGTGCTTTCGTAGGGGTTACAAGCTGTGAGAGAGGGAGCCGATCCCAGGTCTCAGAGAGAAAAAGTGAGAGTACAAAGGAGATTGTTTGAGATGTTGATCTTCTATGGTGGGATGGTGACTGACTTTTTGTTGTCCGCGTCCTCCTTCCTCCCCTTTTCGTAGAGGCCCCTGCCTGCCCTTTTATAGGGTCAAGAGGAGGTAGAGACGCCGAGATTGCCTTAGGAGTGAAGTTTTGTCGACCGCTGTAGAGGCCGCTGTAGCGACGTGCCCCGAGAATGGCCGGTCATCCATGGACACCATGGTGACGTAGAGGATGAGATGGTGAAAAGACTCCGAATCCTGTGTCATGCAAGTCTTGCTTCCTTGTTTGACCGGCGGTTGGTCAAGGTGGGTCGACGGTGAATGGATAAGGCCGCGTCCCGGGAATCTCGGGGTACGATACTCGTCGTATTCACCCTCGAGGGTGATCAATGGCGGAATAGTGCTCGGTATGGCGCGTACAGTGACAGGTTTTCACCGCCCATCCCGGGATTGGCAGTAAAAAGTGAGATTTGACACTGGTACTGCTTCCATGCCGGTTGTTGCTGTAGCCATGGGGGTAGGAAGTGATTGGCGGTTGCATTAAATGCTCTGACTTTTGTCTCAGAGTTGGTGAGTGAGGTGGGTCGATCGGCTCGACCCAGGGTCATGCGAGTCGGAGATTTCTCGGTGGTCGAGGCGTCCCGTCGAGCGAGCCTCGTGCGAGTCGGAACGTGGTCGAGACGTCTCGTCGAGCGAGTCTCGTGCGAGTCGGAACGTGGTCGAGACGTTTCGTTCGTCGTTTCGGCTTGCCCCGTCTCTGTGGGCAGAGTTTTTGGCGTGGTTTTCTCAGAGGTTTGTTTTTCTTGATCGTTGATTGTGGGTACCCCTTGTTTTGGTACCCGACAGTGCCCGAGGCAGGCTGCTGCTGCTAGAATCAGGGCAAGGGAGGGTGGCTGATGGGGGCGACCAGTAGTGGCAACAAAGTCTGACGAGGTGGAGGAGCGTATGGCGATGTTGAGATCCTCACAAAGAAGTTCGTTCCAGGCAGCAAGGAAGGTCAGGAACGGCCTCGAACGTTGAAGATGCATCCCAATGACGGCATACTTCTTGTTCAAGCTGCAGATGAGGTTGAGAACGGTCCTACACAGGCTTACCAAGATCCTACACAGGCTGCGGATGAAGGTCCTACACAGGCTTACCAAGATCGCTAAGGGCAGAGCACGGGTCTGGGTGAGCTGAGGGCATCCCGCATGCGAGCCTCAGTGGCATCCTGAGACGTGGCAGTGAGGGTGACCTCACATTCGACAGTCTCGACTTTCTCCAGCGCATTTATCCGCATTGGTCTAGGTAGCCGTGGCAGCGGCGTCGGAAAGGGCAGAGGCCGCGGCCGCAAGCCTCTCCTTGGCAGCGGCGGCTGCCTCAGCAGTGGAAGCGGTGACGGCTGTGTGCTCATAGCAGCGGCGGCGGCGGCGGCCTTGGCTTCGGTGGTGGTTCCCAAAGAGGCAGAGGGATTGCCGGCCATGGGGACATTGCAACACAAGGGGAAGCAGAGCGCAGGATACTGGGTACGGAAGAGGCAAGCGGAAGGAGAGGATCAGATTGATCCGGTGTCTTTGATATCATGTGAGTTGGGAATAGTAGATTGATTATATAGGTGTACAAGGTACAAGTATATATATAGGTGTGGCGGCTAATGGAAAATAGAACCGTACTCAGATACTCCTAGCCTAATACAACTCAATCTACAGGTGTGCCGGATTAGGACTCTGGCAACATGTATGTGGGCTGGCCGGCCATGATATAGGCGCATGGGCCAGGCGAAATCTAATACCCAAAACTATGAGCGTGTTTTGTTACCGTCCATCGTACGCCACGCCGCATGTGCGGCGTCGCCGCAGCTGAGGTGCCAAAAATGGACGCCACACTCTTTGGCGAGAATCCAACCTGTTTACGTTGCAATCTTCTGTGGCTGCCTAAGTAGTCTTATCAACCAAACAGCAGATTCTGTTTGTGGCGTGGCCACAGTTTAGCCATGGCGTGTTGTGGCTGGGAACCAAGCACACCCTAAATGTCTAACACATACTGTAAGCCTTTAACCCTACTGGGTCCTTAGAATATTACTTGACTATGCACAAGATAAAGTAATAAGCTATCATTGGATTCTACGCAATAATATTTTTTAAAGTATTGAGCAATAAGATTTCTCCTAACATGTCTAAAAAAGGTCACCAAACAAACATAATATGATACTGCAGGTTAGTTATTTTATGGCATAAAAAAACATATTTGTGCGAAAAGCTGAGGTTAGGCTCAAGAAAAAATTTAGGACCTGTTTGTTTAACCCCCCCCCCCCCCCAACTAATATTTAAATGTAAAGTATGAAAACCACAGAAAGATCCAACATACCCCGGCAAAATGTTTGGATAGAAATAGAAGCTTTCCTTGTTGAAAGAAATTTCTTGCGAACAGTAAAGGTTCGAAAGTGACCCTGCACAATCCTGGAAGCATTGTCCAGAATCTCACCACGTCTGGAGTCCAACACAGCTATCTGACCAGCCCGGAGAAAAACTTTTGTTCTGCCAAGCTGAAGAATACAATCAGACAACCATTAAATTGTATTTCCATGAAACTAGTTCATAATAATGCCACTTCCAAGAGGTGTTTCTGTGCTTCACCATCACAACAGGGTTGCACAAATTTAAATGCCCTTGAAGGGACAAGTAAGAATAAACAACCCTTCAGTTTAGCTTCAAATTTTATAAAACTCTAAAACATCAAACATAGAAGCACTTCTCATCATATGCAACCTGCTTTTAGGATAGCAGTTAGCATCTTAGGACTGATAGAATGGAGCTTGATTTACTGAAAGGGGCTAAAGGCCACCATATGTACATATGTAGAATATGCAGAAGCACCCTTGTGCAATATGAAAATATAAAGTACACACATATCTCTAACACCCCCCCTCAAACTCAGGGTGGATCACAAAAACTGAGTTTGGAGAGAGAAACGATGTTGAGCCCTTGTTTGTGCTTTGGTGAGGAAATCAGCCAACTAAAGCTCTGAGGGCACATAGCGAAGAGCAATCACATCATCTTGGACTTGAGCCCGAGTGTAATATGCATCAACTCCAATATGCTTGGTGAGCTCATGCTTCACCGGATCACGAGCTATGTTGATGGCACTGGTACTGTCCGACAAAAGTGGAGTGGGCACAGAAATAGAAACACCAAAATCCTCCAGTAACCATCGGAGCAAAGTAACCTCTGCTGTAGCAAGAGCCATAGCTTGCAACTCCGCCTCTGCACTCGAACGAGATACCGCGGTCTGTTTTGTTGGAATGTAAGAGTATTAAGCCCATGTGGCTAGGCCCATGAGGCCCATGTATGCTTACCTATATAGCTACCCTTCTAGGGTTAGCCCAAATCAATAGACACAAATTCTAACATGGTATCAAGCTAGGGTTTCTTTCCTTCCCACCCATCCCCTGCCCAGCCGCCGGCCCCTCTTCCCTGCTGGCGCCGCCCCAGCCGCCGCCGGCCATGGCCGGGCGGCCTCCTTCCCCTCCTCCTCCTACCTACACTCACTTCCCCCCTCTTCCCTCCCCCTGGTCCCATGTTGTGGCTTCCCCTGCCCGGCCTGGCCCTGCCGACCCGCCCCACCACAGCGCCGCCGCCGCACTCGCCGCAGGCGTGGGCCCAGCGGGCGCGGGCGCGGGGGATGCTGCCGGTGCCGCCGGGGTTGCCGTGGTGGCTGCAGGTGCGCCGGCCGTCGGCGCCGAAGACGCCTCCCTGGCGGTTGCGGGCGTGGACGCTCTTTCCCGCGCCGGCGCAGGAGCGGCGCCTCTCCAGGCCACCCTGGCTGGACTCCTGGGCGCAGACGCCGGGGGAGTGGGTGCCGAACCTCTCCAAGCCACCCTAGCTGCTCTCCTGCGTGCAGGCGCCGGCGGCCCGACCGCGCCTGATGCCGCCACCACCGCCCGTGCAGCCATGGCCGCAGGGTGGGGGACTGGCACAGGGTGTCTTCCCTGCCCCACCACCGCCGCCCAGGCTCCACGGCACCGACTCTGACTCCGCCCTCGCCGCCGCACTTGTCTCTACCCGGGCAGCGGCCGCAGCGGGACAGGCCCGTATCCGTGCGGCTGCCCTAGCCTGGGAGCGCGAGCGGGATGCCGCCGATGCTCTGGCCCGCCAGATCGCCAAAGCGGAGCACCTCTTCGCCCCTCACACCCACCACGACATCGGCGCTGCTTCCTCCGGCTCGACGGGCCACCGCGGTCCTCTGGCACGATCCAGCCGATCCCCTCGTGGCCCAGCTCCACTACCAGGCCAGGGGCGTGCAGAACATCCGCCTGCTCGTCCCGGTCGTGCTCGAGCCCGCGTCCCCCTCCTACGCCCGTTTGGCGGGACCTGGTCCTCACCCTCCGCCGCTACGCCCTCGACGATCACGTCCTCGCCGATGCCCCTGTCACAGCCCAGACCCCCTCGTGGCTGCGCCTTGACCTACACGACCTCGTCCGCAACACGCCTGATGCTCGCCAGGCATGGCTGGCGCTCGAGGGCCAATTTATGGGCAATGCCGAGGCCCGGGCTCTGCGGCTCGACGCGAGCTTCCGCACCTTCGTCCAGGGGGACCTTGCCGTGGGCGAGTTCTGCCGGAAGATGAAGGCCATGGCCGACTCCCTCGGTGACCTGGGCTGGCCCGTGGAGGATCGCATCCTCGTCCTCAACGTCCTCCGCGGGCTCAGTGACCGCTACGTCCACCTCCGGACGTGGATCACCCGCCAGCGCCCCTTCCCCACCTTCCTGCAGGTCCGTGATGACCTTGTCATGGAGGAGCTTGCTCAGGGTCTCCAGCCAGGGTCTACCTCCGCGTCGGGATCCTCGACTTCCTCGACGGCCCTTGCTGCTACACCGCCACGTCCATTCGCTCCACCGCGTCCGTCCGCTCCGCAGCCGTCATCTCTCCTTGGTCCCCCTCCCTCCGGACCGAGCGGGGGTGGGGGCCGTGGCGGCCGCCGTCGCCGTGGCACTGGACGTGGGGGGGGGCCGTGGCGGGGGCACCCATGCGCCGACGGCACCATAGGGCACACCATGGCCTTCCTTCCAGAACCTGTGGTCCGGGCACATCTCTATGTGGCCCTTCCACGCTCCCGGTGGCGAGCCTCGCCCACCGGCGGCCATGTTCATTGGTGATCCACCTCCCGGCGTCTCCCCTACGCCACCGTGGGCTACACCCTCTGACACCCTGTCCGGGGTTGCTGGTTGGGACCAGGCGGCCTTGGCTCAGTCGTTCAGCACTATGGGCCTGACACCTCCTGTCGGACCTAAGTGGATCACTGATTCGGGAGCCACCTACCACACCACCCCTGACTCTGGTATACTTTCTTCTGTCCATTCTCTCTCTTCTTCTCTCCCTTCGTCCATTATGGTCGCAAATGGTTCATGTCTTCCTGTCACATCTGTGGGTACCGCCGGTGCTCATGGCTCCTTTCGTCTTCCTGATGTTCTTGTTGCTCCATCTATGGTTCACAACCTTCTTTATATTCGTCATTTTACAGCTGACAATTCCTATTCTGTGGAATTTGACTCTTCTGGTCTTACTGTAAAGGATTTGGCCTCCCGGCGTCCTCTGCTCCGACGTGACAGCACGGGGCCCCTTTACACTCTTCGCTTCCCGGCGGCTACTTCATCTTCTTCGTCGTCCGTTTTGTCAGCTGCTTTCGCCGCCTCTACTTCCTCTACCACTTGGCACCGGCGCCTCGGCCATCCTGGACGTGATGCCCTGATGCAGCTCAGTCGTAGCTCCGGTCTTCCATGTACTCGGGCTCATGATGAGCATTTGTGTCATGCATGCCAATTGGGCCGACATGTTCGTCTTCCTTTTCATAGTTCTTCACATGCGGCCCGCATTTTTGATCTTGTACATTGTGACCTATGGACATCTCCTGTTATCAGTATTTCTGGTTATAAGTACTATCTTGTGGTGGTCGATGATTTTTCTCATTATTCGTGGATTTTTCCCCTGCGTGCGAAGTCTGATACTTTTTCCACGCTCCTTCATTTCTTCGCTTGGGTGTCCACACAGTTCGGCCTCACCATCAAGGCCGTCCAGTGTGACAATGGTCGTGAGTTTGATAACTCTACCTCCCGTGCTTTCTTCCTCTCTCACGGTGTTCAGTTGCGCATGTCTTGCCCGTATACTTCCTCACAGAATGGCAAGGCTGAATGCATGATTCGCACCACCAACGACACCGTGCGCACCCTTCTGTTTCAGGCCTCTCTTCCTGCTCACTTCTGGGCTGAGGGCTTGCACACTCCACCTACCTCCTCAATCGTCTTCCTTCCGCTGCCTGCCCCGCTCCCACGCCACACCACGCTCTTTTCGGTACCCCTCCTCGATACGATCACCTTCGCGTCTTCGGGTGCGCGTTACCCCAACACCGCTGCCACTTCTCACCACAAGCTGGACCCCCGTTCGACTCTCTGTGTCTTCCTCGGGTACTCCCCGGATCACCAGGGGTACCGATGTTTTGACCTTACCTCCCGACGGGTCCTCATCTCTCGCCATGTGGTGTTCGATGAGTCCGTCTTCCCCTTCTCCATCTCCAGCCCACCCACCACCACTCCTGATCTTGATCCCTCCTCCCTGTTTTCCACTGACACGGTGGTCCAGCCACCATTTCCGTGGTCTCCTACAGGTACTGCTTCCCCGAGCTACTTACCGGGTCAAGGGCTCTCGTCTTCTGGTGCTGCCCCGACACCTCCGCGGTTCGCTGCGCCGGTACGCGTGTACCAGCGTCGTGTGCGGCCGCCGCCGCTGCTCGAGATCTCTTCTCCGCCGGGGACTCCGACACGACCGCCGCAGTCCCCGCCTACCCGTGTCGCGCCGCCGGTCTACCACCCGCCACTGCTTCACCGGCACCCGCGGCATGTTCACCCGATGGTGACACGGCACGCGGCTGACACACTGCCGCCCCGGGCTCTTGCGACCTTGCCCGGCGACCCGCAGGTCTCTCCAGTACCATCTTCCATCTGTGACGCCTTGTTGGACCCTCACTGGTGCCGCGCGATGGAAGATGAGTACGCCGCGCTCCTCGCCAACCAGACATGGGATCTGGTGCCCTGGCCGCTGGGCTCCAACGTCGTCACCGGCATGTGGATCTGTACCCACAAGCGTCGGGCTGATGGCACTCTCGAGCGATACAAGGCTCGCTGGGTTCTCCGGGGCTTCACTCAGCGCCCTGGAGTCCACTATGATGAGACCTTCAGCCCGGTCGTGAAGCCGGCCACCGTCCGCACCGCGCTCTCGCTGGCTCTTGCTCAGTCATGGCCCGTCCATCAACTGGACGTCAAGAATGCCTTCCTGCATGATCTTCTCACTGAGACAGTTTACTACAGTCAGCCGGTGGGGTTTGTTGATTCTTCCTGTCCTGACATGGTCTGCAGGCTCAACAGGTCTCTCTACGACCTCAAGCAGGCACCCCGGGCGTGGAACCATCGGTTTGTTGCTTTCCTGCTGACACTGGGGTTTGTGGAGGCCAAGTCTGATACCTCTCTGTTTATCTATCACCATGGAGCGGACACTGCGTACCTGCTACTCTATGGTGATGATATTGTCCTCACAGCCTCCAGTGAGCCACTTCTCCATCGGATCATTACTGCTCTTCAGCAGGAGTTTGCTATGAAGGATCTGGGTGTGCTCCACCATTTCCTCGGGGTCACTGTTGATCCTCATCCTGCCGGGTTACTTCTTCACCAGCGGCAGTATACTCGAGATATCCTAGAGCGAGCCGGGATGACTGACTGCAACCCCTGCTCCACTCCGGTTGACACACAGGGCAAGTTGTCAGAGGCAGAGGGCCCCCCAGTGTCAGATCCCACTGCCTACCGAAGTCTTGCTGGTGCCCTTCAGTACCTCACCTTCACCCGGCCGGACATCACCTATGCAGTTCAGCAGATCTGTCTTCACATGCATGATCCCCGAGAGCCTCATCTCACTGCTCTCAAGCGCCTCCTCCGCTACCTCCGCGGCACGATCGACTACAGCCTCCTCCTTCACCGGTCCTCCTCCGCCGAGCTTGTCGTCTACACTTACGCCGACTGAGCTGGGTGTCCGAACACTCGGCGATCCACCTCCGGCTACGCTGTCTTCTTGGACGGCAACCTGGTGTCCTGGTCGTCTAAGCGCCAGCCTGTGGTCTCCCGGTCCAGTGCCGAGGCGGAGTACCGCGCTGTCGTGAACGGCGTGGCTGAGGCCTCCTGGCTCCGGCAGCTTCTCGTCGAGCTACACACTCCTCCCTCCCGGAGCACACTGATCTACTGCGACAATGTCAGTGCGGTCTACCTCTTCACCAACCCCATCCAACACCAGCGGACGAAGCACGTGGAGATCGACCTACACTTTGTCCGTGATCGGGTTGCCATTGACGAGGTGCGGGTTCTTCATGTTCCGATCACCTCCCAATTCGCAGACATCTTCACCAAGGCCTCCCGTTCTCGACCTTCACCGAGTTTCGCTCCAGCCTCAACATCACCAGTGGCTAGTTGTGTCTGTGGGGGGCTCGTGTGTGTGCTTTCTTTGTACAATCTGGAACTCCGCTGCGCCGGTAGTTCAGACTGTGGGGGTGTTGGAATGTAAGAGTATTAAGCCCATGTAGCTAGGCCCATGAGGCCCATGTATGCTTACCTATATAGCTACCCTTCTAGGGTTAGCCCAAATCAATAGAGACACAAATTCTAACATGTTTCTTAGTCTTCCAAGCAATGAGAGAACCACCAAGGAAAATATAGTAGACAGAGAGAGAGTGACGTTCAGAGGGGTCGCTAGCCCAAGTAGCATCAGAGTAGGCTTGGAGGTGAAGAGAGCTAGAGCGCGGGAAGAATAGACGACGAGTAATGGTCCCACGAAGGTAACGCAAAACCCAAAGATGGCTATAGTGAATTTGGGTGGGAGCAGTAACAAATTGGCTAAGAATGTGAACAACATAAGAAATGTCAGGACGGGTCACACCCAAATAGACAAGGCTCCCAACAATATGACGATATCGAGTGGGATCAGGGAGAGGTTCACCATCAGTGGCACGAAGCTGAAGATTGAGCTCCATGGGAGTTTCGACAGTGTGATGATCAGTGAGGGAGGAGCGAGCAAGAAGATCTTAAATGTACTTTTCTTGAGACAAATAAATGCGATCAAAGGTGGAAGAGACCTCAATCCCAAGAAAGTAACTAAGAGGACCAAGATCGGACATGGAATTGGTCACTGAGATGTGCCTTGACAAAGGCAATATACTCAGAATCATCGCCAGTGATAAGCATGTCATCAACATAAAGAAGAAGAAGAGTGCGACCACGAGGTGAGGTGTGAATAAATAAGGCGGGGTCATGATCGCTCAGAGAAAAACCAGCAGCAGTGATCACAGAGGCAAAGCGCTGAAACCAAGCACGAGGGGCTTGTTTCAGACCATAAAGAGAGCGACGAAGACGACAAACCATGCCATCAGGAACAAGATACCCAGGAGGTGGTCGCATGTAGACCTCCTCACGGAGTTCACCATTAAGAAAGGCATTTTTGACATCAAGTTGAGAAATGGACTAAGCACGAACAGAGGCCACAACAAGGAGAGTGCGAACAGTGGTCATGTGTGCCACAGGAGCAAAAGTCTCATCATAGTCACGGCCATGCTCTTGTTGAAAACCACGAGCAACAAGACGGGCCTTGTGACGCTCGAGAGAGCCATCGGAGCGAGTCTTGATCTTATAGACCCACTTGCATGTAATAGGACGAGCATGAGAAGGAAGAGGAACAAGGTCCCAAGTGCCCGTGCGCTCGAGAGCAGCGATCTCCTCAGCCATGGCATGTTGCCATTCTGGATGACAAAGGGCATCATGGTAGGTGGTCGGCTCAGAAAGGACGGTGCCAGCAAAACCATACCGATCGACAGGTTTCAGCGAGCCACGATCGCGAAGATTATAACGTGAGGAGGGCTGAGAGAAAGAATCCTCAACCGAGGATGTTTCAATAGGAGATGAAACATCAGAAGACGACTCAACAGGAGGTGAGGGATCCTGGAGACGACGACTGTAGGTGTGAATCACAGGAGGTTTGAAATCATAAATGGACCTAGGAGCATGTGAAGGCGGCTCAGAGGGCAGCGGGCGAGATGGTGAAGGAGGTGGAGATGATGAAAATGGTGGAGGAAGAAGCATAGTGGAGATAGGTGTATCAAGAAAAGTCAAGAAGGACAGAGGCTCAACAACAGCCTGAGGAGAAACATCAGAGGAGGGTCGAGGATAGAAGGAGCGAGACTCATCAAAAGTAACATCCCGAGAGATCCGCATACGACGAGCAACCAGATCCCAACAACGATAGCCCTTGTGCTCGGCACTATAGCCTAAGAAAACACACTCAACAGATTGAGGGGTCAGTTTAGTGCGTTCACGGGGAGCAAGAAGAACATAGCACAAACATCCAAAAAGGCGAAGACTAGAGTAGTCAGGTGGATGTCCAAGAAGGCGCTCATAGGGGATGCCACCTTTAAGAGCGGATGAGGGCTGAATGTTAGTTAAATAGGTGGCAATGGAGATTGCTTCAGCCCAGAAATGAGGTGGGACTGATGAAGCAATCATAAGAGCACGGGCAGTTTCAAGAAGGTGGCGATGTTTGCGCTCAGCAACACCATTCTGAGCGTGCACACCAGGACAAGAAAATTGTGAAAGTGTCCCCTGCTCAGAAAGAAATTGGCGAAGAGCACTCGAAAAATACTCTCCAGCAGAGTCAGCACGAAAAACACGAATAGAAGTATCAAAATGAGTGCGAATCATCCGAGCAAATGTCTTATATATAGATAACACCTCATTACGATGTTTCATGAAACACACCCATGTGAAGCGAGAGAAGTCATCGATAAATATGACATAATATTGATGACCTCCTTTTGAAACAAAAGGTGCAGGACCCCATGACCCACTAGAGGGATATGGAAGCTTAATCTATTTGCCAAGCTTACAGCCCTGACACAGATCTAATGAAACATCACCAGTGACATTTCCCAGAACACCACGACGAATAAGGGCGGACAACCGGGAACCACATAGATGTCCCAAGCGATGATGCCACTGAGCAAAAGAGGAAGAAGCCGATGCAGAAGAAGCAGAGCCCACAAGATTGACAGAGGCAGCGGAAGGAAGACGAAGCCAATCGAGCTCCCAAAGACGCTGAGAATCACGGCGGCGAGGGCCAGTACCAACTACGAGACCTGTGCTGAGATCCTGAACACGGCAAGAGTCAGAATAAAAAATAACACGACAACCATGATCGGTGAGCTGGCCAGCAGAAATAAGTTACATGGTCAAGTTAGGAACATAAGAAACATTGGGAACATGAAATGAAGAAGATGAAAGAGTGCCACGACCAACAACTGAAAGAGGTGAGCCATCAGCAGTTTGAACAGTGAGAGGAATGGAAGGAGAGCAAATAGAAGAAAGACGGGTACGATCAGGCGTCATATGAAAAGAAGCACCAGAGTCAAGAATCCATGGCAAGATATCTGAAGTGGATGGTGGTCTCTCGATATAAGACTAAGAAGTAGCAGCAGAGAGTGCTGGGTTAGGAGACTGAGCAGTGACAGAAGCTGCAGCTCCAGCAGTGACAGAACCAGCAACTCCAGTAGGTGCAGGGACAACAAAACGATGAAGTAACATGAGGATCTCCTGCTGTGTATCAGTATGTTGAGACTGAGCCTGCGAGGGACGCCCGCCTCGGCGAGATTGAGCCTGTCGCTTCTTGTAACAATGGTCTTCGTCATGTCCATCTCTGTTACAGTGATTACAATGAAGGCCACTTGAACTGCGAGTCCCAGGGCCACAAGAGGCTGCTGAAGCAGGCACTTTGGGAGAAGAACCAAGAATTCCAGACCGAGCTGCCAGAACTGAGGAGGATGTCGACTGAATTAGACCAGCAAAACGAAGGCGAGTCTCCTCATTACGAACAGCAGCAAGAGCCTCCATCAACGACACACACGGCTCACGAGCAAGTAACTGAGCACGAAGAGGCTCAAACTCGGCACGCAGACGAGTCAGGAAGTCATAGGTGCGACGAAGCTCAAGGTGGTTCTGTTGCTTCTTGCAAGAGTCACAAGTGTCCGGAGACAATTGAGGACTAAGAGTGTCAAGCTCACGCCATACTGCAGATAGCTGTCGGAAGAAATCCTCAACTGAACTGTCACCCTGCTGTAACAACTACTCTTGACGTAAGGCGGCAATATAAGTGGATTGACCAGAGGGCTCATAGTGCTGGCGAAGAAAGGCCCACATCTGAGCAGCATGATCAAGTCGAATAACCTCTCCAGCCAGATGCTTTTCCATACTAGCAACAAGAACAGCCCCAGCACGAGCATCTTCATCTAACCAAGTCCGATAGGCTCGAAAATGGGACATATAAGAGGCCATATCATCGTCATAAGCTTCGCGCAACTTCTTTTGTTCATCTTCTGATGTTCCTGGAGGAATCACCGGTTGCACTGGACGATCAGGCAAGATTGGACAAGGTAGCTCACCACTGAGAAACTCCTAAAGCCGGAGACCACGCATATGCCACCGCATATGTGGGACCCACTCATGATAATTGGTGCCATCAAAAATCACTGGACAACGTGGGATTTGAGCACCACCAGAAGGAGGAACAGAAGGAAATGCCATGAAGAAAAACAGAGCAGCTCACAAGAAAACAGAGCAGAGCAAAGTAGAGCCGAGCCGTGCGCAGAGCAGAGCGGAGCACAGCAGTGCGGGGTGGCACACGCACGTCGCAGGTGGGAGTGCTCGTCAGAAGTCCCGACGTATGTCGGGAGTCCCGACCACCAGAAGTCCTGACATGCACCAGAAGTTCCAACGTTGACCAACTCGAACGGGGCTTGGATGAAAATAGAGGGGGAAACAGAGGAGAGAGCAGAGGAGAGGAGGTGGCCGCGCGTGAGGAGAGCAGAGAAGAGGAGGTGGCCGCGCGTCGCACGGGCAGGAAGCCGCGCGGGACCACACGAGGCGGCGCGGACGGCCACGCGGGCACGAGTGGCCGCGCGGGGCGCGAGCAGACGCGCACACCCAGGAGCTGAGGCCCCCGCGCGAGGCGGCGCGGACGACGCGCACGAAGCGGCGCGGACGACGTGCGAGCGGGCGCGCGCAGGAGCAGAGGCCCTCCAGGTGCCCCGGCGGTGAATGCGCAGGAGGCCTCGCAGACGAGCACGACGGTGGCTACGCGGAGCAGGCGAGCATGGCGGCGGCCATGGCAGACGAGCACGGCGGCGGCTATGCGTACCAGCGAGGCAAACCTAATCCTAGAACCTGGGCTCTGGTACCATGATAGAATGGAGCTTGATTTACTGAAAGGGGCTAAAGGCCACCATATGTACATGTACAATATGCAGAAGCACCCTTATGCAATATGAAAATATAAAGTACACACATATCTCTAACAAGGACAGCATCTTAGGACAGCATCGGCATCTTAGGACAGCATCGGCATCTTAGGACAGCATCTTGACTAGCATCTAGGACAGCATCTTAGACTAGCATCTTAGCAGCATCTTAGCATATGCTTGGCTGGCTAGCAGCCATATAAATATGTATCCCCAACCCCTCAGGTTGGCATGGCATTGTATGAGTTTGTGTGAGAAATAAACTAGAAAATTGCCCCAACTCCTAGTGTCATCCTCTCTCGATGAGAGTAAGGATTCGGCTACTACCAAGAGTGAGAATCCAACGACTAACAAGTGGTAAAATTACCTCAACTTCTAGTGTCATCCTCTCTCGATGAGAGTAAGGATTCTGCTACTACCAAGAGTGAGAATCCAACGACTAACAAGTGGTATCCGAGCCGTACTATCCTGTAGCCTGAGCATCTCCTACTCATCTCCTTCCCCAGCCTCACAGCAGCCCTAGCCGATAGCAGCAGCAACTCCGACTGCCCCTGCTCTCCACACAGCAGCCCCCTCGATAGCGCGCCATGTTCGCAGGACAGTCTCAGGGCTCGGTCGCCTCGAGCACGCGACGTCGACAGGAGGCCGACCTCGCCGCGGCAGAGAAGCGCGAGCGAGCGGCAGCAAACGCCGCTGCAGCATCGGCAAGGGCATCGAGGCTGACAGCAGCGGAGCTGGCAGCAGCTAGAGCGGAGGTGGAAGCAGCGGCGGCGGCGGATGCAGCGCGTGCAGCAGCAGCGGAGGTCGAGGTTCTACGCGGCAGCAACAGCACCTCCATCGCTGCAGATGACAGCGCCGACGTGGACCTTGAGTTGCTGGAGAGGGAGGCATCGCGAGGGCGAGCAGCGCAGTGGGCAGCCGCGCACGCCCACGAGCGCGGCGGCAGCCCAGACAGGCGCAGACACGCCGGCGGCGCTCCTGAAGGAGGCGCGCACGGCGGTGGCGCTCCTGAAGGAGGCGCTCACGGCGGTGGCGCTCCTGGAGGAGGCACGCATGGCGGCGGCGGACGGGTCGACGGAGAGCGCAGCCTTCACAGGCAGCGCGACTCTCTCCCCGGTTCGATACCGTGGTCACCACGAGTACCAAGCTGTCGTCAGGGACGTCGGCCCCGGCGGCGGGTAGCCTACCCTCACCAAGACCAACTACGTTGAGTGGGCTGAGGTGATGAGGGTGAGGCTCCAGGTGCAGCATATGTGGGATGCAGTTCGGTACGGCGACGTCGACTACGACCAAGATCGACGGGCGCTGGATGCTCTCATTGCTGCAGTCCCGTCCGAGATGCAGTTTTCGCTTACCAGCAAGCGGACTGCCAAGGAGGCCTGGGACGCCATCGCTGCGGCACGCATCGGCAGCGACCGCGCCCGCAAGTCCACACTGCAGGCACTTCGCAAGGAGTGGGAGAACCTGGCCTTCAAGCCAGGTGAGGACGTTGATGACTTTGCTCTCCGTCTCAACACTCTGTTGCAGAAGTTGGTGCAGTTCGGCGACGACACCTACGGCGAGGAGAGAGCTGTTGAGAAGCTCTTCCGCTGTGTCCCCGAGAAGTACAAGCAAATGGCTCGCTCAATCGAGTCTCTGCTGGACCTCTCCACGATGACGATCGAGGAGGCGTTGGGTCCCCTCAAGGTCGTTGACAGCGATGAGCCACAGCGCCTCTCGGGACCCGTCACCATTGGCGGGAAGCTCCTCCTCACTCGGGAGCAGTGGGCTGCCGGCCAAGGTGACAGGAAGAAGGGGGAGCCTTCTTCCACGACAGGCGGTCGCAAGCGTGGCAAGCGTGGCAAGCCGGGCAAAGACGCCCAGGCAGGGGCGCGAGGACGTGCCGAGGGTGATCGTGGAGGCGCCCAGGGCGGCGCCGCTGGCAAGCAAAAGCCAGCACGAGACAACCCTTGCTACAACTGCGGCAAGCTTGGTCATTGGGCCAAGGATTGTCGACAGCCACGGCGCGGCCAGGCCCACGTCGCGCAGGCGGAGGAGCCGGCTCTGTTCATTGCTCATGCGAGCATCGAACTACCTCCAGCGGCACCGGCCGCAGCGGCTCTCCTCCACCTTGACGAGCCAAAAGCACACGCCCTCCTCGACGACAGCTCCGGCAACGACAAGACCGACGGGTGGTGCCTTGACACCGGCGCCACCCACCACATGACCGGGCGGCGGGAGTTCTTCTCCGAGCTCGACTCAGGCGTTTGAGGCACCGTCAAGTTCGGCGACGCCTCCGCTGTGGAGATCAAGGGCGTCGGCTCTATCGTCTTCGTCGCCAATACTGACGAGCACAGGCTGCTCACCGGTGTCTACTACATCCCCGCGTTGAGGAACTCCATCATCAGCTTGGGACAGCTGGATGAGAACGGATCGCGCGTGGAGATCGAGCACGGGGTGCTGCGCATCTGGGATCGTCGACACCGGCTCCTGGTCAAGGTCAACAGGAGCAATCGCCTCTACGTCCTTCACGAGCAGGTGGCGCAACCTCTCTGTCTTGTAGCCCGCCATGACGACGACGCTTGGAGGTGGCACGAGCGCTTTGGGCACCTCAACTTTGAGGCCCTGAGGCAGCTCGGCAGCAAGGAGATGGTGCGGGGCATGCCGCACGTCGACCACGTGGAGCAGTTCTGCGACACCTGCGTCCTCACCAAGCTGCGGCGGCTCCCTTTCCCTCGCCAGGCGAGCTTCCGCGCCAAGGAGAAGCTGGAGCTCGTACACGGTGACCTCTGTGGCCCCGTGACACCGGCTACACCTGGAGGCCGGCGCTACTTCCTCCTCGTCGACAACGTGTCTCGCTACATGTGGGTTGTCCTGCTCGACGCCAAGGCAGCCGCAGCGGACGCCATCAAGCGCCTTCAAGCTGCTGCGGAGGCGGAGTGCGGCCGCAAGCTTCGGGTCCTACGCACGGATAACGGCGGCGAGTTCACGGCGGCCGAGTTCGTGGCGTACTGCGCCGATGAGGGGATCCACCGCCACATCTCCGCGCCGTACACTCCGCAGCAGAACGGCGTCGTCGAGCGCCGCAACCAGACGGTGGTGGCCACCGCCCGTGCCCTCCTCAAGCAGAGAGGGATGTCGGCGATCTACTGGGGTGAGGCGGTGATGACTGCCGTCCACTTGCTCAACCGCTCCCCCACCAAGGCCCTCGATGGCAAGACGCCATACGAGGCCTGGCACGGGCGCAAGCCCGCGGTGAGCCACCTTCGCGTCTTCGGCTACCTGGCCTTCGTCAAGGAGCTCAACCACGTCGCCAAGCTCGATGACCGAAGCACGCCAGGGGTCTTCATCGGCTACGCGGAGGGCGCCAAGGCCTACCGCGTCCTCGACCCTGCGACACGACGCGTGCGCATCACGCGTGACGTCGTGTTCGACGAGGGGCGAAGCTGGACGTAGGGCAAGATGGTGGATGACGGCTCGACTCCGACGACCAGCGATTTCGTCGTCGACTACATCCACTTCAAGGAGGCGGGGGGAGCTAGCAGCTCGTCCTCACCGAGCTCGCCTACCCCACCACCTCATTCGCCACCACCTCCAACGAGTCCTTCACCACCGCCACCACCAGCTCCGGCAAGTCCACAGGCTCCGGCGAGTCCACCACCAACACTGCCGGCCACGCCTCGCTCTCCACCGAACCCTACCCCTTCAGGCTCGGCACCGGCAGCTTCGGCCCACGATGAGCAGCGCATAGTGGAGTTCGCCACTCCGCTGTCCAACAACGAGGATCGCATCGACGCCTACCACGGCGGCGAGCCTCTGCGTTACCATACCGTGGACAACCTCCTCGGCGAGTAGCCGGTCCCTGGACTGGCGCAGCACGACTTTGAGGCGGAGCTGCACCTCGCACAGGACGATGGCGAGCCTCGTTCCTTCGCCGAGGCGGAGAGGGACGCGGCATGGCGTGCCGCGATGCAGATGGAGATGGACGCCGTCGAGCGGAACAAGATGTGGGAGCTGGCTGATCTTCCAGCCGGCCACCACGCCATCTCTCTCAAGTGGGTCTTCAAGCTCAAGAAGGACGAGACCGGAGAGGTGATCAAGCACAAGGCGCGTCTGGTGGCGCGCGGCTTCGTCCAGCAAGGAATCGACTTTGATGACGCCTTCGCGTCCGTTGCACGGATGGAGTCTATGCGACTCCTCCTTGCGCTAGCTGCCCAGGAGGGCTGGCGTGTCCATCACATGGATGTCAAGTCGGTGTTCCTTAACGGCGACTTGAAGGAGGTCTACATGCATCAGCCGCCGGGATTTGCGATTCCCGGCAAGGAGGGCAAGGTGCTCCGCCTGCGCAAGGCCCTCTATGGCATGCGGCAGGCACCGAGGGCGTGGAATGCCAAACTGGATTCCACGCTAAAGGGGATGGACTTCGAGCAAAGCCCGCACGAGGCGGCCATCTACCGGCGGGGCAGCGGAGGAAAGGCCCTGCTGGTGGGTGTCTACATCGACGACTTGGTGATCACCGGCACCAAGGATGCGGAGGTGGCGACATTCAAGGAAGAGATGAAGGCCACCTTTCAGATGAGTGATCTGGGGTCTCTCTCCTTCTACCTAGGAATCGAGGTGCACCAGGATGACTCCCGGATCACGCTTCGACAGACCACCTACGCCAAGCACATCGTTGAGCTAGCTGGGCTCACCGACTGCAACCCAGCCCTCACTCCAATGGAGGAGAGGCTGAAGCTGAGCCGCGACAGCACGACGGAGGAGGTGGATGCTACACAGTACCGGCGTCTTGTGGGGAGCCTTCGCTACCTCGCCCACACACGGCCGGACTTGGCATTCTCCGTCGGCTACGTTAGTCGGTTCATGCAACGACCGACGACGGAGCACCAGCAGGCTGTGAAGAGAATCATCCGCTACGTTGCGGGGACTCTCGACCACGGTCTCTACTACCCGAGGTGTCCTGGCGCGACACACTTCGTCGGGTACAGCGACAGTGACCACGCAGGCGACATCGACACCAGCAAGAGCACAAGCGGATTCCTCTTCTTCCTCGGCAAGTGCCTCGTTAGCTGGCAGTCGGTCAAGCAGCAGGTGGTGGCCCTGTCCAGCTGCGAGGCCGAGTACATAGCGGCTTCCACCGCTTCGACTCAGGCGCTCTGGCTCGCTCGACTGCTTGGTGATCTCCTCGGCAGAGACACTGAAGCGGTGGAGCTCAGGGTGGACAGCAAGTCCGCCTTGGCCTTAGCAAAGAACCCCGCCTTCCATGAGTGCAGCAAGCACATCCGCATCAAGTACCACTTCATTCAGAGCTGCTTGGATGAGGGGAGCATCAAGGCCGGCTACATCAACACCCAGGATCAGCTGGGAGACCTTCCACCAAGTCCCTTGGGCGAGTGAAGTTCCAGGAGCTTTGCGCCAGGATTGGGATGGTCCGAGTTCCCTAGACGGCGCCACACAAGACTTAGGGGGAGAATGATAGAAATAAGTATGTGTGTGGCTGGTCTTTGTGGAACTGCAACACATGGGCCTGTGTCCTTGTAACAGCATCCTTAACTGCTTTTAGAACAGCAGTTAGCATCTTAGGACAGCATCTTAGGACAGACATCTTAGGATAGCATCGGCATCTTAGGACAGCATCTTGACTAGCATCTAGGACAGCATCTTAGCATATGCTTGGCTGGCTAGCAGCCCTATAAATATATATCCCCAACCCCTCAGGTTGGCATGGCATTGTATGAGTTTGTGTGAGAAATAAAACAGAAAATTGCCCCAACTCCTAGTGTCATCCTCTCTCGATGAGAGTAAGAATTCTGCTACTACCAAGAGTGAGAATCCAACGACTAACAAGTGGTAAAATTGTCCCAACTCCTAGTGTCATCCTCTCTCGATGAGAGTAAGGATTCTGCTACTACCAAGAGTGAGAATCCAGCGACTAACAATCTACATTTCTTTTTTGGTGGTGATTAGTTTCAAGACATGAGCAGTAACGTATGTCCTTAAGATCTTAGCTAAACAATACACAAAGTCAAAAATAGAGAAAGCAATAACACAAAGAAAATGGCAACCAGAGAAGTCATAAGTTCTAGTTGAATGCGTGAATGCAGGTTGAATGTTCTTATCTTAGTGTTAAAATAAACTCAACACAAAAGAGGTACACGATAGTTTACAAGATTGCTGACAAGTTGCCTGGTTGGGAAATGGCCATGATGCATCTAGCTAGGAGGGCTACCCTTGCCAGTGCAATGTTCACGCCAATACCTATTTATCAGCTCATTTCCTTGGAATTTTCTAAATGGGTTGTTAAAGCAATTGACAAGATTCAAAGAACTTTTCTTTGGAAAGGCTGCAAAGAGGTGAATGGAGGCCATTGCCTTGTCGCTTGGAGACGGATCAAAAGACCAATTGATCTTGGAAGACTGTGAATTCTTGATCTAGAAGTGATTAGATGGGCATTGATAATGAGGTGGTTATGGCTTAAAAAGACCCAGCCTGATCGCATATGGGCTGGACTTGATATCATAGGATTGTTCTCCATCTCAGTAATTGTTGGAGTGTGATTGTATTAGGCCCATGAGGCTAGGCCCATGTGGCCCATGTATGGTACCTATATAGCTACCCTTCTAGGGTTAGCCCAAAATAATAGAGAATCACTTTCTAGCATTGTATCAAGCTGAGTTCTTCCTCTCCATCTCCCAGCCGTCGCCCCTCTGGGCTGGCGCCGCCGCTGCCGCCTCTATGGCCGGCCGGCACACTCCACCCTCCCCTTCCTACTCCCCTGTCTTCCCTCCCCTTCCCTCCACCTCCTGGGCACGTACCGCTACTGAGGCCGCAGCTGCTGGGGCGGGCGCGTCCTTCCTCCTGGAGTCACAGACGTCGGCGCCGCCCTTTCCCGACGCCCTGCCGGAGGTCCTCCGCCACTCTGTGCGCCTCAAGGGGCCGCCGCCACCGGCCGCAGCCTCCTCCCGCTGGGCCCTCCCGCCGCTGCACCCTGACGCGCTCCACCTGCTCCGCTCAGATGCGGCCGCCGCTGTCTGTTTTTCACCCGCCCCAGGTGCGAGCGCCGCGGCAGATGGGGGTTTCGACCTCCGCCCGCCCCTTGCTGCTGGCGGAGACCCGCCCCCTCCTCCTGCCGCCCTCTTCCCCACCTCCTGCCGCCCTCCTCCCCACCTCCTGCCGCCCTCCTCCCCAGGTGCGGGTGCGGCTGCTGCTCTGCTCCATGGCGGAGGGACGGGGACAGCCGGACCTGGCGATGTTCCTGGTGGCGCCTCTACTGGTGTTGGTGCCCCGCGGGCCGATCTCGCTGCTGCTGCTCCACAGGGACACGCGGCTGCTGCCCTGATGGCTGCGGCCCCTGCTGGACTCGCGGCTGCTACCCCTGCCGCGAGTGGTGCTGCTGCCCCGGCTGCCTGGCATGCCACTGCCGGCCCTACCCCGCCGCAGGAACCACCATGTCTCTCGACGAACTCATCTCCGCGAGCGGGAGTGCCCACCACCACCCCGGCGGGGGACGTCCTGCCTCCAGGGGCGGAGTCCCCGCACCCACTGCGCCGCACCACCGCTTCATCACCACTCGCCGCCGCTCTAGTCGCTGCCAGGGCCGAGGCTGTCGAGAGGCAGGCCCGGGTGCGCGCGGCCGCCCTCGTGTGGGAGCGTGAGCGGGAAGCGGCCGATGCCCTGTCCCGCCAGATCGCCGCGGCCATGCCTTTCCCGGGGCCTCAGTCGCCGCCGCCAGGCCGTTGCCCTCGTGCCGCCGTCACCGGTCCAAGCGCGGCCGCGGGCGCGGGGGACCCAGACACCTTGGCCTACT
This sequence comes from Saccharum hybrid cultivar R570, assembly GCA_038087645.1. Taxonomy (NCBI): domain Eukaryota; kingdom Viridiplantae; phylum Streptophyta; class Magnoliopsida; order Poales; family Poaceae; genus Saccharum; species Saccharum hybrid cultivar. The sequence goes on along the minus strand of JAQSUU010000005.1, from coordinate 9,709,282 downwards.
CCTTCGGCACCATCGCAGGGCTGCCATCTGTTAGTCCTAATTGGATCGCCGACTCGGGCGCCACTTTCCACACCACGCCCAATGCGAGTCTACTTTCTTCTCTCCATCCTCCCCACCCTTCCTGTCCCTCTTCCATCATGGTCGCCAATGGCACCTGCATTCCTGTCTCCTCCGTGGGCACTGCCAGTTCCCACGGCTCCTTTCATATCCCTGATGTTCTTGTGGCTCCCGGGATGGTTCACAACCTTCTCTCTATTCGTCGTTTCACCACTGATAACTCTTGTTCGGTTGAGTTTGACCCCTCTGGCCTCACCGTGCGGGATTTGACCTCACGGGCTCCTCTGCTCCGGTGTAACAGCACTGGGCCTCTCTACACCCTTCGGTTTCCGGCGTCTGCTTCACCTTCTTCGCCTTCCTCGGCGTCTGTTTCACCTTCTTCGCCTTCCTCAGCCGCTTTCGCCGCCACTCCTTCCTCCACCACTTGGCACCGTCGCCTCGGCCATCCTGGCCGGGATGCCCTGATGCAGCTCAGTCGGAGTTCCGACATTCGGTGCTCTCAGGCTCACGATGATCACTTGTGTCATGCGTGCCAGTTGGGCCGCCACGTTCGCCTTCCCTTTCAGTCCTCATCCTCACATGCCTCTCGTACATTTGATCTTATTCATTGCGACTTGTGGACTTCTCCTGTTCTTAGCATGTCTGGCTATAAGTACTACTTGGTGGTGGTCGATGATTTCTCCCATTATTCCTGGACTTTTCCCCTGCGGGCTAAGTCCGAGGCGTTCCCCACTCTTAGCCACCTCTTTGCTTGGGTTTCCACTCAGTTCGGCCTCACCATCAAGGCTGTCCAATGCGACAATGGTCGTGAGTTCGATAACTCAACCTCACGTGCCTTCTTCCTTTCTTCCGGTGTCCACCTGCGCATGTCTTGTCCGTATACCTCCTCTCAAAACGGCAAGGCAGAGCGCATGATCCGCACAACCAATGACATCATGCGCACTCTTCTGCTCCAGGCATCTCTACCCGCTCGCTTCTGGGCTGAGTGTCTGCACACCTCCACCTATCTCCTTAACCGCCTTCCTTCTACTGCATGCCCAGCTCCCACGCCTCACCACGCTCTATTCGGTACCCCACCTCGGTACGACCACCTTCGAGTCTTTGGGTGTGCGTGTTACCCTAACACCGCCGCCACAGCTCCCCATAAGCTGGCTCCCCGGTCGACCCTCTGTGTCTTTCTCGGATACTCTCCGGATCACAAGGGTTACCGATGCTTTGACCTTACCTCTCGCCGTGTCCTCATCTCTCGCCATGTCGTGTTTGATGAGTCGGCATTCCCTTACTCCAACACCTACTCCACCACCTCTCCGCCCACACCTCCCGCTGACCCTGCGGAGGCTTCCTTCTTTCCCGCTGACCCGGCGATTCCGCCACCCTTCTCCCTCTACCCTGCAGGTACTGCTCCGGCGCACTCTCCTGGTGGTCCCGCCTCGCCCCTGCCGGACTCACACCAGGACCTTCCGGTGCCTGACACGGTCGAGGCAGCCCCGGAGCTTCCACCCTCGCTCCCTGTGGCTTCGCTGCCTCCCGTTGTGTCCGATGCTGCCGTTCCGATCATAGGACCGCGCACGCCGACCCCACCTCCTCTCGGGCGCTTCGGACTCGTCTACCAGCGCCGGCGGGAGCCGCGTCCGCCCTCACCTCCTCCCGGGCGCTTCGGCATCGTCTACGAGCGCCGGCGTGAGCCGGCTCCGCCGCTCTCGTCACCGGCGCCGTCGTCGCCGGTGTATGCTCCGCCGGCATCGCCACGCTCTCGCGCCGACCAGCCGGTGTACCACCCGCCTCTTCTTCACCGGGACCCTCGTCACACTCACCCGATGGTGACGAGGCAGGCGTCTCGCCCGCAGGCCCTCACCGCCGCCGCCTGCGAGCCGGGCATCTCTCCGGTACCCTCTTCCGTCCGCGCGGCCTTGGCAGATCCTCACTGGCGCCGCGCGATGGACGAGGAGTACGCGGCCCTCCTCGCCAACCAGACGTGGGACCTCGTGCCTCGTCCGCCGGGCTCCAACATTGTCACCGGCAAGTGGATCTGGACGCACAAGAGGCGGGCTGATGGTTCTCTGGAGCGCTACAAGGCTCGCTGGGTCCTCCGCGGCTTCACTCAGCGGCCGGGCATTGACTATGCTGAGACCTTCAGTCCTGTGGTGAAGCCAGCTACAGTCCGCACCGTCCTCTCCCTGGCTCTCGAGCGCTCCTGGCCTGTGCATCAGCTGGATGTCAAGAATGCCTTCCTCCATGGCACTCTGACTGAGACGGTCTACTGCAGTCAGCCGACAGGTTTCGTGGATTCTTCTCGTCCTGACTTTGTCTGCCGGCTCAACAAATCTCTCTACGGCCTCAAGCAGGCACCCCGGGTTTGGTACTCTCGATTCGCTACCTTCCTGCAGACTCTTGGGTTCACGGAGGCCAAGTCTGACACCTCCCTGTTCATATACCACTATGGGGGTGAGACTGCTCACCTGCTCCTCTATGTGGATGACATTGTTCTCACCGCCTCCAGCGAGTCTCTGCTCCACCGCATCATTCACTCCCTCCAGAAGGAATTTGCTATGAAGGATCTTGGGGTGCTCCACCACTTCCTCGGCGTCACTGTTGAGCCCCGACCTTCAGGCCTGTTCCTCCACCAGCGGCAGTTCACTTGTGACATTCTGGAGCGAGCAGGGATGACCGCCTGCCAGTCCTGCTCTACACCGGTGGACACCCAGGGCAAGCTGTCAGAGGCTGGGGGTCCGATGCTTGGTCCAGCAGACTCCACCGCCTACCGGAGTCTTGCTGGCGCGCTTCAGTACCTCACTTTCACACGGCCGGACATCACTTATGCCGTCCAGCAGCTCTGCCTCTACATGCATGCTCCGCGGGAGCCCCACCTGGCTGCTATGAAGCGGCTTCTCCGGTACCTCCGTGGCACACTTGGCTACGGGCTGCTCCTCGGCCGTTCCTCCACTGCTGAGCTGGTTGTCTACACCGACGCTGACTGGGCGGGATGCCCGGACACCCGCAGGTCCACCTCCGGCTACGCAGTCTTCCTCGGCGGCAACCTGGTCTCTTGGTCGTCCAAGCGACAGCCGGTGGTTTCCCGCTCCAGTGCCGAGGCGGAGTACCGTGCCGTGGCCAACGGCGTGGCCGAGGCCGCCTGGCTCCGCCAGCTCCTGGCTGAGCTTCACCGCCCCCTCGCCAGGAGCACGCTCGTCTACTGCGACAACGTCAGCGCGGTCTACCTCTCCACCAACCCCGTGCAGCACCAGCGGACCAAGCATGTGGAGATCGATCTACACTTCGTCCGCGACCGGGTGGCCATCGGCGACGTCCGGGTTCTTCACGTCCCGACCACCTCCCAGTTTGCGGACATCTTCACCAAAGGCCTCCCTTCCTCGACCTTCTCCGAGTTTCGCTCCAGCCTCAACGTCTCCGGTGGCTAGTTGTGGCTGCGGGGGGTCCTGTGTGTGTTGTGCTCCTACTTGTTTTCTTTCTTGTTCAGCCTTGAACTCCGCTGCGCCGGTAGTTCAGACTGCGGGGGGGTGTTGGAGTGTGATTGTATTAGGCCCATGAGGCTAGGCCCATGTGGCCCATGTATGGTACCTATATAGCTACCCTTCTAGGGTTAGCCCAAAATAATAGAGAATCACTTTCTAGCAGTAATGTCTACTGTACAGGATGGCAGCAGGACACTATTTCAGCATGAAAATGATTGCATGGGAAATCCTTGTCCATCTTCCTCCATCTCTGTGTATGCAGGACACTCCTCAGTGGTGCTGTTGACTTGGGAGATATGGAAGCATAGGAATGAATGTATTTTTGAAGGGCCTTCAACTGATCTAAATGCTATATTTGCAGGACATTAGGGATGTGGCCAAGTTGTGGTGTATGCGCGGGGGGGGGTTCTCAATAGTATTTAGCCGTAGTTGTTGTGTGTCTATGTTGCTTGTTGTAGTTTCCTTTAGTGATTGGCAAATCCTCTCTTGTACTAAACCGTGGCCTGATGGACTTAGTAGGGAGTCTTCTTAGACTCCTCTTTCTTCTTCTTAATATAATGATGTGCACCTCTGCAGTGCATTTGAGAATAAAAATGGTCCAAGTCTGGATAGAATTAGGATACTTTACTTGAAAGTTCTCCAGATTTAGTTGCCTTAGGATCCTCTGTGTCAGTGATCTCTCATCAAATCTGCAATAGTGAAAAAAAGTACATGGTAATCTTTTACTCTATAATTATGTGATAGTAAAACTTCCAAAGAGAAATATGACAGAGGTAGATTTATACTACTGAGAGATGCCATATTCTGACATTCTAAAGTACTCAACAATAATGTTAGCATATCACCTTTCATCCATATGTTCTGGCACAAGAAGTCCAAAGCGATTGATGAATTCAGAGTATGTTCTCCTTGTGGGATAACCAGCAAGACTTATCCTAATAGCTTCAAGTACACCCTATAACGAAACCAAATAAATAAACTAAATTAGTAGCACAATGATTCCAAGAATGAAGCATATCAAAGAGTTAAACAGAATGGAGAAATATCATTGAAATGAATCAAACTTCAGAAGACTGCTACATTAGGGTGTAAGAGCAGAAAATCAATGGAACTAACCCCACTCCGCAGTTGCTGTAGTACACTGCCATTTTCAAACTTCTGAGGGCAATTCAGAGAATTTGGTTTTATGCAGCGGATGTAATGAGGCTCCGTGGAGCTAAGTGTCTCCATTAGTGCTTGGAGTTGTTGCTGTTGGGATTAGATAACTGACCATATCATAAGTATAATCAAATAAAAATAAAATTGAAATTAGCATGCATTATTCTTGGGGGCTTTCAAAGAATTACTCTCCACACAACACACAGGGAGAGAGAGATTCATGACGAAAACTCAAATGAGTTCCTTTGACTGAAAATTTCAAAAATTATATATATGAAATACTAGATTTTGAACTATGCTTTTGACTGTTTCTTTCTTGTTTCCCTTTATTGTTAGCATGCAAGCAATACACATTTATTTGTACCACACAAATAGCTGTAAACAAATATCTAATGTGCACTGGCCAGAACAGTAAAGATAAATAACCCAGAAACAGTAAATAAAGCAAAAATCTGGAAAAACAAACAATTATGCCCAGAGGAAATAAAGAAAACAGTAACGTGCAGCACTATACCTTAAATCGTGAAGCCACTGAAGAAAACTTATAAGATGATTTCAATGGATCATCTTGGTGTGAAGCAAAGAGACCAGAAATAAATGAGCATTTTGAAGAAGACAAAAGATTCTGGTGCTCTGCAATAACATAATCTCGGTTCTTCTCCAAAAATAAATCAGTTTGGTAGGTCACCTACAAAAAGTAGACCATTCATTGCCACATGCTCTAACCTAGTCAGAGCAACAAAATGCTAAGAATAGCTTACAAGAAATGTGATTCACAGGACATGCCTTTCCAGCAAAATGCGACAGGGCGAAATCCGTCTTTGAGAGCTTTGGTTTTTCTAGTCTCGGGTGTGCTCTTAAATTCTGAAATAACTTCATCGCAAAAGTTTCATGTGTTGATTTTCCAAGCATGCTGTTTAACAAGACTAGAAAGGAGTTAGAATTTTGAACTCTTAAGTGTTTGATAACACAGTATGAAAATCCTACCATGCTTCATCCAAAAGTGAAACTATGCCTATTGGTTTCTGCAAAACAAAAAAGAAATAGCACAATTATATAAATCCACACATAGGTGAAACCCAATAAAATTTCAGCACTAGATATATATTCAAGGATGCAACTAGTCATTTTCTGCAAATTTGGTAATATAAGTAGATGGTATTGAATAGAATATGCGAGTTAAGTTAAATATCCACTCAGACACATGCCAAAAAGACTTCTAAATGTTAAAGACAGTGATTAAAGGTACAGTTACTTTGAATTATTTTTCATATATTTAGATAATATGCTAGCATGAAACATAAATGGAGGAAAGATTCCGACAAGAAAAACACATTCAGTGTTATATGTTCGAGAAAAGAAAACACATGCAGTGATACACCATCTTTTTCAGAAGTTCAAATGTTCAGTTACATTACATGTACATTAGCAAGCAGAAGGATGTACCAACTTTCCTCCTCATAAGTGTACGTCTGTAACCAGTGCTATATGGATTACGTTTTTATAGAACACATTACTATTAAGATCAAGGTTTTAGCATAACTACAGCAATAATACTTCCGTAAAATGACAAGTACGATTTAGAAACTATTGTCAACAGGAAAATTGTGCATCAAATTAACTTATGCCCTTTTTAGATTCAATGGGAGATAACCAACACCTTTAGCTCTGTTTCAATTTTAAAATTATTCTGAATATAGTTCAGCACTCTGGCCAAGATATGTCAAACAATTACTATATATGGCAAAGCTACAAACATCATTACAGATATAGGCGCCTACCACAATCAGAAGGGAGAAAGGAAAACCTTGAAAAGTTTAGTCAAGCTGGTAAAGGTAAATCAAATATAACTACCATATTATGAGGGAAAGGCGTGGTCGTTGGCAGGGGCGAGAGGCTTATCCCTCCTAGCTGCCATTGCTCCGGGTGGTTAGCGCCCTGTCTTTGTGACAGTTTGGTCGTATGTAGTTTCTTTCGCAGGCGCGAGTGTTCCTAGGGGCAGCAGTGTGTGTGTGTTTGTGTGGGTGGGTGGGTTCTTTGTGTTTGTTGTGTGTTGTATGGGCACTTGTCCCTCTTTTTTATCTTCTTAATATAATGATGCACAGCTCTCCTGCGTTTTCGAGAAAAAAAATCATATTCTGTGCAGAAACAATTTATGAACACAGAATGTAGCAAACTTCACTGGCACATGCCACAGGCATGTCAAGACCTTTGTATGTTCATTATATGTGCACACTGGTATGAAAACTAAAAGAAAATGTGAGCAAGCAATACAAAATTGGCATTCATATCATCACAAAGAACAGGGAATATTTCAAATGTAACTATAGATTCTCTTAGTTTTAGAAGTTTAGACCTTTTCAATAAGATCCAATATATCTTGGTTATCAACAAATTCAATGTAGCTCCAATTAATTTCTTCTGTTTTATATTCCTCCTGCTCCATCTTGAAAACATGCTGGATCAAGAAATTCAAAATACAAAGGAATCAAATATGTTTGTGATTATGAGAAAGGACATAGGCAGGGTCATAAAATACCTTATTAAAATGCTGTTGAAGCTTTTCATTAGCAAAATTGATGCACAACTGCTCAAAGCTAGCAGAAGGAAGGGCCATCAGAAATTTGAAAAGAAAAATAGATTTATCTAAATAATCTTTCAAAAGTATTAACAATAGAGTTGAAGAATCTTCAAGTGAATTGTGAAGTAAGACAGCTAACAGTGTAGGTTGGAATTGCACTGTACTGTAGCTTTCAACCTGCTCTTTTTGTGTGTGGGAATGTTACAATTCACCATTAAAAGAATTCAACCAAAGTGCATGAAACTAAGTAAGTGCTGGTGTATTATATAGGGCCATCAGCTTCAGAACATGCCAACTAGTCTACTATACAAATTTTATCAATCCAGTACAAACACTATAAGGAATAACGAAGTGCATTAAGATTTTTTTATTACCATGAATGAGTTTTTTTCCATTTGAAGTTCTCTTACAACCAAGGGCAGCCAACAGAATTCTTATTCCATTCAAAAGTCCTTGCCCAAGAGCATGCTATACAAGAGAAGCCAAGAGAACCAAACATGCCTAACATTACTGAGTTGCGAGCTAGCTCGTTATTTGCTAACCAAATCTGGCACTGGTGTTTGTTAACAAAAATTAGCATTGCATAAATAATTGTGGTGGTATTATTTTGAGACAAACAGTTCCTTCAAGAATGGCCAACATAACAAACTTCAAAGTTTGGTCAACCTGCTTCTTGACAGGGGAATATTAGGCTTTTGGTTGTCTTCTTGAAACTTGAAGAAAATATCAAAAATTAGCATCACATTAATACAATAATACTTGTAATAGGTAATATTTTTTAATTATGAAGCTCCTTGAAGAATAGCCACCGACACAAAGCTAAAATTTTGGCTAGGTCTCTGCTTATTAGTTTGAAAGAAAGACCGAAAGCCTGACCTGTTATATTTGAAACACTCAAAACCATAGATGTCCAAGACCCCAATCTGTGACCTAGACTCCATGTCCTGCCCAATGGACTTATTAATGTTGTCAACAAGCCTGCAGTAGCCACGCTATAAGCACCGCATTGAAAAAATGTAAAGCAGTTCACGAGGAGACATGGTCATACCAATCAAATAGTCGAGCATAAACAGTCTTTGCAAGAGTATCACGACCGATGACAGCTGCAGAACTGTCAACTGCCTTGATTATGTTTCCTTCAGGAGTTTTAATTGTGCGATAGCACAGAGTTGAAAGCAAAAGGCTTGCATCAACCCTAGAAAAAAAAACAAGAACTCCCATAAAATAATGCCTAGACATAACATATTAACATAATTCATAAATCATTTTTAAATTGTCGATGAATTTTTTTGGTGATGCTCACAAAGAACCAATGCATGTGATCATGAGTACTGCTAATATCATATATTGCCCCAAAAAATAACAGAGCACATAAAAAGGCAATGTCTAAAGCTCTAACTAAATGAGTAAGGCACTGTGCTTCTCAAAAAGTTAGTTTTCAAATGAAGAAGTGGGTTGTTTGATGAGCATGTTAAAATAAAGAGAAGGCCATGGGACATACTTATGAATTTAGAAAAGTTAACAGAGTCATTGACGCATTAAGGTATTTCTTCACTACATTCGAAGCTATAATATCTCACAAGCTTGTAAAGAAAACAAAAGATAATAGAATTTGTCAATTTGCTTGAACAACAACTCTTATTACAGAAAAGGCTACCTTTTTATGCAAGTGTGAAACTTGGGGAGCATATTCCTTTAAAATTTTGGTTACTAAACAGGAGACTCTGGGTTTTAATGTGAAGGGTTCATGGTGAGGCAACACAAATTAGCAATCTATGATGAAATAGTTTATGGAAAGCTGGGAAAACAGAATCAACAATAAGTAGCAAATGCAAACACATAACTTAGTCTGAGAGAATTAGCAGTATGAGCCTACTATGTCCACAACAGAAAGTAACATGTTCACTTTGCAGTTTTGTGATGCACAGCACCAGTGACAGGAGACTAAGATAAAGAATAATAAAATACTCACATAAGTAAATCAGCAGCCATCTGGAGATGGAATTTACATTTTTCATCCTTAATAACAGAGGAATCAAACTCCTTTCCAGGAGAAAATTCAATGTTTCCTAGATGAAGGATAGCAGCCACAATTCGGAATATAGCTTCCTGAGAGTGCATGGTAGCATCACGAGTCAAAAAATTTTATCAAGAGAAACAAGAATTTGGTAATTTTCTGTCCTAGTGTTGGAATGAGGGCAAGATGAACCTGATCAGAAAAACATATACCAACAATGTCCATAGCTCTCCGTGTTTTTAAATATTCTTCTGCATCGCTGACCCCTTCTAATTCATACATATGGCTTTGATTTAGGTAGTAAAAGTTCCTAGGATGAGCAAGCTTATATTTATCTGCATCCTGGTGATACAAATTAATATACCATAAAGTATCAATTGTGAGCTAAGGAATTCTGAACTGCAGCACATACAATGTTACTTATGTAGACAACATACAGTCATACATTGATAAATATTGAGCTATGAGGAGGTTTAACCCAACAGAGTTTCAATCTCTCATGACAATGAAAATAATTCCATGGAGTAGTTGACACAAATACTAAAATACCAAGTTCAAACAAAGTTGAGGAAGAAATGATTCCACAAACGAGAGCATTTTGTTGGCTGTTGTGCAAATCCTTCTTTACAAAAATTGGCTATTTATGATATACAATGCTACCAGTTAAGCATCTATGGCAGAGTGGTTAAAAGCACCCAATTCATAATTGGTCAATTTGTGGACTCAATTACAGTTTGATGCACGCAAACAGGAACTGCATAAACGAAAATGTCCATTTACTCCCCCAAGTTTTTTGGTTGTCCAGGATAGCCCTCTAAACTATTTTTTCTGCTTCACTTTGTCTAATGAAAATACTATTCCCTCCATTCCAAATTGTAAGTCATTTTGGCTTTTCTAGAAACATAGTTATTACTGTATCTAGACATAGTGTATATCTAGGTGCATAGCAAAAGCTATGTACCTAGAAAAGCCAAAACAACTTACAATTTGGAACGGAGGGAGTAATATATAGTCACTTAACTCCATATTTGAGGTGAAGCTTCACTTCTTAGTGGCATTTGTCTTTTTTTTTGTTTCTCTTTACACAAGTTGTATTTCAAGTTGAAACTTATGTGAGATTATAGACGACAACATACCCTATTTTATGAAATATGTGCATAATCTTTCATGACTAGTTGCATATATCGGTAGCACCTGAAATCAGTTTAATCCTCAGGAAATGGAAAATTTGTCCTTCCCTGGAAAACAATGTAGGGGATTTTCCAGATCCAAATTTTACAGCTTCATGTTATGGGAAACATCACAATTAGTCTCAGGGATAATAACTAATATAAAATCACCAAAGGTCTGTAAACAAACCTTCCCAGATGCACAAAGTTGATAAAAGCAGTGGTAATTCCTTTCAGATTCAGAAATTTGCACAACACGAGACCGTTCCAGGAGGTAAGTTCGAACTGCAGCCCCAGATATTCTACCGGATTTGTCAAATTGAATTTCAACAAATTTCCCAAATCGACTGCAGTGAAATAAACTAGTAAGTAAACATTTATGGGTATATAGAAGAAAGCAGTACACCTACTAGTAATATACTATCATGCCTATCTACAACCTTTTTATCACACCTATGAGCATACTGATATAAGTGTCTAGCTTCATTTCTTTTTATAATGAGGATTACACCTAAAATGCTAGCACCTTTGAAAAATTAATAAGCATAGCACCCTCACTATTCAAAGACTATCAAATAAAAGATGTATATAGTTGTACGGCCAAAGAATCAAACAAGCATTCTTTTTATGCAAAATAGTAAAAAAAAAAGTTGATTGACTCCAAGAAAATCAATGAAAGAAGTAAAGAAGTTCACCTGGAGTTATCATTTCTCACTGTCCGTGCATTACCAAAAGCTTCCAACAGTGGATTTGACTGCATTGAAATGAGAGCAGGATAGATGCAGAGTTGAGAAAACATAAAGCCTTCTACAGGGCATGTTAATCATGCACCAAAAGAATTGATGAGAAAACTGAAAGTTACCTCTAGAACTTGTTGCTCCACAGAGCGGATATCACCAATTGCACGGCCCCCAACAAAAGTAAGATATCGCATAATGAGTTTGGTGGTCTCTGTTTTTCCAGCACCGCTTTCTCCACTGACTAATATGGACTGGCTGTGGTTCTCGCTAACCATAGCTCTTCAAGAAAGAGAAATATGCCATGTAAAACTCCATGTTCTAATTTCTAAATAACACGCTGCAAGCTGGTTTCCATGTTTCATACCTGTACGATGCATCAGCAATAGCAAAAACATGTGGACTCAATTCACCGAACTGCACACCTCTGTACTGCTCCATCATATGCATATCATACATATGGGGGAGCTTTGCAAAAGGATTTACAGCAATCAAGATGCGCCCTGTGTATGTCTGAAGAAACAACAGAACCGTCGGAATAATGTATGGCACACATAACACCAACATTAGCAACATGTTCCCACAAAACACAACATATGGGCTAGCACAGATCGGCAAAATAGTCCCTTCCCTCAATTCCACATACATTGGACCCGTACATGATCTTACACGAGACCACTAGCCCACTATCCTCTTGGAAAGACTTCTTACAGGATACGAGTAATGTGCAGCCAATGGACATTGTGAGATTAAAGAAAGAGTGGAAAAGATGGAGACACTCACGTAGATCTCGTTGAGCGTGTATCGGAGTGCGAGGTTGCAGAGCACCCCAGGCTCGTGGAGGTAGACGAGCTTGGTCATATCGTCGACGCCCCCAAGATCGGCCTCCGTGTCCCGCGGCAGGACCTTCCTACCATCTACTACAGCCTGCCCACACCACAGACCAGCCACAAAGATAATAACCAAACGGGCAAACCAACCCAGCCATGAAGCTAGCAATTCGACGAACACCTATGCTGCAGGCCTGCAGCGCACGCAGCGGGGCTTGGAAATCGAAACGATGGGTTGTCTGGGTCGTTCCGCCCTCACCTTGACACCGGTGGATAGGACGACAGCGACTGAGGACGGCGAGGACGGGGAGGCGGGCGAGGAGACGACCTCGGCCTCGGCCCAGGCGAGGTCCGGGTGTTCCACCCACACGGCGGTGCCGGGACGGAAGATCATCGCGGCAGCGGCGGGGGTAGGCGTCGCAGCGGTGGCGCTGCGGTTTGTGGGGGAATCCAGGCGGTTGGAGTAGGACTGCCCATATGGAAGGAGAGGTGGTCGGGATTCAGGAAGGGAGGGAGACGGCGGAAGTCGCGCTCGAGCGCCCGCGTGTGGGACGAACCGACCGTTGGAGGAAACGGCGGGGCAGGAGAGAGAATGTGTGGAAGACGATGGGTGAACTGAGCATTTTTGTTTTCCAAAATTACTGTAGTTTTAACACAAGTACATTGCTACTCTCTCCGAAAAAAAACCCTTTTAGCTACGCGCTATGCCATCTCATCATGAGCTAAAAGGTCACTTATTTTAAGAAAGAGTATATATCAGTCTCTTGTACAGTGCCACGTAAAATTTTTACCTACGTGAAGAAAAGATGAGAGAGAAAAAAAAGGTTATCATTTTATAAAACAACCACTTCATAAGCTAAAAGTTAAGATTATGAGACAAGCATTATAACATTACATGAGTTGTTATCATGCAACTTACAACTTTATTTTTATTCTATACACAAATTAAGAATTTATGACTTACTGTGAGACAACTTAAAAGACAACTATACATGTTGTCTATTAAATCATTTTAAATTACACACTACATGAGATCGTCTATGAGCATTGTTTGCCTAAACGGTCGTTTAGCCTGTTTAAACATTGTGTAAACGCTAACGGTGGTACGCCATTTTCGTTTAATTATTTGTTTAGCCCGTTTAATTAGTCGTTTAGCCTGTTTAATAGACTGTTTGTCCCGAATAATAGCTAAACGGGTAGGTGACCAACTGTTTACCGTTTAGCGTTTAGGAAAAATTGTCTACGAGACAACATCAATATACCTGCTCTTAACTTTGACAGGGCTTTTTGAACGGCTCCACTGTGTCTGAAGCCCCACCACACGGTTAAGAAACGGCTTCAGCAAAAACCAGAAAGTCCCGAGGATATTTATTTGTAGCAAATCGTGTTATGAAATTTGAATCTTGAATTAGAAAGCACAGTCAAAGTAAGCTTGTCTGATCGGTCTTCTGCTTTTCAGTATAAATAAGCGCATTGGGAATAAGCGCAACCAAAATAAACTGCAAAATAGTGTGTCATTTGGTTGTTGGTTTTAGCTTATTTTGGCCATAAGCAGCTTATAATCTATACCAAATAGGCCCATAGACGAATCGGAATGAGCACTAGGTGGATACCAGGACGCAGACAGACGATGTCCACCAGGATGCAGACAGACAAAGACACATGTGCGCGGCCCACACGCGCAAAGAGGCGTACGACATGTGGCCAAGGTCAAAGGGGTTATGGTCGTGGATGTCACGGACAGGTGCCTGAGGGCCATGGACTGACAAGTGTATAGTACATAGGCCTTGTTTGAGACAGCTTTACTAGACCATGCTTTGGTTCAAAGCTGGCTTCCTCGCTAAGCTGGCTTCGATTAGAATCGAAGCGGCAAAAGCATGGCGTTTGGGAGCCGGCTTCCTTGGAGAAGTTGAAGGTCGGGAGAACTAGCGAGCATGAGCGGCCTCCGGATCCATGCGCACTCCTTGTGTAGTGAGGAGCAGCAGTCGTAGGTAGTGCTTGCACAGAGAGAGGAACCGCCGCCGAAGAGGAGGGCCCTCGTCGCAGAGGGAGGAGCCGCCGCCGGAGAGGAGGAGTGGCTATCGGAAGGCGTACTCGTCGCGAGGAGGAACGGCTGCTAGATTCAATCATGGTCGTCACCAGATCCGGTCACGCTTGTCGCGAAGGTCGTGCTCGTCACAGAGAGAGGAGCAGCCACCGTAGGTCATGCTCATCGCCAGATTCGGTCACAGTCGTCACCAAAGAGGAGAGTGGCTGCTGGAGAGGAGGGAGGATCAGCTAGGGTAGATAGGTAGATAAGGAAGAGGAACGAGGTGCGAGCGGTATACAGAAAATTAGTTGGATTTCTCCCAACACTCGCCTGAGGCTGCTTTTGATTTTACGTGAAAATGACATGGGGTGAAGAAGTGCGGGGAAAGAAAGTTGGATTCGCAGCGCTACGTTTGGGGGCCTTTGGCTGATTTTTTTCACCGTAACCGGAAGCACCTGACAGGACCATATAATCAGACATAGACGAGTCACATTGTACCGATGTAGCGATAGACTTCATCGATGGGTAGGGGCAGCTGGCAGACGAGTCGCAGCAGCAGTGAAGAGAGAGCAACGAAGAGACTTCTAGTTTAACGATCATTTTTCTAGTCATAGATAACTCCGATGTGTGCTCTCTCGTGCTCCACCGAAGCTATCCAATGTCCACGGAAATCCTATAGCAAGGTCCAGACAGCCGAGTGTTGGGTGTTGGTTATTATATATATCGATAATGCTCCAATTAAGACGTTCGGACGGATGGATGCCTCACTTTGTTCACTCTCGCACCAATCTCTCGCTTCCTCCTTCCTTCCGTCATACCTCGACGCACGGCCATGGCTTCCTCCCTGGCCGATGGCGGCGCCCTCACCCACCTCAGCATGTGCCCTCCCCCACCTCGGCGTCCTCACCCACCGGGAGTGCCAAATGCCTGCGGATCCGTGGCCCTCTCCCCCACCCCACCCCAGTGAGATCCATGAAGCACGAGTGAGATCAATGGAGGTGGCGCGGTGGTGTTCTATGGGAGTGGGCGACTCTCCTCCACGCAGTGCCCTTCCACCCCCGGCGGCGCCCTCTCTCACCCCAATGACCGAGCTCCCTCCACCCCGGCAGCGCTGAGCCAAGCCTGGTATTGGTGGTGCTTGCGCTCAGTCGCTCGCCGCTGTCTCCGACCCTGATGGCCGGAATCGACCGGCCTAGCCTTCCTTTCCCATATGTTGCATATGAATGTTTGAAGTGTTTCAAGCGTTTTAGATGTATATTGCAATATGGATGTTGCAGAACTAGATCAGGTGATGTTGCATATGTTGCAATTGTTTTAGAAGCATGTTGGAAGCGTATGTTTCAAGTGTATGTTTCAGAGACATGTTTCATCTGTGTTTTCTGGATGCATGTTGCAAGTGTGTTTATCCGGATATTACATATGTTTCACACATACGTTGCATGTGTTTTTATTTGAATGTTGTGTATGGTTGCAATAGTTTTCAAGTGTTTTTGAGGTGTTTTTTTTCAAGTGTTTCATAAGCATGTTTCAAATGTTTGAACTGCCTTCTGATGTATGTGGCAACTGTTGTATTTGGATGTTTCAAAATTAGATTAGGTGTTGCATCACTCCTTCCCACCTTCTGCTGTATCGTCTCGGTGTGTCCTCCTCCCGGCACCTGTAGGCATCCATACGACGCCGCGGCCGGGTCCTTCCGAATCGGAGGCGCCGCACCCCTCCCCCTCTCGTCGCTCGGGTGGTGCGGGCCCTACATGGAGCGCGCGAAATGGAGTGCAGCATGCGGGCGTTCGGACGTCCACGCTAGCACTGCCGTATATATATATATATATAGCCCCTTTAACCGAGCATGGCCCCTCTGTTGGCCAAACAGAGAAGGGATAAAACAAAATAGATCGTGGATGGATGGATTAGATTTGTCTGACCACTAACCTTAACCCTTTGCTGTGATAAAGTCTCAGACCTTATACACTTCAACAGATCCAAAATGCAATTTTCTCCTTCAAAAAAGAGTACTGAAAACACATCTGGTAAAAATTAATCTTTTTCGCACTGTGTTACTCCTCCAACTTTCTCTGCATTCTCTTTCTTTGAACACAACAAACTGCATAGACATACAGACACGCATGCATGCCTTCTTGGGAGTTAGGACTTAGGAAGGTGCCGGCAGCTCTGACAATTCACCCATCAGTCCCGCGACCCGGATTGGAAGATGAGGAAGGCCGTGAGGACGCCGACCACGGCGGTGAGCGCCAGCGCCACCGTCGGCAGCGGCGCGGTCAATCCCACATTCTGCGGCAGCCAAAAATTAGCCCGTTAACCAACCATGAGATCGAAAGGCGGCCAATGCCACCGATCAAATTTGTCTGTCAGCGGAAGCAAGCAAGAAAGACGACCCGCACCTGAAGCACGCCTTTGCCGGTGGTCAGCTCCACGGTCACCGCCCCGACGAAGCCCAGCATCGCGCCGCGGCTCAGCCAGACGTCTAGCCCGCCGCTGCCGCCGCCCTTGGCTCCCTGCTCGCACCTCACGCTCAGCGACCTCACCCTCCCGCCCGCGGGGCGTGCTGACGCCACGCACAGCCGGGGCTGGGGAACGCAGTTCCCTACAGGGAGAAGACGCGAACAAACAAGCGCGGAGGAGAGGAGGGGATGAGCCATGGGTGGAGGCCGGAGAGGAGACGGGAGACCGCAAAGCTTCTGGATTCCTATCCGTGGTGGCGCGCCGTGCTTTATCGTCTGCCATCCAATGGCTTTTGGATCTCGTGCTGCGCCTGACACGTGCACAAGGCCTGTTGACCGCTTTTCTTCACTCCTCTTGCAGACTTCAATAAAATTCTCGGCATCAATCACGTCACCTACACTTGTTCTGGAGCCCCTCGGGCCTCGGCCAGTTGCTCGACTTTATCTGAAACCACTCCGACAAGCTCGGACAGATCGAACGTGTAACTTTCCTAGCAAATCCTTCAGAAACTTTATACAATGGGGCAGGGCCGTGTTTAGTTGGCCCGATTTTGGAGGTCCAAAATCTACATAATAACAGATTTCTTACTATAGTATTTCGTTTGTATTTATAAATTTTTGTCCAAACATTGACTAATTAGGCTTAAAAGATTCGTCTCGCAAAGTACAACTAAACTGTGCAATTAGTTTTAAATTTTATCTACATTTAGTACTTCATATATGTGCCGGTATTTTGATGTGATGGAGAATCTTCTTTTTCATAGTAGAATTTAGGAGAAAATTTAGCATGTAAACAAGGCCCAGATCAGCATACGTGATTCGTCAGAGTCAAGAGCTGATGAAATCGTACTGAAGCAATTGAACAGTATCTCAATTTACGTGCATATGGACAGAAAGTATTACATACCAATTGCAAGCCGCCGTTCTGAGAAACATTCAGGGAAATGATTTAGTTGATGGAATGCAGCTTATACCTGTTTATATATCCTGCATCTGCATTGCAATTCTTCATATCCTCTTTAGGATGACGAAACTAACAAACATGTAGGCTCTTTGATTCGTTAATGTCAACCTGCTGATCGAGCGATAGACCATCGTACCCTGTTCCAATGCCAGAGGTAGAGTACCGCACCATTGCTCACGTCGTAGCCGAGTGTTGTTGACTTCATCAGCTCCTTTAGGAGTTCCACTTATCGACTGCTAGTGTGACCGTTATCTATTGTGACAGAGGTAGCATTTTCTATATGACAACTAACCCAGTACATCATTGTCGAATGAAGCACGTCGAGATCGATATCCACTTCGTCTCAAAAAAAAAGATTGACATCCACTTCGTCCATGAGAAGTTTGCTTTGGGTCAAATGTGGGCGCTACATATCCCTTCGTCTCACCAGTTCGTGAGTATTATGACCAAAGGCTTATTGTATAGTTGTTCACTTGTTCATTGAGTTAAGGTCCAATCATTGCATCAGTGACTCTCCTGTTCTGATTGCAGATGGGTGATAGAGATATGTAAATATGTTGTACACTGCTCAGTCACTCAACCCCAAAGGGTTTGTGGTGTTTTCCAATCTCTCTTTAGTTATTACTAATTTTGGATTATACTTTGTAGCATATGGACAGCCTTCCTTCACCTTCCATGTGAAGGGCTGAGATTGAGCTATATTACCTCAGTGATGACTTCGCTAACTAGAATCTCCTAGAAGGGTTAGGGACTTAGTATATGTATATCGATAGTCTTTTTACGATAGTATTTGTATGGATAGTCTTTTTACGATAAAATAAAGAAATGTTGTCTCTGTTTTTCTAGTAATTTCATTAGTAGCCGTATTGGAAGGTGCAACTGGATCACCTCAATTTCATGGAGAGCTAATGCTTATGCTTATTGGCCTTTTCAAGGAGAGCTAATTCTTATGCTTATTGAGTATTTTGGTTTGACACTACTTCACGACCAAAAAGAAGGTAACATCTCGGTTCTTTCCATTTTTTATGTTTTTGGAATGAAATACATCATTCAATTTGGTAGGTATAATAGTAAAGATTTTCATCCAAAACTTAAAGTTGCTTGTCAAACCATGAATCAGAATAGAAGAGCTTGCCTCACCCATAAGTAAGCATTTCATAGTAGCCTCACTAGAATGTAGAGAGGAATCTGAACCCTCAATACAAAAGAATTGTGCAACAGATTAATAATCCACCTCTTTAGTCCACTTAGCCATCTCTCCCCATTCTAAATCAAAAAGGTTTTCATGATATGACAGAGGCAACAAGAAATAACGATTGCAAAAAAATCCTTCCTTTTTCTTTCATTTCAGAAATGCATCAGCCCTTTTGTGTGAGTCTGATGGCTAAGAATGGGCCACTTTATTGGGTGGGTAGTTGCCAATTTTTCATAAAATTGACTCTTCTGGACCTTACAAAAGTTCTAGGCGAACATTCATGAAACTCCAGATTTTAGCCCTTACATTGGACTTCATTACATCTGTCTTATTACAACAACAAAAACAAGAAAAATATAATTGTATGTCACATTGAATAGTACTACAAACCTAAGTGTTCAAATGATCCCAAAAATACATCTTGAGATGCATTTTCTTAGAGAAATTAACTCCTTTGTAGAGATGTATCTATAAAACAAGACTAATATATTACATGGATAGATAAATAATGTTGTCCTTTAGGAGTGAGAAATTAATGCTTGTTGCAAACAGAACATATGGAGCCATTCAAGAGAAGAAGGATACACAACATTATCTCATTAAGCCCTGAATAATTTCTTCAGGACTTCACAAGACAAACATGATCAAGTCTCATTGTAGAGAAAGACATCCAAAAAATTAACAAAGATAAAATAACTTTTGGCCATTCTTCTAGTCTCACCCTCATACTGGACACTTACTTGTAACCACCCCCACCCCTCAAAAAAAATGATCCAAATAATCATTGATGTCATGTCAACAAACGGAAACAATGGATTCAATTAGATCAATAAGTGGTGCAAGCTCAGCCTTGTCAATCAACTTGAATTCCTGCACAAACAACATAACCGATTCAAAAAGAAAAAGACTATAATTAAGTGATCTTCCATTCAGTTAACGGATATTCAGATTACAAAACAAGAGAAAATATGGTAATGATATCACACTCACTAATCAATGAAAATTACACTAACTGTTTTGCAGTTACATATCAGTTTTAAATTCTTTCGTTTTCATCAAATTATGAAAATTTTGAAGTTTCTAACTAATAGTACATGGTTCACTAAAATATTCACCAAGAGATGGTATACTCGCATTAAGGCAAGAGGATAAAGAAGAATCAAGAGGCAACTTACCCAAGTGAACAATGTAAAATGCTTGAAGCAAGTGTTAAGATGTGCCTCCTCTTTAAGGCTGACAATCTTTTGAAAATGTGAGTGGTATATATGAGCATAAACACGAAAAAGGCGCTTGAATATTGTCTTAACAACTTCCTTGAAATTTAGTGGAAAAGGGGTTCCTGCAAACATAGTATATTCAGTTAACTATATACATAGTAACATCGTATCACTACCAGTACTCTACTTCACTAATAACGGCACAATGATCTACAGCTAACAACTATTTCTAGTCTACAACTAGAACCTTCTAGTAGAGGATTGCAAATAGTAACATAAAAACTAGAATGCTAATTTTAATATTCCATTCAGCGATTGTGGTACTACCGTCATTACAAGTGCACAAATCCTCTCCACTAGGACTTAACCCCTTGTTGCTGTAATAAAGCCAAAGAATTACTATGATAAAGTACCAAGTTTCTGAGGGAAGATGGATTCGTCATCAAGCTGAGCTTCGATCCAATCCATCAAGTACTCAACATACTTCGGTGCTGAAACCTCTATTGGTTTCTTGATCTGCACCCCATCAGCCCATCTATACTCAAACCTGAAATTTTGGTTGGCACCATTTCAAAACTCTTATCAATCAAATTAGGTTCTGCATTTGAGGCCACATATCTCCCAAAGACGGCATATATCTTACTTTGGTCCAGCTGACATTGTTGGGCATGTAGCTGGTGTGCAGAACTCCATTAGAGTACCATATAGGATGTTCACCTGGTTGAAGAAATCAACAGCTGTGAAGAAGAAACAACTATGTGATCAACACATGTGACAGTTACATGGTACATATTTTCCTTAGATCGGTACACCTTTTCGTCAGAATGTACAAATTAATGTAAAACTTACTATTAACAGCCAGCCATTCATTGAGATCCTCCCCTGGCGGCAATCGAACCGCGTCCCTCAAATTTCCGCTTCCTAAGGTTGCATCAATATGTTTCTTCAGCTGCACACCCTGTATCAAACATATCAATAACAAGGGAAAAGAAATGTTTTCAGCCCTTCCATGCACATTGTATTGGCAGAAAAGAACTGGTCTGTAATCTGCGAGAGCCTAATAGTAAACTTTCCTTTCCTATATTTTGTATTGTCTTATAACTCTTGAAAGGAGGTTATGAATGATTTTGATCAGAAGTAAAAGGACAAAGTCCCCCCAAAAAAGTATTATGAAAACGGAACTAGTTATTATCCAAAAGTTACAGATCGCCAATGACCTTATTGCCAGACGGTGCATTCTTCTTAGGCCTGAACGTCTTCTGATTCCTGTTCATAAGTCAACCATATGGAAACAAAGTCTAATCAGAGATACATGCAACTCGTGCACAAGGAAAAAGAAAATGCACGAACAAAATAATCCATGAAATGTCCGGAAATGACATTGTGCGTCAATTCAAATCGTTGAACACACATAAAAAAGGAAAACATGAATTTTTAAAAAGAAAAACACAAAAGTGCAGCCATGCATGAGGACGTGCAGGCATTATTGTTCCCAAGGTCAAAAGCATTTAAGCTCTCACTTTTCCTCCTCTGTTTTCTGCAGATTCAGACAATCATAAATGCAACCTTCCACACCTACCGCAGGCAAAACAAAATCTGAAGAAAACTAACAACGAGATTTAAAAATAAAAGAAGAGACGATCTGAAGGCAGAAAGAAATATCAACGCAGTTGGCCTAGAATTAACAAAAGGATTAACAGGATAGAACAAGAAGTAGACAGAGGCCATACTTGCTCCCAAGCCCGAAGAGGCTCATCTTAATTTCTCCTTCCTTCAACACCCAATGCAATCAAAGAAACAGGGCACGGAGACGAGACTAAGCAGTGGCCACGGGAATCGGAGGTGTTGGCGCTGATCTCTCCCTCTCCCGCAAGAGAGAGAAATATAGGCAGGAAGGGGTGGCCGCGGGGTTTCTTCAATTCTCTCCTCCGTCAGGCGCTCCGCTCCTCTCCTTTTTGGTTTTGATTATTCTCGCTCGTCTCGTCGCTGCTGTTTTTGGTGATGGTGCTGGAGGTCTTAGGAGAGACGTTCATCTCAATGTCCCATTCCTCCTTTGCCAGGCTGGCAGCTGCCCCCTTTTTCTCCCACCACATCTCCCTCGTTATATTTAGGATTAGGAGGATGGGAGACCATGATCATTTCCTTTTTCCAAGTGACCGACAAGCAGGGGCCCAGAGCAAATCAAACATCCACTCTTTGTTCATTTTAATTTAATTTTAATTAAAGATGGTGATAAAGCATAGCGATTAGTGAGTGCAGTGCTATTTAGGGCCTATTTGCAGGGCCGTCTCAACAATTTCTAGGGCCCCTAGGCTAGCAAGACACTAAGGGCCTGGCAATCTAATGTTTCAATATCACGACTGCAATATATAGTACTATTAATACGAGATAACTTGCCTCATATATTTAGTTAAAAAAATGACATTACATCGAAGAAGCTAAAAGAACAGTAAAATAACTATTATGATTACCTCAAATATAGTGCTTCAGTGCTTTTTTTAAAATCGTCTTCGGGCATTTCTTGGTGCAAAATCTTCAATAACAATATCGAGATCAATTTTATCCAAAATATTCTTCTCAATACTGCTCCTCTGTACCACCATCATCGCCATCAGCTTGTGCAATTATTGGTTGATCATGTTTCTATCCCTGATCTTGACTGACTTTGGAATTCCTTGTACTAGGAAAAAAAACTTATGTATAGCACCCTTTTGCGATTCTTTCGATCTTCTAGTTTTCTTTTTTTTTTCCTTTTCTAACAACCAGACAAATGTCAAAAAAAATATTTGAATTAGAATTTTAAAAATTAGATCCCTACAAATGATAACTAAACTGGAACGACAAATCTGCAACTGCGATCACTTACCGCTGGCCACAGAGTCACGGAGTCGTGGAGTGCCAAACTGAACTGAAAACTGATAACTGATCAGAGTCACGGTCATGGAGACACAGAGCAACACTGCAACAAACAAGACAGGCAGAGGCAGGATTCGGTTGAGGCCTTGAGGCCTTCGAGGGAGACAGGGAACGCCGGATCAAAACCAGCTGAGTGCTGACCTGCAAGGCTGCAGCACGCCGATGAGGTTACCGCGCCTGCCGCCCTCAAACCGTGATTCCTGCGAGGCCGCGAAGCACGCCGTCCCTGCAAAGGAAGTCGCGATTGCGAATAGGAAGGGTCACGATCAGGGATACGAAGCGAGCGCAGGATCAAATAGACTGTATGAGCCTGAATACCTGTAGTATAGAGGGGTACACTCATGGGCCCCCAACGCCATGGGCCCCCGGCCGTCACACTCCCTGCACCCCCCTATCAGATGGGCCTGCCTATTTGACACAGTTTCACCAACAACTTCATAAGCTGTTGTCATCTATTTTTTTTTCCAAACACCCATTTCCAAACCACCTTCGTGGGTCAAACTGTTTTTTCCTTCTCTCACAGAGGGATGGGATGGAAGAGAGCTGAAAAAAGTAGCTTATCCTAACTTCATCGGACACAAGTGAGCCCCAGCCTACCAAATAAAGACTCGGTTTGCCCCGCCTGGAAGAGAGCGTGTCGTAGATGAGCAGCAGCGGAGGGGAGCAAGACGGCATGCAGCAGATGAGCAAAAGCAGCCAAAGCGCGAGGTGCCGCCGAGCAGAGCGAGGACACCAGCGGCTAGAGCGCGAGGTGCCGCTGCCGGGCCGAGGCGCGGGCGCCACCGCCGCCGAGCCAGGCGAGGACACTGACGCCGTAGCTGAGCCAGTGTGAGCACGGCCACCGCGGTACGGGAGAGCGCGGCCACTGAGGCACAGGCAGGCACGAGCGTCGCCGCTGAGGCGTGTGCTATTTTGCCGATGCTCGGGTGGGGAAGAACACATGGAGAAGAAAACAAAGAAAAAAAGAAAGAGGAAAAGGACATTCTAGTCGTTGCTTCTTTTGTTCCATCATGTAAAGCTATTTTGACAAAATGGAATGACAAAAACAGTCTAGCTTCACCAAAAAAAAGCTTTCAAAAAAACAAGCTGTGCCAAACAAAGCCTTAGAAATCGTCGCAAAGTCTAGAGCTCATGGTGACATGTCATCTGAATTACATCCGAGTTAAGTACGCATAGCCACGTAGCTTAATATACTCGGGTTCTCGCTATTGTGTACGAGCGTAATGTTATATTTTATCTATATAAGGCCAATCTCAATTTTTAGTTTTATTTTATTGTAATTGTTTTCAAGTATGCCACGTCAATAAATAATATTTTATTCATAGTTGAAACAACTTTCTACAGTGCATAGCTAGTTTCATTTTTTATGTTTCATACCTGCTCAATGGATTTAATTATCTGTGATAAAAACAAAGTTCTAGAGTGCTAAAATGAAAAATCCACAGACCCACTCGCAACTGAGAAAACATAGGTTGCGCAGATTTGCAAATGGACCTTGGAGAATAAAACTTCACGACCCACATCTAAACCTAGTTATCCTTTCAAAAGTGAAGGGAACATTAAAAACCCAACCCCCTGTATTTATTTGTAAGACTCGACAATAATTTTGAAAGCAAAATAAATAAACTATATTGATTTTTTTGCATCAATAATGTTTGATCCCCTTCCGCTAAAAAGAATTAAGGCCCTCACTGGATCAGATAAATTTTTTATGTTGCACTTGCAATAACTGAAGGAAATCAGCTAATAGCTTTTTATAAGCTAGGTGGTTGAACAGTTCAAACTATAAAGGTGGGTTGTTTGGATCAGCTAGAGAGTTTTTTTAGCAGCTAGCAACTTATTTTAGTTAATCCAAACACGACCTGAATCAATCCTTGTAGTGTGTATTGTTAAAAAAATGCCGAACTAATCTAAGATTTCTAGGACAGAATATATTTTTGTAGAAGAGACCATCTCAAGTTGTCTAAACGAGTAGACATTTTTTTTAAAAAAAACCCAGTCAACTAACAAAACTTTATTGATATTGTCAAGTAGTGTTATTCCAATTCGATTGTGCTTTGCAAACAAAAAAGTCTTCGAACAAGAACACACTTTCTTGAATTGTGTGCTGATACAAATAGGCAAATGAAATCAAAATCAAATCTATCCTCGTAGTGTATATTGTTGAAAACTGCTATATTTAGAATGCGACAAGTTGTCAACAAAATTCAAAATCCGAACACCTAATAAATTCACCATAGTTTTCATTTGATACTTGAAAAATAGTCCATAAAATTCCCCATTTCAAAAAAAATCAAAATAATTATTTTGGAGACCAAAATTGGTATTGTTTGAATAGGCAAGTATATACTTGATGCAACCGTGCACTTAACACAATATTTAATGTGTACCATTGTTCACTGTTTTTATTCGAATATTTATGGAACCAAACTGCGCACACAAAATTATGTTTCTAAATTAAACATTAAAAGTTTATTGGTAATTAAAAAAATTAAATCTTTGATTAAACGCTACTCCCTTGGTACCAAAATAATTGCATATCCGTTTTCAGAGAAGTCATATTTTCTTAAATTTTGACTAATTATTCTATCTCCTAATATATTTATGAAAACATGTTCACTATTAATCTAATGGCGCTTATTATATGTCAGAAGTATTACTATGTTTATACATAATATTTGTTTAAACTAAAAAAATACATTTTATGAAATGACAAATGAGGACGACTGTTGACGGTGAAAATGTCACACTTTTACATACCCAAAATCACCGTCAATAGCCTCGGAATGAAGAGAGATAAGCATATTATGAGTATATATTACCCAATAACTAGTTCCACATGTCCATGTAAAAGTCCTATGTTTGGTGTTGGTAATTAGTGACAATGCCTAAGTGCTAATCATATGCATAAGAATGTGTGTAGGAATGATGATTGGCGTGAGACATGGTGAAGCATGGTGATCAAGTAATGTGATGATGAAGTGCTTACCATGATGTGGAGTTGGAACAAGGTGCAACAAGTGATGCTCAAAGCAAAGGTATCATGTAGGGATTTTCATTTTACATCCAAGACACCATAGAGGGTGTGGATGGCTTAAGATACGCAGTCGTACTATGAAGAGGGGAATTCTCTTTGCAATTGAGTCCTACATGTGCCTCTAGGTGTCATTCTTTGATCATATGCATTAGGATCTAGTAAAGAGATAACGTAACATCTCGAAAATGATTGTGAAAATGCTAACACACATGCACATGGTGATGTACACTTGGTGATGTTAGCACATTTGCGAAGGCGGTGGAGGTTGAGCGGTAGAGAGGGTTTGGATTCTTTTTGAGAAGTGAAACGCCTATTTTCCACTACGCCGGAGATGAAGAAAGGGAGGCGAAAGTGTTGTTCTCTATAGCATCGGACGCTGGCCAGAGCTACATCGGACACTGGTGCCAGCGTCAGGTGCCTAGTGAGCTGGTAGCGCTGTGTAGTGCGGTGCACCGGCGCGTCCGAAGGTTTCACATCGGACGCTGACCATGCACTGTTCATGCGTCTGGTGAAGTGGTGACGTTGGCAGCCTCGCGTAGCTTTGCATGCACCGGACGCTGGAGCGTCCGATGACGTGCCGTCGGATGCGTCCGGTGCGTCAAAACCGGCTCTGGACCATAGTTGTGAATTCTATTCTGGTACCGGCCGGAATGGACGGAATGCCTCGTACCGGCCCCTAAACCGGTATAGAAGAGCCCCAATCCCATACCTGGTCAAATACCGGTCAATACCGGTAAATGCCGGTCAATACCGGTCAAATACCGGTTAATACCGGCCAATACCGGCCGTGGCTGCATGTTATTATATTTTTCCATATATGAACTTTAGAGTTTAAACTTTGAAATAAGATCTTATAAACTTGTTGAATGATATTTTAGTTTGGTAAAAATGTTAATTACGCCATAAGTTAAGTCAAAATATATTTACATGTACATTTATGTATAAGTTTATTCACATGTTATTATTATTATTATAAAGTCCGGAATGGTACACCGGTATGGGCCAGTACCAGAATGTTCCATTCCAATAACCAAAACAGAATGGTCTCCGGAATGGAATTTACAAGTTAGCTCTGGACCCTTACTGGACCGCATCGGATGCTGAGCGTCGGACGCTGAGCGCAGGCGTCGGACGCGTCCGGTGGCTACTGAATCGACCGTTGATCTTTGAACAAGCAGGGACACGTGGCGGCTACAGGAACACCGGACGCTGCTAGATGCGTCCGATGCATGAGCGTCGGAGCGTCTGGTGCCCCCGTAATCAGCCCAACGGCTCTTTTCGAAGGAGTACCTCTATATATATATGTGTTGACGAGCTCTAGGGCTTTTCTCTTGGCATTTTGACATACTTGTGACTCTCTTGAGCTAAGCCAACACCCTCACACTTCTTCCCACTCATCTTCTTGCATTTGATCGTGATTCTTGAGTGAGATTGAGTGATTCAAGTGCATTGATCATTGCTTTACATTTAGAGGCACTTGGGGAATTGTTTTTCTATGGGTTTTATTGTTCTCTTGGTGGTTGCCGCCACCTAGATGGCTTGGAGCAGCGGTGGAGGTCCGACACGTGTTGGTGATTGTTCGTGGCCGGCTCCGGTGAGCTTGCTGTGAGGGGTTCTTGTGGTTCCCCGGCGGAGCACTGAATTTCAACTCTAGTGGATTGCTCGTGTCGGAACTTCTCACCATTTGGTAGGTTCTTGTAGCGCCTTTTGAGAGACTCGGTGTGTGATACCGATTAGCCACTGAACCACGTGGTGTAGGGGGACACAACGGGGACTAGCGTGCTAGCAAGCACGTGAACCTCGGGATAAATCTTGTGTCTCAATTGTATTTGATCAATTGGATTTCATCCCGGTGATTGGTTACTTCATTGGCTATCTTGGTATTCTCTTTGGTTGGCTCAATCATCGCCCCTCGATATAACATTCCAAATCCCCTCTTGCACTTACTTTGTTATCTTCTTGTTTAGCTTGTTGTTGTTCCTTTTTGTTGCTAGCTTGGGTAGTTCTAGTTGTAATAGCTTTATAGCTTTGCTAGCTTGCGGTTTGTCTTGTGGTGATTGTGTGAACCAAACTACAATTGTTAATTGGATAGGTGGCTTGCATCACCCCACTAGGCTTGGCAAAACTCGCATCTCGCCATTTGTGTTACTAATTAAATTGTTTGAGTGATCTTTGTAGAAAGTTTTATTAGGCTATTCACCCCCCTCTAGCCATCAAGACCTTTCACCATGGAGTATTTCTACGCAGGAGTAAGCTAAACAAGCAAAGTGGGCCCAGGTGGGCCACCCCTCAGGGTCGGGGACCTTAGGTGGGGTCGGCCGACCCCTATTTGCCCCCACCAAGCTTTGCCAAGCTAGCATGATCCATGTGACACCTCTCAAAGTCATTCTCCACCCTTGGATCAACTTGTGTTTCTTCTCAAGGGCTCATATTCACTTCACATGGATCCATGGGCCCACATGCAAGGTGAACCGACATCAAATGGACATACCTCAGCATATACCCAATCTAGGATACCCCAAGTGACCCCACACCAAAGGGGAGGGTCCACAGGCCATAGAGGGGGGTCGGCCGACCACCCCCTAGGTCGGCTGACCACCTTGAATGCTCCCCTTTGTTCCACCGCCTCATGCATGGCATGAAAGCACACCTTGGGTGCATCCACACCCTCCATCTAATCACGGTTTCATCCAAAGGCTCACAAGGAAGGGCACACGGATCGCTGACGTGGCGCTTCCGATGGCTTCTATTGCTCCACCCCTACTATAAATAGAGGGGCACACGCTCACTCTCAAGACACACAACACAAGCAAGAAGCTCTCTACTCTCTCAAGACGTAGTAGTGCTAGTGTAGTTGGGAGTTAGGGTGAGTAGTGAGCTTGGTCTCCGGGTTCCTGATTTAGTCTCCCAGGAGGTCTGGTATGGTCTTGTATCTCCTTTCTCTCTTTCTAAGACTTCACTCTTCTATTTATATTCTTGATCTACTTTACTTAGCTTATGCTTGTGCAACCTTATACTTGTTATATCGTTGTTATAGTTTGGCTTAGCATATAGTTGTTATATATGAGAATGTGATTGAAGCCCACACCTGTATGCGATCATTACCTGTCATAGGGTGCTCTAGTTGATCTATGTGTGCACAATTAGAGTAGTGAGAGAAGGTGTAAGCGTGGTGCTTATAGCCTTATACACTATCTTGCCTTTGGTTACTGCTTGTCGCACGGATAGTTGTGGTAGCTAGTAGGTTGTGACAAGACCTATCTAGTGAGTATTCCACCACATGTTTTAGGCAAGTTATTAAAATGGTAAGGTTTCAGTAACTATGTTGAGGCTTCGGGTAGGAGCCGAGTCTCCTATTATTGTGTCTTCCACCTAGTATACTTGTTGTGTCGACTCAATCTCTGTGTTACAATCATATGACTAAGGTATAACCATAGAAGTTGAGCTTGAATCATAGGAAACCCTTTACTCACTCGTTGTCCTCCCTGCTAGCTAGTCTGCTCATCTCCATGTTTGGAATTATCTCGTGTGTGTCATTACCCTTATCATATGCATCATTTACCCCCACTCTAGTCTAATCGGTATAGTAGTTAGTAGATACATGATGGTTAGCTATCACATTTTTTAACCATTGTTTCCGTGAGGATAAATACGATACCCTGGAATACTCTTGGGTGAAATGCTACGACAGTAATTCTGTGCGATTGCGGAATATTCTACATGAGCATAAGAAATACCAACAACGATGCAGTTTTACTCTCAAGTTAAGAGCATATGTTCTCTCGCTCTACACGATTAGATATACATTAAGGGCATATTTGGATAGGTTAGGACTAACAACTAGTTTTATTAGCTCCTATAAGTGGACTAATGGACTAACAACCCGTCCATGACTAGTGGACTAACAATTAATCTACCTATTTAGACGCTTAGTGACTAAAAATTAGTAGTTAACTAATTGTTAGTTCTGTAGATCCAAACAGGACCTATGGGTGCGTCACAGTGGATAGCATACGTCGTCGTGGATTTTCTCGCGAGAGGTGAAGTTATTTTAAGATGGACTATATCATGACTAGTAGCAATAATCCTGTGTACGTTCAGGTGGGGGTGAGTTGGGGCATTCCTGAACCGTGATGGCAGGTCTCTGTTCGCTTATGCTAAAATTTGGCTTATACTAATACTTATGCTGAAATGTTGTGAGAGGAAAACACTTTTCTATTGCTGAAAAGTAGCTCGAGCGATCAGGGTTGACGACTTGGGATCTCAATGGCTGTAGCTTTCGTGTACAGCTTTTGACTTTTGCTGTCTTTTGTAACCGAACATTCGAAGCCATGTTGCAGTTATCAATTACTCCCTCTATCCTAAATTACAAGGCATTCCAAGAATCTTGGAGAGTCAAAGGATCTCAAGTTTGACCAAATTTATATAATAAGATAATAATATTTATGACACCAATTAAGTATCATTAGATTCTTCATTAATTATATTTTCATAATATACCTATTTGATGTTATAAATTTTTGTAATTTTCTCTATAATTTTGGTCAAACTTAATATGCTTACTCTCCAAGATTCTTGAAATGCCTTATAATTTGGAATGGAGGGAGTACATTTGCTGGGACTTGGCGTTAATTTGTTGCTGCGCCTACGTGTCAAAGAGCAGAGCCGTGCGTAGTCATAATATTTGTTCGATTTGAGTTACTGGCGCTGGCAGACCTAATCTTACGTGTCTTTTTTATGTTTACCTCCGCCGATCCCCTGAGGCTATCCGCACTCATGGACCTCTATATCCATCCTCTATACGTCCTAGTCAGCATGATTCTCTCCTCTATACTCAATTCTCCCGCACTCATCCATCCTCTATATCATCCTCTATCCACTCTATCCACTGTGGGACCCATTTATCACTTTATCTAAATATATTCATGTGTGATCTAGTTTTGAAGGATTTATTGAGATGAATTTAATGGTGCAATCGAAATTTAATTTGGATTTTTGGTTTGTGAGTTATAATATTTTTTAGTAACTTGAACAAGTGGGACCCGCCGCTACAGCTTTCTCCTCTCTCCTCATTCGGTGCCTCGCGGACGTCCGCTAAACTGCTCTGTTCGCTCTATATTTGGCGCAGAGACTCCCGGTACCGGACACTTTAACGGATCCGGTGCGGCTCCTTTCTTCGGTAAAAGATGAGGTGGACAGGTAGCGTAAGTTTTACAGTACTCGAGTGCGGTTCGTCTGATCCTGGACGTACGACCTGGAGGTCCTCCAGTAAAGCCAGTCCCACTGGTTTCTATAGTTTTCACGTGGGGGTGTGGTCCACACGACGCAGCATTTCATTTGTGGACCCTTTATTAAAAATCCAACCAATACCCACCGTGTTGTTCTCTCTCCCTGTCTTCTCTTCCTCGTTGCTGTTTTGCAACTCCATCTACGAAGAAACGGGTCGTTTAATTTCCTCCCAACGCAAATAGCCTCGTTTCTTCATGTAAGTCAACACACTGAACGAGTAAAAAGCGGCGCCGCGCAAGATCCACGCAAGCTGATCGACACCTGCATGCATGCATAAGTACACCTGACTTATTATTTCACGACGCAGAAGAAATATAATGAAGCGGGTCGTCACGGCATGCACGATCTTGCTAGTATTGCTCAGTCGTGGCGCGCCCTTCCGTCCTCCTCACACAATGCAATGCAAGCTAATGATGATTGCTCGGCGTCGGCGGCCATGGGACGATCTTCAATCCTAGCTCTTCATCCGAGAAGGGAGTGCCGATGAGGGCCTTCACGCCGGCGTTGATCTCGTCGGAAGAGAGGCCGGTGGTTTCTTCCCTCCACGCCTGCACGTCACTGACGCTATCCGCACTCGTGGTACTCTAAATTCATCCTCTATACATCTTAGTCATCAAGATTCTCTCCTCTATATCTAATTCTTCCGCATCCATCCATCCTCTATATCATCCTCTATCCACTGTGAGGCTCGCTTATCACTTTATCTAAATATATCCATGTGAGATCTAGTTTTGAAGAATTTATTAAAATGAATTTAATGGTACAATCGAAATTTAATTTGGTTTTTTGATTTGTGAGTTATAACATTTTTCCATCATTGAATAAGTAGGGCCCGCGCTGGTACGTGCTCTCTCTCCTGCTCTCTCACGGGCGCGTGGGCAGCAGCGTTGTGGAGGTGGGCCAGCGCCGGATAGCGGACAAACTAAACGACGCTGCAAATAGCGGACAGGGGCCAAGGCAGACCGTGTAGCGGACGGCGCTGCAGACCCTTATACGCTAAAGTCATCCTCCAGGATTCCTTTACCGTGTCCGGTGCGGAGAGCCTGACGTCGAACAGGCGCCTTGGGTGGTAGTAGCCTTGGTCTAAAAGCTGCATATCATCAATCCATGCATGGAAACATAATTAATTTTTGTATACATTTCTTCTATTAGTAATAAATTAATAAATACAGTTGTACTAGGCGGAGTTCATGAACACGATCGAGTCGCGGTGCTGCATATCATCAATAAGGCGATCGACTAGCTACTTGTGGTCAAGGCGCGCAACAGGTCGCATACAAGCCATTCGTTCGTCTACTTGGTCAAGTTTCGGTATTTCAATTCATCAAGTGTTGCTAGCTTTGGG
Organism: Saccharum hybrid cultivar R570; assembly: GCA_038087645.1. NCBI lineage: Eukaryota > Viridiplantae > Streptophyta > Magnoliopsida > Poales > Poaceae > Saccharum > Saccharum hybrid cultivar. Next base: position 9,676,809 of record JAQSUU010000005.1, on the reverse strand, counting down.
TATGTAATGTAAAATGATGGTTTACCCACGTACCTCCGTTAACAGGATCTGGTATATATTGCTTGATGGAGGTTCGCGAGCCCTGATTGACAAGGCAGAAAAGGCTGTGCTGCACATCCTCCTTGGCCCAGTGCTGGTGTGTATTAATTGCTTGCGTCCTCATCCATGAAGAGGAGGTCGCCAACGTCGTCTGCTGCCAGGACACGGCACGTAGTATCATCGACCAACTTATTATAACCAGACAAGGGCAACATGCTTCTCGGGCAGGAGCCCTGTCCACGTCACCCAAATTTTTTTCCAGCCGTTTGATCTTGCATCGTGTGGCCTAGATGTCTTGAAGCGGATTTCGCCAGAAACGGCTTCTCGCGCCTTCTCGTGCTTTTCAGCTGCTTATTGTCGACTTCTTCGGCTTCTGATGCAAATCAGCGAAGCAAATATATAATCGGCCTTCCGCTTCTACTTCCAGATTCTCCTCCTCCTCCCTCTCTCCCGTCGCTCTCTCCCTCTCCATCTCCGTCCCGACGCTGGCGGCCGCAGTGGCTGCGGGCGGCCTCCACCTCCTCCACGCCCCTCCCCTCCTTAGCGCCCCTCCTCCTCCTCCACGCCCCTCTCCCCTCGCGCCCCCTCCCCCCTCGCTTCCCCCCCGGTGTTGCCTCCTTCCGTTGCTCGACGAAACCCTAGCTGCCTCTTCGTTGCCGGCGGCGACGGCGGCCGCGGTGCCTCAGCTCGGCGGCTTCATCTGCAGGTACCTCACCCTCTTCTCCTCCTTCGTCTCATGGCTGCTCCTCTAGAATCCTCTCCCCCTCGCGGAAGTGCAGGCTATCACAGGCAGCCACTCTCCTCCAGTCCTGTGCTCCTAAATCCCGGCGGCCGTCGGCTGTCACGCTGTGACGTGGTGCGCAGCCTGCAGCGGGTGCCTGCGTTTGGCTGTTGGCCTGCGTCCGCTGGTTGGCTGTTGGCCCACGTCCGCCGGTGCGCCATGCACGGCTGCTCAGTCCCCTGCTGCCTGTGGTCGGCTGGCCACGGACCCATCCTTGCTATGGAATTCTCTTTTTTTCATGAACCAGAGAATCTGAAATGTGTCAATTTTTTGGTTTAGGTCAATCAATATATCTCAAATGCGTGTGCTCGTGGACGGAGAACGAAATGGGCTGTGGGTACAAGATACGAAATTGAAACCGGCGATGGGTCCAGCATACGTGTGGATGTGGAACAAGATGATGCCGTGTCAGGTGGTACTCTTGTTTCTGAACCTTTCCTTTCTTTATCAGCTTTATTTTCTTTACACTAACACAATTTTTTCTGGATTCACTTGGGACAAGTCCGTTAAGAGAGATGTTAAGGAGTGAAATATCTCCAAGGATTTAGCTATGGACAGGAGCGCTTGGAGATTGGCAATCAACGTGCCTGAACTGTGACCTCTTTGTGTCTTGTGCCCTTTATGTTCCTTTATGTGTCTCCCTGTTTCTCGTCTCTTTTGGGTTTCATCTCTAGCCTACCCCAACTTGCTTGAGACAAAAGGCTATGTTGTTGTTGTTGTTGTATTTGGCGGCTGCTAAAAAAAATTACTACAATTTAGATATGGTCACTCTAATCATTCATTGTCCATTGCAATTTAGTATTCCCAGTTTGCGCACTCTCGATGATTTGTACAGTTGTTTGCTATTAGTGTCGCCGCACAATCCTTATCTGGTCAGTATGAATATTGCAGTACAGAGTATAATGTTGTCGTTAAAACTGTTGCCTGAGATGGAGGTTGAAGAAACTCTTAACAGAGAGCGCCTATTTTTTACTCAGCAAGAGAGAGTGACTATTGTCTGCCATAACTAATTAAAGGTGAACAATTTAGTATGGAGTATCAAAACCTGTACCATGTGTTGCTAGCTTGATTTGTTGCCTATTTATTAATTAGAATGACATGGCATCATTCCTTTCAGGTTACAATAGACACCATTGGAAGTGCATCATATCTACTGACAAAGTAATTGCTGAGTGCCGTGAGAGCTATGGGCTACGAACCTGTCAGGGAACAAATTTTGGTCCTACATTATTGGACAATGCACAGGCTGCAAAGATACAGGAGTAGGAAGGTCTACCTAGATATGATGTTCGATCAAAGATAATGAATGTTAATTTGCGTCTAGAAGATAAACATCTTGCATATCCAAAGGGGCGTCAAATGACAGAAGTTGTATGTATTGATTTCTTTCAGCCGGCCTGTAGGTAAAAACGGGATCATTTTGCAATACTTTCTCAGTAATAGTGTATGCTGTGAGACTTAGATATCTTTCTTATATCTTGGTCATGATTCACCATGTGTCTTGTTTTGCCAAATTTAACTACCTCAATCAAGCAACGAAAGCAGCGAGCACGTTGCAATATGACAATATGAGGGACTAGAGGTGTCTCCACATCCTGGAGAGTGAGAAAAACTTCGGGTTGCAGATCATTTCAGCCAGGTGGACACTCCACGTTCAGCCATCAAAAATTCTTCAGAGTATGCCCACTGAAAATTAGTATTTTGAACAAACGCTGTCACATATGTTCAGTTCACGTGTGATCGTAAGTTTTCTACTACTATTTTTCATCGAACCTATGGGCAGTCCTATATAATAGAAACCACAACTACAGCAAGTTCTTATTTGTGCCATTTGTTTTCCATATCATAATGTCTATAATTGGCATTCATGTTCATATACTTACAGATTCCATAGGCCTGTCCACTTACCTAAAAACAATAATTACATGCTCTGAATGGTTGCTCTTTTTCCATACACAATACAAGAACGTTTACCATGGTCCTTTTCCATAAACAATTCAAGATCCTTGTGTTTAGACAATTACAGTGCCCCTCCTGACTTTTGTTGGGTTAGTGTATCGTTCTTTGTTTCGGAGTTTCAGGATCAGATATGATGCCTCATATCATGTTCTTGGAGTTGAAGGATCAGATATGATGCCTCATATCATGTTTTTGCAATAATATGTTGCGCACAAATATTAGATTCTGCAACTGTTAGGAGCACACGATCGCTAACAATTGGGTTGAGGGATTTAGTACACCAGATCAGTTAGTGTCGGCCAGCGAATTCCTTCATCATGCTGTCATATTAGGTGGGGTCTTCTCATATATCTAAAGAATGAATTATCCATGCGCTAGAATGCTACACAAATAAAGGATCCTCCTTCATGTTGGTTGGTTCCTGTATCGGTTTTTCTTTTGGAGGTCGGCTATCAGATATAGCACCTCATATCATGTTCAGCCAATAATATGTTGTGCAAATATAGATTTTTTGTGACCCTCATGGACCATCTTTTCAGGATATGCTAAATATAAATCATGTGACTTGAGGTAGTTGCCTGTAATTTTGGCTTACAGCATGACGAGTTTGGTCTTTAAGCAGGAGCAAAATTGACTAGGTTGTTCCTGCTTTCGGTACCGGACAAGCTTCAGCTAATGCCGTGACATGCAGGTCTACGTATGGGACATGGATGAGACACTGGATGGCTCATATGCTGGGACTTTTCACGGCCTCGAGGATTGTGAGAAAACTACTGGAATAGGGAAACGATGGGAGAACCTTAGTTGAACTTTGTGATCAGCACTTCTTTTATGAGGAGGTCAGTTAGCACATAAACTCAGTACTGCCGTTCATGCTTCTATTTAATACTCAATGAACAAATGTCATGCCATTTTTATCTTCCAGAACTAAATTTGTTATGTTCATCTACTTGAAGATTTCTTTTGCCTGTCTCCTTACCTAAGACCAGCAGTTAGACACTTCGACAACTCAAGAATATTATAAGGCTTTTGTTTTATACATACTTCTCTCGGTATGCACTTCTCATTTCTCTGTGAACCGTTACAGCCACGTTTGGGTGATACATGTTCATATAGTTGCAGATTTCATATGCCTGTCCGCTTACCCAAAATAAGCAATTAGACACTTTGAATGATTATTACTCTTTTTCCATATACAGTTCACGAATATTACAAGGCTTTGCTTTTAGGTATACTTTAATATGTATTCACTTCTCATTTTCTCTGTGAACTACGTCTTCCTCTGTAAAGCAACTTTTAATTTGCATCGGCACCTATGCTTTAGCTACAATTCCTATTCATTATGTACCACCGTAATACAAATTCAGAAAAATGGAAACCTACTGTTATCCCCACCTCTATGTAGATATTTGACCCGATTCCTCAGCTCAACAACTCGGACAACAATGAACATGGCTCGGAGTCTGATCGCAGCTGGAAATACTACTGATCATCCCTACATCCACGTTGAAGTGATCTACGAACCACTCCACGATGCTTTTGTATAAGTGCTAGAAGCCCTACTGAAGGCTCCAATCAACTTGCTATTAACCTTGTATAGTACATATACTGACCAACCTGTAATGCTTTTGTATAGCTACTCTACTCTGCCATCTAGCAAACCAAGTCCCTGTTTATTTCCATACTAAGACACAAGTGCAAGTGCTGCAGCAATAACTCCATGTATAATACCTGTATAATTATCCTCCGGCGGGCTCCTATATTATTCCGTATTATGCAATGGTATGCAATTTCTAAGTTACAATTCTATTTCCTCAAATTTGAGTCTCATGTGCGCGCGATGGCGTGCGCTCCTACACTAGTATACCTTAAAGCTCACGTGGTCTCTGAGCATGGAAGTGGAAGAGGACAGCAGCTTAGCATTTACTCTTAATAAGAGCGCGGCCTTCGGCGGCCTCCTGCCCTATCCACGTTAGCAAATTTAGTTTAGGCCGTCTGATTTCCTTTTTCGTCGTTCATCTGTTACCGCGTGTCCACTAATTTTTTACCGTGTCTCCGCCCCCGTACTGTGCCACCGTTCGCGCGTGCGGCGCTGCCATTGGGCGGCGGCGTCTACTCTCGATCGATCAGGGTGGAATAGTAGTCACGTGTCGTGGCCATGTCCATCTCGATCCCTTATGATCAATCCAGCTGCTAGCTAGCTCGTGGTTGTGTGCTCGCTCACTATCTACTCGACCGAGATCAGCTTTGGGAATTGGCGCTCAGCACGCAGGTTCACTATAATACAGCACAGCACAGGTCGCCCCCCTCCCTGTGCTCGTCCATATATATAGGCATGGCCCTCCATGCATGGCGATGGCGGGCGCCGTGCGCGCGTGTCCTGCGACGGCACCTGACCTGCTGACCACCAACCAAATAAAAAAACTTGTGCTTAGCGGTAGCTTTTGATATGATGTCAAGCAACTAGTTTCTTTTACCTACTCCGTATACTTCTCTGTGCCTGTCTTGAGAAGGTGGCCCTGCTTTGCACTCGGAATGTGCTATATGTTCCTTTTGGAAAAGCAGGATTCCAATCCAAATATAATAAAGTCCAATCCAAGTGCATGTAAATAGAACCACTTTAGATTTTTTAAAAATAAACAAAGTGGTTTTTGTACGTACTTTGTTTATTTTTTAATTTATATGTTCTGTATGTGCATCTTTTCCTATCATCTGCTTTGACAAATGCATTTTTGCCATACTCTAGTGGGGTGCATACGCTTCTTCCATGATTAATTAATATACTCCTATTCTAACGTATTCTAGAGCATTTTTGGACACTGCTAAATGCATCTTTGAAATAAGCTCAGTCGCATTTCAGTGATGGCCGCACATTAATTTTAAAATTGCTCTTCTCCTATATTCAGGTGTCAGAATTTTGAGATGATTCCAGTCAACACTCTTGTACAATTAACTAGTACAAGTAAGTTGTTACTTTGGCTTTGTTCTTGTCTGACTATAGAAACAGTTGTAAAATTGTTCATTGTCTTTGTGCCAACATGGATCAGATTTTGTCGGGTTTATGATTTTTTGTCTAATGGGTTTTTTTATTCTTGGAATCAAAAATTGCAGATTATACCTACATAAATTGCAATAAACTAAATCTGTAATCCTAGTATAAAATATATGAAATAACTGTCGTCTGAAAGAAGCTAAAATTTAGGCAATTAAATGTTAGCAAGTTCTTGTACTTGCTTGTGACCCAGCTTTCCACTCGGGGTGATATTGATGCTTTGCTTGCACATCAAAGTGTTCCTTCGTCTTTTTTATGTTAAAAAAATACAAAATACATCAGCTTATATACTCTTGTCAATTCGCAGGTTCCTTTGTGTGCTATCTCAATCAAAGCCTGTCCTTGATCTGATGATCTCAGGCTTTTCCCAGATGGTGCACGGCACGTTGAAAAGCGGCGCAGCCGTGCAGCAGAGACTGGAGTAGTACTAACCACGAGCTGACATGTGTTTGTCAAAAGAAACACAAGCCTCAAACTTTTTTTTTTGTCACCGTGTTTCTTATTTAGAGCACTTCAATGCAAAAATCATCATAGTTTCTATAGACATTAATTGTACTGTCACTTAAGCATTTTGCTGATATGGTAAGGTAGTTATTGAAGAGAGAGAGTAAAAATCATAGAAACCAGGTCTAAGTTAGAAACCATGTCTACATAAGAACCAAGACACGAAGGTATGCGATTGGTAGATAATGGAGAGAGAATGTATGTGATTAAATAAAAAATTATTATACAGAAACTATCCATTGGGACCATAGTTTCTATATATAGTGTCCATAAAAATTAAGTATAGATAGCATTGGGACTGCCCTTACCCACCCTCTCCTATACCAACCATGCGATCCGCTACTTGACCTATATGCCAATATGCATGCGAATCCTCTCCGGCCCCCGACTTTTACTTCGTGACTACCGCCGCTACCACCGACCGCTCCCGCTGCTTGAAATCTTCCAAAGTGGCGCGCGTAGGGCAGTTGTCGTCTTTACTCCAATTCACGAGGTGCATGATCAACCCCAGCACCGCGAATTGGAGCAACGCTGCTGCCGCGCCGCCCATGGGCTCTCTCACCTCCACGAGGGTGGGGAGATGGGCGTGAACCAGCAGCCTGAGATGCCACGCGCATTGCTGCCGACGTGTAACGTGTTGTAAGCTACACAAGCTTTGTTTGTCTCTGTCGTCGATCAACCAAATCAAATTCGTCAAGCAAGAAACGACCGCCAGTCCCTTTGTGTTACTAGTAACATGCCCGTGCTAACACTACAGTAATAACAAAAGAACAATATTTTTTTAAATGAAGTAAATAGTGATATAGATTAAGATTCATTCATGCCAAAAGAGATTCATGATAGATTAATGCATGAACTCTGGATAAGATTCATGCCAAAAGAGTTTTCATATATAGCATGAACTCAGGATATAATCTCTAAATGTAGTACACAAGATCAAGTAAAAACAAACATTCAAACTTAGTATGATTTAAAATAATCATTGTCAAGCTCTCCGTTCGTATAAATAATAAACTGTATACCATGTGTACCATTCGGCTACTCACAACACTTATTCTTCCCATAGGTCACCCAAATTTACACAACTTGATTCACAAAATACTATCTCTTTAGGCATTAAAATGGATTACATTTTTCTCATAGATAGACTTGCTGAAGTTTGTAAAATGTTTGACTAATCTGATCATCGTAGCATTGAAGACCACTGAAATGAATTATAGCGAAACACTACAAGTTATCTCTCCGGCTAATTTGGCTTTGCCACCACACCTCAGGGAACACCCGAGATTGATAGCCATAAGAAGCTTACAGCTAGATAGCTGGCTTTGTAATGATGTGTCTTATTTTAAAGCACCAGTCAGTTCTCAGGCTCCTTAAACTGCTGGAGCAGGCAAGAGCAAGTGCTTAACCCCCATGAAGGATTTGTTAAAAGGATAGCAAATTAGCAATATTAACCATTGTTGGAAACTTAGGATCTGAGTAGACCATTACTTGGGTAACTAAAACTTCTACCCAAATAATACCAAAGTTGTACAAAAAATTTAGGTATCTAAAATAATTTAAAAGATGAGGCAAAATCTTTGAAAACTGTACATATGGAACTATTCAAACTGGGAAAAGTTTGCACATAACTTTTTCCATTTTTCTTATAATTATCTCTATCCTAACAGTAATGAGAAAACTATCAAAATATAATACAACCAAATATTTTTAACATCTAAAACCTCACTAATATAATAGAAGGAAATACTTTTAACATCTAAAACTCTTATTGAGAAAATTGATCTGTAGTTTTTTTAAAGATTAAAATGATGTCAGGCACCGTGTACCCCTCTAGCCAAACAGATTTAATTGAGCAATTTATTCAGCTAAAATTAATTAGTACCTGTTTCAGTGACCATGGTGTTTCTACACAACCAACCACTCATAGATTCATTATAATTCGAAATTCCCCTTGCATCACCATATCCACTCACAAGAAACTCAACAAAGGAAAGCCTGGGAGCTAAAGCAATATATGCTTACCATCAAAACAACATTTCATTTTTATACTGATCTGTTTTATGCCAAAAAAAAAGTGAAATCCAATGGCCTGAATGCATAGCACAGAGACTTCCATTAGACTATAGATGTGAAGACAAAGCCATGATGTCAGAAAATGAGAAAACCCCATGGATTAACTTGCTGGCAGCAGCGAGAAGACATTTGGTTCAGACAAGTGCATTTTTGTGAGGTACATCATGGCAATTAGAATCCAGTTTGATTTTGCTCTATAAGAGTCAATGCATGGCATGGCTTAGCTTCAGTATGTTTTGATCAGGTCCGTATTTGGCCCAGTACAAGTGGGGCAACAGCACTAGGCCCCCAAAATTTAGGGGCCCCTCCGACTAGGCTAGTGGGCTTCAAGAGGCAAGTATGGGCCTTTTGGTTTTCGTTTTTCCTGCTGCAGCCTGCCGGCCTGGTAGCTTTACGTCATTACGTGAGTTCTGCGTACGAAGCCAAACCGACGCCGCCACTGCCGCCGCCGCCGCGTGTTGTTCTCGCGAACACAGACTGCGATTTTGGGATCCAGCAGGTTATCAACGTCCCAGGTACATGTCCTTTACTTTCTTAGTTAATTAGTAACATCCTCATATGTTTGTCTCTTTGATTTGTTTTGTTGATTTTTTTATTCGTGAAACAGGGTACTCTATTTTGATCTCATGTCTTCTAGAATTAGAAAATATGATTCCGGTCATGAAAAGTGCAAGAAGAAAAAAAGGCTTGAACAGTTTGCTCAAACTCAGAAAGGTGCTCTTGATAGATTTGTTGTTAAACAAAGTCAAACTAGTGAAGAAAATCAAATTGTTCAGGCAAACATTAACGAAAATAATGGTGATGACACAAACAATGTTGAAGCTAACCCTTCAGACATTCATGAAGTTAGGGACAGTGCCGATGGTGTTGATGCTACCAATGATGGATCAACTAGTGTTGATAATGACAGTGATTCAAGGGTTCCTTTCCAGCCTGGTATATTTGATCCAAGATATTGGGATGGACTTGATCAAAAACAGATTGATATTTTGGTCCAAAAGGGTCCTAATAGAGATCTGTCTATTCAGAAAGGTCCAAAAGATAGATTATCTAGAAGGTTTTCTGCAGCATTGTATACAAGAATTTTATCAAATGGAGAAAAGTGTGATAGAGAATGGCTGGTACATTCCAAAGATCTCGATAAAGTATTTTGTTTCTGTTGCAAATTATTGAGAAAGGGCCATTTAAAAAGTCAGCTAGCAAATGAGGGTTTCAGTGATTGGTCACATGTTAACACTAGACTTAAAGATCATGAAACCAGTGCGGATCATATGACAAATATGGCTTGTTGGTATGACATGCGTCTCAGGTTTGATAAAAATCTAACTATTGATAATGTTGCTCTGAGAGAACTTGAGAAAGAAAAGGATCATTGGAGGAAGGTTCTATTTAGAATCATCTTGACTATAAAATTCCTGGCAAAACATAACTTAGCATTTCATGGCACTAATAGCAAGCTATACCAAGATAGCAATGGAAATTTCTTAGGTATGGTTGAAATGATGGCTGAATTTGATCCGGTTATCCAGGAGCATGTTAAACTGATAACAAATGATGAAACTCATGTACATTTCCTTGGTCATGGCATCCAGAATGAGATAATCAATCTGCTTGCTGCTGCTATCAGGTATGAGATAATTAGGAAAATAAAGGAAGCAAAGTATTTCTCAGTTATGCTTGATTGTACCCCAGATATAAGCCACCAAGAACAAATGTCTTTGATCATTAGATATGTTGATACTTCTTCAGATTCTATCTGCGTTGAGGAATCATTCTCAGGTTTTTTGGACATAAATGATACAACGGGGCAAGGATTGTTTGATGTTTTACATAATGAACTGAAGGATCTTGATCTTGATATTGACAATGTGAGAGGACAAGGATATGATAATGGATCAAATATGAAGGGAAAAATCAAGGGATGCAAAAGAAACTTTTGGATATCAATCGTAGGGCCTTTTATTCTGCTTGTGGTTGCCATAGTCTTAATTTGACACTATGTGATATGTCAAAAAGTTGTGGTAAAGCAAAAGATTTTTTTGGAATAATTCAGCGTATCTATACAATATTTGCTAAGTCCACTAAGAGATGGCAAATTTTGAAAGATAACATATCAGGTTTGACTCTCAAGCCATTGTCATCTACTCGTTGGGAGAGTCGTGTTGATAGTGTTAAGGCTATAAGGTTCCAAATGCAGGACATAAGAGAAGCTTTACTTCAAGTATCAGAAACTGATAATGATCCTACAATATGTAGTGAAGCCAACTCCTTGGCGACCAATGAGCTTGGTGACTTTGAATTTATAGTGGCAATAATTATCTGGTATGAAGTCTTATCTGCTATTAATTTGGTCAGCAAACAGTTACAAGCAAAAGATATGCTTATTGATATTGCAATTGAGAAAGTGCAGGGGCTGATTTCCTTCTTCAATAACTACAGAGAAACTGGTTTTCTAATTGCATTAGAATCTGCAAAAGAAATTGCACATGAGATGGGCATTGAGCCAGCACTTCGTACCAAGCGTAAAATTAAAAGAAAAAGACAATTTGACGAGACCCCTGATGATGAATCTATTGCTTCACAGTCTGCGGAGGACTCAATTAGACGCAGTTATTTTTTACCCGTTGTTGATCAAGCCATTGGTTCATTAACTCAGAGGTTTGAACAATACAAGGGTTACGAAAATACTTTTGGCTTCTTGTTTACTTCAAAAATATTATGCTCCTTGGATGACAATAGTCTGTTGTCTTCTTGTGTGAATCTTGAGAACGCACTTAAGAGTGGTGAACATTCTGACATTGATGGAAAAGAATTGCATGTGGAGTTAAAGTTTCTCCAAAATATCATCCCTAATGAAGGCATGGCCCTCTTGATATTCTGAAGTTTGTGAAGCGGATGGGCTGTTTTCCTAATGCCCTTATTGCATACAGAATCTTATTAACTATTCATGTCACAGTGGCATCTGCAGAACGGAGTTTTTCAAAACTGAAGTTGTTGAAGTCCTACATGCGTAGTACTATGACACAAGAAAGACTCAATGGATTAGCAACGATTGCACTTGAAAATGATGTTCTGAAGAAGATTAAATATGAAGATATAATTGAAGATTTTATTTCAAAGAATACCCAAAGAGTGATGATTTTTACTCCAAGTTAAGAAGATATCAGTAATGTTCAGCTTTAGCATTTAATATTTTAGCATCAATGCCTATAACGGAACCGTCCAAATTATAAGAGCACAAGTACAAAAACAATCACCGAAGTGATCAAATTCCCACACTTGAGCCCATATAACTCCGGTAGTCCAATGAAATCACGAGGGATTTCAAACCAACCAACATACAAACCAAGATCGTAGTGATTCAACATAACCAGTCACATGTTACATCCATTTCACAAGTAATTCAATATATATCGGAGTTCAGCAAAGTTATTACAACTTAAGTTCGAAAGTAGCGGAAGCAAAGTAATTTGAAACTAACAACACCATTATTTCAAATACATGCCAGTACTAAGGTCACCTTCCACAAAAGCATTAGAGAGAAGATAACTCAGAAGGATCACGCCCGTGATCACACTCCACCACTACGGCAGGAGCCAACCAACTCTTGCAGTCGCCAAGATACATCACAACCTACAACAAGTAGGGGATAAAACCCTGAGTACGAGAAGGTACTCAGCTAGACTTACCCGTCAAAAACCAGAAATAAAGTGACACCAAGGATCATGCAAGGCTGATATAAAGTGGGCTAGCTTGACAACATTTTGCATAAAAGCTTAATATGGATAAGTAATCATTAATGCTTAAGCATCAAGTTAATTATCATTAACCTTTCATCACCTGTACTAGAGCACTCACTTTATTAGAAGCAAACAATATTAACCATAGCAGGTATAAATTGAGGCAACATTTCCATCGTCATCCAATTAACCATTCATTCAATTTAATGGAATCTACGTTGTCGCTGCTCAAGTCAAGTGCTCACTAACCGGGAGCGACGACGATTCGAATCGAATTCCTATCCAGCTGGAGGGGTATTTCTAACACTCACCGAGTCACGCATGGCGAGGGCTGCTCAGGTCACCTTTGGTACAGTTCAGGAGCCACGGGTTCGATTGATGCCGTGTCCCCAAGGGCGACACTCTGCCAGGTGCTAGGGACTCTAACCCCCCTTGGTCTCACGCCAATGTCTCCAAGCACATCCTTACTCTCCTCCAAGATGCAACCTACCATTCGATTCCCGGCCTGAACTGTATTACTCGGCTTCACGGTCGAAACGACTTATCCGGTCAACCAAGTGTTAGACTGCGTTCAACATGACTCAACGACGTACAACGAATCGGTCCTTAAATGACTCAGACGGGGATAGATCCACACCCAAGACCCCATGCCTTGTTGCTTCACTATCGACATCCCACCCGGTCTTATTTCATTTTATTAACACATGGTTCCATTTCACGATAGCAAATATTGCCAACCGTGCCATATATGAATATCCCTATATCTCGCAGGTGACAGGAAATCACCTGACTTCTACCGCTTAAAGCAGGGCTAAGCATCTATTCGATCCTAGTCTACGTAGGATTCAAGGATTCATATAACTGGATAAGGAATGATATAATGCAGCAAGGGTTTCCAACCAATTCCTACCACTTAATGCAACAATACTTATAACATATATAGAATTAATTGCTTTGAAGGTTGTTGACACGGTTTTTGGCTCACTTATAATATGTGTGAAATTCTTCCAATTTAAATAAATACAAATAATATATATAAATAAGAAATGAATTATTAATGAAATGATGTTAACCTTGAAATTTAGTGCATAAGTATGCACTACATGCAAAAAGCATGTGCAAATATACCCTTCATATATTACGTGTCATATGCGCTCGTGTAAAAACGTGGAGGAAAATATATTTTGGCTTTTCCATGCATAAATGGTCAGTCCATAACGTGATAATTAGCACAAGATAGAAGGCAAAAAGGAAATAATAAATAAAGTAGAAACAAGTACAGTTATACACATATATGTGCAGGCACACTAGCTAGCTAGCGGCAGTTTGTTGCACATGTACACTGTATGTATACGCGTATATGCGTGATCGACAGTTAGGCAAGAGGCAAGGAAGGAGCTTCTGAGCGAGCTTGCCATATTCAAACGGAGTCAGAGGCGCCGTAATTAGGCCTCCTATATCCTCTGCCGTGACCGAGTCTACGCAAACTGCACGTCATGGCGTCGTGCGTATCCCGCGCGCTCGATGATTCAAAACGAGTCAAGCGCCGCTTAAGCACGGGATTAGCGAGGGAAAATCGAACCGGAATGGCGGAAAGAGCGCCAAATCTCCTGGCAACTTCCTCTGCTCCTGGCCTATAAATACATGGCCGTCGGTAGAGGAAAGGCTATCGGCCGCTCTCCATTCCACAGTGCCGTCAGGCTGCCTCGCTACCCACATACGCAACAAGGCTGCCCCTTTCATCTTCCCAAACAACTGCCACGCCGTCTCTCTGCCGCACCATCAGAATCCCAGGAGAGGAGCTCGTGGTGAACGCCGTCATCGCTGCACGCCGGAGTTCCTGTGAAAGTGAGCAGCGCATCATGGCGCTCTTATGATTCCCTTCCTCTCTTCATCTTCTCGGCGCGCTCGGCAATGATGAAATCTTCATCAGCAACATGATCAAGGCCTCATGCACAGCTTCACTCTCTTGAGTTAGTTGGCATGAGATGTTTCAAAGGCCCCATACCGGATTTGTCGTACAAACCGGACAGCGAAGAGCATTGTTCCCAAGAATAAGAGCTAAGTCCACCAACATGCCAAAACTTGCCAAAGATACTCCTTGCCGCACTCCATGCATGTGTTTAAATCAACAAGAACACATGCCGTGAGATATGTACGCGAGAAATCCAAATTTCATACTTATATGCTGTCTAAAAAATGGCCACGTACTGCATATATGTATATATCCGTCTGTTGGCCAGTTAGCATGTTCTGCTGGCTAGTTAGCGTGTTCTGCGCAAATTAACTAGCTAGGTCATCATCTGCCTGCCATATCCAATGCCGTACACCTCACTGGTAGTTGCAATAAAAATTAAAATTTGCATTGCCATGAGATAGACTAGCACTTCATATGCCGCCCTGCATATATATGCTGTAATCAAAGTAACAGTGAGCGAAATAAATCAAAGATACTAAATTATTGTGCATATAAGATAAGCATGGTGTATTGATATGCGGCATCATATTAAAGTAAACTCCTAAAGAATATAGTTGTGGTTATCCCCCTGACCCAAATTGCGTCAACGCGTCACATCAGTCCATGCCATGCATGTCGTTAATGGTAATAGGAGGGACTAAATAATCATACGTCAAAATCAGCTTGTGAAAATAATGCACCTGACATCATGTTTAAACTAAACTCTATATGTCAGGTCATGTGAAGTCCCGGCATATATCCCCTCTGCACTAACTAAAATAAAATTGGACCATGCACCTCAATTATGCTGCACTCATCCAAACCCATATCCGGTTAAACCATAGTAATAGACTGTAAACAAAATTAGTCTATGCATGATAAACTACGTTCCCATGCTAATCAACCTGCTGCGAAACCATAGTCAAAATAACCAAAATGTTAAGACATTAACGGGAGCTTAGCCTAGTCATATAAGCTTGTCTATATTCATCAAAATTTCCAATTAATTTGGATCAACATGTCATCCATGCTTAGCATAGATCTTCCAAGTGCCATGCATAATGGGTAAATTAAATATTGCATCTTAGCTAGCCCGATTGCATCCATGAATGTTCATGCCTAGCTAAGTTGTTAAAAAAAGGGCAAACCAAATTGAGAGTCAATGATGCAACATATCTTTTTAGGCCATGACAAAGTAAATACCTTGGCTTAGCCCAAATAAAATATTGTACCATATACTGAATACATCCACGAATGGGCATCTCAAACATGCTAAATCATGATCTTAAACGATCCAAAAAGATCATGTCAAATTTAGTCTTCAAAGAAAATTACGTGCACACATCGATGATACAATGCACCAAATAAATGATCCGGCAAGCATACGTGCCGCACCACATGTAACGCATGAATTAAATACATGCATATTATGGATCGCTTGAAAGCTACACAAGCTGGCGACCAATCTTATAAGGAGTATATGTTAGCTCCTCCACAAATGAAAACGTCATGTTTTAAATAAAATCACATGCATCAAGTTAAAGCCTATGCCAAGCATGCATATTCATCTATCAGCGACTACAAGACTAAAGACCTTTTGTTTTCTTTTGTAGTTTGTAATAGGAAACCATATGATGTAACCATATTTTCCATGTAATCATGTTGGAACTCTTAATCAGGGGTGTTCTCTTCGGAGATGTAATTAACATAATTTTTATGCAAATATAAGAATTATGGAAGTATGGACTCGCAATACCTGTTCTTTTTATATTGTCCCATTTAAATTTATATTTGTCTCTGCTAACGTGGAGGCGGGTCTTAGCCGCCCGTTTCCCCGCCATCAGATTCTGGCACGCTCGGTGGGACCTACTTCTCCCCTCATCTTTGAGTTCCAACATGTTTACATCATATGGCTTTGACCAAAATTGTCAAATGAAATTATACTATATGCATACATATTTTGCATTCAAGAAAACTCATATATGGTTTTCTTGTACGAAGGTATGGCTGGACGCATCCAAGAGTTCGTCACCATCCGCATTGGTTCCCTTTGGATCGATGTTCCCATGGGTCCTGCTCAAGTCTCCAACAGTGCAAGTTCGCTCAACACCACAGCTGCCTCTCCAGCTGTGGTTGCTCAAGACCAAGAAGTTAACTCCAAGCCTGAAGAAGGCTTCACTCCTGTCATGTCCAAAGCTGCCAAGAGGCGGGCAAGGAGGGTTGCTGCCAAAGCAAGGATGATGGCCTCCAATGAACGTGCTACCAGCTGGCGCAAGGCCACACCTGTCAACAAGGCCGCACCTACCAACGTTGTGGCTCCTAGCTCATCCAAGCCCAAGGGTGATAAGCCCTCAAGCTCCAAGAAGGCGCCAAGTTTTCGCCCCGCCACATTGGGGGAGTGGCCTGTTTGTGCCAAAAAGGCACCATCGCCCAAGCCGACATTGTCAAGGGTGTCCTCAGCATCAACCCCAACGACAAAGGGGGTGATGCCATCATCTGCCACTCCTGCACCAAGCATGGCTCCACCCATGAAGGCTACTTCAACCACAACTTTCCCACCTCCAAATAGGAGAATTGTGTTGCGGGATCCACCCCAATGCCCGCAGCCCAACAACAAGGAAAGAGTCAAAGTGGTGGAAGAAAAAGATCACTCACACAAAGGAAAGGCCGTGGCGACGAAAGGTGACACGTCATCCACTGACAGTGATTCATCCATCAAGAGCCGACTTCGGGTTGAAGCTCCGGAGTTCATCCCCACGCTGGTCTATAATCCCAGCAATGAGCCACCCAAGCATGAGCTACGGTGGCATGGGATTCACCTCTCCCTCAATGATATAAGAAGGGGACACGTAGATCCTGCCGCAACACTCTCTGATCCCATATCATCAGAGGTGGAGCCATCGCGGCCTTCTGTACAAGATTCTGTATCTCCAAAGCATCGCCGCCGAAGGCAACGCAACATCCATGAAGCGTGGGTGAACTTCAACAACTCAATTGATTCCATGACTAATGCACAACATGCTTATGTAGTGGATTCAATTTTGGCCCAACAAAGCAGAGAATATCGCAGGGTCCAAAATGCTGCGAGGCAAGCTTTTCAAGCGTCCATGGAAAGGGTAATATGCCAGGATCTAAGAAGCTTGTTGCCTGGAGCATCCACCTCTACTGATAATATGGAAGGTGAAATCATGCGTCGTGCTGAAGCCCTGGCCAAATTGCCCAAGCATAAAGAGTTCATAAAAAAGGACTCACGACGTAGCAAGTATGCCAAGCAAGCTGCCAATGTACGTGCAAGACGTGCCAGCTCGAAGCAAAGAGAGCTAGCAATCCCGACCAACTCTACATCTAGTAAGGTACAAGGGGCTGCATCATCAAGCCATGCTGATGGCACCCGAAATGAGATAATTTACATGAATTATATACAACTTTGCTATAGACAAGATGCTTAGAAAACATCATTAACATGGGGTAATTTACATTGCCCCCAGAACTGTCCATAAACTAATAATTGCAAGAAATAATTATTAACATATATTGCAAACATACAATTATGTAAAACCAACTTTACCAACATTTCATACATGACTAATGAATACCAGAAAACATAGTGTCCAATGCTAGATAAATTATTATAATACACTTCTTAATTTATCTTAGATAATTAGGTGGAATTACGAACACATAGTAAAAATGCTCAATAAATTCTACCAAAATTACAGTGGCATACACAAGCCCCCAAAAGTCTACTATCTAATTTTCAAACTATTTGGACAAGTATATCAACCTCTATGAAAAAGACAATTGATTAATACAATAAATCATGTGAGAGCAAGTTAAACCTAAAACTCCATATTTTCTATGAACACACGGCCATAGCATGAATCAATATGATATATAAACATCATACTAAGGTAATGAAACAACATTTTCTATTTTATCATTTATATATTATTTATAAGCTATTTATTGAGTCGTAAACAAGTTAAATCAATAACTTGATCATACAGTAAGTAATGACCATGAAATTTATACCACAGTATATTCATAGCATGGCAAGACTACCATTAAAATTTCACATCATTTAGAGCAACACAACTCAAGATATAAAAATGACAAGCAATATAATGTAGATTTCCTTATTTATCAAGGTCAAATCAAAACCTTAAGAAAACAGTGAAAACTAGTGTGTTTAATATTTTTTCTAGCAAATACATGTCATCATAAAATTAATAAAATAAGAACCACTATTTTTGGACTTCCCAAATTCTAAATATGACTCTGGTCAAGTTGTGAGCATTTTTAGAGCATTTTTCAAGATTAAATAAAGACACCAGAAAACTTCTACAAACATCTAATATATTATGACTCCACTACATAGATATTTTCTCAAAGGTTTCCAAAAAGTCCACTTTTGCTATTTTTGGAATTACCTAGCAAGAGATATGAATTTTAGAAGATTTAACAAAATTCTGAAATTCAAAAACGAAATTAACTACTTCACCCTAGATCTGCTAGGCGCACCCGGACGTGTACCCCAACTGTGCATCTCATAACTCTGACTTGTGGGACCCGCTGCACTTTTGGGCCCGCTTGCCAGAAAAAGAGAAACGTACACAATACTTTCCTTTCTCCTTCCTTGGAACGGAGCAGAGAAGGTGGCGGTTGGCTCGGCCGACCGACAACAGGGCGGCGCCGGCAGCGAGCGGTGGTGCTGGAGTGCCAGGGGGCTTTGCCCAGACCCATGCGCGCGCACCCGTAGGGGCGCAGCTCGGTCGCAGTGGACTCGCGACCCACCGGCAGTGCGAGCAGGCGGCTTGACGGCGGCGGTGATGAGGGCAGCTCGGCTGCAGCGCCCTACGGCGACGCGGAGAAAGGAGGGAGGCAGAGCAGGTGGTGGCTAGTGACTAGCGTGAGCCAGCCTGGAGCTGCGGGAGTGGCTGCGGCAGAAGTTCGAGCTGGAGCTCGAACCGGCCATGGCGGGCTCGGCGTTTGCGCTCTGCTCAGAACGAGAAGGGAGCGAAAGCGTGCAAAGGCGAGTGGAAGATGGGGAGCTCGGCCTCGGCCTCGGCCTCTCCCAGTGACCCAGGGCGCAGCACACATGGCAGAGAGGAGCAAAAATGGTGGGGCGCGCACTGTGGCATGCTTGCCATGCACCTGGCCACGCGTCGGTGGTTCAGACAATCTGTCGAACACGCGGCAGGCATCAGCGAAGGCAAGCGGAGGCGCCATGTTGGGCCCGAAGCTGGCCGAATTGGACTATGGGCCAATTGTCAAAGTTGTTCACCTCGGTATACTCTACAAATTTCATTTAAGCACCATGGTCATAAGACCCACAGATTAGGAGATAATTAAGCCCAAAGTTGGCAGTGTCAATGACTTGATAAGGCTTAAGTTAGAGCTCGGTCTTTGATGATTTTGGGATGCCCACCTTGCTCAAACGAAGTCCAACTTTTTGCATACTCTTCTCCATCACATTATCTTAAACTTCTACATTTGGCTCAACTCTAGTTGTTTAACAAAAACTCGAGAACGTGGGATGCCACTCAAGTTGCCACTACTTAGACTTAAATATTGTTAAGTCTGAAAACATTTAGAAGATTCGAAATGGTGATCCCTGTTTAGTAGACTTAGAGATGGATTTAGCCTTTCGCCTTTTAACCAAGTTTGTTGCATACAACTCAAGCTACAACTTTGATTAAAGGCTCATGGACTGGTTCAGCATGGTTATGGAGATAAAGATCACCAAACATGTCAACATATTGCTGCCACTCAAAGACTTAGAAAGATTTCTAATCTTCCAAAAATAGCAGCTTATTCAATCTTGTGAGCTCTATTTGACCAAGCTAGAAGCCAAACTGGCCCTTGACCATTAAACAAAGTTTGTTCTACACATGATGAACTACAACTTTTGTTTAAGGTCAAACCTCATAACTGGTACAGAAGTCAAACTTTTACATTGGTCAAAGTAACAACTCGATAAAGCCGAAACTAGGGTTTTAGGCCAATCGGGGCATTTTCCTGACATTTGCTCAACATGAATCCTTCATGACTTTTGTTGTAGAGTTCATCTAGAGTCTTTTAGGCAAGGTTGCAAGGTTTGGTTGATGACCTATATTTCTATTCACTTAATAGTGCAATTCAAGCACTTCGTAAAACCATTCCAACAAGGATATAACTTATTATTTCATGTGATTTTTTGATTCCAAACGTCATGAAACTTTTCCAGGGATTAATATAGATAGGTACTAAGGTAAGACACATGAAGATATTGCAATAACACCACCCATGCATATATCTTGAAAAGGGGCCTATATGTAAAGCAATAGTGCAACATCCAACTTTAGGTTAGGCTCATCTCCATAGGTTGACCTTGCCATCATCATCTCCACTTAATCTATCATGTTTGAGCTCAAACCCACTGCTTAGTGAGTGAAAAACACCTGGGGTGTTACAAATGCCTGTCTATGGTTCTTGATATTGTGAGAAAACATGCTTTATATAATATAATCAAATGCACTTTAGCTATTTGTATTGCTCTACAAGGCCCCATTTGTATCAATCGCACTAGGGCCTAAAATTCTCGGGTACGGGCCTAGTTTTGATATTCTCAGTGCAACAAGTTTTGAACTATGTACAACAAATGCAGATTTGCAAAGTATGTTAACCAAATAACTTCTTGCCTCACCTATTCAGAATACGCAACCATATTATAGATTTATAATATATGTTTTTATTACATTGTTTTTCTTTTCTTCTTTGTCTTAGGAATGGTTTTTCTGTTTCGACAAACTCTCTAGCTGATAGGGTTCTAGTTTTCTTATCTTTTGATGCAGTACCAATGATTACGTACCATGTTTTCCAAGTTCTTTTTGTCAAATTTTTTCAATCTTGCAGACCATGAGTAAATGTCAAGTTTATACTAAGATCACAGGTTTCAATTGCGAAAACATAGATTTTTTTCTTTCTTTTGCCAAATTGGCCGAAATTTATATTAGAATTGAAGTGTATTGCCAACTCCTCTTCTCTATCAATATATTTGCCTGGCATAATCCTGCCAGCAATTTTCGAAAAAAAAAGTGTATTGCCAACCTCAGTAGGGTCGCAGGCCTGGCCGTGGGCTGCAGCCGTGCGCCCTCTGCTGCAAGCCATCCGGCCGATGCTGCTCATGCTGGCCACTTACGCATCCGGCCGCTGGCTGGCCGGGCAGTGGGCTACAGCCGTGCGCCCTGTGCCGCAAGCCAGCTAGCCGGCCGATCCTAATCATGCTGGATGTTGGCCTTACGCAGCCATCCGCTGGCCGCTGGCATTAAGCAGCCAGGCCCAGGATTTGAGATTGTCACTTAGGTCGGCGACGGCGAGAGACACGATGGAGAAGATCACAACACAAGCTTGGTGCCGAGAAAGACCTCGTGTAGGTTGGTGAGGACGGGGCAGAACGGCGTGAAGAGCAACTTGCGCACTGACGACACACCATACTTCTTGTCAGTTGCCACTTCTTGTCGGTCGCCCACGCGGACGTTCGGCGCTCCCATTGGAGAATGTCAGAGTAATATAGGCTTTTGTGCAAGGATGGCAGCTAAACTGTCATGTGAACTCCACAATGGAAACAGCCGTAGACGAGGACATGCCATCGCGATTAGGGGAAACTCATTGAAATCAAAACCACAATTGTGTTCTTATAAGCCCCAGACGCCCGCGTCGCTCGCCAAGGGCGACACGGGCGGACCAAGCCTGCGCCGCCGCACACCTCCCTCTCGCGGCCCTCATCCTCGCCGCCGCCCGAGCCCTCCGGCAGTTCGCCGTGAAGTCGCAATGACGGTGGCGGCGGGGCTCTTCGTCCCCTCCCCGTCCGTTTGGTGGGCGCGAGGCGATGGCGCCAGCAGCTGCGAGCAACGGCGGCGGCTGAGACGGCCCCATCCTCGCCGGAGGTGGCAGATCCGACGCCGTGGAGGGTGGATCCGGCAGCTCCCATGCCGGATCTACGCTGGTGGGCCTCGTGGCCGTGCGGGGCGGAGTTGGCTGCCATGGTGGTGCTCGGCTGCGCAGAGGTGGCGGAGGGGGCGCGGCAGCTTGCTGCTGCGCTCGGAGGTGGAGTGGGCGCGGGATGGTGGCTGCTGCTCGCCGTCTTGGTCCTCGCCGGCGTCTACAGCGGGCGCAACAGCGGCGGCGGTGGCGGCTCCGGCTACCGGATCTGGTGGGCCGGATTTGGTGCTCCTGCGGTGGTAGTGACTACCGGCGCTGGTGTTCGGCTGGGCACCGGCGGCGTTTTTTTGTCAAGGAGGTGGATCGGTTGCTTGGTGGTTCGGCTGGGCGGCGTCTTCGGCGTCTGGGCGGCAATCCAACGGTGGCGGTGTGGTTCCTTCGGCGATGCCGTGGTGGCGTGGCCGGCCGTGGCGGTGGCAGGCCTGCGGTGCCGTGGTGGTGCTGCCGGCATTGCCGGGGCCGGTGGAAGCCACACTTCCCTGTTGGGGCTTGCCGACGCGTGTGCCCGTGCGGGCGCAGGGGGCAGCGGCGGGGTTCCCTCCCTCTCTGCTCGCCCTCTCCTTCTTCTCGATGGTGGCCATTTTGTGGCGGTGGTTGGGTTTCATGCCGGCGTTGGGGGGCGGCCCGTCTTTGCCGTTCTTCCCCACATGATCCTGGCTGTCGGCGCGGGGCGGTCGCAGCGAGGACGGAGGCCTCGGCGTCTTCGGGGGTGCTGGTCTGGGGCCTTGCCCCAGATCCGGGATCTTCAGGGCATGGGACGGTGCCCAAGGTGGACGTACACGGCGGCGGAAGGCTGGTTCTTCGGCATGTGGTCCGGTCGGCGGGGGTACTGGCGCAGCTTTGCGGCTGCTTGCGTGGCCGGCGCGTCGACCCCCTCGGAGTGGCCTCGGCCGGTGGTCTGGCGGCGACGTCTTTGGTGCCTGGCAGGGACCCGGCATCTTGACCGACGACTGTGCTGTGGTTTCTTTGGGCGAAGGCCTGGTGACGGCGACACCTGCGGGTGCCGTTCCCCCCGTTGAGGGCGTCTTCTTTCCATAGCACACTCCACGGGCGAAAGCCTTGTCCTATCTTGGACGAGCGACGGCGGCGCTTGGGCGTCGTGACCTTCTTGAAGGCGTCGTTGTGGATTTCGGCTCGGTCGGGGTATCTCGGGCAGGGCTGGTTCGTCGTTCTCGCTGTTTTGTTGCGCGGTTGGCGGCAGTGGTGGTGTAGGCGTAGTTTGTTTTTAGTCGTTTTTTCTTTCTTTGGTTAGTCTTTAGTTGCTTTTTTGCTCTTTGGTGAGCTCTAGTGGAGTGGTGTAGAGGCTCGTGTCGATGACCTAATCCGACCGAGTTTAGTGGTGTCAAGTGGTTGCTCGCGTCGATGACCCAATCCGACCGAGGGGTTGAGGCTTGTGTCGATGTCCCAATCCGACCAAGCAAGGAGTTGAGTGGGCGCTAGTTGTAGCGCGAGTTGTGTCTTGGTACCTAGGTGTGCAGGAGGAGTAGGGTACCCTCCAATTGTATGGTTTTTTCTGGCCTGGTTTTTCAGTCAAAAAAATTGGGCTGGCACTTGTCTTTTCCTTTATTCGTCTAATAGAAACCACGGCAAAGCTTTTGCCGTCCTTTCGAAAAAAACAATTGTGTTCTTATCTCTATAAGTTCTCTTTCCGTATTTTTTTTCTCTTTCCGTATTTTCTTTCTGTAAATTTCACTCCATCGAGGAAACCGGAGCGGAGTTGCCTTCGACAAGGAGATTGGCAGGACAACCGTGGAATCAACAAAGACTGAACAATTCTAGATGTCCTATTTTGCATTTTTCCTATTTTATCATCAATTGCTATTTTATGGTTTCCTATTTTACCGTAAATTGCGAGAGGACGTGAATGTGATTTCCGGTTACCTCTTTTGTGGTCGCAGGGGCACGCACGGGTGCAGGACTATGCATGCGTGGTGATTGTGAAAGAAAAAACAGCAGTGCCAGTGCTTGGATGTCTGGACATACGCCTATGTCTGCACTCTGTTTTCCGCACATGCGCTTGCACTCCACGGCGTGCTCACACCAGCACGTCTCCACCCGCACAAGCATATCACGTGCCTCCACAGGGCCCACGCCACCCGACCGTGCGGGGGGATCGCTCATGCCCCCTCCGCTTCTCAGGCGCATTGCAACGTGTGCAACATCCGATCTATTTTTGCAACATCCAGATCAAACACACTTTCAAAACAACTAAAAAACACTTAAAAGTCATTGTAAGCATATGCAATGTCTAGATGAAACACTTGCAACATATGTGCAAAATATATGCAACATCCAGATAAACATACTAGCAACTTACGTCTGAAAAAATAGATGAAACATTTGCAACATACCTCTGAAACATTGCAACATATGCAACATCTTGATATACTTTTGCAACATCCATATGAAACACTTGCAAATATACCTCTAAAACACTTGAAACATATATTTACAACATGTCAAGTGTGACACTCTAGTGGGTGACAATGGGCAGATCGGGTTGGGAGGTGGCGGAGCGAGGAGCACCACAGACTTGGCCGCCGCAAGCTTCTTTCATTGGGGCACCGAGGCGCGAGGAGCCTCAAGGCAGGCACGAAGTACGACACGGCCGCGATGCCCTCGCCATCCCTAGCCACAGGAGGAGGTGATGAAGAGGATATCGATACCGGCGCTAGCGATGAGGGCAGGGGTGGGCGGGAAGCGCGACTCCAGCGGCGAAGCCTGGCATCGCGGAGGCGGGCAAGGGTCCCAGGCGGAGGAAGTAGAGGTGGTCACCGTTGACGGCGACGGATGGGGAGCAGAGCTTGCGGCGAGCGCACGAGGCAGAGTGGGAGATTTTTCTTAGAGGTAGCATCCATCCGTCCGGACGCATGCACCGCAGCATTACCAATAAAAAAGAACCATTGAGACAAAATTGGAAAACCCGTGCCGTGAGGAGAGAAAAATTACCGGACATTGCTTGGGCTGCGTGCTGCTTCGTCTGGCTAGATGTTGACATTTGAAGCTTTTTAAATCATACAGTACAATACAAACATTCACAATGCACGCATACTCACCCTATGACCTATGAGCATCTTCAAAGACTGAGCGGCAAATCCTCAAGATTGATGAAGTCACGAAAGACGCCTTGTTGTCAACAGGAACGCCGCCTACTGCTGAAAGCATAACACCATTAAATCCTAGAATATTTGTTACGAAGGCTCTTGTAACCACTATCTACAGGTCCTTTTGCACATTTGATGCTTTTAGTTGTAGAAGAGATAGAGATTTTGTTGCCAGAAATTAAGAGGGATTTGAAAGTTATCCAATAATGAAATGAGAAGCACTTTCTATCCCTTATTTAATTATTTTCATGTCATCAAATTTGTTGATGGCAACCTATTAAATGAGAGTGAAACTCTCATTCAAAGTTCCCTAAACAAATCTCCTATATGACATAAAGAAGAAGTTTTCAACTTTCGATGACCGTTGTACGCACATTTGATATCAAATTTGTTTCTTGGTTAGATTTATTATTGTTGGAATGGGTAAACTATGGTAGCACAGAATTCACGTGTCAACAAGTAAGTAGGGCGCTTGACCTTAACGTGGTAGGACTCTGTTGCATTTAGAGAGAGGGTGGGAAGAAAGCTTGCTATTGACGCCATTGCTTGTGTTGAAGAAGACCCTTTTGATTCAAAGAGGCGGCGGTTAAAAACCATTATTTGACTTTGGAGTTCAAAATATAAAAACAGTTCTCATTTCTTTATAAAAACAGTTCTCATTTCTTCTTGTAGTCGATTGGTCGTCCGTTCATCTGCTTCTGTTTATTTGCCCTATTTTTCCACTTTTTCTGCGGCGAATGGATTGGGTTGGTTCCCTGGTCAAAACCAAAAATACTAACCAATTTTGTGTGGTTTCATTACAATAGATAAGTGCTAACTAAGCTTTATAGATGGGAAAGAGCCCTAATTCGATATGGAGTGGAATATTCAAGGAAGCTAATGTGGACGTCAGGGGTAACTCCTCTACGCAACCACTTCCTTGTCTTTATTCCCTAGCCAGCCTATCAGGATATCTCGACTTCTCTCTCCTTAGCTCATTTCATGATATGTATTGGGTTTCAAGAAGTGTGTATGTCATGGAAGGAACGTCTGAATGAGCAGTTTCATGTTGTTTGAATGGCATGGTATGATTTTTGAACAGGAATTCTGTTTTAAGGTAGCTTTAAGCACCGTTCCTGACATTCTGGAAAGACTACATAGCTGTATAGAAAACAATTGTTTTTTAGCGAGATGTAACATCCCGGCCTAGGGCTTAATAAGATTAATAGGATACTCATACCAACAAGTTGCAACTTCTTTTCCGGAAGCCCATCTCCAAAGAACTCTAAGGTTAAGCGTGCTTGGCCTAGAGCAATTTCAGGATGGGTGACCGACCGGGAAGTCTTTCTCGGGTGCGCACGAGTAAGGACAAAGTGCGCAGAAAAGACTTTGTGTGGGTCTGTGAGGGCAGTCTATGTCCTAGGAAGCAGCCAGATGTAAGTGGGCCCATCCTCGAGGAGGCGGGACGTTACAGAATGGTATCAGAGTCGACTCTCGCGGTTTCACGGGTGCGTGTGTCGCAGTTGCACAGGCATGGTGCGCATGACTGGTGTAGACCCAGAGTGGTCACACAACATGTTACATGCGCTGGCACTGGACACACGGACGTAGCCAAGAAGGGACGTGGGAGATTGAAAGCCCAAGTTTGGTTTTGGTAATTAATGACACCAAGTTGCTAATGCCATGTGTTAAGTGTTTTGAGGTAGGCATAAGTAACACATGTGATGAAGGTGTATGTGGCAAGGAGTGGTGGCCACAAGATCACAAAGAGATGGTGCATGGACATAAAATGAAGATCATGAAGGAATGCACATAAAATGATGGACATGATGATCAAGTGGAGGAGAATGATCTAAGAGCGCAAGGCAAAGGTATAACCATAGGGTTTTCCTTTTGCCGGTCTAAGTTGAGTAGAGAAGTGATTGACCAGATTTAGGATACATAGCCGACTATCAAGAGGGGCAATCATGGTTAGCTCGGGAATCAAGTGCCACTAGATCAATGTCTTGAGCATATGCATTAGGATCTAGTAGAGAGCTAACGTAACGCCTTGAAAAAATGATTGTGAAAATGCTAACACACATGCACATGGTGTTGTACACTTGGTGGTGTTAGCACATTTGCGAAGGCGGTGAAGTTTGAGCGGTAGAGAGGGGTTTGGGTTCCTCTCTCCCTCCCACCGAGCTTGCGAGGCGGGATTCGACGCTTTTAGGAGAAGTGAAACGCCTATTTTCTACTGCGCCGGAAGTCAGAAAAGAAACAGAGGCGAACGGCGGTCACTATGGTGACCGGACGCTGCACCGGACGCGGTCACGGTTTGACCGGACGCGTCTGGTCAGCTCTCGCAGCAGTCAGGCGCGTGGGTGCTAGGGTTTGCAACCGGCGCATCCGGTCCCTCACGGAACCAGAGCGTCCGGTCAGGCACCCTGTGGGGCAGAGCTGGTCGTAGAGCTGACCGGACGCGCGGCGCGTCCGGTCACGTGCGATCGGACGCGTCTGGTCGCGGTGGGAGCTTACTGGACTCCGACCAGACGCCAGGTGCAGCGCGTCCGGTCAAACAGTGAAGCGCGTCCGGTCACGGCAACAGTAACTTCTGACGCGCACTGTTCACGCTTGTCCTGTAGTGACCGGACGCGTCCGGTCACCCTGACCGGAGCGTCCGGTCAGCACGATTTTAACTGTGTCATCCGGTAACGGCTAGCTGCGTACCCATTCGTTATAAATAGAAGTTGTCCGGGGTTTGAAGGCAACTCTTGCACATTTTAAAATCTAGAGACATCCTTTGAGCTAGAGAACAACCCCTCCACTCATCTCTTTGCTTGGTTGCACATCTTGAGTGAGATTGAGTGATATTCAAGTGCATTGCTTGAGAGTTGCATTCTAGAGGAACTTGATCTTTGAGTTGTTGCCGATTTCTTGTTACTCTTCTGTGTTTCCCGACACGGTATACGGCTTGGAGCAGCGGAGGTGATTGAGCTCATAATTGAAGATTGTTGGAGCCCTCACCGAGTGTTGTAAGGGGTTCTTGATCCTTCCCCGCGGGAGTTCGCAAATTGGATACTCTAGTGGAGCTCGTGGCTTGGAGGATCTCCATCTTGTGTGCGGTTGTGCGGTTCCCGCCGAGGGCTCGACTCTTGATAGTCGATTAGCTCGCGAACGACAAGTGGGTGCATCGCCACAACGAGGAGTAGCTTCCCGGGAAGTAAGTGAATCTCGGTAAAAATCTTGTGTCATCTCTTTGTCGAGGATTTCTCTTGTGGTTGATCATTGTGATTGATTCTTTGAGTGCATTACTTCTCTACATCATTGGTATAAGAATCAAGTCACTTGCTCTTTACTTTCTTGTACTAGTCCTTGTGTAGTTTGCTTAGTGTAGCTTTTATCACATAGGAGTAAGTAGCTTAGTGACTTAGTATTGTTGGTGTGTATTAGAGATCATAGCCTTGCTTCACTAGAATTATATAGGTGGCTTGCATAGTGTAGTTGAGCTAATGCTAGAATTAGCATAGCCATCTTTTATACTAACGTGGTTGTTTAGTGAAGTTTGTAGATTTTTAAATAGGCTATTCACCCCCCTCTAGCCATTTGGACCTTACACTGGCTTGGGAGACCGACGAGGACGTTGGTCTCTTAAGGGGATGAGGATGTAACATCCTGGCCTAGGGCTTAACAGGATTAATAGGATACTCATACCAACAAGTTGTAACTTCTTTTTCGGAAGCCCATCTCTAAAGAACTATGAGGTTAAGCGTGCTTGGCCTAGAGCAATTTCAGGATGGGTGACCGACCGGGAAGTCCTTCCTAGGTGCGCACAAGTGAGGACAAAGTGCACAGAAAAGACTTGTGTGGGTCTGTGAGGGCAGTCTATGTCCTAGAAAACGGCCAGATGTAAGCAGACCCGTCCTCAAGGAGGCAGGACGTTACACGAGCATAAAGCTTCAGCACAGGCTATGAAAGAAGCCCTCATTCCTCTCTTCTTCCCCCTGCCCCTCCCTTGAACCTTCAACAAGGAGGGGCCTCGGCTCCCCTTTTTCAAAGGAAAAGCCTACTCATAAGATAATAAAAACCCTAAACCAACCATCTAGCCTAGTTTAATAGTGCAGACTATACTCAATTCCATTAGGGTTATAATCAAGTCATCCTTACTGTCCCTCTACAGAACCGTACATGAAATTTTCACCTCATACAGCTCCTCGTTCAATTCTTTCAAAGGGATCCTTTTCCTCGTTGACACGCAATTCTGGCAGTTGTACTTCTAGCGCTGTTGTCACCATATCATCTTTCTTCTTCATGCAACTTGTCCCCAAGGTTTTCCTAATGGGAGTGAGGAAGCAGAGCTTTCCACTCGATTCCACTGATTGAAAGATCGGGAGGGATTTCGCAATGTGAGAATGAAATATGCAAAAGAGAGTTCGTTGGTATTTCAATCAAGTTCAACTAGGAAATCATGCTAGTAAGAGATAATAGATCATTACCAATAACATAGAGTGTAATGGAAAAAGAGTTGGAATAGCCTAATCCAACATCATTCTAGTCGATACGGAGGAAGTAGTCAACCGTTCTTAAATTAAGATAGCAATATCATGGTTGTCATGGATGAACACCACAACAATAGCAGCATCGCCTTCACAGTATTCATATGTACAGTATGAGAATGTCGTGCACCTAGAGATGACTACAGGTACTCGAATGCCGACGGGTTTTGCCCTATTAAGATAAGGGTACGGGTCAATTTCTCTACCCATGGGTTTATTAACGGGCAAAAAGACAGACCCAACGGATTTATGGGAGTGGATCTAGTGGTGCATTACCTAAACCCGCAAACCCATGGATTTTTTTAAACTCAGTCCATCATAGCAGAGAAGCACCTATCAGTCTAGAACACCCTTTCTCAACTAAGCTAGTCTATTTAGCGACTATATGAGATGGTTTACGCATCAAAAACCTAAAACTGGCTCACTCCTTCCCCCTTCCCCAACCACCACACGATGGCAATGATAGGCATCTAGATTGCACATTTGCGCTCGAGCTTGCGCATAGCACCGCATCAAAGAGGGTGGATCCCCAACTAGTTGATATATGTATGTCATTGATATATGAACTATGGTGGTTGGCTATTGTATGGTTGGTCAAATGTGTTTCACATTTATGTTATCTTTCATTGCTCTATGCAATATGCATACATGAGTATATATATGGCAATTCTAAATATATACTACACTACTATCAGTTGACTAGCAGTGACATGGTGTGCCTACTCTTGCGGGCATGGACAACTAGTTGGGTACGCGTGATCCGAGTGCGCATGGGTTTAGACACAAAATTAAACCCGTGACGAGCCATGAGTTTTTTAATGGACAGATTTTGGGTCTGTTTGGCAGGGCTCCTCACCGGCTCCGGCACTTGCGGAGGAGCCTTGCCAAACGTTTTTCTGGAGGAGCTGTTTTCATTAAAAAGCAGAGGAGTCGGAGCCGGAGCTGTTTTGGAGGAGTGGCTCCTCCAAAATGGCTTTGGCTCATCTGGAGGAGCCCCTCAAGAGGAGTCATGCCAAACACCCCCCTTTATATTTGCGAGCATAGGTTTGGGTTGGCAAAACCCAACCCGTCGCCATCTCCATATGTGCCAGTGCGATAGCACGTGTGCCTATCTTGGGTTTCATAGGGAGAGTAAGTGGAGGTGGTAGCCTGGATTTTGGATGATCAAACCAATGCATGTCCCTCACAACCCCACCTTCACATGTATATAGACTCTGTTAACAGGCTTTCATGTTAGAGGAACCAATGCAAGGGTCAACACAAGGCTGCATCACTTACAATCTATTCATAATAAGCCACAAGCACATATAAACTATAATCTAGACACCACGTCAACACTAAAAGCTTACTACTAATAACCAAGCCACAAGATGGACTAGAGAACTTGGGATGAGTGATGATCATGTGCAAAGGTATGCCACAACTATTCGTCTATCAACAAGGTAGCATGTAAGTCCACTTCACAGAACATGGCGTCAAATGCGAACCTGCAATGCAAAATACACGACAGGTAATAAGGATCTGGGAACGAGCGAGCCGCTTGTTTGGCCAGCAACGCGAGGCGCGTGCACAGCCACCCGGGTTCGAAGCCCGGTGCCCACGTATTTCCGCTCAAGGAGTGGGAATGAGGAGAAAACTCCTCTTTCAAAAAAAAAGGTAATAAGGATCTGCATCCACTGGCAAAGCGTGAAACAAGCCCCTCAAAACTCTAGCTAAGCAATATGGGACAGGCGCATGACGCTCTAATGGTTGAAGGTGCATGGCGGTTCATTGTTCGTGATGAATCTGGAGTTGCATTGGCTGGAGCTGGCAATATGGGACAGGCGCATGATGCTCTAATGGTTGAAGCAACAGCATGCCTCAGGGCGCTGGAGCTTGCTGACCAATACAGTATCTCTCGTATTGAGCTGGAGACGGATTCAGCACAATTGGAGGAAGCCATCAGAACATGTTCTAGAGATCTCGGCGGCTCGGCCCCAGCAGAATGATCTTCAGAGCTATACGTCAGCTTCTTCTTTCGCGTTTTAATCTTTTGGCTTTTAAGCATGTACCCCGTTCATGTAACCCGTCTGCTCACGAGTCTGCTCACATAGGTAGAGCATGGGATCCAGGCCAGGTGCAAGTATGGACGGATGACCTCCCTAGCCGTGTAAACGTTGCCGTAGCTCACGCTTCAGTTGAGCTATCTATGAATAATACAATGTGTGATCCCACCCCACCAAAAAAAAAAAAAAAAAAACTCTAGCTAAGCTTATGCGTGCTTCATCTCCCTTGCATGGCCACAGCACTTCGATCTGCGAACAATTAAAAATAGCTGTACAAAGCTACACCCCATAGCACATTAGCAAAGCGATTGCAAAATTCTAGATCCAAACAAGATGATTATTGATGTATATAAACCAGCATACGGATCTGATAGCTCATCGGTACACTTCCAAGGAATACAGACAAACAAACATGAACAGATATTTTGTTATCTCCGACAACAAAACAGATTCGCAAAAATACTTATTACAGCACCATGAACGGACTGCAGAAATAGGATCACATCGCCCCTGGCTCCTAATATACCATGCCATGCAATATACCGGCAATGCTTGGGTACTATGTACAAGAGCACCAAGGAGAGCTTTTCCTGACTTGCTTTTTTCTTCAAAATCTGAACAGAGGTTTATTGCATGAATTGCACTCCTTTATATGGTAGCAGCCTCTGTATTATGAGATGAGGCTGCTCTGGATGCGCTTCAGACTGGGACAAACCAAACGGAGTCTGCCAAAATCCAGAGCATTGATCTGTGTGCAAAAAGCTTTGCTTAGAAGACCGACATAAAACACAGCACACAGGATTGGACTTCTGCACAAAATATGTTAACTTACCTTTGGACAAGAATGCACATTAAGGATCTCCAACGCACTACAAAGGGATATTGCAGATTCTAATTCCTCCTCTTGCAACATGGTGCATGCCTATGAAAAAGTGAGATTGCACCAATCAGGTAGATGAAACAGTAGAAGATAAAATAGCACACTACATATACTCAGCAAAAGTTGAAACTACATGTTCAACATTTTGTGAAATTTGTCGATTAAAAAAGCCAAGAGAGACAAACCAAGGGCTAAACCTAACTCATTTGTTGCAATTAAATTAACACTATAAACGTGAGAATAAACACAAACAGCATTGAATCATTCGTCTTGTGCAAGAACTAGTCATTGCTGGTCAAAAACATCAAAACAGAATGTTGCTTGAAAAAAAAGTACCAGAAGTTGGAGGTTGGTCAATCTTGGACAATCAAGCTTCAGCACCTCCAGTGAGCTACAGTTGCTGAAAGAAAGAAATAACTGTTGTAAGAGAAATTCATTGGTTACCAGGGAGTCCTGGCATCCCATTAGCAACAACAAAAAAAGAGTCTTGAAAATGTTGCAATGTTTTTAAAAACAAATTAAAAAAGAGACGTGCATAGTACACATTAACCTAAAAAATTTCAATTTCAAATTCATCTTTGATACAATATTCAAAAAACACAAGTGGTACTATTGGCACATAATAAACAAGATGGATTGAGCGATTGTCTATTTTGATCCTTGACATCTCGTAAAAATGTGACATTGCACTTTTGCTGGTTTGTTTGACTTCATTCATGTGGACTACATACATGATTTTAAACATGCTATATCTGCTAGTAGGAATGCCCGAAACTCTAGATATGAAATTCACCCAATCGTCATAAATACAAAACCAATACTGCATAACACTGGAAAATGCACAAATGCACATTGATGTTACCTCAAGTTTAACATGAAAAGGTTGGAGCATGTTAAATCCACTTCCTTCAAGTTGGTCGAAAGATTAAGATTAATTTTGGACAGATGTAGAAAGTTTGCTATTGAAGGAATAACAACTTTCTTAATATTAGGGCACCCAGTACAACTGAGAACTTCAAGCAGACGACCAGATCGCTCACTGATCTCTTCACTCTTGATTGGTGAAGAACTAGGTGGACAAAAGTCAACTGGCATATCCACAGAACTGCTATCATCTGACCCACACACCAATTCTTGAAAGTTTGTACATCCGTTCAAATTCACATTAACCAAATTAGTACAACAAGCAAGAAGATCTTCTATCGCATTCTGTCCAATGGATGAATAGGACAGATCTAGCTCAACAAGTAATGGAAGAGCACCCTCTCTGTAGAGGGCATCTAATGATGAGTCACTGAGGTACTTGCAAGCTGAAAGTTTTAATACCTGCCAAAGGAGAAACAGATACCATTACAACAGAGTACATCACTACACTCCATTTTGTATGAACAAATCCGTTATTATATCTTATCATTCAAATTTCAAAATTACTCCTTTTCAATTAATCACATGTAATAAAAAACCTCGTATAAGAAACAGATGCTAATAAAGTGAACTCCCAAAGCTAATTCACATCAACATCAACATCAACATAGCCTTTTGTCCCAAGCAAGTTGGGGTAGGCTAGAGATGAAACCCAAAAGAGACGATAAACAGGGAGACACATAAAGTGAACTCCCAAAGCTAATTCAATCAACAATATTAAGATCTTAGTCATTTTCTGTTTTTCCAGATCATATTTAAAATGAAAAACTATACTAAAACATTTAACAGCATTGCATACTGCTAGAAGATTGTGATTCAATTGATTGGGCTAACCCTAGAAGGGTAGCTATATAGGTACCATACATGGGCCACATGGGCCTAAGCCTCATGGGCCTAATATATACTCCAACACCCCCCGCAGTCTGAACTACCGGCGCAGCGGAGTTCTAGGCTGAAAACAAGAAAGAACACACGCGACCCCCCCCCCCCACAGACGCAACTAGCCACCGGTGATGTTGAGGCTGGAGCGAAACTCGGCGAAGGTCGACGACGGGAGGCCCTTGGTGAAGATGTCCGCAAACTCGGAGGTGGTCGGAACATGAAGGACCCGCACCTCGCCCATGGCCACCCGATCACGGACAAAGTGGAGGTCGATCTCCACATGCTTCGTCCGCTGGTGCTGGATGGGGTTGGTGGAGAGGTAGACCGCACTGACATTGTCACAGTAGATCAGTGTGCTCCGGGAGGGCGGAGTGTGCAGCTCAGCAAGAAGCTGCCGGAGCCAGGAGGCCTCCGCCACGCCATTAGCAACAGTGCGGTACTCCGCCTCGGCACTGGATCGGGAGACCACCGGCTGGCGCTTGGACGACCAGGACACCAGGTTGCCGCCCAGGAAGACGGCGTAGCCGGAGGTGGAGCGGCGAGTGTCCGGGCACCCCGCCCAGTCAGCGTCGGTGTAGACGACGAGGTCAGTGGAGGAGGCCCGGTGAAGGAGGCCGTAGTCGAGCGTGCCCCGGAGGTAGCGGAGGAGGCGCTTGAGAGCCGTGAGGTGAGGCTCCCGGGGGTCATGCATATGAAGACAGACCTGCTGAACCGCATAGGTGATGTCCGGCCGGGTGAAGGTGAGGTACTGAAGGGCCTCGGCGAGACTCCTGTACGCAGTGGGGTCGGCCACCGGGGGTCCCTCAACCTCAGACAGCTTGCCCTGAGTGTCGACCGGAGTGGAGCAGGGGTTGCAGTCAGTCATCCCAGCCCGCTCCAGGATATCCCGAGTGTACTGCCGCTGGTGAAGTGACCCGGCAGGACGGTGCTCAACTGTGACCCCGAGGAAGTGATGGAGCTCACCCAGATCCTTCATCGCAAACTCCTGCTGGAGAGCTGCAATGATCCGGCAGAGAAGTGGCGCACTGGAGGCTGTGAGGACAATGTCATCAACATAGAGCAGCAAGTATGCAGTGTCAGCCCCATGGTGGTAGACGAACAATGATGTATCAGACTTGGCCTCCACGAACCCCAGTGTCAGCAAGAAAGCAGCAAATCGGTGGTTCCACGCCCGAGGTGCCTGCTTGAGGCCATAGAGAGACCTGTTGAGCCGGCAGACCATGTCAGGACGGGTGGAATCAACGAACCCCGCCGGCTGACTGCAGTACACCGTCTCGGTGAGAAGGCCGTGCAGGAAGGCGTTCTTGACGTCCAGCTGGTGGACGGGCCAAGATCGAGCAAGCGCCAGCGAGAGCACGGTACGTACAGTGGCCGCCTTGACCACCGGGCTGAAGGTCTCGTCATAGTCGACGCCCAGGCGCTGAGTGAAGCCCCGGAGGACCCAACGAGCCTTGTAGCGCTCGAGAGTGCCATCAACTCGACACTTGTGGATCCAAATCCACTTGCCGATGACGATGTTGGCGCCTGGAGGCCGAGGCACCAACTCCCACGTCATGTTGGCGAGTAGTGCGGCGTACTCCATCGCGCGGCGCCAGTGAGGGTCCAGCAAGGCGTCGCGGACGGAAGAGGGTACCGGGGAGACCACCGCGTCGCCGGTCGAAGCCGCAAGTGCACGCGGTGGCAGTGTGCCTGCCGCGTGCCGTGTCACCATTGGGTGAACATGCCGCGGGTGTCAGTGAAGAAGCGGCGGTGGTGTCGGCGTCCCCGGCGGAGAGGGGACCGCGAGAGGTGGCGGTCGCGGCCGGCGCTGGTAAACCCGTACCGGCGCGGCGAACCACGACGGAGGTGCCGGGGCAGGATCCGGCGACGGTGTCCGGCACGGCCCCCAGGGGCAGAAACGGGGGACGAAGGCCCCGGGTCTGCGCCAACCGGAGAGGACAGGGCCGCGTCAGTGGACGGGGAGCCCGGGCCCACCGAGGATCCGGGACTGGTGGCCGGCACGGAGCGCGGCGAAGCGGTACCTGCAAGAGACCACGGAAAAAGTGGCTCGGCCACCGTGTCAGCGGGAGGAAGGGTGGGTGGGTCAGGAACCGGAGGGGTAGCGGTGTGGGAGAAGGGAAAAACGGACTCATCGAACACCACATGGCGAGAGATGAGGACCCGTCGGGAGGAAAGGTCAAAGCACCGGTATCCCTTGTGATCCGGGGAGTATCCGAGGAAGACACAAAGAGTGGAACGGGGGTCGAGCTTATGGGAAGAGGTGGCAGCGGTGTTGGGGTAACACGCACACCCAAACACGCGGAGGTGATCGTACCGAGGAGGGGTACCGAAGAGGGCGTGGTGTGGCGTGGGAGCAGGACAGGAAACAGAAGGAAGACGGTTGAGGAGATAGGTGGAGGTGTGCAGGCCCTCAGCCCAGAAGCGAGCAGGGAGAGGCCTAAAACAGAAGGGTGCGCACGGTGTCGTTGGTGGTGCGAATCATCCGCTCGGCCTTGCCATTTTGGGAAGAGGTATAAGGGCAAGACATGCGCAACTGAACACCGTGAGAGAGAAAGAAGGCTCGGGAGGTGGAGTTATCAAACTCGCAACCATTGTCACACTGGACGGCCTTGATGGTGAGACCGAACTGTGTAGACACCCAAGTGAAGTGAAGGAGCGTGGTGAACGTATCAGACTTCGCGCGGAGAGGAAAAGTCCACGAATAATGCGAGAAATCATCAACCACCACAAGATAGTACTTATAACTAGAAATACTCAGAACAGGAGATGTCCATAGGTCGCAATGTACAAGATCAAAAATGCGGGCCGCATGGGAAGAACTAGAAAAAGGAAGACGAACATGTCGGCCCAATTGGCACGCATGACACAGTTGCTCATCATGAGCTCGAGTACATGGAAGACCGGAGCTACGACTGAGCTGTATCAGGGCATCACGTCCAGGATGGCCGAGGCGCCGGTGCTAGGTAGCAGAGGAAGTAGACGCGACGAAGGCAGCTGACAAAACGGACGGCGAAGGAGACGAAGGAGCCGCCGGGAAGCGAAGGGTGTAAAGGGGCCCGGTGCTGTCACATCAGAGCAGAGGACGCCGGAAAGCCAAATCCTTTACAATAAGACCAGAAGAGTCAAATTCCACAGAACAAGAATTGTCAGCTATAAAACGACGAATAGAAAGAAGGTTGTGAACCATAGAAGGAGCAACAAGAACATCAGGAAGACGGAAGGAGCCATGAGCACCAGCGGTACCCACAGACGTGACTGGAAGACAAGAACCATTTGCGACCATAATGGACGAAGGAAGAGAGGAAGAGGGAGATTGGAGCGACGAGAGTATACCAGGGTCAGGAGTGGTATGGTAGGTGGCTCCCGAATCAGCGATCCACTCGGGTCCGACCGGAGGTGTCAGACCCATGGTGCTGAACGAGCGAGCCAGGGCCACCTGGTCCCAGCCGGCGATCCCGGGTGGAGTCGCGGTGGGTGGAGTCCACGGCGTAGCAGGGAAGGCGCCAGGTGGAGGACCAACAGGAGGAGCTCCGGTGAGCATGGCCACCGGTGGGCGAGGGTCGGCCCCGGGGGCGTGGTATGGCCACATGGAGATGCGCCCAGACCACGGGTTCTGGAAAGAAGGCCATGGTGACCCCCCTGCTGTCCACCCGGTGCCGGGGCCTGGGTGAGTCCACCCCGGCCACCGCCGCGACCGCCGCCGCGGCGACGACGACCGCCACGACCCCCCACCTCCGCTCGGCCCGGAGGGAGGGGGACCCAGGAGAGACTGCGACGGTGGAGCGGACGGCCGTGGTGGAGCAGACGGACGCGGTGGAGTAGCCGCCAAAGCCGTCGAGGAGGACGAGGACCCCGGAGAAGCGGTGGATCCCGGCTGGAGGCCCTACGTGAGCTCCTCCATGACGAGATCGTCACAGACCTCCAGGAAGGTGGGGAAGGGCCTCTGGCGGGTGATCCACGTCCTGAGGTGGGCATAGCGGTCACTGAGCCCCCGGAGAACGTTGAGGACCAAGATGCGATCCTCCACGGGCCACCCGAGGTCCCCCAGGGAGTCAGCCATGCCTTCATCCGACGGCAGAACTCGCCGACGGAGAGGTCACCCTGGACGAAAGTGCGGAAGCTCGCGTCAAGATGCAGAGCCCGGGCCTCGGCGTTGCCCAGGAACTGTCCCTCCAGGGCAAGCCACGCCCGGCGCGCGTCCGGGGAGGTGCGGACGAGGTCGTGGAGGTCCAGAGAGATCGTCCCCAGGATCCAGGAGAGAACGATGCTGTCGAGACGAAGCCATGACGGGGTCTGGATGGCGACCGAGGCATCAACGAGGACGTGGTCGTCGAGGGCGTAGCGGCGAAGAGTGAGAAGCACCAGGTCACGCCAGCGGGCGTAGGAGGGCGACTCCGGCTCGAGGACGACCGGGACGAGGAGGCGGATGTTCTGGACCCCCCCGGCCTGGTAGTGAAGCTGAGCCACGAGCGGGTCGGCCGGGTCGTGCCAGAGGACGGCGGTGTGGGAGAGACGGCGACCCGGCGAGGCAGAGGAGGCCCCAGCACCCAGCGAGGCGGGAGGGGCGAGGAAGTGCTCCGCCTCGGCGATCTGGCGGGCCAGGGCGTCAACCGCGTCGCGCTCGCGTTCCCAGACGATGGCGGCCGCGCGGACACGAGCTTGCCCTTCTGCAGCGGCAGCCCGCGCCGCCACGAGGGCAGCAGCGAGGATGGAGTCCGGCGTGCCAGCAGGGGGAACCCCGACCGCTGCAGTAGGCGCACCAGGAAGAGCACCAGGGGGCGGGCGGACGGTCGGCAGCAGGGGACGGACACCACTGGTCGCGTCCAGGGGAAGAACGGCCACCCCATCCGCGGTGGCGCCAACAGGCTGGGCGGCGGCGTCCTGAGATCCAGCGGCAGCGGCAGTGAGAACTGCGGCAGGGAGGGGGGAGGAGCCGCTGGCATGGAGGGGGGAGGAGCCGCTGGCAGCAGTGGCGGGCGCACCCGCCTCCGGGCCAGCGCCAGTGGGGGGCGCGGCACCAGGGAAGACCGGGCGGGCAGCACCGGCGGCGGGCAGAGTGGCGGCCGGAAAAACAGAGGCAGGGGAGGCGGCCAGCACCTGGGCCCAGGTGGAAGAGGAAGAGAGGGGTGGGAAGTGGCTGTAGAGGGAAGGAGGAGGGGGGCGGCCAGCCATGGCGCCGGCTGGCCGGCGGCGGCCACCAGGTGTGGCTGGCGGCGGCTGGGTGGAGGGGAAGGGAGAGAAACTAACCTAGGCTGGATACCATGCTAGAAGATTGTGATTCAATTGATTGGGCTAACCCTAGAAGGGTAGCTATATAGGTACCATATATGGGCCACATGGGCCTAAGCCTCATGGGCCTAATATATACTCCAACACATACATGTACATATGAATAAACATTATGCAGTTATGCTGCATTATATATTTGCATAGAATAACAACAGCTAAAACAAGGTTCCATCTTAATGTACCGTATTCCAAAATCTGCAACATAAGCGTTCCAAACAGGAACACAGTCAAGCTTACCTTCAACTGCGGGCAACTGTCAAAAACAGGCTTCAAGTTGACCAAAAATGTATAAGACAGGTCAAGCAAGGTCAGCTTATGAAGGCAATGCAATGAAGACAGTCCATCGATGCCAATGGATAGGCACGATGACAGGATAAGATATTCAATCAGAGGACATGCCTCTGCCATTCGAGTGAGTGAATCATCCACAAGCTGCCTGAACATGCAAAAACAGAATGAACACAGCAACTGTAGGTAGCGATTGATGACATAAAGCAAAAAATACTGGAAGTGTGGCACAACCTGCAGAAAGAGGCATCTAACGATGTCAAGCGAGGGCAATTGATGGAAGCCTCAGAAAGCACACCACAACCCTTCAGCTCCAATATGGACATATTTGGGGCCTCAATGCGCAGAACACTTAATTTTGGACAAATTCCCAGATTTAGGGATTCAAGGCCCACCTACAAAAGAAGCCATTAAATCATTGTCAGAATGTACATATATGCTGAATGAGTGTAAGAAACTGAAGGGGCATAATTGCGTCTTTGCTTCAGTTTTGTGCCTCAAAATTTGCTTCCCATCTAATATTATAATATCCTTTCAATTTTAGAACTGAAAACCTA
Organism: Saccharum hybrid cultivar R570; assembly: GCA_038087645.1. Taxonomy (NCBI): domain Eukaryota; kingdom Viridiplantae; phylum Streptophyta; class Magnoliopsida; order Poales; family Poaceae; genus Saccharum; species Saccharum hybrid cultivar. Next base: position 9,636,235 of record JAQSUU010000005.1, on the reverse strand, counting down.
ACTAGCTTTTTTTACCAGAGCCACTTTCCCCTTATCTTCATCATTTAAACAGCTGCCAAAACTCACAAGTTCATCGTGACAGAATAGTGTTCTAAAACCAGATCATGTAGCCCACAAAATCACCATAATTACTCTCCTACGCCCAATCCACTAGGTTATGAGTATTGCAAAAATGAGGAAGATGGTTTAGCAGGTTTGTTGGTTATAACTTATCTTTTCATCATTCTAACAATAATTGTCAATAATAGCTTAGTTTTCAAGCCTGTATGCATCAAAAGAGAAGCATTGCATGCTTTCAAGCATAGAAAACAAATCTACTGAATTCAAGTCTCAAAAAGAAAAGTTTTTTACAGGTCATAGTAGAACATCAATGTCACTGTACTCGTTACAAGGTCAATGAGGTGAAGTACATGTCACTTGCTTGAGTGTAATCCAATAAATCAAACTGCAAGCCTAATAATGAACAACTGGCACCTCCTAATTAGTAACGTGAGAATATAGTGACACATGAAGTGTACCAGGTACTTGTAGCACATAGTGGTCTAGGGACAAGCATCCTCTACTCCAGTCTCTTCTTTCACTGCTCTTGTGGAGCATTTATAAGATTAATTTCAAAAACCTGCTACTACTTTGATATTTGTTAACAAATTTATAGCTACAATTTTATTGACACACATAAACAAACTACAACTTTATCAGCAAAACCAGTTGTTGTCACTGGGCCCACCTTCAATCTCAGTGACATATAACACTACTCATTCCTAATCATTCATGCCACTGCCATTGACAGGTGGGCCCATGGCGTCAGCAACAAGTTGTAACGAGAAAGTTATAGTTCCATGCAGCATAGTAACAAAATAGTTGTAGTTTTCTGAAAATATACATCAAGACATGTAGTTTTTTGCAACATACGTCAATAGGTGCAGGTTTTTGAAATGTACATATATATGAAACAACTACAATAAGAGTAAATATAGGTTCTCTTCCAAGACTTGCCTAAAATAGGCCACACACCAATCATATTTCTTTTGAGGTACTCAGTAGAGACAATCTCTAGTTCTCTACCTAATATCAGCACACAAGTTCACCGACACAACAGTCTGCACATTCACACACTGCACCTGGGAACCAGAAGTTATCAATAGACTTACTGGACAGAATGCTGCACTTTGAAGGTGATCACAGCCATCAAGATTCACATGTTGCAAATTTGGGCACGAGAGTCTTAAGAATGTCATCGAGCGGCAACCAGCAAGAGAGAGGCAGGCCAAAGAACTGCTATTCAGTTCTACAATGCTCAAACTCTGTAAAAGGAGAAAATGGCATCAGAATTTCAGTATAAAGAGATAGATTGTCACTAATATCTTGAAAATACAAGAATAATAGGAACAAACAGAATGCAAGAACTATGAAAAAACGATAACAATGCACAATTTGGAATAACACTCATGCATTTAAAATACATTAGTTATGGCACAAAGGGCAATGACCGTAACACTGCCATACCTCACAGTTGTCAAGGATCAATGATCTTAGCATAGGGCAACCACCTCCATCACTAAATACTTCGCAAATCGCATTTGTTAATGACTCACAGTCACTAAGATCCACATCAATCAAGTTGTGGCATTGCAATGACAAACTGGATAAGCTCTCTTGTTTTTGAAGCACCAATTTCTGAAGAAAACACCAACTTAGCACTCCTTCATGTTCAGGAGTATCCAAATAACTCAACAAATGCCATAACAAAATTTTACACAAAAATAGATATAACCTGAAGCGTAGTCGATGTTATGCTAACTCGGTGGAGCGCTGAACATCTGGAAACTTTGATGTAAGAAAGCACAGGGCTTCGCAAATTCAAATCAGCAAACCTAAATTGGAAAGATTTAAAAAACATAAGAAAAATTAACAAAGAAACAAATATAATGCAAAACCAGTCTCTACTCACTTGCGTAAGTGCACGAGACTTATGTTCTTAAGATGTGGTAAGTCCAAAGACACTGATGTCAACAGGCTGCAATTATCAAGCTGTAGTGCCTGCCACAGATGGCAAAGAAGCCCAATTAGTTCTTGTAGCAGGAAGTTTACAAAATTGTACCAAAGAAACAGAATCACTACCTCAAGCAGACGACTGTAAGCTATTGCAGCCATGGAAGCAGATGTGATTCCTTCACAACTTAGCAGTCTCAAGTCTATTAACATTGGAAGCCTCACGGACTACATATCAGACACCAAAACCAAAAGTACATGTCAGGTATTTTTCTGCTGATAGTTATATGCAGAATTTGTCAGAAAAATGATAAGCAGAGCCTAGAGTAAGGCAAACCTCAAATGAAATGTTGGGGCAGTTTGATGCATCAAGCACAGAAAGACTTGGACATGAGCTAGCTATGTCACGCAGTGTCTCATCAGTAACACAAGAACAAGATGACATATCTAGTTTCGCCAACAACGGGCAAGCTGTAGCAGCTTGGCGAATCGCATTGTCAGAAAGCTTATGGCAGGATTGGAAGTCCAACTCAAGCAACTGAGGACAGTTGAGTGATACATGAGCCATGCCTGTTCGCCTCAAAGACAGTATTTGAAGTTGGGAACATCTGGAGGGTAGAGTAACATGTTTATTAGCTAGATGACACATGAAACCATATACACTACCAGAAAAAAAAATAATCACCTGACAGATATTCTGAGTGCACGGCACTTCAAAATATGAAGCTCACGCAATCCATCATGATTAACTGTTACTTCTTGGATGCCACTCCCAAGAGAAGCATCGGTTACTGTTAAAGCAGTCAATAATGGGCACTCAGCCAAAGCTAGAAAAAATGCTTCTCCCAGTTGTCCCTTGCCCATTGTTAACGTCTTCAGATGCCTACAAGATACTCTATCCAATAAATACAATAGTAAGACAGAAGAATGTGCTAACATGGGAGAAAATTGGAGGGGAGGACCTTAAAAACATAATTGCTTCCAGAACTAGTGTTTCTGCATTTATGACACCATGCAAATTGAGTTCTGTTACACTCGGGTAACGACGGCAAATATTAACAACTGCAAAAACAACATATTAAAACATAAATAGCATCAGGTAAATCCTGTGGGATCTCAAAAGGTGCCAAATAATGATAAGCATGGGTACATTCTGCAAGCCATAGCCTTCCAAAACAATAGATACTTAGTTTCAAGGAAGAATTCAGTATGGTAATTCATATTTATTGATTAAAAACTACAAATCATAGTCATAATCTTCAAACCAACAGACTTTAACCTAATCGTATTTCCCTCCTATAAATTTCTAAAAAAATAACAGACAAGTTTGAATTATGAAGTCGATGTGTCTGTCATTTGCAAAAGTGAGGTGGTAGGAAATAAATAGCAAGCACACTATTCTGATTTCCAACTATTGGCAATAGTGATGTGGTAGATACCAAGAAACTGACTTACAGTTCTGCAGTGATATCCTAGTGTTATCAAATTTCAAACACTTCCAGAAATCATCATGCACACTAGCAGATCGCCACTGTTTGCAGGTAACACCTGCTCTGCATAAATCCTTCTGGCCCAAGAAAGAGAATATCTGCCATGGAAAACCTAAGAAATTAGTCCATTCCAAATCAGGCAGAAGCAATATTTCTGTAGATAAACTATAAGAAAATGGAACTCAGGGCACACCAGGTGCAGGAGATCGTCGGAGAGATCCATTCTTATTCCAACATCTTCAGAATTTCTTGCACCTGAGTTTTCTGCATTATCAACTTGCTCATTATTGGCATCCCTTGGGCTCTCACTACCATCATTTGGAAAAAGTGACAAGCCAAATTCCAATTCATGTTCTGGGAAACGAGACAGCTTTAAATGAACACATTCATCAGAAATGGGCAAAAATGACGAGTCAGAGCCAAAGGGAGTAGCACTGGCACCAGAATGCAGTGGGCTTTCTCTGCAAAATAAAAGAACCTCTTAAACACAACTCAAAATGATGCATAGACAGGTCATCGATATGGTAATCTCTAATCACAATGAGGTTTGGATTAACAAGAGAGGAGAAAATTCTCCAAATCTCATTAGTGTTTCCAAGCAGAAACAATACAAATAACTTTCTTCTACTCCCTACTGGATGACTTGTATCATCAAAAACAGATTGCATACAATGTATACATGACAACAAACACTATTCATAGCAAAGACAATTAAAAGCTGTGTCACTTTATTGCTAACCACCATAATACTACTCCCTCCATTCCCAAATGTAGGTTGTTTTAGTTCTTTTGCAAGTCAAACTTTTCAAAATGCACCAACTTGTACAACATCAAATTGGTTCATTAATATCACCATGAAGTCTTGATAGTGCATTCATTTTGTGGTGTTATAGAGGTTAACATATTATAGAGGTTTGACTTAGGACAGAACTAAAAGGATCTACATTTTTTAAATGGGGGGAGTAGCTCACAACAACACAACAGTTGGAAACAAACCAAAACAAGCAAGATGATCAATATCCAAAGATATCATATCATACTAATAAAAAAAACTTCAGAAATTGTGGTCCTTGCTTGAGTGCCATAGTAAAAGATTAACCCTAAACTACACATGCACAAAAACATGCAAATAGTGTACAAGACTATTTAGAATAATTTCAAAACCACAGAAAAAATGTTCATTGTGCAACATAGGAATGATACAAAAAAGTTAGCACCAAAGTAGTAAACAATATTTAAAAAGCAAAGTGCTATACTTGGATGAAGGACAGACTGAGGTCGAAACACCAACCAAAATCTTATTCAGCATGGCATGATTCATCTAGATCTCTAGTAAGACAAGAATCTCTGACATTTTTAGGAGTGTCTATGGTAGATGACAAGATGTATCTTCATTATATATACTCCCTCCATTCCAAATTGTAAGTCGTTTTGGCTTTTCTAGATACATAGTATCTACATATAATATGTATCTAGGTGCTAGCAAAAGCTATGTATCTGGAAAAGCCAAACCAATTTACAAATTGGAATGGACAGAGTAACTTAGTTTCTTTATTACAAATACAGTTGAAGGGAAAAAAATTGTGAGTAAGAAGTCATCATGCAAAGAATCTAAAAATCAGCATATTGCTTTTTTGCCTAAGGACTACAAACTTATTACTGTCTCCCAAGTATGTGATAGAAATATAGTCCTTTCAAATTTGAGTCATATTTACTTGATGGAGCATAAATGCCATGCGGCAATTAGGAAAAGAAGATCAATCACGAGGGGGCAACTAGATTAAATATCCTGCAATAAATTCAACGCAGCCTAGGTATTCAGATCTTCAAAACAATTCAAGTGGCATGTCAAGGCCCAGTAAAGCTTTATACTGGAGTACTTGTTATAGCAGGAAATATGTGCTAACTGCTAACGCACAACATGGTTAGAGCAAGCACTTTCTCCATTGATCCATTTGTTGGTCCTTTATCATTTCAGACCAGGGAGGCAGGGATTACAATAACAACACTTCAGGGAACTGCATTACATCTTTAATACCATTGTTAGAGTGGGCTCAGCATTTCAACATACACGAACATACAAAAATGAACTGCATAAATTCTCATGCTTGAGTTCAAGACATATCTTAGGTATCCTCCACATACATGCAAAAAAGAACAAGACCTAAGGTTGCAATTCCACATCAATCAACTACATAATGCATGAAGTGCGGCTTCGTTTAAATTTCACTAGTCAACTACATAATGCATGAAGTGCGGCTTCGTTTAAATTTCACTAGGCAGGTTTTCCTGAAAGTACTATCAATAGGAACTAGAGAAACAAAACATATAAACGAACCAAAACTCCACAGCATGCAAAGCACTAAAACTGAGGAGTAACATTCGCACAACTTACTCGCCAAAGCGTCGTACTCTGAGCCGTTTATTTTGCAGGTCTCTGTCTTCATCCTCTTCGTCCAGGTTGTCCCACCCAACCTCCACACTGCCACCCACATGGGGGCCGTCTAGGATACCACCCAACATGTCACGGAAGCCGAGAGAAGAGATGGATTGTCCGCCCAAGGCCCTTTCCGCACCCTGCGAGCTCCCAGCGGCATCGGGGTTCCACTCCGGCAGAACCGCCGTCCAGTTAAGTGAGCGGGGAGCGGGCTCCTGCCGCGGCGGAAGGTGCCAGCCTCGCCGCCCCAGCGACAGCGCGAGTTCCAGCTCCTCTCGCGCCTCCTCATTCCCCTCTTCCTCGTCACCAGCGCCACCGCCAGCGCCCTGCACGCCCTTCATCCGGCCCCTATCCGCCATGCCCTCAGGCCAAAAGACCAAAACCAAACCCTAGAACCATCCCCGGCGCCATTTCCGGCCGCCCAGACCCGAACGCGCCTCCCCCCACGCGTAACCCGACGGAACTCACCGATTTGACACCACGGCACGGTGAATTCCACCGGATTCGGCCGAATCGGCCTGGCCCAGCCCCGCACGGCCACCGGTAGTGCTGGCGCGCACGACACAGGAGCGAGTCCTCGGCGAGGTGGGCGGGGGCTGCGTCTCGTCGCGTCCGTACACGTATGCTCGAGTGGGGCCGCACCAGCCGGGCGGATCTGCGCGGCGCGGAGAAGGCGGTGGTGGCCGCAGCCCGCAGGCTCGCGAGCGCTTGGGGAGCGGGGGTGCAGGGAGAGGGTGCGGGGGATGATGGAGAGGGACGGCTCGGGACCGAGGGGGGTGATGGGGCGCGGCCATATTGTATTGTATTGTATGGTTGGGTGCTATTTGCCTGACGGGTAGGGCCGGGGTCGTTGGGGCCAGATGCCAGTGAGGGGGTAGTTTCTGCTGGGCCGTCTTCTTGCGTGGGCTTTGCGCTTGTTCAGTGCGCTGCGGGGCCAGGATAGTTCCGCTCTCGATGGGAGAAGGCAGAATTCAACAGGGGTTGGGACTCGGCCACTTGGAGGGCTGCTCGGTGTGAAAGGAGGAGTTAATCCGATGACATGTGGGCCACGTTTAGTTAGATCACAGTCGATGACATGTTGGGTATGACAGTGGGATCAGAACGTCAGTGTGTATATATATACTAAGGTAGTGTTTAGATGGTGTAAAAGTTAGTGTAAAGTTTCTGTAGCACTTTTCGTTGTTATTTGGTAAAATTTATCCAATCATGGACTAACTAGGCTCAAAAGATTCGTCTCGATATTTATAGACAAACTGTGTAATTAGTTATTTTTTTAATCTATATTTAATATTCTATGCATGCGTCCAAAGATTCGATGTGATGGAAAATCTTGTAAAATTTTTGGAATTTTGAAGAAAGTAAACACTGCCTAGGATTGGTTAGAGCGTTAGAGGTGCCTAACGTGCGCTTTGACTGCGGATTTGCCCCGAGACAGGGAAGGGACGGGTGGGCCCCTTATGTCTCTCACGGGGGTGTGCTACTTGCAGTGTGTTTGCATAATTCTATACCAAGGCGGCCCCACGTGTCATCCAGCTTGCTCCTCGTTGGCTGCGACCACGGTCAGCTGCGATCTAAGTTTGACTTCGCACCGTTAATGTTAGAGGTCGGTGGCTACCAAAGTGGGCCAACAATCAGCATGCCCTGCCCCAACGATTGTTTAGATAAAAAAAAGTGGATATGTACCTGTGACACGTACGAATTGAACTTCATATACAATCTATGAATAATGATATTGTATTAAACTAAGATTAACAACAATGACACATTGACGCAATTAGAGAATCATAGAGCATCCGAGAATGGGGTTGCTCACATCGTCGATGGCTACAGTAGTTAACAGCACCACCCTGGGCAACAGTAAGGAGATGGAAGGGGGACAGGATGGACATACGGCCGGCCAACGTCACCTCCGCAAGTGAGCAACCCATTTCCTGTGACACGAGGGTGACTGAACCTGTAACAGTGTCTCATGCTTTCAATCATGATAATGCCTAGTATGCAGAGACTACAGGACAACGCCGCCATCAGTGACTACACTGGCATCACTCCAAGTGAGGAAACTCCCAGTTTAGCATCTCCTAATACTACTTCTAATGCTACTGATAGTATTGTGTTTGAGGCTACTGCTAGTAACGTGTGTGTAGGCACGGCACATACAATGCTTAACACAACTCCTATCTCTTCATCTACAGAGCTGGGAACAGGCAAGACGGGCGAGGAGGCACTAGCTGGCATGGGCATAGATCTGGGGATGGTGCTCGGACATCTTCAGGACATTCTGGTGAGCTCCCCCCTGCATGAACCCAAACGTGGCTTCTCAATATCTTAGCGATGAGTCCTTAACTATAGAACAACCTAGGCCACCCCCAAATGCCACTCTTTCATCACTAGTGCAAAACCCATCTGTAGAGCAAGAACAATCGGTAGGAGAAGAAAATGATCACTGCATTTCAGATGAACAACATCTTGCACCCATAGATGCTTTTCTGGAATCAATTTCCAAACCACTTCCCCAACCTTTGTTAACTCAAAGACCGTGCTAACAAATCTCCAATCCCTGACGAGTTTGATCTATATGCACAGTACTTCGCAAGACCGATCGAGAAGACCACGATGGACGCCATCCAGGACCTCATCGAGCATGGCGCCTTGATCGAGAAGAAGGGTGGCAATTAGGGGGAGGCCACCGAGACTCCAGGACAGGTGGCCTAGGCACAAGGCTTCAGTGGACAATGAGCAATGTTAGCCCCTACTGGTAGGGGGTTTAGGCTGTGCGCCCATTGTATCTGCTTGTTGTCGTTAGAGCCAAACGTGGCTTTGGGATCGCTGTTATGAACCTGTTAGGACTTGGTTGTTGTTGGATGCACGCCTGCTGGCCATGGAGCCTTCGGCGGTACTGGTTGTGCGCCTGCTGGCCATGGAGCCTTCGGCAGGAAATATGTATGCTCAAGACTTGGAGGGAGAACTTGGACCTGCTGGCAATGTTGCCTTCGGCCCTCCCCTTATGTACTCTTCGGTCTTTGGGGGAGAATTATGGTCTGCTAGCTCTGTTGCCCTCGGCCATCCTCCATTGTGTGCAAGTAGGAAGAATTAATCATTATGTCGGCTAAGAATTGTAACCTATTGTGTTGGAATGTGAGAGGATTGAACGACGGGGCTAAGCGAGCATCTGTCTGAAACCAAATACTTTCTACTAGTGCTACGTACAATTGTGTGCCTACAGGAAACAAAAATTAGCAACTGGACACATAGTTTGCTAGTGGATACAATTGGTGCAGATTTGGCGAACAATGTGGCGTTCCTACCTTCCGTGGGTGCCAATGGAGGAATACTTAGCGCTGCATCTAATCATTTCTTCAACATAAGTCAACCACACCTCACCACCTACACAGTCTCAGCAAAGATAACGATGTTAGCGGAGAATAGAACATGGACCATAACCGGGGTTTATGGACCATAGAGCGATGTAGACAAACTCTTCTTTCTCCAGGAGATTACGAACTTGCGCACACATAGCCTCCCAACCTAGCTGGTGTGGGGGTATAGATCCGTATACCCTCATGGCTCCACATGGGCCGCGTTAGACGAGGTGGCCCAATTCGTCAGAAAGGGCCGCGCGGGTCTCCGAACTGCTCGGCGAACCGTGCGGGGCAAGTAAAGACTACTTGACGGTCAAGGAAACCTAGTCGGTTAGGATAGACATTGTGTCCTCCGTGGATACAGGAGTTGTAATCGGCTGAGATTAGATTGCTTAGATCTGTTACCTTGCCCCCCATATTATATAAGGTGGGCAAGGACCCCCCCTCAAAACATATCATCACGCATCAATACAATCTACAAAGATGCAGGACGTAGGGTATTACACAATTTGCGGCCCGAACTTGGATAGATCATGTATTCCTCTTGCGTCACCATCTAGATCGTCGTCTTGCGCACCTCCGCCGATAATCTACTACAGTGGGCATACCCCTCGGTAGACTGCGGACCATATCTCGTCGACAGTGGCACGCCAGGTAGGGGGTGTGCGTGCAGACTCTATGGCGAGCCAAATGGTTAACTTCCCTGCTTCTATGGTCCTTCCAGCGGGACTAACTTTCACGATCAGGACATTCACCTGGACCACCGACGCTGACGGTCCCACTGAAGTCATGGAGGCAGTGCAGGCTCCCCCTGCGCCAACCGAATCTACATCAACAACGGCGGATTCGATCTCGAGACCAGTCTCAGGGTCGCCTCCTCCAACCACCCACCGATCGCTTCCCCGCTATCAAGGGAGGCGTCTTGACAATACCGATCTGGTCGAGTCCATCGATCGGGTCACCACGAATTTGGCCGAAACCCTAACCTTAGTAGATTCGATCAGAGATCGGTCTGCTGAGGATTATCGTTCCCAACCAGCTTGGGCTGGCCGCCAGGGACGCCTGGACATCGATCTTGTGATCATGGCGACTCCAGAAGGGCGGACGGTTTGTTACCGACCAGTACCCACAACTGGCCTGAGGTTAGGGGATTACGAAGCCCTAACGGAGTACTTGCCAACACCTACCCATACGGGTTGGTGAACACGGCATCCGAGTATGCCACCCGCATACCACACCTATTCATGGATCCCGCCAAGTGTGACCACATTTTGGATCTCTGTCTGATAGACCTGCCTGAACCAGACCACCCTACCCCTACTGTTAACATGGTGGATATTAGGCAGATCAGACAGGATTCGCTCTCTATAATCCTGGAAGAGGGTACCGGGTCCACCGAATCTCACGGGACTAGCTATACCCGCACCCTCATCGATCCATATGGGCAGGAGTTCCTAGCCTTTCCTCCCGGCTGAAAGCTCTATGTTTGGTGTTGGTAATTAGTGACAATGCCTAAGTACTAATCCTATGCCTAAGTTGTATGTAGCATATAAGGATTAGTACATTCCAAGGTTGGTGGCAAGATGGACATAGTGATCATGATGGCCACACTTGGATTTGGATGCAACCCTACGTGAGCAAGGCAAAGGTATATGCTTAAGGGTTGTGTTTTAGTAACCAAGACACCTAGTGGGTGTGGTTATATTATAGGATAGATAGCCGTACTATAAAGAGGGGAATGACGCGGCTATTGAACTCCTAAGTGCCTCTAGGTGTGCATTTCATGTCATATGCATTTGGATAGAACTAATAACGCCTCGAAAAATAATTGTGAAAATGCTAACACACATGCACATGGTGATGATCACTTGGTGATGTTAGCACGTTTGCGAAGGCGGTGGAGTTTGAGCGGTAGAGAGGGTTTGGGGTCCTCTCTCCCTCCCGCCGAGCTTGCGAGGCGGGATTCAGGCGTTTTTGAGGAGTTGAAACGACTATTTTCCACTACGCCGAAAGTCGGAAATCAAACGGAAAAGAAACGGAAGAGAACGGAGGTCACAGTGGTGACCGGACGCTGGACCGGACGCGGTCACTGTTTGACCGGACGCGTCCGGTCAGTGTTCAGCGTCTGCGCGTTTTTCAGTTTATTGATCGGACGCGCAGCGCGTCCGGTCACAGTCGACCGGACGCGTCCGGTCGTTCAGGGAGCTTACTGGACTCCAACCGGACGCGGGCACTGTGGCATCCGGTCGGTTCACCAGCGCGTCCGGCTGCTGTTTCGTTGAGCGCTGCTCTGGCTTGACCAGCGCGTCCGGTCAGTCACGGGACTGGCGCGTCCGGTCGTGACCAGCGCGTCCGGTCGTTGCGACCAGCGCGTCCGGTCGGTGTTTCGAAAAAGAGCCGTTGCGCGATCGGCGCGTCCGGTCCACGCGACCAGCGCGTCCGGTCAGCGCGACTGCGGCTGTTTAAGTTCCTAACGGCTATATTCGAAGGGGTACGTCTATAAATACTCGTTGGCCGGCTCAAGGCTCTCTCTCTTGGACATTTTGACATACTTGTGAGCACTTTGAGCTAAGCAACTCCCCTCCCACTCATCTCTCTTGCTTGTTTGCATATTCGAAGTGAGATTGAGTGATCCAAGTGCATTTGCATTGTGAGATAGCATCTAGTTGGCACTTGGTGGTTGATTTGCTGCGGGATTCTTGTTTCTCTTGGTGGTTGCCGCCACCTAGACGGTTTGGAGCAGCTTGGAGGCGTTGGCAAGAGTTGGTGATTGTTCTTGGCCACCTCCGGTGATTGTGAGGGGTTTGTGCCTACCTCGGCGAAGCGCCAAAGGCAACATTAGTGAATTGCTCGTGTCATTTGCAACCTTTTGCCATTTGGTAGGTTCTTGTGGCGTCTTTTGAGAGGCTCGGTGTGAGACCAATTAGCCACCGAACCACGTGGTGAAAAGGGACACAATGAGGACTAGCGTGCCGGCAAGCACGTGAACCTCGGGATAAATCTTCGTGTCATCACTTTCATATTGTGATTGATTGATCCCGGTGTTCGGTTGTCTTGGTATTCATTGTTGATCATATTGGTTGGCTCAATTCTTCGCCCCTCGGTGATACTCTCCTAACTCTCACTTGTATTATTTTCTTAGTTACCTTTGCTAGCTAGTTAGCTTTGCTAGAATAGCTCTTTTGTGTAGCTTGCTAGTTGTTGTTGTAGTTTCCTTCTCGGTTTGACTTGTGCGGTTGAGTGCAAATATACTAGAATTGTGAATTGGATAGGTGGCTTGCAAACACCCTGTAGGCTAAGCAAAACTCGCATCTCGCTATTTGTTATATTGATAAACTTGTTTAGCTTGTCTTTGTAGAAATTTTTAAAAGGCTATTCACCCCCCCTCTAGCCATCAAGACCTTTCAAGTGGTATCGGAGCCGTGGTCACCGTTTGTAAGGCTTAACAACCTCGGTGTAAGATGGCTCAAGTCGTGTTCAACCATGTCGGGGGCGAGCCTCCATTCTTTGATGGTGTCTCATCTTTTGATCATTGGAAAAGAAAGATGAAGCAATATCTTGGCTCTATCAATGAGAAGGTTTGGGAGGTGACACATCATGATTATGCTATCATTGATCCCGACAACCTCACCAACAATGACCGCATCAACAACCAATGCAACACTATGGCTCTCAACACTCTCTACAATGGGATTGATGCAAAGGTCTTTGAGCAAATCAAGGATCTTGAGATGGCAAGTGAAGTGTGGACAAGATTAGAGGAAACATATGAGGGCACTTCAACGGTAAAGAGTGCCAAGCTCTATATGCTCAAGGATAAGTTTGCAAGCTTCAAGATGAAGGATGATGAGTCCATACCGGAGATGTTTTATAGACTACAAGTTATTGTCAATGATCTCAAGAGCCTAGGAGAAGATGTCAAGGACAAGGACTTCTCACATAAGTTCTTGATGAACTTACCTAAGAAGTTTGCTATCTTGAGGAAGATGATCCAAAGAGAGGGTTTGGACAAGGTGACTCCAAACCAAGTGCTTGGAGATGTCATGACCGATGCTCAATATGATGATGATGAAGATGAAGATGAGAAGAAGGAGATCAAGGTCAAGCAAGAGAAGCACATTGCATTCAAGGCTTCATCTTCTAAGGGCAAGAGCAAGGTGGAGAGCGATGATGATGATCCATTCGATGATGAGACCATGGCCCTCCTAGTTCACAAGATGGGGAGGTTCATGAAGAAGAAAGGATATGGTGCAAGAAAGAGAAGGGACTTCATGAAGGCAAAGGAGATGCTTTGCTACAATTGCAATAGCCCCGATCATGTAGTGGCAAAGTATCCCTATGAAAACAAAAGATATCATGATGGGGAGTTGAAGTTGAAGAAGAACAAGAAGGACAAGAAGGAGAAGAAAGAGAAGAAGAGCTTCACTATCAACAAGAAGAAGAAGGGTGGTGGCTATGTGGTCACTTGGGATAGTGATAACTCCGATAATGATGATGATAGCTCTAGTGATGATGAGAGGACCACTCGGCGAGCCATTGCAAGCATCGCCCTCTCCAACAAGCCATCCATCTTCGACACTACATCGACATGCCTTATGGCCAAGCCTACCAAGGTAAATTACAAGGCCGGAGGAAGGCATTGGGTGCTTGATAGTGGGTGCTCTCAACATATGACCGGTGATTCAAGAATGTTCAACTCTCTCAAATCAAATGATAGTGGCATTGATAGTATCACATTTGGTGACAATAGCAAGGGTGATGTGAAGGCTCTTGGAAGGATTGCAATCTCAAATGATCATAGCATTTCCAATGTGCTCTTAGTTGAAAAGTTGAACTTCAATCTTCTCTCAGTTGCTCAATTGTGTGATATCGGTTTCAAGTGCATATTTGGTGTTGATGATGTGGAGATAGTTAGTGTTGATGGCTCCAATTTGATCTTCAAGGGCTTTAGATATGAGAATCTATACTTGGTTGATTTCAATGCTAGTGACACTCAACTCTCAACATGCTTGCTCACCAAATCAAGTATGGGTTGGTTATGGCATAGAAGACTTGGTCATGTTGGCATGAAGCAATTGAACAAGTTAGTGAAGCATGACTTAGTTAGAGGCTTGAAGGATGTCACATTTGAAAAGGATAAGCTATGTAGTGCATGTCAAGCCGGAAAGCAAGTGGGCAACACTCATCTATTGAAAAGCATTATGAGTACTTCCAAGGCATTTGAGTTGTTGCACATGGATCTATTTGGGCCAACTACATACACAAGCATTGGTGGCAACAAGTATGGCTTTGTGATTGTGGATGATTTTACTAGATACACATGGGTATTCTTTCTTGTGGACAAGAGTGATGTATTTGACATATTCAAGAAGTTCATCAAGAGAGTGCAAAATGAGTTTGAGACCACAATCAAGAAAGTGAGAAGTGACAATGGAAGTGAGTTTAGAAACACAAGAGTTGATGAGCTATGTGATGAGCTTGGAATCAAGCATCAATTTTCGGCCAAGTATACACCTCAATCAAATGGTCTAGTTGAGAGGAAGAATAGAACCTTAATTGATATGGCAAGATCAATGTTGAATGAGTATAATGTGAGTCATTCATTTTGGGCCGAAGCAATCAACACGGCTTGCTTCTATAGCAACCGCCTCTATTGCCACAAGTTTCTAGAGAAGACACCATATGAGATCTTAAATGGAAGAAAGCCCAATATTGCATACTTTCGGGTATTTGGTTGCAAATGCTATATCTTGAAGAAGGGCACTAGATTGAGCAAGTTTGAGAAGAAATGTGATGAAGGATTCTTACTTGGTTACTCCACTACTAGCAAAGCTTATAGAGTTTGGAATTTGGCTAGTGGTTTACTTGAGGAAGTTCATGATGTTGAGTTTGATGAAACAAATGGCTCTCAAGATGAGGAAAATAACTTGGATGATGTGAGAGGAACTCAAT
This sequence comes from Saccharum hybrid cultivar R570, assembly GCA_038087645.1. Classification (NCBI taxonomy): domain Eukaryota; kingdom Viridiplantae; phylum Streptophyta; class Magnoliopsida; order Poales; family Poaceae; genus Saccharum; species Saccharum hybrid cultivar. The sequence continues at coordinate 9,621,005 of JAQSUU010000005.1, read as the reverse complement.
TGACCAATGCTATAAAAGAAATGGATATTGGTGATATTATGCCAAAGCAAGTGATTGATGTGGATGACAACAAAGATCAAGTGCTCCAAAGTCCAATTACACAAGCTAGTGGGTCTCTAATGCAAAATCAAGCTAGTACATCATCTCAAGTGCAACAAGATCAACAAGTGGCTAGTTCATCATCTCCAACTTATGATCAACATCAACATCCAAGCAATCAAGTCCAAGTGCTTCAACCAACTAACATTGCAAGAGACCATCCATTGGATTTCATCATTGGTGACATACAAAGGAGAGTTCAAACTAGATCAAGATTGGCATCATTTTGTGCTCACTCTTCCTTTGTGTCAATGGAAGAACCCAAGGACATTGATAAAGCATTGAGAGATCCGGATTGGGTAAATGCAATGCATGAAGAGCTCAACAACTTCAAGAGAAATGAAGTATGGGAACTAGTTGAGAGGCCTAAGGATCATAATGTCATTGGAACAAGATGGGTCTTTCGCAACAAGCAAGATCAAGATGGAATAGTAGTAAGAAACAAAGCAAGACTAGTGGCTCAAGGTTACTGTTGACGGTCCTTAAGTACCAAATATAGTTATCAAATAAATAAAGAAAAGGATCCAAATGCAACCAACACCTAGACTTAGGGTTTTATCTGACAGAATTCCACGAGTTTTGGTGTTTGTCTGTTTATGCAGGGGGTTATCAGAAAATATGGAGGAAAGGACCACACGTCAGGTTTACATAGAGATAATAACGTGTTCACCGATTTTCTATCATCTAGAAGACTTCAGAAGCCACGAGATCGAACGGGAGGCCGAACGGGCCCGGAGGCAGGGCGCCCGCCCTGCTCCCTAGGGCGCCCGCCCTGGCCTGAGAGCCAATCAGGCTCCGTCTTGCGGATTATGCTCCACCGACCTAAGGGATCAAGGAAAACCGTGCGATTAATGTCGGTTTGATCCGACGGCCCACGTTCACTTGAGGGGGCTATATAAGCAGGACCCCTGGCCCCTGGAGGAGGCACTCCCTTATTCTCAATTCCTCAAACCCTAATCTCAGGAGGAGAGTCTCTGATCAAGCCCTAGAGCCACCACATCAACTAGATCTCTAGTATAGCATAGCTACATAGGATTAGAACTAGAAGGAGTCAATCTTCGATTGGTTTCCGGATCTGTCAAGAGGATTCTTGGTAATTCCTTTACTGTTCTTCATTGTTCATCTTTGTTCTTCAATATTATGAATACAACTTTGTTCTATTTCAATATATTGATTATGACTATGCTCTACTTGTTTATGTTTGCGATTATATTGTTCTTAGTTTATCGTAGTTATACGCTTGGCTTAGTTAGATTGGAATTATATACATGTTTAGGATCGTATAGCGTTTATCCATCGGATCCATGGGTAAATGATAAATATTGTGTAGGCGTGGTGCTTAGACCATATTTATCTACGATTGCACCTTATATGCCGGATCGTGGGGTGGTCCGCGATGGTGACAGCTTCATTGGTTCTTATATAGTCCCCCTCCCGTGTGTAAGGCAGGCAGAGCAACATTATTACGGGGGAGTGATTGCTATGTTTCTCATCTTCCTTGATAATATCACTATACATGGGCGTAGTCCTTTCTCGCAATGATTGCCAAGTGTACTTGCACTAACTATGATATGCTAGACTTTATAGTTAAGAATAACTTAGGAAATTTTCTTGTAGTTCGTCCTAATACCATGCTAATGACTTGCTAGAATATCTGTTGAGGTGCTTATCATTATTATATGTGGCTAGCTGATCAGATTAATTATCTTTGTCACCATTCATACTTTATCTATATTTTATGTGACACTTACCCCTGTATGCAAGAGATAGATGAATGCTCTCACTTATACATGCAATGATTGATACTCATTCCTATATTCCATTCCATAATCAACATTGATGTTAGTAATCCCTTCCCAGTGGTAAAAATATAAATAACGATACCTGGAATACTTCCCGGTTAAAATGCTACATCGGTATTAATCTGTGCGCTTGCAGATCTTATTTATTATTTATTTAGAAGAGCAGTTGCATATTTCAATACCGCGTCTCTCATGTCATGCTGGGGATGACAACTTGGCTTAAGTGGCATGAGGGATAGGTTCGGCATTTTTGGCGCCGTTATCAGAATTAGAAAACTAAGTCTACTTTTGGTAATGACGTTAAGAATGCCCAACAAGCATTTTTGGCGCCGTTGCCGGGGAAGGTTGATTTACTAACAAGGAATGAATACGGAATTTGAGTCATCATTCGCATCATTAAGTGATTGAGATCATCAATTCTCCCATACAGATTTACCCCTGTATTTTTTTCTATTCTTATTGTTTTGCAGGGTGATGTATGAATAGAGGACATCTTCCAGAAAATTTTGTTGACAACCCCGAAGCATTAATCAGAGGGGCAAGAGCCAAGCTCAAGAAGTCAACACTTCGACGTAACACTTCATCCAATTCAGAAAACCGCTAAAGTTTCATCCGGAATTTGTCAACAGAGTTCGCAGCCATGGCGAACAAGACGATCCGCGAGTTCTCAGCTCCAACTACGGACAACATCCGCACTGGACCTGCCGCGGCCATCGACAAGAACTTTGAGCTCAAGCCAGGGCTCATCAACATGGTACAAGCCAACCAGTTTTGTGGGAAGCCGCACGAAGATGCAAGTGCTCATCTCCAACACTTCCTGGAGATTTGCAGCACATTCACTATATTAGATGTTCCCAGAGACGCCATACTACTTCGCCTTTTTCCCATTCTCACTATTAGGGAGAGCGAAGCAGTGGTTCTACGCGACGAAGGATAAGAACACTACGTGGGCACTCTGCTCTACGAACTTTCTGGCTAAGTTCTTTCCCATGGGCAAGACCAATGCTCTCCGTGGGAAGATTACAAGTTTTCAGCAACAATATGATGAATCCGTTCCAGAAGCATGGGAGCGCTTTCAAGATTACATCCTAGAATGTCCCCATCATGGAATGGAGAGCTGGCTACTTATGCAGACTTTCTATCATGGGCTCATCACTAGTGCTCGTGAGACCATGGATGCTGCAGCTGGAGGCGCATTTCTATCACTCACCATACCACAAGCTACAGCCCTTGTGGAGAAGATGGCATCCAACCAAGGTTGAAACGAAGAGAGGATCCAAACACGCAAGAAGGGTGGAGGTATGCACCAGCTCAAGGAGGTAGACATGCTGTCTGCAAAGTTAGACCTACTCATAAAAAAGCTCGATGACAAAGCTGGAGACAAAAGAGAAGTCATGAACGTCTACGACTCTCACATGACTTGTGAGGAATGTGGAGACACTGGACACTCAGGCAATCACTGCCCTGAGATGCTTGAGGATGCAAGGTACATCAACAACAACTACAACTACAACCGTCCTCAACAAAATCAAGGTTGGAATCAACAGAGGCCTAACTACTCAGGTAACTACTCAGGTAATTATCAAGGCAATAACTCTTGCAACAACAATAATAATTTTCCACCCCTGAGAGAGTTAGTGTCTAATCAAGGAAAGCTAATGGATAACTTGTCTAAGAAATTGGCATCCAATGATAAAATACTAGAAAACATAAATAATAGAATGGATAATTTCTCTACTGCCATCAAAAACCAAATTAGCTTTAATAAAATGATTGAATCTCAGTTAAATCAAATAGCTGCTGCTGTTCCTGCTACTAACCCCGGTATACCATCACAACTGGAAGGATTAGAATCTGCAAATCTTGTAGACATGTTTGATGCAGATAACTATTGGAGTAATCCCGCTGTCGGAGTACATAATGACCTTCTGCCAGTCAAGAGAGGTGATCCAGGACGCCCCATCATCCCGATCTCCATCGGCATGGTGGACTTCCCAGAAGCACTCTGTGACTTTGGCTCTAGCGTCAACATTATGCCCAGGGTACTCTATGAAAAATTCTTTACATATCCTTTATCAGAAACAACTATATGTTTGCAGCTTGCAGATCGGACACTAAGCTTTCCTAAAGGAATATTAAAGAACATGTGTGTCCGAGTTGGTACCTCGTATGCTCCAGCTGACTTCGTGGTGATAGAGACCGGGTCCGATGAAAGGTCACTAGTTATTCTGGGAAGGCCATTCCTGAACACCTCGGGAGCTGTCATCTACGCCAGCGCTGCGAAGATCAACTTCAACATCAAGGGGAGGAAGGAGACGTTTTCCTTCAAGAACAAGATTACACAAATCCCAGAGCAACCCCAACATGAACCAAGGAAGAGGACCAACAGGAGGAACAAGCAGAACAAGAACAACCAAGGATGGACCGAATCAGCTAAGATGGTCACTGCAGTTCAAGGAGGTCAAGACCGACGACCCAAGTCGCCGTTCCTAATCAAGAAGGACGACCCAGGTATGCCAAGCATTGAGTGCTCAATCAATGGATACTCCTTTCAGAAGGCGCTCTGCGACACTGGATCAGGCGTCAACATAATGGCCACAGTCACCTATCAGCTCTTGTACGGGACCATGCCCTTAAAACCAACATACACTCAGCTCCAGATGGCAGATCAGACATCCCGAAAGGTCGAAGGTATAGTAACCGATGTCCCTGTTAAAATTAACGATCATTTTGTCCATACAGACTTTCAGGTCATTGACATGGGAGACGACGAGTATGATCCACCCATCATCCTAGGAAGACCGTTCCTAGGCACCGTCAAAGCAATCATCTACATTGGAACCGGAGAAGTCCATATGCATTTCCCCTCTGAGAAGGTACGCCGCTACTTTAATGACCCTAACTATATAGTTGAAGATTCTAAGCAGGTCAGGACAAGAAGAAGGCGACGTAACCGTAACCAAAGGAGGCAAACCATCAAGGACGTATGGATAGACTATGAAGGAGAGGTCATAAGGTCCGAGGATACACAATAGGAGACCGAAGCACCAAGTCGGGTATGGAAAGTGAAGACAGTTACACAAGAAGAGGAGGCGCTGCCGGAACCACCGTCTACGCCACCCAAATCCCAGGACAACTAAGAAGAAAAGAAGTCCTGTTCGGAGGACTTAAAAACACCGAACGCCGTGCCAAGAGGTAAACTTGGTAGTTATCATTTTCTCTTTAATTATTGCTCAGTTAATCATGTTCATTCTGTCTAAAAAAATATTGAAAATAGTAAGCCCCATGTGAGTATGCGAGTGGCATAAAACCCATAAGTACATTCACTGTGGTGGCATAAAAAAATAAATAATATATATATTTTTTCTGTTCTATAAAAATAAAAATAGAGAGTGACATTTATCAAGGAAGCTCAAACATGATAAAGGCTAGATATTTATGCTAACGCTTAATCAAGTTCCACGAAGCTTTGTTGTCTATTTGAGCTCCACAGAATTCAGGAAGACTAGCAGATGGAGGACATCCTAATCGTTGTCAGGTGCTGCCGACATTCAAATACACCTCTGCACCTGCTAGCTACATCAGAAGAAATTACGTCAAGATCCAGCTTGGGGGAGAGCACCCCCATTTATCCCGATAAGTATTTTTATCTATAGTTATACCTATGCTTTATTAAAATAAAAAGATGCATAATCATGAAAACCCAAATAAATATTTTATGTTTATATATATTTGCTTAGTTTAATAAATAAATAAAGTAGCTATGCTAAACTGAATCTTGAAAATAAAACTCTAGCATGGATATGATGAATAGTTGCTCTGCCTAATTTTCAAATTTATTCTCTCTCTAGTTTAGACATAACTGTTATAATTTAAAACTGGCTCTAAACCTGAACTAGCGGGAAGAGAACTTGATCTGAAGTCTAAGTTGTTAGCGGATATGATATGGGAAGGTTGAGCTGCTGTTTATCTGTTCCTAGAGATGCTAGAATTCTGGAGAATTTTATCTTTAAAAATCTTTAAAATGTTGCATGATGAGTTCCTGTATGATGAGAGTTTAAATTCCTACCACAGCCATATATACATGCTTGTTAGAATAAGATCCGCACTTTTACTACTTACTGCTTATGGGCATTGAGTGTGGTCAAGCTGTGTAGACCCTTAGGAACTTGTCATGTGGTTAAAATCAAGATTCACTTGCATGTTCACTCATACATGCTGCTTCTACTCCGAAAGTACGCATCCACATATATCCACTCATTTCCATCTCCAGATTCACCCAAGATTATTCTACCCCTGACCCGGGAGAGAATAGCCAAAAACATTATCCCATTCCTGTTATTCCCTGTGAAGTTAATGCTCAAGTCATTTCTACTACCACTTGCTATATTTTCAAAAGAGGGAGATTGCTCTAAAAAAATATATAAATACGAGGAAATAAAAAGGAGCAAGTGCTCGGAACCTCGAAGAAAGAAAAAGTGAGACGAGAGGTAAAAATGGACAAGTGTCCGACAGTAGAATTAGGGGTACAAGATACCCACCTGAGAAAAAAAAAGAAAAAAAGAGAAAAAAATAAAAATAAATAGAGCATCTCATTCCCCTCAAAAGTTTTAAAAAGCAAGAAAGGTATGTATTCCCTCAAAAAGAGCATTAGACTTTTGTTATCACTATCATTACCATACACCACTCATTCACCACACATGCACATCTTGATTTGACTTATTGACTTGTTTCTCTGGATCCATGGTTTGACTATGCAATAAATGTTCTATGAGTATGTATACTGTATCTCCCACCTATGAGCTCCAGATATCAAAGCCTTATTAGAGTAGGGTGAGAGAGAAGGCAATGTCACTACGCCTTATACCATAAATACCACATACTTTGAGAGAGAAGGCATATACCATTACTGCCTTGGTAAGGATCCAGAAATACCACAAAAGAGAGACCCGAGAAAGTCATACAAGGAATCTCTGAGTTTTATTTGAAAAATTTGCAAAAACTCCAGAGCTATAGCTGATCAAGAATAAGAGACATGGCGTTTGACTAGACCGTTCTATCTTTTAACCACTCAAGATGCAGGTGACGGTTGCAAGTCCCATGGTGAACGGTAAAATGAGTAAGTTTTAAGTCTTGACAGTTTACTCTAACTCAGGGATGAGACCTTATTTGAAAGCATATGTACCATCAACGTTCAAAGGCGTTGCAGCAACTTCTGGTCCATAATGAGTCTATCCTTGCTCAGGGACGAGTAAGAGGTAAGCTTGGGGGAGTTTGTTGACGGTCCTTAAGTACCAAATATAGTTATCAAATAAATAAAGAAAAGGATCCAAATGTAACCAACACCTAGACTTAGGGTTTTATCTGACAGAATTCCACGAGTTTTGGTGTTTGTCTGTTTCTGCAGGGGGTTATCAGAAAATATGGAGGAAAGGCCCACACGTCGGGTTTACATAGAGATAATAACGTGTTCACCGATTTTCTATCATCTAGAAGACTCCAGAAGCCACGAGATCGAACGGGAGGCCGAACGGGCCCGGAGGCAGGGCACCCGCCCTGCTCCCTAGGGCGCCCGCCCTGGCCTGAGAGCCAATCAGGCTCCGTCTCGCGGATTATGCTCCACCGACCTAAGGGATCAAGGAAAACCGTGCGATTAATGTCGGTTTGATCCGACGGCCCACGTTCACTTGAGGGGGCTATATAAGCAGGACCCCTGGCCCCTGGAGGAGGCACTCCCTTATTCTCAATTCTTCAAACCCTAATCTCAGGAGGAGAGTCTCTGATCAAGCCCTAGAGCCACCACATCAACTAGATCTCTAGTATAGCATAGCTACATAGGATTAGAACTAGAAGGAGTCAATCTTCGATTGGTTTCCGGATCTGTCAAGAGGATTCTTGGTAATTCCTTTACTGTTCTTCATTGTTCATCTTTGTTCTTCAATATTATGAATACAACTTTGTTCTATTTCAATATATTGATTATGACTATGCTCTACTTGTTTATGTTTGCGATTATATTGTTCTTAGTTTATCGTAGTTATACGCTTGGCTTAGTTAGATTGGAATTATATACATGTTTAGGATCGTATAGCGTTTATCCATCGGATCCATGGGTAAATGATAAATATTGTGTAGGCGTGGTGCTTAGACCATATTTATCTGCGATTGCACCTTATATGCCAGATCGTGGGGTGGTCCGCGATGGTGACAGCTTCGTTGGTTCTTATATAGTCCCCCTCCCGTGTGTAAGGCAGGCAGAGCAACATTATTACGGGGGAGTGATTGCTATGTTTCTCATCTTCCTTGATAATATCACTATACATGGGCGTAGTCCTTTCTCGCAATGATTGCCAAGTGTACTTGCACTAACTATGATATGCTAGACTTTATAGTTAAGAATAACTTAGGAAATTTCCTTGTAGTTCGTCCTAATACCATGCTAATGACTTGCTAGAATATCTGTTGAGGTGCTTATCATTATTATATGTGGCTAGCTGATCAGATTAATTATCTTTGTCACCATTCATACTTTATCTATATTTTATGTGACACTTACCCCTGTATGCAAGAGATAGATGAATGCTCTCACTTATACATGCAATGATTGATACTCATTCCTATATTCCATTCCATAATCAACATTGATGTTAGTAATCCCTTCCCAGTGGTAAAAATATAAATAACGATACCTGGAATACTTCCCGGTTAAAATGCTACATCGGTATTAATCTGTGCGCTTGCAGATCTTATTTATTATTTATTTAGAAGAGCAGTTGCATATTTCAATACCGCGTCTCTCATGTCATGCTGGGGATGACAACTTGGCTTAAGTGGCATGAGGGATAGGTTCGGCATTTTTGGCGCCGTTATCAGAATTAGAAAACTAAGTCTACTTTTGGTAATGACGTTAAGAATGCCCAACAGTTACACACAAATAGAGGGTCTTGACTTTGGTGAAACTTATTCCCCGGTTGCAAGGTTGAAAGCAATTAGGATCTTACTTGCCTATGCTTGTGCTCATAATATCAAGCTATATCAAATGGATGTGAAGAGTGCATTTCTCAACGGGTACATTCAAGAGGAGGTGTATGTGGAGCAACCTCCCGGTTTTGAAGATGACAAGAAACCCAACCATGTATATAAGTTAAGGAAAGCTTTGTATGGATTGAAGCAAGCACCTAGAGCATGATATGAAAGATTGAGGGACTTCTTGCTATCCAAAGGATTTGTCATGGGCAAAGTGGATACTACTCTCTTCACCAAGAAGATTGGGAAAGACTTGTTTGTATTGCAAATATATGTTGATGATATCATATTCGGTTCAACCAAACAAGATTATTGTGATGAGTTTGGAAAAATGATGGCAAAGGAATTTGAAATGTCAATGATCGGTGAACTTAGTTTCTTTCTTGGACTTCAAATCAAACAAATGAAGGAAGGAACATTTGTGAGCCAAACCAAGTACATCAAAGATATGCTCAAGAAGTTTGGCATGGAAGATGCAAAGGGCATTACAACCCCAATGGGCACTAGTGGAAGTTTTTATAGTGACAAGAGTGGCAACATGGTGGATCAAAAGCTATATAGATCAATGATTGGTAGCCTACTCTATGTGACGGCATCAAGGCCCGATGTAATGTTTAGTGTATGTATGTGTGCAAGATTTCAAGCCTCACCAAGAGAAAGTCATTTGAAGGCAACAAAGAGAATATTGAGGTATTTGAAGCATACACAAGATGTTGGATTATGGTATCCCAAAGGTGCAAGCTTTGAGCTAGTTGGATATTCGGATTCCGACTATGCCGGTGACAAAGTAGAGAGAAAGAGCACCTCCGGGACTTGTCAATTGTTGGGAAGATCACTTGTCTCATAGTCATCCAAGAAGCAAAATAGTATTGCACTATCTACCGCCGAAGCCGAATACATCGCCGCGGGTAGTTGTTGTGCACAAATCTTGTGGATAAAGGCAACATTAAAGGATTTTGGAATCAATTTCAAGAATGTGCCATTGCTATGTGACAATGAAAGTGCCGTGAAGCTAACCAACAATCCGGTTCAACATCAAAGAACAAAGCATATTGATGTTCGCCATCACTTTATTAGAGATCATCAACAAAAGGGTGACATTGCTATTGAGAGTGTGGGCACCGAAGATCAATTAGCCGATCTATTCACCAAGTCACTTGATGAGAAGAGATTTCACAAGCTAAAGAATGAGTTGAACATACTTGACTTCTCCAACATGAGTTGATGCACCCCAATGTTATGACATGCCTCTCCTTCGAGCCCCAAGGTACAATTGGTTGACATGTCATACATTCTATACTAAGGACATGTTTAGTGCATCTAGTCATGATTTCTTATGTTCTAGGCTCATTCGTGAAAATCAAATGAATTTGAAGTTTATATGGTGCCACTATTGTTTCCATGTCTTGTATGATCTAGTGGTAGCATATAACTTGTTTAAGTAGCTTGTGATCCTAAGTGTTTAATCTAGATCACTTGTCTAAATATTTGCTTCAACATGGTGCATGATAACCCTTCTAGTGAGGTGTGAAGAAGCTTGCCCTTGGATCAAACCGAAGCATTTCATTTATACAAGCAATCTAGGTTGAATCACAAACTTGATCCTCACCCCATAATTCAACATGATAATCTATCTAAAATTGGTCCCTTGTGGTCATTGGTGCCAAAGGGGGAGAAAATGTTGTTCACAAAGATAGATTCCAAAGGGGGAGAAAACCTAATGGGGAGAATTGATAAAAGAAGGGGATCAACTAAAATTTTGAGCACACAAGTAGGGGGAGCAAGCTCTTAAACATGAATGTTGCATTTCTTTGTGCACTTCATATGTATGATGCATAGTTATGCATTTCTTTTTCTCCGATACATTGCTTGTGTGGTGACTTGCTAGTATAATTTGAATGATGTATTGAGATACTAGCATGAATAGGAAGTAGTTAGATTTTTCTTGCTTCATGTTTTACAAAGCGGTACTAGAACCTTGCTTATAATGTTGATCTCACGAGGTTTCTAGTTATGTTTGTGCTTTTCCAAGTGGTATCTAACTACACAAGGTGCTAAGATGGTGTTTATCGCTACTCCGATGGTATCACGCTTCAAAGGTCTATAATCTAAAACACTTAGCACCTATTGGTAGTCAATGCTCCTAATCTTTCCTATCTAACATGTATGCTTCCAAAATCCAAACATATAGCATACAAGTAGGGGGAGCCATTGCTATCAATTTGAATTCATGATCACTTGTCCATACTTCTTACACATGGTAATACACTTGGACAATGTGACATGGGTTCAATCAAAATTTTATCATAATATCTTTGTGAAAGGGTTGTCACCAATTACCAACAAGGGGGAGATTGAAAGCTCTATGTTTGGTGTTGGTAATTAGTGACAATGCCTAAGTACTAATCCTATGCCTAAGTTGTATGTAGCATATAAGGATTAGTACATTCCAAGGTTGGTGGCAAGATGGACATGGTGATCATGATGGCCACACTTGGATTTGGATGCAACCCTACGTGAGCAAGGCAAAGGTATATGCTTAAGGGTTGTGTTTTAGTAACCAAGACACCTAGTGGGTGTGGTTACATTATAGGATAGATAGCCGTACTATAAAGAGGGGAATGACGCGGCTATTGAACTCCTAAGTGCCTCTAGGTGTGCATTTCATGTCATATGCATTTGGATAGAACTAATAACGCCTCGAAAAATGATTGTGAAAATGCTAACACACATGCACATGGTGATGATCACTTGGTGATGTTAGCACGTTTGCGAAGGCGGTGGAGTTTGAGCGGTAGAGAGGGTTTGGGGTCCTCTCTCCCTCCCGCCGAGCTTGCGAGGCGGGATTCAGGCGTTTTTGAGGAGTTGAAACGACTATTTTCCACTACGCCGAAAGTCGGAAATCAAACGGAAAAGAAACGGAAGCGAACGGAGGTCACAGTGGTGACCGGACGCTGGACCGGACGCGGTCACTGTTTGACCGGACGCGTCCGGTCAGTGTTTAGCGTCTGCGCGTTTTTCAGTTTGTTGATCGGACGCGCAGCGCGTCCGGTCACAGTCGATCGGACGCGTCCGGTCGTTCAGGGAGCTTACTGGACTCCAACCGGACGCGGGCACTGTGGCGTCCGGTCGGTTCACCAGCGCGTCCGGTCGCTGTTTCGTTGAGCGCTGCTCTGGCTTGACCAGCGCGTCTGGTCAGTCACGGGACCGGCGCGTCTGGTCGTGACCAGCGTGTCCGGTCGTTGCGACCAGCGCGTCCGGTCGGTGTTTCGAAAAAGAGCCGTTGCGCGATCGGCGCGTCCGGTCCACGCGACCAGCGCGTCCGGTCAGCGCGACTGCGGCTGTTTAAGTTCCTAACGGCTATATTCGAAGGGGTACGTCTATAAATACTCGTTGGCCGGCTCAAGGCTCTCTCTCTTGGACATTTTGACATACTTGTGAGCACTTTGAGCTAAGCAACTCCCCTCCCACTCATCTCTCTTGCTTGTTTGCATATTCGAAGTGAGAATGAGTGATCCAAGTGCATTTGCATTGTGAGATAGCATCTAGTTGGCACTTGGTGGTTGATTTGCTGCGGGATTCTTGTTTCTCTTGGTGGTTGCCGCCACCTAGACGGTTTGGAGCAGCTTGGAGGCATTGGCAAGAGTTGGTGATTGTTCTTGGCCACCTCCGGTGATTGTGAGGGGTTTGTGCCTACCTCGGCGAAGCGCCAAAGGCAACATTAGTGAATTGCTCGTGTCATTTGCAACCTTTTGCCATTTGGTAGGTTCTTGTGGCGCCTTTTGAGAGGCTCGGTGTGAGACCGATTAGCCACCGTACCACGTGGTGAAAAGGGACACAACGAGGACTAGCGTGCCGGCAAGCACATGAACCTCGGGATAAATCTTCGTGTCATCACTTTCATATTGTGATTGATTGATCCTGGTGTTCGGTTGTCTTGGTATTCATTGTTGATCATATTAGTTGGCTCAATTCTTCGCCCCTCGGTGATACTCTCCTAACTCTCACTTGTATTATTTTCTTAGTTACCTTTGCTAGAAAAGCTCTTTTGTGTAGCTTGCTAGTTGTTGTTGTAGTTTCCTTCTCGGTTTGACTTGTGCGGTTGAGTGCAAATATACTAGAATTGTGAATTGGATAGGTGGCTTGCAAACACCCCGTAGGCTAAGCAAAACTCGCATCTCGCTATTTGTTATATTGATAAACTTGTTTAGCTTGTCTTTGTAGAAATTTTTAAAAGGCTATTCACCCCCCTCTAGCCATCAAGACCTTTCACCGGCTTTGGAGGCATCGTCTTCACCGTTAGTAACGATGAGCCCCCTCGCGATGGGGAAACCGATCAAGAGAGGACCGCTAGAGAGGAAAGAAACACCGATTGTAGGGCTCGGACAGTCGACCTGGAGAACGCTGAAGAAGATGCAGCTGATGCAGCCGCGGGTGGCCAGCGCGATATCCGCCGTGATTTGACTGACGCTTTTGACATGTGCGACAACCAGTAGGTTTTCAAGACACCGAGCGCCAACATTGCCGTCGCCATGAACGAACTCAACAAGCTCCCAGAATCCCCAGCACTTGATGCTATCAAGGCTTATTTGAAGGCGGCCATAGTCCAGGTCAACGAGAGGTGTACACCTGCTCCATCGGCGTCCTCCACCCAAAGTCATCGCCAACGAGGCCCCTAGCAATGAGGAGGTCCTTATCTTTACCAGGGCCACGACGTGAACTATGAGCCACACCGTCCCTGAGATCAAGGTGGAAGGCGCGATGTCGACCAGCATGACATCGATCAAGGGGGTGAACGTAATTAGCAAGGCGGGCGAGGCACACGTCATGGAGGGGAGCGTATTGCAAACTGCGGTGGCGGCTGTCACTGAACCGTCTAAATTATAAGAGCACAAGTACAAAAACAATCACCGAAGTGATCAAATTCTCGCACTTGAGCCCATATAACTCCGGTAGTCCAATGAAATCACGAGGGATTTCAAACCAACCAACATACAAGCCAAGATCGTAGTGATTCAACATAACAAGTTACATGTTACATTCATTTCATAAGTAGTTCAATATACATCAGAGTTCAACATAGTTATTACAACTTAAGTTCAAAAGTAGCGGAAGCAAAGTAATTTGAAACTAACAACACCCTTATTTCAAATACATGCCAGTACCAAGGTCGACTTCCAACAAAAGCATTAGAGAGAAGATAACTCAGAAGGATCATGCCCGTGATCACACTCCACCACTAAGGCAGGAGCCAACCAACTCTTGCAGTCGCCATGATACATCACAACCTGCAACAAGTGGGGATAAAACCCTGAGTATAAGAAGGTACTCAGCTAGACTTACCCGTCAAAAACCAGAAATAAAGTGACACCAAGGATCATGCAAGGCTGATATAAAGTGGGCTAGCTTGACAACATTTTGCATAAAAGCTTATATAGATAAGTAATCATTAAGCTTAAACATCAAGTTAATTATCATTAACCTATCGTCTATATTAGAACCTGTACTAGAGCACTCACTTTATTAGGAGCAAACAATATTAACCATAGCAGGTATAAATTGAGGCAACCTTTCCATCGTCATCCAATTAACCATCCGTTCAATTTAATTGAATCTACGTTGCCGCTGCTTAAGTCAAGTGCTCACTAACCGGGAGCGACGGCGATTCGAATCGAGTTCCTATCCAGCTAGAGGGGTATTTCTAACACTCACCGCGTAGGCCCTTGCCAGGGTCGCACAAGCCACCTTTGGTACAATTCAGGAGTTGCGGGTTCGACTGATGCCGCATCCCTAAGGGCAACACTCTGCCAGGTGATAGGGACTCTAACCCCCCTTGGTCTCACACCAATGTCCCCAAGCACATCCTTACTTCCTCCAAGATGCGACCTACCATTCGATTCCCGGCCTGAACTGTATTACTTGGCTTCGCGGTCGGAACGGCTTATCCAGCCAACTAAGTGTTAGACTGCGTTCAACATAACTCAAGGACGTACAACGAATCGGTCCTTAAACAACTCAGACGGGGATAGATCCACACCCAAGACCTCCATGCCTTGTTGCTTCACTATCGTCATCCCGCCCGGTCTCATTTCATTTTATTAACACATGGTTCCTTTCCATGATAGTAAATATAGCCAACCGTACCATAGATGAATATCCCTACATCTCGCAGGTGACAGGAAATCACCTGACTTCTACCGCTTAAAGCAGGACTAAGCATCTATTCGATCCTAGTCTATGTAGGATTCTAGGATTCATATATTTGGACAAGGAGTGATATTGATGCAGCAAGGTTTTCACCCAACTCCTATACGTAATGTAACAATACATATAACACATATATAGTATTGCTTTAAAAAGTAGGGAGTCTTATAATGCTCCGGGGCTTGCCTGGGATCTGACTCAAGTTAAAGTTTGTCAGATGAAACCCGCTTGGCGAGCATCTCCCAATCTAGCACTTGTCCGATCCTTTCATCTTCGAGATAGGTCCACCAACACCATCTTCTGGTTAGCTCCACATCACGTCCTTCACGTGTTTCAGCTAGCATACCAAAATGAGGTGCAACAATGCATATGTGTGAATGCATAGAAGTGCAATAAACAAGGAAATCAAGCAAGCATACCAAAGTTCACATAAGCACCTAGAGCTAATTAACTTAATCCTCACTGAGGCATAACATAGAAGAGGGTAAGCACATTAATCAAGACACAAGTCTCATAATATCACAGGGTACTAACCCAAGTATCATCAAAGATATGAGTCACACTTCAACACACTAGCATGGCAAAGTTAATCAAAGCACTAGAACTAGAATTTGCCACCTTCTGGACATACATGTAGTAGCGGAGTAAATCAATCCTATCTAGAGTTATACAAATCTAAATGATGTGCAACAAGACATTATAGAAAGATTATGAATTTGTCTACAATTCATTTATAATCACCTAAGCCTGATTCTCAAGTTTAATAGGTCGAAAAGATAAAACTACAGAATCTGGTCTGCTCCAAACAGAGAGCAACCAAATCTAGGACCTGACTTTAAACATCTATAACTCAAAAACTACTTGGCCAAATACCACTAAATTTTAACATAAGCTAGATAAATGAATTATGTACAACTTTTCTATAGACAAGATGCTCAGAAAACATCATTAACATGGGGTAATTTACATTGCCCCCAGAACTGTCCAGAAACCACATTTGCAAGAAATAATTATTAACTTATGTTGCAAACATATAATTGGACAAAACCAACTTTACCAACATGTCACACATGACTAATGAACACCAGAAAACATAGTGTCCATTACTAAATAAATTCTTTTAATACATTTTCTTAATTTATTTAGATAATTAGGTGGAATTATGAACACCTATCAAAAGTGCACAATAAATTCTACCAAAATTACAATGGCCTACATATGCCCTCAGTAGTCTACTATCCAAATTTCAAGCCATTTAGACATGTATATCAACCTCTATAAAAAATACAAATTGCTGTTACAAGAATTCATGTGAGAGCAAGATGGATCAATAACTCACTCATACTACCACCAAAATTTATGAAATTCTTACCACATATTAAACATCATAGGAGTAGCATGCCACAAAAATTTCACTTCATTTGGAGCCCTACAACTACATTTATGAAAAAGACAAATACCACTAGTATTAAAAACCTAATCTGTAAAATCCATTTTTACAGCGAAAATATAAAACTAAAACATGACATATTATAGATCCAATGCATAGAGAATTTCACAAGGATTCCAAAAATTCATCATTTGTTATTTTACGAATTTTCTATGATTTGCTATGCATTTTTAAAGTTCCTACAAAATCATCACAAAACAGTCCTCGCGGCACTATTCATCTGAGTCTACAGCTGTGTAGATAGGCCCCTTCCCTTCTTCAAATTCCTGCATGACGCCCTTGACGGGATTCAACAGAGGAAGATCGTTGGAGCTCGTCGTTTGCGGCGAAGGGAGGCCACGCCGGCGTCGGGGAAGTGGCGGGGAAGCACCCTGAGACCCGTGCGCACCCGTGGGCGCCCTTGTCTCGCTCCGCAGCAGCCCGAGGCCAGCCAGCCACGGAGGCAGCGGCCCTCAGTGGTGGCGGCCCCGGCAACCCAGGTTGCAGGTGGCCGCGCGACCAAGGCGGCGGCGTATGGGATGGCGAGCAGCGCCCTGCGCAGAGGAGCTCAAGGCGGAAGTGACTGCAGCGCTTGGCTTGGGGCGAGCAGTGGCGCGGTGGAGGACTGAGCGGCGGCGATGCTCTGCTCTGCTGCAAGCAAGCAAGAACGAGACAGAGAGAGGGCGAACTGAGGGACAACAAATGAGAGAGTGAGAGAGAAGGGAGGGCGCTCAGCTTCTCCATGTCGACGTGCGCGGCGACGTGGTGAACATGCGAGCGAGCGTCGAGCCACGCGGCCGCAGACCCCTGTGCGTGGTCGGCCATGACGAGCACAGCAGCAGTTCAAACTCTGAAGGAGCTACTAATACTACTCCGCAGACCCCTGTGCGTGGTCGGCCATGACGAGCACAGCAGCAGTTCAAACTCTGAAGGAGCTACTAATACTACCGCGAAATTACAACTGAACATCAAACTTCCTCCTTTCGTAACTCATAAACCGTTTAGTTCTAGCACGAGCTGTAGTAACCAAAGTTGTAGAGCTACACGAGATCTCCAACTTTGCTCTAAGTGTCAAAGTCTGATTCGGCCTGGTTCAAGAGATACGAGGCTCCAAAGTGGGGTACACAAAACTTGAAAACTGAATTCAGTTTCAAGCCGACTGAAACTGCATTTTTCTCCACTTCGTATCTCCTAAATTGAATGATGATTCAGCTAACCAATTGTTCCTGATGATAGAGCTATATGAGTACTCCAACATTGCTTATAGGAGTTTGCCCAAAATCAAAATAATTTGCAAACTAAACTTTGCCAAAGGTGGGTACCATGAAATTGAAAACTGCAAGTTCAGTCTACACTTAGCAAAATTTCAGGGTTCCAAAAAAACAGCTCGGGATTCAAACTTTGACCCACTGTTTGGCTACCTTAGAGGCTAAACTAGGTTTTGGTCCTTAAACAAAAATTGTTGTCCTTAACATGTACTACAACTTTCATTACAGGATCAAGGTTTGGATCCATCTTTTTTGCAAGATAAAAAGCTCCAAACTAGGTTACCCGAAGTTAAACCTCAGTTAGGACTTAACCAAATTCCGGGGCTCCAAAACATCACTGTTTTAAATCTTGTGAGCTCTATTTGACTAAGCTAGAGACCAAACTAACTCTTGACCATTAAACAAAGTTTGTTCCTTATGATAAGTACTACAACTTTTATTTAAGGCCCATTATCAAAACATGCCCAGAACCTACAGTTCTACTTTGACCAAAGTAGGATCCCGATGAAGGTTAAATTATCCTTTTTGATCCATTGGAGCATTTTCTTGGCATTTGCTCAATATGAACCCTTCATGACCTTTGTTGTAGAGTTCATCTAGAGTCATTTGGGTAAGGTTGCAAGGTTTGGTTGATGGTCTATAATTCCATTCACATAATGGTGCAAATTCCAATATGAATAAAACTTATCATTTCAAGTGACTTTTTGATTCCAAACTTCATGAAACTTTTCCAGGGGTCACTATAGATAGAAAGTGATGTGAGACACAAGAAAGAAGTGATATCAACACTCACTTGCATTACCAAGCATGAGCATCTATCATACACACATTGAAACATAATTAACATGGGTATGTTGCATATGTTTCAAGGAGATGTTGCAGATGTTTCAAAGCACATTCCATATATGCATGTTTCACATGTTGCACTAGTATGTTCCATATGTTTCACTAGTGCATCACATATATTCCATGCTCATATACAAATGATGCTTAGGCTCATGCAATGCAAGTGCCAAATGCAAGCCTAACACCTGGGGTGTTACAACGGCCGTGGTCGACAACGCGGTGCCGACTAGGAAGTGGAGTAGCCTAGAGGTGACCTCATGACCATCTCAGTGCCAATTTGAATTTGAGGGATCGCATCGAAAATAATTGAGAAGAGCGTCATGCATCTGAGATGCAACGCAGGCGGGAATACGATGAAACACATGGCGCACCTGGCCGCGGCTATGCACCGCTTGCTGGCCATATCCCCGGCCTCCGACCATTCACTGATCGGCTCCATGCTGTCATCTGGCCAAGAAACTTCAAGCTCCATGATCTTGATACCTACGACGGAAAGGCTAATCCCGAACAGTGGATAATGCTCTATGAAATCGCTGTCCAAGCAGCACATGGTGATGAAGATGTGATGGCCAACTATTTACCTGTGGTCATCAACCAGTCCGCGAACCAATGGCTTCTCAACCTGAGGGAAGGCTCTATCGACACCTGGGCGCAGCTTAGGAGGGCTTTTATTGACAATTATATGGCCACTTGTCAGCAGCCCGTCAACAAGTATGATTTGAAGAAAGTCAGAGACTATCCGAACAAACCGTTGCGTGACTACATCCGCCGCTTCTTGGAAACACGGATATCCATCCCTAACATTAACAACGATGAAGCTATCTCCACGTTTATCAGAGGTCTCTGCCACCATGACGCTCTCAGGACCAAACTTCTCCGCAAGAGGCCTGACTCTGTTCAGGACCTTCTCACGGTGGCGAAGAAGTGGGCAGATGCTAATGAGGCCGACCAACAGATCAAGGAGGACGTTGGCCGGGCTCCCTCCTCGACCAGCCAAATCACCGCCCCGACGACCGGCGTGATGATCGGCGTCATGACGACCGCCGTGACGATCGACGCAACAATAACCATGACCATCGCAATGATAATCGTGATCGGCGTCAGCAGGACGATTTAGGGGGGCGGCAGAGCCGCAACTAAATAGTGGATAATGCTGTCAATGTCATCAAACCAGTGCCCAAGCGCAATTATGAGGATGCCTAGTCCAAGGTCCTTCAGGGTCCCTGCCCGGCTCATTCGGACTCCGGGCATACAATGGGAGATTGTAGGGGTCTGAAGTCTATCTACCGCTCAGACGCCCGCAAAAGGCAGCGCGGCGGCAATAAAGATGGCGACAAAAACGACCACTAGGACGACAAGAGGCCTGATGAGGAGGACAAGACCGAAGAGGAGCGCAACAAGGACCCTCGTCATGCTTACAAGGACCCTGATAGAAGCATCCGCAGCATTTTTGGTGGGAAAGTTGCCCTAGAGAACGGGCGACAGAGGAAGCTTACCGCCTGAGCTGTTATGGCCCTCAACAACCTGGACGGAAGAGTTGCCGACCCCAAGTATCAAAACTGGTCGCACCAACCCATTACATTCAGCAGAGCTGACCAGTGGGCCAATATCCCAGAGCTAGGTCGCTTCCCCTTTGTTTTAGACCCCGTCATTAAGAATGTACAATTCAAGAAGGTGCTCATCGACGGTGGCAGCGCCCTCGATATCCACTTCCGCAATGCTCTAACTGAGTTAGACATTAAGCTAAAAGACCTCCAGCCTTACGATGCACCTTTCTGAGGAGTGCTCCCGGGGCAGACCTCTCAACCTTTGGGACAGATCACACTGGCAGTCCAGTTCGGTACTACCGACCACTTCCGTATCAACTACGTTAATTTCATCGTAGCAGACTTCGAAGGAACATATCACGTCATACTCGGCCGACTAGCTCTGGCCAAATTTATGGCGATACCTCACTACGTCTACCTGCTTCTGAAGATGCCAACCGAGAAGGGCGTACTCTCTCTCAAGGGCAATGTTCTCATCGCCTAGAACTGCGAGAAGGAGGGCTATGCAACTACTGAAGCCCTCGAGCTCTCGATCCACATGCAGCAGCCCATTGCCGATGCTAAGAAGATTCCTCCCGTCGATCTTGAGATTCCCAGCAAAGAAGCCACCCGTGCTGTTGTGAAGTCCAAGTAGACTAAAGAGGTGGAATTGGTCCCGGGCGATAAGTCCAAGATGACTCGCATCGGGGCCACCCTAGACCCTAAATAGGAAGACGCACTCATCAGCATCCTAAGGGAGAACGTTAGCATGTTTGCATGGAAACCTGCAGACATGCCCGGAGTACCTCGGGAGTTGATCAAGCACTCCTTGGATGTTTCGAAGACCGCCAAGCCAATAAAACAGAATCTACGATGGTTCGCTCGGGACAAAAAGGAGGTGATTAGGGTAGAAGTAAACCGGCTCTTAGCTACCAGCTTTATCAAAGATGTGTATCACCCAGAGTGGCTTGCCAACCCGATTCTTATAAGAAAAAAGAATAATGAATGGAGGATGTGCGTTGATTACACCGATCTTAACAAACACTTCCCTAAGGACCCCTTTGGTTTGCCTCGTATAGATGAGGTCATAGATTCTGCCGCTGGCTGCGAGCTCTTATCTTTTCTAGATTGCTACTCTAGTTACCATCAGATCTCTCTAAGGGAGGAGAACCAAATTAAGACGTCCTTTATTACGCCTTTCGATGCTTACTGCTACATGACCATGTCGTTTGGGCTAAAAAATACAAGCACAACCTACCAACGGGGCATCCAACAGTGCCTTAGTGATCAGATCAGAGATCAGCTCATTGAGGCATATGTTGATGATGTAGTGGTGAAGACCAAAGTAGCCTATACTCTGGTCGATGACCTCGATCAGACCTTCAAGGCACTCAATAAGTTTCAATGGAAGCTGAATCCCAAGAAGTGCATATTTGGTGTGCCATCTGGCATACTGCTCGGCAACATAGTTAGCTGTGAGGGCATATGGCCTAACCCAGAAAAAGACAAAGCAGTCATGAAGATGAAATCACCAAAGTGCGTCAAGGGCATCCAGAAGCTAACCAGGTGCATGGCTGCCCTGAGTCGATTTATATCGTGGCTCGGTGAAAAGGGTCTGCCATTCTTCAAACTCCTCAAGGCAAAGGAGAAGTTTGACTGGTCGACTTCATTATCGAATGGACAGATATGAATACACCTGTCTCTGACAGTTCCCCCGAGCACTGTAAGATGTATTTTGATGGTTCTCTCAATATCGACGGTGTCAGGGCGGGGGTGTACTTCATCTCGCCATCCGGGGACAGGCTGAGCTATGTCCTCCGCATCCATTTCAAGGCCTCCAATAATGCCGCTGAGTATGAGGCAGCCCTGCACGGCCTTCGCATCGCCGTTGATCTCAGCATAAAAAGGCTCATGGTGTTCGATGATTCTGCTCTTGTCATAAACTAGGTGAACAAGGACTGGGACTGTACCAGCGAACGGATAGATGCTTACTGTGCGTAGATCAGAAAGTTGGAGAACAAATTCTATGGTCTCGAGTTCCATCACATGGTCCGGGCTAACAATGAGGCGGCTGATAAGCTGTCAAAGCTAGAATCAACCTGGGCATCGATTCCCCATGGAGTTTTCATTCATGACCTTGTCAAGCCATCTATCGAGGAACAAGAGAAGCCA
Organism: Saccharum hybrid cultivar R570; assembly: GCA_038087645.1. Taxonomy (NCBI): domain Eukaryota; kingdom Viridiplantae; phylum Streptophyta; class Magnoliopsida; order Poales; family Poaceae; genus Saccharum; species Saccharum hybrid cultivar. The sequence goes on along the minus strand of JAQSUU010000005.1, from coordinate 9,598,633 downwards.
GTGGCCGAACAGCCGTCTACAAACCAGCTGGTCGCCACGATTCTAACCACCACCATAGACTGGAGAGAACCATTCATCAGATATCTTACCTCTGTAGAGGTTCCTTAGGATAAAACCGAGATGGAACGCCTCATACGGCGTAGCAAGCATTATGTACTGGTTGAGGGGAACCTTATGCACAAAAATAGGAAGGAGGAATTATTACAAAAATGTGTGTCTTAGGAACACGGATTGAAGATTTTGGAAGAAATCCATGCTGCTACTTGTGGCAACCATGCCGCTTCGCGCACACTGGTCAGTAAGGCTTTCCGAGTAGGTTTTTATTGGTCTTCAACTGTCGTCGATGCTGAGAAGTTGGTCCGTCATTATGAGGGGTGCCAGTTCTTCGCCAAGCAGACTCATGTTCAGCCCATGAACTTTAGACCATTTCAGCGTTATGGCCTTTTTCATGCTGGGGACTGGATATGATTGGGCCTTTCAAGCCGGCTCCGGGAGGTTTGAAAGTCCTATGTTTGGTGTTGGCAATTAGTGACAATGCCTAAGTACTAATCCTATGCCTAAGTTATTTGTAGCATATGAGGATTAGTACGTTCCAAGGTTGGTGGCAAGATGGACATGGTGATCATGATGGCCACACTTGGATTTGGACGCAACCCTACGTGATCAAGGCAAAGGTATATGCTTAAGGGTTGTGTTTTAGTAACCAAGACACCTAGTGGGTGTGGTTACATTATAGGATAGATAGCCGTACTATAAAGAGGGGAATAACGCGGCTATTGAACTCCTAAGTGCCTCTAGGTGTGCATTTCATGTCATATGCATTTGGATAGAACTAATAACGCCTCGAAAAATGATTGTGAAAATGCTAACACACATGCACATGGTGATGATCACTTGGTGATGTTAGCACGTTTGCGAAGGCGGTGGAGTTTGAGCGGTAGAGAGGGTTTGGGGTCCTCTCTCCCTCCCGCCGAGCTTGCGAGGCGGGATTCAGGCGTTTTCGAGGAATTGAAATGCCTATTTTCCACTACGCCGGAAGTTGGAAATCAAACTGAGGTAAACGGAAGCGAACGGAGGTCACAGAGGTGACCGGACGCTGGACCGGACGCGGTCTCTGTTTGACCGGACGCGTCCGGTCAGCGTTCAGCGTCTGCGCGTATTTCAGTTGGTTGATCGGACGCACATCGCGTCCGGTCACAGTCGACCGGACGCGTCCGGTCGTTCAGGGAGCTTACTGGACTCCAACCGGACGCGGGCACTGTGGCGTCCGGTCGGTTCACCAGCGCGTCCGGTCAATGTTTCGTTGGAGCGCTGCTCTGGCTTGACCGGCGCGTCCGGTCAGTCACGGGACCGGCGCGTCCGGTCGTGACCAGCGCGTCCGGTCATTGCGACCAGCGCGTCCGGTCGGTAGTTCGCGAAAGAGCCGTTGTGCGACCGGCGCGTCCGGTCAGTTTGACCAGCGCGTCCGGTCAGCGCGACTTCGGCTGTTTCAAGTGAGTAACGGCTATATTCGAAGGGGTACGTCTATAAATACTCGTTGGCCGGCTCAAGGCTCTCTCTCTTGGACATTTGACATACTTGTGAGCACTTTGAGCTAAGCAACTCCCCTCCCACTCATCTCTCTTGCTTCTTTGCATATTCGAAGTGAGATTGAGTGATCCAAGTGCATTTGCATTGTGAGATTGCATCTAGTTGGCACTTGGTGGTTGATTTGCTGCGGGATTCTTGTTTCTCTTGGTGGTTGCCGCCACCTAGACGGCTTGGAGCAGCTTGGAGGCATTGGCAAGAGTTGGTGATTGTTCTTGGCCACCTCCGGTGATTTGTGAGGGGTTTGTGCCTACCTCGGCGAAGCGCCAAAGGCAACATTAGTGGATTGCTCGTGTCATTTGCAACCTTTTTGCCATTTAGTAGGTTCTTGTGGCGCCTTTTGAGAGGCTCGGTGTGAGACCGATTAGCCACCAAACCACGTGGTAAAGAGGGACACAACGGGGACTAGCGTGCCGGCAAGCACGTGAACCTTGGGATAAATCTTTGTGTCATCATTCTTATTGTGATTGATCGATCCCGGTGGTTGTGTATTGTGGAATTCATCTCTTGATCTTATTGTTTGGTTGGCTCAATACTTCGCCCCTCGGTGATACCTTTCTAACTCTCTCTTGTATTATTTTCTTAGTCACTTTGCTAGAGTAGCTCTTTTGTGTAGCTTGCTAGTTGTAGTTGTAGTTACCTTCTCGGTTTGTTTTGTGCGGTTGAAGTACAAATTTACTAGAATTGTGAATTGGATAGGTGGCTTGCAAACACCCCGTAGGCTAAGCAAAACTCGCATCTCGCTTTTTGTTATATTGATAAACTTGTTTAGCTTGTCTTTGTAGAAAATTTTAAAAGGCTATTCACCCCCCTCTAGCCATCAAGACCTTTCAAGGTTACTGTTGGATTTACGTCATTATCGACAAATTTTTCAAATGGATTGAGTACAAGCCCTTAGTTTTGGGGACTACGAAGAAAGTAGTTGAGTTGCTCGATGAAATTATCCACCGCTTCGGCTTCCCTAACAGCATCATTACTGACCTAGGTTCCATGTTCACCGATAACGATTTCTGGAACTTCTGCGATGATAGAGCCATAGTAGTTAAGTACGTTTTGATGGCGCATCCAAGAGCTAACGGGCAGGCTGAGCGAGCAAATGGTATGATCCTTGATGCTCTGAAGAAAAGGTTGTATAAGGCAAATGATAAGCATCCTAGGAGATGGTTAAAGGAGTTGTCGGTCGTGGTCTAGAAACTGAGGACCTAGCCCAGTCGCAATACCGGCGTCTCCCCATACTTCATGGTCTTCAGCTCTAAGGCTGTGTTGCTAGCTGACGTTGCTTTCCATTCACCACGGGTCGAGAACCATGACGAGGAGAGGTCGTCCGAGGCCTGAGAGCTTGAGGTTAATTACGCCGAGGAACACCACCTTGACACCTGTGCGCGCACGACTAAATATCTAGAGGGCTTGTGTAGGTACTATAATCGTAATGTCAAGGATAGATTCTTCGTGGTCGGTGATTTGGTTCTGCGAAGGAAGCAGAAGACAGAAGGATTGCATAAGTTAGCGTCACATTAGGAGGGCCCTTATATGGTCAAGCAGGTCACCCGACCTACTTCTTATAGGTTGTGTGATCTTGACGGAGTCGACATCCCGAATTCGTGGCATATCGATCATCTTAGGCGCTTCTACGCCTAATCTACTACTAAGAAAGATATGTACTCTTTTGTACCTCAAGTATTTAATAAATATTTCATCTTGTTTTTGTGACCATCTCTTATCTGCATCGCATTATTTCCTAAATTTTTGTTCGGTGGTTTGCCGACCAGTTTTTCTCCTACTTGAGTTCCTCAGAGCCAGCGTTGTCTCCGACTTCTCCCCACGTGTGCATGAGATCTGTTCACTATGTACCGGGTGGTCAGCAGTAGCTCCCTGCTGTGGTCGGCAGTCCTACGCGTGCCTGCGCTCCATGCCTCACGCTCCAGACTGTTGATTAGGTACGGGCTGGAGTAATTCTAGGACGAAATGACAATTCACGCTTGCCATAAGACACGATAAAAACAGAATTTTTTACTAACATCACAACTATGTATTATATAGAGATATAATAATAGGTCCACATGGGCACTGAGTGCTCCATGTAATTACAAAAGCACCAAGTGCTTTGTTATAACTTAAACTACAAAACATAAGTTTTTCCTAGTTCTAATCTATTGACTGGTCTGCCTAGTTTCGCCATACAGGTCTACGTTGCTAATCATTTTTGCGGCCATCGCCTGGGAGGTGGCTCTGAGCTGCTCTGCCTTCACCAGGTCGGTGTTGCTTGACACACCAGCTTCAAGCCTTTTCAGATCCACCCCAGGATAATGCGACCGCACCACGACCAGGATGTGGGCAGCCACATACTCGCCAGCATCGCGAATGAATTGTTTGAAGCAGGCCTAGGAGCTCCAGCATTTCTCGACGATGGCCTCTGGTCAGACTGGTCGGTCGGTTGGCCCCTCTTCCGATTCCATACCAATCAGGTCCAGCACGAGCTTGATTCCTTGATGAGGACATCGCCACGCTGGACACACCGACGCTATGGTCTTCCCCAAGTTGCAATTCGTCCCCAACTCAGCTGCCACGTCACCCTCGGATTCAGCAGACACGTCATCACTGTTTTGGTCATAACTCTCGCATACGACATCAAAACGGGGCGTTCTTGGATGCGTTGGAAAGGGGACGACGACGCCGTCGTTTTGGATCTGGTCCCAGCTCCAGAAGGTCCGTGGATCATTCTGTGTGACCATGACAAGGTGCTGCGTCACCTATTTGGGCCAACTTGGCCATGTATCGTGTCGGGCCTTAAGCCCAAGTTGTGGGCGCCCAACCCTTGGCCGTCCTCAACCCTAGGTCGAGTCTTAGACTATAAAAACAGCCGCCGCCGCTGCTAGACAATTGGGTTTTGTTTAGAGTTTAGTTTTCCATAGAGAAACTGAATCGTTCATTGTAACTGTGGTGACAAATCCTTTTACAGTGATCCAGGGCCCCTGTTCTTGATCTCCTCCACTGTGTCGATTAGTCCTTTGGAACCGAGTTCTTGAACCCTTAATTGATATTCGCATCATTCATATTTGCAATTTCAGATTGCGTGTTTTTACCTTCTTGCTTGTGTTCTTCGATTCGCTTGCAGGAAAAGCCTTCTTGGCGAGGTCAATCAAGTTGTGCTTGGTTGATAACCAACGGAGCAGTGGTGTAACGGTTGCGGGGTTCGAATCGTGTCTGATTTGAAGCCAGATCGCCAACGTCGAGATCTCCACAAGTCGAACTTACCGGTTACCTCTCGGAAGATCGGGCCTGTATTTCATCATTCCTTCCTCCATCGCTATGCACTTTGACGCCCAGTGGTCCTTTTCCTTCATCAGCGTTTCAAGGTGTGCCCTGGCGTTTTGGCGCACGACTGCATCCGAGCATACAACCACGCTGAGCATGATAAAATATGCTAAGGGGCATCAATGACTGGATGGTCAACAACTTACTTGCAAAGTCCTTGTCTAGTTTGGTCACCTGCTCCTTTAGCTTGGTGTTCTCGCTGGTTAGGCGAGCAACCTCGTCCTGGCGCTCCTTGTCGAGTTGGGTGTTTTTCTCCATCAGCTCATTGTTGATCTTTGTTAGCTGAGCTAGCTTGTCAACAAGGAGTGTCTTCTCTGCCTCCATGCCTGCCGAGCAGAATGTGGTTTGTCAGCCAGTTATAATCAGAGTAATATGTAAAGATTTGGTCATATACCTCTCTTTTCCTGGTCAAGCAGGTGGCGCTGTTCATCTACGCTAGTCTGCCGTGTGTCCCGTTCGCTCCAGACCAGCTGTAACGCCTCTTGCAGGCACACTATGTCCTCCTTCAGGGCCTTGTTCTCCTCTACTATCGGGACGATTGTGTCGAAGCACCACTTTCGATACTTCGATGTTTTTCAATGCTCTGTAATACAATGAGGTGTTAGTAACGGAAATTCCTGAGCACAAGCTTGATAGGAAAGATCGGGGTTTCAGCTCTTACCTTTATCTGACCCATCAGGTCTTCTACTGTCCGCTGTAGTTTGCGGATGGCCCGGTCCGAGTGGTCTTCCTCATAGAACACCCACTCGTCGCCTCGCTTTCTCGCGACGCGGACACATTGGGGCGCCACCTTTTCTTCTTCTGGGCGAATGATTTCTTCAATCTCCGCCTCTTCCTCAGTTGCAGCGGCCTCCACTGCTAGAGCCTCTGTGGCGGGGTTCCCAGTGCCGCTCTGTTCGACCACCACAACGTCCATTGTACCGCCTGAGGCGGCACTGGGCTCTTCGACTGTGGGCGTGGGCTCCGCTTGCTCTTGCGTGGGGCTGCTCTGGTCGGCAGTCCCGCTAGGCCTGGCACGCTCCTCGGCAGTGTGGCTACTCTCCCTAGGTGATGGCGGTTGATTGCCCACAGGGTGCTCCGCATCTTCCATGGACTTCGGTCTACACCAGCCTAATAAGCTACTGCATTAGGATATTACAAAGGGAGTTCTGAAATTACTTACAGATCTGAGCGTCTGAATGTGGCCCTGAACGGCCGATCGCTCTGGCTTCCGCTCCCTGTAGTGTGGATCCTAGCCGTCTAGCTACCTCTCGGTCGCTCCCTCCCAGCTGAAACACCCTCGGGGATGTCACACCCATTTTTAAGGACAAAAATAGGATGCATAAATTACTCATGTGCGCCCCAGGTCATGATCGCACACATAAGTAGACAAATTACATAGTATCATCACAGTGCTTATGACATAGCGAATAAATATTTAAGACATAGTCTTGAACGATAAATAATAATATCTAATGATAATCTCCAGCGGAAACTCCACACAGGGACACGGTTGACTGGTTGACATCAAGACTAGTACTCATTACGATAATCTTCCTCATAATCTTCATCTGTTATGGTGGAAATAGCAAGAGTGAGTCCATGTCGAACTCAACAAATATAACACAGGGTTCATGAGGCTCAAATGGCTAGACACTGTTTAACTGCGGTTAGCTTTTAATCATCATATAATTAGCAATTGAGTAGCATCAAGGTATTCCAATTCCCATTAATGAACCAATGATCAATTGCAATTACGATAATGAATAACATTAACATGAGTATAATAATAACAACAGTAATTAAGCATGATATAAAAATGGTGATCATCTATCTGTAAATGTTCCAAGGCCGCTCGTATCCGTGAGCACGGCTAGTATACCAGTTTTTAACTCTGCGCAGAGGTGTACACTTTCACTGTGAGTCATGATTTTCAAATGAGTGGGGAGATCAAGCCCAAACACTAGAGAACCACATAAAGCCACTCAAGAGTTCGTCTAACAAGTTAGGGCCATTAGATTCACTCGGCAGGCAGATGTAGAACCCCCCTTCCCTGTGGCACAACAACCGCAGCCTATACACACTAGGCCAGGGGCTCGCACTACACCCAACGTGGCAAGCCATTCTTACGCCATTTAAGGTAACCACTAACAAGCTAGAAAAGGTCTCTTGAACAACTAAAGCCAGAGCCATATAGCCCTCACAGCTGTACTGTATATCCCGGATGATCACGTACAGATAAGTCCCTACGGAGAGTAACCAGAGCATCAAAAATAATACACATGCTCTAGCCCCCTTTTAATAAAAATTAAATCATCTTAATGATTGGTTGCTTGATCCATTAATCATATTGCAAGATCATTGTTCTTAGATTAAGCACTAGCCATAGCTACCCATATGCATACCCAAGGTTGACAAGGAATCAAGACCACAAGCACTATGTTATAATCTCTAAGGTTGTCAAGGTAAGCACATGCACATGTATGATAACTCAATGTATAGGTAACAAGGATAGTCCTGTGTTATACTTGCCTTGATCAAAGCTCTCCAAATAATACTGCTGACTTGGCTCAAAGTAATACTCCGAATCGTCCAAATACTGCTCACCTTCTATACTCGACCATCAATCAACAACATACATGCATCCAATCAAACATACACGAAGCAAACAAAGAAATATAATTAGAACAGTACACCAACAGTAACAAAACAGTAATAAAAGTTTATAAAACTCTTCTACACGTTTCTACGATCACACAGACGCAAAGATCACCAAAATCGGAGTTAAAACGTGAAAGTTATGAATTTTCCAAGATTTCCTATTGATAAATAAATACTTAATTATAAACTCGAAAAATAAATTATCAAAACTAACTGTACAACTACACTAACATGTAGAGTTCGCAAATACGAACCTAACGCAACTTGAACGGATCAAATCGGAGTTAAAACGAAGATTTTATGACCAAAACAGTTCTAGTGGCAAAACTGTAAATACCTGAAAACGTATTTTTGAATAACCCGGAAGAAAATACGCTTTCAAAACGTGAAAACGCATTTCCCGGAATACGCCAAGGACCGCGGGTTTATTTCCAGAAACCCGAGGGTCTCTTTAACAAATTTACCCCGCGAAGGGGTATGATCTAATCTTGATCGTTGATTTCGAATCGGACGGTTCACGATCACCAGCAACTACACAGTACACCTCCGACTCTTCTTCCCCAACCACGACCGGCGGTCACCATGGCCGGCCGCCGCGGTTCGCCGGACAACTTCGGTTTCCCCGTTCCCGACCACTATCCGCCCCGCAACCAACACCAATCGAACGAGAAGACCAACACGAACACATCTACGCGGTTTAGGCAAGCTACGACGGATCGAGGACGGGATGCGGCTTGGGAAGGGCGGCGGCGCCATTGCCGGCTCACCGGAGACCATCAAAATCGTGATTCAAAGCATCTCAACCCAAAAGAAGAGCACGGGGAGGAAGAGAAGGAGATGGCGAACTCACCAACGCGAAGAACTCGACCTCAAATCCACCTGAAAACCTCTCCCACGCGCCAACCGAAACCGCCGGTCAAGCTCCAACCCTAGAGCCCTAAATCCCGTGGCAACCCTAGCTTTTTAGTTGAAAAACGGAATAGGGAGATACCCGGCTATCCTTTTATAGGTTCACTTCATCGATTACGGTTAGGAAATCAAGGATTGGAGATTCGATTCGGTGCTTGCCCGGGAGGAGTCCGGCTCGAACACGGCGCGTCGGAGAAGAAACAACCGACAGGTGGCCCCCACTCGTCAGCGACCAAAGGAGAAAAGAGAGACGTGCTGCCGTAGCTCTGGGCCGACTGGGCCTCGGCGATGCTGCTGGGCCGGCCCACCAACGCAAACGCGGGGAAGGGCGGCTCGACTGATTCGGCCCATAGCGCGGAAAAGAAAAAAAATAAAACGGGCCGGTCAGGTGGCTTTCTAGGCCGCCAACAGCAGGTAAGCTCTTCCCTTTTTTTATTTACTTGCTTTCAAAAATATTTCAAATACATTCTAATCCAAAATAAAATAAATCAAATCCACACCACACAATAAAAATAAATGCAACAGCATGAATGCAACATCAAACTTATTTTATTATTATTTTAAATTGGCCATTATTTATTATCTAAATTATTCAAAATTTGTCATCTCTAAAATTTGGGTGTTACAAATTCTACCCCCCTTAAAAGAATCTCGTCCTCGAGATTGAACTGCTTACTCAAATAACTGCGGATATGATTTCCTCAATTCATCCTCTCTTTCCCAAGTTGCCTCTGCCTCTGAATATCGATTCCACTGTACTTTACACATCTTAATAATCCGACTTCGAGTAACCTTCTCAGCAGTCTCTAAAATCTTAATTGGAAACTCTTCATATGTAAGATCCTCCTTAACAGTCAACTCTTCTAAAGGTATCTGCTCCTCAGGCACCCTCAAACACTTCTTAAGTTGTGAAACATGAAACACATCATGTACCCCAGATAAATTCTCAGGCAACTCTAATTGGTAAGCAACTTCCCCACGTCTGGCAATAACTTTAAATGGTCCAACATACCTTGGTGCTAGTTTACCTTTCATGTTAAATCTCTTCACACTTCTCATAGGTGACACCTTCAAATAGACATAATCACCTACTTCAAAAACTAGATCTCTTCTCCTATTATCAGCATAACTCTTCTGACGAGACTGTGCCACTCTCAAATTCTCATGAATCACTCGCACTTGATCTTCTGCGTTTCTAAGAACATCTGTACCAAACACCTGAGATTCACCTGTCTGATCCCAAAACAATGGAGTTCTACACTTTCGTCCATACAAAGCTTCAAACGGTGCCATCTTAAGACTCTGTTGATAACTATTATTGTAAGAAAATTCTGCATAAGGCAAACTCTTATCCCAACTAGTTCCATATTGCAATGCACAGGCTCTCAACATATCCTCTAATACCTGGTTGGTCCTTTCAGTCTGTCCATCTGTCTGTGGATGATATGCTGTACTAAAATTCAACTTAGTTCCTAAAGATTCATGCACAGCTTTCCAAAAGTGCGACGTAAACTGCGTACCTCTATCAGACACAATCTTCTTTGGTACTCCATGCAAACAGACTATTCTTTCCATATACAAGGTAGCTAATTGTACTCCCGTGTAATTAGTCTTGACTGGTATAAAATGAGCAACTTTAGTCAACCTATCCACTATCACCCAAATAGAATCATAACCTCTCTGAGTACGTGGTAACCCCACTATAAAGTCCATACCAACTTCCTCCCACTTCCATTCAGGAATCTTCATTGGTTGCAACAATCCAGCAGGTCTCTGATGCTCTGCTTTCACCCTCTGACAAGTATCACACAATGCCACATACTCAGCCACATCTCACTTTAATCCAACCCACCAATATTTCTGTTTAAGATCCAAATACATCTTAGTACTACCAGGATGAATAGAATAAGCTGACTCATGAGCTTCACGAAGAATTGCCTGTCTAATAGCTTGATCCTCAGGTACACACAGCCTCTTTCCAAACCACAAAATCCCATTATCATCCATTCGAAAGCCTGGTGACTTACCAATCACTATATCCTCAGCTATCTTCTTTAGTGTCTCATCCTTCAACTGACCCTTGTAAATCTCTTGTTCTAAAGTAGGCTCTATCACTAATTCCATTGTATTAGTAACAATTCCCAGATTCAAATATTCAAATTCAGCACATAACTCACTAGTCATAGACAATGTTCTTATCTCATTGGCATAACTCTTCCTACTAAGAGCATCAGCTACTACATTAGCCTTACCAGGATGATAGTGTATCTCAATATCATAATCCTTAATCAACTCCAACCATCTGCGTTGCCTCAAATTCAAATCTGACTGAGTGAAAATATACTTCAAACTCTTATGATCAGTGTATATGTCACTCTTATGTCCAATCAAATAATGTCTCCAAATCTTTAAAGCATGAACAACAGCTGCTAACTCCAAATCATGTGTAGGATAATTCAACTCATGCTTTCTCAACTGTCTAGATGCATAGGCCACAACTCTGCCTTCTTGCATAAGAACACATCCCAAACCTTGACGAGAAGCATCACAATAAATAGAAAACTTCTTACTCAAATCTGGTAAAACCAAAACAGGCGCTGTAGTCAACCTCTTCTTCAACTCCTCAAAACTAGCTTGACATTTATCAGACCACACAAATTTGGCATTCTTTTCTAACAAAGATGTCATAGGTTTAGCAAGTTTAGAAAACCCTTCAATGAACCGTCTGTAATATCCAGCTAAACCCAAGAAACTGCGAATCTCGCTAACATCGGTAGGTGGTTTCCAATTCAATACATCCTTTACTTTACCTGGATCCACTGATATCCCTCCATTAGAAACAATATGACCAAGAAAAGAAACTTCCTTCAATCAAAACTCACATTTACTTCGCTTCGCATACAGTTTATGCTCTCTAAGCTTCTGCAATACCAACCTCAAATGTTCAGCATGCTCTACCTCTGTCTTGGAAAATACCAGTATATCATCGATAAACACTACCACAAACTTATCCAAATATTCCATGAACACCTTATTCATCATGTACATAAAGTATGCAGGTGCATTGGTCAATCCAAACGACATAACAGTATACTCATACAATCCATACCTTGTAGTAAAAGCTGTCTTTGGAATATCAGAGGCACGAATCTTCAACTGATGATATCCAGAACGTAAATCAATCTTAGAAAACACACAAGCACCTCTCAACTGATCAAACAAGTCATCAATCCGGGGCAAAGGATACTTATTCTTGATGGTTACTTCATTTAGCGACCGATAATCAACACACATCCTCTGACCACCATCTTTCTTATCAACAAAAATAACTGGTGCTCCCCAAGGTGATGAACTAGGTCGAATAAAACCTTTATCTTGTAATTCTTTAATTTGTTTCTTAAGTTCTTCTAATTCATCTACTCCCATCCTATATGGTCGTTTGGCTATAGGTGCAGTTCCAGGTAATAATTCAATAAGAAATTCAATGTCTCGGTCAGGCGGCATACCTGGCAATTCATCAGGGAAGACATCCGGAAATTCCTCAATCACTGAATTCTCCTTAATAGTATCTTCAATCTGATTCACCACCGCGGTTGGTTGCTTCTGCATTGCTACATCCACATTGATTTTATCTCCATTAGGCGCAGTCACAACTACCACTTTCTGCTGACACTGAATCTCTGCCTGATTTTGCTTCATCCAGTCCATACCCAATATCACATCAATACCAGATGTTCTCAACACTATAGGAGTTATCTTAAACTCTACCCCCCTTAATACCATACTAATCGGAAGACAACGATTACTGGTTTGCATGGTACCTCCAGGTGAATTTACTAAGAGAGGTTCTTTCATAGCTAGCATGGGTATACTATGCATTTTAACAAAAATATTGGATATGAATGTATGAGATGCTCCAGAGTCAAAAAGAACAGTTGCGGGAGTGGAATGTACATTGAACGTACCAATCATAACTTCTGGTGCATCATGAGCTGTATCAGAAGACACGTGATTCACCCTTCCAGTACCGGATTGCCTCTGGTTGCTCTTCTGGCTCTGAGAAGTCTATTGGTTCTGCTTCTCAGGACAATTATAAGACAAATGACCCTCTTTACCACAGACAAAACATCTAATAGGAGTGCTGGGAGTACTATTCTTCATGGGGGTAACATTGGGATTTCCAGTGCGAGGAGTCTGTTGCCCAGTCTGTGGATACTGTTGACGCTGTGGATATGATGAACGCTGTTGCGACTGATTACTTTGCCAATTTTGGGATCACCTCTGATTCGAATTGCGATTCCACTGACTAACCGGTCCCTGAAACTTCTGATGAAAGCCATGCTGAGAATTAGTGCGTTGACAGTTGTTGCTTCCTGAGCCTTGCACCTTCATCTTCCTTTTTCTGTCCATCTCCCTACGCTCATTATCAAGCACAATAGCTTTGTTCACCAACTCTTGAAAACTAGCATAATTATTCCCCTTCAGTTGCAAGCGAAGATCATAATAAATTCCCTTCAAGAAAAGACGCTGCCTGTCTGCATCTTCCCTAACTTCATTGGGAGCATAGCGAGCTAACTGGGTGAACCTGTCATGATATTCACTCACACTCATCTGTCCCATCCTTAGGTTTCTGAATTCTTCCTGCTTCAGCTCAATTATACCTTCAGGAATATGACGAGCCCGAAAATCTCTAACAAACTCATTCCAAGTGATAGGAGGAGCATTGTCAGGGCGTGCAGCCTGGTACGACTCCCACCAAGTCTGAGCTGTCCCTTGTAACTGACCAGATGCATATAACACCTTCTCCATATCATTGCATTGGGCTATGTTCAGCTGTCTCTCCACTGCCCTCACCCAATCATCTGCTTCTAAAGGATCAGCAGCATGAGAAAACACTGGAGGGCGTCCTTTCAAAAATTCTCCACGCTTATCCCTTACTTGAACAGGTGGTGGTCCTCCAACAGGGGGATTGTTCTGCATGTGCTGCATAAACATCTGCATCAGCTGATTCTGAGTTTGCATGAGTTCCTCCATAGTAACGGGTGGATTAGCACCCCCACGACCTCTGCCACGACCTCTGCCTGACATCTGTTTCCAAAACACAGAAGATGAAATTCAGTACAATCCGAGATGATGTATTCAATAGATAAACAAAATCTGATTTTTCTGGGCGAACTCCAATTTCAGCAACTCAGTAAAACTGTCATATCTCGAGCTACAGACGTCCAAATCAGATGATCTTTACATGGTTGGAAAGCTTATAAAATTATCTACAACTTTTATTCACAACACTTTTTCTGATTCTGTCAATAAATTGGTCAAAAACTGAACTTAACCGAAACTGTTTCAGAATTCCAGACTGTGCAGTAACTCCAACTTGGAACAGGTATATCTCTTAACTCATAATAGATATTAAGGTGATTCTTGTGGGATTGGAAAGATATAGAAGTCTAATTATTCCCAGTAAAATTTCTTAAATTTCCCATGAACGGATTTTAAGTTATTTCTAAAACATCCCAGACTGATCCAAAAATCAGCAAAGGACAGAACTAAGTTAACCTCATATTCAACTAATATATCTGGATCAAACTTAATATTCTTAACCATGGAACTTGTAGGCATGTCTACAAAACTCCAGCACACATTACAAAGATCCAAATCACACATTATCATAATAACAATCCATCAATCACACAATTGTTCACACCACAAACTGACTCTTAAAACAATCCAAACTTAAAATTAACTCGCAACTACTATCGTTCTTATTACATAGGGGTTTTTCCTATTTCCTAATTAAGCTTCTCATAAATCTTAGGATGACCTAACTCTGCCCTTAATTGGTCAATCTCCTTATAAGCTTGCTCCTTAAGTTCTTTTTCCTTCAACAACTCATTCTTCAAGTCCACCTCATGGAGAGCCAATTCACGAGCTAATGCCACCGTAGCTTGTAAAGTCAAGGAGGAATCATCTGCAAGTGGCACGGTCCAAATACCCTTGTCATGTAAGAAACAAGGAAAATGCCGGAGTGCACCCTTTAACGTCTTGTCCGAGCGTAGACCATGGTAGTAAACAAATGCATTGAAAGCGACATCCTCCATGCTTGTCTCCACGGTTGCCCGGCTCACTCTGGTAATAAACTTTGACTCCACCTTAAGCTCCTTAGTGGTAGGATCCCTTTTCTTGACCCATAACTCCGTCTCCCAATAGGAATCTATCCATGGATGACTATACTCTGCACTGCGATACTCCAAAGTAGCTTCCCAGTCGTAGTAGTAGTTGTCCAAGGTTCTTGTCAACATATCATGGAAGAAAGCATCAGCCTTAGGAACCACGATATGAAACTTCGTAGTCCACCCCATAACTACATCCTCCATAGGTGTATCTCCAACTCTTGATTCAGCATCAGATATCTCTTGGTCACCCTCTTCATATGGCTCCTGGGGTTTGAAACGGGCAACATACTGTGCAGCTGATAGACGGGGATGAGGAGGCATCTACAAGATTTAGACATAGATTAGATAGAATCAATGTATTTTCGCAATAGAATAAAGTAGAGGAAGCATAAAACTTTAGTAATTAACAAGGTGAAAAGAGGAAGCATGAATTAAGTGAAGTATGGATGCTATCAACGACCATTCTAACTAGGCTTGCGTCCTACAGTCAACACGGCTCTGATACCAATCTGTCACACCCATTTTTAAGGACAAAAATAGGATGCATAAATTACTCATGTGCGCCCCAGGTCATGATCGCACACATAAGTAGACAAATTACATAGTATCATCACAGTGCTTATTACATAGCGAATAAATATTTAAGACATAGTCTTGAACGATAAATAATAATATCTAATGATAATCTCCAGCGGAAACTCCACACAGGGACACGGTTGACTGGTTGACATCAAGACTAGTACTCATTACGATAATCTTCCTCATAATCTTCATCTGTTATGGTGGAAATAGCAAGAGTGAGTCCATGTCGAACTCAACAAATATAACACAGGGTTCATGAGGCTCAAATGGCTAGACACTGTTTAACTGCGGTTAGCTTTTAATCATCATATAATTAGCAATTGAGTAGCATCAAGGTATTCCAATTCCCATTAATGAACCAATGATCAATTGCAATTACGATAATGAATAACATTAACATGAGTATAATAATAACAACAGTAATTAAGCATGATATAAAAATGGTGATCATCTATCTGTAAATGTTCCAAGGCCGCTCGTATCCGTGAGCACGGCTAGTATACCAGTTTTTAACTCTGCGCAGAGGTGTACACTTTCACTGTGAGTCATGATTTCCAAATGAGTGGGGAGATCAAGCCCAAACACTAGAGAACCACATAAAGCCACTCAAGAGTTCGTCTAACAAGTTAGGGCCATTAGATTCACTCGGCAGGCAGATGTAGAACCCCCCTTCCCTGTGGCACAACAACCGCAGCCTATACACACTAGGCCAGGGGCTCGCACTACACCCAACGTGGCAAGCCATTCTTACGCCATTTAAGGTAACCACTAACAAGCTAGAAAAGGTCTCTTGAACAACTAAAGCCAGAGCCATATAGCCCTCATAGCTGTACTGTATATCCCGGATGATCACGTACAGATAAGTCCTTACGGAGAGTAACCAGAGCATCAAAAATAATACACATGCTCTAGCCCCCTTTTAATAAAAATTAAATCATCTTAATGATTGGTTGCTTGATCCATTAATCATATTGCAAGATCATTGTTCTTAGATTAAGCACTAGCCATAGCTACCCATATGCATACCCAAGGTTGACAAGGAATCAAGACCACAAGCACTATGTTATAATCTCTAAGGTTGTCAAGGTAAGCACATGCACATGTATGATAACTCAATGTATAGGTAACAAGGATAGTCCTGTGTTATACTTGCCTTGATCAAAGCTCTCCAAATAATACTGCTGACTTGGCTCAAAGTAATACTCCGAATCGTCCAAATACTGCTCACCTTCTATACTCGACCATCAATCAACAACATACATGCATCCAATCAAACATACACGAAGCAAACAAAGAAATATAATTAGAACAGTACACCAACAGTAACAAAACAGTAATAAAAGTTTATAAAACTCTTCTACATGTTTCTACGATCACACAGACGCAAAGATTACCAAAATCGGAGTTAAAACGTGAAAGTTATGAATTTTCCAAGATTTCCTATTGATAAATAAATACTTAATTATAAACTCAAAAAATAAATTATCAAAACTAACTGTACAACTACACTAACATGTAGAGTTCGCAAATACGAACCTAACGCAACTTGAACGGATCAAATCGGAGTTAAAACGAAGATTTTATGACCAAAACAGTTCTAGTGGCAAAACTGTAAATACCTGAAAACGTATTTTTGAATAACCCGGAAGAAAATACGCTTTCAAAACGTGAAAACGCATTTCCCGGAATACGCCAAGGACCGCGGGTTTATTTCCAGAAACCCGAGGGTCTCTTTAACAAATTTACCCCGCGAAGGGGTATGATCTAATCTTGATCGTTGATTTCGAATCGGACGGTTCACGATCACCAGCAACTACACAGTACACCTCTGACTCTTCTTCCCCAACCCCGACCGGCGGTCACCATGGCCGGCCGCCGCGGTTCGCCGGACAACTTCGGTTTCCCCGTTCCCGACCACTATCCGCCCCGCAACCAACACCAATCGAACGAGAAGACCAACACGAACACATCTACGCGGTTTAGGCAAGCTACGACGGATCGAGGATGGGATGCGGCTTGGGAAGGGCGGCGGCGCCATTGCCGGCTCACCGGAGACCATCAAAATCGTGATTCAAAGCATCTCAACCCAAAAGAAGAGCACGGGGAGGAAGAGAAGGAGATGGCGAACTCACCAACGCGAAGAACTCGACCTCAAATCCACCCGAAAACCTCTCCCACGCGCCAACTGAAACCGCCGGTCAAGCTCCAACCCTAGAGCCCTAAATCCCGTGGCAACCCTAGCTTTTTAGTTGAAAAACGGAATAGGGAGATACCCGGCTATCCTTTTATAGGTTCACTTCATCGATTACGGTTAGGAAATCAAGGATTGGAGATTCGATTCGGTGCTTGCCCGGGAGGAGTCCGGCTCAAACACGGCGCGTCGGAGAAGAAACAACCGACAGGTGGCCCCCACTCGTCAGCGACCAAAGGAGAAAAGAGAGACGCGCTGCCGCAGCTCTGGGCCGACTAGGCCTCGGCGATGCTGCTGGGCCGGCCCACCAACGCAAACACGGGGAAGGGCGGCTCGGCTGATTCGGCCCATAGCGCGGAAAAGAAAAAAAATAAAACGGGCCGGTCAGGTGGCTTTCCAGGCCGCCAACAGCAGGTAAGCTCTTCCCTTTTTTTTATTTACTTGCTTTCAAAAATATTTCAAATACATTCTAATCCAAAATAAAATAAATCAAATCCACACCACACAATAAAAATAAATGCAACAGCATGAATGCAACATCAAACTTATTTTATTATTATTTTAAATTGGCCATTATTTATTATCTAAATTATTCAAAATTTGTCATCTCTAAAATTTGGGTGTTACAGGATTGTTGAGCCAGCACGCCCCGTGCTCGGTATGTCCATCGGGGATGGTGTTGCTGCTCGGGGTGGTGTGGGCGCCCTCGAGGGTGTCGCTACTCAGGGCGGTGTGGGCACCCTTGGTAGGGTCGGCATGCGGAGCGCCCCTTGTGCCCTTTGCCGGCATGCCAGGGGAACCTCATCTTCGTCTTCATCATCGTTGGTCAAGCCGGCCATGACTCTGCGTCATTTCTAGCTGCTCTCTTCATCGTCGATAATCAATGGACCCCCCGTGCCCAGGGGGTCTGCGGACTTCCTTTTCTAGGAAGGCCCCTCTGGTGCAGGGCATTTTCCAGCTGCTTTCCTCGTCACCTGAGGCTCCCACACGTCTACGCCGGCTGGCCAGTCGTCGGCGGGCACATTGGAGACATACACTGCTGCTCGGTCCTAGCCATGGATCTCGCAAACATTAGATTAGAAGTTATGGTTGTGTCCCAGTAACTCTAAACATCAAAATTGACACTGGGGGTGATTTTAGGCATACCTGGGGTGGCGGCGTTGTCAACTTATACGCCTTCATCTTGCTTGATAGATGGCGGTATCCTGTCAAGTCGAATAGCTACGCCAACCACCAGTTCACCTCTTCGTGTGAGAGGTTCCTCGCAGACTCCCTGGTAGGGTCACCTGACACGGGTGCACCCGCTTCTTGCATGGTTGCACCCATCTGCAGATGAAGTTTAGGGCTATTGTTGTCCCGTCAAGCTGCCTCCTATCGACCATCCTGAGCAGCTCTTCCACCTGTACCATTTCGGCGCTGGTCGGCCTTGCCGACCAGCTCTCCTACTGCTCGGGGATCTATGTAACATCACATGCGACGAAGGGATCTTGCTCTTGCTGTACATAGAACCACTTCTTGTACCAATCCCTCATTGACGAGCTGAGGGGTACATTGAGGTACTCGGCCTTCATCCCATCACGAAGGTTTAGGTAGGCTCCCCCAGCTACCTTGGATCCTCCCGTGCCTCCTTTCTTCTTCAGGCAGAAAAAGTGCCTCCACAGATTGAAGTGGGCTGGATGCCGAGAAATGACTCAAAGAGGGTAATGAAAATTGACACCAACAGAACAGAATTTGGATGGAGGTTGTAGATGCTAATCCTATAGTAATCACACAATTTCCGAAGAAAGGGATGGCACGGATTCCTAAATCCGCGCCAGTAGAAATCCTTGAACACAACTATTTCGCCAGGGCAGGGGTCTGGATAGCTCTCACCGTCTGACGTCCTCCATTTGCCGATTGTGGCCTCCGCCATCACTTCGGCGGTTATGATCATTCCCAAGGTCGCCTCCGTGCTCATCGACTTGCACCATTCCGCCGCGATCAGTTGTGCTCTTGCTCCACCGCTCCCGCGTGCCATCCTTCTTTCCTTCTTCGGTCGCGGAATGCGGTTGCGGTGTGAGGGGTGGTGCTAGAGTGGCTGGATCCGGTGGCAATTGGATCTAGGGTTTGTCTTGCGGATGCGGCAGCAATGGAACAGGCAGAGAAGGCGGAGTGCACTATGTGGAAGATGAGCTGACGTGAAGTGGATGCAGTAGGAGAAGTGGGGCGCCGCCGTGCGGGTATTTATAAGAGCAGAATGACTCTTTGACTTCTAGGATTTTTGGGTAACCGCGCCCGATGCGCCGCTTCCACTCCCTCAATTATTATCTACAAGTGGGTCGTACGTGGGCCTTGCCTGTGGTACAAACCCCAGAGTGGGCCTGTTTTGTTACATGTGGTCCAATTCTAGTGTGCTAGTTTGTGTTATGGCCCCACAGTGGAGCTGGGGACTGAATTTGCAGCTGAGCTACGGAATGGACCCGCAACTAAGTTGTGGGTCGCCTCATAGCTGAGCTGGGGGTTTCCCTGTGGCAGAGCCATCGGATGTTTTTTGGGGCCTGCAACTGAGTTGGGGGATGTCTCGCAGTAGAGCTGAGAGTTGCCACATAGCTGAGCCATGGGTTTTTATGCACGGCAGAGCTGTGGATTGGGTCCACAATAGAGTTAGGGACCGGCCCCACATTAGAGCTGGGGACTGTACCGTGACGGAGCCACGGTGCATCGTTCTCCGCTGAGTTGGGAACGTGTTCTTGGGACCCTAGCACTACATGATCTAGTCACCTGCTGTCAGGCTCAGGGACTAAGTGGGCACACTTCACCTTGCAGTGAATGTGCTTATTTGATTGTGTACTATTTTTTCTTTTAGACTCTGGCACCACGTGATCTAGTCACCTGCTGTCAGGCTCGGGGACTAAGTGGGCACACTTCACCTTGCGGTGAATGTGCTTACCTTTTTTTGCACACATGCTTTGTTGTATAGTGCTAGAGGCACGACCCCTACCGTAATATCACTAGATCCTGAGGATCACGTTTCATGAACTTATGGCAGAGCCAATGGTATCGTCTATCCTTAACTTTCCAAACTAAAACTTAAAGTGGGCACACTTCATCAAAGATGAATTGTTTTTCTTTTTTCTCGGAGCACCATGCATTTTTCTGACAAGGCGTTTTCCGATAAGTGCAGTGGTCGGCTATCAGCTGAAGGGATGGAATATTCCTCGGCAGACCGCCCTTCTGGTCAGGGGCTTCAGGGCTTCAAGCCTCACTGGTCGAAGAAGGTCAAGATGACATGTCGCTTCAAAATACATAGTGCTCGGGGACTAGCTGTGGGGGTATAGACCCGTATACCCTCATGGCTCCACATAGGCCGCGCCAGACAAGGTGGCCCAACTCGCCAGAAAGGGCCGCACGGATCTTCGGACTGCTCGGCGAACCGTTCAGAGCAAGCAGAGACTACTTGACGGTCAAGGAAGCCTAGTCGGTTAAGATAGATTTCGTATCCTCTGCGGATATAGGAGTTGTAATTGGCTGGGATTGGATTCCTTAGATCTGTAACCTTGCCCCCCGGACTATATAAGGCGGGCAAGGACCCCCCCTCAAAACATCTCATCACGTATCAATACAATCCACAAAGACACAGGACGTAGGGTATTACGCAATTTGCGGCCCGAACCTGGATAGATCTTGTGTTCCTCTTGCGACACCATCTAGATCATCGTCTTGCGCACCTCCATCGATAATCTACTACCGTGGGCATACCCCTCGGTAGATTGCCGACCACATCTCGTCGACAGCGTGTCATTGAGCTACCCTCACTTTTAGGGTAGGTTCTTGTGGTGCCAACGTGTGGGCTTGGCGGGTGATGCCAATTAGCCGTCGAACCACCAAGTGAGCGGTCGACACAACGGGGACTAGCTTGGTGGCAACCAAGTGAACCTCGAGAGAAAAATCACCGTGTCAACATTGTTCTTCCTGTTGGTTTGCATCCCCATTACACAAGCTTGGATTTACTTTCATATGCATTGTGCTTGTGTAGTTGCTCTTGTAATTAGTTGACTTGTGTAGTTTGCTAGTTACCTTCTTGCTTGTGTAGCATAGAAGTAGCTCTCTTGTGTGACTAATTTGGTTTGAGTAACTTTGTTAGTCACATTGCTTAGTTTGTGTAGCTAAGTGATTTGAGCTCTCTAATTTGGCTTGTGTAGCATTGTTATTGAGCATTGCTAGTGAGCTTAGGAGCCTTGTGCTTTTGCTTACTAGATTATGTAGGAGCTCCTCTGGTTGCTTGAGTACTAGTGCATAGGTTTGTGTGACCTTGTTCTAGAATTGATTACGTGAGCTCTCACTAGCCCGGAACCTTTGTTGCCTAATTAGGATCTTTATAAGGTGCTTGTAAACTTAGATAGAGGGGTGTAGTCTTAGCTAGACCGATAGTTTTAATTCCGCATTTGTTTCGGTTAGCCGGTGCGATTAATTTTAGAAAGGACTATTCACCCCCTCTAGTTCGCCATCTTGACCCTATAACCTCATTACCTAATTGGTTGATACTCAGGGTAATAATATTTCTCAGCATTAGGACAAAGCTGATCTTATTTGGCATAGTTTCAAAGAAAGGATGGGAACCTGTGAATTCACTAGCCTTACTATTTATTTGGCCTATTTGTTTGGCCCTACCAGGGATTTCTCAGAGCTCACTGTAGTTTTTTCAGTGAAGTTGATGCAGTGGTAAGGTCTCTGCCCTCTGATAAGTCACTAGGTCTAGATGGCTTCAACACAGATTTTGTCAAAAAGTGCTAGCCAATTATTTGTGGTGATTTTTTGTGAATTATGCTCTACTTTTCATTCCGGCAACATTAGTCTTCAAAGTATTAATGGTTCATTTATTACCCTTGTTCCAAAAAAGGATGATGGTTGCATTGTGGCGATTATAGATCTATTTCACTTTTGAACTGTTCATTCAAGATCATCACTAAGATTCTAGCAAATAGACTTCAGAGGGTTCTTCCATCTTTGATTCATAAGAACCAATATGGCTTCATCAAGCATAGAACTATCCATGATTGCATTGCTTGGGCTTTGGAGTATGTGCATATGTGTCATCAGTCAAGGAAGGAACTAATTATTCTAAAACTTTATTTTGAGAAGGCATTTGACAAAGTGGAACATGAGTTCATGTTAAAGGTTATGGAGTTTAAAGGTTTCCATCCACAATGGCTCATTTGGATGAAATTAATTTTAGGTCCAAGAACTTCTGCAATCCTTTTAAATGGGGTGCCTGGTAACGTGTTTCACTGTCTTAGAGGTGTCAAGTAGGGTGATCCATTATCACCACTTCTTTTTGTGTTAGTTGCTGATTCCCTCCAGTCCATTCTCAATTCAGCAAAGCAAGATGGAAGCCTATAGCGGCCTATCCTCTCCCTAGTGATGGAGACTTCCCTATTCTCCAATATTGAGATGAAACCCTCATTTTTATGCAGGCTGATCAGTCACAGCTGGCCACTCTTAAAGATATGTTCACTTCTTTTACTGCATCTTCAGGCCTTAAAGTTAATTTTGATAAGTCCATGATGCTCCCTATCAATGTGTCTGAATCAAGACTAGATGAATTGGCCAATGCTTTTGGTTTCTCTAAAGGCACCCTGCCCTTTACTTATTTGAGCCTTCCCTTGAGCCACACTAAACCTGTGGTGGCAGATTTTTGGCATGTGGTGTCTAAATGTGAAAGAAGGCTTTCAACCTTCTACGACTTTCTTACAGATGCTAGTAGACTACATATGACAAATGTAGTATTGACAGCCGTCCCAACATTTACCATGTGCACTTATTTACTGCCTAAAACTATCATCAAGCAAATTGACAAATTTCATAAGCATTGCCTATGGAGAGGCTCAGATGCTAACAATAAGAAACCACCCAAGGCAGCATGGCCTTTGGTTTATGTTCCCAAAGATGATGGAGGTTTAAGTGTTATTAACCTCAGAGTACAGAATGAAAGCCTTCTTCTTAAGCATCTCCATAAATTCTATAACCATGTTGATACTCCTTGGGTTCAGATGGTTTGGAATAAATATTATTCAGGTAATAGACTTCCTTCCCTGCAAGGGCCCCAAAAAGGATCCTTCTGGTGGCATGATGCTCTCAAACTTCAACAACAGTTCAAAGGAATAGCTTCAGTCACACTACACAATGGTGCTACCTATTTACTCTGGCATGATCTCTGGGTAGGCCATGTTTGGAGCCAAGCCTGTCCTGAGCTTTTTTCTTTTAGCAAGACTCCAAATATGACAATTCAAGTTGCTGCTAAAGCACCTCAGTTTCAAGATATGTTCTATCTCCCCTTGTCACCAGAAGCTTATGCTCAATTTTTTGATCTCTCAATGGCCCTCCATGACCTTCAACTTCAAACAACTGAGGATGTGTGGAGTTATATGTAGGGCTCTACTTCCTCTCATAAAGCATATAAGCAGTTAATGGGTCATTGATAGATCCATCAGTGTTACCACTCGTTATGGAACTCCTCATGTCAGAATAAGAGGAAATTTTTGTTCTTGCTTTTTTTGAAGGATAGGTTGAGCACTAGGAATCTTCTGCAGCGTAGACATATGCATCTTGATGACTATAATTGTGTCTTCTGCAATTTGGGCCTGAAGAGGACCTCCTTCTTCTCTTCTTTCATTGTCCTTTTGCTGTCAGTTGCTAGTACAACCTGAACATTTTGGTGCCCAATTCCTTGGAACTTGAGATCCTTCTGGAAAGCTTCAAGTTGCAGCTTCGGGTGCCATTCTTCATGGAGGTGATTGTAACAATGTGTTGGGCAATTTGGACCATGCGTAATGATGCAATCTTCAATAACCTGGCTCCTCTTCATCGGTGTAAGATGGTCTTCAGGAAGGAATTTGCTCTAGTTATTCTTAGAGCAAAAGCAAAGTATCACCCCATTGTTGTTCAATGGTTAGAAGCCTATGTGTAATCTTATTTTTCTGTACCTTTTATGTTTCATGAACTTTGTATCGTGAGGTTTTTGCTTTTGTTTTAAATAAAATTTCAGTAGGGGCTCCCAGCCCCTCCTGTTCCATCAAAAAAGGACTAGCCAACTTACATTGTATAGATTCCTTGGATATGAAGATGAATATATTTCAAACTTAGAAGTCTATTTTCACGTGCGTTGTCAATGAATAAAATCCAACATAGCATCTATGGGAAGTAACACGCTTGCCAAACTTCACATAGCCTAAATAAGGGCTAAAATATAGATTTTTTTGCCGTAGGACAATAGAATTAAGTGGACATACCTTAAGTTTACAAACAGAGAAATACATATAAAACTATTTTTTTAATCAATCGTATACTGACAGTAGTAAGTGCATGCACTAAACCATTTAGTAATTTTTTAGCACCTTAAATCTGCCTATGGTTGGGGTACTACTACTTATGTGATTGCTAGGACCATGAGCGGCTACTAGGCCTAGTTTAGTTCCCAAAAATTTTTGTCTCCACTCGTCACATCGAATGTTTGGACACATGCATAAAGTACTACACGTAGATGAAAAAAACTAATTGCACAGTTCTCGAGGAAATCGTGAGACGAATCTTTTAAGCCTAATTAGTCCATAAAAAGCCTTAAGTACTACAGTACCAACATGTGCTAATGACAGATTAATTAGTATCATTAGATTTGTCTCGCAGTTTCCTAACGGATTCTGTAATTTGTTTTTTTATTAGTATCTGAATACTCCTCTCGACGTTCTTCCGACATATCCGATGTGACACCTAAAAAATTTTCTTTTCGCAAACTAAACGTAGCGTGGGTTTTTGCTTTGGGCTGCGTCAGGGATGATGTTACATCAAGCAGCTTGGCCGTTAGCAGAACTGATGCTTGATAGTAACCTATAGATTCATTGTCAGTCCTTGGTCAGGGATGATGTGGGCTGTGGTTTTGCTGCTGATCTTGTGCGTTTCTTGGTTGTGTGCGAGGAACGGAATGTTGAGGACTGGCTACCATTACAGTCTTCTTCTACTGCTGTCAGTACCTCTGGCATGGCAGGCCGCTCGGCCTTGCATTGGATCCAACGCCACCGCTGTTGCTGCCTTGTCTTGTTTAGATTCTAAATTTGAGATCCGAACTTTGTATAGTAAATGTCCCATTTGGGATCCAAACTTTATATAGTAAATATCCCGTCACACTGTAGCAATTTTATTTTTATTTAGTAATAATTGTCTAAATATTGATTAATTAGGCTTAAAATATTCGTCTCGCAAAGTACAACAAAACTGTGCAATTAGTTTTTGATTTCATCTACATTTAGTACTCCATATATGTGTCGATATTTTGATGTGATGGGAAATGTTCTTTTTGCATAGTGGAATTTAGGGGTGAATTTGGATATCTAAACAAGACCGAGGCTGCTTTATCCTTTTTCTTTGCACAGGTTTATTTCGTTCTAGCATTCCGCGGACACTGCCGATGGATGTGGATGTGATCCCAAGAAAGCCAAAGTGCAAAAGGAGAGGAAGATGGCATGTTGCAGGTGTATTTTTTTTGCTTGAAATGCGCTGCGTCTCTCTCTCCATCCGTAATACAGTACAGTACATTATATTAAGGCAGTCCCAGTCCATGGTTTTCTTAAGTAGTTTCACAGTACAGTATACTATATTAGGGCAGTCCTAATCCATGGTTTCTTAAGTAGTTTCACAGTACAGTAAATTATATTAGGGCAGTCTCAATCCATAGTTTTCTTAAGTAGTTTCTAAAACAGGGAGAATAATAAATATTATATAGTTGAAACTAATCTTCCCTGTCCATAATTTCTATAATAGCTTATATGTAGAGAAGAGTATGCCAGTACTTAAGGTGATGGAGTAAAAATGTCAGTGGTGTCTTTAAAAAGAGAAAAAAAGACAACTTTTGAATAAGTTGGACGAGTTAGATGAGAAAGCGGAGCTGTGACCTTTAGATGAGAATGAACCAAATCTTAAACTTGTCTTAAATGAACGACTATCCCACCTACTACGAGAGGAAGAAGTAAAATGGTACCAAAGAGCAGAGGTCACACATTTATTGAAAGGAGATGCTAATACTAAATACTTTCATTTAGTGGCTAATGGGAAACATATGAAAACTCGTATGTTTCAATTAGAATAGGAAGAGGGTATAGTAAGTGTGATAATGAACTTAAAAAGTATATCACCAAGTATTATAAGAGCCTGTTTGGATCTCATGAACCCTCTTATGTGACAATGGACGAGTCTCGCACATAGGATATTTCTCGAGTTACAGCATTAGAAAATGCAATCCTAATACAAAGCTTTTCTAAAGCTAAAGTTAGGATGTTATTTTTCAAATGAATCATAATTTGGCTCTGGGTCCTGATGATTTCCCTACATAAGTCTATCAGGTTTTCTGGAACATTATAAAGAAGGATTTAATTGCTCTGTTCAAAGATTTTCATATGGGTACTCTTTGACTTCATGGTTTAAATTTTGGAACTCTTATCTTACTACCAAAAAGTATTGATGCAAAAAAAATTCATCATTTCAGGCCTATTTGTTTATTATTGAATGTGAATTTCAAATTTTTTTACTAAGGTGACCACTAATAGAATAACTTTAATAGCCCAGAAAACAATCTACCTCCCCCAAATGGCTTTCCTTCTGGGCAGGAACATTATGGAAGGGGCAATAATATTACATAAGACCATACATGAGTTACACAAGAAAAAAGATAAATAGGGTGTTATTCAAAATTGACTTTGAAAAAGCTTATGCAAAAGTGAAATGGGGACTTTTTACAACGAACTCTTCGAATGAAAGGTTTCTAGCAGAAATGGTGTAGTTGGATCCAATCTTTCATAGGAGGAGGAAATGTAGGTATCAAAGTTGATCATTGGGGACCTTACTTTCAAACAAAAAAGATCGAGACAAGGAAGATGGACAAATAGAAGGGGAAGGGCCCCATTTGGTAGATAATGGTCTTTCTATCTTGCAATATGCTGATGACATGGTGCTATTTTCAAAACCATGATATTGAACAAGCAAGAAACATGAAATTACTTCTATGTCAATTGAGCAATTATTAGGTTTTAAAATTAATTTCCATAGGAGTGAGATCTTCTATTTTGGGGGAGGCAAAACATTATGATGGTCTTTATTCATAACTGTTTGGTTGCAAGTTACTCCCTCCGTCCCAAAATATCTGTCGTTTTCGCTTCACGAGAAACAACTTTGAAAAAAATACATATTAAAAAATATTAATATTAATGGTACATAATTGGTATCATTGGAAAGATCTTTGAATCTAGTTTTTTAATAAATTTATTTGGAGATACAAATGTTGTATGCATTTTCTACAAATCGAGTCAAACTTGCGGCATGGAAACCAAAAGCGACAGATAATTCGGGATAGAGGGAGTAGGCACTTACCCCTTTCATTATTTGGGTCTACCGATGATTTATCGCAAGTTAAGTAACAGAGAATGAAAAAAAGTTGCAAAGATGATTGAAAAACGACTTAGTGGATGAAAAGGAAAGCATGCATTTGTCTATCGGGTCAAGATTAGTCTTTATTAATTTAGTTTTGTCAAGTCTACCCCTGTTTATGCTCTCTTTATTTGAAGTCTCTAGGGGTGCACTGAAGAAAACATAGTATTATTAAAGATCTAAATTCTTTTGGTAAAATGGTCAACACAAAAAAATACAGGCTAGTAAGATGGCATGTTTTATGTCAACCTAAAGAATTGGGGGATAGGTATTCAAAATCTGGGTATACAAAAAATGTCTTTTGAGCAAGTGGTTGCTCAAACTCTATAATGAACATGGGGTTTGGCAACAGCTTCTTCGAAAAAAATTTGTTAAGGATAAATGTCTTTCCCATGTTTGTAAGAAAGCATGTGATTCTAATTTTTTGGATGAGTCTCATGGGTGTCAAGAAGACCTTTTTGAATCTCAATTCTCATAAGATACTTGGTTGGATAACTATCCTATGAAAACCGAATAACCAACGCTGTATAACAGAGGACACAGAAACAAGCAAAGGTTGTAGATGTACTAAGCACAATATACCACTCAATGTTTCCTTCAGAAGAGCATTAGTGAGTAACAAATTACTAGAATGGAATCATCTAGTTGCTAGAGTGTAGAATGTAAATCTGCAATAGGGTTTTGATGTGTTTGTTGGCGTGTGCATAAGAATTGAATTTTCTTAGTCAATTCGATGTATAGATTCCTAGTCAACAATGAGTCAAAGTTTCACAAATAGTTTGGTGTCAAAGATACCTTTGAATATTAAAATCTTTATTTGGTTCTTTAAAAAAGGGTGAATTTTCCATTCTTCTTTGGCTCCAAGCCTTGTAATTTTTGCTTTGTCGACAGTCAGTTTAGGCTTGCTCTGTCAGTTTTGGTTTTGTTAGTTAGTTAGTTGTTCTAGCTAGTTTTTTTTCCTCTCACTCCTGCCTAACCTTTGGTAGGGTCCTCTGTAAGTAAGTTTGTACAGTTCCTTTCTGTCTTTAATATATTTCCTTGTTGCCGGGGGGCTTTGCCCCACGGTTTAAGATAAAAAGGGTGAATTTTCAAAAAAAAAACATAACTTATTGTCAAGGAGAAATTGGAGTGGAGATATGTCCTGTGTTGTTTTTTAAGCCGGAAACCATTCAACATCTCTTCTTTGAGTGCACTTATGCTCGGCTCCTCTGGATGGCAGTTCATATAGTGCTTGCTCTTAATCCACCCCTAAATGTCTATTACTTATTTAATAACTGGTATCCTATAAGGGATAAAACTTTGAGATCCTTTTTTATTGACGGGTCATGTTGGTCTATTTGGCTAACAAGGAATAAAATTGTTGTTGACAAATGTCCACAAATATCTCTTATTCAGGGAATGCATTGGCTACTGTTCTGGGCCAGTTTGCAATGGTGTGAGGAGAAGAAAAAAAATCAGTGTAGAGGCATGCCACAAGTTGGAGAATGTGGCTATGCACCCTTTGCGTCCTCTGCATGGCCTTTTATTTCACAAATTTAGTTATGAGTCGATTTGTTTAATAAACTCGTTTGGATCATTGTTGCGTGGTGTTTGTACTAAGGTGATTTGATTCCTCTTCCAAGAGAATGAAGCTGGATTTTTCTTCTTATTATCTAAAAAATGTAGAGAGGAGTATAATGATCTCATACATACACCACACAAGAGAGGGTGATCAGCTATGGTATGCAATAAGTAGCCAACATGCTTATATCTTTTGCTTCACTGTACTCCAGAAGTCCATAAGATAATGTTTCTGAGTTCTGGCCTTGGTAGAAGAGAACAGGAGAAACAATTGCATCCAATATCATTGAGGTCTTATTCAATTAGCCTCTAATCCAAATTCTCTCCTCAATCCTCTCCAATCCTCTCAAACTGGGGGATAGCCGAACAAGCCCTGAAGGAAGAAACCACGCTGAACATGAAAAGGAATTAAGGAGTCGGGAAGTTTGGTGTCTTAACAATACATGGACAAAATACTGCACAACTTCTGTCTTTGTTTCTTTTTACGAACGGAGCATTCGATGATCCGGTGCTCAACTCTCGCGCGTCCTGGCTTCCAGTTCCATTGAAAACATATATATATGTATATGTACTGTGGAAGGTCCGATGGTATTGGTCTAGGAAAAAAACATGTATCATGGTATTGCTAGTCTCCCTAGTGTTTTCGTCATCAATTCACCACCACCGGGTGGTCGTCCGGTGACCACCACAATACGAAGCACCTGATTATAAATCTACCAAACTCCTTTTTCACTCGTGCTTAGCCTTCAACCACTTGATCATCGGGTGCTTTGAATTTTTCCTATAATGAGGCATTTTTTAAGCATTAACAGGAGCATATTATTAGCATGAGATCGTATCATGTTTGTCGCGCCTATAATCAGTGGCGGAGCTGGTGAAACTCAACGCCTGGGGCCACTATCTAAACGTGTATACTTTTGATTGCACTACTGGTTCCTAACTTCATACAGTATACTACTTCTCATTGAACTACAGAAACTTGACTTGGTGCGGCAAACAGTAGGCATACGACCGTGACAAAAAAAATGGATTATAATATCTTATTCCTCTTTATCGTTCACAAAATTTGGCATAACCCAGGTAAAAAATCGTGCTAACTGAAGCAAATTAGCCATAAACAATTGGAGAATGAATAACAGGAGATTGGGAGATTCAGAATACCTGACTGAAGCACTGAGCACTTGGAGCAGTGCTCACCACACTACACAGAGAACACAAACTTGTCACTACCCATGCATTCCCCGCTTCGCACGAGAGTGGGAAAGGTGTAGATTGGCCGCGCCAGCGTCACCATCTCGCGGTGTCACCTGTCTTGGCTCCAACCTGGCGATTTGGCCGTGCCTTCGTCGAATTCGCTGCCAAGTGCCACCTCTGTCGTATTAGCTCCGGCCATAGTCGATTTGGCTGCGGCCCTAATCACTAGCGGAGAAGGAGAGGACCGAGAGCCGCGACTCTGCAATCACGAAGGCAAATGGGCGAACGCACGAGAGAGGCACTTGTTGGGCTGGAAAACTCAGAGCTCTTGCTGGGTCATTTAGATTTGGGCCAACAAATTCAGTGGGGGGTACTCAGGGTTCTTGGGCCACACCTAGGGCCATGGCCCTAGTGGCCCCCTGCCTATAATGCTATATGCCCGAGGTGTAATCACTATAATACTCTGGTACCGTCATTACCCTCAGCTTCCAAATGATTACACTAATCCATCAAATGGTAATGGATGAATCAAGCAGCAAACAAATGTAAAGGTAGCCTGATCCTTACTTTTTATATGCTGGTGGCTTTTTAGCCTTACGACATACTCTCTAATTATGTCCCATCACAAAGACAATCAACTAAAATTGGCCAAACAAGGAATCTCGTGCCATTGTACTCTTGTGCATCCACTGACTAGATTTAGTCCACGTTTGTAGGACATGCTTGGGTTTAAATTAAAGAACTTTCACTTATTCAAGCGTAGTACGTTCGGCATATTAGAACTTCTAATTCAGAAGCTCTATTAATATGTTTGCATTTCAAATTGGGTATAATTAACAACTTTTCCATGCAAATTAAAAAAAATGCCTTACACGGTTACACCACATATGACACGTACGTGAAAAAGTAACAAAGAGCATGGATGCATGCGTACAACATGGGGAAGCTTTTCTCGAGATGCTCCGTCATGAAACGATGGCTTTAGCCATGTGCTCGTGTGTACATGCATGTAACTATGTAAGAGAGATATATGTCACATGAGATGGATGCATGGTTGCTTGATTGCTTCAAAGAAAGCTACGGCGACAAAGATGGTCTTTACAAAGAGGGCTACGATCGAGCGTGCTTGGAATTTCGGAGAAAGGCAAAGGGGCCGTCAATTTCTAAGAGTGCACATCAACATGATTACACTCTTGAAAGGGATTTAAAGGAACTTTTTTTTATTTGAACTCCTATTTCTTCGAATCGAAGAAATTATATGCGGTGGCTTTTGGTTTCACAATTAGCCGCTTTATGCTAGTTCCCTATTGGCTACGGATTATTCCTTTTTCCGACTGCAGAATCCAATGAAACAACAATAATCTCATCATTTGCAAGTTTATTTTGCAAGGTTTGTCCGATTTGTGTTTGCATATAAAACAGTGAGCGTGCAACAGGAAAACTACCGCATATACCGTTTGTCTCATTTATTGGTTGGTTAGATTCTATACGGTGAAATTTGCATCAACGCCTAAGGTCATGTTTCGGATAGTTTCTTAGCCGCTTATGGCGGAAAAATTTGTCTGATCGTGGCAAATGCCACGATTCACAAGTGACTTCTTCCCTCGTGATTAACCCCTTATTATCATTTCAATGTGGAGGCAGAGGCAACAAGCAAAATATAGTGCGAAAAATTCCACTAACTATGGCATGTAGAGGTACCCGTATCCTCTCGCTCCCGCGGCCCCGCCCATGCACCCCGAGTGCTCACTCTAGTCTGCTTGCCCAAGTGCAGCCTTTGCCTAATGACTTTAGGGATGGCGTTGCCGGTGCTGAGCCTAGCCATTATTCTCGTCGGATTCGGCCACGCCATTCCCGTCGGCTCACTTATGTCGTCCTTGAAGGTTGGACTGGTTTCCCCTTGCATCCATCCATGTTGGAGTATTCTTCCTCAATGACTTCAATCGGCTCACGCACCTCAAGATCAGTCCTCAACGGCTCCAACCAGCTTGTGATGCTTCACTACCCCATCTCTTTTGAGTTTGAAGCTATTTATTCTTCATGAGCATCTTCATCAGTCTCCCAATACCTACCGTTTCTTATAAAACTATCATATTGGGAGTTACATTGCTTTTTTACTTGCTCCAATAGTCTCTTGTACCTCTTTTTTGTGGTCTTCAATATTTTTCTCACTCCCTTTTTTTGGCCACTAATATGGTTCTCATCTCCCCTCAAATAAAAAGAGAGTTGCATCGTCCATAATGCCAAGTGGCTCATCTCACCCACCACTTTTTAGTCATCTTTTTCCCTATACACCTATAGGCCCCATCATATGGGTACTAGAGCAGATGTATTGGAGAACTACTATAGCAATTTTTCCAGTATTCACAAAAATAATATTAGGCTACTCTAGTACCTATATACTGGAGATAGATTGTTAGGAGACTAATGGAGATGCTCTACTAAGCCTCCCTTGAATCTCCTCACTTAGGTGTTTTTTCGCGATCATGCTGTGGCACGTTTTTCATTAAGCAGAAGCAGATTGTTTGTTACAAACTGTCCCGAGTACGGTAATCCCATGATTACCGATGCCTGGGATACGCATCGAGCACACGAGGTTGTGATTACATAATGATCATTTTGCGACAGAGCGTCTAGCTTGCGCCGTTACTCATAGAAGTGACATTAGTTGCCTGTATCCCGCCACACACCAATCGTTGCATTCGTCAGCGATCTGCTGGACCAGCTGCGCTGCTGGCGCCGCCCTCCCGTTGAAGGTTTTGGCGTTCCTCTCCTTCCAAAGCGTCTAGCCAATGAGGAATAATAGTGAGTCGAAACCACGACGCAAAGGCTTTGGTACCCTCACTTAGGTGTCAATTTATTTTCCAAAATTAGTCGTTGGTGATGGTTGCACTGTGGAAGTAAATCATTGATCTATGGTTGATTGGGTCTGTGTACAAAAAATTGAATTTACAGCATGGTGTTCATTAGATGGATATGTGTTATATACTTGCATTGAGGTAGATAATCTCCTTAGGATTACCAACTGCCAAACACTCACTCAGATTGCCACCAATTTGAAGGTACCGACAAAATATAGAGAGTTGACTCTGGTGTAGGTTCAAAATGGACAGTCTTGTTTTCTTTGATAATATAATTGGTTGGATGGATCTGTTAGAGCACCCAAGCTAAAGTACCCAGAACTATTTTCTTTTGCAAAAAAAGAATGACATTTCTATCAGCAATGCTCTGGTCAACAATCTGCCCAATCACTTGTTTCATTTGCCTCTGTTAGCTCTAGCCTTTTTACAACTATGAGCTCTGAGAAGAAACCTGGAAGATTTGAATGTAATTGAGGAGAATGACTTGTGGGATATACATGGGGATCAAATATTTTTCTCTACAACAAAGATTTAAAAGAGGTTGATTGGACAGCACCAAATCCACCCTTCTTTTAGATGGCTGTGGAAAAACAATTTGCCAACCAAAACACAATATCTTCTTTTGGTTGCTTAGGAGGAATATCCTTAGGCCCTATTTGGGAGCTTCATAGTTTTATTCACCTGTAATTATCTTCCGGTTCTAATATCTTGTGCACAAACAGCCTCCAAACAGCCTCTTAGGAGGAAAAACATGCACTTGGAGACATATAACCGCGAACTCTGTCGACTAGCAACAGAGGAAACACTCTAACATCTCTTCCTAGAATGCACCTTTGTTAGGTCCTGATGGGGAGTTTTAAACTTAGATATTCAGCCACAACTAAGCCTCCCAGAAGTAATCCTTTACTTCAGATCAACTGAATTCAGAATTCTTCCTTGCTGTCATCTTGCTGTGCTGTACCATTTGGGGGGCTAGGAATGATGTAATTAATTTTCAGAGGAATTGGGCCAAACTTACAAAGTAGCAAGTTATCTTCAACAGAGAATTAGCGTTAACGGCTTTAAGAGCAAAGGAAAGCATCTCACAACGTTCGCTGAAATTTGGCTGATGCTGATGCTTATGCTGATTTGAAGTGAGAGGAAAATATTGTTCGTTCGCTTTAAAATACTACTAAAGTAGTTCAAGCGAACAGGGCTATCAATCGATTCAGTTCAGAGTTGGCCTTAACCAAACTTCTAGATAGTTTCTTCATTTTCTTTCTCTCTTTTTTTTTGTTTCTTGCTGTGCTGTTTTATTGTAATCTTTGTGCTTCTGTCTTTTAATAAATCTCCTGTAGGGCTTTGGCCCCTCCAGTTACATGAAAAAAAACGACGAGTAGTGCCAAAAAAAATAGGAGTACATAATTAATTTAGGTAAAACGGTAAACCGCTGGGCGGCAGGGCAGCAGTGATAGGCAAGAGGCACGTTCCTGGTGCTGACGCCGACAAAGTAGAGGGAAAGAGAGGCGGCAGCCGTAAGGAATCGAAGCATCAAGCGCTTATTTAGTTCCCAAAATATTTCAGATTTCCGTCACATCGTATCTTTAGACACATGCATGAAACATTAAATATAGATTAAAAATAAAACTAATTACACAGTTTAGACGAAATGGACGAGACGAATCTTTTAAGCCTAGTTAGGCCATGATCGGACAATAATTGTCAAATAACAACGAAAGTACTACAGTAACTAACGATGAAAACGGAACGGAAATATCCCGAACCGAACCGCATCGTTTTCTGTATTTTATCCGATCGAATTCGTATTTTTGTGTCCGACTTTACCGTTTTCGTTTCGTTTTCGTATTTCAAATGTAAAAGTAGAAAACGGTTTAGACATTTTCCGACCGTTTCCGACCGTTTTCTACTTTTCTACTTTTAATTCGGAATATCCCGAATTCAAAATTCAGTTTAAACCGAATTTTGTTGTCAATCATTACTGTCTAGGCAACTAGACGAAGGCAAGTGTGAAGCACTGATGCTCATTGGCTGCATTATATAGGCAGCTCACCCCCGTCGCGCCTCCCTGAGTCGTCGAGGTAGGACTAATCACCTTGCACGCTGTTGTATGCTTGCATGGTTGCGTCTGGATTCACGCGGCGTTGTTGTTGCATTGCATGTGACTGGGACAACCAAAAGAGAGAGAGAGCTAGATGGGCCAGGCGTTGTTGCTATCCTTTCTAGTCTAGTACCGATGGCATCTCAAATTTTCCTCTTTTTTCTTCTTTTCTTTTCTTTTTTTCTCTTGTCAAATAAACCAAATTGATAAGTCTGCTCTCTTGCACTCGAAATTTGCCACGATGACACTTGTTAATTGTTATGCATTGTGGATCGGTATTTCATATTGAATTTTCGTATACCGACCGTGTTCAACATAATTTCGCTCGAATGGGTTCGTTTTCGAAATTCTCGATATTCCGTAAGTTCGTGTTCGTTTTTGTGTCCGGCTTTACCGTTTTCGCTTTCGTTTTCGTATTCAAATATAAAAGTAGAAAATGGTTGAGGAGTTTTCCGACTGTTTCCGACCGTTTTCATCCTTAACAGTAACACTACAGTTACATTTCCCAAAATTTTTCGCGAACTAAACGATGCCCAAAGAGTTCAAGACAGAGCAGCCGAGCAGGGACCAGAGAGAGGGACGACACCCAGACAACAAGATCCCCTCACCCCGCACGCCCGCACTCCACTCCACTCCACTCCCCCGACTCACACGCGCGCCCGCCATTGCTGCCCCGGCCCCTTCGCTTTCTAGCTAGCTCCCTTGTCCCCTCCACCGCTAGCTAGCCCGCCTATATCATCATTGCCCTGCGCCGCACGCTGCTCTGCTCTCCTCTGCTTTGCTCTTCTCCACTACGCGCCGACAATGGAGAGGTGGGCGCCGGCGCGGGAGAGGCCGAGGCGGCGGCCTGGCCAGCCGTCCTTCTCGTCGACGCTGCTGGACGCCATCTGCGACTCCTTGGACGAGCAGGCCGGCGGCCAGGGAGCAACGGCGGAGCGTGCCGCGGCACCAACACCTGCTGGGAGCGCCAAGAAGCAGCAGCAGGCGGCCCTGCATTACTACTACTACAAGCCCTCCTTGGCCGCCAGCCACCGGGCGGCGCGCGCGGCGCCGGCGCCCGCGGACGACTGCTCCTCCGGCCGTGGCTACTTCTCGTCGTCCGAGGTCGAGTACTCCCTCCGCCGCCTCCGCCCCATCCGCACCTCTGGCGGCGCCGTCGGGCCGGCCTCGGTGGCTCCAGCGGAGAAGCAGCAGCCTGCCCCGCCTGGCACGGCGGCGAGGAGAGCGCGGAAGCCGTCCGCCGCCGCCCCCGCCAGCGGCGGCTGCCGCAGGCCGGCCTCTCCGGGCGCGCGGCTCGCCAGCCTGCTCAACGCCATCTTCTCCGGCAAGCGGCATTCCGCGCGGCAGCACCCGGCTCCGGCGGACGACGAGCCGGCGTGCTCGACGGCGCCATCCAGCTTGCGCCCCTGCCTCGCCAAGACACCGCCGTCGGCGCGGGCGCGGGCGACCCGCAGCCGGAGCAGGACCGTGCGGTTCTTGGACATCGAAGGCGAGGTGGCTGTGGCCGCGGCCGCCGCTGGCTGCAGGCGATTCCCGGTGGTCGAAGTGGAGGGCAGCGACGGCGGCGGGGAGAGCAGCGACGCGAGCTCGGACTTGTTCGAGCTGGAGAACCTCGCGGCCCTCGCTCCGGCGAACGGCGGCTCCGGTTGCCGTAGAACGTGCGAGGACGAGCTTCCGGTGTACGGGACGACTGGAGCTGGGCTTGCGCACGACATTGGACTTGTCCGTCGCCGCCCGTTTGGGTACGTCAGCCATGGTCGGAGTTGCAGAGGCTTGTTTGATTTCAAATAGGTAGAGGGGGTGAACTGTAAAGCTGTCTCTTCTTTCTTTCTTTTTTGTGGCATTTTGTTCTCCTTTGCAGGACTTTGGAACCTGTGTATTTGCTGCTATAAAATGCTCTGGTGATAAATGTATCACTTAAATGGTTTTCTTTCTTGCACTGGCTACATTTACAAAAAGAGGAGTTACTAACTTTTGTGAAATTTTGAATGCCCCACCATAAAGCTTCCTCTGCAAAGAAATGCCACAATTTTGTTCAAGAACAAAAAAAGAAAAGAAAGAATTGCCACAAAAATTACCTCAACGAATATGTCACCACAAAGTGCCTATCACATTCGAAGAAATGGGAGATTTAGAAAAGTGTCACGAAATTGTGGTATTCATCACCCTGTTCGTTTCGCTGGATCAGCAGAATCAGCAGCCATCCAACAGTGTTTTTCTCTCACAACAAACCAGCGAACAGTACCTTCAGCCACAATAAACCAGCGAAACGAATAGGGCGCATATTCAAATAGATGTCCGAGTGGCCTGAAACGACCATTTTAACTGCCTCAGCAGCATGCAAACACAGCAAAAGTGTCTTTCTGATCTGGTCATTGTGATTACATGGGAATTTTAAATTCTTAAGCGAAACTGTTTCAGTGTTAGGAAAGGGACACCAATTTCCACGCCGAGGAGGAGATGGATCAATTATGAAGAACTCCCTCCATCCCATAAAAATAAGATCTTGTAGCATTTAAAAATTGTCTGGAGATAAGATAAGTACTATTGGACCCCGTTTGACGCTATTTATCATTGTTCACTAGTCACTACTCCCTCCATCCCAAATTATAAGACGTTTGACTTTTTTGACACCAAGTTTGACCACTCGTCTTATTCAAATTTTTTTGCAAAACATCACTTATTTTGTTGTGGCTTGCTTTATTAATGATAGTTCTTTAAGAATGACTTAAATATGACTATATTTGCTCAAATTTTTTGAATAAGACGAATGGTCAAACTTGAGGTCAAAAAAGTCAAACGTCTTATAATTTGGAATGGAGGAAGTACTAGTATTCTGATGAAGAGGTATTCAAGTCCTTAATTTGTGCTACAAATTCTTTAATGTCATTTTTATCCTATTCTATTACGCAAACTTTAATCACCGTGCTATGCAAAGTGAAGTTTTATTGCCCATGCCGCTGCAGCGCTACATGATCGCAAGTAGAAGAGTATCACCGTACCACCACCAAAGCGAAAAAGGGAAGCAAAGAAAGCTAAGCACTGTCGTCGTAGTAATTCTCTTGTAAAGTAATACTCCTACACCCTGTTCGTTTGCACTTATCAGCAGAATCAGCAGCCATCCAGCAGTGTTTTTCTCTCACAATAAACCAGCAAACAGTACTTTCAGCCACAATAAACTAGCGAAACGAACAGGCTACTAGTACAGTGCTAAGGGAGGGGACGGGGCGTGTCTGCTGGCTGCCGCTGCTGCTCCTGGCACGAGAGCGCATCATCACGGGGATCACCATGGGAGCTTGCTACGCTCTGCCGTGACAGCCGACGACTTGCGAACCAAGGGAAATGATGACAGCCAATGCCACCATCATTAACCCTTTTGGCACTACTCCTACGTTACGACGTGGAATTGGTGAGTTGAGCTAGCTGTTTGTAGAGAAGAGCAGAGCGAACCGATGGATATGCACCCTGCTCGCTGGGCTAAAAGTACTATCGGCTGATTTGTCGTAAGAGAGAAATAATGTACTATGGTCAGTGTTCAACGGGCCGGGTACTGAACAGAACAGGAGGGCGCGTTACTGCTTAAAATGAGGGCCAATTGCAAGACTGCCCCTGTTTTGAGGTCTAATTGCTCGTTTGCCCCCCTTTTTTTTAACTTTGCATGTTTGCCCCTGTTTTTCAAAATCGAATCCACCGTTTGCCCCTCTTTCCATAAACCGTGAGCTGGGGTTAAATAATAGAAAAAAAAATTAGAAAAATAGGGGGAAAAAAAGGAAAAAGGACTAGACTACCCTTTATCCATCTCCCCTCCTCTCCTCCCATCGTTCTTTCTCTGCCTTCGACTCGGTACGACGCGCGACCGACCACCCCCATCTCCGACACTAGGGTTACGGCGTGCGTCCAGGCAGAGAAAGAACGATAGGAGGAGAGGAGGGGAGATGGATAAAGGGTAGTCTAGTCCTTTTTCCTTTTTTTCCCCTATTTTTCTAATTTTTTTATCTATTATTTAAGGTTTATGGAAAGAGGGGCAAACGGTGGGTTCGATTTTGAAAAACAGGGGCAAACATGCAAAGTTAAAAAAAGAGGGCAAACGAGCAATTGGACCTCAAAACAGGGGCAGTCTTGCAATTGTCCCAAATGAAAATGATGCCAAAAGATAAAGAAGCCACAAGGCTCTCGACCGGGCTACGGAAATGGAAGAAACAAGAGAAACTGGCGACGTGAACAGAACAGTTTTTCTCGTGAGAAAATTGGACACACCACCCGCAGAACGCACCGAGCACGGAGTACCGACGCAGCCTCATTTAGCATCGATCTCGAGAAGACAGACAACCGAACCGAGAAAGCAAAAGGGATCGAGGAGTGTCGATCGATCGAAAGGCCCTGACGTTTCCTTCTTTCCCTCACACCGAGGCTGCTTGCTCAACCCGCCTTCGATCGGTCACCCATCGGGAGCTCCTGCTGCTGCTGCTGCCGGCGGACAAGAATACTACGAGTTGTAGTATCCCACCTGGGAGTTCACGCGTCTATCCTTGTCTCCTTGCTCGCTCCACCCTGTGTGGCTGTGTGTGATCCAAGGCCAGGGGTCTCGTGATCCAAGGCCAAGGGTCTCGTCTCACGCATGTTTCCAAGGAATATCTGCCGGCGTTTCGGCGTCATCTCGCTGTTGGATGGTTGGATCGCGGGCGTTGCTTCCAGTGCGGATCCAGTATTTATTTTACGTTGATGGTGTCACCACCTATTCTTAACAAGAGACAAAGTTTTAAGCCACAAACATTTTAATCACGAACCAATTTAATCGTTGTTTTTTTTAATTTGACGGAGATAACACTTGAGGATTCGCAGTTCGCTTCTAGAAGACCGTCAACCATATTTTCAGCTTGTCGATCTTGTCGTCCAAGTACTTTGCATCTTGTACCTTCATAAGAATGTGTCATTTCTGAACAAAGCGAAAATTTTTATGAAAAACTTCATTAGGTGATTTTGGGAACACTTCCAACTTGTTTCTATCATTCCATAAGCCCCAGAGAACAATAGATGACCAATTTAATCGCTATTGAAATCTCTCTTTGATTCTCTTGTTTCTCTCCCTATCTCTTGGAGCGGTGGTAGCTCGCCCGCACACCAGGGCCGTGGGAGCGCTTGCTCACCCGCCTGCAAGGCGTGGCAACTGTTCTCGTTTGCATGACACAATGGAGTGCCGCCCTACGTTCTCCTGGTCCGGGAACAATGGTTTGGCGCAGCGGTGGCCATCTCTTGTGCGCGTGTGGTGGCCTAGCTTGAGAGGTCAAGGCAAAGGGAATTGAGTTGCTCTCCCCTTTCCTTCAGGGATTCAGGGAGGATTTTCTTAATTGAGAAAAAGAATAGGAAAATGAGGTTGCACTACTACACAAAACTTAACTGAGGCGGGCATTTTAGATTTACCGAGACGGGCATCAAAACCGTCTCGGCCAAAAGGTCATGGTAAATCAATCTTTACCACGGCGGTTAAAATGTTCGCCTCGGTAAATCAAATAAAAAAGAAAAAAACCCATGGATAAGCCTAGCGAGCCCACCCACGGGCCTGCTGAGCCCATCCACGCGCCGCACTGGTACCGCCGCTCGCTGGAGGAGGTCGCCCGCTTGCCGGATCCGGCCGCTGCTCGCTGCGTGTTGCTGGAGGGAGAGAGGAGAGAGGGCGTGCCAGGTCGACTGGGACCAGCGCTGCCGCGCTTCTGGAGCTGCTGTGCCGCGCGCCAACGGAAGGAGAGAGGAGAGAGGGAGCGCCGGGCCTGCTGAGAGCCCACGCTGCCGGAGGCAGATGAGAGAGGGCGCGCCGGGTCGCCTGGGACAAGCACCGCAGTGCTCCTAGAGCCGATGCGCCATGCCGCCTGAGGGACAGAGGAGAGAGGGAGGTGCCACGCGCCTCCGGAGGGAGAGAGGAGAGGGGGCTCGCGCGGTGGAGAGGGAGGTGCCGGGCACCATGTGGAGTGGGAGGTGCTGGAGGGAGAGGATAGAGTGAGGTGCCGCGCTTTGCCCGGGGGAAGAGAGGAGAGGGGGGCGCGGGCGGTTGTGAGGGAGGTGCCGGTGGGTGCGGCTGAGTGGTGGAAGGAATGAGGGTTAGAGTTTCTAACTTTCTATTATATACTGTGAAGTCGTTACTGGACCGAGATGGGCCATGCCAAGCAGAGTGGGCTCGGCTACGATTTACCAAGGCAGGCCTTTTAAATGGGGGTATTTTTAAAGCTCGCCTCCGTTAATAGATTTTAGAAGGCTGTTATTTTTTAACCGTCTCAGTAAATCGATTTTGTGAGGTGGTTGAATGTGACCGCCTCGGTTAATAAAAATGACTACCTCAGTTAATTCCAGACATTAACCGAGGCGGTTTAGAAGCCCGCCCGCCTCCGAGGCTATTTTCAAAACGCCTCGTATAAGTTTTTCTGTAGTAGTGTTGGAAAGGAAATCTAATGGAGCTATGCTTTTGCACTTCAACCGTCTTTATGCAAGAATATAGAAAAGTGGGATCTCTTTTCTCGATCCGGTGGAGTTGCTCTTAATGTTTAATCTAGCTGTGGCTCTAGATAGTTCTATATATAATTGGCCATGTGAAAACATTGATTCCGGCAAGTACAATGACAATAGAGATAGTCTGCTCCAGCGCCTTATTGACGGCCATGCACTACAAGAAATCTGGGCTTCTGTGACGATTACCAGATGACAGAGAACCTATCTGTCATAAACAGAGGCTGTTTATGACGATTGTTCACAGGATGACAACTGTTTATGACCAAGCTATGTCGTTGTCATAAACATCGTCATAATATCAATCTGCTTGGGATTTGTGACGATAGATCGTGACAATAGTTAATTGTCATAAAATATAAATCTATTACAATTATTTTAAAATACTCCCTCCATTCCAAATTATAAGGCATTCCAAGAATCTTGGAGAGTCAAAACATCTTAAGTTTGACCAAAATTATAGAGAAAATTACAAAAATTTATAATATCAAATAGGTATAATATGAAAATATAATTAATGAATAATCTAATGATACTTAATTGATGTCATAAATATTATTATCTTATCATATAAATTTAGTCAAACTTGAGATCCTTTGACTCTCTAAGATTTTTGGAATGCCTTATAATTTGGGATGGAGGGAGTATCATGTTATCATATGTGGTCGTTTCCACACTATCATATGTCTTAGGTGGAGTCTTTCCGTCCACGTCAACTCCTAGTCTTATGTACTCCCTCCGTCCCTAAATACTTGTCGCTTTACGCTTCCCGAGAAACAACTTTAATTAAATATATATTAAAAAATATTAATATTTATGGTATATAATTAGTATCATTGGAAAGGTCTTTGAGTCTAGTTTTTTAATAAATTTATTTGGAGATACAAATGTTGCACGCATTTTATATAAATCGAGTCAAACTTGTGGGCACAAAAACCGGAAACGACATCTAATAAGGGACAGAGGGAGTAGGTCCGAAGGAAAAAAATTCAAGAAAAATGTCATGTTATCCTACATGGCCGCTGGTCCACACTATCATATGTCCTAGGTGGAGTCTTTACATCCACGTCAACTTCTAGTCTCACGTAGGATTGGAGGAAAAAAATTTCAAAAAAACACTAACCAGTTGAGACACGCTTCGGTTGAAGAATGAAAAGTGTTCGAAATATTTAACTATTTTCTATTCTGGCCCTTGTTTAGATTGAAAAAAATTTCAACCCGATGAATAGTACCACTTTCGTCTTATTTGGCAAATATTGTCCAATCGTGGACCAACTAGGCTCAAAAGATTCATCTCGTGATTTTTAACTAAACTGTGTAATTAGTTATTTTTTTACCTACATTTAATACTCCATGTAAGCGGCTAAAAATTGATGTGATGGAGAGAGAGTGAAAAAACTTTGAATTTTAAGGGGAACTAAACAAGGCTCTGGTTTAAAGGGGAAAACCTCAAAAAAAAACTGTTGGCGCTTGCAGAGTTTGAACCTGCAACCTCCCGGTCCTAAACCGGCTAATCTAACCACTGAAGACAAATTGCTGTTGGTGCTAGAGAGAGTGTTCGTCTTTTTTTTGTACTTTGGAGTCTGGATGCAGGCAAAAAGAGATCCAAAATTTGGCATCTCAGTCTGTTGCCCGCATCCGCACACTCGACGCATCAGGCTGCAGGTCTGCCGCCGGCTGCAGGCCCGC
Source organism: Saccharum hybrid cultivar R570 (assembly GCA_038087645.1). Classification (NCBI taxonomy): domain Eukaryota; kingdom Viridiplantae; phylum Streptophyta; class Magnoliopsida; order Poales; family Poaceae; genus Saccharum; species Saccharum hybrid cultivar. The sequence goes on along the minus strand of JAQSUU010000005.1, from coordinate 9,554,881 downwards.
GCCGCCGGCCAAAGCCGCGGGCTGCCGCTTTCTCCACGGCGGACACCGCTGTCTGCCCGCCGGCGGTCGCCATCTTCGGCCGTTCCATGCCCCTCGCCAAAGCCGCCGGCCACCGCTGTCTCAAGCTGGTCCACGCCCCTCGCCAAAGCCGCCGGCCACCGCTGCCTCAAGCTGGTCCACGCCCCTCGCCAAAGCCGCCGGCCGCCGCTATCTACACGCCAGCTGCCGCTGTTCCAACCCGGCATTGCTGTCTCCACGCTGTTGACAGCTTCATCCCCTTGGAACAGCTAGAAAAGGTAGATATGACCCCCTCTTTTTGTTTTATCAATTGAATTGATGCAATACTGCATAGTTCAGTTTATATTCATGAAATTCATGATAGTGAATGCATAGATTTGTAGTGAGTCTTTTTTTTTGTGACTAGATTTGTAGTGAGTCATGGGCAGTGATAGAAAGCTAGAAGGAATAGCAGTCTGTTATGGTGAATGGTTAGTTGTTGATTCCTTGATTATTGTCTTATTTCAGTTTGTCACAGATGGACAGAAGTTGGTTGAATACTAGGCTATTTAGCAAGGAACATCGAGATGGGGTCACTGAGTTCATGAACTTTGTTTCTGATAATTTGGGTGACAGTCAGGAGATATTATGTCCATGTCGTAAGTGTTTGAATCGGTTATATAAACATAAAGGAGAAGTGGAGTATCACTTATATATTTATGGGATGACTAACACATACACTAGGTGGATACATCATGGAGAAGCATTTGAGGTCGGATTAAATGAGAATTCTGAAACTGGGGATACTGGCTGCAGTGTTGAAACTGGGGATATTGGCTGCCATGTTGAAACTGAGATGAATGAGCCTGAAGGTGACCCAGATGATGATAGAACCCATGAGATAGTACAAGAGTTGTACACAGCTGAAGATCGTGGACCAGCAACAGAGTCCAAGTTTGCAGCCATATTAGAAGAGATGAAACAGGAACTACACCCTGATGGTCCCTATACTAGATTTTCTTTTGTGGTGAAGTTGCTACACATCAAGTTATTTTACAGAATCAGCAATGTTGGGTTCACTGCTTTTTTGAAGTTGTTAAGTTTAGCATTTCCAAAATGTCCTATCCCTGCATCGTGAAAAAGTTAAGTTTCAGCAGCGTACCGGATCTCGGTCTTACATTGCACAAGCCTATGTCATGGTAAGAAATAATTATGATGTCATCTAGTTGGATGTTGTTCCTGTGTTTCCTGATGGAGGCTGCATATTGATAGTGGCTCTGCACAATGCTATATCATTTAAAGTTGTAGTAGGCTCTCTTCTTCATGTGAGATAATCTTCTACTCTCCCTCCATGTTTTGCTGCAGCAGCAGGGGTTGGCCCTTTATTCAGCTCTTGCTGCCCTTGTTTTGCATTGTAGAGGTATGGCAATATGCCATTCTTGTAGTGGCATACCTCTATAGTGCAAGACAAGGACAACAAGAGGTGATCAAAGCTCTAACCCTTGCTGTAGCAAAACATGGAGGGAGAGTAGTAGATTATCTCACACTTCAAACATGTGAGCCCACTGCAATTGCTCATGCCATCATTTTTCTCTCAATGTCGCAGAAGCAAGAAAAATACAAAGACAGTGAGCCCCTGCAATTGATCTATTCGAGGAGTTGCACTGCAGCAAAACTAAAGGTTTTAGTGAACCTGTGAAGAAAGCTATAGTAAGTACTAAACTCTTACCTCTTCTTTCCTTCTTTTATTAAGTACCTTGTGCAATGAACCTTTATTTATATAATAATGCAAAACTAAAACCTTGCTTTGATTTCTAGGACGATATGCATGCCCGGGAAGCCCTTGCTTCACTATCAGTAGAAGATGGGCAGCATGCTAAGACTTCTATTGAAGCTGTTTCCAAAGTGTTGCCGAAGTCAAATACATTTCTGCGCAATGTCAGAATTCAGCAGCCCGCTACCAAGACAACCAATGTGATGAAAGAGCTACAAGCTGAACTGGATGCAAAGAAGCTAGAGTCTGCAAGACTTGAGCAGGAGCTTGAAAGATTGAAGGCGCATACACAGGAATCTGATGCAAAAGTGGACAAACAAGCTGACGAGATTGAGAGCCTGAGGAAGATGGCAGCAGATACTCAGAGCCTTCTTCGACAAATGATAGCATTTGGACAGGGTCAGATCAGTCCTCCCTAAGCTAGCTGTATGCTCAGGTACATAGCTTTAACTTGTCTCTTGTGCATTTTTTGTTCATGGTGTATGTGTATGGATGAACAGGAATTTGGTTATATCAATGTGCCCCTTGTTTTCTATGTGCACCTTGCTGCTACTTTAGTTTTCCTGTTGTTTCAGTCTGGACTTCATCTTCACGCCTATCACAACATTGTCTATCACTCTGCCTATTTCAATTTACTTGCTAGATTATTTATATGTTTTTATTACCGACAAATTAGATATTGTTTAGTTGTGACCGGAAAAGAGCCATTTGATTGATTGATCTAGATACTTTATTTTTTTGTGAGCACATTATGCCTCTTTGGTTTGTACTATTGCCTGTACAGCTGCCTAGTCAAGTCCGTCTAAACACCGTTGTTTGTTCATTTGTTTGTCTCTGAGTCCAAACAAAATGGACTTTTATTTACTAGCAACTGAAAACATGCACATTTTAATGGCATGAATGAGGTGGCTAAACCTGGAATTTGATGGACGGTGTTAGTGCAGTTGAACTTGGAGGCTCTGATCACTTTTGGTACTTGGGAACTTAGCGTATGTGGCTGCTGTTGTATGTGTATGTGGCTTCTAGAACTTGGTGCTAGCTGCTAGTTGGTGGCTGGAATCTTTTGCGCTGGCTGCTGGTTGCTTGCAGGTTGGAGTTTTTGGTGCTGCCGATTGTTGGCAGGCTGTTAGATGTAGTTTTTTACATTGGTTGGTGGAATGCAGGAATTTTTTATGCTGGCTGCAGCCTGCTGGCAGGATGCACGCTGGAACTTGGCACTGGCTATTTGTTGGACTTTTTGGTGCAGGAACTTGGCACTACCTGTAGGAACTTTCTTTTTAGTTGGCTGGAACTTAGTTGGCTGGATCATTTTGTAATCATGTTTTTGTATGAAAACATGTTGGAAAATGTATTCTGGAACGTGCTCTGTATGGGCTGGAAAATTAATCATGGCTGAAATGTAATTATAATATAATTATATAATTGGTTGTGATTTATATTCTGTGATTACTTTTTTAGTTGGGCTGGCCCACAATATGGGCTTGAATTGTAATGTTGGGCTATAAAAAAATAAAAGCTAATTTGTAGCTGGGCCAAAAAAACATTTGGGCCTGGGCTGATTGTAATTGAAAATAAAAAAGAAAAAAGCCCATGCTATATGGGCCAAATGTAAATTGCCACGTCATCCGCCACGTCATTTGCCACATCACCCGCCTTGTCATCTGCCACGTCACATGTGCCATGTCATCATACATGTGGCGTTATTCTATTCAATTTGTTATGACGATTTAGTCTCGTCATTGCATCAATGACAGGAGAACTATCGTCACTGTATCAATGACGAAGTCCTCTAGTGGTCATAGAGGCTGGTTAGTGACCCACCTTCTATGACGACAGCCACTTTGTCACTGCAGACAAGCAGTGACAGGAAACAGGTTGTTATCGTCATAATCTAACTGTCACAGAAGCCTAGAATTCTTGTAGTGATGGCAAAGCTAAGCCGAATGTATTGTCAAGCTTCACTTCAGTTGTATCAGTTGTTGTGTGAGGTTTTGTTCGCTCACCTCTAGTAAATCAAAACTCTAGTCACCTAGAGGCAGCTAAAGTATCAGTACTGATGCAAAATGAGCTGCTACTCTAGTGAAACAGAAATCAGTACTGATGCTCAAATAATATTGCAGTGAGCAAAAAAAATTCAGTACCCATGCCCAAATGTTATAAGGTACCAAAGGTTTGGACATGTCTATATAGAAAGAGTAATCATAAGACTCAGCACAACACGGCTCAGAAAATAAATCACAGCAGCCATAACCATGCTAGGCCCAGGTTTTGAACCGGTTGTTGGATTTCATTCAGATAAACAGCGTTCAAAACCAGTAAATTAATGACAGTAAGTGACGTGAGAGTGAGAATGTAACCGATGCATGAACCAAGCACTAATAGGAATAAGTTGTTCTATGGATAAACAGGTCTTGGTTCCTTGATTGGTTAGAGAAGCAACAAAGTGACGGTTCACGACATGAAGACTGAACCTTAGCAGCTTGCTGCTAAACTGCTTACCCCATTGGTCAGATGCAGCTGTTGTGCTCCTCCTACTATTGTCCACTAAGATGAGCCTGATGGGAAGACCTATTGCATATATATAGAACAGCAAAGGAGGCAAACGAACAAAATTAAAGGGCCAAAAAACACAGTGTATGCTACTGCATAAAGTTAATGTAGTAAGCCTGGAAAAGATTTGGCTGAGAATGTTAGTAAATAATGCAAATCAAGATCGAACACGAGACACAGATTTTACGTGGAAAACCCTTGCGGGAAAAAACCACGGGCGCCAACCGGCGATCTTCACTATATGGAGAGAGTTTACAGAACGCAGGGAATACAATGAGTCGTCAGCTCTTCCCGTGCTGCTTACAAGATGTATTTATAGGACGGACTAACTGCAGTCAAATACGGAAACAAATCCGCTAATAAACATGACCGAACCGTGGGCCCTCCAGGCGTCCCCACAAGACCAACGTTATAATTCGGATCATATTCCAACAAACTCCACCTTGAGACGAATTACATCTTATAGTGAATGAAGTATCATCAATCAACTCACTTCGATAATAAATAATCACCGGCGCCAAAAGTCACTAGGACTTAATTTGTAATGCCAACTAAGCTTGAGCATAGCCCAAACTTAGCTCCAGGAACTGGCTTTGTCAACATATCAGCGGGATTATCATTAGTACTTATCTTGCATACTTTAACATCACCTTCAGCAATGACACCTCTAATAAAATGATATCTCACATCAATGTGCTTGGTCCTTTCATGAAACATCTGATCTTTAGTCAGACAAATAGCACTCTGGCTATCACAATGTATAGTAATACAAGAAGTAACTCCGCAAAGTTCAGAGTATAAACCCCTCAACCAAATAGCTTCTTTACAAGCTTCAGAAATAGCCATATATTCAGCTTCTGTTGTAGACAGAGTAACAGTGGACTGCAAACATGCTTTCCAGCTAACAGCACAACCACCAATGGTGAAAACATAACCCGTGAGTGATCTCCTCTTATCCAAATCACCAGCAAAATCAGAATCAATATAACCAACAAGTCCATCTCTAGATTTTCCAAACTACAAACAGGCATTAGAAGTACCTTGCAAATATCTGAAAATCCATTGAACAACCCTCCAATGCTCCTTACCAGGATTAGCCATGAATCTACTGACAACACTCAATGCATGAGATAAATCAGGACGAGAACAAACCATGGCATACATAAGAGAACCAACTGCACTGGAATATGGAACTCTAGACATGTACTCAATCTCATGATCTGACTGTGGACATAAATCTGATGATAATCTGAAATGTGTAGCTAATAGAGTACTCACTGGTTTTGCATTATGCATATTAAAACGACGAAGAACCTTTTCAATATAACCTCGTTGACTGAGGTATAATTTACCAGATTTTCTATCTCTAGTAATTTCCATACCAAGAATTTTCTTAGCTGCACCTAAGTCCTTCATCTCAAATTCTTTACTCAATTGTGCCTTCAGTTTAGCTATTTCTGATTTTTCTTTAGCAACAATTAACATATCATCAACATAAAGAAGCAAATAAATAGCTGAGCCATTAACAATCTTCAAGTAAACACAACTATCATAATCAGACCGCTTAAAGCCACGAGAGAGCATAAATGAGTCAAACCTCTTATACCATTGCCTAGGAGACTGCTTCAAACTATAAAGAGACTTCTTTAATCTACACACAAGATTTTCTTTTCCAGGAATAACAAAACCTTCAGGTTGGTTCATATAAATGTCTTCCTCCAACTCCCCATGTAAGAATGCAGTTTTAACATCAAGTTGCTCAAGTTCATAATCATGCATGGCAACAATACTAAGCAAAGTGCGAATAGAACTATGCTTAACAACTGGGGAAAAGACATCATTATAATCAATACCTGGAATCTGGCTATAGCCTTTAGCAACCAACCTCGCTTTATACCTTGCTGGTTCACTAGGAGAAATACCCTCCTTTCTTTTATAAATCCATTTGCAACGGACAGGTTTTTTATTCTTGGGCAATTTCACTAAATCCCATGTACCATTCTTTTCAAGTGACTCCATCTCATTTTGCATAGCGGTCATCCAATTGTTGCGATCAGTAGAAGTAATAGCCTCAGAATAATTAGAAGGTTTTGAATTACCTTCGATCTCTTCTGCAACACTCATAGCATAAGCAACATTGCATTCTTCAATATACCTTTTAACAGACTTTGGCTATCTTTTGGACCTATCAACAGCAATAGAATGTTGTGGAGACTGCACAAGTGGAGAAGAATGCTCAGCAATAGAAGAATCATCAACAATTGGAGAAATTTCAGCAATCGGTGCATCTTGGACAATAGCATTATCAACATTTGGTGAATCAATTAAGTGCTCCACCTACACACTTATTTTCTCTCCCTCAATAGGAGCATCAACAGAAGGATTATCAACAAACATAACAGTCTCATTAAAGATAACATTCCTGCTAAGCATAACCTTCTGAGTATGGGGATTCCACAATTTATAACCTTTAACACCATATTGATAACCAATAAAAATGCATTTAACAGCTCTAGGCTCCAATTTACCATTATCAACGTGAGCATAAGCAGTACAACCAAAAACTCTCAATTGTGAATAATCAGCTGAAGAACCATACCATACCTCAATTGAAGTTTTCTTATCAAGAGGAATAGAGGGTGAACGGTTAATAAGATAGCAAGCAGTGGAAGCGGCTTCAGCCCAAAAACGCCTATTCAAGCTAGCATTAGACAACATGCAACGGGCCCTGGAGATGATAGTTCTGTTCATACGCTCAGCTACACTATTCTGTTGAGGCGTATAAGGAATAGTGTAGTGCCTAACAATGCCTTGAGACTTGCAATATGCATTAAACTCATTAGAACAGAATTCCATCTCATTATCAGTGCGAAGCTTTTTAACCTTCTTTTCAGTTTGATTTTCAATCATAATCTTTCACTCTTTAAATGTTGAAAATGCTTCTGATTTATGCTTCAAGAAATAAGACCATACCTTACGAGAATAATCATCAATGATTGTCAACATATAACGAGAACCACCAAAAGAAGGCTTACGACGGTCCCATAAATCAGAATGCACATAATCAAGAATACCTTTACTTTTATGTGTAGAGATATTAAATGACACCCTCTTGTGTTTGCCAAACACACAATGCTCACAAAACTTCAACTTACTGATGCTATGTTCATCAAGAAGTCCTCTCTTGCACAATTCATGCAAGCCTTGCTCACTCACATGTCCAAGACGCTTATGCCAAAGATCAGTAGCATTAGAATTAGATGATGAATTGGAAATTACAGCGGCATCACCTGTAATTGTAGTACCACGAAGACGGTACAAATTTAGAGATTTTAATTCACCTTTCATCACAATGAGAGAACCTTTAGACACCTTTAATACTCCATCTCCACCGGAGTACTTGTACCCTTTAGCATCAAGAGTACTGAAAGAAATAAGATTCTTGCTCATGCTAGGAATATGCCTCACGTCAGCCAATGTTCTGACAATGCCATCATGCATCTTAATTTGAATGAAACCAATGCCAACAATATCACGTGGACTGTTATCACCCAATCTAACAGAACCTCCACCTTGGAGAGAATCATAGGTGACAAACCAATCTCTATTAGTGCATATATGAAAAGAAGCAGCGGAATCAAGAATCCATTCATCATCACTATTAGCACATCCAGCAAAAGCAACAAGCGAATCACCATCGGAATCATCTGCCTTAGAAGCAGCAACAGAAGCATTACCTTCATCATTGGGTTTACCTTTCTCTCTATATGTGCTAGTTCTCTTCTCTTTATTCTTCAATTTCAAACAATCCTCGATAAAGTGATTATCCTTTTTGCAATACTTGCAAAATTTATCACCTCTACCTCGAGACTTTGATCGACCTTTGTAACGATTAGAACTTTTGCCTCTATTTCCATTATTTGATTTATTTTCTGTCCTCCCACGAACAGACAACGCTTCTCCTTTGGAAGCAGAACCTTCAGAAGACACCATCAATTTCATCTTTTCCTCGGCATGCAACGCCTCACAGACCTCATCAAGAGTTAGTGTATCATGGCTATATAATAAAGTATCTCTGAAGTTTGAAAAGGAACTAGGCAAAGAGCACAAAAGAATCAGACCCAAATCCTCATCATCATATTCTACCTCCATAGCCTGTAGATCAGAAACGATCTCCTTGAAGACCGTTAGATGGTTAATCACAGAACCACCCTCTTGCAACTTGTGCGAATACAACTTCATCTTCATATGCATCTTGCTTGTCAAATCCTTGGACATGCAAATTGACTCTAACTTGAGTCATAGAGCAGCTGCAGTTTTCTCCTGCAGACAATCTTGCAAAATATTATTTGAAAGATGAAGCTGAATTTGAGTCAAGGCCTTACGATCCTTTTTCTTTTCATCATCGGTCCAAGATTTAGAATCCTTGTTACCGAATTTATCAAGAGCATCATCAACATCAGCCTGCGTAAGAATAGCCCGCATCTTGACTTGCCATAGAGCGAACCTTGTATCACGATCTAGTTGAGGAATATTATATTTCACTGAAGATATGGTGAATAAATAATAGCAATAACCAGAAAAATAATGATCTGCAGAAATTTAGGTGTAACCCTAACTGAAACCTGCAGCCTGGTACGATCAGCAATAAACTGAAGAAATAAACCTTCTGGTATGAATTCTCGTGTGCACGTAGCACAAAACCACCTAATTAGATTTCACATAACACAAGGCACCTCCTCGATCCGCATGCACTGATGCAAGAAACGTGATCACCCAGTACTGCCCGCTTCAGATCGCTTTTCCTGACGAGCGCAGTGTGTAGCAGTCTTGATCTCCGCTCCGTGAAAAGCAGGAAGCAGCAGCACCTTGTACAGACTTTCTCCTTCTCGATCTCTAGACGGACAACAGCGGACAGCACCGAGACGAACTCGATCCAGAACTTTGCCTTCTCTGCGTCGCAGCGTGAACGAAACGAACTCGATCCAAAACTCCGCCGTGGACACATGCTGACGCTGGAACGTGTGTCACCGTTTGGACGGCACGGAACAAATCGTTGGCGGCGGCGGCAAAGAACAGGGACTGAAACCCTAACCTTTTTTTTCAATCTCGCTCTAGATACCACTTGTTAGTAAATAATGCAAATCAAGATCGAACACGAGACACAGATTTTACGTGGAAAACCCTTGCGGGAAAAAACCACGGGCGCCAACCGGTGATCTTCACTATATGGAGAGAGTTTACAGAACGCAGGGAATACAATGAGTCGTCAGCTCTTCCCGTGCGGCTTACATGATGTATTTATAGGACGGACTGACTGCAGTCAAATACGGAAACAAATCCGCTAATAAACATGACCGAACCGTGGGCCCTCCAGGCGTCCCCACAAGACCAACGTTATAATTCGGATCATATTCCAACAGACAAGAAAGACATGTTGCTGATTGCTGATCTGAAAAAGGCATTTGACATAAGCTACATGGAGATATTTGAGATATGATGGAGGTACTAACCGAGGTTTAGTTCAACATGAGACCGTGAGAGGCATCAGCTTTCTAAGGTAATGCTCCTGCACACAATAGCAGATTCAGAGAAGGTATAAAACTTAAAAGGCAGTCCCAAAGACGTATATGTCAGAGGGCCGCACTTGAACATCAGTAAGCTGTTGTAACCATCTATGTATAGTTGAGGGGTTAGATTATATTTCTGAGAACTTCTTAGCAAAATACATGAAAACAGAAATGAATGCAGAACTGCAAATGGACGCAGCGAAAAAAAAAAGCTTGACTGTGTTCACAAACCCAAGAAAACATGGTTTGTGAAGACGTACATGCCACTAAATATCGACGATGGAACAAATCATTGATTAATCCCACCAAGTATGGTAAAAAAAACTGGTAGATATCTCTTTGCACACCGTAGCTATCAGAAATATCTCTATGAGAAAGTAAAGACTTTATTACCAACAAAAATGAGAAATCACGTGTCTTTCAAATCTGCATGCTTGTTCTTCTCGTTCAGATGATGATGTATCTCTTCTTTGTTCTCCACTTATCTCTATTATTTGAACATGTAATGCTGTATCATCTATTGCTCTGAAGTCTGAACCTATGACTATGACTACTCTGAAGTCTCAAGTCAGAACCTGCTGTATTCGTTGCTCTGGAGTCTGGACTTGTAATTGCTTATTGCTCTGAACCTGTAATTCAGCTTTATGTTATCAGTTTGCTTAGATTCATTAATTCACCTGCTTTCCTGCATGAACGCCATTTATGATAAATGACAGCCTTTGTATGAACAAACACTTTAAGTACATACTTGAAATTTAAAGTGATGAGAACTATCCTTTCTCTTCTTATCGATGAAAGGAATTTCTGATCACTCTAAATGTAAAAGCTAAATTATCTTATGGGAAAACTATTCCGATGACATTTCCATTACTCTAACCGATACAGATGTGAAATATCAATCATATGATAATTAAGGATCCAAATCATAAAAATAATATAACATAAGTTAAATACGGAACAACTACTGTGGAATTAAGCCAACTGCTGAACTATTAGAGGTAGCAAAACCATGAAAATTCAGCCAGGGAAAAAAGCAGCATTGATTTAATGTGGTATAATGAGAGTTAATTTAGCTTTATGGTATAATAAGAGGTAGTTTAACTTTACGGCTGCACCCAAAGAGCAATCTGTTGAGTTCTAATATGTTGTCAGTTGTCACCGAAGGAGCAAGGCCTGAAAGTAAACATCTGTGGAGCTGCTGCTAATGATTGATCAAGTACAGCTACTAACATTCCAAGAATTTCTGTGCAGAATTGTATCGTCTAATGACTCCAAATGATTTTTCTCTCAGAATGATTAAGGTCGTTCATGATCATGATATCTTGTGCCGCTGAAGTCACTGCCATGCTTTTCATAAGCAGTTAACTAAGAAGACCTTACTGTTTGGATGCGAACTGCAACACTTCTTACATTTGGAAAGCTGCATCCTACATAGGGAACCGAGGAAGTGTGTTACCTACGGCGTAATGAGAATGGTGATGAAGAAGGATAACATGGCATACAGAAAAAAAATCTATAAGGGCGTGGCTTGAGAAGAAAACTATATGCAGTTGTAGCTATGCATGGATCAAACATGGTAGTGTCTCATGCATCAAATTTTTTGAAGGGAGGTTTTAATAAACTTGACTATCATGATCACTTTAATTTGAACTCCATGCTTGTATTATGTGTTTTAGTGTCCTTTTTTCAAACAAGCTTATATATCTCAATGTGGCTCAAAACATGTTGCTAAGATCAAGTAGATTGTAGTTTTTGGTAGCAACATGTCTTTTTATACTCCTCTATTGTTTTGATCTTTTTTTGGCTCTTGTTGCAACGCACAGGATCTTTTTTTGGCTCTTTTTGGCTCAACTTCTCCCCGTTCGTTTCAGGGGTCGTGACGGGGGAGAGGTTGTGAGGGTATAGACCCGTATATCCTCATGGCTCCACATGAGCCGCGCCAGACGAGGTGGCCCAATTCGCCAGAAAGGGCCACGCGGATCTCCGAACTGCTCGGTGAACCGTGCGGAGCAAGCTGAGACTACTTGACGGTCAAGGAAGCCTAGTCGGTTAGGATAGACATCGTGTCCTCCATGGATACAGGAGTTGTAATTGGCTGGGATTAGATTCCTTAGATATGTAACCTTGCCCCCCGTACTATATAAGGCGAGCAAGGACCCCCCCTCAAAACATCTGATCACGCATCAATACAATCCACAAAGACACAGGATGTAGGGTATTACGCAATCCATGGCCCAAACCTGGATAAATCTAGTGTTCCTCTTGCGTCACCATCTAGTTTGTTGTCTTGGGCACCTCCACCGATAATCTACTATCGTGGGTACACCCCTCGGTAGACTGCCGACCACATCTCGTCGACAGTGGCACGCCAGGTAGGGGGTGTGCGTGCAGACTCTATGGCGAGCCAGATGGTCAACTTCCCTGCTTCCATGGTCCTTCCGGCGGGACTGACGTTCACGATTAGGACATTCACCTAGACCACCGGCGGCGCTAACGACCCCGCCGAAGCCATGGAGGTGGTGCAGGCTCCTCCTGCACCAACTGAATCTATATCAACAATGACAGATTCGATCTCGGGACCAATCTCGGGGTCGCCTCCTCCGACCACCCACTGACTGCTTCCCCGCTATCAAGGGAGACATCTTGACAATATTGATCTAGTCGAGTCCATCGATCAGATCACCACGGGTTTGGCCGAAACCCTAACCTTAGTAGATTCGATCAAAGATCGGTCTACTGAGGACCGCCGTTCTCGACCAGCTCAGGCTGGCCGCCAGAGGTGCCCTGACCCCAATCTCGTGATCTCGGCAACTCCAGAAGGGCGGAAGGTTCGTTACTGAGACCAGTACCCGCAACCGGCCTGAGGTCGGGGGATTACGAAGCCCTAATGGAGCACTCACCCAACACCTACCCGTACGGGTTGGTGAACGCAGCATCCGAGTACGCCACCCGCATACCACACCTATTCATGGATCCCGCTGAGCGTGACCACGCCTCGGATCTCTGTCTAATAGACCTGCCTGAACCAGACCACCCTGCGCCTACTGTTAATGTGGTGGAGATTAGGCAGATCAGTGAAGATTCACTCTCGATAATCCTAGAAGAAGGTACCGGGTCCACCGAATCTCACGGGACTAGCTATACCCGTACCCTCATCGATCCATATGGGCAGGAGTTCCTAGCCTTTCCACCCGGCTTCAGAGGAGCCGTCTTCGCCGTTAGCAATGACGAGCCCCCTCGCGACGGGGAGACCGATCAAGAAAGGGTTGCTTGGGAGGAAAGAAACGTCGATCGTAGGGCTCGAAGAGTCGACCTAGAGAACGCTGAAGAAGACACGGCTGACGCAGCTGTGAGTGGCCAGCGCGATATCCGCCGCGATCTGACTGACACTTTCGACATGTGTGACAACCAGCAGGTGTTCAAGACGCCAAGCACCAACATTGTCATCGCCATGAACGAACTCAACAAGCTCCCTGAATCCCCAACACTTGACGCTATCAAGGCTTATTTGAAGGTGGCCATAGTCCAGGTCAACGAGAGGCATAGACCTGCTCCATCGGCGTCCACCACTCGAAGTCATCGCCAACGAGGCTCCTGGCAACGAGGAGGTCCTTATCTTTACCAGGGCCACGACATAAACTATGAGGCGCATCGTCCCTGAGATCAAGGCGGAAGGCGCAATGCCAACCAGCGAGGCGAGCATGACGCCGATCAAGGGGGCGAACGTAATCAGCAAGGCGGGCGTGGAGCACGTCACGGGGGAGAGCGTGTTGCAAACCGCAGTGGTGGTCGTGGTAGACAATGCAGTGCTGACCAGGAGGTAGAGCAGCCTGGAGGTGATCTCCGTGACCATCTTAGCGCCAATCTGAATTTGAGGGATCGCATCGAAAACAATCGAGAAGAGCGTCATGCATCTGAGATGCAGCGCAGGCGGGAATACGATGAAGCACATGGTGGACCCGGCCGCGGCTATGCACTGCGTACTGGCCATATTCCCGGCCTCCGACCATGCACTGATTGGCTTCGTGCTGTCATCTGGCCAAGAAACTTCAATCTCCACGATCTTGACACCTATGACGGAAAGGCCAATCCCGAACAGTGGATAACGCTCTACGAAATCGCTGTTCGAGGAGCGCATGGCGATGAAGACGTGATGGCCAATTATTTGCCTGTGGTCATCAACTAGTCTGTGAACCAGTGGCTTCTCAGCCTAAGGGAAAGCTCCATCGACACCTGGGCTTAGCTCAGAAGGGCCTTTATTGACAATTATATGGCCACTTGTCAGCAGCCCGACAACAAGTATGATTTGGAGAAAGTCAGAGACTATCCAAACAAACCGTTGCGTGACTACATTCGCCGCTTCTTGGAGATGCGGATATCCATCCCTAACATTAACAGTAATGAGGCTATCTCCGCGTTTATCAGAGGCCTCTGCCACCATGACCCTCTCAGGACCAAACTTCTTCACAAGAGGCCCGACTCAGTTCAGGGCCTTCTCACGGTGGCGAAGAAGTGGGCAGATGCTGATGAGGCCGACCAGCATATCAAGGAAGACATTGGCCGGGCCCCCCGTCTTGACCAGCAAAATCGCCGCCCAGACGACTGGTGCGATGATTGGCGTATTGACGACCGCCGTGATGATCAGCGCAACAATAACCACGACCGGCGCAATGACAATCGTGATCAGTGTCGGCAGAATGACTTTAGGGGGGCGACAGAGCCGCAACTGACCAGCTGACAACGCCGTCAACACCGTCAAGCCAGCGCCCAAGCGCAACTATGAGGATGCCTATTCCAAGGTCTTTCAGGGTCCCTGCCCGGCTCATCCGGATTCCGACCATACAATGGGGGATTGCAGGGGTCTAAAGTCTATCTATCGCTCGGATGCCCACAGAAAGCAGCGCGATGGAGACAAAGATAGCAACAAAAATGACCGTCGGGACGACAAGAGGCCTGATGAGGAGGACAAGACCGAAGAGGAACGTGATAAGGACCCTCGTCATGCCTATATGGATCCCGATAGAAGCATCCGCAGTATCTTTGGTGGAAAAGTTGCCCTGGAGAACGGGCGATAGAGGAAGCTTACCGCCCGAGCCGTTATGGCCCTCAACAATCCCGATGGAAGAGTTGCCGACCCCAAGTATCAAAATTGGTCACACCAACCCATTACGTTCAGCAGAGCTGACAAATGGGCCAATATTCCGGAGCTCGAGCGCTTCCCCCTTGGTTTAGACCCCATCATCAGGAACATACGATTTGAGAAGGTGCTCATCGATGACGGACATCCTCTTCCACAATGCTCTAACTGAGTTAAACATTAAGCTGGAAGACCTCGAGCCTTACGATTCACCTTTCTGGGAGTGCTCCCGGGGCAGACCTCTCAACCTTTGGGACATATCACACTGGCAGTCCAGTTCAGCACCGCCGATCACTTTCGTATTGACTATGTCAATTTCATCGTAGTGGACTTCCAAGGAACATACCATGCCATACTCGGCCGACCAGCTCTGGCCAAGTTTATGGTGATACCGAACTACGTCTACCTGCTCCTGCAGATGCCAATCGAGAAGGGCGTACTCTCTCTCAGGGGCAATGTTCTCATCGCTTACAACTGTGAGAAGGAGGGTTATGCAACTACTGAAGCCCTCGCGCTCTCGATCCGCATGCAGCAATCCATCGCCGACGCCAAGAAGATTCCTCCCGCCGACCTAGAGATTCCAAGCAAAGAAGCCACTCGTGCTGCTGCGAAGTCCAAGGAGACAAAAGAGGTAGAACTGGTCCTAGGCGACAAGTCCAAGACGGCTCACATCGGGGCCGCCCTGGACCCCAAATAGGAAGACACGCTCATCAACTTCCTGAGGGAGAACGTTAGCGTGTTTGCCTAGAAACCTGCAGATATGCCCGGAGTACCTCGGGAGTTGATCGAGCACTCCATGGATGTTTCAAAGACCGCCAAGCCAATCAAACAGAAGGTACGACGGTTCGCTCCGGACAAAAAGGAGGTGATTAGGATAGAAGTAAACCGGCTCTTAGTTGCCGGCTTTATCAAAGAGGTGTATCACCCGGAGTGGCTTGCCAACCTGGTTCTTGTAAGAAAAAAGAATAATGAATGGAGGATGTGTGTTGATTACACCGATCTCAACAAACACTGCCCTAAGGACCCCTTTAGTTTGCCTCATATAGACAAGGTCGTAGATTCTACCGTTGGCTGCGAGCTCTTATCTTTCCTGGATTGCTACTCTGGTTACCATCAGATCTCTCTGAGAGAGGAGGACCAGATCAAGACGTCCTTTATTATGCCCTTCGGGGCTTACTGCTACATGACCATATCGTTTGGGCTAAAAAACGCAGGCGCAACCTACCAACGGGCTATCCAGTAGTGCCTCAAGGACCAGATCAGAGATCAGCTCATTGAGGCATATGTTGATGACATAGTGGTCAAGAATAAAGTAGCCTCTACCTTGGTCGACGACCTCGACCAGACCTTCAAGGCACTTAATAAGTTTCAATGGAAGCTGAATCCCAAGAAGTGCATATTTGGTGTGTCGTCTGGCATATTGCTCGGCAACATAGTCAATCGTGAGGGCATACGGCCTAACCCGGAAAAAGTCGAAGCAGTCATGAAGATGAAACCGCCTAAGTGCGTCAAGGACATCCAGAAGCTAACCGGGTGTATGGCCGCTCTGAGTCAATTCATATCGTGGTTCGGCAAAAAGGGCCTGCCATTCTTCAAACTCCTCAAGGCAAAGGAGAAGTTTGAGTGGTCGGAGGAAGCTAACACTGCTTTTGCAGAGCTCAAGTAGTTTCTCACATCTCCTCTGGTCTGGACTGCACCCAAGGAAGGTGAGACTTTGTTGCTCTACATTGCGGCCACCAATCAGGTAGTCAGTACTGCCATCGTCGTCGAGCGCGAGGAGGTCGGGCACTTGTACAAGGTCCAGCGACTGGTGTACTTCATCAGCGAGGTACTTAATGAGTCTAAGACCCGTTATCCCCAGGTCCATAAGCTGCTCTATGCTGTCCAGATTACCTCTCGCAAACTGCACTATTAATTTGATACTTACCCCATCGAAGTGGTCACTGAGTTTCCGCTGGGAGATATCTTGCGCAATAAAGACGCCAATGGGTGCATCATCAAATGGGCATTGGAGCTTAGCCCATATTCGCTGGAATTTCGAAGCCGCACGACTATCAAGTCACAGGCGTTGGTCGACTTCATTGTTGAATGGACATATATGAATATACCTGTCTCCAACAGCTCCACCGAGCACTGAAAGATGTATTTTGATGGCTCCCTCAATATCGACAGTGCCGGGGCGGGGGTGTACTTCATCTCGCCATCTGGGGATAGGCTGAGCTATGTCCTCCGCATCCATTTCAAGGCCTCCCATAATGCCGCCGAGTACGAGGCGGCTCTGCACAACCTTCGTATCGCCGTCAAGCTCAGCATAAAAAGGCTCATGGTGTTTGGTGATTCTGCTCTTGTCATAAATCAGGTGAACAAGGACTGGGACTGTACCAGCAAACGGATGGATGCTTACTGTGCGTAGATCAGAAAGCTGGAGAACAAATTCTATGGTCTTGAGTTCCATCACGTGGTCCGGGCTGACAATGAGGCAGCTGATAAGCTGTCAAAGCTAGGATCAACCCGGGCAGCGATTCCCCATGTAGTTTTTGTTCATGACCTTGCCAAGTCGTCCATCGAGGAACAAGAGAAGCATGTGGCCGAATAGCCATCTACAGACCAGCTGGTCGCTACAATTTCGACCACCGCCATAGACTGGAGAGAACCGTTCATCAGGTATCTTACTTCTGCAGAGGTTCCTCAAAACAAAACTGAGATGGAACGCCTCATACGGCGTAGCAAGCATTATGTGCTGGTCGAGGGGAACCTTATGCGCAAAAATACAAAGGAGGAAATATTGCAAAAATGCATGTCCTAGGAACACGGATTGAAGATTTTGGAAGAGATCCATGCTGGCACTTGTGGCAACCATGCCGCTTCGCGCACACTGGTCGGTAAGGCTTTCCGAGCAGGTTTTTATTGGCCTTCAGCTGTCGCCGATGCCGAGAAGCTGGTCCGTCATTGTGAGGGGTGCCAGTTCTTCGCCAAGCAGACTCACGTTCCAGCCCATGAACTCTAGACCATTCCAGCGTCCTGGCCTTTTGCATGCTGGGGACTGGATATGATTGGGCCTTTCAAGCCGGCTCCGGGAGGTTACCGCTGGGTTTATGTCATTGTCGACAAATTCTCCAAGTGGATTGAGTACAAGCCCTTAGTATCGGGGACTGCGAAGAAGGTAACTGAGCTGCTCGATGAAATTATCCACCGCTTTGGCCTGCCTAACAGTATCATCACCGACCTGGGGTCCACCTTCACCGGTAACGATTTCTAGAACTTCTACGATGACAGAGGCATAGTAGTCAAGTACGTTTCGGTGGCGCACCCACGGGCTAATGGGTAGGCTGAGCGAGCGAACGGTATGATCCTTGATGCTTTGAAGAAAAGGTTGTACAGGGCCAACGATAAGCATCCTGGGAGATGGTTGAAGGAGCTACCGGCCGTGGTCTGGGGACTGAGGACCTAGCCCAATCGTAATACTGGTGTCTCCCCGTACTTCATGGTCTTCGGCTCTGCGGCTGTGCTGCCAGCTGACATTGCTTTCCAGTCACCACGGGTCGAAAACCATGACGAGGAGAGGTCGTCCGAGGCTAGAGAGCTCGAGGTTAATTGCGCCGAGGAACACCGCCTTGACACCTGCGCGCGCACGGCTAAATATCTGGAAGGCTTGCGCAGGTACTATAACCGAAATGTCAAGGACAGATTCTTCGTTGTCAGTGATTTGGTTCTACGAAGGAAGCAGGAGACAGAAGGATTGCATAAGCTAGCGTCACATTGGGAGGGTCCTTATATGGTCAAGCAGGTCACTCGGCCTACTTCTTATAGGTTGTGTGATCTCGACGGAGTAGATATCCCGAATTCATGGCATATCAATCACCATAAGCACTTCTACGCCTAATCCGCTACTAAGAAAGATATGTACCTTTTTTGTACCTCAGGCATTCAATAAATGTTTCATCCTATTTTTGTGGCCATCTCTTCTGTGCATCGCATTATCTCCTAAATTTTCATTCAGTGGTTTGCTGACCAGTTTTTTTTCTCCTACTTGAGTTTCCCAAAGCTGGCACTGTCTCCGATTTCTCCCCACGCATGCATGAGATCCGTTCACTATGTTCCGGGTGGTCGGCATTCGCTCCCTGCCGTGGTCGGCAATCTTACGCGTGCCTGGGCTCTGTGCCTCACGCTCCGGACTGTTGATTAGGCATGGGCTGGAGTAATTCTAGGACGAAATAATTACTCGCGCTTACCATAAAACACAATAAAATCAGAGATTCCACAACTAAACTCACAATTATGTATTATACAGAGATATAATAACTGGTTCGCATGGGCACCGAGTGCTCCATGCATTTACAAAAGCACCAACTGTTTTGTTCTTACTCAAACTACAAAGTATAAGTTTTTCTCTAGTTCTCATCTATTGACTGGTCTGCCCAGTCTCGCCATACAGGTCTACGTCGCTGATTATCTTCGCGGCCGTCGCCTGGGAGGTGGCTCTGAGCTGTTCTGCCTTCACTGGGTCGGTGTTGCTCGACACGCTAGCTTCAAGTCTTTTCATGTCCACCTCGGGATAATGTGATCGCGCCACAGCCAGGACGTGGGTGGCCACATACTCGCCAGCATCACGGATGTATTGCTTGAAGCAGGCCCAGGAGCTCTGGCATTTCTCAACGATGGCCTTTGGTAGGGCTGGCCGATCGGTTGGCCCCACTTCCGGCTCCATACCGATCAGGTCTAGCACGGGCTTGATTCCTTCTTCCATTGCCTTGCACTTCGACACCCAGTGGTCCTTTTCCTTCATTAGCGCCTCTAGGTGCGCCTTGGCGTTCTAGCACATGACTATATTCGAGCGAAAGATCACGCTGAGCATGATAAATTATACTAAGGGGAATCAACGACTGGGTGGTCGACAACTTACTTACGAAGTCCTTGTCCAGCTTGGTCACCCACTCCTTTAGCCTAGTGTTCTCGCTGGTCAGGCGAGCAACCTCGTCCTTGCGCTCCTTGTCGAGCTGGGTGTTTTTCTCCATCAGCTCCTTGTTGCTCTCCGTTAGCCGAGCTAGCTTGTCAACAAGGAGTGCCTTCTCTGCTTCCATGCCTGCCGAGCAGTGCGTGGGCTGTTAGCCAGTCATAATCGGAGTAATGTGCAAAGATTTTGTTAAATACCTCTCTTTTCCTGGTCAAGCAGGTGGCGCTGCTCATCTACGCTGGTCTGCAGCGCGTCCCGTTTGCTCCGGACTAGCTGTAACGCCTCTTACAGGCGTACTATGTCCCCCTTCAGGGCCTTGTTTTCTTCCACTCGGGATGATTGTGTCGAAGCACCGTTTTCGGTACTCCGATGTTTTTTCAATGCTCTGCAACACAATGAAGTATCAGTAACAATAATTTTTGAGCAAAAGCTTGATGGGAAAGATTGGCGTTCCAGTGCTCTTACCTTTATTTGGCCCATCAGGTCTTCTACTGTCCGCTGCAGTTTACGGACGGCCCGGTCCGAGTGGTCTTCTTCATAGAATACCCACTCATTGCCCCGCTTTCTCGCGACGCAGACGCATTGAGGCGCCACCTTTGCTTCTTCTGGGTGGATGATTTCTTCAATCTCTGCCTCCTCCTTAGCTAGAGCGGCCTCACCTGCTAGAGCCTCTTTGATGGGGTTCTCGGTGCCGCTCTCCTTCACCACCACAACGCCCATTATACCGCCTAAGGTGGCACTGGACTCCTCGGCAGTGGGCGTGGGCTCTTCACGCTGTTGCTCAGGGTTGCACTGGTCAGCAGTCCCACTGGGCTCGGCACGCTCCTCGGCAGCGCAACTGCTCTACCCAGCCGACGGCGCTTGATTGTCCGCAGGGTGCTCCACATCTTCTGTGGACTCCGGCCCGCACCAGCCTAATAAGCTACTGCAGTTGGATATTATAAAGGGGGTTGTGAAATTACTTATAGTTCTGAGCATCTGAAGGTGGCCCTGAACGGCCGGCCGCTCCGGTTTCCGCTCCCTACAGTGCGGGTCCCAGCTGTTTGGCTATCGCTTGCCCGCCCACTCCTAGCTTGAACACCCTCGGGGACTGAGCCAGCCCGCCCCGTGTTCGGTATGGCTGTCTGGGTCGGTGTCACTGCTCGAGGCGGTGTGGGCGCCCTCGGGGGTGTCGCTGCTTGGGGCGGTGTGGGCACCCTTGGTGGCGTCACTGCTCGGGGAGGAGTGGGCGCCCTAGGCGGCGTCGGCATGCGGGGCGCCCCTTGTGCCCTCTGCCGGTGTGCCAGTGGGATTTCGTCGTCGTCTTCTTCTTTGTCGGTCAAGCTGGCCACAACTCTGCGTCATTTCTGGCTGTTATCTTCGTCATCGATAATCAATGGACCCCCTATGCCTAGGGGGTCTGCGGGCTTCCTCTTCTAGGGAGGCCCCTCTGGTGCAGAGCACTTCCCAGCTGCTTTCCTCGTCATCCGAGGCTCCCGTGCGTCTATGCCAGCTGGCCAGTCATCGGTGAGCACGACGGAGACGTATACTATTGTCCAGTCCTGGCCACGGATCTTGCAAGCATCAGGTCAGGAGTTATGATTGCGGACCAACAATTATCAATAACAAATTGACACTGTGGGCGATTCTAGACATACCTAAGGAGGCGGCGTTATCAACTTGTATGCCTTCATCGTGCTTGGCAGCTGGTGGTATCCGATCAGGTCGAACAGTTGTGCTAGCCACCAGTTCACCTCCTTGCGCGAGAGGTTCCTCGCCGACTCCCTGGTGGGGTCACCTGACACCGAGTACTCATATAACGGGTGCACCCACTCCTAGCACGGCTACACCCGCCTACAGATAAAGTTCAGGGCTACTATTGGCCCGTCCAGCTGGCTCCTGTCAAACATCCCGAGGAGCTCTTTCACTTGTACCACTTTAGCGCTGGTCGGCCTTGCCAACCAGCTCTCCTGCTGCTTGGGGATCTGCGCGACATCACAGGCGACGAATGGCTCTTGCTCTTGTTGTACATAGAACCACTTCTTGTACCAATCTCTCATGGACGAGCTGAGGGGTACATTGAGGTACTCGACCTTCATTCCGTCTCGAAGGTTTAGGTATGCTCCCCCAGCTACCTTGGATCCTCCCGCGCCTCCTTTCTTCTTCAGGCGAAAAAAGTGCCTCCATAGATTGAAGTGGGGCTGGATGCCAAGAAACGACTCGTAGAGGGCGATAAAAATCGACATAGAAAGAACAGAGTTCGGGTGGAGGTTGCAGATGTTAATCCTATAATAGTCGCACAACTTGCGAAGGAAGCAATGGCACGGATTCCCAAACCGTGCCAGTAAAAATCCTCAAAAACTACTATTTTTCCAGGACGGGGGTCTGGATAGTTCTCACCGTCTGACGTCCTCCATCCGCCGATTGCGGCCTCGGCCATCACTCCGACGGTGACGAGCTTCGCCAAGGTGGCCTCCGTGCTCATCGACTTGCTCCACTCTGCCACCATCAGCTGCGCTCTTGCTCCACGGCTCCCGCGCGCCATCCTCCTTTTCTTCTCCGGTTGCAGAATGCCGTTGCAGTGTGAGGGGTGGTGCTGGAGCGGTCGGATCTAGCGACGATTGGATCTAGGGTTTGGCTTGCGAACGCGGCGGCGATGGAACTGGCGGAGAAGGCGGAGTGAACTATGTGGAAGACGAACTGACGTGAAATGGATGTAGTGGGAGAAGTGAGGCGCCACCGTGTAGGTATTTATAAGAGCGAAATGACCCTTTGACTTCCAGAGTTTTTGGGTAACCGCGCTCGATGCGCCGCTTCCGCTCCCTCCATTATTATCTCCAAGCGGGCCGTACGTGGGCCTTGCCTATGGTATGGCCCCAGAGTGGGCCTGTTTTGCTACATACGGTCCAATTCTCGCGTGCCAGTTCATGTTCTGGCCCCACAGCTGAGCTGGGGACTAACTCTACAGCTGAGCTATGGCATGGGCCCGCAACTGAGTTGTGGGTTACCTCACACTAGAGCTAGGGGCTGCCCTGTGGTTGAACCATATGATGTTTTTTAGGGCCCGCAACTGAGTTGGGGGACGTCTCGCAGCAGAGCTAAGAGTTGCCACATGGCTGAGCCATGGGTTTTGGGTCCACAACAGAGCTGGGGATCGGCCCCACAGTAGAGCTGGGGAACGTGCCGTGACGGAGCCACGGTGCATAGTTCTTAAAGCAGAGCTGAGTTGGGAACGTTTTCTTTGGACCCTGGCACCACGTGATCCAGTCACCTGCTGTCAGGCTCGGGGACTAAGTGGGCACACTTCACCTTGCGGTGAATGTGCTTATTTGGCTTCGTACTATTTTTCTTTTTAGACCCTAGCACCACGTGATCCAGTCACCTGCTGTCAGGCTCGGGGACTAAGTGGGCACACTTCACCTTGCGGTGAATGTGCTTACCTTTTTTACAAACATGATTTGTTGCATAGTGCCAGAGGCGTGACCCCTACCTTCACACAACTAAATCCAGAGGATCACATCTCTTGACATTATGGCAGAGCCAATGGTGCCACACATCATTAACTTTCCCCAATGAAACTTAAGTGGGCACACTTCACCAGGGATGAATTGTTTTTTCTTTTTCTCAAAGCACCATGCATTTTTCCCGACAAGGTGTTTTTCCGACTAGTGCGGTGGTCGGCTATCAGCTGAACTGGTCGGAAGGATGGAAATATTCCTCGGCAGACCATCCTTCTGGTCGGGGGCTTCAGGGCTTCAAGCCTCACTGGTCGGAGAAGGACAAGACGGCGTGTCGCTTCAAGATACATAGTGCTCGGGGACCAGCTGTGGGGGTATAGACCCGTATACCCTCATGGCTCCACATGGGCCGCGCCAGACAAGGTGGCCCAATTCGCCAGAAAGGGCCGCGCGGATCTCCGAACTGCTCGGTGAACCGTGCGGAGCAGGCAGAGACTACTTGACGGTCAAGGAAATCTAGTCGGTTAGGATAGACATCGTGTCCTCCATGGATACAGGAGTTGTAATCGGCTGGGATTAGATTCCTTAGATCTGTAACCTTGCCCCCCGTACTATATAAGGTGGGCAAGGACCCCCTCAAAACATCTGATCACGCATCAATACAATCCACAAAGACGCAGGACATAGGGTATTATGCAATCCGCGGCCCGAACCTGGATAAATCTAGTGTTCCTATTGCGTCACCATCTAGTTTGTTGTCTTGTGCACATCCATCGATAATCTACTACCGTGGGTATACCCCTCGGTAGACTACCGACCACATCTCATCGACAGAGGTCGTACGCCTTTCCAGCGCCGTGTAGCTAAGGCACGAAGGAGGGGTCGTGGCTGACCCCGGCCTTGGCGTCTAGCCTAGTTCGCTTGGCTTAGCTGGGCCTCAGTTGTTCGGGCTTTTGCTAGCTCGTGTATTGCGGGCCGCATGGCTTGTAACTAATCAATACCTTGAGACACCCCGGGTTATAACCCTGACACAAGTAGTTGTGAATATAGCCACGATAAAACTTTGTTGCCTGAATGTTGCCTTCCATTGCGAAAGATCTTATTATAATATTGCATAAAAAAATCATTCGTTGCATCTGTCTATTGCCACTAACTTTATATGTGCCTATATTGGAGTACATGTCCCGTTAAAATTTATTCGTGGGCATATTTGGTTCTATCCCATTGTTAAAATGGACTCCACATATTTTCTACAAAACTATTAAAATCATACTCCCTCCATCCCAAAATATACATCATTCTCACTTCCCAAGAAGTCAAACACTTTTAATTTTAACCAAACATATATATAAAAATATTAATATTCAAACTACATAATTAGTATCATTAGGTAGATCTTTGAATATACTTTCATAATAAACTTACTTGGTGATACAAATGTTGCACGTATTTTCTACATACCTAGTTAATGTTGAGAAAGTTTGACTTACACGCATCCCATAACAACATCTATTTTGGGATGGAGGGAGTAAGCTATAGAGGAAATTTCAAATCGACAATGATAAAATAATGCCATTTGTCCTATACAATTCGAAATGCATTGCCCATAGCAACACACGGGCCATGACGATAAAAAAATTAAAATAATCACTATAGTCCAAACGTTTTCTCGTGATGAATGATATTAACATGACCTTTGCATTCGTGAGATTGGCATTGACGCATTGTGCTAGGTTTAGAAAAAAATTGGAATTACATGCCCACTAGGCAAGCATGTGTATCGTGTCCTAAATAAAAAAGAAAAAAGGAAAAAGCTTATCTATTATGCAACAATTAAGTGTCTAGCTATGAAAAAAAGCACCGGTCAAAATACCCTCATTGCAATAAACTACTATGCAACCTTTGTTTGTTATTGCAATATACACATTATACTACCACAAACTTTATGTATTGCTATAGTAGGTCTACCATCAACAATGATTCGTTGTATTTTTCATCTATTACCACCAACAATGATTCGTTGTATTTTCCATCTATTACCCCCAACAATGATTCGTTACATTATCTGTTATTGCCACTAGCAAATGAATGTGGCAATGCTCTAGCCACCAAATTTGTTACGTTGCAAAAAAAAATTTTGATGCACTGGAGCATACTGCATAGGCCATATTCCCAAGTAACTATAGAGTGGCAACAAAGCTATTTTGCGACAAGTTCGTTCGTGGCAATACTGTCATATTGCAGCCACGTGTTTCGTGGCAAGAGTAACTCACGCAACCATTGTGCTGATCGTTGTTCCAACCATATCGCAGTTGCATTAGTTTTTTATGTGCATTGCAAAATCACCATATTGCAACACCACGTCCAAAAGGATATAAGAACCTATTGCACTGTTCCAAATACAACCACCTATCAACGACCATACACAGATGCAATTATTTCGTATTGCAACCAAAATAACCATATATTGCAACTCAATATAGGCGTCACGACGTGGCTGGATCCTAGTAGTGTAGGGTTTCCCATAGATTACTATTGCTTAATCTCAATAGATACATCCCCGGGAGGACTCGACCCGACTCGACTTGACTCACAACTAATCTTCTTCTGGATTCTTCCTAATCCTAATCCTGTCTTCTGCTCCCTCTCTGCCTGTGTCCTGCCTGTCACCTCATCAAATGTAGCTGCTCAGCATAACTTGGCTGAAATTTGGGACAGATCTTTTGAGGGCTTTTGGTGCTATGATATAGCCCAGATTGTAGCAGTTTTTATGTAGCAGTTCTTAATTACCAGTTTTCAGAGCAGCAACAGCTCTGTTCCATCCATCTTCAGTTCAGAGCATAAACAGCAGCACTTTTCTCCCTATTATCTTGAGCACTTCTTGTCTCTGACTTCAGTGCAATATCTGTTGTTTAGCCTTGGTTTGTTTATCTGACCGAGTTTCAGGTGAACTCGGCAAGTATTTTTCGCTTAGGCCTGAGTAGAGCTGCTGCAGCATGTTTCATATACGTCTCAGAATTGTGAAAGGTCGCTTGTTGGCTAGAGTAACTAATTCCTAAAGTAATCCTTCCATGCTTACCTTTAGTAGTTATTTATTCTTTGGCTGATCGTTTCTCATGGAGTCAGTTGCATGATTGCTTAGCTGTTGGTTACTAGTAGCTATTGCAGTTCGAATTTTCAGTACTAGTGCCTGAGGTTCAGTTCAGTTTTCCAGCTCAACTAGCTGTTGTTTATGAAAATATAATAACATCTTACAATAATAGAAGATTGGTCACTTGTTGTTTTTGAGTGGAAAAATCTTTCACTTATTATTATTTTTTAGTTGCATAACTTCTCTTAGCTGATTTGTTGATGTCTTACAACAGGCAGTTTTCTTATTTGTAGGTTAGAAGATGCACTTACTGTACAGTTGAGCCAGCTGCAACCCATCTGTGCGGTGGAACTATGGCTGAATTTTTCTTGCATGGGTATTTTGATCTCTTTTTATAGTGGAAGCTGCCTGTTACTGATTGGCGGCATTCTATATTGTGTTGTATTGACAATTTTGTGTCATGCATTCTGTATGGATGTGAGGCATTCTTTGTATGGCTGGTACAATATGTTACGTGTTGTATAAAGTATTATGTTTGGAGGAGCTATTCTGTTGGAATGTGTAATTATCATTATCTTGTAATTGGTAATGTGATTTATTATTTGTGATGATGATTCTGTAAATGCGCTTGAGCAACAAGATGAGATACAAATTGGGCTCAAACAATACGTGGCTACCTGCTTAGCTCAACTAACTAGTAAAAAACAATCTCGTTTCATATGAGCCCAATGGGCCAAATTTGTTCTTATGATGTTTATTTTCGCCATGTGACACATGACATGTCAGATGTGCCACATCAATATACACGTGTCAATATCTTGTTCAATTATTGTAAAATGTTTAGTGATAGATATTGCTGTCACAAATTAGTGACAGAAGAACAGTTGTCACGGGATCTATGACAACATCCTCTGGTGGTCACATCCACCTTCTGACGATAGTCACTTTGTCACTGTCTGCCATCGTCATAATCTGACTGTCACAGAAGCTCAGACTTCTTGTAGCGGTTAGAGTACTTCGAAGCGAAGAAGAAGCCAGCGCAAGTGTTAGAACACACCCTCATGACACCGAGAACTTTGTGATCATATCTAAGGCTAATATTGTACTTATCGCCCATCTTATGAGTGATTAGGCCTTAGTTTGGTGGGTGCATGTGAGTTGGGATAGATGATCTTATAGTTTTTGTGTGCCGGAACACTTGGAGGCTTGGTGCCTCTCAGGTAGGGATGAAAACGGTACGGATATTTTTCAACCGTATTCGAGACCGAATCCGTTTAGAGGGGTTCAAATCTGTCTGTATCCGAGTCCGGATATTCATCATCCGATACTGTATCCTATCCGAATACTCAAATCGCATATTTATAATGTCGTCATCCAATCGTATCATATCCGGCATGGGTGATACTATCCGTATTCAATCTGAATCCGACCAGAAATATGAAAACAAATGTAATAGCAGTGATATCCGTCCGTATCCGATCCGTTTTCATCCCTACTCTCAGGCCATATTGACGACCCATTTTGTGGAGTGGCGGCTATTTGATGTGTGATGGAGGAGGAGACCCCTTCTTCCTTGGTGGATAAACATGTAATGGATGGCAACTCCAACAGTATTATTTTAACTTACTCATAGAGATGTTGGCCAGGAAAGTTTTTACTTCCTCTTCTTGGCTCATGTACCCTAAGGCATCATCTGATCCCTAGCTAGGTGATAAACCATATATATATTGAAGGATGCTTGGTTAGCTTGACGGTGCATGCAAGTGACATGAGAAACCTGTGACGTGGCTACTGTTTCGAACATAAACCACCTCATCAAAAACCAAGGCCTGGGGATTTACCGTAGTATTTGCCTTGCAGACTTGCAGCGGAATTGGCAAAGCCGCTTTGAGGATTGCAGCGAATTGACAGTAGTGTGCATTTGTTTAAATCCGGCTCACCCATCAACCACATTTGCCACGGGTATACTCCGAGTTTAGATTTGTCTTCAACACGGCTCCGCGGTCCTCGATACGACGTAGGACCACTTTTTTATTTCCTCCTGATGTGATGTCCAATGAAGCAACTACTAAATCTACTGCCACTAGCCGCTGGTCCAAGTCAGTTTTCATACCTAATAATTACTATTAGTTACACAAGTGGTGGGTTAACGCAAAGTAAATTCACCAATTGACACTGGGTACAGGGCAGAAAGGAAACAAGATTCATGAACCTGCATTGTTCTGTTCTCTCTGCCAGCTCATGAATGTCCAATAGTTAGTAGTTCTATGTTTCCGGTCAGTCTTTGTAGTTCTAAAAGATCTATTCACATCACAACCAAATGTATTTACGTAATTATTAGTTACACATTTACACAATTGGTGGGTTAACGCAATGTAAATGCACCAATTGACACTGGGTAGGGTAGCAAGGAAGCAAGATTCATGAACCTGCATTGTTTTGTAGCTTATTTAAAGTGCTAAGAAGTGCAAATATATGATATATATGACCTGAGTGTTTCCCGATCCGGTCAGTCTCTGAAGTTCTAAAAGATCCTATTCGCAGAAAAATCATATGCATTTAGAATTAGGTTTTGAATTGTTCTTGTCTCAAAAACATTGTTTGCCTCTACATGTTGAATTGTAATAAGTTGGTCTTGTTCATCTTCAATGGGGATGAAGCCAGAGACTTCTTTCCATTATCTAAAAAAATCTTTTATTTGTGCAGGTCACATTAGATCTTCAGATTAGCAAAAGACTCTTTGGATTAGCGCAAGACACTTTTTTGAACCATTCTTAGATCAAACTACATCAAATAAATCTTTCATATTAATATCTTCCTTTTGATCTTATCGCTTGTACTATCTTTGGTTTCTTGCAGATGAAGTTTGGTGGAAACACCAAACGATACGAGGAAGAAGGATCACCATAGATCATCTGGTGATGTGGATCTCCATGGTAGTGGGCTAGTGGCTCGGTCACCATTGCTCGAGGATGCCTCATCAGGTAATTTACAGCGTGTTTGGTTTACAGGTTGAGTGCGTCGGGGTCGATTCCACTCCGCATGGGTCGTCCGCTGTTTTTCTGCCGGACCACTCGGCTCCTGAGCTTGGCTTGCGAAATCAAATACCGGTTGGTGACGAACGGAACTATTCCACACCGCAGTCCAAACGAACTGGCAGGCTCGGTTTTAGGTTCGGATGGTTCCAGGACCATCCCGCGACGCTATCCAAACATGCCGTTACTTTCCCATGGCTGCGTGTGCCGTTCGATAAACCATATATTGAAGGATGATTAGTTGGCTTGACGGTGCATAAAAGTGACATGAGAGAGAAGAGGTGGTGGACCAAGTCTAAGGAAACCTGTGACGTGGCTACCACTGTGTCGAACATAAACCACCTCATCGAAAACAAGGCCTGGGGATTTAGCGTAGTATTTGCTAAGGGTTCAGATTTGTAGCGGAATTGGCAAAGCCGCTTTTGAGGATTGCATGCACTTGTTTAGATCAACATTGCCACGGGGTATACTCCGAGTTTATATTTATACATTTCCTATGTCTCAGTCGCCTGAGACTGATGATGACGCTCAGGAGACGACGCCCACGCCCCGCACACGCACTTTCCCCATGCACCTCCACGCGGCTCCTCCCCCTGTGGCTCCTCCCTCTCTCCCCATGCTAGGGTTCCGGCGAGACCTCGCTGGCGTCGGGTAAGTCCAGCGCCCTCTCTCTCCGGCCTCTGCCCCTTTCTTCTCCAAATCTAGCGGGTATAGAAGGGGTTTCGGGGAAGGTAGGTAGGCCAAGCGGTGGGGACGGTGGTCGGGCGGCTTTGGGGCCATGGCGGTCGGGCCAGGTCGGGGTGGGGGCATTGTGGCCGTTCTCACTAGAGTTGGAGAAGAAAGCAGCGGCGGTAGGCGGGGAGAGGGGAAAAGGGAGGCCGCCACAGGCGCAGTAGTGTCTCGCCGAAGCTCCGTGGCCACTGCCTTGGCGGCGGAGCTCTGGCAAGACCCTATCGTGCTGCGGCGGCGACGGGGTCGGGCGAGCCGCGCGAGAAGGAAGAACGGCTTGAGGAAAAAGAAAGAGGAGATCCGTTCAATCTGTATCTGGATGGTTGAGATCGTCGCCTGATAGAATGCCAAATTTCAGGCACTTGTAAAATAGCAGCTCCTTATATTTGTCTTCAACACGGCTCCATGGTCCTCGATACGATGTAGGATCACCTTTTTATTTCCTCCTGATGTGACGTCCAATGCAGAAACTACAAATTCTACTGCCATATTTTGCAAACCGTTCATATATGTTTTTTTTTCTCTTTGAAAGGGAACTATTTGTATGTATGAACCTTGAAGAAGCAAGGAGCCACCAGCCGCTGATCCAAGTCAGTTTTCATACCTAATTAAAATATTATTAGTTACACAAGTGGTAGGTTAACGCAAAGTAAAAGCACCAGTTGACACTGGGTACAAGGCAGAAAGGAAGCAAGATTCATGAACCTGCATTATTCTGTTATCTCTGCCAGCTCATGAATGTCCAATAGTTTTGGAGTAGTAGTTTATTTGAAGCGGTAAGAAGTGCAAATATATGATATGACCTGAGTGTTTCCGGATCCGGTCAGTCTCTGTAGTTCTAACCAAATCGGTCAGTCTTAGTAGTTCTAAATGATCTATTGTCTGCGCAGCCATGAAAATTGAACTACTCCTAGGTTTTTATGAAAAAATACTTACGGCTTTATGCAATGTATCTGCAACTGTAAGATGCTGCCGCTTAATAATAAGTAAACGGCTAGCCGCTAATGCAAAGGCAAACCTATACTCTATGAGAAAATTCTCTATTTGACATTACAAAATTTGTGCTTCTCTATTTAACACCTAAACTTAAACTCTTCCCTATTCATCATCCTTTCATTTTCTGTTCCCAATCTGACACTTCCGTCATCTCCGTGAATGAAAAAATACCAAAATTCCCCTAGGGAAATACACAGGCGAGGGGAATTGACCACTCTGGCTTTCTCTGCTCGCTGGTGCTTTCCCTCTCACTCGTCTTGGCGGTGCCCTAACCCTAGATTGGGCAGGCATGGAGGCTGACTCGGTGGCGGCATGGGCATGGAGATGCCCGTCGCAGGCACAACGACCCACCACAGCCATGGATGTGACCTCGGAGGACTGCTCGGCCAAGGTGGGCAGCACATTGTGAGCACAGAGGCCATTGTGGCCAGGTCCGGTGCGGCCAAGCTTACTGCGGCCAGGGCTGGTGCAGGAGGGCCACTAGCAAGTGGGAACAAGGGTGTTGTGAAGCTACTCACCATGTTCGCTTAAGCTACTTTTCAGCCATAGAATAATGTTTTCCTCTCACAACATTTCACCATAAGCATCAGCATAAGCCAAATTACACACCCCAAGGAACTAAACGCGTTGCAAGGTGAGTTTATCATCTCAACGTCTTCCATATCGAAGTATTCAAATTAGCATTTACATTGTCAGTTCTCATGCATGCCGTTATTGTTTTGGAGTCACAGGATGGATCCAAATACTAGTTTTTCGCTGAAAATTAAATTGCTTGGCAATCGCAAAAAGTCTAGAAAGAATGTGAAATGTGTTAGTTTCGAGATGGTCGTTGATTCAAACTTATCAAATTATAAGGATTTTACGGATTCAGTTCTGGAGAAATACCCTCTAGGTTGCACATGTTCAGTACTACGATAATGTTTTGACTTTCCTAGAAGTAAAATCATATCAAGAGTTAATGTCTATGTTTGATATGCACAATAAGGAGGAAGTTGTAGAGATGTTCATTACTCATTGTGATCCCACATAAACATTTAAGGCTATCATTGAGTAGGATTTTGTTGGGGAAGGGCAGCCTGAAAATCATACAGACCAAAACGAGGATGATTACCTTAGAAATCCATTACCACATAATGAACATGTTGGTGTTGATGAGGAGACTATGTACTTGGAGAGTGAACCTATGGTGCTCTAGATGTAGCTGGATGTTTTGAAAAAGAGAATGAGGATGAGGATGAATTAGAGGATGATAGTGAGTTTAAGGATGAGGATGAAGCAGAGGCTGATGAGGAACAGAAGTGTGAAAAAGTATATCATCATCATCCAAGTATTGATTACGACGAAGATCCTCCTATCGAAGTAGGCACTGCTTATATCCTAATATGGCAGAGTTTAAGTTGCCACTTTGTCAGCATGCAATAAAAAATGAGCTCGAATTCAACAAAGAGAAGAGTGCACGAAGTAGTTCATGCAGAAATTTGATTAGACACTGTTGATGCAAAAGTGGATCTGCAAATACAAAGGGCTAATACCCAAATCGATATCCAAAGCGTGCCTGTCGATTTGACCTGTTAATCGACAAGGATGAAAATACGAGTACTTTGGTCCTGACAACAGCGATACGCCCGGAAGCCACAGCCAAGAGGTACTCACGCGGAACTCGAGGATCGTCGAAGGTCGCACTGAAGCGATGCAGCTCGTCGAATCAATGAGAACTCGTAAAAAGAAAAAATACGCAAATTGACGAAGTCGCCGAAAAGTAAGTAGATGCAAATAGGAGTAAAATTGGTTTGATATTGATTGATATCTATTACATTGCCCCTCAATCTATATTTATACCCTGATCTAAGGAAACATAACCAAACATGACTAGGACACCGAGTCCATACCTAAAAAAACGTGACTCTTACATGAATCATACTCTAACAAATATAGAAAAGGAAATCAACACCTATCTACTTCCCTGTCCGCCTTAGTTACGATGAAATTTCCATCGACCTCCTCTCCATCGGCATGCTTCCCGTCATCACAAGTTTCATCGGCAGCAGTCTTCAAACCTCCCTTTATCGGCATCGGCAATAACATCTCTATCCTCATCAGCAACACCTCAGTTTAAGTCAATCTTTCCATCGGTCACCACCACTCATTGGCAACAATCCTCACAAGTTGATCTCCATCGGCACCCTTCTGTCAGCGTATACAATAACTTTCCTCTTGCCGATTAGCCCAATCTGATCATTCTGACACGTGCCAAAAACGGTGTCAACACATGCTCCCCAATTTCAGAGTATAAAACCACTGATGCTCCAAAATTTACTCTAGACCACGATTGCCTTCACCCAATTATCTTAACTCATTCTCCGATAATAACATAATCTGTTACCAAACCCAATCAAATCTAGTCCCGATTCACGCGCCTCAGTAAATATCGCACAATCTTCAACCACTCTTGCTCCGATTATGGTTAAGATACCAAAACAATAGTCCATCGGCAAGATCCTAACACAATGACACCGCCGCTCTCAGAATTAACCTGTACTGAGATTTCTTCCGAGTCATGATTACTTGCCATCAAATCATCTGTACAATCCCTTGATTATCGTGCGAACAATTACCATATCCATCTGAACTACCTCGACCTACACACGCGTGGCAGAGAGATAAGTCCAGAATACCCCTATTCCAACCGGCCTATAAATAAAGGTCTTCGGAACGCTCGTCTTCTACCCTCAGACTTCAACCTTTGGCATTCTCTCTTTCCAGCGGCGACCCCGATGAACAACCGTGCGACCTCAACCAACAAGAACCTTCTCCAGCGTCAACCTCGAGTCTCCAGCTTGTGCCCCCATCTTCCTCAAGACAATGGCAATCAACTTCGACGTCCCTGCGGTTTGTTCCACTTCCGTTACTTTTTACCTCGATTCCTTTTGCCCTTGCAAGTTCATACAGTTGGTAATTTTTTCCTCTTTTTCTCTGTTCTTTTGATCCTCCAAACTTAGGAACTATGCAACAAGTTAGTTATTCTAACCGATCAGCCGCACTTCCAATGCCTAGGTCCAATGGGCAACCCAGATCCAACTGATTTGATCAATGCAGAGGTTAACAGAATCCCCTTCAGAGCCTAGAATTTCTCCCTGAGTTTATGGAAAGATACATTCCGATCTTGGCCTAAAACCATCAAAGGATGGAAAGATTGGTACTTGAGGGTAAATGGGTCGATGCAAGTGTACCGGACAGAACGAAAGTTAGATCAATGCATTAGGCTATCCATTGCCGATATGTAGAAGAACGATTCGATAATGATCGCTGCTGCTTACTTCTGGTCAGACACAACAAATACTTTCATGTTTGGACATGGCCCAGCTACTCCCACCCTTGCCGATGTATACATGCTCACTGGCCTAGATATTTCAATTGCCGATGAAGCCTCCATTTATGGCAAGAAAGCTGAATATAGAGTGAATACCCGCAACATCGGCGGTTAGACAGGGTATATTCAAGAATACAGGAGGACCAGGATAGTTGGTCAGAGGGAACATGCCACATTTTTAAATATGTGGTTAGAAAAATTTATTTTCTGTGGTCGATCGGTAGGGCCAACCAACGCTTTCCTCCCCGTAGCTGAACTCTTGGCCAACGGTGTAAGGTTCCCTCTTGGCCGATATCTTCTGAGCTCTACTTATCATCTTTTACATCAAGTGTCCCAAAAACTTCTGCTTGGTGAACCCATCGGCAACTTAGGAGGCCCGTGGTGGTTTATTAACATGTGGCTGAATGCCCACATGCACAAACACTTGCAACGGGACTTCTTTGCCCAACAATTCCCGTGAGAAATCACCGAAGACCACGTACTGGGAGATGAAGAATCGGCAACACGCCCACCCCTCAATTTTGGTGAAGCCATAATTGTTCTTCCTGGAACAGAGGCCAACGAAGACCAGATCGGCCGATTCTTCCAAAGCTTCTACAACGGTCTTTCTCGTGATCATCGGGCCTGGGTGCCCTACATCAATGATGAAACCAGATTCCCTCTCCTCTTCAACTTTGCCGATGATACCCTAAACAAGGATAATGAACTTATGATGGCCATCATTACTCCCAGGGCAATCCCAGTGAATACATTCGGCAGTGGGAAAAACACCAACATCACTTATGAATTCTACAACCCATCGGCAGTATCACGTCAATTGGCTTTTGGGCAGCTGCCAATCAAACTTTGTTTTGTCGATGTGATTAAGCCGAGAGAAATAATCACCAGCGGAACGGACTGGAGCAGGGTAGTGTGACTTTCTCCTGATGTCGATGCTACAGATGTTGATCTATCCACCTGGATGCCAGCATCTTTTATTACTAAATCATATAAGCTATGGTGGCAAGAGTGGAAGGGACAACTATTTGCAACATCCGCTCATACATATCGGCATATGATTGACCCTGAGCATATCATTCCCGATGACGCAGTAAGTTTCTTTTAACACTCTTCTGCATTTTTCTTTTATATATCGGCAACTAACTTTCTTGTGACAGGTCAATAACCCAGCACCATCTATAAGCAAGAGTGGGAGACCCTTTGATCTTCGACCTGTCTCCCCAATATCACCGATCGGCTACAATGCCCCTACCTTGGCTGC
This sequence comes from Saccharum hybrid cultivar R570, assembly GCA_038087645.1. NCBI lineage: Eukaryota > Viridiplantae > Streptophyta > Magnoliopsida > Poales > Poaceae > Saccharum > Saccharum hybrid cultivar. The sequence goes on along the minus strand of JAQSUU010000005.1, from coordinate 9,518,980 downwards.
TCTGACCCATCAGAGAACTCGTGCCAAGACAATCACCACCAAGTCCAAACTGGCTACAGCTAGAGCCACTCCATTGGCTGCTGCTACGACCCTGATCAAAGCATTCAAGGTAACAACCCTGTTTATTCCAACTCATGTCGATCTCAGACTGTATTAACACTAATTTTCAGGGTGTAAGAACCACTGTTGGATCATCATCGGCAACTCCTCTGACATCAAGCACCACCATCTCTGATAAACCTTCAGAGGTATTCCTTCAACTTTACATTTAATCTGTTAAATATCATATCTTACACCCGTTTTGCAGCAACAAACGGGTACATCGGCAAGTGTACCAGATGTCCAACCTTCTCAACCAGCAAGTGCCGATGCCCCCCAGCCAACCGTTGCTGAGGCCCAAGCAAAGCGCAAGGCTTTAACAGATGCTGAGGCACAGCCAAAACGACAGAAGTCCGTGTCGATCCCAACATCTGATCCAGCGCCTCCAAGCCAGCCAGAATCGGGCGATGCAACTGAGCAAGCAGTCAATCCTCCTGCACAGGGCACATCATCGGTCATTGTATCCCAAGGGCCAACTACCGATAAAGCCACAGAGAATATCCCATCGGCAAGCTTAGCCGATCCTCCACATGGCACACTCCAGGCCGCTTCCTCCAGTCAAAGATAGGAAATTGCCTTGAAACAGGTAAGCCGATTGACCTAGCCGATTTATAATATTCATACCTGTCCTTAACTGACCTCTTTTCTTATTTCAGGAACAAGACTCTCCAAACAGTCTATTCTCCTTTGCCATCGACGTTTCTGACGATGACGAAGAAGAAGCAAGCTCTTCTCTTGCACTGGGAACAATATCGGCAGAAATCAAATTCAAGTTGGAGGCTCTCCTGAACTTGCTGCAGCAAGATACTGCCCAGCTGGTAGACGATTCAAACCCTGCAAAGGCAATCTTCAAAACAATCCGTGGCCAGGTCCCTGCCGATGTTGAAGAAGCACTCTTCCCAGCAGCCTATTTAGAAAGCCGACAACTGCAATATCAAAGGGCTGCTCAACGTATTGCCGATAGAGCAGCTCAGGCTTAGCTCAAAGAAGAGATGCTACAACTGAAACAAATTGCCGATGAGAAGCACAAGAACATCAGCAACTTGCAGACTTCGGGTGCCGAACTTAAGCAGAAAATCTCGGACTTATCGGCAAAGAGAATGGCTCTATTGGCTGAATTGAAAGAAGTCGAGGCAGCCCTAACTCATGCCAGACAAGAAGAAAACTAGTTACCCGATGCTATCATGGCCCTTCAGCAAGAAAGAGACATCCAACCTCGCAAAGCCCTGGCAATGAAGAAAAAACTTAAGCCTGTGGAGGGTGCTGCCGATGAAGACATCAAAGAGATAAAGGAAGCCAATCAGATTTGCCTGCGTACGATATCGCTATCCAATCTTTATTAAATTTGTAAATCTTGTCTATTGCATCGGCACTTTATGAAACACTGATATCCTTGTATGATTCTAGCCGATAGGACTGTTATCGGCACTTATACTTTTATCCATCTATCCAGATACTAGGGTAATATTTCTTTAAATATTTTCCATTTAAGGCTCTGGGAAACACAACCCCTTCGAGGGTTTCTAGAATATATGCGTTACCAGGAACAGATTGATTTATTCGATATGGACCTTCCCAATTAGGAGATCACTTTCCAAACTTTGAACTTTTAGTCCCAATCGGTAAAATCAACTTCCAAACCAGATCTCCATCGGCAAACTCCTTTACCTTTACCTTCTTGTCATACCATCTGGCTACTCTTTTCTTATTTTCTTCGATGCTAACTAAAGCCCTTAACCGATGACCTGCCACATCTTCTAACTCATCTTTCATAAGAGTATCATAGTCATCGGCTGTTAGTTGATCTTGAGAACATATCCGCCTAGAGCTAGTTTTAATTTCCCAAGGCAATACTGCGTCGTGTCCGTATACTAATTGATAAGGCGTTACTTTGATTGCACCATGATATGCCATCCGATATGACCACAGGGCTTCATTTAATATTGTACACCACTGCATATATTTTCTTTAATTTTGTGCTTAATGAGTTTGATAATCCCTTTGTTAGAAGTCTCAGCATGACCATTAGCTTGAGCATAATAGGGAGAAAAATTCAAAACTTTAATCCCCATACCAACGGCAAACTCATCAAATTCTCCCGATGTAAACATAGTACCCTGATCGGTAGTGATGGTTTGAGGAATACCAAATCGGTAAACAATATGCTCTTTCACAAAATCGATCATATTAACCAATGTCACTTTTTTCAAAGGAATTGCTTCAACCCATTTTGTGAAATAATCGGTAGCAACCAGAATAAATTTATGTCCTTTGCTCGATGGCGGATAAATCTGACCGATGAGATCGATAGCCCATCCCCGGAACGGCCAAGGTTTAATTATAGGGTTCATAGCCGATGCAGGCGCTCTTTGAATATTACCAAACTTCTGACACCCCTGACATCCTTTAAAATATTTAAAACAATCTTCAAGAATAGTCGGCCAATAGTATCCATTCTTTCTGATCATCCATTTCATCTTAAAAGCTGATTGATGTGCCCCACATACTCCTTCATGGATTTCACCCATCAAGCTTTTCGATTCATCACCGCTAATACATGTGAGTAAAACTCCATCTATAGTCCGATAATATAATTCATCGTCGAGGAGCACATACTTGGTGGCTTGGAATCTTATACGTCTTTTAACCTTTTTAGATGGATCCTTTAAATAATCGACAATCTCCTTTCTCCAGTCATCGGTATCAACTGCCGATGCTAGCACTTCCTAAATAGGCTGATACCCTGAAGCATGCTGAGCTAGTCGATTAGCTTCTTCATTATGCAATCGAGAAATATGTTCAAGACGAAAATCTCTAAACTCTTTCAACAATTGCAAACATCTCTCATAATATGAAATTAAAACTTCACTTCGGCATTCATAAATCCCAGCTAATTGATTTATAACCAGCATAGAATCACCAAAGATTTCGACAGCATCGGCACGTATCTCCCTAAGCAATTCTAACCCTTTTATCAAGGCTTGGTATTCAGCCTGATTGTTTGTCGATGTAGCAACAATCGGCAATGAAAACTCATACTTCCTTCCTTGAGGTGAAATCAACACAATGTCGATACCTGCTCCTTCACCACACGTAGACCCATCGAAGAAAAGTGTCTAAGGAGCAACCTCCAGAGAGTCCACTGTACTGCAATGCTGAGTGACAAAATCAGCCATAACCTGCCCCTTAACTGCCTTAGCCGATTCGTAACGTAGGTCAAATTCTGATAATGCTAAAATCCACTTGCCGATTCTACCACTTAATATCGGCATCGACAGCATATATTTGACCACATTGTCTTTGCATATGACAGTACATTCGGCAGATAGCAAATAATACCTCAATTTGATACAAGAAAAGTATAGACACAGACACAATTTTTCGATGGCCGAATACCTTGTCTCAGCATCCACCAATCTTCTGCTCAAATAATAAACAACACGTTATTTTCCTTCAAATTCTTGAATAAGAGCTGAACCGATAACAGTATCATCAGTTGACAAATACAACCTGAAAGGTTTCCCGTGTTGGGGTGGAACTAGCACTGGAGGATTTGTTAAGTACTTCTTAATTTCATCTAGGGCTAACTGCTGCTCAGCTCCCCATACAAATTTCTGATCGACCTTCAATATAAGCAATGGACTGAAAACATTGATCTTACCCGACAGATTAGATATGAACCTTCTAATAAAATTAATCTTGCCGATCAAAGATTGCAATTCAGTTTTACTAGCAGGAGCAACCACCTTGTTAATTGCATCAATAGACTTCCTACTGATTTCAATACCCCTCTGATGCACCATAAAACCCAAGAATTGTCCTGCCGATACACCAAATGCACATTTATTAGGATTTATCTTCAATCCATGCTTCCTTGTGCACTCTAGTATTCTTCGTAGATCGGCCAGATGTTTTGTGATATCTCCTGACTTAACCACTACATCATCAATGTAGATCTCCACTAATGTGCCGATGTATTCATGAAAAATAAAATTCATAGCTCTCTGATAAGTAGCACCAGCATTTTTCAAACCAAAAGTCATGACTATCCACTCAAACAATCCCACATGACCTGGACATCTGAAAGTAGTCTTGCGAATATCTTCTTCAGCCATGAATATTTGATTGTAACCTGCATTACCATCCATGAAGCTGATAATTTGATGTCCGGCTGCATCATCAATCAACAAATCAGCAATAGGCATTGGATAGCTATCCATCGGTGTGGCTTTGTTGAGATTCCTGAAATCAATACAAACACGAAGTTTCCCATTTATCTTATAAACAGGAACCACATTAGAAATCCACTCCGCATATCGACATTGCCGAATAAACTTTTCCTCAATTAATTTAGTTATTTCAGCCTTAATGTCAGGAAGTATATTAGGGTTGCATCGGCGCGCTGGCTGCTGATGTGGCCGAAATCCAGATTTGATAGGTAACTGATGTTCAACTATCGATCGGTCTAATCCAGGCATTTCAGTATAATCCCAAGCAAAACAATCTTTATATTCTTTTAACAAATTGGTTATTTGCTGCTTACACTTGGAATCTAACTTAGCGCTAATAAAAGTAGGTCTTGGCCTATCGCCATCACCAATATCTACCTCTACTAAATCATCAGCCGATGTGAACCCCTGACCTAATTTTCCATCATCGGTAAACCTATCCATTAAAACTCTTCTTCAGAACCGACTGCTTGGATCGGTGGAATTTCATAATCAGCAACTCTAAGGAACTCTTTTTCCCAAACTTCTCCTGATATGTATTTGGTTCGCTCATAAGTATTTGATTCTGCCGATGCGATGATATAAGAAGAATGACCAGGGACAACCTCAATCTTATTCCCAATCCACTGTGCGAGGCATTGATGCATTGTAGAAGGAACACAACAATTGACATGAATCCAATCCCTTCCTAGAAGCAGATTATATACACCTTTGCCATTAATAACAAAGAACGTCGTCGGCAAGGTTTTGCCGCCGATGGTCAATTCAACGCATACTGCCCCTTTAGCCGGTGACACATTGCCTTCGAAATCTTTCAGCATCATATCGGTTTTGGTCAAGTCTTGATCTCCTTTACCAAGTTTCCGATACATCACATAAGGCATAATATTAATTACAGCTCCTCCGTCGATAAGTATCTTGGATACAGGCTACCCATCAACTCTGCCTTTCACAAATAAAGCTTTGAGATGCTGTCTCTCATCATCAGTAGGTTTCTCAAAAACAACCATCATTGGATCTAGTGCCAGCTGAGCTACTTGATCGGAGAGAACAACTTCTTCCTCATCATCAAAAAGTGCCAGAAACTCCATCAACAACATAAATACCATATTAACATATGTCGGTGGGTCCTTATTTTTGTGTTTCACCTGCCACTGCTGATGCCCGGACCTCTCATTGGAGGAATTTTCCTCTTGGTATAAGTCCTCCTGACGCTCACGCTGCATCCTCCTTTTCTGTGTCTTTGTCAGACCCTCAGGGCACCATCGAGGAAGCTTAGTTCTCAAAACCGGCTGATAACAGGTCCTAGTTGATTCTACACGACGTATATTAGGGTCCCTGTACAATATTTCTTCATCGGAAACTCTTGTGTTTACCATCTCCTCAAGCTCCTCTTGATTCCTTGGAAAATATCCAGCGCGCTTACCAAGCCTTTCATGTACACTAAGTCTGCCCCCAGCCGATCATGCACTGATGCTCTGCCTCTGATCGGCTCATTGATAGATAAACCCTGATTGCCAGGTTGAAACCTCCTTTCTGGCTGATTGGCCCCATAATAACCATTGCACTCAGGGAAATTTTCAACAGTTGGCAATTTAATACCTTCTTCCCAGCAATGGATGAAAAACGGGCATCTCCAATGATCTTTATACCGATATCACTCTTCCCGACGTCTCTCTTCTTGCTGTTATCGATATCGGTCCCTACACTGACGCCAACCCTCCTGCTGCCTTCGATGGGTAATCACAATGCCAGGTCGAGGAGGTTTTTTGGAACTACTACTTTCTCCCAGCAGACCCTTACTTTTTGCATCATCGGTAGTTATCCGATGCTGGAGATCCACTGATGCATTTTTCTCAGCAACTTCTGATGTCAATACCTTGGTCTTACCCTTGGCATCCAACATATTTACTGGAAAAGGGTGTTGACCAATTTTCATCGGCTTCTGGGTCTTGGAGTTGCCAAACTTAATTCTCCTAGATTCAATAGCCGATTGTAACTGTTGCCTGAACACCTTTCACTCATTTGTACTGTGTGAAGTTGCATTGTACCATTTGTAGTACAAGATCTTCTTCAACTCTTCTGCCGATGGGATCACATGATTAGGTGACAGCTTAATTTGGCCTTCTTGAAGCAAAAGATCAAATATCTTGTCGGCTTTGGTGATGTCAAAGGTAAACCTCTCTGGCTCTTTCTGACCAAAGGGACAAGATATCGGCTTTTTATTCTTAACCCACTCAGCTAAGCCGATAACTGGTTCTTCATCAGAATCAGAATCTTCTACCTCCTCAACAAATGATACTTTTTTGCTCCAATTCTTTTTAGGCTCAAAAACCCTAGTGTCTTGATCAGAGATCCTTTGTACAAGATGACTCAGGCTTTCAAACTCCTGAGAGGCATATATGTCCTTAAGATGTGGCAATAACCCTTGAAAAGCCAGATCGGCAAGCTATCGATCATCCAGCACCAGGCTGTAGCACTTATTTTTTACATCTCGTAGACTTTGCACAAAGCTTTCTACCGATTCATCATTACACTGTCTCAATTTTACTAAATCGGTAAGCTTCTTTTCATGGATTCCAGCAAAGAAATACTTATGAAATTATTTTTCTAGATCAGCCCAAGTAATAATAGAATTTGGTGGTAATGAAATGAACCATGTGAATGCTGATTCAGATAAAGATGATGAAAATATTCGAACTCTTAATTCATCTCTGCTAGCTGCCTCTCCACATTGAATAATGAAGCGATTGACGTGTTTCATCGTTGATGTATCATCTTGTCCAGAGAATTTAGTGAAATCTGATACCTTGTACCGATTTGGGAGAGGAATTAAATCATATGCTGGAGGGTATGGAGTCTGATAAGAATAGGTATTAACTTTGGGTTTTATCCCAAACTGATCCCTCATGATTTCTACTATCTTATCGGCCCAGAAAGCATTAGCCTCCTGCTGATAAACTAACTGAATTTCTACAGGAGGTGCCTGCTAATGTCCCTCCATGTATCTTTGTGGCACACAATCTCCAGCAATCGGCATATTCGCCGTCACTTGTGGTCCACTAACCTGCTGGAAAGGATTCATCGGTTGAGCTGCCGATGCTTGATTCTGAAAACCAGCTTGCATATGACCTTGCTGAAATGTATGCTGAACAGGTAACTGTCCTGACCAACCATTATTAGAACTCATCGGTACAAAACTTACCGATGGCTGGTAATTTGTTGACATTGTTAGATAACAATTAGTATAACCAGCTTGAGGTATGAACTGCACCCCAGGTTGACTCATAGCAGGGGCCTTCTGCTGCATCGGTAGTAAGCTTGCCGATGGACTTGTATTGGGTGCTTGAAATAAAGGCATCTGGAAACCTCCTGGGGTTGGTTGCACAGTAGTTGATGTGGCATATTGAGGCACTTGAGCCATCGGTGAAACAGCCAATGATATAGGAGCTTTTCCTACTGCGTCAAACACTTGAGGTAACCTAGGATTGAAGGCAGATGACTCCGGAGGCATACCATATCCTCACCAATTAGCAGGAATCTGGCTATTCTGAGACACAGGGCCTGACATAGCTGATGCCGATAGATCTGTATTAAGCTGAACCCATCCTCCTGAAAGTACCAGATCTGATCGTATCGGTGTAGATTGAATATTAGGTAAGCCTGCCGATACTGGAGGAGAAGTAACTTTTGTACCCACAACGGCTGAGGGAGCCGATGGAGTATTGACCGATGCCGGTTCTGGTTGGTGATAAGCTGGCCCAACGTAATGTGATGGCACTTGTCCTTCTTTAAAAGTTCGAACCACAGCATTATGAACAGTATTGGATAGCACATTGGAGTGGTTAATTAAAGCATGATTTACTGCAGAATTAACCATCTCTTCAAGTTTACCAGGATTGGAGTCAAAGGTAACCTGCCGAGGCAATGGCAAATCTGGCTTCTGGATGACTTGTCCGCTCTTATTTATGCTGAATGATTTCAGGCAAAGCTGCTTGTATTCTTCTATAGCCTTCTCCATAGCCTGCTTCTGATCTTTCTTAAGATCTTCTTCCGATATCGTGATGATGTTCCCCGAATCGATCTCAGGATTAAACATATTGATCGTATTGATTAGTCCCACTGGGTGTGCCAAAAGATGTGTTGATGCAAAAGTGGATCTGCAAACACAAAGGGCTAATACCCAAATCGATATCCAAAGCGTGCCAGTCGATTTGACCTGTTAATCGACAAGGATGAAAATACGAGTACTTTGGTCCTGACAACAGCGATACGCCCGGAAGCCACGGCCAAGAGGTACTCACGTGGAACTCGAGGATCGTCGAAGGTCGCACTGAAGCAATGCAGCTCGTCGAATCGATGAGAACTCGTAAAAAGAAAAAATACACAAATTGACGAAGTCGCTGAAAAGTAAGTAGATGCAAATAGGAGTAAAATTGGTTTGATATTGATTGATATCTATTACATTGCCTCTCAATCTATATTTATACCCTGATCTAAGGAAACATAACCAAACACGACTAGGACACCGAGTCCATACCTAAAAAACGTGACTCTTACATGAATCAAACTCTAACAAATATAGAAAAGGAAATCAACACCTATCTACTTCCCTGTCCGCCTTAGTTACGATGAAATTTCCATCGACCTCCTCTCCATCGGCATGCTTCCCGTCATCACAAGTTTCATCGACAGCAGTCTTCAAACCTCCCTTTATCGGCATCGGCAATAACATCTCTATCCTCATCAGCAACACCTCAGTTTAAGTCAATCTTTCCATCGGTCACCACCACTCATCGGCAACAATCCTCACAAGTTGATCTCCATCGGCACCCTTCTGTCAGCGTATATAATAACTTTCCTCTTGCCGATTAGCCCAATCTAATCATTCTGACACGTGCCAAAAACGGTGTCAACAGACACAAATTAGTGGCTTGGAACGATTTACTTCACACATCACTAATATTTTGTTAAGCTAGGAGAAAGATAAATTTCACTGGAACCTTACATGTAATGGACAACTCTCAGTTAGATCCCACTATCTGGCTATGATACATAATGCTATCCATAATATTATTAAATGTATGTGAAAAATAAAAGTTCTGTTAAAAATCAAGATTGAAAGCATCTCGGCCCCTAATTTGGTTTCGGTGATTAATGACGACACAATTATTGTGTCTAATGTGTGTTTTGCAGAGGCCTTATAAGTTACTCCCTCCATCCCAAATTATAAGGCATTCCAAGAATCTTGGAGAGTCAAAGGATTTCAAGTTTGACCAAATTTATGTGATAAGATGATAATATTTATGACACCAATTAAGTATCATTAGATTCTTTATTAATTATATTTTCATAGTATACCTATTTGATGTTATAAATTTTTGTAATTTCCTCTATAATTTTGGTCAAACTTAAGTTGCTTTGACTCTCCAAGATCTTGGAATGCCTTATAATTTGGAATGGAGGGAGTAGGTCACAATAATGATTAATGATTGGGCAATCAATGGTTTTCATGCCCCTATTGATGGAATACATTTTGGTTTAAAAAGGATGGATGACAAAGTTAAGGACGGACTAGTTCTAAGTGTCGATTGGAGTTAGAAGACACTTAGAGTAGCTTAGGACTTTGTTTTTCCTATGGTTGTACTATAAAGGGGTATGAACTAGTAGCTCAACCTAGGTAAGTCTATAGAGTTAGTGTGGTGCACACTTATGAAACTTAGCACTAGGCGGCTCTATGGAAGCCCAAGAATCAAGTGAGAGTGTTCCCATTCACAAAGATGGTTGAAACGGAAGTGAATGGACCTATTTTTATACCACTGGATTAATCCGGTACTATAGTCAAGCAGTCACCAGATTATGCAAGGTCAACTATGTTGGCCCGATTGGATCTCAGATTCAGATATGGGAACTAACAGATGGCAGCTTGGCCCTTGGCCGCTTGGATTGAATGGAAATACAATGACTTGGTTTTTACAACAATACTCCCCTGCTTTTATTGGCAGAGGGACTCCCACTTGCTCCAATATATTCTAACCACTAAAGTGGATGTTGAGCATATTCCTAACTCTAGGCTTGGAAGCCAAGGAAAGTAAAAGTATAGAAAAAGTAACATACAAGTGCTTTAGCACTAGGCTTATCTATCAAACTAGAGCCAGAGAAGTGATCACCAGATTAATCTGGTGATGTCACCGGATCAAGCGTTACAGGACCTGTCTAGGGTTTGCTATGCGGAGAGATTACATTCTAGCTTCACCAAATAAGCACTGCGTGATCCGGTGCTGTCTAGAAAGTATGCAGAGAGGTTTTATGGCCAACGAATTAGTCCAGTACAAGGCACTGGGCTATGCGTTACAGAGAGTATGCCCCATTGGACAGGCACCAGATTACTCGCCTTCATTGCGACTTGCATGGTACGTGAGTTTTGTCGATGCGCTAGAAATCTCCTTCACCACGACCTCGCTAGGCGGGTGCGAGAGCTTGGTGCAGCAGCCGGCGGTCATGTCATTCTGGGAGCAGAGCCAGGGGGAGAAGGCCAAGAATGGGATCAAGGACAACATGGTGAGGTTAAATTAGATTGAGAAGGGCCGCATATTTGCCGGACCTGGTTAACTGGCTGGTCTGTCTTTGTGATGGATTGGTGCGCAATGCTGGGAAGTTCCTTTGGCAACTTTGTAGAGGGGGGGGGGGGGGGGGGGGGGGGGGGGGGGGGGGGGGGGGGGGGTTTGTGTTGTAGTGTGAGCTAATAATCAACTTCATGTAGTAGTTCAGACAACCTAGGAATCTATGATCGATATTCTTTCATTTAACTGTACAAGGCCGATGGGCTCACAGACAAATTATCCATCTCATATCCAAGATGTCAGTCCTTCACATGGGAGAAGGAGCACATTCAAGGTAGCGTCACTGATCCTGCTCCGACCACCAACAGGCAAACAGCTCCTGCTCCTAATTATTCTATCTTTTTCCTCCGCAAGAGCCTTTAATTTATTCTGACTAGGTAGAGGACGTGTTTTCTACATCGCCATAGGTGCATGGGGCCTTACTGCTCCCCTCATCAATTTAATTATTACTAACGATATCACATGGTTTGTTCCTACATGTTTGTTGATAAAGTGAGCTGGATATATATACTACACTCGCTTTTTGACTCATCATCATACAGCACAAGAAACTCATGCATAAAATTATAATCCCCTCCTACAGCGGCGCCCACGCGTGAATATAGTTCATGCGCGTATGCAACTATGTATATAAATATGCTTGGCTCGGAGGTAGGCGAGGCAGCAGAACACACACAACCGAAGCTCAATCGCATCGTCTTCTTTGCCTGAGCTCCTTTGAAGCAGACAGACAAGAGAGAAGCACAAAATCAACTCCGATCCAATCTTTGGTCTGAGTTGTTGCTCACACAACCACAAGCCCGGTCATGGCTCCATCCAGCAGGCTTGTCAAAACGACCTCACTCCCGAGGCACCAGCTAGAGCAGCCTTGTCCAGCCGCTCCATTCTCCCAGGCACAAGCGCGTCGCTGCCTTGTGTCCAGCTGCACCTGAGTCGTTGCTCCAAGAGTTGGTCACCGCCGCCGCCTGTGACGCCCATCATCAGCCAAGGGCAAGGCGCGCCTCCGACGAGACCCTCGCCGTGCACGCTGGGGAGAAGCTCGGGAAGAAGGGCGCGGACGTGGGTGGCAGTGGCACAGGCACAGAGACAGACTCGATCGCCACCCCGATCGTGAGCGGCACGACGCACTGGTTCAAGAGCTCCGAGGACCTCATAGCCTTCAAGGAAGGCCGGCGCCACAGCTTCGAGTACGGGCGCTACAGCAAACCGACGGTGAAGGTGCTGGAGGACAAGATCAGCGCGCTGGAGAGAGCCGAGGCGACCCTCGTGACGCCCTCCGGCATGAACGCCATCACAACGACGCTCCTCGCCCTCGTCCCGCCCGGCGGCCACGTGGTGACCACCACCGACTGCTACAGCGAGGCGCGCGCGTTCATCCGTGACAAGCTCTCCAGGATGGGCATCCGGTCGACGTTCATTGGGGATATTTAAATATTTGCCCTCCTTACGGTTGCCTCCTCTCCAGTTGCCCCTTTTAGGATTGCAATTCAAGATTTGCACCCAGAATCTCTCTAGTGCTAAAGTTTTGCCCATTTTGGTTTAGTAGCAGTCCATCTCAGCACGCCACGGTGGATTGACATGGCGAAAAGACATCCCTACCCCTTGGGCTGTTATTCTCCAAGCTGGACGGCCAGCCTCCTTCCTCTCTTCCACTATACTAATTGTGTACATTTTTTTTGTCAAACCATGTACAGGATAGCAGCCATTGTATAGTAAAAATTTGACATGATAAATGCTTGAATAGTCATGGCCGCAAATGTACATACAAAAATTCGACACCATATATCATATAAAAAAATTCTAGAACCTGTTTAATGACAGTATGGTTGCCATGACCAAACTTAGACATCAATGGTCTCTTTAGCTAATGTTGTGCATGTTACATTTCATATATATATATATATATATATATATATATATATATATATATATATATATATATATATATATATATATATATATATATATTTTGCGGCCATGACTACTCAAGCATTTATCGTGTCAAATTTTTACTATACAATGACTGCTATCCTGTACATGGTTTGACAAAAAAAAATGTACACAATCAGCACAGTGAAAGAGAGGAAGGGGCAAAGATGTCTTTTCGCCATGCCGATCCACTGTGGCATGCTGAGGTGGACTGCCACTAAGCTAAAACGGGCAAAACTTTAGCACTAGAGAGATTCTGAGGGCAAATATTTAATTACCATCCTAAAAGGGGCAACTGAAGAGAAGACAACCGTAAGGAGGGCATATATTTAAATATCCCCGTTCATCGACCTCGACGACGGCATGGAGTCGCTTAAGGCCGTCCTTGACGAGAACGACGACGTGACCCTCTTCTACGCCGACTCCCCGACGAACCCGACGCTCAAGTGCGTGGACATCAGGCACGTGGCTGAGCTGTGTCACCGGAAGGGTGCCCTGGTGTGCATCGACAGCACCATGGCGTCGCCCATCAACCAGAAGCCTCTCACCCTCGGTGCCGACCTTGTCCTGCACTCCGCCACCAAGTACATGGCCGGCCACCATGACGCCATTGCCGGATGCGTCAGCGGCTCGGCGGCGCTCATCTCCAGAATACGCGCTTGGCACCACGACCTCGGGGGCGCCATCTCTCCGGTATGTCGTCTCGATCTCGACCGTTAACCCTTGCAGCTGCCATCGAACGAGATATATATAGTGCGATGCTAACTCCAAGACAAATCATAATTCTTGCAGAACGCGGCATACATGGTCATCCGTGGGCTCAAAACCATGGCGCTCCGCGTGGAGGCACATAACAGCACGGCGCTGAGCATGGCTCGCATGCTAGAGCAGCACCCAAAGATCGATCGGGTGCACTACCCTGGGCTGGAGAGCAGCCCCTGGCATGAGGTTGCGACGAGTGAGATGTCCGGCTACGGAGGCGTTGTCAGCTTCGAGCTGAAGGCGGACTTGCATGGCACCATGAGCTTTGTCGATGCGCTAGAAATCCCCTTCATCGCGACCTCGCTAGGCGGGTGCGAGAGCCTGGTGCAGCAGCCGGCGGTCATGTCATTCTGGGGACAGAGCCAGGAGGAGAAGGCCAAGAATGGGATCAAGGACAACATGGTGAGGTTCAGCTTTGGAATTGAGAAGTTTGAGGATCTTAGGGATGATATACTTCAAGCGCTAAACCAGATTTAATTAGCTAGGAATCACCATCGACTCAACCACCCCATCAAGAGTACAGTTTTGTAGCTAGGTTTTGACTTAGCTTTGCTAGATATGTATGTATTTACTAGCAAAAATGTCCATGCATAGCTACTATAGTTTATAGTCTAGTCACTTAGACGGCATGAAGTCCACAAGATTTGTTCAACAATCGCGTCATGCGTTCTTATTCATCTTGAATCAAACTAACATGTCCGAACACACTCTACTAGAATTCACATAGGTAAAGGACGTTTGAAGTTTTATCCAATGATTGGGTCATGCGTTTCAATTTGTCTTGGAATCGAACTCCCGACCATGTCTTAACACAGTACTCTAACTCATAAAAGTATGGGAGAGAGAAAATGATAACAAAAACATTAATATTTAGTCAAAATATATCATAACCTTAATTTTCATACTATCCAAGTGTTGATATATTTAAATATCGAGTTTTGTGACTTACTATGAGGACCCATAAAAATTTGTAGTTCATCTTATTAAGCCCAAAAATATTTACTTGTAAATATATCATAACCTTAATTTCCATACTATCATATAGTTAAATACTTCTACTGTTCCAAATTATAGTCGATTTCATTTTTTTCGTATATCTATTTTGTTATGAATTTAGATATAACGTATGTCTAGATACATAGTAAATCTCATGTACCAAAAAAGTCAAAGTGACTTATAATTTAGAACTGAGAGAGTACCGAGTTTTATGAAAATCCCATGTACCATAAAAATTTATAATTCATCTTATTAAAACTAATATTAAGAGTTTCGTTACTGACATGTCAAGGTAGAGACAGCCTCCAAGCGCACTCCACCGCAAGGCATGTCTCCACCATGCCAATGTCGTCCACTCGTTGATTTTGATCTGTCTTTGTGGGGTGTTCCACCGTGACTCCGGTTGAGGTTCGTGATAAAACAAAGAAACTCCTCACGGTATATGCATTAAAATAGGATTAGGAAGGGACTTTAACTCCCCCTTTAACTCAAGGCAATGGGAAACCTTGTGGGCCCATATATATATTTATGCATGCTGTGGACTTACGGCTCATGAAAAAGAAAAGGAAACGGACGGATGGATGGTATGGTCGATCGAAACGTGAAAAAGAGCCTAGCCAAGCAAGATATTTCTATTCTTATATTTTTCTATTTGATTAGAATTCCTATTCAAATTACTTGGGATCGGAGATATCTAATCGGATTAGTATCTAGACTATCTTAAGTACGTAGTTTTGCATTGTTGTATAAACAGAAGGGTGGTTTCCATATTCATGATATTAGTTAAGAGGGCCGGACGAAAAAAATAGATGGAGAGAAATTTTACCTCTTTAATATTAAGTATAGTTTATGTGTTTAATTAGTTTTTGAGCTAATTAATCAACTTCATAGTAGTTCTGACATACCTAGGATCGATATTCTTTCATTTCACTGTACAAGGCCGATGGGCTCACAGACAAAATTATCCATCTTATATAGGCCTTGTTTGGTTCCGCGATATCCCATCGCGTGACTGCGATAACGCCAACGTGGCGCGGAAGCTGTGTTCGCGATTTTGGATCGCCCAGTTCATTTTTTCACGTATCACGTTGCGGGCGGCCAGCGAGCGCGTGTTGGACGCGAGGTGTTTGGCGGGATTATCTCGCGAACTCATCTCAAACGCGATGCGACCGCGGAACCAGACATGCCCATACATCCAAGATGTAATTGCGCCTGCCCTGGTTGCAAATCTACATGACACTTTTCAGTTTTATTCCTCTACTTTATTATACTGTCGATTTTTGATTGCTTATTCAGTTTGGAACATAGTTTTTTTGTTACTTGAATGTACGATACTAACCCGTTTGGCATGGCTTCTCCATTGGCTCCTAAAGCCGTTTGAAGCCGTTTTGTGCAAAACGGGATAAAATCAAACGGCTCCACCTAAGGAGCCCCTTAAATCGTGCTCTCACAAAGGAATTGTGAAGGGTGAAACCAAAAATAGTGGCTTCACCCAGCTTCACTTCGTTCTAGTGAGCCCTACATGGGTTACATGAGAGTATGTTTTAAGGAGCTCTACTTGTGGAGCTGTTTCATGGCTTTACTAGTGAAGTAGTTTTTTGCATTCCCTCAAATTGCTTACATGTGACACTAGATCTTTGATGGATTATTACTAAATTTTGTGAGCTCATAATCTTTTTGTTTACAAATATCTACACTTCGTATTAACAATGTCTAAGCTTTGACATGGTCAGTTATATGGGTGGTTATTGACCTAGTGGGCTCTTTCGTGAGCTTGAGATGGCTCGTTTAGCTCGCAAAGCTACACCAAAAAAAAAGTGCACACATGTTTATGATATCAATACATTAATTACATACTTAATCAATACCAATTTAGCAATAATAGAATGAAGCAGCAGGGGTGGCGATGGAGCAGCTGTAGGCGCGAGCCGTCTACAATGGCCAACCCAGCACAGCAGGCTGCTTCCGCGCCACTGAAGGAACCGAGGCGGCGCACCGCTTCCATTGATCCCGTCCTCTCCATTCCGTTCCACGAAACTGGCTCCAGATTCAAATTTGGAATGAAATGGAATGGATGAGGATGAATCCCGTCCAGACTGCAAACGGAACCTTATCCATTTGGCTTTTGGGTAGCTTCAGAGTTTTGGGTGGCTGCTGGCCGTCCTTGACCCGATAAAAAAAATTATTTTAATCCTTGTTTCTCATGAAAAATGTGAGGCTATGCTAGGAAAAATGTTATAAATTCGTTATATATTTTTTTTGGTTGCATGTTATATACATGTGTTTATGTCCCTTATTTATTTGCTTTTTTTATACATACAAACATACTTCAGAGTTTAGCTTGAGTTACATGACATGTATCCATTTTGTGGATGATGTATGTGCCCTCTTTATTAAAATCATTTGAAAATTCTATGGCAAGCATATTGTTGAAAGTTAAAATTGACCAAAGTGCATAATGGACTCTGTCATGACATTTATATCACCAAGACGATCAGAAAACATATTTGCATCATCTCATTAATTTGGATCCAGGATGAAGAAAACAACTTTTCGGGGGCTAACCACACGAAAACCGGCCTAGCCAGTTCCCAAAACCAGCTAGGCTGGTTTTCTAACTTTCTCAAATGTAAGAATGGATTGCACCATTTGCATTCATCTCGTCGCGCTGATCAAAAAATATATGGGATTTTGGTGTTTTTGCCCCCCAACTACAGACTCCAATGGTGATTTTACCCCCTTTTTTTAACTTTGTGATTTTGTCCTCATCGTTTTGAAATAAAGCAGCCGTTCACCCCTACTTTTAACACCGTTTAGACTAGATGGATTAAATGGCAGAAAAAAAAGAAAAAACACCCGCCCGAAAAAGACAACCGTGCTATTCACTCGGGCGCTCGGCCGCGCAGAAGGGAGTCTCGGGGAGGTGTTCGCGCCGCTAGGGTTTGGCTCGCTGGTGGATTTGGGGGGCGGCGCCCGGTGGTGGTTGTCAGCGACGCCTCCCTCCCACTCCCTCCCCCCGCCACCTCACCGCATGGGCGGCTGGGGCGCGCCTCGTGGGCGGTCTTCGCTCCGGTCCCGGCTGGTCAGCCTGGGTCAGGCGCCGCGGGGCGCATCTGGAGGCGAGAGTTAGGGGCGGGTCCGGCAGCGCGCGGGTGAAAGGATCTAGCAAGTGGCCTAGAGGGGGGGTGAATAGGCCTTTTTCTGAAATTTAATCAACTTCACGAAACCAGTCAGAACATGGAACCTCCGGGCCTGAGCGCGGAGGTTCCAGGGCGCGGAGGTTCCGGGGATAAACGTGGAACCTCTGGGGATCATAGTAAGAAATCGATCTACTGCGAAATTTGACGAATGAAAAATAGATCGAATGTAATACCAACCTTCCTGGGGAGTATGTTGAGCTATCCAAATAGTTGGTTGCACCTAGAGGATGAGGAATTCATAGATCGGATGCAAACCCTAAAAACAAATCAAATCACAAGTAATAGCAACAATGATCACAATCACAAGAGACACGAGGATTTATCCCGTGGTTCGGTTCACCACAAAGGCTGGCATACGTCCACGTTGTTGAGGTTTGCCACACAGGCTATGGAGTCTCTTGCAACTCACTCCTCTTCTCCAACCTACCACCAAGGCAATAGGTTAGAGGGTTCCAGTAAGTCACAAAGGGCAATACAAACGTCCCGGTGCTCAACCATAGCGGATTGGGAGCTACCGGGCGACCACTAGCCGTTAGGAGCCAAGCTCCAAGAGTAAAGAACACACCAAGCGACTAGGGCTTCACCAAGTGCACAAGAATGGAGGAGAAGGATCTTCTCGAGCTTTCTCACACTCTCTAGAGCCAAATCCCTCAAGGAATCACAGAGATTGGAGCAAGGAACTTGGGAGTACTGAGCTTTGAGAGAGAGAGCGTCGGTCGCGAGTCTGAGTGAATGGGGAGAAGATGACCGTTGGGGGTGAAGTGAAGAGGTATTTATACCTCCCCAGTCACCCATAAAATGGTCTAGTCCGACAGACCTCGGAGCCTCCGCGTTAAGGCGCGGAGGTTCCGCGTCTGGGCGCGGAGGTTCCGCGCTGGCCAGGACAGATAAGAATTCAGCTCGGCTGGCTTTTTGTGGCTGGGATTATTTGAGATATAGATGAAGTTTTGAGCACTTGGTTCCACCCAGCACACTATTAGTATCCCCCTTGATAGTACAGCTTGTCCTATAACTCAATTTCAAAATATGAAATGAATTAACCTAGCTCTTGGAGCCGTTGCAAGCCATCCATTTGAGTTGGGGGTCTCCTCCTTTGTTTCTTTGCACCCACGACGAAAGTTATGCTGTCAAACACTTGTCAAAGCCATTAGTCCATTAATTATGTAATCAACATCACCAAAACCCACTTAGAGCTTGATTGCACTTATAATCTCCCCCTTTTTGGTAAATGTTGACAACACAATTAAAGCTTACATTTAATTGAAAGATTGAATTTTTGATAGCATGAATACAAGGGCTCCCCCTTAATATATGCAAGATTTGTTTGGAATTATAAAAATGTCCCTTCAAGACATACTTTGCATATATTAAGAGCAAGTGTGAAGGATACATTGTATTCATGCCATCGTGGTGTGCAAAAGATCTGTGTCACAAGTAATAATCCGTGATGCGTATGACAGTTTATGCACAAAAGAAAATATCCTGGGTCTGCAGATCGCGGAGCCTCTGGGCCAAAGCGCGGAGGCTCCGGGCCGAGCGCGGAGCCTCCGCGTTCTGCATACTTAGAATATTTTCAACAGAACAGAAGACATCACATATATAAACAAACACCACACAGATCTAACATACTAGGAACATATGAATAATAATAATAAATGTTCTACCACAGTTCTAGCATACCATTACACATAAAAAGTTCACATATCCATGTACATGACCACTAATCGCCACACAAAGACGATACAAAGTGTTATTACAGACCACTAAGAAAGAGAGTTCGAAAACAACCTCGACTCTCACAACTCACAACGTCCTCTCACTATAACTACTGACGAACGATGACGACGATAAAAGTAGCATCTCAATCTTGCCTCTCTCCCCTTTGTCAACAGGTGCCAAAAAGGGAGAGAACAAGAGAGGTAAAGCCCTGTCGTCTCACTGCTCCTTGCTCCAGTCACTACCAATGTCACTGTCATCATCATCTGCCGGGTCGGTTTGTTGCTTGTTGCCCGAAACAGTCCTCTCACCGGACTCCTCATCATTGTCACTCACAACAGCCCGGCCGGCTCGATGAGTGGTTGTCGTGTGTCTCTGTGGCCTGGGCTGCCCTCTCTCTCGCCTGATGGAACTCATCCTCTCACCAAGTGTCTCATGATCATGTGGTATATCCATCTCGGGCTCATCCTCGCTAGAGTCCTCATATGGAGGAAACACAAGTGGAGGTGGAATCTCTCTAGTCACAAGTCCCATCTGCCTTCTCATGCCATTGATGTCTTTCCTTCCCTCATATGCAGCATCTACAGCATACTAACACATACAAAAGATGTTCTTTGAGCAACTCCTTGAGCTTGCTCCCCCTGGACCTATGGTGGGAAGGAGGTCTACTGCTGCCAGCCCTATGAGAAGGTCTACCCTCTGCTGCAACTGACATGCCTGTTGCCCCAACAAACGCCTCCCATCCCGTGTGCTGCCACTGGGTCAACTTGTAGGGCCTATGTTCCACATCCTTCTTGAACTCAATGCCGGACACCCTCTCAATGATGTACATGACATAAGGTGTATAGGGCAGGTCATTTCTGGCATCATCCATGGAATCACTCAACTTAGCCCAAATGAATCTACTGATGGAGAATGCATCACTACCAGGTGCCATTCTTGCTAGCAAGTTCTTTGCATACTTCCTCAGAGAAGTTGAGTCACCACCTTTTGGGTTGATAGTCTCTCTAAATAGATTGTTCATGGCATAGTAGAAAGACTTCAGCCCCACTGTCTTCCCATCTGCCAAGTCTCTCCTCTCATAAGCAAAGACAATATCTTTAGGCTTTATCACATTCTCAGTGTGAATGGTGTCAGCAAACCTGTCTCCACTTCCAAAGCCAAGAAGACGAGCAAAGGTGGTGAAATCTATCTTGTAGTGAACTCCTTCCGTCATCCAATGAATGGTCTCATTTGCTACATCATGGAAGAAGGTGGCGTGAAACTGAGCTAGGATCTCTCTGTTCCAATCATATTAGAAATCCATGATATCTTTCAGCCCGTGCTCAGTCACTGTATCTATCACTCTCTGGGAGTCAGAAGTGTTCATGCTCTCAATGTGATCCCAATCAATATACTTCATCTGAATAATCTTCTTCTCTTTGGCTAGAATGACAGTCTTTTAGAAGTCAAACTGAAAGAGTGACCAAAATCTATAGTCCATCCCTCTGTCATTCAACCAAGCATAGGGATTTGCTGCCCTAGCTTTCTTGACTTGCACTCCCAAGTTGTGATAGTTATTGTGCTGCCTTTGAACTCCATGATCATAGATCACAGGCTCTCTTCTCACTGGGGCGCCCTGATGCTGAACCATATAGGATTGATCAAACTCTAGAAACTGAGGGGGTGTGCCTGGAGCACCAATAGCTGGAATAGTCTTCCCCTCTCTTCCTCCATCATTAGCTAGTCCTTCACCATGTCCAGCAACACCTCGCCCAGCGCCACGACCAGCACCACTGCCACTGCCTTGCCCACCACCTCTCCTAGATGGGAGCTTGTGGCTGCCTCTACCACGAGACTGTTGCTCACTGCTGTGGCCTTGCTGCCCACTGCCACTCTACAGCTCTCGAAACATAAGACCTCTGATCTCCCAGTCTACTGGATCAAGATTCCCTTTGGATCACTTCTCATGCCTCTGACTCAGATCACCTTCCATCTAAAGACAAACGCGTAGAAACGTATAAGAAACTATAGCCAAACATAATAGCAGCATCACAAGAGGTTTGAGTAGAATTTTGAATCAAACCAAGGCTCTCAGTCCATCCAGACCGCGGAACCTCCACGCTCTGGTGCGGAACCTCCGGGTCCCGGAGCCTCCGCATTCTGGTGGATAAGCCTAAATTTGTTTCAACTTTCTACTCAAATCTATTACAATGTACTATTAAATCCAACTCTAGGGAACGATATACCTTTTGATCAACGGCTTTCCCATCTTTATCCAAGTCTAGGTGCCCATTTGTCAGCATAGGTGTCTTGATGGGCTTGGCATTCACCATATCAAACTTCTTGAGTATATCTCTTGTGTACTTTGTTTGACATATGAATGTCCCTTCCTTCAATTGTTTGACTTGAAATCCAAGGAAGAACGTCAATTCGCCCATCATAGACATCTCAAACCTCTTTGTCATAACCCTACTAAATTCTTCACACAAAGTTTGATTAGTACTACCAAATATTATGTCATCGACATATATTTGGCACACAAATATATTATTTTTAATCTTTCTTGTGAAGAGAGTAGTGTCGGCTTTGCCTATTTCAAAGCCTTGCTTGAGCAAGAAATTCTTAAGGCATTCATGCCATGCTCTTGGGGCTTGCTTAAGCCCAAAGAGCGCCTTATGGAGTTTGTAGACGTGGTGAGGATGCTTTGGATCTTCGAATCCTGGTGGTTGCTCTACATAGACTAGCTCAGAGAGTGGACCATTGAGAAAGGCACTCTTCACATCCATTTTATATAACTTGAAATCATGATGGACAACGAAAGCTAGAAGCATTCGGATTGCTTCAAGCCTTGCAACCGGTGCAAATGTCTCTTCAAAGTCTAGCCCTTCAACTTGAGTGAAGCCCTTAGCAACCAATCTTGCCTTGTTCCTTGTCACCACACCATGTTCATCTTGCTTGTTTCGGAAGACCCACTTGGTGTCGGTCACATTGGTATTGGGTCTTTCCACCAATTCCCATACTTGATTTCTTTCAAAGTTGTTCAATTCCTCTTGCATGGCCATCATCCAATCCTCATCCTTGAGAGCTTGCTCTATCGTCACTGGTTCCAAAGAGGAAACAAATGAGTAATATTGACAAAAAGTTGCTAAGCGTGATCGAGTTGTTACCCCCTTTCTAATGCTCCCAAGAATGTTGTCAACGGGGTGATCCCGTTGCACACTTTGATGTACTCTTGGATGAGTTGGCCTATCAATTGGTTGATGTAGGGGTTGTTCATCATCATCTGCATCAGCTTGAGGCTCATTATCTTGAATATGTTCATCCTCTTGCTGATTGATGTTCCAGACCCCGGAGCCTCTGCATTCAGCCACGGAACCTCCGGGCCCCGGAGCCTCCGCGTTCAGGCACGGAGCCTCCGCGTCGTGCAGGTTCATAGGACCTGGGACAGCAGTTGGCCCTTGGAGTGGTGTTGAAGCTTGGAGTGGAGGATCTTCTTCTTCAATAGCTTCAACTGGTCTCACATCACCTGTGGCCATTTGCTTGATTGCTTCACAAGGCGGCTCTTCTTTTCCTACAACATCTAGATCAACTTGCTCCACTTGAGAGCCATTAGATTCATCAAATGTCATGTCCACCGTGATTTTAGTTCTTCCGGTCGAAAGATTGAAAACCCGATAGGCATGCTCGTTTGGACCATAACCAAGAAGAAAGCCTTCATCAATCTTAGGTGCAAATTTAGAGCTTCGGGGCTTCTTGTTAAGAATAAAACATTTGCACCCAAATACTCTAAAATATGACACCTTAGGTTTGTTACCGGTTAGGAGCTCATATGAAGTCTTCTTGTAGTACTTGTGAAGATAGAGGCGGTTGATAGCATGACATGCGGTGTTGATTGTTTCGGCCCAATAGTTATCCGGAGTCTTGTATTCATCAAGCATTGCTCTTGCCATGTTAATGAGAGTGCGGTTCTTTCTCTCAACCACCCCATTTTGTTGAGGGGTATATGGAGCCAAGAATTCATGCTTGATGCCCTCCTCATTAAGAAACTCTTCAACGTTGGTGTTACGGAATTCAGAGCCATTGTCACTTCACACCTTCTTGATAGGTAGCCCGAACTCTCTTTGTGCTCTTCTAATGAAGGTCTTCACCTTCCCTTGCACTTCACTCTTATCATGCACAAAGAACACCCATGTGAAGCGAGAATAATCATCAACAATAACAAGACCATATTTGTTACTGCCAATGCTAACGTAGGCAACCGGTCCAAAGAGATCCATGTGAATGAGCTCCAATGGGCTTGTGGTAGTGACGATGCTCTTTGGTGGGTGTGGTACGCCTACTTGCTTTCCGGCTTGGCAAGTTTTACATATCCTATCTTTCTCAAATTGAACATTCGTTAGTCCAAGGATGTGTTCCTCCTTTAGAAGTTTGGCCAAGTTCCTCATCCCAACATGAGCCAGTCGGCGATGCCATAACCAACCCATGCTAAATTTTGCTACTAAACAAGTCTCAAGCGTTGCTTTACTTTTGTTGAAATCAACTAGGTAAAGCTTGCCCTTCAAGCGACTCGTAAAAGTAATAGAGGAATCCTCCCTTCTAATGGTGGTCACACCCTTATCCGTAAAGTGACAATCGTAGCCCATCTCACATAATTGTGATACGGACAATAAATTGTAACTTAACGAATTAACATGTAAAACATTGGAAATTGAATGATCTTGAGTTATAGCGATTTTACCGACACCAAGCACTTCTCCTTTTGAATTATCCCCAAATACTATATTTTCAATTGAACCTTCCATTTGGGCATAAGATGAGAACATACCCTTCTCTTCGGTCATGTGATTTGTACATCCACTATCAAGCACCCAACTTGATCCACCGGAGGAGTATGCCTGCAAAATAGGTTTAGTTCCTTCTTTTAGGTCCCTAATTAGCATTGGCGCCTTGAGTGTTAGCCATTAGAATCTTAAGAACCCATAGAGATCTTTTCACATATATGTTGGGCTCATTTCCAACATACGTGGCAATAACTTTACCAAGGTTGTTGCGTCTCAACACATAGCTAGAGGACATGCTCTCATGGGGGTGCATGAGTCTTGGGCTTGTAAGCATACTTGTTCCTCTTGGGCACAATTGGATTCTCCTTAACCTGCAGACGAGTGTTAGAAGCCTTAGGAGCTTGCTGTCTTGGTTGAGATTGTGTCTTGTTCTTGTTGGTGCTGCTGTGCTTGCAGACCCCAGAGCCTCCACATTTTGGCGCGGAACCTCCGGGCCACGGAGCCTCCACGTTTAGGCTCGGAGCCTCCACGGTCTGCACTGGCAGCATTTCACCAATGGTCTCCTTCTTCTCGAATCTAATGCACGGCACTGCATTTACCATATGTATCTTGTCGGTCTTGCCACCCTTCTTGTGACCAAGTCCATCCTTAATGAATGGATGTCTTCCTTGAATGAACTTAGGCTTCTTGCTTGCATCATCCATGCACCCAGTAGCTATGATATTGTTGAGTCTAGTAATCTCCTTCTTCATAGCTTCCATATTAGCAAGGTTAGTAGCACAAGCTTCTAAATCAATATTGTAGCATTTATCACAACCTTTGCTAGTGGAGGCATTAGAGATCTCACTTGCTTTCATAAGATGTGAGGTTTTATCCCAAAGGGTGCTAAATTGTTTTTCAAGCTCCTCATTTCTTGTTTTGAGGGCATTATTCTTTGCTTGAACAATATTTAGATCATCCTTTAGGGTGACTGACACTTTCCACTTGATCCACTTCCAAGCGTAAAGTTTCAACCTCACTTCTTTCCGATGCAAGAGCCTTCTTGCAAGTAACATAAAGTTTCTCTTGTTTGGCAAGAGTGGCTTGAGTTTTCTCTAATTCCTCCATTAGTTTAGCTATGAAGTTCTTAGATTTTTTTATCCATTTTGCTTATCAAATTGTTTACTTCATCATCACTAGATTCATCACTAGAGTCATCACTAACATCTATGTCGGATTCATCACTAGATGAAAGAGAGGATTTAAGCTTGGATTTTGGTTTTACCTTTTCTCCTTTGCCCATGAGACAAAAGAGTGTAGATCTCTCCTCATCATCAGTCAAGTTGGTGAAGAGCTTTGGTGAAGAAGAACACTTCTTGATAGCAATGGTTGCAACTTTTCTCGTTTCTTCTTCACTTGAGCTACCATATTTGAATCCCATTCATGACCAATATGAGCTTGACCGGCATAGTTCTTCTTCTTGTGATGAGTCTTGTCATCTTTCTTGTGAGCCTTCTTCTTCTTGTCTTTCTTTTCCTCCTTGTTCTCATAAGGACATTCGGCTATGAGATGGTCTGTGCTACCGCAATTGTAGCATGTTCTCTTTAGCTTGTTTGGAAACTTCCTCTTAGCAAACTTGTAGCCTTCTCTTTTCAATCCTTTCTTGTACTTCCTCATGAACAAAGCAACATCACCAATCTCACTAGAGGATACCTCATCATCCTCACTTGAGTCACTTGATGAGTAATCCACCTCAACCTTGCTTGATCTTGATCTTGATGCCTTGCTTGACTTGTTTGCTTTAAGGGCTACATCCTTGTCTTTGACCTTTAGGTTCTCCATTTTTGCTTCAAGTTCACCAAACTTCTTCCTTTGCTGAATTTCCATCTCCATAAGCTCATGAGTGAGTATCCTTCCAAGAATATCACTAGGAGAGAACTCCTCAAACCTTTTCTTCTCTCTAATCAATGTGACAAGAGTTGGATTTCTCGGTGCAAATGCTTCCAACATCACCTTCACCACATGATGATCATCCAAGTCATCTCCTCCCAATCCTCTAATCTTGCCAACTATCACCATCAATCTATCAAACATCTCTTGGGGACCTTCTCCATCCCTAATCACAAATCTATTGAGTTGAGCCATCAATAGATCAATCTTGGACTTCTTCACTTTGCTAACCCCTTCATGTGCAATGTGAAGAGTATCCCAAATCTCCTTTGCAATCTCCAAGCCAATCACTTTATTGTATTCTTCCGGACTCAATGCACTAAGTAGAGCACTTGTGACTTGAGCATTGCGGTGTATGTTGCGAATGTCTCTTGAGGTGAGACTTTTGGGATCTTTGGGATCATCAAAACCTACACACACAATATTCCACAACTCCGGGTGGAGACCGGCGAGATAAGCCTTCATCATATGCTTCCACTTGGCAAAGTTGGTTCCATCAAATGGAGGCAACTTGTCCGCGGGTATATTGATGTGATGGTTAGTAGGCAAACTTATGGAATCATAATTAAAGGATACACTTGAGTAAGATTTCTTCGGCTTGGACTTGAGTGATCTCTTAGGAATTCTTTGAGCATAGTACTCATCTTCATCATCTCCATTTTCTGATTCACTGCTTGCTGATGGAGTTGACTGCACCTTTCTTCCTTGCTTTGCTCTTCTTCCTCTCCTTCTCTTTGTTCTTTTCTTTGTGCTTGTCTCCCTAGGAGGATCCCTTCCCACCGAGCTTGAGCTTTGGGAGTCGCTCAAGTGCTGCTGTAGGATCATCCTCAAGAGCTTCTAGTTCTTCTCCACTTGGAACGTCTTCATAGCATTCCTCTCCATCTTCCTCCAGTACCCTTTCTCTAGGACTTGCCATTTCCTCACACGGTTAAGTGCTATTACGAGGAAACCTTGCTCTGATACCAATTGAAAGGATCTGGCAAGTGGCCTAGAGGGGGGTGAATAGGCCTTTTCTGAAATTTAATTAACTTCACGAAACCAGTCAGAACGTGGAACCTCCGGGCCTGAGCGTGGAGGTTCCGGGGCGCGAAGGTTCTGGGGATAAACGTGGAACCTCTGGGGATCAGAGTAAGAAATCAATCTACTGCAGAATTTGACGAATGAAAAATAGATCGAATGTAATACCAGGCTTCCTGGGGAGTATGTTGAGCTATCCAAACAGTTGGTTGCACCTAGAGGATGAGGAATTCGTAGATCGGATGCAAACCCTAAAAACAAATCAAATCACAAGTAATAGCAACAACGATCACAATCACAAGAGACACGAGGATTTATCCCGTGGTTCGGTTCGCCACAAAGGCTGGCCTACGTCCACGTTGTTGAGGTTTGCCACAAAGGCTATGGAGTCTCTTGCAACTCACTCCTCTTCTCCAACCTACCACCAAGGCAATAGGTTAGAGGGTTCCACTAAGTCACAAAGGGCAATACAAACGTCCCGGTGCTCAACCAAAGCGGATTGGGAGCTACCGGGCGACCGCTAGCCGTCTAGGAGCCAAGCTCCAAGAGTAAAGAACACACCAAGCGGCTAGGGCTTCACCAAGTGCACAAGAATGGAGGATAAGGATCTTCTCGAGATTTCTCACACTCTCTAGAGCCAAATCCCTCAAGGAATCACGGAGATTGGAGCAAGGAACTTGGGAGCACTGAGCTTTGAGAGAGAGAGAGAGCGTCGGTCGCGAGTCTGAGTGAATGGGGAGAAGATGACCGTTGGGGGCGAAGTGAAGAGGTATTTATACCTCCCCAGTCACCCACAAAACAGTCTAGTCCGACAGATCCCGGAGCCTCCGCGTTAAGGCGCGGAGGTTTCGCGCTTGTTAGGCAGATAAGAATTCAGCTCGGCTAGCTTTTTGTGGCTGGGATTATTTGAGATATAGATGGAGTTTTGAGCACTTGGTTCCACCCAGCACACTATTAGTATCCCCTTGATAGTACGGCTTGTGCTATAACTCAATTTCAAAATATGAAATGAATTAACCTAGCTCTTGGAGCCATTGCAAGCCATCCATTTGAGTTGGGGGTCTCCTCCTTTGTTTCTTTGCACCCACGACGAAAGTTATGCTATCAAACACTTGTCAAAGTCATTAGTCCTTTAATTATGTAATCAACATCACCAAAACCCACTTAGAGCTTGATTGCACTTACAGCGAGCTCAGGGCGCCGAGCCACCGCGGCGAGCAGGGTGCGGGTCACACTGACTCGCACTAGCGCAGGGCTGCTAGGCCACGCGGGCTCGGGGCGCCGGAGATGAGCACCCACGCAGATCTATGATGT
The DNA here is from genome assembly GCA_038087645.1 of Saccharum hybrid cultivar R570. Lineage (NCBI taxonomy): Eukaryota > Viridiplantae > Streptophyta > Magnoliopsida > Poales > Poaceae > Saccharum > Saccharum hybrid cultivar. The sequence goes on along the minus strand of JAQSUU010000005.1, from coordinate 9,490,403 downwards.
GTTTGGTTGGTTGGATTTACATGGATGGGATGGGATATCTATGGATCGGTAGTGTTTGGTTTGCTGGATCATTGGGATGCAGAAATCTCTAGATAGGGAATATACCACTAGATGCTAGATTTCCTGGTTCGTAAAAATCTCGTGGATCAGCTTATCCAAGTCTTCTAATCTTTGTCATTAGTAAATAAATTAAGGATTATTAGTATGTTATATTATTACTTAGTAATTATGATGGTAGGATTAATTTTGATAAGTGCTAATATGTTGATTAGTGCATGTTTCGTTTGCTAATTAGGATAGTGGTGCTAATTAACATATTTAATTTTAAATTAGTGATTATCATGACAAAATTAGTATTAGTGCATATTTATTAGTATCGAATTAGTTGTTATTATTTTAAAATAATAGATATAATTAGTGAACTATTCTTATCCCATTCACTTTCATCTATCCAACCAAACAGAAAAATAACTCGTCTCATTCATCCAACCAAACATGCATCATAGATATCCTTATCCCAATATCCATAGATCGTCATATCCCATCCAACTTCATCCTCGAACCAAACGCACCTAAGTCATGCATAAATGCATTAAAATGCATCGCACGATTTGACAATGGTGTGATTAGCAGAGCTGCTAGATGCATACGTACTGAAAAGCATTGATAAGCTGTTTTGAGGTTTGCTCTAATACCATCTGCTGATTGAGTATCATGTAATTGATGACAGCTGTTGTTCCAATAGCATCTTGGCCGGTTGAGTATTGCTTCATTAATCGGTATGGCACTGATTTGGCGGCATCTTACTTTTTTTTTGTTTGGCACGTCATTTAGATCTATATTAAATTGTTTATATGGATTGTTAGCTGAAATGCTATTGATTTTTTCTAAAATAAATCTATATCAATACTGTCAAATTGTTGATCTGAAAATAGGGGTAAAAACACAAATATCAAAATAAAACAGGGGTACAAACGCATGGACAAAGTTGTCCTTTATCCAAAAATTAACACCGTTAGAGGGACTTCACAGAGCAGGGGTAAAGTCTCACTTCGTTTCGAAATCGTAGGGGTAAAATCACAAAGTTAAAAAAAACAAGGGTAAAATCACAATTTCGCTTCAAAACAGGGGTAGAAAGCTTAAGCCCCAAACTATATAGGATCGTGGATAAGTATTCCAAATACACCCACTTTAAAGCAGCGTGCTTCCTTGCATGCCAATAAGGCCTTGTTTAGTTCCAGGGGTGTAAAGTTTTGGAATGTCACATCGGATGTTTCATGGAATGTCGGAAGGGGTGTTCGGATACTAATAAAAAAACTAATTACAGTGTAAACTATGAGACAAATTTATTAAGACTAATTAATTCATCATTAGCATATGTTTAATGTAGCACAACGTTGTCTAATTACGGACTAATTAGGCTAAAAAATTTTGTCTCGCAAAATACACGTAATCTATGTAATTAGTTATTTTTTAGTTTACATTTAATACTCTATGCATGTGTCTAAACATCCGATGTGATAGGGTGTAAAGTTTTAGGAGAGAAACTAAACGAGACCTAAGTATTCCAAATACGCCCACTTCTCAGAGTATAAACTGTAGTCTGTCAAAGTCGTAGTATAGCTGCTTCCTTGCATGCCAAGAAGCCGCTGGCAATTGAAAGCCATCAGCCGAGTCCCGACTCCTCAGGGACCCAATAAATACACAGCGACCAACCGGAACCGCGGGGGACACACACAACACAAAAGCTGCAGTTTCGTAAGCGAAGGCGTGGGACGCGACGCTGCGAGTGCGTGCGACTATGGCAGAGACAGATACGCAGACGGCGGCGTCGGGGCAGCAGGGCCTCAAGAAGAAGACGATGGTCGTGCTGCCCGTGGAGGGGCGGCGGAACGTGCTGGTGACGAGCGCGCTGCCGTACGTGAACAACGTGCCGCACCTGGGCAACCTGGTCGGCTGCGTGCTCAGCGCCGACGTCTACGCGCGCTACTGCCGCCTCCGGGGCGACAACGTGCTCTTCGTCTGCGGCACCGACGAGTACGGCACCGCCACCGAGACCAGGGCCATGGAGGAGCGCTGCTCGCCGCGGGAGATCTGCGACAGGTACCACGCGGTCCACGGGGAGGTGTACGAGTGGTTCGGCGTCAGCTTCGACCACTTCGGCCGCACGTCGTCGCCGCAGCAGACGGAGATCTGCCACGGCATATTCCGGAAATTACTGGAGAACAACTGGCTTTCAGAGAACACAATACAACAGGTTAATTCCGATCCTACAGTATATGAACGTTGTTTCTAACTTGCAACTGCACACCGACTTATTAGTTATGATGTGACTTGGTTTTCAGCTCTACTGCAACTCGTGCCAGAGGTTCTTGGCTGACAGACTCGTGGAGGGCTCCTGCCCCACCAAGGGATGCGGCTACGACTCCGCACGCGGTGACCAGTGCGAAAAATGTGGGGAACTGCTCTACTCAATTGAGTTGATCCATCCCAAGTGCAAGGTAGGTGTATCGGTTTCACAATAATGTTACCTTGGTGCCTGGCAAGAACCAATCCAACCCAACACTAGGTTTCCTTTCTTGTGCTGAGCTGCGGCCATTATTCAGATCTGTGGGAGCACACCCTGCATCCGCGAGACTGATCACCTGTTCTTGGAGCTCCCTCTGTTGAAGGAGACGCTGGAGAGGTACATCCACGAGGCCTCTGCTGATGGATCTTGGAGCCAAAATGCCGTTCATGCAACAAACGCTTGGCTCAAGGGAGGCCTCAGGCCTCGCTGCATCACCAGGGACCTCAAATGGGGCGTCCCTGTGCCACATGAGAAGTACAAGGATAAGGTCAGTCATCTTTCCACGTAGCAAATTGGGTGATTTCTTCAATTTAATCACATGGTCATCCTAAAAAAAATGCAGGTGTTCTATGTCTGGTTTGATGCACCAATTGGGTACATCTCCATAACGGCATGCTACACGCCTGAATGGGAGAAGTGGTGGAAGAACCCAGATAATGTTGAGTTATACCAGTTCATGGGCAAAGACAATGTTCCATTCCACACGGTAAGATACCTTTGGCAACTTTGTAGTACAACCTAATCCAAGGCTCTACATCTTTCACAAACTTCCAACTTTTTGATATATGTGCAAGTGCAAAAGCGTTGTAATTCTTCTTTTCACATAATCTTACTTTATATACATACAAAAACTGATTCTTCAGGTCATATTCCCCTCTACGCTACTTGGAACTGGTGACAACTGGACTTTGCTGAAGACAATTAGTGTGACTGAATATCTAAACTATGAATCAGGTATGACAGGTTGTTTTTCTGTTTTGCCCTTGTTTCAGGCTATTTCCATCTGAAAACTATATGCTGAATTTCTTGCTTTATATTGTATAATACAGGAAAATTCTCCAAAAATAAGGGTATTGGAGTCTTTGGCAATGATGTAAAAGATACAAATATTCCTCCTGAAGTGTGGCGATACTACTTGCTTACCAATCGTCCTGAGGTTAGATCCAAGATTCATTCAACTAATAGATCTTGATGTAAATCATTATGGGTAAAAAAAAAGATGTCTTTTGCTCTAACTTTCAGGCATCAGATACGCAATTCACTTGGGCAGATTTGCAAGCCAAGCTCAACAATGAGTTGGTAAATATTTTGGGGAACTTCATTAATCGAGTTCTGAGCTTCATTGCAAAACCAGAGGGTTAGTAGAAACGAATCATCTTACCCTTTTGAGTATGATTTATCCATAGCTCTCCGGATTTGTCCTAACATGTATCAGTGTCCTGTTTATTGTGCCTCTCTCTGAACTGTTGTTGCAGGAGCTGGATATGGTTCCATCATACCTGATGCACCACATGCAGAGTCACATGCACGGACTCAGGAAATTTCAGAAACTGTTGGTAAATTGGTTGAGCAGTATATAGATGCGATGAACAAGGTAATAAATTGACTTCGAACCAATGGAGTTGTACTAGTAGATAATCTGAAATTGAACTGCTTCTATCAGCCTTAGGCATTCATGTAATATCAATGGCTACCATTAACAGGTCAAACTAAAACGAGGGCTAAAGCTTGCAATGGCCATTTCCAAAGAGGGAAATGCATACCTGCAAGTAAGCCTTAGTTACATGTTTTCCAGGCTTTCTTTTGCATTGATTAAACAACCTCGTCTCTCACCAAATTTGTTCCTGCATATGCAGGGTAGTAAGTTTTGGGACCTTTACAAACAAGATCCAGTTGGTTGTGCCACTGTGATAAAGACTTCTATTGGCCTCGTTTACCTCCTGGCTTGTTTGCTAGAGCCTTTCATGCCATCCTTCTCAAAAGAGGTTTGACCCAGACTTGAAATGAAGTGATGCAACTACATGCATTTGGAAAATTTGAATGTAATATACTCATTGATATCTTATTTAGGTTCTTCATCAGCTGAATCTATGCCCAGAAGAGCATCTATTATTTTGTGATGGAAAAGGGCAGAGGGAAAAAGCAAAAAGGCCTTGGGATCTTATACCATCAGGCCACAGGATAGGGAAACCTACACCTCTATTCAGAAGATTGGTAATACTATGGGTTTTTTTTTCTTTCTTTTGAAGTTCTTAATACTATAGTTTTAGGTGCTCTCCATTTGTCCCACTACCTCGATTTTACTGACACCATACACTATATGCAGGATGACAGCACAGTGAAGGGCTTCAAGGAAAAATTTGCGGGCAGTCAAGCCGAAAGAAGACTGAGGGCTGAAATTGCTGCACAGTTGGAAGACACAGAAATACGTAACTAGTACTGGTACTATTTGAGTATTTATACTTTAACCTTATATCACATATCAAACCTAAAGAAAAATTCCTTTTGCATTTCCACTAAAAGCCACTTAAGTTACAGTAATGTGGGTTGGAGGGATGAATTAGGGTGTAGGAGTAAACATTGTACATGTTGATGGTACTTTATCCAGGACTTGTACATAAAGTAAGCTTCAAGTAGAAACTTGGTGATTACAGGTCTTATGCTCAATTGACTAGAATTCTCTCATATCGATGTATGAATCGCCTGAGGGCAAACAGGGGTGTGGGGTAAAAAATCTGACAAAGAGACACACCTTAATTTATCTGGGAGAATACCTTTGTAGATTCATAATAGACCTAGAATAATATTATATTCTCTAAAGTACAAGAATGTCTGAACTGTGGGTAAGAAGAAGCAACAGATCACCCACCCATTATATTCTCTAAGGAATCATGAAGAGCATACCTTTTTGTCAAATATATTCCTCTTGTGATCATTGTTCAGCTAAATGCTAAATACTAAACAGTCACCCACCCATCATTTATCCATTTAAATGGGTTGAACATTTGTTTAAACAGGCTAATCGATATTTAAACACACACGGCAGGCCACTCTAGCTTTTAAACGGCATTTAAATGGGCTAAACGACCATTTAGGCGAACAATACCTGTGATGCTATATTTTGGCAACTTGACACTCTCCAATTGAATCAATGATAAGCTTGCTTGTTCTGTATTTATTTACTATTTCTTGTACATGTAAATGAGGAAAGGCATTTTGTGTAATATGGAAAATGGAAGTGGTGAAAACATATGATAGAAAAGGAGTAGATGCTAAGGTAGAGAACATGACACCAATTCCATCATTATTCTGTGCTTGTTCCTTGCTAACATAATATGATGGGGCAATGTCAATCTAATCCAATCCTATGTCCCATCAGTCCTTTTCTATTGCAATTGTCACAGATGAAGTTTAGGTTGGAGTTAGAAGATAGCTTTTCACATGTCCTTGGAAAAATAATGTTCTGACAATGCGAAGAAGTTCATAATAAGAGACTATTTTTCAGATATACTTCATGTGTCGTGTCACCCTTTTTCCTTCTTTTTTTCCCCCCTTTTAATGATCAAATATTGACCATCAGTTATCTGCGCACTGCTATGCTTAGGATGAATCCTTTTGCCAACAGCTAATTTATCTTCACAAAATAAATTGTAATATGCCGTAAGTTACTCTTGCTTCTTGCAAATTGTTTGATTTAGTAGCTTTTGAAAGTTCTACTATAGGGGGTCTATTTCATCATGTACTTAAGAAATAAAATTACAAAACTCAACGCTTGCCGTTGTGATGTACTCCCTCCGTCCAGAAAAGAATGCAATTCTAGTACAGTGCCATGTTTTAGTGTCTTGAGTTTGACTAATTATAAATAAAAAAAGTATCAATACTTATGATATCAAATAAATACCATTAGATTAAGTACGAAATGCATTTTCATAATAAATTGATTTAGAGCCATAAATATGAATACTATTCACTAGAAACTTAGTCAAAGGTGAACTACTTTTACTCGCACGCAACCCGTAGTTGCATTCTTTCCTGGACGGAGGGAGTACTGAAGTTCTTTACTTAGTAGAGCAACTCCTAATCTTGATTTTTGGGCAAGATGAAAAAAAACTTCCTTCAATAACTCCCAATCTACGGCGCTTGGAAAAACAGGACTCCTAGGGCGCCCATTTTTTTCGACACTCCGTCATCCCGACTGCCGCTGCCTGGAGGTTTGCCGGAATTATACCTCCAGCCACTATTTTCAGATCTGAGAATACTAAGTAGAGCCATGCATGCGGGCAACAGCCACCACCGTCTGGCAGGTTTACCGGAATTGGATCTTCGGTGACTATTTTCAAATCTGAGAATAGTGGGAGGTAGAGCAGACAATGGAGATTCCGTTTTTGAGGTTCTGGGTGTGAGTTAGGTGCCGGGGATGGCCAACTGGAGGGTGGCTGCTGGTGGCAATGGTGGCGGCGTTGGTGTGGCACAAGCGTTGATAAAAAAAATTCAAGTGGGCATACTTTTCTTTTTAGGAGCAACTTATTGAAAACTGTTGGTGATGGGCATTTTTTCCCTTTCCAGTATTTATTGGAAAGGTTGCACAACCAAATTTTTAGGATTATTTTTTGGGTACTATTGGAGATGCCCTTACAAGGAATGAAATGGATGCACATCAAACACCTAAACTATCAATTGCTTCCATTTTCGAGAATCATTTGAAACAAGCTTCCAGTTAAGACAAATATAAAATTGACCTAGGATGACAATAATACGGGATTCAAGGATAAGAATAGAACTACCAATCGGTCATATAACACAAGAAATTTCACAGGTGAACTCTTACATGTTGCGCTAAAGTGAACTCAACACTTGCGTATATCATATATGCATATACATACTTGCAAGAAATTTTCAGAGCAATCTTGCCATTTCATTGCATATACCATATATGCATATACATACTTCCTCTGTTCCAAAATATAGTTTATTTTTGCTTTGTCCTAAGTCAAACTTATCAAACTTTGACCAAGTTTATACAACAATGCATCAACATCTACAACTACAATATCAAATTAGTTTAACTCATGGTTTTTGAGGCGTTGTGGTGTCATGTGGGCCATGTGGCGCTGGGGGTATGTCTGGATGCCTAGGCGTCGCCTAGGAAATATGGCGTAATTAAAACCTTGTGACATCTTGTGGCGCCTAGGGTATGCCACAACGCCTAGGCGATGCCTCAAAAACCATGGCTTCACTAAAATCTCGTTTTTTCTATAAACTTGGCCAAAGTTAGAGAAGTTTAACTTAAGACAAAGCTAAGGAGAACTATAACTTGAAATGGAAGGAGTACTAAGGTACGATACTTACCATGTTACCAGCAGGCAGCAAACGCTAATGAGACTGCTTTTGGGACTACAGACTGTCCCTCCAAGTGTGGAAATTACATCCTAACATCCTCAATCTGCAAGACACAAAGGATCATGCATTGTTATCAGAAAACAAAATTCCATAAAGTATCATTTGAAAATGTTCAATTTATGAATAATGTGTATAGCATCTGATCTTTTAACTAGCAAATGAAAATTGCCACTTTCAATAATATGTGGTGTCTCATGAATCAATATCTAATACCTAAAATATGCAAATTAGCAGGTCTCACCATAAGCACAAGAAAATTTTCAGGCAGGCTTACAGAGTTCAAGACCTTATGAAAAGGACATAATGATAGTTGTTTTTTTTATCATATAATGATAGTTGTTAGTCTCTGTTATCACTGTTCTGCATAATAATGAATGGGATTCAGATAAGATGCCCCCGGAATCCCTGATAAGCTTACAGAGTTGCTCAAGGATTTTTACAACTGAAAAGATTATTTGTAAATTAAAATATTACCTTCTAATTTCTGGTATTCCCTTCGGCGTCACTGATAGGAACTTCATCACGTGATTGATGGCAGTGAGAGGCTTATTGCCTGACCGCTGACACATTTCACCATGTGATTATGCGATACAACTGAGCGCACCATTTTTTAGAACTAGATGTAGTTTCTGGACTAAAGATGCGACATGATGCCAGTTTCTGAAATGTCAATCAGGTTTGCAGTATGCCTCATTTGTAATGTAAGCCCATGTAAGCAGTCATAAATTGCATTAGTGTCCAAATGGGACTTATCTTTCACGATAAATTCATGAACCACACCGTTCAGCTCAATGCAACTACATCCAGGAACCTTCTCCACTCCCAAGTGCCTCATCATAACCCTCACTTTGTCAGCCTTCTTCCTCATATTGGCCTCTGCATACATGTTAGCCAATAGCACGTAGATTCCACTATCACTTGGGTCAAGTTCAACCAATTTCATTGCTGCCTTCTCACCAAGAGTGATATTACCATGCATCCTACAAGCAAAGAAAAGAGCACCCCAAACTACTGCATCAGGATCCATAGGCATGGTGTTTACAAGTTGTTCTGCTTCATCTAAATGTCCTGCTCTGCCTAGCAAGTCTATCATACATGAATAATGTTTCATTTTCCTCTCAAGGTGGTATTTCTCATGCATTAGGGAGAAAAATTGACGACCTTCTTTAACCAAACCAGCATGGCAACAAGCTGACAGAACCCCTATAAATGTTATCTCATCTGGCTGCAATCCAAGATCTATCATTCTCTGGAAGTATTCTATGGCCTCATCAGCATGTCCATGATTTGCAAGACCACATATCATTGCTGTCCATGTGAGTGCATTTTTATCTGGGATTTCTCTGAAAACACAGATCGCCTTCTTGATGTTGCCACACTTTGCGTACATGTCAACTAGAGATGTGCCAAGTGCAACACTAAGATCAAGCTGATGTCTGTCAATGTAATGGTGGACCCACATCCCCATTTCTAATGCTCCAAGCTGCGAGCAAGCAGATAGGAGATTAACCATGGTGATCTCATTAGGATCCACCTTTGATTCCTGCATCTCATGAAACAGCGAGATAGCCTCCTTGCCCAGCTTATTCTGAACATAACCAGCCATCAGAGCATTCCATGGGAATACATCCCTTTCAGGCATCTCATCGAACAGCATACGTGCATCCTCCATCAATCCCAGCCTCGCATGCCCCACGATCATGGTTGTCCAAGAAACAACAGTTCTGTTGTCGATCCTTTCAAACACCGACTTTGCTAACTCTAAACTGCCACATTTGACATACATATCCATCACCGCATTCATCAGCCTAACAGTGCACCTCACCCCTTTACTGTCCACAAACTCATGCAGCCTCTTCCCGAGCTCCAAGTCCCCCATCTGTGCACATCCCGACACTGCCCCGATCATTGTGACCTCGTCAGGCCTCACTGCCTTGTCGTCTTCCGCCAACCTCCAAAACAACTCTAAAGCCTCCCGCGGGAGGCCACTCCTCACGTACCCACCAATCAGTGTGTTCCAGGAGACCACGTCCCTGGCGAGACTTTCATCGAACAACCTGCGGGCGAGAACCATGGACCCACAAACAGACCAGAAATGCAACGCGGCGTTCACCACGAAGACGTCAGCGCTGAACCCCAGTTTCTGCACATGTCCAAGAACCGCGGCACCGTACGACCTGTACTGCAGGCGCGCGCAGGCCTTGAGCAGGAATGGGAAGGTGAGGTGATCGGGGCGCGCGGAACCAGAGCGGAGGAGGGCGCGGTAGAGAGGGACGCAGTGGCGGTCGACGAGGTGCAAATGCGGGCAGAGGGAGAGCGCGCGGAAGGCGGCATTGTAGGGGGATGCAGAGTCCGGCGGGGATGGGAGGGAAGCGAGGATGGCAAGCGCGTGGAGAAGCGGGAGCGGGGAGGCCGGGTCGGAGAGGGCAAAGGCGGCGACGAGGCGTTCGCTGAAGGGAGAGGTGGAGTGGGAGGAGAGGAGGCCGGAGACGAGGAGGTGCGCGTGGAGTTTCAGAAGGACGCGGAACGGCGGCGGGTCGACGGCGCCGGCGCGGAGGAGGGCCAGCAGGCGGGAAGGCGGAGGCATCGTTTTAGGCAGTCGGGAGGCGGCAGCAAATCACGGCCTCCCAATTGACCAAATTTTTAGCCCAAGCGGAACGGATTATCAGCCCAGGTCTTTTACGGTTGGTCGGTTGCCCGTCTCAAGGCCCATTATACATCATCTTCACCCTTCACGCTGTTTCTTTACCTCGGCCCAAACTCGGTGGTTGTGATTTCTGAAAAAACAAAGGAAAAAGTCTACTTTTCCTCCCCCAACTTTCACGAAAGTCCGTTTTTCCTCCCTCAACTCCAAAACCGGACAAATCACCTCCCTCAACTTTTCAAACCGTGCATTTTACCTCCCTGGAGCGGTTTCAAAGGCGGTTTTGCTACAGTAAACAGTGGTTTTGCTACAGTGAGGCGGTTTGTCTTTTTCTTTTTTTATTTATTTCGGCTGAATCTTTGAAAAATCATAGTAAATCACAGAAAAATCATAAAATGAAAAATCCAATTTTGTTGCACTCCACATGAGTAGATCTACACAGTGAACATATAATATGGTATGCTTTAGTACAAAGTTTTTGCTATAAAGGTTTTGCCTTTTTTTTATTTATTTGGCTGAATCTTTGAAAAATCATAGTAAATCACAGAAAAATCATAAAATAGAAAGTCTAATTTTTTTGACTCCACATGAGTAGATCTACACAGTGAATATATAATACGGTATGCTTTAGTCCAACAAAATAATTATAGAAGCTGCAGCTATGAATTATTTCAATTAATTACAGAAAAGCATAGATCTAAAGCTACAATAAAAATTTTATACTAAAGCATACTATATTATATGTTCACTGTGTAGATATGCTCATGTGGAGTCCAACAAAATTAGATTTTCTATTTTATGATTTTTCTGTAATTTACTATGATTTTTCAAAGATTTAGTCGAAATAAATAAAAAAGAAAAAGGCAAAACCTTCATAGAAAAACTTTGTACTAAAGCATACCATATTATATGTTCACTGTGTAGATCTACTCATGTGGAGTGCAACAAAATTGGATTTTTCATTTTATGATTTTTCTGTGATTTACTATGATTTTTCAAAGATTCAGCCGAAATAAATAAAAAAAGAAAAAGGCAAAACCGCCTCACTGTAGCAAAACCACCGTTTACTGTAGCAAAACCGCCTTTGAAACCGCTCCAGGGAGGTAAAATGCACGGTTTGAAAAGTTGAGGGAGGTGATTTGTCCGGTTTTGGAGTTGAGGGAGGAAAAACGGACTTTCGTGAAAGTTGGGGGAGGAAAAGTAGACTTTTTCCAAAAACAAAACTGCAATTGTGCTTGGGAAAACATTTGATTACTGTCCCTACACGTTGAGTTTTTGTGTGTAAGATTTATATATCTTCTTAAGCGATAGATTTTCTTCATATTTTCCTTTTGTCTTTTGCTAGACCTTTCCACTATTATCATTAGCTTTTCTGCTCTATTTTCTCAAGGTATAACACTCAAACCCTCTTCAATGGCATGTTTTTCTATTGATAAAGAAGAAGTACAAGACCTCAACCTTAAACAGGGAAGCCATGGGCCAGAGGCCACAAACTTGCCAAGCAACCTACTAAAGATTGCATGCCATAGGTAGAGACATCTCCTAACCCATGATAAACCCTAGTTGCCACCAACTCGACACCAAAGTCACTCATCGTCCCTAGGTCACGCATCCATAGTCACAAAAACTCTAGCAGTGGCTCTACATTATCAGAAAACCAAGAGATAAGAAGACAACGCTACACAGAGAAAGCCATCTCCATGTGAGATCCGTCGTTGAAGTGTGTCATAGTAACACCATGTATCATGTATGCCAAATTTGTGACCAGATTGTGATGCGCATGCTCCAGTATTGGCATGGTCAACTTCCTAGTGAGCCGAAGACTATGCCTAGTCGATGAGATGTCATAAGTCCTCGTTGTCGCTGCTTCTAGAGTAGTGAATAGGTCATCAGTTGTTACCTTCTCTGTCACGCTTGCTGGATGTTGATGTGGAGGGGAGACTATGTATTAAAGGGACCATAACCAAGTCTAGAACTGCAGCAGTCACGAAGCTAGGAGGGGGACCTCTAGCTCCTTGTTGTCGTCGATTGCCCTTCTCCCTTTATCGAGAAGGGGTGTGACATCATAGTTTTAGTGTGTAACCATTCCATATCTTTGCATCGAGAACTCCATCTCATGTAGGTCATACTCGACATCACCAATGCTAGGTCTCATGCATGCCCAGTGCCACTTTGAGGTGTGAAAAAATTGACCTTATGATGATTTGAAGGCACGCTATAAGCTAGGCACTTTGCTTTTGTCTGCTGAGATGCAATAGGGTGTATGGTAGGACATCTATACTATTAAGAGGGGGATTCTAATGCTAAACAGTTATCTAAGTGTCACTAGGTGAAAACTAACTTTGCATATGCATTGGACCTAGCATAGTGACGTGGTGAGGTGCAAGTGAAAATGTTTCGAAAAGCTAACTCAGTGCCCAAGGTGGAGATGTTCATGTTGGAACATGTTGGAATTTAGCGGATTTGAGATGCTTGTGAAAAATGGGACTTAGTGCAGCTTCACCGCACTCACCAGATTTATTCGGTGCCCTAGTTAGGGGTCACAGGGAAAGCGACGACTTACGGTGCACAATTAAGGCTAATAGAGGATAAGGTATGCCCTCAGATTTATATGTTGGTCCCCTTTTGACAGCACCATAGTATGAGTTAGCACTATTCAGTAATATATGTAAGAAGACATGATCTATTTGAGCTCACATGCTGAAAATCGATGGAAAAATATTAAGTGTTTTGCCGAACATTACTTAAACTACTATTTTGGTGACTCTAATAACGAAAAAATAACAATATCATAAAGTGGTCTAAAAATTCTAAGAATTGGTATGGGGGCATATGTGGGTGTATAAGCTTGCCATAAAAATTTGAAAACATTTTAACAAAGCGAGACTTATGTTGTTTACAAATGGATACATCTCTCACATAGTTTCATATAACGTTATAAGAGATGTACCATTTGTGAACAATATATAGTACCTCTTTTTTAAAACCATTTAAAAATTTTGTTGGAATATTATACACCTAACACATGTTGTCACGAAAGTTTGTAGAATTTCCTAATAAAGTTTAGAATTATAACAATATTTTATGTTAACTTGGAGATAGAGAGATGAACTAGCAAACAAATGATTTTTTCATCCATCTCTGGATATGGCCTAGAGTGAAACATATACGAGCATAAATATAAATTTTATAATGTTTTTGAATCTTATTGGAGGTACTCATTGTTTATATTGAAATTACTTTCAATAAGTACATAGAAATTCATTTAAACCGTAGAAAATAAAAAATCAGTTCTGAAAATTTTGAAACTTCTACACAACATAATGTATGTAGCCTGCTTTGTGTAGAAAAAAGTTTGGAGTACCAAAGACATTTTTAAAGGTTGTTTCACAAGGTGCTTTCTCTATATAAATGAATGGAAAACAGGCCATATGCAAAAGAACCAATAAACAATAATTGTTATCCAAACAAATGTTGTCAATTGGTAGATCATGATTTTAGAAAAAAACTAGGAAAAAGAAACATATCATTTGGAGTTAGCATGATGGAGAAAGGCTAGTTACAATTAAAAGGAGAAGAACTTTTGTTCGATCATGTTCTTGATTTTTCCAATATTTAAGCAATGATAATGTGAAAAAATGGTCTGAAAGTTCTGTAAATTGGTATGAGATCATATTATGGGCCAAAGTTGAATTAAAAAACCATAAAATTTTATGAATGTTGCATATATATTGTTTACAAATCAGTTCACAACAATGAGCAACCCATATTACGTGGTGATGCAAGTTATTGACTCTCATGAAAACTATCACTCATGAAAATAGATAATTTCGTGGCAGGGTACTCATTTTCATGAGGGGTATTAAATACTCTCACGAAAATAGCTGATTTCTTGGCGGAGTGTGGAGCACTCTCATAAAAATAAGTTTTTGTGGCGGGATTTACATCACCCTCATGAAAAGATTAATTTCATGAGAGTGTGTTTTTAACTCTGGCGAAAAACCATTTGTCTCACGAAATCATCTTCAGTTTTTGGTAGTAATAGTGCCACAAAACAACCATGCGTCAAACGCCCTTTGTGGATACTATGTGTTCGAGTTTCTTGGAGACAGTGAGAGATATACTACGAAATGCTATAGTATATTTTTTTCCCTATTATAATTGCTTGTATGGTGTATAGGGTGTGAACAAATAGTAGTCTAATATGGCGGAAAACAAAAAATATCAATGGGCAGGAAACTTTTGAATATTTTAAAATCTTTCCAAAGGCTGGTAATGTTATTTAGCCACCTCTGGAAAAACATGCAGAGACTTTTAACTTAGCTCCAGCACATGTGAAAATCATTTGAAGTGGCACCTATGATGATGATGTAACTCCACTACTACTGCTAGATGTGTTTTTGTACGGCGGTTCCCAAAGTGACGCCTATGAAAATTCACCATTTCCACTGGCAAATGCAAACACTTGGTAGTTTAAACCACTGTTACTCTTAGTCTCTTACACATGGTCCTAGTGCAGCCTCCTAGCTAGGCCAAGTGGTACGTGCGAGTTTGACTTTCGATTAAGCCAAGTAGTACTACTAGTACTAGGCAGTAAATTAAACGCACATATATTGGATTGTCGAGAATCAATCTAGCGGGTCAATTCGATTCGAGCATATATCGGCGACTATGCCAAGTGGTACGTGCGAGTTTGACTTTCGATTAAGCTAAAGAATACTACTCCTAGGTCGTACTCTCGACGACTCCTCTGTATGCATGTGAAGCCAAGTAGTACTCACTGTTTTCATCCAACTCTGGATATGGCCTAGAGTGAAACATATAAGAGCATAAATATAAAATTTATAATGTTCTTGAATCTTATTGGAGGTACTCACTGTTTATATTGAAATTACTTTCAATAAGTACATAGAAATCCATTTAAACAATAGAAAATAAAAAATCGGTTCTGAAAATTTTGAAACTTCTACACAACATAATGTATGTAGCCTGTTTTGTGCAGAAAAAAGTTTGGAGTACAAAAGACATTTTTTAAAGGTTGTTTCACAAGGTGCTTTCTCTATATAAATGAATGGAAAACAAGCCATATGCAAAAGAACCAAGAAACAATAATTGTTATCCAAACAAATGTTGTCAATTGGTAGATCATGATTTTAGAAAAAAAAAACTAGGAAAAAGAAACATATCATTTGGAGTTAGCATGATGGAGAAAGACTAGTTACAATGAAAAGGAGAAGAACTTTTGTTTGATTCATGTTCTTGATTTTTCCAGTATTTAAGCAATGATAATGTGAAAAAATGGTCCGAAAATTCTGTAAATTGGTATGAGATCATATTATGGGTTCCCAAAGTTGAATTAAAAACCCATAAAATTTGATGAATGTTGCATATATATTGTTTACAAATCAGTTCACAACAATGAGCAACCCATATTACGTGGTGATGCAAGTTATTGACTCTCATGAAAACTATCACTCTCATGAAAATAGATAATTTCGTGGTAGGGTACTCATTTTCATGAGGGGTATTAAATACTCTCACGAAAATAGCTGATTTCTTGGCGGAGTGTGGAGCACTCATAAAAAAAAATTTGTGGCGGGATTTACATCACCCTCTTGAAAAGATTAATTTCATGAGAGTGTGTTTTTAACTCTCATGAAAAACCATTTCTCACGAAATCATCTTCAGTTTTTGGTAGTAATAGTGCCACAAAACAACCATGCGTCAAACGCCCTTTGTGGATACTATGTGTTCGAGTTTCTTGGAGACAGTGAGAGATATACTACGAAATGCTATAGTATATTTTTTTCCTATTATAATTGCTTGTATGGTGTATAGGGTGTGAACAAATAGTAGTCTAATATGGCGGAAAACGAAAAATATCAATGGGCAGGAAACTTTTGAATATTTTAAAATCTTTCCAAAGGCTGGTAATGTTATTTAGCCACCTCCGGAAAAACATGCAGAGACTTTTAACTTAGCTCCAGCACATGTGAAAATCATTTGAAGTGGCACCTATGATGATGATGTAACTCCGCTACTACTATAAAAACATTTACACTAGATGTGTTTTTGTACCGGCGGTTCCCAAAGTGACGCCTATGAAAATTCACCATTTCCACTGGCAAATGCAAACACTTGGTAGTTTAAACCACTGTTACTCTTACACATAGTCCTAGTGCAGCCTCCTAGGCCAAGTGGTACGTGCGAGTTTGACTTTCGATTAAGCCAAGTAGTACTACTAGTACTAGGCAGTAAATTAAACGCACATATATTGGATTGTCGAGAATCAATCTAGCGGGTCAATTCGATTCGAGCATATATCGGCGACTATGCCAAGTGGTACGTGCGAGTTTGACTTTCGATTAAGCTAAAGAATACTACTCCTAGGTCGTACTCTCGACGACTCCTCTGTATGCATGTGAAGCCAAGTAGTACTCACTGTTTTCATCCAACTCTGGATATGGCCTAGAGTGAAACATATAAGAGCATAAATATAAAATTTATAATGTTCTTGAATCTTATTGGAGGTACTCACTGTTTATATTGAAATTACTTTCAATAAGTACATAGAAATCCATTTAAACAATAGAAAATAAAAAATCGGTTCTGAAAATTTTGAAACTTCTACACAACATAATGTATGTAGCCTGTTTTGTGCAGAAAAATGTTTGGAGTACAAAAGACATTTTTTAAAGGTTGTTTCACAAGGTGCTTTCTCTATATAAATGAATGGAAAACAAGCCATATGCAAAAGAACCAAGAAACAATAATTGTTATCCAAACAAATGTTGTCAATTGGTAGATCATGATTTTAGAAAAAAAAACTAGGAAAAAGAAACATATCATTTGGAGTTAGCATGATGGAGAAAGACTAGTTACAATGAAAAGGAGAAGAACTTTTGTTTGATTCATGTTCTTGATTTTTCCAGTATTTAAGCAATGATAATGTGAAAAAATGGTCCGAAAATTCTGTAAATTGGTATGAGATCATATTATGGGTTCCCAAAGTTGAATTAAAAACCCATAAAATTTGATGAATGTTGCATATATATTGTTTACAAATCAGTTCAAAACAATAAGCAACCCATATTACGTGGTGATGCAAGTTATTGACTCTCATGAAAACTATCACTCTCATGAAAATAGATAATTTTGTGGTAGGGTACTCATTTTCATGAGGGGTATTAAATACTCTCATGAAAATAGCTGATTTCTTGGTGGAGTGTGGAGCACTCATAAAAAATAAGTTTTTGTGGCGGGATTTACATCACCCTCTTGAAAAGATTAATTT
The DNA here is from genome assembly GCA_038087645.1 of Saccharum hybrid cultivar R570. Classification (NCBI taxonomy): domain Eukaryota; kingdom Viridiplantae; phylum Streptophyta; class Magnoliopsida; order Poales; family Poaceae; genus Saccharum; species Saccharum hybrid cultivar. The sequence continues at coordinate 9,472,715 of JAQSUU010000005.1, read as the reverse complement.
CATGAGAGTGTGTTTTTAACTCTCGTGAAAAACCATTTCTCACGAAAGCATCTTCAGTTTTTGGTAGTAATAGTGCCACAAAACAACCATGCGTCAAACGCTCTTTGTGGATACTATGTGTTCGAGTTTCTTGGAGACAGTGAGAGATATACTACGAAATGCTATAGTATATTTTTTCCTATTATAATTGCTTGTATGGTGTATAGGGTGTGAACAAATAGTAGTCTAATATGGCGGAAAACGAAAAATATCAATGGGCAGGAAACTTTTGAATATTTTAAAATCTTTCCAAAGGCTGGTAATGTTATTTAGCCACCTCTGGAAAAACATGCAGAAACTTTTAACTTAGCTCCAGCACATGTGAAAATCATTTGAAGTGGCACCTATGATGATGATGTAACTCCACTACTACTATAAAAACATTTACACTAGATGTGTTTTTGTACGGCGGTTCCCAAAGTGACGCCTATGAAAATTCACCATTTCCACTGGCAAATGCAAACACTTGGTAGTTTAAACCACTGTTACTCTTACACATGGTCCTAGTGCAGCCTCCTAGGCCAAGTGGTACGTGCGAGTTTGACTTTCGATTAAGCCAAGTAGTGCTACTAGTACTAGGCACAGTAAATTAAACGCACATATATTGGATTGTCGAGAATCAATCTAGCGGGTCAATTCGATTCGAGCATATATCGGCGACTATGCCAAGTGGTACGTGCGAGTTTGACTTTCGATTAAGCTAAAGAATACTACTCCTAGGTCGTACTCTCGACGACTCCTCTGTATGCATGTGAAGCGAGTTTAATTTGCTGATTAATTGGATGGGCTTCGATTCTGCGCGACGCCTGGCCCCGATCAAAGCAAAACCAGCAAATCACAAGACTAAACTAGCTCGCCGCGCCAATCTCCACGTCCTCGATCACAAGCACCCATGCATAAACGCGTGCCATGCACGAGCGCTCCCGCGTACGTACGTGTCCACCGAGATTCGCGCGCGTTCGTCCAGACAGAACACGTGTACCCCTGTCCACCAGCTGGCCTTAGCTCTCTCGAAAGAACGAATGGAAGTACGTACGTACACACATGATGCCGGCTGGAGTGGTATCGTCGATCTGCAGTCCTGCTCTGACGAATGCATTGCTTGGAATCCCTAGCTAGCTTCCTGGTTTTGGCAACCTACCCTAGATGTAGCAATCGGCTATATATAGAGGGCGTGCCGTGTGCCATCCCAGGTCACCACACATCGAGTTCCCTATAGTAACCCATACAACAGCTCGCTCACAGAGCTCGATCCTAGCTAGCACAGCGTGCTGTACGTACACATACGAGCCCTAGCCGCTTAGTACATGTACCCACAGCTGCTAGCTCGCCGCCAACAATCAGTCATGAAGAAGCAATCGGCGGCGGTTGTTGCTGTGCTAGTACTGCTCCTTGCCTTGGCGACCGCCCTGACCGTGGTGGTGGCCGACCCGGCGCCGCCGTTGGGGTACACGAAGCAGGAGGACGTGAGCAGCGACTTCATCAAGCAGGTGGGCAAGTTCGCGGTGAACGTGTACAAGATCGCTCACATGATACCCATGAGCTACCTGAGCACGTCGCAGTGCTGGTCCTCGCCGGCGGGGGGCGGCGCCAACAACTACTGGATGGTGCTCAGGGCGACCAACCGGACCGGCACCGCCGGCAGCTACGTCTCGACCGTGTGGGGCATCCCGGGCTCCAAGTCCAGGACCTGGAAGCTCCTCACCTTCAACGGCACCAATTAAGTGAGATCGATCGATGCGCGCGCATCTATCCGCGTCGTCGTTCATGCCAAGTTTGTAGCTACATAGATAGCCCTGTTATCATCGTCTATCGGCAGGCTATATATAGCTTGTGTACTAGTAGTATGGTTTAGTCATTCACCGTGTCGTGATTGCTGGTCTTGCTTTTTGTGTCGTTGATTTACCGAGTGCATTGTCGTCATGCATTATATATTCTTAGTATATGAATCGCCCCCCGAGATGTATTTGTGTATTTTTTGCGAAATATATACCGAATTTCTTATAAATTTACCAACGATGCCGTCTACTGCTCCCTAGCCATGTACATATATACTTGTTTTTTTTACGAACTACATAGAGTTTTCGATAACCGCATCTGGTAGGGATTTCCAAATGCTTGGTGTCTAATTGTTTCAAGAGAAAAAAACCACTCAAATAATGCCACTATAAATTATATGCCTTTCTTGAGTGCCATCAAAATTGTCCATTCCCCCAGTGTGGCACTATTTGGAATTTTTGTTTTACTATATGTTGTCATGCAGTGTTAAAACATGGCTCACTGACTAGATGGTACCACAACATATCTGGAGGCATTTCTTTCTAATTGCATTGCCCAATATAGCCCTTTTGATCAACTGACAATATGGGCCCACAACTTTAGTCCTTAGCTCCATTAGAGAGGAATTATAGAGATTCATGAGATGATCGAGCAAGAGATAGCATGGAGATTACACTTGAGATGATGGAGCATCTAGCAAACTTCATCTTGCACTCATGCATGGATCAAATCAAGAGTTAGGGATGATTTCAAGAAAATGAGAAGAGTGTTTCTTGAGCTCACCCAAGGATGGATGATGGAGCTAGATGGGGCCTTGATCTATACTTGGTTATTGAGAGAGGTGTTGATCTTCCCTTCCTTTTCTTCTTTCTTTCTCTTCATTCTCTTCTTCTCCTTTCCTTTCTCTCTCTAGTTCACCCTTGTTCTTCCTTGAAGGGAGAGAGGGAGAGTGGAAATGAGTGAGTGTGAGAAGTGGGAGGGGTGCTGGTTTAGCTGAGGGGGATTGCCAATTCATGCTGACATGTGGGGCCAAGAGGGAAGATAGGAAGACAGCTCACCTAAATTGAATATGCTGGTTAAGTGATTTGGTGGACGGTCCGGGAGATCCTTGTCCCAGTAGAGATCGATAGGAGTCCCTTGGGATTATGAGATAGTTCCTTGGTTAAGAGGGCCTGTGCAAGGTCATCAAGGAAGGTTTTGAAAAACATTTATTTGGAATGACCATTGGGTCGTGACAAGTTCTCCCCCACTTAGAATGAAGCTCGCCCTAGGCTTCACCAAGCGTGGAACTTGTTCGAAAGGGGGAAGAGAGGGCGAAGGGGGTTGATGTCGACTAAATATCGTCGATAGTCCACCGAGGGGTATGCCCACGATGGTAGATTGTTTGGTAGAGGTGCGCGTGATCAGAAACCGGATGGTAACAGAAACACAAGACACAAGATTTATATAGGTTCAGGCCATCAAGATGATGTAAAACCCTATGTCCTGTGCTCTTGTAGTTTGTATTAATTTGGATGACCATATAGCTATCGACTAGAGGACCCCTGCCCCTCCTTATATACTCTGGAGGGGTAGGGTTACAAGGAAAGTTTTCTAGTCGGCTATATGAAGGGTATTCTATTTGGATTACAATATCTGTAAGAGTCCTAATAAATTATATCTTCAAGATGCCTTGCGGTGTACGCCTACCAGTGCCGTGCGCCGCAAGTCTTGATCTTGTGGGTTGAAATGTCCCTGACCGTGCGGCCCATGTCCCTTGTCATGGGTACCTAGGGTCAGACCCCCCATAGCTATAGTCCCTGAGCTCCTTGTATCCGTTTGGTGACGCCGTCTTGGCAAAATTCGAGAAGTCTAGTGTAGAGCCGACTAGTTTAACTGATGACCTAGGCGGTGAAAATCGAAGCCAACTAGTTTAATCGGTGACCTGAGTGGTGAAAGTCGTAGCTGACCAGTTTAACCGGTGACCTAAGCTGTGAAAGTCGTAGACGACCAGTTTAACTGGTAAGAGCTCGGACGAAGCCAAGAGAGGCTCACCAATAGGATGTAAAGAGCTCAAGATAAAAATTTGAGAATTATTGGTCGGTGAAGTGTACACACTTAAGTGCCAAGTGCAATGGACGTACACATAGTATAACTTTAATGTTCCACGATTATCTTTTGAGTGCTCATATAGTACTTATGAAGTGGTGTGTGATATATTTTTTCTGATTTGTTATAATAATAAAAATATTTATTTATATTTGTTTATTTCTTTTTTATTTTAATTATAACTAATTATTATGTTTTTATTTTATTTTAATATTTTATTCATTAAGTATATCTTTCTTTTTCCTTTTCCCTTTTGTCATTATGTTATCTATAGATTTTTTATTTTCTATTGTACCTTATTTAAATATTTTTTTCATGTTTAATTTATTATTTTCTATATTCGATGAGATGTTATGTTCATATTGTATAGAAGTGATTTTCTATAATGTATTTTGAGATGTTGACGTGATATATAATGTCATGTTATATGATGTTTTTTATGTTCATTTAGTATACATGTGATGTTTACGTGTTATACATGTGATGTTTTTTATGTTCATGCGATATACATGTGATGTTTTATGATGTATTTTGTGATGTTCACGTAGTATATATGTGATGCTCTCATAGTATACATATGATGCTCTATGTTTTTTTATGTTCACATGATACAAATGTCAATTCTATGGTATTCACATAGTATACATATGATGTTCTATAATGTATTTTATTATGTTCTGTGACGTATTTTGTGACATTCATATAATATATATATGATGTTTTGTATTATATTTTGTAATGTTCACATAGTATATATGTGATATTCTAGATATATTTTTTCTAATGTTCATGATGTTCTAATATTTTTTTGTGATGTTCACATGGCACACATGCGATGTTGTATGATATATTTTTAGATCACTATACCACAGCCCACATTTAGCGTTGCGCGGTGAGTCGTTATAAGCCGTTTCAGCGACTTACGGTCGGTCATTATAAATCTATAGCGACACTTATATCAGCCGTTGATACTGGCGACGTTATAAACTTTTACAGTCCGACCTACTTTTAATGACCGACCATCTAACGTTATGTAAAAGATATAACGACAAACTTTCTGACGCCATTTATATACTTATAACGACACACTATCTGATGATATATATTTATAACGACCAACTGTCCAACGCTATGCATACAAAAAAAAAATTATAGCGTGCAATTGCAGTCGATTTGTGGAAACGCCCCGTGGGTCGTTAAAAGTATGATATAACGACCACCCAACGTTAAAGTCAAATAGAATTAATGACTGACAGTTCATTAGAAATCTTTAATGTCTAACCTTCCGACGTTAAATTGACATTTTTAACGACCCCCCAAGTGACGTTAATTTTAGGCTATGGTGTAGTGGATGTGCATATAATTTTAAAGTTCTATGATTATTTTTTAGTATTCATATAGTATTTATGATGGTATGTGATATATTTTTCTGATTTTTATATGGTTTAATAATTCAAATATTTTTTATCTATCATAAACATTAATGTGCTGTAGTGGTAGGGGAATGACAACATAAACTATGGGGTCTCGGGTTCAAACCCCTACAATCTCACTATTTTTACTATTTTCTAAATGTTATTTCCTTTCCCTGGAGAAAGAAGCAGGTGGATGTAGTCTTTCGTCTCTATGCCCATGCACTCCCTACAACCACCGTATATGGTTGCAGTCCACACATCTAGTTCGGGTTCGATCACGGTACGGAGAGTAGGGACCACATACACTCGCATGTGCATGTGTGTGTACGGAGAGTAGGGACCACATACACTCGCATGTTTTAGGCTATGGTCTGAATCAAATATTTTGATGGCAACAAAAAATTGATCCTCCAAGAAAGAAAGAAGCAAGCAGCGGAGTAAACATAGGAATCAATGAATTCATAAAAGACATTGATGTGTTCTCAAGTGAACCACAGAAATATTCTGCGTCTCAAAGGATACTGCCTTCAGACACAAGTTCCATTCCTACTGTACAAATTTATACAATCTTGTGAATTAAATATTTCAGCATCAAAACGACTTCAAATACAAAAGTTGTGAATTACAAAGTTGCATAATTTTTTAGATCTACCACTTTTATTTTTGTTGTTTCTCTATCTGAGATCATTCCCTACTACAACACACACTATTACAAAAAAAACTTAACCGTGACCTTTTCAAAACCCCCTCGGAGGCGGGCATCCGAGGGGGTCATTTTTTATTAACCAAGGCAGTTAAAAATAACCGCCTCCTAAAATCCATTAACCGAGGCAGACAATGTAATATAACCGTCTCGGTTAATGCCTATTAACCGAGGCGGGTATTATAACGCAACCGCCTCGGTAAATCATTAACTGAGGCAGTTATTTTATAAGGCCTGCCTCCTAAAATCTAGCCTAGCCCACTATTTCGAAGCCCAATACTAGTGTCGACTATATAAACACAATGAAACCCTAACCTACTCCTAGCCCACTCTCTCGCCGCTCTCTTTCTCCCAGGCGCCGCAGACGCAAGGCCGAGCGGCTCCCTCCTCCGGTCCCTCTCTCTCCACCACCTCCCTCTTTCTCAACCACCTTCCTCTCTCTCTCCGGTGGCGCGCGTCGGCGGCGGGGTCCTCGCCCGCACGCGGCGAGATGCGGCGGCGACGGTGGCCAGATGCGGTGCGGCGGATGCGGTGGCCGGTGCCTCTCCCCCCTCTCTGAGCGCGTGGCGGATGCGGTGGCCGGCGCCGCGCGGGGGGCGCGGCCCTCCACTCTCTCTCCCTCTCCACTCCGGTGCGGCACGGGCGGCGTGGCCCGGCAGCGTGGTGGCGCTGCGCGGAAGGTTGGTCCCCTGTTCCTGCGGATCCAGGGTGGCGTGGCGGCGGATCCATGGCCGAGGACGCGCTCCACCTCCAACAGCAAGCAGCGGCGGGCGGGAAGGCGCTCCACCTCCAACAGCAAGCAGCGGCGAGCGGCCTCTCCCTCACCCGGAGCATCTCCACCACTGCCCCTAGCTGGATCCAGTGTAGGGCAGCCAGATCCATGTCGGGTCCGCCCTCCGGTGGTGAATCCAGTGCCGGCGTGGCCGGATCTGGTAGCGGGGATGCGGATCTGGTGGGCAGGGAGGAGGATCCAGCAGGCGGGGAGGCGCTCCACCTCCGGCGAGCAACGACGGCGGCGGCCCGTGGATGGGCTCGGCGGGCCCATGGATGGGCTCGGTGGGCCTATCCATGGGTTTTCCTTTTTTTGTTTTTTTTATTTTAGTAACCGAGGCGAGCACCAAACAGCCTCGGAAAATAGCCTATTTACCGTGACCTTTTGTCCGAGACGGTTTGGATGCCCGCCTCGGAAAATCACTTCTGCCCGCCTCGGAAAAGATTATTGTAGTAGTGACACTCACTTATGACTATAGAGCAGATCGATTCCTTTGGTATGAACCCTATAAAATCTTGTTATACATATTTTAGCATCAAAACAACTTCAAATGAAAAATTTTCAACTACAAAGTTATAGATCTCGTCGAGTAATACAACTTTGGTATAAAGTTCGTCTTCATTGGATATCATACGAGAAAGTTATAAAGTTTTTGCAATCTATCACTGTCGGGTTATGTCCCAATCTATCACTGCCAATTCAAGCAAAAACTGTTAGTGATAGGAATCGGCAGTGATGGCCCTAATATTACTACCGCTTCAAACCACGAACTGGCAGTGATGAGCCAGTAGACACTATCACTGCCGGTTCGTATGGGCTGGTAGTGAAGGTCAGTTTGTAGTAGTGTTGTAAGATTGTATTGCCTGTTGAACACTTGAATTTGGAGGAGCTAAGCTTTACTCTTCTTTATTACTAGTGTTTTATGATGAGGTGTGAGTTTTTACCTAGCAAAGTTTTAATGAGGCAACCAGAACAATATAAATCAGCTCAATACTATTTGGCCCCCATGTCTTGTGTGATCATGTGACTAAGCCTGTGAATTTTGAATTTGCGATGTAAACTTGAAGTCTTGAAGATCAGGGAGGTGTAGCTTCACTAGCAGGCTATAGGCTGGCCCAGCCTGCTGTGTCTGTTGTACCTTTTAGGATGGCTCGGTACAAAAAAAATAGACCAGAGTGTCATGCCTGGGCCGAGCATCAAATATGTGGGCGGACATGGCATGGCCATAATGCCTGGACCTGGACCAGCGAAACTGGGCCGTGGTTTTTCGGGCTGGTGGTCTTTTTGACGCTCTATTTTGCATGTGCATGTGTGTGCTTTTCGTTGACAAAGCTGAAAGCTCTGCTTTGCGGATGAGTATCGTGGACTTGCCCCTTCAACACCCGGCAAATGGTGAGTCGAAGTGAAGTGTATTTACACGCCCATGAATTGCTGGACAAGAATCTACCAACAAAGGACATAGAAGACTACGCCTAGCTACGTGCATAGCCGCTGTTCCCACACACTGCGGGATAGGAGCGAGCAATACCAATAATAATGGCATTCATGGTCAAGCTCACAGCCAATATAATGCACAAGCTTGGGTACGTACGTTGCTGTCGTCCCAAGCCGAAGACCCCGTTTTTCGCCGTGTCCTCTCTTTGCCTCGGAAGTCGTGTTGCCCGAAGACTCTACACCCCACTTGCGGCGCTTCACACGGCGGGGGTCGCCGCCGTTCATCGCGCGCGCACAGCCATGTATGTGTCACAGCCTCGCTATAAATACGCGCGCGACCTCTCTCGCATGCATGCAACAACTACTACACACCGCTTTTCTTTCTCAACTGGGGTATACTGTGTGCGTTGCCTAGCGAGTGTAGTACACACGTAGTAGCTCTCGTAAACGTAAAATGCGGTCGTCGTCGTCGCTTGTTGTCTCCCTCCTCGTCCTGCTTCTCCTCTTCGCCGCCGGTGCGCCATCGCTGGGTGTTGCCGCCGTCTCGGTTCATCAACGACAGGGGGCGGCCGACGATGGGCACGGCGGCTCGGCGGCGGCGGACAGCGACGCGTTCTACCAGAAGGTGGGCACGTTCGCGGTGTGGGTGTACAGCCTGTGGAACGACATCAAGCCAGTGCCCAAGCTGGAGAGCGTGCTCTCGGCTTCCACGAGGCCGGCGGAGGGCAGCGCAATGGAGTACCTCCTGGTGCTGCGCGTGGCCGGGCTCGGCACGTTTCGGGCGCTCGTGTGGGGCGTGCCGGCCGAGGGATCTGAGGACTGGAAGCTCAAGTACTTCGAGCCCGTGGACGGAGCGTGATCACTGAAAGGTCCGCACGCTACATGCCTCCTGATGAGTGAGTGTGCAAGCATGACGAAACAGGACGTATTTATACAAGCAAGTATATATATGCTTCATACTTACTATTACGTGCGCGATCTGTGGAAGGATATGTGTTTTGTGTTCAGTGTTCTGATGGATCTATCCATACGTAAATGGTATACATGTACTCCTATGTGTAATAATATGCCTCCTGATTATCAACGTGTATAACATAATCTATTTGATAATAAAGATACGAACCACCGACCAGAGGTGGCTAGCTAGAAAAAAAGATAGATTATCGTTCCATTTTTCTGTTAACGGTAAAACTCTATTTGCTACTGTACAATTTGCGACTTGTAGATCATTATATAACGATCGATAAAAACTGAACATCAAGTACATGTGCCCTCGATTCGCCGCATAAGAGCCGAGAAAGATGATGCATGCAGGTTGAAAATGTCGATCATCACAAATGAACTACCATATTAGTCTTAGCTTCGAGTTTTTATACTGATGTTTAAGATAAAGCCTAATATATAATATATATTTAGAATAGTTCTATTAGCATGGGCCCCTTGGATTGTGGGGCCTTGAGCGGTCGCACGGCCTACTCGTCCTTAGTATGTGCCGACATTGTTTGAACATCTTGTGAGCTGTCTAGGTACGGTTACCAATTCAAATATTGACGCATGGTGTGGCATTTTGCATCATGTGGATTCACCATGCATTGATCGATATTCGGTATGTGTTTGTATTTTCCTATGCAAGGCTTACGATACCAAAATGGTACAAAGAGGACACTACATCAAAGAGGCGCACGTCAATAGAACGTGCCACTGATGTCAAATTACAGATGTAGTTTGATAATATGTGTCTCTGGTATCGGTTCCTGTGAGAGGTCAGACCTAAGAACACTACTCATCAAGGACGTGTCACAATCTTCTCGTGACTCTGATATGAAGGCATCACATCAGAGACATGTCTAAATAAGATGTATCTCCACTACTCACACCACCCACTCTGACCAACGACGACGCCCATACACAGCTAGCACACATGCGTAGCATTGCACTGCGCAACCCGAGTGCACTATGGCTTCAAGGACCATGGTTGCATAGCATTAGAAAGCCAAAGTGTAGTTGCTGGTCTCATCTCAACCTTGGCTCCACCATATCCATGTTCGCCCTAAGTTCACTACTTGCATCACTGCAATAGGCCCAACTCCTTTAGGGGAGTGTTGCGTGCTACCCAAGTTCACCTCTTGCATGCCCAAGTTCTACCTAATGCAAGTTGCTTCATCTAACAAAATGACGAAATTTGTATGCATGTAAGTTCTTGATGGAGGATCAAGGCTCCTCATGAGAACAGTTGCTCTAGATTCTCTCAAGTGACTCTAAAAAAACTCAATCCGCGGGGGGGTAAGAACACCTTCTCACGCAGGTCGAGAGAAACCCCGAACCCCTGCCCTGACTCTTTCTAACAAAGGTGTAAAACCAGTGAGTTTTTCTTCTCAAGTATTAAACACTACTTCAGGAAACTTAACCAAGGCAGACGAAATGGCTTAACCGAGGCGGGCAAGCCAACCACCTTAGTCCAAAGGTCACGGTTAATCGTTGCCTTAACCGAGACGGTTGGCCAACCACTTCCGTTAATCGTTTAACCGAGGCGGGCGGCTTTATACAACCACCTCGGTTAATACATATTAACCGAGGCGGTTGCCTTAACTAGCCTGCCTCGGTTAAGGTTTTAACCGAGGCGGTTGTCTAAAGTTGCCCGCCTTGGTTAAAACATTAACGGAGGCGGATGTTATTAATTGCCTGCCTCCGTTAATGATTTCCAGATTTTTTAAAAAAATACTTTTAGGGTTTTGAGGTCAACCTCTTGCGGTGCCCCACTTCAACAAATCGAAGGGCAAAACCTCTCCCCTAGAAAATGGCTACTTTTTAGGGTTTTGAGGTCAAAACCCAAAAAAAATGGAGGAGGAGCCATTGATGTTTGATCACCAATAGCCTGCCACGGGGTACCCAGGATAGTTGTTCGGGCTTCGGCATATGCTGGAACTCGATGGTGAATGCAGAGACAGTCAATTTATACTGGTTCGAGCCCTCGATCGTGATTGAGTAATAGCCTTTACGTTTAGTCGGTGTTAGCCTTTGCGTTGGATTGATTGTGTTGTATCATTTTTGTTATAGGTGCCCACAACCTCTCTTTATATTGGTAGAGAAGACTATGGTGCGGTTACAATCCTAATCGGATCCAAAGTAGGTGTCCTGTACTAGATACAAAAGGTACTTTTCTATAGGAGTTTGGCTAGTTTGGTCTATTCTACTCGGATTCAGTGTAGCAGTCATTGCTCCCCTTCCTGTTTCAATCTGTGGGCCAGGCCAGAGCCCACTACTTGTTGTTATATCATTGGGGAACCATATGGGTCCCGCATCGACAAGCCCCGAGCATTTCATGGTTGAACTCGAAAGCCTCCTTATTTCCCTAGCCACGCTTGGTGAAACAAGCCCGGTCCGGGTTCTTTCGAAGAGAAGCCTTGAAGTGGTCTTTTCTTGAAGAAGTCTCCTAAGTGATGTGCACTTTTTTGAAGAAAAAGGGCACCAGTGAGTGTAGCCCCCAAGCCTCTTGCTATTTGGAACAAAAAGTTGGAGGGTCTTAGATATTTATCATTGGAAAAACTAAAAAACTCTCCTGAGGATATGTACCTTGCAACCCCCAAGCATATATTCGGGTTCTTTTGTTCAGGAAGAACTCGGATAGAGGGTCTCTTGTCATGTTCTCAAGTAGCCTACTTTCTATCAGAGGTAGGTGGTAGTTGAGTTGGTTGAATGCTACGCAGTCATAGGTTGCACAGTGTTGACATATTCTTTTAGATATAATGTCCTCGAATACTATGTCTTCAAGCACGGTTGCTTTTCCTTTACTGCTTTCTGTCACTTCTTTGAGTCTTTTATCGTTGGTGCACTTGTTCCATGTACACCGCTCCTTGGCCTATAAATACCCCACTGGCGAGCTGCTATAAATTGGCAAAGTCTTGGTGTAGAACTTGTAGTCTTGAAGCTGATAGTTTGTGAGGTTGAGCAGCCCTCGGGTGTGAGTCGGAAGTCTTGTATTGTTTGTAGTGGATGGAAGAAGTCTCATGATAGAGATTAGAGTTGACTAATATCGTGGTGGTATTGTGCCAAGTAGTCCATCCTGGCAGGTGGAAGAAGTCTTGTGAGGTGGGATGCATTCTCTCATCCAGCAGTTCTAGGTTGATCCTTCCACTCTGCCTTGCGACTGTCTGGTGTAGATCAGCATCTGATCCAGGATCACATCGGGCTTGGGTAGACATATGCCTATGAGCCTCACCTAGTCCATGTTGTCACCTAGTCCAGTCTTGGATGCACTGCGCTCTTCCTTTGAAGAAAACAGTGTAGCCGAGTAGAGTGTGTTCTGCCGAGTAGCAACTTGGGGCACGTAGTCATTTTCAGAGTTGTGTTCTTTCTGTGCTCCTTGTTGCTACCTTGTTCGTCGTAGTATCGAGTTCATTGGGTCCTGTGAGATCTGTAATCTTGTGTCCCTTGAAGTTATTTGTAATAGAAAAAATCTTGCTTTCTAAATTGTTGTCTCCTTTTTGCTTGTCTAAGTGTTTTTGAGTATCATCCAGGTTGTTTCTGGAAAATCTGGGTTCTTTGGCAGTGTTTTGTATTCTATTCTTTGTATCTTGCGAATGGTGAGTTCTTTCTAAGTTGAACGAGCTGTAACAATTCGGCATGGCGCGGTGTGAACGGTAAGTCTGAAATCTGCCTGTTGTACTATTCCATTGTGAAAAGGCGTGCAATCTGTCGCTTCGGTTGCGTCCTACATTCAATGCGTAAGAGGTGGAAATGATCCATTGGCTTAACGGGCCATTTGGGCCATGTTTTACCATTGTAAATCTATATAAGGGGCCTTTCTTCTTTTTCTTTTTCCTTACTTGCCTTAGCATTCTGCCTTCGCCAAACCCTAACCTCCCTTCAGAGCTCCGCTGCTACCGTCACCGCTGCTCAAGTGCCACCACTACCCACGCATTACTGCTGTCCTCTTCGTGAGACTAGAGCACCGTCATTGTATGTACAAGAAGAAGGCATCAAGCAGCAAGTCGAAGGAGGTTCTGATGGACGAGGAGGAGGCACTCAAAGTGATTAAAAACTAGGAGTTCATCGCCATGAGGGCTGCAGAGAAGATCTGGCCTTCCCCAACTATCACAGTGGATCAGCTGCAGGAGTTGGTCAGCGATGGCTTGATCCAGGATCAAGGCTTAGCTGATTGGAAGACCCCCTAGCGAGCACTGGGTTCCTTCCCCTGGCCCTGGTGAGATCGTTCTCTTCGTCTCCTTCATTCGTGCTGGGCTCTGCCTCCCAGCATCTCCTTTTTTCATTGTTTTCTTTAATACTTTGGTATTTCCTTAAACCACCTTACTTCGAACGTTGTCCTCCATCTCTCAGTGTTCGTTCATCTTTGCGATACTTTTCTTGGAATCCTTCCTTCTATTTTCTTGTTTTGCTATTTCTTCCACCTGAAACCACACCCCCGGAGTGATAGTACTTCTCCTTTGGGTGGTTATGGGATTCAATTTTGGCAGAGTAAAAAAGGTTTGTTCTTCGATTATGACTTGATTTATTCTGTCAAGGAGTGACGTTCCGAGTGGTTTTACGCTGGGAACATGAACCCTCCTCTTGCGGTTCATTCAAACTCTGGTCCTGTGGTCAACGACCATTGGGAGATGGCCCTTCTGACAAGTGAGGAGCTTAAGAAGATCAAGCCACTGCTTGATAGAATTTAGACTCTAAAGCAGCAAGGCCTGACTGGATTTAGGATTATCTCTAGCTTCCTTTGTCGTCGGGTTCAACCTCTAAAGGCGAGAGAGAACTACGGCTTCGAGTACTCTGGAGCTGAGGACCCATCTCGGATGGTTCCGGCTCTAGAGTTGACAGAAGAAGAGGTGTTGGAGCGCCTTAAGAAGGTCCTGAAGGGGGTGACCGTCGTCCCTCATACGGTCCCAGAGTACTGTGATGATCGTCCCCCCTTCTATAAGTTGTTTTGCTCTTCATGAGTACTTTCCTCCTTTCTTTCTTTATTGCGAGTACTTTCTGTCTTTCTTTCTTCTGCTTATCTTGTTGTTTTTTGGTTGCTTGTAGGACTTGGGGCGAAATTTTGATGATTTGCCCCTGCTCTCCTATGAGAACAACCCTATTAGGGCGGGGGTTGATGAGAGCTAGGCGGAAGCCTCCGTAACTAGTAAGTCTCGCTCTGTCACTATACTTTCTGGTGTGTCTTTTGGGAAATTCGGTCATTATGTTGAATATGTGTCGTGTCTAGTTCCTCAAGCTCCTCGCACCACCTCCAAGAGGGCACGGGTGGACGATACTTCCACTAGTTCGTCCGCCACCAAGAAGCCCCATCTTCCAAGTACTCATCCAGGTATTCAAGTCACAGTTAGCATGCTCCTAGGTGAGCGTATCAATATTCTTCGGCTTCCTTGGTGTTTGTTTGCGTCTTTAACCAAGTACTTTTTTTCCTTTTTAGATGGAAGCATGGTTGAGCTCCTCGAGGGTGAGGATGAAGAAGATGGTTCGGCCCTTGCTACTCATCGTTGAGTTGTTAGAGCTTTCATTTCTATTTAGTCTTGTGTTGATTCGAGTTCTTCTGCCAATTCGTCTCACCTTCATCTTTTGAAGTAAGCGGGGGTTGTTGGGCATTCTTAACGTCACTACCAAAAGTAGACTTAGTTTTCTAATTCTGATAACGGCACCAAAAATGCCAAACCTATCCCTCATGCCACTTAAGCCAAGTTGTCATCCCCAGCATGACATGAGAGACATGGTATTGAAATATGCATTTGCTCATCAAGATAAATAATAAAAGGGATCTGCAAGCGCACAGATTAATACCGATGTAGCATTTTAACCAGGAAGTATTCCAGGTATCGTTATTTATATTTTTACCACTAGGAAGGGATTTCTAAGTATCATGGTTGATAATGGAATGAGAATATGGAACTGAGTACACATCATTGCATGTATAACCGAGAGTATTTATCAATCTCTTTATACAGGTATAAATGTCACATTAAGTAAAGGTAAAGTGATAATGGTGACAAAGATAATTAATCTGATCAGCTAGCCACATATAATAATGATAAGCACCTCAACAGATATTCTAGCAAGTCATTAGCATGGAATTAGGATGAACTACAAAGATATTCCCTAAGTTATTATTAACTATAAAGTCTAGCATATCATAGTTAGTGCAATTATACTTGGCAATCATGGTGAGAAAAGACTATATCCATGCATAATGAATATTAGCAAGGAAGATGAAGAACATAGCAATCACCCCCCTATAATAGTGTTGCTCTGCCTGCCCTATACACGAGAGGGGGACTATATAAGAATCAACGAAGCTGTCACTATCGCGAACTACCCCACAATCCGGCATATAGGGTGCAATCGTAGATAAATACGGTATAGACACCACGTCTACACAATAATTATCATTCACCCACTGTACACATGGATAAACGCTATACGATCCTAGGCATGTATATAATTCCAATCTAACTAAGCCAAGCATATAACTATGATAAACTAAGAACAATATAATTGCAAATATAATCAAGTAGAGCAAAGTCATAACCAATATATTGAAATAGAACAAAGTCATATTCATAATATTGAAGAACAAAGATGAACAATTGAAGAACAATAGAGGAATTATCAAGAATCCTCTTGACAGATCCGGGAACCAATCGAAGATTGACTCCTTCTAGTTCTAATCCTATGTAGCTATGCTAACTAGAGATCTAGTTGATGTGGTGGCTCTAGGGCTTGATCAGAGGCTCTCCTCCTGAATTAGGGTTTGAAGTATGAGACGAGGGGCCTCTCCTCCAGGGGCAGGGGCCTTGCTTATATAGCCCTTTCGGATGAATCTGGGCCGTTGGATCAAACCGACATTGATCGTGCGGTTTTCCTTGATCCTCTAGGTCGGTGGAGCATAATCCTCGAGGCGGAGCCTGATTGGTCCACAGGAGGGGGCGGGCGCCCTGGGGACTAGGGCGGGCGCCCTGTCTCCGGCCCTGTTACACCTCCCGTTCGTTCCCGTGGCTTCTGGAGTCTTCTAGATGCAAGATAATTACGTGTTCGGTTAATATCCCATCATTAATCCGACATGTGGGCCTTTCTTCCGTATTTCCTGATAACCCCCTGCAGAAATAGATAAACAACAAAACTCGTGGAATTTTGTCAGATAAAACCCTAAGTCTAGGTGTTGGTTTCATTTGGATCCTTTTCTCTATTTATTTGATAGTTATAATTGATACTTAAGGACCGTCAACAGGGGTCGAGCTTGAGTTTTGAAGGGACTGAAGCACCAATCTTACCAGCCTTGATGCAGGGTGGTGATGATATTTTTTCAACCGCCGTGCCCCCGCCTAAGCCATCTGCTCGGCTTGGGGGTATCAACATAAAAAGAAGAACAATCAGATGAGTGAATTTTGACGAGCTTGTACCGTCCTTGTTCCTCGTTTTTGTTGTATATATCATTATTGGAGAGTTCCTTGTGATCTTGTAGGCCATCGTCATCGCCTTCCCCCAACCCTTAGCCGACTTCAACTCAGTTGGCTGGTGCTCCTCCGCACACCGAGTCCCAAGATTCGGAGCGTACGGTCAGTGAGGCGACTATGGAGGAGGTGGTGGCCCAGGTTGACCAAGCCATTGTGGAGTCGCCCGGTCCCGAGGTGATTGTGATCATGGTAGAAAAACCAGCTTTGGAAGCGGCTAGGGCTTCCACTGTGCAAAACACGGCTCTAGTCGTGGTTTCAACTCCTCTGCAGACTTCTTCTCTTGTCGGCCACGCTTCAAGCAGTCAGCGTCTAGAAGATGATGTGGTGTTGGAGTTTGATGCCACCATCGTCTGTCCAAGCTAACCACGACTTGAGAGAACCTCTCAGCTGGAGCGGCTTCTTTTGGAGAGCAGCTTCATGTAGGCATGTTCTTTTTTCTTATTTTTGGCATTTTGGCTTCTTTTACTTCTTTTTCTCATTTCCTTCCTTTTTCTGTGAGAGAAGTCCTTCTCTCAGGACCACTTTAGCTTCTTTGGCTCGGGTGAGACTGAGAAGAAGCTGGCTTTTGAATTGAGCCAGCTGAAGGCGGAGCTGGTCAGTAAGGAGGTGGAGCTGGATACTGAGTGCCAAGGGCGCTAATCTTCTGATAGGGCTCGCCGCGTGCAAGTCATTGAGGCGGAGCAGAGGAGGGATGATGCCAAGGCTGCCTTGTGAGAGTTATCTGGGAAATCTGATAGTCTCAAGAAGGAGTGTGAAGGTATCCCAAGTTCTTATATGTTTTGTTTTCTCTTATCTCTTATTTCTCTGTTCTTTATTTGTTTGGTTTTCTCTAATTGCCTTGATCAGCCCTCCATAGAGATAGGCAGATTCTCTTAGAGAATGTTGAAGAGATGAAGATATTGGTTCGCTCTATTCATAATAGGGCCGAGGAGGTAAAAGCTCATGCTGAAGAAGAAGTCACTCGCGCCCAGCTGATTAGACTTGGTGCTGACGGGGATCTTGTGCAAGGAATGAAAACCATTGATGATTTGTCCAAGAAGCTGGCGGTATCTGATCATTGATTTGCCATCTTGTGGAAATCTTTTAAGATCATTGCCAAGCTTCTTCGGACTCCTAATGATGATGGAAGGACCTAGGGTGACTTCATCCCACTGATCCCTATGCGCCTCTAGAGTTTTGTCACGAAGGGGGTCCAGATGTGCATCAAGAACGTCTTGGCACATATCCGAGCTCTTGCTCCGACGGTCCCTCTAGAAAAGCTTAGGGAGGAAGCTAATGACAACAACTACTTGGAGTCCATTGAGAATGCTGAGCTTGAAGTTGAAGATCTGGCCACCTTCATCACTGAGAAGCTTGATATTCAACTCCCTTCTTCTGATGATGAAGCTGATAGCTAGGCTTTGTAGTACCCAGGCATCTCCTTTGTAAAGATATACTTCATATGCTACCTTATAAAGAAACTCTAGCTCTTTGGATACATTTTTACTATTTTTCTTGAATTATTCGAGTAGTCATCCTTTTGTGAATTTTTTCGAGTTGTTTTCCCAGATCTTGGAATTTTCTTTAGCTATGTGCTGGATATAAGCCTTAATCATTGTGGGCGTATCTAGGTGCTTTAGAGTTATGTCCCACCAACTGGCTGTACTCTTGTTTTTACGTCTTCATGAGTCTTGTCGAGCGTTGGCGCTAGGTAGGTCGGGTTCTTTCGTCCATTATGGAATAACTCTGTGATCGGGTGAGTGTTATCTGGCTCTCATCCGCACCGTGAAAAATCGGGCGAGCACTGTCTGGCTCTCATTCGTGCTATGAAAACAACTGGGGATAGGTCGAGTGTTGGCTTGTCATCCTTCTTACTCTCATGCAAGCCTAAAAAGGCTTAGGATAGGGCGAGCTCAAGCTTCGTTTCAGCTCTTTTGCTCTCATCCGGGTTGAATAACTCCGGGCTAGGGTGAGGGCTCTCTGGCTCTCATTTGTGTTGTGAAAAAACTCAGGATAGATCAAGTATTGGCTTGTCAGCCTTCTTACTCTCATCCAAGCCTGAAAAAGCTTAGGATAGGGTGTGCTCAAGCTTCTTTTCAGCTTTTTTGCTCTCATCTGGGCTAAATAACTCTGGGATAGGGCGAGCGCTATCTGGCTCTCATCCGCGCTATGAAAACAAGTCAGGATAGGTCAAGTGTTGGCTTGTCAGCCTTCTTACTCTCATCCAAGCCTGAAAAGGCTTGGGATAGGGTGAGCTCAAGCTTCTTTTTAGCTCTTTTGCTCTTATCCAGGCTGAATAACTCTGGGATAGGTTTTGTAGATCTTAGAAAGACAATCATTGGTGAGGAACATTATCTTTATTACTTTGATCATGAATATTGATTACATAGTGTTTTCTTGCTACAGAAGAATCAGTCCTGTGCTTTTTATGCGTAAAATCTTTGTAGCTGGCTGATGTGCCATGAATTTCTGACTTGTATCCCATCTTCGGTTATTAGCTCATATGTTCCTAGTCTAGTGACCTTGGCGATGATGAAAGGGTCTTTCCATGAGCTGAGTAGTTTATGATGTCCATTTGCCTTTTGTATTTTTTGCAGTACCAGATCCCCGACTTGGACGAAATGAGGTTGGGTACTTTTGTTGTAGTGGCATCTTAAACCTTAAAGATAACAAGCGAATTGTAGAGTAGCATTGACTCTGACTTCTTCTGTGTTGTCTAGCTCTAGTCTTCTGGTATGTTCGACTTCTTCTTCATCATATTGTTCAATTCTTGGTAATGTCTAGGTTAGGTCGACAAGTAATACAGCTTCCGATCGGTAGACTAGGAAAAAAGGTGAGTATCCGGTAGCTCTGCTTAGTTGAGTTTGTAGCCCCCATACTACTTTGGGTAACTCTTCAATCTATTTGGATCCATAGTCCTCTAGTTCTTCATACAACCTGGGTTTTAATCTGGCTAGTATGAGTCCGTTAGCTCTCTCTACTTGCCCGTTGGCCTCTGGGTGTGCGACTGATGCATAATCTATGCTGATCGCGCAATCTTGTGCCCAACATTTGAATTCTATAGCCATGAAGGGAGAACCCAAATCTGTGATGACTCGATTGGGAATGTCAAAGCAGTGCATGATGTCCTGTATGAACTTGACTACTTTGGTTGCGTTGTATTTTGTGAGTGGTTTGTACTCGATCCATTTGGTGAACTTGTCAATAGTCACACAGATGTACTCAAAACCACCCTTGGTTTTCATGAGAGGTCCTACTTGATCTAGCCCCTAGCAAGAGAACGGTCAAGCGAGCGAGATGCAGATGAGATTGTGTGCTGGGATGTGAACCTGTCTTGCAAATATTTGGCAACCTTTACATTTTTTGACGAGTTCTTCTATGTTTTTCAAAGCAGTTGGCCAGTAGAAACTGATGCGGAATGCTTTACCGACCAATGTTCTTGAAGCAGCGTGATTTCCACAGCAACCTGAGTGGATTTCGTCTAAGATCTCTTTGATGAGACACATTTGAGTACTCCTCATGATGCGGCTCTTCTGTATAGGTTGTCTCCCATGAGGACATAGTTCTTGCTTCTTTGAATTATCCGAGTAGCTTCTTCTTTATTTGCCGGTAACTTGTTTTCTTTGATGTAGTCAATGAAATCATGTGCCCATGATGTTGTGATTACCAAAATCTGGGTTGTTGGTGCTGGGAGTTCAGGGGTTGTTTGATAGAGGGCGCAGCCAACTCCTCTACGAACACACCGGGTGGGACCTTCACCTTGTCCAATCCTAGCTTTGCGAGGATGTCTGTGGTGACATTTGAGTTGCACAGAACATGTAGAATCTCTAATCCTTGAAAGTTTTTCTCTAGTTTGCGTACTTTGGCACAGTAAGCGTCCTTGTTATCCTTGGTGCAATCCCAATCCTTATTGCCTTGATTGACCACTACTGCCGAATCACCGTGGACGAGGAGTCGCTTGATTCCAAGGGAGATAGCTACCCAGAGCCCATGGATTAGTGCTTCGTACTCTCTTCATTGTTCGTGGCTTGCCATAATATCTGAAGGACATATTTTAGTTGTTTTCCATTGAGAGAGATGAAGAGAACGCCGGCGCCAGCTCCGCCTAGTTTGAGTGATCCGTCAAAGTACATCTTCCAGTGGTCGAGGATGGCATCCAACATAGGTTGTTGGATTTCTATCCATTCGGCAGCAAAATCAGCTAGGGCTTGAGATTTGATCGCTTTTCATTGGGTGAAATCAACGTTGAGAGCGCCAAGTTCAACTGCCCACTTAGATATGTGCCTTGTTGCGTCTCTATTATGTAGGATGTCTCCAAGTGGAAAATCTATTACCATAGTAAACTTGTGGATTTCAAAGTAGTGGCGAAGCTTGCAGGAGGCGATTAGGAGGGCGTAGAGTAGTTTTTGCACATGCGGATACCAGATTTTGGAATCTGATAGTACCTCACTGATGTAGTAAACTGACCGCGGTACTTTGTACACACATGTTGAAATTTCTTAGCATCACTACTAAAAATAGAATTACTCCTACTAATTGCAATGGCGCCAGAAATGATATGTAATTATTAACTTGTCACTGTTACAGTAGCCACGTATCAATTAACCTTCATCTCTAATATTAAACTAGGTTGTCATCCCTAGTGAGGAACTTAGAAATGTTTATTGGTTCTATCTAGCAGTACTACAAGAATAACACTAAACAAGAATCTATTATCTTATATGACTAAAAAGAATATAAAGATAAGAACAAAAAGAATTCTGTAAGCGGACAGATAATTATACCATTGTAGCATTTTACCTAGAGTATTACCAGGTTATCAATTTATAATTCTACCACTGGGAAGGTATGACTATGAATACAATAGTATTGATAATTTATGAATATGCATGAGAGAATGAACCAATATCATATACTCTACTCAAAACAAGGATAAGTCACAAGATAATAAATAAAGATATATAAATGATAAGTACTTGATCAATCATCATGATAAATAAATAGCAACTCAGAGCACTCTAGTTAAGCAATAGGTTAAGTCCAATTAGAATATTAGAAAGATAATTCCTTGGTAGTCTTACTAACATATCAAATGCTTAGTCTAATTAATTATATATAGTGATCATAGCCAAATTATGCCACATAAGGAACATCAACTTAGTAAAGTTGGAAACAGAGTCCTCCTCTCCTTCGAGACCGGGTTCTACCAACATCAATATATACGGGGGATGGACTGCAAAGGACTTAACGCAGCTGTCACCTACGCGATCTACCACACGTCCTGGCATATAAGGGCATCCACAGATAAACAAATATCTAAGCACCACGCTCACATAATGTCTATCACACACCCATGGGCCTGTAGGGTGAGCGCTATAGGAACTTATGCATGGTTTCCATAATCTAGCTACACTGAATATAAAACTAGAGCAAACAATGAACATTGCTTTCAATGACATAAATGATATAAAACTTAATGTTGACATAAACATAGTAGCAATGATACAATCTCAATGAAATAAAGAAATAGACTAAGTACAAGAGATATACTAAACCATGCTCTTGCCAATGTGGGGAATCCAAGCGTTGCTTGATTTCCCTCTAGACCTAATTTAACTAGCCTAAGATCTAATCTAGAGGAACTCTGAGGAACTAGGGTTGGCACTGGATGAATTGATCTTCAACTTAATAGCTTGATGACTTGATGCTTTAGGGGGGTGCAAGGGTCCTTATATGGCCCTGAGGGTTGAACGCAAGCCCTTAGATCAAACCGACTTCGACGTAGGGTGGAGATGCATCCTAGGAGGCGGTGGAGGAATACTCCAGAAGCTCGTAGAGGAATCCCCTCACAGGGGGCCGGGCGGCACAAGGGTGTGGCCGGCCGGCCCCCTTGTCCTCCCGTTCATTCCCGTACCTTCTGGTGTCTTCTATAGTCTTCTCGTGTATCCTTCATCACTATCAAGTTTCATCCTTTTTCTCAATTAGGTCCCCCTTCCAATATTTTCTGGAATAATCCTGTGAAAAGCAGAGATTCACCAAAACTCATGGAATTTGTCAGTTTAAACCCTAGAGCTATGTATATTCTTGTACTTGAACCATTTCTCTTGTTTATTCACATATAAAATGTTGACATTATCCATCGTCAACAAGCTCCACCAAGCTTACCCTTTGCTAGTCCTTTAGGAAAGCTAAACTTAGCAAACTTGGAAAAGAACTTGAACATGTTGAGATTTTTAGAAAAACATTGAGATAACTCCTAGAAAGTACACATGCATTGAAACAATAATTCTACTCTGGATTCTAATTTAACTTTCAAACTTACTCATATTACCTTTAACGATGGAGCTTCTTAGCCTTTACTTCGGTTTTGAGTAATTGAAAGACAGAACAATCAAGTCAAGCACTATGTCTCTAGCTCTTCACTCAACCATTATTCTAGAGTTTTGTAGGTTTTCAAAATAAAACTCAGAGCTTCATTTGTATGACACTATCAAATCTCTCAATATATGTGGTATTTATGGATCTTCACTAAGGCATTAATGATATTATGCCTCTCTCTTCTACAACTAAAGCTTATGTGGAGCTCATAGGAGTGGAGAAAACATAAGCAGAGCATACTTGCAATTCATATATTGTAAAGTCAAACAATGGATCCAAAGAGAATTAAGTCATACAATCAAATCAAAATGTGCATGTGAATGGAATATGGTGGATATATGATAGGTGTATATGGTGGTTAATCCTAATTCTACTACTGCTCCTTGAAAACATACCTCTCTTATAAAAATTGAAGAACACTTTGCAAAGAAAACATGGGCTATCTTATTCATCTGGTTTTTTAGGCGGGCATCAGAGTACTCGTTGTTTTATTCTCTTGGACACTTGTCCATTTTTTCATACTTTTTCTTATCTTCTTTTTTTCAATACTTTTGCATAGCCACATGCATCTTTCTTGTTGGAGTGACAAGGGTTAGCAGTCAACTTTGACAGAATGTTGAACTTTTATCTTTTTGTGATTTTCTGTTTATAATGCAAAAAGAAATATGTATGCAATATATTTTTATTTTTATACCACCATGGTGAATAACCCTACAGGATCATAAGTTACTCACATGGGGCTTAAGACTTTTATGGTGCAATGATGAAATAAATATTTTAATTTTCTTTTTATATGCAAAGACGAATGAAAACATTATGAAATATTTTATTTTATTTTCTGACATAAAATGCTAAAGTGGAAGTAATCTAAATGTAATGCTAGAGCAGAAAAGTAAATATGCTAATAGAAAAAATAATTCATGCAATGTAAATATGGATAATTACCATTATTACCTCATGGCAAGGGTACGGAATTTAATAGTCCTCTAGACAGGACTAGGTAGGAGTAAGTACTTATTGTTCAGGTGCATCATCTGATCCTGAAGAAGAATCAGATGTTTGCTCTTCTTGAGGTGTTGATGTTGATGTTGTCTTCTTTCTCCATACTTGAGTGATCTGTGTACCATAATCTAGCTGTGTAGCTTCTTCATTAATAGGCTCCTCAATCTTCTTGTCTTGAGTGCCCATTTATTTTAGCGATCTTCATACCTTGATACTTCTTCTGGGTAATCTGCCCATCCATCCTTCAAGGGCTAGGTTGCTTGATGGTGAGATCAACATCTCCTCCTATTGCGGTTCTTCTTGGGCTATTTATAATTAGTATAACTATTAAAGTGACAGCATACCTTTCCATTTGGGAATTAGAAGTGGATTTGTTCAGATCCAATATAGATGACAGCGTTGGTGGTGTTGAGGAACGGTCTTCCCAAGATAATGGGGGTCTCTTCATCTTCTACTTCCATGTCCAGGACCATGAAATCAGCAGGAACATAATGATCTTGGATTTGTACAATGACATCCTTCGCTATTCCCTCCGGGAATTGAACTGATTGGTCTACCGTCTGCAACTGCATATATGTAGGATACAATGGTTCGTTACCAAATAAATATTCATATGTTACCTTTGACATTATGTTGACACCCGATCCAATATCGCAGAAGGTCTTATGGAAAACTTCTTGATTGATTAAGCATTCAATTGTTGGTACTATAGGATCATCCTTCTTGACTAGAAATGGTGGAGCGAGCAAATCTTTATACTCTGATTGGATTGTGTTGATCATCTTGACAGTCTCTTCTTGTGCCTAGCTAGCCTTGTTCTTCCTCTAGCTTCTAGGATTCTTCTTCTCTTTGATCATCACCGGTTTATCTCTATTGTATAGTGCATGAGGTCGTGCAGGTGTGTGCTGCATCCGGCTCCTGAATGAGAACTTCTCTTTCTTGTCCTTAATAGTGAAAACAATCTTGGCATGTTCCACATAAATGATGGCTTTTGTGGTGCATAGAAATGGTCGGCCTAAAATGATCGGTGATTTCTCATCTCCTCCTGTGTCCACAACCACAAAGTCTATAGGAACATATGATTGTCCCACTCTGATGATAGCATCTTCAAGAACTCCCTCAGGGTAACACAATGTCTGATCTCCAAACTAGAAACGCATATTTGTGTACAATAAATAATCTCCTAAAATCTTATCATAAATTACCTTGGGCATGATGTTGACACTTGCGCTAAAATCATAAATAGCTTCCTAAAAAATGTGACATCCTATGGAGATAGGAATGACTGGTTTCCCTAGATCGTCTTTCTTGTCAAGAAGTGTGTAATCAATCCACTTCACTTCCTATGGTTCAATGTAATAATTGGCTGCATTGTAAATATCGATAAGATTTGCGGTTTCTAAATCTTCCGGCTGGCCCAGAATCTTATCTTTTTCCAATGGAGGAACAACAACTGCTAGCTGAGCTAATTGTGATTCTATCATTTTTATTAAAGTTGTGCTGATTCTTAATGGCAGAAGCAAAGGCATCCATTCTAGTGCATATAGTTTCTAAAGTTTTATCAGTAGAAGCTACCTTTCTAGTCATTTGATCTAACAATCTAGATTGACTAGCAATTACATCTCTCAAAGGTGGTTGATTTGAAGTATTGTAATTATTACCTTGAAAGTTACCTTGGTAGTTTGGCCTCTGTTACTGATTCCATCCTTGATTTTGCTGAGAACGATAGTTGTTGTTGTTGTTGTTGATGTAGTTCACATCCTATTGAAGTTTAGGGCAGATGCTCCCTAAATGCCAAGTGTCTCCACACTCTTCACAAATCATGCGGGAATAATAAATGTGCATGACTTCTTTCTTCTCACCCATTTGATCTTAGAGCCTCTTGATCCGTAGATCTCCTTGGCAGTCAGTATGTCTGCCTCTTTGAGTTAATGCATACCTCCTCTCTTACAAGGTTGAACACGTTCTTCATTCTAGCTCTAATTGGAAGCCATCTTCTCAACAAGTGATGTTGCATCTACGAGGTTGAGTGACAAGAATGCACCTCCAGCAGCAGAATCAATGGTCTCACGGGTGCTAGTGTTTAGCCCGTGATAGAAAGTCTATAGTAATAACCAATTCTCCATCCCATGATGAGGACATTCTGTAATGTAATCTTGAAAGCGTTCCCAAGCTTCGGGGATTGATTCATCATGTTGTTGTTGAAAGCTTGAAATTTTTCCACGTAGAGCATTGGTCTTGCTTGTGGAAAAGAACTTGGCCAAGAAAGCAGTTGAGCAGATATTCCATATGTAGTGTGTTTCTCTCTATTTGCATAGAACCACTACTTAGCTTTCCCTAATAGTGAAAATAAGAAAAGACAGAGTAAAATAGCATATCTGGGTACTCCCTTGATAGTGAAGGTGTTGCAGATCTCTAAAAAGTGTTGTAAATGTGCACTTGTATCTTCATGAGCCTTTCCACAAAACTGATTAGCTTGCACCATAGTGATGAGTGCAGGCTTGAGCTCAAATCCACTGTCTCCAACATTGACTTCTGGTCCAGTATGAATATTTTCTATTGTCAGAGCAGAGAATTCACGGAGACTCTTCTATGCCATAGCCTCAAACTCTGGTATCAAACTTCTTCTGCGGTGATCTTCCAACTCAAGAGCAAGAACCTTCTTGTGTTTAGCTCTAGTCTTCTTGAGTAATGCTTTTGGATCGTCAACAAAGTTCTCTCGAAGATTACGCATACATTACCTTGCATAAGATACACAAGTAGACAAAACAAGGGTAAGCCTGTTATGAGCAGAGATCAATGGTCATTTTTTCTTCTCAACAATTACATAAAATTATCAATACTTCCTAAGTTAAATACCTTCCCCGGCAATGGCGTAAAAAATGCTTATTGACATTTCTTAGCACCACTACTAAAAATGGAATTACTCCTACTAATAGCAATGGCGCCAGAAATGATATGTAATTATTAACTTGTCACTGTTACAGTAGCCACCTATCAATTAACCTTCATCTCTAATATTAAACTAGGTTGTCATCCCTAGTGAGGAACTTAGAAATGTTTGTTGGTTTTATCTAGTAGTACTACAAGAATAACACTAAACAAGAATCTATTATTTTATGTGACTAAAAAGAATATAAAGATAAGAACAAAAAGAATTCTGCAAGCGGACAGATAATTATACCATTGTAGCATTTTACCTAGAGTATTACTAGGTTATCGATTTATAATTCTACCACTTGGAAGGTATGACTATAAATACAATAGTATTGATAATTTATGAATATGCATGAGAGAATGAACCAATATCATATACTCTACTCAAAACAAGGATAAGTCACAAGATAATAAATAAAGATATATAAATGATAAGGCTATCCGCACTCATCATCCTCTAAATCCATCCTCTAAAAGGAATATTCCGTCCTGGTCATCGAAATTCCATCCTCTATATCAATTTCTCCCGCACCCATCCATCCTCTATATCATCCTCTATCCACTATGGGGCCCACTTATCACTTTATCTAAATATATCCATGTGAGATCTAGTTTTGAAGGATTTATTGCAACGAATTTAATGGTGCTATCGGAATTTAATTTTGTTTTTTTGGTTTGTGAGTTATAACATTTTTCAGGTACTAGAAAATAGTGGGACCCACCCAGCATCTCTCACCTCTCTCTGCCGCGCATGCTCTCTACCTCTGCCGCAGCGCAGGGTAGCAGACGTACTGGACCGCGCTAGGAATACCGGATGCCGAGCTCGTCCTCTTCTTTAGAGTATTGATGGAGTACACCACTGCAGCTTCATTCTCCTGTATATGTTCCTCCAATTTCATTTACAGTACATGAGTGCAGACAGCCTAACTACTTGATCAATCATCATGATAAATAAATAGTAACTCAGAGCACTCTAGTTAAGCAATAGGTTAAGTCCAATTAGAATATTAGAAAGATAATTCCTAGGTAGTCTTACTAACATATCAAATGCTTAGTCTAATTAATTATATATAGTGATCATAGCCAAATTATGCCACATAAGGAACATCAACTTAGTAAAGTTGGAAACAGAGTCCTCCTCTCCTTCGAGATCGGGTTCTACCAACATCAATATATACGGGGGATGGACTGCAAAGGACTTAATGCTGCTGTCACCTACGCGATCTACCACACGTCCCGGCATATAAGGGCATCCGCAGATAAACAAATATCTAAGCACCACGCTCACATAATGTCCATCACTCACCCATGGGCCTGTAGGGTGAGCGCTATAGGAACTTATGCATGGTTTCCATAATCTAGCTGCACCAAATATAAAACTAGAGCAAACAATGAACATTGCTTTCAATGACATAAATGATATAAAGCTTAATGTTAACATAAACATAGTAGCAACGATACAATCTCAATGAAATAAAGAAATAGAGTAAAGTACAAGAGATATACTAAACCACGCTCTTGCCAACGTCAGGAATCCAAGCGTTGCTTGATCTCCCTCTAGACCTAATCTAACTAGCCTAAGCTCTAATCTAGAGAAACTCTGAGGAACTAGGGTTGGCACTGGATGAATTGATCTTCAACTGAATAGCTTGATGACTTGATGCTTCAGGGGGGTGCAAGGGTCCTTATATAGCCCTGAGGGTTGAACGCAAGCCCTTGGATCAAACCGACTTCGACGTAGGGTGGAGATGCATCCTAGCAGGCAGTGAAGGAATACTCTAGAAGCACGTAGAGGAATCCTCTCACAGGGGGCCGGGCAGCACAAGGGTGGGGCTAGTCGGCCCCACCTGGTGGCATCTCGTCCTCTCATTCGTTCTTGTTCCTTCTGGTGTCTTCTATAGTCTTCTAGTGTATCCTTCGTCATGATCAAGTTTTATCCTTTTTCTCAATTTGGTCCCCCTTCCTACATTTTCTAGAATAATCCTGTGAAAAGCAGAGATTCACCAAAACTCATGGAATTTGTCAATTTAAACCCTAGAGCTATGTATATTTGTGTACTTGAATCATTTCTCTTGTTTATTCACATATAAAATGTTGACGTTATCCACCGTCAACAACACGTCCTTCTTCCTCTCTCTTCACGACGATTGCTATGCTGACCACCATAGAAGTTGCCATAATGTATAGCATCATGTCTTCGTGCTTCCTTGGAGGTGTGAGGACAGGCGAGGAGGTGAGGTATGCCTTAAGGCTTTCGAAAGCCTCCTTGGCTTCCTCTATCCACTCGAACTTGCCAGTCTTCTTTAGTAACTTGAAGAAAGGTAACCCTTTTCATCGAGTCATGATATGAAATGATTGAGGGCTACCATGCAACCTGTCAGTTTCTGCACATATCGAGGAGGGCCCATCCCTGTTATTTCTCAAATTTGCTTGGTACTGGCCTCGATACCATAATGTCTAACCAAGATCCGAGTAGTTGTCCTGATGGTACTCTGAATACACAATTGTTTAGGTTCAATTTTCACTTCCACTTCTTCAGATTCTCAAAAGTTTGTTTCAAGTCTTCAATTAGTGTGTCTAGGTTTTTTGTCTTTACTAATACAACGTCCACATATGCTTCTACGTTCTTGCCAATCTACTCACCAAGGCATGTCTGGATAGCTCTCTAGTAAGTAGCGCCAGTGTTCTTGAGTCCAAACGACATGGTTTTGTAGCAGTAGGCGCCAAACGGAGTGATGAAAGATGTCTTGCTTTGGTCTTCTTCCTTTAATGCGATCTGATGATACCCTGAATAGCAATCAAGAAAAGACAATAGGGCAGATCCTGCTGTTGAATCAACTATCTTATCTATGCGTGGTAGTCCAAACGAATCTTTCGGGCAATGTTTCTTGAGATATGTGTAGTCGACGCACATGCGCCACTCGGTCATGTTCTTTTTCTATACTAAAACTGGGTTGGCCAGCCAATCTGGATGAAGGATTTCTCTTATGAATCCTGCCGCCGTCAATTTTGCAATTTCCTTTTTAATTGCCGCCTTTTTCTCGGGTGAGAATCGTCATAGTCATTGCTTCACAGGCTTGGAGCCTTCGTTAACATCAATTCTGTGCTCAGCCAACTCTCTCGAGACACCTGGCATGTCGGTCGGCTTCCAAGGAAAGATATCTTTGTTGTCCTGAAGAAATTTGGTGAGCGCAAGTTCCTATTTTGCCGAGAAGTAGGCACTGATGGCCGCCATTTTGGAGGGATCACCAGTACCCAGGTCAAATTGCTTCACGTCGGCTTCTTTTGAGGAGCGATGATGCTAGGCTTCTTGGCTGAGATCTCTAGTTCTTCCGGGTTGATTTCAGCTGCTACGGTCGCTATCTCTTCTCTTCCGTTGGCCGCTTGTGCCTTTGCTACGATCTGGACTGCTTGTATGTGGCATTCGAAGGCACGCTTTAGGTCGCCTCTAAGGGAGAGGACCCCGTTGGGCCCTGGCATTTTGAGCAGGAGGTATGGGTAGTGTGGTATCGCCATAAACTTAGCTAATGCTGGTCTTCCAAGGATAGCATGATATGAAGATTCGAAATCTGCAACCTCAAATTTGATGAACTCTGTACAGTAGTTTGAGAATGTCCCAAAAGTAACCGGTAGAGTGATCTGTCCAAGTGGCATGGTTGCCTTGCTGGGTACTATCCATAGAAACAAACGCTAGTTGGAGTAATCATCCTAGCAAATTCTAGTCCCATCTTCATTAGTGTTTCTGAAAATATTATGTTGAGTCTAGCTCCCCCATCGATTAGCACCTTTGTGACAGTCATACCAGCGATTGTTGGATCTAAAACTAGTGGGTAGTGGCCAGCATTTCCCACGCTAGTCCATTGATCCTCTCTTGAAAACTGGATTCGATACTGCGACCAATTGAGGTACCTAGGAGTAGCTGGTTTGCCGCCATGATGGTTTGTAGAGCTAGCTTGCCCTGGTGTTTGCTCCTAGAACCCAGAATTCCAGCAAATATGGCTGCTAATGTCCCCTTTGATTGCTGAAATCCCTTATCCCCTGGGTTGTCCTCATCTTTCTTCTGGTTATCTTCTTTCTTGTCTCCGTTGTTACACTTTCTTGTATATCTGTCGAGGAAGATGCGACAATCTTCGGTTGTGTGATTTCTTTAAGGGTGCCATATACAATGCATATTTCTCAATGTCTTCAAACTTTTTGAATTTTGAGAATTTCTTTGATTTGTTAGCCACAGCTACGGTGTTGTCAGGTCCGCGCTTTCTGTCTTAATGCCCATTGTTTCGATGGTTTTGTCCGTTCGGGTTGTCTCGGTTGTTTCTATCTAGGAACCTTTCTCGTGTTTTCTCCTCTGTAGTAATAATCTTTTCTACTATGTGTCTGAACTCTTCATTGTTTCTCGAGTTCTCTTTGCAAAAGTCTTGAAACTACCACTTAGCCATGATCCCATGGGAGAGAGCTCTGATTACTTCTCGTTCAGTGATGTCATGTACTTGAGCACGTAGTTCACCAAATTGTCGATAATAATCTCTAAGGCTTTCGCCACCTTTTGTTTGAGTCCCTTTAGTTCTGCATAGGTGATAGGGTGCATGATGATGCTAGTGAAATTTTCACAAAAAGAGCTCTGCAAGTCCCCCCATCCCCTAATTGATCCAAGACTTAGCTTATCAAACCATTGGAGAGGCATTAGTCTCTAATGCCATTGGGAAGAAGAGTGCTTTGATGTTGTCATCTCCGCCGGCTAGTTCGATTGAATGAGAGTAGATTCTGAGCCACTGCTTGGGTTCGGTTTTATCGTCGTATTTGGAGTGGTTAGAAGGATTGAATTTGTGAGGTAACCGTACCGAAGCAAGTTGGCTTGCAAAGCAAGGGAACCTATCATGTGCTTCGGCTTCTCTATACTCTAATTCAGCTTCTCCTTCTTGCCAGCTATTGTTTTGGTGAGAGTAGTTCCATGGGGCTTTTGGATGGGTACTTTGCTCCTACTTTCTCTCGGTTGCTCAACTCGATTACTTTAACTATGGTTCCTTCTGCTTTCTCTGTTGTGGCCTCCGTTCAGCCCTAGTCTTTCGAAAGCGAACCTCCTTTAACTTTGATTTTCTTGTCTATGAGATGCTGATCTTGCGGGTGGTCTTGAGCGGGTCCTCCCATCATGTGCTCTTAAGGCTGTCGACCGAAGAACCTCTTTGAGTCGTTCTTGCTCTTTATTGGGTGAGAAATAGCATCGAGTTCTTTGGCTAGTTCTCTGATCCTGTCGTATGGAGAGTTGTTTGCCTTCCCAGCTGCGTATCTTTCTTTTGCTTCTTGTTCTGACTTATTTCTGTCATATTCAGCCAGGTCAGACTCATATCTTGTCTAGGCTTCTTTGCATTGCCTTACGCGACGTCTGTGGCCTTCTTTCAACTTATTCTTCCTTTCCCTAACATGCTTCTAGCTTTTAGTCTTGCCATTATATTCTAGAGCATTGGGTGATATGTTGGACTTTGACTCATCTGAGGACCTGACGTCGGGTGGTTTCAGCGGAATCAGAGGTGGTCGTCGAACCATGAATACTTCTCGAGCGTGCATTGCTTCTGCATCTGTGACTATGCCTTTAGAGTTGCTAATGATCCTTGTAGAGGTGTCAGTGTCATAGAGCATACTCCCTTCTTAGTCGGGTAGAATCGTTGCTTGATCAATCAGTCGGATGTCGCCACCCCCGGAGACAGAACCCAGCTAGTCGATGGGGCAATCGTGTGGAGTTATGGCTAGTACGAGGCCTTCTTGGGCTCGTACAAGTGGTACCCTTCGCACTAATCCGACAGCTTCTTGGAGTAGAACCTTGCATGACATCGCCATGTTGTTGAGTCCGAACGGGAAGGGGCCTAATTTTATGCAACAATTCTGAAGTAATCTTGAGTTGATCTCTTGATGGATTGAAGCTGTGTTCCGGAGTCCCATTAGAAAAGAACCTGGTTTGCCATGAAAAGAACCTGGACTGGTTTTCGAGGCAGATTCTGCCTTAGAGTTTGAGTTGAATTTGGCCATCAGCGAAGCCTGAGTCAATTCAGACATTACAAGACGTGAGAGCTCTTCAGTGAGTTCTTCCGTCGATCTCGCAGAAAGAACGAAGTCTTCCTAGTTTTCCTGATCCTCGAGAACACGTCCTTAGAGCTTGCCTTCGTCATCTGCCTCACAGATCCATGATTCGAAGATGAAGGTTGATCCCGTCGAGAAGATCATGTTGTCGAGGTCCGTCGAGCTCTTAGATGCAAATCTGCCCAAAGCCCCTACCTAGCGCGCTAGTTGTCGATGTTTGATCACCAATAGCCTGCCACGGGGGCGCCCGGGATAGTTGTTTGGGCTTCGGCGTATGCTAGAACTTGATGGTGAACGCAGAGACAATCGATTTATACTGGTTCGGGCCCTCGTCGTGATCAAGTAATAGCCTTTATGTCCAGTCAGCGTTAGCCTTTGCGTTGGATTGATTGTATTGTATCATTTTTTACAGGGGTGCCCGCAGCCTCTCTTTATATCAGTAGAGAAGGTTGTGGTGTGGTTACAATCTTAATCAGTTCCAAAGAAGGTGTCTTGTACTAGATACAGAAGGTACTTTCCTATAGGAGTCTGGCTAATTTGGCCTATTCTACTCGGATTCAATGTAGTAGTCGCTGCTCTCCTTCCTGTTTCAGTCTGTGGGCTAGGCTAGAGCCCATGACTTGTTGTCATATCACTGGGGAACCCTATCGGTCCCACATCGGCAGGAGCCATGGGGAAGAAGGGTGGGTGCACCTATATTTATAGCCCAGACTTGACCGAGGCGGGCATTATAAGGAAACCGGCTCGATTCATCGCCTGTTAACCAAGGTAGTCGCTTTTACAGCAAATGCCTCGGTTAATGGATTAACCGAGGTGGTTGCCCTAAGCTAACCGAAGCGGTTGCTGGTCTGGCTGCCTAGCCTCGAATATCCGAGAAGGGCAGCCAGACCGCCCGTCTCAGAGCCCTATTTCGAAATGCCTCAGCAAAGTTTCTGTGTAGTAGTGAAAACTTCCTTCTTGCTATCAAGTGATGATGTGCTTGTGATATCTTTTGTTTTTCTTCTAATTAACATGTTATGTATTGCTTGGTGTTCGCCTTCTTGCTATAATCACTTTTTTGACTCACTTAACAAGCCTTGGGAGCTAGGTCCATTGCAACATAACACAACTCCACAGCTGCTTGTGCAAAACAAAGCTAGATTTAATCTTGCTTATGTTCAATGTTATTTGGTTTTCACTGATCAATTTTCCTTCCATATTGTATTTAGTGTTTGGTGGTCATGCATAACTCTATTTAGTGAATAGTTTACATATATATGTTCAGTGCAAAAGTGTGTTTAGTGATCAAAGTTCAATGCAAGGTTTAGTGTTACAAGGAAAATGGCATCTAGCAAGGGCCATTAAGTGATTTTGGTGATTGAGTGACAACTTGATTAAATTGGACTAATGTTGTGCCCTAGTATATAAGGTTTTAGTCATATGGATGCAAGGATAGACTTGGATGATCAACACCCTAAGCAAGGATGAGGAGTTGCTATAAAGACCTTAGAAGACACGCTAGAGTGGAAGAAGATCATATGAAAATATAGAAATTGTTGATGGTAGTTATCATCCATCATAAACCGTCAACATTGTGTATAGAAATGGTCATCAATAGAAACTTAGGGGTTATTACGGATAATTTTCACGAAATTTGGTGAATTATTATTTTTAGCAGGGTCATCAATAGAATTATTATTTTGGTGAATAAGAATGAGGATTGAATTATAAAAAAGGCACGAAACTTAACTGTGATGAAATATGCACCAGAACACTCTAGAAGACACCAGAAGGCATGGGACCGAAGTGGAGGACCAACAGCTACTAGGTGGGGCTGGCCAGCCCCACCACCATGCCGCCTAGCCCCCCTGTGGGATTCTTCTATGCCCTTATGAAGTATTCCTCCACTGCCTCTTAGGATGCATCTCCGCCGTACGTGAAGTCGGTTTGATCCAAAGGCTGACAGTTCTTCCTCAAAACTATAAATACATGCCCTGACCCCCCCTAAAGCACCTGATTATAAATCAAGAGTAATCCAAATATTAGGGTTTCCAGAGATTAGATAGAGAGAGCTCTAGTTCTTCAATTTCTTAGTATAGACTTTCTAGCAAGGTTCAAGTAGAGTTGGGCGATTGCTCAGAATTTCAGATCTGTTCATCTAGAGATTGGTAATTTGCCTCTGTATCTCATTTAAGACTTTGTTTTATTTTAATAATATGTTCCACTTTATTATGTTCTTAGTTTGCTCTAGTTATATACTGGATATAGTATTATTTGATGATTTGCATTTGCATATGTTCGTAGGGTACCTAATTCAGTTTGCGCAAGAGTTAGGTAGCTTTGATTATGTAAGCGTGGTGCTTAGATATGAAATTCCCCGTGAATGCTGACTATGTGTCAGGATGCGTAGTAGATCGCTAAGGTGACAGCATGGTTGAGTCCTTTGTAGTCTAACACCATATATAGATGACATGGTAGAGCCCAGTCTCGAAGGAGAAGAAAATTTTATTTCCAATTCTCCCTAGTAGATGTTCCTTATAGTTTTGCTTTGATTCAGTTTTACTAATAGATGAAAATATATATACTAGAGTGAGCAGCAAGACTTAATGTTTAGGAATAACTTAGGAATTCTTTACTCTAACCGAATCTCGAGATTAGTCATACTACTTTTAGTGAGTCTCTGTTTTCTATCTCTGGAATACCATTATCATCCTACATTCATTTGTCATTTATTTATATTTTACTTGACTTACCCCTGCTAAAGCATAAGAGTGGTTGGTTTACCATAGGTCTGCACATTTATTTAGTCATATAAACATTTGCCTCACGGTCCTTCCTTTGGGATTAAAATAAATAACGATACTCGAAATACTCTAGGTAGAATGCTACAATGGGTGATTTATCTGTGTGCTTGTGGATACTTATGTTTAATATTAGTTAGAGTTTTCAAGTGTAGTTATAACTACCAGCGTTTTGAGCATCATGCTTGGGATGACAACTTAGTACATAGTGATGTAAAAAATGTCAACAAGCATTCTTGGCACCGTTGCCGGGGAAGGAAGAGTAATATAGCAATAGAAATAAATACTTATAGATAAACCATAACCTTTGCTTTAGCAGACTTACCCTTGTTTGTTTTTGTTTATGTATTTTATGCAGGGTAAGTGTAGGACCGGTTGTGATCCACAATTCTTTATCAATCAGAATCGACCAAATTGAGAAGAAGCTTAACATCAGTTTTTGGGAGCCATGGCTTAGAAGACTGTGTGAATTCTCTGCTCCAAGCACCTAGAACATTCGCGTTGGACCAACACTCGACACCAATGATTGTGAATTTGAGCTCAAGCCAAGCCTCATCAATATGGCG
Organism: Saccharum hybrid cultivar R570; assembly: GCA_038087645.1. Classification (NCBI taxonomy): domain Eukaryota; kingdom Viridiplantae; phylum Streptophyta; class Magnoliopsida; order Poales; family Poaceae; genus Saccharum; species Saccharum hybrid cultivar. The sequence goes on along the minus strand of JAQSUU010000005.1, from coordinate 9,436,318 downwards.
CAAGCTAATATATTGAGTGGAAAGGCATATGAAGATGCTAGTGCTCATTTGCAGAATTTTCTAGAGATCTGTAGCATCATCGTCATCAAGGACATTGCTCAAGATGTCAAACTACTTCGTTTGTTTCCGCCCTCACTGGAGGGAAGAGCGAAGCAATGGTTCTACACCAACAAAGATCAAATTAATACATGGGCAAGATGTTCCAAAGCTTTCCTAGAAAAGTTTTTTCCTATAGGCAAGACCACTGCCTTAAGAGGAAAGATTGCAGATTTTCGTTAGCACAAAGGTGAACCTATTCCAGAAGCATGGGAGCATTTTCAAGAATATATCTCAGATTGTCCTCATCATGGAATGGAAGAATGGTTGCTCATGCAAACGTTTTGTCATGGATTAATTTAGAAATCACGTGAACAACTTGATGCCACTGCTAGAGGATCATTTATGTCACTCACTCCTGGAAAAGCTAAAGTACTTATGGAGAAGATAGCAGCAAATCAGAGCTTGACATCATGTAATACTTAATCATGCCATAAGACTGAAGAAGTTCTAGAAGAAGTATATGCATTGTCAACCAAGATGGATGTACTGTTGAATTGGCTAGAACAACGAGACAATTACAAGAGAGATCGTCAAGCCATTCAAGATGTATTAAATGCTCAGAATAGATGTGGAGAATATTTATGAGTTGAATTTGCTGAGTCACTAGAAGATATCAATACCATCATCAATAACTCCGCTCTACAACAACAGAAGTAAGGATGGAGTCAGCCTTGGTCCACCAACCAAGGTAATAATTATTATAATTGTTCCAATTTTAAACATCCATCCTTGAGAGATCTAATCTCATAACAAGTTAGAATTAATGACAACATTGCTAAAAGGCTTGCTTGTAATGATAAGATCTTGGAAAATATAAGTGCTAAAATGAATAGTTTTTCTTCTGCTGTTAAAGAACAAATGATTTTCAATAAAAAGGTAGAATTACAATTGGCCCAGTTAGCTTCTACTCTACTTGTTGCCACTAACCTTGAGAAGGTCAAAGCTATAACCACAAGAGGTGGCAAGTCTACTCATGATCCACCATACCCAAAAGGGGCAGGTAAGACACCTGTCAGTGTTTGACCACCGATAGCCTGCCATGGGGGTACCCGGGACAGTTGTTCGGGCTTCAGTGTGTGCTAGAACTCGACAGTGAACGCAGAGACAGTCAATTTATACTGGCTCGGGCCCTTGATTGTGATCGAGTAATAACCTTATGTCCAGTCGGCGTTAGCCTTTGTGTTGGATTAATTGTATTGTGTTGTCTCTCGTTACAAGGGTGCTCATGGCCTCTCTTTATATCAATAGAGAAGGTTGTGGCACGATTACAATCCTAGTCGGATCCATAGAAGGTGTCCTAAACTAAATATAAAAGGTACTTTCTATAGGAATTCAGCTAGTCTAGCCTATTTTACTCGGAGTCGGCGTTGCAGACGCTGCACCTCTTCTCGCTTCTGCCCGTGGGCTAGGCCAGGGCCCATGGTTTGTAGTCACCTCACCGGGGAACCCTGTGGGTCCTGCATCGACAAGCCCCTGAGCATTTCACGGTTGAACTCGAAGACCTCGTTGTTTCTCTAGCTTTGCATGACGAATCAAGCTTGTTCAAGGTTCTTTCGACGTGAAGCCTTGAAGTGATCCTATCTTGAGGAAGTCTTTTGAGTGATGTGTGCTTTTTCAAAGAAAAAGGGCACTCACTGAGTGTAGCCCCCGAGGCTCTTGCTATTTGGAACAAAAAGTTAGAGGGTCTTGAATTTTGATTGTTGAAAAAACTGAACATCTCTTATGAAGATATGTACCCTGCAACCCTCGAGCATCTTTCTGGGTTCTTTTTGATCTTCAAGAACTCAGATAGAGGGTCTTTTGTCGTCTTCTTAGGTAGTCATTTTTATGTTAGAGGTTGATGGTGGTTGGCGGTTGAATTGAATTCTCTGTAGTCACAAGGTGGACAGTGTTGGTATATTCTTTTGAATATGCTTGTCCTTGAGTATTGTTCCTTCACGTGCGTGTCATCTTTTATTGCTTTCTATCTTTTCACTGATTCCTTTGTTAGGCTTGTTCTGTTGGTGCTCCCGGTCTATGTGCACCACTCCTTGGCCTATAAATACCCTTCCAGTGTGCTGCTTTGATTCATCAAGTGTCTTGTTGTATAGTCTGAAGTCCCCGTATTCATGAATATGATAGTTTGTGAAGTTGAGCAGCCCTGGGCGTGAGTTGTAAGTCTTGTAGCGGATGGAAGAAGTCTTGTGATCGAGATTAGAGGTAGACTAATCTCGCAGCAGCATTGTACCAGGTAGTATGTGGTGGCAAGTGGAAGAAGTCTTGTGATGTAGGATGTGTTCCATCATCTAGTAGCTCCAGATTGATCCTTCCACACTACCTTACGACTGTCCGATGCAGATCAGCGTTTGATCTAGAATCACATCAGGTCTAGGTAGACTGATGCCTGTGAGCCTCACCAGGTCTGTGTTGTCCCGCTGTGCTACTGATATCCGTCTTGGATGCACTGTGTCCTTCCTTTGAGGAAAATAGTGTATCCGAGTTGAGTGCCTTCTGCCATGTTGTAACTAGGAGCACGTAGTTGTTTCCAGAGTCATGTTTTGCCTGGGCACTTTGTTGCTACCTTGCTCGTCATGGTACCGAGTTCGTTGGATCTTGTAAGATCTATAACTTTATATCCTTTGTCGATATTTGTAATAAAAAAAATCCTTCTTTCTCAGTTCCTGTCTCCTTTTTTGTTGTTTGAGTGCTTTTGAGTATCATCTGTGTTGTTTCTGGAATATCCGGGTTCTCTGGCAGTGTTCTGTATTGTCCTCTATGATTCTTGTGAATATTGAGTTCTCTCTGATTTGTGCGAGCTGTAACAATTTAGCAACGGCCCAGTGTGAATGGATAAGTCTAAAATCTGCCCGTTGCACTGTACGGTTGTGAAAAGTTGCATCATTCGTCGTTTCGGCCGGTTCAGTTATGGCAAGAAACTGACCATTGCGTTCCCATGTTGCGTTAAGCGAGCCTGTTGGGCCACGTTTTTACCATTGTAAATCTATTTAAGGGCCTTTCTTCTTCTTTCCCTTTCTTACCCTGCCTTTGCCTTCTAGCATTCAGCCTTTGCAAAACCCTAATATCTAGAGCTCCGCCACCGCCATTGTCACCACTCGGACGCTGCCACTGCTTGTGCTTCCATCATTCCTTATTGCCGGTGTATGGGCAAGAAGAAGTCGACGAGCAGCAAGTCTAGGGAAATCTTGGTGGACGAGGAGGTGTCCTTGAGCATGAACGAGAATCAAGATTTTGTTGCCATGAGGGCTGTAGAGAAGATCTGGCTATCCTCATCCACGACAGAAGACTAGCTGCGAGAGTTGGTTAGTGACGGCCTGATCCAGGAGCAAGGCTTTGCAGATTGGATGACTCCAGGTCAGCATCGGGTTCCCACTCTTAGTCCTGGCGAAATTGTCTTGTTCGTCTCTATAACACCCCAGGTGTTTATCACCAATTAAGTAGTGGGTTTAGGTTCAAACATGATAGATTAGTGGAGATGACGATGTCAAAGTCAAACCTATGGAAATAAGCCCTAACCTAAAGTTGGATGTTGCACCATTGCTGTACATATAGGCCCTTTTCAAGATATATGCTTGGGTGGTGTTATTATAATATCTTCATATGTCTCACCTTAGTACCTATCTATATTGATCCCTGAAAAAGTTTCATGACGTTTGGAATCAAAAAGTCACATGAAATGATAAGTTATATCTTTGTTGGAATGGTTTTACTAAGTGCTTGAATTGCACTATTAAGTGAATGGAAATATAGGCCATCAACCAAACCTTGCAACCTTGCCCAAAAGACTCTAGATGAACTCTACAACAAAAGTCATGAAGGGTTTATGTTGATCAAATGCCAAGAAAATGCCCCAATTGGCCTAAAACCTAAGTTTAGGCTTTATCGAGTTGCTACTTTGACCAAAGTGAAAGTTTGAGTTCTATACCAGTTTTGATGTTGGACCTTAAATAAAAGTTGTAGTTCTTGTTATGTAGAACAAACTTTGTTTAAAGATCAAGACCTAGTTAGGCCTCTAACTTAGTCTAACCGAGCCCTCAAGTTGGAATCCAGTGCTGTTTTGGGAGCTTGAAATTTTGCTAAGTCCTCAATGGACTGAATGGCTGTTTTAGTTTCCATGTAGGCATGTTGGTGAGTTTGTAACTTGAAAACCATGGCGATCTGGACCAAACTCATATAAGCAAAGTTGGACCTGACATGTAGCTCTACAACTTATATTAGTGAAGTTTTCGCAAAAACCGACCGAATTAAGAGTTAGAAGGGGGAGAAGAATGCCATTTCAGTCAATGTGGAACCGAAGTTCAGAATTCAGTTTTGAGGTACCCTCCTTTGGAGCATCATATCTTCTAATCCAGGCCAATTTAGCTCTTGATCATTAAAGCAATATTGTTCACCTCGCAAAGCTCTACAATTTTGTCTCTTGTGCCAAAATCAATGGACAACCGGATTGGGAGATAGAGGATGGGAAAATTGATGTTTCAGGCATATATTTGCAGTGGCATTAGTTCTCCCAGTGTTGAAACTTTGAATTGGTCATGGAGGTCGTGGCCGACCATGGGCAGGTGCCCGACGCCGCATGGCCCTCCTGTGCACACGCATGTTCGCCACCTTGCCTCCGTGCTCGTCAATAAGGACACCGGCGCCCTCTCTCTTCTCCTCAGTCTCCCTCATCTCTCTCATTCTCTGACCCTCTCACATTCTCTCTGCCTCCCTTGCCCTGCTACAGCCAGCACAAGCCCCATGGCCACCATCCTTCCCCACTGGAGGCCATCCCCACCCAAGCTAAGAGCAGCGAGAGCCTCTCCATCCTTGCCTCCTTCGTCCGTGCTATTTTCCCGGCGGAGCAGCCTCTGCTGTCGCCGGCGGAGCAGCCGCCATGGAGTTTGCATGCGGCTGTGGCAGTGCCGCCACTAGCCATCCTAGGCTGTGGTGTGGTCATCGATGGGTGCGCCAGACGCCGCTGTGCCTCACCGGCCCCTCCCTGCTGCCGGCGCCCTTCTTCCATGGCCGAACTCACTGACCCCGAGCTCGTCCTCCGTCTCTGTTGTGAAGAAGAAGACGTTCGCTCTGCAAAGGTTTTTTTACCAGGCGGTAAGCCGTGGTTTACCGCGGTAACTGGGATTACCGGGCCGGACCGGTTCCGGTCCGGTCCGGTTAGGTATTCCTCAAATTCAAATTTAAAATTTGAAAAAAAATGCTGAAAAATTCCTAAAAATAGTTCATGATTTATAGAAGCCAATGGTGTAAAAATTTTTCAAATTCGAGTTCGTTTAGTATTTATTTATACATATAGAAGTTTGAAAAAAAAGAAACAAAAAAATCCCGGTCCCGGCCCGTTAAGGCCCATGAGGCCCATTAGGCCGCCACGGGCACAAAACACGCCGGGAGCTGCGGGGGGGGGGGGGGGGGTCAATGCGCCTAGAAGAGGATAAGCTCCCGTCCGCCCCCTGCCTGCTCCCCAGAGGCTCCGTCCGCGCCGCCGCCGCCGCGCGACCGGCCCGGCTCGCCGGCTTACCGCGCGGTACGGGCGGTTTACCTCGCACCCGCCGCAGCAACGGTTAGCCGGCCAGAAGGCGTAGCTAACCGCCCGGGAGGAGCGGCTTACCGCTCGGTTCGCCGGGCGACCGCCAGGTAAGGTTTTTTTTTGTTTTTTTTCTTTAGAGTAGTATTAGCTTTAGGATTTAGGTATGGTTTATGTGTTAGGATTTAGGAAAGATTTAGGATTTAGGTAGGATTTGTGTTAGGATTTAGGATAGGTTTTTTGTTAGGTTTTAGGTAGGATTTACTTTAGGATGTTTTTTTAGGATTTAGGATTAGAGGTAGGATTTGTGGTAGGATGTATATTTTAGGTATATATTGTGTAGATACATTTTATTTAGGTGTGACTTTGTGTTGTCCGTTTATGCAGGTAGACAATGTCAAGCAGAAACAGAGATGTTGTATGGGAGCATGGTGAAAATCTTGCTCCTGGATGGAGATGCAATTATTGTCATGTGACAAAAGCAGGCGGTGGATGCATTAGATTTAAACAGCATTTGGCTAGGCACGGGGCGGACACCTTGCATTGTGACCATGTGCCACCAGATGTGTGTGCGTACTTTCAGCGAGATCTTGACAGAGCTAAGAAGACGACTGCTGACCGGGCTCGACAAAGGTTGGCACGATAAAAAGCTGCAGCGGAGGGAAACCATCCCCTCGGTGATGATGAATATGAGGCTCAAATGAAGGAAGCACTAAACCAGTCGAGAGCAGAATATGACTATGAGCAGAGGGTGCAACAGAGAGGAGGTAATTACGACCGTGGAGGGGGTAGTGGTGGTGGTGGTTCGCATGGTGGGAATCCTATTGAGAGGTTGTTTAGAAGAGCAGGATCACGGAGGGAGACTCCTGTGGAGGTGGAGGACTATCATGTGGCAGCCAGTGGGAGGAGAGGAATGCACCAACAAAGGATTGATACAGGGTCTTAGACGCAGAAGGGGAAAAATGCAAAGGAAGCTATTGGTAAAGCTTGGGGAAAGTTTTTCCATTATGTAGGAATCCCAGGATGAAATGCCGACAATCCGTACTTTGTCAGTGCGGTCCGAGAGATACAGAAGTGGGGTAAGTACCTATACTTGGAGACCTATGGCCTTATGTATCTTTCCATATTCTCATTCTTTGCTTATGGTTTCAGGTGAAGGCATCGCGTCACCCACTGGAAGGGATATTGATGGCAAGTACCTAGATCAGAATGAGAAAGACTTGAAGGATAGGTATGCAAAGTTTCAGAAGGAGTGGCCCAACTTTGGCGTCACGTTGATGTGTGATTCATGGACTAGCCCCACTAAAATGAGTGTCATAAACTTTCTGATTTATTGCAATGGGGTCACATGGTTTCACAAATCCATTGATGCATCTGGAAAAAGTCAAGATGCTAACTATTTGTACAGGGTACCTCCTAAACATAGTTGTCATGTGGTTCTTTTTATTTATATATATGTGTATATATAATATGTTCTGCTTTTTTCAGGAGATTCGAAGGTGGTGGAGGAGATTGGTGCCGAGCATATTGTCCATGTGGTCACCGACAATGGCGCCAACTACAAGAAAGCTTGCAACTCACTGAAAGAGGAGTATGGTCACATTGTTTGGACACCTTGTCTGGCACACACCATCAACTTGATGTTGAAGGATATTGGTAACAAGCCCGATCATGCAGGTATGTTGCAAGTATGCAAGCGAATTTCAACTTGGTTGCACAACCATTCTCAGTTGAATCATATGATGAAGAAAGCAATTGGTGGTGAGTTGGTCAAGTGGAATGGCACTAGATTTGGGACCAACTACATGTTTCTAGAGAGCTTTCATCGAAAACGTGAACAATTCATGCAGTGGATGGCATCTCCTGAGTTTTTGCAGAGCAAGTGGGCACTCACTGAAGAAGGTCGATATGCTCATGTAAGGTTGTCAAATATTCAGTGGTGGGAGGGATTGGAATACATCATCAACACAGTTCAACCAATTTACAAGTTCCTTTGTTTCGCTGATCAAGACAAGCGGCCCAACATGTGTGACGTGGTGTACGAGTACCAGAATTGCAAACAGGAGTTGGAGTCGTTCTTTGGAAGGAATGCGCAAACATGGAATGAGTATAGACAGATTATGGACGCAAGGATTCATGATGTGTACATAGGGACGTATGTGGGTGTAGGTATGATAATGACTTATGTTGATTTAGCAAGCTCTATATATTGAATATTTACCGTATGCTTATTTGAATCATATGTTGCAGCTGCTGTTCTAAATCCAAAGCTTACATATAGTTTGGATCCAACTCCAACAATGTTCGGTGGCCTGAAGGAGACATTTCAGCAAATGACGGATGTGCAGTGCTTGGTGAGTTTGGATCCAACTCCAACAATGTTCGACAGAAGCTTGGTGAGTTTGGCTCAGAACGGGCGATGAAAATGGCGACAAATCCAAGGACAACCCCATGTAAGAGTACTTTCTACACCCATTTGGTTTCCTATATTGGAACATATAGCTAACATAATGTGTTCCACTTGCAGCGGCATGGTGGATGATATTTGGTAGAGATACTCCAAATTTGCAGCGCCTTGCTTTGCGGCTTGTTTCACAATGTATCTCCTCCAATGGATGCAAGCGGAACTGGAGTACTTTTGCCTTGCTGCATACGAAGGTTCGCAATCGGTTGTCGCACAAGAAACTAAACAGGCTTGTTTATGTCAATTACAACCTTCGGCTGCGACTTGCGGATGTGAACCCACCAAGGCATGATGAAGAAGATTTTATCGACCGGTTCGCCGAAGTCTCATTCTATGACCGGAGCAATCCGGTTAGGGAATGGATGGAGTACGGTAGATCTAACCTGCCTCCAGTTCTTGATGAGGATTCTGACGAAGTGGACGTCCCTCTGCCATCACATCTTGTCAGGTACATTATATTTATATATATATACAAATATGTGTGTATGTCTCACCCTGTATTATGTGATTGATTTTATTTATGTGATTCATTTGTTTGTGTTGGCAGTGACCAAATAGACCCTGAGGATCTACGTCAGGCTACGGGCCATGATTGCATCAGTGATTGGGCCCGTAGAAATGTGGGTCAAAGTCACCTCGGGAAGAGGAAGATGCAGATGGTGCCTCCGAAGGGTCACCGCAAGCATCACCGAGGAAAAGGAAAAGCAGTGACCAGCGACACAGAGACTGAGGATGAGGAATACCAGTCCTAGGATAGTGGTGACGATAACAGTGGTGACGATGACAGTGACAATGACAATGCTGGTGGGAGTGACGGTGGCAGTGGTGGTGGGAAAGACGGTGGTGGTGGTGGGAGTGGGGCTGGTACTAATGGTGCTAGTGGTAGTAATTATGTAGGTCTTCATTTCATAGGTATCCATTGCACCTACATACGCACAATTGTTCCTGTCTATGCCTACTAATTATGGTTGATTGCAGGCGAGACCCAATTCACACATGCTACTCAAGACCGTGACCATGGACAACCGACATCGCAGAGGAGAGCATATGCACCGACGGACTACGACACTCCACATTACTCTTCTTCCTCCTACAGCGATACCTCACAGCCTACTTATAGCTATCCCATTCCTGACATGACCATGCAGCCTCAGACTAGATGGGTGTATGAATGGGAAGACCCCAGTTTTTACAATATGTTAGTTCAAGAATGGGAGACAACAGCAGCATGGACAGGTCAAACTTGGCAAGATTACAAGGCTGCCCTACTTAGACAGCAAGGTATCTCTCTTATGTCCACCGCTGAATATGAAATGTCGTGCCAACAAGGGGTCTTCCCATACATCCTACGTAGTTGACCATGCGACTATTTGTTTGTGTAAGCGAATATGTATTTGTATGCGACTATATATTGTTGCTTTAGTGACTTATGCTATTTATTACCGCATTGTGTGGTCTTTTTACATTAATATGTGCAAAGGAAGTACCAAAAATTCTTTTTATTCATGCAAAAAAAAATAAAATTCTAAACGGTTTGTAGCGGTTACCGCTCAAACCGAACGGTAACCGCTACAAACCGCTCGGTAAACCGGCCGCCGATCGAACCGAAGGCGAGTTTGAATTCAAATTCAAACTCGGCCGGTTACCGTACGGTTACCGGCAAACCAGACCGGTAAACCGGAACCGAAGCCCGGCGGTTTTACCCTTCCGGTCGGTAAAAAAAACCCTGCCGCTCTGCTTTGTCTCTGTGAAGAAGAAGACCATGGTTGTCCCTATGACGAATGGGTCCCACCTAAAAGAGCAATGCCACCTCAAGATTACAGATTTTCTTTTATCTTGTAAAATCTATATCTCATATTTGGTAGCTCCGAAAATTGTGCAATTTATTTTGTTGGAATCTTTGTGAAGTGCTCTGCATGTTAGGGTAATCAGTTGTGCCATGCATGCATGTGTTTGTGCTGTAGAAATTCATTAGTGAAAAGTGGTTTTGGAAATGGATTAACTTGCTTTCATCAATATCTGGAGTTTTAGAAGTCCAAAATTAGTGATTCCAATTTTGTTGGTCTTCTAGTAATATGCGCTGTCTAAGAAAAATATAAAACTTATAGGTTGTTTTTGGGTTTCAGGATGTTTTACCTAGATCTTGTTAAATGGAAAATAAATGCTTGTTTTCCTTGTTATTTTTGATCTGGAGTTGTAGTGCTCTAAATGACATGCAAATTTATTTGTAGCCTCTCCGAGTGATGCTTGATGCATGGTTAAAATTGCATGATTTAGGGTGCATGCATGACTAAGTTAGTGATTTATCTTGCTAGGGGCCAAATAAATGGTTTTAAATGCATTATAAATATTATATGAATGTAAAAATGGAAAATGGTGTTCCACTGTCCTTGCATGATATTGTGGTAACCTGAGAAACAATAATATGATCATGTGTTTCAAGAAAATATATAGTTTAGATTTATCTTGTTCTCTCATGCTTTATTGCATTACAGATTTGTTTATTATGATATCTCATGTTTGGCTTATCAAATGGGGTTGAAATCTTTATAGTATCCTCCTGGTACCTTGTACTTGCCTCTGTAATTTTATTAGATTTTTTCTAGACACTTTTCATATATTTTAATATTTATGCCTACGCAATCAAATAAATAGAAAAGTCCAATTAAATAAATGTTAACATAAGTAACATGACTTGATCTGGTATTCTTTAAACATGTTCTAAATGATGGTCAAGTTGGTTTGGCCATTTGCAATGTTTTGTTCATCATTTATAATTCATTGATTTCTGGACAGATTTGAGAATGTTGTTAATTACCCTATGCAAATGATGTTTTTATGTCTTGTGTGCTATAACAAAGTTGTTTTGAATTTCATGATCTAGCTGATGTTAAATTTTGGTAGCATTTGGTCCTGTAGTTTAGAAACTACAGCTATCTAAAGTTAGAGTCAGTTTTGGAATATTCTCTGTTATCAGGAACAGATTCTGAAACTTTATAAATTCGACTTGTTTAATTTGTGAATCACACTGTGATGATATTAAATGAAATATAGACAATTTCATAAGATTTCCGGAATGTCTTGTTACAAGTCAATTGGAGTTACAGAACTCCAGTTATGTTTGATTTAACCAGCTGTTGTTCTGATCTTCGAAAAATAGCAGATTCTAAATTAAGTTGTTGCTTCACCTTGCTTTGCTATGTTGATTTCAAAGAGTGATATACACCTTGTTAGTTTTAAGTATGCTTGAGATCTTGTGTGACTTGGGTCATGATCGAAATGCCGGTCATCTTCTAGGATATGCTTAAGTGATAGTCAAGTTAATAAGCTCTAGGTGCTTATATGAGTTAATTAGCTCTAGGTGCTTATGTGAACTTTGGTATGCTTGCTTAATTTCTTTGTTTATTGCATTTATATGTATTCATACATATGTATTGTTGCACCTCATTTAGGTACGCTAGTTGAAGCATGTGAAGGCCCTAATGTGGAGCCAGACCCGAAGATGGAGTTGGTAGATCCATCCCGAAGATAAAATGATCATACAAGTGCTAGATTGGAGGATGATCGCCAAGCGGGTTTCATCTGACCAACACTAACTTGAGTCGGATCCCAGGCAAGCCCCGAAGCATTATAAGCCTCCTACCTTCAAAGCAATTAATTCTATATATGTTATAAATATTGTTGCATTAAGTGGTAGGAGTTGGTTGAAAACCTTGCTGCATTATATCATTCCTTGTCCAGATATATGAATCCTTGAATCCTACCTAGGCTAGGATCGAGTAGATGCTTAGCCCTGCTTAAAGCGGTAGAAGTTAGGTGATTTCCTGTCACCTGCGAGATGTAGGGATATTTATATATGGCACGGTTGGCTATATTTGCTATCGTGGAAAGGAACCATGTGTTAATAAAATGAAATGAGACCGGGTGGGATGACGATAGTGAAGCAACAAGGCATGGAGGTCTTGGGTGTGGATCTATCCCCGTCTGAGTCGTTTAAGGACCGATTCGTTGTACATCCTTGAGTCATGTTGAATGCAGTCTAACACTTAGTTGGCCGGATAAGTCGTTCCGACCATGAAACCGAGTAATATGATTCAGGCCAGGAATCGAATGGTAGGTTGCATCTTGGAGGAGAGAAAGGATGTGCTTGAGGACATTGGCGTGAGACCAAGGGGGGTTAGAGTCCCTATCACCTGGCAGAGTGTCACCCTTGGGGATGCGACATCATTCGGACCCACGATTCCTGAATTGTACGAAAGGTGGCTTGTGCGACCCTGGCAGGGGCCTGCGCGGTGAGTGTTAGAAATACCCCTCCAGCTGGATAGGAATTCAATTCGAATTGCCGTCGCTCCCGCTTAGTGAGCACTTGACTTGAGCAGCGGCAACGTAGATTCCATTAAATTGAACGGATGGTTAATTGGATAACGATAGAAATGTTGCCTTAATTTATACCTGCTATGGTTAATATTGTTTGCTCCTAATAAAGTGAGTGCTCTAGTACAGGTTCTAATATAGATGACAGGTCAATGATAATTAACTTGATGCTTAAGTATTAATGATTACTCATCCATATTAAGCTTTTTATGTAAAATGTTGTCAAGCTAGCCCACTTTATATCAGCCTTGCATGATCCTTGGTGTCACTTTATTTCTGGTTTATGACGAGTAAGTCTAGCTGAGTACATTGTCGTAATCAGGGTTTTATCCCCATTTGTGACATGACCACGTCAACCAACAACATGTTATAACCTCCAAGTCAAGCTACACCAACACCAGTCCAAGTCTTTGATAGACCAGTTACACGTAGTCGAGCCAAGAAGCTACAACAAGAGGTGCACGCGCTACTTTCTGAAAATCATTTTAATTTTCATGAGAATCATATACTGCCTAAGTCGTGCATGTTGCTATTGCTTAGGTGCACCACAGTGGATGACAAGAAGACACCAAGGGTGAACCAAAGAGGAGGATCACGTTCGAGCCAGTCCAGTATGACAGAACCATCAAAAAGAATCAGCCACCATTTTTTATTGCCAAAAGCTATGAAGTCCCATGAGGACTTGTTGGAAAGCTTGTCAAGTCTAATTTCCAATGCAACAAGTGCCGACCTGTTTGGAATTTTCTTCTGGGCGTCAGACCTATTTTAGTGAAGACTGGTCAGCAGTTTATCAGCCTGCATGATGATCAAATTTCCATGCAAAACTGTACCATTGTACAATATTTCGTGGTACATGTTGTACATAGTGTGAATGCTTATCAAGTTAGCTTTCCAACGCATCTAGCCGCACATCATTTGGAGGTTCCAAGATGGAGTTATTGCCAAAACACTGAAAACTACGTAGAAGTCAAATAGCCACGCGGGAACCCAGCAGGAAGCCAGTTCGAAGAGGCCCTTTTACATAGTCCGACTTATCTTTTTTATTTTGTGTCATCCTATCCAGGAGGGCTGTTCCTTGTATAAATACCCCCTTACTCCATAGTATTTGGAGACAACTTGATATTTGATATACAGAAACCCTTTGTTCAGCTGTGTGCTAACAAATATTCAGAGAGTGATCTCTACCCCTTTGCTCTTGTGATTTCCTTGCGGGATTACAGAAGCGGCAGCTTCATCCGCTCCCAATTGGTGCTCCTACTCCCTTCAAGGTTGTCTTTAATTGATTGTAGGCTATGTTGGTTGGTTCCTTGAGAGTGTGGTTGGACGAATCCTCGATTCAGGTTGCCGGTTAAAGACGGTGGTTGGCTTCGAGTTTTATTTGCCAGGTTGCATTAGTTATCGCTGCTTGCAGCAAGTTATCTTGGCTTCTCTGGAGCTAGTTATCTGGTGTTCATCCTACATCATGAAGATCAGGACATCGTATTGTATCATCTGGTATTAGAGTTTTCATTACCACGGTAGGATTTTTTTCCCTTATCTACTTATATATTTTGTTTCGTCCTATCCACCAAAAAAGCCTGAAAAATACATTGCTTTAGCCCTTTGTTTCAATCTGTTATTTTAGTGAGTTTTGTCAAGTTTTAGTTCATTAGAGTCTTTGTTTTAGTTGCTGATCATTATCCTTTGCGTGTCCTTTGAGCCTCTATATATATCTAAAAATCCCTAAAAAAATCTGAAAACGCATATCATGTCCTTCGCGTAAACTTTGATCCTATTATAGCTACCAGTTGTGTTTTGTTCTTATCTTAATTATGCAAGTGTCTTAATCTGGTCTGTGTTTAGTTATAAAAAAAGTGTGTCAAAAAAAAGAAGAAAGAAAAGTAAAAAAAAGAATAGAGAAAAGCTGAGAAAGAAAGGTTGAAAGATCAGTAGGTTTATGTGCACAAGTGCTGAAAGTTTTCATATCAAGTAGTGCAACCAGTGTGCTATCCTTGTTTGGTGCAAAATTTTGGTTGGGTCTAATCGCAACACTTGCATCCCAATCATACTCCTTGTTTGCATCAAATCTGAAATTTCCTTGCATGTGTGTGTGATCGATTTACATCTCATTCATATTCTGTGATCAGCACTAGGCAGAGAACTTTTAGTTTGGATTGTTACTTAATATTACAATAACTAGAATTCAGATTGCATTCCTTGTATTATTCCCCACCAAGCTCCACATAAAAACCATCGTAATCGGTACTCTCTGGTCTTGTATTCGCCTCGCCATCACTTTCAGTTACCACCACACATTTGCTTCTCTGTAATCTGTAGCAGGGAATTCATAAGAGCTTCGGTTGGTTAGAGAGGTAAGGTTATGAGATTCCACATATATATTCCTATTCCACAAATATCTATTGCCATATTGAGCTAACATTTTAGAAAGATGGGTTCTAATGCTGAGATCGATGATTGTGTCACTGCGGCACAATTTAATGAACTTCGGCAAAGCATGGAAGAAAAGCAATATCAATTGACTCGAGATCTTCAAGCCCTTATGAATGAGATCAGAGGACGTCGTCCTCCTCAAGAAGGTGGCAGTAACCATGGTGGAGATGATGAAGATAGTGATGGAAGAAGAAGGGGTCGGAGGAATCGAAGAGCTGCACATAGCAGAGGAAGTGGACGAGGTCGAAGGAATGATGATCAAGAATCTGAAGATGAGGATGATGATAATTGTTCTCAACATAGCTTTGGTTGCCACCGTCATAGGAGAGGCAACCAAGAGGAGAAATTTGGCAAACTAAAATTCACTATGCCAAAATTTGATGGAGGGTCTGATCCTGAAGATTATTTCACATGGGAGTTGAAGGTAGAAAAGATATTTCGCATGCATAATTATTCAGAACAGAAGAAGTTAGCAATGGCATCTCTGGAGTTTGATGGATATGCTCTTATTTGGTGGGAGCAACTTCTCCAAGATCAACAAGAGGAAGGAGACGTCCTATTGCAAGTTGGCAAGAAATGAAGAAAGAAATGAGACTTCGATTTGTGCCCAAGCACTATCGACGTGATCTCTTTAATAAACTGCAGAATCTGAAGCAAGGAAGTTTCTCTGTTGAAGAATATTATAAAGAGATGGAGAAGGCTATGATTCGAGCCAATGTGCATGAAGATGAAGAACAAACCATTGGACGTTTTATGGCTGGGCTGCATCGCAACATTCAGTGCATTGTTAAGTTTCAGCCGTACCGTCATCTTGTTGACTTGGTACATCAAGCAACCAAAGCTGAACGTCAACTGTAGCAAGATGCTAAGAGCAGCAAGTCCTTGCCATTTGGTACAAGGAATTTTTCTAGAGGAAGTAAATCAGAAACAAAGTTTGTTGCTGCACCATCAATGGGAAAAAGCTCAAATGGAGGCTCACGTTCTAATTTTCAGGGTGCTTTTAGTGGGAAGAACACTACTGCCCCAAAACCAGCGGCATCCATAACTAATTCAGTGGGTTCTACATCCAAGAGTAGTGGAATTCAGTGCTTCAAGTGTGAGGTCGTAGGCATATAAGTAGGGAATGCCCAAACAATCGGGTGATCATTGTGAATGATAATGGAGACTTTGATTCAGCTAGTGAAGAGGAAGTTGAGGAAGAATATGATGAGGAAGCCCATGAAAATGAGGACCATACTGGCTGCAAGTTTGAGCAGGGTGCTGCTCTTGTTGTAGCTCAAATCTTGAGTGTCCAAATGAAAGAAAATGAAAATGGGCAGCGACACAATTTATTTCAAACCAGAGCAAAAGTGCAAGATAAAGTAGTGAAGGTGATCATTGATGGCGGGAGCTACCATAATCTTGCTAGTCGTGAGATGGTTGACAAGCTTGGTTTGAAGTTGCTGCGACACCCTCATCCATATCATGTCCAATGGTTGAATGATTCGGGAGATATCAAGATTGCATATAAAGTGAAAGTTCCATTCAAGATTGGGGAATATGTTGACACGGTGGAGTGTGATGTGGCACCCATGTCGGTGTGTCACTTGCTGCATGGAAGACCATGGCAATATGATCGATATAGCCAATATTGTGGGAGAACAAATCAGATCACTCTTGATCTAAAAGGGAAGAAGTTTGTACTCAAGCCTATGACACCTCAACAAATCATGGCTGAACACTTACAAAAGAAATCTGAAATTGTTCCAGTGAGTAGAGAGGCAGGAGAGCAAAAGAAATTGAGTGCCATCCACAACTCGGTGAGTGAGTGCCACAAGCCAAACTTGAGAGAAAAAAATAAAGGAGAGGGAGAGCATCTAGTTATGCTAGCCACAAAATCTGAAATGAGAGAAGTTAGGAACAACCCAGATCAAGTGCTCTTTGTACTTGTGTACAAGGACGTATTAGTTTCAGCTAATGACATCACCTCTCTTCCTAGTGTTGTGTCTCATCTTTTGCAGGACTATGAAGATGTTTTCCAAAGGAGACACCAGCTGGACTACCTCCAATTCATGGGATTGAGCATCAAATTGATCTCATTCCAGGGGCTGCACTCCCTAATCGTCCGCCATACTGCACCAATCCGGAAGAAACAAAGGAGATACAATGGCAAGTGCAAGAACTTCTTGACAAAGGTTTTGTTCGTGAAAGTTTAAGTCCTCGTGTTGTTCCTGTGATTTTAGTACCTAAGAAAGATGGTTCTTGGAGGATGTGTGTTGATTGTAGAGCTATAAATGGGTGACAGAACCATCAAAAAGAATCAGCCACCATTTTTTATTGCCAAAAGCTATGAAGTCCCATGAGGACTTGTTGGAAAGCTTGTCAAGTCTAATTTCCAATGCAACAAGTGCCGACCTGTTTGGAATTTTCTTCTGGGCGTTAGACCTATTTTAGTGAAGACTGGTCAGCAGTTTATCAGCCTGCATGATGATCAAATTCCCATGCAAAACTGTACTATTGTACAATATTTCGTGGTACATGCTGTACATGGTGTGAATTCTTATCAAGTTAGCTTTCCAACGCATCTAGCCGCACATCATTTGGAGGTTCCAAGGTGGAGTTATTGCCAAAACACTGAAGACTGCGCAGAAGTCAAACAGCCACGCGGGAACCCAGCAGGAAGCCAGTTCGAAGAGGCCCATTTACATAGTCTGACTTATCTTTTTTATTTCGTGTTCCTACCTATCCAGAAGGGTTGTTCCTTGTATAAATACCCCCTTACTCTATAGCATTTGGAGTCAACTTGATATTTGATATACAGAAACCCTTTGTTTAACTGTGTGCTAACAAATATTCAGAGAGTGATCTCTACCCCTTTGCTCTTGTGATTTCCTTACGGGATTACAGAAGCGGCAGCTTCATCTGCTCCCTATTGGTGCTCCTACTCCCTTCAAGGTTGTCCTTGATTGATTGTAGGCTGTGTTGGTTGGTTCCTTGAGAGTGTGGTTGGGCGAATCCTCGATTCAGGTTGCCGGTTAAAGACGGTGGTTGGCTTCAAGTTTTATTTGCCAGGTTGCACTAGTTATCGCTGCTTGCAGCAAGTTATCTTGGCTTCTCTGGAGCTAATTATCTGGTGTTTATCCTACGTCGTGAAGATCGGGACATCGTATTGTATCAACTTGTTGCAGGTTGTGATGTATCATGGCGACTGCAAGAGTTGGTTGGCTCCTGCCGTAGAGACGGAGTGTGATCATGGGTATGATCCTTCTGAGTTATCTTGTCTCTAATGCTTTTGTTGGAAGTCGACCTTGGTACTGGCATGTACTTGAAATAAGATTAATGTTAGTTTCAAATTACTTTGCTTCCGCTACTTTTCAATTTAAGTTGTAATAACTACGTTGAACTCTGATGTATATTGAATTACTTGTGAAATGGTTGTAACATGTGACTTGTTATATTCAATCACTACGATCTTAGCTGGTATGTTGGTTAGTTTGAAATCCCTCGTGATTTCATTGGACTACCAGAGTTATATGGGCTCAAGTGCGAGAATTTGATCACTTCGTTGATTGTTTTTGTACTTGTGCTCTTATAATTTGAACGGTTCCGTGACAGTCTCCTTCATCCATGCTAGCCTTTGCCTCCCAGCGTCTTCTTTTCTCCATCGTTTTCTCTAATATTTTGGGATTTGCTTAAATCACTTGACTCCGAATGGTGTCCTTCACTTATCAGTATTTGTCCATCTCTATGAAACCTTCCTTGGAATCCCCCCTTCCATCTCCTTGTTCCGTTATTTCTTTCGTCTAAAACCGCACCCCCAGAGTGATAATATTTCTCCTCTGGTGGTTGTGGGATTCGATTCAGTGAGGGAAAAAATCTCTTTTTCGACTATGACCTGGTTGATTCAGTGAAGGAGTGGCGTTCTGAGTGGTTTTACGCTAGAAACATGCTTCCCGCTCTTGCTGTTCACTCTGATTCTAGTCCCTCGGTCAATGATCGTTGGGAGAAGAACCCTCTATCGAGCAAAGAGCTTAAGGTCCAGACATTGCTTGAGATAATCCGAGTTCTGAAGCAACAAGGCCTGACTGTCTTCGAAACCGTCGCTAGTTATCTGTGTCGATGAGTTCAACCTTTGAAAGTGAGGGAGAACTACGGCTTTGAGTACTCTAGAGCCGAGGACCCTTCTCGTATGGTCCCGGCTCTGGAGTTAACCAAAAAAGAGGTGCTGGAGTGCCTCAAGAAAATTCTAAACGGAGTGAGCATCATCCCGCACACGGTCCCTGAGTACCGTGCCGACAATCGACCTCTTGTTGTTAGTTGTTTTACTTCTATGAGTACTTTTCTTTATATTTCCTTCATTGTTGGTACTTTCTATCTTCAATTTTTTGCTTAATCTTTCTCCTTTGGTTGTTTTGTCTATTTGTGGGAATTGGGGCGTAACTTTGTTGATTTGATCCCCACTGATGACAACCCTTCTGGGGTGAAAGTTGGAGAGAAAGTTGCTGGAGTGTCCTCATCCAGTAAGTCTCAAGCCACCACCATCCTTCCTGGTGCTTCCGTCATAGAACTCAACCCATACATTGAGTATGTCCCCCATCCAGTTCCTCAAGCTCCTCGTAGCGTCAGCAAGAGGGCGTGAGCAGACGACGCTTCCACCGGTGTGTCTATTACCAAGAAGCCTTATCAATCGAGTACTCGTTTAGGTACTCTAGTTGTAGGTAGCATGCTCCTAGGTGAGAATTTTAATATTTTTTGTCTTCTTTGTTGTTTGTTCGTGTCCTTAAACGAGTACTTTCTCTTTTCTCATATGTTACTATGGTTGAGTTGCTCGAGGGCGAGGAGGATGAGGGTGTGCGACCCTCGACACATGTTGGTGAGTTGTTGTATTTTTTGTTTTCTTGCTATTATTCTTGGGCACTTCTTTTGACTTGTCCTTGTCCTTTGTAGTAAGTGGGTGTCGGGCCTGAGTTCTTCTGGGGCTCAGGCATCAATCACACCATCCCTGGCATAGGGTGGTGATGATATTTTTGCTGCCACCATGCCTCCACCAAAGTCTTCAGTTTGGATTGGGGATATTAGTATGAAGAGAAGGACAGCTAGGTGAGTGAATTCTGGCTAGCTTTGTTTGTATCGGTTTTCCCTTTTCTGGTTCATCTTCTTAGCGTTGAGGTTGTCCATCATCTTGCAGGTCCTCACCTACGCCTTCCCCCAACCCCCGGTCGGCTTCTTCTCAGTCCGCTGGTGCGGCCATGCGTACTAAGTCTCAGGACTAGGAATGCACGGTCAGCGAGGTGGGTCTGAGGGAGACGGTGGCCCTTGATGATCATGCTACCGTGGAGTCACCCACTTCGGAGGTGACCATATGACCGTGGCGGTGGATCCGGCTATGGAGGTAGCCGGGATTTCTTCTGCTGCTGTTTTGGCTCTAGTGGTGGTCTCCTTGGCTGAGCCGACTTCTTCCGCTACTAGTCATGCTTCCGGCAGTCTTCGTCTAGAGGAGGACGTGGTGCTACAATTTGATGCCACCCACCGTCTCTCCGAGTTAACCGCATCTTGGGGAAGGCTTGCAGCAGGCGTGATTTCCTTTGGTGAGCAGCTTCAGGTTAGAGCTTCTTCTGTTCCTTTTTGTTCCATGGTCTTTTTAGTTTTTTGTTTCTCTTTCTCATCTTCTTTCCTTCCTTTTTCTGCGGGAGAAATCTTTCTCTCGGGATCACTCT
Source organism: Saccharum hybrid cultivar R570 (assembly GCA_038087645.1). Taxonomy (NCBI): domain Eukaryota; kingdom Viridiplantae; phylum Streptophyta; class Magnoliopsida; order Poales; family Poaceae; genus Saccharum; species Saccharum hybrid cultivar. The sequence continues at coordinate 9,415,740 of JAQSUU010000005.1, read as the reverse complement.
AGCTTTTTTGGCTTGGGTGAGACTGAGAAGAACTATCCTTTTAATTCAGCTAGCTAAAGGCGTAGTTGGCTAGTAAGGAGGTGGAGCTGGATTTCGAGCGCCAAGGGCGCTAGGACTCTAAGATGGCTTTCCGTGCGCAAATCATTAAGGCAGAGCAGAGGAGGGACGAAGCCATGGCTGTAACACCCCTGGGTGTTAAGCATGCGTTAGCATCCAAAGCATTGAGCATTAACATCAAATACATGTTTATCATTACATGCAATATAAGCCCCTTTAAATTTAAAAGTTGAAAAACAATTACTTAAACCCTAATTGTGCATTTGAGAGCTAAAGAGTGGTAAATTTTTGTGTAACTACAATTTTAGATAATCTAGAATAAATTAACATGATTTTTGGAGAAACTTTTGTATTTAAAAAATTCCACTAATTTTGCTTTTAAAAATATTCTAGAAAAGTGAATTTTTACTTAAAATTTAGCTTTAAATCATTAATTCAAAATATATTCAGAATTTTGAAAAGTTCCCCACATGAAAGTTGTAGAGAATTAAATTTTGAACAACTTTTATTTTGGACAAAAATTGTGAAAACGTCTTTTTCATCTTCAAATTTGAATTTGAATCAATTTGGAAAAATCTAGAAATTATTTTTATTTGGAAAAGGGTTTCCCGGTTTTACTGGGCCGCCGCCCCGCTTCTCGGCCCACGGCCGAAGCTGACCTGGCCCGTCTCGCGCGTCCGCCCGCGCGCTTGTCCAAGCGCGCCCCGCGCCAGCGCACGACCGCGCTCAGACCGCGGCCGCCGCGTGGAAGCCGCTCGCCATCGCCGGCATATGGGTGGCACGCCATGGCCCCCACCGCCTCGCCACGCCTCCAAGTCGACCGAACCGCGCGGTCGCTCCTTGTCCCTCCCATTTCGCTTCTCCGCACGCCAGCAGCAACCGCAGCGGAGCCCACGGCCACCGCCTATCGCCGCTGTGTTCTACCCGAGCCCAATTCGTCTTGCCCACCGCTCCGACTCCCCTTGCCGCTGCTATTGCACCCTCTCTCACCGTCGGAAACGCCAAGGTAAAGCCCTTTCGGGCATTCTTCTCTGTCTTCGGCGTGGTCGCCATGGTGGTCCACCGTCGCTAGCACGGTTCCACCTCTCCCTCCCCATTCTCTCGCGCGCACCGCCTCCGCCTCGGCATCGCAGAGCTCATGCGCTCCTTCCCGTGCCTCCCTGTGGCTGGGAGAACCTTGCCCGATGGCAAGCCGCGCCGCCATTCGCCGCTGCCCGCCGGCATGCCGCTCCAGTGAGCTGCCCGGCCATCTATTGGCACCTATCGGTGCGGCTTAGTGAGCTGAGCACACTGGTGCCACCCGTGTCGCATGTGGGCTCGCCGCCGGTGAGCTCCGGCCGGCGATGCTCCTGCCGGCCTTCTCTCAGGCTGACCAGTGGGTCCAGTTTGACCCCTGCGCCCACCTGTTTGTCTCAGTGCATTGGTCCGGTGTGTAGCAGCGGGGTGCGCGTAGCATTTAGACCGGTTAGCTTTTTGGTTTTTAAAGAAAAGGATTTTCTAGAAATCTTGAAAAGGCTTTCAAAAATCTTATCTCAAGATTTATAGCTCCAAAAATTATGAAACAAATTTTGTAGTGTTTCTCATGAGTAGATCTACAGTTTAAAAATATTGCATGTTAGTTTTGTGATACTTTTCTGAGTAGATTTATTTAATTACTAGAAATGCTGATATCTTAGAAAATGTGTAGTAAATAGAATAATGATGAGAAAAATGTGGTTCTTGTTGCATTAGTCTTTCTTAGTGATGTACTTTCTAGGAAAAATGTTTGTGAAGCATGTCCTGTGAAAAATTATTGAAGTGTAGCTCAAATGCCTTTAATTGATGATTTTTGTTATTTTTGGTAGAGAGCTAAAGTTTTGTAACACATGCATGTAATAATTTTTGTAATGGGCTTGTTTACTGTGAGTAACATAGGAAAATGTGAAATCTATTGTTTGATACTTTTTCTAGTACAAAGTATTTTCATGCTCATTATTATGCTATAGCTTGTTTATTTTGTATAGATAGTTTTACTTATCCAAGTTCTATGAAATTTTTGTAGTAGGTTATTTAGAGTAAGAGTGTGCTACTATAATTTTTGTAGATTTTTACCTGCAACAGAAATAGTTGTTGATGTGTAACCCTAGTTAAATAGGAAATAAAAGGTTATTCTTTATGAGAAATTAAAAGTAATAAAAAGTGTTTGGTGTATCTTTGAAGCATCATAAGGCCTTGCTGATGTTGCTTGATGGGTTAAGTTAGTCAGGTTTGACACAGTGTGACCACACTTGTGTGTATATTATGTGCTAACTAGTAGAATAATAGATTGCATGTTTTCTGGTACATGTTCTTGGATGATGTGGACTACCTTGTAGAAGATGTTGTAATCCATACTATCCGTTCAATGTGCTCATCTGCATATCATGTCATCATAGCATTCCACCACATTCGATGCACTGTTTGCATGTTTACTTATGCACTTGCATCATACAGGATCGTAGGAGGAGTCGCAGGTAGCAGTACCGGAAGAGCAAGGTTGGACCGATCAGCAGGAGCCCAGGCACAGGAGGTGCCCGAGGAAGAAGAGCAAGGCGAGGAGCTGTCCGAGTGCGTAGACCATCAGCCTAGCTCGTTCGAAAGAGGCAAGCCGCGGAGCATTTTAAGTCTCCTACTTTATAAAAGCAATTCTTTACTATATGAGTTATAGATATATATATTGTTGCATTAAGTTTAGGAGTTGAGTGAAACCGTTGTTGCATTATTATCCTTGCCCACTTGATTACCTTTTACCCTGTTAGGTCAGGATCGAATAAATGCTTAGCCATGCTTAAACCGGCAGAAGTCGGGTGATTTCCTGTCACCTGCGAGCAATAGGTGAATACCTGGTTATGGTTAGCTATAAATTGTTATCATGGAAAGTAACCAATTGTTGATGGATAAAGGGAGACCGGGTGGAGTCTTATAGGTTTTGGACTATAGTGATTCCGTCTGTGTCGATTAAGGACCGATCGTTGCTCATCCCTCTTGTCATGTTGAACGCATGTCTCACACTTAGCTGGCCGAATAAAGTGCCTTTCGACCGCGAAGCTAGTGACACTATTTCGAGCCGGGATAAACTCGGATTGGTAGACTGGTGCTGAAGGGGGTATGACGGGGATGCGAAGAGTGAGCCCAAGGTGCGTCCTAGCAATCGGACGGTCCCTGGGTAGTGCGGTCCATGATTGTTATCCCACGGCTTCTTGGAAAGTGTCATTGGTGATCTATGCGACCCTAACGGGGAAAGCATGGTTTGTGTGAGGAACAAATCACCAGCTGGTTAGGAATCGATTCGAATCGCCATCGCTCCTGGATAGTGAGCACTTGACTCGAGCTACGGCATCGTAGTAGCAATAATGGAACACGGATGGTTTAGTGAATGATGTTGAAAATGCTAAACCTGATATGGTAACTTAGATGTTAATAGTGAATCAAGTGATTGCTTTAGCAATAGGTGCTTACCTAGATTGAATAGGACATAATAAAAATGATGTAAAAGTAGCAAAAATTTGTTATTCATGATAACTTATGCTTTTCGCAAATGAGTCAAGCCAGTCCACTGTACAAAGGCCTCGCATACTCCTTGGTGTCTTTATTTCTAGTTTATGACGGGTAAGTCTAGCTGAGTACCTTCTCGTACTCAGGGCGTTGTTCCCATTGTTGTTGCAGATGGTCAGATGTACTATGGTTATTGCATCAACTGTCTATATCCGGCGATGGGCGACAACTAGGACCATGGGCAATGGTCACTCCGTTCGACTTATCTAATGCTTTTGTGGACCATGACTATCTTCTGGCAATGTATTTGAACTAAGTGTGTGTGGTTTAAAACTACTTGCTTCCGCTATGTTAATTTGAACTGATGTTGTAATAACTTTTATTCTGGACTCCGATGTATTCAACTTTCATTGCGAACTTTATGTAGCATGTGAACTGTGGCTGCTAAATCAATACGATCTTGGTTATATGTTGGTTGGTTTGAAATCCCTCGTGATTTCATGGAATCTCGGGTTATACGGGCTTAAGTTTGATAAATTATCTGCTTCGGTGGAAGATTTTCTTACTTAATCTCGTATAATCATGTTGATCCGTTACAGCTAGTATCAGAGCTTGGTTTAGCACGTTACTATTCACATGGGTATTTAAAAACAAAATTGTGTTTTCAATTAAATTTTAAAACTTAAGAGTGTGCCAGTGATCATATCCTTTATGCCCAGTAAGGACTCTAGGTGGCTTATTTAAGTACTAACTTGGGGGTTTGCATCATATTTCAAATTCGTCGCTCATACGGCGTGTATTGTATGAGTGCCATTCACTCGAGTGGTAATGTATGGATCAATTACCTCTACGCCTTGGTAAGTGAGAGTTGTGAGAGCATGGTCAGATACACTGCCGATCTAGGGAAGTGCTTATGTGATGCCGAAACACTTACGTGTCATGCGCATGTTCGTATAAAGGTATCCAATGTGTGGGAATTCCATCATGTGGTGACGATGCCGTCAATAGGATGACGATTCGGGTAGTTGCTACCGTTATACTCGTATCTGGGGATGCGTGTAGAGCGAGTAGCTTACTTTACTGCTTTCTTGCATATTTTTCATACTATGAGGTTTGGGCTGAAGTGACTTTCTGCAGGTACATAACAGCGCTATCAAGTAGTACGTATTAGTTACGTTTACAAGAGATCGTTGTTTGCCACCGTTTATCCCGTTAGTAATTATTAATTCTCTAAGTTTGTGAGGACGTACGGAACGTGCATGCATCATGTTTGTGCATTTCATTCATGGCATTGTTCCTCCCCTTATAAGTTGATTATCTCATTTCGATAAAAATGCCAACTTAAAATCTGTTCTCACCCCGGTAATAAAAATTTTGCTACAGATGGCACGCACCAAGCAGACAGCCTGCAAGTCCACAAGCAGAGCTCCCCATCATCAGCTTGCTCCACGCACTCGTCAGCGCCATACTTTTCTTGGAGAGTTTGGGATGCCTACGCTCTTGTGGAGAGTGCTCAGCTATGTAGGCTATCCTGATGGAATGGAGCCCCGCTACTTTTGGGCGAATGAGCAGTTGGGAGAAGGACTTTCGGTGACTGTGGAAGCAGTGGTTCGTCCCCGAGGTGATGGTTCTGAGTGGACTGGTTGGCGTTTTGAGTCACCTGGCAGGACTGCTGAAGAAGCCGCTGAGAGGGCAGCCTTTGGGATCCTGAGGGATATCATGGATCGCTTTCCTCAAGAGTTGGCAGCAGCTATAGTTGGAGTCTTTCCAAGGGGCAACCCCTCCACTGACTCGTGGCAGCAGGCAAGAGGAAGATCCCTGGAGATTAGTGCAGCAGAAGCCCAGAACAGTGACAACCCCTCCATGAGTGCCATGTTCGCAGTGATGAAGGCCTTCGATGGAGTGGAAGGTAGCCTGCGACGTGTGTCTGGTGCTCTTGGTCAGGCTCGTGACGACCGACATTAGCTCCAGAGGGACCACCACGCTGAGATTGAGAGGCTCACCACAGAGATGGCTCAGTTGACTCATCAGAGGGATCAGGCTACCCAGAGGACCGTGGTCTTTGAGGGAGACGTACCTGCACTGAGAGAGCAAGTTGGACGTCTGACCACCGCCAACAGGAATGCTGAGCGCATGTTGACCCATGTGCTCCATCAGAGGAATGAAGCCTGGTCTGCAGAGGATGTTTTGAGGGCTCGACAGTTTGACCTAGAGCAGCAGCTGGCCAATGCAGAGCAGTACAATGACAACCTACATGAGGAGGTTCATCGGCTGAACAACCAACTCAACCCCTATGTTCCTCCTGGTGCGGCAGAGATGGATTTGGATGAAGACGAAGATCCCGAAGAGCCTGAGGCACCCGCTGAGGATGACGATGACGCTATAGATGGTGACAACGCCAACGTCTCTGACTTAGATAGTGACCACGATGAGTAGGCTAGTAGTTGTTGCACTAGCTACTAGGGTTCCGTCAGCATGATCTTTTGCTTTGTTGGCACGTTGGGCATGTAATAATGAGTAGAAAGACTAAGACTTTTGTGTAACGTTGGAAAACTTGGATGTGTTTGTGGCGGTATCCGAACGTCAAAAGTCCAGTATATGTATGCTGGCAATTTGGTTGTAATGGACGCGATATGTGCACTTAAGTAATATAATTAGTGATGTTGTGTTAATTGGAATGACTTATTGTGCCCCTGTTTTATTGTATGAATTTATTCTCTCCAATGAATTCAGTACGGCATAATTTTTCATTCGCTCGCAATTTCTACAACATCACCTAATAATTACTGTTGCTGAAATATACAGATGTCGAACACTCGTCGTACCGTGTATGACGCCACTGAGGCTGGTGGCAATGCAGCTAGAAATGATGACCGTGACCCACCACTGCCTCCTCCTCCGCCGTACACCGTGGAACAGTTCTTCGCATAGTTCCTCAGAAGCCAACGCAACATGGAGAGCATGCAGCAGAATAAGGAAGCTGCATTGCGTAGTATTGCGGATAACACCCGTCATGGGATACACCCGGGTGGGCATGAAGCGAACAAGTACAATAGTTTCAAGGATTTCATGGACACCCGTCCACCGATTTTCAAGGAAGCCGCAGAACCCTTGGATGCAGAAGAGTGGATTAACACCATGGAGGACAAGTTTCGTGTCTTAAGGATGATCGAAGTGTTGAAGACCGAGTATGCAGCTCATCAGCTTCAAGGTCCGGCAGGAATGTGGTGGAAGCACCACCGCACCACTTTTCCTCCCCATGCCCACATCACTTGGAGGGAGTTCACGGAAGCATTTCGTGGAGTATACATTCCACATGGTCTAACAGAGATGAAGCTTGGAAAATTCCTAGCACTGAATCAAGGCATGAAGACTGTGACCTAGTATCTGCATGCGTTCAATAACCTAAGCCGTTATGCCACTGATATGGTGAATACTGATGCCAAGAAGATCGCTAGCTTCAAGAGAGGCCTGAATCCCAAGATGATGAAACACGTGGGTACCAACATGAGAACTGGTTTCAACGACTTTGTTAGTGACTGTTTGAAGCAAGAGAAGAACAACAATGTTTATGCTGTGTTCAAGACTCGTAAAAGAGCTTTCGAGTCGGGTCCGTCCCAGCCCAGGGCCCCGATGGCCAATTGTCCCGCGTATTGTTCTCCTACCCCTGGTGCAAGGTTCAGGCCGCCATAGAGGAAGGGTCAGAATGCTCAGCAACCTCAGAGGAACCAGAAACCATTCAAGATGGCATTGCCACAATCGAAGGCAAGACAAGGCAGTTCATTTGGAGCTGTGACTCAAGTGAAGGGACCGTGTTTCAACTGCAACCAACCCGGGCACTTTGCGAAGTTTTGCCCCTACCCCAAGAAACAACAGACGCAGTATCAGGCTCGTGTGCACCACACCACTGTGGATGACATCCTGGAAGGAGAACCTGTTACAGCTGGTATGTTTTCTATCAACAATCATCCTGCAGTAGTCTTATTTGATTCTGGATCATCTCATTCATTTGTAAGTCAAGCTTTTGTTAAGCGGTATGAGCAAAAGATAGTTGAATTGGAATGTGCATATCGGATCAGTTCAGTCAGGGCTGATCTATTGACTAATCAAATAGTTCAGGGAGTAACCCTAAACATATCAAACAGACGATATAAGCTTAATTTGATAGTCATGCTAGGGCTAGTTTTGGATGTGATTATGGGAATGAACTGGATGAATAAGATGGGAGTAGTCATTGATATTGGAGGAAGAAGTATTTCTCTTAAGGAACCAAGTGGGGAAGGCACCTTTTAGGTGGTCCTACCTCGAAAAGTAGACCTAGGCAGCATGACTTGTGCCATCCAAACTACTCTGCTAGCCAAGATTCCAGTAGTATGTGAGTTTCCAGATGTGTTTCCAGATGAGTTACCTGGACTTCCACTAGACCGAGATGTTGAGTTTGCCATTGAATTAATTCCTAGAACAGCACCAATCTTAAGAAGGCCTTATCGGATGCCTCCAAATGAGTTAGCAGAATTGAAGAAACAACTCTAGGATCTACTAAGAAAAGGTTTGATTTGTCCCAGCTCGTTTGAATGGGGATGCCCCCGCACTGTTCATGAAAAAGAAAAAGGATAACTCCTTACGCATGTGCGTGGACTATCAGCCACAGAATGCTATGACAATTAAAAACAAGTATCCTCTTCCTCGGATTGATATCTTGTTTGACCAATTGTCTAAAGCCAAAGTGTTCTCTAAGATAGATTTGAGATCAGGGCATCATCAGATTAAGATTAGGCTGCAAGATGTGCCTAAGACCGTGTTTTCTACCAGATATGGGTTGTACGAGTATCTTGTCATGTCCTTTGGATTGACAAATGCTCCTGCATACTTTATGTATCTGATGAATTCTGTCTTTATGCCAGAGTTGGATAAGTTTGTGATTGTGTTCATTGATGACATACCAATTTACTCAGAGAATGAAGAAGCTCACGCAGAACATCTTAGCATTGTCTTGACTAGACTCAGAGAACATCGGTTGTATGCTAAATTTAGTAAATGTGAGTTCTGGCTTAAGACAGTTCCTTTTCTTGGTCATGTGTTGTCTGAACATGGAATTTCAGTAGACCCTAGTAAGGTACAAGAGGTCATGGACTAGAAGTCACCAACCACAGTTCATGAGGTTCGAAGTTTTCTTGGTTTAGCTGGGTACTATCGTCGCTTCATACCAGATTTCTCGAACATTGCCAAGCCAATGACAAGTCTATTACAGAAGGATCATAAGTTTGTCTGGACAGAGGAGTGTGAGGTAGCTTTCTGCACCTTGCGGAAGTTGTTGACCACTGCTCCTGTTCTGGCACAACCGGACATAGAAAAACCATTTGATGTGTTTTGTGATGCATCTAAGAATGGGTTAGGATGTGTGCTAATGCAAGATGGAAGGGTCATTGCGTATGCCTCACGTCAATTGAGGAAGCATGAGGTTAATTACCCTACACACGACTTGGAGTTCGCAGCAATTGTGCATGCTCTAAAGATTTGGAGACACTACCTGCTGGGAAATGTGTGTAATATCTTTACAGATCATAAGAGTCTCAAATACATTTTTACTCAGTCTGAGTTGAACATGCGACAGAGAAGATGGTTAGAGCTGATAAAGGATTATAATCTGAATGTGCACTATCATCCCGGGAAGGCTAATGTAGTAGCAGATGCCCTAAGTAGGAAATCACATTCTATTGTTGTACAACCGTTGTTTGAAGAGGGGTTTAATTTATTGCATCCTGCTATGTTGCATAATATTCAGATCAGTTGTACCTTGGAGAGCAAGATCATTGAAGGTCAGAAAACAGATAAGGGAATATTTCATATCAAAGAGAAAATGAAGAGGGAACCAACCAAACACTTTAGATTGGATGACCAAGGAGTGTTATGGTTTAAGGATCGCCTGGTAGTACCCAAAGATCGAGAGCTCAAGAACAAGTTGATGGATGAGGCTCATCATTCTAAGCTGTCTATCCATCCTTGAAGTAGTAAAATGTACCAAGAGTTGAGACCCCGTTATTGGTGGACTAAGATGAAAAAGGAGATTACAGCGTATGTTGCTCGTTGCGACATGTGTTGTAGAGTGAAAGCTCTTCACATGAGACCCGCAGAACTTTTGCAACCCTTGTCTATAGCCGATTAGAAATGGGATGATATAAGTATGGATTTTATTACTGGTCTTCCCACCACACAAAAATGACATGATTCGATTTGGGTAATAGTAGACCACCTTACCAAATCAGCTCACTTTTTGCCAGTTAAGACAACCTTTCGCCCACCTCAATATGTGGAGAAGTATATTGCTGAGATTGTTCGATTACATGGTATACCAAAGACGATCGTGTCTGATCGTGGTTCACAGTTTACCTCTCATTTTTGGGAGCATCTTCATAAAGGATTGGGTACCAGTTTGGTTCGCAGTACAGCTTACCATCTGCAGACCGATGGGTAGACAGAGCGAGTTAACGCTGTTCTTGAAGATATGCTTAGAGCTTGTGTGCTATCATCTAGAGGCTCATGGGAATCATGGTTACCTTTGGCAGAATTCGCTTACAACAACAGTTACCAAGAGAGTATCAAGATGGTACCTTTTGAAGCCTTGTATGGCAGGAAGTGCAGAACACCGTTAAATTGGGTTGAAGGCAGAGAAAAAGGTCTGTATTATCTAACAAAACATGCAAGCTGCACAGTCCCATCAGAAGAGTTATGCAGATAAGAGAAGGAGACCATTATATTTCCAAGTGGGTGACTACGTCTATTTGAAGGTTACCCCAATGAAGAAGAAACGGTTTGGAATCAAGAAGAAACTGGCTATTAGATATGTAGGACCATACCGGATCATAGAGAAAAGGGTCCCGTCGCTTATAAGCTGCAGTTACCAGAAGAGATGAGTTTGATATTTCCCGTCTTCCACGTATCACAGTTGAAGAAGTGTCTACGTGTTCCAGAAGAGAGAATAGAACCTCAGGGTATTCGGATCAAGGCAGACTTGGAATATTGTGAGCAACCGATTCGAGTTTTGGATACTAAGGACCGAGTCACTCGGAATAAAGTGGTGACAACCTACAAGATTCAGTGGAGCAATCATGATAAGAGTGATGCTTCGTGGGAAGCAGGAGAATATCTTCAAAACGCTTACCAAGATTTTTACAATAAGTGGTTCGTAAATCAAAATCTCGGGACGAGATTCTTATAAGGGGGGAGGGCTGTAACACCCCTGGGTGTTAAGCATGCATTAGCATCCAAAGCATTGAGCATTAACATCACATACATGTTTATCATTACATGCAATATAAGCCCCTTTAAATTTAATAGTTGAAAAACAATTACTTAAACCCTAATTGTGCATTTGAGAGCTAAAGAGTGGTAAAATTTTGTGTAACTACAATTTTAGATAATCTAGAATAAATTAACATGATTTTTGGAGCAACTTTTGTATTTAAAAATTTCCTCTAATTTTGCTTTTAAAAATATTCTAGAAAAGTGAATTTTTACTTAAAATTTGGCTTTAAATCATTAATTCAAAATCTATTCAGAATTTTGAAAAGTTCCCTACATGAAAGTTGTAGAGAATTAAATTTTGAACAACTTTTATTTTGGGCAAAAAATTGTGAAAACGTCTTTTTCATCTTCAAATTTGAATTTGAATCAATTTGCAAAAATCTAGAAATTATTTTTATTTGGAAAAGGGTTTCGCGGTTTTACTGGGTCGCCGCCCCGCTTCTCGGCCCACGGCCGAAGCCGGCCTAGCCCGTCTCGCACGTCCGCCTGCGCGCTCGCCCACCCGTGCCCCACACCAGCGCATGACTGCGCTCAGACCGCGGCCACCGTGTGGAAGCCGCTCACCGTCGCCGGCGTACGGGTGGCACGCCGTGGCCCCCATCGCCTCGCCACGCCTCCAAGTCGACCGAAACGCGCGATCGCTCCTCGTCCCTCCCATTTCGCTTCTCCGCGCACCAGCAGCAACCGCAGCAGAGCCCGCAGCCACGTGCCATTGCCACCGCCCTTCGAGCTCCGCCACCGCCTATCGCCGCCGCTGTTCTACCCGTGCCCAATTCGTCTTGCCCACCGCTTCGACTCCCCTTGCTGCTGCTATTGCGCCCTCTCTCACCGTCAGAAACGCTAAGGTAAAGCCCTTTCGGGCATTCTTCTCCGTCTCCAGCGTGGTCGCCATGGCGGTCCACCGTCGCTAGCACGGTTCCACCTCTCCCTCCCCATTCTCTCGCGCGCACCGCCTCCGCCTCGGCATCGCAGAGCTCATGCGCTCCTTCCCGTGCCTCCCCGTGGCCGGGAGCACCTTGCCCGACGGCAAGCCGCGCCGCCATTCGCCGTCGCTCGCTGGCATGCCGCTCCAGTGAGCTGCCCGGCCATCTATTGGCACCTATCGGTGCGGCTTAGTGAGTTGAGCACACTGGTGCCACCCGTGTCGCATGTGGGCTCGCCGCCGGTGAGCTCCGGCCGGCGATGCTCCTGCCGGCCTCCTCTCAGGCTGACCAGTGGGTCTAGTTTGACCCCTGGGCCCGCCTGTCTGTCTCGGTGCATTGGTCCGGTGTGTAGCAGTGGGGTGCGCGTAGCATTTAGACCGGTTAGCTTTTCGGTTTTTAAAGAAAAGGATTTTCCAGAAATCTTGAAAAGGCTTTCAAAAATCTTATCTCAAGATTTATAGCTCCAAAAATTATGAAACAAATTTTGTAGTGTTTCTCATGAGTAGATCTACAGTTTAAAAATATTACATGTTAGTTTTGTGATACTTTTCTGAGTAGATTTATTTAATTACTAGAAATGCTGATATCTTAGAAAATGTGTAGTAAATAGAATAATGATGAGAAAAATGTGGTTCTTGTTGCATTAGTCTTTCTTAGTGATGTACTTTCTAGGAAAAATGTTTGTGAAGCATGTCCTGTGAAAAATTATTGAAGTGTAGTTCAAATGCCTTTAATTGATGATTTTTGTTATTTTTGGTAGAGAGCTAAAGTTGTATAACACATGCAAGTGATAATTTTTCTAATGGGCTTGTTTACTTTGAGTAACATAGGAAAAATGTGAAATCTGTTGTTTGATACTTTTTCTAGTACAAAGTGTTTTCATGCTCATTATTATGCTATAGTTTGTTTATTTTGTATAGATAGTTTTACTTATCCAAATTCCATGAAATTTTTGTAGTAGGTTATTTAGAGTAAGAGTGTGCTACTGTAATTTTTGTACATTTTTACCTGCAACAAAAATAGTTGTTGATGTGTAACCCTAGTTAAATAGGAAATAAAAGGTTATTCTTTATGAGAAATTAAAAGTAATAAAAAGTGTTTGGTGTATCTTTGAAGCATCATAAGGCATGTTTTGTGGTACATGTTCTTGGATGATGTGGACTACCTTGTAGAAGATGTTGTAATCCATACTATCCGTTCAATGTGCTCATTTGCATATCATGTCATCATAGCATTCCACCACATTCGATGCATCGTTTGCATGTTTACTTATGCACTTGCATCATACAGGATCGCAGGAGGAATCACAGGTAGCAGTACCGGAAGAGCAAGCTTGGACCGATCAGCAGGAGCCCCAGGCACAGGAGGTGCCCGAGGAAGAAGAGTAAGGTGAGGAGCTGCCCGAGTGTGTAGACCATCAGCCTAGCTCATTCAAAAGAAGCAAGCCCCGGAGCATTTTAAGTCTCCTACTTTATCAAAGCAATTCTTTACTATATGAGTTATAGATATATATATTGTTGCATTAAGTTTAGGAGTTCAGTGAAACTGTTGTTGCATTATTATCCTTGCCCACCTGATTACCTTTTACCCTATTAGGTCAGGATCGAATAAATGCTTAGCTATGCTTAAACTGGTAGAAGTCGGGTGATTTCCTGTCACCTGCGAGCTATAGGTGAATACCTGATTATGGTTAGCTATAAATTGTTATCATGAAAAGTAACCAATTGTTGATGGATAAAGGGAGACCAGGCGGAGTCTTATAGGTTTTGGACTATAGTGATTTCGTCTATGTCGATTAAGGACTGATCATTCATCTTGTCATATTGAACGCATGCCTCACACTTAGCTGGCCGAATAAAGTACCTTTCGACCGCGAAGCTAGTGACACTATTTCGAGTCGGGATAAACTCAGATTGGTAGACTGGTGCTGAAGGGGGTATGACGGGGACGCAAAGAGTGAGCCCAAGGTGCGTCCTGGCAGTCGAGCGGTCCCTGGGTAGTGCGGTCCATGATTGTTATCCCGTGGCTTCTTGGAAAGTGTCATTGGTGATCTAAGCGACCCTGACGGGGGAAGCATGGTTTGTGTGAGGAACAAATCACCGGCTGGTTAGGAATCGATTCGAATCGCCATCGCTCCTGGATAGTGAGCACTTGACTCGAGCTACGGCATCATAGTAGCAATAATGGAACACGGATGGTTAAGTGAATGATGTTGTAAATGCTAAACCTGATATAGTAACTTAGATGTTAATAGTGAATCAAGTGATTGCTTTAGCAATAGGTGCTTACCTAGATTGAATAGGACATAATAAAAATGATGTAAAAGTAGCAAAAATTTGTTATTCATGATAACTTATGCTTTTCGCAAATGAGTCAAGCTAGTCCACTATACAAAGGCCTCGCATACTCCTTGGTGTCTTTATTTCAAGTTTATGACGGGTAAGTCTAGCTGAGTACCTTCTCGTACTCAGGGCGTTGTTCCCATTGTTGTTGCAGATGGTCAGATGTACTATGGTTATTGCGTCAACTGCCTGTATCCGGCGATGGGCGACAACTAGGACCATGGGCAATGGTCACTCCGTTCGACTTATCTAATGCTTTTGTGGACCATGACTATCTTCTGGCAATGTATTTGAACTAAGTGTGTGTGGTTTAAAACTACTTGCTTCTTCTATGTTAATTTGAACTGATGCTGTAATAACTTTTATTCTGGACTCCGATGTATTCAACTTTCGTTGCGAACTTTATGTAGCATGTGAACTGTGGCTGCTAAATTAGTATGATCTTGGTTGTATGTTGGTTGGTTTGAAATCCCTCATGATTTCACGGAATCTCGGGTTATACGGGCTTAAGTTTGATAAATTATCTACTTCGGTGGAAGATTTTCTTAATTAATCTCATATAATCATGTTGATCCGTTACATTGGCCGCCTTGCGGGATTCCTTTGGGAAATGCGAAGGTCTCAAGAAGGAGTGTGAAGGTACTTTGAGTTCTTTTTTGTTTTTTTTGCTTCTTCATTTCTATAATTCTGTTCTGATTTTGCACGATCTCTTCTTATTGCTTTGACCAGTGCTCTATGGAGATAAGCAAAAGCTCTTGGGGTTGTTAAGGAAATGAAGATACTTGTCCGTAATAATCACAATAGGGCTAAGGAGGTAATTACTCGTGCTAAAGAAGAACTTGCCCTTGCCAAGTTAATTCGGCGTGGAGCTGACAGGGATCTTGTGTCGGTCCAAAAGACCGTTGAGGATTTGTCCCAGAAGTTGGCAGTATCTGATCAACGGTTTGCCACTTTGTGGAAATCTTTCAAAATCGTTGCCAAGCTTCTTCGGACTTCTCAAGATGATGGAAGGACCTAGAGTGACTTCATCCCATTGATCCCCGTGCACCTTCAGAGCTTCGTCAAGAATGGGATCCAGATGTGTGTTAAGAATGTTTTAGCTCATATCCGTGTTCTTGCTCCGTCGGTCCCTTTAGAAAAACTTAGAGAGGAAATCGATGATGACAACTACCTAGGTCCATCGAGAACGCTGAGTCTGAGGTTGAAGACCTGGCCAACTTCATTGCTGAGAAGCTTGACATTCATCTCTCCCTTGTGATGATGAAGCTAATAGCTAGGCTTTGTAGTACCTGGGCGCATCTCTCTTCTTTGTAAAGGTGTAGTTTATATGTTGCCTTGTAAAGAAACTTTGACTCTTTTGGATACATCTTTAATATTTTGCTTGAATTATTCGAGTGAATTTGTACGAGTTGTTTTCCGGATCTTGGAATTTTCTTCAGCTATGTGTTGGATATAAGCCTTAACTGTTGTAGGCGTACACAGGCGCTTTAGAGTTATGTCCTTACAACTGGTCGTACTCTTGTTTTTTGAATCTTCGTGAGTCTTACCGGGCATAGGTGCTAGATCAGTTGGGTTCTCTTGTTCGGTGTGGAGCAACTCCAGGATAGGGCGAGCTCAAGATTCTTTTTGAGCTCTTTTGCTTTTATCCAGGTTGAATGACTCCGGGATAGGGCGAGTGCTTTCTGGCTCTCATCTAGGTTGTGAAAACAACCCAGGATAGGTCGAGTGTTGGCTTAGCAGCCTTCTTACTCTCATCCACTTGGATATCATATCGGGGAATCTGAAATCTGTCCGTTGAGCTTCTCCGCATGAAAAAGTGCACCACTTTCACACTGGTTGCGTTGCGCAGTTAATGTTGGAAACTGAAGCGCCATGTTGGTTTTGGTGAAGGAATTAGCTCTGCCTTTATCTTGAGGAGGCTGTTTGACTGCTTAAGGAGATGGATTAGCCCTATTTAACTGCCAATTTTGTGATTGTTTCGGCACCTTCATCTTTTCAATCTTGCCACAGTCAAAATGGTGAAAAAGAAGTTTATCCAAAGGCGCTACGTTCATAAGGTGCCGCGTTCGTTGCTTGCCCGCTCTCCAAGAGCGACTATTTTGGTGGCGGCATCGAGCGGAGGGTCTTCATCGTCATCGTCCTCAGCACCATTGTCCCTTGGAGTTCGAGAGGCTTCGATGGTGGAGAAGGCTCCGCCCGCCAGGACATCAACATCGGTTCCTTCTTTGCGGAAGTACGAGGATCTAGGGATTGCCCCTGTGATCAATCTAATCTCTATCCCTCCTATTGATGCCGCCTCGATGGGGGTGGATTTGATCGTCCTTAGCAGCGATAGCGAGGACAAGGTTGACTGGGAAGCACTCGTCGCCGGGGATGAAGTCGACTGGGAAGCTCTTGCCGCTGAAGATGTCGACGATGTCGAGTCTGTGGGTAGCTGGTCCCTGTCGAGGATCTGACAGTGGCTTGGACACGCTATTGTTAGCCCTCGCTTTGATGTTGGCATAAAGGAGCTCGAAGGGTGGGCTGTCCAGTCGTAGACTCGTCTTGCTAGGTTGCCAATGTATCCAGTAGTTCTGTATGTCGTGCCCGTCTGAACTCTTTTAATCATTTTAATATGTAAATCTTCTGTTCCTCCTTGAATCCAAGTAGTTTCTTGAGGTGGTGCCTAACTTTGAAGGTCTATGGTTGAATATTGCCTCTGTTCTCAAAGTGTCTTTTCCTTCTTTTGGCAATGAATCTGAGAATTAGGATTTGTCCTTGTTGTTTTCTAATGGAGTTTTTCTTTTAGTGGCTTCTTTCTTCTTGTTTGTTGATCATGAATCTTGGTGAGCACCAACGCTTTTGTTCATATCAGGAGTAGTCTTGGTGGGCTTAGGCTTCTTTTATCCTTTCTTGCCCATCGTAGTCTTGTATTTACTTAGCTTAGACTTAGTTTTCATCCTTGTCTGATGAAACGAGCTTAAGTATATTTGCAACTCTTTTGCTCTCGTCCGGTTGTGAAAACAACTCAGGATAGGGTGAGCACCTCTGGCTCTCATCCAGGCCATGAAAACAACCCAGGATAGGTTCGAGTGTCAACTTATCAGTCTTACTCTCATCCAAGGCAGAAAAGACTTGGGCTGCGAGTTCAAGCATCTTTTGAGCTCTTTTGCTCTCATCTAGTTGTGAAAACAACTCGAGATAGGGCGAGCACCTCTAGCTCTCATCCAGGCCATGAAAACATCCTAGGATAGATTCGAGTTTTAGCTTATCAGCCTTACTCCCATCCAAGCCTGAAAAGACTTAGGTTTGCGAGCTCAAGCATCTTTTCATCTCTTTTACTCTCATCTAGTTGTGAAAATAACTCAGGATAGGGCGAGAACCTCTGGCTCTCATCTAGGCCATGAAAACAACCCAAGATAGGTTCGAGTGTCAGCTTATCAGCCTTACTCTCATCCAAGCCTTAAAAGGCTTGCGAGCTCAAGCATCTTTTCAATCTTTTGCTCTCATCTAGCTGTGAAAAAAAACTCAAGATAGGGTGAGCACCTCTAGCTCTCATCTAGGCCATGAAAACAACCTAGGATAGGTTCGAGTGTCAGCTTATCAGCCTTACTCATCCAAGCCTAAAAAGATTTGGGCTTGTGAGCTCAAGCATCTTTTCAGATCTTTTGCTCTCATCCGGTTGTGAAAACAACTTGGGATAGGGCGTAATAAGACAAATGTTGACGAGGAACATCATCTTTATTTTATTGGTCATGAATCCTGATTAAATGTTTCTCTCTTGCTACATAAATTTTGTCTTGAGTCCTTCAAGCATAGAATCTTCTTAGCTAGCTGATATGCCATGTATTCCTTCTATTCCATCTTCAATCATCAACTTGTATGTGTCTGGTCCAGTGACTTTTGTGATAATAAAAGGACCTTCCCATGGGCTGAGTAGTTTATGGCTTCCGTCAATTTTTTGTAATCTTCGTAGTACGAGGTCTTTGACATGAACTGAGCGTTGTTGAGTACTTTTATTGTAGTGGCGCCTTAAGCCTTGGAGGTATCGAGCTGACTAAAGGGTAGTGTTTACTCTTACTTCTTCTGTACTATCAAGTTTCAATCTTCGGTTGTGTTCTGCATCTCCCTCCTCATACTGTTTGATTTTTGGGGATGTCCAGATCAAGTCTGATGGTAGCACGGCTTTTGATCCATATACTAAGAAAAAATGTGAGTATCACCAGTCGCTTTGCTTACTTGAGTGCGTAGCCCCTAGACTACTTTAGGTAATTCTTCAATCCACTTGGAGCTATAATCTTTTAGTTCTTCATATAACCTTGGTTTCAACCCGGCTAGTATGAGTCTGTTGGCTCTTTCCACTTGTCCATTGGCTTCAGGGTGTGCGACTGACGCATAATCTATACTGATGCCGCAGTCCTGTGCCCAATTCCTGAACTCGATGGCTATAAAAGGGGAACCCAAATCTATGATGTCATGGTTGGGTATTCCGAACCGGTGCATGATATCTTGGATGAATTCGACTGCTTTTCCTACACTGTACTTTACGAGCGGCTTGTATTTAATCCATTTAGTGAATTTGTTGATTGCAACGAAGATGTACTCAAATCCGCCTTTAGCCTTTTTGAGTGGTCCTACTTGATCTAGCCCCCAGCATGCGAACGACCAAGCAGGAGGGATGCAAATTAGGTCATGTGCTGGTACGTGAGCCCGCCTTGCGAACATTTGGTACCCTTTGCACTGTTTGACTAGTTCTTCTATATCTTTCAAGGCTGTTGGCCAATAGAAACCAGTACGGAAAGTTTTCCCACCAATGTCTTTGGGGCTGCATGGTTACCGCAACAACCTGAGTGGATTTCATCTAGGATTTCTTTTCCTCTTTCCCTTGAGATGCATTTAAGAAGTACTCCTGATGATGTGGCTCTTCGGTATAGGTTGTCGCCTACCAGGACGTAGTTCTTGCTTCTAATTATCCTAGTGGCCTCTTCCTTATTAGATGGTAGCTTGTTTTCTCTGATGTAGTCGATGAAGTCTTGAGTTCATGATCTGGAGATTACCATGATCTGAGTTATTGGTACTGATGGCTCAGAGGTTATCTCACCAGGTTGTTTTATGGAGGGTGATGGCAACTTCTCTACAAACACACATGGCGGGACCTTTGCTCT
This sequence comes from Saccharum hybrid cultivar R570, assembly GCA_038087645.1. NCBI lineage: Eukaryota > Viridiplantae > Streptophyta > Magnoliopsida > Poales > Poaceae > Saccharum > Saccharum hybrid cultivar. The sequence continues at coordinate 9,396,456 of JAQSUU010000005.1, read as the reverse complement.
GTCCGATCCCAGATTAGCGAGAACATCTGCCGCTACGTTTGAATCTCGTAGAACATGTAGGATTTCTAGTCCTTGGAAATTTTTCTCTAGTTTTCGTACTTCAGCACAATAGGCGTCCATGTTGTCTTTGGTGCAGTCCCAATCTTTGTTGACTTGATTGATGACCATGGCTGAATCGCCATAGATAAGTAACCATTTGATTCCAAGAGAAGTCATGATCCGCAGTCCATGGATGAGTGCTTCATACTCTGCTTCGTTGTTTGTGGCTTTCCACAGTATCTGGAATACATATTTAAGTTGTTTTCCTTCTAGGGATATGAAAAGGACACCTGCACCAACCCCACCTATCTTGAGTGATCCATCAAAGTATATCTTCTAATGGTCAAGGAAGGCATCTGGCGCTGGTTGTTGGATTTCAGTCCATTCGGCCACAAAGTTTGCAAGTGCTTGTAATTTTATTGCTTTTCGTAGAGAGAAATTGATGTTTAGAGCTCCGAGTTCCACTACCCACTTTGATATGCATCCTGTCATATCTCTATTGTACAGGATGTCTCCAAGAGGGAAATCTATTATTACAGTAATCTTGTGACCTTCGAAGTAGAGTCGTAGCTTGCGGGAAGTAATCAGGAGGGCATAGAGTAGTTTTTGTACTTGCGGATATCATATTTTTGAGTCTATCAGAACTTCGCTGACGTAGTATATCGGTCACTATACTTTATATGCATGCCCTTCTTCTTCTCTTTCTACCATAATTGCTGCACTGACCACCGTAGATGTTGCCGCTATGTATAACATCATGTCCTCGTGCTTCTTAGGCGGTGTGAGTATGGGTGATGAGGTGAGGTACACCTTAAGGCATTCAAAATCCTCTTTGGCTTCCTCTGTCTACTCAAACTTGCCTATCTTTTTTAATAGCTTGAAGAAAGGGAGTCCTTTTTCGCCGAGTCGTGAGATGAAGCGATTAAGGGCTACCATGCTTCCTATCAGTTTTTGCACATCTTTTACACAACGCGGGGGTCCCATTTCTGTTATGGCTCGAATCTGCTTAATACTTGCTTCTATTCCTCGATTACTGACTAGGAATCCGAGCACTTATCCTGATGGTACCCCGAAAACACACTTATTTGGGTTCAATTTTCACTTCTATTTGTTTAGGTTTTCAAAAGTTTACTTCAAGTCTTCGACTAGCATGTCTAGGTTCTTTGTCTTTACTACTACGTCATCGACATAAGCTTTCGCGTTGTCACCAATCTATTCACCGAGTCATGTTTAAATAGCTCTTTTATAGGTGGCGCCGGCGTTCTTGAGTCCAAAGGACATGGTTTTATAACAATAGGCACCGAACGGAGTGATGAAAGATGTCTTGCTCTGGTCTTCTTCCTTTAATGTGATCTGATGATACCCTAAATAACAATCGAGAAAAGATAGCAGGGCGGATCGTGCCATAGAATCGATAATTTGATCAATTCGCGGTAACCCGAACGGGTCCTTTGGACAATGTTTGTTGAGATCCATGTAGTCGCCGCACATGTGCCATTTTGCCATGCTCTTTTTCTGTACTAGAACGGGATTTGCTAGCCAGTCTGGATAAGAATTTCTCTTATAAATCTGGCTTCCATTAATTTTGTAATCTCCTTTTTGATTGCTGCCTTCTTGTCTGGTGAAAATCTTCTTAACCGTTATTTGATTGGTTTGGAGCCTTCATTGACATTGATTCTGTGCTCAGCCAACACTCTTGGGACACCTGGCGTGTCGGTCGACTTCCAAGCGAAGATATCTTTATTGTCTCAAAGAAAGTTGGTGAGCGTGAGTTCCTATTTAGCCGAGAGGTGAGCACTGATGGTTGCCATTTTCTCTAGATCACCAGTACCTAGGTCAATTTTCTTCACATCAGCTTCTTTTTGAGGTGCAAGGATGCAGGGCTTCTTAGCTGGGATCTCTAGTTCTTCTGGTTTCATTTGTGCATCAACATTGGTAATTTCTTCACTGTCGTCGCTTTGGCTGCGATTTGGATTGCTTGTAGGTCACAATTGAAAGCGCGCTTTAAATCACCCTAAAGGGAGAGTATTACGTGAGGCCCTGGCATCTTGAGCAGGAGGTATGGGTAGTGAGGTATAGCCATGAACTTGGCAAGTGCTAGTCTTCCATGGATGGCATGATATGATGTCTCAAAGTTTGCAACTTCAAACTGAAGGTAATTGGTCTGTGTTCTAAACGTAACTGGTAGAGTGATTTGTCCGAGCGGCATAGCAGCTTTGTCGGGTACTATTTCATAGAATGGCACTCCTATTGGGGTAATCAACCCGGCAAAGTCTAGCCCCATCTTCCTTAGCGTTTCTGAAAATATGATGTTGAGTCCAGCTCCTCCATCGATCAAGACCTTGGTGACTGTCATCCCTGCTATAGTTGGATCTAAGACTAGTGGATATAGGCTAGTATTTCCAACGCTAGTCCATTGATCTTCTCTTGAAAATTGGATTGGGTATTGTGACCAATTCAGGTACCTTGGGATGGCTGGTTCGGTTGCCATGACGCTACAGAGAGCCAGCTTGTCTTGGTGCTTGCTTCTAGAACCTAGAACTCTAGAGGAGATTACTACAACTATTCCCTTTGGCTGCTGAAAACATTTGTCTCCCATGTTGTCTTCGTCTTTCTTCTTGTTATCCTCTTCTTTATCCTTATTTTTTCCCTTTTCTTACGTACCGATCAATGAAGATTTGGCAATCTCCTGTTGTGTGGTTTCCTTACGGGTGCCATATACAATGCATATTCTCAATGTCTTCGAACCTCTTGAATTTTGAAAACTTTTTTGTCTTGTCTGCCATGGCGACGGTGTTGTCTGGTCCACGCTTCCTGTCTGGAGTTCCGATGTTTGAAAAATTCCTCCTATTCGAGTTGTCTCTGTTATTTTCTCGGTTATTTCTATCTAGGAATCTTTCCCTCGTCATTTCTTCTGCCATAATCATCTATTCTACCACACGTCTAAATTCTTCATTGTTCCTTGGGTTCTCTTTGCAAAAGTCTTAAAATTGCCATTTAGCCATGATCCCGTGAGAAAAGGCTTCAATCACATCTCGTTCGGTGATGTCATGTACTTGGGCACATAATTCTCCAAAACGTTGATAATAATCTCTGAGGCTCTCGCCTCCCTTTTGCTTGAGTCCTTTTAGCTCTGCATGTGTGATGGGATGCGTAATGATGCCCACGAAATTTTCGTAGATGACTCATTACAAGTCCTCCTAGCCTCTGATTGACCCCCGAGTTCAATTTGTCGAACCATTGGAGGGGCATGGTTTCTAGAGCCATGGGAAAGAACAATGCCTTGATATCATCGTCACCGCCGGCTAGTTTAATTGATTGCAAGTAGATTCTAAGCCACTGCCTTGGTTCAGTCTTCCCATCATATTTTGAGCGGTTTGATGGCTTGAACTTGTGAGGCAGTTGTACTAAAGCAAGTCGCCTTGAAAAATAGGGAAACTTATCGTGCGTTCTGGCTTACTTAGCTCTCCCTTCCTACCAGCTGTCATTTAGCCTAGGAAGACCTCCTTTGGCTTTGTGCTTCTTGTTCATATGATGTTTTCCTAGCGGGAAGCTTGGAATGAGTTCTTCCATCATGTGCCTTCAGGATCGTTGTCCAGAGAACTTCTCGGAGTTGTTCTTGTTCCTTGTTGGGATGTGAGATCACTTTGAGCTCCTCTAGCGCCTCTCGTATCCTATCATAAGGAGCTCTGTGTGCTCTAGTCGTGCGCCTTTCTTCGGCTTCTCTCTCCGATTTCCTCTTGTTGTATTCGGCCAGCTCTGCTTCATACGTGTCTCATGCTTCTTTTCATTGCCTGGCACGGCGTCTACGACCTTCTTTTAGTTTCTTCCTTCTTTCCCTAGCTCGTTTCTAGCCCTCAGACTCACCATCGTACTTAGGAGTGACGTTGGGTGATTCTGATTCTGATTCATCTGAAGACCTGATGTTGGGTGCAGTTGGTGGCATCGGTGGTGGCCATCGAATCATGAAGACTTCTTAGACTGGCACTAGCCTTGCCCTGCTAGAGTTACTGGTGACTTTAGTGAGAGCATTGGCATTGCGGAACGCACTACCTTCTTGGTAGGGTAAAGTGATAGCTTCTTCAATTAGTCAAGTGTTGTGCTCTAGGGAAAAAGTACCCAGCCAGTGGACTAGGCAATCTTGAGATGTTACGGTTAATACAAGACCTTCCTGTGCCCTAGTAAGACATAGCCTCCGCACTGGACCGGCTGCATTTCAGAGTAAGTCTTGATACACCCTTGCCACGTTGTTAAGTCCGGTTGGGAGACGAATCAACTTCCTCGAAGAAACCTGAAGTAGGTTTGAATTGACCTCTTGAAGAGTTGATGGTGCATTCTAGAGTCCAATTAGAAAAGAACTCGGTTCATCTCTAAAAGAACCCGGATTGGACCTCGAAGAGGGATCTGACCCGGACACTAAGTCAAGACTGGTTATCGTCGGAGCCTGAGTCGATTCGGACACCAAAAGGCCTGAGAATCTTTCGGCAAGATCTTCAGCTAACCCTGTCGGAAGAGTGATTTCCTCTTAGGCCTTCTAAGCTTTGATGAGACGTCCCTGAAGGTTGCCCTCACTGTCCGCCTCGCAAATCCACGATACGAAGATGAAGATCGATCCCATTGGGAAGATCATGTTGTCAAAATCTGTAGAGCTCTTGATCGCGATTGCACCGCAAGCCCCTACCTGGCGTGCCAGCTGTCGGTGTTTGACCACTGATAGCCTACCATGGGGGTACCCAGGACAGTTGTTTGGGCTTCGGTGTGTGCTAGAACTCGACAGTGAACGTAGAGATAATCAATTTATACTGGTCCGGGCCCTCGATCATGACAAGTAATAACCTTACGTCCAGTTAATGTTAGCCTTTGCGTTGGATTGATTGTATTGTGTTGTCTCTCGTTACAGGGGTGCCCACGGCCTCTCTTTATATCGATAGAGAAGGCCGTGGCGCGATTACAATCCTAGTCAGATCCAGAGAAGGTGTCCTGAACTAAATACAGAAGGTACTTTCCATAGGAATCTAGCTAGTCTGGCCAATTCTACTCGGAGTTAGCATAGCAGACACTGCAACTCTTCTTACTTCTGTCCATGGGCCAGGCCAGGGCCCATGGTTTGTAGTCACCTCACCGGGGAACCCTATGGGTCCCGCATCGACAACACCAGTGGCAGTGCAGGCAGAAGCAGAGAAGGAAGACAATGAACTTTTACCACAAGAACATGAATTACGGCAAGATTTTCGTGACACCACTCTCCTACCATTTTCGCGCAGAAATAGAAAGGCTAAAATGGATGAGTAGCTTGATAAGTTTGTAGAGGTAATTCAAAAATTATATACCAATATTCTGTTGTTAGATGCCATCCAGGTGCCTACATACACGAAGTATCTTCGAGACATCCTCAACAACAAAAGACCTCTGCCTTCTACTGAAGTGATCAAGCTAATGGAGGAGTGTAGTGCGGCCATCCTCAACACATCACCTGTCAAGAAGAAGGATTCAGGATGCCCCACTATTAATTGTTCAATCGAAAGCTAGAATTTTGAGAATGCATTATATGATCTTGGAGCAAGCGTCGGTGTCATGCTCAAGAAGGTTTTCGACAAGTTCAACTACTCTACACTAACACCAACTTCAATGTGTCTACAACTAGCCGACCAGTCGGTCCGCTACTCTGCAGGAATTGCTAAGAATATTCTGATAAAAATCCAAAACTTTTCCGTTCCTGTGGATTTTGTAGTAATTGACATGCAGGAAGATATGAAGACACCTCTCATCCTTGGGAGACCATTCTTGAGTACCACAAATGCTCATAGTGATGTCGGAGCTAGAGAGATTAAATTCAACATTAATGGAAAAGAAGAGTGGTTCGCATTCAAGCCAAGACCACAGCAATGCTCAATTTTGGAGTGTCATAAAGAACAAGAATCAAGGTCATCATCTCCGAGACCAGAGAATACACCCAAAGAATAATTCAACTAGAGAAGTCTAGTTTGGTGGACTTAAAATTCCCAAACCCTTCGTCGGAGGTAACTCGGTAGTTATCTGTAGTTTAACTTTTCACATTGCAATTACATAATTGCTTTTTCAATGAGTGCATTAGAAAATAAAATAAAAATTCTCATCATAGCATAAGTTAAAGCCCTATGTAATTAATATTTATGGAGCGTAAAATCCCCCGTAAGTAATATTTACCGTGGTGGCAGAAAAATACAAAAATACCATCATTAGAATTCTTATTTCTCGTAGTTTCATAAAAGTAATTTCATTTTGCATATTTGTGTGATTATACGGTATAAATACGGGAGACATGTGAGGCCCACTCAACCACCACCTATCACCTCCACATCCACACACACTATCACCATCCATTTTATCATGTCATGTTGTCCACCGAAAGGAGCACTCATGAGCTGAATTTTCGTGGAGATGAGGCAAGGATTATGTCATGCAAATCATAGAGAAATTGGCCACCCCCTCCTCCTCTTTAAATATCCTTGTTCCTGGATGTTACACACACCAACATAAGCCTCAAACTTCATCCCTGAGCTCATGATTTATTTCTAAAATTTTGAAGTAGAGAATTCCATCTTTTAAGTAGAAATTGGTAGGATAGAAGTGGAGTGTAGTTGCAAAAGAGATTTAGTGCAAGGTACTAAGTGGAAAAGTAAAGGAGTGCTGTTAAAAATCTAGTGGAAAAATTAAATATTAGAGGGTAGGTGCTGCCCAAATTAATCAAGAGTTTAGGAGAAGTTGAATTAAAAATTCCAACTTGAACGACTGACTCCTGAACGACTGACTTTCTAGACGGCTAACTCTCTAACATTTATTTTCTAACCCTCACTTGTTCCACTAGTTTTTTGTTTTTGTTTGTGTTTTTGTTACAACAAGGATGAGCAAGGCAAAGAAGGTAAAGAATGCACTCACTTCAATGCTCTCCTTCTGTTCGACGAGAAGTCGTACTTCATCTCGGGCAAGCTCTTTCCGGGCTGACTCCGAGATGGAAGTTGACCCGCCATCTTGTGTTGTTCGAGGATCGTTATCGCGCCAGCAAGCTGAGGTCTATACCCTTCTTAGGGATACCAAATCAAATTTCAAGACGACTGAGAGAAAGAAGTCTACAAGTTGTTGAAGGATAAAGAGTTTACATCAACCCCCGTCATCGACCCGGACCTCCTGCACACCATAGGTATGGACTCTGAATTTTAACTTATTTTCCAGAATGTTGGTTGGGGGATGCCTGGACAATAATTGAGAATGGATGTAGACTACTTACAATAGAATTTTTTAGCACTCTGCAATTAGGTGAACAGAAAATTTCATTTAGGCTTTTTAATAAACTATTTTCACCTACCTAGAAGAACTTTAGCAACATCTTAGGATTTCATGAATCATGCAATGTTGATGTTGATGATGCTTTAAAAGAATTTGATAGAACCCGTTTCTGGCAAGATATATCTAGAGAAACAATTTGTCATAGACCCTGCACTGATGAAATTCACAACCCCACTCTAAGGTTCATACATAAATGGTTAGAAGTTACTCTTTTTTTCTAGAGAGAACTTTCGAGTTATAAGAGTAGAAGAACTTACATTGATGTATGCCATGGTAAAGAAAGTAAAAGTTTCACCAGTTAAATTAATGGCATATTATTGGCTAACCATTCCTGGATTAAAGAAAGAGGGAGTAACATGCACATCATGGGTAACACGTCTTGCCAATGGATTAGGACTTTTAGACAATGCAAACATTGCGTACATCACAACACCACGATGAGTCATTGATTATTCATTCTTTCACCATGCTCACATACTTAAAATGAGGAATAGAAAAATAGTCATGATGTATAAAGGACACACCAATGAGATAGAGCTACCAGACTGGAACCTCGGTATGTATGTCGTGGAGAATTTTGTTCTCAAATTGTAGAAACCTGGACGAGGAGTGGGAAGGAGTCCCTCTGCTCGCATAACTAGGAACCAAAACCCAAGGTACCAGGGTGAAGATGTTACTCCTCTAGAGCCAGCCTTCACCAATTACTTTGGATTTGATCAGCCGGGACCGTCTCATACACATCACCAGGCCTGGGAGGATCACACTCCCTATGAGTCAGAGACATCTGCAGGTGCACGTTGGGGGCCAGGTAATTTTGATCATTATCATCCGCAGGATTATGAGGAGACCATGAGCGGCGTACAAAGAGGGCGCTTGTCTTTCTCCACACGGGGCGTCCATGATAGCTTCCATGGACCGTTCCCGTACCATGCTCCTCAGGACTACTACAAGCCTACTCCGCAACATCATCATCAACCGCCGCAACATCATCATCAACCTCCGCATTACTATCATCATCCACCACCTCCGATGGGCTATGATGAGCCCGGTTTCTACCAGAACATCGATAATCGTCTCACGTCCCTCGAGGCAGGATAGGAGAAGATATGCAACACCCTTCACCAACAAGTTGAATGGCCGCAACAGACGACCCACAGATTTGATGAGTTACAGCAGCATGGGCGACACCAACAAGCGAACTTTGAATACCTATTCAGTAGGATGGGTTTCGAGTACCCACCACCACAGTGATCTAGCTTGGGGGGAAGACCCCCGCATATTGAGGTAAGTATTATTTTCTCTTTATTGTAAAATTCTATGAGTATTATTTTTTCTTTAGTTTAAATTGCTGTTAAAAATGCATTACTAAACCAAATAAAAATTTATCTTTTCTGCTGGTATTTCTGTTTAATTTCGGCATGTTAAAAACCAAAAATAGAGTGTGTGTATATAAGTTTGTTTTAATTTTGCTTAAGTTTAAATTAGTGTGTTTCCTTATTTTAAGAGTTGAATAAATAAGTAAGTAGAATCTGAAGATAGTCTCTCTCAAATAAAAAGATAAAAAATGCTCAAGTTATGATTCCTTTCAAGTACCTAGTTTTCATATTTAAATTCCCCTACATGTTGAATGAAGTTGATTTAACTTGAGAATTTGCTCTAAAACTTGAAACCCGTGGGTAGCATATGCTTGAACTAAATCTAGGTCATTGACAGATATGATATAAGAGAGTTTGAGCTGCTATTTATCTTATTCTAAGTGATACTTGATTTCCGGATACTTATCTTTAAAATTTAAAAATTTACATGATGAGATTCTACATGACAAAGTTTGAATTCTTACCAGAGCTAAAATGAATATATTTAGACTAGAAAAACTTCTACTTTCACGCTACTTTTATTTCATTGAGTTCGGTCAAACTTTGTTGTATGCCTTATGAGAGGTTTGTCATACTTTTAAAATCAAGATCACACTACACACATCCCATTCACACTTCATTTTGTTCCACAAAAAAAATTCTCCTACACTAGGAGGAAACATAAAAATATTCCATTTAGGTTTTCCTCAAATAAATGCTCTAAATCCTTTGTATTATCCCTCAAATATTTTATATGAAAGAAGCATGTGGCTATGCAAAAGAAAGAATATTATTAAAAAATAGACAAGTGTCCGAAGTATCAAAACAATGGGTACTTTGATGCCCGCCTGAAAGAAAAAAATAAGAAGAAAAGATAGCCCATGTTCTCTTACATTTATTTTCAAGTTCAAAAGAGAGATGCTTTTAAAGAGCATAGTAGAATTAGGATTAGCCACCATAAATATCCACCTCATTCTATACACTTGCACATCTTGATTTGATTGTATGACTTAACTCTCTTTGGATCCATTGTTTGACTTTACAATATATGTTTGCAAGTATGTTTTCTCATAAGAATGTCATTCCTATGAAATCCACATAAGCTTTAGTGTAGGAATGAAGGCATAACATTGTTGCCTTAGTGAGATTCAAAAATACCACATATATGAGAGACTTGAGTGTGTCATGCAATGAATCTCTGAGTTTTAGTTTAAAAACTTATAAAACTTCAGAATGAAGGTTGAACGAAGAATATGAGACATAGTGCTTACTTGATTGTTCTATCTCTTAATTGCTCAAGATCATGTAAAAAGCTCAAAAGCTCCATGGTTGAAAGAAATATGAGTAAATTTGAAGGATGGATAAATGAATTACAATCCGGAGAAGAATTCTTGTTTGAATACAGGTGTACTTTTGAGGAGTTGTACAAAAATTATGAAACCTTGTACTCTTAATTTCCATCACTTAAGTTGTTTTACTAAGGGACTAGCAAAGACTTAGCTTGGGGGAGCTTGTTATGGTAGTTATCATCTATCATAAACCGTCAACATTGTGTATAGAAATGGTCACCAATAGAAACTTAGGGGTTATTATTAACAATTTCCATGATTTTTGGTGAATTATTATTTTCAGCAGGGATATTCTAGAAAGAATAAAAATAAGGATTGAATTATAAAAAAGGCATGAAACTTAACTGTGACGAAATATGTACCAGAAGACTCCAGAAGACACTAGAAGGCACGGGACCAAAGTGGAGGACCAGCAGCTGCTAGGTGGGGCCGGCCGGCTCCACCACCATGCCGCTCGGCTCCCCTATGGGATTCTTCCATGCCCTTATGAAGTATTCCTCCACCGCCTCTTAGGATGCATCTCCGCCGTACGTGAAATCGGTTTGACCCAAGGGCTGACGGTTCTTCCTCAGGACTATAAATACAAGCCATGATCCCCCTCCTAAAGCACCTGATTATAAGTCAAGAGTAGTCCAAATATTAGGGTTTTCAGAGATTAGATAGAGAGAGCTCTAGTTCTTCAATTTCTTAGTATAGGCTTTCTAACAAGGTTCAAGTAGAGTTAGACGATTGCTCAGGATTCCGGATCTGTTCGTCTAGAGATTGGTAATTTACCTTTGTATCTCATTTAAGACTTTGTTCTATTTTAATAATATGTTTCTCTTTATTATGTTCTTAGTTTGCTCTAGTTATATATTGGATACAGTATTATTTGATGATTTACATTTGCATGTTCGTAGAGTACCTAATTCAGTTCCTACGAGAGTTAGGTAGCTTTGATTATGTAAGCGTGGTACTTAGATATGAAATTCCCTGCGAATGTTGACTATGTGCCGGGACGTGTGGTAGATCGCAAAGGTGACAGCTTGGTTGAGTCATTTGTAGTCCATCCTCCGTATATAGATGACATGGTATAGCCCAGTCTCGAAGGAGAAGAAGATTCTGTTTCCAATTCTTCCTAGTAGATGTTCCTTATAATTTTGCTTTGATTCAGTTTTACTAATAGATGAAGATATATATACTAGAGTGAGCAGCAAGACCTAGTGTTTAGGAATAACTTAGGAATTCTTTACTATAACCGAATCTCGAGATTAGTCATACTACTTTTAGTGAGTCTCTGTTTTCTATCTCTGGAATACCATTATCATCCTACATTCATTTATCATTTATTTATCTTTTACTTGACTTACCCCTACTAGTATAAGAGTGGTTGGTTTATCATAGGTCTGCACATTTATTTATTCATATAAATATTTGTCTCACGGTCCTTTCTTTGGGATTAAAATAAATAATGATATTCGGAATACTCTAGGTAGAATGCTACAATAGGTGATTTATCTGTGCGCTTGTGGATACTTATGTTTAATATTATTTAGAGTTTTCAAATGTAGTTATAATTACCAGAGTTTTGAGCATCATGCTAGGGATAACAACTTAGTACATAGTCATGTAAGAAATGTCAACAGAAACGATGTCTAGAGAGCACTAGAGTGCACAAATAGTAGCACCTGAGCGCTCTCCGGTCTGGAGCACTAGACTTAGGAAGAAAGAAAAAACAAAATAAGCAAGCAGGTCTCCAACACCTACATCAACAAGGAAGGGAAGTAGTGAGAAAACTTGAGATCCCCTCTTGAGCACTTGATTTCTTCACCAAGCTGATGGGATTCACGTTTGTTACTCTTTGGGCTTTATCCCTGGCCGGCTAGGCGTTGCCTAGGAGCTCCCTGTGGTGAGTACTAGGAGATTTGCATTACCCTATAGAAGAGCTGAAGCTAAACTTCTGGCCAGTTGAGAGAGGCAAGGTGGTGAAATAGACTCTGACTTTTGTGGTCACCTCAACAATAAGGACGTAGGCACTCTTTAGTGGTTTGGCCGAACCATAGGATAAATTCTCATGTCTCACGTGCTTATTTTTATTGTGATTACTTGCAATTATTGACAATTCGTTTGTTGCCATCTCTCTTGAGTTCATTTTTAAGGTTTGGTCGATCTACATCTTGGCGAAGTTTCTAGGTGAAGGAAGGGCACCAACACCTTCATAATATATAGCGTAAGTGTGGTAATTCGGCAATCAAAAATTTGAGTTAAATTTCTATCGCTTCAGCTCTTTGGTTCACCATTGTATCTCTGGTAAAAAAATGTTGATTATGCTTTCATGCTTCTTTTGTTAGTATACTTTAGTTTAAGTGTACTTGTCATAATTCCATATGCCTCTTTAAATTAAGCATAATGCTTAAATTAAATAACCTTCCATAATCAAATTAGACGTCTAGTTTGATAATTGAACCAAAGTAATACTTTTATAGACATTGTGAGCCTATACAGAGTAACCTTGCTGGAATAATTTCAAAATTAAGTGGGTATGTCTTCGAGATTAATTCATATTGAAAATAAGTTAAGGCATGTTGTACACATTCATGATGTTGCGCTACATACAAAGAAGACCTCAACCTTTAAGGATGCACTGTGAGCAAATTCCAAAAGGCTATTTTCATGACTTTCGTCGCCCGCTCATCGTACCTAGCCCAGCTGCTATTGGCTAAGTCCTATCTATTTACTTATCTTGATGCAATTTGCCTCGTGGTTGCACCGACCTTCTAATTGACCAGCAGCCTATCCATCAAATGCATATGCTAACAGTGCACCATCCCTTTTTACCTATCTTTGGGGTTTGGGCTTTAAGGATTCTTGCGCTCAATTTGAGGGGTAACTGCAGGTTGGTTTACAAATTACAACCAAATTCAACCCAACCCATCCCTTGGATGTACATGCGCTTTGTCCTAGGTGTTTTCACACTTAAAAGTTCCTTTTGACTATCTAAACTATCACTATGGATTGATTTTTCTCTTCAAACTCCAGAGCTGGACAACTTACCTCAATGTTGAAACCATTTAAATTATCTCTATGCTCTAGTTAGAAGTTTTCAAGGTGGTTTCGTCTTTTTAGTTTAAAAAATTAGTAAATACATGATAAGGTTTTATACCAAGAAAATTGTCTCTAAGTTAGAAAATTTCTAGAGATAGATTGAGACAAGAAAAATAAAAAAATAAAACATTTAGACCTCTTGAAAGTATCTCTAAAAGCTTCTAAAAATTAGATTTAGATATAGAATATAGGAAAATATTCAGAAAAGTCTACAAAATTTTTGAAACATTCTAACCTATCTAAACATGTTTTAAAACATTCCAGAATAAAAAAACATGAGATGCAATAGGCCTAAAATCATTCAACATTAAATGTATGTTGCGTTCTTGTTTGTTTCACCTAATATTTTTGTTGTGAAAAGTTTTGAAGTGTGTTTAAAAATGAATTAAAAAGTATGGAATTTTTTTCATATTTTATAGATATGCCTTCCCATTTTTTATAGTGCTAAATCTAATTTTGGAAGTTTTTACAGATAACTTCATGAGTTCTAAATATTTTATTTAGGTATGTGAAATCCTAATTTATCTCTAAATCTTTATGTAATTTTTTAAAAAAAACTTTCAAGAGAGATATTTTATGTCCTTCTTGATGGGGCTTTAGTTATTACAAAAATGGGAAGATAAGGAAACAACATTTTTTTGCTTTGGCTTCTAGTATGGGACATCACTATTTTTTGTTTGATTTTAACTTCACTAGTCATTTTTACATGACATGTTTGGCAAAGCTTTTGATAATATAAGTCTGTTGATAAATTGAAAAACCCTGTCAAAGAAGACATTGGTGAAAGCATCTAGGCCCCGAGAGTTGGTTTCGGCAATTGATGACAACGCATTATTACCATGACTAACATGTGTTTTGTAGAAACTTTGGTAAGTTAGGTCATGGGATTGGTAACTGTTTTGGGCACTACGGTATTCATGCCCCTTGATGGAAATCATTTCGGTTTTCAAAGGATTAACTACAAGATTAAGGACGGTTAGTTCCGGATGTCAAGGTGTTGGGTTACATTCGAAATAGTCATTAGGATCTTCGTTTTTTTCTTTGGCCGTACTATAAAGGGGGGCATGAGCAAGTAGCTTGACCTAGGTGAGTCTTTTGTTTAGGTGTGGTGCACACTTGTCAAACTTAGCACTAGGTAGCTCAGGTGAAGCCTAAAGTTCAGTTGGAAGCAACTCGGTTCAAGTTGTGTCGCGTTTCGAAGTCGTTTGAGCCGTTTACCCTTGACCGGACGCAGTCTCTATCTCGACCGGACGCGTCCGGTCAGTGCTGACAGTCACTGTGTTTCAACTTGGTTGACCGGACGCAGTCCTTACAAGGACCGGACGCGTTGATTGTGTTGACACATGTCACAGAGGGTAATAGAACTAATTGGACGCGACTGGAAAACGATCGGACGCGTCCGATCATGTTCTAGTAAGGTACTTCGCTGACCTGATGCGTCCGGTCATCTCGGATGGGACGTGACCGAGCATCAGGTCAAAGTACAGTAAGGTCCTTGCACGACTAGACACGTCCGGTCACCCCTGATCGGTGCGTCCGGTCACTCAGCGCTGTCAGTTATAATTTCGATACCTCGGGAAAACATCGCCGTGTTCCTAACCCTTACTTTCAAGCAATTACTTTCTTGTATTACTTTTGTTGCTTGGTTTAATTTTCTAGAATTGCCATGCTCGACTAGGATTGGAACTTAGGGTGCTAAATTTTTTTCGGTAGAATCACAAGGAACACTAGTAGGCACTAGGGGTGGACTTTGGCTTGTAGGATTTAATTCTTACAATTAATTTTTAGAAAAGCCCAATTCACCCCCCCCCTCTTAGGCATCTTGATCATTTCAATTGGTATCAGAGCCGAGTTGCTCCTAAATTAGGCTTCACAGCCTAGAGCAAGATGTCTAATGGGGAAGGACCCCCTCCCACCTTTGAGGGAGATGATTTTCCATATTGGAAAATCCGCATGGAGGCGTACCTCGAAGCCATAGATGTTGGGTGTCTTAGAGCCACCACCGAAGGGCTTCCCACTATCAAGGATCCCGCCAACCCAAGTGGTGACGAGGAGAAGTACGACCGGTGAAATGTAAAGGCAAAAAATACACTCTATCGGGGCCTAGACAAGGATATCTTCAATCGTGTGCGTAATGCAAAAAAACGCTCATGAATTGTGGGAAAATCTTTGTGCTCTCCATGAGAAAACTAAGAGTGAGCATGAGGAACGCTATCACATTGCTTTGAAGAAAATTAATTCTTTTGAGATGCTTCCCAAAGAAAGTGCTAATGACATGTACACTCGATTGAATATTCTTGTAGAGGATCTCAATGCTCTCGGGCTCACTCAAATGAGTCAATTGGATGTTGCAAGGAGGATTTTGAGTGTTCTTCCCGTTGAGAAGTATGGTCACATTGTCACCGTCCTTCACCAAAGTGATCTCTCCACCACAACACCGACACAAGTATTGGGAAAGATCAATACACATGAGATGTACATGCACATCACTCCGGAAGAGGGCTCATCATCTTCCAAGAAGGACTTGGCCTTCAAAGCTAGTCATGACAAGAAAAAGAAGAAGGGCCAAGCCATGATCGTGCAAGAAAGCTCAAGTGAAAGTGATATTGATGATGCATCACTTGCACTCATGGTGAGAAAGACTACCAAGATGCTAAAGAAGCTCAACAAGAGTGGCATCAAGTTCGATGGCAAGAAGAAGAAGTTCTTCACAAGTAGCAAAAGAAAGCCTATATCCGAGATGGATTGCTACAATTGTGGTGAACTTGGCCACTTAGCTCATCAATGCCCTAAGCCTCCAAAAGACAAGTACAAGAACAAGAACAAGGGCTAGAAAAATGATTCTAGTGATGAAGAAGAAGAGAAGAAGAAGAACAAGCCATACAAGAAGAAGGATGGCAAGAAGAAAGAGTTTCATAAGAAGAAGGGAGGCAAAGCTTACATTATTGGTGATTGGCTCACTGACATTGAGTCATCATGTGAGTCCTTCGGTGATGAGAGCGACGATGAGAAAGAGAAGGTCGCTGCATTTGTGATTGGGCCATCATCATCTTCACTGACATCTTCATGACCACCTTCACCGCCACCTTCACCATCATCATCCATTACTCACCTATGCCTTATGGCCAAGGGTGAATGAAAGATACAAAACAATGAGAGTGATGATGATGATAGTGATAGTGATGATGAATATGATGCGCCTTCTTATGATGAACTTGTAAAATTGTTAAACAAATACTCTAAAGTCATAAGAAGAACTAGAAATGAAAATGATGAGCTCCAAAATGAAAATGAATCACTTTCATCTAAGCTTGAAAATGCACAAAAGACTAGTGATGAGCTTAAAGATCAAAATGAAATTATGTCTTCTACTCTCAAGGAGCTCAAAACTTCTAACAAAGAGCTTAGAGATGAACATGATAAACTTGAGAAGAAGCATGATGAGCTCAACACTAGGCACAACTCGCTAAAAGACAAATATACTACATTGAAAATCAATTATGATAGTCTTGTTGTTGCTAATGAGCTTTCTCTTGAGACACATGATGGTACTAACCAAGTTGTTAAGATTGATATAACTACATCATGTGATGACTTGATTATTGAGAGCGTTGAGCAAGGCTCTAGTGGCAAAGGCAAGAAAGTGGTTGAGTTCGACAATCATGATGATTATGTCAAGCTCAAGAGTGAAAATAAGATGCTTAGAAATGAGAACAAGAAGCTAAAATGGTTGATGGCTCTTGAAAAGCAAACATCAAATGAGTCACTTATTGAAGAAAACAAAAAGCTCAAGCAAGAGAAAGAGCATCTCAAGACCGGCCTAAGCAAGTTCACAAGAGGCCAATATTTGCAAAGTGAGCTACTCATGAACACCGTCATGAAGATGGATAGAAGTGGCATTGGTTACTTAGCAAATCAAGAGAAGAAGGCTAAAGCTCAACAACAACAAAGCAAGTCAAAGCCCAAGCCAAAGAGATGTGTTGAGTGTGGACAAGAGGGCCATTTTGCTCATGAATGCAAAACTCCACCACCACAACCCTTGCCCAAGCATGCTAGACCCTTTGCTTTCAATGCTCACTACATGCTTAGAAAAGATTCTAGTGGAAAGATGAAAGTCATGTTCTTGGGTCCCCAAACAAGAATAGGCTTAAGAAAATTTGAGTTGCCAAGTCACTAATTGAGAAAGTCAAGGGTCCCTCTCAAGTTTGGGTCCCTAAACAAAAAGCTTGATCTCTTGTGTGTAGGTGAACTACAAGACCGGTGGATCTCATTTGGTTATTGATAGTGGTTGCACTCAACGTATGACTGGTGACCCTCGTATGTTCACCTCACTTGAGGGGATGGGGTATGTCAAGAGAAGATCACATTTGGAGATAATTCAAAGAGCAAAGTCAAGGGTATAGGCAAGATTGCAATATCAGATGATCATTCTCTTTCAAATGTGCTCTATGTTGCTTCCTTGAGTTTCAACTTACTATCCGTTGGACAACTTTGTGACCTTGGCTACCAATGCTTATTCACACCAAATGAAGTGGTAGATTCAAAGATAGATGACAAGCAAATTATTTTCAAAGGCTTTAGAAACAACAATCTCTATCTTGTTGATTTCACCTCCGAAGATGCAAACTTGATGACATGCTTGTTCACCAAAACTTCACTTGGGTGGCTTTAGCATAGGAGGCTTGCTCATGTTGGAATAAACACTCTCAACAAGCTATTGAAGAAAGATTTAGTGAGAGGCTTGAAGGATGTAAAGTTTGAGAAGGACAAACCTTGTAGTGCATGTCAAGCTGGCAAACAAGTTGCAAATACTCATCCAACAAAAGCTTACATGTCAACATCAAGAGTGTTAGAGCTTCTACACATGGATTTGTTTGGTCCTACAACTTACAAGAGCTTGGGTGGAAATCTCTATTGTCTTGTGATTGTGGATGACTACTCAAGATACACTTGGACTTTCTTTCTTCATGACAAATCCAAAGTGGCCAATTGCTTCAAGAAGTTTGCAAAGAGAGCTCAAAATGAATTTGAAGTCAAGATAAAGAAAATTAGAAGTGACAATGGCAAAGAGTTTGACAACACAAACATTGAAGCTTATTGTGATGAGATTGGAATCAAGCATGAAGTCTTATCAACCTACACTCCTCAACAAAATGGTGTAGTTGAGAGAAAGAACCGGACATTGATTACCCTTGCAAGAACAATGCTAGATGAGTACAACACACCAGAAAAATTATGGGCTGAGGCAATCAACACCGCATGCTATGCTTCAAATCGCCTCTTCCTACAAAAGTTTCTTGGTAAGACCCCTTATGAATTGCTAAATGGGAAGAAGCCGGACGTCTCATTCTTCCAGGTGTTTGGTTGCAAATGCTACATCTACAAGAAGCGTCAACACCTAGGGAAGTTTCAAAGACATTGTGATATTGGCTTTCTTGTTGGTTACTCATCAAAGTCCAAAGTATATAGAGTATTTAACCATACCACCGGTTTGGTTGAAGAAACATATGATGTGGAATTTGATGAATCTAACGGCTCCCAAGGAGCAATTGAGAATTGTGATGATGTAGGTGATGAACCATTGAGGGAGGTAATGAAGAACATGCCGGTGGGAGACATCAAGCCTAAAGATGTTGAAGACGATGTACAAATTGTCAATCCACCATCTTCATCATATGTGCCTCAAGATGATGATAAGAATGAGAGAGTTGAAAATAAAGACACTCATGTCTCTCATGAACAAGCCGAGGTACAAGCTCAAGATGTTGATGCTCCCCAACCCTCTCCTCAAGTGGTTGAAAGAAGAAACTCACCTCTACTTCAAGCACATCGACAAGATCTCATCATAGGGATTCCTACAAAGGATGTAATGACTCGATCTCAAAAGCTTGCTTCTTTTATTGAACATCACTCTTTTGTCTCTTGTCTTGAACCTAAGAATATAGAAGAAGCTCTTCAAGATCCGGATTGGGTGAATGCTATGCACGAAGAATTGAACAACTTCACCCGCCATCAAGTTTGGACACTTGAGGAGCATCCAAAAGGTGCAAGAGTGATTGAAACCAAGTGGGTGTTCCACAACAAGCAAGATGACCAAGGTGTAGTAGTGAGGAACAAGGCAAGACTAGTTGCAAAGGGGTTCTCTCAAGTTGAAGGTCTTGATTTTAGAGAGACTTTTACACCCGTTGCAAGACTTGAAGCCATTCGTATCCTTCTTGCATATGCATCGCATCATGAAATGAAACTATATCAAATGGATGTGAAAAGTGCATTTTTAAATGGCTTCATAAATGAACTAGTCTATGTTGATCAACCTCCCGGGTTTGAAGACCCTAGATATCCTAATCATGTTTATAGGTTGTCTAAGGCGCTATATGGGCTCAAGCAAGCCTCTAGAGCGTGGTATGAGCGCCTCTGGGACTTCCTCATTGAGAAGGGCTTCACTATTGGGAAGGTCGACACCACACTATTCACCAAGAAGCTTAATGGAGAGATCTTCATTTGCCAAGTCTATGTTGATGATATCATCTTCGGATCAACAAATGAAGATTGTTGCAAGGAATTTGGTGAATTGATGTCGAAGGAGTTTGAGATGTCTATGATCGGTGAACTTACATTCTTCCTTGGTTTTCAAGTCAAGTAAATGAGAGAAGGGATTTTCATCTCTTAAGAAAAGTATACCAAGGATCTTCTCAAGAGATTCAAGATGGAAGATTGTAAGCCAATCAAGACCCTAATGCCATCTAATGGACATCTCGACCTAGAAGAGGGAGGTAAACCGGTTGATCAAACTCTCTACTATTCTATGATTGGTAGCTTGTTGTACCTTACCGCATCTAGACCCGATATCATGTTTAGTGTGTGCATGTGTCCTCGCTTTCAAGCATGCCCTAAAGAACCTCACCTAAGTGCCGTAAAAAGAATTTTAAGATATCTTAAGCACACCCCAAGCATTGGTCTTTGATATCCTAAAGGAGCTAGATTCCAACTAGTTGGCTATTCCAACTCGGATTATGCCGGTTGCAAAATTGATAGAAAAAACACATCCGGAGGGTGCCATTTTCTTGGGAGGTCTTTAGTATCTTGGTCATCTAAAAAGCAAAATAGTGTGGCTTTGTCCACCGCTGAGGCAGAATACATAGCCGCGGGGGCTTGTTGTGCACAAATCTTATACATGAAACAAACCCTTCTAGACTATGGAGTTGTTCTTGATAAGGTGCCACTTTTATGTGACAATGAAAGTACCGTTAAAATTGCTAATAATCTGGTACAACACTCATGCACCAAGCACATTGATATCCGCCACCACTTTCTAAGAGATCATGTTGCTAAAAATGATATATCACTCGAAGGTGTAAGAAGTGAAAATCAATTAGCGGATATCTTCACTAAACCTTTGGATGAGGCCACCTTTTGTAGGCTGAGAAGTGAACTAAATGTGCTTGTTTCTAGTAACTTTAAAAAATGAGCTTGTGTTGTCCCTTGCATTGCATTGTATTTTATGCCATGTTTAATTTTTCGCAATGCATCTAGGACTTGTCTAACACGGTTACGATAACCCTTCTTTGGAGGAGTGAAGAAGCCTAACCGTGGATCAAACTTGACAATCAACCTAGCTTTACTTTCTCGCTTTGCATTGCATATGCATGGTTGTTGCTTTGTCGTTTCTTTTTGGTTTGGCTTTGAGCAACCTCTGTGTTTGTCCATGAATAGAGAGAGAATTTGACGCTCCCGAGGGTTCATAAACTCTATTGCATGGCCATACGTTGCTCCTCGGGTGTTTATTGCATATTTTCCTAAAAATAATACTAGCCTAAGGCAAAATATTTTGAAAACCTTGAGGGTTTGAGTGAGGTCACTCATATCAGGTTCCAATTGGTGTTTTTTTGAGTCTCTTTGAGTTGGAACTTGATTGGGAGAAGTCGCGTCGAAGGTCGGATTGAAGAAAGGCGAAAAACTGCGACCAGACGCTGGACCGGATGCGATGCTACTTCACCACTGCGTCCGTCCCGGCGACCACCAGCGCGTCCGGTCATCCTGAAGACAAATCTTAAGGACCTATGACTGGACGCTGGACCAGACGTGATGCTGTGACCACTGCATCCAGTCCCGGACCCCACCACCTCATCCGGTCATGCGTGATGGGTTCCCGGGTGATCTTTGACCGGACTCTGTCCACGTCCGGTCAGCTCTAACCGGACGAGTCCAGTCGCGCCAGGAGCTTACTAGACTCTGACCGGACACTGCTCTAGCGCGTCCGGTCACCCCATGAAAAGCGGATCTACGCTATTTTAACCGTACATCCCGATTTCTTTTCCATCTCCGTTTTCCATCCGTCGCCACCACCTAGCCCTAACTCGCCTCGCCGTTTCAAGCCGAGCCGCCGTGCCTCCTTCCTCCTCCACAGCCACGCCGCCCGCACCTCCTCCGTGTAGCCGAGCCGCTGCTCCACCGTGTTCGGTGACTTCCCGCGCTCCATCGCTCTTCTCGGTCATCCGTGCGCCGCCGTGACAGTCGCAGCAGCGCACGCTGCCGCAGTCGCTTCTCCTCTGACCGCGCGTGCCACCGCAGCTTCTCCTTCGCGCCGTGCGCACCACCGCAGCCGCGCCACCTCCGCCGCGCCGCACCACCGGAGTCGTGCTCCTCTGTTGACAGAGCTTTGACCTAACCCTAACCCATCACGATGTTTTTAACTTCACTCCGGCCGTTCTCCGTCGACATTCCTTCACGCGATTTTGTCTCCGCGAGGTTGTTTCGTATTGCCTTGATCCTTTCAATTCTTTTGGATTGCTGATGAACTTCCGCTGAAATTCTAATTCATCCATTGCATGACTCGGCACTTCAGCGCTCATCTGACATCTCCGCGGAACCCTCGCGCGTCAAGGTCCCTCATCTTTTCACCAGAGTCTCGCTCATCTGAGGTAGCTATCGCGATCTATTCTTTTCTTATCTCGTATGCTTGCTTTCATAAGGACCTTGCTCATCTATTAGTTAAAATATACTACGTTAGTAGCTCAATCTATTCTATCTTTACAAAGAGTCTTGTCGGTGCTCTGTGTGTGGCAGTTGATCAATTTTGAATCCGAGGCCAAGCCTGCGGATACGGATTGAGGCCAAGCCTCAGAGAGTCAGTTCATCATCTTTCACTGTCAGGTTTTCTCAGTCACACAGATTCGTCAGCATGGTTCGTTGCAAGAATGCTAGAGGTGCACCGAATGACAGGGATGAGAGTCCTCCCAGGTTGACAGAGGTAGCCCGTGGCAAGCGTAAGAAGATTGCCGCCAAGAAGAGAAAGGGGACACTCACTGAGGCAGAGATAGCACAGGCAGTCACTGATGTAGCAGAGCTTGTAGAGAGAGGTGGCAGAGGCAGTGGGATTCACATTGGTGAGCGTCGCTTTCATCTTGAAGGTCGATAGCTTGGTACAGAGGCCACAGAGGAGACAGAGGACCCACCTGCAGAGCAGCCCACAGATGAGACAGAGGAGCAGTCCGTTCAGACTCCACCGCATCGTCGCTTAGGACGTATGCGTGCTCAGGTGACACCTAGGCCAGAGGGCCAGCGACGTGGAGGTCGTCCACCTCCCAGAGCTTGAGGTCACCCCCCAGTCGAGCACTTTGACTTGAGGGGAGCTACAGCACGACAGGTCCAGGCTCTTCGGTTTGTCGAGGTTGGTCAGTGGTTCCCACCTCAGCGGGACCCCCGAGCCTCAGAGGGCTTCTACACTCCTCTGCACGAGGACTCTATAGATCCTATGTTGACAGTGGGATTGCTTTTAGACCTCAGAGGGTTTGTCGGCTTGAGGCTTTAGTTGCTGTTGTTGGTGAGTAGCTCCGTCCACACCTTTCCTTCCTACCTGATTTGTCAGACTTTCTAGGACGGACTGGAGCTTACTGTGGGACTTGAGTCAGAGAGTTCTACTCCTCACTTTGGGTTGACCTTGCTCACGAGTTCATACACTTTGCATTCCGAGGCCGTGACCGTAGGTTATACAGCACCAGGGTACGGGAGATTCTCAGACTCCCTACTTCAGAGACGAAGATTCACCAGTTGTGCTTTGGTCAGACTTCACCACCGAGACGTCATCACGGAGGTTTAGTGCCACCTATAGACCTAATCAGACCTTGCTTCCATGAGCCGTTTAGCGAGGGGTCCAGACGTACGCCTGCCAGCTTGACACTCCTTGCTAGAGTGCTTGATGCCATTGTGAGGCGGACTCTTCTTCCGAGGCTGGGATACAGAGAGGGCCTGACACGTATGCAGCTATGGGTAGTCCATCACCTCATCTCTCAGATACTATTTGATATTTAGGATCTAATGCTCTGTGAGATGGAGGACACTGTGGTAGAGGGCTTCAAGGGTCACTGTCAGTTACCGTATGCGCACTGGATTTGCTTCATCATTCGATCTGCGTGTGACCTGCCTGCAGAGATTAGGGCTGAGATCTCAGATACCACTACTGCATTCCCTGAGTATGACATTCGATAGTTGTGGGGCTTCTGTTACTAGAGAGCAGGCACCTAGGCCGGGACAACGTTAGAGGACATAGGTTCTAGAGACAGCAGCTGAGCAGGACGAGACCGTTGAGGGTCTTGCAGAGGCCGAGCTTGCAGATCTAGATGCTTAGCCAGCTGATCCAGTTGAGGATGACGCCATTGATAGCACAGATGAGGATTACCAGCCTATTCCCCGGTACCGCTCTCCTCGGTCTCATGACCATGAGGCCGGTGGTTCAGGATCAGCCTCCCGCTCAGACCCAGCCATGGTGGCTATCCTTGAGAGGCTGACCTAGGCCCAGGAGAGGCAGGAGGTTCAGATGCAGCGATAAGCTCATGACATAGCAGCTGCATTCGCTCAGATTTAGGCTCGTCACGACGAGTTCCAGAGGCAGCAATTTGAGATGCAGAGGCAGCAGGTAGCCACCCAGCAGCAGTATCTTGAGCTCCTGCGACACCTCATCACTGTTGGGGTTCCTCCACCACCGTCTATCCTTACTCCAGTGTTACAGTCCAATAGACCTCAGAGTCAGGGACAGCCGAGCTTTCAGTTTGCCTCCCCCAGCAGCAGGTTTTTCAGACCTTTCAGTCCCTGAGCTACACTCCTATTCAGACGGGGTTCACTCCACCAGTTCAGCCCAGACCTCATCTTCTGACAGGCACTCCTTTCACTGACTTGAGTGCTTCTTACAGTGAGTTGACTGGTCAGCCGACACCCTCGCATACCATTGTTGTGACCTCTTCAGGAATGTCAGCTTCTGAGACTGTGGCTCCTTTAGTGACAGGGACCGGGGCTATAGAGACAGTGCCGTCGTCAGTTGCCTCGACAGATCCTCCCACAGTTGGTGCTTTTTAGGCTCAGGTGACAGAGACTGCTCCTATTGTTGCTACTACTTCATTAGTTCCTGCTCCTGCTCTATAAACCCAGACTACTTCACTGCCACGTGTATCTACAGAGGGTCAGCTTGACAGCTCTGAGTCATAGGAGGATACTTCACAGTTCGTGATCACTCCACGCTCCTCGGCACCCAACACGACTACTTCTGTTCCCCCGTCGGATCCTTAGTTTTTTGGCGTTTGATGCCAAAGGGGGAGAGAGAGTAGATTCAGGGGGAGTTTTGATAGAGGGTTTTGTTTTTTTTCTTTGTGTGCTACATTCATGCATCATGTTTATATTCCCACACTTGTATTTTGTGACATGTGTGCTTGTGAGATACTTGAGTCATATGTGGATTATCTTTCTACTATTATATATCATGTCACTTGATTGGTTTTAGCTCATAAGGTTGTGCTTCTGTGCCTTACTCTGATTTCATATGAGATATGTTTTATGTGTACTAACTCTCCATGTTTTATCCTGAGTACACCCTATTGCTTGGAGCATAAGAAGTTCCTAACCCATTGTGCTTATTGTCTTTTGCTTATGTGAACCAAGCATGTTTGAAAACTTCAACTCTTAAATCTTCTGAATCAAAGTATTGTCATCAATCACCAAAAAGGGAGAGATTGAAAGCATCTAGGCCCCGAGAGTTAGTTTTGGCAATTGATGACAACGCATTATTACCATGACTAACGTGTGTTTTGCAGAAACTTTGGTAAGTTAGGTCATGGGATTGGTAACTGCTTTGGGCACTATGGTATTCATGCCTCTTGATGGAAATCGTTTCGGTTTTCAAAGGATTAACGACAAGATTAAGGACGGTTAGTTCCGGATGTCAAGGTGTTGGGTTACATTCGGAATAGTCGTTAGGATCTTCGCTTTTTTTCTTTGGCCGTACTATAAAGGGGGGCATGAGCGAGTAGCTTGACCTAGGTGAGTCTTTTGTTTAGGTGTGGTGCACACTTGTTAAACTTAGCACTAGGTAGCTCAGGTGAAGCCCAAAGTTCAGTTGAAAGAAACTCGGTTCAAGTTGCATCGTGTTTCGAAGTCGTTTGAGCCGTTTACCCTTGACCGGACGCAGTCTCTGTCTCGACCGGACGCGTCCGGTCAGTGCTGACAGTCACTGCGTTTCAATTTGGTTGACCGGACGTGGTCCTTGCGAGGACCGGACACGCTGATTGTGTTGACACGTGTCACAGAGGGTAATATAACTAATCGGACGCGACTGGAAAACGATCGGACGTGCCCGATCACGTTCCAGTAAGGTACTTCGCTGACCTGACGCGTCTGGTCATCTCTGATCGGACGCGACCGAGCATCAGGTCAAAGTACAGTAAGGTCCTTGCACGACCGGACGCGTCCAATCACCCCTGATCGGTGCGTCCGGTCACTCAGCGCTGTCAGTTTGAATTTCGACCATTGCCATCGACCGGCGCGTCCGGTCACGACGACCGCCGCGTCCGGTCAGCACGTATTTTGCTGAATTGGTAGGTAACGGTTGGATTTAACTGTGGGGTGTATAAATACATCCCCTCCACCTCTTTTAGAGGTCTCTTGCTCATTTGTTCAGTTGAGAAACACCTTTCAAGTGCAAGGATGTTCAAGAGCTCTAGTGAGGGTAGTGATTTGAGAATCAAAGTTTGAAATCCCTCATTAGTGACTAGGGAGTAGCAAGTATGCATCCACCTTCTCATTAGGTTTGTTGTGGTCAAGTGAGAGTTCTAGCTTGTTACTCTTGGTGATCGCTATCACCTAGACGGCTTGGTGGTGATTGGGAGTTTGGTGATCATCCGGCGAAGCTTGTGGATGACCCAACTCATCTTGTGAGCGGTTTTGGGTGATTCACCGCGATAGAGTGTCAAAGAATCAGCCCATAGAGAGCACTTGATCCTTACGCGGATCAAGGGGAGCTACACTCTTGCGCGGGTGCTCCAACGAGGACTAGTAGGGAGTGGCGACGCTCCGATACCTCAGGAAAACATCGCCGTGTTCGTAACCCTTATTTTCAAGCAATTACTTTCTTGTATTACTTTTGTTGCTTGGTTTACTTTCCTAGAATTGCCATGCTAGACTAGAATTGGAACTCAGGGTGCTAAACTTTTTCCGGTAGAATCACAAGGAACACTAGTAGGCACTAGGGGTGAACTTTGGCTTGTAGGATTTAATTCTTGCAATTAATTTTTAGAAAAGCCCAATTCACCTCCCTCTTGGGCATCTTGATCCTTTTAATTGGAACACTTTTGTTTTCTGCAGTAAGGCTAGCGCATGGACGTCCGGACGTAGCTCCTGCACCCCCGTGCCCGCATCGCATCCCACACGCTCCGTCCCATTTCCAACCGGCGCTAGCGCCTAGCACGACAAAACCGCACCGCTGTACCCATTCCACATCTGCACGGTGGAACCGTGCCCCGCGCCCACATGCCCCGCTTGCTTATGCGTGCCATGGAGGTGTCTGCAGGCCTCAGGCGCCGGCACGTGAACCACGATGGCACACCAGCAGCAGTAGGTGGACAGCAGCCTGCAACACAAGATCTACTTTTGAAACATTTGCAACATACGCTTAAAGACAGATGAAACACTTAAAACATACGTGTATAGTCATTGCAACATGTGCAACACTAGATCAACTTTTAAAACATCCAAATAAAACATTTGAAACAAACTTCTGAAACACCTGAAAACATAGGCTTGCAACATATATATATTGTCATTGCAACATCTGTAACATTCCAGATCGACTTTTGCAGCATTCAGATGAAACACATCAAAACATAAGTTGGAAACACATGAAACACTTCAAACAGGGCGTCGCCAACAGCTATAGCCTACCTAGTGGGGGACTGTAGTAACAAGCAAACTCAGGTACAGAGGGGACGTCGAGAGCAAATGGCCCAGCATGCGCAGGCCTCCCCTTCCTGCCGCAGGAGACAAAGTTTAGAGCGGCAGCGATCTCCTCCTGGTGGCGCCGGGGTGGTGTGGTGGCATGGTGCCCGCCGTGGCTGCAACGGTCAAGGTGGACGGGGGCACGCCGCGGCGCGGCTGACGATGGGGTATGGCGCGGCAGGAGGAAGGGCGCTACATGCGCGGGGACCGACGCGCAGTGGGAAAGGGGAGGTGGTGGGGCAAAGTGCGGCTGCAGATGCCCCATGTCTTTAACAGCCAGATGCGAGTGTGATGGGAAAGAGCAAGAAGATGGCATCCCGACGGGGGCGGACGCCCAGTTTTCACAGGTTCCTTGGTTTGACACCGGAGTACCTGACCATGCACAGGGCAGGTCTAGGTCGTTGGTTCAACCAAGCCCGGTCGCACCAGCAAACCTACAATGCACAGGGCACGCTCGAACAAAAGGAAAAAGTCTAATTGACCCCCCCAACTATTGGGGGTAGTCTACTTTACCCCCCAAACTATGAAACGGTCTAATTTACCCCCTGAACTTTGCAAAACCGTCCAAATCACCCCCTCGAGCGGTTTTGGGCGGTGGTTTTGCTACAGTAACAGCTGTTTTGCTACAGTAACGGCGGTTTTGTCTTTTTCTTTTTTATTTATTTCGTCTAAATCTTTGAAAAATCATAGTAAATCACAGAAAAATCATAAAATGGAAAATCCAGTTTTGTTGGACTCCACATGAGTAGATCTACACAGTGAACTTATAATATAGTATGCTTTAGTACAAAGTTTTTGTTGTATGAATTATTCAAATTAATTACAGAAAAAAATAGATCAAAATTTACAGCAAAAACTTTATACTAAAACATGCTATATTATAAGTTCACTGTGTAGATCTACTCATGTGGAGTCCAACAAAATTAGATTTTTTATTTTATGATTTTTCTGTGATTTACTATGATTTTTCAAAGATTTAGACGAAATAAATAAAAAAGAAAAAGACAAAACCGCCGTTACTGTAGCAAAACAGCTGTTACTGTAGCAAAACCACCGCCCAAAACCGCTCGAGGGGGTGATTTGGACGGTTTTGCAAAGTTCAGGGGGTAAATTAGACCGTTTCATAGTTTGGGGGGTAAAGTAGACTACCCCCAATAGTTGGGGGGGTCAATTAGACTTTTTCCTCGAACAAAACGAGCCAGCCCTGCCCAGCCTCCCCAACCCATCCGTCTCCGGTAAACCGGCGAGCGGCGACCGCCGGCACGAGCTCGCACCAGCAAACCTGATCGCGCTTCCCCCGTCTCCAAGTCCTAATCTCCCTGTTTTGGCCTCAACTCCAGTCCCCATCTGGGACGTCCCCCTACCTCCAGACCTCCTGCCGCCTGGTCGGCGAACACCCCCTCGAATTTCGCTGCTCTTCCACGGTTGCGTCTCCTTTGGTGTGGTCTGCGTAGGGTATGGCGGCCTGAGTACCGGGCAGGACACGGATGAAGGAGCGGAAGCCGGCAGCCTCCTCCCCCGCGCTGGTCCGGATCCTCGCCGTCTGCGCGTCCCAGGTGCCGCCTCCTCTCTCGGGAACCCTCCCTGCTGTATATGGTTTAATTAGCGGCGATTCGTGATTCGTTGTGCTCGGTGCTCCATCCGGGTGATGCGTGGAGTGCTAGTACGACTAATCTACTGGGCCTTAGAGTGCCGACTAGTCGGTGCGGGCATGGATCGATTGAACTTGTGATTTGTGGCTAGCCGTTCGTTGCTCTTTGCGGTCCGGTATTCCGGTGGTGGTAGATTTGCGGAGTTGCGTGGCTTTGGGGTCTAGTCTGTTTGGTCCTGCTGCGAACTGCATTATAGATTTTCTGATTTTCTACCCAGATTCATAGAGTGTTCCTAGATGTTTGCTAGCTGTTCTTCTCCATAATAGTAGTTTCCTTGTCATTCCTCTTCGGTGTCAGTCGAGCATCCAATTGTCCTTCAGTTCTGATGCCGGAACCCAGTGCCAATCCAAGCACAGCTGAGGGTTGGTGCAGGGAAAATTCCCGTTCAGGTATTTCTTATTGCAGTGGCCAATGGCCAGGTGTCTTATCTTGGGAATACAGCCTTATTTGTTATGGATATGTGCAATGTTAACCAATTAAGCGGCTCAATCTGAAAAATGTGAATACTGGGAAAACATTGTACCTGACAAATGGCAGTTATTTACAGGCTGGCTTTTAAGTATTGAAGCATGTTACACTTCCCTGTTTGAGTGACCGATACAGAAAATTAGTCACCTATGGTTGCATGCTTTTATGAAGAATACATGTTTTCGAAAAATCTAGTGCCATCTTGACTGGTCTTTGCTCTACTTATGTTGCGCTTGTTCTTGTTCGCTATCTACTGTAGGCAAAAGATTATGGGAGATGCATAGCAGCAAAGATTCCTGAGATTGAACATAATATGTGTTCTAAGGAATTTCTAGCACTCAGGGCATGCATGCAGACTGCGGTAATTTCCTGTGCCATGAACAAATATATATAGGCTCAAATTCAATCATAAAGTTAGGTGCATATACTTATGTGTCCAATTTGTATGTAAGGGGCCATTATCCTTGGCACTGGACGGCCTCGAATCCTAAATTAATCTCCTGTTGTCTATGCCCTTTAGAAATGAAGGTATATACTTAAGAACACCATACTGTTGAGGTTTGGTTCACTTGTACGAATTGTTATCCAAGAAGCACTGTCGGGGCCTCAGATGCCTTGGGACTGTGACAGACGAAGTGGCTTGGCTTGGAGATATTGCTTCATTAGGAATTTGTCCAATTAAATCTTAATGGTATAATAAAACAATTTATACACCAAGGTCAAATGGTCTTTAGTCTATATAGACCATATCTCATGTTCTCTAATCTGTCGCCTTTACCCTTCAGTGTTGTGGTCCACTGGTTGAGTACCTTTTTTAAAGATGAAACATGTGTATTTATGTTATTCTTTGGAATGTCTGAAATATGAATTGTTTTATTGTCTACTTGTCTTTAAATTATCAACTTTGTAATTGTGCTTTCTCTTCTGTCTTGAAAGGTTAAGAACAAGGTTTGAGGCTCCATATTTATAGGAAGTTTGATACTAATCTCTTTTGGTAATCGCTGTGGATTTCAGGTGAGAATCTGAGTCCTTACTTTTAAACCAAAAGAAAATACTTGGTATTGTGGTGGTTTGTTACCATTTTTAATGTTAAAAACTGTACCATGCTGATTGCAAATCCCTTTCTATTTCCAGTCATCTTAAAAAGTAGAACCTCATTTGCTTGGCTAAACAATCAGTAGAGCCTAAGCACGCAAGACACAAAAAATGTTGGGCAATCAGATACAAGGGGGCTTGGGCACACCTGGGGCACTGTCTCATGCTTATGTTCAACATCCTCCGCTGCGATGTGACATACCAGACATTCGGGGTCTGTTCTATGATGATGCAAATAAGTTCCTTATAGCTCCAACTGCTGATCGGGTATATGAGCATTTAATCAGCTGATGATTTTCTATTTGTTTCGAGAAGTATGGTTATTACTAAAGTTAACCTGTCTAATTACTGCAGATATTGTACTGGAAAACAACTCCATCTACTCCATCTGGACCTCCCAACTCTGATCCAGTTAATGAAGGACCTGTCTTGTCAGTTCGATATTCGCTGGATCATAAAGCCATTGGGATTCAACGATCCAGACATGAAATTGAGTTTAGAAATAGGGAAACAGGGGAGACTTGTAGCAAAAAGTGCAGAGCTGATTCAGAAACTATACTTGGCTTTTTCTGGACAGATTGCCCAACATGTGATGTTATACTTGTAAAAACAAGGTATGTGCAACTTGTTACAGCTACAACTTCAGGAACAGAAATTGTCTAAAAATTAATCTCATTGCCATATAGAAGGATGTAACTATAAGCTGTTTATCGGTTAGACTAATAAGCCATTCTATTAATTGTGTTCAAAATATTATCAACTTTTACCGTAAAAATATATCATCATCTTAAGTGTAATATAATGTCAAGTTCTTTCATAATTTAGTTCTATGTTAAAAGGAGGCAAGCATATTCTTAAGCTATTTATGCAAATAAGTTTTTGTTGCAGCGGTCTTGATCTTTTTTCCTATGAGCCTCAGTCCCATGCTTTTCACTTGGTGGAATCAAAGAAATTCAATGTGAGCTGGTATCTTTACACACATGAAAGTAGGCTGATTCTTCTTGCTTCTGGAATGCAATGCACGATGTTTACTGGCTATCAGGTAATGGCACCCGCTTGAGACAAAATCATTGAAACCCAAGTAAAGACTTCATTTTTCCTGTTCCGGGACAAAACCCGTCTCATTCTCCCTGATGCTGTGGTTGTCCTGCCTATAAGGCAAATCCCCAGTTGAGAAATTTTCAACTTCTATGTGAAGAGATGGATCTGTTTTTTCAGCTTGCCATTTTTCTTTCGGAGTAAATTTATATTGATTATTTGTAGAGTATAGAACAAAGAACATCTTATAGGTTGAAGGAAGCTTTCGAGTCACTGCTAACAATTTTGCTTTTGCTTGTACTCCTGTTCCAAATTACAAGACGTTTTGCTTCTCTAGATATATTGCTTTTACTATGCATCTAGACAATAGTGTATATCTAAGTGCGTAGCAAACAATACGTATCTTTTTTTTTTTTGACTGAATCAGCAGGGGAGCCCCCTACCTTTTTTTTTTGCTTTTCAATTAAATAAAAGAATGAGCCGTACAGGTCTACAAGAGTGCAAAACTGAAAACAAGAGTACAAGGCAACAAGGCCCAAAAGGAAAAAGTTGTGACTTTACAAGTAACTATCTCTCCAAGCACTAAGATGAACCTGTCTACTTGCTCTGGCCTTGGTGCACACCAAGCCAAATTCTTCTTTGAACTGCCTCTTCCACAAGTGAATGTTGATTTGGCCATTGTCAAAAATCACATCATTCCTAGTGTTCCAGATTACCCAGCAGGCAGTGATAGCAATTTCTCTGAATATAGCATTGTTGAAATCAGCTCTTGCCTGTAAGATCATGTCCAGAGGTGAGAGACTTAGGTTCCAGTTTATGGGGATAGTGGCCCAGCAATCTCAACTGAAGGAACATTCAAAGAAGAGATGAAAATTTGTTTCTTCACATCCCAAGTTGCATAACACACAGTTGTAGTCGTCTAGAGCCATATTCTTTCTTCTTAAAATGTTTCTTGTATTCAATCTGTCCCTAAGAAGTAGCCAAAAAAGGAATTTATGTTTTCCAAGATTATCTGAACCCCATAACCATTTGAACAGAGGAGATGATTCAGTGTGACCAATGAGAGCCCCATATGCCTTCTTACTGCTAAATCTTGAAGAGCCCCATGTGTAACTCCAGATATCATTAACATTTTCATCCCAAGTTCTAGACTGCATGAAAGTTTGGATCTCATCAAGTTGGGCTGCAGCCTGTTGGGATAATGGCAAGCTGAATAATCTGTCATCCCCTTGTTCTATGAAGAATCTGATGGAACATTTTGGTTTCCTTGTGAAGGAGAACAATTAAGGGTACTTATCTTTCAGTGCTTGTCCTGCCCATTATCAGACCAGAACAATTAAGGGTACTTATCTTTCAGTGCTTGTCCTGCCCATTTATCAGACCAAAATAAAATTGACTCACCATTATTTGGATAGCATACAGCTAGTTTTGGTATTTGTCAAAAAACTTCAGGTTCTCCTTCCACCAAAAAGACCCAACTGGGCTTCTAGCCTGTGGTGGTGTTTGTTTGTTGGAGTAGAATTTGGACCAAGTAAGAGAGACCCATGGTATCCCAAACAAGTTGGGGTAGGCTAAAGATGAAACCCATAAGAGACGAGAAATAGGGAGACACATAAAGGGCACAAGACAGATAGAGGTCACGGTTCAGGCACGTTGATTGCCCATCTCCAAGCGCTTGTCCATAGCTAAATCCTTGGAGATATTCCACTCCTTAAGGTCTCTCTTAACGGACTCGCCCCAAGTCAGTTTAGGTCGACCTCTACCGCTCTTTACATTATCGGCCCGCTTTAGAACCCCACTACGCACCGGCGCCTCAGGAGGCCTCCGTTGGACATGTCCAAACCATCTCAACCGATGTTGAATCAATTTCTCCTCAATTGGTGCCACACCAACCCTATCCCGAATATCGTCGTTCCGGACTCTATCCCTCCTTGTGTGCCCACAAAACCAACGCAACATACGCATCTCTGCTACACTCAAATGTTGGACATGTCGCCTTTTTGTAGGCTAGCACTCAGCACCGTATAATATCGCCGGGCGAATCGCCGTCCTATAAAACTTACCTTTCAGCTTCTGAGGCACCCTTTTGTCACCCATGGTATGTCAGCCTTGTTAAAAAATTTATCATGTACTTCAGGAGTAGGGCATTATTTTGGCTTTGGATGTCAATTATGCCCAATCCTCCTTGGTCCTTTGGTTTGCAGGCAACCTCCCATGCAGCTAAACATTTTCCCTTTCTGTTAATATCACCTTTGCTCCACAGACAGTGTTTCCTGATCACTTGGGGAGGGATTTTGAGGCTACACATGTAAAAGGTTGGGAGGGCTGAGAGCACTAAGTTAACCATTATCAATCTTCCATTGTATGACAAATGCTTGCTGATGCCTGATAACCTTCTCTCAATTCTTGTCAGAAGAGGGGTGAATTCAATGAGGGTGGGTTTAGTAGTACCAAGGGGCAAGCCCAAATAGGTAAAAGGCATACTACCCACCTGGCATCCAAAAGTATTGGCAAGATGTGTAGCTCTGTCGTTACTCATGTTAATAGGTACCAAAAAGGATTTGGCAAAGTTGACATGCAGCCCTGAAGAATCAGAGAAGGATCTGAGCAGGCCTTTGAGATTAAAAAGGTTTCTTGCATCTCCTGGAAGAATGAGTAATGTGTCATCAGCATATTGTACAATGGGGTAATCATCTTGGAAGGAATCACTAATTGGATGTTTGAGAACCCCACTGTGCCAGGCCTTGTTCACCATTGTTTGGAGTAGAGCAGCATCAAGTACAAACAGAAGAGGGGAGAGGGGGTCTCCCTGTTTTACACCCCTCTTACAAGTGAAAGGCTTCCCAGGGATACCATTAAGCAACACAGAAGATGAACCACTGCTAAGAAGGTTATTGATCCACTGAACCCACTTCTCTGAAAATCCCTTGTGCCTAAGAACCTGCAGGATCACCTGATGTTCTAATTTGTCAAAAGCCTTTTCGAAATCAAGCTTCAGTATGACTACTTCTTTTCTAGACTGATGGCACAAGTGTAGAAATTGAAATGACCATGCCAAACAATCTTGAATGGTTCTCCCCTTAATGAAACCATACTGATTGGTATGTACAAGTTGTAGAATAACTTTCTGGAGTCTCATGGAGAGCAGCTTGGTGATGCATTTAAGAGAGTAATTCAGCAGTGAAATAGGCCTATAGTCATCAACAGATTGGGGATTTTCCTTTTCGGGGATTAGGGCAATAATGGATGAATTGATGCTCTTCAGGTCTATGTTGTGATGACAAAAGTCTTCTGAATAATCTGATAAAATCATCTTTAACAATATTCCAACTTTTCTTTATAAACAGTCCATTGAATCCATCAGGGCCTGGTGCATGGCTATTTGGCAAACTTTTAATCACTGTGTCAATCTCTTCTTGACTGAAATCAGCATCCAAACCACTCAAATCATGTAATGTCAATAAGTCACTTAGGTTGTAAGCCATGATGGGAGATTCACTGATTCCAAGTCTGTTTTTAAAAGCTGTCCATAGGAGGTTGGCTTTCTGCTCATGTTCAGTGATAATAGTGCCATCAGCATTGACTAGGGAAACAATGAAATTTCTTTTATGGGAAATAGTTGCCACAGTGTGGAAAAAATGTGTGTTTTCATCACCAAGCTTTACCCATCTTATGGTGTTTCTCTGTTTCCAAGCCAAAACATCTTATAGCTTGGAATGGAGGGAGTATGTTCTAGGTAAAATATAGGTGAAAGCAAATGCATATATGCGACTAAGGTTGTAGATCTTGTCACAAATTCATGAGAGGCACATTGACTCAATATACTATTTGCCCACTGTCCCTATTTTTTAAACTCAATCTTGTGCTGAGTTTTTTGTGCATACAAAACTTTGAACCTGTCAAACATTTCGTACAACAATCATATTTGCAGGTGTGACTTGTTTTTCTTGCTTTTCTTTTGAGTCCTGACATTTATTCAGATTGAATACATAATTGCAGCAAGAGTATTTCTCGAGTTACCTTTATTCAAGTATTTAAGATCTGAGCAGAAACTTTGTTTTTGTTTTAGTTGTGTGCTGAGGTTTTAAACTTTCCTTTCAGTTTTCTGCTGGTGGGATTGTCAAAATACCAAAGTTTGAGATGATGATGTCTAAAAGTGAAGCAAACAACAAGCCTGTTCTAGCTGCAGATGATGTTCACATTGTAACAGTGTATGCTCTCTCACTCCTGCTCATCTCTTTTGGAGCAACATTTACACTGACTTTTTCTCAAACTTGACAGCTATGGTAGGATTTATTGCTTGCAGCTTGACAGAGTTAGTATGTCATTGAATCTATATCGCTTTTACCGTGATGCTGTTGTACAGCAGGTTTGAACTACAAGTTAATTTTCCCTTCTTTTTTTCAAGCAATGTTTGTCTCCTAACTCATAACTTTAATTCCAGTGTACTCTGCCAACATACTCAAGCAGAATTGCAGTTAGTGCCGTTGACAACATAATTATGGTTCACCAAATAGATGCAAAAGTAGTCATACTTTACGATGTGTCCCTGGATTCTTATGCCCCAGTTTCTGCACCACTTCCGCTGCTAGTGAGAGGGCTGCCCATCAATAGTAGACAAGTATCTCAGACTGCAGATAGCCAGTCTAGTGCTTATGGTGGAACCATCTATGGAGAAGGTTGGAACTTTCTCATTCCG
Source organism: Saccharum hybrid cultivar R570 (assembly GCA_038087645.1). Classification (NCBI taxonomy): domain Eukaryota; kingdom Viridiplantae; phylum Streptophyta; class Magnoliopsida; order Poales; family Poaceae; genus Saccharum; species Saccharum hybrid cultivar. The sequence goes on along the minus strand of JAQSUU010000005.1, from coordinate 9,360,092 downwards.
GACCTCATCTGCGATGCTGAGAATGGGCTCCTATGGAAGCTCCATTTAGACCTGGAGGTAAGAAGTTGCTGATGGTCAATTTTTTGTATCACTCCTTTTTCATTGTGAATACATTTTTGCTCTAACATGCTTATCTTGAATTACAGGCTATTGCTGCTAGTAGCTCTGATGCTCCTTCAATTTTGGAATTCCTTCAGAGACGAAAGTCTGACCCAAGCATGGTAATTTTATTTTACTACTTTGCAGATAAGCAAATTTGGTGTTCAATTTTGCCAACTATCACCATTATGGTACCAATTCCTGTTCATTGTTATGAATCAGGTTAAGACTCTATGCCTTGCTATAGTTCGGACAATCATTCTGGAAAGGAGGTCAGTGCCCACAGTTGCTAAGGCAATGGATGTTGTTCTTGATTCCTACACACGTTTGATGAAAATGGGAGGGGCTTTTCCTGGGGTTAGGCGAACACATGAGCAAAATCAGCAGTCAGGTAGTCAGCCTAATGAGGGCTCCCATGTGGTTTCTCAGGAACCTAGTCCTGGAACAACAGTTAGTCCTGCTGTGAACCCAGACCAGGCAAATTCAGGAGTTGAGTATATATCTGAACAGCCAAATTCAGGAGTTGAGTATGCAATAGACAGGGGATTACTAAATACAAATATGTCTTCTGATTCTGCGGACAATACATCTGATGCTGTCGACAAAAGACAGCAAGCTGTCGGCGAAGCTAGCCGACCATTGTCTTCAGGCACATTGACTCAACATGGACAACATGCTGGAACCGTGGCAATTTCTCCAACTGAGATGTTCCAGTCTGTCTTTACACTTGTTGAAGATGAAATGATGGGTGATCCTGCATATCTTATTGCTGTCATCATGGAGTTTCTACGGAGGTATTTTTTGTTGATTTAGTATCTTAAATTGTTGAGGATTTGCCAAATTTGCTGTTTATTGAACACTTTGTTTTCTGCATATATTTGCTGTTTATTTAGCATACTGGGGTGCAATGTTTTCAGGTCGTCCGATTAATCGCGATTAATCGCGATTAATCGTCCTGGTCGCCCCTGGAGGTCGATTAGGAGTCTCGATTCGATTAGCTCGACCAGCTTTCTGGTCGTCCGATTAATCGTCGATTAATCGCGATTAATCGGACGACCAGGACATATGGACGACCAGGCCTGGTTTCACTTGGTGGACATGTGGGCTACTGGGCTTTAGTTTTGGCCTGTTAGGGTTACAAGAGGGCGCAGGGCAGGGCGGCAGGCACAGCACCCCGAGTCCCCGTCGGGCATCAGCAGCCGCAATTCCCTCCCCCCGCGCGCGACTTCCCTTCCTCCCCCGCGCGCGTGGCTTCTCTTCCCGCGGCTTCCCTTCCTCCCCCGTGCTTCTCCATCTCCTTCCTCTCTAGGGTGAGCAGCAGGGAGCCGTCGACGCCCTCTGTCAAGTCTCAGGTCAAGTAATCGCCGCTGGTCTTCGTCATGAGCTCCTCCTACGATGGTTGTGGTATGTGCCTTTCCCCTCTACATCTTCTTCCTCCCCCCCAATCCCTCGCTCTCTGATAGGTTGCTTGGTGCTTGTTGTGATGTTCCTCTGGCCTCTGTGCTTCTGCAGATGTGGATCGACATTGTGCAAATGTGGAAGTGATAATGCCTGTGTCTGACCTTGAAGGTGTTCCAGAATCTGTTGGGTCAGCTGCTGCCTCATCTTCTCAAGATATTCCTTCCCTGATTGAGAGCTGCAGTCTTGATGCTTGCTTTATTGTGTATAATATAGTGTATATATAGAGGTATATATATAGGTCGACCAGCTGATATACCTGGACGACCAGATGGACGACCAGGGTCGACCAGGTTCGATTAATCGACCTGGTCGACGACTAATCGCGATTAGTCGTCCGGTCGGTCCTAGGTCGACCAGGTTCGACCAGGCGACCTGAAAACATTGCTGGGGTGTGCTGTTAGCAAAGAACAATGAATCTGGCCATATCACTGCCACAATTGGCATGTTGCATCCATGCAATGACCATTCACTCCATTTTATGAGGCCAACATGATGACAATGGGTGTTTCCTGTGCAATCATCTTACAGCATCCATTTTTCTCTGTTATGGTGTATGCTTTGTTTTGTGTGTAGTGGATGTTGTCTATCTGCTCTCTGGACAAAACAGGATGAGAACAAAAGGTACTATGTTGTCTTATTTGCAGTGTCTCAAAGGCTGGGAAGGCTCCTCACAACCTTTACGTGATGATGGCAACACTACTAGCTCGTAGCAACCGTTATGCTGAAATAGCATTGTTTGTGTCAAACAAGGTCAGTTTATTGTTCTTACTCAATGTTAATGATGATTATGTTGTTCGCTAGGTTGTGTGTTTTGGATTGTGAGTGGTTCTGAAGTACTAACGTAGCACTTAGCTTGTGCCTTGTAGTTTTTCTAATGGTTCTGACCATTATTTAGAGTTACTTTGCATGTACATTAGACTACAGTAGTGTGTCAACTTGTCTTCTAATCCATTTATATTGTCCAAATGAGGCTATTGCTTTGCCGTGTCATATAGTTTGCATTTGTCTTTTCCCCCTCAAATAACAAGTACATTTTCTGTAGAATCAGGCCTCTTTGCGTGTTTTCTGATTGAGCCCTATGGAATTGGATATGGCCAATCACATTTTGCTAATTTGAATTATTAGGCTGTTGCTTTAAGCTTTATCCTTGTATGTACTACCACTTGTAATTAAACAAAAGTTGTGGTTCATATTCCGGTTGACTAGTGATGTTGATGTTTATTTATCATATAAAACACTCCGAAACATGCTGCCTTCATTTTGGCTGTCGACCACTTCCTGCAGATCCTTGAGCCATGTAAAGAGCTGGCAATGCAACTCATGGAGCTGGGTCTGCAGCACCCGCCAACAAGGAAGCTGGGCATGGACATGCTGAGGGAGCGAGGCCTGCATCACGACTACGTGACTGCGATGCTGCAAGATGGGTACTACTTGGAGGCCTTGCGCTATGCCAGAAAATACAAGGTCCTTGGCTTTGCTTTGATCTGCTCTTTTCCCCTTTCACCTGGCAACTATTACGTTTTGGTGCATCCGATCACTGACACTGACGCGAGGATTGGCCCAGGTGATCACCGTGCAGCCTGCCCTGTTCCTTGAGAAAGCCGTGGCGAAGAACAGCGCCCACAACCTGGCTGCCGTGCTGAGCTTCTTCTGCGAGTTCACTCCGAGCTTCAAGACCACATCGGACTTCGGCAGATACCGGCATATCCTGTCTGAAATGGTTTGAGCAGCTTACTGTTGTGCAATCTTGTTGCCCCGAAATGACTTAGCAGTTAGCACGTTCTCTGTAGCAAGCAACGTCGCCTCGGAGGATATTTTTATTTAGTTCTTTTGGTCGCTCTTGCAGAAATAAGTAGTAGTATACTATTGTATAAATAAAAAACGTTTATTACCGAGGAAGAAAGTCTGGTTTAAAGCTAATCTGACCGCTTCGTGTTCTCGCTCGCCGAACGTGCAGCTAGCCATCTCGTCACAACGACCGCTTTGCACTTGGTCTGGAACTCGAGCAGCCCCCTGCTTTCAGTTATCTCCAGCCCTCTTTGGAGGTGGCGTGCTCGTCGCCGGGCTTGTAACATGCGAAGTCAACGAGGTACAGTCACGGGCGCTTCGAAACACACGGTGAGCAGCAGCGAGCCAAGCGATGCAGGTGAGCAGATCGAGCGAGTATGCCAGCGTCGAGCGGGAGCGCAGGCTGAGGCCGACGTACTTTGAGGCTGACGCTGCGCTGAAGTCCGGCAGCCGACGTCGGTTGTTGAAGACGAAGACTCAGGCCAGTTTGGCAGTGAGACGCTCGCACTCCATGACCGCTGTCGTTGACGCATTGGTTTCTGACGGGGCCCGTAAATTTGGAGATTCATTTCCAATTTCTGTTGGAGCCTGTCATGCTTGGTTTCACCGAAGGTTTTGGATAACTTAGAGTAGTTGTTTTTATAAAAAAAAATATTTTCCATGCTTAATAATCTAATAAGCATCATAGATATCTAGTATTGTGACTTGACATGAACACTTTTTATCGGAAGTACTTTACTATATCGTTAAGTCTAAGTTACTATAGTATTTCCTTAGTACTTTGTCTTGTTGATATTGTGGGTGCGAGTAGTTAGACCAGACGTCTAGACGCCCCTATAATTAATTAAATAGTGCTTGAAAACAGATAATGCAATGCAAGCAGCAGAAGCCACCGTCCGCAAATTTCAACACCACCACATACAGAAAAACACATTTACATCAAGCTGACATGAAAAGAAGAGATTAGCAAAAGCTAGGCAGAGAAGAAGCCGGCGGCGGCGGCCAGCCCCAAAGCCCCCGCTGTCTCCGTCCCCGGCACCGGCACCGGCACCGGCATGCCCACCCCAGGTCCAGATGCCATCGCCCAAGCGCTCTGCTTCCTCGTATCGGAGTCGGAGGCGAAAGCGCAAGCAGGGCAGCAGGCATCGCCACCGGGCGGTTCTGGGCTCCTCCGCCTCAGTGCTGCTGCCCTCTTTGTCCCACGCTCGAACTCCTCAACCACCAGCAGCGCTATGTCCGCCATTGCAAGCTCACGAGTCACGACAGCCTTCCTCTTCCTCTCCTCCGCTCTCAGGCTCCGGTGAGTCGCAGCTTGCCGTTGTGCTGTTCTTTTATATCACTGCTTACCTGCCGGCTGAGCTTGGATAAGCCTGCCACATGCGCGCGGACGGGACCCAAACGCCTGCCGCCGATGAGTTAAACCTTTGACATCTGGCGGCGGGGAGAGTGCGACGTGTCATGCTATCCGTGGCCCTCTTTTTTAAGCTGGCGGCCACTTCGTCAATTTTTTCAAATATATAATATTATTATTTTATATGAAAAATTGTAAAAGTATGCGTGGAAATAGAAAAATTGTCAAACTAATAAGCAGTCCGTCACTAAAATATTATAAGACGTTTTGGTTTTTTTAATACATAACTTATTATACACTATGTCTAGATTAATAGTGGGCCTATTTGCTAAAGCTAGTACACAGCTAGTTGTGGCTTGCTGCTTCTTCTACAGTAAACAATGAGAAAATTCTAGCTGCTGTAGCTGCAGCAATGCTGTTTTGAAAAGCAGCCAAACATGTCTAGTAAAAGCAATGTACCTAAAAGGTCAAAGGTCTTATAATGAAAATTGGGGGAAGTGCGACATTGGACACAGCTATAAAAATATGATGAAAAAGGATTACTTCTTCAAAGTTTGGGGAACGCTAGAAATGAGAACCGTACTGTTCTTTGCTTTTATTTTTTGACCAAATGATATTAGGATTGATATTTCAGCGGATTTGATTATATTTGTTGCTTAACTTATGCAATAATACCCTGATTCTCTTGGTTACAAGAGAAAATTGATTCTTTCATTTAAAAAGATACTGTGAAAGAGATTCACATTTATAAATAGTGGCATTGTTAGGATTTAAATTTTTAGATTGGCAAATGAGAGATGTGGTATTGATAGGATTTAAATTTTTAGGTGACAGGTGTGACATATAGAAAAAATTTCCTATTACTTTTATTCATGAACACTAGAATTTAAATCATTAATCTTATCTAAATTAATGTAAGCTTTATATTTCTTTTGTAAAATCTAAAATGTATTAAAGAGCTCTTAACTCAATACTATATTATATAATACCTAAATAATTATTAATATATGTGGCGAATGAAAGTGAAGTTCTCACATTCATAGACCATACGGTGCACCAGGGATATGTGTTTTTATATATTACTAGAAGAATGCTCCGCGTGTTGCGGCAGGAATCGTAGGTGGAATTATACTACTTATATTTACTTATATCAATGGATAAATATCATAATACATATTGGATATTTTTTGCACTTTAAAATGGACAACTAAATATATGTTAGTAAATGATGTGGTTTGCTAATGTGAATAGCTTTAGCGAAGACATTACATGTTTTAGTGGGATGTGCTCGTGAATGATGACGTTGATACTTTGCATGACGAGATATAATGCTAGTAGGGATAAAAAAAAATTTAAGGTATATATGCTGATGTCTACAATAAAATGAGAAAACCACTCGTTGATTTTCTAATGTGTATCATTTTCCTATAAACATATTTAACATTCATTTTTTTTAAAAAAATAATATGTCATAAGGAGCAACTACATTACGTGTTTACTAGTTACTAGGTACGACTATGTTGTATTGTAACCATAATTCCATAAACATGTGTGTGGCATGTCTATTGGTTCATAATACATTGAAAATAATCTTCTACTATTTTTTTAGAACAAATCCTCTACTAAACCTTAGAAGCAAGGCAACAACGGCACATCAAAATAGGAGTAGATCTTCGACACTCCTTTTATTCAAATCAAAGCAAATCAAATGTTTCCACTCAAAACTCAATGGACTATTAAGGGGATCCGTCCGACGGGGGTCAACAAAGGGTTCAGATCAGCCGTGAGCCCGTGACCGTGCTCCTGCCATTGAAAGCTCCGCTCCATTTCGAATTCGAAAAGGCCACCATTTCTAATCACTCCGCCGCCGCCGCCGCTTCCGCCTCTTCCCGAGTTCCCCCCAAGCCCCGACCATGCCCTCCCCCTCCCGCTCCCCGCCGACGCCTCCGGCCGCCTCGGAGTGGTGCTGCGTCCGGTGCACGTTCCTCAACCCTGACGACTCCGACTCCTGCGAAGTGTGCGAGGCCTCGCGCCCGGTGGAGGTCGGCATCGACAGCCCCGTCGTCGTGGGCGCCGCCCTCGCGTTGGCCTCGCCCAAGCGGGGCCGGAGGAAGAAGGAGCGCAGTGCGTCTCCCCCACCCCAGCGGTTTGGGAGGAAGAGGGAGCGCGATGCGTCGCCGGATGTGGTCGAACTCTGCGATAGTGCGGAAAAGGGGCCCGCCGCCAAGAAAGGTTCGCTCGCGGCCCTCTCAACTGCACTGGCGTGTAGATAGATTGGGATTTTCTGTTTGCGTTGGTTAATGGGGTCGCTTTTCCGTCCCATTATCTGTAGATCCGTTCTTGTGCTTCTTGCGCTTTCAGGGGGTCCTGGATTTATGCATTTCCTTTCGCCGTGCCATGATCATATTGTCGAATACTGCGCTGTGCTATGTTATGTTACTTATATCTCCCTTTTATTTATGTATATATTTTTTATAGAAAAAAATATTTTTAGTCCAATTGTTTCAGTTTGGGGTCAAATTTACAAGGTCTGTGCTACTTCCGTTTCCCCTCAAATTACTTTCAAAGTGGAGTTGTAAAAATATCTGATTGTAATGTTAATGTACCCCATTTTACATGCTAACAATGAACAATGTATTGGTGGTAGAAGCACCGTTGTTCTTTGATTACAACTTGTGCTTATGGACTACTACTAGTTCTATTCACTGAAATCCGATCTTTTTTATTTGATTTGATATTTGTTTTATTCAAGCTTGCTCGTGTCAAGCGAAATTGCAAACCACTAAAATCATTTGCAAATTCTGAGAGTGTGGGAAGTGATCAGGCCAAGCATTGGTCTGAGTTGAGTCCCAACCCAAACAAAATTTCATGGAGAAAAGGAAGATTGGAACATCAGTAAATCTTTTTTATTTGACATTCTATGAGCTGAAAAGTTTCATTTTTTTACTTAACTTGATCACAATAGGTGTTGTGGGAGAAAATAATGAGAATAAGTAGCTGGAGACATAGCTTTACTTAAGGTGTGTGGCCGGTTTTTAATTACTTCTAATATTCGGGAGAGCGCTTGGAGATTGGCAATCAACGTGCCTGAACCGTGACCTCTTTTTGTCTTGTGCCCTTTATGTCCCTTTATGTGTCTCCCTGTTTCTCGTCTCTTTTGGGTTTTCATCTCTAGCCTACCCCAACTTGCTTGGGACAAAATGCTATGTTGTTGTTGTTGTTGTTGTATTCGGGAGCAAGTCAAAACATCAAATATAAAGGAAGGAGTGTTTATCATGTAACCGATGACTATTACTCACTTTGATGGACAGACACTGCAGAACAGAGGGAGTATTTAACTCGAAGCTAAAATAACTTGTAGAAGGGTTATCCAATCGAATCATTTAACTATTCCTTATTTTTTTTGTTCTATGTGTACATCGTAAACTTCAAAACTAGCTAGTTGTGATGCAAGTTCAAAGTTCAATCCATTTTTGAAGCTGTTACTTCTATAATGCATTTTAGTTTGCTAGGGTCACATGAAAATCAAAATGTCTGTCCACAGGAAATCTTGAGATTTGTTTGGATAAGAAGACCTTTAAAATCATGACATACAATGTCTGGTTCCGAGAGGATGTGGAAGTGATAAGAAGGATGGATGCTCTTGGGGATCTTATACAGCAGCATAGCCCAGACTTTCTATGCTTCCAGGTCCACAGTCTGAGCTATGAGTTATTTTCTTTTCCCATCCTTAGTGGGATCTAATATGTGGAACTGCAGGAGATTACACCATACATATATATGCTTCTGCAAAAATCTGACTGGTGGCAACAATACAACTGCTTGTTGTCACATGAGAAGGCTATTCAGATGCCGTATTACTGCATGCAGGTAATAATTCTTCTCGCAAATTTTACGTGTGATATGATTTCCAACTTCTGGATAAATGGCTTTCAGTCAATTTCTTGTAACAGAACTTGTATGGAAAACTATTTGTAACATTCCCACAGAAGTTGCTTAATATGTTCTTTGACTGCTCATGTCATCGGACACATTTTTGGTTTATATGATGCCTGCAGAATATGGATGAGTGAGTTACAATAGTTTCATATTCAATATGGCCAATCCAAGCTCTTTTGCATATTCAGCAAATCCTTACAAGTTACAAAGGGCTATGTTTGATTCGGATTCATATGGTATCTATAGTTGACCTTCCATGGGAAATTGGGAGGTTGGCAATGTTTATCCTTTTCTCGGAGTTCATATAATTTTACTGATTTCTTTTGACCTCAACAATTACAGTTGAGCAAACTGCCAGTGAAGGAATCTGACTGCATCCCATTTTCGAACTCAATAATGGGAAGAGAGCTGTTCTTCACAAGTGTTATAACAGGAGAGATGAAAAAGTTGACGTTAGCCACGACCCACCTAGAGAGCCCATGCCCTGCACCCCCTAAGTGGGATCAGATGTACAGCAAAGAACGTGTGGATCAGGCAAAGCAATGCCTGAAAATTCTGGGACGCTTCCCCAATGCCATACTCTGTGGGGACATGAACTGGGACGACAAGGGAGACGGCCCTTTCCCTCTGCAGGATGGGTGGACTGATGCTTGGGTTGAGCTGAAGCCTGGAGAAGATGGCTGGACCTATGACACGAAGGCCAATGGCATGCTGTCATGCAACCGCAAGCTGCAGAAGCGAATGGACCGGTTTGTGTGCAAGCTGGCAGACTTCAAGATCGACAGCATTGAGATGATCGGGAAGGAGGCAATACCGGGTGTCTCCTACTACAAGGAGAAGAAGATTCGAAAAGAGAGCCAAATGGTTGAGCTGCCTGTCTTTCCAAGCGACCACTTTGGGCTTGTTTTGACCATCACCCAGCAGGAGAATGACAGCTTCTGAACAACTGTTAAACAGTGATCCTGAAGCATTTACTTTCATGCTCTTTTGCGTAATATTTAGAAATAGAGAGCAGTTCCACACTTCCACTGTTCTCATTTTAGTGATCGCCCCACGATTTTGTAAATTTGGTGGAGGCATCAGTTTGCTAGGACGTGCAAATGGTTGGTGGCTACTTGTTGATATCTGATACTTCGTTTCTCATCAATGTCTGGAAAAAGTCTATCTGACCCCCTCAACTATCATACTTGGTCTACTTCACCCCCTCAACTATGAAACCGTCTGTTTTACCCCCTGAACTATCTAAAACCGTCTGATTTACCCCCTGGGGCGGTTTTCAGCGGCGGTTTTGCTACAGTGACGGCGGCTTGCTACAGTGATGTGGGGTCATGTAGAGGGGGTGAAACAGACGATTTCAGATAGTTCAGGGGGTAAAACAGACGATTTCATAGTTGAGGGGGTGAAGTAGACCAAGTATGATAGTTGAGGGGGTCATGTAGACTTTTTCCTCAATGTCTCATTGAGATGCTTTGGGTTGGCTAAAAGATATGCCCTCTCGATGGTCTTACTATTATAAATACGGAAATCACCTGACATGTTAATTACTGCCGTTAAAGAAATATATATATTGCTTTCTACTAAATTGTCAGCATCTGCGAATCCCTTGTGGCTCACATCACATGCTAAGTTTCCAGAGACAAACCATTCTTTACCGGCGCGTTTGGTTTGTGGAACCAACCCGTCCGCGAATGTTCCAAACCTACGTTCGAAGCTGCAAAAATTCACCGGATGGACTCGTGCGGCCCTGAGCCCCTGACCCGTGCTGCATGGAACAACCGGTAAACCAAACACGCCACATGTACTATATGTAACCCCCCGTATAAGTGGTTGTCCCTTCCACAGCAATTCACAAGACAAGATACTCAAGCCTGCTGACGACATCAACAAAAAAGACAGCTAGAAATGCACGAGTTCGTGGGAAATCTAGCATGCTCAGCTTCTATATTCGAATCCCCCGTAGAATTGTGAGAAGATTCTAGCTGCTGTAGCTGCAGCGATGCTACTTTTAAGAGCAGCCAAACATAGCCAGTAGTAAAGGTAATGTATCTAAAAAAGCAAAATGTCTTATAATTTAAAATAGAGTGAAAACGATATTGACACTACTATAAAAGTACGATGAAACCAAGGATCACTTCAAAGTTTGCTGAACGATAGAAATGGTAAGCGTACTGTTCTTTGCTTTTTTATGGCCAAATAATATTAGGATTGTGTTGCTTAACTTATGCAATAATTAGCCTGATTCTATTGGTTACAAGAGATAAAGCCAGATTGATTCTTTCATTTTTTTTAAAAAAATACTGTGAAATAGATTCACATTTTTAAATAGTGGCATTGACATGGTTTAAATTTTTAGATGGCAAATGACAGATGTGGGATTGACAGGATTTAAATTTTTAGGTGACAGATGTGACATATAGAAATTTTTTCCTATTACTTTTATTCATGAACACTAGAACTTAAATTATTAATCTTATCTAAATTAATGTATGCTTTATATTTATTTTTTAAAATCTAAAATGTATTAAAAAGCTCTTAACTCAGTACTATATTATATAATACCTAAATAATTATTAATATTTGTGATGAATAAAAGCGAAGTTCTCACCATCATAGACCTTGCTGTGCACCAGGGATATGTGTTTTTTATATACTACTAGAAGAATGCTCCGCGTGGTGATGCCGGCATGTGGACTTATACTACTTATATTTACTTATTCAACGGATAAATATTACAATACATATTAGTGGACATTTTTGGCACTTTGACATGGACAATTAAATATATGTTGTAAATGTCGCTTCGCTGAAAAGGCAGGTTGAAAAGTATTGTTCGCTGATTTGTTCTGAGAGAAAAACATATACCATGGCTGATAAGTTCAAGCGAACGGGATGGTTTCTTGATGTGAATAGCTTAATTGAAGACCTAATTATTAGAATGTTTGTGGGCTTGGGCCCAAATAAGAAATCTTAAAATTCCTAGAGAAATATCAAAGACCCATTCACGTGAGCAAGAGAGGGGAAGTGAGAACCTTTAGTCCCACCTTGCTCAGTGAAATAGAGGTAGCCATGCTTAAATATGGAAGTCATCTCCACTTCCTTAAGTCTAGTGTGAGGAGAAGAAAAGAAGCCCACGCACGCGTGCTTGCTTGCCGGGCGGGGTAGGGCAGGGCGAAGGGCGCGTGACACCTACATGAATGGTCCGTCGGGAGCACTATATGAAAGCCCTAGTTTAATTTTGGTTAATTGAGACAACCAAGCCCTAGTTCAATTTTGGTTAATTGAAACAACCAAGGTGGACTAACCTTCTACTCTAAGTGTGATTATGAGATAGGTTGATTCACACACATGGTGGAGCTAGATGGCAATCAAAGTGATGGAGATGGCCAAGTTGATGATCAAGTGCTCCAAATTTGGAAAATAAGAAAGAGAAAACAAAAAACTTATGGGTTCAAGACAAAGGTATAAATAAGGATTTTGTTTTGCCGGTCAAGACGCAATAGAGTGCTAATCAGATTTAGGATAGATGGGGCATACTATTAAGAGAAGAGCTCTAATTGGACAATTTGATCATTTAGCGCCATTAGGTGTTGGAATACTTTGCATATGCACATAGGCCTAGTGCACAATGGAGAGCAAGCACAAACATTTATGAAAAACTCTTTGGAAAAGGCTATCTTGACTCTAATGTATTTGTGAAAATATTTGAGAGTTGGCTGATCGAAAGGAGGCGCTTGGGTGCTCTCGGTGCTGCTGTTCAGCATGCACCGGTCGTGTCCGGTGGCACGCCAATCGTGTGCGCCGGTCATGATGGATGCGCCTTTCACTATGCACAAGTTTCAGCCAAGCACCATGCACATTGGTGTACAACGGTTAAAGTGCACTAGTGTGGGCATCCAGAGAGGGTGCAAGATGCTCTCTTGCACATAATGAGCACCGGTCGCCAACGGTGCTAGCACCGATGAATACACCGGTCACCCATTCCAGAGAGCATGTAATTCGACGCAAAAGTGCTAACACGTGCTGGTCGTCACCGGTGGTTCAACCGGTGGTCGCACCGGTCTTCTAACAACGTCCAACGACTAGTTTTCCGGATGTTTCAATATAGCCGTTAGCGAGCACTGGTGGTGTCCGGTGCCATTGAAAGTCCTAGTTTAGTTTTGGCTAATTGATGAAACCTATTTGGACTAACCCTTTGTCTAAGTAATTAATGAGTTAGGGTGGTCCAAGTCCAAGTGGTGGAGCTAGATGATGGTCATGGCGTTGGTGGTGGCCAAATTGAAGATCAAATGCTCCAACTTGGAAAAGAAGAAAGAGAAAAACAAAAATCCATGGAGATCAAGGCAAAGGTATTGATAGGATTTTTATTTCGCCAATCAAGACACCATAGTGGGTGTGATTGGATTTAGGATAGATAGCCATACTATGAAGAGGAGAAAATCTTGGTTAAAACAGTTCTCAAGTGCCACTAGGTGAGATTGATCGTGCATATGCATTATGACATAGTGTGCTAACATAACACCCTTGAAAATGCTTTGAAAAAATGCTAACACACGAGCACAAGGGTGAGACACATTGTGGTTAGCACTTGGGAGCAAGGGTGAAGAGATAGAAGTTGAAAAAGCTTGAAGAAGAGCAATCGGATTAAGGGGTTTAGGTGGTCCGGACCAAGGCTCATTGGTCCGTAACCTAACCCTAGGGTGACTATGTGCCGGTGTGTGCTCCACACCCTGGTGGCGAGGTGGTCCGGACCAACGGCCAAGAGTCCGGTTGCAGATCCTTGCGCAGGCGCGGCTCTGGATCCAGGTGTGCAGCTGGTCCGGACCAAGGGGCGCTGTGGGGGTATAAACCCCTATATCCTTATGGCTAGACATGGGCAGGCCCAGGCCAGACGGTCCAGCCCATTACATGATGACGCGCGATCCAGATCATCGGGATGGAGTCTCACGCAAGGCATCAAACCACACATGGGAATCAAGCAAGGTCTTGGTCAGTTAGATTAGGAATCCTTATCTGGTTCTGTATGGCAATTGTAACCGGCTAAGATTAGTTTCCAGATCTGTAACCCTGCCTCCCGGACTATATAAGGAGGGCAGGGGACCCCCCTCAAAAACATCGAAACATACTCTAGGGCAATCTAGCTTGTAATACATTGTTCGAGACAGCAATAACAAAGCAGAGCAGGACGTAAGGTATTACGCCCACACGGCGGCCTGAACCTAGGTAAACCCGCGTGTTGTTCTGCATCACCATCTCGTTCGTGGCTTGCACAGCTATCTGCTGACAATCTACTACCTTGGACATATCCCTCGGTAGACTACCGACCAGGTTTTGTCGATAGTGGCGCGCCAGGTAGGGGGTGTGTGTACTACTTTTCAGGCGTGCGAGATGGTCATCTTCCCCGACTCCATGGCCATGGCGGCGGGCCTCACGTTCACGGTCGGCCAGATCACCTGGACCACCGGCTCCAACGACTTTGTCATCACAACCATGGAGGAGGTGCAGATCCGATCTGCATCGACTACTTCCCCGACACCGGCGTCGACTATGACTACGCTGGCTCCGACTTCGCTTGCACCAGCACCCTCATCGACCACGTCAGCAACTCATCGACTCCTTCCTCGCTACCAGGGGAGGAAACTCGACTCCACCGACTTGATCGACTCCATCGACCAGCTCGGTGATAAACTCTCGTTTACCCTATCTCTGGTCGATTCGCTCTAAGAGCAGTTTACCGGGCAGAACTCGAACGACTACAACAGATCTACTCGACCCGCTCGAGCCACCCATTTTCAACGGTTGGGTATAGATCTAGTGGTCACTTCAACTCCTGAAGGGCGCTCCGCTCAGCCTCGACCTTGACAATGCAACTTCGTCAATATGGTGGGCTCTGATCAAGTTTCAATCCATACCACCTAGACAGATAGCCGTTTGAGCCCCGGATCGAGCACTGCGTCCGATGAAAATACTCAAACCATGGTATTACACCATGTGAGTAGCGGTGATGAAGAGATGCTACATCCTCCAGGCTTTCCTCGAATCCTGGCTTTCCCTCCAAGGTGTGGCGCCATGATCAACGTGGTTAGCCAAGATGAAGACCCACCTGCTCGGGGCGAGACCGATCAACAGCGACGAGAACGACAACAGCGCAATGCTAACCGAGCTCAACGTCGCATAGATGAAGACGCAAGCCTAGCACAACAGCAAGCAGACTGTGACCAGCAAGAAGCTAACGCTGCAGGTAGGCGTAACCGGTTGCAAGGGCGCAACCTCAATGATGCTTTCGACATGGTGGGGGAATAGACCAGTATTCAAAACCCCAAGCGCCAACGTGGTTGTTGCCATTGAGAGCCTGAAGCGGTTACCATATACCCTAGAAATCCAAAACATCCGGGAGGATCTGCAGGCTTATCTCCAGGTGGCTATGGTTCAGACTAATGAACGTGCCGCAGGCCCATCGGCATCTGGCGTGACTAGCAGGAGCCGCCAGCACTCCAGTCGACCTTTCAGGTCTGGTCAACGTGGCTTACATGCACCCGCCGGTCCAGACCACCACGTAGGCAACGATAATCACATGGCTCCTGGCGTCAATCCAGGGGTTGACAGAGGCAATGACGGCAATCGCGGGAACCCTCCCCGCAATGATAATCGCCAGCTCGACCACCGCCGCAAAAACAACGATGACGACTGTTGACGGTCCTTAAGTACCAAATATAGTTATCAAATAAATAAAGAAAAGGATCCAAATGCAACCAACACCTAGACTTATGGTTTTATCTGACAGAATTCCATGAGTTTTGGTGTTTGTCTGTTTCTGCAGGGGGTTATCAGAAAATATGGAGGAAAGGCCCACACGTCGGGTTTACATAGAGATAATAACGTGTTCACCGATTTTCTATCATCTAGAAGACTCTAGAAGCCACAAGATCGAACGGGAGGCCGAACGGGCCCGGAGGCAGGGCGCCCGCCCTGGCCTGAGAGCCAATCAGGCTCCGTCTCGCTGTTGACGGTCCTTAAGTACCAAATATAGTTATCAAATAAATAAAGAAAAGGATCCAAATGCAACCAACACCTAGACTCAGGGTTTTATCTGACAGAATTCCACGAGTTTTGGTGTTTGTCTGTTTCTGCAGGGGGTTATCAGAAAATACGGAGGAAAGGCCCACACGTTGGGTTTACATAGAGATAATAACGTGTTCACCGATTTTCTATCATCTAGAAGACTCCAGAAGCCACGAGATCGAACGGGAGGCCGAACGGGCCCGGAGGCAGGGCGCCCGCCCTGCTCCCTAGGGCGCCCGCCCTGGCCTGAGAGCCAATCAGGCTCCGTCTCGCGGATTATGCTCCACCGACCTAAGGGATCAAGGAAAACTGTGCGATTAATGTCGGTTTGATCCGACGGCCCACGTTCACTTGAGGGGGCTATATAAGCAGGACCCCTGGCCCCTGGAGGAGGCACTCCCTCATTCTCAATTCCTCAAACCCTAATCTCAGGAGGAGAGTCTCTGATCAAGCCCTAGAGCCACCACATCAACTAGATCTATAGTATAGCATAGCTACATAGGATTAGAACTAGAAGGAGTCAATCTTCGATTGGTTTCCGGATCTATCAAGAGGATTCTTGGTAATTCCTTTACTGTTCTTCATTGTTCATCTTTGTTCTTCAATATTATGAATACAACTTTGTTCTATTTCAATATATTGATTATGACTATGCTCTACTTGTTTATGTTTGCGATTATATTGTTCTTAGTTTATCGTAGTTATACGCTTGGCTTAGTTAGATTGGAATTATATACATGTTTAGGATCGTATAGCGTTTATCCATCGGATCCATGGGTAAATGATAAATATTGTGTAGGCGTGGTGCTTAGACCATATTTATCTGCGATTGCACCTTATATGCCGGATCGTGGGGTGGTCCGCGATGGTGACAGCTTCGTTGGTTCTTATATAGTCCCCCTCCCGTGTGTAAGGCAGGCAGAGCAACATTATTACGGGGGAGTGATTGCTATGTTTCTCATCTTCCTTGATAATATCACTATGCATGGGCGTAGTCCTTTCTCGCAATGATTGCCAAGTGTACTTGCACTAACTATGATATGCTAGACTTTATAGTTAAGCATAACTTAGGAAATATCCTTGTAGTTCGTCCTAATACCATGCTAATGACTTGCTAGAATATCTGTTGAGGTGCTTATCATTATTATATGTGGCTAGCTGATCAGATTAATTATCTTTGTCACCATTCATACTTTATCTATATTTTATGTGACACTTACCCCTGTATGCAAGAGATAGATGAATGCTCTCACTTATACATGCAATGATTGATACTCATTCCTATATTCCATTCCATAATCAACATTGATGTTAGTAATCCCTTCCCAGTGGTAAAAATATAAATAACGATACCTGGAATACTTTTCGGTTAAAATGCTACATCGGTATTAATCTGTGCGCTTGCAGATCTTATTTATTATTTATTTAGAAGAGAAGTTGTATATTTCAATACCGCGTCTCTCTTGTCATGCTGGGGATGACAACTAGGCTTAAGTGGCATGAGGGATAGGTTCGGCATTTTTGGCGCCGTTATCAGAATTAGAAAACTAAGTCTACTTTTGGTAATGACGTTAAGAATGCCCAACAAGCATTTTTGGCGCCGTTGCCGGGGAAGGTTGATTTACTAACAAGGAATGAATACGGAATTTGAGTCATCATTCGCATCATTAAGTGATTGAGATCATCAATTCTCCCATACAGATTTACCCCTGTATTTTTCCATTCTTATTGTTTTGCAGGGTGATGTATGAATAAAGGACATCTTCCAGAAAATTTTGTTGACAACCCCGAAGCATTAATCTGAGGGGCAAGAGCCAAGCTCAAGAAGTCAACACTTCGACGCAACACTTCATCCAATTCAGAAGACCGCCGAAGTTTCATCCGGAATTTGTCAACAGAGTTCGCAGCCATGGCGAACAAGATGATCCGCGAGTTCTCAGCTCCCACTACGGACAACATCCGCACTGGACCTGCCGCGGCCATCGACAAGAACTTTGAGCTCAAGCCAGGGCTCATCAACATGGTACAAGCCAACCAGTTTTGTGGGAAGCCGCACGAAGATGCAAGTGCTCATCTCCAACACTTCCTAGAGATTTGCAGCACATTCACTATATTAGATGTTCCCAGAGACGCCATACTACTTCGCCTTTTCCCATTCTCACTATTGGGGAGAGCGAAGCAGTGGTTCTACGCGACGAAGGATAAGAACACTACGTGGGCACTCTGCTCTACGAACTTTCTGGCTAAGTTCTTTCCCATGGGCAAGACCAATGCTCTCCGTGGGAAGATTACAAGTTTTCAGCAACAACATGATGAATCTGTTCCAGAAGCATGGGAGCGCTTTCAAGATTACATCCTAGAATGTCCCCATCATGGAATGGAAAGCTGTCTACTTATGTAGACTTTCTATCATGGGCTCATCACTAGTGCTCGTGAGACCATGGATGCTGCAGCTGGAGGCGCATTTCTATCACTCACCATACCACAAGCTACAGCCCTTGTGGAGAAGATGGCGTCCAACCAAGGTTGGAACGAAGAGAGGACTCAAACACGCAAGAAGGGTGGAGGTATGCACCAGCTCAAGGAGGTAGACATGCTGTCTGCAAAGCTAGACCTACTCATGAAAAAGCTCGATGACAAAGCTGGAGACAAAAGAGAAGTCATGAACGTCTACGACTCTCACATGACTTGTGAGGAATGTGGAGATACTGGACACTCAGGCAATCACTGCCCTGAGATGCTTGAGGATGCAAGGTACATCAACAACAACAACAACTACAACCGTCCTCAACAAAATCAAGGTTGGAATCAACAGAGGCCTAACTACTCAGGTAACTACTCAGGTAATTATCAAGGTAATAACTCTTACAACAACAATAATAATTTTCCACCCCTGAGAGAGTTAGTGTCTAATCAAGGAAAGCTAATGGATAACTTGTCTAAGAAATTGGCATCCAATGATAAAATACTAGAAAACATAAATAATAGAATGGATAATTTCTCTACTGCCATCAAAAACCAAATTAGCTTTAATAAAATGATTGAATCTCAGTTAAATCAAATAGCTGCTGCTGTTCCTGCTACTAACCCCGGTATACCATCACAACCGGAAGGATTAGAATCTACAAATCTTGTAGACATGTTTGATGCAGGTAACTATTGGAGTAATCCCGCTGTCGGAGTACATAATGACCTTCTGCCAATCAAGAGAGGCGATCCAGGACGCCCCGTCATCCCGATCTCCATCGGCATGGTGGACTTCCCAGAAGCACTCTGCGACTTTGGCTCCAGCGTCAACATTATGCCCAGGGTACTCTATGAAAAATTCTTTACATATCCTTTATCAGAAACAATTATGTGTTTGCAGCTTGCAGATCGGACACTAAGCTTTCCTAAAGGAATATTAAAGAACATGTGTGTCCGAGTTGGTACCTCGTATGCTCCAGCTGACTTCGTGGTGATAGAGACCGGGTCCGATGAGAGGTCACCAGTTATTCTGGGAAGGCCATTCCTGAACACCTCGGGAGCTATCATCTACGCCAGCACTGCGAAGATCAACTTCAACATCAAGGGGAGGAAGGAGACGTTTTCCTTCAAGAACAAGATTACACAAATCCCAGAGCAACCCCAACATGAACCAAGGAAGAGGACCAACAGGTGGAACAAGCAGAACAAGAACAACCAAGGATGGACCGAATCAGCTAAGATGGTCACTGCAGTTCAAGGAGGTCAAGATGGTCGACTCAAGTCGCCCTTCCTGAACAAGAAGGACGACCTAGGTATGCCAAGCATTGAGTGCTCAATCAATGGATACTCCTTTCAGAAGGCGCTCTGCGACACTGGATCAGGCGTAAACATAATGGCCACAGTCACCTATCAGCTCTTGTATGGGACCATGCCCTTAAAACCAACATACACTCAGCTCCAGATGGCAGATCAGACATCCCGAAAGGTCGAAGGTATAGTAACCGATGTCCCTGTTAAAATTAACGATCATTTTGTCCATACAGACTTTCAGGTCATTGACATGGGAGACGACGAGTACGATCCACCCATCATCCTAGGAAGACCGTTCCTAGGCACCGTCAAAGCAATCATCTACATTGGAACCGGAGAAGTCCATATGCATTTCCCCTCTAAGAAGGTACGCCGCTACTTTAATGACCCTAACTATATAGTTGAAGATTCTAAGCAGGTTAGGACAAGAAGAGGGCGACGTAACCGTAACCAAAGGAGGCAAACCATCAAGGACGTATGGGCAGACTATGAAGGAGAGGTCATAAGGCCCGAGGATACACAACAGGAGACCGAAGCACCAAGTCAGGTATGGAAAGTGAAGACAATTACACAAGAAGAGGAGGCGCTGCCGGAACCACCGTCTACGCCACCCAAATCCTAGGACAACTAAGAAGAAAAGAAGTCCTGTTTGGAGGACTTAAAAACACCAAACGCCGTGCCAAGAGGTAAACTTGGTAGTTATCATTTTCCCTTTAATTATTGCTCAGTTAATCATGTTCATTCTGTCTAAAAAAATGTTAAAAACAGTAAGCCCCATGTGAGTATGCGAGTGGCATAAAACCCATAAGTACATTCACTATGGTGGCATAAAAAAATAAATAATATATATTTTTTCTGTTCTATAAAAATAAAAATAGAGAGTGACATTTATGAAGGAAGCTCAAACATGATGAAGGCTAGATATTTATGCTAACGCTTAATCAAGTTCCACGAAGCTTTGTTGTCTATTTGAGCTCCACAGAATTCAGGAAGACTAGCAGATGGAGAACATCCTAATCGTTGTCAGGGTGCTGCCGACATTCAAATACACCTCTGCACCAGCTAGCTACATCAGAAGAAATTACGTCAAGATCCAGCTTGGGGGAGAGCACCCCATTTATCCCGATAAGTATTTTTATCTATATTTATACCTATGCTTTATTAAAATAAAAAGATGCATAATCATGAAAACCCAAATAAATATTTTGTGTTTATATATATTTGCTTAGTTTAATAAATAAATAAAGTAGCTATGCTAAACTGAATCTTGAAAATAAAACTCTAGCATGGATATGATGAATAGTTGCTCTGCCTAATTTTCAAATTTGTTCTCTCTCTAGTTTAGACATAACTGTTATAATTTAAAACTGGCTCTAAACCTGAACTAGTGGGAAGAGAACTTGATCTGAAGTCTGAGTTGTTAGCGGATATGATATGGGAAGGTTGAGCTGCTGTTTATCTATTCCTAGAGATGCTAGAATTCTGGAGAATTTTATCTTTAAAAATCTTTAAAATGTTGCATGATGAGTTCCTGTATGATGAGAGTTTAAATTCCTACCACAGCCATATATACATGCTTGTTAGATTAAGAGCCGCACTTTTACTACTTACTGTTTATGGGCATTGAGTGTGGTCAAGCTGTGTAGACCCTTAGGAACTTGTCATGTGGTTAAAATCAAGATTCACTTGCACGTTCACTCATACATGCTGCTTCTACTCCGGAAGTACGCATCCACATATATCCACTCATTTCCATCTCCAGATTCACCCAAAATTATTCTACTCCTGACCCGGGAGAGAATAGCCAAAAACATTATCCCATTCCTGTTATTCCCTGTGAAGTTAATGCTCAAGTCATTTCTACTACCACTTGCTATATTTTCAAAAGAGGGAGATTGCTCTAAAAAAATATATATAAATACGAGGAAATAAAAAGGAGCAAGTGCTCGGAACCTCGAAGAAAGAAAAAGTGAGACGAGAGGTAAAAATGGACAAGTGTCCGACAGTAGAATTAGGGGTACAAGATACCCACCTGAGAGAAAAAAAATATAGCATCTCATTCCCCTCAAAAGTTTTAAAAAGCAAGAAAGGTATGTATTCCCTCAAAAAGAGCATTAGACTTTTGTTATCACCATCATCACCATACACCACTCATTCACCACACATGCACATCTTGATTTGACTTATTGACTTGTTTCTCTGGATCCATGGTTTGACTATGCAATAAATGTTCTATGAGTATGTATACTGTATCTCCCACCTATGAGCTCCAGATATCAAAGCCTTATTAGAGTAGGGTAAGAGAGAAGGCAATGTCACTACGCCTTATACCATAAATACCACATACTTTGAGAGAGAAGGCATATACCATTACTGCCTTGGTAAGGATCCAGAAATACCACAAAAGAGAGACTCGAGAAAGTCATACAAGGAATCTTTGAGTTTTATTTGAAAAATTTGCAAAAACTCCAGAGCTATAGCTGATCAAGAATAAGAGACATGACGTTTGACTAGACCGTTCTATCTTTTAACCACTCAAGATGCAGGTGACGGTTGCAAGCCCCATGGTGAAAGGTAAAATGAGTAAGTTTTAAGTCTTGACAGTTTACTCTAACTCAGGGATGAGACCTTATTTGAAAGCATATGTACCGTCAACGTTCAAAGGCGTTGCAGCAACTTCTGGTCCACAATGAGTCTATCCTTGCTCAGGGACGAGCAAGAGGTAAGCTTGGGGGAGTTTGTTGACGGTCCTTAAGTACCAAATATAGTTATCAAATAAATAAAGAAAAGGATCCAAATGCAACCAACACCTAGACTTAGGGTTTTATCTGACAGAATTCCACGAGTTTTGGTGTTTGTCTGTTTCTGCAGGGGGTTATCAGAAAATATGGAGGAAAGGCCCACACATCGGGTTTACATAGAGATAATAACGTGTTCACCGATTTTCTATCATCTAGAAGACTCCAGAAGCCACGAGATCGAACGGGAGGCCGAACGGGCCCGGAGGCAGGGCGCCCACCCTGCTCCCTAGGGCGCCCACCCTGGCCTGAGAGTCAATCAGGCTCCGTCTCGCGGATTATGCTCCACCAACCTAAGGGATCAAGGAAAACTGTGTGATTAATGTCGGTTTGATCCGACGGCCCACGTTCACTTGAGGGGGCTATATAAGCAGGACCCCTGGCCCCTGGAGGAGGCACTCCCTCATTCTCAATTCCTCAAACCCTAATCTCAGGAGGAGAGTCTCTGATCAAGCCCTAGAGCCACCACATCAACTAGATCTCTAGTATAGCATAGCTACATAGGATTAGAACTAGAAGGAGTCAATCTTCGATTGGTATCCGGATCTGTCAAGAGGATTCCTGGTAATTCCTTTACTGTTCTTCATTGTTCATCATTGTTCTTTAATATTATGAATACAACTTTGTTCTATTTCAATATATTGATTATGATTATGTTCTACTTGTTTATGTTTGCGATTATATTGTTCTTAGTTTATCGTACTTATACGCTTGGCGTAGTTAGATTGGAATTATATACATGTTTAGGATCGTATAGCGTTTATCCATCAGATCCATGGGTAAATGATAAATATTGTGTAGGCGTGGTGCTTAGACCATATTTATCTGCGATTGCACCTTATATGCCGGATCGTGGGGTGGTCCGCGATGGTGACAGCTTCGTTGGTTCTTATATATTCCCCCTCCCGTGTGTAAGGCAGGCAGAGCAACATTATTACGGGAGAGTGATTGCTATGTTTCTCATCTTCCTTGATAATATCACTATGCATGGGCGTAGTCCTTTCTCGCAATGATTGCCAAGTGTACTTGCACTAACTATGATATGCTAGACTTTATAGTTAAGAATATCTTAGGAAATATCCTTGTAGTTCGTCCTAATACCATGCTAATGACTTGCTAGAATATCTGTTGAGGTGCTTATCATTATTATATGTGGCTAGCTGATCAGATTAATTATCTTTGTCACCATTCATACTTTATTTATATGTTATGTGACACTTACCCCTGTATGCAAGAGATAGATGAATGCTCTCACTTATACATGCAATGATTGATACTCATTCCTATATTCCATTCCATAATCAACATTGATGTTAGTAATCCCTTCCTAGTGGAAAAAATATAAATAACGATACCTGGAATACTTTCTGGTTAAAATGCTACATCGGTATTAATCTGTGTGCTTGCAGATCTTATTTATTATTTATTTAGAAGAGCAGTTGCATATTTCAATACCACGTCTCTCATGTCATGCTGGGGATGACAACTTGGCTTAAGTGGCATGAGGGATAGGTTCGGCATTTTTGGCGCCGTTATCAGAATTAGAAAATTAAGTCTACTTTTGGTAATGACGTTAAGAATGCCCAACAACGACCGACGCAGCGATAACCGGCGTAATGACCACCGGGACCACCGTCGTCAGGGGCAACAACACGGTGACGAACGAGATCACCATGATGGCAATCACGATCTCCGTTGTGACCTCAACAACCATGACCTACGTCCTTGCATTGAACAGAGAGCTTGGGACCGTGCGTTCAATGAAACCAGTCGTCGCATGGAGTACGATATGGTTCACGGTCCCCTGGGCCTCAAGCAATTCACTAACCACCTATGACAAGTCATCTGGCCTAGAGGTTTTAAGCTTGAAAAGCTTAACCATTATGACGGCAAGGTCAATCCCGAGCTATGGGTCCAACTTTACGAGACCACTTGCAGATCTGCTATGGGTGACGAGCACGTCATGGCCAATTACTTTCCCGTGGTGGTCGGCCCGGTGGGGCACCAATGGCTTGTCAGTCTCCCTGAGAACCAATTCGACTCCTGATATGCTTTGCGTCAAGCCTTTATCGAAAACTTCATTGCTACCTGTGAACAGCCAGACAACAAATATGATCTACAGCGCATCCGCTAGGGACGAACTATTGCGCGAGTACATCCGACGTTTCTCGGATATGCGCATCAGGATTCCCAGGATCACCGACAACGAGGCTATTGAAGCCTTCATTACTGGTCTGCGCTACCACAATGATCTCAGGGACAAGCTCCTTCGTAATCGTCCTATAACGGTGGTCGACCTCCTCACCATCGCTAAGAAGTATGCGGATGCCGACGACGCCAAGAAGCTGCTGAATGAGGGCACTGGCAAAGCACCGTACTCCCCACGATGCGATGACTACCGTGACAACTGCCGCCATGATGACTTTAGAGGTTGCAGCGACATCAGGGACCGTCGTAACGACAATCGTGATTGGCGCGACAACAGAAATCAGCACGGCGATCGCAGTGACAACTTCATGGGCAAGCATGCTCGTGATGACGATGGTGAAGTCAATTCCGTGAAAAAATTTGGTGGGCATCGCAATTATGAAGAAGACTATGCTAAAGCTTTGAAGGGGCCTTGCCCAGCTCATCCTAAGTCGAACCACACATTGGAAAACTGCAAGGTCCTCAAGGAAATCTACCGTCGCAAACAGGCTTCAGAAAATGCTGATAAGCCTAATGACGCAACAGACTAGCGTAACCGCAGGGACGATGATGAGGACGATCCTGATAAGAACCCCAAGCACTAGTATCAGGAACCAGTGAGGCATGTTGCAACCATTGTCGGGGGTAAGGTGTCTGTTGAAAGTAAACGCGAGCGAAAGCTACTCGCCCGTGCTTGCCTGAATGTGGCCAAGGTAGATGACCTCATTGCGGATCCAAGACTACCCCCTGGTCACACCAAGAAATCAACTTCAGCAGGGCGGATCAATGGGCCACCATCCCCGAACCAGGTCGTTTCACTCTTGTCCTCAGCCCTTGTATCAATAAAATGCAATTTGACAGGGTGCTCATTGACGGTGGTAGTTTCATTGACTTCCTGTTCAAAAATAGCCTCTCAGCATTGAACATATCTGAAGCTGACTTGAAGCCATATGATGCACAGTTCTGGGGGGTCCTGCCTGGACAGAGCTCTACGCCTCTCGAGCAAATTACCCTACCTGTGTAGTTTGGCATGGCAGACCACTTCCGTACCGACTACGTCAACTTTGTGGTCGCTGACTTCGAGGGTACCTACCATGCTATCCTTGGTCGTCCCGCGATCACCAAATTCGTGGCCGTACCTCATTACAGGTACTTGGTGCTTAAGATGCCAATGGAAAAGGGAGTCCTCACTCTCAGAGGCAATGTATTCGTTGCCTATACGTGTGAAGAGGACAGTTTTCGCGTAGCTGAAGCCCACGACCTCTCCCTACGCATGGCAGCAACAACGATGGAGGCAAAAAAGACTCCTCCAAACCAGTTTGGAGATTCCAGAGCTTGACGCACCACGAAAGTCTATTAAGTCCAAGGAGTACAAAGAGATCCAGCTGGTCGAAGGCGACTCCAACAAGACGGCACTGATCGGGTCAAACCTTGACCCCAAATAGGAAGACGCACTCGTCCGGTTCTTGAGAGAGAACGTAAGCGTGTTCGCTTGGAAACCATCGGACATGCCCGGTGTATCTCGAGACTGGATCGAGCACTCCTTGAATGTCGACCCCAAGGCAAAACCCGTCAAGCAGAAGTTGCGGCGGTTCAGGAAGGACAAAAAGGAGGCTATTAGGGTAGAAGTCACACGGCTTCTTGCAACCGGTTTTATCAAAGAGGTGTATCATCTGAACTAGTTAGCCAATCCGGTTCTTGTACGCAAAAAGAATAATGAATGGAGAATGTGTGTTGACTACACTGATCTTAACAAACACTGCCCTAAAGATCCCTTTGGCCTACCTCGCATTGACGAAGTCATGGACTCCATGGCTGGCTGCGAGCTACTATCTTTTCTCGATTGTTACTCTGGTTATCACCAGATTGCTCTAAACAAGGACGATAAGATCAAGACGTCCTTTATTACACCCTTCGGCGCTTATTGCTACATGACCATGTCGTTTGGGCTCAAAAACGCCGGAGCTACTTATCAGCGTGCAATACAAGAGTGCCTCGAAAAGGAGATACAAGATGAACTGGTCGAGGCCTATGTAGATGGCGTAGTTGTCAAAACCAAGGAATCCCACTCTTTGATTGACGATCTGACACGTACTTTTGCAGCGCTCAATCAATATCAATGGAAGTTGAACCCTAAAAAGTGCATCTTTGGCGTTCCCTTTGGTATATTACTAGGCAATGTCGTTAGTCGTGACGGCATACGTCCTAACCCAGAGAAGGTGCAAGCTATCCTCAATATGAAGCGACCAACAAATGTCAAGGATGTCCAGAAGCTTACAGGGTGTATGGCCGCCCTAAGCCGATTCCTATCTCGATTTGGTGACAAGGGCTTACCTTTTTTCAAGTTACTCAAGGCAGGTGAGAAGTTTGAGTGGTCGAAGGAAGCAGATATTGCCTTTACACAACTAAAGCAGTACCTTGCATCACCTCCGGTCCTTACTGCCCCCAAGTCAGGAGAAGTCCTCCAACTTTACATTGCCGCGACTGATCGAGTCGTTTCCACTGTCTTGGTGGTCGAGCGCGAGGAGCCCGGCCATGCTTATGGTGTTCAGCGCCCAATCTATTTTATCAGTGAGGTGCTCAACGAGTCCAAAACTAGGTACACTCAGATTCAAAAATTGATCTACACCATACTCATTACAACCTGAAAGTTGAAACATTACTTTGACGGGTTCCATGTGGTGATCAAAACTGAGTTTCCCCTTGGTACCATTATACGCAACAAAGATGCAAACGAGCGCATCGCCAAGTGGGTAATGAAGTTATGTCCTTTTGACCTGGAGTTTACACGCCGTGATACTATTAAATCCCAAACATTGGCTGATTTCATGGTCGAGTGGATGGACTTAAGTATCCTGACCTCTCAAGGACCCGTTGACTACTGGAAAATGTATTTTAATGGCTCACTGACTATTGATGGTGCGAGAGCGGGAATATTATTCATATCACCAACCAATGAGCAATTGCGCTACGTCCTCAGGATTCACTTCCCGGCATCTAACAATGCTACAGAATATGAGGCATGTTTTCATGGTTTGCGCATTGCAGTCGACCTCGGTATCAAGCGCCTTTACGTCCACGGTGACTCGGCCCTAGTTATTGACTAGCTCAACAAGGACTGGGTACAACTAGCGAGAAGATGGATGCATACTGCAAGGAAATTAGGAAGCTTGAAGGCAAATTCTACAGCATTGAATACACCCATGTGGTCCGAGACAAAAACCAAGCAGCTAATGCGCTGTCAAAGTTAGGATCATCTAGAGCTCAAGTATCGCATGGCGTTTTTGTTCAAGACCTTTTAAAACCATCAATTAAGCAAGAAGGCGACCCCGTGGTCGAGAAGCCCCCGGACGAGCCTCTGGTAGCTATGGTTTCATCACCGACCACTATGGCACTATCTCCCGCATCCGCAGGACCATCTCAGACCTCGACTAAGATAGCGGACTGGCGTGTTCCATTCATTCAGTATCTAACAGATAGCACTGGGTATTCTGATCGAACTGAGAATGAACGCCTTATACGCCGGAGCAAACAATACCTGGTGGTCGAGGGTAAGCTGTGGCACAAAAATGCGAAAGCAGAAGTATTGATGAAGTGCATTGAGCAAGAAGACGGTATTAAACTCTTGGAAGAAATACATTCTGGCACCTGTGGTAATCATGCCACATCTCAGACACTGCTTGGTAAAGCGTTCCGTGTAGGTTTTTACTGGCCATCTGCCGTAGCAGATGCAGAGAAGCTTGTTAGACACTGCGCCAATTGTCAGTTTTTCTCCAAAAGAGTTCATGTGCCAGCCCATGAGATCCAGATCATACCAGCCTCTTGGCCCTTTGCATGCTGGGGACTGGATATGATTGGACCTTTCAAACCAGCACCAGGTAACTTCAAGTTCGTATTCGTGCTGATTGATAAATTTTCCAAATGGATAGAGTACATGCCCTTGGTCAAAGCATCTTCCGAGAAAGCAATCGAGTTCCTCGACCAGGTCATCCACCGCTTTGGTATACCCAACTATATCATTACAGACCTGGGGACTCAGTTTACCAGGAACATGTTTTGGGACTTCTGTGATGAACGGAGCATTGTAGTGACATACGTCTCGGTGGCACATCCCAGAGCTAATGGATAGGTCGAGCAGGCTAATGGAATGATCATGGATGCATTGTAGAAAAGGATGTACAGAGAGAATGACAAAGCCCCTGGACGGTGGATTAAGGAGTTACCAGCCGTGGTCTAGGGACTTCGGACACAGCCTAGTCGCAATACTGGTGTCTCCCCCATATTTCATGGTTTATGGCGCCGAGGCTGTGCTCGTAGCAGACATTGAATTCCGGTCAACTCGGGTCGAGAACTACAATGAAGATCAAGTTACTAAACAACGTGAGCTCGAGGTGAATAGTGCAGAGGAACGACGCCTTGACTCCTGTATATGCACGACCAAGTACTTAGCTGTGTTACGAAGGTACTACAAAAAAATGTTCAGGAACATTTCTTTGTGGTCGACGACATGGTGTTGAAATGGAAGACTAGCCAAGATGGTGTCCACAAGTTGGCAACTCCATCGGAAGGGCCATACATCGTCAAGGCTGTTACACGACCTACCTCGTACAGACTTGCAAGACTTGACAACACTGACGTGCCTAACTCCGTTCATATCGACAAGCTTAGGCGTTTTTACCCCTAATTCTCAATTACAGATATGTAACTTTTTTCTGTACTTTGAATTATAATATATATATATATATATATATATGTGTGTGTGTGTGTGTGTGTGTTCGAATTCAGTTGACTACTTGTTTACATTGTTGATTCTACAACTACAACAACTATTTGAAACAACAGTACATCAATCACCAATCCCTTCAGGTTCTCGGAGCAGCTCTATCCTCGACCTCACTCATAGCGTGCATGAGATCCGTCCTCTGCGTTTTGGGTGGTCGACAGACACCCTTTGGCCAGACCAGTCATACTCTTACGTGTATACAGGCTATGACAGCCTTACACTTAGATCACTGGCCTCTCCAAAGCTGTACAGACCTACAGGATGACATCGATTACGCTGGAACAACTAAAAACAGAACATTCCGTTGTTCTAACTTAGTTCTCATCGACTACGCTGGAACAACTAAAAACAGAACATTGCGCTGTTCTAACTTAGTTCTCGTCGATTACGCCAGAACAACTAAAACAGAACACCATGCTGTTCTAACTTAGTTAAATTCTCACGCAATACAGAGCTTTAACGTTTTTTCATACAAAAACATCAACAACTTTACATTGTACTATTCATTACCTTATTACAAGCTCGCCTCTTTATAGGCACGAGTTTACAATAAGTTTATGAAACTTAACTAATCCTATGAACTATTCGTAGGTTCCTCCTACTGTGGACCCTTTGGTAGTTCCGAGACCTTTGGCGTGGTCGAGGATGGAGCAGAATGTGCTTCACTGGAAGCCAAAGATGGCGGCACGGGTATTTGACCCACGTACAACTGAATTGTCCCTCCGGTCGATGGGGCTGTAACTGGGCACAAGATGATGTCCTTCATAATCACGGCAGCATGCTTCATCTCCTCTGACCGTAGCTCGTCAGCTCGCTCCACCCCGACCTCCCTAGGATAACCAGCTTCCAGGCGAGCAATATCCAACAAAGGGTAGTGGACACGTACCAAGCTAAGTACATGTGCACCCACATATTCCTTGATGTCCTTCGTCCATTGTTGGAGCCATCCCTAGGCTTTTTAGGATTTCTCGACTAGGCCTATTTTTGGTGCCTCCGCTCCAGCTTCGGTGAAGTCAGGGCCAATGATGTCGAGCACTGGTACGATCCTTTCGCCATCTTTGCGCAGGCATGCTTCCAAGTCTCTCGCTCCTTGATGAGCGTCTTGCATTTGCCATTAAGGGCTTCTGCTCCGTCATAAGCTTGCTGCACTTCTGGGACCACGCCTCGATCTTTTTTGCACCAGCCTGATTTTGAAGCTCCAGGTAGTCGCAATCTTTCTTCATCTTCTCAAGGTGTATTTTGGCATTTTTCTTTACAACTGCAAGGTGTCACGTTGATAAGAATTTAACACCGCAAAATTCAATGAACGCTACGACAATGCTGAGGAATACTTACTCTCCAGATCCTTAGCTAATTTAGCCTTCTCTTCCTTCATGGACTGCTGTGTTTGCAGCCATTTGGTCTTCTCTTCAGTCAGCCGATCATGCTCAGCAGCTACCTGAGCATTTTCTTCACGAAGCCGGCTGACTTCGATGTCTAGACCTGTATCAATACTCTGATTATGAACAGTATAGTAATACAACACCCTACAGAGCTCGAGTACCAAACAACAGAAGGAACCCTTACCTGATCTTTGTTTCTCGACCACTTCCAGTCGTTGGAGCACAGTATGCATCTTTTCTTCATGATCAATATTTTGCTTCGCATAACTCTCTAACTGCTGCTGCAGTTTCTTCTGTTCTGCACTCAGCTGTTTGTTCTTTTCGGCCACAGTCTGCAGCATACAGGATCATAAAGCAGTTCTTATGGATTGTACAACAACAACTTATACAGTTATGTGAGGCTTACCTTAACTTCCTCCAGGAATATTTTACCAACTGCTTCTACGGCCCCGACCTCGTCTCCTACTGGGATCTCCACAGTGTAGGAGCAAGTGCCACAAAATCTACTTTCTTCTTCATAATGCCCGAGGATTTCTTCTATGGCTAGGGATGAAGGCTCGGCTTCTTCTCCTAGTTTAGCACTTCCAGTTGGCTCCTTGGTGGTTCCACCAACTTCTACAGATTTTGGGACTTGCAGCTCTGTGGCCGGCTGGGGCTGTTCTTGTTTCTCTGAGGCCGGCTGGGGCTGTTCTGGGTCTTCTGATGCTAGTTGGTGCTGTATTGTTGGTTCTGGGGCCTCCTGTGGTTGTTCTGGCAGCTCTCGGGCCCAACCATCTCCTGCCCGTCCCAAAATTTCAGTTTGTGGACCAGGAGCAGATGTTGAAGGAGCTTGCGGCTCAGGGACTACTCTCTCTACTCTGGTCTGCTCTAGGACCTGCCGCTCGGCGATGGTAGTATTAGTTGGTGGCGGTGTTGCACTGCCAGACAGTTCTTCCGGCCTTTGGGTCAATGCAGAGATATACAAATCAATAACAAGTTACAAAGGTGATGATATTGACCAATTATGTTATACTCAAACAAGTTTTTGATGACTTACAGGTCTGTAGTGCGGAAAATGGTGGCAAACCGAGATTTCTTTGTCTTCTCGGGCCCGGCACCCTTCTCTGCTACTGATCTGACGGTCGGGACTGGCTTAGCCATGTCACTTCTAATAGCGGCATCTGGCTTTGGGATTCCTGAGGCCTGCACCTGTGGTTGCGGTGGATGAGGTGGTGGCTCAGTTGTTTGCAACGGCGGTGTCAGCTCCTGCCTTCTAGCAAGTCGCTCCCTCCGACTGCTTGCTACGATACCGGAGACCTCCTCGACCTCCTCGTCTTCATCTTCTGGCCAATCTGCAATAACGCGTCGACATTTACTTGCTGGGTCCTCTGCTTCCTTCAGGTCAATTATCTCTTTTGGATTTTCATTTGCAGAGGTTCCATGTGAGGTCTGGCCCCTTTTCTTCGTTGGGGCAACCACTGGTTTCTTGCCTGCAAGTCGGCTGGCTTGCTCTGATTCATCCTCAATTTCAAGCCAATGAACTTCAGAAGGATCATCGTCCACGGGCAATGGCTGTGCATCATGGGCCCGTGGCACGACCTCTGGCCACTCCACGCCTGGTGGGCAAGAGACGAATGCATGCACTCTCTCCTGTCCTCTAAACTGGGCAACAAACAATAACATGAATTTTAGAATGCCAGTACACCAAGTGGTTATTATGCAGAGTTTCAATCACAAGGATAAACTATCAGACAACATTTGACTTACCAGTGGTGGTGGGCGAGTAAGCTTGAACGCTGGCTCAATGACTGTCAACTTCTTGAAGCTGGGATCTTTTAGGTTAAACAGGTCTCGGACCCTCATCTTCACTTCTTTCGGCTCGAGGTCTTCGTTCCTCATCCTGGTCGGGTCCATGCGACCTTGGTATTCATATGCCGCGTGCACTCTGGCCTGACACGGTTGGATCCGATGACTGATAAAATTACCGACTGCACTTGGTCCATCCAGCCTCGACCAAGGTAGCAGCTGCATAATTGCTTTCGATCTGGATTGTGTTCTACGGCAGCTCTTTCCACCTGTTAGTCTTCTCTAGGATCAAAGATACGTCGCAGTATGAGGCCTGGCTTGGTTCTTCACGGATGTAAAACCAGTGCCTGTACCAGTCCTCTAGTGTGGTTTTCCAAGGGCAGTGTAGGTACTCTGCCCTGATCCCTTCCCGTATATTCAGATAGCAGCCACCAGCCACATTGGAGCCGCCTCGACCTCCTTTCTTCTTCAACCAAAATAAGTGACGAAAATAGTCGAAGTGGGGTTGGAAACCACCATATGCTTCGCAGAGATGGATGAAGCAAGCGACAAGCAACACAGAATTCGGATGCAGATTGCAAATGCTGATCTCATAATAGTTACAGAGCCCTTGCAAGAATGGATGTACGGGAACACCAAATCCATGAGTAAAGTATTCTTCATAAACAACAATTTCACCTCCTTTGGGATCTGGGAATGGCTCCAGATTGGGTGCACGCCATTCCGCCAGTTCTTGGGCATGCAACACACCAATCCGCACCAGTCGCTCAAGACCAAGTGGGGTGCACTTTGACATACTCCACTCCTTCATGATCTCCTTGCGAACTTTGGCCTCCATCTTCGTCTTCCTCACGGCCATTCTCTGACTCTTTTGACTCTTCCTTTCTACGGAGGAAAAGGAGGGCGCCGCTCTTCCCAGTGGCTAGGGTTTGGTGGCGGTGATTCAAGCGGCGGCGGCGCGTGAGGAAATTGGGGCAACTTTGTCGATGCCTACGGCGCGACTTTGGATTGCACTATGGTGGTGGCACTGGGGCTCGAACGGGTTCTGTGATGACAATGGCGCGGTGGCGGCGGCAGCAAGAAGACGGTTGATTGCGGATATGCGAATGTGAGTAGATTGGAATCGTTCCCTTCCCCGGTCTTTAAGAGGCAGGGTCGATTCAGTTTCCGAAAGAATGGCGCACGTGGCGTGAGATTTGCGGTAACTGATAGATTTCCTCCGCAAAAATTGTGTCTCTTCAATTTTGGCACCGTTTCGTACGCGACCCAAACGTGTCTTGTTACAAACACTGGGTCACTGTTCACAGGATGCGCCAAGAAAGGAACTGCGGCGCCGCCCACGTCATCATCGCGTTAGCTTGGACCAGTTAAAAAACAAACAAAAAAAGAGATCTACCGAGATAGCGTGGCGATGGATTCGCTAAGACCAGTGTGCTCTGGAACCTGTAGCCAGAGTTCTAAGCTCTGGGACCTGCAACCAGACCTCTGAGCTCTGGGACCTGTAGCCAGACCTCTGAGCTCTAGGACCTGCAGTCAGACCTCTGAGCTCGGGGACTCGTCGCCAGACCTCTGAGCTCTGGGACCTGCAGTCAGACCTCTAAGCTCGGGGACTCGTCGCCAGACCTCCGTGCTTGGGGACTCGCCGCCAGACCTCCGAGCTCGGGGACTTGTCGCCAGATCTCCGAGCTCGGGGACTCTTTGCCAGACCTCCGAGCTCGGGGACTCATTGCTAGACCTTTAAGCTCGGGGATTCATCGACAGATCTCTGAGCTCGGGGGCTCGTCGTTAGACCTTCGAGCTCGGGGACTTGTTACACCACTTCCTGCCGCAGGATTCGTCTTGCTCGACTACATGTACTATGCTTGCATACAGTCGATGGACGCTTGATATTCTTAGACCTTGCTACATGGCTCATTTTTTGCCTTCCGGCAAGCTCGGGGACTGCATCATATATGATGCACCTGATGGTGCATAATGATCATGGGTTCTTGAGGATTCTTTTTTAGACCCTGGCATCACGTGCCTACGTCACCTATTACCAGGCTCGGGGACTAAGTGGGTACACTTCACCTGACGGTGAATTGTTTCTATTTTTCCCCCTACGATCTGGAATTTTTCGTAAGTTACTTCCATCAAGTATGCACACTTATATTTCTTCTCAGAAATACAAGTGGGTACACTTCACTAGGAAAGAAAATTTTTCTTTTTGGACCACTATGCAATCTTCACCGACAACTGCAACCTTCATCAACAATCATGGTTTACTAATTCCTGACCCAGACGGAACACTAGCGCATGCTTGGCTAATATTTCAAGGTGATGAGAAGACAAACCTCGCAAGTTGAAGAAGACTAAGACAGTGTGTCGATACAGAATACATAGTGCTCGGGGACTAGCTGTGGGGGTATAAACCCCTATACCCTTACGGCTAGACATGGACAGGCCCAGGCCAGACGGTCCGGCTCATTACATGACGACGCGCGATCCAGATCATCGGGATGGAGTCTCACGCAAGGCATCAAACCAGACTTGGGAATCAAGCAAGGTCTTGGTCGGTTAGATTAGGAATCCTTATCCGGTTTTGTATGGCAATTGTAACCGGCTAAGATTAGTTTCCAGATCTGTAACCCTGCCTCCCGGACTATATAAGGAGGGCAGGGGACCCCCCTCAAAAACATCGAAACATACTCTAGGGTAATCTAGCTTGTAATACATTGTTCGAGACAGCAATAACAAAGTAGAGCAGGACGTAAGGTATTACGCCCACACGACGGCCTGAACCTGGGTAAACCCGTGTGTTGTTCTACATCACCATCTCATTCGTAGCTTGCACACCTGTCTACCGACAATCTACTACCTTGGGCATACCCCTCGGTAGACTGCCGACCAGGTTTTGTCGACAGGCGCCAGTCTAGTTGGACACGTGGCGCGCTCTAGAGACGGCGAGGGTGCTCCAGACCCTGGGGCTTGGTCCGGATGGCCGAGCCGGACCGGGTCCAGACATGTTTTCCCTCTTTGGATGCTCTTTGGATGTGTCTAGACCCTTATCACGGTTGGTGTAGACCATGGTCCGGCTGCTCGGTCCAGATGAGCACCAGAGAGACGTTCATGCGCGCAACGGTAACATTTAAAAGCAGGTTGAGTGTGGCGTGACGAGATCAGCCAAGGAGTTGGACCGGACCATGATGAGATGGTCCGGACCCCTCGTGGTGGTCGGTCCGGAGCTTGGTCCGGACGCCCTCCGAGGGGGTAACGGCTAGTTGAGCCAAGGGGCTCTATAAATAGATGTTGGCCGGCTTGGGCTTATTGTCTTAGACATTTTGATCATCCATACATCCTTATGAGCTAAGCCAAAGGCCTCCCACTCATTCTCTCGGTTTATTCGTCATCAAGTGAGTTGGGAGTGATCCAAAGTGCATTTGTTTGAGTGATTGCATCTAGTGGCACTTGGGGATCGTTGTAGCTATGGTTTTTTTTGTTACTCTTGGTGTTGCCGACACCTAGATGGCTTGGAGCAGTGGAGGAGCATTGACATGTGTTGGTGATTGTTTGTGGCAATCTCCTGGTGATTTGTGAGGGGTTCTTGGGCTTATTCCCCGCAAAGTGCCAAAAGCCCTCTAGTGGATTGCTCGTGTAGTTGAGTGCCCTCATCTTATGTAGGTTCTTGCGGCGCCCATTTGTTGGGCTAGAC
This sequence comes from Saccharum hybrid cultivar R570, assembly GCA_038087645.1. Lineage (NCBI taxonomy): Eukaryota > Viridiplantae > Streptophyta > Magnoliopsida > Poales > Poaceae > Saccharum > Saccharum hybrid cultivar. Next base: position 9,323,992 of record JAQSUU010000005.1, on the reverse strand, counting down.
GTGGTGCCTATTAGCTCGCGAACCACCAAGTGAATCAGCCTTCACAACGGAGACTAGCGTGCCGACAAGCATGTGAACATTGGGAGAAAAATTATGTGTCAATTGTCTCTTAGATTTCACTTGGTATTTCATTGATTGATTGTCACTTGCCACGTGTGGTATACTCTCCTACCTCTCTTGCATTACTTCATTACTTATCTTGTTGTAGAGGTAGTTAGCTAGTTAGTTGAGTAGCTTAGTGCTTTAGTTGCTAGCTAGCTCCACTAGTGTAGTTGCAGTGACATAGACCTTGTGTGTATGAAATAGAGATCATAGTCAACTAGAACTATGGCATAGATGGCTTGCGACACATAGTAGAGCTAGAGCAAAAAGCTTTGCCATTTAGTTGACTAACTATTTGCTCTAGTAATTTGTAGAAAATTTAATTAGGCTATTCAGCCCCCTCTAGCCATTTGGACTTTTCAGCTATGACCGGTGCCCCCGATCAGGCAACCAGTGCTCCTGCAGTGGGCCCAGAAAGAGGTAACGGTTCACTCACTTGCTTGAGGCTATAAATAGACCACTTGGCTGGCCATTGCCACCCTCTTAGATCCCCATTTCAGCTAAACAAACCTTGTGAGCACAAAGGAACACACTCCACTCACTTGCATTCTTGATTTCATCATTTGTGTGAGATTGGAAAATCTCTAGTGCATTGCTTAGTGATTTTGCATCTTGTGGCACTAGTAGGGCGAGTTGGGTTGATCAAGCTCTTGTTACTCTTGGTGGTTACCACCACCTAGACGGCCCAGAGCAACGGTGGATAGTTGGGTGGCTATCGGTGATTGTTGCCGGCTCCGATCAAGTGATTGTGAGTTGTGCTTGACCTTAGACCTCATAGGAGATTCGCAAAATGGTACTCTAGTAGAATCGTGGCTTGTGGATCCTCTCTTGTAGGGTTCTTACGACGCCCAAGTGTTGGGTTTGGCGCGTGATCCTATTAGCACGTAAGTAACCAAGTTAATGTCTCGACACAACGTGGATGTAAGTTGCTAGTAAGCAACTGAACCATAGGGATATATCTTGTGTCATATTGTCTGTTTGGTATTCTTGATTGACACTTTAGACCATGCTACCCCTCGTTAATTCCATTGCTTTTAACTGTTTGCGCCACCAGCAGCAAGCTTTTTGGCGCCACCATGGACGCTAACGCGTGGGAGCCAACTGTAGATGTGAAAGTGATTTGGATTAAACTTGAACAAATCTGATATTCGTAGAGGTTGATTCGAGAAAGAACAGACACAAGAAATAACATAATACTTACATTATTCCTCAGGGGCTTTTCTGAAAAGAGAGTCATCTTCATTGAGACATGGCCATGGCTAGTTCCCTATAGGGGCCTATGGCTGGCCAGGTGCCGGCCGTGGTGGTCTGCGCTTGCGTACTCACCGGACATAGGGCAGAAAACGAAGCACGGCACGCTGACATGCTCTCTTGTGTAGAGCGTCCGCGTGGGGACGGGGATCGGAGCACAATTGCAGTAGCACCTGGATTGCGCGGGCGGCGACTAGGGTTCACCTTCTCGAGCTCGCGGTGAAGGGGAAAGTGCGATGGTCGCGCGTGGCTGGGAAATTATCTTGCAGTCGAGCGGCTCCGACTCCCGAGCGCAGCGTGTGGAAAAAAGTAGGAGGCAATTTTGTCATTCGTCACTTTTAGCCGTCTTTAGTTGGGTTGGAACATCTGATGAGATAATAAGTTTCCATTACCTAACTAGAGTATTTTAGGTGGGTTTTAGTTTGGGCTATTTGGAGCAGAAGCAGGCAACAACGGCACATCAAAATAGGAGAAGATCTTCGACATTCTTTTTATTCAATCAAAACAAATCAAATGTGCAGTATCTACCCAAAATTCATGAGATCAGCCCTGAGCCCGTGACCGTTCTCTTGCCATTGAAAGGTCCGCTCCATTTCGAATTCGAAAACTCCGCCGCCGCCGCCGCTTCCGCCTCTTCCCCAGTTCTCCCCAAGCCCCGACCATGACCTCCCCCTCCCGCTCCCCGCCGACGCCTCCGGCCGCCTGGAGCTGCGTCCGGTGCGGGCTCTTCAATCCTGACGAATGCGACTCCTGCGAGCTGTGCGAGGCCTCGCGCCCAGTGGAGGTCGGCATCGACAGCCCCGTCGTCGTGGGCGCCGCCCTCGCGTTGGCCTCGCCCAAGCGGGGCCGGAGGAAGAAGGAGGACAGGGCGTCTCCCCCACCCCAGCGGTTTGGGAGGAAGAGGGAGGGCAGGGAGCGCGATGCGTCGCCGGATGTGGTCGAACTCTGCGATAGTGCGGGAAAGGGGCCCGCCGCCAAGAAAGGTTCCCTCGCGGCCCTCTCAACTGCAGTGGCGTGTAGATAGATTGGGATGTTTATGTTGGCGTTGGTGAATGGGGTCGCTTTTCCCGTCTCGTTATCTGTAGATCCGTTCTTGTGCTTCTTGCGCTTTCAGGGCGTCCAGGATTTATGCATTTTCCTTTCCTCCGTGAGGGCCGTGCCATGATCCTGTTGTCGAATACTGCGCTGTGCTATGTTATGTTACTTTATTTATCTCCCTTTTATTTATATATCTTTTAATCCCATTGTTTCAGTTTGGGGTCAAATTTACAAGGTCTGTGGTACTTCTGGTTCCCCTCAAATTGCTTTCAAAGTGTGTTGTAAAAATATCTGACTGTAATGTAAATGTACCCTATTTTACATGCTAACAATGAACAATGTATTGGTGGTAGAAGCACCGTTGTTCATTGCTGACAAGGAAGGAGGGAGTTTTTATCATCCAATCGATGACTATTACTCACTTTGATGGACAGACACTATGCTAAAATAACTTGTAGAAGGGTTATCCAATCGAATCATTTAACTATTCCTTATTTTTTCTGTTCTATGTGTACATCGTAAACTTCAAAACTAGCTAGTTGTGATGCAAGTACAAAGTCCATTCCATTTTTGAAGCTGTTACTTTTTTTTAATGCATTTTATTTTGCTAGGGTCACATGAAAATCAAAATGTCTGTCCACAGGAAATCTTGAGATTTGTTTCGATAAGAAGACCTTCAAAATCATGACATACAATGTCTGGTTACGGGAGGATGTGGAAGTGATAAGAAGGATGGATGCTCTTGGGGATCTTATAAAGCAGCATAGCCCAGACTTTATATGCTTCCAGGTCCACAGTCTGAGCTATGAGTTATTTTCTTTCTCCATCCTTGGTGGGATCTAATATGTGGAACGGCAGGAGGTTACACCATACATATATACGCTTCTGCAAATATCTGACTGGTGGCAACAATACAACTGTGTGTCACATGAGAAGGCTATTCAGATGTCGTATTACTGCATACAGGTAATTCTCCAAACAAATCTTACGTGTGATATGATTTCCAACTTCTGGATGAATGCCTTTCACTCAATTTCTTGTAACATAACCTGCATGGAAAACTATTTGTAATATTCCCAAAGAAGTTGCTAAATATTATCTTTGACTGTTCATGTCATCTAAGACACATTTTGGTTTATATAATGCCTGCAGAATATGAATGAGTGAGTTACAATAGTTTCATATTCAATATATGATCAATCCAAGCACTTGTGCATATTTTTAGTGAATCATTTTTCATCAGTCTAAAAGAGTTTAACTGCATGTTTCATAACTTCACATATTCAGCAAATCCTTACGAGTTACAAAGGGCTATGTTTGATTGGGATTCATGTGGTATCTAGTTGACTTTCCATGGGAAATTGGGAGGTTGACAATGTTTATCCTTTTCTCGGAGTTCATTTATTTTTACTGATTTCTTTTGACCTCAACAACTACAGTTGAGCAAACTGCCAGTGAAGGCATCTGACCGCATCCCATTTTCAAACTCAATAATGGGAAGAGAGCTATGCACCACAAGTGTTAGCACAGGAGAGATGAAAAAGTTGATGTTAGCCACGACCCACCTAGAGAGCCCATGCCCTGCACCTCCTAAGTGGGATCAGATGTACAGCAAAGAACGTGTGGATCAGGCAAAGCAATGCCTGGAAATTCTGGGATGCTTCCCCAATGCCATACTCTGTGGGGACATGAACTGGGACGACAAGGGAGACGGCCCTTTCCCCCTGCAGGATGGGTGGACTGATGCTTGGGTTGGGCTGAAGCCTGGAGAAGATGGCTGGACCTATGACACGAAGGCCAATGGTATGCTGTCATGCAACCGCAAGCTGCAGAAGCGAATGGACCGGTTTGTGTGCAAGCTGGCAGACTTCAAGATCGACAGCATTGAGATGATCGGGAAGGAGGCAATACCGGGTGTCTCCTACTACAAGGAGAAGAAGATTCAAAAAGAGAGCCAAATGGTTGAGCTGCCTGTCTTTCCAAGCGACCACTTTGGGCTTGTTTTGACCATCACCCAGCAGGAGAATGACAGCTTCTGAACAACTGTTAAACAGTGATCCTGAAGCATTTACTTTCATGCTCTTTTGCGTAATATCTAGAAATAGAGAGCAGTTCCACACTTCCACTGTTCTCATTTTAGTGATCGCCCCACGATTTTGTAAATTTGGTGGAGGCATCAGTTTGCTAGGACGTGCAAATGGTAGGTGGCTCCTACTACAAGGAGAAGAAGATTCGGAAAGAGCCGAATGGTTCAGCTGCCTGTCTTTCCAAGCGACCACTTTGGGCTTGTTTTGACCATCACCCAGCAGGAGAAATGACAGCTTCTGAACTACTGTTACAGTGATCCTGAAGCATTTACTTTCATGCTCTTTTGCGTAATATTAAGAAATAGAGAGCAGCTCCACACTTCCACTGTTCTCATTTTAGTGATCGCCCCACGATTTTGTAAATTTGGTGGAGGCTTCAGTTGGCTAGGACGTGCAAATGGTGGTATTATTACCACATGGTTTCTTGTTGATACCTGCTACTTTCGTTTCTCATCAATGTCTCATTGAGATGCTTTGGGTTGGCTAAAAGATATGCCCTCTCGATGGTCTTACTATTATAGCTATACGGAAAGCCAGTAAAATCACCTTACATGTTAATTACTACCGTTAAAGAAATACAGATATTGCTTTATGCTAAATTGTCAGCATCTGCGAATCCCATGTGGCTCACATCACATGCTAAGGTCCCAGAGATAAACCGTTCTTTACATGTACTATATGTAACCCCATACAACATACAAGTGGTTGAACCTTCCACAGCAGTTTTATTCACAAGACTAGCTTGTTTGGCTGGCTGGTCAGCCAACCAGCCAGCAGTGCTTTTCTCTAACATCAAATCAGCACCAGCCATCTGCCAGCAAAAGTATTTTTCTCTCACAACAAATCAGCACCAGCCAGACTATCAAGGCTGCTGATGACATCAACAACAAAGACATCCAAGAGGCTAGAAATGCACGAGAGCTTCTACATCCAAATCCCATACCATCACAAAACCATCTACGGACCAAAAGTGATTCTCTGCACAAGATCGGGCCTTGTCTTGCTTGGCATCCAAAGAAGGCCAGTGATTTGCATCTCAGTAACAGCTCTGCAGAACCTTGCTCTGGAAGGCACTGTGTCTAGGATTACGCTAACTTAGATTGTGTATAAATACAATAATACCTTGGGGGTAAAATGCCAGTCCAATGCTCTCCAAACTAACCATATAAAATCCCAAAAGTGGTATTGTCAGTAGCAGAGTAGTGGATTGCAAATTAAGTTCTTATCACCTTTCAAAATTTTGTTTGACCATTTTTTGGGGAGCATAGAAGCACTAAAAAACCCACATATATATTCATGGAGAACTTATAGCTCAAGGATACTGGAACATCGCTTCACCCTCGGAGGTGTGGATTTTGATTTCTTGTTCGATGGAGAACTGTAAGATTTCCTTTTAACTTTTGAATTTGTGCTGTTGACAATTCCTTCAAAGGATATGTACCAGTCATGAACGTTAATTACATCACCATATTCTTGGGCTAGACAACTGCACAGCAAAATACGGCTTATCACACAAAGTGTAAGCTTGAACATCAATAACCATTGTTTATTAAAAAAATTATCTGGATCTCTATTCTTTTCATGTCTTAGGACCTCCAAATCAAGCTGTAAGACTATCTCCAACGGAAAGAACCCAAATATGAGACCCATTCCATAGGATAGGTCATCTACAGTAAAAGGGTGAGGCAGCCAAATGTTGCCATCTCCAACAGAGCCCCGAGCAGCCAAATCCCGCGTGCCTCCCTCCACCGCGAGCGCCGAGCCTTCCTCCCTGCGGCCGGCGAGATCCAGGCCAACCTCGAACCCGCGGCCGGCGAGCAGGGGTGGCGCGGACCAGCGAGCTGGGGCGGCGCGGACCGGCGAACAGGACCGGCGCGGACCGGCGAGATCCATGGCGGGCCCGGCGGAGCGGACCGGCGAGCAGGGGGCGGGGGTGTGGGGCGCGGGCGGATCCAAGTCCGCCCTCGTCTTCTCCTCTGGTCACTGCGGCGGCGGCGGGGGCCGAGCATCAACAGCAGGCGAGGGTGGGGGCGCGGGCGGATCCGAGCCGCCCTCGTCTTCTCCTTCGGTCACCGCGGCGGCGGCGGGGCCGAGCAGCAGCAGCAACAGGCGGGGGTGGGGGCGCGAGCGGATCCAGGGCTACGGCGGCCGCCGCGTTGAGATGGCTCCGGCGACCTCGAGGCGTTGCTCTCGCCGGACCGGCTCCGGTCGTCCCCTTCCTCCTGGTGGTGGGCCCGCCTGTGTGGAGACGCAAAGAGACGGACAGAGGACCTTCATTTGCGTTCCCCGTCGCCTCGTACCCAAAATGGGTCACTTGTTTGGCTACTCTGTTGGAGCCTTGTTTTGTGCCGCAAATACACTGTGAACACTCAATTTTGAGTTTGGGTCACGTTATGCATCGTTTGTTGGAGTCAGTCTAATGACTGGTTCTGGACCTATAGATGCAAAGCTCATTGGCAACAAAGTACCGTTCTGTTGACACCGTTTTTTAGCACGTGTCAAGATGATCAGGAAAGGCTAATCAGCAAGGGAAAGATTGCCGTGTAAATTGATAGCCAAGGAGAATAAGTTTGTTTTTAAGCGGTGACAGTGTATGAATTTAATTTGGAATGTTGCTGATAAGGTCAAGGGTGTTATTGCCGATACCGATGGAAGAGGGTTTGGAGACTGTTGCCGATAAGATAAGGGAATGTACCGATGAAGGAAGGTATGAAGACTGCAGCCGATGAAACAGGGAATGTACCGATGGAAGGAGATCGAAGATTGCTGCCGATGGAACAGGGGCTGTGCTGGTGAAAAGGAGGTCGATAAGAATACCATCGTGATTAAGGCGGATTATGGAATAAAATAGGAGTTGATTTCCTTGTTTACGATTAGTAGAGTCTGAGTTATGTCAAAGTCATGTTCTTTTCCTTAGGCTTGGATTTAGTGTCCTAGTCGTATTTGGTTATGTTTCTATAGATCAGGGTATAAATATAGAGTGAAGGGCAATGTAATAAAAAATCAATCAATACATCAAAAACCAGCTTTTACTCTTATTTACATCTACTTTTCGGCGACTTCGTCAATTTGCATATTTTTCCTTTTTACGAGTTCTCATCGATTCGGCGAGTTGCATTGCTCTAAGTGCAATCTTTGTCGATCCTCGAGTTCCGCGTGAGTACCTCTTGGCCGTGACTTCCGGGCGTATCGCTGTTGTCAGGACCAAAGTGCTCGTATCTTCATCCTTGTCGATTAACAGGTCAAATCGACTGGCACGCTTTGGATATCGATTTTGGGTATTAGCCCTTTGTGTTTGCAGATTCACTTTTGCATCAACACATCTTTTGGCACGCCTGGTGGGACAGATCTAGTCAAGATGCCTAATCATGAGATCGATGCTGGGAATATCATCGCAGTAACAGAAGAAGATCTTAAGGACGATCAGAAGAAGGCTATGGAGAGGGCTATTGAAGAATATAGACAGCTTTGCTTGAAGTCATTCAGCGTGAACAAAATTGGACAAGTCATCCAGAAGCAGGACTTGCCGTTGCCTCGGCAGGTTACCTTTGATCCTAATCCTAGTAAAATTTAAGAGATGGTTAATTCTGCGGTAAATCATGCTTTAATTAATCACTCCAATGCGCTGTCCAATACTGTTCATAATGCTGTGATTCGAACTTTCAAAGAAGGGCAAGCGTCACATCATTACGTCGGGCCTGCTTATCATCAACCAGAAGCAGCATCTGCTGTTGCTCCATCGGCTCCTCCAGCCGTTGCGGGTATAGAGATTTCATCTCCTCCAGTATCAGCAGGATTATCTAATGCACAGTCTACTCCGGTGCGTCCAGATTCAGCATTATCAGGACGAGTTCAACTTGGTACAGATCTATCAGCACCAGCTTTATCGGGTCCGACACCACAGAGTAATCAAACTCCTGCTAATTGGTGGGGATATGGTATGCCTCCGGAGCCATCTACTTTTAATCATGGATTACCTCAAGTGTTTGACGCAGCGGGAAAAAAATCCTATGCCATCGGCTGGTTTGCCGATAGTCCAAGCACCTCAATATATTACAACTACTATACAACGAAGTCTAGGAAGTTTTCAGGCACCTCTGGGTCAAACATCTAGCTCAAACCCATCGGCAAATTTGTTACCGATGCAGCAGAAGGCTCCTATCACCAGTCAACCTGGAGTCCAGGTTATGCCTCAAGTTGGATGTAATTATCCAGCAATGCCAACAAGCTACCACCCATCGGCAAACTTTGTGCCGATGAATACTAATAATTGGTCAGGGCAGTTTCCTACTCAACATACAGTTCAGCCAAACCAGCAAGCTACAGGAGTTCATCAAGGACACATGCATGCTGGTTTTCAGAATCAAACATCGGTAGCTCAGCCGATAAATTCTTTTCAGCAGGTTAATGGACCACAGTTAATAGCAAATATGCCAACTGCTGGAGATCGTGGGCAACAAAGGTGTGCAGAAGGGTATCAACAGATACCTCCAGCAGAGATTCAACCATATCGTCAGCAAGATGTCGATGTTTTTTGGGCCGATAAGATAGCAGAAATTATGAGAGATCAATTTGGAATCAAGCCCAAGGTTAATACCTATTCTTATCGGACTCCGTATCCTCCAGCATATGATTTAATTCCTCTCCCAAATCGTTACAAAGTGCCAGATTTCACTAAATTTTCTAGGCAAGACGATACATCAACCATGGAGCATGTTAATCGATTTATTATTCAATGTGGAGAGGCAGCTTGTAGAGATGAATTGAGAGTTCGTCTGTTCTCGTCATCTCTATCCGGATCAGCATTTACGTGGTTTATTTCACTACTGCCAAATTCTATTATCACCTGGGCTGATCTGGAAAAGCAATTTCATAAGTATTTCTTTGCTGGAATTCATGAAAAGAAGCTTACCGATTTGGTAAAGATGAAATAGCGCAATGATGAATCGGTAGAAGGCTTCGTGCAAAGGCTACGAGATGTAAAGAACAAATGTTATAGTCTGGTATTGGATGATCGACAGCTCGCCGATTTAGCTTTTCAGGGATTATTACCACACCTGAAGGACAGATATGCTTCTCAGGAGTTCGAAAGCCTAAGTCATTTAGTACAAAGGATTTCTGATCAAGACACTAGGGTTTTTGAGCCTAAGAGAAATTGGAACAAGAAAGTTTCATTTGTTGAAGAAGCAGAAGATTCTGATTCAGATAATGAACCAGTTATCGGTTTGGCAGAGTGGGTTAAGAATAAGAAGCCGATATCTTGTCCCTTTGGTCACAAAGAGCTAGAGAAGTTTACTTTTGATGTCACCAAAGCCGATAAAATATTCGATCTTTTGCTTCAGGAGGGCCAGATTAAATTGTCACCCAATCATGTGATCCAATCGGCAGAAGAGTTGAAGCATATGCTGTATTGCAAGGGGCACAATGCAACTTCACACAGTACCAATGAGTGCAAGGTGTTTAGACAGCAATTACAGTTAGCTATTGAGTCTGGCAGGATAAAATTTGGCAATTCCAAGATTCAAAAGCCAATAAAAATTGATCAACATCCTTTTTCAGCAAATATGTTGGATGCTGAAGGAAAAATTAAGGTGTTGACATCGGTAGCTGCTGAAAAGAATGCATCAGTAGATCCCCAACATCGGATAACTACCGATGATGCAAAAGGCAAGGGGCTATTGACAGAGAGTGGCGGTTCTGGGAGGCCTCCTCGATCTGGCATCGTGATTACCCATCGAAGACAACAGGAAGGTTGGCGTCAGCGTAGGGACCGGTATCAACGACAACAAGAGGAAAGGCGTCAAGAAGAGTGGAATCGGCATAAGGATCATTGGAATTGTCCATTTTTTATTCATTGTTGGGAAGAAGGTATTAAGTTACCTACAGTTGAAAATTGTCCAGAGTGCAATGGCTATTATGGAGATAATCATCCTGCAAGAAGGTTTCAATCTGGTAATCAAGGTTTGCTCATTAATGAGCCGATCAGGAGGAGAGCATCAGTACATGATCGGCTGGGGGGCAGGCTCAGTGTGCACGAAAGGCTTGGTAAACGCGTTGTATATTTTCCAAGGAACCAAGAGGAACTCGAAGAGATGGCAAATGCAAGAGTTCCTGATGAAGAAATATTTTACAGGGATCCTAATATACGTCGTGTGGAGACAACTAGGACTTATCAACCAGTATGGAAAACTAAGCTTCCTCAATGGTGTCAAGAAGGTTTGACAAAGACACAGAAGAGAAAAATGCAGCGAGAGCGTCAAAAAGATTTATATCAAGAAGAAAGCCCCTCCATTGAGAAATATGGTAACCAGCAGTGGCAGATAAGGCACAAGGATAAAGGTCCATCGGCAGATGTCAATATGGTGTTTATGTTGCCGATGGAATTTTTGGCTCTGTCTGACAGTGAAGAAGAGGCTGTTTCCTCTGATCAGATAGCTCAATTAATGTTAGATCCAATGATGGCTGTTTTTGAAAAGCCTGCTGATGATGAGAGACAACACCTCAAGGCTTTGTTTGTAAAAGGCAGAGTTGATGGGCAGCCTGTATCTAAGATACTTATTGATGGAGGAGCTGCGATTAATATCATGCCTTATGTGATGTATCGGAAGCTTGGTAAGGGAGATCAAGACTTAACTAAGACCGATATGATGCTAAAAGATTTTGAAGGCCATGTATCACTAGCTAAAGGGGCAGTATGTGTTGAGTTGACCATCGGCAGTAAAACTTTGCCGACAACATTCTTTGTTATTAATGGCAAGGGTGCATATAATTTACTTTTGGGAAGGGATTGGATTCATGCTAATTGTTGTGTTCCTTCTACAATGCATCAATGTCTGGTACAATGGATTGGAGATAAGATTGAAGTTGTTCCTGGTGACCCTTCTTATATCATTGCATCGGCAGAATCAGATACTTATGAACGAACCAAGTGCATATCGGGAGAAGCCTGGGAAAAAGAGTTCCTCAAGATTGCTGATTATGAAATTCTACCGATCCAAGCAGTCGGTTCTGAAGAAGAGTTTTAATGGATAGATTTGCCGATGATAAAAAATTAGGTCAAGGATTTACATCGGCAGATGATTTAATAGAAGTAGATATTGGTGAAGGCGATAGGCCAAGGCCCACTTTTATTAGCTCTAAGTTAGATTCCAAGTGTAACCAGCAACTAGTTGATTTGTTAAAGGAATATAAAGATTGTTTTGCTTGGGATTATACTGAAATGCCTGGATTGGACCGATCTATAGTTGAACATCGGTTGCCTATTAAATCTGGATTTCGGCCACATCAGCAGCCGGCTCACCGATGCAATCCTAATATACTCCCTGATATTAAGGCCGAAATAACCAAGTTAATTGAGGCAAAGTTTATTCGGCAGTGTCGATATGCAGAGTGGATTTCTAATGTGGTTCCTGTATATAAGAAAAATGGAAAACTCCGTGTTTGTATTGATTTCAGGAATCTTAATAAGGCCACGCCGATGGATGGTTATCTAATGCCGATTGCTGATTTGTTGATTGATGCTGCAGCAGGGCATCAGATTATTAGTTTCATGGATGGAAATGCGTGTTATAACCAAATATTCATGGCTGAAGAAGATATTTCCAAGACTACTTTTAGATGTCCAGGTCATGTGGGATTATTTGAATGGATAGTTATGACATTTGGTTTGAAAAATGCCGGTGCTACTTATCAAAGAGCTATGAACTTCATTTTCCATGAATATATCGGCACATTGGTAGAAATCTACATTGATGATATAGTGATTAAGTCTGGAGACATCACAAAGCATCTAACCGATCTACGGAAGATACTAGAGTGCACAAGAAAACATGGATTAAAGATGAATCCCAATAAATGTGCATTTGGTGTATCGGTAGGACAATTCTTGGGTTTTATGGTGCATCAGAGGGGCATTGAAATTAGTAGAAAATCTATTGAGGCAATCAACAAGGTTGTTGCTCCTGCCGATAAGACTGAATTACAATCCTTGATCGGTAAGATTAATTTCATCAGAAGGTTTATATCTAATCTGTCAGGCAAGATCAAGGCTTTCAGTCCATTATTGAAATTGAAAGCCAATCAGGAGTTTGAATGGGGGGATGAACAGCAATTGGCTTTAGATCAGATTAAGAGTTATTTAACAAATCCTCCAGTGTTAGTTCCACCCCAGCATGGAAAACCTTTCAGATTATATTTATCAACTGAAGATACTGTTATCGGTTCAGCTCTTATTCAAGAATTTGAAGGAAAGGAGCGTGTTATCTATTATTTGAGCAGACGATTAATAGATGCTGAAACCAGGTATTCGGCTATTGAGAAATTATGCTTATGTTTATATTTCTCCTGTAGTAAGTTGAGGCATTATTTACTATCGGCTGAATGTATTGTCGTATGCAAAGATGATGTGGTCAAATATATGCTATCTATGCCGATATTAAATGGTAGGATTGGTAAATGGATTTTAGCGTTATCAGAATTTGACCTACGTTATGAATCAGCTAAGGCAGTTAAAGGACAAGTTATGGCCAATTTTGTTACTCAACATTGCAACACGGTGGATTCTTTGGAAGTTGCTCCATGGACACTTTTCTTTGATGGGTCTACTTGTGGTGAAGGGGCAGGCATCAGCATCGTGTTGATTTCTCCTCAGGGGAAGAAGTATGAATTCTCATTGCCGATTGTCGCCACATCGACAAACAATCAAGCTGAATACCAAGCCCTGATAAAAGGGTTAGAATTGCGCAAAGAAATACAGGCTGATGCTGTTGAGGTCTTTGGTGATTCTATGCTAGTTATAAATCAGTTGATTGGGATTTATGAATGCCGAAGTGAAATTCTAATTTAATATTATGAAAAGTGTTTGGAATTATTAAAAGGGTTTAGGAGTTTTCATCTGGAGCATATTTCCCGGATGCATAATGAGGAGGCTAACCGATTGGCTCAGCATGCTTCAGGATATCAACCTGTTCAAGAAGCATTGACATCGGTGGCTGATGCCGATGACTGGAGAAGGGAAATCATTGATTATTTAAAGAATCCATCTAAAAAGGTTGAAAGACGCGTAAGGTTCCAAGCGACAAAGTGCGTACTCCTCGATGATGAATTATATTACCGTACCTTAGATGGACTTTTACTCAGGTGTGTTAGCATAGAGGAATCAAAAAGCCTGATGAGTGAAATTCATGAAGGAATGTGTGGGGCTCATCAGTCAGCATTTAAGATGAAATGGATGATCAGGAGAAATGGATATTATTGGCCGACTATTCTTGAGGATTGTTTTAAATATTTTAAAGGATGTCAGGAATGTCAAAAATTCGGTAATATTCAAAGAGCACCCGCATCGGCTATGAATCCCATAATTAAACCATGGCCGTTTAGGGGTTGGGCTATTGATCTCATCGGTCAAATTTATCCACCATCGAGTAAAGGGCATAAGTTTATTCTGGTTGCTACCGATTATTTCACAAAGTGGGTTGAAGCAATTCCTTTGAAAAATGTGACATCGGCTAACATGGTTGATTTTGTGAAGGAGCATATTGTTTACCGATTTGGCATCCCTCAAACCATCACTACCGATCAGGGCACTATGTTTACATCAGGTGAATTTGATGAGTTTGCTTTAAGTATGGGAATTAAAATTTTGAATTCTTCACCATATTATGCCCAAGCAAATGGCCAGGCTGAAGCATCTAATAAGGGAATTATCAAACTTATTAAGCGCAAGATCAAAGAATATCCTAAAAGGTGGCATACCATATTAAATGAAGCTTTGTGGTCATATCGGATGGCATGTCATGGTGCAACCAAGGTGTCACCTTATCAATTGGTGTATGGACACGATGCAGTATTACCTTGGGAGATTAAGATTGGATCTAGGCGAATGCGCTTTCAGGATCAATTGATAGCCGATGATTATGATATTCTTATGAAAGATGAATTGGAAGATGTAGCAGGTCATCGGTTAAAGGCTTTGGTTAACATCGAGGAGAATAAGAAAAGGGTAGCTAAGTGGTATGATAAGAAAGTGAAAGTAAAGGAATTTGCCGATGGTGAATTAGTCTGGAAATTGATTTTACCGATTGGGACTAAAAGTTCTAAGTTTGGCAAATGGTCTCCTAACTGGGAAGGTCCATATCGGATAAATCAGGCTGTTCCTGGTAATGCGTATATTCTTGAAACTCTCGAAGGAGTTGTATTTTCCAGAGCGTTAAATGAAAAATATTTAAAGAAATATTACCCTAGTATCTGGATAGATGCATAAAGAGTATAGTTGCCGATAACAATCCTATCGGCTGGATGTTAAAACAAAGTATCAATTGTGCCGATGCGCTAATGTAACAAAGCCTGGATGGCTGATATCGCACGCAGGCGAATTTCGTCGGCTTCTTTTAACTCTTTGGCATCTTCATCGGCACTTCCTTCCACAGGCTTGATTTTCTTTTTCAAGGCTAAGGCCTTGCGAGCTTGAGCATCTCGTTCCTGTTGAAGGGCTTTAATGGCGTCGGGAAGCTGGTCTTCTTCTTGTTTAGCCTGAGTCAGAGCTGTCTCAACCTTTTCCAGTTCAGCCAGCAGAGCTGCTTTCTTTGTCGATAGATCTGAGATTTTCTGTCTAATATCGGCACTGGAGGCTTGCAAATTATTGATGTTCTTGTGCTTCTCGTCGGCAGTCTGCTTCAGCTGTAGCATTTCTTCTTTAAGTTGAGATTGAGCTGCTCTGTCAGCGATACAATGAACGGCAATTTGATATTGAAGCTGTCTGCTCTCCAGATGGACTGCTGGAAAGATGATTTCTTCAATATTAGTAGGGACTTGGCCGCGGATCGCTTTGAAGATAGACCTCGCAGGATCCGAATCGATCACCAATTGGGCAGTGTCTTACTGTAGCAGGTTTAGAAGAGTTTCTAGCTTGCTATAGGTGTCTGATGATATTGTTCCCAACGCCAAGGAGGAGCTTGCTTCTTCTCCGTCGTCATCAGAAACATCGATAGCGAAAGAGAATAAGCTATCGGGAGAGTCTTGTTCCTATGGGATAAAGAGAATTAGAAATCCTGTTTATGATATTTGAGGATATAGTAAACCAAGTAATTGATTGGTTTACCTGTTTCAGGGCGATTTCTTGAGCTTGGCTTGAGGGAGCGGCTTGTAAAGGGTCGTGTGAAGGATCGGCAGAAGATGCCGATGGAATGTCTTCTATGACCACATCGGTAGTCGGCCCTTGAGGTACAATTGCCGATGATGTATCTTGGGCAGGAGCAGTTTGCTCAGAGGGTTGATCGACGGGTGTTGGAGCAGACGCAGGGGCTGGTGTAGGTTTTTGTCGTTTCTGTTGAGCTTCAGCATCGGTCAAAGCCTTACGTTTTTGTTGTGCTTCAACAACAACTGGCTGAGGGGCATCAACATCTGTTGGTTGGGGAGCTTGTATGATCGGTGTGCCTACCGATGTATCCATCTGTTGCTGCAAAAACAGGTATAAGATTGGATGTTTAATGGAGAAAAATAAAAATAATGAGAGAATACCTCTGAAGGAGGAGTAGAAGTTGCGGTGCTTGGTAAAGTTGCCGATGATGATCCAGCTGCCGCTTGTACACCCTGGTAGTTGTATGTTAATATAAAGTGTATCGGCAGAAAAGAGAGTAAACAAGATTGTTACCTTAAAAGCCTTGATCAGGCTTGAAGCAGCGGCCTTTGGAGAAGCCCTGGATGTTCCTAATCTTGGTCTAGAAGTGCCGATTTTGGTGCGAGCCCTTTGGAAGGTCAAGGCTTCCAGGGTGGGGGCGTTGTAACCGATTGCTGAAATTGGAGAGACTGGATGGAGATTGAAGGGTTTTCCGCTTTTGCTTATCGGTGGAACTGGATCGTCAGCCTGTTTCAAGGAAGGTTAGTTACCGATACACATAATAAAAAAAAGGAAAGGGACAAAAGTTGAAAGGAACTTACTGCATTATCAGGAATAACATAATCAGGGTCGATCTGGTGCCGATATGTGTGAACAGATGTTGAAAATAGCTGTTCTTTCCACTCCTGCCACCATTGCTTATATGATTCTGTTATGAAAGAAGCTGGTGACCAGGCGGAGAGATCGACATTTGAAATATCGGCATCAAGAGCAAGTCTTACTATCCTGCTCCATTCAGTTCCGGAGGTGATGATTTCCCTGGGTTTAATCACATCGGCATAGCACAGTTTGATGGGCAGTTGCCCAAAGGCCAGCTGGCGAGATACTGCCGATGGATTGTAAAATTCGTAAGTAATGTGGGAGGCTTTCCCGCTGCCAAATGTGTTGACTGGGATTGCTCTGGGGGTGATGATGGCCATCATGAGATCATTATCTTGGTTCAGATCACTATCGGCAAAATTGAAGAGGAGGGGGAACTTGTTATCCTCGTCAATATAAGGCACCCAAGCCCTGAGGTCACGAGGGAGGCCATGGTAGAAAGTTTGGAAAAATCTGCCGATTTGATCCTCATTGGCTTCTGTTCCGGGAAGGACGATGATTGCTTCACCGAAGTTGAGAGGGGGGCATGTTGCCGATTCATCATCCCTAAGGACGTATTCTTCGGGAATCTCTCATGGGAATTCATGAGCAAAGAGATCCCACTGTAAACGCTTGTGCATGTGAGCGTTTAACCACATATTAACAAACCACCATGGGCCTCCTAGATTGCCGATGGGTTCGCCAAGTATAAGTTTTTGAGATACTTGGTGAAGGAGGTGGTAGGTTGAGCTCAGAAGATATCAGCCAAGTGGGAATCTGACACCGTTGGCCAAGAGTTCTGCTGCTGGGAGGAAAGCATTAGTTGGTCCTACCGATCGTCTGCAGAAAATAAACTTTTCTAGCCACATGTTCAGGAATGTGGCATGCTGTAACACCCTGGTGTTAGTTAGCCGCATAATGCATTCATAATGCATGATCATGGCATAGCATTACCATAAGCATCGTCATTTCATGCGCATCCTTGCTTGAAACATGACCTTGCGACATTGTGATTTATATGTGCTTCTTTTATGTGTTGCTAGGGTTTTGTATAGATGACATGTGTGATGCTATTGTGTGACTTGGGAGCTTGAAAACATCTTTGATATGTTAGTGGAGCAAAATGAGCTAGGGTCTATGTCCATGTTTTGACCAAAATCCAATTTGACTAGGTTTGACCCCAGTTTGACCATAGCACTGATCTGCTTTGACCAATTTAAAAGTGGTACCTAGAGACCTTGCATGGAGGTGCACCCTTTACCAAAGTTGTAGGAAATTTATCAAGGAACAAAAGTCTCAATATACCCATCTCATGAAAATGGCTAGAACATCCTCAAACAGGGCCCACAAGTCAGGTTTCCATGTTGTTTCAACACTTAGCAAATTTTCTAAGTCTTGTGTACTGACTTACAGTTTCAGTGTACCCCAGTTTAGTGCTCTACAGTTTCAAATACAGGCCAAACTAGCTCAAGTCCATATTGACAAAAGTGGAGACCTACCATAGCTCTACAATATTTCCAATAGCACCACCACCTAGTTCCCAATGGTTTATGAGCTAAAGTACTTCAAAAATTAGGGTTCAGTCGAGCCTTAACTGAAAATTTAGTTTCAGTTTCCTTGTGACCTACTTTGGGACATTGTATCTCACTATCTAAGCCAAACCAGTCCATGATCCTATTGACGAACTTGGAGATCTTACTTAGAACTACAATTTTGTAATTAACACCTGGGCCCAATTCAAAATCGTTTGCGAGATCTTGAGCTCCAAACTTGGTCTGACAGTCACCTCTATCGGCTTCCATTCAGGCGGTTTGAGTTCGTCAGAGTTCAAAACGTCGAACTCCTTCACGTCGTGGCCAACCGGCCACAGAGCGGCGCTGCCGCGTGGCTGCTACGCGTCGTAGTCGTGTCAAGCTCGCGAGGTTGAAGCGCCACGCCACCCCCTCCAGCTGCCCACTCCCTCCATTTCCTCTCCCTGCTTTTCCTCCATCTTCTTCCTCCTCCGCAGTTCGCCATTGGCCGTCGCGAGCTCCACCGCAAGCCGTGCCGCCTTTGCTCCATTGCTTTCCGTTTCTGTGCACCCAGCGACACCCCTACGCCTCCCCACCTTAACCATCGAGCCGCGACACACGGTGGTCACCGCGTCGTCATTTCACCGTCGTTTCCGCCACCGATGAACCGAGCTCACGTGGTTAGGCTTCGCCAAAGCTTCGCCAAAGCTCACGTGCTTGATTGGGCTTATGGTGCTCGATTTCGCCGCCATCGACGCGCACCGCCCGCCGCCGTCCGCCATTGATGGTGACGAGCATGCTCGGGTGCGGTAGCGATGGGGGAAGACAGTTGCCGAGGTGTGGGATGTGGTGAGGAGCATGCCTGGGTAGTCATCTTTGCTGGAGGAGCCGCCGCCGGCGAGCCCGACCTCGCCGGACCTCCTCCCTTGCCCCTGTGCCTTTGACGGGTGGGGCCCCTTTGTCAGCACGCCCCCCTTCCTCTGTTTCCTGATTCGGGCCACTGGGTGGGCCTGTTGGCCGAGATGGCCCAAGGCCTTAGCAGGCCGGTTAGGTTCAGGCCCGTTTAGGTTTTCGAATTTGTTTTCTTTTTCTTTTCAGAAAGTGAAATATTGTGCTAAAGTTTGTAAAATCATAACTAGGGCTAGAAATGTCCAAATGAGGTGCTTTAAATTTTGGTATGCTCTACATAGTGTCTAGTTTATTATAAAAATATAAAATGTGCCATGTTTTATGATGAATTAAATAGTTATTAATTATATCTTTTATTAATGTAGAAAAAGGAGAAAATGATATCTTTTTCTGTGAAGCTCCAAATGGCATGAAATTTTTATAGTGAACTGCTCATATCATGAATAGATTATAGTTAAATTTTCATGCAATTTGGATGTGGTTTGGTGGAGTTATATAATTATCTTGTTTGCTTGAATGGATCTTGTGTGAATTTTCATAATTTTCTATAGATCCAGTAAGGGTGAAACTTGGTGAATGTTGTTCTTATGTTAGAAGGATGCTAGGAAAAATATGAAATCTGTTGTTTGATACTTTTCAATAGGGTTTCCTATTTATGTTAGAAATAGACATGTCATCTGTTATTTTTGATATCTCCATATTAGCTTGTCAAAATGATGTGAAATTTTTATGGTAGCCTATGTGAAGCATTAGGTGGCTACTGTAATTTTTGTAGATTTTTATATATAGTTTTACTATATGTTTCTTTAACCACCTAATTAACTAAATAAATTATAAAAGAATATTAAATAATTTATTTAGAAGTTGGCATTATACTTTCGGATGTTTCTTTGGTATGCACAAAAAGTTGGTAAACTTGGTTTGGTCCAATTGTGCTTTTGAATCATCACTAAATATTTAAAGTAGTGATCCTACCATTTTTGGACAGAATTGCTAGTTAAGAGAATTACCCTATGTTAATGATGTTTTCATGCTTGGTGATCTATAGCAAATTTGTTGAGAATTTCATGAACTAGTTGCTGGTAAATTTTGGTAGCATTTGGACTTATAGTTTAGAAATGACAGCTGTTCCAAGTTGGGTTCAGTTTTAGAAGTACTCTTTGTCTTTTAGAACAGATTCTGTATGTATGCTATTTTAACTTGGTAAATGGTGAAATCATGCTTAGATGTTTATAAATGAAATATAGATAATTTCATAATCTTTCCGGAATGTCCTCTTTTAGGTCATTTGGATTAGTAGAACTCCAGCTGTGAGTTTTCTTAGCTATTATTGATAATATGTTGTAAATACTAATGTCTGGAATCCTGTTACGTGCGTGTTTAGTCTTAACTTTGTGATACTTAGTGGTTTCTTAGGAATGTTTAAACATGTCAATACCGGAGAGGAAATTTGCACCTAAGATTGAAGTGATTTGAATAGAGCACCACATAACTTGGTTTGTGCTTACAACGTTGCAATGACATTGCATTCATCTTCACATCATTCATGCACGTCCATAAATCATCATGTCATTTTTGGATGCATACATGGAATTCATTGGATGCATATACATGCAATAGGTGTGCCAAGAATCGTGTTACGAGCGAAGTCCCGCTGGGCGTGGAACCCGAAGTTGAAGTCCGTTCGAGGACTGGAGGTCCAGTCCGACGAAGCCGGAGAAGACGTGGGAATCGTTCTTGAAGCCGAACTTTGATCTCTCTTCTTTCGGTTAAGGCAAGCCCCGGAGCATTATAAGCCTCCTACTTTCAAAGCAATTATCTATCTATACATGTTATATGTATTGTTGCATTACGTGATAGGAGTTGGTTAAAAACCCTTGCTGCATTGATAACACTTCTTGTCCAGCAATTCGAACCTTGAATCCTAAGTAGACAGGATCGTATCTATGCTTAGCCCTGCTAAATTAGACCGGTAGAAGTCGGGTGATTTCCTGTCACCTGTGAGATATAGGGCTTTATCAGGTCACGGTTGGCTATACTTGCTATCGTGGAAGTGAATCATGTCTTAATAAAATGAAATGAGACCGGGCGGGATGACGATAGTGAAGCAACAAGGCATGGAGGTCTTGGGTGTGGATCTATCCCCGTCTGTGTCGATTAAGGACCGAGACCTGGAGCCTTCTATGTCATTTTGAACGCATGTCTGACATTTAGCTAGCCGGCCTGAGGTTGCCGACCGCGAAGCCTAGTAGCTCAACTCAGGCTGCGAAGCCGAAAAGTGAAAGTCACCTCGGAAGGGAGCCAGAGGGTCCAAGGGTAGGTGAGTTAAAAGTCCTGAGCATCCTGGCCACTGGTATCCCTGAGAATACGGCGCTGTTCGGGCCCACCCTGAGTTGTACCAAAGGTTATCTACGGCTGCCTTTAGCGGGGTTTGCCGGGTGAGTGTCAGGAATACCCCCCTCAGCTGAGTTGGAATCGATTCGAGTCGCCGTCTCTCCCGGATAGTGAGAAACTTGACTGGTTATCTCCAGCGTAGATACACTAATTATAATGATGGTTCGGAATTGATGATAATGATGATGATAGCCTTATTATACCTGCTATGGTTAATATTGTTTGCTCTTAATAAAGTGATTGCTCTAGTACAGGTGCTAATCTAGTTATCAGGTTAATGATGATTAACTTGATACTTAAGCATACAATAGTTACTTATCTGTATTAAGCTTTTCTGCAAATGAGTCAAGCTAGCCCACTTTATAAAGCCTTGCATAATCCTTGTTGTCACCTTTGTTTCTGGTTTTTGACGGGTAAGTCTAGCTGAGTACCTTCTCGTACTCAGGGTTTATTCCCACCTGTTGCAGGTAGCAGATTCATACTTGTTGCTGCGAGTTTTGTCTTCGCCTTGTGGGCGTGAAGACTAGACCATATGGGCATGGTCTCTGCAGTATCTCTTCTGGTATGCTTTTGCAGGATGTGACTATGTACTTGCAGTATTTGACTTAAAATGGTTTCAGAAATTATGTTGCTTCCACTAATCTTTACCTTGGTTTTGTAATAAAAATAATTGTACTCCGATGTATGAGATTACTTTTGAACTGTGTAACAAGTGTTGTGTTATGTTGAATCAGTACGATCTGGTTGCTCTCGGTTTGGTTTGAGATCCCTCGCGATTTCGTGGACTACCGGAGTTATATGGGCTCAAGTGTGAGAATTTGATCACTTCGGTGATTGTTTTTATACTTGTGCTCTTATAATTTGGACGGTTCCGTTACAGCTGGTATCAAAGCGAGATTCAACTGTAAACACATCATTTGTGTATTTAAACAAAAGCTTTTGTGAAAAATCTTAATTTTAATCTAAAGAGTGCCAGTGGTCATATCCTATATGCCCAAATAAGGACTATTAGGTGGCTTACTAAGATACTAACTTGGGGGTTCTTGCTTGTTTTCTATTTCGTTGTCCATACGGCGTGCTATTGTATGGATGCCATCCGCTTGGGTGGTAATGTATGGATCAAAATACCTCTACGCCCTGGTAAGTGGGAGTTGTGAGAGCATGACCGTCCAACCGTCGGTCTAGGGGAGAGTAGTTATGGTTACTAGCATACTTACATGTTTAATCATGTGATTATGAGAGTACTTAATTGTGGGTATATCTGTCGGGTAGCTTTGATACTGAAATATATGCATCGGGGGATGTATGTATGGAAAGTATTTAGTTTACTGCTTTCTTGTGTGCTATATTGGGAATTGTTGGGCTGAAATGCAATTTTCTGCAGGTACACTAACAACGTTTCCTGTAGAACGACTAGTTATTGTTATTGAGAGAACGTGTGTATGCCACCGAACTATACGCTAGAATTTTAAAATTCTTCCTAGGTTTGTGAGGACGTACGGTTCGTGCATGCACCATGTTCGCATCATACATTGCATTCTACATTACTCCCTCCCTTATAAATTGCTTATCCAATTCTTTAAAAATTTTCTTCCCTCCAAACAGTTGTCCCATAAATAGTTGCATTTCTTTCGTGAAGAATTGGGGGTGGTCAACCAACCTAGTGGAGTGATCAGTGGTGCCAGCCCTGAAACCCAGTTCATACCTGGCCGTGAAGGAAAGCAAGACAATTTCAAGATGTATCTCCTCGAGTTGGGATGTGTTTTGATCTGCAATTCGCCTCTCCATTGCTTCTAACCTTGTATCCATCTTTGTTTGCTACCCCTCTTTGGATAATACGGTTTCTATCCGCCTAATTCTTGACACGTAAGGATTCCTCATGGGTGTGTGTTCGGTAATGGTGTTGCGATTAGTACTCCATGGTGCCACGACAAAACCGGGAGCCTCCCGTGGCGCGCGACACAAGGTTGTGCTGCTCGGCACGCGCAGGTATCAAGGATTGCTAGTCATGATCCATTATGGAGCTACACCAATATGTTATCTTCTCATGAACCTTTTCCCTAGGATGTCATTCCCTATCTTATCGGAAGATCAGTACCTCAAACCAAGAGATTTCCTTCTTCTGAGATTGGATTTTGGATAGTTGGTTACAACCTCTTCCTCCTGCCTATGTAGTTCGTCAGCAGCCTTCCGACGCCATCAACGCTTACTAGTTGCAACTACTTGTAGATGTCTCGTCAGCTTCGCTCTAGCACTCGGAGTCTTGGCAATACAGAACCGTCATCGTCTCCTCCGCAAGCTACCTCTGCCGAGTTGCTGCAAATGCTTGCCGAAAGTCAGCGTGCCTTGGACGAGAGTGTCAGAAACCATGTCCATCAGGAACCTGAGCCTGCCCAGTACAACAACTATAAAGGTTTCTTGGATACAGAGCCTCCTATTTTTCGAGAAGCTGAAGAACCACTTCAAGCAGACGAATGGTTGAATACTATCGAACAGAAGTTTCATGTGCTCAAGGTGGCAGATGATAGGAAAACAGAATATGCTTCGCAACAGTTGCAAGGACCTGCAGGTGTTTGGTGGTTTCACTATCGGAACACCCTGCCCGAGAATATGGAAGTAGTTTGGGATCAGTTCAAGGAAGCATTTCGGGGACATTACGTTCCTGCTAGTCTCATGGCAATCAAGCACACCGAGTTTATGAAGCTCACCCAAGGAGACAAAAGCGTAACAGAATATCTGCATGCTTTCATCAACTTATCAAGGTATGCTCCGGAATTTGTTAATACGGAGGTTAAGAAGATCGCCAGTTTTAAGAGAGGGTTGTGTCCCAAATTGATGAAGGCCATGTGTAATAGCAAGTGTGTCACTTTCAACAAGTTTGTCAGTGATACTATCCTTCAAGAGAACTGTAATGCTGTATATGCTGCTTCTAAGAGCCATGAGAAATCTCATGAATCTAATGCATCTACGACTAATACTCTTGTGGTGATTACACCTCAGTATTATTCGCCTGGCATATCTACCAGATATCACCCATATCAGAAACAGGATCCGGTCAAGAGGAGCAGTATTAAGAAAGGAAAGCCTAAGGCACCGCCAAGTAACCGGCCATGTTGGAATTGCAAGATGTCAGGTCATTGGGCCAAAGATTGTCCTGTTCCGCAGAAGAAACCAAACGATAATAAGGCAGATGTGTGTAAAGGGTATGTTAGTTACACCACGGTGGAATCCATTCCTACGGGTGAAATTATCACTGCTGGTGCATTTTTAGTAAACCAACATCCTGCAATTGTGTTGTTCGATTCAGGTGCTTCCCACTCTTTTATCAGTTCAACGTTTGCAAACAAGCATGGTATGAAGGTCGTTACCTTAGATAATAGTGGTTATAATATTAGTGCTGCTGGAAATAATATCTCAACCAACCAGTTGGTCTTAGGAGCAAAGATCGAGATAGAAGGACGTCTGTATAATCTAGATCTCGTGGTATTACCAGGATTGGGCCTAGATGTAATCTTAGGTATGAAGTGGATGAGTGGAAACGGTGTTCTGATCGATACCTCTACGAGAGTGGTTATGTTGAGGGATCCAAAAGATCAACAAGCTTTTCTAGTACAACTTCCTAGAGACGTTAGTCCTCAGACTACAGTTAACGCTATGATAGCAAAAGCAAAAGAGATTGCAGAAGTTCCAGTAGTGTGTGAATTTCCAGATGTTTTTCCCGATGAATTGCCAGGATTACCTCCAGATCGTGATGTAGAGTTTAAGATTGAGTTAATTCCGGGTACCGCACCAATTTCCAAAAGACCATATAGAATGCCGCCGAATGAGTTAGCTGAACTCAAGACCCAACTTAGTGACCTTTTACAGAAAGGGTTGATCCGTCCTAGTTCTTCTCCGTGGGGTTGTCCTGCTATTTTTGTGAAGAAGAAAGACCAGTCTCTGCGTATGTGTGTAGATTATCGACCACTCAATGCAGTCACTATCAAGAACAAGTATCCGTTGCCTCGTATTGATATCTTGTTTGATCAGTTGTCTAAAGCAAAGGTATTCTCGAAGATTGATCTGAGATCTGGGTATCACCAAATTAAAATCCGTCCGGAAGACATACCAAAGACCGCTTTCTCTACCAGATACGGGTTATTTGAATATCTTGTCATGTCTTTTGGTCTCACAAATGCTCCTGCACATTTCATGTACCTGATGAATTCAGTATTCATGCAAGAGCTGGACAAGTTTGTGGTAATATTCATTGATGATATTCTCATCTATTCTGAAAATGAAGAAGAACATGCCGAGCATCTGAGAATCATTTTATCCAGGTTACGTGAACATAAGCTTTACGCCAAGTTCAGTAAATGTGAATTCTGGTTAAAGAAGGTACCTTTCCTCGGACATGTGTTGTCTGGTGAGGGAATTTCCGTAGACCCGACGAAGATACAGGAAGTTGTGGATTGGAAGGCACCAACTACAGTACATGAAGTTCGGAGTTTTCTTGGATTGGCTGGCTACTATCGTCGTTTTATTCAGGATTTCTCTAAAATAGCTAAGCCTATGACTCGACTACTTGAAAAGGATAGGAAGTTTGATTGGACTCCGGAGTGTGGACAAGCTTTTCGCACTCTACGGACTTTGTTGACATCAGCTCCTGTATTAGCGCAACCTGACATTGAGAAACCGTTTGATGTGTATTGTGATGCATCGGGTACTGGTTTAGGTGGCGTACTTATGCAGGGAGGCCGAGTTATTGCGTATGCTTCGCGTCAGTTAAGAAAACATGAAGTTAACTATCCGACTCATGACTTAGAGTTAGCTGCTGTAGTGCATGCTCTGAAAATCTGGAGACACTATTTGCTTGGAAATATATGCAATATTTATACAGATCATAAGAGTCTTAAGTACATATTTACTCAACCTGAGTTAAATATGCACCAGAGAAGATGGTTAGAGTTGATTAAGGATTATAACCTCCAGGTGCATTACCATCCGGGTAAAGCAAATGTGGTTGCCGATGCCTTGAGTAGAAAGTCTCATTGCAACTCGTTGATAGAAGAAGATTTTCATTTGTCTCATCTCTTACATCCTATTGTAATCTATCATATCACTGTAGATTGTTCTTTGAGAAGTAGAATCATTGAGTTACAAAAGACTGATACTGGTGTCTTTCACATCAAGAGAAAGATGAAAGAGCAAGAAACTAAGCACTTTCGAGTGGATGAAAGGGGAATTCTCTGGTTCAAAGATAGACTCGTTGTGCCAAAAGATAGAGAGCTCAGAAATCAAATCTTATCGGAAGCCCATTCTTCTAAGATGTCCATCCATCCTGGTAGTAGTAAGATGTATCAGGACCTCAAGCCGTACTATTGGTGGACCAAGATGAAAAAGGAAATTGCAGCCTACGTCGCTAGGTGTGAAAATTGTTGTAGAGTTAAGGCCATTCACATGAAGCCTGGTTTACTCCAGCCTTTGTCTGTTCCAGGTTGGAAGTGGGACGACATTGTTATGGACTTTATTGTCGGATTACCAACCACCCAAAAAGGTTTTGACTCTATTTGGCTTATAGTTGATCGTTTGACAAAGTCTGCTCACTTTATCCCGGTGAAGAGTAACTATCATCCACACCAATATGCTGACATTTACTTCCAAGAAGTCGTACGTCTTCATGGAGTGCCTGGATCTATTGTCTCTGACAGAGGACCGCAGTTTACTGCTCGTTTCTAGGAGCGCCTACATCAGAATCTTGGAACTAATTTGGTCCGTAGTTCTGCTTATCATCCGCAGACGTCGGGGCAGACTGAGCGTGTGAATCAGATTCTTGAAGACATGCTTAGAGCTTGCATCACCTCTTGTAATGGCTCCTAGGAGAAATGGTTGCCTCTCGCTGAATTCTCTTACAACAACAGTTATCAAGAGAGTATCCAAATGGCTCCTTTTGAAGCTTTATATGGTCGCAAGTGTAGAACTCCTTTGAACTGGGTGGAACCAGGAGAAAGAAGATTCTATGGTATTGACTTTGTAAAAGAAGCCGAGGAGCAAGTTCGTGCTATCCAGAAAAATATAGCAGCTGCTCAGGCTAGAAAAAAGAGCTACGCAGATAAGAGGAGGAAACCTATTGAGTTTGAAGTAGGTGACCGTGTCTATCTGAAGGTGTCCCCTATGCGAGGAGTAAAGCGTTTTGGAATCAAAAGAAAGCTTGAGCCTCGATATGTTGGACCTTATCGGATTATTGAGAAAAGTGGAAGAGTAGCCTATAAGCTCAATCTACCTCGTGAAATGGGAGCTATCATTCCAGTATTCCATGTTTCCCAATTAAAGAAATGTCTCCGTCTTCCCGAAGAAAGAGTAGATGTGAGACACATCAAGTTGAAATCCGATCTTTCTTATGAGGAGAAGCTGGTATACGTTCTGGATACTCTGGAAAGGGTGACTCGAAATCGAGTAGTCAAATTATACAAGGTGGTTTGGAGTAATCACGGTGAACGTGATGCAACTTGGGAAAAAGAGGATTATTTAAAGGACAACTATTCTGCTTTCTATGAAAAATGGTACGACTTTCAAATCTCGGGATGAGATTTTTATAAGGGGGGAGGGCTGTAACACCCTGGTGTTAGTTAGCCGCATAATGCATTCATAATGCATGATCATGGCATGGCATTACCATAAGCATCGTCATTTCATGCGCATCCTTGCTTGAAACATGACCTTGCGACATTGTGATTTATATGTGCTTCTTTTATGTGTTGCTAGGGTTTTGTATAGATGACATGTGTGATGCTATTGTGTGACTTGGGAGCTTGAAAACATCTTTGATATGTTAGTGGAGCAAAATGAGCTAGGGTCTATGTCCATGTTTTGACCAAAATCCAATTTGACTAGGTTTGACCCCAGTTTGACCATAGCACTGATCTGCTTTGACCAATCTAAAAGTGGTACCTAGAGACCTTGCATGGAGGTGCACCCTTTACCAAAGTTGTAGGAAATTTATCAAGGAACAAAAGTCTCAATATACCCATCTCATGAAAATGGCTAGAACATCCTCAAACAGGGCCCACAAGTCAGGTTTCCATGTTGTTTCAACACTTAGCAAATTTTCTAAGTCTTGTGTACTGACTTACAGTTTCAGTGTACCCCAGTTTAGTGCTCTACAGTTTCAAATACAGGCCAAACTAGCTCAAGTCCATATTGACAAAAGTGGAGACCTACCATAGCTCTACAATATTTCCAATAGCACCACCACCTAGTTCCAAATGGTTTATGAGCTAAAGTACTTCGAAAATTAGGGTTCAGTCGAGCCTTAACTGAAAATTTAGTTTCAGTTTCCTTGTGACCTACTTTGGGACATTGTATCTCACTATCTAAGCCAAACCAGTCCATGATCCTATTGACAAACTTGGAGATCTTACTTAGAACTACAATTTTGTAATTAACACCTGGGCCCAATTCAAAATCGTTTGCGAGATCTTGAGCTCCAAACTTGGTCTGACAGTCACCTCTATCGGCTTCCATTCAGGCGGTTTCAGTTCGTTAGAGTTCAAAACGTCAAACTCCTTCACGTCGTGGCCAACCGGTCACAGAGCGGCGCTGCCGCGTGGCTGCTACGCGTCGCAGTCGTGTCAAGCTCGCGAGGTTGAAGCGCCACGCCACCCCCTCCAGCTGCCCACTCCCTCCATTTCCTCTCCCTGCTTTTCCTCCATCTTCTTCCTCCTCCGCAGTCCGCCATTGGCCGTCGCGAGCTCCACCGCAAGCCGTGCCGCCTTTGCTCCATTGCTTTCTATTTCTGTGCACCCAGCGACGCCCCTACGCCTCCCCACCTTAACCATCGAGCCGCGACACACGGTGGTCACCGCGTCGTCATTTCACCATCGTTTCCGCCACCGACGAACCGAGCTCACATGGTTAGGCTTCGCCAAAGCTTCGGTCGGGCAAGGGTTAGTCTCTTTAGATTCCCTGAAGGGTGGTGAACGCGTAGCTGTGCTTGATTGGGCTTATGGTGCTCGATTTCGCCGCCATCGACGCGCACCGCCCGCCGCCGTCCGCCATTGATGGTGACGAGCATGCTCGGGTGCGGTAGCGATGGGGGAAGACGGTTGCCGAGGTGCGGGATGTGGTGAGGAGCATGCCTGGGTAGTCATCTTCACCGGAGGAGCCGCCGGCGGCGAGCCCGACCTCGCCGGACCTCCTCCCCTGCCCCTATGCCTTTGACGGGTGGGGCCCCTTTGTCAGCACGCCCCCCTTCCTCTGTTTCCTGATTCAGGCCACTGGGTGGGCCTGTTGGCCGAGATGGCCCAGGGCCTTAGCAGGCCGGTTAGGTTCAGGCCCGTTTAGGTTTTCGAATTTGTTTTCTTTTTCTTTTCAGAAAGTGAAATATTGTGCTAAAGTTTGTAAAATCATAACTAGGGCTAGAAATGTCCAAATGAGGTGCTTTAAATTTTGGTATGCTCTACATAGTGTCTAGTTTATTAGAAAAATATAAAATGTGCCATGTTTTGTGATGAATTAAATAGTTATTAATTATATCTTTTATTAATGTAGAAAAAGGAGAAAATGATATCTTTTTCTGTGAAGCTCCAAATGGCATGAAATTTTTATAGTGAACTTCTCATATCATGAATAGCTTATAGTTAAATTTTCATGCAATTTGGATGTGGTTTGGTGGAGTTATATAATTATCTTGTTTGCTTGAATGGATCTTGTGTGAATTTTCATAATTTTTCTATAGATCCAGTAAGGGTGAAACTTGGTGAATGTTGTTCTTATGTTAGAAGGATGCTAGGAAAAATATGAAATCTGTTGTTTGATACTTTTCAATAGGGTTTCCTATTTATGTTAGAAATAGACATGTCATCTGTTATTTTTGATATCTCCATATTAGCTTGTCAAAATGATGTGAAATTTTTATGGTAGCCTATGTGAAGCATTAGGTGGCTACTGTAATTTTTGTAGAGTTTTATATATAGTTTTACTATATGTTTCTTTAACCACCTAATTAACTAAATAAATTATAAAAGAATATTAAATAATTTATTTAGAAGTTGGCATTATACTTTCGGATGTTTCTTTGGTATGCACAACAAGTTGGTAAACTTGGTTTGGTCCAATTATGCT
This sequence comes from Saccharum hybrid cultivar R570, assembly GCA_038087645.1. Lineage (NCBI taxonomy): Eukaryota > Viridiplantae > Streptophyta > Magnoliopsida > Poales > Poaceae > Saccharum > Saccharum hybrid cultivar. The sequence continues at coordinate 9,293,624 of JAQSUU010000005.1, read as the reverse complement.
TTTGAATCATCACTAAATATTTAAAGTAGTGATCCTACCATTTTTGGACAGAATTGCTAGTTAAGAGAATTACCCTATGTTAATGATGTTTTCATGCTTGGTGATCTATAGCAAAGTTGTTGAGAATTTCATGAACTAGTTGCTGGTAAATTTTGGTAGCATTTGGACTTATAGTTTAGAAATGACAGCTGTTCCAAGTTGGGTTCAGTTTTAGAAGTACTCTTTGTCTTTTAGAACAGATTCTGTATGTATGCTATTTTAACTTGGTAAATGGTGAAATCATGCTTAGATGTTTATAAATGAAATATAGATAATTTTATAAGCTTTCCGGAATGTCCTCTTTTAGGTCATTTGGATTAGTAGAACTCCAGCTGTGAGTTTTCTTATCTATTATTGATAATATGTTGTAAATACTAATGTCTGGAATCCTGTTACGTGCGTGTTTAGTCTTAACTTTGTGATACTTAGTGGTTTCTTAGGAATGTTTAAACATGTCAATACCGGAGAGGAAATTTGCACCTAAGATTGAAGTGATTTGAATAGAGCACCACATAACTTGGTTTGTGCTTACAACGTTGCAATGACATTGCATTCATCTTCACATCATTCATGCACGTCCATAAATCATCATGTCATTTTTGGATGCATACATGGAATTCATTGGATGCATATACATGCAATAGGTGTGCCAAGAATCGTGTTACGAGCGAAGTCCCGCTGGGCGTGGAACCCGAAGTTGAAGTCCGTTCGAGGACTGGAGGTCCAGTCCGACGAAGCCGGAGAAGACGTGGGAATCGTTCTTGAAGCCGAACTTTGATCTCTCTTCTTTCGGTTAAGGCAAGCCCCGGAGCATTATAAGCCTCCTACTTTCAAAGCAATTATCTATCTATACATGTTATATATATTGTTGCATTACGTGATAGGAGTTGGTTAAAAACCCTTGCTGCATTGATAACACTCCTTGTCCAGCAATTTGAACCTTGAATCCTAAGTAGACAGGATCGTATCTATGCTTAGCCCTGCTAAATTAGACTGGTAGAAGTCGGGTGATTTCCTGTCACCTGCGAGATATAGGGCTTTATCAGGTCACGGTTAGCTATACTTGCTATCGTGGAAGTGAACCATGTGTTAATAAAATGAAATGAGACCGGGCGGGATGACGATAGTGAAGCAACAAGGCATGGAGGTCTTGGGTGTGGATCTATCCCCGTCTGTGTCGATTAAGGACCGAGACCTGGAGCCTTCTATGTCATTTTGAACGCATGTCTGACATTTAGCTGGCCGGCCTGAGGTTGCCGACCGCGAAGCCTAGTAGCTCAACTCAGGCTGCGAAGCCGAAAAGTGAAAGTCGCCTCGGAAGGGAGCCAGAGGGTCCAAGGGCAGGTGAGTTAAAAGTCCTGAGCATCCTGGCCATTGGTATCCCTGAGAATGCGGCGCTGTTCGGGCCCACCCTGAGTTGTACCAAAGGTTATCTACGGCTGCCTTTAGCGGGGTTTGCCGGGTGAGTGTCAGGAATACCCCCCTCAGCTGAGTTGGAATCGATTCGAGTCACCGTCTCTCCCGGATAGTGAGAAACTTGACTGGTTATCTTCAGCGTAGATACACTAATTATAATGATGGTTCGGAATTGATGATAATGATGATGATAGCCTTATTATACCTGCTATGGTTAATATTGTTTGCTCTTAATAAAGTGATTGCTCTAGTACAGGTGCTAATCTAGTTATCAGGTTAATGATGATTAGCTTGATACTTAAGCATACAATAGTTACTTATCTGTATTAAGCTTTTCTGCAAATGAGTCAAGCTAGCCCACTTTATAAAGCCTTGCATAATCCTTGTTGTCACCTTTGTTTCTGGTTTTTTACGGGTAAGTCTAGCTGAGTACCTTCTCGTACTCAGGGTTTATTCCCACCTGTTGCAGGTAGCAGATTCATACTTGTTGCTGCGAGTTTTGTCTTCGCCTTGTGGGCGTGAAGACTAGACCATATGGGCATGGTCTCTGTAGTATCTCTTCTGGTATGCTTTTGCAGGATGTGACTATGTACTGGCAGTATTTGACTTACAATGGTTTCAGAAATTATGTTGCTTCCACTAATCTTTACCTTGGTTTTGTAATAAAAATAATTGTACTCCAATGTATGAGATTACTTTTGAACTGTGTAACAAGTGTTGTGTTATGTTGAATCAGTACGATCTGGTTGCTCTCGGTTTGGTTTGAGATCCCTCGCGATTTCGTGGACTACCGGAGTTATATGGGCTCAAGTGTGAGAATTTGATCACTTCGGTGATTGTTTTTATACTTGTGCTCTTATAATTTGGACGGTTCCGTTACACATGCTCCCTTTGATTGACAGTGCCAGTCTTCTGGTACTCCTGGATATATCCTGTCCAGCCGCCGATGTTGCGTGTGGTTATTCTGTACTCAGCTTTTCTGCCGAAAATATGGCCTTCATCGACAGTTGAAATGTCTAAGCCTGTGAGCATGTACACATCAGCAAGAGTAGGGGCACATGGGCCATGACCGAACATGAAGGTGTTGGTGGTGTCAGACCAAAACTGAGCAGCAGCTATCATCATGGATTCATTTTTCTGCATATCGGCAATGGACAGCCTGATACATTGATCTATTTTCCGCTCTGCCCAGAACACTTGCATTGATCTGTTGACCCTCAGAAACCAGTTTTTCCACCCTTTGGTGGGTTTGGGCCAAGAACGGAACGTGTCTTTCCATAGATTCAAAGAGAAATTCTGAGATTTGAAGGGAATACGATTGGCCTCTGCATTAATCAAATCAGTTGGATCTGGGTCACCCATCGGACCTAAGCAATAAAGGGGAGGTTGATGGGTTGGAATCACCAATGTGTTGCGAAGTTCCTAGGTTTGAAGGACCAAGAAAATGAAAGAGAAAGAAAAATGTCGACTGTAAGAATTCGCAGGAGACTGAAAGGATTAAAGTAAAAGTAATGAGAAGAAGAACAAACCGCAGGGACGTCGAAGTTAATAGCCATTGCTTCAGGAGGATGAGGGCACGAGCTGGGAACTTGAAAATGATGATGGTTCTGATGAGTTGAAGACGTGCAGTCGTTGGTTAGGATTGCCGCCGGGGTGAGAATGCCAAAAGGTGGAGTTTGAAGGTAGAAGATGAACCGCCCGGAGGAATCTATTTATAGGTTATTTAGAGTAGGGGTATTCTTGACTTATCTCTATGCCGTATGCGGATGGATCGAGGTGGTTCAGTAGGATATGGTAACTGTTCGCACGACAATCAAGGGATGGTACAGAAGATTTGACGGCAAGTAATCATAACTTAAAGGATATCTTGATACAAGATTTTTCAGTTCTTAAAATGATGCGTTGCGGTAAGATATTATTGATGGGTTGTTATTTTGGTATCTCAACCGTAGTTAAGGCAAAGAAGGTTGGAAAAAATGCGATATATATTGAGATACATGGATTGGATCTAGATTTGATTGAATTTGGTAACAAATCGTGTTATGCTTGGAGAATGGGTTAAAGAAATAGATAATAGCAAGCATCAGTTGGAATAAATTTTGGAGCATCAGTATTTTATACTCCGAAATTGGGGGGCATGTGTTGACACCGTTTTTTAGCACGTGTCAAGATGATCAGGAAAGGCTAATCAGCAAGGGAAAGATTGCCGTGTAAATTGATAGCCAAGGAGAATAAGTTTGTTTTTAAGCGGTGACAGTGTATGAATTTAATTTGGAATGTTGCTGATAAGGTCAAGGGTGTTATTGCCGATACCGATGGAAGAGGGTTTGGAGACTGTTGCCGATAAGATAAGGGAATGTACCGATGAAGGAAGGTACGAAGACTGCAGCCGATGAAACAGGGAATGTACCGATGGAAGGAGATCGAAGGTTGCTGCCGATGGAACAGGGGCTGTGCTGGTGAAAAGGAGGTCGATAAGAATACCATCGTGATTAAGGCGGATTATGGAATAAAATAGGAGTTGATTTCCTTGTTTACGATTAGTAGAGTCTGAGTTATGTCAAAGTCATGTTCTTTTCCTTAGGCTTGGATTTAGTGTCCTAGTCGTATTTGGTTATGTTTCTATAGATCAGGGTATAAATATAGAGTGAAGGGCAATGTAATAAAAAATCAATCAATACATCAAAAACCAGCTTTTACTCTTATTTACATCTACTTTTCGGCGACTTCGTCAATTTGCATATTTTTCCTTTTTACGAGTTCTCATCGATTCGGCGAGTTGCATTGCTCTAAGTGCAATCTTTGTCGATCCTCGAGTTCCGCGTGAGTACCTCTTGGCCGTGACTTCCGGGCGTATCGCTGTTGTCAGGACCAAAGTGCTCGTATCTTCATCCTTGTCGATTAACAGGTCAAATCGACTGGCACGCTTTGGATATCGATTTCGGGTATTAGCCCTTTGTGTTTGCAGATTCACTTTTGCATCAACATGTTCGTAGGGTAGTGGTTGGAGTGTCAGGCAATATTTTAGACATGGTTAATTAAAGATACATAGGGCACTTTACTTTTTCTAGAGATATGAGGAATCTTATAAATCAAAGTTCCTTGGACTCCTTATTACCAGGCAGTCAGGTACATAGATTTTTTTTATAATGCTGAAAGAATAGATATTTGATTCAAATTGTACGATGGTGGAATCTTAATCAACCATATGCCATAGTTTATAAAATGATAGGGCAGTAGCATTTATATTCGAAGAACAACTTCCCAAATATCAGTCAAATGCTTATTCAATGGACATACGGACTTACATAATTGATGTGTCATGCCAGGATCCTGACACAGCAGTTCCATTCCTACTGCAACAAGAGCATTTCAGATGGCCGTGTGACTTCAGTAGATCAAGTTGAACCACTCTTCTTGGATTTCCAATCAGTGTCTGGATTGAGATGCAATGCTTGAAATCAGGATAATGTTCTTTTACAGGTTCAATACTATTATTAACTTAATATTACATGCTAACACAACAGAACAGGACCAGATAATTTAACCCACTAGTAAGTCAGAGTGAAAACTTACACTGCAGAATGCCAACATTCTTGAAGCAGATGATTTCATGAAAGGGTAAACACTCAACAGGCACCAAATATTTCCTGTTTGAATGTATAGAGTTCAGATGCTGAGGAAAACTTTGAAGCTGAACATGTTAAATGATTTTTCGAAATAAAATGGTAAACATGCTTTCTTAGATAATAGGATACAGTTAAAGGGTCGATGATGGTGATGTCAACACAATCTCAATGGATAGGAACTTTCTTATCCAAAAGGTCATATGAAAAAATAGGTCTAATCATACAGAGTTAATAGAATGTTGCATAGCCTTTACCTAGTAACATCTTGTAATAACATGTCAGCTTGCTCATTTAGGTCTTGTTTGGATGCGCATGTATTCATCTCAATCCACATGTGTTGAAGTGGATTGGAGTGGACTTAAACTAAATTTCATTCCATTCCACTCCAACACATGTGGATTGCAGTGAATACACATGCATCCAAACAAGGCCTTCACGGAACTATCCCATTTCCAGTGCTATTGGTTGACCTCTTACCCAGCACAAAAGATGATGGTGAGACAATTTGAGATAATATAAAAAAGAGTTACATGCACCAGTGGCCCTCAAACTTATAAGGGTATGTCACTTAGGTTCACGAACTTTGAAAATGTATTTTTGGATCCCTAAACTTGTTAGGTGGTGCACTGCAGGTCCATACTAGCCACGTGGATGTTTCTTGCTAATGTAGCATGCTAACATGACATGCCTTTTTTTTTTACATTTAACCCCTCTCCTTCCCTCTTCTCACATGAATGGACCCTTGTTTCCCTCTTCTCTTATGCCGACCCTAGCTCGTATGATGCCACAGCTGTCCACGGGTAGCAGTCGCCATGAGAGAAGAGGGTAGCAAGGAGAAGATATAATCTATTCATGAGAGAATATGAAAGAGGAGCACTTAAATGTACAAAATATGCCAGTCACATCAGCAAGAATGTTCATGTGGTTGGCATGGACCTGTGGTGCAGCACTTAACAAGTTTAGGGACCTAAAAATACATTTTTAAAGCTCGGAGACCTAAGTGACACACCCTTATGAGGACTATTGGTGCATTTAACTCTATAAAAAATGAATAGAGTATATTAGAGTTTTGAGTACACAATATGCTTAATAGTGTAATTTAAGGAATACTAAATTAGATGGATTACCAGGACATCCAATGATTGTACTATACTATTTTGGATTCAGTATTACTATTCTGTCTTGGCCTTCTTACTACTTGATTAATCAAATTTTACATGAAAGGGACTTACCTAGTCCACTTTTCTTTTTTGTTCATCACTCTATATGAACCGATTTTGGCTGACTCGATTGTGGTTGACTGAAGTTCTTTCACTTTGGCATTGATCTAGAAATGAAATAAGCACATTGAGAACTAGCACAACTGTAATATTGCAAACTAGAGAAAAAGAACTCAACCAACCTAGGAGGAACTAGGTAGCATTGTAAACAGGAACAAATAGGCCCCTAAATTCGAGCTGAGCTAGGCTTAGCTCCCCTATATTACAATTTGCAAACTAGTATGCTTGACCCCTGTCAAAGATTCGCATGTGGTCACTCGGTGGAGGTGTATACCGACACCTCCCACCAACTGAGCTAGGTTCAGTTCTTATATATTGTGAACTAGTAATATAATGTTTGACCCTTCCATAAGTTCACATGTGGTTATTCCAATTAAATAAAGGAATCATCTCTCTATTTGGTCGAAGAAGGTTATCAGATGAAGAACATTCTTAAGGTAGCTTAAGAAAAACATAAGAAAAAGCAAAAAAACACCTTAAAATTTGAACATTAAGAACAAAATGAATAGCTCCTTTTTCAGAAGAAATATAGATAAACAAACAGAAACAGAAAAATCCATCATTGTAAGCAGAAAACCTACAATAGTAAAATGCTTAAGTTTAACCTAAATGAATTTAGCGAGCAATGCATAAAAAATGATAAAAATAAACTCTTGTGGTTTACTTGAGAGAAACAAAATGACATCTTTGGTACATTGAGGCACTGGATGGCATATGCATTTTTGCCATACACAGTACTCCCTCAGTTCCAAATTATAAGTCGTTTTGACTTTTTTGGTACATTCATTTTGCTATGCATCTATATATATAATAATATGTCTAGATACATAGCAAAATGGATGAACAAAAAAAGTCAAAGCGATTTATAATTTGGAATGAAGGGAGTATGTAATATGAATAAACATTATAATAAGAACACAAGAAGCTCTATTAGCTGATAACTCAGTTTAGTATGCATGCTGAACTGTTTTTTAGAACAAAATAATGCAGAAATGAGCATATACCTCACTCATTCCCTTTAAATGGATCCTCCAAACTTCAAGGGTAATAGTCCAAAATGGCAATAATCTGATAGATATTTTCCTGTACCCCTCCTCCTCCCCCCACCCACACACACATTCTGGTGACGGAAAAGACCCCCTATCCAAATAAGGCAACAGGTACTGAACCCAGGTTTTCAAGGATGCCCCTTATCCCTTGACCATTAGAGTTAGGAATACATCCCTCCAATAATCATAAAGCAGATTTGTGCATCGAAAACCTGAAACTAGTTTCTATCATTTACCTTGTTGTACTCATTGCTTGGGCTATATATACTTTACAAGATCCTGATATGAAAAGGATACGGATAGATGGATTAGCAGATAGCGAACTATCTTAGAATTTCTTCTTGCTTGATTACAATCAATATCGGTTCTCTCTTTTATAGAGATGACTGACTTGACTCCAAAGTAATATCCTAACCAAATAAATCTATGTTATCCCTTTCCTAACTAATCCTAATCAATCTAATCTGATCTGATCTGCTACTGCTCACGCCATACTGTTCATGCGCTACAGTACCACGTGGGCCCCTGGGCCGGCTCCGCTTGCCATATCACTACTCCACCTCTCCAAGACAGCTCGTCCTCGAGCTGTGGTGATTGCTGGGGGGTCTGCATGATGAGGTTGTAGGGCGCGGCGATGCGCGTGGCATATGCAAAACCTCGTTGTCGTCCATGCTACCTAGCGCGCGGACGTCGCCCATGATGGAGCAGATGCGACACACCGCCCCGACGACAGTGCCCATGTGGGCCTCCCTATTAGACATGTATAGTCTAGTCCTATATACGTTTTATTTGGACATGTTGTACCCTAGCCCATTGGGCTATATATATATATGAAAGGTCACCCCCTAAGAGGGTGTGAGGTGTTTCCCTATTCTTCTGTCTCTCTACATGGTATATGAACAATTAGATCCTGATTTCCCACTTCCGCTCCCCCTTCCCATCGCGAGTCTCTTGCTTCCCCGATCTTAACCGATCGGTCTTTCCTGTAGCTGCTGCCCACCTCCCCGCGCGTGATCTTCTCACGTCATGTCCACCCACCCCAGAGGCTTCCCCTCCCTCCCTTCCCTCCCGATGTCCACCACGCCGGCGACCGTCAATGGCTCCATGCCGGCCACCGAGAACGGCACCCTGCCGGCCAGTGGTGCTGGCACCATGGGTGCCCTCTGAGCTGAACTTGCCCCAGCACCAATCGTGGCCAATCCCTATGCCACGGTGAACGTCAAGTCCCACGTCCCGATCACATTGGAATTGAACCCCAACTACTCGAAGTGGCGTTCTTCAAGTCGCTGTGCGGCAAATTCGGGCTGCGCAAGCACATAGACGGCTCTGCTCCACCTCAACCTGCTGGCACCAGTGGCGGCCACAAGGGTGGTCGTGGCGGCAAGGGCAAGAGGGGCTGGAATGGTGACCCTCCATAGCAGCGCAGTGGTGCTACTGGTTCTCCCCACCAGGCCACACCCATGGGCCCCTGGTTCTGCTACAACCCATGGGCGCCCTAGGGTCCTCCCCCGGTCTAGCAGGGCCACAACACCTGGCGTTCTGGGGTCCTCAACATGCCTCCTCAGGCTCACATGGCCTTCACGCTAGTGAAACCTCCCACGTCCTTCGCACCGCTCCAAGTCTCCTAGCCGGCTCCCATGTGGAACTAGACCGGCCTCGTCGCCACGATGAACTAGATGACTCTCCAGGATCAGCATCCCTTGGTATTGGACTCCAGTGCTTCCTCTCACATGAGCTCCTCGGATGGTGGTATACTCCTTTCCCGCCATCCTACCTCTCATTCCTTTATTATCGTTCGCAATGGTCAAAATCTTCCTATTACCTATCGTGACAAGTCTCTCCTCCCAACACTAGTGTCAAATTTCCTATGGGGGTATTAACCCCTATACCCTTACGGCTAGACTTGGGCTGGCCCAGACCAGAGGGCCCCGCCCACCAGAAGATGACGCGTGGCCTAGTCGAGCTACGCGGCGTCCCACGCAAGGAAGGAAAGCAAACTTGGAGATCAAGAAAGATCCTGGTCGGTTAGAATAGGAATCCTTATCTGGCCAGCTATGGCAATTGTAACCGAGCAGGATTAGTTTTCAGATTTGTAACCCTGCCCCCCGGACTATATAAGGCGGGCAGGGACCCTCTCAAAACACATCTCATCATACATAGCAATACAAATCAGACGTAGGACGTAGGTATTATGCCCTCATGGCGGCCGAACCTGGATAAAAACCTTGTTGTGTCTTGTGTCACCATCTAGTTCGTAGCTTGCGCACTTGTCTACCGACAAATCACTACCATGGGCATACCCCTTGGTAGAATGCTAACCAAGTTTCGTCGATAGTGGCGCGCCAGGTAGGGGGTGTGCGTACAGCTTCCTAGGTGAGCAAGATGGTTATCATCTCTAACTTCGTGGCCATGGCGGACGGTCTCACGTTCACCGTCGGCCAGATCACCTAGACCACTAGTGTCAACAGCTTCACGACCACCGCCACGGAGGAGGCGCAAATCTGATATGCGACAACCACGTCTTCATCGGCTACAGCTCCGACCACGCTGGTAACGTCTCCGACCACCCCAGCAACGGCTCCGACCACGCCGACAACTTGTCGACCGCTCCCCCGCTACAAAGGAAGAGTGATCGACAACGCCGACCTGATCAAAGCTATCGACCAAGTCAGCCACAAGCTCTCGCAAACCCTGACTTTGGTAGATTCGATCCAAAATCAATCTACCGAGCAGGTACTTCTCCACCACAACAGATCTACCCGACCAGTTTGGGTTCGCCATCCAACACGGCTAGGTACAGATCTAGTGGTCACCGCTACTCCTAAAGGACGTTCGGTACGCCTTTGCCAGGTTCCTACACCCGGCCTCAGGCTCTCCGAGTACCAAGTCCCGATGAAGGATTGCCAGGCCTTCCCATACGGCCTGAAAAATGCTGCTTCCGAGTACACGTACCATCTGTTCATGGGTCCCACAGAGCGCGACCATGTTTCAGATTTGTACTTCCTGGATATACCTCGACCATCACGAGGCAACCATGTCAACATGGTTGGTATCCGGGAGCATCATGAAGGTTCAGTTCATACACTGCCCGAGGATGGCGACTCCAGCACTAGATCTACATGCTCCATCCACACTGAGGCTGAACACCTTGAAGACGACGAATATGATCTGGATCCACTACCGTACCCTCCGAGTTTCCCCCGTATCCCACGGTTCCCACCAAGACATGGTGACATAGTGCTCAACGTCAGCAATGGCGAGCCCGCAGTCGTAGGAGAGACTGACGAGCAACGGCAGTTTCACAAACAGTGTAACCCTGACCGTGCCGAACGCCGTCGCCTAGAGGCTGAAGAAGAAGAAGCACGTTGCGGGGGACCCCGACCTCGAGATCTGGCTAACGCCTTCGACAGAGTAGGCGATAGACAAGTTTTCAGGACCCAAAATGCCAATGTGGCCATCGCCATGGCCAACCTGGACCGATTACCAGACACGCCAGAGAACCACGCGGTTTGTGAAGACATCAAAGCATATCTGACCGCTGCCATGGGCCAAACCGTCGAGATCACCCAGCGAGCCCGAGCTGCTACAAGCACGCCCATCGCATCTAGACAGAGCCGTCGCTACCGCGCTTTAGAGCATCCAAGTCACCAACATCGCGACGATCAGCCCCCACCCAATCCCCCACGTGGTGGTGGCAATGGCGGCAGTGGCGGCGGCGGCGGCAGTGGTGGCAGCGGTGATGAGGGCAGACAAGAAGGTGGTCGAGGTCGTCGTGACAACAACCATAATCGTCACGACAATCAAGATCAGGAGGTCGGCCAGAATCCTCCTCGCGATCTCCGTCACCGTCTTCCTCCTCGTGACGTCCGCAGTCACATCACTAGTCGTGCTAATGACCGCCAGACCCACAAGAACGTACGCCGCATCTAGTATGACACCGAACACGGCCCCCTGGGCCTCAAACAGTTTACTCCTCATCTCCGACAAGTTGTCTGGCCAAGGAATTTTAAGCTCGAGAAGCTTAGGAAATATGATGGCAAGGAGAACCCCGAAAGCTGGGTCACGCTCTACGAGATCACCGTCCGGTCCGCTGTAGGTGATGAGCACGTAATGGCTAACTACTTTCCAGTTGTTCTTTATCAGGCAGGTCACCAATGGCTTCTCAGCCTCCCGGAGAACCAATACGACAGCTGGTCGGACCTTCGGCAAGCCTTCATCGACAATTTCATCGCCACATGTGACCAGTTGGGCAACAAGTATGACCTCAAGCGCATACATGACCGAGCAGGCGAGCCGTTGCGCGATTACATCTGACGCTTCTCGGATATGCGTCTTAAGATCCCAAGAATCACTAACGACGAAATAGTCTCGGCTTTCATCAAAGGCCTTCGCCACCACGATGCCCTCAGAGGCAAGCTGCTCTAGAAATGACCGTTTACGGTCTCTGAGCTCCTCGCTACTACCAAAAACTATCCAGATGCCAATGATGCCGAGAAGATCATTAAGGAAGATGTGGGTGGGTCATCACGCCCTGAGCACCCACCGCGCTGGGACGATAAACCCGATGACCGTGGTCAGAACGACAATCGCGAGCGTCGCGACTGGCGTAACAACAACAAATGCGACCGCCGAGATAATCATGATCGGTGGCTCGGTAATCGCGGTGATTACCGAGGCAAGCGTCCTCGCGAAGACGACCATGAGGTCAACACGGTCAAGAAACCTGCTGGTCGTCGTGACTATCAAAAGGACTACAACAAAGCTTTGAAGGGTCCTTGCCAGATCCATCTCAAGTCCAATCACACCATGGAGAACTGCCACTTCCTCAAGAACATCTACGCCAAGCAACTTGCTAATGATGATGCTCCAAAGGCCATCAACGATGGACCGTGGCGTGATGGTGATGATGACGATGATGACGAACAAGATAGAAATCCTCGTCACCAATATGTCAATCCCACCAAAATTGTCCACTCTATCTTTGGCGGAAAGGTGTCTTTGAATCCAAGCGCGAGCACAAGCTGCTGAAGCGGGCCTGCTTGAGCATCATCAATGCCGATGACCTCATCTCTGATCCCAGGCTCCCGACCTGGTCCCACCATGAAATCTCCTTCAGCCGAGCAAACCGGTGGGCGGCAATTCCAGAACATGGTTGTTTTCCCCTCATCCTCGACCCCTGCATCAACAGCGTCCGGTTTGAGAGGGTGCTCGTGGACGGTGGCAGTTCCATCGAGATCTTGTTTCGCAGCAGCTTGGCTGCCCTCAAATTAACTGAGGCTGATCTCAAGCCTTACGATGCATAGTTTTGGGGCGTCCTTCCCGGACAGAGCTCCATACCTCTCGGGCAGATCACGCTCCCTGTGCAGTTCGGCAATCCAAAGCACTTCCGCACCGACTACGTCAACTTTGTGGTCGCGGACTTTGAGGATACTTACCACGCCATCCTTGGTCGACCAGCGCTCACCAAGTTTATGGCTGTGCCGCACTACTCTTACTTGGTGCTCAAAATGCCTACCAAGCAGGGTGACCTTACTCTTAGAGGCAATGTTTACACTGCCTATACCTGTGAAGAGGAAAGCTTTAAGGTGGTAGAGGCCATCGACCTCTCAATTCGCATGGAGTAAACCCTGGTCGACGCCTCCAAGATTCCCGCTGGTCAACTGGAGATCCCAGAGTGCCAAGCACCGTGGAAGCACATCAAGTCCAATGAGCACAAGGAGATCCAGCTGGTCGATGATGATCCCAGCAAGACGGCCCTTATCGGGGCTAACCTAGATCCCAAATAGGAAGATGCGCTCGTCAGGTTTTTTAGGGACAACATAAGCGTGTTCACGTGGAAACCCACTGACATGCCCGGTGGTCCTCGACACCTGATCGAGCACTCCTTAAACATCTCAAAGACCGTAAGACCTATCAAGCAAAAGCTACGATGGTTCGCTCGCGACAAAAAGGAGGCTATTAGGGCAGAAGTTACCTGACTTTTAGCAGCCGGATTTATTAAAGAAGTGTATCATCCGGACTGGTTAGCCAATCTGGTCCTTGTACGCAAAAAGAATAATGAATAGAGAATGTGCGTTGATTATACTGATCTCAACAAGCATTGCCCTAAAGACCCCTTCGGCTTACCTCACATAGACGAAGTCGTTGATTTGACAGCCAGCTGCGAGCTGCTGTCCTTTCTCAATTGCTACTCTGGTTATCACCAGATCACCCTCAACAAGGATGATCAGATCAAGATGTCCTTCATTACACCATTCGGTGCCTACTGCTACACGACTATGTTGTTCAGGCTAAAGAATGCGGGGGCCACATACCAGCATGCTATCTAGCAATGCCTCGCTGATGAGATAAAGGATGATCTGGTCCAAGCCTATGTCGATGATGTGGTCGTAAAAACCAGGGAGGCTCACACCCTGGTCAAAAATCTCTAGCGTACCTTCACGGCTCTCAACAAGTACCAATGGAAACTTAATCCAAAGAAGTGTATCTTTGGAGTCCCATCTGGTATATTATTAGGCAATGTCGTCAGCCACAATGGCATACGCCCCAACCCGACAAAGGTAAAGGCCATTCTGGACATGCAGCCACCCAAAAACATCAAGGATATCCAGAAGCCCACTAGATGCATGGCCGCCTTAAGTCGTTTCATCTCACGACTAGGCGAAAAGGGCCTGCCTTTCTTCAAGCTGCTCAAGGCTTCCGAGAAGTTCATCTAGTCAAAAGAGGCTGATGCTGCCTTCACACAGCTCAAAGAGTTCTTAACCTCCCCTCCAGTCCTTACAGCCCCTCAGAAAAATGATGTTCTTCTTCTCTACATTGCGGCCACCGATCGCGTGGTCTCCATAGTCATCGTGGTCGAGCGTGAGGAACTCGACCACGTGTATAAAGTCCAGTGCCTTGTTTACTTCATCAGTGAGGTGCTCAATGAATCCAAAGCCAGGTACCCGCAAGTTCAAAAGCTAATCTACGGCATCTTGATTACATCCCGAAAGTTGAAACACTACTTTGACGGATATCGGGTGGTTGTCAAGACTAATTTCCCATTGGGAGACATCATTCGAAATAAGGACGCTAACGGACGCATCGTCAAATGGGCAATGGAATTATGCCCTTATTCAATCGAGTTCTAGGGTCGCACGTCTATCAAGTCTCAGGCTCTAGTGGACTTTATCGTCGAATGGACAGACCTTAGCGCACCTCCCGATCAGGGGCCAATCGAATACTAGAAGATGTATTTCGATAGCTCTCTGAACATCGATGGCGTAGGCGCATGAGTGCTCTTTATCTCACCAACCAATGAACAACTCTGCTACGTCCTCAAAATTATTTCCCTGCATCTAACAACGCTGCAGAATATGAGGCCTGCCTCCATGGCATGTGGATTGCAGTTGAACTTGGCGTAAAACGTCTCTACGTCTATGGCGATTCGGCCTTAGTCATTAACCAGCTTAACAAAGACTGGGACATGACTAGCGAGAAGATGGATGCTTATTGCTAGGAAATCAGAAAGTTGGAAGGCAAATTCTAGGGCATCGAGTACACACATGTGGTCCAGGACAAAAATCAAGCATCCGATGAGTTGTCTAAGTTAGGGCCATCCCGAGCTCAAGTTCCACATGGCGTGTTCATCCAAGACTTTGTTAAACCCTCCATCAAGGAAGAAGTAGATCAGGTGGTCGAGAAGCCTCCAGACCAGCCTCTAGTGGCTACGGTTCCCCCTCCGAGCATTATGGAATCTTCTTTGACAACACTTGCAGCACCTCCGACCACTGACGTTGACGATTGGAGAGTACCTTTTATCAAGTTTTTGCAGGATGGGACCGGTTATGCTGATCGAATAGAGAACGAGCGGCTTATGTGCCGCAGTAAGCAGTACTTACTGGTCGATGGTGTCCTGATGCGCAAAAATGCAAAGGAGGAAGTACCGATGAAGTGTATCACTCAAGAAGAAGGTATTCAACTGCTCCATGAAATTCACAGTGGTACTTGTGGCAATCACGCCGCTTCTCGGACCCTGGTTGGCAAAGCTTTCCGAGCAGGTTTCTACTGGCCGTCTGCAGTGGCTGATGCAGAGAAGCTGGTCTGTCACTGCGAAGGATGTCAGTTTTTTGCCAAACGTATACACATACCAGCACATGATATCCAGACCATACCAGCCTCCTGGCCCTTTACGTGCTGGGGACTGGATATGATTGGTCCCTTCAAGCTGGCCCCTGGCAACTTCAAATATGTCTTCATGTTGATTGACAAGTTTTCCAAATGGATCGAGTACATGCCTTTAACTAAGGCATCATCAGACAAGGCGGTCGAGTTCCTTGATCAGATTATACACCGTTTTGGCCTCCCTAACAGTATAATTATAGACCTGGGGACTCAGTTCACTAGCAGTGCATTTTGGGACTTCTGCGATGAAAGGAGCATAGTTGTGAAATACGTGTCAGTGGCGCATCCCAGAGCTAATGGGCAAGTCAAAAGGGCCAACGACATGATCCTCGACGCGCTGAAGAAGAGGTTGTACATGGCAAATGACAAAGCTCCTGGAAGACGGCTGAAAGAATTGCTAGCTGTGGTCTGGGGACTGCGAACCCAGCCCAGTCACAACACTGGCGCCTCCCCATACTTCATGGTCTATGGCGCAGAAGCAATACTCCCTGCAGATATTACTTTCAGATCACCACGTGTGGTGAACTTTGATGAAGACAGGTCTGATGAAGGACATGAACTCGAGGTTAACTGCTCTGAAGAACGACGGCTTGACTCCTATATATGTATAGCCAAGTACCTACCTGTTCTACGCAGATACTACAACAGGAATGTCAAAGAATGTCTCTTCGTAGTTGGGGACCTGGTCTTGAAGTGGAAAACAAACCAAGAAGGCATGCACAAGCTCTCATCTCCTTGGGAAGGATCATTTGAGGTCATCGAGGTTACCCGGCCTACCTCATACAGACTGGCTCACCTCGACGGTACTGAAGTACCAAACTCCTGGCATATTGATAAGCTTAGGCGTTTCTACCCGTAGAGCGCATCAATCAAGATATGTACCTTTCCTATACTTTGATTATTTCAATAAAGCATATATGATTTCTTTTGGTCACTCTAACGTGTTTATCTGGAGCTTACTCTCTATCAGTATTTTATAAAAGTCTAGATTGATAGACCACCATTCTTTCTCGAGTCCTCAGAGCCAGCCTCGTCTCTGATTTTCTTCCCACACGTGCACGGGACCAGCTCTCTATGTTCCGGGTGGTCGGCGGGTGCTCTCTGGTCTGACCTGTGCGCTCTTACATGTGAATAGGCTCTGTGCCTCGCACTCCGACCATAGATCTGGCTAGGGCCGCACGAATTCCACAAGATGACATGTCTTCCAATTGTTACAATTAAACTAGAACACTTATACATTCTAACTTAGTTATCAAACACAATATACAAGCTTAGCACGTTTTTAAACAAAAAACAACACAAGCTTACATTGTCTCAATAGTACTTTATTACAAGCTTGCCTAACGAGGTAGAAGTTTATAATAAACTAAACTATTGTCTGCTCTACATCTACAGGTAGCCGGCTTGGCTCTTGTTTACCGCCTATCTATGGTTGCGGCGTTGCCTCTGCTGATTGAGCTTGAGCTGTAGGAGTCTGACTGGTCGTGACCGCAGGCTTCGGCTACTCCTTGCTAGAAGACTGCCTCCTCTGGGACTGGCTGGTCAAGACCACAGTCCCAGGTGGTCAGCTTGAAGACCCCGGAGTAGACGTCATCGGCGTTCCTTGCGATGGGGGCGTTGGTGTTCCGCACAGGTTTATATCGCCAATGATTGTCGTTGCCAGCTCGGTCAACTGGCCCCGCACCTCTCCCGCTTCTTGCACGCCAACTTCTTTGGGTAGCCCTTAGCAAGGCGCGTGAAGTCGATCAGGGGATAATGCGCGCGCACCATGCTTAGCACATGGGCGCCCGCAAACTCTTCGGCCTCCTTCAAGAACTGCTGAAGCCAACCCCATGCAAGCTGACATTTGTCTATTACTCCTAGCTACGGGGCTCACTGTTTTGTTGGTGGCAGTCCTGGATCGATCAAGTCAAGCACTGGCCCAATCTCCCGCACCATCTGTGTGCAGCGATCCTTCCAGAGGTCACGGTCTTTTTGCAGCTCTGTAATGTACTTGGCATTTTTCTTTAATGCTACAAAAGGGCATTCTGGTTAGAAACCAGCTAAACGACATCTATACAGTAATTATGCCACGATCAGGAAAATGGCCACTTACTGGTTATCTCCTGGTTCTTATTCTTCACCTCCTCGGTCATCTTCACTGAGTGGTCTCGGAACCGTGCGTGGTCCTCTGCCAGCCGGGTGTTCTCCGCCGCCAATCGGGCGCACTCTTTGGCCATACGCGCGTTCTCTGTTCGCATCTTGGCGACTTCCTCCGCCAGGTCTACAACAAGCTCTAGGAGACACATAAATACACATGAACAATATTTTTCAGTGCTCGGGGATGTGCAGCTAAGATAAGTTACCTGCTCTTTCCCACTCTTTCTGACCAAGCTGGAGGACAGCATTGAGCCTTTGTGACTCGATCTCTGCTTGGTCCTTTTCAGCGGTCTCGAGCAGCTTGCGCAGCCGATCTACTTCAGCGGTCAGCTCTTTGTTATCTTCGGAGATGCCTTGAATCTGGTCAAAGCACCGTCTACAGTACTTTGCCATCTTCACGAGGCTCTGCACGTCAAATACAGTATCATATATGCCTGGCCACATATTTGTACTGGTCTACGACAAGTGATCAGGGAGTACGCTTACCTATACTTCCCCGATGAGTCGTCTTGCTGCTCGCTCCACTCTCTCCATCTCTTCATCGATGGAGATCTCCTCGTGGCAGACGTAATGGTCTCCACATTCACGGCAGATGTACACATGTTGTCGCCCGTCTTGTGGGTGCCCTTGGATTTCTTCGACGATGTCGTCATCAAACTCAGCCGCCTGATCTGTACTGGTCCGCCCTTGCTCTTGGTTTGGCTCGGCGGTTGACGGTCCCATCGTTGTTTTTCCTCTGGCTGCGGCGTCGGGCAGACCACCTTGAGTCAGGCTCGTGGTGGTTGTGGTCTGCTCGGGCACGCTTTGATTGGTCTCGGGGACTTGCCCTGAACTCTGCGTACCCGGAAGACTCTGCTCGGGCACCACCTGCTCAGGTGCCTCCTACTCAGGCACCTGCTTAGTCACCTGCTCAGGCACTTCCGTGTTGGCCACGTTGACCGCATCCTTGCTCATTGTCGGCTCCACCCCACTGGTGGTCTGACCTTCCGGTTGCTTGGATGATGTTGTGGTGGTGGTCGACACAATTGTCCTGGCAGTGGCTAGTTGCTCGGGTCTCTCCGTTGATGCTGAGCTAGCAAGTCACAGCAGAGCAGTTACCTTTACTAATTATACGCTCGCTACTACTATTGACACGTTATTTACTGAGTTTTCAGGAACTTACAGATCCGAGCTCCTATGAATGGTGGTGAAGGCGCAACTCCACGGTTGCCCTTGGCTTGTCTGCTGGGCGGAGGAACCCTGGCCTCCGTCCTGTGGTGGCGGTCTGGTTTCCTTTTCCGCTGTCTTCATGATGGGCGTCGGCCCCGCTGGTGGCGTCTAGCCCTCTTGCGGCCCCTTTGCCGGTGGGGTCGATTCCCCCTACGTTGTCTGCTCGCTCCTCTTCTTCTGAGGATGGAGCATGTAGGCGCTCACGTCCTCCTCCGCTTCGTCCTCTAACCAGTCACACACCATGCGATGACGTTTCCTGGTCGAGTCTTCTAGGCTCTCTTGTGCCTGGGAGATTCTGGCCCTCTTCTTTGATTGGTCGGGGGCGCTTGGACTCTTCCCAGCACCTTCTCGGGCCCCAAATTTGTGGTCATCCTCGACATCCTCGTAGCACCGCTGCACGTTTCGTGGTGGCGGTTCCACGCTCTGTGGGTGCTCGACTCCAGGGGCCAACGACACAAACAGGTTGTGTCTCTCCACGCCATGCACCTGTATACACAACAGACAAGAAAAATCAGGACTTATTACTCTACGGTGGTCGACAACACCTTTTGGAGCCAAGGAGTTGGGTTGTCTACCTTCGGGGCTAGTCGGATGAGCTTATATGCGTGCTAGATCGTGCTCGAGCGGGAGTAGCTCTGGTCTGCCAGATTGAACAACTCCCCAATCGGGCGGGATGAGCTTATATGCGCATCCTCGTCTGGTCGGACGAGCCTTTGTACTCATACCCGGCGTGCACCCTCCTCTGGCATGGCTGCACACGCCGGCTAATGAAGTTCTCGGCCATGGCCGATCTATCCAGGCGATTCCACGGGAGCAGCACCATCAACTCCTCCACCTGCCCGGCCAGCTCTGGTCGCTCGTTCCAGGCCACTCTCTTGTCTGGAATGTACCTGACGTCTCACAACGTAGCACTGTCGGGCTCTTCGTGGATGTAAAACCACTTCTTGTACCAATCTCCAAGAGAAGTGTTCCATGGGCAGTTGAGATACTCTTGCTTTATCCCATCCCGGAGGGTCAGATACACTCCGCCGGTGATTTTGGAGCCACCTTGGGACCCTTTGTTCCTCAAGCAGAACAGATATCTAAAGAGGTCGAAATGGGGTTGGATTCCTCCATACGCCTCACATAGGTGGATGAAAACAGAAACAAGGAAGATCGAGTTGGGATGCAGATTGCAAATCCCAATCTCATAATACAAACAAAGACCTTAAAGGAAAGGATGGACTAGAACCACAAAACCCCACTTGAAGAAATCTTCGAAGACAACCACCAGGCTGGGGATTAGGGTAGCTGTCACTGCCCGCTGGCCGCCATCCTGCAAGCTCCCGGTTGTGAAGCACGCCCAAGCCGACAAGGTCGTTGATGGTCGCTTTAGTGGACTTCGACTTCCACCTCTCCTTCCTCATCATTTCGGCCCTTTTCGCCACCTCCGTCTTGGCCATCTTCTACCTCTCTCGCCTCTTTGCTTTGGCTTTGTTGGTGTATAGAGAGTGCATCGCTCCTAACGGCGGCGAGGTGTGCTAATGGTGGCGGCGGAGTCGGAATAGGGCACACGGGCTGGAGGAAGAAGATATTTGGTTTGCAAATATGACTGTTGGGTGTAAATGGGGAATGGCCGCACTATGGCTACTTATCTCATTGACTGTGCAGTTCCACCTCTCCGAGATTCTCAGGAGACGTGTGCGAGAAACGTGGCACGATCCCTTCGGTTTCCACTTTTTTCCCGGTTACTGCGCTAGTAAATGCGCCCCTCGTTTCCTCTATGGGAGGGCCCACACTAGCATGCTATGTCTAGTGGATGTTTCATTGTGACACTGACAAGGCATTTGAGCATGACAAATAATGTCACATCAGTCAACTTTTTGTGATATCATGACAGAGCAAAGAAGGAAGAAAAATATAAATTATATATTCCGTGTCAAACAGGAAGACAGTAAGAAATGCTTGGGGACTGGTCTGGCCATAGATTGTCATAGGCCACGGAGCACGTTATATTCCTCGACCAGGCTTGGGGACTCGTCGACCACGTCTCATTTTGCTCGGGGACTCGTCGACCACATCTCATTCTGTTCGGGGATTCATCAACCATACTCCATGCTGTGCTTGAGGACTGTTTCGACCACTCTCCGACCACAGCTCGATGCCTGCTTTCTTTGGCTACATGTGAAATTTGACTCACA
Source organism: Saccharum hybrid cultivar R570 (assembly GCA_038087645.1). NCBI lineage: Eukaryota > Viridiplantae > Streptophyta > Magnoliopsida > Poales > Poaceae > Saccharum > Saccharum hybrid cultivar. The sequence continues at coordinate 9,272,520 of JAQSUU010000005.1, read as the reverse complement.
TACAGTTGGGAGATCATTACTTTTTAGACCTTGCTACAAGGCTCATGCTTCGCCTTCTAGCAAGCTCGGGGACTACATCGGTACGATGCACCTATCGGTGCATCTTAGTATCAAGTTTCTATAGAGTTTCATTTTAGACCCTGGCACCTTGTGCTTACATCACCTACTACCAGGTGGTGAATGTGTTTATTTTTTGACCCCTATGCTTTGTTTACCCTGCTTACATTTCTTTTCAGAAATACAAGTGGGCACACTTCACCTGGAAGGAAATCTTTTTCTTTTTTCTCTAAGCACCATACATTCTTCAGACAACCTACTTTCTCTGATAACAACGGTGGTCATATTACAAGCTAGTCGGACGCTTGCAACAGTTGCTTGGATGATGTTTTGACTGGTCGGAGATGTCAAGAACTCAAGCCTCATTGTTCGGAGAAGGTCAAGACGGCGTGTCGCATCACAATGCATAGTGCTCGGGGACTAGCTATGGGGGTATTAACCCCTATACCCTTACGGCTAGACTTAGGCTGGCCTAGACCAGAGGGCCCGACCCACCAGAAGATGACGCGTGGCCGAGTCGAGCTGCTCGACGTCCCACGCAAGGAAGAAAAGCAAACTTGGAGATCAAGCAAGATCCTAGTCAGTTAGAATAGGAATCCTTATCCGGCCAACTATGGCAATTGTAACTGAGCATGATTAGTTTTTAGATTTGTAACCCTACCCCCAGACTATATAAGGCGAACATGGGACCCTCTCAAAACACATCTCATCATAAATAGCAATACAAATCAGACGCAGGACGTAGGTATTACGCCCTCACGGTGGCCGAACCTAGATAAAAACCTTGTTGTGTCTTGCGTCACCATCTAGTTTGTAGCTTGCGCACCTGTCTACCGACAAATCACTACCTTGGGCATACCCCTTGATAGAGTGCCGACCAGGTTTCATCGACATTTCCCTCTTCATAATGTTTTAGTTGTTCCAAAACTAGTGCACAACTTGATCTCATCAGTTCACTAGGGACAACAATTGTTCTATCGGATTTGACACTCTTGGTTTTCTGTCAAGGATATCCCGACCTGGCGCGTGATGCTTCGCTGCAATAGTGCTGGTGACCTTTACACCATCCTCGCTGCATCCGCCCCTCCACACACCAATAAGATGAAGTACTTGCACCCACAGTGCGTTGTCGGCGTGATCGGCCCGCAGAGGTCACCATGGATCAGCTTGAGGGCCTCTATCGTGTGGTACTTCACTGTCTTCAGGAACGACAACCTTCTTTGCTTCCCGGCCAGGTAGCTGTCACATAGCTCACCTGCATGCTTGATGTGAGGCAGCCCCCGGACCATCTTCTCTAGCTTGCCGAGGGCGTTGAAACTGAGATGGCCATAGCGGGCGTGCCACAGTCACGGCTCCTCCGTGTGCTATGCAGCCAAGCAAATGGGCTTCTCCACCTTCAAGTCAAGCAGGTACAGCTGGTTCTAGGACCTCTTCACCTTGGCAAGAAGTTGCTGCTCCCGGTCCCTGATCCTGAGGACGCCATCCTTGATCAGCACCTCGCTGCCACACTCATCCAGCTAGCCAATGCTGATGATGCTTGAACGCAGCTGCGGGATGTAATATGCATCCGTCAGTGCATGGTGCTCGCCGTTCTAGCACCTGAGGATGATGGTGCCGCGCCCTTGGATCACCACCCTTGAGCCATCACCAAACTTCACCGTGTTGGTCATGTTGCCGTCGAGCTCGGAGAGGGCCACCTTGGAACCCTTCATGTGGTTGCTGGCGCTGGAGTCCAGGTACCACCACTACTCCTGCTCACTACCCACACATCCGAGGTGGACTTAGGCGCGTGGCTCCTCGAGGTTGATAGCCTTCAGAGCCTTCCCATGCTCCTATACTGCCATCACCTCTCCCTTCTTCTTGGCCTCAATGTCGTGCAATGCATAGAACATTGCCATCAAGAGAGTGGCCTCATCATCATCAACTTGCGCCAAGTGAGCCTCGGCCTTCTTCTCCTACTTGTGGTTTGGGTACTCCTTTGCCCAATGGCCTATCTTCCCGCAACGATGGTAGGTGTTGGTGTCGACCTTCTTCTTCTTGTCTGAAGAAGCCTTGCTGCGGCGCTTGCTATTGTTGACAGTAATTAACTATCAATTTTAAATGTCAACAAAAGAAGATAAAGGACTTAAAGATGAACATCACCATAGACTTAGGGGTTTTAAATAACGATTTTCACAAGTTTTGGTGAATGTCTGTTTCTGTAGGGAGTTATCAGGAAATAACTAAAGAAGGCCCACATGTCATGTTTACATAGAGATAAAGACCCACACATCGGCAAGAAGACTCTAGAAGACTCGGGAAAGCACCCCCTGGAGGATGGGGCCCACCTGTCAGGTGTACAGGGCGCCCGCCCTACCCCTCAGCCAATCAGGGCCGAGTTCGTGGATCATGCCCCTAACCGCCTTTGAGGATCAATCTACACCGTACATGAAGGTCGGTTTGATCCGAGGGCTCTGATGCATTTGAGGAGGCTATATAAGCAAGGCCATACCCTTGGGTTGAAACCCTAATTCATTATTATTATTATTATTATTATTATTATTATTATTATTATTATTATTATTATTATCATTATTATTATTATTATTATCAAGAGGAAGCCATCATCAGAGCTAGGGTTTAGAGATATCTCTCCACCAGAGAATTAGAATAGCTACTCCAATACTTCAAATTCTACATAGGTTTAGACTAGATAGATTCAAGAGTTGGGCACCTGTGCCCAGAATTTGGATCATCGTCTACAAGTTTTGTACTATCTTGTATCTTTCTCTACGACTTTATTCTAAATATCATTATGTTTCTAATTATTAATTTCCTAGTTTGCTCTAGTTCTATATTTGATATAGTTATGATTGATGATGAGTTTATGTATAAGTTTGCAAAGCTCTTAGATCTTTTCTCAAGGGAGTTGAGTGGTAGATTACATGTAGGTGTGGTGCCTTGATGCTGTTTACCTGCAAATGCACCCTATTGGCTGGGTCGTATGGTATCAGTTTCGTTGAGTCTTATATAATCCACTCCTAGTTAGTAGGACAGGCAGAATTGGTATTATGTGGAAAATCATGCTATGTTCTGGCTTTCTTCAGTGATGTTCCTTATACATAGATGAAGAGTCTTTTGTGCTATATATGATAGTGTATGTGCTAGAGTAGATGAAAGACTTAGTTGATTAGAACCTATCTAGAATTCAATCTTTTGCCTAGTTAGATGTCTACCTACCTTTATGATGAGTAGTCTATCTCTAATCTCTGTGTGTGTTATCCTCTGAGCTTAACAATTCATTATATTTATATATCATGGCTTACCCCCTGTCAAAGCAAGTGACTGTGTGATTCTCATAAGTAGTCGTGTTTTGCAAGTTCATCTCTAGTTTAAGTCCTTAGTTCTTTCCCTTGAACTAAATATAAATTAGCGATACCTGGAATATTTTCTGGTGAAGTGCTACAATGGTATTTAATCTATGCACTTGTGGATCCCTTATTTATTTTCTAGAAGAGCATTTATAATACCAACACTTATGGCGTCATGCTAGGGATGACAACCTAGTACTTAAAGTGGTGTTAGAAGTGTCAACAACTGTCACCACCGCGGCTGGAGGAGGCTTCCCCGGACTTCTTCTCCTTCACTCAGGTAGCCCACTCCTCTTCTATCAACAGCAGCTTGCCACTGTCCATTGTTGCTGTGGCCTACTCCATGCGATCGTCCACCGCCCGTAGATGGCCAGTCACATCCTCAATGGTGAGGGTGGACAGGTCCATTATCGTCTCTATGGAGAGAGCGATCTGGATGTACTCACCGGCACGGAGTGGAGGTACTTAGAGACTGCCTCTTCTTCGTCGATGGTGATGCCGTGGCTCCCTAGCTTGCTGATGAGCGACTACAGGCGGAAGGAGAAGACCTCCTGAAAGTCCTATGTTTGGTGTTGGTAATTAGTGACAATGCCTAAGTACTAATCCTATGCCTAAGTCGTATGTAGCATATGAGGATTAGTACATTCCAAGGTTGGTGGCAAGATGGACATGGTGATCATGATGGCCACACTTGGATTTGGATGCAACCCTACGTGATCAAGGCAAAGGTATATGCTTAAGGGTTGTGTTTTAGTAACCAAGACACCTAGTGGGTGTGGTTACATTATAGGATAGATAGCCGTACTATAAAGAGGGGAATGATGCGGCTATTGAACTCCTAACTGCCTCTAGGTGTGCATTTCATAATCATATGCATTTGGATAGAACTAATAACGCCTCGAAAAAATGATTGTGAAAATGCTAACACACATGCACATGGTGATGATCACTTGGTGGTGTTAGCACATTTGCGATGGCGTTGGAGTTTAAGCGGTAGAGAGGGTATGGGGTCCTCTCTCCCGAAGTCGGAAATCAGGCGATTTCGAGGAAATGAAATGCCTATTTTCTACTACGCCGGAAGTCGGAAATCAAACGGAAATCAAACGGAAGCGAACGGAAGTCACAGTGGTGACCGGACGCTGGACTGGACGCGGTCACTATTTGACCAGACGCATCCGGTCAGTGTCCAGTGTCTGTGTGGTTTTTAGTTGTTTGATCGGACGCGAGGCGCGTCCGGTCACAGGCGACCGGACGCGTCCGGTCGTCCAGGGAGCTTACTGGACTCCGACCGGACGCGGGCACTGTGGCGTCCGGTCAGTTCTTCAGCGCGTCCGGTCGCTGGTTCGTTTTGCGCGACTCAGGGTTGACCAGCGCGTCCGGTCAGTCACGGGACCGGCGCGTCCGGTCGTGACCAGCGCGTCCGGTCGTTGCGACCGGCGCGTCCAGTCAGTGCTTCGTGAAACTAGCCGTTACTCGACCAGCGCGTTCGGTCAGTCGGACCAGCGCGTCCGGTCAGCGTGATTTCAGCTGGATCTCGTTCCTAACGGCTATATTCGAAGGGGTACATCTATAAATACTCGTTGGCCGGCTCAAGGCTCTTACTTTTGGACATTTGACATACTTGTGAGCACTTTGAGCTAAGCAACTCCCCTCCCACTCATCTCTCTTGCTTCTTTGCATATTCGAAGTGAGATTGAGTGATCCAAGTGCATTTGCATTGTGAGATAGCATCTAGTTGGCACTTGGTGGTTGATTTGCTGCGGGATTCTTGTTTCTCTTGGTGGTTGCCACCACCTAGATGGCTTGGAGCAGCTTGGAGGCGTTGGCAAGAGTTGGTGATTGTTCTTGGCCACCTCCGGTAATTGTGAGGGGTTTGTGCCTACCTCGGCGGAGCACCAAAGGCAACATTAGTGGATTGCTCGTGTCATTTGCAACCTTTTGCCATTTGGTAGGTTCTTGTGGCGCCTTTTGAGAGGCTCGGTGTGAGACCGATTAGCCACCGAACCACGTGGTGAAGAGGGACACAACGGGGACTAGCGTGCTGGCAAGCACATGAACCTCGGGATAAATCTTTGTATCATCATTCTTATTATGATTGATCGATCCCGGTGGTTGTGTATTGTGGAATTCATCTCTTGATCATATCGTTTGGTTGGCTCAATACTTCGCCCCTCGGTGATACCCTTCTAACTCTCTCTTGTATTAATTTCTTAGTTACTTTGCTAGAGTAGCTCTTTTGTGTAGCTTGCTAGTTGTAGTTTCCTTCTCGGTTTGACTTGTGCGGTTGAGTGCCAATATACTAGAATGGTGATTTGGATAGGTGGCTTGCAAACACCCCATAGGCTAAGCAAAACTCGCATCTCGCTATTTGTTGTATTGATAAACTTGTTTAGCTTGTCTTTGTAGAAAATTTTAAAAGGCTATTCACCCCCTCTAGCCATCAAGACCTTTCAAGTGGTATCAGAGCCGTGGTCACCGTTTGCAAGGCTTAACAACCTCGGTGCAAGATGGCTTAAGTTATGTTCAATCATGTTAATGGCAAGCCTCCATTCTTTGATGGCATCTCTTCCTTTGATCATTGGAAAAGGAAGATGAAGCAATATCTAGGCAATATACATGAGAAGGTTTGGGATGTGACCAATGAAGGATACATCATTCTTGATGAAGAAAATCTCACTCCAAATGACCGCATCAACAAACAATGCAACACGGCGGCACTTGACACAATCTACCGTGCCATTGATGACAAAGTATTTGAGCAAATCAAAGATCTTGAAAAGGCAAATGAGCTTTGGATAAGGCTTGAAGAAACATATGAAGGCACTTCAACGGTAAAAAGTGCCAAGCTATATATGCTCAAGGACAAGTTCTCCACGTTCAAGATGAAGGATGATGAATCCATCCCGGAGATGTTCTATAGGCTCCAAGTCATTGTCAATGACCTCAAGGGGCTTGGAGAGAAGGTTGAGGACAAGGACTTCTCACACAAGTTCTTGATGTGCTTACCCAAGAAGTTTGCCACCTTGAGAAGAATGATCTTTAGAGAGGGATTGGACAAGGTCAAACCAACCGATGTGCTTGGAGATATAATGACCGATGCCCAATACAATGATGATGAAGATGAGGTAGAGGAGAAGAAGGAGACCAAGGTCAAGCAAGAGAAGCCCATTGCATTCAAGGCTTCATCTTCTAAGGGCAAGAGCAAGGTGGAGAGTGATGATGATGATCCATTCGATGATGAGACCATGGCCCTCCTAGTGCACAAGATGGGAAGGTTCATGAAGAAGAAAGGATATGGGGCAAGGAAGAGAAGGGACTTCATGAAGGCAAAGGAGGTGCTTTGCTACAATTGCAATAGCCCCGATCATGTAGTGGCAAAGTGCCCCTATGAAGACAAAAGATATCATGATGGGGAGTTGAAGTTGAAGAAAAACAAGAAGGACAAGAAGGAGAAGAAAGAAAAGAAGAGCTTCACTATCAACAAGAAGAAGAAAGGTGGTGGCTATGTGGTCACTTGGGATAGTGATAACTCCAATAGTGATGATGATAGCTCTAGTGATGATGAGAGGACCACTCGGCGAGCCATTGCAAGCATCGCCCTCTCCAACAAGTCATCCATCTTCGACACTACATCGACATGCTTTATGGCCAAGCCTACCAAGGTAAAATATGATGATAGTGATGATGATTCTTATGCTAGTGATGGTTGTAGGAGTGATGATGAGGAGGATGAGGACTACTCCAAGGATGATCTATTGGGCATAATAGATCAAATGAGCAAGGGCTACAAGAGGACAACCAAGAAGTGCAAAATCTTGGAGCAAGAGCTCATTGCCAAGAGCAATGAAAATGATGCCTTGATGGAGGAGCTTGTTGCTCTCAAAAAGAGTAAGGAGTGCAAAGGAATTGAACAAGAGCTTAAAGCTCTTAGGAAATCCTTTGATGAGCTAGAGGCCTCTCGTGAGTGTCTAAAGGAAGACCACGAGGACCTTGAAGTTGCTCACACTAGGCTTAAGGAAGTCCACTCCTCTCTACTTGAGCTCATCAAGGAGAAGGACCTCAAGTTGGAGAAGCTCATGAAGGAAGCTAAGGAGGAGCAAGTGATTGTCACTTGTGATATTGGACTAACATGTGATATTATTGATGATTCTTTATTTGTTGGTCCTACTAATGCTTCATGTAGCTCATCATCATCCACCACAACCAACTCTACCTCTACTACTAGTGATTCATCACTTGTGGTTGAGAATGAGACTCTCAAGAGAGAGGTGGATGATCTCACCCGCGCATTAGGCAATGCCTATGGTGGGGATGCCCGCTTGCTAAAATGTTTGGGTAGCCAAAGGTTCTCTCTTAACAAAGAGGGTTTGGGCTATACTCCCAAAAAGGGCAAGGCGGCCTTTGCTACTCCAAAGTCTCGCTTTGTGAAGAGCAATGGTCGTTTTTGCAATAGATGCAAGCAAGTTGGGCATCTAGAGATTAATTGTAATAAAATGAACAAGAACAACAATAAGTTTCATGCTAAAATGGATTACATTCCTTTTGATTCTTGTTATGTACTTACCAAGGGTGAGAAAGGTGTGCATGCTAGGTTTGTTGTTACACCAATTGTGGGTCCAAAGAAGAAGGCCATTTGGGTACCAAAGAACTTAGTTACTAACCTCCAAGGACCCAAACAAGTATGGGTACCTAAGAAACATTGATTTATTTTGTAGATAAATTACAAGGCCAGAGGAAGGCATTGGGTGCTTGATAGTGGGTGCTCTCAACATATGACCGGTGATTCAAGAATGTTCAACTCTCTCAAATCAAATGATAGTGGTATTGATAGCATCACATTTGGTGACAATAGCAAGGGTGATGTGAAGGCTCTTGGAAGGATTGCAATCTCAAATGATCATAGCATTTCCAATGTGCTCTTAGTTGAAAAGTTGAACTTCAATCTTCTCTCGGTTGCTCAATTGTGTGATCTCGGTTTCAAGTGCATATTTGGTGTTGATGATGTGGAAATAGTTAATGTTGATGGCTCTAATTTGATCTTCAAGGGCTTTAGATATGAGAATCTATACTTGGTTGATTTCAATGCTAGTGACACTCAACTTTCAACATGCTTGTTCACCAAATCAAGTATGGGTTGGTTATAGCATAGAAGACTTGGTCATGTTGGCATGAAGCAATTGAACAAGTTAGTGAAGCATGACTTAGTTAGAGGCTTGAAGGATGTCACATTTGAGAAGGATAAGCTATGTAGTGCATGTCAAGCCAGAAAGCAAGTGGGCAACACTCATCCATTGAAGAGCATTATGAGTACTTCCAAGGCATTTGAGTTGTTGCACATGGATTTATTTGGGCCAACTACATACACAAGCATTGGTGGAAACAAGTATGGCTTTGTGATTGTGGATGATTTCACTAGATATACATGGGTATTCTTTCTTGGGGACAAGAGTGATGTATTTGACATATTCAAGAAGTTCATCAAGAGAGTACAAAATGAGTTTGAGACCACAATCAAGAAAGTGAGAAGTGACAATGGAAGTGAGTTTAGAAACACAAGAGTTGATGAGCTATGTGATGAGCTTGGAATCAAACATCAATTTTCGGCCAAGTATACACCTCAATCAAATGGCTTAGTTGAGAGGAAGAATATAACCTTGATTGATATGGCAAGATCAATGTTGAATGAGTATAATGTGAGTCATTCATTTTGGGCCGAAGCAATCAACACGGCTTGCTTCTATAGCAATCGCCTGTATTGCCATAAGTTCTTAGAGAAGACACCATATGAGATCTTAAATGGAAGAAAGCCCAACATTGCATACTTTCGGGTATTTGGTTGCAAATGCTACATCTTGAAGAAGGGCTCTAGATTGAGCAAGTTTGAGAAGAAATGTGATGAAGGATTCTTACTTGGTTACTCCACTACTAGCAAAGCTTATAGAGTTTGGAACTTGGCTAGTGGTTTACTTGAGGAAGTTCATGATGTTGAGTTTGATGAAACAAATGGCTCTCAAGATGAGGAAAATAACTTAGATGATGTGAGAGGAACTCAATTGACCAATGCTATGAAAGAAATGGATATTGGTGATATTAGGCCAAAGCAAGTGATTGATATGGATGACAACAAAGATCAAGTGCTCCAAAGTCCAATTACACAAGCTAGTGGGTCTCTAATGGAAAATCAAGCTAGTACATCATCTCAAGTGCAACAAGATCAACAAGTGGCTAGTTCATCATCTCCAACTCATGATCAACATCAACATCCAAGCAATCAAGTCCAAGTGCTTCAACCAACTAACATTGCAAGAGACCATCCATTGGATTCCATCATTGGTGACATACAAAGGGGAGTTCAAACTAGATCAAGATTGGCATCATTTTGTGCTCACTCTTCTTTTGTGTCAATGGAAGAACCCAAGGACATTGATAAAGCATTGAGAGATCCGGATTGGGTAAATGCAATGCATGAAGAGCTCAACAACTTCAAGAGAAATGAAGTATGGGAACTAGTTGAGAGGTCTAAGGATCATAATATCATTGGAACAAGATGGGTCTTTCGCAACAAGCAAGATCAAGATGGGATAGTAGTAAGAAATAAAGCAAGACTAGTGGCTCAAGGTTACACACAAATAGAGGGTCTTGACTTTGGTGAAACTTATGCCCCGGTTGCAAGATTGGAAGCAATTAGGATCTTACTTGCCTATGCTTGTGCTCACAATATCAAGCTATATCAAATGGATGTGAAGAGTGCATTTCTAAATGGGTACATTCAAGAAGAGGTGTATGTGGAGCAACCTCCCGGTTTTGAAGATGACAAGAAACCCAACCATGTATATAAGTTAAGGAAAGCTTTGTATGGATTGAAGCAAGCACCTAGAGCATGGTATGAAAGATTGAGGGACTTCTTGCTATCCAAAGGATTTGTCATGGGCAAAGTGGATACTACTCTCTTTACCAAGAAGATTGGGAAAGACTTGTTTGTGTTGCAAATATATGTTGATGATATCATCTTCGGTTCAACCAATCAAGAGTATTGTGATGAGTTTGGGAAAATGATGGCAAAGGAATTTGAAATGTCAATGATCGGTGAACTTAGTTTCTTTCTTGGACTTCAAATCAAACAAATGAAGGAAGGAACATTTGTGAGCCAAACCAAATACATCAAAGATATGCTCAAGAAGTTTGGCATGGAAGATGCAAAGGGCATTACAACTCCAATGGGCACTAGTGGAAGTTTGGATAGTGACAAGAGTGGCAACATGGTGGATCAAAAGCTTTATAGATCAATGATTGGTAGCCTACTCTATGTGACGGCATCAAGACCCGATGTGATGTTTAGTGTATGCATGTGTGCAAGATTTCAAGCCTCACCAAGAGAAAGTCATTTGAAGGCAACAAAGAGAATATTGAGGTACTTAAAGCATACACAAGATGTTGGATTGTGGTATCCCAAGGGTGCAAGCTTTGAGCTAGTTGGATATTCGGATTCCGACTATGCCGGTGACAAAGTTGAGAGAAAGAGCACTTCCGGGACTTGCCAATTATTGGGAAGATCACTTGTCTCATGGTCATCCAAGAAGCAAAATAGTATTGCACTATCTACCGCCGAGGCCGAATACATCGCCGCGGGTAGTTGTTGTGCACAAATCTTGTGGATGAAGGCAACATTGAAGGATTTTGGAATCAACTTTAAGAATGTGCCATTGCTATGTGACAATGAAAGTGCCGTGAAGCTAACCAACAATCCGATTCAACATCAAAGAACAAAGCATATTGATGTTCGTCATCATTTTATTAGAGATCATCAACAAAAGGGTGACATTGCTATTGAGAGTGTGGGCACCGAAGATCAACTAGCCGATCTATTCACCAAGCCACTTGACGAGAAGAGATTTCACAAGCTAAAGAATGAGTTGAACATAATTGACTTCTCCAACATGAGTTGATGCACCCCAATGTTATGACATGCCTTTCCTTCGAGCCCCAAGGTACAATTGGTTGACATGTCATACATTCTATACTAAGGACATGTTTAGTGCATCTAGTCATGATTTCTATGTTCTAGGCTCATTCATGAAAATCAAATGACTTTGAAGTTTATATGGTGCCACTATTGTTTCCATGACTTGTATGATCTAGTGGTAGCATATAACTTGTTTGAGCAGCTTGTGATCCTAAGTGTTTAATCTAGATAACTTGTTTAAGTATTTGCTTCAACATGGTGCATGATAACCCTTCTAGTGAGGTGTGAAGAAGCTTGCCCTTGGATCAAACCGAAGCATTTTATTTATGCAAGCAATCTAGGTTGAACCACAAACTTGATCCTCACCCCGTAATTCAACATGGTAATCTATCTAAAATTGGTCCCTTGTGGTCATTGGTGCCAAAGGGGGAGAAAATATAGTTCACAAAGATAGAACTCGAAGGGGGAGAAGCACAAAGGGGGAGAAAATGTTGTTCACAAAGATAGATTTGACAAAAGAAGGGGATCAACTAAAATTTTGAGCACACAAGTAGGGGGAGCAAGCTCTTAAACATGAATATTGCATTTCTTTGTGCACTTCATATGTATGATGCATAGTTCTGCATTTCTTTTTCTCCAATACTTTGCTTGTGTGATGTTTTGCTAGTATACAATTGAATGGTGTATTGAAGTACTAGCATGAATAGGAAGTAGTTAGATTTTTTCTTGCTTCATGTTTTTCAAAGTGGTACTAGAGCCTTGCTTATAATGTTGATCTCACGAGGTTTCTAGTTATGTTTGTGCTTTTCCAAGTGATATCTAACTACACAAGGTGCTAAGATGGTGTTTATCGCTACTTCGATGGTATCACGCTTCAAAGGTCTATAATCTAAAACACTTAGCACCTATTGGTAGTCAATGCTCCTAATTTTTTCCAATCTAACATGTATGCTTCCTATATCCAAACATATAGCATACATGTAGGGGGAGCCATTGCTATCAATTTGAATTCATGATCACTTGTCCGTACTTCTTACACATGGTAATATACTTGGACAATGTGACATGGGTTCAATCAAAATTTTATCATAATATCTTTGTGAAAGGGTTGTCACCAATTATCAACAAGGGGGAGATTGAAAGTCCTATGTTTGGTGTTGGTAATTAGTGACAATGCCTAAGTACTAATCCTATGCCTAAGTCGTATGTAGCATATGAGGATTAGTACATTCCAAGGTTGGTGGCAAGATGGACATGGTGATCATGATGGCCACACTTGGATTTGGATGCAACCCTACGTGATCAAGGCAAAGGTATATGCTTAAGGGTTGTGTTTTAGTAACCAAGACACCGAGTGGGTGTGGTTACATTATAGGATAGATAGCCGTACTATAAAGAGGGGAATGATACGGCTATTGAACTCCTAAGTGCCTCTAGGTGTGCATTTCATAATCATATGCATTTGGATAGAACTAATAACGCCTCGAAAAAATGATTGTGAAAATGCTAACACACATGCACATGGTGATGATCACTTGGTGGTGTTAGCACATTTGCAATGGCGTTGGAGTTTAAGCGGTAGAGAGGGTATGGGGTCCTCTCTCCCTCCCGCCGAGCATGCGAGCACGGGATTCAGGCGATTTCGGGGAAATAAAATGCCTATTTTCTACTACGCCGGAAGTCGGAAATCAAACGGAAATCAAACGGAAGCGAACGGAAGTCACAGTGGTGACCGGATGCGGTCACTATTTGACCGGACGCGTCCGGTCAGTGTCCAGTGTCTGCGCGGTTTTCAGTTGTTTGATCGGACGCGTCCGGTCGTCCAGGGAGCTTATTAGACTCCGACCGGACGTGGGCACTGTGGCGTCCGGTCAGTTCTTCAGCGCGTCCGGTCGCTGGTTCGTTTTGCACGACTCAGGGTTGACCAGCGCGTCCGGTCAGTCACGGGACCGGCGCGTCCGGTCGTGACCAGCGCGTCCGGTCGTTGCGACCGGCGCGTCCGGTCAGTGCTTCGCGAAACTAGCCGTTACTCGACCGGCGCGTCCGGTCAGTCGGACCAGCGTGTCCGGTCAGCGCGATTTCAGTTGGATCTCGTTCCTAACGGCTATATTCGAAGGGGTACGTCTATAAATACTCGTTGGCCGGCTCAAGGCTCTTACTTTTGGACATTTGACATACTTGTGAGCATTTTGAGCTAAGCAACTCCCTTCCCACTCATCTCTCTTGCTTCTTTGCATATTCGAAGTGAGATTGAGTGATCCAAGTGCATTTGCATTGTGAGATAGCATCTAGTTGGCACTTGGTGGTTGATTTGCTGCGGGATTCTTGTTTCTCTTGGTGGTTGCCGCCACCTAGACGGCTTGGAGCAGCTTGGAGGCGTTGGCAAGAGTTGGTTTGACTTGTGCGGTTGAGTGCCAATATACTAGAATTGTGATTTGGATAGGTGGCTTGCAAACACCCCATAGGCTAAGCAAAACTCGCATCTCGCTATTTGTTGTATTGATAAACTTGTTTAGCTTGTCTTTGTAGAAAATTTTAAAAGGCTATTCACCCCCCTCTAGCCATCAAGACCTTTCACCTCCACCGACTCACCATCTTTGAACTTGAGATTGGCGTACTCCTGCTTCAGCAGCAGGGACGTCGCCTTCTTTGTGTGATCAGAGCCGACGCGCATTGCCGCAATGGCCTCCCACACCTCCTTACAGTCTTCTTCGCCCCCAACGGTTCTGAGCTTGACCTTCATGGTCACCGCCCACTCACCATAGTTGGTGCAAGTTAGCTATGGCCAAGTAGTGCCGCTGCCCTCCTGCACCGTGCGCATGACGACCTCCTATTGTGGCTGGGCCACCCCAGCAGCATCGCTACCTCCTGCTGCTCCGCTACTGTCGCCTATCTCCGAGCCAAGTGCCATCACCGGCGGTTAGTTCAGCGACGTAGCTGTACAGCTCTGATACATAGGTAAGCAGTTCCCTTGCTGCCCTACACAGGTAAGCAGTAAGCTTACCAACACACACACTCACTCACTATGGCTAGGTAGAAGGGGTTGAGCTCAAGCGCACACATAGCACAAGCACCAGCGCTGGCCAGAGCTCTGCTCTTTTGGTTTGTGGCAACTGGACTGCCTTTTTTTCATTGCATAGTGGTAGAATATATACAACTCATGTACCAACTATAAGGTACACATGAGCATGGCTGAGTACAGCCCCAACTACTCCTAGTACTACAAGTACCTTGCTTAGATCAGCCCACTACCAACATGGCTAATGTAGTTTCTACCAACTACTAGAACTAGATGGCCTAATGCCTTACAAGCTACAGCACTAGAGAATGGACAGCCATGTTGATCAGTTCCTAGTCCTAATATGCAGCAAAGAGAGAATTGGGGAGCAGCAGATTATGTCTTACAAAGAGCTACAACAATATGCCTCAATGCTTTCCCAGATAAGACTAGTGCAAATATCTAAAGGTAGCATAATGGGATAGGTTGGTATGTTGAAACAAGTATTTAGTCCTTGTTTGATGTAACAACACTGGTTTTTTTCAATGTTTGTACTCTACTCATCATGTTTCGTCATCATGTAAACAGAAGCATATATGCCCATATTGATAGGAACAAATGTACATATGCTATGGGACATAACTTACCTCAGCATCATCACAAAGTTCACAGATTAAAGCCAAATCATGCCACTCACATCTAGAACATCTGATAATAACTGCCTCACCAGGCTCCTAAAGCAACCACCAACTCCATTTTTCACTGACAATTCAGCTGCTGACAGCTTGGCCAGGTGACATCCACTGGACACAAGATGCTCCACTAGATCCTGAAATGTTGTGATGTCATCAACAAACTTTGCATTTTCTGCAAAAAAGCAAAGTCTGAGCCCATAAGTAATGCAATTCTTCACATTGCAGCCTGCAGACTTTGACATTTGACACAGAGTACTCACTGGTGAGAACAAACGCCGTTGGTATACTTCTGCAGATCACATCGGTTAGGAGAGGGTATGGCTGCTAGACTTCAGTGTGGCAAGGTTTAGCGACGGAGCAGACTGCAGAAAATGACTCCTGCACCCATTGCAGCACCTGGTCGAACAGCTTGAGGTTGATGCCCCTGAGGACCTCCCGGTGGCAATCCACAGAAAACAATTTAATTCGTCAGTATATAGAACCAATGAGAGGCAAGGAGCATACATCGATGGTGGACTGGATCTTGGACCAGGTTCGATGGAATGCCTCTAGGCGCAGCTGCTCGTAAAGCTCTGAATCTTCCTCATCATCATCAGCAACAACATGGGACCTCTTCGCTGACTCGAGGGTTTGGTAAGATGGCTGTGAGGCATTGATTCACCATCGAGTCCGGGAGGATGGCACCGATGAAGTGGCGGTCACCACCGCCTTGTGGAGGACGAAGAATGGCTGCGAGAAGAAAGAAAGAGAGGCATCAAATTTAGCAGCCACGAAGCGGGAGGAGGAGCAAGGGGGGGGGGGGGGGTGGCCATGGCTGGTGCCTGGTGGGAGGATAGTTTGGGGTTGCGGGACTCCATTTGCCTCGCGCAGCTGCCGGGCTGCACAGCCACCGAGTGCACCAAGGGAAGAGACGGCGCGGTTTCCGTGGATAGCGCATAATTGTTGGGCTGCTCTGCTGGGCAATTGATTTTTTTGGGCCGGTCCACCAGACAAGGCCCAGTAGCTCCCGCTTCTAAAGCCTTGTGCAAAAAAAAAAAGAATCCGTTTAGATACCGGGGTTTTGAACCCGACGTGAATCGAACACGCAACCTTCTGATCTGGAGTCAGACGCGCTACCATTGCGCCACGGATCCGGAAATGGTTTACTGGCACCTCCAGCTAATATATTCCTAAACAGCAGCGATGCCTGCCTATTTTTACGTTTTTCTTAGACGACTTATCATTCTGAACTTTGACTAAAAAATACATTTTTGCATGTCGAGGTCAGATGAGTGAAAGTGATACAAGTATATTTATCTCGAAAGTCAGTCTCATAGAAGTATACATTTGTTATTATAATTATAGATATATTATGTATTATTTATTATGCCCGTAGTGCTCACAGTCACAGATTGAAATAGTTGACTTAAAAAAACTCTAAAACATTGCTTATTATATATCTGTGACTCGGAGTAGGCGCATTGGGTTCTTCAGCCAAAGCTCGCCTAGCCTTGCCGAATGAGGATATTATTAGGCCAGTGAATGAATTCGGTTGGCTTGCTTGCTATATTGGTTTTTGTAGGCATTGTTTTCCTATGCTGAGCCATGCTAGCCGATTTGGTTCGCCGGCTCTGGCAAGCTTCTTAATTAGGGCTTGTTGTTTTCCTGGACAAGGCAAAACTTGTCTGATAACCGAATAGAGGGGCCGGGGTTGGCATTTCAATGTGCATTGTTTTAGCACACATGCATCACATGCTCTATCTCCGCTAGCTACTCAAATAGAGGGGTTCTTCGCTATCTTCTTTATCATGGTGATAGTAGAGTACCAGACATGACTTAGAAAAATACTTTGAGAGAAATATTAGGAGTGTTGTATTTGTAATTTGAACATTACTACATAAATTTTTAGAAACTTTTCTATTTTTGGCCGAGCCAACTCTATCCAGAAGCCTTTAAAAATGGTTTTTGAGACGTCTTGTTTCTAAAAATTGATTTTTAGAAGCGGTTGAAAAGTCAACCATTGAACCGTCCTTAAAAATAACATTTGTAGATGCGGTTAGACTTCGCAGCCACCTTTAGAAATAGAGGTATTTCTAGAGGCAGCTGGAAATTCGATCCATCTCTAAAATGGAATTCTAGAGACGGTTGGCAATTTGACCCGCCTCAAAAAACAAAAAAGGTACAACATGATAAAATTTGCAACCTTTTCAATTCAAGTCGGATGAATGCTTGATGAAAGGATCATGATCTCCCGACCACCATGACAGATGCAGCAAGCCAGCTGGCCGGGAAGATCAAATTCACCAACTACGTACCACGCTTGGATGCATTTTTGAATATATATTGAGCATGGTAGGTATGCATGCATACATGCCGTATGCATGCCAAATAACGTATATTGTACTTTGGGAATATGTTTATATACTCATCAGAAAAGTATCACATGGTACTATAATATGGAAAGTATCTAGTGGTACTATAATAATCTTATAAAAGTATCAAGTGATACTATAATTAATATGGAAAGTATCACAACCCGTCGTCAGCCTGATCTGCTTTCCACGTGGATCCACTTTCCACGCTAATTATGCGGCCACCCACTCATACGCTGATTTTTAATTCACGTATATACGCGTACCGACGCGAGGTACTAACGGCGGTCAAGTTTTTTAACCCGTCAGCGGACTGGCCGGCCGGCCTCTTCTTGTGTGTACTCTAGATGATGTAGCTACACCTGAGAGTAGAAAGAAATTTCCCTATATATAATCAACACATATTATAAATATGGTTTCTAAAAAACACATATTATAAATATAAGGGTAGAAATTAAGCCATGCTATTAGCATTATTTATTTTATTTATACTAATAAAGTTTTCACATTTTTTTGCATAGTTTTACATGAAATATAGAGAAATTAATGAATGAATATTAGTAATGGACCTAGACAGTCCGGAATATTTAGGAAGAGCATCTAGGAGTTAAGGAATACACTTTCATACACTTTGGACGAAAAAAAGTAACAAGGGTTGTAGTGGACTTCTGCCACTTTGTCATACATGATGTTGTTCAATAAAATGGCAAGTACTTCTGCGAGATTGTTGAGCTAGCCACGGATGACAAGTCGTAGTGTTTGGTTCCAGGGATGAGAGAGAACAAGGTTGAATATCCCACCTGGTGGTCCTAGCATTTGGTTAAGAGACTGCAGGTGCGTTTGATTTGAGAACAAGGGTGGATCAAAATGTGGCGATCCATGGATTTCTGGATATAGTTATCCATACTTGTTGTTTAGTTGGATGGATGGGACGAGCTATTTTTTTGTTTGGTTGGATGAATATATGTTGGATGGAATGAGACGGGACACGCTATTTTTCTGTTTAGTTGGATGGATGAGGATGGATAGGCTGATGATGTCATGCGGGACCCACTTATCATTTATTTAATTTTAACCAAAATATAATCATGTGAAATCTTGTTTTGTAGGTTTAATTGCAACGAATACAACTATGTAATCATATCATAAATCAGATAAACGATTCAATAGATAAAATCATTTGAAAGTTGTTTGCATTCATTAATTATTGTTGCCACATCAGTAGCAGCCAAGCCATCCAAGTTGGATGAGCAAATCCGGCAGATTTTTGGTGTCCACTTGCTCCAGCATCTCATGAGAATATTCTCTCTTATGGATATCTCTGTCCAACTCATCCATGCAACTAAACACTGCACATTCATGGATGGTCCTGTCCCATCCATGGATATTCAGGTAACCAAACGCACCCTGCAAGGACGGAGTCATCCCAGAGGGAATATTTCTTCAAGATTCGGGGCAAACTCATCACCCAAATTTCAGTGGATCAAGCCATCCTACCTGGGACATGGTCATGTGTGCTCACAGCCGCAATAGAAGAGGGCATGCGGAGTGGGGGAGGAGAGAGGGACAAGAAGACATCGACGGCTAAACGAGGAGGTCGATGGGAGCTGGCCGTGTGGGGTGAAAACTCATGACGCCGTCGGGCCGAGGCCAACAAGGCACAGGGGCTACGAGCGAAGGCTATGGTCACATGGGCTACAGGCAGAGGCTGGCGTGGTGGATTCCGGCTCCATCGCCGTTTGTTTGAGCTTCGCTTTCAGGCCCTCATGCGTAGGCTTGCTCTGCCGGCATGCAGCAAGCTCCCCTGCTAGCCTTGTCGCGCAGGCACTAGCCACAAGCGTGGAGGCGCGGTAGGGCGGGTGGTGGCTTGACGATGGCATCGGTGGATTCCATGGATGTGTGCTTAGGAAAACAAGATGAAGAAAGGAAGAAGAAATGAAATAAAAATAAAAGATACTGACCGGTAGGCTCAACACGCATGTGTGTGGGGAGGGCGATCCTACTTTTGTGTCCCCAAACCAAAAACAGAAAACGAGACAGCCCCATCCCTCAACCAAACACAAGACAAAATCATTCTATCCCTAAAAACTAAAAGATGGGGCCATCCACCCCACAGTATCAACTAACCATACACAACCTTAGAGCATAGTTGAAACTAAGGATCAAGGATTACAAGCTGCTAGATCTATTTTGTTTGCCTTTCAAAAAAAAAAGATCTATTTTGCTTGTAGATCTGTTTTAGACACATAAACTATATATGACTTTGTAACATTAGAGAGACACGTGAAATCTTGTATATTACTTTGTTTAGTTAGTTAATGAAATATTAAAATGTCCACGCTATGATTACTGGATAATGCAGATCATTTAGGCTGGCATTGGTGGTTATGAGTATCTCATATGTAGCTTAGAAATGCATAAGAAGATCAACAAGCTTAAAATCATGTGTATGCATAAGAATTTTACAATTGTGATTTTTTAATAAAAATGACGAGAAATATTCCAATATAAAAAGCATTTTTTTAAGATAATATGAAAAGCATTGTTGAGATAAACGGATTGGCCATCTCTGAGAATGGTTTTTGACCGCATCTATTAGTCAATCGAACAATAGTGTATAAAAATGTCTTGAGGATGGAAGAATTTAGATAGAATATTGTGTATTTTTTATTTCAGATTTTTTTATGTGTAATTTGGGGATGTACTGTGCCAAGATTTAATATATATCCCTCTTCCCTTAAAAAAAAGGTCTTGAGGAAGGGAAAGAATCTGGTAGATACTTTCTCTGCATGTATTGCAGAAGTGTTAGAAAGTCAATTTGGCCTAGGGGAATTGAAGTTTAATAAACATTTGTACCTAGTTTTATCAAAATAGAGAAATTAAACTTATTTATTTTAAATAGACTCCCTTCATCCCAAAATAGATGACTCTATTGGTATGAGCACAGGAATTAAGAAAGGGTAAAAAAGTGAGGTGCACAGAGAATAAAGAGAAAGAGAGAGAGAGATAAAGAGAGATAGATATAGAGGTGTATTAGAAAAAGAGAACGGTGAACTAAAATGTGAGAAAGTTAAGTATTTCGAGACAATATTTGAATCGTATAAGATCATCTGATTTGAGGTAGGGGAGTAGTTGGACAAGAAAATATATTAAGTATTAAAAGTTCTAGAAGAAAAACCGTTGACTTCCGAAATACAATACTCCATCCGATCCAAATTATAAGTCGCTTTGACTTTTCTGGTACATCAATTTTGTTATATATCTAGATATACATTATACCCAAATACATAAAAAATTATGTACCCAAAAAGTCAAAGTGTCGGGGTTATAACCCCGGGTGTCTCAAGGCACCGATTAGTCAGTGGGCCACGCGGCCCACAATATATTAGCTAGCAAAGGCCCGAACGACCGAGGCCCAGCCGATCCAAGAAAACCAGGCCAAGCACTAAGGTGGAGGCTGGCCATGACCCCTTCATCAGACTTAGCTGCACAACGCACAAGAAGACGCATGACCTCTCCATCGTCCCGATCCCTGGGAGGAATGGGGAGAGGTCGAGCACAGCCAGGCACGCCCACTCTGACGAAGATAGGCACGCCACTCTGACCCCGCAAGAACCGAGGGGACAACGATCACTTCAGTCCGATCAGATGTCATCCCTGCACCACGTGGTGTAGACAAGACAACACCGCACAGCGATGACAATCGGTATGGCAATCCACCGTCCAAATATGGTCGACAGGACGCATGTACGATTCTGCCCACCACGGGATGGGATCCACGATGAAGGCCTTGACATAGAGGTCGTCCAACCTGGCAGGAGCCACGTCCCCAACGATCGGGATCTGGCCCTCAGCCCCTCAAACTAACAAGGCGATTGATGACCCCGGGGGCGGCTACCAACTCCTGTACGATGCCCCCGAAAACCAGGAGGCGATGACGAAGATCACGATAAGGACCACGTCACGCAGGACGGCTGGCAAACCACCACCATGCCTATAGTGCCGCCATGGCCGGCACAGTAGCACCACATCACACCATGCTGCTACGTGGCCACAAGACCATGACGACAACCATGCCTAGACGAACTCCACCAGACGACGTAGCTTGCAAGCCAAGTTAGCTAGGACCTCCCTCAGGCTCATAACCCTTCGGTCAATAGAACTTTCTTCCTTGTATGCGCCCTGGTCCCGAACTCTATAAAAGGGCAGCCAGGGCACCCCTCTGGGGATCCATCTTTCATTCACTCATTCTTACACCATAGAAGGGCTCCTGAAGCTTCCCTTCGAGCAGCCCGTCTCTAAGCTCCATGTCTCCTACCTCTTCCACCATTCTTGCATCCCCATTATAAGAACTTCAGAGCATTTAAGCGAGGAACACACTCGATCATCTCTAAGACTGGACATAGGGCTCCGGCATGAACTAGTATAAATCCTCGTATCTTTTGGATGCTACCATCATCTTCCTAGAGCATCGCAATAATCATATAAATTTACTAGTCCAGTTTACAAAACACCGATAGTTGGCGCGCCAGGTAGGGGACAGTCGCGCACTCTCGATTGTTGAGTAGGAAGCGTGGCTCCTCGCACCATTGGAGAACTCGCTGGTGGAATGGCCCACAGTGGCCCAAACCTCTGCCATGGAGATCTGGGTCCCGTGGCGGACACACTCTCAGAACTGCCTCCGGCAACGACATCCTAGAGTTCACCTACATAGGGGGCTAGTACCCTCTCTCGTCACTAGTCATGGCCAAGTCTTCTGTCCAAGAGCCAGAAGACCATGGCTCATGACGAACTCACCCAGGGAATGGCCTCAACCGGCCACATCTTTTTGGGGAATCACGAGGTTATCCACACTAATGGGTCAGCGCCTATCACTAGCTTCTGCCCCATCCAGGTCAACCGTGTGGGAAGCCTAGACCTGGTGGTGGAAACACGCCTCGAGCAGTGTCTCACAACCAGCGGAGCACCACGTGTCAAGACACGCATGAGCGACGAGATCACCTGCTGCCCATGGTGTTGTCGTTAGTAATCAGGTGGCTACCTGGCGCTACACCTTGCGTAGTAAAGTTCAGAACTAGAGCCCAGCCCTAGTTGGCGGACAAACTGCCTATCACGCCTCAGCGAACTATCAGCTGTCGCTCGGAGGCACATGCATCGGAGGAAGTAGACTCCTTAAGCGCACCACATGTTGTGTCGAGCGGACTAAACTGCATTGCATTTAGACCCCACTTCCATAGTGACAAGTCGTGCCAGCTCCTCGTCGAGAGCGGCAATCGCACCCGGAGGAGGGGATGAGGCGACCGCAATGTCGTCGCACCATGAGGGCCCAAGCACTAGAAAGGCAAGAGCCTCCCTGGTCGAAGGCTGCAGCGAGCTGAAATCGAAGAAGTCACCCTCGAGGGCTCGCGAGCCTGCTGAAGATGTCAAGCCGGGAAGGATCGACCCAAAGCCATCTGATAGATCAACCAGCGCCAGCTGCAACCATTCCAAGCACTGAAGTAACACCCTCATCAACTCACGGTCCAGAGATCGTGATGACTTCACCATAGATAAGTGCTCGGGGGCTCGCTGTGCCCCAAGCAACGATGGCTAGATCCGCGATGGCTTCCGACACATCGGTTAGTGACATCAGCTTTGACTCTAGCCGCTCTACCCAAGCACATCCACATACACATGTAGGCTCACCCATGAGTACTAGAGAGCTAGAACCAGAGTTGACACGTAAAGTGAACCAAAGACCATAGTGTCCACACATCAAATCCTAGTATCATTGGGATCCCTGAGTAAACCAATCTGACTCACGTAAGTAGCCAGACACGACTCACTCGCAGAGGCTGCATACATAGGTGCATGCACATGATCCACAGCATAGCACTGTTTGTCATCGTCCCAACGAACCATTTCTGCGTTTGTCATCCTCTCGCTTTCTTTCTGCATCGTGCCAGATCTGCGACCTACCCTCGACGTCCTGTCGCTCCAATGGATGACGCACATTTTAGCCCCGCGGACCAGCCCTAGGCTAAAACACGCATTCACAAGCACAGGACTAAGGGACGAAGCACATTCCAATTCGGATAAAAAGTAAGTGAAAGAATGGTAGAATGACAAATGAATACGCCAAACACACATCATATACATGTAAAGTCTGAACACCATCCGTCGTTGGACAAAGGACTTGCTTCGAGCCTCTCCATCTGTACTCATGGCAGGACAGATCGGCGAACTGATTCCTGACCTCTTAAGCGCACCGAGGCACCATTCAGACCAAGCTTCATAGACCAGCTCTAGGGCGAAGTCGGGCACTTGCATGTCGGAGTGAAAGGAAACAGAACGTCGCTCTGCCCAAACATGCGGAACGGGGAAAGACGAAGCATGTACCCTCTGCTCATTTACCTCTTGCATAGAAACGGATCTGCAACCCGTCCCCAACGCTTTGATCGCGCCGCTAGGCCACGTAATGCTCTGCCATGTGGGCCAGCCCCCAAGTTAGAACGCGCACCCACACACAAGGCCTAAGGAGACGGAGCAATTCTAGCTCAAACAAGAGGAATGTAGGCGGTGACATGATAGGTGAGCCCACACACCAAGCACCTTGGCATGCATCCAAATGACGACACCCACGAGATAACGAGGCCGCTTCATCCGGGCTATCGGCGACCGCTCCTCTGAAGGGAGGACCAATGGAAAAACGATGAGTGCGCTGCTGTTGACGGTCCTTAGCTCCTAATTCTAACCGCCAATTCTCACATAAAAACCACTCAAACAGACACCAAACTTAAATATAGGGCTTTAGAACTAACGATTTCCTTGAGTTTTCTTGTCTTACCATTTACAGGACATGTCAGAATAACAAGGAAAATGTGCCCAAATACGCAATAGGACAAGGCATAATATCACCTGGCATGGGCCTAGGGGGAGAAGGCCCACTTACCTGGCAAATCAGGGCCCTGTCACATGGAGAAAAAGGCCCAAAACCCAGAGCAAACGTGCTCTAAATAGGGCCAAACTTTGTAGGAGTGGCCCATGCAGTCCTAAAGGCCTACAGAACAAAGATTGGGCCAAAACAACACCTTTAGGGTGCACATCCTGGGTGTGGCTGCACCCGTGCTAGCGCGTCTCGTGCCCATCTTTGGTGAGGCGGTGCCATCAATGACGCTGAGGACGGTCCAGTAGGATCTGCTTCGAATATTCCCTACAAACCGCCCATAGGAGGTCAGTTTTGGTGCTTTCCATGTGGAGATGAAACATCTTTCAAAGACACCCCTCCTCTCCACCTATAAAAGGAGGCTCTCACCCCTCTCATTTCATCAACACACAACAACACAAGAGCACATCACAAAGCAAGAGCAAGAGCATCTCCACTCCATGGGCTTAGGCCCTAGCTATCTCTAGCATAGTAGAAGAAAGAGATATGAGGGAGAGTTCGAGGAAGAAGTGCCAGAGTTGTCGGTAACCTTCCCTCGCTTGTACCTCGGCAAACACCAACTTTTGTACATCGACGGGTATCATAGTAAGTGTTCATGGTTCCTTTGGTTATAAAAGTCTTTTAATTAGTTAAGCTATACTTTTACTTGTTTGTAGGTTCATCTCCGTCCCCATGGCGGATACTCTAGTAGAGGGCTCCTGATAGAGATGGAATAATCGACACTAGAGTAGTAGTCGATAGCGTAGACGTGGTGTCTAGGCTAGAGGCTACCTTCGTTTGTCTCGTATCCTCTAGTTGAGGGGTAGGCAGCAGGTGGTGATAGCCCTATCCGTCCTTTGTAATCCCTCATGTTCGGATATGGCGTAGACCTACAGGCCGGCATCACTGGCAAACCAGGTGTGATCCGGTGCCCAAAGTAAGCAAGTATAAAGTAGAGTTTATCTATCCTTAGACCCTAAGCCATAGGAGTCCTTCTCTACCCTCATCAACTATCCTTGTGTTGTCCTTGGACGAATTAGCTAGAAGAAATGCCTCCGTTCCTTGTGAAAATACGATACCCTGAATACTTCCAGGTGAAAGCTACAATGGTAATTCCGTACGCTTGCGGATTCTTTCTGTGAATGTTAAGAAATACCAATAGCCGCCTGAAAGTCCTATGTTTGGTGTTGGTAATTAGTGACAACACCCAAGCGCTAATCATGTGCTTAAGATTGTATGTAGCAAAGGATGATTAGCACAAAGCATGGTGAAGCATGATGATCAAGTGTGGATGATGAAGTGCTTACCATGATGTGGAGTTGGAACAAGGTGCAACAAGTGATGCTCAAGGCAAATGTATCATGTAGGGATTTTTTATTTTACATCCAAGACACATAGAGGGTGTGGATGGCTTAGGATCGATAGCCGTACTATAAAGAGGGGAATTTCCGGGGCTATTGATCACTTAAGTGCCACTAGATGAAGATTCATTTGCATATGCATTTAGAATCGAGTAGAGAGCTAACTCAACGCCTCAAAAATGTTTGTGAAAATGCTAACACACATGCACATGGTGATGTACACTTGGTGATGTTAGCACATTTGCGAAGGCGGTGGAGTTTGAGCGGTAGAGAGGGGTTTGGGTTCCTCTCTCCCTCCCGCCGAGCTTGTGAGGCGAGATTCAGCGCTTTTCGAGAAATGAAACGCCTATTTTCCATTGTGCCGGACGCGAAGAAATGGAGGCGAACTGAGGTCACAGAGGTGACTGGACGCTGAACCGGACGCGGTCTCAGCGTAACCGGACACGTCCGGTCAGTTTCAGCGAGCAGCGCGAGGGGTTGCTAGGGTTTCTAACCGGAGTGTCCAACGCCTCACGGGACCGGCGCGTCCGGTCAACATGGCGTGGAGCAACGTTAGAGAAGAGCTAACCGGACGCAGTGGCGAGTCCGGTCACGATCGACCAGACGTGTTCGGTCGTGGTGGGTGCTTACTGGACTCAAACCGAACACTGGGTGTAACATGTCCGGTCAGTTCTGCAGCGCGTCTAGTCGGTGCTTCGCGAGCGCAGGCGCTATGCGATCGGCGCGTCCAGTCACTCTAGTGCGTGATCAAGTACTTTTAAGTGACCATTACGATCGAACGAATGAAATTCAAAGTGAGACACGTGGCGTTCATCGGGGAGGTCACGGTGGAGCGACCGGACGCTGTGCGCGTCCGATCAGGCCGGACCAGCGCGTCTGGTCACCCTGAGTGTGGCTATTTCGTGAGCCAACGACTCTATTCTTTCGGGGGCTCCTATATATACTTGTTGGTCGGCTCCTAGAAGACTCTCTTGGACATTTTGACTGTCTAACATCCTCTTGAGCTGAGCACATCTCCTCCCACTCATCTCCCTTGCTTGTTTACCTAATCAAAGCGAGATTGAGTGATCTCAAGTGCATTTGCTTGTGAGTTTGCATCTAGTTGGCACTTGGGTGATCATTTGCTGCGGGATTCTTGTTTCTCTTGGTGGTTGCTGCCACCTAGACGGCTTGGAGCAGCGGTGGAGGCCCGGCACGTGTTGGTGATTGTTCGTGGCTGGCTCTAGTGAGCTTGTTGTGAGGGGTTGTTGTGGTTCCCCGGTGGAGCGCTGAATTCCAACTCTAGTGGATTGCTTGTGTTGGAAATTCTCACCATTTGGTAGGTTCTTGTGGTGCCTTTTGAGAGGCTTGGTGTGTGATACGATTAGCCACCGAACCACGTGGTGTAGGGGGACACAACGGGGACTAGCGTGCCAGCAAGCACGTGAACCTCGGGATAAATCATCATGTCTTCACTTCATTGATTGCGGTTGATTTGTCCCGTTTGATTAGTTATCTTGGATATTATCTTTTGGATATTGATTGGTTGGCTCATTTCATCGCCCCTCGGTGAAATCTCTCGTATCTCTAACTTGCATTACATTTCAAGTAATTAATTGTTTACTCTTGCTAGCTTGTTGTTGTAGCTTGTGTAGTTTTAGTTTTGCGTAACTTGCTAGCTTGTTTAGTTGTTGCTCTTGCGGTTTGACTCGTGCGGTTGAGTGAAATCTATTAGAATTTTCATTTGGATAGGTGGCTTGCAACACCCCATAGGCTAGGCAAAACTCGCATCTCGCCATTTGTTGTTACTAATCAACTTGTCTAGCATTTTTTGTAGAAAGTTTTATTAGGCTATTCACCCCCGTCTAGCCATCAAGACCTTTCACCGCCTCCCCCAGGGTAGAAGCCATGTTGAACCAGCCCACGACCAAAGTATCCTCGACTGCGATGGAACGCGCCGCGGAACATGAACACGAACTTGCACCGTAGCCCGGTAACAACTCGATGATGGTCCCAACCAGGTGGGGCGATTCGTGAGAACCATCAGTAATCCAGGAGCTACAAAACTCAGGCGAAGTTCCTCACAATGAGACTCACCAAGGTAAAACAATCAAACAACCAATAGTGGCAACAACAAAGAAAAAATCAAAAGAACAATGCATGCATTGAAGTCTCAAAGGCTTACGCGTTACAATCATAAACGTTAAGGACCGTCGGCTCCTAAGCCATAGGCAAATACATCTAGTTGAACACACTATAAGAATGGATGTCAACACAACCCGAGGTTACACCGATCGTCGGAGCTCACGATTGACACCTCATGAAGCAGAGAGACCAGCACAAGGCATCTCTAACCTTCGGATCCGCACCGCAAGTAGGAGAGGACTATGAAAAGTAGCCTCAGGGAGACCTACCTCATGAAGCTTCCTTTAATATCTGAGGAAGAGGAGCCCTGTGAGGAACCTCCCCGATGCCGCTTCCGTTGGAGCCGAGAGACGAACGCTTGGCGACGAGCCAACGATCGTGAGCCACCGAGTTGATGCTCGAGTGCTCCTAGGTCAAGATCTGCGGGGCGAAAGGTCTCCCCACAAAAGCAAGTTGCAGAATGCCTTTCCACCCTTTAGGGTCCCCCACAAATGTCTAGACCAAGGAGCCGCATGTGCTAACCATGGGGGAGTCAAGCGGTCCACGCTTGAAAGGTCTTGATGGCTAGAGGGGGGTGAATAGCCTTTTAAAATTTCTACAAAGACAAGCTAAACAAGTTTATCAATATAACAAATAGCGAGATGCAAGTTTTGCTTAGCCTATGGGGTGTTTGCAAGCCACCTAACCAATTCAAAATTCTAGTAAATTTGCACTCAACCACACAACTTAGCTACAACTAAAGCTAACTAGCTACACTAACAAGCTAGCAAGGTAACTAAGAAATTAATACAAGAGGGAGTTAGGAGGGTATCACCAAGGGGCGAAGTATTGAGCCAACCAATCAATATGATCAAGAGATGAATTCCACAATACACAACCACCAGGATCGATTAGTCACAATAAGAAAGTGATGACACAAGATTTATCCCGAGGTTCACGTGCTTGCCGGCACGCTAGTCCCCATTGTGTCCCTCTTCACCACGTAGTTCGGTGGCTAATCGGTCACACACCGAGCCTCTCAAAAGGCGCCACAAGAACCTACCAAATGGCAAAAGGTTGAAAATGACATGAGCAATTCACTAACGTTGCCTTTGGCGCTTCGCCGAGGTAGGCACAAACCACTCACAATCACCGGAGGTGGCCAAGAACAATCACCAACTCTTGCCAACGCCTCCAAGCTGCTCCAAGCCATCTAGGTGGTGGCAACCACCAAGAGCAACAAGAATCCCGCAGTAAATCAACCACCAAGTGCCAACTAGATGCAATCTCACAATGCAAATGCACTTGGATCACTCAATCTCACTTCGAATATGCAAAGAAGCAAGAGAGATGAGTGGGAGGGGAGTTGCTTAGCTCAAAGTGCTCACAAGTATGTCAAAGAATGCAAGAGTTAGAGCTTTGAGCCGGCCAACGAGTATTTATAGACGTACCCCTTCGAATATAGCCGTTAGGCACTCGAAACAGATGCAGTCGCGCTGACCGAATGTGCTGGTCACGCTGACCGGACGCGCTGGTCGCGTGGACCGGACGAGCGAAGCTTGACCGGACGCGCTGGTCCCATAACCGACCGGATGCGCTGGTCAAGTCTGAGCAGCTCTCCAGAGAGGTAGCGACCGGACGCACTGTTAGATGAACCGGACGCCACAGTGCCAGCGTCTGGTTAGAGTCCAGTAAGCACCCAGAACGACCGGACGCGTCCAGTCGACCGTGACCGGACACGCCACCGCGTCCGATTAGAAGACCAAGATGCGTGCAAACCCTGAGCACTGACCGGACGCGTCCAGTCAAACAGAGACCGCGTCCGGTCACCTCTGTGACCTCCGTTTGCCTCCGTTTGATTCACCCTTTCACATATGAGCTAGACTAAGTATGTGTGTCACTTTAGCACATGTTTTAGCTCGTGAAACAACAGGTGACAACGCCTCCAAAACTCGACATTGGCGTAAAAGAAAATAGGCATTTCAATTCCTCGAAAACATGTGCGAGTGTGTTAGCATTTTCACAATCATTTTTTGAGGTGTTATTAGTTCTATCCAAATGCATATGATTTTGAAATGCACACCTAGAGGCACTTAGGAGTTCAATAGCCGCGTCATTCCCCTCTTTATAGTACGGCTATCTATCCTATAATGTAACCACACCCACTAGGTGTCTTGGTTACTAAAACACAACCCTTAAGCATATACCTTTGCCATGATCACATAGGGTTGCATCTAGATCCAAGTGTGGCCATCATGATCACCATGTCCATCTTGCCACCAACCTTGGAATGTACTAATCCTCATATGCTATATACAACTTAGGCATAGGATTAGTACTTAGGCATTGTCACTAATTACCAACACCAAACATAGAGCTTTTAACGCCACCCATGATATTGTTCCTCCCCATCTTCACGGAACTTCCTCTAACACCCAAGGAGGATGAACACCAGTGGGACCTAGCAGAACCTGATCTTGGAAGAGCCTTCCCAGCGATGGTGAAGTCACCGGGAAAAGCCACGAGCCATGAGACCCAGAGAAAGCAGCCACTCTCTCAAATTGGATGCCTGAGAAACTCGAAAGCTGGGAAGAAGGAGGAGGTGAGACTCGCTACCCTCGTCCCCCTTGACATAAATAGACGGCGCGAATATGAAGGTGAAGAAGATGGTGGTTGGCATTTAAGACGGGTGTGGACACCAAGACGCACTCGCAACCCGAGCAACAAAAGATGCAGCGGTCTAATCTCCCAGATGTCACGAGGCCTAAGAACAGTCATGGAGGTATATCAGACGTGTACGTTTTCCTTGGCATTTACTAGCTATTCCTATGACCCCAAGGTGCAGGGGAGGCAGCCGAGCAAAAGGCTGAGTGACAGATGCCAGCGAGGAAATAAATCCCAAGTAAGCATCCATACTTGTCGATTCATGCGCTCGTATTTTATGGCGCACAACCGCTCATGAGTGGGCTCCGCTAGGACACGACGAGGCTAGGGGAGGCCAACAACCCCTAGATTCACGTGCCGAGCGACCCACCGCATCCACGACCCCACGTCATGTTTAGGAAACCTTCTCTTAGGCCGGTCCTTAGGAGGACTCAAGGCCACAAAAGGGATAGGGGCAGGGAGGAGATGGGCCCCTATGGCTCTGAAAGGATCAAGATGCCCAAGAGGTGGTCCTTCCCCATTAAACATCTTGCTCTAGGCGGTGAAGCCTAATTTAGGAGCAACTCGGCTTCGATACCAATTGAAAGGATCAAGATGCCCAAGATGGAGGGTGAATTGGGCTTTTCTAAACAATAATTGCAAGAATTAAATCCTACAAGCCAAACTTCACCCCTAGCGCCTACTAGTGTTCCTTGTGATTCTACCGATAAAAGTTTTGCACCGTAAGTTCCAATCCTAGTCTAGCATGGTAATTCTAGGAAAGTAAATCAAGCAACAAAAGTAATACGAGAAAGTAATTGCTTGAAAGTAAAGGGTTAAGAACACGGCGATGTTTCCTGAGGTATCGGAGAGTCGCCACTCCCCACTAGTCCTCGTTGGAGCACCCGCGCAAGGGTGTAGCTCCCCCTTGATCCACGCAAGGATTAAGTGCTCTCTACGGGCTGATTCTTTGACACTTCATCGTGGTGAATCGCCCAAAACCGCTCACAAGATGAGTTGGATCATCCACAAGCTCCGTCGGATGATCACCAAACTCCCAATCACCACCAAGCCATCTAGGCGATGGCGATCACCAAGAGTAATAAGCTAGAACTCTCACTTGACCACAACAAGCCTAATGAGAAGATGGATGCACACTTGCTACTCCCTAGTCACTAATGAGGGATCTCAAACTTTGATTCTCAAATCACAACCCTCACTAGAGCTCTTGCACTTCCTTGCACTTGAAAGGTGTTTCTCAGCTGAACAAATGAGCAAGAGACCTCTAAAAGAGGTGTAGGGGATGTATTTATACACCCCATAATCAATTCCAACCGTTATATGCCAACTCAGCAAAATACGTACTGACCGAACGCGTCCAGTCGATGGCAACGGTCGAATTTGAAACCAGCTGCGCTGAGTGATCGGACACACCGATCAGGGGTGACCGGACGTGTCCGGTCGTGCAAGGACCTTACTGTACTATGACCGAACACTCGGTCGAGTTTGATTAGTGATGACCGGACGCGTCCGGTCAGCGAAGTACCTTACTGGAACGGGACCGGACGCACTTAGGACGCGTTCGATTGTTTTCCAGTCGCGTCCGATTAGTTCACTTACCCTCTGTGGCACGTGTCAACACGATCAACGTGTCCGGTCCTCACAAGGACCACGTCCAGTCAACCGAGTTGAAACGCAGTGACTGTCAGCACTGACCGGACGCGTCCGGTCAAGACAGAGACCGCGTCTGGTCAAGGGTAAACGGCTCAAACGACTTCGAAACGTGACACAACTTGAACCGAGTTGCTTCCAACTGAACTTTGGGCTTCACCTGAGCTGCCTAGTGCTAAGTTTGACAAGTGTGCACCACACCTAAACAAAACACTCACCTAGGTCAAGCTACTCGCTCATGCCCCCCTTTATAGTACGGCCAAAGGAAAAAAAGCAAAGATCCTAACGACTATTTCAAAGACAACTCAACACCTCGACGTCTGGAACTAACCGTCCTTAATCTTGACATTAATCCTTTGAAAACCGAAATGATTTCCATCAAGGGGTATGAATACCATAGTGCCCAAAGTAGTTACCAATCCCATGACCTAACTTACCAAAGTTTCTACAAAACAAACGTTAGTCATGGTAATAATGCGTTGTCATCAATTGCCGAAACCAACTCTCGGGGCCTAGATGCTTTCAATCTCCCCCTTTTTGGTGATTGATGACAACACCTTGATTCAGAAGATTTAAGAGTTGAGGTTTTCGAACATGCTTGGTTCACATAAGCAAAAAGCAATAAGCACAAGAGGTTAGGAATTGCTTATGTGCTCCAAGCCAACAGGGTGTACTCATAAGATGAAACATGAAGAGTTAGTACACAAAAACATAGCTCATATTAAATCAAAGTAAGGCACGGAAGCACAACCTTATGAGCTAGAACCAATCAAGTGACATGATATATAATAGCAACAAGATAATCCACATATAACTCAAGTACTCATAAGCACACATGTCACAAAATGCAAGTGCGGGAATATAAACATGATGCATGAATATAGCATGAAAGAAGCACACAATGAAAAACAAAACCCTCTCTCAAAACTCCCCCTGAATCTACTTTCTCTCCCCCTTTGGCATCAAGAGCCAAAAAGCTAAGGTCTGACGGAGGAACAGAAGCAGTCGTGTCGGGTGCCGAGGAGCGTGGAGTGATCATGAACTGAGAAGTGTCCTCCTCTGACTCTGAGCTGGCAGGCTGACCCTATGTAGATACACATGGTAGTGAAGCAGTCTGGGTCTATAATGCAGGAGCAGGAACTAATGATGTGGTAGCAACAAGAGCCACAGTCTGTCACCTGAGCCTGAAGAGCACCAACCGTCGGGGGATCAGTCGAAGCAACTGACAAAGGTACTGTCTCTGTAGTCCCTGTCCCTATCACTGGAGGAGCCACTGTCTCTGAAGCTGACATCCCTGAAGTAGTCACAACTGTGGTATGGGAGGGTGTTGGCTGACCAGTCAACTCACTGTAGGATGCACTCAAGTCAGTGGAGAATGAGTGCCTGTCAGTAGGTGAGGCCTGAGCTAAACTGGTGGAGTGAACCCCGTCTGAATGGGAGTGTAGCTCGGGGACTGAAAAGTCTGAGGGACCTGCTGCTGGGGGGAGGTAAACTGAAAGCTCGGTTGTCCGTGACTCTGAAGTCCACTTGACTGTAACGCTGGAGTAAGGACAGACAGAGGTGGAGGAACCCCAATAGTAACAAGGTGTCGTAGGAGCTCAAGATACTACTGCTGGGTGGCTGCCTGCTACCTCTGCATCTCAAACTGCTGCCTCTTAAACTCATCCTGACGAGCCTGAATCTGAGCGAATGCAGCTGCATTATCCTGAGCCTGTCGCTGCAGCTGAGTCTCCTGCCTCTCTTGAGCCTGGGTCAGCCTCTCAAGGATAGCCACCATGGCTGGGTCTGAGTGGGAGGATGAACCTGAACCACCGGCCTCATGGTCGTGAGACCGAGGAGAGCAGTACCGAGGAATAGGCTGATAGTCCTCATCCGTGCTGTCAATGGCGTCATCCTCGTCTGGATCAGCTGGCTGGGCATCTAGGTCTGCAAGCTCGGCCTCTGCAAGGCCCTCAACTGTCTTGTCCTGCTCAGCTGCAGTCTCTGGAACCTCTGCCCTCTGATGCTGCCCCTGCCTAGGTGCCTGCTCTCGATTAATAGAAGCCCACAACTGTTGAATGTCATACTTAGGGAATGCAGTAGTGGTGTCTAAAATCTCAGCTCTAATCTCAGCAGGTAGGTCACATGTAGATCGAATAAGAAAGCAAATCCAGTGTGCATAGGGTAACTGACGGTGACCCTTGAAACCCTCTACCAAAGTGTCCTCCATCTCATAGAGCATCAGATCCCAAATGTCAAACGGAGTCTAAGAGATGAGGTGATGAACTACCCATAGCTGCATACATGTCAAGCCCTCTCTATATCCCAACCTCGGAAGTAGTGTCCGTCTCACAATAGCATCCAACACTCGAGCAAGGGGTGTCAAGCTGGCAGGTGTACATCTGGACCCCTCGCCAAACGGCTCACGAAAGCAAGGTCTGATCAGATCTGTAGGTGGCACAGAACCTTCGTGTGAACGCCTCGGTGGTGAAGTCTGACCAAAGCACAACTGGTGGATCTTTGTCTCTAAAGCGGGGAGCCTGAGAATCTCCCATACCCTGGTGCTGTACAACCTACGGTCATGGCCTCGGAATGCAAAGTGAATATACTCGTGAGCAGGGTCAATCCAAAGTGAGGAGTAGAACTCTCTGACCCAAGTACCGCAGTAAGCTCCAGTTCATCCCAGAAAGTCTGACAGTCCAGGTAAGAAAGAAAGGTGTGGTTGGAGCTACTCACCAACAACAGCAACTAGAGCCTCAAGTCGACAAACTCTATGAGGTCTGAAAGCAATCCCACTGTCAACATATGCTCTGTAGAAATCCTCGTGCAGAGGTGTGTAGAAGCCTTTTGAGGCTCGGGGGTCCCGCTGAGGTGGGAACCACCGACCAACCTCGAAAAACCTGAGAGCCTGGACCTGTCGTGCTGTAGCTCCCCTCTGGTCAAAGTGCTCGACTGGGGGGTGACCTTGAGCTCTGGGAGGTGGACGACCTCCATGTCACTGACCCTCTGGCCTAGGTGTCACCTGAGCACGCGTTCGTCCTGAGTGACGACACGGTGGAGTCTGTACTGACTGCTCCTCTATCTCTTCTGTCTCCTCTGTGGGCTACACTACAGGCTGGTCCTCAGTCTCCTCAGTAGCCTCTATACCGAGCTGTCGACCTTCAAGATGAAAGCGACGCTCACCAATGTGAATGCCACTACCTCTGTCACCTCTCTCTGCTAGATCTGCCGCATCAGCTACTGCCTGTGCTAACTCAGCCTCAGTGAGTGTCCTCTTTGTCTTCTTGGCGGTGATCTTCTTATGCTTGCCATGGGCAACCTCTGTCATCTGAGGAGGACTCTCGTCCCCGTCACTCGGTGCATCACCAGCATTCTTGCAATGAACCATGCTGACTAACCTCTGTGTGACTGAGAAACCCTGAACTGAAAAGATGATGAGCTGACTCTCGTGAGGCTTGGCCTCAATCCGTATCCACAGGCTTGGCCTCGGATTCAAATCTGACCAAGAGAATCAACTGCCACACACAGAGCACCGACAAGACTCTCTGTAAAGATAGAATAGATAGAGCTACTATTAAGCAATATATTTTAACTAATAGATGAGCGAAGTCCTTATGAGAGCAAGCATATGAGATAAGACGAGAATAGAGCGTGATATGCTACCTCAGACGAGCAAGACTCCGGTGAAAAGGTAAGGGACCTTGACACGCGAGGTTCCACAGAAATGACAGACGAGCGCTGGAGTGTCGAGACAAACAAAAGGTGAAATTAGAATACAATGGGATTTCATCGGCAATCCAAAAAGTAGGTCAAGGTAACGTGAAAGAACCTCATGGAGATGAAGTCACGCGAAGGGCCTTCGCCGGAGGACGGTCGGAGAGAAGCGATGACGTCGGCGAGAGCTAGGGTTGGATCAGCGGCGGTGGGGTAGTGTCGTGGAGGAGAAACTGCGTGGTTCGTAGGGTTTGAAGCAGCGATGGATCATGGGCAGTGGATGGAGGAGCTAAAGCGACATGGCTGTACAGAGAAGAACCAGCGGCGGGCTGCAACGAGGGAGAGTCGGCCAAGGCGCGGCTATAGTGGAGGAGCGGGCGGCTGCGGCGCGACACGCGGATGGTACGGCAGCGGCGCATGGCAGATCATGGGCGGCAGCATGGTAAGTGGCGCGGCAACACGGGCGGCTAGGGCTAGGGTCGGGTGAAAGCGGCGGCGTGCGAAAGAAGAAGAAGAAAAGAATAAAAAGGATGAATCGGTTATAAGACGGCTCAGATCTGCTTTTCTCGAGATGACCGGATGCGCTGTTCACCTGACCGGACGCGCTGCAGAGGCGTCCAGTCAGAGTCCAGTAAGCTCCTAGCGTGACCGGACGCGTCCAGTTAGAGCTGACCAGACGCGGACAGAGTCCGGTCAGAGATCACCCGGGAACCCATCATGCATGACCGGACGCACTGGTGGGGTCTGGGACCGGACGTAGTGGTCACAGCATCACGTCCGGTCAGAGGTCCATGAGAATTGTCTTCGGTATGACCGGACGTGTTGGTGGTAGCCAGGACCGGACGCAGTGGTCGAGCAGAGTCGCGTCCGGTCCAGCGTCCAATCGTAGTTTTTCGCCTTTCTTCATTCCGACCTTCGACGCGACATCTCCCAATCAAGTTCCAATTCAAAGAGACCCAAATAAACACCAATTGAAACCTGATATGAGTGACCTCTCTCAAACCCTCAAGTTTTTCAAAATATTTTGCCTTAGGCTAGTATTATTTTTAGGAAAATATGCGACAAACACCCGAGAAGCAACGTATGGCCATGCAATAGAGTTTACAAACCCTTGGGAGCATCAAATGCTCTCTCTATCCATGGACGAACATAGAGGTTGCTCAAAGTCAAACCGAAAAGAAACGACAAAGCAACAACCATGCATATGCAATGCAAAGCGAGAAGGTAAAACTAGATTGCTTGTCAAGTTTGATCCATGGTTAGGCTTCTTCACTCCTCCAAAGGAGGGTTATCGTAACCATGTTAGACAAGTCCTAGATGCATTACGGAAATTTAAACATGACATATAATACAATGCAATGCAAGGCAAGGGACAACACAAGCTCATTTTTTAAAGTTACTAGAATCAAGCACATTTAGTTCACTTCTCAACCTACAAAAGGTAGCCTCATCCAAAGGTTTAGTGAAGATATCCGCTAATTGATTTTCACTTCTTACACCTTATAGTGATATATCATTTTTAGCAACATGATCTCTTAGAAAGTGGTGGCGGATATCAATGTGCTTGGTGCGTGAGTGTTGTACCGGATTTTTAGCAATTTTAACGGCACTTTCATTATCACATAAAAGTGGCACCTTATCAAGAACAAAAACATAGTCTAGAAGGGTTTGTTTCATGTATAAGATTTGTGCACAACAAGCCCCCGTGGCAATGTATTCTGCCTCGGCGGTGGACAAAGCCACACTATTTTGCTTTTTAGATGACCAAGATACTAAAGACGTCCCAAGCAATGGCACCCTCCGGATGTGCTTTTTCTATCAATTTTGCAACCGGCATAATCCGAGTCGGAATAGCCAACTAGTTGGAATCTAGCTCCTTTGGGATACCAAAGACCAAGGCTTGGAGTGTTCTTAAGATATCTTAAGATTCTTTTTATGGCACTTAGGTGAGGTTCTTTAGGGCACGCTTGAAAGCGAGCACACATGCACACACAAAACATGATATCGGGCCTAGATGCGGTAAGGTACAACAAGCTACCAATCATAGAACGGTAGAGAGTTTGATCAACTGGTTTACGTCCCTCATCTAGGTCGAGATGTCCATTAGATGGCATTGGGGTCTTGATTGGCTTATAATCCTCCATCTTGAATCTCTTGAGAAGATCCTTGGTATACTTTTCTTGAGAGATAAAAATCTCTTCTCTCATTTGCTTGACTTGAAAACCAAGGAAGAATATAAGTTCACCAATCATAGACATCTCGAACTCCTTCGACATCAATTCACCAAATTTCTTGCAATAATCTTCATTTGTTGATCCGAAGATAATATCATCAACATAGAATTGACAAATGAAGATCTCCCCATTAAGCTTCTTGGTGAATAGTGTGGTGTCGACCTTCCCAATAGTGAAGCCCTTCTCAATGAGGAAGTCCCGAAGGCGCTCATACCACGCTCTAGGGGCTTGCTTGAGCCCATATAGCACCTTGGACAACCTATAAACATGATTAGGATATCTAGGGTCTTCAAACCTGGGAGGTTGATCAACATAGACTAGTTTATTTATGAAGCCATTTAAAAATGCACTTTTCACATCCATTTGATATAGTTTCATTTCATGATGCAATGCATATGCAAGAAGGATACGAATGGCTTCAAGTCTTACAACGGGTGCAAAGTGAAGGGTCGAGATGGCGGACTAGAGGGGGGGTGAATAGTCCTTTCTAAAACTTAAACGCGTTGGCTAAGACTACACCCCTCTATCTAAGTTCTCTAATGTAACAGAACCGACCAAATTATAAGAGCACAAGTACAAAAACAAGCACCGAAGCACTCAAATTTTCGAACTTGAGCCCATATAATCCCGGTAGTCAATCGAAATCACAAAGGATTTCAAACCAACTTGCTTACAACCAAGATCGCATCATTCAACATACAACATCATATGTTACATTTCACAAGTAGTTCGGAATAAGTTTACACCACGGAGTTGCAATTATTACAAACCAAGTTTGGAAAGTAGCGGAAGCATAACACACACACACCAGTTGTTTAACTACTGCCAGTCTTGTTGATCAACAACCCACAAAAGCATGAGGAAAGTACATAAAAGATGATCACGCCCTAGTGATCTAGTCTTCGTCACCCGCAGGGTGGAGACACGTCTTGTAGAAGCCTTGATAGAGCATATCATCTGCAACAGGGGGGAATAAACCCTGAGTACTGGAATGTACTCAGCTAGACTTACCTGTCAAAAACCAGAAATAACATGACACCAAGGATTATGCAAGGCTTACACAAGAGGCTAGCTGACACCACATTTGCATAAAGGCATAAGTAGTTGAAACTCTTATAACCTGTACTAGCAGTTATTTTTAGCAATTACCTGTCATCTATCTTAGCACCTGTACTAAACATGCACTTGATTATCATCACACAATTATTAACATTATTTCCATAGCAGGTATAAATTGTGGCAACATTGTATCATTCACTTAACCATCTGTTCAATTAATGAGATCTACGTTGCCGCTACTCAAGTCAAGTGCTCACTAACCGGGAACTACGGCGATTCGAATCGAATTCCTATCCAGCTGGAGGGGTATTTCTAACACTCACCGTGCAGACCCCTGCCAGGGTCGCAAAGGCCACCTTTTCATATGATTCAGGAATTGCGGGTCCGAATGATGTCGCGACCCCAAGGGCGACACTCTGCCAGGTGATAGAGACTCTAACCCCCCTTGGTCTCACGCCAATGTCCCCAAGCACATCCTTTCTCTCCTCCAAGAAGCAACCTACCATTCGATTCCCGGCCTGAATCACATTACTCGGCTTCGCGGTCGGAACGACTTATCCGGCCAACTAAGTGTTAGACTGCGTTCAACATGACTCAAGGACGTACAGCGAATCGGTCCTTAAACGACTCAGACGGGCATAGCTCCACACCCAAGACGTGAAGTGTCTTGCGGCTGTACTATCAAACTCCCGCCCAGTCTCAATTTCATTTTAAAGCATTGTTCCATCCATGATAGCTATAAAGCCACTCGTGACTCCGTCCTACATCTCGTGGATGACCGAAAATCACCCGACTTCTACTGTACTAAGCAGGGCTAAGCATGGACACGTGCCTAAACCTAACTTAGGATTTAAGTACGATATCTGGACAAGGACAGGTATAATGCAACAATTGTTTTCATACAACTTCTACAACTTAATGCAGTAAACAATTAAAAGTACTGAAGATATATTTATAAAACGATGGGTTCAGCATGCACCGGGGCTTGCCTTTGAGAAAGGTCGAAGGCCGGTGGTCAGGACACTCGGGCAGATCTTCTGCAGGAGCTTCTCCGCCAGTTGGTTCTTCTGCTGGCTCCGGCTGATTCTTGATCTCCTCCGGTACCACTTGCTCAAACTCGAGGAGTGTTACCCCCTCCGGAACACCTATTGCATGAGTGCATAATAAATCTCATGGATGCATAATGAAAGATGCAGTATGCTCGGAATGAAATGCATTACAACATTCTTAAAGCTCTATTCAAATCACTTCAAAAAGTAGGTGCAAATTTCCTCTCCAGTAGAGAAGTACTTACCTAAACTACTCAACCTAAGATATAGCTGTTCTTCTTCGGTTAAGGCCCTAACACCTAACAATTACAAGAGTAGCATTACTTAGGTTACCACACCACATCCAACAGCAAATACCACAGTAAAGCATTCTAGACAGCAGCTACTTGTTTTTAACATAACTGGAGATTCCCAACTCCAAAAGATATGATCTAAGACAATCTGGAAAGCTTAAGAAATGCACTACAATTCATTTTCAGACCTCAACCCCAAACTCCTAAGTTTTCCATGTCGAATTTCATAAGTTCCAGAATCTGTCCTCTTTAAACAGAGAGTAGCAAATTCTGGACTGTCACTTTAAATAGCAATAACTCTCAAACTACTAAGCGAAATGCTTCCAAATTTTGACACACGCTAGTTGATCAAGTTTACTACAACTTTGGTATTTACAAGTTTTCCAGCAACCATACTTATCAAAGGTCAAACTTAGAAATACTACCAGCTCCCAGAAAACCTAGAATTGAAAGGATTAAATATTTATTTATGTGGCAAACATCCCTTAAAACTAAACTAATGTTACCACAAGTTCACATAGATCACAAAAACACCAGAAAGTCAGGTGTGCCCACCTAGAACATTTATTTATTCTCATTTCTTAATTTACTTAATTAATTAAGGGGAATTTTAAACATATATGTAAACTCCTCCTAAAATTCTACATAAATTACAGAGGACTCTCTGACCCAAAAAGAGACCACTGTAAAAATTTGAACTAAATTTATTCAAAAGAACTCCCTATACAAAATTCACAAGTCCAAAAGGCTGATTTTTGTATAATTAATAAATCATATTGAAACGTATCAAACAACAGATTTCATAATTTTCCTGGACACTTTAGGGTACCCAGACATTCTCCAAAAAGTTACAAGAAGATTGCACATGTAGAAAAATTACTAAAATTCATTCAATTATTTCCTAGAATAAAAAGATAGCCTTATAACTTCAAAAGTACTTGGGCACTAATGTCCAAATTTTTACCAGGGTTAGGGCAAGTATAAATTGACCTAACCACCAAATTTCATAATTTTTGGGATAATACAGCTTAAGTTATACATTTAACAAATTTGCATGCATTTCAAAACACATTTAAAAGATCTGTTTAATTCTCCAGAAAACTAAACATCACATACTATATTTATATTTTTCTAAAATACTACACAACATGTAGATCATAACAAAAATTTTCTCACGATTTTTGAGCAAGTACAACCCTAGATCTACATTTTCCAAACCACCACAAAAATCTGTGACAAAAAGAAAAAGAAAAACATTACTACACCCTAACCGCTACAGTGCCGGGCCGGCCCGGTTCACCAGCGCGGCCCAGCCAGCGCGCGGCCCGACCTGGCTCCCGCCCGCGCGTGGCACAGATAGGTGGGTCCCCGTGGTCGGTGACAGAGGGCAGGGGAGCGGCGAACCGCGAGCTCCGGTGAGCTCAAGCTCGCCGGAGGGGAGCTCGCTCGGGAAAACAAACACACCCACGCGTTCCCCGTCGTACGGTGCTTCGATTCATGCAAGCAGAAAGGTTTGGGTTGGAGTGGGAGGGGCTCGCCACCGGGAGCGGCCGCCGGTGAGGGTCGGTGACGGTGCGCCGCCACCGGTGAGGCCGCACGGTCACAACTGAGCTCGGTACGAGCTTCACTGCAACGAGGCGGAATGATTGAGGTAGAAAGGGGAGATGGAGAGAGGCCCGAACTACTCCGGCCACGGTGAACCTACATGGCGGAGCTCCAGTGACCTATCGGGAATGGGCGGAGGTGGCAATGCGGCTCACCTCGAGCTCAATCGATCCTACTAGCTGGTCGAGGAGGTGCAGGGCGATGTAGCGGAGGGATGGACGCGATCTGGTGAGCGGTGGTGCGATGGTGAGCGCGCGCGAGCTCGCCGGTGTGGGGGCGGCAATGGCGGCTCGGTTTCTCCGTTTTGGAACCGAATGAGGGAGGGAGAGGGAATGGAGGCAGCTTTGACGTGTCGTGGCGGTCTTGAAGGCGCCGTGGACTGACCGGTGGGGCCAAGGCCGGCGTACGGTCGCCACCGTGTGTCCACGCATCGGCGAGGGCCTGTGGCCGGTCGGCCACTCCCCTCTTCTGACGAAACTGAATCGCGATGAATGGTGACAGCGATGACCGACTGACAGAGCAACTTCGTCGATGATTAACTCCTAAACCAGCTCGTCTTAGTGAAACCTCCAAATAGCAA
The DNA here is from genome assembly GCA_038087645.1 of Saccharum hybrid cultivar R570. Lineage (NCBI taxonomy): Eukaryota > Viridiplantae > Streptophyta > Magnoliopsida > Poales > Poaceae > Saccharum > Saccharum hybrid cultivar. Next base: position 9,229,911 of record JAQSUU010000005.1, on the reverse strand, counting down.
AGTTGTAGACCTATGTGAGCACTACAAGTTTGTAAAAGACATCATGAGCTGGTTCGGTTTAGTTGGTGAGATATAGTGACCTCAAGTGGTGCCCGGTGAAACTGAAACGTGATTTCAGTGGTTAAAACCGACTGAAACCCTAACTTCATGACTCTAGATCTCCTAAACCAGTGAGAACCAGGTATGGTTGATGTTGGCAATATTGTAGATCTACATGAGAGCTACCAGTTTGTCAATATGAGTGGAAGCTGGTTTGGCCTGGTTTGCAAACTAGAAGCTCCTAAAGTAGGCCACAGTAAAACTGGAGGGACACTTGGAGACTTAGAAAAATTCTAAGTGTTGAGACAGCCCCTCTAGCTGACTTGTGGGCCCTTTTTGAGCATGTTCTGGTCAGTTTCATGAGATGGTCATATTGAGACTTTTGTTCCCCATAAAATTCCCTACAACTTTGCTTAAGGGTGCTCCTCCATGCAAGGTCTCTAAGCTAGACTTTTTAATTGGTCAAACTAGAGCATCCTAGGGCTAAATGGTGGTCAACCACCTCTTGGAGGGCATTTTAGTGATTTTGATCAACATGAACCTTGCTCCAAGAGTTACCCTAAGTATAACTAAGGTGTTGTGAGACATAATTGGCTACTCTACCTTTTAGTTACACCAACTACCAAGTATCACATGATGTGAGCCAAACAAAACTTCTAAAAACAATCACATTTGTTGCATCACATAAAATAACATGAATGATGCATGCTTATGCTTATGCAAATGTAATGCAATTATGGAGCTAAACACTTGAGGTGTTACAGCCCTCCCCCCTTATAAAAATCTCGTCCTGAGATTTGGAAAGCGTACCATTTTTTATAGAATTCTTTATAGCCATCCCTCAAATAATCTTCCCGTTCCCACGTAGCATCACTTTCACTACCCTGATTACTCCACATCACTTTATACCACTTAACCACTTTGCTTCTAGTCACTCGTTCCTGGGTATCGATCACTCGGACTGGCTTTTCTTCGTAGGTTAGGTTGGATTCAAGCCTGATATCTCCTAAAGGAACTTGTTCCTCAGGGACTCGAAGACACTTTTTGAGCTGAGATACATGGAAAACGTTGAATATGGCACTCATTTCAGGGGGTAACTGGATTTTGTACGCAACAGCTCCACTCTTGCCTATGATCTAGAAAGGACCCACGTATCTTGGCGCAAGTTTTCGCTTAACACCAAAACGTTGGACACTCTTCATTGGAGAAACTTTCAAATAAACGAAGTCCCCAACTTCAAACTCGAGTGGCTTTCTACGACGATCAGCATAACTTTTCTGTCTAGCTTGGGCTACAGCCATATGTTTTTGGATGGTACGGACTTGTTCCTCAGCTTCCTGGACAAAATCAATACCATAATACCTTCTTTCCCCAGCTTCTACCCAGTTTAGAGGAGTTCTACACTTACGACCGTACAAAGCTTCGAACGGGGCCATCTTAATACTCTCTTGGTAACTATTATTGTATGAGAATTTGGCTAGAGGTAACCATTTTTCCCAAGAACCCTTGGATGAAATGACGCATGCACGCAATAGATCTTCTAAGATTTGGTTAACTCGTTCCGTCTGACCAGACGTCTGGGGGTGATAAGCAGAGCTTCTCACTAACTTGGTTCCCAGAAGGTGATGCAAGTGCTCCCAAAAGCGAGCAGTGAACTAGGGACCACGGTCAGAAACGATAGTACAAGGTACCCCATGGAGTCGGTCTATTTGATTGAAGTACAACTCAGCATAGTCAGTGGGACGATAGTCCACTCTAACCGGAATAAAGTGAGCTGATTTGGTCAAACGATCCACAATTACCCAGATGGAGTTATGATTTTTGACAGTAGGAGGAAGTCCGACAATGAAATCCATGCTTATCTCTTCCCATTTCCAGCCTGGGATAGAAATTGGTTGAAGTAACCCAGCTTTCATGTGCACAGCTTTAACTCTACAGCAGGTGTCACACCTAGCAACATATGCCGCTATCTCTTTCCGCATCTTGGTCCACCAATAAAGTGGCTTCAAATCATAATACATCTTATTACTACCAGGATGGATGGACAACTTGGAAGAATGTGCTTCGGACAAGATCTGATCTCTAAGCTCTCGGTCCTTAGGTACCACTAATCTATACTTAAACCACAGCACACCTTCGTCATCTAACCTGAAATGCTTAGTTTCTTCCTCTTTCATCTTTCGTTTTATGTGGAATATACCCGGATCAGTCTTTTGGAGCTCAATAATTTTGTTTTTTGAGAGTACCACTGACAGTGATGTTGTACAAGACTGTTGGATGTAACAGGCGGGATCGATGAAAATCAGTCTCAACTAAGGAATGGCAATGAGACTTACGGCTTAAAGCGTCCGCAACCACATTTGCCTTGCCAGGATGATAGTGTACTTGAAGGTTGTAATCCTTAATCAACTCGAGCCATCTTCTCTGACGCATATTTAACTCGGGTTGGGTGAAGATGTATTTGAGGCTTTTGTGGTCTGTATAGATATTGCAGACATTGCCCAGCAGATAATGCCGCCATACTTTCAAAGCATGAACAACTGCAGCCAGTTCTAAGTCATGCGTTGGATAATTCACCTCATGCTTCCGAAGTTGCCGCGAGGTATATGCAATTACTCGGCCTTCCTGCATCAAAACGCCTCCCAAACCTATGCCTGAGGCATCACAATAAACATCAAATGGTTTCTCGATATCCGGTTGTACCAAAACCGGAGCCGAGGTTAGGAGGGTTCGCAGTTGGTGAAAAGCCGCATCACACTCAGGAGTCCAGACGAACCTAGTGTCTTTTTGCAGCAACCGAGTCATGGGCTTGGCTATTTTTGAAAAATCCGGGATGAAGCGACGATAATAGCCAGCCAACCCAAGAAAACTCCGGACCTCATGAACCGAAGTAGGAGCCTTCCAATTCAATACTTCTTGTACCTTAGTGGGATCCACCATAATTCCCCCATCGGACAACACATGCCCAAGGAAAGGTACTTCACGAAGCCAGAATTCACACTTACTGAACTTCGCATACAGTTGATGTTCATGCAGTCTGGTGAGGACAATACGCAAGTGTTCAGCATGTTCTTCCTCATTTTCAGAATATACCAAGATGTCATCAATAAACACCACCACAAACTTGTCCAATTCGGGCATAAACACCGAATTCATCAAGCACATGAAGTGTGCGGGGGCATTTGTCAGGCCGAAAGACATAACAAGATACTCATAAAGGTCGTATCTTGTCGAGAAGGCTGTTTTTGGAATATCTTTAGGACGGATTTTAATCTGATGGTACCCAGACCTTAGATCAATCTTGGAAAAGACTTTAGCTTTGGACAACTGATCGAACAAGATATCGATACGCGGCAGAGGATACTTATTCTTAACAGTGACTGCATTCAGAGGTCTATAGTCTACGCACATCCGCAAGGTCTGATCCTTCTTCTTTACAAAGATAGCAGGGCATCCCCATGGAGACGAGCTAGGACGAATCAACCCCTTCTTCAAAAGTTCATTCAACTGCACCTTAAGTTCAGCTAACTCATTCGGAGGCATCCTATAAGGTCTCCTAGAGATGGGTGCCGTGCCAGGCAACAACTCGATCTTAAATTCCACATCCCGATCCGGAGGAAGTCCCGGCAAATCATTGGGAAAAACGTCCGGAAACTCATTTACTACGGGAATTTCAGCTAACGCCTTTGCTTGCACAGCATGAACTTCCCCAGACAAATCAACTTTTCTAGGAAGTTGTACTAGAAAACCCTTTTGATCTGTGGGATCTCTAAGCATAACTACCCGAGTGGACGTATCAATGAGTACCCCATTCTGGCTCATCCAATTCATGCCTAGAATAACATCTATGCCTAATCCTGGCAACACCAATAATGCAAGCGAATAATTTCGCCCTTCTATCTCAAACTCAAGATTCCCCACTACTTTATTCGTGGAAATATTCCCACTTGCTGCACTAATGCAATAACCCCCACCTTCGACAGTATGCAATTTGTGCGCAAACTTTGATGCAAACTTAGGACTGATAAAGGAATGCGAAGCACCTGAATCAAAAAGTACCACTGCAGGGTGTTGGTCAACTAGGAACTTACCAGCAGTGACAACCTCACCAGATGGGATTTCCTCAATACTGTTATAATGAAAGTGTCCCTGACGGCCACCTTGGTTGACATTCTTCTTAGGGTAAGGACAGTTCTGGGACCAATGGCCTGGCTTGTTGCAGTTCTAGCAAGGCATGTTGCTGGGAGGAACACTAGAGCTGTTCTGACCAGAAGTTCCCTTTGGCAGAGCGACTGTATAAGCCTTGCGGAACCCAGTTTTGGCAGCAGTCTTCTTCTGTGGCGAATGGAACTTGGTATTCTGAGCAGGTGGACGAGGGGAAGACCTAGGTGCAGCTGAGGTCCGAGACTGCGAAGCACTCGCCTCAACGGCCCTTTTACGGCTCTTAGAGGCAGAATAAATAGCATTATTGTTCTCCTGGGTCAAAGCATCACTGATAAAATCATTGAAGGTAGTACACTTGCTAGTGCCCATAGTCTTCATCAGCTTTGGGCCGAGGCCCCTTTTGAAGCTAGCAATTTTCTTGGCATCGGTATCCACAAACTCTGTGGCATACCTTGCCAGGTTGTTGAAAGACTGCAGATATTCAGTCAAGCTTTTATTTCCCTGCGACAGCCTCATGAATTCTGTGTGCTTGATTGCCATAAGACCTGGAGGAATATAGTTCCCACGGAATGCTGCCTTGAACTGGTCCCAAGCAATCGGGACATTTGCAGGCAGTGTGGAACGATAGTGGCTCCACCAAATACCCGCTGGACCATGTAACTGATGAGAAGCATACTCAGTTTTAGCTCATCGGTCAAGCGAAGTAGACGAAACTTTTGTTCAATAGTGTTCAACCACTCGTCGGCTTGCAGTGGTTCTTCCGCCTCCTTAAAGAGCGGGGGCTTAGTATCAAGAAAATCCTTGAAATCACTGTACTGATTGGGTTCTGGGCCCTGGCGGCCATGACGAGCCTCCCGATTGGCCAGTTGGCGCATAGCGTCAGCCAACATGCGCTGCCCTTCTACCACGGACTGCATCAGCTCATCCGGAGTAGGTGGTGGCGGAGGGGGTGGCTGTTCCTCATCCTCGTTGCCACGACCCCGACGGAGATTGTACGACATCTGCAAAATGCATAGCCAATGAGCACTGACGATGTGGGAAATTTGTAGACGAATTATTGCAAATATGTCAAACTGACTTCATGAAATGGACTTCTCAATTAATCAAGGCACAATAATTCATCACAACCACACAATCCATTCAAGCGCATCAATTGACGCAATCATACAAGGGAGTCCATCAAGATGTATTCTGATAAAGGCTCACTCACAAGGAGCACAACAGTTACTGAACTGTTTACGTTACTATCTACGTGATTTTTGACCTTTCGCACGGTACTTGGATTCGATCTCAAAATTTTTAGTTGACTGTGAAAGGCTACTTCAAACTGACCACAAAGAGACTTCTCAATGGAGAGTTCCATGGTGGATCATGACTAGCCACCTCGATACCAGCGCGTGCCAAGCAGCACATCCTTATGTCGCGTGCCATAGGAGGCCCTCGGTTTCGTCGCGGCACCGAAGGGTGCTAATCGTGACACCATCATCGAACGCAACACAATAAGACATCCCATTGCGATCGAAATTAACAGGTTCAAACTAACATCCAGGAAACATAGGGTTCGACCTTACATCCCAAAGTCAAGTTATTACACAGCCTCACTCCCACACAGGGAGGGCACAAAAGATGGTCCTAACGTCATAGGTACGCGATGACTACTCTAAGCATCGTCCTCAGAGTCGGTGTCAAGGATCTCCCCGCCGTCCTCATCACTAACAGGCTCTAACTCCTCGTCTTCTTCTTCTTCTTCTGGCTCTTCCTCTGGTGCTTCTGCAGGTGGGGCATCCTGTGGTCCATTGACCTCCACTTCATCCTCATCCTCAGCCATGAAGATTCCCGAACCCATGTTCTCATCTGCGTTGTTGTTTCAAGGCAGCAGAGGATTAAGCTAGTTGTTCAGGCGGTGAACTTCTTCATGAAGGTTGTCATTGTATTCTTCAGCATTCTCCAACTGTTGTTCGAGCTCAAACTGACGAGCTCTCAGAACGTTCTCCTCATGCCAGGCTTCATCCCTCTGGTTCATGACGTGGACCAGCATGCGTTGACAGTTGCGATTGGCTACTGTCAACCTCTGGACTGCAAGCGTTTCCTGATCACGGTCACGGATCACTTGCTCTAGTTGCTGCCGTGCTGCATCCCTAGCAGCAGTCACTTCGGCCAACTCAGCCCGCAGCCTTTCCACCTCAGAGGTTTTGGGGCGGGGCTCACGTGGAGCTAGCTGGTGGCGAGGGACCCTTCCCCCGGTCGACTTACGGGCAGTCATCTTAGTACGTGCCATCTGTATCAACAAGATATGACTTAAAGTGAGGATCATTTAGGGGATACGAAATTTAATTTAGTCAGGACTATTGAAATTTTTAAGGAGGGAGTAAATGACATGTATGGTATAATTAAACATGATGCATGCACGTTCCGTACGCCCTCTCACCTTAGTAGAAAACTAAAGTTCTAACGCTAAGCGGTGGCATACATACGTTCTCTCATATAAGTGAAACTATCGGTCTACTCGTTACGCTGTTAGTGTACCTGCAGAAAATCTCATTGCAGCCCAACAATTCCCAGAATAAACATACAAGAAAGCAGTAAACTAAATACTTTCCATATATACATCCCCTGATGTATATATTTCAGTATCAAAGCTACCCGATTTATAGATGCCCACAATTAAGTGCTTACATAATTACATGGTTTGAACATGTAAGTATGCAAGTCACCAAAACTACTCTCCCCTAGACCGCCGGTTGGACGATCATGCTCTCACAACTCACACTTACCAGAGCGTCGAGGCAATTGATCCATACATTACCACCCAAGTGGATGGCATCCATACAATATCACGCCGTATGGACGACGAAACAAAAACAAACAAGGCCCCCAAGTTAGTCTTTATAATAAGCCACCTAAGAGTCCTTATTTGGGCTACGGGATGTGATCACTGGCATACCTATAAAAAATAATTTTTTTATAGTTTAACCCTTTTCATAAACAATTACTTTCGTTTTTAATTACTTGTAAGATGTGTTTAATGTTGAATTATGCTCCGGTACCAGCTGTAACAGAACCGACCAAATTATAAGAGCACAAGTACAAAAACAAGCACCGAAGCGCTCAAATTTTCAAACTTGAGCCCATATAATCCCGGTAGTCAATCGAAATCACGAAGGATTTCAAACCAACTTGCTTACAACCAAGATCACATCATTCAACATACAACATCATACGTTACATTTCACAAGTAGTTCGGAATAAGTTTACACCACGGAGTTGCAATTATTACAAACCAAGTTTGGAAAGTAGCGGAAGCATAACACACACACACCAGTTGTTTAACTACTGCCAGTCTTGTTGATCAACAACCCACAAAAGCATGAGGAAAGTACATAAAAGATGATCACGCCCTAGTGATCTAGTCTTCGTCACCCGCAGGGTGGAGACACGTCTTGCAGAAGCCTTGACAGAGCATATCATCTGCAACAGGGGGGAATAAACCCTGAGTACTGGAATGTACTCAGCTAGACTTACCCGTCAAAAACCAGAAATAACATGACATCAAGGATTATGCAAGGCTTACACAAGAGGCTAGCTGACACCACATTTTCATAAAGGCATAAGTAGTTGAAACTCTTATACCCTGTACTAGCAGTTATTTTTAGCATTTACCTGTCATCTATCTTAGCACCTTTACTAAACATGCACTTGATTATCATCACACAATTATTAACATTATTTCCATAGCAGGTATAAATTGTGGCAACATTGTATCATTCACTTAACCATCTGTTCAATTAATGAGATCTACGTTGCCGCTGCTCAAGTCAAGTGCTCACTAATCGAGAGCGACGGTGATTCGAATCGAATTCCTATCCAGCTGGAGGGGTATTTCTAACACTCACCGTGCAGACCCCTGCCAGGGTCACACAGGCCACCTTTTCATATGATTCAGGAATCGCGGGTCCGAATGATGTCGCGACCCCAAGGGCGACACTCTGCCAGGTGATAGAGACTCTAACCCCCCCTTGGTCTCACGCCAATGTCCCCAAGCACATCCTTTCTCTCCTCCAAGAAGCAACCTACCATTCGATTCCCGGCCTGAATCACATTACTCGGCTTCGCGGTCGGAACGACTTATCCGGCCAACTAAGTGTTAGACTGTGTTCAACATGACTCAAGGACGTACAGCGAATCGGTCCTTAAACGACTCAGACGGGCATAGCTCCACACCCAAGACGTGAATTGTCTTGCGGCTGTACTATCGAACTCCCGCCCGGTCTCAATTTCATTTTAAAGCATGGTTCCATCCACGATAGCCATAAAGCCACTCGTGACTCCTTCCTACATCTCGCGGATGACCGGAAATCACCTGACTTCTACCGTACTAAGCAGGGCTAAGCATTGACACGTGCCTAAACCTAACTTAGGATTTAAGTACGATATCTGGACAAGGACAGGTATAATGCAACAATTGTTTTCATACAACTCCTACAACTTAATGCAGTAAACAATTAAAAGTACTCAAGATATATTTATAAAACGATGGGTTCAGCATGCACCGGGGCTTGCCTTTGAGAAAGGTCGAAGGCCGGTGGTCAGGACACTCGGGCAGATCTTCTGCAGGAGCTTCTCCGCCGGTTGGTTCTTCTGCTGGCTCCGGCTGGTTCTGAATCTCCTCCGGTACCACTTGCTCGAACTCGAGGAGTGTTACCCCGTCTGGAACACCTATTGCATGAGTGCATAATAAATCTCATGGATGTATAATGAAAGATGCAGTATGCTCGGAATGAAATGCATTTCAACATTCTTAAAGCTCTATTCAAATCACTTCAAAAAGTAGGTGCAAATTTCCTCTCCGGTAGAGAAGTACTTACCTAAACTACTCAACCTAAGATATAGCTGTTCTTCTTCGGTTAAGGCCCTAACACCTAACAATTACAAGAGTAGCATTACTTAGGTTACCACACCATATCCAACAGCAAATACCACAGTAAAGAATTCTGGACAGCAGCTACTCGTTTTTAACATAACTGGAGATTCCCAACTCCAAAAGATATGATCTAAGACAATCTGGAAAGCTTAAGAAATGCACTACAATTCATTTTCAGACCTCAACCCCAAACTCCTAAGTTTTCCAGGTCGAATTTTATAAGTTCCAGAATCTGTCCTCTCTAAACAGAGAGTAGCAAATTCTGGACTGTCACTTTAAACAGCAATAACTCTCAAACTACTAAGCCAAATGCTCCCAAATTTTGACACAAGCTAGATGATCAAGTTTACTACAACTTTGGTATTTACAAGTTTTCCAGCAACCATACTTATCAAAGGTCAAACTTAGAAATACTACCAGCTCCCAGAAAACCTAGAATTGAAAGGATTAAATATTTATTTATGTGGCAAACATCCCTTAAAACTAAACTAATGTTACCACAAGTTCACATAGGTCACAAAAACACCAGAAAGTCAGGTGTGCCCACCTAGAACATTTATTTATTCTCATTTCTTAATTTACTTAATTAATTAAGGGGAATTTTAAACATATATGTAAACTGCTCCTAAAATTCTACATAAATTACAGAGGACTCACTGACCCAAAAAGAGACTACTGTAAAAATTTGAACTAAATTTATTTGCAGGAACACCCTATACAAAATTCACAAGTCCAAAAGGCTGATTTTTGTATAATTAATAAATCATATTGAAAGTATCAAACAACAGATTTCATAATTTTCTTGGACACTTTAGGGTACCCAGAAATTCTCCAAAAAGTTACAAGAATATTGCACATGTAGCAAAATTACTAAAATTCATTCAATTATTTCCTAGAATAACAAGATAGCCTTATAACTTGAAAAGTACTTAAGCACTAATGCCCAAATTTTTACCAGCGTTAGGGCAAGTATAAATTGACCTAACCACCAAATTTCATAATTTTTGGGATACTGCAGCTTAAGTTATACATTTAACAAATTTGCATGCATTTCAAAACACATTTAAAAGATCTGTTTAATTCTCCAGAAAACTAAACATCACATGCCAGATTTATATTTTTCTAAAATACTACACAACATGTAGATCATAACAAAATTTATCTCATGATTTTTGAGCAAGTACAACCCTAGATCTACATTTTCCAAACCACCACAAAAATCTGTGACAAAAAGAAAAAGAAAAACATTACTACACCCTAACCGCTACAGTGCTGGGCCGGCCCGGTTCACCAGCGCGGCCCAGCCAGCGCGCGGCCCGACCTGGCTCCTGCCCGCGCGCGGCACAGACAGGTGGGTCCCCATGGTCGGTGACAGAGGGCAGGGGAGCGGCGAACCGCGAGCTCCGGAGAGCTCAAGCTCGCCGGAGGGGAGCTCGCTCAGGAAAACAAACACACCCACGCGTTCCCCGTCATACGGTGCTTCGATTCGTGCAAGCAGGAAGGTTTGGGTTGGAGTGGGAGGGGCTCGCCACCGGGAGCGGCGGCCGGTGAGGGTCGGTGACGGTGCGCCGCCACCGGTGAGGCCGCACGGTCACAACTGAGCTCGGTACGAGCTTCACTGCAACGAGGCGGAATGATTGAGGTAGAAAGGGGAGATGGAGAGAGGCCCGAACTACTCCGGCCACAGTGAACCTACATGGCGGAGCTCCGGTGACCTATCGGGAATGGGCGGAGGTGGCAATGCGGCTCACCTCGAGCTCAATCGATCCTACTAGCTGGTCGAGGAGGTACAGGGCGATGTAGCGGAGGGATGGACGCGATCTGGTGAGCGTGGTGCGATGGTGAGCGCGCGCGAGCTCGCCGGTGTGGGGGCGGCAATGGCGGCTCGGTTTCTCCGTTTTGGAACCGAATGAGGGAGGGAGAGGGAATGGAGGCAGCTTCGACGCGTCGTGGCGGTCTTGAAGGCGCCGTGGACTGACCGGTGGGGCCAAGGCTGGCGTACGATCGCCACCGCGTGTCCACGCGTCGGCGAGGGCCTGTGGCCGGTCGGCCACTCCCCTCTTCTGATGAAACTGAATCGCGATGAATGGTGACAGCGATGACCGACTGACAGAGCAACTTCGTCGATGATTAACTCCTAAACCAGCTCGTCTTAGTGAAACCTCCAAATAGCAAAGTTGTAGACCTATGTGAGCACTACAAGTTTGTAAAAGACATCATGAGCTGGTTCGGTTTAGTTGGTGAGATATAGTGACCTCAAGTGGTGCCCGGTGAAACTGAAACGTGATTTCAGGGGTTAAAACCGACTGAAACCCTAACTTCATGACTCTTGATCTCCTAAACCAGTGAGAACCAGGTATGGTTGATGTTGGCAATATTGTAGATCTACATGAGAGCTACCAGTTTGTCAATATGAGTGGAAGCTGGTTTGGCCTGGTTTGCAAACTAGAAGCTCCTAAAGTAGGCCACAGTAAAACTGGAGGGACACTTGGAGACTTAGAAAAATTCTAAGTGTTGAGACAGCCCCTCTAGCTGACTTGTGGGCCCTTTTTGAGCATGTTCTGGTCAGTTTCATGAGATGGTCATATTGAGACTTTTGTTCCCCATAAAATTCCCTACAACTTTGCTTAAGGGTGCTCCTCCATGCAAGGTCTCTAAGCTAGACTTTTTAATTGGTCAAACTAGAGCATCCTAGGGCTAAATGGTGGTCAACCACCTCTTGGAGGGCATTTTAGTGATTTTGATCAACATGAACCTTGCTCCACACCGAGCCTCTCAAAAGGCGCCGCAAGAACCCACCATCAAGTGTGGTAGCTCAATGACACGCTCAACTAGAGTTACTCTTCGCGATCCCCGCGGGGTGAGCACAATCCCCCTCACAAAGCTTCTCCAGAGCCTCGCACAATCTTCTTGCGAGCTTCGACGGAGCCACGAGCCACCAAGCCGTCTAGGAGGTGGCAACCTCTAAGAGTAACAAGCACCACGGCTTGCAACACGATCACCTAGTGCCACTCGATGCAACCTCATGATGCAATCGCACTAGAATCGCTCTCTCACTCGATCCGATGAACACTATCAAGCATGAGTGAGTTAGAGGACCCCCAAGCACTACCACATAAGCCACCAAGGCCAAAGTGTGCTCAGCTACCAGCCATGGCCGTCCACAACGTCTATTTATAACTCCACAACGAAATAGAGCCGTTAGTCCCCTCACTGGGCAAGTTTTGGGTTGACCGGACGCGCCGATCGATCAGACCGGACGCGCAGGTCAGTAGCGTGCTCCAACGGCTAGTTTTCGCGCGTATAAACTTGTATTGACCGGACGCGTAGGTCACTAACGGGACCGGACGCGCAGGTCGCAGCGAAACGGCGAACAGAGAGGTTCCAGTAAGCTCCCGAAGCGACCGGACGCATCCGGTCATCACTGACCAGACTCGCTGCAGCGTCCGGTCATTTTCACCCATGAAAAACACTGACCGGACGCGCAGGTGCTGACCGGACGCGCCCGGTCACAAGTCCGGTCACAGACCACTCTTCGGTAAAAACGGCGATATCTCTTAGCTCCGAACTCCGATTTCGATGATCTTGGACATTTTGGAAAGCTTACTCAGAGGGCTATACAACCCACTAAAGCATTTGATCCAATTCTCAATGGATAAAAGCAGTATTCCACTCCAAGAGTCATCCTAGTGTCTGGAGAACACCGAAAAACCTTTCTCTCTTCTCCAAGTTGATCAACACCAACTCCAACACCTTCTCCTTTGCAAATGTGCCAACACCACCATGTGTAAAACACCATGTGCATGTGTGTTAGCATTTTTACAATCATTTTCTCGAAGAAGTTAGGCACTCAACTTGCCTCGCCACTCGATCCTAACACGTATGCAAAGTTAGATCGCTCAAGTGGCACTAGATGACCAATATGCAAACAAGTTTGCCCCTCTTAATAGTACGGCCATCTATCCTAAACCCGGTCATCATCTTCTCTACACACCTATGACCGGTGAAATGGAAAAGCCCTATAGGTTATACCTTTGCCTTGCGCATTCCATTCCATCTCCATTGATATTGATGCAACATATGCACCAACCAATCACCAAATGATATGATCCACTTCATATTATCACGTGATCATATTGGTTCATCGATCTTGACCTCACTTGCTCTTCACCGTTGCCTTGGTCCTTCGGCGCCAAGCCATCACACAACTTGCCCTTCACCCTAGCAACCGGTCCATCAAGCCAAGCCACATCTTGATCTTCTCCACCTTAGTCACATGACTCCATGTCATGTCTCATATGCAATGAGCTCCTTCATGACACCATCACATGCGGACTAATCTCTTGTGTATCTCACATAACCACATATTAGTCCACCTAAGTTGTCACTCAATTACCAAAACCAAACAAGGACCTTTCAATCTCCCCCTTTTTGGTAATTGATGACAACTCTACAAAGATATGGAAATTAAGTTCTTTTGGACTTTATGCCACTTATCCAACATTTAAGCTCTATGTTAGGATTTGGATAAGCACCATAAAATCCGACTTGGTAGTGATAACTCCCCCTACATATGTGCTCAAATGGTTTAGTTTCAAGCTCACACATATGCATGAATATGAAAATTATGGGAGGGTTAGCACTACTAAGTGATGCTAAGGTGTATAGAATAAACCTTTGTAGTTCGATACCATTTGATAGCTTGATACCATTTGAAAATCACAAGTTTGCCATCATCCTTAGCATCATGAGTAGCTAGACATCAAAAACACTAGAAACCCCGTGAGATCAACATTATAAGCATGGTTCTAGTTTTTGCATGATAATCACAAGTCTAGATAACATCCTATGAATGCTAGTTATCAAATCATCATTCAAGTTCTATAACTAGCATACACCACACAAGCATGCATATTGAATTTAAGAACTTTATGCAATGCAAGCAGGCACATGAATTATGCACATATCAAATGTAATCAATCAAAGTTCATGAGCTTGCTCCCCCTACTTGTGTGCTTTCTTTGTCCAAGAATTTTGATTGCTCCCTCTTTGTCCATATCCATGTCCAATATCATCTATCTCTCCCCAAATCTATCTCTCCCCAAATCAATCTCTCTTGGTGCAGTGACATATCTTTGTTCCAACTTCTCCCCCTTTGTCATCAATTTCCATAAAGGGTATGCTTCTCATTGATGCAAAGACTAGCATTGGGGTAGATGGTTGAGACTTGAATCTTGCATTTTTTATGGACATTACCACATATGTTGGAATGACAAACTTTATGGTTGCTCTTGAGATACCACATAGGATCTTTGACCTTAATACCAATCAGTGGGGCTCCTCCTCCTATGTCATAGCATGTGTCATTCACTTGAGATACCACTTGAAGATGAGGGTAGCATTTCTTGATTTGATCACTTAAAGTTGAGGATCACTTGTGAAACCATCGTCTTGCATGAATGATACCACGTGAAGATACCATGAGTAGGAATGTGATACCATTTGAAAGAATTTTCTAGTATGGATCCACTTTGAAGGATTTGGCAATAATATTCACTTCTTGAATATTTGCTATCTTCATGAGTACCACTTGTAAGATATCACTTGTAGATGATGATCTAGACACCACTTGTGAATACCATGTGAGAAATCAAATGAGTCTAGATAACACTTGAAAAACTAGATATCCGATTGCTTGTTGTTTTTTTCTTGTACTCTTATCATCATCATGAGCTTCTAGTATGACTTGAACTAAGTGGATTTGCCTAAGATCCCAAGTCCGGTTTGATCCAATGACAAGCTTCTTCACACCTCATGCTAAGGGTTATCTTGCCAATGTTGTACTTGTCACTTGTTAGCAATCCAAACTAGATCAAGTACTTGGGTTCACTAGCTCATGAACAAATTCATACTCATACCACTAGATCATTTAAACAATCAAGCAATAGTGGTAGGCTATGAATCTAAAATTTTCATTTGTTATGCATGATCCTAATAAGCATGTATTATATGCACTAATCACATACTAGTAAGGGATGAAAATGATCATGCACATTTCAATGATACCTTTGCTATGATGGAGTAGAGGATAGTCACATAGATTCCAATTCATTACTCCAACAGCAATGTGAAGTCCAATTTATAAGCTTGGTGAAGACCAATCATCATAGATAAATCCATTCTTCACCCATATGAAATGAAAACCACTTATGATCAAGTGCACTATCTCTTGAGTTGTGGTTGGCTTGCTTTATCTTTTTTATCAATGCTTGCATGAGAGAACTACTTAGAATACCACTTGAAATACATGAATAGCTCTCTTTTGGGTGTTGCTTACTTTTCTTGATCAACCCTTTTGATTGCTTCAACTAAGCATCACAAGTTCCTCGGATCACCACTTCCATGTTAGCCTTCCAAGTCCCAAACTTGGTTTCACCTACACACGGCGGCAAGCCCCTCACTAGGGAGAAGTGACTTTTCTCCAAAGAACCACTCTTGATACTCACTTGAAATGATATTGTTTGATTGATCCAAAAGATGAACCCAATCTTGATGAATAATCCTTGAATCTACATTTGAGTCCAACTCTTTCTACATGTTTAAGTCCTTTTCTTTCTACCAAATGATCTCTAATCATCACTAGAACTTAAACTTCATCTTCATCTTAAGTTTGATCTTGATCTTTAAATTTGAGTACTGAACATGTACACCAAGTACATTCCACAATCAAATGTTCTTGTACTCATTGCTCTTCATGCTTCTAGATCAATCCAAAACCAAACTTAGGTACCTCAACCACTTATAAACATGTTTCTATCTTGAGGACCTTTCAATCAAAGTGACTCTAGATTAATCCAATGATTGTCACTTTTCTGGCAGATTCTGTACCCTTCAAAGAATAATTTATATCTCCCAATGTACAGATCCAAATGCCATAAAATTTGGTGGAGATGTGCTTAACTAAGTCATCTAGCAGCTGTAAAAATTTGAGATTCATTTGACATCTAGATTGCTACCAGATTTCAAATCTTTCACCACTGCTACATGTTGAAAACCGCTGCACTATAGCTGACAAGATCTACTCCAAAACTGAAGCATCTCTTATCCAATTCTTACGAAATTTGTACAGCATATCATATCATAAGCCTAGAGCACGTATACCAAATTTCAAGCCAATCCAAATAGATTTGATCACTCAAACATGGCTAAGATCACAGCTAGCTCAGATTTTCAACTTTGGACACATTTCAATACATGAGCTATTCTTCATCAAATGTGAATCAAACTTGAGATTAACTTGTTTGAACACTCTCACAAGACATATATCCATTCAATCCACTTACTAAATGAAATCTCATGAATTTATCCAGCAGAAATCAATTCAAACTTGATTGCT
The DNA here is from genome assembly GCA_038087645.1 of Saccharum hybrid cultivar R570. Lineage (NCBI taxonomy): Eukaryota > Viridiplantae > Streptophyta > Magnoliopsida > Poales > Poaceae > Saccharum > Saccharum hybrid cultivar. The sequence continues at coordinate 9,213,391 of JAQSUU010000005.1, read as the reverse complement.
AAGCATTTAATCCATTCAATCATCTCATAGCAAACAACATTGCATATATATCCAATTCAATCAACTCATATGCACCCAAATGAAATGATCAACAAGAGATATACCTTGGTTAGCTCATGATCATCCAATAGAAAGCTTTCAACTTGAATATTTGCAAGCCAACAAATAATTCCAATAAATTACCACAACTAGATCATGACACTTGTATGTGATCATCCGCATGTGGTCATGCTCAACATCCTCATGTACCTCCATCACTATGTGATCATCCTTCTTGAATTTTCCAGTAAGCTCCCGAAGCGACCGGACGCATCCGGTCATCACTGACCGGACTCGCTGCAGCGTCCGGTCACTTTCGCCCGTGAAAAACACTGACCGGACGCGCTAACCGGACACGCAGGTGCTGACCGGACGCGTCCGGTCACGAGTCCGGTCACAGACCACTCTTCGGTAAAACGGTGATATCTCTTAGCTCCGAACTCTGATTTCGATGATCTTGGACATTTTGGAAAGCTTACTCAGAGGGCTACACAACCCACTAAAGCACTTGATCCAATTCTTAATGGATCAAAGTAGTATTCCACTCCAAGAGCCATCCTAGTGTCCGGAGAACACCGAAAAACATTTGTCTCTTCTCCAATTTGATCAACACCAACTCCAACACCTTCTCCTTTACAAATGTGCCAACACACCATGTGTAAAACACCATGTGCCTGTGTGTTAGCATTTTTACAATCATTTTCTCGAAGAAGTTAGGCACTCAACTTGTCTCGCCACTCGATCCTAACACGTATGCAAAGTTAGATCGCTCAAGTGGCACTAGATGACCAATATGCAAACAAGTTTGCCCCTCTTAATAGTACGGCCATCTATCCTAAACCCGGTCATCATCTTCTCTACACACCTATGACCGGTGAAATAGAAAAGCCCTATAGGTTATACCTTTGCTTTGCGTATTCCATTCCATCTCCATTGATATTGATGCAACATATGCACCAACCAATCACCAAATGATATGATCCACTTCATATCATCACGTGATCATATTGGTTCATCGATCTTGACCTCACTTGCTCTTCACCGTTACCTTGGTCCTTTGGCGCCAAGCCATCACACAACTTGCCCTTCACCCTAGCAACCGGTCCATCAAGCCAAGCCTCATCTTGATCTTCTCCACCTTGGTCACATGACTCCATGTCATGTCTCATATGCAATGAGCTCCTTCATGACACCATCACATGTGGACTAATCTCCTATGTATCTCACATAACCACATATTAGTCCACCTAAGTTGTCACTCAATTACCAAAACCAAACAAGGACCTTTCACAAAGGTCTCTCCAAAATCAAGACCTTCAACTTGAGAAAATCCCTCTGCAACTAGTCTTGCCTTGTTCCTCACAACTACGCCTTAGTCATCTTGCTTGTTGCGGAACACCCACTTGGTTCCAATACTCTTGCACCTTTTGGATGCTCCTCAAGTGTCCAAACTTCATTGCGGGTGAAGTTGTTCAATTCTTCGTGCATTGCATTCACCCAATCCGGATCTTGAAGGGCTTCTTCTACATTCTTAGGTTCAAGACAAGAGACAAAAGAGTGATGTTCAACAAAAGAAGTAAGCTTTTGAGATCGAGTCATTACACCCTTTATAGGACTCCCTATGGTGTGATCTTGTGGATGTGCTTGAAGTAGAGGTGAGTTTCTTCTTTCAACCACTTGAGGAGGGGGTTGAGGAGCATCAACATCTTGAGCTTGTGCCTCGGCTTGTTCATGAGAGACATGAGTGTCTTCATTTTTAACTCTCTCATTCTTGTCATCCTCTTGAGGCACATATGATGAAGATGGTAGATTGATAATTTGTACATCATCTTCATCATCTTTAGGCTTGATGTCTCCCACTGGCATGTTCTTCATTGCCTCCCTCAATGGTTCATCACCTACATCATCACAATTCTCAATTGCTCCTTGGGAGCTGTTAGATTCATCAAATTCCACATCATATGTTTCTTCAACCAAACCGGTGGCATGGTTAAATACTCTATATGCTTTGGACTTTGATGAGTAACCAACAAGAAAACCAATATCACAACATCTTTGAAACTTCCCTAGGTGTTGCCGCTTCTTGTAGATGTAGCATTTGCAACCAAACACCCGAAAGAATGAGATGTCCGTCTTCTTCCCATTTAGCAACTCATAGGGGGTCTTGCCAAGAAACTTTTGTAGGAAGAGGCGATTTGATGCATAGCATGCGATGTTGTTTGCCTCGGCCCACAATTTTTTCAGTGTGATGTACTCATCTAACATTGTTCTTGCAAGGGTGATCAAAGTCTGGTTCTTTCTTTCAACTACACCATTTTGTTGAGGACTGTAGGTTGATGAAACATCATGCTTGATTCCAATCTCATCACAATAAGCTTCAATGTTTGTGTTGTCAAACTCTTTGCCATTGTCACTTCTTATCTTCTTTATCTTGACTTCAAATTCATTTTGAGCTCTCTTTGCAAACTTCTTGAAGCAATTGGCCACTTCGGATTTGTCATGAAGAAAGAATATCCAAGTGTACCTTGAGTAGTCATCCACAATCACAAGACAATAAAGATTTCCACACAAGCTCTTGTAAGTTGTAGGACCAAACAAATCCATGTGTAGAAGCTCTAACACTCTTGATGTTGACATGTAAGCTTTTGTTGGATGAGTATTTGCAACTTGTTTGCTAGCTTGACATGCACTACAAGGTTTGTCCTTCTCAAACTTGACATCCTTCAAGCCTCTCACTAATTCTTTCTTCAATAGTTTGTTGAGAGTGTTCATTCCAACATGAGCAAGCCTCCTATGCCAAAGCCACCCAAGTGAAGTTTTGGTGAACAAGCATGTCATCAAGTTTGCATCTTCGGAGGTGAAATCAACAAGATAGAGGTTGTTGCATCTAAAACCTTTGAAAATCATTTGCTTGTCATCTATCTTTGTAACTACCACTTCATTTGGAGTGAATAAGCATCGATAGCCAAGGTCACAAAGTTGCCCAATGGATAGTAAGTTGAAACTCAATGAAGCAACATAGAGCACATTTGAAAGAGAATGATCATTTGATATTGCAATCTTGCCTATACCCTTGACTTTGCTCTTTGAATTATCCCCAAATGTGATCTTCTCTTGACATTCCCCATTCTCTTCAAGTGAGGTGAACATACGAGGGTCACCGGTCATATGTTGAGTGCAACCACTATCAATAACCCAATGAGATCCATCGGTCTTGTAGTTCACCTACACACAAGAGATCAAGCTTTTTGTTTAGGGACCCAAACTTGAGAGGGACCCTTGACTTTCTCAACTAGTGACTTGGCAACCCAAATTTTCTTAGGACTATTTTTGTTTGGGGGACCCAATAACATGACTTTCATCTTTCCACTAGAATCTTTTCTAAGCATGTAGTGAGCATTGAAAGCAAAGGGTCTACATGCTTGGGCAAGGGTTGTGGTGGTGGAGTTTTACACTCATGAGCAAGATGTCCCTCTTGTCCACACTCAACACATCACTTTGGCTTGGGCTTTGACTTGCTTTGTTGTTGTTGAGCTTTAGCCTTCTTCTCTTGATTTGCTAAGTAACCAATGCCACTTTTATCCATATTCATGACGGTGTTCATGAGTAGCTCACTTTGCAAATATTGGCCTCTTGTGAACTTGCTTAGACCGGTCTTGAGATGCTATTTCTCTTGCTTGAGCTTTTTGTTCTCCTCAATAAGTGACTCATTTGATGTTTGCTTTTCAAGAGCCATCAACCCTTTTAGCTTCTTGTTCTCATTTCTAAGCATCTCATTTTCACTCTTGAGCTTGACATAATCATCATGATTGTCGGACTCAACCACTTTCTAGCCTTTGCCACTAGAGCCTTGCTGAATGCTCTCAATGATCAAGTCATCACATGATGTGGCTATATCAATCTTAACAACTTGGTTAGTAGCATCATATGTCACAAGAGAAAGCTCATTAGCAACAACAAGACTATCATAATTGATTTTCAATGAGGTATATTTGTCTTTTAGCAAGTTGTGCCTAGTGTTGAGCTCATCATGCTTCTTCTCAAGTTTATCATGTTCATCTCTAAGATCTTTGTTAAAATTTTTGAGCTCCTTGAGAGTAGAAGACATAATTTCATTTTGATCTTTAAGCTCATCACTAGTCTTTTGTGCAATCTCAATCTTAGATGAAAGTGATTCATTTTCATTTTGAAGCTCTTCATTTTCATTTCTAGTTCTTCTTATGACTTTAGAGTTTTTGTTTAGTAATTTTACAAGTTCATCATAAGAAGGTGCATCATATTCATCATCACTATCACTATCATCATCATCACTCTCATTGTTTTGTACCTTTCGTTCACCCTTGGCCATGAGGCATAGGTGAGTAGTGGATGATGACGGTGAAGATGGCGATGAAGATGTTGATGAAGATGATAATGGCCCAATCACAAATACGGCAACCTTCTCTTTCTCGTCGTCGCTTTCATCACTAGAGGACTCACATGATGACTCAATGTCGGTGAGCCAATCGCCAATAATGTAAGCTTTGCCTCCCTTCTTCTTCTTGTGAAACTCTTTCTTCTTGCCATCCTTCTTCTTGTATGGCTTGTTCTTCTTTTTCTCATCTTCTTCATCACTAGAATCATTTTTCTTGCCCTTGTTCTTGTTCTTGTACTTGTCTTTTGGAGGCTTAGGGCATTGATGAGCTAAGTGACCAAGTTCACCACAATTGTAGCAATCCATCTCGGATATAGGCTTTCTTTTGCTACTTGTGAAGAACTTCTTCTTGCCATCGAACTTGATGCCACTCTTGTTGAGCTTCTTTAGCATCTTGGTGGTCTTTCTCACCATGAGTGCAAGTGATGCATCATCAATATCACTTTTACTTGAGCTTTCTTGCACGATCATGGCTTGACCCTTCTTCTTTTTCTTGTCATGGCTAGCTTTGAAGGCCAAGTCCTTCTTCTTGGAAGATGATGAGCCCTCTTCCGGAGTGATATGCATGTACATCTCATGTGCATTGGTCTTTCCCAATACTTGTGTCGGTGTTGCGGTGGAGAGATCACTCTGGTGAAGCACGGTGACAATGTGACCATACTTCTCAACGGGAAGAACACTCAAGATCCTCCTTGCAACATCCGATGGACTCATTTGAGTGAGCCTGAGAGCATTGAGATCCTCTACAAGAACATTCAAGCGAGTGTACATGTCATTAGCACTTTCCTTGGGAAGCATCTCAAAAGAGTTAATTTTCTTCAAAGCAATATGATAGCGTTCCTCACGCTCACTCTTAGTTTCCTCATGGAGAGCACAAAGGTCTTCCCACAATTCATGAGCGTTTTTTGCATTACACACACGATTGAAGATATCCTTGCCTAGGCCCCGGTAGATTGCATTTTTTGCCTTTGCATTCCACCGGTCGTACTTCTCCTCATCACCACTTGGGTTAGCGGGATCCTTGATTTTGGGAAGCCCTTCGGTCGCGGCTCTAAGACACCCAACATCTATGGCTTCGAGGTACGCCTCCATGCGGATTTTCCAATATGGAAAATCATCTCCCTCAAAGGTGGGAGGTGGTCCTTCCCCATTAGACATCTTGCTCTAGGCGGTGAAGCCTAATTTAGGAGCAACTCGGCTCTGATACCAATTAAAAGGATCAAGATGCCCAAGAGGGGGGTGAATTGGGCTTTTCTAAACAATAATTGCAAGAATTAAATCCTACAAGCCAAACTTCACCCCTAGTGCCTACTAGTGTTCCTTGTGATTCTACCGATAAAAGTTTTGCACCCTAAGTTCCAATCCTAGTCTAGCATGGCAATTCTAGGAAAGTAAATCAAGCAACAAAAGTAATATGAGAAAGTAATTGCTTGAAAGTAAAGGGTTAAGAACACGGCGATGTTTTCTCGAGGTATCGGAGAGTCGCCACTCCCCACTAGTCCTCGTTGGAGCACCCGCGCAAGGGTGTAGCTCCCCCTTGATCCACGCAAGGATCAAGTGCTCTCTACGGGCTGATTCTTTGACACTTCATCGTGGTGAATCGCCCAAAACCGCTCACAAGATGAGTTGGGTCATCCACAAGCTCCGCCGGATGATCACCAAACTCCCAATCACCACCAAGCCGTCTAGGTGACGGCGATCACCAAGAGTAACAAGCTAGAACTCTCACTTGACCACAACAAGCCTAATAAGAAGATGGATGCACACTTGCTACTCCCTAGTCACTAATGAGGGATCTCAAACTTTGATTCTCAAATCACAACCCTCACTAGAGTTCTTGCACTTCCTTGCACTTGAAAGGTGTTTCTCAGCTGAACAAATGAGGAAGAGACCTCTAAAAGAGGTGTAGGGGATGTATTTATACACCCCATAGTCAATTCCAACCGTTATGTGCCAACTCAGCAAAATACATACTGACCGGACGCGTCGATCGACGTGACCGGACGCGTCCGGTCGATGGCAATGGTCGAATTTGAAACCAGCAGCACTGAGTGACCGGACACACCGACCAGGGGTGACCGGACGCGTCCAGTCATGCAAGGACCTTACTGTACTATGACCAGACGCTCGGTCGAGTCTGATCAGTGATGACCAGACGTGTCTGGTCAACAAAGTACCTTACTGGAACGGGACCGGACGCACTTAGGACGCGTCCGATCATTTTCCAGTTGTGTCCAATTAGTTCACTTATCCTCTATGACATGTGTCAACACGATCAATGCGTCCGGTCCTCACAAGGACCGCGTCTGGTCAACCGAGTTGAAACATAGTGACTGTCAGACTGGACGCGTCTGGTCAAGACAGAGACCGCGTCTGGTCAAGGGTAAACGTCTCAAATGACTTCCAAACGCGACGCAACTTGAACCGAGTTGCTTCCAACTGAACTTTGGGCTTCACCTGAGCTGCCTAGTGCTAAGTTTGACAAGTGTGCACCACACCTAAACAAAAGACTCACCTAGGTCAAGCTACTCGCTCATGCCCCCCTTTATAGTATGGCCAAAGGAAAAAAGCAAAGATCCTAACGACTATTCTGAACGCAACTCAACACCTCGACCTCCGAAACTAACCATCCTTAATCTTGATGTTAATCCTTTAAAAACTGAAACAATTTCCATCAAGGGGCATGAATACCATAGTGCCCAAAGCAGTTACCAATCCCATGACCTAACTTACCAAAGTTTTTACAAAACACACGTTAGTCATGGTAATAATGCGTTGTCATCAATTGCTGAAACCAACTCTCGGGGCCTAGATGCTTTTCAGGCTCTAATTGGTGGTGCAGAGCCACATGACCATCTCTCCCTATGTTCAAGTCCTCAGCTTCAAAATCTCTCGGGTTGACCCCCTCTTGGGGGAGGCATATTGCCCTCTGGCCGCTGCGAAGGCGGTTAGGGACCGATGGTATTGATGACAGACGATTTATGGGACGTCTCTTGACGAGGCACAGCCGAACTCTATGTTGATTAGGGAGGATATTGGGTCCCTCTCGAATTACCCATTGACCCCGATAAGGCATACCGCTACGACCGCGCGGTTACGGTGGACATGCCTCTCTCCGCATGGGGCAAAACCAAACCCGCCTTTAACAAGGTAGCACAACCTCTCAAGGTTAGCAAGGACATCAGGAAAAACGGAGTTGGGGACCCCACAATCCCAAAAAGAGCCAGGCCAAGCCTCAACTAACTCCTCCCCACATCCCAAGTCTGGGACCTAAGTCCAGCTCCAGAGACCTAAGTCCAGCTCTAGGGAGAGATCGAGAAGCAAATCATTAGGGTGACATGCAACACAGAACCCAAAGCGTGATCATGGCTTGGTCACGTCGAAGAAACAAAAGGTCCAAGACCTACGAGCCAATGCACGATCACAGAAAACCTCATGACCGCGCAAACAGATATCAGGGAGAAAATTCCTCGCATTATTAGGCCAAACCAGCCCTTCCGACAACCCCAAACAAAAGTGCAAGCTTGGCCTCAAGGCTCGGGGCTCGCCAACACCATAGGGGAGGCCCAGAACTCAAGAGAAACCTGTAACACCTCAGGTGTTTAGCTCCTTAATGGCACTGCATTTGCATAAGCATGAACATGCATTATCTCATATTATTTTATGTTGTTTGTAACCAATGTGGATGTTTTAGAATTTTGTTTGGTTCACATCATATGACACTAGGAATTTGGTGTAACTAAGGGGTAGAGTAGCTAATTATATCTTACAACACTTTAATTACACTTAGGGTCACTAATGGAGCAAGGTTCATGTTGACCAAAATTACCAAAATGCCCTCCAAGGTGTGGTTGACCAGCATTTAGCCCTAGGATGCCTTAGTTTGACCAATTAAAAAGTCTAGCTTAGAGACCTTGCATGGAGGAGCACCCTTAATCAAAGTTGTAGGGAATTTTATGGGGAACAAAAGTCTCAATATGACCATCTCATGAAATTGACCAGAACATGCTCAAAATTGGCCCACAAGTCAGCTAGAGGGGCTGCCTCAGCACTTAGAATTTTTCTAAGTCTCAAAAGTCTCCCTCCAGTTTGACAGTGACCTACTTTGGAAGCTTGTAGTTTGCAAACCAGACCAAACTAGCTCCAACTCATGTTGACACTTTTGTAGTACTCACCTAGCTCTACAACATTGCCAACATCAACATCACCTAGTTCTAAATGGGTTAGGAGATATGATGTCTAGAAAATCAGGTTTCAGTCGGCATTGTGACTGAAACTAAGTTTCAGTTTCATTGTGCCTTACTTTGACACCTTGTAACTCCTAAACCAAGCCGAACCAGTTCTTGAGCCAATTAGCAAAAGTGTAGCCCTCATGTAGCTCTACAACTTTGATGTTATCACCTTCGGCTAACTCGAGCTGTTTTGGAAGATAATCAACGCCAAAATCACACTGTCTGGCCACCACGTCGGCTCCATTCAGTCGACGTCGTCGTTCAGTCGGACAGACGGCCCGTGTCATGGCGCTCGGGCAGAGCCCGGCGGCCGCGTGGCACGCGCGTTCTGCCGACGCCCCACGTCGCGAGCCCAGGAGCGAAGATGAAGGTCGAGCCGACACCTCCACCCCCACACTCGCGCTCACCCTTCTCCCTTTCGCTCTCGCTCTGGCCGTGTTCACCGAGGCAGAAAACGGAGGTGCCATTGCCGCCGCATCCTTCTCCATGCTCGCGCGAGCTCACCATCTCACCACCGTTCCCCAAATCCTGTCCACCGCTCTGCCAGAGTCCCCTCCACCTCCTCCACCCGTTGATTGACCCGATTGTGCTGAGGTGAGGGTGAATTTCCTCTTCCGCCACCGCGAGTCCTCGCCGGCGTATCGTCCGCGCGGCGGCTCACCATGGCCAGCTCCCTACGGTCACCCTCCATTCTCGCTGGTTCTTGTTCTGTGTTCCGGGTCGGGTAGAGAAGCTTAGGTGATGACGTTACCGGATAGGGTGGACGGTACACGCCGGAACACCGTCGTGCGCTGCCGCGCCATGGCCGCCGGTGCGGTGCTCACACGGCCAGCTGCACTCGCCCCACCTCCGTCCTTGTCCTTGGCATAGAAAGGTCCGCCATCTCCTCTGGAAGCCGCGGCGCACCCCACCTAGGTCCCTGGCTCCCGGAGCTCACCGGAGCGCCACCAGGTGCCGCCTCCGAGCCACGGTCGCCATGGCCATCGTAGCTAGGGTGGGGTAGGATCCACGAATCGAGGGTTGGTCGATGCGGGAGGTCACGTGGAAACCATTGGTGCTCTTCCCGTCGCCGGAGACGCCGTCGTCGGCGAGCCAGAGCTCGCCGGAGCCCGCGGCCTTCCCCCCCCTCTGCTTCTCTCTCTGGCAACGGACCCCACCTGGCAGCGCCGCGCGCGGGCGGGATGGCCGAGCAGGCCGCGCTCGCGTCGTGGGCCGCGTCTGTTTCCGGGCCGGCCCAGTACCAAATGAAATTTATTTCATTTTTATTTATTCTGTCACAGTTTTAGTTGAGTTTTGGAAAATGTATATCTAGGGTTTTACTTGCTTAAAAATTATGAAGTAAATTTTGTTAGGCTCTGCATGAGGTGTAGTATTTTAGAAAAATATAAACTGGATATGTAATGTTAGTTTTTGGGAGAATTAATTAGGTCTTTGAAATGTGTTGTAAAAGGGAGGTAAATTTGTTAAATGAATAACTTGACTTGTATTGTTCCAAAAATTATGAAATTTGGTGGGTAGGCTAATTTATACTTGTTTTAGCTCTGGTAAAAATTTGGGCACTAGTGCTTGATTACTTTTCAAGTTATAATGTTGTCATGTTGTTTTAGGGAATACTTGAATGAATTTTAGTAATTTTTCTACATGTGCAATGTTCTTATAATTTTTTGGAGAATGTCCTGGTACCCTAAAGTGTCTAAGAAAAATATGAAATCTGTTGTTTGATACTTTTCAATGTGATTTGTTAATTATACAAAAATCTGCCTTTTTGGCTTGTGAATTTTGTGTAGGGAGTTTCTGTGAATAATTTTAGTTCAAATTTTTATAGTAGCCTCATTTTGGGTTAGAGAGTCTCCTGTAAGTTTTGTAGAATTTTATAAGCAGTTTACATATATGTTTAAAATTCCACTTAATTAATTAAGTAAATCAAGAAAGGGGTGTAAATAAATATTCTAGGTGGGCACACCTTATTTCTGGTGTTTTTGTGACCCATGTGAACTTTTGGTAACATTAGTTTGGTCTTAGGGGAAGTTTGCCACATAAATAAATATTTAATCTTTGCAATTCTAGGTTTTCTGGATAGCTGGTAGTATCTTTGGGTTTGACCTTTAATAAAGGTGTTTGTTGGAAAACTTGTAAATACCAAAGTTGTAGTAAACTTGATAAACTAGCTTGTGTCAAAATTTGGGAGTATTTGGCTTAGTAGTTTGGGAGTTATTGCTGCTTAAAGTGACAGTCCAGAATTGGCTACTCTCTGTTTAGAGAGGACAGCTTCTGGAACTTGGGAAATTCGACATGAAAAACTTAGAAATTAAGGGTTGAGGTCTGAAAATGATTTGTAGGGCAATTCATAAGCTTTCCAGATTGTCTTAGATCATATCTTTTGGAGTTGGGGATCTCCATTTATGTTAGAAACAATTAGTTGTTGTCCAGAATGCCTTGCTGTGATATTTTGGTGTTGGATGTGGTAACCTAAGTAATGTTACTCTTGTGATTGTTAGGTGTTAGGGCCTTAACCGAAGAAGAACAGCTATACCTTAGGTTGAGTAGATTAGGTGAGTACTTCTCTACCGGAGAGGAAATTTACACCTAATAATTGAAGTGATTTGATTAGAGCTTAAGAGTGTGGTAATGCATTTTCTTCCGAGCATGTTGCATCTTTCATTATGCATCCATGAAATTTATTATGCACTCATGCAATAGGTGTTCCGGAGGGGGTAACGCTCCTCGAGTTCGAGCAAGTGATCCCGGAGGAAGTCCAGGACTAGCCGGAGGAGCCAGAGGAACCAGTCGGCGGAGGAGACGCCACTGAGGACTTGCCCGAGTGCCCTGACCACCGGCCATCGACCTTTCTAAAAGGCAAACCCCGGTGCATGCTGAACCTATTGTTTTATAAATTAATCTTGAGTACTTTTAATTGTTTACTGCATTAAGTTGTAGGAGTTATATGAAAACACTTGCTGCATTATACATGTCCTTGTCCAGATATCGTACTTAATCCTACAATAGGTTTAGGTACGTGTCAATGCTTAGCCCTGCTTAGTCCGGTAGAAGTCGGGTGATTTCCGGTCATCCGCGAGATATAGGATTGGGTCACGAGTGGCTTTATGGCTATCGTGGACGAAACCATGCTTTAAAATGAAATTGAGACCGGGCGGGAGTTCGATAGTACAAACGCAAGACACTTCACGTCTTGGGTGTGGAGCTATGCCCGTCTGAGTTGTTTAAGGACCGATTCGTTGTACGTCCTTGAGTCATATTGAACGCAGTCTAACACTTAGTTGGCCGGATAAGTCATTCCGACCGCGAAGTCGAGTAGTATGGTTCAGGCCGGGAATCGAATGGTAGGTTGCATCTTGGAGGAGAGAAAGGATGTGCTTGGGGACATTGGCGTGAGACCAAGGGGAGGGTTAGAGTCCCTATCACCTGGCAGAGTGTCGCCCTTGGGGACGCGACATTATTCGGACCCGCGATTCCTGAATCGTACGAAAGATGACCTGAGCAGCCCTCACCAGGCGTGACTCGGTGAGTGTTAGAAGTACCCCTCCAGCTAGATAGGAATTTGATTCGAATCGCCGTCGCTCCCGGTTAGTGAGCACTTGACTTGAACAGCGGCAACGTAGATCTCATTAATTGAACAGATGGTTAAGTGAATGATACAATGTTGCCACAATTTATACCTGCTATGGATATAATGTTAATAATTGTTTGATGATAATCAAGTGCATGTTTAGTACAGGTGCTAAGATAGATGACAGGTAAATGCTAAAAATAACTGCTAGTACAGGTTATAAGAGTTTCAATTACTTATGCCTTTCTGCAAAATGTAATGTCAGCTAGCCTCTTGTGTAAGCCTTGCATAATCCTTGGTGTCATCTTATTTCTGGTTTTAGACGAGTAAGTCTAGCTGAGTACATTCCAGTACTCAGGGTTTATTCCCTCCTGTTGCAGATGATATGCTCTATTAAGGCTTCTGCAAAACTTGTCTCCACCCTGTGGGTGACGAAGACTAGATCACTAGGGCGTGATCATCTTTTATGTACTTTCCCTGATGCTTTTGCGGGTTGTGATCAACAAGACTGGCAGTAGTTAAACATCTGGTGTGTGTTATGCTTCCGCTACTTTATAAACTTGGTTTGTAATAATTTGTGACTCCGTGTGTGTAACGTATTTCAGAACTACTTGTGAAATATAACGTGTGATGTGTATGTTGAATGATGTGATCCTAGTTGTAAGCGAGTTGGTTTGAAATTCTTCATGGTTTCGATTGACTACCGGGATTATATGGGCTCAAGTTCAAAAATTTGAGCGCTTCGGTGCTTGTTTTTGTACTTGTGCTCTTATAATTTGGTCGGTTCTGTTACAAAACCTCTCCCGGATTGGCACCTTCAAATACAAGAGCGGACGCGCCGCCCGCAAGGTGTTAAGAGCAGGTATCACCTCGAAGGTGATACCACAAAAATGACAAGAGGTGAGTGCCATGAACGAAAAGGGCAACAAGGGGCCTCCATGCCACACCTCCGGTCTAGAACACGAGAAGAGGAAAGGCTCAAAAGTCTCAGAGACTGGCACCATAGCTCCTCGGAAAACAAGAGGGAAACGACAAGGCACCCATGGTTTTTCGGAGAAGCTGATCGTGGCCACTAGGACTAGTGTTTTAGCGACCAAGACCTAACGGGCCTGAGGGCTACTGAAACCACTGAGCCCAGAAAAAGGTCTGAGCACCTCCCCGGCCCTCTCCTACTCGCAAATCCCCTTCTAGCACCAGCTGTTGGAAGGGGTGACATTGGCTCTGGCCATCATAGGCGACCCCTAGTGGGATGCATAATGGGAGCCACGCGGTTCTCCTCAAACTTCCCTCTCTCGTTCCTTCACCCTCAACATCTAGCCTTTCAAGGAAATCTAGGGGGACTTGTAGTTACGACCATGAGTGGTTCAAAGAGAAGGAAGGCCTATATTTATAGGCCCAAGGGCAGACTGAACAACCAGAAACTCCAACACCGCATGTGAAGGGTCGAGATGGCAGACTAGAGGGGGGTGAATAGTCCTTTCTAAAATTTAAACGCGTTGGCTAACTGAAATAAATGCGGAATTAAACTTATTGGTCTAGCCAAGACTACACCCTTCTATCTAAGTTCTCTAGCACCTTGCAAAGATCCTAATTAAGCAACTAAGGTGCTAAGCTTAGCAAGAGCTCACCTAATCAATTCTAGAGCAAGGTCACACAAACCTATGCCACTAGTACTTTGCACACCAGGGAGCTCCTACACAACTAGTAAGCAAAAGCACAAAGCTCCTAGGCTCACTAGCAATGCTCAATAACAAGGCAACCAATGCCAAATTAGAGAGGGCAAATTACTTAGCTACACAAACTAAGCAATATGACTAACAAGGTTAATTACACAAACCAAATTAGCCACGCAACGGGGAACTTCTAGCTACACAAGGAAGAAGATATCTAGCTAGCTGCACAAGCACAACTAGATACAAGAGCAACTACACAAGCAAGAAATAAATGAAAGTAAATACAAGCTTGTGTTGCACGAAGGCAAACCATCGAGAAGAGTAGACAATGTTGACATGGTGATTTTCTCCCGAGGTTCACTTGGTTTCCACTAAGCTATGTCCCCGTTGTGTCGACCAACACTTCATGGTTTGGTAGCTAATCGGTATCCACAACCGAGCTCTCCCAAAGAGCGCCGCAAAAACCCACCATCAAGTGTGGTAGCTCAATGACACGTTCAACTAGAGTTGCTCTTCGCGATCCCCGCAGGGTGAGCACAATCCCCCTCACAAAGCTTCTCCGGAGCCTCGCACAATCTTCTTGCGAGCTTCGACGGAGCCACAAGCCACCAAGCCATCTAGGAGGTGCCAACCTCCAAGAGTAACAAGCACCACTGGCTTGCAACACGATCACCTAGTGCCACTCGATGCAACCTCACGATGCAATCGCACTAGAATCGCTCTCTCACTCGATCCAATGAACACTATCATGCATGAGTGAGTTAGGGGGCTCCCAAGCACTACCACATAAGTCACCAAGACTATAGTGTGCTCAGCTTACCACCCAAGGCCGCCCACCATATCTATTTATATCCCCACAAATGAATGTGGCTGTTACCCCTTCACTGGGTGAATTTTCACATTGACCGGACACGCCGGTCGAACTGACCGAACGCGCTGCACAGCGTTCGATCGCCCTGTGCCATCCACATGTCCTCCCGAGTTCAACTACAACCGCTCGATCTCCAACGGTCACTATGTGCCAACGGTCAAACGCGATGACCGGACGCGCCGCTTCTTAGACCGGACGCGTAGGTGCGCATACCACCCACGCGCGCAACGACATGACCAGACACGATAGTGCCAGCGTCTGGTCGCGGTCCAGAGAGGTTCCAGAGAGCTCCTATCGTGACCGGACACGTCCGATCGTATGTGACCGGACGCGCCATGCGTCCGATCAGCTCTTCGCCACGCTCTGCTCCTCTGGGTGCCTGACCGAATGCTCTGGTTCTGTGAGGGACCGGACACGCCGGTTGCAAACCCTAGAGCCCGCGCCGCGCACAGCGCTGCCACTGACCGGACGCGTCTGATCAAACTGTGACCGCGTTTGGTCACCCTAGTAACCTCCGTTCTCCTCCGTTTCTTCTCTGATTTCTAGCGTAGTGGAAAATAAGTGTTTCATCTCCACAAAAACGCTTGAATCCTGCCGAGATTGCTCAACGGGAGGGAGAGAGGAACCCAAAACCCCTCTCAACCGCTCAAACTCCACCTCCTTTGCAAATGTGCCAACACCAACAAGTGTTCACAACCTTGTGCACGTGTGTTAGCATTTTCACAACCATTTTCTCAAAGGAGTTAGCCACTCAACTTGCCACGCCACTCGATCCTAACACATATGCAAAGTTAGATCGCTTTAGTGGTACTAGATGACCGATATGCAAACAAGTTTACCCCTCTTGATAGTACGGCCATCTATCCTAAACCCGTTCATCAACTTCTCTACATACCTATGACTAGTGTAATGGAAATACCCTAGGTTATACCTTTGCCTTGTGCATTCCATTCCATCTCCTCCAATGTTGATGCAACACATGCACCAACCAATCACCAAATGATATGATCCACTTTATATCATCACGTGACCGTATTGGTTCATCAATCTTGACCTCACTTGCTCTTCACCTTTGCTTCGGTCCATCGGTGCCAAGTCTTGCTCAAGCTTCACCGTCACACGCGGTCCCTCGCTCCAAAGCCTCTGACTTGCCCTTCACACTTGCAACCGGTCCATCAAGCCAAGCCTCATCTTGATCTTCTCCACCTTGATCACATGACTCCATGTCATGTCTCATATGCAATGAGCTCCTTCATGACACCATCACCTCTGGACTAATTCCCTATGTATCTCACATTAGACACAATTAGTCCCCCTAAGGTTGTCACTCAATTACCAAAACCAAACAAGGACCTTTCAGCGTGGCGAGCCACGGGAGGCCACAACCAATGTCAGATGCCCGCATAAGGTCAGAGAAATCGAGACCTTCTCAAAGGTAGGCCCGGTACGGCATCGACGAGACCTCTTGGACCTGCCTGGGTCATGAACACCGGTACAGTGCACACTAACATGCCAGGGCTCAGTGGTCACGTACCACATCGCTAGGGCATCCTGACGGGGCCGAGCACAACGGCCACCTACCGCGTTGAACGCACCAGCCCGTGAGGGGTCGAGCAACGAAGCTCGAACAAGCCATGAACTACGAACCCACATTCGATAGCAACAGACATCTCAGCGCTTTTGCGATAACATCATGATCGCAAAAACGCTCGGAGGCTACTATCGAGGTTATAACCTCAGGGTGTCTCAAGGCACCAATTAGTCAGTGGGCCATGCGGCCCATAACATATTAGCTAGCATAAGCCCGAACGACCGAGGCCCAGTCGATCCAAGAAAACCTGGCCAAGCGCTAAGGCTGAGGCTTGCCACGACCCCTACATCAAACTTAGCCGCACATCGCACAAGAAGACGCACGACCTCTCCACCGTCCTGACCCCTAGGAGGAACGCAAAGAGGTCGAGCACAGCCAGGCACGCCCGGTCTAACAAAGATAGGCACGCCACTCTGACCCCACAAGGACCGAGGGGAGTGGTCACCTTGGTCCAGTCAGACACCATCCCTGCACCGCACGGTGTAGACAAGACAACACCACACGGTGATGACAACTGGTACGGCAATCCACCGTCCAAATATGGTCAACTAGACACATGTACAATTCTACCCACCACGGGATGGGATCCACGACAAAGGCCTTGACATAGAGGTCGTCCAACCAGGCAGGAGCCACGACCCCAACGATCGAGATAGTGGCTCTCAGCCCCTCAAACTAACAAGGCGATTGATTACCCGAGGGCAGCTGCCAATTCCTATACGACACCCCCGAAAACTAAGAGGCAATGGCGAAGATCACGACGAGGACCATGTCATGCAAGACGCCTGGCGAACCACCACCGTGCCTACAGTGCCAACACGGTCAGCACAGTAGCACCACGTCACACCATACCGCGACGTGGCCACAAGGCCATGACAACAACCACACCTAGACGTACTTCACCAGTTGGCATAGCTTGCAAGCCAAGTTTGCTAGGTCCTCCCTCAGGCTCATGACCCTTCGGTTGGGAGAACCTTCTTCTTTGTATGTGCCCAGGCCCTGAACTCTATATAAGGGTAGCCAGGGCACTCCTCTGGAAGTCCATCTTTCATTCACTCATTCTTACATCGTAGAAGGGCTCCTGAAGCTTTTCTTTGGGTAGCCCGTCTCCTAGCTCCATGTCTCATACCTCTTCCACCATTCTTGCACCCCCATTGTAAGAACTTCAGGGCATTCAAGCGAGGAATACGCACTCAATCATCTCTGAGATTGGACGTAGGGCTCTGGCCTAAACTAGTATAAATCCTCGTGTCTTTTGGATGCTACCATCGACTTCCTAGAGCAGCGCGGCAATCGTATAAATTTACTAGTCCAGTTTACAAAACACCGACACAAAGTGACTTATAATTTGGAACTGTGGGACCAACTATTTAGCGTTAGTCACAGGGCCACCCAGCTTGAGGTCAAAAACAATCTTTGAACCAAGGTTCAGAAGGTATGGTAGAAATATCTATATGTTATAGTTCTCACTTTCAAGATACAATATCCTTGTGTTGTAAAAAACCACTCTTTAATATTAAAGTTGTAGTACTTGATGACTTTCTATATCTAGCTATACTTAATATTAAAGAGCGAATATTATAAAAAAATTAAAGAGCGAGTTATTTTTATGACATCCAGTCCAGTTTGGAATTTGTCATCTGGCCCAGTTTGGAATTTGGCCTATATTGGCCCATGTGCATGTTAATGAGATGTTGTACAGGGTTTAGTCTCACCTTAGTTACACGAAGCGAGGGTGAAAACGTAAGTGGGGTGGAGGTAGGTGTGGTTCACTCAGCGTGCAGAGTGAATTTAAGCCGTTTGGACTTTAGGGGAGTTACGGATGTTGACATGGTCTATACCAAAGTTGAAGTTCTTTTGATTTGAAGTTGCTTAGAGTCTCAATATATGTTTTAATTTATAGATTTCGTAATTCAAAATGTAGAATTTCCAAATTACCTTGAATGTTCACATTGCAATAACAAAATTGTGGTGGTCGACCTGATATACATGTTTCCTGTTTATAAGTTTTTGATTTGAAGTCTTTTAGTGTCTCAAATTTTTGTTTTAAATTCATATATTTTCGGTCTCAAATTTTAAGTTTCTCACACAATCTCGGATGGAGACACATCATATACCAAAGTTGCAGTGCTTGACAAGATTTAAAACTTTATAGTTGAAACTTTTTTTATTTGAGTTTATTTAGTAGCCAAAATATTCAATACAAGTTTACAAAATGTTGATATAAAATGGTAGCATCCTATATATATAGTTAAAAATGAGTACGTGGTTTAGTGGTAGAGAGGTGATATGGCTAAGTAGTAGGTTGGGGGTTTGAATCCCCAAAGAGATGAATTTTTTGTTTTTTGGTTTTCTAAAAACTATTTAGAGAATCCTTTGTGTAGCAGTGGATAGCCCGATAGTGATTGTTAGATCTTGTCATAAGTCGTTTCCATGATCATGCAATAAGGGGAATAATAATTTTTATGCCGGACGGCCGAAAATTAGACATGCTCGTACATGTGTAGGTTATATGGAGTGACATACATTAAATTAAACTACATTGTAGCTGCAAAAGTAGGAGGCATAGGCGGATCCACCAATAGGGCGAGGTAGGGCAGCCGCCCTACCTCCCCTTGAGCGGGACCACTGCCTCCAAGTGCGCAGCGCGGCGAGCCGCGAGCCACCGCGAGCGAGGATGCGTCGACGCGAGGTTGAAGACGCTGGCCAACAGGAGCTTCTACGGTTCTTCCTTCAGTTGACTGGTGGAGTGATGGGCCTTTGGGGCTGGGCGGGGACTCTATACTGGCCCTTCTGGCCTGGCCATCGGCCCAAGGCGGTAGACCTTAGGGCACACGGAGTCACGGACAGATACCACTCGACGCCTCGTCCATTCTCCACTCGGTGTCGCAGGTGGCGGCGGCGGCGGCACTCCCAGGCAACTCGCGCCCTCGCATCCGATCTGCTCGCCGGCCAGCGGCCGCTCGGCTCGTAGGCTGCTCCTCCTGCTAAGCGGCTTTGCTTCAAGCGGACCTGCCTCAAGGTCCTCAAGAAGTCGCCCATCGAGGCGCAAAGCTCCAGCTCGTCTTTGCGATTCGCATCCTTGGGTTGGTCTAGTTAGTCATGGTAGTGAAGCAAATTCTCTGCTCTTTTTTTTCCAATGGTATTTGCAACTAACATTGTTTGTTTGTCTAATGCGTGTGGTTCTAGCTCCATGGACTTGCATCCGCACCGGCTCAGTATCTTGTGCCTACGTGGCAATTGATGTCGTTGCATTGCTTAATAGCAGGGTTGTTCTAGCTCCTTCAAGTCTCCTTTGATCAATACCATTTTGTAATTGTTTTTTTTAAATTAACAGTTTTTATACTATAATTCTCCATTGAAACATATATTATTGATTATTCCTAGGTGATGTTTAGGCAAAAATTCTTAGTTTAAGTCCACCCTACCTCAATTCTTGGCCTGGATCCGCCACTGGTAGGAGGCGCAAGCAATCTGAAATTGGCATGTTGCACCTTGGAGATGACCGTTATGGACATTTTCTTTTTTTTATCCTTATGGACATTTTCACCAAGCATGAGTGTTTATTAATAGACTTTAAACATTGGTGGCTTGCATTTGCTTCATGTTTTTTTTTTTGAACATTTCTTTGCCGGTATCTTGCTATTTGTTAGCTCCTCGACAGATTGGCCTAGACCTGCATGCCTTGTCCGCAGGCCAAGAATAAATTTTCTTTGAAAAGAAGCACATGTTTTTTTTTTTTGAGAAAATTGAAAAACACATGCATGTGCAATCGCCCTATATAAATATAAACAACCCCAAACTGCATGGTGCAGCCAACTCGAGCCAAACAGGCAGCCCAATAATAGCTTTTGATCTGTACTGCTCGTCCGGCCGTAGCCGTAGGTACAGTAGCGGCGATGGGCAGCCTGCCACTGGACGCGTCACTGCGGCCACTGGACCCCGAAGCCTTCGCCGGTGATTCACGCGCCGTCGTGGACTTCCTCGCCGAGTACTACCGCGACGTGGATAAGTTCCCTGTCCGGGCGGCCGACCTCGAGCCGGGCAGGTTACGGAAGCTGCTCCCCGAGGCGGCGGCAGAGCACGGCGAGCCGATGGAGGACGTACTGGAGGACGTGCGGCGGGACATCCTGCCAGGGCTGACCCATTGGCAGAGCCCCAGCTTCTTCGCCTACTTCCCCATGAACGCCAGCGCCGCCGGGTTCGCGGGTGAGATGTTGTCGGCCGGCCTCAACGTCGTGCCGTTCGTGTGGGCGGCGTCGCCCGCCGCCGCGGAGCTGGAGAGCGTGGTGATGGACTGGATGGGTACGCTGCTCGGGCTGCCGCAGCGGCTACTCTTCTCGGGCGGCGGCGGCGGCGTGCTACAGGGGAGCACGTGCGAGGCCGTGGTGTGCACCCTCGCCGCGGCGCGGGACCGCACGCTGCACAGGCTGGGGCACGAGAGCATCATGAAGCTGGTGGTCTACGCCTCCGACCAGACGCACGTCACCTTCCAGAAGGGCGCGCGTCTGGTGGGCATCCCGCCGTCCAACTTCCGCGTCATCCAGACGACGTCGGCCTCCGGGTACGGCCTGACCGCCGACGCCGTCCGCGCCGCGGTCTCCCGCGACGTCGCCCGCGGCCTGGTGCCGCTGTACCTCTGCGCCACGGTGGGCACGACGGGGCTCGGCGCGGTCGACCCCGTGCGCGAGCTCGGAGAGGAGGCGCGGCGGCACGGCATGTGGCTGCACGTGGACGCGGCGTACGCCGGCAGCGCGGCCATCTGCCCGGAGTTCCAGGGCTATCTCGATGGCGCCGAGCTCGCCGACTCGGTGAGCATGAACCCGCACAAGTGGTTCCTCACCAACGCCGACTGCTGCTGTCTGTGGGTGGCAAGCCCAGGTGCCCTGACCTCCGCGCTGTCCACCGACCCGGAGTACCTCAAGAACGTCGGCACGGACGGCACAGGGAAGCCGGCCGCCATAGACTACAAGGACTGGCAGATCTCCCTGTCACGCCGGTTCCGCGCCATCAAGCTCTGGGTGGTGCTGCGGCGCTACGGCGCCGTCGGCCTGCGCGCGCACATCCGCCGACACGTCACCGCAGCCAAGTGGTTCGAGCGGACGGTGGCGGCGGACGAACGCTTCGAGGTTGTGGTGCCGAGGAAGTTCTCGCTGGTATGTTTCCGCCTCCGGGCGAGGTTCGCTGGGGACGACACGGTGGACGAATTGAACCGGGAGCTCCTCGCGGCGGTGAACGCGAGCGGGCGGGCGTTCATGACGCACTTCGTGGTGGATGGCAAGTTCGTGATCCGCCTCGCGGTCGGCGGTGCCATGACGGAGATGCGGCACGTCATGGACGTGTGGGACCTGCTGCAGGCCAACGCCGACCACGTTTTACGGCGGTATCAACTCTAGTCCTACTAGCTAGTGGACGACTCTGCACGTATACGTACAGTCCGGTTCACGCGCACATGTGCACGCTATGTAATTTTGTCTCGCATGCTCAAGGTTTGGTTATTGCTGTGTGTAAGTGTGCTTCCGTTTCTCTTCTTCCCCATCTCTGGTGGTCTTAGAAAAAAAGTTGAGAGACAGACAGGCTAGGCAGTGAAACGGGAGAGACAGCGGCGAGGAGGAGATGGCCGGGCCAGGTTGGGACGAGGGGCGATCATGACCATGGCGGTGGCGGGGAGGGGAGAAGAAGAGAAGGCAGGCATGGGTGCTATGGTGGGCGCTATGGTGGGCGGAGTATACTCTCTCAATACCAAAATAAATATCATAAGAAGTCAAATACTTTCAACATTGATCAAATATATATATAAGAAATTATTAATACTTATAGAGTTATGGTATATAATAAGTATCATTAGATTAATTGTTGAATATATTTTCATAATAAACTTATTTGCTAATATTTTTTTATAAATCTAGTTAATTAAACTTAAAGAAATAATATAAAAGAAATTGAACCGAGGAAATATATGGATGTCTTAATGCACGATCGCTACTAAAAACGGTAATGCTCTTGTTCGGTCGTTCGTACGTTTGGATGGACCCCGCCCGAGTCATGCCTCTTTGTAATGGACCCTACCCGCACCGCACCCCGTATAGTCGTAGCCTCTCGCCCGCTTTGCAATGGACCCTGTCATTCTTCACAAAAAATCACCGCTGCAAGCGTCATGGCATCTCCTCCAGTGCGCCGTAGCCTCCCCTCCTCCCCTCCCCTCCATGGATCCAGCGGCACCCCTCCTCCACGTGCGTCTTCTAAGTCCGGCTACCTCCATGGCGTCTCCTCCCCCCACTCCATGGCGGCCAAGACCCTCCCCTGCGTCCCACCGGATCTGGCTGGCGGGCTCGAGCAAGCCACTGACCCTCCCTTACCCCGACCGGTGGTGTCCTCCCTAGATCTGGCAGCGTCTCCTATCCCTCGGCCGACGGCGGGCATGGGGGGCGTGTGGACGTGCACCAACCAGCGAGCTTGTGCCACCGCAGTTGCCCCCTAGGTAGGTCATGGTCGCATGACGATGCTGTGTTTCAAGTGTTTCTGGACGCTATTTCAGACATGTTGCAAACCCATGTTTCAAATGTTTCATTTGTTTCAGATGTATATTTCAATTGTTTCATGCGGATGTTGCAAAAGTAGATTGAGATGTTGCATATGTTGTAATGGTTGTACACGTATATTGCAAGCGTCCATCCCCAATGTTTCATCTGTTTTTTGTACACGTATTGTTGCAAGTGTTTCCGACGCATGTCTCAAGTGTTTCATCTGTCTTGTTTTGTATATTGCAAGTGTTGCATCTAGATGTTCCAAAAGTAGATCGGGATGTTACACATGTTGCAATGACTATTTAACTGTATGTTCCAAATGTTTTATCTGTTTTAGACGTATGTTGCAAAGGTTTCATCTAGATGTTACAAAAGTAGATCGGAGTGTTGCATGGGTGGCCGGTGGCTATCGCTACTGCTGGGGCGCAACCGTGGGTTAACCCAAGTGGGTCTCCCCGCGCAGGGCGAGGGGCGGGCATGGGGGCGTGGGTCCCTATGATGGACGCGGGTGCGGGTGCTGGAGCAGGACGTGGGGCATGGGGCGCGATGCGGAAGCGGGAGCGGCGTAGGTGTTGGTGTTGGAGCCACGTTTGGACGCTAGGTGTTACATACTAAAAATCGATTCTCACATGCAGAGATTCAACCACTAGTGTAGAATGAAAAAAAAATAATTTGAATGCATTCATTCTAACAGAAGTGCGCCAGCAAAGCTTGGGGCATGGATGGCCACACGACGGTGGAGGGCTTGGAATTCCTGAGGGTAGTAGTTGTGTGGATCTTACACCACATAGTCAAAGCTATGGTACACCATCTCATTCCATTGGAAACAACGTATCATCTTCATATTAATAATATCAACCAGTTGTTCTGCGTAGATAAAATCACTCGAAAGGTGATATAATTTTTGCTCCACGTATTTCCATTTAGGTTAGGGAGTATGCAATCAGTTAGCGATTATATCTTCCCCGGTGTCCAATATGCATATCATGTGGAATACAGATGTAATCATCACCACTCACCTCAGAACCTCCAATGCACAACAAGTAATCTACAAACCACAGGTCGCTCTTTGCCCTCACGTTGCCCCAGTTTCAGATCTCGCATGAAATCCCAAAGTTATGACGTGCGCAGTGAGGCATCGACTATCTGAGCCCTCTACCCTTTTCGAACAACAGGAAGAAGTTGTTTGAAATCTCCACCAAACACCATGGTCTTCCCTCCTAATGATAGCTTAGGTCAGTCTATTATATCACGGAGGCTGTTTTCTAGGGCCTCGATAGCCTGCCTCTTTGTCATGGTAGCCTCGTCCCAAATAATGAGATGATGCTCGAAGCAGCTTGGCGCTAATACTCTATTTTGTGAAGTTGCAAAAGGCCTCATCATCAATGGTGAGGGAAATCTTGAAGCGCGAGTGGGCGGTTATACCACCAGGAAGTATTGAGGCCGCAACACCAGACGTAGTTGTTGCCACAACTATCTTTTTCTATCTATGTATAGTAGCAAAAAGAGTTATCTATAGATAAGTATTTCTAGTCCCGCAAGGGCCATCCACAAAGAAGAGACCCCCAATGTTCGGTATCAACTGAGAACATCTCATCATATATGCATCCCGCTACTCCTCATTAAGGGTGTCGGAAAGAGCCGCATCATCCTCGTTAACCTCAGTGCTAGCCTCCTAAAAAATCTCTCTTGGAATATTACAAAAGGCATCATATATGCCGTTGATATCAAGAAGTGGGTACATCATCTTTATATCCTTCTACATTGATTGCAAGAATTTTCAAATACCTGAGGACCATCTAATCCACCATGAAGTTGGATTGACTATTACGCCTATAGTCCTCTAACATTGCCTCCTTGTGTTTCTCGCACAGTCCGAACACATCGCTGGGCTCACAATACCAATAATATTGCAAAGACTCTTCACAACACATTATGACATCATCCAAATGGTTTCCTCAACAAAACTCGTCCATCATGTTGTTCTCTTTGATTAGGCCCCTTCTTCCTATAGCTTCACGAAAGGTTGGTAGGATTATGTCGTTAATGATCCTTAAACACATGAAGGAGGTTGCACCTGCCACGTGGTTGAGGAGAACCCTAAGATAGTAACGCTCCCCCTTGGCTGGATTGACAGACATGATTCTTCCAATCTGTTGTAATCTATCACATACCCTCTTCTGCTAAACTTTGCCCAGTGCTTGTCACGTATAGATCCTAGGAAAGTCCCCTTCTCCTCGAAGAGCTAAAGGATAGACTACTAAAAAAAGACATCCTTGGAAAGGTTAAGGCACATGTGTATGTTATGGAACTCTAGAAGAGGGGTCCATCGCATGCATATTTTTTACTAATCATGGAGAGAGAGTACAAGATCACATGCCCAAAGCAATATGATCTCCTCATCTTAGCTGAGCTACCAAAAAAGAAGAAATACCTAGGCTTGTACAAGATGATTACCAAGCATATGATACATGGCCCTTGCGGAGCACTTAATCGCAATTGTCCATGCACAAAGGGTCATGATTTTTGCAAGAACTGTTACTCTCAACCGTTCTGTGATGTCACAATACAGGGCAAGGACTCAAACATGGTTATAGATGGCATGAAGATGGTTGAAAGGAAAATGTTCATGGACATGAGGTTGACACAACAGATGGTCGGTCATGCCTTACAACCTGTATCTCCTCTGTCTATTCAACCTGTATCTGTTTAAGTACATTTACAATGGTCATGGTTGGGTGTCTGTGGCTATGAGAGAGGCTGATAAGGAGAATAGTGAAGGAAACATTGATGAGATCAAGCAGTACAGAGATGCTAGATGGGTAACACCTCCAGAAGCTTTGTGGAGGATATACGGTTTCAACTTGAGTGATAGTACCCTATTGTTTTGTCCTTACAGCTCCATCTTCCAGATATGCACATGGTGCGATTTCACCAGCACGAGGGGTTTTGATGAGTGCTTATCATACAGGTGTTGAAAAGTAAATGCTTATACTGTACTTCAAGAAGAACTGGACTTTCCTGAGTTTTATACGTGGCAAGCACAAGGCAAAGTTTGGCAGAAGAGGGTATATGATAGATTATAATAGATTGGAAGAACCATGTCTACATATCTAGCCAAGGGGGAGTGTTACTATCTTAGGGTTCTCCTCAACCACGTGGCAAGTGCAACCTCATTCGAGTGTCTAAGGACCTTTGACAGTGTAGTCCTACTGACCTTTCATGGAGCTACAGAAAGAAGGGGCCTAATTGAAGAGGACAACATGGTGGATGAGAGTCTTGCTGAGGCAACCAAGTGAATGACGCCATATGCGCTATGAAGGCTCTTAGCAACAATATTGATATTTTATGAGCCCAGCGATGTGTTCACACTGTGGGAGAAATACAAGGATGCAATGTCAGAGGACTGCAAGCGTAACCAACTTCATGGTGGAGTAGATGGTTCTCATAGATATTTGAAAATTGTTGCAATCAATATAGAAGGATATAAAGATGTACGCACTTCCTGATACCGACGACACATATAACGCCTCTTGTGATATGCCTAGAGATTTTTTAGGAGGCTAGCATTGAGGCCGACGAGGATGATGTGGCTCTTTTAAACATGCTTAATGAGGAGCAGTGGGCTGCATACGATGATGTTATGTCCACTATTGATGTCGAACACGAGGGTCTGTTCTTTGTGGATGGTCCTAGTGAGACCAGAAAGACTTTATCTTTACAAAGCCCTTGTCGCTACTATATGCAGTCAAAAAAAGATTGCTCAATCTCAATACTGCATGGTGGTAGAACCACCCACTCGCGCTTCAAGATTCCCCTCACCATCGATGACGGAGCCTTCTGCAAATTCACAAAATAGAGTGGTACCACCAAGCTGCTTCGAGCATAATCTCTCCTTATTTGGGACGAGGCTACAAGGATAAAGATGTAGGTTGTGGAGGCGCTAGACAATAACCTTCATGATGTAATGGACCAGCCTAAGCTACTGATTGGAGGGAAGACCTTGGTGTTTGGTGGAGATTTTAGACAGGTTCTTTCCATTGTTCGATGAGGATGGAGGGATTAGATACTTGGTGCCTCGCTGTGGATGTCGTACCTTTGGGATTCCTTGCGACATCTCAAACTGGTGCGCAGCATAATGGTAAAGAGCGACCCGTGGTTTGCAGAATACCTGTTGTGTGTCAGTGGAGAATTTGAGGAGGCAAGTAGTGATGATGCAATTTGTCTTCCTCATGATATATACTGGGGAAGATAGTTATCTTGATATGCTAATTGATTGCATATTCTCTAACCTCAATGCAAATATATCAAGCCAAAATTATATCACCTTTCAAGCAATATTATCTACGTAGAACGACTAGGTTGATATGATAAATATGAAGATGATTGGTCGTTTCCAAGAGGATGAGATGGTGTACCATAGCTTTGACTATGCGGTGGACGATCCGCAAAACTACTACCCTCAGTAATTTCATAACACTTTGACATCCAATAGTCTACCTTCACATGTGTTAAAGCTAAAGATTGGTTGTCCGGTCATATTACTTAGGAACACTGACATTGCGAACGGACTTTGTAATAGTACCAGGCTTATCATAAAGAGGTTCCAAAAGAATACCATAAACATAGAAATTATATTGGGACAGCATGCTAGGAAGCGTGTTTTTGTGCCTCGCATACCTTTATGCCCGTCGAACGATGAGATGTTTCCATTCCAATTTAAGAGTAAGTAGTTCTCTATTCGGCTCAGCTTCACAATGATTGTTAACAAGGCACAAGGGTAGACTATCCTTAACATTGGAGTATACTTACCGAAACTAGTATTCTCGTATGGCCAATTATATGTAGTGCTATCAAGAGCCATGGCAAGATCGAATATTAGGATCTTGGCCATGCTGACACCGAGAAGGACGTGAACAAGGGTAAAGGGAAAGGGAAGGGGAAGGTGAAGAATAAACCGACAAAGGATATATTCATGAAGAATATCATATATAAAGTGGTTATATAACTCCATAAAAGAGATAATATCTCACATGTCGATACATATTTTTCGAGGCAAAATAGCCATTTTTGTCCCTAAACTATTGTCTGAGGCTCAGTTTAGTTCCTGAACTTTCAAAGTGTCCACTTTAGTCCTCAAACAGTGGATTTGCAGGTCAATCTCATCCATTCCCCTTCATGGGCTTGCCACGTGGCCAACCATACATGCGAAATGACATTTCTGCCCCTCGCTCTCTCCTTTACCTATCGGCTAGGCTCACGGCGTTTCCCTCTCCTCAGTTTCAAGATAGTGAACAATACTTTAGCTTTAAAAATTAACAGACAACTTATATGCATGATACTTCTAACTACATCTTTAGCCATCTGCATGCTTCAACTGCAAGAAGTCAGACGACGCATCTTGAACTTGAAAATCTTCTGGATCATCTTTGATTTTGCAGCTTGGTGCCCATGCAAAACATGTTCTCCTCGTCAAACTATTGATAAACTAGATTCTTAATTCTACAATGTAATATATTTTATGAATTTATATATACATTTTTGTTATATAAGATAAGAAATGGTGAGTAGTGTGTCATGTTTACACCTTTGTCTTCTTATTTTTTATGCTGGTTGAAAGAACCAAGTTCTTACAATATGAACTTTATGGTTTCAGTTTCTCATAGATTGTTACAATATGAACTTAATTGTTTCAGTTTTGCATCAAAACTTAGAGTTATATTTTAATTATATATTAACATATAAGTTAAAATAAATGTACTTTCAAAACATATTTCATGGATCATTCTATGAAACTGTTTGATATATTATAGATTTCAATGCATTTTTTAATGATCTAAAGTTAGGGAAGTTTGATTTAAGACAAAGTACAAGTGAACTGTAATTTGTGGTTGGAGTAGTTAAGATCTACTCCTACTTCCTTAAAATTGTTAACGTTGTCTTTGAAATATATTTTTAGTTAGAAGAATTTGCTTCATTTTGTTTGCTCTGCAATTTTGTTCCTGACTAAAGAACAAATCATGTAACTACTAATACAGTAGTGAGATAAAAACAAGAAAGTTACAGTTCCCCAAATAGTTTTTAATATTAGAAAGAAGTTTTCAGTTTCGTTTGCATTAAAGAATAATAAAACAGCAACTCAACACTTCAATGCGAGCAAAATATTTTGAGACAAAACAACTTAAACCCCAAGGACACGAAGAGTCTTAGTGTTGCAACCTTCAAAGTTTAGCAAGCCCCACCATAAGCACTTATCGATCCTCACACCGTTGCAACTGAGCCTAGTACTAGAGCCAGTACGCCCCCCTAAATAACCTGCAAAAGAGATTTGATCGACATTTGTCAAAAAACAATTTCATGTTTTGTTGTCCATATTGACTAAAATGGCCATTGCACTGGATATTAAAAAAATGATCAGAAAGTTTTAGTTTTCCGAGAATACCAATCGCTATATAAGTTTTGGGCATTACGAGATGGTTTAATACCTAGCATCATATGGACTGCTCTCCAAAAATAAACATTGCATGCGATCATTAAAATAAAAGATGCATGTTAGATGGTTTCAGATTTGCTGCAGTAACAGTGGGACCTATATCCATTCCATTTACTCATGGGTAAATTATCCTTAGTGCCTCTTTTAAATAATTAAAAAAAAGATTTTAATATTCGAAGGGACCTTAAGCCACCAAGAAATTTTTAAACCATTACTGACAAGGTATCTATACATCAATTTAGCTGTGAACAAACCCGTTTTTGGTGATCTCCATGCAAAAACATTATTACCTTGTCACCCTTATCCTTCAAGTATAAGCTTGAAATCCTTGCAAAGAAAAGTATAAGCTTGAAATATCGTGGACATGCGCATCTCAAACAATTGGTCGGTATAAAAAAAAATGGCGCATCCTATATCCTGTAGTGTGAATACGGTTGTACGTCAACACAATCAAATGAACAGATCGGCTGTTGGTTTGTTACAGATCCGTAGCTGACCAGGTAACACAATAGAACCCTTACCTATTGGAGATGAAAGATATACTATTCAAACATAGAATCCTTATTCATTTTTACAAATTGCATTGTATTAAACTTTTCCAAGTCCAAAGTTGTGTCCTCGCCTCTATATAAGAAGCCCATGGTCTCCGAGACCTTCGTACATCAGACGCACCCCAAGGCAGAATCAGAAGCTTTGTGCAGGCCAGCATCAATGGCGACCAACGACTGCAACGTCAGTGGCAACGCTGAGGGCATGCTTGTCGTGCCGGAGATCAAGTCATCAAGCTTTTCATCAATAGTTCGCTGATGCCGTCTCTGGTATATATATATACGCCTTGCCTTTCTTGATCGCCTTACATTGTTTCCTCAGTAATTTGTCCTAGTAAAACTTTGCCAAAACAGTTTCTTTATCAAAAGGACGGCAAGGAGCTCTTATACACGCTATATGCTGCATATCACACTACGTGAACTTGAATTTATACAGGCAATACATTTAAGACACGGGACCCGAGCGGACAGGCGATGTGCTGGCCCATGTCGCAGAGGCGGACAAAGCCGACGTGGACCTGGCCGTGAAGGCTGCCAGGTAGGCGTTCGAGCATGGTGCGTGGCCCCGCATGTCAGGCTATGTAAGGGGTGTTTGGTTTGCAGCCACCTGACGCCACGGCCACACCAAGGCTGCCACAACTATTAATGGTGGTGTTTGGTTGGTGATTCGATTTTAGCTTTCACAGCATTTCACAGAGTAAGTTCTTGCCGCAAGTGTGGCACCGAATACCATCACCAGTTCACCACAGAAGTGTGGCGCCGCCACAGTGGCCGTGGCCTAATGTGGCCATAAACCAAACATCCCCTAAGTACTCCAACGCATGCCTAGTGAACTTACAACGTATGCCGTGAATTGTTGTTGCAATTTGCAATCTTTGTGATGAAGCTGAAACGAAGTATACCTCGCGCGTTGCCGCGGAATTTTTTTAAAAACAAATATTAGCATTGCTACATGATATTCTATATACTTTGTGGACATATGAATTTAACTTGTATGTTATTTTATTGTATTAGATCTGATGAAAAAAGGTAAGCTAATAAAAGAAAAAACAAGAATAGGTGATGAAACAAATAGCGTATGCAGATGGCTTGTATGTTAATAGATTAAAGGTTAAAAGTATTGCATATAATAGAGATGGCATGAACATGTTTGTAATTAATAAGTAATGACATGGATAGCTTGTATGAATATATTGCAAGTTAGTGGGACATTTAGTGAGAAATGATGTGGACACCTTACATGAAGAGATAAAACATCTGGTGGGTTTAACTTTGTAAGAGTATATACATTTCTAATCCTGTCCTATACTAATAATTAGCTAACTTTCACACAGGAGAGGGGCCGGATCATGAGCAAGTTTGCGGACCTCGTGGAGCAGCACACGGAGGAGCTGGCGGCGCTGGACGGCGCGGACGCCGGGAAGCTGCTGCTGCTGGGGAAGATGCTGGACATCCCGCTGGCGGCGAAGACGGCGCGCTACTACGCGGTCGCGGTGGACGATGTCCACGGCGAGGTGCTGCTCGTGTCCGGCAAGTACCAGGGGTACACGCTCGAGGAGCCCATGGGCGTGGTGGGCATCATCATCCCGTGGAACTTCCCTTCCCTCATGTTCTTCCTCAAGGTCAGCCCGGCGCTGGCAGCCGGATGCACCGTCATCGTGAAGCCCGCCGAGCAGACGCCGCTCTCCGCCCTCTAGTACGTCCACGTACCTCGCCAAGCTGGCAATTTATCATAATAAAATTAAAATGTTCTGAATTCTGGTCGAAGAATCTCATCATTCACGTGCTGGTGCTAATATAATATGTTGTTGCTAATTGACACGGCATTCACGGTACCATAAGGCCGGCATTCCGGACGGAGTGAGGCTGTCTGCGCTGAGGTTATGTATGTCGTCCGGTATACCGGTAGCGTATTAAAAGTGCCACAGCGGGACCTGCAAAACACGCGCTAAAGAAAAAGGAGCTCCCTGGTCCGCTAAATCTAGCGGTGGTAGACGGTAAAGGCACTGCAGGCCCACAAGAGAGAGGGCAGAGAGCTGCGCGGGAGAGAGAGGAGAGAGGGGAAAGCTGCAATGGCGGACCTCACTATTTTAAATGATAAAAAAATGTTATAATTCATAAACTAAAAACTCAAATTAAATTCCGATTGCACCATTAAATTCGTTTCAATTTCAAAACTAGATCTCACATGGATATATTTAGATAAAGTGACCAGTGGACCCCACAGTGGATAGAGGATGATATAGAGGATGGATAGATGCGGGAGAATTGAGTATAGAGAAGAGAATCTTGATGACTAGGCCTTTTAGAGGATGAATTTAGAGTACCACGAGTGTGTATAGTCTGATCAACGTAGTCCCAGGGTTTGGGCCCACCGCCGCCGCGGCCATCATCACCTCCCACATGGACGTCAACAGCATGAGCATGCACCATGTATCTATCGCCAACTACTCAGCCGTCTTCGTTTGAGCTTATCAGTTATGGTACAGTATTTTTATCTCACAACAAATCAGCAAATCGTATTTTTCAGCCTGGATTTTCAGCGAAGCGAGTATAGTAACATCTATCACAAACACAAACTATGCCTGGTTCCAGGTGGCTTTCACCGGTTCAGGCGAAGTCTGTCGCCTCGTCATGGAATCGACCGCCAAGAGCAACCTCAAGACTGTCTCCCTCGAGCTCGGCGGCAAGTCGCCGATAACGTTGATAATCTTCGATGACGCCGACGTCGACATGGCCCTCAACCTGTCACGACTCGCCACCTTCTACAACAAGGTAGTGTTGCATTGCATGCGTCGATGTGCTAATCCTGAACAAGCGAGCAATTGATAGATGTTCATCGATCACAATGATTCCTGACCACCTGAATGTTGCACGTACACATGCAGGGCGAGGTGTGCGTGGCCGGATCGCGTGTTTTTTCGTCAACAAGGCCGCGGAGGCGGCCCAGAACTGGAAGGTTGGCGACCCTATCGACGGCAGCACCAACATGCCCCCCCCCCCCCCCCCCCCCCCCCACACACACACACACACCAAGGTATTTATTTATTTACAAAAAAGTCCATATTACATCCCTCAGTTTTCATGAAAGTCCATTTTTTCTCCCTTAACTCCGAAACCGGACAAAATACCTCCCTCAACTTTTAAAACTATTCATCTTACCTCCTTGGCCCTATTATAAGCCGTTTTGAAGGCAGTTTTGTCTTTTTCTTTTTTATTTATTTCGGCTGAATCTTTAAAAAAATCATAGAAAAATCATAATATAGAAAATTCAATTTTGTTGGACTCCACATGATTAGATCTACACAGTGAATATATAATATGGTATGCTTTAGTACAAAGTTTTTTATGTAGCTTTAGACCTATGCTCTTCTATAATTAAATGGAATAATTCATAGCTGCAGTTTCTATGGTCCAATTGTGGTGAAATTTTTATGGTGGACTAATTATTGTATGCTTAAACTGTAGTAAAAATTTTGTACTCATTGAATCATGTATAACTTAGTAATAGATTTTATTTAGGTTTATGTTTGTTAAATATAAATAAATCTATAGCTAAGTTATATATGATCCAATAAGTATGAATTTTTTTACTGCAGTTCAATCATACAGTAATTAGCCTACCATAAAAATTTCATCACAATTGGACCCTAGAAACTGCGGCTATGAATTATTTCAATTAATTACAGAAAAGTATAGATCTAAAGCCACAGCAAAAACTTTGTACTAAAACATATCATATTATACATTCACTGTGTAGATCTACTCATGGTGAGTCCAACAAAATTGAATTTTCTATTTTATGATTTTTCTATGATTTACTATGATTTTTTAAAGATTCGGCCAAAATAAATAAATAAAGACAAAACCGCCTTCAAAACTGTTTATAATAGGGTCATGGAGGTAAGATGAATGGTTTTAAAAGTTGAGAATGTTTTACCCAGTTTTAGAGTTCAGGAGAAAAAACGAAGTTTCATGAAAGTTGAGAGAGATAATGTGGTCTTTTTCCATTTATTTATTATATCTTTCTGCATCGAGCAGCAATCCTGTCCAAATGCTAGTAGGAGCAATCCTGTCAAGAAGGCCTGGATTGATTTCTTCCCCGGCCCGGGCGGCCCGGCGGCCCATGCACCGTACTAGGTTGACAAGGAACAATTTGAGGTCACATTCAGCATGGCAAGAGCGAGGGAGCCGACTCTGCTCACCGGCGGCAAGCCTACCGGTGACAAAGGCTACTACATCGAGCCCACCATCTTTGCAGATGTCACGGTAGTATGTAGTAACTTCTAGAAAGTAAAAAACAGGAAGCACAACCACCATCCAATTAGAAGTTGGTTATTACACTGAGATGCTCACCTAGCTGGATCGGTTGACTGACTCACCACACCAGGATGACATGAAGATCGCGCAGGAAGAGATAATTGGCCCGGTGATGTCCTTCATGAAGTTGAGGTGTCGTTGCCTTCTGATCGAGTTTCTGGGCTGACCAGACCAGGCATTCCGGCATTGCGTATAGCGTTGAAAACGGACGGAAAAATTTCCATTCCGACCCATTCCGTTTTTCACTTTTGCATTCGTTTCCGTATTTGCAGAGTCCCATTTCCATATTTACGAAAATAGGAGGGGTTTTTCCGTTCGTTTTTGCAGGATCCCGTTTTCATCCAAAATTGACCCGTATTTATTCCGTTTTTCGTCCCGTTTTAAATCTATATGAGATGTGTAGAAATTAATATGTTCATAAACCTATTAATCACCAATTATGCATGTTAACACATGACATGCTAGTGAATACTAGACCAATAACTTCGTATGTGTATATTAATTTATGACTTTGCTCATATATATTCATGAATATTTAATCATATTATTCTAACTTAATTTTTCGGCTCTCCATCTGTATTTGTTCGTTTTCGTGCATCCGCATATCCCGATTCCGTTTTCAAACCCGTATTTTCCGAAACTGGTCCCGTTTCTGCCAAAAAAAAGGAACGAAAGTAGAAATAGGGTTTTTCTGTCCGTTTCCGTCTGTTTTCATCGCTAAATTAATTGTGTTTATTCTTGTTGCATGCTATGCAGGACGGTGGATGAGGCGATCGAGCGGGCCAACTGCACCAAATACGGCCTCGCCGCCGGGATCGTCATGGAGAGCCTCGATGTCGCCAGCCGGATGTCGCGGTCGTGTTGGTCAACTGCTACTACGCCTTGGACCCGGACGCGCCCTTCGGGGAGCGGCTTCGGGCGAGACATGGGCGTGGCCGCCATTGACAAGTACTAGCTGCGAGTCAAGAGCGTCATCACCGCACTCCCGGACTCTCCATGGACTGCGTCATCACCCCAGTCCGCAAACAATGTGGCCTTGCTGCCTTATTAATTTGTATATTGTTATTGGTGCCCGTGTGTAACCCTGGGCATAAAATACCGAGAACCGGTACTGAACCGAATTTACCAAGGACCGAACCGAATTTACCGAAACCGAAAAATTCGGTTCCCTGTTCGGTTCCGAGTTCCCAGGAACCGAATTTACCGAGGTAAATACCGAAACCGAACCGAATTTACCTGAAATGTGATGAGTTTGAGTGTTGTTATATTATTGATTGTGTTATTGTAGACTATTATATTATGTATTTTTGGTACTCACACTTATAGTCTTGTGGACTTTTATATGTATATGTATTTTGCACTATTATTCTCTATGAAATTATGTCAAAATTAGCTTTTGAACCTGCTATTACATGTATCTATGATCAATTCGGTACTGTTCGGTAAATACCGAAACTGAACCGAATTTACCGATACCAAATTTCCTCGGTACCGAGTTTTTTTAGGAACCGATCGGTACCAGTTTCCTGAGGAACCGAATTTGTATAGGTACCGAAGAACCGAAGAACCGAACGCCCAGGGTGACCCGTGTGATGATGGGTCGGAGGCTGGGTGCCTACTTGTGGTGTTGAATCACATCCATGATCCATGGTAAAACTAGTCAGATGCATGGTCCTGCGCGACGCAATTGGTCATTTTATTGTATGCTAGCTGTTCAATACTTATATACTCGTAAGTCTGTTCCTGCAATTCTTTTCAATGCGTCTGTTCCTGCTCTCTAATCAATGACTTTGTTAGCATTTCTTATCACCAAAATTAGTTGTTCCACCATTAGCGAGAGTTCTTGCTTCATTCTCATCACGACCTCAATCTATTTACAAGGCCCAATGCAAGACTCGTATGATAGCTCATATCATTCCGAATCATTTAGGGCATGTTTGGTTCACTCTATTAAACTTTAACATGCGTTGACCATGTAGTTGATCATATGGTATTCAGATACTAATAATAGATTAATTAGGTTTAATAGATTCGTCTCGTAAATTAATCTCAATCTATGTAATTAATTTCGTAATTAGTCTATGTTTAACACTCCATACATGTGTCCAAACATTCAATGTGATAGTTGTTATAAAAAAATCAAACACACCCTTACTTCTGACTTCATAGATTGCATGCAGTTCCTTTTC
The DNA here is from genome assembly GCA_038087645.1 of Saccharum hybrid cultivar R570. Taxonomy (NCBI): domain Eukaryota; kingdom Viridiplantae; phylum Streptophyta; class Magnoliopsida; order Poales; family Poaceae; genus Saccharum; species Saccharum hybrid cultivar. The sequence goes on along the minus strand of JAQSUU010000005.1, from coordinate 9,176,926 downwards.
ATCATTGAATGTCACTGTTCAACCCACAGTCACTGCTACGGATTATGCGTGAAAGAGGAACTAGATGCCTTCTCAGGCTCTAGGTTACGTGTTTATATACTCCAGGAATAGCCCCTGGCGTGGCTTGTACAAGAGGTAAATACATCATCTTGAGATACAAGTAATTCTATCAATCTATCCTAGAGTACAAGGCAAGATATATGCATATCCACAGATCACGGGCACATGGCCCTTAACTACCATATCTTAACACTCCCCCTCAATCTTAACCTTCCTCAAGGTTTAGATTGTGTCTGAACTTTATCAACTTGGGTAAACTAACAGATTTTGTAAACCCATCTGCAACCTGATCACCCGAGTTAATGAATCTGACTTCAAGCAAACCTTGTGCTACTCTCTCCCTAACAAAATGAAAATCAATTTCAATATGTTTTGTTCTTGCATGAAACACTGGATTGGCTGATAGATACGTGGCCCCAATATTGTCACACCACAGCCTTCCTGCTCGAGGATGTGGAATTCTCAACTCACAAAGTAGCTTTTGAACCCACATTACTTCTGCTGTCGCATCAGCTAAAGCTTTGTATTCGGCCTCAGTACTTGATCTTGAGACTGTAGCTTGTTTTCGTGCATTCCATGAGATAAGATTTGATCCAAGGAATACAGCAAATCCCCCTGTAGAGCGCCTATCATCGATGTCACCTGCCCAGTCTGCATCCGTGAAGGCGCTTACAAGCATAGACTTGGATTTTCTAATCTTCAAGCCAAGCCGAGGTGTGCCATGAACATATCTCAATATCCTTTTCACCGCACTCCAGTGCACAGTCGTAGGATTATGCAAGAATTGACATGCTTTATTTACTGCAAAAGAAATATCAGGACGTGTCAATGTCAAATATTGTAAAGCACCAACAACACTCCTGTATTTCGTTGCATCTTCAGACCCCAGTACTTCTCCTTCTGTAGAACTTAGCTTCTCTGTTACTGACAAAGGTGTACCTACAGACTTGCTAAGATTCATCCCTGCTCTTTTGACAATATCAGCAGCATATCTCTCTTGTGTCATAAGCAAACCATCTGTAGACCTCTTTACTTCTATGCCAAGAAAATAATGTAAATCACCCAAATCCTTTAATGCAAACTCCTTTTCTAAATCCTTGAGCAATGCGTTTGTGGCTTCTAATGATGAACTTGCAACTATTATATCATCAACATATACTAAAACAAATATTGTGTGTCCACCCTTGCCAAAATAAAATAGGGATGTATCTGCTTTTGATGGAATGAAACCAAGGCACTGAAGTTTCTTACATAGTCTATCATACCATGCTCTCGGCGCCTGTTTAAGTCCATAAAGGGCTTTATCAAGTTTGCACACCAAATTTGGCTTGGACATATCTTCATAACCCGGTGGTTGATACATGTAGACTTCCTCCTGTAATATACCATGCAAAAAAGCATTTTGGACATCGAGCTGTCAAAGTGACCAGCCTCGAGAAATTGCAATTGACAACACAAGTCTAATTGTGGCAGCTTTAACCACCGAGCTAAAGGTATCTTCATAATCCAATCCATACCTTTGTTTGTAACCTTTAGCGACGAGTCTGGCCTTATATCTATCAATTGACCCATCAGCTTTCTTCTTAACTTTATATACCCATTTGCAGCCTATAATGTTCTTTCCTTTAGCTGCTTGCACAAGATGCCAAGTTTTATTTTGCAACAAAGCATTAAATTCGACATCCATGGCACGCACCCACTTAGGATCTCGGAGTGCAGCAGCAACTGACGTAGGTTCATCTGCAGAAGAAGCACAGGACATACCCCATCGAACAGTTCCATCAGTATATATTTTAGGTTGATGTATACCATGTTGTGATCGAGTTGTTGGTCGTTGAGGCACAACAGCCGCTCCAGAGCTTGCGTCCGCAAAAGATCCAGGGGCAAGATTTCCCTGCTGTGAACCAGCAGTGGCAGCAGTAGCTCCCCCGTGCGCCGGATCGTTCTGTGGCTGGAACGGTGTTGTCGATGAGACGGGATCCGACGAAGATGATGTAGAGGATCCCGCCACGCCGCGCGTTGCGCCGGACGACCCCGACACCGCAGCACCTGGGGAGGGAATCGAGAGCGATCCTGTCGGGTCTGTACTGTCGACGATCATAGAATCCATGGCAGACGAATCATCTCCGATTCCTGTGCTGCTACTGCTGCCGGGGGAACAGATGTGTTGATGGTGCCCCAGTTGCCGTTCTCCTCCATTGATGCCGCCGTTTTCTGCATCACCTTGCACAGCTGGACCAGCACTAGTTATATCATCATTAGGAGATGGATTACAAGCATATGAGTCAGTAGTAGATGCATCTCGAAGATCAGTGCTAGGATTTAGAAGGTGCTCAGGCAAGAGAGAGATTTCGGCACGGAGGCGGGCAGCGGCATTTGGATGAAGTGTACTGAAAGGAAAAACTCGTTCATCAAAAACTACATCACATGAAATATAGACTCTTCCTTCAGATGGATCAAGACACTTAAAACCTTTATGATGATGACTATAGCCAAGAAAAACACATCGTTTTGATCTAAACTCAAGTTTCCGAGTGTTGAAAGGACACAGATTTGGCTAAACAGCGCAGCCAAAAACTCTAAGCATGGAGTAGTCTGGTGTTTGTTTGAAGAGGCATTCATAGGGGGTTTCATTTTTGATGACTCGAGAGGGAACACGATTTATAAGATAGACGGCAGTAGTGAAAGCCTCATCCCAAAATTTTAGAGGAATAGAGGCATGTGCAAGGATAGTGAGGCCAACTTCAACAATATGACGATGTTTATGTTCTGCCGCTCCATTCTACTGATGAGCATGAGGGCATGAGACTCGATGTGTGATCCCAACTCGATTGAAGAAAGAGTTTAGAGATTGATACTCTCCTCCCCAATCGGTTTGCATAGGTAGAATCTTTCTATCGAATTGTCTTTCTACTAAATTTTGAAAATCTCGGAAACGTTCAAATACTTCAGATTTATGTCTCAAAAGATAGATCCATGTATACTTGCTATAATCATCAACGAAAGAAACATAATAATTATTGCGACCAACGGATGTTGGGGCAGGACCCCAAACATCAGAGAAAACAAGTTCCAATGGATTCAACGACACACTAGATGACTTAGAATAAGGAAGTTGATGCATCTTCCCTTTCTGACATGCATCACAAACAGTGTTTGTTCAACTCTTTGACAAAAGGAACCTTATGACGATCTAAAACATGATGAACAACTTGACTCGACGGATGACCTAAACGATGATGCCAAATGGAGGAAGACGCCTTGGTGATGCCTAGCGCCTGCTTATTGTGGTTGACTCTAAGAGGATACAATCCTCTCTCACACCTGCCTTCCAGAACTGTCTTCTTCGTGGTTCGATCCTTGATAAAGAAATTATCAGGGTGAAATTCAAGGAAACAATCATTGTCACATGCAAGACGATTGACAGAACATAAATTCTTGTGTGCTTTAGGGACATGAAGAACATTCTTAAGATGAATAGCATGATCATGAGAATGCAAAATACTAGACCCAATATGCTGTATATCCATACCTGCACCGCTTGCGGTGTGGACTTGATCATTGCCATTGTACCGATCCCTGATGGTGAGCTTCTCCAACTCACCCGTGACATGATCTGTTGCTGCTGAATCCATATACCAATTTGTATCTATTCCATACGAGTTGGTGTTTGTCGAGGCCACAGTCTTCTGCGGAGGAGTGTAGTTCTGATCGAACCGCTTGAAGCAACGAGTAGCTGGATGTCCTTCCTTTGTGTAGATCTGGCAGAAGACGCCAGCCTGGAAGTTGGAGCCACGGCCACCACCATTGCGACTGCCTCCCCCGCGCTGGAAACCTCCACGTCCACCACCTCCACGATCACTGCTGTTGCAGCCGCGAGATGGGTTTCCTCCTCCGCGACCACCACGGGCCGCGATGTTAACGAAGGTGTTGCCTCCATTCTTCATCTCGAAGCGCTGCTCAAAAGCGACAAGCTGGGTTAGACACTCGCTCACCGTAATGGGTTCTGCCCTGGTGGTGATGGCGGTGACGATGGGATCCCAGCTGAGATCGAGTCCACTGAGTACGTAGGACATGAGCTCATCGTCTTCTATCTTCTTCCCCGCAGATGCCATCTCGTCCGTGAGGCTCTTCATCTTGGCAAAGTACTCACTAATGTCGACCCTCCTTTGGTCGTCGTTGTGAGTGCCATCCACGTGCTGATGACACGAGCACGCGAAGCCGAGGCATTGTTGACGGTCCTTAAGTACCAAATATAGTTATCAAATAAATAAAGAAAAGGATCCAAATGCAACCAACACCTAGACTTAGGGTTTTATCTGACAGAATTCCACAAGTTTTGGTGTTTGTCTGTTTCTACAGGGGGTTATCAGAAAATACGGAGGAAAGGCCCACACGTCGGGTTTACATAGAGATAATAACGTGTTCACCGATTTTCTATCATCTAGAAGACTCCAGAAGCCACGAGAACGAACAGGAGGCCGAACGGGCCCGGAGGCAGGGCGCCCGCCCTGCTCCCTAGGGCGCCCGCCCTCGCCTGAGAGCCAATCAGGCTCCATCTCGCGGATTATGCTCCACCGACCTAAGGGATCAAGGAAAACCGTGCGATTAATGTCGGTTTGATCCGACGGCCCACGTTCACTTGAGGGGGCTATATAAGCAGGACCCCTGGCCCCTGGAGGAGGCACTCCCTCATTCTCAATTCCTCAAACCCTAATCTCAGGAGGAGAGTCTCTGATCAAGCCCTAGAGCCACCACATCAACTAGATCTCTAGTATAGCATAGCTACATAGGATTAGAACTAGAAGGAGTCAATCTTCGATTGGTTTCCGGATCTGTCAAGAGGATTCTTGGTAATTCCTTTACTGTTCTTCATTGTTCATCTTTGTTCTTCAATATTATGAATACAACTTTGTTCTATTTCAATATATTGATTATGACTATGCTCTACTTGTTTATGTTTACGATTATATTGTTCTTAGTTTATCGTAGTTATACGCTTGGCTTAGTTAGATTGGAATTATATACATGTTTAGGATCGTATAGCGTTTATCAATCGGATCCATGGGTAAATGATAAATATTGTGTAGGCGTGGTGCTTAGACCATATTTATCTATGATTGCACCTTATATGCCGGATCGTGGGGTGGTCCGCGATGATGACAGCTTCGTTGGTTCTTATATAGTCCCCCTCCCGTGTGTAAGGCAGGCAGAGCAACATTATTACGGGGGAGTGATTGCTATGTTTCTCATCTTCCTTGATAATATCACTATGCATGGGCGTAGTCCTTTCTCGCAATGATTGCCAAGTGTACTTGCACTAACTATGATATGCTAGACTTTATAGTTAAGAATAACTTAGGAAATATCCTTGTAGTTCGTCCTAATACCATGCTAATGACTTGCTAGAATATCTGTTGAGGTGCTTATCATTATTATATGTGGCTAGCTGATCAGATTAATTATCTTTGTCACCATTCATACTTTATCTATATTTTATGTGACACTTACCCCTGTATGCAAGAGATAGATGAATGCTCTCACTTATACATGCAATGATTGATACTCATTCCTATATTCCATTCCATAATCAACATTGATGTTAGTAATCCCTTCCCAGTGGTAAAAATATAAATAACGATACCTGGAATACTTCCCGGTTAAAATGCTACATCGGTATTAATCTGTGCGCTTGCAGATCTTATTTATTATTTATTTAGAAGAGCAGTTGCATATTTCAATACCGCGTCTCTCATGTCATGCTGGGGATGACAACTTGGCTTAAGTGGCATGAGGGATAGGTTCGGCATTTTTGGCGCCGTTATCAGAATTAGAAAACTAAGTCTACTTTTGGTAATGACGTTAAGAATGCCCAACAAGCATTTTTGCCGCCGTTGCCGGGGAAGGTTGATTTACTAACAAGGAATGAATACGGAATTTGAGTCATCATTCATATCATTAAGTGATTGAGATCATCAATTCTCCCATACAGATTTACCCCTGTATTTTTCCATACTTATTGTTTTGCAGGGTGATGTATGAATAAAGGACATCTTCCAGAAAATTTTCTTGACAACCCCGAAGCATTAATCAGAGAGGCAAGAGCCAAGCTCAAGAAGTCAACACTTCGACGCAACACTTCATCCAATTCAGAAGACCGCCGAAGTTTCATCCGGAATTTGTCAACAGAGTTCGCAGCCATGGCGAACAAGACGATCCGCGAGTTCTCAGCTCCCACTACGGACAACATCCGCACTGGACCTGCCGCGGCCATCGACAAGAACTTTGAGCTCAAGCCAGGGCTCATCAACATGGTACAAGCCAACCAGTTTTGTGGGAAGCCGCACGAAGATGCAAGTACTCATCTCCAACACTTCCTAGAGATTTGCAGCACATTCACTATATTAGATGTTCCCAGAGACGCCATACTACTTCGCCTTTTCCCATTCTCACTATTGGGGAGAGCGAAGCAGTGGTTCTACGCGACGAAGGATAAGAACACTACGTGGGCACTCTGCTCTACGAACTTTCTGGCTAAGTTCTTTCCCATGGGCAAGACCAATGCTCTCCGTGGGAAGATTACAAGTTTTCAGCAACAACATGATGAATCCGTTCCAGAAGCATGGGAGCGCTTTCAAGATTACATCCTAGAATGTCTCCATCATGGAATGGAGAGCTGGCTACTTATGCAGACTTTCTATCATGGGCTCATCACTAGTGCTCGTGAGACCATGGATGCTGCAGCTGGAGGCGCATTTCTATCACTCACCATACCACAAGCTACAGCCCTTGTGGAGAAGATGGCGTCCAACCAAGGTTGGAACGAAGAGAGGACTCAAACACGCAAGAAGGGTGGAGATATGCACCAGCTCAAGGAGGTAGACATGCTGTCTGCAAAGCTAGACCTACTCATGAAAAAGCTCGATGACAAAGCTGGAGGCAAAAGAGAAGTCATGAACGTCTACGACTCTCACATGACTTGTGAGGAATGTGGAGACACTGGACACTCAGGCAATTACTGCCCTGAGATGCTTGAGGATGCAAGGTACATCAACAACAACAACTACTACAACCGTCCTCAACAAAATCAAGGTTGGAATCAACAGAGGCCTAACTACTCAGGTAACTACTCAGGTAATTATCAAGGTAATAACTCTTACAACAACAATAATAATTTTCCACCCCTGAGAGAGTTAGTGTCTAATCAAGGAAAGCTAATGGATAACTTGTCTAAGAAATTGGCATCCAATGATAAAATACTAGAAAACATAAATAATAGAATGAATAATTTCTCTACTGCCATCAAAAACCAAATTAGCTTTAATAAAATGATTGAATCTCAGTTAAATCAAATAGCTGCTGCTATTCCTGCTACTAACCCCGGTATACCATCACAACCGGAAGGATTAGAATCTGCAAATCTTGTAGACATGTTTGATGCAGGTAACTATTGGAGTAATCCTGCTGTCGGAGTACATAATGACCTTCTGCCAGTCAAGAGAGGCGATCCAGGACGCCCCGTCATCCCGATCTCCATCGGCATGGTGGACTTCCTAGAAGCACTCTGCGACTTTGGCTCCAGCGTCAACATTATGCCCAGGGTACTCTATGAAAAATTCTTTACATATCCTTTATCAGAAACAACTATGTGTTTGCAGCTTGCAGATCGGACACTAAGCTTTCCTAAAGGAATATTAAAGAATATGTGTGTCCGAGTTGGTACCTCGTATGCTCCAGCTGACTTCGTGGTGATAGAGACCGGGTCCGATGAGAGGTCACCAGTTATTCTGGGAAGGCCATTCCTGAACACCTCGGGAGCTGTCATCTACGCCAGCGCTGCGAAGATCAACTTCAACATCAAGGGGAGGAAGGAGACGTTTTCCTTCAAGAACAAGATTACACAAATCTCAGAGCAACCCCAACATGAACCAAGGAAGAGGACCAACAGGAGGATCAAGCAGAACAAGAACAACCAAGGATGGACCGAATCAGCTAAGATGGTCACTGCAGTTCAAGGAGGTCAAGACCGACGACCCAAGTCGCCCTTCCTGAACAAGAAGGACGACCCAGGTATGCCAAGCATTGAGTGCTCAATCAATGGATACTCCTTTCAGAAGGCGCTCTGCGACACTGGATCAGGCGTCAACATAATGGCCACAGTCACCTATCAGCTCTTGTACGGGACTATGCCCTTAAAACCAACATACACTCAGCTCCAGATGGCAGATCAGACATCCCGAAAGGTCGAAGGTATAGTAACCGATGTCCCTGTTAAAATTAACGATCATTTTGTCCATACAGACTTTCAGGTCATTGACATGAGAGACGACGAGTACGATCCACCCATCATCCTAGGAAGACCGTTCCTAGGCACCGTCAAAGCAATCATCTACATTGAAACCGGAGAAGTCCATATGCATTTCCCCTCTGAGAAGGTACGCCGCTACTTTAATGACCCTAACTATATAGTTGAAGATTCTAAGCATGTCAGGACAAGAAGAAGGCGACGTAATCGTAACCAAAGGAGGCAAACCATCAAGGACGTATGGGCAGACTATGAAGGAGAGGTCATAAGGCCCGAGGATACACAACAGGAGACCGAAGCACCAAGTCGGGTATGGAAAGCGAAGACAGTTACACAAGAAGAGGAAGCGCTGCCGGAACCATTGTCTACGCCACCCAAATCCCAGGACAACTAAGAAGAAAAGAAGTCCTGTTCGGAGGACTTAAAAACACCGAACGCCGTGCCAAGAGGTAAACTTGGTAGTTATCATTTTCCCTTTAATTATTGCTCAGTTAATCATGTTCATTCTGTCTAAAAAAAATGTTGAAAACAGTAAGCCCCATGTGAGTATGCGAGTGGCATAAAACCCATAAGTACATTCACTGTGGTGGCATAAAAAAAATAAAAAAATAAATAATATATATTTTTTCTGTTCTATAAAAATGAAAATAAAAATAGAGAGTGACATTTATCAAGGAAGCTCAAACATGATAAAGGCTAGATATTTATGCTAACGCTTAATCAAGTTCCACGAAGCTTTGTTGTCTATTTGAGCTCCACAGAATTTAGGAAGACTAGCAGACGGAGGACATCCTAATCGTTGTCAGGGTGCTGCCGACATTCAAATACACCTCTGCACCTGCTAGCTACATCAGAAGAAATTACGTCAAGATCCAGCTTGGGGGAAAGCACCCCCATTTATCCCGATAAGTATTTTTATCTACATTTATACCTATGCTTTATTAAAATAAAAAGAAGCATAATCATGAAAACCCAAATAAATATTTTGTGTTTATATATATTTGCTTAGTTTAATAAATAAATAAAGTAGCTATGCTAAACTGAATCTTGAAAATAAAACTCTAGCATGGATATGATGAATAGTTGCTCTGCCTAATTTTCAAATTTGTTCTCTCTCTAGTTTAGATATAACTGTTATAATTTAAAACTGGCTCTAAACCTGAACTAGTGGGAAGAGAACTTGATCTGAAGTCTAAGTTGTTAACGGATATGATATGGGAAGGTTGAGCTGCTGTTTATCTGTTCCTAGAGATGCTAGAATTCTGGAGAATTTTATCTTTGAAAATCTTTAAAATGTTGCATGATGAGTTCCTGTATGATGAGAGTTTAAATTCCTACCACAGCCATATATACATGCTTGTTAGATTAAGAGCCGCACTTTTACTACTTACTGCTTATGGGCATTGAGTGTGGTCAAGCTGTGTAGACCCTTAGGAACTTGTCATGTGGTTAAAATCAAGATTCACTTGCACGTTCACTCATACATGCTGCTTCTACTCCGGAAGTACGCATCCACATATATCCACTCATTTCCATCTCCAGATTCACCCAAAATTATTCTACTCCTGACCCGGGAGAGAATAGCCAAAAACATTATCCCATTCCTGTTATTCCCTGTGAAGTTAATGCTCAAGTCATTTCTACTACCACTTGCTATATTTTCAAAAGAGGGAGATTGCTCTAAAAAAACGAGGAAATAAAAAGGAGCAAGTGCTCGGAACCTCGAAGAAAGAAAAAGTGAGACGAGAGGTAAAAATGGACAAGTGTCTGACAGTAGAATTAGGGGTACAAGATACCCACCTGAGAGAAAAAAAATAGAGCATCTCATTCCCCTCAAAAGTTTTAAAACGCAAGAAAGGTATGTATTCCCTCAAAAAGAGCATTAGACTTTTGTTATCACCATCATCACCATACACCACTCATTCACCACACATGCACATCTTGATTTGACTTATTGACTTGTTTCTCTGGATCCATGGTTTGACTATACAATAAATGTTCTATGAGTATGTATATTGTATCTCCCACCTATGAGCTCTAGATATCAAAGCCTTATTAGAGTAGGGTGAGAGAGAAGGCAATGTCACTACGCCTTATACCATAAATACCACATACTTTGAGAGAGAAGGCATATACCATTACTACCTTGGTAAGGATCCAGAAATACCACAAAAGAGAGACCCGAGAAAGTCATACAAGGAATCTCTGAGTTTTATTTGAAAAATTTGCAAAAACTCCAGAGCTATAGCTGATCAAGAATAAGAGACATGGCGTTTGACTAGACCGTTCTATTTTTTAACCACTCAAGATGCAGGTGACGGTTGCAAGCCCCATGGTGAAAGGTAAAATGAGTAAGTTTTAAGTCTTGACAGTTTACTCTAACTCAGGGATGAGACCTTATTTGAAAGCATATGTACCGTCAACGGTCAAAGGCATTGCAGCAACTTCAGATCCATAATGAGTCTATCCTTGCTCAGGGACGAGCAAGAGGTAAGCTTGGGGGAGTTTGTTGACGGTCCTTAAGTACCAAATATAGTTATCAAATAAATAAAGAAAAGGATCCAAATGCAACCAACACCTAGACTTAGGGTTTTATCTGACAGAATTCCACGAGTTTTGGTGTTTGTCTGTTTCTGCAGGGGGTTATTAGAAAATACGGAGGAAAGGCCCACACGTCGGGTTTACATAGAGATAATAACGTGTTCACCGATTTTCTATCATCTAGAAGACTCCAGAAGCCACGAGAACGAACGGGAGGCCGAACGGGCCCGGAGGCAGGGCGCCCGCCCTGCTCCCTAGGGTGCTCGCCCTCGCTTGAGAGCCAATCAGGCTCCGTCTCACGGATTATGCTCCACCGACCTAAGGGATCAAGGAAAACCGTGCGATTAATGTCGGTTTGATCCGACGGCCCACGTTCACTTGAGGGGGCTATATAAGCAGGACCCCTGGCCCCTGGAGGAGGCACTCCCTCATTCTCAATTCCTCAAACCCTAATCTCAGGAGGAGAGTCTCTGATCAAGCCCTAGAGCCACCACATCAACTAGATCTCTAGTATAGCATAGCTACATAGGATTAGAACTAGAAGGAGTCAATCTTCGATTGGTTTCCGGATCTGTCAAGAGGATTCTTGGTAATTCCTTTACTGTTCTTCATTGTTCATCTTTGTTCTTCAATATTATGAATACAACTTTGTTCTATTTCAATATATTGATTATGACTATGCTCTACTTGTTTATGTTTGCGATTATATTGTTCTTAGTTTATCGTAGTTATACGCTTGGCTTAGTTAGATTGGAATTATATACATGTTTAGGATCGTATAGCGTTTATCCATCGGATCCATGGGTAAATGATAAATATTGTGTAGGCGTGGTGCTTAGACCATATTTATCTGCGATTGCACCTTATATGCCGGATCGTGGGGTGGTCCGCGATGGTGACAGCTTCGTTGGTTCTTATATAGTCCCCCTCCCGTGTGTAAGGCAGGCAGAGCAACATTATTATGGGGGAGTGATTGCTATGTTTCTCATCTTCCTTGATAATATCACTATGCATGGGTGTAGTCCTTTCTCTCAATGATTGCCAAGTGTACTTGCACTAACTATGATATGCTAGACTTTATAGTTAAGAATAACTTATGAAATATCCTTGTAGTTCGTCCTAATACCATGCTAATGACTTGCTAGAATATCTGTTGAGGTGCTTATCATTATTATATGTGGCTAGCTGATCAGATTAATTATCTTTGTCACCATTCATACTTTATCTATATTTTATGTGACACTTACCCCTGTATGCAAGAGATAGATGAATGCTCTCACTTATACATGCAATGATTGATACTCATTCCTATATTCCATTCCATAATCAACATTGATGTTAGTAATCCCTTCCTAGTGGTAAAAATATAAATAACAATACCTGGAATACTTCCCGGTTAAAATGCTACATCGGTATTAATCTGTGCGCTTGCAGATCTTATTTATTATTTATTTAGAAGAGCAGTTGCATATTTCAATACCGCGTCTCTCATGTCATGCTGTGGATGACAACTCTGCTTAAGTGGCATGAGGGATAGGTTCGGCATTTTTGGCGCCGTTATCAGAATTAGAAAACTAAATCTACTTTTGGTAATGACGTTAAGAATGCCCAACAGGCATGCATCGCCTCAATCGCAGCCCATGCCTCCTTCGCCGACTGTACCATCATCGGGATCTGGCCAAGGGTTTCTTTGGACAGGGAGTTGAGCAGGAAGCTAAGGACCGTTTGGTCCTTCGCAAACCAGATCTCATACACATGATTAGGCTTGGGCTCCTTCTTCTGTTCCTCCTCTTCCTTGGTGAGTGGCAGGAACGGCGACGGCGGCGCCGCCGTTCCCTCGATGAAGGTTGCCATCTGAGCACCACGAAGTGCCGATAGCACTTGCATGCGCCAGGTCAGGTGGTTGTTCTTCGAAAGCTTTTCGGTGATGGGAAATATGATAGATGGAATAGACAAAGCACTGAAGGACGATGCTAGAGCGTGGAAAGCCATGGAATCGATCCGCTAGGATTACGGCTCTGAATACCATGAAAGAATGGGAGGAACTAGATGCCTTCTCAGGCTCTAGGTTACGTGTTTATATACTCCAGGAATAGCCCCTGGCGTGGCTTGTACAAGAGGTAAATACATCATCTTGAGATACAAGTAATTCTATCAATCTATCCTAGAGTACAAGGCAAGATATATGCATATCCACAGATCACGGGCACATGGCCCTTAACTACCATATCTTAACAATGCGATGTACAGTCTTTTTTTTTGAACCGAGATTTTCCAGGCCATCCCTTTTAATGTCGCGCTGCTCTGCTCGGAGGCACAAACATTGCTTGGTCCATTTGACTTGGGCCAAGGGGAATAACACTTGCCCCCACACCCCTTCCTACAGGCTACGGCAGAATATCAGTAAGGCTTTTTAGTTCGTTCCAAAAACTTTACACTCTTTTACATCAGATGTTTGACATATGCATAGAGTATTAAATGTAGACTTAAAAAATAACTAATTGCATAGATTACATGTATTTTGCAAGACGAGTTCTGTAATTGGTTTAATGATGGATTAATTAGTCTTAATAAATTCATCTCACAGTTTACAGACGAGTTCTGTAATTGGTTTTTTATTAGTATCTAAACACCCCTTTTAACATTCCATAAACCATTTGATGTGACACCAAAACTTTACGACCCTGAAACTAACCCTTAATAGTAAGTCCAGCCCGAGGAGCCCCGCCCATCTGACGTCCAACAGTCCAACTTGAGCGGTCACTTGACCAGTAGCGTTGAAAACGGACGGAAAATTCCCGTTCTGACCCGTTCTGTTTTTCACTTTTGTTCGTTCGCTTCTGTATTTGCGGGATCCCGTTTCCGTATTTATGGAAATGGGAGAGGGGTTTTTCCGTCCGTTTCCGCAGGATCCCATTTTCACCCGAAATTGACCTGTATTTATTTCGTTTTTCGCCCCATTTTAAATCTATATAAGATGTGTAGAAATTAATATGTTCATAAACCTATTAATCACCAATTATGTATGTTAACACATGACATGCTAGTGAATACTAAACCAATAACTTCGTATGTGTATATTAATTTATGACTTTGCTCATGTATATTCATGAATATTTAATCATATTATTCTAACTTAATTTTCTGGCTCTCTATCCGTATTTGTTCATTTCCGTGCATCCGCATATCTCGATTCCGTTTCCAAACCTGATCCCATTTCCGCCAAAAAATATAGAAACGGAGGTAGAAATAGGATTTTTCCGTCCGTTTTCCTCGCTATTCACCAGTTGACCGTTGGATCGGAGCACGCCTTGTCCGGTCATCAGGAACTCTTTGTTCACTACCCAGGCCCAAGCATTTTCTTCGGCGCCTCTTGCCATTGGTAGAAAAATGATTTTAAAAGACAGTCAAATCATTTTTAGGATTGGGCACATATACCTACTGTCTCCGTAAATGGTCAATGGGGCTCTAGAAAAATACTCATCTCATAAAATCATTTACGGAGACGGGCGTTGTCGGCGTCGGGTCCCGCGAGGGTCCTAAGCCAACGAGTGAATCAGTGCTGCGTGTCCCTAATCTGGATGGTGATGCAAGGAGAGTACACGGGGATTTATCCTGGTTCGGGCAAAAGAAGGCCCTACGTCCAGCGGGAGGGGGTATTGTATTTCCTTGCACCTAAGTGCTTGCGTAGGGGTTACAAGCTGTGAGAGAGGGAGCCGATCACAGGTCTTAGAGAGAAAAAGTGAGAGTACAAAGGAGATTGCTTGAGATGTTGATCTTCTATGGTGGGATGATGACTGGCTTTTTGTTGTCTGTCGTCCGTCCCCCTTCGTAGAGTCCCCTGCCTGCCCTTTTATAGGGTCAAGAGGAGGCAGGGACGCCGGGGGTGCCTTAGGAGTGTAGTTTTGTCGAGCGCTGTAGAGACTGTTGTAGCGACGTGTCCCGAGAATGGCCGGCCATCCCCGGACACCACGATGATGTAGAGGATGAGACGGTGAAAAAACCCTGGATCCTGTGGCATGCGAACCTCGCCTTCCTGTTTGACCGGCGGTTGATCGAGGCCGAGTCGAGGATGGGTCGAGGTGGATCGACGATGAATGGATAAGGCCGAGTCCCGGGAATTTCGGGGTACGATACTCGTCGTATTCTCCCTCGAGGGTGATCAGTGGCAGAATAGTGCCCGCTATGGCACGTACATTGATAGGTTTTCACCGCCCATCCTGGGATGGGCAGTAAAAAGTGAGATTTGACACTGGTACTGCTTCCATGCCGGTTGTTGTTGTAGCCATGAGGGTAGGAAGTAGTTGGCGGTTGCATTAAATGCTTTGACTTTTGTCTCAGAGTTGTTGAGTGCGGTGGGTCGACCGGCTCGACCTAGGGTCGTGCGAGTCAGAGATTTCTCGGTGATCGAGGCATCCTGTCGAGCGAGCCTCGTGCGAGTCGGAACATGGTCGAGACGTCCCGTCGAGCGAGTCTCGTGCGAGTCAGAACGTGGTTGAGGCGTTTCGTTTGTCGTTTCGGCTCATCCCATCTCGGTGGGCAGAGTTTTTGGCGTGGTTTTCTCAGGGGTTTGTTTTTCTTGATCGTTGATTGTGGGTACCCCTTGTTTTGGTACCCGACAATAGCCCCCAAGCCTTTGGATGAGTGTGGGTCACTCTCGCAGAGGCTTAGTGAGTCATGAACTGGAGTCATAGCGTTGTAGCTTTTCCGATGGGTGCGTGCGAGCGTACCCGCCGGGTATAGCCCCTGAGGCCTCGGTGGAGTGTTTTGACTCCTCCGAGGTCTTTAGTGCGTTATATCGAGGAATGCTCTTGCATCTGAGTCATCGTGACATGTTTTGTTCTCTTTCGTTTGAGGTTTAGCCTTTTGCGGTCGAGCCCCCGAGCCTCACGCGCCCGTCTTTTATTGTTCGACCCTCACGCTCCTTCTTTAGAAAAAAAGGAGGAGGGGTGGGGAACGTCGTACTACCCTCGTCGGGCGAGTTCCGACGGTCTCTGGTGAGCTGTTAGCGGAGAATTCGAGTGGGAGCCCGTGCTCCATTCGGTAGGAGTCGGCTAGCGGCCACGGAGGTGCTCTCAAAAATGCCAAAGAGTAGTCGCGTGGATCTTGGTTCCATGCGATAGGATCCGAGGGCTCGATGCCTCCCTCCAAGGGGATTCCACCGTCGACCTCTCTTCTAGCCTCGAATACGTCTAGGGGTGCCTCGAGAGAGTGGCTCGAGCCCTGGCCTTGTATGGGCGTGTCCCTAGTTGTCCCTGACTCCGTTACTCGAGGGCAGCTGTCGAACCCTGGTCGAGGGCCAGCTTTCGATCCCTCGAGGTTTATATCGGGCTCGGAGCCCATTACCCATTCATTTGGGAATATCCGTCCACGGATCCCCTTCTGGCCCGTTTGAGGCACGTCTTTTTAGGAGGAGAAGCGAGAACGGCGCGGTAGTGGGCGGCGTGGTGCGACGGTTATGGAGTGAACGGCGGACACGTGCCCTTTCCTGCGGGTTTCGAGGGAGTGGTTAGGTAAGGTCATTGAATGCGAAAACTGTTCCTACCTTTTCGCCCGCCCATTGGCCTTCCATCGGGGTATAAGTGTGAGGTCCGGGGTCCCGTGTGTCCCCCCTACAGGCCATTTGTGTTTCTGCCCTCTTTCTCCTTATGCGCCCTTTAGCCGCCCTTCACCGCCACTGTCACTTCTTCCTCTGCCGCCGTCGCACGCTGTTCCCGACGACCATGGTGGGAAAGAGCCAGATCCTTCTCGTGGACGCGTGGGCTCGTTCCTCGGTGACGGAGAGGAAGCTGGAGGAGTTGGTCTACGACGATCTTCTATGACCGAGGGCAAGCCAGAACTAGCTGGAATGGAGGATGCCGTTGTCCGACCACCAGGAGCCGGCGCCCCCGGAGGGATACGTGGAGAGCTTCATAGCTTTCCATGAGAGGGGGCTCGGCATGCCGCCGAGCCGCTTTATGCGGGCGCTCCTCCATTACTATAAGGTGGAGCTGCATCATCTCGCCCCCAACTCCATCTCACAGGCTGCCATTTTTGCGGCGGTCTGCGAGGGGTACCTGGGGATGGAGCCACACTGGAATCTATGGCTTCACCTCTTCAAGGCAGAGCATTTCGCCAAGAAGGCGGGCGAGCGAGGAGTGTGGCGCACAGTGCATGCAGGGAGCTGCACCCTCTAAGTCCGGGTGGGTCGAGGTGAGCAGTACATCCCGGCGCAGCTCATCTCGTCGAACAACGGCTGGCACAACAGGTGGTTCTACCTATGCAACGATGACGACTGGTTGCCGAGGTTCTTCGGCCGGGTCCTGATGTCGTGTGAGGACAACTAGACGTACGTCGTCATCGAGGAGGACAAGCCGAAACTACAGCCGCTCCTCGACGCGTTGAGGAGGCTTCGGCAATGCGGGTTGACGGCGGGGATGGTGGCCGTCGCATTCCACCGCCGGAGGGTGCTGCCACTGATGCAGCGCCGACTCCGGATAGACGAGATGACGCTAGAGGCTTCGCTGGAGGGGAGTCGGATGTCGCACGAGTCCCTCACCCTCGAGGAAGTCGCCCGGCGTGCACAGTGGATGGTGGGGAGCTTCAAGTAGGAGGACATCGACAGGGTCCCGATGCGCCCCACTCAAGGCTTTGAGCCTCTGGTAAGTGTCGTTCTTGACAGCCTTGGGTCCTTTTGCTTCCCAGTTTCCTCGACTAAGTTAGTCGAGGCTTCCATGCAGGATCTATCAGCGGTCAAGGAGTCATGGCTGCCGGTTCTGGAGGATCGGGCTGCTCGAGAGGCGAGACGCCTCTCGGTGGCCCAGAAGAAGGAAGAGAAGGACGCTACGAAGAAGCGTCAGGTCAAGAAGGCCCTCGAGCGCGAGGCGTTGAAAAAGCGCCGCCGCCAGCAGAGCCTCGAGGGTCTCCTGATCGAGGAATCCCCCTCCGAGACGGTCTTGAGGAAGGATGAAGACAGCGGCGACGACGACGCCGGGTCGCGGTATGATACCGCGACATTTCTGGTGCACCTCCCCGATGTGTGGCCCCTGCTGGAGCCTGTTGGGGGGTTGACCTCCTAGGCGTTGAGGGAAGTCTCGGCGCCCGTCGAGGGGGAAGGGGAGCCAGCAGAAAAAGGGCCCGAGCGGGGCCTTCAGAGAGGGGATCTACCTCGCCTGGGGTCCCGCAGGGGAGATCGGTGGCGCCGCGCCCACGAGTCCGATCACCTCGGACTCTGCCGACGGGCGAAGCAACGACGTCGGCGTCTGAGGCCAGGGCACCATCGACGGGCGTAAGGACTCGAGGCCAGATAGCCTCATCGGCGCAGAGGTCCTCAGGCGCCCCGTCAGCCCGGGCTCCGAGGAGCACCCGACCAACAGGAGGCTCAACGGAGGGGCCGTCTCAGAAGCCGTCAGGTGGCTCTAGGAAGTCGGAGTCTAGGCCCCTGATTCCCATATCCGGCTAAGTACCTCACCTTGTCTTTCCGTCAATGGTCATATCGCTCTTTATTCTGACGCGTTTGTTCGCTGCTCAGCCACAAGCGCAAGGTGGAGCTCGCGGCCCTAAACCCTAAACCCCAAGTTGGGCGATGCCTTGATGATGTAGACGCCTGCCGATGACGCCACCTGGGTCGCGAGGTACCAGGCTGCCACGGAGCGGCTCAGGACGAAGGAGGCCGCCGCCAAGGCGGGAGCAAGCGCCCAGGAGGTCACCGGTCCTGGTGACGCCATGCGGGAGCCAGAGCCAGTCGAGGTAGTCCTGGGCGGTGCCAGGCTCAAGGTGCCCGGCGTTGGTGGGTCGGAGCCTGGGTCGACCACGACGACCCAGACAACCGTCGAGGTCGCTGAGGCCAAAACATCCGTCCATGACGCGGGGCGGGCGGATGTCGAAAAGTCAAGAGAGGTGGTGGAGGCCTCGCCAGAGGCAGGGAGTGAGGCGACGCAGCCGGAGTCGCAACCGGCGCAGGAGGAGCCGCAGCCGCAGTAGGACCAGCCAATGGAGCAGGCGGTCGAGGCAGAACGGGGGGTGGTCGTGCCACTGTCCAACGTATAGGCGGTGGTGCCAACAGTCAAGACGTCAGCCCCGCCCCAAGGGTTGATTCCGGCTGTAATCGACCTTACCGTCGACGACCCTCCTTCTAACAAGGGGAAGCAGAAGGCGGACATCGAGATGGTCGATGCCCCGGATCGGCCCGGTACTTCTGTGACGTCGGTGGATGACTTGGCCGAGGCGTCTGCCAGGTGGCCCGATTATGCAGGGCTGGCGCTTGTACGGGTGGAGGAGGAGCTCCCGCGATGGGGTCGGTCGACCCTCGAGTTCAGGGACGCATCTAACCCCAGCGCCGAGCCCTTCTTTTCCTTCGATGACAAGGACGAAATGCAGCACTGAGAGTTCATCGAGGGACTTCGTAAGCACTCCATGCAGTCTCTGCGCATGGTCACAGATACCTTGGTGCGGGGTATGTCGGAGGCTTTTGAGGTGAGCCGGGTTCGTTTGTTTTTTCTTGCGTTTTATCCTTCCTTTCTCCTTGGTTCTGATCTTTAGGTTTTAACCATGGTCAGGAGCTCAAGGAGCGTTCTCACCGCAAGTCGCTCTTCATTCGTCCTGAGAGTGGCGTATGGGCGGCGCTTGCTCACCAACAGGCTCTAGTCGAGGAAGCCAACGAGCGGCTATCCAAGAAGAGCGCCGAAGTGGACGAGCTCCGCGTTGTCCAGGCGGCGGTTAGGGAGGAGGCGGCGTAGGCTTGGAAAGCCGAGGCCAAGGCGCGTGAAGATACGGCTAAGGCTTGGGAGGAGGTGGCCAAGGCCCGTGAGGACCTCGCGCCGCTGCTGGCGCGCATGAAGGAGCTTGAGGAGGACGTCGCTTCAATCAGCGGTCAGCGCGACGCCCTCAACATCCAGATTGGGATGGCGTCCGCTCGTGTCAGAACCTTGGAGGACAAGGTTGTGACATTGAAGGGGACGGTCTGAGAGAGGGACGAGGCTCTCTCGGGCACCGGTCAGAAGATTGAGACGTTGAGGGCAGCGGTCCGTGACAAGGACGAGGCTCTTCAGGCGGCGGAGAAGGCTCGCGAGGAGTTGCGCGATGAGGTCATGGGTTGGTAGACCCACGCTGAGGGTAAACCTTTTGTCATGTTTTGGCCTTGTCCTCAACGTCCCAGGCTTATGCTAACTTGGTTTTTATGTTTCAGAGCTGGAGAAGCAGCAGCACGCAGCCCAGGCGACGGCTACCTCATTCCAGAACCTCTTCGAGGCCAAGGCCGGGCAGACTCAGCTGCTCCAGGGTGCGATCACCTCCTTGTGTGATGGCCTAGGGGTCGAGCCCGATGCCGATACTGAGGAGGACGCGCCGGGGAACTCGTTTGTTCGCCGGATGGCGGCGCTGGGTCACCTTGTCCGTGAGAAGATACGAGGCGGGCTGCATCATGGTATGAAGAGGGCCATGGCGGTCGTTCGGTCTGTGTTTGAGTATGACATGGACCTCATTGCTGATGGCTTCATCACGGATCCAGACTGGACTGACGAGGAGAATGAAGTAGCTTGCCTGAACCTGATCGAGGCCGTGGAGGAGCCCGGGGGTCGCCTTGCAAAGCTTTTCAAGGTCGAGGTGGTCCCGCCTACTGACGATGAGGGCCTGTGAGCCAAACCTGGGCACGAAGGCCCATGTAAATAAGTTAATATTTGTAAATTGCATCGTGATGGCCTTAGGGGCCTTGAAACATTTAGATGTAAATTTGTACTAAATGTCCATTTTTGTTCAAGTTTTTTCTTCCCTTTCTCGCTTGAATCGTATTCTTGCAAGATTTTCTTAGCGCACGGTTGCACCCCTTGGCGTGAGGGAGCGAGTGGAGGTACCGTAGCCTCAGAGGCATAAGTGATTTCGTGGCTCGACTATCCTCGAGCCTTAGGGCGTGTTTGCGGCCTCGTGGATCGTGTAAGAACTTGATTCGAAGCAAACAGGAATGTTAGATGTGAGCTTTTTCAAAATCATGAATTATTACTAGGTCTACTTAGCGCGCGGTTGCACCCCTTGGCGTGGGGGGTGAGTGGAGGTACCATAGCTCGGAGGCGTAGGCGATCTCGTAGCTCGGCGGCCCTCGAGCCTTAGGGTGTGCTTGCGGCCTCGTCGACTTATGTAACAGTTCTCTTGTTTTTTGAAAAAATGCGAGTTTTTTGGGGATACATAGGGGGTTCCCCCTTGCAGCCCCTGAGGGAGGGTGACTCTGAGAAAACAGGGTCAATCCTTCCTGGTTTTTATGAAAAAATGCTTTGAACACCGATGTATTCTTTATTCTATCATGGGATTGCGAAACAATTTACAGAGCCTCAAGGCTTTAAGGAAAAAAGCGACAGTTGTTCAATGTTCCATGTGTTGGTGAAGATTTTGCCTTTCTCGTTCGATACTTTGTAGGTGCTAGGATTCAATACTTCCACGATGATGTATGGCCCTTCCCATGGTAGAGTAAGCTTGTGTCGTCCCTTGTTGTTCTGGCTTCGCCGTAGCACCAGGTCACCAACATTGAGGTCCCATCTGCAGACATGTTTGTCATGGTAGCGTCGGAGACTATGCTGATACCTTGCGGAGTGTAACAGAGCCACATTGCGAGCTTCCTCGAGCTGGTCGAGGGCGTCCTCTCTTGCGGTGTCATTGTTTTTGTAACAGAACCGTCCAAATTATAAGAGCACAAGTACAAAAACAATCACCGAAGTGATCAAATTCTCACACTTGAGCCCATATAACTCCGGTAGTCCAATGAAATCACGAGGGATTTCAAACCAATCAACATACCAGCCAAGATCGTAGTGATTCAACATAACAAGTCACGTGTTACATACATTTCACAAGTAGTTCAATATACATCGGAGTTCAACAAAGTGATTACAACTTAAGTTCAAAAGTAGCGGAAGCAAAGTAATTTAAAACTAACATTAATCTTATTTCAAATACATGCCAGTACCAAGGTCAACTTCCAACAAAAGCATTAGAGAGAAGGTAAATAAGAAGGATCATGCCCATGATCACACTCCGCCACTAAGGCAGGAGCCAACCAACTCTTGCAGTCGCCATTAAACATCACAACCTGCAACAAGTGGGGATAAAACCCTGAGTACGACAATGTACTCAGCTAGACTTACCCATCAAAAACCAAAAATAAAGTGACACCAAGGATCATGCAAGGCTGATATGAAGTGGGCTAGCTTGACAACATTTTTTATAAAAGCTTATTATGGATAAGTAATCATTAATGCTTAAGCATCAAGTTAATTATCATTGACCTGTCATCTATATTAGAACCTGTACTAGAGCACTCACTTTATTAGGAGCAAACAATATTAACCATAGCAGGTATAAATTGAGGCAACCTTTCCATTGTTATCCAATTAACCATCTGTTCAATTTAATGGAATCTACGTTGCCGCTGCTCAAGTCAAGTGCTCACTAACCAGGAGCGACAGCGATTCGAATCGAATTTCTATCCAGCTGGAGGGGTATTTCTAACACTCACCGAGTCACGCCTGGCAAGGGCTGCTCAGGTCACCTTTCATACAGTTCAGGAATCGCGGGTCCGAATGATGTCGCGTCCCCAAGGGCGACACTCTGCCAGGTGATAGGGACTCTAACCCCCCCTTGGTCTCACGCCAATGTCCCCAAGCACATCCTTTCTCTCCTCCAAGATGCAACCTACCATTCGATTCCCGGCCTGAACCATATTACTCGACTTCGCGGTCAGAACGACTTATCCGGCCAACTAAGTGTTAGACTGCGTTCAACATGACTCAAGGACGTACAGCGAATCGGTCCTTAAACGACTCAGACGGGGATAGATCCACACCCAAGACCTCCATGCCTTGTTGCTTCACTATCGTCATCCCGCCCGGTCTCATTTCATTTTATTAACACATGGTTCCATTCCACGATAGCAAATATAGCCAACCGTGCCATATATGAATATCCCTACATCTCGCAGGTGACAGGAAATCACCTGACTTCTACCGCTTAAAGCAGGGCTAAGCATCTACTCGATCCTAGTCTATGTAGGATTCAAGGATTCATGTATCTGGACAAGGAATGATATAATACAGCAAGAGTTTCCAACCAACTCCTATCACCTAATGCAACAATACTTATAACATATATAGAATTAATTGCTTTGAAGATAGGAGGCTTATAATGCTCCGGGGCTTGCCTAGGGTCTGACTCAAGTTAGAGTATGTCAGATGAAGTCACTTGGCGAGCAACCTCCAATCTACCACTTGTCCGGTCCTTCTATCTTCGGGTTTGGATCCACCAAACACCGTCTTCAGGTTTGGATCCAACGCCACATCCTTCACACTAGCATGGCAAAGTTAATCAAAGCACTACAACTAAAATCTGTCACTTTCTGGACATACATACAGTAGCTCAGTAAATCAATCATAACTGGAGATCTCTAAATCCAAATGACTTGCAAGAAGATATTCTGGAAAGCTTATGAAATTATCTACATTTCATATTTAATCATCTCAACATGATTCCCAAGTTATCATGACAAAACATGCCAATCTTTAAAGTCTGCACAGAAGATAATTAAAATCTAACAGTAGACTTATTAAGCATGCAACTCTTAAACTATCAGACATGGGATCATGAAAATTTAACACAAGCAAGATAAGATATTATCTACAACTTTTGTATTTACCAAAACCACAGTAAACATCATTTACACCATGAAACTAGTTGCACGAGTAACACCACATATGCAGCCCAACAGCAGTGGTACAATTATAGACAGAAAACTGATAGAAACTTCAGAGAAGCATAAATGGAGTTCTAGACCTCCAACAAACATGATTCTCAACTTTATGGAAATATTATAAAGTTACCTACAACTTTCTTGTAATCATCTTAAGATGATTCTACAGTTAACATGGTCAATTAATTAAATAATTGCATCTCTGTCCAAAATATGGACAGAATCTGATATGCCACTTTAAATCGTTATAACTTGAGTTTCACAAATCCAATAACTATGGTTCTGGACTTTTTAGAAATCTTAACAAATTTTGAACAACTTTTCTATAAACATCTAGAACTAATTCTGCCACTAACAAGGTCACACATGGCACACAAAGCAATGCTGTCTGGGTTTGGGCAGAAACTGCCACAGTACTTTAAACAACTATAACTAAACATATACTTAACTAAAAATTGTGATCTTTAGCTTTTTGAAAAGATTATGAAAAGTACTACAACTCATCTATTATCAACAAGGCATGATTCATAACTTAACTGAGCCAAACAATGCATACATGCAGCACTGTCCAGAATAGAAGCAAAGCAGCATATGGCATTTGTTATTTTTATAGCTCCTAAGCTATCAGTCTTAAAATCCTGAAATTTTTACCAAACATCACACATCACAATATTAGCATGCCACAAAAATTTCACTTCATTTAGATCCCTATATCTGCAGTTATGAAAAAGACAAATGCGACTAGCATCGAAAACCTAATCTGAAAAATCTATTTTTACAGCAAAAACATTAAACTAAAACATGCCATAGTATAGATCTACTGCATAGATAATTTCACAAGGATTCCAAAAAGTCCTCATTTGCTATTTTACGAGTTTCCTATGATTTATTATGAATTTCCAAAAATCAGCAAAAATTACCACAACTAGGTCCTTTAGGTACTATTCATATGAGTCTATGACATTGCAGTTAGGCCCCTGCCTTGAGTCAAATTCTTGTATGCAGTCCTTGACGGGAAACAAAACAGGAAGGTCGTCGGGAGCTCGCTGCTCTGGCCGGAGGAGGCCACGCTGGCGGCCATGGAGTGGCGGCGGAGCATCTCCATCCTAAGGCGCACGTAACGGTGCCCTCGGCTTGGCCCGAGACGGCCCGAGGTGGTCCGGCCACGTGTGCCGGCGGCGAAGCCCGCGGCATCTCCGGCGGCGGGGCGCTCCGGCGATGCTTGGTCCGGGCGAGCGTGTGTACGAGGTGGAACGTGACAAGGTGAAGGCGATGGTGTATGCAGCCGTGGCTGTGGTGGGGAGCCGAGACGGGAACGGCAGCGGCGGCCGGAGCTCCAGCTCGGCCATGGCGGCGGTGGCAGTGCCAGCAGTAGCAACGGCAGTGGCTCGGCCTGACGGCGGCGGTGGCTGCAGCGCCGGCACAGGGAGGAGGAAGGGTGTAGGAGGGAGAGAAATTGGGAAGGGTTGCGGCGCTCGGCTCTGCTTTGCTCGTGCTCAAGCTCTGCTCTTGCGCTAGGAAGACAGAGAGAGCGAGGGAGACCGAGAGTGAGCAGGATAGAGAGAAGCAAAGCGAGCGCTCGGGCTTCTTCAAGTTGGCATGACGACGCGTGGGTGCAAGGTGGCGCAGAGACAGTGAGCGCGAGGCCACGCGGCATGGAAATCCTGTGGCCGGTCGGCCATTCCTACTGCTCCATGTGATTCAAATTTCTAATTCTACCTCAAACATACGACTGAATCCGCCATATTTCACCCTCCGTATCTCTCAACTCAAGCGAAACTAGCTGAAGAAACTATGATAACTTTCGTAGACCTACGTGAGAGGAACAACTTTTCTTTAAGAATCTTGGGCTGATTCGGCGTGGTTTATGAGATAAAAGGCTACGAAGTAGGGTACCCAAAACTGAATACCGAGTTTCAGTTTCAAGTCAACTGAAGCTGCATTTTCTCCACTTCGTAACTCCTAAACAGAATGATGATTCGGCTAACCAATTATTCCTGATGATAGACCTATATGAGTACTCCAACATTTCTTATAGGAGTTTGCTCAAAATCAAAATGGTTTGCAAACTAAACTTTGCCGAAGGTGGGTACCATAAAACTGAAAACTGCAAGTTCAGTCTACACTTAGCAAAATTTCAAGGTTCCAGAAAATAGCTCGGGATTCAAACTTTGACCCACTGTTTGGCTACCTTAGAAGCTGAACTAGGTTTTAGTCCTTAAAAAAAGTTGTTGTCCTTAACATGTACTACAACTTTTATTACAGGATAAAAGTTTGGATCCATCTGTTTTGCAAAATAAATAGCTCCAAACTAGGTTACCCGAAGTTAAACCTCAGCTAGGACTTAGTCAAATTTCTGAGCTCCAAAACAGCATTGTTTTGAATCTTGTGAGCTCTATTTGACTAAGCTAGAGACCAAACTAGCTCTTGATCATTAGACAAAGTTTGTTCCTCATGATAAGTACTACAACTTTTATTTAAGGCCCATCATCAAAACATGCCCAGAACCTCTAGTTCTACTTTGACCAAAGTAGGATCCCGATAAAGATTAAATTATCTTTTTTTTTGATCCATTGGAGCAATTTCTTGGCATTTGCTCAACATGAACCCTTCACGACTTTTGTTATAGAGTTCATCTAGAGTTATTTGGGCAAGGTTGTAAAGTTTGGTTGATGATCTATAATTCCATTCACTTAATCACGCCATTCCAAGAAAGATATGACTTATCATTTCATGTGCCTTTTTGATTCCAAACTTCATGAAACTTTTCCTGGGATCAATATAGATAGTTATTGATGTGAGACATGTGAAGATACTTTGATAACAACACCCAAGCTTATATCTTTTAATTGAGCCTATATGTAAGCAAGGGTGCAATATCCAAGTTTAGGTTAGGGTTTATTTCCATAGGTTTGACTTTGGCATCGTCATCTCCACTAATCTATCATGTTTAAGCTTAACCCACTACTTAATTGGTGATAAACACCTAGGGTGTTACAGCCCTCCCCCTTAAAAGAACCGCGTCCCGAGATTCATAATGGAAGATCTTTTAAGGAAGAGAGACACGTTATCTAGTTCCCAACATCTGCTATAGCATTCAGCTATAAAGCTTCAACATCGGTGAACAATTTGGTCAAAGACACTTTCTGATACTTATTCTTTATGGAAAAATTTGTCTGAAGAATTTTCTTCATTGACTTCCATGAAGCATTGTTCCTTTGGGAGGAACCCAAGATAGCACGTACTGCATTCTCAGTGTACGGAGATCATTTGGTCCATGAGTGAACCACTCAAGTCTCCAATTCTCTAATGAGCACAACATAGTCCATATGAACTTGACACTAGACCGAAATCTTCAAAAAGATACTCGTTAAAATGGCTCTATGTTCACACAGTTTTGAAAAGCAGTTCTCTACCAAAATGGCTTGAGTACAACCTTCCAAAAGGGTGAGATCATAGACGACAAATATACTCTGAGGCTATAGGATACTGACTAACCAATAGACAGGGTCTATGTTGGTCGTAAATGTTCAATCCTTCAGATATCAACTAATGGAACACTACTTAAGGTTTCATGTGTGCAGTTCTCTTTCTTTGATGACAACGCTGTATTATCTGAGTCTATTGTGGGATTAGTAAATATGATAACTGACTCAATTGGCTCCGTATTTCTGCCAAATGTTACCTAAGAAGATCCTCTTATCCAAAGGCAATAGTTATCTGGGTTGAATCAGATGCAACCTCTTGGGTAAAAACACTTATAAGTACCAAAGATCAGTGAGTATTAGCAATTATTGTTACATAAGGATGATAGCGTGGTCTGGAAGATAGCAAAAGTTGCAAGTAGTTACCAATTGTGGTAAATAGTTCACTACCGAGCTGGTTGAACACAAGTTCCTTCGTAATGTAGCTGCACAGTAAGTTGAGTTGACTTGTAGCGTAGCAACTTTGTCGGGCAAACTTTCACCTTGAGGCATCTTTTTTTGGATCAAACAGCAGCTCTAAGATAGGAAATATGTTGTTTGACACTTCTCAAATTGCTTTCGAATATTCCTCAACACTTTGCCCAATAAAGTTATGAACAAATCGTTTGTGGCACCTAAGGGTACAAGGATGTTGATCGAAACTAGGGCATGCTTTTCTCTAATTCTTCACCGTAGCTGATTGAACACCTTGCACTATCTGTGTGATTGTCCAAGATGGAATTGACTTGGTCACAATGGCTCTAGAAGATAGAATATCATTCCAGTTGTTGGCTAGTTGATTAACTTCTTGTTGGTTATTGCTCTGTAAGACATAGCCTTCGTAGCTACCAAAGAGTCGTTACCTAACTAAAGATTAACCTTCCTATTGTTAACTAATCAATTGTCTCACAACACTAAAAAGTTCCAAATCTTCATTCTTGACCACAACAACTGTGGTTGATGCAGAATAGATGGTTGCCATTGAAGTTAACAGATAAGGAGTCATATCAGAGATGGTTGATTTCGACGGTATGGCCATTATGCATACAAAGGTTAAAATTTGCATAATGTAACGATCGAGTCTTATCCAACGTATGACTTGTCCAACAGTAAGTGTTGTGTGTCCTTTTTATCCAACAGAGATGAGATACTTTGTTCACTAGATGACGTTCATCAATACTGGGATAACTACGTAGAGTCACTTGTCTACCACCTATTGCAGTATGTTAATGTTTATGCCGTTGACCTGTTCTTCAAAGATTTTCCTCTTAGCAACTTTAGAAGGAAGCTCCACTACTTTCGGTCTAAGATATGGATCTTATGATATGATATGGAGAGATAATCAAGAAAAAGAACACGAGAAAATAACACATCGTCTGTCATTTGATAATGGATCATGACTAGAAACTGTGATACCAGCGCGTGCCAAGCAGCCAGCCATGTGTCTGCAGCCACAGGAGGCCCTTGGTTTCGTCGCGGCACCATCAGCGGCTACTCATAACACTATTACTAAACGCACAACGAAAGTGAAATTTCAAGTGGCACCACTGGGCTGTAAGAGCAAGCGCCATACAAGGAGGGATAGCAAGCAAAGGTAGTCACAAGGTTTAGAATCAACATGAAAATGATCCAAAGATCAACATATAGCACAAGAGAACATCGCGCAATTGCCAAGGATAACTGAGCAAGAGACTCTTGCTTAAATGCTACGTACGACTTGCGTCCACCGAGGGGAGTACCAGACAAAAGATTAACAGGAGATTCAATCATGTTGAGCAACAACATGAGATCGAAACTAATGAACATTCCGAGACTTGGGAAGGTTGGAGATGAATTAAGCAAATTTCAAGGCGAAAACCGATATGTAGTCATAGATTGAGTTGATAAGGTAGATGCATGAATTTGCAAGCACACGATTTAGAGGCCATAGCAGAGAGACGTTGCATCACACTAGCCAACCTTTGGGAGAGGAATCCGGAAGGTCCAACATGGATTTGGGTACGGTCTCCACAACTAGCAACGTACGAACCATGGTCAGAGGCTAGTGTTGATAAAATTTAACTTGGTTGGTCAGTCGACGAGGGTCTTCACAAAGAGGGTTGCAAAACATCCATGGCTTATGCAAACATATAGGAGAACTAAACTTTGGGCTTTCGGTCTATGGATACAAACATTCAAGGGATAACCACCACATCTACAGGCTCAGGCTCCTAAGAGAGAGAACCTAATGGAAGACAACAACCTACAATTACGTAACGTAAACATTGTTCTAGGATAAAGCTATGTGACCCTCGTGTGCCCACCGAGGACAAACGAGGTGACAACTAGGGCACTACCTAGATAACAAGCATACATACAACATCAAAGTCAAGCAGACTTTGGAGAAAATTCAAACGAATGGGCTTAAACAACCAATATCAAGCACAAGGCTCACCCAAAACAAGCATGTATCTAAGCAAGAACTAACTACAAGTTTAGTCCAAACAAACGTTAGTTAAGGAAGCCAACTTAGCATGTGCCCAGAATCTGGACAGCAACGCAGTAGTTACTTGTTTCAACCATAACTGAGGTTAAAGACATCCCACAAAGGTGATCCTAGACTTTATAGAAAGCTTAGGAAGATGACTAAACTTTAGTTATTCATACCAAAAGCAAATTCATAGATTAACATGACCGAAATTGCTAATGTTTCAGATCTGTACCAATATGGACAGAAAACTGACAAGAACTTCAAAAATATACAACTGGAGTTCTAGGGACACAACAAGGCGGAGCCTTAACTCTATGTAAAGCTTATTAAGTTGTCAATAACTTTCTTATTATCATATTAAGATGATTCTATATCTAACAAGGCCAAACAAGACAAAGAAGACATCTCTGCCCAGATTTGGACAGATTCTGTCATTCCACTTTACAAGCTCATAAGTAGAGATTTAGACCACCACAATTAGTGCTATAGGACATTTTGGAAAGCTTAGAAAAAGTACTACACTTCTTCCATTACCTCCAAGACATGATTCCTTATGCACATAGGTCAAACAAACCAAACATTCGGATCTATGCAAAGCACAAACAAAACCCGATAGCAAACTTCTAAAATTCATAACTCCCAAACCATAAGGCCTGGTGTCATGAAATTTTTGGACAAGCAAGATAAGTAAGTTAGCTACAAATTTGGTATCCTCCATAACTACAGAAAACACCATTATGACCACAAAAACCTCACTACAACAGAATCATTCTAGCAGCCAAAGTCCAACGAGCAAAATAAGGCTTGCCTTTTTCTACTTAACAAGAGAGCACACAAACATGTTATTCTAGTAGCTCTAAATTTTGTTATCTTAGACCAACATGAATTTAATTCATTCATGAGAATCCATAATTATTTAAGTGAGGTCTAAAGCATTGGCAAACGCTTGGGTGAACAACATATCCACCACTTAGCTCAACTAGAGGACATCTATAGGTTCCGGCATGTAACCACACTTATTTATAGCAAAGCTAAACTCACACTTTTCTCAAACAACATGGAGTAAGGCAGTCTTATTTAGCTTCACTCAAGAAAGATAGTGTAACACATTGATCACAAGTTACACACTATAGAACAAGGGTGAGAGGAGCATAGCTATGCATAAGCAATAATTATGAAGATGCATGCTTCGTCCTATTCGTCCTCACAAGATTGTCAACCTAAGGTGGCAATCACGTTCTATGTCGGTGGCATAACACGCACTCTCTCGATATATAGCTAGTCGACAGCTACATTCGACTTATGCATTCGCGGTTAGCGTACCTGCAGAAAAGTTTCATTGTAGCCCAACATTTCCCAATATAGCACACAATGAAAGTAGAAAAGTAAAATTCTAAGTACTCCCATATACATATACCCCGTATATATACATGTAGCACCAAAACTACCCGAATCATTCGATCACCCACAATTAAGTACCTTCATATAGACATGTGTGTAACATGTAAATAATCCAGTAACCAAAACTAACTCTCCCCTAGACCGCAGTTTGTACGGTCATGCTCTCACAACTCACACTTACCTGAGCGTAGGTGCGACGTTGCATAAAAGTAAACTAGCAACATATATGGCTATTTCATATATGAAGGCTACCTCTAATCTAACACATCGGTAGCATAGTGTGGAAGAGTCATCACACATACATACCTTGGCCTAGGCGTAGATGCATAAATGAAAACCCCCCTAAGTTAGTACTTATATAAGCCACCTAATAATCCTTATATGGGCATAAGGAAATTGACCACTGGCATACTTAGGTTTAAAAATTTAGATTTCACAAACCTATATATAGCTATAAGTTGATAAAACTGATTTTATAAAACAAAACCTTTGTTTTAAATACACATACGACAAGTTTAATGTTGAATCTTGCTCCGATACCAGCTGTAACAGAACCGTCCAAATTATAAGAGCACAAGTACAAAAACAATCACCGAAGTGATCAAATTCTCGCACTTGAGCCCATATAACTCCGGTAGTCCAATGAAATCACGAGGGATTTCAAACCAATCAACATACCAGCCAAGATCGTAGTGATTCAACATAACAAGTCATGTGTTACATCCATTTCACAAGTAGTTCAATATACATCGGAGTTCAACAAAGTGATTACAACTTAAGTTCAAAAGTAGCGGAAGCAAAGTAATTTAAAACTAACATTAATCTTATTTCAAATACATGCCAGTACCAAGGTCAACTTCCAACAAAAGCATTAGAGAGAAGGTAAATAAGAAGGATCATGCCCATGATCACACTCCGCCACTAAGGCAGGAGCCAACCAACTCTTGCAGTCGCCATTAAACATCACAACCTGCAACAAGTGGGGATAAAACCTTGAGTACGACAATGTACTCAGCTAGACTTACCCGTCAAAAACCAAAAATAAAGTGACACCAAGGATCATGCAAGGCTGATATGAAGTGGGCTAGCTTGACAACATTGTGCATAAAAGCTTATTATGGATAAGTAATCATTAATGCTTAAGCATCAAGTTAATTATCATTGACCTGTCATCTATATTAAAACCTGTACTAGAGCACTCACTTTATTAGGAGCAAACAATATTAACCATAGCAGGTATAAATTGAGGCAACCTTTTCATCGTTATCCAATTAACCATCCGTTCAATTTAATGGAATCTACGTTGCCACTGCTCAAGTCAAGTGCTCACTAACCGGGAGCGACGGTGATTCGAATCGAATTCCTATCCAGCTGGAGGGGTATTTCTAACACTCACTGAGTCACGCCTGGCGAGGGCTGCTCAGGTCACCTTTCGTATAGTTCAGGAATCGCGGGTCCGAATGATGTCGCATCCCCAAGGGCGACACTCTGCCAGGTGATAGGGACTCTAACCCCCATTGGTCTCACGCCAATGTCCCCAAGCACATCCTTTCTCTCCTCCAAGATGCAACCTACCATTCGATTCCCGGCCAGAACCATATTACTCGACTTCACGGTCGGAACGACTTATCCGGCCAACTAAGTGTTAGACTGCGTTCAACATGACTCAAGGACGTACAGCGAATCGGTCCTTAAACGACTCAGACGGGGATAGATCCACACCCAAGACCTCCATGCCTTGTTGCTTCACTATCATCATCCCGCCTGGTCTCATTTCATTTTATTAACACATGGTTCCATTCCACGATAGCAAATATAGCCAACTGTGCCATATATGAATATCCCTACATCTCGCAGGTGACAGGAAATCACCTGACTTCTACCGCTTAAAGCAGGGCTAAGCATCTACTCGATCCTAGTCTATGTAGGATTCAAGGATTCATGTATCTGGACAAGGAATGATATAATGCAGCAAGAGTTTCCAACCAACTCCTATCACCTAATGCAACAATACTTATAACATATATAGAATTAATTGCTTTGAAGATAGGAGGCTTATAATGCTTCGGGGCTTGCCTGGGGTCTGACTCAAGTTAGAGTATGTCAGATGAAGTCACTTGGCGAGCAACCTCCAATCTACCACTTGTCCGGTCCTTCTATCTTCGGGTTTGGATCCACCAAACACCGTCTTCGGGTTTGGACCCAACGCCACATCCTTCACATGTTTCTGCTAGCGTACCTATATGAGATGCAATCATGCACATGTGTGAATGCATAGAAGTGTAATAAACAGAGTAATCAAACAAGCATACCAAAGTTCTCATCAACACCTAGAGCTAATTAACTTAATCCACATTAGGGCATAACATAGAAGATGGCAAGCACATCAAGCAAGACACAAGCCTCAAGATCACAGGGTACTAATCCAAGTACTTTCAAAGGTATGAGTCACACTTCAACACACTAGCATGGCAAAGTTAATCAAAGCACTACAACTAAAATATGTCACTTTCTGGACATACATACAGTAGCTCAGTAAATCAATCATAACTGGAGATCCCTAAATCCAAATGACTTGCAAGAAGATATTCTGGAAAGCTTATGAAATTATCTACATTTCATATTTAATCATCTCAACATGATTCCTAAGTT
The DNA here is from genome assembly GCA_038087645.1 of Saccharum hybrid cultivar R570. Taxonomy (NCBI): domain Eukaryota; kingdom Viridiplantae; phylum Streptophyta; class Magnoliopsida; order Poales; family Poaceae; genus Saccharum; species Saccharum hybrid cultivar. Next base: position 9,143,324 of record JAQSUU010000005.1, on the reverse strand, counting down.
ATCATGACCAAACATGCCAATCTTTAAAGTCTGCACAGAAGGTAATTAAAATCTAACAGTAGACTTATTAAGCATGCAACTCTTAAACTATCAGACATGAGATCATGAAAATTCAACACAAGCAAGATAAGATATTATCTACAACTTTTGTATTTACCAAAACCACAGTAAACATCATTTACACCATGAAACTAGTTGCACGAGTAACACCACATATGCAGCCCAACAGCAGTGGTACAATTATAGACAGAAAACTGATAGAAACTTCAGAGAAGCATAAATGGAGTTCTAGACCTCCAACAAACATGATTCTCAACTTTATGGAAATATTATAAAGTTACCTACAACTTTCTTGTAATCATCTTAAGATGATTCTACAGTTAACATGGTCAATTAATTAAATAATTGCATCTCTGTCCAAAATATGGACAGAATCTGATATGCCACTTTAAATCGTTATAACTTGAGTTTCACAAATCCAATAACTATGGTTCTAGACTTTTTAGAAATCTTAACAAATTGTGAACAACTTTTCTATAAACATCTAGAACTAATTCTGCCACTAACAAGGTCACACATGGCACACAAAGCAATGCTGTCTGGGTTTGGGCAGAAACTGCCACAGTACTTTAAACAACTATAACTAAACATATACTTAACCAAAAATTGTGATCTTTAGGTTTTTGAAAATATTATGAAAAGTACTACAACTCATCTATTATCAACAAGGCATGATTCATAACTTAACTGAGCCAAACAATGCATACATGCAGCACTGTCCAGAATAGAAGCAAAGCAGCATATGGCATTTGTTATTTTTATTGCTCCTAACCTATCAGTCTTAAAATCCTGAAATTTTTACCAGACATCACACATCACAATATTAGCATGCCACAAAAATTTCACTTCATTTAGATCCCTATATCTGCAGTTATGAAGAAGACAAATGCGACTAGCATCGAAAACCTAATCTGAAAAATCTATTTTTACAGCATAAACATTAAACTAAAACATGCCATAGTATAGATCTACTGCATAGATAATTTCACAAGGATTCCAAAAAGTCCTCATTTGCTATTTTATGAGTTTCCTATGATTTATTATGAATTTCCAAAAATCAGCAAAAACTACCACAACTAGGTCCTTTAGGTACTATTCATATGAGTCTATGACATTGCAGTTAGGCCCCTGCCTTGAGTCAAATTCTTGTATGCAGTCCTTGACGGGAAACAAAACAGGAAGGTCGTCGGGAGCTCGCTGCTCTGGCCGGAGGAGGCCACGCTGGCGGCCATGGAGTGGCGGCGGAGCATCTCCATCCTAAGGCGCACCTAACGGTGCCCTCGGCTTGGCCCGAGACGGCCCGAGGTGGTCCGGCCACGTGCGCCGGCGGCCAAGCCCGCGGCATCTCCGGCGGCGGGGCGCTCCGGCGATGCTTGGTCCGGGCGAGCGTGTGTATGAGGTGGAACGTGACAAGGTGAAGGCGATGGTGTATGCAGCCGTGTGTTGACGATCCTTAAGTATCAAATTTAATTGTCAACTAAATATGGAAAAGGATCAATATGCACTAGACATCTAGAATTAGGGTTTCATCTGACAGAATTCCATGAGTTTTGGTGTTTGTCTATTTCTGCAGAGGGTTATCAGAAAATACGGAGAGAAGACCCACACGTCGGGTTTACATAGAGATATTAACATGTGCGCTAATTTTCTATCATCTAGAAGACTCTAGAAGACACGTGAACGAACGGGAGGCCGAACAGGGCCCAGCCCAGGGCGCCCGCCCTAGGGTTTGGGGCGGGCGCCCTACTCCCGTGGCCAATCAGCGTCAACTTCGCGGATTATGCTCCACCGACCTAAAGGATCAAGGAAAACCGTGCGATTAATGTCGGTTTGATCCGACGGCTCACGATCATTTGAGGGGGCTATATAAGCAGGGCCTCTCCACCCCAGGGGAGGAGGAGAAATCATTATCAAAGGAAGCCATCAAGTTTAGGGTTTAGAAACTCTCTCCCGCAAAGAATTAGATTTAGCTACTCCCAATTCTTTCAAGTTTTATAGGATTGATTAGATAGAATTAGAGAAGTAGGGCCTAGCGCTCTGGACTTCGGATCTTCGTCAATAAAGATTGGTATTATTTCATATCTTTCTCTACGACTTTATTCTAATTGCATTATGTCTTTATTTATTATGTTCCTAGTTTGCTCTAGTTCTATAAGTGATATAGTTATGATTGATGATGAGTTCATGCATGAGTTTGCAAAGCGCTTATCTCTTTTCACGTGGGAGTTAAGTGGTAGATCACATGTAGGCGTGGTGCTTAGATGTTATTTACCTGCAAATGTATCCTATTGGCCGGGTCGTGTGGTAGTTTGCGATGGTGACAGCTTCGTTGATTCTTATATAGTCCACCCTCCGTTGATAGGACAGGCAGAATTTGTATTGCGGAGTAAGTCTTGCTATGTTCTGATTTACTTTAGCAATGTTCCTTATACATGAATGAAGAGTCTTTTGTGCTATATATGATCTTGTAGATGCTTAGAGTAGATTATGACTTAGTAAATAGTAGATACTTAGAATCCATTCTCTTGCTAGTCCGACGTCACCTTACATTTATGTGGAGTAGTCTATTTCTAATCGCTGTGTTATTTACCCATGAGCTTATATTTCATTATCTTTATTATTATGGCTTACCCCCTGCCAAAGCAAGTGACTGTGTGACGAGTTTCTCAGTAGTAATCATGTTCTTGCAAGTTTATCTCTAGTCTAAGCCTTGATAGATTTTACCCCTGTTTTCGCTTTCGCCGTTCTCTTAAGCAAAATTATAAATAACGATACCTGGAATACTTATCCTGGTGAAATGCTACAATGAGGTATTTTATCTGTGCGCTTGCGGATAGAATATATTATTTTCTAGAGAGCCTTTATGTTTATAAATACCTTAGTACGCTCTAGCACCATGCTAGGGATGACAACCTAGTATTCAAGTGGTGTTAGCTAGTGTCAACAAGCATTTCTGGCGCCGTTGCCGGGGAACGGTAAGGAAAGTCAGGAAGTCGGTCAAGGTTATTCAAATAAAATTTTAGACTAGACTATTGAGAAATAATTGCATAACAGCTACTATATAAATGAGAAATCATAGCAAGGCACCTCTGCTTTGGCAGGTTCACCCTGTCGTTTTCCTATGTTTATATTTTTTACAGGGTACATCAGGATTGACTTTGGTGAATTAAATTCTTCATCATCAGAACCAAAGCAATCAAGGAAGAAGAAGCTAGCTACCAATTGTTGAAGTGATGGCACAGAAGACCTTACAGGAATTTTCTGCCCCAAGTCTTGAGAACATTCTTACTGGTCCAAGATTTGAAGTAGAAGAAGGAGTACCTGAGTTCGAGCTCAAGTCAAACCTCATCAACTTGGTGCAAGCTACAGAATTCAGTGGGAAGGCACACGAAGATGCTAGTGCACATTTGCAGAACTTCTTGGAGATTGGAAGCACAATTAGCATCAACGGAGTTGACAAAGACGTCATACTACTTCGCCTCTTTCCATTTTCACTAGAAGGGAAGGCGAGGAAGTGGTTCTACACCAATCAAGCAAACATCAAAAATTGGACGAACCTGTCAGATGCCTTTCTATCAAAGTTTTTCCCTATAGGCAAAACAACTGCCTTAAGAGGAAATATTGTCAGTTTCCAACAGCAGAAGACAGAAACCATTCTAGAAGCATGAGAGCATTTTCAAGGATACATATCAGATTGTCCTCACCATGGAATGGCCAAATGGTTACTTATGCAGACCTTTTATCATGGATTAACCCAAAAGTCTCGTGAGTGCCTAGATGCATCTGCTGAAGGATCATTCTTGGAGTTTACAATTGGAAAAGCAGAGACACTTTTGGATAAGATAGCAGAAAACCAAAGCTGGTTCCAAGACAAGACTCAACATTGTCATCAAACTGAAGAAATATCAGAAGAAGTAAAAGCACTATCAACTAAGATGGAAGATTTGCTCCATTGGATTGACCAGAGGGCCAAGTTCAAAGAAGATCAAAGGGCTATAGAGACAGTATACAAATATCAAACCACCTCAAGTCAACCCAATAGCAAAGGTATGAATTCAGGTAATATTCTCAAACAACCTTCATTAAAGGAGATAATTGCTCAACAAACTAAAACTAATGATGAAGTCAAACAAAGGCTAGATACAAATGAATCATTTTTAAAAGATATACACAATAAAATGGATTTTCTATTAACTGCCTTTGATGAGCAAAACACTCTTAATAAGAGGGTAGAGCTTAAGCTAGCTACTGTCTTGCCTGTTGCCACTAATCTTGAGCAGGTAAAGAACATAACTACTAGAGGAGGGAGATCTACCAGAGATCCCCCACACCCAAGAGAGAAGCAAAAAACACCAGCTCCAGTGCAACCAGCAATGATAGAAGAAGAGAGACCAGTTGAAGCAGAAGATCTGCTACAACCATCAAGAACTGGAGAAATGAGGAAAGATTTTCACGACACCAACTATTTGCCATTTCCCAGAAGAAACAGAGGACTACAGTCGGATGAGCAGTTTGGTAAGTTTGTAGAGGTCATTCAAAAGTTATATGTCAACATACCTCTACTTGATGCCATACAGGTACCCACATATGCGAAGTACATTAGAGATATTCTTAACAAAAAGAGGCCACTGCCCACCACTGAGGTAATCAAGCTGACAGAAGAATGTAGTGCGGCCATCCTCAACCAACCACTAAGGAAGAAGAAAGATCCAAGATGTCCTACCATTGATTGCTCAATCGGAGACCAGCACTTTAACAATGCACTTTGTGATCTCGGAGCAAGTGTCAGTGTGATGCCAGCATCAGTCTACAAGAAGCTTGAACACACAACCCTAGAACCAACATCAATGTGCCTACAACTAGCAGATCAATCAGTTCGACACCCGATGGGCATCGCAGAAAATATCCCAGTCAGAATAAGAGATTTCCTTGTGCCAGTAGACTTCGTGGTACTGGACATGAACCCTGACTCAAAAGTGTCCATCATCCTTGGAAGGCCATTTCTGAGCACTGCCAATGCCCACATTGATGTCAGTAAGGGAGAAATCAAGTTCAGCATAAACGGACAAGAAGAACACTTCACATTCAAGCCCAGACCAGAGAGAGACTCTACAGTGGAGGAGGTTCACGAAGAGAAACCACTGGAGACACCATCTCCAGAGGAAGGCAATTCAGAAGTTTAAAAAGATTTGGAGGTCCAGCTTGGGGGACCTAAAATTCCCAAACCCTCGCCGGGAGGTAATTCGGTATTTATCCACATCATTTAATTTTTTGCATAATTAATTCTTGCATTAGTCATACTCATCCATAGCATTATTATAAAAATCAAAAGTCCCATATAAATAATATTTGTGGTGTGTAAAAACCCATAATTATTAATTATTGTGGAGGCACAAAAATATTTTTCCATGATCATTTTTTAGTTTCAATTCTCATAATTTTTCCTGCATTATATTTATTTATAGCAATCTTCTAGAAGCATGACCCACATCCTTTGGTCCCATATGTCATACACTACACCTCACATACATCATAACACATAATTTCACCCACCAACTCATCTCCACTCAACCAGACAACTTCCACCGACCAACCACCACCTATGCAGCAATATTTGGCGTAGGAGTGAAGCATGTGAGGGAGTGGGAAAGTTTCAGCCACAGAGGGCACTCAAGTGGGGCGCCCGCCCTGTTGGCCAGGGCGCTCGCCCTACCCCCAGCTCCAACTATAAAAGGCCACCTCTCTACCTCATTCTCATCCCACACACATTCCAGAAAACATATGCAAGCTTGAGCTCTCGACTTTCAGAAGAAGTGATCTAGTGGGAGAGTAAGAAGGAGAGTGGAAAGGGAAAGAAAGAGTGGAAGAGAGTTTGGAAAATTTTTGAGATAGAGAGTGAGATCACCTAGTAATTAGTGTTCCCGCTGTCCCAAGCGGAAGTAAAAGTTGTTTAGGGGGAAGTGCTGCTAAAATTTATAATTCTCTCGGACGACTAACCCCTGGACGACTGACTTCTCGGACAGCTAACCACTAACATATTTTTCTCACATATTTCCACGAGTTTCTGTTTGTCCCTATTATTCTGCAGGATGTTTAAGAAAGTAAAGAGCGCGGCCAAGTCTCTCAGGAGTGGTACGAGGAATTCGTCTCGACTCTCCTCACGCCAGTCGGAGATGAGTGTCGATTCGGCACCTCCGCAAGCTCCATCGTCTTCGTCGGGTGCACCAAACAAGGTCCTACTCAAGATAGGAGACCTTGGGCTTAGGAATCGCAGGGAGAAGGAGATTCTCCAGCAGTTGAAAAACAAGACATTCATTCACACTCCCACCATCGATTTCGCCTTACTCCAAGAGACAGGTATGGCTGCTGAATTTGACTTAATTTTTCAAATGATAGGATGGACGGACTTTTGGAATATCACTGAGCATGGTTCCCGTCTCCTTACTATTGAATTTCTTTGCACGTTACAATATTGTGAGGGGGGAATTTCTTTTCGGATGTTCAAGCAGGACATTATGCTGTCCTGGAGAGAGCTGAGTAATCACCTCGGTTTTCCTCCACGGAGCATTCTGGACCTTGACTCTGGCTTGCCCAATTTTGAGAAACATCAGTTTTGGAGAGAAATCTCTAGGGACTAACTCTTTTACCAACCCCGAACCAGCGACATGGAGCATCCTACACTCCGGATGTTCCACAAATGGCTCGGGTACAATCTTTTCTTTCGTGATGACTTGAGAAAGGTTCGTATGGGAGATCTACAACTCATTTATGCCACCATAAACAAAATCCAAGTTTCACCTGTTACTCTTTTAGTTGCCCATTGGCTTGGCACACCTACTCTTCAGGGACCTGTCGGGTGTACTTCACTCATAACTCGTTTAGCCGTTAGCCTTAAGTTGTTAGAAAATTCATCGTTAGAATTCATTGAGGAACCTAGATTTTATCACGGCTACGACACTTTTAGATACGCACGGATGTTAAAAAGGGAAGCGGGGATAATGTACATGTTGTATGACAACAACACCAAGGTTCGGTTACCTAACCCGGACCTTGGCATATATTCTGTTCGAAATTATTTGATTGAGACTGCAGCACCGGTGAACCGGAGAGCTCCACAGCGCGCGGCATCCGCAAGGATGGCCACCCATCAGGAACATACATGGCAAGGAGCTGATCCCGGGCCAGAAGAGGCAGCACATCTGCACTATAATGATTACAACCCCAGAGTTTTTCGGGACCCATGGGCGCGACACGTCCAGCTAGAAGAACCACCACAAGAGACATGGCCGGAGGGACAATATCACCAGTGGGAGAACCCGCCTTTTACAAGAAGGTACTCCACTGACCCATATGGAGCTTCAGGGTCTAGGCCCCAGCCCAGTTTGATACAGGAAGATACTCCGACGCCTCCTACGCCTTCTCGGGGGACTACTACCAAGAGACTGCCGCCTTCTACACCCGCACCGACAACACTCTCCTCGACATCCGCACTACACAAGCAGAGCACGGAAGACTCCTGGAGGAGCAACAAAAATGGAACCAGGAGCAAGCCACTAGAGTGCAAGCAATAAGAGAAGACACCACAACCTTGAACAACAACGTCACGACCATGCTACGCTACTTCAACATTGAGTGAAGAGAGCCACGACAACAACCAGCTTGGGGGAGTTCCTCCCCAGTTACCGAGTGAGTTTTAATTTTTTTCCTATTTACTTTTCAGTTTTTCTTTTTCTGTTTTAGATATTTATATCTTAAAAAAACTTAGAAAACCTAATAAATTTTTTCTTTCTTAATTTACTGCATTCCTAAAAATTGAAAACCAAATAAAAAGAGTGTGTAGATAAGTGTGCTTTATTTTCCTGTTTAGTTCAATCTCTAGACACAAATGAAGAAAATTCAAAAATATGTATGATGGAAATGATGAACAGTTGCTCTGTTTACTTACTTTCAAGTGGCTAGCTTTTATATTAGAGTTCTCCCAAGACTTGCTAAAATCTGAAATTTACTATCTGTGGGAACATGAGCCTAAAACTAAAGTCTAGGTAAAAGATAAGACATGATATAAAGTTTGAGCTGCTGTTTATCTTGTTCTTACAACACTAAGTTCTGGAAATTTATTTTGAAAAAAAAACCTGCAAATCACATGATGAGTTCCTAGCATAACATTCTTACCACAGCCATACTTGCTATAATTGTTGTATCTTTCGAGTTTCATTGAGCTGTGTAGATCCTTAGGAGCTTTTCATGTGGTTAAATCAAGATACTCACTTGCACACATCTATTACACCAATCATTAAAAATCTGTTAAAAATATTGTTATCACTCACTGTCCCAAAGTATTATTATTCTCTCTCTCCTTAAAGATCAAATGCAGAAAGAGACATGGGCTATGCAAAAATATAAGAGGAAATAAAAAGGGGCAAGTGCCCGGAACCTCGAAAAAGAAAAGAAAAAGAGTGAGACGAGAGGTAAAAATGGACAAGTGTCCGACAGTAGAATTAGGGGTACAAAGATAACCACCTGAGCGGAAAAAATGGACAAGTGTCCGACAGTAGAATTAGGGGTTTTTACTACCCACCTGAAAAAAAAGAAAAAAGAGATAGCCCATGTTCTCTCCCAATAAAAGATCAAGAGAGGAGGAGAGATAGAAATATGAGGAACAGTGAGCGGTAAGTTTTATCATCACCATCACTATTATTTACTCCACCACACATGCACATCTTGATTTAATTGTGTGTTGAGTTCCTTTGGATCCGCGGTTCGATTAAACATATGTATGGGCTGTTGAAGTGAATCATGTCTAGGAACTCTGAGCTTTATTTTGAAAACTTATGCAAAACTCCAGAACAAAGGTGAGGTATAGACAGGAGGAATAGTGCTTGGCTTAATTATTTTATCTTTCAATTACCTAAGGCTTAAGTACAGGTGCTAATCCCCAAGACACTTCACTCTAATCTGGGAGAATTTTATATGAAAGCATGTGTGCCTGTCAGGAAAGAAAACATCAAAGCAACTCCTGATCCATCTGAGTTTTAGTTGTTTGCTCAGGGACGAGCAAAGGGTAAGCTTGGGGGAGTTTGTTGACGATCCTTAAGTATCAAATTTAATTGTCAACTAAACATGGAAAAGGATCAATATGCACTAGACATCTAGAATTAGGGTTTTATCTGATAGAATTCCACGAGTTTTGGTGTTTGTCTATTTCTACAGGGGGTTATCAGAAAATACGGAGAGAAGGCCCACACGTCGGGTTTACATAGAGATATTAACATGTGCGCTAATTTTCTATCATCTAGAAGACTCCAGAAGACACGTGAACGAACGGGAGGCCGAACGGGGCCCAGCCCAGGGCGCCCGCCCTAGGGTTTGGGGCGGCCGCCCTACTCCCGTGGCCAATCAGCGTCAACTTCGCGGATTATGCTCCACCGACCTAAAGGATCAAGGAAAACCGTGCGATTAATGTCGGTTTGATCCGACGGCCCACGATAATTTGAGGGGGCTATATAAGTAGGGCCTCTCCACCCCAGGGGAGGAGGAGAAATCATTATCAGAGGAAGCCATCAAGTTTAGGGTTTAGAAACTCTCTCCCGTAGAGAATTAGATTTAGCTACTCCCAATTCTTTCAAGTTTTATAGGATTGATTAGATAGAATTAGAGAAGTAGGGCCTAGCGCTCTGGATTTCAGATCTTCGTCAATAAAGATTGGTATTATTTCATATCTTTCTCTACGACTTTATTCTAATTGCATTATGTCTTTATTTATTATGTTCCTAGTTTGTTCTAGTTCTATAAGTGATATAGTTATGATTGATGATGAGTTCATGCATGAGTTTGCAAAGCGCTTAGCTCTTTTCACGTGGGAGTTAAATGGTAGATCACATGTAGGCGTGGTGCTTAGATGTTATTTACCTGCAAATGTATCCTATTGGCCGGGTCGTGTGGTAGTTTGCGATGGTGACAGCTTCGTTGATTCTTATATAGTCCACCCTCTGTTGATAGGACAGGCAGAATTTGTATTGCGGAGTAAGTCTTGCTATGTTCTGATTTACTTTAGCAATGTTCCTTATACATGAATGAAGAGTCTTTTGTGCTATATATGATCTTGTAGATGCTTAGAGTAGATTATGACTTAGTAAATAGTAGATACTTAGAATCCATTCTCTTGCTAGTCCGACGTCACCTTACATTTATGTGGAGTAGTCTATTTCTAATCGCTGTGTTATTTACCCATGAGCTTATATTTCATTATCTTTATTATTATGGCTTACCCCCTGCCAAAGCAAGTGACTGTGTGACGAGTTTCTCAGTAGTAATCATGTTCTTGCAAGTTTATCTCTAGTCTAAGCCTTGATAGATTTTACCCCTGTTTTCGCTTTCGCCGTTCTCTTAAGCAAAATTATAAATAACGATACCTGGAATACTTATCCTGGTGAAATGCTACAATGAGGTATTTTATCTGTGTGCTTGCGGATAGAATAGATTATTTTCTAGAGAGCCTTTATGTTTATAAATACCTTAGTACGCTCTAGCACCATGCTAGGGATGACAACCTAGTATTCAAGTGGTGTTAGCTAGTGTCAACACCGTGGCTGTGGTGGGGAGCTGAGACGGGAACGGCAGCGGCGGCCGGAGCTCCAGCTCGGCCATGGCGGCGGTGGCAGTGCCAGCAGTAGCAATGGCAGTGGCTCGGCCTGACGGTGGCGGTGGCTGCAGCGCCGGCACAGGGAGGAGGAAGGGCGTAGGAGGGAGAGAAGTTGGGAAGGGCTGCGGCGCTCGGCTCTGCTTTGCTCGTGCTCAAGCTCTGCTCTTGCGCTAGGAAGACAGAGAGAGCGAGGGAGACCGAGAGTGAGCAGGATAGAGAGAAGCAAAGCGAGCGCTCGGGCTTCTTCAAGTTGGCATGACGACGCGTGGGTGCAAGGTGGCGCAGAGACAGTGAGCGCGAGGCCACGCGGCATGGAAATCCTGTGGCCGGTCGGCCATTCCTACTGCTCCATGTGATTCAAATTTCTAATTCTACCTCAAACATACGACTGAATCTGTCAAATTTCGCCCTCCGTATCTCTCAACTCAAGTGAAACTAGCTGAAGAAACTATGATAACTTTCGTAGAGCTACGTGAGAGGAACAACTTTTCTTTAAGAATCTTGGGCTGATTCGGCATGGTTTATGAGATAAAAGGCTATGAAGTAGGGTACCCAAAACTGAATACCGAGTTTCAGTTTCAAGTCAACTGAAGCTGCATTTTCTCCACTTCGTAACTCCTAAACAGAATGATGATTTGGCTAACCAATTATTCCTGATGATAGACCTATATGAGTACTCCAACATTGCTTATAGGAGTTTGCTCAAAATCAAAATGGTTTGCAAACTAAACTTTTCCGAAGGTGGGTACCATGAAACTGAAAACTGCAAGTTCAGTCTACACTTGGCAAAATTTCAGGGTTCCAGAAAACAGCTCGGGATTCAAACTTTGACCCACTGTTTGGCTACCTTAGAAGCTGAACTAGGTTTTAGTCCTTAAACAAAAGTTGTTGTCCTTAACATGTACTACAACTTTTATTACAGGATAAAAGTTTGGATCCATCTGTTTTTCAAAATAAATAGCTCCAAACTAGGTTACCCGAAGTTAAACCTCAGTTAGGACTTAGTCAAATTTCTGAGCTCCAAAACAGCATTGTTTTGAATCTTGTGAGCTCTATTTGACTAAGCTAGAGACCAAACTAGCTCTTGATCATTAAACAAAGTTTGTTCCTCATGATAAGTACTACAACTTTTATTTAAGGCCCATCATCAAAACATGCCCAGAACCTCTAGTTCTACTTTGACCAAAGTAGGATCCCGATAAAGGTTAAATTATCTTTTTTTGATCCATTGGAGCATTTTCTTGGCATTTGCTCAACATGAACCCTTCACGACTTTTGTTGTAGAGTTCATCTAGAGTTATTTGGGCAAGGTTGAAAAGTTTGGTTGATGATCTATAATTCCATTCACTTAATCACGCCATTCCAAGAAAGATATGACTTATCATTTCATGTGCCTTTTTTATTCCAAACTTCATGAAACTTTTCCAGGGATCAATATAGATAGTTATTGATGTGAGACATGTGAAGATACTTTGATAACAACACCCAAGCATATATCTTTTAATTGAGCCTATATGTAAGCAAGGGTGCAATATCCAAGTTTAGGTTAGGGTTTATTTCCATAGGTTTGACTTTGGCATCGTCATCTCCACTAATCTATCATGTTTGAGCTTAACCCACTACTTAATTGGTGATAAACACCTGGGGTGTTACAGTTTTGCTCATTGTAGGCTTTCAGCCTCGGGGATCCATATTCTACATCGGTTGGGAGCATAGCCTCGGATCTGTAGACTAAGAAGAATGGAGTGAACCCCGTGGCTCGACTCGACGTCGTTCTTAGGCTCCATAGGACCGAGCAGAGCCCAATGGCCCATTTTTTGCCGTGTTTGTTTAGCTTGTCGAAAATTCTCGGCTTTAGGCCTTGTAGAACCATGCCGTTGGCATGTTCTACTTGGCCATTTGTTTTTGGATAAGCCACGGCCGACCAGAGCACACAGATATGATGGTTGTTGCATAAATCCAAAAACTTTTTGCTAGTAAATTAGGTGTCGTTGTCTGTGATGATGCAGTTAGGAATCCCAAAGCGGTGGACGATGTCGATGAAGAATAACACGGCTTGCTCAGACCTGATGCTAGTGATAGGATAGGCCTCGATCCACTTGGAAAATTTGTCAATGGCGACGAGCAAGTGGGTGAAGCCACCAGTTGTCCTCTTCAGGGGTCCGACCAAGTCAAGCCCCCAAACAGCGAACGACCATGTAATGGGAATAGTTTGCAGGGTGTGAGCCAGGAGGTGGGTTTGCCTTGCGTAGTACTGGCATCCTTTGCAGGAGCGTACTAGCTTGACAGTGTCGAAGACTGCGGTTGGCCAGTAAAAACCTTGTCGAAATGTGTTTCCAACGAGGGTTCGAGGTGCCGCGTGATGACCGCAAGCCCCCGAGTGTAAATCTTTGAGCAGATTCTTGCCTTCCTCATTTGTGATACAGCGTTGGAGGATGCACATAGGGCTACGGCGATACAGCTCCTTGTTGTCGCCAAATATCACAAAGGACTTGGCCCGGCGAGTGATCCATCGAGCCTCGGTCTTATCCGAGGGGAGGTCTCCTCGGGCGAGATTGTCGAGGTACGGAACACACCAGTCAGGCTTGAGGTTGGCTGGTGGGGTCGAGCCTTCCACCTGCATGGCTTCAGCCCCGATCGAGGGAGCTTCCGCCTCAGGTGGGGGATCGAGTGATGGTCCATCGGCCCCTCCGTCTGCCCAGATGTTGACAGATGGTTGATGGAGATCTCTCGCAAAAACGTCAGGTGGAACTGTGGTTCGACTAGAAGCGATTTTCGCGAGTTCATCGGTGGCTTCATTATATCTGCGTGCAACGTGGTTGAGCTCGAGGCCATAAAACTTGTCCTCAAGGCGCCGTACTTCCTCGTAGTAGGCTTCCATCTTGGGGTCACGACAGCTTGAGCTCTTCATGACCTGGTCGATCACGAGCTGGGAGTCACCACGAAGGTCGAGGTGTCGGACCCCTAGTTCGACAGCGATGCACAAGCCCATGACGAGCGCCTCATACTCGGCGACGTTGTTAGAGGCAGGAAAATGAAGCCGGATTGCATAGTGCATGTGGACTTTGAGGGGCGAGATGAAGAGCAAGCCCGCGCCTGCTCCTGTTTTCATCAGCGACCCGTCAAAGTACATGGTCCAAAGCTCGGCCTAGAGCTAAACCGGAGGAAGTTGAGTGTCAGTCCACTCCACTAGGAAGTCTGCTAGCTCCTGGGATTTGATGGCTTTGCGTGGCGCATAAGAGAGGGTCTCACCCATGAGCTCGACCGTCCACTTTGCTATTCTATCCGAGGCTTCTCGGTTCCGGGCTATCTCTCCCAAGGGGAAATAAGACACCACGGTCACCAGGTGGCTCTCGAAGTGGTGACGAAGTTTGCGCCGCGTCAAGACGATGGCGTACAACAGCTTCTGGATTTGCGGGTAGCGAACCTTGGTTTCCGAGAGCACCTCGCTGATGAAGTAGACTGGCCTCTGAACGAGCAAGGTATGTCCTTCCTCTGCCCTCTCGACAACTAAGACCGCGCTGACCACTTGTGTCGTTGTGGCGACGTAAAGCAGGAGGGCTTCCCCTGTGGCCAGAGGGATGAGGATCGGTGAGTTGGACAACATAGCTTTGAGCTTTGTAAGGGCTTCTTCTACTCGAGGGTCCACGAAAAGTGTTCCGATTTCTTTAGGAGACGATACAGTGGGAGCGCTTTTTCGCTGAGGTGCGAAATGAAGTGACTAAGGGCCGCGAGGCAGCCCGTGACCCTTTGTACGCCCTTTAGATCTCGGATAGGGCCCATTTTTGTTATTGCAGGGATTTTTTCCCGGTTGGCTTCGATGCCATGTTCAGAAACGATGAACCCTAGGAGCATGCCTTGAGGGACGCCGAAGACGCACTTTTCGGGGTTGAGCTTAATGTTTTTTGCCCTAAGGCATTTGAATGCAACGTCGAGGTCGTTTATCAAATTACTGACCCTCTTGGTTTTGACAACGATGTCATCGACGTAAGCCTCGACGGTTGGTCCAATGTGTTCCCCAAAAACGTGTTGCATGCATCGCTGGTACGTAGCCTCTGTGTTCCGGAGACCGAAGGGCATAGTAACGTAGCAATACATGCCGAACGGGGTGATGAATGAAGTTGCGAGCTGGTCAGACTCCTTCATTTTGATCTGGTGGTAGCCGGAATACGCATCTAGGAATGACAGAGTTTCACATCCCCCAGTAGAATCAACGATTTGATCAATGTGTGGTAAAGGAAAAGGAACTTTCGGACATACTTTATTCAAACTAGTATAGTCTACATACATCCTCCATTTCCCATTCTTTTTCTTAACTAATACAGGATTAGCCAACCACTCGGGATGATGAACCTCCTTGATGAATCCGGCCTCCAACAGCTTGTGGACCTCCTCGCCGATGACCTTGCGCTTCTCCACGTCGAAGCGGCGCAAGCGTTGCTTCACCGGTTTGGAGCCAGCTCGAATCTCTAAGGCGTGCTCGACGACTTCCCTGGGTATGCCTGGCATATCCAAGGGACTCCACACGAAGATGTCGATGCATGCACGGAGAAAGTCGATGAGCACTACTTCCTATTTGGGATCGAGAGTGGCGTTGATGCTCAACGCCTTTCCTTTTGGGTCGGTGGGATCGAAGGGTACGAGCTTGACGTCTTCCGCGGGCTCGAAGTTGCCGGTGTGGCACTTGGGGTCGGGGACCTCGTTGGCCAAACCGTCGAGGTTCGCCGCCAAAGTCGTCAACTCCAAGATGGCTTCCCCGTGCTCGACGCATTCCACGTCGCACTCGTAGGCGTGCTCATAGGAGGGCCCGATAGTGATGACACCATTGGGGCTCGGCATTTTGAGTTTGAGGTAGGTGTAGTTGGGGACCGCCATGAATCGGGCGTAGCAGGGGCGCCCAAGAATGGCGTGGTATGTCCCATGGAATCCAACCACCTCGAAAGTGAGAGTTTCCTTCCTAAAGTTAGCGGGAGTGCCAAAACAGACGGGTAGGTCGACCCGCCCGACGGGCTCTGCTCGCTTCCCCGGTACGACTCCATGGAAGCCTCCGACGCTGGGTCGGAGGTGCGTCTTTGTGATTCCCAGAAGGTCGAGGGTCTGGGCATAGATGTGTAACACCCCTGGGTGTTAAGCATGCATTAGCATCTAAAGCATTGAGCATTAACATCATATACATGTTTATCATTACATGCAATATAAGCCCTTTAAATTTAAAAGTTGAAAAACAATTACTTAAACCCTAATTGTGCATTGAGTGCTAAAGAGTGGTAAAATTTTGTGTAATTACAATTTTAGATAATCTAGAATAAATTAACATGATTTTTTGAACCACTTTTGTATTCAAAATTTCTTCTAATTTTGCTTTTAAAAATATTCTAGAAAAGTAAATTTTTACTTAAAATTTTGGCTTTAAATCCTTAATTCAAAATCTATTTAGAATTTTGAAAAGTGCCCTACATGAAAGTTGTAGAGAATTAAATTTGGAACAACTTTTATTTTGGGCAAAAATTGTGAATACGTCTTTTTCATCTTCAAATTTGAATTTGAATCAAATTGTAAAAATTTGAAAATTTCATTTATAAAAGAAAAACCTTTTCCAGCCTTACCGGGCTGCCGCCCCGTTTCCGGCCCAGCTCGGCAAGCCAGCCCGGCCCGCGCCCACGTCTGCCTCCTCCTGCCCGCGCGCGCGCGACGCCGTGGCACCGCGGCAGGAGTTGGCCGCCGCGTGGCTGTACGTCGGCGACGCCGCGCGACACGCGCCCTCCGGTGGCCCCGCGTCCTCCACGCCCGCCTACTCCCTCTGCGCGCTCGCCCGCCTCGATGGCTCCCCTCATTCGCCTCCCCGCTCGCCAGCAGCAGCAGCGACGCCGTAGCGGACGCTCGCGCCCCCGCTCACCGTCGTAGCTCCGCCACCGCTGCACGCGCCCGTAGCCGCTTCTCCAGCCAATTCCTTCTGGCCTTAGCTCCGCCTCGTTTCCCTCCATCCCGTGCTCGCGCCAGTTCCGCCGCTCGAGCTCAGGTGAGGGCCAATGGCCGCTTCTCTCCTCCGCTGCCGCCATGGCCGCCGTTGGCCGGCGTGCGTGGCCGGAGCTCCCTACCCCTTTTTGCCTCCTCCAGTCTTGAGCATCAGCTCCCCTTCACCTTGCGGTGCTCGCACGCGCTTCCTTGGCCACTCCCGTTACCTGCACGGGCCGGCCGACGTGCACCAGCGCCGCCGTGCCGCCATTTCCGCCGGCGAGCTGCCTTCGGAGCTCCCGCGCTACTCGGGGTTGGTGTGCTGGGTGCGCCTCGGTGCGGGGAGCACGTTGGTGCCCTCCCCGTCACCGGAGACCTCACCGGCGGCGAGGGAGCCACCGGTTCGCGCCGTCCCCGCTCGGCTCCGACTGACGGGTGGGTCCCGTTGACCCGGGGTCCCACGCATCAGTGAACCCGGGTGCACTGGACCGGGTGCACCCAGGGAAGAGTCCGGCTGAATTTCCAAATATTTGAAATAAAGAAATTCTAGAAATTTTGAAAATGCTTCCAAAAATCATATCTCAAGATTTATAGCTCCAAAAATTATGAAACAAATTTTGTAGTGTTTCTCAGGAGTAGATCTACAGTTTAAAAATATTTCATGTTAGGGCTTGTTTAGATTGCAAAAAAAGTGAACCCGATGAATAGTACCACTTTCGTCTTATTTGACAAATATTATCCAATCGTGGACCAACTAGACTCAAAAGATTCATCTCGTGATTTCCAACTAAACTGTGTAATTAATTATTTTTTTACCTACATTTAATACTCCATGCAAGCGGTTAAAAATTGATGTGATGGAGAGAGAGTGAAAAAATTTGGAATTTGGATGGCATCTAAACAAGCCCTTAGTTTTGTAATACTTTTCTGTGTAGATTTATTTAATTACTATAAATGCTAATATCTTAGAAAATGTGTAGTAAATAAAATGAGAAAAATGTGATTCTTGTTGCATTAGTCTTTCTTAGTGATGTACTTTCTAGGAAAAAGGTTTGTGAAGCATGTCCTGTGAAAAATTATTGAAGTGTAGTTCAAATGCCTTTAATTGATGATTTTTGTTATTTTTGGTAGAGAGCTAAAGTTGTATAACACATGCATGTGATAATTTTTGTAAGAGGCTTGTTTACTGTTAGTAACATAGGAAAAATGTGAAATCTGTTGTTTGATACTTTTTCTAGTACAAAGTATTTTCATGCTCATTATTATGCTATAGCTTGTTTATTTTGTATAGATAGTTTTACTTATCCAAATTCCATGCAAATTTTGTAGTAGGTTATTTAGAGTAAGAGTGTGCTACTGTAATTTTTGTAGATTTTTACCTACAACAGAAATAGGTGTTGATGTGTAACCCTAGTTAAATATGAAATAAAAGGGTTATTCTTTATGAGAAATTAAAAGTAATAAAATATGTTTGGTATATCTTTGAAGCATCATCAAGCCATGCTGATGTTACTTGATGGGTTAAGTTAGTAAGGTTTGATAATTTGTGGCCACCCTTGTGTGTATATTATGTGCTAACTAGTAGAAGAATAGATTGCATGTTTTGTGATACATGTTCTTAGATGATGTGGACTACCTTGTAGAAGATGTGGTAATCCATACTATCCGTTCAATGTTCTCATATGCATATCATACCCTCATAGCATTCCACCGCTTTCGATACACCGTTTGCATGTTTACTTATGCACTTGCATCATATAGGATCGCAGGAGGAGCCGCAAGCAGCAGTGCCGGCAGAGCAAGCTTGGACCGATCAGCAGGAGCCCCAGGCACAGGAGGTGCCCGAGGAAGAAGAGCAAGGCGAAGAACTACCCGAGTGCGTAGACCACTGTTGACGGTTCTTAAGTATCAATTATAACCATCAAATAAATAAAGAAAAGGACCTATATGCAAGCAACACCTAGAATTAGGGTTTGATCTAACAGAATTCCACGAGTTTTGCTGTTTATCTATTTCTGCAGGGGGTTATCAGGAAATACGGAAGAAAGGCCCACATGTCGGATTAATGACGGGATATTAACCGAACACGTAATTATCTTACATCTAGAAGATTCCAAAAGCCACGGGAACGAACGGGAGCCGTAACGGGCCAGGACACAGGGCGCCCGCCCTGTGCCCTAGGGCGCCCGCCCTGCCCCCGGGACCAATCAGGTCGAGTCTCGCGGATTATGCTCCACTGCCTTTGAGGATCAAGGAAAACCGTAGGATGAAGGTCGGTTTGATCCGACGGTCCAGATTCATCCAAAAGGGCTATATAAGCAAGGCCCCTGACCCCTGGTGGAGAAGACCCCAATTCATTATTCAGTTGCATATCTCTAGTTAGGGTTTAGAGAGAGAGGTTCCCTCTAGGGTTCCCACCTCTTAGGGCTTAGCATCCAATGTGAAAGTAGAATTAGTTCTACTAGATTGAGAGAGATAGAGTGGAGGTGTAGATCGGAGGAAGCCGGCCTGTCGGTGTCTACTCCGAGGTTGTACCTGCGGGAGCAAGTTCTTCTAACCCGAGGCTTGTTCTCAGGATTCTTCAGTATTTTGACTTCTAAATTCTAGTAAGTTCTTTGTTTTATTGTTCTTTGGTTTATGAGTTTACTTTGATCTCTTCGCGTAGAGTTTAGAGTAATCATCTCTAGCGTAAACGTGGTGTTTAAGCTAAGATACTCATAGATATCCCCTCGTCTAGCCGGACCGTGGTAGTAGCGAGGAACGTGATAATTCTGAGTTACCTTTGTATTCCATATCCCGTTAGCAGGATCGATAGGGTTTATAGGTGCGGGTTGAACATCCTTTGTGGTGTCTAGATTCCGTAAACCTCCCCAATAGAACAGTAGATCATCCTTACCAAGGTTAGAAGAAGAGTGCGGTTGTAGTCTTCTCTATACATCACTCACATCGAATCATAGTGGTTGTAGCCTAAAGGTTAGTAGTAATAGATTTGGTTAGTCAGATGCACTCTTTCTCCTAGTGGTAAAAATATAAATATGATACCCAGGATAACATCTCGGGTGAAGTGCTCACCGATATCCGTGCGCTTGCGGATCCTATTTCCTAATTGCGTTACCAAATATCAACAAGCATTTCTGGCGCCGTTGCCGGGGAGAAAGACGGTTTGCTGAGATAACCTTGAGTCTTACTACTAGCTTGTATTCATACTTTTTATTTTCTTATCTTTTTCATTCTTTCTTTTTCTTTTTACCAAAAATGGAAAACCAAGGTTCTATATCTATCTTTGATGCTGCAACACCTTCAGCAACTGACCTTTTACCATGGGAGTCATCACAGCCTATCCAAACATCCCAGTATAAGTTAAGTTCAAGGTTGATTGCGATGATTCAAAATTTATCTTTTTTGGGAAAGGAAGACGAAAACCCTTACCTTCATATTAGAGATTTTGAGCAGACATGCGATTGTCTTCGCATTGATGGCATCTCTGATAAGACTTTACGTTGGAAGCTTTTTCCTTTTTCTTTAAGAGGATAAGCTAGACGATGGTATAGTCAGAAGGTAAGTCAACAGCAAGGTGAATGGGGAGTTTTAAGAGCCAACTTTTGTCTAGATTTTTATTCCCTTGACCGTACTGGTGACCTTAGACTCGAAGTCCTATCTTTTAAACAAAAAGATAATGAAACTTTGGGGAAATCCTGGAAACGTTTTTCTGATCTTTTAGAATCTGGTCCAAAACTTTTGCTTGAAGACACTGTTCTTTTATTTCACTTTTTTCGAGGTCTTCAGAAAGATAATAAACAAATGCTGCATACTATGGCTAGAGGTTCTTTCTTTCGTATCCCTACTGATGAAGCTAAGGGGATCTTGAATAGAATCCTAGAAGCTGAGATGGATAATGCCCTCCATGATAAAACCTACGAAGCCGAAGTAGACACTCTGTCAAATTTTTCATCTACTTTAGCTATCCCAGGTTCTGAGCCACAAAAGGAAGAAATTCTACCATCTGATTTCATGCTAGACATAGAATCCGATCTCTTTGCCGATTTTGGAAACATTTCAAACTACCATTCTATAGACCGACCCCAAAACGGCCAATTTAGCATTTGTTTACCAAGTGAACGTCAATTGAGAGAGCTTATCTCGGTTATGAGTAGCGAATGGTTAGAGGAGTCAGAGCTTTCCTCTGAAGTAATCCGAGTGGACACACCCTCTATAACTATACGCTGTGCTTATAATTCTGATCAATTTAACGCTCTCTATAATCCTGTTGTGGGGATCAATATTATGTCCGAAGCTTTTGCACTTAATTTATTTGGGAAACTTGTTTTAACCCCCACAACAAAGGTCATAATGGAATCTTTGGGATGATTAGTCCCCAGTCTTGGAATTATTAATGTCCTACCCTTTATGGTAGAAGGCTCCATGGTTCATTTGAACTTTTATATCTTTGATATATGGGGTTTCGACCTACTGATTGGACAACCTTTTAGAAGACTCCTTTATGAAGGTCAAACTGGAAAGCTCCACATTTCCTTGGGAAAGGACTTTAAACTTCCAATTACAATAACTCACTCCTTGAATAATAAGACCGAGCCATATCTTTTGCCTGATCCTATGGAGGAGGTAAAGGCTGCATCTCTAGAACTTTTAGATGATCCAGACTTAGAAGAGGAAGCCCCCTTCTTCACAGAAGAAGAGGCCGAACCTTCTGAACCTGAACCCTTAGATGAGTTTGCAGAAACACCTAGACCCCCCATAGAACTCAAAACTTTACCACCCGGTCTTACCTATGCTTTCCTAAACAATAATCCAGAGTTTCCTGTGATCGTTAGTAATAAACTCACTCAGGAGCAAACTCTGCGATTAATGACCATTCTTGAAAAACACCACTCTGTTTTCGGCTACTCACTTCAAGATCTCACAGGAATCAGTCCTATGATTTGTACCCATCGTATTCCGACAGATCCTTCTGTTACACCCTCTCGAGAGCCTCAACGTAGACTTAACAACGCGATGAGAGAGGTAGTTAAAAAAGAAGTTATAAAGTTGCTGCATGCAGGGATTATATATCCTGTGCCGCATAGTGAGTGGGTAAGCCCTGTTCAAGTTGTGCCTAAAAAGGGAGGCATGGCTGTTGTTACTAATGATAAGAATGAGCTAATTCCACAACGCACCGTCACTGGGTGGCGGATGTGCATAGACTATAGAAAACTTAATAAAGCCACGAAAAAGGATCATTTTCCTTTGCCTTTTATAGATGAGATGCTTGAGCGGTTAGCAAAACACTCGTTTTTCTGTTTTCTAGATGGATATTCAGGGTATCACCAGATCCCTATCCATCCTGATGATCAAAGCAAAACCACTTTTACATGCCCATATGGAACGTATGCTTATCGTAGAATGTCTTTTGGGTTATGTAATGCACCAGCTTCTTTTCAAAGATGTATGATGTCTATATTTTCTGATATGATTGAAGAGATTATGGAAGTTTTCATGGATGATTTCTCAGTTTATGGAAAAACTTTTGATAGTTGTCTTGAGAACTTAGATAAGGTTTTGCAAAGATGTGAAGAAAAGCACTTAATCCTTAATTGGGAAAAATATCATTTTATGGTTAGAGAAGGAATAGTGCTAGGACACCTAGTGTCTGAAAGAGGTATTGAGGTAGATAGAGCTAAAATTGAAGTAATTGAACAACTACCTCCACCTGTGAATATAAAAGGAATTCGAAGTTTTCTTGGCCATGCTGGTTTTTATCGCAGATTTATAAAAGACTTTTCATTTATTGCGAGACCACTTACTCTTTTGCTAGCCAAGGATGCTCCTTTCGAATTTGATGATGCATGTCTAAATTCTTTTAATTTATTAAAGCAAGCACTCATCTCTGCACCAATCATTCAACCCCCTGATTGGTCGTTGCCTTTTGAAATTATGTGTGATGCTAGTGATTATGCTGTGGGGGCAGTTTTGGGACAAACTAAAGATAAAAAGCATCATGCAATTGCTTATGCAAGTAAAACTTTGACAGGAGCTCAACTTAATTATGCAACCACTAAAAAAGAGCTTCTGGCTGTTGTTTTTGCCATTGATAAATTTAGATCTTATTTAGTTGGAGCTAAGATAATTGTTTACACTGATCATGCTGCACTAAAATATTTGCTCACTAAGAAAGATGCGAAACCCCGCTTAATCAGATGGATTTTATTACTCCAAGAATTTGACTTAGAAATAAAAGATAAAAAGGGAGTAGAAAATTCTGTTGCTGATCACTTGTCTAGAATGTACTTTAAGAATTCACAGGAACCCCCCATTAATGACTCACTCCGGGACGACATGCTTTACGGGATTAACAGATCTGACCCCTGGTATGCAGATATTGTTAATTTTATGGTTTCAGGTTATGTACCACCCGGAGCAAACAAGAAGAAGCTTATTCAGGAAAGTCATTCACATATATGGGATGAGCCATATCTCTTCCGAGTATGCGCTGATGGCCTACTTAGAAGATGTGTGACCACTGAGGAAGGATTGAAGATCATCGACAGATGTCACTCATCACCATACGGAGGTCACTATGGAGCATTCCGTACACATTCAAAGATCTGGCAATGTGGATTCTACTGGCCTACAATGTACGATGACACGAAGCAATATATCAGAAGATGTGGGCCATGTCAAAGGCACGGAAACATAAATACAAGGGATGCCATGCCACTCACCAACAACCTTCAGATTGAACTCTTTGATGTCTGGGGAATAGACTACATGGGTCCATTTCCCCCATCTAAGAAGTGTGAGTTCATCTTGGTGGCGGTTGATTACGTCTCCAAGTGGGTAGAGGCACTACCTTGCAAACATGCCGACAATATCAGTTCGAAGAGGATGTTTGAGGAAATCATATTTCCAAGATTTGGAGTCCCCAGGATAGTGATAAGTGATGGAGGATCACACTTCATTGACAAGCGCTTCGAGCACTATCTATCAAGACATGGAATCCGTCACAATGTCGCTACTCCCTATCATCCTCAGACAAGTGGCCAAGCAGAGACTTCCAACAAGCAAATCAAGAACATTCTTCAGAAGATGGTGAACGAGATGGGAACGGCATGGAAGGACAAGTTACCCGATGCACTCTGGGCTTACCGGACAGCATACAAGACCCCAATTGGAATGTCTCCATACCAATTGGTATACGGAAAGACCTGTCACCTACCTGTTGAACTTGAGTTCAAGGCACACTGGGCCATAAAAAGATGGAATATGGACCTAGATATCGCCGGAAAACATAGAAGAATGCAATTATCGGAGTTAGAAGAATGGCGGGAGAAAGCATATCACAATTCAAAGATCTACAAAGAAAGAGTCAAGAGATGGCATGACAAGAGGATCAAGAAGAAGGAGTTCTCACCCGGAGATAAGGTATTACTTTTTAATTCCAGGGTGAAGCTTTTCGGGCATGGAAAACTCCGGAGTAAATGGGAAGGACCATACAAGGTAGTCAATTCATCATCCCACGAAGCTATTACACTTCAAAACGACGAAGAAAGCAGGAAACAAGTATGGGGGAATCCCCCCGACATGGTAAATGCACTTCGATTGCACCACTCCACGATTCAGGTACATACTCTGCACGCTTTATTTGCATATATACAAATACATATTGGGCTGTGTAGAATATTGTTCCTAACATGATAATTTAAAAAGACAAAAATATTTTTAATCATGATCAATCTCACTCTGTGATATTTCTGAAAACCTGCATTTATTGAACATCATTTTAAAAACCATGTGTTACTCAAGTCATTGTGGAATGTGAGATGGTAGAATATGAGTATCTTATTCTTGAAATCTTTGTCGCTTGGAGATTTTCTTTTCAAAAACTTCAAAAATATAGCTACCATCCTCAATATTTTATATGCCTGATAAACCTAAAAATATTAATTTGCTTTGTATTGAGTTTGTGCAAAACGAGTTAGACCCTTGTTGAGAGATTTATCATGCTCCCAAGATCAAGACATTTTTATTCAGAAAGATTCACTCTTCCGAAGTATTATTGCATTAGAGGCATGGGCTATGCAAAAATATATTTTGAGGAAATAAAAAGGAGCAAGTGCTCGACAACCTCGCAGAAAAATGGACAAGTGTCCGGAAGTAGAATTAGGGGTACCTCAGTATCCACCTGAAAAAATGAGATGATAAAAATATATATGGTAAAAAGAAAATGATAGCCCATGGTCCCTCTAATAAGCAATATGCCAGTAAGAGTTGACAAGTTTTAATTTTCAAAGTCTTTGATCTAAGAGTATGGCATTCCTCTCCTCGGATCCCGTTTTGACCCAGGCAATATATGCAAAGTAAGTATGTTTGAGAATTTCTACAAATCAAAACAGCCTCAGAGAGAAATATAAAAGATAATGAGTGATTCTGAGGGTACCTATGAGGATAAAGGTATGCTAAGTTTTTCTTTTCAAAAATATGTAAAAACTCCAAGTGATAGGGATTAAGAAGAAAGGCTCTTTACTCTGACCATATATTTCCCTGACTATAAGTGCACAGTGGATTTTTACAACACCCTGCAGGTATGAAAGAATGTTTCAACCCCAGATGTTTTATTAACCAACCTTTTCTCGAGGACGAGTAAAAGCCTAAGTATGGGGGTGTTTGTTGACGGTTCTTAAGTATCAATTATAACCATCAAATAAATAAAGAAAAGGACCTATATGCAAGCAACACCTAGAATTAGGGTTTGATCTAACAGAATTCCATGAGTTTTGCTGTTTATCTATTTCTGCAGGGGGTTATCAGGAAATACGAAAGAAAGGCCCACATGTCGGATTAATGACGGGATATTAACCAAACACGTAATTATCTTACATCTAGAAGATTCCAGAAGCCACGGGAACGAACGGGAGCCGTAACGGGCCAGGACACAGGGCGCCCGCCCTGTGCCCTAGGGCGCCCGCCCTGCCCCCGGGACCAATCAGGTCGAGTCTCGCGGATTATGCTCCACCGCCTTTGAGGATCAAGGAAAACCGTAGGATGAAGGTCGGTTTGATCCGACGGTCCAGATTCATCCAAAAGGGCTATATAAGCAAGGCCCCTGACCCCTGGTGGAGAAGACCCCAATTCATTATTCAGTTGCATATCTCTAGTTAGGGTTTAGAGAGAGAGGTTCCCTCTAGGGTTCCCACCTCTTAGGGCTTAGCATCCAATGTGAAAGTAGAATTAGTTCTACTAGATTGAGAGAGATAGAGTGGAGGTGTAGATCGGAGGAAGCCGGCCTGTCGGTGTCTACTCCGAGGTTGTACCTGCGGGAGCAAGTTCTTCTAACCCGAGGCTTGTTCTCAGGATTCTTTAGTATTTCGACTTCTAAATTCTAGTAAGTTCTTTGTTTTATTGTTCTTTGGTTTATGAGTTTACTTTGATCTCTTCGCGTAGAGTTTAGAGTAATCATCTCTAGCGTAAACGTGGTGTTTAAGCTAGGATACTCATAGATATCCCCTCGTCTAGCCGGACCGTGGTAGTAGCGAGGAACGTGACAATTCCGAGTTACCTTTGTATTCCATATCCCGTTAGCAGGATCGATAGGGTTTATAGGTGCGGGTTGAACATCCTTTGTGGTGTCTAGATTCCGTAAACCTCCCCAATAGAATAGTAGATCATCCTTACCAAGGTTAGAAGAAGAGTGCGGTTGTAGTCTTCTCTATACATCACTCACATCGAATCATAGTGGTTGTAGCCTAAAGGTTAGTAGTAATAGATTTGGTTAGTCAGATGCACTCTTTCTCCTAGTGGTAAAAATATAAATACGATACCCAGGATAACATCTCGGGTGAAGTGCTCACCGATATCCGTGCGCTTGCGGATCCTATTTCCTAATTGCGTTACCAAATATCAACAACCACCAGCCTAGCTTATTCTAAAGAGGCAAGCCCTGGAGCATTTTAAGTCTCCTACTTATAAAAGCAATTCTTTACTATATGAGTTATATGTATATTGTTGCATTAAGTTTTAGGAGTTGAGTGAAACCGTTGTTGCATTGTTTATCCTTGCCCACCTATTACCTTTTACCCTGTTAGGTCAGGATCGAACAAATTGCTTAGCCAAGCTTAGACCGCTAGAAGTCGGGTGATTTCCTATCACCTGCGAGCTATAGGTGAATACCTGGTTATGGTTAGCTCTATTTGTGATCGTGGAAAGTAACCAAGTGTTGGTAGATAGAGGAAGACCGGGCGGAGTCTTATAGGGTTTTGGACTACAGTGATTCCGTCTGTGTCGATTAAGGACCGATCGTTGCTCGTCCCTCTTGTCATGTTGAACGCATGCCTCACACTTAGCTGGCCGAATAAAGTACCTTTCGACCGCGAAGCTAGTGACACTGTTTCGAGCCGGGATAAACTCGGATTGGCAGACTGGTGCTGAAGGGGGTATGACGGGGACGCGAAGAGTGAGCCCAAGGTGCGTCCTAGCAGTCGGGCGGTCCCTGGGTAGTGCGGTCCATGATTGTTATCCCACGACTTCTTGGAAAGTGTCGTTGGTGATCTAAGCAACCATGACGGGGGAAGCGTGGTTTGTGTGAGGAATAAATCACCAGCTGGTTAGGAATCGACTCGAATCGCCATCGCTCCTAGATAGTGAGCACTTGACTCGAGCTACGGCATCGTAGTACAATAATGGAACATGAATGGTTACATGAATGATGTTGGAAATGCTAAACCTGATATGGTAACTTCGCTGTTAATGGTGAATCAAGTGATTGCTCTAGCAATAGGTGCTTACCTAGATTTAATAGGTCATAATAAAAATGATGCAAAAGTATTTAGTTTAGTTATTCATGATAACGTATGCTTTTCGCAAATGAGTCAAGCCAGTCCACTGTACAAAAGCCTTGCATGCTCCTTGGTGTCCTTTATTTCTGGTTTATGACGGGTAAGTGTAGCTGAGTACATTCTCGTACTCAGGGCATTGTTCCCATTGTTGTTGCAGATGGTCAGATGTACTATGGTTACTGCGCCAACTGTCTGTATCCGACGATGGGCGACAACTAGGACCATGGGCAATGGTCACTCTGTTCGTCTTATCTAATGCTTTTGTGGACCATGACTATCTTCTGGCACTGTATTTGAACTAAGTGTGTGTGGTTTAAAACTACTTGCTTCCCCTATGTTAATTTGAACTGTGTTGTAATAACTTTTATTCTGGACTCCGATGTATTCAACTTTCATTGCGAACCTTATGTAGCATGTGATTATGGCTGCTAAATCAGTATGATCTTGGTTGTATGTTGGTTGGTTTGAAATCCCTCGTGATTTCACGGAATCTCGGGTTATACGGGCTTAAGTTTGATAAATTATCTACTTCAGTGGAAGATTTTCTTACTTAATCTCATATAATCGTGTTGATCCGTTACAAGATGATGTTAAGACTACTGCCCCCGTCCATGAGCACCTTGGTGAGGCATGTGTTGGCGATGATGGGATCGACGACAAGTGGGTAGACTCTAGGATTGGGGACATAGTCGGGGTGGTCATCACGGTCGAAAGTGATGGCCACCTCAGACCAGTCAAGGAAGAGGGGGGTTGCGAGTTGCGCGGAGAAGACCTCCGACGTTCCCGTGTGCACTGTCGTGCTGAGAGGCGCGTCGAGGGCCCTCTATATATCATGAAACAATCGTGAATCTCAGGAAATCTGTCGTCCTTGTCGTCTCCCTTGAGATCCTCCTTCTTGTCGTGTTTCTTGATGCCTAGGCTTTCAAAGTACCTCCGGAGCATGTGGTAGTCCTCGAGGTTGTGGTTCGTGGGCCCTTTGTGGTAGGGACATGGTTCTTTGAGCATTTTGTCGAAAATGCCCTCGCCGGGGGGTCCTCGAGGTTTCTTACGATCAACAGCGGCAACAAGGTCGTCAGCCGGGGTTTCTTGTTTGCCCTGCTGGTTTTTCTTCTTCTTCTTGTTGTTCCTTTTCGATTCCCGGCTGGAGCCCGTGGGATCCTCTTCCTTGCGCTTCCCTTTGTCCTGGTCGCTACCAAAGATGGGACCAACCGCCTCCTCGCCGGCAGCAAAGTTGGTGATAATGTCCATCAAACCGTTGGCAGTGATGGGAGTGCTGCGGCCAAGCTCTCGGACCAACTCTTTGCAGGTGGTGCCAGAGAGGAAGGCCATGATGACATCGGAGTCAGTGATATTGGGAAGCTCGGTGCGCTGTTTGGAGAAATGTCGGATGTAGTCCCAGAGGGACTCGCCCGGCTTCTGTTTGTAGCTTCGGAGATCCCATGAGTTACCAGGGCGCATGTAGGTCCCTTTGAAGTTCCCCTCGAACACTCTCACCAGGTCGTTCCAGTCGTGGATTTGTCGAGGTGGGAGGTCCTCGAGCCAGGCTCGAGCGGTGTCTGACAGGAACAGGGGGAGTTGTCGAATGATGACCCGGTCATCGGTGGCCCCACCCAACTGACAAGCCAAGCGGAAATCAGCGAGCCAAAGTTCGGGTTTGGTTTCGCCATTATACTTGGTAAGAGTCGTGGGGGCGGAACCGAGCCGGAAGTAATGTTTCGCGAATGGCTTTGCTAAAGACCTGACAGGAGAGAGAGTCCTCGGATTTCATCACGGGCCCGACGGGCCTTGGGGTTTGATGTCTCGGCATGTTACGAAGGAGCATGGTGGCTGCAATAACATTCTGGCTGGCTCGGCCGAAAACCAGGGGCTCGCCTGCCCGATCCTCGACGATGCGACGATTGACGTCGCAAGCTCTCTCTCGAGCTCCTCTGCCGTTGTTGACGGTCCTTAAGTATCAATTATAACTATCAAATAAATAGAGAAAAGGATCCAAATGAAACCAACACCTAGACTTAGGGTTTTATCTGACAGAATTCCACGAGTTTTGCTGTTTATCTATTTCTGCAGGGAGTTATCAGGAAATACGGAAGAAAGGCCCACATGTCGGATTAATGACGGGATATTAACCGAACACGTAATTATCTTACATCTAGAAGAGTCCAGAAGCCACGAGAACGAACGGGAGGCGTAACGGAGCCGGACACAGGGCGCCCGCCCTGGTCCTTAGGGCGCCCGCCCTGGCCCCGGAGCCAATCAGGCTCCGCCTCGAGGATTATGCTCCACCGACCTAGAGGATCAAGGAAAACCGTCCGTTCAATGTCGGTTTGATCCGACGGCCCAGATTCATCCGAAAGGGCTATATAAGCAAGGCCCCTGCCCCTGGAGGAGGGCCCCTCGTCTCATACTTCAAACCCTAATTCAGGAGGAGAGCCTCTGATCAAGCCCTAGAGCCACCACATCAACTAGATCTCTAGTTAGCATAGCTACATAGGATTAGAACTAGAAGGAGTCAATCTTCGATTGGTTCCCGGATCTGTCAAGAGGATTCTTGGTAATTCCTCTATTGTTCTTCAATTGTTCATCATTGTTCTTCAATATTATGAATATGACTTTGTTCTATTTCAATATATTGGTTATGACTTTGCTCTACTTGATTATATTTGCAATTATATTGTTCTTAGTTTATCATAGTTATATGCTTGGCTTAGTTAGATTGGAATTATATACATGCCTAGGATCGTATAGCGTTTATCCATGTGTACAGTGGGTGTGTAGACGTGGTGTCTATACCGTATTTATCTGCGATTGCACCCTATATGCCGGATTGTGGGGTAGTTCGCGATAGTGACAGCTTCGTTGATTCTTATATAGTCCCCCTCTCGTGTATAAGGCAGGCAGAGCAACACTATTACAGGGGAGTGATTGCTATGTTCTTCATCTTCCTTGCTAATATTCACTATGCATGGATATAGTCTTTTCTCACCATGATTGCCAAGTATAATTGCACTAACTATGATATGCTAGACTTTATAGTTAATAATAACTTAGGGAATATCTTTGTAGTTCATCCTAATTCCATGCTAATGACTTGCTAGAATATCTGTTGAGGTGCTTATCATTATTATATGTGGCTAGCTGATCAGATTAATTATCTTTGTCACCATTATCACTTTACCTTTACTTAATGTGACATTTATACCTGTATAAAGAGATTGATAAATACTCTCGGTTATACATGCAATGATGTGTACTCATTTCCATATTCTCATTCCATTATCAACCATGATACTTAGAAATCCCTTCCCAGTGGTAAAAATATAAATAACGATACCTGGAATACTTCCCGGTTAAAATGCTACATCGGTATTAATCTGTGCGCTTGCAGATCCCTTTTATTATTTATCTTGATGAGCAAATGCATATTTCAATACCGCGTCTCTCATGTCATGCTGGGGATGACAACTTGGCTTAAGTGGCATGAGGGATAGGTTTGGCATTTTTGGCGCCGTTATCAGAATTAGAAAACTAAGTCTACTTTTGGTAGTGACGTTAAGAATGCCCAACAAGCATTTTTGGCGCCGTTGCCGGGGAAGGTTGATTACTAAGTAGGAATGAATACGGAACTTTGAGTCATCATTTGCATCACTAATCTGATCGAGCTTATCAATTCTCTTATATAGTTTTACCCCTGTTTTTTCCATTTTGATTATTTATTGCAGGGTGATGCATGAATAGAAGACATCTTCCAGACAACTTTGTTGACGATCCCGAAGCCTTATTCAGAAGAACAAGAGCCAAGCTCAAGAAGACATCGTCAACACTTCAGCACAAAGCTTCATCCAAATCCGAAGACCGCCGAAGTTTCATCCGGAATTTGTCGACTAAATTCGAAGCCATGGCGAACAAGTCGATCCGCGAGTTCTCAGCTCCCACTACGGACAACATCCGCACTGGACCTGCTGGGGAGATCGACCGCAACTTCGAGCTCAAGCCTGGGCTCATCAACATGGTGCAAGCTAACCAGTTCTGTGGGAAGCCACATGAAGACGCTAGTGCTCATCTTCAACACTTCCTGGAGATCTGCAGCACTTTCACCATGGCTGAAGTCCCCAGAGACGCCATACTACTTCGCCTTTTCCCATTCTCACTGTTGGGGAGAGCGAAGCAGTGGTTCTACGCTACAAAGGAGAAGAACACTACGTGGGCACTCTGCTCCACGAACTTTCTGGCCAAATTCTTTCCCATGGGCAAGACCAATGCTCTCCGTGGGAAGATTACAAGTTTTCAGCAACAACATGATGAATCCGTTCCAGAAGCATGGGAGCGTTTCCAAGACTACATCCTAGAATGTCCCCATCATGGAATGGAAAGCTGGCTACTGATGCAGACATTTTATCATGGGCTCATTAACAGTGCCCGTGAAACCATGGATGCTGCAGCTGGAGGAGCATTCCTATCACTCACCATACCTCAAGCCACAGCTCTTGTGGAGAAGATGGCATCCAACCAAGGTTGGAATGAAGAAAGAACTCAGACACGCAAGAGAGGTGGAGGTATGCACCAGCTCAAGGAGGTAGACATGCTGTCTGCCAAGCTAGACCTACTCATGAAGAAGCTCGATGATCGAGCTGGAGAAAAGAAAGAAGTCATGCACGTCTACGACTCCCACATGACTTGTGAGGAGTGTGGAGGTACTAGACACTCGGGCAATCACTGTCCTGAGTTGCTGGAGGACGTGAACTATATCAACAATAACAACAACTACTACAACCGTCCTCAGCAGAATCAAGGTTGGAATCAACAGAGGCCTAACTACTCAGGTAATTACCAAGGTAACAATTCTTTCAATAATAATAATAATTATCCACCTTTGAGAGAGTTAGTGTCCAACCAAGGAAAGCTAATGGATAACCTGTCTAAGAAATTGGCATCTAATGATAAAATACTAGAAAATATAAATAATAGAATGGATAATTTCTCTACTGCCATCAAGAACCAGATTAGTTTTAATAAAATGATTGAATCTCAGTTGAATCAAATAGCTGCTGCTGTTCCTGCTACTAACCCCGGTATACCATCACAACCGGAAGGACTAGAATCTGCAAATCTTGTAGACATGTTTGATGCAGGAGATTACTGGAGTAACCCTATCGTGGAAGTAAGTACTGACCGTCTGCCGGTCAAGAGAGGCGATCCAGGACACCCCGTCATCTCGATCTCCATCGGCATGCGAGACTTCCCAGAAGCACTCTGTGACTTTGGCTCCAGCGTCAACATCATGCCCAGGGTACTCTATGAAAAACTCTTTTCACAACCATTATTAGAAACAACCATGTGTTTGTAGCTTAAAGATAGGACACTGAGTTTCCCGAGAGGAATATTGAAGAACATCTGTGTCCGAGTGGGTTCCTCGTACGCTCCAGCAGACTTCGTAGTGATAGAGACCGGTTCTGATGAGAGGGCTCCCGTCATCCTAGGGAGACCATTCCTGAACACCGCAGGAGCTGTCATCTATGCTAGTGCTGCCAAGATCAGTTTCTACATCAAGGGGAGGAAGGAAACGTTTTCCTTCAAGAACAAGACCGCACAAATCCCAGAGCAACCCCAATATGAACCAAGGAAGAGGACTAACAGGAGGAACAAGAGCAAGAAGCAAGTATGGACCGAGATAGCTAAGATGGTCACTACCGTGCACAAAGGTCAAGATCGCCAACTCAAGTCACCGTTCTTGCCTAAGAAGGACGACCCAGGTATGCCAAGCATTTATTGCTCCATTAATGGGTCCCACTTCTACAAGACACTTTGCGACACTGGGTCGGGCGTCAACATAATGGCCAAGGTCACCTATGAACTTCTGTTCAGAACCATGCCCTTAAACCCAACATATATTCAGCTCCAGATGGCAGATCAGACATTCCGACAAGTCGAAGGTACAGTAACTAACGTCCCTGTCAAGATAGACGATCACTTTGTCCATACAGACTTTCAGGTTATTGACATGGGAGAAGATGAATATGATCCACCCATCATCCTTGGAAGACCATTCCTTAGTACTGTCAAAGCAATCATCTACATTGGAACTGGAGAAGTCCACATGCACTTCCCCTCTGAGAAGGTACGTCTTTACTTTACTGACCCTAACTATGTATTTGAAGAATCCAAGCAGGTCAGGACAAGAAGAAGGCGGCGTAACCACAATCAGAAGCAACAGGTCATCAAGGACGGATGGGCAGATTATGAAGGAGAAGTGGTAAGATCTGAAGACATACCACTCAACCAACACTGTCCTGAGGAGACCGAAGCACCGAGACAAGTATGGAAAGAAAAGACAGTTGTACATGAAGAAGAGGCGCTGCCGAAAACACCGACTACGCCATCCACCGAGTCCCAGGACGACT
Organism: Saccharum hybrid cultivar R570; assembly: GCA_038087645.1. NCBI lineage: Eukaryota > Viridiplantae > Streptophyta > Magnoliopsida > Poales > Poaceae > Saccharum > Saccharum hybrid cultivar. The sequence continues at coordinate 9,109,440 of JAQSUU010000005.1, read as the reverse complement.
GAACGAATAAGAGTCCCGTTCGGAGGACTTTAAAAACACCGAACGCCTTGCCAAGAGGTAACTTGGTAGTTATCCTTTCCTTTTAATTATTTACTTTATCTTAAATAGTTTGCTTAGTTAATCATATTCATACTATCTTAAAAAGAAAATAAAAATGTTAAAAACCCTAAAGCCCCATGTGAGTATGCGAGTGGCATAAAACCCATAAGTACATTCACTGTGGTGGCATAAAAAATATATATATATATAATAAATACATAAATATTTTCTTCTGCTTTATAAAAGAAAAAAAACAACATAAAAAAATCAAGGAGGCTCAACATGATAAAGGCTAGATATTTATGCTAACACTTAATCAGTTCCACAAAGCTTTGTTGTCTATTTGAGCTTCACAGAATTCAAGGAGACTAGCAGACAGAGGACATTCTAATCGCTGTCAGGGTGCTGCCGACTTTCAAATACATCTCCGCCATCTGCTAGCTACATCAGAAGAGATTATGTCAAGATCCAGCTTGGGGGAGAGCACCTCCATTATCTTGCTAAGTATTTCTATCTTTATCTTTATATTTATATATACTTCTACCCTATAAAAATAAAAATATACATAACTATGAAAAAAAACCAAATAAAGATTTTGTGCTTATATATATATACCTATATCTTTTGCTTAGTGTGTTTTAATAAATAAATAAAGTGGCTATGCTAAACTGAATCTAAATAATAATAAAACTCTAGCATGGATATGATGAATAGTTGCTTTGCCTAATTTTCAAATTTGAAGTTCTCTCTCTAAGTTTACATAACTGTTATCATTTAAAGCTTGCTCTAAACCTGAACTTGTGGGAAGAGAACTTGATCTAAAGTCTAAGTTGTTAACGGATATGATATGTGAAGGTTGAGCTGCTGTTTATCTATTCCTAGAGATGCTAGAATTCTGGAGAATTTTATCTTTGAAAATCTTAAAATGCTACATGATGAGTTCCTGTATGATGAGAGTTTAAGTTCCTACCACAGCCATACATACATGCTTGCTAGACTTTAAGCCATACCTTTACTTTTTACTGCTTATGAGCATTGAGTGTAGTCAAGCTGTGTAGACCCTTAGGAGCTTGTCATGCGGTTAAAATCAAGATTCACTTGCACGATCACTCATACATGCTGCTTCTACTTCGGAAGTACGCATCCACATATATCCACTCATTCTCATCTCCAGATCCACATAAAATTATTCTACTCCTAATCCGGGAGAGAATAGCCAACAATATTTTCCCATTCTTGTTATCCCCTGTGAAATAAATGCTCAAGCTATTTTGGTTACTACCACTTGCTATATTGTTCTAAGGAGATGAGTGCTCTATACGAGGAAATAAAAAGGGGCAAGTGCCCGGAACCTCGAAAAGAAAAAGATACGAGGAAATAAAAAGGAGCAAGTGCTCGGAACCTCGATGAAAAAAAAGAAAAAGTGTGAGAAGAGAGGTAAAAATGGACAAGTGTCCGACAGTAGAATTAGGGGTACAAGATACCCACCTGAGAGGAAAAAAAAAGAAAATATAGAGCACCTCATTCTCCTCAAGAGCTTTAAAAGCAAGAAAGGTACGTATCCCCTCAAAAAGAGCAAAAGTAGAATTAGACTTTCATCATTGTTATCATCACTACCACCATACACCATTTATTCGCCACACATGCACATCTTGATTTGACTTATTGGCTTGTTTCTCTGGATCCATGGTTTGACTATGCAATAAATGTCTTGTAAGTATGTATACTTTATCTCCCACCGATGAGCTCCAGATATCAAAAGCCTTATTAGAATAGGATGAGAGAGAAGGCAATGTCACTCTGTCTTATACCACAAATACTACATACTTTGCTTTGAGAGAAGGCAGACACCATTACTGCCTTGGTAAGGATCCAGAAATACCACAAAAGAGAGACCTGAGAGAGTCATACAAGGAATCTCTGAGTTTTATTTGAAAATCTGCAAAAAACTCCAAGAGCTATAGCTAATCAAGAATAAGAGACATGGCGCTTGACTAGACTATTCTATCTTTTAACCGCTCAAGACAAAGGTGACGGTTGCAAGCCCCATGGTGAAAGGTATAATGAGTAAGTTTTAAGTCTTGACAGTTTACTTTAACTCAGAGATGAGACTCTATTTGAAAGCATGTGTACCGTCAAAATTCAAAGGCATTTCAGCAACTACTGAGTCTCTCCTTGCTCAGGGACAAGCAAGAGGTAAGCTTGGGGGAGTTTGTTGACGGTCCTTAAGTATCAATTATAACTATCAAATAAATAGAGAAAAGGATCCAAATGAAACCAACACCTAGACTTAGGGTTTTATCTGACAGAATTCCACGAGTTTTGCTGTTTATCTATTTCTGCAGGGGGTTATCAGGAAATACGGAAGAAAGGCCCACATGTCGGATTAATGACGGGATATTAACCGAACACGTAATTATCTTACATCTAGAAGAGTCCAGAAGCCACGAGAACGAACGGGAGGCGTAACAGAGCCGGACACAGGGCGCCCGCCCTGGTCCTTAGGGCGCCCGCCCTGGCCCCGGAGCCAATCAGGCTCCGCCTCGAGGATTATGCTCCACCGACCTAGAGGACAAGGAAAACCGTCCGTTCAATGTCGGTTTGATCCGACGGCCCAGATTCATCCGAAAGGGCTATATAAGCAAGGCCCCTGCCCCTGGAGGAAGGCCCCTCGTCTCATACTTCAAACCCTAATTCAGGAGGAGAGCCTCTGATCAAGCCCTAGAGCCACCACATCAACTAGATCTCTAGTTAGCATAGCTACATAGGATTAGAACTAGAAGGAGTCAATCTTCGATTGGTTCCCGGATCTGTCAAGAGGATTCTTGGTAATTCCTCTATTGTTCTTCAATTGTTCATCATTGTTCTTCAATATTATGAATATGACTTTGTTCTATTTCAATATATTGGTTATGACTTTGCTCTACTTGATTATATTTGCAATTATATTGTTCTTAGTTTATCATAGTTATATGCTTGGCTTAGTTAGATTGGAATTATATACATGCCTAGGATCGTATAGCGTTTATCCATGTGTACAGTGGGTGTGTAGATGTGGTGTCTATACCGTATTTATCTGCGATTGCACCCTATATGCCGGATTGTGGGGTAGTTCGCGATAGTGACAGCTTCGTTGATTCTTATATAGTCCCCCTCTCGTGTATAGGGCAGGCAGAGCAACACTATTACAGGGGAGTGATTGCTATGTTCTTCATCTTCCTTGCTAATATTCACTATGCATGGATATAGTCTTTTCTCACCATGATTGCCAAGTATAATTGCACTAACTATGATATGCTAGACTTTATAGTTAATAATAACTTAGGGAATATCTTTGTAGTTCATCCTAATTCCATGCTAATGACTTGCTATAATATCTATTGAGGTGCTTATCATTATTATATGTGGCTAGCTGATCAGATTAATTATCTTTGTCACCATTATCACTTTACCTTTACTTAATGTGACATTTATACCTGTATAAAGAGATTGATAAATACTCTCGGTTATACATGCAATGATGTGTACTCAGTTCCATATTCTCATTCCATTATCAACCATGATACTTAGAAATCCCTTCCCAGTGGTAAAAATATAAATAATGATACTTGGAATACTTTCCGGTTAAAATGCTACATCGGTATTAATCTGTGCGCTTGCAGATCCCTTTTATTATTTATCTTGATGAGTAAATGCATATTTCAATACCGCGTCTCTCATGTCATGCTGGGGATGACAACTTGGCTTAAGTGGCATGAGGGATAGGTTTGGCATTTTTTGCGCCGTTATCAGAATTAGAAAACTAAGTCTACTTTTGGTAGTGACGTTAAGAATGCCCAACAGCCGTGTGTGCATGCCACGCGCTCATGCTCAAGAGTTTGTTGAAGTAGGCGCAGATTTTTCTCGTTCCTCGTCGAGCCTGTCCTGCAATTTACGGATTTGCTCGAGTTGCATTCCTTGGTCCACAAGGAATTGAGCCTCATCCCGTGCAGCAGGGAGCTCGACCTGAGGCGGCGTGTTCCTTCCTCCAATGGCTACCACATTCTCTGAATCCGACGCGATAGCTCCATCGATATTGAAGCACTCGCGAGTCGGGTCGTAGGTGTCATCGGCAGAGTCGGAGTCTGGAGCACCGAAATAGTAGTACAACGGGTGCATGTGAGGTCGTGCGTCTCTGGGGTCGTGAGGTCGAAAGGCAGTCACACGGAGCTCCGTATCCGGGCCCTCCGTGGAGTCCAGGTACTCGGAAGCTGGCGTGGACGCGACGAGGTCAAGGGCAGAACGTAGATGGTGTCCGGGGAGTTCCTCGTAAGCACTCATGCTGGTGCTTACAGAAGAAGCATACGCCCGGGCAACCGAGTCTAGTCCAAGAGGGAATGCTAATGAAGATGTAGTTCCTGGTACTGGAGTAGTCGATCTGGCTGGTGGCGGCGCCGCACCGGGCGGTGGAGCGACAGGACTCCCTGTCGGCATCTTACCCTCAGCCAAGCTCATCCTACACAGATCCACAGTGAGGAAATCCATGTCAGCGTCTAGCTGAGAGGCACCGGATCGGGGAATACCATCGCCCTCCGTGAGGCGATGACGGCGGTTGCGCTGGGCTCGCCGTCGCTTGACGGCGCGTGCCTGACGAGAGCGACGATACCGACACAGCGCTCCCCTAGGTTGGGAGAGCTCGTGGTCACTGTCGGTCGGGTGCCTGGGCGGGAGGAGGATCATGTCGTAGCCGTGGCCAAGAGACATAAACTCCAAGCTCCCGAACCAGATCACCATGGCCAACGGGAGTGGATGTTCGGGGTCAGCCATTCAGAAAAATGGCGGGAAAACGATGTTGGCACGCAGCGGTCCCCTACCTGGCGCGCCAACTGTTGGTGTCGGGTCCCGCGAGGGTCCTAAGCCAATGAGTGAATTAGTGTTGCGTGTCCCTAATCTGGATGATGATGCAAGGAGAGTATACAGGGATTTATCCTAGTTCGGGCAAAAGAAGGTCCTACGTCTAGCGGGGAGGGGGGAGTATTGTATTTCCTTGCACCTAAGTGCTTGCGTACGGGTTACAAGCTGTGAGAGAGGGAGCCGATCCCAGATCTCAAATAGAAAAAGTGCGAATACAAAGGAGATTGTTTGAGATGTTGATCTTCTATGGTGGGATGATGACCGGCTTTTTGTTGTCCATCGTCCGTCCCCTGCCTGCCCTTTTATAAGGTCAAGAGGAGGCTGGGACGCCGGGGGTGCCTTAGGAGTGCAGTTTTGTCGAGCGCTGTAGAGACCGCTGTAGCGACGTGTCCCGAGAATGGCCGGCCATCCCCAGACACCACGGTGACGTAGAGGATGAGACGGTGAAAAGACCCCGGATCCTGTGGCATGCGAGCCTTGCCTTCCTGTTTGACCGGCGGTTGGTCGAGGCCGGGTCGAGGATGGGTCGAGGTGGGTCAACGATGAATGGATAAGGCCGAGTCCCGGGAATTTCGGGGTACGATACTCGCCGTATTCTCCCTCGAGGGTGATCAGTGGTGGAATAGTGCCCGGTATGGCGCGTACAGTGACAGGTTTTCACCGCCCATCCCGGGATGGGCAGTAAAAAGTGAGATTTGACACTGGTACTGCTTCCATGCCGGTTGTTGCTGTAGCCATGAGGGTAGAAAGTGGTTGGCGGTTGCATTAAATGCTTTGACTTTTGCCTTAGAGTTGGTGAGTGCGGTGGGTCGACCGGCACGACCCAGGGTCGTGCGAGTCGGAGATTTCTCGGCGATCAAGGCGTCCCGTCGAGCGAGCCTCGTGCGAGTTGGAATGTGGTCGAGACGTCCCGTCGAGCGAGTCTTGTGTGAGTCGGAACGTGGTCGAGGCGTTTCGTTCATCGTTTCGGCTCGTCCCGTCTCGGTGGGCAGAGTTTTTGGCATGGTTTTCTCATGGGTTTGTTTTTCTTGATCGTTGATTGTGGGTACCCCTTGTTTTGGTACCCGACAGGCGTCCTAAAAAATCGTCGATTAACGGAGACGGTGGCCTTAGGACGTTTGTCTCCGTAAATCGATTTTCGGAGGAGGACATCCTAAGAGGTCCGTCTCTTCAAAGACTGACGTTTTAAGCTCCCGTCTCCTAAAATCAATTTATGGAGACGGACGTCTTAAGTTGTCCGTCTCTATAAATAGTTGCATCAAAAAATAATTTATAATTTTTTTCATATGAGCTCGGATGAAGACAAACTTTATATCAAAATTACATCTCTCGACACGATCTACAGCATTGTAGTTGAAATTTTTTTTGAATTCAATCTGTTTAGGAACCCAAAATATTGTTGTAAGTTAACAAATTTTGAGATTTGCAATTATCAAACAACGTCGGATGTTGATATGGTCTATAAGAAACTTATAGTTCTCGATACAGTCTACAACTTTGTTATTGAAATTTTTTTATTTGAAATCATTTAGAGTGCTAAGTATGTGTTCTAAGTTTATAGGTTTTGAAATTCAAAATTTAGAATTCCTAAATAGCATCAAATGTTCGCATAGTTAATTAATACCAAAGTTGCAGTGGCAGACCTGGGCTACATGTTTGCTATTGATAAGTTTTCTATTTAAAGTCATTTAGAGTGCCAAAGATGTTTGCTATATGTGATCATGTCACGTTTCATATTCAATAAGCTCCTCCGTCTTCACCTGTTGAGAACTCGCATCAGATGCACAAGCCATATCTCCTCTAAGCATATATGTCTTGCTCAACCTAGCATGTGTATGGACCCGTACATGTTCATCTCACATGAAACCAAGTTAGTCCACCTATACTTGTCACTCAGTTATAAAATCAAATCGGGACTTGTAGCGATAGTTGGTTGTTTAGTTCCCAAATTCAACCCTCAAATTTCACTATGCAAAAAGAAGATTCACATCACATCAAAATACCGGCACATGTATGGAGTACTAAATGTAGATGAAATTAAAAACTAATTGCACAGTTTTATTGTAATTTACGAGACGAACATTTTGAGCCTAATTAGTCAAAATTTGGATAATTTTTACCAAATACAAACGAATCGCTACAGTGCGTGCGCACTGTAGCGAACTGTTCCAAATCGGGGTGCCCAATTTTGGAACTGAACAAGGGCATGCGTGCAGCTTAGAATAATGACGGAGTTGGAAAGAACTTTAGGGGTTGTTTAGTTGGTGAAAAAGTTTGGGTTCGGCTACTGTAGCACTTTTCATTTTATTTGACAAAATTTATCTAATTATGGACTAACTAGGCTCAAAAGATTCGTTTCGACATTTACAGACAAACTGTGCAATTAGTTATTTTTTTACCTACATTTAATGTTCCATGCATGCGTCTAAAGATTCGATGTGACGGGTACTGCGCAAACTTTTTTGGGTTGGGGAGGAACTAAACAGGCTCTTAGTGCCTAAGGCTGCTACATCGGATCTCTTAAAAACGTGTTTATGTGTTCGAGGATAGACTCCACCCATCTGTGATGCGGTCGCCTCTAATTTGAGACTCTAGTTTCTATAGAGACTCTTGAGACACGCAATGTTGGTCCGTCTCTAATATAGTTTCTTTCGTGTGTGTTTCTAGTATACTATTAGTAGTATCTTTCTTAATTCTCAGACAAAAGATAACCGTGCATCTATCATCGCCAACCTGTACCCACGACTCCACGAGGACGACCAAAGGTCTGGTTTAGATTGAAAGTTTTTTCAACCCGATGAATAATATCACTTTTGTCCTATTTGACAAATATTATCCAATCGTGGACCAACTAGGCTTAAAAGATTCATCTCGTGATTTCCAACTAAACTGTATAATTAGTTATTTTTTTACCTATATTTAATACTCTATGCAAGCGGCTAAAAATTGATGTAATGGAGAGAGAGTGAAAAAACTTGGAATTTTGAGGGGAACTGAACAAGGGCCAAAATCTTTTTTCTTTGGACCGAGGCCCTTGTTTAGTTCCCAAATTCAATCCTAAATTTTACTATGCAAAAAGAAGATTCTCATCACATCAAAATACCGGCACATGCATGAAGTACTAAATGTAGATGAAATTTAAAACTAATTGCACAGTTTTATTGTACTTTGCGAGACGAACATTTTGAGCCTAATTAGTTAAAATTTGGACAATTTTTACCAAATACAAACGAATCGTTACAGTGCGTGCGCACTGTAGCGAACTGTTCCAAATCGGGGGTGCCCGATTTTGGAACTGAACAAGGGCATGCGTGCAGCTTAGAATAATGACGGAGTTGGAAAGAACTTTAGGGGTTGTTTAGTTGGTGAAAAAGTTTGGGTTCGGCTACTGTGGCACTTTTCATTTTATTTGACAAAATTTATCCAATTATGGACTAACTAGGCTCAAAAGATTCGTTTCGACATTTACAGATAAACTGTGCAATTAGTTATTTTTTTACCTATATTTAATGTTCCATGCATGCGTCTAAAGATTCGATGTGACGAGTACTGCGCAAACTTTTTTGGGTTGGGGAGAAACTAAACAGGCTCTTAGTGCCTAAGGGCACGTACAACGCCGCTCCGGGAGCCGTCTTTGTGACGCAAGTTTTGCAAAAAGGCCCCTGCGAACGCAAAGAGACGGCACGCTCGTCGTCTCACGAGACGACGGCAGCGGCCCGTGCTCCGAGGAGGACGCGACGGTGGAAGCTGCGTTGTACGGGGCGTTGTCTCCAGACCATACGTGCACGGGATCTAGGTGCAGCCCGCGCAGATGGCAGTTCAATGGCGCCAAAACCCATCCCCGCCATGGCATATACCATCTCATCTCCATTTGCATATGTTCTTCTCCCGAGCAAGTCGAGCACAACGGCGTTGGAAGAGCGCAAAGAGTGGAGCAAGGGCGCCCTTGGCCGCCGGACCTGCTCCTGCTCATGTCCTCCGCCATGGTCTGCTTCGTTTCGCCCTCCGGGTCTCGATCTAACTACAGCTTCCTCGAGTTCAAGATCTGCCTGTTATTCTGACAAGATATGAATTGTTATTCTCATGTCACCTTGCCGTTTTCCTATAGAAAAATAAAAGAAGAAATACACCTAGAATACAATTATACGTACCAGGCAACAAAGAGTGAACCGTCCATCTTTTGATGCTATATTTGATTTATGGGGAAGAAGACATATGCTATATTTGATTTATGAAATAAACTATATTACATTATATATGATTTACTTTGAAGGATTTGTTCCATATCAATTAGCGGCACAATGGTATATAAGAATGATATTTTATAATTGAGCACATATGGCTATGCTATGGAAACAAAGGAAATTAGACAAAAAAACGTTGCAACTATATATATCATAATTATTAGATTGATGGTTTCTAAAAAAATATATTATAATAATGTTGCCCTTATATATTTTCTATCAAATAGCCACATAATGGTATGTAAAAATTTATTTATAGTTGATTCTAACTACATGCAAAACATTAAACAACTTAGAGACAGAACCTCGTCTGTGGGTTGTATGACCTGTCTTTATACCTGTCTGTATGATAGATTCGAGACGCGTAGAGATAAACCCCGTCTGTGGGTTGTACATGCCCTAAGGCTACTGCATCGGATCTCTTAAAAACGTGTTTATGTGTTCGAGGATAGACTCCACCCATCTGTGATGCGGTCGCCTCTAATTTGAGACTCTAGTTTCTATAGAGACTCTTGAGACACGCAATGTTGGTCCGTCTCTAATATAGTTTCTTTCGTGTGTGTTTCTGGGTATACTATTAGTAGTATCTTTCTTAATTCTCAGACAAAAGATAACCGTGCATCTATCATCGCCAACCTGTACCCACGACTCCACGAGGACGACCAAGGTCTGGTTTAGATTGAAAGTTTTTTCAACCTGATGAATAATATCACTTTTGTCTTATTTGACAAATATTATCCAATCGTGGATCAACTAGGCTCAAAAGATTTATCTCGTGATTTCCAACTAAACTGTATAATTAGTTATTTTTTTACCTATATTTAATACTCTATGCAAGTGGTTAAAAATTGATGTAATGGAGAGAGTGAAAAAAACTTGGAATTTTGAGGGGAACTGAACAAGGGCCAAGATCTTTTTTCTTTGGACCGAGGCCCTTGTTTAGTTCACAAATTCAATCCCAAATTTTACTATGCAAAAAGAAGATTCACATTATATCAAAATACCGGCACATGCATAAAGTACTAAATGTAGATGAAATTTAAAACTAATTGTGCAGTTTTATTGTACTTTGTGAGACGAACATTTTGAGCCTAATTAGTTAAAATTTGGATAATTTTTACCAAATACAAACGAATCGCTACAGTCCGCATTTAATACGCACTGTAGCGAACTGTTCGAAATCGGGGGTGCCCGATTTTGGAACTGAGGCCTCGTTTAGATGCTGAAAAAATTTCAACCCGATGAATAATACTATTTTCTTCTTATTTGACAAATAATGTCCAATCGTGGACCAACTAGACTCAAAAGATTCATCTCGTGATTTCCAACTAAACTGTGTAATTAGTTATTTTTTAACCTACATTTAATACTCCATGCAAGCGGCTAAAAATTGATGTGATGGAGAGAGAGTGAAAAAACTTGGAGCCTGTTTAGTTGGGTCACCAACCCAAAAAGTAAACCCAAAAAATACTACAGTACCTGTCACATCAAATCTTGCGGCACATACATGGAGTACTAAATATAGACGAAAGAAAAAACTAATTACACAGTTTAGTTGTAAATCACGAGACAAATCTTTTGAGCCTAATTAGTCCATGATTGGACGCAAATTACTAAATAGAAACGAAAAATGCTACAGTAGCTGAATCCAAACTTTTTCACCAACTAAACCACCCCTGGAATTTTGATGTCATCTAAGCAAGGCCTGAACAAGGGCGAGCTAGGGAATACTGGTGACGAGACCGAGACAGCAACCTGATAGGCCTTGCCGGCGACTCCGGCCGACGTGACCGGTCGTCGACGCCCGGAGAGTAGCTACAGTTTGCATGAATGGGACAAACGCAAAACGTTGCGTGCCGAGTACACATTACACAGTGACGACGTGCTCTGGAGAAAGCACGTATACTGTGCCCTGGCCCGTGCTGCCATGCATCATGCATGGACGTGTACGCGAGCACCAATGCAGGTCAATCACCGTGTCTGATCGACTGACGACTGGTCCATTCCTGCCGCGGATTCCTGCTCACCTGCGTACGGAGTACGAAGAACACCACCCTCCGATCCGTGCGTGGTCATACCAACAGGCCAAGGACCGATCCGTGCGTGGTTACCAACAGGCCAAGGACTAGCTGGAGTACGTATTCGCCTTAGGTCAGGTTTAGGGGCTGGCCTTGTTTAGTTCCAGAATTCCCTCCCAAGTTTCACTATGCAGAATTCCTATTCCCCATCACATCAAAATGTCGGCAAATGCATGGAGTACTAAATGTAGATGAAATCAAAAACTAATTGCACAGTTTTATTGTACATTGCGAGACGAACATTTAGAGTCTAATTAATCAATATTTGGACAATTTTTTACACTACAAAACAAAAAGCTGCTACAGTGTTCCGACAGAAACACTGTAGCAGCAGATCCCGAATCCGGCATCCGGAATCCGGATCTAAACAAGGGCGCTGTTTGGTTGGCTGCCACAGGCCGCCACACCTAAGGTTAGGCTTGCCACAGGTAGTTAGGTAGGTGTTTGGTTGAGCACTCACGTTAGGCTCGCCACAGCCAAGAGAAGCACTCGCCACACTTTTTTGCGCCGGATGTGTGGACTTTTCGTTTGTATTTAATAAACTTTGTCTAATTATAGATTAATTAGACTCAAAAGATTCGTCTCGATATTTACAGACAAACTATATAATTAGTTATTTTTTATCTATATTTAATACTTCATGTGTCGACATATATGATGTGGCGGAAAATCTTCAAAACTTTTTACATTTTAACGCCATCTAAACCTGGACCTGGTTTAGTTCCTCTCAAAATTCCAAGTTTTTTTACTCTCTTTTCATCACATCAATTTTTAGCCGCTTGTATGGAGTATTAAATGTAGGTAAAAAAATAACTAATTACACAGTTTAGTTGTAAATCACGAGATAAATCTTTTGAGCCTAGTTGATCCACAATTGAATAATATTTATCAAACAAGACGAAAGTGATACTATTCATCGAGAAATTTTTTCCCAATCCAAACAAGGCCCTGGCCTTAGTAGTACTCGGGTCGAGGATCTGTGGCTCTGTGCCTATGTGGCCTTTCAGCTCCACTGTACGTACGTACTCTTTTGGCCTTTTCAAAGCTCGCTCGCGCACCATTTTCTTCAAAAGAAACAAAACAAAAAGTTCGCACTCGTACGCCGGCCGTGCCGTGCGCCCGTGCCATGCCAATGCATGCTAGCATGCACCATGTACAGTACGTACGTACGTGCCTGTCCGGCCAATAGAAGAAAATAAACGTGTCACGTGTGTGCATGGTGTACTAGGTGCGTACTTCATCTCCTGTTCACCGTATCCACGGTTTCCATCACAGCGTCAGAGCGTGCAAGTACGCATGTGTACTCGTGTTTTATTTTATTTGAAATGAAAGGTGTACTGGGTGTATTATAGCGTGGCAGAAAAACTGCTGCAAAACCGTGCAGCAGCTGGTGCTCATCAACAGTGTACGAATGCGTTTATTTGTTGGGCCCTGAAAAGAACACAATTCGAGTAAGGTCTTGTTTAGATGCCATCCAAATTCCAAGTTTTTTCACTCTCTCTATCACATCAATTTTTAACCGCTTGCATGGAGTATTAAATGTAGGTAAAAAAATAATTAATTACACAGTTTAGTTGGAAATCACGAGATGAATCTTTTGAGTTTAGTTGGTCCACGATTGGATAATATTTGTCAAATAAAACGAAAGTGGTACTATTCATCGGGTTCATTTTTTTACAATCTAAACAAGCCCTAAGGGCCTATTTGGTTTGCAGAGTTAAAGTTTAACTCCCATCACATCAATATTTTCTCAAATACATGGAGTAATAAATGTAGACTAATTACATGCATGTCGGCACATATTAGGAGTAAATTACGAGACGAATCTATTAAACCTAATTAGTCTAAGATTGAAAACTTTTTGTCAAATAAGACGAAAGTGCTACAGTGTTTGTTAAACTTTAACTCCTCCAACCAAACACCCCCTAATATAATACAAAGTTAAAACGTTTTGTATTTCGTCAGGTTTACACAACAAAAAAACATTAATACTCCACCGGCATAGGTTCAAGTGACCGTTAATTTTATATAACAAATACGTCAGTTAAATACTTTTCTCTGTCCTAAATTATAAAATATTTTAATATTTCTAGATTTATAACTTTTACTATTTTACCTAGACATAACATATATCAAGGTACATAAAAACGACACGTTTTATAATATGGAACTGAAGAAATAGGGCCTAGTTTAGATGCTGAAAAAATTTCAGCCTGATGAATAGTATCACTTTCGTCTTATTTGATAAATATTGTCTAATCGTGGACTAACTAGGCTCAAAAGATTCATCTCGTGATTTCTAACTAAACTGTGTAATTAGTTATTATTTTTACCTATATTTACTACTTCATGCACGGGTCCAATCAAACTGTGTAATTATTTTTTCATCTATATTTAATACTTTATTAGGAGATTTGATGTGATAGTTTTATGCCCTAGGGCTTTTAGTCGGTGAAAATATTTGAGTTTGGTTACTATAACACTTTTTTTTTATATGGCAATTTATGTTTAATCATGGACTAATTAGACTTAAAAAATTTATCTCATAATTTACAACTAAACTGTGTAATTAGTTTTTTTTTCGTTTACGTTTAGTACTCCTACCAATTCGATGGGATAGGTACTATGGTTTTTTTGTTTTTTAAAACTAAACAGACTCCTGGTGAATGTGATAGCGATGGGATGCCGGCCGGGCGCTACGTTTCGTCTTGTCGAGCGGTCACCGTCGGCCGGCCGCTGCAACAGCGATTCCGGTACCACCAGCGCCCTGTCGCAATTATTATTGCCCGTGTTTAGATCCCGAGTTGGCAGGCCCAACTCGGTACAGTGCACATCAAATCGTACTGTAGCAACTTTTGTTTTTATTGGGTAAAAATTGTCCAAACTTTGACTAATTAGGCTCAAAATGTTCGTCTCGCAAAGCACAACAAAACTGTATAATTAGTTTTTAATTTCATCTACATTTAATACTTCGTACATGTGCCGACATTTTGATGTGACGGGGAATCTTCTTTTTACATAGTGAAATTTTAAGGGAGAAATTAGGAACTAAACAAGGGCATTATTATTATTGCCAACAATGTCAATCCTTGCATGGCGTCCGGGTGCGTCCATACGCTCAGGCTTGGGTTACTGCTTACTGCCATGCCCATGCATGCTAGCACCAACGTGTCACGTGTGGATGTGCCATGTGTATACCATCGTGCACATGGTACGTGCCGGCGTATATGAATCTTCTGTTCATCGTACATCCTTGGTTTCGACACTGCGTCAGCGTGCACGTACACATACTCCGTCCCCCATGTCGTCACATACAGTCGACAGGATTTTTTTTTTCACGTCGAATGCGCCTCTTTTCTGAAGACAGTACCGCTCCTGGCATCCCACAAGCGCCAGAGAATGGCGAGCAGAACTGAAGGCCAAGTAGCTTGATCAAGATTCATTGCAGCAGCTAATTGCCAAACTTCTGCATTGCTTGTATCACCGAGGGAGCTCATGCCGATGCTGACCCAAAGATCCTGGCTAAGTTCACAATCAAAGAAGACATGGCCACAACTAAGAAAACTTTCTGCAAGCGGGCAAAGCAGGTTTACGGAGGATCACAGTCAAAAAGCCTGCGTTGTGGCTTTACGGTTGCCCGCCTCCGTTAACACCATTACGGCGACCACCTGTGTTAATGAGTATAAACGTAGCCGTCAGCCTGTCTTTAGTATCATTTTTGCAGCGCTCGCATTGCACATGCTTGTGAAGCAAATTTTGGCTGGTGTACAAGCGGTCTTTGAAGTACATCGACGCAAAGATCTTTACTTTATCCGTAATGACTTTCTTTCGTCCGCGTGTTTTATTATCGGTCGGCCCGCACACATGCACACAGCATGCACCTCTCTCTCTCCGGTGAGATCCTCCCTATGCCCGTGCCCAACAGCGAACTCCTCCCCCGCGTCCGTGCCCCCACCGCCTCCCCGTGCCCACACCTGTGCCCACACCCACGTTGAGCTCCTCCCCTCCACCCGTGCCAACCATGGTGGATCCACTGGATCTGATGGTGGCCATGGCGGATCCGGTTAGGTAGGCCGCCTCCTTCTCCTTCTTCTCCTCCTCCTCCTCGATCTCCAAGCTAGGGGTCCGGCGAGCTCTCCCTCTCATCTCCCCCAACTCCGGTGGGCTTAGAAGGAAAGGTTTGGCAGAAGGAAGACCGGCCAAACAATGGAGATGGTTCGAGGGCGGTAGGGGCCTCGGAGGCAGTCAGGCTAGGTCGAGGCGGGGGAGCTCCGGTGAGGGGGGCAGGCGACCGCCGCGGGCATGCTAGGGCTTGATTAGAGCTCCGCGGCCCGCCGGAAACTTGGTTCTATTTTGCTTGTTATTTGTGTCGCCCCCCTATGTTTGGTTCCTGGCTTTGCCCCTAGTTAGGGGAAAGAAGCAACATGAACACCAAAGAATGATGCTAAGATGTAGGCAGCATATGTCGAAAACCCCCATTGGCCGAAATTTGGTTTTGTGGTAATTGATGGATAGGCCCATAGCAAGTTGAAAGTCGACTTTGGCATTCTTGACAGCACATACGACAACAAGGGTTGCATGGATAAAGATGAGAGTATTCTTAGTGTATTGAAGAATGGGGCAGAGAGCATCCTCAAACAGGGGGTGGTGCATCGAAGACGTGATACAATCCTCCTTAGAACATGTGCTACAATGATGAAGAGATAAGGGAGAGTGGGTCTCCTTGACAAAGGCCATTGCGACAAGTGATCCATTTTCCCTGGACGCCGTTGAGGAGGATTGCAGATTTGCCGATGATAGTAGGTCGAGAACCTGTCCACACAAAGTCTCAAAGAAGCCACAATGTGTCAGGATTCGGATGAGGCTATCCCAATTGATGGAATCAAAGGCTTTCTTAAAGTCGAGTTAAAGAACGATCATGGGGGCGCAGCATCGGTAACAGGAGTGCAGAAGATCAGCCACATAACTCTAAATTTTCAGCGATGTTGCGTCCAAGGACAAACTAGATTGATATTCGCTAACCAGGGAAGGAATGGTTAGCTGCAGGTGTTTAGTCATAACTTTGGAGAGGGCTTTAACCAGACAGTTCTGAAGGCATATTGGTTAGTAGTCAGCAGGGCACCTAGCAATATCCTTTTTAGATAGAAGAACAACATATGAATGGTTGATGCACTCAAGTTCAGCTTGGCACCGTCTATGCTAATGCCATTTATAGATTTGTATTTTTGATAAATTGAACCTGCAATCTAGTGCTCAGTTATAATACCTCTCTACCACTACACCGCACACTCATTTGTATCTACATATAGGATGCTAAGTTTTTATATCAATATTTTGTAATATTATATTGAATATTTTGGCAAATAAATAAACTCAAAAAACTTTCAACTATAAAGTTTTAAAGCCTAATTATCAAGCACTACAACTTTAGTATGTGATGTCTCCATCGGAGATTGTTTGAAAAATTAAAAAATATGTGAATTTAAAATAAATATTTGAGGCACTAAAAAACTTTCAATAAAAAACTTATGAACATCAAACATTTAAATCACTACAACTTTGGAATTAATTATGTAAGCATTCAAGGTTGTTTAGGATCCAATTTTGAATTTTCAAAATCTATGAAGTTAGATCACATATTTGGAATTGTAAGTGACTTCAAATCTAAAACTTTTAAACTACAAAGTTGTAGTTTGTATTGAGAACTACAACTTTGGTATAGACTATGTTGATCGAAGGTAGTTTGGGTAATTTTATTTTTTAAATTTCTAAAGCTGTAAACTTAAAATAACATTTTAGGACTCTAAATAGTTCCACATAAAAATTTCTCAATTTAGATATCGTCGGTAGCTATAATTTTAACATAAAGTTTTTCTTTACCCAAGTTTATATGAAACTTATGAATTATTTTTTAGCAGAAACTATTTTTAGAGATGGACAACTTAGAATATTCGTCTTTGTAAATCAACTTTTATGTACAACGTTTAAAATGTCTGTTTTTGATATATTAATTTTTAAAACTAGATACTTCCTCTGTCCCTAAATATCTGTCATTTGCGATTTTCAAAAAATAACTTTGACTAAATATATATTAAAAAATATTAATATTTATGGTACACAATTAGTATCCCTAAAAAGGTCTTTAAATCTAGTTTTTTAATAAATTTATTTGGAGATACAAATATTGCACGTATTTTCTATAAATCGAGTCAAACTTGTGGTACGCACACTATCGGGTACCTAAACAAGGGGTACTCACACTCAACGATTAAGAAAGACAAACTCCTAAGAAAACCACGCCAAAGACTCTGCCCACGTAGGAAGAACGAGCCAAAACCACGCACGGAACGCCTCGACCACGTTCCGACTCACACGAGGCTTGCTCGACAGGATGCCTCGACCACAGGGAAATCTCCGACTCGTACGACCCTGGATCGAGCCGGTCGACCCGCCTCACTCACCAACTCTCAGACAAAAGTCAAAGCATTTAATGCAACCGCCAACCACTTCATACCCCCATGGTACAACACCGCCAGCATGGAAGCAGTACCAGTGTCAAATCCCACTTTTTACTGCCCATCCCCTGGATGGGCGGTGAAAACCCGTCACTACACACGCCATGTCGGGCACTGTTCTGCCACTGATCCCCCTCGAGGCAAAATACGACGAGTGTCGTACCCCGAAATTCCTGGGGCTCGGCCTTATCCATTCCCCGTCGACCCACCTCGACCCGGCCACGACCAACCGCCGATCAACAAAGGAGCAAGGCCTGCATGCCACAGGACCTGGGGTCTTTTCATCATCCCATCCTTTACGTCACCATGGTGTCCAGGGATGGCTAGCCATTCCCGGAGCACGTCGCTACAACGGTTTCCATAGCGCTCGACAAAACTTCACTTCTAAGGCACCCCCGGCGTCTCTGCCTTCTCTTGACCCTATAAAAGGGGAGGCAGGGGACTCTACGAAGGGAGACACAACACAAGACAAGGCGAAACAAGTCATCACCCCACCGTAGAAGATCAACATCTCAAGCAATCTCCTTTGTACTCTCTCTCTGAGATCTGGGATTAGCTTCCTCTCTCACAGCTTGTAACCCCTACTCAAGCACTTAGGTGCAAGGAAATGCAATACTTCCCTCCGCTGGACGTAGGGCCTTCTTTCGCCCGAACCAGGATAAACCCCCGTGCATTCTCTTTGTATCACCATCCAGATTAGGGACACGTAGCACAAATTCACTCGTTGGCTTAGGACCCTCACGGGACCGAACACCGACAGTTGGCGTGCCAGGTAGGGGCCGCTGCGTGCCAACATCATTTTCCTGCCATTTTTTTGGATGGCTGACCTCAAACGCCCACTTCCTTTGGCCACGGTGATCTGGTTTGGGAGCTTGGAGTTCATGTCTATTGGCCATGGCTACGACATGGTCCTCCTCCCGCCTAGGCACCCAACCGACAGCGACCATGAGCTCTCCCAGCCTGGGGGAGCGCTGCGCCGGTACCGTCGCTCTCGTCAGGCACGTGTCGCTAGACGACGGTGTGCCCAGCGCAACCGCCATCATCGCCTCGCGGGGGGGACGGTATTCCCCGATCTGGCGCCCCTCAGCCGGACGCCGACACGGATTTCCTCACTGAGGACCTGTGTAGGATGAGCTTGGCTGAGGGTAAGATGCCGACGGGGTGTCCCATCACTCCACCGCCCGGCACGGCGCCACCACCAGCCAGTTCGGGATCGATTGCTCTGGTGCCAGGAACCATGCCCCCATCGGCATTCCCGTATGGGCTGGACCCGGTTGCCCGGGCGTATGCTTCTTCTGTGAGCACCAGCATGAGCGCTTACGAGGAACTCCCCGGACACCATCTACGTTCCACCCTCGACCACGTCGCGTCCATGCCAGCTTCCGAGTACCTGGACTCCACGGAGACCTCGGATGCGGAGCTCCGTGCGACTACCTTCTGTCGTTATAACCTTAGAGATGCACGGCCTCACATGCACCCGTCATACTACTATTTCGGCACTCCGGACTCCGACTCTGCCGATAACAGCTACGACCCGACTCGCAAATGCTTCAATATCGTTGGGGCTATCGCATCGGGTTCGGAGGATGAGGCAGTTGTTGGAGGAAGCAATGCCACACCACCTCATGTTGAGCCCCCTGCTGCACGAGATGAAGCTCAATTCCTTGCGGACCAAGGAGTGCAACTCGAGCAAATCCACGAACTGCAGGACAGGCTCGACGAGGAACGAGAAAATCTATGCCTACTTTAGCAAACCCTTGAGCAAGAGCGCACGGCACGCGCACACGGCGGAGGAGCTCGAGAAAGAGCTCGCGACATCAATCATCGCATCGTTGAGGATCAGGCGAGCGAACCCCTGGTCTTCGGTCGAGCCAGCCAGAATGTTGTCACAGCTGCCATGCTTCTTCGTAACATGCTCGAGCCATCTAACCTCAAGGCCCGTCGGGCCCGTGATGAAATCTGAGGACTCCTCGAGGCCACTGCCATGTAGCAAGCCGAGAGTTCCGCCTCGAGGCGATCTGGGCTTGCCTCGGAGTAGCCTGCGGAGCCCTCCCAACAGGAGAGAGAGGCCTCGGTTCATCTTGAGTCTGCCCCCCAGTGGAACAAGGCGGCCTCTGTCCATGAACGCATCGTCGACAACCGCGAACCTCGAGATGCTCGTGACAACATCAACGAGCGCCATAGGCGCAAGAGTGGTGACGGTGCAGCTTGAGGCTACCACGAACACAAGGGCGGGCGCTACGACAACTCGAAGGATCGAAGCCCGTCACCCGAGCCACCAGGCCCTCGGGTCTTCAGCAAGGCCATTCGTGAAACACTAGTTCCAGCACGGTTTCGCTCCCCCCCACGACTCTTACCAAGTATAACGGCGAAACCAAACCCAAACTTTGGCTCGCCGACTTCTGTTTGGCTTGCCAGTTGGGTGGGGCAACCGATGACCGGGTCATCATTCGACAACTTTCCCTATTCCTATCGGACACCGCTCGAGCCTGGCTCGAGGACCTCCCACCTCGACAGATCCACGACTGGAGCGACCTGGTGAGAGTGTTCGAGGGGAACTTCAAGGGGACCTACATGCGCACTGGTAACTCATGGGACCTCCAAAGCTATAAACAAAAGCCAGGTGAATCCCTTCGGGACTACATCTGGCATTTCTCCAGACAGCGCACCGAGCTTCCCAACATCACCGACTCCGACGTCATCATGGCCTTCCTCTCTGTACCACCTGTAAAGAGTTGGTCCGAGAGTAGGGCCGCAGCACCCCCATCACTGCCAACGGCTTGATAGACATCATAACCAACTTCGCCGCTGGTGAGGAGGCAGTTGGTGCCATCTTTAGCAGCGACCAGGACAAGGGGAAGCGCAAGGACGAGGATCCCACGAGCTCCAGCCGAGGCTCGAAGAGGAACAAGAAGAAGAAGAAGAATCAGCAGGGCAAACAAGAAGCCCTGGCGGACGACCTTGTCATCGCTGCAGATCGCAAGAAACCTCGAGGACCCCCCAGCAGGGGCATTTTTGACAAAATGCTTAAAGAACCGTGTCCCTACCACAAAGGGCCCATGAACCATAACCTCGATGGCTGCCACATGCTCTGGAGATACTTTGAAAGCCTAGGAATCAAGAAAGATGACAAGAAGGAGGATCCCAAGGGAGACGACAAGGATGAGGGGTTTCCTGAGATTCATGACTGTTTCATGATATACGGAGGACCCTTGACGCGCCTCTCAACACGGCAGTGCAAACGGGAACGTCGAGAGGTCTTCTCCATGCAACTCGCGACCCCCCTCTTTCTTGACTGGTCCGAGGTGGCCATCACTTTCGACCGTAATGACCACCCAGACTACGTGCCCAATCCTAGAGTCTACCCACTCATCGTCGATCCCATCATCGCCAACACACGCCTCACCAAGGTGCTCATGGACGGAGGCAGCAGTCTCAACATCATTTACGCCTAGACCCTCGACCTTCTAGGAATCGCAAGGACACACCTCCGACCCAGTGTCGAGGGCTTCCATGGAGTCGTGCCGTAAAAACGAGCAGAGCCCGTCGGGCGGGTCGACCTGCCTGTCTATTTCGGTACTCCCGCCAACTTTAGGAAGGAAACTCTCACTTTCGAGGTGGTTGGATTCCATGGGACACACCACACCATTCTTGGGCGCCCCTGCTATGCCTGGTTCATAGCGGTTCCCAACTACACCTACCTCAAGCTCAAAATGTCAGGCCCTAACGGTGTCATCACTGTCGGGCCCTCCTACGAGCACGCCTACGAGTGCAACGTGGAATGCGTCGAGCACGGGGAAGCCGTCCTGGAGTCGGCGACCTTGGCGGCAAACCTCGACAGTTTGGCCAAAGAGATCCCTGACCCCAAGCGTCATGCCGACAACTTCAAGCCTACGGAAGACGTCAAGCTCGTACCCCTCAACCCCACCGACCCAAATGGAAAGGCGTTGAGCATTAGCGCCACCCTCGATCCCAAATAGGAAGTAGTGCTCGTCGACTTTCTCCACGCAAACGTTGACATTTTTGTGTGGAGTCCCTCGAATATGCTGGGCATACCCAGGGAAGTCTCCGAGCACGCCTTGGAGATTCGAGCCGGCTCCAGACCGGTGAAACAACGCTTACGCCGCTTCGATGAGGAGAAGCGCAAGGTCATCGGCGAGAAGATCCACAAGCTTTTGAAGGCCAGATTCATCAAGGAGGTTCATCATCCCGAGTGGTTGGCTAATCCTGTATTAGGTAAGAAAAAGAATGGGAAATGGAGGGTGTATGTAGACTATACTAGTTTGAATAAAGCATGTCTGAAAGTTCCTTTTCCTTTACCACGCATTGATCAAATCGTTGATTCTACTGCGGGATGTGAAACTCTATCATTCCTAGATGTGTATTCCGGCTACCACTAGATCAAAATGAAGGAGTCTGACCAGCTCGTGACTTCATTCATCACCCCCTTCGGCATGTATTGCTATGTTACTCTTCGGTCTACGGAACGCAGGTGCTACGTACCAGCGATGCATGCAACACGTTTTCGGGGAGCACATCGAACCCACCATCGAGGCTTACGTTGACGACATCGTTGTCAAAACCAAGAGGGTCAGCAATCTGGTTGACGACCTCGACGTTGCGTTCAACTGCCTTATGGCAAAATACATTAAGCTCAACCACTAAGGTAAGCGAGTACTTTCGCCCTTCTATTTCAAATTCTAGATCCCTCACTACTTGATTTATGGAAATATTCCCACTTGCCGCACTAATGCAATAACCCCCACCTTCAACAGTATGTAATTTGTGTGCAAACTTTGATGCAAACTTAGGACTGATAAAGGAATGCGAAACACCTGAATCAAATAGTACCACTGCAGAATGTTGGTCAACTAGGAACTTACCAGTAGTGACAACCTCACCAGATGGAATTTCTTCAATACTGTTATAATGAACATGCCCCTGACGGCCACCTTGATTGACATTCTTCTTACGATATGGACAGTTCCTAGACCAATGACCTGGCTTGTTGCACTTCCAGCAAGGCGTGTTGCTGGGAGGGACACTGGAGCTGCCCTGACTAGAATTACCCTTTGGCAGAGCTACTGTATATGCTTTACGAAACCCAGTCTTAGCGGTAGACTTCTTCTGTGGGGGACGGAACTTAGCATTCGGGGCAGGTGGGCGAGGGGAAGCCCTCGGTGCAGCTGGAGTGCGGGACTGTGAAGCACTCGCCTCAAGGGCCCGCTTACGGCTCTTAGAAGCAGAATAGATAGTATTATTGTTCTCTTGAGTTAGAGCATCACTGATAAAATCATTGAAGGTAGCACACTTGCTAGTGCCCATGGTCTTCATCAGCTTTGGACCGAGGCCACGTTTAAAGCTAGCAATTTTCTTAGCATTGGTATCCACAAACTCTGTTGCATACCTTGCCAGATTGTTAAAGGATTGCAGATACTCTGTCAAACTCTTATTGCCCTGGGACAGCCTCATGAATTCCGTGTGCTTCATAGCCATAAGACCTGGAGGAATATAATTCCCGCGAAACTCCGCTTTAAACTGGTCCCAAGCAATCAGGACATTAGGAGGCAACGTGGAACGATAGTGGCTCCACCAAATACTAGCTGGACCATGCAGTTGATGGGAAGCATATTTAGTCTTTAGCTCATCAGTCAAGCGAAGCAGGCGAAACTTCTGCTCAATGGTGTTCAACCACTCGTCAGCTTGCAGAGGTTCCTCCGCCTCCTTAAAGAGTGGGGGCTTAGTGTCAAGAAAATCCTTGAAATCACTATATTGATTTGGTTCCGGGCCCTGACGACCATGACGAGCCTCCCGGTTGGCAAGCTAGCGCATAGCGTCTGCCAACATGTGCTGACCTTCAACCATGGTCTGCATCAGCTCAGTCGGGGTGGGTGGTGGTGGCGGAGGGGGTGGTTGTTCCTCATCCTCAACGCCACGACCACGACGGAGGTTGTACGCCATCTGCAAAATGCATAGCCAATGAGCACTGACGATGTGGGAGATTTGTAGATGAATTGTTGTAAATATGCCAAACTGACTTCATTAAAATGAATTCGCAAATAATCAAGGCACAATAATTCATCACAACCGCACAACTCATTCAAGTGCATCAATTGATGCAATCATGCGAGGGACATCCAACAAGATGTATTCCGATAAAAGGTGGAATTTATTAAAGGCTCGCATATAGGGAGCACAGCTGTGACTGAACCGTTTACATTAAGATCAACGGAATTTCAACCTTACGTAACAGGTGCTTGGATTCGATCTAAACTTCTAGCCGAATAAGAAAGGCTACTACAAACTGACCATAAAGAAAGAGACTTCCCATCGGTAGAATTCCATGGTGGATCATGACTAGCCACCTCGATACCAGCGCGTGTCAAGCAGCACAGCCTTATGTCACGCGCCACAGGAGGCCCTTGGTTTCGTCGTGGCACCGAAGGGTGCTAATCGTGACACCATCATCGAACGCAACACAATAAGACATCCATTTGTAATCGAAATTTAACAGGTTCAAACTAACATCCAGGATAACATAGGGTTCGATATTACATCCCAAAAGCTAAGTTATTACAAAGCCCCACTCCCACACATGGAGGGCACAAAAGAAAATTATAACATCATAACTACGCGATGACTACGCTAAGCATCATCCTCGGAGTCAGTGTCGAAGATCTCCCCGCCATCCTCGTCGCTAACAGGCTCTAACTCCTCATCTTCTTCTTCTTCTTCTTCTTCTTCTGGTGGGGCATTCTGTGGCCCATTGACCTCCACGTCGTCATCATCTTCAGCCATGAAGACTCCAGAGCCCATCTCCTCATCCTCGTCATTGTCATGAGGCAGCAGAGGATTGAGCTGGTTGTTCAGGTGGTGCATTTCCTCATGAAGATTGTCATTGTATTCTTCTGCATCTTCCAACTGTTGCTCAAGCTCCACCTAACGAGCTCTCAGGATGTTCTCTTCGTGCCAGGCTTCATCCCTCTGGTTCATCACGTGGACCAGCATGCGTTGACAGTTGCGATTAGCCACAGTCAACCTCTGGACCGCAAGTGTCTCCTGATCTCTGTCATGGATCACTTGCTCAGCTGCTGCTGTGTCGCATTTCTAGTGGCAGTCACCTCAGCCAACTCGGCCCTCAACCTTTCCACCTCAGTGGGCTCAGGGCGGGGCTCACGTGGAGCGAGCTGGTGGTGAGGGGCCCTGCCTCCAGTTGACTTACAAGCAGTCCTCTTGGTGCGTGCCATCTGTAGCCATAAGACATGACTTAAGTGAGGATAATTTAGGGGATACGAAATTTAATTTAGTCGGGACTATCAAAATTTTTAAGGAGGGAATAAAATGACATGTATGACATAAGTTAAACATGATGCATGCACGTTCCGTATGCCCTCTCACCCTAGTAGAAACATAAACTTCTAACGCTAGGCGGTGGCATACATACGTTCTCTCATATAAGCGAAACTATCGGTCTACTCGTTACGCTATTAGTGTATGTGCAGAAAATCTCATTTCAGCCCAATAGTTTCCCAATATAAGCACACAAGAAAGCAGTAAACTAAATACTTTTTATATACACATCCCCGATGTATATACTTCAGTATCACAGCTACCCGACAGATATACCCACAATTAAGTACTTCCATAATTACATGGTTTGAACATGTAAGTATGCAAGTAACCAAAGCTACTCTCCCCTAGATCGCCAGTTGGACGATCATGCTCTCACAACTCACACTTACCAGAGCGTCGAGGTATTTGATCCATGCATTACCACCCAAGTGGATGGCATCCATACAATATCACGTCGTATGGACGACGAAACAGAAACAAACAAGACCCCCAAGTTAGTCTTTTAATAAGCCACCTAAGAGTCCTTATTTGGGCTAAGGAATGTGATCACTGGCATACCTATAGAAATACTTTTCAGAGTTTTAACACTTTTCACAAACAAATACTTTTGTTTTCAAATACTCGTACGATGTGTTTAATGTTGAATTATGCTCCGGTACCAGCTGTAACAGAACCGACCAAATTATAAGAGCACAAGTACAAAAACAAGCGCCGAAACGCTCAAATTTCGAACTTGAGCCCATATAATCCCGGTAGTCATTCGAAACCACGAAGGATTTCAAACCAACTTGCTTACAACCAAGATCGTATCATTCAACATAACACATCACACGTTACATTTCACAAGTAGTTCCGAAATCCACTTACACACACGGAGTCGTAAAATTATTACAAACCAAGTTCATAAAGTAGCGGAAGCATAACACACGCACATTGTTCAATTACTACTGCCAGTCTTACTGATCAACATTCCGCAAAAGCATTAAGGAAAGTACATAAAAGATGATCACGCCCGAGTGATCTAGTCTTCGTCACCCGCAGGGTGGAGACAGTTCTTGCATAAGCCTTGGTAAAGCATATCATCTGCAACAGGAGGGAATAAACTCTGAGTACTGGAATATACTCAGCCAGACTTACCCGTCAAAAACCAGAAATAAGATGACACCAAGGATTATGCAAGGCTTACATAAGTGGGCTAGCTGACATCACATTTTGCAGAAAGGCATAAGTAATTAAAACTCTTTTAACCTGTACTAGCAA
The DNA here is from genome assembly GCA_038087645.1 of Saccharum hybrid cultivar R570. Lineage (NCBI taxonomy): Eukaryota > Viridiplantae > Streptophyta > Magnoliopsida > Poales > Poaceae > Saccharum > Saccharum hybrid cultivar. Next base: position 9,083,058 of record JAQSUU010000005.1, on the reverse strand, counting down.
TTATTTTTAGCATTTACCTGTCATCTATCTTAGCACCTGTACTAAACATTCACTTGATTATAATCAAACAAATAATATTATTATATCCATAGCAGGTATAATTTGCGGAAACATTGTATCATTCACTTAACCATCTGTTCAATTTAATGAGATCTAAGTTGCCGCTGCTCAAGTCAAGTGCTCACTAACCAGGAGCGACGGCGATTCGAATCGAATTCCTATCCAGCTGGAGGGGTATTTCTAACACTCACCACGCAGGCCCCTGCCAGGGTCGCACAAGCCACCTTTTGTACAATTCAGGAGTCGCGGGTCCGAATGATGTCGCATCCCCAAGGGCGACACTCTGCCAGGTGATAGAGACTCTAACCCCCTTGGTCTCACGCCAATGTCCCCAAGCACATCTTTTCTCTCCTCCAAGATGCAACCTACCATTCGATTCCCGGCCTGAACCATATTACTCGGCTTCGCGGTCGGAACGACTTATCCGGCCAACTAAGTGTTAGACTGCGTTCAACATGACTCAAGGACATACAATGAATCGGTCCTTAAATGACTCAAATGGGTATAGCTCCGCACCCAAGACGTGAAGTGTCTTGCGGCTGCACTATCAAACTCCCGCCCGGTCTCAATTTCATTTTAAGGCATGGTTCCATCCACGATAGCTATCATAGCCACTCGTGACCCATTCCTACATCTCGCGGATGACCGGAAATCACCCGACTTCTACCGGACTAAGCAGGGCTAAGCATTGACACGTGCCTAAACCTAATTTAGGATTTAAGTACGATATCTGGACAAGGACATGTGTAATGCAACAAGTGTTTTCACACAACTCCTACTACTTAATGCAGTAAACAAGTAAAAATACTCAAGATTGATTTATAAAACAATAGGGTCAGCATGCACTGGGGCTTGCCTTTCAGAAAAGAGGATGGCCGGTGATCAGGACACTCAGGTAGATCTTCTGCGGGAACTCCTTCGTCGGCTGGTTCCTCTGGCTCCCTCGGCTGCTCCTGGATCTCCTCCGGGATCGCTCCCTCGAACTCGAGAAGAGTCACCCCCTCTAGAACACCTATTGCATGAGTGCATAATAAATTTCATGGATGCATAATGAAGGATGCAGCATGCTCGGGATGAAATGCACTACAACCATTCCCAAAGCTCTATTCAAATCACTTCAATAATAAGTGCAAATCTCTTCTCCGGTAGAGAAGTACTTACCTAATCTACACAACCTAATGTATAGTTGTTCCTCCTCTGTTAAGGCCCTAACACTTAACAATCACAAGAATAATTTTTCTTAAGTTACCACATCCAAGCACAAAATATCAAAGCAAGACATTCTGGACAGCAGCTAAGTGTTTCTATCATAACTGGAGATTTCCAAATCCAAAAGACATGATACAAGACAATCTGGAAATCTTATAAAATGCTCTACAAATTATTTTCAGACTTCAACACTTAATTCCTAAGTTTTCCTAGTCGAAATTCTAGAGTTCCAGAAATCTGTCCTCTCCAAACAGAGAGCAGCCATTTCTGGACAGTCACTTTAAACAGCAATAACTCCTAGACTACTAAGCCAAATGCCCCCAAATTTTGACACAAGCTAGTTTATCAAATTTACTACCACTTTGGTATTCACAAGTTTTCTAGCAAACACTTTTATTAAGGGTCAAATCCAAAAATGCTACTAGCTGTCCAGAGAACCTAGAAATGTGAAGATTAAATATTTATTTATGTGTCAAACTTCCTCTATGACCAAACCAATGATACTAATAGTTCACACATGTCATAAAAACACAAGAAAGTAAGGTGTGCCAACCTGGAGCATTTATTTTCACCCCTTTCTTAATTTACTTAATTAATTAAGTGGGAAATTAAACTTATATGCAAACTGCTTATAAAATTCCACAAAAATTACAAGAGGCTCTCTGACCTAAAAAGAGGCCACTGTAAAAATTTGAACTAAAGTTATCCACAGAAACTCCCTACACAAAATTCACAAGCCAAAAAGGCTAATTTTTATATAATTAACAAATCACATTGAAAAGTATCAAACAACAGAATTCATATTTTTTTTAAACACTATAGGGTACCAGGACACTCTCCACAAATTTATATGAACATTGCACATATAGAAAAATTAATAAAATTCATTCAACTATTTCCTAAAATAACATGATATCATCATAACTTGAAAAATACTCAAGCACTAGTACCCAAATTTTTACCAGAGCTAGTACGTGCATAAAATAACCTACCCACCAATTTTCACAATTTTTGGGATAATATAACTCTAGTTATTCATTTAACAAGTTTGTATCTAATTTAAAACATATTTCCTAACCCTAATTAATCCTTCCAGAAAATAAACATCACATACATATTTGATATTTTTCCTAAATACTACACCTCCTTTAGAGCTAAACACAATTGGAACCATAGCATTTGGATCTACCATTTATGAGATATGAATTTTGCCATATAACATGAAAATCTGTGACAAAATAAAGGAAAAACAAAAACTGAAAACCTAAACCGCTACTGGGCCGGCCTGTTACGCCGACGCGGCCCAACCGCGTGTGGCCTGCTACGGTTCTTCCCGCCCGCGCGGACACCTGCCAGGTGGGGCCTGATGTTAGTGAGAGGGGGACAGGGGAGCGACGAGCCGCGAGCTCCGGCGAGCTCAAGCTCATCGAAGGGGAGCTCGCCCGGGAAACCGAACCCACCCACGTGTTCCCCGTCAAGTGATGACTCGATTTGTGCAAGCAGGATGGCTTGGGTTGGAGCGGGAGGGGCTCGCCGTCGTGCATGGCAGATCACCGGGGCGGTGGTGGCGCACCTCGCCGTCGGTGACCGCGACACCCTACCCTAGACCCTCGGTGAGCACCCCCGCGCTACCCCGAACCTAATACACCCACTAGCACACGAAGGGGATGTCCAGAGGACCCTGGCCACGGAGAGCTGCCATGCGGATGGACGCCGGCGAGGCATCACGGCGGCGGGAAACGCCAATGTGGCCCTACCATGGCTCGGCTGACTGTGTGGAGCGGACGAGGAGGTAGAGGGCTTCAAGGCGGAGCTGGTGGCCAGATTGGAGACACGGTGGCGCGGTAGAAAGCGCGTGCAAGCTCACCGGAGCAAGGGCGGCGATGGTAGCTTGGTTTTTCCGCCTGGGCGTGGAGAGAGCGAGAGAGACCGAGGCGCGAGTGAGGGCCGGGGATCGACTTCGTGGCGCCCTTGAAGGCCTTGTGGCCTGACTGGTGGGGCCACGGCTGGTGTACGGCTGCCACCGAGCGCCCACGCGGTGGCAATGGCCTGTGACCGGTCGGCCACCGACACTAACAAACTGAACCGAAGTCCGAAAGCAGTGACTGACAAGGTGATTTCATCATTGATTAACTCCCAAACTAGCTCGATCTAGCCAAAGTTGATAATAGTAAAGTTGTAGAGCTACGTGAGGGCCACAACTTTGCCAATTGGAGCTTGGCCTAGTTCGGCATGGTTTGCAAGTTACATGGCTTCCAAGTAGGGTTCAGTGAAACTGTAATGTCGTCCCAGACTTAGCCAAAATGCTAAGTCACAAAACAGCCCCTAATACTGCCTTGTGGGCCACTTTTGAGCATGTTCAAGACATTTTCATGAGATGGCCATATTGAGACTTTTGTTCCCTAGGAAATTCTCTAGAACTTTGCTTAAGGTTGCTCCTCCATGCAAGGTCTCTAAGCTTGACTTTTTAATTGGTCAAACCCAAGCATTCCAAGGTCAAGTGTTGGTCAACAGCACATTGGAGGGCATTTTGGTAATTTTGGTCAACATGAACATTGCTCCACTAGTTACCCTAAGTGTAATTAAGGTGTTGTAAGATATAATTAGCCACTCTACCCCTTAGTTACACAAAAACACTAGTGTCATATAATTGGAAACAAGCAAAACCCTAAATGTTGCAATGTCATGTTGCACATGTTGCAAGACTTTGTTGCACCCATTGAGCCTAACAAAATGTGCTAACCATATTGTCATATTTCAAAATATGTGACCCAAAGTTGTATCTACAATCTGCACCACTCACATTTCAAAAGCAATCACTTTGTGAAACAAAACACATTAAGGCATGTTGCATACACATGTTGCAAGCAAAATAAACACATTAACGCCTCACGCTCGAGGGCCTTTCTGACCTGACGCTTCTTCGTGGCGTCCTTCTCTCCCTTCTTCTGAGCCGCTGAGATGCGTCTCGCCTCTCGAGCAGCGTGATCCTCCGGAACCGGCGGCCGCGAGTCCTTGACCACTGACAGATCCTACATGGAAACCTCGACGGACTAAATCGAGAGAACCAGGAAGCAAAAGGACTCGAGGCTAGCAAACGACAATTACCAGAGGCTCAAAACTCTGGTTGGGTCGCATCGGGACCCTGTCGATGTCCTCCTACTTGAAGCTGCCCACCATCCACCACGTGCGCCGGGCAACCTCGTCGAGAGGGAGGGTCTCGTGCGACATCTGACTCCCCTCCAACGAGACCTCTGGCGTCATCTCGTCGATCCAGAGTCGGCGCTGCATCAGCGGCAGCACTCTCTGACGGTGGAACGCGGCGGCCACCATCCCCGCGGTTAATCCGCGCTGTCGAAGTCTCCTCAGCACGTTGAGGAGCGGCTGCAGCTTTGGCTTCTCTTTCTCAACGACGCCATACGACCAGTTGTCCTCGCGCGACATCAGGACCCGGCCGGAGAACTTCAGCAGGTGGTCGTCGTCGTTGCGCAGGTAGAACGACCCATCGTGCCATCCGCTGTTCGACGAGATGAGCTGCGCCAGGATGTAGAGCTCGCCTCGACCCGTTCGGACTTGAAGGGTGCGGCTCCCAGCATGCACCACGCGCCGCACTCCCCGCTCACCCGCCTTCTTGGCGAAATGCTCCGCCTTGAAGAGGTGGAGCCACAGGTTCCAGTAGGGCTCCATCCCCAAGTACCCCTCGTGGACCACCGCAAAGATAGCGGCCTGCGAGATGGAGTTGGGGGCGAGATGATGGAGCTCCACCTTGTAGTAGTGGAGAAGCGCCCGCATGAACCGGCTCGGCGGCATCCTGAGCCCCCTCTCGTGGAAAGCGACGAAGCTCACCACATACCCCTCCGGGGGCGCCGGCTCCCGGTGGTCGGACGGCGGTACCCTCCACTCCGACTGGCTCCGGCTCACCCTCGGTCACAGAAGACCGTCGCGAACTAATTCCTCCAGCTTCCTCTCCATCACTAAAGAGCGGACTCACGCGTCCGTGGAAAGAATCTGGCTCTTGCCTGCCATGGGTGTCGAGATCGGCGTGCGGCGGCGACGGGGGAAGAGATGACGGCGGCGGCGAAGAATGGCTGAAGGGTGCAAAAGGAGAAAGGGGCAATCGCGAAAGGCCTGTGGGGGGCTTATGGAACCCTGGACTCTGTACTTATACCCCGGCGGAAGACCAATGGGCGGATCCGGTGAAAAGGTAGGAACAGTTCCCGCATTTAATGTCCTTAAATAACCGCTCCCTCGAAACCCGCGGGTAAGGGCACGTGTCCGCCGTTCACTCTGCAACTGTCGCTCCACTCCGCCCACTACCACGCCGTTCTCGCTTCTCCTAAAAAGACGCGCCCCAACGGGCCGGAAGGGGATCCGTAGACGGATATTTCCAATCGAATGGATAACATGCTCCGAGCCCACTATAAACCTCGAGGGATCGAAAGTTTGCCCTCGATCGGGGTTCGACAGCTGCCCTCGAGTAACGGAGTCAGGAACAACTGGGGACATGTCCATATAAGGCCAGGGCTCGAGCCACTCTCTTGAGACGCCCCCAGACGTATTCGAGGCTAGAAGAGAGGTCGACGGTGGAATCCCCTTGGAGGGAGGCATTGAGCCCTCGGATCCTATCGCATGGAACCGAGATCCACATGACTACTCTTTGGCATTTTTGGAGAGTGCCTCCACGGCCGCTAGCCGACCCTTATCGAATGGGGCACGGACTCCCACTCAAATTCCCCGCTAACAGCTCATCGGAGATCATCGGAACTCGCTCGACGAGGGTAGTACGATGTTCCCCACCCCTCCTCATTTCCTAAAAGGTGCGTGAGGGTCGTACGATAAAGATGGGCAAGACCCTGATCGACCTCGTGCGCACGAGGCTCGGGGGCTCGACCGCAAAAAGCTAACCCCAAATGAAAGAGGACCAAGCATGCCACGGGGGCTCAAACACGGGAGCACTCCTCGATATAACACACTAAAGACCTCGGAGGAGTCAAAACACTCCACCGAGGCCTCGGGGGCTACACCCGGCGGGTGCGCTCCCACGCACCCACCGGAAGAGCTACGACGCTACGACTCTAGTTCATGACTCACTGAGCCTCTACAAGAGTGACCACACTCACACAAAGGCTCGGGGGCTACTGTCAGGTACCTAAACAAGGGGTACCCACACTCAACGATTAAGAAAGACAAACCCCTGAGAAAACCACACCAAAGACTCCACCCACGTAGGAAGAACGAGCCAAAACCACGCACAGAACGCCTCGACCACGTTCCGACTCACACGAGGCTTGCTCGACGGGACGCCTCGATCACAGGGAAATCTCCGACTCGTACGACCCTGGGTCGAGCCGGTTGACTCGCCTCACTCACCAACTCTCAAACAAAAGTCAAAGCATTTAATGCAACCGCCAACCACTTCCTACCCCCATGGCTACAGCGCCGCTAGCATGGAAGCAGTACTAGTGTCAAATCCCACTTTTTACTGCCCATCCCAGGATGGGCGGTGAAAACCTGTCACTGCACACGCCATGCGGGGCACTGTTCCGCCACTTATCCCCCTCGAGGCAAAATACGACGAATGTCGTACCCCGAAATTCCCGGGGCTCGGCCTTATCCATTCCCCGTCGACCCACCTCGACCCGGCCTCGACCAACCGCCGGTCAAGAAAGGAGCAAGGCCTGCATGCCACAGGACCCGAGGTCTTTTCACCATCCCATCCTTTACGTCACCATGGTGTCTAGGGATGGCCGGTCATTCCCGGAGCACGTCGCTACAACTGTTTTCACAGCGCTTGACAAAACTTCACTTCTAAGGCACCCCCGGCGTCTCTGTCTTCTCTTGACCCTATAAAAGGGGAGGTAGGGGACTCGTCGAAGGGAGACACAACACGAGACAAGGCGAAACAAGTCATCATGCCACCATAGAAGATCAACATCTCAAGCAATCTCCTTTGTACTCTCTCTCTGAGACCTGGGATCGGCTCCCTCTTTCACAGCTTGTAACCCCTATGCAAGCACTTAGGTACAATGAAATACCATACTTTTCCCCGCTGGACGTAGGGCCTTCTTTCGTCCGAACCAGGATAAACCCCCGTGTATTCTCTTTACAGCACCATCCAAATTAGGGACACACAGCACAAATTCGCTCGTTGGCTTAGGACCCTCACGGGACCGAACACCGACACACACTAACGATGACAGATAATATATAGGATGGAGGGAGTATTTTAAAATATCTATTTTAAAATCTAATTTATATTCCCTCCGTCCTTTTATGTATGTCGTCCGAAAAATATATCTGTAAAAAAAATACGATTTTCTAGAGATAAACCTTTAAGACAGACGGAGTATAGAAAAAAACCGTTCCCTTTGTTTTATTACTCGTAATGATTAACAGGGAGGGTTCGTCCTGGACGGAGGATGCGCAACCCAAAATTAGAGCTTCATCCCATTACCCTAAGGGCCGGTTTAGTTGCAATTTTTTTTGCAAAATGATACTGTAGCAGTTTCATTGTTATTTGATAATTAGTGTCCAATTATGATCTAATTAAGCTTAAAAGATTTGTCTCGTCTATTTCATCTAAACTGTGTAATTAGTTTTATTTTTTTATCTATATTTAATGTTTCATACCTACGTCAGAGATTCTATGGGGTTGTTTAGTTGGTGAAAAAGTTTGGGTTCGGCTACTGTAGCACTTTTTGTTTTTATTTGACAATTTATGTCCAATTATGGACTAATTAGGCTCAAAAGATTTGTCTCGTGATTTACAACTAAACTGTGTAATTAGTTTTTTCTTTCGTCTACATTTAGTACTCCATGCATGCGCCGCAAGATTTAATGTGACAGGTACTGTAGCACTTTTTGGTCTAATTTTTGGGTTGGCATACCAACTAAACAGGCTCTATGTGACGGTGAAAAATTCTGTAAAATTTTTGGCAACCAGACCTGGGCCAAGGTCCGGTTCAGTTCCAAAAAATTTTACAGAATTTTTTAAGATTCCTCGTCACATCGAATCTTTGGCACATGCATGAAGCATTAAATATAGATAAAAAATAAAACTAATTATACATTTTAGACGAAATGAACGAGACAAATCTTTTAAACCTAATTAGATCATAATTAGACACTAATTACTAAATAACAACAAAAATCACTACAGTATGGTTTTGGCAAAAAAATTTTGGAACTGAACCGCCCCCAAGTGAAAGCAGCTCAGGACTGTACTTGCCTTGCAGTCGGCTGCAGCCTTCCTATAGTAGTGACGAGAGACATGATTGGATTGATGGATTTGACCGGACCATCCATGCGTGGATTCCTGCATGTACAGTGACCTGCGCCAGTACGACCACACGCTAACGGTGCCAGTACTACCCATGCATGTGAACGTGACAGTACTACTCCATGCATGTGAATGTGATAGCGACGGCGTAGTACGGTTTTTGTGATTTTTTGTCTTGTCGGGGGTCGTCACTCGTCAGTCCTGGCCGGCTGGCCGCTTCAACAGCGATTCCGCTGGCCGCAGCCTGGTGGCTTGGGTTCTCTGGCGTACTGTAGGATGGAAAATGGAAATATAAAAAGTCGAATAGTTCAATATGCGTGTTTATTAAAACTTGTAATATATTTTCTCTGTCCGACTGTCACATAATTAATAAGTTTTTTTATAAATTTCGTCAAAGTTTTTTATAAATCCTGACGGGTTTTCTAGAAATTCAGTTAAAATTTAAAAAAATTGACTTAAGACAACTCTAATAATCTACTTATTTAGGACAGAGAAAATATATATTATAATTTAGTTCACTTGATATTGGAAATTATTAAAAGTGTACTTTGATTTTATTTCCATTTGGTTACCGATGAACTTAGTAGATTTCTATTTACGTAGTTGAATTTAAGTATTTAACAATATGCATTTTGCGTTGAACTGTGTAAGTATCGGAATAGTAATACGAATTTGAGACATCCGTTTTATATTGATATTCGGAAATATACATGTTTGAAATATAATAAAAGGTGATATACGAATTGATTCCATGAAAATCATCATATCTATTTCCATCCTACTGGTGCAACTGTATAAACACGCGCGATGTTTGCCTACCGGCTGGGCGTCTCGTCTCAACCCTGGGCATGATTGTATTGGGTCATGTCCTTGGCTGCTTGTATCTTGGAGAAATGCCGCCCGGGGATCCCCGGCTACCTCAGGCAAACAAAAATTGTGTTTACAGATAAACAAAAATTGCGGGAACATGCTTCGTTACTACCGCCATCTCATAATAGATAAGTTTAGCTTTGGCCACGGGAAATAAGGAGTAAAAAATATGTAGTGCACAGAAAATAAGAAGAAGAGAGATATAGATGTATTGAAAAAAAAGAAAAATACATTGAAAGTGAGAATAACAACTAATTTGATATAAGCATAGAAAGGTGGAAATCAAGTATTATGAGACGAAGAAAGTACAAACTCACAAGATCGCCCTGGCAACCATGTGAATGTATGTCACTGTTGTTCTTAAAAAAAATGGATCAGATTAATCTCGATGTTTGTATCGAGCCCCGAGGCAGCAAGGCTATGAGCACTTGCTTTTGTTTCGGTTCCAATAATAGAGTTATCTTATTGGTGTCATTGACTGAGGCATGTTTGGATCCTTGTTGATACTTATGTTTATGGATATTTTCGTAAGCGCACAAAAGATATCGATACGATACGACACTTCACTTTATACCGTGGTCGTATGCATTCACTCCGTCTTAAAATTGAGGAAGCACATTATTGTATATACTCACTCTTGGCTACTTTCTATTTTTTAACTTTGCCACAGCACAGATGAAGCGAACGCCCACCGCCGGCGCCCCCCCCCCCCCCCCCCCCCCCCCCCCCCAGCAGACAGGGGGACGCTAGCATACTGATGCACTGACTCCACTGAGGCCGGTGACCATGGTGAAGAAGATGACGCCGATGTAGGCGACCATGCAGATGCAGAAGTCGAACTTGTCCACCCGGTAGAGGTGGCAGAACTCCTTGACCTTGATGAGCCCGATCATGGCGACGACGATGATGGAGGAGAGCGCCACCAGCGGGGTGTACTTGAAGAGCGGGGCCAGGAACAGCAGCACCTGCATGATGCACACCGACACCACCACACTGGACATTGGCGTCAGGCACCCGGCGTGGAAGTTCACCGCCGACTTGAAGAACGCCCTCATGATATCCATCCCACAAGATTTCTGGTACCTACTGACGTGCGGCGCGGCGGCGAGCAGCGGGTGGCGTGCGGCGCGGCGGCTGTGGGAAGGAAGGACCGATGCGGACAGTGGAGCGGATGAAATTACTGAACTACCCTTTATTTTCAATACTACTCCGTATCTGAAAATTACCTAGTGCTGGTCCTCCATATTTTTTCAACGAAAGAAGAATTATATTATACTAACAAAGATGCCCGTATGTTGCGACAGGAGAAAAAAATAATATCTCTAGGTCCATGGACTTATTCAACTCAGATGATCACCTTACCTTTCTCCGTATCTCAACTTCCACCGTTAATACAGGAATCCATACGTTATTAATTGTTAGATTTCACTGGCAGCAGATGAGTTCTCTGTGATCGAGTCAACATTAGTTTTATTGTTCGGTAGAAGTGTAGGTGTTAGGTTGCAAAGTACGTGTGCACATGCTACAGGCTAACTCCATGGGCCATGGATCTACGGTGTGTAGTCCACCGGACCAAGTCCATGATGAAGATGTATTAGGATGATTAAATCTCGACCTCAGATCTGGTGATGAGTATTCAGATGGTATATCTGGATTTATTTTTTAAGAAAAACGCCATATATCATGTATCGATGACAGCATAGTGACATCATCAAGCTAACAACGAATCAAGCCGAGCACGTTCTTTGGCAGAGCAAAAGAGAGCACGGAGCCACGGGCACCGTGGCTCGGTCGGCGATCGGCACATGTGGCAAGGTGTTCGCCCGTGTGCGGGAGTGGCGCAGGAGCGCCTGCCTCCGTCTCAGCACTACCGTAGACAGCTCGGCCGAGCAGCCGACACCGAGGCCATGTGCAGCGGTGTACGGAAATTTTAGGGAAAGCTCCAAATCGAAGCAAACAATCTTCTTGACCATACGCCTTGGCCTTTATCTCTTTCTCTATGCCGCCCTTCGTCTCGCCTCCTCTCATGTGCGCTCGACGGTGCCAGCCATCTGCGCTCCAACGCAGACAGCGCTCGGGCCGCTTTCTCCACAGCTTCGGACTACCTGCGCTCCGACGCTCTTTCTACCATTGCGATTCGTGCGATGGCGGCCTCCACGATTTGAGTGATGACGCCGGCTCTGCTCGTCGAAACCAAATCAGATTTTGATTCGCCAACCGGATGATGAAGGGTCGGCGAAGCCATGAATGACAGCCACTGCGGCGGCGCCAGCTTCTTGGGCGAGGCAGCTCTGCGCTCAAGGAGGATCCATGGAGGGCCTACGTTTGCGACTCGAAGGTGCCTCGCTGTAGTGGCTTGCATTCGTGACTCCACAGCGCCTCGCCGTCGCGGCCTGTGCTCGTGACTCGACGCTGCCTCATCGTCGTTGTCCTTTTTGTTCTTCTTTTTATCATAAGGACATTCCGCTTGAAGGTGCTCGGTGCTATTACAATTGAAGCACTTTCTTTGTTGCTCATTTCTTTTGAAGTTGTCATTTCTCTTCTTAAAGCCTCTTCTCTTGATGAACATGTGACCCATCTTCTTGACTACAAGAGCAAGTGCCTCATCATCAATTTCAAATTCCCCATCTTCATTGTTGTCTTCTTCTTCTTCAATGATGGTAGCTTTGCCCTTGGAGGAGGTGGCTTTGAATGCCACGGTCTTCTTCTTCTTCTCATCTTCCACCTTCTCCTTGTCATCAACATCTTGATCATATTTGTCATAGGTCAATACTTCACCAAGCAAATCATTAGGCTTCATTGCTTCAAGCCCATCTCTTTGCAACATCATGATCAACATCTTGAATCTTCTAGGTAAGCTCAATAAGAACTTGTGACAAAAATCTTGATCTTGAGTCTTGTGCCCTAAGCTCTTGAGATCATTGACTATTACTTGCAATCTATGAAACATTTCAATGATTGTTTCATCATCCTTTTTCTTGAAGTTCTCAAACTCACTCTTGAGCCCATATAGCTTGGCACTCTTCACAACCTTAGTGCCCTCATATGTTTCACTCAACCTTGTCCATACTTCATTTGCCAAATCTAAATCCTTGATGCCCTCAAATACTTTTGTGTCAATGCCATTGTAAAGTGTATTGAGAGCCATTCTATTGCATGTTCTATTTGCTCTATCTTCATCGGTGAGATGATCGGGATCAATGATAGCAAAATCATTCTCGGTGACTTGCAATACTCTCTCATGAATAGAACCAAGGTACATTGTCATCTTTCTCTTCCAATGAGCAAAAGAACTAACACCATCAAAGAACGGTGGCTTGCCCCCAACATGATTGAACACAATTTGAGCCATTTTTCACACCGAAGGATGTTAAGCCTTGATTAAAACGGTGACCACGGCTCCGATACCACTTGTAAGGTCCTAGATGGCTAGAGGGGGGGTGAATAGCCTATTAAAAATTCTACAAGAACCACTAAGCAAACTTGTTAGAATAACAAACGGCGTAAAGCGAGTTTTGCTTAGCCAAAGGTTGTGATGCAAGCCTCCTAACCACAAGTCTAGTAGATTAAGATCTCTAGTTCACTCAAGAGCTATGTCACTAAGGTTACACTAGAGAACAAGCTAACACTACTAGCAAAGCTACTACTAGAGCTACACAAGATAAACTAGTGAATGTAAATGCAAGAGAGAGGATTGTGATTATTATACCGACGGTGAAGTGAAGATGTTGCCAATCACCAAGATGATATACAATCAATCAATATTGACAACAACACAATATGAAGACCAATCACCGGGAGACAAGAGACACAATATTTGTTCACCCGGTGTTCACTTGTGCACCGACAAGCTACGTCACCGGTTGTGTCGACCAACACTTAGATGGTTCCTCGGTGTGACCCTCAAGTCACTTGCCCCTCAAGGCACGCCCCGCAAGGCACCGCAAGACACCACTCTCAAGTGAGGTAACTCAATGACACGCGGAATCCACTAGAGTTGCTTTTGGCGTCCCGCCGAGGAAAGCACAAGAACCTCTCACAATCAACCGGAGGTGGCCAAGAACAATCACCTTCTCTTGCCAACGCCTCCAACAATCTCCAAGCCGGCTAGGAGCGGTACTCTCCAAGAGTAACAAGAAATCCACCGGCTAAACCACCCACAAGTGCCACTAGATGCCCTCAAGCTATGCAATGCACTTTGGGATCACTCAATCTCACTTTTGATTTGCAATCAAGCAAGAGAGATGAGTGGGAGGAGTAGCTCTAGCTCAAAGGATGCACAAGAGTGTTAGAAATGCCAAGAGACCTCCCCAAGGGCCGGCCAACAAGTATTTATAAGCATCCCAAACAAATAGAGCCGTTACAACTCCACTGACCGTTTTTCGCGGGACGACCGGACGCGCCGGTCGTAACTGACCGGACGCGCTCAACCGCATCCGGTCGCCCTGCGACGACCACGTGTCCTCCGATTTCAAACGCGACCGTTAGATCCTCCAACGGTCACTGCGCGTCAACAGTCAAACGAGCGACCGGACGCGCTGCTGCAAACGACCGGACGCACCGGTGTGCACAGTACCCGCGCGCGCGAAGACATGACCGGACGCGCTCCTCGCAACGACCGGACGCGACAGTGACCGCGTCCGGTCGGAGTCTAGTAAGCTCCCTTGACGACCGGACGCGTCCGATCGTGTGTGACCGGACGCGCACCGCGTCCGATCGTCCTTGTGAACAGCTGTTTGCCTGACCGGACGCGCCGGTCCCGCGTGTCACCGGACGCGCCGGTGGCAAACCCTAGCCCGCTCGCCTGACGCCCGCGCTGTACTGACCGGACGCGCCGGTCCCGCGAGTGATCGCGTCCGGTGCAGCGTCTGGTCACCTCTGTGACCGCGTTCGCCTCCGTTTCTATTCCGACTTCCGACGCAATGGAAAATAGGCATTTCACTTCCCCGAAATCGCCTGAATCCCGCGCTCGCACGCTCGGCGGGAGGGAGAGAGGAACCCAAACCCCTTTCTACCCGTAAACCACAGCGCGAACAACGCCACCTTTGTAAATGTGCCAACACCATCAAGTGTACATCTCCATGTGCTTGTGTGTTAGCTTTTTCTCAATCATTTTCAAGGGTTTTCCAGTTAGCTCACTAGGCCCTACATGCAATGCACTTCATGAATTCACCTAGTGGCACCCATGCGTCGAATAACCGATAAGACTTCCCCTCTTAATAGTTCGGCTATCGACCCTAAACCACTCACACCCTCTATGGTGTCTTGAGTGTAAAACAAAATGGCCCTATGGTTATACCTTTGCCTTGAGCCCATTTTGTTTCTCCAAATGATATGTTCCACTTCATATCATCACATGACCGTCTCGATCCATCGACCTTGATTTCACTTGCTCTTCACCGTTGCATTGGTCCGTCGGCGCCAAGTCTTGCTCAAGCTTCACCATCGCATGGTCCTTCGCTTCGAAGCCTCGACTTGCCCTTCACCTTCACAACCGGTCCATCGAGCCAAGCCTCATCTTGGTCTTCACCATCTTGGTCACATGAGTCAATGTCATGTCTCATATTCAACGACCACCTTTATCTAAATCATCCACTTAGATACAAAGGTTAGTCCTAGGTTTCATCAATTAGCCAAAACCAAACTAGGGACTTTCACCGTGCCCCCGCTTTTTACTCTATGGTGACTCATCGTCGCAGCCCGAGCTCGTGACTCGACGCCACCTCACCGTCGCTGCCCCATGCCCCCGCTCGTGACTCCACAGCGCCTCGCCGTCACGGCCCACGCTCGCGACTCGATGCTGCCTCGCCGTCGTTGTCCCGTGCACTTGCCTCGACCTTCTTCCCTCGGCCTCGACTCGGTTTCTATATCTTGCCGAGTTCTTGATGGATAGGAGACGAACGAGCCTGTAGTGTAGGGAGGCCACACGAAAAAATATCTAGACCAAAAAAAAGAAAACAACCGAATTTACTATATATATATAGTAATCGTATTGGGTATGAACTTTTTTTTGCTCAGGAGTATGGACTCTTTGGTTAAACATAGACCATATACAACCCAATACGTTTTGGAATCGGACTTCGTATCGCGCTAGACAAGAGCTATTCTAATTCGTATGAGCACGGGTTATGTATAAGTCCAGATGGAAGAAACTCTCAACTACCGGTCGATAGGTAGGGGAAGGTGGACAAAAAATAGCCTGAAATTTTGCCTCTTTATTATTAGGTATAGATTAGATAATAGCTAGGTAGACCAACACGTTACAAAGCACTTTGGAACACACTACATATATATAAACTGATTTTCATGTAAATTGTACTCACACTGTGAATAGCTCCAAATCTCAAAACCAAACCTGTTTGACGCTTCGTATGGATGACTACATAGGCAAACACTTGGCAACAGGCCTGAGAATAGTTGCCCAACGTACGACGACCAACATCCTTGCAGGCGGAGTCGAGAAACTTCTTCTTTCTTATGTCTTCCTTCTTTCTACCACTGAAGAATGAGAAAGACTGATCTGAAACTTATTCTCTCTAGTCCTTCATCGTAGTCAGATTTAACCATAACAAAACGGAGAAGAGATCGAAGAAAATTATTCTATGGAGGCGACATCATCTCCGCCTTGATGTCACCGTCTGGAAAAGCAAAGTCTCCATGTAGTCATGCCAGTGAAGTTGCTGACGTCGTAGTTGTCACCCACATCTTCAACAAAGTCGTCGTAGAGAAAACGATTTCACCTTGCCCCCTCTCTGTGCCGGAGAGGAGGAGGAGATAAATCCCCAATACTAAGAACCTTAGTATGGAAAAACCCTAATCTAAGGACTGATCTACTAGAAAAGCTTATTAAAAATGACAGAGGGACACTTGTTTTGGTACTTTTGGGTACTTCCCGGTATTTTTTTCTTGGTACTTTATTTTTTCCACCGTTCGACCTGAATCAATGGACGGTCCACATTTTTCTAAACACCATAAAACTTGTACTCCCTCCATACCCATATTACTTGATGTTTAGGACATGATTGTGCTTACCAATGAGTGATTAATTAGGGGTGATTTGTCCATGTCTACCCCTATTAAATAGGGTTGCGGGTGCTCTCTGTACAAGAAAGTAAACCAACTGAGCTAGCTATTGCGTTGAGGTTTGAGCAGTGCGGCTCAGGCTCGATCCCCGGCGGCCACAGGTTTTTGTTGCCCCCTTCATTTTTGCATGGCTGGTGGGCGTGGATGGCACTATTCGCTCTGCGTGGCGCGTTCGTGTTTGAGGACGTTTTTTGAATCTGCTTTCGCCGGCATGTGCGGATGGCCGTAGTTTTCGCGTAGCGCGCGTCCAGCTAGTGCAGTTTCACGTCCGGCCGCTGTTGTTCATGTTTCATTTTCGTTTTTTGCCTGCGCACGCCGATCGCTGGTGGGTCGCGCTCATTTTAGAAATAAGAAGACCGACGTTTGGCCTGCCTGTTCTCCTTGCCACTTGCTTATTTAAGCGGCATCTTGCTTTTTCTCTTCTCCACGGCATTTACTCCATCCTTTCCATCTCAACCACTTCTACTTCCATCTGTGTCGTGCTCCAATTTTTCTCTTTCCAAGCTGCAATGGCTAATCCTTTCGATTTAAACGTTTTTTTAGAAGACGACGACGACCACAATCTTCCACTTGATCTCAATGAGCCAGTAATGGAGGACGACACCGCATATGGTATTGTACTGTTGTTACCTTGTTCTTTTGTTAATATTCAAAGCAACAACGTGTGGTTTTGTTTGTCATTTTCTTTCTTGTTTTTTTTTGACAGGGTTTGATTTGAACTTGCCGCTAGATGAGTTTGGTGCGGTAGATTTAGATTATCTACAAAACCTGCCTGGTATGATTTATGAATATGCTTGTTACTATGAATAAGCTTGTTATTTCCCCTACAGCTACATCATGCCGTCAATACTTATTGCTATGAATGAGCTTGCTATTTTCCATATAGCTAGATCATGCCGTCAATACTTATTGCTATGAATGTGCTTGTTTGTTTCCTTTTGCTAGAACAAAATGTTGAGGCTCCCGTTCAAGTGAACCCGACGAATCATGACATTCCTGAACATGTTAGAAAACAAGTGTACCAAGCATTGTTGGCTAGAAGCAAGAATGGGAAACTAGGCAAGAAAGATACAAGCATTGTTTCGAGTCAATTTGGAGTAAAAATTAGAACAGTTCAGTGCATATGGCAGCCAGGTAAAAACCAACTTGCTCAACACATTCCAGTCATGGTTACTAGTCTAAGGAAAGGTAGATGTGGCTGTAAATCAACCCCTCTTGATTTGGAAAAATTGCGAGATATTCCTCTCAAGCAAAGAATGACCATAGAAGATGTTTCTAGTAGGCTTGGTATTAGCAAATCTAGGATACAAAGGTATTTGAAAAAGGGTTTGCTTAGGCGCCACTCTAGTAGCATAAAACCTTACCTCACTGATTCTAACAAGAAGACTATGTTGAAGTGGTGCATTAACATGATTGAGCAAGGTTTGGTTGATGACCCGAAGTTTAAGGATTTATTTGACTTTTGTGTTTATTGATGAGAAGTGGTTCTACCTCTCTAAAAAATCTGAGAGGTACTACTTGCTACCCGAGGAAGATGAACCACATCGCACTTGCAAGAACAAGAATTACATCCCTAGGATCATGTTTTTGTGTGTTTGTGCATGGCCAAGATTTAGAGATAGAGTATGTGTGTTTGATGGTAAAATAGGTTGTTTTCCACTAGTGACTTTTGAACAAGCTATTAGAGGAAGTCACAACCGTCTTCGTGGAGAACAAGTGATCAAGCCAATTCAATCAATCAATAGGGATGTGATAAGAGATTTCATGATAAATAGAGTGTTGCCTGCAATTAGAGCAAAGTGGCCAAGGGAAGATGTGAACAAGCCAATATTCATTCAACAAGATAATGCTCCATCACATTTAAAAGTGGATGATCCTCAGTTTTGTGAGGAGGCAAAGAAAGATGGGTTTGATATTAGGCTTATATGTCAACCACCCAATTCTCCAGATTTTAACATTCTAGATTTGGGTTTTTTCGGGCAATTCAAGCTATTCAATACAAGAAAGATGTCAAGACAATAAAGGATCTAATTCCATCAGTCCAATAGGTACATGATCATCCATTCATTGTTTCCATACAACAAAGATTGCTTAAAAGATCTAATTTATTGAACTCATGTTTTTGTAGGCATTTTTCGAGTACGATCCACGGAAAGCAAATAGGATCTTTGTGACACAACAAACTGTTTTGAAGGAAGCAATGAGGATAAAAGGTTGCAACAAAATCAAGATTCCTCACATTCAGAAACAAAGACTAGAGAGGGAAGATAGGTTGCCATTGCAAACCCCTTATGAACCTTCATTGCTAGCCGAAGCACTTGCTACTATTCCTAAAATAAATTAGAGGATGCAAGTTAGTTTATGGAAAACAGTAGATGAGTGTATCTTAGGTTTGCAACGTGGCTTTTGTAAGATGCATGTACTGTAGTACCTTGCTGCTTTTTGCTTGCTCCTTTTTGATGTGTTCCTCCAACTTCTTCATCACTTCGTTAGTCAAGTAGATGGTAGAACCTCTCATTACAAGTTTATCCACATCAGGGATGTAGAATTCGCGATCGAACTTGTCCATTAGATGGAGCCACTTTGTTGAGAGATCATATTCTTCATGAACAAGGCCACAATGGGCACACCTGCGAGCATTCCGGCGAGCTTCGTAGCAAGCTTCTTCGAAGACGCCACCAGCGTGGAACGTGCCGCAGCGAGGACAGTGGACCACCGCGTCGACGTCTGGCACCTCCTCGACGGAGTCCGAGACCTCCTCGCCGGAGTCCTGGACCTCCAAGCCGGCATGCTCGCCGTCCTTGATGGAGTCCGGGACCTCCAAGACAGAGTCCACAACGACGTTCGTGGAGTACGGCATGACGTCATCGAAGACGACCATATATGCTGAGTCCGGCGCCACCAGTGAGTTCGCGATGACGTTCGTGGACAACACGACCTCATCGGACACGACCACATCCGCTGAGTCCGCCGCCACCAGTGAGTCCGCGAACGTCGTCTCCGAGCCCACGATCACCTCCTCCGACCTGGGATCCATGGCAAACCCTAAACCCTAGAACACGGCGGCGGCGACCTCTATGGCGGAGAAGAAGAAGTGGCTGCGGGAGAGTCGCGCGTCCTGGGGTAGATGAAGAGAGTCGTGGGGGAGAAACGAGGTGTGCGCGTCCTGCGGGCTGCGTCAAATGTGGGGAAGGAACGAGGAGGCCACGGGCACGGTAATTGCGGCAGGGAGCTCTACAAACAGCGCGGTGGGGGCTTTGGCTAGGGGTAATCGTGTCCATAAGCACCCCCGCGCGCCCAGGACGTCAACTAACGCGAAAACGCAGCGGGAGCCTAGGACGTCAAGTAATATGGGTATGGAGGGAGTATAAAATAAATGAATTTATGATTTTTTTAGAAAAACTAAAGAAGTTGGCAAAAAAGTAAAAAGATATAGTTATCGTTTGCATACACCCATAATCAGCTGTACAATAAAAGACAGTGTTCTATGTTTTTATAGAATTTTATTTTTTAAACAAATTTTGAGTTCCAAATAAGTGATGTTTTAGATTTATTCAAGTTTGACCAAAATTATAGGAAAGAACATCAATATTTATGATATCAAATAAGCACGATATGGAAATATATTTTATGTTAAATCTAATAATACTTATTTGGTATCATAAATATTATTATCTTTTATATAAATTTGGTCCGACTTAAAATGGTTTAACTTAGAATAAACCTAAAATATTATTTATTTTGGGACGGGTAGTAATAGTAAAAAAAGGGACCTGCGTGGTGACCAAAGATCCGGATGCAGCGCCTGACCCGATGCAGACAATTTTAACTAGATAAAAGACGCAAGGAAAACGGAAAGGCTGGCAGGCGTCCAACTAGGCAAGTGGAGGTCCACGGGCCACGGACACGGGATCGCATTTGCGATTCTGGAGTTGATCAAGCCATGGGATGGCGTAATAATATGAGACTGTATAAAAATGAGTGTCCAATCATGGTCTAATTAGGCTTAAAAGATTCGTCTCGTGAATTTCATCTAAACTGTGTAATTAGTTTTATTTTTTATCTATATTTAATACTTCGTACATACATCTAAAGATTCAATGTGATGGAGAATCTTGAAAAATTTTACAAAATTTTGAGAACTAAACAAGCCCTGAAAGTGCTAACGTCACGTCGTCAGCACAGTACATCAGTCTCTGTCTATGTCTCGTCTCTGTATCTGTCTGTCTCTCGCTCTCTTTTAGTCGGTCCATATATTTTCTGGCTGTCTCTCTCTGAGGTTCACATATTTAAAAACTTTACACCTCGTTCCATCGAATGTTTAGGGACATGCATAGAGCATTAAATATAGATAAAAAATAACTAATTGCACAGTTTGTATGTATTTTGTGAGACGAATCTTTTAAGCCTAATTAGTCTATGATTGGACACTAATTGTTATAGTTATACATGTGCTACAGTACATTAAAAACTTTACGGCCCCTAAACTAAATGATTTTTTTATTTTTAATATTTTTTAAACAAAATTTAAATCTAACATCGAAACACTTTTTTTAAAACTAACACGTTTGGCCGTGCCACCACGCAAGGCGTCGCAGTTGACTACTGCCGCGCCATGCATGGTGGCGCGGCAAGACCGACCACGTGGCCACCTGGGCCGCGTGGCTGGCCGATGTGGCAGGTCCTGCCATGCCACAGATCATGGCGCGGCAGGACCGAAACCGTTTAATTCCTTTCTCCTTCTCTTCTTTCCTATTCACTTCGTTTCATTTTCAAAAACCGCCGCCGCTGCCACCGTGGAGCTGCAGCCCCTGCCCTCGCCGTCCACCATCAGCCCCTACCCTTCGACCTGTAGGCGCTGTGAACGGGCAGGGGCCTTGCCGCCCCCGCCCCTGCCCTGCCGTCATGAGCCACCGGCCCCGCCCGCCCCGAGCAGCGCCGCCGTCGACGTCTGGGCAGGGGGCGCCGCCGTCGACCCCCAGCCCCTGCCCGTGCAGGGCAGCCACCGTCGTCGTCGGCCCGGGCGCGGCCACCCGCCCCTGCCCCGCCATTGCACCGCCGCCGCCGCCAGCCAGCGAGCAGGGCCGCCGCTGCCGCGAGGAGTGAGCAGGGGGAGGGCCCGCCGCCGGCGTTGGAGGCCGGGTGCGGCAGCTGACGCCCTGTCCCGCCCGCCCCTACCCCGGCATTGCCGTCCTCCACCCTAGCAGGGCCGCCGAGTAGGGCTGCCGCCGCCGTCGCTTTTCCCCGGCCGGTCCTGGCCCTTCTACGGCCTTCGGCAAGCAGAGCTTCGGCCACCGCCTCCGGCGGCCCTCTTCAACAGTGCTAAGGTAGTACATTGTGTTAGTTTAAATTAATTGTTGATGCATTTGGAATGAAATTAATTGATTTGTTAGTACATTGTGTTAGTTTAGTTAGTAAAGTATTATGGTTAATTAGGTTAGATTATATAAACTAATTTTATCATAAGTTAGATTATATATAGTTAGGTTATATATAGGTTAGATTATATATAGGTTAGATTATCATAGGTTAGATTATATGTAGGTTAGATTATATAGTTAGGTTAGATTATATAGGTTATATATAGAGAGGTTATATATATATAGGTTAGATTATTATATATAGAGAGGTTATATATATATAGGTTAGATTATATAAACTAATTTTATAAACTTATTTTAGTATATATAGTTAGGTTAGATTATATAAACTTTTTGTATAAACTTATTTATCATAAGTTAGATTAGTTAGATTACGTATGGTGTTTCAGATGAGATGATGAAGTTTCCCCAATGGTTTTGTAGATGGATTATTGTGTCTGAATTTTTTACGGAGGAAGTGTTAGGAAAGAAGATGGTATGTTTGAGGATATGGATGAGGAATTGGAATGGTTTGATGGACCTCCTGGCTTCAATGACCTTTATGTCCGTTTGAGGAGCAAGTTTGGGGTGACTTCACATTGAAGGGGAGGTTTGACAGTGGGAAGACTAGGGCACACTATGTCCTGATGCCCTTGTGCAACCCTGGTCACTGGTCTCGATACAACAGGGTCATGCAAGGTTCTAATGTGCCGATGGCTGAGGTGGTGGTGGAGAATGGGTACCGGCTACAGGATGATGAGGACGGGCCATCCAATGACGGTCTTGGATGCAACAAGCAAGAATTTGGGGTCAAAGGGGAAGAAACTCAGGGTGACATAGATTTGGATGGTTAGTTGACTCAGGAGAAGTTTCATGCAGGCCTAGTAGGCTCTATATGCAATGACTTCAATGTGAACAAGTTTGAACGGGAGGAGGCGGAGTAGGAGGAGGAGGACAGACTCAGTGATCCAGTTAGTAGTTCAACAGGCGAAGAGGAATCAGATGATGATGACATGGCACCCCCTGTACCTATTCGTGCTATGCCCACACGAGTTCCAATTGAGGTTCTTCATGCCATGCCAACTCAGGGTAGGCTGATCCATGATTTGCCGGAGGATGATACCCCCCTATGATTCGTGGGGTAGGATTAGCGAAGGACAGCGGTATGGTCCACCACCACCTTACATGGACACAGAGCTTACGCAACTGAGGGAGGGTGGCTTACCTTTTGGTGGAGTTCCGAACTATAGGGATGTTAGCCAGTCAGATCTTGTAATTTGTGACACCGGTCTGCAGATGTGTAGGCACTCATTGCATAACCCCGAGAATGCAATCATCACCAAGGGTATGGTATTCAGTTCAATTTCAGAGCTGAAGCTGTTCCTCTAGGACTATGTTGTGTACCACCATAGGTCATATTACGTGACTTGTTCAGACAGGGAGCTGAGGTACCACGTTGCGTGCAATGCATAACTTCAACCCTAGCTTGAAATGGTTTGTGGACACTGGAGGGATGTTTGTCGAGGACCCATTGAGGCATGTCCTTCACCGTGTGTTCTGGTCCTTTGGTCAGACGGAACATGCATTCCAGTTCTGTCGACCAGTAGTACTTGTAGATGGCACTTTTGTAACACCTCAGGTGTTTAGCTCCATAATTGCATTGCATTTCATAAGCATGAGCATCATTAATATCATCCATGTCTTGTTTTGCTTGCAACATGAATATGCAACATGCCTTAATGTGTTGTGGTTTCACAAAGTGTTTGCTTATGAAATGTGAGTAGTGCAAATTGTAGGTACAACATGAGGTCACACATTTTGAAATATGACAATGTGGTTAGCACCTTTTGTTGGGATCAATGGGTGCAACAAAGTCTTGCAACATTTGCAACATGACAATGCAACATTTTTGGGGGTATTAGGGTTTTGATTGTTTCCAATCATGTGACACTAGTGTTTTTGTGTAACTAAGGGGTAGATTAGCTAATTATATCTTACAACACCTTAATTACACTTAGGGTCACTAGTGGAGCAAGGTTCATGTTGACCAAAATTACCAAAATGCCCTCCAATGTGCTGTTGACCAAGAATAGACCCTAGAATGCTTTGGTTTGACCAATTAAAAAGTCTAGCTTAGAAAAAAGTCTAGCTTAGAACCTTGCATGGAGGAGCAACCTTAAGCAAAGTTGTAGAGAATTTCCTAGGGAGCAAAAGTCTCAATATGGCCATCTCATGAAAATGGTTAGAACATGCTCAAAAATGGCCCACAAGTCAGGTTGAGGGGCTGCCTAACACTTGGAAATTTTCTAAGTCTAGAAACCTGATTTCAGTTTCATTGTGCCTTACTTTGACGCCTTGTAACTCCTAAACCAAGCCGAACCAGTTCTTGAGCCAATTAGCAAAATTGTAGCCCTCATGTAGCTCTACGACTTTGATGTTATCACCTTCAGCTAACTCGAGCTGGTTTAGGAGATAATCATCGTTGAAATCACGCTGTCAGTCACCATTTCCGGCATCATCGATTTAGTCATTTCAGTTCTTCAGTCGGTGTGGCCGACTGGCCGCAGACTCGCGCCTACGCGTGGACGCGTGGTGGCGGCCGTACGTCGGCCGTGGCCCCACCGGTCAGTCCACGGGGTCTTCAAGAGTGCCACGGTAGACTAGGGTGGCCTCCATTCCCTCTCCCTCCCTCTTTCACCCTCAACACGGAGGAACCGAGCCGCCATTGCCGCCTCCACTCCGGCGAGCTCGCGCGCGCTCACCACCGCACCACTGCCCACCAAAACTCGCCCACCGCTCTGCCTTGAAGCCCCCTCCATCCTCCACCTCGCATTTGGGTCAATCGTGTGGAGGTAAGGCAGCATTGCCGTGTCCGCCACCGTCCGCCTCGGACGTTCCTCACCGGAGCGCTCCCCGTAGCGTGGCCATACTCCTCTAGTGTCTTACCGTCTCCATTCTTGGGTGCGTTGAGTCCGCCTTGAGCCGCTGATGCTCACAGGACCGGCCAATTGGGCCAAGCCACCGTCTAGCTCACCGACGTCGGCAAGCCGCGGCCGTGGACCGCCATTTTCGTCGCCGACCACCTTACCTACCACCATAGTCCCCTTAGGTGGTACCCATAGGTTCGCATCGCTGAGGTGAACGTGACGGTGCACTTGGCTTCACCGAAACCGCCACCGGCGGCGAACTCCGGCCACCGTTCCCCTCCTCTGTCTTCTCTCTCACTGCCATCCGATCCCACCTGGCAGGCGTCGCGTGCGCGGGCGGAACGGCCTGAGTAGGCCGCGCGCGTAGTTGGGCCGCGTCAGCGTAGAGGCCGGCCCAGTAGCGAGTTAGGGTTGAGTTTTTGTTTTTCTTTTTATATTTGCCACAGATTTTAGATAATGTTTGGAAAATGTATATCTAGGGTTTTACTTGCTCAAAAATTATAAAGTAAATTTTGTTAGGCTCTGCATGATGTGTAGTATTTTAGAAAAATATAACTCTGATATGTGATGTTTAGTTTCTGGGAGATTTAAATAGGTTTTGGAAATGTGTTTTAAAATAAAGGTAAATTTGTTAAATGAATAACTTGAGTTATAGTGTTCCAAAAATTATGAAATTTGGTGGGTAGGCTAATTTATACCTGTATTAGCTCTGGTAAAAATTTGGGTATTAGTACTTAAGTACTTTTCAAGTTATAATGCTATCATGTTGTTTTAGGGAATACTTGAATGAATTTTAGTAATTTTTCTACATGTGCACTGTTCTTATAAATTTTTGGAGAATGTCCTGGTACCATAAGGTGTCTAAAAAAATATGAAATCTGTTGTTTGATACTTTTCAATGTGATTTGTTAATTATACAAAAATCAGCCTTTTTGGCTTGTGAATTTTGTGTAGGGAGTTTCTGTGAATAATTTTAGTTTAAATTTTTACAGTAGCCTCTTTTTGGGTCAGAGAGCCTCCTGTAATTTTTGTAGAATTTTATGAGCAGTTTACATATATGATTAAAATTCTACTTAATTAATTAAGTAAATAAAGAAAGGGGTGCAAATAAATATTCTAGGTGGGCACATCTTACTTTCTGGTGTTTTTGTGACCCATGTGAACTTTTGGTAACATTAGTTTGGTCTTAGGGGAAGTTTGCCACATAAATAAATATTTAATCTTTGCAATTCTAGGTTTGCTGGACAGCTGGTAGTATCTTTGGGTTTGACCTTTGATAAAGGTGTTTACTGGAAAACTTGTAAATACCAAAGTTGTAGTAAACTTGATAAACTATCTTGTGTCAAAATTTGGGAGCATTTGGCTTAGTAGTTTGGGAGTTATTGCTGTTTTAAGTGGCAGTCCAGAATTGGCTGCTCTCTGTTTAGAGAGGACAGATTCTGGAACTTGGGAAATTCGACATGGAAAACTTAGTAATTAAGAGTTGAGGTCTGAAAATGATTTGTAGGGCATTTCATAAGCTTTCCATACTGTCTTAGATCATATCTTTTGGAGTTGGGAATCTTCAGTTATGTTAGAAACAATTAGCTGCTGTCCAGAATGTCTTGCTGTGATATTTTGGTGTTGGATGTGGTAACCTAAGTAATGTTACTCTTGTGATTGTTAGGTGTTAGAGCCTTAACCGAAGAAGAACAGCTATACCTTAGGTTGAGTAGATTAGGTGAGTACTTTTCTACCAGAGAGGAAATTTGCACTTAATAATTGAAGTGATTTGAATAGAGCTTAAGAGTGTGGTAATGCATTTCATTCCGAGCATGTTGCATCTTTCATTATGCATCCATGAAATTTATTATGCACTCATGCAATAGGTGTTCCGGAGGGGGTAACGCTCCTCGAGTTCGAGCAAGTGATCCCGGAGGAAGTCCAGGACCAGCCGGAGGAGCCAGAGGAACTAGTCAGCGGAGGAGACGCCGCTGAGGACTTGCCTGAGTGTCCTGACCACCGGTCGTCGACCTTTCTAAAAGGCAAGCCCCGGTGCATGCTGAACCTATTGTTTTATAAATTAATCTTGAGTACTTTTAATTGTTTACTGTATTAAGTTGTAGGAGTTATATGAAAACACTTGCTGCATTATACCTGTCCTTGTCCAGATATCGTACTTAATCCTATAATAGGTTTAGGTACGTGTCAATGCTTAGCCCTGCTTAGTCCGGTAGAAGTCGGGTGATTTCTGGTCATCCGCGAGATATAGGATTGGGTCACGAGTGGCTTTATGGCTATCGTGGATGGAACTATGCTTTAAAATGAAATTGAGACCGGGCAGGAGTTCGATAGTATAGCCGCAAGACACTTCACGTCTTGGGTGTGGAGCTATGCCCGTCTGAGTCGTTTAAGGACCGATTCGCTGTACGTCCTTGAGTCATGTTGAACGCAGTCTAATACTTAGTTGGTCGGATAAGTCATTCCGACCGTGAAGTCGAGTAGTATGGTTCAGGCCGGGAATCGAATGGTAGGTTGCATCTTGGAGGAGAGAAAGGATGTGCTTGGGGACATTGGCGTGAGACCAAGGGGGGGTTAGAGTCCCTATCACCTGGCAGAGTGTCACCCTTGGGGACGCGACATTATTCGGACCCGCGATTCCTGAACTGTACGAAAGATGACCTGAGCAGCCCTCGCCAGGCGTGACTCGGTGAGTGTTAGAAATACCCCTCTAGCTGGATAGGAATTCGATTCGAATCGCCGTCGCTCCCGGTTAGTGAGCACTTGACTTGAGCAGCGGCAATGTAGATCTCATTAATTGAACAGATGGTTAAGTGAATGATACAATGTTGCCACAATTTATACCTGCTATGGATATAATGTTAATAATTGTTTGATGATAATCAAGTGCATGTTTAGTTCAGGTGCTAAGATAGATGACAGGTAAATGCTAAAAATAACTGCTAGTACATGTTATAAGAGTTTCAATTACTTATGCCTTTCTGCAAAAATGTGATGTCAGCTAGCCTCTTGTGTAAGCCTTGCATAATCCTTGGTGTACTCTTATTTCTAGTTTTCGACAGGTAAGTCTAGCTGAGTACATTCTAGTACTCAGGGTTTATTCCCTCCTGTTGCAGATGATATGCTCTATCAAGGCTTCTGCAAAACTTGTCTCCACCCTGCGGGTGACGAAGACTAGATCACTAGGGCGTGATCATCTTTTATGTACTTTCCCTGATGCTTTTGCGGGTTGTGATCAACAAGACTGGCAGTAGTTAAACAACTGGTGTGTGTTATGCTTCCGCTACTTTTGTGCACTTGGTTTGTAATAATTTGCGACTCCGTATGTGTAAACGTACTTCGGAACTACTTGTGAAATGTAACATATGATGTGTATGTTGAATGATGCGATCTTGGTTGTAAGCAAGTTGGTTTGAAATCCTTCGTGGTTTCGATTGACTACCGGGATTATATGGGCTCAAGTTCAAAAATTTGAGCGCTTCAGTGCTTGTTTTTGTACTTGTGCTCTTATAATTTGGTCGGTTCTATTACAGCTGGTACCGGAGCATAATTCAACATTAAACATATCGTACGAGTATTTAAAAACAAAAGTATTTGTTTATGAAAAGGGTTAAAACTCTAAAAATTATTTTTATAGGTATGCCAGTGATCACATCCCTTAGCCCATATAAGGACTCTTAGGTGGCTTATTATAAATACTAACTTGGGGGTCTTGGTTGTTTTTGTTTCGTCATCCATACGACATGATATTGTATGGATGCCATCCACTTGGGTGGTAATATATGGATCAATTGCCTCGACGCTCTGGTAAGTGTGAGTTGTGAGAGCATGATCGTCCAACCGGCGATCTAGGGGAGAGTAGTTTTGGTGACTTGCATACTTACATGTTTAAACCGTGTAATTATGTAAGCACTTAATTGTGGGAATCTATTAATCGGGTAGCTTTGATGCTGAAGTATATACATCAAGGGATGTGTATATGGAAAGTATTTAGTTTACTGCTTTCCTGTGTGTTTATATTGGGAAACTGTTGGGCTGAAATGAGATTTTATGCAGGTACACTAACAGTGTAACGAGTAGACCGATAGTTTCGCTTATATGAGAGAACGTATGTATGCCACCGCCTAGCGTTAGAAATTTAGGTTTCTACTAAGGTGAGAGGGCGTACGGAACGTGCATGCATCATGTTTAATTATATCATACATGTCCTTTTTACTCCCTCCTTAAAATATCAATAGTCCCGACTAAATTAAAATTCGTATCCCCTAAATTATCCTCACCTTAAGTCGTATCTTGTTGATACAGATGGCACGCACTAAGAGGACCGCTCGTAAGTCAACCAGAGGCAGGGCCCCTCACCACCAGCTAGCTCCATGTGAGCCCCGCCTCGAGCCCACTGAGGTAGAAAGGCTGCGGGCTGAGTTGGTCGAAGTGACTGCTGCTAGGAATGCAGCGCGTCAGCAACTAGAGCAAGTGATCCGTGACCGTGATCAGGAAACACTTGCGGTCCAGAGGTTGACAGTAGCCAATCGCAACTGTCAACGCATGCTGGTCCATGTCATGAACCAGAGGGATGAAACCTGGCACGAGGAGAACGTCCTGAGAGCTCGTCAGGTGGAGCTCGAGCAACAGTTGGAGAATGCTGAAGAATACAATGACAATCTTCATGAAGAAGTGCACCGCCTGAACAACCAGCTAAATCCTCTGCTGCCTCGAGACAACAACGCAGATGAGTGAAAGGATCAAGATGCCCAAGAGGGGGGTGAATTGGGCTTTTCTAAAAAAAATAATTGCAAGAATTAAATTCTACAAGCCGGAATTCACCCCTAGTGCCTACTTGTGTTCCTAGAGAGTCTACCGATAAAAAGTTTTGCACCCTAGTTTCCAATCCTAGTCTAGCATGGTAATTCTAGGAATGTAAATCAAGCAATGAATGTAAATACGAGAATGTAAATGCTTGAATGTAAAGGGCAAGGAACACGGCGATGTTTTTACGAGGTATCGGAGAGTCGCCACTCCCCACTAGTCCTCGTTGGAGCACCCGCGCAAGGGTGTAGCTCCCCCTTGATCCGCGCAAGGATCAAGTGCTCTCTACGGGTTTATTCTTCGACACTCCGTCGCGGTGAATCACCCAAAACCGCTCACAAGATGAGTTGGGTCATCCACAAGCTCCGCCGGATGATCACCAAACTCCCAATCACCACCAAGCCGTCTAGGTGATGGCGATCACCAAGAGTAACAAGCTAGAACTCTCACTTGACCACAACGAGTCCAAATGAGAAGGTGGATGCACACTTGCTACTCTCTAATGGCTAGTGAGGAACTCTCAAGCTTTGATTCTCAAATCTCTATCCTCACTAGAGCTCTTGCACTCCCTTGCACTCTAAAGGGTTTTCTCAGCTGATCAAATGAGCAAGAGACCTCTAAAAGAGGTGGTGGGGATGTATTTATACACCCCACAGACAAAACAAACCGTTACCCGCTGACTCAGCAAAACACGGGCTGACCGGACGCGCCGGTCGAAGTGACCGGACGCGCCGGTCGCTCGTAACGGTCGAAATCCGAAAATCCAATTGAGTGACCAGACGCGCCGGTCAGGGGTGACCGGACGCGTCCGATCGTGCAGGGAGCTTACTGTAAACGCACAGGACGTGAGGCCACGTCCGATCGGTGATGACCGGACGCGTCCGGTCGTCTCTGGACCTTACTGGACTGTGACCGGACGCGCCGATCACACCCAGGTCGCGTCCGATCAGGTGTTTCCCTCAAGTGACACGTGTCGTCCTCTGACCACCGCGTCCGGTCCTCGCAAGGATCGCGTCCGGTCGTCAGAGCCGAAACCCTAGCCGCGGAACTGAACTGACCGGACGCATCCGGTCATGCCGAAGACCGCGTCCGGTCAAGGGAAAACGACCCGAAACTTTCCGAAACACGTCGCAACTAGAACCAAGTTGCTTCCAACTGAACTTTGAGCTATTCTAGAGCTGCCTAGCGCCAAGTTTAACAAGTGTGCACCACACCTAAACATAGGACTCGCCTAGGTCAAGCTACCCGCTCATGCCCCCCTTTATAGTACGGCCAAAAGAGAAAAACGAAGATCCTAACGACTATTCCGAATGTATCTCAACACCTCGACATCCGGAACTAACCGTCCTTAATCTTGACGTCACTCTTTTGAAAACCGAAACGATTTCCATCAAGGGACATGAATACCGTGGTGCCCAAAGCAGTTATAACCTCCATGACTTAACTTACCAACGTTTCTGCAAAACACACGTTACTCATGGTAATAAAGCGTTGTCATCAATTACCGAAACCAAACCTTGGGGCCTAGATGCTTTCAATCTCCCCCTTTTTGGTGATTGATGACAACACTAAGATTCAAAAGATTAGAGTTGAGGTTTTCGAGCATGCTTGGTTCACATAAGCAAAAGGCAATAAGCACAAAGGGTTAGGAATTGCTTATGTGCCCCAAGCCAAAAGAGTGTACTCATAAGATAAGACAAAAAGCGTTAGTACACAAAAGATATAGCTCATAAGAAATCGGAGTATGTCACGGAAGCACAACCTTAGAGCTATAACTAAAACGGTGACATTAATTAACACTGTGACTAGATAACACATTAAGACTCAAAGTTTATCACACGACGACATGTCACACGAATGCAATGACTGAAAAGTAAACATGATGCATGAAAGTAGCACACAACTAAGAACGAAAACCCTCTAACAAAACTCCCCCTGAAACTACTCTCTCTTCCCCTTTGGCATCAAGTGCCAAAAAACTAATCTAAGGATCTGACGGGGGGACAGACGGAGTCGTGTAAGGTGCCGAGGTGCACGGAGTAATCACAAAGTGTAGAGAATCACCCTCGGAATCTGAGCTATCTGGCTGACCCTCTGAAGAAGCACGTGGCTGTGAAGCGGTCTGGGTCTGAGCAGGAACAGGTACTGACGTAGTAGCAACGAGAGGATCCGTCTGTGTGACCTGAGCCTGTAGCGAGCAAATAGCAGGGGGATCTGTCGAGGCAACTGACGAAGGAATGGTCTCTGTAGTCCCGGTCCCTGTCACTGGAGGAATGGCTTCCTCGGGAGCTGACAACCCTGAAGAAGTAGTAAATGTAGTAGTGTGCGAGGGTGTCGGCTGACCAGTCAACTCGCTGTAGGTAGCACTGAAATCACCGATTGGTGTGCCTGTCAGGAGGTGAGGGCGAGGCTGGTCTGAAGGTGTAAACCCCGTATGAATAGGAGTGAAACTCGAGGACTGGAAAGACTGGGGAACCTGCTGCTGTGGAGATGTGAACTGGAAGCTCGGCTGTCCCTGACTCGACGGACCACTGGACTGTAAAGCATGAGTCATGACAGAAGCAGGCGGAGGAACCCCGACAGTGACTAGGTGGCGCAGGAGATCCAAGTACTGCTGCTGACTAGCTGCACTCTATCGCTGAATCTCGTACTGCTGTCTCTGCATCTCAACCTGCTGCCTCTGGATCTCAAGCTGCTGACGCTGAAACTCGTCCTGACGAGCCTGCATTTGTGCGAGTGCTGCAGCTGTGTCCTGTGCCTGTCGCTGTATTTGCTGCTGCTGCTGCTCCTGTGCCTGGGTCAGCCTCTCAAGTATAGCCACCATGGCTGGGTCTGAGCGGGAGGCTGAACCAGAGCCACCGGCCTCGTGGTCGTGAGACCGAGGAGACCGGTACCTGGGGATGGGCTGGTAGTCCTCATCGGTGCTGTCAGATGTCACATCCTCAGGAATATTAGCAGGGTGAGCGTCAAGATCCGCAAGCTCTGCCTCTGCAAGCTCGTCAACTGTGGCGTCCTGCTCAGCTGCTGTCTCAGGAACCTCAGGTCGCTCACGCTGTCCTGGCACTGGGGCCTGATCTCTAGTGACTGAGGCCCAAAGCTGACGGATATCATACTCAGGGAAAGCAGTGGTAGTGTCTGATATCTAAGCTCTGATCTCTGGTGGCAGCTGATTAGATGACCTAATGATGAAGCAGATCCAGTGTGCATAGGGCAGCTGACGATTTCCCTTGAAGCCCTTAGCTATGGTGTCCTCCATCTCACTAAGAATGAGATCCAAAATGTCAAACTGTGTCTGTGAGAGGAGGTGGTGAACAACCCATAGCTGCATCCGCGTCAGTCCCTCTCTGTAGCCAAGTCTGGGAAGTAGAGTGCGTCTGACTATAGCATCCAAAACTCTGGCAAGTGGTGTCAGGCTGGCAGGCGTACGAAGAGACCCTTCGCCAAAAGGCTCACGAAAGCAGGGTCGAACCAAGTCTGTAGGTGGCACTGCCCCGCCGTGAGGGCGTCTGGGTGGAGG
The DNA here is from genome assembly GCA_038087645.1 of Saccharum hybrid cultivar R570. NCBI lineage: Eukaryota > Viridiplantae > Streptophyta > Magnoliopsida > Poales > Poaceae > Saccharum > Saccharum hybrid cultivar. The sequence goes on along the minus strand of JAQSUU010000005.1, from coordinate 9,049,947 downwards.
AGTCTGACCAAAGCACAACTGATGGATCCTCGTGTCAGAAACTGGGAGTCTGAGGATCTCCCGCACTCTAGAGCTGTAAAGTCTGTGATCACGGCCTCGGAATGCAAAGTGAATGAACTCATGGGCAGGATCAATCCAAAGTGAAGCATAAAACTCTCTGACCCATGTGCCGCAGTATGCACCTGTCCGTCCAAGAAGATCTGACAAGCCAGGCAGATAGGACAGGTGCGGACGAAGCTGCTCTCCCACAACCTCAACCAGTGCCTCAAGCCGACATACCCTCTGTGGTCGAAAAGCAATACCACTGTCAACTAGAGCCCTGTAGAAATCCTCCTGAAGTGGGGTATAGAAACCCTCTGAAGCTCTGTGATCCCTCACAGGTGGAAACCATCGGCTGACCTCCACGAACCTCAACCCCTGCACCTGACGTGCTGTAGCACCCCTCAGGTCAAAGTGCTCGACCGGGGGTGAACCTCTAGCTCTGGGAGGAGGACGTGCTCCACGACGCTGGCCCTCTGGCCTAGGAGTCACCTGAGTACGTGCGCGTGTGGAGCGGCGACGTGGTGGAGACTGAGCTGGCTGCTCCTCTATATCCTCTGTAGCCTCTGGAGCCTCTGTAGCCTCTGTAGGCTCTGTAGGTGGATCAACTGACATACCCTCTGTAGCTCCAGTATCCTCTGTACCCTCAGTGGCCTCTGTGCCGAGCTATCGACCTTCAAGATGAAAGCGACGCTCGCCTATGCGTATGCCACTGCTCCTGCCACCCCTCTCTGCCTGCTCTGCTGCATCTGCCACGGCCTGAGCAATCTCTGCCTCTGTAAGCGTCTTCTTCTTCTTTCTGGCCATTATCTTGATGCGCTTTCCACGCGCAATCTCAGACCGACGAGGAGGACTGTCGTCCCCGTCACCAGGAGCACCACCGGCGTTCTTGCAACGCACCATGCTGACAAACTGACTGAGAGCATCTGTAAGATGGTGAACTGTCACTCGAGAGGCTTGGCCTCAATCCGTATCCGCAGGCTTGGCCTCGGATTTAGCAAACAGATCTCACCCTGACACACCGACTGACTCGCTGCAACGACGGAATAGAGAGATCTACTATAAGCATATATATAACTAAAAGGTATGAAACCCTAGAGATAGCAAGCATAAGAGATACGATGTGAATCGAAACACGAAGCTACCTCGGATCGACGAGACGACGGTGACAGGATGAGGTGACCTAGATCGCGAGATTCCCTGAATTCGACGAACGAGCTCTGAAAGGACCGAGTCGATGATAAGCAAAGGACAATTACGATCAAGGTTAGCCCTAACGACGGAATTGAATGAAATTGACCGAGATCGAACGAGTTCGTCACCTCAAGCTAGGGTTAGGGCAAACCCTAGGGCTCGGCCGAAAGAAAAACTGAGGAGTGCGGGTGGAAGCTGGCCACGGGGGAGCACGGGATCGCTGCTGTGGAGGACGGGCGAGGCACACGGCGGCGGAGACGGCTTGCCGGTGGCGGGAGGTGGAAAAGCGGCGGTGGCGCGCGGCTAGGGCTTGCGCGGGCGCGGCTGCGGGCAGGGCGGCGGCGAGCGTGTGTGGGCAGGAAGGCACGGAGGCGCGGCGGGGTCTAGGCAGTGCTCGCCGGAGGCGAGGAAGAAGGGAAGGGCGCGGCGGCTTCGGCGATTCGACGGCTTAGGGTTCGGCGGCGGCGGTGAAACGCGTTCGGGTGAAAAAGGAGGCCGAAGACGAACGGTTTTATGAAGGGGTTAGATCCGCTCGACGCGCGATGACCGGACGCGGTGGTCGTTATGACCGGACGCGGTGGTGCAGCGTCCGGTCACACTCCAGTAAGCTCCTGGAGTGACCGGATGCGTCCGGTGAGGACTGACCGGACGCGGTCAGAGTTCGGTCGAGGGGAACTCGGGAATTCATCGCGAATGACCGGACGCGGTGGTGGTAACCGGGACCGGACGCGGTGGTCAACAGAGGCGTGTCCGGTGCAGCGTCCGGTCACTAGATCTAGAGTTGGTCTTCTGGATGACCAGACGCGCTGGTGGACGCCGGGACCGGACGCGGTGGTGAAGCATCACTGCATCCGGTGCAGCGTCCGGTCCAGCGTCCGGTCACTGTTCTTCGCCCTTCTTCGTTCCAAACTCCGACGCGACTTCTCCCAATCAAGTTCCAATTCAAAAAGACACAGATAAACACCAATTGGAACCTGATATGAGTGACCTCACTCAACCCCTCAAATTTTTCAAAATAGTTTGCCTTAGGCTAGTATTATATTTAAGAAAATAGGCAACAAACACCCGAGGAGCAACGTATGGCCATGCAATAGAGTTTTTGGACCTTTAGGAGCATCAAAATGCTCTCTCCATCCATGGACGAACACAGAGGTTGCTCAAAGCTAAACCGAAAAGAAACGACAAACAAACAATCATGCATATGCAATGCAATACAAGAAAGTAAAGCTAGGTTGCTTGTCAAGTTTGATCCACGGTTAGGCTTCTTCACTCCTCCAAAGGAGGGTTATCGTAACCGTGTTAGCCAAGCCCTAAAAGCATTGCGATAAAATAAACATGGCATATAATACAATGCAATGCAAGGGACAACACACGCTCATTTTTTAAAGTTGCTTGAATCAAGCACATTGAGTTCACTTCTTAGCCTACAAAAGGTGGCCTCATCCAAAGGTTTAGTGAAGATATCCGCTAATTGATTTTCACTTCTTACACCTTCTAGTGATATGTCATTTTTAGCAACATGATCTCTTAGAAAGTGATGGCGGATATCAATGTGCTTGGTGCGAGAGTGTTGTACCGGATTGTTAGCAATTTTAACTGCACTTTCATTGTCACACAAAAGTGGCACCTTTTCAAGAACAATTCCATAGTCTAGGAGGGTTTGTTTCATATATAAGATTTGTGCACAACAAGCCCCCGCGGCAATGTATTTCGCCTCGGCGGTGGACAAAGCCACACTATTTTGCTTTTTAGATGACCAAGATACTAAAGATCTCCCAAGCAAATGGCACCCTCCGGACGTGCTTTTTCTATCAATTTTGCAACCGGCATAATCCAAATCGGAATAGCCAACTAGTTGGAATCTAGCTCCTTTGGGATACCAAAGACCAATGCTTGGAGTGTGCTTAAGATATCTTAGGATTCTTTTTATGGCACTTAAGTGAGGTTCTTTAGGGCACGCTTGGAAGCGAGCACACATGCACACACTAAACATGATATCGGGCCTAGATGCGGTAAGGTACAACAAGCTACCAATCATAGAACGGTAGAGAGTTTGATCAACCGGTTTACCTCCCTCATCTAGGTCGAGATGTCCATTTGATGGCATTGGGGTCTTGATTGGTTTGCATTCTTCCATCTTGAATCTTTTGAGAAGATCCTTGGTGTACTTTTCTTGAGAGATGAAAATCCCTTCTCTCATTTGCTTGACTTGAAAACCAAGGAAGAATGTGAGCTCACCAATCATTGACATCTTGAACTCCTTCGACATCAATTCACCAAATTCCTTGCAATAATCTTCATTTGTTGACCCGAAGATGATATCATCAACATACACTTGACAAATGAAGATCTCCCCATTAAGCTTCTTGGTGAATAGTGTGGTGTCGACCTTCCCAATGGTGAAGCCCTTCTCAATGAGGAAGTCTCGGAGGCGCTCATACTACGCTCTAGGGGCTTGCTTGAGCCCATATAGCTCCTTGGACAACCTATAAACATGATTAGGATATCTAGGGTCTTCAAACCCGGGAGGTTGATTAACATAGACTAGTTCATTTATAAAGCCATTTAAGAATGCACTTTTCACATCCATTTGATATAGTTTCATATCATGATGTGATGCATATGCAAGGAGGATACGAATGGCTTCAAGTCTTGCAACGGGTGCAAAGGTCTCTCCAAAATCAAGGCCTTCAACTTGAGAGAACCCCTTTGCAACTAGTCTTGCCTTGTTCCTCACTACTATGCCTTGGTCATCTTGCTTGTTTCGAAACACCCACTTGGTTCCAATGACTCTTGCACCTTTAGGATGCTCTTCAAGTGTCCATACTTGATTGCGGGTGAAGTTGTTCAATTCTTCATGCATGGCATTCACCCAATCCGGATCTTGAAGAGCTTCTTCTACATTCTTAGGTTCAACACAAGAGACAAAAGAGTGATGTTCAACAAAAGAAGCAAGCTTTTGAGATCGAGTCATTACTCCCTTAGTAGGACTCCCTATGATGAGTTCGTGTGGATGTGCTTGAAGTAGAGGTGAATTTCTTCTATCAACCACTTGAGGAGGTGGATGGGGAGCATCAACATCTTGAGCTTGTGCCTCGACTTGTTCATGAGAGATATAAGTGTCTTCATTTTCAACTCTCTCATTCTTGTCATCATCTTGAGGCACACGTGATGAAGATGGTGCATCAATGATTTGTACATCGTCTTCATCATCTTTTGGCTTGATGTCTCCCACGGGCATGTTCTTCAAGGCCTCCCTCAAGGGTTCATCATCTACATCATCACAATTCTCAATTGCTCCTTGGAAGCCGTTAGATTCATCAAATTCCACATCATATGTTTCTTCAACCAAACCGGTGGCATGGTTAAATACTCTATATGCTTTGGACTTTGATGAGTAACCAACAAGAAAACCAATATCACAACGTCTTTGAAACTTCCCTAGGTGTTGACGCTTCTTGTAGATGTAGCATTTGCAACCAAACACCCGGAAGAATGAGACGTCTGACTTCTTCCCATTAAGCAACTCATAGGGGGTCTTGCCAAGAAACTTTTGTAGGAAAAGGCGATTTGAGGCATAGCATGCGGTGTTGATTGCCTCGGCCCAAAACTTTTCCGGAGTGTTGTACTCATCTAGCATTGTTCTTGCAAGGGTGATCAAAGTCCGGTTCTTTCTCTCAACTACACCATTTTGTTGAGGAGTGTAGGTTGAAGAGACCTCATGCTTGATTCCAATTTCATCACAATAAGCTTCAATGTTGGTGTTGTCAAACTCTTTGCCATTATCACTTCTAATCTTCTTTATCTTGACTTCAAATTCATTTTGAGCTTTCTTTGTAAACTTCTTGAAGTAATTTGCCACTTCGGATTTGTCATGAAGGAAGAAAGTCCATGTGTACCTTGAGTAGTCATCCACTATTACAAGACAATAGAGATTACCACCCAAGCTCTTGTATGTTGTAGGCCCAAACAAATCCATGTGTAGAAGTTCTAGCACTCTTGAAGTTGACATGAAAGCTTTGGTTGGATGAGTGTTTGCAACTTGTTTGCCCGCTTGACATGCACTACAAGGTTTGTCCTTTTCAAACTTCACATCCTTCAATTCTCTCACTAGTTCTTTCTTCAATAGCTTGTTGAGAGTGCTCATTCCAACATGTGCAAGCCTCCTATGCCAAAGCCAACCAAGTGAAGTCTTGGTAAACAAACATGTCATCAAATTTGCATCTTCGGAGGTGAAGTCAACAAGATAAAGATTGTTGTATCTAAAGCCTTTGAAAATCACTTGCTTGTCATCTATCTTTGAAACTTCCACTTCATTTGGTGTGAACAAGCATTGGAAGCCAAGGTCACAAAGTTGCCCAACAGATAATAAGTTAAAACTCAATGAAGCAACATAGAGCACATTGGAGAGTGAGTGATCATTTGATATTGCAATCTTGCCTATACCCTTGACTTTGCTCTTTGAATTATCCCCAAATGTGATCTTCTCTTGACATATCCCATTCTCTTCAATGAAGGTGAACATACGAGGATCACCGGTCATATGTTGAGTGCAACCACTATCAGTAACCCAATGAGATCCACCGGTCTTGTAGTTCACCTACACACAAGAGATCAAGCTTTTTGTTTAGGGACCCAAACTTGAGAGGGGCCCTTGACTTTCTCAACTAGTGACTTGGCAACCCATATTTTCTTTGGCCTATTCTTGTTTGGGGGACCCAAAAACATGACTTTCATCTTTCCATTTGAATCTTTTCTTAGCATGTAATGAGCATTGAAGGCAAAGGGTCTAGCATGCTTAGGCAAGGGTTGTGGTGGTGGAGTTTTGCATTCATGAGCAAAGTGACCTTCTTGACCACACTCAACACATCTCTTTGGCTTGGGCTTTGACTTGCTTTGTTGTTGTTGAGCTTTTGCCTTCTTCTCTTGATTTGCCAAGTACCCAATACCACTTCTATCCATCTTCATTATGGTGTTCATGAGGAGCTCACTTTGCAAATATTGACCTCTTGTGAACTTGCTTAGACCGGTCTTGAGATGCTCTTTTTCTTGCTTGAGCTTTTTGTTCTCTTCAATGAGTGACTCATTTGTTGTTTGCTTCTCAAGAGCCATCAAACCTTTAAGCTTCTTGTTCTCATTTGCAAGCTTCTCATTCTCACACTTGATCTTGGCATAATCATCATAGTTGCTTGACTCAACCACACTCTTGCCTTTGCTACTAGAACCTTGCTCAATGCTTTCAATGATCAAGTCATCACATGATGTAGCTATATCACACTTAACAACATTGTTAGTAGCATCATGTGTCTCAAGAGCAAGTTCATTAGCAATCACAAGACTATCATAGTCAATTTTTAATGTGGTGTATTTGTCTTTTAGAGAGTTATGTCTAGTGATGAGCTCATCATGCTTCTTCTCAAGCTTATCATGTTGATCTTTAAGCTCTTTATTAGAGGTTTTAAGCTCCTTGAGATGAGAAGACATAACTTCATTTTGATCTCTAAGCTCACCACTAGTCTTTTGAGCATTTTCTAGCTTTGATGAGAGTGATTCATTTTCATTTCTTGTCCTTCTTATGATTTTAGTGTATTTGTTTAGCAATTTTACAAGCTCATCATAAGAAGGTGCGTCATATTCATCATCACTATCACTATCATCATCATCATCACTATCATGGTTTTGTACCTTTCGTTCACCCTTGGCCATAAGGCATAGGTGAGTAGTGGACAATGATGGTGAAGGAGGCGGTGAAGGTGGTGATGAAGATGTCGGTGAAGATGATGGCCCCATCACAAAAGCGGCAACCTTCTCTTTCTCATCATTGCTCTCATCTTCGGAGGACTCACAAGATGATTCAATGTCGGTGAGCCAATCACCAACAATGTATGCCTTTCCTCCCTTCTTCTTCTTGTGGAACTCCTTCTTCTTGCCATCCTTCTTCTTGTATGGCTTGTTTTTCTTCTTCTCTTCTTCTTCATCACTTGAATCATTTTTCTTGCCCTTGTTCTTGTTCTTGTACTTGTCTTTTAGTGGTCTAGGGCATTGATGAGCTAAGTGGCCAAGTTCACCACAATTGTAGCAATCCATCTCCGAGATGGGCTTTCTCTTGCTACTTGTGAAGAATTTCTTTTTCTTGCCATCGAACTTGATGCCACTCTTGTTGAGCTTCTTTAGCATCTTGGTGGTCTTTCTCACCATGAGTGCAAGTGATTCATCATCGACATCACTTTCACTTGAGCTTTCTTGCACCATCATGGCTTGGCCCTTCTTCTTCTTCTTGTCATGGCTAGCTTTGAAAGCCAAGTCTTTCTTCTTGGAAGATGATGAGCCCTCTTCCGGAGTGATGTGCATGTACATCTCATGAGCATTGATCTTTCCCAATACTTGTGTCGGTGTTACGGTGGAAAGATCACTTTGGTGAAGCACGGTGACAATGTGACCATACTTCTCAACGGGAAGAACACTCAAGATCTTCCTTGCAACATCCGATTGGCTCATTTGAGTGAGCCCAAGAGCATTGAGGTCCTCTACAAGAACATTCAAGCGAATGTACATGTCATTAGCACTTTTTTTGGGAAGCATCTCAAAAGAATTAATTTTCTTTAAAGCAATGTGATAGCGTTCCTCACGCTCACTCTTAGTTCCCTCATGGAGAGCACAAAGATTTTCCCACAATTCATGAGCGTTCTTTGCATTACGCACACGATTGAAGATATCTTTGCTTAAGCCCCGGTAGAGTGCATTTTTGGCCTTTGTATTCCACCGGTCGTACTTCTCCTCGTCACCAATAGGGTTTGCGGGATCCTTGATAGCGGGAAGCCCTTGGGTTGCGGCTCTAAGACACCCAACATCTATGGCTTTGAGATACGCCTCCATGCGAATTTTCCAATATGGAAAATCATCCCCCTCAAAGGTGGGAGGTGGTCCTTCCCCGTTAGACATCTTGCTCTAGGTGGTAAAGCCTAAATTAGGAGCAACACGGCTCCGATACTAATTGAAAGGATCAAGATGCCCAAGAGGGGGGTGAATTGGGCTTTTCTAAAAAATAATTGCAAGAATTAAATTCTACAAGCCGGAATTCACCCCTAGTGCCTACTTGTGTTCCTAGAGAGTCTACCGATAAAAAGTTTTGCACCCTAGTTTCCAATCCTAGTCTAGCATGGCAATTCTAGGAATGTAAATCAAGCAATGAATGTAAATACGAGAATGTAAATGCTTGAATGTAAAGGGAAAGGAACACGGCGATGTTTTTCCGAGGTATCGGAGAGTCGCCACTCCCCACTAGTCCTCGTTGGAGCACCCACGCAAGGGTGTAGCTCCCCCTTGATCCGCGCAAGGATCAAGTGCTCTCTACGGGTTGATTCTTCGACACTCCGTCGCTCTGAATCACCCAAAACCGCTCACAAGATGAGTTGGGTCATCCACAAGCTCCGCCGGATGATCACCAAACTCCCAATCACCACCAAGCCGTCTAGGTGATGGCGATCACCAAGAGTAACAAGCTAGAACTCTCACTTGACCACAACGAGTCCAAATGAGAAGGTGGATGCACACTTGCTACTCTCTAATGGCTAGTGAGGAACTCTCAAGCTTTGATTCTCAAATCTCTATCCTCACTAGAGCTCTTGCACTCCCTTGCACTCTAAAGGGTTTTCTCAGCTGATCAAATGAGCAAGAGACCTCTAAAAGAGGTGGTGGGGATGTATTTATAGACCCCACAGACAAAACGAACCGTTACCCGCTGACTAAGCAAAACACGGGCTGACCGGACGCGCCGATCGAAGTGACCGGACGTGCCGGTCGCTCGTAACGGTCGAAATCCGAAAATCCAACTGAGTGACCGGACGCGCCGGTCAGGGGTGACCGGACGCGTCCGATCGTGCAGGGAGCTTACTATAAACGCACCGGACGTGAGGCCGCGTCCGATCGGTGATGACCGGACGCGTCCGGTCGTCTCTGGACCTTACTGGACTGTGACCGGACGCGCCAATCACACCCAGGTCGCGTCCGATCGGGTGTTTCCCTCAAGTGACACGTGTCGTCCTCTGACCACCGCGTCCGGTCCTCGCAAGGATCGTGTCCGGTCGTCAGAGCCGAAACCCTAGCCGCGGAACTGAACTGACCGGACGCGTCCGGTCATGCCGAAGACCGCGTCCGGTCAAGGGAAAACGACCTGAAACTTTCCGAAACGCGTCGCAACTAGAACCAAGTTGCTTCCAACTGAACTTTGAGCTATTCTAGAGCTGCCTAGTGCCAAGTTTAACAAGTGTGCACCACACCTAAACATAGGACTCGCCTAGGTCAAGCTACCTGCTGATGCCCCCCTTTATAGTACGGCCAAAAGAGAAAAACGAAGATCCTAACGACTATTCCGAATGTATCTCAACACCTCGACATCCGGAACTAACCGTCCTTAATCTTGACGTCACTCTTTTGAAAACCGAAACGATTTCCATCAAGGGACATGAATACCATGGTGCCCAAAGCAGTTATAACCTCCATGACCTAACTTACCCATGTTTCTGCAAAACACACGTTAGTCATGGTAATAAAGCGTTGTCATCAATTGCCGAAACCAAACCTTGGGGCCTAGATGCTTTCAATGAGGACATGGGTTCGGGAATCTTCATAGCCGAAGAGGATGATGAAGTGGAGGTCAATGGGCCACCGGATGCCCCACCAGAAGAGGAACCAGAAGAAGAAGAAGAAGAGGGGTTAAAGCCTGTTAGTGATGAGGATGGCAGGGAGATCCTAGACACCGACTCTGAGGACGATGCTTAGAGTAGTCATCACATAGCTACGATGTTAGGATCATCTTTTGTGCCCTCCCTGTGTTGGAGTGAGGCTTTGTAATAACTTGGCTTTTGGGATGTAAGGTCGAACCCTATGTTTCCTGGATGTTTAGTTTGAACCTGTTAATTTTGATCACAATTGGATGTCTTATTGTGTTGCGTTCGATGATGGTGTCACGATTAGCACCCTTCGGTGCCGCGACGAAACCGAGGGCCTCATGTGGCGCGCGACATAAGGCTGTGCTGCTTGGCACGCGCTGGTATCGAGGTGGCTAGTCATGATCCACCATGGAACTCTACCATTGAGAAGTCTCTTTGTGGTCAGTTTGAAGTAGCCTTTCTCAGTCGATTAGAAATTTTAGGATTGAATCCGAGTATCTGTACGAAGGGTCAAAAATCACGTAGATATGAAAGTGAATGGTTCAGGCACTGCTGTGCTCCCTGTGAGTGAGCCTTATACCAAAATACATCTGGTTGGATACCCACACATGATTGCGTCAATTGATGCGCTTGAATGGATTGTGCGGTTGTGATGAATTATTGTGCCTTGATTCTTTACAAAGTCATTTTTATGAAGTCAGTTTGACCTATTTACAATAATTCATCTACAAATTTCCCACATCATCAGTGCTCATTGGCTATGCATTTTGCAGATGTCGTACAACCTCCGTCGGGGTCGTGGCAATGAGGATGAGGAACAGCCACCCCCTCCGCCACCACCTACCCCGGCTGAGCTGATGCAGACCGTGGTCGAAGGGCAGCGCATGCTGGCAGATGCTATGCGCCAGCTTGCCAACCGGGAGGCTCGTCATGGCCGCCAGGGCCCAGAACCCAATCAATATAGTGATTTCAAGGACTTTCTTGACACTAAGCCCCCGCTCTTTAAGGAGGCGGAGGAACCACTGCAAGCCGACGAATGGTTGAACACTATTGAGAAGAAGTTTCGTCTACTTCGCCTGACTGATGAGCTAAAGACTGAATATGCTTCTCATCAACTGCATGGTCCAGCGGGTATTTGGTGGAGCCACTATCGTTCCACATTGCCTGCAAATGTCCCGGTGGCTTGGGACCAGTTCAAAGCAGCATTCCGTGGAAACTATATTCCTCCAGGTCTTATGGCTATCAAGCACACAGAATTCATGAGGCTGTCGCAGGGTAATAAAAGTTTGACTGAATATCTGCAATCTTTCAACAACCTGGCAAGGTATGCAACAGAATTTGTGGATACCGATGCCAAGAAAATTGCTAGCTTTAAAAGAGGCCTCGGCCCAAAACTGATGAAGACCATAGGCACTAGCAAGTGTGCTACCTTCAATTATTTTATCAGTGATGCTTTGACTCAAGAAAACAATAATGCTATTTATTCTGCCTCTAAGAGCCGCAAAAGGGCCATTGAGGCGAGTGCTTCGCAGTCTCGGACTCCAGTTGCACCTAGGGCTTCCCCTCGCCCACCTGCCCTGAATACCAAGTTCCGTCCACCGCAGAAGAAGCCTGCTGCTAAAACTGGGTTCCGCAAGGCATATACAGTCGCTCTGCCAAAAGGAAATTCTGATCAGAGCAGCTCCAGTGTTCCTCCCAGCAACATGCCTTGCTGGAACTGCAACAAGCCGGGCCATTGGTCCAGGAACTGTCCTTATCCTAAAAAGAATGTCAACCAAGGTGGCCGCCAGGGGCATGCTCATTATAACAGTATTGAGGAAATCCCATCTGGTGTGGTTGTCACTGCTGGTAAGTTCCTAGTTGACCAACATCCTTCAGTGGTACTTTTTGATTCAGGTGCTTCACATTCTTTTATCAGTCCTAAGTTTGCATCAAAGTTTGCACACAAATTACATACTGTTGAAGGTGGGGGTTATTGCATTAGTGCGGCAAGTGGAAATATTTCCACAAATAAAGTAGTGGGGAATCTTGAGTTTGAGATAGAAGGGCGAAAGTACTCGCTTGCCTTAGTGGTTTTGCCGGGATTAGGCATAGATGTTATTTTGGGCACGAATTGGATGAGTCAGAATGGGGTACTTATTGATACATCCATGCGGGTAGTTATGCTCAGAGATCCTACAGATCAAAAGGGTTTTCTAGTACAACTTCCTAGAAAAATTGATTTGTCGGGTGAAGTTCATGCTGTGCAAGCAAAAGCGTTGGCTGAAATTCCCGTAGTGAGTGAGTTTCTGTTGACGGTTCTTAAGTATCAATTTTAATTATCCAATAAATAAGGAAAAGGACCTATATGCAAGCAACACCTAGAATTAGGGTTTGATCTGACAGAATTCCACGAGTTTTGTTGTTTATCTGTTTCTGCAGGGGGTTATCAGGAAATACAAAGGAAAGGCCCACACGTCGGAATTACATAGAGATATTAACGTGTTCACCGATTTTCTATCATCTAGAAGACTCTAGAAGCCACGGGATCGAACGGGAGGCCGAACGGGCCCGGGACCAGGGCGCCCGCCCTGGACCCTGGGGCGCCCGCCCTAGGTCTGCAACCAATCAGGATGAGTCTCGCGGATTATGCCCCACTGACCTAAAGGATCAAGGAAAACCGTGCGATTAATGTCGGTTTGATCCGACGGCCCAGGTTCACTTGAAGGGACTATATAAGCAGGACCCCTGGCCCCTGGAGAGGAGAATCCAAGTCCATTATTTTCATATTTTCCAGAGAGGATTCAGAGAGAGAGGTTCCCTTAGGGTTCCCACCTCATTAGGGCTTAGCATCCAATGTGAGATTAGACTTAGTTCTTCTAGATTGAGAGAGATAGAGTGGAGGTATAGATCGAAGGAAGCCCGACCTGTCGGTGACTACTTCGAGGTTGTACCTGCAGGATCAAGTTCTCCTAACCCGAGGCTTGCTCCTAGGATTCTTCAGTATTTCGACTTCTAAATTCTAGTAAGTTCTTTGTTTTATTGTTCTTTGGTTTATGAGTTTACTTTAATCTCTTCGCGTAGAGTTTAGAGTAATCATCTCTAGCGTAAACGAGGTGTTTGGGCTAGGATACTCATAGATATCCCCTGTCTAGCCGGACCGTGGTAGTAGCGAGGAACGTGACATTTCCGTAGCTACCTTTGTATTCCATATCCCGTTAGCAGGATCGATAGGGTTTATAGGTGCGGGTCGAACATCCTTTGAGGTGTCTAGATTCCGTGAGCCTCTCCAATAGAGCAGTAGATCATCCTTACCAAGGTTAGAACGAGAGTGCAGTTGCAGTCTTCTCTATACATCGCTCACATCAAATCACAGTGGTTGTAGCCTAAAGGTTAGTAGTAATAGATTTGGTTAGTCAGATGCACGCTTTCTCCTAGTGGTAAAAAAATAAATACGATACTCTAGATAACATCCCGGGTGAAGTGCTCACCGATATCCGTGCGCTTGCGGATCATTTCCTAATTGCGTTACCAAATATCAACAAGCATTTCTGGCGCCGTTGCCGAGGAGAAAGACGGTTTGCTGAGATAACCTTGAATCTTACTACTAGCTTGTACCTATACTTTTATCTTTCTTTATCTTTTTATTCCTTATCTTTTCTTTATTCTTACCTTATGGAGAACCAAGATTCTAAATCAATCTATCAATTTGCAACACCTTCAGAAACTGACCTTTTACCATGGGAGTCATCACAGCCTATCCAAACATCCCAATATAGGTTAAGTTCAAGGTTAATTGCCATGATTGAGAACCTATCCTTTTCGGGAAAGGAAGACGAAAATCCTTACCTTCATATTAGAGATTTTGAGCAAACATGCGATTTTCTTCGCATTGAAGGCATTTCTTATAAGACTTTACGTTGGAAGCTTTTTCCTTTTTCCTTAAGAGGAGAAGCTAGACGATGGTATAGTCAGAAGGTAAGTCAACAACGAGGTGAATGGGGAGTCTTACGAGCCAACTTCTGTTTAGATTTTTATTCCCTCGATCGTATCGCCGACCTTAGACTCGAAGTTCTATCTTTTAAACAAAAAGAAAATGAAACTTTGGGAAAATCCTGGAAACGTTTTTCTGATCTTTTAGAATCTGGTCCAAAACTCAATATTGAAGACCCTATTCTCCTTTTTCATTTCTTTCGAGGTCTTCAGAAAGATCATAAACAAATGCTACATACAATGTCTAGAGGTTCTTTCTTTCGTATCCCTACTGATGAAGCTAGAGCAATCCTAGATAGAATCCTAGAAGCTGAGATGGATAATACCCTCCATGATGAAACCTACGAAGCCGAAGTAGACACTCTGCCGAATTCTTCACCTACTTCAGCTATCCCAAGTTTTGAGCCACAAAAGGAAGAAATTCCACCACCTGATTTCATGCTGGATATAGAATCCGATCTTTTTGCCGATTTTGGAAACATTTCAAACTACCATTCTATAGACAAACCCCAAAGCGGCCATTATAGCATTTGTTTACCAAGTGAATATCAATTGAGAGAGCTTATCTCAGTCATGAGTAGCGAATGGTTGGAGGAGTCAGAGCTTTCCTCTGAAGTGATCTGTTTGGATACACCTCCTATCACTATACGCTGTGCTTATGATTCTGATCAATTTGATGCTCTCTATAATCCTGTTGTGGGGATCAATATCATGTCTGAAGCTTTTGCACTTAAATTATTTGGAAAATTAATTTTAACCCCCACAACAAAGTTCATGAAGGAATCTTCGGGACGATTGGTCCCCAGTCTTGGAATTGTGAATGTCCTACCCTTTATGGTAGAAGGCTCCATGATTCATTTGAACTTTTATATCTTTGATACATGGGACTTTGACCTGTTGATAGGACAACCATTTAGAAGACTCCTTTATGAAGGTCAAACTGGAAAGCTACACATTTCATTTGGAAAAGATTTTAAATTCCCTATGACAATTTCTCACTCCTTGAATAATAAGATCGAGTCATCTCTTTTGCCTGATCCTATGGAAGAGGTAAAAGCTGCGTCTCTAGAGCTTTTAAATGAATCAGACTTAGAAGAAGAAGCCCCTTTCTTCATAGAAGAGGAAGCTGAACCTTCTGAACCTGAACCTTTAGATGAGTTTGCAGAAACACCCAGACCTCCTAAGAGCTTAAAACTTTACCACCCGGTCTTATCTATGCTTTCCTAAACAATAATCCAGAGTTTCCTGTGATCATTAGTAATAAACTCACTCAGGAACAAACTCTGTGATTAATGACCGTTTTAGAAAAACATCACTTAGTCTTTGGCTACTCACTCCAAGATCTTACAGGAATCAGTCCTATGATTTGCACCCATCGCATTCCGACAGATCCTTCTGTTTCACCTTCTCGGGAACCCCAACGTAGACTCAACAACGTGATGAGAGAAGTAGTTAAAAAGGAAGTTATAAAGTTGCTGCATGCAGGGATTATATATCATGTGCCGCATAGTGAGTGGGTGAGCCCTGTCCAAGTTGTGCCTAAAAAGGGAGGCATGACTGTTGTTACAAATGAGAAGAACGAGCTAATTCCGCAACGCACCGTCACAGGGTGGCGGATGTGCATTGACTATAGAAAACTGAATAAAGCCACGAAAAAGGATCACTTTCCTTTACCTTTTATAGATGAGATGTTAGAGCGGTTAGCGAACCATTCGTTCTTCTGTTTCTTAGATGGATATTTAGGGTACCACCAGATCCCGATCCATCCTGATGATCAAAGCAGAACCACTTTTACCTGTCCATACGGAACTTATGCTTATCATAGAATGTCTTTTGGGCTATGTAATGCACCAGCTTCTTTTCAAAGATGCATGATGTCTATATTTTCTGATATGATTGAAGAGATTATGGAAGTTTTTATGGATGATTTTTCTGTTTATGGAAAAACTTTTGATAATTGTCTTGAAAACTTAGACAAGGTTTTGCAAAGATGCAAAGAAAAGCACTTAGTCCTTAACTGGGAAAAATGTCATTTTATGGTTAGGGAAGGAATAGTGCTAGGACACCTAGTGTCTAAAAGAGGTATTGAGGTAGATAAAGCTAAAATTGAAGTAATAGAACAACTACCTCCACCTGTGAATATAAAAGGAATTCGAAGCTTTCTTGGCCATGCTGGTTTTTATCGCAGATTCATAAAAGATTTTTCATTTATTGCTAGACCACCTGTGAATATAAAAGATTTGATGATGCATGTTTAAAAGCTTTTGAATTATTAAAGAATGCACTCATCTCTACACCAACCATTCAACCCCCTGATTGGTCGTTGCCTTTTGAAATTATGTGTGATGCTAGTGATTATGCTGTGGGGGCAGTTTTGGGGCAAACAAAAGACAAGAAGCATCATGCAATTGCTTACGCCAGTAAAACTTTGACAGGAGCTCAACTTAATTATGCAACCACTGAAAAAGAGCTTCTGGCTGTTGTCTTTGCCATTGATAAATTTAGATCTTACTTAGTAGGAGCTAAAATAATTGTTTACACTGATCATGCTGCACTAAAATATTTGCTCACTAAAAAAAATGCTAAACCTTGCCTAATTAGATGGATCTTGTTACTCCAAGAATTTGACTTAGAAATAAAAGATAAAAAGGGAGTAGAAAATTCTGTTGCTGATCACTTGTCTAGAATGCACTTTAAGGATCCACAGGAAACACCCATTAATGATTCACTTCGGGACGACATGCTCTATGGAATCAACAGGTCTGACCCCTGGTATGCAGATATTGTTAATTTTATGGTTTCAGGGTATGTACCACCAGGAGCGAACAAGAAGAAGCTTATTCAAGAAAGTCGTTCACACATATGGGATGAGCCATACCTCTTCCGAGTATGCGCTGATGGCTTACTCAGAAGGTGTGTGACCACTGAGGAAGGGTGGAAGATCATCGACAGATGCCATTCATCACCATACGGAGGTCATTATGGAGCATTCCGTACACATTCAGAGATCTGGCAATGTGGATTCTATTGGCCTACAATGTATGAAGACACAAGGCAATATATCAGAAGATGTGGGCCATGTCAAAGGCACGGAAACATAAATACAAGAGATGCTATGCCACTCACCAACAACCTTCAGATTGAGCTCTTTGATGTTTGGGGAATAGACTACATGGGTCCATTTCCTCCATCAAAGAAGTGTGAATTCATCTTGGTGGCAGTTGACTACGTCTCCAAGTGGGTAGAAGCACTACCTTGCAAGCGTGCCGATAATATTAATTCAAAGAGGATGTTTGAAGAGATTATATTTCCAAGATTTGGAGTCCCTAGGGTGGTGATAAGTGATGGGGGATCACACTTCATCGACAAACACTTTGAGCATTATCTAGCAAAACATGGAATCCGTCACAACATTGCTACCCCATATCATCCTCAGACAAGTGGCCAAGCAGAGACTTTCAACAAGCAAATCAAGAACATTCTTCAGAAAACAGTAAATGAGATGGGAATAGCATGGAAGGAAAAGTTACCCGATGCACTCTGGGCATACCGGACAGCATACAAGACCCCAATTGGAATGACCCCATACCAATTGGTGTACGGGAAGACTTGCCACTTGCCTGTTGAACTAGAGTTCAAAGCACACTGGGCCATAAGAAGATGGAATATGGACCTAGATATTGCTGGAGATCATAGAAGAATGCAACTATCAGAATTGGAAGAATGGCGAGAGAAAGCATATCACAATTCGAAGATCTACAAAGAAAGAGTCAAAAGATGGCATGACAAGAGGATCAAGAAGAAGGAGTTCTCACCCGGAGATAAGGTATTACTTTTTAATTCCAGGGTGAAGCTTTTTGGGCATGGAAAACTCTGGAGTAAATGGGAAGGACCATACAAGGTAGTCAATTCATCATCCCACGGAGCTATTACACTTCAAAACGACGAAGGTACGTTATTCAAGGTAAATGGTCAACGTCTTAAATTATTTTTAGAACCCAATAAAGAATTAGAAGAAATAGACGTGATCCATTTTTACCTTCCGATGGAGAATTAAAGCCCGACCTTTTTAATCTGACGTTTTTGGGCCACGTATATATTTTTCGGGATAAAAATACTTCTAGAAACACGCTCGAGCAAGCGGGCCCGTAGAGGAGGCAGGCCCAGGGCGGGCACCCTGAGGATGAGGGCGGGCACCCTGCCCTGGTGTCCCCTCAGCCCCGGCCTCTTCTGACGTGCTTTCCTCATCTATGGTTATCCAGAAAATTCCGCGAATGGGTTGTTACGCACGCCCAGCAGCGGGATGGATCTATGGAAACCCTAGAGGCACTTTTTGACCCCTATATAAATAGACCCCTGACGTTAGCTTTCAACACCAATTCATTCAATCCTTCTCTCCTCCTCAATTAGAGCTTGTCTAGTTCCTTGCTTCTCCAATGGCCGACAAGACCCACCGCAACTGGGAGATCGTCCCTTATGACCTCAACCGCAAGCCCAAGGATGACCCCGACGCCTACGTCCCGGCCAACACAGAGTGACAGCTAGCAGCCCCACCATCAAACCAGCGCAGCTCAATCTCATCCTACTACGCCCAACCAGTTCTTACTGCACCACCGTAGCCCCTTCTTCTCAAGGGACCGTCGTCCAAGCAAGAAGCCATCGTCAAGACCAACCAGAGCGGCGAGATCAGCAGCGTCCACTACACTACGGAGAAGGAGAGGCCCTGCTTCGAAGGAGTTAGCACAACAAAAGTTCGCTTCATCCCACCAAAGGAAGCTCCTAAGCACGCTCTCAATTCGTTTGAGACACCACCGAAGCGCCGCAGGACCATAGCAGATGTGGATGAGGACATCAGGACAGCAAATAGACATATTATGGAACTTCAGTCCACAGTTAGCTCCCTTAGTAGGCAGGTCTCCAACCTGAACACTACTGTGCTTGTGCTTAAACGTGACCTTTCTGATGCCCTTGCTAGGATCAGGGATTTAGAGCAACACTGAGCTATCTAGATTAGACCTTGAGGCAGTGTGTCTTAGTCTTCATCATTAGATTCAATTAGATTCAATTCAGTTTAGATTAGTTCGCTTCATTAGTCAGTGTAATAAATGCCTCAAGACAAATAAAGATTATTATTATTATTATGCCTCGTGTATCTCCACTTTATTTTTATGCAAGAAAGCAGGAAACAAGTATGGGGGAATCCCCCGACATGGTAAATGCACTTCGATTGCACCACTCCACGATTCAGGTACATACTCTGCACGCTTTATTTACATATATACAAATACATATTGGGCTGTGTAGAATATTGTTCCTAACATGATAATTTAAAAAGACAAAAATATTTTTAATCATGATCAATCTCACTCTGTGATATTTCTGAAAACCTGCATTTATTGAAAATCATTTTAAAAACCATGTGTTACTCAAGTCATTGTGGAATGTGAGATGGTAGAATATGAGTATCTTATTCTTGAAATCTTTGTCGCTTGGAGATTTTCTTTTCAAAAACTTCAAAAATATAGCTACCATCCTCAATATTTTATATGCCTGATAAACCTAAAAATATTAATTTGCTTTGTATTGAGTTTGTGCAAAACGAGTTAGACCCTTGTTGAGAGATTTATCATGCTCCCAAGATCAAGACATTTTTATTCAGAAAGATTCACTCTTCCGAAGTATTATTGCATTAGAGGTATGGGCTATGCAAAAATATATTTCGAGGAAATAAAAAGGAGCAAGTGCTCGACAACCTCGTAGAAAAATGGACAAGTGTCCGGAAGTAGAATTAGGGGTACCTCAGTATCCACCTGAAAAAACATGAGATGATAAAAATATATATGGTAAAAAGAAAATGATAGCCCATGGTCCCTCTAATAAGCAATATGCCAGTAAGAGTTGACAAGTTTTAATTTTCAAAGTCTTTGATCTAAGAGTATGGCATTCCTCTCCTCGGATCTCGTTTTGACCCACGCAATATATGCAAAGTAAGTATGCTTGAGAATTTCTACAAATTAAAACAGCCTCAGTGAGATATACAAAAGATAAATGAGTGATCTGAGAGCCCCTATGAGGATAAAGGTATGCTAAGTTTTCTATTCAAAAATATATAAAAAAACTCCAAGTGACAGGGTTGAGAAGAAGAAAGGATCTCTACTTCAACCATATATTTCCCTGACTACAGTGCACAGTGGACATTCACAACACCCTGCAGGTATAAAAAGAATGCTTTACAATGTTTCAACCCCAGTTATTTTTCTGAACCATCCTTTTCTCGAGGACGAGTAAAAGCCTAAGTATGGGGGTGTTTGTTGACGGTTCTTAAGTATCAATTTTAATTATCCAATAAATAAGGAAAAGGACCTATATGCAAGCAACACCTAGAATTAGGGTTTGATCTGACAGAATTCCATGAGTTTTGTTGTTTATCTGTTTCTGCAGGGGATTATCAGGAAATACAAAGGAAAGGCCACACGTCGGAATTACATAGAGATATTAACGTGTTCACCGATTTTCTATCATCTGGAAGACTCCAGAAGCCACGAGATCGAACGGGAGGCCGAACGGGCCCGGGACCAGGGCGCTCGCCCTGGACCCTGGGGCGCCCGCCCTAGGTCTGCAACCAATCAGGATGAGTCTCGCGGATTATGCCCCACCGACCTAAAGGATCAAGGAAAATCGTGCGATTAATGTCGGTATGATCCGACGGCCCAGGTTCACTTGAAGGGACTATATAAGCAGGACCCCTGGCCCCTGGAGAGGAGAATCCAAGTCCATTATTTTCATATTTTCCAGAGAGGATTCAGAGAGAGGTTCCCTTAGGGTTCCCACCTCATTAGGGCTTAGCATCCAATGTGAGATTAGACTTAGTTCTTCTAGATTGAGAGAGATAGAGTGGAGGTATAGATCGAAGGAAGCCCGGCCTGTCGGTGACTACTTCGAGGTTGTACCTATAGGATCAAGTTCTCCTAACCCGAGGCTTGCTCCTAGGATTCTTCAGTATTTCGACTTCTATATTCTAGTAAGTTCTTTGTTTTATTGTTCTTTGGTTTATGAGTTTACTTTAATCTCTTCGCGTAGAGTTTAGAGTAATCATCTCTAGCGTATACGAGGTGTTTGGGCTAGGATACTCATAGATATCCCCTATCTAGCCGGACCGTGGTAGTAGCGAGAAACGTGACATTTCCGTAGCTACCTTTGTATTCCATATCCCGTTAGCAGGATCGATAGGGTTTATAGGTGCGGGTCGAACATCCTTTGAGGTGTCTAGATTCCGTGAGCCTCCCCAATAGAGCAGTAGATCATCCTTACCAAGGTTAGAACGAGAGTGCAGTTGCAGTCTTCTCTATACATCGCTCACATCAAATCACAGTGGTTGTAGCCTAAAGGTTAGTAGTAATAGATTTGGTTAGTCAGATGCACGCTTTCTCCTAGTGGTAAAAAAATAAATACGATACTCTGGATAACATCCCGGGTGAAGTGCTCACCGATATCCGTGCGCTTGCGGATCATTTCCTAATTGCGTTACCAAATATCAACAGTTTCCTGATGTTTTTCCCGATGATTTGTTGGGACTCCCTCCGGATCGGGATGTGGAATTTAAAATCGAGTTGTTGCCTGGCACGGCACCCATCTCTAGAAGACCTTATAGGATGCCTCTGAATGAGCTAGCTGAACTTAAGGTGCAGTTGAATGAAATTTTGAAGAAGGGGTTGATTCGTCCTAGTTCGTCTCCGTGGGGATGCCCTGCTATCTTTGTGAAGAAGAAGGACCAGTCTTTGCGGATGTGTGTAGATTATAGACCTCTAAATGCAGTCACTGTCAAAAATAAGTATCCTCTGCCACGTATCGATATCTTGTTCGATCAGTTGTCTAAAGCTAAAGTCTTTTTCCAAGATTGATCTGAGGTCTGGTTACCATCAGATTAAAATCCGTCCTGAAGATATTCCAAAAACCGCTTTCTCGACCAGATACGGCCTTTATGAGTATCTTGTTATGTCTTTCGGCTTGACGAATGCCCCCGCACACTTCATGTGCTTGATGAATTCGGTGTTTATGCCCGAATTGGACAAGTTTGTGGTGGTGTTTATTGATGACATCATGATATATTCTGAAAATGAGGAAGAACACGCTCAACACCTGCGTATTGTCCTCATCAGACTGCGAGAACATCAACTGTATGCAAAGTTCAGTAAGTGTGAATTCTGGCTTCGTGAAGTACCTTTCCTTGGGCATGTGTTGTCCGATGGGGGAATTATGATGGATCCCACCAAGGTACAGGAAGTATTGAATTGGAAGGCTCCTACTTCGGTTCATGAGGTCCGGAGTTTTCTTGGGTTGGCTGGCTATTATCGTCGCTTCATCCCGGATTTCTCAAAAATAGCCAAACCCACGACTCAGTTGCTGCAAAAAGACACCAGGTTTGTCTGGACTCCTGAGTGTGATGTGGCTTTTCACCAACTGCGAACCCTCCTAACCTCGGCTCCAGTTTTGGCACAACCGGATATCGAGAAACCATTTGATGTTTATTGTGATGCCTCAGGCATAGGTTTGGGAGGTGTTTTGATGCAGGAAGGCCGAGTAATTACATATACCTCTCGGCAACTTCGGAAACATGAGGTGAATTATCCAACGCATGACTTAGAACTGGCTGTAGTTGTTCATGCTTTGAAAGTGTGGCGGCATTATCTGCTGGGCAATGTCTGCAATATCTACGCGGACCACAAAAGCCTCAAATACATCTTCACCCAACCCGAGTTAAATATGCATCAAAGAAGATGGCTCGAGTTGATTAAGTATTATAACCTTCAAGTACACTATCATCCTGGCAAGGCAAATGTGGTTGCGGATGCTTTAAGCCGTAAGTCTCATTGTCATTCCTTAGTTGAAACTGATTTTCATCGATCTCGCCTTCTACATCCAGCAGTCTTGTACAACATCACTGTCAGTTGTACTCTTAAAAGTAGAGTTATTGAGCTCCAAAAGACTGATCCTGGTGTATTCCACATAAAACGTAAGATGAAAGAGGAAGAAACTAAGCATTTCAGGGTAGATGAAGAAGGTGTACTGTGGTTTAAGGATAGATTAGTGGTACCTAAGGACCGAGAGCTTAGAGATCAGATCCTGTCCGAAGCACATTCTTCCAAGTTGTCCATCCACCCTGGTAGTAATAAGATGTATTATGATTTGAAGCCACTTTATTGGTGGACTAAGATGCGGAAAGAGATAGCTGCATACGTTGCGAGGTGTGATACCTGCTGTAGAGTTAAAGCGGTACACATGAAAGCTGGGTTACTTCAACCACTTTCTATCCTAGGTTGGAAATGGGAAGAGATAAGTATGGATTTCATTGTCGGACTTCCTCCTACTGTCAAAAATCATAACTCCATCTGGGTAATTGTGGATCGTTTGACTAAATCAGCTCACTTCATTCCGGTTAGAGTGGACTATCGTCCCACTGACTATGCTGAGTTGTACTTCAATCAGATCATCCGACTCCATGGGGTACCTCGTACTATCATTTCTGACCGTGGTCCCTAGTTCACTGCTCGCTTTTGGGAGCACTTGCATCACCTTCTGGGAACCAAGTTAGTGAGAAGCTCTGCTTATCACCCCCAAACGTCAGGTCAGACTGAACGAGTAAACCAAATCTTGGAAGATCTGTTGTGGGCATGTGTAATATCATCCAAGGGTTCTTGGGAAAAATGGTTGCCTCTAGCCGAGTTTTCGTACAATAATAGTTACCAAGAGAGTATTAAGATGGCCCCGTTCGAAGCCTTGTACGGTCGTAAGTGTAGAACTCCACTAAACTGGGTAGAAGCTGGTGAAAGAAGGTATTACGGTATTGATTTTGTTCAGGAAGCTGAGGAACTAGTCCGTACCATCCAAAAACATATGGCTGTAGCCCAAGCTAGACAGAAAAGTTATGCGGATCGTCGTAGAAAGCCACTCGAGTTTGAAGTTGGAGACTTCGTTTATCTGAAAGTTTCTCCGATGAAGAGTGTACAACGTTTTGGTGTCAAGCGGAAACTTGCACCGAGATACGTGGGTCCTTTCCAGATCATAGGCAAGAGTGGAGCTATTGCATACAAGATCCAGTTACCTCCTGAAATGAGTGTCATATTCAATGTTTTCCATGTATCTCAGCTCAAGAAGTGTCTTTGAGTTCCTGAGGAGAGAGTTCCTTTAGGAGATATCAGGCTTGAATCTGATTTAACTTACGAAGAAAAGCCAGTCCGAGTGATCGATACTCAAGAACGAGTAACTAGAAGCTGAGTGGTTAAGTGGTATAAAGTGATGTGGAGTAATCAGGGTAGTGAAAGTGACGCTACGTGGGAACGGGTGGACTATTTGCGGGATGGTTATAAGGAATTCTATGAAAAATGGTAGCTTTCCAAATCTCGGGATGAGGTTTTTATAAGGGGGGAGGGCTGTAACACCTCAGGTGTTTAGCTCCATAATTGGATTGCATTTCATAAGCATGAGCATCATTAATATCATCCATGTCTTGTTTTGCTTGCAACATGAATATGCAACATGCCTTAATGTGTTGTGGTTTCACAAAGTGTTTGCTTATGAAATGTGAGTAGTGCAAATTGTAGGTACAACATGAGGTCACACATTTTGAAATATGACAATGTGGTTAGCACCTTTTGTTGGGATCAATGGGTGCAACAAAGTCTTGCAACATTTGCAACATGACAATGCAACATTTTTGGGGGTATTAGGGTTTTGATTGTTTCCAATCATGTGACACTAGTGTTTTTGTGTAACTAAGGGGTAGAGTAGCTAATTATATCTTACAACACCTTAATTACACTTAGGGTCACTAGTGGAGCAAGGTTCATGTTGACCAAAATTACCAAAATGCCCTCCAATGTACTGTTGACCAAGAATAGACCCTAGAATGCTTTGGTTTGACCAATTAAAAAGTCTAGCTTAGACACCTTGTATGGAGGAGCAACCTTAAGAAAAGTTGTAGAGAATTTCCTAGGGAGCAAAAGTCTCAATATGGCCATCTCATGAAAATGGTTAGAACATGCTCAAAAATGGCCCACAAGTCAGGTTGAGGGGCTGCCTAACACTTGGAAATATTCTAAGTCTAGAAACCTGATTTCAGTTTCATTGTGCCTT
The DNA here is from genome assembly GCA_038087645.1 of Saccharum hybrid cultivar R570. Classification (NCBI taxonomy): domain Eukaryota; kingdom Viridiplantae; phylum Streptophyta; class Magnoliopsida; order Poales; family Poaceae; genus Saccharum; species Saccharum hybrid cultivar. Next base: position 9,024,937 of record JAQSUU010000005.1, on the reverse strand, counting down.
ACTTTGACGCCTTGTAACTCCTAAACCAAGCCGAACCAGTTCTTGAGCCAATTAGCAAAATTGTAGCCCTCATGTAGCTCTACAACTTTGATGTTATCACCTTTGGCTAACTCGAGCTGGTTTAGGAGATAATCATCGTTGAAATCACGCTGTCAGTCACCATTTCCGGCATCATCGATTCAGTCATTTTAGTTCTTCAGTCGGTGTGGCCGACCGGCCGCAGACTCGCGCAGACGTGTTGACGCGGTGGCGGCCGTACGGCGGCCGTGGCCCCACCGGTCAGTCCACGGGGTCTTCAAGAGTGCCACGGTACACCAGGGTGGCCTCCATTCCCTCTCCCTCCCTCTTTCACCCTCAACACGGAGGAACCGAGCCGCCATTGCCGCCTCCACTCCGGCGAGCTCGCGCGCGCTCACCACCGCACCACTGCCCACCAAAACTCGCCCACCGCTCCGCCTTGAAGCCCCCTCCATCCTCCACCTCGCATTTGGGTCAATCGTGTGGAGGTAAGGCAGCATTGCCGTGTCCGCCACCGTCCGCCTCGAATGTTCCTCGCCGAAGCGCTCCCCGTAGCGTGGCGATACTCCTCTAGTGTCTTACCGTCTCCATTCTTGGGTGCGTTGAGTCCGCCTTGAGCCGCTAATGCTCACAGGACCGGCCAATTGGGCCGCAGCCGTGGACCACCATTTTCGTCGCCGACCACCTTACCTACCGCCATAGTCCCCTTAGGTGGTACCCATAGGTTCGCATCGTTGAGGTGAACGTGACGGTGCACTTGGCTTCACCGAAACCGCCACCGGCGGTGAACTCCGGCCACCGTTCCCCTCCTCTGTCTTCTCTCTCACTGCCATCCGGTCCCACCTGGCAGGCGTCGCGTGCGCGGGCGGAACGGCCTGAGCAGGCCGCGCGCGCAGTTGGGCCGCGTCAGCGTAGAGGCCGGCCCAGTAGCGAGTTAGGGTTCAGTTTTTGTTTTTCTTTTTATATTTGCCACAGATTTTAGATAATGTTTGGAAAATGTATATCTTGGGTTTTACTTGCTCAAAAATTATAAAGTAAATTTTGTTATGCTCTGCATGATGTGTAGTATTTTAGAGAAATATAACTCTGATAGGTGATGTTTAGTTTCTGGGAGATTTAAATAGGTTTTGGAAATGTGTTTTAAAATAAATGCAAATTTGTTAAATGAATAACTTGAGTTGTAGTGTTCCAAAAATTATGAAATTTGGTGAGTAGGCTAATTTATACCTGTATTAGCTCTGGTAAAAATTTGGGCATTAGTGCTTAAGTACTTTTCAAGTTATAATGCTATCATGTTGTTTTAGGGAATACTTGAATGAAATTTAGTAATTTTTCTACATGTGCAATATTCTTATAAATTTTTGGAGAATGTCCTGGTACCCTAAGGTGTCTAAGAAAAATATGAAATCTGTTGTTTGATACTTTTCAATGTGATTTGTTAATTATACAAAAATCAGCCTTTTTGGCTTGTGAATTTTGTGTAGGGAGTTTCTGTGAATAATTTTAGTTCAAATTTTTATAGTAGCCTCTTTTTGGGTCAGAAAGTCTCCTGTAATTTTTGTAGAATTTTATGAGCAGTTTACATATATGATTAAAATTCTACTTAATTAATTAAGTAAATAAAGAAAGGGGTGCAAATAAATATTCTAGGTGGGCACATCTTACTTTCTGGTGTTTTTGTGACCCATGTGAACTTTTGGTAACATTAATTTGGTCTTAGGGGAAGTTTTCCACATAAATAAATATTTAATCTTTGCAATTCTAGGTTTGCTGGACAGCTGGTAGTATCTTTGGGTTTGACCTTTGATAAAGGTGTTTGCTGGAAAACTTGTAAATACCAAAGTTGTAGTAAACTTGATAAACTAGCTTATATCAAAATTTAGGAGTATTTGGCTTAGTAATTTGGGAGTTATTGCTGTTTTAAGTGGCAGTCCAGAATTGGCTGCTCTCTGTTTAGAGAGGACAGATTCTGGAACTTCTGAAATTCGACATGCCAAACTTAGGAATTAAGGGTTGAGGTCTGAAAATAATTTGTAGGGCATTTCATAAGCTTTCCAGATTGTCTTAGATCATATCTTTTGGAGTTCGGAATCTCCAGTTATGTTAGAAACAATTAGCTGCTGTCCAGAATGTCTTGCTGTGATATTTTGGTGTTGGATGTGGTAACCTAAGTAATGTTACTCTTGTGATTGTTAGGTGTTAGGGCCTTAACCGAAGAAGAACAACTATACCTTAGGTTGAGTAGATTAGGTGAGTACTTCTCTACCGGAGAGGAAATTTGCACTTAATAATTGAAGTGATTTGAATAGAGCTTAAGAGTGTGGTAATGCATTTCATTCCGAGCATGTTGCATCTTTCATTATGCATCCATGAAATTTATTATGCACTCATGCAATAGGTGTTCCGGAGGGGGTAACGCTCCTCGAGTTCGAGCAAGTGATCCCGGAGGAAGTCCAGGACCAGCCGGAGGAGCCAGAGGAACCAGTCGGCGGAGGAGACGCCGCTGAGGACTTGCCTGAGTGTCCTGACCACCAGCCGTCGACCTTTCTAAAAGGCAAGCCCCGGTGCATGCTGAACCTATTGTTTTATAAATTAATCTTGAGTACTTTTAATTGTTTACTGCATTAAGTTGTAGGAGTTATATGAAAACACTTGCTGCATTATACCTGTCCTTGTCCAGATATTGTACTTAATCCTATAATAGGTTTAGGTACGTGTCAATGCTTAGCCCTGCTTAGTCCGGTAGAAGTCGGGTGATTTTCGGTCATCCGCGAGATATAGGATTGGGTCATGAGTGGCTTTATGGCTATCGTGGATGGAACCATGCTTTAAAATGAAATTGAGACCGGGCGGGAGTTCGGTAGTACAGCCGCAAGACACTTCACGTCTTAGGTGTGGAGCTATGCCCGTCTGAGTCGTTTAAGGACCGATTCGCTGTACGTCCTTGAGTCATGTTGAACGCAGTCTAATACTTAGTTGGCCGGATAAGTCGTTCCGACCGCGAAGTCGAGTAGTATGGTTTAGGCCGGGAATCGAATGGTAGGTTGCATCTTGGAGAGAAAGGATGTGCTTTGGGACATTGGCGTGAGACCAAGGGGGGGTTAGAGTCCCTATCACCTGGCAGAGTGTCGCCCTTGGGGACGCGACATTATTCGGACCCGCGATTCCTGAACTATACGAAAGATGACCTGAGCAGCCCTCGCTAGGCGTGACTCGGTGAGTGTTAGAAATACCCCTCCAGCTGGATAGGAATTTGATTCGAATCGCCGTCGCTCCCGGTTAGTGAGCACTTGACTTGAGCAGCGGCAACGTAGATCTCATTAATTGAACAGATGGTTAAGTGAATGATACAATGTTGCCACAATTTATACCTGCTATGGATATAATGTTAATAATTGTTTGATGATAATCAAGTGCATGTTTAGTTCAGGTGCTAAGATAGATGACAGGTAAATGCTAAAAATAACTGCTAGTACAGGTTATAAGAATTTCAATTACTTATGCCTTTCTGCAAAAATGTGATGTCAGCTAGCCTCTTGTGTAAGCCTTGCATAATCCTTGGTGTACTCTTATTTCTGGTTTTCGACGGGTAAGTCTAGCTGAGTACATTCTAGTACTCAGGGTTTATTCCCTCCTGTTGCAGATGATATGCTCTATCAAGGCTTCTGCAAAACTTGTCTCCACCCTGCGGGTGACAAAGACTAGATCACTAGGGCGTGATCATCTTTTATGTACTTTCCCTGATGCTTTTGCGGGTTGTGATCAACAAGACTGGCAGTAGTTAAACAACTGGTGTGTGTTATGCTTCCGCTACTTTGTGAACTTGGTTTGTAATAATTTGAGACTCCGTATGTGTAAACGTACTTCAGAACTACTTGTGAAATGTAACGTATGATGTGTATGTTGAATGATGCGATCTTGGTTGTAAGCAAGTTGGTTTGAAATCCTTCGTGGTTTCGATTGACTACCGGGATTATATGGGCTCAAGTTCAAAAATTTGAGCGCTTCGGTGCTTGTTTTTGTACTTGTGCTCTTATAATTTGGTCGGTTATTTTACAACTTTCTTGACCGGGAAGTACATGGGCACATTGATGATGGCAGCTGCTGTTGATCCAGAGAACCAGATAGTACCCATGGCTTTTGCTTTAGCAGTGGGTGAGAACAATGAGTCCTGGTCATGGTTCATGTGGTTACTACGTGTCCAAGTCGTCGGCCCATCTCGCACTATATGTTTGATATCAGATCGGCACGCAGAGATTCTTAATGCTGCAAATGAAGACATCGTTGGGTTTCCGCCTCTGGTGCATAGGTGGTGCATGCGACATTTTGTCGCTAACTACTGGAGGCGTCATAGGAAGAAGGAGGTATGTGACATGGTAAAGGAATTGTGTTGTAAACATACGGAGCATGAGTTCAAGGAAACCAGGAGAGAACTTGACAAGGTAATGAACCAAGCCGGCAAAGCATGGTTAGATGAGCAGATAGAACACAAGGCTAAGTGGGCGTTAGCATATGACGAGGGGATTACAGGTACGGCATCATGACCACCAATTCGTCCGAGTCTTTCAACCGTGTATTCACAGGAGTGCGATCTTTGCCAGTGTCCGGGATTGTTGAGTACTCATTTATGAAGTGCAACGAGTATTTTGTCAAGAGGTGGGAACTAGCGCAAAAGAAAATTGCTGAGCACGGGAACTGGGGAAAGGTAGGACATGAAAACTTGCAGGAGGCCGAGGAACTAGCGAAGATGCAGGACGATGAGCCATATGGACCTGACCGGCACGTGTTCGGTGTTCGAGGTACAGGCGGCACAAGCATAGGTGGGGAACATTACGGTGGCCGTAACTACCGAGTGGATCTAGAAAGAGTTCAGTGTAGTTGCAATGTCCCTCAGATAATGCATGCACCTTGCTCTCACATGATCACGGCTTGCAGGATAACGGGATATGACCACACAGTTCTACCATATATGTCACCCTTGTACCTAAGTGCCAACACCCTTAGTATCTGGTAGAAGAGCTTCGAGCCGTACCTGGACCCTTCGCAGTGGCCCAGTTATCATGGTCCTGACTACGCTCCTAATTCGGCCCTACGGAAGGTAGGGAAGGGGGGAGGAAGAAGAAGAGACTGAAGAGTGACATGGACGCTATGAAGGGATATGGAGCGGACATTTACGGAGGGCGAGACTTCAACGAGACCTGTGGCAGGAATCTTTGATCGGTTTGTGGAGAACCAGGTCATAAGGCTAGCAGGCATATGAGGCAAGGGCAGCAGGTCCACCCTTAGAACTTATTTTTCCCTAACAAATATTGTTATTTGCTTTTCATTTCGTATTCATGGTACTTTTATGCATTTGCTATTGTTATTTCCCATATGTACTAGCTATTCAAATTGTATTATTGATTTGCATGTATTTATTTCCCATATGCATGTACTTACTACTAATGTTTGCTCTAACACTTTATTTGTGATTTTGAAATAGGATGGCCCCTCGTCGAGCGACCCAGGGTCCCACGCCGCACCCTGACTACTCCATCCTTGAGTTGGAGTACGACAACGAGCTTCGAGCTCGCGCGCTGAACCATGGGGACGACGAGGTTCCCATGCCACCTTTGAGGGCACGCACGCACAACAGCCAGTTGCGGTGGGACGAGCACTACGAGCTGTTCATATGGCGTGCCGACTTCCTCGAGCTTGTCCGCACCTTCCTGGCAGGTCTTCCGCCCTTGAACCCCGCGCTTCTCACTGCAGCTGTGGACAGGTGATACTCATTTCCCGCTTAAGGTAAAAAATGATGTGGCCACAAAGACTTAACTGACAATTTTCTTTTCAATGACAGGTGGAGGCCCGAGACCCACTCGTTCCACCTTCCTTGCGGCGAGATGACGATTACCATGCAGGATGTGAAGGCTATCCTTTGCCTTCGGTTGGGGGCTTGGTAGTGACAGGTGTCTTGGATCCAGACACCTGGAAGCAGAAGGTCCAGGAGCTCACTGGCTATATGCCTCCGGACGACGAGGTTGCTAAAAGGTAGAAGTAAGTAGTTGTACATTATTTAGTAATTGATTTGAATTTAGAATTTTTTCTAATCAATGTCATTTGTGCATTTCAGGAAGACTTCTGGTGTCACCCATTTGTGGCTCTTCCATCACTTCAATGACTTGGACACCGACGCTCCTGCTTGGGAGATCGAGAGATATGCTCGAGTGTGGCTGTGGCACTTCCTAGCGTCATTCCTCTTCCCTGACTCGTCGGGCAACACCATCAGTTGGATCTTCGTCGACATTGTGAGCAAGCCGTGGGAGGAGATTGCGGCGTACAGCTAGGGCTCAGTAGTCCTTGTGTGGACATACAGGCAGCTATGCGATGCCTGTCGCCACACCAGCACCTCTGCGTCACTTGGTGGCTGCGTGTACCTTCTTCAGATCTGGTGTTGGGAGAGATGGTCTGTTGGCCAGCCCCTACTTCGTCGTCTTCCTGTAAGTAAAAACTTTTGGTTCCTAGTATGATGTTCTTACAAATGCTATCAATTTCAATGGTGTAATCCATTTGCTTGTTCATTGCAGGATTGGTTCGGCCAAGATACACGGCCTACAACCCTGTACATGTGGAGCACTTCTGAGACTGTCACAGGGAACAAGCGGCGCAAGTACAGGGAGTGCACGGACTTGCTAGACTGCCTCACACAGCACCAGGTAAGTTGTTTGTAAAGAACAAGTGCTGTGTTTTTGTAACTGCACTATTTTCAGAAGCTAACACAATTTTGACTTGTTCAGGTGAACTGGAGTCCTTGGGATACACAGGAGCTTAGGGACTACCTGAGCCCTAGATGCTATGAGGAGGCGGAGGAGTTTTGCGTGAACGTGCCACTGATTTTCTTCCACGCTGTCGAGATCCACATACCTAGCAGGGTGCTGAGGCAGTTCGGGAAGGTGACGTCCTTCCCGCCACTTCAACTCACCACCCACCAAAAGTTGCACGGGTGAATTTCTATCTCATAACCATTTCACACTTTTCGATGTATATGCCCACAACTAATCATTGTTTTGTTGCAGGTACAATCGACAGAAGCAGTATGGCAACTACGACTAGGGTGACATCCATAGGGACTCCATCCTTATATGGATCCATAGGGAGAGGGTCACATTCCATAGTGGTGATCCACACGACCAGTACACCTTTGACAAGTACCTTCGGTGGTTCCACAGGAACGCGAGGACTCACATCAGGCCACCCTACACCGACGAGATTGAAGTGGACTCAGAGGAAGAAGTCATTGCAGACGTGTATGACGAGGACACTAGGCACGAGACACAGCCACAGAGAGCCCCTCTTCAGAGATACGTGGTAAGATTATCAAATCCATTCAATTGATAGCTAAAGCACTTTTGCTTGTTGTAACCTAACTGTTTCCGTACATAGGCCCAACAGTTGTCGAGGATGTCAAACGAAGCAGTGTTCCGTCTCCACGAGTCCAGAATGCACGGTCCCAGAGTTCTGGAGACCTATGTCCTGGTACAATCATCTTCTAAAGACTGCAACAAATACACTAATTGCACTCATTTTCTTAAATTAATATATGTGTAATGTGTTTATTTGCAGAAATGTAAGAAGCTCTTTAGGAAGCTCTCTCAGAAGATGAGCTGCATGGAGACCCAGTGGGAGCCGCCCACTGACACGGCGTGGTCTGGTGGCACTACTTCAGGCTCTGTGAGGACACCGGCCGGTTCTTCCGGGGCGCCCATAGGCACCACTTCTTCAGTCGTGCGTACACCGATGCACTACAGCGGTGCCGGTCGTACGCCTCCACACCACAGCATCGGGAAGGGCCCTGTAGATGTGTCTGAGGAGGAGGACGAGGCCGCGGTGTCCTTCGACGAGGACGAGGATGACGAGGAGGCGGCACCGGGCTTCCACCGGGACCCTTACCACCAGGACATGCTTGGTTCCTCGCAGCTCTAGGATGCACCGTTTGGTACCTAGGGAGAGACACAGGTACTACTTATTTGTTATGTGACATGTCGCTTCAACTTGCCTCAATTTACTTAGTTCATGCTTGACATGTACTCATTTGCAGGGGAGCAGTCACGCGCAGCAGCCACGCCGTTAGCCATCCCGTCGCGACCGCACCAACGTCGGCTAGACTCCCAACATGTTGCCTACAGAGCCCAAGACAAAGAGGAAGACGAAGAAGCCGTACACTCCTAAGCCATAGGATCTAGATGCCTTAGGACCTTATGTCATGAACTTGTCGTATTCATGTCGAACTTGCTTTAGAAACTGTCCGAACTTGTTTCATAACTTTGTGTTCGTACTTGGTGTTGCAATGATGGTTTCGATGTGAACTTAATGAACTTGTCGTTGCATTGTTGGTATTGTTGTTGTTTCTATTAGATATTCTACTGTGTAATTGTGTGTCACATGTCCCTATGAACGAAAACGAAGAAAATAGGAAGAAGTTTACTGTTTCCTACACTTCGGTGCTACCGCGCCATAGTTGGTGGCGCGGCAGCACTGACGCGCCATCAGCTATGGCGCGGCAGCACCAAAGTGCAGGAAACAACAAACTTCTTCGGTGCTGTCTACTTTCTATCGCCAGGACAACAACAAACATACGAATGACGTTGTTGATTAAGAATTACATACGACACTAGTACATCATATGCAATTGTCCTTAGGGCATCACAAATATGGTTCTAGTACATGCCAAGTCACTGAATACATGCATGCCTCTCCTCAGGGAGTCATGTACTGAGTAAGCAACTCGTCATCGTCGGAGCACCACTCCTCTACCACAACCTCATCGGTGTGGCTAGCCTGACCTGCATTGCCCTGTTCTGCTTTTCACTTAATGTAAGCGGCCTCTGCTGCCTCTGCAGCCTCTGTGGCCTGAGTGAACCAGGCGTCCTCGTCCTCCTCAGCCTGCCTCTGCAAGTCCGCCTCAGCAAGAGCGATGAGGTCGCTCAGCCATCCAATGTCATCATCATCCTCCTTTGCTTGCAAGCCCGCCTCAGCTAGAGCGACGAGGTCGCTCAGCCGTCCAGTGTCATCGTCCTCATCCTCCGCCTCATCGTCCACCACAATGGGACATTGAGCGGTGCGTCCGGCTAGCGCATGGTGCTCATTCACCTTGTTCTCCACATACCTGGCACGAGCAACATCTGCCAGGTACTCCCCAGTTGTCCCAATCTCTGAAATTTCAAAATACGACAAGTTAGCGAAGCAATTGTAATATATTCAAAATGAGGCTGTGAAAATAAGATGCTTCCAGTGACTCACTGGCACACAATCCAGCAATCGTGTCATCAAGGGGCTTCATCTGTGCTCTCTCCTCCTCCCCCATAGCCTTCCTTGCCCTATCCGCCTCCTACTCCTCCTGTCTCTGCAACCTCCACTTTTTTTGCCAAATAGTGAATGGGGTTGGAATGCCCATATCTCTAGCATACTTTTCTATTTTTTTCTTCCAATCCGAAATGAAAAGACTGATGTAGTTAGGACCATAGCCCCTCGCCCATTGAATCTTTTTCCTCCCCTCCAACTCATCCAAGAACTTTTTCTTACCCTCATAGGATTCCCACTTGCATTTCCGGGTGCTCTATTCATAAGAAATTGTTTAGTTAAAACTTGATGTAAAAGAAGATGAAGTAATACGATTCAGTCAAGTGCACTAAACTAACCAACCTCATCGTAGTCAACCATATGGCCGCAATAGTGGCCAATGCCAAGGCCCGAAGGGACTAGGCCATAGTTGGATTGGACTCCACATTCGCACATTACAAGAGGGTCTCTATAGATCAACTTCTCCTTCTTTTCCTTCTTCTCCTTTTCTTTTGGCTCCGTCCAATGACTCTTAGGATCCAAAGCCACTCTTTGAATGTACACATTGGAATGGCGTGATCCTAAAAAACAAGCACATTAGTACATAAAACCATGTCTCAACGTCTCAAAACAGACACTTTGCACTTACTGGATGCGTGAGAGGACAAATGACCACCTATTTATTCTACGGGTTTATCACAGCTCGCTCTTCGCAATGGCACTTGGGAGGGTCGTCAAGCCGTTTCAACCCCAAGAGCTTTACCTCCTCCTTCGTCAGCGGAGGTGGAACCCAACGCTGGAACTCCTCACGCTTCCAATGACCTCCCCAATCGTGGAAAAGGAGGAAGTTTGGGTCAAACTTGTCTGGACCGTCGATCCACTAGAAGAAGAAGCACCTGAAGTAGGGCTACAAAAATGATTCGAACAAATTAGCAGTAGCCAAAGAACACAACTGAACAGCATGAAAACCATTTGAAAGCATGTAGGCCCCGAGAGTTGGTTTTGGCAATTGATGACAACGCATTATTACCATGACTAACGTGTGTTTTGCAGAAACTTTAGTAAGTTAGGTCATGGGGTTGATAACTGCTTTGGGCACTATGGTATTCATGCCCCTTGATGGAAATCATTTCGGTTTTCAAAGGTTTGACATCAAGATTAAGGACGGTTAGTTTCAGATGTCAAGGTGTTGAGTTACATTCGGAATAGTCGTTAGGATCTTCGCTTTTTCCTTTGGTCGTACTATAAAGGGGGGCGTGAGCGAGTAGCTTGACTTAGGCGAGTCTTTTGTTTAGGTGTGGTGCACACTTGTCAAACTTAGCACTAGGTAGCTCAAGAAAAGCTCAAAGTTCAGTTGGAAGCAACTTGGTTCAAGTTGCGTCGCGTTTCGGAGTCGTTAGAGCCGTTTTTCCCTTGACCGGACGTGGTGTCTGGCTTGACCGGACGCGTCCGGTCAGTACTAACAGCTACTGTGTTTCAGCGCTATTGACCACACACGGTCCTTGCGAGGACCGGACGCGGTGATCAGGCTGACACGTGTCACAGAAGGAAAATCAACTAACTGGACGCGAATAGGAAGTGATCGGCGCGTCCGGTCACATTCCAGTAAGGTACTCTGACAATTGGACGTGTCTGGTCATCACTGATCAGACACGGTCACGCGTCAGGTCAAAGTATAGTAAGCTCCCTGCACGATCGGACGCGTCCGGTCACCTCTGATCGGTGCGTCCGGTCACTCAGCGAAGTGTTTTAGACTTTCGACCGTTACGATCGACCGGCGCGTCCGGTCAACGCGTATTTTGCTGAGTTAACAGGTAACGGTTGGATTTGATTGTGGGGTGTACAAATACATCCCCTCCACCTCTTTTAGAGGTCTCTTGCTCATTTGTTCAGCTGAGAAACACCTTTGAAGTGTAAGGGAGTGCAAGAGCTCTAGTGAGGGTAGTGATTTGAGAATCAAAGTTTGAGAGTCCCTCACTAGTGACTAGGGAGTAGCAAGTGTGCATCCATCTTCTCATTAGGCTCGTTGTGGTCAAGTGAGAGTTCTAGCTTGTTACTCTTGGTGATCGCCATCACCTAGACAGCTTGGTGGTGATTGGGAGTTTGGTGATCATCCGGTGGAGCTTGTGGATGACTCAACTCATCTTGTGAGCGGTTTTGGGCGATTCACCGCGACGAAGTGTCGAAGAATCAGCCCATAGAGAGCACTTGATCCTTGTGCGGATCAAGGGGGAGCTACACCCTTGCGCGGGTGCTCCAATGAGGACTAGTGGGGAGTGGCGACTCTCCGATACCTCGGGAAAACATCGCCGTGTTCCTTGCCCTTACTTTCAAGCATTTACTTTCTCGTATTACTTTCATTGCTTGGTTTACTTTCCTAGAATTGTCATGCTAGACTAGGATTGGAACTTAGGGTGCAAAACTTTTTATCGGTAGAATCACAAGGAACACAAGTAGGCACTAGGGGTGAACTTTGGCTTATAGGATTTAATTCTTGCAATTAATTTTTAGAAAAGCCCAATTCACCCCCCTCTTGGGCATCTTGATCCTTTCACCATTAATACACAGGAATTACTTACACTACAACTACAACATGTGTAGTAACAACGAGCCGCTGTGTCCGGATGTCTCGACTGAGCCACGTGCGCCGGATGACCACAGTCACAGTTAGGGACAGGCTCGTCGGGCGGGACAGGGGCGTCTTTGCTTGACTGGTCAGGGTATAGATCTCTAGGACAGCCTTTTTTCTCCAATGTTGCTCCCGATAACATAATTCCATCTAACAATCCGTTCATAATGGTTACAATGACTTCTAGTGGTCATGGTCATAATACACTGTTCATAATTATCTTTAACAAATACATGGTGATAAAAGCGGGTCCAAATCAAAACATGGTTCTACTCCAGTACTCCTAGTATTTCTAAGGCACTAAACATGGCTAACAACACCACTACCAATCTATCGATTCAAATACAAACTTCATTACCTTCAACAAGGACGACTACGAGCTTGAGACAGTAGGGAGGCCCGGGGACGGAGGGTTGGGGAGCGAGGCGAGGCAAAAGACAGCTGGTGGAGGCGTGGGGGAGCTCCGGTGGCGGTGACGTGAGGTGGTGACGCTGGGGCGCCGGTCGCCGGCACATAGAGAGCGCCCTCGCTCGCTCTGTTCTGTTTCGAATAAAGCGAGAGAGGGTGTGGGCGGCGTTTTTATTCGGTCCTGCCACGCCATGATCTGTGGCGTGGCAGGACCTGCCACGTCGGCCAGCCACACGGCCTGGGTGGCCACGTGGCTGGTCTTGCTGCGCCACCATGCATGGCGCGGCAGTAGTCAACTGCGACGCCATGCGTGGTGGCGTGGCCAAACGTGTTAGTTAAAAAAAGTGTTTCAGTGTTAGATTTAAATTTTGTTTTAAAAAATAAAAAATACAACTAAACACGCCTACCATCTCTTCCATAAGCAACAATAGCACTTAGCAGGAGGTGCACTAGCACTTAGCGCGACGCATCGAATAAGCAACAATAGCCGCGTTTGGTGCCGGTCGCAGGGGCTCTGGCTCCTTGTGTTCAGCACTGTGCATCACTGTTTGACACTGTAGCATCCGGGAAAATAGCTCCAGCTCATTGTGCCCTGTCTCCAGAGCTAGAGGTGCCACACATTAGGTGCCTCACGCAGATCCACCACCCTAGTGGCACAGTTGCAGAGCCGGAGCTGCGATGGGCCTCTCCAAACAGGGCCAAAGATGTATGGATTATTAAATATATCCCATACATGCGCGCCTACGTAGTGCATACGCACACTAGGACTACCTAATAGTATAGGCTAGTTATTAGCTCTAAATTAACTTTTTAATAACGTAAATTTTTAACCTATAACTCATAATATGGATAATCTTACGTGACATTTTCATCGTTGCCGCTGCGCTCGATTCCTCTGTTAACTCCGTCATGAGGTTGCGTGGTTAATTATTCGAATTCAGAGGTACATATCACTACAGCAGAGAAGAACATCACTGGCGGTTCAAAACCCCCCTTCACTGGCGGATTTTGAACCGCCATAACCAACTCGGCAGTGATGAGCTGATCACATCACTGCCGGTTATGCCAAACCGGCAGTGATACTTGAGCCATCACTGCCGGTTGTTTTAACCAACCGGTTGTGTAGATTATATTATCACTGCCGGTTTTCTTTGAACCGGTAGTGATATACTTTTCACAATTTGCATTTTAATAATTGTTTTATTTTCATTTCGAGGGGAGGTGGTGGGGTGGGAGGTCGGGGAGGTGGAGGTGGTTGCTATCGATCAATTTGATATCGATGTGAAGGTGGTTGTTGATCAGCGACAATACAAACCCATCAACATTTATATTACAAAAGTTTCAAAAAAAACTTTAAGTATCGAATTAAGAGTCGCATTACAATAGCCTATGAATGTGGTCTCTTCCGTACTGCGCCTTGTACTTCTTAGTCCTCGCAATGGAGAATGATCCTGTCTTGGTCAATATCTCGTCCATCACAAACCTTGCTACCTCCTCTTGAATTCCTCTCATCTCAAAATCTAGCAACTGGTTGTGATTGTTTGCTTTGCGCTGTAATTGAAGCAAGATGATATTGAGATGCACAAACGTAAGACAAAACAATAGAAATGGGATGCCTACGTACTATGTCATCTCCCTTATTTGTTTTTGCGCCAAAGTATTTTAGCATTGCCCACATCACATAGAACCCGCATTCGTTGTTCCCCATCGGTTGATCTAGGGTCTTGAGATCCTCCATATACTTTACACTGAATGGGGCACTCCATTGCTTTTGCATCTTGCTATCGAGATTTTTCCAATTCGGTAATGCCTTCATTCTATGTTACATTGTAAATGAATTGTGAAGACCGAGGACATTACAATATCCTATGTGATTAGAAAGTGTTGTGATATTGGGTTCACTTACTTATTCAACACTTTGACTAGGGGGTCGATAAGAGAAAGTGGCTTTTTCTTTGAGTCCCACACCTCGATATGTGAATCTTGAAGATAGATATCTACGAGGATGAAATGGTTGCTGCAATCACAAAGTCCATGTTATTGAATGACATATCAAGAAAAGAAACACTAAAATAAGGGTCAAGAACACATACTCGCAGTTGTAGGGTAGGAGTACGTTTGTTTTGTTGTTTCTGAACATCCTTTCAAACTCAATCTTCAAACTTGTTGGTACATAGTCATCTTCACCAGGGGCGGTGCATGTTGTCTCATTTACAAATATGGGATCCAAGAAGTCTATATTGCTCAATTGCTTCTTTAGGCACCATTTTGCCATACACCTGCATAATAAACATATGATATATTCAAATGCAAATCACGTAGTTTATTATAACATTGTGAGGGTAGGGTACTTACATAGACCATATCATCAAAATCTGCGTATCGAGCGAGCGCCGTTGGAAGAGCTGAAAGAGGTGTTCATAATAAATAGTATGCACCGTTTCTTCAGGATGATTAAAAACCATTCCGGGAGGGATGCAAACTTCAAAACCGACACAGTCTCCGTTGGCAGTATCCAGGGAGTAATAATCATGCAACTGTCGCATGTATGTTGGCAAATCTCTATACTCTTGTTTGGTGGCGACCAAAGGTTTGCCTCTTGAATACTTGTATGCGACCATGGCTTTTTCAAAATCTCTCGTTCCGTAATACAACTCCGTGGCCCTCTCCATGGATATGCCCATGTTGTTGGCCAAGTTCTGTATCTCTAGCAATTCTTTGGTGTGTATTTCTCTAACTCTGATTTGATTACTCTCTTTGTTGTGTTGCCTTTCAAATTCGGTCTGCTGTCTCCACTTAGGTAGACTGGCTATTCGATTAAAGAAGGCAATGGCGGCTTTCTTGCTTGGAGGCTCCACAGTCGGGTCCTTCATCTTACTCGTAATGCTAGCATCCACCTTCTTTTTACTTGTCTGGGGAGCATTACCAACCGAAACTGATGACCTCTTGTGTTGCGAGGTCGAACCTGATCGCACTTTGAATTTTCGCGGAGGAGGAGGAGGTGTCTTCTCCTTTGGCTGTGGAGGAGGTGGAGGAGGTAGAGGAGGTGTTTTCTCCTTTGGCGGTGGAGGACGTAGAGGAGGTGTTTTCTCCTTTAGCGGTGGAGGAGGTAGAGGAGGTGATTTCTCCTTTGGCGGTGGAGGAGGTGTCTTCTCTTTCGAGGCAGGAGAGGGAGAATGAGGATCTTGCAGAGGAGAGAAACCTCTTGGCGGCGGTGATGCCGATGATTCACTGCCATCCTGTTGATATTTGGTAACGCAATTAGGAAATGATCTGCAAGCGCACGGATATCGGTGAGCACTTCACCCGGGATGTTATCCAGAGTATCGTATTTATTTTTTTACCACTAGGAGAAAGCGTGCATCTGACTAACCAAATCTATTACTACTAACCTTTAGGCTACAACCACTGTGATTTGATGTGAGCGATGTATAGAGAAGACTGCAACTGCACTCTCGTTCTAACCTTGGTAAGGATGATCTACTACTCTATTGGGGAGGCTCACGGAATCTAGACACCTCAAAGGATGTTCGACCCGCACCTATAAACCCTATCGATCCTGCTAACGGGATATGAAATACAAAGGTAGCTACGGAAATGTCACGTTTCTCGCTACTACCACGGTCCGGCTAGACAGGGGATATCTATGAGTATCCTAGCCCAAACACCTCGTTTACGCTAGAGATGATTACTCTAAACTCTACGCGAAGAGATTAAAGTAAACTCATAAATCAAAGAACAATAAAACAAAGAACTTACTAGAATTTAGAAGTCGAAATACTGAAGAATCCTAGGAGCAAGCCTCGGGTTAGGAGAACTTGATCCCGCAGGTACAACCTCGAAGTAGTCACCGACAGGCCGGGCTTCCTTCGATCTATACCTCCACTCTATCTCTCTCAATCTAGAAGAACTAAGTCTAATCTCACATTGGATGCTAAGCCCTAATGAGGTGGGAACCCTAAGGGAACCTCTCTCTCTGAATCCTCTCTGGAAAATATGAAAATAATGGACTTCGATTCTCCTCTCCAGGGGCCAGGGGTCCTGCTTATATAGTCCCTTCAAGTGAACCTGGGCTGTCGGATCAAACCGACATTAATCGCACGGTTTTCCTTGATCCTTTAGGTCGGTGGGGCATAATCCGTGAGACTCATCCTAATTGGTTGCAGACCTAGGGCGGGCGCCCCAGGGTCCAGGGCGGGCGCCCTGGTCCCGGGCCCGTTCGGCCTCCCGTTCGATCCCGTGGCTTCTGGAGTCTTCTAGATGATAGAAAATTGGTGAACACGTTAATATCTCTATGTAATTCTGACGTATGGGCCTTTCCTTTGTATTTCCTGATAACCCCCTGCAGAAACAGATAAACAACAAAACTCGTGGAATTCTGTCAGATCAAACCCTAATTCTAGGTGTTGCTTGCATATAGGTCCTTTTCCTTATTTATTGGATAATTAAAATTGATACTTAAGAACCGTCAACAAACACCCCCATACTTAGGCTTTTACTCGTCCTCGAGAAAAGGATGGTTCAGAAAAATAACTGGGGTTGAAACATTGTAAAGCATTCTTTTTATACCTGCAGGGTGTTGTGAATGTCCACTGTGCACTGTAGTCAGGGAAATATATGGTTGAAGTAGAGATCCTTTCTTCTTCTCAACCCTGTCACTTGGAGTTTTTTATATATATTTTTGAATAGAAAACTTAGCATACCTTTATCCTCATAGGGGCTCTCAGATCACTCATTTATCTTTTGTATATCTCACTGAGGCTGTTTTAATTTGTAGAAATTCTCAAGCATACTTACTTTGCATATATTGTGTGGGTCAAAACGGGATCCGAGGAGAGGAATGCCATACTCTTAGATCAAAGACTTTGAAAATTAAAACTTGTCAACTCTTACTGGCATATTGCTTATTAGAGGGACCATGGGCTATCATTTTCTTTTTACCATATATATTTTTATCATCTCATGTTTTTTCAGGTGGATACTGAGGTACCCCTAATTCTACTTCCGGACACTTGTCCATTTTTCTGCGAGGTTGTCGAGCACTTGCTCCTTTTTATTTCCTCAAAATATATTTTTGCATAGCCCATGCCTCTAATGCAATAATACTTCGGAAGAGTGAATCTTTCTGAATAAAAATGTCTTGATCTTGGGAGCATGATAAATCTCTCAACAAGGGTCTAACTCGTTTTGCACAAACTCAATACAAAGCAAATTAATATTTTTAGGTTTATCAGGCATATAAAATATTGAGGATGGTAGCTATATTTTTGAAGTTTTTGAAAAGAAAATCTCCAAGCGACAAAGATTTCAAGAATAAGATACTCATATTCTACCATCTCACATTCCACAATGACTTGAGTAACACATGGTTTTTAAAATGATTTTCAATAAATGCAGGTTTTCAGAAATATCACAGAGTGAGATTGATCATGATTAAAAATATTTTTGTCTTTTTAAATTACCATGTTAGGAACAATATTCTACACAGCCCAATATGTATTTGTATATATGTAAATAAAACGTGCAGAGTATGTACCTGAATCGTGGAGTGGTGCAATCGAAGTGCATTTACCATGTCGGGGGATTCCCCCATACTTGTTTCCTGCTTTCTTGCATAAAAATAAAGTGGAGATACACGAGGCATAATAATAATAATAATCTTTATTTGTCTTGAGGCATTTATTACACTGACTAATGAAGCGAACTAATCTAAACTGAATTGAATCTAATTGAATCTAATGATGAAGACTAAGACACACTGCCTCAAGGTCTAATCTAGATAGCTCAGTGTTGCTCTAAATCCCTGATCCTAGTAAGGGCATCAGAAAGGTCACGTTTAAGCATGAGCACAGTAGTGTTCAGGTTGGAGACCTGCCTACTAAGGGAGCTAACTGTGGACTGAAGTTCCATAATATGTCTATTTGCTGTCCTGATGTCCTCATCCACATCTGCTATGGTCCTGCGGCGCTTCGGTGGTGTCTCAAACGAATTGAGAGCGTGCTTAGGAGCTTCCTTTGGTGGGATGAAGAGAACTTTTGCTGTCCTAACTCCTTCGAAGCGGGGCCTCTCCTTCTCCGTAGTGTAGTGGACGCTGCTGATCTCGCCACTCCGGTTGGTCTTGACGATGGCTTCTTGCTTGGACGACGGTCCCTTGAGAAGAAGGGGCTGCGGTGGTGCAGTAAGAACTGGTTGGGCATAGTAGGATGAGATTGAGCTACGCTGGTTTGATGGTGGGGCTGCTAGCTGTCGCTCTGTGTTGGCCGGGACGAGAGCGTAGGCGTCGGGGTCATCCTTGGGCTTGCGGTTGAGGTCGTAAGGGACGATCTCCCAGTTGCGGTGGGTCTTGTCGGCCATTGGAGAAGCAAGGAACTAGACAAGCTCTAATTGAGGAGGAGAGAAGGATTGAATGAATTGGTGTTGAAAGCTGACGTCAGGGGTCTATTTATATAGGGGTCAAAAAGTGCCTCTAGGGTTTCCATAGATCCATCCCGCTGCCGGGCGTGCGTAACAACCCATTCGTGGAATTTTCTGGATAACCATAGATGAGGAAAGCACGTCAGAAGAGGCTAGGGCCGAGGGGACACCAGGGCAGGGTGCCCCAAAACTGCCCCCACAGCATAATCACTAGCATCACACATAATTTCAAAAGGCAACGACCAATCAGGGGGTTGAATGATTGGTGCAGAGATGAGTGCATTCTTTAATAATTCAAAATCTTTTAAACATGCATCATCAAATTTGAAAGGAGCATCCTTGGCTAGCAAAAGAGTGAGTGGTCTAGCAATAAATGAAAAATCTTTTATGAATCTGCGATAAAAACCAGCATGGCCAAGAAAGCTTCGAATTCCTTTTATATTCACAGGTGGAGGTAGTTGTTCTATTACTTCAATTTTAGCTTTATCTACCTCAATACCTCTTTTAGACACTAGGTGTCCTAGCACTATTCCTTCCCTAACCATAAAATGACATTTTTCCCAGTTAAGGACTAAGTGCTTTTCTTTGCATCTTTGCAAAACCTTGTCTAAGTTTTCAAGACAATTATCAAAAGTTTTTCCATAAACAGAAAAATCATCCATGAAAACTTCCATAATCTCTTCAATCATATCAGAAAATATAGACATCATGCATCTTTGAAAAGAGGCTGGTGCATTACATAGCCCAAAAGACATTCTACGATAAGCATAAGTTCCGTATGGACAGGTAAAAGTGGTTTTGCTTTGATCATCAGGATGGATCGGGATCTGGTGGTACCCTGAATATCCATCTAAGAAACAGAAGAACGAATGGTTCGCTAACCGCTCTAACATCTCATCTATAAAAGGTAAAGGAAAGTGATCCTTTTTCGTGGCTTTATTCAGTTTTCTATAGTCAATGCACATCCGCCACCCTGTGACGGTGCGTTGCGGAATTAGCTCGTTCTTCTCATTTGTAACAACAGTCATGCCTCCCTTTTTAGGCACAACTTGAACAGGGCTCACCCACTCACTATGCGGCACAGAATATATAATCCCTGCATGCAGCAACTTTATAACTTCCTTTTTAACTACTTCTCTCATCGCGTTGTTGAGTCTACGTTGGGGTTCCCGAGAAGGTGAAACAGAAGGATCTGTTGGAATGCGATGGGTGCAAATCATAGGACTGATTCCTGTAAGATCTTGGAGTGAGTAGCCAAAGACTGAGTGATGTTTTTCTAAAACGGTCATTAATCGCAGAGTTTGTTCCTGAGTGAGTTTATTACTAATGATCACAGGAAACTCTGGATTATTGTTTAGGAAAGCATAGATAAGACCGGGTGGTAAAGTTTTAAGCTCTATAGGAGGTCTGGGTGTTTCTGCAAACTCATCTAAAGGTTCAGGTTCAGAAGGTTCAGCTTCCTCTTCTATGAAGAAAGGGGCTTCTTCTTCTAAGTCTAATTCATTTAAAAGCTCTAGAGACGCAGCTTTTACCTCTTCCATAGGATCAGGCAAAAGAGATGACTCGATCTTATTATTCAAGGAGTGAGAAATTGTCATAGGGAATTTAAAATCCTTTCCAAAAGAAATGTGTAGCTTTCCAGTTTGACATTCATAAAGGAGTCTTCTAAATGGTTGTCCTATCAACAGGTCGAAGTCCCATGTATCAAAGATATAAAAGTTCAAATGAATCATGGAGCCTTCTACCATAAAAGGTAGGACATTCACAATTCCAAGACTGGGGACCAATCGTCCCGAAGATTCCTTCATGAACTTTGTTGTGGGGGTTAAAATTAATTTTCCAAATAATTTAAGTGCAAAAGCTTCAGACATGATATTGATCCCCACAACAGGATTATAGAGAGCATCAAATTGATCAGAATCATAAGCACAACGTATAGTGATAGGAGGTGTATCCAAACGGATCACTTCAGAGGAAAGCTCTGACTCCTCCAACCATTTGCTACTCATGACTGAGATAAGCTCTCTCAATTGATATTCACTTGGTAAACAAATGCTATAATGGCCGCTTTGGGGTTTGTCTATAGAATGGTAGTTTGAAATGTTTCCAAAATCGGCAAAAAGATCGGATTCTATATCCAGCATGAAATCAGGTGGTGGAATTTCTTCCTTTTGTGGCTCAAAACTTGGGATAGCTGAAGTAGGTGAAGAATTCGGCAGAGTGTCTACTTCGGCTTCGTAGGTTTCATCATGGAGGGTATTATCCATCTCAGCTTCTAGGATTCTATCTAGGATCGCTCTAGCTTCATCAGTAGGGATACGAAAGAAAGAACCTCTAGACATTGTATGTAGCATTTGTTTATGATCTTTCTGAAGACCTCGAAAGAAATGAAAAAGGAGAATAGGGTCTTCAATATTGAGTTTTGGACCAGATTCTAAAAGATCAGAAAAACGTTTCCAGGATTTTCCCAAAGTTTCATTTTCTTTTTGTTTAAAAGATAGAACTTCGAGTCTAAGGTCGGCGATACGATCGTGGGAATAAAAATCTAAACAGAAGTTGGCTCGTAAGACTCCCCATTCACCTCGTTGTTGACTTACCTTCTGACTGTACCATCGTCTAGCTTCTCCTCTTAAGGAAAAAGGAAAAAACTTCCAACGTAAAGTCTTATCAGAAATGCCTTCAATGCGAAGACAATCGCATGTTTGCTCAAAATCTCTAATATGAAGGTAAGGGTTTTCGTCTTCCTTTCCCGAAAAAGATAGGTTCTCAATCATGGCAATTAACCTTGAACTTAACCTATACTGGGATGTTTGGATAGGCTGTGATGACTCCCATGGTAAAAGGTCAGTTTCCGAAGGTGTTGCAAATTGATAGATTGATTTAGAATCTTGGTTCTCCATAAGGTAAGAATAAAGAAAAGATAAGGAATAAAAAGATAAAGAAAGATAAAAGTATAGGTACAAGCTAGTAGTAAGATTCAAGGTTATCTCAGCAAACCGTCTTTCTCCACGGCAACGGCGCCAGAAATGCTTGTTGATATTTGGTAACGCAATTAGGAAATGATCCGCAAGCGCACGGATATCAGTGAGCACTTCACCCGGGATGTTATCCAGAGTATCGTATTTATTTTTTTACCACTAGGAGAAATCGTGCATCTGACTAACCAAATCTATTACTTCTAACCTTTAGGCTACAACCACTGTGATTTGATGTGAGCGATGTATAGAGAAGACTGCAACTGCACTCTCGTTCTAACCTTGGTAAGGATGATCTACTACTCTATTGGGGAGGCTCACGGAATCTAGACACCTCAAAGGATGTTCGACCCGCACCTATAAACCCTATCGATCCTGCTAACGGGATATGGAATACAAAGGTAGCTACGAAAATGTCACGTTCCTCGCTACTACCATGGTCCGGCTAGACAGGGGATATCTATGAGTATCCTAGCCCAAACACCTCGTTTACGCTAGAGATGATTACTCTAAACTCTACGCGAAGAGATTAAAGTAAACTCATAAACCAAAGAACAATAAAACAAAGAACTTACTAGAATTTAGAAGTCGAAATACTGAAGAATCCTAGGAGCAAGCCTCGGGTTAGGAGAACTTGATCCCGCAGGTACAACCTCGAAGTAGTCACCGACAGGCCGGGCTTCCTTCGATCTATACCTCCACTCTATCTCTCTCAATCTAGAAGAACTAAGTCTAATCTCACATTGGATGCTAAGCCCTAATGAGGTGGGAACCCTAAGGGAACCTCTCTCTCTGAATCCTCTCTGGAAAATATGAAAATAATGGACTTCGATTCTCCTCTCCAGGGGCCAGGGGTCCTGCTTATATAGTCCCTTCAAGTGAACCTGGGCCGTCGGATCAAACCGGCATTAATCGCATAGTTTTCCTTGATCCTTTAGGTCGGTGGGGCATAATCCGCGAGACTCATCCTGATTGGTTGCAGACCTAGGGCGGGCGCCCCAGGGTCCAGGGCGGGCGCCCTGGTCCCGGGCCCGTTCGGCCTCCCGTTCGATCCCGTGGCTTCTCGAGTCTTCTAGATGATAGAAAATCGGTGAACACGTTAATATCTCTATGTAATTCCGACGTGTGGGCCTTTCCTTTGTATTTCCTGATAACCCCCTGCAGAAACAGATAAACAACAAAACTCATGGAATTCTGTCAGATCAAACCCTAATTCTAGGTGTTGCTTGCATATAAGTCCTTTTCCTTATTTATTGGATAATTAAAATTGATACTTAAGAACTGTCAACACATCCTCATCATCCGAAGATGGCTTCTCATCCAGCTTGATGAAGTGTTTGCGCCAAGCCACATGAGTGCCCAAGTTGTGAACAAGACACGGCCTATCTTCCTCCACTGGGAAATCAATGTGTATCTTATTGTACTTCTTATCCAAGATCTTATCAATGCTGACCCTGGCATACCCGGGTGGCATTGGCTTGCCATGAATGATGCCGTCTCCTCTTAGAAATGCTTGTCCGACCGCCACCTTGTCTTTTGTCCACTGCTGATGGATGTACAACCTGACATTAATAGGTCCAGTGATGTTGTCCACCAGATGAGGAGCATTGACCTCTTCTTCGTCAAGCATAGGGGTTGAGCCGCAGCTACTGCTACCCTTGGGCACTGGGCTATTCAAAGTCAGGATAGGCTGCGGTTGTGTCGAACACATGGATTGCATAGCTGACATAACTCGTGCATCAACTTGAGCAGCTATCCGTGCTTCCATGCTATCTTCGATTTCCTTTCGAAACCTTTGGAGCTCTTCTTCTCTTTGCGTTCTAGCCCTCGCCCGGCTCCTATAGGATGAAGATTCACCTTCGAATGCTTTCACCCAAGGAACATTCCCGGCTCCTCTAGTGCGACCGGGGTGCTCCTTGTTTCCAAGTGCTTGTGTGAGTACGTCATTTTCTCTATCGGACTTACGGTTATCTCTATTCACTTCCTCAGTTAAGGTTGAAATCCTCTGGAGGAGATCGCTGATGGGTTCACTACTGGCATTAAGGCTCCCGTCACTATTGTATTGTGCCCCCCTTGCGAGTAGGTAGTTTACTGATCTAGGCTGCCAATCACTTGTCTGAGGCCTAACGCCGCGCTGCTCTAGTTTCTGGACTTCCATTTCCCATTCCGGAATCTTCCGTACATAGCCACGCGATCCTAGGCGAAGAGGATCCTTTGCCTTAAGCGAGTTTGCTCTATTTCTTTCGCTTGATGCCTTGGCCTCTTCGGATAGCTTGTAAGCCTTGAACTCCTCCCAGAAGTCTCTCTGCTTGGTGTATTGACCTCCCTCAAAATTCGGTTCTCTGTCCTCCTTGATTAACTTGTACAAGGTTCCCTTGAAAGTCTTGAACGAGCGACCCATGATTTCCTTGGCCTTCTTCTTGACTGTCGCCTCGTCATAGTCATTAGGAAAAGTGAAATACCCTTTCAACTTGTTCCAAACTAGCTCCTTCTCACTTTCTGGAACCCTCCATGGGTCATCCTCACGACCAGTCCATTTCCTGTATTTGATCGGGATAAAGTCTCTTA
Source organism: Saccharum hybrid cultivar R570 (assembly GCA_038087645.1). NCBI lineage: Eukaryota > Viridiplantae > Streptophyta > Magnoliopsida > Poales > Poaceae > Saccharum > Saccharum hybrid cultivar. The sequence goes on along the minus strand of JAQSUU010000005.1, from coordinate 9,000,607 downwards.
CAAGTGCCCCGATGACACTCTTGTATGGGCCTAATGCTATAAGAGGCTCCACCGGCTCCCCTACTTGGTCGAACTCAGAGATGTGCCAATGTTTACTTGTTTGAGGAAGCTTTGTTGCACCACGCTTAGTCCTACTGGTACCCTCACCACTTGGCTCTTGCGGCGGAACCTACTTCAAAATTCATAAATAAGTTCCCATCAAACTTATCTAGCGTGATTTCTTACTATTGCGTTATTAGGTATGACCTAAGTTATTACCTCGTCTCCTTGGTCTAGCTGCAGATAATGGCTAGGGCTCCAATCGTCCTGATTACCACCACCATTAGTTGGATCCTGCGGTGCTCCTGTCGCAGTGCTCTCTGCTTGTGGGGTATCAGTAGTTCGGCGACGGGTGGTGAATTGGCGATGACGAGTCATGTTTCTGGACATGCAATCAAAGGCATCACGAACCTAACAAGCTTGCTTGAGGGTGGCTGAATTGCCCATAAGCTATGTTGCCTAATTAGTACATGATTGGACACTAATTGCCAAATACAAACGTAAGTGCTACAGTAGCCCAGATTACAAAAGGTTGCAATCTAAACAAGGCCTACATTGTCTGAGGCCAAATTTTCTGATAATCTGACGTGATGAGTAAGGCATTACTAAGCTATTCCTTCAATAGTAGCCTAACATGTGTGTACTACATATTCACGAGTAATCGTCAGGGTAACGAATCATCTCAAGGACCATGTTCTTCCCTTTTTTATGTTTCTTTCTTTTTTACTGCTACCCATTTTAAACCACTACTCCAGAGGTCTCCCATTTCGTCCACAATGAAAGTATATATAGTTCTTATATCCGCCAGTTGCATTACATTTTTTAAATGCATAAAAAAGCAATAAAATTATTATTATACAGTACTTTTAATGTTGAAACTTCCAGCCCATTCTCATAAGACAAAAGTACTTTTTGATGGACAATAGTGGTTAAATTTTTAATCATGTATAAATTTTTAAAACTTCAATTGCAAACATTCTATTACGACAAAATCTATTTTGGACTAAAGATAGTACTACTTTGTCTCTATAGTGGATCCATTTTGTAGAACTGTTAGAATCCTGTTCTTCTCTGTTCCCTCATCCATTTAATTTGTATGTTGAAACTGGCAGCCAAAACAACTAGCACTACTCGTTGTTTATAGCATGTAATCAATTAGTTACTTTCCTTACTATTACTAATTTGAGACTTCCTTTGAAACTCCACATCAATCCTCATGAGATACGCTAAGAGTTTCTCAAAAAAAAAACAGCCAGCCATCAGTTCGTAGACTGTAATCATTATTGATAATACTAGCCATTTCATCTATTCTATTTTTTAAAAAAATTATCTACCGCTGTCATTATGAACATAGTCTAAAGTAACCTCCTAAGTTTGTTCTAAATTACTCACTACTGCCATTATTAGAAATAACCTAAAGTAATCCCCTAATCTTCACATAAATTACCCCCTAAATTTGCATCTAAATTATCCACCTTTTCAGCTTTTTAAAAATAACCTAAATAAACTAACCACTAAAATCTGATCTAAATAACCTATGTCTGTCAAGGCAAAAAATATCACAAAGTACTTGTATATGCTTCTAAATTACTCACTTCTTCCACTGTTAATATAGAAAAAACTAATTTAAGATATACATACATGATGTGCATTTCCATACTGACCATGTATACATATATGCAAGAAGCGACGAGCATATAGATTTCCATGCCAGAAACATAGCTGAATCTAATAATTTAACTAAATACATGTCAAACACACATAGAGGCATGATACTAAACAAGTAACACTGGTTGAGGCATTGTATCGAACACCTTGTGGGCACTCACCGACAATGCAGGGGTGGCGCGACAGCGACGTGGAGGAGCTCCTGGCGGCGTCATGAACGGCGGCGTCGGGCTGTAGCGTCGTGAACGATGGCGTGAACGGCGTCGTGAACGGCGGCGTCGGGCTGCGGCATCGTGCAGTGCGCGTCGGGCGGCGGCGGCGTGCACTGGCGAACAGCGTGTCGAGCGTCGTGCACTGGTCTTGGAGCGCTAGCGCCTTATATAACCCACGCATCACTGCTGGTTGGTTATTAGAACCGGCAGTGATGTCCCATATCACTGCCGGTTCTAATAACAAACCGGCAGTGATATGGGACATCACTGCCGGTTCTAATAACTAACCGGCAGTGATATGGGACATCACTGCCGGTTGGTTATTAGAACCGGCAGTGATATTGATTATTTTTAAACATTTTGGGTCCCCAATTGATCTCAAATGGAAAAGTTGTAAACAACAAAGTTGTGGAACTCATGAATGTCTACAACTTTTATTTTAGTCATTTCTCAATTTGAGAAAGTTTTATTAGGCATGTCTCATAAAGTGCTCTGTCTCACACAAAGTTATGTCACTTTGTTGGAAACATGGCATCCGTTATATCAACAAATTCCAAAATAATAGTGGTAGAACTCATCAATCTCTACAACTCCATATGATCTCAAATTCGATGCAAATTACTAAAACAACATTTCATTAAGGATTACATAGTTTATGATATTCTAACTATGATGGCCTCATCGTGATCACTCCGGAGGTAAGCAGGTTCGTCACCCTCTTCAAGGATAGGTAGGGTAATGTCTGCCCCAAAAGGAGCCATTTCTTGATAACCTTTGTACTCTTCTTCGTCCGTCACTCCTTCAACACCGACAATCTTCCTTTTGCCTTGCATGACTACTTGTAGTCTTCCCTTTGTATTGTTATTCCTTGCATAGAAGATTTGCAAAACATCCTTTGCAAGGACGAAGGGGTCATCTCTGTATGCGGTCTTGGATAGATCAACGGTAGTGAACCCATCATTGTCGATGTTGATTTCATCTAGCCGGACCCACTGGCAACGGAAAAGAGCGACCTTCAACTGTCGTCCATAGTCTAGCTCCCATATCTCATCTATGAAACCATAGTATGTTGCCTCCACCGTGCCGTATTCATCGTGGGCGTCGAAACGAACATCACTATTTTGGTTGGTGCTCTTTCCATCCTGTTTTTTTGTGTAAAATGTAAAACCATTTATATCATAACCTTGGTACATCATCACTGTAGTCGAAGGTCCGGGAGCTAAGAGATCTAGCTGACATCCTGTCACCATTCCTAGCCTGCGGCGTCGAAACCAGTCACCGAATTCCTCCTTATGTTTTTTCTCAAACCAAGCCTGTGACCTACCGATGTGCTTACTTTGCAGTAACTGCTTGTGCTCATTAATGTATGCCATCACACCGTCGGCCTGCTGGAGAACAGTGAAGTGTGCCTGTCTGAAGGAAACCACTTTGACTATTTTGACAGCTTTCTCACCTATCGTTCCTTTGCCCCCTAGTCTTTTATCGTGACGAGATACTGGAACTCCGACCCGATTGATGTCCATATAATATGTGCAGAACTCAATGGCCTCCTCCGTTGTCTATCCTTCTACCATGCTCCCTTCTGGTCTGAATCTATTCCTAACATACCGCCTGAAAACTTTCATCAACCTCTCGAAAGGAAACATCTGGTGTAGGTACATTGGGCCAAGGGCTTTAATTTGGTCCACAAGATGAACAAGTAGATGCACTGATATGTCGAAGTAAGTCGGTGGGAAATGCATCTCAAGTCTGCATAGAATCTCGGTTATCTCCTGCTTCAGCTGGTCTAGCTTGGCCCCTTCAATGACCTTTTCAGAGATCGCGTTGAAGAACGAACACAACTTTATGATTGGGGCACGGACCTTGTCAGGGAGGATACCTCGTAGGGCAACTGGGAGCAGCTGAGTCATAATGACATGACAGTCATGGGCCTTCATACAACCATAGTTAAACTTAAGTTCTCTCATGTTAACTAGCCTCTTCGGGTTCGCACAGTAGCCAGTTGGCACTTTGAGAAATAAGCATGGCCTTTTCTTCCTTTTTCAGTGTCCATGATGCCACTGGAAGTTTCAAGTGGCCATCCTCAAGAGTTATTGGGTGCAACTCCTTCCTGAGGCCCAGGTGTTGCATGTCCAAGCATGTCGCGAGAGAATCCTTTGTTGTTCCCCCGGTGTTCATCAACATGTTAAATGTGTTACCACACACGTTTTTAGTTATGTGCATTGGATCAAGACAGTGACGTACACTCAAAAGTGGCCAATAAGGTAGTTCCCAAAAGATTGATTTTTTCTTCCAGATACTACCGGCTGGCGCTGGTACTGCACCTTCCCCCTTCCCAAGGACAACATCTGTGAGTTTGCTTACTTGTTTAGGTATCTGTTTCCCGTCTCGATACTTTGGAGGTCCACGTTTCTCAGTAGTCCCATTATTAATCTTTTCTATTCCTGCGGTAAGGGTGATTCCTTCGTAGGAACCTACGGTGTCCCATATAGACCATCTTCTTGTTTTCTGGTAGATGTATAGCATCAGTCTCATCCAACCACTTGACACACCCAGTGTATCCTTTTGTCTTCTCTCCAGACAAGCAACCTCGCCCTGGCAGGTCAGTGATTGTAGCGATAAGTATAACCTTTATCGTGACATGTTCTTTTTTGTACTCATCCCAAACATCCTTCACACCCGTCTCCCACATCTGTAGTAGTTCATCGATCACTGGTTGTAGAAGCACATCGATATCATTACCAGGTTGTTTTGGCCCTTGGATTAGTAGTGGCATCTGGATGTATGACCGTTTCATATAAAGCCAGGGTGGAAGGTTGTATATACATAGCGTCACTGGCCAAGTGCTATGATTGCTTCTAACCTGGTCAAACGGATTCATCCCATCTGTGCTCAAACCTATCCAAAGATGCCTTACCTCTCCACCGATGTTCTTATAGAACATAGTGTTGATAGTCCTCCAGTCCGACCCGTCGGCGGGGTGCCTCAACATTGTATCTTTCTTACGCTCTTCGCCGTGCCAACACAACAGTTTGGCTGACTTTGCATTTACAAACAACCTATGCACTCGTGGAGCTATAGGAAAATACCATATGACCTTTATGGGCCCTCCTCTGGTCTTGCTTCCCTGATTTGACGGCCCTTGCTTATATCGGGGAGCTTTACACTTGGGACACGCATCCAAGTCTTTGTATTTTTCTCCACGGTACAATATGCAATCGTTGGAACACGCGTGTATTTTCTCAACCTCGAGGCCGATTGGGCAAATCATTTGCTTGGCCAGGTAAGTCTTTTCTGGTAACTCGCTACCCTTCGGGAGCAGTTTATGTAGTATACCTAACAAGCTATCGAAGCCTTTATCACTCAATCCATTCGTTGATTTGAACTCTAATAGCATGATGTTGGCTTCCAGTTTGCTTATTGGGCAGGTCGGATAGAATGGTGTTTTTGCATCCTTTCTCATGATCTCCAGTTTTTTCAACTGTGTAGTACTAAGGAATCCGCCATGCACATCATGTAGAAACTGTGAAATGCCATCATTTTCCTCTGTGTCGTCAACTAATGTATTCCTAAACACATTATCGTTGGTAGGCACAGGTACTGTGTAGCATTGGTCATCATCAATAGGCAGAAATGTGTTTAGAGATACGCTAGGCATGAGCACATCATCATTGTTTTCTTGTGCAACATTTTGACCAACCTCCCCATGTAAAGTCCAAATCGTGTAGTCTCTCATGAACCCCCTGGTAATCAAGTGCAATCGTATATGCTCCACGTCGCCCCATTTTCTCGTATTCTTGCAATCTTTGCATGGATAGAATACAGGCTGTGAGTCTCCAGCATTGGCTCTAGCGAGCTTGATGAAATCGTCGATGCCCGTCAAGTACCGTTGGTCTGTACATGACAGATCGTACATCCACCCTCGATCCATGTCTGCACAGGTAAAATGGGCCGGGCAGAGGAAACATAGGAAAGTTTTAATAAGAAACAATTATTGCACAATATTGAAGAACAATTATTCTACTCCATGCAACATAAAAATGAAGACACTAATTTAAAAAAAGACTAAATTTGGAGACATGATCATGAATAACAATGTAGCTCCAAACAATGCCCATATAAATTAAAAATCGCAGCCCCATAAAAAATAATTATTGCACAATATTGTAGAACAATTATTCTACTCCATGCCACATAAAAATAGAGACATTAATTTAAAAAAATACTAAAATTAGAGACATGATCATGAACAACAATGTAGCTCCAAACCAGTGACCGATGCAGGATGATAATCAAGGGGGGCTAAAAACAATGGAGATGTTGATTTGCATGAAGATTTAATGGTGATTTGAGATTTTTGCTACAATGTTTCTAGTAGTAAATCAAGTCATTAGGGGGGCTGGAGCCCACCCAGCCCCCCTTAGATCCGCCACTACTGCTCAAACAATGCATTGTTTGGTGACACATGGGTTAATTTGCTCATCAACATTGTAAAAGAATCTACTCTACTCCTAAGAACCAATTATAACATCACATACTAACAATGCATTATAGCCATGAATTAGAAAAGTGCTCTGTAGAAGAATGGAGAAATAAGAATGAGAATCAAGCATTATAGCCATCAAAACAAAGCTAATTAAGCAACAAAATCGAAGGAATGGAGGTTGGTTACTAACCTTAAAGCAAAAAGATCAAGCCATTCTTCCAAATCCAAGTGGTAGCTTCACGGATTTGGACGACCGCAATATTGGAGGGAGTGGCCCAAACGCGCGCCTCTGTTCTCGGGATAAAAGAGTGGAGGAAGAAGATGACGGCTACAACCTTTTTGTGCTGTCAGGCTCATCACTGTCGGTTCTATCCTAGAACCGACAGTGATAGAATCAAATCACTGTCGGTTCTTGGCTTGAACCGGCAGTGATAAGTGGAGTTGTCATCACTGCCGGCGGGAGGCACAAATCGGCAGTGATAGTTGTCATCACTGCCGGTTCTCGCACCTTCCAATTATTTTCTGGTTGTCAGAGTCTAGAACCGGTAGTGAAGGGTCATCACTGCCGGTTGTTCTAATTTCGGCAGTGATGTGGCCGGCACTGTTGACTGAATCTGCAGTAGTGTATGCATGCATGCATGGTCAATTATTCGAATTCGGATCGGAGGTCGCATACTTGCAGTATTGCTACTCTGTTTTTTCTTCCTAACTACCCGGGGGCAACTGCTACTTTGCAAGGTACGTAGCGTGTATCAGTGTACTCCTGTATGTACATGCATGCGTGTCCGATCCACTCATCACGTACGTGCAGGGTTCCTGGATCAGTATGCGCCGGCGTACGTACAACGCAGGTGTACAATACTGCTAGTACTTTGCTAGCTAGCGTGTATGCATGGATATATGCAATGCAATGTGTGTCCACTCATCAGGTGCAGGGTTCCTGGACCGGTATGCGGCTATGCGCCGGCGTATGTACAACGCAGGTCTACAATGCGGTTCGTTCCATGCATGCATGTTTGGGAACGGAACAAATGCAAAGAACGGCTGGCATGCTTCAATTCGCTAGGGTAGGGGCGGCGTACCATGCGCATTGGAAACGGCGCAACCAGCTAGCGTAGGATCTATTGGAGCCGCTGCCTATACTACAGCTATATGTACGTACATGCACCTGCCGACCTGCATTCTACTCCATAGCATTCGTTTTCCCGACCGTGTCCTTCGATCGACGTTTTAACTTTTCTAGTTCTAGACACATAGCTTTCGTTGTACTCCGTACATTTAGACAAACTATATCTAATAAATACATAGTAAAAATAATAATTAATGGATCCAGAAAACTAAAATATCTTATAATTTGAAATAAAGGATATAATGGTTTATTTCTTGCCAGCGTTATATTTTATTGGCCCTGTTTGCTTCGCTGAAAAGCGAAGGTTGAAAGTACTATTCACTGATTTATTGTGAGAGAAAACACTGTTTATTCGCTGGAAAAGTACGGCTCATTCCATCACCAGATTTTTATCACTTTCTCTATTCTAAATCACAAGTTGTTTCGATACTTCTGTATATTTCTATGTATCTAGATATGACATATATCTAGGTAGCTAAGCAAAAACGACTTATAATCTGAAATGGAGAGCAGGTAGCTTAGTCCATGTTCATTATGAAGTGGCCAAGGCAGAGTAAATTAGAGAATTGCACGACTAAGGAGTAGGAGGAGGCAATTGGAAGCTTCTTTTCTTTTCCCCCTCGAAATAGGGCCTTATTTAGATAGCCAAATTTACCCCCAAATTCCACTATGCAAAAAGAAGATTCTCTATCACATAAAAATGTCAGCACATATATGGAGTACTAAATGTAGATGAAATCAAAAACTAATTGCACAATTTTGTTGTACTTTACGAGACGAATATTTTAAGCCTAATTAATCAATATTTGGACAATTATTACTAAATAAAAACAAAATTGCTACAGTGTGACGGGACATTTACTACGCAAAGTTTGGATCCCAAATTTGGAAGATCCTAAATTTTCTCCCAAATTTCACTGTGCAAAAAGAAGATTCTCCATCACATCAAAATGTCGTCACATGCATGGAGTACTGAATGTAGATGAAATCAAAAACTAATTGCACAGTTTAGTTGTACTTTATGAGACGAATCTTTTAAGCCTAATTAGTCAATATTTGGATAATTATTACTAAATACAAATAAAATACTACAGTATATAATAGTGTTACACAGTAATTCGTCCGCCACCAAATTGACCGAACTAGACACGGCCCTAGATCTTCCTGAGTACTCGTTGGGAAGTCTGTTCTGACGTCGTCGGCGCGCGTAGCTGAGAACCCCAATGTAGTAGTTGATATGGAGAGAGAGAGGCGCTAGCTACTGGCCCGGTAGCGGGTGCATGCTCCTCATCTCGACCATGCATGACGCATTCATATAGCAAGGCGGCGGCGTGCAGGGGTAGACACGCCCACGACCTTAGCTGCCTCGATCCCGTTCGCTAATTAAACTAGGGGCTGCTATACGGTGACGACGCGTGCGTAGTACTCCGTACGTAGAGCTGCCAACCTCGATCTGGATGCAGCTCAAAAGAAAACCGCCCCGCTTCCATGGCAGTCGCTCACGGCTCACATACATGCATATGCATGTATACATGCATGCGTTGCCCCTACCCGGCTACCCCGGCCGCCCCTACGAGAATCGATGTTAGTTGGTGAAAAGGCGTAAAAAAGTTTACACAGTCCCATGTTCGACTGAGCTTAGCACGGCTTATCAGCCGTGAAACAGCGTTTTTCTCTCACAGCAAATTAGCCACAGCCGGCTTATAAGCTAAAAAAACAACCTGCCGAACAGGGCCAGTAATTATCACATTGAATATTTGATATATGCATGGAGCATTAAATATAGGTAAAAAAATAACTAATTATACAGTTTGTCTGTAAATGTCGAGACGAATCTTTTAGCCTAATTAGTCTATGATTAGATAAATTTTACCAAATAACAACGAAAAGTGTTACAGGAACTTTACTTAAACTTTTTCACAATATAGTAGGTCCTGTCCTACTAGTAGTACTCCGTTACGCAAATACGACAGGCATGGCTTGCGTATATATAGTACGTGTGTTACACCCCTACTAGCACGGTACTAGTACTCCTATACATGGTACTCCTTCCCATAGGTGTGTGCGTGTGCGTGTATTGCAAAGGTCGGTATGGGCATGGCCAGAGCTGTCCCCTCGTCACGTCGTGGCTGTACTGTAATATCCGGCCCCGGGGCCCGGATCTGGACCGGGTGGGGTACTACAGCGCATGCATGGGTGCAAAGTGGCGGCGCCTCAAGAGTCACAAGAGGGAGAGGGGCCGGGAACCCTTGTACTGTTGTTTGCACGCACTGCACGGTGCACCGTCACCACCTTTGGTGTGTACTACTACGTGGTCCGTGTACACATAATAGACAGGCGCGGGCGTATAGGTTTGCACGCACGGACGCACGGCCATGCATGCATATGCAGCCAGCATGTACTCGTCGTCGTTACGTGATCCTTGAAGCAAGGGCCAAGCGCACGTACAACAACGAGGTCCTAGCTAGCTGTGTCTGTATGCCGGAGGAGTACTAGTATTACGTGATACGTACGCTAGTCAGTCTGCTGCTGTACCCAGTACCCTGCAGGTCAGGTACACTAGCTAGCGCGCTAGCGCTGCGTACGTTTGTACTGTCTGTGTTATCTGCTAGCTACTCCTAGCTAGTACGCATGTATGTGTTGCGGCCTACGACGTCCAAATCTCGTACACTCCCTCCGTCACATAATCTTTTTCACGGGTCCATTTGGTTTCGCTGGAATTTAGTTTAAGTTGATGCTTATATTGATAGGTTGCGAAATGAAAACACTGTTTGTTTGTTTGCTAAAAAAAACTGTTGCAGTAGGGATGCAGAATAGGATATCTCTATCCCTATCCTTTTCTGCTAGGTTCGTCTTAAATTAATTATCACTCATAATTCCTAACGCACATTTATCTTTTCACAATCTCTCTCTATTTCTATTGACACCCAAAATTGTCTAGAGGGCATAATACATATTATCATCATGTTTCTATCATCAAGATGGCCAGAGAGCATACTCGGTATGTTCAACAAAAAATGTCCATTTTGTAAAGTAGTCAAAATGTATAACGGACTTCACCATTGCGTTCATCTCGTTGAGATGGTAAAAAAAACATATATGGAACGTCCAATTGTGGGGGCGGATGAGAGAGTTATGCCTCCAAGAAAATATCTGTCTGGGCTACCGGTACTTCCGGTCCGTACTTCCGGTCCGAGACCAGTTGGCGCAAAAATAAACTACCGGTACTTCTGGTCCGAGACCAGAACTTCCGGTGGCTAGTGGAGGAAGGCGCAGTTTGGCGTGAAAATGAACTACCGGTACTACCAGTCCTTGACCGGTACTACCGGTGCGGACCGGTACTACCGGTGTAGCCTGACCGGAAGTACCGGTAGGTGTTTATTCCGAATCTGACTTTCAGATCTCGAACCGATTTGTTTCTAGATCGGTTTTTGGACATGGGAAACTTAGAAAATAAGCCTTGAAGAGGTTTTCTACCAGGATAAGACCAACCCCTCTATATATATGAGAGGATCATAGCCGATTGAGTTCCCATCTATCCAATCGTCAAACACAACAAATCAATATACTCCTACCCCTTTTACTCTCTTCGACTACCTCCATGTTGTTCATCCCTTGATCCATGACCAAGGATGGCGCCCTAAGCTTGCTGGCCGACCTAGGGCAACCCGGCGACATCCTTGCCCTGACGGGGTCCCTCCCGGGCGAGAGCTTCGGCAATTCCTTTGCTAGTTTGCTTGAAAACCAGCTGGTTCTTCGTTATGTAAGCACGACTGGTTATTCTTTGGTGGTTTCCTTGTAAACCTCTCCGTGTTTCACCATGTAAGAGTGACATCCTCGTTGCGTTCTTCGGTCCATAGCAACGCGGGCGTCCAATGCCCTTTCTGGTGTGTGATTCGGACCACATCCGACGTCAACACACTTTTTGGCGACTCCGCTAGGGAAGAAGATTGTTTCGGCTTCACTTTTTGTTGCAGAATCTCTTTGCTCTAGCCCTATTCTTCGCTGATCTATCTTCTTGAGCTCGCCATTACCGTTGCATCTGGCCCAAAAGGCCGATCACATCTGATTTTGACCCCTTGTGATCATGCTTGCAATTTTGCAACGTGTTGCGCTTGATATTGAAAAATTTAGCAAGGCGGTTAAGTTCTAAATCATAGAGTACCAAGGTGGTTCATCACAAAACTACTACAATTACCCCGAGGTACAACTTGCAAATGCATCTTATGATCCTAATGATTATTTTGCAAGTCATATAAGCTCTCATTTTGGTGTTGCTAGCTGTAATGATACTAGATCTGTTGTATCGACTGATACTTTTGATAATGCTTCCCATCATATACATAATAATTATGGATATCATGGTCAAGAGCCGGTGCATGTTTTAAATTCTTCGAGTTTTGATGCTACTAGCAATATACAACATGTAAATCCTTATTCATCGGCTATAAGTTCACAATATATGGTTTCACCACATGACATGCCGATGAATGAGAGAATTGGCTTTGATAATACTAATTATTTAACCAATTGCTCCCAAAATTTGACACCATATGCCAATGCTCTTATTCATAATTTGGCTTCACATGTTACTTCTAACTCGGGCCGAATTAATAAAAATTCAGCAAGGTATGTAAGTGCTAATACCCATGATTTGGCTTCACGTGTTATTAGTAACCATAGCCAAATCAATAAAAATTCAGCACCTTATGCAATGATCAATGCCCACAATTCGGCTTCGTATTTCGTTCATGATCAAAGCTGAATTAGTGAAATTTCAGCAAGGCATTCGAGTACTAAAACTCATGATTCGGCTCAATCTATTGCTAATAATTATAGCCGAATCAATGGAAATTCAGCAAATGGTGCGTATGCAAACAATCATGATTCGACTTTATATGATGCTCTCAAATTAAGCCGAATCGAGAAAGATTTGGCCCACACTAGAAATCCATATGGCTCCTCTAAATAGAAGGTGCCCGCATATCATAGACCGTACCAATTACACATTAATTACTTGAAAACTTCTGATGGTTGGTGGATACCTGATTTCTATGAATTTAGTGGTGAAGATGATAAGACCGCTGTGGAACACATTAATGTATATCTCTCAACTAGGTTTTGCTGGTAAAGAAGATTATATGAGAGTGTGAAATTTTCCTTTATCTCTTACTGGTATTTCCTTTTCATGGTTTACATCTTTACCCCGGTGCACTGTTGGTTCATGGTCTCAATTAGAGGAGCAATTCTATGAATATATTGGGAAGACTAATGAGAAGAGGCCGATCACAATTGAGTCATTGGCTAAAAGAGGATTGCTAGTGGACATGAAAGAAAGAATTGATTCAAATGTAAGCAAAGGTTCGGCTACAAAAGCCGAACAACATAATATCCTTTCTGAATCAATCATATCTCAGAAAACAAGTCTTGCTACAGAAAAACATGAAAAACGTCAGAAATCAGCTAGACTTGATTTTTTAGGAGCTAAAGAGGTTGTACATTTATTTAGTGATTACTACATCATTGATGGAGATCAAGCCCCTACAAGCAACAAAGGAGGGTTGTCTGTCTGCTCAGAATCGGCTAAGCCAACTTTGAAGTTGGCTAAGCCGACTCCTGCCTGCTCTAAGTCGGCTAGGCCGACTGCCCCTACCGCCTACTTCGGGTCGGCTAGGCTGATTGCCTCTGCCGCCTGCCCTAAGTCGGCTAAGCCGGCTTCCCAGTCGGGCAAGCTGACTGCCCCTGCTAGTGCCCAAGTTGGCCGGCTAAGCTGACTTTTTGGTTCCGGCAGCTGTTGATGCATCTTCGAATGATTTGACCCCACTTGTTGATTGGTTTCTGGAGAAGAAAAGCAACATCATGCAAATCAAGGACATGCACTTCTCCAACATGATCAACAAGGTAGAAGACACAAATATTTTGCTTAAATTCCAATCTGGTCATACTATTTCAATTTCAACATCTATTAGAGATATCTTTGCTAATAGTTGTAATAGACCGATTGAGAATACCAATTTATTTGTTAATGATAAAATAAATTCAGATTCTATCGACCAACACATTGTGCCATATGGCAAGGCCGATGGTGATACTTCATCAAAATTAAAGCTTCCCATAAACAATTGCAAAGGTGTGGCCGAATGGATTGATGTCAAATCTGATCCATTCGTTTGCCTAGCTTTAAAGCCGACTCTACAAAAGAATCGGCTAAAGAAATCAAAGTACACCTTTGACTTTACTTTTTGTGATCATGTCTTCGATATCTTGCTAAGAAATAATTTTATTAGAATCATTAATAACAATGCTTTGTCATCTATTCAAAACTTAGAAGAGCTTACATATTGCAAGTGGCACAATTCTTTTGATCATAATACTTCTAATTGCAATGTGTTTCGTCGAGTGATCGATTGAGATTTTCTGAAGCTCAACAGATAGACCAATTGGATTCAATTGGTCTTGATAGAAAACAGGTTTTAAATCGGCTTGCATTAGCCGATTCACTCAAAGATCAAGACTTGAATACCCAAAAGAGAGACGTGGAGCCCTCACGTGAAGACAAGGTTGTTGTCCATGAATTGCAAATTGAAGATACTCAAGAGGACAGTAATGTTATCACAGTTTCATAAGACACTGGGGGCAGGTGAAATCTCTCCAACTAGAACAAAAGCCGATTGATGCCGTTGAGCAAGAGGAATCGGCTAAAGATCCTCATAAAGCTGATGGAGGTAAAGGCCGTAACAAGCTAAAGAATAGAAGGCCGAAGCTTAGTTGCAAGGAACTTCTAGCTAAATATGAGAAGATAGTAGAAGCAAATGTCACCAATCGGCCAAAGAAAGTCCAATCATCAAAATCACCTCCAAAGCACAAATTTCAAGAGTGGAATTGGCAAGGAGATAGATCTCACGCAGCAGCAACATATTATCCTTTTGAGCAGCCAATTCCTATGGCATATGGACCATAGCCCGCATATTTTTATCCTTATTCATCTTGGGGCTGGTTTGATCAAGAGGCACATGTTCCATCATGTTTTAGGCCACAATATATAGAATATGCAGCTCCTAGACATTCAGAGAGATCATCATCTTGTAAAGACCATTTTGATCAAAATCGGTTTGGAGCTCAACCAAAGAAGAAAGTGATGAAGCAAGTTTACCGTGTGAAGTATGATGGCCGAAAGAAGAAAAGTTCAGATCTGAATTCAACTATTGAAAAGCCGATTACATTGCTGAAAAATCCGGTTATTGACGACAAAGAAGTGGAAAAATCATCTATTGATATTATAGGTGCCAAATCTGAACAAAAGAAGGTGAGAGTGCCCAAAATCAAGAATGATTTGCCACTGTCCAAAACAGAAATAAAATCGATATGCTCAATCGGTTTACCAAAGTGGCAAGAAAAGAAGTTACAAAAGCTTAGTGCAGAGAAGCTAAAAGAAAAGGACTTGGCGTGGGTTCCTAAATGAAGAATTCAAGCTCAGAAGGATGATACTCAAGCAAATGGTGCAACAAAGGCAAAGGACAGAAGAAGATTCAAGAAACAATTGCCATGTTGGAGGTTTGCACCAAATCATTAGTCATGGCATCAGCCATACTCTCTGCCTATGCCTATGTGGAATTCATCCCCTGGTATGCATGGTTATTCCTCAGCTCCTTATTTTGATCCTTCATATGGATCTTTATGTTATGGAGAGTTGCCAAATTATTTTTGCTCATCAATGATCAAGAGTCAAAATATTTATTTCGGTTATGCATGCTCTTGTGGATGAATTCATATGGCTGATATTTTGATATCGCCCTTAGTATAAAAATATAGCCGATGAGTGCTTGCGACCATCGTGCTATTAGAAAGCCCCCATGAAATTGACTTAGATGACTTTTAGGTCCGGGGGCATGATATATGTATTTTGATTTACTTCATGGATGTGACAATATGATTAATCGGCTTCCAAATAAGGCCAAGGTGTTGGCATGATCATTATTTCTCACAATGATGTCGTTTGAGGCATCAAGCCGATTAAAATTACATTTACACCAAAATTTAAGCCGAATGTGAATTTTTCTTATTCGGCTTGGCCATATTGCAATTCATGAAGTATGAAATGTGAAACCTATGGTGATTCTTTACTAGTGGTGCAACAAGTCGCTGGTATGTTTCAATGTTTAGAAAGATCACTAAGAGCTTGTCTTGATGCTTGCCTTGATATTATTGCCTATTTTGCTGAATTCTAAATTCGGCATATTCCGAGGCATGAAAATCAGAAGGTCAACGTGTTAGTTCAATAAGCATCTGGCTTTGATGTCGGTGGGTGTAATTTTCACACCAAAGAAAGGCCAATGCAAGAAAACTTTGTTGTTTTGTGTGCAGGAGCAGCAGAGTCGGCTGAGCCGACTTCCCCTGTCAGCTTAGCCGACTCTTTGTAACAGAACCAACCAATTATACGAAATTAAGTAAGAAAAACATCCATCAAGCAGATGATTTAGCAAACTTAAGCCCGTATAACCCGGTAGTCCGTGAAATCACGACGGATTTCAAACCAACTTACATACCAGCCAAGATCGTAATAAGTTTAGCGGTCAGCATCACAAGTTACATAAAAGTTCGCGTCGCAAATACATCAGAGTTTAAACATAGTTATTACAAACTGAGTTCAAATAAAAGTAGCGGAAGCATTTAGTTCAAACCACACCCACTCACACAGCGTTCAAAATAAAGTGCCAGCTTGTGATCATCTCCATCAAAAGCATCAGGCGAGACGTAGTGAATGACCACTGCCCATGGTCCTAAGCTTCACCCATCGCAGGATATAGGCAGTTGATACAGTAGCCGTAATACATCTGCCCATCTGCAACAAGTGGGAACAAAGCCCTGAGTACGAGAAGGTACTCAGCTAGACTTACCCGACAGAACCAAAAATAAAATGACACCAAGGATCATGACAGGCTTTATGGTGGGGTAGCTGACTCATTTGCAAAAGGCATGTTTAGTATAAAAGAATCTTTTCCCAAAAGCTTGCATCAAGTTAAATCTTTAATAACCTGTCAACTACATTTGCACCTGTACTAGAGTAACATGTAATAAAGCAGTTAAGGATAACCAATGATCATTAACAACCTTCATCATGTCATATTCCATATAACTGTCTAAGTGTTCCAGCAATATTACTATGATGAAGTAACTCAAGTCAAGTGTTCACTATCCAGTGAACGATGGCGATTCGAATCGATTATTAACCAGCTGGTAATTTATTCCTCACACAAACCTCACTCACCCGCTAAAGTGAGGTATTGGTCACCGAATCAACTATTCAAGTAAAGTCGCGAGTTTGCCAGGAACCACATGTACCCGGGGGCCGCCCGACTACTCTTTGGTACAGTGCATTGCGGGCAATCCACTCGGCCCGAATAATCTCCCAGCTTCGCGGTCGAAAGGTACATTATTCGGCCAGCTAAATGTGAGGCATGCGTTCAACATGACTCTAGGCCCAACAATGGTCGGTCCTTAATCGACACAGACGGAAACACTACAGTCCGAAACCCTGCAAGTCTCCGTCCGGTCTCAATTTGACTTGACACTTAGTTATTCCCATATGACATACCTTTCCAAGCAGATCCAGGTAACCACCTATAGCTCGCAGGTGACAGAAAATCACCCGACTTCTACCGGTCTAAGTAAGCTAAGCATTTCTTGACTAGGAATACCAAGGTAACAAGGATACGGTAGAGCAAGGGTAAACAAGGTATAATGCAACAACGGTTGCAAACAACTCCTAAACGTAATGCACCAATTAAAGTAAAGCATTTAATAAAATATTTGCAAACCGGAAGAGAAATGCTCCGGGGCTTGCCTCTTTCGAAAGAGCTCGGGCAGTGGTCTGGGCACTCTAGCAAATCCTCACCGACCTCCTCGTCGGCTTCGGGCACCTCCTGCTCTTGCACCTTGGGCTATTCTTCCGGCTCCTCGGGAACTGCTACCAGAGTTACTTCCTGCGATCCTGTATGATGCAGATGTATAAGTGCTCATGCCTAGGTGCATTGCAGAGGTGACATGAGATGATGATGATAAATGAGAGGTAGATGAACAGGTTTACTTAATTAGATCAGGTGTGAATACAACTCTTCTATAAGGTAGTCTACATCATCCAAGAATATGTACTCATAAACTATCACCAACATTCTCTACTATGCAAGGTCACCTTAGCACCCTAAGATGCTTCAAAGATACACCAAAGCAAATTTTATTAACTAATTTTGCATTAACAATGTTAATTAAACTCTAGTTGACACTATGTTTGAACAGCAACACTTGTTTTGGTAACATGGAAAAATCTGATAAAATTACAGTGGATTACTATCATCTACTTCAGCATGTCACAAAAATTTCATTGCATTTGGAGTACTATAACTGCCTACACAAAAATAACAATCTAGGGCCTAAAAATGAGCATAAAAATACTTTATACTATGAAAAGTATCAAACAACAGATTTAGCAATTTTCCTATATTCTACACACTAAACAATCTCTATAGAAAAATTAATATATGCATGTTTTATTTATATTTTTCTCTCTATCAAAAATAACAATTTCTAACCATAATAAGCACTTGTACTACACATAAAAATTTTTCTACAGAACATGCATGGTACATATTTTTCCTAGAGAGTATATTGCTCAAAAAGATTAACAAATTTAAAACCATATTTTTCTAGGTTTTCAACAATTTATTACATATTTATCAAGAAAACAATAATTTCAATAATTAAATAAAAACCCTACAGAAAAGTATTACAACTTTGACATGCAACAATTTTAGATTGTAGATCTAGTCCTAAGAAGTCCATAAAAATTTATTTCACAATTTTTGGAGCTAACATAATCACACAAACATTTTCTAAAGCATTTTTATTCCCAAATAATAAAAGAAAAATGAAAACAAATTTCTCTTTTCGCTAACGGGCCAGTCCAGTGGAAACATCCGGCCGATCCATTTTCGGCCTGGAGGCGCGCGCGCGGGGGAAAAGGGGACGGCCCGGCTGGGCCTACGGCCCGGAGCCATTCGTTCGCGAGGCCAGGGGGGAAGACGGGGTCACGCCGGTGACCTTGGCGTCGCGGCCGTGCGGCGGCCGGCCGTCGGCCTTTGCCGGCCATGACTGGGCGCGAGGAGGTGCGCACCGGGTCCGCAAGGAGAAGGCGAACTCGTCTAGGTATTGCGCAAAGAGCGAGGAGCAGCGGGGATGCCCTTCCCACGACGAGGTCGCGCGGTGGCGCCATGACCGACGGTGGTGAAACGGCGACAACCGCACCTACCTTGCTCAAACGGTGAATCCAAGGCGAGCACGGCGTGTCGGAGATGGAGGCGGAGCGGTGTGCACGAGAAGAAGGGTGGTGGTGGATCACCGGCGGCCAATTTGGCCGGCGGAGGTGGCAGTGGCGAGGTGAGCTCGAGCGATGCTCGGTGCGGGGCGGAGAAGATGGCCGCGCGGTGGAGAAAATGGAGAGGGCAGAGCGGGAGCGGGAGCGCGTGCGACTTGAAGGGGCGAGGCGCGCGCTTGCGGGGGCCACCGACGGCCAGGTGTCGCTGGCGAGCGGCGCATGCCGGCCACGGGGCGAGCGGAGTCTGCCGCGGCCGGGACGTGGCGCGGGAGCGCGGGCGGGCAAGGCAGGCGCGGCGCGCGGAGCTGGGCCGGGCCGCATCGCGAGCAGGCCGGGAAGGGAGGCGGCGGCCCGTTAAGGTAAGAAACTGTTTTTCATTTTTATTTTCCAGAGAATTTTCAATTAAATTCAATTCACAGTTTTAAAATTCTAATTTGAGCAAGAAGATGACTTTTTCTGAAAATGGCCCAAAAATGAAAGTTGCTTAGAATTTAATTCTCTACAACTTTTATTAAGGGGCCAACTCCAAAACTCCCACAGATTTTGAATTGGAGAATAAAAGCTAAATAGGGAGGGGTTTTGACCATTTTCTAATAATATTTTTAAAAGCAAATTTTTGACAAAACTTTGGTTATTAAGTTGCTCCAAAAATTGTACTAATTAGTTCTAGGTGATTTAAAAATTATAGCTACACAAGTTTTCTTAATCTAACTAGCATAATTAGGGTGAAATAGTTATAAACACCATATGCAACAATTGTTCTATAAAATTTGCTTTCACTAAAGGTGCACTCTAGTCCATATGTGATTATGAATGCAATGACATGTTATGCTTATGATTGCAATGCTAATGCTTGCGTAACACCGGGGTGTTACACTCTCCAAGTCGGCTAAGCCGACTCTCCTCTGGCTCGTCAGGTCGGCTCGTCGAGGAATTACCAAATCAACCTAACTTGATTTCCAGCAATGACACGGCCGGTTTGGATGATTGGAGGACTCCTATATTGCGGATTTGATCAAGCAAATATGGTTATGGGAGAAGTCTACGGACTGTGATCAAGCTCATCAAAGAAGAGAATTGAGGATAATCCAAGGAGGTGGCCTAAAAGTTTTGTTTAAAGCTCTATGGGTATATTTCATATTGAGGAGTGGTGCTAGATGTGCAAAATCATACCGCCGCTTGAGACAAAGAGCAACAAGTTTGGCAAAAAGTCACCAAGTTGAGAAGGTCCATTTTAGAGTTATCAAAGTGATATTTGACAATTCTTATCTCCTAGAGACGTTGCAAGGTGATAGTCTCCCAAGAGTAATTAACAGGAGGTGCTTGAAAAGGTACTTTCTTAGTGTTTAGCAAGAGGCCTAGAGTGCTCTCCAGATAATGGCCGATACAAGTATCGCCCTTAGAACAAATATGGTCGATGTATACATCGCCCTCAGATGCTAGATAGCCGATGAGTTGGGTATCGTTGCTATTTAGTGTTTTGATTATTCATATATGAGAAGATGATGGAAAAGCCAAGGATGTTATTCTGGACAAGTTTGGGATAGCAAATAGAAAGTATTGATGAATTTTTCTACACAAGACTGCAACAATGGAATAATTTTGGTTTTGGAGATGATTTTTAGTACGCAAGCTTTACTAAAAAGTAGGGGGCATGTGTTGACACCCAAAATTGTCCAGAGGGCATAATAGATATTATCATCATGTTTCTATCATCAAGATGGCCAGAGAGCATACTCGGTATGCTGACAACCAAAAATTTCCATTTTGTGAAGTTGGCAAAATGTGTAACGGACTTCACCATTGCGTTCCTCTCATCGAGATGGTCAAAAAACATATATGGAACGTCTAATTTGGGGTCCGAATGAGAGAGTTATGCCTCCGAGAAAATATCTGTCTGGGCTACCAGTACTTCCGGTCCGAGACCAGTTGGCACAAAAATGAACTACCGGTACTTCCGGTATGAGACCGAAACTTTCGGTGGCTAGCGGAAGAAGGCACAGTTTGACATGAAAATGAACTACCGGTACTACCGGTCCTTGACCGGTACTACTGGTGGGGGACCGGTACTACTGGTGGAGCCTGACCGGAAGTACCGGTAGGTATTTATTCCGAATCTGACTTTTAGATCTCGAACCGATTTGTTTCTAGATCGGTTTTTGGACGTGGGAAACTTGAAAAATAAGCCTGGGAGAGGTTTCCTACTGGGATAAGACCACCCCCGTTATATATATGAGAGGATCATGACCGATTGAGTTCCCATCTATCCAATCATCAAACACAACAAATCAATCTACTCCTACCTCTTTTACTCTCTTCTCCTACCTCCATATTGTTCATCCCTTGGTCCATGACCAAGGATGGCGCCCTAGGCTTGCCAGCCGACTTAGGGCAACCCGACGACGTCCTTGCCCTGACGGGGTCCCTCTCGGGCGAGAGCTTCGGCAATTCCTTTGCTAGTTTGCTTGAAAACTAGCCGGTTCTTCGTCACGTAAGCACGATTGGTTATCCTTTGGTGGTTTGCTTGTAAACCTCTCCGTGTTTTACCACGTAAGAGTGACATGCTCGCTGCATTCTTTGGTCCGTAGCGGTCTGGGCGTCCAATGTCCTTTCTGGTGTGTGATTCGGACCACATCCGACGTCAACAATTTTATTCTCGTTTTCTATACATGACACCCTTTTGTTTGCTTTTTCTTAATTCTCATGTCCAGAGCAAAAAAAAAGGTCATCTATCATGAGACGGAAACACCGAAGGTTCGGAAATTAGGTAAACAGCATAGCCAAGCACTATTCATGAAAGATTTAGCGACCGCCTCCGTAGATAGTCAAGGGAGCTCCACAAAAAATGCTCGTCTCCGAATATTTCACGTAGGCAGGCGTCCTAAAGCTACCGCCTCCAAAATTATCGATTAACAGAGACAGTTGTCCCGTAAATTAATTTAAGAGACGGGCAGCTTAAGATGTCGTTTATGAAAATCGCTATTAACAGAGGTGGCCATTCTAAACGAGTGTCTCTGAAAATTGATTTTTTAAGGTGTGCCTCCCTTTAAATAGTAGCAACAAAAAATAATTCATAACTTTTCCATATAAACTCGGATGAAAACAAATTTATATCAAAACTATAGCTCTAGCCGTGATCTACAACTTTGTAGTTGAATTTTTTTAATTTGAAATTGTTTACAGTCCTAAAAATTACGTTCATGGATTTTGAAATTTAAAATTGGCAAACAACCTCAGATGTTGGCATGATCTATACTAAAGTTATTT
The DNA here is from genome assembly GCA_038087645.1 of Saccharum hybrid cultivar R570. Lineage (NCBI taxonomy): Eukaryota > Viridiplantae > Streptophyta > Magnoliopsida > Poales > Poaceae > Saccharum > Saccharum hybrid cultivar. Next base: position 8,978,435 of record JAQSUU010000005.1, on the reverse strand, counting down.
GTATCAATACAATCTACAACGGTTTTGTAGCTGAAAAGTTTTTTTTTGAACTGAAGTCGTTTATAATCCCAAATATGTGTCATAAGTTCATAGATTTTGAAATACAAAATTTAGGATTTCTAAATGAGATTTAAAACTTTGTAGTTGAAATTCATTTAAGTTCATTTAGTAGATAAAATATTCAATACAAGATTACAATGTACTTATATAAAACGATTGAATGCTATGTCCACTCATAAGTGAGTGTGTGATGCAGTGATTGCGTAATGTTAGTGCTAATATATTGGTCAGAGTTCAATTCCTGAGTAGGCCATTTTGTTTTTGTTTTTTTAGGTTTTCTAGAAACCATTAACAACTAAGGTGGCCCCTTTTTTATTTTTTAGGTTTTCTGAAAATCATTAACTAAGGCGGCCCTTTTTTTTAGGTTTTCTGCAAAACATTAACTAGGTGACCGCCTCCGTTAATACGATTTACGTAGCGAGGAAAGAGAAAACTTCCTTTTTGTGGGATTTGCTTCTCTCGTATGGCTACGATGCACTTCTACTGTAGATGCAAGGAAGACCAATAATTGATTCACTAATATAGGATAGCATTACATGTCACTGCTCACTAGTACATATTTTTTTTACACTTGGCTCTAATTTTTTAGTGACTGTCTATGTAAGAAATCGTTACTAACTAGGACAGAAAGCATTTTAGTTCACGAACCACTCCTTAACTAGCACGGAAAATATCACCTAGCATATGGGACATCAGAAGTGATGTGGGTGGAGTCATTGCTTGCTGAACTTGGCATTGATCAAAATGAGGTACATGCCCTGTTTATGGTGTGATAATCTCGGTGCCACATATCTGTCAGCCAATTCTGTTTTCCACGCTAGATCAAAACATGTTAAAATTGATTTTCACTTTGTGCGGGAAAGAGTTGCAAATAAATTGTTGCAGGTTCGGCTTGTCTCCACTCATGATCAACTAGCTGACGGCTTCACGAAGCCACACTGTCCATCAGGAAGTTGGAAGATTTCACGAGCAATCTAAATCTGAAGCACAAGGACAGTTTAGATTGAGGGAGGCCGTTAGATAAGTATGTGTATATCTCCTGTATGGTATATCTTCTTTATGGTATGCATCGACTATGTTCTAAGTCAAGACTCTTCTAAAGATATGTATAGGAAATAGAGATATATTTGTTAGTTCTGTGACTTGTACTTCAAGCTGCTGAAATCGTTTCCTGTAATCTTGCGAGTGGTTGTTGCTTGGTCGCTACTATACAACATGGAGCCGTGGTGAGCCAAGTTCGGCATCCACGTTTACACAATTTTACAGTGGCGACTCATGTTTTTTCGTGAACACAAGTCTCATTTGTCATAGATTTCACCATACAACTGAATAAGGATTAAGTGACTTGATTTTTGAATACTTCAGACGATCAACTTCAAAATATATAACCGAAAATTGAATTCAGAAATAACTAGTTAATTGGAGACCAATCCAGACATATATAAACAATAATTAAACAGCAACGTATAAATAGCACGGTTCTTGATACTCACTTTACAATACATGATATATATAATGCAGCAGACTTGAGCACACGAATGCCATGACTGATCGACAAACGCTGATCTATAGATCGACAAACACTGATCTATATATAGGTGCTGCGCTGATACTGATAGTAGGTGGTGATCGAGACGCAGACATGTCTAGGGGTTAACTCCTTCGCACCTTTCCAAAATTGGAGCCCCGTTGATGGTGAGACTAAGGGAGACACGCACTCCTTTGCAAGAAACGAAACCCTAGGCAAAGGCAGGCACGAACGAACCGACGACGGAGAAGAACACACAGACACAGACAAAGATACCATCATCCCTGCAAACAACGTTTGACGTGACAAAGCATAATCCGTTCTTGTTGCACGCGCCGGCGGCAGGATGGATCAGGCGGTGCGGGCGGTGGCCGCGGCGGCGAGCGGCGTCTTCATCTCCAGGGAGAGCTTGAGGACCTCGTCCAGGCAGACGGGCGGCGCGCCGTCAGGCAGCGCCCACTCGAAGGCGTGCACGAGGCGGGCGACCCAGAGGCCCACGGTGGTGAGCCCCAGGTTCTTGCCGGGGCAGACGCGGCGCCCGGCGCCGAACGGGGCCAGGCGGAGGTCGACGCCGCGGACGTCCACGTCGGCGCCGCCCTCGGAGGGCAGGAACCGCTGCGGCGCGAACGCGTCCGGGTCGGCCCACACGGCGGCGTCGTGGGTGATGGCCCACATGTTCACCATCGCCGTGGTGCCGGCCGGGACCACCATGCCGTTGGAGAGGGGCACGTCGGCGGTGGCGAGGCGCGCCCAGCTCAGCAGCGGGCCAGGCGGGTGGGCGCGCAGCGTCTCCTTCACGACCGCCTGCAGGTACGGCATGCGCGCCACGTCGGCGTCAGTGGGGCAACCGCCGGCGCCGACAGCCGCGTCCACCTCGGCGCGCACCCTCGCCTGCACCGCCGGGTGGCGCACCAGCTCCGCCATGCACCACTCGGTCAGAAGCGCCGTCGTGTCCGTACCGCGGAAGATCATCTCCTGCAAAAACAAATCATATATAGTACTCTATTTTCAGCGACGGACACAAAAGCTTTGCTCCGTTTTCCCATTCGGGAACAACCGACACAAAACTGTACACCCGAGAAGTATGCCGTTGAAAAAGCTAGGAAAGCGATCGATTTGAGCTTTACCCAGAGGATGGCGACCATGTCGTCGTCTTGGAGCTTCTCGTCGCCCTCAAGGGAGACGAGCACGTCGACGAAGTCAGCATTGTCGTCGACGGCGGCGGAGTTTTGGCGGCGGCGGCGGTGCTCGTCGATGACGCCACGGACGAAGGTCTGGACGCGCGGCACGAGCGCGGCGCACCGGCGGGTGACGTTGCTGGGGTCGTACAGGTGGGCGAGCCAGGGGAGGTGGTCGGACCAGTTGAAGGCGCCAAGGAGCTCGAACCCCTCGCGCACCATGCTCTTCAGCTGCTCGGCCTCCGCGGCCCCGGCGCCGGATGTGACGTCGTATCGCGTGCCGAAGACGCTGCCCATGATGTTGTTGAGAGCGGCGGCCTGGAGGTGCGGGCGGAGGACGACGGTGCCAGAGGCGGCCTGCTCGGCGGCGACGGAGCGGAGCATGGCCTCCGCGTCGCCCTGGCGTCCCGGCTCGTGCGCGGCGACGCGGCGCGGGGAGAAGAGGTGCGTGGACGCGACGCGGCGGAGGCGGCGCCAGTAGTCGCCGTTGGGCGCGAACCCGATGGCGCGCGCGAACATGAGCTCCCGCGCCGACCGCTTCACGGGGCGGTCGGCGAAGGACGGGTGCGCGAGCACCTCACGCGCCGTGGCCGGGCAAGACGACACGACCGCGGGCGTGTCCCCGACGGAGAACGCCATGAGCTCCTTGGCCCGGGGCCCCGAGGCGCGGGCCATCGCGGCGAGGGCGCGGTGCGGCAACCCGCGGGACAGCGCGAAGATGCTGCCGAACACGGGGAGACCGCGGGGCCCCACGATAGGAGTGGCGCCGAGGCGGCCGCGGCCGTGCGCCCACGCCGGCCCTCCCGGCGACGCGGCCCACGCCAGCAGAGCCGCCGTGACGGTGGTCAGGAAGAGCAGGCTGGCCAGGAGGGCCGGGTGGGCGCACAGGGTGTCCGAGCCGAGCAGCGCCGGGAGCGCGTACACCCACCACATGCCGTCCGTGCACGAGGAAGCTGCGGAGGCCATCGCCATGGGCGAGGTGAGGTGTTCTGGCTAGCTAGCCGCTGCTTCTAGTAGCTGCTACCTAGGCTTTGAGCTGGTGAGGGTGGAGTGAGTGGAATGGGCGAGGAACTTTGGCCACCGGGGTTGGGGTATTTATCGAGGTTTTAAATCGCCGGCTAAGTTAAGTGGCGGATGACCTGTAAGGTCCGCTTGGCTGGAACTATATAAGCCGGCTGAAAAACACTGTTGACTGATTTTTTTTTTAAAAAAATATTGTTTTGACTAAAAAACAAGCTGAATAAGACGGATTATAAACCAAATGAACAGGGCCTAATACAGCAATAGCGGAGGCTAAATAAAAATATAACGGGTTATAGCTCGTAGCTTGACCGGTTTCAAACAGCTATAGCCAGCTATATCTTCAATTATAGCCGAAGATTTAAAACCACATTATTTATAGAGGCGAGCCGGTCTGGGGCTGGGTCTTTGCTTGCTTTGCTGGTGGTCAATTCCTCAATAATCTATCTCCAACATACATGTCCTGGGTAGCTCAATATTATTTTTTTCAATATTAGGAAAGTTGCTGCAGAAATACCTTAATATATCTCCCCCCTAATACCCATATAGAAGGTGGGTTTCACAGAAATATAAAAAAATATGGCTGAAAAGTGGTAGTTAGAATGGTTCACATGGTACTGGAGGAGTTGTATCTCTTCTTTGAGGGAGATGAGAGAAATATTGGTGGCTAAAAAAAGGAGAGGTATCGGGGAACTACTGGAGCAAAAACATAGATATCCCTTGATAGTTTTATGGAGATAAGAGAAGGTATTAGGGAACTGCTGGAGATGCTCTTAGACAAGGAGAGGTAAGCAGGAGTATTTTGGTTTTGCTCCATGGGTGGGATGGAGCCTGGTGTAGCGGTGTAGCATTTGGTTTCTACTGATCACGCACCTCGACCTAAAGCAGCGTCACAGTCGCCTTCCATCGGTGCTAGTCCCCCTCCCTTTCTCTCCGACGTATCGTCGGAGACCGGAGGGAGTGGGGATCTATCGTCTTCATAAGTTTTTCTATTAGATCGAGTCTTTAGGGTTAGGGTCTCTCAATGCTACATTTGTTGGTATTGGGGATTTATCTTCTCCTTCTCCTCTCAGGCGACGGTGAATGCGAAGAGTGGAATTGTTTTCTTCATGGCGGCTCTGCAGAAGATGAGGACGACAACTATGACGTCAGCAACTTCACCGGCTTGAAGACATGGAGACCTTTCTTTCTGGACGACGACATCAAGGTGGAGATGATGTCGTCGCCATGGAATAATTTTCTTCGGTCTCTTCTCCGTTTTGTTGTGGTTAGATCTGGCCACGATGAAGGACTAGGAAGAACAATTTTCAGATCAGTCATCCTTATTCTTCGATGGCAGAAAGAAGAAGGAAGACACCATAAAGAAGAAGTTTCTCAACTCCTCCTACATGAATGTTGGCCGTCGTTCGATAGACATCTATTCTCAGGCCTTTTGTCGAGTGTTTGTCTGTACGGTCATCCATACTGCAAACCGTCGTACATGTTTGGTTTTGAGATCTGGAGCTATTCACAGTATGGGTATAATTTAGATGAAAATCAGTTTCTGGATATTTGTGTAATTCAGAGTGCTTGTAATGTGTTGATGTACCCAGCTATTATCTAATATAATTCTTCTTTCGTCGCAAAAAAAATGGAAAAAATGTGTAGTACAGGTATAGTGTAAGTATATTATTAGCATGGATGCTGACCTTTTTTTTCTTTGCAGTGTGAACCTTTTTTTTGCTAACATAAATGTGATGACCATGCCTTGTATTCGACAATTTTGATATTAACACTGCTATACAAACAATTTTAAAGGAACGTTTTTTTGTTTTTTTGCTACTACAGATGGTTAGGATTTTCCACCGTTTCTACGGTTCCAAATAGATGGATGTACCTAAAAGACTACTCTCCTCCCTATAATGAGATGGATTTTCAGAAGTGTTTCATAGTACCTCTTCCCCAAGGAATAGATCATTTTTAGGGATGGTACTTTATTGAACCACCCATGGAAGTATGTTAACAAGAAAAGATTGAATGAGGCTTGAGGTAGTAATAAATTCCTGTAGAGTTCACACCTTACAAACTGCACTCAAGAATCATTTTTTAGGATGGCCTGTAATATCAATTGATCTTAGACCATCTTCAATAATTATTACCCAAAATACAAGACTCATTCTACGTTTGAGTAGCGCTACAGGAAAAGGGTTCAATACCCATTTTTTGTCTTCTCCAACAACAAGACTCAAAAGAGAACCCTTTTTATAAATGGATCTCCAGAAGAGAGGATACTCAAAATTGAGTTATATCTCTCCTGACACCCAAAATATGTCTTCTATATAGGTACTCTGTTAGAGGCTATAAGTATTCTCTTGGAGACCCATTTTGGGTTTGGGTCTCCTATTGGAGACAGCCTCAATTTCAAGTGGCACACATGCCCCTACAAATGCCTTTATTCTAGAGACGCTTGCGTAGAGGCATTTGCCAATTCTGCCTCTACAAATTGAGTTCAACCATGCCTCAAAAAATAGTAATTTTTTCAATCATAGTATAGACACCGAATGCTTACCTCTATGTATGCACTCACACATTATATATCCTATGAGAACTTTGACGAAATCACGACGTCTCACTATTGACGGGCACGTCGCCTACCACCGAAACAACAAAGACATTAAAATGTAAGCATCCATGTCAAATCAAGGACCTCTTTGTTCTCCTCATGTCTACCACAAATTCCACCACAAGAAACCTAACGACCAAAAATGGTATTTCATCATGAACATTCTACGTAGTACATTTTGACATTCTGACATTTATTGGAATTTTGTATATTTTAGTTACGGTGACACCTTTATATCGCACCTACCATGGCGACTTTGTTGATTATAAGATCCGTCAATAGGTTACTTGTAGGATTTCACATGATCTGTCGATAGGAAACACATGTGTACATGGCAACTTGGCAAGCTATAAGCTTATCATCACCCGCTAAATTAGAGCTCCGGCATAAGGACTGCACTTTATCTCTGGCGTTTAAGGAATGCCGTTGGGGAAGAAGATAGAAGAATTTGGACAGAATATTGTGTATTTTTATTTCAGATTTTTTATATGTAATTTAGGGATGTACTATGCTGAGTTTTAATATAAACCCCCTTCCCTTCGAATAAAGAGCTATACATATATAATAAACTTTAAGAGCATGTTTGACTTCACTCATATTCACCTCGATCTGTGTTGAGGTGTATTGAAATCCACATACGTTAAGATGAATTAGGGTGGAAATTAGTTAATAATTTTCTATTTCAATCCATTTCAACACATGTGAATTAAGGGGTATATTCGTTTTCTTCCTGTTCATGAATAATGTGTTGTTGATCCGTTAATCAAGACTCAAATTAACGTGCTAGTTGTCTTGTTTTTTTTCTGTTTATTGGAGTTGAGCTTTTAGATGCTAGTAGTCCGGGTTTCTTGTCGACAAGTACATTTTCATTTTCTCTTTTCTCGGGCGCCATCCAATTTAGTTAGTGGTTTTCACAGTTATATCACTACTACAAAAAACATTTTTAGCGACAAAGACCGTTTTTTAGAGGCGGCTCAATCAAAATCTACCTTTAAAAATGGTTTTCGAAACAAGCCGTCTGTAGAAATCCATTTCTAGGCACGGCTGGATCTAGAGCCATCTCTAAAATAAGTTCAGCACACTAGACCTCATAACTTCTTCTAAACAAAGTTTTGTAAAGATAAACTTTATATCAAAGTTGTATACCTCGAATAGATCTACAACTTTGTAGATGACAACTTTTTTATTTGAAATCTTTGAGATCTAGCAAATTCTGTTTGAAGTTCTCACTTTTTTTAAATTCAAATTTTGAATTTTTTGAACGACCTTATATAGAGAAACGACCAAAACCTAAGCTATAGATCCCAAGAAGATATAAAACACTATAGTTTATAACATTTTCATTTGAAATAATCTATGGTCCCAATTAGTGCTCACATTTTGAAATTCAAATTTTGAAACTAACCTCGGATAGAGAAACAATAACAACCAAAGTTGTAGATCTCGAAGAGATATGCAACTTTGTAGTTGACAATTTTTTCATTTGAAATCATTTATCAAAGTAAAATTTTGTTTGGATTTTTCATATATTAAAATTCAAATTTTCAAACGATCTCGGATGGAGAAATGACCAATACCAAAGTTGAAGTACTCAATGATATCTAAAACTTTGTAGTATAAACCTTTTTTATTTGAATTTATTTATTGTCCTAAATACTCATTTAAAATAGAATAAACTAAATAGGGGAGAATGTTTTTTCCCTTTAGTTACAGGTGATTTTGGGTGGAGTGGTTAAGATAGCTACACGCAAGGTTTGAGGGGGGTTTGAACCCGCACGTCCAGAGGTGGCTTCGATTTCCAGTCACCCATAGAAATCGATTTGTAGAGGTGGCTTATGTTTCTAGTGGCCTCTACAAATCGCTAATTTATAGAGAGGAACGCCTCTAAAAAGACTCTCTCTAGTAGTGTACTATGATGTGTTTTAGGAACTTGGCAGACTCACTTTTTGTTTATACTTTTTATTGAGGAAGCATCTATTAAGTATTAACTCAAGATAATTACATTGAGTCGATACAACCACTTGAGAGCACTTTTGACCTATGCATTAAAACACACTACCAATAAAAACTTTTTTTGACACTCTAGTGACTTCAATCTCTAGATTAGATCACCACCTATGGTGCTAATTGTTGCAATGCTGCTATGACCAAATATTGCGAATGCAGCTGCTGGAGAATTACCCAAATATGGAGACAGTGGATAATCAAGTAGATAACCTACAAAGGTGTCACACCCATTTATCGACCAAATGGAATGCTTACCCTTATGTGCGCCCAGAGATCAATCACACATAAGTTCACAAATTATAACAGAAGTATCATGGCAAATGTTATTACATCACGATATTTAAACACTTAGTCTTAACACAATGTAGCGGAAGTATAAATAAAAATCTCTCGTGGTAGCTCCAGTCACAGGTACATTGACTGGTTGACAGCAAGACTAGTAATCCTCAGGGAAGTAGGCGTAGTAGTCGCTATTACCTCCATCTGTTACCCATCCGGGATTTTTATCCAAATAAGAGAAATAAACAAGCGTAAGTACATCTCGTACTCAACAAGTGTAACATGGGGTTCATGAGGCTCAAAAAGGCATAATCATTGGTTTATCAGCATGTAGCTTTTAGTTAACATGATTTTAGCATATCAATAGCATCAAAAAGGTCTCAATGTAAACAATAAACATATGATCCATGTGAAATGATTATTGAATAGCAAAAACATAACATAAACAATTATTCAACTATTCCATAAGGGTCCAAGGCCACTCGTGACCGTGAGCACGGCTATTATAACAGTTCTACACTCTGCAGAGGTTGTACACTTTCACTGTGAGTCGTGTTACCCAAATGCCCGGGTTAATTACTCCCAAAACACTACCAAGGTGAGCAGGCAGGGTAAACACTATGAAGTCTTTCGAAGGTTCGTCTAACAAGTTAGGGCCATTAGATTCACTCGGCAAACAGATGTAGAGCCCCCCTTCCAAATGGCACAATAACTCGCAGCCTATACACATAAGGACAGAGGCCGCACTATACCCGATTCGTCAAGCCATTCTTACGCCAAAAAGGTTACCTCTAACAAGCTAGAAAATGTCCTTCTATATGACTAAAGCCAGAGCCATATAGCCCCCACAGTTGTACTGTAAATCCCGGATTGTCGCTTATAGATGAGTCCTTATGGAGAGCAATTAGAGCATCAAAAGCAACACACATGCTCTAATCCCCTTTATACAATAATCAAAATCATATTTTAAGGTTTATTGCATATTCCTCTAATCAATTTACATGATCATAGTCCATGTTTAAGCACTAGCCATACTAATCAATGCATCATAATGGGTACCAAGGTATAAGATCAATCACTAAGTCATCCTTAACAAGGAATAAATGCATAATGATATTAATTGCATAAGGTGAATAGGACAACAAGGATAATCCCATGCTATACTTGCCTTGCTCAAACTGGTCCTGAAGATCTTGCTCGTAGTAAGGCTCTTGATCTCCAACGAATTGCTCACCGTCTATACTAGATCAACCATTATCAACAACACACATCCAGAGGCAATCATGCATAGACAAACAAGACTATAATTAGAACAATACACCAACAGTAAGAAAATAAAATAAAAAGTCTTTAAAACGAATCTACAACTCGCTAGGATCACACAGACGCGAAGATCACGAAAAACGGAGCTAAAACGACAAAGTTATGAATTTCCAAAGATTTCCTATAGAAAAATAAATACTTTAATTAAAACTCGAAAATAAATTAATCCAAACCTACTGTACAGTTGTATCATTAGATAGAGCTCGCAAATATGAATCTAACGCAATTTGAATGGATCAAATCGGAGTTAAAACGAAAATTCTACGGCTAAAACAATCTGAGTGGCAAAACTGTAAATATGAGAAAACGTATTTTTCTTTTTCCGAAACGAATTACGTTTTTATTTAATCAAAACGTATTTTCCCGTTTTACGCTTTGGACCGCGGGTTAGATAATTGAAAACTCCAGGGGCTCTTTAACAAAAACACCAGCGAACCGTTATCTTCTAATATGAGCCGTCCGTTTTAGATCGGACGGTCCAGATCGATCGGGGGAGGAGACGGGCGGCGCTCCGGCCGGACTTCACCGAGACGTCGACTCGCGCGGCGGCGCCATGGCCGGAAAACGCCAAAACTCGCCACGGTGCACGAAATCGCGAAGCAAGAGTACCGTTCCGTAGATAACTTCAAGACGAACTTACCCACGGCAAGATTGAGGCCAAGAACAAGGCGAGGGAGGCGTGCGGCTTGATATGGCGGGCGGTGGAGGCGGTGCTTCGGATGTAGCCGCCCCGAGGCGATATAGCTGCGGTTTAGGGTGGGATGTGGAGCGGGGAGGGGCTACGGTCCCGTTTTTATAGTCCGGAGAGGTCGCTAACTAAGGAAAGAAGGAGATTCGAGGATCCAAATCGGATCGGGAGAGAGGGAAGCGGCGTCGGCCAGAGGAAGAAGAAAGGAAAGCGAGAACGGGTCACTGACTGGTGAGACCCACGCGTCAGCGACACCAGGCGGAACGCCGGCCGCGCGCGTGCGAGTCGGGCTAGCAGGCCGCGGCTCGGGCTCGGCCCAAGCGGGCGAAGGGGGCGCGCGGGGGGGGGGGGGGGGGGGGGGGAAAGAAGAACTGGGCCGCGGCTAGCAGGCCGAGAAGATGGGCTGCGGGAGAGATGCGGCCCGGTAAGAAGGTAAATTCCTTTTCTTTTTCTTTTCCAATTTTTCAAATCCATTTTTCAAATGATTTTCAAATCAAATTTGAATTTGATTTAAACCACTCAATACAAAACTCCAAATGCAGTAGCATGAATGCTCAATCATGTTTCTACCCTTATATTTGATTTTAAATTTATAAAATTATTCTTATTCTAAAGTTGCATGCTTCACAAAAATAAATATAAAAAAAATCACATTTTCCCTATTTTCTTTTCTTCAAATTTTAGGGTGTTACAATTCTACCCCCCTTAAAATGAATCTCGCCCCGAGATTCGACCGGTGCTTACTCAAACAGTTGCGGGTAGGTTTTTCTCAGATCCTCTTCTCGTTCCCAAGTAGCCTCTTCTGTGGTATACCGATTCCACTGTACTTTACACATTTTGATTGTTCTACTTCTTGTGACTCTATCCGCAGTCTCTAAAATTCTAATCGGAAACTCCTCATATGTAAGATCCTCCTTAACAGTGAGTTCCTCTATCAGAATCTGTTCTTCTGGTACTCGTAAACATTTCTTCAATTGTGACACATGGAACACATCATGTACACCTGCCAGACTCTCGGGTAATTCCAATTGATATGCCACTTCACCACGTCTCTCTATAATCTTGAAAGGTCCAATATATCTTGGTGCCAATTTACCCTTCATGTTAAATCTCTTCACACTTCTCATGGGTGACACTTTCAAGTAGACATAATCCCCTACCTCAAAAGTCAACTCTCTTCTGCGAGTATCAGCATAACTTTTCTGTCTGGACTGGGCTATTTTTAGATTATCTCTAATCATTCTCACTTTCTTTTCAGCATCCTTTAATACATCAGGTCCAAACACTTGACTCTCCCCTGTCTGATTCTAGAACAACGGGGTCCTACACTTTCGTCCATACAGAGCCTCAAACGGTGCCATTTGAAGACTCTTCTGATAACTATTGTTATAAGAGAACTCTGCGTATGGCAAACTCTTATCCCAGCTAGTACCATATTGTAGAGCACAAGCTCTCAACATATCTTCCAATATCTGATTAATTCTCTCTGTTTGACCATCTGTCTGAGGATGATAAGCTGTACTAAAATTTAGTTTGGTCCCCAATGATTCATGTATCTTTTGCCAATAATGAGATGTAAACTGAGTACCTCGATCAGACACAATCTTCTTAGGAACTCCATGTAAACTCACTATTCTTTCCATATACAACTCTGCCAGTTTCGCACTGCTATATGTAGTCTTCACAGGCAGAAAATGAGCAACCTTAGTCAGACGATCCACTATCACCCAAATTGAATCATATCCTCTTTGAGTCCGTGGTAACCCAACTATAAAATCCATACCGACCTCTTCCCATTTCCACTCGGGTATCTGCATAGGTTGTAACAATCCTGCAGGTCTCTGATGTTCCGCTTTCACCCTTTGACAAGTGTCACACAAAGCAACATACTCAGCTACGTCTCTCTTTAAACCATACCACCAATATTTCTCTTTCAGATCTAAGTACATCTTAGTACTCCCCGGATGTATGGAATAAGCTGACTCATGAGCTTCACGCAGAATTGCCATTCGGATATCCTTATCTTCGGGCACACACAACCTTTTCCCAAACCATAGCGTACCATTTTCATCCTTACGAAATCCTGGAGATTTTCCTTTCGCTATGTTTTCAGCTATCTCTCTCAACTTTTCATCCTTCTGCTGACCTTTACGGATTTCTTGCTCCAGAGTAGGCTCTAATACTAGTTCCACTGCATTAGTAGTAAATCCTAAGTTCAGATGCTTGCACTCAGCACACAATTCCTTTGGCATAGGCATTACTTGTATTTCATTTGCATAACTTTTCCTACTAAGAGCATCAGCAACAACGTTGGCCTTTCCGGGATGATAATGCACTTCTAGATCATAGTCTTTTATCAACTCCAACCATCTACGATGCCTCAAGTTCAGATCCGTTTGAGTGAAGATATACTTGAGACTCTTGTGATCAGTGTATATATCACTCTTGTGTCCAATCAAATAATGTCTCCATATTTTTAATGCATGAACTACTGCAGCTAATTCCAAATCATGAGTAGGGTAATTTAACTCATGCTTCCTTAACTACCTCGATGCATATGCCACAACTCTACCTTCTTGCATCAGAACACATCCCAATCCCAATCGAGATGCATCACAATAGATAGAGAAAGGTTTATTCAGATCTGGCAAAACTAAGACGGGTGCAGTAGTCAATCTTTTCTTTAATTCCTCAAAATTAGCCTGACACTTCTCGGACCACACAAACTTGGCATTCTTCTCCAACAATGCAGTCATTGGTTTTGCAAGCTTGGAAAATCTCTCTATAAATCTCCTATAATAACCAGCCAATCCCAAAAAGCTATGGATCTCACTTGCATTGATAGGTGGTTTCCAGTTCAATACATCTTTCACCTTGCCAGGATCTACTGATATTCCTCCATTTGAAACAATATGACCCAGAAAAGAAACTTCCTTCAGCCAAAACTCACATTTACTCCTTTTTGCATATAGTTGGTGTTCTCTGAGCTTCTGCAAGACCAACCTCAAATGTTCAGCATGTTCTTCCTCCGTCTTGGAAAACACTAGTATATCATCAATGAATACCACTACAAACTTGTCCAAATATTCCATGAACACCTTATTCATTAAGTACATGAAGTATGCAGGAGCATTAGTCAAACCAAAGGACATCACTGTATACTCATATAACCCATAACGTGTGGTAAATGCTGTCTTGGGTATATCCCTGGCACGAATCTTCAATTGATGATATCCAGAGCGAAGATCAATCTTGGAGAATACACAAGCTCCTCTCAACTGATCAAACAGGTCATCAATTCTAGGCAATGGGTACTTGTTCTTAATGGTAACCTCATTAAGAGACCGATAATCTACACACATCCTCTGAGTTCCATCTTTCTTACCCACAAAAATCACTGGTGCACCCCATGGTGAAGAACTAGGACGAATAAAACCCTTATCCTGCAACTCCTTAATTTGTTTCTTAAGTTCTTCTAATTCATTTACTCCCATTCTATATGGACGCTTAGCTATAGGTGCAGTTCCAGGTAATAATTCAATAATAAATTCAATGTCACGGTCTGGTGGCATACCTGGCAATTCCTCCGGAAACACATCTAGGAACTCCTCCACAACTGGATCCTCCTGGTTGGCACCATCATTGAGCTGGTTCACTATAGCGGTCTCTTGTTTTTGCACTTTGACTTCAACCCTGATCCTATCACCCTTTGGTGTTGTCAGCACAACTGATTTATCCTTACACTGAATCTCTGCTTGTTGTTGCATCATCCAATCTATTCCCAATATAAGATCAATCCCAGTTGTTCTCAATACTATAGGGCTAACTGTAAACTCTACCCCCCTTAAGTTGAGACTAATGGGAAGACAGCGATAAGATGCTGGCATGCTTCCACCAGGTGAGTTTACTAAGATAGGGTTCTTCATGGCACACAAATGGATTCTATGTATTCTAACAAATGATTGTGATATGAAAGAATGTGATGCTCCAGAATCAAAAAGAACAGTGGCAGGAGTAGAGTGGACATCGAACGTACCAAGCATAACTTCTGGCTCCTCCACTGCAGTTTCCTGGGACAAGTGATTCACCCTTCCCGAGTTAAGTGCGGGCTTCTGGTGGCTGCTCTGTCTCTGGGGAGTTTGCTGGTTAGGCTTCTCTGGGCAATTGTAAGACAAGTGACCTTCTTTTTCACAACGAAAACACCTGTTAGGAGTACTGGTCTTTGTAGGAGTGTTGTTGGAAGGACCCTGACGCTGCACTTGATTCCCATTCTGCTGTGGTGGACGTTGGTTGCTACTCTGTGGCTGAAATGGGGGACGTTGAGGGAACTGTCCACGGAATGGGGCCTGACCACGATTCCACTGTCCAGAAGGAGGTCTCTGCTGAGTATTCTGTTGAAAGCCAGTGCGTGGACGGGTGTTGCTATTGGAGGCTTGTCCCTGTAACCTCTTCCTCTTAGCATCCATTTCTTTGCGCTTGTTATCCACCACGATAGCGCGGTTCACAAGCGTCTGAAAGTTAGGGTAGGTATTGGACATCAACTGCAACTGTAGTCCATCATACAATCCCTTCAAGAAGCGGCGCTGCTTATCATTGTCATTGGCCACCTCATGTGGAGCATATCGTGACAATTGAGCAAACTTGTCACGGTACTCAGCTACAGTCATTGACCCTTGGGTCAGGTTCCTGAATTCCTCCGCCTTCAATTCTATCATCCCTTCAGGTATATGGTAAGCCCTGAAGTTCTCTCTAAACTCCTGCTAGGTGACTGCAGGAGCATTAGCAGGACGACCATACTCATATGACTCCCACCAATCTTGAGCTTCTCCCTGAAGTTGCCCAGAAGCGAACAACACCTTCTGTCGGTCATCACATTGTGCAATGGTGAGTTGTTTCTCCACAACACGAAGCCAATCATCGGCCTTCAAAGGATCAGCAGCATGTGTGAACACTGGGGGATGACCCTTCAAAAATTCACCACGCTTATCACGTGGTTGAGCCCCAGCAACTGGCTGATTCTGCTGATTCTGCACCAGTTGTTGCATCAACTGCGTCTGTACTGCCAGCAACTGCTCGATAGTTGGTGGCGGTGGTGGTGGTGGATTCGGGGGAATGTTTCCACGACCTCTGCCTCTTCCTCTTCCGGCCATCTGCCACCCATAAACATGCAAACTTTAAGAAATCCAGGTTATCAACCACTTATAAGATTAAGAATGAGATCTGAAAGTTTTCTGGACGAGTAGCAATATTGACAGTTCAGTATTTCAATCATATCTCGGGCTACAGAAGTCCAAAAGAGGCGTGCTTTATATGGTTGGAAAGCTTATGAAATTATCCATAATTTCTATTCAGACCTCAAGACCAGATTCTGTCGTTAAGTCTATGAAAAATAAGGCGTAACAGAAACTGTTCCAGATTCCAGACTGTGCAGAAACTTTAACTTGTGAAAATTATATCTCTCGAACCAGATTAGATAAAAAGGTGATTCCAGTGGCATTTGAAAGATGCTTGAGTCTAGTTTCTCTCATAAAAATTTCATAAATGTTGCACGAACCGTTTTTAAACTATAGCAGAAACATTAGAGACTGCTCCAGAAAACAGCAAGGACAGAAACGAGATAATATCAAACCCAACTATTATTCCTTGACTATTAAACTTATTATTCTTAATAATGGAACTTGTAGACATGCCTACAAGTCCAGACACTCAAACAAAGATCCAACTCACACATAAGCATAATAATAAAGCAACTAGCACACCAAGATTCAAACCACACGACAGACTCGACTGACTCAACTGACGTTACTAAGAACGTTCTTATTACATAAGGGACTCCTACTTTCTAAGGAAGTGGCTCATGCTCTAATGTCTCGTAGATCTTGGGCATGCCTTGGTTTGCTCGTAGCTCATCAATGGTTGCTTGGCACCTCTTGATAGTCTTCCCTTGTGTCCTCACCATCTCTTCTAGTTGCAGCTTCCTGTCCATCATGTCATAGACAAAGTTCACCATCACCCGAGGTAGTGGCTCTAGCTGCACTGGATCTGTCATAGCCCATCCAAGCTCGGGGTGTGCACGAGGAAGGAAGCGATGAATGTCATGCTTCATAAGGTTAAAGCGAAGATAGCGGAGACCCATACATGCTTCAAAAGCAGCATCTTCAATGCTATCCTCTATAGTAGCTCGATGTCCCACATGAAAGAACATCCTGTCCAGCTGATATGCCCCCTTGTCTTGCTTGTGTGCAAAGATGCTTGCCCTTGCCTTCCAGTACGTGCTCTCTAGTGGATGAGTGTACTCCCAGCAGACGTACTCCACGGCTGGATGCCAATCCGCGAAGTAAGCAGTGAGCATCCCCACTAGGCGAATATGAGAGACAGCATCCCCTCCATTCCTGTGGTAGATCCTCACAGTCCACCCCATTGGAGGAGGTGGCATATCTTCAGGAGCTTCATGTGGTGGAGACGGGGGTTGTACTCCTCCATTAGCTTCCTCCTCACCATCTTCAATCTCGACGATTTCTGGATCTTCTTCAGGCTCAGTCTCTTCCTGGGGAGGTGCTGGTGCTTGGATTGGTGCTACAGGGGTCTGCTCCTGTTCCTGAGGTTCTGGCTCTTGTGGCTCTTCAGTTGCAAGCAGGGCACGAGGTGGGTAATATCCTCCAAAGCTGATGCGGGCAGTCTTACGGTCACGAGTCATCTACAGAATTTTTAGATGAAGTTAGAATAGAGGCAAAATTTCGTAATAGAATGAGACATAAGAAGTATAAAAATTTATCAAATAACAAGAGCAAGATAGTGAGCATAAAAATAGTGTAAAGATAACACTAAATCAACCATTGCTAGCTAGGCTTGCGTCCTACAGTCAACAAGAGCTCTGATACCAATTTGTCACACCCATTTATCGACCAAATGGAATGCTTACCCTTATGTGCGCCCAGAGATTAATCACACATAAGTTCACAAATTATAACAGAAGTATCATGGCAAATGTTATTACATCACGATATTTAAACACTTAGTCTTAACACAATGTAGCGGAAGTATAAATAAAAATCTCTCGTGGTAGCTCCAGTCACAGGTACATTGACTGGTTGACAGCAAGACTAGTAATCCTCAGGGAAGTAGGCGTAGTAGTCGCTATTACCTCCATCTGTTACCCATCCGGGATTTTTATCCAAATAAGAGAAATAAACAAGCGTAAGTACATCTCGTACTCAACAAGTGTAACATGGGGTTCATGAGGCTCAAAAAGGCATAATCATTGGTTTATCAGCATGTAGCTTTTAGTTAACATGATTTTAGCATATCAATAGCATCAAAAAGGTCTCAATGTAAACAATAAACATATGATCCATGTGAAATGATTATTGAATAGCAAAAACATAACATAAACAATTATTCAACTATTCCATAAGGGTCCAAGGCCACTCGTGACCATGAGCACGGCTGTTATAACAGTTCTACACTCTGCAGAGGTTGTACACTTTCACTGTGAGTCGTGTTACCCAAATGCCCGGGTTAATTACTCCCAAAACACTACCAAGGTGAGCAGGCAGGGTAAACACTATGAAGTCTTTCGAAGGTTCGTCTAACAAGTTAGGGCCATTAGATTCACTCGGCAAACAGATGTAGAGCCCCCCTTCCAAATGGCACAATAACCCGCAGCCTATACACATAAGGACAGAGGCCGCACTATACCCGATTCGTCAAGCCATTCTTACGCCAAAAAGGTTACCTCTAACAAGCTAGAAAAGGTCCTTCTATATGACTAAAGCCAGAGCCATATAGCCCCCACAGTTGTACTGTAAATCCCGGATTGTCGCTTATAGATGAGTCCTTATGGAGAGCAATTAGAGCATCAAAAGCAACACACATGCTCTAATCCCCTTTATACAATAATCAAAATCATATTTTAAGGTTTATTGCATATTCCTCTAATCAATTTACATGATCATAGTCCATGTTTAAGCACTAGCCATACTAATCAATGCATCATAATGGGTACCAAGGTATAGGATCAATCACTAAGTCATCCTTAACAAGGAATAAATGCATAATGATATTAATTGCATAAGGTGAATAGGACAACAAGGATAATCCCATGCTATACTTGCCTTGCTCAAACTGGTCCTGAAGATCTTGCTCGTAGTAAGGCTCTTGATCTCCAACGAATTGCTCACCGTCTATACTAGATCAACCATTATCAACAACACACATCCAGAGGCAATCATGCATAGACAAACAAGACTATAATTAGAACAATACACCAACAGTAAGAAAATAAAATAAAAAGTCTTTAAAACGAATCTACAACTCGCTAGGATCACACAGACGCGAAGATCACGAAAAACGGAGCTAAAACGACAAAGTTATGAATTTCCAAAGATTTCCTATAGAAAAATAAATACTTTAATTAAAACTCGAAAATAAATTAATCCAAACCTACTGTACAGTTGTATCATTAGATAGAGCTCGCAAATATGAATCTAACGCAATTTGAATGGATCAAATCGGAGTTAAAACGAAAATTCTACGGCTAAAACAATCTGAGTGGCAAAACTGTAAATATGAGAAAACGTATTTTTCTTTTTCCGAAACGAATTACGTTTTTATTTAATCAAAACGTATTTTCCCGTTTTACGCTTTGGACCGCGGGTTAGATAATTGAAAACTCCAGGGGCTCTTTAACAAAAACACCAGCGAACCGTTATCTTCTAATATGAGCCGTCCGTTTTAGATCGGACGGTCCAGATCGATCGGGGAGGAGACGGGCGGCGCTCCGGCCGGACTTCACCGAGACGTCGACTCGCGCGGCGGCGCCATGGCCGGAAAACGCCAAAACTCGCCACGGTGCACGAAATCGCGAAGCAAGAGTACCGTTCCGTAGATAACTTCAAGACGAACTTACCCACGGCAAGATTGAGGCCAAGAACAAGGCGAGGGAGGCGTGCGGCTTGATATGGCGGGCGGTGGAGGCGGTGCTTCGGATGTAGCCGCCCCGAGGCGATATAGCTGCGGTTTAGGGTGGGATGTGGAGCGGGGAGGGGCTACGGTCCCGTTTTTATAGTCCGGAGAGGTCGCTAACTAAGGAAAGAAGGAGATTCGAGGATCCAAATCGGATCGGGAGAGAGGGAAGCGGCGTCGGCCGGAGGAAGAAGAAAGGAAAGCGAGAACGGGTCACTGACCGGTGGGACCCACGCGTCAGCGACACCAGGCGCAACGCAGGCCGCGCGCGTGCGAGTCGGGCTAGCAGGCCGCGGCTCGGGCTCGGCCCAAGCGGGCGAAGGGGGCGCGGGGGGGGGGGGGGGGGGGGAAGAAGAACTAGGCCGCGGCTAGCAGGCTGAGAAGATGGGCTGCGGGAGAGATGCGGCCCGGTAAGAAGGTAAATTCCTTTTCTTTTTCTTTTCCAATTTTTTAAATCTATTTTTCAAATGATTTTCAAATCAAATTTGAATTTGATTTAAACCACTCAATACAAAACTCCAAATGCAGCAGCATGAATGCTCAATCATGTTTCTAGCCTTATATTTGATTTTAAATTTATAAAATTATTCTTATTCTAAAGTTGCATGCTTCACAAAAATAAATATAAAAAAAAAATCACATTTTCCCTATTTTCTTTTCTTCAAATTTTAGGGTGTTACAAAAGGAGAATTGATTTTTTTATCAAAGATCATATCATTTCAACATAGCCACAAAGACCAACAAGTTGTGGCCGCTCGTAGCAGGAGTAGTGTTCTCAGGTCTGTTCCAATTTCCCGTAACCAACTACCAAACATATATGGCATGCTTAAGTAAATTGACATTCAAAAAATAAGTGTTTAATCATCTCATCCATGTGACAGAAGCAACATGTCTTACTACTTGCTTAAGTAAATTATTTTTTTGTTAGTATTACACCCCTAATGTAAGTACCAAAGGAAATTTCAATTTTTAAAGGTGGTCTCAGTTTCCATAGTTGCTTGTTAATGTTTGGGACATCACAGTGGATCATAACAAGATAATGAGATTTAACCAAGAAATGTCCATTTTTGGTAAGTTCCAGCGAAATTCATGAGTAAGGACAAATGTTAGATAACCACTGTGACATTGTTAGAAATACGTCGAAGTAGTGTGTTCCACGCTACTAACTTGATTTGCGCCTATTAGATAACCACATCAAGACAAATTAGGCGAGGATGAACTAAGAACTTTTCTACTGTAGCCTATTTATTTCTAGCTATATTGTACAAGCATGGGTCCCGAAGAACTCTGGGGTTGTAATCATTATAGTGCAGATGTGCTGCCTCTTCTGGCCCGGGATCAGCTCCTTGCCATGTATGTTCCTGATGGGTGGCCATCCGTGCGGATGCCGCACGCTGTGGAGCTCTCCGGTTCACCGGTGCTGCAGTCTCAATCAAATAATTTCGAACAGAATATATGCCAAGGTCCGGGTTAGGTAACCGAACCTTGGTGTTGTTGTCATACAACATGTACATTATCTCCGCTTCCCTTTTTAACATCCGTGCGTATCTAAAAGTGTCGTAGCCGTGATAAAATCTAGGTTCCTCAATGAATTCTAATGATGAATTTTCTAACAACTTAAGGCTAACGGCTAAACGAGTTATGAGTGAAGTACACCCGACAGGTCCCTGAAGAGTAGGTGTGCCAAGCCAATGGGCAACTAAAAGAGTAACAGGTGAAACTTGGATTTTGTTTATGGCGGCATAAATGAGTTGTAGATCTCCCACACGCACCTTTCTCAAGTCATCACGAAAGAAAAAATTGTACCCGAGCCATTTGTGGAACATCCGGAGTGTAGGATGCTCCATGTCGCTGGTTCGGGGTTGGTAAAAGAGTTCGTCCCTAGAGATTTCTCTCCAAAACTGATGTTTCTCAAAATTGGGCAAGCCGGAGTCAAGGTCCAGAATGCTCCGTGGAGGAAAACCGAGGTGATTACTCAGCTCTCTCCAGGACAGCATAATGTCCTGCTTGAACATCCGAAAAGAAATCCCCCCCTCACAATATTGTAACGTGCAAAGAAAATAAATAGTAAGGAGACGGGAACCATGCTCAGTGATATTCCAAAAATCCGTCCATCCTATCATTTAAAAAATTAAGTCAAATTCAGCAGCCATACCTGTCTCTTGGAGTAAGGCGAAATCGATGGTAGGAGTGTGAATGAATGTCTTGTTTTTCAACTGCTGGAGAATCTCCTTCTCCCTGCGATTCCTGAGCCCAAGGTCTCCTATCTTGAGTAGGACCTTGTTTGGTGCACCCGACGAAGACGATGGAGCTTGCGGAGGTGCCGAATCGTCACTCATCTCCGACTGGCGTGAGGAGAGTCGAGACGAACTCCTCGTACCACTCCTGAGAGACTTGGCCTCGCTCTTTACTTTCTTAAACATCCTGCAGAATAATAGGGACAAACAGAAACTCATGGAAATATGTGAGAAAAATATGTTAGTGGTTAGCTGTCCGAGAAGTCAGTCGTCCAGGGGTTAGTCATCCGAGAGAATTATAAATTTTAGCAGCACTTCCCCCTAAACAACTTTTAATTCCGCTTGGGACAGTGGGAACACTAATTACTAGGCGATCTCACTCTCTATCTCAAAAATTTTCCAAACTCTCTTCCACTCTTTCTTTCCCTTTCCACTCTCCTTCTTACTCTCCCACTAGATCACTTCTTCTGAAAGTCGAGAGCTCAAGCTTGCATATGTTTTCTGAAATGTGTGTGGGATGAGAATGAGGTAGAGAGGTGGCCTTTTATAGTTGGAGCTGGGGGCAGGGCGGGCGCCCTGGCCAACAGGGCAGGCGCCCCACTTGAGTGCCCTCTGTGGCTGAAACTTTCCCACTCCCTCACATGCTTCACTCCTACGCCAAATAATGCTGCATAGGTGGTGGTTGGTCGGTGAAAGTTGTCTGGTTGAGTGGAGATGAGTTGGTGGGTGAAATTATGTGATATGATGTATGTAAGGTGTAGTGTATGACATATGGGACCAAAGGATGTGGGTCATGCTTCTAGAAGATTGCTATAAATAAATATAATGCAGGAAAAATTATGAGAATTGAAACTAAAAAATGATCATGGAAAAATATTTTTGTGCCTCCACAATAATTAATAATTATGGGTTTTTACACACCACAAATATTATTTATATGGGACTTTTGATTTTTATAATAATGCTATGGATGAGTATGACTAATGCAAGAATTAATTATGCAAAAAATTAAATGATGTGGATAAATACCGAATTACCTCCCGGCGAGGGTTTGGGAATTTTAGGTCCCTCAAGCTGGACCTCCAAATCTTTTTAAACTTCTGAATTGCCTTCCTCTGGAGATGGTGTCTCCAGTGGTTTCTCTTCGTGAACCTCCTCCACTGTAGAGTCTCTCTCTGGTCTGGGCTTGAATGTGAAGTGTTATTCTTGTCCGTTTATGCTGAACTTGATTTCTCCCTTACTGACATCAATGTGGGCATTGACGGTGCTCAGAAATGGCCTTCCAAGGATGATGGACACTTTTGAGTTGGGGTTCATGTCCAGTACCACGAAGTCTACTGGCACAAGGAAATCTCTTATTCTGACTGGGATATTTTCTGCGATGCCCATCGGGTGTCGAACTGATTGATCTGCTAGTTGTAGGCACATTGATGTTGGTTCTAGGGTTGTGTGTTCAAGCTTCTTGTAGACTGATGCTGGCATCACACTGACACTTGCTCCGAGATCACAAAGTGCATTGTTAAAGTGCTGGTCTCCGATTGAGCAATCAATGGTAGGACATCCTGGATCTTTCTTCTTCCTTAGTGGTTGGTTGAGGATGGCCGTACTACATTCTTCTGTCAGCTTGATTACCTCAGTGGTGGGCAGTGGCCTCTTTTTGTTAAGAATATCTCAAACTGCTCATCCGACTGTAGTCCTCTGTTTCTTCTGGGAAATGGCAAATAGTTGGTGTCGTGAAAATCTTTCCTCATTTCTCTAGTTCTTGATGGTTGTAGCAGATCTTTTGCTTCAACTGGTCTCTCTTCTTCTATCATTGCTGGTTGCACTGGAGCTGGTGTTTTTTGCTTCTCTCTTGGGTGTGGGGGATCTCTGGTAGATCTCCCTCCTCTAGTAGTTATGTTCTTTACCTACTCAAGGTTAGTGGCAACAGGCAAGACAGCAGCTAGCTTAAGCTCTACCCTCTTATTAAGAGTGTTTTGCTCATCAAAGGCAGTTAATAGAAAATCCATTTTATTGTGTATATCTTTTAAAAATGATTCATTTGTATCTAGCCTTTGTTTGACTTCATCATTAGTTTTAGTTTGTTGAGCAATTATCTCCTTTAATGAAGGTTGTTTGAGAATATTACCTGAATTCATACCTTTGCTATTGGGTTGACTTGAGGTGGTTTGATATTTGTATACTGTCTCTATAGCCTTTTGATCTTCTTTGAACTTGGTCCTCTGGTCAATCCAATGGAGCAAATCTTCCATCTTAGTTGATAGTGCTTTTACTTCTTCTGGTATTTCTTCAGTTTGATGACAATGTTGAGTCTTGTCTTGGAACCAGCTTTGGTTTTCTGCTATCTTATCCAAAAGTGTCTCTGCTTTTCCAATTGTAAACTCCAAGAATGATCCTTCAGCAGATGCATCTAGGCACTCACGAGACTTTTGGGTTAATCCATGATAAAAGGTCTGCATAAGTAACCATTTGGCCATTCCATGGTGAGGACAATCTGATATGTATCCTTGAAAACGCTCCCATGCTTCTGGAATGGTTTCTATCTTCTGCTGTTGGAAACTGACAATATTTCCTCTTAAGGCAGCTGTTTTGCCTATAGGGAAAAACTTTGATAGAAAGGCATCTGACAGGTTCGTCCAATTTTTTATGTTTGCTTGATTGGTGTAGAACCACTTCCTCGCCTTCCCTTCTAGTGAAAATGGAAAGAGGCGAAGTAGTATGACGTCTTTGTCAACTCCGTTGATGCTAATTGTGCTTCCAATCTCCAAGAAGTTCTGCAAATGTGTACTAGCATCTTCGTGTGCCTTCCCACTGAATTGTGTAGCTTGCACCAAGTTGATGAGGTTTGACTTGAGCTCGAACTCAGGTACTCCTTCTTCTACTTCAAATCTTGGACCAGTAAGAATGTTCTCAAGACTTAGGGCAGAAAATTCCTGTAAGGTCTTCTGTGTCATCACTTCAACAATTGCTAGCTAGCTTCTTCTTCCTTGATTGCTTTGGTTCTGATGATGAAGAATTTAATTCACCAAAGTCAATCCTGATATACCCTGTAAAAAAATATAAACATAGGAAAACAACAGGGTGAACCTGCCAAAGCAGAGGTGCCTTGCTATGATTTCTCATTTATATAGTAGCTGTTATGCAATTATTTCTCAATAGTCTAGTCTAAAATTTTATTTGAATAACCTTGACCGACTTCCTGACTTTCCTTACCGTTCCCCAGCAACGGCGCCAGAAATGCTTGTTGACACTAGCTAACACCACTTGAATACTAGGTTGTCATCCCTAGCATGGTGCTAGAGCGTACTAAGGTATTTATAAACATAAGGGCTCTCTAGAAAATAATCTATTCTATCCGCAAGCGCACAGATAAAATACCTCATTGTAGCATTTCACCAGGATAAGTATTCCAGGTATCGTTATTTATAATTTTGCTTAAGAGAACGGCGAAAGCGAAAACAGGGGTAAAATATATCAAGGCTTAGACTAGAGATAAACTTGCAAGAACATGATTACTACTGAGAAACTCGTCACACAGTCACTTGCTTTGGCAGGGGGTAAGCCATAATAATAAAGATAATGAAATATAAGCTCATGGGTAAATAACACAGCGATTAGAAATAGACTACTCCACATAAATGTAAGGTGACGTCGGACTAGCAAGAGAATGGATTCTAAGTATCTACTATTTACTAAGTCATAATCTACTCTAAGCATCTACAAGATCATATATAGCACAAAAGACTCTTCATTCATGTATAAGGAACATTGCTAAAGTAAATCAGAACATAGCAAGACTTACTCCGCAATACAAATTCTGCCTGTCCTATCAACGGAGGGTGGACTATATAAGAATCAACGAAGCTGTCACCATCGCGAACTACCACACGACCCGGCCAATAGGATACATTTGCAGGTAAATAACATCTAAGCACCACGCCTACATGTGATCTACCACTTAACTCCCACGTGAAAAGAGCTAAGCGCTTTGCAAACTCATGCATGAACTCATCATCAATCATAACTATATCACTTATAGAACTAGAGAAAACTAGGAACATAATAAATAAAGACATAATGCAATTAGAATAAAGTCGTAGAGAAAGATATGAAATAATACCAATCTTTATTGACGAAGATCCGAAATCCAGAGCACTAGGCCCTACTTCTCTAATTCTATCTAATCAATCCTATAAAACTTGAAAGAATTGGGAGTAGCTAAATCTAATTCTCTGCGGGAGAGAGAGTTTCTAAACCCTAAACTTGATGGCTTCCTCTGATAATGATTTCTCCTCTCCCCTGGGGTGGAGAGGCCCTGCTTATATAGCCCCCTCAAATGATCGTGGGCCGTCGGATCAAACCGACATTAATCGCACGGTTTTCCTTGATCCTTTAGGTCGGTGGAGCATAATCCGCGAAGTTGACGCTGATTGGCCACGGGAGTAGGGCGGCCGCCCCAAACCCTAGGGCGGGCGCCCTGGGCTAGGCCCCGTTCGGCCTCCCGTTCGTTCACGTGTCTTCTGGAGTCTTCTAGATGATAGAAAATTAGCGCACATGTTAATATCTCTATGTAAACCCGACGTGTGGGCCTTCTCTCCGTATTTTCTGATAACCCCTTGCAAAAATAGACAAACACCAAAACTCATAGAATTCTGTCAGATAAAACCCTAATTCTAGATGTCTAGTGCATATTGATCCTTTTCCATGTTTAGTTGACAATTAAATTTGATACTTAAGGATCATCAACAGCTATCCAGTGGGGCCCCTCCCAGTAATTTTTTTCTTATTTTTCAGCCCATTTTGGAGTTTTTTTAGAAACCACATCGCAGCTAGTTCATGAGAACCGACACTGATGTGAACCCCCCTTCACTGTAAGTATTCCTATGTTGGATCAAATCCGGCAGTAAAAGGGAATGTCAGATCTAGGGTAGTGAGATCTACCATTGACCACATGCTGAGCCCACCAGAATGAGGAGGGCTAGGTGAAGCTCCTGAGGTGAAGTTGTTTGAGTTTTGAAAGAGTTGACGAAGCTATTGGTAGGGCTAGAGGAGAAGCTCTGCCAAATGGCACCTTGTTTTGTTGTTCAATTTGGATCGCATTTGGCTTCCGCATACTCTGTTTAAGATAATGTTGTTGGTGTTTTAATTTTAAACTTTTATTTAACTATGTGTTGAAGCATAGTAGGGTAACGCTCCATACATTGTCACTACAGCATGCGGCCTCTTTGCTGAGTGCCAAAGGCATGTTTGCACTTGGCAAAGCCTTTGCCGAGTGCAACACTTGGCAAAGAGGCTCCGCCAAAGAGTCTCATGGTAAAGGCTGCTTTGCCGAGTGTCGTCCATCCCACAAGGGTCACGCTGTCTTTTTTTTTATTTTTCTTTGCTGAGTGTAACACTCGGCAAAGACTTTTGTTTTTTTAAATCCTCTTTGCTGAGTGCCACACCATAGACACTCGGCAAAGAAATTTGTTTTTTTTTAAAAAACCTCTTTGCCGAGTGCCTCGGCAAAGCTTGTTCGTTTAATTTTTTTTAAATTCCCTTTGCCGATTGCATTGACCATTGCACTCGGCAAAGTTCCCAGCTTTGCCAAGTGCAAAGGTCAATGCACTCGGCAAAGCCACCTCTAATTTTTTTTTTGTTTTTTTTGCTTTTCCATGTCAACAACAATGCATATATATATCAGAAACCATAATTTAACAGCAATATATCACAAACCACATATTTATATCACAAATGACCAAATTTATCATGATAAGTACATAATCCACAATATCTTACAAACGACAAGTCCAAAGTCCACAAGTTCAAAGTTCACAAGTTCATTACATAAAAAATGACTCCGCAAGCTGCTCATGGCGACTGTGAGGGTTGGAATGGCCCAATGTGCGACCCCGGCGACCCTCCGTACTGCACAAAAGAGAAGAGATTGCACGTGAGTGATAAGATATATATGTAAGCAATTTAAAGGAAAGTTGAAAAATTCTATGTCGAATCCAACATGGCCAAGAACGCCTTAGCGCTTGGCTCTAGCTCCTCCTCCTCATCCTCCTGCTCGTCCTCCATAGGTCTTTCAGCGAACGTCGCATCCTGATAGTCACCTAACCATCCTGCTACCCCGCCGTCACCATCAAATGCCTCCAAGTGTGGTCTCACGGCCTCCTCTTTAGGACGATAGGCTTCACCATGGTACACCCACCGGGTATAGTTTGGCATATATCCATACTTGCAAAGATGCTGCCCCATGACTTCCCTTATTTTTCTTTTCTTGTTTTCACATTCGCTGTAGGGATAGAACGTGTCACTCGCTCCCTTAGCTGCCTTGCCAAATGCTTGATCCAAGAATTTCTTGGTCTTAGCCATCCATTCAGGGGTGATTTGAGCCTAACTTGGGCATCTCATGTAGATCCACTCACGGTTATCCATCCTCTAGCATATACACATAACGGAGTAATATAACCATAAGTTACATCTGCACGGCGTGCCTACTGTCTAATAGGTGAGGACAGGTCCTAATCCCACCCGCGAATGCGTAGATGAGGTTAGTTTCGATGCTCTACTCCAATTCGAGATAGAATTTCGGCAGCACCTCCCTGCTGTTCTCTCGATACATGTCCTGGATGTGTATCCGGAGAACAATAGGGAGGTGGTGCCAAAACTCTATCTCGGATCCAAGCAGAACATGGAAACAAACCCATCTACGCATCCACGGGCTGTCCAAAAAACATAGACAATCCAAAACAAATACGGTCATAGATATGCAAAGATTCGCATACCTCCAACCGTATCTGTTTCGGATGGGAGACGCCTAACTAGGCTACACCGATCTATGTATGATAACGGTAAGGAAGAGAGCTTAATTATACCTAGGGTGGTGGTGGAGACAGGCTAGCGAATGTTGACACTTCTTAGCATCACTCGCGTTAGGTTGTCATCCCCAACATGACACCAAGAGTGTGGTTGTATTGTACTCATGCCACTTAACTATATAAAGATATTAAAGTAGATATCCGCAAGCGCATAGATAAATTCACCCGTTGCAGCATTTCACCCAAGTTTATCCTAGGTATCATTATTTATATTTAACCAAAGGAGAACAAACAGAGGGGCACATATTAATTAAAGGCTACTATACACATGTGATATGAATATTCAAAATCACTATCCTTTACTCTCAAACAGGAATCAATCAAATAAAAAAGATAAAATATATGATAATCAGACCATTCAGATGATATTTCTTAGAGCAGTACTACTATGGTAAGTCATTGACCAGAATATAAAGTAAGAGAATAACTCCTAAGTAATCTGTTAACTATTAGTCATAATCTATATTAATTAGTGCAATTATATCAGGCAATCATTAGCTAGGTTATCTCATATCCATAAACAAGGAACATCTCCATTACGAAGCTGAGAAACAGAGTAACAACTAAGTAATGAGACCGTGTTCTACTAAGTTCTACACTCGGGGAGTAGACTATAAAGGACTCAATAGGAATGTCACACAAGCAATCTACCACATGGCTCGGAGTATAGAGTGCATTTGCAGGTAAATAGTGTATAAGTACCATACTTACACAATGTTGATCACCCACCCATGACTCAATAAGGTGAGTGCTTTGCAAACATGTATATAAACATAATGATAAACTATCTATGCCAAATATATAATCAAAGCAGACTAATCTCATAATAATCAAGGATATAATATAGATTAAGAACAAGATCATATCTAATGTATCAAGAATAATGATCAAGAACAATGAACTAGAACTAGACAATGATGAACAAGAACAATTACAAACTAGAACATAAACAATTAGAACATAAAGAACTAGATCAAGAACTAGAAGAACTGATGAACTAGATGAACATCTAAAGAACAATGTTGATACAAGAGAGAAGAACTGGATTTACCAAGCTCCTCTTGACTAGATCTGGAGTCCAAGGCTGCTTGACTCCTCTACTTCTAATTCTAATCTAGCTATGCCTAGATCTGATGGAGCTCTAAGGAGATGAGAGTTGCTAGTTGGTCTTCTGCTTTCTGGCTGATAATTGATTGAATGAATTCCCCTTTGGAGGAGGGGTCCGGGGCCTCGTTTATATAGCCCAGACCATGGAACCGTGACCCTTGGATCAAACCAACCTTCACATAGGGTTAGGATGCATTCTTGGAGGCAGTTGAAGTAGCTTGTAAAGGAAGGAGCCGAGGGGCGATGGCCAGGGGCCGGTCGGCCTAGGGTTGAGACCGGTCGGCCCCACCTGGCGGCGCCTCATGGTGGCCCTCCTCGTGGAGTCCTCTGGTGTCCTCTAGAAGCCTCTTGCGTATTCGTAACGTGGAGATTAGGCCGATTGACGTGGGTTCCTTCTTATGGAAGATATCAATTCCTGAATTATTCTAATAACCCCCTGTAAAATATAGATTCACCAAAACTCGTGAAATTTCGTTAGTTGACACCCTAAACCTATGTTGGTGATCATTTATTAGCCCTTTATATATTTATTTTAACCCTTTATTATGGTAGATAACCATCGTCAACAGCGACGCAGTGGCAAGTCGGTGCAGTGGCGAGTCGGCACTGTGCAGGCCGGACTGCAGCGCCGACGAAGACAATCAGGGTCGCCTAGGTGCTCTTGGTCCCCTCCAACAGGTCCTGCTCTGCAAAAGAAGAAACACATCACTATAAGTTGAAAAATTCGGCAGCACCTCCCCTGTATGGGGAGGTTTCCAAAACTTGCAAGAAAAAATGTCAGCACGAAGGCCGACGACCACATTTCCAGCACGATGGCCCACACATCCACAAAGCCGGCACAAAGGCCGTCAACGACTTAAATGACACGATGGCCGACAACCCTGGGGCTTTACCTTCTTCTCCGGCGAGGGGCGGGGACGACGGCGTGGACGAATGGCGATGGGCGGGGATGACGACGTGGACGAACATCATCGACGAATGGCATGGACGGTCGTCATCGATGAATGGCGTGGACGATCCTCGGACCAAAGTCCGTCTCCTCCTACCTTCTCCTTCCTCTTCTTCTCCTTCTTCTTCTTCCTTCTTCTCCTTCTTTTTCCTCTTCCTCCCCTTCTTCTTCTTCCTCCTTCCTCCCTCCTCTTCCTCCTACCATATCTTCTCCCTATTGGTCGGCCAGGGGCAGCGCGACCTGCCTGCGAGCCTTGGGTGGCACGGGCCGGCGCTGAGGAGGGGGAAGGCCATGGGGTGGGCGGCGCGGCCGGGCCGGCCTTGGGCGGTGCGGACCAGGGAGGAGGCGCGGGCGGGCCGGTGAGGCGCAGCCGGAGCTGCCGGCCGGGGTGGGCGCGGTGGTGGCGGGCGGGGCGGCGCTCTGAGGCGTGGGGAGCCGGGGACGCGGCGGCCGGGCGGTGTGGGGAGGCGCAGGGAGGCGGGACGACGGGGTTGGCGGTGCTCCGGCGGGGGCGGGGTGCGGCGGTGGCGCTCCGGCGGTGGGGGTGGTGGCGGTGAGGGGGTGAGCAGGGGGCGCGGTGTCGGGGGGCAGGGGATAGGGTTTGGGGAGTGGCCGAGTGGGCCTGGGCCTTTTGTCCACTTTTTCATTTTTTTTCAAATTCCTTTGCCGAGTGCCGCGGGTCCGGCACTCGGCAATTTTTTTTGTTTTTTTGGCCCCAATTTTTTTTGTGAAGCCCTCCTACATTATTTCAAACTACATGTTTGAATTTGGGACTTTTTTATGACTTTTTGCTATATTTCTTGAATTTATTTTGTCTGTATTTTTTCGAAAAAGTAAATTTGTGGAGATATCTGGGTTTTAGGCATCCGACATTGCAACTTGCTTAAAACCTTCTCAATTTTTTTATCATAGCCTCTACATGTGATAACATGACTCCTCGACAAGTTTCATGATTTTCGGACTTCATTTCCATTTTATATAATTTAAAAACACTCCGACCACAAGCGGGTGGCCATGTTTCGTGAACAAGGCGTTCAAAATTTTGGGTGAGTTCCTGCATACGGGCTCAAAATACACTCTACAATATGAATATCATTTTTTGAATGGCTAAATTTCATTATTTCATGCACCTGCAGTTCAAATTTACTTTTTCAAAAAATGCAAGTAAACAAAATAAATTCAAGAAATATAGCAAAAAGTCATAAAAAATCCCAAATTGAAACATGTGCTTGTATACAATATATAAAGACTACAGAAAAAAATTTGAAATCAAAATTTTTAAAAAAATCTTTGCCGAGTGCCTTTCCTGACACTTGGCAAAGAAGCTTGCTTTGTCGAGTGCTAAGTCCCAGCACTCGGCAAAGCTTGACAGCGTGGGTGGCCTCGGCCATCACCTGACGCCGTTTTTGCCGAGGGCTAGCTTTGCCGAGTGTTGTACTTAGCAAAGAAGACCTTTGCCAAGTGTCACTCTTTACCGAATGCCAGGCATTCTGTGATACTTAGTAAAGGCCTATTTTGCCGAGTGTCGCTTTTTGCCGAGTGCAACACTCAGCAAACTGGGGCTTTGCTGAGTGCCCGTATTTCGGCACTCGGCAAAGTATCCTGCACTCCGCAAAATAGGCATCTCCGGTAGTGTGTGGTGTAGGTTCTGTGTGTTACGTACACCCGGCCCGCCCATTAAAAAACCATGAACGGGTTAAGAACCATTGACAGGGACACTCAGAAGGAATATATCACTACTACGCTGTCGGTGTATAAAAAATAGCCTGGTCAGTGAGGTCATCCTGTATATATCTAATGACAACATAGCCAATTAAGAACAACTATTTACATACATATATCTGTGCATGCATCATGCATGGTTTTCTCTGCTGCAAAATCTTACTTACGTGGCAAGCTGTAGAACGCTAGATTAATAGTTTAGTGTACATATATATACTACGGAGTATTACATATATACTAATAGCCACTCATGGTCACCTCCATTATTGTTGATAAACTAAAGCAAGAGCTGACTGTATGCATCTGGCTGAAGTAACTGTTGCAAGTATTGGGTCCAGATACATAAACAGATCACTTCTTGAGATCGATTGATGGTGGGGCGTAACTGGCTTGGTGACGTGTCGCGGGCTATGGGGTGCCAGGTGTGCTTTTTCTGGATAAGAACACGCTATTATGATACTGTACGTGTCCAAATATCTTGGTGTCAGTAAGGAATAATATTCGAATGTTGTCAGATGTCTGACAACCCAAGCACAACAAACATCCTGTTCGGCAGACTGTTTCTGCGACTTATAAATCGGCTATGGCTGTTTTATTGTGAGAGAAAAACACTGTACTACGGCTGATAAGCCGTGCTGATAAGAGTAGCCGAACAGGGTGAAAGTTCTTATCTCATGTTTAACTGAGGAATACATGGTGATTACAAGGTGTACGTATGCTACTATTTAGAGTATTCATTCATATGTTACTCGATTTGAGAAAACTGAGCCAGCCTCGCTTAGGGCGGGCCTGTTTGGATCCTTCAAGGATTTTATAAAGGCATGTTCGGCCATTGGCTGCAGCTGCAATAGCTGCTGGAGCTAGCTTATAACCTTTTCATAAATTGGGTGGCTTCTTCTAAACTGGGTTGTTGGAATTTGGATTACCTAAACTTTTAGTATAAAAAAACTAGGCGAATCAAGAAAATCTTACTTGCTGGGACCATACACATGCAAGCAGCAAAGGTTGGAGTGCTCCTCGAGACTAACTCCAATCCTCTTATTATTATTTAATTTCTTCTTGTACAAGTTTATCTTGCTAGTTCCTCTTTAGGATGTACCTCGATCCACGTGATGTCGAAATAGATTTGAGTGGAATTTAGTTCAAGTTCCACTCCAATCTATCTCAACACATGTGGATTGAAGCCAATACGACCACATAATCCAAACAAGGCCTTAGATGGTTTCTTTTTCTTTTGACAATGATGCATAATTGAATTTTAGAAACGTCCCTATTCTTAAGTAGAGGTGTGACTCTATCTAAAACTGCCTCTAAATAGTTTCCGAAACAACCCATCATCTCTACAAAACTATTTTAGAGGCGGCTAATATTTTTAGTTTTCTGTAAAAATATTCTTATTCTTATCTTTAGACGTGGCTGGATCTAGAGCCATCTCTAGAAATCGACTTGTAGAGACGGCTAGATCCGGAGTCATCTTTTAAAATAGGTGCAGCACACTAAAATTCATAATTTTTTTCTAGTTAGATGAATACAAATTTTATATCAAAGTTATATATTTTGAAGATATATACAACTTCGTAGTTGACTAC
Organism: Saccharum hybrid cultivar R570; assembly: GCA_038087645.1. Taxonomy (NCBI): domain Eukaryota; kingdom Viridiplantae; phylum Streptophyta; class Magnoliopsida; order Poales; family Poaceae; genus Saccharum; species Saccharum hybrid cultivar. The sequence goes on along the minus strand of JAQSUU010000005.1, from coordinate 8,944,316 downwards.
TTTTTTGTTTGAAATCATTTAGATTTTCAAATTCTGTTTGAAGTTCTCATATTTTGGCATTCAAATTTTTTGAATTTTTCAAATGACCTCGGATGGAGAAATGACTAAAACCAAAGCTATAGCTCTCGAAAAGATCTAAAGCATTGCAGTTGATATCTTTTTTATTTAAAATAATATATGGTCTCAAAGTTCGGTTTGAAATTTAAAATTTTCAAACGACCTCATATGGATAAATGAAAAAAACAAATTTGTAGATCTCAAGGAGCTATAAAACTTTGTGGTTGACAAAAATTTCATTTCAAATCATTTATTCAAGGAAATTCTGTTCAAATTTCTAAAATTTTGTAACTCAAAATTTTCAAAGGATGTCAGATGGACAAATGACCAAAACCAAAGTTGTAGAACTCGATGATATCTACATCTTTTTAGTTGAAACCTTTTTTATTTAAATTTGTTTAGGGTCCCAATATTCATTTTCAAATCTAATAAAATAAATATAAAAGGAATGTATCTATCCCTTAGTCGCAAGTGACTTTACGGTGAATTGGTTAGAAGAGGTACGCGCGAGAGGCCTGAGGTCACGTGTTTCAATCCCTATGGCTGGCAGCCTGTGTATTTTATACAAAAAAAATCATGTGACTTGGAACTCGCGACGATCAGAACTGCCTTGTGGGTGAAAGGATCTAGGATGGCTAGAGGGGTGTGAATAGCCTATTAAAAAAACCTTCAAAGAAACAAAACTAAGCATGAGTGATTTGTATAAAAGGTAGCCCTGATAGCAATTACATGCCTAGCTCAGCACTTCAAAGCAAGCACCCTAAAAAATTCTAGTAACAAGGATTATCACTACTACTAGAGCACACAAGCTACACCAGGCAAGCTACTCAACTAACCAATCTACACAAGTAAAATGACTATACGAACAACACTATTCAATTAGGAGAGCTACTCTAGCAACTACACAAGCACAAGAAAGCACAAGAAAAAATAATGTAAATGCAAGTGTAGAGAGTGAAAACCACTTGGGCAAGTGACATTATCCCTGAGGTTTGGATGCTTGCTAGCAACCTATGTCCTTTTGAAGTGAGTCCTTGGATTCATGGTCCTCTGCAAGCAAAGTAATCCCTCCGGCTTGGCCCTCAACCACTGTTCGTCTAAACGGTCATTTAGCCCATTTACACACTGTTTAAACGCTACATAGTGATGCATTGTTTCCGTTTAATCAGTTGTTTTACCATTTAAACAGCCGTTTTGTCCATTTAAACATCTATTTTGCCCGAACAATAGGCTAAATGGCAGGTGACTGACTGTTTACCGTTTAGCCTTTAGGATAACACAACCCTCAACATGCTCGCCTATGACTCGGTGCATCAACAAGGCACTGCAACTAGCCTCTTGATTCCATTTGAGTTGCCCTTCACGATCTCCTGTGAGGTGAGCAGAAGGCCCCTCACAATCACTTTGCTTGGAGCCACCAAACAATTACCAAATGGTGCTCAACAATCCCAACCAGCTCCAAGAGGTCAGGTGGGCAGCAATCACCAAGAGTAACAAGCAAACCACAGCCACCACACTTCTCTAGTGCAACAAGATGCAATCCAGCTAAGCAATGCACTAGATCACTCCAAAATCTCACCCAAATGCAATTTCTATCAGAGCAAACTATCATGACCCGGTCTGCACTTTGAATAAGATGTGCCTCATGAGCATCATCTTTACTTACAAAATTCCTATTTTTAGAAACTTGCATATCAATGTTTGCACTTTTTGGTGGGCTTTGTTGACATTTACCAGATAGTCCAACATCACTTGTCGGACAATCTGTTAAGATCTTGATAGATTTGACAGGTTTATACATTTTAATTTACATAGTACATCACTCTGTTAGGCAGTCTAATAATAATCATCAGACAGTCCGATAAATCATATCCATGCACCAAATGGTGAGTGTCAAACTCTAAAGCTACTTGATCCCACATGTCAGCCCTTTTCATAACAACATCAGCCCTCTCTCCCTAGCCCTCTCCATTCTCTTTCACTATATAGAACTAGGAAAGGGAGAGAAGATAAGAAGAGAGGAGATGAAGAAGGAAGAGGAAGGAGGAGGAGACAACCCCCATGCAGGAGGATGTCACTGACGACTTGCTGCACCACACCCACTACATCAACCTTGCCGGGGTTGGAGGAGAAGGCCACCCCAAGCATCTTCTTCATCCTCAAGCCATGGTGGTGACCTCAAGTTGATCTCCTTGCACAAACATCCACGGCCCAAACTATTATGACTGGAGGTTCCCCTCAACATGGTGAGACTCCCCCATCTTCTTCACCCCCATCTCCCTTGGCCATTCCCTTAATCTCCATTTCCATCCATGGCCACCAACACCATGATGAGATTGAGCCCCATCCCATGCATGACACGACAAACACTTGGGTTGAACTCCCCATGTTCAATTACTAGGAAGCCACATCGATGAACCTCATTCAAATCGTTGTCCGGAGGCGCCCGAAATCACTCTTGATGTCCTCCCTGATGTCCTCGGAGAGTCCTAGTAATTAATCCGAGAGGTCAGGTCAGGTAGTCTGATAAAATGCACCAGGCCACATTGTTTCTGTGTGTTTTATCAGGCAATCCAACAGAAACCCCATATGCATGCATGATCCTGTAAAATTCATCTTAACTCCAATATTTATGAAATAAGTTTTATTGGTTTCCTTATGAAATTCTCTATAATTGAACATATATTTTGACTCCAGAACTATATTTAAAATTTCACCTAAAATTGTGAATGCATTCTTGCTTACTAAATGCACAGATACTTCTCTAAACTTCAAAAATCATGAAACTAATTCTATTAGCTTTCTTTTAGCATGTGACACCTAGGAAACCTGTTTATTGCATCATGTCATTGCATATATGCACATGGCATCTCTTTTAGACCTCACCTACTAATCCAACACTAGAAACCTATTACTTTTGCACAATGAGCACATGCACTTTGGAACACCCTTGCACAAGTTGTTTGCACGCAAATACCCTATATACGCTTTTCACCCATGAAATCCCTTAGAACACCCACATTGTGACTTTTTGGACAACCCGATCCCCATTATCGAACGGTTCAACAAATCACTCTAGACCCCAAAACCTTATGCAAAAACTTTCACAGATTTTTGGACAGTCCGTTGAACCTCGTTGGATAGTCCAATTAATTTCCAATCTCAAACCTGAGGGCACTAGAAACCTACATGACTTACCTGACAGTCCGATCTCACTCATCGAATAGCGATATGCTCAACTTTTTGGGAGGCCCGAACTTTCGGATCGTTCCCACACTTTAACTACATGTTTAACTACACTATAACACATATGTTGTATACACCTCCTATGTCTTTATACTCAGTCGTCCCTATGTTTAAGCATGCCATATCAATCCGTCATGCTTAGTTTCTTGCGCCTTGCTCTCACCTAAGAGTTGAGCCACACACACGAAGCCTGTCTCATTTTGTTCTCTATCTTCTACCTTCCATCTTTTACATAATGTCCTGCACACATAACATCTCATACACCATATGCATGTGTATAGGTACATGAAACCTGAGAGATGTCGAGAAATGGCCCAAGCTGTTGGAGCATTTCTCACACACCAGGCAGGCACCTAAGCATCTCGTCTCTTTTTATAACTACATAATTAATTATATGTGTTCTATAGATGCATCTCTATGTGTACAATATGACTAGATCCTATGAGCACCTAGTTGAGCCTCCACCCTTTTTATTCATACCACTACCTTGAAGTATTGTTTTACTTTTTATAACCTAGCATGTGCTTTAGCTTGCTTAGACATGGTAGAAGATTGATTGGTGATGTGGCTTTCTCACCTTTCGCATGATATAGGAATTGCTTGTCCACTAATCAGCATCAAATTGAGTAATGATCGAAAACTTGATCTATACATTGAATTTGACTCGAGGACAAGCGATGGGTTGGGTCATTGCAACATAGGAGATCTTGGGATGACGTAGTTTGCTGGGCTAGTTAAGGACCGCACCACTATGGCTAAGCCTTGAACACCCCGTACAGACCCCATATCATATTATGGGCATGGTAAGCCTCGTACTTTGTGGTGAGCGGATAACCGTGGATTCGGCACGATGTGGGGCGCAGGGTAGCTAAGATAGCTAGCACCGTACCTAGGACCATCACAAACCATCCGTGCATGGGCGATCCGGGCACACTTGCGAAAGATTGGGAGCTCAGGCCCTCAAGTTTTTGGTCGGCTCGATGCAATTCATAAGTTGTAAGATTGTAGCAGCTGCTCATAAATATGTAGATTTGTAGAACCGGCAAGGGACGTGCTCTGCCTGGCTGGTACGCAAGCAGATTAAACTTTGAGAATTGAGACACTTGTTGGTGGGGCTCCTTGACTGATTGATAACTTCAATTTATTTGCCAAATTATATTAGACGTAAAAACATAACGACGACAACGATCGTAGAAATAGTTAGACACACACAATGCAAACTAATAAAGTATAGACTACTCAACAACAACGTGGAACTAGCTACACACGCATAGCAAGAGCAGGACGCACACAGCAAGAGCAAGACGCAGCACACCGGCGGGCCGCATCCATGCATATGTATGTATCTCCGACGACGACGACGGCGACGATGATTACTTATTGTAGTGATGATCTATCTAGTGGCAGGCGACGGAGGCGACACTGAGCTGGTAGGAGAAGGAGTTGGAGTACTGGAAGGAGACGGTCTCGCTGGGCTCCAGCGTGCCACCGCCCTTGACGACGCAGTCGTTGAAGCTGACGCGCTGGAACTTGGCCGGGTCGACGAGCTCCGTGGAGGCGAAGTCGCCGCAGGAGACGTGCACGTCGTACACGGTGCACCCTCCGCTGCAGACGTTGATGATCTGCACGGTGTAGGCCGGGATGCCGCTGGGCAGAGGGTTGGCGCTGCTCTGGTACACCACCACGTCCTCCCCTGAACACCCGTCCGGCCCCATTCGAGCCGTCGAGACGACGCCCACGCCGGGCGGCGGCGGCGGCGACGACGACGACAACGCCTCGGCGCTGTCTCCTCCAGCTTGATCGATCCATCAAAGAATTGAATTGATGCAAAGCAATGCAATGTAACGTAAGGGTTGAGTGAGTATTCGATCGTACTGGTGTTGAGCAGATTGAGCGCCGCCTTCTGCGTGGACCAAGATGATGGATGGTGTCCGGAAGCAGCAGCTGGCCATGCATGGGATCGGAGGCATAATAAGGCTTCATTGGTCAGTTAGGTTTGTATGTAAGTATGTGGCAATTCAAGAATGCAAAGGGTGCACGAATAATAAGCAATGCATTACGACGCGCGTATAAACGCACACATACTTACAGATACCTTGAACAGTTATTAGGAGCAGCAGCGAGCTGATGACCACAATCACCACCACAGCTGCGCGTTTCTTAAAGCACCATTGTCCCATGGCCTTCTCGATCGATCACCTCAGTCGTCTCTCACACACACTATCGGAGTATGTAATGTATCGGTTTCACGTCTGCTTCCGCTGGTTTCAGATCGACTTTCCGATTTGAACATGGTACGAGAATCTCCTCCGTCTCAGCTACTATATATAAGTAGGAAGATATAAAAGAGCAACGACTAGCTAATGAGCAGTTTGCAACTTTGCTTTGGTTCGTGTGCACCCCCTAGCTAAGCTAGACAGAACTGCTGCAGCACACACAACTAACAGTCTAACATCATACATCGATGGATAGGCCAAAGTAATTCCATCTCAAGTAGGAGTATTCGTAGTACGTAGTACTAGGGGACTAGCCAACTAGGACTGTACAATACGTATACATCCGCGACAAAAGCTAGGGGACTAGCCAAATAGGAGAGCAAACATGTACATCCGCGACAAAAGCTCCAGTCCTAGTGTGCATTTAACGTAGAGTAGTCCCGCTTTGATACGATGGATCATGTCGTCACACGCATGCATGAGAATTCAGAAAGCAAGTCCATCCTTTTAGCAGCTCGAGGCTGATGATCATTCAATACTGCAACCGACCGTCTACATACGAGTACCCTAGTAGCACGCAGTGACTACAGCTATACGTACTCTACCAAGCTATCTAGCTAGGTCAACTGATATTGACATGAGCTGAGACAACGGCCGGTGGCTCGCAGTGTGGTGTGGCGTGGGTTCACTGCATGCATTGTCGTCCATGCATGAAGACATTCGTACGTACTAGTCGGCAGATTAGTCATGCATGCATCGGTAACCGGAGCATTGGACACGGGGACGAAGGTTGCATGCAGAAGCTCACAAGACTGTGGTTAAACGTTCCCATCCCAATACCAGCTAGTAATACTCTACTCTGCGAACTCAGTACTCAGTTCTGTACTATATTACATCCCTTGCTTATATAACAATAGCTTAATTAGCCGTGCTGACGAACGAAGAATCTTGCACAAGTTGCTTCATTAGCAGCTTTTGCAGGATATGAGGAAACCGACTGAGAGCCTGTTGTGAAAAAAAAAACTCAGCCTGCGGGGGCAGGTAGCCCCCAGTTACTTTGCGCTAAGGTAGAAGGACCTCTCACACAGGTCAAGAAAACCTCCGAACTTCTGCCCCGCCCACATACAACGCTACATATCCCCGTGAAAGGGCTGGGCCACACTGTGCTTTAGGACACGGGACAGACGAGGGTTTTTTTTTTCTGCACTACTGTGTATTATCACAGCAGTGCCCGCAGCGGCCTGGAGTCCAACTCCCAACCTGGGCAATCCCACGACGGAAACAACCACTCGAGCTAACGCTCGGCTGGGAGAGCCTGTCGTGCTGACTCACAGACCCAACTAAGCTAGGCACGCAGAAAGATTGCTAACCTTTGGCTAGCTATAGCGCGCGCATCCCCACATGGAAAACCTGCTAGCGTTCATCCATGGTTATATTAGTCGTCAAACCAAGGACAGATGGTACTAGCTGTTAGCATTATAATAAAAATAAAAAGGGGAACAAGCAGCGTTGCATTGCAGTTGCCTAGTTTTTCCTAGGATCTTCCAGAAATGGTCAAAATGCATGAGGACATGCGAGGGGGAGCCACTAATTTAATCAAGGATGGATCTTCTTCCACTACAAGAAATACCCATATACATGACGGTTCACCGGTGACTGTAACAGAACCGACCAAATTATAAGAGCACAAGTACGAAAACAAGCACCGAAGCGCTCAAATTTTCAAACTTGAGCCCATATAATCCCGGTAGTCAATCGAAATCACAAAGGATTTCAAACCAAACTGCTTACAACCAGGATCGCATCATTCAACATACACATCATACGTTACATTTCACAAGTAGTTCCGAAATAAGTTAACACCACGGAGTAGCAATTATTACAAACCGAGTTTGAAAGTAGCGGAAGCATAACACACACTTTAGTTACTTAATTACTGCCAGTTTGGATGATCGACATCCCGCAAAAGCACGAGGAAAGTACATAAAGATGATCACGCCCGTGTGATCTAGTCATCATCACCCGCAGGGTGGAGACATGTCTTGCAGAAGCCCTGGTAAAGCATGTCATCTGCAACAGGAGGGAATAAACCCTGAGTACTGGAATGTACTCAGCTAGACTTACCCGTCATAAACCAGAAATACATAAGACACCAAGGATTATGCAAGGCTTACACAAGAGGCTAGCTGACACCACATTTTGCATAAAGGCATAAGTAGTTGAAACTCTTATAACCTGTACTAGCAGTTATTTTTAGCATTTACCTGTCATCTATCTTAGCACCTGTACTAAACATGCACTCGATTATCATCAAACAATTATTCATATTATTTCCATAGCAGGTATAAATTGTGGCAACATTGTATCATTCACTTAACCATCTGTTCAATTAATGAGATCTACGTTGCCGCTGCTCAAGTCAAGTGCTCACTAACCGGGAGCGACGGCGATTCGAATCGAATTCCTATCCAGCTGGAGGGGTATTTCTAACACTCACCGCGCAGGCCCCTGCCAGGGTCGCACAAGCCACCTTTCGTATGATTCAGGAATCGCGGGTCCGAATGATGTCGCAACCCCAAGGGCGACACTCTGCCAGGTGATAGGGACTCTAACCCCCCCTTGGTCTCACGCCAATGTCCCCAAGCACATCCTTTCTCTCCTCCAAGAAGCAACCTACCATTCGATTCCCGGCCTGAATCACATTACTCGGCTTCGCGGTCGGAACGACTTATCCGGCCAACTAAGTGTTAGACTGCGTTCAACATGACTCAAGGACGTACAGCGAATCGGTCCTTAAACGACTCAGACGGGCATGGCTCCACACCCAAGACGTGAAGTGTCTTGCAGCTGTACCATCGAACTCCCGCCCGGTCTCAATTTCATTTTAAAGCATGGTTCCATCACGATAGCCATAAGCCACTCGCGACCCAGTCCTATCTCTCGCGGATGACCGGAAATCACCCGACTTCTACCGTACTAAGCAGGGCTAAGCATTGACACGTGCCTACACCTAATATAGGATTAGGGCATAGTATCTGGACAAGGACAGGTGTAATGCAACAGTTGTTTTCATACAACTCCTACTACTTAATGCAGTAAACAATTAAAAGTACTCAAGATATCTTTATAAATTGATGGGTTCAGCATGCACCGGGGCTTGCCTTTGAGGAAGGTGGAAGGCCTGTGATCCGGACACTCCGGAAGGTCTTCTTCGGAGGCTTCTCCGCCGGTGGGTTCCTCTGCTGGTTCCGGCGGATTCTGAATCTCCTCTGGCGTCGCTGATTCGAATTCGAGGAGTGTCACCCCCTCCGGTACACCTATTGCATGAGTGCATAATAAATCCCATGAATGCATAATGAAAGATGCAATATGCTCGGAATGAAATGCACTGCAACAATTTAACGCTCTATTCAAATCTCTTCAAAAGAGTAGGTGCAAATTTCCTCTCCGGTAGGGAAGTACTCACCTAATCTACTTAACTAAGATAAAGCTGCTCATCCTCAGTTAAGGTCCTAACACCTAACAATTACAAAAGTAGCATGTCTTAGGATATCACACCATATCAATCAGCAAAGCATCACAGTAGAGCATACTGGACAGCAGCTACTTGTTTTTATCATAACTGAAGATTTACAATTCCAAAAGATATGATCTAAGACAATCTGGAAAGCCTAAGAATTGCTCTATAATTCCTTTTCAGACCTTAACCCCAAACTCCTAAGTTTTCCAAGTCAAACTTCACAAGTTCCAGAATCTGTCCTCTCCAAAACAGAGAGTAGCAGATTCTGAACTGCCACTTAAAACAACAGTAACTCTCAAACTACAAAGCCAAATGCTCCCAAATTTTTACACAAGCTAGTTCATCAAGTTTACTGTGACTTTGGTATTCACAAGTTTTCCAGCAACCAATTTTATCAAGGGTCAAACTTAGAAATACTACCAGCTGTCCAGAAAACCTAAAATTACAAAGGTTAAATATTTGTTGATGTGCCCAAAGTCCCCTAAAACCAAACTAATATTACTAACAGTTCACATTAGGTATAAAAACACCAGAAAGTAAGGTGGAACCAACTAGAATATTTAATTCACCCCATTTCTTAATTTACTTAATTATTTAGGTTGAATTTTAAACATATATGTAAACTGCTCCTAAAATTCTACAAAAATTACAGGGGACTCTCTGACTCCAAAATAGAACACAGTAAAAATTTGAACAAGTTTTATTCACAGAAACTCTCTATACAAAATTCACAAGCCCAAAAGGCTGATTTCTGCATAATTCATAAATCACATTGAAAAGTATCAAACAACAGATTTCATATTTTTCTTAGACACTCTAGGGTACCAAGACATTCTCCAAAAAGTTACATGAACATTGCACATGTAGAAAAATTACAAAAATTCCTTCAATTATTTCCTAGAATAAAATGATAGCCTTATAACTTGAAAATTACTTAAGCACTGATGCCCAAATTTTTACCAGAGCTAGGGCTAGCATAGAGTAACCTACCCACAAAATTTCATGATTTATGGAACACTACAGCTCAAGTTATAATTTTAACAAGTTTGCATGCATTCCAAAACACATTTAAAGGATCTATTTAATTTATCCAAAATTTCTACATAAAGTGCTCAAGACATATTTTTCTTAAATACTAGACCTAACTGTGAGTCTCACGAAATTGGAACCATCCAATTTGGATCTACATAACAGGAGATACAAAAATATCAAATAAGCAATCAAAACTGTATTTTTGAACTATCCTTAAGAACAACAGCCACTGACGTGTGGGACCCGGCTGTCAGCCGACCCCACTGGTCAGCGGCAGCAAAGCAGAGGAGGCGGCTGCGACGCGCGGAAGACGGCGTAGCTCGCCGACGGTGACCTCACCGGCGACGAGAACGGCACCAACGTGACCGCCTAGACCTACTGCATCGATTGGTACCCTAACCGCCAACCCTACCAACCCCTAGGTACCCCGGCCACAAAGCTCGGCGGCTCGGCCATGGCGCACGGCGGCGCGCGGCCGTGTTCCGGCCTGACTGGACCGGCGGCGGTGGTGATGTCTTCACCCGAGCATTAGAACGTGACGGAGAAGGCGATGCTGGAGCTAGGGAAGGAAGAGAGGAGCGGTGTTGAGCTGGCCACGGCGAGGTCACCGGCGCGGCCATGGCACGGTGGTGCACGGAGTCGGCAATGCCACTCACCTAGGGCTCTTACGGCACAGCGGAGTCGTCGACAAGGACCGTGAGGGGCTAGTGGAGCATTCGGGCGGGATGATGCAAGGCGAGACGCAGCGACAAGCGCGTGCGAGCTCGTCGGAGCTCTCGGCGGCAATGGGGATGCTGCTTCGGCTGCGGAGGAGAAAGAGGAAGCGAAGAAATGAAATGAGGCACAGGAGGGGCTCTCGATGGCGTGCTGCGGCTTGTGCTGGCGCTCTCAGGCTCAACGTGGCCTGGCCGATCAGGCCGGCGGTGACGCGCGGCGCCACGCGGCCGTCGAGTTCTGAACCGGTCGGTTCACTGTAGATGTCTGAATTTTTCGTTTCAGCTTCGACAATCCGACTGACAGGCGAACTTCAACGATGTTTAACTTCTAAACTAGCTCGTTTCAATGGAAGCTCAAAGTAACAAACTTGTAGACCTATATAAGCTCTACAATTTTGTAATAGGCCTCCAGAGCTGATTCGGTTTGGTTAGTGATATATAGGGACATTAAGTAGTGTTCAGTGAAACTGAAACCGGGTTTCAGTTAATGATGCCGACTGACAGCTCATGTTCATGACACAATATCTCTTGAACCCTTGAGAACCAGGCTTGGGTAGTGTTGACAAAGTTGGAGTGCTACATGTGATCTACAAGTTTGTCAATATGGGTGAAGACTGGTTTGGCCTGGTTTGCAAACTACAAGCTCCTAAAGTAGGCACCAGTGAAACTGTAGGGTCAGATTCCAGACTTAGAAAAATTCTAAGTCCTGGAATTACACCACTAGCTGACTTGTGGGCCACTTTTGAGCATGTTGTGGTCACTTTCATGAGATGGTCATATTGAGACTTTTGTTCCTCATGAATTTCTTTACAACTTTGCTTAAGGGTGCTCTTCCATGCAAGGTCTCTAAATTAGACTTTCTAATTGGTCAAACTAGAGCCTTCTATGGTCAAATGGGGGTCAAACTTGTCTTGGAGGGCAATTTTGTAATTTTGGTCAACATGAACCTTGATCCAAATGTTACTCTAAGTATAGCTAAGGTGTTGTAGGTCATGATTGACTACTTTACCTTTTTGTTACACCAACTATCAAATACTTTATGAAATAAATCAAACAAACCCTAAACAAACACATGAATGGCATTACATGAAATACTAAACATGGATTATGCATGTCATGCTTATGCAAATGCAATGCAATTAAGGACTAAACACTTGAGGTGTTACAGCCCTCCCCCCTTATAAAAATCTCGTCCCGAGATTTGGAAAGCGTACCATTTTTCATAGAATTCTTTATAACCATCCCGCAAATAATCTTCCCGTTCCCACGTAGCATCACTTTCACTACCCTGATTACTCCACATCACTTTGTACCACTTAACCACTTTACTTCTAGTTACTCGTTCCTGAGTATCGATCACTCGGACTGGTTTTTCTTCATAGGTTAAGTCAGATTCCAGCCTGATATCACCTAACAGAACTTGTTCCTCAGGGACTCGAAGACACTTTTTAAGCTGAGACACATGGAAAACGTTGAATATGGCTCTCATCTCAGGAGGCAACTGGATTTTGTACGCAACAGCTCCACTCTTGCCTATGATCTGGAAAGGACCCACGTATCTTGGTGCAAGCTTCCGCTTAACGCCAAAACGTTGGACACTCTTCATTGGAGAAACTTTCAAATAAACGAAGTCTCCAACTTCAAATTCGAGTGGTTTTCTGCGACGATCAGCATAGCTTTTCTGTCTAGCTTGGGCTGCAGCCATGTGTTTCTGGATAGTACGGACTTGTTCCTCGGCTTCCTGGACAAAATCAATGCCATAATACCTTCTTTCCCCAGCTTCTACCCAGTTTAGTGGAGTTCGGCACTTACGACCGTACAAAGCTTCGAATGGGGCCATCTTAATACTCTCTTGATAACTGTTATTGTACGAGAATTCGGCTAAAGGTAGCCATTTTTCCCAAGAACCCTTGGATGAAATGACGCATGCCCGCAACAGATCTTCCAAGATTTGGTTAACTCGTTCCGTCTGACCAGATGTCTGGGGGTGATAAGCAGAGCTTCTCACTAACTTGGTTCCTAGAAGGTGATGCAAATGCTCCCAAAAGCGAGCAGTGAACTGGGGACCCCGGTCAGAAACGATAGTACGAGGTATCCCATGAAGCCGGACTATCTGATTGAAGTACAACTCAGCATAGTCAGTAGGACGATAGTCCACTCTCACGGGGATGAAATGAGCTGATTTGGTCAAACGGTCAACAATTACCCAGATAGAGTTATGATTTTTGACTGTGGGAGGAAGTCCGACAATGAAATCCATACTTATTTCTTCCCATTTCCAGCCTGGAATGGAAAGTGGCTGAAGCAACCCAGCTTTCATGTGCACAGCTTTCACTCTGCAACAGGTGTCACATCTAGCAACATATGCAGCTATCTCTTTCCGCATCTTGGTCCACCAATAAAGTGGCTTCAAATCATAATACATCTTATTACTACCAGGATGGATGGACAACTTGGAAGAATGTGCTTCGGACAGGATCTGATCTCTAAGCTCTCGGTCCTTAGGTACCACTAACCTATCCTTAAACCACAGCACACCTTTGTCATCTAACCTGAAATGCTTAGTTTCTTCCTCTTTCATCTTCCGTTTTATGTGAAATATACCCGGATCAGTCTTTTGGAGCTCAATGATTCTATTTCTGAGAGTACCACTGACAGTGATGTTGTACAAGACTGCCGGATGTAACAGGCGGGATCGGTGAAAATCAGTTTCAACTAAGGAATGGCAATGAGACTTACGGCTCAAAGCGTCCGCAACCACGTTTGCCTTGCCTGGGTGATAGTGCACTTGAAGATTATAATCTTTAATCAACTCGAGCCATCTTCTCTGATGCATATTTAACTCGGGTTGAGTGAAGATGTATTTGAGGCTCTTGTGGTCTGTATAGATATTGCAGACATTGCCCAGCAGATAATGCCGCCATACCTTCAAAGCATGAACAACTGCGGCCAGTTCTAAGTCATGCGTTGAATAATTCACCTCATGTTTCCGAAGTTGCCGTGAAGTATATGCAATTACTCGGCCTTCCTGCATCAAAACACCTCCCAAACCTATGCCTGAGGCATCACAGTAAACATCAAAAGGTTTCTCGATATCCGGTTGCGCCAAAACCGGAGCCGAGGTTAGGAGGGTTCGCAGTTGGTGAAAAGCCGCATCACACTCAGGAGTCCAGACAAACCTGGTGTCTTTTTGCAGCAACCGAGTCATGGGTTTGGCTATTTTTGAGAAATCCGGGATGAAGCGACGATAATAGCCAGCCAACCCAAGAAAACTCCGGACCTCATGAACCGAAGTAGGAGCCTTCCAATTCAATACTTCTTCTACTTTGGTGGGATCCACCATAATACCTCCATCGGACAACACATGCCCAAGAAAAGGTACTTCCCGAAGCCAGAATTCACATTTACTGAACTTCGCATACAGTTTATGCTCACGCAGTCTGCTGAGGACAATACGCAAGTGTTCCGCGTGGTCTTCCTCATTTTCAGAATACACTAAGATGTCATCAATGAACACCACCACAAACTTGTCCAATTCGGGCATAAACACCGAATTCATCAAGCACATGAAGTGCGCTGGGGCATTAGTCAGACCGAAGGACATAACAAGATACTCATAAAGGCCGTATCTTGTCGAGAAGGCTGTTTTTGGAACATCTTCAGGACGGATTTTAATCTGATGGTACCCAGACCTTAGATCAATCTTGGAAAAGACTTTAGCTTTGGACAATTGATCGAACAAGATGTCGATACGTGGTAGAGGATACTTATTCTTGACAGTGACTGCATTCAGAGGTCTATAGTCCACGCACATCCGCAAGGTTTGATCCTTCTTCTTTACAAAGATAGCAGGGCAACCCCACGGAGATGAGCTAGGACGGATCAACCCCTTCTTCAAAAGTTCATTCAATTGTACCTTAAGCTCAGCTAACTCATTTGGAGGCATTCTATAGGGTCTCCTAGAGATGGGTGCGGTACCAGGCAGCAACTCGATTTTAAATTCCACATCCCGATCCGGAGGGAGTCCCGGCAATTCATCGGGAAAGACGTCCGAAAACCCATTTACTACGGGAATTTCAGCCAATGCCTTTGCTTGCACAGCATGAATTTCCCCCGACAATTCAACTTTTCTGGGAAGTTGAACTAGAAAACCCTTTTGATCGGTAGGATCTCTGAGCATAACTACCCGAGCAGATGTGTCAATGAGTACCCCATTCTGACTCATCCAATTCATGCCCAAGATAACATCTATGTCTAACCCCGGTAACACCAATAGAGCAAGCGAATAACTTCGCCCTTCTATCTCAAACTTAAGGTTCCCCACTACTTTGTTTGTGGAAATATTTCCACTTGCAGCACTAATGCAATAACCCACACCTTCAACAGTATGCAACTTGTGTGCAAATTTGGATGCAAACTTAGGACTGATAAAGGAATGCGAAGCACCTGAATCAAAAAGTACCACTGCGGGGTGTTGGTCAACTAGGAACTTACCAGCCGTGACCACCTCACCAGATGGAATTTCTTCAATGCTGTTATAATGAGCGTGTCCCTGACGACCACCTTGATTGACATTTTTCTTAGGGTACGGGCAGTTCCGGGCCCAATGGCCTGGCTTGTTGCAATTCCAGCAAGGCATATTGCTAGGAGGAACACTAGAGCTGCTCTGTCCAGAAGTCCCCTTTGGCAGAGCGACAGTATAAGCTTTACGGAACCCAGTTTTTGCAGCAGGCTTTTTCTGTGGCGGACGGAACTTCGTATTCTGAGTAGGCGGGCGTGGAGAAGACCTTGGTGCAGCTGAGGCCCTTGACTGAGAAGCACTTGCCTCAAGGGCCCTTTTACGGCTCTTAGAAGCAGAATAAATAGCATTGTTGTTCTCCTGTGTCAAAGCATCGCTGATGAAATCATTGAAAGTGGTACACTTGCTAGTGCCCATAGTCTTCATTAGCTTTGGGCCGAGGCCCCTTTTGAAACTAGCAATCTTTTTGGCATCAGTATCCACAAACTCCGTGGCATACCTTGCCAAGTTGTTGAAAGACTGCAAGTACTCAGTCAAGCTCTTGTTTCCCTGTGACAGCCTCATAAACTCTGTGTGTTTGATTGCCATAAGACCTGGAGGGATGTAGTTTCCCCGGAAGGCCGCCTTGAACTGATCCCAAGCAACCGGAACATTGGCAGGCAGTGTGGAACGATAGTGACTCCACCAGATGCCCGCTGGACCATGCAACTGATGGGAAGCATACTCAGTTTTCAGCTCATCAGTCAGGCGTAGCAGACGAAACTTTTGTTCAATGGTATTCAACCACTCATCAGCCTGCAGTGGTTCTTCCGCTTCCTTAAAAAGCGGGGGCTTTGTATCCAGGAAGTCCTTGAAATCGCTGTACTGGTTTGGCTCTGGGCCCTGACGACCATGCCGAGCCTCTCGATTAGCCAGTTGGCACATGGCGTCGGCCAACATACGCTGCCCCTCAACCACTGATTGCATTAACTCGGCCGGAGTAGGTGGTGGCGGAGGGGGCGGCTGGTCCTCCTCCTCATTTCCACGACCCCGACGTAGATTGTACGACATCTGCAAAATGCATAGCCAATGAGCACTGACGATGTGGGAAATTTGTAGATGAATTATTGCGAAATGTCAAACTGTCTTCAAGAATAGAATTCTCATAATAATTAAGGCACAATAATTCATCACAACCGCACAATCCATTCAAGCGCATCAATTGCCGAACTCGTACTTGGTAATCCATCAAGACGTTCTTCGATAAAGGCTCACTCGCAGGGAGCACAACGGTTATCGGATCGTTTACGTTGCTATCTACGTGATTTTTGACCTTTCGCACAGTACTTGGATTCGACCTCAAGATTTCCAGTTGACTGTGAAAGACTACTTCAGACTGACCACAAGGAAACTTCTCAATGAAGAGTTCCATGGTGGATCATGACTAGCCACCTCGATACCTGCGCGTGCCAAGCAGCACAACCTTATGTCGCGCGCCATAGGAGGCCCTCGGTTTCGTCGCGGCACCGAAGGGTGCTAATCGTGACACCATCACCGAACACAACACAATAAGACATCCCATTGCGATCGAAATTAACAGGTTCAAACTACATTTAGGAAACATACGGTTCAGCCTTACATCCCAGAGTCAAGTTATTACAAGGCCTCACTCCTTCACAGGGAGGGCACAAAAGACGATCCTAGCATTAAAGGTACGTGATGACTACTCTAAGCATCATCCTCCGAATCCGTGTCAAGGATCTCCCCGCCGTCCTCATCACTGACAGGCTCTAACTCTTCGTCTTCTTCTTCTTCTGGCTCTTCCTCTGGTGCTTCTGCAGGTGGAGCATCTTGTGGTCCATCGACCTCCACTTCATCATCATCCTCAGCCATGAAGATTCCTGAACCCATCTCCTCATCTACATTGTTGTTCCTAGGTAGCAGAGGATTAAGCTGGTTGTTCAGGCGGTGCACTTCTTCATGAAGGTTGTCATTGTATTCTTCAGCATTCTCTAACTGTTGTTCGAGCTCAAACTGACGAGCCCTCAGAACGTTCTCCTCGTGCCAGGCTTCATCCCTCTGTTCCATCACACGGACCAACATACGCTGACAGTTGTGATTTGCCACTGTCAACCTCTGGACTGCAAGCGTTTCTTGATCTCGATCATGAATCACTTGCTCCAGTTGTTGCTGTGCTGCATCCCTAGCAGCAGTCACCTCTGCCAGCTCAGCCCGTAACCTATCCACCTCGGAGGGCTCAGGACGGGGCTCGCGTGGAGCTAACTGGTGGCGAGGGACCCTTCCACCAGTTGACTTACGGGCTGTCATCCTGGTACGTGCCATCTGTATCAACAAGATGTGACTTAAAGTGAGAATCATTTAGGGGATACGAAATTTAATTTAGTCAGGACTAGTTAAATTTTTAAGGAGGGAGTAAATGACATGTATGATATAATTAAACATGATGCATGCACGTTCCGTACGTCCTCTCACCTTAGCAGAAAACTAAAGTGCTAACGCTAAGCGGTGGCATACATACGTTCTCTCATATAAGCGAAACTATCGGTCTACACGTTACGCTGTTAGTGTACCTGCAGAAAAATTCCATTGCAGCCCAACAATTCCCAAAATAACATACAAGGAAGCAGTAAACTAAATACTTTCCATATACACATCCCCGGATGTATATATTTCAGTATCAAAGCTACCCGATGGATAGACGCCCACAATTAAGTGCTTTTACATAGTTACATGGTTTGAACATGTAAGTATGCAAGTCACCAAAACTACTCTCCCCTAGATCGCCGGTTGGACGATCATGCTCTCACAACTCACACTTACCAGAGCGTCGAGGTAATTGATCCATACATTACCACCCAAAAGGATGGCACCCATACAATATCACGCCGTATGGACGACGAAACAAAAACAAACAAGGCCCCCAAGTTAGTCTTTATAATAAGCCACCTAAGAGTCCTTATTTGGGCTAAGGGATGTGATCACTGGCATACTTATAAAAATACTTTTTAAAGTTTAACCCTTTTCGCAAACAAATACTTTTGTTTTTAATTACTCGTAAGATGTGTTTAATGTTGAATTATGCTCCGGTACCAGCTGTAACAGAACCGACCAAATTATAAGAGCACAAGTACGAAAACAAGCACCGAAGCGCTCAAATTTTCAAACTTGAGCCCATATAATCCCGGTAGTCAATCGAAATCACGAAGGATTTCAAACCAAACTGCTTACAACCAGGATCGCATCATTCAACATACACATCATACGTTACATTTCACAAGTAGTTCCGAAATAAGTTAACACCACGGAGTAGCAATTATTACAAACCGAGTTTGAAAGTAGCGGAAGCATAACACACACTTTAGTTACTTAATTACTGCCAGTTTGGATGATCGACATCCCGCAAAAGCACGAGGAAAGTACATAAAGATGATCACGCCCGTGTGATCTAGTCATCATCACCCGCAGGGTGGAGACATGTCTTGCAGAAGCCCTGGTAAAGCATGTCATCTGCAACAGGAGGGAATAAACCCTGAGTACTGGAATGTACTCAGCTAGACTTACCCGTCATAAACCAGAAATACATAAGACACCAAGGATTATGCAAGGCTTACACAAGAGGCTAGCTGACACCACATTTTGCATAAAGGCATAAGTAGTTGAAACTCTTATAACCTGTACTAGCAATTATTTTTAGCATTTACCTGTCATCTATCTTAGCACCTGTACTAAACATGCACTCGATTATCATCAAACAATTATTCATATTATTTCCATAGCAGGTATAAATTGTGGCAACATTGTATCATTCACTTAACCATCTGTTCAATTAATGAGATCTACGTTGCCGCTGCTCAAGTCAAGTGCTCACTAACCGGGAGCGACGGCGATTCGAATCGAATTCCTATCCAGCTGGAGGGGTATTTCTAACACTCACCGCGCAGGCCCCTGCCAGGGTCGCACAAGCCACCTTTCGTATGATTCAGGAATCGCGGGTCCGAATGATGTCGCAACCCCAAGGGCGACACTCTGCCAGGTGATAGGGACTCTAACCCCCCCTTGGTCTCACGCCAATGTCCCCAAGCACATCCTTTCTCTCCTCCAAGAAGCAACCTACCATTCGATTCCCGGCCTGAATCACATTACTCGGCTTCGCGGTCGGAACGACTTATCCGGCCAACTAAGTGTTAGACTGCGTTCAACATGACTCAAGGACGTACAGCGAATCGGTCCTTAAACGACTCAGACGGGCATGGCTCCACACCCAAGACGTGAAGTGTCTTGCAGCTGTACCATTGAACTCCCGCCCGGTCTCAATTTCATTTTAAAGCATGGTTCCATCACGATAGCCATAAGCCACTCGCGACCCAGTCCTATCTCTCGCGGATGACCGGAAATCACCCGACTTCTACCGTACTAAGCAGGGCTAAGCATTGACACGTGCCTACACCTAATATAGGATTAGGGCATAGTATCTGGACAAGGACAGGTGTAATGCAACAGTTGTTTTCATACAACTCCTACTACTTAATGCAGTAAACAATTAAAAGTACTCAAGATATCTTTATAAATTGATGGGTTCAGCATGCACCGGGGCTTGCCTTTGAGGAAGGTGGAAGGCCTGTGATCCGGACACTCCGGAAGGTCTTCTTCGGAGGCTTCTCCGCCGGTGGGTTCCTCTGCTGGTTCCGGCGGATTCTGAATCTCCTCCGGCGTCGCTGATTCGAATTCGAGGAGTGTCACCCCCTCCGGTACACCTATTGCATGAGTGCATAATAAATCCCATGAATGCATAATGAAAGATGCAATATGCTCGGAATGAAATGCACTGCAACAATTTAACGCTCTATTCAAATCTCTTCAAAAGAGTAGGTGCAAATTTCCTCTCCGGTAGGGAAGTACTCACCTAATCTACTTAACCTAAGATAAAGCTGCTCATCCTCAGTTAAGGTCCTAACACCTAACAATTACAAAAGTAGCATGTCTTAGGATATCACACCATATCAATCAGCAAAGCATCACAGTAGAGCATACTGGACAGCAGCTACTTGTTTTTATCATAACTGAAGATTTACAATTCCAAAAGATATGATCTAAGACAATCTGGAAAGCCTAAGAATTGCTCTATAATTCCTTTTCAGACCTTAACCCCAAACTCCTAAGTTTTCCAAGTCAAACTTCACAAGTTCCAGAATCTGTCCTCTCCAAAACAGAGAGTAGCAGATTCTGAACTGCCACTTAAAACAACAGTAACTCTCAAACTACAAAGCCAAATGCTCCCAAATTTTTACACAAGCTAGTTCATCAAGTTTACTGTAACTTTGGTATTCACAAGTTTTCCAGCAACCAATTTTATCAAGGGTCAAACTTAGAAATACTACCAGCTGTCCAGAAAACCTAAAATTACAAAGGTTAAATATTTGTTGATGTGCCCAAAGTCCCCTAAAACCAAACTAATGTTACTAACAGTTCACATTAGGTATAAAAACACCAGAAAGTAAGGTGGAACCAACTAGAATATTTAATTCACCCCATTTCTTAATTTACTTAATTATTTAGGTTGAATTTTAAACATATATGTAAACTGCTCCTAAAATTCTACAAAAATTACAGGGGACTCTCTGACTCCAAAATAGAACACAGTAAAAATTTGAACAAGTTTTATTCACAGAAACTCTCTATACAAAATTCACAAGCCCAAAAGGCTGATTTCTGCATAATTCATAAATCACATTGAAAAGTATCAAACAACAGATTTCATATTTTTCTTAGACACTCTAGGGTACCAAGACATTCTCCAAAAAGTTACATGAACATTGCACATGTAGAAAAATTACAAAAATTCCTTCAATTATTTCCTAGAATAAAATGATAGCCTTATAACTTGAAAATTACTTAAGCACTGATGCCCAAATTTTTACCAGAGCTAGGGCTAGCATAGAGTAACCTACCCACAAAATTTCATGATTTATGGAACACTACAGCTCAAGTTATAATTTTAACAAGTTTGCATGCATTCCAAAACACATTTAAAGGATCTATTTAATTTATCCAAAATTTCTACATAAAGTGCTCAAGACATATTTTTCTTAAATACTAGACCTAACTGTGAGTCTCACGAAATTGGAACCATCCAATTTGGATCTACATAACAGGAGATACAAAAATATCAAATAAGCAATCAAAACTGTATTTTTGAACTATCCTTAAGAACAACAGCCACTGACGTGTGGGACCCGGCTGTCAGCCGACCCCACTGGTCAGCGGCAGCAAAGCAGAGGAGGCGGCTGCGACGCGCGGAAGACGGCGTAGCTCGCCGACGGTGACCTCACCGGCGACGAGAACGGCACCAACGTGACCGCCTAGACCTACTGCATCGATTGGTACCCTAACCGCCAACCCTACCAACCCCTAGGTACCCCGGCCACAAAGCTCGGCGGCTCGGCCATGGCGCACGGCGGCGCGCGGCCGTGTTCCGGCCTGACTGGACCGGCGGCGGTGGTGATGTCTTCACCCGAGCATTAGAACGTGACGGAGAAGGCGATGCTGGAGCTAGGGAAGGAAGAGAGGAGCGGTGTTGAGCTGGCCACGGCGAGGTCACCGGCGCGGCCATGGCACGGTGGTGCACGGAGTCGGCAATGCCACTCACCTAGGGCTCTTACGGCACAGCGGAGTCGTCGACAAGGACCGTGAGGGGCTAGTGGAGCATTCGGGCGGGATGATGCAAGGCGAGACGCAGCGACAAGCGCGTGCGAGCTCGTCGGAGCTCTCGGCGGCAATGGGGATGCTGCTTCGGCTGCGGAGGAGAAAGAGGAAGCGAAGAAATGAAATGAGGCACAGGAGGGGCTCTCGATGGCGTGCTGCGGCTTGTGCTGGCGCTCTCAGGCTCAACGTGGCCTGGCCGATCAGGCCGGCGGTGACGCGCGGCGCCACGCGGCCGTCGAGTTCTGAACCGGTCGGTTCACTGTAGATGTCTGAATTTTTCGTTTCAGCTTCGACAATCCGACTGACAGGCGAACTTCAACGATGTTTAACTTCTAAACTAGCTCGTTTCAATGGAAGCTCAAAGTAACAAACTTGTAGACCTATATAAGCTCTACAATTTTGTAATAGGCCTCCAGAGCTGATTCGGTTTGGTTAGTGATATATAGGGACATTAAGTAGTGTTCAGTGAAACTGAAACCGGGTTTCAGTTAATGATGCCGACTGACAGCTCATGTTCATGACACAATATCTCTTGAACCCTTGAGAACCAGGCTTGGGTAGTGTTGACAAAGTTGGAGTGCTACATGTGATCTACAAGTTTGTCAATATGGGTGAAGACTGGTTTGGCCTGGTTTGCAAACTACAAGCTCCTAAAGTAGGCACCAGTGAAACTGTAGGGTCAGATTCCAGACTTAGAAAAATTCTAAGTCCTGGAATTACACCACTAGCTGACTTGTGGGCCACTTTTGAGCATGTTGTGGTCACTTTCATGAGATGGTCATATTGAGACTTTTGTTCCTCATGAATTTCTTTACAACTTTGCTTAAGGGTGCTCTTCCATGCAAGGTCTCTAAATTAGACTTTCTAATTGGTCAAACTAGAGCCTTCTATGGTCAAATGGGGGTCAAACTTGTCTTGGAGGGCAATTTTGTAATTTTGGTCAACATGAACCTTGATCCAAATGTTACTCTAAGTATAGCTAAGGTGTTGTAGGTCATGATTGACTACTTTACCTTTTTGTTACACCAACTATCAAATACTTTATGAAATAAATCAAACAAACCCTAAACAAACACATGAATGGCATTACATGAAATACTAAACATGGATTATGCATGTCATGCTTATGCAAATGCAATGCAATTAAGGACTAAACACTTGAGGTGTTACAGTGACCTTCTAACAAATCATCATAGAATGTTATCATCTATGACGGTTCATTTCTGAGGTGCTCAAACTATGACGATTGGTTAAGTTATCGTCATGGTTGGACGCCATAGATCCACCGTGCACCGGGCGTCTGAGTTTTTGTCGCTCCATGCCATTGAGTTTCGCACGCTCGCGCGGCAATAGACCTCAAAATCGCCCCTGCCTCTAAAATATTCACAACCTTATCCTCTCCCACCTCAACTCCCTTATCCTCTCGCCTCTACATTCTTCATCCCGGGCGAGCGAACGGCGGCAGGGGCGGCGCTCCACTCCTGGCAAGCAGCGGCAGGGGCGGGTGGCGGGGACGTGGCCGGCGGCCTTGTGGGGCGGCCAGGGCGTGCTGCTGGCCTAGGGCTCCTTGCGTCTACCAGATCTATAGAGTGGCGGCGGCCAGCGGCTGGCGCCTCATCGGCTCCTCGCACGGCAGATCCAGCATGCCTAGCCATGGAGGAGGTGGGTACAGGCGGCACGAAGGCTATGAGGGATCCGACCATGAAGGAGGTGCCTCCCTCGAGAGATCCGGCGGTGGCATGCAGCCCCCGTTGTAAGGTCGAGATGGCGGACTAGAGGGGGGGTGAATAGTCCTTTCTAAAACTTAAACACGTTGGCTAACCGAAACAAATGCGGAATAAAACTTATCGGTCTAGCCAAGACTACACCCCTCTATCTAAGTTCACAAGCACCTCACAAAGATCCTAATTAAGCAACTAAGGTGCTTTCCTTAGCAAGAGCTCTCCTATTTAACTCTAGAGCAAGGTCACACAAACCTATGCACTAGTACTTTGCAAGCAAGAGGGAACTCCTACACAATTCTAGTAAGCAAAGCGCACAAAGCCTAAGCTCACTAGCAATGCTCAATAACAAGGCTACACAAGCCAAATTAGAGAGCGCAAACTACTTAGCTACACAAACTAAGCAATGTGACTAACAAGGTTACACAAACCGAATTAGCCACGCAAAGGGGAAGCTTCTAGCTACACAAGCAAGAAGACAACTAGCAAGCTACACAAGCAAACTAGTTACGAAAGCAACTACACAAGCACAAGTATATATGAAAGTAAATACGAGCTTGTGTTACACGAAGGCAAACCACCGAGAAGAGTAGACAAAGTTGACACGGTGATTTTCTCCCGAGGTTCACTTGGTCGCCACCAAGCTACGTCCCCGTTGTGTCGACCAACACTTCGTGGTTCGGCGGCTAATCGGTCACACACCGAGCCTCTCAAAAGGCACCGCAAGAACCCACCATAAAGTGTGGTAGCTCAATGACACGCTCAACTAGAGTTGCTCTTCACGATCCCCGCGGGGTGAGCACAATCCCCCTCACAAAGCTTCTCCGGAGCCTCGCACAATCTTCTTGCGAGCTTCGACGGAGCCACAAGCCACCAAGCCGTCTAGGAGGTGGCAACCTCCAAGAGTAACAAGCACCACCGGCTTACAACACGATCACCTAGTGCCACTCGATGCAATCTCTCAAAGCACTCGCACTAGAATCGCTCTCTCACTCGATCCGATGAACACTATCAAGCATGAGTGAGTTAGAGGGCTTCCAAGCACTACCACATAAGCCACCAAGGCCAAAGTGTGCTCAGCTACCGGCCAAGGCCGGCCACAAGGTCTATTTATAACCCCACGGTCAAATAGAGCCGTTACCCCTTCACTGGGCAGAAAATCGGGACGACCGGACGCGCTCAACCGCGTCCGGTCGTCCTGCGACGTCCACGTCACCCTCAGATTTCAAATACGTCCGTTAGATCCTCCAACGGTCACTGCGCGCCAACGGTCAAACGAGCGACCGGACGCGCTGCTGCGAACGACCGGACGCGCCGGTGCGCACAACACCCGCGCCCGCGAAGCAACGACCGGACGCGCTCCTCGCAACGACCGGACGCCACAGTACCCGCGTCTGGTGGGAGTCCAGTAAGCTTCCTGGACGACCGGACGCGTCCGATGGTGTGTGACCGGATGCGGACCACGTCCGACGTCCTCGGTTCCCTCAGGGCGCATGACCGGACGCGCCGGTCCCGTGGGTCACCGGACGCGCCGGTGGCAAACCCAAGCTCGCGCGCCTGACCCCGACGCTATACTGACCGGACGCGCCGGTCGCACAGAGCCCGCGTCCGGTGCAGCGTCCGGTGCTGCGTCCGGTGCTGCGTCCGGTGCTGCGTCCGGTCACTTCTGTGACCGCGTTCGCCTCCGTTTCTTTTCCGACTTCCGGCGCAATAGAAAATAGGCGTTTCACTTTTCCAAAAAGCGCCGAATCCCGCCTCGCAAGCTCGGCGGGAGGGAGAGAGGAACCCAAACCCTCTCTACCGCAAACCACAGCGCGACCAACGCCACCTTTGTAAATGTGCCAACACCAACAAGTGATCACCACCTTGTGCTCGTGTGTTAGCATTTTCACAAACATTTTCTTCGAAGGAATTAGGCGCTCAACTTGCCTCGCCACTCGATCCTAACACGTATGCAAAGTTAGATCGCTCAAGTGGCACTAGATGACTGATATGCAAACAAGTTTGCCCCTCTTAATAGTACGGCCATCTATCCTAAACCCGGTCATCAACTTCTCTACACACCTATGACCGGTGAAATGGAAATGCCCTAGGTTATACCTTTGCCTTGCGCATTCCACTCCATCTCCTCCGACATTGATGCAACACATGCACCAACCATATCACAAATGATATGATCCACTTCATATCATCATGTGACCTTGGTCCATCGATCTTGACCTCACTTGCTCTTCACCGTTGCGTCGGTCCATCGGTGCCAAGTCTTGCTCAAGCTTCACCGTCTCACGGTCCATCGCTCCAAAGCCTCCGACTTGCCCTTCACACTTGCAACCGGTCCGTCGAGCCAAGCCTCATCTTGATCTTTGCCACCTTGGTCACATGACTCCATGTCATGTCTCATATGCAATGAGCTCCTTCATGACACCATTACCTGTGGACTAATCTCCTGTGTATCTCACATAACCACATATTAGTCCACCTAAGTTGTCACTCAATTACCAAAACCAAACAAGGACCTTTCAATCTCCCCCTTTTTGGTAATTGATGACAACTCTACAAAGATATGGAAATTAAGCTTTTTCAAGCTAGCACTTCACACAAAGTGTAAATTGCTAACTTGTTTTGGATTTTATGCTACTTATCCAACATTTAAGCTCTATGTCAAGATTTGGATAAGCACCATAAAACCCGACTTGGTAGTGATAACTCCCCCTACATATGTGCTCAAATGGTTTGGTTTCAAGCTTGCACATATGCCTAAATATGAAATTTGTGGGAGGATTAGCACTACTAAGTGATGCTAAGGTGTATAGAATAAACCTTTGTAGTTCGATACCATTTGATAGCTTGATACCATTTGAAAATCACAAGTTTGCCATCATCCTTAGCATCATGAGTAGCTAGACATCAAAAACACTAGAAACCCCGTGAGATCAACATTATAAGCAAGGTTCTAGTTTTTGCATGATAATCACAAGTCTAGCTAAGATCCTATGCATGCTAGTTATCAAAGCATCAATCAAATTCTATAACTAGCATACACCACACAAGCATGCATATTGAATTTAAGAACTTTATGCAATGCAAGCAAGCACATGAATATGCACATATCAAATGCAACCAATCAATGTTCATGAGCTTGCTCCCCCTACTTGTGTGCTTTCTTTGTCCAAGAATCAAGAATTTTGATTGCTCCCTCTTTGTCCATATCCATGTCCAATATCATCTATCTCTCTCCAAATCTATCTCTCTTGGTGCATTGACATATCTTTGTTCCAACTTCTCCCCCTTTGTCATCAATTTCCATAAAGGGTGTGCTTCTCAATTGATACAAAGGCTTGCATTGGGGTAGATGGTTGAGACTTGAATATTGCATTTTTGATGGACATCACCACACATGTTAGAATGACATTACTTGTATGTTGCTCTTGAGATACCACTTAGGATCTTTGACCTTGATACCATTGGTGGGGCTCCTCCCCTATGTCATAGCATGTGTCATTCACTTGATAATCTTGAGCTCTTGTGTGTGAGGGAACTTTCTTCATTTGATGATCACTGAAAGTTGAGGATCACTTGTGGAACCACCGTCTTGTATAAATGATATCATGTGTAGAAATACCACGAATAAGGGTGTGATACCAATTTGAAGAATCCTCTATCATGGAACCACTTGTAGGATTTGTCAATATGATCTTTTCTTGAACATTTGCTATCTTTATGAGTACCACATGTAGGATATCACTTGTAGATTATGATCTAGACACCACTTGTAAATACCAATTGAAGAAATACTTTGAGTCTAGATACCTTTTGAAACACCCTAGATATCCATTTTTATTGTTGCCTTGTGCTTGTACCCATAACATTGTCATGAGCTTCTCGTATGACTTGAACTATGTTGATTTGCCTAAGATTCCAAGTCCGGTTTGATCCAATGACAAGCTTCTTCACACCTCATGCTAAGGGTTATCTTGCCAATGTTGTACTTGTCACTTGTTAGCAATCCAAACTAGATCAAGTACTTGGGTTTACTAGCTCATGAACAAATTCATACACATACCACTAGATCATTTAAACAATTTAAGCAATAGTGGTAGGCTATGAACTTAAACATTTCATTTGTTATGCATGATCCTAGTAAGCATGTACTATATGCACTAATCGCATACTAGTAAGGGATGAAATGATCATGCACATTACAATGATACCTTTGCTATTTTGGAGTAGAGGATAGACACATAGATTCCAATTCATTACTCCAATAGCAATGTGAAGTCCAATTTATAAGCTTGGTGAAGACCAATCATCGTAGATAAATCCATTCTTCACCCATATGAAATGAAAACCACTTATGATCAAGTGCACTATCTCTTGAGTTGTGGTTGGCTTGCTCCATCTTTTTGATCAATGCTTGCATGAGAGAACTACTTAGAATACCACTTGAAATACATGACTAGCTCTCTTTTGGGTGTTGCTTGCTTTTCTTGATCAATCCTATTGATTGCTTCAATTAAGCATCTCAAATGTCCCTTGAATTCATCACTTCCATGTTAGCCTTCCAAGCCGGTGCTCGGTTTACCCACCCATGGGCGGCAAGCCCCCTCAGCAGGGAGAAGTGACCTCTCTCCAAAGAACCATCCTTGACACTTACTTGAATTGCCTTTGATTGATTGATCTATGGACTTAACTTGATGAGTAACCTTGAATTATTCTTTAAGTCCTATTCTTTCTACCAAATGATCTCCAATCATTACTAGAACTTGAACCTCATCTTCATCTTGAGTTTGATCTTCATTTTCAAATTTGAGTACCAAATTTGTACACTAAGTACATTCCACAATCAATGCCTTTGTACTCATTTCTTGTCATGCTTCTAGATCAATTCAAAACCAAACTTAGGTACCTCAAACACTTATAAATATGTTTCCAACTTGAGGACCTTTCACTTAAAGTGACTCTAGATCAATCCAATAATTGTCACTTTTCTGGCAGATTCTGTACCCTTCAAAGAATAATTCATATCTCCCAATGTACAGATCCAAAAGCCATGAAATTTGGTGGAGATGTGATTCACTAAGTCATCTAGCAACTGTAAAAATTTGAGCTTCATTTGACTTCTAGATGGCTACCAGATTTTAATTCTTCCACCACTGCTACATGCTGAAAACTGCTGCACTATAGCTGACAAGATGTACTCCAAAGTCGAAACATCTCTTATCCAATTCTAATGAAATTTGTACAGCTTCTTATACCATAAGTCTAGGGCATGTATACCAAATTTCAAGCCAATCCAAATAGATTTGATCACTCAAACATGGCTAAGATCACAGCTAGCTCAGATTTTCAACTTTTGGACAGATTTCAATACATGAGCTAATCTTCATCAAATGTGAATCAATCTTGAGATTAACTTGTTTGAACACTCTCACAAGACATATATCCATTCAATCCACTTACTAAATGTCATCTTATGAGTTTATCCAACACAAATCAATCCAAACTTGATTACTAAGCACTTAATCCGTTCAATCATCTCATAGCAAGCAACATTGCACATTTATCCAATTCAACCAACTCATATGCACCCAAATGAAATGATCAACAAGCGATATACCTTGGTTAGCTCATGATCATCCAATAGCAAGCTCCGACTCAAATATTTGCAATCCATCAAATATATCCAATAAATCATCACAATCTTTAACATTGCACTTGTATGTTGTAGCACTTGGACTTCACTTGTTTTGACTTGGCATTGGGATTGGATATGCGTTGAGCTTCATAACTTGACTCAATATATGATGAACAAAACGAAACCAATTGAATCAAGCCTCCAATGCCGATGGTACCTACAAACAATCATCCACTCTTTGATGGTACCCAAACAAGTTTGGGTCCTCTCAAGTTAGGTGCAACATACTTAGGCATTGCCTTAGTATGAATAGCGGGATGTTTTGCAATTGCAATCATAGAGGTACCATTGCCATCCTTTCTAAGCATATTAGTATTATCAATTGAAATAGGCTTAGAATTGTTACCTAGGGGACATGAATGAGCCATGTGTCCCCTTTCCCGGCATAAGTAGCAACTTCTTTTAGAGTGAACCTTTTCTTCCTTGCTCATGTGTTGCTTCTCAATGCCTTGCCTCTCATGAGTTGCTTGAGCCTTCTTCTCAAGTTTGGTAGGACACCCCGAGACAAATTGTCCCATATCTTCACATTTGAAGCACTTGATGTGAGTCAAATTTCTTTTCTCATTTTGATTCTCACTCATCATCTTGGCATCTTGAATTTGCATTGGATGCCTTGCTTTACCACCCCTTCTTGTTTTCTTTTTCTTCTTTATCAAGTCACCATCATCTCCATGGTTGATCTTGATTTGTTCTTGGAGTGTCTTCTCTTGTTCAACTAGTGGCTTTGGTTGAGGCTTTACTTGTTGCTTCACCAATTGCTTGGTTGGGCACATTGAGGTGAGATGACCCCAAGTGCGGCACTTGAAGCACTTGACATACTTTAGCCTCTCTTCTTCTTTCATCTTCTTGAGCTTCTCAATGTTTGGGCAACCATTAGCAAGATGTCCCGCTTCATGGCATCGATAGCACATGGAATGCGAGAGCTTCTTTTGGAGTAGTCTCTTCATTCTCTTTTCTTGCTTTCTTTCGCCCCTTGTCAATTTTTTCTTGAAGCCAAGGCCACTTTTATCACCAAGGTTTCTTTGAGTCTTCATTATGTGCTCAAAGGTGACTTTTGAGTTGTAGCACCTCTCTAACTTGTTGCTCAAATTCTTCACTTCACTTTTGAGCTCATTGTTCTCCTTCAAAAGGTTAGTCTCACAAGACATAGAAGTAGAACAAACATTTAATTGCGAAGAACATGGCATATCTAATAAATCATCACAAGAGGTGGATACATGCTTCTTGCCTACATCACAAGGGTTAGTAATATGTGATTGATCATTTGACCCAAATGATGAGCTCTCACTAGTTTTGAGTTTTTCATTAGAAAGCTTATTAGTGAGTAAAGCATGTTCTTGTGCCAAGTTATCATGAGCAACACTAAGTTCCTCATGAGCCAATTTTAGCTCCTCATGTGAACAAGTAGTTACATAAAGTAGATGCTTTTGTTGTTCACATGTGGTTTTTAGAAATGAGTTTTCATTTTTCAATTTACTTGTTTTTGCCATCTCATTTCTTAGGGCCTTTGAGAGTTTATATAGAAGCTCAAAATTTGGACCATCACAATCAACAACAAAACCACCAATAGATACCTTAGTGTCACCATGTGATGATATTGATGAGCTTGTTGAGGCATCACTCTCATAGCCATCATCTTCACCATCAAGTGTGCATGGAGTAGAATCATTGCTTGCAACACTTGTGGCATTGTCATCATTCTTGTCAAGTGATCTTGTGATATGATCATTTTTGTCATCACTTGACCGTGAGGTGGAGCAATCCTCCACAACCACCTTGTTGTGGTCATGCTCAACATCCTCATGCGCCTTCTCCTTGGGCTCATCATCATTGGAGATCGCCCCATATTTCTCATTTAGAAACACCCAAATCTCATGGGCGGACTCGAAGTCTATGATCTCACAAAGTATGCTACTATCCATAGATCGATAGAAAACATTAGTAGCTTGGCTATCGAGATGTAGGCATTTACTTTGCGCTTGAGTTGCATTCTTTTTATCAATTGCAAAGGAAAAGCCCACATCTACGATCCACCACAATTGAGGAGAAATAAACTTGAAATTGCATGTCATCCAATTTCTCCACCGTGCAAAGTGTGTGCCATCAAAAATGTGTGGACACTCAACATCTAGCCCATAAGCCGCCATCCTCTCGGGTCGGTGAAGACCACAAATGAGAGACCCGGCTCTGATACCACTTGTAAGGTCGAGATGGCGGACTAGAGGGGGGGGGTGAATAGTCCTTTCTAAAACTTAAACACGTTGGCTAACCGAAACAAATGCGGAATAAAACTTATCGGTCTAGCCAAGACTACACCCCTCTATCTAAATTCACAAGCACCTCACAAAGATCCTAATTAAGCAACTAAGGTGCTTTCCTTAGCAAGAGCTCTCCTATTTAACTCTAGAGCAAGGTCACACAAACCTATGCACTAGTACTTTGCAAGCAAGAGGGAACTCCTACACAATTCTA
This sequence comes from Saccharum hybrid cultivar R570, assembly GCA_038087645.1. Taxonomy (NCBI): domain Eukaryota; kingdom Viridiplantae; phylum Streptophyta; class Magnoliopsida; order Poales; family Poaceae; genus Saccharum; species Saccharum hybrid cultivar. Next base: position 8,912,420 of record JAQSUU010000005.1, on the reverse strand, counting down.
GTAAGCAAAGCGCACAAAGCCTAAGCTCACTAGCAATGCTCAATAACAAGGCTACACAAGCCAAATTAGAGAGCGCAAACTACTTAGCTACACAAACTAAGCAATGTGACTAACAAGGTTACACAAACCGAATTAGCCACGTAAAGGGGAAGCTTCTAGCTACACAAGCAAGAAGACAACTAGCAAGCTACACAAGCAAACTAGTTACGAAAGCAACTACACAAGCACAAGTATATATGAAAGTAAATACGAGCTTGTGTTACACGAAGGCAAACCACCGAGAAGAGTAGACAAAGTTGACACGGTGATTTTCTCCCGAGGTTCACTTGGTCGCCACCAAGCTACGTCCCCGTTGTGTCGACCAACACTTCGTGGTTCGGCGGCTAATCGGTCACACACCGAGCCTCTCAAAAGGCACCGCAAGAACCCACCATAAAGTGTGGTAGCTCAATGACACGCTCAACTAGAGTTGCTCTTCGCGATCCCCGCGGGGTGAGCACAATCCCCCTCACAAAGCTTCTCCGGAGCCTCGCACAATCTTCTTGTGAGCTTCGACGGAGCCACAAGCCACCAAGCCGTCTAGGAGGTGGCAACCTCCAAGAGTAACAAGCACCACCGGCTTACAACACGATCACCTAGTGCCACTCGATGCAATCTCTCAAAGCACTCGCACTAGAATCGCTCTCTCACTCGATCCGATGAACACTATCAAGCATGAGTGAGTTAGAGGGCTTCCAAGCACTACCACATAAGCCACCAAGGCCAAAGTGTGCTCAGCTACCGGCCAAGGCCGGCCACAAGGTCTATTTATAACCCCACGGTCAAATAGAGCCGTTACCCCTTCACTGGGCAGAAAATCGGGACGACCGGACGCGCCGGTCGTAACTGACCGGACGCGCTCAACCGCGTCCGGTCGTCCTGCGATGTCCACGTCACCCTCAGATTTCAAATACGTCCGTTAGATCCTCCAACGGTCACTGCGCGCCAACGGTCAAACGAGCGACCGGACGCGCTGCTGCGAACGACCGGACGCGCCGGTGCGCACAACACCCGCGCCCGCGAAGCAACGACCGGACGCGCTCCTCGCAACGACCGGACGCCACAGTACCCGCGTCCGGTGGGAGTCCAGTAAGCTTCCTGGACGACCGGACGCGTCCGATGGTGTGTGACCGGACGCGGACCGCGTCCGACGTCCTCGGTTCCCTCAGGGCGCATGACCGGACGCGCCGGTCCCGTGGGTCACCGGACGCACCGGTGGCAAACCCAAGCTCGCGCGCCTGACCCCGACGCTGTACTGACCGGACGCGCCGGTCGCACAGAGCCCGCGTCCGGTGCAGCGTCCGGTGCTGCGTCCGGTGCTGCGTCCGGTGCTGCGTCCGGTCACTTCCGTGACCGCGTTCGCCTCCGTTTCTTTTCTGACTTCCGGCGCAATAGAAAATAGGCGTTTCACTTTTCCAAAAAGCGCCGAATCCCGCCTCGCAAGCTCGGCGGGAGGGAGAGAGGAACCCAAACCCTCTCTACCGCAAACCACAGCGCGACCAACGCCACCTTTGTAAATGTGCCAACACCAACAAGTGATCACCACCTTGTGCTCGTGTGTTAGCATTTTCACAAACATTTTCTTCGAAGGAATTAGGCGCTCAACTTGCCTCGCCACTCGATCCTAACACGTATGCAAAGTTAGATCGCTCAAGTGGCACTAGATGACTGATATGCAAACAAGTTTGCCCCTCTTAATAGTACGGCCATCTATCCTAAACCCGGTCATCAACTTCTCTACACACCTATGACCGGTGAAATGGAAATGCCCTAGGTTATACCTTTGCCTTGCGCATTCCACTCCATCTCCTCCGACATTGATGCAACACATGCACCAACCATATCACAAATGATATGATCCACTTCATATCATCATGTGACCTTGGTCCATCGATCTTGACCTCACTTGCTCTTCATCGTTGCGTCGGTCCATCGGCGCCAAGTCTTGCTCAAGCTTCACCGCCTCACGGTCCATCGCTCCAAAGCCTCCGACTTGCCCTTCACACTTGCAACCGGTCCGTCGAGCCAAGCCTCATCTTGATCTTTGCCACCTTGGTCACATGACTCCATGTCATGTCTCATATGCAATGAGCTCCTTCATGACACCATTACCTGTGGACTAATCTCCTGTGTATCTCACATAACCACATATTAGTCCACCTAAGTTGTCACTCAATTACCAAAACCAAACAAGGACCTTTCACCCGTGTCCTCGTCGGTGTCAAGCATGGACGGCCAGATGCGAGGGGAACGAGGACGACAAGCATAATCAGGTACACCCTCTTTGTCCGCTCGTGCTGTGTAGGTCCTCGGCTCCCCAAATCGTCTTGTCTATCCTGCAGGGTGCGTCAAGATGCTTGGGCTCCTACGGATGCTGGTGGAGTGCCTGCTGCCCGAGTGGTTACTAGCCCCTGCATCTGGGACGACTGGAGGCACTACCGAAGATGCCAGATATGCCGAATGTAAACCGCTTTGCCGAGTGTATAAAATCAGGCACTTGGCAAAGAGACCATTTGCCGAGTGCACAAAAAACGGACACTCGACAAAGTTCCTCTTTGCCGAGTGCCAACACTCGGCAAAGAAATACACTCGGCAAATTGGTGCCTTTGCCGAGTGCCAGGGCAGGGCACTCGGCAAAGCGCTAATTTGCCGAGTGTCAACAGTGGACACTCGGCAATGAGTGATGGACGGCAGCAGCTGTCAGAGTTTGCCAAGTGCCCTGCCCTGGCACTCGACAAAAAAGCACCAATTTGCCGAGTGCCCCACACTGGCACTTGGCAAAGTATTTTTTTTCAATTTTTCCATCCAAACTTTTTCTGTAGCCTTCCTATAGTTCCTGGTACTCCATGTTCAAATTTGGTATATTTCTCGGACTTTTTGCTATATTTCTTGAATTTATTTCATTTAATTGAATTTTTTGGGATAAAGCAAATTTGAACGGCAAGTGTATCGAATAATGGAATTATTTGAATGCAAAAATGATATTCATGTTAATGAGTCTAATGTGCCTGGAACAGACTAGAAATTTCGAATATCTTGTTCACAAAACATGACCATAAACTTGTGGGCGAATTGTTTTTAAATTCTATAAAAACCAAAGGAAGTCCAAAAATCATGAAACTTGTCAAGATGTCATAATATCATATGTGGAGGCTGTGATAAAAAAATTGAGAATGTTTCGCAGAAGTTGTCACGTACAATGCTTTGAAATTTTACCGGATCCTTCTGAACTATATGAATCTTCTTTGGAGATTCTTCTTTGGAGATGCATTATACGTGTCAACTTCCGCTTAATCTTCTTAATTTTTTGTCACAGCCTCCACATATGATATTATGACATCTTGACAAGTTTCATGATTTTTAGACTTCGTTTGCTTTTTATAGAATTTAAAAACAATTCATCCACAAGTTTGTGGTCATGTTTCGTGAACAAAATGTTTGAAATTTCTAGTCTGTTCCTGGATATGGCCTCACAATAGACTCATTAACATGAATATCATTTTTCTATTCAAATAATTCCATTATTTGGTACACTTGCGGTTCAAATTTGCCTTATCCCAAAAAATTCAATTAAATGAAATAAATTTAAGAAATATAGAAAAAATTATGAGAAATATACCAAATTTGAACATGGAGTACCAAGAACTATAGAAAGGCTACACAAAAAGCTTGGATGGCAAAATTAAAAAAAAATTACTTTACCGAGTGCCAGCTTTCGACACTCAGCAAATCAGGGCTTTGCCTAGTGCCAGGGCAGGGCGACACTTGGCAAAGGAGATGTTTGTCGAGTGCCAGATCGAGGCACTCGACAAACTAGGGAATAAATCCCCATCCGGCCCGGCTGCCTCCACACACAAACGCACACACCGTCCCTGAGCGTTGAAACCCTACGCCATCATCCCCGCGCCGCCACATCCGCTCTTCCACGCCCTCCCCACGCCGCCCCCGCACCGCCGGCCGCGCGCCCAAGCACCGCCGCCCCCTCACCCTGGCAATCCGACTGGGCAAGCTGGCCGGTCTCCCCCGTGCCGCCACCCCCGCGCCTAGGCAAGCTGGTTGGTAGCCTTCACGTCGCCTCCCCCTGTGTCGCTGGCAAGCCAGCCGCTGATGCCCAATCCGCGGCTCCCCACCCCCGCTGCCGAAGGAGAAGTAGAAGGAGGAGGAGGAGGAGGAGAAGGAGGTGAAGGAGGAGGAGGAGAAGAAGAAGGAGGAGGGGAGGAGTAGGACCACCACCGTCGTCCGGCCGGCCGCCTGCATCCCGCCCCCATCGCCTCGGCGCCCCTGCCCCAGCGCCCCGCGCCTGCCTCCTCGGCGCCCACTAGGTATGCTCTTCCCTTCCCTTCCCCTTCCCCTTCCTTCTTGCTGTGCAGTGGTGGTGGTGGTGGTTGGCGGCGGTTGACGACGGCGATGGTGGTGGTGGAGTGGTTGCAGTGGTTGGTGTTGGTTTTTGGTGGTGGTGGAGTGGTGGTGGTGGTGGCGGTTGTGTTGGTGGTAATGCCAACTGTGGTTGGCAATGAACCTTGATATATATGTGGTTGTCGGCCATCGTGCCATATGTTTTTTTTAGGTTTTGGAAACCTCACTGTGCAGGGGAGGTTCTGTTGAAATTTTCAATTGAGCCCGTATGTGAGACCGTCGGAGCCGAGTCAGAGTACCTCGGTGACCCTGATCGTCTTCCTCACCGCTATGAGTCTGCCTGCACGTCGCCTTGCCACTGCACCGACCGGCCACAGCCCCGCTAGCCTGACTCCACCGCCACCCAAGGTATAACACCTCTTTCTGTATCATGGTCTGTATCGCATAACCCAGTTAGGCGTCTCCGTTTGAAAGAGATACGGTTGGAAATATGCAGATCTTTGCATACCTATAACCATATGTGTTTCGAATTGTCTACGTTTTTTGGACAGTCCGTGGATGCGTAGATGGGTTAGTTTCCATGGTCTGCTCTGATCTGAGATAGATTTTTGGCATTATCTCCCTATTGTTCTCTGAATACACACTCTCCCTGCCAAGATGTGTATCTAGAGAGCAGCGGGGAAGTGTTGCCGAAATTCTATCTCAGATAGGTGTGGAGCATGGAAACTAACCTCATCTACGCATCCTCGGATGAGATTAGGACCTATCCTCACCTATTAGATAGTAGGAACACCGTGTAGATGTAACTGATGGTTATATTACTCGCTGATATATATGTTAGAGGATGGATGACCGTGAGTGGATGTACACGGGCAGCTCAAGTCAGAGTCAATACTCTGATGAATGGATGGACAAGATTGATGCTTTCTTAGACCTAGCATTTGGCAAGGCTGCTAAAGGAGCGAGTGAAACTTTGTGTTCCTGCAGCAAATGTGCAAACAGGAAAAGACAAAACAAGGAGAACATGGGTAAACATCTTTTGAAGAATGGATTTACGCCGGACTATACCCGGTGGGTCCACCATGGTGAAGCCCATCGTATGAGAGAGGAGTTGGTGAGACCACGCGTCGAGGATTATGATGGTGATGCTGGGGTAGGAGGCATGTTAAATGACTTTCATGAAGCACAGTTCGCTGAAGGAAGTAAGGAGGAGGAGATGGAGGCAACCGCAGAGGTGTTCTACGACATGATGTCTTCAGCACAGAAACCCCTTCATGGCCAGACAATGGTTTCTCAACTAGATGCCATTGGAACGTAATGGCTTTCAAGTCCCAGTTTAGCCTGAGTCGAGACGCCTATGATGGTATGTTGGCCGTCATTGGTAGCCTACTTCCGGAGGGTCATATTTTGCCAAAGAGCATGTACGAGTCACAGAAACTCCTTCATGCACTTAAGATGCCATATGAGCAGATACATGTTTGTCCGAAGGGGTGCATCCTATTTAGGAAAGAACATGCGAAAGCAAAGTACTGTCCAAAGTGTGAATCCTCCAGATTCCTGGAGGTAGACTCTAGTGATGGCCAGAAGAGGCAGCTTTCTATCCCTATGAAAATCCTATGGTACCTTCTGTTCATACCGAGGATCCAATGGCTATACATGACCGAGGAATCAGTAAAATAGATGACATGGCATAAAAAGGGCAAGCGATACAATCCTGACAAGTTGGTACATCCATCCAATGGTGAAGCATGGGCCCACTTTGATGGCATTCATCATGACAAAGTTGAAGAGGTTCGTAATGTACGTGTTGCGCTGGCAATAGATGGGTTCAATCCTTATGGAATGATGGCTGCCCTATACACATGTTGGCCCATGTTCGTTATCCCCCTCAATCTCCCCCGGCGTATGCTTTCAACGACAGAACATATTCTTGTCGTTGATAATTCCTGGACACTCGGGGAATAATATGGGTGTGTTCATAGAGCCTGTGTTTGATGAATTGGTCCATGCTTGGGAGAAAGGGGTATGGACATATACAAAGACGAACTTCATAATGCATATTTGGTACCACTACTCCCTGCATGACTTCCTGGCGTATGGGATATTCTATGCCTAGTGTGTTCACAAAAAGTTCCCATGCCCAGTATGCATGGAAGGTCTGACGTTCATTTGGTTGCAGAAGGGTGGCAAGTATTCGTCGTTCGACAAACATCGACAATTCCTCCCTCTTGACCATGCATTCAAACAAGACATCAAGAACTTCACGAAAGGTGTTGTAGTGATAGACCCTCTGCACCGCAAATGATGACAAGTGTCGAGGTTCATGCTTAGATAGATGCTCTCATGGTCAATCTAGTAGAAGGTGGTTTTGTGGGATATGGTGAGCAACATATGTGAACTCATAAGTCGGGCTTGACGAGGCTCCCCTATTTTGATGATCTTCTGTCACATAACATTGATGTAATGCACACTGAAAAGAATGTCGCCGAGACACTTTGGGCAACAATCATGGACATTCGTGATAAGTCCAAGGATAATGTTAAGGCTAGAGTGGACCTGTCAATGTTATGCGATAGACCAAAGCAAGAGATGCAGCCTCCTAGAGGCGGCAAGACATGGAGAAGGCCTAAGGCCGAATTCGTCTTGACCAGGAAACAAAGGAGGAAAGTACTTGAATGGATCCAGACGTTAATGTTTCCTGATGGGTATGCAGCGAATCTGAGGAGGGGAGTGAACTTATCTACTGTGCGAGCTTAGGGATGAAGAGTCATGACTACCACATATGGATTGAATGACTTCTTCTGGCTATGGTTCGAGGCTATGTCCCTAAGCATGTTTGGCTAGTGCTGGCAGAGTTGAGCTATTTCTTCTGCCAGCTTTGTGCCAAGGAGTTATCTCAGACCGTGATTGATGACTTGGAAAAAGTGGCACCTGCATTGCTCTGTAAGTTGGAGAAGATCTTTTCACTCAGCCTCTTCAATCCGATGCAGCATTTGATTTTGCACCTCCTGTATTTGGCATGAATGGGGGGCCTGTGTAGGCCCATTGGTGCTATCCAATGGAGAGATATCTAAAGGTTCTTTGAAAAAATATAGAAATAATGGCAAAATCAAGGCTTCCATTGTAAAGACATTCATTCTAGAGGAGGTGTCAAACTTCACAATAACATACTACGCTGAGAACCTTCCTAGCGTGCATAACCCACCCTCATTACAATACTGGTGAAAATAAATCGAACCTTAGCCTTTTCCGAGGGCAACTCGGAAGTGCAAGTGCATCGACCACCAAGAACTTGAAACCTAAAGAGGGGTGCAGTATCATGCTATGTGTTGACAACCTTGATGAAGTGGAGCCATACATGGGGTAAGTTCTCAACAAGCTTGTTCAATACGCCATCACTATTCTGCATCCAACCCCCTTGTTTCTCCTTGGTATAGGGAATATCTTCATCAATTCTGGCATCGATCAAGGGATCCTACACTGCAGGAATCTGATACCCTTCTTAGACAGGGTGCAGGAAATGGGAGGCCCGATTTCATTTCTTGGTTCAAAAAGAAGGTACCATCCAATTTAGCTCGTACTTAGTTTGACATTCCAAGTTGCTCGTACATGCGAATAATATAACGATCTATCCTGCTTGAGCTTACAGGGCCAAACCGATGCGTCCATGAGTGCCGAGTTAAGACAGGTTGCCGATGGCTTTGCCTATAGGGTCAGATCATTTACCGGTTATGACGTGAATGGATATCACTTTCATAGAGCAAGCTATGAGCAGAGTCGGCCCAATCGAAGAACCACAAGTACCGGAGTTTTTATGCCTGGCCAAGATGGGGTCGAGTATTATAGAATAATTGACGAAATATATGAACTCAACTTTTATGGTTGCAAACCTCTTAATCCTGTCATATTCAAATGCTATTGGTTTGATCCTGAAGTAATGAGATGGACTTGGGCTAGTGTTGGGGTAGTCGGAATTTGAAAAGATTCCGTCTTAGCAGGAGACGATGTCTATATTGTGGTCCAATAGGCCACGCAGGTTTATTATCTCTCATACACGTGCCAAACCAAAGAGCATCTTAAGGGTTGGGATATTGTGCACAAGGTATCGCCACACGGTGAACTACATGTCCCAAACGATGAAGATTACAACTTCAACCCAAACACATATGACAGAGAGTTCTTTCAAGAAGAGGGGCTAGAAGAGAGGTTTGAGATAGATTTAACCGAAGCGATTGGAATGGAAGTAGACAATGAAAGGGTTGATGACGATGATGCTGGAGATGAGGTGCAAAATGTGAAGGACTTACAAATGCTTGAGCAATTACGTTTAGGCAATGACAATGATGACAACATTGCTCGTTCGGATAGTGTTGGTTATTTTGATATGGTTGATAGTGATGATGAGACTTATGATCCAACTAATCCCGATCATGAAGATTATTTCTAATACATGTAATACTATGTTATTTTGTAATTGTATTTTGTTTATTTTGCAAGAATGTAATTATGTTATTTCTAATACAACATTGTTTATTCTTTTTAATTGCAAGTGATTGAACAAAGATGGTGGGCGACCGTCAGAGGAGGGTGAACTCGATTTACCAAAGAACACACCTTGCAACGCCTGCTGCAGATGAGGAGCTGTCAGAGAGGAGGAGGAGTAGCCGCAGGAGGGAGCCATTGCCTACTGCCATGCCGTGTGAGGAGGACGAGCAGGTGACGCCCGTGGATGAGGAGGAGGAGGTTCGGCAGACAAACGACGAGGTGGCACACGAGGACGACGAGGAGGCGGCAGCAGTGGGTTTCGCTTCCTCTGGTTCGTCGAGTGTCTACTTGCGAGGTCCTGTGGCCTCCCTCAGCGACCGATACATCCTCACAGACGCCCGCTGATTCGACCCGATGGGGAAAAGTAAGTAACTTAAGATGTTATCACTACTTCATATGATATATTGAAAATCACAATAGAAACTAATAATTTTTCTTAATCACTTGGGTAGGAGTTGGACGATTGTAGAGTCTGCAGGTTGTCACACACGCAGTGTCAATGGCAACCTGGGTCTTTTGTGCAAGGAACACTTCTCTGACCTGGTTGAGTTCGCCGGGAAGACGGAGCTGGCCTACACGTTTGACCACTACGCCATCACTGACGATGCTAGAGACCTTGTTGGTAGGCAATTCCCCAACAAGGTGGAGCGGGTGAAGGCCGAGTTGTGGGTAAGTCTTCCTCGCACTACATTGCTCAATACATCGTATTCATTGGACATTCTTGAAATATTGAATGGATACATTGCGTCTATATGCAGGATTTCTTCAGATGCCAGGCGGGATTTGAGGACAAGGCGGCTTTGGTGGCTACCAAAGAATGTAAAAAACTCGTGAAGGACCTGCATTATGAGGCACGTGTCCAGGTCGTCATAAGATACAACGCGGTGTTCCTTGGAATGAAGGTCATCAAAGCTGACACAAGAAAGATGATGTTGACCAAGGAACAATACCTAGAGGTAAATATAGTCAAACATTAATTTTGATTTCTTCTAAGCTTAGGTAGGCTTAATGTCATCTTCTTATATGTCATACTTGATGACATGTAGGTGATTTTGTGCTGGTGCGTCGCGCATCCCCAGTGCTGGGAGATGATGGTGGAGAAGTGGTGCGCCCTCGAGTGGCTAGAGACACACACCGTTTGCCGGGAGCGACGTTTGATGATGCCAGGTGTACCACACCATCAAGGCAGTCGTAGCCTCAGTGGATACGCACAAACATGGGTATGCGAATTCATTTATTTATTCTAACGCTCAATTCTATATGATTTCTATCCATATTGCTGTTTTTCTCGTAGTCATCGTCACATGGTGGCCGGCCTTGCTCTAACTTCAAGGCATGAGCTTTGGCCCACAAGGGCAAGATGACGTCTGACGTCGACTACAACCCAGAGGACCCACCTGAGGCGTACAACAACGCAACCGTCCACAGTTGCCTCAGTCAGTACACTGAGATGTCAAGGACGGTCCATGGACTAGAGTATGATTCGAGCACCGAGCACCTTGATGGAGAAGTCGTCATGAGGGTGGGAGGAGGCAAGAAGCATGGGTGGTATTGGCTTGGCGATGGCACAATCGACATGGCAACTACTCCCACTCTCTCCCAGATCTGAGCAAGGAGCACGAGCATAAGCCTGGTCATACATCCACGGTCGGACACTGCACAGCTCCGAGTCGACGCACTCTAGGTTATTCCTATTTTATTCGTTGTTCATTGATTTTTACATACCTTAGCTTTGCATTATTGTAACGTTAGGGTGAAATATTGTAGGCCCAGCTGCAAGAAGAGAGAAGGATACGGGAGGAGATGCAGGTGATGATGCAGGCCGATTGGCAGAGGATGGAGGCTATGGCGATCGAGCAGGAGGCCGAGCAGCGGAGGATGGCGGAGATTCTTCAGTACATGCAAAGTCTTGGCGCCGCTATGGGTGTAGCTCCGCCACCTACGCTATTCGCTCCACCTCCATCTCCTCATGCAACTAGTCCCATAAGTATGAATGTGTTTAGTTTGTATGTTTATGCTTACGGTCAAACCACAACACTATTTGGAACCTAGTGCAACATTGATGGTATATATTTATCTTGTCTCTCACACATGCAATCTCTTCTCCTTTATGCAGAATCAATCGGCGGCATCGAATAGCGTGCCTCGTCACCTCGAAGGGTCGCCGGGATCATATGTTGGGCCTCATCAACCCGGCTAGTCACCATGATTTACTTATGGTTGGTTCTTATGCACTTGTGGTTGGACTTGTGATGGACTTGTGAGATATGTGATATATGTGGTGTTTGTGATATATATGGGATGTTTGTGAAATGTGATATATATATATATATATATATATATATATATATATATATATATATATATATGATGTTTGTTTAGATGGAATGTAAAAAACCAATAAAAAATGTTGTTTTTGGCCACTTTGCTGAATGTCATGACCAAGACACTCGGCAAAGTGACCAAAACTGGACACCTGGGACACTCGGCAAAGTTCATGGCTTTGCGGAGTGTCAAAGCCATGACACTCGACAAAATGAGAATGTTTGCCGAGTGTCAAGCCCTTGGCACTCGGCAAAGTGGGCGAGTTTGCCGAGTGCCAAGCCTATGGCACTCAGCAAACCTGTCGTTACTGCCTCCGTCGCCGTCACGATGACTTATCTTTGCCAAGTGTCAAACCGGCACTCAACAAATTTTTTGTCGAGTGCGCTTTGCCGAGTGCCCCTGGCACTAGGCAAATCGGCCGTTTCCAGTAGTGAGGATGGTAGCAGGCCTCGCCGGCGACCGTGTTCCGGATGCAAGTGCTCGAGATCTGCAGAAACTTCAGGTGCGCGTGGCTGAGCATCCCTGCACTTCCGTTTCCGTTTCTTTTGGTTGTGCCAAAAATCCAAAATCTAGTATTTGGTTTGAACTCCGCTCCTTTTAGGATCAGCGTTGGATGTGAATTATGTTAAAATTTTGGCGACGGGTGCATGGAATAGTTGAATCACGGACTTCTGTGTCATCATGAAGAGAGCGTGTACGTGCTTCTGTGGCCGTATATTACTACATAATAAATTCAGTGTGTTCATTTTACAAAATTGATACTGCCTTCCGTAGCTTAAAATTTGAAGACCTATTTGGGTAGGGTAGAATTGTGGTGGTAGATCTAGAATGTTGTCAAACATTTTTTTGGAGGGCTTCTGTGTGGCCATATATATTACTATCTAATAACTTCATAGTGTTCATTTTATGAAACTGATACTGCCTTCAGTAGCTTACAATTTGATGAAGACCTGTTTGGGTAGAGGAATAACTGTCATGGTAGTGGGGATGGTAGATCCAAATCCTTTTGGTTTAACGAAATATATATATATTTCTGTGCATGAAGCTTCCTATGATTACTAATTTTTGTGCTTGCAGCTTCCTGTGATTAGCGATTTCTGTGTCTGCACATACACTCTAAAATTGTTTTTTTGGCTGAATTACGTATCTGCACCTTCCTGTGACATGTATGGACTACTTGTAGGTTGTTATTGGCTGACCTAGAGGTATGAGGATGCTGTGTGGAACGAAGATTGGAGCTACGTGGAATGAGGATGTTGATCTACTGTATGTTTTTTTGATCTACCTGTATAGACTACTTAGCTTCTCTTTCATTAGGAATGAATGTGGCTATCTGCTATATATCTGTTGCAGTACTGAACACAACAGATAACTGTTGTAGTTCTGAAAACTTGCTGTCTGTTCACTCAAGTTGCCCTTAAACAAGTATGTTATTTGAGATTTGTTGAATTATTACTCTTACTATGATAAATATGAACTTAGTTGTGAATTTATATTTAGACTCTCATGGGCTCTCAAAAATATGTGCATTGAACTGCTTTAGAATCTTTGCTGAAGACTGATTTATCTTATATACATTTTGACTTTCAGGTAGCACATCCTATAGACAAGCCAATTGAAGTGCTCATGGATACTAATGTTTAGTTATTTTAAACTCTCTAGAGATCAAACCTTTAAGTTCAAACTTAGTTGTTGTGAGCCAGGCCAGTTTATTGTTTGATAAAATGATTGTGAGCCAGGCCAGTTCGTTGTTGGATAAAATGTGACAATGTGACAATAGTGGGCTTCCTAATACATGAATGATCAATGTTTGTTTACATGATTGGTGTATCTTATGAGCTGTGATATATGCTAATCTAGTGATGATTTGGCACTAGCTTGTGATGTTCTTTTTCGTCACTATGATTTGGATCTGGGCTTGGATATGGGCTGGTTATAAGATGCAGACAATTATTATATGACGAACACAAATTCCAATCTATGATGACTCAATTTGGGCCAATAAATGTATGACGTAGGGTATATGACGTTTTTTTCGATCGTCACGATGAGTTAACTATGATGCATTTTCGTTTGTCTATGATTAAGTAAAACCGTCATATATATATATAAGGGTATTTTTTTTTAGTGTTCGGCGCTGCATGTGTTGATCCTTACCAACATACGGCAGACAGACAGACACGCAGACGACCGGCAAACATGAGAAAGACCAGGGCCTTGTTTAGTTCAGTGAATTTGGAGTGCTAAATTCACGGTAACGACACTGTAGTATTTCATTTGTATTTGATAATAATTGTCCAACCATTGTCTAATTAGGCTCAAAATGTTCGTCTCGCAAAATACAACAAAACTGTGCAATTAGTTTTTTTTATTTTATCTATATTTAGTACTTCATACATGTATCGTAAGTTTGATATGATGGAAAATCTTCTTTTTACGTAATGCATTTTTTATGAATTTTGGAGGAACTAACCAAGACCTAGTTAATACTAACTAGTACAGTACTGGATAGAGCCCGTGCCCGGGCGGCTGCTGCTTCACACTAGTAGCTGCTTACTTCATTCGTCCCATCGACAGTGTCGTTCTCAACTTTTAGAATTCTTGTTTAATCCTTCATTTTATTTAAATTTTTATATAAATAATAAAATAAATAAATCATTATTAAAGTATCTCTAGTGATAAAATAAGTTATAAAAAAATAAATAATATTTATATAAAATTTTTAAATAAAACAAATAGTCAGACAAAAAGTCTCAGAGTCAAAAATGATATTTTTAATGGGACGGAGGAAGTACAGCAATCAGACAATTGCTAAAGTGGTAAAGTATCTGCTAGCAGTACTGGCAATGTACACATGTTGACTGAACAGCCAAAAGTTTTCTCGTCCTGTCAAGATCATCCATGTATACATTTTCTTTTTAGTGTATTAGTGATTCACAATGATTTGAGACTGAAACTTGTTTGCGTGTCAATTGCATAATTTCCTTGCTCAAAAACAACAAATTTTACGATTTACATTCTGATTCCTTAAACTCAGTTTACTGTACATATCAGGATCAAACCAGCTGTTTGAGCCTGAATGCCACCGTAGCTCGGCGGGAGTTTTGGCGATGATTTCCGTCTTGTGAGTCACTCATGAACCCATGATACGTAATTGACAAATATATGCCAAGAACCCATGTTCTTTCCGGTCCTCATTTGATACAGTCCAATAACTACTAACTTTTTTTTCCGATGAGATGAACTCCTAATATATCATGTTGAAACTAAAATATTTAGAAATAACTTAGAACAACAAATATATCATGCAGAAACTAAATCAAAATATTATTTGAATTAAATTAATCATGTATTAGTAGCCATTTTAAAATTAATATCATCATTAGACATAGAGATCACTTTTAAATAATTTCGTAGGGTAAATATTAGAATTCATATCATCAGTCTTGGTTATAGTAGGGACAACTTTTAGTCGTAGATACCAGGTACTTTATTTTCTTCAATGATGCGAATAAATAATGTCACATATTCCATAATTTTTCAGCTGCATATCTAGATCCGGTTACAGAAAATAATACAGAACAGATTTTCGATATATCTATTTTAGTATCTATATTAGAATTGATACGTATTATTCATATTCATGTCAACATTTTCTTTAGTATAATACCAAGCGAAGATAGAAGACAGGTTGTACTGATGAGTTATCAAGGGTCCACTTACTCGCAGCTAAAACAGCTAAACTATATATATATTTTTTTTGAATCATAGGACAAGCGTAGGCTGAAACTGAGCAAGTAGATTTTCAAAATAATAAGGTCACCACAGACATCTCACTGTTAACGGGCATGTCGTCTAATATTGAAAGAACATCATCACATGTCTCGCTACGGACGGACACATCATTTATTACTGAAAAAACAACGTCGTTAAATTCTAAATCCAATTCATAAAATTACGAGCACGCACATTAAGCGTTGAGAACTTAAATCTAGATAGACATGTTCCACTATAAGAAACCCAATCAGCTAACCCACGTTTAGTTTAGGGCATCGCCAGTGGTGAGTCAAGCCATCATCTGAAAAGTTGTGCCGCAGGAATGGATTTCCTCAAACCGGTTCATGATGCAGCTCTATGCAAATGGCTTCTCCCGCAAAGCAGCCAACATTTTTTTATAGTTGTTTACGGCCAATGAGTCGATGCAAGAGGTTGAGCCGACTCCTCTCTCTCTCCTCCATGAATCTCGACCTCCTCCAGCAGTTGAGACGACTCAAGCCAAGCCACTTGCTCCCTCCGTCCCATTAAAAGTGTCGTTGGAAAAGCGTGCCCCCTCACAAACACGTTTTCCGGGCGACACTTTCAATGGGACGGAGGGAGTATAAGCTAATGAGTCTCTTTTCTTTTGGTCGCTGGAGAAGCCCTTACAACTCAACTATGTATTCTAAACCCAATTATATTTTGAGCGGGGAAAGAGAGTGAAGAATTATTTTTCCCATGCACTGAACAACGTGACATCAAATCTTCTCTCTCATATATATAAGGTAGCAAACATCCGCTCCTGCTAGGATCTTTCAGGCAGCTAGCAAAAATTGGTCAAAGCTAGTACCACATGCTTGTACTTGTTCAAACAATAGGCGGTCAAAGAGACGAAGCAACCTTGAAGCCAGCTATACCTGTACTGCTACTACTCCGACAAGCGGCAGCCTGAAAGCCAAACAAGAATGATTGATTAACCAGCCACATGCATGAGCATCATCAATAGTTTGCCAAATCAACTCAGAGCTTATTTAGTTTCAAAATATTTCTAAAAAAACAGTAGATTTCCCGTCACATCGAATCTTTGACATATACATGAAACATTAAATATAAATAAAAAATAAAACTAATTACATAGTTTAGACGAAATGAATGAGACAAATCTTTTAAGCCTAATTAAGTCATGATTGGACACTAATTACCAAATAACAACAAAAATTGCTACTATAGCATTTTGCAAAATATTTCAGGAACTAAACAAGCTCTTAGCATCCATCTATTTTTGGCAAAACAGGAAAAATTGTGCTCCAATAGTTTCGCATCCAACTTAGCAAATTTTAGCAACTTGGCAAATCTCCCCCCTCTATGCGCATATTTGCGCACTAAGCACGAGCGCGCATCGCTCGCGCATCCGGCTTCACGTGCATATTTAAGCGGGGCTCTTCGTTCGCTTAGCGGGTCTCTTCTTATTTTACCAAGTCCAAATGGCAAACTCTTAAAGAGAGTCTATTTTTTTACTTGCCATATATTTTAAAAAGTTGTCAAATTACGATATTTGCTAAGTGAATTTTGGTAAACTCTGGGAGAGGCGAGTTAATCAATGGATCAGCTGCTCAATCGTGCGCACTTGTCTCTAAATTGGTGTGCCACGTGCACACGTATGTATCACATGAGCCACCGACACCGACTTTGGCGGCGTCCTTGCTTGCGGTCACCGCCCGCCACCGCGGGCATTCTTATTATTGAATTGTTGAGTGATTTGGTGTGAGGTTGCTGTCCCACAAAAGATCTGCATATATACATCAGTCGTCTGCACTACACCGCTCCAGAAATCTTTGCTAAAATTTGACCAGCAATGGCATACCGCCGTGTCCTGGAAGATGAAACAATGCGAGGTCCGGTCGCCCTCCATGGCGCTGTGCCATGGTCAGGGACCAAAATCCTGTTCGGTCCGTGTCTCTGGATATGATGTCGTCTTGACCCTGCATTCTACCGACAGGCTTACGAGACACACCATAACTAATCACGCTAGCTATATGTACGATCGAGATGGTAAGCTAGCTAATTAAGGGCCACAGAGATTAGATTAGATGTGCGTCTAGTTTTTTTATATATAAGAGCAAATGCACTGCCGGTCAGGTCATGCATGTTCTCATCGCACATGCGCACCGCACTGCGCACCGCACTGCGCACTGCCGATCAAAAAAAAAATCCATGACCACGACGAATGTTATAATTAGATTAATCAGTAGTGTCATGGTGCTGACACTGGCTTAATAAGTTAATCCTCACAAGTCACTAGTGTCTCAGGAACAAAATTTCACAGGTTGCACTTAGCTGTATCTACCCAATGCCTGAATAATCCAAACCAGCGTAACACACAAGGGGCTGTTGTTTGTTGATTCACCACACTGGTTTGGTCTCTAAAAGAAGTGGTCGAGTGAGCTATGTATTACTAGTATTCAGAAGCTAAGTTTGTGTGCTAATGCAATTGTTGGTGCCACGATTTTTTTTTTGGGTTCGAGAAAGATAGAGCAAGAGGAAGAGAAGCGATGGGCCTTTCAGCTGGGCATGGGAAGTCCGTACTACTCGTATGTTTGTCACATCACGGACTCACGGCCTAGTAGAGAAGAGACTACTGCCCAGACAGGTAGCCAGTACAGCAGGTGCAGCAGCCCAGGAGCCCAAGGTAGCATGAAGGAGTATCTGATCGGCCCAACTTTCCAGGAAATGGGGGATTGCGAAGACAACGCAGCGACGCCGTAGGCGAGTTTCTGGGCTTTGGAAAGTAATGAGGCTATCCACACTCATCGTGCTCTATTTCCATCCTCTGTATCCTGGCCATCAAGATTCGCTCCTATGCATGTTTCTTCGGCATCCATCATCCTCCAGATCTCATACTCTATACCAACTACCAACAGCGGCCCTGTTTGTCATCCTCCATAAATTTTATTTAAATATATCCATGTGAGATCTTGTTTTGAAGGATTTATTGAAACGAATTCAATGGTGCAATCGGAATTTAATTTGATTTTTTGGTTTGTGAGTTATAATATTTTTAGTTAGTTAAAATAGTGGGGCCCACATTACATGCACTCTCCTCTCTCCTCTCTCTCCCGCGCTCTCTGCTCGCTCGCCTCGCTGCATGCATAGAGAACGAACAGGAAGACGCTAGATATACCGGACATTGTTGCATAGTGGATTCTTTAGTGGACAGTGGTGCGGGTGATTTTTACGTCAAATGCTCCTGCATGTTGCTTTACCGGATGCGGTCCAGGACCCAGTGCAGATAGCCTAAGGCAGGATGGATAGAGGGAGAGAAGGAAAGAAAAGGGGAAAATGACCAAGCGGAAAGGGTTCATTTCGGCCCAACAAGTTATTATTATATTATGGATGGAGATTTTGCTTAACTGAAAATTGGCGACGATGCCATATATAGATTGAACATTATTATCCATACCTATGGGGACATGTACACCGAAATACATCAGATAAGTTTGCGATCTTATTATTCTCAAAATCACAAACTATATTTCTCAAAAAGATGACAAATTATAGGATACATTAGCTATATATGTTGAGAAAATTAGTTTTTTGGCCCTACATAAAGTTGTGTTTCTTTTCTTGGCCTTTTTTTAATTAAAATAAATTTTACATTCGAGCTCACATCCTGAAAACCAATGAAAAATTAAGGTGCTGTGTTAGTTGGTGCGTTTTGCCTAGTTATTTGTTTATGCTGCACTAAAACAAATAAAGAAATCAGAACGCTCTAACAAACAATGGTAGATGATGGTCCGAGTGGTTGGCTCACTTGGTTCAGAACAAAAGGTCACAGGTTCTCGAATCCCTTCTACACCACATTTTGATGGTCGAAATGGTTGCCTCCCTATTTTTAGGAGTAAAATAAAATAAAAGGTTAGGTCGTGGGTTCAAACACCTTCCATGCCATAATTTTGAGGTTTTTTTTAATTTTTTTCCTGCAAATTCTAACATGAGAATAGGAGGGACGAAGAGATTGGGCGCCTATTTTTAAGGTTTTTTTAGAAGTTTTTCATGCAATCCATTGGCGGCGTAAGTCATCTCGCAAGTGACGCGGCACCACCTCAGGTTTTTTCTCATTCCCCTACCCCACGCAGGCCACTAGCCTAGTGGTTAGCTCATTCGGTTTATGAGCAACAGGTTGTAGGTTCAAACCACTCCTATGCCACATTTTTATGGTTTTTTTTGAAGTTTTTTTTTGTAATAGAGGCTAGGACACATTTAACAGACACGTGGGTCCCACAGTCCAGCAAGGTGGGGATTTTTTAAAATACTTTTTTAATTAATGATGATTACATTCGATCACTTTCGTCATGAGCTATTGTCATAAAGATTGGGAAGTGCACATGGTGACGCTGGTTTATGACTAAAGCACAACTTGGTTACAAACGCTTCTCATCCATTGAAAAATTGTCATAAACGCATCGTTTCTATAACTAAAAAGCGCTTTGTCATATGAAAATTGTCATAGAAGGCCCAATCTCTTGTAATGGGTGTTAACTTATACACAAAATTACTCTTTTACCCCTGGCGCCGAATGCAACAGTATGGTAGCCACAACCTCATGTGCAAAGTTTGTACAAAATAAATCTAACTCTGAATTATCAAAAAGCAAAAGTTGCACATGTTGCATGTCCTTCTTGCATGTGGATGCCTAAACATTCTTAATGATCTCTATTTTCTTTGGATCAATCTATATGCCTTTACCATGAATAATGAAGCCCAAGGACTTCCTATATGATGTACCAAAAGCACATTTGAGTGAGTTCATCTTTAATCAATATGGGTGCATCCTCTCAAAAGCAAGACGTAAAATCGGCCAAATGAGAAGTATGAGCGGCCGATTTGGTCACAATATCATCAATATATACTTCCATGATCACACCAATCAAATCATGAAAGATAAAATTCATAGCCCTTTGATAAGTAGCATCTACATTCTTCAATCCAAGTGTCATCATAACCTGCTCAAAGAGACCAACAAACCTAGGACATATGAAGGCCATCTTGGACATGTCCTCTTCAGCCATAAAAATAAGATTATAACCGGCGTTACCATCCAAAAAGCTGATAACCTGATGTCCCAAAGCATTGTTAATAAGCATATCGGCTATAGGCATAGGATATTCATCTTTCTGAGTAGCTCTATTCATATATCTAAAATTAATGCAGACCCTTAGCTTCCCAAAGTTTCTCTTCTCAACATGCACAATATTAGAGACCTCCTACGCATACCTGCATGGCTTAATAAACCATGCTTCCAACAACCACTACTAATATGACAAAAATCTTAATGACGAATCTGAAATCGTCATAAAAAATCACTTTTTATGACGAAAATTTTGGTTTCATCATAGATCATTGCTGACAATCCTAGAACCCCCATTATCTATGATGAAATCAGGTATCGTCACAAAAACATCACAGAACAACACAGGGTTTCATCACAGATCACTCGCGCGACGGTTCCTACTCATCTGTGATGATCTTATTCAGAATTGTGATGAACAGGGCTTCGTTATTGAACTAATTACTGATCTGTGATGAACAATATTCAATCTGTAATGATGGTGCTTCATCATAGATCTCCACATGGTACTTCCGCCATCCGACGTGTACCTGTGGGACCTGCAGTTACTCATCTGTGACGCTTGTAATTCATCATAAAAGTCTCCGCTTGATCCTTTCTCCATGCGACATGTACATGTGGGACCCTTCTCCATCCGACCTGTAGGACCCGATGGCTTACATGTCAGTTATGCTTGTGGACCCTTCTCTATCCGACTTATGGGACCCAACGGCACCTTTCTCCATCTCCATCCGACCTATGGGACTCGACAGCTTGCATGTCATGTGGGGACTTGTGGGACCCGATGGCACCTTTCTTCGTCTCCATCCGACTTGTGGGACCCGGCTTGCGTGTCACGTGTACCTGTAGGACCCTTCTCCATCTCCATCCGACCTATGGGACCCGACGGCTTGTGTGTCACTTATGGACCCTTTCTCCATCTGACTTGTGGGACCCAACGGTTTGCGTGTCACTTGTGGACCTTTTCTCCATCCGACCTATGGGACCCAGCGACTTATGTGTCATGTGTACCTATGGGACCGTTCTCCATCTCCATTCGACCTGTGGGGCTCGACGGCTTGTGTGTCACTTGTTGCCACTGGGGTTTAATAAATTCAAACTCAAAAACCATGAGACCTAGGAGTCAAACTCAGTACCTAGAGCAAGGAATAGACCTTCCTCACCATTGCGCTAGACGTCTAGTTGTGTTGACATGTCTTTGGAGTAGTATATGTTCTCTGTGTGGACATGTTGACTTATATATTGGATATATCCCCTACAAGTGGAAACAAATATGTGCCCATTGGACTTGCGGCAGCGGCGGCGGCAACGGAGGATCCCAGTGTGCTGTGGGCGTCCTTTTGGAGGCTAGCGACGGGTCTTCCCCGTGGAGTGCAGCGGCATTGGCATCAGTGTCCGTTATATGCCACGACAGAGGCGACAGATCTGATCCGCAGGTCTCCTTTCTCGCCTTTTTCTATTTGCTTCACTGTTTTGGTCCTTGCTTGAACATGAGGTATACAAGAATTATTGTAGCATTTCAGATCTGGTTAGGCCAATGATGATGAAAAAAACTAGGAGGTGGCATTGGTTAGTTTTCTGGCGGCGCGTGTCACTTGTAGATCTGTCTAGGCAAACAAACAAGCCCTTCATTTCTGCCTTAAACTATTTTTTTTCTGTCCAATGCTTGCTTGATTCTATATTTCTGTTTTGTTTGCTCCAGTGCCACCAGTGAGTCCTTATGATATTTTAAACTTGTAACATATCTGAGGTCACATTTTTGTGCCAATAATGTCTACATGGCTATTGGATGTATTAGGATGCAGCTCATATGTTTGCTTTCTATGTCTTCTCCTTGTTGACAACCAAGTTATCCATTTGGTTCCAAACAAGATGAAGGCATCAAAAGCAAATCAATGCTTTGTGTCCTTCATTCATAAGACTGAGGCCACTAATGTCTCAGCTGCACATGTTGCTACTGATGCCAATGATGATCACTACCACTTGTTCACTAACATTCTACTTGTGAAAACTGAGGCATCCTATTCGGGTTGTGCAAATTTGAGATGACTCATCCCTGCTATGTTGTGTTCAATGGCCGTGAACTAGGAGTTTACTACAACTGGCCTAACTTCCATAGACAAGTTCATAGGTTTCATGGTGCTTGTTATAAAAAGTAAAACTCCTATGAAGAAGGAATTGTTGCCAAGTCAAGAACCAACTAAAATCTAGCCTTAGCTCATGATGATGACTTCTATCTTCAAAACCCAACAGCTGCTCCACCCTCATTGTCCTTCAAAACTGTTGTAATTGTAGTCCTCTTAATCTTTATATGTGTCCTATGGGAGAAGCTCTGAGCTCGTGTAATGATTGTAAGTGTGATGGTTAGACTTGATTTAGCTTGAATTGCAATGGTTACAGCTCCGTTAACTGCTACTCTAGTTTGAGTTATATATATCTATGTGGTTGTTAAAGTTGCACTCTGGTATGAGTTGTGGACTTCACTGATGGATCTTTGTTAGATTATTTTCCTCCTCAGTGATCTCATTACTGAGCAAGCTCTCATCCTACTACATGCACACTGACGAAATGGAGGTGGCCCCCAACAAGAGGAACGCACTGGCTAGCCTCATGGATGATGTCGGTACCAACAGTACGGGGGTACCCACAACCAACGATAATAAAAAACAAAATGACTAAGCCACAGCAAAAGGTAGCCCGCCTCAACCGCGTACCGGGTCCATCTCGTACGAGGCCAGCTCGACGGAGTGCCTCGACCGCGCTCCAACTCCGACTCGTACGAGGCACCCCCGACGGGAACGCCTCGACCGCGCCCCATCCCGTACGATGAGGCACCTCGATCGTGCTTCGACTCGCACGAGGCTCGTATGCCCACCGAAAAAACTCCGACTCGTGTGACCCCGGGTCAGAGCGGTTGACCCACTCAATTAACCTACCCTGAGACAAAAGTCAGAGCATTTAATGCGATTATCTGCTACCACCTACCGACATGGCCGCAACCAGGATCGACGTGGGAACAACGCCGGTGTCAGTCCTCACTGTTTTACCGCCCATCCCGTGATGGGGGATGAAACCTGTCACTATACACACCTTACCATGGACTATTTATCGCCAGTCACCCTCGAGAAAGGATACGACAAGGCCCATATTCCGCAATCTCAGGGATTCGGCCTTATCCGTCTGGCCTCGACCCGGCCTCGACGCCCAGCACAGTTAGACAGGGAGGGAAGGCCGGCGTGGCATGGTGCTCCGGGTCATTTCGTCGTCTCATCCCCAACATCACCACGGTGTCTAGGGATGGCCGGCCATTCCCGGGGCACGTCGCTACAGTCGCTCCCACAGGGATCGGCAAAACATCACCTCAAGGCTCCCTGGTGCCCTGACCTCCTCTTACCCTATAAAAGGGCAGGCCAGGACCCTACAAGGGGACACGGACAACAGGCAAGACACAAGCTCAAAGCCAAACAATCCAAGACCCTGAACACAGAGATCAACATCTCAAGCAATCATCTCTGTACTCTTCTTTCTCTCTTTGAGACTTGGGCTCGCCGCCCTCTCTCGCAAGCTTGTAACCCCTACGCAAGCACCTCGGTGCAAGGAAATACAAGACTCCCCCACCCCCGCTGGACGTAGGGCCTTCTTCTGCCCGAACCAGGATAAACCCCCGTGTGTTCTCCTTGCATCACCATCCAGGTTAGGGACACGCAGCATTCACTCATCGGTCTAGGACCCCCACGGGACCGAACACTGACAGTTGGCGCGCCAGGTAGGGGCACGCTGCGTGCCAACATCGCTTTCCTGCCATTCTTTCCTGGATGGCTGACCCCGAATGTCCACTCCCGTTGGCCACGGTGATCTGGTTTGGGAGTTTGGAGTTCATGTCGCTTGGCCACGGCTACGATATGGTCCTCCTCCCGCCCAGGCACCTGACCGATGCAGATTACGAGCTCTCCCAGCCCGGGGGAGCACTACGCCGGTATCGTCGTTCTCGACAGGCGCGGGCCGCCAAACGACGACGAGCCCGGTGCAACCGCCGTCTTCACCTCACGGAGGGTGGTGGGATTCCCCAATCCGGCGCCTCTCAGCCAGATGCCAACCCAGATTTCCTCATTGAGGATCTGTGTAGGATGAGCTTGGCTGAGGGTAAGATGTCGATGGAGAATTCCACCGCTCCCCCATCCGGTAAGACACCGCCGCTACCCGGTCCAACCACTGCGACGCGAACAACGATATCTCCATCAACATTTCTGTTTGGGCTAGACACAGTTGCCCGGGCATACGCTTCCTCTGTGAGCACTAACATGAGTGCTTACGAGGAACTCCCCGGGCATCATCTACGCTCCACTCTGAACCTTGTTGCATCCACGCTGGCTTCTGAGTATCTAGACTCTACGGAGACCCCGGAAACAGAGTCCCGTGTGACTGCTTCTCAACGTTGCAACCACAGAGGTGATTTGCAACGGTCTCACATTCCCCCATCATATAACTACTTCGGCGCTCCTGACTCCGACTCGGCTGACGACACCTACAATCCGACCCACGAATGCTTCAACGTCGACGAGGCAAGCACGTCGGAATTAGAGGACGAGGAGCCAGTTGAAGGAAGGCACATGCCACCTCATGTCAAGCTCCCTGCCGAGCGAGACGAGGCTCAATTCCTTGCAGATCAAGGAATGCAGCTCAAGCAAATTCACGAGTTGCAGGACAGGCTCGACGAAGAACGAGAAAACCTGCACCTACTCCAACAAACCCTCGAGCATGAGCGTGCGGCACACGCACTTGGCGGGAGAGATCGCGACGTCAATCGTCGCATCAACGAGGACCGGGTGGTCGACCCCCCGGTTTTCGCTCGAGCCAGCCAAAACATCATCGCCGCCGCCATGCTCCTCCGCAACATGCCCGAGCCGTCAAACCCCGACGTCCGTTGGGCTCGAGATGAAATCCGAGGACTCCTCAAAACCGCTGCTATGCAGCAGGCCGAGAGCTCCGCCTCGAGGTGACGCGAGCCAGCCTCGTAGCGGCTCGCCGAGCCCTCCCGACAAGAGAGAGAGAGGCCTTGGTTCATCCCGAGCCTGCCTGGCGAAACAGGGCGGCGCCTATCCCTGAGCACATTGCCGATGATCACGAACCTCGAGACACCCGTGGCAATGTTGGGCATTCTTAACGTCATTACCAAAAGTAGACTTAGTTTTCTAATTCTGATAACGGCGCCAAAAATGCCGAACCTATCCCTCATGCCACTTAAGCCAAGTTGTCATCCCCAGCATGACATGAGAGACGCGGTATTGAAATATGCAACTGCTCTTCTAAATAAATAATAAATAAGATCTGCAAGCGCACAGATTAATACCGATGTAACATTTTAACCGGGAAGTATTCCAGGTATCGTTATTTATATTTTTACCACTGGGAAGGGATTACTAACATCAATGTTGATTATGGAATGGAATATAGGAATGAGTATCAATCATTGCATGTATAAGTGAGAGCATTCATCTATCTCTTGCATACAGGGGTAAGTGTCACATAAAATATAGATAAAGTATGAATGGTGACAAAGATAATTAATCTGATCAGCTAGCCACATATAATAATGATAAGCACCTCAACAGATATTCTAGCAAGTCATTAGCATGGTATTAGGACGAACTACAAGGATATTTCCTAAGTTATTCTTAACTATAAAGTCTAGCATATCATAGTTAGTGCAAGTACACTTGGCAATCATTGCGAGAAAGGACTACGCCCATGCATAGTGATATTATCAAGGAAGATGAGAAACATAGCAATCACTCCCCCGTAATAATGTTGCTCTGCCTGCCTTACACACGGGAGGGGGACTATATAAGAACCAACGAAGCTGTCACCATCGCGGACCACCCCACGATCCGGCATATAAGGTGCAATCGCAGATAAATATGGTCTAAGCACCACGCCTACACAATATTTATCATTTACCCATGGATCCGATGGATAAACGCTATACGATCCTAAACATGTATATAATTCCAATCTAACTAAGCCAAGCGTATAACTACGATAAACTAAGAACAATATAATTGCAAACATAAACAAGTAGAGCATAGTCATAATCAATATATTGAAATAGAACAAAGTTGTATTCATAATATTGAAGAACAAAGATGAACAATGAAGAACAGTAAAGGAATTACCAAGAATCCTCTTGACAGATCCGGAAACCAATCGAAGATTGACTCCTTCTAGTTCTAATCCTATGTAGCTATGCTATACTAGAGATCTAGTTGATGTGGTGGCTCTAGGGCTTGATCAGAGACTCTCCTCCTGAGATTAGGGTTTGAGGAATTGAGAATGAGGGAGTGCCTCCTCCAGGGGCCAGGGGTCCTGCTTATATAGCCCCCTCAAGTGAACGTGGGCCGTCGGATCAAACCGACATTAATCGCACGGTTTTCCTTGATCCCTTAGGTCGGTGGAGCATAATCCGCGAGACGGAGCCTGATTGGCTCTCAGGCCAGGGCGGCCGCCCTAGGGAGCAGGGCGGGCGCCCTGCCTCCGGGCCCGTTCGGCCTCCCGTTCGATCTCATGGCTTCTGGAGTCTTCTAGATGATAGAAAATCGGTGAACACGTTATTATCTCTATGTAAACCCGACGTGTGGGCCTTTCCTCCGTATTTTTTGATAACCCCCTGCAGAAACAGACAAACACCAAAACTCGTGGAATTCTGTCAGATAAAACCCTAAGTCTAGGTGTTGGTTGCATTTGGATCCTTTTCTTTATTTATTTGATAACTATATTTGGTACTTAAGGACCGTCAACAAACTCCCCCAAGCTTACCTCTTGCTCGTCCCTGAGCAAGGATAGACTCATTATGGATCAGAAGTTGCTGCAACGCCTTTGAACGTTGACGGTACATATGCTTTCAAATAAGGTCTCATCCCTGAGTTAGAGTAAACTGTCAAGACTTAAAACTTACTCATTTTACCTTTCACCATGGGGCTTGCAACCGTCACCTGCATCTTGAGTGGTTAAAAGATAGAACGGTCTAGTCAAACGCCATGTCTCTTATTCTTGATCAGCTATAGCTCTGGAGTTTTTGCAAATTTTTCAAATAAAACTCAGAGATTCCTTGTATGACTTTCTCGGGTCTCTCTTTTGTGGTATTTCTGGATCCTTACCAAGGCAGTAATGGTATATGCCTTCTCTCTCAAAGTATGTGGTATTTATGGTATAAGGCGTAGTGACATTGCCTTCTCTCTCACCCTACTCTAATAAGGCTTTGATATCTGGAGCTCATAGGTGGGAGATACATTATACATACTCATAGAACATTTATTGCATAGTCAAACCATGGATCCAGAGAAACAAGTCAATAAGTCAAATCAAGATGTGCATGTGTGGTGAATGAGTGGTGTATGGTGATGATGGTGATAACAAAAGTCTAATGCTCTTTTTGAGGGAATACATACCTTTCTTGCTTTTTAAAACTTTTGAGGGGAATGAGATGCTCTATTTTTTTTTCTTTTTTTTCAGGTGGGTATCTTGTACCCCTAATTCTACTGTCGGACACTTGTCCATTTTTACCTCTCGTCTCACTTTTTCTTTCTTCGAGGTTCCGAGCACTTGCTCCTTTTTATTTCCTCGTTTTTTTAGAGCAATCTCCCTCTTTTGAAAATATAGCAAGTGGTAGTAGAAATGACTTGAGCATTAACTTCACAGGGAATAACAGGAATGGGATAATGTTTTTGGCTATTCTCTCCCGGGTCAGGAGTAGAATAATTTTGGGTGAATCTGGAGATGGAAATGAGTGGATATATGTGGATGCGTACTTCCGGAGTAGAAGCAGCATGTATGAGTGAACGTGCAAGTGAATCTTGATTTTAACCACATGACAAGTTCCTAAGGGTCTACACAGCTTGACCACACTCAATGCCCATAAGCAGTAAGTAGTAAAAGTGCGGCTCTTAATCTAACAAGCATGTATATATGGCTGTGGTAGGAATTTAAACTCTCATCATACAGGAACTCATCATGCAACATTTTAAAGATTTTCAAAGATAAAATTCTCCAGAATTCTAGCATCTCTAGGAACAGATAAACAGCAGCTCAACCTTCCCATATCATATCCGCTAACAACTTAGACTTCAGATCAAGTTCTCTTCCCACTAGTTCAGGTTTAGAGCCAGTTTTAAATTATAACAGTTATGTCTAAACTAGAGAGAGAACAAATTTAAAAATTAGGCAGAGCAACTATTCATCATATCCATGCTAGAGTTTTATTTTCAAGATTCAGTTTAGCATAGCTACTTTATTTATTTATTAAACTAAGCAAATATATATAAACACAAAATATTTATTTGGGTTTTCATGATTATACATCTTTTTATTTTAATAAAGCATAGGTATAAATGTAGATAAAAATACTTATCGGGATAAATGGGGGTGCTCTCCCCCAAGCTGGATCTTGACGTAATTTCTTCTGATGTAGCTAGCAGGTGCAGAGGTGTATTTGAATGTCGGCAGCACCCTGACAACGATTAGGATGTCCTCCGTCTGCTAGTCTTCCTGAATTCTGTGGAGCTCAAATAGACAACAAAGCTTCGTGGAACTTGATTAAGCGTTAGCATAAATATCTAGCCTTTATCATGTTTGAGCTTCCTTGATAAATGTCACTCTCTATTTTTATTTTCATTTTTATAGAACAGAAAAAATATATTATTATTTTTTTTATGCCACCACAGTGAATGTACTTATGGGTTTTATGCCACTCGCATACTCACGTGGGGCTTACTGTTTTTAACATTTTTTTTAGACAGAATGAACAAGATTAACTGAGCATAATTAAAGGGAAAATGATAACTACCAAGTTTACCTCTTGGCACGGCGTTCAGTGTTTTTAAGTCCTCTGAACAGGACTTCTTTTCTTCTTAGTTGTCCTGGGATTTGGGTGGCGTAGACGGTGGTTCCGGCAGCGCCTCCTCTTCTTGTGTAACTGTCTTCGCTTTCCATACCCGACTTGGTGCTTCGGTCTCCTGTTGTGTATCCTCGGGCCTTATGACCTCTCCTTCATAGTCTGCCCATACGTCCTTGATGGTTTGCCTCCTTTGGTTACGGTTACGTCGCCTTCTTCTTGTCCTGACCTGCTTAGAATCTTCAACTATATAGTTAGGGTCATTAAAGTAGCAGCGTACCTTCTCAGAGGGGAAATGCATATGAACTTCTCCGGTTCCAATGTAGATGATTGCTTTGACGGTGCCTAGGAATGGTCTTCCTAGGATGATGGGTGGATCGTACTCGTCGTCTCCCATGTCAATGACCTGAAAGTCTGTATGGACAAAATGATCGTTAATTTTAACAGGGACATCGGTTACTATACCTTCGACCTTTCGGGATGTCTGATCTGCCATCTGGAGCTGAGTGTATGTTGGTTTTAAGGGCATGGTCCCGTACAAGAGCTGATAGGTGACTGTGGCCATTATGTTGACGCCTGATCCAGTGTCGCAGAACGCCTTCTGAAAGGAGTATCCATTGATTGAGCACTCAATGCTTGGCATACCTGGGTCGTCCTTCTTGATTAGGAACGGCGACTTGGGTCGTCGGTCTTGACCTCCTTGAACTGCAGTGACCATCTTAGCTGATTCGGTCCATCCTTGGTTGTTCTTGTTCTGCTTGTTCCTCCTGTTGGTCCTCTTCCTTGGTTCATGTTGGGGTTGCTCTGGGATTTGTGTAATCTTGTTCTTGAAGGAAAACGTCTCCTTCCTCCCCTTGATGTTGAAGTTGATCTTCGCAGCGCTGGCGTAGATGACAGCTCCCGAGGTGTTCAGGAATGGCCTTCCCAAAATAACTGGTGACCTCTCATCGGACCCGGTCTCTATCACCACGAAGTCAGCTGGAGCGTACGAGGTACCAACTCGGACACACATGTTCTTTAATATTCCTTTAGGAAAGCTTAGTGTCCGATCTGCAAGCTGCAAACACATAGTTGTTTCTGATAAAGGATATGTAAAGAATTTTTCATAGAGTACCCTGGGCATAATGTTGACGCTGGAGCCAAAGTCGCAGAGTGCTTCTGGGAAGTCCACCATGCCGATGGAGATCGGGATGACGGGGCGTCCTGGATCGCCTCTCTTGACTGGCAGAAGGTCATTATGTACTCCGACAGCGGGATTACTCCAATAGTTACCTGCATCAAACATGTCTACAAGATTTGCAGATTCTAATCCTTCCGGTTGTGATGGTATACCGGGGTTAGTAGCAGGAACAGCAGCAGCTATTTGATTTAACTGAGATTCAATCATTTTATTAAAGCTAATTTGGTTTTTGATGGCAGTAGAGAAATTATCCATTCTATTATTTATGTTTTCTAGTATTTTATCATTGGATGCCAATTTCTTAGACAAGTTATCCATTAGCTTTCCTTGATTAGACACTAACTCTCTCAGGGGTGGAAAATTATTATTGTTGTTGTAAGAGTTATTACCTTGATAATTACCTGAGTAGTTACCTGAGTAGTTAGGCCTCTGTTGATTCCAACCTTGATTTTATTGAGGACGGTTGTAGTTGTTGTTGTTGTTGATGTACCTTGCATCCTCAAGCATCTTAGGGCAGTGATTGCCTGAGTGTCCAGTATCTCCACATTCCTCACAAGTCATGTGAGAGTCGTAGACGTTCATGACTTCTCTTTTGTCTCCAGCTTTGTCATCGAGCTTTTTCATGAGTAGGTCTAACTTTGCAGACAGCTGGTGCATACCTCCACCCTTCTTGCGTGTTTGAGTCCTCTCTTCGTTCCAACCTTGGTTGGACGCCATCTTCTCCACAAGGGCTGTAGCTTGTGGTATGGTGAGTGATAGAAATGCGCCTCCAGCTGCAGCATCCATGGTCTCATGAGCACTAGTGATGAGCCCATGATAGAAAGTCTGCATAAGTAGCCAGCTTTCCATTCCATGATAGGGACATTCTAGGATGTAATCTTGAAAGCGCTCCCATGCTTGTAGTGTTCTTATCCTTCGTCGCGTAGAACCACTGCTTCGCTCTCCCCAATAGTGAGAATGAGAAAAGGCGAAGTAGTATGGCGTCTTTGGGAACATCTAATAAAGTGAATGTGCTGCAAATCTCTAGGAAGTGTTGGAGATGAGCACTTGCATCTTCGTGCGGCTTCCCACAAAATTGGTTGGCTTGTACCATATTGATGAGCCCTGGCTTGAGCTCAAAGTTCTTGTCGATGGCCGCGGCAGGTCCAGTGCGGATGTTGTCCGTAGTGGGAGCTGAGAACTCGCGGATCGTCTTGTTCGCCATGGCTGCGAACTCTGTTGACAAATTCCGGATGAAACTTCGGCGGTCTTCTGAATTGGATGAAGTGTTGCGTCGAAGTGTTGACTTCTTGAGCTTGGCTCTTGCCCCTCTGATTAATGCTTCGGGGTTGTCAACAAAATTTTCTGGAAGATGTCCTCTATTCATACATCACCCTGCAAAACAATAAGAATGAAAAAATACAGGGGTAAATCTGTATGGGAGAATTGATGATCTCAATCACTTAATGATGCGAATGATGACTCAAATTCCATATTCATTCCTTGTTAGTAAATCAACCTTCCCCGGCAACGGCGCCAAAAATGCTTGTTGGGCATTCTTAACGTCATTACCAAAAGTAGACTTAGTTTTCTAATTCTGATAACGGCGCCAAAAATGCCGAACCTATCCCTCATGCCACTTAAGCCAAGTTGTCATCCCCAGCATGACATGAGAGACGCGGTATTGAAATATGCAACTGCTCTTCTAAATAAATAATAAATAAGATCTGCAAGCGCACATATTAATACCGATGTAACATTTTAACCGGGAAGTATTCCAGGTATCGTTATTTATATTTTTACCACTGGGAAGGGATTACTAACATCAATGTTGATTATGGAATGGAATATAGGAATGAGTATCAATCATTGCATGTATAAGTGAGAGCATTCATCTATCTCTTGCATACAGGGGTAAGTGTCACATAAAATATAGATAAAGTATGAATGGTGACAAAGATAATTAATCTGATCAGCTAGCCACATATAATAATGATAAGCACCTCAACAGATATTCTAGCAAGTCATTAGCATGGTATTAGGACGAACTACAAGGATATTTCCTAAGTTATTCTTAACTATAAAGTCTAGCATATCATAGTTAGTGCAAGTACACTTGGCAATCATTGCGAGAAAGGACTACGCCCATGCATAGTGATATTATCAAGGAAGATGAGAAACATAGCAATCACTCCCCCGTAATAATGTTGCTCTGCCTGCCTTACACATGGGAGGGGGACTATATAAGAACCAACGAAGCTGTCACCATCGCGGACCACCCCACGATCCGGCATATAAGGTGCAATCGCAGATAAATATGGTCTAAGCACCACGCCTACACAATATTTATCATTTACCCATGGATCCGATGGATAAACGCTATACGATCCTAAACATGTA
This sequence comes from Saccharum hybrid cultivar R570, assembly GCA_038087645.1. Classification (NCBI taxonomy): domain Eukaryota; kingdom Viridiplantae; phylum Streptophyta; class Magnoliopsida; order Poales; family Poaceae; genus Saccharum; species Saccharum hybrid cultivar. The sequence continues at coordinate 8,879,825 of JAQSUU010000005.1, read as the reverse complement.
TATAATTCCAATCTAACTAAGCCAAGCGTATAACTACGATAAACTAAGAACAATATAATTGCAAACATAAACAAGTAGAGCATAGTCATAATCAATATATTGAAATAGAACAAAGTTGTATTCATAATATTGAAGAACAAAGATGAACAATGAAGAACAGTAAAGGAATTACCAAGAATCCTCTTGACAGATCCGGAAACCAATCGAAGATTGACTCCTTCTAGTTCTAATCCTATGTAGCTATGCTATACTAGAGATCTAGTTGATGTGGTGGCTCTAGGGCTTGATCAGAGACTCTCCTCCTGAGATTAGGGTTTGAGGAATTGAGAATGAGGGAGTGCCTCCTCCAGGGGCCAGGGGTCCTGCTTATATAGCCCCCTCAAGTGAACGTGGGCCGTCGGATCAAACCGACATTAATCGCACGGTTTTCCTTGATCCCTTAGGTCGGTGGAGCATAATCCGTGAGACGGAGCCTGATTGGCTCTCAGGCCAGGGCGGCCGCCCTAGGGAGCAGGGCAGGCGCCCTGCCTCCGGGCCCGTTCGGCCTCCCGTTCGATCTCGTGGCTTCTGGAGTCTTCTAGATGATAGAAAATCGGTGAACACGTTATTATCTCTATGTAAACCCGACGTGTGGGCCTTTCCTCCGTATTTTTTGATAACCCCCTGCAGAAACAGACAAACACCAAAACTCATGGAATTCTGTCAGATAAAACCCTAAGTCTAGGTGTTGGTTGCATTTGGATCCTTTTCTTTATTTATTTGATAACTATATTTGGTACTTAAGGACCGTCAACAGGCAACATCGTCGAACGCCGCACGCGCAAACATGGTGACGGTGTGGCTCGAGGTTACCGTGTGCACAGAGGCGGGCGCTACGACAGCTCAGAAGATCGTAGCCCTTCACCCGGGCCTCCGGGCCCTCGGGTCTTCAGTAAGGCTATCCGCGAGACAATACTCCTGGCTCGGTTCCGCCCTCCCACGAGTCTCACCAAGTACAATGGCGAAACCAAACCCGAACTTTGGCTCGCCGATTTCCGCTTGGCATGTCAGCTGGGCGGGGCCACCGACGACCGGGTCATCATCCGACAACTCCCCCTGTTCCTCTCCGACACCGCTCGAGCCTGGCTCGAGGATCTCCCGCCTCGACAGATCCACGACTGGGACGATCTCATGAGGGTGTTCGAGGGAAACTTCAAGGGGACCTATGTGTGCCCCGGCAACTCATGGGACCTCCAGAGTTGCAAGCAAAAGCCGGGTGAATCCCTCTGAGATTATATCCGGTGCTTCTCCAGGCAACACACCGAGCTCCCCAACATCACCGACTCCGACGTGATCATGGCCTTCCTCTCCGGAACCACCTGCAAAGAGTTGGTCCGAGAGTTGGGCCGTAACACCCCACTCACTGCCAACGGATTGATGGACATCATCACCAACTTTGCCACCGGCGAGGAGGCAGTTGGTACTATCTTTGGCGGTGGCCAGGACAAAGGGAAGCAAAAGGTCGACGATCCCGCGGGCTCCAGCCAGGGCTCCAAGAGAAACAACCGGAAGAAGAAGAAGAACCAGCAGGGCAAGCTCGAGGCCCCGGCCGATGAACTTGTCGCTGCTGTCGAGCGCAAGAAACCTCGAGCCCCCCCGGCGGGGGCATCTTTGACAAAATGCTCAAAGAGCTATGTCCCTATCACAAGGGACCCACAAACCATAACCTTGAGGAATGTCACATGCTCCGTAGGTACTTCGAAGGCGTAGGCGTCAAGAAGGACGACAAGAAGGAAGATCCCAAGGGCGACGATAAGGATGGGGGATTCCCCGAGATCCACGACTGCTTCATGATCTACGGAGGACCCTCGACCCGCCTCTCGACGCGCCAGCGCAAACGAGAGTGGCGTGAGGTTTTCTTCGTACAACCGGCGGTCCCCCACTTCCTTAGCTGGTCTAAGGTGGCCATCACTTTCGACCGTGATGACCATCCTGACTACGTTCCCAATCCAGGAGTCTACCCGCTTGTTGTTGATCCCATCATTGCCAACACGCGCCTCACCAAGGTACTCATGGACGGCGGAAGCAGCCTCAACATCATCTATGCTCAGACCCTCGACCTCCTGGAGGTCGAGAGGACGCGCCTCCAACCCAGTGTCGGGGGCTTCCACGGAGTTGTGCCAGGGAAACGGGCAGAACCTGTCTGCTTTGGCACTCCTTCCAACTTCAGAAAGGAGACTCTCACTTTCGAAGTGGTCGGATTCCGTGGAACATACCACGCCATCCTTGGGCACCCATGCTACGCCAGGTTTATGGCGGTCCCGAACTACACCTACCTCAAGCTTAAGATGCCAGGCCCAAATGGTGTCATCACTGTAGGGCCCTCGTACGAACATGCCTATGAGTGCGACATCGAGTGCGTCGAGCACGGCGAGGCTGTTTTGGAGTCAGCCACCTTGGCGGCGGACCTCGACGGTCTGGCCAACGAGATTCCTGACCCCAAGCGCCATGCCGGCAGCTTCGAGCCCACGGAGGACGTCAAGCTCGTGCCCCTCGACCCCGCTGATCCCAAGGGAAAGGCGCTGAGCATCAGCGCCACCCTCGATCCCAAATAGGAAGCAGTGCTCGTCGACTTTCTCCGTGCGAACATCGACATCTTTGCGTGGAGTCCCTCAGATATGTTGGGCATACCCAGGGAAGTCGCCGAGCACGCCTTAGAAATCTGGGCCGGCTCCAAACCGGTGAAGCAACGCTTGCGCCGCTTCGACGAGGAGAAGCGCAAGATCATCGGTGAGGAGATACACAAACTGCTGGAGGCCGGGTTCATCAAGGAGGTTCATCATCCCGAGTGGCTAGCTAATCCTGTATTAGTTAAGAAAAAGAGTGGGAAGTGGAGGATGTGTGTAGACTATACTAGTTTAAATAAAGTATGTCCAAAAGTTCCCTTTCCTTTACCATGCATTGATCAAATCGTTGATTCCACCGCGGGATGTGAAACTCTCTCGTTCCTAGATGCATACTCCAGCTACCACCAGATCAAAATGAAAGAGTCCAACCAGCTCGTGACTTCGTTCATTACCCCATTCGGCATGTATTGCTACGTTACTATGCCTTTTGGTCTCCAGAACACAGGGGCTACGTACCAATGATGCATGCAACATGTTTTTGGGGAACACATTGGACCAACCGTCGAGGCTTACGTCGATGACATCGTTGTCAAGACCAAACAAGCCAACGATTTGGTAAACGACCTCGACGTTGCGTTCAAATGCCTCCGGGCAAAAAAACATCAATCTCAATCCTGAGAAATGCGTTTTTGGCATTCCTCGAGGTATGCTTTTGGGGTTCATTGTGTCTAAGCTTGGCATCGAGGCCAACCCAGAAAAAATCACTGCGGTAACCAAGATGGGCCCCATCCGAGATCTGAAGGGCGTACAGAGGGTCACGGGCTGCTTGGCGGCACTCAGTGTTTCATTTCACGCCTCGACGAAAAAGCGCTCCCTCTGTACCGCCTCCTGAAGAAATCAGAGCACTTTTCGTGGACCCTCGAGGCCGAAGAAGCTCTTGCAAAACTCAAAGCTACACTCTCTAATTCACCAATTCTCGTCCCTCCAACCCCAGAAGAACCGCTCCTACTTTATGTCACCGCGACGACACAAGTAGTCAGCGCGGTCTTGGTTGTCGAAAGGGCCGAGGAAGCACATACCTTGCTCGTCCAGAGGCCGGTCTATTTCATTAGTGAGGTGCTCTCGGAAACCAAGGTACGATACCCACAAATCCAGAAGCTGCTATATGCGATCGTCTTGACACAGCGCAAACTCCGTGACTACTTCGAGGGTCATCCGGTAACTGTGGTTTCTTCTTTTCCCTTGGGAGAGATAGCCTAGAACCGAAAAGCCTCGGGTAGAATTGCCAAGTGGGCAGTCGAGCTCATGGGCGAGACCCTATCTTATGCGCCGCACAAAGCTATTAAATCACAGGTGTTAGCAGATTTCCTAGCAGAATGGACCGACACTCAACTCCCCCCTGTACAGCTCCAAGCTAAACTATGGACCATGTACTTCGACGGGTCATTGATGAAAACAGGAGCAGGCGCGGGTTTGCTCTTCATCTCACCCCTCGGGGTTCACATGCGCTATGTCATCCGGCTTCATTTCCCTACATCAAATAACGTCGCCGAATACGAGGCGCTCGACACGGCTCTAAGAATTGCCATCGAACTCAGGGTCCGACACCTTGACGTTCGAGGCGACTCCCAGCTCGTGATCGACCAGGTCATGAAAAACTCAAGCTGCTGTGATCCCAAGATGGAAGCTTACTGCGAAGAAGTGCGGCGCCTTGAGAACAAGTTTCACGGCCTCGAGCTCAACCACATCGCACGCAGGTATAATGAGGCCGCTGATGAACTGGCGAAAATCACGTCCAATCGAACTACGGTTCCACCAGACGTTTTCGTAAAAGATCTCCAGCAGCCATCCGTCGACCTCGGATCGGAAGGAAGGGTCGACGGGCCGTCGCTCGGCCCTCCACCTGTGACAAAAGCCCCCTCGACCGGGGCTGAAGCCATGCAGGTGGAAGGCTCGACCCCGCCACCCAACCCCGAGCCTGACTAGCGCGTTCCATACCTCGACCATCTCATCCGAGGAGACCTCCCCTCGAATAGGACCGAGGCTCGACGGATTGCTCGCCGGGCCAAAACCTTTGTGATCTTTGGCGACAGTAGGGAGCTATACCGCCGCAGCCCTACTGGCATCCTCCAACGTTGCTTCACGAATGAGGAAGGCAGAGACCTGCTCGACGATCTACACTCGGGGGCTTGCGGTCACCACGTAGTGCCTCGAACCCTTGTCGGAATTGCTTTCCGACAAGGTTTCTATTGGTTGACCGCAGTCTCTGACGCTGTCAAGCTAGTACGCTCCTGCAAAGGTTGCCAGTACTATGCGAGACAGACCCATCTTCCAGTGCATGCCCTGCAAACCATACCCATCACGTGGCCGTTTGCCGTTTGGGGGCTCGACCTTGTCGGACCTTTGAAAAGGACAACCGGCGGCTTCACCCACTTGCTCGTTGCCATCGAAAAATTCTCCAAGTGGATCGAGGCCCGTCCAATCACCAGCATCAGGTCCGAGCAAGCTGTGCTCTTTTTCACCAACATCATCCACCGCTTTGGGGTTCCCAACTATATCATCACGGACAATGGCACCCAGTTTACTAGTAAAATTTTTTTGGATTTCTGCGACAACCACCACATCCGTGTGCTCTGGTCAGCCGTTGCTCATCCAAAAACAAATGGCCAAGTGGAACGTGCCAACGGCATGGTCCTGCAAGGCCTGAAACCTAGAATCTTTGACAAGCTAAACAGACATGGGAAGAGATGGGCTGCCGAGCTCCCCTCGGTCCTATGGAGCCTAAGAACCACGCCGAGTCGAGCCACGGGGTTCACACCGTTCTTCTTAGTCTACGGATCTGAGGCCATGCTCCCCACTAACATAGAATATGGGTCCCCAAGGCTAAAAGCCTACAACGAGAGGAATAACGACGCCGCAAGAGAGGACGCGTTCGACCAGCTCGAGGAAGCCTGAGATGTGGCTCTGTTACATTCTGCCAGGTACCAGCAAGGTCTCCGACGCTACCACGATAGACACATCTGCAGGCACGACCTCAACGTCGGTGACCTAGTGCTACGTCAAAACCAGAACACCAAGGGATGGCACAAGCTCACGCCCCCCGTGGGAAGGACCGTACATCATCGCAGATGTGCTAAAGCCGGGCACCTATAAGCTATCCAATGAGAAGGGCGAAATCCTCACCAACGCTTGGAACATTGAACAGCTACGTCGCTTTTTCCCTTAAAAAACCTCGAGGCTCTATAATTTCTTTTCAATCTCATTAATAAAGAATACAGCAATGTTCAAAGTTTTGTTTCACAAACAATGAGGAAGGATCGACTCTGTTCTCCTAGAATCAACCCTCCCTCGGGGGCTACAAGGGGGGAACCCCCAGTCCCCGAAAAAACTTGTACTCTTTTTCAAAGATGAAGAACCACCTCTTAGGTCGACAACGCTGCGAGAGCACCCTGAGGCTCAAAGGGGCTCTCGAGCTGCGAGATCACTTACGCCTCCGAGGCTATGGTACCTCCACTCACCCCTCACGCCTAGGGGCACGACCGCACGCTAAGTAAACCCAATGGCGGTTCATAACTTTGAAAAGGAGTACATCCCCCGTCGCTCAAATCAGGTTCTTACACGATCTGCGAGGCCGCAAGAGCACCTTAGAGTTCGAGGGCAGTCGAGCCGCGAGATCACTTACACCTCCGAGGCTACGGTACCTCCGCTCACTCCCTTACGCTCAAAGGCGCGACAGCGTGCTAAGTAAATCATGCAAAAATGTGATTCAAGCAATAAAGGGAAGAAAAGCTCGAACAAAACTTAAATAACCAGCATAGGTTTACGTTCCAAGTTTTTAAGGCCTCTGAGGCCACTACGACTAAAATTTAAAACACTAACTTATTACACGCGCCTCTGTGCCCAGATTTGGCTCACAGGCCCTCGTCATCGACGGGCGGAACCACCTCGGCTTCGAAAAGCTTGGCCAAGCGGCTTCCAGGCTCCTCGGCGGCTCCGATCAGGTCCAAGCAGGCATCCTCGTTCTTATCGTCCGTCCGGTCCGGGTCGGTGATGAAGCCGTCAGCAACAAGCTCCATGTCATACACGAACCCAGATCGAACGACGGCTAGCGCTCTCTTCACGCCGTGGTGGAGGCTGCCCCGTATCCTTTCCCAGACAAGGTGGCCCAGCGCCACCATCCAGCGGACGAAGGAGTTCCCCGGGGCATCCTCCCTAGTGTCGGCGTCGGGCTCAACCCCCAGGCCATCACACACGGAGGTGATCGCGCCCTAGAGCACCTGAGTCCACTGGGCCTCGGCCTCGAAGAGGCTCTGGAAGGAGTTGGCCGCCGCCTGGGCCACCCGCTGCTCCCTCTCCAACTCTAGAACAAAATTAACTAAATTAGCACTAATACGGGGCCTCGATGCCAAGGCCGTAACACCAATATTTACCCTCGGAATGGGTCTGCAAGCCCACGATCTTGTCATGAAGCCCCCCACACGTCCTCTCGAGCGCTTGAAGAGCGCCATCCTTGTCACGAACGGGCGCCCTCAACGTCTCGATCTCCTGAACGGCTCCGCTCAGCGCCGCGACCTCGTCCTTCAGGGCACCGAAGCGAGCGGTTACCTGCCCGATCTGGACGTTGAGGGTGTCACGGTGCCCGCTGACCAGGGCGACATCCTCCTCGAGCTCTTTCACCCGTGCCGACAGGGGCACGAGATCCTCGTGGGCCTTAGCTGCCTCCTCCCGGGCCTTGGTCACGTCTTCACGCACCATGGCCTCGACCGCCCAGGCCTACACCGCCTCCTCCTTGACCGCCGCGTAGGCGACGTGCAGCTCGGCCATCTCGGCACACTGATCAGAAAGCCTCTTGTTGGCCTCCTCGACCAGAGCCCGTTGCCGAGCAAGCGCCGCCCACACGCCGCTCTCATTTCGAATGAAGAGCGATTTGTGGCGGGAGCGCTCCTTGAGTTCCTGACCACGGTTTGAAAAACCAAAGAAGTTAAGAACCAAAAGGAAGGGGGCAAAAGGACGGCAAAAGGATAGCAAAAGAACCGTTAAGCCAAACTTACCTCTGTGGCGTCCCGCATGCCTCGTGCCATGGCCTCCGTCGCCACACGAAGCGATCGCTCTATGTGTCGATGGAGACCCTCGAGGTATTCCCAATGGTGCACCTTGTCTCCGTCATTCAGGGCGAAGATGGGGTCTGTGCCGGGGTTGGAAGCGTCCCTGAACTCAAGGGACGGTCCCCCAGCGCGGTATCTCCTTCTCCGCCCGTACTAGGGCCAGCGCAGCGAGGTCCGGCCACTCGGACGACGGTCCAGCCGGGGCGCTCTCCGGCCCCACGGAAGGACCGGCCTGACCCACAGCTCCGGCCTCATCAACCGCCACCGAGGGACCAGCCTGGCCCACGGCCTCGACCTCCTCGACTCCCACCACCTGCTTCCCTTTGTCCAGGGGGAGTCATCGAGGGTGAGGTCAACCATGGCCGGGGTTGACCCTTCCGTCGGGGCCGGCCCCTCGACCGCCGGCACCTCCCCCTCTGGGACCACGGGCGGGGGCTCGACGACCCCACCCTCCACCGTAGCCGCCGGCTCCGCCGGCAGGTCTTGCTGCGTGCTGCGGCTCTCCCGGCTGCGCCGCCTCCTGTCCTGCTGCCGATAGGACCTCCTCCATCACCACATCCGCATCCACCCGCTCCGCGTCGCGGAAGGATGCCACGGCCGTTGCGGCCTCGACGGCAGCCTCGGCGGTCAACGACGACCCCGGCTCCGCCCCGGCCGCACTGGGTGACGCCACCTCTAACGGTCTTGACCCCTGTGCGGCAGGGTCGGAACCGGCGACCGCTGGGACGCTCGCCTCCGCCTGGGCTGTCGCCTCCTGCTGCTTCAGGCGCTCCTTTGCGGCTTGAAGCCTCTCAACCCACGCAAAGTCATCCGCCGCCGTCCGATTAATGACGACGGCACTCGCCCGGAGCGACTTTGCGGGGGTCGGCCCCATTAGCTCTGCCTTGCGCTTAAGCCTGTGAAGCAAGAAGAAACATCAGAAACGGTACCGATGAAAAGCAATAAAATGGAGCGCAGAGCCTTACCCGAAAATGGGCAGTAGGGGCCTTGATCCCGGCCGATCAGAACCCCCCGGCGCTACCTGCGGCGGTCTCGCAGCCGGCCCCCCGGGGGGTCGGGTGCTCCTTGGGGCCTTGGCGGGGGGGCCACCTCGGGTCCTCTGCGCCTCCGAGGCCAACTGGCCTCGGGTCCTCACGCCCACCGGCCGAAGACGACGCCAGCGCTGCCGTTCCAGCCGCCGACTGAGCCTGCAGGGCCTGGACTTGTGGAGACGACCCCATCGACCCCTCGTGTGGGGTCCGGGATGGGGCGGCCCCTCCCGTCGAGGGGCCCGCCTCTTCCTCCGTCTCCTCCTCCACCACCTCGACCGACACCGAGGCCGACCCTGACGCCCGGGAGGTCGACCCCCCAATGGGCTCCAAGAACGGACGAACATCGGGGAGGTCTGCCAGGCCGGTCGCGGCGTTGTACCGTGACAGGGCGTCATCGTCGTCCCCATCGCTATCATCATCATCCTCCCTCGAGATCGTCTCGGAGGGAGACTCCGCGAGGGGGAGCCCGTCGAGGGCCTGCTGGCGCCGAAGCTTCTTCAGCGCCTCCTTCTCCTTGGCCTTGCGGATCTGCCGCTTCTTGGCAGTTTCCTTTGTCTGCTTCTTTTGGGACGCCCGCTGGCATCGAGCCTCCCGGGCGGGCTGGTCCTCTGGGACTGGCGGCCGCGTCTCCCTCACCGCAGACAAATCCTACACATCGACCTCAACTAAATCAAAAGAATCCAAAAACAGATGAAATAAACGAATATGCTAACAATAACACTTACCAGAGGCTCGAACCCCTGGGTAGGCCGCATTGGCACCTTATCGACGTCCTCCACCTTGAAGTTTCCCACCATCTGGCGCGCTTGTCGGAGGACCTCCTCGAGGATGAGGGACTCGTGTGACATCCGGCTCCCCTCCAGTGGCACCTCCGGTGTCATCTGGTCGAGACAAAGTCGACGCTGGCACAGCGGCATCACCCTGCGCCGGTGGAATGTTGTGGCCACCGCCGCCGCCGTCAAACCTCGCAGACGAAGCTGCTGCAGCACCGCCAGCAGCGGGTCCAGGCGCGGCTTCTCGGCCTCCGCGACTCTGTAGGACCAATTCTCCTCTCGGGCGACCAGCACCCGGCCGGTATACCTCGGCAACAGACTCTCATCGTTGCGGAGGTAGAACCAACCGTCGTACTAGCCGCTGTTCGAGGAGATGAGTTGGGCCGGGATATACTGGTCAGCCCGACTAGACCTCACCTGCAAGACGCAGCTCCCCGCTCTAACCACGCACCGTATCCCCTTCTCCCCTGCCTTCTTGGCGAAGAGCTCCGCTCTGAAGAGATGGAGCCACAGATTCCACTGCGGCTCCATCCCCAGGTAGCCCTCACAGACCACCGCGAAGATGGCGGCCTGTGCGACGGCGTTGGGGGCGAGATGGTGCAGCTCCACTCTATAGTAGTGGAGGAGCGCACGCATGAAGATGGTCACCGGCACGCCGAACCCCCGCTCGTGGAAGCAGATGAAGCTAACCACATATCCTTCAGGGGGTGCCGGCTCCCGGTGGTCGGGCGACGGCGCAATCCACTCCGACCGCGACCGGCTCATCCTCGGCCGTAGCAATCCGTCCTCGACCAGCTCCTCCAGCCTCCTCTCCATCACCGAGGAGGCAGCCCAGTCGTCAGCGGGGAGAATTTGACCCTTGCCTGCCATTTGACGCCGGGAAGCTGTGCAAATAGAGGGGGGGCGACGGCGGCGGCGCTGGATGAAGGCGGAAGGGCGCAAGGGGCACAGAGAGTTATCTAAGGCAAGGGAGGCAAGAACGCAAAGGGCCAGTAAGGGAGGCAGACCCCCAGACTTTGCTTTTATAGCCCCGGCGGAAGCCCAACGGCCGCGCAAAAAGGTAGGAGCAGTTTCTCGCATTTAATGCCCTTACCTAACCGTTTCCCCGAATCTCGCAGGAGTAGGGCGCGTGGCCGTCCCCCACGTCATAACCGTACGCCACGTCGCCCATTACCACGCTGATCTCGCCCCCTCTCCTAAAAAGGCACGCCCGGGTAACGGGCGGGGCAGGGATCCGCGGACGGATATTCCTAGATACCTGGAAAACGGGCTCCGAGCCCGGTATGAGTCTCGAGGGAGCGGAAGCTGGCCCTCGACCTGGGTTCGACAGCTGCCCTCGAGCAACAGAGTTAGGGACAACCAGGGATGCGCCCGTGCATGGCCAGGGCTCGAGCCATGCTCTCGAGGCACCCCAAGACGTATTCGAGGCTGTAGGAGAAGGTCGACGTAGGAATCCCCTCGAGGGAGGCACCGAGCCCTCGAATCCCGTCGCAGGGAATCGAGATCCACACGACCGCTTCTTGGCATTCTTGAGAGCGCCTCTGGGCCACTAGCCGAGTCCTAACGAATGGAGCACGGGCTCACACTCGAATTCCCCTGCTAGTAGCTCGTCGGAGATCGTCGAAACTCGCCCAAACAGGGGTAGTATGGTGTTCCCCACCCCTCCTCCTCCTTCCCAAAGGGGGAGCGTGAGGGTCGAACGATAAAAGACGGCTGAGACTCTGACCGACCTCGTGCGCATGAGGCTCGGGGGCCCGACCGCAACAAACTGAACTCAAACGGAAAGACATGAATTACATGGCAAAGTCCAAACCACTCCCCAATAGAACGCATAAAAGACCTCGGAGGAGTCTCAACACTCCACCGAGGCCTCGGGGGCTACACCCGGTGGGTGCGCTCGCGCGCCCCCACCGGAAAAAAACCACGACGCTACGACTCCAGTTCATTAACCGACAAGCCTCTGAGAGAGTGATCACACACTCACCCAAAGGCTCGGGGGCTACTGTCGGTACCAACAGTACGGGGGTACCCACAACCAACGATAATAAAAAACAAAACGACTAAGCCACAGCAAAAGGCAGCCCGCCTCAACCGCGTACTAGGTCCGTCTCGTACGAGGCTAGCTCGACGGAGTGCCTCGACCGCGCTCCAACTCCGACTCGTACGAGGCACCCCCGACGGGAACGCCTCGACCGCGCCCCGTCCCATACGACGAGGCACCTCGACCACGCTCCAACTCGCACGAGGCTCGTACGCCCACCGGAAAAACTCCGACTCGCGTGACCCTGGGTCGGAGCGCTCGACCCACTCAATTCACCTACCCCAATACAAAAGTCAGAGCATTTAATGCGATTACCTGCTACCACCTACCGACATGGCCGCAACCAGGATCGACGTGGGAACAATGCTGGTGTCAGTCCTCACTGTTTTACCACCCATCCCGTGATGGGGGATGAAACCTGTCACTATACACACCTTACCATGGACTATTTATCGCCAGTCACCCTCGAGAAAGGATACGACAAGGCCCGTATTCCGCAATCTCGGGGATTCGGCCTTATCCGTCCGGCCTCGACCCGGCCTCGACGCCCAGCACAGTTCGGCAGGGAGGGAAGGCCGGCGTGGCACGGTGCTCCGGGTCATTTCGCCGTCTCATCCCCAACGTCACCACGGTGTCCAGGGATGGCCGGCCATTCCTGGGGCACGTCGCTACAGTCGCTCCCACAGGGATCGACAAAACATTACCTCAAGGCTCCCCGGTGCCCTAGCCTCCTCTTACCCTATAAAAGGGCAGGCCAGGACCCTACAAGGGGACATGGACAACAGGCAAGACACAAGCTCAAAGCCAAACAGTCCAAGACCTTGAACACAGAGATCAACATCTCAAGCAATCATCTCTGTACTCTTCTTTCTCTCTTTGAGACTTGGGCTCGCCGCCCTCTCTCGCAAGCTTGTAACCCCTATGCAAGCACCTCGGTGCAAGGAAATACAAGACTCTCCCCCCGCTGGACGTAGGGCCTTCTTCTGCCCGAACCAGGATAAACCCCTGTGTGTTCTCCTTGCATCACCATCCAGTTAGGGACACGCAGCATTCACTCGTCGGTCTAGGACCCCCACGGGACCGAACACCGACAGATGATGTCTTTGTCGAGATCCTCTGCCGCCTCCCCACTCGCTCCTTGTTCTATTGCAAATGTGTTTGTTGCTCCTGAAAATGCCTCATCTCAGACAACCATAAGTTGATGTCCTAGACTGTGGTTGGCTTCTTCTAAGATGGAATCTATGGCCAATGAAACTTCACCAGCATCACCGGTGTTTACCCCTCCTTGTCCTTCTTGCCCTTCACCATAAATAATGTAGCTATCTTAGATTGCTGCAACGACCTCATCCTATGCTGGTGCCATAGGGCTGATGGATACCGCTATGTCGTGTGCAATCTAGCAACCCAAAAGTTGAAGGTACTGTCACCTAGAATCCATTTTGTTGGTGAGGCTCGATTGGGGTTCGATCCGGTAGCCTCCTCGTACTTCCATGTGTTTGAATATATGGAGGAGGATGGTCAGTGCATGGGTGTGGATATCTACTCTTTTAAAACCGAAGAATGGATCTTTAAGGAATCTAAATAGGGCGAGGAGGCTGAGTGGACATTTTCAAAATCAGCAACTATATTTCTTAACAGTTGTCTACACTATTGGGTTCTGCGAGGGTTACCGTCGTATACTTGCTGTGGATATGGAGGGAAAGGCATGGAGAAAAATTCCTAACTGGCCGCATGGTTTTTCACGCTCCATCCATCAAGCTCAGGGTCACTTGTGTCAATGTACTATTGGTGGTCGCAATATGTCCAAGCTTTTAATCTAGATCCTTGAAGACTATGGTATTAATAATAAATGGACATTGAAGCATAGTATCAACCTATATAAGTTGTTTACAAAGACTAAGAAACAAATGGGTTACTTTGATTTTGAGGCATGCTACACAGCGGTTATAGTTCACCTAGAATGGAATTTGGTTTTATTTGTTAGGGTTAGGGTGGAAATAGCCGTCATTGCATATAACATGGACAACAAAAAAGTTCATGTCATCCCTACACATTACATTTTGTATGATAGACGTGACATCCATCTAGAAATCATTGGCAGACCTTACTATCTTTCCTATGTTCCCTTGTTCTTGGAGTTGGAGTCATTAACAAAGTAGTAAATAAAGTTGCATTTGATGTATCTCCCTATTATGACATGTTTAATGGATCAATGTTGTTTGATTGTCTATGGACATGTTAATTTCCTCTTGGATGGATGTTGTCATTATTTTGTAACAACTTTAACATGTTTGTAATGTAAGCTAAGGTCTATGTAGTGTGTCAGACGTGTTCAAACCTACAAAGGATAGACTTTCTTGCGTGTGCAGTAACATTTCGACACCAATGGCTCCTCTTTGTTCTAAAAAAACCAATGGCTCCTCTATAGTAGTGATATATTAACCGCCGCGATCTCTTCTGCAACTACGCTTGTTTTTCTTTCTTCCCCGAGTCCTCCCAATCCCACTGTAGATCTAAAATCGCTAGGAACGTGCAGTTACCTTCTCCAAACCTTCAATCTTAGTCACCGGCATGGTGAAGGGCGAGCCTTCTATGAAGCACACATGGGAGGGAGGATGATGCCGTGCCTATGGTGAATCAAGATGAAGGTCCGATGGATCCCTTTGGAGATAGAAACGATAGGGCTGTTGGCATCATGAGTAAGGCTTTCTTGAAGATCAGGCATGTGCTATATGTAACACCCCTGGTGTTAGTTAGCCTCATAATGCATTCATAATGCATGATCATGGCATCCTAGTCTCTTATCATGAGCATAGCATCATGTTTGATTAGTAAAAGTGTTGAAACATTCATTTGAAACATTGAAACATAAGTATGCAACATACTTAATTATGCTTGTTTCATAATTTGTGTTTATGAAATATGGTTAGTGCAACATGAGTGCCTCATACCTTGAAACATGTCAATGTTGTTAGTATAGCATGACAAGCTTAAGTCTTGCAACAAGGTCATGAAACATGTGAAACATGCTTTTGAAACAATTGAAACATTAGTTGTTTTCTAGGTGTTTCTTGTATGTGTTGCTAGGGTTTTTGTGTAGATGACACTTGTGATGCTCTCACATGATCTCTAGTAGCTTAACTATGCTTAGGACATCTAATGGAGCACTGTTCATGTTGACCAAAATGACTAAATTGCCCTCTAGTTGGAGGTTTGACTTTAGGATGACCTATAGAGTGACTCTGTTTGATTGATTAAAAAGTCCAACCTAGAGACCTTGCATGGATGTGCACCCTCTACCAAAGTTGTAGCCAATTTATCAAGGAACAAAAGTCTCAATATGGCCATCTCATGAAAATGGCTGGAAGATGCTCAAACAGGGCCCACAAGTCAGTTAGAGGACTGCCCAACACTTAGCAAAAATTTTTCTAAGTCATGCACTGACTTACAGTTCCGGTGTACCCCAATTTAGGGCTCTGTAGTTCTAAATCCAGGCCGAACTAGCTCAAGTCCATATTGACAAAATTGGAGACCTAATGTAGCTCTACAAGTTTGCTAATATCACCTATCGCTAACTCGGGCTGATTTAGGAGTTAAGCTTCGATCAATATCGGCTGTCAGTCACCTTTTGACTGAAACAGTTTCAAGTGCACCCCTTTACAGGCTTGTAACTTGCAAACCTGACCGAACCATCTCCAGCTCCAATTGATAAAATTGAAGTCCACACGTAGCTCTACAATTTTGATAATTACGCTTTTCACTAATTCAAGCTCTAACTCTCTCAAACAGTAGCTTTAAAACTGAATGCTGTGTTGTTTTGGAGCTCGAATTTTTGGCCAAGTCTTGTAAACTGAAACTGAACTTTTCAATTTTGTGAACCTCACTTTGGAGCTCTCTATCTTGTGAACAAAGCCAAACCAACTCAGGAGCCTGTAACCTCTTTGATAGTACTCGTGTAGCTCTACGACAATGTGCAACTTGTTTGGTTTTTCGTTGCTTGGTTTGAGAGTTAGAGAGGGGAGGAGATAGGAGATTCAGTTGAGCAATGGCGCCATCAGGTTCAGTTTTTTTTGAATTGCAACTTGAACTGCAGTGGCCGACCAGTTCAGTTTTCGATCGCCGCGTGGCGTCCACGCCGCGTCGGTGTTTGCCACCGGGACTGCATGCACGAAGGGGAGGGTGAATGCAATGTGCTGCCCTGCTCTCCCTCTCCCACTTGCTACTCTCTTTCTCCCTCACTGCTCCCTCTTCTCTCTCGGTGCAAACACCGGCAGCAGCAGGGAGTAGCCGCCGCCGCCGCAAAATACACAGCAGCCGCAGCACCATCCTCCGTTTCCTCGCAGCCAGAGTTGCCCCATGGTCTCCTCTAGCTTCCCCACCTAGCTGCGTCGTCCATCATCGCAAGGTGAAGGCCTATGGGCCACAGCTGCCGCCATGGCCGCCGTTACAGTTACTGAGCTCAAGCTCGACGTGGCCTGGCCATCTTGGCCTATCTCTCTTTCTTCTTGTGCTTACTGTGAGTCTGCTGTAGTATGTAGAAGCTCCACCGAGGCCTCTTCCGCACCGTCGTGGTCGACTCCCATGAGCCCATGGCTACAGCTGCCGCCGTACATGCGTACAGGGCTGCTAGAGCCGCCCTTCCGCCATCGTGGGCACGGAAGTTGAGAAATTCGTTCGCTAACCTATCCCGATAGATGCGTCTCGGAGAGAGGAGTCCGTTGGTGGTGGCCCCGTCGCCGGAAAGCTCGCCGCCGGCGAGCTATGGCCGGTCAAAGTGGTGCCCTATTTCTGTGCCTGTGACAGGCGGGTCCGAGTTGACCTCGGGTCCCAGCCGTCAGCCCCTGTGGGTGCATAGCGCTGGGTGCGCGTAGCTATTTCTAGGGTTTGGTGTTTTCGTTTTAATCTTTTCCAGATTTGAGATCCAACTTTGGAAGTTCATATAAAATTGTAGAAAAATAATAAAAAGGTAAATAAGGACTTTTTGGAATCCTCATGATGTATACTATGCAGTTGTGTATTAAAATGTTACATGTTAGTTGATGTTTTATGGAGTTTGAAATTACTTTTGTTAGGCACTTTATTTAATTGTGTGATTTTGGTAATTCGATATCTCGCTGTACATTGATCCTTTTACTATGAAAATTTTGTGGGGTGCTAATCATGATATGTAGATGCTACTGTTAAATTTTCGTCATGTTTGGATGACATATGCTTCAATTATAAGTACTTATTTGTATATGCCTTATATTGATTATCCATTTGTTTATTATGATATCTCTTAAAGTACTTGTCAAATTGAGATGAAATTTCTATGGTAGCCTACTGGTACCTTGATCATACTCCTGTAATTTTATTAGATTTTTATGGACGCATTTTATAATTATTAACTTCTATGCCTATGCATTTAAATAAATATAAAAGTCTAAGTAAATAAATGTTTACATAAGTAACAGGATATGATCTGGTGTTCTTTTAACATGTTCTAAATGTTGGTCAAGTTGGTTTGGCCATTTGCAATGTTTTAAGGATATGTCATCATATAATTTTATAATTCGTTGATTTCTGGACAGTTTTAAAAGAATTACAATTTGAGCAATGCTATGATGGTTTTCATGCTCTAAATTGTATACAAGAGTTGTAGTAAACTTCTTGAAGTTGTTGCTGTTCAAATTTGGTGGCAATTGGCCCCATGGTTTAGGAACTATGCATGCTTTAAGAAGTGTCCAGTTGAAGCTTGCTCTCTGTTTGTGTAGAACAGATTCTGTGTTTGCTTTAATTTGACTTGGTTAACTTAAGAATCATGCTTTGATGTTTATAAATGATTTGTATAGAATTTCATAAGCTTTCTATAATGTCCTCTTGCAAGTCATTTGGATTATTAGAACTCTAACTATGAAGTTTCTTAGCAGCTGCTGTTAATATGTTGGAAATACTAAATTTCTGGAATCTTGTTATGTGTGTGTTTAGACTTAACTTTGTGGCACTTAGTGGTTTCTTAGGGATGTTTAAACATGTTAATACCAGAGAGGAGATTTTCATCTAAGCTTAAAGTGATTTGAAAAGAGCACCACATGACTTGTTTTGCGCTTATGTTGTTGTAATATCATTACATTCCATCTTCACATCATTCATACATGTTCATAAGTCATCATGACATCCTTGGTGCATACATGAAATTCATTGGGTGCATATACATGCAATAGGTGCACCGAGGATCGTGACGACTGTAACGTTCTGCAAGGCGTGAACCCCGAAGTTAGAGTCCGTTCAGGAGCTGGAGGTCCAGTCCGACGAAGCCGGAGAAGACGTGGGAACCGTTCTTGAAGCCGAACCTTGATCTATCTTCTTTTAGTTAAGGCAAGCCCTGGAGTATTATAAGCCTCCTACTTTCAAAGCAATTATCTATATATACATGTTATATGTGTATTGTTGCATTACGTTATAGGAGTTGGTTGGAAACCCTTGCTGCATTTATAACACTCCTTGTCTAGCAATTTGAACTTTGAATCCTATGTAGACAGGATCGTATCTATGCTTAGCCCTGCTTAATTAGACCGATAGAAGTCGGGTGATTTCTTGTCACCTACGAGATATAGGGCTTTATTAGGTCACGGTTGGCTATATTTACTATCGTGGAAAAGAACCATGTGTTAATATGAATAAAAGACCGGGTGGGGTCTTACGGTTGTAGTGATGCCGCCTGTGTCGATTAAGGACCGAGACCTGGAGCCTTCTATGTCATTTTGAATGCATGCCTGACATTTAGCTGGCCAGCCTGAGGTTGCCGACCGCGAAGCCTAGTAGCTCAACTCAGGCTGCGAAGTCGAAAAGTGGAAGTCGCCTCAAAAGAGAGCCAGAGGGTCCAAGGGCAGGTGAGTTAAAAGTCCTGAGCATCCTGTCCACTGGTATCCGTGAGAATGCGGCACTGTTCGGGCCCACCCTGAGTTGTACCAAAGGTTATCTATGGCTGCCTTTAGCGGGATTTGCTGGGTGAGTGTCAGGAATACCCCCACAGCTGAGTTGGAATCGATTCGAGTCACCGTCTCTCCCGGATAGTGAGAAACTTTACTGGTTATCTCCAGCGTAGATACACTAATTATATTGATGGTTCAGAATTGATGATAAGGATGATGATAACAGCCATGATTAAACTGGATATGGTTATTATTGCTTGCTTAGCTTAATCAAGTGATTGCTATAGTACAGGTGCTAATCTAGTTTGCAGGTTAATGATGATTAACTTGATGCTTAAGCAAATAATGGTTACTTATTTGTATTAAGCTTTTCTGCAAATGAGTCAAGCTAGCCCACTTTACAAAGCCTTGCATACTCCTTGGTGTCACTCTATTTCTGGTTTTTGTCGGGTAAGTCTAGCTGAGTACCTTCTCGTACTCAGGGTTTATTCCCACCTGTTGCAGGTAGCAGATTCGTACTTGTTGCTACAAGTATTGTCTTCGCCAGGTGGGAGTGGGGGCATGGTCTCTGTAGTATCTCTTCTGGTATGCTTTTGCAGGATGTGACTCTGTAGTGGCAGTATTTGACTTCAAATGTTTTTAGAAATTATGTTGCTTCTGCTAATCTTTACTTTGGTTTTGTAATAAATTATTCGTACTCTGATGTATGAGATTACTTATGAACTATTGTAACAAGTGGTGTGTTATGTTGAATCACTACGATCTTGGCTTGTTATGGTTTGGTTTGAAATCCCTCGTGATTTCGTGGACTACCGGAGTTATATGGGCTCAAGTTTGAGAATTTGATCGCTTCGGTGATTGTTTTCAGACTTGTGCTCTTATAATTTTAACGGTTCCGTGACACTATAGAACACCGATCTGGTCACCCTCAACCCACCTTGGGAGGAAAAGATGAGTAGTTTCGTCTTCATTTTTCACCAACTCACCAGAAGAACTGCCAACCTACCTGAGCAAAAATCGCGCAGACAATGCAGAGTACATCCTCACCTGCTACTGGAGCCGGATAGATGGATTTGACACTAGCGTCACGATGCAGGGATCAGCACCGCCAACAACACTGAGAAGCACTGGCGCAACCTAGTTCGTGCTGATGCTAAGCAGGTGGCCAACCTCTTCACTGCTGATGAGCAAAAGGGCCTCATGGATATAGAGGAGGAGGATGACGATGTTGATACTAACAATGGGGATGAGGACGAGGAGTAAATAAAGTTCCATTTGATGTATCTCATGCTGCATTTGATGTATCTTCCTAATGTTGGGAGTACGGATGGTGTACATGTTGTTACTCTTTCCTTTTGTTGTTACTCTTCCTTATGTATCTTCCCTTGCATTTTATGTCAGACGCGTTCAGAGGTTTTGATTTGTGAAGTCTAATTTGCATGTTTGTGTTTAGTTTTGTTGAACTTTGTATTAGGTGGGTTAAACTCTCTTGAGCATGGTGTAGATCAGGTCCTTTGGTCAACTGGTAGCTGATTTCTAGCCCCTGTTGGTTGGTTTTGCCTGCAGGTTTCTTTCTGGTACTCTTTTTGATCTATAGTATGCTAAACATGCATAACGGGTTTCATCAAATCAAGTCTTGCATTGATGTAATGCCAACGGAGGAGCCACATAGCTATTCAAATTTTACAGCACATGCAAGAAAGTCCGAGCATCATAAATCTAACCGGGCTGGACACATCTCACGTTATGCAGGAAACATGTTTCGAACAACTACATTCGTTTAATCCCTAAAGGAAACAAATAAAATTGAAACTAGTTACATGTTCGGCCCATTCAAATTTAAGTTGCTCGGACTATCAGGCGAGCAAACAGTTTACAAGAAATAGGTAACATCATTTCATCGAATATACTAGAGGGACGTGGTCGGGAGAAAAGTTGTGATCCTTTGTTGTAGAGTACACATCTGTGGTTGGTAACCTGTTGCCATCTGAAAGCATAATTTCAATTAGTGTCAATCGACGGAAGGGGAAAGCCACTCATGACTACTACTACTACTAGTGATACAAATGTTGTGACTAAGTGCACTCCATACGTAATATTTTTACTCATAGCTCTATAATGTATTGTCGGTGTTCGGTCCCGAGGGGATCCTAAACCGACGAGTAAATGCTGCGTGTCCCTTTCCTGGATGGTGATGCAAGGAGAACACACGGGGGTTTATCCTGGTTCGGGCAAGAGAAGGCCCTACGTCCAGCGGGGGGGAAAGATTTGTATTTCCTTGCACCGAAGTGCTTGCGTAGGGGTTACAAGCTTGCGAGAGAGGGCGGCGAGCCCAAGTCTCAAAGAGGAGAAAAAGAAAATACAAGGTGATTGCTTGAGATGTTGATCGCTATCTTGCGTATGGCTTCGTTGTCTCTTGTCCTCTCCAGAGCCCCGGCCTACCCCTTTTTATAGGATGAGAGGAGGCTAGGACGACGGGAGCCTTGAGATGATATTTTGTCGATCCCTGTTGAGGTGGCTGTAGCGACGTGTCCTAGAAATGGAGGGCCATCCCTGGACACCACGGTGACGAGACGCTGAAATGACCCAGAGCGCCGTGCCATGCCGTTCTCCTTCCCCTGTTGAGCCGTATGAGGCGTCGAGGCCGGGTCGAGGCTGGGTCGAGGGCGAACGGATAAGTCCGAATCCCTGGAATCGAGGTGTACAGACTTTGTCGTATCCTCCCTCGCGGGTAACTAGTGACGTACAGTGCGTGGTAAGGTGGGTACAGTGACGGTTTTCACCTCCCATCATGGTATGGGCGGTAAAACAGTGACAACTGATACTGGCATTGTTCCCACGTCGACCATGCTCGCAGCCATGCCGGTAGGTGGTAGTAGGTAATTGCTTTGAATGCTAAGGCTTTTGTCCTGGGGTAGGTGAAGAGAGGGGGTCGAGCGCCTCGACGCGGGCTCACGCGAGTCGGAGTGCGGTCGAGGCGCCTTGTCGCGCGGGGCGTGGTCGAGGTCTCCCGTCGAGGGGGCCTCGTACGAGTCGGAGATGGGACGCGTCGAGGCATTCCGTCGAGCCGGTCTCGTACGGGGCGGACCTATCGTGTGTTTTGAAGTGGGCGGTGTTTTGTCGTGGCTAGGTTGTTTTGGTCTCGATTGTTGTTAAACGTGGGTACCCTGTTCTATTGGTACCGACAGTAGCCTCCGAGCCTTTAGGTGAGTGTGTGATCACTCTCCTAGAGGCTTTTTGCCGATGAACTGGAGTCGTAGCGCCGTTGACTTTTCCAGTGGGGGCGTCCGAGCGCTCTCGGGACTTCTCCGGTGGGGGCGCGCGAGCGCACCCGCCGGGTGTAGCCCCCGAGGCCTTGGTGGAGTATTTGAGAAAACTCCCCCGAGGTCTTATTCGTGTTTTATCAGGGAGTAGTTGATGCGGTCGAGCCCCCGAGCCTCGTGCGCACGAGGCCGATCGGAGTCCCTGCCGTCTTTTATTGTGCGGCCCTCACGCTCCTCCTGCAGAGAGGAGGAGGGGTGGGGAACGTCGTACTACCCCGTTTGGGCGAGTCCCGACGATCTCCGGCGAGCTGCTAGCGGGGAGATTCGAGTGAGAGTCTGTGCTCCAGTCGTTAGGAGTCGGCTTGTGGCCCGGAGGTGCTCTTCAAAGATGCCAAGGAGTGGTCGTGTGGATGTCGGTTCCCTGCGACAGGATCCGAGGGCTCGATGCCTCCCCCGAGGGGATTCCTACTTCGACCTCATCCTTTGGCCTCGAATACGTCTTGGGGTGCCTCGAGAGCGTGGCTCGAGCCCTGGCCATGTACGGGCGCACCCTTGGTCATCCCTCGCTCTATCGCTCGAGGGCAGCTGTCGAACCCAGGTCGAGGGCCAGCTTCCGTCCCCTCGAGACTTATGGTGGGCTCGGAGCCCGTTATAGGTATCTGGGAATATCCGTCCGTGGATCTCGCCCCGCCCGTTAGCTAGGCGCGCCTTTTTAGGGCGAGATCGGCGTTCGGTTACGGCGTGGGGGATGGCCACGTGCCCGGCTCCTGTAAGACGTGGGGGGCGGTTAGGTGAGCGCATTTATTGCGGGAAACTGTTCCTACCTTTTCGCGCGGCCGTTGGACTTCTTCCCAGTATATAAAGGCGAGACCCAGGGGTCTGCGTTCCCCACCGGTCCTTTGCGCTCTTGCCATCCCTTAGCCTCAGGAAACCCTTGCCTTCTTGCGCTCTTGCCATCCCTTAGCCTCTTTCGCCCACACCGCCGCCGCCGCCGCCGCCTCCCCCTTCGTTCACCCCCTTCCCGACAGCTTCGATGGCTGGAAAGAGTCAAATCCTCCCTGTCGACGACTGGGCCGCTTCCTCGGTGACGGAGAGGAAGTTGGAGGAGTTGGTCGAAGACGGGCTGCTGCGGCCGAGGACAAGCCAGTCGTGGCCGGAGTGGATTGCGCCGCCGCCAACCCACCGGGAGCCGGCGCCCCCGGAAGGATACGTGGTGAGCTTCGTCTGCTTCCACGATCGGGGGTTCGGTGTTCCCTCGTCGGTCTTCATGCGTGCGCTCCTCCACTACTACCGGGTGGAGCTCCATCACCTTGCCCCCAATGTCGTCGCACAGGCCGCCATCTTTGCGGCGGTCTGTGAGGGCTACCTCGGGGTGGAGCCGCAGTGGAACCTGTGGCTTCACCTCTTCAAGGGCGAGCTCTTCGCCAAGAGAGCGGGGGAGAAGGGCGTCCTGAGCGCGGCGCGAGCAGGGAGCTGCGTCTTGCAGCTGAGGTCGAGCCGGGCGGATCAGTACATCCCGGCTCGCCTTATCTCCTCGAACAGCAGGTGGCACGAGGGGTGGTTCTACCTCCGTAACGACGAGAACCGGCTGTCGAAGTACACTGGCCGCGTGCTGACTGCCCGGGAGGACCGCTGGACGTACGGAGTGCCGGAGGTCGAGAAGCTGCGCCTGGACCCACTGCTGGCGGCGCTGCAGCAGCTTTGCCTTCGAGGCTTGATGGCAGCGGTGGTGGCAACGGCGTTCCACCGCCACCGAGTAATGCCGCTGTGCCAGCATCGCCTGCGTCTCGACTAGATGACTCCGGAGGCGCCTCTCGAGGGGAGCCGGATGTCCCACGAGTCGCTCACCCTCGAGGAGGTGCTCCGTCGAGCCCGTCGGATGGTCGGGACTTTCAAGATGGAGGAAGTCGATCGGGTCCCCATGAGGCCCACTGAGGGGTTCGAGCCCGTGGTAAGTACTTTGAGTTGATACGCTCGTTTTGGTTTATTCGTTTCTTGGATCCCCTTAACCCGGTCGATGCCGGCGTGCAGGACTTGTCGGCGCTGCGGGAGACGCGGCCGCCGGTGCCAGAGGACCAGCCCGCCCGTGAGGCTCGACGGCTGCACGCCTCGAAGCAAAAACAGGTGAAGGAGTCGACCAAGAAGCGGGCGGCCCGCAAGGCCAGGGAGGTAGAGGCGCGGAAGAAGCTCCGGCGCCAGCAAACCCTCGATGGAGTTCCTCTGGCGTCGTCGCCTTCCGAGACAATCTCGGGGGAGGACGACGACAGCATCGGCGAGGACGACGACGCCCTGTCACGGTATGATGCCGCGACCGGGCTGGGGGACCTCCCCGATATCCGCCCCCTGTTGGAGCCCATCGGGGGATCCTCCTCCTCCGTCGTCGTGGTCGAGGAGGTCGAGGAGGACGAGGAGGAAGAGGAGAAGAAGAAGAAGAAGAAGAAAGAGAAGAAGGAGGCGGGCCCCTCGGCGGGAGGGGCCGCCTTGCCCCGGACCCGGCAAGTGGGGTCGACGGGGATGCCTGCCTCCGCCCAGGCCCCGCAAGCTCGGGCGGGGGCCGGGAGGGTGGCGCCGACATCGTCGTCGGCGGCGCCATCGTCGGGCATAAGAACCCGAGGCCAGCTGGCCTCGGAAGCGCAGAAAGCGCACAGTGGCGCGCCGGCGAGGGCCCCGCGGAGTATCGTGTACACTAGAAAGAAAAACAAGCGCTATTATAGAGCGGAGCATCGGCGTTGAACAGATTAGACTACGGCCACATCCGGGCTGATGATATTTGATTCCGCTATGTGTCCCAGTCATGAGCCCGATGTATATGACAATAATGGAGCTGTGACGCTCAAGGTAGCTTACCCAAGTAGCCTAGTGGATCACGTCGATGGACCCAGCCTACGCGACACCAATGAGGTCGTTAATCGCATGGGAAAAGGAAACATATTACAAACAAGTCGCTCTCGCCGTGCCCCAAGCCCACCGGGTTGCACTGCAGGCAAATGTTTGGTTTGGTTTGGTCCAACGGCCGAGCTAGCCACTCACACCGGTGAGTGGCCTGTGTTTTCCCCGTCTGAACATTCTCATTCCCCTACTTCAGGCCTCACCGGCTCACCCAACCCAACCTCGTACCGCCTGAACCGAGCAAGGCTGTGGTGGTCGGACCGAGCGGTTGCGGCGGGCCCTGCCCAGTGCCCAGGAGGAGGAGGAGGTGAGCCGCTCACCCAACCGGAACCCACTTGAGTGGGAGCCGAGGACGATACTGGCGGGCATACGGCGTGGCCGTGCGTCCACCGGTAGCGGCGGCATCGGCATTGACAAGTGCCCAGGACCAACCCTCCTCTCCCTGCTCCGCCTTTCGGCTTTTGGCTCTTTGCCCCGCTACGAGGACGAAAAAGGAGGTCGTTCCGTTTTTCGTTGGGTCCGCATCAACGAGCTGACGAGGCTGGAGTTGAATGGTTGATTGATTACGAGCACTGCACTGCACGGTTCGGTTCGGTTCACCCCCGCACGATAACTGTGGCGAGTGTGCTTGTGCTTAGCGCCAAGTGTTTGCGTGTACGAGTGGCTCACACATCACTAGTGATGAAAACGGAACAGAAATATTCCGAATTGACCGTTTTCGTTTTCTATATTATGAACCGTTTTTTAACACGAAAAATTGTCAGTTTCAATTGGTTTCACAACCATTTTCAATCATTTTTTGTACTCTTTAATTGCTAAATGTAGAAATATCCCGAACCGACCGTTTTCGTTTTTCTATATCGTAAGTCCGTTTTCGACCGTTTCCGACCGTTTTCATCCTTGCACATCACACAGCTGAAAGCCCGGCCGCCGGCCCCGGAGCAGTGTAGTATTTCCAAAGTACGTACGTGACTACGTGTCGTGCGTTTCTATCCATCGGTCGGTGTTAGAGAGCCACAACGCCACCCCGATGGTTTTCTTTTATGGGTGTGTTTAGATCCATTGAAAAGTGCACTATGCAAAAAAAGATTCCCCGTCACATCAAACTTGCGATACATATATGGAGTACTAAATGTGGATAAAATCAAAAACTAATTGCATAGTTTGGTTGTACTTTACGAGACGAACGTTTTGAACCTAATTAGTCAATGATTGGACAATTATTACCAAATACAAACGAAATGCTACAGTGTATTTTGGCTATCCAAATTTTGATGTAATGCCAACGGAGGAGCCACATAGCTATTCAAATTTTACAGCAGATGCAAGAAAGTCCGAGCATCGTAAATCTAACCGGGCTGGACACATCTCACGTTATGCAGGAAACATGTTTCGAACGACTACATTCATTTAATCCCTAAAGGAAACAAATAAAATTGAAACTAGTTACATGTTCGGCCCATTCAAATTTAAGTTGCTCGGACTATCAGGCGGGCAAACAGTTTACAAGAAATAGGTAACATCATTTCATCGAATATACTAGAGGGACGTGGTCGGGAGAAAAGTTGTGATCCTTTGTTGTAGAGTACACATCTGTGGTATGGTAACCAGTTGCCATCTGAAAGCATAATTTCAATTAGTGTCAATCGATGGAAGGGGAAAGCCACTCATGACTACTACTACTAGTGATACAAATGTTGTGACTAAGTGCACTCCATACGTAATATTTTTACTCATAGCTCTATAATGTATTGTCGGTGTTCGGTCCCGAGAGGGTCCTAAACCGACGAGTAAATGCTGCGTGTCCCTTTCCTGGATGGTGATGCAAGGAGAACACATGAGGGTTTATCCTAGTTCGGGCAAGAGAAGGCCCTACGTCCAGCGGGGGGGGGGAGAGATTTGTATTTCCTTGCACCGAAGTGCTTGCGTAGGGGTTACAAGCTTGCGAGAGAGGGCGGCGAGCCCAAGTCTCAAAGAGGAGAAAAAGAAAATACAAGGTGATTGCTTGAGATGTTGATCGCTATCTTGCGTATGGCTTCGTTGTCTCTTGTCCTCTCCAGAGCCCCGGCCTACCCCTTTTTATAGGACGAGAGGAGGCCAGGACGACGGGAGCCTTGAGATGATATTTTGTCGATCCCTGTTGAGGTGGCTGTAGCGACGTGTCCTAGAAATGGAGGGCCATCCCTGGACACCACGGTGACGAGACGCTGAAATGACCCGGAGCACCGTGCCATGCCGTTCTCCTTCCCCTGTTGAGCCGTATGAGGCGTCGAGGCCGGGTCGAGGCTGGGTCGAGGGCGAACGGATAAGTCCGAATCCCTGGAATCGAGGTGTACGGACTTTGTCGTATCCTCCCTCGAGGGTAACTAGTGACATACAGTGCGTGGTAAGGTGGGTATAGTGACGGTTTTCACCTCCCATCATGGTATGGGCGGTAAAACAGTGACGACTGATACTGGCATTGTTCCCACGTCGACCATGCTCGCAGCCATGCCGGTAGGTGGTAGTAGGTAATTGCTTTGAATGCTAAGGCTTTTGTCCTGGGGTAGGTGAAGAGAGGGGGTCGAGCGCCTCGACGCGGGCTCACGCGAGTCGGAGTGCGGTCGAGGCGCCTTGTCGCGCGGGGCATGGTCGAGGTCTCCCGTCGAGGGGGCCTCGTACGAGTCGGAGATGGGACGTGGTCGAGGCATTCCGTCGAGCTGGTCGTACGGGGCGGACCTCTCGTGCGTTTTGAAGTGGGCGGTGTTTTGTCGTGGCTAGGTTGTTTTGGTCTCGATTATCGTTAAACGTGGGTACCCTGTTCTATTGGTACCGACAGTAGCCTCCGAGCCTTTAGGTGAGTGTGTGATCACTCTCCTAGAGGCTTTTTGCCGATGAACTGGAGTCGTAGCGCCGTTGACTTTTCCAGTGGGGGCATCCGAGCGCTCTCGAGACTTCTCCGGTGGGGGCGCGCGAGCGCACCCGCCGGGTGTAGCCCCCGAGGCCTTGGTGGAGTATTTGAGAAAACTCCCCCGAGGTCTTATTCATGTTTTATCAGGGAGTAGTTGATGCGGTCCGTCAGCGGCGTGGAAAGGGCGGGTGCCGACGTGACCATGGAGGAGGTTGCGTCGGCACCGGAACAAGAGGTTGCACCGGCGAGGGGGCCGCGGCCGCAGCAAGACCTGCCGGCGCGGCCGGTGGGCACGGTGGAGGACGAGGTCGTCGAGCTCCCTACCGAAGCCCCGGAGGAGAGGGCGCCGGAGGTCGAGGTGCCGGCTGCGGGGGCGCCGTTGGTCGGGGCGCCAGTTTCCGAGCCGCCAACGGGCGAAGTACCGGCCCCGGAGGCGTCGATGGTGGAAGTGCCAGCTCCGGAGGTGCCGGCGACCGGGGGGCCGGCCACCGCAGAAGGGCGGGGGCCCGTGGTCCTTGCCCTCGACGACACCCCCCTAGACAAAGGGAAACAAGTAATGGGGGTCGAGGGGGGCGAGGCCACGGGTCAGGCCGATGCCTCAATGGCCACTGGAGCCGCGGGAGCCGTGGGCGAGGCCAACGAGGCCGGCCCTTCGGCAGGACCGGGGGGCCCCCGCCCGGGTCATCGTCGTCGTGGCCTGACATCGCCGCGCTGGCGATAGCGCGGGCCGAGGAGGAGATCCCGAGGTGGGGAGGGCCGTCCCTTCAGTTCAGGGACGCTGCGAACCCCGACGCTGAGCCCATCTTCACCCTGAATGACAGGGATGAAGTGCACCGCTGGCAGTACCTCGAGGGCGTTTGCCGGCACCTCGATCGGCTACTCCACGTGGCGACCGACGCCGTCTCGTGGGGTATACAGGATGCCACCGAGGTACGATTGATCCGTTAGCTTTTTTCGTGGCTCTTAGTGTCTTTTTCCTTGGTTTCTTTATCTTTTTTGGTTTCTTTTGAATCATGGCCAGGAGCTGAAGGAGTACTCCCGCCGCAAGTCGCTCTTCATCTGGGATGAGAGTGGCGTGTGGGCGGCGCTATTCCGGCAACGGGCCTTGGTCGAGGAGGCCCAGAAAAGGCTTTCTGATCGGACTGCTGAGATGGCGGAGCTGCGTACCGCCTATTCGACGGTAAAGGAGGAGGCGGCACAAGCTTGGGCGGCTGAAGCTGTGATGCGCACCGAGGTGGATAAAGCCCGGGAAGAGGCTGCCCAGGCTCGCAGGGACCTCGAGCCCCTATCGGCACGGGTGAAGGAGCTTGAGGAGGACGTCTCCCAGGTCAGCCGTCAATGCGACCTCCTCAATGTCCAAATAGGGCAGGTCATGGCCCGTTACAGCGCGCTGAAGGACGAGGTCACGGCGCTGAACGGGGCCGTCCAAGAGAAGGACGCGGCGCTCCAGATCTCCCATCGGGAGATCGAGGCGCTAAAGGCGACCGTCCGTGACAAGGACAGCGCCCTCCTGGGGCTCGAGCAGGCGTGCGGGGGGCTCCGCGACGAGGTCGTGGGTTTGAAGACTCACATCGAGGGTAAGTGTGACTGTCGTAGTTATGACATCGAGGCATCATGTTAGGTACTAACTTGTCTTGTCGTGTTCCAGAGCTGGAGAGTGAGAACCGGGAGGCCCACTCATCCGCCAACTCCCTGCAGAGCCTCCTCGAAGCCGAGACCCGAAGGACCCAGCTGCTCGAGGGTGCGATCACCACGGTGTGCGACGGTCTAGGGGTCGAGCCCGACACCGACACCGGAGAAGATGCTCCAGGGAACTCCTTCATCCGTTAGATGGCGGCGCTGGGTTGCCTTGCCTGGGAGAAGATACAGGACAGCCTCCACCACGGCGTGAAGAGGGCGCTGGCCGTCGTCCGCTCAGGGTTCGTGTTCGACATGGAGCTCGTTGCCGACGGCTTCATCACAGACCCGGATCGGACGGACGAGGATAATGAAAACGCCTGCCTGAAGTTGATCGAAGCTACAGAGGGGCCTGGGAGCCGTCTGGCCTCGCTCTTTGAACCTGAGGTGGTCCCGCCTGCTGACGATGAGGGCCTGTGAGCCAGATCTGGGCGCAGAGGCCCGTGTAATAAGTTAGTTATTTTGAACTTTGGTTGTGGTGGCCTCGGAGGCCCTTGAAACATAAACTAGTTCGTGGTTGGCTTAATTTTGTTCGAGCTTTTTCTTCCCTTAATGGCTTGGATTGTGTTCTCTTACGATTTACTTAGCACGCAGTCGCGCCCTTTGGCGCGGGGGAGCGAGTGGAGGTACCGTAGCCTTGGAGGCGTAAGTGATCTCGTGGCTCGACTGCCCTCGAGCTTCAGGGTGCTCTTGCGGCCTCGCAGATCGCGTGAGGACCTGATCTAAGCGGCAGGGAGTGTTTGTTGACGATCCTTAAGTATCAAATTTAATTGTCAACTAAACATGGAAAAGGATCAATATGCACTAGACATCTAGAATTAGGGTTTTATCTGACAGAATTCCACGAGTTTTGGTGTTTGTCTATTTCTGCAGGGGGTTATCAGAAAATACGGAGAGAAGGCCCACACGTCGGGTTTACATAGAGATATTAACATGTGCGCTAATTTTCTATCATCTAGAAGACTCCAGAAGACACGTGAACGAACGGGTGGCCAAACGGGGCCCAGCCCAGGGCGCCCGCCCTAGGGTTTGGGGTGGCCGCCCTACTCCCGTGGCCAATCAGCATCAACTTCGCGGATTATGCTCCACCGACCTAAAGGATCAAGGAAAACCGTAAGATTAATGTCGGTTTGATCCGACGGCCCACGATCATTTGAGGGGGCTATATAAGCAGGGCCTCTCCACCCCAGGGGAGGAGGAGAAATCATTATCAGAGGAAGCCATCAAGTTTAGGGTTTAGAAACTCTCTCTCCCGCAGAGAATTAGTTTAGCTACTCCCAATTCTTTCAAGTTTCATAGGATTGATTAGATAGAATTAGAGAAGTAGGGCCTAGCGCTCTGGATTTCGGATCTTCGTCAATAAAGATTGGTATTATTTCATATCTTTCTCTACGACTTTATTCTAATTGCATTATGTCTTTATTTATTATGTTCCTAGTTTGCTCTAGTTCTATAAGTGATATAGTTATGATTGATGATGAGTTCATGCATGAGTTTGCAAAGCGCTTAGCTCTTTTCACGTGGGAGTTAAGTGGTAGATCACATGTAGGCGTGGTGCTTAGATGTTATTTACCTGCAAATGTATCCTATTGGCCGGGTCATGTGGTAGTTCGCGATGGTGACAGCTTCGTTGATTCTTATATAGTCCACCCTCCGTTGATAGGACAGGCAGAATTTGTATTGCGGAGTAAGTCTTGCTATGTTTTGATTTACTTTAGCAATGTTCCTTATACATGAATGAAGAGTTTTTTGTGCTATATATGATCTTGTAGATGCTTAGAGTAGATTATGACTTAGTAAATAGTAGATACTTAGAATCCATTCTCTTGCTAGTCCGACGTCACCTTACATTTATGTGGAGTAGTCTATTTCTAATCGCTGTGTTATTTACCCATGAGCTTATATTTCATTATCTTTATTATTATGGCTTACCCCCTGCCAAAGCAAGTGACTGTGTGACGAGTTTCTCAGTAGTAATCATGTTCTTGCAAGTTTATCTCTAGTCTAAGCCTTGATAGATTTTACCCCTGTTTTCGCTTTCGCCGTTCTCTTAAGCAAAATTATAAATAACGATACCTGGAATACTTATCCTGGTGAAATGCTACAATGAGGTATTTTATCTGTGTGCTTGCGGATAGAATAGATTATTTTCTAGAGAGCCCTTATGTTTATAAATACCTTAGTACGCTCTAGCACCATGCTAGGGTTGACAACCTAGTATTCAAGTGGTGTTAGCTAGTGTCAACAAGCATTTCTGGCGCCGTTGCCGGGGAACGGTAAGGAAAGTCAGGAAGTCGGTCAAGGTTATTCAAATAAAATTTTAGACTAGACTATTGAGAAATAATTGCATAACAGCTACTATATAAATGAGAAATCATAGCAAGGCACCTCTGCTTTGGCAGGTTCACCCTGTTATTTTCCTATGTTTATATTTTTTACAGGGTATATCAGGATTGACTTTGGTGAATTAAATTCTTCATCATCAGAACCAAAGCAATCAAGGAAGAAGAAGCTAGCTACCAATTGTTGAAGTGATGGCACAGAAGACCTTACAGGAATTTTCTGCCCCAAGTCTTGAGAACATTCTTACTGGTCCAAGATTTGAAGTAGAAGAAGGTGTACCTGAGTTCGAGCTCAAGTCAAACCTCAT
Source organism: Saccharum hybrid cultivar R570 (assembly GCA_038087645.1). Classification (NCBI taxonomy): domain Eukaryota; kingdom Viridiplantae; phylum Streptophyta; class Magnoliopsida; order Poales; family Poaceae; genus Saccharum; species Saccharum hybrid cultivar. Next base: position 8,847,986 of record JAQSUU010000005.1, on the reverse strand, counting down.
CAACTTGGTGCAAGCTACACAATTCAGTGGGAAGGCACACGAAGATGCTAGTGCACATTTGCAGAACTTCTTGGAGATTGGAAGCACAATTAGCATCAACGGAGTTGACAAAGACGTCATACTACTTCGCCTCTTTCCATTTTCACTAGAAGGGAAGGCGAGGAAGTGGTTCTACACCAATCAAGCAAACATCAAAAATTGGACGAACCTGTTAGATGCCTTTCTATCAAAGTTTTTCCCTATAGGCAAAACAGCTGCCTTAAAAGGAAATATTGTCAGTTTCCAACAGCAGAAGACAGAAACCATTCCAGAAGCATGGGAGCGTTTTCAAGGATACATATCAGATTGTCCTCACCATGGAATGGCCAAATGGTTACTTATGCAGACCTTTTATCATGGATTAACCCAAAAGTCTCGTGAGTGCCTAGATGCATCTGCTGAAGGATCATTCTTGGAGTTTACAATTGGAAAAGCAGAGACACTTTTGGATAAGATAGCAGAAAACCAAAGCTGGTTCCAAGACAAGACTCAACATTGTCATCAAACTGAAGAAATACCAGAAGAAGTAAAAGCACTATCAACTAAGATGGAAGATTTGCTCCATTGGATTGACCAGAGGGCCAAGTTCAAAGAAGATCAAAGGGCTATAGAGACAGTATACAAATATCAAACCACCTCAAGTCAACCCAATAGCAAATGTATGAATTCAGGTAATATTCTCAAACAACCTTCATTAAAGGAGATAATTGCTCAACAAACTAAAACTAATGATGAAGTCAAACAAAGGCTAGATACAAATGAATCATTTTTAAAAGATATACACAATAAAATGGATTTTCTATTAACTGCCTTTGATGAGCAAACACTCTTAATAAGAGGGTAGAGCTTAAGCTAGCTGCTGTCTTGCCTGTTGCCACTAACCTTGAGCAGGTAAAGAACATAACTACTAGAGGAGGGAGATCTACCAGAGATCCCCCACACCCAAGAGAGAAGCAAAAAACACCAGCTCCAGTGCAACCAGCAATGATAGAAGAAGAGAGACCAGTTGAAGCAGAAGATCTGTTACAACCATCAAGAACTGGAGAAATGAGGAAAGATTTTCATGACACCAACTATTTGCCATTTCCCAGAAGAAACAGAGGACTACAGTCGGATGAGCAGTTTGGTAAGTTTGTAGAGGTCATTCAAAAGTTATATGTCAACATACCTCTACTTGATGCCATACAGGTACCCACATATGCGAAGTACATTAGAGATATTCTTAACAAAAAGAGGCCACTGCCCACCACTGAGGTAATCAAGCTGACAGAAGAATGTAGTGCGGCCATCCTCAACCAACCACTAAGGAAGAAGAAAGATCCAGGATGTCCTACCATTGATTGCTCAATCAGAGACCAGCACTTTAACAATGCACTTTGTGATCTCGGAGCAAGTGTCAGTGTGATGCCAGCATCAGTCTACAAGAAGCTTGAACACACAACCCTAGAACCAACATCAATGTGCCTACAACTAGCAGATCAATCAGTTCGACACCCGATGGGCATCGCAGAAAAATATCCCAGTCAGAATAAGAGATTTCCTTGTGCCAGTAGACTTCGTGGTACTGGACATGAACCCCGACTCAAAAGTGTCCATCATCCTTGGAAGGCCATTTCTGAGCACCGCCAATGCCCACATTGATGTCAGTAAGGGAGAAATCAAGTTCAGCATAAACGGACAAGAAGAACACTTCACATTCAAGCCCAGACCAGAGAGAGACTCTACAGTGGAGGAGGTTCACGAAGAGAAACCACTGGAGACACCATCTAAGGCAATTCAGAAGTTTAAAAAGATTTGGAGGTCCAGCTTGGGGCACCTAAAATTCCCAAACCCTCGCCGGGAGGTAATTCGGTATTTATCCACATTATTTAATTTTTTGCATAATTAATTCTTGCATTAGTCATACTCATCCATAGCATTATTATAAAAATCAAAAGTCCCATATAAATAATATTTGTGGTGTGTAAAAACCCATAATTATTAATTATTGTGGAGGCACAAAAATATTTTTCCATTATCATTTTTTTAGTTTCAATTCTCATAATTTTTCCTGCATTATATTTATTTATAGCAATCTTCTAGAAGCATGACCCACATCCTTTGGTCCCATATGTCATACACTACACCTCACATACATCATAACACATAATTTCACCCACCAACTCATCTCCACTCAACCAGACAACTTCCACCGACCAACCACCACCTATGCAGCATTATTTGGCGTAGGAGTGAAGCATGTGAGGGAGTGGGAAAGTTTCAGCCACAGAGGGCTCTCAAGTGGGGCGCCCGCCCTGTTGGCCAGGGCACCCGCCCTGCCCCCAGCTCCAACTATAAAAGGCCACCTCTCTACCTCATTCTCATCCCACACACATTCCAAAAAACATATGCAAGCTTGAGCTCTCGACTTTCAGAAGAAGTGATCTAGTGGGAGAGTGAGAAGGAGAGTGGAAAGGGAAAGAAAGAGTGGAAGAGAGTTTGGAAAATTTTTGAGATAGAGAGTGAGATCGCCTAGTAATTAGTGTTCCCGCTGTCCCAAGCGGAATTAAAAGTTGCTTAGGGGGAAGTGCTACTAAAATTTATAATTCTCTCGGACGACAAACCCCTGGACGACTGACTTCTTGGACAGCTAACCATTAACATATTTTTCTCACATATTTCCATGAGTTTCTGTTTGTCCCTATTATTCTGCAGGATGTTTAAGAAAGTAAAGAGCGCGGCCAAGTCTCTCAGGAGTGGTACGAGGAGTTCGTCTCGACTCTCCTCATGCCAGTCGGAGATGAGTGTCGATCCGGCACCTCCGCAAGCTCCATAGTCTTCGTCGGGTGCACCAACAAGGTCCTACTCAAGATAGGAGACCTTGGGCTCAGGAATCGCAGGGAGAAGGAGATTCTCCAGCAGTTGAAAAACAAGACATTCATTCACACTCCCACCATCGATTTCGCCTTACTCCAAGAGACAGCACCGGTGAACCAGAGAGCTCCACAGCGCGCGGCATCCGCAAGGATGGCCACCCATCAGGAACATACATGGCAAGGAGCTGATCCCGGGCCAGAAGAGGCAGCACATCTGCACTATAATGATTACAACCCCAGAGTTCTTCGGGACCCATGGGCGCGACACGTCCAGCCAGAAGAACCACCACAAGAGACATGGCCGGAGGGACAATATCACCAGTGGGAGAACCCGCCTTTTACAAGAAGGTACTCCACTGACCCATATGGAGCTTCAGGGTCTAGGCCCCAGCCCCAGTTTGATACAGGAAGATACTCCGACGCCTCCTACGCCTTCTCGGGGGACTACTACCAAGAGACTGCCGCCTTCTACACCCGCACCGACAACACTCTCCTCGACATCCGCACTAGAGTGCAAGCAATAAGGGAAGACACCACAACCTTGAACAACAACGTCACGACCATGCTGCGCTACTTCAACATTGAGTGAAGAGAGCCACGACAACAACCAGCTTGGGGGAGTTCCTCCCCAGTTACCGAGTGAGTTTTAATTGTTTTTCCTATTTACTTTTTAATTTTTTCTTTTTTTGTTTTAGATATTTATATCTTAAAAAAACTTAGAAAACCCAATAAATATTTTCTTTCTTAATTTACTGCATTCCTAAAAAATGAAAACCAAATAAAAAGAGTGTGTAGATAAGTGTGCTTTATTTTCCTGTTTAGTTCAATCTCTAGACATAAATGAAGAAAATTCAAAAATATGTATGATGGAAATGATGAACAGTTGCTCTGTTTACTTACCTTCAAGTGCCTAGCTTTTATATTAGAGTTCTTCCAAGACTTGCTAAAATCTAAAATTTACTATCTGTGGGAACATGAGCCTAAAACTAAAGTCTAGGTAAAAGATAAGACATGATATAAAGTTTCAGCTGTTGTTTATCTTGTTCTTACAACACTAAGTTCTGGAAATTTATTTTGGAAAAAAAAACCTGCAAATCACATGATGAGTTCCTAGCATAACATTCTTACCACAGCCATACTTGCTATAATTGCTGTATCTTTCGAGTTTCATTGAGCTGTGTAGATCCTTAGGAGCTTTTCATGTGGTTAAATCAAGATACTCACTTGCACACATCTATTACACCAATCATTAAAAATCTGTTAAAAATATTGTTATCACTCACTGTCCCAAAGTATTGTTATTCTCTCTCTCCTAAAAGATCAAATGCAGAAAGAGACATGGGCTATGCAAAAATATGCGAGGAAATAAAAAGGGGCAAGTGCCCGGAACCTCGAAAAAGAAAAGAAAAAGAGTGAGACGAGAGGTAAAAATGGACAAGTGTCCGACAGTAGAATTAGGGGTACAAAGATATCCACCTGAGCGGAAAAAATGGACAAGTGTCCGATAGTAGAATTAGGGGTATTTACTACCCACCTGAAAAAAAGAAGAAGAAAAAGAGATAGCCCATGTTCTCTCCCAATAAAAGATCAAGAGAGGAGGAGAGATAGCAATATGAGGAACAGTGAGCAATAAGTTTTATCATCACCATCACTATTATTTACTCCACCACACATGCACATCTTGATTTAATTGTATGTTGAGTTCCTTTGGATCCGCAGTTCGATTAAACATATGTATGGGCTGTTGAAGTGAATCATGTCTAGGAACTCTGAGCTTTATTTTGAAAACTTATGCAAAACTCCAGAACAAAGGTGAGGTATAGATAGGAGGAATAGTGCTTGGCTTAATTATTTTGTCTTTCAATTACCTAAGGCTTAAGTACAGGTGCTAATCCCCAAGACACTTCACTCTAATCTGGGAGAATTTTATATGAAAGCATGTGTGCCTGTCAGGAAAGAAAACATCAAAGCAACTCCTGATCCATCTGAGTTTTAGTTGTTTGCTCAGGGACGAGCAAAGGGTAAGCTTGGGGGAGTTTGTTGACGATCCTTAAGTATCAAATTTAATTGTCAACTAAACATGGAAAAGGATCAATATGCACTAGACATCTAGAATTAGGGTTTTATCTGACAGAATTCCATGAGTTTTGGTGTTTGTCTATTTCTGCAGGGGGTTATCAGAAAATACAGAGAGAAGGCCCACACGTCGGGTTTACATAGAGATATTAACATGTGCGCTAATTTTCTATCATCTAGAAGACTCCAGAAGACACGTGAACGAACGGGAGGCCGAACGGGGCCCAGCCCAGGGCGCCTGCCCTAGGGTTTGGGGCGGCCGCCCTACTCCCATGGCCAATCAGCGTCAACTTCGCGGATTATGCTTCACCGACCTAAAGGATCAAGGAAAACCGTGCGATTAAGGTCGGTTTGATCCGACGGCCCACGATCATTTGAGGGGGCTATATAAGCAGGGCCTCTCCACCCTAGGGAAGGAGGAGAAATCATTATCAGAGGAAGCCAGCAAGTTTAGGGTTTAGAAACTCTCTCTCCCATAGAGAATTAGATTTAGCTACTCCCAATTCTTTCAAGTTTTATAGGATTGATTAGATAGAATTAGAGAAGTAGGGCCTAGCGCTCTGGATTTCAGATCTTCGTCAATAAAGATTGGTATTATTTCATATCTTTCTCTACGACTTTATTCTAATTGCATTATGTCTTTATTTATTATGTTCCTAGTTTGCTCTAGTTCTATAAGTGATATAGTTATGATTGATGATGAGTTCATGCATGAGTTTGCAAAGCGCTTAGCTCTTTTCATGTGGGAGTTAAGTGGTAGATCACATGTAGGCGTGGTGCTTAGATGTTATTTACCTACAAATGTATCCTATTGGCCGGGTCGTGTGGTAGTTCGCGATGGTGACAGCTTCGTTGATTCTTATATAGTCCACCCTTCGTTGATAGGACAGGCAGAATTTGTATTGCGGAGTAAGTCTTGCTATGTTCTGATTTACTTTAGCAATGTTCCTTATACATGAATGAAGAGTTTTTTGTGCTATATATGATCTTGTAGATGCTTAGAGTAGATTATGACTTAGTAAATAGTAGATACTTAGAATCCATTCTCTTGCTAGTCCGACGTCACCTTACATTTATGTGGAGTAGTCTATTTCTAATCGCTGTGTTATTTACCCATGAGCTTATATTTCATTATCTTTATTATTATGGCTTACCCCCTGCCAAAGCAAGTGACTGTGTGACGAGTTTCTCAGTAGTAATTATGTTCTTGCAAGTTTATCTCTAGTCTAAGCCTTGATAGATTTTACCCCTGTTTTTGCTTTCGCCGTTCTCTTAAGCAAAATTATAAATAACGATACCTGGAATACTTATCCTGGTGAAATGCTACAATGAGGTATTTTATCTGTGCGCTTGCGGATAGAATAGATTATTTTCTAGAGAGCCCTTATGTTTATAAATACCTTAGTACGCTCTAGCACCATGCTAGGGATGACAACCTAGTATTCAAGTGGTGTTTGCTAGTGTCAACAGTGTGCTCTCTTTCAAAGTTAGGAACCATCATTTAGACCTTTCTAGCATGAAGTTGCACCTCTAGAAGGCGTAAGGAGTGAGTGGAGGCACCATAGCCTCGAAGGCGTAGGTGATACTCCTGGCTCGAGAATCCTTTCGAGCCTTAGTGTCGGTGTTCTTACAGCGCCGTTGATCTAAGGAGCGGTTCTTGAAATTGAAAAAAAGAGTGTGAGTTTTTTCGGGGACTGGGGGGGTTCCCCCCTTGTGTAGCCCCCGAGGGAGGGTCGAGTCTGGGAGTGCAGAGTCGATCCTTCCTCATTGTGAACCAAGAGTTTGGACATTGCTGTATTCTTTATTCATAAAAAGGAAATTACAGAGCCTCGAAGCTTTCTAAGGAAAAAAGCGACGTAGCTGTTCGATGTTCCAAGCGTTGGTGAAGATTTCGCCCTTCTCGTTGGATAGCTTGTAGGTGCCAGGCTTCAGTACTTCTGCGATGATGTACGGTCCTTCCCATGGTGGCGTGAGCTTGTGGCGCCCCTTGGTGTTCTGGTTCCGTCGTAGCACCAAATCGCCGACATTGAGGTCACGCTTGCGAACGTGTCTATCGTGGTAGTGTCGGAGACTCTGCTGGTACCTGGCAGAATGCAACAAAGCCACATCCCGGGCTTCCTCGAGCTAGTCGAGGGCGTCCTGTCTTGTGGCGTCGTTATTTTTTTCGCTATAGGCCTTCAACCTTGGGGATCCGTATTCTATATCAGTTGGGAGCATTGCCTCAGACCCATAGACTAAGAAGAACGGAGTGAACCCCGTGGCTCGACTCGGCGTTGTTCTTAGGCTCCACAGGACCGAGGGCAGCTCAGCGGCCCATCTCTTGCCATGTTTGTTTAGCTTGTCAAAGATTCTGGGTTTCAGGCCTTGTAGGAGCATGCCGTTGGCACGTTCTACTTGGCCATTTGTTTTTGGGTGAGCCACGGCTGACCAGAGCACACGGATGTGATGGTAGTCGTAGAAATCCAAAAACTTTTTACCAGTGAACTGGGTGCCGTTGTCCATGATGATACAGTTGGGGACCCCAAAGCGATGGATAATGTCGGTGAAGAAGAGCACAGCCTGCTCGGACCTGATGCTGATGATGGGGCGGGCCTCGATCCACTTGGAGAATTTGTCAATCGCGACAAGCAAGTGGGTGAAGCCGCCAGTTGTCCTTTTTAGTGGTCCGACAAGGTCGAGCCCCCAAACGGCAAACGGCCATGTGATGGGGATGGTTTGCAGGGCATGTGCCAGAAGATGTGTTTGTCTCACATAGTACTGACAACCCCTGCAGGAGTGTACTAGCTTGACAGTGTCGGAGACCGCGGTTGGCCAATAGAATCCTTGTCGAAAAGCATTTCCGACGAGGGTTCGAGGCGCTGCGTGGTGACCGCAAGCCCCCGAGTGCAAGTCGCTGAGCAGGTCTCTGCCTTCCTCGTTTGTGATGCAGCGCTGGAGGATGCCAGTAGGGCTGAGGCGGTACAGCTCCCTACTGTCGCCAATGATCACAAAGGTTTTGGCTCGGCGAGCGATCCGTCGAGCCTCGGTCTTATTCGAGGGGAGTTCCCCTTGGATAAGGTAGTCGAGGTACGAAGCGCACCAGTCAAGCTCGAGGCCAGATGGCGGGGTCGATCCTTCCACCTGCATGGCTTCAGCCCCGGTCGAGGGGGCTTCCGCCTCAGGTGGGGGGTCGAGTGACGTCCCGTCGACCCCTCCATCCGGCCTAAGGTCGACGGATGGCCGCTGGAGGTCTCTTGTGAAAACGTCTGGTGGAACCGTAGTTCGACTGGACGCTATTTTCGCCAGTTCGTCGGCGGCCTCATTATACCTGCGTGCGATGTGGTTGAGCTCGAGGCCGTGAAACTTGTCTTCGAGGCGCCGTACTTCCTGGCAGTAGGCTTCCATCTTGGGGTCACGGCAACTTGAGCTCTTCATGACCTGGTCGATCACAAGCTGGGAGTCGCCTCGAACGTCAAGGTGTCGGACCCCGAGCTCGACGGCAATTTTCAGCCCCGTGACGAGTGCCTCGTACTCAGCGATGTTGTTCGACGTAGGAAAATGAAGCTGGATGACGTAGCGCATGTGAACCCCAAGGGGCGAGATGAAGAGCAAGCCCACGCCTGCTCCTGTTTTCATCAACGACCCGTCGAAGTACATGGTCCAGAGCTCGGCCTGGAGCTATGCGGGGGGGAGTTGGGTGTCGGTCCACTCAGCCAGAAAGTCTGCTAACACTTGTGACTTGATAGCTTTGCGCGGCGCATAGGACAGGGTCTCGCCCATGAGTTCGACCGCCCATTTGGCAATCCTACCCGAGGCTTCCTGGTTCTGGGCTATCTCTCCCAGGGGGAAAGAAGAAACCACATTAACCGGGTGACCCTCGAAGTAGTGTCGGAGCTTGCGTCGTGTCAGGATGACGGCGTATAGCAGTTTCTGAGTTTGTGGGTATCGAACCTTGGTTTCTGAGAGCACCTCGCTGATGAAGTAGACCGGCCTCTGGACAGGCAAGGTATGCGCCTCCTCGGCCCGTTCGACAACCAGGACCGAACTGACTACTTGTGACGTTGCAGCGACATACAGTAGGAGCGGTTCCCCTGGGGTCGGAGGGACGAGGATGGGTGAGTTAGAGAGCGCGGCCTTGAGTTTTGTGAGAGCTTCCTCAGCTTCGAGGGTCCATGAAAAATGCGGTGATTTCTTTAGGAGACGGTACAGAGGGAGCGCCTTTTCACCGAGGCATGAAATGAAACGGCTAAGTGCTGCGAGGCAACCCGTGACCCTCTGTACGCCCTTAAGATCTCGGATGGGGCCCATCTTTGTTATCGCTGAGATTTTTTCAGGGTTGGCCTCGATGCCGCGTTTGGACACGATGAACCCTAAAAGCATGCCTCGGGGGACGCCGAAGACGCATTTCTCTGGGTTAAGTTTGATGTTTCTTGCCCGGAGGCATTTAAAGGCTACGTCGAGGTCGCTGACCAGATTGTCGGCTTGCTTTGTTTTGACAACGATGTCATCGACATAAGCTTCGACGGTCGACCCAATGTGTTCCCCGAAAATATGCTGCATGCACCGCTGGTACGTAGCCCCTGCGTTCCGGAGACCGAAGGGCATCGTAACATAGCAATACATGCCGAAGGGGGTAATGAATGAAGTCACGAGCTGGTCGGACTCCTTCATTTTGATCTGATGGTAACCGGAATACGCGTCTAAGAACGAAAGGGTTTCACATCCCGCAGTGGAATCGACGATTTGATCAATGCGTGGCAAAGGGAAAGGAACTTTTGGACATGCTTTATTCAAACTAGTATAGTCTACACACATTCTCCATTTTCCACTCTTTTTCTTAACTAACACAGGATTAGCTAGCCACTCGGGATGATGAACTTCCTTGATGAACCCGGCCTCCAGTAGCTGGTGGATTTCCTCGCCGATGACCCTGCGCTTCTCCTCGTCGAAGCGGCGCAGGCGTTGCTTCACCGGTTTGGATCCGGCCCGGATCTCCAAGGCGTGCTCGGCGACCTCCCTGGGTATGCCCGGCATATCCGATGGACTCCATGCAAAGATGTCGACGTTTGCGCGGAGAAAGTCGACGAGCACGGTTTCCTATTTTGGATCGAGGGTGGCGCTGATCCTCAGCGCCTTCCTGTTGGGATCGGCGGGGTCGAGGGGTACGAGCTTGACGTCTTCCGCGGGCTCGAAGCTGCCGGCATGGCGCTTTGGGTCAGGAATCTCGTTGGCGAGACCGTCGAGGTCTGCAGCCAAAGTCACCGATTCCAAAACAGCCTCGCCGTGTTCGACGCACTCGACGTCACATTCGTAGGCGTGTTCATACGAGGGCCCCACAGTGATGACGCCGTTTGGGCCTGGCATCTTGAGCTTGAGATAGGTGTAGTTTGGCACAGCCATGAACTTGGCGTAGCACGGGCGCCCGAGGATAGCGTGATATGTCCCGCGGAACCTGACCACTTCGAAGGTGAGGGTCTCCTTCCTGAAGTTGGCCGGTGTGCCAAAACAAACAGGCTGATCGACCTGTCCGAGGGGTTCCACCCATTTCCCTGGCACGACCCCGTGGAAGCCCCCAACGCTAGGTTGAAGGCGTGCTCTCTCGACCCCCAGGAGGTCGAGGGTCTGGGAGTAGATGATGTTGAGGCTGCTGCCACCGTCCATGAGCACTTTGGTGAGGCGTGTGTTGGCGATGACAGGATCGATGACAAGAGGGTAGACCCCCGGATTGGGGACGTAATGAGGATGATCATCACGGTCGAAAGTGATGGCCACCGCAGACCAGTCAAGGAACCGGGGGACCGCCGCTTGTACGGAGAAAACCTTGCGCCGCTCTCGCTTGCGTTGGCGGGCTGAGAGGCGGGTCGAGGGTCCTCCGTAGATCATGAAGCAGTCATTGATCTCGAGGAATCCCTCATCCTTGTCGTCACCCTTGGGGTCTTCCTTCTTGTCTATGTTCTTACCGCCTGCACCCTCGAAATACCTGCGAAGCATGTGACAATCTTCGAGGTTATGGTTAGTGGGTCCCTTGTGGTAGGGACATGGTTCTTTGAGCATTTTGTCGAAGATGCCCCCACCAGGGGGGGCTCGAGGCTTCTTGCGCTCGGTAGCAGCGACAAGCTCGTCGGCCGGGGCCTCGAGCTTGCCCTGCTAGCCTTTCTTCTTCTTACGGTTGTTCCGCTTAGGGCCCCGGGTGGAGCTCGCGGGATCGTCGGCCTTCTGCTTCCCTTTGTCCTGCTCGCCTCCGAAGATGGCACCAACTGCCTCCTCGCCGGCGGCGAAGTTGGTGATGATGTCCATCAATCCGTTGGCCGTGAGTGGGGTGTGACGACCCAACTCTCGGACCAGCTCCTTGCAGGTGGTGCCAGAGAGGAAAGCCATGATCACGTCAGAGTCGGTGACGTTGGGGAGCTCAGTGCGCTGCCTAGAGAAGCGCCGGATGTAATCCCAGAGGGATTCACCCGGTTTCTGCTTGCAACTCCGGAGATCCCACGAGTTGCCAGGGCGCATGTAAGTTCCCTTGAAGTTTCCCTCGAACACCCTCACGAGATCATCCCAGTCATGGATCTGTTGAGGCGGGAGATCCTCGAGCCAGGCTCGGGCGGTGTCGGAGAGGAATAGGGGGAGCTGTCGGAAGATGACCCAGTCATTGGTGGCCCCGCCCAGTTGACATGCCAAGCGGAAATCGGCGAGCCAAAGTTCTGGTTTGGTTTCGCTGTTGTACTTAGCAAGAGTCGTGGGGGGGCGAAACCGCGCCGGGAGTATGGTTTCACGGATGGCCTTGCTGAAGACCCGTGGGCCCGGAGGCTCGGGTGAAGGGCTACGATCCTCCGAGCTGTCGTAACGCCCGCCCCTGTGCACGTGGTAACCTTGAGCCACGCCATCACCGTGCTTGCGCGTGCGGCGCTCGACGATGTTGCCACGGGTGTCTCGAGGCCCATGGTCGTGAGCGATGTGCTCGGGGGCGGGAGCCATTCGAATCCATCGGGGAGGTTCGGGATGAACCGAGGCCTCTCTCTCCTATCGGGAGGGCTCTGCGAGCCGCTCCGAGGCAGGCTCGCATCGCCTCAAGGCAGAGCTCTCGACCTGCTGCAGGGCAGCGGTCTCGAGGAGTTCTCGGATCTCATCTCGGGCCCGGCGAGCATCGGGGTTTGACGGCTCGGGCATATTGCGGAGGAGCATGGTGACGGCGACGACGTTCTGGCTGGCTCGAGCGAAAACCGGGGGGTCGGTCACCCGGTCCTCGTCGATGCGACGGTTGACGTCGCGAGCTCTCTCGCGAGCTCTCCCACCAAGTGCGCGTTCCGCACGCTCACGCTCGAGGGTTTGCTGAAGCAGACACAGGTTTTCCCGTTCCTCGTCGAGCCTTTCCTGTAACTCGCGGATTTGCTCGAGCTGCATTCCTTAATCCGCAAGGAGTTGAGCCTCGTCCCGCTCGGCAGGGAGCTCGACATGAGGGGGCGTGTGCCTTCCTCCGACCGGCTCTTCTTCTTGCGAATCCGACGTGCTTTCAACATCGACGTTGAAGCACTCGCGGGTCGGATCGTAGGTGTCATCAGCCGAGTCAGAGTCAGGAGCGCCGAAATAATAGTATGACGGGGGAATGCGTGGCCATTGCAGATTGCCACTAGGGTTGCAGCGTGGGGAAGCGGTCACGCGGGGTTCTGTTTCTGGTACCTCCGTAGAGTCCAGGTAATCAGAAGCCGGCGTGGACGCAACGAGGTCCAGAGTGGAGCGTAGTGGTGCCCAGGGAGTTCCTCATAAGCGCTCATACAAGTGCTTACGGAAGAAGCGTACACCTGGGCAGCTGAAACTAGCCCAAATGGGAACGGCGATGGAGACGTGGCTGTCCCCGCCGGAGCCGGTGCTCCGGACAGTGGTGTCTCACCGGAGGGGTGAACGGCGGGGTTCTCCGTCGGCATGTTACCCTCGGCCAAGCTTATCCTTCCCAGACCTTCTATGAGGGGGTCTGGGTCGGCGTCCGGCTGGGGGGTGCCGGACCGGGGGATCCCTTCACCCTCCGCGAGGTGAAGACAGTGGTTGCGCCGGGCTCGTCGTCATCGGGCGGCTCGCGCCTGCCTGGAACGACGGTACCGGCGGATTGCTCCCCCAGGCTGGGAGAGCTCGTAGTCCTCGTCGGTTGGGTGCCTAGGTGGGAGTAGGACCATGTCGTAGCCATAGCCAAGCGACATGAACTCCAAACTCCTGAACCAGATCACCGTGGCCAACGGGATAGGACGATCGGGGTCAACCATCCAGGAAAAAGGCGGGAAAGCGACGTCGGCACGCAGCGATCCCCTACCTGGCGCGCCAACTGTCGGTGTTCGGTCCCGAGGGGGTCCTAAACCGACGAGTAAATGCTGCGTGTCCCTTTCCTGGATGGTGATGCAAGGAGAACACATGGGGGTTTATCCTGGTTCGGTCAAGAGAAGGCCCTACGTCCAGCGGGGGGGAGAGATTTGTATTTCCTTGCACCGAAGTGCTTGCGTAGGGGTTACAAGCTTGCGAGAGAGGGCGGCGAGCCCAAGTCTCAAAGAGGAGAAAAAGAAAATACAAGGCGATTGCTTGAGATGTTGATCGCTATCTTGCGTATGGCTTCGTTGTCTCTTGTCCTCTCCAGAGCCCCGGCCTACCCCTTTTTATAGGACGAGAGGAGGCCAGGACGACGGGAGCCTTGAGATGATATTTTGTCAATCCCTGTTGAGGTGGCTGTAGCGACGTGTCCTAGAAATGGAGGGCCATCCCTGGACACCACGGTGACGACACGCTGAAATGACCCGGAGCGCCGTGCCATGCCGTTCTCCTTCCCCTGTTGAGCCGTATGAGGCGTCGAGGCCGGGTCGAGGCTGGGTCGAGGGCGAACGGATAAGTCCGAATCCCTGGAATCGAGGTGTACGGACTTTGTCGTATCCTCCCTCGAGGGTAACTAGTGACGTACAGTGCGTGGTAAGGTGGGTACAGTGACGGTTTTCACCTCCCATCATGGTATGGGCGGTAAAACAGTGACGACTGATACTGGCATTGTTCCCACGTCGACCATGCTCGCAGCCATGCCGGTAGGTGGTAGTAGGTAATTGCTTTGAATGCTAAGGCTTTTGTCTTGGGGTAGGTGAAGAGAGGGGGTCGAGCGCCTCGATGCGGGCTCACACGAGTCGGAGTGCGGTCGAGGCGCCTTGTCGCGCGGGGCGTGGTCGAGGTCTCCCATCGAGGGGGCCTCGTACGAGTCGGAGATGGGACGCGGTCGAGGCATTCCGTCGAGCCGGTCTCGTATGGGGCGGACCTGTCGTGCGTTTTGAAGTGGGCGGTGTTTTGTCGTGGCTAGGTTGTTTTGGTCTCGATTATCGTTAAACGTGGGTACCCTGTTCTATTGGTACCGACATGTATAGTGTTTGACGAGATCAAATGTGCCACATTCAGACTTTCTTGCAAGTGCAGTAAAATATGAGAATGAAGCGAATGTGGCAGGAAATCTAGACATAAGAAGTGAATCGAGAAAAAGAAGCTTTTGACCACCATGACACCCTTGAGATTGAATGCCTTGTGCGGTTGTGATAGATCTTTTCTGTACTTATTTCATACAAATCCAAGCAATCATGACAGTCGAGGGATAGGCTGATTGCTATGACACTCTACTGTCCTACGAGATCAAATACGTAGCGGCCAGACTTTCTTACGTTCACAGTAAAAGTCAACAGATTTGGCTCCTCTGTTTTGCATTAGATCGGGGCGAGACTTGTTCAGATAAACTCCTGGCTGCATGGTTCTTTCAAGTTCAATAAATTTTATCAAAGACACGAGTTGGCTTTAACAAAGATCAAATACACTCATGACCAAGACGTTTTCTGCTATAGTTTGGGGGCCATCGACCACCCCACGACCGAGATATTTGCGTGGGTGGGCGGTGGGGCTTCACCCCCTCACGTCAATGTGACGTGTAACGTCCCGCCTCCTCGAGGCCGGGCCTGCTTACATCTGGCTGCTTTCTAGGACATAGACTGACCTCACAGACCAACATAAGTCTTTTCTGCTCACTTTGTCCTCACTCGTGCGCACCCGGGAAGAACTTCCCGGTCGGTCACCCATCGCTCCAGGCCAAGCACGCTTAACTTTGGAGTTCTTTTGAGATGGGTTTCCGGAAAAGAAGTTGCAACTTGTTGGTATGAGTATTCTATTAATCCTGTTAAGCCCTGGGCCGGGATGTTACATGACGGGCCGGGAAGGTGACATCCCCTATGGTAACAGGCTGTTGACGTCACCCACACATGCGTGCCTGTGCGGGAATGCAAGAGCATGTCATCCAAGTAGTCAAGATTTCAGACTACCAGACCTTGTGTGATCCTGTGAAGTATAAAAATTCTGAATAAAAATAATCTTCAATGCATGTGAAGGCTCTAGTTTGGTTTTGGTGAATTGATGAAACCCTAAGTGCTAACCTAGTTTATCATAATGATCATGAGATAGGTCACACATTCCAAGTGGTGAAGCAAATGGTGATGATTAGGATGACGGTGTAATCATGGAGATGATCAAGCGCTTGGACTTGGAAAAGAAGAAAGAGAAAAACAAAAAGCTCAAGGCAAAGGTGAAACTTGGTAGGAGCTTTTTGGTTTGGTGATCGAGACACTTATCAAGTATGATCACATTTAGGATTGATAGTCGTACTATTAAGAGAGGTGAAACTCGTATCGAAATGCGGTTATCAAAGTGCCACTAGATGTTCTAACTCATTACTTATGCATTTAGATTCTAGTGAATACTAATACCCTCAAAAATGTTTGTGAAAATATGCTAACACATGTGCACAAGGTGATACACTTGGTGGTTGGCACATTTGATCAAGGGTGGCATAGTTGGTGAAGTTGGGAAGCTCACTAGAGCTGACTAGACGATGGACCAGTGCGTCCAGTCAGTGGAGCTATGGTGCAGTCTCGGTCTCGATGATTGGACTTTAGAGGTTTTTATGACCGGACTCATCGATGGCGTGTCAGGTCACTTGTGACATAAGCTGATGTAAGGCTCCTGGACTTAGCGCGTGGAGGTAGTGTGGACCAGACGCTGGACAGCATTAGGTCGAGGTTGAACAAATGCGTCTGATCAATGAAAACCGTCTTTGGACCCTTACTAGATCCAATCAAACATGAGGTGGTGCTAAGTCAGGCCGCTCGGTGGTGCATCAGGTCACGGTGTTGGGCGCGCAGGCGAGCAGACGCTGACGTGTGGGAAGGCTCTCGATCGTTGAGGATCGGGCGACCATGGTTTAAACCCGGGACACATGGACGTGGATCATGGACTAGATGCTAGGGTGCCGTGCGTCTAGTCACTTTGACCGACGTGTCCAGTCACCCCATAACCAGTGCAATGAGGAGCCCAACGGCTCTATTCGTGGGGCTTTCTATTTAAGCCCCATGGCCGGCTCAAGCTCACTCTCTTGGCCATTTGCATTGACATAGCAACCTTGTGAGCTTAGCCAAAGCCTTTCCACTCATCTCCATCATTGATACATCATCTTTGTGAGATCGGAAGTGAATCCAAGTGCATTGCTTGAGTGATTGCATCTAGAGGCACTTGGTGTTCGTGTTTCACTGCGGGTTTGGCTTATTACTCTTGGTGGTTGCCGCCCCTAAACGGCTTGGGGATAAGGACACGCCTACGCTGTCCAAGAATTTTTTGATCTTTCACGGCGCACACAAATATCTTAGAATTCTCTAAATTAATGAACTAGTCAGCAATCTCAATTTCTTCTTTCTAAGAGGCTCAATCACGTAGAACAGCAGCAAATATATGAATTCAATAACTTAGCATGTGACCGATCACCACTAACAGGAGCAGGACGAGGAGTACCAAGTGAAATAAGCATACACTAACTTAATTGCATTACCAGCCTCTCAATCAAAACAGTATTGACTTGCAGTCATGTGAGATCACAATCAGATTTAAATATTTAGCAAACAAATCATAGCAAGGCAGCGAGTTCTCACGGATATAATAGATGCAAACTATTAGAAATTAGACAATTTCCAAGTTAATTTAATCCAAAAAATTAATTGTATCACGACGATGTCATATGAGAAAATAAGTAATAACATCATGGCATCATATATGTTCATCCGAAAACCATAAGCATGATCAACATGATTATATGCATCAAACCATGACAAAAGGTATATACCAGGAAGATCATAAAACATGTATGAACCAAAGGCATGATCAAAAACATATAACCATGTTATATAAAATGTACCAGGAAGCACACAAGCCATGAACATAACATAAATAGGGATAAACACATACATCCATGGCATATTATATGCAATAGAGATAGTGCAAAGCATGAATATCAAGATGTTAATACAAGATGATGAGTTTAGGGTGTACCCAGAGGAGGGTCCCATGCCAACGGCATTGGAGGCTCCATTCTCACTTGTACTACCCATGGTAGAATCAGTGAGTTGCTTGAAGTAGAGGATCATAGTTGGTACAGGGAGAGGATCGCAGTGCCATCCGCGCCTCTTGGAAGAAGAACGAGCAGATGATGTTGCCGAGAAGAAGAACGAGCAGTCGCGTAGTCGCTCCACAAAAACCTAATTGCCGCACATCCTGAGCAGGATTCTCATGCAGCAAGGGCTTCAAAGGCACCTGCTCTCTCACGGTTTCATGCACGCAGAATCACGAGATGGGTATTGACGATAGTTATCTACCATAATAAAGGGTTAAAATAAATATATAAAGAGCTAATAAATGATCACCAACATAGGTTTAGGGTGTCAACTAACGAAAATCCACGAGTTTTGGTGAATCTATATTTTGCAGGGGGTTATCAGAATAATTTAGGAATTGATATCTTCCACGAGAAGGAACCCACGTCAATCGGCCTAATCTCCACGTCACGAATATGCAAGAGGCTTCTAGAGGACACCAGAGGACTCCACGAGGAGGGCCACCACGAGGCACCGCCAGGTGGGGCCGACCAGCCTCAACCCTAGGCCGACCAGCCCCTGACCGCCGCCCCTCGGCTCCTTCCTTTGCAAGCTACTTCAACCACCTCCAAGGATGCATCCTAACCCTACGTGAAGGTCGGTTTGATCCAAGGGCCATGGTTCCATGCTCTGGGCTATATAAACGAGGCCCCAGACCCCCCTCCAAAGGGAAATTCATTCAATCAATCATCAACCAGAAAGCAGAAGACCAACCAGCAACTCTCATCTCCTTAGAGCTCCATCAGATCTAGGCATAGCTAGATTAGAATTAGAAGTAGAGGAGTCAAGCAGCCTTGGGCTCCAGATCTAGTCAAGAGGAGCTTGGTAAATCTAGTTCTTCTCTCTTGTATCAACATTGTTCTTCAGATATTCATCTAGTTCATTAGTTCTTCTAGTTCTTGATCTAGTTCATGTTCTAGTTCTTCATGTTCTAATTGTTTATGTTCTAGTTTGTAATTGTTCTAGTTCATCTTTGTCTAGTTCTAGTTCATTGTTCTTGATCATTATTCTTGATACATTAGATATGATTTTGTTCTTAATCTATATTATATCCTTGATTATTATGAGATTAGTCTACTTTGATTATATATTTGGCATAGATAGTTTATCATTATGTTTATACACATGTTTGCAAAGCACTCACCTTATTGAGTCATGGGTGGGTGGTCAACATTGTGTAAGTGTGGTACTTATACAATGTTTACCTGCAAATGCACTCTATACTCCAGGCCATGTGGTAGATTGTGGGTGTGACATTCCTGTTGAGTCCTTTGTAGTCCACTCCCTGAGTGTAGAACTTAGTAGAACGCGGTCTCATTACTTAGTTGTTACTCTATTTCTCAGCTTCGTAATGGAGATGTTCCTTGTTTATGGATATGAGACAACCTAGCTAATGATTGCCAGATATAATTGCACTAATCAATGTAGATTATGACTAATAGTTAACGGATTACTTAGGAGTTATTCTCTTACTTTATATTTTGATCAATGACTTGCCATAGTAGTACTGCTCTAAGGAATATCATCTGAATGGTCTGATTATCATATATTTTATCTCTTTTTATTGATTGATTCCTGTTTGAGAGTAAATGATAGTGATATCGAATATTCATATCATATGTGTAGAGTAGCCTTTAATTAATATGTGCTCCTCTGTTTGTTCTCCTTTGGTTAAATATAAATAACGATACCTAGGATAAACTTGGGTGAAATGTTGCAACGGGTGTATTTATCTATGCGCTTGCGGATATATATACTTTAATATCTTTATATAGTTAAGTGGCATGAGTACAATGCAACCACACTCTTGGTGTCATGTTGGGGATGACAACCTAACGCGAGTGATGCTAAGAAGTGTCAACAACAGGGAGAGCCATCTCGCAACAGAGGATACCATGTCTGTGTTTTGGAATTGTCTCTGGGGAGAAAGATAGGAGCGAGGACTCTTTATTTCCACAGCAGGGAGGAGAAGGGACCAGCCAGAGAGATTAGGAGATGGTAACTCACGGGATTAATGCCAACCCACATTCACCATAATGCAAAAGAGTTGAAACTCCCGCAATTATGAGAGGTGAGTGGCAAAACTGAGCCACGCCACGCCACGCCACGCCACGCCCACTCCTCGCTCACCACCTACCTGCCTCACCACGCCCACGCCCACGCCTACGCCAACGGCCCAGCCGGTGGTGGCGGCACACACGCGTGTGGCACGCTTTTGTCCTTTCCTCTACTTCTCAATATAGACGGATAAAATCCAACCATATAAGTTGAGTCAACGTTTAGTTAAACTCCCGTATGGTACAAATCATACACCACATAATGTTACAGACCATAGTGTTTGTTGATTTATTAAATGTATTATGGGCCAAGCCCATGATAAATCCAACAATCCCTACAAAATTGTAATGTTTGTAACAAAATGATTTCAGAACCACAACTCTTTTATATACCAGTGTTGCGATGGAAACTGTTAAGTTGAACATTCATCTAGAATAGTAGTTTCACTTAGTCACAACTGAACAATGGACTATGCCTTGAATTGACAGTTTTGCTGAGGTGAGATTCACTAAGGTCCACTACTGATACTAGGCTGCAATAGGCATCCCCTTTGTTTTGAAGCGTATAAGTCATACTTCAGTGCCTTTAATGCATATTTAGAGGTTACCCAAACCTCATAGGCTATGACCAGTAGTCTAACTCATATAGGTGTGTTCCTCAAAAGATGTTCTGTAGGACAACATCTTTTCTTAATCAAGACACTTAGAACACATTAAAAAACACCAACCTACCTTACAGAAAGAAAGATGTGCATCAGAAATGAGCCTTTATAAAGGATCTTTTCTCACAATTTACTACTAACTTGTTTCACCATCCTATTTCATGGGATCTCCGATCACATAGGACATGTTACCACCATACTAGATTTCAAGTGGGTCTCATACCCATTTCCCTCGATCTACTCTCTATCACATTTCGTGACAGGCCCTTTGTAAACTGATCTGCCAGATTGTTAGATGTGTGAACATAGTCTAACGTAATTACTCCGGAGTTTCTCAACTTTCTGACAGATTTTAAACGTCTCTTAACATGCCTCATGGACTTCATGTTATCCTTAGAACTGTTAATCTTGGTAATCACCGTCTGGTTATCACAGTTCATAGAAATAGCCAGTATCGGTTTTTCAACAACCGGTAAATCCATAAGGAGATCACGCAGCCACTCAGCCTCAGACCTAGCAGTGTCTAATGCTATGAGTTCTGCTTCTATTATAGACTTTGTTAAGACAGTCTGCTTGCAAGACTTCTAGAAAATAGTGCCACCTCCAAGCAGAAACACATATCCGCTCATGACATAAGCTCATCAGCATCAGAGATCCAGTTGGCATCACTATAGCCTTCCAGCACCTTCGGGTGTCCGGTATAACGAATACCATAGCTCATAGTGCCTTTTAGATAGCGCATCACTCTCTCAAGAGCACGCTAGTGATCATCTCCTAGGTTTGACACAAACCGGCTCAGCTTGCACACAGCAAATGAGATGTCAGGCCTTGTTGCACTAGCAAGATACATGAGCGAACCAATGATCTAGGAATATCTCAATTGATCCCTTGCTATTCTTTGATTCTTCCTCAATAGCATGCTAGGGTCATAAGGTGTAGGAGCAGGCTGATAATCACTAAACCCAAAGCGACTCAGAACCTTTTCCACATAGTGAGATTGTAACAAAGTTACCCCACCATCACCTTCTCTTAAAAGCTTGATATTAAGAATAACATCAGCTTCTCCCAAATCTTTCATCTCAAAATTACTCGATAGAAATTTCTTCACCTCCTCAATCACTTTGAGGCTTGATCCAAAGATCAATATGTCATCAACATACAGGCACAAAAATACTCCTTCACTCCCACCATACCGATAATACACACATGAGTCAGCTTCATTCACAATAAAGCTAGCAGATGTTAAAGTTTTGTCAAACTTCTCATGCCATTTCTTAGGGGCTTGTTTTAGGCCATACAACGACTTTAATAGCTTACACACCTTGCCTTCTTGACCATTTGCTATAAACCCATCTGGCTGATCCATATAGATCTCCTCCTCTAACTCTCCATTTAGGAAAGTTGTTTTAACATCCATTTGATTAATGGTAAGACCATAGGAAACTGCTAGAGAAAGCAACACTCGAATTCTAGTCAATTGGGCAACTGGTGAATAAGTATCAAAGAAGTCTTCACCCTCTTTTTGAGTATAACCTTTGGCCACAAGCCTTGCCTTGTACCTCTCGATAGTACCATCAGGCCTAAACTTTTTCTTGAACACCCATTTGCAGCCAATAGGCTTGCATCCATATGGACGATCAACTACCTCCCAAGTTCCATTAGACATGATAGAATCCATCTCACCCTATACTGCTTCCTTCCACAAGTCAGCATTAGGAGAGGAATATGTCTGTTCAATGGTCGTTGGTGTGTTATCCACAAGGTACACAATATAGTCATCCCCAAAAGATTTTGCAATTCTCTATCGCTTGCTCTTTCTGGTGACTACAATGTCATCCTCAAGATTTTGCATAAGAGGCTCCTCAATTTGTTCTATCAAAATAAAATTTTCATGCTCATGGGGAATTACAGATTCATGACTTATCGTGCTAGGTGTAATTTTCATGAAAAATTCATTCTCAAAAAATATAGCATCTCTAGACTCCATTATTATACCAACATGCATGTCATGTACTTTAGAATTTATAATTAAGAACCTATATCCAATGTTGTGAATAGCATAACCAAGGAACACACAATCAACAGTTTTAGGCCCAAGTTTGCGCTTCTTATTGATAGACACATTCACTTTAGCCAAGCAACCCCAAGTGCACATATATGAGAGATTTAATCTTTTCTTTTCCTATTCCTCAAATGGTGTGATTTCATTAGTCTTTGTAAGAACTCTATTTAGGACATGACACGCAGTCAAAATCGCCTCACCCCACCATTCCTTAGATAGTCCCACAGTGTCTAACATGGCATTTACCAACTCAGTTAGAGTACGGTTCTTTCTTTCGGCAATTCCATTACATTGTGGTGAGTATGGCAGTGTCCTCTTATGAATAATACCATGTTTCATACAGAATTCAGAAAATTCACTAGAGAAATATTCTCCACCTTGATCAGACCTTAACCATTTAATTTTTCTCTCAAGTTGATTTTCTACTTCAGCTTTATAGGCCTTAAAATAATTCAACGCTTCATCTTTTGTTTTAAGTCGATACACATAGCAAAATCTAGTGCAATCATCTATAAAAGTCATGAAGTATCATTTACCGCCCTTAGTCAAATTGCCATTCATTTCACATAAATCAGAATGAACAAGTTCTAGCAATGCCAAATTTCTTGCCTCAGCAGCCTTGTGAAGCTTGCGTGGTTGTTTGGATTGTACACACACATGGCACTTAGAACCTTTGACCACATTAAATTTTGGGATTAAATTCATATTTGTTGTCCACATGAGACAACCAAAATTAACATGACATAAGCGTCATTGCCATAAATCTGACTCATTCGAGATATCAACGGTGTTCACAACCTTATTACACACGTCAAACAAGGATAAGCAGAACAGACCTCCGCAATCATAACCTTTACCAATAAAAGTATCATGTCTCAACACAACACATTTATTGGACCCAAGGACGATCTTGTAGCCATCGCGACACATCATAGAACCACTAACAAGGTTTTTCTTGATGGAGGGCACATGCTGCACATTCTTCAATAGCACCGTCTTCCCCGAAGTAAATTTCAGATCGACTGTACCAACACCAAGAACATGCGCACATGAGCTGTTCCCCATCAACAAGGCTCCAGTCCTGCCGACCTAGATGTTCCTCCTCCAGTCAACCTCCTTTCTTGTTATTATTGTTCTTCTTCTTAAATTCAGCTGTCTGCTTGGGCTTTGAGTTGTTCTCTTGCTTGTTGTTATTTTTCTTCTTGTTCTTATGGAATGCAAATGAGTTCTTCTTTTGCACCATATTTGCAGCAGAAGTCTCAACTCCTTTTCCATGACCATCTTTTGCTTTCGCCTCTCCTCAACATCAAGAGTGCTAATAAGCTCAGACACACTGAACTCTTGCCTCTTGTGCTTTAGAGAGGTAGCAAAATCCCTCCAAGAAGGTGGTAGCTTAGCGATTATACCGCCGGCCATAAACTTGTCAGGTAACAGACATGGAAAAAGCTCAAGTTCCTTAGCCAGTGCCTGAATCTCATGAGCCTGTTCAACCATAGAATGGTTCTCAACCATCTTGTAGTCAAACAGCTGCTCCATGAGGTACAGCTCGCTACCAGCATCAGAAACCCTAAACTTAACCTCAAGAGCATCTCATAACTCTTTACCTGATGCATAGGAAATGTAGCTTTCTCATACTTGCTGTGAAGAGCACTAATCACAGCGCCTCGGAATAGGTTATCGACAACCCAAAACTTAGGCTCATCCTCAAGATCTAAGTTCTCAGGCTTCCTCTGTGCGACGTGATAGCAACTCATAGCAGTTAGCCAAAACTCCATCGTAGCATGCCATATCATAAAATTTTTCCCATCAAAAGGATTTGGCTTCAAAGCGGCAGTAAAACCACCAAGAGAAAATTACCAAATATTAGGTTTTTGGACTGTTAGATATTTAGACAATTTCCAAGTTAATTTAATCTAGAAAATTAATTATATCATGATGATGTCATATGAGAAAATAAGCAATAACATCATGGCATCATATATGTTCATTCAAAAACCATAAGCATGATCAACATGATTATAAGCATCAAACCATGGCAAAAGGTATATACCAACAAGATCATAAAACATGTATGAACCAAAGGCATGATAAAAACATATAACCATGTTATATAAAACATACCAGGAAGCGCACAAGCCATGAACATAACATAAACAGGGATAAACACATACATCCATGACATATTATATGCAACAGAGATAGTGCAAAGCATGAATATCAAGATGTTAATACAAGATGATGAGTTTAGGGTGTACCCAGAGGAGGGTCCCATGCCGAGGGCATTGGAGGCTCCATTCTCACTTGTACTACCCATGGTAGAATCAGTGAGTTGCTTGAAGTAGTGGATTGTAGTTGGTGCAGGGAGAGGATCGTAGTGCCGTCCGCGCCTCTTGGAAGAAGAACGAGCACATGATGTTGCCGAGAAGAAGAACGAGCAGTCGTGTTGTCACTCCCCAAAAATCTAATCGCCACACATCCTGATCAGGATTCTCAGGCAGCAAGGGCTTCAGAGGCACCTGCTCTCTTGTGGTTTCGTGCGCGCAGAATCATGAGATGAGGAGAGCCATCTCATAGCAGAGGATATCGTGTCTGTGTTTTGGAATTTTCTCTGGGGAGAAAGATAGGAGCGAGGACTCTTTATTTCTGCAGCGGGGAGGAGAAGGGACCAACCAGAGAGATCAGCAGTGAGGAGAAGGGACCAGCCAGAGAGATCACGAGACGGTAACTCACGGGATTAATGCCAACCCACATTCACCATAATGCAAAAGAGATGAAACTCCCGCAATTATGAGAGGTGAGTGGTAAAACTGAGCCACGCCATGCCCACGCCGACGCCCATGGCTCGGCCCGACCAGCGGCAGCGGCAGCACGCGCGCGTGTGGCACGCTTTTGTCCTTTTCTCAACTTCTTAATGTAGACGGATAAAATGCAACCATATAAGTTGAGTCAACGTTTAGTCAAACTCCCGTACGGTACAATCATACACCATATAATGTTACGGACCATAGAGTTTGTTGATTTATTAAATGTATTATGGGCCAAGTCCACAATAAATCCAACACAAACAAGCCAAACTCTATAGCTAAATGTATCAATGGCACCAAATAATTTTCTCTTATTAATGGAACTCAAATAGTAGCAACGATAATAGATGGGATTAGCTTACAGTAGATGCCAACCAATCCTAGAATAATTCTTCCACCCGAGGTCACGATGAACCACAATCAGAAGATGGGGAACTCTGAGAATTACAAGTGACAAACCCAAGCCATGGTAGCCTAATCACGTACTCCACGTAGATCCACAAGGAACTAGAAGATAACCTTCAATGTGAAGAACCTGATGGGATCACCATCCAAGGTTTCTCAAGCGACCGCTCGGCAGGGAATAATCCACAAATAAAATTAGTCTAACCATACATGGGCATCTACCCTGTCTATTTAGGGGCATGTAAGCCAGCCATCAGGTTTCCAAGTCAAACTCAACACATGACCAGGTTCGACTCAAACACAGCACACGCAGGCACCAAACACAAAAGGACATTTGAGCTCCTAATTGACTTGCTAATTAAAAGACTGGCAAATACCTGGTAGCTAGGAAACTATTGCTTATAACAAAATAATGACGCGGTAGCTTGACTAATAACTAGCTAGTTTCCAAATCATTCACGTGATTGGCCAAACACTATATCAAAGATGTAGCTTCACGTTATCTCCATCGGCCGCATGGAACCAAACTGGATAGTGCTTGGTTTCCTTTCTTGCTTCTCATCTAGCTTCTTGAGTAGATTAATTCCCACAAAAATTAGCTTGGTTGATTTAATAGCAATGGGTAATTTCCATTCCTTCATCATATTTTTCCATGCATCAAATGAAAATGCACCGAGCTTATTGAAGGACGGATCTTTTATATTATTACCGATAACTCGAGGAGCTATGGGCTCATCAATTGGTGCAGCGAGGATCATCGAGCGGAGGTCGGTGATTGTCTTTGGCTCTGATCATGGTAATTGTGAGGGGTTCTAGACCTTTCCCTGCCAGAGAGCCAAAAGATACTCTAGTGGATTGCTCATGGCTTATGTGATCCTCATCTTGTGTTGGTTGTGCAGCACCCTATTGAGGGTTTGGCATATGATGCCAATTAGCGTGTGAACCTCTAAGTGAGTGAATCGCCACAATGAGGACTAGCTTGCAGCAAGCAAGTGAAACTCTATAAAAAATCTTGTGTCACCTTGTCCAAGAATTTCATTGGTTATCTTGTAATTGATTGATTGGCTCCATCTTGTGTTTGGCTCATACCTTGACACGTCAGTATAATCATCATCACCCTCTCTTGTATTTACATTTTTAGTGTTGCTTTGCTCTATAGTGCAGATAGTCTTGAGAGCAAGCTTGTGTCGGATCTAGTGGTTAGTGTGGCTCTTTAGTTAGTCTTTGAGAGCTCACTAACTTAGTGTAGTGACTTAGCCATTGTGTGGATAGAGACTATAGATACTAGAATTGTGGTAGGTGGCTTATATTTTAGTAGGCTAGCGCAACATTCGCTTCGCCGCATATTTGTCTAACATGTTTATTTAGTGTTGTTGTAGAAATTTTTATAGGTTATTCAAACCCCCTCTAGCCATTAGGTCCTTTCAGCATGGTTCTTGCAAGTTCAACAAATCTTATCAAATACTGCCTCTGTCCCTAAAAGAATGCAACTCTAGCACAGTATCACGTTTTAGTACCTTAAGTTTGACCAATTATAGATAAAAAATATCCATGTTTATGATACCAAATAAATACCATCAGATTAATTACAAAATGTACTTTCATAATAAATTCATTTAAACACATAACTATGAATATTCACTAAAAATTTGGTCAAATTTGAATCACTTTTTGTGGCATGCAACCCATAGTTGCATTCTTTTCAGGACAGAGGTAGTACACGAAAATAAGATGAGTTGGGTTCAACATAGCTCAAAGCCACTCATGACTACTACTACTACTACAGCTGATACAAATTGATTAGATGCACTCCATAGGCAATAGTTTTACTCACAGCTCTATACTGTGTAGTGTCCGATGAGATAAAATGTGTCGCATCGGACTTTCTTACGAGCGCAGTAAAATATTAGAGTGAAGTGAATGTGGTAGGAAAGCTGGACACAAGAAGGGAATTGAGAAAAAGAGCTTCTGACATGCTTGACACTTGAATGCTTGGTATAGTTGTGATAGGTCTTTTCTATACTTATTTGATTCCAACCCAAGCAGTCAAAGTAGTCGAGGGGTAGACTAAAGAGTGAAGAGTGAGATGTGTTTGGCTCGATCAGATTTGGTCTATCAGCAGTAAAGTCACCGTGAGTTAATTGTCAACTACTACATCACCCTTACTTGCACTTCTCCATCTTCGGTTGGTCTATTTAACCTAGGTCTAGATGCACCTATTGGGCTCAATCCACACAATCTTGAATCCACACACTCGTGAGGAAATCATCTTTCTTCATCACCTAGAGGTGGTTTGTCTTCCTCCTTGCACCTCTCATGGCCTGGAGCCCATGAGAGGTTCAAGACAGAGATAAAGCACCTTATAGGAATGCTAGTGTTTGGAGAAGGCCTTCAAGATTGAGTACTTTAGATTTCATAATCTTGTTGCATTTAAGCATCCAGATGCAAATGTACATCCCTCGATCCTCAGAGGTAGCAAGATTATGGAATATAAAGCACCTCACTGAGATGTTGGTGCAAGTTTTGCGAGGTGCTCCTTCTCCATCCTTTGCGAGGTGCTGTCGTTGAACAGGAGCTTGACCTTGATGATTATAGATCTTCTTGCAGATCTTGTGTTAACAGAAGATTTACAATCATTTGGTTCTCTCCTATTCTAGGGCCCCATACTCGACTGGGGGTGCTCGTATGTCATGTTGCATGGTGCACTGAAGTCCAGCCCGTGTTGTTTCTCAGTAGCTGGACAATCCTATGTGCCGACCTAGATTTAAAAACAGGGTCCAAACATAAAATTGTAAATGACCCAGTAACAAGCATCATAGGAAAATGAGGAAAAACAAGACTTGTTCATATGAACTCTGCAAAAAGAAATCTACAGTGAAAAGCAACCAACAGGGACTCGACCATGATCAATAGAGTTTAACCCACCTAATACAAAGTGTAGCAAAAGTTCACACAGACATGCAAATAAGAGTTTACATATTTACAAGGGTGTCCCACAGATCAAGGCTTGAAGCGGGCGTGCAAGACTGCTCCATGTTCAGCTTTGCTAAGATGCCGTTGGTAGCTGGCTGGAGGCTCTTGATGAGATCATCGATCTCATTGTTGTCCAATCCAGGTGGAAAACCATGCTCCACCATCCGGACATTCACCGCCTCACCAAACTAAAGCTGGACAATAGCCAGCGCCGTGGTAGCCGCTTGAGGAACGGCTTCGGACACCACAACTTCCTTGTCTTCTCGTGCCTAGGTGGCTTCCTGCAGGGCCACGACAAGTGGGGCGTGCGCGGCCACCAAGTCATGGCACAGCATGTCGGTGTGCAGCCTAGACACACACAACAATGCTCGGATCTCAGGGTAATGCTTCAGTAACTTTATGATATTTTTTGTCGCTTGAAGATTCGCCCACTTCAGAACCAGAGGGTTGTGCGGGGATAGATGGGCTCGATGGTGGCGAACGGTGATGGGACCAATCTCTGGCACCACTGATGGGAAGCCCCACAACGGGGGCGATGCTACCATGGAGGAATTGGTGCACAATGCAAGACAAGTTCTGTAACATCCCGGTCCAAGGCTTAACAGGATTAATAGGATACTCGTACCAATAAGTTGCAACTTCTTTTCCGGAAGCCCATCTCGAAAGAACTCCAAAGTTAAGCGTGCTTGGCCTGGAGCGATGGGTGACTGACCGGGAAGTTCTTCCTGGGTGCGCATGAGTGAGGACAAAGTGCGCAGAAAAGACTTGTGTTGGTCTGTGAGGGTAGTCTATGTCCTAAAAAAGCGACCAGATGTAAGCAGGCCCGGCCTCGAGGAGGCGGGACGTTACAGAATGGTATCAGAGCCGACTCTCGCGGTTTCACGGGCGCGTGTGTCGCAGTTGCGCAGGCATGGTGCGCATGGCTGGTGTGGACCCAAAGTGGTCACACAGCATGGCACATGCGCTGGCACTGGACACACGGACGTGGCCAAGAGAGGACGTTCCTGGCTTGGGATTGACCGACAAGGACGTCGGTCTCTTAAGGGGGTGAGGATGTAACATCCCGGCCCAAGGCTTAACAAGATTAATAGGATACTCGTACCAACAAGTTGCAACTTCTTTTCCTGAAGCCCATCTCGAAAGAACTCCAAAGTTAAGCGTGCTTGGCCTGGAGCGATGGGTGACTGACCGGGAAGTTCTTCCCGGGTGCGCATGAGTGAGGACAAAGTGCGTAGAAAAGACTTGTGTTGGTCTGTGAGGGTAGTCTATGTCCTAAAAAAGCGACCAGATGTAAGCGGGTCCGGCCTCGAGGAGGCGGGACGTTACAAGTTCAAGCCCAGATGATAATGGGGAGAGTGATCAGATTTGGAAGTCAAACGATTAACCAATCTAACTAGCGCCGTGTGGCATGGAATCACCGGTGGCTGCCCCCATCGGTGATCCAGCCCTGGTTCCTTGCCAGCGCGCGATGCTTGGCAATCTTCTTGTCGATGACATATGTCTCATGTGGGCGGTGGTTGGCCCAAGCGAGGACATGCTCCCTGACGATGGACTGCGTCTAACCACGGGTCACACTCTCTAGGCAAAGGGGGCAGACCAGCAAGCCATAGCGGCTGGCGCATATCATCAGCTTTTGGCTCTCGAGGACGGGAGTTGCGTACCCGTGCCGACGATCATCCTCTGAGTCCATCGTAATGCAGCCCGGAGAGCACTTAAACATGTCCTCGATAGACGGCAAGTGAGAGCATGAGGACACATGAGATCTGCTCATGATGTGGGCCAACAAGAATAGAGGAGGCCATGTAGCCTGCGACGATGGCGAAGTGGAGCACACCGGGAGTGGCGGTGGCGAGGGAACCACCGGTGCCACTAGCGCCAGCATCATCATCGAGGTCGACTGGGAGAGCAATGGTAGTCTAGGAGACGATAAGCGGGAGTGTGATAGGAACACCGGTCTCCCATGACTAGACGTCAATGCTGCTTTCACCAACACCGAAGCAGGGCGCACCATTGGCCCCGCCTCCTCCAAAGCGGGAAGAGCCAGTACACTAGAGGAAGTGGGGACTGGAGCCATGTGATCCTTCCTCAAGCAGCTCTTCATGGCACGGCCTTAGTGGCAAGCGACAGGGAGGCATAGTTTGGGACTTTGCGAGGCGAGGCGAGGGTTTTTTGCGCAATGCAAGGTGGAATCATTACATAAGGGTGTGTCTATATATCTATTGATAGATTTTGTACCCAAAATGTGTAAATTTTTGACAAAATAAGCAGCTGACATATCAACCAAAAAAACTGACAGATTTTCAATATGTGTAGAGGACCTTAGACGGCTGCTAGTAAATGTCATCCAGGATTTAAGGGGTTGGTCGAACAGTTTCTAATACTGCATGTGTTAGGAATATTCTAGTAGATTAATTTCATCCCCATGACCTCAAATATCTCAACAAGACCAAACTGATAGGACCACATTGAGATTTTGTGTGCTTTGGGTCATGTTCGTTGGTAGTACTAGTAGTACCACGACTGGCTTTGATCTGTGGGATAGCACGAAGTCATGTATTGTATGTGTTGGGCTCACGTACGATGAACCCTTGCTAATATATGAAGTATTTTGTGAATGTCTGTGTCAATCTTTGTTGAACTTGTAAGAACCTTGCAGCGATGAGCAAATCTTGCCTTAGTCTAATGCAGAACATAGGAGCCATTGGTGTTGAAATGTTATTGCACACGTAAGAAAGTCCAACCTTTGTATATTTAAATGCGTCTGATAGTATCCTTTGTAGTTTTTCCTCATTTTCCTATGATGCTTGTTACTATGTTGTTTATGATTTTAAGTTTGACTATTTACCTGTGATGCAGAACAGAGGAGCCATTGGTGTCGAAATAATGTTTACCTATTTCTTGTAAGGGCATCCCCAATGGTTCACAAACCACTAGTATAGGAAGAATTCCATTGGCTATCAAGGAGAGAGATCAAATAGCTATTTGCAAATTGCCATTGCAGATGCCCTAAACCGTATGCATGGCTCAGACCAAGCAGTGTAAATTTGACCAGCCCGGATGCCCAGATTGGACTGCACTGTTGTGACTGCTTAGATTGGACCGCACTGCATGCTTGACAGCATGCATACAGAAGGTCTGCCCTATATATACATAAAGCCTGCCTCGCTCCCATTATTTGATAGAATTCAGTGGAGCAGGGGTGCACGCTCATACGAAAAAATACGATCAGCACCGGCAGACTTTGAACAACGAGATACATATATAGTTGATGTTGTTGCCAAATTAAAATAAAGTCACCACCCAGATATATATACATAGATGTTTATTAACATGCACTAATTCAGAATTAATCTACCATAGTGATGTGAATAACTTATAGCACTCCCATGAGATCCTACACTCCTCGTTGCAAAACCTAGCCTACATGTCACATTCTACAAATCCGACGGGTACGCCGCAACCGATGCTTGTGCATTGATGCTCGTCTCGGGGAAGAACAGGGCGAACAATGGGCTCTACATGTTGTAGCACCTATCCTACAATAGCTAGTGCATGTCTTGGTGGCACCACGTACTGGTCTGGTTCTTCCACGGCAGTGCAGCCGGCCCCGCCACCTTTGAGCTTCCTCAACAGGTGTCGGGCAATGTCATCATTGCCAGCGCCATTATTGGACCAATAGAGCATGAGGGTTTAGACATACATACCAAGTTTATGGCCTACCTTGGCAGAGTGCTGAAGCCATTCAATCAGTAGCGTCAATGACCTATGAGCTTCCATGAAGATGGGACGCAATAATGATCGTCGTAGTAGCGCTCCTAGAAACCTTGACGCTGCAGCACCCGGCGCAGTTGTATGCGCTAGCCGACTTTGATGGTGCCACACACTCTGCTCATGTCTGAGTAGGTTGCCCATAGGCTAGCAAGGTCATCCATGGGGCATATGACTGTTCAGCGATGCGGCCAGTGATGTTTGCAGCCAACTCCATCAGGAGCCGTTCCATCATGATGTAGCTGAGGAAGAAGCAGAGTCAGAGCGCACGCACGACGAATGACGATGGATACAGCATCAAACCGGAGTACAGAGGCGTGACTACAATGAGGCAGAGAGCACTAGGGAAATAGGGTCGACAGTTTATGTAGGCGGAGATTCCGCATTCTAGAAGGATCGCATACCATGTAAACGTGCCTCAGGGAAGTGAATCGTCTAATACGATGGTTCTTTCTTGATGAACCAAATGGAGCCTTGCTCAATCCAAGTGTCCATGTAATCGTGTCTTGAGAAAGTGAATCATAGCAGCCATCAAGATTGGGTGCTTTAGATTCCATAATCTTGTTGCACTTGAGCATCTAGATGAAGATCTACGTCCCTCGATCCTCAGAGGTAGCAAGAATATAAAGCATCTCACTGAGATGCTGGTGCAAGTTTTGTGAGGTGCTCCTTCTCCATCCTTTGCGAGGTGCTACCATTGAACAAGAGCTTGACCTTGATGAATGCAAATCTTCTTGCAGATCTTGTGTTAATAGAAGATCTGTAATTATCTGGTTCTCTCCTATTTAGGAGCTCCATACTCGATTGGGGGTGCTTCAAGTTTGCAAGGTGCTTGTTCAGGGGCTCCATGTTCCCTTGTTCTTGGAAAATTAGTAGAGGAGACAAAGTTCCATTTGACGTATGTCACGTTGCATGGTGCACTAAAGTCTGGCCTGTGTTGTTTCTCAGTGGCCAAACAATCCTACGCGCCAACCTAAATTTAAGAACAGGGCCCAACCTTAAAATTATAAATGACACAATAACAAGCATCACAAGAACTCATCGCTGCATGGTTCTTGCAAATTCAATAAATTTTGTCTACTACATGCAAATAAGAGGAGAGCATTGCAATCCCACTACTCAATGTCATCCAACTACTACCAATACATACTAGTTCTAACTATAGATGATTAACATGACTCCATACTTGAGAAAAGGCGCTTTTGACCACCATGACACACTAGAGACTTGAATGCCTAGTGCGGTTGTGATGGGTCTTTTTTGTACTTTTATTTGACTCCAATCCAAGCAGTCACAATAGTCGAGGGGCAGACTAGTTGCTATGACATTCAAAACTAATGATCCTTTATACTGTGTCCTATGAGATCAAATATACAGTGGTCGGACTTTCTTGCGTTTGCAATAAAATTCAACAACAAAATGACCCTATTGGTTGGTTTTGCCTACAGGTTTCTTTCTAGTTCTCTTTCTGATCTGTAGTGTGGTAAACACGCATAATGGAATTCATTCGATCAAGTCTCGCATCGATGTAATGCCTAACAGAGGTGCCACATAGCTATTCAAATTTTACAACACAAGCAAGAAAGTTCGAAATGGCGTCAAGCTTCTAGCGTCCTCTGTGACAAAAGGGTGCCTCAGAAGCTGAAAGGTAAGTTCTATAGGACAGCGATTCGTCCGGTGATGTTATACGGTGTTGAGTGTTGGCCTATAAAAAGGCGACATGTCCAGCAATTGAGTGTAGCAGAGATACGCATGTTGTGTTGGTGTTGTGGGCACACAAGGAGGGATAGAGTCCGAAATGATGATATTTGGGATAGGGTTGGGGTGGCACCAATTGAGGAGAAATTGATTCAACATCGATTGAGATGGTTTGGACATGTCCAACGGAGGCCTCCTGAGGCACCAGTGCGTAGTGGAGTTCTAAAGCGGGCCGATAATGTAAAGAGCGGTAGAGGTCGACCTAAACTAACTTGAGACGAGTCCGTTAAGAGAGATCTTAAGGAGTGGAATATCTCCAAGGATTTAGCTATGGATAGGAGCGTTTGGAGATTGGCAATCAACGTGCCTGAACCGTGACCTCTTTGTGTCTTGTGCCCTTTATGTTCCTTGATGTGTCTCCCTATTTCTCGTCTCTTTTGGGTTTCATCTCTAGCCTACCCCAACTTGCTTGGGACAAAAGGCTATGAAAGTTCGAGCATTGTAAATCTGACCGGGCCGGACACATCTCAATTTCTACTAGAATATTCCCAACATGTCCAGTATTGGAAACTATTTGACCAACCCCTGGAATCCGGGATGGCATTTACTAGTAGCCGTCTAAGGTCCTCTACATTCAAAGCAATTCACTTCAAATTCCATCTCGTAACTGTCCCCTCGTTCATCCCGCAGCTATTTAACACCAAGTTCCCTTCAAATCGTCCTTGCTCCAACTCCAAACCAATTCAAATCATAGCTACAAACTAAGCCACTAGACCCATAGAGTAGCCATTGCCATGAGCTCCGTTGGAGATCCTCATGCCCAATTTTCCACATTCAAACACCATGTCAAGTCGAGAACGATGTCGAACAAACTCTTCACCATCAAGGATCCATCTGGCGGGAGCGACGTTGAATCATCGTTCTCTATGACCCTGGAATGCATGGTGACCAAGACCCTCAAAGCTGGCGGTCACTGGAAGCCGATGTACCTTGTAACACCCTAGGTGTTAAGCTTGCATGTGCACTTGCATTGCATGAAACATGAGCATATGCATTCCATTCCATACAATGCATCATGAATGTTTCACATGTTGCATAGGGTATGTTTCATTACTGCAACATATGTTTCATATATATATATAAAGTATATATGCCACTTATGTGTAGTCATTCTATATTGCACATGGTACCCTAGTGATGTTTCACATGTTCCATAAGTCATGTTTCATGTGTTGCATGACCAATATTTCAATATAGAACCCTATGTTTCATTTATAGTAAGAGTATGTTTCATATGTGTCAATTATATGTTTCATGTGTTATATGAGCTTAAGGCTATGTGTAGTTTACGCAAATGTGTGTATAGGGTCACAAAAATATCTTAGACTCGCTTAGGACAACAAATGAAACAATGTTTGCATTTATAGTTTGGTCAAACTTAAATTTGAAACAGGGTTTCACCAAGTTTGACCCCCGAGAGTGCTTTTGCTTGACCTGCATGGACCATGACCCTAGAAGCTTTGCATGTAAGTGCAACATAAATAAAAGTTGTAGTAAATTTTATATGGAACAAACTTTGTTTAATGACCTTGAGCTAGATCAGTGCCTAACATGCTAAAAATGGCTCTCAAGGTGAAAACAGTGTTGTTTTAGGGCACTTAGAAATTTTGCTAAGTGCAGTTTCAGTTTCAATGTACTCATTTTCAGAGCTCTATAGTTGAAATCCAGGTAGAATTAGGCCAAGTGTGTTTAAGCAAAGTTGGAGCTTGCATGTAGCTCTACAACTTTTACTAATAGAGTTTTTACAAAGGACAAATGGATCGAGAGATGGAGGAAGAGATAGGAGTGGGTTTTAATTAGTTGATCAAGGCCTAATGGCCGATTTGAAATGGCCATGGTGGCCGACCGCGTGCAGGTTAGGGGCGCCACGTGGTGTCTGTATGCCGGGATCGGCCTTGCGATGCCGTGCCGAACTGGAGGAGCGGGTCAACACGCTGCTGCCGCCCTCATTCATTTCGCCTCGCCCTCGCTCTCTCATGCGCATAGCCGAGGCGACGTTGAGCACTGCCATCGCCGCCGCAAGGTTCGCCGCCGCATAGCACCGCCACCACCTCATCGCAGCTCAATTCCTCATGCTCACTACTTCAACATGAGCTGCTCTTCCACCTCCACCCTTTTGCAGCACCGCTCGAGCCAAGGTAATGCGTGGGAATACATTTCTGCCACCACGGGTCTTGCCGGAGAGCCGCCGAGCTTTGAGCTCGCCGTGGCCAGCGCGACCCAGAGCCCCGCCATCCTTGCTCTCTCGCATCTCATCTTCCTTATTGTCCGTAGATGCACGTGCGGTGACCCTACGGCCAATGCTAGCAAGCCAAAGTCGGGAGACGGCTGCACGTTGCCGTGCCATCGCCGCCGAATCACTGTGCACGTGGCCTAGCTCATCGGCGCCACCCCTCTAACCCTAACCTACCTCGTTAGATTCGCTAGGTCACCGCAATGGTGTAACCACCCTCGCCTAGCCAAGCTGAGGCCAGAGACGACCACCACGCCGCCATAGCCGCCGGTGAGCCTACTCCGGTGCCCCTCTACCTCAACCGCCACCACCACTCCACGCGGCTCGCCGAGGGGAACCCAACGGTGATGACGCTACCGCCGGGGACCTCACCAGAAGCGAGTTAGGGCCGGTCAACCATCGTGCTCTGCTCGGTCTCACTGGCATGTGGGCCCATTGACCGAGCAGGTCCCACATGTCAACGGCTAGAGTTTTGTTTTTCTTTTTATTATTTTCAAGAAATTCTTTGGAAATTCATAATAAATTGTAGAAAAATAAAAAAAATGTAAATGAGAACTTTTTAGAATCCTTGTGAGTAGATCTACCTGATAGTGTAATAATATGATGGGGTATAGTAAAAAGTTTTCATTGTTTTTATTTATCTCTTTTATTTAGGGTTTTTCAAAGGGAAATTCATAACCTAAGTTGTAGTGCTGCACTTGATGTGAACATTTTATGGAAGGCTAGTCAGGATTTATGAGTGTCGTAGTAAAAATCTCATGATTTTTGGGTGTTGTATGTTTGAGTTATTAATTTTCTTTGAATAAATGTTAGTTTATTGTGCTATTTTTCATGGTAAAAATATATACCTAGTGACCATGAAATTAAATGGATAATGTTCTTGCATCATGGTAAAGTTAAGAAAAATATGAAATCTATTGTTTGATACTTTTCACTATAATTTCCTATTTATACAATTATAAGCTATGCTAGCTTGTCATTTTTGCATAGGATGTTCTACTTGTTCAAATGCTATGAAATTTATATAGTAGCCTATCAGGGATATGTATGTGCTACTATAATTTTTGTAAAATTTACTATACAATTTTGCTATATGTTTATTATTTCACCTAATTATCTTAATTAATTAATAAAGGCATGAAAAGAATTTATTTAGGGATGGCCACTATGTTTTCTAGTGTTCATTTGATGTGTGCTAACTATTGGTAACATTAGTGATGCTCAAATTATCATTCTTGTATGTAGTGAAATATTATTTTTCCTAGTTTTCACTTGTAGTGACTTTTCTGAATAGATTCTAGAGTTAAGCAAATTACATGGTGATGGTGATGTTTGCTATAAATCTTGTCTATAACAAAGTTGTATATAACTCACTTATCTAGTTTGTTAAATTTTCATGGCATTTGACCAAAGGATTTGTGAGTTATGGTTGTTCAAAGTTGGTCTTCAAAACTAGTTTTCTGAATTCTGGACAGATCTGAGAAATTGCTATGTTTGACTTTGATAACTGTTGAATCATCTTGAGATGAATATAAGAAAGTTGTATACAATTTCATAAGCTTTCCAAAATGTCTTATCTCGTATTTGTTAGATTTGTATAACTCCAGTTATGATCAAAACATGTAGCTACGGTCTGCAGTCCAGAAATTGCTTGAAATGTGTGAATGATTTGGTTGTTTTGTATAAGCTTGATGCTGTTGTTTAGGTGCCTAGGCTAATTAAAAATAAGTTGTTAGCTGCAGGTTCTAAGTCTCTTACAAATGATGAACAACTTTACCTCATATTGTTAGACCTTGGTGAGTGTATGTTTCTTGTTTTGGAGAAGAGATATGCACTTACTCAGTAAACAAGTGTTAATCTAGTATCACCATGTCACCATTTATTACATATACATGTGTATGCATCTCATCATGTATTATCATATCCTATGCATTCATGATACTTATGTTGTGCATATGCATGCAATTGGTGTTTCCGAGGGAGTGACATTGATCGAGTTCGAGCAAGAGCGATCGGAGGAGCAACAAGCAACTCAGGAGCAGGAGGTTCCGGCAGGAGAAGGAGTCAACATAGAAGATCTTCCAGAGTGTCCTGACCACCAACCTTCCTCATTTCTAAAATTCAAGCCCCGGAGCATTTTAAGACTCCTATGTTTTATAAATGTCAATTCAAGTTCTTTTATGTTTGATGCATTAAGTTATAGGAGTTGGTTGGAACCATTCGACACAAGTGCCTTTCCCTATATTGAGATATGCCTTAAATCCTATATTAGGTCCAGGATCGAGCATATGCTTAGCTCTGCTTAGTCCGGTAGAAGTTGGGTGATTTCCTATCACCTGCGAGATAAAGGTGGATACTGGATCACGGTTGGCTATATTTGCTATCGTGGAGATAACCATGTGGTGATGTGATAATTGGAGACCGGGTGAAACCTTATATGTTGGTGGTGTTGTGACTATAGTGATTCCATCTGTATTGATTAAGGACCGTACCGTTGTCGGCACTTCTGTCGAGAATGAACATATGCCTCTCGCTTAGCTGGCCGAATAAGTCGTTCCAACCACGAAGCCGAGTAGCTCAACTCAGGCCGGGGACACGATCTATTAGAGTACACACATTGCAAGGAGCCAGATGTGAGTCTAAGGGCAGGCCAAGCCTGATCATCCTGGCAGCAGGTCAGTTCTTGGGTGTGCGGCACTGGTCTTACCCGCGAATGGACCTGAGTTGTACCAAAGGTGACCCAAGGCGACCGTTGATCTAGTTGCCTAGGTTTGTGTTAGGAATAACTCCCCAGCTGGTTGGAATCGATTCGAATCGCCATCTCTCCTGGATAGTGAGAAACTCGACTAGCTTCGGCATCGTAGTAACTTAATGAAAGGTAATGGTTATGATGGACATGAAAATGTTATACCTGATATGGTTATTATTGTGATGACTTAATTGTACACAACGTGTTTGGCACAGGTTAGTTGCTAATCTAGATGGGATAGCTATAATTAACTTGATGACAGAATTATAAAATGTGTGATTCAACTAATGGCTTTTTATGCAAAATGTCGTCAAGCTAGAACCACTTATAAAGACTTGCATGATCTTTGGTGTCACTTTATTTCTGGTTTATGATAGGTAAGTCTAGCTGAGTATATTCTTGTACTCAGGGTTTATTCCATCTTATTGCAGATGGCATGATGTATCATGGGTACTGTCAAAATTGCCTTCACCCTGCTATGGATGAAGATTAGACCATGAGGCGTGGTCTCTCTAAGTTATCTTACCTATGATGCTTTTGCTAAATATGACCATGGTACTGGCATATAATTGAACTAAGTGTTGCATTTTTTTAAAACTACTTTGCTTCCACTACCTGAACTTGGTTTGTAATAATTATGTGAACTCTGATGTAACACCCCAGGTGTTTATCACCAATTAAGTAGTGGGTTTAAGCTCAAACATGAGTGGAGATGACAATGTCGAGGTTAACCTATGGAGGTGAGTCTAACCTAAAGTTGGTTGTTGCACCATTGCTTTACATATAGGCCCCTTTTCAAGATATATGCTTGGGTAGTGTTATTTCAATATCTCCATGTGTCTCACCTTAGTACCTATCTATATTGATCCCTGGAAAAGTTTCATGAAGTTTGGAATCAAAAAGTCACATGAAATGATAAGTTCCATTCCTATTGGAATTTGCCCCATTAAGTTAATGGAACTATAGATCATCAACCAAGCTTTGCCAATTTACCCAAATGACTATAGATGAACTCTACAACAAAAGTCATGAAGGGTTCATGTTGAGCAAATGTCAAGAAATTGCCCCGATTGGCCTAAAACCCTAGTTTCGGCTTTACCGAGTTGATACTTTGACCAAAGTAGAAGTTTGACTTCTGTACCAGTTATGAGGTTTGACCTTAAACAAAAGTTGTAGATCATCTTGTTTAGAACAAACTTTATTTAATGGTCAAGAGCTAGTTTGGCCTCTAACCTAGTCAAATAGAGATCACAAGGTGGAATAAGCTGCTGTTTTGTTTGAAGCTAGAAAATATTCCAAGTCCTAGAATGGGCAGCAATGAGTTGACTTGTTTGGTGATCTTTATCTCCCTAACCATGCTGAACCAGTCCATGGCCCTTTAATAAAAGTTGTTGTTTAGTTTGTATGCTACAAACTTTATTAAAGGACCCAAGCCTGATTTCATCCCTAAGTTTGTCAAACAGAGGCTTGAAGTTTGAATATCCTACAGTTTTCAGACTTAACATATTCTAAGCCTAGAATCCATAGTCATCGACGTTGGAATGCCGCGTTCTCATGTTTTTGCTAAACAACTTAAGTTGAGGCAAATACAAAAGTTGGAGCTTACTTGATGGGGAATAACATACGAGAGGTTGGCACCATTTGCATTTCATTTTGACCCTCAATTTGATACTTGCTCATTGCTAATTAAAGTGTTGACAGTGCAAACTTTGGAGTTAATTATCTCCTAAACTAGAGACCTAATGGCCGAGCGCCCCTAACCAAAATTGGAGAGCTTTAGGTGTAGATCAAACTTCGTTTTTGGCCTATCTCAAAATTCGGTCCGTAGACGGCCCAAATTGGTGCTCCACTTCATCCACACCGCCACGCGCCAGGTGTTCGTTGAAATGCCGCAAAGGGTGACGCGTGTCCGAGC
Source organism: Saccharum hybrid cultivar R570 (assembly GCA_038087645.1). NCBI lineage: Eukaryota > Viridiplantae > Streptophyta > Magnoliopsida > Poales > Poaceae > Saccharum > Saccharum hybrid cultivar. The sequence continues at coordinate 8,807,178 of JAQSUU010000005.1, read as the reverse complement.
GTGTGGCGACCATGCCCGACACCGCGCCCCACCATTGCTGCTCCTCCCAGCCTTGTATGCCGTGCCCTGGGTCACTGGGAGAGGCCGAGGCCGAGCTCTCCATCTCCCACTCTCCCTCGCACGCTCTCGCTCTCTTCACCTCGTTCTGAGGCGAGCGCAGACGCCGAGCCGCCATGGCCGGTTCGAGCTCCAGCTCGAGCTTCCTAACCGCGTCGTCCCTCCTCCCTTCCCTAAGAAAGGCACGACATCACCTTCCCCGCCACACGTCGACCCCGATGCGCCATTCCCGAGCTTCTCTCACCGCCGGCGGAGCATGGCCACCGGTGCCATGGCCGCCGCAAGCCCCTGTGCACGTGGCCAGGAGGCCACGAGCCATCGCCGGTCGAGCTGGGGCCACCATGGAGTTCGCGTGGACCCCCTGGTGCTCCACCACCACTTCCCCGACGCCGGCATGGCCCCCAACAGCCGGAGCCACGAGCTCCGACGAGCTCCCTGTTCTAAATCCCGACCAAGGACTTCGAGCAGCAATTCGACAAAATACAGGGACCTATCTGCACACCACTGACTCATATGAATAGTCACTTTGTACTGCGGGTTGATTTCAGAAAATCCAGGGGCCTCGAGGCAAAAGTGTTTTCCTTTTTCCTTTTTCTTTTTTCTTTTATGCAGATTTTGGCTAAATCTTTGGAAATTAATATCTCATGCTAGGAAGCTCCAAAAATAGCAAATGAGAACTTTTTGGAATCCTTGTGAAATTATCCATGCAGTGGATCTATAATATGTAATGTTTTAGTTTAAAGTTTTAGTTCTAAAAATAGATCTTTGCATCTAGGTTTTCATTGCTAGTTGTATTTGTCATTTTCATAACTGCAAATTTAGAGCTCTAAATGAAGTGAAATTTTTGTGGCATGCTACCCATGTGATGATTGATGTGTGGTAATAATTTCATGAATTTTGGGTGCTGTATGAGTGAGTTTTAGGTTTAACTTACTCTCACATGATTTATTGTATTAGCTAATTGTCTTTTTCATAGAGGTTGATATACTTGTCCAAATGGCTTGAAATTTGGACATTAGACTATTGGGAGCATATATAGGTCACTGTAATTTTGGTAGAATTTATTGTGCACTTTTGATAGGTGTTCACAATTCCACCTAATTATCTAAATAAATTAAGAAAATGCATTAAAAGAATTTATTTAGGAATGGACACTATGTTTTCTGGTGTTCATTAGTCATGTGTGACATGTTGGTAAAGTTGGTTTTATCTAATTATATGTTTGCAACATAAGTTAATAATTATTTCTTGCAAATGAGGTTTCTGGACAGATCTAGAAACTTAGCAAAGTTCTTCATGATAATGTGCTTTGTTGTAAAACTTGTTTATACAAAAGTTGTATATAATTTATGTATCTAGACTCTGTTAAAATTTGGTGCATTTGGCCATATGGTTTAGAAACTACAGCTGTTCTAGGTTGGGTTCAGATTTATGTTGCTCTCTGTCCTTCCAGGACAGATTCTGTACCTTCTGTATTTCAACCTGGTAAATGTTAGAATCAGGTTTAGATATTTATAAATGAAATGTAGATAACTTCCTAAGCTTTCCAGAATGTCTTCTTGCAAGTAATTTGGAGTTGTAGATCTCCAATTATGATTAAATTACTCAGCTGTTGGTCTGATGTCCAGAAGGTAGCAATTTCTAGTTCTAGTACTTTGATTAACTTTGTCATTCTTGGGTATTGAAGTGTGACTCATATCTTTGATGATACTTGGGTAGTACCCTATGATCTTGTGAGACTTGTTTCTTGATTGATGTGCTTGCCCTCTTCTATGTTATGTCTTAATGAGGATTAAGTTAATTAGCTCTAGGTGTTTATGTGAACTTTGGTGTGCTTGCATGATTACTTTGTTCATTGCACTTCTATGCATTCATACATATGTAGTATTGCACCTTATTTAGGTACGCTAGCTGAAGCACGTGAAGGACCTGATGTGGAGCCAAACCCGAAGATGGAGTTGATAGATCCATCCCGATGATAGAAGGACCGAACAAGTGTTAGACGGAGGGAACGCTCGTCAAGCGAGTTTCTTCTGACATACTCTAACTTGAGTCGGATTCCAGGCAAGCCCCGGAGCATTATAAGCCTCCTACCTTCAAAGCAATTAATTCTATATATGTTATAAGTATTGTTGCATTAAGTGGTAGGAGTTGGTTGGAAACCCTTGCTGCATTATATCATTCCTTGTCCAGATATATGAATCCTTGAATCCTACATAGACTAGGATCGAGTAGATGCTTAGCCCTGCTTTAAGCGGTAGAAGTCAGGTGATTTCCTATCACCTGCAAGATATAGGGATATTCATATATGGCACGGTTGGCTATATTTGCTATCGTGGAATGGAACCATGTGTTAATAAAATGATTTGAGACCGGGCGGGATGACGATAGTGAAGCAACAAGGCATGGAGGTCTTGGGTGTAGAACTATCCCCATCTGAGTCGTTTAAGGACTGATTCGCTGTACGTCCTTGAGTCATGTTGAACGCAGTCTAACACTTAGTTGGCCAGATAAGTCGTTCCGACCGCGAAGTCGAGTAGTATGGTTCAGGCCGGGAATCGAATGGTAGGTTGCATCTTGGAGGAGAGAAAGGATGTGCTTGGGGACATTGGCGTGAGACCAAGGGAGGGTTAGAGTCCCTATCACCTGGCAGAGTGTCGCCCTTGGCGACGTGACATCATTCGGACCCACGATTCCTGAACTGTACGAAAGATGACCTGAGCAGCCCTCGCCAGGCGTGACTCGGTGAGTGTTAGAAATACCCCTCCAGCTGGATAGGAATTCGATTCGAATCGCCGTCGCTCCCGGTTAGTGAGCACTTGACTTGAGCAGCGGCAACGTAGATTCCATTAAATTGAACGGATGGTTAATTGGATAACGATGGAAAGGTTGCCTTAATTTATACCTGCTATGGTTAATATTGTTTGCTCCTAATAAAGTGAGTGCTCTAGTACAGGTTCTAATATAGATGACAGGTTAATGATAATTAACTTGACGCTTAAGCATTAATGATTACTTATTCATAATAAGCTTTTATGCAAAATGTTGTCAAGCTAGCCCACTTTATATCAGCCTTGCATGATCCTTGGTGTCATTTTATTTCTGGTTTATGACGGGTAAGTCTAGCTGAGTACCTTCTCGTACTCAGGGTTTTATCCCCACTTGTTGCAGGTTGTGATGTATCTTGGCGACTGCAAGAATTGGTTGGCTCCTGCCTTAGAGGCGGAGTGTGATCATGGGCATGATCCTTCTGAGTTATCTTCTCTCTAATGCTTTTTGTTGGAAAATGACATTGGTACTGGCATGTATTTGAAATAAGATTATGTTAGTTTCAAATTACTTTGCTTCCGCTACTTTTCAAATTAAGTTGTAATAACTATGTTGAACTCCGATGTACATTTAATTACTTGTGAAATGGTTGTAACATGTGACTTGTTATGTTGAATCACTACGATCTTGGCTTGTATGTTGGTTGCCTTGAAATCCCGTGTGATTTCATTGGACTACCGGAGTTATATGGGCTCAAGTGCGAGAATTTGATCACTTCAGTGATTGTTTTTGTACTTGTGCTCTTATAATTTGGACGGTTCTGTGACAGCTGGCATCGGAGCAAGATTCAACATTAAACTTGTCGTATGTGTATTTAAAATAAAGTTTTGTTTTATAAAATCAGTTTTATCAACTTATAGCTATATATAGGTTTGTGAAATCTGAATTCTAAACCTAATATGCCAGTGGTCAATTTCCTTATGCCCATATAAGGATTATTAGGTGGCTTATATAAGTACTAACTTGGGGGTTTTTCATTTATGCATCTACGCCCAGGCCAAGGTATGTATGTGTGATGATTCTCCCACACTATGCTACCGGTGTGTTAGATTAGAGGTAGCCTTCATATATGAAATAGCCATATATGTTGCTAGTTTACTTTTATGCAACGTCACACCTACGCTTAGGTAAGTGTGAGTTGTGAGAGCATGACCGTACAAACAGCGGTCTAGGGGAGAGTTAGTTTTGGTTACTGGATTATTTACATGTTACACACATGTCTATATGAAGGTACTTAATTGTGGGTGATTGATGATTCGGGTAGTTTTGGTGCTACATGTATATATACGGGGGTATATGTATATGGGAGTACTTAGAATTTTACTTCTCTATTTTTATTGTGTGCTATATTGGAAAATGTTGGGCTGCAATGAAACTTTTCTGCAGGTACGCTAACCACGAATGCGTAAGTCGAATGTAGCTGACGACTAGCAATATATCGAGAGAGTGCGTGTTATGCCACCGACATAGAACGTGATTGCCACCTTAGGTTGGCAATCTTGTGAGGATGAATAGGACGAAACATGCATTACCATGATTGTTGCTTTATGCATAGCTATGCTCCTCTCATCCTTGTTCAAATGATAAGTAACTTATGATCAATGTGTTACACTATCTTCCTTGTGTGAAGCTAAACAAGAATGCCTTACTCTATGTTGTTTTTACAAACGTTTGCCAATGCTTTAGACCTCACCTAAGTAATTGTGATTCTCATGAATGAATTAAATTCGTGTTGGTCGAAGGTAAAAAAATTTAGAGCTACTAGGATGACATGTTTGTGTGCTCTCTTGTTAAGTAGAACAAAGGCAAACTTTGTTTTGCTTGTTGGACGTTGGCTGCTAGAATGGTTGCTGTTGTAATGATGCTTTCGTGGTCATAAATGTATTTTATGTAGTTATAGAGAATACCAAAGTTGTAGCAAATTTACTTATCTAGCTTGTCCTAAAAATTTTATGACCCTAGGTCTTATGGGTTGAGAGTTATGAATTTTAGAAGTTTACTGTTAGGTTTTGCTTATACTCCGAATTGATCTGAATGTTTGGTTTGTTTGAGTTGTGTGCATAGGGAATCAGGTCTTGGAGATGATAGAAGAAGTATAGTACTTTTTCTAAGCCTTCCAAAATGTCCTATAGCACTAATTTTGGTGGTCTAAATCTCTAGTTATGAGCTTACAAAGGGAAATGACAGAATCTGTCCAGATCTGGGCAGAGATGTCTTCTTTATCTTGTTTGGCCTTGTTAGCTATAGAATCATCTTAATACGATAATAATAAAGTTATAGACAATTTAATAAGATTTACATAAAGTTAAGGATCACTTTTGTTAGGTTCCTAGAACTCCAGTTGTGCATTTTTGAAGTTCTTGGCAGTTTTCTATCCATATTGGTACAGATCTGAAACATCAGCATGTTTGCCCATGCTAACCTGTGAATTAGCTATTGGTATGAATAACTAAAGTGTAGTCATCTTCCTAAGCTTTCTAGAAAGTCAAGGATCACCTTTGTGGGATGTCTATAACCTCAGTTATAGTTGAAACAAGTAACTATTGCGCTGCTGTTCAGATTCTATGCACATGCTAAGTTACCCACCTAAGCTAACGTTGTTTTGAGCTAAACTTGTAGTTAGTTCATGCTTGAGATAAATGCTTATTTTGGGTGAGCCTTGTGCCTTGTATTGGTTGTTTAAGCCCATTCATTTGAATTTTCTCAAATGACTGCTTGACTTTGATGTTGTATGTATACTTGTTATCTAGGTAGTGCCCTAGTTGTCACCTCGTTTGTCCTCGGTAAGCACACGAGGGTCACATAGCTTTATCCTAGAACAACGTTCACGTTACGTAATTGTATGGTTGTTGTCTTCAATTAGGTTTTCTCTCTTAGGAGCCTGAGCCTGTAGACTTAGTGGTTAGCCCTTGAATGTTTGTATCCATGCATTTGCTTGACCGAAAGCCCAAAGTTTAGTTCTCCTATATGTTTGCATAAGTTGTGGATGTTTTGCAACCCTTTTTTGTGAAGACCCTTATCGACTGACCAACCAAGTTAACTTCCATCAACGCTAGCCTTTGACCATGGTTCATACGTTGCCAGTCATGGAGAACGTACCCAAATCCATGTTGGACCTTCCGGTTACCTATTCCCAAAGGTTAGCTAGTGTGACGCGACGTCTCTCTGCTATGGCCTCTAAATCGTGTGCTTGCAAATTCGTGCATCCACCTTATCAACTCAATCTATGACTACGTATCGGTTTTTTCCTTGAAATTTGCTTAATTCGTCTCCCACCTTCCCAAGTCTCGGGATGTTTATCAGTCTTGATCTCATGTTGTTGCCCAACATGAATGAATCTCCTATTAATCTTTTATCTGGAACTCACCTTGGTGGACGCAAGTCGTGCATAGAATTTAAGCAAGAGTCCATTGCTCAGTTGTCTTTGGGAATTGAGCTATGTCCCTTGTGGTGTGTGTTAATTTTTGGATCGCCTCCTCGTTGATTCTAAACCTTGTGACTACCTTTACTTGCTATCCCTCCTTGGTATGGTGCTTGTTTGGACAACCCAATCTGTGTCATTTGAAATTCCTCATCGAGTGTATGTTTAGTAATGGTGTTATGAGTAGCAACTAATGGTGCCGCGACGAAACCGAGAGCCTCCTGTGGGTGCACCCACAAGGTTGTGCTGCTCGGCACGCGCTGGTATCATGGTTTCTAATCATAATCCATTGCAGAACAACACTGATGTGATTTTCACGTGACCTTCTTCCTTGGTTGTCTTTCCATATCTTATCGAAGGACCCTTATATTGGACCAAAAGTAGTAGAGCTTCCTTCTGAAGTTGCTAAGAGAAAAATCTTTGAAGAACAAGTCACCAACATAAACATTAACTGACTGCAATAGGTGGTAGACAAGTGTCTCTACGTAGTTATCCCAGTATTGATGAACGTCATCTAGTAAGCAACGTATCTCATCTCTGTTGGATAAAAAGGACACACAACACTTACTGTTGGACAAGTCATACGTTGGATAAGACTCGATCATCACATTATGCAAGTTTTAACCTTTGTATGCATAATGGCCATACAATCGAAATCAACCATCTCTGGTGTGATTCCTTATCTGTAGACTTCAATGTCCATCATCTATCCACATCAGCCACTGTTGTTGTGGTCGAGAGTGAAGATTTGGAACTTTTTAGTGTTGAGAGACAACTAATTAGTTACCAATAGGAAGGTTAATCTCCAATTAGATAATAACTCCTTGGTAGCTACGAAGGCTATGTCTTACAGAGCAATAACCAACAAGAAGTTGATCAACTAGCCAACAACTTGAGAGATATTCTGTCTTCTAGAGCCATTGTGATCAAGTCAATTCCGTCCTGGACAATCACACAGATAGTGCAAGGTGTGCTATCAGCTAAAGCGAAGAATTTGAGAAAGCATGACCTAGTTTCAATTAGCATCCATGTGCCCTTAGGTGCCACAAATAGTTTGTTCATAACTTTATTGGACAAAGTGTTGAGGAAAAATTTGAAAGCAATTGAGAAGTGTCAAATAACAGATTTTCCATCTTAGAGCTGCTGTTGATCCTAAAAAGGAAGCCTCAAGGTGAAAGTTGGCCTAACAAAGTTGCTACGCTGCAAGTCAACTCAACTTACAATGCAACTAAGTCATATAGGAAAATTTTTACTCAATCGCTTGGTGGTAGACTACTCCCCGCGGTTAAGTGAATAATTACAACTTTTGTTGTCCTTAAGGCCTCGTTACATCTTTCTTTGGGAATTATTTTCCAATGATGACATACTTCGGTACCTTATAAATGTTTTTACCTAAGAGGTTTCATCTGATTCAACCCAGATAACTGTTGCCTTTGGATAAGAGAATCTTCTTAGATAACATTTGACAGAAATACGAAGCCGACAGCGTCAGCTATCACATTCACTGATCCCTCAACAGACACAGATACTACATTGTTGTCGTCAGAGAAAGAGAACTGCACAATGGAACCACAAGTAGTTTTCCATTAGTTGGTGTCCAAATGAATGAACATTTACGACAAACATAGACCCGTCTATTGGTTAGTCAGTATCCTATGGCCTCAGAGAATGTTTGTCATCTATGATCTCACCCTTTTGGAAGGTTGTACTCAAGCCATTTTGGTAGAGAACTGCTTTTCAAAACCGTTTGAATATAGAGTCATTTCAACGAGTATACTTCTGATTATTTTGGTCTAGTGTCAAGTTCATATGGCCTATGTTGTGCTCATTAGAGAGACAGATACTTGTGAGTGGTTCACTCATGGACCAAATGATCTCCGTACACTGAGAATGTAGTACGTGCTATCTTGGATTCCTCCCAAAGTAACAATGCTTCATGGAAGTCAATGAAGGAAATTCTTCAGACAAATTTTACCATAAAGAGTAAGTATCAGAAAGTGCCTTTGACCAAATTATTCACCGATGTTGAAGCTTTATAGCTGAATGCTATAGCAGATGTTGTGAACTAGATAACGTGTCTCTCTTCCTTGAAAGGTCTTCCATTCCGAATCTCGGGACGCGATTCTTTTAAGGGGGGAGGGCTGTAACACCCCAGGTGTTTATCATCAATTAAGTAGTGGGTTTAAGCTCAAACATGAGTGGAGATGACAATGTCAAGGTTAACCTATGGAGGTGAGTCTAACCTAAAGTTGGTTGTTGCACCATTGCTTTACATATAGGCCCCTTTTCAAGATATATGCTTGGGTAGTGTTATTTCAATATCTCCATGTGTCTCACCTTAGTACCTATCTATATTGATCCCTGGAAAAGTTTCATGAAGTTTGGAATCAAAAAGTCACATGAAATGATAAGTTCCATTCCTATTGGAATTTGCCCCATTAAGTTAATGGAACTATAGATCATCAACCAAGCTTTGCAAATTTACCCAAATGACTATAGATGAACTCTACAACAAAAGTCATGAAGGGTTCATGTTGAGCAAATGTCAAGAAATTGCCCCGATTGGCCTAAAACCCTAGTTTCGGCTTTACCGAGTTGATACTTTGACCAAAGTGGAAGTTTGACTTCTGTACCAGTTATGAGGTTTGACCTTAAACAAAAGTTGTAGTTCATCTTGTGTAGAACAAACTTTATCTAATGGTCAAGAGCTAGTTTGGCCTCTAACCTAGTCAAATAGAGATCACAAGGTGGAATAAGCTGCTGTTTTGTTTGAAGCTAGAAAATATTCTAAGTCCTAGAATGGGCAGCAATGAGTTGACTTGTTTGGTGATCTTTATCTCCCTAACCATGCTGAACCAGTCCATGGCCCTTTAATAAAAGTTGTTGTTTAGTTTGTATGCTACAAACTTTATTAAAGGACCCAAGCCTGATTTCATCCCTAAGTTTGTCAAACAGAGGCTTGAAGTTTGAATATCCTACAGTTTTCAGACTTAACATATTCTAAGCCTAGAATCCATAGTCATCGACGTTGGCATGCCGCGTTCTCATGTTTTTGCTAAACAACTTAAGTTGAGGCAAATACAAAAGTTGGAGCTTACTTGATGGGGAATAACATACGAGAGGTTGGCACCATTTGCATTTCATTTTGACCCTCAATTTGATACTTGCTCATTGCTAATTAAAGTGTTGACAGTGCAAACTTTGGAGTTAATTATCTCCTAAACTAGAGACCTAATGGCCGAGCGCCCCTAACCAAAATTGGAGAGCTTTAGGTGTAGATCAAACTTTGTTTTTGGCCTATCTCAAAATTCGGTCCGTAGACGGCCCAAATTGGTGCTCCACTTCATCCACACCGCCACGCGCCAGGTGTTCGTTGAAATGCCGCAAAGGGTGACGCGTGTCCGAGCGCGTGGCGACCATGCCCGACGCCGCGCCCCAACATTGCTGCTCCTCCCAGCCTTGTATGCCATGCCCTGGGTCACTGGGAGAGGCCGAGGCCGAGCTCTCCATCTCCCACTCTCCCTCGCACGCTCTCGCTCTCTTCTCCTCGTTCTGAGCCGAGCACAGACGCCGAGCCGCCATGGCCGGTTCGAGCTCTAGCTCGAGTTTCCTAACCGCGTCGTCCCTCCTCCCTTCCCTAAGAAAGGCACGACATCACCTTCCCCACCACACGTCGACCCCGATGCGCCATTCCCGAGCTCCTCTCACCGCCGGCGGAGCATGGCCACCGGTGCCATGGCCGCCGCAAGCCCCTGTGCACGTGGCCAGGAGGCCACGAGCCATCACCGGTCGAGCTGGGGCCACCATGGAGTTCGCGCGGACCCCCTGGTGCTCCACCACCACTTCCCCGACACCGGCATGGCCCCCAACAGCCGGAGCCACGAGCTCCGACGAGCTCCCTGTTCTAAATCCCGACCAAGGACTTTGGGCAGCAATTCGACAAAATACAGGGACCTATCTGCACACCACTGACTCATATGAATAGTCACTTTGTACTGGGGGTCGATTTCTAGAAAATCCAGGGGCCTCGAGGCAAAAGTGTTTTCCTTTTTCTTTTTTCTTTTATGCAGATTTTGGCTAAATCTTTGGAAATTAATATCTCATGCTAGGAAGCTCCAAAAATAGCAAATGAGGACTTTTTGGAATCCTTGTGAAATTATCTATGCAGTGGATCTATAATATGTAATGTTTTAGTTTAAAGTTTTAGTTCTAAAAATAGATTTTTGCATCTAGGTTTTCATTGCTAGTTGTATTTGTCATTTTCATAACTACAAATTTAGAGCTCTAAATGAAGTGAAATTTTTGTGGCATGCTACCCATGTGATGATTGATGTGTGGTAATAATTTCATGAATTTTGGGTGCTGTATAAGTGAGTTTTAGGTTTAACTTACTCTCACATGATTTATTGTATTAGCTAATTGTCTTTTTCATAGAGGTTGATATACTTGTCCAAATGGCTTGAAATTTGGACATTAGACTATTGGGAGCATATATAGGTCACTGTAATTTTGGTAGAACTTATTGTGCACTTTTGATAGGTGTTCACAATTCCACCTAATTATCTAAATAAATTAAGAAAATGCATTAAAAGAATTTATTTAGGAATGGACACTATGTTTTCTGGTGTTCATTAGTCATGTGTGACATGTTGGTAAATTTGGTTTTATCTAATTATATGTTTGCAACATAAGTTAATAATTATTTCTTGCAAATGAGGTTTCTGGACAGATCTAGAAACTTAGCAAAGTTCTTCATGATAATGTGCTTTGTTGTAAAACTTGTTTATACAAAAGTTGTATATAATTTATGTATCTAGCCTCTGTTAAAATTTGGTGGCATTTGGCCACATGGTTTAGAAACTACAGCTGTTCTAGGTTGAGTTCAGATTTATGTTGCTCTCTGTCCTTCCAGGACAGATTCTGTACCTTCTGTATTTCGACCTGGTAAATATTAGAATCAGGTTTAGATATTTATAAATGAAATGTAGATAACTTCCTAAGCTTTCCAGAATGTCTTCTTGCAAGTAATTTAGAGTTGTAGATCTCCAGTTATGATTAAATTACTCAGCTGTTGGTCTGATGTCCAGAAGGTAGCAATTTCTAGTTCTAGTACTTTGATTAACTTTGTCATGCTTGGGTATTGAAGTGTGACTCATATCTTTGATGATACTTGGGTAGTACCCTATGATCTTGTGAGACTTGTTTCTTGATTGATGTGCTTGCCCTCTTCTATGTTATGTCTTAATGAGGATTAAGTTAATTAGCTCTAGGTGTTTATGTGAACTTTGGTGTGCTTGCATGATTACTTTGTTTATTGCACTTCTATGCATTCATACATATGCAGTATTGCACCTCATTTAGGTACGCTAGCTGAAGCACGTGAAGGACCTGATGTGGAGCCAAACCCGAAGATGGAGTTGATGGACCCATCCCGATGATTGAAGGACCGAACAAGTGTTAGACGGAGGGAACGCTCGTCAAGCGAGTTTCTTCTGACATACTCTAACTTGAGTCGGATCCCAGGCAAGCCCCGGAGCATTATAAGCCTCCTACCTTCAAAGCAATTAATTCTATATATGTTATAAGTATTGTTGCATTAAGTGGTAGGAGTTGGTTGGAAACCCTTGCTGCATTATATCATTCCTTGTCCAGATATATGAATCCATGAATCCTACATAGACTAGGATCGAGTAGATGCTTAGCCCTGCTTTAAGCGGTAGAAGTCAGGTGATTTCCTATCACCTGTGAGATATAGGGATATTCATATATGGCACGGTTGGCTATATTTGCTATCGTGGAATGGAACCATGTGTTAATAAAATGATTTGAGACCGGGCGGGATGACGATAGTGAAGCAACAAGGCATGGAGGTCTTGGGTGTAGAACTATCCCCGTCTGAGTCATTTAAGGACCGATTCGCTGTACGTCCTTGAGTCATGTTGAACGCAGTCTAACACTTAGTTGGCCGGATAAGTCATTCCGACCGCGAAGTTGAGTAGTATGGTTCAGGCTGGGAATCGAATGGTAGGTTGCATCTTGGAGGAGAGAAAGGATGTGCTTGGGGACATTGGCGTGAGACCAAGGGAGGGTTAGAGTCCCTATCACCTGGCAGAGTGTCGCCCTTGGGGACGCGACATCATTCGGACCCGCGATTCCTGAACTGTACGAAAGATGACCTGAGCAGCCCTCGCCAGGCGTGACTCGGTGAGTGTTAGAAATACCCCTCCAGCTGGATAGGAATTCGATTCGAATCGCCGTCGCTCCCGGTTAGTGAGCACTTGACTTGAGCAACGGCAACGTAGATTCCATTAAATTGAACGGATGGTTAATTGGATAACGATGGAAAGGTTGCCTCAATTTATACCTGCTATGGTTAATATTGTTTGCTCCTAATAAAGTGAGTGCTCTAGTACAGGTTCTAATATAGATGACAGGTTAATGATAATTAACTTGATGCTTAAGCATTAATGATTACTTATTCATAATAAGCTTTTATGCAAAATGTTGTCAAGCTAGCCCACTTTATATCAGCCTTGCATGATCCTTGGTGTCACTTTATTTCTGGTTTATGACGGGTAAGTCTAGCTGAGTACCTTCTCGTACTCAGGGTTTTGCAGGTTGTGATGTATCTTGGCGACTGCAAGAATTGGTTGGCTCCTGCCTTAGAGGCGGAGTGTGATCATGGGCATGATCCTTCTGAGTTATCTTCTCTCTAATGCTTTTGTTGGAAAATGACATTGGTACTGGCATGTATTTGAAATAAGATTATGTTAGTTTCAAATTACTTTGCTTCCGCTACTTTTCAAATTAAGTTGTAATAACTATGTTGAACTCCGATGTACATTTAATTACTTGTGAAATGGTTGTAACATGTGACTTGTTATGTTGAATCACTACGATCTTGGCTTGTATGTTGGTTGGCTTGAAATCCCGTGTGATTTCATTGGACTACCGGAGTTATATGGGCTCAAGTGCGAGAATTTGATCACTTCGGTGATTGTTTTTGTACTTGTGCTCTTATAATTTGAACGGTTCTGTGACATCTGATGTATGTGAACTATTTATAAAATGTGATGTAACATGTGACATGTTATATTGAATCTTGTACGATCTAGGTTATATGTTGGTTGATTTGAAATCCTTCATGGTTTCATCAGACTACCAGGTTTATATGGGCTCAAGTATGACAGTTTGATCACTTCGGTGATTATCATTGTACTTGTGCTCTTATAAATTAGACGGTTCTATTACATACCTCCTGTACGAAGGAGGCAATGTCAAGGTGAATCAAGCAGTGGGCATCCCCGGTGACCAGGAAGGTGTCCGTGATGTCCTCCGCGGCTTGATGAGGACATTCATGCGGCTGTAGCAACTCAGCCTCAAAGACAAGTAGTGGGAGGACATCCTTCCTGAGTGCGAGGTTCTTGAACTCGCGGCCCTAGTGCGCGAGGCCTGCCGAGATGGCTGCATCGCCCACACCATGCTTGAGCTTTGGGTCAACAAACAATTTAAGTTCATCACGTCCAAGGCGCTCTTGACGCTCTACGCGAAGGTGGCGCTAGTGGGGTGTCTGCACTGTAGCATCTGCCTGCATGATGAAACATCTATCCTGTGGCCGGCCATGTTGTGGAAATGCTCGACTATGGCCACACATTTCACTGCAAGTGCATCACCAAGTGGTTTGGCAGAAGCTCCACCTGCCCGATGTGCCAACATGATTTGTCTACGTATCTTGACCTGGCAGTGTAGAGATTCCTCTCGCACTTCACCGAAGAAGATTATTGATTATAAGCTCATTGTTTTTTGGTGTATAAAATACTTATTATGCATCATACTTATCTATATATATTTGGTCAAAATTTAGAATCTTTGAGTAAATCTTCGCTCTGCGCTCTAACTGCCATGATCTCGTTCGCAACTCCGCTTGCTTTCCTTTCTTCCCAAAGCTCTTCGATTCCCTCTATAGATCTAAACCGTGAAGAACATGCAGTTGCCTGCTCGTACATGTGCTTAACACATAAAATACATGACTTCATGCCAGCAGGCCAAACACGAAAGGCAACAAAAAACAAACAGAAACCAACTGAGGAAACTTCATCCACTACCGCATCTTCACTGTCCAAGGCGTTAGAAAAATGGCAGGCAAACTTTCTTGGTTGTTTAGTAACATTTCAACACCAATGGCTCTTCTTTTCTGCATTCGATTAAGGCTAGACTTGCTCCTCGGTTCAAGGTTCTGGCAAGTTTAACAAAGTTTGACACAGACATGCAAATAACACAACATATATTAGCAAGGGTTCACACTACATGAGCTCAACACATACACTACATGACTTCATGCTATCCCACAGGTCAAAGCCAGTCATGGATATTACTAGTAGTACTAGTACTACTGATACAGGACAAGGAACAATACCCAAAGAACACAAAATCAAAATGTCATTGAATCGGTTTGGTCTTGTTGAGATAGTGAGGTCATAAGGACTTCCGATCAAGTTGAGATAGTGAACCATCTTGAAAATGATGCAGTCTCCACTAACATCAACACTGTAGTCAAAGAGCTGATGGGCATCTGCAATAGTGCTGCAAAGCACAAAGATTTCTCTAGAATCATGGTCTTCAACAAACTCTGGTAATGCGTTGTTGCCCAACAACTGCACGAACAACAGCTTCAACGATTAGGCATCGTGTAACTTGGTCATGTACATGATGCCCCAAGTCACAAGCAACTTGTTATGTTCTCCTGGCTCGACACCTAGCTACCAAAACACATCATTTGTTGTAGAGCACACATTCGTGGTATGGTAAGTAGTTGCCATCTGTAAATATGATTTTGGTTAGAACAAATGACAATCAAGGAAAGGAGGGAAGCAATGAGGTTAGCAGACACAACAATAAGTTCATACAAATAGTATAGTTTGATATGAAGCACATTACCTTTATCCAGATCCTAAAACCACCAAGGGACGTGATTGGGAAAATGCAAATGGGTGAGGGAAGGGGGGAGCAAGCAGATTGATGCAATGCTATCAGGCAAGGAAAGAGGGGACGCTCCTTTCATATAGACCTCACATGGTTGACGAAAGTGAAGTGAATGTTGTAGGAAAACTGGATACACAAGAAGGAATCGAGAAAAGGAGCTTTTGACCACTATGAGTCTATGACACGCTTAACACTTGAATGCCAGGTGCGGTTATGATGGGTGTTTTCTATACTTTTTTTGACTCCAATCCAAGCAATCACAATAGCCGAGGGGCAAACTAGTTGCTATGGCATTCAAAACTGATGACCCTTTATACTGTGTCCTACGAGATCAAATATACAACAGCCTGACTTTCTTGCATTCACAGTAAAATTCAACAGCTATGTCTCATCCCTTATGCATTAGATCTAGGCGATACTTGTTGAGATGAACTCCTCGCTGCATGGTTCTTGCAAGTTCAACAAATTTTATCAAAGACTACTGATACATGTTTGGTTCTTACAAGATCAAAGACACTCTTGACTACTAGTACTATTGATATGTGTTTGGTTCAACAAACCAAGGCACAAAGCAACCCTTGCTTGGTTGTAATGAGTGAATTGAATGCATGAGGAAAGCCTCTATAGTTATTTCACTTCAAGCATTCACAGCAGTCGAGGGTCAGACTGAAGAGTGAAGACGAGTTGCTCTTGCTTCTGTAAGCAATTTCTCTTGCTTGGTTTTGTAGAGCAGTAGCTAGCCAGAGATAGCTACATGGTCTCATAGTTCCTGATCGTCTGCACTCGCTCGGCTGTGGCTAAAGATGCTGCTTCAAAGCCAACTACCTCATTAGTACTTCATGCATGCAGCCATTGTCGGTGTAGCTACTCTTTGTAGCACAGCCGATCTAGCAAAAGTTCTAGTCATAGCTCAGTAGCAGAGTAAAATTTCCGGGCTAGTCAAATTTACATGACTCGGACTATGAGGTGTGCATACGATTTACAAGAAATAGGTAAAAGTCATTTCATCAATACTGTACTTGTCTATATATATTTGGTCAATAGAGTTTAACCCACCTAATATAGAGCTCAACAAAAGTCTATTTGCATGGATATTTGTTGGGATAGGGATATCCTGACAGAGTTAGTGCGTAGGGGGGAGCTCGCTGCTGCTCTGCTCCGCACCCGGGTGGCGAAGGCCCTGCTTAAGGGCGAAGGCCTTCGATTGACGGTGGTACAGAAATCAAGGTATGACTCATGTGATTATCAAAGTGACAATTAGGGTTACAAGCCACTCAAAATCCTCTTCTTCCTTCCTCAGGGATGAGCTCTCCTTTTATATAGTACGGTTACAATTTTTTGGTGGTGCAAAAATGCCCCTGCGATAGCTACGGCATATGCCAGAATATTCTGCTCTCTTATACATCCTCTTGAGGGCACCTAAGTCTTTTACCCCTGTACCCCCTCTTGCTAATGGGCCCTTGCTGATACTGATGTTTCGGCCCATGGAGAAGCCCAGCCAATAGTCTTCGCACGGTCTTCACTGAGCATCACCCTTCGCACGGTCTTTAATGTCTTGGTGCGAAGACTTCTGTCGGCTGTTTTGCGGACCTTGGCGCCACACGTGGTGCAATGGCCTCTTTGTTGCCATTCTTGGTGTAGAGGCTCCTGTCGGCCGTTTCATCGATGTTGGCGCCATTCGCGGTGCGAAGGCCACTTTGCCACCGTTCTTGGTGCGAAGACTCCTGTCGGCTGTTTCGCGGACCTTGGTGCCACTCGCGGTGCGAAGACTTCTTTACCGCCGTTCTTGGTGCGAAGACTCCTGTCGGCTGTTTCGCCGAGTGAATGGATCATTTGCATTCACCACAAGAGAGGTCTTTTTGCGGGTTAATTTTGTCGGTATGCCCTTCGATCACAAGGTATTTCCCCCAACAGTTCCCCTTCGAGGGTTAGGTTTGACGCAGACGAGCCTAAGCCTTGCCCAGCGGTGCCTTTGCGACTCGAAGGGCTCTCTGCCCCTCCCCCTGGGCTCGTTTGAGTCAGACCAGTGTTAGTTTAAACTTTGCATATATGCGTGTGTGTTGTTGTTGTTGTTATTGTTATTATTATTATTATTATTATTATTATTATTATTATTATTATTATTATTATTATTATTATTATTATTCGGATTTTTATTAGTATTGCAAAATTCGGATACGCGGGCCTGGATACGTATCATTGCTGGGATACGCGTATCAGGGTTAAAGGATATGGTCCGGCCCAATTACAGCAGCATATCCCATCGCCCTTGCCTACCTGCTACCCAGCGCGTCGCAGCCCTTCGCCCGCAGGCCGCAGCACGACAACTCCCCCGCGCGGTGACGCCGCGAGCGCTGCTCGCCGCTCGCCGGCCACCGGCGATGAGCACTGGTACCTACTCGCTGGCGACGAGCTCCGCCCAGCCCCTGCTCACGGCTTCATCCGGCCCCTGCTCGTGGCTTCCGCTGCTTTGGTGAGTTCTAGCCCATCCCCATATCCTCGATCTCCTCTTCCTCAGCTCGTAGCTTCTTGATTTCTTCGATTCCTACTTCATCTTCCTCTCCCCATTCTCGATCTATGCAATTTCAGCAGGGGTAGTGAGTTCTTGTTCCTTCTTCCTTGTGTGCAGTAGATGGCGTCTCCCAATTCGAGCACTGCTAGTGGAAGTGCAAGTGCAAGTACTAGTGTAGGATATGCAGTTACATATGAATTGCAACTGCAATGAGGTGCAAAAATATAGTGGAAAGATCCAAGCCAAAAATTTATTTCTCTGCCAACTGTTCCTTCATCTGCATTATTATTATTATTATTATTATTATTATTATTATTATTATTATTATTATTATTATTATTATTATTATTATTATTATTATTATTATTATTATTATTATTATTATTATTATTATTATTATTATTAAACGTATCCACGTATTGGGTTTTTGGGAAGTTGGTGTATCCGATACGCGTATCCGTATCTGTGCAATTTAGCTTTCTGTTGTTTTTTATTTTTGCTAGTGGAGAAGATTCAAGAGACGGATTATATTTCTTTTCCACCCAATTACCTGGCTTGGTACTATATGCTCGGATTTTTTGAGAATCTAAATATTCAGATTTTTTCTTTATTTATCTATTATTATTTTATCTTTATATTTTTCAGAATGAGGCTCATGGAAGTCTTGATCTTGGTAGTATGATCTGATCTTGCTTCTAATCTTAATTTTTTTATAGGTAAATTGTGGTTGGTCCGTACGTTTTGGAAGGCTATAAAAAGGGGGGTTGAGCTCCGTAAAGGGGGCTCTGCTTCAGTCTTGGTGGATCGGCCACCGAACTTGCAAAGGGGGTCGAGCCTGCCGAGCTGAACCAGAGGTATTATTTTGTTCTTCCCTGCAGCTTAGTCTTTAGATTCCTTCATTTTTTCTGAAATATGTGTTGCGCCTTCAACTTTTGTGTTGGTGGCAGTTTTGCAGCGGTGGCTCCCTATTATAGCTATGGTCCTTGGGGTAGTGTTGTTGATATTCCGCAAGAGGATTATCTAAGGGTCATTTTCCAGTCTATGATGGCGAGTCCGCTGCCCAGGAGGCGAAACTGTTCCAAAGCCGAAACCGGATGAAGCTGTTGTTTTTCGGGATTTCTATTAGTGCGGTTTTCGGCTTCCCTGTTCGACTTTCCTTCGACTTGTCTTCAAGGCTTTTGGTATTCAGCTGCATCATTTGATGCCGAATGGTATTTGTACTCTCTCTAAGTATGTCTGGGCTTGTCTCTCCTTCAAGTCGAAACCGGATGTGGACTGTTTTTTCAACCACTATGAGTTGCAATATCAGCCGAAGGCAGTTAAAGTGAATGGTGAGCGAAGGCTTGCTCAGTTTGGGAGTTGTACTTTTATTCCAAGGTACGCGCAAAGGGTAAAGAAAATTTGAGGATTTCTTATGCTCAGAAGCCCCGTTAGCCAAACACCTAGATTCGTCACTGGTTCTATGCGATGGTTCCTGGGCTAACTGTCTTCAGGGGTGGGATAGATACCGTGACATATCCTCTTGCCTCAAAGACGAGCTTGTTGGTCGCGGAGAGGCGTGTGCAACCTAAGATGACTGAAGGTCGGAAGGCTTGTGAAAAGGCCTTTGAGCTTGCTTACCGTTTCAGCAGTGGTCGAGACTTAGTTGAAGAATTTTTGGCAGCCGACATCTGGCCTCTTTGCTTTGGTAGCTGGAAGGATTGTAAGTTCAGAAAAGTGGCTCTCCCATTGTATGGGATTGATGAACCTGTGTATTTTCCCGTGTTTGGGTTGACGAGGCCTAAAGGCAAGAGTAGCAAGAGGATTGTTGCAGAGGTTGAGGCGACGGCTAGGGAAATTCTTTGTCCTATGAGGAAACTGGAGTACCTCTCTAGGGTTGCTATTGGTGGTAATATGTCACGATGTCTTTGATGAGCTCAAGGTTAATTATGAGCATTGGGTTCCCCCTTTGGAGCTTCAGGTCAGTTCATCGAAAGAGGCTAAGGCCAAGGCGGTGGATCCAGATATCGCAAAGGTGGGGGCTAAGACCTTGGAGGCAACGAAGGTGAATGGTGCAAAGGCCGAGGCTTCGAAACAGAAAGATGGCTCTGAAGATGTAGCTCCACATAAGAAGGCAAAGTTCTCCAAAGGGGAATCTTCTAAGGGAAAGACCATTTTGGGGCAGACCGCGCCCGAGTTGGGTTTGACTGATGGGAGCGGAGGCGAGGTTATGGTTGTTGATGAAGACTTGGGAGGATGCGGAGTAGTCTCTCTTCCAGCTGCAGTGGCTTCTGCATGTGCTGGTGTTGCTCAAGGTCAAGTTTCGGTTGTTGCCTCTGAAACTGTTGAGGATGTTGAGGAAGCTATGTCCAACCTTCCGCGTCTTTTCGAAGACGAGTCGGAGTTTAGTTTGCTTGATGTGATGGCAGAGTCGAAGGGCGAGGGGAATACTCGAGCACCGAACTTCATGGCGGAGGGTGATATTGATGGCTGCATGACTGGAGCGAAGGTCTCTTCTCTGTCCACGGGTCTCAAAGTTGGGGATGTGGAGCAAAACTTGTCCATGCTAGGTACTGAACTATTTTTGTTTTATTTTATGGGCTATCTTTTATTTTTCATTGGGGTGGTCTGACTCAGTTCAATTTTGTGCAGTTGAGACGGAGACTGCTGGGTGCCAGGGTAAGGGTGAGGAGATAAAGGCTGGGGCAGTTGGAGTTGTGGATGATGCCAAGGGGTCATTGTCGCATGAGCATATTCCTGTTTCTGTGGCCCCGTCTACTGCTTATGCCGGTCCCTCAAGGTCTGATCCCCCCTCGCCTGATGGTAAGTGTCTTGGATTTTTTTTTGAATTTGTTTATTTGTTAATTGAAACATTTTTCTTTCTTTTACCTTTTATTAAGTTGGTGCTAAGGAGGTAGGTGGTGGGAGCGATGAGGAATTTGACATTCCTCGTTTGACACAGTTGCAAGGTTGTTTAGGTGTTATGGGTCCGTTTTTTGGCAAATTTATTTACCTTTGACTTGCCTCTACTGTAGAGGAGTTTGTGGAAGAGTTTGCTAAACTTGAAGTGGAATCGGCCGTGAACATGGCACTTCATAGAGCGTATCAGGTTAGCTGTTTATATAAATTTTTTGCGCGTTTTATGTCTTCAGTGAATTTCATATCAGTTACTGATCTTTATGTGCCTTCCGTAGCATTTTCGTACTATGGAAGTGATCTGGGACAAGGTTTGTGAAGGTCGAGTCCTCCGCGAGCGTGTCTGAGAGCTAAGGGGCCAGGTTCTCGATCTTGGTAATGAGAAAGAAGCCTTGACGAGGGAAGTTCACGACCTTCGTGCTAAGAATGCAGATTTGGTCGTTGAACGAGCTAATGTTAGTGCGTTGGCCGTTGGTTGCTGGCCTTGAAATTTCAAAGAGTGCTGCTGATCGAAGGATTGCAGAGCTGGAGGGGTTACTGGAGTCTTGTAAAAAGTCTAAGGAGTTGGCCGAGGGGCGGCTTGAAGAGCAAAATAGCATTATGGAGGGCCATCGTCTAGAGATTGAGAAGGGATGCTTGCTGAATGGAGAGCTGAAGAGTGTTGTGAAGAGTTTAGAGGGTGGCTCTGCTACTGTGAGGAATTTGGGATTATCTGCAGCGCGGCAGTATGCGAGCGTTCTCGGGGCCTTTGGAGGAATCACTCGGGAGCTTTCTGAGGATTTGGATGTTCCTGATATTATGAAGTGGCTTGCTAGCAACTTCTTGGGTCTTAAGAATTTCGTGACGAGGGCTGGCGACTTTGCAACACTCTCTAGGATCATGAATCTGTTGTCGCTCATAGAGAAAAAGAAGTGCCAGCCTTTGGAGGACTTTCTTATGAAAGACTTTGCTTTTCTATCTCCCTCTGAGCTGGGTGAACCTTCAGAGAATGTGCAACTTGCTAGTCATTGCTTTATAAAAAGTTTCTGGGAGTTGCACGGTCGTGCATATGCTCATCAGCTTGCGGAGGCTAGACGTGCTAAGGTTTTTCATTTTGTCTTGCTTTCTTTTTTGTTTTATATATTTAGCTATATGTTCTTAATTTTTTATTTTGTATTTTGATTTTGTTTTGTTGATTCCAACACTTGATAGGCGTTGAAGGGAAAAAAGCATGTAAGGGTTGCAGAGGTTGTGAGTGGTGCTGTTGGCCCTATGACGCTCCAGGCGAAGCGGCACAGACTCTTGTGGGGATTAATCCTTCTTCGACGCCGCCAGCCGAGGGGGCAAAGACTCCTGAGGCAACAAAGTCTTGCGCGAGCGCTGGTTGTTTGACTTTTCAGGTTGAGACGGTGAAGGCTCCCGCGGTGAACCGTAGCTCGGTGGCAACGAAGACTCCAGCGGTAGCCGACGTTGAAGTGGAGGCAAACCTCGAGGTTTAGTTCAAGTTTTAGGCAAAGGCCTTGATTTTTTTGGCTGCCGAGATGTGGCATTTGCTAGTTAAATAATTTATGATCGGTTATGTTTTTAAGGGCCCCTTGTGCTTAAGATATTGTTATGATTTGGTTAGTCTTGTTTCCTTTGTTTTCCTCCAAGCTTGTTTGCCCTTTGAGGGTTCTATTGCGGGTCGTGGTGGTGTTAATGAAACCTTGTGAACTATATTTGTTGGCTGGACCATAGTTTCGGCTTGGATCATATTGCGTTTTAGTTGGAGGCTTTCAACTAGAAAGGACTCTCGACATCGCGAGGGTTAAAGTCATGTCTTTACATGTTTGTTTCCTTCATCGAAGGTTGTTTGATTGTGGTGGTATAATTTTGTTCCTTGGGGCAATGTTTATTGGGTTTTTACCCGCGGGGGTGCCTCTGGTGATGGGTACTCTCTGCCTCTCTCTCTCTCTTTTATATATGAGGTGCTATCCTGAAGCCTGAATTTGGACAGGTCTTTGTCAGGAATTATTTGTCGAAATGTTTCGATGCCTGACGAGGATAGGTCTTTGTCGAACGTAGGCTTTCTTTGTAGCCGAAGGGACCTTGATGCCTAGGAGTCGCCCAGGTCTTTGTCAAGGATTGGTGCTTTGCACCACTGAGGTGGTTCCATGCCGTTAAGCCTTTGGCTTTGGGTGACGGAGGGTCCTCTTTTGCTCATAGCAGTTTTGTCGAATGTCGTGGCTTCGTTGCTAGCCACTTTCGACCTTTGTTTTAATGCTTGGTGGGGGTAATTCCTCTTTATATCTTTAGAGGATTTTTACATGGGTCCTGCCTCATTAAAAACCTCACCTCCGCTAGGAGTACCCCACTGTGAGGAAAAGAGTACAGGCCCTTTGTCTTCGTGAAAGGTAAAAAGAAGGAAAAAAAGGAAAGAAGAAAAAAATGATAGGATTTGGGTGACCTTGCTTATAGTTTCGCGGGGGCCACCCTTACATTCAGATGTAGAATCTGCGAAGGTTGTCTATATTCTAGGTATGGGTAGTGGTTTTTCCTTCATGGTCGGTTAGGTAAAAGGAGCCTAACCTTCCTACGGCCTTTGTCATATATGGTCCTTCCCATTTTGGCTATACCTTTCCTATTTTGTCAGCATTGGGTTTTCTTCTAAGGACTAGGTCTCCGTGCTGTATTTGTTTTCTAACCACCTAATGGTCCCTCCATTTCTTGGTTTCCTTTTGATATTTGTTGATGTTTTGGACTGCTTCCATTCTTGTCCCTTCGATTGTTTCCTTAGAATATTCTTCATCAGCTGCCAAAGTGTGTTTCATCACCCGGAGGCTCTGATGCTTGGCCTCCTCGGGTAACATTGCTTCCTCCCTATATAAAAGCTTGAACGGAGTAAAGCCTGTTGCCCTGGATGCTGTGGTGTTGTGAGACCATACCACCTTTGGTAGTTCATCTACCCATTTACCTTTGCGGAGATTGAATAAAGTCTTCAAGACTGCTGAGAATATTACTCTATTGGCTCTTTCTACTCCTCCGTTTGATTCAAGATGGTAAACTGATGCGAAGGCTATTGTCGTGCCTATGCTCCTGCAAAACTCCTTGAACTTGTCTGAGTCGAATTGCTTTCCATTGTCTACCGTTAGGATTCGTGGTACTCCAAATATGCAGACTATGTTTTGCCAGAAAAACTTTTTTACTGATTCTGATGTGATGGTTGCTAGTGGCTTTGCCTCAATCCATCTTGTGAAGTACTCAATTGCTACTACTGCGAACTTGTTCCCCCCTTGTGAAGGTGGCAGTGGCCCAACCAGGTCCATGCCCCATCTTTGCAATGGCCAAGTAGGTGGGATGAGTTGTACTACAGCCGAAGGCTTTGATTGATGCGGGGAGGTGCTCTAGCATGCTTGACATGTCCTAACAATTTCTTCTGCATCTTTGATGTGCGTGGGCCAGTAGAATCCCTACCTGATAGCCTTTGCGAACAATGCTCTTGCACCTATGTGTGAACCGCATATCCCTGAATGGATTTCTTGGAGGAGGTTTTTGCCTTCGCCTTGAGCTATGCACTTGAGTAATGGTTGTACCACACCTTTTTTGTATAATATTCTGCCTACTAGTGTATAGTTCCTGGCTCTAGCTACCATTCTAGTTGTGCTTGCTTCATCTTCTTTGCATTGTATATTGTTTAAGTGGTCTAAGATTAACTGTCTCCAGTCTTCAGACTCAGTGACTAGAACTGTTTTAAATGCCTTTACGGTTACTTGTGTTGCTGGTGCTTGCAGTATTTGGTAGAATGTTCCTTCCGGTATAGGCAGATTGTTTGTTGCTGCCTTCGCTAGTTCATCTGCCTCTGAGTTTTCTACTCTTGGTATGTACTTCAGGGTAAACCCTTGGAACCTCCGCTCTAGTGCCCTTACTGTCGCCAAGTATTTGACCAGCTCTGGATCTCATGCCGTGTATTCTTTTTCGACTTGTCCGGCCACAACCTGAGAGTCCATTTTTGCTAATACTATTTTTGCTCCGAGGGCCTTCGCCTTGTTGAGTCCCAGTATAAGGCCTTCGTATTCTGCTATGTTGTTTGTTGCTTTGAATTCTAGCCTGGCTGTGTATTTCATTTGGAGGCCTGATGGTGCTATTAGGACGGCAGAGGCTCCTGCTCCCAGATGTCCCCAGGCTCCATCCGTATAAAGTGTCCAGATCTGAACTTGGGGTTGTGGGCTTTGACGTGCTGAAGGTGTCCAATCTGCCATGAAATCTGCTAATGCTTGTGATTTGATTGCTGTTCTTGACACATAGTTGAGGTGAAACTGGGATAACTCTGTTGCCCATTTTCCTATTCTCCCAGAGGCCTCCTTGTTGTTGAATATGTCTCCGAGTGGTTGTGATGAGGGTACTGTGATCTCATGCGCTTGGAAGTAATGTTTCAACTTTCTGAATGAGATCAAAACAGCATATGCTATTTTTTCAATCTTTGTATAGTTTAGCTTTGCTCCTGATAATGCCTCTGAGATGTAATAAATAGGCTGCTGAATGACCTTCGATTCTTCTTCTTTTTCCTAGACGAGTACTCCACTTAATGCATGGTCGGAGGCTGCGACATATAGTAGTAGTGGTGCCTCTAGATCTGGCATTGTAACTAAGAGCTTGCTGGCCATATAATTTTTGAGCTGTTGGAAAGCCCTCGACTGTTCAGGTCCCCACTCTACTTTGTCTTCGCCTCTTAGAGCCTTGAAGAATGGGAGACTACGCTCTACTAACTTTGAGATGAATCTGTTTAGCGCTGCTATTCTTCCTGTGAGCTTCTGGACCTCCTTTTTGGTTGTTGGTTCTATCATTGAGATTATGGCCTTTGTCTTCTCTGGATTTGCTCTTATGCCTTCGGGTCCTATAATGTACCCCGAGCATTTTGCCTCGGCTTACGCTGAAGACACACTTTTCTGGATTTAGCTTGAGCCCGGCTGCCCTGAGGTTGGCGAAGGTTTCTTTGAGGTCTGCAATGTGATCCTCTTCATTCTTGCTCATCACCACAATGTCATCAACATAGGCTATGATATTTTTCTGCAGCTGAGGACCAAGAACCACTTTTGTCATTCTAGCGAAGGTTGAGCCTGCGTTCTTGAGACCTTCGGGCATTCTCACATAGCAATACGTTCCAAATGGAGTTGTGAAACTTGTCTTCTCCTCATCTTCCTTACTCATCCAGATCTGGTGGTAGCCTAAGAAGCAATCCAGGAGGGAGAAGCGTTTGCAACCCGCAGCCTTGTTTACGGAGGCATCTATTCTTGGTAGTGGAAATGGATCTTTTTTGCAGGCCTTGTTTAGGTCTGTGAAGTCTATGCACATCCTCATTTTGCCATTCTTCTTTGGTACTAGAACTACATTAACTAGCCAATCTAAATATTTGACTTCTCTAATGACATTCGCGTCCAACAACCTTTGTACTTCGGCCTTCGCTGCTAAGACTCTGTCTTCGGACATTTTCCTTTGTCTCTGCTTTTTTGGCTTCATTTTGGGGTTGACATCGAGTGAATGCTGTATGATGTCTCTACTAACTCCTTTCAGGTCGGAGGCTGACCAAGCAAAGACATCCTTGTTCTTGGCTAGAGTTTCTATGAGCTCTTCTTCCTCCCGCTTGGGGAGGTTGCCTCTGATGATGACTTTTCTGTCTGGGACTACATTCTCGAGCGGTACCAACTTTGTCTCTTCCTGGTCTTTGAGGTCTGTTTTCCCCTTCGACATGTCCAGAGGTTCCGGCGTGCTACTCTTGGCCGCTTCAACGGAGTTAATGTTGCGCTGAGACTTGTAGATAGCCTTTTTGATATTTCTTGCTTCTTTCTGACTGCCGTGTGTAATGATTCCATGCAAAGCTGGTACTTTCATACATAAGTAGCCCATGTGGATGGTTGCATTGAACTTGTTTGTGAATCCTCTGCCGAAGATGGCATTGTATGGGTAGTAGAGGTCTACCATGTCAAAGGTGACGTACTCTGTTCTCGCATTTTCCTGGCCTCCGAATGACACTGGCAGAGAGATTTTTCCTAACGCATCTATTTTCCTTCCTCCAAAACCAATTAGGGGGGAGTCCGAAGACTGCAGCTGAGTTCTGCTTAGCTTCATCTGGTCGAAGGCATTGACAAAGATGATGTCAGTAGAGCTCCCTGAATCTATCAGTACCCTGCTGATTTCCCAGCCCGCTATATTGGCCTTGATTACCATGGCGTCCGCATGGGAGTAACTTTCTAATTGTAGGTCTTGCTCTGAAAACATGATGGGTGTCTTCGACCAATCTGTGTAGCGTACTGGACCTTGGACTGCTATGTTGTTGACTAGCCTGAGATGATCTTTCTTCTGCTTTTTTGTTTGAAATTCCATTGCAGAGCCTCCGGCGATTGGTAATATCATGCCAATGGTGGGTAGGGGTGTATGTGGGTTGAGTTGGTTCTCTAGGTTGGGTTCATTTTTTGGTGCGATTAGTTGTGGAGGCGGTGGAGGCGGAGGCAATGCTTCGAGCTGACTGTTGTGTACTTCAAACGGTTGGTTTGTCTCGATGAATGTTACGTGCGGAGGCCTTGGGTTTATATATGTGAGGTTGGCCTCTACACGTTGGTTGCTAGTTTGCCCTTGTTGGGTGTTTGGTCACCATGCAGGTAGGAAATTTGGATAGTAGGCGGCTGCTAAGGTGGACGGGTGAATTTGGGTGGAGTTTAAGCTTGGGTACATTGGGCAGTATTGTTGCTGAGGGGGTGCGGCGAAGGTATGGTTTACCTCTCGCATATTTTTCAGCGGCGAGGGTTGAGGGTTTGACTTGTTCTTGATCCTTTCCTGAGTTTCCTTAGCATCTGGACAATCCCTAGTGACATGTCCCTTTTCTTCTCCATGAAAGAAACAGTACTGTTTCCGCTGTCTTTACTTTTGGTTTTTATTCCAGCTTTTCCCCTGGCCATTCCCTTTGCCTTGATAATGTCTTTGGGACGTGTTTTGTGCACCAGCTTCCGCCACCTTCTGCCCTTGCTGACCACCACCCTGTTGCTCTATGTTGAACACTTGTTGGTTTTGGCCCTGCTGTTGTTGCTGCTGACCTTGATTTCTGTTGTTTCTCTGTGCATTTCTGTTGCTTCCCTGGTGCTGCTTGTTCTGATTTTGCGAATCCAGCCTTTTGCGAAGGTTGTTGTCTAACTTGTAGTATTTTTCAAACTCACTATATAGGTCTTGCATATTGGCTGGTTTCTCTCTAGCCAAGTGAGCTGCAAAGGGTCCTATGCGGAGGCCCTTGATGGCTGCTTCTATGGCCACTTCCTCTGGCACATCTAGAGCCTTTGCTTTTACCTACACAAATCTCTGAAAGTAATCCTTTAATGCCTCACCCTGATTCTGCTTACATTGAAACAAATCAGTGGAAGTCAGTGACTCGCTGGTGAAGCCTTTGAAGTTTGCTAGGATCTTGTCGCGGAGGTTCTCCCATGAATACACCGTACTGGGCTTGAGCATGGAGTACCATGCTAGCGCATCGCCTTCAGCTGCTATGACAAAAGATTTGGCTAGTACTGTCTCATTTCCACCTGCGGAGGCCACTGCTGCTTCAAAGCTCATGATAAATTGGTGTGGATCAGACTTCCCGTTGAACTTGGGTAGTGTAATTGGTTTATAGGTTGCTGGCCATGGTGAGTTTTGAATGCCTTCGGATAGTGGGGATTTGGGATCTATGGTTCAACGGGGAAGTGGAGCCACGAAGGGCGAGCCTGAGGCTGTGTGGACTGCTGTGACTGGCGGAGGATTGAGCTGATTCTGACTTGAATGTACTTGGCGAGATGTACTGGAGGGGGGTTGTGAAGGCTGCATACTCTGTATCTCTGCTTGTAGGAGGGCGAGCTATTGCCTGATCTCCGCTGCTTGTGCTGATGCTTGTGCCACTTGTTGGCTTGCTGCGAAGGCCGCCGCTACTCTGTCCCTTTCTTACTGTATGCTTTGTAACTGGGCCTGCAGCTATTGAAGCTCTTGCTCAGGTGTTGAGCCTGGTGCTTGTTGGACCTCCGGTGCCGGAGCCTGATCTTGGATCACTGGCTCCTCTTCGACATGGTCTTCTGGGGCTGAGGCGTATGCGCTGTGGGTATTGCGCCTGGGCCTCCCCCTCGGGGCGGAGGTCGCCGGTGCTCTTGCGGGGGCTTTTCTCTTTCCTGCCATCGTGGGTTTGTCTTGGCCAACACACGGTGGGTGCCAATGTTGGGATAGGGATATCCCGACAGAGTTAGTGTGCAGGGGGGAGCTTGCTACTGCTCTGCTCCGCACCCGGGTGGCGAAGGCCCCGCTTAAGGGCGAAGGCCTTCGATTGACGGTGGTACAGAAATCGAGGCACGACTCATGTGATTATCGAAGTGACAATTAGGGTTACAAGCCACTCAAAATCCTCTTCTTCCTTCCTTAGGGATGAGCTCTCCTTTTATAGAGTACGGTTACAATTTTTTGATGGTGCAAAAATGCCCCTGCGACAGCTACGACATATGCCAGAATATTCTGCTCTCTTATACATCCTCTTGAGGGCACCTAAGTCTTTTACCCCTGTACCCCCTCTTGCTAATGGGCCCTTGCTGATACTGATGTTTCAACCCATGGAGAAGCCCAGCCAATAGTCTTCGCACGGTCTTCACTGAGCGTCACCCTTCGCACGGTCTTTAATGTTTTGGTGCAAAGACTTCTGTCGGCTGTTTCGCGGACCTTGGCGCCACACGCGGTGCAAAGGCCTCTTTATTGCCATTCTTGGTGTAGAGGCTCCTGTCAGGCGTTTCATCGATGCTGGCGCCATTCGGGTGCAAAGGCCACTTTGCCGCCGTTCTCGGTGCGAAGACTCCTGACGGCTGTTTCGTGGACCTTAGCGCCACTCACGGTGCGAAGACTTCTTTACCGCCGTTCTTGGTGCAAAGACTCCTGTCGACTGTTTCACCGAGTGAATGGATCATCTGCATTCACCACAAGAGAGGTCTTTTTTGCTGGTTAATTTTGTCGGTAAGCCCTTCGATCGCAAGGTATTTCCCCCAACAATATTATTACAACAAGATAAACTAAAGAACATCACAATTGTCTCTAGTGAACATTGAAAACACAAATCAAAACATCAATGTTATGAGATACTTGAACATCACACCTATTTTAGAAATAGAGAACAAGGGCATATCTCTAATGCCATAGATACTAAACGTTAATATCATCTGACCATGTTGCTACTGCTCAGTTGAAAGGAACTGCACAAACTCCACCAATCTCTGGATCATTCAGACAGATTGTAAGATAATGGATACGATGAGAAAATACTTCTGCACTATGGAACTCATAATGGTATGAAAGCAAAGTCTGGAGATCTACATTTGAAGGAACCACAACAAACACATAGGGTCCTAGATGATCTTCAACAAGACGGTAGTTTCGATGGCCAAGAACTCGATGAACAACTACAGAAGCAATGCACCACCAGCTGTAAAAGTTAGAATGCACTACAACCCTTGTTTGTAGGCCATGGTGAACACGAAGCTCATGGAATACATAGCGATACACAAATATGTCCCAAGAATGATCATAGTTATACATGATCTGTGTAAAAAACAATATGCAGAAAAAACAAAGAACAAAGATGCCCAGTTGTAGAGTGAAGGGCAAAAGCTTTGGGATGGAACTAAAGCAGGAGCTTTGGAGAGCCTTCCTCTCGCCCCTTGTCTCTACGGTTATATAGTTCGCTGGTCGTGGACCACCCCACGACCTACGCACGCGCCTACGCACCCACGACCCCACATATACGGCACAAGAGTTAACATGATCTGTATTTTATTGTTTCATCAAAACTATGATCCGGCCTGTCAAGATTTCTTTAGTATCAGACTATCTTAGGCATTGTTTCGACGGGCTGCGACTAGTTAGTCATGGCTAAAAAATTAGCCAATTAGTTGTGTTATTAGTCCATACCTGTTTGTATCCTGAACTAATTTTTTTACTCATCCTGAACTAATTGTTGGGTTCTATAGACTAGAACTAGTTGTTAGCCTCTAGTAGTCGGGTTCTATGGACTAGTTGGATGGCCCCTGTATTTTGTAGTGATTCGGATCGTCTATATTTTGTAGGGTTAGGGTCCAAAAAATTTCAATATCTATACACCCACATCCTCGATCAGAAAGGGCAAACACGTTAGTATAACCAGTTACCAAATGACCAAAGGACCTGAGCTACACCACGCTCAACAGTTTAACCGACCTAATAGAAAGTTTAATAGAAGTTAACATAGACATGCATGCAAATAAGACTTCACATACGGTCGTCCCACAAACCAAACCTAGTCATGACTTGTACTAATAATATGTCCCATAGATCAAGGGTCGAGGCGGGCGTGCAGGATGTTGTCATCCACATTCACCTTCGCTAAGACGGTGTTGGCGACCAGCTCGAGGCTCACAAACAATGGGAATGAACTCAAGCGATGGAAAGTAGAACACCGACTACAACTCTAGCGAGGAGGAGGACGATCTAGAGTACTAACGAATCGGTGAATCACAAGAGCGCTAGCCAGGAGGAGGATGCTTTAATTTTTTTCTCTTCTCTAGAAACTCAAAGCACCTTAGAATCTATGACTACTTTTTTCAGGGTGGGAAATCTATGGGGATATCATTTGAATAACCAATTTAGTTTTTTATTGAAGGGTTTTCCATCCCTAGGTATGCCTTTTCCTTGCTTCCTAATTATAAGCCTTAGTTCAAACAGCCGTAGATGCAGTTACACACACAAAAAAAATCACCAGTTGCTGCACAATAAGCTACAGTGAGCAGGTTTATTTTTTTTCTTTTTTTGGTAATTCCAAGGTGCCAAATTCATGGATCTTTTAACTATTTGTTACCATCCTCTTTTAGTTTTATGTTTATATATATTATAAAAAACTAAAAAGGCAACAACTGATCGGATATATAAACAGGTCCACAAGAGAAAAAATGAAAAGACGGATATTAGGTAAGTGCAACATTTTGTCGTAATCATTTCCTACTAAAACAAGGAATAAATTCTGGTCTCTGCTGAGCACCGCGCCGAGCAGTCCTGCCAACACACCCCAAAAATTTGATTTTGCACCGCGCCGAGCAGTCTCGCCAACATGCACAGAAAATTAGATGTCTCTCTTTTGCCCTCCATGCGAAAAATAGATTTACCATGCCATTGATTTCAGACAAAGGCATTTGTGGCAATGTGATGGCCACATAAAAGCACAAAGAGTCACCGTCTCCACCTCCATCTCTATTCTCCAGCCGCACCATCTCTCTTCCAGCTCCAAATCCTAGTCCCATGGCCTCCCTCTCCACTCTCCAGCCGCCCCCTCTGCCACCCTGCTCTAGACCCTAGGCGCCATCGGAACAGCAGCTCGACTCCCTCTCTGCTCTCCAGCTGCACCCTCTCTCATACATTTCCAAACCCTAGCCGGAGCTGGATCCCCTTCGATTTGTCGATAGCAGGTCAATCAGCTGATGGCGAAAGGACCGCCTTGACGATGGTACAAGCCAGATCCAGATCCCCTACCTAGCACGGCACCTATCACGACTGACCGGATCTGATCCCTAGTCGAAGCTAGATCTGGTACCCCTTCGTTAACGCCAGCCACACCAGCTCTGTGACCGCGATGATAGGACTGTGGTGCCGATGACAAAGCAAAGCCAGGGAACGCAGAGAAAGAGGTACCCAAATTCCTTTTATGATGTGTGCTCTACTATAGTGGCTAAACTAAGGATATGTAGATAGCGATGGGGTTACATATTTCCTATAGTTGAGTGTAGCTGACATATGCTTTATTGGATTATTGACTTTCGTATAAGCTGTAGTTACTAGCTAGGTGCTTAGTTGCATACTCTTGCTCTATTTTGTTGATATTCTGTAGAAGCTTTAGTTAATAGATGTCTTTGTAATCTAGATGAACAACCACAAACTGCTTATGAACGAGCACGGGATGCAAAAATCACAAGGAATCATAGAAAGATGGAAGAATTTGGAGTACATGTGGGCCCAAACCTGTGTCCAAAGGCAAAAAAAGTCAAGCACAAAGGGTAGACACGGTGAAGATTTGGAATATATCCCTAAACCAGGCAAGGTAGTTGAGGGATTTGATGATACAGATGAAACAGATTCAGATTTAGAAGATGAGCCAGTGTCACTATCAATTGAGATGCTTGTTCTATCTTGTATTTAGTTCGGAGGAGGAGAGGGGTGTAGGTAGCCATGCAATGCTTTATTGTTTGGATAGCAATTGAATTTGTACATGCTTGCTGCTTAAGTTTGTATCTCCAATTTCAGTGTCTGGGTCGAAGAAGCCATAGAGGAGGCTCTACTAGCAGGACAAAAGGTAGTGCTGCCATGAGTCCTGGGCGAAGGCCCTCCAAGCGAATGAGGTCAACACCACCAGAACTAGCTGCTCATGGAGTTTGTACTCAGAGGTCTTCCGCTGGCAAAAAGGTAGAGGTATCAGCAATAGGTGAATATAATTCTCCATCACGACTGACACCTAGACCCAGAGATCAATTCCAAGTTCATGAATTGATTGGAAACATTAGACAGGGCAGCACCCTACCTAGCCCTAAGAGAGACTCCTCATGATCAGATGATTATAGCCCTGTCGAAGAGGAGACATCTCAGCAAACTCCCATCTCCTCCCACCCACAGAACAATGAAATTTGCCAAGGTTGCTATTACCTTACAGATGTCTATCAATCAATTTGCACTAGCTATTTGATATCCATATAAGTTTTCTAACAATCTGAATGTATGAAAACTGTGTAGTACCATTGGCAAGAAGAGCGAGGAAGCCAAGGCCTCGAACTTGTGGAATTATGCTTAACAAAATGAACAAATCACTAGGAGGATTGCGGATGCTCATCTCTGTTGTCGAGGGGAACAAATGGCCACATGATCCAGTGCAAGCTGCCAAGTTTACTCAAGAGCAGGTGAAGTAGTCAGGCGTGAAGTACCAATTTTGATGCATTGGAAACAATACAAGGGGGAGAGGCCTGGTGCCGTCTATTGCACAAGATTTGTGAAAAGGCTAAATGTATGTATGGGTATCCCCTCTCGGCATTCAACTCTGCTTTGAGTAACTTTCACGGATTTACTTTTCATTCACACTACTGTGTGCAGGGAAGGCTGCACGTTAATGGTGCTCACTCACCCAACAAAAGAAGCTTGCTAGAATGTAATGCAGTTTGCGGTACGACAGGAACGCTATAGCTTGAAGAAAAAATACTTCAATGGCGTCCCTACTAATCACATCCGTATGACCTCTCCGGTCTCGTCCATGAATGACACACAGTGGTGAGAACTTGTCAAGATTTGGTCTAGTGATAAGAACAAGGTGTGTGAACCCATCAATTTCCTATCTAGTCTTGCTATGGTCTACTTGTGCTACAGTCTAACATAAATGAAGCTATAGGAAACATCTGAGAAGAATAAGCGAAACCATGCAAAAGTGAAGTACTACCAGGCTACAGGATCTTGCTCCTATATTGTCCAGCTGCAAAAATTTGTAAGTGATGGTTGTGTTTTATTGTTACTCTTGCCTTTGTATAAATATAAACCAAAACTCATGTGCAATATGAACAGAAGGAGAACAAGAGGAAGGCAGCAGAACATGATCAAGGACTTAAAGAAGAAAATGTCCCCTTGATGAAGATGTTAATGCTGTGGAAGTCTTCAAGGACTTTCATACCAGTAGCAAAAAGGGCCTAAGCGATTCTGTAAGA
The DNA here is from genome assembly GCA_038087645.1 of Saccharum hybrid cultivar R570. NCBI lineage: Eukaryota > Viridiplantae > Streptophyta > Magnoliopsida > Poales > Poaceae > Saccharum > Saccharum hybrid cultivar. The sequence goes on along the minus strand of JAQSUU010000005.1, from coordinate 8,772,767 downwards.
GTAATAGTTGCAAGTACCTTCTTTTACTTCCCTTGAAATCTACTGAAGCCATTACCATAAAAGAAGAAAATATAGCATGAGCCTAGTGTTATGAAAATCTACTAAAATTTACTGAAGTTTATATAATCTCTATCAGTAGTAGGCTGAGGAAGACCTATACATTACTTGTTATGAATCAATCTCTTGGGTTTTCAATTAAAGTCCTCATACACAATCTGTAACCTAATATTTTATTGATTGAATTTTGTAGAAAGCTATGGAAATTATGCAAGCGGAACTTATTGCTGATGGGCAGCAACCAATAACTAGTGTTGATGTTTGCAAGGTCCTCTATGTCTACCAAGACAAGGCCCCCTCCTAGGGAAGCGGCAATCTTTTTTTTAAGAATGCTGGTATCCAGACAAGCTCCACCAGAACAAAGACATCAACAGAGAGAATGCTTTGGAAACAACTTGCTGCTAAACAAGAAAGTTCTGCTGCCCTCGTCGATCAAGTGGATGAACTGAAGGCAAAGATAGAAAATACTGAAACGAAGCGTGAGGAATACAAGAAATGACAACAGGAGGAGTACAACAATCTCCGTGACCTATGCACATGCCTTAGCTCTTCTGGTAACTCTCAGTCTTCAACTGTTGCGGCTTGACGCAGTGAACATTTGTAGTTTGATGTGTACACTCATGTGCCGGTTTGATGTGTGAACTCGTATGCTAGTTTGATGTGGTGATACTCTGTCAGTGGTTCGTTGTTGACGTGTGAAATATTAATTATTGTTATTTGATTGCCAGGCTAAATAATTATGTAGTCAATCTACGCAGTAGTGATGATCTCGGATTACTTCTATGATGAATTGATTGTACTCCAGCGGTAGAACCAGGACAGGCCACGTCATCAAATAAAAATACGACACGTGGACGAACCAATGAATGACACGTGAAATAGCTAGGACTCGACACGTGGGCTATTAAAATCCGGCATGTGGAAGGAAGTCGTGAAGCCACATGGCCAAATAAAAATATGAAACATGGACAGCGCCATGACACGTGGTCGAATAAGAAACGGCCACGTGGACCAATAAAAATGACACATGGTCTAATGAAGAAGTGACACGTGATCCAACAACAACATGACATATGTGCCAATAGAAAACTGACATGTGGAACAATAGGGACCCGACACGTGGTCTAGTAAGAACCTGATACGTGCAAGAACCAGAGATGACCACGTTGTGCAATAAGAAGTTGATACGTACCCGAATCATCTCCAATGTAACCGGCTATAGCATGTCCAACGGAAAGCGCCCACCAGTATGGCAACCCCCTGCCACGCATACCAAAACAATTCTATGACAGTCTATTTTTCGTCACAAATCAAAACACTTCTATGACGATTGTCAGATTCGTCATAGATGTGCAAGTGTGACGCGACTTCTATGACAAACTGTTTTTCGTTATAAATTCGTCACAAAACTGAAATTATGATCAATTTAGCTCCTTCAGTGACGAAATCTATTCGTCATAGAAGTGAGTATTTCTAGTAGTAAACTGGTTAAACTCCTCCTTAATCCGGTTGTATATTGTAGAGTTGAAGCAGTGAGAACGTTGCTTATGAAGCCTGAACCCATGGGCAGCTGATGCTCAACTCAGCCATCAACAAATTAACAATGGTCGACCTTCCCGTCGGCGTATCCAACCATGCGGTATGTGTCCGTGCTGAAACAACCCGTGTGCCACCATCCATGAACTCGTCATCACCATAGTTGTGGTACGCGCTGCCATCCTTGAGGAACGCGTGCCCCATCACGAGGTAGTGGAGGAGGACAGCGGCGCCCAAACCGGCACGTGCACGATGCCCTTTCTAGGCCATCTCCATTGCGTCGCGACTAGATAGATGGAGATGAACACAAGGAGCAGCACCATCCAAGATATATTTTTTTTTCAATTCTCGGGACGTAGATTCCTTCATTCCAAACATCTTATCACATTTTCCTATAATTTTTCAGTACTCTATTTTGATAATTCATTCCTTTTCTATTTTTATGTTTTTGCCTTTTATGTGTTTCATGTTCCTTTTCAACTGGATATCTTATCCCGTGAACTCTCAAAATTTTAAATTAACTTTCTGTCTTAGTTTGAAGTGGTTTTTATCTGTTTTTAATTAAAATAATCGGTAAAGTTGTTAAGGATTTTAAACCACAGAGAAGGACGTACTCTAAGCTTCTAAAAATTCTAAGAAAAATCATAGAGATAAACTAGGAATTCCAAATAAAATATTTAGATCTTGTGAAAATATCTCTGAAAACTCTAAAAAAATATTAGATTCTCTAGGAAAATAAGAAAATGACAAAAAATCTAAACAATTCCCAAAATTTTCTAACTAGTGTTTAACGTGTTTTGAAAACCTTGCATGACAAAAATATGAGATACAATGTTGAATGCATTTAGGCCAGTTTGTTCATTTCATTAAATGCTGTCCTCATTATCTGTTACAGCAGTTTGCCCCTCAAATTGACTTAAATGATGCTCTCCTTTGTTTAAAAACCTTGAACCTAATTAGGTTGTTAATATTTTCTGTTCCAAGGTCCGAGAATGCAAATTAGTGTACAACATTTTTAATTTTAATTCCTTTGCTTCCAGCAAAACTCAGTGCGCTTTTCTGCATCACCCATCTCCTGATGTTGCTACAGGCTCCAGGAGGCTGTGTACACCTTCAGCTTTGTATTTTTGCATGCTCATTTCCTTTATGTGCTTTGTCATGTAAATGTTTCTACTTGGGCATATTTTGCCGTAGTTTGCAGCCCATGTTTTATGTTTCACACGAGACTAAGGAAACTGGGCAGAATGGATTATGTGGACCTCAGGTCCATAGCAGCGTTAAATATCAATACATATTTTCAATCCAACAATCTCAAGGACTTCCTCTTATACGAACAAGGTACATCATTTCAATTTGATTTATACACTCGGTCACATTGAAGCCATGGTCTCTTCATGTCTGGTGGAAACATTGTCATATTTGCTAACCGTCGTTGCTATTCTTATTGCAAAACTGCGTACTGGGATTCTTTAAATGCTGCCCCAAAATTATGTTTCACAAACTTCTTCGGTTCTTCCTTATTTCTTTACAGTTTGTCGCATCTATCTGGTTGTGCCCACCAAACCTAAATCTATATGTGCCCTTTAGTGGTACTTTGCATGCTTGAGTACTTTCAACTTCAAGCTACTGTGTATGCACTCTGAAGACTAAACATATGGTAACATTTTTGTAGGTGTTATTTTACAGATGCACGATTCAGCCGGGGCAAACATTTAAAAGGTAAGCAGCCACCTTTCTGTCCAAATATGTTTCGCTGTGTTCACCCACGTCATGATGAGGAGAATCACATTGACTCTTCACCTCGGCGGAACAGAAGTGGTAGTCTATCACAACCTCTCTCTTATGCATCTAAATAAATATCACTGCAACCCAGCAGAGGCCTGGGGCTTCAGCTTCTGCTTTATCTTCCTTTTGTTTATGAAAACTTGCATTGTTGAACTCAGTGGCACTAATTCTGATCTTGCCGTTACAGTCAGTGTTGCTTGGCCTTCCTCTTATTCATGAAGACTTACATTGATGTAACAAGTTGCATGGAACCAGCGATCTTAGAATTCTAGCTGTATATTTCTCTCTAAAAAAAACACTGTTTGAAGGCCTGTATAAACGCCATGCCTATTACAAATTATAGAGACCAACTGAAGTTCTATCTTGGTCATACATGATTGCCTCAGCAGTTCTAGCCTTTCTATACTCATCAACTCATTAGCATACCCTGTGCATACCATAGTTGTCAATTCCGTTCCGGTACCGGCCGGAACGGGCGGTATATCTCGTTCCGTCTCCTGGACCGGCACAGAGGAAGTGTCATCCCATACCGCCTCTAATCTCGGTCAATTCCGGCCAATCCGGTCAATCTCGCCCGTTCCGGGCGGAACTCAGCATACCGCCTGCCCCGGTACCGGCCATGGACCAAGCATACGTCGAAGAACACGAGAGCAGTATATCACCAAACGCAAGAAAGCGAGAAAGAGCAAAAGCATTAAAGATATGAAAAAGCTTTGCTCTCGGTCACGAATATAATAGATCAAGTCAAGACATTTAAGATTAAAAAAGAGAAAGAAATTTCAGATGAAGAACAACATCACGACATTGGCGTCGATGAGCTCTCACGGTGAAGACCGAACACATGGAAGGAAAAGGAGCAGCACGATGGGATAGCAGTCGAGCAGCGCAACCTTTCCAACCATGGCCGCGCGGCAGGACAGCAGCCAAGCAGCGCGTCACCTCCGGCCCCGTGCCCCGATGATGGCGACGGCGGCGGCCACTGGTTACGGTGGATGGATAAGGCAGGAAGGGGAACGGCCACTGGTTCGGTGGATGGATAAGGCAGGAAGGGAACGATGCTTTATTAATTGGCTTGTTGCTACGGTTTCCTACTTGGGCCTGCTACGATGCTGCCTATTTGGGCCTGCTACGATGCTGTCTATTGGGCCCATGATGATGGCAAGGGTGGGATACAATTTATTAAACGCAAGAAACTCACTAATGTATATATATATAGGCATTTAATTAGTGATTTTGTATAAATACATATAGAACCGGAATGGAACACCGGAATAGACCGGTACCGGTGCATTCCATTCCAATAGAAAAACCGGAATGACATCCGGAATGGAATTGACAAGTGTGGTGCATACAGCTTCAGCCGTTTGTACAAAAGTTCCGCCCATTACATGACTTCAATGTATTCATCTTAGTTACCATAATTCTTCTTAATTCTTCCTTATTCAATTGTGACTGCAACACTTCTCCCGCGGCAACGTACGGGTACTGACTAGTTAAAGTAAATAGCTGCATTGCATAGCGTGACGTGGGAGCTAACTAAAGTATATTTGGAAAAATATAGTACCACTCCTGTAACACCCTAAAAATTTGAAAAGAATAAAAATAGGAAAAATATGATTTTTGTATATTTTTGTGAGCATGCAAATTTAGAATAAGAATAATTTTTATAAATTTAAAATCAAATATAAGTGTAGAAACATGATTGAGCATTCATGCTGCTGCATTTGAAGTTTTGTATTGAGTGGTTTAAATCAAATTCAAATTTGATTTGAAAATATTTTAAAAATTTGCTTTGAAAAATTGGAAAAAGAAAAAGAAAAGGAAAGTCGGCTTATTCCGGATTTCGGCCCGTCTCGGCCTGCCTTGGCCGCGGCCCGCTTACTTCCCGCGCCATGCTCCCGCGTGGGCCAAGCCCAGCAGGCCGGCTGCTGGCCCAGCTGCGCGCGCCGCTCCCTTGTTTCACTGGCAAGCTGGGCCCGCCTGTCAGCGACTGTCTTGACCTTTCCTTTCTTCTTCCTCCGGCTCCGCACCGCCTTCTCTTTCTTCTCCGATTCGGTGAATCAAATCCGCCGCGAATCTTCGTTCTTTCCATGTATGCCGATGCCTACGGGCTATAAAACAGGACCCCCGCACTATTTCGCCCCCATCCCATCCCTTTGGAGCCGCCGTAGTCGCTTAGTTGCGCCACCACAAGCACACCGCCGCCATAGCCGCCACCGCGAGCTAGCCGCCGCCTTCCGGTCATCCTCCGGTCCTATCGTTACGCGGGGTGAGTTCGCCATGAGTTTCTCGACCTCTCGGTGCTCTCCCCTCTCCGTTTGGTGGCCGGACCCGAGTTTTGGCCTTCTCCGGTGATGGCGCCGCCGCGGGGAGTCGCCGGCGGCCGGGAATCGGCCGGAGCGCCGCCGGTTTCTTTTCCCCTCTCCCTTCGATCTAATCCGGGCCGTTGATCTTGAATCCAACGGATGTAAATAGAAGTTACCGGTTCGTTTGTAAAATTATAAAAGAGACCCTGAGATTTTAGTATATAGAACCCACGGTCCAAAGCGTAAACCGAAAAATACGCTTTGATTAATTGAAAACGTAATTCGTTTCGGAAAAATAAAAATACGCTTTCTGATATTTACAGTTTTGCCATTCAATTTGTTTTAGTCGTAGAATCTTCGTTTTTAACTCCGATTTGGTCCATTCAAATTGCGTTAGATTCATATTTGCGAGCTCTATGTAACTATACAACTGTACAGTAGGTTTGGATTAATTTATTTTTGAGTTTTAATTAAATTATTTATTTTTCTATAGGAAATCTTTGGAAATTCGTAACTTTGTCGTTTTAGCTCCGTTTTTCGTGATCTTCGCGTCTGTGTGATCATAGCGAGTTGTAGATTTGTTTTAAAGACTTTTTATCTTATTTTCTTACTGCTGGTGTATTGTTCTAATTATAGTCTTGTTTGTCTATGCATGATTGCCTCTGGATGTGTGTTGTTACTATTGGTTGATCGAGTATAGACGGTGAGCAATTCGTTGGGGATCAAGAGCCTTACTACGAGCAAGATCTTCAGGACCAGTTTGAGCAAGGCAAGTATAGCATGGGATTATCCTTGTTGTCCTATTCACATTATGCAATTAATATCATTATGCATTTATTCCTTGATAAGGATGACTTAGTGATTGATCCTACACCTTGATACCTATTACGATGCATTGAGTAGTATGGCTAGTGCTTAAACATGGACTATAATCATGTAAATTGATTAGAGGAATATGCAACAAACATTAAAAGATGATTTTGATTAATGTTTAAAGGGGATTAGAGCATGGGGGTTACTTTTGATGCTCTAATTGCTCTCCATAAGGACTCATCTATAAGCGACAATCCGGGATTTACAGTACAATTGTGGGGGCTATATGGCTCTGGCTTTAGTCATATAGAAGGACCTTTTCTAGCTTGTTAGAGGTAATCTTTTTGGCGTAAGAACGGCTTAACGAATCGGGTATAGTGCGGCCTCTGTCCTTATGTTTATAGGTTGCGGGTTATTGTGCCATTTGGAAGGGGGGCTCTACATCTGTTTGCCGAGTGAATCTAATGACCCTAACTTGTTAGACGAACCTTCGAAAGACTTCATAGTGTTTACCCTGCCTGCTCACCTTGGTAGTGTTTTGGGAGTAATTAATCCGGGCATTTGGGTAACACGACTCACAGTGAAAGTGTACAACCTCTGCAGAGTGTAAAACTGTTATAACAGCCGTGCTCACGGTCACGAGTGGCCTTGGACCCTTATGGAATAGTTGATAATTGTTAATGGTTATGTTTTTGCTATTCATTAATCATTTCACATGGATCATATGTTTATTGTTTATATTGAGACAATTTGATGCTATTGATATGCTAAAATCATGCTAATTAAAAGCTACATGCTGATAAACTAATATTATGCCTTTTTGAGCCTCATGAACCCCATGTTACACTTGTTGAGTACGAGATGTACTTACGCTTGTTTATTTTTCTTACTTGAATAAAAATCCCGGATGGGTAACAGATGGAGGTAATAGTGACTACTACGCCTATTTCCCTGAAGATTACTAGTCTTGCTGTCAACCAGTCAATGTACCTGTGACTGGAGCTACCACGAGAGTTATTTATTTATACTTCCGCTACATTTGTGTTAAGACTATGTGTTAAATATTGTGATGTAATAACAATTGTGATGATACTTCCGTGATAATTTGTGAACTTATGTGTGATTGATCTCTGGGTGCACATAAGGGTATGCACTCCATTTGGTCGTTAAATGGGTGTGAGAAATTGGTATCAGAGCTCTTGTTGACTGTAGGACGTAAGCCTAGCTAGAAATGGTTGATTTAGTATCATCTTTACACTATTTTTATGCTCACTATCTTGCTCTTGTTATTTGATAAATTTTTATGCTTCTTATGTCTCATTCTATTATGAAATTTTGCCTCTATTCTAACTTCATCTAAAAATTATGTAGATGGCCCGTGACTGTAAGACTGCCCGCATCAGCTCTGGAGGATACTACCCACCTCGTGCCCTGCTTGCAACTGAAGAGCCACAAGAGCCAGAATCCCAGAAACAGGAGCTGGCCCCTGAAGCACCAATCCAAGCACCAGCACCTCCCCAGGAAGAGCCTGAGCCTGAAGAAGATCCAGAAATCATCGAGGTTGAAGATGATGAAGAGGAAGCTAATGGAGGAGGACAACCCCCGTCTCCACCATATGAAGCTCTTGGAGATATGCCACCTCCTCCAATGGGGTGGACTGTGAGGATCTACCACAGGAATGGAGGGAATGCTGTCTCTCATCTTCGCCTGGTGGGGATGCTCACTGCTTACTTCACTGATTGGCATCCAGCTATGGAGTATGTCTGCTGGGAGTATACTCATCCACTGGAGGATACGTACTGGAAGGCAAGGGCAAGCATCTTTGCACATAAGCAAGACAAGGGGGCATATCAGCTGGACAGGATGTTCTCTCACATGGGACATTGAGCTACTATAGAGGATAGCATTGAAGATGCTGCTTTTGAAGCATGTATAGGTCTCCGCTATCTTCGCTTTAACCTTATGAAGCATGACATTCATCGCTTCTTTCCTCGTGCACACCCCGACCTTGGATGGGCTATGACAGATCCAGTGCAGCTAGAGCCACTACCTCGAGTGATGGTGAACTTTGTCTATGATATGATGGATAGGAAGCTGCAGCTAGAAGAGATGGTGAAGGCACAAGGGAAGACTATCAAGAGGTGTCAGGCAACCATTGATGAGCTCCGAGCAAACCAAGGCCTGCCCAAGATTTATGAGATATTAGAGCATGAGCCACTTCCTTAGGAAGTAGGAGTCCTTTATGTAATAAGAACGTTCTTAGTAACGTCAGTAGAGTCAGTCGAGTCTGTCGTGTGGTTTGAACCTTGGTGTGTTAGTTGCTTTATTATTATGCTTATGTGTGAGTTGGATCTTTGTTTGAGTGTCGGGACTTGTAGGTATGTCTACAAGTTCCATTCTTAAGAATAATAAGTTTAATAGTCAAGGGAATAATAGTTGGGTTTGGTATTATCACGTTTCTGTCCTTGCTGTTTTCTGGAGCAGTCTTCAATGTTTCTGCTATAGTTTAAAAACGGTTCGTGCAATATTTATGAAATTTTTATGAGAGAAACTAGACTCAAGCATCTTTCAAATGCCACTAGAATTACCTTTTTATCTGATCTGGTTCGAGAGATATAATTTTCACAAGTTAAAGTTTCTGCACAGTCTGAAATCTGGAACAGTTTCTGTTACGCCTTATTTTTCATAGACTTAACGACAGAATCTGATCTTGAGGTCTGAATAGAAATTGTGGATAATTTCATAAGATTTCCAACCATATAAAGCACGCCTCTTTTGGACTTCTGTAGCTCGAGATATGATTGAAATACTGAACTGTCAATATTGCTACTCGTCCAGAAAACTTTCAGATCTCATTCTTAATCTTATAAGTGGTTGATAACATGGAATTCTTAAAGTTTACATGTTTATGGGTGGCAGATGGCCGGAAGAGGAAGAGGCAGGGGTCATAGAAACATTCCCCCAAATCCACCACCACCACCGCCACCGACTATCGAGCAACTGTTGGCAGTACAGACGCAGTTGATGCAACAACTAGTGCAGAATCAGCAAAATCAGCCAGTTGCTGGGGCTCAACCACGTGATAAGCGTGGTGAATTTTTGAAGGGTCGTCCCCTAGTGTTCACACATGCTGCTGATCCTTTGGAGGCCAATGATTGGCTTCGTGCTGTGGAGAAACAACTCACTATTGCACAATGTGATGACCGACAGAAGGTGCTGTTCGCTTCTGGGCAACTTCAGGGAGAAGCTCAGGATTGGTGGAAGTCATATGAGTATGGTCGTCCTGCCAATGCTCCTGCAGTCACCTGGCAGGAGTTTAGAGAGAACTTCAGGGCATACCATATACCTGAAGGAATGATAGAGTTGAAGGCGGAGGAATTTAGGAACCTGACCCAAGGGTCAATGACTGTAGCTGAGTACCGTGACAAGTTTGCTCAATTGTCACGATATGCTCCACATGAGGTGGCCAATGACAATGATAAACAGCGCCGCTTCTTGAAAGGATTATATGATGGACTTCAGTTGCAGTTGATGTCCAATACCTACCCTAACTTTCAGACGCTTGTGAACCGCGCTATCATGGTGGATAACAAGCGCAAGGAAATGGATGCAAAGAGGAAGAGGTTACAGGGACAAGCCTCCAATAGCAACACCCGTCCGCGTACTGGCTTTTAACAGAATAATCAGCAGAGGCCTCCTTCTGGACAGTGGAATCGTGGTCAGGCCCCGTTCCGTGGACAGTTTCCGCAACGTCCCCCATTCCAGCCGCAGAATAGCAACCAACGTCCTCCGCAGCAGAATGGGAATCAAGCACAGCGTCAGGGTCCTTCCAACAACACTCCCACGAAGACTAGTGCTCCCAATACCCCCAACAGGTGTTTCAGATGTGGGAAAGAAGGTCACTTGTCCTACAATTGCCCGGAGAAGCCCAACCATCAGACTCCCCAGAGACAGAGCAGCCACCAGAAGCCCGCACCTAACTCAGGAAGGGTGAATCACTTGTCCCAGGAAACCGCAGTGGAAGAGCCAGAAGTTATGCTTGGTACGTTCGATGTCCACTCTACTTCCGCCACTGTTCTCTTTGATTCTGGAGCATCATATTCTTTCATATCACAATCATTTGTTAGAATACATAGAATCCATTTGTGTGCCATGAAGAACCCTATCTTAGTAAACTCACCTGGTGGAAGCATGCCAGCATCTTATCGCTGTCTTCCGATTAGTCTCAACTTAAGGGGGGTAGAGTTTACAGTTAGTCCTATAGTTTTGAGAACAGCTGGGATTGATCTTATATTGGGAATGGATTGGATGATGCAACAACAAGCAGAGATTCGGTGTAAGGATAAATCGGTTGTACTGACAACACCAAAGGGTGATAGAATCAAACTTGAGGTAAAAGTGCAGAAACAGGAGACTGCTACAGTGAACCAGCTCAATGATGGTGCTAACCAGGAAGATCCAGTTGTGGAGGAGTTTCCCGATGTGTTTCCGGAGGAATTGCCAGGTATGCCACCAGACCGTGACATTGAATTTATTATTGAATTATTACCTGGAACTGCACCTATAGCTAAGCGTCCATATAGAATGGGAGTAAATGAATTAGAAGAACTTAAGAAACAAATTAAGGAGTTGCAGGATAAGGGTTTTATTCGTCCTAGTTCTTCACCATGGGGAGCACCAGTGATTTTTGTGGATAAGAAAGATGGAACTCAGAGGATGTGTGTAGATTATCGGTCTCTTAATGAGGTTACTATCAAGAATAAGTACCCATTGCCTAGAATTGATGACCTATTTGATCAGTTGAGAGGAGCCTGTGTATTCTCCAAGATTGATCTTCGCTCTGGATATCATCAATTGAAGATTCGTGCCTGGGATATACCCAAGATAGCTTTTACCACACGGTATGGGTTATATGAGTATACAGTGATGTCCTTTGGTTTGACTAATGCCCCTGCATACTTCATGTACTTAATGAATAAGGTGTTCATGGAATATCTGGACAAGTTTATAGTGGTATTCATTGATGATATTCTAGTATTTTCCAAGACTGAGGAAGAACATGCTGAACATTTGAGGTTGGTCTTGCAAAAGCTCAGAGAACACCAACTATATGCAAAAAGGAGTAAATGTGAGTTTTGGCTTAAGGAAGTTTCTTTTCTGGGTCACATTGTCTCAAATGGAGGAATTTCAGTAGATCCTGGCAAGGTGAAAGATGTATTGAACTGGAAGCCACCCATCAATGTGAGTGAGATCCGTTGCTTCTTGGGACTGGCTGGTTATTATAGGAGATTTATAGAGGGATTTTCAAAGCTTGCAAAACCAATGACTGCATTGTTGGAGAAGAATGCCAAGTTTGTGTGGTCCGAGAAGTGTCAGGCTAATTTTGAGGAATTAAAGAAGAGATTGACGACTGCACCCGTCTTAGTTTTGCCAGATCTGAATAAACCTTTCTCTATCTATTGTGATGCATCTCGATTGGGTTTCGGATGTGTTCTTATGCCAGAAGGTAGAGTTGTGGCATATGCATCGAGGCAGTTGAGGAAGCATGAGTTAAATTACCCTACTCATGATTTGGAATTAGCTGCAGTGGTTCATGCATTAAAGATATGGAGACATTATTTGATTGGACACAAGAGTGATATATACACTGATCATAAGAGTCTAAGGTATATCTTCACTCAAACAGATCTGAACTTGAGGCAGCGTAGATGGTTGGAGTTGATAAAAGACTATGATCTAGAGGTGTATTATCACCCAGGAAAGGCCAACGTTGTTGCTGATGCTCTTAGTAGAAAAAGTTATGCAAATGAAGTACAAGTAATGCCTATGCCAAAAGAATTATGTGCTGAGAGTAAGCATTTGAACTTAGGATTTACTACCAATGCGATGGAATTAGTATTAGAGCCTACTTTGGAGCAAGAAATCCGCAAAGGTCAGCAGAAGGATGAAAAGTTGAGAGAGATAGCTGAAAACATAGCGAAAGGTAAATCTCCAGGATTCCGTAAGGATGATAATGGTACGCTATGGTTTGGAAAAAGGCTGTGTGTGCCTGAAGATAAGGATATCAGAAGGGTAATTCTGCGTGAAGCTCATGAGTCAGCCTATTCCATACATCCGGGGAGTACTAAGATGTACTTGGATCTGAAAGAGAAATATTGGTGGTATGGTTTAAAGAGAGATGTTGTTGAGTATGTTGCTTTGTGTGACACTTGTCAAAGAGTGAAAGCTGAACATCAGAGACCTGCAGAATTGTTACAGCCTATGCAGATACCCGAGTGGAAATGGGAAGAGGTTGGTATGGACTTTATAGTTGGGTTGCCACGGACTCAAAGAGGATATGATTCAATTTGGGTGATAGTGGATCGTCTGACTAAGGTTGCTCATTTTCTGCCTGTAAAGACTACGTATAGCAGTGCGAAGTTGGCAGAGTTGTATATGGAAAGAATAGTGAGTCTACATGGAGTACCTAAGAAGATTGTGTCTGATCGAGGTACTCAGTTTACATCTCATTATTGGCAAAAGATACATGAGTCATTGGGGACCAAACTGAATTTTAGTACAGCTTATCATCCCCAGACAGATGGTCAAACGGAGAGAATTAATTAGATATTGGAAGATATGTTGAGAGCTTGTGCTTTACAATATGGTACTAGCTGGGATAAGAGTTTGCCTTATGCAGAGTTCTCTTATAACAATAGTTATCAGAAGAGTCTTCAAATGGCACCGTTTGAGGCTCTGTATGGACGAAAGTGTAGGACCCCGTTGTTCTGGAATCAGACAGGGGAGAGTCAAGTGTTTGGGCCTGATGTATTAAAGGAAGCTGAAAAGAAAGTGAGAATGATTAGAGATAATCTAAAAATAGCACAGTCCCGACAGAAAAGCTATGCTGATACTCGTAGAAGAGAGTTGACTTTTGAGGTAGGGGATTATGTTTACTTGAAAGTGTCTCCCATGAGAAGTGTGAAGAGATTTAACATGAAGGGTAAATTGGCACCAAGATATATTGGACCTTTTAAGATTATAGAGAGACGTGGTGAAGTTGCATATCAGTTGGAATTACCTGAAAGTTTGGCAGGTGTACATGATGTGTTCCATGTGTCTCAATTGAAGAAATGTTTACGAGTACCAGAGGAACAGATTCCATTAGAGGAGCTCACTGTTAAGGAGAATCTTACATATGAAGAGTTTCCGGTTAAAATTTTGGAGACTGCTGACAGAGTCACAAGAAGTCGAACATTCAAAATGTGTAAAGTACAGTGGAATCGGTACACAGCAGAAGAGGCTACTTGGGAGTGAGAAGAGGATCTGAGAAAAACCTACCCGTAACTGTTTGAGTAAGCATCGGTCGAATCTCGGGACGAGATTCATCTTAAGGGGGGTAGAATTGTAACACCCTAAAAATTTGAAAAGAAGAAAAATAGGAAAAATATGATTTTTGTATATTTTTGTGAGCATGCAAATTTAGAATAAGAATAATTTTTATAAATTTAAAATCAAATATAAGTGTAGAAACATGATTGAGCATTCATGCTGCTGCATTTGAAGTTTTGTATTGAGTGGTTTAAATCAAATTCAAATTTGATTTGAAATTCTTTTGAAAATTTGCTTTGAAAAATTGGAAAAAGAAAAAGAAAAGGAAAGTCGGCTTATTCCGGATTTCGGCCCGTCTCAGCCTGCCTTGGCCGCGGCCCGCTTACTTCCCGCGCCATGCTCTCGCGTAGGCCAAGCCCAGCAGGCCGGCTGCTGGCCCAGCTGCGCGCGCCGCTCCCTTGTTTCACTGGCAAGCCGGGCCCGCCTGTCAGCGACTGTCTTGACCTTTCCTTTCTTCTTCCTCCGGCTCCGCACCGCCTTCTCTTTCTTCTCCGATTCGGTGAATCAAATCCGCCGCGAATCTTCGTTCTTTCCATGTATGCCGATGCCTACGGGCTATAAAACGGGACCCCCGCACTATTTCGCCCCCATCTCATCCCTTTGGAGCTGCCGTAGTCGCTTAGTTGCGCCACCTCAAGCACCACCGCCGCCATAGCCGCCACCGCGAGCTAGCCGCCGCCTTCCGGTCATCCTCCGGTCCTATCGTTACGCGGGGTGAGTTCGCCGTGAGTTTCTCGACCTCTCGGTGCTCTCCCCTCTCCGTTTGGTAGCCGGACCCGAGTTTTGGCCTTCTCCGGTGATGGCGCCGCCACGGGGAGTCGCCGGCGGCCGGGAATCGGTCGGAGCGCCGCCGATTTCTTTTCCCCTCTCCCTTCGATCTAATCCGGGCCGTTGATCTTGAATCCAACGGATGTAAATAGAAGTTACCGGTTCGTTTGTAAAATTGTAAAAGAGACCCTGAGATTTTAGTATATAGAACCCGCGGTCCAAAGCGTAAACCGAAAAATACGCTTTGATTAATTGAAAACGTAATTCGTTTCGGAAAAAGAAAAATACGCTTTCTGATATTTACAGTTTTGCCATTCAATTTGTTTTAGCCGTAGAATCTTCGTTTTAACTCCGATTTGGTCCATTCAAATTGCGTTAGATTCATATTTGCGAGCTCTATGTAACTATACAACTGTACAGTAGGTTTGGATTAATTTATTTTCGAGTTTTAATTAAAGTATTTATTTTTCTATAGGAAATCTTTGGAAATTCGTAACTTTGTCGTTTTAGCTCTATTTTTTGTGATCTTCGTGTCTGTGTGATCCTAGCGAGTTGTAGATTTGTTTTAAAGACTTTTTATCTTATTTTCTTACTGCTGGTGTATTGTTCTAATTATAGTCTTGTTTGTCTATGCATGATTGCCTCTGGATGTGTGTTGTTGCTATTGGTTGATCGAGTATAGACGGTGAGCAATTCGTTGGGGATCAAGAGCCTTACTACGAGCAAGATTTTCAGGACCAGTTTGAGCAAGGCAAGTATAGCATGGGATTATCCTTGTTGTCCTATTCACATTATGCAATTAATATCATTATGCATTTATTCCTTGATAAGGATGACTTAGTGATTGATCCTACACCTTGATACCTATTACGATGCATTGAGTAGTATGGCTAGTGCTTAAACATGGACTATAATCATGTAAATTGATTAGAGGAATATGCAACAAACATTAAAAGATGATTTTGATTAATGTTTAAAGGGGATTAGAGCATGGGGGTTACTTTTGATGCTCTAATTGCTCTCCATAAGGACTCATCTATAAGCGACAATCCGGGATTTACAGTACAACTGTGGGGGCTATATGGCTCTGGCTTTAGTCATATAGAAGGACCTTTTCTAGCTTGTTAGAGGTAACCTTTTTGGCGTAAGAACGGCTTGATGAATCGGGTATAGTGCGGCCTCTGTCCTTATGTGTATAGGCTGCGAGTTATTGTGCCATTTGGAAGGGGGGATCTACATCTGTTTGCCGAGTGAATCTAATGGCCCTAACTTGTTAGACGAACCTTCGAAAGACTTCATAGTGTTTACCCTGCCTGCTCACCTTGGTAGTGTTTTAGGAGTAATTGACCCGGGCATTTGGGTAACACGACTCACAGTGAAAGTGTACAACCTCTGCAGAGTGTAAAACTGTTATAACAGCCGTGCTCACGGTCACGAGTGGCCTTGGACCCTTATGGAATAGTTGATAATTGTTAATGGTTATGTTTTTGCTATTCATTAATCATTTCACATGGATCATATGTTTATTGTTTATATTGAGACAATTTGATGCTATTGATATGCTAAAATCATGCTAATTAAAAGCTACATGCTGATAAACTAATATTATGCCTTTTTAAGCCTCATGAACCCCATGTTACACTTGTTGAGTACGAGATGTACTTACACTTGTTTATTTTTCTTACTTGGATAAAAATCCCGGATGGGTAACAGATGGAGGTAATAGTGACTACTACGCCTATTTCTCTGAAGATTACTAGTCTTGCTGTCAACTAGTCAATGTACCTGTGACTGGAGCTACCGCGAGAGTTATTTATTTATACTTCCGCTACATTTGTGTTAAGACTATGTGTTAAATATCATAATGCAATAACAATTGTGATGATACTTCCATGATAATTTGTGAACTTATGTGTGATTGATCTCTGGGCGCACATAAGGGTATGCACTCCATTTGGTCGTTAAATGGGTGTGACAACTCCGTTCAGATCACTATCATGTATAGGTGAATCATCTTGCAATTTATGTGGTACACGGTGAACTGTGGGCGTGAATTGCTAATGAAATCCTTGCACCCGTCGGCTGTTGCAAGCAAGAAGGCTAACCAAATGGGTTTACACAGAAATGTATCCTATTTGGGTTCTTTCAGCATCCATGACACAAAGCCAACCCCTATTAGCAAGATCCGGCTGCCCCCACTAGGGCACATTGAAAGGTCTTGATGGCTAGAGGGGGGGTGAATAGCCTTTTAAAAATTTCTACAAAGACAAGCTAAACAATTTTATCAATATAACAAATAGCGAGATGCATGTTTTGCTTAGCCTACGGGGTGTTTGCAAGCCACCTATCCAATTCACAATTCTAGTATATTTGCACTCAACCGCACAAGTCAAACCGAGAAGGAAACTACAACTAGCAAGCTACACAAAAGAGCTACTCTAGCAAAGTAACTAAGAAATTAATACAAGAGAGAGTTAGAGGGGTATCACCGAGGAGCGAAGTATTGAGCCAACCATACAATATGATCAAGAGATGAATTCCACAATACACAACCACCGGGATCGATCAATCACAATAAGAATGATGACACAAAGATTTATCCCGAGGTTCACGTGCTTGCCGGCACGCTAGTCCCCGTTGTGTCCCTCTTCACCACGTGGTTCGGTGGCTAATCGGTCTCACACCGAGCCTCTCAAAAGGCGCCACAAGAACCTACCAAATGGCAAAAGGTTGCAATGACACGAGCAATTTACTAATGTTGCCTTCGGCGCTTCACCAAGGTAGGCACAAACCCCTCACAATCACCGGAGGTGGCCAAGAACAATCACCAACTCTTGCCAACGCCTCCAAGCTGCTCCAAGCCGTCTAGGTGGCGGCAACCACCAAGAGAAACAAGAATCCCGCAGCAAATCAACCACCAAGTGCCAACTAGATGCTATCTCACAATGCAAATGCACTTGGATCACTCAATCTCACTTCGAATATGCAAAGAAGCAAGAGAGATGAGTGGGAGGGGAGTTGCTTAGCTCAAAGTGCTCACAAGTATGTCAAATGTCCAAGAGAGAGAGCCTTGAGCCGGCCAATGAGTATTTATAGACGTACCCCTTCGAATATAGCCATTAGGAACTTAAATAGCCGTAGTCGCGCTGACCGGACGCGCTGGTCGCGTGGACCGGACGCGCCGATCGCACAACGGCTCTTTTTCAAAACACCGACCGGACGCGCTGGTCGCAATGACCGGACGCGCTGGTCACGACCGGACGCGCCGGTCCCGTAACGGACCGGACGCGCTGGTCAACCCAGAGCAGTGCACAACGAAACAGCGACCGGACGCGCTGGAGAACTGACCGGACGCCACAGTGCCAGCGTCCGGTTGGAGTCCAGTAAACTCCCTGAACGACCGGACGCGTTCGGTCGACTGTGACCGGACGCGCTGCGCGTCCGATCAACCAACTGAAAAACGCGCAGACGCTGAACGCTGACCGGACGCGTCTGGTCAAACAGTGACCGCGTCCGGTCCAGCGTCCGGTCACCACTGTGACCTCCGTTCGCCTCCGTTTCTTTTTCCGACTTCCGGCGTAGTGGAAAATAGGCGTTTCAACTTCTCGAAAATGCCTGAATCCCGCCTCGCAAGCTCGGCGGGAGGGAGAGAGGACCCCAAACCCTCTCTACCGCTCAAACTCCACCGCCTTCGCAAACGTGCTAACATCACCAAGTGACCATCACTATGTGCATGTGTGTTAGCATTTTCACAATCATTTTTTGAGGCGTTATTAGTTCTATCCAAATGCATATGATATGAAATGCACACCTAGAGGCACTTAGGAGTTCAATAGCCGCGTCATTCCCCTCTTTATAGTACGGCTATCTATCCTATAATGTAACCACACCTACTAGGTGTCTTGGTTACTAAAACACAACCCTTAAGCATATACCTTTGCCTTGATCACGTAGGGTTGCGTCCAAATCCAAGTGTGGCCACTCATGATCACCATGTCCATCTTGCCACCAACCTTGGAATGTACTAATCCTCATATGCTACATACAACTTAGGCATAGGATTAGTACTTAGGCATTGTCACTAATTACCAACACCAAACATAGGACTTTCAATCTCCCCCTTGTTGGTAATTGGTGACAAACCTTTCACAAAGATATTATGATAAAAATTTTGATTGAACCCATGTCACATTGTCCAAGTATATTACCATGTGTAAGAATTATGGACATGTGATCATGAATTCAAATTGATAGCAATGGCTCCCCCTACATGTATGCTCTATGTTTGGATATAGGAAGCATACATGTTAGATAGGAAAGATTAGGAGCATTGACTACCAATAGGTGCTAAGTGTTTTAGATTATAGACCTTTGAAGCGTGATACTATCGGAGTAGCGATAAACACCATCTTAGCACCTTGTGTAGTTAGATACCACTTGAAAGAGCACAAATAAAAACTTGAAACCTCGTGAGATCAACATTAAGCAAGGCTCTAGTACCACTTTGGAAAACATGAAGCAAGAAAAATCTAACTACTTCCTATTCATGCTAGTATTTCAATACACCATTCAATTGTATACTAGCAAAACACCACACAAGCAATGTATCGGAGAAAAAGAATGCATAACAATGTATCATACATATGAAGTGCACATGGAAATGCAACATTCATGTTTAAGAGCATTCATGTTTAAGAGCTTGCTCCCCCTACTTGTGTGCTCAAAATTTTAGTTGTTAGTTGATCCCCTTCTTTTATCAATTTTCCCTTTAGAGTTTTCTCCTCCTTTAGAATCTATCTTTGTGAACAACATTTTTCTCCCCCTTTGGCACCAATGACCACAAGGGACCAATTTTAGATAGATTAACATGTCGAATTATGGGGTGAGGATCAAGTTTGTGATTCAACCTAGATTGCTTGCATAAATAAAATGCTTCGGTTTGATCCAAGGGCAAGCTTCTTCACACCTCACTAGAAGGGCTATCATGCAACATGTTGAAGCAAATATTTAGACAAGTGATCTAGATTAAACACTTAGGATCACAAGCTACTTAAACAAGTTATATGCTACCACTAGATCATACAAGACAAGAAAACAATAGTGGCACCATATAAACTTCAAAGTCATTTGATTTTCATGAATGAGCCTAGAACATGTAAATTATGACTAGATGCACTAAACAAGTCCTTAGCATAGAATGTATGATATGTCAACCAATTGTACCTTGGGGCTCGAAGGAGAGACATGTCATATCATGGAGGTGCATCAACTCATGTTGGAGAAGTCAAGTATGTTCAACTCATTCTTTAGATTGTGAAATCTCTTCTCATCAAGTGGCTTGGTGAATAGATCGGCTAATTGATCTTCGGTGCCCACACTCTCAATAGCAATGTCACCCTTTTGTTGATGATCTCTAATAAAATGATGACGAACATCAATATGCTTTGTTCTTTGATGTTGAACCGGATTGTTGGTTAGCTTCACGGCACTTTCATTGTCACATAGCAATGGCACATTCTTAAAATTGATTCCAAAATCCTTCAATGTTGCCTTCATCCACAAGATTTGTGCACAACAACTACCCACGGCGATGTATTCGGCTTCGGCGGTAGATAGTGCAATACTATTTTGCTTCTTGGATGACCATGAGACAAGTGATCTTCCCAACAATTGACAAGTCCCGGAAGTGCTCTTTCTCTCCACTTTGTCACCGGCATAGTCGGAATCCGAATATCCAACTAGCTCAAAGCTTGCACCTTTGGGATACCATAATCCAACATCTTGTGTATGCTTTAAGTACCTCAAAATTCTCTTTGTTGCCTTCAAATGACTTTCTCTTGGTGAGGCTTGAAATCTTGCACACATGCATACACTAAACATCACATTGGGCCTTGATGCTGTCACATAGAGTAGGCTACCAATCATTGATCTATATAGCTTTTGATCCACCATGTTGCCACTCTTGTCACTATCCAAACTTCCACTAGTGCCCATTGGGGTTGTAATGCCCTTTGCATCTTCCATGCCAAACTTCTTGAGCATATCTTTGATGTACTTGGTTTGGCTCACAAATGTTCCTTCCTTTATTTGTTTGATTTGAAGTCCAAGAAAGAAACTAAGTTCACCGATCATTGACATTTCAAATTCCTTTGCCATCATTTTCCCAAACTCATCACAATAATCTTGATTGGTTGAACCAAAAATGATATCATCAACATATATTTGCAATACAAACAAGTCTTTCCCAATCTTCTTGGTAAAGAGAGTAGTATCCACTTTGCCCATGACAAATCCTTTGGATAGCAAGAAGTCCCTCAATCTTTCATACCATGCTCTTGGTGCTTGCTTCAATCCATACAAAGCTTTCCTTAACTTGTATACATGGTTGGGTTTCTTGTCATCTTCAAAACCGGGAGGTTGCTCCACATACACCTCCTCTTGAATGTACCCATTTAGGAATGCACTCTTTACATCCATTTGATATAGCTTGATATTGTGAGCACAAGCATAGGCAAGTAAGATCCTAATTGCTTCCAATCTTGCAACCGGGGCATAAGTTTCACCAAAGTCAAGACCCTCTATTTGTGTGTAACCTTGAGCCACTAGTCTTGCTTTGTTTCTTACTACTATTCCATCTTGATCTTGCTTGTTGCGAAAGACCCATCTTGTTCCAATGACATTATGATCCTTAGGCCTCTCAACTAGTTCCCATACTTCATTTCTGTTGAAGTTGTTGAGCTCTTCATGCATTGCATTTACCCAATCCGGATCTCTCAATGCTTTATCAATGTCCTTGGGTTCTTCTATTGACACAAAAGAAGAGTGAGCACAAAACGATGCCAATCTTGATCTAGTTTGAACTCCCCTTTGTATGTCACCAATGATGGAATCCAATGGATGGTCTCTTGCAATGTTAGTTGGTTGAAGCACTTGGACTTGATTGCTTGGATGTTGATGTTGATCATGAGTTGGAGATGATGAACTAGCCACTTGTTGATCTTGTTGCACTTGAGATGATGTACTAGCTTGATTTTGCATTAGAGACCCACTAGCTTGTGTAATTGGACTTTGGAGCACTTGATCTTTGTTGTCATCCACATCAATCACTTGCTTTGGCCTAATATCACCAATATCCATTTCTTTCATAGCATTGGTCAATTGTGTTCCTCTCACATCATCCAAGTTATCTTCTTCATCTTGAGAACCATTGGTTTCATCAAACTCAACATCATGCACTTCTTCAAGTTGACCACTAGCCAAATTCCAAACTCTATAAGCTTTGCTAGTAGTTGAGTAACCAAGTAGGAATCCTTCATCACATTTCTTCTCAAACTTGCTCAATCTAGTGCCTTTCTTCAAGATATAGCATTTGCAACCAAATACCCGAAAATATGCAATGTTGGGCTTTCTTCCATTCAAGATTTCATATGGTGTCTTCTCTAGAAACTTGTGGCAATAGAGGCGGTTGCTATAGAAGCAAGCCGTGTTGATTGCTTCGGCCCAAAATGAATGACTCACATTATACTCATTTAACATTGATCTTGCCATATCAATCAAAGTTCTATTCTTCCTTTCAACTAGGCCATTGGATTGAGGTGTATACTTGGCCGAAAATTGATGCTTGATTCCAAGCTCCTCACATAGCTCATCAATTCTTGTATTTCTAAACTCACTTTCATTGTCACTTCTCACTTTCTTGATTGTGGTCTCAAACTCATTTTGCACCCTCTTGATGAACTTCTTGAATATATCAAATACATCACTCTTGTCCATAAGAAAGAATACCCATGTGTATCTAGTGAAATCATCCACAATCACAAACCCATACTTATTGCCACCAATACTTGTGTATGTAGTTGGCCCAAATAGATCCATGTGCAACAACTCAAATGCCTTGGAAGTACTCATAATGCTCTTCAATGGATGAGTGTTGCCCACTTGCTTTCCGGCTTGACATGCACTACATAGCTTATCTTTCTCAAATGTGATATCCTTCAAGCCTCTAACTAAGTCATGCTTCACTAACTTGTTCAATTGCTTCATGCCGACATGACCAAGTCTTCTATGCCATAACCAACCCATACTTGATTTGGTGAGCAAGCATGTTGAAAGTTGAGTGTCACTAGCATTGAAATCAACCAAATATAGATTCTCATATCTAAAACCCTTGAAGATCAAATTGGAGCCATCAACACTAACTATCTCCACATCATCAACACCAAATATACACTTAAAACCAAGATCACACAATTGAGCAACCGAGAGAAGATTGAAGTTCAACTTTTCAACTAAGAGCACATTGGAAATGCTATGATCATTTGAGATTGCAATCCTTCCAAGAGCCTTCACATCACCCTTGCTATTGTCACCAAATGTGATACTATCAATGCCACTATCATTTGATTTGAGAGAATTGAACATTCTTGAATCACCGGTCATATGTTGAGAGCACCCACTATCAAGCACCCAATGCCTTCCTCCGGCCTTGTAATTTACCTACAAAATAAATTAATGTTTCTTAGGTACCCATACTTGTTTGGGTCCTTGGAGGTTAGTAACTAAGCTCTTTGGTACCCAAATGGCCTTCTTCTTTGGACCCACAATTGGTGTACCAACAAACCTAGCATGCACACCTTTCTCACCCTTGGTAAGCACATAACAAGAATCAAAGGGAATGTAATCCATTTTAGCATGAATCTTGTTGTTATTCTTGTTCATTTTATTACAATTAATCTCTAGATGCCCAACTTGCTTGCATCTATTGCAATAACGACCATTGCTCTTCACAAAGCGAGACTTTGGAGTAGCAAAGGCCGCCTTGCCCTTCTTGGGAGTATAGCCCAAACCCTCTTTGTTAAGAGAGAACCTTTGGCTACCCAAACATTTTAGCAAGCGGGCATCCCCACCATAGGCATTGCCCAATGCGCGGGTGAGATCATCCACCTCTCTCTTGAGAGTCTCATTCTCAACCACAAGTGATGAATCACTAGTAGTAGAGGTAGAGTTGGTTGTGGTGGATGATGATGAGCTACATGAAGCATTAGTAGGACCAACAAATAAAGAGTCATCAATAATATCACATGTTAGTCCAATATCACAAGTGACAATCACTTGCTCCTCCTTAGCTTCCTTCATGAGCTTCTCCAACTTGAGGTCCTTCTCCTTGATGAGCTCAAGTAGAGAGGAGTGGGCTTCCTTAAGCCTAGTGTGAGCAAATTCAAGGTCCTCGTGGTCTTCCTTTAGACACTCACGAGAGGCCTCTAGCTCATCAAAGGATTTCCTAAGAGCTTTGAGCTCTTGTTCAATTCCTTTGCACTCCTTACTCTTTTTGAGAGCAACAAGCTCCTCCATCAAGGCATCATTTTCATTGCTCTTGGCAATGAGCTCTTGCTCCAAGATTTTATATTTCTTGGTTATCCTCTTGTACCCCTTGCTCATTTGATCTATTATGCCCAATAGATCATCCTTGGAGTAGTCCTCATCCTCCTCATCATCACTCCTACAACCATCACTAGCACAAGAATCATCATCACTATCATCATATTTTACCTTGGTAGGCTTGGCCATAAGGCATGTCGATGTAGTGTCGAAGATGGATGGCTTGTTGGAGAGGGCGATGCTTGCAATGGCTCGCCGAGTGGTCCTCTCATCATCACTAGAGCTATCATCATCACTATCGGAGTTATCACTATCCCACGTGACCACATAGCCACCACCCTTCTTTTTCTTGTTGATAGTGAAGCTCTTCTTCTCTTTCTTCTCCTTCTTGTCCTTCTTGTTCTTCTTCAACTTCAACTCCCCATCATGATATCTTTTGTATTCATAGGGACACTTTGCCACTACATGATCGGGGCTATTGCAATTGTAGCAAAGCATCTCCTTTGCCTTCATGAAGTCCCTTCTCTTTCTTGCACCATATCCTTTCTTCTTCATGAACCTCCTCATCTTGTGCACTAGGAGGGCCATGGTCTCATCGTCGAATGGATCATCATCATCGCTCTCCACCTTGCTCTTGCCCTTAGAAGATGAAGCCTTGAATGCAATGGGCTTCTCTTGCTTGACCTTGATCTCCTTCTTCTCATCTTCATCTTCATCATCATCATATTGAGCATCGGTCATGACATCTCCAAGCACTTGGTTTGGAGTCACCTTGTCCAAACCCTCTCTTTGGATCATCTTCCTCAAGATAGCAAACTTCTTAGGTAAGTTTATCAAGAACTTATGTGAGAAGTTCTTATCCTTGACATCTTCTCCTAGGCTCTTGAGATCATTGACAATAACTTGTAGCCTATAGAACATCTCCGGTATGGACTCATCATCCTTCATCTTGAAGCTTGCAAACTTATCCTTGAGCATATAGAGCTTGGCACTCTTTACCGTTGAAGTGCCCTCATATGTTTCCTCTAATCTTGTCCACACTTCACTTACCATTTCAAGATCCTTGATTTGCTTAAAAACCTTTGCATCAATCCCATTGTAGAGAGTGTTGAGAGCCATAGTGTTGCATTGGTTGTTGATGCGGTCATTGTTGGTGAGATTGTCGGGATCAATGATAGCATAATCATGATGTGTCACCTCCCAAACCTTCTCATTAATAGAGCCAAGATATTGCTTCATCTTTCTTTTCTAATGATCAAAAGATGAGACACCATCAAAGAATGGAGGCTTGCCCCCGACATGGTTGAACACAACTTGAGCCATCTTACACCGAGGTTGTTAAGCCTTACAAACGGTGACCATAGCTCCGATACCACTTGAAAGGTCTTGATGGCTAGAGGGGGGGTGAATAGCCTTTTAAAAATTTCTACAAAGACAAGCTAAACAATTTTATCAATATAACAAATAGCGAGATGCGTGTTTTGCTTAGCCTACGGGGTGTTTGCAAGCCACCTATCCAATTCACAATTCTAGTATATTTACACTCAACCACACAAGTCAAACCGAGAAGGAAACTACAACTAGCAAGCTACACAAAAGAGCTACTCTAGCAAAGTAACTAAGAAATTAATACAAGAGAGAGTTAGAGGGGTATCAAGCGAAGTATTGAGCCAACCATACAATATGATCAAGAGATGAATTCCACAATACACAACCACCGGGATCGATCAATCACAATAAGAATGATGACACAAAAATTTATCCCGAGGTTCACGTGCTTGCCGGCACGCTAGTCCCCGTTGTGTCCCTCTTCACCACGTGGTTCGGTGGCTAATCGGTCTCACACCGAGCCTCTCAAAAGGCACCACAAGAACCTACCAAATGGCAAAAGGTTGCAATGACACGAGCAATTTACTAATGTTGCCTTTGGCGCTTCGCCGAGGTAGGCACAAACCCCTCACAATCACCGGAGGTGGCCAAGAACAATCACCAACTCTTGCCAACGCCTCCAAGCTGCTCCAAGCCGTCTAGGTGGCGGCAACCACCAAGAGAAACAAGAATCCCGCAGCAAATCAACCACCAAGTGCCAACTAGATGCTATCTCACAATGCAAATGCACTTGGATCACTCAATCTCACTTCGAATATGCAAAGAAGCAAGAGAGATGAGTGGGAGGGGAGTTGCTTAGCTCAAAGTGCTCACAAGTATGTCAAATGTCCAAGAGAGAGAGTCTTGAGCCGGCCAACGAGTATTTATAGACGTACCCCTTCGAATATAGCCGTTAGGAACTTAAACAGCCGCAGTCGCGCTGACCGGACGCGCTGGTCGCGTGGACCGGACGCGCCGATCGCACAACGGCTCTTTTTTGAAACACCGACCGGACGCGCTGGTCGCAATGACCGGACGCACTGGTCACGACCGGACGCGCCGGTCCCGTAACGGACCGGACGCGCTGGTCAACCCAGAGCAGTGCACAACGAAACAGCGACCGGACGCACTGGAGAACTGACCGGACGCCACAGTGCCAGCGTCCGGTTGGAGTTCAGTAAGCTCCCTGAACGACCGGACGCGTCCGGTCGACTGTGACCGGACGCGCTGCGCGTCCGATCAACCAACTGAAAAACGCGCAGACGCTGAGCGCTGACCGGACGCGTCCGGTCAAACAGTGACCGCGTCCGGTCCAGCGTCCGGTCACCACTGTGACCTCCGTTTGCCTCCGTTTCTTTTTCCGACTTCCGGCGTAGTGGAAAATAGACTGTGACCCCAAACCCTCTCTACCGCTCAAACTCCACCGCCTTCGCAAACGTGCTAACATCACCAAGTGACCATCACTATGTGCATGTGTGTTAGCATTTTCACAATCATTTTTTGAGGCGTTATTAGTTCTATCCAAATGCATATGATATGAAATGCACACCTAGAGGCACTTAGGAGTTCAATAGCCGCGTCATTCCCCTCTTTATAGTACGGCTATCTATCCTATAATGTAACCACACCTACTAGGTGTCTTGGTTACTAAAACACAACCCTTAAGCATATACCTTTGCCTTGATCACGTAGGGTTGCGTCCAAATCCAAGTGTGGCCACTCATGATCACCATGTCCATCTTGCCACCAACCTTGGAATGTACTAATCCTCATATGCTACATACAACTTAGGCATAGGATTAGTACTTAGGCATTGTCACTAATTACCAACACCAAACATAGGACTTTCACACATGGAGCTGTAGAGGCTGAACTCGTGTGTAGTGTACAGTATGTTAAGTAATTAGGCAATTTTCAGATTAAACACATAATATAAATCATGTAAAACAGATGAACTAGATCAAGCATGTATAGCATACTAGTACGACAGATCGGCATATTGGATAGTATGAATGACAAGATTAGATCACGAGGATTATACCTGCCGACTGTAGTTGTAGTCATTGGTGATGCAGATGGTGGTGATGGTGGAACGAGGTTGATGTCGAAGTCGTTGATGTTAAAGTCGTCGTCGAAGTCATCAATGAGAGGTGGAGGGAGAGCTCGACGCAGTTGACGACGAATACGTCGGGACGTAGCGCCGTCTGACTTGAATGGGAGACGACCCGTTGTGAAAGTTGGGAGCAGTCGCACGGATAGCGCTTCCCAAAAAATCTTATTCGCCTTTTTCCAGTGCAGGATCGCAAAGATGAGGGTTTCGGAGACCTGCTCGTCCGGTCGCTGGTGCACACAAGCGATCGGACTGGAATAGCTATGACGGCAGCGCAACAGCGAGAATAGGCAAAAACTCTAGCACAATTAGATCGATTTTGGCATGGCCGGTAAGTTGTTTATATAGTCCTGTCCAACCGATCTCGTATCGTGATCACGATCTAAGTCGTTTTAGGACTCTGCAACTTGAAGACCAAGAAACCGAAAACTAAAACTTCTTCGCCCCGCCTGGCAAGGCAAGCACGCGTGTAGGCTTCTCTTTCTCCTCCTCACACTAGACTTGAGGAAGTGGAGAGAGGACTTACATATTTAAGTATGGCTACCTCCACTTCAACAAGCAAGGTGGTACTAAAGAGTTCCCACATCCCCTCGCTCACATAAATAGGCCTTTAAGATTTATTAGGAATTTCACAATTAATTATTGGGCCAAGTCTATATAAATTCTAACACAATGTAGGTTCATAGGACCCACACACATCTTAGGCCCTCCGTAATGTGCTGGTCAAGTGATGCCCAGAGAGAGAGAGTGAAAATTATAGCATCACCCCTCCCGTTATGGCATCGCCCAATGCCAGAAAAATACAGAGCGGCGCATGTAGTTGCACGATGCCAAGCGATACTTGAACAATAAAGAAAGTTTTTTGTGGCGATGCTTTCTGCTCACCTCGGTTGATGTGAAGAAAGATAGAAAGAAGATTTTTTTCTCTATCTTGGAAGAAACTACTAAACAGACATAGGTCCCATCGGGTTTGATGGCTTTGGTACACTGCAGCTCTTCAGGCACCGATGCCCAGTACCAGATGTGGGACCCATTTAATTTGGAGCATCACTAGCACATTGTGGCCAGCCATAGGCCTTCCACAGCGTGGTAGTGATGAAAAAAAAAAGTGGGCCCTACATATAGAATTGAGCACCGACGCCTAACGAGCTGTAGCGTGAAAAATGTTTGGCACCGAAGCCATCTGATATCGCCGGGCTGCGTTCTTCATTCACGCGAGGAAAAAACCCCTTTCTCTTTCTCCTTCGGTCCTCCTCGCTCCAGCAAATCCTGCTATGGATCTCTCTCATCCAATCCTACTCTTCCAGATAACGGTCATATGTAGTTTGCAGGCCTGTGTGCTCAACAGTCTCATCTATACGAAATAGGATGAAATTTAACCGTTCTAACCAATTGTCACGTTTTGCTACAGTGATTAGTATATTTTATGATTTGGACACCGATACATCTACATGCATCGCTCTACCTTTTTCTGGCTGCACTCTATCACTACCCACAGTGTCGGGAGTGATGGCCTCTCTCTGCCTTTGGGCATCATCTCTGAGAACACGCTGCGGAAGGCCTTAGACCCAGAAGAGCTCACCTGGCTCCGAGCGAAAGCGAAGGCTCCGGAGTCCGGAGTACGCCCCCAAATCGCATCTCCGCCGTGGAACACAAGGCGATCGCCTGCCACACGGTAAACAGCACGGACGACCCACACGCCCGCACCGAGAGAGCCCACACGCGCCAATCCGCCAACCAAAGCCCACGCGAAAGAGCACTTGGCGTCCCGGCCGCTGCCCATGTCGTCCGCCGCGGCGCCAGACCAGCCGCCGCGCCCCGTGCGCTTCGGCATCCTGGGCTGCGCCTCCATCGCGCGCAAGCTAGCGCGCGCCATGCTGCTCGCGCCCGGCGCAGCCGTCGCCGCCGTCGGGAGCCGCTCCGAGGAGAAGGCCCGCCTCTTCGCCGCCGACAACGGCCTCGACGCCGCCGCCACCCGCCTCCACGGCTCCTACGAGGCGCTCCTCGACGACCCGGACGTGGACGCCGTCTACCTCCCGCTCCCCACCAGCCTCCACGTGCGCTGGGCCACCGCCGCCGCCGCAAGGGGCAAGCACGTGCTCCTAGAGAAGCCCACCGCGCTGTGCGCCGCCGACCTCGACGACATCCTCGCCGCCTGCGACGCCGCGGGGGTCCAGTTCATGGACTCCACCATGTGGATGCACCACCCCCGCACCGCCAAGATGCGGCAGATCGTCGACGACAAAGACGCCATCGGCGACATCAAAACGGTGAGTTATTTGCAATATGCAAACCTTTCTGCGGGAGTCGAATGGGGATTAGAAATACGCAATCTTTGTTACCAGTAACCAAGAAATGGAATTCTTTTTCCCCCTTTTTACCAGTAAGCAGTAGGTAACATCAATTACTGAATTTCTACAGGAAAAGACTATTCTTTTTATTTCCCAATTGTTAATATTCAACGGTTCAGCAGCCTCAATTTGTTTGCTAGTGAAGTGTGTTAAGATTCCCTAGTAAAGTGTCTTTTTACAGTTTGTCATCGTACGTATCTAGCAAGGGCTGACACTGATTCTTAATATTTATCAAAATTATTCTTAAATTAAATAGAAAGAGGTAACATTATCGAAGTAAGTTGCATAATGAGTCTAGTACTACCAATATCATGTTGTTAGCTTTTTTCGAACACGCAGAGAGCTGCATATCATTAAAATTATATTAAGAAGAAGAAAATTTGTCTAGGCGACTCATAAAACCCCTTAACGGCTTGTTCGTTTGATCCCAAAACCAAGGGGTTGGAGGAGATTGAGGGGGATTAACTCCCCTACAAGTAAAAATCCCCCTCAACTCCTTTCGATCCATCTGATCTTATGATGAAACGAACAGGGCCTAAAAGGGCATGACCTCATGACCAATACAGTAGAAAACACCGAAAAGAAACAAAGAAACGACCAAAAACCAATAAACCAGTCTTGGCCATATAAGCTATGAAGTCCTTTGGTTCCTGCCATACACTACGACTTGGTCTCATCCCTAATATTATGCAAGGTAATATTACGATTGGGCTGAGATCCCTCAAAGACATGACAATTTATATGCTTCCAAATCCACCATGCTACCCGACAACTAATGAGCTGAAACCCTTGGGATCGTGTTGCCCTGATGCATGAAAGATACACCTCTATGTGAGCCTCTATTTATCTCTTGCATAGATGATAGGAGAGATTATATAGAATAAAGAACACTTTACATGTGGTCTATAGGATGAGATGGTATCTAAGAGCCACCAGCTGACTCCCACCATTGGAGATTCCCTTAAGGCGTATTTTGTCAGGTCTCTCCAATCCACATGTATTTTTAGTGAATGGGTTCATCCAAACAGAAAGAGGCCCTAAGTGGGTTGTGCTACAAACCAACAACAGAACCATGATTAATTGGCATGAGCTGGACATAAAGAAAAATGGTGATAGAGCTACTAAGCAAAATATCTCAGGTACCTTTCATTGTCTCCTTGCCAAGCTGGGTACGGCGAAGGAATGGTGACATTTCGTATCTAGCAACAAGGAACTACTATCCTGTTTTAAATTTAGACTTTGTTAATTTGTTCTTGTCTCCAAGGTATGGATACAACCATAAGCTGTTATTGACCAAGTTAGCAGATCAGTTCTTCCAACTACCACTACAATATTTTGTTGATAGCAGTTAGAATAGCCATCTTATTTGGGGTATAGAACTTCCCAAAAAATCTTAAAAAGTCTTCTTCCTATTAAAGGTCTAACCAAGGATGCACCATTTTACATACATGGACGCACAAGCACAATAACCACATGGTGGTTCACCACTCTTCTTTTTTCTCTGGCAAATGGACCTAATGCTTTTGTTTAATAGGTTCTATGACTGAGCAATGTAGTCATCCAGTGGACATTCGCCCTTTTATGTGCAAGCCTGCTAGGATATACAATTCGTCAAAGATGATGCATCACACATACACAGATTAGCATATACTATTTATATAAATGCCATGTTTTAGTTTTATAAAGTTTTAAGGTTTTCAAAATCTCTTGTAGATTATCACATATGGACATTGCTGGAAGTGTTGAAGCTGAGTTGAGCTTGCATATTAACATATATAGTGTTTTAGTAGTTTTATAAAGTTCTAAGGTTTTCAAAATCTCTTGTAAATTATCACATATTAACATTACTGTAAGTGTTGAAGCTGACTTGAGCTTGAATTCTTTCTCAGCGGACCACTTCCAGTCCATCTATAAATTGAGATGACAGTAGAGCGCTCTGAAAGATTTAAACTGTGAAAGCTAAACACCATATTTTAGTTCCTATAAAATTTTCGTGTATCCAAATTATCAGTTCCAGAGATGCATCGAGTTTGGTTCTTTTATTCCAGCTATTGAGAAAATAATATGATATTACATCCATGTCATTTTTCATTTATGCATATGCACACTAGAACGGTGAAATGGTTGGCTGCAGTCATTACACCTTTTAGCACACGTTAATATCTGAATTGCAAGACATGTATGAAATGCTATAGGTTAACGTATAGTAGTATTTTACATATTTGTGGAAGAATACATTTTTAACTGTTTGATTCCACTTCATCTCTACTGTTGTACAAAGCTTTGTAGGTCAACGAAAATCATTGTTCATTGGTTTTTTTCCTTCTTTTTCCGCAGATTAACAGTGTGTTCAGCTTTCGAGCAAATGAAGATTTCCTCGAGAATGACATCAGAGTAAAGCCAGATCTTGATGCCCTGGGTGCACTTGGTGATGCTGGGTGGTACTGCATCCGTGCAATCCTGTGGGCTGTTGACTATGAGTTGCCCAAGACTGTGATCGCACTGCGTGACCCTGTAAAGAACCGAGCTGGCGTGCTTCTTGCGTGCGGTGCGACATTGTACTGGGCAGATGGCAGGACTGCCACCTTCAGCTGCTCTTTCCTTGCCAATCTCACCATGGACATCACCTTAGTTGGCACGAATGGAGCTATCCATGTCACTGACTTTGTCCTCCCATACGAAGAGAAGTCGGTGGAGTTCCACGTGGCTTCGAAGTCAAACTTTAATGATCTCCACACTGGGTGGGATCCTCTGCCAAGCAAGCACGTCGTGGCAACGGACCTGCCACAGGAAGCCCTTATGGTCCAGGAATTCGCGAGGCTCGTGCAGGGCATCCGGGATGCTGGGGGCAAGCCTGAGGGGAAGTGGCCGGCTATCACCCGGAAGACGCAGCTGGTTTTGGATGCTGTGAAAGCCTCGATTGACAAAGGGTCCGAGCCAGTTGAGGTGGCTAGCTAAATGCAACAAACGAGTCACTCTCACTCCCGATCCTGATTAAAGGGTTTTACACCATGGCATGCTTTGTGCTTGCTTGATATATTTACACATACTGTACTTCTGTATTGTACATGAAACCAGTAAACCATTATTTGTGATAATTTAAAGAAGTGTCGTCAAACTCAGAAGAAGGTTGAGGTGTATAAGTCGGATGATATTTCTACTGGTTGTTCTAGTGTATGGGCAGACAGAAGCATCACCATCAATAATCCATCGATGGTTGCCCGGCCAAAGGAGGACAATACAGTGGGAAGTTTTGAGATTAAAAAAACAGTGTTGAGGGCTTTCCGTTGTGATGTTCTCCGTCATGAACATCCTGGACAGGTTCAGGTTGTGCAACATTTCCAGCATGATCAGTTAGCACCGTATATCAAGGAGGGGCGGAGGGGAGAAATTTTGATATTTAACCCTGCGCGCCCCTCAAGATTTGATATCGAATTCGCATGTCTTTTGAAATATAACCATGTATGTGCGAATTCCTTTAAAATTTAGGATTTCAAAGGATTTCTCAGTTTTTCGGCCCTCCTTTTTCACTATTTAGGACACCAAAAAAGACGATATTACCCTCTCTCTGTTCAGGTGGCCTAAATGCACGCCCAGGCCCTTGGTTGCATTGGTTCGCGCGTTTTTTTTTCGAGATCGTTCTCAGCCATTCCGTTCTCTCTCCCAATAGTTCCCTTGCTCCCTAAGACTAAAATTTTACACAAGTCTAATATTTTCGATCAAAATAAATATGATAAATTATAATAAAATTTCAGCATAGACAATAAAAACAGCCATATAATTTAGTAAATATTGCGTGCACGCCGACAATTCGACCATCTAGCAAATTTGATAAAAGAACATGTTCACGTAGTCCAATTTGATAAGAGTACATGTTCAACATTGCTACAATAGACCATGGACAACTCTCACCTTTGCAGTGCCCAAAAGCCATCCCAAAGCCCAAGACAACTCGTTAATCGAGGATTTCACTATATAAAAGAGTTTATGAGAATCATCCGACTCCCTAAGGAAATGAGTATATGTTTCCAACCCTCCAACCCTTTTTTTAACCTTCTATAGGAGTGGGAGGATGATGAGCTTATTGGAGAAGAAAGCACTGGTGATGTACAAACAAGCTGAAGCAAAGTGGGGTAACAAATTCAGTCCACTGGAAAGGGAGAGAGGTGCTGAGACAGGGATGAGTACTCTGGCTGTATAAATCTTTACAAGATTTCTCTGTTGCAACTTGAAATTGTTCCTTTATAGCATGTTGTTGCACTGCAGCGCTGAACTCATTCATACTAGCATATATGGTTCCAACTTTTATTGGAGGGTTTTCTGTGTTATACAAAACAGAATCCTCACCGGGTACATGATCATCAACCAACAACTCTGCATCTTGTAGGTCTACATCATCAAGATTAGCTTCATTCTCCTTTTCAGCCGTCACCCTAGCTTGTTTAGCTCTCTCATCCTCTGCTCTAAGCCCAACAAACTCGTACATTGTTTCCTCATCCATCACAGGAAGCGCAGTACCAATCTGGTCTTCTGCAAGAGGAGTTATCTCTAGACTGTCCCAATTAATTTCATGAGAAACAACAGCAGGATTGCTCGATTCTCCAGGTTCTGTGGCATTATCATGGCCCACATTACTCATTGTTACCTCTGTAACAGCTGAGTTGGAAAACATTTCTGCGGGTTTGTCCTCAACATCAACAAACAAGAACAACTTCTTATCATCCATCTTTTCAAAGCAAATGCAAGTGACAGATCTGTATCATTCAGCAACTTCCTTTCTCTATCACTACTCATATGAAATTCATGTATCACAGGCTGCTACCAGCTTCCCCAGTTCACCCTAGCTTCCAAATCACTTCGTAGCATCTCTAGAGTATAACATCAAGAATCCACAACCCATTCACCACATTTGCGTGGCACATCAACAGAACAACCGTCATTCAACCTAGCTGTGAACGGAGAAAACTGAACACACAATCTAAATGCTCCATCCGGATCCGGATCGATTCTACCGGGTACCAACAAAAAATAAAAGAGACACAACTTAGATTATGCCCCAAATCACCATGAACCCTAAACATGCAGTACAAAGAGAAGGTTTGGGATTGGGGCTCTTACCCTAGAGGAGTCGCCATGGAGCCGGTCCAGCGGAGCTGCGCCGTCGTGGCCCCTTCACCCACCGGTCAGTGGAGGGCGAAGGGGGCTGCCTGCTGTTGCCTGGCGCAAGGGCCCCCTAACCCTAGCGCCTCCAATCGGGGCGGGCGGACGGGCTGGCTAGGCGGGGGTACAATGAGACAGCAACCGGAGGAGGGGAGGACGAGGCTGAGGAGGCGTCAGGAGTTCACTGGCGTGGTAGGACCCGGCCGGCGGCGAGCGGTTGATGCGACGATGTCGGGCGGCGGCGCTCCAAGTGCGAGTCGCGGGAGAGCGGTCGCGGCTCCGACTCTGCGAGTGCGTTAGGAGATAGGGAGTCCGATCTCGGTTCATTTAGACAGAGGGATAGTAATGTCTTTTCTCCTGTCCCAAACAGTGAAAAGAGGCCCTTGAAATTACTAAAAAGAAGAAATCCTCACAAATTCTAAATTTCAAAGGAATTCGCACGCCCAGGGTTATATTTCGAAAGGCCTACGAATTCGATGTCAAATCTTTAAGAGGCGTGCGAATACAAGGTTAAATATTAAAATGTCTTTGTGTGTGTATGTGTTGGGGGTGTGTGGGGGGTGGCGGGGGGGGGGGGGGGGGGGGGGGGGGCTGCGCGCCCTTGACATGTCAGTGATGATGATGGAAGGCAGGTTTGCTGCAACTACTGGCAGAACCGACCGAGTGATATTTGTTCCAGAAACACTACGACTTAGCAGTCAAGAACTGAGATCACTCATCAAATCAGAGGTAGCATGCTTGAGGTCTTGATTAGATTGACAAGAAAACGGATTTTGATTCCGTTTCTGCGGGTCCAAGGCTCCAAGCCAAGCCAGAAGACGAGTTTTGCTTCTCTCCACAGCCAGGTCCAAGAACTAGCCTAGACATCCAACGTCTGCATCCTACTATGGGAACCCAACCTGTCGTGATTATCCTGAACCCGAAAGCTGAACTGGTCACTTCGGACCACACATACCTGACGCAGACGATCACTCCACACACCGAACCGAGACCAACTGACGCTGCCGCTGTCATCGCCGCCGCGCCGCGACCGCCAATGTCGTCCTTTTGCAGCGTTAGTGCAGCCGCCGCCACCGCGCCTGGTGCGCTCCGGCCGCCCCCACCGGGGCATGTGGAGCTGTAGAGGCTGAACTCGTGTGTAATGTAGAGTATAGGTCCGTAGGACCCACGCACATCTCTAGAAGCGTTCGCTTGGCTCCGAGCGAAGGCTCCGGAGTACGTCCCAAATCGCTATCCGTCGTGGAACTATGTTTGATTGCCTCGATGTTTCCGGCATGGTCGGATGAGGACGGCCAGGGTATCGGAGGGCAGGCTGAGCAGGTGCAATATATTCTTATTTGGTTCTATTTCTCAGCAAAGCCAGGCTACACGAGGATTTTGTTTGTTTGCATGCACATGTGTATGGGATCACCTTGGAGTAGCATGCAGTGGAGTTACCACCAAATTCTTCCCCTTCTCTTATTTGAGGCATTTCCACAAACAGGTAGAACGCACATCCTTCGTGGGCACACCTCCATCCATCGCCATATCAGTTCCATCCATGCCACCGCCATTCATGGCAACCTCCATGGGTACACCGATATGGCGACCGCATCCTCGCCTCGGCCGTACCGCACAGCGCGCTCCGGCTCCCGTGGCCGCCGCCATCGGCCGATGCTCTTGCGCCCCACGAGATCAAGCCTCGGTCCCGACCGCCATGGGCGAGCTCGGGCCCAGTCCCAGCCACTGCCACCGAGCGAGGCCCCCACGCTGTTGAGGCAGAGAAGCCATGCCGGACAATGGCGTAGTTGAGGTGGCGCTGCTAGTCGGCATGCGCCGTGACCCGCGAGTGGGGCGGCGCTCCTTGCCGCGGCGGCCGGGTCCGAGGAGTGTGGCGAGGGCGACGCGCTGATAGGTCGGTGATGGTGGAGGGGGAGGACGGAGCTCGGATGTGCTGGTCCGAGGCTGCGCCGAAGATGGCGTCCTTGGCCACCGCTGACAGCGTGGGAGACGGAGCAGAGGATGAAGACGAGGGAGAGCGGTCGGTGAAAACAGAAAGCGGTGACGCGAACAACCATGAGCGCTGGAGAGAGCCAAACCCAGAAGAAACGACCCCTTTCGTTTTTCTAGGGCCAGACCCTCAGCTGCTTTAAAGAACGTGCCGCCCAGGCCCAAGAGACATCCACACAATAGGCTCCAGCTGAGAGGCCATGTTCTCACTCTCGTCCAGGTAAACCACCACACCCCAAAGCCGATGGCCTACCACACGGTAAACACCAAGGACGACCCACATGTCCGCACCGAGAGAGTCAGAGCAGCTCCAAAAGTTTGTTACCTTAACTTGGCATCCATATAATTTTAGTAAAACAAGAAAAAATAGTCTCCAACAATTTGGCAAAACAACTTAGCATCAATAGCAAGTTGGCAAAAACGTCTCCTCAACGCGCAAATATACGCGCTCGTCGCTCGCGCACATCCGGTGATTCCATGATAGGTTGCTTGTGTCTCTCCCGAGCCTGTACATTTTGTCGAGTTGTCTGCTACTCCTAGCTAGTGCATCTCGGTTTGTCTTGGCTGCTAGCTGGTGCATGTCGGCCAGCATTAGCTGCTGCGCTTTGTCTGATTGATGCCGCTATTTCTTGTTTACTGCTGCTACTGATCCATGTCCCCTCGTTGCTGTTCTTTGACGACAAGCAAGCACATACAGGAAAAGTATACGTACATGACACCAAATGAACAGGCATGTACATGACACTAAGGGGGCGTTTGGTTCCCTGGTTCTTGCCCAGCCAGGCTCCCCAGATGCAAGTTTCAAATGTTTGGTTGCCCGCATTCAGGTCTGAACCTGGCTCTCCAGATGCAAAAGGCAGCCCAGAGCCTGGCTCTCCAGATACGGATTTCATTTGCGCTTCTAGCGAGCCAGGCTCGCATGGTGCAGTATTACCATATGATTAACATGTATTAAGTGATATTAGTGTATTTTAAAATAGATTAAGATATTAAAAGTAAAATTGAAACTATTAGAGTGCAGTTACACAAGTTAAATTTTATAAGATAACTTGTTTTTTTATTTTTAGTTCATGCGATACGCCTTCATACAACAACCAAACGCTATTTCTTCTCAGCCAGGCTCTATACGTACATACAACCAAACATCAATAGCTTGCATCTCCACAACCTGTCCTACAGGAGCCTGATTCTCAGATGCGAGCCAGGCTCCACTCACCAACGAACCAAATGCGCCTTAAATGAACAGGTTTCCAGCTAGGACGGCGACCGGAAAAACAGATGAATCGAATGGAAAAAATATTAGCCTATAGGTCTTTTTTTTGGTTTTGCTAAGTCAATAATAATAAATTATTGGAAAAAAGCTATTTTTTATTTAGCATATAGTCTTGAGAGTTGGCGAGATTTGACAAGTAGAAATTGGTAAACTCTTTAGAGACGCTCTCAGAAAGCCCAGACGCGCCAAGCCGCCAACCAAAGCCCTCGCGAAAGAGCACCCAGCCGCCGCCCATGTCGTCCGCCGGATCGCCAGACCAGCCGCCGCGCCCCGAGCGCTTCGGCATCCTGGGCTGCGCTGACATCGCGCGCAAGCTGTCGCGCGCCATGCGGCTCGCGCCCGGCGCAACCGTCGCCGCCGTCGGGAGCCGCTCCGAGGAAAAGGCCCGCCTCTTCGCTGCCGACAACGGCCTCGACGTCGTCGCCACCCGCCTCCACGGCTCCTACGAGGCGCTCCTTGAAGACCCGAACGTGGACGCCGTCTACCTCCCGCTCCCCACCAGCCTCCACGTGCGCTGGGCCACCGCCGCCGCCGCGAGGGGCAAGCACGTGCTCCTAGAGAAGCCCACCGCGCTGTGCGCCGCCGACCTCGACGCCATCCTCGCCGCCTGCGACGCCGCGGGGGTCCAGTTCATGGACTGCACCATGTGGATGCACCACCCGCGCACCGCCAAGATGCGGGAGACCGTCGACGACAAGGACGCCATTGGGGACATCAGAACGGTGAGTTATTTGCAAACCTTCCTGCAAGACTGGAATTGGGATTACAAATACGCAACCTTTGTTACCCGTAACCAAGAAATGGAATTCGTTTTTCCCTTTATTATCAGACTATCAATAACTGAATTTCTACAGGAAAAGACTATTCTTTTTCTTTCCCAGTTGTTAATGCTCAACGGTCCAGCAGCATTAATTTGTATGCTCGTGAAGTGTGATAAGATTCCCTAGTAAAATGCATCTTTTTACACTTTATTTAGATACTGACAGTCAAAAGTGAAAACTTTATTTATGGTTGGAGCAAGGCCATAGATTCTAAGTTTTTTCACTCTCTCTGTCGCATCAAATCTAGGGACACATGCATGGAACAGTAAGTGTAGATAAAAAAATAACTAATTACACAATTTGATTGTAAATTACGAGACGAATCTTTTGAGCTTAGTTAGTCCATGATTGAACAATAATTGCCAAATACAAATGAAAATGCTACCGTGCCAAATTTCACTCTCTCTCTTCAATCTAAACAAGGCCCAAGTGTACTATCATAAAAAAGGCTAGGAGCATTGGGAATAGCCATGTGTGCCGTGATCGCTGTGTTTAACTTAACTTCTGAAATGAACCCATCGGCCAGCACAGTATTGAGAGAGTACTTGTTGTGGCAGGCTAGGGCTAGGAGAATCGAGAGAGAGACTGGTGAGCGAGAGTGGATCGGCGGCGAGGCAGCGACGCCGTGCTCGGCGTCGCCCACAAACAGGGGAGCAGGAGAGATTGATCTCAATCTCCAGCTGCCTTTCTCATTAACCAACGTTTAGGCTTTATAGCCTGAAGCCTAACAAACTTGACCAGTCCAAGGGATCATCGGCGCCGTCAAACGTCGCGAAGGTGAGCTTGAGGACCTCTGGAACACCGGCAGCGATGGGCACCGGGATGGCGTGGTGCTGCAGTTGCGGCACCGGACTGGTTGAGGCGAACGACAGAATCGGCGATGGAGAGGGCGCAAGCGGTGCCGGACTGCTGCCCGCCGTGGTGATAGACACTAGGGCAGTCAGTGGTACTGGAGGAATGTCGTCGGAGACAGAAAGGGCGTCCGGAAGGCGTGATTGGGGAGCCGCCGACAGTGATGGCTAGGTCTCCACCGCAGTCGGCAGTGATGGCCAGGTCTCCACTGCGGTCGGCAGTGATGGCCAGGTTTCCACCGCGGTCAGCCGAGTAGCCAGG
Source organism: Saccharum hybrid cultivar R570 (assembly GCA_038087645.1). Lineage (NCBI taxonomy): Eukaryota > Viridiplantae > Streptophyta > Magnoliopsida > Poales > Poaceae > Saccharum > Saccharum hybrid cultivar. The sequence goes on along the minus strand of JAQSUU010000005.1, from coordinate 8,732,568 downwards.
TCGTCCATCTGGCGCTAGAGGTCGTAGACGGCGTTTGTGAGGGCGTCGATCGCAGCCACCGGAACTACCATGGTAGAGGACAGGGCCGGAACAGCCCACGTAGGAGCGGCGTGCAGCGAGGTGGGGGTCATGGCAGCTGTGGAGGCGGCGATGATGGTGGACGCTGCGGCGGCGGCGGAAGTGGAAGCAGGCTTGGGTCCTGGCATCTCTGATACCAGATGTTGTGGCAGGCTAGGGCTAGGAGAATCGAGAGAGAGAGAGAGAGAGAGAGAGATTGGTGAGCGAGAGTGGATCGGCGGCGAGGCAGCGACGCCATGCTCGGCGTCGCCCACTAACAGGGGAGCAGGAGAGATTGATCTCAATCTCCAGCTGCCTTTCTCATTAACCAACGTTTAGGCTTTATAGCCTGAAGCCTAACAAACTTGACTGCTAACTTTAATCAAGGAATAAACAAACACCTAAATAATAGGATCCTATCAACTGACGTCCAACTCGCTGGAGACTCTGGTGATTGTGATCCCGCGCTTCTCGGCTTGGCCCGCGTCCTCAGCCAGCAACTCTGGTGGCCAGCTTCCTTAGCCACGGCTCTGCCTCTTGTTGCCGTCCATAACAGTACTCTTCCCACATTTGTACTAGCATTCGGTTCCACATGGAGGAGAGTGGCCAAAAAAACCTTTGAGTTAGTGTGATGCATGAAAGATGCACCTCTGTGTGAGCCTCTATCTGTCTCTTGCATAGATGACAGGAGAGATTATACTCCATCTTATTTGGAGTATAGAATAAAGAACACTTTACATGTGCGCTCTATAGGATGAGATGGTATCTAAGAGCCACCAGTTGACTCCTACTATTGGAGATTCCCTTAAGGCGTATTTTGTCAGGTCTCTCCAAACCACATGTATTTGTAGTGAATGGGTTCATCCAAACAGAAACAGGCCCTAATTCTGCTACAACCCAACAATAGAACCATGATTAATTGGCATGGGCTGGACAAAGAAAAATGGTGATAGAGCTATTAAGCAAAATATCTCAGGTACCATTCACTGTCTCCTTGTCATGCTGGGTACAGCGAAGGAATGGTGTCATTTTGTATCTAGCAGCATGGAACTACTATCTTATTTTAAATTTAAACTTTGTTAGTTTGTTCTTGTCTCGAAGGTATGGATAGTTGGATACAATCATAAGCTGTTATTGACCAAGTTGACAGACCAGTTCTTCCAACTAGCACTACAATATCTTGTTGATGGTATGGCAGTTAGAATAACCATCTTATTTGAGATATTGAACTTTCCCAAAAAAACCTTAGACAGTTGTGTTCCTAGTAAAGGTCTAACCAAGGATGCACCATTTTATTTACATACATGGACACACAGGCACAATAACCACATGGTGGTTCACCACTCTTCTTTATTCTCTAGCAAATGGACCTAATGTTTTTGTTTTATAGGTTCTCTACAACAACAATAACATAGCCTTTTGTCCCAAGCAAGTTGGGGTAGGCTAGAGATGAAACTCAAAAGAGATGAGAAATAGGGAGACACATAAAGGGACATTGTAACACTCCGGTGTTACGCAATGCATTTGCATGACAATCATATTGCATGGCATTTCATATCATCATAATCATGTGTGATAATGTTATAACTTGAATGAAATAAAAGCTTGAAAATGATATATGTGATGAAATATATTGATATGCTAATCACATTACACCAAAATCTTGCAACTATAAATTTTATATCACTTAGAACCATAGTTCAATTTTTGGAGCAACTAGATGACTCAAAATTTTGTCAAAAACTTGTTCAAAAATATTAATTAAAAATATTCAAAAATATCTCCTATTTTAGCTTTTATTCTGCAATTCAAAATCTATTAAGAATTTTCAGTTGGCCCCTTAATCAAAGTTGTAGAGAATGAAATTCTAAACAACTTTTATTTTTGGGTCAATTCCAGAAAATGCCTTCTTCTTGTTCAAAATGGGGTTTGAAATTTGTTTTGCATTTGATTTGAAATTGGGAAAATTCAAAAAAGATTCAAACCAGCTTAGCAGGCCGCCGCCCCGGATTCGGCCCGCTGGCCGAATCGGCCCGCGCCGCTCCCCGCGCGCGCCCGTAGCCGCCTCCGCCTCGGCCCGGCCCAGCCGGCCCCCTCCCTCTTCTTCCCGCTCTCGCCCGCGCGCGCTGGCGCCCCGGCAGCAAACGCTCACCGCGTGGCGTTCGCATGCCGGCGACGCCACCGCGTGGCCGCCGTGGACCCCGCGCCCGCGTCCAGCTTCAAAAACAGCCGAGCACCGGGTCTCCCTCCCATTCTCGCCCCGCCTGCTCCCTCTCTTCCTCCCTCCAGTGAAAGCCACAGCGGAACGCCGCTCGCCACCGAGCTCCGCCACCGTCTCCGCCCTGTTCCGGCACCGGTGGACCACCTCCGTCCAATTGCCCGTGCACGAAGCTCCGCCCCATCCTCCCCTCCTCCGAATGAGCATCGCCATCCCCTCGTTGGCCACGGTAGGGCTCAATTTCTGCTCGCCTCGCCGCGCCACCGCGGCGGTGCCGCCGAGCCGAGCTTCGCCACCGCCTCACTCGCCCTCTCTCTGCCCTCCCGCGTCGTCTTCGCGTGTTAGCCACTCTCTGGCGAACGTGTTGCGCGCGCTAGTCGGCCTCGGTTTGGCCGGAGCCGGCCGTTGGCCCGCGACCGCCGCCGCGACGTCGAGGCCGTGAACGCCGACGACCGCGCTCGGGTTTCCCCCCCCCCTCGGTGGACTGGGCTGCGCCTGTGGGCCGCGCCCCGAGCAGGCCGGCTCGGCTGTTTCCCCCGCGCGCGCAAGCCGGACCGCGACGGCCATGGGCCGCTTGATTTCCCGGGCCGGCCCATTGCCGTATAAAGAAATTCATTTCCATTTTCTTTTATTATTCTTGATGAAATGCTTTGGAAAATATTTTAGTAGTCATTTCAGCTCCAAAAATTGTGAAATAAATTTCTCTAGATGCATTGGAACCAGATCTATGATATAAAATTTTTGCATGTCAAATTTGAGATACTTTTCTGTAGAGTTTTTAATTAACTATTGAAATGGCTGTTTTCTTGTTAAATGTTTAATAAATCCTAGGAAAATCAGAAAAATATGATTCCAAGTTTATTAATCTTTTTGTGCCATGTACTTGCTAGGGAAATTTTATCTCATGCCTGTTCTGTAGAAAAATGTGTAGGTGTAGTTCAAATGCTTTCTATCACTAATATTTGTTATTTTTGTTATTTAAATAAATTTGAATAGAACATGCAAGTGATAATTTTTCTATAGTGTTTGTTTATTGTGTAGAAAGTAGGAAAATTTTTAAATCTGTTGTTTGATACTTTTCATAATGTAAAGTATTTTAAATATTCATTTTAGGCCTTAGCTTGTTATTTTTGTATAGGCAGTTCTAGTAATCCAAATGCAGTAAAAATCTTGTGTCAGGCTAGTTTTGATATTAGTAATCCACTGTAATTTTCTAAGATTTTTTTGTGCTACTAAACTATGTGTTGCTGTTCAATTACAGAGCTAATTAGGGTTTACATTCATTCTTTAATGCAAAAATAGTTAGTAAACTATACTTTGGTGTATCTTTGAAGCATCTTGAGTGTTAAAGTGCCCTTGCATGGTAGAGAATAGTGGTGGTAGTTTTCGAGTACATGTTCTTGGATGACGTAGACTACCTTGTAGAAGAGTCGTAAGTTCCATGTAATTCAAAGAACGTAACATGCTCATTTACATCTCATTCATTTATCATCCTCTCATGTCACTCCTGCAATGCACCTATGCATGAGCACTCATACTTCTGCATCATACAGGATCGCAGGAAGTGACCCCGGTAGTAGTTCCCGAGGACACAGAGGATCAGTTCGAGGTGCCAGAGCCGGAGCTGACCGAAGCAGAAGAGGAGGCCGGTGAAGAGCTTCCGGAGTGCCCCGACCACCGTCCGAGCTCCTTTGAGCGAGGCAAGCCCCGGAGCATTCTCCCCCGGTTTGCAAATAATTTATTATTAACTTTACTTAATTTGATGCATTACGTTTAGGAGTTGTGTGCAAACGTTGCTGCATTATACCTTGTTTCACCTTGCTTTACCCGATCCTTGTTACCCTGGTGTCCGCGGTCAATAATTGCTTAGCTTGCTTAGACCGGTAGAAGTCGGGTGATTGCCTGTCATCCGCGAGCTATAGGGGATTGCCTGGATTTATGTGAAAGAATGTCATGTGAGAATAACTAAGTGTCGAAATGAATCTGAGACCGGGCGGAAGCTTGCAGGGTTCTGGACTGTAGTGTCTTCCGTCTGTGTCGATTAAGGACCGTCCGTTGTCGGGCCTCGAGTCATGTTGAACGCATGCCTCACATTTAGCTGGCCGAATAAAGTACCTTTCGACCGCGAAGCCGGGAGATTATTCGGGCCGAGTGGATTGCCCGTAACGCACTGTACCGGAGCAGTAGTGGCAGGAAACGGGGGCGCGATGATAAGGCCAAAGAGCAGTCGGGCGGCCCCCGGGTACATGTGGTTCCTGGCAAGCTCGCGACTTTACCTGAATGGTTGACTCGGTGACCAATACCTCACTTTAGCGGGTGAGTGAGGTTTGTGTGAGGAATAAATTACCAGCTGGTCAATAATCGATTCGAATCGCCATCGTTTACTGGATAGTGAACACTTGACTTGAGCTACTTCATCGTAGTAATGTTGATGAAACACTTGGATAGTTATGTGGAAGATGACATGGTAATTATTGTTAATGATCAATAGTAATCCTTGCTTGCTTAATTACATGGTTACTCTATCATAAGTGCAAACATAGCCGACAGGGTAATAAAGATTAAAATACTGCATGCTTTTGTAAAAGAACTGCTAAGTTAAAATGCTTTTCTTGCAAATGAGTCAGCTACCCCATCAGAAAGCCTATCATGATCCTTGGTGTCATTTTATTTTGGTTCTGTCGAGTAAGTCTAGCTGAGTACCTTCTCGTACTCAGGGCTTTGTTCCCACTTGTTGCAGATGGACAGATGTACTATGGTTATTGTATCAACTGTCTCTATCCTGCGATGGACGAAGCTTAGGACCATGGGCAATGGTCATTCACTACCTCTCGCCTGATGCTTTTGCTGGAGATGATCACAAGCTGGCACTTTATCTCAAAACGCTGTGTGTGTGCGTGATTTGAACTACTGCTTCCGCTACTTTTATTCGAACCTGGTTTGTAATAACTATGTTTAAACTCCGATGTATTTTGTGCCGCGAACTTCTATGTAACTTATGACGGTGACCGCTAAACTTAGTACGATCTTGGCTGTTATGTGAAATGGTTTGAAATCCGTCGAGATTTCACGGACTACCGGGTTATACGGGCTTAAGTTTATTAAATTGTCCTTCCGTTGGATGATTTTCTTACTTAATTTCGTATAATTGGGCGGTTCTGTTACAGACATAAAGGGCACAAGACAGAAAGAGATCACGGTTCAGGCACGTTGATTGCTAGTCTCCAAGCGCTCCTGTCCATAGCTAAATCTTTGGAGATATTCCACTCCTTAAGGTCTCTCTTAACGGACTCGTCCCAAGTTAGTTTAGGTCGACCTCTACCGCTCTTTACATTATCGGCCCGCTTTAGAACCCCACTACGCACCGGCGCCTCAGGAGGCCTCCGTTGGACATGTCCAAACCATCTCAACCGATGTTGAATCAATTTCTCCTCAATTGGTGCCACCCCAACCCTATCCCAAATATCGTCGTTTCAGACTGAGCAATGTAGTCATCCAGTGGACATTCGCACTTTTTATGTGCCAGCCTGCTAGGATATACAAACAAAGATGATGCATCACACATACACATATTAGCATGTGTTTTAGTTTTATAAAGTTCTAAGGTTTTCAAAATCTCTTATAAATTATCACATATGGACATTGCTGGAAGTGTTGAAGCTGATTTGAGCTTGCATATTAACATATATTATATAAATATAGTGTTTTAGTAGTTTTATAAAGTTCTAAGGTTTTCAATATCTCTTGTAAATTATCACATATTAACATTGCTGGAAGTGTTGAAACTGAGTTGAGATTGAATTCTTTCTCAGCGGACCACTTCCAATCCATCTATAAATTGAGATGACGGTAGAGTGCTCTGAAAGATTTAAATTGTGAAAGCTAAACACCATATTTAGTTCCTATAAAATTTCATTGTATCCAAATTATCAGTTCCAATCCATCGAGTTTGGTTCTTTTATTCCAGCTATGTAGAAAATAATAGGATATTACATCCATGTCATTTTTCATTTATGCATATGCACAAATTTGTGATCACTAGAAGTAGACGGTGAAATGGTTGGCTGCAGTCATTACACCTCTTAGCACACGTTAAATCTGAATTGCAAGACATGTATGAAATGCTATAGGTTGTATAGTGGTATTTTACATATTTGTGGAAGAATACATTTGTAACTGTTTGATTCCACTTTATCTCTACTGTTCTACAAAGCTTTGTAGGTCAACAAAAAATCATCGGTTTTTTTGTTCTTTTTTCCGCAGATTAACAGTGTGTTCAGCTTTGGAGCAAATGAAGATTTCCTCAAGAATGACATCAGAGTAAAGCCAGATCTTGATGCCCTGGGTGCACTTGGTGATGTTGGGTGGTACTGCATCCGTGCGATCCTGTGGGCTGTTGACTATGAGTTGCCCAAGACTGTGATCGCACTGTGTGACCCTGTAAAGAACCGAGCTGGCGTGCTTCTTGCGTGCGGCGCGACATTGTACTGGGCAGATGGCAAGACTGCCACCTTCAGCTGCTCTTTCCTCACCAATGTCACCATGGACATCACCTTAGTTGGCACGAATGGAACTATCCATGTCACTGACTTCGTCATCCCACATGAAGAAAAGTTGGCGGAGTTCCACGTGGCTTCGAAGACAAGCTTTGCTGAGCTCGATATCGGGTGGGATCTGCCAAGCAAGCATGTCGTGGCGACGGACCTGCCTCAGGAAGCCCTTATGGTCAAGGAATTCGCGAGGCTTGTGCAGGGCATCCGGGATGCTGGCGGCAAGCCTGAGGGGAAGTGGCCGGCTATCACCCGGAAGACGCAGCTGGTTTTGGATGCCGTGAAAGCCTCGATTGACAAAGGGTCTGAGCCAGTTGAGGTGGCTAGCTAAATGCAACAAACGAATCACTTCCTGACTAGAGGTTTCTACACCATGGCATGGTTTGTGATTGCTTGATATATTTACACATACTGTACCTCTGTATTGTATGAAACCAGTAAACCACTAATTGTAACAATTTGGGGAGGTGTCGTCAAACTCAGAAGAAGGTTGAAATGTATAAGTCGGATGATATTTCTACTGGTTGTTCTAGTATATGGGCAGACGAAAGCATCAACTAATCCATCGATGGTTGCCCGGCCAAAGGAGGGCAATACAGTGGGAAGTTCTGAGGTTAAAAAGAAACAATATTGAGGGCTTCCATTGTGATGTTCTCGGTCATGAACATCTTGGGCAGGTTCAGGTTGTGCAACATTTCCACTTTCCAGCATGACATGTCAGTGATGACGAATTGACGATGGAAGGCACGTTTGCTGCAACTACTGCAGGAACCAGCCGAGTGCCTGTCACATCGGATGCTTGACACTGATTTGAAGTATTAAACGTAGGTTAATTATAAAACTAATTGTACAGAATGAGACTAATTTACGAAACGAATCTATTAAGCCTAATTAGGCTCATGTCTAGGCCCTGTTTGGTTGAGCTGTGGCTTTTGGAAAAGCTAATGTGGGCTGTGACTTTTACAAAAGCTGATGTGCAAAAGCTACTATTGAAAAGTTGAAAACCTGTTTGGTTGAATAGCTGTGGCTTTTGAAAAGCTTCTCTCCCTTACAAGTGGACCCCACACGTCATAGATAACAAGCCTCATCTTCTTTCTCGTGAGCACAGTCACTGGAGGGGGCTCGCTGGCCAAGGGTGTAGTCACTGGAGGGGGCTCGCAGGCTAGAGAGGAGGGGCTGTGCTCGCCCCGCCGAGGCCGGGGCCGGGGCCGCACCTGCGCTCGTCGGAGCCAGGGACAGGGCCGCACTCGCGCCCGCCAAATCCGGGGACGGGGCTGTGCGTCTGCCCGTCGAAGCCAGGGACCTCGCGCTGCCGGTGAGCGGTGGCGGAGCTCGTGCGCCGGGCATGGGGAAGAAGCTCGTGCGCCAGGCTTGGGGAAGGAGCTAGTGCTGGGTATGGGGAAGGAGATCTCGCTGGCCATGGGGCCTCGCCGGACTCAGGGGCTCACTAACCGGACGGTGAGGGGTGGCGGAGCTCGCTCGCGCCACCGTGCGACCTCGACGACTTCTGCTTTCTTCGCGTCGTACATGAATAGAAGGGGAAAAAACGAACTGGTGTGTTGTGTAACCAGTGACAGGTGGGTAATTTTTTTATAACAAAAACAGCTGAAAGCAGGTGAGAGGTGCTTTTAGTTTTGTAATAAAGCAAAAGCTGCTTTTGGGCAAAAGCAGTTGTGGCTTTTGGACCATTTGGTTGATTTTTGGTTTTGCAAAAAACAAAAGCAAAAGTAAGTTCAAAAGTCTATCAAAGACCTAATATCCGAATATTCAACGTAACACCTCCTAACGTTTAGTCCCAGAATCAAACACCCTCGATTCGTTTCCGCAGGTCCAGACCAGGCGACGAGTTTTGCATCTCTCCACACAGCCAGGTCAAGAACTAGCCTAGACATCCAACATGTGCATCCTACTATGGGAACCAATCTGTCTAGATTAGGCTATCCGCACTCGTCATATTCTAAATCCATCCTCTAAAATGAATATTCTATCCCAGTCATTCCTCTATATTACTTTCCCCGCACCCATTCATCATCTATATCTCATACTCTATACCAACTGCCAACAGTGGCCCCCACTTATCATCCTCTATAAATTTTATCTAAATATATCCATGTGAGATCTTGTTTTGAAGAATTTATTGAAACGAATTTAATGGTGCAATCGGAATTTAATTTGATTTTTTGGCTTGTGAGTAATAACATTTTTTAGCTTGTTGAAATAGTGGGGCCTGCTGCTGGACCTCTGCTCTCTCTCCTGCGCATGCGCTCTTGTCTCCCGTAGGCCGGTACCGGATGAACTGTATGTCGCTGAAAATAGCGGATGAGTCTTGGTTACCGTAGTTTGCAGAGGACCCGGTGCAGCTCCTCCCTCCTATAAAAGTTACTGCAGGATCATTTTACAGGTCCCGGTGCGGTTGGTCTTAGACTACCCGCAGTGGATACTCTAAAGGATACTCTAAAGCTTTAGAGTATGAATATAGAGTAAAAACTGCTGCACTGGGTATTCTAAAATGTACTCTATCATTTCTCTCACTTTATATTTAGAGTGGTACAATACTTACTCTATAGTGGACAGTGACGGGCCCCACTAGCTAAACAAAGGAAAAAAAATACTATAACTCACAAACCAAAACTTCAAATTAAATTTTGATTACACTATTAAATTCGTCTCAATAAATTATTCAAAACTAGATCACACATGAATATATTTAGATAAAGTGATAAGTGGGTCCCACAGTGGATAGAGTGGATAGAGGATGATATAGAGGATGGATGAGTACGGAAGAATTGAGTATAGATGAGAGAATCTTGCTGACTAGGACGTATAGAGGATGGATATAGAGGTCCATGAGTGCGGATAGCCTTATCCTGGACCCGAAAGCGGAAGGCCCCATTCGGCTGTGTTGATAAGTCGGCTGAAAAACACTGTTGGCTGATTTGTTGGGAATGAAAAATACTGTTCTGATTAAAAAAATAAGCTAAAAAGTACGGATTATAAGCCGGATGATCAGGGCCGAACTGGACACTTAGGACCACAAATACGCTGACGCAGACGATCACTCCACACACCGAACCAAGACCAACCGTCGCCGCCGCCCCCATCGCCGCCGCGCCGCGACCGCCAATGTCGTCCTCTGCAGCGCCAGTGCAGCCGCCGCCACCGCGCCCGGTGCGCTTCGGCATCCTGGGCTGCGCTGACATCGCGCGCAAGATCTCGCGCGCCATGCGGATGCTGCCTCCGGGCGCCGCCACCATCGCCGCCGTAGGCAGTCGCTCCGAGGACAAGGCCCGCCGCTTCGTCGCCGAAATCGGCTTCCCCGCGGCGCGCGTCCACGGCTCCTACGAGTCCCTCCTAGAGGACCCGGACGTGGAGGCCGTGTACCTCCCGCTCCCCACCAGTCTCCACGTGCCCTGGGCCACAGCCGTCGCCGCGCGTGGCAAGCACCTGCTCCTCGAGAAGCCCACCGCGCTCTGCGCCGCCGAACTCGACGCCATCCTCGGCGCCTGCGACGCCGCCGGGATCCAGTTCATGGACACCACCATGTGGATCCACAACCCGCGCACCGCCAAGATGCGGGAGATCGTCAGCGACAAGGATGCCTTCGGCGACGTCAGAGTGGTGAGATCTTGGAATGGCTCCTTCATTGCTAAAGTTCGGTGGAATCTGGAAATGCAGAATGTCTGTCGCCACTATGGCAACAAATGACTAGAAATAGATTTCTAGTACTAGAGAAGAAAAACAAAATTTGATCCTTTTCCTTATTTATTTATAATACCAGTACGAAAGACCAAAAATGGGTTTCGAGAGGAAGGGGGAAAAAAACTAGACTCTTCTCCCCATCTTGATGACTGATGGTGCTTGCTTATCAACTAAAAATGTCGTGTTGCCTTAATTCTGTCTATTGATGGTTGAGATCTATCAGAAGTCGTAGGAACAAAGTTAAGACTGTCTGAGGAGTGTGCTTGGGGGTTCAGTGTCACTGCATTCTTGGGTTTGGATGCCTATTATATATTGACAGAAATGGAAATATTGAAGCTTTGTTGAGGTTGAAAGTTTTCTCATTGAACAAACATTCTTTTTTTAACACAATGAACCACCATTGTTCTTAACACAATGAATCACCACCATTCATAATGAAGCATTGAAACTCTGGAAGATATTTTGTTTTGTTGTAGCTTAACCAGTTTGAACTTTTTTCACCATGTTTCAACTGCATGATTTGACTTGATCTGATTTTGTAATGTGTGAATTGATGGATAGAGTTTGGCTATATCATTCCAGCTTAATTTGAGCCCTAAAAAATAGTAACATCAATGTGATTCTTGTTTTTTTTTTCCACATGGAAAATTTTCTCAGAACCATTAAAAACAAGCATATACATTGTTGCTTCTGTACATACTAGTATTGTAGTATGTGATTTGGGAAGTGCATTTGAAATGCTGTAGGTTAACATGTTCTTCGTAGCCTTAATAATGTACTGCAGAGTGATGCAATGTTTGTTTCCACTTCGTATGAACTATTTGCAGAATTTTATAGGTTAATTAAGACCATGCCTTTTCTTTTTCCACTGCAGATAAACAGTATGTGCGGCTTTCGGGCATCCGAAGAATTCCTCAAGAATGACATCAGGGTAAAGCCAGACCTTGATGCCTTGGGTGTTCTCGGTGATGTTGGATGGTACTGCATCCGTTCAATCTTGTGGGCTGTTGACTATGAGATGCCCGAGACTGTGATCGCTCACCGTCATCCTGTCAAGAACCAAGCTGGCGTTCTTCTCGCTTGTGGTGCGACATTGTACTGGGCAGATGGCAAGACTGCAAATTTCAACTGCTCATTTCTTACTAACCTCGCTTTTGACGTTACCTTATATGGCACAAACGGTACTCTCCATGTCACTGACTTGGTCATTCCGTATGAAGAAAATTCTGGGGAGTTCAGTGTGGCCTCAAAGTCAAACTTTGTCAAACCCACCATCGGATGGGATCCATTGCCAAGGAAGCATGTTGTTACTACAGATCTGCCACAGGAGGCGCTCATGGTTCAGGAATTCACAAGGCTTGTCCAGAACATCCGGGACGCTGGGGGCAGGCCTGAGGGTAAGTGGCCGGCTATCACCCGGAAGACGCAGGTGGTATTGGATGCCGTGAAAGCTTCTATTGACAAGGGATATGAACCAATTGAGGTTGCCAGCGAAATACGACAGATGGCAGCTCGTACTGCTAAGGTTGTACTTAATGGCTTCTACTCGCATTGCTGTCGCGTACATGAAACTAGTAATTGTAATAATCTGAAGGAATCTGGTCAAATTGAGAACATTACAATCTACCGAATCAGTGATTTGTCACGAATAGATTGTCATAGATCAGGGTTGGTCGAAGCCCTGAGTAGCTGAGTGATCCACTGATGGGTGTGGTTCGATACACTGTTGATTGGTCAGGAAAAGGGGGTCCATGTATATGAGACATATTTGTGCGCTCGCTACTGTATACAAGCAATGGTAGACTGGTAGGTGAGCTGAAGCATGAAAAAAATTAATGAAGGTCATAACATTGAGGCTGGTGCTTCCATGTTTTTGCAGTGAACTGCTAAAGTTTCTGGACATGCTGGGCTGGGCTGCTTCCTATGCGACCAAGAACCAGAAACAATCGATTACATTGTCGCCTCCTGCTCATTCGCCAAACAGGAATGTACTCAATCCAACACGGTGGACCATCAGGAATGTACTCAATCCAACAAAAGAGGTGGCAAGCTAGGACACGCTCCTTGACTGGTGGAAATAATGTTTTAAATAGCGGGTTAAGGTGTTTAACGGTATATCTCTAAAACAGTTAATAGCAAAGCTATATTAGGCTATAGCGGGATATAGCGGCTAAATTGTACATTAACTCAAATAACGGCACCCTACCTCAAAAGGCTATAGCGGGCTATAGCAGCAACTATAGCGGGAGGTTTAAAACTATGGTGGAATGCATAGAGATCGCAGTGAGACGGCAGTTGCAGGTGCAGAGCAGACTCCATTTTCGCCTTGGTCACTTGGGAACTATGGAAGGAGAGGAACGTGAGATGCTTTCGAGGAGCCACTGCCCAACTGTAGCAACTCCTAGCGGTGATCAAACAAAAAAAAGATCCAACATAGGAGGAACTAGGTGGTTTTCATTAAGAAGAGAAATAGGCACCCAAATTTAGTCTAAGACGGGATTTAAACCTGGATAGTTGGGTGCATTGCCACACCTTTCACCTAACCAGTTGAGCTTGACTCACTTCCTTTAGCAGTGATCAAACACGAGGCTGAGCAATGGGTAGAGGCCAGGCCTTCAGACTTAGGTTATCTTATGTCATGAGTAATAGCCTAGCATCCTCGTATGAGACGGAGGATCAGAGCATCATTTAAATCTTAAGCGATCCCCCAAGATGCCCCCAAAGTGTGTTGTAAAAAACCTCCTTTCTACCTTAATACAAAGGTGCGCAAACCTTTTGTGTATTTGAGAAAAAATTAGAACTGAGTAGCAACAAAAACAGCTCACTAGCGGTAGCAACTAGCTTTGTTGTTGTTCCCATAAGAAGTGGATGGTGTGTCTGCTCCAAAGACTGATGATTCAGTAAGGATGGCAGCGGATCGGGTTCGGGTCAGATACCCGTGGGTTTTGGGTCCTGCGGGTTCGGGTTTGGGGATAATTTCTCACCCACGGTTTTCGGGTTTGGTTTTGGATTTGGTATCGGGTTCGGTTTCAGGTTTGGTTTTTCACCCGTGGATATCCAATGGATATCCGAAATAAATCATTTGGAATTAAAACTCATGTTTTATAATATGCTAATAATAACTTGTTTACTTAGATTATTAAATTTATTCAAAATTGACTCATGAAAATATTTAATATTTGTTGCCTCTTATTTATACATGTGAATATGTGTATATTTATCCACGGGTTTTGGATATCCATTCGGGTTTCGGGTATCCGCGGGTTTGGTTTTGGTGATGGATTTCCACCCGAATCGGTTTTCGGTTCGGGTTCGGGTTTCCATTTCGGGTTTCGGTTTTAGGTGCACGAAGACTCCACCCGATCCGAACCTAACCTGTTGCCATCCTTATGATTCAGACGACAACCAAACGTTATCTTGAGACGACCTAACAGACAACCTATATAATAGGTCTATATAATAGGTCGTCTTTTAAGTTGTCTGGTAGTAACATAATTCCTAAAATTATGCATGGACCAAATAAATGATAGGATCACTTACAATCATAACTATGTAGCTTATTTATGTCATTGAGTCGTGTAGACATTACCATAGGAATATGAAATATGCTATTCATTACAAATCTGATATAACCGTGCAAATTATGCAAGAGGTAATCAAATGGAACGATATTTATTGCAAAGCACTTGGTACACATTTAAAAGGTCACATAAATCTAGAAAAGCACATGTTGTTCCCTACACGGACCGTTGGTGGTAGAGCATATGATAATCCTGAAGTTGAGTTTAAATCAAAAGACATTGCACCTGGTTGTCTTTGGTCTTCAATAATCATATTGTGAAGAATAACACAAGCTTGTATGATTTGACCAACATCTACCCTTTTCCCCTTATGTGCTGGACGACAAAAAAATGTTAAATCAAGATTGCAACACCCCAAAATGCACGTTCGATATCTTTCCTTGCACTTTCTTGCTTTGTGCATAAACCGTGTCCTTGTCACTTTGGGGTGCCGCTATCAACTTCACAAAGGCAGCCCACTGTGGACTTCACAAAGGCAGCCCACTGTGAAGAACGTTGCATGAAATTTAGAAAACCACCAGGTGATTAAGAACCTAGTTCACTGGAGAAAAATAATGAATATGTTACGCATTTATGCTACCGAAAAAAAACTTAAAGTGCAAGCAGTCATAGCATAGCAAATATCTAGAAACTGATTTTCAGTTTCTTGTAGTAATATGATATCCGTATAAATTATTAAGAGAACTGGAAAAGCAAACAACTATAATAATGGCACTAACTCCTAAATAAGCAGTCTGAACCCTCACCAAAAAGAATTAAGCAATTTGTTCATTCTTTCTCTCAAAACGCATCCACAAATTACTCCCTCCATTCCAATCAGTACTGATGGCAAAGGTTAATCGCAAGCAGTAGATGGTTTCCATGTGACAAGCATAACTAATCTGTATTGATTCATGAAATTTTCTGGGGAAACATGGAATACGTACTTTTCCTCTTGCATCGAACAGTTCAAGGCACTCAGATCTGAGTTTTGCACCATGGGGGCAAAATAGTAGGACACAAACGCAGGAGGCATCAGTAGCCATGTCGAGTAAGTGTCGATTGAACTTGGAGTGGCTTGCCCTGCCGGTGCCGCGGCTGTCGTCGGTGCCGGTGCCGCTGCTGCTGCTGCCGACGCTGTCGGTGCCGGTGACGGAAGTTCTAGGGGCATGCTCGTAGCCTGGCCCGACGGGGCGACGCGTAGCAAGCTCGGGCGCCGGAGACGGCCACCATTTTTGGCAGCGCGTAGGGGCGCCATATGGTTTGCTGCTGCGTGCGGTCGCCGTGGGCAGGGCCGTCGGAGAGGGGTGGCTGTGTTTTGCGGAGCAGAGAAATTAGGAAGAGGAGATTGCAGTCTGCAGAACTAGGTACGATTATTGGCGCCATGGATGGAGAATTTGGTGCGTGAAATGGGAGGGCGAAAGAATTTGGCGTTGTAGAGGGATTTGGCGCGACGGATCCAACGAAGAGGAAAAAGCAGTGCGCAAACAACTACGGCGTACA
The DNA here is from genome assembly GCA_038087645.1 of Saccharum hybrid cultivar R570. NCBI lineage: Eukaryota > Viridiplantae > Streptophyta > Magnoliopsida > Poales > Poaceae > Saccharum > Saccharum hybrid cultivar. Next base: position 8,716,981 of record JAQSUU010000005.1, on the reverse strand, counting down.
GTCGTCTCATCAAGCGAAAATTACATACATGAGCTCGTTGTTTCACTAGATAACGGTTGGACTGTCTCTCTTCTTTCTCTCTCTTCCACATCATCAAAAATTGAGACAGTCTATAAGACCGCTTACATGTAGCAATGTACCTGTCACGCTTCCCCCACCCCAACATCAGTTCTGTCGAGGCAGACGCGATTCTGTGTTATCACTATTCACCATCCAACAATGACACAAATGTCTCTGGGAGCTCAAGCAGGCCTGTCCGCTCGGGCCGGTAGGACCCGGAAGCCCGACCTGCTTTGTATCTGGCCCAATGTGGCATTATTAGTTCCTACTTAAGCATATCTGGGACACATCATTAGTGGCTCTGGCGTTTCTACAGACACAAGCAAAATTCAAGCTATTTAGGATCAGCAGTGCTAGCGCCCGGACATCCGGATGGACGTCCGCGTCTGGATGCCCACGCGCTTGTAACACCCTAAATTTTTTTTTTGAATATTTTTAAATAGGAAATTTGATTTAGTTAAGCATTTATGTGTGCATGGAAACCTAGTGAAATAATAATTTTAAAAAAATAAAATCAAATATAAGGTTAGCTACGTGTTTGTGCATACATGCCGCTGCATATTATTATTTGTGTTGATTGGTTTTTATTTCAAAAAGAAAATTATTTCAAAAATTATTTGAAAATGTATTTGAAGTATTAGAAAAGAAAAAGGAAATATTCTTCTTCTTAGCTTCGGGCCGAAAGTCAGCTTCCCTTCTCTTCCTTGGCCCAGTCGCGTTTTTCTTTTTCCCCGCGCTTTTCTTCTCTCGGCCGTGGGCCGCGTCGCGGGCCGGCCCAGCTACCGTCAAATGCAGGCCGCTGCGCCCTTCTCTCTCCGTCTCACTGACCTCCCGGGCCCGCGCCACAGTGGCGTCCCCCACCTCCCGCTCGTGTTCGAGCCAGACTCCGGCAATGGAGGCCGAGGCCGTCCTGACTCCCCTCTGCCTTGGCCCGCACGCCTAGCCGCCCTTAAATAGCAGCCGCGGCCGCACCGTCCCTCCCCACGCCACCCCAATCGTGAGCCACGCCCTCGGATAGAGCGCTAGCCGCCGCAACCGAGCCGCCACCGCTCAAGCTCGGGAACCGCCGCTTGGAGAAGCCGCGCGCCACCCGTGCCCGATTTTCGTTGCCAAAAACTGTCTCGGTGAGTCCGCAACGATCTCTTCTTCCTTTTTGCGTTTGTCCCATCGTCAATGGTGGCCGGAACACTGAAAACGGTGAACTCCGGCGAATATCTCGCTGCTGGCCATGTCTCCACCGTGTTCGGCACTGTAGCCGGCCGGAGATTCCCTTCTTCTCTCCCTTCGATCAATCTCAGCCGTCCAAATCTAATCCAACGGCTTAGATCTCAGATACCCTTTCGCCTGGCTATTTTGCTTAAGAGCCCCTCTATTTCTTTATATTTGAACCCGCGGTTCATAAGCGTAAAGCCCGAATACGCTTTGTCCTTTTGAAAGCGTAAACTCAGTCGGTTTAGGTGAAAATACGTTTTTCTAGTATTTACAGTTTTGCCACTAGATTTATTTAGGTCATAAAATCTCCGTTTTAACCCCGATTTGACCCGTTCAAGTTGCGTTAGGTTCATAATTTCATACTCTACCTGTTAGTACTACTGTTTAGTAGGTTTTCCACTTTTAGATTTTGAGGTTAGATTTAATCTATTACTTTAATAAAGTAAATCTCGTTTAAATCATAACTTTTCTATTTTAGCTCCGATTTACGTGAAATTCGCGTCTGTGTGATCCTAGTGCGATGTAGATTTGTTTTAAAAACTTTTCATCTTATTTTTCTACTGTTGGTGTACTGTTCTAATTGTAGCTTTGTTTGCTTTGCATGATTGCTCTTGGATGATTGTTGTTGATGTGCTAATCGAGAATAGACGGTGATCAGTTTGTTGGTGATCAAGAATACTATTACGAATCAGATCAACAGGATCAGCTAGATCAAGGCAAGTATAGCATGGGATTATCCTTGTTACCTACTCACTTTAATTCATTTAATTCATGTTGCATGTGTCTCCTTGTTAAGGATGCCTTAGTATTGATCTTGTTCCTTGTATCCTATGGTTATGGCATTGGGTAGTGGCTAGTGCTCATATAAACAATGATCTTATAATTTGACTAATGATATATGCAATAACGCTAAAAGATGATTTTTAGCAACAGGGAACAAGAGGGCTAGAGTTTTCTCTAGATTCCTCTCCGTAAGGACTTATCTGTAAGCGAATATCCGGGACTTACAGTACAGTTGTGAGGGCTACATGGCTCTGGCTTTAGTCATATAAGAGGACCTTTTCTAGCTTGTTAGTGGTTACCTTTATGGCGCAAAAGGGGTTGTGTTCCGGGTTGGGTGTAGTGCGGCTCCTATCCTTATGAGTATAGGCTACGTGTCATTGTGCCATACGGAAGGGGGGCACTATATTTGCAGGCCACAGAAACCTAGCGGCCCTAACTTGTTAGACGAACCTTGGAAAGACTTCATAGTGAAACTTAACTGTCCAATGGGGAGTCATGACCTCGGACTTTTAGGGATCACGACTCACAGTGAAAGTGTACAACCTCTGCAGAGTGTAAAACTGGTATATCAGCCGTGCTCACGGTCACGAGCGGCCTTGGACCCTTACGGAATAGAGATCACTATTAATTTACTTGTTCTTGCTATTCATTATTCTCTTTACATGATCATATGTTTATTATGGGAATATCACCTATTTGATGCTACTCAATTGCTTAAAATATGATCAACTAAAAGCTACATGCAATTGAACCAGTGTCTACCCTACTTGAGCTTCATGAACCCCATGTTACACTTGTTGAGTACTTTTGTGCTCACCCTTGCATTCCCCACACCACAGGATGGACTCTTAAAAGTGCAAATAGTGATTACTACTACTACTTTCCTGAAGATTACTAGACTTGTGGTCAACCAGTTGACGTGCCTGTGCTATGGAGCTAGCTACCACAAGAATTATTCTATGTTTCCGCTTAATTACGTGAAGACTCTGTGATATTATTCGTTATGTAATAAACATTTGTGATGATACTATTTATATTTGTCATCTTATGTGTGATTGATCTCTAGGCGCACATAAGATTATACATTCCATTTGTTCCTTAAAAATGGGTGTGACAGATTGGTATCAGAGCTATGTTGACTGTAGGACGCAAGCCTAGTTAGTAATGGTCGTCTTAGTTCTCTTTTCTTCACTTGTTTCATGCTCATCACTTTACTCTTGATAATTGCTAAATTATTATGCTTCTTTCGCCTCATTCTATTGTGAAAATATTGTCTCTAATTCCAACTTACCCTTGGCCTAAAATCTGTAGATGCCTCGTGCCCGCAAGACTGCCCGTATCACCACTGGAGGCTACTATCCACCCCGTTCCCTGTACGAACCAGAAGAGCCTCAGGAGGAACCAGAAGAGCCTCAGGAGGAACCAGAAGAGCTTCAGGAGGAACTAGAAGACACCACACCAACCCCGCCATCAACACCAGATTAGGCGCCAGAACCAGTTTTGCCCCAAGAAGAACTTGAACCTAAAGAGGAGGTTATCTACTTGAGTGATGATGAAGATGTTGAGCTTGCCCATGATGGAGAACATCCCCCTTCGCCTCCACAAGATGGTTCCATTGAAGTTGATGTGCCGTCCCTTCCTATGGGTTGGATTACAAAGATCCATCACAAGTCAAGCCATGACACTCCTTCACACCACCGACTGGTTGGCAGCTTAGTGCCTACTTCACAGATTGGGATCCTGCATTTGAGTATGTCTGCTGGGAGCATAAGCATCCTTTGGAAGCTACTTATTGGAAGTGCAATGTGCTTATCTTCGTTAAGAACAAAGAGATGGATACTTATTTGCTGGACAGGTGTTTTTCCCATAGTGGTCGTCGTGCCACTATAGAAAATGGCATAGAAGATGCAGCCTTTGAAGCATGCTTGGGACTTCGTCACCTTCGCTATGAGGTTATGCAAGATGATCAATATCGCTATTTTCCCCGTGGAGACCCAGAGCAAGGATGGGTAATGATAAACCCTGGGAATTTGGAATTAGTTCCTCGAGTCATGGTGGATTTTGGTCATGACATGATGGTGATGAATCGTCGGTTGGTAGCCCTAGTTAAAGCTTTGGGGAAGGACGTCAAGAGGTACCAAGAAGTGATAGATGGCCTAAGGATTGACCAAGGCATGGAAGCGATCTATGATTATCATGAACATCAAGCCTGTCCCTAGGAGTTGGAATACCATTTATGTAATAATACGATAGTACGAGTAGTGTCGAGTTAAGTTGAGTTTTGTGGTGTCGTGTGAACTTTGTGTGGTTAGTTGAGTTATTATTGTGCCTATGTGTGAGTTGGTTTTTCCATGTAATGAGTGCTGGAGCTTTGTGGGCTTGTCTACAAAAGTTCCTAATTAAAGAATACTAAGTTTTAGTGTGATAAATAAATAGTTTAGTTGGGTTAACTTTTCTCTCTATTCTGTCCTTTCTGGAGCGGTCTGTCTTTCCTTTTATGCTAGAAATTAACTGTTCAGCGAAAAATTCTGAAATTTTTATGAGAGAATCTAGACCCACGTACCTTTCCAATTTCTCTGGAATCACCTTTTTATCTATTCTGGATCATGAGATATAATCATTACAAGATGAAGTTACTGCACAGTCTGGGAGTCAGAAACAGTTTCTGTTGTGTCCTGTTTTTGGGTAACTTCGTGACAGAATCTGGAAGTGTGAGTTAAATAAAAGTTGTAGATAATTTCATAAGCTTTCCAACCGTATAAAGTACACCTCTACTGGATATCTGTAACTCGGGATAGGTCTGTTTTACCGAACCGCTGAAAATTGGGACATGTCCAGAAGATTATTAGATTTTATTCCCTATCTCTAAAATTGTCTATAATGTGGTAATCTCTAAGATTTGATATTGTATTGGATAACAGATGTCTGGAAGAGGACGAGGTCAAGGTCGTGGTCGTGGAGTTGGTCCACCACCTACTATTCATGAGCTTTTGGCCATACAGACACAGTTGATGGAGGCTCTGGTGAACAATCAGCAAAATCAGCCAGTAGGAGGAGCACCTGCGCGTGATAAGCGTGGTGAATTTCTGAAGGGTCATCCCCCAGTGTTTACTCATGCCACTGATCCATTGGAAGCTGATGATTGGCTTCGTGCAGTAGAGAAGCAGCTCAACATTGCTCAGTGTAATGATCAACAGAAGGTGTTGTTTGCTTCGGGACAACTTCAAGGAGCAGCTCAAGACTGGTGGGATTCATATCAGTATGGCCGTCCTGCCAATGCTCCCGCCATTACTTGGCAGGAGTTTACAGAGAGTTTTAGGTCCTACCATATACCAGAGGGAGTGATAGCACTGAAGGCAGAAGAATTCCGCAATTTGATACAGGGATCTATGCCTGTAGCGGAGTATAGGGACAAATTTTCTCAGTTGTCACGTTATGCGCCGAATGAGGTGGCTAATAATGCCGATAAGCAGCGACTTTTCTTGAAGGGTCTACATGATGGTCTTCAATTGCAGCTAATGTCCAATGCTTACCCAGATTATCAAACATTAGTAAATTGCGCTATTGTGGTGGATAATAAGTGTAAGGAGATGGATGTCAAAAGGAAGAGACTTCAGGGACAGGTATCTGGAAACAACACTCGCCAACGCACTGGTTATCAATAAGGTTATCAGCAGAGGTATCCACCCAACCAATGGAATCGTGGTCAACTTCCTCCACGTAATCAGTTTCTGCAACGTCCTCCTTACCAGTCGCAGAATGGCAATCAACGCTCTCAGCAGCAGAATGGGAACCAAAATCAACGACAGAGTACCCCCAACAACACCCCAATGAAGACTAGTGCCCCTAATACTCTAACTAAGTGTTTCCGTTGTGGGAAGGAAGGTCACTTGTCTTACAACTGTCCTGAGAAGGCCAATCAACAAACTCCTCAAAAGCAGAACAGTAACCAGAAGCCACCATACTACGGGAAGGTGACTCACGTGTCAGAGGAAACTGCCATGGCGGAGCCCGAAGTTATGCTCGGTACGTTCGATGTCCACTCCATTCCTGCCACTGTTCTTTTTTATTCTGGAGCTTCGCATTCATTCATATCTCAAATATTTGTTAAGACACATAGCATCCCTTTATGTGCCATGAAAAACCCTATACTAGTCAATTCGCCTGGGGGAAGTATGCAAGCTTCTTATCGATGCCTCCCTATTAGTTTAATTTTAAGGGGGGTAGAGTTCAAAGTGAGTCCTATAGTGTTGAGAACAGCTGGGATTGATCTTATTCTAGGACTAGATTGGATGAAGCAAAATCAAGCAGTGATATAGTGTAAGGAAAAGGCAGTAGCCCTAACAACACCGAAGGGAGATCGAATTAGTGTGGAGATTGTAGTGCAAAAGCCGCAGACAGAATTAGTGTGGAGATTGTAGTGCAAAAGCCGCAGACAGCTACAGTAAATCGACTTGATGATAATGTTAATCAAGAGGATCCAGTTGTGGATGAATTTTCGGATGTATTCCCCGACAACTTGCCAGGTATGCCACCCGACCACGACATTGAGTTTATTATTGAATTATTGCCTGGAACTGCACCTATAGCTAAGCGTCCTTATAGAATGGGGGTTAATGAATTAGAGGAACTTAAGAAACAAATAAAAGAGTTGCAAGAGAAAGGTTTCATTCGTCCTAGCTCTTCACCGTGGGGAGCTCCAGTGATCTTTGTTGACAAGAAGGATGGTTCTCAACGGATGTGTGTTGATTATCGGTCACTTAACGAGGTGACTATCAAGAATAAATATCCGTTGCCAAGGATTGATGACTTGTTTGATCAGTTGAGAGGTGCTTGTGTGTTTTCTAAGATTGATCTTCGCTCTGGCTATCATCAATTGAAGATTCGTGCTACCGATATACAAAAGACAACATTCACCACACGCTATGGTTTGTATGAGTATACAGTAATGTCTTTTGGTTTGACTAATGCTCCTGCATACTTTATGTACTTGATGAATAAGGTATTTATGGAGTATCTTAATAAGTTTGTAGTAGTGTTCATCGATGATATACTGGTATACTCTAAGACTAAGGAAGAACATGTGGAACATTTGAGGTTGGTCCTGCAGAAGCTCAGAGAGCATAAGCTCTATGCTAAGCGTATTAAATGTGAATTCTGGTTGAAGGAAGTTGCTTTTCTGGGTCATGTGGTCTCTAATGGTGGAATTTCAGTGGATCCTAGCAAGGGAAAGGATGTGTTGAATTGGAAGCCACCAATCGATGTGGGAGAAATTCGTAGTTTCTTGGGATTAGCTGGATATTATAGAAGATTTATTGAAGGGTTTTCTAAGCTTGCCAAGCCAATGATAGCATTGTTAGAAAAGAATGCTAAATTTGTGTGGTCTGATAAGTGTCAGGTTAATTTTGAGGAGTTGAAGAAAAGATTGACAACAACCCCGGTGTTAGTTTTGCTAGATTTGAATAAGAGTTTCTCTATCTACTGTGATGCATCCCGTTTGGGTCTTGGTTGTGTGCTTATGCAAGAAGGCAAGGTAGTGGCATATGCATCTCGACAGTTGAGGAAGCATGAGTTAAATTATCCTACTCATCATTTGGAGTTAGCCGCGGTGGTGCATGCTTTGAAAATATGGAGGCATTATTTGATTGGGCATAAAAGTGATATTTACACTGATCATAAGAGTTTGAAGTATATTTTTACTCAATCAGATCTGAACTTGAGACAACGTCGCTGGTTAGAGTTGATTAAGGATTATGATTTGGAGGTACATTATCATCCGGGTAAGGCTAATGTTGTTGCAGATGCCCTTAGCAGAAAGAGCTATGCTAATGAGGTGCAAGTAATGCCTATGTCAAATGAGTTATGTGCTGAGTTTGAGCATTTAAACTTGGGTATTGCTATTAATGCAGTGGAATTAGTAATAGAGCCTATGTTAGAACAACAAATACGCAAGGGTCAGTTGATAGATGACAAAATAAAGGAGATAGTAAAGAATATACCGAAAGGTAAGGCACCTGGATTTTGGTTGGATGATAAAGGAACTCTATGGTTTGGGAAACGATTATGTGTGCCTAAGGACAAAGCTATAAGAGAAGCAATTCTACGTGAAGCTCATGAGTCTGCTTACTCTATTCATCCCGGAAGTACTAAGATGTATATGGATTTGAGAGAGAGGTATTGGTGGCATGGTTTGAAAAGAGATGTTGCAGAGTATGTTGCACTATGTGATACGTGTCAAAGGGTTAAAGCTGAACATCAGAGACCTGCAGGATTGTTGCAACCGATGCAGATACCTGAGTGGAAGTGGGAAGAGGTTGGTATGGACTTCATAGTGGGGTTACCACGCACTCAGAGGGGTTTTGATTCAATATGGGTTATAGTGGATCGTTTGACTAAAGTTGCTCATTTTATACCGGTTAGAACGACGTATTCCAGTGCAAAGTTGGCTGAACTGTATTTGGAAAGAATAGTAAGTTTGCATAGTGTTCCAAAGAAGATCGTGTCTGATCGAGGTACTCAGTTTACATCATATTACTGGTAGAAAGTACAAGAGTCATTAGGGACTAAGCTGAATTTTAGCACAGCATATCATCCTCAAACGGATGGGTAAACCGAAAGGATTAATCAGATATTGGAAGATATGTTGAGAGCTTGTGCTTTGCAGTATGGTACAAGTTGGGATAAGAGTTTGCCATATGCAGAGTTTACCTACAATAACAGTTATCAGAAAAGTCTACAGATGGCACCCTTTGAAGCTTTGTATGGTAGGAAGTGTAGAACTCCGTTGTTTTGGAATCAGACGGGAGAAAGTCAAGTATTTGGTCCCGATGTGCTTAGGAATGCTGAGAAACAAGTAAGAATGATCCAAAATAATTTGAATGTAGCTCAGTCACGACAGAAAAGTTATACCGATACTCGACGAAGAGAGTTGACTTTTGAAGTGGGAGATTATGTCTACCTGAAGGTGTCACCTATGAGAGGTGTAAAAAGGTTTAATCGGAAAGGAAAGTTAGCACCGAGGTATGTCGGTCCTTTTAAGATTTTAGAAAGACGTGGTGAAGTGGCATATCAGTTGGAATTGCCTGAGAGTTTAGTAGGTGTGCATGATGTGTTCCATGTGTCTCAGTTAAAGAAATGTCTGCGTGTACCGGAAGAACAAATACCGTTGGAAGAACTCACTGTTAAGGAAAATCTCACTTATGAGGAGTATCCCGTAAAAATCTTGGAGACAGCGGAAAGAGTTACCAGGAGCCGAGTTATAAAGATGTGTAAAGTTTAGTGGAGCTGATATTCGAAAGCAGAGGCTACGTGGGAAAGAGAGGAAGATTTAAGAAAAGCATACCCACAGTTGTTTGAGTAAGCATCGTCCGAATCTCGGGACGAGATTCATTTTAAGGGGGTAGAATTGTAACACCCTAATTTTTTTTTGAATATTTTTAAATAGGGAATTTGATTTAGTTAAGCATTTATGTGTGCATGGAAACCTAGTGAAATAATAATTTAAAAAAATAAAATCAAATATAAGGTTAGCTACGTGTTTGTGCATACATGCCGCTGCATATTATTATTTGTGTTGATTGGTTTTTATTTCAAAAAGAAAATTATTTCAAAAATTATTTGAAAATGTATTTGAAGTATTAGAAAAGAAAAAGGAAAAAGGAAATATTCTTCTTCTTAGCTTCGGGCCGAAAGTCAGCTTCCCTTCTCTTCCTTGGCCCAGTCGCGTTTTTCTTTTTCCCCGCGCTTTTCTTCTCTCGGCCGTGGGCCGCGTCGCGGGCCGGCCCAGCTACCGTCAAATGCAGGCCGCTGCGCCCTTCTCTCTCCGTCTCACTGACCTCCCGGGCCCGCGCCACAGTGGCGTCCCCCACCTCCCGCTCGTGTTCGAGCCGGACTCCGGCAATGGAGGCCGAGGCCGTCCCGACTCCCCTCTGCCTTGGCCCGCACGCCTAGCCGCCCTTAAATAGCAGCCGCGGCCGCACCGTCCCTCCCCACGCCACCCCAATCGTGAGCCACGCCCTCGGATAGAGCGCTAGCCGCCGCAACCGAGCCGCCACCGCTCAAGCTCGGGAACCGCCGCTTGGAGAAGCCGCACGCCACCCGTGCCCAATTTCCGTTGCCAAAACTGTCATGGTGAGTCCGCAACGATCTCTTCTTCCTTTTTGCGTTTGTCCCATCATCAATGGTGGCCGGAACACCAAAAACGGTGAACTCCGGCGAATATCTCGCCGTCGGCCATGTCTCCACCGTGTTCGGCACTGTAGCCGGCCAGAGATTCCCTTCTTCTCTCCCTTCTATCAATCTCAGCCGTCCAAATCTAATCCAACGGCTTAGATCTCAGGATACCCCTTCGCCTGGCTATTTTGCTTAAGAGCCCCTCTATTTCTTTATATTTGAACCCGCGGTCCATAAGCGTAAAGCCCGATACGCTTTGTCCTTTTGAAAGCGTAAACTCAGTCGGTTTAGGTGAAAATACGTTTTCTAGTATTTACAATTTTGCCACTAGATTTATTTAGGTCATAAAATCTCCGTTTTAACTCAGATTTGACCCGTTCAAGTTGCGTTAGGTTCATAATTTCATACTCTACCTGTTAGTACTACTGTTAAGTAGGTTTTCCACTTTTAGATTTTGAGGTTAGATTTAATCTATTACTTTAATAAAGTAAATCTCGTTTAAATCATAACTTTTCTGTTTTAGCTCCGATTTATGTGAAATTCGCGTCTGTGTGATCCTAGTGCGATGTAGATTTGTTTTAAAAACTTTTCATCTTATTTTTCTACTGTTGGTGTACTGTTCTATTTGTAGCTTTGTTTGCTTTGCATGATTGCTCTTGGATGATTGTTGTTGATGTGCTAATCGAGAATAGACGGTAATCAGTTCGTTGGTGATCCAGAATACTATTACGAGTTGGATCAACAGATCAACTAGATCAAGGCAAGTATAGCATGGGATTATCCTTGTTACCTACTCACTTTAATTCACTTAATTCATGCTGCATGTGTCTCCTTGTTAAGGATGCCTTAGTATTGATCTTGTTCCTTGTATCCTATGGTTATGGCATTGGGTAGTGGCTAGTGCTCACATAAACAATGATCTTATAATTTGACTAATGATATATGCAATAACACTAAAAGATGATTTTTAGCAACAGGGAACAAGAGGGCTAGAGTTTTCTCTAGATTCCTCTCCGTAAGGACTTATCTGTAAGCAAACATCCGGGACTTACAGTACAGCTGTGAGGGCTACATGGATCTGGCTTTAGTCATATAAGAGGACCTTTTCTAGCTTGTTAGTGGTTACCTTTATGGTGCAAAAGGGGTTGTGTTCCGGGTTGGGTGTAGTGCGGCTCCTGTCCTTATGAGTATAGGCTACGTGTCATTGTGCCATACGGAAGGGGGGCTCTACATTTGCAGGCCACAGAAACCTAGCGGTCCTAATTTGTTAGATGAACCTTGAAAAGACTTCATAGTGAAACTTAACTTTCCAATGGGGAGTCATGACCTCGGACTTTTGGGGATCACGACTCACAGTGAAAGTGTACAACCTCTGCAGAGTGTAAAACTGGTATATCAGCCGTGCTCACGGTCACGAGCGGCCTTGGACCCTTACGGAATAGAGATCACTATTAATTTACTTGTTCTTGCTATTCATTATTCTCTTTACATGTTCATATGTTTATTATGGGAATATCACCTATTTGATGCTACTCAATTGCTTAAAATATGATCAACTAAAAGCTACATGCAGTTGAACCAGTGTCTACCCTACTTGAGCTTCATGAACCCCATGTTACACTTGTTGAGTACTTTTGTGCTCACCCTTGCATTCCCCACACCACAGGATGGACTCCCGAAAGTGCAAATAGTGATTACTACTACTTTCCTAAAGATTACTAGACTTGTGGTCAACCAGTTGACGTGCCTGTGCTATGGAGCTAGCTACCACAAGAATTATTCTATGTTTCCACTTAATTACGTGAAGACTCTGTGATATTATTCGTTATGTAATAAACATTTGTGATGATACTATTTATATTTGTCATCTTATGTGTGATTAATCTCTGGCGCACATAAGATTATACATTCCATTTGTTCCTTAAAAATGGGTGTGACAGCGATGAACTCCATTTCGCATGCTCTACTTGGGGTCTGCGTCACCCGAGCGACCAGAGGGGAAGGGGTGGCACCTTCGATTCAGAAGGACCTGGCCGCCACGTCGTGTGGTTGCCGACGCCGGGAGGAGGACACATGAGACAATACAACAGAAGGCAAGGAAGAGAGATGCAACACCCGATCTGCTTTTAAAACATCCAAATACAATAGTTGCAATATATGTCTAAAGGCACATGAAACATGCTTCTGAAACACTTAAAAAAACACCCGAAAACACTTGAAAACCATTGTAACCATATGCAACATCTAAACAAAACACATGTAACATATGTGTGAAACATATGCAACATCTAGATAAACACACTTGCAACATGCATCTAGAAAATACAGATGAAACATTGGTAATAGACCTTTTGCAACATACGTGTACAACCATTGCAACATCCCGATCTACTTTTGCAATATTCATCTGAAACACTTGCAACATACCTCCGAAATATAAACACTCGAAACATACGCTTGTAACATGCGCTTTTCAGCAAAACATGGTAGTAAGGCAGGCGGAGCACGGCACAACGGGATCTCGGCTGTGTGATCATGGTGGAGAAGGAGGATGGCAGTGGGTGAGTGCTTGTGCGGCCCCCGTCGGTAGGGCACACGCGGTGCCCACGGTGGAGGCGACAGCAGCAGTCGGGTGATGCAGTCTCGCGCGGCCAACACACCGTGGCGGCGGTGGAGAGGAAGGCCGATGGGAGGCGCGTTAGAGAGGGAGGCGTGCGGGAGCCGCGGCGGAGCTGGTCGTGGAGCGGATGCGTGATTTTTTTTAATATGCGGTGTCTGGAGGGGAGCGGATAGGAACGGCAGCTTCTGGACATCGGGTCCACCAACAAGGGCGTCCGGCGTGGACGGATGACGTCCGCCGATTTAGGATTGACCTACTCCAACCAATGTTAAGAAACTCAGTGGGTTTCTTGGTCTGACAGGATATTATAAAAAATTTATCAGACACTTTGGCATCATTGTAAAACCCTTTATTGAATTGTTGTGTAAGGATACTCTATTCTCTTGGACTGCTATTCACACTGGTGCCTTCCAACTTCTGGAGAATGCTCTCGGTTCCTCCCCTTGCCTAGCATTACCTGATTTCTCTGTGCCTTTCCGTATTGAGACTGATGCTTCTGCTGTGGCTGTTGGGACTGTTTTGCTTCAAAAATGGTCATCCTTTGACACACACACACACACACACACACACACACACACACACACACACACACACACACATATATACAATGGAAAAAAGAAAGGGGTTCCAGGGCCTCACCATGCACCAAGGTCTACGCCTCTATGAAACCCATAGGCTGTATCAACACAAAGCCACAGGCCCACAGCCAATAAGGACACGCCCAAGTAACGGTTCGTGCCTTCGTGGAGTTGAGTCGTACTCGTCTTCTTCCTCAGGCCTCAGCGCTGCGCTGTCTTCGACTCACTCCTCGTGAACTTGCTTCTTCCAGCGACCAGCGTTCATACCTACTGACTAGCAGCAGGGAGCGATTTGCACCGGCGAGCCGCGGAGGAGGTATGGCGAACGCCCTACCTTGCCCTGCTGGATCCTCCGCCCCTGTATGTTAGCATCAGCTTAGTTGTTATTACAAAATGCCATTATTTTTATTGTGCTTAGGAACAATTGGCTTAAGAGATATTATCCCAAGATTAAGTATTGACATGCTGCTACAGATCTACAGTTAAGTCACAATATTTTTCGAGTAACAATTAATCAAATGCCGATGCCAAGCGCATTGATTAAATGTTGTGAAAGAAGGAACCCAGGATCAAATTATTAAGCTTGAGAAAAATAAGAACTATGTTGATGCTAGCATATTTGATTATTTGAGACTTAACACTTATCCCATCTATAAGCGCACAAATATATTTGGGTTTTAGTGCAGAGTCTAACTTGATTCCTGGTAATAGGGCCATATATACTCCCAATAAGTAATAAGCGTTCTATCGAGGTATTACAGTGAACTATAGGCAATGGGGTCCTAGTGACGATTAATGCTGCTGATGACGCATTGGTCTAGTCTTGCTGTAGTACTGAGTGTGAACATAAGTGTAAGGCGAACATTAGTTGCATAAGTGCATTAGCCGTTCAATCAAGTGGGAGAATGTTGGAATGTGATTGGTTCAGCTAATCCCAAACTTAATTACGAGATTAATTAAGCACTCAATTTTGGTCCTTCTGTCATTTATTTTCAACTAAATAAGACTGCCATGATCGGCGGCAACCCTTAGATCTTCTAGGGTTCGGCCCCTTGGCCCACAACGCATCTATAAATAAGAGGAGATGTCCCTGGCGGCTCCATCCATGTGAAATATTTCACACAACTAGTCAATTAGGCGTTGGAGGGTTTAGAAAGGCTGTCTACCCACGTATTGCTGCAGATTGGATCTACATCGAGCTCTTCATCGAGAGAGAGTTCTAACTCTCAATTGGTGAAGATCAGTATACTTACTTCATCTACATCAACTCCATCACATCTCTAGCGACATAGATGGCATCTACCGACTCTGGTTAGTTACTAAGATCTATTCTGCATAAGTTTGAGTTAGTAATCATGTTTAGGCTAAATTAAGATCTTGTTAATCTAAGTTCTATTTCAACAACAATGATGATGAGGCCTCTTCAACAGATAATGTAGTGTGGATACACCATGTACAAGACTGATCCTGGAGTGTATGCTCAACAAAACCAAACATACAGTTTGTTGGTAGCTCGACTATTTTATTAGGAAGACAACTTTCATTCGGAGTGTGATTCTGAAAGCCCAAGTTTGGTTTTGGTAATTAATGACACCAAGTTGCTAATGCTATTGTATCAAGTGTGATTAAGCTAGGCATAAGCAACATGTGATGGAGGTGGAAATTGCATGGAGAGATGGCCACAAGACCACATGATTTGGTGCATGAAATGATGAGCAAGATCATGGTGGAGACGCACATAATATGATGGACATGATGATCAAGTGGAAGAGAAGGATCTAAGAGCGCAAGGCAAAGGTATAACCATAGGTTTTTCCTTTTGCCGGTCTAAGATGAGTAGAGAAGTGATTGACCGGATTTAGGATACATAGCCGACTATCAAGAGGGGCAATCACGGTTAGCTCGGGAATCAAGTGCCACTAGATCAATGTCTTGAGCATATGCATTAGGATCTAGTTGAGAGCAAACATAACGCCTTAGAAAATGTTTGTGAAATGCTAACACACATGCACATGGTGATGTACACTTGGTGGTGTTAGCACTTTTGCGAAGGCGGTGGAGCTTAAGCGGTAGAGAGGGGTTTGGGGTTCGCTCTCCCTCCCGCCGAGCTTGCGAGCGCGGGATTCAGGCGTTTTCGAGGAAATGAAATGCCTATTTTCTATTGCGCCGGAGGCGAGAAAAGGTGGCGAAAGTCCGAATTGATTATCACTGAAAATACAGTGACCGGACGCTGCACCGGACGCGGTCTCGGTTTGACCGGACGCGTCCGGTCAGTTCAACTCGGTGCTGCTAGCTAGGGTTTCTGACCGGACGCTGGCACTGTCGCGTCCGGTCAAACGGTTGAGTGCGTCCAGTCACGGCAACGGCTAGTTCTAACGCGCACTATTCACGGTTGTCTTGTACTGACCGGACGCGTCCGGTCACCCTGACCGGAGCGTCCAGTCAGTGTAATTTCAACTGTGTCGTCCGTAACGGCTAGCTGCGTACCCGTTCGTTATAAATAGATGGTGGCCGGGGTTTGAGGGTATCTCTTGCACATTTTGAGACCTAGAGACATCCTTTGAGCTAGAGAACAACCCCTCCACTCATCTCTTTGCATAGTTGCATATCTTGAGTGAGATTGAGTGAGATTCAAGTGCATTGCTTGAGAGTTGCATTCTAGAGGCACTTGATCTTCGAGTTGCTGCGGATTTCTTGTTACTCTTTCGTGTTTCCCGACACGGTAGACGGCTTGGAGCAGCGGAGGTGATTGAGCTCGCAATTGGAGATTGTTGGAGCCTTCACCAAGTGTTGTAAGGGGTTCTTGATCCTTCTCCGCGGGAGTTCGCAAATTGGATACTCTAGTGGAGCTCGTGGCTTGGAGGATCCCCATCTTGTGTGCGGTTGTGCGGCGCCCGCCGAGGGCTCGACTCTTGATAGTCGATTAGCTCGCGAACCGACAAGTGGGTGCATCGCCACAACGAGGAGTAGCTTGCCGGGAAGCAAGTGAACCTCGGTAAAAAATATTGTGTCATCTCTTTGCCGAGGATTTCTCTTGTGATTGATAATTGTGATTGATTCTTCAAGTGCATTACTTCTCTACATCGTTGGTATAAGAATCAAGTCACTTACTCTTTACTTTCTTGTACCAGTTGTTTTGTAGTTTGCTTAGCGTAGCTTTTATCACATAGGAGTAAGTAGCTTAGTGACTTAGCCTTGTTGGTGTGTATTAGAGATCATAGCCTTGCTTCACTAGAATTGTATAGGTGGCTTGCATAGTGTAGTTGAGCTAGTGCTAGAATTAGCTTAGCCATCTTTTATTCTAACGTGTTTGTTTAGTGAAGCTTGTAGATTTTTAAATAGGCTATTCACCCCCCTCTAGCCATTTGGACCTTACAAGTGGTATCGGAGCCGAGGCACCGTTTATTTGAGGCTTAACAACCTACGGTGAAGAAGAAATGGCTCAATTAAGCTTGCACATCAACAACACCAAGAAGGCACCTCACTTTGATGGCACAAATTATGCATATTGGAAGGTTAAGATGACCGCACACCTCAAGTCAATCAATAGAGAAGTGTGGAAGGTCACCGAAACAAAGTTTGAGGTTGCCAACCCGGAAGCACCAACACCGGTTGAAGAGAAGAAGCTTCAATGCAATGACATTGCTATTAGTGCTCTTCATGAAGCATTAGATGACAAGACATTTGAGCAAGTGAAGAACATAGAAGTTGCACATGATGCTTGGGCCAAGCTTGAAGAAACATTTGAGGGCACCGAAGGCACAAAGACCGCTAAAGCATATATCTTGCAAGAAAAATTTTCAAGCTTCAAGATGCAAGATGATGAAAGTGTACCGGAAATGTTTCATCGATTGCAAGTCATTGTCAATAAGCTAAAGGCACTTGGTGAGGAGGTCAAAGACAACCAATTCTCTATAAAGTTCTTGAGAAGCTTGCCCAAGAGATTTGATACATTGATCACCGTGCTAGTGAGGACTACATTGAAGGATTCAACTCAACAAATATTTCAAGAAGTGATGACCGATGATTCATATAGAGAAGATGATGAGAAGGATGAATTGGTCAAGAAGAAGAAGAAGGAAAATGAGAAAAAGGATGATGAGAAGAAGAAGAGTGTGGCATTCAAAGCCACCACATCTAAGGGCAAATCCAAGATTGAATCATCAAGTGAAGAAGACTCAAGCTCTTGTGATAGTGACGACATTGATGAGAAGATGGCTCTCTTTGTCAAGCAATTTGGCAAGTTCATGAAGAAGAAAGGCTTTCGTGCAAGAAGAAGGAAGAACTTATCCAAGAAGAATGAGCATACCATGAGATGCTTTAGATGCCATAGCAAGGATCATCTCATTGCAAAGTGTCCTTATGATAGTGATGATGAAGATGCTATCAAGAAAGAGAGGAAGAAGCAAAAGAAGAAGCAAGAAAAGAAGGAGAGCTCTCATAGAAAGAAGAATGATTCTCATGTTGCTACATGGGATAGTGATGATTCCTCAAGTGATGATGAGGATGACAACAAGAGCAAGAAGAAGGGACATGCTAGCATTGCCGTCCAAGAGAAGGTCTCCATCTTCGACACTCCATCGTGCTTTATGGCTAAGGCCGCTAAGGTATCATCCGACGATGAGAGTGATCATGATAATGCTAGTGATAGTGATAGTGATGAAGAAGAATTCACTAAAGATGAACTAATCACTATGCTAGAAGATTGCACTCAACATTTTAAAGAATCTAGAAAGGAGAGCAAGGGCTTGCTTAAGGATAAGAAAAACCTTATGCACGAACTTGATGAGCTTAGGGCATCTTATGAGAGTCTAAAGGTAGACCATAAGAAGCTTCAAAAGTCTCACACTAAGCTTGAAGAAGCTCATTCCTCTCTAGTTGAAAAATGTGAAAACATGCCAACTAATGTTGAGAAAGCTAAAAATTGCAACATAGACATATCTTGTGATATAATTGATGAATCCTTTTATAAGCCTATTATTGTTACTCCCACTAACCCTTCATGTAGCGCATCTACATCATCCTCATCTAGTAGTGATGGTTTCACTTGTGACTCCACACTTATAGTTGAGAATGAAAATCTTAAGAAGGAGGTAAAAGAGCTCAATCACACCTTAGCTAAGGCTTATGGTGGTGAGGACCGCTTGCTTATGTGCTTGGGTAGCCAAAGAGCTTCTCTCTACAAAGAGGGATTGGGCTATAACCCCAAGAAAGGCAAGGCCGCTTTTACTCCTCACAAGACTCGTTTTGTGAAGAACAATGGTAGCTATTGCAAAAGTTGCAAGCAAGTTGGTCACATAGAGCAACATTGCATGAACAAGAAATCCAATGCTAATGTATCCTCAATTAAGTTTGATTCTTTCTATATACTTACCAAGGGTACAAATGGTGTTCATGCTAAGTTCATTGGTGCACCATGGATGGGCTCAAAGAAGAAAGCCATTTGGGTACCAAAGAGCTTGGTCACTAACCTTGGAGGACCCAAACAAGTTTGGGTACCTAAAAAGAATTGATCTTATCTTGTAGGTCAATTACAAAGCCGGAGGAAGGCATTGGGTGCTTGATAGTGGGTGCACTCAACATATGATCGGGGATTCTTGTATGTTCAAATCAATTGATACAAGTCAAAATGGTGGTTTTGATGCTATCACTTTCGGCAACAACAAGAAAGGCAAGGTCAAGGGGCTTGGTAAAATTGCTATCTCAAATGACATGAGCATATCTAATGTGTTGCTAGTTGAGAGCTTAGATTTCAATCTTTTGTCAGTGGCACAACTTTATAATCTTGGTTTCAAGTGCATATTTGGTAGTGATGATGTTGAAGTCATAAGTGTTGATGGGTCAAATTTGATATTCAAAGGATTTAGACATGGTAGCTTATACTTGGTTGACTTCAATGATAGTGAGACACAATTGACATCATGCTTGCTTAGCAAATCTAGTATGGGTTGGTTATGGCATAGAAGGCTTGGTCATATTGGAATGAAACAATTGAACAAACTTTTGAGGCATGACTTAGTTAGAGGCTTGAAAGATGTGGCTTTTGAAAAAGATAAACCATGTAGTGCTTGTCAAGCCAGCAAACAAGTTGGAAATACACATCCTAGTAAGAGTGAAATGAGCACATCAAAGGCATTTGAGCTATTGCACATGGACTTGTTTGGGCCAACAACATACACTAGTATTGGTGGCAACAAGTATGATTTTGTGATAGTGGATGATTACACTAGATACACTTGGGTGTTCTTTCTCTATGACAAGAGTGATGTACATGATCTATTCAAGTCTTTTGTCAAAAGAGTGCAAAATGAGTTTGAAATCACCATCAAGAAGATTAGAAGTGACAATGGTAGTGAGTTCAAGAACACAAGAATTGAGGAATTGTGTGATGATCTTGGTATTAGACATCAATTCTCTCCAACCTACACTCCTCAATCCAATGGTGTAGTTGAAAGAAAGAATAGAACTTTGATTGACATGGCTAGATCAATGCTTAGTGAATACAATGTGAGTCATTCATTTTGGAGTGAAGCCATCAACACGGCTTGCTATTGTAGCAACCATCTCTATTGCCATGGGAAGCTTGGGAAGACACCATATGAGCTATTGAATGGAAGAAAGCCCAACATTGCATACTTTAGAGTGTTTGGTTGCAAATGCTATATTCTCAAGAAAGGCACTAGATTGAGCAAGTTTGAAAAGAAATGTGATGAAGGGTTCTTACTTGGCTATTCTACCACAAGCAAAGCATATAGAGTTTGGAATCTCACAAATGGCACTTTGGAAGAAGTTCATGATGTTGAGTTTGATGAAACCCAAGGATCTCAAAATGAAGCTCAAAACCTTGATGATGTGAGAGGAGATCAATTATCAAATGCAATGAAGAACATGGACATTGGTGACATAAGGCCGAGGCAAGTTGATGATGATGATGATATTCATGTGATCAACCAAAGTGTGCAAATTGATACAAATCAAGCAAGCTCTAGTGATTCTCATGATAAAGCTCGAGTTCAAGGCCAAACAAGTGGAAGCAATCAACTCCCAATACTCCAACCTACTAGCATAGCAAGAGATCATCCATTGGACCAAATCATTGGTGGAATTCAAAGTGCTGTTCAAACTATAGCATAGCAAGAGATCATCCATTGGACCAAATCATTGGTGGAATTCAAAGTGGTGTTCAAACTAGATCAAGATTAGCATCCTTTTGTGAGCACTACTCATTTGTGTCACTTGAAGAACCTAAGAAAATAGAAGATGCATTGAAAAATTCCGATTGGGTAAATGCCATGCATGAAGAGCTAAACAACTTCACAAGAAACCAAGTTTGGGAACTTGTTGAAAGGTCGAAGAACTACAATGTGATTGGTACTAAGTGGGTCTTTAGAAACAAGCAAGATCAAGATGGCATGGTTGTGAGGAACAAAGCAAGATTAGTAGCACAAGGATACACTCAAGTTGAGGGTCTTGACTTTGGAGAAACATATGCACCGGTTGCAAGATTGGAGGCAATTAGAATCTTATTAGCATATGCTTGTGCACACAACATCAAGCTCTATCAAATGGATGTCAAGAGTGCATTTCTCAATGGCTACATCAATGAAGAAGTTTATGTTGAGCAACCTCCCGGTTTTGAAGATGACAAGAAGCCCAACCATGTTTTCAAGCTAAAGAAGGCATTGTATGGTTTGAAGCAAGCACCTAGAGCATGGTATGAGAGGTTGAGGGACTGTCTTCTCTCTAAAGGGTTCAAGATGGGAAAGGTTGACACCACTCTCTTCACCAAGAAGCTTGGAAATGACTTGTTTGTGTTACAAATCTATGTGGATGATATTATTTTTGGATCAACAAATCAAAACTTTTGTGAAGAGTTTGGAAATATGATGGCTAATGAGTTTGAGATGTCTATGATTGGAGAGCTTAGTTACTTCCTTGGACTTCAAATCAAGCAAATGAAGAATGGCACTTTTGTAAGTCAAGGCAAGTACATCAAGGACATGATCAAGAAGTTTGGATTGCGAGATGCTAAGCCAATGAGTATACCAATGGGCACAAATGATCAATTGGGTGTTGATTCTAGTAGCAACATGGTAGATCAAAAGCAATACCGGTCTATGATTTGAAGTTTGCTCTATGTCACCGCTTCTAGGCCGGATGTGATGTTTAGTGTGTGCAAATGTGCAAGATATCAAGCTTCACCTAGAGAAAGTCACTTGAAAGGAACCAAGAGGATATTGAGATATCTTAAGCGCACTCATGATGTTGGATTATGGTTTCCAAAGGGGTCTAATTTTGAGTTGATTGGATATTCGGACTCCGACTATGGTGGATGCAAGATTGATAGAATGAACACAATTGGCACTTGTCAATTGCTTGGAAGGTCTCTTGTTTCATGGTAATCAAAGAAACAAAATAGTGTTGCACTATCTACCGCCGAGGCCGAATATATTAGTGCCGGTAGTTGTTGTGCACAATTGCTTTGGATGAAGGCCACTTTGAATGACTTTGGAATCAAGTTCAAGAATGTGCCATTGTTTTGTGACAATGAAAGTGCTATCAAGATGACTCAAAATCCGGTTCAACATTCAAGAACGAAGCATGTTGACATAAGGCATCACTTCATAAGAGACCATCAACAAAAGGGTGATATTAGCATTGAGAGCATTGGCACCGAAGATCAACTAGCTGACATATTTACAAAGCCACTTGATGAGAAAAGATTTTACAAGTTGAAGAATGAATTGAACATACTTGACTTCTCCAACTTGAAATGAGTGCACCCCCATATTCTTATATGACATGCCTCTCCTCCGACATAGCAAGGTAAAGTTGTTTGGCATATCATCCATACTTTGCTAAGGACATGTTTAGAACATATAGACATATTTGCATGTCAAATAGGCTCATTCATGAAAATCAAATGAGTTTAATGTATATATGGTACCACTATTGCTTCTATGTTTTGATTGATCTAGTGGTAGCATATGACATGTTTGTGGGCTTGCAAACCTAGTGTTGAATCTAGAAAATGAGCTCATAATGTGTAATTCAACATGGTCAAGTAACCCTTATACTTTATGAGGTGTGAAGAAGCTTATCCTTGGATCAAACCGAATTACATATTCTAGGCAAGTGATCTAGATTGAACCATAATTTGGACTCCCTCATATTGATTGACTTAACTCTCACTAAAATTGGCACCTTTTTGGTGATTGTTGACAAAGGGGGAGAGAAAAGTCACAAAGATAGAAAAGTCACAAAGATAAAAAGTTAAGTTGCTAAGGGGGAGAGAATGACATTGGAAAGGGATCAATTAAAATTGAGCACACAAGTAGGGGGAGCAAGCTCATGAATTATTTGTTGCATTTGTATGTGCATTAACATGATGAATTGTTGCATTGTAAAGCTTAAATTCATATTCATGTTTGTATGGTGATTGCTAGAAATAGAACTTGAATGATGATTTGTTAATAGTAGCTTTATAAGTGGTATCTAGACACCTTTGCTTATAATGATTGATCTCACGGGGTACTTTAGTGTTTGTGATCTTTACAAGTGATGAATTACAAGTGGTGTCTAGCTACATCGATGCTAAGGATGGTATATAAAGGCAACTCCGATTGGTATCATGCTTCAAAGGTCCATTCTATATACCTTAGCATCAATTTGATAGTAGTAACTCTCCCAAAATTCTAATCCATACATATATGCACAATTGAACCAAACTCATGAAAGCACATATGTAGGGGGAGCTAATACTATCGAAATTGAAAATTGATTTCATTTCATATCTTTGTGATGGTTGTCATCAATTACCAAAAAGGGGGAGATTGAAAGCCCAAGTTTGGTTTTGGTAATTAATGACACCAAGTTGCTAATGCTGTTGTATCAAGTGTGATTAAGCTAGGCATAAGCAACATGTGATGGAGGTGGAAATTGCATGGAGAGATGGCCACAAGACCACATGATTTGGTGCATGAAATGATGAGCAAGATCATGGTGGAGACGCACATAATATGATGGACAAGATGATCAAGTGGAAGAGAAGGATCTAAGAGCGCAAGGCAAAGGTATAACCATAGGTTTTTCCTTTTGCCAGTCTAAGATGAGTAGAGAAGTGATTGACCGGGTTTAGGATACATAGCCGACTATCAAGAGGGGCAATCACGGTTAGCTCGGGAATCAAGTGCCACTAGATCAATGTCTTGAGCATATGCATTAGGATCTAGTTGAGAGCTAACATAACGCCTTAGAAAATGTTTGTGAAATGCTAACACACATGCACATGGTGATGTACACTTGGTGGTGTTAGCACTTTTGCGAAGGCGGTGGAGCTTAAGCGGTAGAGAGGGGTTTGGGGTTCGCTCTCCCTCCCGCCGAGCTTGCGAGCGCGGGATTCAGGCGTTTTCGAGGAAATGAAATGCCTATTTTCTATTGCGCCGGAGGCGAGAAAAGGTGGCGAAAGTCCGAATTGATTATCACTGAAAATACAGTGACCGGACGCTGCACCGGACGCGGTCTCGGTTTGACCGGACGCGTCCGGTCAGTTCAACTCGGTGCTGCTAGCTAGGGTTTCTGACCGGACGCTGGTCTGGCCTGACCAGCGCGTCCGGTCAGTTCACCTATGCGCAGAAGTAGAGCGCGCGACCGGCGCGTCCGGTCCCCCACGGAACCGGGGCGTCCGGTCAGGCATCCAGAGGGGCAGAGAGCAGCGGTGTGCCGTTCGGACGCGCGGCGCGTCTGGTCACATGTGATCGGACGCGCGGCGCGTCTGGTCACATGTGATCGGACGCGTCCGGTCTCGACGGGAGCTTACTGGAACGCGATCGGACGCTGGCACTGTCGCGTCCGGTCAAACGGTTGAGTGCGTCCAGTCACGGCAACGGCTAGTTCTAATGTGCACTATTCACGGTTGTCTTGTAGTGACCGGACGCGTCCGGTCACCCTGACCGGAGCGTCCGGTCAGTGCGATTTCAACTGTGTCATCCGTAACGGCTAGCTGCGTACCCGTTCGTTATAAATAGATGGTGGCCGGGGTTTGAGGGTATCTCTTGCACATTTTGAGACCTAGAGACATCCTTTGAGCTAGAGAACAACCCCTCCACTCATCTCTTTGCATAGTTGCATATCTTGAGTGAGATTGAGTGAGATTCAAATGCATTGCTTGAGAGTTGCATTCTAGAGGCACTTGATCTTCGAGTTGCTGCGGATTTCTTGTTGCTCTTCCGTGTTTTCCGACACGGTAGACGGCTTGGAGCAGCGGAGGTGATTGAGCTCGCAATTGGAGATTGTTGGAGCCCTCACCAAGTGTTGTAAGGGGTTCTTGATCCTTCCCCACGGGAGTTCCCAAATTGGATACTCTAGTGGAGCTCGTGGCTTGGAGGATCCCCATCTTGTGTGCGGTTGTGCGGCGCCCGCCGAGGGCTCGACTCTTGATAGTCGATTAGCTCGCGAACCGACAAGTGGGTGCGTCGCCACAACGAGGAGTAGCTTGCTGGGAAGCAAGTGAACCTTGGTAAAAAAATATTGTGTCATCTCTTTGCCGAGGATTTCTCTTGTGGTTGATAATTGTGATTGATTCTTCAAGTGCATTACTTTTCTACATCGTTGGTATAAGAATCAAGTCACTTACTCTTTACTTTCTTGTACCAGTTCTTTTGTAGTTTGCTTAGCGTAGCTTTTATCACATAGGAGTAAGTAGCTTAGTGACTTAGCCTTGTTGGTGTGTATTAGAGATCATAGCCTTGCTTCACTAGAATTGTATAGGTGGCTTGCATAGTGTAGTTGAGCTAGTGCTAGAATTAGCTTAGCCATCTTTTATTCTAACGTGTTTGTTTAGTGAAGCTTGTAGATTTTTAAATAGGCTATTCACGCCCCCTCTAGCCATTTGGACCTTACAGATCCGTATACGAGTATTTAATGGACTTTCAAATGAATTTAGTTTCACGTCAATATCATGGCAGCAGGACCTCCAAATTATCATGACATGTTGCTATTGTTTCTATCAGTTGGTGAGGTGTTGCCTTGAGCCTGCTAATCACCCTTTGGACCCCAAATCAAGTTAAAGCACCCAAACCAAGTGTAAAACACCACAAGGAAGCCCAAATAGTATCAGGTTCGGGTGCATCTTGGACTTTAGGACACCCTTCCCCTTGGCTACCAACTTAGAAGGGCAACATGGGCGTCCAAGCTCCAATCAGTAGTAGGTCGCATTAAGACTATTTTTGACATTTTTGCATATGCATGGAAAGACAAGGGCATAAGCTTTTCAATGGTACCAATCTGACCTCAAAATACCTTTGGAGTCAATGAGAATTGTCAAAACAAATAGACGTCCAAAATCTATCGAGGTGCTATATTATCGTCTTTTGAGCCGTCCTGCCTTGTACTTGTATCAAGGTAGTCCTTTAAGGACCTGTCTAGGTGCTCTTGGCAGCCCTGAGACTATATATTTAGTTTAGCTTCTTGATACCTAAATCGACCATCAATGGGAGTTTGCATTCTCTACCTCTTATGTTTTCGTCCTAGGTTGTGTGATTACTTTTCCTAGTTTAGCTTCCTAGGCTAGTTAATAGGATTGGAATCTAGACCGGAGGAAACAAAGCTCGTGGCGTTTGAGCTGGAAGCTCAATAGTGAAGACTGCGAAGAGCAGTTCACAGACAAGGCCACACGAAGTCCACTTGCGCGTGGAGAAGGCCATTGGGATCTACGGAGTTACCCAACATTGAGGTTAGCCCTAGCGAGGGCATCTTTATGAGAGGCTCTAATGAGGATTAGGAGAAGGATAAACTTTTCGATACCTAAGTCGACTGTCAATAAGAGTTTGTATTCTCTAGCTCTTTTACATTTCTTTACGTTTCCGCACTTGATTACTTTGCAAGATTTTTCTAGATTGTGTGCTTACCTTTTCTAGTCTAGCTTGTTAGACTAGTTGATAGGATTGGAATCTAGATTGCATAACTTTTTCATAATAAAGATAGCAATACTTAACAAACGTGTAACACACATCTAAATAGTATCTTGCATAGATTTTGATAAGTAGGCTTTAGAGATCATTATTTTTTTAATTTCTAATTCACCCCTCTCCGGCTCTCCCCTTTTAGTCCGTCATCAAGTTCTCTTCAATAACACGTTGAGCTGGACCATGAAAAATTAAGAATTGCAAATGCTGTCAGAGAAAAAAAAACTTACATGAAAACAAAACTACACTACTGCTGGGCTGTACATCGATCGACCTTAATCTATATGGGTGAGAGGTATTAGGATGGAAAATTAACTAATTATCCACTTAATACCTACCAACTCATGAAGTGGGATGGACTGATGTGTAGCCAAACAAACCTGGCAGCGTGATACGTATACGTACAGCTTTTCTTTCTGTTGCGGATGGGGCTGCGGGGCTGCGCCGACGAGAGCAGAAGTTCAAAAAGTGGCTGAGAAAAACGTAAGTCAAAAAAGATGGAGACGCTGACGATGAGAAACCAAAAACCAGAAACAGCGGCCATTACGTGTGTCTCTTCTCCACGCCCCTGCAAAAGCGCAAAAACAACTTTTCCAGACCAGACCATCCAATGTTGCCTTCCACACACATTTCAACCCTGATATTCCACCATGCATCCCCTTTTTAATCTATCTTCAATGAAATTCTCCACTAAGATATTTCTGCGCTAGCAAAAAAAAATGCCGTATATGTGCGACAATCGAGTGCTTATTATGGGCCATGATAAGTCTCCCACAAAAGAAAAGAAAAAAAAAGTAGTTCACACTACCGCGTAAAACTCTAGAAGTTCAGAAAATGATTAGCTGCTGCAGAGATGTAAAATTTTCATTCCAGGATCAAGTGTAATAGAAATTGAAAGTGCAAGATCTGACAGTGGCAAACTATCTGAGATACACAAGATGAAGGATGCAGTTCATACAGAGGCAAACTATCTGAGATACACAAGATGAAGGATGCAGTTCATACTTCGGGGCTGTTTGGTATACAAGCGGCTCCAGGAGCCGTTTTTCTGCTCCCGCTGCCAAACACCTCTTTCATAGCCATATAGCTCCAGTAAATAGTTCACCTTGATTTGTTCCAATAACCGACCATGCACAAGATTGAACTTCATCTCAAAATAGTAAAGACATGATTCCAAATAAAATGCGATCTGTCACATGTTGCAAAGAGCAAAAACTAGGCAGGAACTAAATCATATGTTGAAAGAGAATGGATAACGTCAAAGACTCAGAGACGAGAACCTTAAGCCACACGCAAGAACAATGCACACATGCACAACTTGCATACATTCCTCCGTCAGAAAGTATTTCCATCCCACAGGACAAACTGGTAACAAAAGCGAAAAGCTGCAACAGTTCACTGTTTCATTATGGAAAAACAGAGGAAATCTCATGTCAAACCAGTAATGGAACAGCACCTGATTCTACCAGGTTCAGCAACCATGTGCTGCCCAGGAAACCCATGGAAATTATTTGCAGTACTCGAGTCAGACTCCAACAACAGGGATCCAAGTATACAAGTTTGTTTTGTCAAACAAAAAGTTGGGCATCTCAAACCAGTCAGAATTCCATCAAGAACAAGGAATCAAAATCCTTTGAAATTCAGATTGCGATGTGAAATCTAGTGCCCTTTTCCTTTCTCGAAAAATTAAGGATTACTTTCCTAATTGCACATGATACTAAACTTGTTATATGTCCTGCCTTACTTTAAGAGGTTGACATCTAACAACACTAGTTGCCATTTCAAAATTAGTTAAACTATTCTATATATAAGACTTGTCATACAATAACCAATCTACTCACTGAAATGGTATCCCAAAGGATAACCCTAAACACAACCTATACTATGCTAATATCCTAAACTACAAGCTTACAAATTTACAAGTTGGTATATATCAAGCTTATAGGAAATGTTTGATCAGGAACAGCCTCAGCCATGAATATTAACACATTTTTCTTAAAAAACAAAAGGTTTAATCAAACCAATATTGGTCAATAGTTAACATAATAAAATCCTGATAAGTCACAATGTAATACCGATATAGCTATCTAGGTAAGCTATGCATAGTGGCTCTGAGGACTACAAAAAGTTTCAACAGTTTGCATATTTTAGCAACGCAAAGCTACCAAACCATTATTATTGGCTCATATTAGTAAATAATGAATGATTCCCAAGTGGTTAACAATGCATGTAAGACTTCTATTTCCATATTCGCCCTCCAAACTTAGTATCATATATCCACATTTCACAAAGGAAAAATGTATCATATAAATCCATTAAAGGTTTTTAAAAAATTGACACCCACAAGTAATCCATGTTTCAATTTGAATTCATCGGCCAAATTTTTCTTCCTAGGTGTTACACAATGAACACTCCCAAAGAGGTACTTGTCCAAAAAGAAACCGGCAGTCACGACAATCACTGGTTTAAGTGTCATGAAATATTTTTGTTTGTATTCAGTTCATGAACATCAGCTTCTGCAAGGTGTAAAAGAGCAATCAAATAAACATTATGCTTCACCTTGAATAACACTAAAAATAGGCCAGACATAATAAAAGTGGCTACACAGAAAACCATGTCATGCATATGTGGCTATTGAAAAGGAATAATCATGTAAAGTGTTTCAATAATGACGATCTGATTCTGCAAAATTGTACTCCCTCTGTTCCAAAAAAAAACCTTGATATTTTAGTATTTTTAAGACAGATTAGTGCTCAGTGGAAATTGCCCACTACCTCTATTTATTAAAGATGAACCATGCTAATTAAGGAATAAACCCCTCGTTAAAAGGAATGCACGGAGGCATGCAGACCGTAATTTTAAGCAGATAAGGGCCCAACCTATCGTCTGAGAGCTAGAACATCAAATTTTTTTTTTTGGGATGGAGGGAGTAGTGGCATTTAGAGTGATAATTAAGGCTGTGATTACAAGGATATATTTCATAATATAGAAAGGAACCTATATCTCATTTTCCGTATCATCCTCACTCGAAACCTTGATATCACAATGATACTTCGGTTATTCACCATATAAGATAAAACATTAATAATGAACCAACAAGACAAATAACAACCAAAATCATCCATAAGCAACATCAACAGATTGATGTTTTTCAAATAACCAAATCATTCGATAAACAACATCAACAGATTCACATTTTTTTAGTTGTTTCCACCAAAACAACCATCAAGTATGCAAAGTTCAAATAAAGCAATCCAGTGCATGAGAAGTAAAATATTCCACCGTAATTGAACGAATCAAATAAATGCATTCAATACCTGCCTGTGTGCCATAGGATAACTTTCCAGAGGTTTACGTGATCTAATTTTAAGGGAATGCGATAATGGTCCAAACTCCAAACAGGAGTCCAATTTGTAATCATGCTCCACTCAATCAGTTTAACAGGAACCCATCCCAAGGTCATTCAGCCAAATAAATGCATAAAGAAGACATCAAAGTGCAACATATATGATAACTCAAAAATTATGAAGACGCTAATAACAAGATGGTCACTTCTTTTGTTGCAGACATAGACAAGGGAATATGAAAACTTGCTCTGTCATCATCAATGATGGAAGGCCTTTGAAATTTAATGTTTCTAGATTATTGGTATGACATCTTTAGCATGGTATCTTCTAGATCATAAGACTGATCCAAATGTAAATGAAAGAAATGGATTAGCTGGGGCGGAAACTGATGTATGAACTCAAGGGTTACAAGATCCTGCTGCTGCTCTGCTGATGCCAACTACATCAGCTACCAGGTCAAAGGCAGAAACTCATGAAGAAGTGCTGAAGCTAAACAGGCCTGCCTTTGTGCATACCTCTCTTTGTAAACATCACTGTGCAGACTCTTGATGAAGTGAACTCAGCAGCCCATCACAGCGCAATTATACACAAAATTTCCAGATGGCCGTCTGTCCATCAAATTCCACACAGGTGGCTTGTCATCAGGAATCCATGAGGTTAGCTCAATCATGCCCCCAACTGGTGTTCTTGGGCCACCAATGACAATAAGCCTCTCACCACATGCCCTGAATGCAAGGCCCCATCCATTCATGGACACAGATCGCTCGGGCAATTTACCAAGTGTGATCCAGCTATTATGCTTCTTGTCATACTTCTTCACATCCTTCTCACTGTAATCAGCAGCATACAGCTCGTTCTTGACCACTGCAACAAGTGGAGGTGCACCGCTCACTCCATTTAGACCCCCAGACATGTTCTCAATCACACTCCAAGTCTTGCTCTTCGTATCGTACACTTCACCACAGGTCAAGATCATGTTGTTGTTTGTCACACCGCCAATCACATAAAACTTGCCATCCATGAACACGCCAGAGCAATTTTTCCGTGCCTTATTCATGCTAGGAAGAGGTGTCCAAGTATGCGTCTCGGAGTTGTACAGCTCTGCTGAGCTGAGGATCCTGCCAAAAGAATCAGTGCCACCAGCAACATATGCCTTCTCCCCAATGCTTGCTGACCCAAATAGACACCGAGGAGAATTCATCACCTCGCCTCGTGTCCAAGAGTTTGTCAGTACACTGTATCTGAAGACAATGTGTGCCATCCCAAACACAAGCAACTCGGTGCCCACAGCCAAAGATTCCTTGTCCGAGCACATGAAGCACTCGTCAGGCGGCATCTTGGGCACCGAGATCCAACGCTTGCGGTAGGGGTCATAGGCATCCCACTCCAAAACATTACAGGAGAAGTACACCCAATGCTCCGCGATGTTATTCTGCCGTCGCAGCCTGTAGATCTCCCCTTCTCGCACCAGAGACCGGAAATCATGATTCAGCGATGCCACTGAGCCATACTCTGACCGAGACAGCCGGAGGAGGCAGTTGATGGACAGGTCCCGACCGATTTCTCCTATGAGGTCACCCCCACCACCGCTGTGCTCCCCACCACCGGCCACCACGGTGCGGCGGCGGCGGCCGGGGGCATGAGCTTCACGAATATCTGGTGTGTGCGGTTGCGGCGACGGCGGCTTGCTGCGCTTGCCGCCGCCATCCACCTCGTCCATTTCCTGGACCTCGTCCTCGAAGTCTTCCGGGGCGCGCCGCTTCCGGCCGGCGCCTTCGAGGAGGACATCCGCCCACTGTAAGTCCACCTCGCATCCGCCCCGCGAAGCCCGGGGCGCGAGGCAGGAGTCCCCGTCTAGCAACGCCATGTCCTCCCTCTTGTCGTAGAGATCCATCCCCGCCGCGGGTTCTTGAAAGAACCGTACGCGGCAAGAACAAGCAAGAGGGAGCGGCCTCGATCCCCTCTCCTCCTCTTCTTCCTCCTCTCGAGATTTACACCGCGCGCCTTGCTCTTGCTCTGATCTGCGGGCAGAAAACAGGAGAAGGTAAACGAATTGGGCGAGAAATCGCGAAGAAGAACAGATCAAGGAGCTGAGATCTGATAAGCCCCTCACGAACTCATCCACCCAGTAGGCCAGTAACACGAATCCCCTTCCCCCTTCGCCAATCCAAGAACCCGAACCCCGAACCCACCCCGACGCAAGGAATGGCGCACGTACCTAGGCAGATGAAGGCATCCGATCAAGAACACCGAATCAACGACGAGAGGACGCGGCGGCGGCGGTGATTGGATCCAGGAAGCAAAGAGAAAAGAAAGCGCAATCACATCAAACCCTTCCCATCAACTACCCTCTCTCTCTTCCCTGTACAAAATTTCCCTCCCCACTCCCTCTCTAATCTCTGTCTAATTGGCCAAATATTATAACTGCATATATATATATATATATAGAAGATGGATAGAAAGAGATAGGTGGTCTGGTCTCGCCCTCCTCTTCTACTGCGGCGTCTGGTGCTCCCTGCTGTGCCGCCGTCGCAGAGCGCGCGCTCTCCTCTCTGTCGCCTCTGCGATGCGGTGTGCAGGCAGCAAAAATGTGTACTTGGGATTCTTCTCTTTTACTTATTCTAATTCGTTTTCTCCTCTCTTTTTTTTTTGCACTGCTTTATACTCCCTCCGTCCAAAAAGCATGCAATTCTCGCTTTTCGAGAAGTCAAACAGTTTGAACTTTGACTAAATTTATATAAAAAAATATTAATATTTATGATACAAAATAAGTATCATTAGATTAGTTATAAAATATATTTTTATAATAAATTTATTTGGAGACATAAATGTTAATACTATTTATTATAAACTTGATCAAATTTGAGTTAGTTTGACTGGCACGCATCCCAAATTGTATCTTTTGTTGGACGGGGGGAGTAATTTATTTTGATTTTGTTTTCTATACCTGCTTTTCTTATTCCCCTTTCTTTTTATAAAGGCTTGGGCCTTGTTTAGATCCAAAAACTTTTCATGAAAAACTACAGTGACGAATCTTACGACCCATGCATGAAGCATTAAATATAGACGAAAAAACTAATTACACACTTTGGTTGAAAATCACGAGATGAACATTTTGAGCCTAATTAGTCCGTGATTTGACACTAAAGTGCTACGGTAACAAATGTGCTAATGACGGATTAATTATGTTTAATAAATTCGTCTCGCGGTTTCCAGGTAAACTATGTAATTAGTTTTTTTATTAGTATCTGAAAACCCCTTCCGACATCGCATGAAACATCTGATGTGATATTTTTCCAAAAAACTTTTCACCAACTAAACCCACCCTTGGTGTGCATTCTGTTCCTTGGTCCTTGAAATAATTTAACTTTCTTTTCTTTATTCCCATTTTGGATACATTTAAGCATCCCTTCCATTAATCTCTTAGAGTCAAAATTAAGGTTTGATATATGCAACAAACATCACCCTCGAAGGTTCCAACATTCTCCCTATCTAAGAGCAACTCCAAGAGTTTCCAAAACATACTCACAATCTTGATTTTGTTAGCAAGATTAAAAAACCTCTCTCAACAACTCTTTATCTCAACTCTCAATCTTTCTGCACTTGGGAAAATCGGTCCAATCACGTGAAAAGATACACACGTGCATATCCAATCCGGTGATTTGGAGGTGGAAGGACGTGTAGAAAAATAAGGAGAAAGGATAGGATCCGGTGCAAATTTAAAGAAAGTATAAAAAAGTGGCCGGAGGAGATTAGGAGAGATTCCTTAGGCAAAATTACATTCTACCTTGGCGGAATAGTCATTTTGGTCCCTTAACTGTTGTCCAAGTCTTATTTCATCCTTGAACTTTCAAAATAGTCGTTTCAGTTCTCAAACTTTACTTTTGAATTCAGCTTCATCTAGAGTTATCAAAATAGTCGTTTGAGTTCTCAAATTTTGCATTTTGGGCTCAATTTTATCCGAAAAGTATCAAAGTTCATTTCATTCCTTGACTTTTTCTTTTCTAGCTCAACTTCTTCCCTCATCCTACATGGAAAATCACACAACCTAGTCAGCTCCAATAGCATTAGTAGTTGGAGATCGAACAATAATGTTCAAACAAAAACATCATTAGTGAATGGTTTAAAAAGTATGTAGAGGATAAAAATAATATGTTTTTGTCCACAAGCTAAAAACTAATTCATATTTGAGGTTTCAGATCTATATTTATATTCATTTTAAAATATAGATACAAATATTGAAAGTGTGCTATTCAATTCGATAACAAGGACGACACCACAAATAGTGGTAGCTAAGCATGATTGTCCATCTCAAATCGCGGGTAGTGTTGGAGTTGACCAGGCACGACGACGAGCGTTCCACATAGGACAATGCCAAATTTAATCCGAAAAGAAAAGTTTAAGGACTAAAATACTCTTTGATAGTTTATGGATGAAATTTAACCTAAAATACAAAGTTTAAGTACTCAAATGTTCAATTTGATAGTTTTGGGATGAAACTAAGCCCCGGACAATAGTGGAGGGACCTAAATGATTATTCTATCTTTTTCCTTTCAGGATCGAGATATTAGAAATGATTGGAGAAAATCAACAAATTCCCTACTTTTTTTAGTGGCTTGAAAAAATCATTGATTTACGAATTGGTTTTTAAACTATTGGAGATGCTCTGACATCCTATATTTAACATTTATATTGGAGATGCTCTAACATCCATTATATTGCAAGACAGAAAGAGTATGTTATTTAAGATAGGGAACCGTTGGAGGAGATAAATATTTAGGGGGAGGTGGGTTATTAGGGTACACCATATACAATAATATAGGGGAATTAAGTTTAGGACCATCGGAGAGCTTCTTGAAATTAGAGTTGCTAAAACCTTCAGTTTAGCAACCAGCTAAAACGAGCTAGGAGCAAAATATTTACCTTACGCCAACGATTTTTCCAATATTGTATTCTCAAAAATGAATTTGGCGCCACATCATGAGTCGGTCATCCTCTGATTTGTCCCAGTTTTTTTCATTTTCACGACTAGATACTATTGTCGATCTAGTAACAGGAAGCCTGCCATGCCAGCCGACCTATAAGCGGTGGAAAACTAGAGCGTGACATTGAAAAGATGCGTGATGAACCTGGAAACTAGAGGACGACAATAACAAGGGCACGTTTGATAGGAGGGTTAATCACTAGCGAACTAAAAATTAGTCTAAATTAACTCTAATATATTAAAATATAAAAGCTAATAAGTGGACTAATTTTTTAAAAAGATTCTTCAACTAGTTGCTAACAAATTATAGCTAGCTATCTGCTAATAGTTATTCCTTTTAGATCCAAACATATACAGCTAATAAAATAGCTAATTGTTAGTGGACCTTTAGATAATAATTATTTCACTAGTTGGACCAAATCAGATAATAGCAGCTAATAGTTATCTTAGTAGCATTTTCTATTTGTTGTGCATTCAAACACTCTCTAGCTAATAGATAGCTAATAGTTAGCTAGCTAATATTAGATATGAGCTATTAGCCAGCTAACTGTTAGCAGTTTAGCAGATAATGAATCCAAACAGGACCTAATGTTGGCTAATTATTAGCCCTAATCGGTAACTAGTCATGTGTATCAAAAATATCCTAAGACGCGTGATGAACCAATTTTCAGCAGCAACTTGAGGATTGGGAGGGCATTTGTGTAGTTGAAAGACAGTTGGGGGTGGTTTTTCGGCCATGTTGACAGATTGGAAGTTCTAATTGCGAGTTATTGGAGTTTCATAATATTCTCTTCTATGTGATCTATAAAAAAACTTAGTTAAAAACTTATTTTGTGAAATTCAACATATTTTACTTACTTAAGGTGTGTTTGGTTGGTTGGACGAAGTGTTGGGTGGGAAACGATGGTCCAACTTTTAAAGGTGTTTAGTTCAAGACCACGATGGACAAGGGCGGGCCTAATGGGTAGTCTAGGCATACTACCCTAAAATCTAGCCCAATTTTTTTTATTACTCAACATTAGCCCATACAAAATTTAGCCTAGCAAACAAGCAACAGTTCTCCACTTTTCCTAACCCCTCTCGGCTTCCCAGCCTCGAGGCCGAGCGCATCTTCGCGACTCGCGAGCGTGACACGAGCCCGGACCCGATGCGATGGTCAAGTGGCGACGCGCTGAGTCGATGAGCGCGAGCACCGAACAGCCACCGCCCGCCCATCCCTCAGCGCCAAGCCGACAATTCCCATGGCCTTGCCGTTCGCGCTCCGCCCCACCTGGCACCTTATCGCCGTCTATGTGGCCACGCAGGCTATGTAGCCGGGCGTGCCAATAAGAACAGCGCCACAACCATCGTTGTTCCCTAGATGGCTGGACCCTGGTGAGATCCGCCACTGGTTAAACTTATTGGTTATTACCCTAGGGTTTGGACAGTGAGTATTGGATTGTAAATTTGGGTTTAGGGATTGTGTATGTATATGAGAAATTGGTGTGTGAATCATTATGAATCAGAGCATAAAATTGAATGAAATTTCTTGTCATTTTCTAGAAAACTAAGGCATGAAGAAATCGAATATTGCGTTTCTTTTTTTAAAGCATGAGTCAAAAAAGTTGCAACTTGAATATTGCATTTTTAAGAGCATGAGTCAAAAAAAAGTTGCAACTTGTGCTCCACTGTTAGGGCTTGCTCGGGCTGACCGGTTAGGGAGCGGCGACATGGGATGCTGAGGCGGCGGCGGCACTAGCGGTGGCCGCCAGGGGCAGCAACAGCGGCTTAGGCGCAGGAGAGAGGGAGGGAAAGGGCAACATCGCGGGAGAGAGGAGAAGAGGTAGGGGAATAGAGTTTATTTTCTTGCTTAATTCGAATGGTTGCAATGCCCCTATATTTATAGTCCCTAGTGGATTTTACCCTCAAGTAACCTAAACTTATTAAAGAAAGAGTCCTCGTAGATTTGGACTGCTTTCTTTACCGGCAAAACTATTTATTTTCTAATAAATTTTAATATATTTTCCTAAGCAAATCTCTAATTAATTTTTTTCTAACTTCCTTATTTATTCTGGATCTTCTGGAACGTTAGAACGTTAGATCAGCCTAAGTCAAATTTCAGCGAAACGAACAGGGATGTATAAAAAAGTTAAAGTGACTTATAATTTGGAAGAGAGGGAATATTTTTAGAAAGACAAAGAAATTAAAGATTGTATTAATAAGGACGATATTGTGTAGAGCAGCGGCCGGTATACTAATAATTCTTGGTTCGTGCATGACACAGCAAAAGAAGGGTGTCGCTACACGCTTTGTGCGTGTTCCTCTTTTTGGGCATTCGAGGTGAAAGAATATTTGGATGTGGAGGCGGCGGCGGCATGCAAAGCTTTCGCCGCGGAACAAAGGCCTCGTTTAGATGGCAAACTTTGGAGGCAAAGTTTGCATAGTAAGTGTCCCGTTACACTGTAGTAATTTTGTTTTTATTTGGTAATAATTGTCTAAATATTGATTAATTAGACTTAAA
The DNA here is from genome assembly GCA_038087645.1 of Saccharum hybrid cultivar R570. NCBI lineage: Eukaryota > Viridiplantae > Streptophyta > Magnoliopsida > Poales > Poaceae > Saccharum > Saccharum hybrid cultivar. The sequence goes on along the minus strand of JAQSUU010000005.1, from coordinate 8,679,760 downwards.
ATGTTCGTCTCGTAAAGTACAACAAAACTGTGTAATTAGTTTTTGATTTCATCTATATTTAGTACTCTATATATGTATCGGCATTTTGATGTGACGGGAAATAGGAATTCTGCATAGTAAATTTTGTAGGCAAACTTTGGAATCTAAACAAGGCCAAAGGGCTGACGCGCACAACCTGTGCGGACCAATAAGCGCGCGCCAGGGCGGCCACGCACACTGGACGTACACTGCGTGCTCTATCTGCACTGCACTGCAGCACCCTACGCCCGGAGAGGTGGACTCGCAGGACGTAACGTACGTACGCGTCGTAGGGGACGTTTCCCACGTGACGTTTCCCACGTCTCTTGCCTAGGGCACGTTGGTCAGAGGTGTTAAAATTTAACGAATACGGTAGCACTTTTGTCTTATTTGATAAAAAAATTTTAATTTTAAATTAATTAGGTTTAATAGATTCGTCTTGTAAATTACTCCTAATCCGTGCCGACATACATGCAATTAGTCTATATTTAGTACTCCATATATTTACCGTAACATTGATGTAATGAAAGTTAAACTAAATGATTCAGAAATCAAATAGTACGTTAGCGTGCTGTTTCGAGATCTTGGACGGCTCCATTCGCTGCCACCACGGACGGATCCATGTTCATGGTTATGGGACTCACAAAAAAATTGAAAAACACTACACGTCCAGAAGGCTAGCGCAACCTCCTGACTTTGCTCTGGCTCCGCCACTGACCGCCACCGCGGCACGATCGAGCTTTGCAAGCGCATGCATATGCATGTGAGGGCCATTGGCGGCCGCGTCACGCGCGTCTGTACGCGCCCACTTGCGTTGCATTCCATGCCAAATTGTGCTTTTATAATAAAATAATTCTGCTTTTTTATAGCAGCTGGCATCAGGTGCTGCCTTTTTATTTTACTAGTAACTACTGACATGATTGAGGTTAGGCTCTGTTTGTTTCCATAGGTTAAAGTTTAATTCTCATCACATCAATATTGCGACAAATATATGAAGTACTAAATATAGACTAATTACATGTATGTCGGCACAGATTAGGAGTAATTTACGAGACGAATCTATTAAACCTAATTAGTCCAAAATTGGAAACTTTTTGTCAAATAAGACGAAGTGGTACAGTATTAGTTAAACTTTAACGCTCCAAACCAAACATGCCCTTAGTTTAATCTGGCTCATCACCGTAGTTTATCAACGAGTGAGGTGCCGATGAGTCAGCACTTGGCAGGGCCATCATTACATAGCACTACTATTATACAGAACCCTGCGGACCGCATGCTTTGGTTTAGAATTGGTAGCATAGCATGTGTCTGCTTCTAATATTAGAGTGTCTCCAACAATTCTTCAAAACAACTCAATAATTTGATTTTTGGTTAAAAAATAGCTTTCTAACAGTTTTGTATTATTTGAGAGAATCTCCAAGAAATTTAATAAAATTCACTAACTAAATCAATGGCCCTACCAAATTAACAAAATAAGCAGGGGACTTAATTTGTCCTATAGTATCTTCCTAATAAAACTAAAAAAAGGCCAACAATTTGATATTTTTTGTCACCTCACTATTGCAAATGTCCTTTTTAGAGGCGGAGAAAACTCATCTCCAAAGCCAGGAGTATCCCCCGCCTCTAGATGAGGCTCTCGCTAATCACACTTTATAGAGGCAGCCAAAACTTTTGTCTGTGTTGTTCAGATTACAGAGACGGGCATCAGATTTACAGGGCGCAGGTGTTGATGCTTGCCTCTGTAAATCAATAGAAAAAAACAAAAGAAAATTCACCGCCCCCACACTAGTCACTCTTATGCCCAACCGCTGGTGCGCCGGCTACCACTTATGGCATGGCTTGCGATCTGCCACAAATGGGGTTGCCACCGAGAACAACAAAGACAACAAGCATTTGTAGAGGTGGTTATATGACATGCCTCTATTTAATTGCCTATCCCGATAAAGCAAGGAATTCTAGAGGCATGTAACTAGCCGCCTCTAGAAATTGATTTCTACATACGGACCAAAACTCAGCCACCTTTACAAATCATTTTACAGAATTCTGCATCTGCCAAAAGAATAACAAAAAAATAACCCTGAAATAAGAAGCCCACCAGCCAACTCCCCATGGTCGCGCGTCATAGGTCATTCTTATAGAATTTTGCTGATTTTTTCTGGATTTTTTAAACCATTTTGGGGCTAAATAACTTAAACGGAAACTCAAATATAGCATTCTAATAACTTGATGGCTACAGGTAGTACAGTATATATGTTTATCGTGACATTTTCGAAAGTAGGAAATGGACAACTATGTTATGGCGCCTCTACTCCAGAGTCTAGACCTAAAACCAATGATTCACAGTTATATTTTGTTATGTTTAATTATTTATTAAAGCCACCAACATGCAGCAAACTCCAATTAAAATTCGAATTAACAAATGTCAGGTGAAAGGATTCCATGTCGATTTGATAGCTCAGTTCACTATGTTAATCCCTTTGGACATTATTTTGTCAAAAGCATAGTACAACCTGATATCAACTCTAAGTCTACTCTTTTCAGTCGTTGTTGCTACTAATTTATCTGTTCCTGATTGTATATGTCTATAGTCTTATGCTTCTGTTAAATAATGTGCGTGGAGTTGTCTAATTTTTCCCCAAATATCTTTTGTTTGTTGATCGTTGTATGTAGTACTTCTGCATGATTACTAACCCTATAAGGCACATATCTTGATCTTGTTACGTTACTGCTGCCTGCATACATAATTAGTTCGAAAATAAGATGGAGAACTATTGATGCTTTCTCTCTACTCTGTATCTAGTCTTGTAGAAGGCCAAAAAAAAAAAAAGAGAGGACAAACAAAAACATTAACAGGCTGGAAATTAAAGCGTATGGGGAAAAAAACTGTGGCTCGCAGAGAATAATGATTGGTTCTAGATCGAATAGTGAAGTGTGGTTGCTGTTGTTGAGATGCATCTCGGTCCAGATCCAACTACGCACAGAGGAATGATTGATTTATGTGCAGCGCCGGCGCCGGCGCCTACAATTTTTTGTGTTGTGACAGTTGGGGAGGTCAGGGCCCGCCCAAGGCGACCTTTCCGGCGGGCACCGGGCAGCGTGTTGCGTGCCCAGGACGGCGACGACCTCATCTCGTTCCATTTCCATTAGCTGATTGAGAAAGCCCGCCGCCCGCCGGCTTTCAGCAGTTCAGCTCCATTTGTGCACACGCCAGGAGCAAATAAATCGCCCATCTTTAATTTTATTTTGCATTTTCTCAAACAAAACAACATACGGTGCTGTTCATGCATGTTCACCCTCTGCAATTGGAATGCATCTTACTGGGCCTTGTTTAGTTCGTGAAATTTTTTAGGAAATGGTACGGTAGCACTTTCGTTGTTATTTAACAATTATTGTCCAATCATGGTCTAATTAGGCTTAAAAAATTCGTCTCGTGAATTTCGTCTAAACTGTGTAATTAGTTTTATTCTTTATCTATATTTAATGCTTCATGCATATGTTCAAAGATTCGATGTGACGAGAAATCTTAAAAAAATTTGCAAAATTTTGGAAACTAAACAGGCCCCTAGGCCATATTGCCGGTTTGATGGTTAGATAGTTAGACATTTTCAGATTTAATGTAATCTAGAAAAACAGTACCAAACTCGTGACAACATATATGTACTCATATGGTCTACTCGTAGCGATAAACACATGAGAAACATTTATGTATCATACTCATACTGAATATAGTGCAGTCCTGTGAACAACCACCATGAAGAAGATGTGCACCACTGCTGGTTCGCCAAGAAGAAGACGATGCAGACATGCTAAACAACAAGAATGTTGACCCACCTTGATAAGGGTTTGTCACCTTTGCTCTCATTGTTATTGTGCATTCGTAAGTGTACGGTATAAGCCTCTAAAGATTCCTAATCAAGGTACCTGTTTTGATCCACATTGTGGAAAAAATTGTAGAATAAAGCTTTGTACCTGTTTTGATCCCTATGGATTGTTGCTTATATTAATTGTCTAATATAGTGCCCTTAGTGGGATGTGTTTTGATAGATGGATGACTGCAGGTAATTTTTAGTGCTACATGCCAATAGTCATTTTGGCCATTCCGTAGCTAGCACACAATCTTACAAGATAATGGGTCATAGCTTCTGAGATTGTTGTATAATCAAGATTGGCGGATTGTAAAAAACGGGAGTAAAAGCTGAGGCATTTAGGGCTCATTTGGATGAGAGACCCTAGAGAATTTTTATCTGGTTTGGACCCTGCCAGTATCTTGCCTGTGCTCCGTTTGGATGGAGCTCTGGTGGGGTTTCTAGACCGGGCAAGTGCGCCTCGTACCGCACAATGTTGCCTAGGTTAATAGTAATGATTAGTTTCTTAGAGCATCTCCAGGAGTTTGGTATAATTTAGTTGCTAAACTAATCAATTTAGCAAATTAATAAAAGAAATAGAAACCTTATATTTTGTCCTTCTCTAACAGTTTTCTATTTTAACTTTCTAAAATATAAAGTAGGGTTCATGTCTGATTTATTTTTGGATTGGTTTGGAGCTAACCCGTGCACATTGCTGCCACCCTTTCGTCCCTCCGTGTGTGAGTGCTCTGCCGAGCGCCGGCGACCATCACCTGGCACTGCAGACTTGCACCTGCTGCAACCGCAGAGCAGCCTCGGCAATGGCCTAGGTGCCTGGCCATGCATCTGGCTGTTGCTCCATGCCACCATCAGGCACACAACGGTGGAAACAAGGCTGCAAGGGTAGAGGACAGGTACGTACCAGCGGCGTCGGAGCGGAAGGGGGGAATGATGGGCGGCGGCGAAATAGATCAAGCCAACAATATATCTTACAGCAAAAACAAACTCTCGCACGAGAAGTACCGTGAAAACAGGTCCACGGAGGAGAGATAGGGAGTTCTCTTGACTTTGGAAATCTATGAGTTGAGGAGGAGATTTGACAACTTTTATTTTTAAGGAATTTTTTTTACCAAACTGTTGGAGGAGACTTATTTTTCCTTTTTGCTAAAAAATTAAGATAGGGAGTTGTTTTACCAAACTCCTGGAGATGCTCTTAGTGGAACACGAATTAATCATTTTTTATTAAAAAAACTAATTTGTCACCGTTATTAGTCTATTGTTAAATATATGGGACCTTGTTATAAACATGCAGCATTAGCATGCAAAGTATAGTTAAATTATTAAGTATAGTTAATTTTTTGTTAAATTATTCTTTAGTTAACTGAGGAAACCAATATTAATCTAAAACATCTAGTTTCTTAATCAAGCTAATATAAGTATATGTTAATCTCACACAGTAGATTTTTAATACATGCTTACCTTATATATATCCTCTCACATTAATATTTTTACGCATAGACCTCCAACCAAACAATATTTTTCAGTGTTGCCTAGCCATGCAAAAATCATTAATTTCTTAGGCAACTCTTGCAAGTTGCAACATTTTCTTTCAGGCAGCTTTTCTAGGCTTCCACCCAAATAGGTCCTTAAAAGCTTGTGCATTGCCTCTTGTCATTTTTTCAATAAGAAACATCCATACCGATTAGGAATCTGCAATGATGATACTCTCTCCACTTCAAATATAAGATGTTTTGGTTTTTTTAGCTAGATACAATACTTTTACTATGCATATAAACAATCTATATTTAAGTGCATAGCAATTAGCAAAAGCTATGCATCTAAAAGAATCAAAATATATTGTAATTTGGAATGAGGAAGTAGGTTAATGTCATCTCGCCAAAACCATGATACCATACCACAATGAACTAGATTATCGAAGGTAGGCTGTTGGCTAGCTGGTTTCACGGGCCAAACAGTTATATATGTCCCGATCAATGGATCTTATTAGAGTAGTATTATTTTGCACCTCGCTAGTCAGTAGTCACAATCTCTCTTGGACTCAGAAGATCGATGAACGGGATAACCACCAAGACGGAGCACGCTAGTGCCGGATGTTGTAATTTCCAAGGAAATAAAACCAATAAACAAGTGCCTATTGGCGCCTTTCCCTCTAGGCAGCACTCCATGTATCGTGCTCCCTGCGTCTGATTGATAATGCGTGGGGGTAAGTGATTTGGGCTCAAAAGACGTGCCCATCCAATGTATGCGCTCCACGCCTCCATCCCTACTTACGTGTGACGATAAACTTTGCTTTACTTCACCGATCATTCTCTATAGCTTGAATGAAAAAGTTGCAGGATTTAACTTGTTGTACGACTCACTATTCAGTAGAAATTTGGTAGATGTTTTTTTAGTACTTATAAAATTTGACATGGTTTGTTTAACATTATACAAAATTAAAAAATAGTAAAAAAATCTAGAACACCAATTGACCATCGATCAGTAAAGATTTCTGACATATAGTTGGTCGGTATTTCTTGTTTTCCCAACCTAACATCGGTGGGTATTTATTGTTGAGAAAGTAGGCAATTTTTAGATTAAAATCAAAACATAAATCATGATAATCTTAGATACTAGTATAAGCATAGCTCGAATACTAGTCATATTAAACAACATAGACACAAATACCCGTACGAACATTGCTTGGGTACTAGTTAAATTAAACGACATGAACATAAATACTAGTACAAGCATTGCTCGTATACTAGTTAGATTGGATAACAAAAACAGCGACATTGGATCATGGGTTGTGTTCCGTTCGTTTGTAGAGGGAGATGCCGTCGCAAGTGGTGATGGAAGGTCGTCGACTGGCGGTGGAGGAACGTCGCCATTGAAGATATGACGAGCCTGCTGATGGCGGAGACAATGTCCCGACATAGCCTTCAAAGACGAGCCGTCGTGGAAGTTGGGAGTAGTCGCGCAAAGAGTGCTTCCCAAAAAACGATTTTGACAAAGTTAGCAAAATTGGCCTGGCTGATTTTGGGAAACAATCAAGCAATTATGGCCATGGGCTTCGAGATGAAGGCAAAAGCAACCAAACTAAGGGTAAGAGGCGAACCTAATGGTAACGTTTGAATCTCTAACACCACTTGATGGGAATGGGGTGCCAAATCTTCCATTAGGTGAAATAACTCTCAATTTGCTAGATATTGGACACACATGATTTGCTTCATCACAAAAGACCTGAATCCTGCAATCACAACATCACTTCTTTTGTGGTTATCAAATGTGCAATGCCATGTTGACCTCACCATGAACGTTAATCCCTACATACAAATCGAAGAACACAAGTAAGAACACATTCTCATATATTTCTAATATAGATTAAACTCCCAGGTTGGGGTTTCACAAACCAATGAATGATGAAACTGTGTGATGATAGGTTGATCTAAGCAAAACACAAACCCTATCTTGGGCGACACTACCAAATATAGTGTTAGGGGAGACCAAGGACCCTTAGATGGAGACTATGGATTCCAACTGGATACATGACATAACAACCCAAAAGATGGTGACGCAACACCCTAATATATTTTGGCTCCCCACTTGTTTCTATAATCCGTATTGACTTATAAGGATTTTTGACATGAGACTAGTGTCATTGGAAAGCATATCTCCTTAGATTTCCATGTATATAGAACATAAAAAACAAAGTCTGTGTGCAATTTGGACGACAATTTTAATGTGGGCTGCTCTTGGAGCTTGAGGTCGACTCAAACATGATATGGATTGGGCCTCCAATTTGGCTTGGACACCCGCGGTGGTCTTCTCCATCTCCACGCCTCTCTTCAAGTACTTACTTTACCTCTACATAATTCCTAAGAATAAAAATATCATTTGGTAGCAATATATTATCATAAGCACAAAAAGCAGTACTTAAGAATGAGCTCAATTGAACTCTAGTGATTGGCCCTAGCATAGCAACTTCAGGAGTGTAGTCATTATTAGCAACACCTTTATTATTTAGGCACTGCAAAATAGATATATGCTAGCGCTTTATATTTACTCATTGCTAGTATAATGTTGCAAGCCTTTGCTCGAGCCCTATTTGTCTTGTTTGAAAACCATTTTACCCTGATCACCCAACTTCGCGCTCGCAATACTTGTACTACCTACTTGCTAGCTTGTATTTAACACCAATATATTTCATATATATTCTTTTGATACATGATGATGTGATGGTTGGTTGAGATGTAATGTGTTGTGGTTAGGGGTTAACCATGACACTTACCCATGAGATAAATGGTAGGATACAAGGCTGGAGCGATGAATCCCAATGTGGGACGGTGGTGATTGCAGTTATGAAGTTTTTGCCTTACCTTGATCCTATCTTCCTGAGACACCAGTTGCGGTGAGAGGATACAGAGGGGAGCACAGAGTGCATCGAGTGTGGTTTTGGTGATGGGAATGGTTGTCCTAGAGGGACATTTGTCCTTGAGGGATGTGGTTTGAGGAGTTAGGGGATAGGGCATAGGCCATCTATTGAGAGATGAGCCTCATGCTTGTGGCACATATGTTGAAGGTGCTTACTCTAGCCGTTAAGGATCGGACTGTCAAACCATAAAGTATGATACTTTGTCAAACATGCATGCCAAATGCCCAGATGAGCCCGGACCCGTTTTGTGGATTAGTGTGGATATTAACAACAGTGCTCTGGGAGTTTGAGATGCCCGGGGTCGAGAGAAACCAGTGTTCTTGTATGAGAGGGGGAGGAGGATGCTCCTACCGCCCAATATGCATGATTCCAAGCACGAGTGATTGTGCTCGTGTATTGCTCCAGCTTGGAGGCAGTCTAGCGATAGTCAACTAGTTTGTGGGGATAGTGGTCACCTAGACGTGCCACCACGTTGGATGATGGTAACTTGTAGGTATAGGTGTAGACACTCTCTAGAGTTAGAACTATACATATAGCTGCAATCTCGGTAATGGCCAACCCTATGTAAAGGTTCAGCCAACTAGTTCTTCTCTTTTGCTGCTTTTCTCCCCTAAAGATAAGATCCAGCGTGAGGCCATTGAGGCGAGGGGTATGTGGAGACTCCCTCGTAGCTTAGAGAAAGTGTTGAGGGCCCTATGAGGGAAGTATGAGTGGTGAGGCCTATGATGAGAATAAGAGAACATGAGTGTGAGTGTGGGATGATTTTGGAGAATGGAATTTATATTACTTATTGCTATGACTTGCGTGCTAAGGGCATAAATAACAACAAAATTAGTAGGATAACTCTCGTAGGTGTTCACCATGGTCTGCACACATCTACTTGTATGCATATTTTCTAACTTGCAGAGATATTTGAAAATAGTAGTCGGGATACATTGACACTCAAATGTACCTGTGAGATGGTGTTCCATCAAGTTTCATCGCTTCAAATAGGACTTTGGTGTTTCTTCCTGATTTAGCCCAAGAGATACCCAACATAATTTAATAACCATGTTTATTTACTTTGATGTTTGTATGAATTTCATTATCAGTTGAAAAATGTATGCATGTGGGAGCGGAGATAACATGAAAGTATCATAGAGGGATAAAAGAGAATCTTTCCTTTGGAAAATTCTGATTGGTTTTAGTTTTGTCCATATATATAAACAAGTGTTTCTATACACTTGTAACGACCAACAGGTTTCGATCTCCACGACAACAAAGGGACGGTGAACGAAGACGGACGAAGATACTTGCAGAAACGAACGAAGAAGGAAGAAAGTCTTTTTAAGGTGGATAGAGATAGAGATTCTTCTTGTTGATCGAAACTGCTCTATTTGTCCCAAAATAATCATACATCTCACTTCCGATGAGTCAAACTTTTTAAGATTTGACCAAACTTATATGAAAATATACTAGTATTTATAATGTATAGAAAATACTATCAACTTATTATAATAACTTTTTAGATTAAACTAGGAGTATACTATCATAATATATTTATTTGGAATTGGAAATACAAATGTTGATACTACGTATTTTCTATATTTGTAGTCAAACGTAAAAAATTAATTTTTCAAAAAATGAGATATGCATTTAGTTTGAGACGGAGGGAGTAGTGAAAATGCATTTCTCCAAGCAGCCTAAAAGACGCGTGCCGGACGCAAGTCAACATCCCGTGGCATGGCAGGTGTGACCCGGCCGACGAGCCGAGACTTCAACATCAGCGGCGGCTATTCCGTGCGCGTCTCTGGGGCAGGCAGGAATGTGGTCCGATCCCGTGCGAATTGAACAATTCATTACTCAGACGCTCCAAGCAACAAGCAACGAGACCTCAACAAATGTCGTCCATCGGGAAAAGGGTGATGAATGGTGACAAGGCCAAAGTCACCCCGGCCACTTGGGAGAACCATTCCCAAAGCCAAAACTTTCGGGGGACTTGCTTGCTGAAAGATCAAAAGCTAGCTGCTCCTCCTGCGGCTCTTCTTAGCTTACTTGAGAGAAGAATGAAGAATTTAATTCTCTTGCAAAAAGGAAAAAGGAAAAGAAGAGTAAAAGGAGGCCAAGAATCCAAATTTGGAACACATTTACATCATTCGTTCGGTTCGGCCCAAGAGAATATATTTTCCCTCTAAAGATTACACATCCTCTCTCTATCTTAGCTCTAATTTTTCATTTTATGGTTAACCAATCGTAGCCTAGGCTAGCCCTTTAATTAGCATGATGGAAAAGGCCGGCAAGAGCGAGAGGTCTAAATTCTAAAGAGGAGGTAACGCATGACGTTAGCTTAATTAGCTGGGGCCGGTCAATCAATCAATTTGTTAATGATCCATTGGCTGGGCGCGTGCGCGGCGTCGCTGTCTTATCTGGGAGCATGCTTGTCTTATTCCGCGCTCTCGATCTCTTGCTTTCCATGCTCTCCGCCGCACATGTACAGTGTACAAGTCGGTCGTCGCCATTGACTCTTCCCTTGGAGCTATGGTAGCCCCTGCTGCCATCTTACCTTCGATTCAATTCATCCACCGCCCACTAATTTATACGCACGATTCAAACGTGCTCTATACGTACCTACGTGTGTCGTGACAGTGGCGGATCGAGCTCGCAACAAAATATAGAAGAGGCCAGTTTGTAATGTCGAATCTCATTCTAGGAATTCAAGTCGCCTAAACACAAAAGATGTATATTCTTGTTGTTCTTTATCTTGCCTTTGTTCCAATCTAGTTAAGATAGTAAGAACAGGAGATTTTTTGCAAAAAGAAATACATACGAGCTAGGAAATTTGGGAGCACATCTTAATTTCTCATAAAAAATAATATCGATCAGAAGTAATTAACCTTCAAGTTGCTAGATATATACCATTCAACTCCATTTAGCATTTGGAAAGTCAGAAATATGGAGGAAATAAACAATACTGGATCACAACTACGCTCAATTCAAAAAACAATACTGGAGAGAACAACAGCTACAGAGTTCCAAGCCAGCTACGCGAGCGCGAGTCTAGAGGACGGACTGGCGAAGGCCGCAACACGCAGTCATGCAAGCGTGCTTGTGCCGAGCGACAGCGGTGCTGTATCCGCTGCTTGGCCTGCGCCAGTTGTCGTTCCACGATCTAAGGCTATCGGCACCGCTGTCCTGTAAACCGAACGCAACGCCAAATCTACCGGTGGGAGGTACGCACCGGAGAACGCTATGCCGATCGGTACCGCTGCGTGCGCTACAGTAACGCGCCACAGACAGCGATCCTGCGTGCGCGCCTGTAAAAGGGAAGGAGGAGAGAGAAAAAAGAGAGAGGAGAAAGAGAAAGAGGGAGAGAGGGGAATAAAATATGGAATAGTGGGTATAGAGTATGGGATAGAGATAACACGGGTGCAGGAGAAATATATATAGAGTAGAGAATCTCGATGACTAGGATAGAATATTCCTTTTTAGAGATGAAAATAGAGGTTGATGGGTGCGGATAGCCTAAAGGCCAAGACGGCAAGACTCAGAGACAAGCTCACAAGCGTTTAGTGTTGTAGCTGGCAGGCCAATAGCAATGAATGTTTGAGCCGAGTTCGGTTGTTGACATAGATTCACTAAAATATTTTCCAGGACAATGGGGGGCCAGTGCCCAGGTTGGCCGAGCCCTAGCTCCGCCAGTGTGTCGTGACGATCTCTTCAAGTAGTACGTTTATCCTGTGTTTACTTCCAGGTAAATGATAATGATTCTCAATAATGCTTTAAGGTAAGTAACTCAATGACTATTAGGAGAAAGCAATAATGGAAGGTACTTAAGTTACTCACTACGCCAGATTCTTACAGTAGGAATGGGGGCATTTTTACTGTAGGGCGGCTGGGGTTGGGAGCGCCCCTACAGTGGGCGTCCTCATGCCCCAGCAGCCCAGCCGCCCCTACAGATGGCACGGTAGGGGTGGCTGGCAACCTGAGCCGCCCCTACAGTTGGAGCTGATCTGTAGGGGTGGCTCAATCACCAGCCGCCCCAGCAGTGCCCATTTGTAGGGGCGGCTGAATCACCAGCCGCCCCTACTGATGGCGTATGAATAAATAGCAGCCACCACCTTTTTTCACCTCTGGACTCACTCTTCTACGTAAAAAAAGGTTGGAAGGCCTTGGGCTCCTCCTAAAAATTGCTCTACTAAGGGGAGGTTTTGATCTCAAATCCTTTGGTGGATAGCTCTAAAAGGTAAGGAAATGTTTCTCCAACTCTTTATTTGAAGTTTAATTGGTTGGTTAGTGAGTAATTTGATTTTTGGTTTTCTCTCTCTTCCATGGAGCTTGAGCTAGTTATGAGTGAAATTGGACCCTAATTTTCACTATACTAGGGTAAATTAGGTAGGGAAGTAAGATTGCACCCTTTGTTAGTACATCTTTGTTGATTTTAGTGTAGTATTAGTGAAGTTTGGTACATGTGTCATGAAACCCTATATCTAGATCTAGATCTAGGATTTTGTTTTTTTCTTTTTCATTTTTTCTTTATGTGACTAGGGTTTGCATGTAGGTGAATGTGTAAGATTTTAATTGTTGCTAATGTGTAAAATATCCTCTACCTTGGCTACTAATTATCATTTAATATTTATTTTGATTCCTTTCTATAATGTGTGTTTTTAATTAGTTATGGATAAATAGGTCATTAATTAATTATCCTCTACCATGAAATTGGAATGGAGTTTGCATGAAAGGTAGTGGATGAAATATTAAATGTTGCTAATTGTTTTCTTTGAAATTGTTTATTTGAACCAATTATTTATATTTTAAAATATTTATGCAATAATAGTCAATTAATTAACTATCCTCTACTACCATGGTGCGTGTCTCAGGTATATACAATTATTCTCGAGTAATATTCTTTCTTTGGTTGTTTTGTTTCTATAAGATGGACTACAGGAACTCTTGGATGTATGGTTCATTAAGACACGACGCGCTTTTTCATGATGAGGTGGACAAATTCATCAAAGCCGCAGAGAAGCATGCAGCGACGTTGAAAGAGAATAGTGACATGATTATTTGTCCCTGCAAAGATTGCAAGAACCTTATTGCATTTCGAGATGTGAGTACCATCAAAGAACATCTGATTAGGAGAGAATTTGTTTCAGACTACACAATGTGGATTCATCATGGAGAAACAGTGGTTGTTGATGACAGCAACGATGATCTAGCTGATGAAGCTGAAACCCAAGCATACTTGTCCCAATTCATAGACGATCTTGAGCAACAAATGGATCATGACTATGGCAGTCAACAAGGTGGTGGCTTTGGTAATTAATAAGGTGGTGATGATGCTGGTGGTGCCAGCAATGATGGCGAAGCACGTGAGGGGGATGCAGATGACGGTGACAACTTGGATGAAATGCTTGGGGCCTTTGGACCAGAAATATTAGAAAAGAGCAATAGAGGTCTAGAAAATCTTGAGATGGTGATAAAAGCATCGAAGAAGACTGTGTATGATGCTGAGAAGGGTTGTCCAACATACTTCACACTGCTACATTTTGTGCTTGAGCTACTCATCCTGAAGGCTAAGTACGGCTGGTCGGGCTGTAGTTTCGATGATCTGTTGTGCCTCATGTCATGATTGCTCCCACGGTTGAACACAGTTCCCACCAACACATACAAGCGAAGAAGGTTATAAGTCCACTCACATTGGGGGTTGAAAAAAATCCATGCATGCCCCAACCACTATATCCTTTTTTGGCGTGGCACATCGTTTGAGACTTTAGATACATGTCCTAGGTGTAGGGCTAGTCGATACAAGAACAACGACCTTCAAAGTGGGGTGGAAGCCTCCACAGGAAAGAGGAAGAAGGGTGGGAAAAAGGTGGTGCAAGAATCTCAGCCCCTAGAGGAAACTCCATTAGGCAACAATGCAAATAAGAGAAGAATTCCTGCCCTGGTTATGTGGTACTTGCCAGTGACCGACCGCTTGAGGCATATGTTCCTAAACCCTAAGGAAGCCGCACTGATGACATGGTGGGATGATGAGCGCAAGGTGGATGATGATACGATCGCACACCCAGCCGATTGTAGCCAGTGGCAAGCGTTCGATGCCAAGTACAAAGCAGAATTCAGTGATGACCCACGAAATGTATGGTTCGGCTTGAGCACCGATGGAATGAATCCCTTCAATGAGAGGATGACTGACCATAGCACATGGCCAGTCATCTTGACCATAGCACATGGCCAGTCATCTTGACCATGTACAACCTCCCAACGTATTTGTGTCAGAAGAGGAAGTACCTTCTCCTCACCATTCTTATCTCCAGCCCCAAACAACTAGGCATTGATATAGACGTGTTCTTGGAGCCTCTGATGCAAGAAATGAAGAGGCTATGGAGGTATGGGGAGCCGATGTATGATGCGTTGCGACCGGAGAACTTCATATGCAAAGAAATAATATTTGTTACTACCAATGATTACCCCGCGCTGTTTGCCCTGTCTGGACAGTTCAAAGGCAAGACTGGATGCTTAATCTGTTTGGATGGTACTAAATGGGTGTTGCTAGATGGATCCAGGAAGATAGTTTACATAAGGAACCGGCGCTTCTTAAGGACAGGTCACAAGTACTGCGGCAAATTATACCTAAGATACTATGGCAACATCTCGGAGGATGAACCCCCTCCGGAGAGACGTCGTAATGGAGAACATGTGTTTAGAATGGTCCAAAACATACACGTCATCTATGGAAAGAAGAATCCGGATGGAACGATCAGAGAAAGAAGAACACCTCCCATCGAAGGCGTACCATTCAAGAAGCAATCGATCTTTTTTTAGTACCTACCTTATTGGCCAGACTTGGAGGTCCCCCCATGCCATTGATGCGATGCACGTGCAGAAGAATGTCTTTGAGAGTCTCATGGCTACCTTGATGGACACGGGCAAGTCAAAGGATGGTCTCAGATCACGAAAAGACATGGTGCAGCTGAACGTGATGCGGGAGCTTTGGTCGGTACAACAGGATAATGGCAAGTACAGTCTTCTCGTGGCTAGCTTCAACCTAACCCTAGAGGAGAGGAGAGCTATATGCAATTTCCTTAGGGGGGTTAGAGTGCCGACTAGGTTTTTAGCGAACCCGAAGAAGCTAGTGTCGATGAAGGACCTGTCATTAACATACTGCAAGGCTCACAATTGTCATGTGATGCTGCCAGCGTTCTTACCAATTGCAATCAGGGCTATAAAGCCAGAGTTCCTAAAGATGGCTATCACCCGCATGTGCTACTTCTTTTCGAAGATCCCACAGAAGATGATTCGCATGCAAGAGCTGAGTGACCTACATGAATTCATGGTGGAGACCTAGAACCAGCTAGAGATGTGTTTACCTCCTGTTTTTTTGATATAATGGTACATCTCATGATTCACCTGGTTCATCAGATTGAGGCGCTGGGCCCTAGCTTCTTGCATAAAATGTGGTCCTATGAGCAGTTCATGTCGGTTCTAAGCCGATACATGCATAACCGAACACACCCAGAGGGCTCCATGATAGAGGGTTATAATTCTGAAGAAGTCGTCGAGTGCTGCCAAGAGTGGCTAAAAGTACAGAGAGGGATTGGTAATCCTAATTCTCGTCACAAGGGAAGGCGAAGAAGAACCAACACTAGCCTCGTCTAGGCCCCGGTGGCTACGCTGGCAAGCAAGAGGTCTTTAGGAAGATGGACGCAGAGGACGAAGCTGCTGAGAATACGAAAGTGCCAAAGTTGAAGCCACACCTCAAACAATGGATATACGCGAGGAGTTTGGATTCATCCGGTAGTAGCCTCAAGTTTGCTAAGCTGGAGACTGGAGAGGTAGTATCAAAGATACTGAAACTTGCTGAAGACAAGGAGAAGGGCGCATTCAACCCTTCCAGAGAGAGGGACGAGCTTACCATTGCCTTGGGAAACCCCAAGCACATAGGACGCACCAGGGGGCTAGGGAAGAGGACATCCTAAAAGCACGGATTCATAGAGGAGAGGCACATGTACAAGAAACATGGCAGAGACCGAGAGTCTAATCTTGAGCGCCAAGTGAAGGGTCTAGTTGAAAAGACGTTGGTGGAGAAAGGACTATCTACAATGGAGCCACAAACACTAATGAGGCTGCCCGAAGAACTGGCGGTAGTTAGCAGCTCTCTGGATGTTCCCAGCAATCAAGGTTCGAATGCAACCGGAACCCCAGTCGATCACATACGGGCGCCAACCAGTTGCAAATTGGTGGTTCCGATGGGTAGGCAAAACATGATCATTGAGGTGGCAACGGGCGTGGCACCTCCGGGTGGCATGTGGCACAATAGGGACATCCCGCAGGACTACACTCGGGTCGAGGTGCATACCGTGAAGCCCGAGTTCATGACTTGGAAGATAGAACACCCTACTCCCGAGGGGCTCGTGTTACTCGAAGACGTCATGAACCAGTTCATCCTCTGGCACAGACGGGACATTGTATTGACCGAGTCTTCACCAACTCTGACTGAAGTTCATCCTCTGGAGCAACCCGTCGAGGATGGGGAGGCATACTCATCGGCCCATGACCATGACCACCACATGCCAAAGACTTCTCCACCTCGTACCGAGCAAGGGCACGATGACATGCCACATCCTTCTCCACCTCGTACCGAGTATAGGCATGATGACATGCCACATCCTTCTCTAGCTCATACTGAGCAAAGGCATTATGAGATGCAACATCCTTCTCAACAAGCGCAGCGATACATAAACAATAAGTGTCTCATGAACAGCAATTGCCTTGTGAACAGCCGATACGTGAAGAACAAGTGGCCTCTAGAGCAGGTGATGCACAAGTAGACAAGGACGTGCCCAAATGGTAAGCTCAAAACAAAATCCCAATCAAGATAAGGCCATCGTATGTGGGCATTAATGATGTCTCGTCGGTGCACAAGTGGATGGCCCATGACCAGTTGAAGCCTAAGAACCAAGTAAAAGAATTCAGAGCACTAGCTTCTGAGGAGGGCACCACTAGCAAACTGCACAAAGGGTTTAACAAATATCCAGCTGTTGATAACCTCAAATGGTCAAATGATTGCCCGGATAAATATGAAAAAGGCAAAAACTTCCTACCAAACCGAGTCATACAGTGCTTGCCGCGTGGAATGAGAAAGTTTCACGATTGGTACTTGCGTGCTCAGATAACAGAACTAGAAATCTTATAAGCATGAATCCCTGCCGGCACATTTGGAGCCCTAGGTGGGCAAATTTCCATTGAGTTTAAGGATATCCAGGCATGCTTCCACCTCGGACGAATGGAAATGAATCTTATTCGCATGTGGTGCCTGTAAGTCCTTGCCCTCTCGATATGATATGAATGTACTCTTTTGATTTTGTTGTAACTAACCCGCACCGTGATTTGTAGAATGCAAGCAGATTTTGTGAGAAAGAGGCTAGCTCTGAAACATGGGTATATAGACCCATCACCTATAGCATCAACAAATTTTAATTACCCTAAAGAGTGGAAACTAGATTGCAAAGAACTAGAAGCTGGAAAGACACTTAAGGAGAAAGAGGACATCAGGAACAAGAAAATATTGGAAGAGTCCCTCAAGGTTGCGGCATACATTGCCCTATATTTTAAAAATCTCTAACAACACAATACTATATGGATACCATACCACTTCAAGTAAGTTCGACTGTATACTTAGCTTTGTTCAATATACTTTGTTCGATGCAAAATAGTTTATGTGTTCCTTCTATGACTAAATTCATGCAGCGATCACTGGATTTGCATAGGCGTCTGGCTCTCACATAGCATGGCATGGGTCTTTGATTCAGTGGATTTCCCAGTCGAGACATACAAAGACTTCATAGCGATTGTCAAGACGTATACATATCGACAATCCTCATTTTAGCTACTATGTTTGTATACATACTTGTAAGGTTCAATGTGGGATACTAACAAGTTGCATTTGCTAAAACCATTGGAACAGGGCATTCAGGCACTATGTCCAGAAACATAAGGGGAGGCATCATCCAAATAGGAAGAAAAAGTATGTCAAAACTCTATGTGCAGTAAGTGTCATTTACTTTGGTACTCCATATATTATGTGTCTGTCAATAGCATTACTTAATATCTCCATATGCAAAACACAGTGCCCCAAGTAGAAGCCTGGGAGTCTACATTGTGGATACTACACATGTATTATGATGAGTACCATCGGTGGCTACAACAGAAACCCCAATCTGGTAAGTTTGAACCTCTTCGCTCGTAGTATGAAAAGTTTGCATATGTTGTGATATAGTAAACCTAAACTTGTTTTCCTGTAGTTGGAGAAAGATAAAGACACGAGAAGGAACCCATACAAGGATGTTGAGCTCTTAGAGATGGTCGGTGACCTTTGCAACTTCATAATGGACCAGATTGTGTACCATAAAGGCACTTATCATCATTTCTTTCTGACTTAGGTAGTAATCCTCTATACCAACACCTTCGTGAGACTGATAGGCTAGCCCTAGCCCGTTGATGACAATGTGAACTTGTGGTATGGTTTGGATCAGACTTTGGAACGGTTTGGACTTTGTTTTGCATGTGGACTTGTGGATTTCTTATTGGACTATGTTACAATGATGACTTCATAATGGACTATGTTGTAATGATGGACTTTTGTGAATTATGACTTGTGATAATGTTCTAAATAATGGTCTTGTATTTGTGGATGTGTATATGTGTATATGTGGCGGTTAGATTCGAATTTGAATTATATATATATATGTGGTCAGATTTGAATTTGAATTATTTTTTTTTCTAGAAAATTCACTGCAGGGGTGGTTCTTGATTGAGCCGCCTTTACAAATACACACAGCAGGGGCGGCTGGTGATACAACCGTCCTTACAGAAGTCCACTACAAGGGACGGCTGATGTCACACCCATTTATTGACCAAATGGAATGCTTACCCTTATGTGCGCCCAGAGATCAATCACACATAAGTTCACAAATTATAACAGAAGTATCATGGCAAATGTTATTACATCACGATATTTAAACACTTAGTCTTAACACAAATGTAGCGGAAGTATAAATAAAAATCTCTCGTGGTAGCTCCAGTCACAGGTACATTGACTGGTTGACAGCAAGACTAGTAATCCTCAGGGAAGTAGGCGTAGTAGTCACTATTACCTCCATCTGTTACCCATCCGGAATTTTTATCCAAATAAGAAAAATAAACAAGCGTAAGTACATCTCGTACTCAACAAGTGTAACATGGGGTTCATGAGGCTCAAATAGGCATAATCATTGGTTTATCAGCATGTAGCTTTTAGTTAACATGATTTTAGCATATCAATAGCATCAAAAGGTCTCAATGTAAACAATAAACATATGATCCATGTGAAATGATTAATGAATAGCAAAAACATAACCATAAACAATTATTTAACTATTCCATAAGGGTCCAAGGCCACTCGTGACCGTGAGCACGGCTGTTATAACAGTTTTACACTCTGCAGAGGTTGTACACTTTCACTGTGAGTCGTGTTACCCAAATGCCCGGGTTAATTACTCCCAAAACACTACCAAGGTGAGCAGGCAGGGTAAACACTATGAAGTCTTTCGAAGGTTCGTCTAACAAGTTAGGGCCATTAGATTCACTCGGCAAACAGATGTAGAGCCCCCCTTCCAAATGGCACAATAACCCGCAGCCTATACACATAAGGACAGAGGCCGCACTATACCCGATTCGTCAAGCCATTCTTACGCCAAAAAGGTTACCTCTAACAAGCTAGAAAAGGTCCTTCTATATGACTAAAGCCAGAGCCATATAGCCCCCACAGTTGTACTGTAAATCCCGGATTGTCGCTTATAGATGAGTCCTTATGGAGAGCAATTAGAGCTTCAAAAGTAACCCACATGCTCTAATCCTCTTTAAACATTAATCAAAATCATCTTTTAATGTTTATTGCATATTCCTCTAATCAATTTACATGATCATAGTCCATGTTTAAGCACTAGCCATACTACTCCATGCATCACAATAGGTACCAAGGTATAGGATCAATCGCTAAGTCATCCTTAACAAGGAATAAATGCATAATGATATTAATTGCATAAGGTGAATAGGACAACAAGGATAATCCCATGCTATACTTGCCTTGCTCAAACTGGTCCTGAAGATCTTGCTCGTAATAAGGCTCTTGATCTCCAACGAATTGCTCACCGTCTATACTCGATCAACCAATATCAACAACACACATCCAGAGACAATCATGCATAGACAAACAATGCTATAATTAGAACAATACACCAACAGTAAGAAAATAAGATAAAAAGTCTTTAAAACGAATCTACAACTCGCTAGGATCACACAGACGCGAAGATCACGAAAAACGGAGCTAAAACGACAAAGTTATGAATTTCCAAAGATTTCCTATAGAAAAATAAATACTTTAATTGAAACTCGAAAATAAATTAATCCAAACCTACTGTACAGTTGTATAGTTACATAGAGCTCGCAAATATGAATCTAACGCAATTTGAATGGATCAAATCGGAGTTAAAACGAAGATTCTACGACTAAAACAAATTGAATGGCAAAACTGTAAATATCAGAAAGCGTATTTTTCTTTTTCCGAAACGAATTACGTTTTCATTTAATCAAAGCGTATTCTGAGCTTTACGCTTTAGGACTGCGGGTTATTTACTTGAAAACCTCAGGGTCTCTTTTGCAAGATTACCAGCGAACCGGTACGTTTTAATTTTGACCGTCGGATTCGAAACGGACGGCCGAGATTAAATCGGGGAAGGAGAGAGAAAGGGGCGCCGGCGGCCACAGTACTCCGACGGCGGCGCCATGGCCGGATGAAACCCGAGCTCGCCGGAGTTTGAGGAAACGGCCTTACCGACCACCGTTCGACAAACCAAAAACACCGAGAGAGAGAGAGAGAGCGAACCACGGTGATCTTACCCCGCGCGAAAAGAAGACCGGGGGACGGCTGAGGGCGGTGGTTAGCTCGGGATGGCGGCGGTGGAGCTCGAGCTCACGGTGACAACCCCCCAAGACCTACAACTGCTTCAAAACGGCCGAGATGGGATCGACGAGGGTGCGGCTCGGCTTTTATAGCCCAAAGATGCACCGGGTTAGGAAAGGGGAAGGATTTGGTGACGGATTCGATCTCCCGTATCCGATGGAAAAGAGGAAGGCGGCGGCGTCGATGGAAGGAACCGGAGGAAGAAGAAAGGAAGGTAGAAGACAGCCGCTGATAGGCGGGTCCCACTTGTCGGCGACTCAAACAAAAAAAACGGGGCGGCGGCTGGTCTAGCGGGCCGCGCGCGTGCGATGACGGGCCGACCGGCCGCGGCTTTGGCTCGGCCCAAGAAGAATGAGGCCGACCGGGAGAGAGAAAGGAACGGGCCACGCTCGCTGGGCCGTGAAGAAAGCCGGCCCGAGAGCAGAGAGAGAATAAGAAATCCTTTTCCAATTTTTCAAATTCATTTTTCAAATGATTTTCAAATCAAATTTGAATTTGATTTAAACCACTCAATACAAAACTTCAAATGCAGCAGCATGAATGCTCAATCATGTTTCTACCCTTATATTTGATTTTAAATTTATAAAATTATCCTTATTCTAAATTTGCATGCTTCACAAAAATAAATATAAAAATCATATTTTCCTATTTTTCTTCTCTTCAAATTTTAGGGTGTTACAGCTGATATTACCAGCCACCCCTACAGAGGGCACTGTAGGGGCGGCTGAAAACACCAACTGCCCCAACAGAGGCACCCTCTATAGGAACACCCTGGGAAGGGCGGCTGGCGCAGCCGCCCCTACAGAGGCTCTAGAGCCGCCTCTACAGTTAACTTCTGTAGTAGTGACTATTACTTTAAGGTTTAGATTAGACATATTATATATTACTACTACACAAGTTGTTCAGCTTGTAGCATGCCCATAGTAGCAGCAACCAGCAACAAATACACCTGTCCTTATTGGGTCATATTCGTTTCATGTATATATGGAACCAGATATGATGGACGGTAGGCGAAGAGCCACGTCGACCACTGCTAATTAAGCGATTTTTTGGCTCACACATGAGGGCCCTAGCCCTAAAACCTAAGTCCCTACTCCCTAACCAATCCATCAACTATATTCCTCTTTGCTATCTGATGATGCGAGGAGGTTCCCTACAAAAGCATGCTTAAGCACGCCCGCACATCAATGAGAAAGAAGCACACATATTTTTCATAACGTCTTATCTGTTTGCCATGTGTTAGGGTATTGGATTCAAGAGAGACGACATCAATTCTTCTCTTTCATTCATCTCATGTCATGTCTACGATATTCGATTCAAGAGGGGAATATCCCACTTTCCAATGTTAAAGGATTTAGATTATTCATTAGTACACACAATCTTTTTAGAGGTGGCTATTTGACCTGCCTCTAACTGCTTGTAACGATTTCTAGGTGTAGGTATCTAGCTGCTTCTAGAAATTGATTTCTAGAGGTGGGCTGAATTTCAGTCACCTCTATAGATTGAATTTTAGAGGCGAGCCAAATCCCAATTGCCTAGAAATTATTTTTTAGAATTTCAAAATCAAGCCAAACAATGACAATCTTTTTAATCTAGAACAAGCCCTCCAGCGAACCCCTCAGTGTGATTTTTCGACACAAGGGATTGAACTCATGACCCCTAACCTCATGTGTTGCTCATTTACCACTGCATCTCAAAGTCACTTGTAACTAAATAGTTCGTACATTCCTTTTGTATTCACTTTAATGAATACTGCAATACATATTTGAGACTCTAAACAAATTCAAATGAAAAAGTTTGAACTAGAAAACTTCAGATCTACAAGTTGAGGCCCTAAATGATTTCATGTGATAAAGTCATCAACTACAAAGTTGCATATCTCTTCGAGTACTACAACCTTGGTTTAGATCATTTATCCAAGATAATTTGAAAAATTCAAAAAAATAAATTCCAAAATATAAAAACTTAAAGCGGATTTTTTGGGCACTAAATGATTTCAAATGAAAAGGTAGTCAACTATAAAATTGCAGATCCCAACTAGTACAACAACTTTGTTTTAGGTCATTTCTCTATCTGAGGTAATTTGAAAAAATATTATATCAAATTTCAAATTGTGAAAACTTTAAACAAAAATTTCGACCCATAAATGATTTCAAATGACAAAGTCATCAACTGCAAAGTTATAGATTTCTTTGAGCAGTACAACTTTGATTTAAAGTTTGTCTTTGTCCAATTGAGTCGAAAAAGTTATGAATTTTACTATGCTACATTTATTTTTTATTAGAGGTGGGCTAATTGCCAACTACCTCTAGAAATGCCTCCATTTCTAAATATAGCTGGAAAGCAGGGCCGCCTCTAAAATTGACATTTCTAGAGGCAGCTAGAACTAAAAATCAGTTTATAGTGGTGGGCCAGCTAAGAAACAATTTTTAGAGGTAGATTTTGATAGAACCGCCTCTAATTTTTTTTACTATATAAGTGATTCAATGTTTTGGCATGTATACTGTATCAGTTATTCTTGTTAGGTAATTAATGAAATTTGGTTCCTAGCTATGTATGGTCATGTTTAACATCGGCTTGATATAGGGATGCAAACAAATCAGATGCTAGTATACAAACATCACTACTACAGAAAGGGTTTTGGGAGACAGGTTTGCGATTTAGAAAGGCGGGTACATACAAGTGATACCTCCATAAACAGCTAGGTAGGCCCTAAAAAACATTCACCTCTGTTAAACATTTTTACAGAAGCAACATCCTAAGGATGTTGATGTTGGTATTTGTTAACGTGAACGAAAGATTCACAAGCGCATGGAATACGGTTGTATTATCTCACCCGGGAGTATTTCGGAGTACCATATTTGTCCTCAAGGAAGCAATGGTTCAAGAATGTGGTATCTAACCATGACGTATCTACTAACAAATATGCTGACTAAACCAAAGTGGGGGTAAGTGATATTCAGTATGAGCAATGACACACACATGAGAACTCCAAAGGTAAAGATAATAGAGTAGTCTAGCTAGCTAGGAGACAAGGTTTTCTAAGATCTATGTCTACTTATATGGTTCTAACTTATATACACAAGTTATATCAAGAAAGAACAATGTTCATACACAATCGTACTTTGGGAAGACTACATGAGAAATCACAACAAAGAGGGATGAGAGGATCAGATAGAGCTATCGCCACATGATGACTACCACAAACAATCCATGGGGCAAGACGTGGATATAGGTAAGCAATAGCCTAGACACCACGTTTATATTATGCTTACTACTCTATCTTTGGCCAACTAAGTTCCCTTAACTAATCTAGAGCACTCAATAACAGGGAGTGGTGAACCCATTCTAAGCTATACTACCATTATCTTATTATCATACTGTAACAGAACCGCCCAATTATACGAAATTAAGTAAGAAAATCATTCAACAGGCGAACGATTTAGCAAACTTAAGCCCGTATAACCCGGTAGTCCGTGAAATCACGACGGATTTCAAACCAATTCACATACCAACCAAGATCATAATAAGTTTAGCGGTCACCATCACAAGTTACATAAAATTCGCATCACAAAATACATCGGAGTTTAAACATAGTTATTACAAACCAGGTTCAAATAAAAGTAAAGGAAGCATTAGTTCAAACCACACACGCACACAGTGTTTGAAATAAAGTGTCAGCTCATGATCATCTCTAGCAAAAGTATCAGACGAGAAGTAGTGAATGACCACTGCCCATGGTCCTAAGCTTCACCCATCGCAGGATAGAGGCAGTTGATACAGTAGCCGTAATACATCTGCCCATCTGCAACAAGTGGGAACAAAGCCCTGAGTACGAGAAGGTACTCAGCTAGACTTACCCGACATAACCGAAAATAAAATGACAGCAAGGATCATGACAGGCTTTATGGTGGGATAGCTGACTCATTTGCAAAAAGGCATGTTTAATCTTAACGAATCTTTTCTAAAAGCTTGCATCAAGTTAAATCTTTATTAACCTATCAACTATGTTTGCACCTGTACTAGAGTAACATGTAATTAAGCAAGTAAGGATAACCAATGATCATTAACAACATTCATCATGTCATATTCCACGTAACTGTCCAAGTGTTCCATCAACATTACTACGATGAAGTAGCTCAAGTCAAGTGTTCACTATCCAGTGAACGGTGGCGATTCGAATCGATTATTAACCAGCTGGTAATTTATTCCTCACACAAACCTCACTCACCCGCTAAAGTGAGGTGTTGGTCACTGAGTCAACTATTTAGGTAAAGTCGCGAGTTTGCTAGGAATCACATGTACCCGGGGGCCGCCCGACTGCTCTTTGGCCTTATCATCGCGCCCTCGTATCCTACCACTACTGCTCCGGTACAGTGCGTTGCGGGCAATCCACTCGGCCCGAATAATCTCCCAGCTTCGCGGTCGAAAGGTACATTATTCGGCCAGCTAAATGTGAGGCATGCGTTCAACATGACTCGAGGCCCAACAACGGTCGGTCCTTAATCGACTCAGACGGAAAACACTACAGCCCGAAACCCTGCAAGTCTCCGTCCGGTCTCAGTTTCAATTCAACACTTAGTTATTCCCATATGACATACTTTTCAAACAGATCCAGGTAACCACCTATAGCTCGCAGGTGACAGGCAATCACCCGACTTCTACCGGTCTAAGAAAACTAAACATTTATTGACTGCGAATACCAAGGTAACAAGGATATGGTAGAGCAAGGGTAAACAAGGTATAATGCAGCAACGGTTGCAAACAACTCCTAAACGTAATGCATCAATAAGTAAAACAGTTAATAAAATATTTGCAAACCGGGAGAAAAATGCTCCAGGGCTTGCCTCTCTCGAAAGAGCTCGGACGGTGGTTTGGGCACTCTGGAAGATCCTCACCGACCTCCTCGTCGGCTTCGGGCACCTCCTGCTCTTGCACCTCAGACTGCTCTTCGGGATCCTCTAGAACTGCTACTGGGGTCACTTCCTGCGATCCTGTATGATGCAGATGTATGAGTGCTCATGCCTAGGTGCATTGTAGAGATGACATGAGATGATGATGATGATGAATGAGATGTAGATGAACAGGTTTACTTTATTTGGATTAAGTGGAATTACAACTCTTCTACAAGGTAGTCTACATCATCCAAGAACATGTACTCATAAACTACCACCAACATTCTCTACCATGCAAAGGCACCCTAGCACCCTAAGATGCTTCAAAGATACACCAAAGCAAAGTTTATCAACTAATCTTGCATTAAAATGTTAATTTAAACCCTAGTTAGCACTATGCCTGAACAACAACACTTATTTTGGTAACCCGAAAAAATCTAATAAAATTACAGTTGACTACTATCATGTACTTCGGCATGTCACAAAAGTTTCATTGCAATTTGAGTACTATGACTGCCTACACAAAAATAACAATCTAGGGTCTAAAAATGAGCATAAAAATACTTTGTACTATGAAAAGTATCAAACAATATATTTATCATTTTTCCTAGATTCTACACAGTAAACAATCACTGTATAAAAATTATCACTTGCATGTTTTATTTATATTTTTCTATCTAACAAAATAACAAATATTAGCCATAAAAAGCACTTAAACTACACATAAGAATTTTTCTACAAAACATGCATGATCCATATTTTTCCTAGCAAGTACATTGCACAAAAAGATTAACAAACTTGAAACCATATTTTTCTGAGTTTTCTATGATTTATTACATATTTAACAAGAAAACAGCAATTTCAAAGGTTAAATAAAAACATTACAGAAAAGTATCAAAATTTTGACATGCAATATTTTTAGATTGTAGATCTGGTCCTAAGTAGTCTACAAAATTTTACTTCACAATTTTTGGAGTCAAAATGATTCAATAAACAATTTCTAAAGCATTTATATTTCCAAAAATAAAAGAAAAACAAAACCAAATTTTCCTTCACACTAACGGGCCAGCCCAGTTGGGACAGGCCGGCCGGTCACGACAGTCCGGCCTGCGCGCGCGCGGGAAAGAAAAACGGGCCAGACCCGTTGGAACAGGCCGGCCCAAAGTCGCCCGACCCACTCACGGGCGGGCGGGGACGACGCGAGGCCGAGCCGGCGCTCGGGACCGCGACGGTGCGATGGCCGCCGACGGCCAGCGGCTGCCTCCGGGCGTGAGCGAACAAGGCGAGGCGCGCACCACCATCGCGGGGACAAGGTGAACACGAATGCGCAGTTCGAGAGAGATGGGGAGGGGCGAAGGCGCCGGTGGCCGGAGCGCGAGCGCGGCAGCTCCGTTCGCGGTGGCGCGGCGGGAGCGGGAAATTGTGCCCTACCGGAGCGAGCAAGAGGATGATGGCGCTCGTTCGGAGGAGGGAAGAGGGCGGCGGAGCTCCGTGCACACGCAATCGAGCGGTGGTGGGCTGGCGTCGCCGGAACACGGCGGCGGAGGCGGAGCTCGCTGTGGCGAGCAGTTCGCCCGCTCGGGTTTTTGGAAAGGGGGAACAAGGGAGTAGCGAGAGTGAGAGTGGGGGGGCGAAAAGGATCGGCCAGGGCGCTTTGAATACGCGCGAGCTGGCGGGATGAAAGGGCGAGGGCGACGCGCGGCGAGCTCGCCGTCGCATGGCCGTGTAAGGTCCTAGATGGCTAGAGGGGGGGTGAATAGCCTATTAAAAATTCTACAAGAACCACTAAGCAAACTTGTTAGAATAACAAACGGCGTAAAGCGAGTTTTGCTTAGCCAAAGGTTGTGATGCAAGCCTCCTATCCACAAGTCTAGTAGATTAAGATCTCTAGTTCACACAAGAGCTATGTCACTAAGGTTACACTAGAGAACAAGCTAACACTACTAGCAAAGCTACTACTAGAGCTACACAAGATAAAAACTAGTGAATGTAAATGCAAGAGAGAGGATTGTGATTATTATACCGACGGTGAAGTGAAGATGTTGCCAATCACCAAGATGATATACAATCAATCAATATTGACAACAACCCAAGATGAAAACCAATCACCGGGAGGCAAGAGACACAATATTTGTTCACCCGGTGTTCACTTGTGCACCGACAAGCTACGTCACCGGTTGTGTCGACCAACACCTAGATGGTTCCCCGGTGTGACCCTCAAGTCACTTGCCCCTCAAGGCACGCCCCGCAAGGCACCGCAAGACACCACTCTCAAGTGAGGTAACTCAATGACACGCGCAATGTAATAGAGTTGCTTTTGGCACTCCGCCGAGGAAAGCACAAGAACCTCTTACAAACAACCGGAGGTGGCCAAGAACAATCACCTTTTCTTGCCAACGCCTCCAACAATCTCCAAGCCGGCTAGGAGCGGTACTCTCCAAGAGTAACAAGAAATCCACCGGCTAAACCACCCATAAGTGCCACTAGATGCCCTCAAGCTATGCAATGCACTTTGGGATCACTCAATCTCACTTTTGATTTGCAATCAAGCAAGGGAGATGAGTGGGAGGAGTTGTTCTAGCTCAAAGGATGCACAAGTATGTTAGAAATGCCAAGAGACCTCCCCAAGGGCCGGCCAACAAGTATTTATAAGCATCCCATCCAAATAGAGCCGTTACAACTCCACTCACGATTTTCGCGGGACCACCGGACGCGCCGGTGGTAACTGACCGGACGCGCTCAACCGCGTCCGGTGCCCCAGCGAATTCAAATTCGTCCGTTAGAATCTCCAACGGTCACTGCGCGCCAACGGTCAAACGAGCGACCGGACGCGCTGCTGCGAACCACCGGACGCGCCGGTGCGCACAGCACCCGCGCCCGCGAAGACGAGACCGGACGCGCTCCTCGCAACCACCGGACGCCACAGTACCCACGTCCGGTGCGAGTCCAGTAAGCTCCCTGGACCACCGGACGCGTCCGATGGTGAGGGACCGGACGCGCACCGCGTCCGAAGACTTCGTGACTCGCTGTTCGCCAGACCGGACGCGCCGGTCCCGTGGGTCACCGGACGCGCCGGTGCCAAACCCTAGCTCGCGCGCCAGACCCTGACGCTGTACTGACCGGACGCGCCGGTCGAAACTGACCGCGTCCGGTGCAGCGTCCGGTGCAGCGTCCGGTCACCTCTGTGACCGCGTTCGCCTCCGTTTCTTTTCCGACTTCCGGCGCAATGGAAAATAGGCATTTCACTTCCCTGAAATCGCCTGAATCCCGCGCTCGCACGCTCGGCGGGAGAGAGAAAGGAGCCAAACCCCTCTCTACCCGCAAACCATAGCGCGACCAACGCCACCTTTGCAAATGTGCCAACACCATCAAGTGTACATCTCCATGTGCTTGTGTGTTAGCTTTTTCTCAATCATTTTCAAAGGTTTTCCAGTTAGCTCACTAGGCCATACATGCAATGCACTTCATGAATTCACCTAGTGGCACCCGTGCGTCGAATAACTGATAAGATTTCCCCTCTTAATAGTTCGGCTATCGATCCTAAACCACTCACACCCTCTATGGTGTCTTGAGTGTAAAACAAAATGGCCCTATGGTTATACCTTTGCCTTGAGCCCATTTTGTTTCTCCAAATGATATGATCCACTTCATATCATCACATGACCATCTCGATCCATCGACCTTGATTTCACTTGCTCTTCACCGTTGCATCGGTCCGTCGGCGCCAAGTCTTGCTCAAGCTTCACCATCGCATGGTCCTTCGCTTCGAAGCCTCGACTTGCCCTTCACCTTCACAACCGGTCCATCGAGCCAAGCCTCATCTTGGTCTTCACCATCTTGGTCATATGAGTCAATGTCATGTCTCATATTCAATGACCACCTTTATCTAAATCATCCACTTAGATACAAAGGTTAGTCCTAGGTTTCATCAATTAGCCAAAACCAAACTAGGGACTTTCAATCTCCCCCTTTTTGGTAATTGATGACAACCCTCACAAAGATGATTTTGATAATAAAAGTTTTGAACTTGTCATACTTGTCCAATCATTTTGCTCATAAGTAAAGTTTGGACAATTATCACAAGCTCGGTTTTGGTAGCCTTAGCTCCCCCTACATATGTGCATAGAGTTTGGATTGAAAGCTTTGCACATATGCATGGATAGAAGTGTTGGGAGAGTAATTCTACCAAAATGATGCTAAGGTGTAAGAAATGGACCTTTGAAGCGTGATACCAATCGGAGTTGCCTTTTACACCATCCTTAGCATCATGAAGTAACTAGACAACCAACAAAAACTCAAGAACCCCGTGAGATCAACATTATATGAAAAAGGTTCTTGGACCACTTGTAAAAACTTTAGGCAAGTCTAGATACCACATGTAAAACTATTCCTATGCATGCTAGTAGATCATTTCATCATCATCCAAGTTCTATACTAGCATTGCACCACACAAGCATGTATATTGAATTTAAATACATGTGCAATGAGCAAGTCATATGAAAATGCACAAACAAATGCAACAACTTAGTTTATGAGCTTGCTCCCCCTACTTGTGTGCATCAAAAATTTTATTTACCCCTTTATCATGTTGAATCATCTTTTTCTCTCCCCCTTTGTCAACAACTTACCCAAAAATGGGATCAAATTGTGGAGAGTAGAACAATGTTTGATGGAGTAGGTTAAAATTTGTCAAATTTGGTTCAACCTAGAACACTTGCCAAAGATATTTAATTCGATTTGAACCAAAGACAAGCTTCTTCACACCTTATAATAAGGGTTATCTTGCCTATGTTGAATTAAGCACTTATAGCAAATCTTCTAGATTCAACACTAGGTTTGCAAGCTCACAAACATGTCATATGCCACCACTAGATCAAAACAATCATAGAGGCAATAGTGGTAACATATATCCATCAAATTCATTTGATTTATCATGAATGCTCATGCATACCACTTATTATGTCTACATGCTCTAGCAAGTCCTTAGCATAGAATGAATGACATGTCAATCAACTTTACCTTGCAATGTCGAAGGAGAGGCATGTCAATAAGTGAGTGGGGTGCATTCAACTCATGTTTGAGAAATCAAGAATGTTCAATTCATTCCTTAGCTTGCAAAACCTCTTTTCATCAAGTGGCTTAGTGAGAATATCGGCAAGTTGATCATCGGTGCCAACACTCTCAACGGCAATATCTCCCTTTTGTTGATGATCTCTAATGAAATGATGTCTTATGTCAATATGCTTTGTTCTTCCATGTTGAACCGGGTTTTGTATCATCTTGATTGCACTCTCATTATCACATAGCAATGGCACATTCTTGAAGTTGAGGCCATAATCCTTCAAAGTTGATTTCATCCATAGCAATTGTGCACAACAACTCCCCGCACTCACATATTCGGCTTCGGCGGTAGAGATTGCCACACTATTTTGTTTCTTTGAGGACCATGACACAAGTGATCTTCCAAGTAATTGACATGTGCCACTTGTGCTCTTTCTATTGATCTTGCAACCCCCATAGTCGGAGTCCGAATATCCAATCAATTCAAACTTTGACCCCTTGGGATACCATAGTCCAACATCTCTTGTTTGCTTTAAGTACCTCAATATTCTCTTTGCGGCCGTGAGATGACTCTCTCTAGGTGAGGCTTGATATCTAGCACACATGCAAACACTAAACATGACATCCGGCCTTGATGCGGTGACATAGAGTAGACTTCCAATTAAAGACCGATATTCCTTTTGATTTACCATATTGCCATCAAGATCACTATCCAAACTTCCATTTGTACCCATTGGAGTTGAAATTGGCTTTGCATCTTGCATTCCAAACTTCTTCAACATGTCCCTTATATATTTCCCTTGACTCACAAATGTCCCATTCTTCAATTGCTTTACTTGGAGACCAAGGAAGTAGCTAAGTTCACCAATCATAGACATTTCAAACTCTTTGGCCATCATAGCACCAAATTCTTCACAATAAGCTTGATTGGTTGATCCAAAGATGATGTCATCAACATATATTTGCACTATGAATAGATCATTTCCAATCTTCTTGGTGAATAGAGTTGTATCAACCTTGCCCATCTTGAATCCCTTAGAGAGAAGGAAATCCCTTAGCCTCTCATACCATGCTCTAGGTGCTTGCTTTAAGCCATATAAAGCCTTCTTCAACTTGTACACATGGTTGGGTTTCTTGTCATCTTCAAATCCGGGCGGTTGCTCAACGAAGACTAACTCATTGATAATCCCATTGAGAAATGCACTTTTGACATCCATTTGATACAGTTTGATGTTGTGTGCACAAGCATAAGCCAATAGAATCCTTATTGCCTCCAATCTTGCCACGGGAGCATATGTCTCATCATAGTCAAGACCTTCTACTTGAGTGTAACCTTGAGCAACTAGTCTTGCTTTGTTTCTCACTACAATGCCATCTTGATCTTGCTTGTTTTTGAACACCCACTTGGTTCCAATCACATTGTAGTCATTTGGTCTTTCTACCAACTCCCAAACATCATTCCTTGTGAAATTGTTAAGCTCTTCTTGCATAGCCATGATCCAATCGGCATCCCTCAAAGCTTCTTCTATCTTCTTTGGTTCTATGGTTGACACAAATGATGCATGCTCACAAAACATAGCCAATCTTGATCTTGTTTGCACACTACTTCTAATATCACCAATAACACTATCAATGGGGTGATCTCTTGCAATATGTTGTGGTTGGAGTACTTGCACTTGATTGCTTGAGCTTGGTTGATCACTTGATGTATCTCGATGAGAAGAACTAGCTCCTTGATCTTGCACTTGAGAGTCACTAACTTGCTTGAATGGTGAATTGAGCACTTGATCTTTATCATCATCTTGAATATCAATTACTTGCTTTGCTCTAATGTCCCCAATGTCCATGTTCTTCATTGCTTCCACTAATAGAGTTCCACCAATATCATCTAGATTTTCTTCTTCATCTTGTGACCCATTGGTTTCATCAAATTGCACATCATGGACTTCTTCTAGAATGCCACTTGAATTGTTCCAAACTCTATAGGCTTTGCTTGTAGTTGAATAACCAAGTAGGAACCCCTCATCACATCTCTTGTCAAACTTCCCCAATCTAGTGCCCTTCTTCAAGATATAGCATTTGCAACCAAATACTCTAAAGTAAGAAATATTGGGCTTTCTTCCATGAAGTAGCTCATATGGGGTCTTCTCTAGCAATGGATGACAATATAGTCTATTGATGTAGTAGCAAGCGGTATTGATTGCTTCATCCCAAAAGGATTGACTCACATTGTACTCATGAAGCATTGATCTAGCCATATCAAGCAATGTTCTGTTCTTCCTCTCAACTAGACCATTTGATTGTGGAGTGTACTTGGCCGAGAATTGATGTCCAATACCATAATGATCACAAAGTTCTTCAATTCTTGTATTCTTGAACTCACTTCCATTGTCACTTCTCACTTTCTTGATTCTAATCTCAAACTCATTGTGAACTCTAGTGAGAAATGTCTTGAAGGTGTCAAACACTTCACTTTTATCACTAAGAAAGAATACCCATGTGAATCTTGTGAAGTCATCCACTATGACAAATCCATACTTGTTGCCGCCTATGCTTGTATATGTTGTTGGTCCAAATAGATCCATGTGCATCAACTCAAATGCTTTGCATGTGCTCATTGTACTCTTCTTTGGATGTGAGCTTCCAACTTGCTTCCCGGCTTGACATGCACTACAAAGCTTATTCTTCTCAAATTTAACATCTTTCAAACCATTGACAAGATTGTGAGTTGTAAGCTTCTTCAATTGTTTCATGCCAACATGACCAAGCCTTCTATGCCAAAGCCAACCCATGCTTGATTTGGAGACTAAGCAAGTTGTCAAAGAAGTTTCTCTAGCATTGAAGTCAACTAGGTAGAGATTCTCATATCTAAAGCCCTTGAATGCCACATTTGAACCATCCACACTAATGACTTCCACATCATCAACCCCAAAGATGCATTTGTAGCCTAGATCACATATTTGTGCCACGGATAGAAGATTAAAATCCAAGCTTTCAACTAGTAACACATTGGAGATACTCATGTCATTTGATATTGCAATCTTGCCCAAACCAATAACCTTGCCTTTCTTATTATTGCCAAATGTGATAGAATCAACACCACTATCATTGTCATTGATTGAGTCAAACATTCTTGATGTACCGGTCATGTGTTGAGTGCACCCACTATCAACAATCCAATGCCTTCCTCCGGCTTTGTAATTGACCTACAAGCAAATCAATGAAGTTTAGGTACCCATTTTTGCTTGGGTCCTTGTAGGTTAGTAACTAAGCTCTTTGGTACCCAAATAGCCTTCTTCTTTGGGCCCACAATTGGTGTACCAACAAACTTAGCTTGCACACCCTTCACACCCTTGGTAAGCACATAGCAAGAATCAAAAGGTATAGCATTAACAAGGTTCTTGCTTTGGTTCCTTTTATTGCAATTATGCTCTAGGTGCCCAACTTGCTTGCATCTATTGCAAAACCGACCATTGCCCTTCACAAAGCTAGGCTTTGGAGTTGCAAAGGCCGACTTGCCTTTCTTGGGGATGTAGCCCAATCCCTCTTTGTTAAGAGAGAACCTTTGGCTACCCAAGCACTTAAGCAAGCGGGCCTCTCCACCATAGGCCTTGCCTAGGGTGTGAGTGAGCTCATCCACCTCTCTCTTGAGAGTCTCATTCTCAACCATTAGTGAGGCATCACAAGTGAAACCATCACTAGTAGTGGAGGTAGAGTTAGTGGTGGTGGATGAAGAGCTACAAGAAGGGTTAGTATTTGACATGATGATAGGTTCATTAAAGGATTCATCAATTATATCACATGTAACACCTATATCACATGATACAACAACCTCCTTCTTTGCTTGTTGCTCAAGTAGCAATGAGTGAGCTTTTTCAAGCTTGGAATGAGCCTTATCAAGATCCTCATGGTCTTCCACTAGACTCTCATGAGTGGTCTTAAGCTCACTAAGAACTTTCTCAAGTATTGCTACTTTCATTGAAAGCTTCTTACACTCTTTGTCCTTGGCAATAGCTATGTCTCTAGTTTGTTGCATCAAGTCATATAGTTGTTCTTTAGTTGGTTCATCATCATCATTTTCATTATCATTATCATTATCACTATCATGAGCATATTCCATTTCACTCTCATCATCACTCTCATCATATAATACCTTAGCTTCTTTAGCCATGAAGCATGAAGAGGATGAATCAAATAGTGATGGCTTCTTGTTGATAGCAATGGAAGCAAAGGCCTTGTTGGATGATTCTTCTTCTTCTTCTTCATTATCTTCACTTTCCCAAGTGATCACATAGGCACCATTTTTGCCTTTCTTGAATGTCATCTTGGCCTCTCTTTTCTTCTTCTCAAACTTGCCCCTTTTGTTGTTCTTCTTCTTGTCATAGGGACATTCGGCTTGAAGATGTTCGGTGCTATCACAATTGAAGCACCTCCTTTGTTGCTCATTGCTCTTGAAATTGTCATTTCTCTTTTTGAAGCCTCTTCTTTTGATAAACATTTTGCCAATATTTTTGACAACTAGAGCAAGTGCCTCATCATCAACTTCCAATTCTTCATCTTCTTCATCGTCATCTTCTTCTTGAATTGAAGCTTTGCCCTTTGAGGAGGTGGCCTTGAATGCCACGGTCTTCTTCTTCTTTTCTTCCTCCTTCTCATCAACATCTTGATCATACTTGTCAAAGGTCAATACCTCTCCAAGCAAATCATTGGGCTTTATTGTTTCAAGCCCATCTCTTTGTAGCATCATGATCAACATCTTGAATCTTTTAGGTAAGCTCAACAAGAACTTGTGGCAAAAATCTTGGTCTTGTGTCTTGTGCCCTAAGCTCTTGAGATCATTCACAATGACTTGCAATCTATGAAACATCTCTAAGATTGTTTCTTCTTCTTTCATCTTGAAGTTCTCAAACTCACTCTTGAGCCCATATAGCTTGGCACTCTTCACAACCTTGGTGCCCTCATATGTTTCACTTAACCTTGTCCACACTTCATTTGCCAATTCCAAATCCTTGATGCCCTCAAATACTTTTGTGTCAATATTATTGTAAAGTGTATTGAGAGCCATTCTATTGCATGTTCTATTTGCTCTATCTTCATCGGTGAGATGATCGGGATCAATGATAGCAAAATCATTCTCGGTGACTTGCAATACTCTCTCATGAATAGAACCAAGGTACATTGTCATCTTTCTCTTCCAATGAGCAAAAGAACTAACACCATCAAAGAACGGTGGCTTGCCCCCAACATGATTGAACACAATTTGAGCCATTTTTCACACCGAAGGATGTTAAGCCTTGATTAAAACGGTGACCACGGCTCCGATACCACTTGTAAGGTCCTAGATGGCTAGAGGGGGGGTGAATAGCCTATTAAAAATTCTACAAGAACCACTAAGCAAACTTGTTAGAATAACAAACGGCGTAAAGCGAGTTTTGCTTAGCCAAAGGTTGTGATGCAAGCCTCCTATCCACAAGTCTAGTAGATTAAGATCTCTAGTTCACACAAGAGCTATGTCACTAAGGTTACACTAGAGAACAAGCTAACACTACTAGCAAAGCTACTACTAGAGCTACACAAGATAAAAACTAGTGAATGTAAATGCAAGAGAGAGGATTGTGATTATTATACCGACGGTGAAGTGAAGATGTTGCCAATCACCAAGATGATATACAATCAATCAATATTGACAACAACCCAAGATGAAAACCAATCACCGGGAGGCAAGAGACACAATATTTGTTCACCCGGTGTTCACTTGTGCACCGACAAGCTACGTCACCGGTTGTGTCGACCAACACCTAGATGGTTCCCCGGTGTGACCCTCAAGTCACTTGCCCCTCAAGGCACGCCCCGCAAGGCACCGCAAGACACCACTCTCAAGTGAGGTAACTCAATGACACGCGCAATGTAATAGAGTTGCTTTTGGCACTCCGCCGAGGAAAGCACAAGAACCTCTTACAAACAACCGGAGGTGGCCAAGAACAATCACCTTTTCTTGCCAACGCCTCCAACAATCTCCAAGCCGGCTAGGAGCGGTACTCTCCAAGAGTAACAAGAAATCCACCGGCTAAACCACCCACAAGTGCCACTAGATGCCCTCAAGCTATGCAATGCACTTTGGGATCACTCAATCTCACTTTTGATTTGCAATCAAGCAAGGGAGATGAGTGGGAGGAGTTGTTCTAGCTCAAAGGATGCACAAGTATGTTAGAAATGCCAAGAGACCTCCCCAAGGGCCGGCCAACAAGTATTTATAAGCATCCCATCCAAATAGAGCCGTTACAACTCCACTCACGATTTTCGCGGGACCACCGGACGCGCCGGTGGTAACTGACCGGACGCGCTCAACCGCGTCCGGTGCCCCAGCGAATTCAAATTCGTCCGTTAGAATCTCCAACGGTCACTGCGCGCCAACGGTCAAACGAGCGACCGGACGCGCTGCTGCGAACCACCGGACGCGCCGGTGCGCACAGCACCCGCGCCCGCGAAGACGAGACCGGACGCGCTCCTCGCAACCACCGGACGCCACAGTACCCACGTCCGGTGCGAGTCCAGTAAGCTCCCTGGACCACCGGACGCGTCCGATGGTGAGGGACCGGACGCGCACCGCGTCCGAAGACTTCGTGACTCGCTGTTCGCCAGACCGGACGCGCCGGTCCCGTGGGTCACCGGACGCGCCGGTGCCAAACCCTAGCTCGCGCGCCAGACCCTGACGCTGTACTGACCGGACGCGCCGGTCGAAACTGACCGCGTCCGGTGCAGCGTCCGGTGCAGCGTCCGGTCACCTCTGTGACCGCGTTCGCCTCCGTTTCTTTTCCGACTTCCGGCGCAATGGAAAATAGGCATTTCACTTCCCTGAAATCGCCTGAATCCCGCGCTCGCACGCTCGGCGGGAGAGAGAAAGGAGCCAAACCCCTCTCTACCCGCAAACCATAGCGCGACCAACGCCACCTTTGCAAATGTGCCAACACCATCAAGTGTACATCTCCATGTGCTTGTGTGTTAGCTTTTTCTCAATCATTTTCAAAGGTTTTCCAGTTAGCTCACTAGGCCCTACATGCAATGCACTTCATGAATTCACCTAGTGGCACCCGTGCGTCGAATAACTGATAAGATTTCCCCTCTTAATAGTTCGGCTATCGATCCTAAACCACTCACACCCTCTATGGTGTCTTGAGTGTAAAACAAAATGGCCCTATGGTTATACCTTTGCCTTGAGCCCATTTTGTTTCTCCAAATGATATGATCCACTTCATATCATCACATGACCATCTCGATCCATCGACCTTGATTTCACTTGCTCTTCACCGTTGCATCGGTCCGTCGGCGCCAAGTCTTGCTCAAGCTTCACCATCGCATGGTCCTTCGCTTCGAAGCCTCGACTTGCCCTTCACCTTCACAACCGGTCCATCGAGCCAAGCCTCATCTTGGTCTTCACCATCTTGGTCATATGAGTCAATGTCATGTCTCATATTCAATGACCACCTTTATCTAAATCATCCACTTAGATACAAAGGTTAGTCCTAGGTTTCATCAATTAGCCAAAACCAAACTAGGGACTTTCAGGCCGCCACGCGGCTCGCGCGCTCTGTCGCGGTCGGGGGCATGGCACGTCTGCGCGGGAGCGACACGGGCGTGGAGCAGGCGGCACGAGTGAGCCGGCCCAGTAGCGAAGCAGGGAGCGCGGGGGTGCGGATGGTGCAGGCCGGGCCGATTCGGCCACGGGCCAGGAAGGGAGGCCGAAGCCCGCTAAGGAAGAAAATTGATTTTTCATTTATATTTTCAATTTCTATTAATTCAAACTCCTCCCAAGTCAAAATTTTGCAAGTAGACAACGTTTTCTCAAGATGATCCAAAAATAGAAGTTGTTCTAAATTTTTAGATCTACAATTTTGTAAAAAAGGACTCAATTCAAAATCTCAATAGTTTTTGAGATGGGGATTTAAAGTTAAATCTTTTACAAAGAAGTCAATTTCTAGATTTATTTTTAAAAACAGAATTTGGAAAGATTTTTAAAATAAACTTTGCTCCAAAATGACTCCACTTATTAGTGAACTACTTGAATACAAACAAGCATGATTCTTAATTATAATTAGCAGTGACCTATTATTTCTAATTACACAAAAGCTACTCTTATGGGAAAATGCTAACATTTCATGTGAATGCTTAGTGCAAGATGATACTTATGCATGTGATTTGATGAGCCTAAATGCAAGCTAAACACCAGAGGTGTTACACATACAACTATGACTATGCTAATAACCACTACAACACAACTAGGTATGTTGCATTAGGCCTGTCTTAGTGGGAGTTTCATGTCATAGTTTCCAAGACTACCAGACAACTTTTCATGTGAATGAAACAATCTCTCTCAATGCACAAGTTTTTTTACTGTTTCATAGGCTAATTGTAGCATTTAATTTTTAAATGGTATCATGATCAAATGTGCAACACTGGAACGACATTTTAAGTAGTCAAGTCACGAACTTGAAACTCTTTCTCCACGCTATGCTTGTCTGCCTAATTCTTCATCTTGTTTTGAGCCCAAAGTAGATGTCGTTGAACAAGGTGATGCATCCGGGAGTGTTCTTCAAGCCATTGTTTTAAGTCAGAACTGACACAAGCATATGTAGAAATAAGACCAAAATGCATAGGAGAGTGGTCATATGTTTTGCCAACAATTGAATGATATGTTGTGTTTTATACTAAATATTCAGCAAACGAGGCCACTTGGCCTAGTGAGATGGACAAGCCCAAACCATGCAATGGGCATATTGGTTCAAACGCCCATTTGACCGGTCTGTTTGTCATATTAAATGTTATCAGTCAAACGGATGCCAGTGAAAAATTATATTAAGTGTTATCAGTCAAACAGGTCCTAGTGGATCTCGTCTCTGTCTTAGTGAATCTTGTCTCCGTCTTAGATAATAGTTTGGGAAAGACCATGGAAATATAATAGTTTGAGAAAGTCAAATACAAATTCGAATATTTAAATGGGATATCAAATACAGACATTTTAATTGAATATATCAGAAGCATTTTCCAGTTAAACGTATTTTACTTGTCACTTAAGGATATTTATTCCTCCGTTCCAAATTAGGCCTTTGGATGGACTAGGAGTTGTTATTTATGCTTAAAAAATAGCCAGCTACATGTTAGTCCATACCTGTTCGAATCTTGAACTAATTGTGGCGGTTCTATAGATTAGAACTAGTTATTAGCCTTTGATAGTTGAGTTCTATGGACTAGTGAACTAACAACTAGTTGATGATTTGACTAAACTTTAGCCCACCTATTAATTCTCCTGTTTGATATCAAACAGGAGAATTAATAGGTGAGCTAAAGTTTAGCCAACTAACTAGTCCAGAGGCTAAAGTTTAGCCAACTAGTGTTAGTCTAAAGGATCCAAAGAAGGCCTTATAAATCATTCTAATTTTTTTAGAGAGTCAAAACATCTTAAGTTTAGCCAAATTTATATAATAAAATAATAACGAGGCCTTGTAAATCATTCTAACTTTTTTAGAGAGTCAAAAACATCTCAAGTTTAACTAAATTTATATAATAAAATAATAACATTTATGATACCCAATAAATATTA
Organism: Saccharum hybrid cultivar R570; assembly: GCA_038087645.1. NCBI lineage: Eukaryota > Viridiplantae > Streptophyta > Magnoliopsida > Poales > Poaceae > Saccharum > Saccharum hybrid cultivar. Next base: position 8,638,926 of record JAQSUU010000005.1, on the reverse strand, counting down.
TTAGATTCTTTATTAATTATATTTTTATAGTATATCTATTTAATGTTATAAATTTTTATAATTCTTTCTATAATTTTAGTCAAACTTAAGATGTAGAGAGTAATTACAAACCTACCTCGGTTAGACCTCTGTTGAGGAGTTGCTAATTGCTAATTCTGAAGGTAGTGTGTCCTGGCTCCGTCCAGACAAGATGCGTAGCTATGCTTCCTGGCGTGAGGTGGGTGTGGGACCAAGGCTATCCACACTCATGAATCTCTATATTCATCTTCTATGCGTAGTCAGTAAGATTCTCTCCTCTATACTCAATTCTCCCGCACCTATCCATCTTCTATATCATCCTCTATCCACTCTATCCACTGTGGGACCCATCTGTCACTTTATCTAAATATATCCATGTGTGATATAGTTTTGAAGGATTTATTGAGACGAATTTAATGGTGCAATCGAAATTTAATTTGGATTTTTGGTTTGTGAGTTATAGTATTTTTTCCTTTATTTAGCTAGTGGGGCCGCCACTGTCAACTGTAGAGTAAACACTGTACCACTCTAAATATAGAGTGAGAGAAAGGATAGAGTATCATTTTAGAGTACCCAGTGCAGCAGTTTTTACTCTATATTCATACTCTAAAGCTTTAGAGTATCTCTTTAGAGTATCCACTGCGGTTTATTTATTTATTTTGAGGGGAAGGCACCTGGCTGCTGAAGTGCTGTTTGCTACTCTATGTGTGCACATTGTGGCCCATGTGAAGCCAAAAAAAAGCCGAGCTGGCTGGTTATCGGCCAATGTGAAGAAGGTGAGCGTGCCCACGGCCCGTCGACTGTTGCATAGTAGGCGTCTGCAGCCCAGCGACATGGCCCATGAGTAGCAACACAACAGGAGTAGCACCAGGTAGCACTGTAGTTGTTTCTCAAACATCACCACTTTTTTCTGTGCTTTTCGGAGCTAGTTTTGGGGGTTTTTTTTTCTTTCTTCGGATTTGACTGCATATGGGATGAAATTTCTTTGGGCAAATTGATGCTAGGGCATATGTGAACAATTTATGGTGATTCCCTAACAAATATCTCACTCGAACACCACGGATTTGAGTCTTTCAAAATCCCCTTTTTTCTATGTATTTTGTATTTCCTGAAATTCGTGTTAAAGACTCAACCTTTTTTGGGGTGTTTTCGTTGGGATGGATTGCTTGTGATGGCGTGAGGCTTTATTCAAAATCTAAGTTCAATCTAACTCGTTTTGATGGGTTTTACATTTTTCGGAATCACTCAGGTTGCCTACTTTGTTGTTTCTGAAACGTTGGTTTTCAGAAATAGCAACTGGTCTACAGTACCTTGGCTTTTGCTCTCTCTGCCTCCATCGATTCAGCAGCAGTAAGCATTTGCTAATTCAGTTTTCAGTTGGCAACTTGGCTGACTTGTTTCGTTTGCCGCAGGTCTGTGCATTGCAGCAGCAGCTCGTGTCCATTTCCTCTGTCTCAGGTAAGCAGCATAGCAGCAGGTGGGAGCTGTAGTACAGCAACAACAGCCCAATTCAGTTTCAGGTTTGCATCGTTGGTGCAATTTAGAGCAATAAGCAAGTTGGTGTGTAGTTTGGCACTTCTTTGTTCTAGCAGTAGCTTGTCAAGACTGCATCCTTCCTATTTCTTTTCTGGTCAGCTAGCATCTGCTCTGCTCCAAGATATGAATGTGTTAGCTAGTTATGAGTTGCAGTACAACACCAACACTTGGAGTGCCTGGTTATTGTCTTTGTGCTATTCGGACTAAACTATACTCATCTTCATGCTAAACTATTTGACATAGTTGTGATCGACGTTGTTGGTTTTAAGTATTATTTTAATAATTATGCATGATCACTTGTCCATGTCTCGACATATGCATTGATGGCTGCTGTAGTGTTTTTAGTGAGTGCTTTCTGTCAGCCTTTTATTTTGAGTTTTTGTTAAACATTTGTTAGTGAGCTGCTAATCGGTGCTTTACCGCTATGGTAGGAAGGACTGAAGGAGATGTGATAATGGCTAGCATCTCATGCCACTGGTGATTGAGCATCTAGATGCAGGGATGTTACATGCCTGAGTTTGAATTGGTTTTGACTACTGGCTCCTTGGCAGTGCTTAGTGTTTATTTGTTTGAATGATGAATGCAGTGTGAATCTAAGGTAGTGCTGCTAACAGGACAATTGTTGTATGCCTCCAAGGGAGTATATTTTGCTACTGCCTCCTATTCAAATTGGCTGTATCCGTAACAGCATGACAGTTTTGAGTCGTGTGTTGAAATTTGGGTGGAAGTAAACAGTGTAGACTCTAGAATGTTGAGGGCCTTGGAAACCAAGAGGATGCACTAAATATTTTCAATGACCACTTTATCATTTCTGTTTGATTTTATTTCAAAGCATGGTATGTACTCCCTGACTTCCCTTGAGAAGTGAGAATAGTAACCTTGTTTTGATGGGGTACGATGAGTTTGCTCAGAAAACAATATGGCTCTTGGCTCTCCGTTGCTTATGATTCTTGGTACTTGAGCATTCCTGCTCATGTGAGATACTAATGTTTTGGTTTTGATACAGTGCAAGTACGTTAATGCATGCAGAGGAGGCCTGTAGGTGATGATTTTCAGAATGCCAAGGTATGTACTATGTCAAATGGTGACCTTAATGCAGAGTATAAATAAGATAAACTGGCTGAAAAAGTAAGTTGTTTCCCAATGTGTTGTATCTGATGCATAATTATCAACTTACTTTTGGTCTATCAATTTAATGACTTCTCTTGTAAAACCATTACTATTGTAATTTATATTTTGTGTACTTCTTTGTTGATATGTTTTAATGTATAGTTTTCTCACGTAATCCATCCTTTTCTGGTATCCCCATGTCAGTTTATAACCATCCGTAGTAGTTTCAGCACTGTGATGAGTGCTATACTTGGGTCCATTGTTATTTTTAGAAGTTGCTTTGAAAAGCGTGCAAGTTTTTTGAGGAAGGAGTACCGGAAAGTTTAATCCCCACCTGAATTTTACTCCGGGCAGCTTTGTTAGGCATATCCTCATTTTTCATCTAGGCAGCTTTCTTGGGCTTGGTAGCAAGAACGAGGCAGTATTGCTTTGGAATTCCTAGGGCAGTAAATGCGTGCCTTGCAACGAAGCGCTTGCATGCTGGGCAATGGGTGCTACGCGCGGCTGTGCGTGGCCGCATGCATGTATAGCCTGTTTGGTTGCCTGCTTTTGGATGAGCCAGGCTCCCGTGATGCAGCTTCGGATTGTTTGGATGCCCTGCACCATCGCCTGGGCCATGCTCCCGAGATGCAAGCGCACGCAGCTGGCCAGGCTCCCGGGAAACGAAAATGAGATTCGTTTCTCCGGGGCCAGGCTCACGGGGTGCAAGTTCTGCTGCTGCTGCTGCTCGTTCCAGTGTGTACGACATCATAAACGCTGCAACCAAACAGCTTCTCTGCACATCCATGCACTACAGACACAAGCAACCAAACATAGGCGTGTTGCACGGCCGGCGCCTGGCCAGCGTTCGCCTGGTTCTCTGATGCGGTGCAGGCCGAGAGGAGAAGGAAACCAAACAGGCTGTATTTGTCAAAAAAAAAAACAGGCTAGTATTGAATGAAAAGCACGTGAATTTGTGGTAGGTGGTATGGAGTGACGAGCTGCACGCATGATTAATAAAAAAAATAAATTACATATTCCGTGAATAATCTGCGAGACAAATTTATTAAGCCTAATTAATCCTTCATTAGCATTTTACTGTAGCAATTAGTACTAATCATGAACTAGTTATGCTTAAAAAATCGTCTCACAAATTAGTCTCACTCTATATTTTTAGTTTCGTAAATAGTCTATACTAGAAATCTACGCGGCTTTGCCGCGCATGGCCATTGGTATTTTTTAAAGTGTTGTTGGTACTTCGTTATTTTGAAGGTACTATTTAAGTGATATTTTGCTTTTGTTATTGAAATGGAAATTTCTTTTTTTTAGTGGACAGAGAAGGGGTAAAAGTATTTAATAAGGAGGGAGGAGCATAAGTAGCCGGAGAGTTAATGTAATTATGAGATGAGTAGAATTCGACCACGAATTATGAGGAGTTTTGAACAATTCGATTTTCCAATTTTTGTATTTATTTGAATTTCATATTTTTCCATTAAAAACATAGGCAAAAAGGTACAATAATAACTTTGTGCTAAAATATGTTCTGTTTTGGATCCATTGCATAGATCTATTCATGAGAATTCTGAAACGATTTGATTTTCTATTTTACGATTTTTCTACGATTTACTACGCAATTTCGAAGCTTCAGCAAATTTATTTGTAAAAGAAAAAGATTAATAGATATAAGTGAAACTAGCGTTGAGCCGAATTCGGCCCACTAAGGTCCACGGAGCGGGTGGCAGGCCAGCCCATTGAAAGGCCTGTATTGCAGGTCGATTTCAGAAAAGGTCGAGGGGTTTTTTTAAAGAAAAGCTGAGAGAGGTGGTTAGACTGCGGCTTCTATTTTTTTAGAGTTCGAGGGCTCTTTTGCAAAAGACCGGTGATCGCCCGATTTGGGTCGTCCGCACGCCCGATCGGAGGCCAAAAAAAGTGGGCGACGTGGCCACACTGGTTGGCCCTCTTTTGGTGCCCAAATCGTAGTAAGGAGATTTAATACTCCATGCATGTGTCCAAACATTCGATATGATAGAGACTAAATTTTAACAGGGAAACCAAACACCCCCTTGCTACAAAGTACATCTTTCATTAAAAACATCATTGCCTTGAGGCCTAAAATTTCCTAGGATTCCTATTGCATAGCTTCTGAAAAGGCACTGATCCAGCCCTCTGCGATCGTTCTATCCTTCCTTGGCAGCCTCATTCTCCAAAGTCTTCCATCTGAGACACATGCCAGAAAAGAGAAGGATCATCGATGCCGATCAAATTGATCTGTGCAACTGACAAGGATTTCTTCTAATAGTGACTGAGAAGGACAGGGAAGCGATCAGCAAGGGACTCATCGGAAGCCCAAGCATCGTATCGGAAGGTCCCAATGACAGCCGCAACCCGCAAAGGTCACCGTCAAGGTTGGCAAGACGTGTGCATTCTCGCCCAGGACGCCCAAGCTGAGTCAACCGCAGTATGAAGTCGGTGTAGCAACTTCAGGAGCAGACAAATATTCATCAAGGTCCTTGATTCCTAACCCGCCATTCTCCTTAGTCCAGCAAACCTTTTCCTCTGGGCACCGGACTGTGCGGTCACCTTTCCATAGAAAGGCTCTTCGACGTTGTGCGGGCACCAGAGCGAGTGGCCTTCAGTCATGTGTACACTAAGGATACTAAGGGCAACCACAATATAGCCCTAAAACAGTCCATAGGCAATTAAATATTCATCCCAAGGTAGCTGAAAACATTGTGTGGATAGTCCAGAGGAGAGAAATAACAAAAGGTGTCTATAGAACTATAGCCAGCCCATAAGGCCATAAACAAACATTACTAGAACATCAGGCGCCTGCAATGATTTCAGGGCAAACCAATCTGACTAACAAATATGGCTAAGATACTACGCATCATTGTCATTATCACGATTAGCATCAGTACATAAAATGGAGGGCATCACTTCAATAAGTACTGAGTACATAGCATAAATTATGAGCTGTTGTACTTTTGTTCAACTATGCATTACGCAACTAATAGTTACAGTCAGGTTTAGGGCCTGTTTGGTTCGCGTAGCAGCACAACATGGCTGGTATCTGACAGGCAGGCTCACATGGGACATGCTGAGCGCGTGCAACGGTGTCATGTTTGGTTGACTGTACCTACTTAGCATAGCTGAGAAGAGATATTGTTTGGTTGCCTGTACGAAGATACGTTGCATTGGATAAAAATATTACAACGTTATAATTAGGATTTTTCATTTTGTACAAATACACTCTTAAAGTTCTTATTTTATCTACTTATTTTATCACTTGATATTTACTAATTATATGCTAATAACATCATTAGCAGAGTAAGCGCTACACCGTGTGAGCATGGCCCGGCAGGAACGGCCGATCTGCTCGTTCCCCTCAGGCATGGCTGCAGAGGGGTGGTTGCATGCGGAGGGCCATGCCCAAATAACGGCGCAGGTAACCAAACAGGCAAATGCTGCATGCGGTGGGGCAGGCCGGACCCTATACGGGCAACCAAACACGCCTAGGATCCTTCTTATAACATCAATCTTGGATCTAGGTCTTTGAAAAGCCAAAGTGTCTTCCACTGAGTGTCGTAGCTGACAAAAGAACTTTCACAATTGTCAAAAGTAGGCATATTAAGATGAGCAACAGAAAAAGAAGGGCTATTGAATGCAATAAAAACACTACCTTGTCACCCTTGATGTAGGGTTCATAACATGCAGTGTCTTAGGTTACGCAATATATAGCAGGTAGAGAAATCCAATCTGAAATATAAAAGACACATGAAGTAAATATGAGAAGACACATGTGATGAGCCCACAAAAATTCAAACTTTGCAGCTAGCAATTAGTTGTAACTACAAAAATCAGGTCTTTCTAGCCGATATGAACCTGGTACATATTAGTGGACCTGGTACATATTAGTGGACCTGGTACACATAATCACTTCAAGCCTTACATGTATGTATATGTGGCAGGGAATGCACAATGCAAAGTGCATGAAGCAAATGGAGCAGGAAATGCACCCTGCCAATTAACTCTCTGAAAATACATGGCTTTATATTGGAACCACAATGGTTTTGGCATGATGATGGAACATGTGCAAGATCAAATAATCGAACCTGAATAGAGAGCAGCAAACAGAGGCACACCCAATAAAACTAGGCAGAAAATACAGTGGCTCGACAATGGGATCGTTTCAGATTAACACATGGGCTTCTCAAGTACACTAGTGGCTGTAAGATCTTGAAATACATGTGTACACTTAACTAAGCCAAAAGGCGCATACCTTTGCTGGTCCGGTAAGTAGAGTTGGTTTCACAGTTTGTTGTCGTTGGTGCCACTGAATAGTCTCAAGATCTGCAACATTAGATTAAAGTCCAGTTTAAAATATGTTATACAAGCTTACATTGACAAGGAAAGAGGTACTGAAACCATGGAAGCATCTTTTTTTACAACCAGATAAAGGAAGTGCAACACTGACTGACCTACAACAATTTCAACATATTGATTGACATCTAGTAGGCAAGTGATGCTGAAACCATTGAAAGACCTTTCTGAATAAATTTCAATATAGCGATAGCATGGAGTTTAGTTAATAAATTTTGAATTGGAGACAAAGGTTACTCTATTCGTCCAACCAATGAGACATTCCATTTTTCTGTCCTCACCATATAAGCAACCTAAGAAATGCCATGGTTACCAAGAAAATTTACCAATATTGAAATCCTCGTTTCAATATACCAAAAACAACAACTAATCAACAACAAGATTAAAATTCATACTACTGGTAAAATTTTAGGTTTTATAGTTAGGTTCATACAGTTCCGGCTAATAATTCACATGTACTAAAAATAATTCAGTTAATTAAACAATGTGGCTGTGAAAGAAACAACTGTAACTTACAAGACTCGGACATAAATTTAAATAAAGCAAATCATATAATTTCATCTTGTGTTCTAGATGATCCTGAATTTATCTGCAATTTCTCATGACCAATATTGAAATCCTCATTTCAATATACCAAAAACAACAACTAATCAACAACAAGATTTCTTTAGTAAGCACTAATAAGGCACTAAATTAAGTGAATGTTTTGTTTTTCTCTTAGCTTGCCCCCTCTAGAAATATCTCGAGTTTCCATTGCTACCTGTCATTCTAATGCAAGAAGCCATGAACAACAAGAAGCAGAGAAAATTAGTTCTACGCAGATTTAATACTACAAGCATGGGCAAAGAAATAAAAATGTGCTGTGAAACAGAACCGATGGGATCTGACAGGATTGGGGCTTTCCAATTACCTCAGCCTTCTTGACCACAAGTAAAATTTTAATATTTATGCAAAATAAATAGAGAGAAAGCAGCATATGTGATTTCGTGCTGCTGTCCCCTTTAGACTTGTAGCAAAGTATTGTCTCCTGCAAACAGCATTACACAGCGTTTCGCACTTTCGCTCAAGAAGTCTTTGGAAGCTAGAGTATTTAACATAAACCAATGATGCATACTGGCTCCCTATCAGGTGGTCCTGAATATAAGAGAGACACAAGGTTGTAAGACAGAGGATCCACACTGATCTGTTTTATTTTGCATGCATAAGAGGCCTAAATCAAGCCCTACATGAGTCTCATGCACCAAGATTGATGTCAACACAGCATTAAACCCATGGCCCAGCAGCACCTATGTAGCTTGATAGTGTTCATCATTGTTAACTTTGTTAGGATATAGTCTTAAATTCTAAGCTTGATCAAGCTTCTGTACAGGTAGCAAAGAGGACCAACCGTTCTGATGTCTCGGTCATGCTAGATTGACTAAACTAAATGGGTTGCCAATTCACACTACTCATGCTGATGGTCAGGTAGTCAGTATTATGCTTTTAAAAAAACTGGTAATTTAGAAGGCAGTTATTTTTCAGTTTTGAAGCCAAAGAACCAAAACAAGGCATATTTCAGAGTCCCAAATTATCAACTATTGCCCAATATCAGCCATTTTCATTTTTGTAATTAGCAAACAACAACACATCTACAAAATGAGATCTCCCCCACAGTCTTTTCGGTCAAAACACACACACACACAACTACAAAATGAGATGCAGAAAGTAGACAGAAGAAGCATATAATTCTGAGCCAATTTTGTCCTCCAGCCCTTGCAACTTCATTTTGAAGCTGTTGAATAATTACTTCTGTCACGTTTGGGCACAATTTGATTCCAGCATTTGATGACATGATTCAATAATAGCCTATCGTCTAGATTAGATGCTGCCGCCTCCTAAAAGAATTAGAGAAGGCTACGCATGTTAGACACAAATATGTATAGAAAAAGAGAGGGAAGGAAAACATCTAGATTCTTCACGATGGAGTTCAGACTTCAGACTCACCATGGCCACCGAATAGGGCTTGGCACCGCCACAGATTGAGCCCGTCCACGGCCGCCGGCTACCAGACGGAGTAGAGAGGAGGGATGCGTGGGGCCAATGTGGTGGTGTTGCAGGGTGTGTTTCCTGCCTTAGGCCTAGCCTGGCTAGGATTAGAGCCTGCTTAGCCTTAGCCTGCCCCCACCAAGCCAATCCATGGTTATTTGGTTGTATGTGCTGGTTGCTCAACCAGGCGCCGTCTCCGATTCCTTGGCAGCAGCGGCGTCTTCTCCGATTTCTTGGCAGCAGCGGTGCCACCGTTGCGGTGAGTGAAGCCGTAGGGATTTTGGATGACGGGTCGCCGGGGGCGGTCAAGGTGTCAAGGACGAAGGTGGGCCCCCGCCGCCGGATTCCGCGGCGAAGGCGGCTTCCTCCTCAGGGGTTTGGGGCGAGGACAGTTGCGGGGGCGGTGCGCGAGGAAGTTGCCGGAGTTGGGGAGCAGACTCTAAAAAAGGATGAGGAGCCGCGCAATGATGGCGCGCGCCAACGCCGGAGGCGGCTAGGATTTGGGATGGATCGAACTCCGTGACATACTGCTGCGCCGGAGCGGGCGCGGAGCGGAGGTCAGCGTCATCGTCGTCTTCGGCGGCCGCAGGGCGTGAATGGGCATTGGGCGGCCCTTCGAGGAAGAGATGGAGAATGAAAGCTTCTTCTCAATTCGATTGGGCTCAAAAGGGTCATGGGCCGTTGCCTTTTTTTTTTCTTTCGGGATCGGCCCGCTTCTTTCCACGAGCATATAGGCTAGGTGCGGCCCGAGTTCACGAGCGGGTCTCGTTCCTTGGCAAAGCACCTGCGGCGCTGTCTCCTCCTGTTCCCTCGCCCGTGCGCTGTCCTCTCGCTCTCGGCGACCGCCGCCGCCCGGGGGTTCTCCACCTGACCCTCCGACAAGCGCCAGCAGGTACGCCCACCCCTTCTCCCCAATCTTCCCTTCTCATCCGGTCCTGTTATGTGAAACAAAGACTCAAACCCTAACTTAACTATTTGTATTCGGATCTGTAACTTAAGCTATTTGTATTCCGATCTGATAAGTTTTCATGTATTATGCCTACAAAAAATTTTTGCTAAAATTCTCGGGTGCTGGTTTGTAGATCTAATCTAATTACACTCATGTCCTTTACTGCATCCGCCCTTGATCGTTGAACTCTTTCTCTCTCTCTTTTTTTTGTGGGGTCAGGACTGAGAAGGAAGCTCATTCGATTGTTGTTTGGTTTGTAGGGGATGATGAGGCGATTTTTGAATCTGGTGGTTGAGAGCCTGGACACTGGCTTACATTCTCTGCGCCGCATCGATCTCTCCGGCGATCTCTTCTACCCATCAGCAACTGCAGCTGAAGCAGCAATGGCACGTTCAGAAGCAGCAATCAAGGCGAATGCAGAGAAGCAGGCCGGCTACAAACATGGGTTACGGTCCCTGGAGACGGTGGCAAGCAGATTGGAGCAGCTGCCTGGTGCTTTGATCAACTTCAAACCATCCGGTCCGTATCGTATGTCTGAACCACCCCTCGATCTGGTCTCTCTTCTGGGCGACGAGAGCAAGATCTTCTGGTCGGACAGTGCAGGGCTCACCTCGCTCTATGATGCTGACTCGCACTCTGTGATGACCGTGCCCAACCTCGGGGCACCTAAGGGGCACGGTGCCATTCCCATCTCCATAACCCGGGCTGCTGCTCATGGTTCTCCGGTAGAACAAAGTCACAGCTTGTACGTCATGGGCCGCATGCTCCACCACGAATTTAGGGATAACTGCTTTGAGGAGCTAAGTTATGAAGGAGGCCAGGATGTTCTCTCTGTACATGATTTGTTCCGTGGCTGGTGTTCTCTCCCGCCGCCGCCTATCTACGAGCTACCTGATCAGATAGATGCCTACACGGTGGTTGGTGACACTATCTATGTATCATCCACAACAACCGGCATTGGCACTTATGCCTTCGACACAGAGATCTGGAAATGGAGGCCCGCTGGCAACTGGTGCTTACCATTCTCTGGTAAAGCTGAGTATGTCACAGAGCTCAAGCTCTGGATTGGCCTATCCGCCACCCGCCCCTTCCACCTCTGTGCTTCGGACCTTTCTGCTGTTGACTTTGAGCGACCACCTACAGTTCATCAAACCTGGGTAGATCTTGACATGCCTAAGAGCTGGTCTCCATTCCAAAAAGACCTTATCAACCTGGGCTCGGGCAGGTTCTGCGTTGTCAAGATGTTCCATAGTACTATGACCCCACATGAAATGGGTTTCTCCGATGATGAGGACAGCGACAATGATGAGGCACTTGACTTCTGCGACGTGATCCATTGGGACTTTGCTGTCTTGACTGGCATTGAGCTGGTGGTGGCTTCTCCAGGGAAACTTCGGATGTTGAAGCACATGTCCAAGTACCACACCTTTGAAGATTATAGCATCAGATGGGTGCTCTGAATCAGTTTGCATTGGGCTGCTGGGCGCTCTACCCAATTTGCTTCAAAACGTATCCGTTTTCTTTTGGGTAGAGTGTGAGTATTGGGTTGAATAATTTTGGAACTCGTCAAGTTCTTGCTGCCTAGTTTCCCCGCTACCCAGGTGTACACAGCACCTGGCACATAATGGGGAATTAGGCAGATCTAGACTGGGCCAGCTGCCTTTATGTGGTTCCTTAGTAAAATACAGTCGCTGATAGCCCTAGTTTACCAGTCTTTTTTATCTGTCACATTGTATTCTTATTAAGACTGGAGGCGTTGTCGTTGTCTCTAGTAGTAATATTTAGCTTTGACTTTGTTGCTTGGCCTTCATGGAATACCCATTTGCACATGTACTGTGCATTGTGAACATTATCTGAATTTGTGATAGTTAAGGTGAATTGCTTGTACAAACCACATGTACCTTTGATACTGTTCGAGGAGTTTTAAAAGCCCATCTATGCACGTGCAGCGCATTCTGGATGGATTTATGAAGAGGGTCCTGGTCAAATGCTCACGTGGGGATTTTAATTAGGGTTAAGTCCACTTTACACCCTCCAACTTGCAGTAAAGTTCAGATTTCAACCTCGAACTTCAAAACCGGACAACTTTGGTCCTCAAACTCTCGAAAAAGTTCAACTTTGGTCCTTCTGGGCGGTTTTTGCGTGTGAACAGTAACTTTTAATATTTTCGGAAGCGCCGAAATTTTATATTATTTTTTCGAGCATCTTAACGTCCTCAAATGAAAAAACTCAAAACTACAAAGTTGTAGATCTCATCGAGGTCTACAATTTACATATAAAAATTATCTTCATCCGACACCGTATTGAAGTGTTTTCTATTTTTTGAAATTTCAGTCTCATCACGTGAGAAAATATGGTGCTGAAATTTTATATTATTTTTTCGAGCATCTTACTGTCCTCAAATGAAAAAACTCAAAACTACAAAGTTGTAGATCTCATCGAGGTCTACAATTTATATATAAAAAATATCTTCATCCGACATCGTATTGAAGGGTTTCCTATTTTTTTTAAATTTGAGTCTCATCAAGCGTGAAACAATTTTGTCGCATGGTGAGACTCAAATTTTAAAAAATAGAAAACCCTTCAATACGATGTCGGATGAAGATAATTTTTATATATAAATTGTAGACCTCGATGAGATCTACAACTTTATAGTTTTGAGTTTTTTCATTTGAGGACAGTAAGATGCTCAAAAAAATAATATAAAATTTCAGCACCATATTTTCTCACATGATGAGACTCAAATTTCAAAAAATAGAAAACACTTCAATACGATGTCGGATGAAGATAATTTTTATATGTAAATTGTAGACCTCGATGAGATCTACAACTTTGTAGTTTTGAGTTTTTTCATTTGAGGACGTTAAGATGCTCAAAAAATAATATAAAATTTCGGCGCTCTCGAAAATATTAAAAGTTACTGTTTACACGCAAAAACCGCCCAGAAGGATGAAAGTTGAACTTTTTCGAAAGTTGGAGGACCAAAGTTGTCCGGTTTTAAAGTTCGAGGTTGAAATCTGAACTTTGCTGCAAGTTGGAGGGTGTAAAGTGGACTTGACCCTTTTAATTATTATATAACAACACGTGGTCACTTGTACCGGAAGTGCTCAGAGATGAACTGCTGGTTCGGCCTCCACGCACTCGATGACTCGAACGTGACCAATGACGCGGGGAACCGCAGCAGCTGCAGCTCGTTTGATGCACCCTTCTCCAGAGTCCAGTTGTTCTTGATAAATTAAGCCAAGTAAAAAATCTCAGTAGTAGATTTTGTTGAAATTGGGGAAAGCCTCTCAGTTCATTTACTTCCACTCTTACATAAAAGATCTCTTACAAATTATTTACCCCACCACTCCCTGTCAAGATGGGCTAAAAATACAGCTCAACTCGTTCTCATTAGTCATAAACCCTTTGTAAAATAATCCGCAAGTTGACTACACAATTTTACATACTGTAGCTATAGGATCTCACTATCAAGCTTCTCCTTAATGAAGAACCTATCAATTCCATGTGCTTAGTGCGGTCAAACTGCACCATGGTGTTGCTGGCCGAGCTTGCAGCCCAACCAAGTGAGTTGCTTCTGGATTGGTGGGTGCACTGTCGTGGGGGTGCGTAAGTGGTATTCCGTTCCAAATTATAAGTCGATCTGGTTTTTTAGATATATAACAAAGTATGCATATATATAATAGTGTATGTCTAAATGCATAGCAAAAGCTATGTACTAGAAAAACCAAAACGGTTGATAATTTGGAACATATAAGGAGTATAAAATGGATAGCAACAGCTCAATTTGTTCAATATGCCCTGTGGAGAGCTTCAGGTAGCTTCACCTCTGGACTAGGTAAGGGAAAAGGTTATTTAACATTAATGACCCAGGTAATTCAGTAATAAAAAAACATACCCTGCTTGTCAACGGCAACTTTTTGTGTACCAGACGATCAGTGATCAATGAATATGCTGCTACAAGTGACAAGTCTATTAACTTAATGGACACGATGAATAAGATTTTTTTGAAGTGTGAAAATTTTTAATATTGAGTGTCCGAGGAATAAGATACATCAGAGCATCTTATCTTATAGGCTGAATCTAACATTCTGTACTTGTTTGGGTTCTTCTATGGAATAAATTACTTCATCTATCAATGTGACATTCCTAGAAAGTCCATCTAATGCAAATATGTTAAAAAAAATCTCATTAAAGCCACATAAACTGAAAAAGAAAGGAGCTACTAGATGCTATCAGTAAAGCTTCTGCTAGATGAGACATTAGGACTGCTAGATGTTAGAAACATGGAAGCCAGCCAATAAGGCTGCTGCTGTAGAGTTTAGCAGCTGCAGCGCTGAGAAAGGTGCCCGCCGAACAGGTCCACAACAGTATGTAATCTTGCAGCTATTCTATGCAGCTACTCCAACCTTCATCAAGAAAGCACGTAATCCTACACTTATTCTATGCCTCACAACAGTGTTTGTGCCTATTCCTTGAGTGCGAAGAAAGCATCCACTGAAAGCTGAGGAGTCCCACACTGTTTCTCCTGACAAGATCTTCACCAAAAAGGCTTGTAATCCTGCAGAACAACGAAGTAATATTAACAAACTAAGAAATATCTTGAGACAAAAGTAATGTAGAGGCAAAGTTAGTGTACAAAGAAAAATTATTTACCAGCAACTCTATGCCTCACAGCTCTGTCTTTCTGGATTCCTGAAGTCCGTGGAAAACATGTGTGATGTGTCGAAAGCAAATTGATCCCACACATGTTGTCCACAAATTGCAATATTCTCTGACAGGCGTAGTAGATATACTGGATAATTTACTATCAGCACACTAACTACATACCTGAGGTCTATAGGCCACACTTTAGACACCATTTCTATTTTTTCCAAAGCTTTTTCATATGGATGAGCCACTGCATCCCTATGCAGAGATACCAGCCCAGAACCTAGCTTTAACCGTTCAAACAGTTTCTCGCTGTCTGTCTTTACAGTGGAATCAATGTGGCCTTGTTTCACGAGCCGAGCCTTATATTGGTCGCGAAAAGGGATGGCCTTAGATTTTCCAGCCTTGGGATTGTTACTAGCGCTGTCTTGCCTGAATCTGTACCAGTAGTTAAGCATAGAGTGGCGCTTAGCTATCTCAGTCCATGGCTCATGAGACCTATAAGGTAAGTAAGGCCGATTCCTCAGGATTTTTTTTGCCATTTCCTTCTGTCGCTCACTTCCTGTGTGCCTAAACTCTCTGTTCAGCACCATATCTGCCTCCCTAATGAAATAAATGAGTGCTTCTGTCCCCATTAGGCAAGGATGATTCTGGATCAGTTTCTCAAGCAATGGAACCAGCTTTGGTTAGACACCACGCCACCTCATCTTCAACAGCAAATCCTTAACACTGTCACATAGGTTTTCCACAATATCATCTCCTTCAATTTCTTTCAGTAAGCACTCAAAGTAGTCCGCTGCAGCAATATAGGACACGGATTTGGTCATTACTTTACCGTCGACCTTTTCACCCAAGCGATAGCATTTTGGAACTAATAGCATTGCTTCGCCAGTTGTTGATGACATAGCCACATTTCCTTGATGAATTGAGGGAGCAATGCAGTAGCCACTACTATTGTTCCCCTCCACAATTCTATTCAAGGATGACAAAAACCTCTGACCATCTTTTGAAAGAGTGCACTTTGTACCATCAGATTTTTCAACCAATCTTTGATCTGGCATAAAGTATATGGCTCTATTAACTCTGAAGTAGGCAAGAGGGTCGTGACAAAATTCTGTGTTGCAATCGAAATCGCTATGAAATCTGCGATATGGGAAAATAAAAACATTTAAATAGGTTAAGCAAATATTTTCATTACTCAATTCTCATAATACTCTGTCCCAGAAAGAATGCAATTCTAGCACAATGTCATGTTTTATTGTCTTAAGTTTGACCAATTATAGATAAAAAAAGGTATCAACATTTATGATATCAAATAAATACCAGTAGAACAAGTATGAAATGTATTTTCATAATAAATTGATTTGGAGCCACAAATGTTAATACTTGTTATGACCGATGTCCAATACTCCAGGTGCCGGCCCATTACTGGCTAATGGCGCCATCTGTTAGGGGCTATCGGCCCAGGCGCCATTTGTTAGGGGCTAATTGCCCAGAGTTATCTACTTTTATTTATTTCCTTAGATAAGATATTTAGTCCTTAAATATATGATCTTAGATGGAAGCTAGAGAGGATAAATATCTGTAAACATTGATTGGTGAAAGTTAAGCAAGGCAAATATTCTTGCCTGGCCTCAAGGGCCATCTACCGTGACCCCCAGCCTCCCTCACGTTCTCCTCCTCCAGCATGCCTATGGCAGCCGCTGCTGCCTCCCTGCTCAAGCCACGGCGCCCCAGCGCTGTCAACCTCGCCACCGACCTCCAATATCCTATCCCTACGCTCTTTGCAGCCACGGTAGGATCAAGGACCCTATCAATCTGGTATCAGCGATGTCAGGTCCTCCTCCCACCACCACCCTGTCACCGCCTACCACCACTTTTGTGCCGCCTACCACCACCTCTGTGCCGCCTGTCACCTCGGCGCCGGCAGCACCTTCATCATCGACGCCTGACCCCTTGGTCAAGGCTGTCGCCGACCTTGCTCGCTCCGTCGCCGACATCTACTCTCGCCTCTCTAGCGTGGAGGCACAGAGGCAGCCACCACCATCAGCCACAGCCTCCCTCCCAGCGATGTTTCCTTATGGGATGCCGGGTTATGGGACAACGGCACTGCCGTTCCAAGGTGTGCCGCCAACCGGGCCGGTTCCCATCCATCAGCTTCGGATGTCGTCCTCCCCTTCGCCGATTCCATCTTACGTCATGGCATCGATGGCGGCGCCGGTGTTCACCATGGCAGGCGCTCAACCCTTCACGGCCTTTTACGGGGGCACGAAGGGCCCTCTTCTCTACGCTGGCAGCTCGCCATACTTGTATGGTGTTGTCCAGCCTGGCGCGTCACCATACCTGGATGGCGTTCCCGAGCAGGCCATCCCAGGAGCCGGCCAGGGCATGGCTCCTCCATGCTTCTACAAGCTGGAGTTCACGACCTACAATTGCGCTGAGGATCCCCTGAACTGGCTCAATCACTGTGAGCAGTTCTTCCGTGGCCAACGCACCCTGGCCTCAGATCGCGTCTGGCTTGCGTCATACCATCTGACCGGCGTAGCACAGACTTGGTACTACGCCCTTGAGCAGGATGAGGGCATGCCCACCTGGGACCACTTCAAGGAGCTCTGCAACCTCCGCTTCGCGCCAGCGGTTCGTGGCACCCGCTTGTCCGAGCTCGCCAGGCTGCCTTTCCTGTCGATGGTCCAGGACTACTCCGACCGCTTCAATACGGTGTTGTGTCATGCCCGCAATTTGTCTGCCCCCCTAGAAGGCGGAACTCTTTGTGGGCGGCATACCGGAGCACATCAAAGTTGATGTGGACCTGCGCGAACCTCAGACAGACAGCCATGCACCTTGCGCGCGCCTTCAAGCGTCGCGCCGTGGCCGTGACGCCGGCTCCACCTCAGCACGTTGCCTGGCTGCCCAGCGCCCCGGGCCTGCCGGTGCCACCTTGTCCAGCCACTGCCACGGCCGCCCCTGGAGCCGCGCCTGCGCTGCCCGCGCTGGCTTCAGCAGCGCCCGCTCGACCGTTCCGTCACCTGTCGCCGGCCGAACAGCTGCAGTGTCGCCGGCAAGGGCTCTGCTATAATTGCAATGAGACCTATGTCTGCGGCCATCAATGCTAGCGCTCTTCTACCTGGAGTCGGCCGACCAACTTGACGACGACGTACCTGTGGAGGTGGCAGCCGTTGCTGCCTTTACTGAGGCGACACTTGTGGAGGCTGCACCCCTCCCGATGGTCTCCCTCTACGCCATCGCGGGCATCCGGACAGAGAATGCCATGCACCTACATGTCTACGTCCACGGCCACCGCCTCCTGGCGCTTCTCGACTCCAGCTCCACGCATAACTTCATCGATGCCGGCCTTATGTGCCCCCTCCGCCTGTCCACAGCGCCGCACCCAACCATGCGGATCCTGGTGGCCAACGGGGACCACGTTCCTTGCGAAGGGGTCGCCCGTGACGTCACACTAGCCATCGGCACCGAGTTCTCCATCAGCTGCTACGACATCGACCTCGGTGGCTTCGATGTCATCCTCGGCGTTGACTTCCTCCACACGCTTGGCCCCACCCTCTAGGACTTCGAGGACTTGTGCATGGCCTTCACAAGAGGATCGCGACGCATCCTCTAGAAGGGCCTTGGTTCCTCCCGTGACGACATTCGGGAACCGGCGGCTCGCGTAGTGGCTGCTGTCCCCGCCCACCCGCTGTTGGACCACCTACTCCACCAGTTCGCTGACGTGTTTGAGGAGCCGCGCGGTCTACCCCCTGTGCAACCCTACGACCACCGCATTCATCTGCTCCCCGGGACTGCGCCGGCGGCTGTCCGGCCATACCGGTACCTTAGCTTCAAAAGGACGAGCTAGGGCGCCAGTGCAACGCCATGCTCACCCAGGGCATCATCCGCCCGAGCACGTTGGCCTTCTCCGCCCTGGTGCTCCTAGTGCGAAAGGCCAATAACACCTGGCGTTCTGTATCGACTACCGCGCCCTCAATGACAACACGTCCAAGGACAAGTTCCCAATCCCGGTGGTCGACGAGCTCCTGGACGAGCTCCATGGCGCGCAATTCTTCACCAAGCTCGACCTCCGTTCGGGATACCACCAGGTGCGCATGCACCCGGCAAACGCCGAGAAGACGGCCTTCCGCACGCATCACGACCACTTTGAGTTCCTCGTGATGCCGTTCGGCCTCTCCAACGTGCCCGCCACCTTCCAGGCGCTGACGATGTTGTGCTTGTGTTTTTCGACAACATAGATCTACAGCTCGTCATGGGCCAAACATCTACAGTATGTCCACCTCGTCCTCGACGCGCTCTGGGCACACCACCTTCACCTTAAGCGGTCGAAGTGCTCCTTCAGGGCGCCTTCGGTCGCTTATCTCGGCCATGTCATTTTCGCCGACGGCGTTGCCATGGACAGCGACAAGGTGGCGGCCGTCACGTCATGGCCGATCTCGCGCTAAGCTCACGGATTGCGGGGGTTCCTCGGCCTCGCTGGCTACTACCGCAGGTTCATCCGCGACTTCGGCACAATCGTGGCGGCCCTCACCCAGCTTTTGCGCGTCCTTTGCGCAAGGACACGTTCTCCTAGTCTGAGAAGTCTGAGGCCGTGTTTGAGGCGCTCAAGCGCGCCCTATCCACGGGGTCGGTTCTTCAGATGCCCGTCTTCGACAAGCCGTTCATCATCGACTATGACGCCTCCGGCGCCGGCTTTGAGGCTGTCCTTCACCAAGATGAGGGGCTGCTCGCCTTGTTCAGCCACCCCTTCGCCGCAGCCACCTCAAGTTGGCAGCCTATGAGCAGGAGTTGATTGGCCTCATGCAGGCTGTTCGCCATTGGCGTCCCTATCTCTGGGGTCGGCGCTTCCTCATCCGCACCGACCACTTCGCTTTTTAGTTCTTGCTGGATCAGCGCCTCTCCACCGTGCCACAACACCAGTGGATCAGCAAGCTCTTCGGCTTTGACTTCACCGTTGAGCGCCCTGTCCCACCGCGACGCTTACATCGCCGTGCACGCCGAGGCAACGGTGAACGCTATCTCGGGGCCCTCCTTCCACTTCCTCAACGATATCCGCGCCGCCACTACTACCGCTGCTGATGCTCGCCGTCTTCTTCAGCAGCTACAGGACAGCAAGCTCAGTGAGCCGTGGCGCATGGCAAAGGATCTCCTGCTGCATGGGTCACGCATCTACATTCCGGAGCACGGTGACCTGCGCCACCAGGCTATTGCCTTGGCGCACACGGCTGGCCATGAAGGCATGCAGAAAACGCTACAGTGCCTCCGGGGCGACTTCTTCATCCCCAGCGACCATGCCTTGGTACAGGATTTTGTTCGTACCTGCAGCATATGCAAACGCAACAAGACGGAGACATTGCAGCCAGCCGGCTTGCTGCAGCCCCTCGACGTGCCGTCCCAAGTGTGGGCCGACATCTTGATGGACTTCGTTGAAGGCCTTCCCAAGGTCCATGGCAAGTACGTCATCCTCATAGTGGTCGATGGCTTCTCCAAGTACGCCCACTTCATCGCCCTTGGCGACCCCTACACCGCTGCTTCGATCGTCTGTGCCTTCTTTGAGGGAATTGTTTGCCTACACGGTTTTGCCTACTCCATCGTCAGCTTCACGGGCCATGTGTGGCACGGCCTCTTCAAGATGGCCGGCGTCACACTGCACATGAGCACGGCCTTCCACCCTCAGACGGACGAGCAGTCCGAGGTCGTCAACAAGGTGCTCACCTGCGTTGTGTCACTGGCGACTGCCCGCGTGCATGGGTGGATTGGCTGCCCTGGGCGGAGTACTGCTACAACACGTCCTTCCACACCGCCCTGCGCACGACGCCCTTCGAGGTGGTCTATGGGCAGCCTCCACCGCCCCTGCTACCCTACTCTGCAGGCACCGCCCGCACGGAGGCCATTGACAACCTTCTCTGCGAGCGTGATGAGTTCTTGGCCGAAGTTCGGGAACGCCTCCTACAGGCGCAGCATGTCTCCAGGCGCTACTACGATGCCAACCATCGCGACATGGAGTTTGTCATGGGTGACTGGGTCTGGCTGCGCTTGTTCCATCGCCAGACACGCACGCTGGACCCTCGCGCCAAAGGCAAGCTCGAGCCCCGCTACGCCGGTCCGCTTCAGATCCTGGAATGCGTCGGCAAGGTGGCCTATCGACTCCAACTTCTAGACGGCACCCGTCTGCACAATGTCTTCCACGTGGGCTTGTTGAAGCACCACCGCGGCGACGCCCCGCCTGCTCCGGGGCTGATGCCTCCTACCCAGGATGAGCGTCTCCTGCCTGCCCCAACCAAGGTCCTGCGCGCAGCTCCACCGAGATGTCTGGCACATCCTCGTTCAGTGGCTTGGCATGACCGCTGAAGACACTACCTGGGAGCCGCTCTGGGAGTTCCAAGACCTCTACCCCGAGTTCCAGCTCGAGGACGAGCTGTTTCTCTAGGCGGGGAGAGATGTTATGACCAGCGTCCAATACTCCAGGCGCCGGCCCATTAGTGGCTAATGGCGCCATCTGTTAGGGGCTATCAGCCCAGGCGCCATCTGTTAGGGGCTAAATGCCCAGAGTTATCTACTTTTATTTATTTCCTTAGATAAGATATTTAGTCCTTAAATATAGGATCTCAGATGGAAGCTAGAGAGAATAAATATCTGTAAACATTGATTGGTGAAAGTTAAGCAAGGCAAATATTCTTGCCTGGCCTCAAGGGCCATCTACCGTGACCCCCAGCCTCCCTCACGTTCTCCTCCTCCTCCAGCACGCCTAGGGCAGCCGCCGCTGCCTCCCTGCTCAAGCCACGGCGCCCCAACACCGTCAACCTCGCCCTGGACCTGCAATCTCCTATCTCTATGCTCTTCACAGCCGCGGTAGGATCAAGGATCCTATCAATACTATTCAATAGAAACTTGATCAAACGTGAACCACTTTAGCTGGCACGCAACACATAGCTGCATTCTTTTTAAGACAGAGGTAGTAATACTAAATAATAATACTAAATACATACGTCAATTGTAGAATCGGCGGTGGACTATCATCGCAGCAATGTAAGGGAGCCTGATTGAACCTTTGAAATCTGGAATGCAACAATTTGATATAATAATCACTGTTGAATGGAGTTGTCTTGACATCAGTGCTATGTGTAATCAACACAACAGCAACCTGGAATACAATTGCAGGAACAAAAAATCAATAAAAATCTGTAGAGGCAATCTTTATAGAGGTCAAGTCTACACTCAATCAAATTTCCAAGTAAAGAAAACACTCCTTGATATTCAGAAGGCAGTGGGCACTAATAAACTAATTGGTTTATTTCACAGATGGACACGAACAAGGCATGAAAAATTACCCTCTGCAAGCATTCAACAAATTTTATGCAATGAAGTCAGGAAAACATGCCTGCCTGTTCTCACATCCAACAGCGATCATGAGAGGCGTTTGTCCTGCCTTGTCAATGGCATCAACTTCAGCACCCTCCTTAGCGAGCAACTCACACAGCTCAACATTTGCAGAACTTGCAGCTCTATGCAAGGGCGTGCAGCCCAACTGAAAAGAAGCAGCGGAGATTCACGTGTTTAGCAGATCAGTTTGGCTCCTGACAGCAAGTGTATGATAATGTACAAAGAGGCATAGTGATAGCATAACAACAATCAGCATATTTCTTTCTCTTTTTGTGTGTGTGTGTGTGGGGGGGGGGGGGGGGGGGGGGGGGGGGGGGGGGGTCTAGAACTATGCCAAACCAAATGCTTCACAAGAAATATTAGATGTTATGAAACATTATATTTTATATTGATGATTTTAAGGATTCAAGGGACCTTTTCCTTCTCCATTGCATTACCTTAGGACAGAAAAAGATTCATCATTTACAGACCCATATTATAATCCATCTCACCCTTGACGGCTCAACGCTAACATAAGTTTCAACGTCACCAAAAAGACCTACTGTTTTCGAGAGAAAAAACCAAAAAGACCTACTTAGAAGAGAACCAAAAACTATAGATATCGACTGGCCAGGAGCTGGGCTATCAGTCAGTACATGAAACTCAATCTATGTTTACTCTTCTTTGGATTGGATTTGAGTTTTACCACCAAAGAAGGCCTTTGCACGTTATTTTAGATTGTTGAAAGTATACAAACCTCATCTTTCTTGTTGATGACAGCATCATGTCTAATCAGCAGAACAGCAGCCTGGAATGCAATTGTAGGAATAAAAATTAGTAAAAAATCTGTCTAGACAATCTTCACAGAGCAACCTTGAAATCAGTCAAGTCTATCCACACTCAATCAAACTTCCTAGTAAAAAAACACTCCTTGATATTCAGAAGGCAGTGGCCCACCAATAAACTAATTGGTTTATCCTGTTAAAAACAAGTTGAAAAGGCTATAATCATCATAATGAAGTGTCAATAGCAACATAGATGGGCATCCAAGATGCATTTTGGAACACAGCAAATCATTAAATCAGCAGAAGCACGGAAAAGGCACTGTTACTTCACAGATGGACACGAGCAAGACATGAAAAATTACTCTCTCTGCAAGCATATCAACAAATTTTATGCAATGAAGCCAGAAAAACATGCCTGACTATTCTCACATCTAACAGCCATCATCAAAGGCGTTTGTCCTGCCTTGTCAACGGCATCAACTTCAGCGCCTTCCTTAGTGAGCAACTCACACAGCTCAACGTTTCCAGCACATGCAAGGGCGTGCAGCCCAACTGAAAAAAAGCAGTTGGAGATTCACGTGTTTAGCAGATCAGTTTGGCTCCTGACAGCAAGTGTATGATAATGTACAGAGAGACATAGCGATAGCATAACAACAATCAGCATATTTCTTTCTTTTTTTTGGGGGGTGGGGGGGGGGTGGTTAGGGGATGGGGGGTCTAGAACTATGCCAAACCAAATGCTTCACAAGAAATGTTAGATGTTATGAAACATTATATTTCATATTGATGATTTTAAGGATTTAAGGGACCTTTGCCTTCTCTATTGCATTACCTTAGGACAGAAAAACCTTCAGCATTTACAGACCTATAATATAATCCATCTCACACACAACACTAGCAAAGTTTCAATGTCACCAAAAATACCTACTTAGAAGAGAACCAAAAACTATAGATATCGACTGGCCAGGAGCTGGGGCATTAAACCTATGTTCAGTCATTACATGAAACCCAATATATGTTTACTCTTTTTTGGATTGAATTTGAGTTTTACCACCAAAGACCATTTGCAAGTTATTTTAGATTGTTGAGAGTATACACACCTTGTCTTTCTTGTTGACATTAGCACCATAGGCTATTAGCTTTTCAGCTATGTCAAGCTTCCCTTTGTTCACAGCATAATGAAGAGCAGTCTGGCCATCATCAGTAACCAGGTTAACATCAGCACCTGGTATTACAAATTTATGATTGGACAAGTTGGGGAAAAACAAAAGAATTATATAGACAATACTTCTGATTTTTCCCCTAAAAATAAATCCAACAGGGAAGGTGGAACACAAACTCACTTGAATAGCAGCAAAGAGAATGTAGTGACATAATGTTAATAATTTATAACTAGCAGAAACTACTAGAGTGTATTAGAAGCTAAAATACTTCACAATTCTTATTCAAAAAAGATAAGTTTGTGATGAAATGAATTGTTGATCTACAGTATGCTGGAATGGGCCGATACTGGCACATTCTATTCCAAGTGGACAGGTGACAAATAGGAATTCATCAGAAAGCTTAGGGGAAAAGATCAGCAATTCTCTAGAAAATAGCCCTGTTTGGGAAATTCTTGCCAAAACCAGCGTGCTCAGAATAGGAGCCTACACAAGGATGTGGGAAAAATAGCAGCGATATGCTGATATGGCAATATACATGGATACCCAAGAGGTAAAACAAGCACCACATGTCTCAGATATTCAACACCAAAGTACCAACATCTATTTGAATGTCGCAGGCCTATAGTAGATATGTTCCATTAATGTGTTAAGCACCATGTTCCCATATGAATAAACACCTAACCATCTGTCTACCGCCGCATGAGTAAATTAACCATATCATTCTGAAAAGGAAAAAACTGAGAGATACCATGCTCTGCTACAGCCATGGATGTCAGCTGTTACTTTGCTTGTCCAGGATGCACAAACCAGGACAATACAAAACAGGGAAGTTCTGCATATAGGAACCAGTAGGAGGACATTGGCAACCAGGAGCAATATCCATGATGATTTTAGCCATGAGCAATTACCATTAGCAAATATTGACTTGAAATGTTACAGACAACAGAAATCCCATGCCCATTAACCACTATGGTACCGCATCAAATTACAAATCACACGCATCAATAAATCAGCCAAATTATCCAAAGAGGAACAAAATAAGTAACATATAGCAAGTAATACTGCGCTTTGCATTGTCACCTGAGTCATGATGCTCAAATTTGCACTAATTACTGCAATTTTCAGAAACTGATCGCAGAAACAATGTCATTCAGAAAAAAAATCAATACATCAATCCCGTCATGTACTACCAATTTTTCACCAACTAATAATCCTAAGAAATCCGTGGCGGAAATAGTACAGTTTACCCACACGTATCGGCCGGGCTGGTCTCGTACCTCGCTCAAGGAGGATGTCGATGATGTGAGAGTTGCCAGAGCTCGACGCGGAGTGGACCGGCGCCCACCCCTCCTTGTCCTGCGCGTTCAGGACACTTGCCGCAGCGTCAGCACCGCACTGGGAAAGCGGGAGCACCACCTAAACCAGGGAAACACCGCAAAGCCGTCAAAAACCCTAAACCCAGTTTTCACCCATATTGGATTCTAGAGAGTAGAAGGCCCCTTTGCGTGCCTGGGGATGGCCGGCGGCAACGGCGACGTGAAGGAGTGAGCGGCCGTCCTCGTTACGCAGAGAGAGGTCGGCAGGGGCGAGGGAGGCGAACGCGGCGGCGTCGCCGGACTCCGCGCTGCGGAAGAGCTCCTTCTCCGACGGCGGCCTCTCCCCGACGGCGGGGAGGCGAACGCGGCGGCGTCGCCGGACTCCGCGCTGCGGAAGAGCTCCTTCTCCGACGGCGGCCTCTCCCCGCCGCCGGCTTTATCGACGTCCATTGCCGCGGCCGGCTGTCACACCCGTCGCCGCCGGCGAGGTCGCTGTCGACGTGAGCGATCAAGCGGTCGCAGAACAGTGATAACTGGTTCGGATGGAAAGCTTCTCACTTTTCTCTTTCTCTCTTTTTTCTTTTTTTTATAGGAGTTTCACACTTTTCTGGTTTACGTTTGTGTGCTGAATTTAGTAAGCTCTAAGCTGTGAAAAGTTGAAACAACTATCAAACTTAGCCATTTCTCTATTTTCCTTAAAACGGTTCGAAAGCATCTCTCAGTTTTCATTTTTTTTTTGGAAAAAAACAGAAACCAAAAACCGAAAGGGTCCAAAATAATATGAAATTATACTACGCGAAAAGAACCGGTTTTTTAAAAAACAGCTTCAAAATTCAACTGTGTTGGCATTCTATTTCTTATAGTGAAAACACTTACCATAAACAGTGTTTTTCTCTCATAACAAATCAGCATCAGCAGCTTTTACTGCTAACCGAATAGGGCCTAAACAAAATACTGCCTAAGCAATTATCTTTCAGCTCCACGTGTCAGTCCTCCTTCTAGCAGCATTGTGAGGGTTTTCAGCTCCACGTGTCAGTCCTCCTTCTAGCAGCATTGTGAGGGTACAAATTAAGACCCTGTTTGGAGGCCTCCTCTAGGCTACCTTGTTTAGATTAAAAAAAATTTCACCCAAAACTATCACATCGAATCTTTCGTCATATGCATAGAGTATTAAATATAGACGAAATAAAAAAAACTAATTGCACAGTTTACGTGTAAAATGTGAGACGAACGTTTTGAACCTAATTAGTCTGTGATTTGACACTAAAGTGCTACAGTAACAAATATGCTAATGACGGATTAATTAGGCTTAATAAATTCGTCTCGCGATTTCCAGGTAAGCTATGTAATTAGTTTTTTTATTAGTATCCGAAAACTCCTTTTGACATCGCATAGAACATCCGATGTGACATTTTTACCAAAAACTTTTCGCATCTAAACAAGCCTTCACCTCCTAGCAGTATTGTCGTGGAGCCGACAGATCAGGCTGGGCAGATTTCAACCGACACCAAACAACCGAGCTGAGCCGAAGCCGAACTACCGAAATTCTCGGTTTCACCGGTGTTCGGTGGTCGGTTCGGTTACTACTTTCGTGCATTTCGGTGCATTGGCTTGGTGTCGGTTTTCAATGCTGGTACGCCGAATAACCGACGACCCAACTGAACTTTGCACCGCTTAGGACTCGAACCATCTCGTGCATCCACCTCAGCCCATCTCGCTGCCTTCGCCCAGTAGCACATTGGCAAACAGCCACGCACTAGCAACTCAGTAAGCCCGTCATCCTCTTTCGTTCCTCTCACCTCTCGGTCTTCTCGCATCTGGTGGCAGCGGTGTCGGCGTCAGCGCTGAAAGCCCAAGTTTGATTTTGGTAATTAATGACACCAAGTTGCTAATGTCATGTGTTAAGTGATTTAAGTTAGGCATAAGCAACACATGTGATGAAGGTGCCTGTGGCATGGAGTGGTGGCCACAAGATCATATAGAGATGGTGCATGGACATGAAATGATGGTCATGGTGATCAAGCATGAGGAGATGGACATGGAACAAAGTGATCAAGGCAAAGGTATAATCATAGGGTTTGCTTTTGCCGGTCTAAAATGAGTAGAGAAGTGATTGACCGGGTTTAGGATTGATAGCCGACTATCAAGAGGGGCAATCACGGTTAGCTCGTGAATCAAGTGCTACTAGGTCATCATCTTGAGCATATGCATTAGGATCTAGTAGAGAGCTAACGTAACGCCTTGAAAAATGATTGTGAAAATGCTAACACATATGCACATGGTGTTTTACACATGATGGTGTTGGCACATTTGCGAAGGCGGCGGTGTTTGAGCGGTAGTGAGGGGTTTGGGATTCAGGCGTTTTCGAGGAAATGAAATGCCTATTTTCCATTGCGCCGGAGGTTGAAAAAGTGGTGAAAGCACGGAAGTGTTTCATGAGCTAAAACATGTGCTTTAGTGATACACATATGAAGAGTAGCTCATAAGGAACAAGGGTGATCAAGCGGAGCGATCAAACGATGAATTTTCGCAGAGATACAAGCGACAGACGCCGGCCTTGGAACCGACAGGCGCTGACGTCAGCGTCTGTCGGGCAACCCTAAGACAGGCGGCACTGGTGAGTGTGATAGACGCGCTGCCGACTTCGCGACAGACGCAGGCGCGGGCACTGTTGTCGCTTCTGTCGACAAAGGGTTTGCTCTGGCGCGCGCGGGCTTGCGCGACAGACGCTGGACCACGTCTGTTGGTGCAGCAGCGGATGCGTCCGTCGAGCGTTCGACGAAAATGTCTACTGGACCGCGTCTGACGGTGGTGAGGCGGCGTCTGTCGGTCGCGACAGACGCATCTGACGCGTAGAGCGCGAGCGCGGTGAACTCCAACGGTCGGGACACGTGGCTGCTCGGGGGTGCGACAGACGCGCCTATAGCGTCTGTCGGCTTGGTGACAGACGCTACTGTGCAGCGTCTGTCGCCCCCGAATTTTGCCCAGTGAAGGGTATAACGGCTAGTGGCTTTTCTATTCGCTATAAATAAGAGGTGGCCGGCCCTTAGGGGGGGTTCTCTCTTGCACATTTGAGATATTGAGGCACACTTTGAGCTAGATAACTTCCCCCTCCACTCATCTCCTTGCTTGGTTGCATACTCTAGAGAGATTGAGTGAGATTCAAGTGCATTACATTGAGAGTTGCATCTAGTGGCACTTGATTCTTGAGTTTGCTGCGGATTGCTTGTTACTCTTAGGTGTTTCCCGACACCCTAGACGACTTAGAGCAGCGGTGGTGTTGAGCTCATGATTGGAGATTGTTTCGAGCCTCACCAAGCGATTATGAGGGGTTCTTGAGCCTTCCCCGCGGGAGTTCGCGAATTGGCTACTCTAGTGGAGCTCGTGGCTTGGAGGATCCCCATCTTGTGAGTGGATGTGCGGCACCCGCTAAGGGTTCAACTCTTGATAGTTGATTAGCTCACGATCCATCAAGTGGGTGCATTGCCACAACGAGGAGTAGCTTGCCAGGAAGCAAGTGAACCTCGGTAATAAATCTTGTGTCATCTTATTGCTGAGGATTTCATTTGTGTATGTGATCACGTTGATTGATTGGTACATTGGACATATCTCTTCTCATCAACGTTGGTATATCTTTTCAAGCTCGCTGCTTTACTTATTGTTCTTTGCCTTGTTTAGCTTGAGTAGAATAGCTTATCACTTAGGGGTAATTAGTTTAGAGACTTAGCGTTGTTGGTGTGAACTAGAGGTCATAGCCTTGCACTAGAATTGTATTTGTGGCTTGCTTAAAAGTAGTTGAGCTAGTGCTAGAATTAGCTTCGCCATCTTATTTACTAACTTGTTGTTTAGTAAAGCTTGTAGAAAATTTAAATAGCCTATTCACCCCCTCTAGCCATTTGGACCTTACAGGCGCCGGCAACTTGGGCGACACGCGAGATGTGCGCTACTGAGACTGGCGGTAGGTCAGGGTCGAGGCGTGGGGCCAAGTGCTAGGGGCTATAGCTGCGAGGGCGAGCGACACGCCGGACGCCGGATGCCGGATGGACAACGGGACGGCTGGACGGGGCTTCAGCGAGTACTCCATTAACGTCTCTGCATGGGTGCAAGCTACTAGCCTAATAGCTTGCTGGATATTGATTCGATTTGCTTGCTTGTTTCGTATGAGCGTGACTTCTCCATTCGATTTGGATCAACACAGTACTGGTTTCAGCAGGAAGATGGTTGAGGAACGCGAGCAACGAGGAAACTTCGGTACTGAGCCGAACACTGAACCGATCATACCGAAACCAAAGTCCTCGGTTTCTCCATTTCCCTTGCACCGATCGGTTTGCAGTTCGTCCAAGACCGAACTTTCCTTACACCGAAGAAACCGAACCAAACACGTCGGTTAAACCGATTGCCCAGGCTGACCGACAGAAGCCTCGAAACTGTGGTTCGTTCGGCTCCTCCCTTTTCGCAGTTCATTTTGTGCTAGAGCCACAATGGTTTTCTGGAGCCACAATGATTTTCCCTGTGCTATAGTAGTCTGTGGTACGAGACAGTGCACAACAATAACTACTACTAAACAGTGCACCCAAATAGGGCATAAATAGTTACTACTACTAATGCTATCTATTGAGTACCTAACAGTGGGGTTACTTAAACCTCGCATTAGTGTCGAAAGAATATGATTAACCCCTGAATGATTCTCTTAATTGGTCAGAGGCTTGGGCCTATGTCGTGCGCTTGCACGCCCTCCCCCTGATAACGAAGAAGGCCCGCTAGGCTCGAAGCGGCCCATCTAGGAAGTAGCCTCAATGACAGGAAAAAGATGGAGGAAATTATTTGCTTGGCTTTAAAAGAAAGTGTTGCATAGCTTCTTCCTTTTTCTCACGAACTTGTTTATTTGGCACTAAAACGAATTTTCTTTAGTTTCTTGGCCCTTTTGTTACTTCGATGGACTAACGGTGTTAAGTTACATGCAAAATTACTATTTTACCCTTGACATCGAAAGCAACGGTTTAGCAATATACATTTGCTTTGTATAGGTCTTTCAGGTTGCCTACTATCAATAATTTTTCCAAAATAAGGTACGATATTTTTTCAAGCATGGAATTGTTATTTTTATTATATAGCACAATTGTAGGTTGCTGAACTGTTGCTTTTGGCGTCAGGGGTAAAATAGTAATTTCACATGCAACTTAACACGGTTAGCTCATCAAACTAACGAAAAGACCGAGAAACCAAAGGAAAATCGTTTTAGGGCCAAATAAGCAAGTTCGTGAGAAAAAGGGTCAAGAAACTAAGCAGCTTATAGGGCCAATGAAATAATTTCCTCAAAAAAATGCCTTAGACAGGCCCTCGATCAAGTCCCACGTTCGAGGGCTTCGGAAGCTCCCGAGCATGCCGAAACCCATACTAGAATCGTGGATCCTTGTCATGTCATCCCGACCTACCTTTCATCCACGTGATATAGGGAATCTCTTATCAAACTCTAACAACGGCCCAGATCCTGACACACGAATAGAGTCCCAGAGCTCCATGCACTGTAGCAACTCTGTCTCCATGCCCTCGCAAGGCTGTGTTGGCCACTCCTGGTCCGGAGTCATGCTCGGGTGTAGGGTCGAGATGGTGGAGTAGAGGGGGGTGAATGGTCCTTTCTAAAACTTAATCGCGCCGACTAACCGAAACAAATGCAGAATTAAAACTATCGGTCTAGCCAAGACTACACCCCTCTATCTAAGTTCACAAGCACCTTATAAAGATCCTAATTAGGCAACAAAAGGTGCCAGGCTAGCTAGTGCTCACCTAACCAATTCTAGCTTGCAAGGTCACACAAACCTATGTAACTAGTACTTCAAGCAATCCAGGGAGAACCTACACAATCGAGTGATGCAAAGCGCACAAAGCCTAAGCTTATTAGCAATGCTCAATAACAAGGCTATACAAGCCAAATTAGAGAGCGTAAATTACTTAGCTACATAAACTAAGCAATGTGGCTAACAAGGTTACTCAAACTAAATTAGTCACGTAAGAGCTACTTCTAGCTACACAAACAAGAAGGCAACTAGCAAGCTACACAAGCTAACTAGTTACAAGAGCAACTACACAAGCACAATGTATAAGAAAGTAAATACAAGCTTTTGTAATAGGAATGCAAACCAAGGGATGACAAAGTTGACACGATGATTTTCTCCTAAGGTTCACTTGGTTGCCACCAAGCTACGTCCCCGTTGTGTCGACCGTTCACTTAGTGGTTTGGCGGCTAATTGGCATCACCCGCCAAGGCCACATGTTGGGCACCGCAAGAACCTACCCACAAGTGAGGGTAGCTCAATAACACGCTCTACTAGTGTTGCTCTTCGCGGTTCCTGCGGGGTGAGCACGGTACCCCTCATAATCTCTTCTCCGAAGCACCGCACAAGCTTCTTGCGTGCTTCGACGGATACCACCACCAAGCCATCTAGAATATGGCAACCTCCAAGAGTAACAAGCACCACTATCTTGTAACTCGATCACCTAGTGCCACCCGATGCAATCTCACAATGCAACACACTAGAATCACTCACTCGTAAAGGATTTGCACTTCTCACAAGCACAAGTGAGTTAGAGGCTTCTCAAACCAAGCACACACAAGGGCAACACATTCCCATGGTGCTCAACCTCAGCCAAGCCCGAGCTCCACCTCTATTTATAGCCCCCAAGCCAAATCGAACCATTGGAGCCTTGGAACACTTTTCTATGCGGTCTCCGGACAGCAATGTGCGGGCACCGGACAAGGGGTGATGGTGCCCCAACGGTTCAATTGTAACGGCTATTTCAAACTAGTCGTTGGACAAGTGGTCACCGGACAAGGGGTGGAGGTGCCCCTCGACGAGTTTCCTTCCTCTCTGGAAAAATAGGGCGGTGCCACACCGTCATGGTCACTGGACAGTCCAGTGACCCAAACTTGCTCCAAATTGAAACCCACCACTTCAGGCTTGTATAGCTACTCATTAGCTTTCCAAAAGGTCTTAGATCATCAAAATCGGAGTTTGGAGCTAGGAGTTATGCCTGAAATACGAAAGGGTGATGCTGCTATTTTTAGGCACTGCCCTAGGGTGGCGGTACACACCCAAGGGTGGCGGTGCCCTGTCCGATGCACACCAGAAAGGGCAGTGCCACCCTCTACAATGGCTGCAAGTTGGCCAAGAGTTATGTAGCAACTTCCGACCCCCAGACAACCAAAAGTTTGCCCTTTTCTTTGCCTTTTCAACTCCAAATTGATCCAAAACAATTCCAACACCTTCTCCTTTGCAAATGTACCAACACCACCATGTGTTCACCATCTTGTGCATGTGTGTTAGATTTTCACAAATATTTTTTTAAAGGATCAATACTCAATTCACCACGCCACTTGATCATAGCAACGATGCAAATTTAGATCACTCGAGTGGCACTTGATGACCGATATGTTAACAAGTTTACCCTTCTTAATAGTATAGCTATCTATCTGAAACCTAGTCATCATCTTCTCTACACACCTATGACCGGTGAAATGAAATGCCCTATAGGTTATACCTTTGCCTTGCGCATTCCACTCCATCTCCTTTGATGTTGATGCAACACATGAACCAACCAATCATCAAATGATATGATCCACTTAATATCATCATGTGACCGTATTGGTTCATCGATCTTGACCTCACTTGCTCTTCACCGTTGCTTCGGTCCATTGGCTCCAAGTCATCACCCAACTTGCCCTTCACACTTGCAACCGGCCCGTCGAGCCAAGCCTCATCTTGATCTTCTCCACCTTGATCACATGACTCCATGTCATGTCTCATATGCAATGAGCTCCTTCATCACATGTGTGAGCATTGCAACATCTCCAAGCCATTTTCACCTCCATGGCATGTGTTACTCACACACATGTACCTATGGACTAATCACCTGTGTATCTCACATTAAACACATTTAGTCCACCTAAGTTGTCACTTAATTACCAATACCAAACAAGGACCTTTCAATCTCTCCCTTTTTGTAATTGATGACAACTCTATAAAGATATGGAAATTAAGCACTTTTGGATTCATGTTGCTTGCCCAAGAAATTTTACCATGTGTAAATGATTTCGAACAAGTACTATAAACCCAAGTTGGTAGTATTAGCTCCCCCTACATATGTGCTAGTGTGTTTGGTTTAAAGCTTGCACATATGTATAGACTGGAATTATAGGAGAGTAATTACTACCTATGATGCTAAGTTGTAGAGAATAAACCTTTGAAGCATGATACTAATCGGAGTTGCATTGCACCATGAGTAGCTAGACAACATAAACACTAGAAACCCTGTGAGATCAACAATACAAGCAAGGTTCTAGTACTACATGTAGAAGCACAAGTCTAGCTACCATCCTATGCATGCTAGTTATCAAATCATCATTCAAGTTCTACAACTAGCATACACCACATAAGCATGCATATTAAATTTAAAACTTATGCAATGCAAGCAAGCATATGAATATGCACATATTAAATGCAGAAAATCAAGTTCATGAGCTTGCTCCCCTTACTTGTTGTTGGTATTTATTAACGTGTCACTTGTTCTAACTACTTAGCCACCTATTATAAACCTACACCTCCTACCTTAACTAGGTTGTCATCCCTAGTATAGATGCAAGAGATATGTATGAATACTACCTAGCATTACTGCTAGAATAATACTAAGCAGTTAATATTAATGCAAGTGACTAGAATGAATGTATATCTAAAAATATCAGGTATCTGCAAGCACACAAATAATTATACCATTGTAGCTTTTACTCGGGAGTATTCCAGAGTATCGTATTTATCCACTGGGAAACAGTGTTAAAAGAGGTTGATAGTTCACAATCATGTATCCACTAATTAATATACCAACTAGACCTAGATAAAGGTGAGTGATAAGTGATAGGAGTTATGCATAATAACACACACATTAGAGAATCCTATGATAAATGAGTAGCATAGCTAAGTTGAGAGGACAAAGGGAGAGTTCAAGGTCCCTATATTCTTCTCTACTACTTTGGTTCTATGATAACTGAAGCATAGGTAAATATAGCAATCACACAATAACACTTTAGAGCAGCAGTACCTTTCCGACTCTCAAGGGGGGTGAGAAAGTGTAGTCAGGGGAAGGCTACCAAAAAGCTCTATGAAACACCAACCCTAACGTGGTGGATTATAATAATCTACAGTGCTGTCACCTCTATAGCTACCACAACTAACCGGAGGATTGGGCGCAATCTCAGGTAACCTCTAGTCTAGACACCATGTCTACACTATTAATTACTACTCTAATCACTATAGATAACTAGAGCACTTAATACGAGTGCAGATCCCATGCCAAGGTATAATAACTATACTAACCAATCACATGAAAGGCATAAAAGTAGATAGAGAAGATACATATATTAAAGCATAAGTCTTGCAAAGGTAAGATACACAGACATACCAGACCTCCAAAGAATTCTCCAAAACCTGAGCGTAGCTCAACTATCCCTAACTCTCAACTAGAACTAATCTACTACATTGGAGAGAGAGGTAGATCCATTCAAGGGACCTCTCTCAATCCAAGCCCTAGCTAGAGAATATGAATTAGTGTTTCAGGGATGATCTTAATCCAGGTGGTACAGGGCTGCTTATATAGGCCGGTGGGATGCACCAGAGCCCTCGGATCAAACCGACATTGATCAACGGTGGATATGCAACCCCTAAGGCGATGGAGAACCGACATGCGAAGGCGGCTGTCGAGTGGGACCAAGCTAGGTCGGCCGACCTAGGGGTAGGGCCAGCTGGCCCTGCCCTATGCCAGGTGGGCCGCCCTTTGGGTGGCTGTCCTCTAGTGTCTTCTAGAGTCTTCTTGAGTTAGAGTCGGTTTATAATTTGATATTTTTCCCGTTGTCCTTCATATCTCTCTCCCTTTTCCTGATAACCCCCTGCAGAAACATAGATTCACCAAATTTATGGAATTATATCAGTATAAACCCTAATTCTATGTTGGAGGTTGATATATGCCCTTATTCTTGTTTGGTTGACAGTTTAAAATGAACAATAACTACTGTCAACAAGTTCCTCCATGCTTAACCTTTGATAGTCCCTTAGCAAAGCCAACTTAGCAATGGATACAGGAGTTCTTTAGAATTTTAAAAATATGGTAACAACTCCTCGAAAGCACACATGTATTCAATCAAGAATTTCCCTTCAGATTTAGAGTAAACTATTCTGACTTTCAAACTTACATCTATTACCCTCAACTATGGAGCTTATAGCCTTCACTTGGGTCTTG
This sequence comes from Saccharum hybrid cultivar R570, assembly GCA_038087645.1. NCBI lineage: Eukaryota > Viridiplantae > Streptophyta > Magnoliopsida > Poales > Poaceae > Saccharum > Saccharum hybrid cultivar. Next base: position 8,603,360 of record JAQSUU010000005.1, on the reverse strand, counting down.
AGCAATTGAAAGACAGAATGGTTAAGTCAAGCACTATGTCTCAAGCTCTTTTGTTCTACTCTTATCCTAGAGTTTTTGTAAGTTTTCAAAATAAAACTCAGAGATTCCTTTGTATGACCCCCACTTGCTTGTCAACTCTTCTTGGTCCTTCAAATCCTCTGAAACTCAAATAGACAGCAAAACTTGTGGAACGGGTTAAGCATTAATGGTTGGCTACTTAAGCCTTAGTTGTCTAGAGCCTTTGAGATTGTTTCTGGTTTTCTTCTGAGTAGAGTTTCAGTAGGATCATTTTCTTAAAATTTTTGTATTTTTGTATTTTGTATGATGTAAAGAAAATATAACAAGATGAATGCACACTTATATTTTTTTATTTTTATGCCACCACGGTGAATATTCCTGTGAGTTTTTACACGCCACAAAATTATTCACATGGGGCTTAGGATTTATGATGCAGTGCAATAAACAGATTTTTTATTTTCTTTTTAATGCAATGTTAATGCAAGGAAGTAAACATGCTAAAGGAAAATTATTCTATGCAATGCAAAAGAGTAAATATGGATAACTACCGATTTTACCTCCCGGTGAGGGTTCAGTGTTTTAAGTCCTCTGAATTTGACTTCTTACCTAGGGCATGAGTGAGCTCATTGACCTCTTTCTTGAGGGTCTCATTCTCAATCATTAGTGAGACATCACAAATTAAACCATCACTAGTAGATAAGATAGAAGTGGAGGTGCTACAAGAAGGGTTAGTGGGAGCAACATTAATAGAACTATAAGAAGATTCATCAATAAGATCACATGTTAATCCCACATTACAAGTCACGATCACTTGCTCCATCTTGGTCTCCTTCTCCTTAGCTTGCTCAAGTAGAGAGGAGTGAGCTTTTTCAAGCTTAGTATGAGCATGCCCAAGTTCCTCATGGTCTTCCTTTAGACACTCATGAGATGTTTGGAGCTCATCAAAGGATTGCTTAAGAGCTTTTTGGTCTTTTTGCAATGCTTTGCACTCATTTCTCTTCTTTTCATAGCCAGTACTAAGTTGCTCACATATCTCTATGAGCTCATCCTTGGAGTAGTCCTCCTCATCATTACTCCTATAATCATCACTTTCATTTTCATCATCACTTTCATTATATTTTACCTTAGTGGGCTTTGCCATAAGGTGTTGACGGTCCTTAAGTACCAAATATAGTTATCAAATAAATAAAGAAAAGGATCCAAATGCAACCAACACCTAGACTTAGGGTTTTATCTGACAGAATTCCACGAGTTTTGGTGTTTGTCTGTTTCTACAGGGGGTTATCAGAAAATATGGAGGAAAGGCCCACACGTCGGGTTTACATAGAGATAATAACGTGTTCACCGATTTTCTATCATCTAGAAGACTCCAGAAGCCACGAGATCGAACGGGAGGCCGAACGGGCCCGGAGGCAGGGCGCCCGCCCTGCTCCCTAGGGCGCCCGCCCTCGCCTAAGAGCCAATCAGGCTCCGTCTCGCGGATTATGCTCCACCGACCTAAGGGATCAAGGAAAACAGTGCGATTAATGTCGGTTTGATCCGACGGCCCACGTTCACTTGAGGGGGCTATATAAGCAGGACCCCTGGCCCCTAGAGGAGGCACTCCCTCATTCTCAATTCCTCAAACCCTAATCTCAGGAGGAGAGTCTCTGATCAAGCCCTAGAGCCACCACATCAACTAGATCTCTAGTATAGCATAGCTACATAGGATTAGAACTAGAAGGAGTCAATCTCCGATTGGTTTCTGGATCTGTCAAGAGGATTCTTGGTAATTCCTTTACTGTTCTTCATTGTTCATCTTTGTTCTTCAATATTATGAATACAACTTTGTTCTATTTCAATATATTGATTATGACTATGCTCTACTTGTTTATGTTTGCGATTATATTGTTCTTAGTTTATCGTAGTTATACGCTTGGCTTAGTTAGATTGGAATTATATACATGTTTAGGATCGTATAGCGTTTATCCATCAGATCCATGGGTAAATGATAAATATTGTGTAGGCGTGGTGCTTAGACCATATTTATCTGCGATTGCACCTTATATGTCGGATCGTGGGGTGGTCCGCGATGGTGACAGCTTCGTTGGTTCTTATATAGTCCCCCTCCCGTGTGTAAGGCAGGCAGAGCAACATTATTACGGGGGAGTGATTGCTATGTTTCTCATCTTCCTTGATAATATCACTATGCATGGGCGTAGTCCTTTCTCGCAATGATTGCCAAGTGTACTTGCACTAACTATGATATGCTAGACTTTATAGTTAAGAATAACTTAGGAAATATCCTTGTAGTTCGTCCTAATACCATGCTAATGACTTGCTAGAATATCTGTTGAGGTGCTTATCATTATTATATGTGGCTAGCTGATCAGATTAATTATCTTTGTCACTATTCATACTTTATCTATATTTTATGTGACACTTACCCCTGTATGCAAGAGATAGATGAATGCTCTCACTTATACATGCAATGATTGATACTCATTCCTATATTCCATTCCATAATCAACATTGATGTTAGTAATCCCTTCCCAGTGGTAAAAATATAAATAACGATACCTGAAATACTTCCCGGTTAAAATGCTACATCGGTATTAATCTGTGCGCTTACAGATCTTATTTATTATTTATTTAGAAGAGCAGTTGCATATTTCAATACCGCGTCTCTCATGTTATGCTGGGGATGACAACTTGGCTTAAGTGGCATGAGGGATAGGTTCGGCATTTTTGGCGCCGTTATCAGAATTAGAAAACTAAGTCTACTTTTGGTAATGACGTTAAGAATGCCCAACAAGCATTTTTGGCGCCGTTGCCGGGGAGGGTTGATTTACTAACAAGGAATGAATACGGAATTTGAGTCATCATTCGCATCATTAAGTGATTGAGATCATCAATTCTCCCATACAGATTTACCCCTGTATTTTTTCATTCTTATTGTTTTGCAGGGTGATGTATGAATAGAGGACATCTTCCAGAAAATTTTGTTGACAACCCCGAAGCATTAATCAGAAAGGCAAGAGCCAAGCTCAAGAAGTCAACACTTTGACGCAACACTTCATCCAATCCAGAAGACCGCCGAATTTTCATCCGGAATTTGTCAACAGAGTTCGCAGCCATGGCGAATAAGACGATCCGCGAGTTCTCAGCTCCCACTACGGACAACATCCGCACTGGATCTGCCGCGGCCATCGACAAGAACTTTGAGCTCAAGCCAGGGCTCATCAACATGGTACAAGCCAACCAGTTTTGTGGGAAGCCGCACGAAGATGCAAGTGCTCATCTCCAATACTTCCTAGAGATTTGCAGCACATTCACTTTATTAGATGTTCCCAGAGACGCCATACTACTTCGCCTTTTCCCATTCTCACTATTGGGGAGAGCGAAGCAGTGGTTCTACGCGACGAAGGATAAGAACACTACGTGGGCACTCTGCTCTACGAACTTTCTGGCTAAGTTCTTTCCCATGGACAAGACCAATGCTCTCCGTGGGAAGATTACAAGTTTTCAGCAACAACATGATGAATCCGTTCCAGAAGCATGAGAGCGCTTTCAAGATTACATCCTAGAATGTCCCCATCATGGAATGGAGAGCTGGCTACTTATGCAGACTTTCTATCATGGGCTCATCACTAGTGCTTGTGAGACCATGGATGCTGCAGCTGGAGGCGCATTTCTATCACTCACCATACCACAAGCTACAACCCTTGTGGAGAAGATGGCGTCCAACCAAGGTTGGAACGAAGAGAGGACTCAAACACGCAAGAAGGGTAGAGGTATGCACCAGCTCAAGGAGGTAGACATGCTGTCTGCAAAGTTAGACCTACTCATGAAAAAGCTCGATGACAAAGCTAGAGACAAAAGAGAAGTCATGAACGTCTACGACTCTCACATGACTTGTGAGGAATGTGGAGACACTGGACACTCAGGCAATCACTGCCCTGAGATGCTTGAGGATGCAAGGTACATCAACAACAACAACAACAACTACAACCGTCCTCAACAAAATCAAGGTTGGAATCAACAGAGGCCTAACTACTCAGGTAATTATCAAGGTAATAACTCTTACAACAACAATAATAATTTTCCACCCCTGAGAGAGTTAGTGTCTAATCAAGGAAAGCTAATGGATAACTTGTCTAAGAAATTGGCATCCAATGATAAAATACTAGAAAACATAAATAATAGAATGGATAATTTCTCTACTGCCATCAAAAACCAAATTAGCTTTAATAAAATGATTGAATCTCAGTTAAATCAAATAGCTGCTGCTGTTCCTGCTACTAACCCCGGTATACCATCACAACCGGAAGGATTAAAATCTGCAAATCTTGTAGACATGTTTGATACCGGTAACTATTGGAGTAATCCCGCTGTCAGAGTACATAATGACCTTCTGCCAGTCAAGAGAGGCGATCCAGGACGCCCCGTCATCCCGATCTCCATCGGCATGGTGGACTTCCCAGAAGCACTCTGCGACTTTGGCTCCAGCGTCAACATTATACCCAGGGTACTCTATGAAAAATTATTTACATATCCTTTATCAGAAAACAACTATGTGTTTGCAGCTTGCAGATCGGACACTAAGCTTTCCTAAAGGAATATTAAAGAACATGTGTGTCCGAGTTGGTACCTTGTACGCTCCAGCTGACTTCGTGGTGATAGAGACCGGGTCCGATGAGAGGTCACCAGTTATTCTAGGAAGGCCATTCCTGAACACCTCGGGAGCTGTCATCTACGCCAGCGCTGCGAAGATCAACTTCAACATCAAGGGGAGGAAGGAGACGTTTTCCTTCAAGAACAAGATTACACAAATCCCAGAGCAACCCCAACATGAACCAAGGAAGAGGACCAACAGGAGGAACAAGCAGAACAAGAACAACCAAGGATGGACCGAATCAGCTAAGATGGTCACTGCAGTTCAAGGAGGTCAAGACCGATGACCTAAGTCGCCGTTCCTAATCAAGAAGGACGACCCAGATATGCCAAGCATTGAGTGCTCAATCAATGGATACTCCTTTCAGAAGGCGCTCTGCAACACTAGATCAGGCATCAACATAATGGCCAGAGTCACTTATCAGCTCTTGTACGGAACCATGCCCTTAAAACCAACATACACTCAGCTCCAGATGGCAGATCAGACATCCCGAAAGGTCGAAGGTATAGTAACCGATGTCCCTGTTAAAATTAACGATCATTTTGTCCATACAGACTTTCAGGTCATTGACATGGGAGACGACGAGTACGATCCACCCATCATCCTAGGAAGACTATTCCTAGGCACCGTCAAAGCAATCATCTACATTGGAACCGGAGAAGTCCATATGCATTTCCCCTCTGAGAAGGTACGCCGCTACTTTAATGACCCTAACTATATAGTTGAAGATTCTAAGCAGGTCAGGACAAGAAGAAGGCGACGTAACCATAACCAAAGGAGGCAAACCATCAAGGACGTATGGGCAGACTATGAAGGAGAGGTCATAAAGCCCGAGGATACACAACAGGAGACCGAAGCACCAAGTCGGGTATGGAAAGTGAAGACAGTTACACAAGAAGAGGAGGCGCTGCCGGAACCACCGTCTACGCCACCCAAATCCCAGGACAACTAAGAAGAAAAGAAGTCCTGTTCGGAGGACTTAAAAACACCGAACGCCGTGCCAAGAGGTAAACTTGGTAGTTATCATTTTCCCTTTAATTATTGCTCAGTTAATCATGTTCATTCTGTCTAAAAAAATGTTGAAAACAGTAAGCCCCATGTGAGTATGCGAGTGGCATAAAACCCATAAGTACATTCACTATGGTGGCATAAAAAAAATAATAATATATTTTTTCTGTTCTATAAAAATGAAAATAAAAATAGAGAGTGACATTTATCAAGGAAGCTCAAACATGATAAAGGCTAGATATTTATGCTAACGCTTAATCAAGTTCCACGAAGCTTTGTTGTCTATTTGAGCTCCACAGAATTTAGGAAGACTAGCAGATGGAGGACATCCTAATCGTTGTCAGGGTGCTGCCGACATTCAAATACACCTCTGCACCTGCTAGCTACATCAGAAGAAATTACGTCAAGATCCAGCTTGGGGGAGAGCACCCCCATTTATCCCGATAAGTATTTTTATCTAAATTTATACCTATGCTTTATTAAAATAAAAAGATGCATAATCATGAAAACCCAAATAAATATTTTGTGTTTATATATATTTGCTTAGTTTAATAAATAAATAAAGTAGCTATGCTAAACTAAATCTTGAAAATAAAACTCTAGCATGGATATGATGAATAGTTGCTCTGCCTAATTTTCAAATTTGTTCTCTCTCTAGTTTAGACATAACTGTTATAATTTAAAACTGGCTCTAAACCTGAACTAATGGGAAGAGAACTTGATCTGAAGTCTAAGTTGTTAGCGGATATGATATGGGAAGGTTGAGCTGCTGTTTATCTGTTCCTAGAGATGCTAGAATTCTGGAGAATTTTATCTTTAAAAATCTTTAAAATGTTGCATGATGAGTTTCTGTATGATGTGAGTTTAAATTCCTACCACAGCCATATATACATGCTTGTTAGATTAAGAGCCGCACTTTTACTACTTACTGCTTATGGGCATTGAGTGTGGTCAAGCTGTGTAGACCCTTAGGAACTTGTCATGTGGTTAAAATCAAGATTCACTTGCACGTTCACTCATACATGCTGCTTCTACTCCGGAAGTACGCATCCACATATATCCACTCATTTCCATCTCCAGATTCACCCAAAATTATTCTACTCCTGACCCGGGAGAGAATAGCCAAAAATATTATCCCATTCCTATTATTCCCTGTGAAGTTAATGCTCAAGTCATTTCTACTACCACTTGCTATATTTTCAAAAGAGAGAGATTGCTCTAAAAAAAATATAAATACGAGGAAATAAAAAGGAGCAAGTGCTCGGAACCTCGAAGAAAGAAAAAGTGAGACGAGAGGTAAAAATGGACAAGTGTCCGACAGTAGAATTAGGGGTACAAGATACCCACCTGAGAGAAAAAAAGAGAAAAAAAATAGAGCATCTCATTCCCCTCAAAAGTTTTAAAAAGCAAGAAAGGTATGTATTCCCTCAAAAAGAGCATTAGACTTTTGTTATCACCATACACCACTCATTCACCACACATGCACATCTTGATTTGACTTATTGACTTGTTTCTCTGGATCCATGGTTTGACTATGCAATAAATGTTCTATGAGTATGTATACTGTATCTCCCACCTATGAGCTCCAGATATCAAAGCCTTATTAGAGTAGGGTGAGAGAGAAGGCAATGTCACTACGCCTTATACCATAAATACCACATACTTTGAGAGAGAAGGCATATACCATTACTGCCTTGATAAGGATCCAGAAATACCACAAAAGAGAGACCCGAGAAAGTCATACAAGGAATCTCTGAGTTTTATTTGAAAAATTTGCAAAAACTCCAGAGCTATAGCTGATCAAGAATAAGAGACATGGCGTTTGACTAGACCGTTCTATCTTTCAACCACTCAAGATGCAGGTGACGGTTGCAAGCCCCATGGTGAAAGGTAAAATGAGTAAGTTTTAAGTCTTGACAGTTTACTCTAACTCAGGGATGAGACCTTATTTGAAAGCATATGTACCGTCAACGTTCAAAGGCGTTGCAGCAACTTCTGATCCATAATGAGTCTATCCTTGCTCAGGGACGAGCAAGAGGTAAGCTTGGGGGAGTTTGTTGACGGTCCTTAAGTACCAAATATAGTTATCAAATAAATAAAGAAAAGGATCCAAATGCAACCAACACCTCGACTTAGGGTTTTATCTGACAGAATTCCACGAGTTTTGGTGTTTGTCTGTTTCTGCAGGGGGTTATCAGAAAATACGGAGGAAAGGCCCACACGTTGGGTTTACATAGAGATAATAACGTGTTCACCGATTTTCTATCATCTAGAAGACTCCAGAAGCCACGAGATCGAACGGGAGGCCGAACGGGCCCGGAGGCAGGGCGCCCGCCCTGCTCCCTAGGGCGCCCGCCCTCACCTGAGAGCCAATCAGGCTCCATCTCGCGGATTATGCTCCACCGACCTAAGGGATCAAGGAAAACCGTGCGATTAATGTCGGTTTGATCCGACGGCCCACGTTCACTTGAGGGGGCTATATAAGCAGGACCCCTGGCCCCTGGAGGAGGCACTCCCTCATTCTCAATTCCTCAAACCCTAATCTCAGGAGGAGAGTCTCTGATCAAGCCCTAGAGCCACCACATCAACTAGATCTCTAGTATAGCATAGCTACATAGGATTAGAACTAGAAGGAGTCAATCTCCGATTGGTTTCCGGATCTGTCAAGAGGATTCTTGGTAATTCCTTTACTGTTCTTCATTGTTCATCTTTGTTCTTCAATATTATGAATACAACTTTGTTCTATTTCAATATATTGATTATGACTATGCTCTACTTGTTTATGTTTGCGATTATATTGTTCTTAGTTTATCGTAGTTATACGCTTGGCTTAGTTAGATTGGAATTATATACATGTTTAGGATCGTATAGCGTTTATCCATCGGATCCATGGGTAAATGATAAATATTGTGTAGGCGTGGTGCTTAGACCATATTTATCTGCGATTGCACCTTATATGTCGGATCGTGGGGTGGTCCGCGATGGTGACAGCTTCGTTGGTTCTTATATAGTCCCCCTCCCGTGTGTAAGGCAGGCAGAGCAACATTATTACGGGGGAGTGATTGCTATGTTTCTCATCTTCCTTGATAATATCACTATGCATGGGCGTAGTTCTTTCTCGCAATGATTGCCAAGTGTACTTGCACTAACTATGATATGCTAGACTTTATAGTTAAGAATAACTTAGGAAATATCCTTGTAGTTCGTCCTAATACCATGCTAATGACTTGCTAGAATATCTGTTGAGGTGCTTATCATTATTATATGTGGCTAACTGATCAGATTAATTATCTTTGTCACTATTCATACTTTATCTATATTTTATGTGACACTTACCCCTGTATGCAAGAGATAGATGAATGCTCTCACTTATACATGCAATTATTGATACTCATTCCTATATTCCATTCCATAATCAACATTGATGTTAGTAATCCCTTCCCAGTGGTAAAAATATAAATAACGATACCTGGAATACTTCCCGGTTAAAATGCTACATCGGTATTAATCTGTGCGCTTGCAGATCTTATTTATTATTTATTTAGAAGAGCAGTTGCATATTTCAATACCGCGTCTCTCATGTCATGCTGGGGATGACAACTTGGCTTAAGTGGCATGAGGGATATGTTCGGCATTTTTGGCGCCGTTATCAGAATTAGAAAACTAAGTCTACTTTTGGTAATGACGTTAAGAATGCCCAACATAAGGCATGTCAAAGGAGTATCGAAGAGCGATGGCTTGTTGTGGATGGCGATGCTTGCAAGTGCTTTCTTAATGGACCTCTTATCATCATCACTTGAATCATCATCATCACTATCATTTGAGCAATCACTATCCCAAGTGACCACATAGTAACTTTCCTTCTTCTTCTTCTTGAAGGTCATCTTCTTCTCCTTCTTTTCTTTCTTGTCCTTCTTCTTCTTATTCTTCTTCTTCTCATCCTCCTCATTATCATTCTTGTAGGGACAATTTACCACAATATGATCTAGGCTCTTGCACTCAAAGCATAGCCTCACATGCTCCTTCATGTGATCTCTTCTCTTCCTTGCACCATAGCCTCTCTTCTTTATAAATTTGTCCATCATACGCACTAGAAGAGCCATGGTTTCATCATCAAAGTCATCATCATCTTCACTTGATGCTTTCTTCTTGGAGTTGCCCTTGTTCTTGGAGGATGTGGATGCCTTGAAAGCCACACTCTTCTTCTTGTCATCATCTTTCTTGTCTTTCTTCTCTTCATCTTCATTGTCACTGTCGTTGTATTGAGCATCAGTCATGACATCTCCAAGTATCTCATTGAGAGATACACTGGTTAATCCTCCTCTAAAGATGATAATTCTCAATGTCTTGAATTTCTTTGGCAAGCACATCAAGAACTTATGAGAGAAGTCCTCATCCTTTGCTCAAAAAAAGAGAAGTCCTCATCCTTTACTTTTTCACCCAAACTCTTGAAGTCATTGACAATGACTTGGAGCCTATAGAACATCTCTGGAATGAACTCATCATCCTTCACCTTGAAGTTGGATAGCTTGTCCTTGAGCATGTATAGCTTGACACTCTTTACCATTGTAGTGCCCTCATATGTTTCCTCTAATCTTGTTCACACTTCACTAGACTTCTCAAGATCCTTGACTTGCTCAAATACTTTTGCATCAATGCCATTGTAAATAGTATTGAGTGCCATAGTGCTGCATTGCTTGTTTGCTCTCTCATTGTTGGTGGGGTTAGCGGGATTAAGAATCACAAAATCATGCTCGGTCACTTCCGACACTTTATCATTGATTGAACCAAGATACATTTTTATGTCTCTTCTAATAGTCAAAGGAACTTGTGCCATCAAAGAAAGGTGGTTTGCCCCCAACATGGTTGAACACAATTTGAGCCATATCTTGTGCACCGAGGTTGTTAAGCCTTCAAAAAACGGTGACCATGGCTCTGATATCACTTGAGAGGTCCTAATACGGCTAGAGGGGGTGAATAGCCTATTAACAATTATACAAAATCACTAGAACAAAAGGTTAGTATAAAAATGGTGAAATACAATTTTGCTCTAGCTCTACAAGGGTTGCAAGCCACCTATCCAATAATTCTAGTCACTATGATCACTATAACAATCAATGGCTAAGTCACTATAAGCTCTCAAAAGCTAGCTACACTAAAGAGCTCAACTAGGTGAGTGTTGACATCTCTAACGCCACCTAAGCTAGGTTGTTATCCCTAGCATGGCACCAGAGGTGCTGGTATTAATAAATGCAAATACTCCTCTAGAATGAATATAAAATCCGCAAGCGCAAATATAATACCGATGTAGCATTTTAACCGGAAGTAATCCAATTATCATTATTTATATTTTTACCACTAGGAATGTAACACCCAAAAATTTCAAATTTTAGAATTAGTGGGTTTCAAATAATTTAGATAACAATTAATGGGAAATTAAAATTTTAGAAATTATTTGGTGTTGCATTCATGCTGCTGCATTTATTTTCTTTTGTGTAGTGGATTTATTTTATTTTGATTTGGCTTGAAAACTTTTATTTGGAATAGTTTGAAAACAAGTAAATAAAGAAAAGAAGAAAAAAGGGAAACACTTACCTTCTCCCTGGCAGCCACGGCCCGACGGCCTGCTCTCCCGTGCTGGCGCTTGGGCCCCGCAGTGGGCCGCTGTTGTTTTCCTCCGCGCGAGCCACCGGGTGGGCCTGCCCAGCGTTGTGATGAGCCACGCGCCCCTCTCTTGGTCGCTGACCGGTGGGGCCCGGTTGTCGGTCATCTTCCACCTCCCGTGAGCGTTCCGGACTTCAAACCGGAAGCGAACGCAACGAATCGGTTTCGTGATTCCCGGGCAATCCTACCCGAACACGGCCAATAGAAACTGTAAATAGGACGCCTTGACCTTCCTATATCCGTTTTTCATCTAAACCGTGAACTCCACTGCAAGAAATCGAGGTTTAGGGTTTGAGATAGTTGGAGTTGTCGGTTGAACGTGGGTGGAGCCGTCGGGTGGATTCAAAGCCGATTTCATCGCATTGGTGAGATTGCACTTTCCTCCTCTGTCGTTTGGTACCTTTATTTTGGGTGGAGAAGGAGCAAACCGAGTTTTTGAGGTTCACAGTAGGGCGGTAATGGCGCCGCCGTCCTCTAGTTGCCGCGCATCGGGTACGGGATCTTGTCGCTAGTTTTTGTTGCATGGGGGAGTTCGGGTGAAGCATCTCGTTCGATTTGTGCAAGTGTGGGCTCGAATGGTGGTCTCGGTGGGGAGCTCCACCATCTCCGGCCATGGAGGGGCCGCCGGCCATGGGGAAGCCGCCGGCTGGACATGAAGGGGGTGATCGGATGGTCACTGTAGACTTGATGATGAACACGAACCGTTGGATTCGAGATGAACGGCTGAGATTAGAACTTACCCCTTCGCGGGGTAAATTTCTTAAAGAGCCCCTAGAATTGTTAATAAATAACCCGCCGTCCATAGCGTATAGCTGAAAATACGTTTTCGTGTTTTAAAAGCATATTTTCTTCCGGTTAAATCAAAAATACGTTTTCAGGTATTTACAGTTTTGCCACTAGGATTGTTTTGGTCATAAAATCTTCGTTTTAACTCCGATTTGATCCGTTCAAGTTGCATTAGGTTCGTATTTGCGAGCTCTACATGTTAGTGTAGTTGTACAGTTAGTTTTGAAAATTTAATTTTTGAGTTTATAATTAAGTATTTATTTATCTATAGGAAATCTTAGAAATTCGTAACTTTCGCGTTTTAACTCCGAATTTGGTGATCTTTGCGTCTGTGTGATTGTAGAAACGTGTAGAAGAGTTTTATAAACTTTTATTACTGTTTTGCTACTGTTGGTGTACTGTTCTAATTATATCTCTTTGTTTGCTTCGTGTATGTTTGATTGGATGTATGTGTGTTGTTGATTGATGATCGAGTATAGAAGGTGAGCAGTATCTGGACGATCAGGAGTATTACTTCGAGCCAGATCAGCAGTATCACTCGGAGAGTTTTGATCAAGGCAAGTATAACACAGGACTATCCTTGTTACCTATACATTGAAATTATCATACATATGCATGTGCTTACCTTGACAACCTTAGAAATTATAACTTAGTGATTGTTCTCTTGATTCCTTGTCAACCTTGGGAATGCATATGGATAGCTACTGCTAGTGCTTAAACTATGAATAATGATCTTGTAATTTGATTAATGGATTAAGCAATCAATCATTAAGATGATTTTACTACTGTCAAAAGGGGGCTAGAGCATGTGTATTATTTTGATGCTCTGGTTTCTCTCCATAAGGACTGATCTATAAGTGATAACCGGGATATACAGTACAGCTGTGAGGGCTATATGGCTCTGGCTTTAGTTGTTTAAAAGACCTTTTCTAGCTTGTTAGTGGTTACCTTAAATGGCGTAAGAATGGCTTGCCACGTTGGGTGTAGGGCGAGCCCCCTGTCCTTAGTGTGTATAGGCTGCGGTTGTTGTGCCATTAGGAAGGGGGGTTCTACATCTGCCTGCCGAGTGAATCTAATGGCCCTAACCTGTTAGACGAACTTTTGAATGGCTTTATATGGTTCTCCGGTGTTTGGGCTTGATCTCCTCACGCATTTGGAAATCATGACTCACAGTGAAAGTGTACACCTCTGCGCAGAGTTAAAAACTGGTATACTAGCCGTGCTCACGGATACGAGCGGCCTTGGGGATTCTTATGGAATAGTTGATCATAATTGTTATACTATGCTTAATTATTGTTGATTATTATTATGCTTATGTTAATGCTATTCATTACCCTTATTACAATTGATCATTGATTCATTAATGGGATTGGAGTATCTTGATGCTACTCAAATTGCTAATTATATGATGGTTAAAAGCTAAACACAGTCAAACAGTGTCTAGCCCCAAGAAGGTACATTGCCCGTTTCAAACCCCAGGAGCCCCAAGAAGGTGGAGACCAAGAACTATCTGATGCTGAATCAAGAGTTGGTGACACACCAATGGAGGATGTAGCTTTGGGGTGGACCACGAAGCTTCAGATCATGGTTCCTAAAGCTGACGCTTTCTTCCATGACATGTTGACAAGAACCTTGGACAACTACTACTACGACTGGGAAGCTACGTTGGAGTATCGTAGTGCGGAGTATAGTCATCCATGGATGGATTCCTATTGGGAAACGGAGCTATGGGTCAAGAAAAGGGATCCTACCACTAAAGAGTCTAAGGTGGAGTCAAAGTTCATTACCCGAGTGAGCCGGGCAACTGTAGAAACAAGCATGGAGGATGTCGCCTACAATGCGTTCGTTTACTACCATGGTCTACGCTCGGACAAGACATTACAGGGTGCACTCTGGCATTTTCCTTATTTCTTACATGACAAGGGTGTTTGGACCGTGCCACTTGCAGATGATTCATCCTTGACTCTACAAGCTACAGTGGATTGGCTCGTGAATTGGCTCTCCATGAGGTGGATTTGAAGGATGAGTTGCTGAAGGAAAAAGAACTTAAGGAGCAAGCTTATAAGGAGATTGACCAATTAAGGGTGGAGTTAGGTCATCCCAAGATTTATGAGAAGCTTAATTAGGAAATAGGAAAAACCCCTATGTAATAAGAACGATAGTAGTTGCGAGTCAATTTTAAGTTGGTTGTTTTGAGAGTCAGTTTGTGGTGTGAACAATTGTGTGATTGATGGATTGTTATTATGATAATGTGTGATTTGGATCTTTGTAATGTGTGCTGGAGTTTTGTAGACATGCCTACAAGTTCCATGTTTAAGAATATTAATTTTGATCAAAATATAATAGATGGATATGAGGTGAACTTAGTTCTGTCCTTTGCTGATTTTTGGATCAGTCTGGGATGTTTTAGAGATAACTTAAAATCCGTTGATGAGAAATTTAAGAAATTTTACTGGGAATAATTAGACCTCTATATCTTTCCAACCCCACAAGAATCACTTTAATATCCATTATGAGCTAAGAGATATATCTGTTCCAAGTTGGGGTTACTGCACAGTCTAGAATTCTAAAATAGTTTCGGTTAAGTTCAGTTTTTGGCCAATTTATTGACAGAATCAGAAAAAGTGTTGTGAATAAAAGTTGTAGATAATTTTGTAAGATTTCCAACCATGTAAAGATCATCTGAATTGGACGTGTGTAGCTCGAGATATGACAGTTTTACTGATCTGCTGAAATTGGAATTCGCCCAGAGAAATCAGATTTTGCTTATCTATTGAATACATCATCTCGGATCGTACTGAATTTCATTTTCTGTGTTTTTGGAAACAGATGTCAGGCAGAGGTCGTGGCAGAGGTCGTGGAGGTGCTAACCCACCTATTACTATGGAGGAACTTATGCATACTCAGAATCAGATGATGCAGATGTTCATGCAGCACATGCAGAACAATCCCCCTGCAGGAGGACCACCACCTGTTCAAGTGAGGGACAAGCGTGGAGAATTTTTGAAGGGACGCCCTCTAGTGTTTTCTCATGCTACTGATCCTTTGGAGGTAGATGATTGGGTGAGAGCAGTTGAGAAACAGCGGAACATCGCTCAATGCAATGATATGGAAAAGGTGTTATATGCGTCTGGTCAGTTACAGGGGACAACTCAGACTTGGTGGGAGTCGTATCAAGCTGCATGCCCTAACAATGCTCCTCCTATCACTTGGAATGAGTTTGTTAGAGATTTTCGAGCTCGTCATATTTCTGAAGGTATAATTGAGCTGAAGGAGGAAGAATTCAGAAATCTCAGGATGGGACAGATGAGTGTTAGTGAGTATCATGACAGGTTCACGCAGTTGGCTCGTTATGCTCCTAATGAAGTGAGGGAAGATGCAGACAGGCAGCGTCTTTTCTTAAAAGGGATTTATTATGATCTTCGCTTGCAATTGAAGGGTAATAACTATGCCAGTTTTCAAGAGCTTGTGAATAAAGCTATTGTGCTTGATAATGAGCGCAGGGAGATGGATAGGAAGAGAAAGATGAAAGGGCAAAGCTTAGGAAGCAACAACCGTCAGCGCACTAATTCGCAGTATGGTTTTCATCAGAAGTTTCAGGGACCAGTTAGTCAGTGGAATCGCAATCCAAATCAGAGGTGGTCTCAGAATTGGCAAAATAATCAGTCTCAGCAACGTTCTTCATATCCACAGCGTCAACAGTATCAGCAGACTGGGCAACAGACTCCTCGCACAGGAAATCCCAATGTTACCCCCATGAAGAATAGTACTCCCAGCACGCCTACTAGATGCTTTGTCTGTGGTAAAGAGGGACATATGTCTTACCATTGTCCTGAGAAGCAGAATCAGCAGACTCCTCAAAGCCAGAAAAGCAATCAGAGGCAATCCGGTACTGGAAGGGTGAATCACGTGTCTTCTGATACAGCTCATGATGCACCGAAGGTTATGATTGGTACGTTCAATGTACATTCCACTCCTGCAACTGTTCTTTTTGACTCTGGAGCATCTCATACATTCATTTCAAATATTTTTGTTAAAATGCATAGTATACTCATGCTTGCCATGAAAGAACCTCTCTTAGTAAACTCACCTGGAGGTACCATACAAACCAGTAATCGTTGTCTTCCAATTAGTATGATTTTAAGGGGGGGTAGAGTTTAAGATAACTCCTATAGTGTTGAGGACATCTGGTATTGATGTGATATTGGGTATGGACTGGATGAAACAAAATCAGGCAAAGATTCAGTGTTAGCAGAAAGTGGTAGTTGTGACTGCACCTAATGGAGATAAAATCAATGTGGATGTAGCAGTGCAGAAGCAGCCAACCGCTGTGGTGAATCAGCTTGAAGATGCTATTAAAGAGAATTCAGTGATTGAGGAATTTCCGGATATCTTTCCCGATGATTTGCCAGGTATGCCACCTGACCGAGACATTGAATTTCTTATTGAATTATTACCTGGAACTGCACCTATAGCCAAACGACCATATAGGATGGGAGTAGATGAATTAGAAGAACTTAAGAAACAAATTAAAGAATTACAAGATAAAGGTTTTATTCGACCTAGTTCTTCACCTTGGGGTGCACCAGTTATTTTTGTTGATAAGAAAGATGGTGGTCAGAGGATGTGTGTTGATTATCGGTCACTGAATGAGGTAACTATCAAGAATAAGTACCCTTTGCCCAGGATTGATGATTTGTTTGATCAGTTGAGAGGTGCTTGTGTGTTCTCTAAGATTGATTTACGTTCTGGTTATCATCAGTTGAAGATTCGTGCCTCTGATATTCCAAATACAGCTTTTACTACAAGGTATGGGTTGTATGAGTATACTGTTATGTCATTTGGCTTGACCAATGCACCTGCATACTTTATGTACATGATGAATAAGGTGTTCATGGAATATTTGGATAAGTTTGTGGTAGTGTTTATTGATGATATACTGGTATTTTCCAAGACGGAGAAAGAGCATGCTGAACATTTGAGGTTGGTATTGCAGAAACTTAGAGAGCATAAACTGTATGCGAAGCGAAGTAAATGTGAGTTTTGGTTGAAGGAAGTTTCTTTCCTTGGTCATATTGTTTCTAATGGAGGAATATCAGTGGATCCAGGTAAAGTAAGGGATGTATTGAATTGGAAACCACCTACTGATGTTAGCGAGATTCGTAGTTTCTTGGGATTAGCTGGATATTTCAGACGGTTCATTGAAGGGTTTTCTAAACTTGCTAAACCTATGACATCTCTGTTAGAGAAGAATGCCAAGTTTGTGTGGTCTGATAAATGTCAAGCTAGTTTTGAGGAATTGAAGAAGAGGTTGACTACAGCGCCTGTTTTGGTTTTGCCAGATTTGAGTAAGAAGTTTTCTATTTATTGTGATGCTTCTCGTCAAGGTTTGGGATGTGTTCTTATGCAAGAAGGCAGAGTTGTGGCTTATGCATCTAGGCAGTTGAGAAAGCATGAGTTGAATTATCCTACGCATGACTTGGAGTTAGCAGCTGTGGTTCATGCTTTAAAGATTTGGAGACATTATTTGATTGGACATAAGAGTGATATATACACCGATCATAAGAGTTTGAAGTATATTTTCACTCAGTCAGATCTGAATTTGAGGCAATGCAGATGGTTAGAGTTGATTAAGGATTATGATATTGGGATACACTATCATCCTGGAAAGGCTAATGTAGTAGCTGATGCTCTTAGTAAGAAAAGTTATGCCAATGAGATAAGGACGTTGTCTATGACTAGTGAGTTATGTGCTGAATTTGAATATTTGAATTTGGGAATTGTTACTAATACAATGGAATTAGTGATAGAGCCTACCTTAGAGCAAGAAATTTACAAGGGTCAGTTGAAGGATGAGAAACTAAAGAAGATAGCGGAAGATATAATGATTGGTAAGTCACCAGGGTTTCGAATGGATGATAATGGGATTTTGTGGTTTAGAAAGAGGCTGTGTGTACCTGAGGATCAAGCTGTTAGACAGGCAATTCTTCGTGAAGCTCATGAGTCAGCTTATTCTATTCATCCTGGTAGTACTAAGATGTATTTGGATCTTAAACAGAAATATTGGTGGGTTGGATTGAAACGAGATGTGGCTGAGTATGTAGCATTGTGTGATACTTGTCAGAGGGTGAAAGTAGAGCATCAAAGACCTACTGGATTGTTGCAACCAATGAAGATTCCCAAATGGAAGTGGGAGGAAGTTGGTATGGACTTTATAGTAGGGTTACCACGTACTCAGAGAGGTTATGATTCTATTTGGGTGATAGTAGATCGGTTAACCAAAGTTGCTCATTTTATACCAGTTAAGACTACCTACCATGGACCAAAATTGGCAGAGTTGTATATGGAGAGGATAGTATGTTTGCATGGAGTTCCAAAGAAGATTGTATCTGATCGAGGATCGCAGTTCACGTCACACTTTTGGAAAGCTGTACATGAATCTTTGGGAACAAAGCTGAATTTTAGTACGGCATATCATCCACAGACAGATGGGCAGACTGAAAGGACCAACCAGGTATTAGAGGATATGTTGAGAGCTTGTGCATTGCAATATGGAACCAGTTGGGATAAGAGTTTGCCTTATGCAGAATTCTCTTACAATAACAGTTATCAACAGAGTCTTAAGATCGCACCGTTTCAAGCTTTGTATGGACGTAAGTGTAGAACTCCATTGTTTTGGGACCAGACAGGTGAATCTCAGGTGTTTGGTACAGATGTTCTCAGAAACACAGAAGATCAAGTGCGGGTAATTCGTGAGAATTTGAGGGTGGCACAGTCTCGTCAGAAGAGTTATGCTGACAATAGGAGAAGAGATTTAGTTTTTGAGGTAGGTGATTATGTCTATTTGAAGGTGTCACCTATGAGAAGTGTGAAGAGGTTTAACATGAAAGGCAAATTAGCACCAAGGTATGTTGGACCATTTAAAGTTATTGCTAGACGTGGAGAAGTTGCTTATCAGTTGGAGTTGCTTGAGAATTTGTCTGGATTACATGATGTGTTTCATGTTTCACAACTTAAGAAGTGTTTGTGTGTGCCAGAAGAGCAGATACCTTTAGAGGAATTGACTATTAAGGAGGATCTTACTTATGAAGAGTTTCCGATCAAGGTCTTAAAAACTGCTGAGAGAGTTACTCGAAGTCGGATTATTAAGATGTGCAAAGTACAATGGAATCGATATTCAGAGGCAGAGGCAACTTGGGAAAGAGAGGATGAATTGAGGAAATCATATCCGCAGTTGTTTGAGTAAGCAGTCCAATCTCGAGGACGAGATTCTTTTAAGGGGGGTAGAATTTGTAACACCCAAAAATTTCAAATTTTAGAATTAGTGGGTTTCAAATAATTTAGATAACAATTAATGGGAAATTAAAATTTTAGAAATTATTTGGTGTTGCATTCATGCTGCTGCATTTATTTTCTTTTGTGTAGTGGATTTATTTTATTTTGATTCGGCTTGAAAATTTTTATTTAGAATAGTTTGAAAACAAGTAAATAAAGAAAAGAAGAAAAAAAGGGAAACACTTACCTTCTCCCTGGCAGCCACGGCCCGACGGCCTGCTCTCCCGCGCTGGCGCTTGGGCCGCGCAGTGGGCCGCTGTTGTTTTCCTCCGCGCGAGCCACCAGGTGGGCCGGCCCAGCGTTGTGATGAGCCGCGTGCCCCTCTCTTGGTCGCTGACCGGTGGGGCCCGGTTGTCGGTCGTCTTCCACCTCCCGTGAGCGTTCCGGACTTCAAACCGGAAGCGAACGCAACGAATCGGCTTCGTGATTCCCGGGCAATCCTACCCGAACATGGCCAATAGAAACTATAAATAGGACGCCTTGACCTTCCTATATCCGTTTTTCATCTAAACCATGAACTCCACCGCAAGAAATCGAGGTTTAGGGTTTGAGATAGTTGGAGTTGTCGGTTGAACGTGGGTGGAGCCGTCGGGTGGATTCAAGGCCGATTTCATCGCATTGGTGAGATTGCACTTTCCTCCTCTGTCGTTTGGTACCTTTCTTTTGGGTGGAGACGGAGCAAACCGAGTTTTTGAGGTTCACAGTAGGGCGGTAATGGCGCCGCCGTCCTCTAGTTGCCGCGCATCGGGTACGGGATCTTGTCGCTAGTTTTTGTTGCATGGGGGAGTTCGGGTGAAGCATCTCGTTCGATTTGTGCAAGTGTGGGCTCGAATGGTGGTCTCGGTGGGGAGCTCCACCATCTCTGGCCATGGAGGGGCCGCCGGCCATGGGGAAGCCGCCAGCCGGACATGAAGGGGGTGATCGGATGGTCACTGTAGACTTGATGATGAACACGAACCGTTGGATTCGAGATGAACGGCTGAGATTAGAACTTACCCCTTCGCGGGGTAAATTTCTTAAAGAGCCCCTGGAATTGTTAATAAATAACCCACCGTCCATAGCGTATAGCTGAAAATACGTTTTCGTGTTTTAAAAGCGTATTTTCTTCCGGTTAAATCAAAAATACGTTTTCAGGTATTTACAGTTTTGCCACTAGGATTGTTTTGGTCATAAAATCTTCGTTTTAACTCCGATTTGATCCGTTCAAGTTGCGTTAGGTTCGTATTTGCGAGCTCTACATGTTAGTGTAGTTGTACAGTTAGTTTTGACAATTTAATTTTCGAGTTTATAATTAAGTATTTATTTATCTATAGGAAATCTTAGAAATTCATAACTTTCGCGTTTTAACTCCGAATTTAGTGATCTTTGCGTCTGTGTGATCGTAGAAACGTGTAGAAGAGTTTTATAAACTTTTATTACTGTTTTGCTACTGTTGGTGTACTGTTCTAATTATATCTCTTTGTTTGCTTCGTGTATGTTTGATTGGATGCATGTGTGTTGTTGATTGATGATCGAGTATAGAAGGTGAGCAGTATCTGGATGATCAGGAGTATTACTTCGAGCCAGATCAGCAGTATCACTCGGAGAGTTTTGATCAAGGCAAGTATAACATAGGACTATCCTTGTTACCTATACATTGAAATTATCATACATATGCATGTGCTTACCTTGACAACCTTAGAAATTATAACTTAGTGATTGTTCTCTTGATTCCTTGTCAACCTTGGGAATGCATATGGGTAGCTACTGCTAGTGCTTAAACTATGAATAATGATCTTGTAATTTGATTAATGGATTAAGCAATCAATCATTAAGATGATTTTACTACTGTCAAAAGGGGGCTAGAGCATGTGTATTATTTTGATACTCTGGTTTCTCTCCATAAGGACTTATCTGTAAGTGATAACCGAGATATACAGTACAGCTGTGAGGGCTATATGGCTCTGGCTTTAGTTGTTTAAAAGACCTTTTCTAGCTTGTTAGTGGTTACCTTAAATGGCGTAAGGATGGCTTGCCACGTTGGGTGTAGGGCGAGCCCCTGTCCTTAGTGTGTATAGGCTGCGGTTGTTGTGCCACTAGGAAGGGGGGTTCTACATCTGCCTGCCGAGTGAATCTAATGGCCCTAACCTGTTAGACGAACTTTTGAATGGCTTTATATGGTTCTCCAGTGTTTGGGCTTGATCTCCTCACGCATTTGGAAATCATGACTCACAGTGAAAGTGTACACCTCTGCGCAGAGTTAAAAACTGGTATACTAGCCGTGCTCACGGATACGAGCGGCCTTGGGGATTCTTATGGAATAGTTGATCATAATTGTTATACTATGCTTAATTATTGTTGATTATTATTATGCTTATGTTAATGCTATTCATTACCCTTATTACAATTGATCATTGATTCATTAATGGGATTGGAGTATCTTGATGCTACTCAAATTGCTAATTATATGATGGTTAAAAGCTAAACGCAGTCAAACAGTGTCTAGCCATTTGAGCCTCATGAACCCTGTGTTATATTTGTTGAGTTCGACATGGACTCACTCTTGCTATTTCCACCATAACAGATGAAGATTGTGAGGAAGATTATCGTAATGAGTACTAGTCTTGGTGTCAACCAGTCAACCATGTCCCTATGTTTGGAGTTTCTGCTGGAGATCTACTATTAGTTAATATTATTTATCGTTTTAAGACTATGTTTAAATATTTATTCGCTATGTAATAAGCACTGTGATGATACTATGTAATTTGTCTACTTATGTGTGCGATCATGTCCTAGGGCGCACATGAGTACTTTATGCATCCTATTTTTGTCCTTAAAAATGGGTGTGACAGGGAAGGGAGTGCTAAGGATAATGAGCAATGAGCATCACTGCATATGGTAATGGAGAGCATAACCATGTCTTTATCTATCTTCTCATACATGGTAAGTGTCACAAGATAAATACTATATACAAATGATAAAGAATAACTGATAAGCACATAGCCATATAATAAAAGATAAACATCTCAATAGATTACTCTAAGCTTATAGCACTAGCATGGATTAGGATGAACTACAAAGATAACTCCTAAGTTATTCTAACTATAAGGTCAAAGCATACGATGATTAGTGCAATTACACTTGGCAATCATAGCAAGAGAAGGTTATATCTACGCATAGTGATATTACGAAGGAAGATGAAGAACATAGCAATCACTTCCCTATAATAGTTGTGTTCTGCCTGCCCTATACTCGGGAGGTGGACTATGAATGACTCAATAGGACTGTCACTACCGCGATCTACCACACGGTCCGAAATATAGGGTGTAATCGTAGGTAAATACGGTATAAGCACCATGCCTACACAATATTTACCACTCACCCATCGATCTAATGAGCAGGCGCTATATGATCCTATACTTGAATATAATTCTAATCTAACTATGACTAGCATATAATCAAAGTAGACTAAGATCAATATAATTGAGAACATAATCAAATAGAGCAAAGTCATATCCAATATGATAGAATAGACTAAAGTCATATTCATACAAATGATGAACTAGATGAATAATACAAGAATGAATATAAAAGTAGGAGAGAATTACCAAGAATCCTCTTAATAGATCTGAAATCCAAGCAATGCTTGCCTCCTTCTAGTTCTAATCCTATGTAGCTATGCTACTAAATTATAGAGATCTAATTGAGATGGTGGCTCTGAGGCTTCTTAGAGGAATGCTCTGTATCTTGGAATGAATTAGGGTTTCTCCTAGGGCCAGGGGCCTTGCTTATATAGCCCTCTAGGAAGTACCACAGCCCTTGGATCAAACCGACCTTAATAGACGATTATTATTGATCCTCAAAGGCGGTGGAGGCATATCCGTAAGGTGGCTCCTGATTGGCCACCTAGGAGGGGTGGTCGCCCAGGGGGGTGGGGCGCCCGCCCCTGTCACAGTGACAGGTGGGTCCCACCTCCCAGGGTTTTGCTTTCCATGTCTTCTAGATTATTCTTTTTATATATGTGGTCCTTTTCTCTCTATGTAAATATGACATGTGGGCCTCCTTTGGTTATTTCCTGATAACCCCCTATAGAAATATATATTCATCAAAACTCTTGGAATTCTGTTAGTGTAACCCCTATATCTAGCTAGTAATTATATTTTAGGTCCTTTCTCATGCTATGTTGACGGTTAAAAATAACACTTATCTACCATCAACAGTGAGAAGCTACTCAAGCAAAGATAACACAAGCTCTCAAAACTAGTTACACTAAAGAGCTTGTTTCAACTAGTTTGCAAAAATATAAAAGAGAGGTATGTGATCTTTATACCGCCGCATCTAGAATAAACCAATCACATTATATGATGACCAATCACTGGGAGAAATCCAATCATACACAAGATGAACACAAGATTTTTCTCCTAGGGTTCACGTGCTTGCCGGTACGCTAGTCCCCATTGTGTTTACCAACACTTGGTGGTTCGACGGCTAAGAGGTGTAGCATGAACCTCATCCAACCCATGGACACCGCAAGAACCTACCCACAAGTGAGGTAACTTAATGACATGAGCAGTTTACTAGAGCTACCTTGCGACTCTTGGCCGGGGAAGGTGCAATACCCCTCATAAGATCACCGGAGCCGGCCACAAACAATCACCAACACGTGCCAGACCTCCACCACTGCTCCAAGCCATCTAGGTGGCGGCAACCACCAAGAGTAACAAGAAATCCAGCAGCTCAAACGATCCCCAAGTGCCACTAGATGAAATCACACTGTTGGCGGTCGTTATCGACACATTTTTACCGCCAATATAAGTCCAAAAATGATAGAATTATATATCAATACACACATATACATTTATTATTGACCGAATTCCACTTGTACTGGTAGAATTGTCACTTTGTAGGAATACATATCAAATACAAGTGAAACATGTCAGAAATACGCTTTCCAGAAAGGCGTATATAGGCAAGGAGAGGCATTGGGTCAAATCTACAGTCGAACTGGGCCAAGCCCACCACCCCACGCTGATCAGGGCCCAGAAGAGAGCCACCACTATGAAGCCTAGGCCGAGGGGCCCTAGCCTAGGCGCGGCCATGCTTGGGGTGCAAGCGCACCCCCACCTGCACTGCCTCGGCCCAACTTCGCTCCACCGACTGCATTGATGGCCAGGAGGACGGAGCGGGGGTGCGCTGCTGGGTTCAGTGAACCTGGCACCTGAAGGGCCCCACCACACTCCAATATAAAGAGGGAGAGGCTCCCCTCTACAACACACACACCACACTTGGAGCTACCTCACTCCCTCTCTCTACCTCCCTTCCTCCTCCTTCTTCCTCTTTCTTCTTTCTTTAGAATAGGAGTAGGAGTAGGAATAGTAGTGAAGAAAGGTTAAGCTACAAGGAGAGCCTGGCTCCTATTGGTGGTCCTTATTACATAATTTATACCACCAACTATCAAACAAAACACACACCAAACTTAGTTAATAGGGCTTAGCACTAACATATTCCACAAGTTTTGGTGTTCCACTTGTTTTGCAGGGCATACATGGAAATGGCACATATGTGGGGCAAATAGAGTAGAAAATACAAAGAAATAACAAGAGCAAATTTGGCCCAAGTAGAGCCCAAGAGGAGAAGCCTGTTTACCAGAGCATTCGGGCTCCCAACATGGACAAAAATATCCAAACATGAACCCAAGGAGTAGAGGCCCGAAACCCACTCTAAATCAATCTCGGGCTGCAGGAGCAGGGTCTAGTAAAATGGGCGCCCCGGATGCATCCAGACTCGGAATCAGGCGTGCGAGTAGGAGTTGGAAAGCTAATTTAGAGCCCGATGTACTCGCCAAGTTTCAGCCCATTTGGCCCAACTTTGGGCGTGACCACGCCTGTGTCGGCGCGTCACGGGCCCATCTTTCTCTAGCGGTTCGCTATTTAATGCCTAAAGACGGTGCAAGGGTGTGCTACCTGATTCTCTGTACCTAGACGTGGTATTCAGGTCGGTTTGGTGGAGTTAATGAGGAGAATTTGGCAAAGACCCCCTCCTCTCCACCTATAAGTAGAGGGCCTCACCCCTCCTCATTGAACACACCAACACACTCAAGCATACACACTTTAGCAAGAGAGAGGAGGAGCCTCAAGTCCTAGCTTCTAGCTAGATGTAGTATAGGGAGTGAGTGAGGGCAAGAGGAGGAGAAGGGCAGAATTGTCCACCCCTCCTCCTAAGTGCGCGGCTCCCAGAGTCCGCCGAGTAGTCGGAGTGCTAGACATGTCGCACCCGCTATCCTTGTATCTCGACGACCGGATTACCACTTGGGGTAAGAAAGTCGTGATAATCCTTTGGTATTACTCCTTAAGTGATTTATCATTTATCATTATGCTTTGCAGGTTCGTCGTTAGTCCTCGTGGTGGATGCTCTAGCGAATGGACTCCTAATAAAGACAGATGCTCCTAGCTTATACTAGAGTAGTAGTCGATAGCATAGATGTGGTGTCTAGGCTAGAGGCTACCTTCGTTTGCCTCGTGCTCCACGGTCGAGGGGTAGGCGGGTAGGTGGTGACAGCCCTGTTCATCCCTTGCATTCCCCCACGTTCGGGTACGGCGTAGAGCTAGAAGCCGGCATCAGTTGGTAGACCAGCTGATATCCGGTGCCCGACGTGAAGTATAAAGATAGCGATATCTAACCTTAAGCAAGCTACCTAAGATATCCTCACTACCCAAGTTATCCTTCTCTTGTTCATTAGGGTTAAACTAGAATTAGAGACTACCTATGAAAGCCGTCCTTGGGAAATTACGATACCCTGAATACCACCGGGTGAAATGCTACAATGGTATTTCCGTGCGCTTGCAGACTTGTTCTGTAAACGTTATAGAATACCACCCGATGTTTTCTGGATGCCGTTGTTAGGATACACCAATTCTAGTGACAACATTAAGAATTGTCAACAAGCATTTTTGGCGCCGTTGCCGGGGATAGGTTTTATATCTATTCTTAGTAATGACATTAAGAAATGTCAACAAGCATTTCTAGCGCCATTGCCGGGGATGGGTCCTAAGCCTGTTCTTAGTAGCAATGCTAAGAAATACCAACAAGCATTTCTGGCGCCGTTGCCGGTGACGGATGTCGTAGTTATCTCTGAACCTGGTTTGCCCATGTATCTTTGAGTGTTATCATGAAAAAGAAATTTTTTTACTTATCATCTATTCATGAAACCCAGTCAAAAAAACCCTTAGGATGAGCTACCGCCATCGAAGCCAATCATAGCTTCTAGTTACAAGCTCCGTCCTAGTTTTAAAGGTCAAGCTGATGACCATAAAGTAAGCAGTGTCGAGAGATACCCCGGACTATCTTAAAAAAACAAACACATTTTTTCTTATCAATAAAAGCAAGAATATGTTTTCAAGTTTGTATGCACCTTCGGGTATTCTTGGTCGCTAACCATTTTAGGTGGAGATTAAGAAGAACAAAGGACATACAATGCCAAAGGACATAAGAGCTGCATCAAATAAACATCATGATGCCCTTGGTGAGTAGATCAATCTGGACTCTACACACTTGACATTCACACAAAAGTTCAAGTGTGGGGGAGGACGGTGAGAATCTCACCACGAGGCCATCTTGGTTGAAAGAAAAAAAATGATGATATTAGCTCTACCTTGCTGAAAAAAGGAAAGAAAAGAAAGATGTTAAAAAACAATATATTGGAAGTCTTGCTCAACGTACTTTAAAAGGTGAGCCCTCGCCAAAAGGTAATTGGTAGTTATCCTTTCATATATCTATTTTTTATTAATAACCATTGCTAGTATACGTAATGATAAAAATAACAAAAACATTTTTATTTTCAAAACTCAAAACTTCACTTCTACATAAATTATCTTAGCTTGGGAGAATGGTACAGAATCCATCATTACCCCATAGGCTTTATAATGCAAGTATGGTGCTTGGGTTATCTAGCCTGTTATGATCATATTAAGATCCTTAGTCTGGTCATTGAGCTAAACATTGTTTGTATATGAAGTGGAAAATAAAAATATTTCATAATTTGATAAAAATATTGGTTAATCTTTCATAGTTGATATGAAGCATGTTTAAGTTTGAAGCATGGTTTGTGCACAATCATGTCTTCATAGGCTTTTTAAAACTAGCATGGTGCTATGGTTAATTTGCCTACCTTGATTAAATGCTATATTTGATCATTGTTCTAAAATTTGCCAAATATAAACTCTGAATGATAAACCAAAACAAAAATATTTAGCTTTTGAATAAACTCATGTCTATACTAGCATGCTTGGGTTTTGAAAATATGGTTGGAGCAATCATGTTTTCATAAGACTTTTCAAATTGAGCACGATGCTTAGATTGACAAGTCTACTTTGATCAAATTGAACAACTTGCTTAATTTGGTCATTGTCCCAAAACTGCTAGTATAAAACAAGGATAAAAAATAAAAAAAATACCTGCCTTGGAGTCTTCATCAAGCAACCTCGGACTACTGGCTTCGAGCTAGCTTGGGGAGGGCCCCACACAGGTATGATGCATTGCATATTTACTTTATTGCATTTGTTTTTCTTTTGCATACTAACTTTACTATGCATAGAAAATAAAAAAATCATAATGAACAATAATAAGAATAAATAAAATGTTCACCAACTCCTTTACCCATATTTGTCTCCATGAAAATATAAATCATGCTTCCTTTGTTTAAGATATATCCTCTTGTTTAGATGTATTCATGAGTACATTCATAGGTATTTCTAAATTAAGCAAGGTGCTTAGGTTAGAAAAGACCTTCCTTAATCAAAATTTGATATGGTGTTGAAATTTGATTAATGAGCATTGAGTTGTTGTCATAAACAATAGGAGTAATCTATAATGGAGATAAATTAAGGCTATGCTTCCATTGAATTTTTTAGCCTTGCTCGAGTACTATTTTAAAAAGTTGGATGAGCAAATTGAATAAAACAAAACAAAACAAAAGTATTACATAAAAAAATGAAAATAAAACAAATAATAACAAATACTGAAGTTTTAATAAAATGATTTAGGCTCCTTGATGTCAAATCGGCAGAGCCCATATTTATTTCCACCTTTGTTTTCTTTTTGTTTGAATAAAAACAGGTACAAGAATAAGTGTGGGGGAGATCTCTCATACATAACGAACACGCATTCAAGATCTCCCACCAACACGTTGCACAAACATCAACGGATCAGACTTGAAGAAGGGCCGGACAAAAGGCTCCAAAGTGGGTCGGTTGAACTTCTCATTCAGCCGAACCAACTCTGATTCATCTTAGCCCCTTCATCTTCAATGATGGTTTGTGCAACCTCTCACTCAACTCCCTATACATTTTGAGTTTAAACAAGCAAAATTCTGATCACTAAAACAAACTCGATGAAACATGAGTGCCCCATGTGACCCACACTTCATTTGAATTCCTACAAAGTGACATGTTCATAACATCTTTAAGATAGAAGATTGCATGAAGATTGTTCCATATACATGTATTTATGCTAGTGGGAAGAATACTCTAATAGGACAATCATGTTGACTAAGTTGTTGTGGGGTGTGATATAGTTCTGACATAGAAATCCTACCATTTCTATTCAATGCACTTGGAGAATTCATTTTGATAAAAATGCTCTAAAAACAATAGTATCACATACTCCTTATTTGGTGAGAAATTCCTACCAAAGCCAAATGTAGCATCTTGCAAGTTGAAACCTTCCACATAGGCTACTTGTCATTTTATTGAGTTTTGTCAAACCTTATTGACCCTTGTTGAGAGATTTATCATGCTCCCAAGATCAAGATCACATACACCCACATATACTTGCTGCTCCTACACTAGGAGTACGCAAAAACATGCCTCCATCCACCAAAATTCTGCTCCTACACTAGGAGTAAAAAATGTTAGGAAAATACTCCATGTTTTACAAAATAGTGATCTCTCTCTATATGTGGTTTAAGAGACATGAGCTATGTAAAAGGATATAAAAAACATTTGGACACATGAAGGTCCCAAGGTATTGAAAAAATGGGATGAACACATGAAGGCTCATATGTAAAAAAATGATAAATGATAGTCATGTCTCAAAATAAAAGTTAGAGAGAGATCATATCAACAAAAGGAGTATTTAGTTCACATTATAGGTTTTAGTTCACAAATTTTCCACACACATGCACATCTTGATCTAAGAGTATGACACTTCTCTCCTTGGATCCTCGATTTGACTTTACAATATATGCAATGCAAGTATGCTACCTTGTTATCCCTACCTAAAGCTCCACATAAACCTTTTAGAAGTAGGAGAAAGCAAAAGAAGGCAAAAACTTTGCTATGCCTTGGTGAGGAAATATACACCACTAAGTGATCCGAGAGTGCCATTTGAGGAGTATAAAAGTGAACTATGCTTTTGTTTGAAAAAAACATGCAAAAACTCCAAAGTTGCTAAGATGTGAAATTGGGAAGATAACTTTGTTTTGTGAATTGTTCCACCTTTCAACAACCCAAGGAAACATGTTAGCTAAATGCCACATATCCCACTTGCATAAAGAATGTGTTGGAATAAGCTTAATGTATAGCTGTATATCTTGGGATACTATGTTCATGATCGCTTTTATCTCTATTTGTATCCAGTCTTTAAATTTAATAAATATTATATGGTTTGGATACTTGTCTCCACTTGTTTTAGTCCTTGTGCAAAATGTGAACAAAAGATAGGTACAAAAACAAGTGTGGGAGAGACGCGTACAAGAATGCACAATGCAAGCACTGTACACATTCGGTTTGTGCATCTTCTCTCTCCTTATTCCAAAATAAACATGGGCAGATATAAAATGTGCAATGCTATACTCCAATTAATATCAATTGATAAATTCTTGCATATATTTTATTTCTAGCTTGAACCTAAACTTGTGAGCAAAATACATGTATACCCACTTTATTCTAAGAAATTTGGAATTTGAGACATAGTGGATAAAATGAAACTTGTTCTCTCTTGCACTAGACTTGAGTATTATTTTCAAAATTAAAACTTGCAAATAGCATGCTCCTCAATGATAAAATGAATTCCACCAAGCCTTGCATCTTGAACTTACACATAGCCATTTACACTTGATGATTCTTGTTCAAACTTTGAAATCTATGTTGAGAGAAGCTTCATGCTCATAAGATTGGAATTTAAACTTAAACAAAATTACTCTAAAAAGGTTATGGTTCTCTCTCTGCAAAAACAAAGTGCTAGAAAGAGTATGGGCAAAATAAAAGATGCCATGCCAAAGAAGCTTGAGCCAAAAAGAATGCATTCCAAAGAGCATGATACAAAATAAAAAAATGATGAGAGAAAACAAGGGGTGCAAAGACACCCGCCCGAGAGAAAAAATGGGTACATGTGTACCCACAAAAAGGTGAGCATAAGCCCATACTCTCCAAAGCACTATTTGAAAACAAGAGAGATGATCATAACCCAAAAAGAGTTCAAAAATAATCATTCCAATCTTCGAGTATGCGCTTCCCTCCATGATCTTCAATGTTTGGCTCGATTCACACAAGGTAAGTGCGCCATTTCACCTTCCATACCTGCAACAATCACAAACAAACTTAGAGGTAGGATGAACAAGAAGCAATACCTCGGTGAGAAAATAAAAATGAGTGACTTTGAGAAGATCATTAAAGGAGCATTGCTAAACTTTGTGAAAAATGTAAAACCCAAGTCCTAGAGCATGAGTAGAATAAAGTTGATTTGAATCCCAAATGTTTCATCTTCCAATTACTTATGATAAACTGGGGAATATTTGAAAATGCTCACAAATGCAGGTAAAAGCTTGAGTAATTTATATGCAGGACATCAAACACCTAGAGTAGCTACCACCTTAGTCTCTATTGCTTACTCGAGGACAAGTAAAGGAGCAAGTGTGGGGGAGCTTGTTGGCGGTCCTTATTACATAATTTATACCACCAACTATCAAACAAAACACACACCAAACTTAGTGAATAGGGCTTACCACAAACATATTCTACAAGTTTATGTGTTCCATTTGTTTTGCAGGGCATACATGGAAATGGCACATATGTGGGCCAAATAGAGTAGAAAATACAAAGAAATAACAAAGAGCAAATTTGGCCCAAGCAGAGCCCAAGAGGAGAAGCCCATTTACCAGAGCATTCGAGCTCCCAACATGGACAAAAATATCCAAACATGAACCCAAGGAGTAGAGGCCCAAAACCCACTCCAAATCAATCTCGGGCTGCAGGAGCAGGGTCCAGTAAAATGGGCACCCCGGATGCATCCATACTCGGAATCAGGCGTGCGAGCAGGCATTGCAAAGCTAACTCAGAGCCCGATGCACTTGCTAAGTTTCAGCCCATTTGGCCCAACTTTGGGCATGGCTGCGCCAGGGGCGCGGGCGGCCAGGGGCGTGGGCGCGCCTATGTCGGTGCGTCCGGGACCCATCTTTCTCTGGTGGTTCGCTGTTTAATGCCTGAAGATGGTGCGGGGGTGTGCTACCTAATTCTCTGTACCTGGATGTGGTATTCAGGTCGGTTTGGAGGAGTTAATGAGGAGAATTTGGCAAAGAACCCCCTCCTCTCCACCTATAAGTAGAGGGCCTCACCCCTCCTCATTGAACACACCAACACACTCAAGCATACACACTTGAGCAAGAGAGAGGAGGAGCCTCAAGTACTAGCTTCTAGCTAGATGTAGTATAGGGAGTGAGTGAGGGCAAGAGGAGGAGAAGGGCAGAATTGTCCACTCCTCCTAAGTGCGCGACTCCCGAAGTCCACTGAGTAGTCGGAGTGCTGGACATGTCGCACCCGCTATCCTTGTACCTCGACGACCGGATTACCACTTGGGGTAAGAAAGTCATGATAATCCTTTGGTATTACTCCTTAAGTGATTTATCATTTATCGTTATGCTTGGCGGGTTCGTCGTCCGTCCTCGTGGCGGATGCTCTAGCGAATGGACTCCTGATAAAGACGGATGCTCCTAGCTTATACTAGAGTAGTAGTCGATAGTGTAGACGTGGTGTCTAGGCTGGAGGCTACCTTCGTTTGCCTTGTGCTCCATGGTTGAGGGGTAGGTGAGCAGGTGGTGACAGCCCTGTTCGTCCCTTGCAGTCTCCCACGTTCGGGTACGGCGTAGAGCTAGAAGCCGGCATCGGCTGGCAGACCAGCTGATATCCGGTGCCCGAAGTGAAGTATAAAGATAGTGATATCTAACCTTAAGAAAGCTACCTAAGATATCCTCACTACCCAAGTTATCCTTCTCTTGTTCATAAGGGTTAAACTAGAATTAGAGACTACCTACGAAAGCTATCCTTGGGAAATTATGATACCCTGAATACCACCGGGTGAAATGCTACAACGGTATTTCCGTGCGCTTGCGGACTTGTTCTATAAACATTGCAGAATACCACCCGACATTTCTAGACGGCGTTGCTAGGATACACCAATTCTAGTGACGATGTTAAGAAATGTCAACAAGCATTTCTGGCACCGTTGCCGGGGATAGGTTTTGTATCTATTCTTAGTAACGACTTTAAGAAATGTCAACAGCTCCTTGGAGGATTTGGTGAGAATAAAGGTTTACTTTCTTTCATCATACTTCTCCAACTAGCTATGTTCTTATTCTTTACATATAGTTGTGCTATAGAACTAGAGTATAGTTTTTATGTTATAATCTTGACATATGAACTACCATATAGTTTGTGTGTGATGATCTTAACATGTCCATATGACATGATCTTAGTATGTGAACTAGTCCATAGTGCATATGCTAGGGTTTCATCATATAAAACTTTATGCATAATCATTCATACCATATGTCTGTTAGGGTTTAGAGTTAGGTACAGGTGGTGGTTCATCATGCCTTCACGTACACCCAAGTCCTTTACCTGTCGATCCGTAGGGTCGGGGACTGCAGGGGATTTGGGTGGTCACTATATATGAGGCTGAGGTGTCCGGGTATATAGTGGCGGGTGATTGCATGCCCTTTCCACAGTCGAGGGGTAGGCGGCAGGTGGTGACAGCCCTGTCCATCCCTTGTATTCCCCCATGTTTGACTGGGGTGTAGGAGTTCGTAAATATGCCACATGAGGTTGCTGGCAGACCAGTACTCGGTGGTCTCCCGATCCATTCTCTTACATAGCTCTAGCCCTATACATGTATGTGTATGATCATTAACTGTTCTGTGCACGGCTATATTAGACATGTCTGCTCCACTTAGGAACATTCTTTTATTCTTTGTTTTCCATTTATCCTTTGAGGTTAGCCCATGAGTGTGTGTCACACTATCTTATGCTTATCATGACTTACCCCTGTATAGAGTACTTGTCTATTGTGCAGTCATGTTATCTTATCCATGTCCCTACTAGAGACTTATACACCATGCATTCCTTAGCAAAAATATAAATAACGATACCCTGAATACTTCCGAGGTGAAATGCTGCAATGATAGATCTGTGCAATTGCGGATAACATCTGTAAACGTAAAGAGCTATCGGTTGGCATTGCTTAGTATTATTACTAGGATACACCAATTCTAGTAGCGATGCTAAGTGATGCTAGCAAGCATTTCTGACGCCGTTGCCAGGGATGGGTTTTATACCTATTCTTAGTAGCGACGTTGAGAAATGCCAACAAGCATTTCTGGCGCCGTTGCCGGGGATGGGTTTTATACCTATTCTTAGTAGCGTCATTAAGAAATGTCAACACACACAAGCAAATGCACTTGAAATCACTCAATCTCATTTTGAATTCGCAATCAAGCAAGAGAGATGAGTGGAGGGAGAATGCTCAGCTCACAAGGATGTCAAGATGTTCAAATGACCAAGAGAAATCCCTTAGAGCCGGCCACCACGTATTTATAAGCCTCCTCAAAAGAATAGAGTCATTGGCTGTCAGATTGAGCTCTGCCCAAGGTGAAGGGATGCGCCAGTCAGGTTAACCAGACATAGCCCTAGCGTACGATCGCTAGCGTCCAAGCGCACGGATGGCTACCATGTGTCCCTGTTCAAACATCATTCGTTGACCTCCAACGGTCATGAAACCAGTCAGCACGCAGTTAATGTTTGACCGAACACGCTGTTAAAACCGACCGGACTCTCCACCACGTGGCGTCCGATCGAGTACAGAGAGGTTTCAGAACTGAAAAAATCCGACCGGACCTGTTCGGTCTATGTTGATCGGACGCGCCACAGTGTCTGGTCACTCTCTCTCTGTTTCACACGTCCCTCAGCTGCTGATGTCACCATACATCATCCAAGAGCGGATGCTCCCTCCATGGGTTTGGTCGCACTGCCTGTGCAGCGTCCGGTCGTGCCTCAGCTTCCTTGGCCTGCTGTGCTTCTCGGCCAACACTGACCGGACACTGATGTCAGCGTTCGGTCATTGCGTGACCAGCATCCGGTCAGTGTTTCTCAGCTTTCGCAACTTTGCCACCTTCTCAACTCTTGCCCAAATGTGCTAACCACCAAGTGTATCACCTTGTGCACGTGTGTTAGCATATTTTTACAAATATTTTCAAGGGTTATGTTAGCTCACACTAGGTCCTAATGCATATGCTCATATGAATTCACCTAGTGGCACTTGATAACTATTTTAACCGAGAATTTCCCCTCTTCATAGTACGACTATCGATCCTAAATATGATCACACCCTGTATGGTGTCTTGATCACTAAAAACAAAACCCTATGCAATACCATTTGCCTTGATCTCTATCGGGTTTTGTTTTTCTCTTTCTTCTTTTCCAACTTGAGCCCTTGATCATCTTGTGGTCATCACCATCATCACCATGATCATCTCTAGGCTCTACCACTTGGCATGGGACTTATCATTTCATGTCTACACACTTAGCATAATAATTAGTCCCTAGGTTTCATCAATTATCAAAACCAAACTAGGGCTTTCAATTGCCCTAGGTTGGTGGTGCCCTGTCTGGTGCACATTGGAAAGGGCAGTGCCACCCTCTACAATGGCTACAAGTTGGCCAAGATTTAGGTAGCAACTTCTAACCCCCGGACAACCAAAACCTTGCCCTTTTCTCCGCCTTTTCAACTCCGAATTGATCCAAAACAATTCCAACACCTTCTCCTTTGCAAATGTACCAACACCACCATGTGTTCACCATCTTGTGCATGTGTGTTAGATTTCACAATATTTTTTTAAAGGATTAGTACTCAATTCACCACGCCACTTGATCATAGCAACGATGCAAATTTAGATCACTCGAGTGGCACTTGATGACCGATATGTTAACAAGTTTACCCTTCTTGATAGTACAGCTATCTATCTGAAACCCAGTCATCATCTTCTCTACACACCTATGACTGGTGAAATGAAATGCCCTATAGGTTATACCTTTGCCTTGCGCATTCCACTCCATCTCCTTTGATGTTGATGCAACACATGCACCAACCAATCATCAAATGATATGATCCACTTCATATCATAATGTGACCGTATTGGTTCATCGATCTTGACCTCACTTGCCCTTCACCGTTGCTTTGGTCTATCGGTGCCAAGTCATCACCCAACTTGCCCTTCACACTTGCAACTGGTCTGTCGAGCCAAGCCTCATCTTGATCTTCTCCACCTTAGTCACATGACTCCATGTCATGTCTCATATGCAATGAGCTCCTTCATCACATGTGTGAGCATTGCAACATCTCCAAGCCATTTTCACCTCCAGACATGTGTTACTCACACACATGTACATGTGAACTAATCACATGTGTCTCTCACATTAAACACAATTAGTCCACCTAGGTTGTCACTCAATTACCAAAACCAAACAAGGACCTTTCATCGGGGCATGACGCAACTCGAGAAGGGTATGCGCACTGTTGACGGTCCTTAAGTATCAATTATAACTATCAAATAAATAGAGAAAAGGATCCAAATGAAACCAACACCTAGACTTAGGGTTTTATCTGACAGAATTCCACGAGTTTTGCTGTTTATCTATTTCTGCAGGGGGTTATCAGGAAATACGGAAGAAAGGCCCACATGTCGGATTAATGACGGGATATTAACCGAACACGTAATTATCTTGCATCTAGAAGACTCCAGAAGCCACGGGAACGAACGGGAGGCGTAACGGGGCCGGAGACAGGGCGCCCACCCTAGTCCCCAGGGCGCCCGCCCCCTCCTGTGGACCAATCAGGCTCCGCCTCAAGGATTATGCTCCACCGACCTAGAGGATCAAGGAAAACCGCACGATCAATGTCGGTTTGATCCAATGGCCTAGATTCATCCGAAAGGGCTATATAAGCAAGGCCCCTGCCCCTGGAGGAGAGGCCCTCGTCTCATACTTCAAACCCTAATTCAGGAGGAGAGCCTCTGATCAAGCCCTAGAGCCACCACATCAACTAGATCTCTAGTTAGCATAGCTACATAGGATTAGAACTAGAAGGAGTCAATCTTCGATTGGTTCCCGGATCTGTCAAGAGGATTCTTGGTAATTCCTCTATTGTTCTTCAATTGTTCATCATTGTTCTTCAATATTATGAATATGACTTTGTTCTATTTCAATATATTGGTTATGACTTTGCTCTACTTGATTATATTTGCAATTATATTGTTCTTAGTTTATCATAGTTATATGCTTGGCTTAGTTAGATTGGAATTATATACATGCCTAGGATCGTATAGCGTTTATCCATGTGTACAGTGGGTGAATGATAACTATTGTGTAGACGTGGTGTCTATACCGTATTTATCTGCGATTGCACCCTATATGCCGGATTGTGGGGTAGTTCGCGATAGTGACAGCTTCGTTGATTCTTATATAGTCCCCCTCTCGTGTATAGGGCAGGCAGAGCAACACTATTACAGGGGAGTGATTGCTATGTTCTTCATCTTCCTTGCTAATATTCACTATGCATGGATATAGTCTTTTCTCACCATGATTGCCAAGTATAATTGCACTAACTATGATATGCTAGACTTTATAGTTAATAATAACTTAGGGAATATCTTTGTAGTTCATCCTAATTCCATGCTAATGACTGGCTAGAATATCTGTTGAGGTGCTTATCATTATTATATGTGGCTAGCTTATCAGATTAATTATCTTTGTCACCATTATCACTTTACCTTTACTTAATGTGACATTTATACCTGTATAAAGAGATTGATAAATACTCTCGGTTATACATGCAATGATGTGTACTCAGTTCCATATTCTCATTCCATTATCAACCATGATACTTAGAAATCCCTTCCCAGTGGTAAAAATATAAATAACGATACCTGGAATACTTCCCGGTTAAAATGCTACATCGGTATTAATCTGTGCGCTTGCAGATCCCTTTTATTATTTATCTTGATGAGCAAATGCATATTTCAATACCGCGTCTCTCATGTCATGCTGGGGATGACAACTTGGCTTAAGTGGCATGAGGGATAGGTTTGGCATTTTTGGCGCCGTTATCAGAATTAGAAAACTAAGTCTACTTTTGGTAGTGACGTTAAGAATGCCCAACAAGCATTTTTGGCGCCGTTGCCGGGGAAGGTTGATTACTAAGTAGGAATGAATACAGAACTTTGAGTCATCATTTGCATCACTAATCTGATCGAGCTTATCAATTCTCTTATACAGTTTTACCCCTGTATTTTCCATTTTGATTATTTATTGCAGGGTGATGCATGAATAGAAGACATCTTCCAGACAACTTTGTTGACGATCCCGAAGCCTTATTCAGAAGAACAAGAGCCAAGCTCAAGAAGACATCGTCAACACTTCAGCACAAAGCTTCATCCAAATCCGAAGACCGCCGAAGTTTCATCCGGAATTTGTCGACTGAATTCGAAGCCATGGCGAACAAGATGATCCGCGAATTCTCAGCTCCCACTACGGACAACATCCGCACTGGACCTGCCGCGGCCATCGACAAGAACTTTGAGCTCAAGCCAGGGCTCATCAACATGGTGCAAGCTAACCAGTTCTGTGGGAAGCCACATGAAGACGCTAGTGCTCATCTTCAACACTTCCTGGAGATCTGCAGCACTTTCACCATGGCTGATGTCCCCAGAGACGCCATACTACTTCGCCTTTTCCCATTCTCACTGTTGGGGAGAGCGAAGCAGTGGTTCTACGCTACAAAGGAGAAGAACACTACGTGGGCACTCTGCTCCACGAACTTTCTGGCCAAATTCTTTCCCATGGGCAAGACCAATGCTCTCCGTGGGAAGATTACAAGTTTTCAGCAACAACATGATGAATCCGTTCCAGAAGCATGGGAGCGCTTTCAAGACTACATCCTAGAATGTCCCCATCATGGAATGGAGAGCTGGCTACTGATGCAGACATTTTATCATGGGCTCATTAACAGTGCCCGTGAAACCATGGATGCTGCAGCTGGAGGAGCATTCCTATCACTCACCATACCTCAAGCCACAGCTCTTGTGGAGAAGATGGCATCCAACCAAGGTTGGAATGAAGAAAGAACTCAGACATGCAAGAGAGGTGGAGGTATGCACCAGCTCAAGGAGGTAGACATGCTGTCTGCCAAGCTAGACCTACTCATGAAGAAGCTTGATGATCGAGCTGGAGAAAAGAAAGAAGTCATGCACGTCTACGACTCCCACATGACTTGTGAGGAGTGTGGAGGTACTGGACACTCGGGCAATCACTGTCCTGAGTTGCTGGAGGACGTGAACTACATCAACAATAACAACAACAACTACTACAACCGTCCTCAGCAGAATCAAGGTTGGAATCAACAGAGGCCTAACTACTCAGGTAATTACCAAGGTAACAATTCTTTCAATAATAATAATAATTATCCACCTTTGAGAGAGTTAGTATCCAATCAAGGAAAGCTAATGGATAACCTATCTAAGAAATTGGCATCTAATGATAAAATAATAGAAAATATAAATAATAGAATGGATAATTTCTCTACTGCCATCAAGAACCAGATTAGCTTTAATAAAATGATTGAATCTCAGTTGAATCAAATAGCTGCTGCTGTTCCTGCTACTAACCCCGGTATACCATCACAACCGGAAGGACTAGAATCTGCAAATCTTGTAGACATGTTTGATGCAGGAGATTACTGGAGTAACCCTATCATGGAAGTAAGTACTGACCATCTGCCGGTCAAGAGAGGCGATCCAGGACGCCCCGTCATCCCGATCTCCATCGGCATGCGAGACTTCCCAGAAGCACTCTGTGACTTTGGCTCCAGCGTCAACATCATGCCCAGGGTACTCTATGAAAAACTCTTTTCACAACCATTATTAGAAACAACCATGTGTTTGCAGCTTGCAGATAGGACACTGAGTTTCCCGAGAGGAATATTGAAGAACATCTGTGTCTGAGTGGGTTCCTTGTACGCTCCAGCAGACTTCGTAGTGATAGAGACCGGTTCTGATGAGAGGGCTCCCGTCATCCTAGGGAGACCATTCCTGAACACCACGGGAGCTGTCATCTATGCTAGTGCTGCCAAGATCAGTTTTTACATCAAGGGGAGGAAGGAAACGTTTTCCTTCAAGAACAAGACCGCACAAATCCCAGAGCAACCCCAATATGAACCAAGGAAGAGGACCAACAGGAGGAACAAGAGCAAAAAGCAAGTATGGACCGAGACAGCTAAGATGGTCACTGCCGTGCACAAAGGTCAAGATCGCCAACTCAAGTCACTGTTCTTGCCTAAGAAGGACGACCCAGGTATGCCAAGCATTTATTGCTCCATTAATGGGTCCCACTTCTACAAGACACTTTGCGACACTGGGTCGGGCGTCAACATAATGGCCAAGGTCACCTATGAACTTCTGTTCGGAACCATGCCCTTAAACCCAACATATATTCAGCTCCAGATGGCAGATCAGACATTCCGACAGGTCGAAGGTACAGTAACTGACGTCCCTGTCAAGATAGACGATCACTTTGTCCATACAGACTTTCAGGTTATTGACATGGGAGAAGATGAATATGATCCACCCATCATCCTTGGAAGACCATTCCTAAAATCCAAGCAGGTCAGGACAAGAAGAAGGCGGCGTAACCACAATCAGAAGCAACAGGTCATCAAGGACGGATGGGCAGATTATGAAGGAGAAGTGGTAAGATCTGAAGACATACCACTCAACCAACACTGTCCTGAGGAGACCAAAGCACCGAGACAGGTATGGAAAGAAAAGACAGTTGTACATGAAGAGGAGGCGCCGCCGGAACCACCGACTACGCCATCCACCAAGTCCTAGGACGACTGAACGAATAAGAGTCCCGTTCGGAGGACTTAAAAACACCGAACGCCTTGCCAAGAGGTAACTTGGTAGTTATCCTTTCCTTTTAATTATTTACTTTATCTTAAATAGTTTGCTTAGTTAATCATATTCATACTATCTTAAAAAGAAAATAAAAATGTTAAAAACCCTAAAGCCCCATGTGAGTATGCGAGTGGCATAAAACCCATAAGTACATTCACTGTGGTGGCATAAAAAAAATATATATATAATAAATACATAAATATTTTCTTCTGCTTTATAAAAGAAAAAAAACAACATAAAAAAAATCAAGGAGGCTCAGCATGATAAAGGCTAGATATTTATGCTAACACTTAATCAGTTCCACAAAGCTTTGTTGTCTATTTGAGCTTCACAGAATTCAAGGAGACTAGTAGACAGAGGACATTCTAATCGCTGTCAGGGTGCTGCCGACTTTCAAATACACCT
This sequence comes from Saccharum hybrid cultivar R570, assembly GCA_038087645.1. Taxonomy (NCBI): domain Eukaryota; kingdom Viridiplantae; phylum Streptophyta; class Magnoliopsida; order Poales; family Poaceae; genus Saccharum; species Saccharum hybrid cultivar. The sequence goes on along the minus strand of JAQSUU010000005.1, from coordinate 8,562,237 downwards.
TCGCCATCTGCTAGCTACATCAGAAGAGATTATGTCAAGATCCAGCTTGGGGGAGAGCACCTCCATTATCTTGCTAAGTATTTCTATCTTTATCTTTATATTTATATATACTTTTACCTTATAAAAATAAATATATACATAACTATGAAAAAACCAAATAAAGATTTTGTGCTTACATATATATACCTATATCTTTTGCTTAGTGTGTTTTAATAAATAAATAAAGTGGCTATGCTAAACTGAATCTAGATAATAATAAAACCCTAGCATGGATATGATGAATAGTTGCTTTGCCTAACTTTCAAATTTGCAGTCCTCTCTCTAAGTTTACATAACTGTTATCATTTAAAGCTTGCTCTAAACCTGAACTTGTGGGAAGAGAACTTGATCTAAAGTCTAAGTTGTTAACGGATATGATATGGGAAGGTTGAGCTGCTGTTTATCTATTCCTAGAGATACTAGAATTCTGGAGAATTTTATCTTTGAAAATCTTAAAATGCTACATGATGAGTTCCTGTATGATGAGAGTTTAAGTTCCTACCACAGCCATACATACATGCTTGCTAGACTTTAAGCCATACCTTTACTTTTTACTGCTTATGAGCATTGAGTGTAGTCAAGCTGTGTAGACCCTTAGGAGCTTGTCATGCGGTTAAAATCAAGATTCACTTGCACGATCACTCATACATGCTGCTTCTACTCCGGAAGTACGCATCCACATATATCCACTCATTCTCATCTCCAGATCCACATAAAATTATTCTACTCCTAATCCGGGAGAGAATAGCCAAAAATATTTTCCCATTCTTGTTATCCCCTGTGAAATAAATGCTCAAGCTATTTTGGTTACTACCACTTGCTATATTGTTCTAAGGAGATGAGTGCTCTATACGAGGAAATAAAAAGGGGCAAGTGCCCGGAACCTCGAAAAGAAAAAGATACGAGGAAATAAAAAGGAGCAAGTGCTTGGAACCTCGATGAAAAAAAAGAAAAAGTGAGAAGAGAGGTAAAAATGGACAAGTGTCCGACAGTAGAATTAGGGGTACAAGATACCCACCTGAGAGGAAAAAAAAAGAAAAAAAGAAAATATAGAGCACCTCATTCTCCTCAAGAGCTTTAAAAGCAAGAAAGGTACGTATCCCCTCAAAAAGAGCAAAAGTAGAATTAGACTTTCATCATTGTTATCATCACTACCACCATACACCATTTATTCGCCACACATGCACATCTTGATTTGACTTATTGGCTTGTTTCTCTGGATCCATGGTTTGACTATGCAATAAATGTCTTGTAAGTATATATACTTTATCTCCCACCGATGAGCTCCAGATATCAAAAGCCTTATTAGAATAGGATGAGAGAGAAGGCAATGTCACTCTGCCTTATACCACAAATACTACATACTTTGCTTTGAGAGAAGGCAGACATCATTACTGCCTTGGTGAGGATCCAGAAATACCACAAAAGAGAGACCTGAGAGAGTCATACAAGGAATCTCTGAGTTTTATTTGAAAATCTGCAAAAAACTCCAAGAGCTATAGCTAATCAAGAATAAGAGACATGGCGCTTGACTAGACTGTTCTATCTTTTAACCGCTCAAGACAAAGGTGACAGTTGCAAGCCCCATGGTGAAAGGTATAATGAGTAAGTTTTAAGTCTTGACAGTTTACTTTAACTCAGAGATGAGACTCTATTTGAAAGCATGTGTACCGTCAAAATTCAAAGGCATTTCAGCAACTACTGAGTCTCTCCTTGCTCAGGGACGAGCAAGAGGTAAGCTTGGGGGAGTTTGTTGACGGTCCTTAAGTATCAATTATAACTATCAAATAAATAGAGAAAAGGATCCAAATGAAACCAACACCTAGACTTAGGGTTTTATCTGATAGAATTCCACGAGTTTTGCTGTTTATCTATTTCTGCAGGGGGTTATCAGGAAATACGGAAGAAAGGCCCACATGTCGGATTAATGACGGGATATTAACCGAACACGTAATTATCTTGCATCTAGAAGACTCTAGAAGCCACGGGAATGAACGGGAGGCGTAACGGGGCCGGAGACAGGGCGCCCGCCCTAGTCCCCAGGGCGCCCGCCCCCTCCTGTGGACCAATCAGGCTCCGCCTCGAGGATTATGCTCCACCGACCTAGAGGATCAAGGAAAACCGCACGATCAATGTCGGTTTGATCCAACGGCCCAGATTCATCCGAAAGGGCTATATAAGCAAGGCCCCTGCCCCTGGAGGAGAGGCCCTCGTCTCATACTTCAAACCCTAATTCAGGAGGAGAGCCTCTGATCAAGCCCTAGAGCCACCACATCAACTAGATCTCTAGTTAGCATAGCTACATAGGATTAGAACTAGAAGGAGTCAATCTTCGATTGGTTCCCGGATCTGTCAAGAGGATTCTTGGTAATTCCTCTATTGTTCTTCAATTGTTCATCATTGTTCTTCAATATTATGAATATGACTTTGTTCTATTTCAATATATTGGTTATGACTTTGCTCTACTTGATTATATTTGCAATTATATTGTTCTTAGTTTATCATAGTTATATGCTTGGCTTAGTTAGATTGGAATTATATACATGCCTAGGATCGTATAGCGTTTATCCATGTGTACAGTGGGTGAATGATAACTATTGTGTAGACGTGGTGTCTATACCGTATTTATCTGCGATTGCACCCTATATGCCGGATTGTGGGGTAGTTCGCGATAGTGACAGCTTCGTTGATTCTTATATAGTCCCCCTCTCGTGTATAGGGCAGGCAGAGCAACACTATTACAGGGGAGTGATTGCTATGTTCTTCATCTTCCTTGCTAATATTCACTATGCATGGATATAGTCTTTTCTCACCATGATTGCCAAGTATAATTGCACTAACTATGATATGCTAGACTTTATAGTTAATAATAACTTAGGGAATATCTTTGTAGTTCATCCTAATTCCATGCTAATGACTGGCTAGAATATCTGTTGAGGTGCTTATCATTATTATATGTGGCTAGCTGATCAGATTAATTATCTTTGTCACCATTATCACTTTACCTTTACTTAATGTGACATTTATACCTGTATAAAGAGATTGATAAATACTCTCGGTTATACATGCAATGATGTGTACTCAGTTCCATATTCTCATTCCATTATCAACCATGATACTTAGAAATCCCTTCCCAGTGGTAAAAATATAAATAACGATACCTGGAATACTTCCCGGTTAAAATGCTACATCGGTATTAATCTGTGCGCTTGCAGATCCCTTTTATTATTTATCTTGATGAGCAAATGCATATTTCAATACCGCGTCTCTCATGTCATGCTGGGGATGACAACTTGGCTTAAGTGGCATGAGGGATAGGTTTGGCATTTTTGGCGCCGTTATCAGAATTAGAAAACTAAGTCTACTTTTGGTAGTGACGTTAAGAATGCCCAACACGCACTGCCTCTGCATGAGGAAGAAGATGGGCATGTGGCCCTCCTCGGATGATCTCTCCTAAGTAAAGGCCTACCATTTTGGTGTATAGCGGCTGCCATGAGGAAGGAAAAACTCAGGTGAGACACAACATCATCTCCGAGCTCTAACAGTTGTTGATGGTAACTAAACTCTATGTTTGACCATCAAAGTGAAGGTAAAGTACTAACATCACAAGTAGCAATTTATGTTTATAAATGACCTAGATCCACTTGTACTTGTAAAATGAATGCGGGAAACTTTGGTGAAAACTCATCAAATTCAAACATAGAAGGCAAGTGGATATGGCAGGGGGTCTAGGCCCACTTGGTGGGGTCAGTCAACCCCACCTGGCGTCACCCGATGCCTCCTCGGCCCCTGCCACATCACTGATTAGTGGGAGAGTGAGAAAACACACTTTGAAGCAATACCACACGTTGATCCATTGTCGGTTTGATCCGAGGGCTAGCATCGAGTGTTACTTGGATTGGAGTGTCACAACCCCGTCATGCCAACCCAATTAACTTAAACATTTAAGCATAACCTGTGCCTAAAAATTCCTGTTTTCAGAAAGCTTGCATATTAGTTGTAAAACTTTATGGGCATTTTCTGTACTTATATTTCAAATTGAAAACCAAAATGTGAAGAAGCTGGATAAAAGCGAACACTACATATTCTAGGAAAGTGTCTGTCAAACGAGCGCTGACGGAGCATCCAACGCTCTTGACGGACAATCTGTCAATGCACACGACACCTATAACAATGCAGTGATGCGTTGTCTCTCCCGTGCACACACACACTAACCCACATGTCAGCCCCCTCTCTCACACACAAACCCACCAGTAGCCCCCTCTCCCTCTTCCCATTCCATTCACGTTCCGAAACCAGAAACTAGGAAAGGAGAGGAGAGGAAGAGAGAAGAAGGGAGAAGAGAGGAGGAGAAAGAGGAGGATGCCCCCTGCTGGAGCCCTGCCAGATGAGCACGCTGGCGCCACCTTGACGTCGCTAGAGTTGGAGAAGAAGCTCTTCCCCATAGTTATTTGGACCGGACTGAATCGGCAGTCCGACCGGTAAAAGACCAAACCAGAGCCTCAGCCCGTCCAGTCCACCTTAAAGGACCAATAAGCAATCGAATCGATGTAAAACCAGTGAATCGGCGGTTTTTTCCTAGAAACCAGTATGAAACCAGACATTGGACCGTGAAAAATGGGCATCCACGGCTGTGCATTGGATTTCCAATGTGGAACGGGGAGGAGAGGAGAGAAATAAGGGAAAATTGTGTAAAAGGGGGAGTTGAACTCTGATCTTCAAGGCTAGAGAGCAAGTTCTGCACCACTGAGCCATGACTTCTATTGTGTCCTTGTATCATTCTTCATTCTATTTGAACCGGACTAAACCAGCGGCTCAACTAGTTGGACCAATCAAACCGTGAACCGAGGGCTTAAACAGTTCGATGTCTGGTCCAGTCCTAAAAACTGCCTTCTTCCTCAAGCTTCTTTGGAGGTGCCCCATGTCGATCTCCTTCCTCGAGCAACTACGCGGCAAGCTGTTGTAGATGAAGCTTCCCCAAGGCATGGTGAGACTTCTTTGATGGCCCGAAATACTTTTAGCTATTTTATACTGTAAAATGCGTGGGCGGGCCGTCTAGTCCTGGCCCATACCCGGCTCAAAAAATTAGGCCTGACTTGCCCAATGAGACAGTCATATATAGGACTTTTTTGACCCGAAGTAACCACACTTTTTTCGGTAGGGCCGGAATCCAGCCGTTCCATAAAATGCTCAAATCTATTTGGGAACAACCGTATGCATGCAAGGTCAGGATTGCAACGGGGCGGATTCGGATCCGGTGGAGTCTATACTCTTCTTTAATTTGTCAACTTATGTGTGATTGATCTCTGGGCGCACATAAGGTTATGCATTCCATTTTATCCTTAAAAATGGGTGTGACAGCTAACATAATTTCAAAGGTAACATATGAATATTTATTTGGTAACGAACCATTGTACCCAACCTATATGTAGCTGCAGATGGCAGATCAGTCGTTGAGATAGCCTGAAGGCATAGCAAAGGACGTCCTGATAAAAATTCAAGATTACTATGTTCCTGCCGACTTCCTGGTCCTCGACATGCCGGGAGATGAAGACACACCGATCATCTTAGGGAGACCTTTCCTCAACACCACCGACGCAGTCATCTACATTGGATCTAGACAAATCCACTTCTGACTTCCAAAGGTATGCTGTCAATTTAATAGTTATACTAACCATGAACAGTCAAAGAAGTCTCGATCAAGGAGGAGGCACCAATCCCGTCACCGTTCATTCAAGGATGGATGGGCTAGATTTCCTGGAGTTACGAGATCCAATGACGTAGTCCTCGAACCAAAAGTAGAAGCTAAAAAGATTGAAGATGAGCCAGTCAAAGAACCTCACTGGAACGAGTGGGAGAAAGAAGCTGAGAGACAAGAGCTAGCTCTAAAAGAAGAAGCCGAACTTATGAAGAACCGAGTCAAGATGTGGAAGGAGAAGAAGGTAACGTTTGTAATACCACAAGAAGAGCAGGCATCTGAACCGTCATCAGGATCAGATGATGCAACCAATAAGTAAGTACTCTCTCCTTCCTAGTCCTGTCAGTAGACTTTAAATGTTGCACCCTTGCCATGAGATAATAATGGTAGTTATCTAAATACACTTGTTAGATAAATTCATTTAATACATCTTGCATTATTAAAAAGAAAATAAAAAGACTTTATTGCATACTTGCCATCATCGTATTAAAATATATATATACTCTATCATATTCACTATTGTTGCACATTAAGAAAACAAAAATATATTTACTTTATTGCGCATAGACAAAAATTTTATTGCTCTTACTTATGCATTATTAAAAATACTAAAGCCCCATGTGAATAAACTTGTGGTAATTCCCCATAAGAATATTTACTGTGGTGGCATAAAAATAAATATGCATGCATGTCATTTGCTATTACTTAAAAGCATCATAAAATAAAAATCCAAAAAAAAGAGAGAAGAAGATAGAATAATTCATGCTAAAGTATATCAAGTTAAATAAACTCATAAGAATAATCAATTGCTCATTTAGCTGACCGCTAACCCCTTGTATAATCCAAGCTTCGAGTTTTTGGTGTTCTTGTTGGAATATAAATTTTGCAGGACAATACTATGACTAAAGAAAGAGTCTGCTCAGTGGCAACCAGTTGCTGCTGACGAACTCGCTCTGAAGTTCATTCAATAATCGACCACAGCAACATCTAGCTTGTGGGAGGAGCATTCTCCGCTTATCTAGCTAAGTATCTACAGTCTTATTATTATTTTTCAAGTCTATTAGTAAAAAAATAAAAATAAACATAACAACTAAAACCAAATAAAAGTGTCTATCTTAGTAAGTCTTAATTATATTAAGGTGTGATCATAGAGAATTAAAGTTTATATTTCTATCTAGCTAGGAGTTAAATAAAAAGATGTAGATTAAAATTTTGCATTAGAGATGATAAATAGTTGCTCTACCGTAATTCCTTTCAAGTGCCTAGTTTTCAACCTTGAATTCTCTTGAGTTTTGGATATTACTGCTTTGATATAAGAATTCACTTTGAACCTGAAAATTGTGGGTAGCATATGCTTGATCTAAGTCTAAGTGATTGGGGGATATGATATGAGAAAGTTTGAGCTGCTATTTATCTTATTTCTAGCAATACTAAGTTCTGGAGATTTATCTTTTGAAAATTTTAAAATCATGATGAGCTCTTGTATGACAAAGCTTAAATTCCTACCAAAGCCAGATATAATATCATTTTAGATGAGGAAAACTTTTGCTCATATATGTTGCTTGTTTTGCATTGAGTATAGTCGAGCTTTGTTGTATACTTTATGAGAGGTTTATCATGCTTTTAAAATCAAGATCATATACACACCACCCACATATGCACTATTCCTACACAGGGAGTAGGCGCAATCATTCTCTATTTTCCACTCAGATCCACCTTAAAATGTTTTTCTCCTACACATGGAGAGAACACCCAAAAATTTAAACTATAAGACAACCCCCAAATAAATGCTCTAATGTCTTGTTGCAATCTCTCTCAAATATTTTATATACAGAAAGAAAAGGCTTGTGGCTATAAAAAAAGAGAAAAAAATGGACAAGTGTCCAAAGTAGAATTAGGGGCAAAAGCCCACCTGAAAAAAGAAGAAAGAAAAATAAAGATAGCCCATGTTTTCCTGTAATTATTTTCAAATCCAAATGAGAGAAATGTCATCAAAAGAGCAAAAGTAGAATTAGAATTAGACACCCTATATACACCTATCCAGCATATTTCATACACATGCACATCTTGATTTGATTGTATGACTTAACTCTCCTTGGATACATTGTTTGACTTTACAATATATGAATTACAAGTTTGTTTTTCCTTGTTTTGCCACTCCTATGAGCTCCACTATAATCCTTAGTTGTAGGGAGAGAAAGGCATAACATTGTTAATGCCTTGGTAAAGATCCACAAATACCATATACATTGAGAGATTTGAGAGTGTCATACAATAAAAGCTCTGAGTTTATTTTAAAAACTTACAAAAACTCTAGAATATCGGTTGAGCGAAGAGCTTAAGACATGGTGCTTGACTTAATTATTCTATCTTTCAATTGCTCAAGACCTAAGCGAAGGCTAAGAAGCTCCATAGTTGAAGGTAATATGGGTGAGTTTAAAAGTTAGAGCAGTTTTGTTTAATCTGGAGGAGAATTTTTGTTTGAAAGCATATGTACTTTTAAGGCATGAAAGCATTGTAGCAACTCATGATCTAAGTTTATCTAATTAGGCTTTGCTAAGGGACTAGCTGAAGGGTCGAGATGGCGGACTAGAGGGGGGTGAATAGTCCTTTCTAAAACTTAATCGTGCCGGCTAACCTAAACAAATGCGGAATTAAACTTATCGGTCTAGCCAAGAATACACCCCTCTATCTATAACTTTAGCACCTTACAAAAGATCCTAATTAAGCAACTAAGGTACCAAGCAAAGCAAGAACTCACCTAATCAATTCTAGAGCAAGGTCACACAAACCCATGCACTTGTACTTAGCCAATCGAGGGATCTCCTACACAACTAGTGAAGCAAAAGCACAAAGCTCCTAGGCTGACTAGAAATGCTCAATAACAAGGCAACCAATGCCAAATTAGAGAGCACAAATTATTTAGCTACACAAACTAAGCAATGTGACTAACAAGGTTACACAAACCAAATTAGCCACGCAAAGGGGAAGCTTCTAACTACACAAGCAAGAAGGTAACTAGCAAGTTACACAAGCAAACTAGTCACAAGAGCAACTACACAAGCACAAGTATATATGAAAGTAAATACAAGCTTGTGTTGCATGAAGGCAAACCACTAAGAAGAGTAGACAATGTTGACACGGTGATTTTCTCCTAAGATTCACTTGGTTGCCACTAAGCTAGTCCCCGTTGTCTCGACCAACACCTCATGGTTCGACGGCTAATCGGTATCCACAACCGAGCCTCCCAAAGGCGCCGCAAGAACCTACCACAAGTGTGGTAGCTCAATGACACGCTCTACTAGAGTTGCTCTTCGTGATCCCCGCGGGGTGAGCACAATCCCCCTCACAAAGCTTCTCCAGAGCCTCGCATAATCTTCTTGCGAGCTTCGACAGAGCCTCAAGCCACCAAGCCGTCTAGGAGGTGGCAACCTCCAAGAGTAACAAGCACCACCGGCTTGCAACACGAACACCTAGTGCCACTCGATGCAATCCTCATGATGCAATGCACTAGAATCACACTCACTTGCAATCGATTCACACTCTTGCAAGCACAAGTGAGTTAGAGGCTCTCCTGGCACTCCCTAAGCATGGACACTAAGTCCCAACGGTGCCAAGCCACAGCCAAGGCCGACCATCACAAGTATTTATAGCCCCACAAACGACTATAGCCACTGGCCCCTTCACTGGGCGATTTTTGGGACGACCGGATGCACCGGTCGAACTGACCAGACGTGCTGCACCGTGTCCGGTCGCCCTGTGCCATCCACATGTCCTCTCAGATTCAACCGCGGCCACCCGATCTCAACGGTCGATTCAGTGCTCCAACGGTCAAACACAACTTAACGTGCCACCTGCACAAACCAGACGCGCAAGTCACGCACAGCGCCTGCGCCCACGAAGCACCGACCGGACGCGCTGTAGAATTGACCAGACGCATTACACCTGATGTCCAGTTTGAGTCCAGTAAGGGTCCACTTGCGACCGGACGTGTCCGGTCGATCGTGATCGGACGCGCCACCGTGTCCGATCGACCACGCGATCTGCAGACCCTCTGAGCGCCTAGCCGGACACGCTGGTCCCACGAGTGACCGGATGCGCCGATGCAAAACCCTAGCCCATGCGCCTCTGCAGCAGCTGCTACTGACCGGACGCATCCGGTTAAGCCGAGACCGCATCCGGTTCAGCGTCCGATCACCCCAGTGACCTCTGTTTGCCTCCGTTTCTATCCACGATGACTTAGAGAAAATCACCGCCTCCGGCATAGTGGAAAACATGCATTTCACTTCCACAAAGAGGGTCCCAAACCCATCTCTACCACTCAAACTCCACTACCTTCGCAAATGTGCCAACACCAACAAGTGATCACCACCTTGTGCACGTGTGTTAGCATTTTCACAATCATTTTCTTCAAAGGAGTTAGACACTCAACTTGCCACGCCACTCGATTCTAGCAACAATGCAAAGTTAAATCACTTGAGTGGTACTAGATGACCGATATGCAAACAAGTTTGCCCCTCTTGATAGTACGCCCATCTATCCTAAACCCGGTCATGCACTTCTCTACACAACCTTTGACCGGTGAAATGAAATGCCTTAAGTTATACCTTTGCCTTGCACATTCCATTCCATCTCCTTCGATGTTGATGCAACACATGCACCAACCAATCACCAAATGATATGATCCACTTCATATCATCACATGACCATATTGGTTCATCGATCTTGACCTCACTTGCTCTTCACCGTTGCGTCGGTCCATCGGCGCCAAGTCTTGCTCAAGCTTCACCGCCCCGCGGTCCATCGCTCCAAAGCCTTCGACTTACCCTTCACACTTGCAACTAGTCCATCAAGCCAAGCCTCATCTTGATCTTTGCCACCTTGATCACATGACTCCATGTCATGTCTCATATGCAATGAGCTCCTTCATGACACCATTTGAAAAGCGCAAGTTTGCCACCATCCTTAGCATCATGAGTAGCTAGACATCAAAAACACTAGAAATCCTATGAGATCAACATTATAAGCAAGGTTCTAGTTTTTGCATGATAAACACAAGTCCAGCTATCATCCTATGCATGCTAGTTATCAAATATCATTCAAATTCTATAACTAGCATACACCACACAAGCATGCATATTGAATTTAAAAACTTATGCAATGCAAGCAAGCACATGAATATGCACATATCAAATGCAATCATTCAAAGTTCATGGGCTTGCTCCCCCTACTTGTGTGCTTTTCTTGTCTAAGAATTTTGATCCTCTTATATTCTTCAATGTTGCTCCCTCCTTATCCATGTCCATGACCAATCTTATCTATCTCTCCCCAAGACAATCTCTCCCCCAAAGGATATCTTTGTCCAATCTCTCCCCCTTTGTCATCAATTTACATAAAAGGTGTACTTCTTATTGATGCAAAGGCTAGCATTGGGGTAGATAGTTGAGACTTGAATCGTGCATTTTGATGGACATTAACACCTATGATGGGATGACACCACTTTTGAGATACCGCATAGGAACTTTGACCTTGATACCAATTGGTGGGGCACCTCCCCCTATGTCAAAGCATGGTTCAATCCACTTGAGATACCACTAGAAGGTGAGGGTAGCATTTCTTGATTTGATCACTTAAAGTTGAGGATCACTTGTGGAACCATCGTCTTGCATGATAGATATCACTTGTAGAAATACCATGTGTAGAAATGTGATACAATTTCGAGAAAATTTCAAGCATGGAACCACTTGTAGGATTTGTCAATGAAAATCACTTCTTGAACGTTTGCTATCTTCATGAGTACTACTTGTAGGATATCACTACTAAGTTGATCTAGACACCACTAGTGAATACCACATGAAAAATCAATTGAGTCTAGATACCACTTGAAATAAAATAGATATCCATTTTCATTGTTGTCTCGTGCTTGTACTCATATCATTGTCATCATAATGAGCTTCTAATGTGACTTGAACTATTTTAACTTGTCTAAGCTTCCAAGTCCGGTTTGATCCAATGACAAGCTTCTTCACACCTCATACTAAGGGTTATCTTGCCAATGTTATACTTGTCACTTGATAGCAATCCAAACTAGATTAAGTACTTGGGTTCACTAGCTCATGAACAGACTCATACACATACCACTAGATCATTTAAACATTCAAGCAATAGTGGTAGGCTATGAATTTAAACATTTTCATTCGTCATGCATGATCCTAATAAGCATGTACTATATGCACTAACGGCATACTAGTAAAGGATGAAATGATCATACACATTATAATGATACCTTTGCTATCTTGGAGTAGAGGATAGTCACATAGATTTCAGTTCATTACTTCAATAGCAATGTGAAGTCTAATTTATAAGCTTGGTGAAGACCAATCATCATAGATAAATCTATTCTTCACCCATATGATTTGAGAACCACTAATGATCAAGTGTACTATCTTGAGTTGTGGTTGGCTTGCTTCATCTTTTCCTCATTGTTCTTGCATGAGAGAACTAATGTGAGAATACCAATTGAAATACATGACTAGCTCTCTTTTGGATGTTGCTTGGTTTTCTTGATCAACCCTTTTGATTACTTCAACTAAGCATCTCAAATGTCCATCGAATTATCACTTCCATGTTAGCCTTCCAAGTCCCAAACTTGGTTTACCTACTAAAGGCGGCAAGCCCCTACCAAAGGGAGAAGTGACCTCTCTCCAAAGAACCATTCTTGATACTCACTTCAAATGACATTGTTTGATTGATCCAAGTGATGGACTTAATTTGATGAATAACCTTGAATCCTTCTTTAAGTCCTTTTCTTTCTACTTGTTTAAGTCCTTTTTTTTCTTCCAAATGATCTTTGATCATCACTAGAACTTAAACTTCATCTTCATCTTGAGTTTGATCTTGATCTTCAAATTTGAGTACCAAATATGTACACCAAGTACATTCCACAATTAAATAGCTTTGTACTCATTGCTTGTCATACTTCTAGATCAATACAAAACCAAACTTAGGTACCTCAAACACTTATAAACATGATTCCAACTTGAGGACCTTTCAATCAAAGTGACTCCAAGTATATCCAATAAATGTCACTTTTCTGGCAGATTCTGTACCCTTCAAAGAAAAACTCATATCTCCCAATGTACAGATCCAAAGGCCATGAAATTTGGTGGAGATGTGCTTCACTAAGTAATCTAGCAGCTGTAAAAATGTGAGCTTCATTTGACTTCTAGATTGCTACCAAATTTCAAATCTTCCACCACTGCTACATGCTGAAAACTGCTGCACTATAGCTGACAAGATGTACTCCAAAACCGAAGCATTTCTTATCCAATTCTCATGAAATTTGTACAGAATCTTATAACATAAGTCTAGAGCATGTATACCAAATTTGAATCCAATCCAAATAGATTTGATCATCCAAACTCAGACTTGATCACTGCTAGCTCAGATTTTGAATAAAGGACAGATTTCTATACATTGAGCTATTCTTCATCAAATGTGAATCAATCTTGAAATCAACTTATTTGAACACTCTCACAAGACATATATCCATTCAATACACTTACTAAATGTCATCTCATGAATTTATCCAACACAAATCAATTCAAACTTGATTACTAAGCATTTAATCCATTCAATCATCTCATAGCAAGCAACATCGCATATTTATCCAATTCAATCAACTCATATGCTCCCAAATGAAATGATCAACTAGAGGTATATCTTGGTTGGCTCATGATCATCCAACTAGCAAGCTTCAACTCAAATAAATTGCAAGCCATCATATGATTCCAATAAATCACCACAACTTGATTCTTGCACTTGTATGTTGTAGCACTTTAGGCTTCACTTATATTTACTTGGCATTGGGTTTGGATGTGCACTAGGCTTTATAACTTGACTCAATCACATGATCAACATTATGAATACTACTTGAACCAAGTCTCTAATGCCATGGTACATATACACATTCATCCACTTTTTGATGGTACCCAAACAAGTTTGGGTCCTCTCAAGTTAGGTGCAACATACTTAGGCAAAGCCTTAGTATGGGTAGCGGGATGTTTTGCAATAGCAACCATAGAGGTACCATTTACATCCTTTCTAAGCATATTAGTATCATCAATTGAAATAGGCTTAGAATTGTTACCTAGGGGACATGAATGTGCCATGTGTCCCCTTTCCCGGCATGAGTAGCACAATCTCTTTGCTTGAGCCTTTTCCTCCTTGCTCATGTTGTGCTTCCCATTGCCTAGCCTCTTATGAGTTGCTTGAGCCTTCTTCTCAAGCTTGGTAGGACACCCCGAGGCAAAGTGTCCTATATCTCCACACTTGAAGCACTTGATGTGAGCCAAATCTCTCTTCTCAATTTGGTTCTTGCTCAACATCTTGGCATCATGAATAAGAGTTGGATGCCTTGCTTTTCCACCCCTTATTGTCTTCTTCTTCTTTATCATCAAGTCACCATCATCTTTATGGTTGATCTTGATTTACTCTTGGGGTGTCTTCTCTGGGTCAACTTGTGGCTTTAGTTGAGGCTCTACTTGTTGCTTCACCAATTGCTTGGTTGGGCACATTGAGATGAGGTGACCCCAAGTGTGGCACTTGAAGCACTTTACATGCTTGAGCCTCTCTTCTTCTTTCTTTAACTTGAGCTTTTCTTCATTGGGGCATGCATTTGCAAGATGTCCCACTTCATGGCACTTGAAGCACATGAAATGAGATAGCCTTTCTTGTTCTTCCTTCTTCATGTCTCTTTCATATCTTCTCTTTCCCCATCTCTTTCCTTTGATTTTGCTCTTGTTGAAGCTTATGCCACTTGTATCACTTTGGCTTCTTTGTGTGTTCACTTTGCTTGTCTTGAAGCCGAGACCGCTCTTATCACCATAGCTTCTTTGATTACTCAACATAAGCTTGAAGGTGGCCTTTGAATTGTAGCACCTCTCCAACTTGTTGCTCAATTTCTTCACTTCATTCTTGAGCTCATTGTTCTCCTTCAAAAGGTTAGTTTCACAAGACATGGAAGTAGAACAAGAATCTATTTGTGAAGAGCATGGCATATCTAATAAATCATCACAAGAGGTGGATACATGCTTCTTCCCTACATCACAATGGTTAGCCACATGTTGCAATTGATCACTAGACTCATGTGATGAGCTCTCATTATTTTTAATTTTCCTTGAAAACATTTTAATGAGAGAAGCATGTTATTCCAATAAATCTTCATGAGATGCAAGAAGTGTCTCATGAGTCAATTTTAGCTCATCATGTGAAGATTTAAGAACATCAAGTGCTTATGTTCTTCACATGAGTTCTTTAGAAATGAGTTTTTATTTTCCAATTTCAATGTTTTAGCTTTCTCATTTTCTAAAGATATGGTCATGCTAGCAAGTCTACTAACAAGCTTATCATATGATTCAACATGATCAACCACATTATCATTTAATACCTTAGTGTCACCTTGTGACATGGAGCAATGTGGTGTAGTGGATGGTCTTGTAGTAGCAATGTCATCCGAGCATGAATCATCATCGTTACCATCAAGTGTATATGGGGTAGCATCATCGTTTGCATCACTTGTGGCATCATTATCAATCTTGTCAAGTGAAGTTGTAGTGGATCGATTATCATCATCGCTTGACCATGAGGTGGAGCAATCTTCCACAATCACCAAATTGTGGTTATGCTCAACATACTCATGAGCCTCCACCTTGGGCTCATCCTCCTTCTTGAACTTGTCATCTGTAAGGTCCAAATGGCTAGAGGGGGGGTGAATAGCCTATTTAAAAATCTACAAGCTTCACTAAACAACCACGTTAGTATAAAAGATGGCTAAGCTAATTCTAGCACTAGCTCAACTACACTATGCAAGCCACCTATACAATACTAGTGAAGCAAGGCTATGATCTCTAATACACACCAACAAGACTAAGTCACTAAGCTACTTACTCCTATGTGATAAAAGCTACACTATGCAAACTACACTAGGACTAGTACAAGAAAGTAAAGAGCAAGTGACTTGATTCTTATACCAACGATGTAGAGAAGTAATGCACTCGAAGAATCAATCACAATGATCAACCACAAGAGAAATCCTCGACAAAGAGATGACACAAGATTTTTACCGAGGTTCACTTGCTTCCCGGCAATCTACTCCTCGTTGTGGCGATGCACCCACTTGTCGGTTCACGAGCTAATCGACTATCAAGAGTCGAGCCCTCGGCGGGCACCGCACAACCGCACACAAGATGGGGATCCTCCAAGCCACGAGCTCCACTAGAGTATCCAATTTGCGAACTCCCGCGGGGAAGGATCAAGAACCCCTTACAACACTTGGTGAGGGCTCCAACAATCTCCAATTGCGAGCTCAATCACCTCCGCTGCTCCAAGCCGTCTACCGTGTTGGGAGACACGGAAGAGTAACAAGAAATCCATAGCAACTCGAAGATCAAGTGCCTCTAGAATGCAACTCTCAAGCAATGCACTTGAATCTCACTCAATCTCACTCGAGATGTGCAACCAAGCAAAGAGATGAGTGGAGGGATCGTTCTCTAGCTCAAAGGATGTCTCTAGGTCTCAAAATGTGCAAGAGTTACCCTCAAACCCCGGACAACTTCTATTTATATCGAAGGGGTACGCAGCTAGCCGTTACTGGACGACACAGTTGAAATCGCGCTGATCGGACGCACCGGTCAGGGTGACCGGACACGTCCGGTCACTACAGGACAAGCATGAACAGTGCGCGTCAGAACTAGCCGTTGCCGTGACCGGACGCGCTCTAGCGTTTGACCGGATGCGACAGTGTCAGCGCCTGGTCACGGTCCAGTAAGCTCCCGTCGAGACCGGACGCATCCGATCGCACGTGACCGGACGCACCAGCCGCGTCCGATCGGAGTCCAGTAACGGTCCACTCATGACCGGACGCGTCCGGTCAAACATGACCGGATGCACCACCACGTCCAATCGCATCTGCCCTCCGTGCTGAACTCCTAGGTGCGTGACCGGATGTGCCGGTTCCGCGAGGGACCGGACGCGCCGGTCCGTGACCCTTCTCATACGCGCGTCTGTCTATGGTTTGAACTGACCGAACGCGCCAGCCGTGTCCGGTCAATTCGACCACAGCGTCCGGTCACTGTATTTTCAGTGATAATCATTTCAGACTTTCGCCACCTTTTCTCGCCTCCGGCACAATAGAAAATAGGCATTTCATTTCCTCGAAAACGCCTGAATCCCAAACCCCTTACTACCGCTCAAACACCACCGCCTTCGCAAATGTGCTAACACCACCAAGTGTACACCACAATGTGCATGTGTGTTAGCATTTCACAAACATTTTCCAAGGCATTATGTTAGCTCTCAACTAGATCCTAATGCATATGCTCAAGACATTGATCTAGTGGCAGTTGATTCCCGAGCTAACCGTGATTGCCCCTCTTGATAGTCGGCTATGTATCCTAAATCCGGTCAATCACTTCTCTACTCATCTTAGACCGACAAAAGGAAAACTCTATGGTTATACCTTTGCCTTGCGCTCTCAGATCCTTCTCTTCCACTTGATCATCATGTCCATCATATTATGTGCATCTCCACCATGATCGACATTTCATGTCCATGCACCATTTCTTTGTTATCTTGTGGCCACCACTCCTTGCCACGTACACCTTTATCACATGTGTTGCTTATGCCTAACTCAAAACACTTAACACATGGCATTAGCAACTTGATGTCATTAATTACCAAAACCAAACTTGGGCTTTCACCATCATCCCATATGGAGGAGTCACCGAAGGTGTGCTTGATTGATTCCCACAACTCATGTGTGGTTCCCTTGTGGTTCACCCTATCAAACACCTCAAAGCTCAAACCATTGATTAGAAATAAATAAGCATTAGAATCGAGTTCAAAGAGAACCTTTTGAGCTTTGGTTAGATTTTTATGGTCCAAGACATGAGTGAGACCACTAGTGACAATCCACCAAAACTTAGGTCCCTTTGCACGAATATGATCAAGCATGTGATTTTTCCACTGTGCAAAGTTAGTGCCATAAAAAATGTGCATGTGGCAATCATCTATCCCACTAGACGCCATCCTCTCGGGTCGGTGACGACCACAAATGAGAGACCCGGCTCTGATACCACTTGAAGGGTCGAGATGGCGAACTAGAGGGGGGGTGAATAGTCCTTTCTAAAACTTAATCATGCCAGCTAACCAAAACAAATGTGAAATTAAACTTATCAGTCTAGCCAAGACTACACCCCTCTATCTATAACTTTAGCACCTTACAAAGGATCCTAATTAAGCAACTAAGGTGCCAAGCAAAGCAAGAACTAACCTAATCAATTCTAGAGCAAGGTCACACAAACCTATGTACTAGTACTTTGCCGACCGAGGGAGCTCCTACACAACTAGTGAAGCAAAAGCACAAAGCTCCTAGGCTCACTAGCAATACTCAATAACAAGGCAACCAATGCCAAATTAGAGAGCGCAAATTACTTAGCTACACAAACTAAGCAATATGACTGCTTGTTGACACTAGCTAACACCACTTGAATATTAGGTTGTCATCCCTAGCATGGTGCTAGAGCGTACTAAGGTATTTATAAACATAAAGGCTTTCTAGAAAATAATCTATTCTATCCGCAAGCACACAGATAAAATACCTCATTGTAGCATTTCACCAGGATAAGTATTCCAGGTATCGTTATTTATAATTTTGCTTAAGAGAACGGCGAAAGCGAAAACAGGGGTAAAATCTATCAAGGCTTAGACTAGAGATAAACTTGCAAGAACATGATTACTACTGAGAAACTCGTCACACAGTCACTTGCTTTGGCAGGGGGTAAGCCATAATAATAAAGATAATGAAATATAAGCTCATGGGTAAATAACACAGCGATTAGAAATAGACTACTCCACATAAATGTAAGGTGACGTCGGACTAGCAAGAGAATGGATTCTAAGTATCTACTATTTACTAAGTCATAATCTACTCTAAGCATCTACAAGATCATATATAGCACAAAAGACTCTTCATTCATGTATAAGGAACATTGCTAAAGTAAATCAGAACATAGCAAGACTTACTCCGCAATACAAATTCTGCCTGTCCTATCAACGGAGGGTGGACTGTATAAGAATCAACGAAGCTGTCACCATCGCGAACTACCACACGACCCGGCCAATAGGATACATTTGCAGGTAAATAACATCTAAGCACCACGCGTACATGTGATCTACCACTTAACTCCCACGTGAAAAGAGCTAAGCGCTTTGCAAACTTATGCATGAACTCATCATCAATCATAACTATATCACTTATAGAACTAGAGCAAACTAGGAACATAATAAAT
Source organism: Saccharum hybrid cultivar R570 (assembly GCA_038087645.1). Lineage (NCBI taxonomy): Eukaryota > Viridiplantae > Streptophyta > Magnoliopsida > Poales > Poaceae > Saccharum > Saccharum hybrid cultivar. Next base: position 8,543,151 of record JAQSUU010000005.1, on the reverse strand, counting down.
AAAGACATAATGCAATTAGAATAAAGTCGTAGAGAAAGATATGAAATAATACCAATCTTTATTGACGAAGATCCGAAATCCAGAGCGCTAGGCCCTACTTCTCTAATTCTATCTAATCAATCCTATAAAACTTGAAAGAATTGGGAGTAGCTAAATCTAATTCTCTGCGGGAGAGAGTTTCTAAACCCTAAACTTGATGGCTTCCTCTGATAATGATTTCTCCTCCTCCCCTGGGGTGGAGAGGCCCTGCTTATATAGCCCCCTCAAATGATCGTGGGCCGTCGGATCAAACCGACATTAATCACACGGTTTTCCTTGATCCTTTAGGTCGGTGGAGCATAATCCGCGAAGTTGACGCTGATTGGCCACGGGAGTAGGGCGGCCGCCCCAAACCCTAGCGCGGGCGCCCTGGGCTGGGCCCCGTTCGTTCACGTGTCTTCTGGAGTCTTCTAGATGATAGAAAATTAGTGCACATGTTAATATCTCTATGTAAACCCGACGTGTGGGCCTTCTCTCCGTATTTTCTGATAACCCCCTGCAGAAATAGACAAACACCAAAACTCGTGGAATTCTATCAGATAAAACCCTAATTCTAGATGTCTAGTGCATATTGATCTTTTTCCATGTTTAGTTGACAATTAAATTTGATACTTAAGGATCGTCAACACTAACAAGGTTACACAAACCAAATTAGCCACGCAAAGGCGAAGCTTCTAGCTACACAAGCAAGAAGATAACTAGCAAGCTACACAAGCAAACTAGTCACAAGAGCAACTACACAAGCACAAGTATATATGAAAGTAAATACAAGCTTGTGTTGCATGAAGGCAAACCACCGTGAAGAGTAGACAATGTTGACACGGTGATTTTCTCCCGAGGTTCACTTGGTTGCCACCAAGCTAGTCCTTGTTGTGTTGACCAACACCTCATGGTTCGGTGGCTAATCGGTATCCACAACTGAGCCTCATCTTGATCTTCGCCACCTTGGTCACATGACTCCATGTCATGTCTCATATGCAATGAGCTCCTTTCTGACACCATCACTTGTGGACTAATTCCCTATGTATCTCACATAAACACAAGTAGTCCACCTAAGGTTGTCACTCAATTACCAAAACCAAACAAGGACCTTTCACTAGCAAAGGGTAAGCTTGGGGGATTCTTGTTGACGGTCGTTAACGTCAACAATATATAGTGAAATAAACATGAGAGAATGGTCAAAATACATGAAAACATAGAAGACTAGGGTGTTATCTAAGGAATTCGATGAGCTTTGTTGAATTTTAATGATTGTAGGGAGTTATACAGAAAAGTGGAGAGAGATACCTAATTATTAAAAGAATTTTTGAAATTTTGTCGTGAGATAAATACTAGTATATTGTAGAAGACCCTAGAAGACACCGGAACGAAGCGAAGGCCGAGTGCCTGCCAGGTGGGGCCGGCCGGCCACCCCCTTCTCCCCCCTTCCATGAGCTTCTGGAGTATTCTTCTACCAACCTTGAGGATCAATCCTAGCCATACGTGAAGTCGGTTTGATCCAATGGCTCGCGTGCGTCCCACCGGGGTATAAATACAGGAGCAGACCCCCCTGAAGGCATCAAGTCATTTGAAGATCAGTTCATCTGGAGCTAGAAACCCTAGATCATCAAAGTTCCTTTAGTTCATAGCTTTAGCATAGTTAGATTAGGTCTAGAGGAAGTCAAGCTGAGTCAACCTAGCTTGGATTCCCGATCATTGGCGAGTGTGGAGTTTTGGTAATGTTCTAGTTCTCCGCTCTTATTGTAATTCTGTCTTTGCACAATTATTGCAATGTCAACATTATTCTTCATCTTTATTACATTCTTGAATGCATCGTTCATTGTCTACTTCAATTTTAGTATAGTTAGGTTGCTATTTAGTTTGATCACATGTTTGTATAGCGCTCGTCTATTTGGCCATAAGATGAGTGGTATGCATTATGTAAGTGTGGTGCTTAGATGCTTTGCATATCTGTGGATGCCTCCAGTTGTTCAGGGTCGTGTGGTAGATCGTGGGTGTGACTTTTATAGGCCCATTGAGTCCTTTGTAGTCCTCCCCCTATGTAGTGGATTATTGGTAGAGCAGCATTATCTGGTTACGGATATATTCATATATCAGAGGTTTCTGAACTCAACTTCTCCTCTTCATGGCTCCATTGTGGTTGGGACATATGGTAGTATTACTTGATGATGATTATTAGTTGTAGTAGCTTGACATGTAACTTGAATACTTAGGAATTATTCCTCTAATATTCTAATTGGATTACGTTATTAGTAATAGTTAGGGAGCTCAGAGTGTATCTACTTATTTATTTATGATGACTGATCATTACTTATCATATATATATCTTTTATCATGTGACTTATCTCTGTTATAGAGTAAGAGTGCATAACATTGGTTTACTCTCTTTATCATGAATATAAAGTTTATCAATACTCTAGATAGAAGTTTAGCTAGACCTTTCTAGTGGTAAAATTATAAATGACAACCTGCTAATACTCTAGGTAAAATGCTACAATGGTATAATTATCTGTCCGCTTGCAGATGTTCTTAATAGTTCTTATTCTTAATTGTTCATATTTTTATATCATTTATATTTCTGCCTAGTCATATAAAATCATAGTGCCACTTATATATTTCTAAGCTTATTTCACTAGGGATGACAACCTGGTTCCATGCTAAGAAGTATAGGTAAATATAAATGGTGACTAGTATTTAGAGACATGTTAATTTATTACCATGCATTTTTAGCGCCATTGCTATTTAGCGATTGCGTTAATTAATGTCAACACATGCTGATATTTAGGCTAGGAAAACTACCACTCACATATGTTACTTGTTGTGCATTGAGTTTAGCCAAGCTTTGTTGATCCTTATGAGAGGTTTGTCATGCTCTTAAAATCAAGATCATGTACACACCACCCACATATACACTACTCCTACACCGGGAGTAGACAAAAAACATGCATTCTATTTAGATCCACCCGAAAATATTTTACTCCTACAATGGGAGTAAATATAAAAAATATGCTTGATAGGTTTTCCATCCACTAAATAAAGGCTCTAAATTCTTGTTGCTATCTCTTAAAAGTTTTGTTGCAGAGAAGAGGCATGGGCTAGGACAAGTGTCCAAGAAATTTAAAACAATGGGTACATAGATGCTCGCCTAAAAAAATGAGATGAATAAGATAGCCCATGTTTTCTTGCAAATATTTTAAAGTTTCAAAAGAGATATGTTTTCAAGGAGCATAGTAGAATTAGGCTAACCACCACATATCCACCATATATTTCACACACATGCACATCTTGATTTGATTATATGACTCAACTCTCTTTGGATTCGAGGTTTGACTTTACAATATATGCATTACAAGTATGCTTTTTCATGTTATCACCATTCCTATGAGCTCCATATAAGCCTTAGTTGTTGGAAGAGAAAGGCATATCATCATTTGTTGCCATTGTGAGGATTCACAAATACCACATATTTTGAGAGATTTGAGAGTGTCATACAATGGAATCTCTGAGTTTTATTTTGAAAACTTAAAAAACAATGGAATAATAGTTGAGCAAAGAACTTAAGACATAGTGTTTGACTTGATTGTTCTATTTTTCAATTGCTCAAAGGCCCAAATGACGGCTCAAAAGCCCCATGGTTGAAGGTAATATGGGTAAGTTTGAAAGTCAGATTAGTTTATTCTAATTTGGAGGATAATTCTTGTTTGAAGGCATGTGTACTTTTGAGGAGTGAAAACATCGCAGCAACTTCTGATTCATTGCTACGTTTGGCATTGCTCAGGGATGAGCAAAGGTTAAGGTTGGGGGAGTTTGTTGATAGTAGATATCATCCATCAAGAACTCTCAACATAACTTGAATAAATGCATAAAAATGATCACCAACATAGACTTAGGAATTTAAACAGATAATTTCCACGAGTTTTCTTGAATCTATGTTTTCAGCAGGGTTTATCTAGAAAACTGTCAAGGTGGATCAAATCGTCAAATTAAATCATGATTATCCATGACGTAAATATCACTAGAAGGTTCTAGAGGACTCTAGAAGACAACCCCCTGAAGCAGAGGGCAGGAGAGACTAGCCGGTCCCCTGGCCCCACCTATCATTTTCATGTTATCACCATTCCTATGAGCTCCATATAAGCCTTAGTTGTAGGAAGAGAAAGGCATATCATCATTCATTGCCTTGGTGAGGATCCATAAATACCATATATTTTGAGAGATTTAAGAGTGTCATACAATGGAATCTCTGTGTTTTATTTTGAAAACTTATAAAAAACTCTAGAATAATGGTTAAGCAAAGAACTTGAGACATAGTGTTTGATTTGATCATTCTGTCTTTCAATTGCTCAAAAGCTCAAATGACGGCTGAAAAGCCCCACAGCTGAAGGTAATATGGGTAAGTTTGAAAGTCAAATTAGTTTGTTCTAATTCAGAGAAGAATTCTTGTTTGAACGCATGTGTACTTTTGAGGAGTAAAAACATCGTAGCAACTCCTGATCCATTGCTAAGTTTGGCATTGCTCAGGGACGAGCAAAGGTTAAGCTTGGGGGAGTTTATTGACGTTAGTTAACATCCATCAAGAACTATCAACATAATTTGAATAAATGCATAAAAATGATCACCAACATAGACTTAGGGATTTAAATTGATAATTTTCACGAGTTTTGGTGAATTTGTGTTTTTAACAGGGTTTATCCAGAAAACTATCAAGGTGGATCAAATTATCAAATTAAATCGTGATTATCCATTCCAGAGGACTCCAGAAGACAACCCCCAGAAGCAGAGGGCAGGAGAGGCCGGCCGGTCCCCTGGCCCCACCTATCATGCTCCGCTTCGATGTTGGTTCCTCCACCGCCTCCTAGGTTGCATCTATGCCGTTTTTTCAAGTCGGTTTGATCCAAGGGCTCAGAGTTGATGCTCCAGCCTATATATACCAGCCACTACCCCCTCCCTGAGGCATTAGTCCATAAGTCAAGATCAGATTAGAAATTAGGGTTTCCAGAGAGGAGAATAGAACTTCAATTCTTCAAGTTCTAGTATAGGCTAGCTAGCAGGATTCATGTAGAGTTGGGCTTTTGCTCAGGATTCTGGATACGCCGTCTGGAGGCTGGTAAAGTGAAAGTCCTATGTTTGGTGTTGGTAATTAGTGACAATGCCTAAGTACTAATCCTATGCCTAAGTTGTGTGTAGCATATGAGGATTAGTACATTCCAAGGTTGGTGGCAAGATGGACATGGTGATCATGATGGCCACACTTGGATTTAGATGCAATCCTACGTGATCAAGGCAAAGGTATATGCTTAAGGGTTGTGTTTTAGTAACCAAGACACCTAGTGGGTGTGGTTACATTATAGGATAGATAGCCGTACTATAAAGAGGGGAATGACGCGGCTATTGAACTCCTAAGTGCCTCTAGGTGTGCATTTCATAATCATATGCATTTGGATAGAACTAATGACGCCTCGAAAAATGATTGTGAAAATGCTAACACACATGCACATAGTGATGGTCACTTGGTGATGTTAGCACGTTTACGAAGGCGGTGGAGTTTGAGCGGTAGAGAGGGTTTGGGGTCCTCTCTCCCTCCCGCCGAGCTTGCGAGAAGGGATTCAGGCGTTTTCGAGAAGTTGAAACGCCTATTTTCCACTACGCCGGAAGTCGGAAAAAGAAACGGAGGCGAACGGAGGTCACAGTGGTGACCGGACGCTGGACCGGACGCGGTCACTGTTTGACCGGACGCGTCCGGTCAGCGTTCAGCGTCTGCGCGTTTTTCAGTTGGTTGATCGGATGCGCAGCGCGTCCGGTCATAGTCGACCGGACGCGTCCGGTCGTTCAGGGAGCTTACTGGACTCCAACCGGACGCGGGCACTGTGGCGTCCGGTCGGTTCACCAGCGCGTCCGGTCACTGTTTCGTTGTGCGCTGCTCTGGCTTGACCAGCGCGTTCGGTCAGTCACGGGACCGGCGCGTCCGGTCGTGACCAGCGCGTCCGGTCATTGCGACCGGCGCGTCCGGTCAGTGCTTCGCGAAACTAGCCGTTACTCGACCGGCGCGTCCGGTCAGTCGGACCAGCGCGTCCGGTCAGCGCGATTTCAGCTGGATCTCGTTCCTAACGGCTATATTCGAAGGGGTACGTCTATAAATACTCGTTGGCCGGCTCAAGGCTCTAACACTTGGACATTTGACATACTTGTGAGCACTTTGAGCTAAGCAACTCCCCTCCCACTCATCTCTCTTGCTTGTTTGCATATTCGAAGTGAGATTGAGTGATCCAAGTGCATTTGCATTGTGAGATTGCATCTAGTTGGCACTTGGTGGTTGATTTGCTGCGGGATTCTTATTTCTCTTGGTGGTTGCCGCCACCTAGACGGCTTGGAGCAGCTTGGAGGCGTTGGCAAGAGTTGGTGATTGTTCTTGGCCACCTCCGGTGATTGTGAGGGGTTTGTGCCTACCTCGGCGAAGCGCCAAAGGCAACATTAGTAAATTGCTCGTGTCATTGCAACCTTTTGCCATTTGGTAGGTTCTTGTGGTGCCCTTTGAGAGGCTCGGTGTGAGACCAATTAGCCACTGAACCACGTGGTGAAAAGGGACACAACGGGGACTAGCGTGCCGGCAAGCACGTGAACCTCGGGATAAATCTTTGTGTCATCATTCTTATTATGATTGATCGATCCCAGTGGTTGTGTATTGTGGAATTCATCTCTTGATCATATTGTTTGGTTGGCTCAATACTTCGCCCCTCGGTGATACCCTTCTAACTCTCTCTTGTATTATTTTCTTAGTCACTTTGCAAGAGTAGCTCTTTTGTGTAGCTTGCTAGTTGTAGTTTCCTTCTCAGTTTAACTTGTGCGGTTGAGTGCAAATATACTAGAATTGTGACTTGGATAGGTGGCTTGCAAACACCCCGTAGGCTAAGAAAAACTTGCATCTCGCTATTTGTTGTATTGATAAACTTGTTTAGCTTGTCTTTGTAGAAAGTTTTAAAAGGCTATTCACCCCCCCTCTAGCCATCGAGACCTTTCAAGTGGTATCGGAGCCGTGGTCACCGTTTGTAAGGCTTAACAACCTTGGTGTAAGATGGCTCAAGTTGTGTTCAACCATGTCGGGGGCAAGCCTCCATTCTTTGATGGTGTCTCATCTTTTGATCATTGGAAAAGAAAGATGAAGCAATATCTTGGCTCTATCAATGAGAAGGTTTGGGAGGTGACACATCATGATTATGCTATCATTGATCCCGACAACCTCACCAACAATGACCGTATCAACAACCAATGCAACACTATGGCTCTCAACACTCTCTACAATGGGATTGATGCAAAGGTCTTTGAGCAAATCAAGGATCTTGAGATGGCAAGTGAAGTGTGGACAAGATTAGAGGAAACATATGAGGGCACTTCAACGGTAAAGAGTGCCAAGCTCTATATGCTCAAGGATAAGTTTGCAAGCTTCAAGATGAAGGATGATGAGTCCATACCGGAGATGTTCTATAGGCTACAAGTTATTGTCAATGATCTCAAGAGCCTAGGAGAAGATGTGAAGGACAAGGACTTCTCACATAAGTTCTTGATGAACTTACCTAAGAAGTTTGCTATCTTGAGGAAGATGATCCAAAGAGAGGGTTTGGACAAGGTGACTCCAAACCAAGTGCTTGGAGATGTCATGACCGATGCTCAATATGATGATGATGAAGATGAAGATGAGGAGAAGGAGATCAAGGTCAAGCAAGAGAAGCCCATTGCATTCAAGGCTTCATCTTCTAAGGGCAAGAGCAAGATGGAGAGCGATGATGATGATCCATTCGATGATGAGACCATGGCCCTCCTAGTGCACAAGATGGGGAGGTTCATGAAGAAGAAAGGATATGGTGCAAGAAAGAGAAGGGACTTCATGAAGGCAAAGGAGATGCTTTGCTACAATTGCAATAGCCCCGATCATGTAGTGGCAAAGTGTCCCTATGAAGACAAAAGATATCATGATGGAGAGTTGAAGTTGAAGAAGAACAAGAAGGATAAGAAGGAGAAGAAAGAGAAGAAGAGCTTCACTATCAACAAGAAGAAGAAGGGTGGTGGCTATGTGGTCACTTGGGATAGTGATAACTCCGATAGTGATGATGATAGCTCAAGTGATGATGAGAGGACCACTCGGCGAGCCATTGCAAGCATCGCTGTCACACCCAAAATTTCCTATTTTGGATTGTGCATGAAAAACACTAAATAAAATAAATAATTTCAATATTTGAATAAATTTATTAGATAAGTTAAGTTGCTGCTAATTTAAATATAGAAAATTTTGGTTTTAAACTTTTTCATATTAATTTGATAATGTGGTGTTTGTGTGATGTTGTCTTTGGTGTTGGTGAGTGCTATTATTTTCAAAATATCATAGGACGACGTTTACTTTTCATAGGAAAACTTTTTGGTATTTTCTGGATTTAAAATTTTCAATTTCCGTGAGCTTAATCTTTTTCCTTGATCTCTTCATCTATCTTTTCATGAGCTCAAACTCATTTGGTTGAGTTCCTTATCTTTCCAAGAGTCTCCAGGATTTTTCCCGTGATTTTTCTGAGCTCCGGGCTATTTTTCGCGGCCAAAAAGGTAATTCTAGATTTTCTGGAATTATTTTATTCGCGGAATTAAAATAATCCCGAAATTAAGAAAATCCGAAAAGTTTCCAAACTCTACGACTATATATATGACGGCATAGCCCTCGACGCCCTGATTTAAGAAGTACAACCCTTATCACGAGTCGCCGCTCGTAGCTACCTCCATTTCTCGCCGAAGTTCTGCATCTACAGCTTGCGTTCCGGCGAACTTCCGACGAGCTTTTCCGGCCAAACCGTTGCGTCCCGACGCTAGCCACCACCACCAAGAGGCAGCCCTCGTCATTCTCTACACCGTGGTATATCCGTTTGCGCGAATCCATCGCTGTTTCATCGAGTTCCCATCTCATCTTATTTTTCTCCGGCGAGCTTCCACTATGGCTGACCGGAGCTCCTCCCAGCTCAAGGTAGAAGATGATACTATTTACAGTTTTGCCACTAATCTTGTTTTGAGCATAAAATCTTCGTTTTAACTCCGATTTGATCTGTTCAAGTTGCGTTAGGTTCGTATTTGCGAGCTCTACATGTTAGTATAGCTGTACAGTAGGTTTGAGAAATTTAATTTTTGAGTTTATATTAAAATAATTATTTATCTATAGGAAATCTTAGAAAATTCATAACTTTCACGTTTTAGATCCGAATTTCGTGATCTTTACGTCTGTGTGATCGTAGTAACGTGTAGAATAGTTTTGTAAGCTTTCCTAAATGTTTTTTTTACTGTTGGTGTACTGTTATAATTGTATTTTTGTTTGCTTCGTGTATGTTTGCTCGGAATGTTTGTATGTTGATGCTTGGTGATCGAATTTAGACGGTGAGCAGTACTACGACGATTAGGAGTATTATTTTAAGCCAGACCAGCAGTATCATCAGGAAAGCTTTGATCAAGGCAAGTATAACATGGGACTATCCTTGTTACCTATTCACTATAATCAGTATCATATGCATGTGTCTACCTTGGCAACCTTAGAGATTTAACTTAGCAATTGTTATCTTGATTCCTTGTCAACCTATGGGTTAAGCATTTGGGTAGCTATTGCTAGTGCTTAATTATGAACAATGATCTTGTAATTTGACTAATGGATTATGCAATCAACCAATTAAGATGATTTTATTACTGTTGAAAGGGGGCTAGAGCATGTGGGTTATTTTGATGCTCTAGTTACTCTCTATAAGGACTTACCTGTAAGTGATAACCGGGATTGACAGTACAGCTGTGAGGGCTATATGGCTCTGGCTCTAGTTGTTCAAGAGACCTTTTCTAGCTTGTTAGTGGTTACCTTAAATGGCGTAAGAAAGGCTTGCCACGTTGGGTGTAGGGCGAGCCCCTGGCCTAGTGTGTATAAGCTGCGGTTGTTGTGCCACCGGGAAGGGGGGTTCTACATCTGCCTGCCGAGTGAATCTAATGGCCCTAACTTGTTAGACGAACTTTTGAATGGCTTTATATGGTTTCTTGTGTTTAGGGATTCATGACCCCTTAGCATATGGAAATCATGACTCACAGTGAAAGTGTACACCTCTGCGCAGAGTTAAAAACTGGTATACTAGCCGTGCTCACGGATACGAGCGGCCTTGGGGATTCTTACAGAATAGTTGATCACCATTATTATATCATGCTTAATTATTGTTCATTATTATTATGCTCATGTTAATGCTATTCATTATCCTTATTACAATTGATCATTGATTCATTAATGGGATTAGAATACCTTGATGCTACTCGATTGCTAATTATATGATGATTAAAAGCTAAACACAGTCAAACAGTGTCTAGCCTTTTTGAGCCTTATGAACCCTGTGTTATACTTGTTGAGTTCGATATGGACTCACTCTTGCTATTTCCCCCACACTCCAGTGTGTAGTAAGATGCTACTCGGAAGAAGGACAAAGGTGTAGTGGAGTTTCCAGAAGACTAGTAGAGGTGCTAGGCATATGTTACCCCCAGTCAGCCGTCCCTGAGAAGAATGGAGCCTGAAGTTTAGTCACCGTTCCGCGATACTCTGATGTAAGTGTTAATATAGTTATGTATACGTTATATAATGACATTGTTTCTGATACTTTTTCATTCTGACATATGTGTGGACTTCCTGGGCACACATATGATTAGCCTGGTTTTGTTCTTTAGAGAACCGGGTGTGACAGAGTGGTATCAGAGCGGTGTTGACTGTAGGACGTATGCCAAGTAGCACTGGACGTATTCTAAAACTTATTTTACTATAAAACTATTTTGTCATCCCTTGACTCATTGATTTTGACTATTTCCTCTTCCTTGTTCTGTTGTATCCTCTCCTTGATAGCTTCCTTTGAGCTATTATTTCTTACTCCCTTGGATTTTATTTTATGTTGTTTTTTTTATACTAAAAGTTTTCTGATCTCATCTTGTTCTAAAGATTCGATGGCCTTTCATCATCCATAATCTTCCATTAGGATGACCACCATTGTTGAAGAAGCACGTGTAGTACCAATGATGTGATGTGTGCTTGTTGTAACGGAACCGTCCAAATTATAAGAGCACAAGTATAAAAACAATCACCGAAGTGATCAAATTCTCACACTTGAGCCCATATAATTCCGGTAGTCCACGAAATCGCGAGGGATTTCAAACCAAACCGAGAGCAACCGGATCGTACTGATTCAACATAACACAACACTTGTTACACAGTTCAAAAGTAATCTCATACATCGGAGTACAAATATTTTTATTACAAAACCTAAGTAAAGATTAGCGGAAGCAACATAATTTCTGAAACCATTTTAAGTCAAATATTGCCAGTACATAGTCACATCCTGCAAAAGCATACCAGAAGAGATACTACAGAGACCATGCCCATATGGTCTAGCCTTCACGCCCACATGGCGAAGACAATACTTGCAGCAACAAGTACGAATCGGCTACCTGCAACAGGTGGGAATAAACCCTGAGTACGAGAAGGTACTCAGCTAGACTTACCCGTCAAAAACCAGAAACAAAGGTGACACCAAGGATTATGCAAGGCTTTATAAAGTGGGCTAGCTTGACTCATTTGCAGAAAAGCTTAATACAGATACGTAACCAATATATGCTTTAAGCATCAAGTTGATCATCATTAACCTGAAAACTAGATTAGCACCTGTGCTAGAGCAATCACTTTATTAAGATCAAACAATATTAACCATAGCAGGTATAATAAGGCTATCATCATCATTATCATCAATTCCGAACCATCATTATATTTAGTGTATCTACGCTGGAGATAACCAGTCAAGTTTCTCACTATCCGGGAGAGACGGTGACTCGAATCGATTCCAACTCAGCTGAGGGGGTATTCCTGACACTCACCCGGCAAACCCCGCTAAAGGCAGCCGTAGATAACCTTTGGTACAACTCAGGGTGGGCCCGAACAGCGCCGTGTTCTCAGGGATACCAGTGGCCAGGATGCTCAGGACTTTTAACTCACCTGCCCTTGGACCCTCTGGCTCCCTTCCGAGGCGACTTTCACTTTTCGACTTCGCAACCTGAGTTGAGCTACTAGGCTTCGCGGTCGGCAACCTCAGGCCGGCCAGCTAAATGTCAGGCATGCGTTCAAAATGACATAGAAGGCTCCAGGTCTCGGTCCTTAATCGACACAGACGGGGATAGATCCACACCCAAGACCTCCATGCCTTGTTGCTTCACTATCGTCATCCCGCCCGGTCTCATTTCATTTTATTAACACATGGTTCACTTCCACGATAGCAAGTATAGCCAACCGTGACCTGATTAAGCCCTATATCTCGCAGGTGACAGGAAATCACCCGACTTCTACCGGTCTAATTTAGCAGGGCTAAGCATAGATACGATCCTGTCTACTTAGGATTCAAGGTTCGAATTGCTGGACAAGGAGTGTTATCAATGCAGCAAGGGTTTCCAACCAACTCCTATCACGTAATGCAACAATACATATAACATGTATAGATAGATAATTGCTTTGAAAGTAGGAGGCTTATAATGCTCCGGGGCTTGCCTTAACCGAAAGAAGAGAGATCGAGGTTCGACTTCAAGAACGATTTCCACGTCTTCTCCGGCTTCGTCGGACTGGACCTCCGGTTCTCGAACGGACTTCAACTTCGGGTCCCACGCCCAGCGGGACTTCGCTCATAACACGATTTTTGGCACACCTATTGCATGCATATGCATCCAATGAATTCCATGTATGCATCCAAAAATGACATGATGATTTATGGATGTGCATGAATGATGTGAAGATGAATGCAATGACATTGCAACGTTGTAAGCACAAAACCAAGTTATGTGGTGCTCTATTCAAATCACTTAAATCTTAGGTGCAAATTTCCTCTCCGGTATTGACATGTTTAAACATTCCTAAGAAACCACTAAGTATCACCAAGTTAAGATTAAACACGCACGTAACAAGATTCCAGACATTAGTATTTACAACGTATTATCAACAGTAGCTAAGAAAACTCACAACTGGAGTTCTACCAATCCAAATGACCTGAAAAAGGACATTCTGGAAAACTTATGAAATTGTCTACCTTTCATTTATAAATATCTGAGCATGATTTCACCATTTACCAAGTTAAAATAGCATACATGCAGAATCTGTTCTAAAAGACAAAGAGTACTTCTAAAACTGAACCCAACTTGGAACAGCTGTCATTTCTAAACTATAAGTCCAAATGCTACCAAAATTTACCAGAAACTAGTTTATGAAATTCCCAACAACTTTGCTATAGATCACCCAGCATGAAAACATCATTATCATAGGTTAATTCTTTTAACTAGAAATTCTGTCCAGAAATGGCAGAATCATTAAATTAAATAATTACTGATGATTCAAAAACACAATTGGACCAAACCAAGTTTACCAACTTGTTGTGCATACCAAAGAAACAGCAGAAAGTATAATACCAACTTCTAAATAAATTATTTAATATTCTTTTATAATTTATTTATTTAATTAGGTGATTAAAGAAACATATAGTAAAACTATATTTAAAAATCTACAAAAATTACAGTAGCTACCTAATGCTTCATATAGGCTACCATAAAAATTTCACTTCAATTGGATGAGCAGAACTTGATATATCAAAAATAACAGATGATATGCTTATTTCTAGCATAAATAGGAAACCCTATTGAAAAGTATCAAACAACAGATTTCATATTTTTCCTAGCATCTTTCTAACATAAGAACAACCTTCACCAAGTTTCACCCTCACTGGATCTATAGAAAAATTATGAAAATTCACACAAGATCCATTCAAGAAAACAAGATAATTATATAACTCCACCAAACCATATCCAAATTGCATGAAAATTTAATCATAATCTATTCATGGTATGAGCAGTTCACTATAAAAATTTCATGCCATTTGGAGCTTCACACAAAGAGATATCATTTTCTCCTTTTTATTAATGAATAAAAGACATAATTAATAACTATTTAATTCATCACAAAACATGGCACATTTTATATTTTTATAATAAACTAGACATTATTTAGAGCACACCAAAATTTACAGCACCTCATTTGGACATTTCTAGCCCTAGTTATGATTTTACAAACTTTAGCACAAGAATCAAATAAATAAAATTGAAAACAAAAACACTAGCCGGCCCAACCACTACTGCGGCCCGAGACGCGCGCGGCCCAGAACTCCAGCGCGGCCCACGGCCTCCTCCCGCCCGCCTGCTGACAGCGGGCCCCGCCCGTCAGGGACACGGGACAGGGGAGCGGCTCCGGCCGGCGATTTCTCGCCGCCGGTGCCGACTCCGGCGAGCCTGAGGGCACCTACGCGCTCCCCACTCGATCCCGCACCGAACTTCGCCGCCAACAAGACCTATTGCTACCCCTAACTATGCCGGTGGCGAGAGCAGCGGCGGCGCGCAAGGCACGGCGGCGCTCCGGCGACCACGAACCCGCCATTGTCCCGCTTGAGCTCGGTATGAGCTCCATGAGACCACGGCGAAGCTCCCTAGGTGGAATAGAAGAGCGGAGAGAGGCCCTAACTAGGCTGACCACGGAGAGGCCGAGCTCCGGCGAGGTGACCTCCATGGCGGTGACAGGGAAAACGCCCAATGCGGCCTTACCATCGCTCGCTCGACTCCACCAGAGGTTGGAGATGATGAAGAAGGGTGCTGCGGTCCACTAGGGGGAACGAATCGAATGGTGGTGCTCGGCTGCGGTGGCGGCGGCGGAGGGGCCGAAACGCGGTCCACCCTGCTCGTCTGGCTTAGCAAGAGGGACCGGGGGGTAGCGTAGACAATTGTGAAGCTGTGGATGCGCTAGGTTCATCGAGCGACGGGGCGGTGACGGTGTGCGGCCAGCAGCTTACCGCGGCGGCCATGAGCGCCCCCGTGCTCCTATGCCGAGAGCAAAGAAGAGAAAGGGAGAGGTGGAGTGCGAATGAGGGCGAGCTGAGGAGGTCTAGGCGGCGTGGCGACCTCGTGCGTGCATCCTGGACGCGGCGTCGACACGAGGCACCCACGCGTCGATCTCCTCCTGCGCGGTGTCGGCCACTACGAAGTTCGAGTTTCTGAACTCCGAACAAAACGCCTGAACGAAGTTGATTCTGTGAATGGGATGACTGACAGTGCAACTTGGTCAACACATAACTCCCAAACGGGCTCGATTTAGCCAACACCGTAGTAGAGTTTCGAGTAGAGCTACATGAGTTATTCATACAATTCTACTGGCAGTCGACCTAAAACAGCACGGTTAGGGAGATACAAGGCTCCAAAGAGGTGTACCTCGAAACTGAAACAGAGTTTCAGTTAAACTGATGACTGACAGCCGATAATTATCGAAGCTTAACTCCAAAACCGGCCCGAGTTAGAGATAGTTGATATTAGAAAACTTGTAGAGCTATGGGAGGTCTCCAATTTTGTCAATATGGACTTTAGCTAGTTTGGCCTGTATTTGAAACTGTAGAGCCCTAAACTGGGGTACACTGAAACTGTGACTGCATTAAGACTTAGGAAAAATTTTCTAAGTGTTAGAAAAGCACTTCACACTGACTTGTGGGCCCTGTTTGAGGATTTTCTAGCCATTTTCATGAGATGGGTATATTGAGACTTTTGTTCCTTGATAAATTTCCTACAACTTTGGTAAAGGGTGCACCTCCATGCAAGGTCTCTAGATACCACTTTTAAATTGGTCAAAACAGATCAGTACTATGGTCAAACTGGGGTCAAACCTAGTCAATTTGGATTTTGGTCAAAACATGAATATAGACCCTAGCTCATTTTGCTCCACTAACATATCAAAGATGTTTTCAAGCTCCCAAGTCACACAATAGCATCACACATGTCATCTATACAAAAACCCTAGCAACACATAAAAGAAGCACATATAAATCACAATGTTGTAAGGTCATGTTGCAAGCAATGATGCACATGAAATGACGATGCTTATGGTAATGCCATGCTATGATCATGCATTATGAATGCATTATGAGGCTAACTAACACCAGGGGTGTTACACTTGTTTTGCTTGATGTGTTGCTTGTGTAATGCCTTGTTCTCGTGTTTCAAAGGTGGCTCAAAAGGTATAAGCCTTGAGGAGTAGCTCGATCCATGTTAAGTGGGGTAGGTTTTACGTAATACTCCGCATGCTGATTTCTATAGCAATCTGCAATGTTTCTGTTATATCTCAAGATATGGACATGAGAAATTTATGCAATTTTATTTGGAATAACTAGACTTCTGTATCTTTCCAAACCCACTGGAATTACCTTTTTATCTATTTTGAGCTAAGAGATATACCTGTTCTAAGTCGAGGTTACTGCACAGTCTGGAATTCTGGAACAGTTTTGGCTAAGCTCTGTTTTTGATTAATTTAATGACAGAACCTGGAAAAGTGTTATTAATAAAAGTTGTAGATAATTTCATAAGCTTTCCAACCATGTAAAGATCACTTCATTTGGATCTTTGTAGCTCGAGTTATGCCAGATTTACTGAACTGCTGAAATTGGAATTCGCCCAGAAATTTTCTGCATTACTTCCTTATCTTGTATAAGTGAATATATCATTGGATATCTTTGAATCTCATTGATTTGCCTTGGAATCTTACATTAGAGATGATTATGGTTATCTAGTATAAAAGGAGATGTGGTGTCCCCTAGTTTCTTTTTCTTAAGGGGGTAGCAAAGTTGTGAGTGTTGCAAGATGAAGGTTTCGTATGTCCTAGTGCTTCACTTGGAAGAAGTGGTTATCTCTATGATTGGAAGTCTACTCATGTGCTAGTGTTGTTTGCTTGGGATCAGTGCTTTGTTGGATCGTTTACAAGAAGCTCGGGTGTTCATCAGGACTGGTCTTCACTTTAAGCTATCATCAGTTGGGAGTTCAACATTCAATTCAACATACTCTATACAAGTTAGCATAGACGACATAGGAAGGAGATGTTGGAAGTCTATAGTTAGTTTCATGAAAGCTTAGATGACATCACCCCCATATCAAGTATGTTTAGTAAGTTTTAAGTGAAGGACTTATCATTAGCAGCAAGCCTTAAAGAAAGTGTTTCCTTCAATGACATTGCTAGGTGGAACAAAATCTTTGTTAAGTGGGGTAGTGTCCGTTACCATCATCAATCTCAAGCGACGAGGTACGAAGAACTGAAGATCAAACCTTATCTTTCTTGTCATCTTTTGGCTATCCTTGATCTATGTCTTATATCTCATCAACGCAAAGCAAAGAAGCATGAAGACTTGAAGATTAATGTTTTCTATCTCTCTAATCTCTCTGAATCTCATTTTTATCTTATCATGTCTTTTTAGAGCAGTATGTCTTCCATAGCTTATATCTCTATTTTTGGATGCCCAAAAAAAATCATGGATAAATTCTGGACAATAGTAGACTTCAATATCTTTCTCCAACTGTAAGAACCGCCCTGATAGCTATTATGGTTTGGGATTTATGAAAATCACAAGGCGACGCATCTGTGCTGTGAGCAACCTGGAATAGTTTCTGTTGTGCACAGTTTTTGACTACCTTAACTGCAGAATCTGGAGAAGTGTTCTATAAGAAAGTTGTAGTAAATTTGATAAGCTTTCCAACGGTATAAGCTACAATATCATTGGATTCGTAGAACTTGAGCTATAACTGTATTTCTGTACTGCCATTTTTCTGCTCGCGAGGAAGTGTAGGTTACTTGTTCTTGTATATGCTCATGAATTTCTTTGAGATGGTAGAAGGACATGATGGTAGTTATCACTCAGAAACAAATACAAGCTATCCTTTGGTGTTCTCTAGTTGATCTCTTCTTAAGGGGGTTTGCCGAACTAAAAGGTGATACAAGATAGAGGTTTATATGTTCAATTTTGTCACTTGGAAGCATTACCTATCTACATGATCGCAAAGTCACTATCAAGCGCAGGTATCCTTTCTCAGAGTGGTAACCTGTTAGAACCATCTGCAAGGATCGTAAGGGCCTAACGGAAACCTTTATAAAGTTGGTTTTGAGCCTGTGGCATCATCATTGGAAAAGAGTTGATGAAGGAAAATTGAAGATTTGGAAATCAACTTTACCTTTCTCCCTAGTCTCTCCGAATCTCGGGACGAGATTCTTGTTAAGTGGGGTAGATTTGACACACCCAAAATTTCCTATTTTGGATTGTGCATGAAAAACACTAAATAAAATAAATAATTTCAATATTTGAATAAATTTATTAGATAAGTTAAGTTGCTGATAATTTAAATATAGAAAATTTTGGTTTTAAATTTTTTCATATTAATTTGATAATGTGGTGTTTGTGTGATGTTGTCTTTGGTGTTGGTGAGTGCTATTATTTTCAAAATATCATAGGACGACGTTTACTTTTCATCGGAAAACTTTTTGGTATTTTTTGGATTTAAAATTTTCAATTTCTGTGAGCTTAATCTTTTTCCTTGATCTCTTCATCTATCTTTTCATGAGCTCAAACTCATTTGGTTGAGTTCCTTATCTTTCCAAGAGTCTCCAGGATTTTTCCCGTGATTTTTCTGAGCTCCGGGCTATTTTTCGCGGCCAAAAAGGTAATTTTAGATTTTCTGGAGTTATTTTATTCGCGGAATTAAAATAATCCCGAAATTAAGAAAATCCGAAAAGTTTCCAAACTCTACGACTATATATATGACGGCGTAGCCCTCGACGCCCTGATTTCAGAAGTATAACCCTTATCACGAGCCGCCGCTCGTAGCTACCTCCACTTCTCGCCGAAGTTCTGCATCTACAGCTTGCGTTCCGGCGAACTTCCGACGAGCTTTTCCGGCCAAACCGTCGCGTCCCGACGCTAGCCACCACCATCAAGAGGCAGCCCTCGTCATTCTCTACACCGTGGTATATCCGTTTGCGCGAATCCATCGCTGTTTCATCGAGTTCCCATCTCATCTTGTTTTTCTCCGGCGAGCTTCCACCGTGGCTGACCGGAGCTCCTCCCAGCTCAAGGTAGAAGATGATACTATTTACAGTTTTGCCACTAATCTTGTTTTGAGCATAAAATCTTCGTTTTAACTCCGATTTGATCTGTTCAAGTTGCGTTAGGTTCGTATTTGCGAGCTCTACATGTTAGTATAGCTGTACAGTAGGTTTGAGAAATTTAATTTTTGAGTTTATATTAAAATAATTATTTATCTATAGGAAATCTTAGAAAATTCATAACTTTCACGTTTTAGATTCGAATTTCGTGATCTTTACGTCTGTGTGATCGTAGTAACGTGTAGAATAGTTTTGTAAGCTTTCCTAAATGTTTTTCTACTGTTGGTGTACTGTTCTAATTGTATCTTTTGTTTGCTTCGTGTATGTTTGCTCGGAATGTTTGTATGTTGATGCTTGGTGATCGAATTTAGACGGTGAGCAGTACTACGACGATTAGGAGTATTATTTTAAGCCAGACCAGCAGTATCATCAGGAAAGCTTTGATCAAGGCAAGTATAACATGGGACTATCCTTGTTACCTATTCACTATAATTAATATCATATGCATGTGTCTACCTTGGCAACCTTAGAGATTTAACTTAGCAATTGTTATCTTGATTCCTTGTCAACCTATGGGTTAAGCATTTGGGTAGCTATTGCTAGTGCTTAATTATGAACAATGATCTTGTAATTTGACTAATGGATTATGCAATCAACCAATTAAGATGATTTTATTACTGTTGAAAGGGGGCTAGAGCATGTGGGTTATTTTGATGCTTTAGTTACTCTCCATAAGGACTTACCTGTAAGTGATAACCGGGATTGACAGTACAGCTGTGAGGGCTATATGGCTCTGGCTCTAGTTGTTCAAGAGACCTTTTCTAGCTTGTTAGTGGTTACCTTAAATGGCGTAAGAAAGGCTTGCCACGTTGGGTGTAGGGCGAGCCCCTGGCCTAGTGTGTATAGGCTGCGGTTGTTGTGCCACCGGGAAGGGGGGTTCTACATCTGCCTGCCGAGTGAATCTAATGGCCCTAACTTGTTAGACGAACTTTTGAATGGCTTTATATGGTTTCTTGTGTTTAGGGATTCATGACCCCTTAGCATATGGAAATCATGACTCACAGTGAAAGTGTACACCTCTGCGCAGAGTTAAAAACTGGTATACTAGCCGTGCTCACGGATACGAGCGGCCTTGGGGATTCTTATAGAATAGTTGATCACCATTATTATATCATGCTTAATTATTGTTGATTATTATTATGCTCATGTTAATGCTATTCATTATCCTTATTACAATTGATCATTGATTCATTAATGGGATTGGAATACCTTGATGCTACTCGATTGCTAATTATATGATGATTAAAAGCTAAACACAGTCAAACAGTGTCTAGCCTTTTTGAGCCTCATGAACCCTGTGTTATACTTGTTGAGTTCGATATGGACTCACTCTTGCTATTTCCCCCACACTCCAGTGTGTAGTAAGATGCTACTCGGAAGAAGGACAAAGGTGTAGTGGAGTTTCCAGAAGACTAGTAGAGGTGCTAGGCATATGTTACCCCCAGTCAGCCATCCTTGAGAAGAATGGAGCCTGAAGTTTAGTCACCATTCCGCGATACTCTGATGTAAGTGTTAATATAGTTATGTATACGTTATATAATGGCATTGTTTCTGATACTTTTTCATTCTGACATATGTGTGGACTTTCTGGGCACACATATGATTAGCCTGGTTTTGTTCTTTAGAGAACCGGGTGTGACAATCGCCCTCTCCAACAAGTCATCCATCTTCGACACTACATCGACATGCCTTATGGCCAAGCCTACCAAGGTAAAATATGATGATAGTGATGATGATTCTTGTGCTAGTGATGGTTGTAGGAGTGATGATGAGGAGGATGAGGACTACTCCAAGGATGATCTATTGGGCATAATAGATCAAATGAGCAAGGGCTACAAGAGGACAACCAAGAAATACAAAATCTTAGAGCAAGAGCTCATTGCCAAGAGCAATGAAAATGATGCCTTGATGGAGGAGCTTGTTGCTCTCAAAAAGAGTAAGGAGTGCAAAGGAATTGAACAAGAGCTCAAAGTTCTTAGGAAATCCTTTGATGAGCTAGAGGCCTCTCGTGAGTGTCTAAAGGAAGATCACGAGGACCTTGAAGTTGCTCACACTAGGCTTAAGGAAGCCCACTCCTCTCTACTTGAGCTCATCAAGGAGAAGGACCTCAAGTTGGAGAAGCTCATGAAGGAAGCTAAGGAGGAGCAAGTGATTGTTACTTGTGATATTGGACTAACATGTGATATTATTGATGATTCTTTATTTGTTGGTCCTACTAATGCTTCATGTAGCTCATCATCATCCACCACAACCAACTCTACCTCTACTACTAGTGATTCATCACTTGTGGTTGAGAATGAGACTCTCAAGAGAGAGGTGGATGATCTCACCCGCGCACTAGGCAATGCCTATGGTGGGGATGCCCGCTTGCTAAAATGCTTGGGTAGCCAAAGGTTCTCTCTTAACAAAGAGGGTTTGGGCTATACTCCCAAGAAAGGCAAGGCGGCCTTTGCTACTGTAAAGTCTCGCTTTGTGAAGAGCAATGGTCGTTATTGCAATAGATGCAAGCAAGTTGGGCATCTAGAGATTAATTGTAATAAAATGAACAAGAACAACAAGTTTCATGCTAAAATGGATTACATTCCTTTTAATTCTTGTTATGTGCTTACCAAGGGAGAGAAAGGTGTGCATGCTAGGTTTGTTGGTACACCAATTGTGGGTCCAAAGAAGAAGGTCATTTGGGTACCAAAGAGCTTAGTTACTAATCTCCAAGGACCCAAGCAAGTATGGGTACCTAAAAGACATTAAATTGTTTTGTAGGTAAATTACAAGGCCGGAGGAAGGCAGGGGTGCTTGATAGTGGGTGCTCTCAACATATGACCGGTGATTCAAGAATGTTCAACTCTCTCAAATCAAATGATAGTGGCATTGATAGTATCACATTTGGTGACAATAGTAAGGGTGATGTGAAGGCTCTTGGAAGGATTGCAATTTCAAATGATCATAGCATTTCCAATGTGCACCTAGTTGAAAAGTTGAACTTCAATCTTCTCTCGGTTGCTCAATTGTGTGATCTTGGTTTCAAGTGCATATTTGGTGTTGATGATGTGGAGATAGTTAGTGTTGATGGCTCCAACTTAATCTTCAAAGGCTTTAGATATGAGAATCTATACTTGGTTGATTTCAATGCTAGTGACACTCAACTTTCAACATGCTTGCTCACCAAATCAAGTATGGGTTGGTTATGGCATAGAAGACTTGGTCATGTTGGCATGAAGCAATTGAACAAGTTAGTGAAGCATGACTTAGTTAGAGGCTTGAAGGATGTCACATTTGAGAAGGATAAGCTATGTAGTGCATGTCAAGCCGGAAAGCAAGTGGGCAACACTCATCCATTGAAGAGCATCATGAGTACCTCCAAGGCATTTGAGTTGTTGCACATGGATCTATTTGGGCCAACTACATACATAAGCATTGGTGGTAACAAGTATGGTTTTGTGATTGTGGATGATTTCACTAGATACACATGGGTATTCTTTCTTGGGGACAAGAGTGATGTATTTGACATATTCAAGAAGTTCATCAAGAGAGTGCAAAATGAATTTGAGACCACAATCAAGAAAGTGAGAAGTGACAATGGAAGTGAGTTTAGAAATACAAGAATTGATGAGCTATGTGATGAGCTTGGAATCAAACATCAATTTTCGGCCAAGTATACACCTCAATCAAATGGCTTAGTTGAGAGGAAAAATAGAACCTTGATTGATATGGCAAGATCAATGTTGAATGAGTATAATGTGAGTCATTCATTTTGGGCCGAAGCAATCAACACGGCTTGCTTCTATAGCAACCGCCTCTATTGCCACAAGTTTCTAGAAAAGACACCATATGAGATCTTAAATGGAAGAAAGCCCAACATTCCATACTTTCGGGTATTTGGTTGCAAATGCTACATCTTGAAGAAGGGCACTAGATTGAGCAAGTTTGAGAAGAAATGTGATGAAGGGTTCTTACTTGGTTACTCCACTACTAGCAAAGCTTATAGAGTTTGGAATTTGGCTAGTGGTTTACTTGAAGAAGTTCATGATGTTGAATTTGATGAAACAAATGGCTCTCAAGATGAGGAAAATAACTTGGATGATGTGAGAGAAACTCGATTGACCAATGCTATGAAAGAAATGGATATTGGTGATATTAGGCCAAAGCAAGTGATTGATGTGGATGACAACAAAGATCAAGTGCTCCAAAGTCCAATTACACAAGCTAGTGGGTTTCTAATGGAAAATCAAGCTAGTACATCATCTCAAGTGCAACAAGATCAACAAGTGGCTAGTCCATCATCTCCAACTCATGATCAACATCAACATCCAAGCAATTAAGTGCAAGTGCTTCAACCAACCAACATTGCAAGGGACCATCCATTGGATTCCATCATTGGTGACATACAAAGGGGAGTTCAAACTAGATCAAGATTGGCATCGTTTTGTGCTCACTCTTCTTTTGTGTCAATAGAAGAACCCAAGGACATTGATAAAGCATTGAGAGATCCGGATTGGGTAAATGCAATGCATGAAGAGCTCAACAACTTCAAGAGAAATGAAGTATGGGAACTAGTTGAGAGGCCTAAGGATCATAATGTCATTGGAACAAGATGGGTCTTTCGCAACAAGCAAGATCAAGATGGAATAGTAGTAAGAAACAAAGCAAGACTAGTGGCTCAAGGTTACACACAAATAGAGGGTCTTGACTTTGGTGAAACTTATGCCCCGGTTGCAAGATTGGAAGCAATTAGGATCTTACTTGCCTATGCTTGTGCTCATAATATCAAGCTATATCAAATGGATGTAAAGAGTGCATTTCTCAATGGGTACATTCAAGAAGAGGTGTATGTGGAGCAACCTCCTGGTTTTGAAGATGACAAGAAACCCAACCATGTATATAAGTTAAGGAAAGCTTTGTATGGATTGAAGCAAGCACCTAGAGCATGGTATGAAAGATTGAGGAACTTCTTGCTATCCAAAGGATTTGTCATGGGCAAAGTGGATACTACTCTCTTTACCAAGAAGATTGGGAAAGACTTGTTTGTGTTGCAAATATATGTTGATGATATCATCTTCGGTTCAACCAATCAAGAGTATTGTGATGAGTTTGGGAAAATGATGGTAAAGGAATTTGAAATGTCAATGATCGGTGAACTTAGTTTCTTTCTTGGACTTCAAATCAAACAAATGAAGGAAGGAACATTTGTGAGCCAAACCAAATACATCAAAGATATGCTCAAGAAGTTTGGCATGGAAGATGCAAAGGGCATTACAACTCCAATGGGCACTAGTGGAAGTTTGGATAGTGACAAGAGTGGCAACATGGTGGATCAAAAGCTTTATAGATCAATGATTGGTAGCCTACTCTATGTGACGGCATCAAGACCCGATGTGATGTTTAGTGTATGCATGTGTGCAAGATTTCAAGCCTCACCAAGAGAAAGTCATTTGAAGGCAACAAAGAGAATATTGAGGTATTTGAAGCATACACAAGATGTTGGATTATGGTATCCCAAAGGTGCAAGCTTTGAGCTAGTTGGATATTCGGATTCCGACTATGCCGGTGACAAAGTGGAGAGAAAGAGCACTTCCGGGACTTGTCAATTGTTGGGAAGATCACTTGTCTCATGGTCATCCAAGAAGCAAAATAGTATTGCACTATCTACCGCCGAAGCCGAATACATCGCCGCGGGTAGTTGTTGTGCACAAATCTTGTGGATGAAGGCAACATTGAAGGATTTTGGAATCAATTTTAAGAATGTGCCATTGCTATGTGACAATGAAAGTGCCGTGAAGCTAACCAACAATCCGGTTCAACATCAAAGAACAAAGCATATTGATGTTCGTCATCATTTTATTAGAGATCATCAACAAAAGGGTGACATTGCTATTGAGAGTGTGGGCACCGAAGATCAATTAGCCGATCTATTCACCAAGCCACTTGATGAGAAGAGATTTCACAAGCTAAAGAATGAGTTGAACATACTTGACTTCTCCAACATGAGTTGATGCACCCCATTTATGACATGCCTCTCCTTCGAGCCCCAAGGTACAATTGGTTGACATGTCATACATTCTATGCTAAGGACTTGCTTAGTGCATCTAGTCATAATTTACTTGTTCTAGGATCATTCATGAAAATCAAATGACTTTGAAGTTTATATGGTGCCACTATTGTTTCCATGACTTGTATGATCTAGTGGTAGCATAAAACTTGTTTAAGTAGCTTGTGATCCTAAGTGTTTAATCTAGAAAACTTGTCTAAATATTTGCTTCAACATGGTGCATGATAACCCTTCTAGTGAGGTGTGAAGAAGCTTGCCCTTGGATCAAACCGAAGCATCTTATTTATGCAAGCAATCTAGGTTGAATCACAAACTTGATCCTCACCCCATAATTCTACATGATAATCTATCTAAAATTGGTCCCTTGTGGTCATTGGTGCCAAAGGGGGAGAAAATGTTGTTCACAAAGATAGAACTCAAAGGGGGAGAAGCAAAGGGGGAGAAAATGTTGTTCACAAAGATAAAACCTAAAGGAGAGAATTGGTAAAAGAAGGGGATCAACTAAAATTTTGAGCACACAAGTAGGGGGAGCAAGCTCTTAAACATGAATGTTGCATTTCCATGTGCACTTCATATGTATGATGCATAGTTATGCATTCCTTTTTCTCCGATACATTGCTTGTGTGATGTTTTGCTAGTATACAATTGAATGGTGTATTGAAGTACTAGCATGAATAGGAAGTAGTTAGATTTCTCTTGCTTCATGTTTTTCAAAGTGGTACTAGAGCCTTGCTTATAATGTTGATCTCACGAGGTTTCTAGTTATGTTTGTGCTTTTCCAAGTGGTATCTAACTACACAAGGTGCTAAGATGGTGTTTATCGCTACTCCGATGGTATCACGCTTCAAAGGTCTATAATCTAAAACACTTAGCACCTATTGGTAGTCAATGCTCCTAATCTTTCCTATCTAACATGTATGCTTCCTAAATCCAAACATATAGCATACATGTAGGGGGAGCCATTGCTATCAATTTGAATTCATGATCACATGTCCATAATTCTTACACATGGTAATATACTTGGACAATGTGACATGGGTTCAATCAAAATTTTATCATAATATCTTTGTGAAAGGGTTGTCACCAATTACCAACAAGGGGGAGATTGAAAGTCCTATGTTTGGTGTTGGTAATTAGTGACAATGCCTAAGTACTAATCCTGTGCCTAAGTTGTGTGTAGCATATGAGGATTAGTACATTCTAGTTGGTGGCAAGATGGACATGGTGATCATGATGGCCACACTTGGATTTGGACGCAATCCTACGTGATCAAGGCAAAGGTATATGCTTAAGGGTTGTGTTTTAGTAACCAAGACACCTAGTGGGTGTGGTTACATTATAGGATAGATAGCCGTACTATAAAGAGGGGAATGACGCGGCTATTGAACTCCTAAGTGCCTCTAGGTGTGCATTTCATAATCATATGCATTTGGATAGAACTAATGACGCCTCGAAAAATGATTGTGAAAATGCTAACACACATGCACATAGTGATGGTCACTTGGTGATGTTAGCACGTTTGCGAAGGCGGTGGAGTTTGAGCGGTAGGCGAGGCGGGATTCAGGCGTTTTCGAGAAGTTGAAACGCCTATTTTCCACTACGTCGGAAGTCGGAAAAAGAAACGGAGGCGAACGGAGGTCACATTGGTGACCGGACGCTGGACCGGACGCGGTCACTGTTTGACCGGACGCGTCCGGTCAGCGTTCAGCGTCTGCGCGTTTTTCAGTTGGTTGATCGGACGCGCAGCGCGTCCGGTCACAGTCGACTGGACGCGTCCGGTCGTTCAGGGAGCTTACTGGACTCCAACCGGACGCGGGCACTGTGGCGTCCGGTCGGTTCACCAGCGCGTCCGGTCACTATTTGATTGTGCGCTGCTCTGGCTTGACCAGCGCGTCCGGTCAGTCACGGGACCGGCGTGTCCGGTCGTGACCAGCGCGTCCGGTCGTTGCGACCAGCGCGTCCGGTCGGCGTTTCGAAAAAGAGCCGTTGCGTGACCGGCGCGTCCGGTCAGTTGGACCAGCGCGTCCGGTCAGCGCGACTGCTGCTGAATCAAGTTTCTAACGGCTATATTCGAAGGGGTATGTCTATAAATACTCGTTGGCCGGCTCAAGGCTCCTACTCTTGGACTTTTGACACACTTGTGAGCACTTTGAGCTAAGCAACTCCCCTCCCACTCATCTCTCTTGCTTGTTTGCATATTCGAAGTGAGATTGAGTGATCCAAGTGCATTTGCATTGTGAGATTGCATCTAGTTGGCACTTGGTGGTTGATTTGCTGTGGGATTCTTGTTTCTCTTGGTGGTTGCCGCCACCTAGACGGCTTGGAGCAGCTTGGAGGCGTTGGCAAGAGTTGGTGATTGTTCTTGGCCACCTCCGGTGATTGTGAGGGGTTTGTGCCTACCTCGGCGAAGCGCCAAAGGCAACATTAGTAAATTGCTCATGTGTAAGGTCCTAGATGGCTAGAGGGGGGTGAATAGCCTATAAAAATTCTATAAATACCACTAAGCAAACTTGTTAGAAAAACAAACGGCGTAAAGCGAGTTTTGCTTAGCCAAAGGTTATGATGCAAGCCTCCTATCCACAAGTCTAGTAGATTAAGATCTCTAGTACACACAAGAGCTAAGTCACTAAAGTTACACTAGAGAACAAGCTAACAACACTACTAGCAAAGCTACTACTAGAGCTACACAAGATAATCTAGTGAAAGTAAATGCAAGAGAGGATTATGATTCTTATACCGACGGTGGAGTGAAGATGTTGCCAATCACCAAGATGATATACAATCAATCAATATTGACAACAACACAATATGAAGACCAATCACCGGTAGACAAGAGACACAATATATTTGTTCACCCGGTGTTCACTTGTGCACCGACAAGCTACGTCACCGGTTGTGTCGACCAACACTTAGATGGTTCCCCGGTGTGACCCTCAAGTCACTTGCCCCTCAAGGCACGCCCCGCAAGGCACCGCAAGACGCCACTCTCAAGTGAGGTAACTCAATGACACGCGGATTCCACTAGAGTTGCTTTTGGCGTCCCGCCGAGGAAAGCACAAGAACCTCTCACAATCAACCGGAGGTGGCCAAGAACAATCACCTTCTCTTGCCAACGCCTCCAACAATCTCCAAGCCGGCTAGGAGCGGTACTCTCCAAGAGTAACAAGAAATCCACCGGCTAAACCACCCACAAGTGCCACTAGATGCCCTCAAGCTATGCAATGCACTTTGGGATCACTCAATCTCACTTTTGATTTGCAATCAAGCAAGAGAGATGAGTGGGAGGAGTAGCTCTAGCTCAAAGGATGCACAAGAGTGTTAGAAATGCCAAGAGACCTCCCCAAGGGCCGGCCAACAAGTATTTATAAGAATCCCAAACAAATAGAGCCGTTACAACTCCACTGACCATTTTTTCGGGACGACCGGACGCGCCGGTCGAAACTGACCGGACGCGCTTCACCGCGTCCGGTCGCCCTGCGACGTCCACGTGTCCACCGATTTCAAATGCGACCGTTAGATCCTCCAACGGTCACTGCGCGCCAACGATCAAACGCGATGACCAGACGCGCAGCTCAACCGACCGGACGCGCCGGTCGCACAGTACCGCGTGCCCGCGAAGCAACGACCGGACGCGCTCCTCGCAACGACCGGACGCGACAGTGACCGCGTCTGGTCGGAGTCCAGTAAGCTCCTTTGACGACCGGACGCGTCCGATCGTGTGTGACCGGACGCTCACCGCGTCCGATCGTCCTTGCGAAACTGCAAAAACCTCAGGGTGCCTGACCGGACGCGCCGGTCCCGCGAGTGACCGGACGCGCCGGTTGCAAACCCTAACCCGCGCGCCTGACTGCTGCGCTGTACTGACCGGACGCGTCCGGTCACACCGTGACCGCGTCCGGTGCAGCGTCCGGTCACCTCTGTGACTTCCGTTCGCCTCCGTTTCTTTTCCGACTTCCAGCGTAGTGGAAAATAGGCATTTCATTTCCCCGAAATCGCCTGAATCCCGCGCTCGCACGCTCAGCGGGAGGGAGAGAGGAACCCAAACCCCTCTCTACCCGCAAACCACAGCGTGACCAACGCCACCTTTGCAAATGTGCCAACACCATCAAGTGTACATCTCCATGTGCTTGTGTGTTAGCTTTTTCTCAATCATTTTCAAAGGTTTTCCAGTTAGCTCACTAGGCCCTACATGCAATGCACTTCATGAATTCACCTAGTGGCACCCATGCATCGAATAACTGATAAGACTTCCCCTCTTAATAGTTCGGCTATCGATCCTAAACCACTCACACCCTCTATGGTGTCTTGAGTGTAAAACAAAATGGCCCTATGGTTATACCTTTGCCTTGAGCCCATTTTGTTTCTCCAAATGATATGATCCACTTCATATCATCACATGACCGTCTCGATCCATTGACCTTGACTTCACTTGCTCTTCACCGTTGCATCGGTCCATCGGCGCCAAGTCTTGCTCAAGCTTCACCATCGCATGGTCCTTCGCTTCGAAGCCTCGACTAGCCCTTCACCTTCACAACCGATCCATCGAGCCAAGCTTCATCTTGGTCTTCACCATCTTGGTCATATGAGTCAATGTCATGTCTCATATTCAATGACCACCTTTATCTAAATCATCCACTTAGATACAAAGGTTAGTCCTAGGTTTCATCAATTAGCCAAAACCAAACTAGGGACTTTCAATCTCCCCCTTTTTGGTAATTGATGACAACCCTCACAAAGATGATTTTGATAATAAAAGTTTTGAACTTGTCATACTTGTCCAATCATTTTGCTCATGAGTAAAGTTTGGACAATTATCACAAGCTCGGTTTTGGTAGCATTAGCTCCCCCTACATATGTGCATAGAGTTTGGATTGAAAGCTTTGCACATATGCATAGATAGAAGTGTTGGGAGAGTAATTCTACCAAAATGATGCTAAGGTGTAAGAAATGGACCTTTGAAGCGTGATACCAATCGGAGTTGCCTTTTACACCATCCTTAGCATCACGAAGTAACTAGACATCCAATAAAACTCAAGAACCCCGTGAGATCAACATTATATGTAAAGGTTCTTGGACCACTTGTAAAGAAAACCTTAGGCATGTCTAGATACCACATGTAAAACTATTCCTATGCATGCTAGTAGATCATTTCATCATCCAAGTTCTATACTAGCATTGCACCACACAAGCATGTATATTGAATTTAAATACATGTGCAATGAGCAAGTCATATGAAAATGCACAAGCAAATGCAACAACTTTGTTTATGAGCTTGCTCCCCCTACTTGTGTGCATTAAAAATTTTATTTACCCCTTTATCATGTTCAATCATCTTTTTCTCTCCCCCTTTGTCAACAACTTACCCAAAAATGGGATCAAATTGTGGAGAGAAGAACAATGTTTGATGGAGTAGGTTAAAATTTATCAAATTTGGTTCAACCTAGAACACTTGCCTAAGATATTTAATTCGATTTGAACCAAAGACAAGCTTCTTCACACCTCCTAATAAGGGTTATCTTGCCTATGTTGAATTAAACACTTATAGCAAATCTTCTAGATTCAACACTAGGTGTGCAAGCTCACAAACATGTCATATGCCACCACTAGATCAAAACAAACATAGAGGCAATAGTGGTAACATATATCCATCAAATTCATTTGATTTATCATGAATGCTCATGCATACCACTTATTATGTCTACATGCTCTAGCAAGTCCTTAGCATAGAATGAATGACATGTCAATCAACTTTACCTTGCAATGTCGACGGAGAGGCATGTCAATAAGTGGGTGGGGTGCATTCAACTCATGTTTGAGAAATCAAGAATGTTCAATTCATTCCTTAGCTTGCAAAACCTCTTTTCATCAAGTGGCTTAGTGAGAATATCGGCAAGTTGATCATCAGTGCCAACACTTTCAATGGCAATATCTCCCTTTTGTTGATGATCTCTAATGAAATGATGCCTTATGTCAATATATTTTGTTCTTTCATGTTGAACCGGGTTTTGTATCATCTTGATTGCACTCTCATTATCACATAGCAATGGCACATTCTTAAAGTTGAGGCCATAATCCTTCAAAGTTGATTTCATCCATAGCAATTGTGCACAACAACTCCCCGCACTCACATATTCGGCTTCGGCGGTAGAGATTGCCACACTATTTTGTTTCTTTGAGGACCATGACACAAGTGATCTTCCAAGTAATTGACATGTGCCACTTGTGCTCTTTCTATTGATCTTACAACCCCCATAGTCGGAGTCCGAATATCCAATCAATTCAAACTTTGACCCCTTGGGATACCATAGTCCAACATCTCTTGTTTGCTTCAAGTACCTCAATATTCTCTTTGCGGCCGTGAGATGACTCTCTCTAGGTGAGGCTTGATATCTAGCACACATGCAAACACTAAACATGACGTCCGGCCTTGATGCGGTGACATAGAGTAGACTTCCAATCAAAGACCGATATTCCTTTTGATTCACCATATTGCCATCAAGATCACTATCCAAATTGCCATTTGTACCCATTGGAGTTGAAATTGGCTTTGCATCTTGCATTCCAAACTTCTTCAACATATCCCTTATGTATTTCCCTTGACTCACAAATGTCCCATTCTTCAATTGCTTGACTTGGAGACCAAGGAAGTAACTAAGTTCACCAATCATAGACATTTCAAACTCTTTGGCCATCATAGCACCAAACTCTTCACAATAAGCTTGATCGGTTGATCCAAAGATGATGTCATCAACATATATTTGCACTATGAATAGATCATTCCTAATCTTCTTGGTGAATAGAGTTGTATCAACCTTGCCCATCTTGAATCCCTTAGAGAGAAGGAAATCCCTTAGCCTCTCATACCATGCTCTAGGTGCTTGCTTTAAGCCATACAAAGCCTTCTTCAACTTGTACACATGGTTGGGTTTCTTGTCATCTTCAAATCCGGGCGGTTGCTCAACGAAGACTAACTCATTGATAATTCCATTGAGAAATGCACTTTTGACATCCATTTGATATAGTTTGATGTTGTGTGCACAAGCATAAGCCAATAGAATCCTTATTGCCTCCAATCTTGCCACGGGAGCATATGTCTCATCATAGTCAAGACCTTCAACTTGAGTGTAACCTTGAGCTACTAGTCTTGCTTTGTTTCTCACTACAATGCCACCTTGATCTTGCTTGTTTTTGAACACCCACTTGGTTCCAATCACATTGTAGTCATTTGGCCTTTCTACCAACTCCCAAACATCATTTTTTGTGAAATTGTTAAGCTCTTCTTGCATAGCCATGATCCAATCGGCATCCCTCAAAGTTTCTTCTATCTTCTTTGGTTCTATGGTTGACACAAATGATGCATGCTCACAAAACAGAGCCAATCTTGATCTTGTTTGCACACCACTTCTAATATCACCAATAACACTATCAATGGGATGATCTCTTGCAACATGTTGTGGTTGGAGTACTTGCACTTGATTGCTTGAGCTTGGTTGATCACTTGATGTATCTTGATGAGAAGAACTAGCACCATGATCTTGCACTTGAGAGTCACTAACTAGCTTGAATGGTGAATTGAGCACTTGATCTTTATCATCATCTTGAATATCAATTACTTGCTTTGCTCTAATGTCTCCAATGTCCATGTTCTTCATTGCTTCCACTAATAGAGTTCCACCAATATCATCTAGATTTTCTTCTTCATCTTGTGACCCATTGGTTTCATCAAATTGCACATCATGGACTTCTTCTAGAATGCCACTTGAGTTGTTCCAAACTCTATAAGCTTTGCTTGTAGTTGAATAACCAAGTAGAAACCCCTCATCACATCTCTTGTCAAACTTCCCCAATCTAGTGCCTTTCTTCAAGATATAGCATTTGCAACCAAAAACCCTAAAATAAGAAATATTGGGCTTTCTTCCATGAAGTAGCTCATATGGGGTCTTCTCTAGCAATGGATGACAATATAGTCTATTGATGTAGTAGCAAGCGGTATTGATTGCTTCGTCCCAAAATGATTGACTCACATTGTACTCATGAAGCATTGATCTAGCCATATCAAGCAATGTTCTATTCTTCCTCTCAACTAGGCCATTTGATTGTGGAGTGTACTTGGCCGAGAATTGATGTCCAATACCATAATGATCACAAAGTTCTTCAATTCTTGTATTCTTGAACTCACTTCCATTGTCACTTCTCACTTTCTTGATTCTAATCTCAAACTCATTGTGAACTCTAGTGAGAAATGTCTTGAAAGTGTCAAACACTTCACTTTTGTCACCAAGAAAGAATACCCATGTGAATCTTGTGAAGTCATCCACTATGACAAAGCCATACTTGTTGCCGCCTATGCTTGTATATGTTGTTGGTCCAAATAGATCCATGTGCATCAACTCAAATGCTATGCATGTGCTCATTGTACTCTTCTTTGGATGTGAGCTTCCAACTTGCTTCCCGGCTTGACATGCACTACAAAGCTTATTCTTCTCAAATTCAACATCTTTCAAACCATTGACAAGATTGTGAGTTGTAAGCTTCTTCAATTGTTTCATGCCAACATGACCAAGCCTTCAATGCCAAAGCCAACCCATGCTTGATTTTGAGACTA
The DNA here is from genome assembly GCA_038087645.1 of Saccharum hybrid cultivar R570. Taxonomy (NCBI): domain Eukaryota; kingdom Viridiplantae; phylum Streptophyta; class Magnoliopsida; order Poales; family Poaceae; genus Saccharum; species Saccharum hybrid cultivar. Next base: position 8,509,374 of record JAQSUU010000005.1, on the reverse strand, counting down.
AGCAAGTTGTCAACGAAGTTTCTCTAGCATTGAAGTCAACTAGGTAGAGATTCTCATATCTAAAGCCCTTGAATGCCACATTTGAACCATCCACACTAATAACTTCCACATCATCAACCCCAAAGATGCATTTGTAGCCTAGATCACATATTTGTGCCACGGATAGAAGATTGAAATCCAAGCTTTCAACTAGCAACACATTGGAGATACTCATGTCATTTGATATTGCAATCTTGCCCAAGCCAATAACCTTGCCTTTCTTATTATTGCCAAATGTGATAGAATCAACACCACTATCATTGTCATTGATTAAGTCAAACATTCTTGATGTACCGGTCATGTGTTGAGTGCACCCACTATCAATAATCCAATGCCTTCCTCCGGCTTTGTAATTGACCTACAAGCAAATCAATGAAGTTTAGGTACCCATTTTTGCTTGGGTCCTTGTAGGTTAGTAACTAAGCTCTTTGGTACCCAAATAGCCTTCTTCTTTGGGCCCACAATTGGTGTACCAACAAACTTAGCTTGCACACCCTTCACACCCTTGGTAAGCACATAGCAAGAATCAAAAGATATAGCATTAACAAGGTTCTTGCTTTGGTTCTTTTTATTGCAATTATGCTCTAGGTGCCCAACTTGCTTGCATCTATTGCAAAACCGACCATTGCCCTTCACAAAGCTAGGCTTTAGAGTTGCAAAGGCCGACTTGCCTTTCTTGGGGATGTAGCCCAATCCCTCTTTGTTAAGAGAGAACCTTTGGCTACCCAAGCACTTAAGCAAGCGAGCCTCACCACCATAGGCCTTGCCTAGGGCGTGAGTGAGCTCATCCACCTCTCTCTTGAGAGTCTCATTCTCAACCATTAGTGAGGCATCACAAGTGAAACCATCACTAGTAGTGGAGGTAGAGTTAGTGGTGGTGGATGAAGAGCTACAAGAAGGGTTATCATTTGACATGATGATAGGTTCATTAAAGGATTCATCAATTATATCACATGTAACACCTATATCACATGATACAACAACCTCCTTCTTTGCTTGTTGCTCAAGTAGCAATGAGTGAGCTTTTTCAAGCTTGGAATGAGCCTTATCAAGATCCTCATGGTCTTCCACTAGACTCTCATGAGTGGTCTTAAGCTCACTAAGGACTTTCTCAAGTATTGCTACTTTCATTGCAAGCTTCTTACACTCTTTGTCCTTGGCAATGGCTATGTCTCTAGTTTGTTGCATCAAGTCATATAGTTGTTCTTTAGTTGGTTCATCATCATCATTTTCATTATCATTATCATTATCACTATCATGAGCATATTCCATTTCACTTTCATCATCACTCTCATCATATAATACCTTAGCTTCTTTAGCCATGAAGCATGAAGAGGATGAATCAAATAGTGATGGCTTCTTGTTGATAGCAATGGAAGCAAAAGCCTTGTTGGATGATTCTTCTTCTTCTTCATTATCTTCACTTTCCCAAGTGATCACATAGGCACCATTTTTGCCTTTCTTGAATGTCATCTTGGCCTCTCTCTTCTTCTTCTCAAACTTGTCCTTTTTGTTCTTCTTCTTATCATAAGGACATTCCGCTTGAAGGTGCTCGGTGCTATCACAATTGAAGCACTTTCTTTGTTGCTCATTTCTTTTGAAGTTGTCATTTCTCTTCTTAAAGCCTCTTCTCTTGATGAACATGTGACCCATCTTCTTGACTACAAGAGCAAGTGCCTCATCATCAATTTCAAATTCCGCATCTTCATTGTTGTCTTCTTCTTCTTCAATGATGATGGCTTTGCCCTTGGAGGAGGTGGCATTAAATGCTACGGTCTTCTTTTTCTTCTCATCTTCCACCTTCTCCTTGTCATCAACATCTTGATCATATTTGTCATAGGTTAATACTTCACCAAGCAAATCATTTGGCTTCATTGCTTCAAGCCCATCTCTTTGCAACATCATGATCAACATCTTGAATCTTCTAGGTAAGCTCAATAAGAACTTGTGACAAAAATCTTGATCTTGAGTCTTGTGCCCTAAGCTCTTGAGATCATTGACTATCACTTGCAATCTATGAAACATTTCAATGATTGTTTCATCATCCTTTTTCTTAAAGTTCTCAAACTCACTCTTGAGCCCATATAGCTTGGCACTCTTCACAACCTTAGTGCCTTCATATGTCTCACTCAACCTTGTCCATACTTCACTAGCCAATTCTAAATCCTTGATGCCCTCAAATACTTTTGTGTCAATACCATTGTAAAGTGTATTGAGAGCCATTCTATTGCATGTTCTATTTGCTCTATCTTCATCGGTGAGATGATTGGGATCAATGATAGCAAAATCATTCTCGGTGACTTGCAATACTCTCTCATGAATAGAACCAAGGTACATTATCATTTTTCTCTTGCAATGAGCAAAAGAACTAACACCATCAAAGAACGGTGGCTTGCCCCCAACATGATTGAACACAATTTGAGCCATTTTTCACACCGAAGGATGTTAAGCCTTGATTAAAATGGTGACCACGGCTCCGATACCACTTGTAAGGTCCTAGATGGCTAGAGGGGGGTGAATAGCCTATAAAAATTCTATAAATACCACTAAGCAAACTTGTTAGAAAAACAAACGGCGTAAAGCGAGTTTTGCTTAGCCAAAGGTTATGATGCAAGCCTCCTATCCACAAGTCTAGTAGATTAAGATCTCTAGTACACACAAGAGCTAAGTCACTAAAGTTACACTAGAGAACAAGCTAACAACACTACTAGCAAAGCTACTACTAGAGCTACACAAGATAATCTAGTGAAAGTAAATGCAAGAGAGGATTATGATTCTTATACCGACGGTGGAGTGAAGATGTTGCCAATCACCAAGATGATATACAATCAATCAATATTGACAACAACACAATATGAAGACCAATCACCGGTAGACAAGAGACACAATATATTTGTTCACCCGGTGTTCACTTGTGCACCGACAAGCTACGTCACCGGTTGTGTCGACCAACACTTAGATGGTTCCCCGGTGTGACCCTCAAGTCACTTGCCCCTCAAGGCACGCCCCACAAGGCACCGCAAGATGCCACTCTCAAGTGAGGTAACTCAATGACACGCGGATTCCACTAGAGTTGCTTTTGGCGTCCCGCCGAGGAAAGCACAAGAACCTCTCACAATCAACTGGAGGTGGCCAAGAACAATCACCTTCTCTTGCCAACGCCTCCAACAATCTCCAAGCCGGCTAGGAGCGGTACTCTCCAAGAGTAACAAGAAATCCACCGGCTAAACCACCCACAAGTGCCACTAGATGCCCTCAAGCTATGCAATGCACTTTGGGATCACTCAATCTCACTTTTGATTTGCAATCAAGCAAGAGAGATGAGTGGGAGGAGTAGCTCTAGCTCAAAGGATGCACAAGAGTGTTAGAAATGCCAAGAGACCTCCCCAAGGGCCGGCCAACAAGTATTTATAAGCATCCCAAACAAATAGAGCCGTTACAACTCCACTGACCATTTTTTCGGGACGACCGGACGCGCCGGTCGAAACTGACCGGACGCGCTTCACCGCGTCCGGTCGCCCTGCGACGTCCACGTGTCCACCGATTTCAAACGCGACCGTTAGATCCTCCAACGGTCACTGCGCGCCAACGATCAAACGCGATGACCGGACGCGCAGCTCAACCGACCGGACGCGCCGGTCGCACAGTACCGCGCGCCCGCGAAGCAACGACCGGACGCGCTCCTCGCAACGACCGGACACGACAGTGACCGCGTCCGGTCGGAGTCCAGTAAGCTCCTTTGACGACCGGACGCGTCCGATCGTGTGTGACCGGACGCTCACCGCGTCCGATCGTCCTTGCGAAACTGCAAAAACCTCAGGGTGCCTGACCGGACGCGCCGGTCCCGCGAGTGACCGGATGCGCCGGTTGCAAACCCTGACCCGCGCGCCTGACTGCTGCGCTGTACTGACCGGACGCGTCCGGTCACACCGTGACCGTGTCCGGTGCAGCGTCCGGTCACCTCTGTGACTTCCGTTCGCCTCCGTTTCTTTTCTGACTTCCAGCGTAGTGGAAAATAGGCATTTCATTTCCCTGAAATCGCCTGAATCCCGCGCTCGCACGCTCGGCGGGAGGGAGAGAGGAACCCAAACCCCTCTCTACCCGCAAACCACAGCGCGACCAACGCCACCTTTGCAAATGTGCCAACACCATCAAGTGTACATCTCCATGTGCTTGTGTGTTAGCTTTTTCTCAATCATTTTCAAAGGTTTTCCAGTTAGCTCACTAGGCCCTACATGCAATGCACTTCATGAATTCACCTAGTGGCACCCATGCGTCGAATAACTGATAAGACTTCCCCTCTTAATAGTTCGGCTATCGATCCTAAACCACTCACACCCTCTATGGTGTCTTGAGTGTAAAACAAAATGGCCCTATGGTTATACCTTTGCCTTGAGCCCATTTTGTTTCTCCAAATGATATGATCCACTTCATATCATCACATGACCGTCTCGATCCATCGACCTTGACTTCACTTGCTCTTCACCGTTGCATCGGTCCATCGGCGCCAAGTCTTGCTCAAGCTTCACCATCGCATGGTCCTTCGCTTCGAAGCCTCGACTAGCCCTTCACCTTCACAACCGATCCATCGAGCCAAGCTTCATCTTGGTCTTCACCATCTTGGTCATATGAGTCAATGTCATGTCTCATATTCAATGACCACCTTTATCTAAATCATCCACTTAGATACAAAGGTTAGTCCTAGGTTTCATCAATTAGCCAAAACCAAACTAGGGACTTTCATCGTGTCATTGCAACCTTTTGCCATTTGGTAGGTTCTTGTGGCACCTTTTGAGAGGCTCGGTGTGAGACCGATTAGCCACCGAACCACGTGGTGAAAAGGGACACAACGGGGACTAGCGTGCCGACAAGCACGTGAACCTCGGGATAAATCTTTGTGTCATCATTCTTATTGTGATTGATCGATCCCGGTGGTTGTGTATTGTGGAATTCATCTCTTGATCATATTGTTTGGTTGGCTCAATACTTCGCCCCTCGGTGATACCCTTCTAACTCTCTCTTGTATTATTTTCTTAGTCACTTTGCAAGAGTAGCTCTTTTGTGTAGCTTGCTAGTTGTAGTTTCCTTCTCGGTTTAACTTGTGCGGTTGAGTGCAAATATACTAGAATTGTGACTTGGATAGATGGCTTGCAAACACCCCGTAGGCTAAGCAAAACTCGCATCTCGCTATTTGTTGTATTGATAAACTTGTTTAGCTTGTCTTTGTAGAAAGTTTTAAAAGGCTATTCACCCCCCTCTAGCCATCGAGACCTTTCATAAAGCCATTGTATCTCTTATTATTTTGACTTTGCTACTTCAATACTATGTTTCTATTTATTATGTTCCTAGTTTGCTTTGGTAATATACTTGATATAGTCATGGTTGCTGATAAATTTATGCATATGTTCGCAAAGTGCTTAGCTCAGTACTCGAGTGAGTTAAGCGGTCGACATTATATAAGCGTGGTGCTAATATTGTTTACCTATGAATGCACTCTACACTCCGGGCCATGTGGTAGATCGCAAGTGTGACACTCTCTTTGAGTCCTTTGTAGTCCACTCCCCGTTTGTAGAACAAGTAGAACCCGGTTGCGAAGGGAATCAAGCTCTGTTCTTGATCTTCCTTAGTAATGTTCCTTATGCATAGATACAGAGTTAATTATGCTATAGATGAGAGTATATACTAGAGTGTACAAAATACATTGTAAATAAGAAATGACTTAGGAATATTTTCTCTTAATTAATCTCCTGCCTAGCCATACTACATTTATGAATATTTATTTCTATCTCTGGAACACTATCTATGCCTTACATTTACCATTTATTTATCATTTGACTTACCCCTGTTAAAGCATGAGAGTTAATGATCTTGTCATAAGTATGCATGTTTGTCAATATCTCTAGCCACCCCATCGCTCCTCCCTGTGGATAAAATATAAATAATGATACCTGATATATTCCCGGGTGAAATGCTACAATGGTATATTATCTGTGCGCTTACGAATTACTTTAACATATATAATTATCTCTGAGTTTACTAGTGACATTAATAATTACCAAACAACGCATTTATGGCATCATTGCTAGGGATGACAACTTAGTATTAAGGTGATGCTAAGAAATGCCAACACCTTCATAACCTTGGAGTCCTAATAATCCATTATACTATAGTTGTTTAAGTCTGGTCAAGTACAATTTAGTACTCACAATTTGTTAAACCCATGTCTGTAGGCAAGCATATGCCATGGACCTTTTCCCCTATTGCATGTGCACTCATGAAGAACGGAATTAAAGGACCGAGAACGGCGGCCAGAGGGGAGTTAATGGGAGCCTAATTCTATTTTCTTTCAATTTCGGCCGCTGTCCCAAATCAAGCCCCAAAGTACTTAAAACACCAAAACTCCAAGGCAAAGTGCATACAAGTCAACAAGTGACTAGATGCCCTAAGGAAACTCCAAAGAATACAGTGGAACACTCACCAAGTGGAGCAACAAGCAAAGAAGCAAACACCAAAAAGAGCAATCGAGAGGTTCTCAACTTCAACTTAACTGAAGAAAGAGCCCAAAATGAAATCACCCAAGCCAACTAGTGACTTAAGGATTCCCAAACCTTCCTTGACACCTTAGAAAGCTCACGGTAGAAATAGGAAGTCAAAAGAGCAACCAGAGCACCTGGGAACACTAGAAAACCAATTTAACCTCAACATTTGGGTGCAGAGGTTTTGCAGGTGCTGAGGTTCCGCATTTGGTGCGGAGGTTCCACATTGACAGATTTCAGTAGCTTGAACCAAAGGAGAAAAAGCCAAAATTTGACTAGACAAATTCCAATTGAGCTGAAATTTTGCACACACCTTCTCTATGGAGCTACCAAGATGTCCACAAAATTTCAACTACAAAAGATCAAATCTTGGACGTCAGCTCAAGAAATAAGCTCTCAAATGCAAACTCCACCTGAACTGATGCACTCTCATAGATGTATGCATGCTCAACTCATTTTTCTATTTGTTCTTTGTCTGGAATATTTCTCCCCCTTGTTGATACATGCACACATCAAGCACGCTAAAAAGTGCACTCCCCCTCAAAATATGCTATAGTGTCATGTGAGAATAGCAATAAATCCATGTGCTAGCAGATGCTCAAACTAATCATATGATACAATAGTGATTTGTAAAGCATTTTGAGCACATTGTTGTCTTGAGAAAAGTTTCACAACTAAGATAGCACAAAGTAGACATGGGCAGAAAATCAAACAAGTGCTAGCAAGCCTACGCAGGGTGAACTACCTCAAGCAAGGGTCAATCAAAATGCCACATATGAACCAAAACTTGTGATTTTCATATTTTACTTAAGTATGAGACAAAGCATGTGATTGCGAGAGGTTGTAAGCACTATCTTTCCTAACTTTTCAACCGAGCAAAGCCTATGTCAAAAGACAATCAAAAGCTTAAAGCATCGGTTTCGGTCATACACTACACCGCTCAAGTTCATCTCAAGTGCAATGAGAAGCAGTCTCGATATAGTGAGGTGTGACAGTGCGAACCCAACTTGATCTTTCCATTTCACTTATCTTGGAGTCAAATATTAGCACAAATATATCAGAGTTTATCCATTGGAAGCAAAAGACTCCAAGATTGAGACATAGCAACCTAGCATAAACATGATAGCAAAAGGATCTCACATATGCTAGAGGCCAATCTTAGTGGTGAACATGTTTTTTAGATTTAGCAGTTATTAGTCAAGTTCACCATTTGAAAACAACTTAGCTTATCTGAAGTGTGTCATCTAAGCGAAGTGAGGCTAAGCTTGCTCAAGCACCATCATGTACTACACAAGACATTTATCACTAACAGCATAGTCTCATTCTAAGCAGTGATACACACATGAAGCTCATAAATGGTCTATAGTACGTGATGCAATGCAAAACATGTATATGATACAAAGACCAAAACAAAGGCTATACTACAGAAACAAAACAAAAAAAACTAGTATACAAAAAGCAATGCTTTGCTCCTAATGGTGGATCTCCATGTTCATGAGGAATCTATTCAAATCCCGGTACATATGTTCCTCAGAGATCCTAGCATGAACCCAACCACTCAAAACATCCCCAAAAATCGCATGAACTCAAAATACAAAGAAACAGAGAAGGAAAGGGAACCGGAGAGGGGAAAACCAAAACCAATCAAAGCTTCAAAACTTGAGCATGAATTTTAGAGGTCAAATTTTTTTATTTCTCAAGAACAAGAAGCATAAGGTCAGGTCTTACACAGAAGACAAGATTACATAGACTGAGGGACTCAAACTCACATCTGCGGATCTCTCTCTGGACTATGGAATGAAACTAAAGGCTGGGGAACTCTTAGAAATGACAACTAGATGCTGATTAGGAGCATCCATCCTCTTATTTATAGAGTTATTATAAAAATCCCTAACATGCCCTTAGATATTTTGGCTGAACCACTTAACCCTAGGGGCAAAATCGTCCAACTTGAGATCCAAGCATAGGACGACAACGAGCTCTTCATGACTTTGCTTCATATCGATGCAAGCTTCGCGATTACACCACGTGCCGCCCCGAAGTCCAAGCCAAACTCCGATCCAGGTTTTGAGGCTCAAAACCATAAACCGTCCTCCGGTGGTTTTGAGGCCAAACCAGCAAACCCAGCTAGAGACTTGTATCGGCTACCCCTCCTCCATGATATCAACGCTTGTCACCGTGATGAGGACACGCCTACAATGCCCAAAATAATGGTCCAATCTTTTACGGTACAATTACAAACACAAATAGTCTCAGAAATTTATCTCAAGAAATCTGCAATAGAATATATGTATCTATATGTCCGGAACCAATTACATCTAGCAGCAGGCCCTATCAACCGATATATTCTATTTAATAGAATTATTATTCGAGCAGCAGCCACCAATCGATAGTGCAACTATCAGAAGAGATGACAAGCTCCAGCAACTTTTCACGGACATTGAGATGAATTAATAATTGATCTGATAGCGCAAACAGAGAAAAACCAATAATCCACGGAAACAATACTCTCGGCAATGATTGAGATGAATCATAGAATTATCAAATAGAAAATCTCCGGCGACAATTTCTTGAATTAATACAGTAGCAATAGCAATACGACGATAGATAGATGATGGATTTGGCTTACAGTAAATGCAATCTAAATCACCGTCGGTCCTTCCACCCGTGAACAGCAACTCACGATCAGAAGAGGAGGGATCTCAACAAGAAATTCAAGTGACGCACCCAAGCTATAACAGCTCGATCACGCGCTCCACACAGATCACAAGAAACCGGAAGATAATCTTCGATACGAAGAATCTGATGGGATCACCATCTAGGGTTTCTCGAGCGATGGCTCGACGAGGAATAAACTCCACAATAAAATCCAGTCTAATCTCTTACAAGGCCAGCCCTAGGCCATATATATATGTGCACGTAGGCACAGAAACTCAACTCGACCACGACGGCAAGACGCAACCAGACTCTACACGTACCTGACTTAGCCCAAGTAAGCTCAACCCATATGAATTAGGAATAGCTAATTAATACTAGTGTCGGCAAATATATATTAAAAATATTGCAGCAAGGATGCTAATCAATGTGAGAACCTGTGACCTTCACCTGTTTACCAGCAGCGTGAAGAAAATAGCGAGCACTTCTTCAAATTTTCCTTGATGCCAATAATATTTCAAGTGACGTCAACTTTCATAGAACCAACATAAATATATTTTCTTGGCTTTTCATCATCTCGTTCTTGAATGTTGCACCCTTAAAGATGACCATAGACAAAAGTCCATCTGGAGCAAATATTTCCTTCACCTTCTTTATATATTTTTCATCAGAAGAAAAAGCACCAAAATGAAGACCAGTTACCATATTTGAAACTGGACAAGAATTTTCTTCGGATATATTTTGAGAAACCATGGGCTCACCATCCTCTCCTTTAAACAAAGCCATCCTCAGCTTTGATATATTCTCATGTGTATCTTGTGCATCAAATACGCTTTAGGTAGCCATGGGTTCATCACACCGTCCATATCCTCGACCACCTGATCACTAAGTCCTCCAGTGCCTTTGCTTGACTCGGTCAACCGCCGTCTTGACTTGGTCAATATGGTCAACTACGTACTCTATATGTATATTTGCTTGTCGATGTCCCCAAGTGTCAGCCACCCACGGCCAGTCTTTCGGTCCTCGGTCCCTCGGTCCAAGCCCCTCGTCCGTCCTTCACCGCCGCTAGTCCATCAACATGACACGACCCTGCTTGACCTTCTCCATAGCCATCGATCGTCTCTGTGTTCCACACCTGCACACCACAAGCAAAGAGACATGTTGCACAACACCACACTCACGCTAAGGTTAGTCGGAATCCCTAGACCTGTAGTAGTGGTTGAGGCCATGACCTGCCATGACCTTGGACAAGACATGATCTTAATGTCGTTTTTCTGTATTTATATTACTATATGCTTTGCTACCCCTACTTAGTGAGTTTGAGAGCGAGTTCTGGGTTTAAGTTTGAAAGTACTGGGAACAATGGTTTATAACTTAATATTGTAACTCTTCTGCACTTTTAACTCTCGTGTCTAATTGTCTACGTAAAATCTTGTCATGGTTGGGGTTGAGACGTTCCTGTATTGTATTCTCTATGTGCAAATGACGATATGAGTTGTAAGAAGTGGATCATTTAGGATCCCCCGAGGGCACCCAACGGACTATGAGTCAGAATTCTTAGTGAGGGTATCGATGCTGAGAAATAATAGGTTGTGTACTAACTACTCCCAATTATTTAATAATATAGGGGCCAAGATTTAAATGTACACAGAAAAGGGATTGGTGGAAGCTGGTTTCAGAATTTTCTCAAAATCGATCTTCGACATGAAACCGTTTGGACCGTCTGAAAGACGATGATATTTCAGCTGTATTTTCCCATGGTGTCAGCGCACGTGAAAGACGGCATTGTCACCGCTGCAGCGCCGCTTACGGCCCTGTTTGGTATAGATTCAGATGTCTCCGGCTCCGCTGACGACCAGCACATGGGTACTGTAGTGGTACTATTCATTGCACTGTTTACTGAATCTAATTTTCTCTCTCTTACTCTTCCCTCTCACTGACACGGTCAGAGCCGGAGAAGCTCGTTTTTTCCTCACCCGGCTCCAGCTCCTTTGTGCTATAGTGCGCTACAGTATGGGGCCGGAGCCGCGCGGGAACCCTCCCAAAGAGGCTCTACATTAGCGTCCGAGTTTCACACTCTCGAGGTTTCTCTGATCTGCAGCCTCTCTATATTTAACTCCCCCAAGGCGCCTGCCCGTTCCAACCTGCCATGCACTAGAGCAGCTTCTGCTACACCGTCTTGTTTCCTAGCTTAATGTGAGGAAATCCCGCCGCCGCCAAGCGCCAATGTGAGGAAATCCGATCCGCCAATGTGTGTACGTGCAGGTGCCGTCGGCGAGGGTGCTGCAGGAGACATGCAGCTATATCCGGAGCCTGCACCGGGAGGTCGACGGCCTCAGCGACCGCCGTCATCCGCAGCCTCCTCATGATCGGCAGGCATCAGAACTGAATTTATTTGTAGCTTAGAGAGAAAGAGAGAGATCATTTTGTTTTGGTGAAGATCATCGGCTAAATTTTCCCTAGAGTCAGTTCAATAATTCATATCATACATTTACTACTACATCTGTACCTCATTGTAGCTTCTATGTACCTTGAACCGTCACTTTATTTTCTTTTGTTTCTATATATAAAATTTTGCAAGAGCTGCGTGCCATTTTCTGTTCAAATGCATGGGATCACTGTGGCGCATGTTACTTTGTGCTGCTCTAACATGACTGACTGTCTTTTCGCCAGATAAGATTCTTGCAGTTTGTCTTGTTTTCTCTTGCAAGAAGTACAGTTCCAAGCTTGCAGCTCTCGTGGGATCGGAGTTTGTTCTGATTAATTTATTTTTAATACTTGAGCAGTATGATTATTATGCCAGAGATCGTAATTTCTTTATGGCTGGTAGAATTTATTTGTTATGGTTTCTTTTCTTTTTTATATGATTATATATATTCTTACAATTTGTGACCATTTCGATAGTGGAGAGATTGTAGGCAGGATCCACTACAAATTGAGGTACATCCTATCCTACAACAATCCATCTTTCATCTCAAGAAAGCTTAAATGTGATCCAAATGCTGGGTCTTGAAGGAGTAATACATTTATTTTTAACTCCAAGCCTTTCAGGCTTATTCCTTCCGTCCTGTAACATAGTATAGTCTAGAAACTTCAGAATAAATTTAGGGAGAATATAAAAAAGATAAATACCCTTGGTTCTTAATAAAACATTATCGTCAACGTTATTAATGGAGATTGGCTAATAAATGGCAAGCAATGATATAATACCTACCAAATTTGTAATATTATTTATTGCAAAACTATCTTTTGTCCCTTAAAATGTCTTATATATTTTTTAAATGCTTTACTCTCTGAAAAGAAGCCAAGGGACTTGAACACAAGCTAGCCGAGCACCATTATACATACTCCTTCCGTCAAAAATAAATAACTTTGTAAGGTTTAAAAGTTGTCTAAATAAATGATAACATTATGCAAAAACATGAGACACTATCTTCTAATGTGGAAGCTAATCATGGATGTATCTAAGCGATAACTGTGAAATTCAAGAGAGATATCCTCCGGAAAAAGAATGAGCATGGTGTATTTATAATAGGTCGGACATATTTCCCCCCCTGTTGTAGCGTCTGGACATCTAGATGGACGCCGACGGCCGCTGGCTTGCTGCATGCGCCTGACCGCCTGCTACACTGCTCGCCTGCCCGCCCGCTTGCTGCGCTACTCACTCGCCTGCCTGCCCGCCTGTTGCGCCTGCTCGCTCACCCGCCTGCCCGCCTACTGCTTGCTCACCTACTGGCCCGCGCCTGCTGCTGCGCACCTGCACTGCTATGTGGGGACCACTCGCGCGCACGTGGGGACAGCCTGCGACCATGGGACCGCCTCTGTCTACTCATGAAACACTTGCAACATGAAGAACTTGCTGCAACATACGTCTGAAGCAGATGAAACATTTGAAACATATGCTTGCAACATATGTGTAGCCATTGCCACATATGCAACATCCAGATAAAGCACTTGCAACATACGTCTAAAACAGCTAAAACATTTGGAACATACACTTGAAACATACGTGTATGACCATGACAACATGTGCAACATCCTGATCTACTTTTGCAACATCCAGATAAAACACATGCAACGTATATTAGAAATAGCTGAAACACTTGTAACATACGTCTAAAACACTTGCAAAAACACCTGAAAACACTTGAAAACCATTGCAAACATACGCAACATCCAGATAAAACACTTGAAACATACATGTGAAATATATACAACATCCAGATAAACACACTTGCAACATACCTCTAAAAAAAGAAGAAATATTGGGAATAGATGCTTGCAGCATATAAACAACCATTGCAACATATGCAACATCTCGATCTACTTTTACAACATCCGAATGAAACACTTGAAACATACATCTGAAACAACTGAAACATTTGAAGTATAGACTTACAACATATCTGAAAACGCTTGAAACACTTAAACACAGCATCGCCGGCAGCCATAGCCTACTTGGTGGGAGAACTGTTGTAGTCAACAAGCTCGGGTCAGGAGGATGTTAAGAACAACGGCCAGCGTACACCTCTGCTGCAAGACGTCCCTTCCTGTCGTGGTGTCTTCGGCTAGCCGCAGGAGACGATGTCCTGATCGGCGATGACCTCCTACTGGTGGTGTCGGGTTGGTGGTGGCTCGGTGACGCCGCAGCCACGACGGGCAAGGTGGAGTGGGGGTGTGGCGCGGCCGGAGATGGGGTGCGGTGCGGTGGGGGTAGCACACGGAGCGACGTGGGACGGAGCACGGTGAGGGAAGGGGATGCGGCAGGACGTAGTGGGGTGGGCAGATGCGAGTCTGAAGAAGAGAAAGAGAAGGAGACGGTGCTGGTGAAGGCTGAGAAATGAGTGGATAAGAATTAACGCAGAGAATAAGTGAGTCCGTCATGTACTTTGGGGAGCGTGGGATGCTCGGGCTGGACTACAACCGATCGAATGCTACTTATACCGGTAGCTAACATGGGAACGCAGCAGCTAGGATCAATAAAAAACGGAAACTAACTTCGTGTTCGTGCACACCTCCGCACGTTATTGACTCGATCGCGTACTCACCGGCGGCACGCTCGCCATGGTCACTTCCTGCATATGATGGGAGCTCCTGGCGACTCGTGCAGCAGAGATGACCAAACACAACAACGATCACCAAGCCAACGGGTCACAGTCATTATTTCCGAGCAGCAGAGGTGACCAAAACAGCTAGCGCGCCATGCTCTCTTCTCCGGAGAAACCCTATATGTGGGCACCGTGAAACATACAGTATACACCATACATAATGTAGTAGTAAGTCGAATTTTTGGTATGCAGACCTCTGTAGAGCTAGACAACAACAAGCTCTCATCAATGACCACTGACCGCTGCACCTACGGTGAAATGCAATGCAATGTACTTGAACACTGCCGACACACGCTTTACTTGCGTCCAGATCAGGGTTGCAGCGTAAATAACAGGTGAAAGCGACTGCTAGATTTCCCACTCGCCAATGGTTAGTAATGCGTATGCCTTGTTTACTGCAAAGTTCAGATGATAATCTTTTCAATTGCGTCCTGGACGCGAAAGAGCCAGATTTAAATAAATATATCATTTACAAACAAATCAGGAGATTCTGCTTCCACCCCCATATATGTTTCTAAACCTCCGACGCATGCAGTCCCCATCGTCCTAGGAGAATATGATTGCCTAACTAGCCAGCTAATAAAAACTACATCCAGGATCATATACTACTACTCCAGAGTCAAAATGAGCATCCCATCGATCTTGTCTACTTCGACCATCAGATGCTAGTTCTGCACTAGTTTAATGACAAATTATAGAAGACTTCAGTAAATATGGTGCCATTAGTTATTGCCAGGATTTTATGGGGATCAATGTTTTAAATAGCCGGCTAAGCCATTTAGCTATCTATGTCCCAAAACAGGCTATAGCGGCAGCTAAGGGTTAACTTGTACATGAAAAAAATTTAGCTAAATCTTTCTCAAACAGCTATAGTCGGAGATAGCGGAGGCTATAGCCGGAGATTTAAAACCTTGGGTTCAATTGGTGAGGCACCCGGCTAATGTCTTGGGCTCTTGGCTGAATACAAGCACATGACGTTTCGGACTCGCTCCCACTCAAAATTTTTAAGTTTTGCTATAATGTCTTTAAATATATAGACTGTCCACGAAAGATAGCGAGATTTATTTATATTGAAGCTCAGTACCATACATAATTTATTTGCCTTTAGAAAAACAATCAGATACAAAAAAGAGATGAATTAAAATCTTTTTTGATAATGAACAACTTGGAAAAATTAAAGACAGCTTACAGAGATGAGCTCTAAAGAACTCCAGGTGTTAGCAGCAGCGTGGATTGAAGAAGAAGAAGAAGAAGAAGAAGAAGAAGAAGAAGAAGAAGAAGAAGTAAGAAGAAGAAGAAGCACACAACAGATAGGCGAGAACTGGATTAACTGAATTCTATTTGCTTACAATGTTCATACCCTCTTCTCCCACGCTCTAAATTTTTTTTTGAGCCATCCCATGCTCTATATATTAAGTAAGTACTACTCTACCATCTAAAGGCTCCACAATGGGCCGGTAACGAGCGAGTTGGGCCTTCTCTTCCGGGCAGCACGGGGCTCCCGGCCTGTCCCAGCTTCTTCAATATCTTCATAGTCGTCTTCAGCATACGCTGTTGCTGGACGAGGGCACAGTGTTAACAGTCGCCCTTCCTTGAGAGCCGGCATGCCCCTGTGCCGGAGCACATGAAAACTGCTGACGTAGTTGTTTGAAGTTCTCCCAAGTGGCAAGCGAAGCAGGCATATGAGACCACTGGATAAGCACTTGCTTCACGGGGTGGTGAGGAACTTGAAACTCAATAGCAGTAGTAGGAAGTGATGCGGAAACAGGTTCAGTACCGTGCGAAGCCTTCAACTGTGAGATGGAATACTGGATGAATGGTGGAGGTAGCTGGGAGCGTCAATTTGTTAGCCACTGATCCAATACAGTCGGTAAGGTCCAAAGAAGCGGAAGGCTGACTTCTGACTGAAACGGTGGCTCAAGGGCAACTGAGTATAAGGCTGGAGCTTGACATATACCCAGTCACCAAGCTAAAACTGTCACTCTGAGTGAGAATTGTCAGATTGTCGTTCCATGCACTGCTGAGCACGAAGGCCAAATCCTCAGGATCAAGTGATTTAGCAGAAAGGCCAAAGTGACGAGGCTCATGACCATAAGAACAACAAATAGAGAACATCCGAAGGCTGAGTGGAAACTCGAATTGTACTAGAATTCGGCTAACGGAAGCCACTGAATCCATTTGGCAGGACAAGCGTGGACAAAACAGCGCAAATAGATCTCCAGGCATTGATTGAGGTGCTTGGTTTGGCTGTCAGTTTGTGAGTGGTACACCGAGTTCATACAGAGATCCACACCAGCAAGCTTGAACAAGGTCTGCCAGAGTTACTTGTGAAAATTCGATTGCGATCAGACACAATTGCTTGAGGCAGGCCATGAAAACGGTAGACATTGTCAAGGGAAAGCTTAGCCACCGTGGTTGCAGTAAACAGGTGGCATAGAGGGTATGAAATGACTGAACTTAGAAAACTTATCGTTAACGACCAAGATTGCATTTAGCTGATCCGGACTGAGGAAGCCCCTCAACAAAGTCCATTGAGATGACTGACCAAGCTGAGGTAGGCACTGCAGAGGCTGCAGCAGCCAGCAGGCTAGGCCGCTAGGGTAGTGGGCTCCGTCAGGTTTAGCTTGCTGACAGGTTCAACAGCTCTAAACCCACTGTAAGATATCTATTTTCATTGTAGGCCAGTGGAAAAGCTGATGAATCCATTGATAGGTAGCCGGCGCTCTGGTGTGACCGCCAATAGCACTGGAGTGGAGTGCAACAAACACACTCGATTGCAGCGCCAAGTTGGAACCAAGCCAAATCTTGCCATTGTAACCTATGAGTCCATTATGCAGACTAAAATTACGGCAAGCTCTTACAAACATCACCCTACTGTCTCATCTGAATATTTAACTTGGTATAGGATACTCCCATAAGACGCAGATCAATAATATCCCTAATCCAAACACCCCCTGACATGCTAGTTCTCACAATCATCATAAAGAGAGGACGCCATCCATAATTAACTGATTATTATCCTGGAATTTAGGAGATGCCTGAAATAGAACCAGCCAGGACATGCAGCAAAACAAAGGAACGCATGATTGCTCGAAACAAGAAGGATGCCTCTCTGTCCCTATATTGGCCATGTAGCAGCGCAACACGGGCCGCTCTCTTTGGCCCCACGTGTCAGTCGCCCCCACCTCGCTTCCCCGGCCTTTAAGCTCCTCACGCCCCCTTGCTCGTCCTTTCCCTCCATTACATCCATCTCCAAAAGGTCTCCTCCCGCCATCTCCCTCGGGCTAGGCTAGCTAGGCTACCTCTCCGGTCGATACATGGCTGCTGATGGCATGGAGGTATCTGCCGGCGGGGGTGGCGGTGGCGGCGGCGGCAACAAGCAGCCGCAGATTAGCATGGTGGGGCTGTTCCTCGCATGCATGGTCGCCGGCGGCGTGCAGTACGGATGGGCGCTGCAGCTCTCCCTCCTCACCCCCTACGTCCAGGTATGCATGCAAACATATATCTACGTGTGTGTTGCTTCTGGATGATGAGTATGGTGGACATTTTTTTACGGATATATTCCTTTTTTTTTTGTTCTCTCTCCATCGTGTTTATTTGTTCTGTTGTTATTATATTTATTTAATTACTAAACGAGACCTTCAAAATATTACCTGAATGAGCATTTGTGATCTATTGTTGTTTCTTGAATAATGTCCTGTCCGTGGAGAGACTATATCATTCCTTTATTTTGATATAATGAGACTAATGTATTGGTGTATCAATATATTATTTTAAAGTGGGGTGGCTTTTACCTAGGTTTGTCCAGTCCATTTTTAAATCCTTGAGATAATTTGCATCAGAGTATTTGATATATAAGTCTTACCTGTAGCCATGAAATTGTTCTATTATATTATTGTATAGTATTTTCCAGAAATTTGACAGCAATTTCATTTGGTTTGAGACAATTGCTTTTCCAAATATGGTTTCACATTCACACATTCATCAGTAGTTCCTGCATGGATATCCTTGAATTCACAAGTTTTAACTAAATTCTGATCATGTAAGCATTAATTTGTAGTTAATACTAAAAATAATTGATATTAAGAAAAATATTGCCAATTTTACTAATGTAAACTCAATATATTGAGTTTAATTTGCGAAAAGTTGTATTGTATATTCTAGGGCATATTGATTATTTACCACTAGGACAATCAGTCATATACGCAACATTGTTTTAGATAATTAATGGAAAGAATTTGGCTTCATCAAAATAGAGGAATCAGGCAACACTTAATAAACCAAGTTGTAAACTCAAACATTTGTACAGCCACATAACTGACATTTCACAAAGCAATCCTCAAAACAAAAGGTCATTCATGAGAAGCAAAAAAATATTGACTTCAATGTAGAACGCTCATGGACAATAAGCGACTGAGTGCCATCGTTGTGCTACAACTGATTCCCAAAGTGGAGCCGATGTGTACCTATGAATAAAACCTGCAAAAAAGCTTTACATTTGTATTTAACAAACTGTGATATAAATTCCTTGAGAGCCAAATAGACCACCAGAAAGTTGTTGCCCCTATTAGTAATAAAAACTTGTTTTCTTCCCTCCCTTTCTACACCAACTACCAAATAAGTTCTCCATATTCAAAGATGGAGTGATACCCAAAACAATATCTAATACCCTCCACAAAGAAATCTATCAACACAGCACTTAAACAAGAGATATTGAATATTCTCCATGTTACTATAGAAACAACAGTCAGTAGACCCATACCAATTCCTTCTAGCTAGGCTATCTTTTGTTAGTATCACGCCCTTGCCTTTTGAGAAACCACATAAATATTTTATTTTCGAGGGAAGTTCCATGTTCGAAATTTCCTAAAAGACCTTGATGTCACTATCAATTAGGTATCAGTACATTGACCGAACTGTGAAAGAACTGTCCTTATTCAAAGATCAAGTAATAGTATCTTTTCCATCCTGTAATTCAACATCCACAAGGCATGCAATTCTAGCATGTTATTCCTTGTTAATGACACATACTAGTAGTGAGTGAAACAAAGTGCTCTCCCTTTTCACGCCAGATATATAATAATGAAAGGTCAACCTGGATCAAATGACATTATTTGTGTCAAAACCAATAAAGTATAATGCAACTGATGGTCGAAGTTCCTAAAAGAGATTGGAACTCATTATATATGATGACCGAAGTGCCTCAATTTTATGTCTAACTTAAACTAGGGGGTTGGTGGGTCACATATACACCTGAATTTCGCTAACTATTTGGATTGTTTCTAACATATTTGCACCAGACACTGGGGATTCCTCATGCTCTTACTTCAGTCATGTGGCTCTGTGGACCTATTGCTGGCTTACTTGTAAGTACCTGCATGTGAGTATGTAGCTAGGGGAAAATAAATTTGAAGAGGCTATTTTCGAATATTTGGAAATGAAAACAAACAAGGAAGTTTACGTGTAATAGTTGTTTTGTTCTTAGAAATTTTGATTTGTACAATCTGACAATATAAATTGAACTTATTGTTGGTTGCATTGTGCAGGTGCAACCCTGCGTCGGCCTCTACAGTGACAAATGCACTTCTAAGCTTGGGAGACGGAGGCCATTCATCTTTACCGGATGCATCATCATCTGTATATCAGTGAGAGCTAATTTAAAACATATGATGAATCATCGTCTCGATCGATCTTGTCATTTATAAATCACCAGATGGGTGCATGCGATGGTTGATAATCAAGAGCTGACTATATTGATCCAAAATCCACAGGTGATAGTCATCGGCTTCTCCTCCGACATTGGTTACGCTCTCGGTGACACCACGGAAGACTGCAAGTAACATATCTACATAGACTAGCAGCTGCTCCATCATATATATGCTCTCGGTGACAGACACGTACGACGTGCAGGGTTTACACGGGGAAGCGGCTGCACGCGGCCTTGTTCTTCGTCATGGGATTCTGGCTGCTAGACTTCTCCAACAACACGGTGCAGGGCCCGGCGCGCGCGCTCATGGCGGACCTGGCAGGGAGCCATGGGCCCAGCACGGCGAACGCCATCTTCGTGTCGTGGATGGCGATCGGCAACATCCTGGGCTACTCCTCGGGGTCCACCGACAAGTGGCACACCTGGTTCCCGTTCCTGCAGACCAAGGCGTGCTGCGAGGCGTGCGCCAATCTCAAGGCCGCCTTCCTGGTGTCGGTGGTGTTCCTGGGCCTGTCCACGGTGGTGACCATGATCTTCGCCAACGAGGTGCCGCTGGACCCGGCGGCGGCGAAGCAGGGCGAGGAGGGGGAGCCGTCGGGTCCGTTCGCCGTGTTCAAGGGCATGAAGAACCTGCCCCCGGGAATGCCGCAGGTGTTCATCGTCACCGGCCTCACCTGGCTCTCCTGGTTCCCCTTCATCCTCTTCGACACCGACTGGATGGGCCGCGAGATGTACCACGGCAGGCCCGACGGGAGCCCCACCGAGGTGGCCAACTACCAGGAGGGCGTCCGCCAGGGCGCCTTCGGCCTGCTCCTCAACTCCATCGTCCTCGGCGTCAGCTCCTTCCTCATCGAGCCCATGTGCCGCAAGCTCACCGCCAAGGTGGTGTGGGTCATGAGCAGCTTCCTCGTCTGTGTCGCCATGGCCATGGTCACCGTCCTCAGCTCCTGGGCACTCGGCGACATCGGTGGCAACGTGCAGGATGCCGCGGCGGTCGATAAGGGCCTCAAGAGCACCGCGCTGGCCATCTTCGTCTTCCTCGGCTTCCCCTTCGCGGTCCTATGCAGCGTTCCTTTCGCCGTGACAGCACAGCTGGCAGCGTCCAAGGGCGGCGGGCAGGGTGAGCTGAGCTCATCGTCTTCTTTAATTTAGTTTACTCTCCAGTGTCGACTGTCGTGTCGACCTGCCTGCTGAAAAAAAAAATCTTAGCTTGTGTCTCTGTTGCTGTACGTGCAGGGCTGTGCACGGGTGTCCTCAACATCTCCATCGTGGTGCCTCAGATGATCATCGCTGTCGGCTCTGGGCCGTGGGACGAGCTGTTCGGCAAGGGCAACATCCCGGCGTTCGGGGTCGCCGCCGTCTTCGCCTTCACTGCTGCCATTGCAGGGATCATCATGCTGCCAAAGCAGCCCAAGACCAGTTTCCGGTCCGTCTCCATGGGAGGAGGCCACTGATGATCACAAGTCTAGGTGATCAACCACCACTGTACGTGCAGGCCCTTGGTTCTGGTTCACGGTTCAGTTGATCGCGGTGATCAATCAGATACGTAACTTCTTTACATTTGGGTGCTGGACCGTGGGTTTGGTTGGAAGGCCGCTTTCTAGGCTTAAACAAGTGTAAATTACAGGCTTAAACAATAGTTTTACACTTGTGTCGGTCTGTCTAATCCAGTTGGAAACAATACTTACCCAACAAGACCACATAAAAAATACAACGGATGGCAAATGGGCCTGTGGTCTAGTGGCAGGACAGTTCACCCATCAGGGTTTAAACCCTGGTGTCACACCTTTTTCTAGATTTTTTCAGAAAAATTTAGGATATACGCACGCGTACGCGTTCAGTGATACTGCGTATTTCTTTTTACGTGTGTACGGACGCGCACGCGTGTGTGTGCGTGTGGTGTGTGGAGTGTGTGGATTATGTGGGTCCAAGTTGTACTCAATAAAAAAAGCAATGGTCGTCCTCGCCTTCCAGTTCAGCGCCGCTCCTCCAGGCCACCGCTCGGTCCCCTTTTCTCTCCTAACTGACGATCTTGTCGGTGGACAGAGGAGTAGAGACCCAATCCTTTCCTTTTCATAGTTGTTGGGTTTGTGGATCCTTAGTGATCTAGGTTTTAGTTTCTGAGGTTATTGTCGAGGTGGTGGCGGCGATCATGCTTTGGAATTCCTATCTCGATAATGTTTGATCTAGCATCGGTGAATGGCTGGTGGGAGTTTGATCTGTCAAATCTATTGTTCTTCAGATCTTGGCTTTTGGTGTGCTTATCACAGGAAGCAGTTGGTTGGCTTTCGATACGGCGATCTCGACATGTTTTTTGATCTGTTCTACAGCATGGTATGTCATCTTGAACATGTTGTTCTGATGGTGAAGGATAGCCTCCACCCTTTGGGGGTTTTCTCCAACCGATGTTCTTTTAGTGGCTACTAGATCTCGTTGTCAACGATGAGTGATTTTTTCGGTCTTCAAAATCTTTTTTTGACGAGGATGTTTGCAGGTGTTCTTTTCTTCGCTGTGTGATCTTCAAACTCTGGCATGCAGTGGGCGTTCGAAGGAAAAAGATGACT
The DNA here is from genome assembly GCA_038087645.1 of Saccharum hybrid cultivar R570. Lineage (NCBI taxonomy): Eukaryota > Viridiplantae > Streptophyta > Magnoliopsida > Poales > Poaceae > Saccharum > Saccharum hybrid cultivar. Next base: position 8,486,765 of record JAQSUU010000005.1, on the reverse strand, counting down.
GATTTTGTTTTTGATGTATTTTTATTTTTTTTGAGGTCGTTCTATGTCTTATTGTCCATCTTTTGTACCGCCCATTATTTTCCTTGAGATATATCAGATGTGATACTAGTTTGAGTGTCTTTATAAAAAAAATATGACGGACGTCGGGCCAGAACTAATTGCTTGTTCTCCTCGCGACACACGGATCTCCGCCCACTGCGTCCCCCGGCTCCATCCTTTGCAATGCTAGCCTATATGTACCTTTTAAAAAAGATTTTATTAATTCACAATTATTACATCTAGTTGATACAAAATCTGCAAACCCACTTTTGGCCCCTGTAAAAAAGTATATGGCCCAATAAACCAAACAAATAAAGAAACTTGCTGGCACTCTAATGACTCAATCCTAAGATCCGGAAGGGAGAAAAATACCCATGACAATTTGTGCCACTTATTGCGATGCCGCATTAACCAAAGCCTATAAAGTATGTTTCTGGAGAATAGCCTATGTACGAAGCCAGTGGGGGAGCATGTAGGTAAGTTGGTTTCGGTTGGTATTGTTGTCTTCCATCTGCTGCAGCAGTGTTGCTTGCCGGCACTGGCCTCTGCATTCTATTCTATCTTCTAGTTTTCGCATTGCGAGCAAAACTTATGGCATCTAGAGCATATAAATACATTTGTGCAGGACCAGGGTAAGAGGTGGCCATAGCAGGTTCACCTCCACTACCCTCCGCTAGCATACGGAGCCAACGGAAAATCAAAGATACCACTAGCACAGGAGAATAAGAACTTTCTTTCAAACACGAAATTATTTTTCTATAATCAAACCGACCAACAAGTAGCTACCGCCACCAGTAGAACTAAAGGTTTTAAAATCCTTCCCAACGTCTGAAGCCAACTCCCAAACATATGAGAAAAACTACAAGCTGAGGTTGAGGAAGACCTAGGGCAATGTTTATGCATCCACAAATCGCACTGGCAAAACGGCATTTTGTTTTTTTTTTGGCAAAAACAATATGTTTCACTATCATGCCAATTGCGTTTGGCTAAGTTATCCTTTGTTAGAATCACTCCTCTATGAAGATACCAAAGAATCTTTTTATTTTTAATAGAGTCTTCAACTTCCAAATAGTTCTGTTTAAATTGGGAACATCTATACAAATCAGAGCTGAATAATGTGATTTCACTGAGAACTCTCCCCTTGGGTCCAAATTCTAGTGGAAAACGTCACGTTTTTGTGTAAGAAAGATATTAGCAATACGAGGAAGTAGTTCATTTCAGGCTGCTAATTTAGGTCCAATAAAATCACGTCTCTATGAAATGTTTACAAGTGATGTACTAAAGACCTTAGCTATCATATTTTGCTTGTGCGAGCTACGTTGTATAAGCAAGGATATTGTTCCCTTAGAGGTGAGTTTTCGGACCACTTATCCTCCTAGAATCTCACTTATGATCCATCTTTATTTACGAAGGATCCAAATCGAAGAAAATCCTATTTCACCGTATGACTAGGCAAAAAATGTGATTCCCCATTTTTCTAATAAGCTTGAGATAATGTCTTAGAGCCTAAATATTTATTTCTTCAGCAACCCTCTTGGAATTGCAAAAAAACATCATGTACAATGGTAGACTTCTCAACACTGAGTTAATTTGTTTCTAATTGCTCAACGTCATCTCAAAATATTCCTCCACCTTTTTCCAATGCACATTCCTCAGCTTCCTAAAATGAATAGGGATCCCTATCATGGAATAGGAAAATCTCTAGATTTACATCCAAAAATCTCAGTATATTGGTCATCTAATTCTTGGGCCTCGCCAAAGCAGTACACTTCAATCACTTAAGAAAAAAAATTAAGACATGATGCTTGCTCAAAAGCATATGTAATAGCTTTTGTGTTTTGGTCTTGCTCTAGATCATGTTCAATAAAGAGAATTGTATCATCAGCGTTGTCGGGGTTATGATCCCCGGGTGTCTCAAGACATCGATTAACAGGCAAGATGGACGGCCCGCGATACTAAAGCCAAACTTGAGCCTGAATGACCGAGGCCTAGCTAAGCTAACCAGACCAGGCCAATCACAGAGGCCGGGGTCGGCCACGACCTGTCCCTCCTGCCTTAGCTGCACTCAAAGCAGCAGCTCACGACCTCTCACCATCCCGACCCATATGGGGAACCAGGAGAGACCGAGTCTGCCACAACGTGCCTGCTCTGAACCCACAAGGACCGAGGGGACAGCGGTCACCTCGGTTCGGTCAGATGCCATCCCTGCGTCACACCACAGAGACAAGACAACATCGCCTAGCGATGAAGGCTAGTACGGAGAACCACCATCCAAATACGGCCTGACAAGACGTTCGTACGATCCCACCCGCTACGGGATGGGATCCACGATGATGGCCTTGACTTAGAGGCCATCCAAGCCAACGCGGGCCACGACCCCAGAGCTTGGGATCGAGGCCACCAACTCCACAAGTAGCAAGGTGATAGGCGACCCAGGGGGGCTACCTACTCTCGTACAATGCCTCCGGACGATTAGGAGGCGGTGACGAAGACCACGGCAAGCCCACGTCGTGCAGGATGGCTAGCAAAACATCGTCGTGCCCACAGTACCACCATGGCGGACACTGTGGCACCATGTCATGCCATGCCGCGATGTGAGCACAAGACCATGACGATAGCCACGCTAGGGCGTGCACCACAAGATGGCGTTACTTGCAAGCCAAGTTAGCTAGGCCCCCTCCCTCAGGCTCACGACCCCTCGGTCAGGAGAACCTTCTTTGTAACCTGGCTCTGTACTCTATGTAAGGGTAGCCAGGGCCTCCTTTCAGGGCATCCGATCATTCTCATTCTGACCACATGTCCATTCTCTCCGGGCTATCGAAGCTTTCCTTCGGATGACCCTTCTCCTAGTCCTATCTCTAGCTCTCCTATCTCTTCCACCATTCTTGGACCCCCAATTGTAAGAACTTCAGAGCATTCAAGCGAGGAACATGCACTCGGTCATCTCTGAGATTGGGCGTAGGGCTTCGGCCTGAACTAGTATAAATCCTCGTGTCTTTTGGATGCTACTATCGTCTTCCTAGAGCAGTGCAGCATTCATATAAATTCACTAGTCCAGTTTACAAAACACCGACAGTTGGCGCACTAGGTAGGGGGCAGTCGCACACTCTCGTTTGTTAAGAAGAAAGTGATGGCTCCTTGTACCATCGGCGGTCTTGCTCACAGAATGGCCTGTGGCGGCCACATCCATCATGAAAACCATGGGTCCATTGGCATCGATGGGCCAGCGCCCGCGTCCACCTTCGGCCATGGCCCGAACTTCTGCTCTGGAGGTCTGGACCCCATGGCTTACGGTGGACACATTCTTGGAACTGCCCTCAGGGGCTATATCCTAGAGTTCACCTACATAGAGGGACCAACACCCTCTCTTACCACCGGCCATGGCCAGGCTTCCCACCCGGGAAACTAAAGGCCTATGGCTCATGGTGAACTCACCCATAGAATGCTCTAGGCAGCCACAACCTTTTGGGAAACCATGAGATTGTCCGCACCCATGGGCTAACACCCATCACTAGCCTCTACCCCATCCAGGCCCACCACATGGGAGGCCTAGACCCTATAATAAAGCCACGCCCTAAGCAAAGACTCCACCAGCAGATTGCGGCAAATCGGGGTGCATACGAGTGAAGAAACTAACTGCCGCCACGCGGCATCATCATCAATGATCAGATCGCCACCTGGCGTCACGCCTCACAAGGCCAAGCTCAGAATTTGGGGCCAGCCCCATGAGGCGGACCGGCCACCCATCACGCCTTTGCGAACTGTCAGCTTTTACATGGAGGCGCGTGCATTCGAGAAAGCGGGTCCCCTGAGCTCACAATGCGCCGCGCCGAGCAGACCAAACTGTGTTGCCCTCAGAGCCCACTTCCATAGTGACAGATCACACCATCTCTTCACCAAGAGCGGGCAGCCACGCCCAGAAGCAGGGATGCGATGACCTCGATGTCAACGCGCCCTGAGGACTCATGCACCAAAACGCACAAGCCCTCCTGGCCAGGAACTCCAACGAGCCGAACATGAAGAAACAATCCCCAAGGGATTATGAGCCCACCGAGGATGTTTTAAGCCAACAAGAATCAACCCAAGGCCACCCGAGAGGTCGATATATGACAGTTACGACCATTCTGGGTGATAGAGAAGTGCCATAATTAGCCTATGGCCTAAGGACTGCAACAACTTCACCACAAGCAGGCACTTGGGGGCTCACCGTGACCCGAGCAACAACAACAAGACGAATGTCTACCCCCCGACTGACCACCAGTGATGTCAATCCTAACCCTCGCTTTGTTATTCGATCGCATTCATATTCGCGCGTAGATACATCGACGATCCTAATTGGCTAAGACAGAGCGTAGAACGAACGTAGGGGCACGGAATCCACATGGTTCGTTTCAAACGCACCTGCCTTCTGGATGGCCCAATCGGCTTCTCACATGTGGCCAACACCGCTAAACCACGGGGAGAGCATATGCGAGACCCCCGCTAGCATGCATCGCTATCACTAAAAGCCACACTTACTACTTGCGCACCCTCGCCGCTCGTGCCTTATAGCATGGCACGTCACGGGCCCTTTAGCTAGTATCTACGCGTCACAGGGAATCAATCCTTAAGCGAAGATCATATGCCTGTCCATGTCGGGCTAAGAAGGAATGAGGACGCCACACTGGCACGAACAAAAAGAAATAAGAAACCAACACTAAAATCATAGGCAAGCCACATGCATGGGCAATTTAATACTTAGAACCTCACCCACCGGTGAAACACACTAGCTCGAGGACTAGGAATACCTAGCACAACCTAGTAAACCTAACCGCAGCTGTGGGTACTACCCTCCATCTTCACCATCGTCGCAATAGCTTCCGCGGCAGCGACAAGATCATCCACTAGAGCCAGCCCACCGCTAGGCTCTAGAAGCCACGCCTTGGTGGTGATCCTCGCCTGAGAAGCCTTCCCACAGACGAGCCTCTTCCACCTCACGACAGGACACCACGAGCTGCTCCTCTAGAACTACAATAGAGAGAACCCCATTATGGCCAAAAAGCAAAAACCCGATAGTAGGAATTAACGATAGTAGAAGACCTACCATACGCTCGCACCCGAGAGGTGGTAGCCGACGCCCGCGCCTCAGCAACTTCTTCCTCTACCACTAAGAGGGCCACCTGGAGATAGTCCATGCAGGCCCTTAGTTGAACGACCTCATGGGCAAAATTCGAGTGTGGTCGGTGAGCCTCGTCCCTCTTGAGCACGAAGTTCCATATCCCTCACCAGCTGGTGGACAAGGATAGGGAACATGGACTCGTTGGCCCTAGAAGCGAAGCGGGTCAGGGACGGGCAGCACCGAAATGACCCACGATCTCCGACGTTGCCATAGGAGGAATAATCCTGCACATGTAGACAATCAATATAGGCACAGCCAGACCCAAAAATGATGTAGAGTTACTTACCCTTGATCTCACAGGGAAGAAAGAAGTTGCGACTGTGGACCATCAACCTTAGGTGACTCCTCTCACTGATGTTTCTCATGGTCCATCACTGGCTACGAAAGACAACTACAAGCACGCAAGTAGGAAGGAGAAGAAGGCAATACGAGGGATAGAGAGCGAACACCTCCCACTGCACACCGCCCTGGCAAATTTATAGCTGCCAAGATAACCCTAGCAAGCGACCCAGACCCGCGGGCACTATATACCCATTAGTAACCACTTCGATAATCTCGCAGAGCAGGGGCAGCGACTGGGTGGAAGGTAGAGCAACGGCAGCCCATGCAACTGCTTGAGCTAGGTAAGCCTAGCGTATTCCCATTTTCAATATTGTTTTAATTCACGTGCCCTCGTTTAGAGAGCGCATTACTACTAGCAAGTGGGCATTGCAAAAGCAACATGACTAAGGAGGTCACACGCCCCTGAATCCGGGTGCAGAGTGACCCCCCATAGAATTGACCCTACATCACAATTAGGAAACGTACCCCTGGGCCAGCCCTTAGATGGGCTCGAGGCCATAAAAGGGATAGGGGCAGGGTGAGATGGGCCCCTACGGCTCTTATCAGTGGTGCACGACCACATGACCATCTCTCCCTACGTTTGAGTAGTCCGCTTCGAAGTCACCCAGGTTGACCCCCTCTGGGGGGAGGCATCTTGGCCTCTGACTGATGTATGGGATGCCTCTTGATGAGGCATAGCCAAACTCCATGTCGATTGGGAAGGATATCAGGTCCCATTCGAATTACCCATCAACCCTGACAAGGCACACTGCTCTGACCATGTGGTTACGATGGACAAGCCTCTCCTCACGTGGGGCAAAAACCAAACCTACCTATAATAAGGCAGTACGATCCCTCAGGGTTAGAAAGGACGATAAGGGAAGCATAGAGCCGGGTCTAAGAGACCTCATCATCGGGGGCCAAGCCGCAACTAGTTCCTCTCCCCATCCTGAAACCATGACCTTGAGCTAGCTACTAGGCCTCGTGTATTGGTAAGGATCGGCAATCCCCATAGGGGAGCCCGATGGAGCGGTCGCACAATAGCACATTCATCGCAAAGTGGTGCTAGACCTCGTGAAATGTGATAGCAATGCAACCATGCAAAGTCAAGGCCGATCGGTCCTCAGTCGGGTGAAAATCGCCCGGACAAACATGGAGACACAATCGTGGCCCGATAAAGGTTGTCAGACTGGAACACTCAAGAGGAAGGGCCTAAGGTCGCTAAGACAACCTCGCTGCCCCACGCGGTGAGAGGTCAATGACCCACTTGAGGTCTGCATCCTTGGCTCATGAACCTAATCTTGACCAAACGGTTCAGGACTCAACAAAACCTCACGATAGGTTGCAGGACCCTAAAGAAAGACTTCCTTGAGGGATCTCGTTTGCAATCGCAAAACACAAGCGGTCAAACCATATATAGGTTGTCATCCCCAGTGATGATGCCAAAAATGTTTGTTGATACTAACTAGCATTACTACAAGAATAATACTAAATAGATGTTTATCATTTTATGTGACTAGAAAGAATATAAAGATATGAATGAAAAGGATTCTGCAAGCAGACAGATAATTACACCTATTGTAGCACTTCACCAGAGAGTATACCAGGTATCATATTTATATTTTACCACAGGGAAGGTGTAGCTTTAGACATGTATTGATAACTTATAGCATTGATGGAGAAATAGACCATAACCAATCACTCTACTCATAACATGGGTAATTCACATGATAAGATGTATATGATAAGCATTGATCAAGCATTATAATAAGTAAATCACTCAGAGCACTCCTATCTATAGCAATAGCATGGTCAGGTTAGAATATTAGAAGAATAATTCCTAAGTCATCCTTAACTACAAGTCAAAGCATACGAAGATTAGTGCAATTACACCTAGTAATAATTGCTATGATCATCATTATATCCACACATAAGGGGCATTACTTAGGAAGTTTGAGCATAGAAACCTCTCTCTTCTTTCGTAACTGGCCCTACTTCCTCAACCTACACTTAGGGAGTGGACTACAAAGGACTCAACGGGAGTGTCACATCAGCGATCTACCACATGACCTAGAATATAGAGTGTATTCGCACGTAAATAACATATAAGCACCATGCATACATGATCTCTACCACCCATCCATGGTACCTTATTAGGGTGAATGCTATACGAACTTATGCATAAACATAATGATAAACTAACTATACTAAGCATATAATCAAAGTAGACAATGAACATTGCAACCAAGAACATGAATAAGATGAATAATATACTATCTTGATAATTGTACCAAAGCATATAAAAATATTGAAGATACAACGAGAGAGGGGTACAAGAATTATACCGAACCAAGCTCTAGATGATGTCGAGAATACAAGCGAAGATCTGCTTGCCTCCCTCTAGACCTAGCCTAACTACCTATGCCCTAGAATCTAGAGGAGCTCTGAGGATATTAGGGCTTCTAGCTCTAGATGACTTGATCTCAAATGACTTGATGCCTCAGGGGGGCTGGGGTTTCCTTATATAGCCCAGAGGGTCCGACGTGAGCCCTTGGATCAAACCGAGTTGAAGGGCGGCGTAGATGCAGTCTAGGGAGGTGGTGGAGGAACATTCCAGAAGCTGACAGGCGGGAGCCACTGCCAGGGCCTAGGCGGCACCAGGGTGGGGCTGGCCGGTCCCACCTGGTGGCCTCTCGGGCTCTGCCTCAGGGATTGCCTCCTGGAGTCCTCTAGAGTCTTGTAGAATAGCTTTCATCGCAGTTAAGTTTAATTCCTTTTGATGTTTTGATCCCCCTTTCTAGATATACCCTGCAGAAAATATAGATTCACCAAAACTTATGGAAATTATTAGTTTAAACCCCTAAGTTTCTATTGGTGATCCATTTTAAGCATTTCTTCATGTTATGTTGACGGTTTAATATGGTAGATAACTACCTTCAACAAGCTCACCAAAGCTTAACCTTTGCTAGTCCCTTAGCAAAGCTAAACTCAGCAAATTTAGATCAGGAGTTGCTTCTATGCTTTCATGCCTCAAAAGTACACATGCGTTCAAACAAAAATTCTCCTCCGGATTAGAATAAACTGATCTGACTTTCAAACTTACCCATATTACCTTCAACTATGAAGCTTCTTAGCCTTTACTTGGGTCTTGAGCAATTAAAAGACAGAACAATCAAGTCAAGCAATATGAGTTTTTAGTAAGTTTTCAAAATAAAACTCAAAGCTTTCATTGTATGACACTCTCAAGTTTCTCAATATATGTGGTATTTGTGGATCCTCACCAAGGCAATGATGATGTTATGCCTTTCTCTTCCTACAACTAAGGCTTATAGTGGAGCTCATAGGAATAGAGAAAACATGAAAGAGCATACTTGCAATATATATGTTGTAAAGTCAAACCTCGGATCCAAAGAGAGTTAAGTCATACAATCAAATCAAGATGTGTATGTGTATGGATGTATGAGGGATATTTATGGTGGCTAACCTAATTCTACTTTTACTCCTTGAAAACATACCTCTCTTTCAAAACTTGGAAACAACTTTGCAAGAAAACATAGGCTATCTTATTCATCCCTTTTTTTCAGGTGAGCATCAGAGTACCCATTGTTTTGAATATCTCAGACACTTGTCCATTTTTTCCTTCTTTCTTTTCTTTCTTTTTTTCATGAATAACTTTTGTATAGCCACATGCCTCTTCTCTGCAATAAAACTTTTAAGAGATAGCAACAAGATCTTGGAGCATTTATTTGGGGTATATCCTATAGGGTATATTTTTTATGTTTACTCCCAGTGTAAGAGTAAAATATTTTTGAGTGGATCTTGATGGAATGGCATGTTGTTGCGCCTACTCCTAGTGTAGGAGTAGTTTATATGTGGATGGTGTATATGTGATCTTGATTTTAAGAGCATGAAAAACCTCTCATAAGGCACCAACAAAGCTTGACTGAACTCAATGCAAAAGCAAGCAGCATGTATGAGTGAAAGTTTTGCTAATCTAAACATCATATATGTCTCTGGTAGAAATTCAAGCTTTGTCATACAAGGGCTCATCATGAAAGATTTTATGTTTTCAAAAATAAATCTCTGAAACTCTAGTATCGCTAGGAACAAGATAAACAGCAGCTCAGACCATCTCATATCATATCCGTCAATTACCTAGACTTAGATCAAGCATATGCTACCCACGAGTTTTAAGTTTAGAGTAAACTCTTATATCAAATCAGTCATATCCAAAACTTGGGAGAATTCAAGGCTGAAAACTAGGTACTTAAAAGGAATTATGATAGAACAACTATTTATCATTTCCATTGTAAGAGCTTATGTAGACTCTATTATTTATTTAGCTCTAAAGAATAGAACTTACTAGGATAAATTTTTATTTTGTTTTGGTTTGTTATGCATCTTTTCATTTCTTTAGCAACCATATAGCAAACTCAAAAATAGTAAAACTAAAAAGAAAGAAATACTTAGCTAGATACATGGGAGATGCTCCTCCCCCCAAGTTAGATGTTGTCGTGGTCGGTTGTTGAATGTTCCTTTCTTAGAGCATGGCTTGTCGGTAGATATCCTTCTCACCTATGAGTAGAATGAGATGTCTATAGCCGAGTGACTTTACTCTTGATCATATGTACCATCCTGCAAAACACTCCAACAAGAATACTAAAAACTCGAGGCTTGGATTAGGAATAAGGGTTAGCGATCAGCCATACAAGAATTTGTTCTTCTTATGAGTTTAGACAGATTTTCTAGTAGCAAAATTTTAGCAGGAGGTCTATTTAGTATCTTTTGGGATTTTCTATTTTAATAATGCAAAAAAGGAAATATGTATGCATGATAATTTTTATTTTTATGCCACCACAGTGAATATTCCCAAGGGCTTTTACACACCGTAGACCTACTCACATGGGCTTAGGATTTTTATACAATGCAATGACGAAAAGTAGTAAAACTTTTTATTTTCTTTTCTAATATGCAATAATGGTGATATGCAATAAAGAAATCTTTTTATTTTCTCTTTTCTCTAATGCAATGCAAATGCAGAAAAGTAAATATGCTAAAAGGAAAATAATTAATGCAATGCTGGAAAGTAAATATGGATAACTACCGGTATTACCTTACGACAAGGGTTCGAATTTTAAAGTCCTCCAGACAGGACTAGGTAGGAGAGAGTACTTACTCTTTAGGTGCATAATCTAGTCTCAGTGATGGAGACTCATATGATTGTTCCTCTTGAGATAGTGATGATGTTATCTTCTCTTTCCATACCTGTTTAGTCTGTGAGCTTGATGTTGGTGGAGTGGCTTCTTCTTTGGTGGGTGCTTCAGGCTCTTCATCGTCCAATTCGTTCAATCAGGGTTGACACAGGTCCTTCTCAACTTCTCCTTCATAATCCTCCCATCGATTCCTAGGGAGTTGATCCTCTTGTCGGTGGGATCATCGACGTCTCCTCCTCTGGGAGCGGGTCTTCTTTGGCTGCTCATAAGTAGTATAACTATTAAAGTAACAGCGCACCTTTTCTTCTAGAAACTGGAAGTGGATTTGTCTAGATCCAATGTAGATGACTGCATTGTTAGTGTTGAGGAACGGTCTTCCTAGGATGATAGGTGAATCATCTTCTTCCTCCATGTCCAGGACCATAAAGTCGGCGGGAGCGTAGTGATCTTGAATCTTGACCATTATGTCCTTTACTATGTCCTCTGGGAATCGGATTGATTGGTCCGCCATCTGTAGCTGCATATATGTCAGGTACAAAGGTTTGTTACTAAATAAATATTCATATGTTACCTTTGACATTATGTTGACACCCGATCCAACGTTGCAGAAAGTCTTATGTAAGATCTTCTGACTAATGGTACACTCGATCATCGGTACACCAGGGTCATCCTTCTTTACAAGGAACAGTGGAGCGAGGAGGTGGTCGTACTCCGATCGGATGGTGTTGATTATGTTGATTATCTCTTCAGGTGACTGGCCGGTCTTGTTCTTTCTCCTTCTTCTATTCTTCTTGGTTACTGCTATTGTCTCTTCGGGCAGGTATGCCTTCTGCGGATGAGTGGGAGAATATAGTATACGGTCCTTGAACGAGAACTTCTCCTTCTTATCCTTGATAGTGAAATAGATCTTGGTAGTGTCCATGTAGATGATGGCCTTTGCGGTGATTAGGAAAGGTCAGCCCAAAATGATGGGTGCTCTCTCATCTCCACCTGTTTTTAGAACAACAAAGTCTACGGGAACATATGGCTATCCCACTCGAATAATGGCATCTTCTAGAATTCCTTTGGGGTAGCAGAGTGACTGATCTGCAAGCTATAAATGCATATTTATGTACAACAAAGGATCTCCTAGAATCTTATCATAAATTACCTTAGGCATGATGTTGACACTTACTCCGAAGTCACAGACAGCTTCCTAGAAGATGTGAGATCCAATGGAGATAAGAATGACGGGTCTCCCTGGATCATCTTTTTTGTCAGGGAGTGAATAATCTACCCACCTTCCCTCTGATGGTTGAGTGTAGTAGAAAGCTGCATTGTGAGTATCTACAAGATTTACAGTTTCTAAATCTTTCGACTGCCCTGAAATCTTACCTTTGTCGAATGAAGGAACAACAGCTGCCAGCTGAGCTATTTGTGATTCTATCATTTTATTAAAACTATGGTAATTCTTAATGGCAGAAGCAAAAGTATCCATTCTAGTACTTATGTTCTCTAGGATTTTATCATTGGAAGCTATTTTCTTAGACATCTTATCTATAAGTCTAGATTGACTAGCAACTAATTCTCTCAAGGGTGGTTGATTGAAGTTATTATAATTGTTACCCTAAAAGTTACCTTGGTAGTTTGGCCTCTGTTGCTGATTCCATCCTTGATTCTGTTGAGGACAATAGTTGTTGTTATTGATGTAGTTCACATCCTCTTGAGTTTCAGGACAATTGCTCCCTGAATGCCCAGTGTCGCCACACACTTCATACGTCATGCGAGAATCATGAATGTGCATGACTTCCTTCTTCTTACTAACTCGGTCTTCAAGTTTCTTCATCAGCAGGTCCATCTTAGCAGACAGTATGTCTACCTCCTTCAGTTGATGCATTCCTCCTCCTCTCTTGCGAGGCTGAGTACGTTCTTTATTCCATCTTTGATTGGAGGCCATCTTCTCAATAAGAGTTGTTGCATCTCTGAGGTTAAGTGACAGAAAAGGATCTCCAGCAGCAGCAACCATTATCTCACGGGTACTAGTGGTCAACCCATGGTAAAAGGTCTATATGAGTAGCCAATTCTCTATCTCATGATGAGGACATTCTGCTATATAGTCTTGAAAGTGTTCCCATGCCTCAGGGACAGATTCATCATGATGTTGCTGAAAACTTGAGATTGACGCAGAGCATTGGTCTTGCCTGTGGGAAAGAATTTTGCTAGGAAGGCAGTAGAGCAGTTATCCCATATGATGTTTCTTTCTTTGTTGGCATAGAACCATTGTTTTGCCTTCTCTAAGAGTGAAAACAGGAAAAGGCAGAGTAGAATAGCATCCTTGGTTACTCTCTTGATAATGAAGGTGCTGCAGATCTCCAAAAAGTGTTAGAGATGTGCACTAGCATCTTCATGTGCCTTTCCACAAAACTAGCTGGCTTGCACCATGTTGATGAGAGCTGGCTTGAGCTTGAATCCATTGTCTCCAATATTTACCTCCGGTCTAGTACGGATGTTGGCTATAGCTAGAGCAGAGAATTCACAAAGACTCTTGTTAGCCATAGCTTCAAATTCTGGTGTTAAGCTTCGCCATATGCGGTTGTCCTCTGACTCTAAAGCTGATACTCTCTTAAGTTTAGCCTTAGTTCTCTTGAGTAGCACTTCTGGATCATCAATGAAGTTTGTCGGTAGGTTGAAACCAATCATACATTACCCTACATAAGATACACAAGTAGACAAAACAAGGGTAAGCCTATTTGACTAGAGGACAATAGTTATTTCAATCATATCAATTAATATAAGTTTATCAATACTTCCTGTGCAAGCTACCTTCCCCAGCAACGGCGCCAAAAATGCTTATTGGTATTTATTAACTCCTCACTTATTTTAGTAGCCATCTATTAATTACCTACACCTCTACCATTACTAAGCTAGGTTGTCATCCCCAGTGATGATTCCAGAAATGTTTGTTGTTACTAACTAGCATTACTACAAGAATAATACTAAATAGATGTTTATCATTTTATGTGACTAGAAAGAATATAAAGATATAAATGAAAAGGATTCTGCAAGCGGACATATAATTATACCTATTGTAGCACTTCACCTGAGAGTATACCAGGTATCGTATTTATATTTTACCACAGGGAAGGTGTAGCTTTAGACATGTATTGATAACTTATAGCATTGATGGAGAAATAGACCATAACCAATCACTCTACTCATAACATGGGTAATTCACATGATAAGATGTATATGATAAGCATTGATCAAGCATTATAATAAGTAAATCACTCAGAGCACTCCTATCTATAGCAATAGCATGGTCAGGTTAGAATATTAGAAGAATAATTCCTAAGTCATCCTTAACTACAAGTCAAAGCATACGAAGATTAGTGCAATTACACCTAGTAATAATTGCTATGATCATCATTATATCCACACATAAGGGGCATTACTTAGGAAGTTTGAGCATAGAAACCTCTCTCTTCTTTCGTAACTGGCCCTACTTCCTCAACCTACACTTAGGGAGTGGACTACAAAGGACTCAACAGGAGTGTCACATCAGCGATCTACCACATGACCCAGAATATAGTGTATTTGCAGATAAATAACATATGAGCACCATGCTTACATGATCTCTACCACCCACCCATGGTACCTTATTAGGGTGAACGCTATACAAACTTATGCATAAACACAATGATAAACTAACTATACTAAGCATATATAATCAAAGTAGACAATGAACATTGCAACCAAGAACATGAATAAGATGAATACTATACTGTCTTGACAATTGTACCAAAGCATATAAAAATATTAGAGATACAACGAGAGAGGGGTACAAGAATTATACCAAACCAAGCTCTAGACAATGTCGAGAATCCAAGCGAAGATCTGCTTGCCTCCATCTAGACCTAGCCTAACTAGCTATGGCCTAGAAACTAGAGGACCTCTGAGGATATTATGGTTTCTGGCTCTAGATGACTTGATCTCAAATGACTTGATGCCTTAGGGGGGCTAGGGTCTCCTTATATAGCCCAGAGGGTCCAACGTGGGCCCTTGGATCAAACTGAGTTAAAGGATGGCGTAGATGCAGTCCTAGGGAGGCGGTGGAGGAACATTCTAGAAGCTGACAGACGAGGGCCTCTACTAGGGGCCAAGGGCACCAGGGTGTGGCCGACCAGTCCCACCTGGTGGTCTCTCGGGCTCTGCCTCGGGGGGTTGCCACCTGGAGTCCTCTGGAGTCTTCTAGAATAGTTTTCATCGTGGTTAAGTTTAATTCCTTTTGATGTTTTGTTCCCCTTTTTTGGTTTTCTGGATATACTGTAACACCTCGGGTGTTATGGTTGCTAATTAACCTGCCATGTCATCATATTGCATCACAAAGCATCCATGTTTAGGTCAACCATGTTATGCATTAACTAAAATGAGTTTACCTTTCTAGGTTGGATGTGCTTCTCAGTGGTGTGTTTCGAACCGAAAACCCTAATTTCGAATGCCACCGCAAATACTTAGTCCATGCCCTGCGTAATTTGAGGTGTGTGACTGTGTTACACACTAGTGTCATGTGTAGGGTATGAACTCAAGTACAACACGTAAAATGAAGCTCCAAGTTTGATTTTGAATTGGAATCCAAAAACTTGTCGCGAGTTTTCTGATTCGAATTTGAATTCAAATTTGGGACATTATTAAAATACTTTCAAAAGCTAAATTGGTCAACCAAGAGTGGCATTTGGTCAACTATGTGATACTTGACTCAATGATGCATTTGGGTGATGGTTTGATCATTAAATAATCACCAATTAAGGTAGCAGCAAATTTCAATTGAAAATTCCTCCGAAAACCCTAAAATCCAAAACCCTAGTTTTACCCCTTTTTAAATAATTCAAAATCTAAGCAAAATTTGCGAAAAAGTTTAAAACTAAGTTTGTAGAACTTTTCAAGGGCTACAACTTCGGCGTTTTGAGTTTTTAAAGTTTTAGTGTAAAATGTGGAGCAATTTTGAAAAGAAGCAAATTTCAAATTTGACCCCTTTTCATGCCCAAACTCAAATTTCAAAATGGAGGCAGAATTTGAAAATGGTTTGAATAGCAAAGTTGTAGGTCTTGGCTAGATGTACAACTTTGGTGTTTGGAGTTTTTGAAGTTTCAATACAAAATTGAAAGTAATTTCTAAATTACCAAATTTCCAAAAAGTGTCCCCTTTTGATTTTAAACTCAAATTTCAAAATCCAGTTTGAATTTGAAAATGTTTTCAATACAAAACTTGTAGAGCTTGAAATTCTGAAGATTTCATATCTGGGGAATTTTTCAAGTTGCTATATGAATTTGGGAGTAATTTGATAAAACAGTTTGAAATTTGCAAAATTTGGGGAAAGAGCTACAGTGCTCCGGCAAATCACGGACAGGCAGCGCGTGGCATGGGCGCTGGCGAGCCGCCGGGCTGCTTCCAGGCCATTCTCGTGAGCGCTTGGTCACCACCTCGATCGCGCGCGCCTTCTAGCACACCAGACGGGTCGGAGACCCCTATATAAGGCCAAGCAAGCCGTCGTTTTTCTTCTTCTTCTTTCTCTGTTTCACCACCGCTGCCACCATTGAGCCGCCACCAGCCACGCAAATCACGTCATCATGTTCGCCTCGCCCTCGCGCATCTAGTGGTCCACCTGAACTAGCCTTTTTCCCGCCCAAATCGCCGTGCCACCCGTTCCCGTTCCCAACTCCGGCGACCGCGCCACCTCACGTGGCTAGCTCTCTCTAGCGCCGCTCCGAGCTTCCCGTGTGCTTCGCTGCAATCGCTGTGAGCTCCCGATGCTTCTTGTGCTTCCATTTTAGATGCTACCATCGTGGATCGCCGGGACGCCGGTCACCGTGACCACCGTTCCGCCATGACCGTCGGGAAGGTCTTCCCGGAGCCTTAGCGTGCCATCATGTGTTGAAATCTTTCGCGGTGAGGTGTAGTCCATGTTGGACCGCTTGGTTGGGCGACCGACGCCGTAATCGCCGGCCAGCGGCTGTGCGGACATGGTTGGGTCGCGGGAGAGAGCGAGAGAGATGAAGGAGGGAGATGACAGGTGGGGACAGCGTGTCAGCGAGAGAGAGAGAGAGAGGGAGAACGCACGCGCGTGGATGGGCCGCGCGTTGCTGGGCCGCACGGGCGCGGGCGCGATGCAGCGGGGCCGCGCGGTTGGGCCGAGCCGAAGGGAGAAAAGAGGAGTCGGACCGATCGGCAATTTTGTTTTTCTTTTTCAAAAATGTGAATAGTATTAGTATTTGTTTATTTCATTAGAATTTTTGTAGAGCTCCAAAAATAATGAAAAATTTTGTGTAAGCTTTTCAAGGTGTAAACTACTTAGGAAAAATATTAAATGCTAAATTTGATTACTTTTGCAGGTTATTTAGTTCAATTAAATATTAAATGCAACTTCCCTGAATTTTAGTAATTAAAATATTAATCCAAACATCATGAAATTTATTTTGACACTGTTTTAGGCCATGATTAATCTATATAAAAAGTTTAAGCTCATTTAGATGAAGTATGATTTATTATTAATTATGCCCTGATTAATTAAATGTTTAAATAATTGTTAATTGATAACTTTAAGTGTTGTGTGCCTTTTTGATTGAGTGATGACCTTGGGTCACTAATTCTTGGTGATCTTTGGCGCCTTAATTACTTGTTTGAGCTCGTTAGTAACATGTTTAGTAAGAAACGTTAGTGTTGCTTAAGTAACCGCTATTAGTTAGTAGGTTTTACTGTTTTGCGACTGTACCGCGAAGGAAAGTTGTACTCAAGTCGTAAACCGTGGCATATCATCATCAAGCATCATGTTTATCACCGCATCATGTTGAAACATGTTATATGCTCGTGTAGTTCCCGCTTTCGAAGAAGTCGACGTTGGCAAGCACGTCTCCGGAGAAGAGTTGTCTTCGGTGGGTTCCGGACTAGAAGTCGGAGTCTTTGAGCCCGAGTCAGTCGTTTCATCAGAGCAAGGCAAGCCCCGGTGCATTTAAACCCTACCTTGAGTTTTACAAACCTTTATTATTTATACTAGGGTTTACTGCATTAAGTAATTAGGAGTTGAGTGATAACCTAATTGCTGCATTATCATCCTTGATTATTGCGATATCACCCTTGATACCTGTTTTACTGAAAATGCGTAGTATGCTTTGCCATGCTTACTGAATTAAGCTTTTTAAATGAATGCTTATATGGCCATGACAGCATACTTGATGAATATTGAAATATGAGAATAAACTTGAAAGATCGGGCGGGTGGTTTGACCACTGCTAACTTGCATTGGGAAAGGAGTCTCAATGTAGTGTTTCCGCCTTATCAGTTAAGGACCGTACGTTGTTGGCCCTCGCGTCATGGAGTTTTTATTAGTACTGGCCATGTACCCATGTCGGGTAAGCCTTACTTCGGCTATTCCATTATGAGAACGTCTAACCTCGCACTGGGAGTGGAGAGATGGCGAGAGTAGCGTGTACCCTCGGGGCTAGAATTGGGCCGGGTTCGAGGAGTACTGTGCTCTCGGGTAGCGATGGACACGTTCTGGTTTTGGGTTACTCGGGTAAGAGTTGATATATGCTAGATTTGGTTCTACATATGTCGTGTGGTTAGGAATCCCTAGCTGGGTAAATGAAGCGGTTCGAATCGTCGTTGCTCCACGAGAAAGGAGTCTTGGCCTTGCACCAACATCGTAGTTAAGAACTGGAATTGAAAGAGAATGAGAAAAATCTTGATGAGAATTACTTTGATCTAGATTAGGATCACTTAGAATTGGTTAATGAACAATCAATGGTAAAAGTAAAATATTAAAGGTAAGGACTTACTATAGTAAGCTTTTCTACAAAAGAAATCTTGATTTTCGAATACCCGTACCTTGATTCCCTAAAGCTAGCATGCCCTTGGAGTCTTTTTCTTAGTCGGGTAAGTCTTGTTGAGTACTCTCGTACTCAGGGTTTGTTAAACCCCTTGTTGCAGGTGCGGTTCATGAACAAGTCTGCTTTGAGCCTTGTTGCATGACCGTTGTGGCTGAAGAAAGTGACGACGAGTAGACTGTGTGGCCTCTGGGCAAGGCATCTCGTTTGTGTGATTGTAATAAAGTTACTACTAATACTTCCCTACTACCGGTTTGTAATAATGCTACTTAAAGTTTGAAATTTGGAAACTATGGTTTGTATAATTAAGTTATTGTAAGACTTCCGCTACTTTACTCTGATGGTATTTTGAATAAACTGTTGTAATATTGCAATACTCCTGTGATTGGATCCTGTTCGGAGGAAAGCAGGCCTTTTAAGTTATGAGGAACATAAGTACGGTTGTCAGAGGTCATTATGACGATGACAGGTACATGTGGGCCATCATAATTAGGAGGTTCTGTGACAGCTGGTGCCAGAGCATAATTACTGGAGTTATTGTAGTATTACTTTACAAAACTTCAAAATGATTTGGATCGAACAAACTTAATATTGATATTTTGGTCCAAATTGCTTTTGGCTTATCCCAATCTACTCTCTGTAGTTTCCTTAGCTCATATTTGAAAGCTTCGTAGTGAAGTATCATGTTATATTGCCCTAAGTTACAAATGTTATTGCATGTGTTACTTAAACTTTTCTATTAGTTCGTAAGTACGATGCATGCATCATGTTTAATTAACCTGCTTAAGTTACCTTCCCTTTTAAAGTGGTTTGGGTTAAGTAAGGGTCAATCCTGTTCATGCCAACCTTCAGATCCCTCCCATCTGTCCTCATCTTTCTAATTATGTCTTGCTTCAGGATGGCACGTGTGAAGACGACTCCTCGCAAGAAAACTGGTCTGCAAGGAGTGCCTCGTCATCAGTTGGCAACCAGAGGTGATGGAGCGAGTAGTAGTCGCAATCCGAACCCGGATTCACAAGCAGAGGTCACAAGGCTTACGTCAGAGATAGAGTGACTGAAACGCAACATGTATTTTTGGAAACAGTGCCAGAACGAGTCTCTAGAAAAGGAGACAGAAGCCAGGTCTCGTGTTCGAGAGTTGGAACTTTATGTGACACACCTGGAGCAGTACAATACAATCCTGCATGAGGAAGTCCATAGGCTACATGACCTGATGAATCCCAATCATCAGCCCCAGGCGGTAGAAGATGATGTCGGTGCTGTGGTCGTTCCTGGTGGAGAGGATAACGAAGAAGAGGATCCGGAAGAAGATGAACCCATGTTGGAAAGTGGGGAGGAGGCAAGTCATGTCACTGGTACAAGTGCTCCGGAGAATGAGGATGGAGTGATAGTGATCAATGATGATGATGAGGAGTGAAGTGTTGAACTAGATGGTTATGTAATATAGTAGTCTTTCCTGTTTTCTAAGAACCTTAGCGGGTAGTTGCTTGTTGCGAGCAAGTTTGTAATAAAAAAATAATGTAAGATAAGTTCGATGTGTGTACTGGTACTGTACTAACTGCTTTTTAATTCAATAAAGCAATGTAAATAAAAATGGTTTGTGTATAACAGATGGATGGTAATGGAACTTCTCAGGCTAGGGACAATGCTCCTAATCCCCCACCATTTCCACCTACTCTGGCAGAAGCTATTGCAGCATTGGTCAATGCCACTACTCTGTTGGCCCAGAATCAGAACAAAAATCAAGGTCGTCGGGGTCGAAACAATGGAGGAGAAACCACTTATGTGGATTTCACCGATACCCGTCCACCGGTGTTCTCAAAGGCCGATGAGCCATAAGAGGCGGATGACTGGCTCCGAACTATGGAGCAAAAGTTTGATCTTATCTAGTGCACGGAATACCAGAAATTCGTGTTTGCAGCACAGCAGCTCAGGGGTGCCGCAGGGGCATGGTGGGCGAATCTGGTCGCCGCATAGCCCGCTGGCCATCGTATCACTTGGCAAGAGTTTCATGATGCTTTTAGAGCACACTACATCCCAGATGGTGTCATGGCAATGAAGTTAGAAGAGTTTCTCTCTTTAAAACAGGGAAACCAGACAGTTCTTCAATATGTTGGCAAATTCAATCATCTGTCACAGTATGCAGTCGAGTATGTGAACACTGATGCAAAGAAGAAGAGTTGTTTCACGAGGGGTTTGAATACAAAGATTCAGACAGTGTTGGTCACATGCTATAATGCCACATATCATGAAGTAGTCAATGTCGCTATCGATTCAGAAGAGAAGTCCTGCATTCACAAAGAGTCAAAGAAAAAGAAGCAGGTGTTGTCCAGCTCATCAGGCAGCATTAAGAAGCGCCAAAAGTTTATCTACCACCCTCAGAATCATTTCCGCCCTCCTTATCGTCCACCGCAATACCAAGCTCGTCCGCAGACGTTTATTCGTCTTGCTGCAACCCAGCAATATCCACAATAGCCGAATGCCCCTGGTATTCGAAATCAGAGCCTGCTAACCCATAACTTTCCCTGCTATAACTGTGGAAAGCCAGGCCACTTCTCAAAGGACTGCCCGTATCCAAGGCAGTACAACCCTAATTATCCAAGAGCTCCCGTACCGCAACAACCGCAGCCTCAGAGTAAGAACAATAATCTGAATGTCCAGAAGAGTACGGGTGAAAAGAAGAAGATGGGACATGTATTCTACACCCAAGCAAGTGCAATTCCAGATGGAGAACCTGTTATGATGGGTATGTTCCCTGTTGCTAATCATCCAGCAGTATTGTTATTTGATTCTGGTGCATCGCATAAATTCATAAATCACACCTTTGTTACAAAAGCATGACATTCCAATTATGGGAACACAAGAGGATTTCTTTATTCAGTCGCCCGGGGGATGACTGTGTACTAAGGAAATGGTACGTGAGGTACCTATAGAGTTGGGTGGGCATATATTTCCTACCTCAATGATAATATTACAGAATCAGGATATAGATGTAATCCTGGGTATGAATTGGATGTACCAACGAGGAGCTATTATAGATGCACTACACAGAACTATAAGGTTGAACTTGCCAGATAATAAATCTCATCTTCTTATCCAACTTCCTATTCCAAACAGAACAGTTGAGAGGATATGTGCAACCTCAGTGAAAGAAATTTGTGATATACCGGTAGTCTGTGAATTTCCAGATGTGTTTCCAGATGATCTACCTAGTCTGCCACCAGACAGAGAAGTAGAATTTGTAATTGAGTTAAAACCTGGTACTGCCCCAATATCCAGGAGAGCTTACATAATGCCACCAAATGAATTGGCCGAACTCAAGGATCAATTGCAAGAGTTACGTGACAAAGGTTTCATCAGACCTAGTTCATCACCATGGGGATGTCTGGCTCTCTTTGTCAAGAAGAAGGATCAGACTTTAAGGATGTGTGTTGACTATCGTCCGTTGAATGAAGTAACCATTAAAAACAAGTACCCATTGCCTCGCATTGATATACTTTTTGATCAACTTGCGGGGGCAAATGTATTTTCAAAGATCGATCTCCGATCGGGGTACCATCAAATCAAGATTCGACCAGAAGATATCCCAAAGACTGCATTCACTACCAGATATGGATTGTATGAGTATCTAGTTATGTCTTTTGGCCTCACCAATGCACCGGCACATTTCATGTATTTGATGAACTCAGTTTTCATGCCGGAGCTTGACAAGTTTGTGGTTGTCTTTATTGATGATATTTTGGTATACTCCAAACAATGTTAGCCTAAACGTTAAACGGTGAACGGTCGGTCACCCATCATTTAGCAAAAAATCGGTATACACGGCCATTTAAACGGCCTTTTAAACGTTTGAAACGGTTTTGCACGGCTTTACACGGCTAATCGGCCTACACGGTTACCCATCGAGTAGCGTTTACACACCGTGTAAACGGCCTACATGGCCGTGTAGGCGAACAGTGACTCCAAAAGTGAAGAAGAGCATGCTGAGCACCTCAGAGTTGTTCTGACTCGTCTGAGAGATCATCAACTATATGCCAAGTTTAGTAAATGTGAGTTTTGGCTAAAGGAAGTACAATTCTTAGGACATGTGTTGTCAGCCGAAGGAGTAGCAGTTGATCCTAGTAAGTTGAAAGATATTTTGAATTGGAAACCACCAATCTCAGTTCATGAAGTCTGAAATTTTCTGGGAATGGCGGGTTACTACCGTCGATTCATACCTGACTTTTCAAAAGTAGCCAAGCCAATCACTGAGTTGTTGAAAAATCAAACCAAGTTCATCTGGTCTCTAGAATGTGAGAAGGCTTTTAGAATTCTAAAGAAGTCACTAACAACTGCTCTAGTTTTAGCACAGCCGGATATAGAAAAGCCATTTGATGTTTACTGTGATGCCTCTGGTATTGGCCTTGGTTGTGTATTAATGCAAGAAGGCAGAGTCATTGCTTATGCCTCGAGACAGTTGAAGCGTCACGAAGAGCATTATCCGACACATGATCTTGAACTAGCAGCTGTGGTTCATGCATTGAAAATCTGGCGTCATTACTTGTTGGGTAATACTTGCCACATTTATACAGATCACAAAAGCTTGAAGTATATCTTTACTCAGTCAGAATTGAATATGAGGCAAAGAAGGTGGCTTGAGTTAATAAAGGATTATGATCTAGAAGTGCACTATCATCCTGGAAAAGCAAATGTTGTTGCTGATGCACTCAGTAGAAAGAATCATTGCAATTGTATAACTGTGAAGCCATTGGATCATAGTTTGTGTTACGAATTGGAAAAGTTGAATATTGAAATAGTTCAACAAGGTCAGTTGACTAATGTCACTGTGGAATCAACAATCAAAGATCAGATTATATCTGCTCAGAGAAAGAATTCCGATATAGCCCACATCAAAGAAAGAGTTAGAACAGGTCAACAGACAGATTTCAGTATTGATGATACAGATGTGTTGTGGTTCAAGAACCGGATAGTAGTCCCAAAAGTTCTAGAGTTACATCAGCTCATTCTTGATGAAGCACATAACACAAGGTTTTCTATTCATCTAGGGAGTAATAAGATGTATCAGGATTTGAACAGAGATTCTGGTGGACTAAAATGAAAATTGAGATTGCTAAGTATGTTGCCAGGTGTGACACTTGTCGGAGAGTGAAGATTGAACATTTGAAGTCGGCAGGAATGTTACAACCCTTGCTCATTCCATCTTGGAAGTGGGAAGATATCAGTATGGATTTCATTACTGGTTTACCCAAGACCTCAAGAGGCTTTGATTCAATTTGGGTTATTGTGGATCGTTTGACTAAATCAGCTCACTTTATACCTGTGAAGACTGACTATAGAGCATCTAGATATGCAGAAATATATGTTGCCTGGATTATGAGTTTGCATGGGATACCCAAAACAATTGTTACCGACAGGGGTACTCAGTTTGTTTCGCAATTTTGGAAACAATTTCAAAAATCACTAGGTACTAAACTTCTTTACAACACAGCCTATCATCCGCAAACTGGGGGACAGACTGAAAGGGTGAATCAAATTCTTGAAGATATGTTAAGATCTTGTGCTCTCACTTATCAAGATCAATGGGATGAATGTTTACCGTTAGCAGAATTCTCCTATAATAATAGTTATCAAGAGAGTATCAAAATGGCACCGTTTGAAGCACTGTATGGCCGCAGGTGCAGAACTCCGTTGAACTGGTCAGAACCGGGAGAAAGGTGGTTTTATGGTGTTGATCTGGTGAAGAAAATGTTAGAAAAAGTCAGGCAAATTCAGAAGAGTTTAAAAGTTGCTCAGTCTCGACAGAAGAGTTATGCTGACAAAAGGCGTAGACCCTTGATGTTTAAAGTGGGAGATTATGTTTATCTGAAAGTGTCACCCATGAAAGGAGTTACTTGATTTGGAGTCAAGGGCAAACTCGCACCACATTATATTGGACCATTCCAAATCATGAAAAAATGTGGAAAGGTGGCATATAGATTAAAGTTGCCTGAACAACTGTCAGCCGTGCACAATGTATTTCATGTATCGCAATTGAAGAAGTGTCTTCAAGTGCCTGATCAAGTTGTTGAGGTTGATGGAGTTGAACTTGAGCCAGATTTGACATATTCCGAATATCCTGTTCGAGTTTTGGATCGAAAGGATCGTGTTACCCGAAGTAGAACAATCAAATGGTACAAGATACAATGGGATCAACATTTGGAAGAAGAAGCCACGTGGGAATCTAAAGATTACCTGTTAGAGAATTTCCTGGAGTTCTTTGCTTCTATCTAGGTTGCAATTTCTTCTTTAAATTGTAACCTGTCCTTTTCAAATTTTTGTAATATAGAAAACCCCCTACCTGTTTGTAGACAAGTT
Organism: Saccharum hybrid cultivar R570; assembly: GCA_038087645.1. Taxonomy (NCBI): domain Eukaryota; kingdom Viridiplantae; phylum Streptophyta; class Magnoliopsida; order Poales; family Poaceae; genus Saccharum; species Saccharum hybrid cultivar. Next base: position 8,461,821 of record JAQSUU010000005.1, on the reverse strand, counting down.
CTGAACATGTTTGTTTGACACGTTTCCTTTTCCATTACTTAACTCAAGGCTTTAAATCTCGGGACGAGATTTCTTTAAGGGGGAAGGGCTGTAACACCTCGGGTGTTATGGTTGCTAATTAACCTGCCATGTCATCATATTGCATCGCAAAGAATCCATGTTTAGGTCAACCATGTTATGCATTAACTAAAATGAGTTTACCTTTCTAGGTTGGATGTGCTTCTCAGTGGTGTGTTTCGAACCGAAAACCCTAATTTCGAATGCCACCGCAAATACTTAGTCCATGCCCTGCGTAATTTGAGGTGTGTGACTGTGTTACACACTAGTGTCAAGTGTAGGGTATGAACTCAAGTACAACACGTAAAATGAAGCTCCAAGTTTGAGTTTGAATTGGAATCCAAAAACTTGTCGCGAGTTTTCCGATTCGAATTTGAATTCAAATTTGGGACATTATTAAAAGACTTTCAAAAGCTAAATTAGTCAACCAAGAGTGGCATTTGGTCAACTATGTGATACTTGACTCAATGATGCACTTGGGTGATGGTTTGATCATTAAATAATCACCAATTAAGGTAGCAGCAAATTTCAATTGAAAATTCCTCCGAAAACCCTAAAATCCAAAACCCTAGTTTTACCCCTTTTTAAATAATTCAAAATCTAAGCAAAATTTAGGAAAAAGTTTAAAACCAAGTTTGTAGAACTTTTCAAGGGCTACAACTTTGGTGTTTTGAGTTTTTAAAGTTTTAGTGTAAAATGTGGAGCAATTTTGAAAAGAAGCAAATTTCAAATTTGACCCCTTTTCATCCCCAAACTCAAATTTCAAAATGGAGGCAGAATTTGAAAATGGTTTGAATAGAAAAGTTGTAGGTCTTGGGTAGATGTACAACTTTGGTGTTTGGAGTTTTTGAAGTTTCAATACAAAATTGAAAGTAATTTCTAAATTACCAAATTTCCGAAAAGTGTCCCCTTTTGATTTTAAACTCAAATTTCAAAATCTAGTTCGAATTTGAAAAAGTGTTCAATACAAAACTTGTAGAGCTTAAAATTCTGAAGATTTCATATCTGGGGAATTTTTCAAGTTGCTACATGAATTTGGGAGTAATTTGATAAAACAGTTTGAAATTTGCAAAATTTGGGGAAAGAGCTATAGTGCTCCGGTGAATCACGGACGGGCAGCGCGCGGCATGGGCGCCGGCGTGCCGCCGGGCTGCTTCCAGGCCATTCTCGCGAGCGCTTGGTCACCACCTCGATCGTGTGCGCCTACTAGCACACCAGACGGGTCGGAGACCCCTATATGAGGCCAAGCAAGCCGTCGTTTTTCTTCTTCTTCTTTCTCTGTTTCACCGCCGCCGCTTAGCTCCGCCGCTCGCCGCTGCTGCCGTTAAGCCGCCACTAGCCACGCAAATCGTGTCATCATGTTCGCCTTGCCCTCGCGCATCTAGTGGTCCACCTGAACTAGCCTTTTTCCCGCCCAAATCGCCACGCCACCCGTTCCCGTTCCCAACTCCGGCGACCGCGCCGCCTCACATGGCCAGCTCTCTCCACCGCCGCTCCGAGCTTCCCGTGTGCTTCGCTGCAATCGTTGTGAGCTCCCGATGCTTCTCGTGCTTCTGTTTTAGATGCTACCATCGTGGATCGCCGGGACGCCGGTCACCGTGACCACCGTTCCGCCATGACCATCGGGAAGGTCTTCCCGGAGCCTTAGCGTGGCTGTCATGTGTTGAAATCGTTTCGCGGTGAGGTGTAGTCCATGTTGGACCGCTTGGTTGGGCGACCGACGCCGTAATCACCGGCCGGCGGCCGTGCGGACATGGTCGGGTCGCGGGAGAGAGCGAGAGAGACGAAGGAGGGAGATGACAGGTGGGGACAGCGTGTCAGCGAGAGAGAGAGAGGGAGAACGCGCGCGCGTGGATGGGCCGCGCGTTGCTGGGCCGCACGGGCGCGGGCGTGATGCAGCTGGGCCACGCAGTTGGGCCGAGCCGGAGGGAGAAAAGAGGAGTCGGACCGATCGGCAATTTTGTTTTTCTTTTTCAAAAATGTGAATAGTATTAGTATTTGTTTATTTCATTAGAATTTTTGTAGAGCTCCAAAAATAATGAAAAATTTTGTGTAAGCTTTTCAAGGTGTAAACTACTTAGGAAAAATATTAAATGCTAAATTTGATTACTTTTACAGGTTATTAATTAGTTTAATTAAATATTAAATGCAACTTCCCTGAATTTTAATAATTAAAATATTAATCCAAAAATCATGAAATTTATTTTGACACTGCTTTAGGCCATGATTAATCTATATAAAAAGTTTAAGCTCATTTAGATGAAGTATGATTTATTATTAATTATGCCCTGATTAATTAAATGTTTAAATAATCGTTAATTGATAACTTTAAGTGTTGTGTGCCTTTTTGATTGAGTGATGACCTTGGGTCACTAATTCTTGGTGATCTTTGGCGCCTTAATTACTTGTTTGAGCTCGTTAGTAACATGTTTAGTAAGAAACGTTAGTGTTGCTTAAGTAACCGCTATTAGTTAGTAGGTTTTACTGTTTTGCGACTGTACCGCGAAGGAAAGTTGTACTCAAGTCGTAAACCGTGGCATATCATCATCAAGCATCATATTTATCACCGCATCATGTTGAAACATGTTATATGCTCGTGTAGTTCCCACTTTCGAAGAAGTCCACGTTGGCGAGCACGTCTTCGGAGAAGAGTTGTCTTCGGTGGGTTCCGGACCGGAAGTCAGAGTCTTTGAGCCTGAGTCAGTCGTTTCGTCAGAGCAAGGCAAGCCCCGGTGCATTTAAACCCTACCTTGAGTTTTACAAACCTTTATTATTTATACTAGGGTTTACTGCATTAAGTAATTAGGAGTTGAGTGATAACCTAATTGCTGCATTATCATCCTTGATTATTGCAATATCACCCTTGATACCTGTTTTACTGAAAATGCATAGTATGCTTTGCCATGCTTACTTAATTAAGCTTTTTAAATGAATGCTTACATGGCCATGACGGCATACTTGATGAATATTGAAATATGAGAATAAACTTGAAAGATCGGGCGGGTGGTTTGACCACTGCTAACTTGCATTGGGAAAGGAGTCTCAATGTAGTGTTTCCGCCTTATCAGTTAAGGACCGTACGTTGTTGGCCCTCGCGTCATGGAGTTTTTATTAGTACTGGCCATGTACCCATGTCGGGTAAGCCTTACTTCGGCTATTCCATTACGAGAACGTCTAACCTCGCACTGGGAGTGGAGAGATGGCGAGAGTAGTGTGTACCCTCGGGGCTAGAATTGGGCCGGGTTCGAGGAGTACTGTGCTCTCGGGTAGCGATGGACACGTTCTGGTTTTGGGTTACTCGGGTAAGAGTTGATATATGCAAGATTCGGTTCTACATATGTCGTGTGGTTAGGAATCCCCAACTGGGTAAATGAAGCGGTTCGAATCGTCGTTGCTCCATGAGAAAGGAGTCTTGGCCTTGCACCAACATTGTAGTTAAGAACTGAAATTGAAAGAGAATGAGAAAAATGTTGATGAGAATTACTTTGATCTAGATTAGGATCACTTAGAATTGGTTAATGAACAATCAATGGTAAAAGTAAAATATTGAAGGTAAGGACTTACTATAGTAAGCTTTTCTGCAAAAGAAATCTTGATTTTCGAATACCCGTACCTTGATTCCCTAAAGCTAGCATGCCCTTGGAGTCTTTTTCTTAGTCGGGTAAGTCTTGTTGAGTACTCTCGTACTCAGGGTTTGTTAAACCCCTTGTTGTAGGTGCGGTTCATGGACAAGTCTGCTTTGAGCCTTGTTGCATGACCGTTGTGGCTGAAGAAAGTGACGACGAGTAGACTGTGTGGCTGTTGATATTTGGTAACGCAATTAGGAAATAGGATCCGCAAGCGCACGGATATCGGTGAGCACTTCACCCGAGATGTTATCCTGGGTATCGTATTTATATTTTTACCTTTAGGAGAAAGAGTGCATCTGACTAACCAAATCTATTACTACTAACCTTTAGGCTACAACCACTATGATTCGATGTGAGTGATGTATAGAGAAGACTACAACCGCACTCTTCTTCTAACCTTGGTAAGGATGATCTACTGTTCTATTGGGGAGGTTTACGGAATCTAGACACCACAAAGGATGTTCAACCCGCACCTATAAACCCTATCGATCCTGCTAACGGGATATGGAATGCAAAGGTAACTCGGAATTGTCACGTTCCTCGCTACTACCACGGTCCGGCTAGACGAGGGGATATCTATGAGTATCCTAGCTTAAACACCACGTTTACGCTAGAGATGATTACTCTAAACTCTACGCGAAGAGATCAAAGTAAACTCATAAACCAAAGAACAATAAAACAAAGAACTTACTAGAATTTAGAAGTCGAAATACTGAAGAATCCTGAGAACAAGCCTCGGGTTAGGAGAACTTGATCCCGCGGGTACAACCTCGGAGTAGACACCGACAGGCCGGCTTCCTCTGATCTACACCTCCACTCTATCTCTCTCAATCTAGTAGAACTAATTCTACTTTCACATTGGATGCTAAGCCCTAAGAGGTGGGAACCCTAGAGGGAACCTCTCTCTCTAAACCCTAACTAGAGATATGCAACTGAATAATGAATTAGGGTCTTCTCCACCAGGGGTCAGGGGCCTTGCTTATATAGCCCTTTTGGATGAATCTGGACCGTCGGATCAAACCGACCTTCATCCTACGGTTTTCCTTGATCCTCAAAGGCGGTGGAGCATAATCTGCGAGACTCGACCTGATTGGTCCCGGGGGCAGGGCAGGCGCCCTAGGGCACAGGGCGGGCGCCCTGTGTCCGGCCCCGTTACGGCTCCCGTTCGTTCCCGTGGCTTCTGGAATCTTCTAGATGTAAGATAATTACGTGTTCGGTTAATATCCCGTCATTAATCCGACATGTGGGCCTTTCTTCCGTATTTCCTGATAACCCCCTGCAGAAATAGATAAACAACAAAACTCGTGGAATTCTGTTAGATCAAACCCTAATTCTAGGTGTTGCTTGCATATAGGTCCTTTTCTTTATTTATTTGATGGTTATAATTGATACTTAAGAACCGTCAACAAACACCCCCATACTTAGGCTTTTACTCGTCCTCGAGAAAAGGTTGGTTAATAAAACATCTGGGGTTGAAACATTCTTTCATACCTGCAGGGTGTTGTAAAAATCCACTGTGCACTTATAGTCAGGGAAATATATGGTCAGAGTAAAGAGCCTTTCTTCTTCTTAATCCCTATCACTTGGAGTTTTTACATATTTTTGAAAAGAAAAACTTAGCATACTTTTATCCTCATAGGTGCTCTCAGAGTCACTCATTATCTTTTATATTTCTCTCTGAGGCTGTTTTGATTTTGCAAAAATAATTCTTTAAGCATACATACCTTGCATTTATTGTATGGTCAAAACCGGATCCGAGGAGAAGAATGCCATACTCTTAGATCAAAGATTTTGAAAATTAAAAACTTGTCACTCTTACTGGCATATTGCTTATTAGAGGGACCATGGGCTATCATTTTCTTTCCATCATATTTTTATCATATCTCATTTTTTTTCATTTTGGGTGGATACCGAGGTACCCCTAATTCTACTGCCGGACACTTGTCCATTTTTTTCCACGAGGTTATCGAGCACTTGCTCCTTTTTATTTCCTCGATATATTCATAATTTTGCATAGCCCATGCCTCTAACACAATAATACTTCGGAAGAGTGAATCTTTCTGAATAAAAATGTCTTGATCTTAGGAGTATGATAAATCTCTCAACAAGGGTCTAACTTGTTTTGAACAAACTCAATACAAAGCAGATAGCTTTAATTAATATTTTCATGTTTAGCAGGCATATAAAACTTGAGGATGGTAGCTATAATTTTGAGATTTTTAAAACAAATTCTCCAAGCAATAAAGATACTAAGAATAAGGTACTCATACCCTTACCATCTCTTATTCCACAATGACTTTTAGCAACACAGGGTTTTGAAATAATTTTAATAATTGCAGGTTTCCAGGAAATATCACAGAGTGAGATTGATCATGATTATAAGCATTTTTATCCTTTTAATTTATCATGTTTAGAGAGATAAAATTCTGCACAAACTAAGGTGAGTGTGTAAGTGTGTAATAAAAGTGTGCAGAGTGTGTACCTGGTTCATGGAGTGGTGCGATCGAAGTGTGTGTGACATGTCAGGAAATCTCCCCCATACTTGTTTTCTGCTTTCTTGCACAAAAGTAAAGTAGAGACACACAAGACATACTAATAATAATCTTTATTAATCTTGAGGCATTTATTACAACCGAATAATAATAACCGAATATAATAGATCTAAACTGATTATAAGCGAACCTAATCGAATCATATATAGCCCCAAGATCTAATCTAGATAGCTCAGCGACGCTCACGCCTCCTAAGACTATGCTCTAACTCATCGATCCTCTTGTTGGCGTCGGCAAGGTCATCCCGTAGCTTTAGGATCGTAGTGTTATGGTTGAAGGTCCTCCGATCCATAGAGATATTGGAGTTCTGAATTTCTATAATGCTGTTCTTGATCACCCGTAGCTCCTCATCCACATCTGCAATGGTCCTGCGGCGCTTGGGAGGTGTCTCGAAAGCATTAAGAGCATGCTTGGGTGCTTCCTTCGGAGGAACGAAGCGGACCTTAGCTGCCCTAACACCCTCGAAGTAAGGTCTCTCCTCCGTGGTATAGCGGACACTAGAGATCTCGTCGCTCCGGTTGGTCTTCACTCCGATGATCCGCTCATTGGGTTTTGGCGGCAGGATCTTTGTTCCGGCTGGTACCTTGATGATCTCCTTCCCTTTCGACGATGATGGCGAGCCTTCGAGCAATAGGGGCTACGTAGGTGCGGTAAGAACTGGGCGAGCAAAGTAAGATTGGGCAGAGCTGCGTTGACGTGGTGGCATGGCTTCTAGCTGTCGCTCTGTGTTGGCCGGGACGAGAGCGTAGGCGTCGGGATCCTCCTTGGGCTTCTTGTTGAGGTCGTAGGGGACGACTTCCCAATCGACGTGGAACTTCTCGGCCATTGGAGCAGCTAGGAACTAAGCAAGATCTAATTTGAGGAAGGAGAGAAGGCTTGAATGAATTGGTGCTTAAAAGCTGACGTTGGGGGTCTGTTTATATAGGGGGTAAAAACTGCTCTCGTGCATGGTCGGGATTCTTCCCGCCGTCATGTTTGCGAACAAACCGAGGACGGAATTTTCCAGATAGCAACGGGCGAGGTTATCGCGTGGGAGAAGTCTGGGGCCGAGGGGAGACAGGGGCAGGGCGCCCGCCCTCATCCTCAGGGCGCCCGCCCTGTGTCCGGCTCCTTTACAAGCCTGCTTTCTCGAGCGTGTTTCTCACCGTGTTTTTATCCCGAAAAATATATACTTGGCCCAAAAACGTCAAATTAAAAGCGTCGGGCTTTAATTTTTAATTGGAAGGTAAAAATTGATCACGTCTATCTAATTCTTTATTGGGCTCTAAAAATAATTTAAGACGTTGACCATTTACCTTGAATAACGTACCTTCGTCATTTTGAAGTGTGATAGCTCCGTGGGATGATGAATGAATTACCTTGAATGGTCCTTCCCATTTGCTCCGGAGCTTTCCATGCCTGAAAAGCTTCACCCTGGAATTAAAAAGTAATACCTTATCTCCGGGTGAGAACTCCTTCTTCTTGATCCTCTTGTCATGCCATCTCTTGACTCTTTCTTTGTAGATCTTTGAATTGTGATATGCTTTCTCCCGCCATTCTTCTAACTCCGATAATTGCATTCTTCTATGTTTTCCGGCGATATCTAGGTCCATATTCCATCTTTTTATGGCCCAGTGTGCCTTGAACTCAAGTTCAACAGGTAGGTGACAGGTCTTTCCGTATACCAATTGGTATGGAGACATTCCAATTGGGGTCTTGTATGCTGTCCGGTAAGCCCAGAGTGCATCGGGTAACTTGTCCTTCCATGCCGTTTCCATCTCGTTCACCGTCTTCTGAAGAATGTTCTTGAATTGCTTGTTAGAAGTCTCTGCTTGGCCACTTGTCTGAGGATGATAGGGAGTAGCGACGTTGTGACGGATTCCATGTCTTGATAGATAGTGCTCGAAGTGCTTGTCAATGAAGTGTGATCCTCCATCACTTATCACTATCCTGGGGACTCCAAATCTTGGAAATATGATTTCCTCAAACATCCTCTTCGAACTGATATTGTCGGCATGCTTGCAAGGTAGTGCCTCTACCCACTTGGAGACGTAATCAACCGCCACCAAGATGAACTCACACTTCTTTGATGGGGGAAATGGACCCATGTAGTCTATTCCCCAGACATCAAAGAGTTCAATATGAAGGTTGTTGGTGAGTGGCATGGCATCCCTTGTATTTATGTTTCCGTGCCTTTGACATGGCCCACATCTTCTGATATATTGCTTCGTGTCATCGTACATCGTAGGCCAGTAGAATCCACATTGCCAGAAATGTGTACGGAATGCTCCATAGTGACCTCCGTATGGTGATGAGTGACATCTGTCGATGATCTTCAATCCTTCCTCAGTGGTCACACATCTTCTAAGTAGGCCATCAGCGCATACTCGGAAGAGATATGGCTCATCCCATATATGTGAACGACTTTCCTGAATAAGCTTCTTCTTGTTTGCTCCGGGTGGTACATAACCTGAAACCATAAAATTAACAATATCTGCATACCAGGGGTCAGATCTGTTAATCCCGTAAAGCATGTCGTCCCGGAGTGAGTCATTAATGGGGGGTTCCTGTGAATTCTTAAAGTACATTCTAGACAAGTGATCAGCGACAGAATTTTCTACTCCCTTTTTATCTTTTATTTCTAAGTCAAATTCTTGGAGTAATAAAATCCATCTGATTAAGCGGGGTTTCGCATCTTTCTTAGTGAGCAAATATTTTAGTGCAGCATGATCAGTGTAAACAATTATCTTAGCTCCAACTAAATAAGATCTAAATTTATCAATGGCAAAAACAATAGCCAGAAGCTCTTTTTCAGTGGTTGCATAATTAAGTTGAGCTCCTGTCAAAGTTTTACTTGCATAAGCAATTGCATGATGATTTTTATCTTTAGTTTGTCCCAAAACTGCCCCCACAGCATAATCACTAGCATCACACATAATTTCAAAAGGCAACGACCAATCAGGGGGTTGAATGATTGGTGCAGAGATGAGTGCTTGCTTTAATAAATTGAAAGAATTTAGACATGCATCATCAAATTTGAAAGGAGCATCCTTGGCTAGCAAAAGAGTAAGTGGTCTCGCAATAAATGAAAAATCTTTTATGAATCTGCGATAAAAACCAGCATGGCCAAGAAAACTTTGAATTCCTTTTATATTCACAGGTGGAGGTAGTTGTTCAATTACTTCAATTTTAGCTCTATCTACCTCAATACCTCTTTCAGACACTAGGTGTCCTAGCACTATTCCTTCTCTAACCATAAAATGACATTTTTCCCAATTAAGGATTAAGTGCTTTTCTTCACATCTTTGCAAAACCTTGTCTAAGTTCTCAAGACAACTATCAAAAGTTTTTCCATAAACTGAGAAATCATCCATGAAAACTTCCATAATCTCTTCAATCATATCAGAAAATATAGACATCATACATCTTTGAAAAGAAGCTGGTGCATTACATAACCCAAAAGACATTCTACGATAAGCATACGTTCCATATGGGCATGTAAAAGTGGTTTTGCTTTGATCATCAGGATGGATAGGGATCTGGTGATACCCTGAATATCCATCTAGAAAACAGAAAAACGAGTGTTTTGCTAACCGCTCAAGCATCTCATCTATAAAAGGCAAAGGAAAATGATCCTTTTTCGTGGCTTTATTAAGTTTTCTATAGTCTATGCACATCCGCCACCCAGTGACGGTGCGTTGCGGAATTAGCTCATTCTTATCATTAGTAACAACAGTCATGCCTCCCTTTTTAGGCACAACTTGAACAGGGCTTACCCACTCACTATGCGGCACAGGATATATAATCCCTGCATGCAGCAACTTTATAACTTCTTTTTTAACTACCTCTCTCATCGCGTTGTTAAGTCTACGTTGAGGCTCTCGAGAGGGTGTAACAGAAGGATCTGTCGGAATACGATGGGTACAAATCATAGGACTGATTCCTGTGAGATCTTGAAGTGAGTAGCCGAAAACAGAGTGGTGTTTTTCAAGAATGGTCATTAATCGCAGAGTTTGCTCCTGAGTGAGTTTATTACTAACGATCACAGGAAACTCTGGATTATTGTTTAGGAAAGCATAGGTAAGACCGGGTGGTAAAGTTTTGAGTTCTATGGGGGGTCTAGGTGTTTCTGCAAACTCATCTAAGGGTTCAGGTTCAGAAGGTTCGGCCTCTTCTTCAGTGAAGAAGGGGGCTTCCTCTTCTAAGTCTGGATCATCTAAAAGTTCTAGAGATGCAGCCTTTACCTCCTCCATAGGATCAGGCAAAAGATATGGCTCGGTCTTATTATTCAAGGAGTGAGTTATTGTAATTGGAAGTTTAAAATCCTTTCCCAAGGAAATGTGGAGCTTTCCAGTTTGACCTTCATAAAGGAGTCTTCTAAAAGGTTGTCCAATCAGTAGGTCGAAACCCCATATATCAAAGATATAAAAGTTCAAATGAACCATGGAGCCTTCTACCATAAAGGGTAGGACATTAATAATTCCAAGACTGGGGACTAATCGTCCCGAAGATTCCTTTATGACCTTTGTTGTGGGGGTTAAAACTAATTTTCCAAATAATTTAAGTGCAAAAGCTTCGGACATAATATTGATCCCCACAACAGGATTATAGAGAGCGTTAAATTGATCAGAATTATAAGCACAGCGTATAGTTATAGAGGGTGTGTCCACTCGGATTACTTCAGAGGAAAGCTCTGACTCCTCTAACCATTCGCTACTCATAACCGAGATAAGCTCTCTCAATTGACGTTCACTTGGTAAACAAATGCTAAATTGGCTGTTTTGGGGTCGGTCTATAGAATGGTAGTTTGAAATGTTTCCAAAATCGGCAAAGAGATCGGATTCTATGTCTAGCATGAAATCAGATGGTAGAATTTCTTCCTTTTGTGGCTCAGAACCTGGGATAGCTAAAGTAGATGAAAAATTTGGCAGAGTGTCTACTTCGGCTTCGTAGGTTTTATCATGGAGGGCATTATCCATCTCAGCTTCTAGGATTCTATTCAAGATCCCCTTAGCTTCATCAGTAGGGATACGAAAGAAAGAACCTCTAGCCATAGTATGCAGCATTTGTTTATTATCTTTCTGAAGACCTCGAAAAAAGTGAAATAAAAGAACAGTGTCTTCAAGCAAAAGTTTTGGACCAGATTCTAAAAGATCAGAAAAACGTTTCCAGGATTTCCCCAAAGTTTCATTATCTTTTTGTTTAAAAGATAGGACTTCGAGTCTAAGGTCACCAGTACGGTCAAGGGAATAAAAATCTAGACAAAAGTTGGCTCTTAAAACTCCCCATTCACCTTGCTGTTGACTTACCTTCTGACTATACCATCGTCTAGCTTCTCCTCTTAAAGAAAAAGGAAAAAGCTTCCAACGTAAAGTCTTATCAGAGATGCCATCAATGCGAAGACAATCGCATGTCTGCTCAAAATCTCTAATATGAAGGTAAGGGTTTTCGTCTTCCTTTCCCGAAAAAGATAAATTTTGAATCATCGCAATCAACCTTGAACTTAACTTATACTGGGATGTTTGGATAGGCTGTGATGACTCCCATGGTAAAAGGTCAGTTGCTGAAGGTGTTGCAAATTGATAGACTGATTTATAATCTTGGTTCTCCATAAGGTAAGAATAAAGAAAAGATAAGGAATAAAAAGATAAAGAAAGATAAAAGTATAGGTACAAGCTAGTAGTAAGATTCAAGGTTATCTCAGCAAACCGTCTTTCTCCCCGGCAACGGCGCCAGAAATGCTTGTTGATATTTGGTAATGCAATTAGGAAATAGGATCCGCAAGCGCACGGATATCGGTGAGCACTTCACCCGAGATGTTATCCTGGGTATCGTATTTATATTTTTACCTTTAGGAGAAAGAGTGCATCTGACTAACCAAATCTATTACTACTAACCTTTAGGCTACAACCACTATGATTCGATGTGAGTGATGTATAGAGAAGACTACAACCGCACTCTTCTTCTAACCTTGGTAAGGATGATCTACTGTTCTATTGGGGAGGTTTACGGAATCTAGACACCACAAAGGATGTTCAACCCGCACCTATAAACCCTATCGATCCTGCTAACGGGATATGGAATACAAAGGTAACTCGGAATTGTCACGTTCCTCGCTACTACCACGGTCCGGCTAGACGAGGGGATATCTATGAGTATCCTAGCTTAAACACCATGTTTACGCTAGAGATGATTACTCTAAACTCTACGCGAAGAGATCAAAGTAAACTCATAAACCAAAGAACAATAAAACAAAGAACTTACTAGAATTTAGAAGTCGAAATACTGAAGAATCCTGAGAACAAGCCTCGGGTTAGGAGAACTTGATCCCGCAGGTACAACCTCGGAGTAGACACCGACAGGCCGGCTTCCTCCGATCTACACCTCCACTCTATCTCTCTCAATCTAGTAGAACTAATTCTACTTTCACATTGGATGCTAAGCCCTAAGAGGTGGGAACCCTAGAGGGAACCTCTCTCTCTAAACCCTAACTAGAGATATGCAACTGAATAATGAATTGGGGTCTTCTCCACCAGGGGTCAGGGGCCTTGCTTATATAGCCCTTTTGGATGAATCTGGACCGTCGGATCAAACCGACCTTCATCCTACGGTTTTCCTTGATCCTCAAAGGCGGTGGAGCATAATCCGCGAGACTCGACCTGATTGGTCCCGGGGGCAGGGCGGGCGCCCTAGGGCACAGGGCGGGCGCCCTGTGTCCGGCCCCGTTACGGCTCCCGTTCGTTCCCGTGGCTTCTGAAATCTTCTAGATGTAAGATAATTACGTGTTCGGTTAATATCCCGTCATTAATCCGACATGTGGGCCTTTCTTCCGTATTTCCTGATAACCCCCTGCAGAAATAGATAAACAGCAAAACTCGTGGAATTCTGTTAGATCAAACCCTAATTCTAGGTGTTGCTTGCATATAGGTCCTTTTCTTTATTTATTTGATGGTTATAATTGATACTTAAGAACCGTCAACAGTGGCCTCTGGGCAAGGCATCTCGTTTGTGTGATTGTAATAAAGTTACTACTAATACTTCCCTACTACCGGTTTGTAATAATGCTACTTAAAGTTTGAAATTTGGAACTGTGGTTTGTATAATTAAGTTATTGTAAGACTTCCGCTACTTTACTCTGATGGTATTTTGAATAAACTGTTGTAATATTGCAATACTCCTGTGATTGGATCCTGTTTGGAGTTAAGCAGGCCTTTTTAAGTTATGAGGAACATAAGTACGGCTGTCAGAGGTCATTATGACGATGACAGGTACATGTGGGCCATCATAATTAGGAGGTTCTGTGACATATACCCTGCAAAAAATATAGATTCACTAAAACTTGTGAAAATTGTTGTTTAAACTCCTAAGTTTCTATTGGTGATCCATTTTAAGCATTTCTCCATGTTGTGTTGACAGTTTAATATGGTAGATAACTACCATCAACAGATGTGCGGTCGATCCACACACAAGGAATACAAAACTGATACCACCCTAGTGGTGGTATCATTGAAAAGCCTTCGGGGAGTGACACTGCAGGGGGAGGTGAGACAAAGCAAAAAAACGAACTCGCAAGCCCTCCTGCAGTGTCACAACCTCCAAGGAACAGAGCGCGGGGAGGAAGAGAGCGGCAAGATTGCCTAGCTCCAACAAGCACCTTGGCGACCACTCCAGTGCCATGATGGAGCAAAAGGGAGGCCAAAATGCAGCCATGTCACAAAGGCTACACGGCCCCCTACACGGCAGCCATGCCATCCTTTCCTTCCTCGCTCACAAATCCCCTTCTAGCACCAGTCATTGGAAGGGGTAGCATTGCCTTTCGACCACTACAAATGATCTCCAGCAGATCGCATGCTTAGAGCCTCATGGTTCCCCTTCAAATTCCTCTCTCTTCTCTTTCTTTCAAGCTCAGCCTCTGAGGGGGGTAAAAAACAAGTTTGTAGGAGTGGCTATAAGTGGTTCAAATGAGAGGTAGGCCCTTATTTATAGGCCCAAGGGTGAATTGAGCAGCCTAAGGCCTCCACACCGTGTGGCGCACCACAAGAGGCCGCTGCTAAAGTCAGATGCCGCATGAGGTCAGGGAAAATGAGACCTTCCCAAAGGCAGGACTGGTATAGTGTTGACAAGACCACTTAGCCCTGCCTGGGTCACGAACCCCATTGCACGGCATGTAGCAGAACCGTCCAATTTATAAGAGCACAAGTACAATAGCAACCACTGAAGTGGTCAACCGTCATACTTGAGCCCATATAAATTCGGTAGTCTATCGAGTATCACGAAGGAGCTCGAATCAACCAACATACAAACTAAGATCGTACATGATTCAACATACATGTCACATGTTACATCTAGTTCACAAATAGTTCATATACATCCGAGTTCAACATAGTTATTACAAACCAAGTTTAAATGTAGCGGAAGCAACATAGTTTTAAACCACATTACACTTAGTTCAAATACGTGCCAGTTTAGGGTCATCTCCAACAAAAGCAACTGAGATACGATAATGTACAAGGACCATGCCCATAGTCTTACTCCTCATCTATAGCAGGAGTCATACAGATCTTGCAGTAGCCGTGATATATCACATTATCTGCAACAAGTGGGAATAAACCCTGAGTACGAGAATGTACTCAGCTAGACTTACCCGTCATAAACCAGAAATAAAGTGACACCAAGGATCATGCAAGGCTTTATCAGTGGAGCTGGCTTGACAACATTTTGCATAAAAAGCCACTAGTTGAGCTACTCATTTTATAATTGGTTCATCAAGTTAATTATAGCTATTCAATCTACATTAACATCTAACATATGCCAAACATGTTGTGTACAATTAAGTCATCACAATAGTGACCATATCAGGTGTAGCATTTTCATATCCATCATAACCACCATATTCCATCAATTACTATGAGGAAAGAAGCTCTGTCAAGTTCTCACTATCCGGAAGAGACGGTGATTCAAATCGATTTCAACCAGCTGGGAATTTATTCCTAACACAAACCTAGGCAGACCAGATCAATAGTCGCCTTACCTTTGGTACAACTCAGGTACACATTTCACGGGGGGTTTGATCAGCGCCGCACCCTTAGGAATACTACCGGAATGCCAGGTCGATCAAGACTACCCTGCCCTTGGCCTCACATCTGGCTCCCCGCACATCCTTACTACCTCCAATGTGTGCACTTTAACTGAACAAGTTCTTGGCCTGAGTTGAGCTACTTGGCTTCGCGGTCGAAATGACTTATCCGGCCAGCTAAGTGCTAGACATGCGTTCAACATGACAAGAGGGCCTTCAACGATCCAGCCCTTAATCGACGCAGATGGAATCACTATAAGTCACAATACCACCAACATATAAGATTCTGCCTAGTCTCCAATTATAACATCAGCCCATGGTTATTTCCATGATAGCAAATATAGCCAACCGGGACTAAGTATCCACCTATATCTTGCAGGTGACAGGAAGTCACCCGACTTCTACCGAACTAAGCATAGCTAAGCATATGTTCAATCCTAGACCTACATAGGATTCAAGATATATATCTCGACAAGGAAAGGTATATGCATCAAGTGGTTCTATCCAACTCCTATAATTTAATGCATCAAACATAGAGAAATCAAGTTGATATTTATAAAACATAGGAGGCTTAGAATGCTCCGGGGCTTGCCTTTCAGGAAAGCTGACGGTTAGTGATCGGGGCACTCAGGTAAATCTTTAGGGTCCTGCCCTCCTTCTCCTTGAGTCTCCTACTACTGCTTTGGCTGTTGGTCTTCCTACTCCCCAGCCTTGAACTCGAGAAGCATGACTCCCTCGGGTGATCCTATTGTATGCATATGCACATAGTAAGTAACAAAAATGCACACGAGATGAAATGTAGACATAATATGATGAAATGCATAAATATGGACATGCTTAACAATAGATGGTAAGATGATAACAAGATGAACATTCACTGACCGAGTAGGTGCATAACTCCTCTCTAGTAACTAAACTCTAGTTTATTAAGTGCATATCTCTTTTCTAGTAAAGCAACAAACACTCACCAAGTTCTAGCAATCTAAGATACAGTTGTTCACCATTAGAAAGAGGCCTAAGACCTACAGCTAACAACTGTTGATACTAGATACACACACGAAGGAATTTAAGAGAAATAATCCGCAAGCGCACGAATATCGGTGAGCACTTCACCCGGGAGATAAGTCCAGAGTATCGTATTTGTTTTATCCGCAAGGAGAAAACGTGCGATGACTAACCCAGTCTTTACTATTACCCTTGGGCCGCACTACAAGGTAGTGAAGATATAAGCGATTAGAGAGAACTACGACAACAGTCTGGTTCCAACCTATGGCAAGCTATGATACTATTGGTCTAAGGGGAAATACCGATGGAAAAGAGACACAACATAGAACAAGGAATGAAATGACACATGTTCATGCTCATGTATGAATGGAAGATGCTTATGCTCATGTAATGCAAGTGTACAATGCAAGCTTAACACCTAGGATGTTACATGGCACACTAATACAATAGAGCTCAGCAGTTGCGCCCACATCGCCAGGGCATCCTGATAGGGTAGGATGAAATAGCCATCTACCACGTTGAACGCACTAGCCCGAAGGGGTCGAGCGATGAAGCTCGGACATGCCATGACTACAAACTAGCAAACATGCATCTCAGTGCTTTCACGTTCACTTTGAGATCACAAAAACGATCGAGGGCTACTATCAGGGTTATGATCTCCGGGTGTCTCAAGACATCGACTAACAGGCAGGCTGGATGGCCCGTGACACTAATGCCAAACTTGAGCCTGAACGACCGAGGCCCAGCTAAGCTAAGCGGACTAGGCCCATCATTGAGGCCGGGGTTGGCCATGACCTCTCCCTCCTGCCTTAGCTACACTCAATGCAGCAGCTCATGACCTCTCACCATCCTAACCCATGTTGACGATTGTTAATGTCAAACATAAACTGTCAATATAACCTGCATAAATGCTAAGTTCCATCACCAAACATAGGTCTAGGGTTTTAAACTAATAAATTCCACAAGTTTTGGTGAATATGTAAATGCAGGAGGATTTTTCTTGAAAATTGTCCCTAGGACCACTGTCATACTCTCCAAACAAGTAAAACGACTTCAAAAAGAGTTTTGATTCACGAAACTTGCGGAAAACAACTCAAGACGGAGTCCAGAAGCTTCCAATGGAGGGTGGAACCCACCTATCACTAGGACAGGCCGGCCGGCCCCACTTGTACGCTGGCCGGCCTAAGGGGTCCACATGTCACCCTCTCCTTTCTACGTCGATTTCTTACCACCTTTGAGAGTCCATATCAGTTGTTACTCAAGCTCGATTCATCCAACGGTGATCGAGGGAGTTGACACAGATCGATGACATGGCGATTCCTTGCATTCTACTCCACCTCGATTCCTTGCCCCCTACTCCACCTTGATTCCTCGCCCCATACCCCAACTCATCCTATATATAGCAACCCCAACCCACTCTCTGGAGCCATCCCTGAAACCCTAATTCATATCCTCCTCATCAGAATCAAAGCCAGCTCTCAAGATGTAGAAGTAGAATAGCTCTAGTTCAGAGTTAGGGAGAGTTGAGCCATGCCTAGGTTTTGGAGAAATCTTTGGAGGTTGGGTATATCTTTGTATCTCACCTTTGTAAGACTTATGCTTTAATATACTTATCTTCTCTATCTATTTTTATGCCTTTCATGTGTATGGTTAGTATAGTTATTATACCTTAGCATGGGATCTCCGCTCGTATCGAGTGCTTTAGTTATCATAGATGACTAGAGTAGTAATCCGTAGTATAGACATGGTGTCTAGACTATAGGTTACCTGAGATTGCGCTCAATCCTACGGTTACTTGTGCTAGCCCCTGGGGTGACAGCTCTATCAGGCCATTGTAATCCACCATGTTAGGATTGGTGTTCATAGAGCTTTAGGCAGCCTTCCCCCAACTATGCTTTCTCACCCCCTCGAGAGTTGGAAAGGAACTGTTGCTCCAAAGTGTTATTGTGTGATCGCTATATCTACCCATGAATTAGTTATACCCTATAGAACCAAAGTAATAAAGAAGTATTTAGGAACATTGAACTCAACTGTTGTCCTCTCAACTTAGCTAGACTACTCATTTATTTTACCACAGAATTCTCCTATGTGTGTGTTATTCATAACTCTTATCATTATCAACACTTACCCCCACTTTAGTCTAGTGGTAAACTAGTTAGTAGATACATGATGGTGAACTATCAACTTCTTTAACCATTGTTTACCTGTGGATAAATACGATACTCTGGAATACTCTCGGGTGAAAGCTACAATGGTATTCGTGTGCTTGCGGATTTATCTATGTGCATTTAAAATATACCAACAAGCTTTCTAGCGCCGTTGCCAAGAAACAATTGGCGTAAAGATTTTGATACTAGCTTGATATCTACTAATCTAGTTATCACTAGCTTTAGTAGGATTACCCCTATTCTGTTGAATTATGGAAAAGACTGGATAGCAGATGCTGTTACGACCTTTCGGCAAGTTTCCACAGGGAAAAGAAGAAGAAAGAAATATTGAAGAACCCAGGGTGCCTGAACATTCAAGATCCATCAACACTAGAACCCTACTATGTCACAGGTATTATATATATATTTTTCTAACCATGTGTAGATTGGAGAAAAGGTCGTCATCACAAAAAATCAAATCACATCTCAAGTGATGAATATAGATGCTGCACTACTCACAAATTTCATCGTGTGTCATGGTGAGTATGATCAAGGAAGGTGAGAGATAGTCTTGCTCATGGACTTTAAACTTGATGAGTAGTTATCTTTTAAATTCTTACATCTCACTGCATGTTTACTTTAAATAATCCATGCATTCACTAGGTTTAGTTTAAATTTTCTCATATCCACAGCATGTCTAGTTTCTTGTACACATTCATGTCGCTTGCATCTTTGTTAAAAAATAATAAAAATATATATTCCTCGCCATGATCCTGCTTTTTCATCTCCATTTAAGAACATCTCTATAGTGCTTTGATGCTACCTTTGACTGCCATAGTAAGTTTTGGTTTGGAAGTACTGGACATACTTCTAAAGGCTTTTTAAATTAAGCGTGGTGCTTAGGTTAAATAGTCTTCCTTAATCAAATTAGATATGGAGTCTAGTTTGTTTGCTGAACTGAAAATTGCTTGTGTAGACACTGGATATTTTGTTGGACTAACCCTCATAGGAAACTCTCAAATTCAATCTAGGTAAGTCAAGAGATGAGCTCACATCATAGATAAATCAAGGCATGTGATGAATTCCAATAACTTTGTGCAAAAGAAGACCTAGCTTATTCTTCATGGAAGGAAGAACTGTGAGTATCAAGGTTTATTCACTTATCTTTTGTTGCAAGTTATCTTTGCCTTGAACTATGCTAGAATGCAGGAAACACATAAAACATGATAAACAAAATCTATGCTAAGGTAATTTTAAAAACCATCCTTTCATTAGCATAGAGGAAAAAATCACAATTATGGACAACAACCCATGCTTCAAATTTGTTATATTCCGTCGGGTATGTGTCCAATAACATTTTGTAGGAGGACTAAATAGAAGCTATGCCTGTTCATGGTTGGGTATGAATCTGTGAACTTAAGCCGAACCACCACTTCAGCTATGGAACAAAGAAGGAGATAAGTGCCATAAAACAGATCTCAATACAAGCACTCACTAATGAGAAGTGGACAAATCAACAAGTCATGAGCAACATCAAAGACATCTTGCATGCATCAATGGTCTGCTGACTGTGTCTCATAAGGTCGTGAACAATCATAGGCACAAGAAGACATTCCTAAGTCATTGGAGATGAAGCTTCCATGCAAGTACCAATGAGGTTCCTTCTTTGACCATCAAGATGGCTAACGTATCGCTAAAGAAGAACAACTCTCCGCCACACCGTTGGACAATCAAGGAGGAACTTGAGTTCGCATCTCCAAAGAACACCAATTGATCAACCAAGAATCAATAAAAATCAAGAAAGGTTGATGGAAGGATAATATGCAATTGTCCGTATCCTCATCTCTAAGATCAGATGGTGCAAAGAAAAGCTAAAAGCAAGGAAGAGGTCCTGCTCAATGGACCTAAATCCATGAGTTCTCGTCGATAGTGTCGAGGGACGTAAATGTCCAAGTGTGGTTGAGGAAGGCTGACTTTTCTACAGTAGATACAACCCTGCTCTTCTTCCTCCAAGGCTCCTGTCGCTCTGACACACTGGGCAATCCCTCTGCTTAGTATTGCTTTGTTTCTACAAGTTTGAATATGTTTACAAATTTTATACATGCAAATCAAAATTAAGATGTAAAGTAAAACCAATCCTAGCGAGAAGTTTTTGCAACAATTGTGGCACATTATTTAAAACATGGGATAAAAGTTCTATGCTAATTTTAAAATATTAAAATCAACTCTATTATAGCATAGAGGATGACCTTCAGCTCTATGATAACACTACCCTTCTTTTAAATCATTTTTATAAACTCCTTTGATCAAGGTCTATGCTAATTTTTATAAAAGTTCTATGCTAATTTTAAAATATTAAAACCAACTCTATTAAATCACTTTTCAAATCTCAACCATGGTTCAAGGTCGGTTCATCCAACGGTGATCGAGGGAGTTGACGCGGATCGATGACATGGCGATTCCTTGCATCCTACTCCACCTCGATTCCTTGCCCCCTACTCCACCTCGATTCCTTGCCCCCTACACCACTGTTGACGGTAGATAAGTGTCAATTTTAACCATCAATGAAGCATGGAAAAGGACCGAAAACATATTTACCACTTAGATATAGGGGGTCTACTGACATAATTCCACAAGTTTTGGTGAATATCTATTTCTGCAGGGTGTCAGCTGAAAAGAACCAAGGAAGGCCCACATGTCAGGTTTACATAGGGACAAAAGGGCTACACATAACTTTTCTGGAATATGGAAGGTAGGAGAAGACTCTGGAAACAAACGGGAGGCAAAACGGGCCCGAAAGTGGGGCGCCCGCCCCCCTCCTTGGGCGCCCGCCCTAGTGGCTCAGCCAATCAGGCTCCACCTCATGGATCCCGCCTCCACCACCTTTGAGGATCAATAAAAAGTCGTTGATCAAGGTCGGTTTGATCTAACGGCTGTGGTGCTTCCTAGAGGGCTATATAAGCAAGGCCCCTGGCCCCTGGAGGAGGCATCCCTTAAACCCTAATTCATTTTCTCCAGTTGGGATCAGCTGAGAGGGGTCCCTCGAATGGATCTCCTCTCCATAGCTAGCCATCAAGAGAAGATTAGTCCTCATTAGAATCTAGTCTTAGTAAAATAGAGAGATAGAGAGCGAGGGAAGAGTTGGAGGTGGTGCCGGCATGTCGGTGCTCCCTCTCCGGCTTGTACTTCGACGGATTCAGGCTTCTCTGAGTCTGCATCCGGGATACTTCTGGTAATTAATCTTTATTCAAGTATTTATCTTATTCTTTTGTTCATTGGTTCATAGTTCTTATGATTGCTCTAGTTCTTGTTAGCGCTCTGAATTAGAGTAGTAATTGTTAACATAAGCGTGGTGCTTAGGCTGTCGGTTACCTGTGTTTGCGCCCTATTCTCTGGTTGTGTGGTAGTTACGGGAGGTGACAGCCCCGTCCACACTGAATTGAGTAGGTTCTTAAATTAGTAGGACCGTAGTCGCGTCGGTAGAGTTATCCTTTGTGGTGCTTTCCCGTCTAGCGGCGTCCTAAAGTGAACATTAGAAGGACATTTGAATCATAACCTTGCCTTGCATAGGATCATTACTATAGGAATCCTCTCTACCATCATATCTTAAAGCTTGATTGCTACCCTTGGATAAACTAGTTGTTTGGCGATCCACACACGTTTCCCTGTGGATACGATATTTAAAACCCTACAGGTGAAAGCTACAACGGTATCTGTGCGCTTGCGGATTTATCTGTGTGCGTTAAAAATACCAACAACCACCTCGGCCTATATATAGCAGCCCCTACCCCTGTGACAAAACCCCCAATGTATACAAGATCAAGTATGGCTATCCCCGCTAAACACGTTAACTGTTGACGGTCCTTAAGTATCAATTATAACTATCAAATAAATAGAGAAAAGGATCCAAATGAAACCAACACCTAGACTTAGGGTTTTATCTGACAGAATTCCATGAGTTTTGCTGTTTATCTATTTCTGCAGGGGGTTATCAGGAAATACGGAAGAAAGGCCCACATGTCGGATTAATGACGGGATATTAACCGAACACGTAATTATCTTACATCTAGAAGAGTCCAGAAGCCACGAGAACGAACGGGAGGCGTAACAGAGCCGGGGACAGGGCGCCCGCCCTAGTCCCTAGGGCGCCCGCCCTGCTGGCTCAGCCAATCAGGCTCCGCCTCGAGGATTATGCTCCACCAACCTAGAGGATCAAGGAAAACCGCACGATCAATGTCGGTTTGATCCAACGGCCCAGATTCATCCGAAAGGGCTATATAAGCAAGGCCCCTGCCCCTGGAGGAGAGGCCCTCGTCTCATACTTCAAACCCTAATTCAGGAGGAGAGCCTCTGATCAAACCCTAGAGCCACCACATCAACTAGATCTCTAGTTAGCATAGCTACATAGGATTAGAACTAGAAGGAGTCAATCTTCGATTGGTTCCCGGATCTGTCAAGAGGATTCTTGGTAATTCCTCTATTGTTCTTCAATTGTTCATCATTGTTCTTCAATATTATGAATATGACTTTATTCTATTTCAATATATTGGTTATGACTTTGCTCTACTTGATTATATTTGCAATTATATTGTTCTTAGTTTATCATAGTTATATGCTTGGTTTAGTTAGATTGGAATTATATACATGCCTAGGATCGTATAGCGTTTATCCATGTGTACAGTGGGTGAATGATAATTATTGTGTAGACGTGGTGTCTATACCGTATTTATCTGCGATTGCACCCTATATGCCGGATTGTGGGGTAGTTCGCGATAGTGACAGCTTCGTTGATTCTTATATAGTCCCCCTCTCGTGTATAGGGCAGGCAGAGCAACACTATTACAGGGGAGTGATTGCTATGTTCTTCATCTTCCTTGCTAATATTCACTATGCATGGATATAGTCTTTTCTCACCATGATTGCCAAGTATAATTGCACTAACTATGATATGCTAGACTTTATAGTTAATAATAACTTAGGGAATATCTTTGTAGTTCATCCTAATTCCATGCTAATGACTTGCTAGAATATCTGTTGAGGTGCTTATCATTATTATATGTGGCTAGCTGATCAGATTAATTATCTTTGTCACCATTATCACTTTACCTTTACTTAATGTGACATTTATACCTGTATAAAGAGATTGATAAATACTCTCGGTTATACATGCAATGATGTGTACTCAGTTCCATATTCTCATTCCATTATCAACCATGATACTTAGAAATCCCTTCCCAGTGGTAAAAATATAAATAACGATACCTGGAATACTTCCCGGTTAAAATGCTACATCGGTATTAATCTGTGCGCTTGCAGATCCCTTTTATTATTTATCTTGATGAGCAAATGCATATTTCAATACCGCGTCTCTCATGTCATGCTGGGGATGACAACTCGGCTTAAGTGGCATGAGGGATAGGTTTGGCATTTTTGGCGCCGTTATTAGAATTAGAAAACTAAGTCTACTTTTGGTAGTGACGTTAAGAATGCCCAACAAGCATTTTTGGCGCCGTTGCCGGGGAAGGTTGATTACTAAGTAGGAATGAATATGGAACTTTGAGTCATCATTTGCATCACTAATCTGATCGAGCTTATCAATTCTCTTATACAGTTTTACCCCTGTATTTTCCATTTTGATTATTTATTGCAGGGTGATGCATGAATAGAAGATATCTTCCAGACAACTTTGTTGACGATCCCGAAGCCTTATTCAGAAGAACAAGAGCCAAGCTCAAGAAGACATCGTCAACACTTCAGCACAAAGCTTCATCCAAATCCGAAGACCGCCGAAGTTTCATCCGGAATTTGTCGACTGAATTCGAAGCCATGGCGAACAAGTCGATCCGCGAGTTCTCAGCTCCCACTACGGACAACATCCGTACTGGACCTGCTGGGGAGATCGACCGCAACTTCGAGCTCAAGCCTGGGCTCATCAACATGGTGCAAGCTAACCAGTTCTGTGGGAAGCCACATGAAGACGCTAGTGCTCATCTTCAACACTTCCTGGAGATCTGCAGCACTTTCACCATGGCTGAAGTCCCCAGAGACGCCATACTACTTCGCCTTTTCCCATTCTCACTGTTGGGGAGAGCGAAGCAGTGGTTCTACGCTACAAAGGAGAAGAACGCTACGTGGGCACTCTGCTCCATGAACTTTCTGGCCAAATTCTTTCCCATGGGCAAGACCAATGCTCTCCGTGGGAAGATTACAAGTTTTCAGCAACAACATGATGAATCCATTCCAGAAGCATGGGAGCGTTTCCAAGACTACATCCTAGAATGTCCCCATCATGGAATGGAAAGCTGGCTACTGATGCAGACATTTTATCATGGGCTCATTAACAGTGCCCGTGAAACCATGGATGCTGCAGCTGGAGGAGCATTCCTATCACTCACCATACCTCAAGCCACAGCTCTTGTGGAGAAGATGGCATCCAACCAAGGTTGGAATGAAGAAAGAACTCAGACACGCAAGAGAGGTGGAGGTATGCACCAGCTCAAGGAGGTAGACATGCTGTCTGCCAAGCTAGACCTACTCATGAAGAAGCTCGATGATCGAGCTGGAGAAAAGAAAGAAGTCATGCACGTCTACGACTCCCACATTACTTGTGAGGAGTGTGGAGGTACTGGACACTCAGGCAATCACTGTCCTGAGTTGCTGGAGGACGTGAACTACATCAACAATAACAACAACTACTACAACCGTCCTCAGCAGAATCAAGGTTGGAATCAACAGAGGCCTAACTACTCAGGTAATTACCAAGGTAACAATTCTTTCAATAATAATAATTATCCACCTTTGAGAGAGTTAGTATCCAACCAAGGAAAGCTAATGGATAACCTGTCTAAGAAATTGGCATCTAATGATAAAATACTAGAAAATATAAATAATAGAATGGATAATTTCTCTACTGCCATCAAGAACCAGATTAGCTTTAATAAAATGATTGAATCTCAGTTGAATCAAATAGTTGCTGCTGTTCCTGCTACTAACCCCGGTATACCATCACAACCGGAAGGACTAGAATCTGCAAATCTTGTAGACATGTTTGATGCAGGAGATTACTGGAGTAACCCTATTGTGGAAGTAAGTACTGACCGTCTGCCGGTCAAGAGAGGCGATCCAGGACGCCCCGTCATCCCGATCTCCATCGGCATGCGAGACTTCCCAGAAGCACTCTGTGACTTTGGCTCCAGCGTCAACATCATGCCCAGGGTACTCTATGAAAAATTCTTTTCACAACCATTATTAGAAATAACCATGTGTTTGCAGCTTGCAGATAGGACACTGAGTTTCCCGAGAGGAATATTGAAGAACATCTGTGTCCGAGTGGGTTCCTCGTACGCTCCAGCAGACTTCGTAGTGATAGAGACCGGTTCTGATGAGAGGGCTCCCGTCATCCTAGGGAGACCATTCCTAAACACCGCGGGAGCTGTCATCTATGCTAGTGCTGCCAAGATCAGTTTCTACATCAAGGGGAGGAAGGAAACGTTTTCCTTCAAGAACAAGACCGCACAAATCCCAGAGCAACCCCAATATGAACCAAGGAAGAGGACCAACAGGAGGAACAAGAGCAAGAAGCAAGTGTGGACCGAGACAGCTAAGATGGTCACTGCCGTGCACAAAGGTCAAGATCGCCAACTCAAGTTACCGTTCTTGCCTAAGAAGGACGACCCAAGTATGCCAAGCATTTATTGCTCTATTAATGGGTCCCACTTCTACAAGACACTTTGCGACACTGGGTCGGGCGTCAACATAATGGCCAAGGTCACCTATGAACTTCTGTTCGGAACCATGCCTTTAAACCCAACATATATTCAGCTCCAGATGGCAGATCAGACATTCCGACAGGTCGAAGGTACAGTAACTGACGTCCCTGTCAAGATAGACGATCACTTTGTCCATACAGACTTTCAGGTTATTGACATGGGAGAAGATGAATACGACCCACCCATCATCCTTGGAAGACCATTCCTTAGTACTGTCAAAGCAATCATTTACATTGGAACTAGAGAAGTCCACATGCACTTCCCCTCTGAGAAGGTACGTCTTTACTTTACTGACCCTAACTATGTATTTGAAGAATCCAAGCAGGTCAGGACAAGAAGAAGGCGGCGTAACCACAATCAGAAGCAACAGGTCATCAAGGACGGATGGGCAGATTATGAAGGAGAAGTGGTAAGATCTGAAGACATACCACTCAACCAACACTATCCTGAGGAGACCAAAGCACCGAGACAGGTATGGAAAGAAAAGACAGTTGTACATGAAGAGGAGGCGCCACCGGAAACACTGACTACGCCATCCACCGAGTCCCAGGACGACTGAACGAATAAGAGTCCCGTTCGGAGGACTTAAAAACACCGAACGCCTTGCCAAGAGGTAACTTGGTAGTTATCCTTTCCTTTTAATTATTTACTTTATCTTAAATAATTTGCTTAGTTAATCATATTCACACTATCTTAAAAAGAAAATAAAAATGTTAAAAACCCTAAAGCCCCATGTGAGTATGCGAGTGGCATAAAACCCATAAGTACATTCACTGTGGTGGCATAAAAAAAAATATATATATATATAATAAATACATAAATATTTTCTTCTGCTTTATAAAAGAAAAAAAAACAACATAAAAAAAATCAAGGAGGCTCAGCATGATAAAAGCTAGATATTTATGCTAACACTTAATCAGTTCCACAAAGCTTTGTTGTCTATTTGAGCTTCACAGAATTCAAGGAGACTAGCAGACGGAGGACATTCTAATCGCTGTCAGGGTGCTGCCGACTTTCAAATACATCTCCGCCATCTGCTAGCTACATCAGAAGAGATTATGTCAAGATCCAGCTTGGGGGAGAGCACCCCCATTATCTTGCTAAGTATTTCTATCTTTATCTTTATATTTATATATACTTCTACCCTATAAAAATAAAAATATACATAACTATGAAAAAACCAAATAAAGATTTTGTGCTTATATATATATACCTATATCTTTTGCTTAGTGTGTTTTAATAAATAAATAAAGTGGCTATGCTAAACTGAATCTAGATAATAATAAAACTCTAGCATGGATATGATGAATAGTTGCTTTGCCTAACTTTCAAATTTGAAGTCCTCTCTCTAAGTTTAGACATAACTGTTATCATTTAAAGCTTGCTCTAAACCTGAACTTGTGGGAAGAGAACTTGATCTAAAGTCTAAGTTGTTAACGGATATGATATGGGAAGGTTGAGCTGCTGTTTATCTATTCCTAGAGATGCTAGAATTCTGGAGAATTTTATCTTTGAAAATCTTAAAATGCTACATGATGAGTTCCTGTATGATGAGAGTTTAAGTTCCTACCACAGCCATACATACATGCTTGCTAGACTTTAAGCCATACATTTACTTTTTACTGCTTATGAGCATTGAGTATAGTCAAGCTGTGTAGACCCTTAGGAGCTTGTCATGCGGTTAAAATCAAGATTCACTTGCACGATCACTCATACATGCTGCTTCTACTCCGGAAGTACGCATCCACATATATCCACTCATTCTCATCTCCAGATCCACATAAAATTATTCTACTCCTAATCCGGGAGAGAATAGCCAAAAATATTTTCCCATTCTTGTTATCCCCTGTGAAATAAATGCACAAGCTATTTTGGTTACTACCACTTGCTATATTGTTCTAAGGAGATGAGTGCTCTATACGAGGAAATAAAAAGGGGCAAGTGCCCGGAACCTCGAAAAGAAAAAGATACGAGGAAATAAAAAGGAGCAAGTGCTCGGAACCTCGATGAAAAAAAAAGAAAAAGTGTGAGAAGAGAGGTAAAAATGGACAAGTGTCCGACAGTAGAATTAGGGGTACAAGATACCCACCTGAGAGGAAAAAAAAAGAAGAAGAAGAAAATATAGAGCACCTCATTCTCCTCAAGAGCTTTAAAAGCAAGAAAGGTACGTATCCCCTCAAAAAGAGCAAAAGTAGAATTAGACTTTCATCATTGTTATCATCACTACCACCATACACCATTTATTCGCCACACATGCACATCTTGATTTGACTTATTGACTTGTTTCTCTGGATCCATGGTTTGACTATGCAATAAATGTCTTGTAAGTATGTATACTTTATCTCCCACCGATGAGCTCCAGATATCAAAAGCCTTATTAGAATAGGATGAGAGAGAAGGCAATGTCACTCTGCCTTATACCACAAATACTACATACTTTGCTTTGAGAGAAGGCAGACATCATTACTGCCTTGGTGAGGATCCAGAAATACCACAAAAGAGAGACCTGAGAGAGTCATACAAGGAATCTCTGAGTTTTATTTGAAAATCTGCAAAAAACTCCAAGAGCTATAGCTGATCAAGAATAAGAGACATGGCGCTTGACTAGACTGTTCTATCTTTTAACCGCTCAAGACAAAGGTGACGGTTGCAAGCCCCATGGTGAAAGGTATAATGAGTAAGTTTTAAGTCTTGACAGTTTACTTTAACTCAGAGATGAGACTCTATTTGAAAGCATGTGTACCGTCAAAATTCAAAGGCATTTCAGCAACTACTGAGTCTCTCCTTGCTCAGGGACGAGCAAGAGGTAAGCTTGGGGGAGTTTGTTGACGGTCCTTAAGTATCAATTATAACTATCAAATAAATAGAGAAAAGGATCCAAATGAAACCAACACCTAGACTTAGGGTTTTATCTGACAGAATTCCACGAGTTTTGCTGTTTATCTATTTCTGCAGGGGGTTATCAGGAAATACGGAAGAAAGGCCCACATGTCGGATTAATGACGGGATATTAACCGAACACGTAATTATCTTACATCTAGAAGAGTCCAGAAGCCACGAGAACGAACGGGAGGCGTAACAGAGCCGGGGACAGGGCGCCCGCCCTAGTCCCTAGGGCGCCCGCCCTGCTGGCTCAGCCAATCAGGCTCCGCCTCGAGGATTATGCTCCACCGACCTAGAGGATCAAGGAAAACCGCACGATCAATGTCGGTTTGATCCAACGGCCCAGATTCATCTGAAAGGGCTATATAAGCAAGGCCCCTGCCCCTGGAGGAGAGGCCCTCGTCTCATACTTCAAACCCTAATTCAGGAGGAGAGCCTCTGATCAAGCCCTAGAGCCACCACATCAACTAGATCTCTAGTTAGCATAGCTACATAGGATTAGAACTAGAAGGAGTCAATCTTCGATTGGTTCCCGGATCTGTCAAGAGGATTCTTGGTAATTCCTCTATTGTTCTTCAATTGTTCATCATTGTTCTTCAATATTATGAATATGACTTTGTTCTATTTCAATATATTGATTATGACTTTGCTCTACTTGATTATATTTGCAATTATATTGATCTTAGTTTATCATAGTTATATGCTTGGCTTAGTTAGATTGGAATTATATACATGCCTAGGATCATATAGCGTTTATCCATGTGTACAGTGGGTGAATGATAACTATTGTGTAGACGTGGTGTCTATACCGTATTTATCTGCGATTGCACCCTATATGCCGGATTGTGGGGTAGTTCGCGATAGTGACAGCTTCGTTGATTCTTATATAGTCCCCCTCTCGTGTATAGGGCAGGCAGAGCAACACTATTACAGGGGAGTGATTGCTATGTTCTTCATCTTCCTTGCTAATATTCACTATGCATGGATATAGTCTTTTCTCACCATGATTGCCAAGTATAATTGCACTAACTATGATATGCTAGACTTTATAGTTAATAATAACTTAGGGAATATCTTTGTAGTTCATCCTAATTCCATGCTAATGACTTGCTAGAATATCTGTTGAGGTGCTTATCATTATTATATGTGGCTAGCTGATCAGATTAATTATCTTTGTCACCATTATCACTTTACCTTTACTTAATGTGACATTTATACCTGTATAAAGAGATTGATAAATACTCTCGGTTATACATGCAATGATGTGTACTCAGTTCCATATTCTCATTCCATTATCAACCATGATACTTAGAAATCCCTTCCCAGTGGTAAAAATATAAATAACGATACCTGGAATACTTCCCGGTTAAAATGCTACATCGGTATTAATATGTGCGCTTGCAGATCCCTTTTATTATTTATCTTGATGAGCAAATGCATATTTCAATACCGCGTCTCTCATGTCATGCTGGGGATGACAACTTGGCTTAAGTGGCATGAGGGATAGGTTTGGCATTTTTGGCGCCGTTATCAGAATTAGAAAACTAAGTCTACTTTTGGTAGTGACGTTAAGAATGCCCAACATTAACACACACAAACTTTCACTTATATAAACCCGGTAGTCCACCGAGTGTCACGAAGGACCTCGGTAAATCAACTTTACAACCAAGATCGCATGATTAAGCAAATACACATCACATACATAGAGTTGCAGAGGAAATAATATTACAATGAGTTCACAAATAATAGTACAATTATGGGTTTCAAAACTGATTAGTGAAAACAACATAGCTTTCAAATGATTACAATAATACAAGTTCTAAATACATTGCTAGCATAAGTGACATCCTCTGACAAAAGCATATAGATGAGAACACTATATAGAGTCGCTGAGCCCACCGGCGGTTAGCCACCATTTTTAGTAGGCCGAGAACTTCACTTGTAACATGGTGGGATAAACCCTGAGTACTCGAATGTACTCAGCTAGACTTACCCGATAGGAGAGAAACAAAAAGACTCTCAAGGATATGCAAGGCTCATTTAGTGGAGCTGGTTGGATTGCATAACTTTGCAAAAGAGCATTACTAGTATGAGTCCTTACTGTTGACGGTCCTTAAGTATCAATTATAACTATCAAATAAATAGAGAAAAGGATCCAAATGAAACCAACACCTAGACTTAGGGTTTTATCTGACAGAATTCCACGAGTTTTGCTGTTTATCTATTTCTGCAGGGGGTTATCAGGAAATACGGAAGAAAGGCCCACATGTCGGATTAATGACGGGATATTAACCGAACACGTAATTATCTTACATCTAGAAGAGTCCAGAAGCCACGAGAACGAACGGGAGGCGTAACAGAGCCGGGGACAGGGCGCCCGCCCTAGTCCCTAGGGCGCCCGCCCTGCTGGCTCAGCCAATCAGGCTCCGCCTCGAGGATTATGCTCCACCGACCTAGAGGATCAAGGAAAACCGCACGATCAATGTCGGTTTGATCCGACGGCCCAGATTCATCCGAAAGGGCTATATAAGCAAGGCCCCTGCCCCTGGAGGAGAGGCCCTCGTCTCATACTTCAAACCCTAATTCAGGAGGAGAGCCTCTGATCAAGCCCTAGAGCCACCACATCAACTAGATCTCTAGTTAGCATAGCTACATAGGATTAGAACTAGAAGGAGTCAATCTTCGATTGGTTCCCGGATCTGTCAAGAGGATTCTTGGTAATTCCTCTATTGTTCTTCAATTGTTCATCATTATTCTTCAATATTATGAATATGACTTTGTTCTATTTCAATATATTGATTATGACTTTGCTCTACTTGATTATATTTGCAATTATATTGATCTTAGTTTATCATAGTTATATGCTTGGCTTAGTTAGATTGGAATTATATACATGCCTAGGATCATATAGCGTTTATCCATGTGTACAGTGGGTGAATGATAACTATTGTGTAGACGTGGTGTCTATACCGTATTTATCTGCGATTGCACCCTATATGCCGGATTGTGGGGTAGTTCGCGATAGTGACAGCTTCGTTGATTCTTATATAGTCCCCCTCTCGTGTATAGGGCAGGCAGAGCAACACTATTACAGGGGAGTGATTGCTATGTTCTTCATCTTCCTTGCTAATATTCACTATGCATGGATATAGTCTTTTCTCACCATGATTGCCAAGTATAATTGCACTAACTATGATATGCTAGACTTTATAGTTAATAATAACTTAGGGAATATCTTTGTAGTTCATCCTAATTCCATGCTAATGACTTGCTAGAATATCTGTTGAGGTGCTTATCATTATTATATGTGGCTAGCTGATCAGATTAATTATCTTTGTCACCATTATCACTTTACCTTTACTTAATGTGACATTTATACCTGTATAAAGAGATTGATAAATACTCTCGGTTATACATGCAATGATGTGTACTCAGTTCCATATTCTCATTCCATTATCAACCATGATACTTAGAAATCCCTTCCCAGTGGTAAAAATATAAATAACGATACCTGGAATACTTCCCGGTTAAAATGCTACATCGGTATTAATATGTGCGCTTGCAGATCCCTTTTATTATTTATCTTGATGAGCAAATGCATATTTCAATACCGCGTCTCTCATGTCATGCTGGGGATGACAACTTGGCTTAAGTGGCATGAGGGATAGGTTTGGCATTTTTGGCGCCGTTATCAGAATTAGAAAACTAAGTCTACTTTTGGTAGTGACGTTAAGAATGCCCAACATTAACACACACAAACTTTCACTTATATAAACCCGGTAGTCCGCCGAGTGTCACGAAGGACCTCGGTAAATCAACTTTACAACCAAGATCGCATGATTAAGCAAATACACATCACATACATAGAGTTGCAGAGGAAATAATATTACAATGAGTTCACAAATAATAGTACAATTATGGGTTTCAAAACTGATTAGTGAAAACAACATAGCTTTCAAATGATTACAATAATACAAGTTCTAAATACATTGCTAGCATAAGTGACATCCTCTGACAAAAGCATATAGATGAGAACACTATATAGAGTCGCTGAGCCCACCGGCGGTTAGCCACCATTTTTAGTAGGCCGAGAACTTCACTTGTAACATGGTGGGATAAACCCTGAGTACTCGAATGTACTCAGCTAGACTTACCCGATAGGAGAGAAACAAAAAGACTCTCAAGGATATGCAAGGCTCATTTAGTGGAGCTGGTTGGATTGCATAACTTTGCAAAAGAGCATTACTAGTATGAGTCCTTACTGTTGACGGTCCTTAAGTATCAATTATAACTATCAAATAAATAGAGAAAAGGATCCAAATGAAACCAACACCTAGACTTAGGGTTTTATCTGACAGAATTCCACGAGTTTTGCTGTTTATCTATTTCTGCAGGGGGTTATCAGGAAATACGGAAGAAAGGCCCACATGTCTGATTAATGACGGGATATTAACCGAACACGTAATTATCTTACATCTAGAAGAGTCCAGAAGCCACGAGTACGAACAGGAGGCGTAACAGAGCCGGGGATAGGGCGCCCGCCCTAGTCCCTAGGGCGCCCGCCCTGCTGGCTCAGCCAATCAGGCTCCGCCTCGAGGATTATGCTCCACCGACCTAGAGGATCAAGGAAAACCGTCCGTTCAATGTCGGTTTGATCCGACGGCCCAGATTCATCCGAAAGGGCTATATAAGCAAGGCCCCTGCCCCTGGAGGAGAGGCCCTCGTCTCATACTTCAAACCCTAATTCAGGAGGAGAGCCTCTGATCAAGCCCTAGAGCCACCACATCAACTAGATCTCTAGTTAGCATAGCTACATAGGATTAGAACTAGAAGGAGTCAATCTTCGATTGGTTCCCGGATCTGTCAAGAGGATTCTTGGTAATTCCTCTATTGTTCTTCAATTGTTCATCATTGTTCTTCAATATTATGAATATGACTTTGTTCTATTTCAATATATTGATTATGACTTTGCTCTACTTGATTATATTTGCAATTATATTGATCTTAGTTTATCATAGTTATATGCTTGGCTTAGTTAGATTGGAATTATATACATGCCTAGGATCATATAGCGTTTATCCATGTGTACAGTGGGTGAATGATAACTATTGTGTAGACGTGGTGTCTATACCGTATTTATCTGCGATTGCACCCTATATGCCGGATTGTGGGGTAGTTCGCGATAGTGACAGCTTCGTTGATTCTTATATAGTCCCCCTCTCGTGTATAGGGCAGGCAGAGCAACACTATTACAGGGGAGTGATTGCTATGTTCTTCATCTTCCTTGCTAATATTCACTATGCATGGATATAGTCTTTTCTCACCATGATTGCCAAGTATAATTGCACTAACTATGATATGCTAGACTTTATAGTTAATAATAACTTAGGGAATATCTTTGTAGTTCATCCTAATTCCATGCTAATGACTTGCTAGAATATCTGTTGAGGTGCTTATCATTATTATATGTGGCTAGCTGATCAGATTAATTATCTTTGTCACCATTATCACTTTACCTTTACTTAATGTGACATTTATACCTGTATAAAGAGATTGATAAATACTCTCGGTTATACATGCAATGATGTGTACTCAGTTCCATATTCTCATTCCATTATCAACCATGATACTTAGAAATCCCTTCCCAGTGGTAAAAATATAAATAACGATACCTGGAATACTTCCCGGTTAAAATGCTACATCGGTATTAATCTGTGCGCTTGCAGATCCCTTTTATTATTTATCTTGATGAGCAAATGCATATTTCAATACCGCGTCTCTCATGTCATGCTGGGGATGACAACTTGGCTTAAGTGGCATGAGGGATAGGTTTGGCATTTTTGGCGCCGTTATCAGAATTAGAAAACTAAGTCTACTTTTGGTAGTGACGTTAAGAATGCCCAACAAGCATTTTTGGCGCCGTTGCCGGGGAAGGTTGATTACTAAGTAGGAATGAATACGGAACTTTGAGTCATCATTTGGATCACTAATCTGATTGAGCTTATCAATTCTCTTATACAGTTTTACCCCTGTATTTTCCATTTTGATTATTTATTGCAGGGTGATGCATGAATAGAAGACATCTTCCTGACAACTTTGTTGACGATCCCGAAGCCTTATTCAGAAGAACAAGAGCCAAGCTCAAGAAGACATCGTCAACACTTTAGCACAAAGCTTCATCCAAATCCGAAGACCGCCGAAGTTTCATCCGGAATTTGTCGACTGAATTCGAAGCCATGGCGAACAAGTCGATCCGCGAGTTCTCAGCTCCCACTACGGACAACATCCGCACTGGACCTGCTGGGGAGATCGACCGCAACTTCGAGCTCAAGCCTGGGCTCATCAACATGGTGCAAGCTAACCAGTTCTGTGGGAAGCCACATGAAGACGCTAGTGCTCATCTTCAACACTTCCTGGAGATCTGCAGCACTTTCACCATGGCTGATGTCCCCAGAGACGCCATACTACTTCGCCTTTTCCCATTCTCACTGTTGGGGAGAGCGAAGCAGTGGTTCTACGCTACAAAGGAGAAGAACACTACGTGGGCACTCTGCTCCACGAACTTTCTGGCCAAATTCTTTCCCATGGGCAAGACCAATGCTCTCCGTGGGAAGATTACAAGTTTTCAGCAACAACATGATGAATCCGTTCCAGAAGCATGGGAGCGTTTCCAAGACTACATCCTAGAATGTCCCCATCATGGAATGGAAAGCTGGCTGTTGATG
This sequence comes from Saccharum hybrid cultivar R570, assembly GCA_038087645.1. Taxonomy (NCBI): domain Eukaryota; kingdom Viridiplantae; phylum Streptophyta; class Magnoliopsida; order Poales; family Poaceae; genus Saccharum; species Saccharum hybrid cultivar. The sequence goes on along the minus strand of JAQSUU010000005.1, from coordinate 8,425,999 downwards.
CAGACATTTTATCATGGGCTCATTAACAGTGCCCGTGAAACCATGGATGCTGCAGCTGGAGGAGCATTCCTATCACTCACCATACCTCAAGCCACAGCTCTTGTGGAGAAGATGGCATCCAACCAAGGTTGGAATGAAGAAAGAACTCAGACACGCAAGGGAGGTGGAGGTATGCACCAGCTCAAGGAGGTAGACATGCTGTCTGCCAAGCTAGACCTACTCATGAAGAAGCTCGATGATCGAGCTGGAGAAAAGAAAGAAGTCATGCACGTCTACGACTCCCACATGACTTGTGAGGAGTGTGGAGGTACTGGACACTCGGACAATCACTGTCCTGAGTTGCTGGAGGACGTGAACTACATCAACAATAACAACAACTACTACAACCGTCCTCAGCAGAATCAAGGTTGGAATCAACAGAGGCCTAACTACTCAGGTAATTACCAAGGTAACAATTTTTTCAATAATAATAATAATTATCCACCTTTGAGAGAGTTAGTGTCCAACCAAGGAATGCTAATGGATAACCTGTCTAAGAAATTGGCATCTAATGATAAAATACTAGAAAATATAAATAATAGAATGGATAATTTCTCTACTGCCATCAAGAACCAGATTAGCTTTAATAAAATGATTGAATCTCAGTTGAATCAAATAGCTGCTGCTGTTCCTGCTACTAACCCCGGTATACCATCACAACCGGAAGGACTAGAATCTGCAAATCTTGTAGACATGTTTGATGCAGGAGATTACTGGAGTAACCCTATCGTGGAAGTAAGTACTGACCGTCTGCCGGTCAAGAGAGGCGATCCAGGACGCCCCGTCATCCCGATCTCCATCGGCATGCGAGACTTCCCAGAAGCACTCTGTGACTTTGGCTCCAGCGTCAACATCATGCCCAGGGTACTCTATGAAAAACTCTTTTCACAACCATTATTAGAAACAACCATGTGTTTGCAGCTTGCAGATAGGACACTGAGTTTCCCGAGAGGAATATTGAAGAACATCTGTGTCCGAGTGGGTTCCTCGTACGCTCCAGCAGACTTCGTAGTGATAGAGACCGGTTCTGATGAGAGGGCTCCCGTCATCCTAGGGAGACCATTCCTGAACACCGCGGGAGCTGTCATCTATGCTAGTGCTGCCAAGATCAGTTTCTACATCAAGGAGAGGAAGGAAACGTTTTCCTTCAAGAACAAGACCGCACAAATCCCAGAGCAACCCCAATATGAACCAAGGAAGAGGACCAACAGGAGGAACAAGAGCAAGAAGCAAGTATGGACCGAGACAGCTAAGATGGTCACTGCCGTGCACAAAGGTCAAGATCGCCAACTCAAGTCACCGTTCTTGCCTAAGAAGGACGACCCAGGTATGCCAAGCATTTATTGCTCCATTAATGGGTTCCACTTCTACAAGACACTTTGCGACACTGGGTCGGGCGTCAACATAATGGCCAAGGTCACCTATGAACTTCTGTTCGGAACCATGCCCTTAAACCCAACATATATTCAGCTCTAGATGGCAGATCAGACATTTCGACAGGTCGAAGGTACAGTAACTGACGTCCCTGTCAAGATAGACGATCACTTTGTCCATACAGACTTTCAGGTTATTGACATGGGAGAAGATGAATATGATCCACCCATCATCCTTGGAAGACCATTCCTTAGTACTGTCAAAGCAATCATTTACATTGGAACTGGAGAAGTCCACATGCACTTCCCCTCTGAGAAGGTACGTCTTTACTTTACTGACCCTAACTATGTATTTGAAGAATCCAAGCAGGTCAGGACAAGAAGAAGGCGGCGTAACCACAATCAGAAGCAACAGGACATCAAGGACGGATGGGCAGATTATGAAGGAGAAGTGGTAAGATCTGAAGACATACCACTCAACCAACACTGTCCTGAGGAGACCAAAGCACCGAGACAGGTATGGAAAGAAAAGACAGTTGTACATGAAGAGGAGGCGCTGCCGGAACCACCGACTACGCCATCCACCAAGTCCTAGGACGACTGAACGAATAAGAGTCCCGTTCGGAGGACTTAAAAACACCGAACGCCTTGCCAAGAGGTAACTTGGTAGTTATCCTTTCCTTTTAATTATTTACTTTATCTTAAATAGTTTGCTTAGTTAATCATATTCATACTATCTTAAAAAGAAAATAAAAATGTTAAAAACCCTAAAGCCCCATGTGAGTATGCGAGTGGCATAAAACCCATAAGTACATTCACTGTGGTGGCATAAAAAAATATATATATAATAAATACATAAATATTTTCTTCTGCTTTATAAAAGAAAAAAAAATAACATAAAAAAATCAAGGAGGCTCAGCATGATAAAGGCTAGATATTTATGCTAACACTTAATCAGTTCCACAAAGCTTTGTTGTCTATTTGAGCTTCACAGAATTCAAGGAGACTAGCAGACAGAGGATATTCTAATCGCTGTCAGGGTGCTGCCGACTTTCAAATACACCTCCGCCATCTGCTAGCTACATCAGAAGAGATTATGTCAAGATCCAGCTTGGGGGAGAGCACCCCCATTATCTTGCTAAGTATTTCTATCTTTATCTTTATATTTATATATACTTCTACCTTATAAAAATAAAAATATACATAACTATGAAAAAAAACCAAATAAAGATTTTGTGCTTATATATATATACCTATATCTTTTGCTTAGTGTGTTTTAATAAATAAATAAAGTGGCTATGCTAAACTGAATCTAGATAATAATAAAACTCTAGCATGGATATGATGAATAGTTGCTTTGCCTAACTTTCAAATTTGAAGTCCTCTCTCTAAGTTTAGACATAACTGTTATCATTTAAAGCTTGCTCTAAACCTGAACTTGTGGGAAGAGAACTTGATCTAAAGTCTAAGTTGTTAACGGATATGATATGGGAAGGTTGAGCTGCTGTTTATCTATTCCTAGAGATGCTAGAATTCTGGAGAATTTTATCTTTGAAAATCTTAAAATGCTACATGATGAGTTCCTGTATGATGAGAGTTTAAGTTCCTACCACAGCCATACATACATGCTTGCTAGACTTTAAGCCATACCTTTACTTTTTACGGCTTATGAGCATTGAGTGTAGTCAAGCTGTGTAGACCCTTAGGAGCTTGTCATGCGGTTAAAATCAAGATTCACTTGCACGATCACTCATACATGCTGCTTCTACTCCGGAAGTACGCATCCACATATATCCACTCATTCTCATCTCCAGATCCACATAAAATTATTCTACTCCTAATCCGGGAGAGAATAGCCAAAAATATTTTCCCATTCTTGTTATCCCCTTGAAATAAATGCTCAAGCTATTTTGGTTACTACCACTTGCTATATTGTTCTAAGGAGATGAGTGCTCTATACGAGGAAATAAAAAGGGGCAAGTGCCCGGAACCTCGAAAAGAAAAAGATACGAGGAAATAAAAAGGAGCAAGTGCTCGGAACCTCGATGAAAAAAAAGAAAAAGTGTGAGAAGAGAGGTAAAAATGGACAAGTGTCCGACAGTAGAATTAGGGGTACAAGATACCCACCTGAGAGGAAAAAAAAAAGAAAATATAGAGCACCTCATTCTCCTCAAGAGCTTTAAAAGCAAGAAAGGTACGTATCCCCTCAAAAAGAGCAAAAGTAGAATTAGACTTTCATCATTGTTATCATCACTACCACCATACACCATTTATTCGCCACACATGCACATCTTGATTTGACTTATTGACTTGTTTCTCTGGATCCATGGTTTGACTATGCAATAAATGTCTTGTAAGTATGTATACTTTATCTCCCACCGATGAGCTCCAGATATCAAAAGCCTTATTAGAATAGGATGAGAGAGAAGGCAATGTCACTCTGCCTTATACCACAAATACTACATACTTTGCTTTGAGAGAAGGCAGACATCATTACTGCCTTGGTGAGGATCCAGAAATACCACAAAAGAGAGACCTGAGAGAGTCATACAAGGAATCTCTGAGTTTTATTTGAAAATCTGCAAAAAACTCCAAGAGCTATAGCTGATCAAGAATAAGAGACATGGCGCTTGACTAGACTGTTCTATCTTTTAACCGCTCAAGACAAAGGTGACGGTTGCAAGCCCCATGGTGAAAGGTATAATGAGTAAGTTTTAAGTCTTGACAGTTTACTTTAACTCAGAGATGAGACTCTATTTGAAAGCATGTGTACCGTCAAAATTCAAAGGCATTTCAGCAACTACTGAGTCTCTCCTTGCTCAGGGACGAGCAAGAGGTAAGCTTGGGGGAGTTTGTTGACGGTCCTTAAGTATCAATTATAACTATCAAATAAATAGAGAAAAGGATCCAAATGAAACCAACACCTAGACTTAGGGTTTTATCTGACAGAATTCCACGAGTTTTGCTGTTTATCTATTTCTGCAGGGGGTTATCAGGAAATACGGAAGAAAGGCCCACATGTCGGATTAATGACGGGATATTAACCGAACACGTAATTATCTTACATCTAGAAGAGTCCAGAAGCCACGAGAACGAACGGGAGGCGTAACAGAGCCGGGGACAGGGCGCCCGCCCTAGTCCCTAGGGCGCCCGCCCTGCTGGCTCAGCCAATCAGGCTCCGTCTCGAGGATTATGCTCCACCGACCTAGAGGATCAAGGAAAACCGTCCGTTCAATGTCGGTTTGATCCGACGGCCCAGATTCATCCGAAAGGGCTATATAAGCAAGGCCCCTGCCCCTGGAGGAGAGGCCCTCGTCTCATACTTCAAACCCTAATTCAGGAGGAGAGCCTCTGATCAAGCCCTAGAGCCACCACATCAACTAGATCTCTAGTTAGCATAGCTACATAGGATTAGAACTAGAAGGAGTCAATCTTCGATTGGTTCCCGGATCTGTCAAGAGGATTCTTGGTAATTCCTCTATTGTTCTTCAATTGTTCATCATTGTTCTTCAATATTATGAATATGACTTTGTTCTATTTCAATATATTGATTATGACTTTGCTCTACTTGATTATATTTGCAATTATATTGATCTTAGTTTATCATAGTTATATGCTTGGCTTAGTTAGATTGGAATTATATACATGCCTAGGATCGTATAGCGTTTATCTATGTGTACAGTGGGTGAATGATAACTATTGTGTAGACGTGGTGTCTATACCGTATTTATCTGCGATTGCACCCTATATGCCGGATTGTGGGGTAGTTCGCGATAGTGACAGCTTCGTTGATTCTTATATAGTCCCCCTCTCGTGTATAGGGCAGGCAGAGCAACACTATTACAGGGGAGTGATTGCTATGTTCTTCATCTTCCTTGCTAATATTCACTATGCATGGATATAGTCTTTTCTCACCATGATTGCTAAGTATAATTGCACTAACTATGATATGCTAGACTTTATAGTTAATAATAACTTAGGGAATATCTTTGTAGTTCATCCTAATTCCATGCTAATGACTTGCTAGAATATCTGTTGAGGTGCTTATCATTATTATATGTGGCTAGCTGATCAGATTAATTATCTTTGTCACCATTATCACTTTACCTTTACTTAATGTGACATTTATACCTGTATAAAGAGATTGATAAATACTCTCGGTTATACATGCAATGATGTGTACTCAGTTCCATATTCTCATTCCATTATCAACCATGATACTTAGAAATCCCTTCCCAGTGGTAAAAATATAAATAACGATACCTGGAATACTTCCCGGTTAAAATGCTACATCGGTATTAATCTGTGCGCTTGCAGATCCCTTTTATTATTTATCTTGATGAGCAAATGCATATTTCAATACCGCGTCTCTCATGTCATGCTGGGGATGACAACTTGGCTTAAGTGGCATGAGGGATAGGTTTGGCATTTTTGGCGCCGTTATCAGAATTAGAAAACTAAGTCTACTTTTGGTAGTGACGTTAAGAATGCCCAACACTTACTTTTAATCTTTTAATCAAGTTTTTGAATCAAGTTTAGTGGAGCTTATTATGACTAACTTTGCACCTATTCTAGAGCAATCACTTAATTAATAAGCATCACAATAGTAACCATGTCTAGTTTATCATATAATCATCATAACCATCATGTTCCATCTAGTGTTTCTATGATGAAGAAGCTTAGTAAGTTTCTCACTATCCGGGAGAGATGGTGATTCGAATCGATTGTAACCAGCTAGGCAGTTATTTCTAACACAAACCTAGGCCCACCAGCCATGGTAACCTTAGGTCACCTTTGGTATAACTCAAGTACACATTTCGCGGGTTCGATCAGCGCCGCACCCTCAGGGACTGACCAGTTGCCAGGATGATCAGCCCCGGCCTGCCCTTGGACTCACATCCGGCTCCCCGTGCATCCTTACTAGCTCAAGTGTGCACTTTGACAGAACAAGGCTCGACCTGAGTTGAGCTACTCGGCTAGCTTTGCGGTCGGAACGACTTAATCGGCCAGCTGAGTGAGAGGCATGCGTTCAAAATTATGAGAGGGCCTTCAATGATCTGGTCCTCACCTATTGTAACACCCTAGATTTTGCTCCTTTCAAAATAGATGAAAATCGAGTTAATTTTGAATTTTGGTGCTCATGGAAATATAGGGAAATTAAAATTTTCATTAAATTAAAATTCATCCAAGGTAGCAATATGTTTGATCATACATGCCATTGCATCTGGTTTATTGTGTTGAGTGGTTTTGACCAACAAAATTCTAAATGAATTCAAATTGCTTTTGAAAATGGTTTTGAAATAAAAGAAAATAAAATAAAAAGAGAAATCCTCCATCCTCTACTCTTTTCAGTCCGAGTGGCCTTTTTCTTCAGCTGGCCGAAGTGGCCTAGCAGCAGCTACTGCACAAGCCCAGCTACCCGTATATCGGCTGCGTACGTCCTTGGACTATCTCCCGTGCCTAGCTCGGACTTTGCCGAGCGGAAGCTGTCGTTGCGAACCCCGTGTTTCCTGGGATTTTCCGTGTGGGAGCCGAGACCCGATCCACCCCTATGAGAAGCCAGAGCGAACCGCCCATCGTCTAAGTCCATCCGCCGTCGAGTCCTAGCTCCGTCCACTGCCGTGGCGACCACCGTTTGAAGCTTCTCCGATCTCGCCGAGCAGAACCGTCATCGCCGCCTTCGATCTTCTGCCGAGCTCCGCTGTGCAAAAACCATTCATCTGCCATCTCCATCGGTCTGTATGCACCTTTTGCTGATTTTCTTGCAAGCATCTACTCAATCGTCATCCAGGAGCTTCATCAACACGGCAATTGCTAGCACTCAATGCCGACCATGCACCCTGCCCTGTGGATGCAGCTAGCTAGCCGAGCAGGAGCAGCATGTCGTCAGGAGCTGCAGGGCGCCCAGTTCATCTTTGGTCAACAGAGGTACATGAGCAGAAATCATTTTCTATTAGCCTAATACGCTTGGTAATGGGCAATGCTATTGGGCCAAAGAAACAATTCAACACCAATACGGATAATGGTACTATATATACAGTATATACATGGAGGCCTATGAGAATCTGAGGTCCTGGCCACACGCCCCTAGGGACAGCCCTGCTGCAACGCACCGCCTTCCCCGAACCCTAGACCAAGCACTGCCTCGCGTCGAGCTAGCAGCCATGTTCGATCTCCGCCACCGCTCAAGCCCTAACTTCTCCCAGCGCTCGCCTTTTGATCTTGCCAACGAGCCGACGAAGCCACCGTTCTTTCGGACGCCGTCTGCTACTTCACCGTCGTTCGCGGCTCTCTTGAGAGCTTGAAGCTGAGGACACGCCAACTCGCCGGACGCTGGTCGACGACGTGAGTTACGCAGACTGCAAATGGCAGACGTACGTGATCACACAGTAAGCAACACGCCAAACCCCCATGATCGATTAGACGATTAGTATTTTTTTTCCAATCTTTAACTTGGATCGCTGGAAGCTAGTGCTAGGGACACATCACAGTACTGAATGTAGGGTTATAAATTTGTACTTCAATGTTTTTATCTGAATATTTAGATGTTGCCAGTACTGAAGCAGAAAGATGATCGTACTTAAATTGCAGAGTCGATCGCTTTACAGAGGAGCATAATTTAGATGCAAAAGCCAGAAAAGTAATAGTAGTAATTTTTACTATTATTTGTGACCCAATTATGGAATGTACCTTGCATCTCCTACCATTTAATCAATTCTACGATCATTTAGCAAGTTCACTGCTTACTCTTTGTTATTTATCTTATCATCCTTGTAAACCAGTCTAGGATCTTTCTTTATAAAAGAGGCGAACTCTTCATGCCTGTTCTATCCGGCTATACTTCTTTCTAGGATAATCCTCTGCCTGTTAGCGATGGTATTTGTCATGTCAAATATCCTTGAATCTTATAATCTAAATATTAGTTTGCTTAATTTGAACGTCAGTAGTTTTAAAATTAAGAAAACAGTACAGGTGCTATACTTTGATATTTTATAAGTTAATATGGTTAACTGTTAGCGTAACATGTTTTTAAATTATAATTTACTTAGCCTAAGCACGTATCAAATATAATTCTATAGTTGTTCTTAGTGCTCTTTTATCTTTGCAAATTTAGAGTTTCACTCGATTAATTTGTACGGCAATATTTATAAATAAAATATAAATAGGTTCAACTAGGCTTTTGAATATTTTAACTAATCTAGTTTACATGGTTTTGCTCAATTAAAATAATTCAAGCATTCGGGCTTTTTCTTTTATGTATGTAATATAAAACTTCCGATAGTCGTATCTTTCGAACGGTAGCTCCGATTAGTGTGTTTCTTGTGCCTGTGTGTTCATGGCAACGCGTAGGTTAGTTTTCAAATCTCTTTAATTGTTTGGTGTACTATTCTAATTGTATCTCTTGTTTGCTTCATGTATGTTTGGCTGGATGCTTGTGTGGTACTTTATAATCTTGTCCAATCGGTGAGCTTTACGTGCTAATCAAGAAGGAATCCAGCTGAAGCCTTGGACTAGAAGAAATATCAGAGTTTAAGACAAGTATAACATGGGACCATCCTTGTTGTCCTGTTCACTGAAATTACTATTCATATGCATGTGTCCTCCTTGACAACCATAGAGATTATAACTTAGCTATTGATATCTTGTTTCCTTGTCACCTATGGGTTGTGCATTTGGGTAGCTATTGCTAGCGCTTAATTATGAACGATGATCTTGTAATTGGACTAATGAATTAAGCGACCAACCTTTAAAGATGATTTTACTACCGTTGAAAGGGGGCTAGAGCAAGGGGTTATATTGTTGCTCTGGTTTCTCTCCATAAGGACTTACCTGTAAGTGGTAATCGGGACATATAGTATAGCTATGAGGGTTATATGGCTCTGGCTTTAGTTGTTTAAAGGACCTTTTCAAGCTTGTTAGTGGTTACCTTAAATGGCGTAAGAATGGCTTGACACGTTGGGTGTAGGACAGCCTCTAGTCTATGAGTATAGCCGAGAAGGAATTGTGCCATTTGGAAAGGGGTTCCTACATCTGCCTGCCGAGTGAATCTAATGGCCCTAACTTGTTAGACGAACTTTTGAATGGCTTTATATGATTTTTGGTGTTTTGGGACTAGCTATCCCATGCATTTGGAAATCATGACTCATAGTGAAAGTGTATACCTCTGCGCAGAGTTTAATAAACTGGTATACTAGCCGTGCTCACGGATACGAGCGGCCTTGGGGATTCTTACAGAATAGTTGATCACCATTGTTATATCATGTTTAATTATTGTTGTTACTATTATGCTCATGTTAATGCTATTCATTATCCTTATTACAAATGATCATTGGTTCATTAATGGGAATTGGTTCATCTTGATGCTACTCAATTGCTAATTACATGATGAATAAAAGCTAAATGTCGTCAAACAGTGTCTAGCCTTTTGAGCCTAATAAACCCTGTGTTATGCTTGTGGAGTACGACATGTGCTCACCCTTGCTATTTCCACCACACCCCAGTGTATAGTAAGGTGCTGCTCAGAAGAAGGTAAAGGTGTAGTGGAGTTTCCAGAAGTCTTTCAGAAGTGCTTGGCATACGGAGCCCCCAGTCAGCCGTCCCTGAAAGGAATGGAGCCTGAAGTTTAGTCATCGTTCCACGATACTCTGATGTAAGTGTTATTATAGCTATGTGTACGTTAAATAAATAACATTGTTTCTGATACATTTTCATTCTGACATATGTGTGGACTTCCTGGGCACACATATGGTTAACCTGGTTTAGTTCTTTAAAACTGGGTGTGACACCTATATCTCGCAGGTGACAGGAAATCACCAGACTTCTATTGACTAAGCATGGCTAAGCATATATATTCGATCCTAGACATACACAGGGCTTAGGGAATATATTTCTGGACAAGGAAGATATATGCATCAAGTGTTTCTATCCAACTCCTACAACCTAATGCATCAAACATAAAGAACTCAAATTGGTATTTATAAAAATATAGGAGGCTTAGAATACTTTGGGGCTTGCCTGGGATCCGACACAAAGTCAGTTCAGTTAGCTTGCACCGTCTTGGTGGCATCTTTGGCCCTAGCACTCGCTTAGTCCTGCCGTCTTCGGAATAGGTCCACCAACACCGTCTTCGGGTTTGGCTCCAACATCACATCCTTCACGTGGTGCATCTAGCGTACCTAGATAAGATGTAAGATGCAAGTGCATGAATGTGAAGAATGGTAACATGAGATGCATCATGTGAAAGCATTCAAGACAAGCACAAGGTTACATCACATAACATGAGCACCTAGAGAGAAAATTGTTTACATCAAGTCTAACATAGAGATTAACTCCAATTCAGTTACATCAAGCATTTGTCAATCAAGAACTAGCTAACATGTTTAGCCAAAACAAGAGCAAGCTAAGGCAATCAAGTTAGCATATGCACAGAATCTGGACAGCGGCATAGAAGGCACTTGTTTCAACCATAACTAGAATTATAAGCATCAAACAAAGGTGATCCTAGACTTTCTAGAAATCTTAGGAAATTTTCTACAACTTTGTTATTATCATATCAAGATGATTCTATAGCTAACAAGGTCAAACAACACAAAGAAGGCGTCTCTATCCAGATTTGGGATAGAACTTGCCATTCTACTTTGAACAGCTATAACTAGAGTTCTAAGCTAGCAAAAGTAGCGCTCTTATACATTTTAGAAAGCTTAATGAAAGTACTACACCTTTTATATTATCACCAATAGATGATTCCATGTTTAAATAAGTCAGTCAATGCAATCATTCAAATCTGTACAGAGCATAAGCAAAATCTGACAATGAACTTGCTAGGAGCATACCTCCAAGACTATTAGGCCTATGGTCATGAAATTTTAGGACAAGAAAGATAAGGATGTTACCTACAACTTTTGTGTTCACCCCATTCATAGAAAACATCATTTGCATCACAAAAATAAATGCATAACCAAAACTGTACATGCAGTCCAAACAGCAGAGGCATACTACATTCATCTGTCATTTAGTTGCTACAACTAACATGTCCTTGACATATATGCTACTCCAAATAGTTTGTAATCATATTCAAACAATCATAGCACATAATAATAGCTATTAGAAGCATCATATGACAATAAATACAAATATCTATTAACAAGCTCTCATCCTCTACTTATATAATGCAACATACATATTATTTTTAGTACTATATGAGAACAACTAGTTTGGGGCTGAGAATTTTAGGAGTGGTAGATGTTATCAAAACATGGCTACTGCACAAATTTCACATGCTCAGGTTTAATTTAATTACTATGAAAAAGACAAATTGCCATTGCAAGAAAACATGTAAAAGCAAGATAAATCTAAAGATTATCATTTTCAATAAACACATAGCCAGGTTATGGTTCCTCAGGCCAAAATATCACCATGCAAAGGCAAGGAACCACATTTCATATTTTTGCATATATAAATTATTTATAAACCATTTAAAACCATTTATCAAGCATTAATCAAGTTAAATTCATAACTCAGTCATAAATGTACCAAAAATTATGGAATTTTAACCAGAGCTCATACATGCCATAAGTATACTAGTATAAAATTTTTAGATCATTTAGAGTAGTACAACAGTAGATATGATGATAGCAAGCAGAGCAAGCTAGAATTAACCATTAATCATGATTAAATCAAAACATCATAAAAATTTTCTACAAACAACATATTTAATATTTTTCTTAGCTAGCTCATGCCAAAACAAGACTAACAAAACTAGAATCACATTTTTAGGACATTCCTACCTCGAGATATGCATCTGACAAACTTAAAAGGATTTCTAAAAGCACTTTTCAAGAATAAATAAAAACAGCCAAAACTTTCTACTAACACATATCATATTATGACTCTATTGCGTAGATCTACTTACAAGGATTCTAAAACATCTTCATTTGCTATTTTATGATTTTCTATGATTTACTATGATTTTTCAAAGTTTTAGCCATAAAGGAAAAACACATTTACACTGAGAACCCTAAACTTTCCACAAAACAGATCCTAGCAAAAAGGTCCTCGCAGGCACTATTTGTATGAGTCATGACTTCTACAGAAAACCCCCTGAACTTGTTTCTATTGTCGCGCACGGTCCTTCACTTCTCCTTCATGATGCTGAGCAGAGGACGGTGTTTGGGGCTCGGTGGTTTCTGCGGGGAGCAGCGCTAGGGCAGCAGGGAGGGACACAGGTACAGCGAGGTAGCGAGATGCGCCCATAGTGGCCGCAACTCGGGCTACGACGGCTCTTGGCTGCCTAGCCACGTACGGTGGCCAGCGCTTGTGCCCGCGCGACTGCTGCTGGTCCGGCCCGGCCAGCCAGCGGCGGCAGCTGGGAGGCACAGCGACATGCGTGGAGCCTAGGGGCGTAGTTGGTTCAGATGGAGGAGGAAGGTAAGGTAGCGGCAATGCAGCTCGAAACTCTGCTCGAAAGCCGACTATGGTGAGTAGGAGACAGTGAGAGAGATATAGAGAGCGAGAGAATGAGCGAGGACAAGGAAAAGGGTGGGCACTCGGGTATCTAAGGTGAGCGAACAGGGCGCTGTGGCACGCATGTGAGTGGCAGCGGCTTCCTGCACGCAGTTGGCCACAATGAGCTCCCGTTCAAAATCAGAGCTGACAATACCACCTCAAACCTACAACTGAAACTCGATCTTCCTCCCTTCGTAACACCTAATCCACTTAATTTTGGCACAAACTGTAGTAACGAAAGTTGTAGAGCTACGTGAGATCTCTAATTTTGCTTAAAGTGTCAAAGTCTGATTCAGCCTAGATTGGAAGATATGGAGCTCCAAAGGAGGGTACCAAAAACTAAATCCTGAGTTTCAGTTTCAAGCCGACTGAAACCTCCAACTTCTCCCCTCTCTATCTCCTAATCCAAGTAAGATCAGCTCAAGGCACTGTGGCAAACTTGGTAGAGCTACATGAGAGGAACAACTTTACTTAAGAGCTCAAGGCTATATTCTGCACAGTTGAAGAGATCCAGGGATCCAAAGATAAGTACCCGAAACTGAAACTAAGATTTCAGTTAACTCCAGGAAACAGTTAGCCTTTGCTGATTTTGAAACTAACTTTGAAGATCCAAATGGACTCCAAACTTGATGAGACTTGCTTTATTATTTCCAGCACAAATTGGACTTCAACTCATATTAAGGAATCCACTTGAGCTACCATATGAATTTGGAAGAGAAAATATCGCAAACTTGCCATCACGCTGCTACTAATCGAGAACTTAGAAAAATTGTTGTGGATCCAAAACAGCACTGCATTCAAACTTGAAGCCACTGTTTGAGACACTTAAAAGTTGAATTGGGTCTTGGTCCAAAAATAAAGTGTGTAGCACACCACCTGAACTTCAACTTTTATTTAAGGTCAAACTTCACATCTAGTCCTAAAATCATTGTTTCATCTTGGTCAAAGTAGTATCACAATAAAGCTTAAATTGTGCTTTTTGGTCCATTGAAGCATTTTCTTGACACTTGCTCAATATGAACCCTTCATAACTTTTGTTCATGAGCTTAATTAGAGTTGTTTAATCAAGGTTGCAAGGTTTGGTCGACATCCCATGTTTCCATTCACTTGATGAAGCAATTTAAGCAAAAATGTAACTTATCATTTCATGTGACTTCTTGGCTCCAAACTTCATAAAACTTTTCCCATAGTCTACGTAGATGGAAATAGATATGAGGCACATGAAAGGGCACCTGCAACATTACTTAGGCATGCATTTGGAAAAGGGTCAACATGCAAGCAAAGGTGTGTTATCCAAGTTCAAGTTAAGGCTCATTTTCGTAGATTGACCTCAACACCTTGATCCCACTACCAATATAAGGAACCAAAGGTCCTGATTACCACTTAACATGTCATGTTTGAGCTCAAACCTACTGCTTAACTAGTGACAAACACCTGGGGTGTTACAACCCCCTCCTTAGAACCATCCCTGAAACCCTAATTCATATCCTCCTCATCAGGATCAGAGCCAACTCTCAAGATGTAGAAAGTAGAATAGCTCTAGTTGAGAGTTAGGGAGAGTTGCGCCATGCTTAGGTTCTAGAGAAATCTTTAGAGGTTGGGTGTATCTTTGTATCTCACCTTTGCAAGACTTATGCTTTAAATATATTTATCTTCACTATCTACTTTTATGTCTTTCATGTGTATGGTTAGTATAGTTATCATACCTTAGCATGAGATCTTTGCTCACATCGAGTGCTTTAGTTATCATATGTGACTAGAGTAGTAATCCATAGTATAGACATGGTGTCTCGACTATAGGTTACCTGAGATTGCGCTAAATCCTATGGTTAGTTGTGCTAGCCCCTGGGGCGATAGCTCTGTCAGGCTATTGTAATCCACCACATTAGGATTGGTGTTCGTAGAGCTTTAGGCAGCCTTCCCCCAATAATGCTTTCTCACCCCCTCGAGAGTTGGAAAGGTACTGTTGCTCTAAAGTGTTATTATGTGATCGCTATATCTACCCATGAATTAGTTATACCCTATAGAACCAAAGTAATAGAGAAGTATTTAGCAACCTTGAACTCACCCGTTGTCCTCTCAACTTAGCTAGACTGCTCATTTATTTTACCATAGAATTCTCCTATATGTGTGTGTTATTCATAACTCTTATCATTATCAACACTTACCCCCACTTTAGTCCAGTGGTAAATTAGTTAGTAGATACATGATGGTGAACTATCAACTTCTTTAACCATTGTTTCCCTATAGATAAATATGATACTCTAGAATACTATCAGGTCAAAGCTACAACGGTATCCATGTGCTTGCGGATTTATCTGTGTGCGTTTCAAATATACCAACAACCCATACGGGGAACCAGGAGAGATTGAGTCTACCATAGCGCGCCTGCTCTGACAGGAGCAGGCATGCCGCACTGACCCCACAAGGACCGAGGGGACAATGGTCACCTCGGTTCAGTCAGATGCCATCCCTGTGCCACACCACAGAGACAAGACAACACCACCTAGCGATGGAGGCTAGTACGTAGAACCACCGTCCAAATACGCCTTGACAAGACATTCGTACGATCCCACCTGGTACGGGATGGGATCCACGATGATGACCTTGACTTAGAGGCCATCCAAGCCAATGCGGGTCATGACCCCAGAGCTTGGGATCAAGGCCACTAGCTCCACAAGTAGCAAGATGATTGGTGACCCACGTACGATGTCCTGCACGATCAGGAGGTGATGACGAAGACCACGGCACGCCCACATTACGCAGGACCGCTGGCGAAACATTGCCATGCCCACAGTACCGCCTTGGCAGGCACTGTGGCACCATGTCATGCCATGCTGTGACATGAGCACAAGACCATGACAATAGCCATGCCAAGGTGTGCACCATAAGACAGCGTTACTTGCAAGCCAAGTTAGCTAGGCCCCCTCCCTCAGACTCATGACCCCTCGGTCGGGAGAACCTCCTTGTTTGTAACCTAGCTCTGGACTCTATATAAGGGCAGCTAGGGGCTCCTTTTGGGGATCCTATCATTCTCATTCTAACCACATCTCTATTCTCTCTAGGCTCTCAAAGCTTTCCTTCAGGCAATCCTTCTCCTAGCTCTAGCTCTCCCACCTCTTCCACCATTCTTGCACACCCATTGTAAGAACTTTAGAGCATTCAAGCGAGGAACACGCACTCGATCATCTCTAAGACTGGATGTAGGGCTCTGGCCTGAACTAGTATAAATCCTCATATCTTTTGGATGCTACATCGTCTTCCTAGAGCTGCGCGACATTCGTATAAATTCACTAGTCTATTTTACAAAACACCGACAAGTGTATTACAAAACTAATAAATCACCATTTACTAGATGTGGCACCACTCCACTTAATTGTACATCTTCTTTGGCTCTATTAATAAGGACAGTTAACATGTCAACAACAGTGTTGAACAAAAGAGGAGATAATGTGTCTCCTTAACAAAGGCCTTTCTTTGTTTGGAAAAAGTGACCGATCTCATCATTTACATTAATTGTTACACTTCCACTCGTGATAAAGGTTTCAACCCATTTGGTCCACTTGGGCAAAAAAACCTTTCATAGGCAGTGTTAGTAGCAAAAATGGCCATCTAACTTCATCATAGGCTTTCCCAAAATCATTTTCAAAATTATCCCATTTAACTTCTTTTGGTGGAGTTTGTGTATTATGTCATACAGGATAACAACCACTTCAAGGATGTTGCATCCTCTCATGAAAGTTGATTGAGTTGGGCTTATTATGTGGCTAACCACCATATTAACACAATTAGGTTCCTTAGTAAAGATTTAAAACTGACATTGAGCTGACAAATTGGTTTATACTATTGTATTTGTTTTGCTTCTAGCACCTTAGTAATAAGGATTATAACAACAAAGTTTAAACTAAATAAAGGCAAATCCCTGTTATGAACACTTAGGAACATCTGCATTAGGTCACCTTTAATGACATTCCAAATCTTTTGAGAAAACATAGTCGAATTTCATTTTCTGTAAATTGGGAAGATATATGAATTATTTTCTTCCAATGTTACTTGTATATCATCAATATTAGAACTATCAAGGGCACACGAGGACTACTCTGGTGGCCCAAATAGTTCTTTATAAAATTTAGTAATATAGTCTTTATGGTTCTGTTGTCCTTAAATCTTGCCATTCTCCTGGTCAAGCTAGAAATTTTGTTTCCTTTTATAGTTGCCATTGGCAATTAGTTGGAAGTATTGTGTACTATTATCTCCTAGGAGGACATCCTTCACCTTAGCCATTTGGAAATATTTAATTTGCTACTCTCTAAGCAAATGAGATAATTGATCACGAGTAAGAGTGAGTCTATCACGCTCCCTTTTAGACAGATCACGAATCTCAGCTACCAAATCTTGCTCATTTGTAGAGATTTGTAATTTTTGTTTATGTGCCTTGTATTGTCCATTGTTATGTGCTACCCAGCGTACCCTCACAAGTTTCTACACAAGGCACTTGGTTTGTTATTCCATCTTTGGAGAGGGTTATGGTCCTTCACTGATACGTTCCACGAGTTATAAAAATCATCACAAGTAAGCCATGATAGTTCTAATTTGAACTATTTTCCATTCCCTACAAAAGCAGAGGCCCCAGTATCTAATACACAATGACATGTGATATGACACCCCAGCTTGTGTAGTCACCAAAGGTTATTTAAGTTCCCATTCAGTTGTCATTAAAACTCGATCTAGCTTCTCATAGGTTGGATTAGGTAGGGTGTTTTCCTAGGTGAACTATTGACTAGTCAAATATATCTCTGTAAGATTAAAAACTGTCAATAACAACAATGAATGGGAAAGGACATGGATTATTGAATCTATCATTATTATTTTCTTTATTGTTGCACAGTATGTTAAAATCCCTGCCAAGTAGGGTAGGCAGTGGGTTTTCTTAACATGCCCTCACAAGTTTAGCTAAAAAAGATAGACTTCAAGTCATCTTGAGCCCAACCATAAATTGCCTTGAGAATCCATTTGAATTATCCTCTTCATTGTAGAGATGGAATTTTATATAAAGCTCCCCTTCCATAATAAACAAAAGATCTAACACTACAGCATTAATGAGATGTCCACTAAGTTTTTGGCACCTTCTTGACATAGGGTATCCTTTCTACAAGGACAAGTTTTTGGGACATAGATTGTCAAAGAGCCAAAATTTTTGCTGAAATAGTTTCCTGCTTCTAAAGCCAAGAAACTTTTAGCCCAATTGAAGTTGCTAGGTGAAAGCAACATATTGGTAGAAATGAAGACCATCCTAGAGGGACATTGCATGTGAAGTCTATGTGGTTGCATTGTTTATAAACTTTCCATAGAGATTGACTACTTCAGCAGATTTAGCATTCAAGTGATTCTCAAATATCAAATTGGGTGTTCTCTTCCCCAAGAGGAACAAAACCCACTTGAAGGTTTTCTCGCATATACTTCTTCTACATCTTCTTGTCCTTCATGGTTGTTGTTCATGATCTAGGTTGGCAATATCATCAGATTTTGGGATCAATGAGCATATGCACCGGTATTTCTTCAACAACCAAAACACTAGGAGAAATGTCATTCTATTCTTCCTTAGGTGATGGTTAAATCACACGAGCAAGTTGGACTCCTAGGATGTCCATAGCTAATGCTGTAGGTAGTTAATTCAAGTGAATAGGAAAATTAGCATTCTCAATCTGTATCTACTGAATTGCCTCTTCATCAGCTTCCTGTAAGAGTTCATTGAGGTCTAAGAAGTCCCATTTGCTAGAAAATTCTGACCTTGTATGCCCCAAGGGTTGAAGATCATTTCTTGAGGATATTCATTTAAGTCAATCTCCATAGCTTATCTAGCTTGTTGGGTTGATTCTTGCTAAATCAAGACCTCTTCTGGTCGTTCTGGAGCTAGGGTAGGCCAAGTATCCTAGTTTGGTTCTTAGGCATTTGCTAGGCCTGTTGGATTGGAGCAGGCTCAGGAGCTTGGTTCCCATTTTCAATTGCTTGAGCTGGCTCAACTTGTCTAAGACCAAAGAAGTCAAAAGGAGCATTTGGAATAATTTGATTTGGAGCAGGATCCTCATCAAGTGGCCCTCCTACCTAGGAACTTGTGCCTAGGGACTTCACATTGAATGGTCCAAGATTCCCCCTCGTGCCCAATTGTTTTTGAAAACACAATGAAGTGTGGGATGCTCTAGAGATTGGTTATCTTAGCTTTAATGATTAGTCTCACTACTTGTGTCTAATTGTTTTCCTAGGATACAACATTTCCAAAAGAGATGATGGCATCTTAGACATAATCATTTTTCCTAGCAATTTAAAGGAAATCCTAAGAGCATTAGCCAGCTCTCTTTTGATTGAACACTAGCCTCCTCCAATTTCTTCCTTGGTTGTGATGGGTAAAAGAGACACATTGACATTCCCACATTCCCCCTTTGATGAAAGTTTTCTAACACTATGTTGTCTCTATCATGAGCACAAAAAGCACACATAAGCATGCTCGAGATGATAGGGTTGAACATCTCTAATGGGAAGCCCCTACTCTTCTGCAATGAATGACTCCTGAGCTCAACCCAAACAATAACAAAGTTGAGCTCATTACTCGAAAGGCGAGAAGATGTTGGTGATGGCAACCATCTCATTGCGCGACTGAGGATGAGAACTAGCAACAACATGGACCATCACTTTACGGCTACGGATTTCCTCCCAATGCAAAACAAAACCGTGGTCAAGAAAGGAGTTGGGTTGGCTCTCTCATATACCATGATAAGCGGAGGAGCATGATCTTGGGGTGTTTCATTTGTTGGAGGAGGTGGGATTGGGGGCAGAAGTAATTGGGGTTTTCCATTGATGGAGCGTAGTGGTTTCTACTATTGAACCCCTCTAGTTCAGGTACACCGCTAAGGAAGCCTAGAAGGCAATTGCGTGGTGAGACAATTAAATCATGTCCATTGTTAGTGAAATGGGGAGAGGCCAAAGGACAATCAAAGCTTGTGTCATTTCTTGGGAAGAGAGAATCCAACTTGGAGCCTAGCTTTTGGCAAAAACACTAAAAGGATTTAAAGATTGGTGGGATGCTAGCACCTGTCCAATAAAAGAGGCTTTAGTAAGACTAAACTAATTCAACACAAGGGACACAATTGTCTTCCCTATATATATCCACTAAAGAAGGATTCACATTTAATCTAGGAATCGAGATGTAGCACGAAGCAGCTATACACTACTACACCAATCTTAACTGAGGTGGGCAAAAAGCATTAACCGAGGCTGTTTTCCAACCGCCTCCGCTGAAAGGTCACGGTTAGTCATGCCTTAACGGAGGCGGTTGGTCAACTGCCTTGATTAATCAATTAACTGAGGCAGGAACAGTAAAATGGCCATCTCCATTAATAATTTCATCAATTAAAAAAAAGCCTAGTGAGCCTAGTGGCCCACCGAGCCTACTGCCGCTGCGTCCGTGCCACCACCACCGGAGAAGGGTCGAGCCCCGCGCCACACCTTCGCCACCAGATCCAGTCAAACCTCCACCAGATCCATGCCTCTAGAACCAGATCTAGTGTGTGGGGGAGGAGGGGCGCCGAGATCTGCTCACCAGATCCACTGCTCAGGGGAGCAGCGTAGCCTGCTCAGGTTAGGGGAGGGGCTTCGCCACCAGATCCGTGCCTCCACAACCAGATCCACCGCCTGGCGACTAGATTCGGTCAAGCAAGAGGGGCAAGGTCACGCCGCGGCACTGGTAGGCAGCGCTGCGTCGGGAGTCCATGCCACGCTAGGAGCCCGCACCACGCTTGGAGCCCATGAGGCCACGTTGCTTCACTAAGCAGCCGTGCCGCACTCACGCCCATGAGACCAGGGCCTCCCTCACCGGCAGTCGAGAGAGGTGAGGAGAGAGAGATGCGATCGCTCACTCGCTCGGGAGATGGAGAGTGGTAGAGGTGAGGGAGAGGAGAGATGCGTGAGAGATGGAAGGGAGAGAGGGAGATGCGGCTGCTCACTTGCTCAGGAGACGGAGGGAGCGATAGCATCGCTGCTCAGGAGGGAGAGGAGAGGGAGCTGGTGTGGGATAGGTGAGGGATTGAAACTCTAAGTCATGGTTTTATACTTGTCGCGCCTATCAGGCCTTGTCTAGGCCTCGACCATATTAACCGAGGTAGGCCATTTTAAGAGTCCCGCCTGTAACACCCTAAAATTTGACCTAGTTTAAAAAATCACTAAAAATTTGAAGTTTTTAAAACATTGCATAGGAGCTAGCGTATATAACCAACATAGGAAATTTTACAAATAAATTAACATAGGAAAATAAAACTTGATGTGTGAAACTTGATGCGTGAATGTTTGTTTGGCTTGTTGAACTTATGGTGGTACATTTTTGCACACTCATGCATTCAAATTTGAATTTAAAATCATTTAAACATATGCATACTTGAGCTGGGAAAAAGAAAAAGGAATTAGAAAATGGAAAAGCCACTTGGGCTGAATCTCTCCCTCTCCCTCTCTTCGGCCCGCAGCGGCAGCCCACCTCCATATCGCCATTCCTCCCTTCTCCCGTGCGAGCCGGCCCAGTAGCGCTGCGGCCGCCGCACACCAGCTTTGGCCCAGCCTTGCCCACGCCCCTCTCCCTCCTGGTGATGCCTGGGCCTCACCTGTTAGCTCCGTCATCGATCTCTAGCCGGTAGCCGTATGCGGCACAGCGCTGCACGTCAACGCTCCGCCAGCGCCACCCCGGTGCCAGTGAAGGTCAGTGGTGACATGGCAACATGATAGGACCCCATGACACCCCTCCTTTCTCCTCCTCTTCCCTCTCCTCCCTCACTATGAACTTGTCAATGCCGCCGCCACAGTCGCCTCCAAGCTAAGCTACCAGAGTAGTCGCCAAGGCACT
This sequence comes from Saccharum hybrid cultivar R570, assembly GCA_038087645.1. Lineage (NCBI taxonomy): Eukaryota > Viridiplantae > Streptophyta > Magnoliopsida > Poales > Poaceae > Saccharum > Saccharum hybrid cultivar. The sequence continues at coordinate 8,404,195 of JAQSUU010000005.1, read as the reverse complement.
TCGACATGTGCATGGGCAAGCTCCAGCCATGGGGATGTGAAACGATCCTGCATTCCATGAAGGGAATGCCACAGATTCGAAGTGTAATAGATGAACGAGTTCATGCCATTACTCAAATCTCAGTCGAATAACAGAGTCATACACGAATATCAGATTACAAATAGAAGGTTTACATTAATTATTATCATCACCACGCAGGGCGGAACACGCTCACACACAGCATCTGGAACAACATCTCGTAGACAGCAGTAGAAACTAGGACTCCTCGCACCAAGCTTGAGTGCAAGGCGAACCCCTACTCCTCCTAGTCGTCCTCCTCGTCATACTCGGGCTCCGAGCCTGCCAAAAGTCTATCAGTATACTTGGTACTGGCCACGCATCTCCCACCCTATGATGCAAAGCTTTGTGGAATTGGATGCAAAGGGGGGTAAGAAAAGACCTATCTTTGGTTGTGGCTCCCTATGTGAGTAATCAATATTTTAATAATATAAGTTTGTCAAATTTTAACCCATCTCATTCACACACGTTATCCCATCCCAACACATATCTCATCACCACATCACATCTCATCAAACTCTCTCATCGGCATGGGCGACTCCCTCTCGCCCATGTCTCAACGGCTAAGGCCAGAACACACACTGAAACCCAGGGAAGGTAGAAGGACTCCTCTCAACTAGTCAAGTGAAGCTGTACTTAGGAAAGGTCCATAGCTGAAAGGTTCGGCATATGTATCGATCGATCAACTAGAAACTCTGCCGAGGTTTACACGTCCCACAAGATAGCTATCCTCGACGATGCCTCGTCTAAGCTGATTCCGAGCCGCCTACCGACTAGAAACGGTACCACCCTATCACTTAGAACTAGGGCCATGTCGGAGTACCACCAACACGCTGAGATTGTGAGACATAGTACTTGGCCCCTGGGTACTACACTGTCTTGGGAGGGTGTGGGTCCTCGTGCACGTACCTCCCTACACTATCCCCTAACCTCTCAATAGTAGTGGCTCTGCACCAGCAAGTCGAATGTCCGTCTCCTCCCCACAGAAGCGAGTGGGTGTGCAAGGATTCCTAAGACCTGGTCCACAGGCGTGTCAGTCCTTAGGGTGACTAAGCAGGACATCTTCACAAGGGGAAACCGTTTCCTGCTCAATGGAACACCCGGCACCCCGTGCCATCACAGCACCTCCCATCCCGGGGCTTCATCCCACGAAGACACTCCACCCCGGGACCTCTCCCTGTCACATGTACCCGCCATAGGCACCTCGCATGGCGAACGCCCAGGTAGCATCCTCCGGCAAGACTTGTCCTCCTGACTCATCGTAGATCCTGCTCGGTCGACTCGACCCTCACCACACACCCAAGACTCACGCCAAGATCTCCCTAGGTTCATTATTAGGTTATTATCAGGTTAACAGCACCTCGTGCCTTATCTCAAACGCCTCTCACTCACCAGCATCACATCACAGATATAATGTGAGTAAGAGTAAAGCAGTAAGTAACGAGTGATAAAGCAGCATCTAGTCTAACAGCAGGGTGAGTAGGTGTAAGGTTGCAACAAGGTAAGGGGCTCAAAAAGCAGTAAACTACCGTGCAACCTATCAGTAATATTATTGCATAAAAGTAAAGCACTAGCAATTCTAAGTATTAGCATTGCGTAATAGGATCTACGAATGGGTGGGGCGTGGCACCTGGCAGGTCATCACCCAAGTCCTCGGTGTAGTTCGGGTCGAACTCCTCAGTCGGTGGCTCCTCTGGGACTGTTAAACGTAACATATAGCCACGTTAGCGGCTCCTATAGAGGTGCACAAAGAAGCAACTAAAAATCGAAAGATCCAAATGCACTCAAACATAAGCCTATGACGTAGAGCTTGATTTTAGAAAAATTTGGACTCTGGTTTGGCATTTTTCTGAGCTAGTATGAATTAGTTATGAATTTTTGAAGTTTAAACATTTTCAGAAAAAGAAAAAGAGTTAAATAACAGGCTGAAACGTGGCAGGCCGTGATTGGTCGAGTGAACAGTGCGGATGACAGGTGGGACCCAGGTCAACGGTCAACGCTGACCGGGCCTTGAATGGGCCTCGGTGGGCTGGATCAGGGCCAGTCCTGGGCCGGGTTCGGCCGCCCGGCCCGGACACGTGTCAGACAGGCAGTGTGGCCATGCAGCTCCCTTGGGCCTCCACTGGGCTTGGTCCACCCGGGGTCTGGCTCATGATGGACCTGCGACTGTGGGCGCGTGGACCGCTGGTTTGGATTACCGTGGTCCGAGTCCACCTTCTCTCCCCCTTTTCTCGGCTCACGGTGGACTGGGTGTAAGCAACACTCGTGGTTCCTCCCCAAAATCTTCTCTGCTCCTGTGGTGGAGCTCCGTCGGTGGTGAGACTGCCCCAACGCGTGTCGATGGTCTTCTAGGGAGTCCTATCATAGTGTGGCAGCATGGTGAGCTTGATGGTGAGCCAAGAGTCGGCTTTTGGAGGCTACAGTGACCAGCATTGGTGCGGCGACGGGCCGTGGTGGTGCGGTGGCTGCCGTGCACCCGGGGGTCCTTTCGGCCGGCTATTTCACGCGGTACTCTCCCCACACCGTGTAGTTGCACGAGGCGTAGACGTGCTATGCTTGCCTCTTCCAGACTAAGTAGAACGCCTCTCGCCGTGATTTGCCCTGTCCCGAGTCTAGTCACGGTGAGCGTGCTCCCATGCGTCGATGCCCTCGACATGGCGATCTCAGCCGCTTCTCCGGTGGCTCCAAACTCCAACCTAGAGCGTGCACAGGCCTCAACGCGATGCGGCGGGTCACCTCCGATCCTTTTACCAAATGCTACCACCCAAGTGTGCAGTGTGACCTCGCCATGGCCGTGCTCCAGCCATGGTGGGCGTGCTCGGTGTGGTGCTGTGCTCTCGGTGCTCCTGGGTCCTAGTGGCTTGGCATGGCCACTCCTTGCATCAAGTGCACGTGCGAGCGTAGGTGTGTGATGTAAGCACCAAGGCTTAGCCTTTGGCCATCCCTAGTATGGGCACAGCTGGCGCTCACGGTGACTGCGTTGTGAAAAAAAACAGGGACGGCGACGTGGTGCTCGCCGTGGGGATCGGTGATGATAGGCTGGCGGTGCTGAGGCGAGTCGAAGCAGTGTTGAGGCGGTGCGGTGCTGTGCAGAACAGCTGTGTCGACATAGCCATTCGGGTCATCGTCCTTTGCTCTAGTGGAGTCCTCCCTCCTCCTCCCGGTTCTCGCGTTCTTCTTTCCCCCTTTTCTCCTCCTCACTACAGTACTTGGTGAAGGGTGTGGATTGCCACCCGGTGGCAGCGGCAGGTGGATGAGGAGGGGTAGGGCACCCAAGGTACCCTTTCATAGGCGTAGTGGTCCAGGTGGGCGGCGATGCCCGATCGGTGGTGGAGAGGCGCGGGGGGGGGGGGGGGTACGTGGACTACGATCGGGTGCTCCGGCTAGGGCTTGCCACCGTTTGGCATGTAGTCGCATGGCCAGAGGGCGTAAATTCGAAAATGCACTGGTCAAGGAGGGTTTGGCCATGGTGTCATGGTGCGGGCCTAGGTTGCGGCCGTCAGCACAGCGAGGTGTGGCCTAGGGGCGGTGTGGCGAGGCACGGATGGGTGGCGTGGCGCGCATCCGCACCCGTCCACCCCGACGGCCGAAGGATCAGGGGCCAGAGCTTGCGGCGTTCCTTGGGATTCCCCCTACCCTGGCACCGGTGCTCTACTCTGCTTTTCCAAAAGCAGAGTGGGTGGTTGGGGAGAAGGAGATGACGGTTGGGTCCCGTTTGTCAGCGGCTAGGAGAGGATGACGTCCTGGTGCTTCGTTGGCATGTGACTGAGGTGAGGCGCGGCTAGGCCTGGGGTGGTGATGGGCCTGAGTGGAGGCGCTGGGCCGGTTGTAGGGGTAGAGAGGGGAGAGCGAAATGGCATTGTGGGCTTGGGCCGGCTTGGGTAGCAGGCCGACCAGACCGGCTGGCGAGTGGAGCGGCTGTGGTGTTGGTCCGGCTGCTGGCGCGAGCGATTGGCTCGACTTGCCGGCTCGTGGGCGAGCAGGCTGGCTCGGGCAGTTGGCTGCTGGGCCAGAATGGCCTTTTCCTTTTTCTCTCCTATTTCCTAAAGCTTTTTCTATTTCCTATTTATCCCTCTCTCCTATGTGTGTATATGTGAGTTTCAATTACACATACAACCTTCAGGGGTAGTCACTAGGGGTCTAGGGTGTTGGTTAGGGTCCCAAGCTAAGGGTAGGCACTAGGTTAGTTAATTAATTAGTTACACAATTAATTAAGTAGTTTGGTTATTAAGTTGAGGAGGTTGATTTTTGTTCAACACATAAAACAAAAGAGCCAAATCACATGTTGAATTACACAAATGCAATGCTCACTAACTAATTGGGTGCTACTTGTGCAACTACAGGGTAGGTTTTTTCCTACATGACACTCAACATACATGGGTATGTTTAAAAAAAAAATTTAGTTGTGATTTTTGGGTCTCAAAAAAATTGGGATGTTACACGATGTGACCTGATGAGGTCAACCGCGTGCCTATGTGGTGGATAAGCACGGCCATGAGAAATATCTCACTGCCGGGACACTGGCCAAGCCAGCCTATAAATGGGCCTGGCTGGTGATGCTCTCGCCTCGCCCTCTCCACCATCAGCTCCACCGAGGGTGGGAACACCCCATCTCCCCCTCTGCTTCCCCTTTCCCCTCCTCCTTCCCACTCTCTCCCATTTTTCCCAATTCTGTAGTTCACCGGCACCATTAGCACCACCTCCCCTCTTCTCCTTCTCCGATGCGACATCAGCTGATTGGAGTGACCGGTGAGTCCCCAAGTTCCTCCTCTTCTATTTTCTGAGCTAATTGGTAGCCTAAGTCTCTGTGTTGCACTACCCGCGAGCACCCTACTCCACCAAGCCGCCATGGCCATTAGCCATCCCCAGAAAGGCCACCCCAGGGCACTCCACCACCACCATTGTTGGTAAAAATTAACTAACATAGATAAATCTGCAAGCACACGGATACCGCTGTAGCTTTCACCCGGAAGTATTCCAAGTATCATATCCACAGGGAAATGTGTGAGACTAACTACGGTCTAACTTAACCAAGGGTAAGTTAGGATAAGATGTATATGATAAGTATTGATCAACGATAAATCACTCAGAGTACTCCTTTCTATGGCATTAGCATGGTTAGGTAGAATATTAGAGGAATAATTCCTAAGTCATTCTTAATTACAAGTTAAAGCATACATGGATTAGTGCAATTGCACCAAGTAATCATGGCTAAGATCATCTTTATATCTACACATAAGGGATATTACTTAGGGAAGATTAAGAATAGAGCTTGTTCATCCTTCGTAACAGGACCTTACGTGCGCCTATATTCGGGGAGTGGACTACAAAGAACTCAACGAGAGCGTCACATCTGCGAGCTACCACATGACCCAGAATATAGGGTGTATCCATAGGTAAACAATGTATAAGCACCACGCTTACACAATGTTGACCACTCACCTCGTGCGCTGCGGAGCGAGTGCTATACGAACTTATGCATGGATATAATGATAAACTATCTATACTAAGCATATAATCAAAATAGACGATGAACATTATAACAAAGAACATGAATAATATGAATACTAATATTGTCATAACAATTGTAGCAAGCATATAAAAGTAATGGAGATACAAAAGAGAGGGCTTACAAAGATTATACCAAATCATGCTCTTGACAAGATCGGGAATCCAAGCGAAGCCTGCTTGCCTCCCACTAGACCTAGCCTAACTAGCTATGCCCTAGAATATGGTGGAGCTCTGAGGATGATTAGGGTTTCTGTCTTCTCAAATGACTTATGCCTAAGGGAGGGGTAGGGGCTACTATATATAGGTCGATGTGGAGTAGGGGGCAAGGAATCACCACGTCATCGATTCGTGTCAACTCCCTCGATCACCATTGGATGAACTGATCTAAAACCGTCTTAGAATCAACGGTGTAGATCATAGAAGGAGTATAAGGCGGCAGAGGGCAACTGGTGGGCCCAAGGGGCCGGCCGGCTTGTAGGTGGGCCGGTGGGCCCCACTTGGCAGACTCTCAATGTCACGGAACCATCCAAATTATAAGAGCACAAGTTCAAAAACAATCGTTGAAACGATCAAATTCTCAAACTTGAGCCCATATAACTCTGGTAGTCCATGAAATCACGAGGGATTTCAAACCAAACCGAGAGCAACCAAGATCGTAGTGAATCAACATAACACAACACTTGTTACAACAGTTCAAAAGTAAACTCATACATTGGTGTACGAATAATTTTATTACAAAACCAAAGTAAAGATTAGTGTTGACGGTTCTTAAGTATCAATTATAACCATCAAATAAATAAAGAAAAGGACCTATATGCAAGCAACACCTAGAATTAGGGTTTGATCTAACAAAATTCCACGAGTTTTGCTGTTTATCTATTTCTGCAGGGGGTTATCAGGAAATACGGAAGAAAGGCCCACATGTCGGATTAATGACGGGATATTAACCGAACACGTAATTATCTTACATCTAGAAGATTCCAGAAGCCACGGGAACGAACGGGAGCCGTAACGGGCCAGGACACAGGGCGCCCGCCCTGTGCCCTAGGGCGCCCGCCCTGCCCCCGGGACCAATCAGGTCGAGTCTCGCGGATTATGCTCCACCGCCTTTGAGGATCAAGGAAAACCGTAGGATGAAGGTCGGTTTGATCCGACGGTCCAGATTCATCCAAAAGGGCTATATAAGCAAGGCCCCTGACCCCTGGTGGAGAAGACCCCAATTCATTATTCAGTTGCATATCTCTAGTTAGGGTTTAGAGAGAGATGTTCCCTCTAGGGTTCCCACCTCTTAGGGCTTAGCATCCAATGTGAAAGTAGAATTAGTTCTACTAGATTGAGAGAGATAGAGTGGAGGTGTAGATCGGAGGAAGCCGGCCTGTCGGTGTCTACTCCGAGGTTGTACCTGCGGGAGCAAGTTCTTCTAACCCGAGGCTTATTCTCAGGATTCTTCAGTATTTCGACTTCTAAATTCTAGTAAGTTCTTTGTTTTATTGTTCTTTGGTTTATGAGTTTACTTTGATCTCTTCGCGTAGAGTTTAGAGTAATCATCTCTAGCGTAAACGTGGTGTTTAAGCTAGGATACTCATAGATATCCCCTCGTCTAGCCGGACCGTGGTAGTAGCGAGGAACGTGACATTTCCGTAGCTACCTTTGTATTCCATATCCCGTTAGCAGGATCGATAGGGTTTATAGGTGCGGGTCGAACATCCTTTGAGGTGTCTAGATTCCGTGAGCCTCCCCAATAGAGCAGTAGATCATCCTTACCAAGGTTAGAACGAGAGTGCAGTTGCAGTCTTCTCTATACATCGCTCACATCAAATCACAGTGGTTGTAGCCTAAAGGTTAGTAGTAATAGATTTGGTTAGTCAGATGCACTCTTTCTCCTAAAGGTAAAAATATAAATACGATACCCAGGATAACATCTCGGGTGAAGTGCTCACCGATATCCGTGTGCTTGCGGATCCTATTTCCTAATTGCGTTACCAAATATCAACAAGCATTTCTGGCGCCGTTGCCGGGGAGAAAGACGGTTTGCTGAGATAACCTTGAGTGTTACTACTAGCTTGTATTCATACTTTTTATTTTTCTTATCTTTTTCATTCTTTCTTTTTCTTTTTACCAAAAATGGAAAACCAAGGTTCTATATCAATCTATCAATTTGCAACACCTTCGGAAACTGACCTTTTACCATGGGAGTCATCACAGCCTATCCAAACATCCCAGTATAAGTTAAGTTCAAGGTTGATTGCGATGATTCAAATTTATCTTTTTCGGGAAAGGAAGACGAAAACCCTTACCTTCATATTAGAGATTTTGAGCAGACATGCGATTGTCTTCGCATTGATGGCATCTCTGATAAGACTTTACGTTGGAAGCTTTTTCCTTTTTCTTTAAGAGGAGAAGCTAGACGATGGTATAGTCAGAAGGTAAGTCAACAGCAAGGTGAATGGGGAGTTTTAAGAGCCAACTTTTGTCTAGATTTTTATTCCCTTGACCGTACTGGTGACCTTAGACTCGAAGTCCTATCTTTTAAACAAAAAGATAATAGAACTTTGGGGAAATCCTGGAAACATTTTTCTGATCTTTTTAGAATCTGGTCCAAAACTTTTGCTTGAAGACACTGTTCTTTTATTTCACTTTTTTCGAGGTCTTCAGAAAGATAATAAACAAATGCTGCATACTATGGCTAGAGGTTCTTTCTTTCGTATCCCTACTGATGAAGCTAAGGGGATCTTGAATAGAATCCTAGAAGCTGAGATGGATAATGCCCTCCATGATAAAACCTACGAAGCCGAAGTAGACACTCTGCCAAATTTTTCATCTACTTTAGCTATCCCAGGTTCTGAGCCACAAAAGGAAGAAATTCTACCATCTGATTTCATGCTAGACATAGAATCCGATCTCTTTGCCGATTTTGGAAACATTTCAAACTACCATTCTATAGACCGACCCCAAAACGGCCAATTTAGCATTTGTTTACCAAGTGAACGTCAATTGAGAGAGCTTATCTCGGTTATGAGCAGCGAATGGTTAGAGGAGTCAGAGCTTTCCTCTGAAGTAATCCGAGTGGACACACCCTCTATAACTATACGCTGTGCTTATAATTCTGATCAATTTAACGCTCTCTATAATCCTGTTGTGGGGATCAATATTATGTCCGAAGCTTTTGCACTTAATTTATTTGGGAAACTTGTTTTAACCCCCACAACAAAGGTCATAAAGGAATCTTCGGGACGATTAGTCCCCAGTCTTGGAATTATTAATGTCCTACCCTTTATGGTAGAAGGCTCCATGGTTCATTTGAACTTTTATATCTTTAATATATGGGGTTTCGACCTACTGATTGGACAACCTTTTAGAAGACTCCTTTATGAAGGTCAAACTAGAAAGCTCCACATTTCCTTGGGAAAGGATTTTAAACTTCCAATTACAATAACTCACTCCTTGAATAATAAGACCGAGCCATATCTTTTGCCTGATCCTATGGAGGAGGTAAAGGCTGCATCTCTAGAACTTTTAGTTGATCCAGACTTAGAAGAGGAAGCCCCCTTCTTCACTGAAGAAGAGGCCGAACCTTCTGAACCTGAACCCTTAGATGAGTTTGCAGAAACACCTAGACCCCCCATAGAACTCAAAACTTTACCACCCGGTCTTACCTATGCTTTCCTAAACAATAATCCAGAGTTTCCTGTGATCGTTAGTAATAAACTCACTCAGGAGCAAACTCTGCGATTAATGACCATTCTTGAAAAACACCACTCTGTTTTCGGCTACTCACTTCAAGATCTCAAAGGAATCAGTCCTATGATTTGTACCCATCATATTCCGACAGATCCTTCTGTTACACCCTCTCAAGAGCCTCAACGTAGACTTAACAACGCGATGAGAGAGGTAGTTAAAAAAGAAGTTATAAAGTTGCTGCATGCAGGGATTATATATCCTGTGCCGCATAGTGAGTGGGTAAGCCCTGTTCAAGTTGTGCCTAAAAAGGGAGGCATGACTGTTGTTACTAATGATAAGAATGAGCTAATTCCGCAACGCACCGTCACTGGGTGGCGGATGTGCATAGACTATAGAAAACTTAATAAAGCCACGAAAAAGGATCACTTTCCTTTACCTTTTATAGATGAGATGTTAGAGCGGTTAGCGAACCACTCGTTTTTCTGTTTTCTAGATGGATATTCAGGGTATCACCAGATCCCTATCCATCCTGATGATCAAAGCAAAACCACTTTTACATGCCCATATGGAACGTATGCTTATCGTAGAATGTCTTTTGGGTTATGTAATGCACCAGCTTCTTTTCAAAGATGTATGATGTCTATATTTTCTGATATGATTGAAGAGATTATGGAAGTTTTCATGGATGATTTCTCAGTTTATGGAAAAACTTTTGATAGTTGTCTTGAGAACTTAGATAAGGTTTTGCAAAGATGTGAAGAAAAGCACTTAATCCTTAATTGGGAAAAATGTCATTTTATGGTTAGAGAAGGAATAGTGCTAGGACACCTAGTGTCTGAAAGAGGTATTGAGGTAGATAGAGCTAAAATTGAAGTAATTGAACAACTACCTCCACCTGTGAATAGGGATGAAAACGGATCGGATACGGACGGATATCACTGATATCGTATTTGTTTTCATATTTATGTCCGAATTCGGATTCGAATACGGATAGTATAAAAAATGCCGGATAGGATACGATTGGATATCGACATCATAAATATGTGATTTAAATATTCGGATACGAATACGGTATCGGATGTTAAATATCCGGACTCGGATACGGACGGATTAAAACCCCTCTGAACGGATTCGGTCTCGAATACAGTCGGATAATATCCGTACCGTTTTCATCCCTGCCTGTGAATATAAAAGGAATTCGAAGTTTTCTTGGCCATGCTGGTTTTTATCGCAGATTTATAAAAGACTTTTCATTTATTGCGAGACCACTTACTCTTTTGCTGGCCAAGGATGCTCCTTTCGAATTTGATGATGCATGTCTAAATTCTTTCAATTTATTAAAGCAAGCACTCATCTCTGCACCAATCATTCAACCCCCTGATTGGTCGTTGCCTTTTGAAATTATGTGTGATGCTAGTGATTATGCTGTGGGGGCAGTTTTGGGACAAACTAAAGATAAAAAGCATCATGCAATTGCTTATGCAAGTAAAACTTTGACAGGAGCTCAACTTAATTATGCAACCACTGAAAAAGAGCTTCTGGCTGTTGTTTTTGCCATTGATAAATTTAGATCTTATTTAGTTGGAGCTAAGATAATTGTTTACACTGATCATGCTGCACTAAAATATTTGCTCACTAAGAAAGATGCTAAACCTCGCTTAATCAGATGGATTTTATTACTCCAAGAATTTGACTTAGAAATAAAAGATAAAAAGGGAGTAGAAAATTATGTTGCTGATCACTTGTCTAGAATGCACTTTAAGGATCCACAGGAAACACCCATTAATGATTCACTCCGGGACGACATGCTCTATGGAATCAACAGGTCTGACCCCTGGTATGCAGATATTGTTAATTTTATGGTTTCAGGGTATGTACCACCAGGAGCGAACAAGAAGAAGCTTATTCAAGAAAGTCGTTCACATATATGGGATGAGCCATATCTCTTCCGAGTATACGCTGATGGCCTACTTAGAAGATGTGTGACCACTGAGGAAGGATTGAAGATCATCGACAGATGTCACTCATCACCATACGGAGGTCACTATGGAGCATTCCGTACACATTCAAAGATCTGGCAATGTGGATTCTACTGGCCTACGATGTACGATGACACGAAGCAATATATCAGAAGATGTGGGCCATGTCAAAGGCACGGAAACATAAATACAAGAGATGCTATGCCACTCACCAACAACCTTCAGATTGAGCTCTTTGATGTTTGGGGAATAGACTACATGGGTCCATTTCCTCCATCAAAGAAGTGTGAATTCATCTTGGTGGCGGTTGATTACGTCTCCAAGTGGGTAGAGGCACTACCTTGCAAACATGCCGACAATATCAGTTCGAAGAGGATGTTTGAGGAAATCATATTTCCAAGATTTGGAGTCCCCAGGATAGTGATAAGTGATGGAGGATCACACTTCATTGACAAGCGCTTCGAGCACTATCTATCAAGACATGGAATCCGTCACAACGTCGCTACTCCCTATCATCCTCAGACAAGTGGCCAAGCAGAGACTTCTAACAAGCAAATCAAGAACATTCTTCAGAAGACGGTGAACGAGATGGGAACGGCATGGAAGGACAAGTTACCCGATGCACTCTGGGCTTACCGGACAGCATACAAGACCCCAATTGGAATGTCTCCATACCAATTGGTATACGGAAAGACCTGTCACCTACCTGTTGAACTTGAGTTCAAGGCACACTGGGCCATAAAAAGATGGAATATGGACCTAGATATCGCCGGAAAACATAGAAGAATGCAATTATCGGAGTTAGAAGAATGGCGGGAGAAAGCATATCACAATTCAAAGATCTACAAAGAAAGAGTCAAGAGATGGCATGACAAGAGGATCAAGAAGAAGGAGTTCTCACCCGAAGATAAGGTATTACTTTTTAATTCCAGGGTGAAGCTTTTCGGGCATGGAAAGCTCCGGAGCAAATGGGAAGGACCATTCAAGGTAATTCATTCATCATCCCACGGAGCTATCACAGTTCAAAATGACGAAGGTACGTTATTCAAGGTAAATGGTCAACGTCTTAAATTATTTTTAGAGCCCAATAAAGAATTAGAAGAAATAGACGTGATCAATTTTTACCTTCCAATTAAAAATTAAAGCCTGACGCCAACAAGAGGATCGATGAGTTAGAGCATAGTCTTAGGAGGCGTGAGCGTCGCTGAGCTATCTAGATTAGATCTTGGGGCTATATATGTCTTAGTTATTATTAGATTCGATTAGGTTCGCTTATAATCAGTTTAGATCTATTATATTCGGTTATTATTATTATTCGGTTGTAATAAATGCCTCAAGATTAATAAAGATTATTATTAGTATGTCTTGTGTGTCTCTACTTTACTTTTGTGCAAGAAAGCAGAAAACAAGTATGGGGGAGATTCCCTCACATGTCACACACACTTCGATCGCACCACTCCATGAACCAGGTACACACTCTGCACACTTTTATTACACACTTACACACTCACCTTAGTTTGTGCAGAATTTTATCTCTCTAAACATGATAAATTAAAAGGATAAAAATGCTTATAATCATGATCAATCTCACTCTGTGATATTTCCTGGAAACCTGCAATTATTAAAATTATTAAAACCCTGTGTTGCTAAAAGTCATTGTGGAATAAGAGATGGTAAGGGTATGAGTACCTTATTCTTAGTATCTTTATTGCTTGGAGAATTTGTTTTAAAAATCTCAAAATTATAGCTACCATCCTCAAGTTTTATATGCCTGCTAAACATGAAAATATTAATTAAAGCTATCTGCTTTGTATTGAGTTTGTTCAAAACAAGTTAGACCCTTGTTGAGAGATTTATCATACTCCTAAGATCAAGACATTTTTATTCAGAAAGATTCACTCTTCCGAAGTATTATTGCGTTAGAGGCATGGGCTATGCAAAATTATGAATATATCGAGGAAATAAAAAGGAGCAAGTGCTCGATAACCTCGTGGAAAAAATGGACAAGTGTCCGGCAGTAGAATTAGGGGTACCTCGGTATCCACCCAAAATGAAAAAAAATGAGATATGATAAAAATATGATGGAAAGAAAATGATAGCCCATGGTCCCTCTAATAAGCAATATGCCAATAAGAGTGACAAGTTTTTAATTTTCAAAGTCTTTGATCTAAAGAGTATGGTATTCTTCTCCTCGGATCCGGTTTTGACCATACAATAAATGCAAGGTATGTATGCTTAAAGAATTATTTTTGCAAAATCAAAACAGCCTCAGAGAGAAATATAAAAGATAATGAGTGACTCTGAGAGCACCTATGAGGATAAAGGTATGCTAAGTTTTTCTTTTCAAAAATATGTAAAAACTCCAAGTGATAGGGATTAAGAAGAAGAAAGGCTCTTTACTCTGACCATATATTTCCCTGACTATAAGTGCACAGTGGATTTTTACAACACCCTGCAGGTATGAAAGAATGTTTCAACCCCAGATGTTTTATTAACCAACCTTTTCTCGAGGACGAGTAAAAGCCTAAGTATGGGGGTGTTTGTTGACGGTTCTTAAGTATCAATTATAACCATCAAATAAATAAAGAAAAGGACCTATATGCAAGCAACACCTAGAATTAGGGTTTGATCTAATAGAATTCCACGAGTTTTGCTGTTTATCTATTTCTGCAGGGGGTTATCAGGAAATACGGAAGAAAGGCCCACATGTCGGATTAATGACGGGATATTAACCGAACACGTAATTATCTTACATCTAGAAGATTCCAGAAGCCACGGGAACGAACGGGAGCCGTAACGGGCCAGGACACAGGGCGCCCGCCCTGTGCCCTAGGGCGCCCGCCCTGCCCCCGGGACCAATCAGGTCGAGTCTCGCGGATTATGCTCCACCGCCTTTGAGGATCAAGGAAAACCGTAGGATGAAGGTCGGTTTGATCCGACGGTCCAGATTCATCCAAAAGGGCTATATAAGCAAGGCCCCTGACCCCTGGTGGAGAAGACCCCAATTCATTATTCAGTTGCATATCTCTAGTTAGGGTTTAGAGAGAGAGGTTCCCTCTAGGGTTCCCACCTCTTAGGGCTTAGCATCCAATGTGAAAGTAGAATTAGTTCTACTAGATTGAGAGAGATAGAGTGGAGGTGTAGATCGGAGGAAGCCGGCCTGTCGGTGTCTACTCCGAGGTTGTACCTGCGGGAGCAAGTTCTTCTAACCCGAGGCTTGTTCTCAGGATTCTTCAGTATTTCGACTTCTAAATTCTAGTAAGTTCTTTGTTTTATTGTTCTTTGGTTTATGAGTTTACTTTGATCTCTTCGCGTAGAGTTTAGAGTAATCATCTCTAGCGTAAACGTGGTGTTTAAGCTAGGATACTCATAGATATCCCCTCGTCTAGCCGGACCGTGGTAGTAGCGAGGAACGTGACATTTCCATAGCTACCTTTGTATTCCATATCCCGTTAGCAGGATCGATAGGGTTTATAGGTGCGGGTCGAACATCCTTTGAGGTGTCTAGATTCCGTGAGCCTCCCCAATAGAGCAGTAGATCATCCTTACCAAGGTTAGAACGAGAGTGCAGTTGCAGTCTTCTCTATACATCGCTCACATCAAATCACAGTGGTTGTAGCCTAAAGGTTAGTAGTAATAGATTTGGTTAGTCAGATGCACTCTTTCTCCTAAAGGTAAAAATATAAATACGATACCCAGGATAACATCTCGGGTGAAGTGCTCACCGATATCCGTGCGCTTGCGGATCCTATTTCCTAATTGCGTTACCAAATATCAACAATTAGCGGAAGCAACATAATTTCTGAAACCATTTGAAGTCAAATACTGCCAGTACATAGTCACATCCTGCAAAAGCATACCAGAAGAGATACTACAGAGACCACGCCCATATGGTCTAGTCTTCACGCCCCCAAGGCGAAGACAATACTTGCAGCAACAAGTATGAATCTGCTACCTGCAGCAGGTGGGAATAAACCCTGAGTACGAGAAGGTACTCAGCTAGACTTACCCATCAAAAACCAGAAATAAAGTGACACCAAGGATTATGCAAGGCTGATATAAAGTGGGCTAGCTTGACTCATTTGCAGAAAAGCTTAATACAGATAAGTAACCATTATATGCTTAAGTATCAAGTTGATCATCATTAACCTGATAACTAGATTAGCACCTATACTAGAGCACTCACTTTATTAGGATCAAACAATATTAACCATATGATAAGTACCGATCGGATATCGGTACAAGGTTGGCCCGATCTTCACGACGGTAGGTTGATGAACACAAAGATAACTTGCTGTAGAACAGCGGATAACTAGCTTTATACCTGCCAAGGTTGGATGCGACCAAGCGACGGGGAGAGAGACATTGAAACCGCGAAGACTTCGACTCGATCTCCGAACGACCACAGAACCACAACCGGAGCTAATCCACACAAGACGGGGCAGCCGTACTGGAACCCGTAGAGCACGAATCAGTGGATCTCAGAGAGATCTCCTCACAAGTCCAGGAAGAACAAGGAAGAACAAGGGTTGAGTAAGCACTCGGCAGCTCGGCTGCAATATATCTGGGATTATCTCAAATTATCAAAAGTTTTCTACATCTGAGACATAGGGGAGTATTTATAGATGGAACAACCCTCCAGAATAGGTGAAAACACGAAGCAAAAATAAACTCGTCGCTAGTGTGAAAGGACCTCCTCGAAATGGCTCCAGTGCTGATTCTGTGTGGTTGTTTGACTCTGCACAGTCTTCAGTGTTTTGACAATAACTCCTTCTAGGAAACTTCAAATGACGTGCGGCTGGATGAATTTGAAAGCTAACTGGATAAGCTTTCACACCATGTGCACCTTGCTTTATGAAACTTTGTATAATGATACAGTTTAATACGAAGATTTGGACTTCAGGCAGACTGTGGACCCTCTGACCAGTCAACACTAAAACTGGTCGGACGCCTTGAGGAAAACTTCAAACTGGTCAGGGTTAGAAGCTTTCGAAAATAGACTTCAAGAGCTTTCCAACAAGTCCTGAATGACCTTCATAT
Organism: Saccharum hybrid cultivar R570; assembly: GCA_038087645.1. Taxonomy (NCBI): domain Eukaryota; kingdom Viridiplantae; phylum Streptophyta; class Magnoliopsida; order Poales; family Poaceae; genus Saccharum; species Saccharum hybrid cultivar. The sequence goes on along the minus strand of JAQSUU010000005.1, from coordinate 8,387,927 downwards.
CCTTTGGAAGTCAAAAGATATGACTGTTCTTTCTTGACATTCCTGTCACGCTGGACTGACTCGAGCTTGGTTCTTCGTTCTGGTTCGCCCCTGATGTATTCTGCTTGTTCTCTCTTGTGTACCTAAGCAATGTTAACACACAAGATTTAGGTAGCATAAAGTTCTCATTAGTGTTTAATTGAAATTCATAAAGTAGCGCGTGCACCTCTTGTTGTATCTTCTTAGCGCGGTTACGTGTGATCGGTCCTGCAGGGATCAGAGATGTAGCCGGAGAGGTCGGTGAAGAGGTGGAAAAGCTCGGCGAGATCGCCGATGCTGGCATGGTCATATCATCCTCCCCCCCTTCAAAAAGAGTCATCCTCGACTCTTCCAACCCAAAGAATGGAGAGAGGTCGGACACATTGAAACTTGTACTCACACCATAAGTAGTTGGCAGATCAATTTCATAAGCATTGTCATTGATCTTGCGAAGCACTTTGAAGGGACCATCAGCTCGGGGCTGCAACTTGCTCTTGCATTGTTCAGGAAATCTATCCTTGCGTAGATGCACCCAAACGAGGTCTCCTGCTTCAAATAACATCTTTTTTCGACCCTTGTTGGCACGCTTCTCATATATCTTGGTCATCTTCTCAATGTTGGTTCGAGCTCGGTCATGAAGACTCTTGACAAATTCAGCTCGCTTACTTGCATCGAAGTTCATCCGTTCCTGCACAGGTAAAGGCAAAAGATCTATGGGAGCAGTGGGTATGAACCCATATATGATTTCAAATGGGCAAAATTTAGTAGTCGAATGCACTGCCCTATTGTATGCAAACTCAACATGTGGCAAACTTTCTTCCCAAAGTTTTAAATTCTTTTTGAGAACAGCTCGCAGTAATGTTGACAGTGTTCGATTCACAACTTCAGTTTGTCCATCCATTTGCGGATGACATGTCGTGGAAAACAACAATCGTGTCCCAAGTTTTCCCCATAAAGTTTTCCAAAAATAGCTCAAAAATTTTGTATCTCGATCAGAAACAATAGTACGTGGCACTCCATGCAAGCGCACAACTTCTTTGAAAAATAAATCAGCAATATAGGAAGCATCGTCACTCTTGTGGCATGGAATAAAATGCGCCATTTTGCTAAATCGATCAACCACAACAAAAATCGAATCCTTTCCCCGCTTAGTGCGTGGTAACCCAAGAACAAAATCCATAGATATGTCTTCCCAAGGAGCACTAGGAATAGGAAGAGGAGTGTAAAGTCCATGAGGGTTCAAACGAGACTTAGCTTTGTGGCATGACTCGCAGCGAAGAACATGTCTCTCTACGTCTCTTCTCATTTTTGGCCAAAAGAAGTGGTCGGCCAACACTTGCTCTGTCTTCTTGGCTCCAAAATGGCCCATAAGCCCACCTGCATGAGCTTCCTGCACAAGTAAAATTCGAACAGAGCAATCTGGAATGCACAGTTTGTTAGCTCGAAATAAGAATCTATCATGCACATGATATTTTTCCCATCCTTTGCCATCACAACACTTTGTATATGGTTCAGCAAAGTATGAATCAGTAGCGTATAATTCCTTTATACTTTCTAATCCAAGAATTTTAGCATCAAGTTGTGTAAGCAAAGCATGACGTCGGGACAAAGCATCAGCTACAACATTTTCCTTTCCTTTCTTGTATTTAACCACATAAGGAAATGGTTCAATGAATTCACACCATTTTGCATGTCTTCAGTTCAGTTTTAGTTGACCTTTAAGATGTTTCAAAGATTCATGGTCAGAGTGTATCACAAATTCTTTAGGGAAAAGATAGTGTTGCCAAGTTTCCACACTCCGAACAAGAGCATATAGTTCTTTATCATAAACTGAATAATTAAGAGTTGGACCACTTAGCTTTTCACTGAAGTATGCAATTGGCCTTCGTTCTTGCATGAGCACACCTCCAATCCCAACTCCGCTTGCATCACATTCAATCTCAAATGTCTTACCGAAATCTGGAAGTGCAAGGACTGGAGCTGTTGTTAGCTTCTGCTTTAACTCATCAAATGCCTTTTGATGTGCGTCTTCCCACTTGAAAGGCACTTCTTTCTTAGTAAGCTCGTTCATAGGGGCAGCAATAGTGCTAAAATCTTTCACAAACCGCCGGTAGAAACCAGCAAGCCCAAGGAAGCTCCTCACTTGACTCACGTTCTGTGGAGGCGTCCATTCTTGTACGGCCTTGATCTTTTCTTCATCTACCTCCACACCTTGTCCTGAAATAACAAATCCAAGAAAAACTACCTTGTCGGTGCAAAAGGTGCACTTCTCAAGGTTAGCATACAATTTTTGCTCACGTAAGACAGCAAGCACGCATTGGATATGTTCTACATGATCGTCAAGAGACTTGCTGTAAATTAAGATGTCATCAAAATAAACAACAACAAATTTTCCAATAAAGGCTCTAAGCACATGGTTCATCAATCTCATAAATGTGCTAGGTGCATTTGTCAAACCGAAGGGCATCACCAACCATTCATACAGCCCAAATTTTGTCTTGAAGGCTATGTTCCATTCATCTCCTTCTTTCATACGAATTTGGTGATAACCACTCCTTAAATCAATTTTAGTGAAAATTATAGCACCACTAAGTTCATCAAGCATATCATCTAATCTTGGAATGGGATGCCTATACCTCACAGTGATGTTGTTAATTGCTCGGCAGTCCACACACATTCGCCAAGATCCATCTTTCTTAGGAACTAAAAGGACTGGAACAGCACAAGGTGAAAGGCTTTCTTGCACATACCCTTTTTTTATCAAGTCCTCCACTTGTCGCTGGATTTCCTTGGTTTCCTCCGGGTTGGTGCGGTAGGCAGTGCGATTTGGGAGGGAAGCACCAGGAACCAAATCGATTTGATGCTCGATCCCTCTCTTGGGTGGCAGCCCTGGTGGCACCTCGTCTGGAAACACATCCTCAAAATCCTGTAACACATCAAAAACAACACTTGGCAGGGTAGAGGGTAAGGTGTTAGTAGCAAAAAGAGTGTCCTTATACAAGAGTACAAAGAACATGGCATTAGGTTCACTCAACTCCTTTAGATCCCCTTTCCTAGCCATCATGACTAACCCTTCTTTCCCCGGTTTCTGGGTTCTTTGCAGCTGTGGGGTTTTATTTGGCTGTGGAAACTCTCCCTCACTATTTTTGTGGATCACTCTTAAGTGGTTCTCGCTCTCTCGCTGTTTCTTCTTGAGATCATCTTTTAAAATTTCCTCCGGTGTCAAAGGAAGCAAAGAAATTCGCTCTCCTTTGTACACAAAAGACAACTTGTTGGTTCTTCCAAAAATCTGAACATCACGATCATATAACCATGGTCTACCTAGCAGCAGCTGGCATGCTTGCATAGGCACCACGTCACACTCCACATGATCATTATATTTACCAATAGAGAAAGGCACAGTCACGATATGACTTACACGCAACGTTCCACAATCATTAAGCCACTGCATCTTGTATGGCTTAGGGTGACGCCGCGGCTTCAATCCCAACCTGTCCACTAATTCTTGGCTAGCAATATTATTGCAACTTCCATTATCAACAATAATTCGACATAACTTATCCTTGATCATGCCTCTGGTATGGAAAAGATTATGTCGCTGCCCATTCTCTTCCTTTTCAGCAGTGACACTTAGCACACGAAGAGAAATAAAACAGATGTGTTCTCCTTCATCAGGCTGAATCTCATTCTCTTCCTCTTGAACTTTCTCATCAAATATCGGTCCTTCATCTTCGGGATCACTTTCAGATTCCCATTCTCCTTTCTCATTCAACAACATGGTCCTTCTACTTGGACATTGGGCAGCAACGTGCCCACGGCCATGACACTTATGGCATTCAATCTCTCTACTTTGAGTGGAAGAAGTGGCACCAGAAAAAATGGTTGGGGCTGCTGAATTTGCAGCAGACCGCTGCTGATTTGCTGGTGATGATGCTGTGGAAACCGCCATCTTTGAATTAGCAATTGATGGAGAAGACCTAGCTGCAGCTCCTTGAGATCGTCCCCCACCATAAGAGGCATTGGACTGCTGTTTGCGCCATGGAGCAGCAATGGCATGATTGCCAAAAGATTTCCCTCGTGACTCCTGCTGAATTTTTTTCTCTGTACGCATAGCTTGATCAACGAGGTCTTGCAAGTTACGATATGGAAACATCTCCACATAACCAGAGATTTCTTCATTGAGACCATCTAGAAATCTTGCCATCTTAGACTCTGGATCTTCTCTGGTTACAGTCCGTACTAACAGCAACTCCATTTCCTTGAAATATTCATCAACCGATCTCTTCCCTTGCTTCAACTTTTGCAATCGGTTCCTGAGATCTCGCTGATAGCTCGAAGGTACAAATCGTCTCTTCATTACTTGCTTCATCTCTTCCCAGGTGTTAATATACCCAAATCCCAACTCAAGCTGATTCTCCTGAATTTGATTCCACCAAGTGAGAGCATAACCAGAGAATTCAACTGAAGCAAGGTTCACACGGCGCTGATCTGAAAGATTATGAATTCTAAAAATTTGATCACACTGCTCAGCCCATTCAAGGAACTCATCTGCATTCTCCTTGCCGGTGAATTTTGGAATATTTAACTTGACACGAGCAATATTGTCCGGTTCTTCATGCTGCCGACGACCACGGCGATATCCCCTATCTTCAAAATCAGTATGCTGGCGATGATACCGACGCTGCTCAAATTCCCCGCCATGACCAAAGGGATTTTCATCACCATAAGGCCCTTCCTCTTCATCATGGTCATCAAACTCTTCATCTTCAAATCGTACATGATGCCTGTGTGCACGATGCCCATGTACACGACGGCCACCACGCTGATCATCAAAATCAACACGGCGACCACCACCATGTCCTCCACGGCCATTCCCGAAATGATTGAATCCATGGCCGAAACTAGAATTCTCATCTCCAGATTCCTCTCGATGATGGTCTTCATGAGGGCGAGGTGGCCCTCGGCCTCCTGCCATGGGAAGACGCGCATCAAGCATCCTCTCCATTGCCTCCACAAGTGAATCAGCCACATGACGTAGTTCGGCCCGTGAGACAGGGGGCTCCCTATCTCCACGGTTCCCACCATGGACACTTGAATCTGATCCTGCCATATTAGGGACAGCAAGAGAAAGTGGAATAGAAAATTTATGGACACACACAATCTCACATCTTACTTACCCAAGTTCTTTCCTGATCTCAAGGACTGTAATGGTGCTGGTGTGGCAGCTTCAATGGAGGTGGTTGAGAGGTCGTAAGGATTACGAATCGATTGTCCCGGTTTAGGTTTTGGTGGAGCTATAGGTGGCTAACAAGGAGGGCTATGGTACTGTAACAAGGTGATACAGATCGTTCAAAACAAGATATGTATGTTGCTATCCAGTGCACCACAAACTGAATTTACAGATATAAAACTTGGGTTTTCAGAAACCGTAGCACAACCCCTTTCCACTTCTCTTCGCTTCATTTTTTTCTTCTTTTTTTTTTCTTCTTTTTTTTTCTTTTACTCTTTCTTTCACACTTTTTTTTAGATTTTTTTTTCTTCAGCAAACACAAGATAACATATGAGGGGTGCGGATAAAAATAAAATGAGAGTACGGCGGAAGGACAACGATGATGGTGACTAGCAACAAGATGAACGAAATGAACACAAAGAAACAGTACCACGAAATGGCTATAGGATTTTTTTTGTGGCTTTTTAGTGGACTATAGGACATGAACAAATCACAAATATATATATAATGGATGAAAACAGTAGCAAATGTAAACGAAGGATGGATATATAAGTGGATGATAACAAAACCTACCGTGACAACAATAGCTCTGATTACCACATGATAAGTACCGATCGGATATTGGTACAAGGTTGGCCCGATCTTCACGATAGTAGGTTGATGAACACAAAGATAACTTGCTGTAGAACAGCGGATAACTAGCTTTATACCTGCCAAGGTTGGATGCGACCAAGTGACGGGGAGAGAGACACCGAAACCGCGAAGACTTCGACTCGATCTCCGAACGACCGCAGAACCACAACCGGAGCTAATCCACACAAGACGGGGCAGCCGTACTGGAACCCGTAGAGCATGAATCAGTGGATCTCAGAGAGATCTCCTCACAAGTCCAGGAAGAACAAGGAAGAACAAGGGTTGAGTAAGCACTCGGCAGCTCGACTGCAATATATCTGGGATTATCTCAAATTATCAAAAGTTTTCTACATCTGAGACATAGGGGAGTATTTATAGATGGAACAACCCTCCAGAATAGGTGAAAACACGAAGCAAAAATAAACTCGTCGCTAGTGTGAAAGGACCTCCTCGAAATGGCTCCAGTGCTGATTCTGCGTGGCTGTTTGACTCTGCACAGTCTTCAGTGTTTTGACAATAACTCCTTCTAGGAAACTTCAAATGACATGCGGCTGGATGCATTTGAAAGCTAACTGGATAAGCTTTCACACCATGTGCACCTTGCTTTATGAAACTTTGTAGAATGATACAGTTTAATACGAAGATTTGGACTTCAGGCAGACTGTGGACCCTCTGACCAGTCAACACTAAAACTGGTTGGACGCCTTGAGGAAAACTTCAAACTGGTCGGGGTTAGAAGCATTAGAAAATAGACTTCAAGAGCTTTCCAACAAGTCCTGAATGACCTTCATATCCTTTGGAAGTCAAAAGATATGATTGTTCCTTCTTGACATTCCTGTCACGCTGGACTGACTCGAGCTTGGTTCTTCGTTCTGGTTCGCCCCTGATGTATTCTGCTTGTTCTCTCTTGTGTACCTAAGCAATGTTAACACACAAGATTTAGGTAGCATAAAGTTCTCATTAGTGTTTAATTGAAATTCATAAAGTAGCGCGTGCACCTCTTGTTGTATCTTCTTAGCGCGGTTACGTGTGATTGGTCCTGCAGGGATCAGAGATGTAGCCGGAGAGGTCGGTGAAGAGGTGGAAAAGCTCGGCGAGATCGCCGACGCTGGCATGGTCGTATCACCATAGCAGGTATAATAAGGCCATCATCATCATTATCATCAATTCTGAACCATCATTAATAATTAGTGTATCTACGCTGGAGATAACCAGTCAAGTTTCTCACTATCCGGGAGAGACGGCGACTCGAATCGATTCCAACTCAGCTGAGGGGGTATTCCTGACACTCACCTGGCAAACCCCGCTAAAGGCAGCCGTAGATAACCTTTGGTACAACTTAGGGTGGGCCCGAACAGCGCCGCGTTCTTGGGGATACCAGTGGCCAGGATGCTCAGGACTTTTAACTCACCTGCCCTTGGACCCTCTGGCTCCCTTCCGAGGCGACTTTCACTTTTCGACTTCGCAGCCTGAGTTGAGCTACTAGGCTTCGCGGTCGGCAACCTCAGGCCGGCCAACTAAATGTCAGGCATGCGTTCAAAATGACATAGAAGGCTCCAGGTCTCGGTCCTTAATCGACACAGACGGGGATAGATCCACACCCAAGACCTCCATGCCTTGCTGCTTCACTATCGTCATCCTGCCCGGTCTCATTTTATTTCATTAACACATGGTTCTTTTCCACGATAGCAAATATAGCCAACCGTGACCCGATAAGTCCCTATATCTCGCAGGTGACAGGAAATCACCCGACTTCTACCGGTCTAATTTAGCAGGGCTAAGCATAGATACGATCCTGTCTACTTAGGATTCAAGGTTCGAATTGCTGGACAAGGAGTGTTATCAATGCAGCAAGGGTTTTCAATCAATTCCTATAACGTAATGCAACAATACATATAACATGTATAGATAGATAATTGCTTTGAAAGTAGGAGGCTTATAATGCTCCGGGGCTTGCCTTAACCGAAAGAAGAGAGATCGAGGTTCGGCTTCAAGAACGGTTCTCACATCTTCTCCGGCTTCGTCGGACTGGATCTCCGGCTCCCGAACGGACTCCAACTTCGGGGTTCACGCCTTGTGGAGCTTCACTCGTGGCACGATTCTCGGCACACCTATTGCATGTATATGCACTCAATGAATTTCGTGTATGCACCAAGGATGACATGATGATTTATGAACATGTATGAATGATGCGAAAATGGATGTAATGACATAGCAACATCATAAGCACAAACCAAGTCATGTGGTGCTCTATTCAAATCACTTCGACGCAATCAACTCCAGTTCACACATCTACTTGCATATCTAGCCACGCTTAGCAATTTAAGACCAACACAGGAATTATCGTGCTAATGTGCAAGTGGTGACACAAACATTACAAAAGGTCAATCCAACTTAAACGACAGCAAGTCCATGCTTGAAGAACACCAGAAAGTATCATGTTACTTACCCCACTACTTATCTCCTATTACTTTTCCATTTAATCAATTAACTAGGGCAATAAGTCAATATATAGCAAAAGTACTCCAACAATTCTACAAAATTTACAGTAGTTACTATACACTGTACATAGGCTACTATAAAAATTTCATCTCAAATTGACAAGTAGATTAGAAGATATCATAATAAACAAAAGGATAAGCTATATAAAAGCATATTCAAAGCCACATCTATAATTGGAGCATATGACCTCCAAACATGGTGAAACTTTAACAGTAGCAACATCATATCATGATAAGCCTTCCACAAAATTTTCATAGCAAAAGGATCAATGTACAGTGAGATATCGAATTACCAAAATCACACATTTAAATAAAATGCCTATCAAAAGTAATTTCAAACTCCAGAAAACATCAACTAACTTGTAACATTTTAATACACAACTGCGTAGTACACATCTTGAGGATTCCAAAAAGTCCTCATTTACCTTTTTATGATTTTTCTATAATTTTATATGAATTTCCAAAGTTGGATCTCAAATCTGGAAAAGATTAAAACGAAAACATCTAAACCCTAGATGCAGCTACATGTACCCAGCTCTGTGTACCCCCAGGGGCTGACGACTGGGACCCGAGGTCAACCTGGACCCACACGTCATAGGGACAGAGGCAGGGCGGCACTTTGACCGGCCGTAGCTCGCCGGCGGCGAACTTTCCGGCAAAGGGGTGAGCACCAGCGTGTTCCCCACAACCCCGCGCATCTACTAGGCTAGATGGTTAACTGAGTTTGGGTTCCAGGCTCAGACAGTGGCGTCAAAGGCAGCATGGCCGAGCTGTGCGTGCGGCGGCGGTTAGCTGCGGCGATGGTCTCGCCGTCTCCGACGAAGGAGACCACCGGTGCGGCATAGGGACGGCTTAAGGGACTCGGGACGGAGAGCTAGTGCTGGGTCCAGCGCCGGTAAAGTCGCAGCAAGGTGCATGGCCGCGGACACGGCGACCGACGACCGTGGCGAGGTCAGAACGCGAGGCGTTCCGGCAAGCTCGGTAAGTGGATTGGCCAACGGAATTCGACTCAACCATCAGCGACCTAATTCCAAGCTAGAACACGTGCAAGAGAGGAAAGAGGGTGATGGGATGAGCATGGCCACGGCGAGGTCGATCTCGCGGCGATAATGGCGGCCATGGCAGCCGCTGACGACGAGGCTCCTCACCTCTGCGAATAACGACGACGCTGCTAGGTCCGAGGTGGAGAGGAGGATGCCAAGGTGTTGCTAGCGAGGTGGATTAGGGCGAGGTGCGGTGCCTGCGATGGATTCCGGTGGTGGCGTCGCTGCTCCTACTGCTGCTGTTCGTGGCAGAGGAGAAGAACAGGCAGAGGGAGGAAGAGCAGCAATTGAATGGCCGAGGGAGGCAGCAGGCGAAGCGCTCGATTTACCACTTCAACACGCGCACGCCGATGCCGTGGCACTCGCTCGCGCGACGCTAGAGCCACGCGGCAGCTAGGCTCAGAAGCTGGTCGGCCACGACATGCGAAACTTCAGATTCGAAACCTAAAGAAGCTGCAATTCTACTGCAAACATTTCTCTGAACAGAGATTTTCTTCCACCTCTATCTCCCAATCCACTCATCCAAAAACTAAACCATTTTCATCTTGTTGTAGAGCTACATGAGGACAACAAACAAGATTATATATGTTTGGTCTAGTTCAGCCTCCATTTGAAACTACAGCTCACTGAAGGACCTACATCGAAACTGAAACGTCCCATTCAGTCAACCAGATAGCCTGACAGTCGATATTGGTCGATGGTTATCTTCTCAACCGGTTCGATTTAGCCAACACGGTAGTAGAGTTTCGAGTAGAGCTACATTAGGTCTTCATACAACCCTACTGGCACTTGACCTAAATCCGCACGGTTTGCAAGTTACAGTGCTCCAAAAAGGACTGCATGCAAACGGTTCAGTCAAAAGATGACTGACAGTCGATTTCCAGAGAGTTGTATCTCTACAACTAGCTAGAGTTAGAGGAAGTCATAGAAGACTTTTAGGCAGATCTAAGTGAGATCTAGGTGCAAGCCTACTAGCACTTGAGCTGATTCATCACGGTTAGTGATATAAAGAGCTCTGAAAGAGGGTACTTGGAAACTAATGTGCAGTTAAGACTTGGCCAAAAATTCGAGCTCCAAAACAGCACAGCATTCAGTTTTAAAGCTACTGTTTGAGAGGGTTAGAGCTTGAATTAGTGAAAGGCGTAATTAGCAAAATTATAGAGCTATGTGTGGACTTCAATTTTATCAATTGGAGCTAGAGCTGGTTCGGTCGGGTTTGCAAGTTACAATGCCTCAAAGAGAGGTACATTGAAACTGTAATCAATTACACTTAGCCAATTTGTTAAGTGCTAAAACAGTACTCTAAACTGACTTGTGGGCCATTTTTGAGGGTGTTCTAGTCATTTTCATGAGAAAGTCATTAAACAACTTTTGTTCCTCAAAAAGTTTGCTACAACTTTTCTTAAGGGTGCACAGTCATACAAATACTTCTAGATGCACTTTTTAAATGGTCAAGCAAAAGAGGTCTATAGGTCAACCCTAGTCAACTATCACTTAGGAGCATAATTAGACAACATGGTCAACATGAACATGGTTCCATTAAGTATCCTAAGCATAGTTAAGGTACTAATGAACCTGTTTGACCAACTCTTGTATTAACTACACATGATCATAAGCATACACACTAGGAAACATACAAAACAATCAATTGAAACAGGTGAAACAATCAATTGAAACAACTGAAACAGAGACGTGCAACACTTGAAACATAGGATGATGCACATGTGATAATGAGATGAATGTGCTTATGTGCTGCCATGCAAATGTACAAATGCAAGCCAAACACCTGGGGTGTTACACTCAAGCCCTGCCTCTGTGTATTGCCTTCTGGTGTCTTCTAGATCCTTTCCAAGTTGTTTACACAGTGGAATTATGTAATTTCCTTTGACGAATAGGTCCTCCTTGGTAGTTTTCTAATTAAATCCTCCTGCAATCACATATTCACCAAAAATCGTAGAATTTATTAGTTTAAACCCCTATGCCTATGTTTGGTGATGGAATTAAGCATATATGCAGGTAATGTTGACGGTTTATAATTGGTGTTAGTGACCGTCAACAAACTCCCCCAAGCTTAACCTTTGCTAGTCCCTGAGTAAAGCTAAACTCAGCAATGGATCAGAAGTTGCTACAATGCTTTCACGCCTCAAAAGTACACATGCATTCAGTCAAAAATTCTCCTCTGGATTAGAATAAACTGATCTGACCTTCAAACTTACCCATATTACCTTCAACCATAAGGCTTCTCAGCCTTCACTTGGGTCTTGAGTAATTGGAATACAGAATGATCAAGTCAAACACTATGTCTCAAGTTCTTTGTTCCACCATTGTTTCAGAGTTTTTTTTTATAAGTTTTCAAAATAAAACTCAGAGATTCCATTGTATGACACTCTCAAGTCTCTCAGTATATGTGGTATTTGTGGATCCTCACCAAAGCAATAAAGATGTTATGCCTTTTCCTCTTCCTACCACTAACGCTTATGTGGAGTTCATAAGTGGGGTGAAAACTAGGGCATACTTGCAATGCATATATTGTAAAGTCAAACAATGGATCTAAGGAGAGTTGAGTCATACAATCAAATCAAGATGTGCATGTGTGTGGATGTATGGTGGATATATGTGGTGGCTAAATCTAATTCTACTTTGCTCCTTCAAAACTAATCTCTCTTTTGAAACTTGGAAACATTTGCTAGAGAACAGGAGCTATCTTATTCATCTCTCTTTTTTCAGGCGGGCATCTGAGTACCCATTGTTTTAGATATCTCGGACACTTTTCTATTTTTTTCTTATTTTTTTGAATAACTTTTGCATAGCCCCATGTCTCTTTTTAGCATTAAAATTTTTTGAGAGGTAGCAACAAGAACTTTGGAGCATTGATTTAGTGGGTATCCTATAGGGCGTATTTTTGGCGTTTTCTCCCAGTGTAGGAGTAAAACATTTTTTAGTGGATCTAGATGGAAAACATGTCTTTGCGCCTACCCCTAGTGTAGGAGTAGTGCATATGTGGGCGGTGTGTACATGATCTTGATTTTAAGAGCATGACAAACCTCTCATAAGGCATCAACAAAGCTTGATTGAACTCAATGTAAAGGAAGCAACATATATGTGAAAGTTTTCCTAGTCTAAATATCATATATGGCTCTAGTAGGAATTCAAGCTTTGTCATACGAGAAACTCATCATAAAAGATTTTTATGTTTTTCAAGAGATAAATCTTCGAAACTCTAGTATCACTAGGAACAAGATAAACAGTAGCTCAGACCATCTCATATCATATCCATAAATTACCTAGACTTAGATCAAGCATATGCTACCCATGAGTTTCAAGTTCAGATTAAATCCTTATATCAAAATAGTCATATCCAAAACTAGAGAGAATTCAAGGCTGAAAACCAGGTACTTGAAAGGAACTATGACATAGCAACTATTCATCATTTCCATTATAAGAGATTTTTTGAGTCCTCTTTATTTTATTCAGCTCTTAAAACAAATTAAAGCACACCAAATACACAACTTTCCATTTTTAGACCACACATTATTACTATAGCTATATATATTTATTATGAGTTTTATTTCATTTCATTCATCATTTTTTAACTATTTAAAAGAAACTAAAAAAATTAAAAACAAAAGGGGAAAGAATACTTACCTAGATACACGGGGGTGCTTCTCCCCAAGCAAGCTCTTTCAGTGCGGGTTCAGTGTTGTAAATCCTTTGAACTGGACTGCTCCTTGTAAAGCTCATTGATCAAGTACCTCGGTTTGCTCTGAAGACGAGGATTCTTGTGATGACACATTTAATGTTGATGTCACCTCCTTTCGTCAAACCTGTCTTGGTGTTAAGTTTTGATTTTAGTTTGACAGGTTTAGAACTTTTCACTTGTAGAAATTGGGGAGTCGACTATCTTCTCCTTACACTTTGCTTGAAGTGTGTCCTGCTCATGAGATAAGGTAGAGATCAAATGAATGGGCTCTATTGGTGGGAAAACACCAATAGAACCAGAAACTTTTTTTATTCTTCTCTATCCTTAGGTACTTTGAACAAGATGAAGTTAATGTTATGCTATGTTTAATTATATCATAGGTGATAAGATCAGAGGATTAAGCATGAATGTAGCATTTAAGTACATTTGGCTAAAAGGGTTGAATTTCTTAACCAATGGAAGGATTGTCTATCTCTTCATAATGTACCAATCTTTGCATGATCATGACTATCATCTTCCAGAGATAAGGTATGCAACTTTTTTAACTTATTTGGTTAAAATTATGAGATCAAGAAAGTGGTGCTAGTAACAAGCTTAAAGAACATATTGAGTTAGTCAGGGTGGATCAAGTAATGAAGTTGTAACCCAAACATGTTTGTTTCTTATTTATGTGCCTACCAGAATCAAAGAAAAACTCTCTTTCTCTTTTTTAAAAAATAATGACCATTTACCTTAGCATGTTGCCTTTGTCATTAGAGCATGATGACACCATATGACAAAGGATAGATGACTCATGATGGTCCTTCTATTTTTGCTTGAAGTTTTCCTTGTTCGGATAGCCTCACAGTTTAAACTGTTCATGAGCTTCTTGTCTCCTAGATTGTACCCTTTCTTTCTCATCCTTTTGTCATGCCATCTTTCTGCTCTTTAATCTTTTAACACCTTGTTAGACCTTCCATCTCACTCATTGTTTTATGCCTGCAAAGGATTAGTAGACAACACATATCTAAAGGAATATATAATTTTGAAACATAGGTTGTTTGTCTAGAATTTTGTAGTTTTCCTCTATGCTAATGAAAAGATGGTGTTAGAATTATTCTAGGATTATTTTTTGTTTATCATGTTCTATATAAGCATGGTTTTAAGGCAAAGGTAACTTGCAGCAAAAGACAAAGTGAGTGACCTTTGATACTTACAGTTCTTCCATCCATCATGAATGAGCTGTGTCTTCTTTGCATAATGTTATTAGAGTTCATCATGTGTCTTGCTTCATCTCCGATTTGAATTCATCTTGTGACTTACCAATATTGAATTAAGAGTTTTCTGCGTGGGGTTAGTCTAACAAAGTGACCAGTATCTCTATAGTATATTCTTGGTTCAAAAATCAACCTAGACACTATGTCTAATTTGATTTAGGAAGGCACTAAAACCTTTGGAAGTAAGATCAGCACTCCTAAACTAAGCACCATGCTTAATTTAAAAGATGTATGAACATACTTCAAACATTAAGCATACTATAGTAAACAAAGGTAGCATGAAAGCATTATAGAGATTTATTCAATTGGAGATGAAAGAGCATGATTATTATTGAGCAAATTGAGCATGGCTTAAAAGTAGAGACAACCAAAATTAGCAACATGGCATAAGATTTTTTTAGAGAAGCCCATCCCCCAGACTTGAATTTTGCAAGGCAAAATCAAGTTTGGATGATAGAACTCTCATGTGTGAATGTGATTCAATGTTGCAGGATAATTGGTTGGACATACCTTATGTCATCATCCTTCATTCTTTTTGCTTCAAACCTGGAATGGTTAGTGACAAAGATACCCAAAGGAATATTTTTATAATTATATTTCTATGATTATTTTACAAGGGTATCACAGCAGAAGGTGAAAACTCATATTATCTTTGAAAGTGCTTATTTTAGCATAGAAGCTTGTCCTTGGGAAATCTTCAAACTGCTCTTCTAATTGGTAAAGTGGTTTCTTCTCCAACACCAACCTTCGTGTACCTATCTCAAGATTCATGCCAACGAGATTTGCAATATTTATAATAAACATATGCATCTATAACCACCCTTTAAAAGTCTTTATGAACAGGAAGCATGAGGGGGTTCAAGATCTCATGTGTGGTAATGTTAGAGAGACCAATTGATTCAGGATATTTCTCATTCAATCATGGATTTGATGATGTGCTTATGAAATAACTTCCATGCTCGTCTATGTCATCTTTCCTTTCAAGCTCCAAGAGTGTTTCTTTATGAATGTCTATAGACAGAAACATTGTCTCCATCATTCCATGCCTATGACATTCATTGGACATTTTATTGTCCAAGATTTCCCTTGGATTGGTGACTCTCAGATTGATCTTGACTAAGGCCTCCTCCAAACTTGGGTGTGTCTTGTTTATTAAGGAGATTGACTTCACCATGTAGATCAGGTTTGGGTTCTATCATTAGGGGTTTGGTCTTGTCCATCCATTCTTTACTTGCAACAACGCATGTCGTTGCCCTTCTTGCTCTTCCTTGTGCGCGTCATGACTCCTATGCTTTGGGTGTCTTAGAGGATTTCTAGGACCATCATGAGTCTTAGAAGAAAGAATATAAAAGGGATCATCGGGGTCAAGGATGGGTTTAGAGATGAGTTCAAAACTTATATCAGTTGTAGGCATAGAAGGGGAGAAGATAGAATTGGCTTTAAAATGACTTGGGTCTTCTTCTATGGCATCACTAGACATGCCATCCTTGAATTCTTCTAGATGTCCCCCAAAGGGATTTGATTTAAGACACTTTCTAAGAGATCTCTTCTTAAGAGGATTTAAATTATATTCACTCAAAGGTCTTTTATGAAATTGGAAGTTTAAGCTTTTTCCAAAATCAACATCAAAAAGATTATCCTCACAAGAAATTTCAAAAGGTTGAATTTCTTCTTCATTTGGAGGATTTAGATACTGGGATGTTGATGGTTCGGGATTGATAGCTAAATCTTGGGATTGGAGTAGTTGTGATTTGGCTATCAAAACTTTCTCTTCTTGATCGGAAGATAATTTCTTCTCTTCCTAGGGGAGTTCATTATGAATGCTAGTGCAAGGAGTCTTTCCACTAATTCTATCAAGCATAGACCTTGCTTTACTAGCAGACAATGAAGAAAAGCTCCTCTAAAGGTTAGAACTTTTATTCAAAGGCTGACTACTCTAGAGATGAGAAAGAAACATAGACAAAATTTAGAGCATAACGTTTTCCAATCTCCTTGTAGACTTTCTATGGTTCAACTATACCATTGCTTAGCTCTTCACGTTAAAGAGAACAAAAATAACTTCCATCATAAGGTCTGATCAGACATGCCAGCGATACGCAAGCATGCACAGGTCTATGTGAACTCCCATAGGTGTGAGTATGGGTTTTTGTCACCTTCTCCCAAGAAGGATTGACCCCGAATCAGTTTTAAACACGGGCGTAGCTCATAACCAGGTGTTATGATATGCTCTGAAGATTTTGGTGGTTCTAGGCTTGCGCTCATGGGTTTAGCATCATGATATATGGGAGTGTTATCCATGCTAAAAGAAAAAGTAAAACAAATAAAAGATAAAATGTTAAGCTAGACTTAAAATTAATTCAGCAACCGTTTCTCCAGCAATGGCACCAGAAAGCTTGTTGGTAAAAATTAATACACACAGATAAATCTGTAAGTGCATGGATACCGCTATAGCTTTCACCCAGAAGTAAGTATCGTATCCATAAGAAAACGCGTGAGACTAACTATGGTCT
Source organism: Saccharum hybrid cultivar R570 (assembly GCA_038087645.1). Taxonomy (NCBI): domain Eukaryota; kingdom Viridiplantae; phylum Streptophyta; class Magnoliopsida; order Poales; family Poaceae; genus Saccharum; species Saccharum hybrid cultivar. The sequence goes on along the minus strand of JAQSUU010000005.1, from coordinate 8,371,036 downwards.
AACTTAACTAAGGGTAAGCCAGGATAAGATGTATATGATAAGTATTGATCAGTGATAAATCACGTAGAGTACTCCTTTCTATGGCATTAGTGTTGGCATTTCTTAGCACCACTACTAAAAATAGAATTACTCCTACTAATAGCAATGGCGCCAGAAATGATATAGTAATTATTAACTTGTCACTGTTACAGTAACCACCTATCAATTAACCTTCATCTCTAATATTAAACTAGGTTGTCATCCCTAGTGAGGAACTTAGAAATGTTTGTTAGTTTTATCTAGCATTACTACAAGAATAACACTAAATAGGAATCTATTATTTCATGTGACTAAAAAGAATATAAAGATAACAATGAAAAGAATTATGCAAGCGGACAGATAATTATACCATTGTAGCATTTTACCTAGAGTATTACCAGGTTGTTGATTTATAATTCTACCACTTATGACTATGAATACAATAGTATTGATAATTTATGAATATCCATGAGAGAATGAACTAATATCATATACTCTACTCAAAACAGGGATAAGTCACAAGATAATAAATAAAGATATATAAATGATAAGTACTTGATCAATCATCATGATAAATAAATAGTAACTCAGAGCACTCTAGTTAAGCAATAGGTTAAGTCTAATTAGAATATTAGAAAGATAATTCCTAAGTAGTCTTACTAACATGTTAAATGCTTAGTCTAATTAATTATATCTAGTGATCATAGCCAAATTATGCCACATAAGGAACATCAACTTAGGAAAGTTGGAAACAGAGTCCTCCTCTCCTTCGAGACCGGCGGGTTCTACCAACATCTATATATATGGGGGATGGACTGCAATGGACTCAACGTAGCTGTCACCTACGCGATCTACCACACGTCCCGTCATATAAGGGCATCCGCAGATAAACAAATATCTAAGCACCACGCTCACATAATGTCTATCACTCACCCATGGTCCTATAGGGTGAGCGCTATACGAACTTATGCATGGTTTCCATAATCTAGCTACACCGAATATAAAACTAGAGCAAACAATGAACATTGCTTTCAATGACATAAATGATATAAAGCTTAATGTTGACATAAACATAGTAGTAACGATACAATCTTAATGAAATAAAGAAATAGAGTAAAGTACAAGAGATATACCGAACCACGCTCTTGCCAACGTCGGGAATCCAAGTGTTGCTTGATCTCCCTCTAGACTTAATCTAACTAGCATAAGCTCTAATCTAGAGGAACTCTGAGGAACTAGGGTTGGCTCTGGATGAATTGATCTTTAACTGAATAACTTGATGACTTGATGCTTCAGGGGGGTGCAGGGGTCCTTATATAGCCCTAGGGGTTGAACGTAATCCCTTGGATCAAACCGACTTTGACGTAGGGTGGAGATGCATCCTAGGAGGCGGTGGTGGAATACTCTAGAAGCTCATGGAAGAATCCCCTCATAGGGGGCTGGGCGGCACAAGGGTGGGGCTGGCTGGCCCCACTGTTGACGGTCCTTAAGTACCAAATATAGTTATCAAATAAATAAAGAAAAGGATCCAAATGCAACCAACACCTAGACTTAGGGTTTTATCTGACAGAATTCCACGAGTTTTGGTGTTTGTCTGTTTCTGCAGGGGGTTATCAGAAAATACAGAGGAAAGGCCCACACGTCGGGTTTACATAGAGATAATAACGTGTTCACCGATTTTCTATCATCTAGAAGACTCCAGAAGCCACGAGATCGAACGGGAGGCCGAACGGGCCCGGAGGCAGGGCACCCGCCCTGCTCCCTAGGGTGCCCACCCTGGCCTGAGAGCCAATCAGGCTCCGTCTCGCGGATTATGCTCCACCGACCTAAGGGATCAAGGAAAACCGTGCGATTAATGTCGGTTTGATCCGACGGCCCACGTTCACTTGAGGGGGCTATATAAGCAGGACCCCTGGCCCCTGGAGGAGGCACTCCCTCATTCTCAATTCTTCAAACCCTAATCTCAGGAGGAGAGTCTCTGATCAAGCCCTAGAGCCACCACATCAACTAGATCTCTAGTATAGCATAGCTACATAGGATTAGAACTAGAAGGAGTCAATCTTCGATTGGTTTCCGGATCTGTCAAGAGGATTCTTGGTAATTCCTTTACTGTTCTTCATTGTTCATCTTTGTTCTTCAATATTATGAATACAACTTTGTTCTATTTCAATATATTGATTATGACTATGCTCTACTTGTTTATGTTTGTGATTATATTGTTCTTAGTTTATCGTAGTTATACGCTTGGCTTAGTTAGATTGGAATTATATACATGTTTAGGATCGTATAGCGTTTATCCATCGGATCCATGGGTAAATGATAAATATTGTGTAGGCGTGGTGCTTAGACCATATTTATCTGCGATTGCACCTTATATGCCGGATCGTGGGGTGGTCCGCGATGGTGACAGCTTCGTTGGTTCTTATATAGTCCCCCTCCCGTGTGTAAGGCAGGCAGAGCAACATTATTACGGGGGAGTGATTGCTATGTTTCTCATCTTCCTTGATAATATCACTATGCATGGGCGTAGTCCTTTCTCGCAATGATTGCCAAGTGTACTTGCACTAACTATGATATGCTAGACTTTATAGTTAAGAATAACTTAGGAAATATCCTTGTAGTTCGTCCTAATACCATGCTAATGACTTGCTAGAATATCTGTTGAGGTGCTTATCATTATTATATGTGGCTAGCTGATCAGATTAATTATCTTTGTCACCATTCATACTTTATCTATATTTTATGTGACACTTACCCCTGTATGCAAGAGATAGATGAATGCTCTCACTTATACATGCAATGATTGATACTCATTCCTATATTCCATTCCATAATCAACATTGATGTTAGTAATCCCTTCCCAGTGGTAAAAATATAAATAACGATACCTGGAATACTTCCCGGTTAAAATGCTACATCGGTATTAATCTGTGCGCTTGCAGATCTTATTTATTATTTATTTAGAAGAGCAGTTGCATATTTCAATACCGCGTCTCTCATGTCATGCTGGGGATGACAACTTGGCTTAAGTGGCATGAGGGATAGGTTCGGCATTTTTGGCGCCGTTATCAGAATTAGAAAACTAAGTCTACTTTTGGTAATGACGTTAAGAATGCCCAACAAGCATTTTTGGCGCCGTTGCCGGGGAAGGTTGATTTACTAACAAGGAATGAATACGGAATTTGAGTCATCATTCGCATCATTAAGTGATTGAGATCATCAATTCTCCCATACAGATTTACCCCTGTATTTTTTTCCATTCTTATTGTTTTGCAGGGTGATGTATGAATAGAGGACATCTTCCAGAAAATTTTGTTGACAACCCCGAAGCATTAATCAGAGGGGCAAGAGCCTAGCTCAAGAAGTCAACACTTCGACGCAACACTTCATCCAATTCAGAAGACCGCCGAAGTTTCATCCGGAATTTGTCAACAGAGTTCGCAGCCATGGCGAACAAGACGATCCGCGAGTTCTCAGCTCCCACTACGGACAACATCCGCACTGGACCTGCCGCGGCCATCGACATGAACTTTGAGCTCAAGCCAGGGCTCATCAACATGGTACAAGCCAACCAGTTTTGTGGGAAGCCGCACGAAGATGCAAGTGCTCATCTCCAACACTTCCTAGAGATTTGCAGCACATTCACTATATTAGATGTTCCCAGAGACGCCATACTACTTCGCCTTTTCCCATTCTCACTATTGGGGAGAGCGAAGCAGTGGTTCTACGCGACGAAGGATAAGAACACTACATGGGCACTCTGCTCTACGAACTTTCTGGCTAAGTTCTTTCCCATGGGCAAGACCAATGCTCTCCGTGGGAAGATTACAAGTTTTCAGCAACAACATGATGAATCCGTTCCAGAAGCATGGGAGCGCTTTCAAGATTACATCCTAGAATGTCCCCATCATGGAATGGAGAGCTGGCTACTTATGCAGACTTTCTATCATGGGCTCATCACTAGTGCTCGTGAGACCATGGATGCTGCAGCTGGAGGCGCATTTCTATCACTCACCACACCACAAGCTACAGCCCTTGTGGAGAAGATGGCGTCCAACCAAGGTTGGAACGAAGAGAGGACTCAAACACGCAAGAAGGGTGGAGGTATGCACCAGCTCAAGGAGGTAGACATGCTGTCTGCAAAGTTAGACCTACTCATGAAAAAGCTCGATGACAAAGCTGGAGACAAAAGAGAAGTCATGAACGTCTACGACTCTCACATGACTTGTGAGGAATGTGGAGACACTGGACACTCAGGCAATCACTGCCCTGAGATGCTTGAGGATGCAAGGTACATCAACAACAACAACTACTACAACCGTCCTCAACAAAATCAAGGTTGGAATCAACAGAGGCCTAACTACTCAGGTAACTACTCAGGTAATTATCAAGGTAATAACTCTTACAACAACAATAATAATTTTCCACCCCTGAGAGAGTAAGTGTCTAATCAAGGAAAGCTAATGGATAACTTGTCTAAGAAATTGGCATCCAATGATAAAATACTAGAAAACATAAATAATAGAATGGATAATTTCTCTACTGCCATCAAAAACCAAATTAGCTTTAATAAAATGATTGAATCTCAGTTAAATCAAATAGCTGCTGCTGTTCCTGCTACTAACCCCGGTATACCATCACAACCGGAAGGATTAGAATCTGCAAATCTTGTAGACATGTTTGATGCAGGTAACTATTGGAGTAATCCCGCTGTCGGAGTACATAATGACCTTCTGCCAGTCAAGAGAGGCGATCCAGGACGCCCCGTCATCCCGATCTCCATCGGCATGGTGGACTTCCCAGAAGCACTCTGTGACTTTGGCTCCAGCGTCAACATTATGCCCAGGATCGGACACTAAGCTTTCCTAAAGGAATATTAAAGAACATGTGTGTCCGAGTTGGTACCTCGTATGCTCCAGCTGACTTCGTGGTGATAGAGACCGGGTCCGATGAGAGGTCACCAGTTATTCTGGGAAGGCCATTCCTGAACACCTCGGGAGCTGTCATCTACGCCAGCGCTGCAAAGATCAACTTCAACATCAAGGGGAGGAAGGAGACGTTTTCCTTCAAGAACAAGATTACACAAATCCCAGAGCAACCCCAACATGAACCAAGGAAGAGGACCAACAGGAGGATCAAGCAGAACAAGAACAACCAAGGATGGACCGAATCAGCTAAGATGGTCACTGCAGTTCAAGGAGGTCAAGATGGTCGACTCAAGTCGCCCTTCCTGAACAAGAAGGACGACCCAGGTATGCCAAGCATTGAGTGCTCAATCAATGGATACTCCTTTCAGAAGGCGCTCTGCGACACTGGATCAGGTGTCAACATAATGGCCACAGTCACCTATCAGCTCTTGTACGGAACCATGCCCTTAAAACCAACATACACTCAGCTCCAGATGGCAGATCAGACATTCCGAAAGGTCGAAGGTATAGTAACCGATGTCCCTGTTAAAATTAACGATCATTTTGTCTATACAGACTTTCAGGTCATTGACATGGGAGACGACGAGTACGATCCACCCATCATCCTAGGAAGACCGTTCCTAGGCACCGTCAAAGCAATCATCTACATTGGAACCGGAGAAGTCCATATGCATTTCCCCTCTGAGAAGGTACGCCGCTACTTTAATGACCCTAACTATATAGTTGAAGATTCTAAGCAGGTCAGGACAAGAAGAAGGCGACGTAACCGTAACCAAAGGAGGCAAACCATCAAGGACGTATGGGCAGACTATGAAGGAGAGGTCATAAGGCCCGAGGATACACAACAGGAGACTGAAGCACCAAGTCGGGTATGGAAAGCGAAGACAGTTACACAAGAAGAGGAGGCGCTGCCGGAACCACCGTCTACGCCACCCAAATCCCAGGACAACTAAGAAGAAAAGAAGTCCTGTTCAGAGGACTTAAAAACACCGAACCCGTGCCAAGAGGTAAACTTGGTAGTTATCATTTTCCCTTTAATTATTGCTCAGTTAATCATGTTCATTATGACTAAAAAATAAATAAATAAATAATATATATTTTTTCTGTTCTATAAAAATGAAAAATAGAGAGTGACATTTATCAAGGAAGCTCAAACATGATAAAGGCTAGATATTTATGCTAACGCTTAATCAAGTTCCACGAAGCTTTGTTGTCTATTTGAGCTCCACAGAATTCAGGAAGACTAGCAGATGGAGGACATCCTAATCGTTGTCAGGGTGCTGCCGACATTCAAATACACCTCTGCACCTGCTAGCTACATCAGAAGAAATTACGTCAAGATCCAGCTTGGGGGAGAGCACCCCCATTTATCCCGATAAGTATTTTTATCTACATTTATACCTATGCTTTATTAAAATAAAAAGATGCATAATCATGAAAACCCAAATAAATATTTTGTGTTTATATATATTTGCTTAGTTTAATAAATAAATAAAGTAGCTATGCTAAACTGAATCTTGAAAATAAAACTCTAGCATGGATATGATGAATAGTTGCTCTGCCTAATTTTCAAATTTGTTCTCTCTAGTTTAGACATAACTGTTATAATTTAAAACTGGCTCTAAACCTGAACTAGTGGGAAGAGAACTTGATCTGAAGTCTAAGTTGTTAATGGATATGATATGGGAAGGTTGAGCTGCTGTTTATCTGTTCCTAGAGATGCTAGAATTCTGGAGAATTTTATCTTTGAAAATCTTTAAAATGTTGCATGATGAGTTCCTGTATGATGAGAGTTTAAATTCCTACCACAGCCATATATACATGCTTTTAGAATAAGAGCCGCACTTTTACTACTTACTGCTTATGGGCACTGAGTGTGGTCAAGCTGTGTAGACCCTTAGGAACTTGTCATGTGGTTAAATCAAGATTCACTTGCACGTTCACTAATACATGTTGCTTCTACTCCGGAAGTACGCATCCACATATATCCACTCATTTCCATCTCCAGATTCACCCAAAATTATTCTACTCCTGACCCGGGAGAGAATAGCCAAAAACATTATCCCATTCCTGTTATTCCCTGTGAAGTTAATGCTCAAGTCATTTCTACTACCACTTGCTATATTTTCAAAAGAGAGAGATTGCTCTAAAAAAATATAAATACGAGGAAATAAAAAGGAGCAAGTGCTCGGAACCTCGAAGAAAGAAAAAGTGAAACAAGAGGTAAAAATGGACAAGTGTCCGACAGTAGAATTAGGGGTACAAGATACCCACCTGAGAAAAAAAAGAAGAAAAAAAATAGAGCATCTCATTCCCCTCAAAAGTTTTAAAAAGCAAGAAAGGTATGTATTCCCTCAAAAAGAGCATTAGACTTTTGTTATCACCATACACCACTCATTCACCACACATGCACATCTTGATTTGACTTATTGACTTGTTTCTCTGGATCCATGGTTTGACTATGCAATAAATGTTCTATGAGTATGTATACTGTATCTCCCACCTATGAGCTCCAGATATCAAAGCCTTATTAGAGTAGGGTGAGAGAGAAGGCAATGTCACTACGCCTTATACCATAAATACCACATACTTTGAGAGAGAAGGCATATACCATTACTGCCTTGGTAAGGATCCAGAAATACCACAAAAGAGAGATCTGAGAGTCATACAAGGAATCTCTGAGTTTTATTTGAAAATTTGCAAAAAAACTCCAGAGCTATAGCTGATCAAGAATAAGAGACATGGCGTTTGACTAGACCGTTCTATCTTTTAACCACTCAAGATGCAGGTGACGGTTGCAAGCCCCATGGTGAAAGGAAAAATGAGTAAGTTTTAAGTCTTGACAGTTTACTCTAACTCAGGGATGAGACCTTATTTGAAAGCATATGTACCGTCAACGTTCAAAGGCGTTGCAGCAACTTCTGATCCATAATGAGTCTATCCTTGCTCAGGGACGAGCAAGAGGTAAGCTTGGGGGAGTTTGTTGACGGTCCTTAAGTACCAAATATAGTTATCAAATAAATAAAGAAAAGGATTCAAATGCAACCAACACCTAGACTTAGGGTTTTATCTGACAGAATTCCACGAGTTTTGGTGTTTGTCTGTTTCTGCAGGGGGTTATCAGAAAATACGGAGGAAAGGCCCACACGTTGGGTTTACATAGAGATAATAACGTGTTCACCGATTTTCTATCATCTAGAAGACTCCAGAAGCCACGAGATCGAACGGGAGGCCGAACGGGCCCGGAGGCAGGGCGCCCGCCCTGCTCCCTAGGGCGCCCACCCTGGCCTGAGAGCCAATCAGGCTCCATCTCGCGGATTATGCTCCACCGACCTAAGGGATCAAGGAAAACCGTGCGATTAATGTTGGTTTGATCCGACGGTCCACGTTCACTTGAGGGGGCTATATAAGCAGGACCCCTGGCCCCTGGAGGAGGCACTCCCTCATTCTCAATTCTTCAAACCCTAATCTCAGGAGGAGAGTCTCTGATCAAGCCCTAGAGCCACCACATCAACTAGATCTCTAGTATAGCATAGCTACATAGGATTAGAACTAGAAGGAGTCAATCTTCGATTGGTTTCCGGATCTGTCAAGAGGATTCTTGGTAATTCCTTTACTGTTCTTCATTGTTCATCTTTGTTCTTCAATATTATGAATACAACTTTGTTCTATTTCAATATATTGATTATGACTATGCTCTACTTGTTTATGTTTGCGATTATATTGTTCTTAGTTTATCGTAGTTATACGCTTGGCTTAGTTAGATTGGAATTATATACATGTTTAGGATCGTATAGCGTTTATCCATCGGATCCATGGGTAAATGATAAATATTGTGTAGGCGTGGTGCTTAGACCATATTTATCTGCGATTGCACCTTATATGCCGGATCGTGGGGTGGTCCGCGATGGTGACAGCTTCGTTGGTTCTTATATAGTCCCCCTCCCGTGTGTAAGGCAGGCAGAGCAACATTATTACGGGGGAGTGATTGCTATGTTTCTCATCTTCCTTGATAATATCACTATGCATGGGCGTAGTCCTTTCTCGCAATGATTGCCAAGTGTACTTGCACTAACTATGATATGCTAGACTTTATAGTTAAGAATAACTTAGGAAATATCCTTGTAGTTCGTCCTAATACCATGCTAATGACTTGCTAGAATATCTGTTGAGGTGCTTATCATTATTATATGTGGCTAGCTGATCAGATTAATTATCTTTGTCACCATTCATACTTTATCTATATTTTATGTGACACTTACCCCTGTATGCAAGAGATAGATGAATGCTCTCACTTATACATGCAATGATTGATACTCATTCCTATATTCCATTCCATAATCAACATTGATGTTAGTAATCCCTTCCCAGTGGTAAAAATATAAATAACGATACCTGGAATACTTCCCGGTTAAAATGCTACATCGGTATTAATCTGTGCGCTTGCAGATCTTATTTATTATTTATTTAGAAGAGCAGTTGCATATTTCAATACCGCGTCTCTCATGTCATGCTGGGGATGACAACTTGGCTTAAGTGGCATGAGGGATAGGTTCGGCATTTTTGGCGCCGTTATCAGAATTAGAAAACTAAGTCTACTTTTGGTAATGACGTTAAGAATTCCCAACACCCACCTGGCGGCATCTCAGCCTCTCGTTCGTTCCCGTGCCTTCTGGTGTCTTCTATAGTCTTCTAGTATATCCTTCGTCGCGATCAAGTTTTGTCCTTTTTCTCAATTAGGTCTCCCTTCCTACATTTTTTGGAATAATCCTACAAAAAATAGAGATTTACCAAAACTCGCGAAATTTGTCAGTTTAAACCCTAGACCTATGTATATTCTTGTACTTGAACCATTACTCTTGTTTATTCACATATAAAATGTTGGCGTTATCCACCGTCAACAATTAGGATGGTTAGGTAGAATATTAGAGGAATAATTCCTTAGTCATTCTTAATTACAAGTCAGAGCATACATTGATTAGTGCAATTACACCTAGTGATCATGGCTAAGATCATCTTTATATCTACACATAAGGGATATTACTTAGGGAAGATTAAGAACAAAGCTTGTTCTTCCTTCATAACTGGACCCTACGTGCGCTTATATTCAGGGAGTGGACTACAAAGGACTCAACGAGAGTGTCACATCCATGATCTACCACATGACCCAGAATATATGGTGTATCCATAGGTAAGCAATGTATAAGCACCACGCTTATACAATGTTGACTACTCATCCCGTGCATAGAGGAGCGAGCGCTATACGAACTTATGCATGGATATAATGACAAACTAGCTATACTAAGCATGTAATCAAAGTAGATGATGAACATTATAACACAGAACATGAATAAGATGAATACTAATATTGTTATAACAATTGTAGCAAGCATATAAAAGTAATGGAGATACAAAAGAGAGGGGGTACTTAGATTATACCAAACCACTCTCTTGACAAGATCGGGAATCCAAGCGAAGCCTGCTTGCCTCCCTCTAGACCTAGCCTAACTAGCTATGCCCTAGAATATGGTGGAGCTTTGAGGATGATTAGGGTTTCTATCTTCTTAAATGACTTATGTCTGAGGGAGGGGGTAGGGGCTGCTATATATAGGTTGTGGTGGAGTAGGGGGCCAGGAATCACCACGTCATTGATCCGCATCAACTTCCTCGATCACCGTTAGATGAACTGACCTAAACTGCCTTAGAATCAATGGTGTAGATCGAAGGAAGGAGTACAAGGCGGCGAAGGGCGATTGGTGGGCCCAGGGGGTTAGGCGGCCTGTAGGTGGGGCTGGCCAGGCCCACCTGGCAGCCTCTCAGTCCTCGCCTCGGTGTATTGACTTTTAGTGTCTTCTAGATCCTTCCCAAGTTGTTTACGTGGTGAAATTCCGTAATTTCCTTTGACGAATAGGTCCTCCTTAGCGGTTTTATGATTAAATCCACCTGTAATCACATATTCACCAAAACTCAAGGAATTTATTAGTTTAAACCCCAATACCTATGTTTGATGAAGGAATTAAGCATATATATAGGTAATGTTGATGGTTTATATTAGTGTTAGTGACCGTCAACAACCACTACACTCCTCACTCACCCGCACACACGTACATGTAATTAGTTGTCTAGGATAGGGCCTAAAGGGCCGAGTCCACCGCACGGTGTCGCTGTGACCCCTCCGGCGAGCCGCCACCACCACCGTGGGTACCCGCTACCATTGGAGATTGTTGGCGGTCCTTAACTCACACTTTTAACCGCCAACATTTACATAAAACAAACACTAAAACTTAGAACTAGAGCTTACAACTAATCAATTCCACAAGTTTTGGTGATTTTCTCATTTATAGGAGGGCATATATGGAAATACACATATGGGCCAAGAAATACAAGAAAACCATGGGAAGAGAAAGAGGCCCACTTACCAAACAATCTGGGCCTCAAACATAGATCAAAATGCCCAATAATGAACCCACGAAGTGGAGGCCCAAAGCCCAGTCCAAATCCATCTCAGGCTGCAGGAGCAAGCCCGGGTAAAATGGGTGCCCAGGATGCATCCGGACTCCGTTTTGGGCCATCCACCTATCCATGGAAAGCTAATGAAAAGATCTACAAGCTCACCAAATATGGGGCCATTTGGGCTAGGTTTGGGTGTGGCCGAGGCCCAGGCATGGCCGCTCCTCAGTGGGCACGTTTTGGGCCCATTTTTCTCTAGCGGTTCCATCAATACATGTGCAGGTTAGTTGCGGGGTGCGCTTCATGAGACAATGAACCTGGACACCAGAATGAGGTAGGTTTGGAGGGAGTAAAGGAGGAATATTCCACAGCACATCCTCCACCCTCCTCCTATAAATAGAGGGCCTCCACCTCTCACTCACACACCACTCAAGGGAGCAAGGAGCTTTCCAAGGGAAGAAGAGCTACTACACTCTACACTTGAGCCACATTCCAAAGGACTATGCCCTACTAGCTAGCTAGAGTTGTGAAAGTGAGATGTGAGGGTAGAGAGCGGGGAAGTGCCAGGCTTATCGGTGTCTCCCTGAGCTTGTACCTCTACGAGTATTTGCTTGGCTCTTTAATGCGATCTTGACTAAGTATTTGTGGTTCTTATAGCCTTTTATGTCTTTTGCTTAGTAGAGCTTTACCTATACTTGTTTGTGGGTTCATCATTTGTCCTTGTGGTGGATGCTCTAGTTGAGGGCCCTGATAAAGATGGATAACCCTCTTGAAAAGCTAGAGTAGTAGTCGATAGCGTAGACCTAGTGTCTGGGCTAGAGGCTACCTTTATTTGCCTCGTACTCCATGATTGAGGGGTAGGCGGCAGGTGGTGATAGCCCTATCTGTACTTTGCATTCCCCCACATTTGGGTATAGCATTGTTGATGCAAAAGTGGATCTGCAAACACAAAGGGCTAATACCCGAAATCGATATCCAAAGCGTGCCAGTCGATTTGACCTGTTAATCGACAAGGATGAAGATATGAGCACTTTGGTCCTGACAACAGCGATACGCCCGGAAGTCATGGCCAAGAGGTACTCACGCGGAACTCGAGGATCGTCGAAGGTCGCACTGAAGCGATGCAGCTCACCGAATCGATGAGAACTCGTAGAAAAGGAAAAATAATATGCAAATTGACGAAGTCGCCGAAAAGTAAATAGATGCAAATAGGAGTAAAAATTGGTTTTGATATTGATTGATATATCTCATTACATTGCCCTTCAATCTATATTTATACCCTGATCTACTGAAACATAACCAAATACGACTAGGACACCAAGTCCACATCTAAGGAAACACATGACTCTTATACAAATCAGACTCTAACAAACATAGAAAAGGAAATCAACTCCTATCTATTTCCTTGTCCGCCTTAATTATGATGGAATTCTCACCGACCTCCTTTCCATCGGCATACTTCCTGTTTCATCGGCAGCAGCCTTCAAGCCTCCCTTCATCGGCATCGGCAATAACATCTTCAACCTTAGCAATGCCTGAGTCTAAATCAACCTTTCCATCGGTCACCACCATTCATCGGCAACCTTCTTCACAAGCTGATTTTCATCGGCCGTCAGTATATACAGTAACTCTTCTCCTGCCGATTAGCCCACTCTAACCATCTTGACACGTGCCAAAAAATGGTGTCAACACATGCCCCCCAATTTCGGAGTATAAAGCATTGATGCTCCGAAATTTACTCCAGATAATGCTTGCCTTCGCCCATTTATCTTAACCCATTCTCCAAGCATAACATAATTTGTTACTGAATCTAATCAAATCTAGTTCTGATTCACGCACCTCAGTAAATATCGCATAATTTCTAACCATTCTTGCCCCGATTATGGTTAAGATACCAAAACAATAACCCATCGGCAAGATCTTAACGCTGCCATTTTTAGAACTAAAATATCTTATACCGAGATCTCTTCCAAATCATGATTACTTGCCATCAAATCTTCTGTACAATCCCTTGATTATCGTGCGAATAGTTACCATATCCATCTGAACCACCTCAACCCACACGCGCGCAGCATAGAAATAAGTTCAGAATACCCCTACTCCAAGCGGCCTATAAATAGATTTCTCCGGAAGGCTCGTCTTCTACCCTCAGACTCCAACCTTTGGCATTCTCTCTTTTCGGCGGCGACTCCGACGAACAACCGCACGACCTCAACCAACAAGAACTCCTTCCAGCATCAACCTCAAGTCCCCAGCCTATGCCCTCATCCTCCTCAGAGCGATGGCGATCAACTTTGACGTCCCTGCGGTTCGTTCTACTTCTGTTACTTTTACCTTGATTCCTTTGGTCTTTGCGAGTTCATACAGTTGGTAATTTTTCCTCTTTTTTCTATTCTTTTGATCCTCCAAACTTAGGAACTATGCAACAAACTAGTTATTCCAACCGATCAACCGCACTTTCAATGCCTAGGTCCAATGGGCAATCCAAATCCAACTGACTTAATCAACGCAGAGGTTAACAGAATCCCCTTTAGAGCCCAGAACTTTTCTCTGAATCTATGGAAAGATACATTCCGATCCTGGCCCAAAACCACCAAAGGGTGGAAAGACTGGTATTTGAGGGTAAATGCATCGATGCAGGTGTACTGGGCAAAACGGAAGATAAACCAATGCATTAGGCTATCTATTGCTGATATGCAGAAAAATGAGTCAATGATGATTGCTGCTGCTTATTTCTGGTCAGACACAACAAACACTTTCATGTTTGGACATGGCCCAGCCACCCCCACTCTTGCCGATGTATACATGCTTACCAGCTTGGATATCTCAACTACCGATGAGGGCTCCATCTATGGCAGAAAAGCTGAACATAGAGTGAATACCCGCAACATCGGGGGCTGGACAGGATACATTCAAGAATATCGAAGGACCGGGACAGTTAACCAGAGGGAACACGCCACATTCTTGAATATGTGGTTAGAAAAATTTATCTTCTGTGGTCGATCGGTAGGACCAACCAACGCCTTCCTCCCCGCGGCTGAACTCTTGGCCAATGGTGTAAGGTTCCCTCTTGGCCGATACCTTCTGAGCTCCACCTATCATCTCCTTCACCAAGTGTCTCAGAAACTTTTGCTTGGCGAACCCATCGGCAATTTAGGAGGCCCATGGTGGTTTATCAACATGTGGCTAAATGCCCACATGCACAAATGCCTGCAATGGGACTTCTTCGCCCAAGAGTTCCCATGAGAAATTGCCGAAGACTACGTCCTTGGAGATGAGGAATCGGCAACACGCCCACCTCTCAATTTTGGTGAAGCCATAATTGTCCTCCCTGGAACAGAAGCCAATGAAGATCAGATCGGCAGATTCTTCCAAAACTTCTATAATGGTCTTTCTCATGACCATAGGGCTTGGGTACCCTATATCGATGAAGAAAACAAGTTCCCCCTTCTCTTCAACTTTGCCGATGACGACCTGAACCAGGATACTGAGCTCATGATGGCCATCATTACTCCCAAGGCAATCCCAGTGAACACATTTGGTAGCGGGAAAAATACCAATACCACTTATGAGTTTTACAATCCATCGGCAGTATCCCATCAATTGGCTTTTGGGCAACTGCCAATCAAACTCTGCTTTGCCGATGTGATCAAACCCAGAGAAACAATCACCAATGGAACAGAATGGAGCAGGGTAGTGAGACTTTCCCCCGATGCCGATATTACAGACGTTGATCTTTCCATCTGTTCACCAACATCTTTCATCACTGAATCATATAAGCAATGGTGGCGAGAATGGAGGGAACAACTATTTGCAACATCCGCCCACACATATCGGCACATGATCGACCCTAAATACGCCATTCCCGATGATGCAGTAAGTTTCTTTTAACTCCCTTCTGTTTTTTTCTTTCATATATCGGCAGCTAACTTTCTCGTGACAGGTCGACGACCCAGTACCATCTATGAGCAAGAGTGGGAAACCCTTCGACCTTCGACCTATTTCCCCAATATCACCGATAGGCTACAACGCCCCCACCCTAGCTGCTTTAACTCACCAGAGGACCTGTGCCAAGACTATCACCTCCAAATCAAAACTAGCTACAGCTAGGGCCACTCCATTGGCTGCTGCTACAAGCCTAATTAAGGCATTTAAGGTAATAACCCTGTTTATTTCTACTCATGCCGATCACAAACTATATTAACATTAACCATCAGGGTGTAAGAGCCGCCGCTGGATCGTCATTGGCAATTCCTCCAACATCAAGCACCACTACCTCCAGCCAACCTTCAGAGGTATTCCTTTAACTTTACATTTTATCTATTAAATATCATATCTTACACTTGTTTTGCAGCAACAAATGGGTACATCGGCAAGCATACCAGGCGCTCAAGTTCCACAATCAACAAGTGCCGATGCCCCCTAGCCAACCGTTGCTGAGACCCAAGCAAAGCGCAAAGCTTTAACAGATGCCGAGGCTCAGCAAAAAATGATAGAAGTCCATGCTGGTCCCCACGTCTGTCCCAACATCTGCAAGCCAGCCAGTCGACGTAGCTGAGCAAGTTAACCCTCCTGTACAGAATATACCATCGGCCATCATACCCCAAGGGCCAACCACTGATGAAGTCACAGAAGATATTCCATCGGCAAGCTCTGCCGATCCTCCACACGACACTCTCCAAGCCGCTCCTTCCAACCAAGCACAGGAAATCGCCTTAAAGCAGGTAAGCCGATTGACCTAGTCGATTTATAATATTCATATCTATCCTTAACTGACTTCCTTTCTTCTTCCCAGGAACAAGACTCCCCCAACAGCTTATTTTCCTTCGCTATTGATGTTTCCGATGATGATGGAGAAGAAGCAAGCTCTTCCCTGGCACTAGGAACAATATCGGCAGAAATCTACGCCAAGTTAGAAGCTCTCCTAGATTTGTTACAACAGGATACTGCTCAATTGGTGAATGATTCAGATCCTGCAAAGGCCATTTTCAAAACAATCCGTGGCCAAGTTCCTGCCGATATTGAAGAAACCCTCTTCCCAGCAGTCCATCTAGAGAGCCGACAATTGCAATATCAATGGGCTGCTCACCGTATTGCCGATAGAGCCGCTCAAGCCCAGCTCAAGGAAGAGATGCTGCAGCTAAAACAGATTGCCGATGAGAAGCACAAGAGTATCAGCAACTTACAGACCTTGAGTGCCAATCTTAAGTAGAAAATTTTGGATCTATCGGCAAAGAGGATAGCTCTACTAGCTGAATTGGAGGAAGTTGAAACAACCCTAACTCATGCCAGACAAGAAGAGAGCTAGCTTCCCGATGCCATCAAGGCCCTTCAGCAAGAAAGAGACGTCCAAGCTCGCAAAGCCTTGGCCATGAAGAAGAAACTTAAGCCTGTGGAGGGTGTTGCCGATGAAGACATCAAAGAAATGAAGGAAGCCGACCAGATTCGCCTGCGCGCGATATCGGCTATCCAATCCTTATTAAACTTGTAAATCTTGTTTACTGCATCGGCAATTTATGAGACATTGACATCCCTATATAATTCTAGCCGATAGGACTGTTATCGGCACTTATACTTTTATGTATCCATCCAGATACTAGGGTAATATTTCTTTAAATATTTTCCATTTAATGCTCTGGGAAACACAACCCCTTCGAGGGTTTCGAGAATATATGCGTTACCAGGAACAGATTGATTTATCCGATATGGACCCTCCCAATTAGGAGACCACTTTCCAAACTTTGAACTTTTAGTCCCAATCGGTAAAATCAACTTCCAGACCGGATCTCCATCGGCAAACTCCTTTATCTTCACCTTCTTGTCATACCATCTGGCTATTCTTTTTTTATTCTCTTCGATGCTAACTAAAGCCCTTAACCGATGACCTGCCACATCTTCCAACTCATCCTTCATAAGAGTATCATAGTCATCGGCTGTCAGTTGATCTTGAGAACGTATTCGCCTAGAGCCAATTTTAATCTCCCAAGGTAACACTGCGTCGTGTCCATATACTAACTGATAAGGCGTTACCTTGGTTGCACCATGACATGACATCCGATATGACCACAAGGCTTTCATTTAATACTGTATGCCACCTCTTAGGATTTTCTTTAATTTTGCGCTTAATGAGTTTGATAATCCCTTTGTTAGAAGCCTCAGCCTGACCATTAGCTTGAGCATAATATGGAGAAGAATTTAAAACTTTAATTCCCATACCTACAGCAAACTCATCAAATTATTCCGATGTAAACATAGTACCCTGATCGGTAGTGATAGTTTGAGGAATACCAAATCGGTAAACAATATGCTCTTTCACAAAATCAATCATATTAGCCGATGTCACCTTTTTCAAAGGAATTGCCTCAACCCATTTTGTGAAATAATCGGTAGCAACTAGAATAAATTTATGTCCTTTACTCGATGGCGGATAAATCTGACCGATGAGATCGATAGCCCATCCTCGGAACAGCCAAGGTTTAATTATAGGGTTCATGGCCGATGCAGGCGCTCTTTGAATATTACCAAACTTTTGACACCCCTGACATCCTTTAAAATATTTAAAACAATCTTCAAGAATAGTCGGCCAATAGTATCCATTCCTTCTGATCATCCACTTCATCTTGAAAGCTGATTGATGTGCTCCACACACTCCTTCATGAATTTCACCCATCAAGCTTTTCGATTCATCACTGCTAACACATCTGAGTAAAACTCCATCTATGGTTCGATAATATAATTCATCATCAAGGAGCACATACTTGGTAGCTTGGAATCTTATACGTCTTTCAACATTTTTAGATGGATCCTTTAAATAATCGACAATCTCCCTTCTCCAGTCATCGGTATCGACTGCCGATGTTAGCACTTCTTGAATAGGCTGATACCCTGAAGCATGCTGAGCTAGTCGATTAGCCTCTTCATTATGCAATCGAGAAATATGTTCAAGACGAAAATCTCTAAATCCTTTCAACAATTGCAAACATCTTTCATAATATGAAATTAAAACTTCACCTCGGCATTCATAAATCCCAGCCAATTGATTTATAACTAGCATAGAATCACCAAAGATTTCAACAGCATCGGCACGTATCTCCTTAAGCAATTCTAACCCTTTTATCAAAGCTTGGTATTCAGCCTGATTGTTTATCGATGTAGCAACAATCGGCAATGAAAACTCATACTTCCTTCCTTGAGGGGAAATCAACACAATGCCAATACCTGCTCCTTCACCACATCTGGACCCATCGAAGAAAAGTATCCAAGGAGCAACCTCCAAAGAGTCCACTGAATCACAATGCTGAGTGACAAAATCAGCCATAACCTGCCCCTTAACTGCCTTAGTCGATTCGTAACGTAGGTCAAATTCTGATAATGCTAACATCCACTTGCCGATTCTACCACTTAATATCGGCATTGACAGCATATACTTGACCACGTCGTGTTTGCATATGACCGAACACTCGGCAGATAACAAATAATGTCTCAATTTGACACAAGAAAAGTATAAACACAGACATAATTTTTTAATGGCCGAATACCTTGTCTCAGCATCCACTAATCTTCTGCTCAAATAATAAATAACATGTTCTTTCCTTTCAAATTCTTGAATAAGAGCTGAGCCGATAACAGTATCATTAGTTGACAAATACAATCTGAAAGGTTTCCCGTGTTGAGGTGGAACTAGCACTGGAGGATTTATTAAATATTTCTTAATTTCATCCAGAGCTAACTGCTGCTCAGCTCCCCATCCAAATTCCTGATCGGCTTTCAATTTAAGCAATGGACTGAAGGCCTTGATCTTACCCGACAGGTTAGATATGAATCTTCTAATGAAATTAATCTTACCGATCAAAGATTGCAATTCAGTTTTATTGGCAGGAGCAACCACCTTGTTAATTGCATCAATAGACTTTCTACTAATCTCAATACCCCTTTGATGCACCATAAAACCCAAGAACTGACCTGCCGATACACCAAATGCACACTTATTAGGATTCATCTTCAATCCATGCTTCCTTGTGCACTCCAGTATCTTTTGTAGATCGGCTAGATGTTTTGTGATATCCCCAGATTTGATCACTACATCATCAATGTAAATCTCCACTAATGTGCCGATGTATTCATGGAAAATAAAATTCGTAGCTCTCTGATAAGTAGCACCGGCATTTTTCAATCCAAAAGTCATGACTATCCACTCAAACAACCCCACATGACCTGGACATCTGAAAGCAGTCTTGGGAATGTCTTCTTCAGCCATGAATATTTGATTATAACCTGCATTACCATCCATGAAGCTGATAATTTGATGTCTGGCTGCAGCATCAATCAATAAATCAGCAATCGGCATTGGATAACCATCCATCGGTGTGGCTTTGTTGAGATTCCTGAAATCAATACAAACACGAAGTTTCCCATTTTTCTTATATACAGGAACCACATTAGAGATCCACTCCGCATATCAACACTGCCGAATAAATTTTGCCTCAATTAATTTAGTTATTTCGGCCTTAATGTCAGGAAGTATATTAGGATTGCATCGGCGCGCTGGCTGCTGATGTGGCCGAAATCCAGACTTAATAGGTAACCGATGTTCAACTATCGATCGGTCTAATCCAGGCATTTCAGTATAATCCCAAGCAAAACAATCTTTATATTCTTTTAATAAATTGACTATTTGCTATTTACACTTGGAATCTAACTTAGCACTAATAAAAGTAGGTCTTGGCCTATCACCATCACCAATATCTACTTCTATTAAATCATCAGCAGATGTGAACCCTTGACGTAATTTTCCATCATTGGCAAACCTATCCATTAAAACTCTTCTTCAGAACCGACTGCTTGGATCGGTGGAATTTCATAATCGGCAACTTTGAGGAACTCTTTTTCCCAAACTTCTTCTGATATGCATTTGGTTCGTTCATAAGTATCTGATTCTGCCGATGCGATGATATAAGAAGAATCACCAGGAACAACCTCAATCTTATCCCCAATCCACTGTACGAGGCATTGATGCATTGTAGAAGGAACACAATAATTAGCATGAATCCAATCCCTTCCTAGAAGCAGATTATATGCACCCTTGCCATTAATAACAAAGAACGTTGTCGGCAAGGTTTTGCTGCCGATGGTCAACTCAACGCATACTGCCCCTTTAGCCGGTGACACATTGCCTTCAAAATCCTTGAGCATCATATCAGTTTTGGTTAAGTCTTGATCCCCCTTACCAAGTTTCCGATACATCACATAAGGCATAATATTAATTGCGGCCCCTCCATCGATAAGTATCTTGGATACAGGCTGCCCATCAACTCTGCCTTTCACAAACAAAGCCTTAAGATGTTGTCTCTCATCATCGGTAGGTTTCTCAAAAATAGCCATCATTGGATCTAGCGTCAACTGAGCTACTTGATCAGAGAGAACAACTTCTTCCTCATTATCATATAGTGCCAAAAATTCCATCGGTAATATAAATACCATATTAACATCTGTCGATGGGCCCTTATTTTTGTGTTTCACCTGCCATTGCTGATTGCCAGATGTCTCATTGGAGGAATTTTCCTCTCGGTATAGGTCCTCCTGACGCTCACGCTGCATCCTCCTTTTCTGAGTCCTTGTCAAACCCTCTGGGCACCATTGAAGGAGCTTAGTTTTCCAAACCGGCTGATAACAGGTCCCAGTTGATTCTACATGACGTATATTAGGATCCCTGTAAAATATTTCTTCATCGGGAACACTTGCGTTTGCCATCTCTTCAAGCTCCTCTTGATTCCTTGGAAAATATCCAGTGCGTTTACCAAGCCTCTCATGTACACTAAGTATGCCCTCCAGCCGATCATGCACTGATGCTCTACCTCTGATCGGCTCATTGATAGATAAACCCTGATTGCTAGGTTGAAACCTCCTTTCTGACCGATTGACTCTATAATAACCATTGCACTCCGGGCAATTTTCAACAGTAGGTAATTTAATACCTTCTTCCCAACAATGGATGAAAAATGGACACCTCCAATGATCCTTATGCCGATACCACTCTTCTCGGCGTCTCTCTTCTTGCTGTTGTCGATATCGTTCCCTTCGCTGACGCCAACCCTCCTGCTGCCTTCGATGGGTAATCACAATGCCAGGCCAAGGGGGTTTTCCGGAACTACTACTTTCTCCCAACAGTCCCTTACTTTTTGCATCATCGGTAGTTATCCGATGTTGGAGATCCACTGATGCATTTTTCTCAGCAGCTTCTGACGTCAACACCTTGGTCTTACCTTTGGCATCCAACGTATTCGCTGGAAAAGGGTGTTGATCAATTTTCATCGGCTTCTGGGTCTTGGAATTACCAAACTTAATTCTCCCAGATTCAATAGCTAATTGTAATTGTTGTCTGAACACTTTGCACTCATTTGTACTGTGTGAAGTTGCATTGTGCCATTTGCAGTACAGAATTTTCTTCAACTCTTCTGCCGATGGGATCACATGATTAGGTGACAGCTTAATCTGGCCCTCTTGAAGCAGAAGATCAAATATCTTGTCAGCCTTGGTGATATCAAAAGTAAACTTTTCTGGCTCTTTCTGACCAAAGGGACAAGATATCAGCTTTTTATTCTTAACCCACTCAGCTAAGCCGATAACTAGTTCTTCATCTGAATTAGAATCTTCTATCTCCCCGACAAATGATACCTTCTTGCTCCAATTCTTTTTAGGTTCAAAAACCCTAGTATCTTGATCAGAGATCCTTTGCACGAGATGACTCAGGCTTTCAAACTCCTGAGAAGCATATCTGTCCTTAAGATGTGGCAATAATCCTTGGAAAGCCAGATCGGCAAGCTGCCGATCATCTAGCACCAGGCTGTAGCACTTATTTTTTATATCTCGTAGCCTTTGTACAAAGCTTTCTACCGATTCATCATTACGCTGTCTCAATTTTACCAAATCGGTAAGCTTCTTTTCATGGATTCCAGCAAAGAAATATTTATGAAATTGCTTTTCTAGATCAACCCAAGTAATAATAGAATTTGGCGATAATGAAATAAACCATGTGAATGCCGATCCAGACAAAGATGATGAAAATAATCGAACTCTTAATTCATCTCTGCTAGCTGCCTCTCCACATTGAATAATGAAGCGATTAACATGTTCCATGGTTGATGTATCGTCTTGCCCAGAGAACTTAGTGAAATCTGGTACCTTGTACAGATTTGGGAGAGGAATTAAATCATATGCCGGAGGGTATGGAGTCCGATAAGAATAAGTATTGACCTTGGGCTTTATCCCAAACTGATCCTTCATAATTTCTGCTATCTTATCGACCCAAAAAGCATCAGCTTCTTGTTGACGAGCTGGCTGAATTTCTACAGGAGGTACCTACTGATATCCCTCCGCGTATCTTTGTGGCCCACGATCTCCAGCAATCGGCATATTTGCCGTTACTTGTGGTCCATTAACCTGCTGGAAAGGATTCATCGGCTGAGCTACCGATGCTTGATTCTGAAAACCAGCTTGCATATGACCTTGATGAATCCCCGCAACCTGCTGATTTTGCTGAACTGTATATTGAACAGGCAACTGTCCTGACCAACCATTATTAGAACTCATCGGTACAAAACTTGTCGATGGCTGGTAATTTGCTGATATTGTTGGATAATTATAACCAGCTTGAGGCATGAACTGGACTCCAGGTTGACTCATAGCAGGAGCCTTCTGCTGCATCGGCAGTAAGCTTGCCAATGGACTTGAATTAGGTGTTTGAACCAAAGGCATCTAGAAACCTCCTGGAGTTGGTTGCACAGTAGTTGCTGTGGCATATTGAGGCACTTGAGCCATCGGCGAAACAACCGATGGTATAGGAGCTTTTCCTGCTGCATCAAACACTTGAGGTAACCCAGGATTGAAAGCAGATGACTCCGGAGGCATACCATATCCCCACCAATTAGCAGGAATCTAGCTATTCTGAGACACGGGGCCTGACAAAGCTGACGCCGCTAGATCTGAATTAAGTTGAACTCGTCCTCCTGATAGTACCGAATCTGACCGTATCGGTGTAGATTGCATATTAGGTAAGCCTGCTGATACTAGAGGGGAAGTAACCTCTGTACCCACAACGGCCGAGGGAGCCGATGGAGTATTGACAGATGCCGGCTCTGGTTGGTGATAGGCAGGCCCAACGTAATGCGGTGACGCTTGCCCTTCTTTGAGAGTTCGAACCACAGCATTATGAACAGTATTGGACAACACATTGGAGTGATTAATCAAAGCATAATTTACTGCAGAATTAACCATCTCTTGAAGTTTACCCGGATTGGAGTCAAAGGTAACTTGCCGAGGCAACGACAAATCTTGCTTTTGGATGACTTGTCCGCTTTTGTTCAGGCTAAATGATTTCAGGCAAAGCTGTCTGTATTCTTCTATAGCCTTTTCCATAGCCTGCTTCTGCTCTTCCTTAAGATCTTCTTCTGATACCACGATGATGTTCCCCGCATCGATCTCAGGATTAAACATATTGATCAGATTTGTCCCACCGGGCGTGCCAAAAGATGTGTTGATGCAAAAGTGGATCTGCAAACACAAAGGGCTAATACCCGAAATCGATATCCAAAGCGTGCCAGTCGATTTGACCTGTTAATCGACAAGGATGAAGATACGAGCACTTTGGTCCTGACAACAGCGATACGCCCGGAAGTCACGGCCAAGAGGTACTCACGCGGAACTCGAGGATCGTCGAAGGTCGCACTGAAGCGATGCAGCTCACCGAATCGATGAGAACTCGTAGCAAAAGGAAAAATAATATGCAAATTGACGAAGTCGCCGAAAAGTAAATAGATGCAAATAGGAGTAAAAATTGGTTTTGATATTGATTGATATATCTCATTACATTGCCCTTCAATCTATATTTATACCCTGATCTACTGAAACATAACCAAATACGACTAGGACACCAAGTCCACATCTAAGGAAACACATGACTCTTATACAAATCAGACTCTAACAAACATAGAAAAGGAAATCAACTCCTATCTATTTCCTTATCCGCCTTAATTACGATGGAATTCTCACCGACCTCCTTTCCATCGGCATACTTCCTGTTTCATCGGCAGCAGCCTTCAAGCCTCCCTTCATCGGCATCGGCAATAACATCTTCAACCTTAGCAACGCCTGAGTCTAAATCAACCTTTCCATCGGTCACCACCATTCATCGGCAACCTTCTTCACAAGCTGATTTTCATCGGCCGTCAGTATATATAGTAACTCTTCTCCTGCCGATTAGCCCACTCTTACCATCTTGACACGTGCCAAAAAATGGTGTCAACAAGCATAGAGCTACAGGCTAGCATCGCTTGGTAGACCAGGTGATCTCCAGTGCTCGAAGTAAGCAAGTGGAAGTAGAGTATTGCTATCCTTAAGACCTAAGAGCTATAGGAGTCCGTCTCTACCCCTTTCTAACTCTACCCTTGTGTTGTCCTTGGACAAACTAGCTAGAAGAAAGTACCTCCGTTCCCTATGGAAAATATGATACCCTAAATACTTCTGGGTGAAGACTACAATGGTAGTTCCATACGCTTGCGGATTCTTCTGCATTCGTTAAGAAATACCAACAAGGTTTCTAGTGCCGTTGCCAGGGAACAATTGCTATTTTCTTCGAACATAGTTCATCCTCGTATTTGTATCTTTTATTTTTGTAAAAACAAAAATAGTCTTCTTTTATCTTTTCACCATGAAGCCAAGTTCAATTCCATACCCTTCCGCTTCAAAGGGGGATTTTTGTGAGCCACCACCTCTTTCAAAATCAAAACTTTCATATGGCTGTGAACTCCACCATAGTTTAAAAGCCATGGTTCGGGCACAACCCTTCTCCGGTTATGATAATGAAGATCCTTTTGACCACCTGCGAGAGTTCAAGAAAATGTGTTCATGCCTTAGCATCCTAGGCATGACACAAGAAATTCTTATGCGGAAATTGTTTCCCTTCTCCCTCAAAGGGGAGGTGAAGCAATGGTACACTAATGCCATAGTAAGTATGAATGGGGACAAGGAAGAACTTAAAGACAAGTTTTGTCTTTCATTCTTTCCTATGTCCCATATCAACTCTCTACCGAGGGCAATCCTCGATTTCAAGCAGAATGAGAAGGAGTCTATAGGTGTAGCCTGGGCTAGGGTTTCAATGTTAATACATGCCAACCCAGACTTGTCATTACTTGATAGTGTGCTTTTGCATCTCTTTTGTTCGGGTCTTGACATAGAAGCTGCCCTATGCCTTGACATGATCGCCGGAGGATCGTTTACACATAAAACTATGATGGATCAGAGGAAAATCCTTGATCAAGCACGCTTCTCCCGTAGTAAAACCCAACCATCTCCATAAAAAGGGCATGTCAAGCTTTGAGGGCCCCTCATTAGCTGAATCCTTACCCTTGGCATCCTTAGATTTGACTGTTGAACCCTCACCCGAACCGCGAACATCAAAGGAAGGAATGCTTCATCCTTCAGAGGTCCCTATCAAATTCTAGGATTATGGCAATACCTCGAAACACTCTTGGCACGAAAACCACATAACGAACAACGTTTTCCCTAACATAGAGCCTTAAAAGAATGGTTAATGGAGGTGAAACGTTCTTCTAAAGTAATACAGATTCTTTCACCTTCCACAACCATGCCTTGTTCGTCAAGGGGAACGATCCTAGAAGCCCTGCACAACCCCACAGTTGGGACTAGCATCATGTTAGAATTCCTAGCAAAAAATCTTTTAGGAAACATGCCACTAGTCCTGACCAACAAACTCCTCAAAAGTCCATTGGGACTATTTTTCGAGTGTTATGGGATTGCTAGGGCTGTGCCAATGAAAATAAATGAAACCGAGGTTTGTTTGGACTTCCACATCTTTGCCATCCTTGAGTTTGATCTTCTCGTAGGCCATCCTTTGGAAAATCTTATTCAAGAAAAAACTTCCCATGAGGGCCTTGATAAAAAGTTGAGAACAACTGTTTCTGCCACTCCTATTCCTTGTCTAGAAATCCCAATGGCAAAGCATAATCCCAACCACAATCCGGTCAAGGAGGGGAAGATCATTTCCCTATTTGTTTCACCTAGGCTTTCAAGTGAAACTGAACATCCATCATCACCCTCACTCGAGCCGAAACCATATTCCTCTGGCCAACATGATATAACCCTCGAGAAAGAAAACTTTTGGGCCATGGACATGCCTAAAGCACCAACTCTGGAGACTGAGGAGAATGATTCCACCATTAAGCATGAAAGTTTCTCTTTCGAGACCCCTCACTTTTCATGCTCACTTTTGGAGCCTCCAAAGTTCGTTGTGCTTAGTACCACCTGCTCCTACATAGATCACAACCACCTCTTGATCCTTGTTCACAAACTATTTAAGAGGATGGTTGTCGATGCCTATGTTTATCATAAATATTGCAGATCCCGTGGATGCATTGTGGTACTAACCTTGCAGCTTGAGCGATAATGCTAAATGTTTGGTGGTAAAGCTAGGAACTATACCACCATTGACAGCTATAAGATGAGTTCCCAAGGTCTAGCTTAAGACCATAAATCAAGCACTGCCGGGAGATACCCTGGATTATGATAAAAAACTTTCCTTTTCAATAAAGCAAGATCATGTTATCATGTTAGAATGCACCTTCAGGTATTCTTAGTTACTAACCTTTCATGAAAGAGATCAAGAAGAACAAGGGTACATACGTTATGTGAGAATATGAGGAGCTTCATCAATAATATACCATGGTGCTCTCTGGTGATGGAACACACTCAAGAGGAGGCCCTGACTTTCCACACTTGACTTTTACACAAAAGTCTAAGTGTGGGGGAGGATGGTGCAAACCTTGCCAAATTTTCCATCCACACCAAAGGTCACCTTGGCTAAAAAAAACAATGATGATAGCTTTGTCTTGCTATATAAAAAAGAGAGATAAAGAAGAAAAGAAAATATATATGATAGAAAAAAGTATATGATAAAAAAGGAAAAGAGGAGGATTCTCCTCTTCTAGACCTTTGCTATCATCAAGGCTTATGATCTATACACACTATCTATGTGTATAACTTAAGCCTTGTTGATCACCTGAGTTGGATCATGTGCAACCAAGCAACCGCTGCAGCAACTTCAAAAGCTCCATCCACATGTTGCCGGTAATTAGACTCAGGTATGCAAAGGTAAATAAATATTCACCAAACTTCTTTACTCATACTTGTCTCCATAAGATCATACAAATTCATGCCTCATTTGTTTATGTTACATGCTCTAGTTTGGGTGTATTCTATAGGTATACCCATAGGCCTTTTTGAATTAAGCATGGTACTTAGGTTAAAAAGACCTCCTTTAATCAAAATTTAACATGGTGTTGAATTCTAGTTAAAGAACCTAGAGTACTACTTTCATAAACAATGGTGGTAATCAATAATGGAGATAAAACAAGGTGATTATCTTGCAAATTCCACATTAGCCTTGCTTAAGTATACAAAATCTGGTGAACAAATAAATAATAATAACAATAATAATATAAAAATAATTATCATACAAATAAAAAAATAATAAAATTATTAAAAAAACTAATTAATAAATAATAATAATAAATTTGGTTTCCTGGTATTTAAACCGATAGAGCCCTTGCTTGTTTCCTTTTTTTGTTTTGTTTCTTTGTTACAAATAAAGCAGGTACAAGAATAAGTGTGGGGGAGATCTCTCAAGTAGAACAACCACACACTAGAGATCTCCCCAACACGTTGCACAACATCGAATGACCTAAATTGCAGAAGGATGAGACTGATAGTTTCAGAAAGGCTTGGCTGGACCTTTGGTCTAGCCAAACCACATCTGAATCCTTTAACTCCTTTATCTTCGACAGTGGTTTGTGCAAACTCTCTCCCTCAATCTCCATACAATCTTGAGTTTTACAAACATAATTTTGATAATTAAAAAAATGAACTCAATGAACTAGCTATGCTTCCATGCATATTTTGAACCACACTTTGCTTAAAATTTTGACATGTTCATAACATCTTTAAGATAGAAGCTTGCATGAAGTTTGTTTCATATACATGTATTTATGCTAGTGAGAAAATACGCTAATAGGACAATCATGTTGACTAAGTTATTGTGAGGTGTGATATAGTTCTGATTTAGAAGTCCTACCGTTTCTATTCAAAGCACTTGGAGAATTTGTTTTGATAAAAATGTTCTAAAAACCGTAGTATCACATACTCCTCTTTTGGTGAGCAACTTCCTACCAAGGCCAAATATAATATCTAGCAAGTTTTAAACCTTCTACACATGCTGCTTGTTATTGTGTTGAGTTTGGTTAAATCTTGTTGACCCTTGTTGAGAGATTTATCATGCTCCCAAGGTACAGATCACGTACTCCCACATACACTTGCTGCTCTTAGACTAGGAGTACGCAAAAACATGCCTCCATCCACCAAAACTCAGCTCCTAAACTGGGAGTAGACAAACAAATGTTTATTAGGAAAATACTCCATGTTTTACAAGATAGTGATCTCTCAATATATGGTTTAAGAGACATGGACTATGCAAAACTATGAAAAAAAGAGAAAAAAATATCTAGACACTTGAAGGTCCAAAAAAAGGACACATGAAGGTCCCAAGGTATTAAAAGAAAAAAATGAATGATGATAGCCATGTCTCAAAAATGAATAGTTAGAAGAGATCATATCTACAAAAGGAGTATAGTTTTAGTCCACCGTATAGTTATAGTTCACCTCATTCCACACACATGCACATCTTGATGTAAGAGTATGGCACTTCTCTCCTTGGATCCTCAATTTGACTTTACAATATATACAATCCAAGCATGCCACATTGTTTATCCCTACCTGAAGCTCCACATAAACCTTTCTAGAAGTAGGAGAAAACAAAAGAAGGAAAAACTTTGCTATGCCTTGGTAAGGATATATACACCATTGAGTGATTTGAGAGTGCCATTTGAGGAGTATAAAGTGAACCATGCTTTTGTTTTAGAAAACTTTTAAAAAACTCCAAGTTGCTAAGATGTGAAATTGGGAAGATGACTTTGTTTCAAGAGCTGCTCCACTTTTCAACAACCTAAGGAAACATGTTACCAGCACCACAAATCCCACTTGTGTAAAGAATGTGTTGGAATAACTTTCATGTATAGCTGTATATCTTAGGACGTTATGTTTATGATCATTTTTATCTCTAAAGCTTTGCTCGAGGACGAGCAAAGAAGTAAGTGTGGGGGTACTTGTTGGCGGTCCTTAACTTATAATTTTAACCACCAACATTTACATAAAACAAACACTAAAACATAGAACTAGAGCTTACAACTAATCAATTCCACAAGTTTTGGTGATTTCTCATTTATAGGAGGGCATATATGGAAATACACATAAATTGGCCAAGAAATATAAGAAAACCAAGGGAAAAGAAAGAGGCCCACTTACCAAACAATTTGGGCCTCAAACATAGATCAAAACCCTCAACAATGAACCCATGAAGTGGAGGCCCAAAACCCAATCTAAATCCATCTCAGGCTGTAGGAGCAGGCCCAGGTAAAATGGGCGCCCAAGATGCATCCAGACTCCATTTTGGACCATCGACCTCACGGAAAGCTAACAAAAAGATCTACAAGCTCACCAAATATGGGACCATTTGGGCCAGGTTTGGGTGCGGCCGAGGCCTAGGCGCGGCCACTCCTTTGCGGGTACGTTTCGGGCTCGTTTTTCTCTAGCGGTTCCATCAATACACGTGCAGGTCGGTTGCGGGGTGCGCTACCTGAGACAACAAAACCTAGATGCCAGAATGAGGTCCATTTGGAGGGAGTAAAGGAGGAATATTCCATGGCACACCCTCCATCCTCCTCCTATAAATAGAGGGCCTCCCCCCTCTCACTCACACACCACTCAAGGGTGCAAGGAGCATTCCAAGGGAAGAAGAGCTACTACATGCTACACTTGAGCCATATTCCAAAGGGCTATGCCCTACTAGCTAGCTAGAGTTGTGAAAGTGAGATGTGGGGGAAGAGAGCGGGGAAGCGCTAGGCTTGTCAGTGTCTCCCTGAGCTTGTACCTCTACAAGTATTTGCTTGGCTCCTTAACGGGATCTTGACTAAGTAAGTATTCGTGGTTCTTATAGCCTTTTATGTCTTTTGTTTAGTTGAGCTTTACCTATACTTGTTTGCGGGTTTGTCATTCATCCTTGTGGTGGATGCTCTAGTTGAGGGCCCTAATAAAGATGGATAACCCTCTCAGAAAGCTAGAGTAGTAGTCGATAGCATAGACGTGGTGTCTAGGCTAGAGGCTACCTTTGTTTGCCTCGTCCTCCATGGTTGAGGGGTAGGCGGCAGGTGGCGACAGCCCTGTCCGTCCTTTGCATTCCCCCACGTTTGGGTATGGCGTAGAGCTATAGGCTGGTATCATTTGGTAGACTAGGTGATCTCTAGTGCCCGAAGTAAGCAAGTAGATGTAGAGTATCGCTATCCTTAAGACCTAAGAGCTATAGGAGTCTGTCTCTACCCCTTTCCAACTCTACCCTTGTGTTGTCCTTGGACGAACTAGCTAGAAGAAAGTACCTCCATTCCCTATGGAAAATACGATACCCTAAATACTTCTAGGTGAAGGCTACAATGGTACTTCTGTACGCTTGCGGATTCTTCTGCATTCATAAAGAAATACCAACAGAGATCCCACCACCGGCTGCGGCGTGACCCCACAAGCACCGTACACCCTTCATCCATCACTACCGAGGGCCAACGCCACCGACATAATCAACCCTGGCACGCTCGGGCCTCCATCCCCTGTTCTGGCATCATGGCGGCCAGCTCCGTTTGTCGCTGTCACCTCTCCTCCCCATTCTCTGTCTCTGTCATGTGGGGCTAGGTGGAAATGGCGTTGCCATCATCCTTCTGTCCCCGTCCGTTCCCCTCTCTCTCCCTTTTCACTAACACATGGGCTTGAGGCCATAACACTAATGCCGTCATCGCTGTTGACATAGGCAGGGTGGCCCGCCTATCATCCGCACACATAGCGCGGGGTACACTTTAGAAAATGCTAGGTACACCCGGCTAGTGTATATAGAGAATTAGAAATACACCTTCCTAGCTTGGAAAAAATCTAGAAAATTTGTAAATAAACTAGATGCATTAGGATATTTAATCAAGTAGTTAGCACAAATTTTCATGCACTAGAAAATGCATATAAAATTCCACCTAGTTAAATAGCTATTGAATAAACTTCTAAAATACATAACTCTTAAACCCTAACTCCTTTTCACATGAAACCACCTCTAAAATCCATCTAAAATCCAACCCTATCATATGCACCTAGTGCCACCATAAAGTTCTATGTTTGCTTTTGCCCTTTCTATTGCGGTTAGCAGTAGTCTTATTTCGATCGATACGACCGACAGACAACGGTAATCATCAGGAGGATAAAGACCCAAATTTTTTAGATGTGCTGGAAGGTGACAACAACAAAGGCAAGTCCTAGCTCCCCTCCCTATCATCTTATTTTAAACTACTAAAATGCTAAAACATGACTATGAGATTATTACCCTAGAATATGAGCTCGATTAATGCGATATGCTTAAGATAAAGGGTTATCTTGTTATTTTATGAGTTCCACGTTATGAATTGATTTAGGGATAATAATGGAACTTAAATTCTATTAAACCTAAAACTAAACCCTAACATGGGGTGAGTGGAGGTAAATGATGGAGGTAGTTTACCATGGCAGGGATACCTAGAGAGGATTCTTGTGGGAGATACTCGCCTCGATCACATAAGGACCGGTTCGTAGTCCCTCTTGCCTAGTGAGTTTTTACGTACAGCCACATGTCTATATGGGTAGGCTTGATCTCACACCCCGTTACAAAAAGTATAATTTCTACTAGGAGGCTAGAGTAGGCAATGGAATATCAGGAGCTGACACAGGGGAAAGGTTTTCTTCCATGGTCCAGTTGGCGTGGATGCTATGTGATCTTCCATGTTAATCTTTTGTTTTGGCCACATTCGGGCCCTTGTTTTCTTGGTTGTGTTCGAGCCATGTTTTTCTTTTGTGATGATTTGGTATCATCATGTTTGGGGGATTCGGTATCTTCCCGGTTTTGTGTTTCTAACCCCTGAGAAGTTGTAGTAGAGTTATATGGACATCTAAGGTCGCGTACATTCGAGTACAAGGTCTCGTTTGGTCTATTTTGTCCACTGATCATGGATGAGTTTGCACTTATCGTGTGGGGAAATTTGTATGCCTCTGCAGAGTTTATTTAAATCTATTCGAATAGCCATGTCCTTGGAATGGGCAAATGCTAGGATGGGATACTATAATTAATTTTACTTTTATGTGTAATGAAACTGGTAATGGAATTGATGTTGATCTGGGTACTAGTGGGAATGGTAATACTCCGCTAGGACCCAACCCTTAATTATAATCACCACTACACTTATATTTCACCCTATGGTTAGGGCTTGCTGAGTACGTATGTACTCACCAGTTGTTGACTCACAGACCTCGGCACAGAAGAAGACTATGACTTTGATGAAGAAGCATACCACGAGGATTAGAGTACCCACTAGGAGATTCGTTCATAGGAGTATGACATTGAGGCTAGGGTTTCGATCGTGCTCAAGTTGCCTGTGGAATAGGACACCGCTTCGATATATAATAATCCTGTTCTAGAGACCATCAATAAAGCCGTTTCACGGCCATAGTCTTCCGCTAGATATGTAGCCTATGACCATGCCCCTTTGGGCCACTGTTGTAAGACCTTATTTCTAGATATCAATAAAGCTTGGATCCTTTTATTATACATCTGTGTACCATTCTTGTGTTTTGTGCGTATTTGTGCGTGCCTGGCACAAATATGGATGCACTTAGGACTCTCAAATTGAGGGACCGATAGAGTGGTATCAGAGCCAAGCATGACCATAGGACGAAGCCTTGGAATGCATTAGATAGTTTTATAGCAATAGGAATAACCACAACCCTAGCAATAATATAATTGATGAACCCTTCTCATTGTCGTTTCCCATTTTTGTCGCATAAATGTTCTAACCCTGTGCTGAACTTTTGCAGCAATGGATGATACATGGGAATGTTCGGACTGTTTGACCGCTGGAGGATTCCCACCGCTCCTCTAGGAGACACTTTAGCACTTGGGTTACACTGAGCCTCCTAGTACTACTATTGTGAGTGCGATGTGAAGGGTGTACTCAAGTGCGAGATGCACCTACATATTACCGAGCGTCCAACAAACACTGAGTTCAGGGTCAGATGCATCCCAGCAATCAGAAGAGAACTAAGTGACACATGCCATATTGTTGCATGTTGGGCTCTCATGAACATTTTTCTGGAATATGAAGCAGAAATCAACAACACTCATGCAAAGTTCTTCCTAGGGATGGATCATACTTCTCTTGTTTAGCGCAAGAAGATTAAGGCAGTGGAAAAGGCAAAGCCACAAGCACCAGAGTACACTCTCATGACTACAGCCAAGTACCTACATGCCCTTGACACTCTCTACAAGAACTAGGAAATAGAGTTGAAGATAAAGAACACCAAACTCAAGGAAGCAAAAGTTGAAGCACAAGCATTAAGGATGGAGCTACTCATGCTAAACTCACAACTATCGACCATGAGGAAGAAAAGGAACAATGCAAGCAAGAGCAATAGAAGGCCCTTGAGTGCCCAAAGATGAGAAAGAGAAGGAGAGCCTACTGAAGAATCAATTACCCACAACAACAAGAAGACCGCTGGGAATGCAAAGACCATTGGACCCCCTCGAGTTCTTTCAAGACTGGATGCTAAGGGACATGCATGTGTACCTCATGGTGGGACCTTCATGAGACACAGTTCTTGTAAAATAAATAATGAGAATTGTAGTAGCTAGTAGTAGTGTCAAGTAGCTAGTAGTGTCTAGTCGCTAGTAGTAGTGCCTAGAATCCGAGTAGTAGTAGTACGCTGTTGATGGTAGTTAACAACTATTATAAACCATCAAAGAAACATGTATAAGGGCACAATTATGATCACCAACAAAGGTCTAGGGGGTTTAAACTAACAAATTTCATAAGTTTTGGTGAATCTATTATTTCTATAGGGTTTATTCAGAAAACCATCAAGGAGGACCTACATGTCAGACTTAATCGCGCTTATCCATCGCGGTAACAACTCTAGAAGATTCCAGAGGCTTATCCATCGCGGTAACCACCTGAAGCAAACCTAGGGAAGCTAACATGTCGGGCCGGCCGGCCCCACCTATAGGCCGGCCAACCCCCTGGCCCCACATGTCAGTCCCTCTTCACTATGTCAATTCTCTACCACCTCCTAGGATGCATCTACGCCGTTACTTCAAGTCGGTTTGATCCAAGGGCTCAGGTTGCAAGCTCCAGCCTATATAAGCAAGCCCCTGCCCCCCTGAGACATAAAGTCATTTGAGAAGACAGAAACCCTAATCATCCTTAGAGCTCCACCATATTCAGGGCATAGCTAGTTAGACTAGGTCTAGAGGGAGGCAAGCAGGCTTTGCTTGGATTCCTGATCTTGTCAAGAGCGTGGTTTGGTATAACTTTTGTACCCCCTCTCTTTTGTATCTCCATTACTTTTATATGCCTATTACAATTGTTACGACAATATTAATATTCATCTTATTTATGTTCTTCATTATAATGTTCATCGTCTACTTTGATTATATACTTAGTATAGTTGGATTATCATCATATTCATGCATATGTTCATATAGCGCTCACCCTAAGGATCCATGGGTGGGTGGTTGACATTGTGTAAGCATGGTGCTTATACGTTGTTTACCTGTGGATTCACCCTATTGTTGGCGGTCACTAGCACATATTTAGAACCACCAATTTAAGTCCAAAATAGGAGAAATAAGCAAACTTTGACACATGTGCATATATTATTGCCATAGTTCCACTTGTATTCGAGAAAAAAATATTTTTTAGGACACATCTCTAGAAACAAGTGGAAAATATACAAAACCAAACAAAAAGCGCAAAGCAGAACATGTATTTCAAAAATGCATAAAGGAGAAGAATGGAGAAGCCCACCAACACATCACATTTGGGCTGAAGCACCGATGTGGGAGGGGTCCAGGCCCACCTAGGAACCAACCATGCGAAGGCAGTCCCAAACCGGGCCAGCTATGCGGCCGCACCACCACCGGTGCACCTTGGCCCCACTTTTCTCCGGCGGTTGCATGCCACCATGCAAAGGCGGTTCCCAGTGGTTACCAAAAATACCTGCGCTAAAACTGACATCCATCACTATAAATTTAGGGCTAGAGCTCATTCTTCAACACACAACATTTTGGAGCAAAGCACCTCACACCTCTCATTTGTATTCTTAGTCTTAGTTTTAGTAGTAGTTGAGAGAAAGGCAAAGCTATCAAGGAAAGCTTGTCTCCTTGGAAGAAGAGAATCATCTTGATATGAATATTACTATGAAGAGTTCTTCCAGGTTCAAGCTTTCATATCTTTATTATAGCTACGCTTATGAATTAGAGTATAGTTCTTGTGTTATGAGCGTAGCATATGAACTAGAGTATAGTTCTTATGTTATGAACTTAGAATTTAGAACTTTATGCTTAACTTTTCATACTATATATATGATGAGGATTAGAGCTGAGTTGAGGTGGCAGTTCATCGTGCCTTCGGGTGTGCCCATGTCCTATGCTTGTCAATCCGTAGGGTCAGAGACCGAGCGGGATGTGGGTAGTTTCCTTGTAAACGGGCGTGGTGCTCAGGTACTGTTGGTATCTATTAACTTGACACTTGTTTTGGACAATCACATATTAATCACCTATACCTCTAGCTTTATTATACCAGGTTGTCATCCCTGGCATTGGAAGCTAAAAGTGTTTAATGGCCTTTCTACCATTTTATGTGACTAAAATAATTATAAAGATGTATATGATAAAGTAAATATATCCACAAGTGCACAGATGAATATACCATTGTAGCATTTTACCTAGAGTATTGTCAGGTTATCGATTTATATTTATACCACTGGGAAGGAAAGGATAAAGGAATATATCACTTGTATGTATAAATGATGGAGAGAGTCAACTATACTCAATCTATCTACTCATAATAGTGGTAAGTCACAAGATAAAATAATAATGATAAGCATATGATAAGTCATAAATAGTAATCAATCTTAGAGCATTTCCAATCTAAGCATTAGCATGGATTAGGTAGGTATAGAGAAATATTCCTAAGTTATTCTTAACTACATGTCAATGTATACCATGATTAGTGCAATTATGTCTAGCAATCATAACAAGAAGGCATTATATCTACACATAAGGGACATTACTAATAAGGTAGTTTATGAACATAGCATAAAATCTACCTTGGCAACTGGGTCCAACTTGGCCTATATTCGAGGAGTGGACTACAAAGGACTCAATGAAAGTGTCACATTTGCATTCTAATGCTACTTTGCGATCTACCACTAAGCCTGGAATATAGGGTGTTTCCGCAGGTAAACAACGTCTAAGCACCATGCTTATATAATGTCGACCACCCACCCATGATATCAAAGGGCGAGAGCTTTGCGATCCTATGTTTGAATATAAAGACAATCTAACTATGCTAGACATATAATCAAAGTATATAAAGAACAATATAATTACAAATATAATAATATAGAGCAAAGTCATATCAATTGTACCTAGCAGAATATAAACAGAAAGATACAAAATAGAGGTTACAAGGGATTTACCAAGCCACACTCGTAGACAGATCCGGAATCCAAGACGAAGCTTGCCTTCCTCTAGATCTAGCCTATGTAGCTATTCTATAGATAATGGTGGAGCTCCAAGGAGATTAGGGTTGCTGGTTCTGATGACTTGATCAGGCTTGAGACTTATGAATTGAATTAGATGCCAGGGGGTGGAGGCTCTGCTTATATAGCCCCATAGAATGCACCGGAGCCCTCGGATCAAACCGACTTGAAACAATGGCGTAGATGCAAACCCTAAGGCGGTGGAGAACTGATGTAAGAAGGGGGAGGCTGACCCGTGGGTCCCATGGTTGGCCGACCAGGCCCACGGTCGGCCGCCCGTCCCCTTTGCCAGGTAGGTCCCGCCTTCTTCCACATGTCTTCTCGTGTCTTCTAGAGTCTTCCTAAGTTGGTGCCACAGATAAATATCAATTTTAATCCGACGTGTGGGTCCATCCTTGTGTATTTCCTGATAACCCCCTGTAGAAACACAGTTTCACCAAAACATGTGGAATTCTATCAGTGTAAACCCTATCTCTACGTTTGGTATTGAATTATGTCCATTTCTATGCCTGAATGTGTGTCACACTATCTTAAAACCTATCATGGCTTACCCCTGTATTCAGTATTGGTCTGGTATACGGTTATGTTATCCTATTCATATTCATGCTAGACTCTTAACACCATGCTTTCCTTTGGAAAAATATAAATAACGATACCCTAAATACTTTCGGGTGAAATGTTACAATGATAATTCCATGCGCTTGCAGATTCATTCTGTGATCGTTTAGAACTATCGTCAAGGTATTTCTTGGTGGCATTGCTAATTCTAGCAATGACATTAAGAAATGCCAACACCTATATTCCGGGTCATGTGGTAGATCGTGGATGTGACACTCCCATTGAGTCCTTTGTAATCCATTCCCCAATGTAGGTAGCACGTAGGATCTTGATTACGAAGGGGACAAGCTCTGTTCTTAATCTCCCTTAGTAATATCCCTTATGTGTAGATATGAAGATGATCTTAACAATGATTACTAGGTGTAATTGCATTAATCAATGTATGCTTTGACTTGTAATTAAGAATGACTTTGGAATTATTCCTCTAATATTCTACCTGACCATGCTAATGCCATAGAAAGGAGTACTCTGAGTGATTTATCATACTTGATCAATACTTATCATATATGTATCTTATCCTATTGTTGGGTATTTTAAACGCACATAGAAAAAGATCGCAAGCGCACGGATACCGATGTAGCTTTCACTCGAGAGTATTCCAGAATATCGATTTCCACGGGAAACGTAAAGTGTGCTAGAAGAATTAGGAACATCCAAGGAAAGGGTAACTATAGGGTAGAGAGGGTTTTAGAGTTTCTAAGTGGTTCTATCTTGTTGAAGACTTACTCTACTTTACTTACTTCGGAGCAGCAGGTCCTTTCCAACTCTCGAAAAAGACTAGGAAAACAGTAGTTGGGAGAAGGCTGCCAAAAGCTCTACAAAAACACCAACCCTAATGTTGTGGATTACAAAGGCCTAACAGAGTTGTCACCTCTGGAGCTACCACAACTATCTAGAGGATTGGATGCAAACTCAGGTAAACCCTAGTCTAGATGCCACGTCTACACCAGCGCTTACTACTCTAATTACCTAGGATAACTAGAGCACTCAATACGAGCGGAGATCCAGTAAATACAATAAAGCAAGAACTAAAACTAAACAAAATACTTAGAAATAAATGTTGAAGAACCTAGAGATCGCTCAAGACAAACCAGATGCTGCAGAAGTACAATGTCGAGGAAGATCCAATAGATCCAGCTCCTCCTCAGCTCTTTTCTCTCCTCTCTCCCT
The DNA here is from genome assembly GCA_038087645.1 of Saccharum hybrid cultivar R570. Classification (NCBI taxonomy): domain Eukaryota; kingdom Viridiplantae; phylum Streptophyta; class Magnoliopsida; order Poales; family Poaceae; genus Saccharum; species Saccharum hybrid cultivar. The sequence continues at coordinate 8,332,073 of JAQSUU010000005.1, read as the reverse complement.
AATCTCTAGTTTACAACTAGATGAACTAGAACTAGAACTAGAACTAGAAGAACTAGAACTAGACGATCATCTAGAGGGATCTCTACTTCTACTTGGATGGAGGGGTGAAATCCTAGCTTTTGCTCTGGATGTAGCTAATGAAGATGGAGATGCCTTAGGGAGGGGGTCTGCCCCTGCTTATATAGCCTGGTGGGGTGAACCGCAGCCCTCGGATCAAACCGACTTGAAACAATGGTTGAGATGCGTCGTAGAGGTCGGTTGAAGACTATCATGCGAAGTTGGTCTCACTTGGAGGTGGGCCTAGGCCGGCCAGCCTAACATGTGGGGCCAACCGGCCCCACCTGTTAGCCTCCGGGCTCCCGCTTCATTCCCGTGTCTTCTCGTGTCCTCTAGAACCTTCCCATCAATTTTCGTGGAATTCCGACTTGATTTGGTTCGGTTTCTTGACTCCTACTCCTTCATGGCTTATTCTGTTTTTATCTCTAAAAATTCACAATTCACCAAAGCTGTGGAAATTGTCATGTTAGTCCCTAAAACTCTTGCTTGGTGATGGTTCTAGAGTCTTCTAGAATCTTCCGAGTCCTATCCATCGGGGACTTTCTCTCCGAAACTCCAAATATAGCAAATGATATGTCCGTTTCGATCGTCTCGATGAGCTCTTCGCAATGATGTGCTCTAATTCATCACTTGAGATACTTTTATATAGTGAAATATTAAATATCCTTCAAAATAAGTGAGAACAACACAACTCGTGGAACTCGTTAGAATCAAACCCTACAACTATGCTTTGTGGTTCATTTCATGCTATTTCATGCAATAGTTGATGGTTAAGAATGAGCAATAGTGACCGTCAACACCTATGACTTACCCCTATTCTGAGTAGAAAATGGTTATGGTTACTTCTCTATCAATAGTATAAGTTATCAATACATGTTCATGCTAGACTGAAAGGATCAAGATGCCCAAGAGGGGGGTGAATTGGGCTTCTCTAAAAATTATTGCAATAATTAAACCCTACTAAGCCATAATTCACCCCTAGTGCCTACAAGTGTTCCTAGTGATTCTACCGATAAAAAGTTTTGCACCCTAAGTTCCAATCCTAGTCTAGCATGGCAATTCTAGGAAAAAGAAACAAGCAACAAGAGTAATACGAGAAAGTAAATTGCTTGAATGTAAAAGGGTTAGGAACACGGCGATGTTTTCTCGAGGTATCAGAGAGTCGCCACTCCCCACTAGTCCTCGTTGGAGCACCCTCGCAAGGGTGTAGCTCCCCCTTGATCCATGCGAGGATCAAGTGCTCTCTATGGGCTGATTCTTTGACACTCCGTCGCGGTGAATCGCCCACAACCGCTCACAAGATGAGTTGGGTCATCCACAAGCTCCGCCGAATGATCACCAAGCTCCCAATCACCACCAAGCCATCTAGGTGATGGCAATCACTAAGAGTAACAAGCAAGAACTCTCACTTGACCACAACAAGCCTAATGAGAAGGTGGATGCACACTTGCTACTCCCTAGTCACTAATGAGGGATCTTAATCTTGGATTCTCAAATCTCAATCCTCACTAGAGCTCTTGCACTTCCTTGCATATGAAAGGTGTTTCTTAGCTGAACAAATGAGCAAGAGACCTCAAATAGAGGGGTAGGGGATGTATTTATACTCCCCACAGTCAATCCCAACCGTTATGTGCCAACTCAGCATTTTTCGTACTGACCGGACGCGCCGGTCGACGTGACCGGACGCGTCCGGTCAATGGCAATGGTCGAATTGAAAAACAAAGGCGCTGAGTGACCAGACGCGCAGGCGAGTCCGATCAGGGGTGACCGGACACGTCTGGTCGCTCAAAACCCTTTCTAGAACCTTTCTGTACTTTGACCGGATGCACAGACGAGTCCGATCGGTGATGATTGGACGCGTCCGGTCAACGAAGTTCCTCTCTGGAAAGGGACCGGACGCACTGTAGACGTTGTTGATATTTGGTAACGCAATTAGGAAATGATCCGCAAGCGCACGGATATCGGTGAGCACTTCACCTGGGATGTTATCCAGAGTATCGTATTTATTTTTTTACCACTAGGAGAAAGCGTGCATCTGACTAACCAAATCTATTACTACTAACCTTTAGGCTACAACCACTGTGATTTGATGTGAGCGATGTATAGAGAAGACTGCAACTGCACTCTCGTTCTAACCTTGGTAAGGATGATCTACTGCTCTATTGGGGAGGCTCACGGAATCTAGACACCTCAAAGGATGTTCGACCCGCACCTATAAACCCTATCGATCCTGCTAACGGGATATGGAATACAAAGGTAGCTACGGAAATGTCACGTTCCTCGCTACTACCACGGTCCGGCTAGACAGGGGATATCTATGAGTATCCTAGCCCAAACACCTCGTTTACGCTAGAGATGATTACTCTAAACTCTACGCGAAGAGATTAAAGTAAACTCATAAACCAAAGAACAATAAAACAAAGAACTTACTAGAATTTAGAAGTCGAAATACTGAAGAATCCTAGGAGCAAGCCTCGGGTTAGGAGAACTTGATCCTGCAGGTACAACCTCGAAGTAGTCACCGACAGGCCGGGCTTCCTTCGATCTATACCTCCACTCTATCTCTCTCAATCTAGAAGAACTAAGTCTAATCTCACATTGGATGCTAAGCCCTAATGAGGTGGGAACCCTAAGGGAACCTCTCTCTCTGAATCCTCTCTGGAAAATATGAAAATAATGGACTTGGATTCTCCTCTCCAGGGGCCAGGGGTCCTGCTTATATAGTCCCTTCAAGTGAACCTGGGCCGTCGGATCAAACCGACATTAATCGCACGGTTTTCCTTGATCCTTTAGGTCGGTGGGGCATAATCCGCGAGACTCATCCTGATTGGCTGCAGACCTAGGGCGGGCGCCCCAGGGTCCAGGGCGGGCGCCCTGGTCCCGGGCCCGTTCGGCCTCCCGTTCGATCCCGTGGCTTCTGGAGTCTTCTAGATGATAGAAAATCGGTGAACACGTTAATATCTCTATGTAATTCCGACGTGTGGGCCTTTCCTTTGTATTTCCTGATAACCCCCTGCAGAAACAGATAAACAACAAAACTCGTGGAATTCTGTCAGATCAAACCCTAATTCTAGGTGTTGCTTGCATATAGGTCCTTTTCCTTATTTATTGGATAATTAAAATTGATACTTAAGAATCGTCAACAAACACCCCCATACTTAGGCTTTTACTCGTCCTCGAGAAAAGGATGGTTCAGAAAAATAACTGGGGTTGAAACATTGTAAAGCATTCTTTTTATACCTGCAGGGTGTTGTGAATGTCCACTGTGCACTGTAGTCAGGGAAATATATGGTTGAAGTAGAGATCCTTTCTTCTTCTCAACCCTGTCACTTGGAGTTTTTTATATATTTTTGAATAGAAAACTTAGCATACCTTTATCCTCATAGGGGCTCTCAGATCACTCATTTATCTTTTGTATATCTCACTGAGGCTGTTTTAATTTGTAGAAATTCTCAAGCATACTTACTTTGCATATATTGCCTGGGTCAAAACGGGATCCGAGGAGAGGAATGCCATACTCTTAGATCAAAGACTTTGAAAATTAAAACTTGTCAACTCTTACTGGCATATTGCTTATTAGAGGGACCATGGGCTATCATTTTCTTTTTACCATATATATGTTTATCATCTCATTTTTTTCAGGTGGATACTGAGGTACCCCTAATTCTACTTCCGGACACTTGTCCATTTTTCTGCGAGGTTGTCGAGCACTTGCTCCTTTTTATTTCCTCGAAATATATTTTTGCATAGCCCATGCCTCTAATGCAATAATACTTCGGAAGAGTGAATCTTTCTGAATAAAAATGTCTTGATCTTGGGAGCATGATAAATCTCTCAACAAGGGTCTAACTCGTTTTGCACAAACTCAATACAAAGCAAATTAATATTTTTAGGTTTATCAGGCATATAAAATATTGAGGATGGTAGCTATATTTTTGAAGTTTTTGAAAAGAAAATCTCCAAGCGACAAAGATTTCAAGAATAAGATACTCATATTCTACCATCTCACATTCCACAATGACTTGAGTAACACATGGTTTTTAAAATGATTTTCAATAAATGCAGGTTTTCAGAAATATCACAGAGTGAGATTGATCATGATTAAAAATATTTTTGTCTTTTTAAATTATCATGTTAGGAACAATATTCTACACAGCCCAATATGTATTTGTATATATGTAAATAAAGCGTGCAGAGTATGTACCTGAATCGTGGAGTGGTGCAATCGAAGTGCATTTACCATGTCGGGGGATTCCCCCATACTTGTTTCCTGCTTTCTTGCATAAAAATAAAGTGGAGATACACGAGGCATAATAATAATAATCTTTATTTGTCTTGAGGCATTTATTACACTGACTAATGAAGCGAACTAATCTAAACTGAATTGAATCTAATTGAATCTAATGATGAAGACTAAGACACACTGCCTCAAGGTCTAATCTAGATAGCTCAGTGTTGCTCTAAATCCCTGATCCTAGCAAGGGCATCAGAAAGGTCACGTTTAAGCGCGAGCACAGTAGTGTTCAGGTTGGAGACCTGCCTACTAAGGGAGCTAACTGTGGACTGAAGTTCCATAATATGTCTATTTGCTGTCCTGATGTCCTCATCCACATCTGCTATGGTCCTGCGGCGCTTCGGTGGTGTCTCAAACGAATTGAGAGCGTGCTTAGGAGCTTCCTTTGGTGGGATGAAGCGAACTTTTGCTGTCCTAACTCCTTCGAAGCGGGGCCTCTCCTTCTCCGTAGTGTAGTGGACGCTGCTGATCTCGCCGCTCCGGTTGGTCTTGACGATGGCTTCTTGCTTGGACGACGGTCCCTTGAGAAGAAGGGGCTGCGGTGGTGCAGTAAGAACTGGTTGGGCGTAGTAGGATGAGATTGAGCTGCGCTGGTTTGATGGTGGGGCTGCTAGCTGTCGCTCTGTGTTGGCCGGGACGTAGGCGTCGGGGTCATCCTTGGGTTTGCGGTTGAGGTCGTAAGGGACGATCTCCCAGTTGCGGTGGGTCTTGTCGGCCATTGGAGAAGCAAGGAACTAGACAAGCTCTAATTGAGGAGGAGAGAAGGATTGAATGAATTGGTGTTGAAAGCTGACGTCAGGGGTCTGTTTATATAGGGGTCAAAAAGTGCCTCTAGGGTTTCCATAGATCCATCCCGCTGCCGGGCGTGCGTAACAACCCATTCGCGAAATTTTCTGGATAACCATAGATGAGGAAAGCACGTCGGAAGAGGCCGGGGCCGAGGGGACACCAGGGCAGGGTGCCCGCCCTCATCCTCAGGGCGCCCGCCCTGGGCCTGCCTCCTCTGCGGGCCCGCTTGCTCGAGCGTGTTTCTAGAAGTATTTTTATCCCGAAAAAAAAATATATGTGGCCCAAAAACGTCAGATTTAAAAAGGTCGGGCTTTAATTCTCCATCGGAAGGTAAAAATGGATCACGTCTATTTCTTCTAATTCTTTATTGGGTTCTAAAAATAATTTAAGACGTTGACCATTTACCTTGAATAACGTACCTTCGTCGTTTTGAAGTGTAATAGCTCCGTGGGATGATGAATTGACTACCTTGTATGGTCCTTCCCATTTACTCCGAAGTTTTCCATGCCCGAAAAGCTTCACCCTGGAATTAAAAAGTAATACCTTATCTCCAGGTGAGAACTCCTTCTTCTTGATCCTCTTGTCATGCCATCTTTTGACTCTTTCTTTATAGATCTTCGAATTGTGATATGCTTTCTCTCGCCATTCTTCCAATTCTGATAGTTGCATTCTTCTCATTTGTAACAACAGTCATGCCTCCCTTTTTAGGCACAACTTGAACAGGGCTCACCCACTCACTATGCGGCACAGGATATATAATCCCTGCATGCAGCAACTTTATAACTTCCTTTTTAACTACTTCTCTCATCGCGTTGTTGAGTCTACGTTGGGGTTCCCGAGAAGGTGAAACAGAAGGATCTGTCGGAATGCGATGGGTGCAAATCATAGGACTGATTCCTGTAAGATCTTGGAGTGAGTAGCCAAAGACTGAGTGATGTTTTTCTAAAACGGTCATTAATCGCAGAGTTTGTTCCTGAGTGAGTTTATTACTAATGATCACAGGAAACTCTGGATTATTGTTTAGGAAAGCATAGATAAGACCGGGTGGTAAAGTTTTAAGCTCTATAGGAGGTCTGGGTGTTTCTGCAAACTCATCTAAAGGTTCAAGTTCAGAAGGTTCAGCTTCCTCTTCTATGAAGAAAGGGGCTTCTTCTTCTAAGTCTGATTCATTTAAAAGCTCTAGAGACGCAGCTTTTACCTCTTCCATAGGATCAGGCAAAAGAGATGACTCGATCTTATTATTCAAGGAGTGAGAAATTGTCATAGGGAATTTAAAATCCTTTCCAAAAGAAATGTGTAGCTTTCCAGTTTGACCTTCATAAAGGAGTCTTCTAAATGGTTATCCTATCAACAGGTCGAAGTCCCATGTATCAAAGATATAAAAGTTCAAATGAATCATGGAGCCTTCTACCATAAAGGGTAGGACATTCACAATTCCAAGACTGGGGACCAATCGTCCCGAAGATTCCTTCATGAACTTTGTTGTGGGGGTTAAAATTAATTTTCCAAATAATTTAAGTGCAAAAGCTTCAGACATGATATTGATCCCCACAACAGGATTATAGAGAGCATCAAATTGATCAGAATCATAAGCACAGCGTATAGTGATAGGAGGTGTATCCAAACGGATCACTTCAGAGGAAAGCTCTGACTCCTCCAACCATTCGCTACTCATGACTGAGATAAGCTCTCTCAATTGATATTCACTTGGTAAACAAATGCTATAATGGCCGCTTTGGGGTTTGTCTATAGAATGGTAGTTTGAAATGTTTCCAAAATCGGCAAAAAGATCGGATTCTATATCCAGCATGAAATCAGGTGGTGGAATTTCTTCCTTTTGTGGCTCAAAACTTGGGATAGCTGAAGTAGGTGAAGAATTCAGCAGAGTGTCTACTTCGGCTTCGTAGGTTTCATCATGGAGGGTATTATCCATCTCAGCTTCTAGGATTCTATCTAGGATCGCTCTAGCTTCATCAGTAGGGATACGAAGGAAAGAACCTCTAGACATTGTATGTAGCATTTGTTTATGATCTTTCTGAAGACCTCGAAAGAAATGAAAAAGGAGAATAGGGTCTTCAATATTGAGTTTTGGACCAGATTCTAAAAGATCAGAAAAACGTTTCCAGGATTTTCCCAAAGTTTCATTTTCTTTTTGTTTAAAAGATAGAACTTCGAGCCTAAGGTCGGCGATACGATTGAGGGAATAAAAATCTAAACAGAAGTTGGCTCGTAAGACTCCCCATTCACCTCGTTGTTGACTTACCTTCTGACTATACCATCGTCTAGCTTCTCCTCTTAAGGAAAAAGGAAAAAGCTTCCAACGTAAAGTCTTATCAGAAATGCCTTCAATGCGAAGACAATCGCATGTTTGCTCAAAATCTCTAATATGAAGGTAAGGATTTTCGTCTTCCTTTCCCGAAAAGGATAGGTTCTCAATCATGGCAATTAACCTTGAACTTAACCTATACTAGGATGTTTGGATAGGCTGTGATGACTCCCATGGTAAAAGGTCAGTTTCCGAAGGTGTTGCAAATTGATAGATTGATTTAGAATCTTGGTTCTCCATAAGGTAAGAATAAAGAAAAGATAAGGAATAAAAAGATAAAGAAAGATAAAAGTATAGGTACAAGCTAGTAGTAAGATTCAAGGTTATCTCAGCAAACCGTCTTTCTCCCCGGCAACGGCGCCAGAAATGCTTGTTGATATTTGGTAACGCAATTAGGAAATGATCCGCAAGCGCACGGATATCGGTGAGCACTTCACCCGGGGTGTTATCCAGAGTATCGTATTTATTTTTTTACCACTAGGAGAAAGCGTGCATCTGACTAACCAAATCTATTACTACTAACCTTTAGGCTACAACCACTGTGATTTGATGTGAGCGATGTATAGAGAAGACTGCAACTGCACTCTCGTTCTAACCTTGGTAAGGATGATCTACTGCTCTATTGGGGAGGCTCACGGAATCTAGACACCTCAAAGGATGTTCGACCCGCACCTATAAACCCTATCGATCCTGCTAACGGGATATGGAATACAAAGGTAGCTACGGAAATGTCACGTTCCTCGCTACTACCACGGTCCGGCTAGACAGGGGATATCTATGAGTATCCTAGCCCAAACACCTCGTTTACGCTAGAGATGATTACTCTAAACTCTACGCGAAGAGATTAAAGTAAACTCATAAACCAAAGAACAATAAAACAAAGAACTTACTAGAATTTAGAAGTCGAAATACTGAAGAATCCTAGGAGCAAGCCTTGGGTTAGGAGAACTTGATCCTGCAGGTACAACCTCGAAGTAGTCACCGACAGGCCGGGCTTCCTTCGATCTATACCTCCACTCTATCTCTCTCAATCTAGAAGAACTAAGTCTAATCTCACATTGGATGCTAAGCCCTAATGAGGTGGGAACCCTAAGGGAACCTCTCTCTCTGAATCCTCTCTGGAAAATATGAAAATAATGGACTTGGATTCTCCTCTCCAGGGGCCAGGGGTCCTGCTTATATAGTCCCTTCAAGTGAACCTGGGCCGTCAAATCAAACCGACATTAATCGCACGGTTTTCCTTGATCCTTTAGGTCGGTGGGGCATAATCCGCGAGACTCATCCTGATTGGCTGCAGACCTAGGGCGGGCGCCCCAGGGTCCAGGGCAGGCGCCCTGGTCCCGGGCCCGTTCGGCCTCCCGTTCGATCCCGTGGCTTCTGGAGTCTTCTAGATGATAGAAAATCGGTGAACACGTTAATATCTCTATGTAATTCCGACGTGTGGGCCTTTCCTTTGTATTTCCTGATAACCCCCTACAGAAACAGATAAACAACAAAACTCATGGAATTCTATCAGATCAAACCCTAATTCTAGGTGTTGCTTGCATATAGGTCCTTTTCCTTATTTATTGGATAATTAAAATTGATACTTAAGAACCGTCAACAGACGTGTCCGACCAATTTCCTAGCCGCGTCCGATCACGACACTTACCCTCTCTCACTCTGGTCAACATGATCTACGCGTCCGGTCCATAGGAGGACCGCGTCCGGTCGATCGTGTTGGGTCTGCTGTGACTGCCAGTACTGACCAGACGTGTCCGGTCAAGGCAGAGACCGCGTCCGATCAAGAAGAAATGGCTCAAAAGACTTCAAATTGCGACACAACCTGAACCGAGTTTCTTCCAACTGAACTTTGGGCTTCACCTGAGCTACCTAGTGCTAAGTTTGACAAGTGTGCACCACACCTAAACAAATAGACTCACCTAGGTCAAGCTACTCGCTCATGCCCCCCTTTATAGTACGGCCAAAGGAGAAAAGCGAAGATCCAAATGACTATTCCGAATGTAACTCAACTCCTCGACGTCCAGAACTAACCGTCCTTAATCTTGACGTTAATCCTTTGAAAACCGAAACGATTTCCATCAAGGGGCATGAAAACCATAGTTCCCGAAATAGTCACCATTCCCATGACCTAACTTACCAAAGTTTCTGCAAAACACACGTTAGTCATGTTAATATTGTGTTGTCATCAATTGCCGAAACCAACTCTAGGGGCCTAGATGCTTTCAATCTCCCCCTTTTTGGTGATTGATGACAACACCTTGAGTAAGTAGATTTAAGAGATGAGGTTTTCGATCATGCTTGGTTCACATAAGCAAAAGGCAAAAAGAACAAAGGGGTTTAGGATTGCTTATGTGCTCCAAGCCAACAGGGTGTACTCATAAGATGAAAAAGAAGAGTTAGTACACAAAAACATAGCTCATATGAAATTGGAGCAAGGCACGGAAGCAAAACCTTATGAGCTAGAACCAATCATGTGACATGATATAATAGAGACAAGATAATCAACATATTTCTCAAGTATCTCACAAGCACACACAACACATAATGCAAGTGCGGGAATATAAACATCATGCATGAAAGTAGCACACAAAGAGCCAAGAAACTGAAACCCTCTCTCGCAACTCCCCCTGAATCTACTCTCTCTCCCCCTTTGGCATCAAGAGCCAAAAAACTAAGGGTCCGAAGGAGGAATGGAAGCAGTCGAGTCAGGTGCAGAGGAGCGTGGAGTGATCAAAAACTAAGAAGTGTCCTCCTCTGACTCTGAGCTATCATGCTGACCCTCTATAGGTACACGTGGAAGTGAAACGGTCTGGATCTGCTCAGGATGTGGGTCGACAAGCTGTAACTCAGGAGCAGGAGCTGATGAAGTAGTAGCTACGAGAGCCGCAGTCTCTGTCACCTGAGCCTAAAGAGTACCAATCGTGGGAGGATCAGTCGAAGCAACCGACGAAGGAACTGTCTCCGTAGTCCCGGTCCCCGTCACTAATGGAGCCACTGTCTCTGAAGCTGACATCTCTATAGTGGTCAGAACTGTGGTCTGGGAGGGTGTCGGCTGACCGGTCAACTCACTGTAGGACGCACTCAAGTCTGTAGAGAATGGAGTGCTAGTCTGAAGGTGAGGCCTGAGCTGAACTTGTGGAGTGAATCCCGTCTGAATAGGAGTGTAGCCTTGGGATTGAAACGACTGAGGCACCTGCTGCTGAGGTGAGGCAAACTGAAAGCTCGGCTGTGGTCCCTAACTCTGAAGCCCACTGGGCTGTAAAGCTGGAGTAAGGACGAACGGAGGTGGAGGGACCCAAATAGTAACAAGGTGTCTCAAGAGCTCAAGGTACTGCTGCTGGGTAGCTGCCTGCTGCTGAGCATCTAAGTCGGCAAGCTCTGCCTCTGCAAGTCCCTCAACAGTCTAGTCCTGCTCAGCTGCAGTCTCAGGTACCTCTGCTCTCTGACGCTGACTCTGTCTAGGTGCCTGCTCTCGGGTGATAGTGGCCCATAGTTGTCGTATGTCATACTCAAGGAAGGCTGTCGTGGTGTCGGAGATCTCCGCTCGGATCTCAGCTGGAAGGTCGCAAGCACACCGAATCAGAAAACAAATCCAATGGGCATAGGGTAGCTGATGGTGACCCTTGAAGCCCTCTGCTAAAGTATCCTCCATCTCACAGAGCATCAAATCCCAAATATCAAACGGAGTCTGAGAGATAAGGTGATGAACTACCCAAAGCTGCATACGTGTCAAACCCTCTCGGTAGCCCAACCTTGGAAGCAGTGTCCTCCTCACAATAGCATCAAGAACTCTAGCAATAGGAGTCAAACTGGCTGGTGTATGTCTAGACCCCTCACCACACGGCTCACGAAAGCACGGTCTGACTAAGTCTGTAGGTGGCATAGTGCCACCGTGTGGACGCCTCGGTGGTGGTGTCTGACCAAAACAAAGCTAGTGGATCTTCGTCTCTGAAGCTGGGAGCCTCAGAATCTCCCGTACCCTAGTGCTGTATAGCCTGCGGTCACGACCTCTGAATGCAAAGTGGATGAACTCGTGAGCGGGGTCTATCCAAAGTGAAGAGTAGAACTCCCTGACCCATGTGCCGCAGTATGCTCCTGTCCGACCCAGAAGATCTAACAATCCTGGTAGAAAAGAAAGATGGGGACGGAGCTGCTCGCCAATAACTGTAACAAGTGACTCTAGTCGACAAACCCTCTGTGGTCTGAAAGCAATCCCACTGTCAACATAAGCTCTGTAAAAGTCCACGTGCAGAGGTGTGTAGAATCCCTCTGAAGCTCTAGTGTCCCACTGAGGTGGGAACCACCGAGCTACCTCGATGAAACAGAGAGCCTGAACCTGTCGTGATGTAGCTCCCCTCAGGTCAAAGTGCTCAACTGGGGGTTGACCATGAGCTCTGGGAGGTGGGCGACCTCCACGTCTCTGAGCCTCTGGCCTAGGAGTCACCTGAGCACGCGTTCATCCCGAGCGACGATGCGGTGGAGTCTACAGTGTCTGCTCCTGTGTCTCCTCTGGCTGCTCTGCGGGCTGCTCCTCTGTCTGCTCTGTGGGCTGCTCCTCTGTCTGCTCTGCGGGCTGCTCCTCTGTTTCCTCGGTGGCCTCTGTACCAAGCTATCGTCCCTCAAGGTGAAAGCAGCGCTCGCCAATCTGAATACCACTGCCTCTGCCTCCTCTCTCAGCATGATCAGTAGCTTCAGCCACTGCCTGTGCTACCTCTGCCTCTGTGAGCATCCTCTTTCATTTCTTGGTGTCGATCTTCTTGCACTTGCCTCGGGCAGCCTCTGTCAAACATGGAGGACTTCCATCCCCGTCACTCGGAGCTCCACCAACATTCTTGCAGTGGGCCATGCTGACAAGACTCTGTGACTGAGAACAACTGACACTGAAAAGATGATGAGCTGATTCTCAAGAGGCTTGGCCTCAATCCGTATCCGTAGGCTTGGCCTCGGATTCAATACTGACAAAGGTGCCAAAACAACACAGAGAACTGACTCGCTGCACTGGATGGAATAGAGAGTGTTACAATAAGCAATATAATTTCTAGGGTTACGAGATATTATTGGAAGCAAGCAATTTTAGGTACGATCAGAGTGAGGCAAAACAGTTTCTACCTTAAAATGGAGGAAGCCCTGTGAAGTGAGAAGAAAAAGTGACAATGTAGCACCACTCCTAAGAATTGAAGCCGAAAAAAATTGAGGCCGATCAAAAGGTCACGAAGGAGAGCTGCAATGCTTGACGGCGATGAAATCAAGCGATGCTAGGAGTTAGGCGATGGCGAGGTCAGGCAGCGGCTAGGGCAGCGGTGATGGGCGGCGGCTAGGGCCGGTAAGGCGGCGTGGCGGGCCTTCTCTGTTGGCGGCTGTTGACACTAGCTAACACCACTTGAATACTAGGTTGTCATCCCTAGCATGGTGCTAGAGCGTACTAAGGTATTTATAAACATAAAGGCTCTCTAGAAAATAATCTATTCTATCCGCAAGCATACAGATAAAATACCTCATTGTAGCATTTCATCAGGATAAGTATTCCAGGTATCGTTATTTATAATTTTGCTTAAGAGAACGGCGAAAGCGAAAACAGGGGTAAAATCTATCAAGGCTTAGACTAGAGATAAACTTGCAAGAACATGATTACTACTGAGAAACTCGTCACACAGTCACTTGCTTTGGCAGGGGGTAAGTCATAATAATAAAGATAATGAAATATAAGCTCATGGGTAAATAACACAGCGATTAGAAATAGACTACTCCACATAAATGTAAGGTGACGTCGGACTAGCAAGAGAATGGATTCTAAGTATCTACTATTTACTAAGTCATAATCTACTCTAAGCATCTACAAGATCATATATAGCACAAAAGACTCTTCATTCATGTATAAGGAACATTGCTAAAGTAAATCAGAACATAGCAAGACTTACTCCGCAATACAAATTCTGCCTGTCCTATCAATGGAGGGTGGACTATATAAGAATCAACGAAGCTGTCACCATCGCGAACTACCACACGACCCGGCCAATAGGATACATTTGCAGGTAAATAACATCTAAGCACCACGCCTACATGTGATCTACCACTTAACTCCCACGTGAAAAGAGCTAAGCGCTTTGCAAACTCATGCATGAACTCATCATCAATCATAACTATATCACTTATAGAACTAGAGCAAACTAGGAACATAATAAATAAAGACATAATGCAATTAGAATAAAGTCATAGAGAAAGATATGAAATAATACCAATCTTTATTGACGAAGATCCGAAATCCAGAGCGCTAGGCCCTACTTCTCTAATTCTATCTAATCAATCCTATAAAACTTGAAAGAATTGGGAGTAGCTAAATCTAATTCTCTGCGGGAGAGAGAGTTTCTAAACCCTAAACTTGATGGCTTCCTTTGATAATGATTTCTCCTCCTCCCCTGGGGTGGAGAGGCCCTGCTTATATAGCCCTCTCAAATGATCGTGGGCCGTCGGATCAAACCGACATTAATCGCACGGTTTTCCTTGATCCTTTAGGTCGGTGGAGCATAATCCGCGAAGTTGACGCTGATTGGCCACGGGAGTAGGGCGGCCGCCCCAAACCCTAGGGCGGGTGCCCTGGGCTGGGCCCCGTTCGGCCTCCCGTTCGTTCACGTGTCTTCTGGAGTCTTCTAGATGATAGAAAATTAGCGCACATGTTAATATCTCTATGTAAACCCGACGTGTGGGCCTTCTCTCCGTATTTTCTGATAACCCCCTGCAGAAATAGACAAACACCAAAACTCATGGAATTCTGTCAGATAAAACCCTAATTCTAGATGTCTAGTGCATATTGATCCTTTTCCATGTTTAGTTGACAATTAAATTTGATACTTAAGGATCGTCAACAAACTCCCCCAAGCTTACCCTTTGCTCGTCCCTGAGCAAACAACTAAAACTCAGATGGATCAGGAGTTGCTTTGATGTTTTCTTTCCTGACAGGCACACATGCTTTCATATAAAATTCTCCCAGATTAGAGTGAAGTGTCTTGGGGATTAGCACCTGTACTTAAGCCTTAGGTAATTGAAAGACAAAATAATTAAGCCAAGCACTATTCCTCCTGTCTATACCTCACCTTTGTTCTGGAGTTTTGCATAAGTTTTCAAAATAAAGCTCAGAGTTCCTAGACATGATTCACTTTAACAGCCCATACATATGTTTAATCGAACTGCGGATCCAAAGGAACTCAACATACAATTAAATCAAGATGTGCATGTGTGGTGGAGTAAATAATAGTGATGGTGATGATAAAACTTATCACTCACTGTTCCTCATATTGCTATCTCTCCTCCTCTCTTGATCTTTTATTGGGAGAGAACATGGGCTATCTCTTTTTCTTCTTTTTTTTCAGGTGGGTAGTAAATACCCCTAATTCTACTGTCGGACACTTGTCCATTTTTTCCGCTCAGGTGGGTATCTTTGTACCCCTAATTCTACTGTCGGACACTTGTCCATTTTTACCTCTCGTCTCACTCTTTTTCTTTTCTTTTTCGAGGTTCCGGGCACTTGCCCCTTTTTATTTCCTCGCATATTTTTGCATAGCCCATGTCTCTTTCTGCATTTGATCTTTTAGGAGAGAGAGAATAACAATACTTTGGGACAGTGAGTGATAACAATATTTTTAATAGATTTTTAATGATTGGTGTAATAGATGTGTGCAAGTGAGTATCTTGATTTAACCACATGAAAAGCTCCTAAGGATCTACACAGCTCAATGAAACTCGAAAGATACAGCAATTATAGCAAATATGGCTGTGGTAAGAATGTTATGCTAGGAACTCATCATGTGATTTGCAGGTTTTTTTTCAAAATAAATTTCCAGAACTTAGTGTTGTAAGAACAAGATAAACAGCAGCTCAAACTTTATATCATGTCTTATCTTTTACCTAGACTTTAGTTTTAGGCTCATGTTCCCACAGATAGTAAATTTCAGATTTTAGCAAGTCTTGGGAGAACTCTAATATAAAAGCTAGGCACTTGAAGGTAAGTAAACAGAGCAACTGTTCATCATTTCCATCATACATATTTTTGGATTTTCTTCATTTATGTCTAGAGATTGAACTAAACAGGAAAATAAAGCACACTTATCTACACACTCTTTTTATTTGGTTTTCATTTTTTAGGAATGCAGTAAATTAAGAAAGAAAATATTTATTGGGTTTTCTAAGTTTTTTTTTAAGATATAAATATCTAAAACAGAAAAAGAAAAACTGAAAAGTAAATAGGAAAAACAATTAAAACTCACTCGGTAACTGGGGAGGAACTCCCCCAAGCTGGTTGTTGTCGTGGCTCTCTTCACTCAATGTTGAAGTAGCGCAGCATGGTCGTGACGTTGTTGTTCAAGGTTGTGGTGTCTTCCCTTATTGCTTGCACTCTAGTGGCTTGCTCCTGGTTCCATTTTTGTTGCTCCTCCAGGAGTCTTCCGTGCTCTGCTTGCGTAGTGCGGATGTCGAGGAGAGTGTTGTCGGTGCGGGTGTAGAAGGCGGCATTCTCTTGGTAGTAGTCCCCCGAGAAGGCGTAGGAGGCGTCGGAGTATCTTCCTGTATCAAACTGGGGCTGGAGCCTAGACCCTGAAGCTCCATATGAGTCAGTGGAGTACCTTCTTGTAAAAGGCGGGTTCTCCCACTGGTGATATTGTCCCTCCGGCCATGTCTCTTGTGGTGGTTCTTCTGGCTGGACGTGTCGCGCCCATGGGTCCCGAAGAACTCTGGGGTTGTAATCATTATAGTGCAGATGTGCTGCCTCTTCTGGCCCGGGATCAGCTCCTTGCCATGTATGTTCCTGATGGGTGGCCATCCTTGCGGATGCCGCGCGCTGTGGAGCTCTCCGGTTCACCGGTGCTGCAGTCTCAATCAAATAATTTCAAACAGAATATATGCCAAGGTCCGGGTTAGGTAACCGAACCTTGGTGTTGTTGTCATACAGCATGTACATTATCCCCGCTTCCCTTTTTAACATCCGTGCGTATCTAAAAGTGTCGTAGCCGTGATAAAATCTAGGTTCCTCAATGAATTCTAATGATGAATTTTCTAACAACTTAAGGCTAACGGCTAAACGAGTTATGAGTGAAGTACACCCGACAGGTCCCTGAAGAGTAGGTGTGCCAAGCCAATGGGCAACTAAAAGAGTAACAGGTGAAACTTGGATTTTGTTTATGGCGGCATAAATGAGTTGTAGATCTCCCACACGCACCTTTCTCAAGTCATCACGAAAGAAAAAATTGTACCCGAGCCATTTGTGGAACATCCGGAGTGTAGGATGCTCCATGTCGCTGGTTCGGGGTTGGTAAAAGAGTTCGTCCCTAGAGATTTCTCTCTAAAACTGATGTTTCTCAAAATTGGGCAAGCCGGAGTCAAGGTCCAGAATGCTCCGTGGAGGAAAACCGAGGTGATTACTCAGCTCTCTCCAGGACAGCATAATGTCCTGCTTGAACATCCGAAAAGAAATCCCCCCTCACAATATTGTAACATGCAAAGAAATTCAATAGTAAGGAGACGGGAACCATGCTCAGTGATATTCCAAAAGTCCGTCCATCCTATCATTTGAAAAATTAAGTCAAATTCAGCAGCCATACCTGACTCTTGGAGTAAGGCGAAATCGATCGTGGGAGTGTGAATGAATGTCTTGTTTTTCAACTGCTGGAGAATCTCCTTCTCCCTGCGATTCCTGAGCCCAAGGTCTCCTATCTTGAGTAGGACCTTGTTTGGTGCACCCGACGAAGATGATGGAGCTTGCGGAGGTGCCAAATCGACACTCATCTCCGACTGGCGTGAGGAGAGTCGAGACGAATTCCTCGTACCACTCCTGAGAGACTTGGCCGCGCTCTTTACTTTCTTAAACATCCTGCAGAATAATAGGGACAAACAGAAACTCGTGGAAATATGTGAGAAAAATATGTTAGTGGTTAGCTGTCCGAGAAGTCAGTCGTCCAGGGGTTAGTCGTCCGAGAGAATTATAAATTTTAGCAGCACTTCCCCCTAAACAACTTTTAATTCCACTTGGGACAGCGGGAACACTAATTACTAGGTGATCTCACTCTCTATCTCAAAAATTTTCCAAACTCTCTTCCACTCTTTCTTTCCCTTTCCACTCTCCTTCTTACTCTCCCACTAGATCACTTCTTCTGAAAGTCGAGAGCTCAAGCTTGCATATGTTTTCTGGAATGTGTGTGGGATGAGAATGAGGTAGAGAGGTGGCCTTTTATAGTTGGAGCTAGGGGCAGGGCGGGCGCCCTGGCCAACAGGGCGGGTGCCCCACTTGAGTGCCCTCTGTGGCTGAAACTTTCCCACTCCCTCACATGCTTCACTCCTACGCCAAATAATGCTGCATAGGTGGTGGTTGGTCGGTGGAAGTTGTCTGGTTGAGTGGAGATGAGTTGGTGGGTGAAATTATGTGATATGATGTATGTGAGGTGTAGTGTATGACATATGGGACCAAAGGATGTGGGTCATGCTTCTAGAAGATTGCTATAAATAAATATAATGCAGGAAAAATTATGAGAATTGAAACTAAAAAATGATCATGGAAAAATATTTTTGTGCCTTCACAATAATTAATAATTATGGGTTTTTACACACCACAAATATTATTTATATGGGACTTTTGATTTTTATAATAATGCTATGGATGAGTATGACTAATGCAAGAATTAATTATGCAAAAAATTAAATGATGTGGATAAATACCGAATTACCTCCCGGCGAGGGTTTGGGAATTTTAGGTCCCCCAAGCTGGACCTCCAAATCTTTTTAAACTTCTGAATTGCCTTCCTCTGGAGATGGTGTCTCCAGTGGTTTCTCTTCGTGAACCTCCTCCACTGTAGAGTCTCTCTCTGGTCTGGGCTTGAATGTGAAGTGTTCTTCTTGTCCGTTTATGCTGAACTTGATTTCTCCCTTACTGACATCAATGTGGGCATTGGCGGTGCTCAGAAATGGCCTTCCAAGGATGATGGACACTTTTGAGTTGGGGTTCATGTCCAGTACCACGAAGTCTACTGGCACAAGGAAATCTCTTATTCTAACTGGGATATTTTCTGTGATGGCCATCGGGTGTCGAACTAATTGATCTGCTAGTTGTAGGCACATTGATGTTGGTTCTAGGGTTGTGTGTTCAAGCTTCTTGTAGACTGATGCTGGCATCACACTGACACTTGCTCCGAGATCACAAAGTGCATTGTTAAAGTGCTGGTCTCCGATTGAGCAATCAATGGTAGGACATCCTGGATCTTTCTTCTTCCTTAGTGGATGGCCGCACTACATTCTTCTGTCAGCTTGATTACCTCAGTGGTGGGCAGTGGCCTCTTTTTGTTAAGAATATCTCTAATGTACTTCGCATATGTGGGTACCTGTATGGCATCAAGTAGAGGTATGTTGACATATAACTTTTGAATGACCTCTACAAACTTACCAAACTGCTCATCCGACTGTAGTCCTCTGTTTCTTCTGGGAAATGGCAAATAGTTGGTGTCGTGAAAATCTTTCCTCATTTCTCCAGTTCTTGATGGTTGTAGCAGATCTTCTGCTTCAACTGGTCTCTCTTCTTCTATCATTGCTGGTTGCACTGGAGCTGGTGTTTTTTGCTTCTCTCTTGGGTGTGGGGGATCTCTGGTAGATCTCCCTCCTCTAGTAGTTATGTTCTTTACCTGCTCAAGGTTAGTGGCAACAGGCAAGACAGCAGCTAGCTTAAGCTCTACCCTCTTATTAAGAGTGTTTTGCTCATCAAAGGCAGTTAATAGAAAATCCATTTTATTGTGTATATCTTTTAAAAATGATTCATTTGTATCTAGCCTTTGTTTGACTTCATCATTAGTTTTAGTTTGTTGAGCAATTATCTCCTTTAATGAAGGTTGTTTGAGAATATTACCTGAATTCATACCTTTGCTATTGGGTTGACTTGAGGTGGTTTGATATTTGTATACTATCTCTATAGCCCTTTGATCTTCTTTGAACTTGGCCCTCTGGTCAATCCAATGGAGCAAATCTTCCATCTTAGTTGATAGTGCTTTTACTTCTTCTGGTATTTCTTCAGTTTGATGATAATGTTGAGTCTTGTCTTGGAACCAGCTTTGGTTTTCTGCTATCTTATCCAAAAGTGTCTCTGCTTTTCCAATTGTAAACTCCAAGAATGATCCTTCAGCAGATGCATCTAGGTACTCATGAGACTTTTGGGTTAATCCATGATAAAAGGTCTGCATAAGTAACCATTTGGCCATTCCATGGTGAGGACAATCTGATATGTATCCTTGAAAACGCTCCCATGCTTCTGGAATGGTTTCTGTCTTCTGCTGTTGGAAACTGACAATATTTCCTCTTAAGGCAGCTGTTTTGCCTATAGGGAAAAACTTTGATAGAAAGGCATCTGACAGGTTCGTCCAATTTTTGATGTTTGCTTGATTGGTGTAGAACCACTTCCTCGCCTTCCCTTCTAGTGAAAATGGAAAGAGGTGAAGTAGTATGACGTCTTTGTCAACTCCGTTGATGCTAATTGTGCTTCCAATCTCCAAGAAGTTCTGCAAATGTGCACTAGCATCTTCGTGTGCCTTCCCACTGAATTGTGTAGCTTGCACCAAGTTGATGAGGTTTGACTTGAGCTCGAACTCAGGTACTCCTTCTTCTACTTCAAATCTTGGACCAGTAAGAATGTTCTCAAGACTTGGGGCAGAAAATTCCTGTAAGGTCTTCTGTGCCATCACTTCAACAATTGGTAGCTAGCTTCTTCTTCCTTGATTGCTTTGGTTCTGATGATGAAGAATTTAATTCACCAAAGTCAATCCTGATATACCCTGTAAAAAATATAAACATAGGAAAACAACAGGGTGAACCTGCCAAAGCAGAGGTGCCTTGCTATGATTTCTCATTTATATAGTAGCTGTTATGCAATTATTTCTCAATAGTCTAGTCTAAAATTTTATTTGAATAACCTTGACCGACTTCCTGACTTTCCTTACCGTTCCCCGGCAACGGCGCCAGAAATGCTTGTTGACACTAGCTAACACCACTTGAATACTAGGTTGTCATCCCTAGCATGGTGCTAGAGCGTACTAAGGTATTTATAAACATAAAGGCTCTCTAGAAAATAATCTATTCTATCCGCAAGCGCACAGATAAAATACCTCATTGTAGCATTTCACCAGGATAAGTATTCCAGGTATCGTTATTTATAATTTTGCTTAAGAGAACGGCGAAAGCGAAAACAGGGGTAAAATCTATCAAGGCTTAGACTAGAGATAAACTTGCAAGAACATGATTACTACTGAGAAACTCATCACACAGTCACTTGCTTTGGCAGGGGTAAGTCATAATAATAAAGATAATGAAATATAAGCTCATGGGTAAATAACACAGCGATTAGAAATAGACTACTCCACATAAATGTAAGGTGACGTCGGACTAACAAGAGAATGGATTCTAAGTATCTACTATTTACTAAGTCATAATCTACTCTAAGCATCTACAAGATCATATATAGCACAAAAGACTCTTCATTCATGTATAAGGAACATTGCTAAAGTAAATCAGAACATAGCAAGACTTACTCCGCAATACAAATTCTGCCTGTCCTATCAACGGAGGGTGGACTATATAAGAATCAACGAAGCTGTCACCATCGCGAACTACCACACGACCCGGCCAATAGGATACATTTGCAGGTAAATAACATCTAAGCACCACGCCTACATGTGATCTACCACTTAACTCCCACATGAAAAGAGCTAAGCGCTTTGCAAACTCATGCATGAACTCATCATCAATCATAACTATATCACTTATAGAACTAGAGCAAACTAGGAACATAATAAATAAAGACATAATGCAATTAGAATAAAGTCGTAGAGAAAGATATGAAATAATACCAATCTTTATTGACGAAGATCCGAAATCCAGAGCGCTAGGCCCTACTTCTCTAATTCTATCTAATCAATCCTATAAAACTTGAAAGAATTGGGAGTAGCTAAATCTAATTCTCTGCGGGAGAGAGAGTTTCTAAACCCTAAACTTGATGGCTTCCTCTGATAATGATTTCTCCTCCTCCCCTGGGGTGGAGAGGCCCTGCTTATATAGCCCCCTCAAATGATCGTGGGCCGTCGGATCAAACCGACATTAATCGCACGGTTTTCCTTGATCCTTTAGGTCGGTGGAGCATAATCCGCGAAGTTGACGCTGATTGGCCATGGGAGTAGGGCGGCCGCCCCAAACCCTAGGGCGGGCGCCCTGGGCTGGGCCCCGTTCGGCCTCCCGTTCGTTCACGTGTCTTCTGGAGTCTTCTAGATGATAGAAAATTAGCGCACATGTTAATATCTCTATGTAAACCCGACGTGTGGGCCTTCTCTCCGTATTTTCTGATAACCCCCTGCAGAAATAGACAAACACCAAAACTCGTGGAATTCTGTCAGATAAAACCCTAATTCTAGATGTCTAGTGCATATTGATCCTTTTCCATGTTTAGTTGACAATTAAATTTGATACTTAAGGATCGTCAACAGCGGCCGAAGCGAGGAGAGGGGCAACGGCTGTTGGTTGACGCGGTGGAGGAGGAGCGGCGGCGCGCGGGTTATGTGGAGGAGGAGGAGCGGCGGCGTGTGGTTTATGCGGAGGAGGAGCGGCGGCGCGCGGTTGATGCAGTGGATGAAGAGTGGTGGCGGCTGCAAGGTGAGGGCAGAGGAAGGCAGCGGCGCTAGGGTTAGGGCAAAGGTGCTGCGCACGGTGGAGAGGAAGAAAAGAAAACCATCGATAGATCGGTTGAAAAACTGAGATCTGCTTTTCAAAGGCTGATCGGACGCGCTCCTCGACTGACCGGACACGCTGAAGAGGCGTCCAGTCAGAGTCCAGTAAGGTCCAAGAGCGACCGGACGCGTCCGTTGAGAGGTGAACGGACGCGGAGAGAGTCCGGTCAGAAGTCCACCCGAGAACCAACTTCGCGCGACCGGACGCACAGGTGATGTCCGGAACCGGACGCAGTGGTCGAGCAGCGTCGCGTCCGGTCCAGCGTTCGGTCAAAGATTTTCACCTTTTCCCTTTCCGATCTTCGATGCGACTTCTCCCAATCAAGTTCCAATACAAAAAGACACAAATAAACACCAATTGAAACCTGATATGAGTGACCTCTCTCAAACCCTCAAAATTTTTAAAATATTTTGCCTTAGGCTAGTATCATTTTTAGGAAAGTAAGCAATAAACACCCGAGGAGCAACATATGGCCATGCAATAGAGTTTATAAGCCCTTGGGAGCGTCAAATGCTCTCTCTATTCATGGACGAACATAGAGGTTGCTCAAAGCAAAACCAAAAAGAAATGACAAAGCAACAAACATGCATATGCAGTGCAAAGCAAGAAGGTAAAACTAGGTTGCTTGTCAAGTTTGATCCATGATTAGGCTTCTTCACTCCTCCAAAAGAGGGTTATCGCAACCGTGTTAGACAAGTCCTAGATGCATTACAAAAGTTTAAACATGACATATATTACAATGCAATGCAAGGGACAACACAAGCTCATTTTTTAAAATTACTAGAATCAAGCACATTTAGCTCACTTCTCAACCTACAAAAGGTAGCCTCATCCAAAGGTTTAGTGAAGATATCCGCCAATTGATTTTCACTTCTTACACCTTCTAGTGATATATCATTTTTAGCAACATGATCCCTTAGAAAGTGATGACGGATATCAATTTGCTTGGTGCGTCAGTGTTGTACCGGATTATTGGCAATTTTAACGGCACTTTCATTATCACATAAAAGTGGCACCTTATCAAGAACAACACCATAGTCTAGAAGAGTGGACAACAAGCCCCACTATTTTGCACAACAAGCCCCCGCGGCAATGTATTCCGCCTCGGCGGTGGACAAAGCCACACTATTTTGCTTTTTAGATGACCAAGATACAAGTGACCTCCCAAGCAAATGGCACCCTTCGGATGTGCTTTTTCTATCAATTTTGCAACCGGCATAATCCGAGTCGGAATAGCCAACTAGTTGGAATCTAGCTCCTTTGGGATATCAAAGACCAATGCTTGGGGTGTGCTTAAGATATCTTAAGATTCTTTTCACGGCACTTAGGTGAGGTTCTTTAGGGCATGCTTGAAAGCGAGCACACATGCACACACTAAACATGATGTCGGGCCTAGATGCGGTAAGGTACAATAAGCTTCCAATCATAGAACGGTAGAGAGTTTGATCAACCGGTTTACCTCCCTCATCTAGGTCGAGATGTCCATTAGATGGCATTGGGGTCTTGATTGGCTTACAATCCTCCATCTTGAACCTCTTGAGAAGATCCTTGGTATACTTTTCTTGAGAGATAAAAATCCCTTCTTTCATTTGCTTGACTTGAAAACCAAGGAAGAATGTAAGTTCACAAATCATGGACATCTCAAACTCCTTCGACATCAATTCACCAAATTCCTTGCAATAATCTTCATTTGTTGATCCGAAGATAATATCATCAACATAGACTTGACAAATGAAGATCTCCACATTAAGCTTCTTGGTGAATAGTGTGGTGTCGACCTTCCCAATAGTGAAGCCCTTCTCAATGAGGAAGTCCCGGAGGCGCTCATACCACGTGTCATGGAACCGTCCAAATTATAAGAGCACAAGTCCAAAAACAATCGCCGAAACGATCAAATTCTCAAACTTGAGCCCATATAACTCCGGTAGTCCACGAAATCACGAGGGATTTCAAACCAAACCGAGAGCAACCAAGATCGTAGTGATTCAACATAACACAACACTTGTTACAACAGTTCAAAAGTAATCTCATACATCGGAGTACAAATAATTTATTACAAAACCAAAGTAAAGATTAGCGGAAGCAACATAATTTCTAAAACCATTTGAAGTCAAATACTGCCAGTACATAGTCACATCCTACAAAAGCATACCAGAAGAGATACTATAGAGACCATGCCCATATGGTCTAGTCTTCACGCCCACAAGGCGAAGACAATACTTGCAGCAACAAGTACGAATCTGCTACCTGCAACAGGTGGGAATAAACCCTGAGTACGAGAAGGTACTCAGCTAGACTTACCCGCCAAAAACCAGAAATAAAGTGACACCAAGGATTATGCAAGGCTGATATAAGTGCGGCTAGCTTGACTCATTTGCAGAAAAGCTTAATACAGATAAGTAACCATTATATGCTTAAGTATCAAGTTGATCATCATTAACCTGATAACTAGATTAGCACCTGTACTAGAGCACTCACTTTATTAGGATCAAACAATATTAACCATAGCAGGTATAATAAGGTCATCATCATCATTATCATCAATTTCGAACCATCATTATAATTAGTGTATCTACGCTGGAGATAACCAGTCAAGTTTCTCACTATCCGGGAGAGACGGCGACTCGAATCGATTCCAACTCAGCTGAGGGGTTATTCCTGACACTCACCCGGCAAACCCCGCTAAAGGCAGCCGTAGATAACCTTTGGTACAACTCAGGGTGGGCCCGAACAGCGCTGCGTTCTCGGGGATACCAGTGGCCAGGATGCTCAGGACTTTTAACTCACCTGCCCTTGGACCCTCTGGCTCCCTTCCGAGGCGACTTTCACTTTTCGACTTCGCAGCCTGAGTTGAGCTACTAGGCTTCGCGGTCGGCAACCTCAGGCCGGCCAACTAAATGTCAGGCATGCGTTCAAAATGACATAGAAGGCTCCAGGTCTCGGTCCTTAATCGACACAGACGGGGATAGATCCACACCCAAGACCTCCATGCCTTGCTGCTTCACTATCGTCATCCCGCCCGGTCTCATTTCATTTCATTAACACATGGTTCATTTCCATGATAGCAAATATAGCCAACCGTGACCTGATAAAGCCCTATATCTCGCAGGTGATAGGAAATCACCCGACTTCTACCAGTCTAATTTAGCAGGGCTAAGCATAGATACGATCCTGTCTACTTAGGATTCAAGGTTCAAATTGCTGGACAAGGAGTGTTATCAATGCAGCAAGGGTTTCCAACCAACTCCTATCACGTAATGCAACAATACATATAACATGTATAGATAGATAATTGCTTTGAAAGTAGGAGGCTTATAATGCTCCGGGGCTTGCCTTAACCGAAAGAAGAGAGATCAAGGTTTGGCTTCAAGAACAATTCCCACGACTTCTCCGGCTTCGTCGGACTGGACCGCCGACTCCTGAACGGACTCCAACTTCGGGGTTCACGCCTTGTGGAGCTTTAAGGTCATCACGATTCTCAGCACACCTATTGCATGTATATGCACCCAATGAATTTCATGTATGCATCAAAGATGACATGATGATTTATGAACATGTAGGAATGATATGAAGATGGATGTAATGACATGGCAACATCATAAGCACAAAACCAAGTTATGTGGTGCTCTATTCAAATCACTTCAAGCTTAGGTGAAAATTTCCTCTCTGGTATTAACATGTTTGAACATCTCTAAGAAACCACTAAGTGCCACAAGGTTACGACTAAACACGTACATAACAAGATTCCAGAATTTTAGTATTCACAACATATTATCAACAATAGCTAAGAAAACTCACAACTGGAGTTCTACCAATCCAAATGACTTGCAAGAGGACATTCTGGAAATCTTATGAAATTGTCTATATTTCATTTATAAACATCTAAGCATGATTTCATCATTTACCAAGTTAAAATAGCACATATACAGAATCTGTTCTAAAAGACAGAGAGCACTTCCAAAACTGAACCCAGATTGGAACAGCTGCCATTTATAAACTATAAGTCCAAATGCTACCAAAATGTACTAGCAACTAGTTCATGAAATCCTCAACAACTTTGCTATAGATCACCAAGCATGAAAACCTCATTAACATAGCCTAACTTACTTAACCACCAAATCTGTCCAGAAAAGATAGATTTGTACAATTAAATATTAAGTGATGTTGGGAACATCACAAATGACTTACCCAACTTTAATAACAGTTAGATAATGTTTAAGTAACACCCAAAACAAGTCATGGCACTAGCATAATTATTTATCTAATCCCCCTTTTCTATTTATTTGGAGTGCATAAGCATAAATGGCATCACATATAAAATGTAACTAGAAAATTCTAATAAAATTACAGAGGAAAATACATGCTACCAAGAGACTACCATAAAAATTTCACCTCAATTTGACAAGTAGATTAGGAGATATCAAAATAATCAAAAAGATAAGTGCTAATAAAACCTTTAATAAAGAAATTTCCTAATTGAGCAAATGACCTCCAACAAGACTAAAAATTTAACTAGAACATCATTATACCATGACTAGCATCTCACAAAATTTTCATGGCCAAAGGATTAACACACAGGGAGATATTGATTTAACAAATTCATACAATTAAATAAAGCACTTAGTAAAAGTAATTATTATCCCCAGAAAACATAAACTAACATGTAACATTTTAATACACTACTGCATAGTACACTTCATGAGGATTCCAAAAAGTCCTCATTTACCTTTTTATGATTTTTCTACTATTTTCTAAGAATTTCCAAAGATCAGCCAACAATTAAAATTTCAGGAAAAAGAAAAAGACAAAAACCTAAACAGGCCTTAGCAGTTGGGCCACGGCTGTGGCCGGCCCACCTCGGCCCGAAATAGAACAGAGGGGGGGAATCCCGCGCCGACAGGCGGGACCCGCCCGTCACACACACGTAGAGAAGGGGAGCTGCTCCGGCGAGCCAGAGCTCACCGACGGCGGCTCCTCCGGTGAATCCGACGGCATGGCTGCGTTCCCCACTCTGACCCGCATCAAGGCAACCCATTTCCCCTATCTCTTTCGCACCGAGCCATTCACGACGCTGACGAGGGCGGATGGCAGCGGCGGTGCTCGTCGATGGCGGCGCAAACGGCCATTGCAAGGCAAGGCAAGCACCGCTACAGGTTCCTGGCAACATGGTGAAGCTAACGAACCAACTAGCACAACACGAAATCGACCGTAACATCGCGGCTACGAGCGGCGCTCCCGCGGTGACCATGGAAGCTCGCCGGAGTGGCGGCGTTGCTCGCTAACCGAGCCAAAATCATCGGTAACATCTCTCCCACAGCTAGCTCTACTCCTATGCATCACGGAACATCCACCAATTCCACTGACGGATAAGCAAGCATGAGGAATCGAAGCTCGGTGCGGCAGCGGCCATGGCGGACGTGCCCAGTGCAGCTGCTTGTCCCCATAGACCCGATGTGGTAGCATCTAAACCAACAAGCGCTACAGCTTCTACAACCCACAAGCAAGCGTGAACGAGCAGGAGCGCATGTGGTGGAGCTCGGCATTGCTCCGGCCGCGATGAGGTTGAGGCGCGGCGGCGCTCCGAGCGCGGCAACCGTGACAAAAGAGAGTTTTTGCCACCTACCTACGGCTCAGCTAGGCTAGCGAGTTGGAGCACGGGCTAGGGCAACCCAAGGCGGGACGATTGGTCGAGCTCGATCAGAAAATGGCGGCCAAAAGGAGAAGTTGTGGTCGGCGCAGAAGCGGTGGCATTCCGCCTGCGCGGAGGAAGAAGAAAGGCGAGGCAGGGGAGGAATGGAGCGAGTGTGGGCGAGGGGTGAGGTGTCAGCTCGGCCTTCACATTTGTGCATGCGCTCGCGATGTGGAGGCATCGGCAGAGCGTGGACGCCACGCGGTGGCTCGGCTCTGAGCTGGCCGCCACGACAGCGCCTGCTGTCTGAACCCACGCCCGATCGGAGCGACTGACAGGCCAAGTTGGGAGCTCAAGATCTCGCAAAAGAGTTCGAATTGGGCCAAAGTGTTAAATACAAAACTATAGTTCTAAGTAAGATCTCCAAGTTTGCCAATAGAATCATGAGCTAACTCGGCTTGGTTAGTGAGATACAGCGTCCCAAAATAGGTCACATGGAAACTGAAACTGAATTTCAGTGAAACCCCGACTGAACCTGATTTTTCCCCGCTCTATAATTCCTAAACCAGTGAGAATTAGGTGATGATGTTATTGACAATATTGTAGAGCTAAGTGAGTTCTACCAAAGTGTCAATATGGGTTAGAGCTGGTTTGGTCTGGTTTTCAAACTACAAGCTCCCAAAGTAGGCCACCATGAAACTGCAATGCCACATTTCAGAGTTAGAATAATTCTAAGTGTTGGGCAGTCCACTTACTGACTTGTGGGCCCAGTTTGAGCATCTTCCAGCCATTTTCATGAGATGGTCATATTGAGACTTTTGTTCCTTGATAAATTTTCTACAACTTTAGTAGAGGGTGCACAACCATGCAAGATTTCTAGGTACCACTTTTAAATTGGTCAAAGCAGATCAGTGCTATGGTCAAACTGGGGTTAAACCTAGTCAAATTGGATTTTTGGCCAAAACATGAATATAGACCCTAGCTTATTTTGCTCCCCTAACATGTCAAAGATGTTTTCAAGCCACAAGTCACACAATAGCATCACATATGAGCAAAAGTCACATCAAGGTGTATTGAAACAACTCTAAAGCACTATTGAAACATTGTGTTGCAAGCATGTGTTGCATGATCATGTTTCAAGGTGTGGTATCACACATGACACTACTACAAGACTAGTACACACATGCCATCACTTGCAAACCACACATGTATGTATAGCACATGCACTCAACATGAATGTTGCAGATGTTTCAATGTTATGTTTCAATGATAATGCACATGAAATGATGGTGCACATGCTCATGCCATGCTCATATGGATGCACAGATGCAAGGCAAACACCTGGGGTGTTACACCACGCTCTAGGGGCTTGCTTGAGCCCATATAGCGCCTTGGACAACCTATAAACATGATTAGGATATCTAGGGTCTTCAAACCTGGGAGGTTGATCAACATAGACTTGTTCATTTATGAAGCCATTTAAAAATGCACTTTTAACATCCATTTGATATAATTTCATTTCATGATGCGATGCATATGCAAGAAGGATACGGATGGCTTCAAGTCTTGCAATGGGTGCAAAGGTCTCTCCAAAGTCAAGGCCTTCAACTTGAGAGAACCCCTTTGCAACTAGTCTTGCCTTGTTTCTCACAACTATGCCTTGGTCATCTTGCTTGTTGCGGAACACCCACTTGGTTCCAATGACCCTTGCACCTTTTGGATGCTCCTCAAGTGTCCAAACTTGATTGCGGGTGAAGTTGTTCAATTCTTCGTGCATTGCATTCACCCAATCTGGATCTTGAAGAGCTTCTTCTACATTCTTAGGTTCAAGACAAGAGATAAAAGAGTGATGTTCAATAAAAGAAGCAAGCTTTTGAGATCGAGTCATTACACCCTTTGTAGGACTCCCTATGATGAGATCTTATGGATGTGCTTGAAGTAGAGGTGATTGTCTTCTATCAACCACTTGAGTAGGAGGTTGGGGAGCATCAACATCTTAAGCTTGTGCCTCGGCTTGTTCATGAGAGACATGAGTGTCTTCATTTTCAACTCTCTCATTTTTGTCATCATCTTGAGGCACATATGATGAAGATGGTGGATTGACCATTTGAGCATCGTCTTCATCATCTTTAGGCTTGATGTCTCCCACCGGCATGTTCTTCATTACCTCCCTCAATGGTTCATCACCTACATCATCACAATTCTCAATTGCTCCTTGGGAGCCGTTAGATTCATCAAATTCCACATCATATGTTTCTTCAACCAAACCGGTGGCATGGTTAAATACTCTATATGCTTTGGACTTTGATGAGTAGCCAACAAGAAAACCAATATCACAACATCTTTGGAACTTCCCTAGGTGTTGCCGCTTCTTGTAGATGTAGCACTTGCAACCAAACACCCGAAAGAATGAGACGTCCGGCTTCTTCCCATGTAGTAACTCATAGGGGGTCTTGCCAAGAAACTTTTGTAGGAAGAGGCGATTTGATGCATAGCATGCGGTGTTAATTGCCTTGGCCCATAATTTTTCTGGTGTGTTGTACTCATCTAGCATTATTCTTGCAAGAGTAATCAATGTCCGGTTCTTTCTCTCAACTACACCATTTTGTTGAGGAGTGTAGGTTGATGAAACCTCATGCTTGATTCCAATCTCATCACAATAAGCTTCAATGTTTGTGTTGTCAAATTCTTTGCCATTGTCACTTCTTATCTTCTTTATCTTGACTTCAAATTCATTTTGAGCTCTCTTTGCAAACTTCTTGAAACAAGTGGCCACTTCGGATTTGTCATGAAGAAAGAATGTCCAAGTGTATCTTGAGTAGTCATCCACAATCACAAGACAATAAAGATTTCCACCCAAGCTCTTGTAAGTTGTAGGACCAAACAAATCCATGTGTAGAAGTTCTAACACTCATGATGTTGACATGTAAGCTTTTGTTGGATGAGTATTTGCAACTTGTTTACCGGCTTGACATGCACTACAAGGTTTGTCCTTCTCAAACTTGACATCTTTCAAGCCTCTCACTAACTCTTTTTTCAATAATTTGTTGAGAGTATTCATTCCAACATGAGCAAGCCTCCTATGCCAAAGCCACCCAAGTGAAGTTTTGGTGAACAAGCATGTCATCAAATTTGCATCTTCGGAGGTGAAATCAACAAGATAGAGATTGTTATATCTAAAGCCTTTGAAAATCATTTGCTTGTCTTCTATCTTTGATACTACCACTTCATTTGGTGTGAATAAGCATTGATAGCCAAGATCACAAAGTTGCCCAACGGATAGTAGATTGAAACTCAAGGAAGCAACATAGAGCACATTTGAAAGAGAGTGATCATTTGATATTGCAATCTTGCCTATACCCTTGACTTTGCTCTTTGAATTGTCTCCAAAAGTGATCTTCTCTTGACATTCCCCATTTTCTTCAAGTGAGGTGAACATACGAGGATCACCGGTCATATGTTGAGTGCAACCACTATCAATAACCCAATGAGTTCCACCGGTCTTGTAGTTCAACTACACACAAGAGATCAAGCTTTTTGTTTAGGGACCCAACCTTGAGAGGGACCCTTGACTTTCTCAACTAGTGACTTGGCAACCCAAATTTTCTTAGGCCTATTCTTGTTTGGGGGACCCAAGAACATGACTTTCATCTTTCCACTAGAATCTCTTCTAAGCATATAGTGAGCATTGAAAGCAAAGGGTCTAGCATGCTTGGGCAAGGGTTGTGGTGGTGGAGTTTCACACTCATGAGCAAAGTGGCCCTCTTGTCCACACTCAAACACATCTCTTAGGCTTGGGCTTTGATTTGTTTTGTTGTTGTTGAGTTTTGGCCTTCTTCTCTTGATTTGCCAAGTAACCAATACCACTTCTATCCATCTTCATGATGGTGTTCATGAGTAGCTCACTTTGCAAGTATTGACCTCTTGTAAACTTGCTTAAACCGGTCTTGAGATGCTCTTTCTCTTGCTTTAGCTTTTTGTTCTCCTCAATGAGTGACTCATTGGATGTTTGCTTTTCAAGAGCCATCAACCCTTTTAGCTTCTTGTTCTCATCTCTAAGCATTTCATTTTCACTCTTGAGCTTGACATAATCATCATAATTGTCGGATTCAACCACTTTGTTTCCTTTGCCACTAGAGCCTTGCTCAATGCTCTCAATAATCAATTCATCACATGATGTGGCTATATCAATCTTAACAACTTGGTTAGTAGCATCATGTGTCTCAAGAGAGAGCTCATTAGCAACAACAAGACTATCATAATTAATTTTCAATGAAGTATATTTATCTTTTAGCAAGTTGTGCCTAGTGTTGAGCTCATCATGCTTCTTCTCAAGTTTATCATGTTTGTCTCTAAGCTCTTTGTTGAAAGTTTTGAGCTCCTTGAGAGTAGAAGTCATAATTTCATTTTGATCTTTAAGCTCATCACTAGTCTTTTGTGCAATCTCAAGCTTTGATGAAAGTGATTCATTTTAATTTTGAAGCTCATCATTTTTATTTCTAGTCTTTCTTATGACTTTAGAGTATTTGTTGAGCAATTTTACAAGTTCATCATAAGAAGGTGCATCAAATTCATCATCACTATCACTATCATCATCATCACTTTCATTATTTTGTACCTTTCGTTCACCCTTGGCCATGAGGCATAGGTGAGTAGTGGATGATGACGGTGAAGATGACGGTGAAGGTGGTGGTGAAGATGTTGATGGCCCAATCACAAATGCGGCGACCTTCTCTTTCTCGTCGTCGCTTTCATCACCGGAGGACTCACATGATGACTCAATGTCGATGAGCCAATCACCAACAATGTAAGCTTTGCCTCCCTTCTTCTTTTTGTGATATTCTTTCTTCTTGCCATCCTTCTTCTTGTATGGCTTGTTCTTCTTCTTCTCATCTTCTTCATCACTAGATTCATTTTTCTTGCCCTTGTTCTTGTTCTTGTATTTGTCTTTTGGAGGCTTAGGGCATTGATGAGCTAGATGACCAAGTTCACCACAATTGTAGCAATCCATTTCGGATACAGGCTTTCTTTTGCTACTTATGAAGAACTTCTTCTTCTTGCCATCGAACTTGATGCCACTCTTATTAAGCTTCTTTAGCATCTTGGTGGTCTTTCTCACCATGAGAGCAAGTGATGCATCATCAATGTCACTCTCACTTGAGCTTTCATGCACGATCATGGCTTGGCTCTTCTTCTTTTTCTTGTCATGGCTAGCTTTGAAAGCCAAGTCCTTCTTCTTGGAAGATGATGAGCCCTCTTCCAGAGTGATATGCATGTACATCTCATGAGCATTGATCTTTCCCAATACTTGTGTCGGTGTTGCGGTGGAGAGATCGCTTTGGTCAAGCACGGTGACAATGTGGCCATACTTCTCAACGGGAAGAACACTCAAGATCCTCCTTGCAACATCCGATGGACTCATTTGAGTGAGCCCGAGAGCATTGAGATCCTCTACAAGAACATTCAAGCGAGTGTACATGTCATTAGCACTTTCCTTGGGAAGCATCTCAAACGAATTAATCTTCTTCAAAGCAATATGGTAGCGTTCCTCATGCTCACTCTTAGTTCCCTCATGGAGAGCACAAAGGTCTTCCCACAATTCATGAGCGTTTTTTGCATTACGCACACGATTGAAGATATCCTTGCCAAGGCCCCGGTAGAGTGCATTTTTTGCCTTTGCATTCCACCGGTCGTACTTCTCCTCGTCACCAACGGGGTTAGCGGGATCCTTGACTTCCGGAAGCCCTTCGGTGACGGCTCTAAGACACCCGACATCTATGGCTTCGAGGTACCCCTCCATGCGGATTTTCCAATATGGAAAATCATCTCCCTCAAAGATGGGAGGTGGTCCTTCCCCATTAGACATCTTGCTCTAGGCGGTAAAGCCTAATTTAGGAGCAACTCAGCTATGATATCAATTGAAAGGATCAAGATGCCCAAGAAGGGGGGGTGAATTGGGCTTCTCTAAACATTATTGCAATAATTAAACCCTACTAAGCCATAATTCACCCCTAGTGCCTACAAGTGTTCCTAGTGATTCTACCGATAAAAAGTTTTGCACCCTAAGTTCCAATCCTAGTCTAGCATGGCAATTCTAGGAAAAAGAAACAAGCAACAAGAGTAATACGAGAAAGTAAATTGCTTGAATGTAAAAGGGTTAGGAACACTGCGATGTTTTCCCGAGGTATCGGAGAGTCGCCACTCCCCACTAGTCCTCGTTGGAGCACCCTCGCAAGGGTGTAGCTCCCCCTTGATCCACACGAGGATCAAGTGCTCTCTATGGGCTGATTCTTTAACACTCCGTCACGGTGAATCGCCCACAACCGCTCACAAGATGAGTTGGGTCATCCACAAGCTCCGCTGGATGATCACCAAGGTCCCAATCACCACCAAGCCGTCTAGGTGATGGCGATCACCAAGAGTAACAAGCAAGAACTCTCACTTGACCACAACAAGCCTAATGAGAAGGTGGATGCACACTTGCTACTCCCTAGTCACTAATGAGGGATCTTAATCTTGGATTCTCAAATCTCAATCCTCACTAGAGCTCTTGCACTTCCTTGCATATGAAAGGTGTTTCTCAGCTGAACAAATGAGCAAGAGACCTCAAATAGAGGGGTAGGGGATGTATTTATACTCCCCACAGTCAATCCCAACCGTTATGTGCCAACTCAGCATTTTTCGTACTGACCGGACGCGCCCGGTCGGTGGCAACGGTCGAATTGAAAAACAAAGGCGCTGAGTGACCGGACGCGCAGGCAAGTCCGATCAGGGGTGACCGGACGCGTCCGGTCGCTCAAAACCCTTTCTGGAACCTTTTTGTACTTTGACCAGACGCACAGACGAGTCCGATCGGTGATGACCGGACACGTCCGGTCAACGAAGTTCCTCTCTGGAAAGGGACCGGACGCACTGTAGACGCGTCCGATCAATTTCCTAGCCGCGTCCGATCATGACACTTACCCTCTCTCACTCTGGTCAACATGATCTACGCGTCCGGTCCATGGGAGGACCATGTCCGGTCGATCATGTTGGGTCTACTGTGACTGCCAGTACTGACCGGACGCGTCTGGTCAAGGCAGAGACCGCGTCCGATCAAGAAGAAATGGCTCAAAAGACTTCGAATCGTGATGCAACCTGAACCGAGTTTCTTCCAATTGAACTTTGGGCTTCACCTGAGCTACCTAGTGCTAAGTTTGACAAGTGTGCACCACAACTAAACAAATAGACTCACCTAGGTCAAGCTACTCGCTCATGCCCCCCTTTATAGTACGGCCAAAGGAGAAAAGCGAAGATCCTAACGACTATTCCGAGCGTAACTCAACTCCTTGTTGATATTTGGTAACGCAATTAGGAAATAGGATCCGCAAGCGCACGGATATCGGTGAGCACTTCACCCGAGATGTTATCCTCGGTATCGTATTTATATTTTTACCTTTAGGAGAAAGAGTGCATCTGACTAACCAAATCTATTACTACTAACCTTTAGGCTACAACCACTATGATTCGATGTGAGTGATGTATAGAGAAGACTACAACCGCACTCTTCTTCTAACCTTGGTAAGGATGATCTACTGTTCTATTGGGGAGGTTTACGGAATCTAGACACCACAAAGGATGTTCAACCCGCACCTATAAACCCTATCGATCCTGCTAACAGGATATGGAATACAAAGGTAACTCGGAATTGTCACGTTCCTCGCTACTACCACGGTCCGGCTAGACGAGGGGATATCTATGAGTATCCTAGCTTAAACACCACGTTTACGCTAGAGATGATTACTCTAAACTCTACGCGAAGAGATCAAAGTAAACTCATAAACCAAAGAACAATAAAACAAAGAAGAATTTAGAAGTCGAAATACTGAAGAATCCTGAGAACAAGCCTCGGGTTAGAAGACTTTGCTCCCGCAGGTACAACCTCGGAGTAGACACCGACAGGCCGGCTTCCTCCGATCTACACCTCCACTCTATCTCTCTCAATCTAGTAGAACTAATTCTACTTTCACATTGGATGCTAAGCCCTAAGAGGTGGGAACCCTAGAGGGAACCTCTCTCTCTAAACCCTAACTAGAGATATGCAACTGAATAATGAATTGGGGTCTTCTCCACTAGGGGTCAGGGTGAAAGGTCTAGATGGCTAGAGGGGGGGTGAATAGCCTTTTAAAACTTTCTACAAAGACAAACTAAACAAGTTTATCAATATAACAAAAAGCGAGATGCGAGTTTTGCTTAGCCTACGGGGTGTTTGCAAGCCACCTATCCAATTCACAATTCTAGTATAAAGGCACTCAACCGCATAAGTCAAACCGAGGAGGTAACTACCACTACAACTAGCAAGCTACACAAAAGAGCTACTCTAGCAAAGCTAACTAGCTAGCAAAGATAACTAAGAAAGTAATGCGGAGTTGAGTTAGGAGGGTTTCACCGAGGGGCGAAGTATTGAGCCAACCAAACGATATGATCAAGAGATGAATTCCACAATACACAACCACCGGGATCGATCAATCACAACAAGAATGATGACACAAAGATTTATCCCGAGGTTCACGTGCTTGCCGGCACGCTAGTCCCCGTTGTGTCCCTCTTCACCACGTGGTTCGGTGGCTAATCGGTCTCACACCGAGCCTCTCAAAAGGCGCCACAAGAACCTACCAAATGGCAAGAGGTTGCAAATGACACGAGCAATCCACTAATGTTGCCTTTGGCGCTCCGCCGAGGTAGGCACAAACCCCTCACAATCACCGGAGGTGGCCAAGAACAATCACCAACTCTTGCCAACGCCTCCAAGCTGCTCCAAGCCGTCTAGGTGGCGGCAACCACCAAGAGAAACAAGAATCCCGCAGCAAATCAACCACCAAGTGCCCACTAGATGCTATCTCACAATGCAAATGCACTTGGATCACTCAATCTCACTTCGAATATGCAAAGAAGCAAGAGAGATGAGTGGGAGGGGAGTTGCTTAGCTCAAAGTGCTCACAAGTATATCAAAATGTCAAGAGTAAGAGCCTTGAGCCGGCCAACGAGTATATATAGACGTACCCCTTCGAATATAGCCGTTAGGAACGAGATCCAGCCGAACACGCGTTGACCGGACGCGCTGGTCCGACCCACCGGACGCGCCGGTCGCGTAACGGCTAGTTTCCGAACTACTGACCGGACGCGCTGGTCCGACCCACCGGACGCGCTGGTCAGGACCGGACGCGCCGGTCCCGTGACTGACCGGACGCGCCGGTGAACACTGAGTCGCGCAAACCGAACTAACGACCGGACGCGCTGGTGAACCGACCGGTCGCCACAGTGACCGCGTCCGGTGGGAGTCCAGTAAGCTCCCTGGACCACCGGACGCGTCCGGTGGCCTGTGACCGGACGCGCCACCGCGTCCGATGAAACAACCGAAACAAGCGCAGAGACTGGACACTGACCGGACGCGCCGGTCGCACAGTGCCCGCGTCCGGTGCAGTGTCCGGTGCTGCGTCCGGTGCAGCGTCCGGTGCTGCGTCCGGTCACTTCCGTGACCGCGTTCGCCTCCGTTTGTTTTCCGTTTGATTTCCGACTTCCGGCGTAGTGGAAAATAGGCATTTCATTTCCCCGAAATCGCCTGAAACCCGCGCTCGCGCGCTCGGCGGGAGGGAGAGAGGACCCCAAACCCTCTCTACCGCTCAAACTCCAACACCGTCGCAAACGTGCTAACACCACCAAGTGATCATCACCATGTGCATGTGTGTTAGCATTTTCACAATCATTTTTCGAGGCGTTATTAGTTCTATCCAAATGCATATGATCATGAAATGCACACCTAGAGGCACTTAGGAGTTCATTAGCCGCGTCATTCCCCTCTTTATAGTACGGCTATCTATCCTATAATGTAACCACACCCACTAGGTGTCTTGGTTACTAAAACACAACCCTTAAGCATATACCTTTGCCTTGATCACGTAGGGTTGCGTCCAAATCCAAGTGTGGCCATCATGATCACCATGTCCATCTTGCCACCAACCTTGGAATGTACTAATCCTCATATGCTACACACAACTTAGGCATAGGATTAGTACTTAGGCATTGTCACTAATTACCAACACCAAACATAGGACTTTCAATCTCCCCCTTGTTGGTAATTGGTGACAATCCTTTCACAAAGATATTATGATAAAATTTTGATTGAACCCATGTCACATTGTCCAAAAATATTACCATGTGTAAGCACTATGGACAAGTGATCATGAATTCAAATTGATAGCAATGGCTCCCCCTACATGTATGCTATATGTTTGGATTTTGGAAGCATACATGTTAGATAGGAAAGATTAGGAGCATTGACTACCAATAGGTGCTAAGTGTTTTAGATTATAGACCTTTGAAGCGTGATACCATCGGAGTAGCGATAAACACCATCTTAGCACCTTGTGTAGTTAGATACCACTTGGAAAAGCACAAATAAAAACTAGAAACCTCGTGAGATCAACATTATAAGAAAGGTTCTAGTACCGCTTTGAAAAACATGAAGCAAGAGAAATCTAACTACTTCCTATTCATGCTAGTACTTCAATACACCATTCAAATGTATACTAGCAAGTCACCACACAAGCAAGGTATTGGAGAAAAAGAAATGCATAACTATGCATCATACATATGAAGTGCACAAAGAAATGCAACATTCATGTTTAAGAGCTTGCTCCCCCTACTTGTGTGCTCAAAATTTTAGTTGATCCCCTTCTTTTATCATTTTCTCCCCTTTAGGTTTTCTCTCTTTGTGAACCACATTTTCTCCCCCTTTGAGTTCTATCTTTGTGAATGACAATTTCTCCCCCTTTGGCACCAAAGACCACAAGGGACCAATTTTAGATAGATTATCATGTTGAATTATGGGGTGAGGATCAAGTTTGTGGTTCAACCTAGATTGCTTGCATAAATAAAATGCTTCGGTTTGATCCAAGGGCAAGCTTCTTCACACCTCACTAGAAGGGTTATCATGCACCATGTTGAAGCAAATATTTAGACAAGTGATCTAGATTAAACACTTAGGATCACAAGCTACTTAAACAAGTTATATGCTACCACTAGATCATACAAGTCATGGAAACAATAGTGGCACCATATAAACTTCAAATTCATTTGATTTTTATGAATGAGCCTAGAACATAAGAAATCATGACTAGATGCACTAAACATGTCCTTAGTATAGAATGTATGACATGTCAACTAATTGTACCTTGGGGCTTGAAGAAGAGGCATGTCATAACATTGGGGTGCATCAACTCATGTTGGAGAAGTCAAGTATGTTCAACTCATTCTTTAGCTTGTGAAATCTCTTCTCATCAAGTGGCTTGGTGAATAGATCGGCTAATTGATCTTCGGTGCCCACACTCTCAATAGCAATGTCACCCTTTTGTTGATGATCTCTAATAAAGTGATGACGAACATCAATATGCTTTGTTCTTTGATGTTGAACCGGATTGTTGGTTAGCTTCACGGCACTTTCATTGTCACATAGCAATGGCACATTCTTGAAATTAATTCCAAAATCCTTCAATGTTGCCTTCATCCACAAGATTTGTGCACAACAACTACCCGCGGCGATGTATTCGGCTTCGGCGGTAGATAGTGCAATACTATTTTGCTTCTTGGATGACCATGAGACAAGTGATCTTCCCAACAATTGACAAGTCCCGGAAGTGCTCTTTCTCTCCACTTTGTCACCGGCATAGTCGGAATCCGAATATCCTACTAGCTCAAAGCTTGCACCTTTGGGATACCATAATCCAACATCTTGTGTATGCTTTAAGTACCTCAATATTCTCTTTGTTGCCTTCAAATGACTTTCTCTTGGTGAGGCTTGAAATCTTGCACATATGCATACACTAAACATCACATCGGGCCTTGATGCCGTCTAGGCTACCAATCATTGATCTATATAGCTTTTGATCCACCATGTTGCCACTCTTGTCACTATCCAAGCTTCCACTAGTGCCCATTGGGGTTGTAATGCCCTTTGCATCTTCCATGCCAAACTTCTTGAGCATATCTTTGATGTACTTGGTTTGGCTCACAAATGTTCCTTCCTTCATTTGCTTGATTTGAAGTCCAAGAAAGAAACTAAGTTCACCGATCATTGACATTTCAAATTCCTTTGCCATCATTTTCCCAAACTCATCACAATAATCTTGATTGGTTGAACCGAAAATGATATCATCAACATATATTTGCAATACAAACAAGTCTTTCCCAATCTTCTTGGTGAATAGTGTTGTATCAACTTTGCCCATGACAAATCCTTTGGATAGCAAGAAGTCCCTCAATCTTTCATACCATGCTCTGGGTGCTTGCTTCAATCCATACAAAGCTTTCCTTAACTTGTATACATGGTTGGGTTTCTTGTCATCTTTAAAACCGGGAGGTTGCTCCACATACACCTCCTCTTGAATGTACCCATTGAGAAATGCACTCTTCACATCCATTTGATATAGCTTGATATTATGAGCACAAGCATAGGCAAGTAAGATCCTAATTGCTTCCAATCTAGCAACCGGGGCATATGTTTCACCAAAGTCAAGACCCTCTATTTGTGTGTAACCTTGAGCCACTAGTCTTGCTTTGTTTCTTACTACTATTCCATCTTGATCTTGCTTGTTGCGAAAGACCCATCTTGTTCCAATGACATTGTGATCCTTAGGCCTC
Source organism: Saccharum hybrid cultivar R570 (assembly GCA_038087645.1). Classification (NCBI taxonomy): domain Eukaryota; kingdom Viridiplantae; phylum Streptophyta; class Magnoliopsida; order Poales; family Poaceae; genus Saccharum; species Saccharum hybrid cultivar. Next base: position 8,291,558 of record JAQSUU010000005.1, on the reverse strand, counting down.
TCAACTAGTTCCCATACTTCATTTCTCTTGAAGTTGTTGAGCTCTTCATGCATTGCATTTACCCAATCCGGATCTCTTAATGCTTTATCAATGTCCTTTGGTTCTTCCATTGACACAAAAGAAGAGTGAGCACAAAACGATGCCAATCTTGATCTAGTTTGAACTCCCCTTTGTATGTCACCAATAATGGAATCCAATGGATGGTCTCTTGCAATGTTAGTTGGTTGAAGCACTTGCACTTGATTGCTTGGATGTTGATGTTGATCATGAGTTGGAGATGATGAACTAGCCACTTGTTGATCTTGTTGTACTTGAGATGATGTACTAGCTTGATTTTGCATTAGAGAGCCACTAGCTTGTGTAATTGGACTTTGGAGCACTTGATCTTTATTGTCATCCACATCAATCACTTGCTTTGGTCTAATATCACCAATATCCATTTCTTTCATAGCATTGGTCAATTGAGTTCCTCTCACATCATCCAAGTTATTTTCCTCATCTTGAGAGCCATTTGTTTCATCAAACTCAACATCATGAACTTCCTCAAGTAAACCACTAGCCAAATTCCAAACTCTATAAGCTTTGCTAGTAGTGGAGTAACCAAGTAAGAATCCTTCATCACATTTCTTCTCAAACTTGCTCAATCTATTGCCCTTCTTCAAGATGTAACATTTGCAACCAAATACCCGAAAATATGCAATGTTGGGCTTTCTTCCATTTAAGATCTCATATGGTGTCTTCTCTAGAAACTTGTGGCAATAGAGGCGGTTGCTATAGAAGCAAGCCGTGTTGATTGCTTCGGCCCAAAATGAATGACTCACATTATACTCATTCAACATTGATCTTGCCATATCAATCAAAGTTCTATTCTTCCTCTCAACTAGGCCATTAGATTGAGGTGTATACTTGGCCGAGAATTGATGTTTGATTCCAAGCTCCTCACATAGCTCATCAATTCTTGTATTTCTAAACTCACTTCCATTGTCACTTCTCACTTTCTTGATTGTGGTCTCAAATTCATTTTGCACTCTCTTGATGAACTTCTTGAATATGTCAAATACATCACTTTTGTCCACAAGAAAGAATACCCATGTATATCTAGTGAAATCATCCACAATCACAAAGCCATACTTGTTGCCACCAATGCTTGTGTATGTAGTTGGCCCAAATAGATCCATGTGCAACAACTCAAATGCCTTAGAGGTACTCATGATGCTCTTCAACGGATGAGTGTTGCCCACTTGCTTTCCGGCTTGACATGCACTACATAGCTTATCCTTCTCAAATGTGACATCCTTCAAGCCTCTAACTAAGTCATGCTTCACTAACTTGTTCAATTGCTTCATGCCAACATGACCAAGTCTTCTATGCCATAACCAACCCATACTTGATTTGGTGAGCAAGCATGTTGAAAGTTGAGTGTCACTAGCATTGAAATCAACCAAGTATAGATTCTCATATCTAAAACCCTTGAAGATCAAATTTGAGCCATCAACACTAACTATCTCCACATCATCAACACCAAATATGCACTTGAAACCGAGATCACACAATTGAGCAACCGAGAGAAGATTGAAGTTCAACTTTTCAACTAGGAGCACATTGGAAATGCTATGATCATTTGAGATTGCAATCCTTCCAAGAGCCTTCACATCACCCTTGCTATTATCACCAAATGTGATACTATCAATGCCACTATCATTTGATTTGAGAGAGTTGAACATTCTTGAATCACCGGTCATATGTTGAGAGCACCCACTATCAAGCACCCAATGCCTTCCTCCGGCCTTGTAATTTACCTACAAAATAAATTAATGTTTCTTAGGTACCCATACTTGTTTGGGTCCTTGGAGGTTAGTAACTAAGCTCTTTGGTACCCAAATGGCCTTCTTCTTTGGACCCACAATTGGTGTACCAACAAACCTAGCATGCACACCTTTCTCACCCTTGGTAAGCACATAACAAGAATCAAAAGGAATGTAATCCATTTTAGCATGAAACTTGTTGTTGTTCTTGTTCATTTTATTACAATTAATCTCTAGATGTCCAACTTGCTTGCATCTATTGCAATAACGACCATTGCTCTTCACAAAGCGAGACTTTGGAGTAGCAAAGGCCGCCTTGCCCTTCTTGGGAGTATAGCCCAAACCCTCTTTGTTAAGAGAGAACCTTTGGCTACCCAAGCATTTTAGCAAGCGGGCATCCCCACCATAGGCATTGCCTAATGCGCGGGTGAGATCATCCACCTCTCTCTTGAGAGTCTCATTCTCAACCACAAGTGATGAATCACTAGTAGTAGAGGTAGAGTTGGTTGTGGTGGATGATGATGAGCTACATGAAGCATTAGTAGGACCAACAAATAAAGAATCATCAATAATATCACATGTTAGTCCAATATCACAAGTGACAATCACTTGCTCCTCCTTAGCTTCCTTCATGAGCTTCTCCAACTTGAGGTCCTTCTCCTTGATGAGCTCAAGTAGAGAGGAGTGGGCTTCCTTAAGCCTAGTGTGAGCAACTTCAAGGTCCTCGTGGTCTTCCTTTAGACACTCACGAGAGGCCTCTAGCTCATCAAAGGATTTCCTAAGAGCTTTGAGCTCTTGTTCAATTCCTTTGCACTCCTTACTCTTTTTGAGAGCAACAAGCTCCTCCATCAAGGCATCATTTTCATTGCTCTTGGCAATGAGCTCTTGCTCCAAGATTTTGCACTTCTTGGTTGTCCTCTTGTAGCCCTTGCTCATTTGATCTATTATGCCCAATAGATCATCCTTGGAGTAGTCCTCATCCTCCTCATCATCACTCCTACAACCATCACTAGCACAAGAATCATCATCACTATCATCATATTTTACCTTGGTAGGCTTGGCCATAAGGCATGTCGATGTAGTGTCGAAGATGGATGACTTGTTGGAGAGGGCGATGCTTGCAATGGCTCGCCGAGTGGTCCTCTCATCATCACTAGAGCTTTCATCATCATCACTATCGGAGTTGTCACTATCCCAAGTGACCACATAACCACCACCCTTCTTCTTCTTGTTGATAGTGAAGCTCTTCTTCTCTTTCTTCTCCTTCTTGTCCTTCTTGTTCTTCTTCAACTTCAACTCCCCATCATGATATCTTTTATCTTCATAGGGGCACTTTGCCACTATATGATCGGGGCTATTGCAATTGTAGCAAAGCACCTCCTTTGCCTTCATGAAGTCCCTTCTCTTCCTTGCACCATATCCTTTCTTCTTCATGAACCTCCCCATCTTGTGCACTAGGAGGGCCATGGTCTCATCATCGAATGGATCATCATCATCACTCTCCACCTTGCTCTTGCCCTTAGAAGATGAAGCCTTGAATGCAATGAGCTTCTCTTGCTTGACCTTGGTCTCCTTCTTCTCTTCTACCTCATCTTCATCATCATTGTATTGGGCATCGGTCATTATATCTCCAAGCACATCGGTTGGTTTGACCTTGTCCAATCCCTCTCTAAAGATCATTCTTCTCAAGGTGGCAAACTTCTTGGGTAAGCACATCAAGAACTTGTGTGAGAAGTCCTTGTCCTCAACCTTCTCTCCAAGCCCCTTGAGATCATTGACAATGACTTGGAGCCTATAGAACATCTCCGGGATGGATTCATCATCCTTCATCTTGAAAGTGGAGAACTTGTCCTTGAGCATATATAGCTTGGCACTTTTTACCGTTGAAGTGCCTTCATATGTTTCTTCAAGCCTTATCCAAAGCTCATTTGCCTTCTCAAGATCTTTAATTTGCTCAAATACTTTGTCATCAATGGCACGGTAGATTGTGTCAAGTGCCGCCGTGTTGCATTGTTTGTTGATGCGGTCATTTGGAGTGAGATTTTCTTCATCAAGAATGATGTATCCTTCATTGGTCACATCCCAAACCTTCTCATGTATATTGCCTAGATATTGCTTCATCTTCCTTTTCCAATGATCAAAGGAAGAGACGCCATCAAAGAATGGAGGCTTGCCATTAACATGGTTGAACATAACTTGAGCCATCTTGCACCGAGGTTGTTAAGCCTTGCAAACGGTGACCACGGCTCCGATACCACTTGAAAGGTCTAGATGGCTAGAGGGGGGGTGAATAGCCTTTTAAAACTTTCTACAAAGACAAACTAAACAAGTTTATCAATATAACAAAAAGCGAGATGCGAGTTTTGCTTAGCCTACGGGGTGTTTGCAAGCCACCTATCCAATTCACAATTCTAGTATAAAGGCACTCAACCGCATAAGTCAAACCGAGGAGGTAACTACCACTACAACTAGCAAGCTACACAAAAGAGCTACTCTAGCAAAGCTAACTAGCTAGCAAAGATAACTAAGAAAGTAATGCGGAGTTGAGTTAGGAGGGTTTCACCGAGGGGCGAAGTATTGAGCCAACCAAACGATATGATCAAGAGATGAATTCCACAATACACAACCACCGGGATCGATCAATCACAACAAGAATGATGACACAAAGATTTATCCCGAGGTTCACGTGCTTGCCGGCACGCTAGTCCCCGTTGTGTCCCTCTTCACCACGTGGTTCGGTGGCTAATCGGTCTCACACCGAGCCTCTCAAAAGGCGCCACAAGAACCTACCAAATGGCAAGAGGTTGCAAATGACACGAGCAATCCACTAATGTTGCCTTTGGCGCTCCGCCGAGGTAGGCACAAACCCCTCACAATCACCGGAGGTGGCCAAGAACAATCACCAACTCTTGCCAACGCCTCCAAGCTGCTCCAAGCCGTCTAGGTGGCGGCAACCACCAAGAGAAACAAGAATCCCGCAGCAAATCAACCACCAAGTGCCCACTAGATGCTATCTCACAATGCAAATGCACTTGGATCACTCAATCTCACTTCGAATATGCAAAGAAGCAAGAGAGATGAGTGGGAGGGGAGTTGCTTAGCTCAAAGTGCTCACAAGTATATCAAAATGTCAAGAGTAAGAGCCTTGAGCCGGCCAACGAGTATATATAGACGTACCCCTTCGAATATAGCCGTTAGGAACGAGATCCAGCCGAACACGCGTTGACCGGACGCGCTGGTCCGACCCACCGGACGCGCCGGTCGCGTAACGGCTAGTTTCCGAACTACTGACCGGACGCGCTGGTCCGACCCACCGGACGCGCTGGTCAGGACCGGACGCGCCGGTCCCGTGACTGACCGGACGCGCCGGTGAACACTGAGTCGCGCAAACCGAACTAACGACCGGACGCGCTGGTGAACCGACCGGTCGCCACAGTGACCGCGTCCGGTGGGAGTCCAGTAAGCTCCCTGGACCACCGGACGCGTCCGGTGGCCTGTGACCGGACGCGCCACCGCGTCCGATGAAACAACCGAAACAAGCGCAGAGACTGGACACTGACCGGACGCGCCGGTCGCACAGTGCCCGCGTCCGGTGCAGCGTCCGGTGCTGCGTCCGGTGCAGCGTCCGGTGCTGCGTCCGGTCACTTCCGTGACCGCGTTCGCCTCCGTTTGTTTTCCGTTTGATTTCCGACTTCCGGCGTAGTGGAAAATAGGCATTTCATTTCCCCGAAATCGCCTGAAACCCGCGCTCACGCGCTCGGCGGGAGGGAGAGAGGACCCCAAACCCTCTCTACCGCTCAAACTCCAACACCGTCGCAAACGTGCTAACACCACCAAGTGATCATCACCATGTGCATGTGTGTTAGCATTTTCACAATCATTTTTCGAGGCGTTATTAGTTCTATCCAAATGCATATGATCATGAAATGCACACCTAGAGGCACTTAGGAGTTCATTAGCCGCGTCATTCCCCTCTTTATAGTACGGCTATCTATCCTATAATGTAACCACACCCACTAGGTGTCTTGGTTACTAAAACACAACCCTTAAGCATATACCTTTGCCTTGATCACGTAGGGTTGCGTCCAAATCCAAGTGTGGCCATCATGATCACCATGTCCATCTTGCCACCAACCTTGGAATGTACTAATCCTCATATGCTACACACAACTTAGGCATAGGATTAGTACTTAGGCATTGTCACTAATTACCAACACCAAACATAGGACTTTCACAGGGGCCTTGCTTATATAGCCCTTTTGGATGAATCTGGACCGTCGGATCAAACCGACCTTCATCCTACGGTTTTCCTTGATCCTCAAAGGCGGTGGAGCATAATCCGCGAGACTCGACCTGATTGGTCCCGGGGGCAGGGCGGGCGCCCCAGGGCACAGGGCGGGCGCCCTGTGTCCTGGCCCGTTACGGCTCCCGTTCGTTCCCGTGGCTTCTGGAATCTTCTAGATGTAAGATAATTACGTGTTCGGTTAATATCCCGTCATTAATCCGACATGTGGGCCTTTCTTCCGTATTTCCTGATAACCCCCTGCAGAAATAGATAAACAGCAAAACTCGTGGAATTCTGTTAGATCAAACCCTAATTCTAGGTGTTGCTTGCATATAGGTCCTTTTCTTTATTTATTTGATGGTTATAATTGATACTTAAGTACCGTCAACAAACACCCCCATACTTAGGCTTTTACTCGTCCTCGAGAAAAGGTTGGTTAATAAAACATCTGGGGTTGAAACATTCTTTCATACCTGCAGGGTGTTGTAAAAATCCACTGTGCACTTATAGTCAGGGAAATATATGGTCAGAGTAAAGAGCCTTTCTTCTTCTTAATCCCTATCACTTGGAGTTTTTACATATTTTTGAAAAGAAAAACTTAGCATACCTTTATCCTCATAGGTGCTCTCAGAGTCACTCATTATCTTTTATATTTCTCTCTGAGGCTGTTTTGATTTTGCAAAAATAATTCTTTAAGCATACATACCTTGCATTTATTGTATGGTCAAAACCGGATCCGAGGAGAAGAATGCCATACTCTTAGATCAAAGATTTTGAAAATTAAAAACTTGTCACTCTTACTGGCATATTGCTTATTAGAGGGACCATGGGCTATCATTTTCTTTCCATCATATTTTTATCATATCTCATTTTTTTTTCATTTTGGGTGGATACCGAGGTACCCCTAATTCTACTGCCGGACACTTGTCCATTTTTTTCCACGAGGTTATCGAGCACTTGCTCCTTTTTATTTCCTCGATATATTCATAATTTTGCATAGCCCATGCCTCTAACGCAATAATACTTCGGAAGAGTGAATCTTTCTGAATAAAAATGTCTTGATCTTAGGAGTATGATAAATCTCTCAACAAGGGTCTAACTTGTTTTGAACAAACTCAATACAAAGCAGATAGCTTTAATTAATATTTTCATGTTTAGCAGGCATATAAAACTTGAGGATGGTAGCTATAATTTTGAAATTTAAAACAAATTCTCCAAGCAATAAAGATACTAAGAACAAGGTACTCATACCCTTACCATCTCTTATTCCACAATGACTTTTAGCAACACAGGGTTTTGAAATAATTTTAATAATTGCAGGTTTCCAGGAAATATCACAGAGTGAGATTGATCATGATTATAAGCATTTTTATCCTTTTAATTTATCATGTTTAGAGAGATAAAATTCTGCACAAACTAAGGTGAGTGTGTAAGTGTGTAATAAAAGTGTGCAGAGTGTGTACCTGGTTCATAGAGTGGTGCGATCGAAGTGTGTGTGACATGTCAGAGAATCTCCCCCATACTTGTTTTCTGCTTTCTTGCACAAAAGTAAAGTAGAGACACACAAGACATACTAATAATAATCTTTATTAATCTTGAGGCATTTATTACAACCGAATAATAATAATAACCGAATATAATAGATCTAAACTGATTATAAGCGAACCTAATCGAATCTAATAATAACTAAGACATATATAGCCCCAAGATCTAATCTAGATAGCTCAGCGACGCTCACGCCTCCTAAGACTATGCTCTAAAAATAATTTAAGACGTTGACCATTTACCTTGAATAACGTACCTTCGTCATTTTGAAGTGTGATAGCTCCGTGGGATGATGAATGAATTACCTTGAATGGTCCTTCCCATTTGCTCCGGAGCTTTCCATGCCCGAAAAGCTTCACCCTGGAATTAAAAAGTAATACCTTATCTCCGGGTGAGAACTTCTTCTTGATCCTCTTGTCATGCCATCTCTTGACTCTTTCTTTGTAGATCTTTGAATTGTGATATGCTTTCTCCCGCCATTCTTCTAACTCCGATAATTGCATTCTTCTATGTTTTCCGGCGATATCTAGGTCCATATTCCATCTTTTTATGGCCCAGTGTGCCTTGAACTCAAGTTCAACAGGTAGGTGACAGGTCTTTCCGTATACCAATTGGTATGGAGACATTCCAATTGGGGTCTTGTATGCTGTCCGGTAAGCCCAGAGTGCATCGGGTAACTTGTCCTTCCATGCCGTTCCCATCTCGTTCACCGTCTTCTGAAGAATGTTCTTGATTTGCTTGTTAGAAGTCTCTGCTTGGCCACTTGTCTGAGGATGATAGGGAGTAGCGACGTTGTGACGGATTCCATGTCTTGATAGATAGTGCTCGAAGCGCTTGTCAATGAAGTGTGATCCTCCATCACTTATCACTATCCTGGGGACTCCAAATCTTGGAAATATGATTTCCTCAAACATCCTCTTTGAACTGATATTGTCGGCATGTTTGCAAGGTAATGCCTCTACCCACTTGGAGACGTAATCAACCGCCACCAAGATGAACTCACACTTCTTAGATGGGGGAAATGGACCCATGTAGTCTATTCCCCAGACATTAAAGAGTTCAATCTGAAGGTTGTTGGTGAGTGGCATGGCATCCCTTGTATTTATGTTTCCGTGCCTTTGACATGGCCCACATCTTCTGATATATTGCTTCGTGTCATCGTACATCGTAGGCCAGTAGAATCCACATTGCCAGATCTTTGAATGTGTACGGAATGCTCCATAATGACCTCCGTATGGTGATGAATGGCATCTGTCGATGATCTTCCACCCTTTCTTAGTGGTCACACACCTTCTGAGTAAGCCATCAGCGCATACTCGGAAGAGGTATGGCTCATCCCATATGTGTGAACGACTTTCTTGAATAAGCTTCTTCTTGTTTGCTCCGGGTGGTACATAACCTGAAACCATAAAATTAACAATATCTGCATACCAGGGGTCAGATATGTTAATCTCATAAAGCATGTCGTCCCGGAGTGAGTCATTAATGGGGGGTTCCTGTGAATTCTTAAAGTACATTCTAGACAAGTGATCAGCAACAGAATTTTCTACTCCCTTTTTATCTTTTATTTCTAAGTCAAATTCTTGGAGTAATAAAATCCATCTGATTAAGCGGGGTTTCGCATCTTTCTTAGTGAGCAAATATTTTAGTGCAGCATGATCAGTGTAAACAATTATCTTAGCTCCAACTAAATAAGATCTAAATTTATCAATGGCAAAAACAACAGCCAGAAGCTCTTTTTCAGTGGTTGCATAATTAAGTTGAGCTCCTGTCAAAGTTTTACTTGCATAAGCAATTGCATGATGCTTTTTATCTTTAGTTTGTCCCAAAACTGCCCCCACAGCATAATCACTAGCATCACACATAATTTCAAAAGGCAACGACCAATCAGGGGGTTGAATGATTGGTGCAGAGATGAGTGCTTGCTTTAATAAATTGAAAGAATTTAGACATGCATCATCAAATTCGAAAGGAGCATCCTTGGCTAGCAAAAGAGTAAGTGGTCTCGCAATAAATGAAAAGTCTTTTATAAATCTGCGATAAAAACCAACATGGCCAAGAAAACTTCGAATTCCTTTTATATTCACAGGTGGAGGTAGTTGTTCAATTACTTCAATTTTAGCTCTATCTACCTCAATACCTCTTTCAGACACTAGGTGTCCTAGCACTATTCCTTCTCTAACCATAAAATGACATTTTTCCCAATTAAGGATTAAGTGCTTTTCTTCACATCTTTGCAAAACCTTATCTAAGTTCTCAAGACAACTATCAAAAGTTTTTCCATAAACTGAGAAATCATCCATGAAAACTTCCATAATCTCTTCAATCATATCAGAAAATATAGACATCATACATCTTTGAAAAGAAGCTGGTGCATTACATAACCCAAAAGACATTCTACGATAAGCATACGTTCCATATGGGCATGTAAAAGTGGTTTTGCTTTGATCATCAGGATGGATAGGGATCTGGTGATACCCTGAATATCCATCTAGAAAACAGAAAAATGAGTGTTTTGCTAACCGCTCAAGCATCTCATCTATAAAAGGCAAAGGAAAATGATCCTTTTTCGTGGCTTTATTAAGTTTTCTATAGTCTATGCACATCCGCCACCCAGTGACGGTGCGTTGCGGAATTAGCTCATTCTTATCATTAGTAACAACAGTCATGCCTCCCTTTTTAGGCACAACTTGAACAGGGCTTACCCACTCACTATGCGGCACAGGATATATAATCCCTGCATGCAGCAACTTTATAACTTCTTTTTTAACTACCTCTCTCATCGCGTTATTAAGTCTACGTTGAGGCTCTCGAGAGGGTGTAACAGAAGGATCTGTCGGAATGCGATGGGTGCAAATCATAGGACTGATTCCTGTAAGATCTTGGAGTGAGTAGCCAAAGACTGAGTGATGTTTTTCTAAAACGGTCATTAATCGCAGAGTTTGTTCCTGAGTGAGTTTATTACTAATGATCACAGGAAACTCTGGATTATTGTTTAGGAAAGCATAGATAAGACCGGGTGGTAAAGTTTTGAGTTCTATGGGGGGTCTAGGTGTTTCTGCAAACTCATCTAAGGGTTCAGGTTCAGAAGGTTTGGCCTCTTCTTCAGTGAAGAAGGGGGCTTCCTCTTCTAAGTCTGGATCATCTAAAAGTTCTAGAGATGCAGCCTTTACCTCCTCCATAGGATCAGGCAAAAGATATGGCTCGGTCTTATTATTCAAGGAGTGAGTTATTGTAATTGGAAGTTTAAAATCCTTTCCCAAAGAAATGTAGAGCTTTCTAGTTTGACCTTCATAAAGGAGTCTTCTAAAAGGTTGTCCAATCAGTAGGTCGAAACCCCATATATCAAAGATATAAAAGTTCAAATGAACCATGGAGCCTTCTACCATAAAGGGTAGGACATTAATAATTCCAAGACTGGGGACTAATCATCCCGAAGATTCCTTTATGACCTTTGTTGTGGGGGTTAAAACAAGTTTCCCAAATAAATTAAGTGCAAAAGCTTCGGACATAATATTGATCCCCACAACAGGATTATAGAGAGCATCAAATTGATCAGAATCATAAGCACAACGTATAGTGATAGGAGGTGTATCCAAACGGATTACTTTAGAGGAAAGCTCTGACTCCTCTAACCATTCGCTACTCATAACCGAGATAAGCTCTCTCAATTGACGTTCACTTGGTAAACAAATGCTAAATTGGCCGTTTTGGGGTCGGTCTATAGAATGGTAGTTTGAAATGTTTCCAAAATCGGCAAAGAGATCGGATTCTATGTCTAGCATGAAATCAGATGGTAGAATTTCTTCCTTTTGTGGCTCAGAACCTGGGATAGCTAAAGTAGATGAAAAATTTGGCAGAGTGTCTACTTCGGCTTCGTAGGTTTTATCATGGAGGGCATTATCCATCTCAGCTTCTAGGATTCTATTCAAGATCCCCTTAGCTTCATCAGTAGGGATACGAAAGAAAGAACCTCTAGCCATAGTATGCAGCATTTGTTTATTATCTTTCTGAAGACCTCGAAAAAAGTGAAATAAAAGAACAGTGTCTTCAAGCAAAAGTTTTGGACCAGATTCTAAAAGATCAGAAAAACGTTTCCAGGATTTCCCCAAAGTTTCATTATCTTTTTGTTTAAAAGATAGGACTTCGAGTCTAAGGTCACCAGTACGGTCAAGGGAATAAAAATCTAGACAAAAGTTGGCTCTTAAAACTCCCCATTCACCTTGCTGTTGACTTACCTTCTGACTATACCATCGTCTAGCTTCTCCTCTTAAAGAAAAAGGAAAAAGCTTCCAACGTAAAGTCTTATCAGAGATGCCATCAATGCGAAGACAATCGCATGTCTGCTCAAAATCTCTAATATGAAGGTAAGGGTTTTCGTCTTCCTTTCCCGAAAAAGATAAATTTTGAATCATCGCAATCAACCTTGAACTTAACTTATACTGGGATGTTTGGATAGGCTGTGATGACTCCCATGGTAAAAGGTCAGTTGCTGAAGGTGTTGCGGCATCAAAGATAGATATAGAACCTTGGTTTTCCATTTTTGGTAAAAAGAAAAAGAAAGAATGAAAAAGATAAGAAAATAAAAAGTATGAATACAAGCTAGTAGTAAGACTCAAGGTTATCTCAGCAAACCGTCTTTCTCCCCGGCAACGGCGCCAGAAATGCTTGTTGATATTTGGTAACGCAATTAGGAAATAGGATCCGCAAGCGCACGGATATCGGTGAGCACTTCACCCGAGATGTTATCCTGGGTATCGTATTTATATTTTTACCTTTAGGAGAAAGAGTGCATCTGACTAACCAAATCTATTACTACTAACCTTTAGGCTACAACCACTATGATTCGATGTGAGTGATGTATAGAGAAGACTACAACCGCACTCTTCTTCTAACCATGGTAAGGATGATCTACTGTTCTATTGGGGAGGTTTACGGAATCTAGACACCACAAAGGATGTTCAACCCGCACCTATAAACCCTATCGATCCTGCTAACGGGATATGGAATACAAAGGTAACTCGGAATTGTCACGTTCCTCGCTACTACCACGGTCCGGCTAGACGAGGGGATATCTATGAGTATCCTAGCTTAAACACCACGTTTACGCTAGAGATGATTACTCTAAACTCTACGCGAAGAGATCAAAGTAAACTCATAAACCAAAGAACAATAAAACAAAGAACTTACTAGAATTTAGAAGTCAAAATACTGAAGAATCCTGAGAACAAGCCTCGGGTTAGAAGACTTTGCTCCCGCAGGTACAACCTCGGAGTAGACACCAACAGGCCGGCTTCCTCCGATCTACACCTCCACTCTATCTCTCTCAATCTAGTAGAACTAATTCTACTTTCACATTGGATGCTAAGCCCTAAGAGGTGGGAACCCTAGAGGGAACCTCTCTCTCTAAACCCTAACTAGAGATATGCAACTGAATAATGAATTGGGGTCTTCTCCACCAGGGGTCAGGGGCCTTGCTTATATAGCCCTTTTGGATGAATCTGGACCGTCGGATCAAACCGACCTTCATCCTACGGTTTTCCTTGATCCTCAAAGGCGGTGGAGCATAATCCGCGAGACTCGACCTGATTGGTCCCGGGGGCAGGGTGGGCGCCCCAGGGCACAGGGCGGGCGCCCTGTGTCCTGGCCCGTTACGGCTCCCGTTCGTTCCCGTGGCTTCTGGAATCTTCTAGATGTAAGATAATTACGTGTTCGGTTAATATCCCGTCATTAATCCGACATGTGGGCCTTTCTTCCGTATTTCCTGATAACCCCCTGCAGAAATAGATAAACAGCAAAACTCGTGGAATTCTGTTAGATCAAACCCTAATTCTAGGTGTTGCTTGCATATAGGTCCTTTTCTTTATTTATTTGATGGTTATAATTGATACTTAAGTACCGTCAACACTCCTCGATGTTCGGAACTAACCGTCCTTAATCTTGACGTTAATCCTTTGGAAACCGAAACAATTTCCATCAAGGGGCATGAAAACCATAGTTTCCGAAACAGTCACCATTCCCATGACCTAACTTACCAAAGTTTCTGCAAAACACACGTTAGTCATGGTAATGTTGCGTTGTCATCAATTGCCGAAACCAACTCTAGGGGCCTAGATGCTTTCAATCTCCCCCTTTTTGGTGATTGATGACAACACCTTGAGTAAGTAGATTTAAGAGATGAGGTTTTCGATCATGCTTGGTTCACATAAGCAAAAAGCAATAAGAACAAAGGGGTTTAGGATTGCTTATGTGCTCCAAGCCAGCAGGGTGTACTCATAAGATGAAACAAGAAGAGTTAGTACACAAAAATATAGCTCATATGAAATCGGAGCAAGGCACGGAAGCAAAACCTTATGAGCTAGAACCAATCATGTGACATGATATAATAGAGACAAGATAATCAACATATTTCTCAAGTATCTCACAAGCACACATGACACATAATGCAAGTGCGGGAATATAAACATGATGCATGAAAGTAGCACACAAAGAGCCAAGAAACTGAAACCCTCTCTCGCAACTCCCCCTGAATCTACTCTCTCTCCCCCTTTGGCATCAAGAGCCAAAAAACTAAGGGTCCGAAGGAGGAATGGAAGCAGTTGAGTCGGGTGCAGAGGAGCGTGGAGTGATCAAAAACTGAGAAGTGTCCTCCTCTAACTCTGAGCTGTCATGCTGACCCTCTGTAGGTACACATGGAAGTGAAGCGGTCTAGATCTGCTCAGGATTTGGGTCGGCAAGCTGTAACTCAGGAGCAGGAGCTAATGAAGTAGTAGCTACGAGAGCCGCAGTTTCTGTCACCTGAGCCTGAAGATTACCAATCGTGGGAGGATCAGTCAAAACAACCGACGAAGGAACTGTCTCTATAGTCTCGGTCCCTGTCACTAAAGGAGCCACTATCTCTAAAACTGACATCTCTGTAGTGGTCAGAACTGTGGTCTGGGAGGGTGTCGGCTGACCGGTCAACTCACTGTAGGACGCACTCAAGTCCGTAGAGAATGGAGTGCCAGTCAGAAGGTGAGGCCTGAGCTGAACTAGTGGAGTGAATCCCGTCTGAATAGGAGTGTAGCCTAGGGACTGAAACGACTGAGGCACCTGCTGCTGAGGTGAGGCAAACTGAAAGCTTGGCTGTGGTCCCTGACTCTAAAGCCCACTGGGCTGTAAAGCTAGAGTAAGGACAGACGGAGGTGGAGGGACCCAAATAGTAACAAGGTGTCTCAAGAGCTCAAGGTACTGCTGCTGGGTAGCTGTCTGCTGCCTCTGTATCTCTAGCTGCTACCTCTGAAACTCGTCCTGTCGAGCCTGAATCTGTGCAAATGCAGCTGCGTTGTCCAGAGCCTGTCTCTGTAGCTGAATCTCCTGCCTCTCCTGAGCCTGAGTCAGCCTCTCAAGTATAGCCACCATGGCTGGGTCTGTGCTTGAGGCTGAACCGGAACCACTGGCCTCATGGTCGTGAGAACGAGGAGAGCGGTACCGAGGAAGTGGCTGATAGTCGTCATCAGTGCTGTCGGTGGCGTCGTCCTCATCTGGATCGGCTGGCTGAGCATCTAAGTCGGCAAGCTCTGCCTCTGCAAGTCCCTCAACAGTCTGGTCCTGCTCAGCTACAGTCTTAGGTACCTTTGCTCTCTGACGCTGACTCTGTCTAGGTGCCTGCTCTCGGGTGATAGTGGCCCATAGCTGTCATATGTCATACTCAGGGAAGGCTGTCGTGGTGTCGGAGATCTCCGCTCGGATCTCAGCTGGAAGGTCGCAAGCACACCGAATCAGAAAACAAATCCAATGGGCATAGGGTAGCTAACGGTGACCCTTGAAGCCCTCTGCTAAAGTATCCTCCATCTCACAGAGCATCAAATCCCAAATATCAAACGGAGTCTGAGAGACAAGGTGATGAACTACCCAAAGCTGCATACGTGTCAAACCCACTCGGTAGCCCAACCTCAGAAGTAGTGTCCTCCTCACAATAGCATCAAGAACTCTAGCAATAGGAGTCAAACTGGCTGGTGTACGTCTGGACCCCTCACCACATGGCTCGTGAAAGCACGGTCTGACTAAGTCTGTAGGTGGCACAGTGCCGCCGTGTGGATGCCTCGGTGGTGGTGTCTGACCAAAACAAAGCTAGTGGATCTTCGTCTCTGAAGCTGGGAGCCTCAGAATCTCCCGTTCCCTGGTGTTGTATAGCCTGCGGTCACGACCTCTGAACGCAAAGTGGATGAACTCGTGAGTGGGGTCTATCCAAAGTGAAGAGTAGAACTCCCTGACCCATGTGCCGCAGTATGCTCCTGTCTGACCCAGAAGATCTGACAATCCTGGTAGAAAAGAAAGATGGGGACGGAGTTGCTCGCCAATAACTGCAACAAGTGACTCTAGTCGACAAACCCTCTGTGGTCTGAAAGAAATCCCACTGTCAACATAAGCTCTGTAAAAGTCCTCGTGCAGAGGTGTGTAGAATCGCTCTGAAGCTCTAGTGTCCCGCTAAGGTGGGAACCACCGAGCTACCTCGACAAAACGGAGAGCCTGAACCTGTCGTGCTGTAGCTCCCCTTAGGTCAAAGTGCTCAACTGGGGGCTGACCACGAGCTCTGGGAGGTGGACGACCTCCACGTCTCTGACCCTCTGGCCTAGGAGTCACCTGAGCATGCGTTCGTCCTGAGCGACGACGCGGTGAGTGACCGGACGCGCAGGCGAGTCCGATCAGGGGTGACCAAACGCGTCCGGTCGCTCAAAACCCTTTCTAGAACGTTTTTGTACTTTGACCGGACGCACAGACGAGTCTGATCGGTGATGACCGGACGCATCCGGTCAACGAAGTTCCTCTCTGGAAAGGGACCAGACGAACTGTAGACGTGTCCGATCAATTTCCTAGCCGCGTCCGATCACGACACTTACCCTCTCTCACTCTGGTCAACATGATCTACGCGTTTGGTCCATGGGAGGACCGCGTCCAGTCGATCATGTTGGGTCTACTGTGACTGCCAGTACTGACCGGACGTGTCTAGTCAAGGCAGAGACCGCCTCCGATCAAGAAGAAATGGCTCAAAAGACTTCGAATCGTGACGCAACCTGAACCAAGTTTCTTCCAACTGAACTTTGGGCTTCACCTGAGCTACCTAGTGCTAAGTTTGACAAGTGTGCACCACACCTAAACAAATAGACTCACCTAGGTCAAGCTACTCGCTCATGCCCCCCCTTTATAGTACGGCCAAAGGAGAAAAGCGAAGATCCTAACGACTATTCTGAATGTAACTCAACTCCTCGACGTCCGGAACTAACCGTCCTTAATCTTGACGTTAATCCTTTGAAAACCGAAACAATTTCCATCAAGGGGCATGAAAACCATAGTGCCCAAAACAGTTACCATTCCCATGACCTAACTTACCAAAGTTTCTACAAAACACACGTTAGTCATGGTAATGTTGCGTTGTCATCAATTGCCGAAACCAACTCTAGGGGCCTAGATGCTTTCATAGACCTTCCCGATGGTAAAGATATAAATAACGATACCTAGAATACTATCGGGTGATGTGCTACAACGGTACAATTACCTGTGCGCTTGCAGATCCTGTTATTAATATATCTTTATATTAATAACAAAGAACTACTTAGTACTAATAAGTGGTACCTGTCGGGTATCAAAATATCCAGGGTACCCAATAGGTAGTAAAATACGGCACCTTGCATATTTGTTAAAGAAGCCCATTGTAGGGGACCCAAAAAGCACTGACAAAGCGTCAGCCGCTCAAGGTGCAAACGGCAAACTCTATCTTGCCCAAGCCTTGTGAAGAGACCTCGGGCATGATAGGTGTCTCGAGCGACATCTCTCCGCCTCGCCTGAGCCCCTGCGGCGTCATCAAAGGCGCTCAACCCTCGTGGCGCATTTCTGCCTCATCCGAGGGACACGTGGAACCCTCAGGCAAGACGAGAAGCCACGGAGGCCCCCCAACTATGGTACTCGCTCCCATCGACATGATGGACGTGACCGTGCATAGTCAATAGGGGCACAGGAACCACGCCCTAACTCGACATGACCCCAGTCATTCTACCATGATGACATCCATACCTCCACAACAACGGGGGTGATGGCAGCTATGACACCTAACCCCCTCGCTATGAAAACCTGGCACACGTGTCGCCCACCTTCACGGCACAGAGGCATACAGATCAAGGCATGGCCTCGGCACGTCGCACCAGTGAATGGAGAGGCCAAAAGATCAATGCCTTGCATGACTCCATGCTAAAAGGGAACTGCTCCCACCGGATAAGGAGGACGGCTACACCCGAGGCCACCTTTTTTGCCTTTCCCTTTTATTTTCCCTGTTTTCACCACTTTACCGCAAATGTAACCCGAGCCCTCCCCTTAGAAGTTATAAAAGGGGAGGCAGGGGCCATGTCTAAAAGAGAGACAAAATGATCAAGCAACAACAGCTAGAACCCATGTCAGTCGAAACCACCACCACCACCACCACTCAAGAGATCTGGGATCTGCTCCCTCTCTCAAAAGCTTGTAACCCCTACTACGAGCACCCCAATGCAAGGCAACATGAACCGTAGCGAAACCCACTGGATGTAGAGCCATTCATACTTGAACCAGTATACATCCTTGTGTCTGCTTTGCACACCATCAAGGTCTGGACACGCAGATACAAATTCACTAGTCACTTTGTTTAGACACCCGGTCCTCTAGACACCGACAGTTAGCGCGCTAGGTAGGGCCTTCTGCGCATCACAACCCATCTACTAGATCTTGATGGCCAATCCCCGCATCCGCTTCGCCCTTGGCTCCCATGTCCGGTTCGGGAACCTAGATTTCATCTGCACAGGAGTGGACTATGATCTGGTTCCTCGCCCCCTAACGTCGACATCGACGCCATCTCTGAAGCCCTGTCTAATCTTTGCCTGGGCACAGACGAGGTGCAGGCCCCCGAGAATGACTGACTAGGAGGTTCCTAAGGCCAAACGACGCCGGCCGGTAAGCCACATGACCATGGGAGGGCCCGTGGCCAGTCTTCGACCACAATACATTTTGATCCGTCTGTGGGGGAGATTCCCGCAGATCTACCGATTCACCATGTGTAGGCTATCACGGAGGTACTCATGACTACCGAGACAGCTTCTAGTACTAGCTCCAACGAGGACGACAGCAGCTGGGCCAGCGCCGACTTCTCTGGGCTCGGTGACCTGGGGGCTCTACATCATTTCATCGGTGTCTGCGATTGCCTCCTCGACAACGGTGACTCCGATGACGACGGCTACGAGCTCACGTGGCCATAACGCCAGAGGGTTGAGGTCGCGCATGACACCAACATGCCATGATCGGTAGATCACCGCATCATCCCCTGCCCACGATCTATTATTCTATTCGAACATAATCTTTTCATACTGGTGAAACCGTTGCATGTTATCTGCTACAATTTATTTCATCATTCACATGTTAAATCATGGGTTATATTATCGATGATAAGTATGCGATACGTTTCTGCCCTTTACGGTCCAATCACGGCATGGAGTTCAAAGGCTAGCCCACGAAGGGTTCGACAGCCGCTCCGAAGCACCCGAGTGAGGGATGGTATGAGAAGGGGCAACGAGCGGCCAGTACCCGGACGCGCGGAGCATCATGGGCCTTCTTGAACCATGTTCAAGTTTAGGCCGGTTTACGGTTCGGGAGTTTTTTTCCAAAAAAGGCAGCGAGACCCCAGGGACGGTCGAATGACCCCGGGAACTCTCCGAACCAACTGCCGAGAAATTTTGAAGCCAGTCACTAGCTTACCTCCGTCGGATCCCTGCAAACGGGAACCAGGGCTTCACTTGAACTGACCCGATTGCAACTCAATGGGCACCACAGCTTGACCCAGCAAGGGAAGCCGTGGCATTGCCCAAACCCTCCTCTTTGCGGAAAAGATGCATGAGGGATATGCTAATAAAGTCACTTACCTGGCCCCGTGCGCCAGTAAGGACTTCAAAGGACCCGGGGGCAGAAATGCCCGACCCACGAACGAACTTTCCCGAGCATCCCAATGGGCCAGCAATCCTAAGACTAAGGCAAAAGAGCCCGACCCCTCCTCAAGGTACGGGACCCGAGGGCAGAAATGCCCGACCCACGAACGAACTTTCCCGAGTGTCTGAAGGGTCGAGATGGTGGACTAGAGGGTGGGTGAATAGTCCTTTCTAAAACCAGATCACGCTGGCGAACTGGAATAAGTGTGGAATTAAAACTATCGATCTAGTCAATACTACACCCCTCTATCTATAACTTTATCACCTTACAAAAGATCCTAATCAAGCAAATAAGGTGCCGGACTAGCAAGAGCTCACCTATCCAATTCTAGGAGCAAGGTCACACAAACCATGCCACTAGTACTTTGCACACCGAGGGAGCTCCTACACAACTAGTGAAGCAAAAGCACAAGCCCCTAAGCTCACTAGCAATGCTCAATAACAAGGCTACACAAGCCAAATTAGAGAGCTCAAACTACTTAGCTATACAAACTAAGCAATGTGACTAACAAGGTTACACAAACCAAATTAGCCACGCAAAGGGGATACTTCTAGCTACACAAGCAAGAAGGTAACTAGCTAGCTACACAAGCAAACTAGTTACAAGAGCAACTACACAAGCACTATGTATATAATGTAAGTACAAGCTTGCGTAGAGAGGATGCAAACCACCGTGAAGAAATACACAAAGTTGACATGATGATTTTTAACTGAGGTTCACTTGGTTGCCACCAAGCTAGTCCCCATTGTGTCGACCAACACCTCGTGGTTCAGCGGCTAATCGGTATCCACAACCAAGCCTCCCAAAGGCACCGCAAGAACCTACCTCAAGTGTGGTAGCTCAATGACATGCTCTACTAGAGTTGCTCTTTGCAATCCCCGCGAGGTGAGCACAATCCCCCTCACAAAGCTTCTCTAGAGCCTCGCACAATCTTCTTACGAGCTTCGATGGAGCCACCAAGCCATCTAGGAGGTGGCAACCTCTAAGAGTAACAAGCACCACCGGCTTGCAACATGAACACCTAGTGCCACTCGATGCAACCTCACGATGCAATCGCACTAGAATCACTCACTCGCTTATTGATTCGTAATCTAGCAAGCACAAGTGAGTTGGAGGCTTCTCAAACCAAGCACACACATGGGCAACACATCCCCAAGGTGTTCAGCACCTACCAAGGCCAGCCACCACTTCTATTTATAACCCCACAGTCAAATATAGTTGTTACCCCTTCACTAGGCGTTTTTGCAGTGACCGGACGCGCCGGTCGATGTGACCGAATGCGCTGCACTATGTCCGGTCACCCGTGGTTGTCTACGTGTCCTCTCCTTTAAACAATGAGTGCAGGATCTCAACGGTCACCTGCCACGTGCCAACGGTCAAGCGCGACCGAACGCGCCAGTGTCCAAGACCAGACACGCAGGTCACGCACAGCCTGCGCACGTGAAACCTTGACCGGACGCGCACGCTTGACAAACCGGACGCCACAGTGCCAGCGTCCGGTCATTTCCAGTAAGCACCCACATGAGACCGGACACGTTCAGTCAATCATGACTAGACACGCCACCATGTCCAATCGACCTCGCGTGCTTCACAGCTTCTCTGGAGCGTGACCGGACGCTCCAGTCCTGTGACCGACCGGACACGCCGGTGTAAAGCCCTAGCATCCCACGCCTTGCTGCTGCCACTGACCGGACACGTCTGGTCATACCGTGACCGCGTCCAGTCACTACCAGTGACCACCGTTTGCCTCTGTTTCTTCGCCGAATCCTGCCTCGCAAGCTCGACAGGAGGAAGAGGGAGTCTTCACACTTCTCCACCTCTCAAACAACACCTCCTTTGCAAATGTGCCAACACCACCAAGTGTACATCACCATGTGCATGTGTGTTAGCATTTTCACAATCATTTTAAAGGAGTTAACCACTCAACTTGCCACGCCACTCGATTCTAGCAACGATGCATAGTTAGATCACTCGAGTGGCACTAGATGACCAATATGCAAATAAATTTTCCCATCTTGATAGTACGGCTATCTATCCTAAACCCGGTCATGCACTTCTCTACACAACCTTTGACCGGTGCAATGAAATGCCCTAGGTTATACCTTTGCCTTGCGCATTCCATTCCATCTCCTTCGATGTTGATGCAACACATGCACCAACCAATCATCAAATGATATGATCCACTTTATATCATCACATGACCGTATTGGTTCATCGATCTTGACCTCACTTTCTCTTCACCATTGCGTTGGTCCATCGGCGCCAAGTCCTGCTCAAGCTTCACCGTCACACGCGGTCCCTCGCTTCAAAGCCTCCAACTTGCCCTTCACACTTGCAACCGGTCTATCAAGCCAAGTCATGTCTTGATCTTCTCCACCTTGATCACATGACTCAATGTCATGTCTCATTTGCAATAAGCTCCTCCATCATCACATGTGCAAGCTTTGCAACATTTCTAAGCCATTTCCACCTCCATGGCATACATTGCTCACACACATGTACCTATGGACTAATCACCTATGTATCTCACATAAAACACAATTAATCCACCAAAGTTGTCACTCAATTACCAAAACCAAACAAGGACCTTTCAGCATCCCAACGGGCCAACGATCCTAAGACTTAGGCAAGAGAGCCTGACCCCTCCTTAGGGGCACAGGACCAAGGGGCAGAAATGCTTGACCCATGAACAAACTTTCCCGAGCATCCCAATGGGCCAGCGATCCTAAGACTAAGGCAAAAGAGCCCAACCCCTCCTCGGGGTATGGGACCCGGGGGCAAAAATGTCTGACCCACGAACGAACTCTCCCGGGCGTCCCGATGCACCTATGGTCCTAGGTAATGATAGGAGCCTCGATAAGAATGCGTCTGACCCCGTCTCGGGACATGGGAAATTGCTACACTCAAACGTCCGATTGATCTATCAAAAACCCTAGGAACTACACGCACACAAGTTAGTTCCTCCCCAAAGAAAACCGTTAATAGGCAGGGTCTCGGCGACCTTGCCAAAACCGCTATTGACAATCAATACAAGACGAAATGATAGGATTGGGGAAATAAAACATAACAATGATTAAACAAACTGATTTCTCTGATAGATCATGTTACATTCATGGGGGGAAAGGGGGTCCTAGAATAGGCCTACGAGTCCAGCGATGACGTTCGCCGCTCGTTCGAAGCCCTCAAGGAGGTCCTCGTAGTCTCCTAGCCCCTCTCCCAATAGGAAGCCCTCGACATCCTGGAGCTCCACATCTGCTGCCCGGATCAGCGCTCGCGCGCTGAGAAGGCGCTCCTCTCGGCGCCCCGCTAGAGCATGAACAAAATCTGCTAGGACGTCAGCGGTGTCGCGGAGGAACTCTACCTCTACGAGCAGTTCTGCCCAAAGAAAATGACGGCCATCAGACATTAGATCAACCAAAAAAGTGAAATGAGGAGACGGTAAATCACTCACCCGCGCACCGACAGTCGGACTCTGTTCGTTGCGAACAGGCGAGCGCCGCCTCCTCCTCCAAAGAGGTCACCACCGCCTTCACAGTGGCCAACTCCTCCTGGGCTTCCTGAAGTGGGGTAGGAATGCCCCAGGCCACCGCATTCTGGGCCTGCCTATACCCCAATGAGGAAGCGATGCCGGGATTAAGGCGACGGTGGCGAGAAGGTGCCCTGTCCCCTTCTCCCGGCGTACTCATGCGGGAACCCTTGGACGAGTCACCGTGCTCAATGCTAAGTTGGCGAGAAGAAAAAACAAAGAGCAAGGATAGAAGAAGAGAGATGCCAGGGTCGGGCACCACGACTCAGGTTATAAAGGGCCCCAGGGAGGCCTCTCAACTCCCAGGCATTCAATACGCCCAACTGCCCTGCTCATCTCCCAAGGGAACCGCGTCGGTCTCACGCCACGCCTCGAGAATGTGAACCGTTCTCACAAGCGGTTTACACCCCAACATGACAACGGAGCCTTGTGAAAAGATAACCAACTGAACACGAATCACCCACCTTCCCACACACTGCAACACAAAGCGTCACAATAGCAACTGCCCGGCATGACCCCTCATTTTCCCGGTCCAGCCCACTTGCTCAATTCAAAGCCCTTGAAGGGATAACTCATCCCTCCAAGGCCTCGGGGGCTACACCCGGCGGGTGCACTCGTGCGCACCCATTGGATAGTCTCCTCAAAATCAAACAAGCTGCAATAAGGCCCAAATGGGGTAACAAGGGCCCATGCATACCCCTCCGTTCTGCTAAAGAGCGCAAGGGAAATAATACGACAACCGAGAAGGCCATCCGATCTGTCCCTTGCAGCGTGCAGGGGCTCGGGGGCTTCTCCTGCATCCTGACCTAGCGAATGGTCTAGGCTGCAACAAAACCGCCCAATTATACGAGATTAAGTAGGAAAATCACCCAACGAGAGGACAATTTAACAAACTTAAGCCCGTATAACCCGGTAGTCCGTGAAATCTCGACGGATTTCAAACCATTCACATAACAGCCAAGATCGTACTAAGTTTAGCGGTCACCGTCATAAGTTACATAAAAGTTCACGGCACAAAATACATCGGAGTTTAAACATAGTTATTACAAACCAGGTTCGAATAAAAGTAGCGGAAGCAGTAGTTCAAATCACGCACACACACAGCGTTTTAAAATAAAGTGCCAGCTTGTGATCATCTCCAGCAAAAGCATCAGACGAGAAGTAGCGAATGACCATTGCCCCTGGTCCTAAGCTTCGCCCATCGCAGGATAGAGGCAGTTGATACAGTAGCCGTAATACATCTGCCCATCTGCAACAAGTGGGAACAAAGCCCTGAGTACGAGAAGGTACTCAGCTAGACTTACCCGATAGAACCAAAATAAAATGACACCAAGGATCATGATAGGCTTTCTGGTGGGGTAGCTGACTCATTTGCAAGAAAAACATTTTTTAACTTAACAGTTCTTTTACAAAGGCATGCAGTATTTTAGTCTTTATTACCCTGTCAACTATGATTGCACTTGTGCTAGAGTAACAATGTAATTAAGCAAGTAAGGATTACCATTGATCATTAACAATAGTTACCATGTCATCTTCCACATAACTATCCAAGTGTTTCATCAATATTACTACGATGAAGTAGCTCAAGTCAAGTGTTCACTATCCAGTGAACGATGGCGATTCGAATCGATTATTTACCAGCTGGTAATTTATTCCTCACACAAACCTCACTCACCCGCTAAAGTGAGGTATTGGTCACCGAGTCAACCATTCAGGTAAAGTCGCGAGCTTGCCAGGAACCACATGTACCCGGGGGCCGCCCGACTGCTCTTTGGCCTTATCATCGCGCCCCCGTATCCTGCCACTACTGCTCCGGTACAGTGCGTTGCGGGCAATCCACTCGGCCCAAATAATCTCCCAGCTTCGCGGTCGAAAGGTACGTTATTCGGCCAGCTAAATGTGAGGCATGCGTTCAACATGACTCGAGGCCCAACAACGGTCGGTCCTTAATCGACACAGACGGAAAACACTACAGTCCGAAACCCTGCAAGTTTCCGTCCGGTCTCAGATTCATTTCGACACTTAGTTATTCTCATATGACATACTTTCACATAGATTCAAGTAATCCCCTATAACTCGCGGATGACAGGCAATCACCCGACTTCTACTGGTCTAAGCAAACTAAGCAATTCTTGACCGCGGACACCAGGGTAACAAGGATCGGGTAAAGCAAGGTGAAACAAGGTATAATGCAGCAACGTTTGCAAACAACTCCTAAACGTAATGCATCAATTAAGTAAAGTTAATAATAAATTATTTGCAAACCGGGAGAGAAATGCTCCAGGGCTTGCCTCTCTCAAAAGAGCTCGGACGGTGGTCGGAGCACTCTGGAAGATCTTCACCGACCTCCTCTTCGGCTTCGGTCGCCTCCTGCTCTTGCACCTCGAGCTGCTCTTCCGGGTCCTCGGGAACTGCTACCGGGTTCGCTTCCTGCGATCCTGTATGATGCAGAATTATAAGTGTTCATGCCTAGGTGCATTGCAGGGATGACATGAGCTGATGATGATGAATGAATGAGATGTAAATGAGCATGTTACTTTATTTGGATTACGTGGAACTTACGACTCTTCTGCAAGGTAGTCTACGTCATCCAAGAACATGTACTCGAAAACTATCACCACTATTCTCTACCATGCAAAGGCACCTCGACACTCAAGATGCTTCAAAGATACACCAAAGCATAGTTTTCTAACTAATCTTGCATTAAAGATTGAATGCAAACCCTAGTTAGCCCTATGCTTGAACAGCAACACAAAGTTTGGTAGCACAGAAAAATCTTAGAAAATTACAGTGGATTACTAACATCAATTCTAGCATGCCACAAAATTTTCATTGCAATTGGATTACTAGAACTGTATATACAAAAATAACAAGCTAAGGCCTAAAAATGAGTATGAAAATACTTTGCATTATGAAAAGTATCAAACAACAGATTTAGAAATTTTCCTACTTTCTACACAGTAAATAATCACTGTAGAAAAATTCTTACTTGCATGTTTTATTCAAATTTATTTAATTAACAAAAATAATAAATACTAGTGATAGAAAGCATTTGAACTACACCTACACATTTTTCTACAGAACAGACATGATATATAATTTTCCTAGCAAGTACATGACACAAAAAGATTAACAAACTTGGAATCACATTTTTCTGATTTTTCTATGATTTATTAAGCATTTATCAAGAAAACAGCCATTTCAATGATTAAATAAAAACTCTACAGAAAAGTATTCCAAACTTGACATGCAATATTTTTATATCATAGATCTGGTTTCAATGAGTCCATAGAAATTTGTTTTACAATTTTTGGAGCTGAAATGACTAAAAAAACATTTTCCAAAGTATTTTTCATCATGAATAATAAAAGAAAACAGAAATTGATTTTTCAATATTAGTACTGGGCCGGCCCGGGGAGTCAACCGGCCGGTGGCCGTTCTCGGCCTGGCTCACGCGCGCGGGGAAAAGGTGAGCCGGCCCGCTCGGAGGCGCGGCCTACAGGGCGGTTAGCCCAATGAAGACCGAAGGGGGGGGTGAGAACCGAGCGGCCTCGCCGGCGTCCGTGACCTCGACGTCGCAGCGGTGGCCGACGGCCAACGGCCGACTCCGGCCACGTCACGACCCGCGATTGCGCGCACAATGTTCGCAAGGGAATGGCGAACTCGAGAGGGAGGTTCGGGAGGACGGAGAGGGAGCGAGTGAGGCGGTGCACGGGGCGCGAGCTCGGCGGTCCCGACGCGGTGGCGCGGCGGGGCGAGAGAAATGGAGCCCTACCGGAGCAAATAAGGAGATGGCGGCGCCCGTTCGGAGGAGGGGAGAAGGGGGCGGAGCTTTGTGCACGACCAATCGGACGGTGGAGGTCTACTGGCGTTGGAACACGACGGTGAAGGCGGGGGCGTGCGGTGGCGAGCGGCGTTCCCGCTCGGTTTCTCCGGAGGGAGGGAGAAAGGGAGCGAGTGAGTGGCGAGCGGGATGGAGACCAGGTGCCCGGGGCGATTTGAAGCAGAGCGCGAGCGCGGGGTCCACGGGCGGCCACGCGGTGGCGTCGCCGGCATGCGACGCCAGCGAGACGCGCGAGCGGGCGGGAAGAGGAGGGGGAGGCTGGCTTGGGCCGGGCCGAGGCGGGGGAGCGGACGCGGGCGTGCGCGCGCGGAGGCGGGCCGCTTCCGGCTGTGGGCCGAAACCGAGGCGGCGGCCTGCTAGGTCAGTTTTGATTTTTCAAATTTCTAATTTTAAACAAAATTCAAACACAGTTTTCAAACCCCATTTTGAATAAGAAAAAGACCTTTTCTGGAATTGACCCAAAAATAAAAGTTGCTTAGAATTTAATTCTCTATAACTTTGATTAAGGGGCCAACTAAAAATTCTCCACAGATTTTGAATTGTAGAATAAAAGCTAAAATAGGGAGTATTTTTGAATATTTTTAAATAATATTTTTGAAACAAGTTTTTGACAAAACTCTGAGTAATCTAGTTGCTCCAAAAATTTGACCTCTAATTCTAAGTGATATAAAATTTGTAGTTGCACAATTTTGATGAAAGGTAATTAGCACATTAACATATTACATCATGAATACCATTTTTCAAGCTTTTATTTCACTCAAGTTATAATATTACCATATATGATTATGGATGATATGAAATGTCATGCTTATGATTGCCATGTAAATGCTTGCGTAACACCGGAGTGTTACATAGGCCAAGGCCGCAGGGGCTCCCCACCTGACCCACAGTCATATTAGAAACACCACACTCGCTTGATTATAAGCCTTTGAAGGGATAACCCATCCCTCCAAGGCCTCGGGGGCTACAACCGCTGGGTGCGCTCGCGCGCACCCACCAGACAGTCCTTCTAAAAATAAAAACGAGTCAAAAAATACCTACAGTCTCTCGTTCTCAAGCCTCTAAAGGAGTGCTCCACTCAGGCTCGGCGGCTACTGTCGGGTATCAAAATACCCAGGGAACCCAACAGGGAGTAAAATATGGCACCTTGCACGTTAGTTAAAGAAGCCCATTGTAGGGGACCCAAAAGGCACTAACAACGCGTCAGCCGCTCAAGGCGCAAACGGCAAACTCTATCTCGCTCGAGCCTTGTGGAGAGGCCTCGGGCATGATAGGTGTCTCGGGCGATATCTCTTCACCTCGCCGAGCCCCCGCGGTGTCATCAAAGGCGCTCAACCCCCCGTGGCACATTTTCGCCTCGCCTGAGGGGCACGTGGAACCCTAAGGCAAGATGGGGAGCCACGGGAGCCCCCAACTACGGTACTCACTCCCATCAACGTGATGGACATGACTGTGCATAGTCAACAGGGGCACAGGAACCACGCCCTGACTCGACATGACTCCAGTCATTCTACCATGATGACATCCATACCTCCATAGCAACGGGGGTTACGGCAGCTGTGCCACCTAACCCCCTTGCTATGAAAATCCCGGCGCACGCGCCGCCCACCTTCAAGGCACAGAGGCATACAGGTCAAGGTATAGCCCCGGCACGTCGCACTAGCGAATGGAGAGGCCAAAAGATCAATTCCCCACACGACACCACGCTACAAGGGAACTACTTCCATCGGATAAGGAGGAGGACGACTACGCCCGAGGCCACCTTTTTTGCCTTTCTCTTTCATTTTCCCCGTTTTCACCACTTTACCACAAATGTAACCCAAGCCCTCCCCTTAGAAGTTATAAAAGGGGAGGCAGGGGCCACGTCTAAAAGAGAGATGATACGATCAAGCAACAACAGCTAGAACCCATCTCAGTCGAAACCACCACCACCACTCAAGAGACCTGGGATCTGCTCCCTCTCTCGAAAGCTTTTAACCCTTACTACAAGCACCCCGGTGCAAGACAACACGAACCGCAGCGAAACCCACTGGACGTAGGGCCGTTCATGCCCGAACCAATATACATCCTTGTGTCCACTTTGCACACCATCAGGGTCTAGACGCGCAGATACAAATTCACTAGTTGCTCTATTTAGACACCCGGTCCTCTAGACACCGACAGTACCAACAAGCATCTCTGGCACCATCATTAGGTATGACAACCTAGTACAAATATTGCTAAGAGATGTAGGCATATAATAGGTGGCTACTTAAAACAAGTGACAAGTTAATAAATACCAACAAGTATTTCTGACACTGTTGCTAGGGAAGGTAGCTAGCATAGGAAGTATTGATAAACTTATACTTATTGATGTGATTGAAATAACCATTGACCTCTATTCAAACAAGCTTACCCTTGTGTTTGTCTACTTGTGTATCTTATGTAGGGTAATGTATGACCAGCTTTGACCTTCCGTATGCAGCACAACGCCGCGCGTCAACACTCCGCTAGCGCCACCCCAGTGCCAGCGAAGGTCAGTGGTGACACGGTGACATGATAGGACCCCATGATGCCCCTCCTTTCTCCTCCGCTCCCCTCTCTTCTCTCATTGTGAACTCGTCAATGCCACCTCCATGGTCGCCTCCACGTTGAGCTGCTAGAGTAGCCGCCAAGGCACTTCGATGTGCGCATGGGCAAGCTCTAGCCATGGCGATGTGACTTGACATGGTGGATAAGCATGGCCACGAGAAATATCTCACCATCGGGACACCGGCCTAGCCAGCCTATAAATAGGCCCAACCAGCGATGCTCGCGCCTCGCCCTCTCCACCATCAGCTCCGCCGAGGGCAGGAACACCCCATCTCCCCCTCCGCTTCCCCTTCCCCTCCTCCATCCCACTCTCTCCCATTTTCCCAATTTGGGAGTTCACTAGCGCCATTAGCACCACCTCCCATCTTCTCCTTCTCTGCTGTGACATCAACTGATTGGAGTGATCGGTGAGTCCCCAAGCTTCTCCTCTTCCATTTTCCGTAGCTAGTTGGTAGCCTAGGTCTCTATGTTGCACTACCCACGTGCGCCCCGCTCTGCCAAGCCACCATGGCCATCAGCCATCACTGGCAAGGCCACCCTAGGGCACTCCACCACCACCACTACACTCCTCAACCACTCGCATACATGTACACATAGTTAGTTGTTTATGATAGGGCCTAAAGGACCGAGTCCACCGCATGGCGCCACCACGACCCCTCCGGTGAGCCGCCACCACAACCGTGGGCACTACTGCCGTTGAAGATCCCACCACTGGCTGCGGCGTGAATCCGTGAGCACCGTACACCCTTCATCCATCACTATTGAGGGCCAACGCTGCTGGCGTAACCAACCCCGGCAAGCTTGGGCCTCCATCCCCTGTTCTAACATCACGGCGGCCACCTCCATTCGTCACCGTCACCCCTTCTCCCCCTTCTCTGTCTCCACCATGTGGGCTAGGTGGAAATGCGCTGCCGTCATCCCTCCGTCCCCCTCCGTTCCCCCTCTCTCTCTCCCTTTTCACTGACACGTGGGCCCAAGGCCATAACACTGACGCCACCGTCGCTGCTGACGTAGGTAGGGTCGCCCACCTGTCATTCGCACACACACACCACACACACAGCATGGGGTACACTTTAGAAAACGCTGGGTACACCTAGCTAGTGTGCACAGAGAGTTAGAAATACACCTTCCTAGCTTGGAAAATTCCCAGAAAATTTGTAAATAAACTAGATACATTAGAAAATTTAATCATGTAGCACTACAAGAGATGTGAGGGTTTTTGACAATTAATCTATATCATAATATATGGAATTTATGTCAAATATTAGCATTTTGACGTTTGTATGACGAAAAAGCTTGAGTCACAAACCATGCGTCTTAAACCATGTTTTGTGTCGTTTATTTTGAAGTCATAAAGGTTTATGGCCTTTGTTTCGACGTCATAGGTTCTTAGACTTTTCCACATATCCATTTGCATATTGTACAAATTTTAATTGGGCAAATCCCATAACAACAGCTCATACAAAACAAATATAAGCCTAGCCCATTTAACACATTGAGGCCCAAATCAAATTTTAATCAATCAGTCAGAATCCATCCAAATCCATATACAATTGAATTCATTAATGACCAAATCCAACGTATGCTTAAGTCAAAGGTGCAAATCTATAACTAGCATAGATGACAACACCTGATCATACATACACAGATAAAAGAACAGATGCAAACTTCACCGATCAAAATTCTATTGGCAAGTTTTAGGCACAACTAGATCACACATGCAGCAGCTTCTAGTCTTCTTCAAGGAGGGTAGCACCACTCTTAGTTTATCTGGAAGGAAACACAGACATAAGTACACATCATTGACAAATCAACCAGATTATATATGCCAGGCTATGACAAAAAATAATTAGAGGTTGGACAAGGCAAACTGAAGAACCAAATAAAATTATATAATATACCAACTGTAATAGCTATTATTGTCCATATCAATACCTCAATAGAATACAGTAAATGAGTAATCAAAAGTGATTTTTTTCACAACGGTTGCATGTACCTTTTTCAACTTGGTGGAGAACATGAGATGCAGACAATAAACATGATCTATTTATATTCAGCCTATGTTAAGGCCCAATTTAGTTCAGGCCAGATCTGGTTGAAAGATTATTTTTGCTAAATATCATACTATCAGGTTAACATGTGCTGCAGCAAAATTCACAGCCTAACTAATTCTATGATGAAACTCATAGATCTCACGATTACGCTCTTGAATGGACATAAATACAAGCTGAAACAAGTACTATTTTATATGGCAAGCAAGAGACATCACATATCACAGTGGCTGACTTCAGAGCAACTAAATGCAAAGGGATTTGGGAAATTGGGAGGGAGCACTTATCTCTAAGTTACAAAGCGGAATCGACGGTTGGTGGCGAAGACCATCAATACAGCCTTAGCTCTGCAGCAAGAGCAAACATTGCGTAAACCCTATGTTAGAAACAAATTGAATTTGAGGAAATTAGATAACATATGGTACATCTGAATTTAGAATAAATACTAAGTTAGCTGATTAGTCAAGTCTTGCTCACCCAAGTTCAAGTTCATATTTTAAACATTGAATTATCCTATTTTATCCTATACAGACATGGATTAAAACAAATAGTCCATTTAACTTTTGCTTACATAAAGGATCGCTTCAAGAAAACATATAACAACAGTAACAGCAGCAGACTATAGCAGCAGCATACTGAATAATACTAGATCAGCACATGGTCAACTGTACCAGACTATAGCAACAGCAGCCGCCTACTGCATAACACTAGATTTTGCTAACAGAAAGAGCTGGTGAAGCTATTTTGACACATAGAACATGGGCAAGAGGCAGTAAAAAAATATTTAACATAGTCTCTAGCAGAAGGTCCCCATATCTAAGTATCTAAATACTGACAGTGCATTATTATTATTGAGTTGTATTTTTTTTGCTCATTTTTGCATATTGAATAGTTTAAAAGAAAATATTGTAAGAACAACCACCACAAACTTAACTGTAAATCATCATCATAGGCATCTACAATGGAAGAGTACATCAGAACAGCACTCCCTGCCAATATTGAGAGTAAAAGTTTGGTGAGTCAATGCAGCAGCATCAATGAAATAACCTCCAAAGTTTGTGTATAACACATGTCTTGCCTATGAACAAATATCTTAGATTAAATGCAATACTAGAAAAACAACTACTCCATACGAGTTTGAGTTTAAGGTTCAATATTAATTGACCAAGGATCACAGCTTTCTATTTAAGTTTAATTCCCTAGGATTACATAGCTATAGGCTTCTATACTGATGATGACAGGTTCGACCTTTTTCATTGTAAATTGTACTAAAAAATAAAATCAAACGAGTAAAACACTATTCTGACAGCATGGATTTATTAAATCGGATACTTGAAGACATAAGAGCCCTAATAGTTTAATCTAGAAGGCCTGCTGCAATGGCATCTCCTAATTTTAATTGCAAATTCCAGTGGCAAATTGCTAATGGCAAATAGGTCGGATTGCTCTATACGAGTTTAATCTGGATCGCCAATCACTTGTACGTCTATGCACAAATCCATCAGTAGTACTAACCCTAGATCCCCAATCATACACAAATCCATCAGCAGTAGGAGCTCACCACAATAACAGATACCAGATCTAGGCATGAAGTAAGCGGAGGAGCATGACAATGATGGGGCTCCAAGACTCCGGCGGCTGTCAGATGTCGGCTCGGCGCAGCCACATGGCCAGAGCGACGTGGCCAGCAACACCGGCCGGTCGGCCGTCGGCTCCTCAGCAGTCGCCTATAGGCCGCACTGCCGCAGCCCCGCCCTCGCACCACCATAGCCACTCGCGGCCCCATGCCGACAAGCCCTACCTAGCCCTAAGCGCCGTAGCAGTAGCGGCGTCGCGCGCCCGCTGGCCGCTACAGCCGCACGTCGCCTCGCCCGCCTGGCGCCGGAGCACGCAAGCCGGCCATGGCCTGGAACCGCTAGGTGCTAGGGTTTGGGTCGAGGTCGGGTGTCGCCGCTTCCGTGTCGGGGAAAAGGAGAAGTACGAAGACAAGGGACGGAGAGAGAGTGGACAGGAGGAGAAAGACCGTGTGCAGCGCTGAAAACGGACGAAATTTTTCCCGTACCGTCCCGTTCTGTTTTCTACATTTTTCCGTCCGTTTCCGTATTTGCGAGATCCCGTTTTCGTATTTGCGCTTGCAGAAGTAGAAAATTGTGTTTTCCGTCCGTTTCCGAGTAATCCCGTTTTAATACGGAATAGACCAGTTTTTATCCCGTTTTCAATCTATGTTCAACAATAACATGTCCTTGTGTTATGTTAATATAACTACGAATCATCAAATATGCATGTTATGTTCACGTACATAGCATGTAAATGAATATTAAACTTTATATATATTATTATATGACTTTATATATGTATATTTTGAGAATATTAGATTATATGATCTTAATTTAATTTTTCGGCTCTCTATCCGTATTTGTTCGTTTCCGTATGTCCGCATATTCTGATTCCGTTTTTGAACCCGCATTTTCCGAACCCGGTCCCATTTTCGCCAAAAAATATAGAAATGGAAGTAGAAATAGAGTTTTTCCGTCTGTTTCCGTCCGTTTTCATCGCTAACCGTGTGCGTGTGTTTGCATTGGGCCTTCATGAGCATGTGCGTGTGTTTCTCCTTATTTTTTTCTATTTTATTTTATTTATTTATGCATAAATAAAATATACATATGCAAATACCTATATAACATATAAGTATATAACCTATATTGGCTGGGGTCAAGTTTGTATACAATTTAAACAGTTTTGCAACACACAGTATACATATTTATACATGTATATATTTATATGCGTATTTATACACCCTTCATCTATTGTGTTAGATATTGTTTAAGCACTTTTTACTACAGTGGTTTTTTTTGCTGCTCCTCATTTCTATGTTGTGTACGTGGCAATTTCTTTTTTTTGTTAATTAAACGTTTATTCAGAAAACAATTTGTCATGTGTACAAACAATTATATTCATATAAGCAGAGAGATAAATGTGTATATGTAAATGTATTTTTATTTAATTATTATCTTAATACCCAACTCAGCCACAAATATTAGAACATTTTATTTATTGTTATTCATATATACATAGTTGTGTATTTATATATTTTATACACATCTTAATTTCTTTAACTTGCAGGTAACTATAATGATATATAATTATGGATAGGATTAACGACCTTGATCAACACCTAGGAGTGTTTCTAGACCCATCTTGGTAGATGGACCTACATGCCACCATGGATTAACAAAATCAATAAAAATAATTTGACACACCATCCTTGCAAATTTCTCTTTATGACGTGGCAAATATTGTCACAATATATAATTGGACCAGCTCTAAGATATTTTTTGTGACATACATTCACTTAAGTCATTAAGTTGAGAGGTCTCTAGAAAAAACGTCATAAAGTAGCTGATTTAGTGATATTTTTAACCTAATGTCATGCCATAAACGTCATAAACCGGCACATTTCTTGTAGTGTAGTTGCACATATTTTGATGCACAAGAAAATGCATATAAATTCCACCTAGTTAAATAGCTATTGAATAAACTTCTAAAATACATAACTCTTAAACCCTAACTCCTTTTTACATGAAACCACCTCTAAAATCCATCTAAAATCCAACCCTTTAATATGCACCTAGTGCTACCATAAAGTTCTATGTTTGCTTTTGTCCTTTCTTTTGTGGTTAGCAGTAGTCTTATTTCGATTGATACAACCGACAGACGACGGTAATTGTCAGGAGGACGAAGACCCAAATTTCGTAGACGTGCTGGAAGGTGACAACGACAAAGACAAGTCCTAGCTCCCCTCCCTACCATCTTGCTTTAAACCACTGAAATGCTAAAACATGTCTATGAGATTATTACCCTAGAATATGAGCTCAGTTAATGTGATATGCTTAAGATAAATGGTTATCTTGTTATTTTATGAGCTCCACATTGTGAATAGATTTAGGGATAATAATGGAACTTAAATTTTGTTAAACCTGAAATTAAACCCTGACATGGGGTGAGTGGTGGTAAACTATGGAGGTAGTTTACCGTGATAGGGATGGCTGGAGAGGATTCCTGTAGGAGATACTCGCCTCTGTCACATAAGGACCGGTTCATAGTCCCTCTCGCCTAGTGAGTTTTTACATACAGCCATGTGTCTATATGGATAGGCTTGATCTCACACCCCATTACATAAAGTATAATTTCTACTAGGAGGCCAGAGTAGACAGCGGAATATCAGAAGTCGACACGGGGGATAGGTTTTCTTTCATGGTCCGGTTGCTGTGGATCCTGTGATTTTCCACATTAAGGTTTTGTTTTTTGGCCACGTTCAAACCCTTATTTTCTTGGCCATGTTTGAGCCATGTTTTTCTTTTATGATGATTTGGTATCGTCATGTTTGGGGGGATTCGGTAACTTCCCGGTTTTGTGTTTCCAACCCTTGAGAAGCTGTAGTAGAGTTATATGGACATCTAAGGTCGTGTACATTTGGGTACGAGGTCTCATTAGGTCTATTTCGTCCACTGATCATGGATGAGGTTACACCTATCGTGTGGGAAAATTTATACACCTCTACACAATTATTTAAATCTATTTGAATAGCCACGTCCTTGGAACGGGCAAATGCTAGGATAGGATACTATGATTAGTTTTACTTGTATGTGTAATGAAACTGGTAATGGAATTGATGTTGATCTGGGTGGGATATTATGAAATTTTTATGGTACAAGTAAAGTTTCATGAAGTTTCTTGAAGTTTGGAGCCAAGAAGTCACATGAAATAATAAGTTATAACCTTTCTTGAATTGCTTTATTAAGTGAACTGCATTTTGAATGTTGCATAGGTGATGTTTCATGTTACATTGGTGATGTTTCATATGTTACATAGGTGATGTTTCATATGTTTCTCCCATGTGTATGCTTAATGACCATGCTTGGTTAATGCAAGTGATGGTGTTTGATCACTAAAACACCTTAGATATACTTAGGATGCAAAATGGAACCATGCTTGTATTCGTGACTTGGTCCAAATATACTCCTAAGTGTTAGTTGGCTTCAAAATACCTTTTTCATGGATGCTGCTTTGACCAAAACAAACCAAGGACTTCTGTTCAAGATACAAGGTTTGACCCTTAACAAAAGTTGTAGTTTAGTTTGAGTATAACAAACTTTATTTTTGGGGCATACTCTAAATCAACTTAGAATTAAGGGAAACAGAGGCTTGACCTAAAAATATTCGGTTGGCACGTCATGTTCGGTTGGCACGTCGGTTGGCACGTCATGTTCGGTTGGCACGTCATGTTTTTAGACTTAGAAATATTCTAAGTCTGGGAATTGTAGCAATTCGGTTGGCACGTCATGTTCCCGTGTTTTTGTTAAGAACCAAGGATTGACCTAAAAATAAAAGTTGGAGTTAACTCCATGGAGAAGAGTTTAGAGAAGTTTGGCTCAAGTTTGACTTCATTTTGGTCCTCAAGTTTGAGTTTCCTTAAGTAATGTTAAGCTGCTGACACTGTCAACTTGGAGCCTAATTATCCATGAATATGTTCCTCTAATGGCCGAACACCCTAAATAAGAGTTGGAGAGCATCAGGAGAGGAATAATTTGCTATAGCACTTGAGATCGAATCTTAATGGAATATAACAAAACTTGGACCTAAAGTCGGACAGAAGTGTGCATGTCAGGTGTTCGGTGAATGGGCGCGTGGCCACCATGCAGGGCAGCTGCGCCCCGCCTCCATGCCGCGTGGCCCTCTGGTGTGCCCACTGCTCGCCAGCTCATGACCGTGCTCGAGAAAACAGAGACCTAGCACCCTCAGCTCCCTTCTAGCTCACTCGCTCTCCTCCTCCCTTGCCCTCTGCGTCGCACGCGCGTGCCAGGGCGCGCTTTGCCATGGACGTGCAGCGGAGCTCCCTTGCCACCATCGCTTCCACAGCTCTACCGCTTTTCGCACTCGACTGTCAACACCACTGCCTCCTCCTCGCTCCCCTCGATGCCCCACTCATGCTCGTTGGAGCCCACATCGCCGGGAGCCACCATGGCCTCTGCTCGGCCACCGCCGCGCTGCACGCACACGGCTAGGCCACGGCGCCCTGTCCGGCATAGGTGATGCCTAGCTGCGAGTGCTCCGTGGTCGCTCGGTGTCACGCAGTCCATCCTTGCCGGCTACCACGCCCCGCAGTGTCCCTGCCATAGCCGTCGTCACTAGTGCGCCCAACTTGCCGCCGACACCCGTGGCCAGGCCAGAGCCTTCTATGGCTGGCCGGGCGTGGGCCACGCGTAGGTGCAGCCGGCCTCCCACATGCTCCCGCACTTCTTCCCCACCTCCGACGGCGACCTCACCAGCCGGCATTAGCTCGGCCCCTCTGTCCTCTACTCTGAGCCGCTAACACAAGTGGCTGGAAGGCCACTAGCCACCTCTGTCCTTGCCGATGGAGCCCTCCGGTGCGCCTAACCCCAGCGATGCTCCGGCGTCCCTCCCTCATCGCCTTCGAGCCCCATGCCTTCGGATTTCGAGCCTCCCCATCATCCCCTGCTCTGAGAAGAAGAAGAAGGGCCTCATGATGAAATAGAAGCATTTTCAGGGTGTTAAGTGCAAAGGTGATTACTCATATGAATAGTAGCACGTGTTGTTTACCTTGAGTTAGTTTATGTAAAGCGCAGGGTCCTTTTTGCAAAACCGCCAGGCTGCACCTAGGCAGGCCGCTTTGGGCCGGCCTAACCTCTCTGTGTGGACTGGCCTGCTCACGCAGCTGGGCTGAGCTAGGCCACTTTGGGCCCGAAACCCTTTTTCCTTTTTCAGCGTTTTGTTAATTTCTATAAATATGCTGATTCTTGTAAAATGCATAACTAATCGTAGAAAAATACAAATATAGCAAATAAAGACTTTTTGGAATCCTTGTGAGCAGATCCACACAGTGGAGTAATAATATGACATGTGTTAATAGAAGGTTTTTGCTGTTTTTACTATCTTTGTTAATTAGGGTTTTCAAGGAATAAATTCATAACTAAAGTTGTGGTGCTCCAATTGCTGTGAAATTTTTATGGTAGGCTACTCATGCTATATGTGTGATATGGTAAAATTTTCATATTCATTGGATACAGTATGAGTGAGTTATGGATTTAACTTGTTTAGTGCTTGAAAAATGGTTTTAAATAAGTTATAATTTCTATGAAGGTGTAAAAATGGAAAATCTTATTCCTCTACCTTTTTATGATGTTATTCTACCATAATAATTTATAGTATGGCTAGGCATTTGCAGAAAATATTGAGTTTCATAATTATCGTGTTCTTACATGCTTAGTGATAATTAAGATTTGTCTTTTTCATAATAATTAAATAATAAAACCTGAGCACGTGAAATTTCTATAGTAATCATGTTTTGTCATCATATTTCTCTCATAAAAATCTCAGCTCTAAATTCCATGTTTGCAACATAACATGTAATTAATGTATAAATCATTTATAAAGGCTGAAGGTGAGCTCATTCGTAAATAATTATATATATGTTTTCTTATGAAGCTCCTAATGCATGTTGAATAAGAAAGATGTTGCTTAGTTATGTTAAGAGTGCTTTGAAGTGTATGAATGGCTTATGTATGTGCTATCTTGAGTAACCCATCAAGTAATAACTTCGTTGCATATGTGCTGATTTGGCTACATGCGTAGTTCTGTTGTATTGATAACTTCATGATGCAAATGATCTTTTCTATGAATGTGGTTAATACAAAAGTGGTATAAAACTCCAATACCTTGTTTGTCCTAAAATTTCATGATTTTAGGCCAGATGGTTTAGGAGCTATGGATTTTACAATTTGCCTGTCAGGTTTTGCATGCTCTCTATGCAGATCTGAATGATTGTGTTGTTTGGCTTAGCTAAGCTTTGAGTCACCTATTGGTGATGTTAGAAGAGTTGTAGTGCTTCTCATAAGATTTCTAAAATATCTAAGATCACTACTTTTGGTTGTCTAGAACTCTAGTTATTGCTGTTCAAAGTAGAATGGCAGATTCTGTCCAAATCTGGATAGAGATACCTTATTTGTGTTGTTTAATCCTTTTAGCTATGAAATCACCCTTAGATGATAATAACAAAGTTGTAGCTGACTTAATAATCTTTCTAAAAAGTTAAGAACCCCATTTGTTGGATGGATATAACTCTGGATATGTATCTCTAAAGTTCATATCTGTTTTCTGTCCATTGTTTGTGCAGACCTGCTTCTTGGTGTGTTTTTGACTTGGTTAGCTTTATAATCAGCTCTGAGTGTAAATAAAAGAGTTGTGGGTAATTTCATTAGCTTTCCAGAAAGTCTAGGATTACCTTTATTAGATGTTAGGATCTCTGTTTATGACTAAAACAAGTGATTATTGTGCTGCTGTCTAGAAACTGCATGCGTAGGTTGATTGCTTTAGCTTACTCTTGTTGGTTAAACATGTTAAGTCGACACTGATTGATGAATATTTGCCATGGCTACACTCAAGTAATTTGGGTGCCATGCTTGATGTGCTCGCTGTTGACGGTCCTTAAGTATCAATTATAACTATCAAATAAATAGAGAAAAGGATCCAAATGAAACCAACACCTAGACTTAGGGTTTTATCTGACAGAATTCCACGAGTTTTGCTGTTTATCTATTTCTGCAGGGGGTTATCAGGAAATACGGAAGAAAGGCCCACATGTCAGATTAATGACGGGATATTAACCGAACACGTAATTATCTTACATCTAGAAGAGTCCAGAAGCCACGAGAACGAACGGGAGGTGTAACAGAGCCGGGGACAGGGCGCCCGCCCTAGTCCCTAGGGCGCCCGCCCTGCTGGCTCAGCCAATCAGGCTCCGCCTCGAGGATTATGCTCCACCGACCTAGAGGATCAAGGAAAACCGCACGATCAATGTCGGTTTGATCCAACGGCCCAGATTCATCCGAAAGGGCTATATAAGCAAGGCCCCTGCCCCTGGAGGAGAGGCCCTCGTCTCATACTTCAAACCCTAATTCAGGAGGAGAGCCTCTGATCAAGCCCTAGAGCCACCACATCAACTAGATATCTAGTTAGCATAGCTACATAGGATTAGAACTAGAAGGAGTCAATCTTCGATTGGTTCCCGGATCTGTCAAGAGGATTCTTGGTAATTCCTCTATTGTTCTTCAATTGTTCATCTTTGTTCTTCAATATTATGAATATGACTTTGTTCTATTTCAATATATTGGTTATGACTTTGCTCTACTTGATTATATTTGTAATTATATTGTTCTTAGTTTATCATAGTTATATGCTTGGCTTAGTTAGATTGGAATTATATACATGCTTAGGATCGTATAGCGTTTATCCATGTGTACAGTGGGTGAATGATAATTATTGTGTAGACGTGGTGTCTATACCGTATTTATCTGCGATTGCACCCTATATGCCGGATTGTGGGGTAGTTCACGATAGTGACAGCTTCGTTGATTCTTATATAGTCCCCCTCTCGTGTATAGGGCAGGCAGAGCAACACTATTACAGGGGAGTGATTGCTATGTTCTTCATCTTCCTTGCTAATATTCACTATGCATGGATATAGTCTTTTCTCACCATGATTGCCAAGTATAATTGCACTAACTATGATATGCTAGACTTTATAGTTAATAATAACTTAGGGAATATCTTTGTAGTTCATCCTAATTCCATGCTAATGACTTGCTAGAATATCTGTTGAGGTGCTTATCATTATTATATGTGGCTAGCTGATCAGATTAATTATCTTTGTCACCATTATCACTTTACCTTTATTTAATGTGACATTTATACCTGTATAAAGAGATTGATAAATACTCTCGGTTATACATGCAATGATGTGTACTCAGTTCCATATTCTCATTCCATTATCAACCATGATACTTAGAAATCCCTTCCCAGTGGTAAAAATATAAATAACGATACCTGGAATACTTCCCGGTTAAAATGCTACATCGGTATTAATCTGTGCGCTTGCAGATCCCTTTTATTATTTATCTTGATGAGCAAATGCATATTTCAATACCGCGTCTCTCATGTCATGCTGGGGATGACAACTTGGCTTAAGTGGCATGAGGGATAGGTTTGGCATTTTTGGCGCCGTTATCAGAATTAGAAAACTAAGTCTACTTTTGGTAGTGACGTTAAGAATGCCCAACAAGCATTTTTGGCGCCGTTGCCGGGGAAGGTTGATTACTAAGTAGGAATGAATATGGAACTTTGAGTCATCATTTGCATCCCTAATCTGATCGAGCTTATCAATTCTCTTATACAGTTTTACCCCTGTATTTTCCATTTTGATTATTTATTGCAGGGTGATGCATGAATAGAAGACATCTTCCAGACAACTTTGTTGACGATCCTGAAGCCTTATTCAGAAGAACAAGAGCCAAGCTCAAGAAGACATCGTCAACACTTTAGCACAAAGCTTCATCCAAATCTGAAGACCGCCGAAGTTTCATCCGGAATTTGTCGACTGAATTCGAAGCCATGGCGAACAAGTCGATCCGCGAGTTCTCAGCTCCCACTACGGACAACATCCGCACTGGACCTGCTGGGGAGATCGACCGCAACTTCGAGCTCAAGCCTGGGCTCATCAACATGGTGCAAGCTAACCAGTTCTGTGGGAAGCCACATGAAGACGCTAGTGCTCATCTTCAACACTTCCTGGAGATCTGCAGCACTTTCACCATGGCTGAAGTCCCCAGAGACGCCATACTACTTCGCCTTTTCCCATTCTCACTGTTGGGGAGAGCGAAGCAGTGGTTCTACGCTACAAAGGAGAAGAACACTACATGGGCACTCTGCTCCACGAACTTTCTGGCCAAATTCTTTCCCATGGGCAAGACCAATGCTCTCCGTGGGAAGATTACAAGTTTTCAGCAACAACATGATGAATCCGTTCCAGAAGCATG
Organism: Saccharum hybrid cultivar R570; assembly: GCA_038087645.1. Lineage (NCBI taxonomy): Eukaryota > Viridiplantae > Streptophyta > Magnoliopsida > Poales > Poaceae > Saccharum > Saccharum hybrid cultivar. The sequence continues at coordinate 8,249,051 of JAQSUU010000005.1, read as the reverse complement.
GGAGCGTTTCCAAGACTACATCCTAGAATGTCCCCATCATGGAATGGAAAGCTGGCTACTGATGCAGACATTTTATCATGGGCTCATTAACAGTGCCCGTGAAACCATGGATGCTGCAGCTGGAGGAGCATTCCTATCACTCACCATACCTCAAGCCACAGCTCTTGTGGAGAAGATGGCATCCAACCAAGGTTGGAATGAAGAAAGAACTCAGACACGCAAGAGAGGTGGAGGTATGCACCAGCTCAAGGAGGTAGACATGCTGTCTGCCAAGCTAGACCTACTCATGAAGAAGCTCGATGATCGAGCTGGAGAAAAGAAAGAAGTCATGCACGTCTACGACTCCCACATGACTTGTGAGGAGTGTGGAGGTACTGGACACTCGGGCAATCACTGTCCTGAGTTGCTGGAGGACGTGAACTACATCAACAATAACAACAACAACTACTACAACCGTCCTCAGCAGAATCAAGGTTGGAATCAACAGAGGCCTAACTACTCAGGTAATTACCAAGGTAACAATTCTTTCAATAATAATAATAATTATCCACCTTTGAGAGAGTTAGTGTCCAACCAAGGAAAGCTAATGGATAACCTGTCTAAGAAATTGGCATCTAATGATAAAATACTAGAAAATATAAATAATAGAATGGATAATTTCTCTACTGCCATCAAGAACCAGATTAGCTTTAATAAAATGATTGAATCTCAGTTGAATCAAATAGCTGCTGCTGTTCTTGCTACTAACCCCGGTATACCATCACAACCGGAAGGACTAGAATCTGCAAATCTTGTAGACATGTTTGATGCAGGAGATTACTGGAGTAACCCTATCGTGGAAGTAAGTACTGACCGTCTGCCGGTCAAGAGAGGCGATCCAGGACGCCCCGTCATCCCGATCTCCATCGGCATACGAGACTTCCCAGAAGCACTCTGTGACTTTGGCTCCAGCGTCAACATCATGCCCAGGGTACTCTATGAAAAACTCTTTTCACAACCATTATTAGAAACAACCATGTGTTTGCAGCTTGCAGATAGGACACTGAGTTTCCCGAGAGGAATATTGAAGAACATCTGTGTCCGAGTGGGTTCCTCGTACGCTCCAACAGACTTCGTAGTAATAGAGACCGGTTCTGATGAGAGGGCTCCCGTCATCCTAGGGAGACCATTCCTGAACACCGCGGGAGCTGTCATCTATGTTAGTGCTGCCAAGATCAGTTTCTACATCAAGGGGAGGAAGGAAACGTTTTCCTTCAAGAACAAGACCGCACAAATCCCAGAGCAACCCCAATATGAACCAAGGAAGAGGACCAACAGGAGGAACAAGAGCAAGAAGCAAGTATGGGCCGAGACAGCTAAGATGGTCACTGCCGTGCACAAAGGTCAAGATCGCCAACTCAAGTCACCGTTCTTGCCTAAGAAGGACGACCCAGGTATGCCAAGCATTTATTGCTCCATTAATGGGTCCCACTTCTACAAGACACTTTGCGACACTGGGTCGGGCGTCAACATAATGGCCAAGGTCACCTATGAACTTCTGTTCGGAACCATGCCCTTAAACCCAACATATATTCAGCTCCAGATGGCAGATCAGACATTCCGACAGGTCGAAGGTACAGTAACTGACGTCCCTGTCAAGATAGACGATCACTTTGTCCATACAGACTTTCAGGTTATTGACATGGGAGAAGATGAATATGATCCACCCATCATCCTTGGAAGACCATTCCTTAGTACTGTCAAAGCAATCATTTACATTGGAACTGGAGAAGTCCACATGCACTTCCCCTCTGAGAAGGTACGTCTTTACTTTACTGACCCCAACTATGTATTTGAAGAATCCAAGCAGGTCAGGACAAGAAGAAGGCGGCGTAACCACAATCAGAAGCAACAGGTCATCAAGGACGGATGGGCAGATTATGAAGGAGAAGTGGTAAGATCTGAAGACATACCACTCAACCAACACTGTCCTAAGGAGACCGAAGCACCGAGACAGGTATGGAAAGAAAAGACAGTTGTACATGAAGAAGAGGCGCTGCCGGAACCACCGACTACGCCATCCACCAAGTCCCAGGACGACTGAACGAATAAGAGTCCCGTTCGGAGGACTTAAAAACACCGAACGCCTTGCCAAGAGGTAACTTGGTAGTTATCCTTTCCTTTTAATTATTTACTTTATCTTAAATAATTTGCTTAGTTAATCATATTCATACTATCTTAAAAAGAAAATAAAAATGTTAAAAACCCTAAAGCCCCATGTGAGTATGTGAGTGGCATAAAACCCATAAGTACATTCACTGTGGTGGCATAAAAAATATATATATATAATAAATACATAAATATTTTCTTCTGCTTTATAAAAAAACATAAAAAAAATCAAGGAGGCTCAGCATGATAAAGGCTAGATATTTATGCTAACACTTAATCAGTTCCACAAAGCTTTGTTGTCTATTTGAGCTTCACAGAATTCAAGGAGACTAGCAGACAGAGGACATTCTAATCGCTGTCAAGGTGCTGCCGACTTTCAAATACACCTCCGTCATCTGCTAGCTACATCAGAAGAGATTATGTCAAGATCCAGCTTGGGGGAGAGCACCCCCATTATCGTGCTAAGTATTTCTATCTTTATCTTTATATTTATATATACTTCTACCCTATAAAAATAAAAATATACATAACTATGAAAAAACCAAATAAAGATTTTGTGCTTATATATATACCTATATCTTTTGCTTAGTGTGTTTTAATAAATAAATAAAGTGGCTATGCTAAACTGAATCTAAATAATAATAAAACTCTAGCATGGATATGATGAATAGTTGCTTTGCCTAATTTTCAAATTTGAAGTTCTCTCTCTAAGTTTAGACATAACTGTTATCATTTAAAGCTTGCTCTAAACCTGAACTTGTGGGAAGAGAACTTGATCTAAAGTCTAAGTTGTTAACGGATATGATATGGGAAGGTTGAGCTGCTGTTTATCTATTCCTAGAGATGCTAGAATTCTGGAGAATTTTATCTTTGAAAATCTTAAAATGCTACATGATGAGTTCCTGTATGATGAGAGTTTAAGTTCCTACCACAGCCATACATACATGCTTGCTAGACTTTAAGCCATACCTTTACTTTTTACTGCTTATGAGCATTGAGTATAGTCAAGCTGTGTAGACCCTTAGGAGCTTGTCATGCGGTTAAAATCAAGATTCACTTGCACGATCACTCATACATGCTGCTTCTACTCCGGAAGTACGCATCCACATATATCCACTCATTCTCATCTCCAGATCCACATAAAATTATTCTACTCCTAATCCGGGAGAGAATAGCCAAAAATATTTTCCCATTCTTGTTATCCCCTGTGAAATAAATGCTCAAGCTATTTTGGTTACTACCACTTGCTATATTGTTCTAAGGAGATGAGTGCTCTATACGAGGAAATAAAAAGGGGCAAGTGCCCGGAACCTCGAAAAGAAAAAGATACGAGGAAATAAAAAGGAGCAAGTGCTCGGAACCTCGATGAAAAAAAAAGAAAATATAGAGCACCTCATTCTCCTCAAGAGCTTTAAAAGCAAGAAAGGTACGTATCCCCTCAAAAAGAGCAAAAGTAGAATTAGACTTTCATCATTGTTATCATCACTACCACCATATACCATTTATTCGCCACACATGCACATCTTGATTTGACTTATTGGCTTGTTTCTCTGGATCCATGGTTTGACTATGCAATAAATGTCTTGTAAGTATGTATACTTTATCTCCCACCGATGAGCTCCAGATATCAAAAGCCTTATTAGAATAGGATGAGAGAGAAGGCAATGTCACTCTGCCTTATACCACAAATACTACATACTTTGCTTTGAGAGAAGGCAGACATCATTACTGCCTTGGTGAGGATCCAGAAATACCACAAAAGAGAGACCTGAGAGAGTCATACAAGGAATCTCTGAGTTTTATTTGAAAATCTGCAAAAAACTCCAAGAGCTATAGCTAATCAAGAATAAGAGACATGGCGCTTGACTAGACTGTTCTATTTTTTAACCGCTCAAGACAAAGGTGACGGTTGCAAGCCCCATGGTGAAAGGTATAATGAGTAAGTTTTAAGTCTTGACAGTTTACTTTAACTCAGAGATGAGACTCTATTTGAAAGCATGTGTACCGTCAAAATTCAAAGGCATTTCAGCAACTACTGAGTCTCTCCTTGCTCAGGGACGAGCAAGAGGTAAGCTTGGGGGAGTTTGTTGACGGTCCTTAAGTATCAATTATAACTATCAAATAAATAGAGAAAAGGATCCAAATGAAACCAACACCTAGACTTAGGGTTTAATCTGACAAAATTCCACGAGTTTTGCTGTTTATCTATTTCTGCAGGGGGTTATCAGGAAATACGGAAGAAAAGCCCACATGTCAGATTAATGACGGGATATTAACCGAACACGTAATTATCTTACATCTAGAAGAGTCCAGAAGCCACGAGAACGAACGGGAGGCGTAACAGAGCCGGGGACAGGGCGCCCGCCCTAGTCCCTAGGGCGCCCGCCCTGCTGGCTCAGCCAATCAGGCTCCGCCTCGAGGATTATGCTCCACCGACCTAGAGGATCAAGGAAAACCGCACGATCAATGTCGGTTTGATCCAACGGCCCAGATTCATCCGAAAGGGCTATATAAGCAAGGCCCCTGCCCCTGGAGGAGAGGCCCTCGTCTCATACTTCAAACCCTAATTCAGGAGGAGAGCCTCTGATCAAGCCCTAGAGCCACCACATCAACTAGATATCTAGTTAGCATAGCTACATAGGATTAGAACTAGAAGGAGTCAATCTTCGATTGGTTCCCGGATCTGTCAAGAGGATTCTTGGTAATTCCTCTATTGTTCTTCAATTGTTCATCTTTGTTCTTCAATATTATGAATATGACTTTGTTCTATTTCAATATATTGGTTATGACTTTGCTCTACTTGATTATATTTGCAATTATATTGTTCTTAGTTTATCATAGTTATATGCTTGGCTTAGTTAGATTGGAATTATATACATGCTTAGGATCGTATAGCGTTTATCCATGTGTACAGTGGGTGAATGATAATTATTGTGTAGACGTGGTGTCTATACCGTATTTATCTGCGATTGCACCCTATATGCCGGATTGTGGGGTAGTTCGCGATAGTGACAGCTTCGTTGATTCTTATATAGTCCCCCTCTCGTGTATAGGGTAGGCAGAGCAACACTATTACAGGGGAGTGATTGCTATGTTCTTCATCTTCCTTGCTAATATTCACTATGCATGGATATAGTCTTTTCTCACCATGATTGCCAAGTATAATTGCACTAACTATGATATGCTAGACTTTATAGTTAATAATAACTTAGGGAATATCTTTGTAGTTCATCCTAATTCCATGCTAATGACTTGCTAGAATATCTGTTGAGGTGCTTATCATTATTATATGTGGCTAGCTGATCAGATTAATTATCTTTGTCACCATTATCACTTTACCTTTATTTAATGTGACATTTATACCTGTATAAAGAGATTGATAAATACTCTCGGTTATACATGCAATGATGTGTACTCAGTTCCATATTCTCATTCCATTATCAACCATGATACTTAGAAATCCCTTCCCAGTGGTAAAAATATAAATAACGATACCTGGAATACTTCCCGGTTAAAATGCTACATCGGTATTAATCTGTGCGCTTGCAGATCCCTTTTATTATTTATCTTGATGAGCAAATGCATATTTCAATACCGCATCTCTCATGTCATGCTGGGGATGACAACTTGGCTTAAGTGGCATGAGGGATAGGTTTGGCATTTTTGGCGCCGTTATCAGAATTAGAAAACTAAGTCTACTTTTGGTAGTGACGTTAAGAATGCCCAACACTCGCCATCTCCTATATTATGCTTGAGTGGTGATTAAGTTAAATAGCTCTAGGTGTTATATTAGTTTGGTACACTTTTATGAATGCTTTGTGTATTGCACTTACATGCATTCATACATATGTATTGTTGCACCTTATTTAGGTATGCTAGATGAACCACGCAAAAGCTAAAGGACGCGATGTTGGAGCCAAACCCGAAGATGGTGTTTGATGGATCTATCCCGAAGATGGAAGGACCCCTAGAGTGCATGCCTAGAGTGGAGATGTTTCCCAAGACGGTGCAAGCTAACTAAACTAACTTTGTATCGGATCACAGGCAAGCCCTGGAGCATTCTAAGACTCCTATATTTTTATAAATACCACTTGAGTTCTTTATGTTTGATGCATTAGGTTATAGGAGTTGGATGGAAACACTTGATGCATATATCTTCCTTGTCCAGAAAACATATACCTTGAACTCTATGTAGGTCCAGGATCGAATATATGCTTAGCCATGCTTAGCTCGATAGAAGTCAGGTGATTTCCTGTCACCTGTGAGATATAGGTGGATACTTGGTCATGGTTGGCTATATTTGCTATCGTGGAAATAACCATGTGGTGGCGTTATAACTGGAGACCGAGCGGAATCTTATATGTGGTGGTGTTTGGACTTATAGTGATTCCATCTGTGTCGATTAAGGACCTTACCGTTGATAGAACTTCTGTCGAGATTGAATGCATGCCTCTCATTTAGCTAGCCGGATAACTCGTTTTGACCACAAAGCTGAGTAGCTCTAGGGGCACATTCAGTGAAAGTGCGCACATTGTAGGGGAGCCGAATGTGAATCCAAGGGGAAGCCGGGCCTGATCGTCCTAGCAGCTGGTCAGTCCCTGAATGTGCGGCGCTAGTCTTACCCACGAATGGACCTGAGTTGTATCAAAGGTGACCTAAGGCTACCTTAGCGCAGGTATATCTAGGTTTGTGTTAGGAATAAATTCCCAGCTGGTTGAAATCGATTCGAGTCGTCGTCTCTCTCAGATAGTGAGAAACTCGACTAGCTTCAGCATCGTAGTAACTTAATGAAATGTGATGGTTATGATGGATATGATAATGCTACACCTGATATGGTTACCATTGTGATGACTTAATTGTACACAACATGTTTGGCATAGGTTAGCTGCTAATGTAGATTGAATAGCTATAATTAACTTGATGAACCAAATTATAAAATGTGTAGCTCAACTAGTGGCTTTTTATGCAAAATGATGTCAAGCCAGCTCCACTGATAAAGCCTTGCATAATCCTTGGTGTCACTTTATTTTTGGTTTTTGACAGGTAAGTCTAGCTGAGTACATTCAAGTACTCAGGGTTTTATCTCACCATGTTGCAGGTGAAGTTCTCGGCCTGCTGAAGATGGTGGCTAATCACCGGTAGGCTCGGCGACTCTATATAGTGTTCTCATCTATATGCTTTTGTCAGAGAATATCACTTATGCTAGCAATGTATTTGGAACTTATATTATTGAAATCATTTGAAAGCTATGTTGTTTTCACTAAGGAAAAAGTCTACTTCACCCCCCAACTATGGGGGCTGGACTACTTAACCTCCTCAACTATGAAACGATCTATTCTACCCCCTGATATTTCCAAAACCGGTCAAATCACCCCCAGGTAGTTTTGAAACGGTGGACTTGCTACAGTAACAGGGTTTTTCTACAATAACGGTGGGTTTGCTATAGTAACGGTGGTTTTGCCTTTTTCTTTTTTATTTATTTCGGCTGAATCTTTGAAAAATCATAGTAAATCACAAAAAAATCATAAAATAGAAAATCCAATTTTGTTGAACTCCACATGAGTAGATCTACACAGTGAACATATAATATGGTATACTTTAGTACAAAGTTTTTGCTATAGATTTTGATCTATTTTTTTGTAATTTGGACTCCAATTTTGTTGTACTAAAGTATACCATATTATATGTTCACTATGGAGATCTACTCATGTATAGTCCAACAAAATTGGATTTTCCATTTTATGATTTTTTTGTGATTTACTATGATTTTTCAAAGATTCAGCCAAAATAAATAAAAAAGAAAAAGGCAAAACCACTGGCACTGTAGCAAACCCATGGTACTGTAGAAACCACCGGTTACTGTAGTAAATCCACAGTTTCAAAACCACTTGGGGGTAATTTGACCGGTTTTGGAAAGTTTAGGGGGTAGAATAGAACATTTCATAGTTGGGGGGTTAAGTAGTCCACCCCCTATAGTTGGGGGATGAAGTAGACTTTTTCCTTTTCACTAATCGGTTTTGAAACCCAAATTTGTACTAGTTATTTGTAAACTCTTTTGTAATATTATTTCCACTGTAACTCTGTGTATGTGATGTGTATTTGCTTAATCATGTGATCTTGGTTGTGAAGTTGATTTACCGAGCTCCTTCGTGACACTCGGTGGACTACTGGGTTTATATAAGTAAGAGTATGAGCATGTTAACGTGTTTAGTGGGGACAACCGTACTTGATCTTGTGTAAATTAGGCGGTTCTGTCACATCCAAGGCCAAATTCAAAATGCCTCGCAAAAGATTTTGTGTAGTAGTGATATGTACCCAATTTAAATAGACATTACACTTAATAGCATTTTTACAAAATTTTCTTGGGTGTTATGAAGAAAGGCACCTAGTGCACCACGTGGAATTAAGTGCATTGGTAGCTCCTGGATTCCAATTTGAAATTGAAGTTGAACCTGAGGTCCCTTTTGGGCATGAACTAAATGTTGATGGTCACTAAACACCCAATTTGACCATTATATATTCCACCCAAATCAAGGTAAAACAACGTCACATGTGCTATATTATGTTTATAATTCACCTAGCTCCACTTGTACATAGAAAATTTATTTGTATGCACAAAAAATTACAAAAATAGACAAATGACGTGCATAGGAGGCAATGGGACGTGGCAGGGAGGCCATGGGCCCACATGCCACGTTGGCCAATACCACCTGGCATTGCCCGATGGCCCTACCCCCTTGCCATGTCACTAATCCACGTGAGGGCCTCCACACTACTTCTCCACCCTTGACCAAGTTGGTTTGATCCAAAGGACAACATCGAGCTACCTTAGATCCACGGGCCCGCTGTCATACACTTGGACGACCAAAACCGACCTCCAAACCACCTCACCAGCTGGGAAACCGACTTACCTACCATGCAACTGCCATCCAAGAGCCATCTAGCATCGTTGGATGGCAAGGCGATGGGATGGACGGTCGGCCGACGCCTCTTGACGTCGCCCGACAGCCAAGTCACCCCAAACCGCCTCATCTTCGCCTACAAGTACCCCCATGTCCTCTACAGACTATAAAAGGGGCTATGGTGCTCGGTGGATATCATCACTCAGCAGCTCTCAAGCATTCCAAGTGTTCCAAGCTCTCAGAAGCTCTCAAGAGTAGTAGCTAGCCAGTAGTGATAAGAGTAGAGCGGAGCTCGCCTAGGAGTCTAGAAGTGTCCTGGTCTGGTATGGCTCCTCTTGTAATCTTTCTTTTAGCATTTACTTTATTTAGTACTTTACTTTGTAAGTACTTTATTCAGTAATATAGCTTTGCTTAGTTCAAGTCTTGTCTTGCTATTGTCTATCATTAGTGAGCCTAGGTGCTTCTCCTTTGGCATTTGCATCATTATTATCTTAATGTTTACTGTTTAGTTCGTTCATTGTTAGTACTTGTTCTACCATCTCGTTAGGGTGTCTTGATCTTATTTCACTGGAGCTTGGATCAAAACAGTGAGTTTATATATTAAGCGTGGTGCTTAGGCTATATCTTGCCTATAGATACAGCTAGATCCCCAGATAGATTGTGGTAGTGGCAAGTGGTGACAGCCTAGTCTTTCCTCTGTATTCCACCATGTTGGGTCTAGTTATTAAAACATAGGGCTCATTGTGCTTTGTGTTCAGTTAAATCCAACGCAAGTACGACCCTTGTACTAAGGACGATCTCACTATCGTTAAGTTAGTTTTCTTGCTTAAGATTACATACTCTACATCTTACACTCAACTACACTACACTTCTAGTTACCTATGTTTATATGATCAAAACCCTTTTTATCCTTTTCCGTTCATCATCCATACTACTCTCATCAACCCTGTGTTGCTAAACCTACCTACCTATTCTACCTAGCCACATTTCTCGACACGCCAAACCGCCTTCCTTTGGGAAAATATAAATTCGACACTTGATTCTCACCAAGCGAAGTGCTACATGATAGTTCTGTGCGCTTGCGGAATCCCCTTTCCTATATACACATGAACCATTGTCAAACAGGCATTTCTAGCGCCATTGCTGGGATATACTCCTAGTAGTGATGTTAAGAAGTGTCAACACTAAGCTCAGCAACTTGGCTTGAAAACAAATCCTAAGAACCAAGCAACAATGTTAAATCAACTACACTTGAAGTTTTGTTAATATTGAACTAGGCTATGGAAACAGGTACTTCACGAACATTGAGCCCTTCAATTTTTGTCAAACACCGAAGTGAGGTGCAAGCTCAGACAATAAAAAGCTAAAACCCAAGCTAAATCTTTTGCCAAATTTCATAGAGCTAAATTTGTGATGCCTCTAAATAAAATGAAATGATAAACTACTTTATTTAGAGGCACCACAAGTTGATTTACTTGTATTGTTTCTATGCATAATAAGCTTGCAACCACTCCTTGAATAAAGCATCTCTAAAAAAGCAATGAGGGAAATGTTTCTAGGACAAACTCCTTTTTGGTATCTTTGTTCTCTTACTGTTTTAAGATTAAAAAGAACAAGCGGAGTACCATGTCCAAGACCTCTAAAAAAATCATGTTTAGTCTCTTCTCTTTGTTCTCACCAGAAAGAAAAAGAAGTAAGTTGGTAAAGTGAGAACAAAAGCATCTTGTAGAACTTGTATTATTCGGATATTTGTTGCTAAACCTTTCAGGTTAAACACAAAAAGGATGAAGGGTCAAAACAACAACATGGCAACAACTTGAATGAGGTGTCATGGGAGTACACTCTGAGGGATGCCTCAAACATCTACACTAGGCTTTAATGTCAAGTGACATAAAAGTCTTAGTGTGGGGGAGGCTGTCCAAATTCCTCTTAGGCCTCCGCCACTTTGGCACACTGGTTTGCACTCCCTCTACCCACTCTTGCTTTATTCTTATATGTTTGTTGTGGTGAAAAATGCTATATACAAAATTAAACTTAAAATGTGAATCATGTCAAACAATGAACATGACTTTATAAAGATTGGCCAACATAAAGTTTATTCCTTGTTCATATACTTGTTGCTTGTGGACATATCTATATTAGGAAAACATGTCAACTAAGTTGTTGTGAAGTGAGATATGGTAAAGACTAAAGAAATCCTATCTTCCTATATAAGCTCTTGGAGATTTCTTGTTTTGATAAAACATCAAAAATAGATAGCCTCACTTCTCCTCAATGATGAGATTTCCTACCAAAGCCAAATATCATGCTATATGTTGAAAACCTTCCATATATGCTACTTATCTTTGTATTGAGCTTTGTCAAACTTTGTTGACCTGTGTTGATAATTTTATCATGCTCTTAAGGCCAAGGTCACATACACTCCACCAAATATAAGGTATGCTTGTACACTGGAAGTAAGCAAAAACATGCCTTTCCAATTCCACCAAATAAATACTCCTTGTTTGCTAGCATGTTCTTTTCCCCATCATTATCATAAATGAGGAATGGGATAGTATTGAAAAAAAAAGAAAAAGGAAAAAAATGTGGACACATGAAGGTCCATATAAAAAATATGTGAGGACACATTTTCTGGTCCACAGTCGAGCAAAAAAACTAGCCATGCTCTCAAATAAAGAATGGAGAAAGAATCATTGCTAGGGAGTAATCATGACCATCCCATTTACACACACATCCACACCTTGATCTGAGTGTATAATATTTTTCTCCATGGATCTATTGTTTGACTTAGCAATATATGCAATGCAAGTGTGGTTTACTTTTATCCTACCCAAACACCACAAGCCTACTAGAAGTAGGAAGAAAGGCAAAGCATCAATGCCTTGGTGAGGATACAAACACCATTGAGTGACTTGAGAGTACCATTTGAGGAGAAATATGAGCTAAGTTTTCAATTGCAAAAATTATAAAAACTCCAAGTATGTTTCATAGGGGATAGTGATGACTTGGTGTCAAAGCTATTCCACTTTTCAACCACTCAAGGCGACATGGTAGTGTTGACGGTTCTTAAGTATCAATTTTAATTATCCAATAAATAAGGAAAAGGACCTATATGCAAGCAACACCTAGAATTAGGGTTTGATCTGACAGAATTCCATGAGTTTTGTTGTTTATCTGTTTCTGCAGGGGGTTATCAGGAAATACAAAGGAAAGGCCCACACGTCGGAATTACATAGAGATATTAACGTGTTCACCGATTTTCTATCATCTAGAAGACTCCAGAAGCCACGGGATCGAACGGGAGGCCGAACGGGCCCGGGACCAGGGCGCCCGCCCTGGACCCTGGGGCGCCCGCCCTAGGTCTGCAACCAATCAGGATGAGTCTCTCAATGCCCCACCGACCTAAAGGATCAAGGAAAACCGTGCGATTAATGTCGGTTTGATCCGACGGCCCAGGTTCACTTGAAGGGACTATATAAGCAGGACCCCTGGCCCCTGGAGAGGAGAATCCAAGTCCATTATTTTCATATTTTCCAGAGAGGATTCAGAGAGAGAGGTTCCCTTAGGGTTCCCACCTCATTAGGGCTTAGCATCCAATGTGAGATTAGACTTAGTTCTTCTAGATTGAGAGAGATAGAGTGGAGGTATAGATCGAAGGAAGCCCGGCCTGTCGGTGACTACTTCGAGGTTGTACCTGCAGGATCAAGTTCTCCTAACCCGAGGCTTGCTCCTAGGATTCTTCAGTATTTCGACTTCTAAATTCTAGTAAGTTCTTTGTTTTATTGTTCTTTGGTTTATGAGTTTACTTTAATCTCTTCGCGTAGAGTTTAGAGTAATCATCTCTAGCGTAAACGAGGTGTTTGGGCTAGGATACTCATAGATATCCCCTGTCTAGCCGGACCGTGGTAGTAGCGAGGAACGTGACATTTCCGTAGCTACCTTTGTATTCCATATCCCGTTAGCAGGATCGATAGGGTTTATAGGTGCGGGTCAAACATCCTTTGAGGTGTCTAGATTCCGTGAGCCTCCCCAATAGAGCAGTAGATCATCCTTACCAAGGTTAGAACGAGAGTGCAGTTGCAGTCTTCTCTATACATCGCTCACATCAAATCACAGTGGTTGTAGCCTAAAGGTTAGTAGTAATAGATTTGGTTAGTCAGATGCACGCTTTCTCCTAGTGGTAAAAAAATAAATACGATACTCTGGATAACATCCCGGGTGAAGTGCTCACCGATATCCGTGCGCTTGCGGATCATTTCCTAATTGCGTTACCAAATATCAACAAGCATTTCTGGCGCCGTTGCCGGGGAGAAAGACGGTTTGCTGAGATAACCTTGAATCTTACTACTAGCTTGTACCTATACTTTTATCTTTCTTTATCTTTTTATTCCTTATCTTTTCTTTATTCTTACCTTATGGAGAACCAAGATTCTAAATCAATCTATCAATTTGCAACACCTTCGAAAACTGACCTTTTACCATGGGAGTCATCACAGCCTATCCAAACATCCCAGTATAGGTTAAGTTCGAGGTTAATTGCCATGATTGAGAACCTATCCTTTTCGGGAAAGGAAGACGAAAATCCTTACCTTCATATTAGAGATTTTGAGCAAACATGCGATTGTCTTCGCATTGAAGGCATTTCTGATAAGACTTTACGTTGGAAGCTTTTTCCTTTTTCCTTAAGAGGAGAAGCTAGACGATGGTATAGTCAGAAGGTAAGTCAACAACGAGGTGAATGGGGAGTCTTACGAGCCAACTTCTGTTTAGATTTTTATTCCCTCGATCGTATCGCCGACCTTAGACTCGAAGTTCTATCTTTTAAACAAAAAGAAAATGAAACTTTGGGAAAATCCTGGAAACATTTTTCTGATCTTTTAGAATCTAGTCCAAAACTCAATATTGAAGACCCTATTCTCTTTTTTCATTTCTTTCGAGGTCTTCAGAAAGATCATAAACAAATGCTACATACAATGTCTAGAGGTTCTTTCTTTCGTATCCCTACTGATGAAGCTAGAGCGATCCTAGATAGAATCCTAGAAGCTAAGATGGATAATACCCTCCATGATGAAACCTACAAAGCCGAATTTGACACTCTGCCGAATTCTTCACCTACTTCAGCTATCCCAAGTTTTGAGCCACAAAAGGAAGAAATTCCACCACCTGATTTCATGCTGGATATAGAATCCGATCTTTTTGCCAATTTTGGAAACATTTCAAACTACCATTCTATAGACAAACCCCAAAGCGGCCATTATAGCATTTGTTTACCAAGTGAATATCAATTGAGAGAGCTTATCTCAGTCATGAGTAGCGAATGGTTGGAGGAGTCAGAGCTTTCCTCTAAAGTGATCCGTTTGGATACACCTCCTATCACTATACGCTGTGCTTATGATTCTGATCAATTTGATGCTCTCTATAATCCTGTTGTGGGGATCAATATCATGTCTGAAGCTTTTGCACTTAAATTATTTGGAAAATTAATTTTAACCCCCACAACAAAGTTCATGAAGGAATCTTCGGGACGATTGGTCCCTAGTCTTGGAATTGTGAATGTCCTACCCTTTATGGTAGAAGGCTCCATGATTCATTTGAACTTTTATATCTTTGATACATGGGACTTCGACCTATTGATAGGACAACCATTTAGAAGACTCCTTTATGAAGGTCAAACTGGAAAGCTACACATTTCTTTTGGAAAGGATTTTAAATTCCCTATGACAATTTCTCACTCCTTGAATAATAAGATCGAGTCATCTCTTTTGCCTGATCCTATGGAAGAGGTAAAAGCTGCGTCTCTAGAGCTTTTAAATGAATCAGACTTAGAAGAAGAAGCCCCTTTCTTCATAGAAGAGGAAGCTGAACCTTCTGAACCTGAACCTTTAGATGAGTTTGCAGAAACACCCAGACCTCCTATAGAGCTTAAAACTTTACCACCCGGTCTTATCTATGCTTTCCTAAACAATAATCCAGAGTTTCCTGTGATCATTAGTAATAAACTCACACAGGAACAAACTCTGCGATTAATGACCATTTTAGAAAAACATCACTCAGTCTTTGGCTACTCACTCCAAGATCTTATAGGAATCAGTCCTATGATTTGCACCCATCGCATTCCGACAGATCCTTCTGTTTCACCTTCTCGGGAACCCCAACGTAGACTCAACAACGCGATGAGAGAAGTAGTTAAAAAGGAAGTTATAAAGTTGCTGCATGCAGGGATTGTAACAGAACCGACCAAATTATAAGAGCACAAGTGCGAAAACAAGCACCGAAGCGCTCAAATTTTCAAACTTGAGCCCATATAATCCCGGTAGTCAATCGAAATCACGAAGGATTTCAAACCAAACTGCTTACAACCAGGATCGCATCATTCAACATACACATCGTACGTTACATTTCACAAGTAGTCCGAAATAAGTTTACACCACGGAGTAGCAAATATTACAAACCGAGTTTGAAAGTAGCGGAAGCATAACACACACATTAGTTACTTAAATACTGCCAGTCTGGATGATCGACATCCCGCAAAAGCATGAGGAAAGTACATAAAGACGATCACGCCCTTGTGATCTAGTCATCATCACCCGCAGGGTGGAGACACGTCTTGCAGAATCCTTGATAAAGCATGTCATCTACAACAGGAGGGAATAAACCCTGAGTACTGGAATGTACTCAGCTAGACTTACCCGTCAAAAACCAGAAATAAAGTGACACCAAGGATTATGCAAGGCTTACACAAGAGGCTAGCTGACATCACATTTTGCATAAAGGCATAAGTAGTTGAAACTCTTATAATCTGTACTAGCAGTTATTTTTAGCATTTACCTGTCATCTATCTTAGCACCTGTACTAAACATGCACTTGATTATCATCAAACAATTATTCATATTATTCCATAGCAGGTATAAATTGTGGCAACATTGTATCATTCACTTAACCATCTGTTTAATTAATGAGATCTACGTTGCCGCTGCTCAAGTCAAGTGCTCACTAACCGGGAGCGACGGCGATTCGAATCGAATTCCTATCCAGCTGGAGGGGTATTTCTAACACTCACCGTGCAGACCCCTGCCAGGGTCGCACAGGCCACCTTTTCATATGATTCAGGAATCGCGGGTCCGAATGATGTCGCAACCCCAAGGGCGACACTCTGCCAGGTGATAGGGACTCTAACCCCCCCTTGGTCTCACGCCAATGTCCCCAAGCACATCCTTTCTCTCCTCCAAGAAGCAACCTACCATTCGATTCTCGGTCTGAATCACATTACTCGGCTTCGCGGTCGGAACGACTTATCCAGCCAACTAAGTGTTAGACTGCGTTCAACATGACTCAAGGACGTACAGCGAATCGGTCCTTAAACGACTCAGACGGGCATGGCTCCACACCCAAGACGTGAAGTGTCTTGCGGCTGTACCATCGAACTCCCGCCCGGTCTCAATTTCATTTTAAAGCATGGTTCCATCACGATAGCCATAAGCCACTCGCGACCCATTCCTATATCTCGCGGATGACCGGAAATCACCCGACTTCTACCGTACTAAGCAGGGCTAAGCATTGACACGTACCTAAACCTAATATAGGATTAGGGTACAATATCTGGACAAGGACAGGTATAATGCAACAGTTGTTTTCATACAACTCCTACTACTTAATGCAGTAAACAATTAAAAGTACTCAAGATATATTTATAAAACAATGGGTTCAGCATGCACCGGGGCTTGCCTTTGAGAAATGTTGCGGGTCTGTGGTCCGGACACTCGGGTAGATCGTCTGACGGAGCTTCCCCGACGTTGGGTTCTTCTGTTGATTCCTCCGGTTGACTCAGCACCTCCTCCGGTATCGTTTGTTCGAATTCGAGGAGTGTCACCCCCTCCGGTACACCTATTGCATGAGTGCATAATAAATCCCATGAATGCATAAGGAAAGGTGCAACATGCTCGGAATGAAATGCATTACAACAATTTAGCGCTCTATTCAAATCACTTCAACAGAGTAGGTGCAAATTTCCTCTCCGGTAGAGAAGTACTCACCTAATCTACTTAACCTAAGATAAAGCTGCTCATCCTCAGTTAAGGCCCTAACACCTAACAATTACAAAAGTAACACGTGTTAGGATACCACACCATAACAATCAGCAAAATATCACAGTAGAGCATACTGGACAGCAGCTATTTGTTTTTATCATAACTGAAGATTTCCAACTCCAAAAGATGTGATCTAGGACAATCTGGAAAGCCTAAGAAATGCTCTACAATTCATTTTCAGACCTCAACCCCAAACTCTTAAGTTTTCCACGTCAAATTTCACAAGTTCCAGAATCTATCCTCTCAAAACAGAGAGTAGCAGATTCGGAACTGCCACTCAAAATAACAGTAACTCTCAAACTACTAAGCCAAATGCTCCCAAATTTTGACACCAGCTAGTTCATCAAGTTTACTGTGACTTTGGTATTTACAAGTTTTCCAGCAACCAATTTTATCAAAGGTCAAACTTAGAAATACTACCAGCTGTCCAGAAAACCTAAAATTACAAAGGTTAAATATTTGTTGATGTGACCGAAGTCCCCTAAAACCAAACTAATGTTACCAACAGTTCACAGGAGGTATGAAAACACCAGAAAGTAAGGTGGGACCAACTAGAATATTTATTTAACCTCATGTCTTAATTTACTTAATTATTCAGGTGGAATTTTAAACATATATGTAAACTGCTCCTAAAATTCTACAAAAATTACAGGGGACTCTCTGACCCCAAAATAGACCACAGTAAAAATTTGAACAAGTTTTATTCAAAGAAACTCTCTATACAAAATTCACAAGCCCAAAAGGCTGATTTCTGCATAAATCATAAATCACATTGAAACGTATCAAACAACAGATTTCATATTTTTCTTAGACACTCTAGGGTACCAAGACATTCTCCAAAAAGTTACAAGAACATTGCACATGTGGAAAAATTACAAAAATTCCTTCAATTATTTCCTAGAATAAAATGATAACCTTATAACTTGAAAATTACTTAAGCACTGATGCCCAAATTTTTACCAGAGCTAGGGCTAGCATAGAGTAACCTACCCACCAAATTTCATGATTTATGGAACACTACAGCTCAAGTTATAAATTAAACAAATTTGCATGCATTCCAAAACACATTTAAAGGATCTAATAAATTCTTACAGAATTTAAACATCCCATGCCAGATCCATATTTTTCTAAAATACTACACATCAAGTAGATTCTAACAAAATTTATCTCATGATTTTTGGATCATTAAAACCCTAGATCTATATTTTTCCAACTTGTACAAAAATCAGTGACAAAATAATAAAAAATGAATTTTATTTCGGACGACTGGGCCGGCCCGGAAATTCGGCCCACAACACACACGCTCGCGCGCGCGGCCCGCTCAGCGCCCCCGCCCGCGCGCGACGCTGACGGGCGGGCCCCCGCGGTCAGCGACCGGAGGCAGGGGAGGCGGCGTCCCGCGAGCTCCGGTGAGCTCGAGCTCGCCGGAGAAGGGCTCGCTTGGCCAACCGAACACCGCCTCGTGCTCTCCGTCACCCGGTGCGTCGATTGGAGCCCGTGGAATGGATGGGGATGGGGTGGAAGGGGCTTGTCACCGCGAGCGGCGGCTGGTGATGTCCGGTGGCGGCGCACCGTCGCCGGTGAGGATGCACGGTGCGGTCTAGGCTCGGTACGAGCTTCACCGAGACTAGGCGGATCCATTTTGCTAGGAAGGGAAGATGGAGAGGGACCCGAAGCACCCCGACCACGGTGAGGTTCCATGGCGGGCTCCGGCGACCTCTCGGAGACGGAGAAGAAAGCAATGCGGCTCACCTTGAGTCAAATCGCGGGCTTCGGTGGGTCAAGGGGATGAAGGGTGGTGAGGCGGAGGAAATGGCGAGGTCTGACGGCCGGCGATGCGGTGTAGCCCGCGCTTGAGCTCGCCGGAGAAGAATGGAAATGGCGGCTCGGTTTCGGTGTTCTTGCGACTGGAAGAGAGAGGGGGCGGAGGAATGGAATGGCGCGTGCGAGAGAGGTGGAGGTGGCCGCTCGGGTTTCACTTGCGCCAGAGCTCGCGACGTGGAGGGGGTTGCAGCACCTGGTCGACACGCGGCGGCGTTCTCCTGCCCGGGCGCCATGACGCGCGGTGTCGAGCTCGTGACTGAAACCGGCTGAAGGGTCATCGATGGTCGACTGACAGGGGAATTTCAACGCTGATTAAGTTCCAATATAGCCTGAACCAGTCCAAGGTGGCAACATCAAGTTTGTAGAGCTATGTTAGGGCAACAACTTTGTCAATTGGTGTTTGAGCTGGTTCGGCCTATATTTGAAACTACATGGCCTCAAAGTAGTGCTCGGTGAAACTGAAACCGGGTTTCAGTTAATGATGCCGACTGACAGCTCATGTTCATGACACAATATCTCTTGAACCATTGAGAACCAGGCTTGGGTAATGTTGACAAAATTGTAGGGCTACATGTGATCTACAAGTTTGTCAATATGAGTGAAAGCTGGTTTGGCTTGGTTTGCAAACTACAAGCTCCTAAAGTAGGCATCAGTAAAACTGTAGGGTCAGATTCCAGACTTAGAAAAATTCTAAGTCTTGGAGTTACATCACTAGCTGACTTGTGGGCCACTTTTGAGCATGTTGTGGTCACTTTCATGAGATGGTCATATTGAGACTTTTGTTCCTCATGAATTTCTTTACAACTTTGCTTAAGGGTGCTCTTCCATGCAAGGTCTCTAAATTAGACTTTTTAATTGGTCAAACTAGAGCCTTCTATGGTCAAATGGGGGTCAAACTTGTCTTGGAGGGCAAATTTTGTAATTTTGGTCAACATGAACCTTGATCCAAATGTTACCCTAAGTATAGCTAAGGTGTTGTAGGTCATGATTGACTACTTTACCTTTTTGTTACACCAACTATCAAATACTTTATGAAATAAATCAAACAAACCCTAAACAAACACATGAATGGCATTACATGAAATACTAAACATGGGTTATGCATGTCATGCTTATGCAAATGCAATGCAATTAAGGACTAAACACTTGAGGTGTTACAGCCCTCCCCCCTTATAAAAATCTCGTCCCGAGATTTGAAAAGCGTACCATTTTTCATAGAATTCCTTATAACCATCCCGCAAATAATCCTCCCGTTCCCACGTAGCATCACTCTCACTTCCCTGATTACTCCACATCACTTTGTACCACTTAACCACTTTACTTCTAGTTACTCGTTCCTGAGTATCGATCACCCGGACGGGCTTTTCCTCATAGGTTAGGTCGGATTCAAGCCTGATATCTCCTAAAGGAACCTGTTCCTCAGGAACTCGAAGACACTTTTTAAGCTGAGACACATGGAAAACGTTGAATATGGCTCTCATTTCAGGAGGCAACTGGATTTTGTACGCAACAGCTCCACTCTTGCCTATGATCTGGAAAGGACCCACGTATCTTGGTGCAAGTTTCCGCTTAACACCAAAACGTTGGACACTCTTCATTGGAGAAACTTTCAAATAAACGAAGTCTCCAACTTCAAATTCGAGTGGTTTTCTACGACGATCAGCATAGCTTTTCTGTCTAGCTTGGGCTGCAGCCATGTGTTTTTGGATAGTACGGACTTGTTCTTCGGCTTCCTTGACAAAATCAATACCATAATACCTTCTTTCACCAGCTTCTACCCAGTTTAGTGGAGTTCGGCACTTACGACCATACAAAGCTTCGAATGGGGCCATCTTAATACTCTCTTGATAACTGTTATTGTACGAGAATTCGGCTAAAGGTAGCCATTTTTCCCAAGAACCCTTGGATGAAATGACGCACGCCCGTAACAGATCTTCCAAGATTTGGTTAACTCGTTCCGTCTGACCAGATGTCTAGGGGTGATAAGCAGAGCTTCTCACTAACTTGGTTCCCAGAAGGTGATGCAAATGCTCCCAAAAGCGAGCAGTGAACTGGGGACCATGGTCAGAAACGATAGTACGAGGTATCCCATGAAGCCGGACTATCTGATTGAAGTACAACTCAGCATAGTCAGTGGGACGATAGTCCACTCTCACTAGGATGAAGTGAGCTGATTTGGTCAAACGATCAACAATTACCCAGATAGAGTTATGATTTTTGACTGTGGGAGGAAGTCCGACAATAAAATCCATACTAATCTCTTCCCATTTCCAGCCTGGAATGGAAAGTGGCTGAAGTAGCCCAGCTTTCATGTGAACAGCTTTAACTCTGCAACAGGTGTCACACCTAGCAACATATGCAGCTATCTCTTTCCGCATCTTAGTCCACCAATAAAGTGGCTTCAAATCATAATACATCTTATTACTACCAGGATGGATGGACAACTTGGAAGAATATGCTTCGGACAGGATCTGATCTCTAAGCTCTCGGTCCTTAGGTACCACTAACCTATCCTTAAACCACAGCACACCTTCGTCATCTAACCTGAAATGCTTAGTTTCTTCCTCTTTCATCTTCCGTTTTATGTGAAATATACCCGGATCAGTCTTTTGGAGCTCAATGATTCTATTTCTGAGAGTACCACTGACAGTGATGTTGTACAAGACTGCCGGATGTAACAGGCGGGATCGGTGAAAATCAGTTTCAACTAAGGAATGGCAGTGAGACTTACGGCTCAAAGCGTCCGCAACCACGTTTGCCTTGCCTGGGTGATAGTGCACTTGAAGATTATAATCTTTAATCAACTCGAGCCATCTTCTCTGACGCATATTTAGCTCGGGTTGGGTGAAGATGTATTTGAGGCTTTTGTGGTCTGTATAGATATTGCAGACATTGCCCAGCAGATAATGCCGCCATACCTTCAAAGCATGAACAACTGCGGCCAGTTCTAAGTCATGCGTCGGATAATTCACCTCATGTTTCCGAAGTTGCCGTGAAGTATATGCAATTACTCGGCCTTCCTGCATCAAAACACCCCCCAAACCTATGCCTGAGGCATCACAGTAAACATCAAAAGGTTTCTCGATATCCGGTTGTGCCAAAACCGGAGCCGAGGTTAGGAGGGTTCGCAGTTGGTGAAAAGCCGCATCACACTCAGGAGTCCAGACAAACCTGGTGTCTTTTTGCAGCAACCGAGTCATGGGTTTGGCTATTTTTGAGAAATCCGGGATGAAGCGACGATAATAGCCAGCCAACCCAAGAAAACTCCGGACCTCATGAACCGAAGTAGGAGCCTTCCAATTCAATACTTCTTGTACCTTGGTGGGATCCACCATAATTCCGCCATCGGACAACACATGCCCAAGAAAAGGTACTTCACGAAGCCAGAATTCACACTTACTGAACTTCGCATACAGTTTATGCTCACGCAGTCTGCTGAGGACAATACGCAAGTGTTCAGCGTGGTCTTCCTCATTCTCAGAATACACTAAGATGTCATCAATGAACACCACCACAAACTTGTCCAATTCGGGCATAAACACCGAATTCATCAAGCACATGAAGTGCGCTGGGGCATTGGTCAGGCCGAAGGACATAACAAGATACTCATAAAGGCCGTATCTTGTCGAGAAGGCTGTTTTTGGAACATCTTCAGGACGGATTTTAATATGATGGTACCCAGACCTTAGATCAATCTTGGAAAAGACTTTAGCTTTGGACAATTGATCGAACAAGATGTCGATACGCGGTAGAGGATACTTATTCTTAACAGTGACTGCATTCAGAGGTCTATAGTCCACGCACATCCGTAAGGTTTGATCCTTCTTCTTTACAAAGATAGCAGGGCAACCCCACGGAGACGAGCTAGGACGGATCAACCCCTTCTTCAAAAGTTCATTCAATTGTACCTTAAGCTCAGCTAACTCATTTGGAGGCATTCTATAGGGTCTCCTAGAGATGGGTGCGGTACCAGGCAGCAACTCGATTTTAAATTCCACATCCCGATCCGGAGGGAGTCCCGGCAAATCATCGGGAAAAACGTCCGGAAATTCATTTACTACGGGAATTTCAGCCAACGCCTTTGCTTGCACAGCATGAATTCCCCCCGACAATTCAACTTTTCTGGGGAGTTGTACTAGAAAACCCTTTTGATCTGTAGGATCTCTGAGCATAACTACCCGAGCAGATGTGTCAATGAGTACCCCATTCTGACTCATCCAATTCATGCCCAAGATAACATCTATGTCTAACCCCGGTAACACCAATAGAGCAAGCGAATAACTTCGCCCTTCTATCTCAAACTTAAGGTTTCCCACTACTTTGTTTGTGGAAATATTCCCACTTGCAGCACTAATGCAATAACCCACACCTTCAACAGTATGCAACTTGTGTGCAAATTTGGATGCAAACTTAGGACTGATAAAGGAATGCGAAGCACCTGAATCAAAAAGTACCACTGCGGGGTGTTGGTCAACTAGGAACTTACCAGCAGTGACCGTCTCACCAGATGGAATTTCTTCAATGCTGTTATAATGAGCGTGTCCTTGACGACCACCTTGATTGACATTTTTCTTAGGGTACGGACAGTTCCGGGCCCAATGGCCTGGCTTGTTGCAATTCCAGCAAGGCATATTGCTAGGAGGAACACTAGAGCTGCTCTGTCCAGAAGTCCCCTTTGGCAGAGCGACAGTATAAGCCTTACGGAACCCAGTTTTTGCAACAGTCTTTTTCTGTGGCGGACGGAACTTCGTATTCTGAGCAGGCGGGCGCGGAGAAGACCTTGGTGCAGCTGAGGCCCTTGACTGAGAAGCACTTGCCTCAAGGGCCCTCTTACGGCTCTTAGAGGCGGAATAAATAGCATTGTTATTCTCTTGGGTCAAAGCATCGCTGATGAACTCATTGAAAGTAGTGCATTTGCTAGTGCCCATAGTTTTCATCAACTTTGGGCCGAGGCCCCTTTTGAAACTAGCAATCTTTTTGGCATCGGTATCCACAAACTCCGTGGCATACCTTGCCAAGTTGTTGAAGGACTGCAAGTACTCAGTCAAGCTTTTGTTTCCCTGTGACAGCCTCATAAACTCCGTGTGCTTGATTGCCATAAGCCCGGGAGGGATATAATTCCCCCGGAATGCCGCCTTAAACTGATCCCAAGCAATCGGGACATTGGCAGGCAGTGTGGAACGATAGTGGCTCCACCAGATGCCCGCTGGACCATGCAACTGATGGGAAGCATACTCAGTTTTCAGCTCATCAGTTAGACGTAGCAGACGAAACTTTTGTTCAATGGTATTCAACCACTCATCAGCCTGCAGTGGTTCTTCCGCTTCCTTAAAAAGCGGGGGCTTTGTATCCAAGAAGTCCTTGAAATCGCTGTACTGATTTGGCTCTGGGCCCTGGCGACCATGCCGAGCCTCTCGATTAGCCAGTTGGCGCATGGCGTCGGCCAACATACGCTGCCCCTCAACCACTGATTGCATCAACTCGGCCGGAGTAGGTGGTGGCGGAGGGGGCGGCTGGTCCTCCTCCTCATTTCCACGACCCCGACGTAGATTGTACGACATCTGCAAAATGCATAGCCAATGAGCACTGACGATGTGGGAAATTTGTAGATGAATTATTGCGAAATGTCAAACTGTCTTCAAGAATAGAATTCTCATAATAATTAAGGCACAATAATTCATCACAACCGCACAATCCATTCAAGCGCCTCAATTGACAAACTCATACTCGGTAATCCAACAAGACGTTCTTTGATAAAGGATCCCTCACAGGGAGCATAACGGTTATCGGATCGTTTACGTTGCTATCTACGTGATTTTTGACCTTTCGCACGGTACTTGGATTCGATCTCAAGATTTCTAGTTGACTGTGAAAGAATACTTCAGACTGACCACAAAGAGACTTCTCAATGGAGAGTTCTATGTTGGATCAGGACTAGCCACCTCGATACCTGCGCGTGCCAAGCAGCACAACCTTATGTCGCGCGCCATAGGAGGCCCTCGGTTTCGTCGCGGCACCGAAGGGTGCTAATCGTGACACCATCATCGAACACAACACAATAAGACATCCCATTGCGATCGAAATTAACAGGTTCAAACTACATTCAGGCAACATACGGTTCAACCTTACATCCAAAGTCAAGTTATTACAAGGCCTCACTCCTTCACAGGGAGGGCACAAAAGACGATCCTAACATTATAGGTACGTGACGACTACTCTAAGCATCATCCTCCGAGTCAGTGTCGAGGATCTCCCCGCCGTCCTCATCACTGACAGGCTCTAACTCCTCGTCTTCTTCTTCTTGCTCTTCCTCTGGTGCTTCTGCAGGTGGAGCATCCTGTGGTCCATCGACCTCCACTTCATCATCATCATCAGCCAAGAAGATTCCCGAACCCATGTCCTCATCTACATTGTTGTTTCTAGGTAGCAGAGGATTAAGCTGGTTGTTCAGGCGGTGCACTTCTTCATGAAGGTTGTCATTGTATTCTTCAGCATTCTCTAACTGCTGTTCGAGCTCAAACTGATGAGCCCTTAGCACGTTCTCCTCGTGCCAGGCTTCATCCCTCTGTTCCATCACACGGACCAACATACGCTGACAGTTGCGATTTGCCACTGTCAACCTTTGGACTGCAAGCGTTTCTTGATCTCGATCATGAATCACTTGCTCCAGTAGTTGCCGTGCTGCATCCCTAGCAGCAGTCACCTCTGCCAGCTCAGCCCGCAACCTTTCCACCTCGGAGGGCTCAGGACGGGGCTCGCGTGGAGCTAACTGGTGGCGAGGGACCCTTCCACCAGTTGACTTACGGGCTGTCATCCTGGTACGTGCCATCTGTATCAACAAGATGTGACTTAAGTGAGAATCATTTAGGGGATACGAAATTTAATTTAGTCGGGACTATTTAAATTTTTAAGGAGGGAGTGAATGACATGTATGATATAATTAAACATGATGCATGCACGTTCCGTACGTCCTCTCACCTTAGCAGAAAACTAAAGTGCTAACGCTAAGCGGTGGCATACATACGTTCTCTCATATAAACGAAACTATCGGTCTACACGTTACGTTGTTAGTGTACCTGCAGAAGATTCCATTGCAGCCCAACAATTCCCAAAATAACATACAAGAAAGCAGTAAACTAAATACTTTCCATATACACATCCCCGGATGTATATATTTCAGTATCAAAGCTACCCGATTGATAAATGCCCACAATTAAGTGCTTTTACATAGTTACATGGTTTAAACATGTAAATATGCAAATCACCAAAACTACTCTCCCCTAGACCGCCGGTTGGACGATCATGCTCTCACAACTCACACTTACCAGAGCGTCGAGGTAATTGATCCATACATTACCACCCAAGTGGATGGCATCCATACAATATCACGCCGTATGGACGACGAAACAAAAACAAACAAGGCCCCCAAGTTAGTCTTTATAATAAGCCACCTAAGAGTCCTTATTTGGGCTAAGGGATGTGATCACTGGCATACCTATAAAAATAAATTTTTAGAGTTTAACCCTTTTCGCAAACAAATACTTTTGTTTTTAATTACTCGTAAGATGTGTTTAATGTTGAATTATGCTCCGGTACCAGCTGTAACAGAACCGACCAAATTATAAGAGCACAAGTGCGAAAACAAGCACCGAAGCGCTCAAATTTTCAAACTTGAGCCCATATAATCCCGGTAGTCAATCGAAATCACGAAGGATTTCAAACCAAACTGCTTACAACCAGGATCGCATCATTCAACATACACATCGTACGTTACATTTCACAAGTAGTCCGAAATAAGTTTACACCACGGAGTAGCAAATATTACAAACCGAGTTTGAAAGTAGCGGAAGCATAACACACACATTAGTTACTTAAATACTGCCAGTCTGGATGATCGACATCCCACAAAAGCATGAGGAAAGTACATAAAGACGATCACGCCCTTGTGATCTAGTCATCATCACCCGTAGGGTGGAGACACGTCTTGCAGAATCCTTGATAAAGCATGTCATCTGCAACAGGAGGGAATAAACCCTGAGTACTGGAATGTACTCAGCTAGACTTACCCGTCAAAAACCAGAAATAAAGTGACACCAAGGATTATGCAAGGCTTACACAAGAGGCTAGCTGACATCACATTTTGCATAAAGGCATAAGTAGTTGAAACTCTTATAATCTGTACTAGCAGTTATTTTTAGCATTTACCTGTCATCTATCTTAGCACCTGTACTAAACATGCACTTGATTATCATCAAACAATTATTCATATTATTCCATAGCAGGTATAAATTGTGGCAACATTGTATCATTCACTTAACCATCTATTTAATTAATGAGATCTACGTTGCCGCTGCTCAAGTCAAGTGCTCACTAACCGGGAGCGACGGCGATTCGAATCGAATTCCTATCCAGCTGGAGGGGTATTTCTAACACTCACCGTGCAGACCCCTGCCAGGGTCGCACAAGCCACCTTTTCATATGATTCAGGAATCGCGGGTCCGAATGATGTTGCAACCCCAAGGGCGACACTTTGCCAGGTGATAGGGACTCTAACCCCCCCTTGGTCTCACGCCAATGTCCCCAAGCACATCCTTTCTCTCCTCCAAGAAGCAACCTACCATTCGATTCCTGGCCTGAATCACATTACTCGGCTTCGCGGTCGGAACGACTTATCCGGCCAACTAAGTGTTAGACTGCGTTCAACATGACTCAAGGACGTACAGCGAATCGGTCCTTAAACGACTCAGACGGGCATGGCTCCACACCCAAGACGTGAAGTGTCTTGCGGCTGTACCATCGAACTCCCGCCCGGTCTCAATTTCATTTTAAAGCATGGTTCCATCACGATAGCCATAAGCCACTCGCGACCCATTCCTATATCTCGCGGATGACCAGAAATCACCCGACTTCTACCGTACTAAGCAGGGCTAAGCATTGACACGTACCTAAACCTAATATAGGATTAGGGTACAATATCTGGACAAGGACAGGTATAATGCAACAGTTGTTTTCATACAACTCCTACTACTTAATGCAGTAAACAATTAAAAGTACTCAAGATATATTTATAAAACAATGGGTTCAGCATGCACCGGGGCTTGCCTTTAAGAAATGTTGCGGGTCTGTGGTCCGGACACTCGGGTAGATCGTCTGACGGAGCTTCCCCGACGTTGGGTTCTTCTGTTGATTCCTCCGGTTGACTCAGCACCTCCTCCGGTATCGTTTGTTCGAATTCGAGGAGTGTCACCCCCTCCGGTACACCTATTGCATGAGTGCATAATAAATCCCATGAATGCATAAGGAAAGATGCAACATGCTCGGAATGAAATGCATTACAACAATTTAGCGCTCTATTCAAATCACTTCAACAGAGTACATGCAAATTTCCTCTCCGGTGGAGAAGTACTCACCTAATCTACTTAACCTAAGATAAAGCTGCTCATCCTCAGTTAAGGCCCTAACACCTAACAATTACAAAAGTAACACGTCTTAGGATACCACACCATAACAATCAGCAAAATATCACAGTAGAGCATACTGGACAGCAGCTACTTGTTTTTATCATAACTGAAGATTTCCAACTCCAAAAGATGTGATCTAGGACAATCTGGAAAGCCTAAGAAATGCTCTACAATTCATTTTCAGACCTCAACCCCAAACTCTTAAGTTTTCCACGTCAAATTTCACAAGTTCCAGAATCTGTCCTCTCAAAACAGAGAGTAGCAGATTCGGAACTGCCACTCAAAATAACAGTAACTCTCAAACTACTAAGCCAAATGCTCCCAAATTTTGACACCAGCTAGTTCATCAAGTTTACTGTGACTTTGGTATTTACAAGTTTTCCAGCAACCAATTTTATCAAAGGTCAAACTTAGAAATACTACCAGCTGTCCAGAAAACCTAAAATTACAAAGGTTAAATATTTGTTGATGTGACCAAAGTCCCCTAAAACCAAACTAATGTTACCAACAGTTCACAGGAGGTATAAAAACACCAGAAAGTAAGGTGGGACCAACTAGAATATTTATTTAACCTCATTTCTTAATTTACTTAATTATTCAGGTGGAATTTTAAACATATATGTAAACTGCTCCTAAAATTCTACAAAAATTACAGGGGACTCTCTAACCCCAAAATAGACCACAGTAAAAATTTGAACAAGTTTTATTCACAGAAACTCTCTATACAAAATTCACAAGCCCAAAAGGCTGATTTCTGCATAAATCATAAATCACATTGAAACGTATCAAACAACAGATTTCATATTTTTCTTAGACACTCTAGGGTACCAAGACATTCTCCAAAAAGTTACAAGAACATTGCACATGTGGAAAAATTACAAAAATTCCTTCAATTATTTCCTAGAATAAAATGATAACCTTATAACTTGAAAATTACTTAAGCACTGATGCCCAAATTTTTACCAGAGCTAGGGCTAGCATAGAGTAACCTACCCACCAAATTTCATGATTTATGGAACACTAAAGCTCAAGTTATAAATTAAACAAATTTGCATGCATTCCAAAACACATTTAAAGGATCTAATAAATTCTTACAGAATTTAAACATCCCATGCCAGATCCATATTTTTCTAAAATACTACACATCAAGTAGATTCTAACAAAATTTATCTCATGATTTTTGGATCATTAAAACCCTAGATCTATATTTTTCCAACTTGTACAAAAATCAGTGACAAAATAATAAAAAATGAATTTTATTTCGGACGACTGGGCCGGCCCGGAAATTCGGCCCACAACACACACGCTCGCGTGCGCGGCCCGCTCAGCGCCCCCGCCCGCGCGCGACGCTGACGGGCGGGCCCCCGCGGTCAGCGACCGGAGGCAGGGGAGGCGGCGTCCCGCGAGCTCCGGTGAGCTCGAGCTCGCCGGAGAAGGGCTCGCTTGGCCAACCGAACACCGCCTCGTGCTCTCCGTCACCCGGTGCGTCGATTGGAGCCCGTGGAATGGATGGGGATGGGGTGGAAGGGGCTTGTCACCGCGAGCGGCGGCCGGTGATGTCCGGTGGCGGCGCACCGTCGCCGGTGAGGATGCACGGTGCGGTCTAGGCTCGGTACGAGCTTCACCGAGACTAGGCGGATCCATTTTGCTAGGAAGGGAAGATGGAGAGGGACCCGAAGCACCCCGACCACGGTGAGGTTCCATGGCGGGCTCCGGCGACCTCTCGGAGACGGAGAAGAAAGCAATGCGGCTCACCTTGAGTCAAATCGCGGGCTTCGGTGGGTCAAGGGGATGAAGGGTGGTGAGGCGGAGGAAATGGCGAGGTCTGACGGCCGGCGATGCGGTGTAGCCCGCGCTTGAGCTCGCCGGAGAAGAATGGAAATGGCGGCTCGGTTTCGGTGTTCTTGCGACTGGAAGAGAGAGGGGGCGGAGGAATGGAATGGCGCGTGCGAGAGAGGTGGAGGTGGCCGCTCGGGTTTCACTTGCGCCAGAGCTCGCGACGTGGAGGGGGTTGCAGCACCTGGTCGACACGCGGCGGCGTTCTCCTGCCCGGGCGCCACAACGCGCGGTGTCGAGCTCGTGACTGAAACCGGCTGAAGGGTCATCGATGGTCGACTGACAGGGGAATTTCAACGCTGATTAAGTTCCAATATAGCCTGAACCAGTCCAAGGTGGCAACATCAAGTTTGTAGAGCTATGTTAGGGCAACAACTTTGTCAATTGGTGTTTGAGCTGGTTCGGCCTATATTTGAAACTACATGGCCTCAAAGTAGTGCTCGGTGAAACTGAAACCGGGTTTCAGTTAATGATGCCGACTGACAGCTCATGTTCATGACACAATATCTCTTGAACCATTGAGAACCAGGCTTGGGTAATGTTGACAAAATTGTAGGGCTACATGTGATCTACAAGTTTGTCAATATGAGTGAAAGCTGGTTTGGCTTGGTTTGCAAACTACAAGCTCCTAAAGTAGGCATCAGTAAAACTGTAGGGTCAGATTCCAGACTTAGAAAAATTCTAAGTCTTGGAGTTACATCACTAGCTGACTTGTGGGCCACTTTTGAGCATGTTGTGGTCACTTTCATGAGATGGTCATATTGAGACTTTTGTTCCTCATGAATTTCTTTACAACTTTGCTTAAGGGTGCTCTTCCATGCAAGGTCTCTAAATTAGACTTTTTAATTGGTCAAACTAGAGCCTTCTATGGTCAAATGGGGGTCAAACTTGTCTTGGAGGGCAAATTTTGTAATTTTGGTCAACATGAACCTTGATCCAAATGTTACCCTAAGTATAGCTAAGGTGTTGTAGGTCATGATTGACTACTTTACCTTTTTGTTACACCAACTATCAAATACTTTATGAAATAAATCAAACAAACCCTAAACAAACACATGAATGGCATTACATGAAATACTAAACATGGGTTATGCATGTCATGCTTATGCAAATGCAATGCAATTAAGGACTAAACACTTGAGGTGTTATAGGGATTATATATCCTGTGCCGCATAGTGAGTGGGTGAGCCCTGTTCAAGTTGTGCCTAAAAAGGGAGGCATGACTGTTGTTACAAATGAGAAGAACGAGCTAATTCCGCAACGCACCGTCACAGGGTGGCGGATGTGCATTGACTATAGAAAACTTAATAAAGCCACGAAAAAGGATCACTTTCCTTTACCTTTTATAGATGAGATGTTAGAGCGGTTAGCGAACCATTCGTTCTTCTGTTTCTTAGATGGATATTCAGGGTACTACCAGATCCCGATCCATCCTGATGATCAAAGCAAAACCACTTTTACCTGTCCATACGGAACTTATGCTTATCGTAGAATGTCTTTTGGGCTATGTAATGCACCAGCTTCTTTTCAAAGATGCATGATGTCTATATTTTCTGATATGATTGAAGAGATTATGGAAGTTTTCATGGATGATTTTTCTGTTTATGGAAAAACTTTTGATAATTGTCTTGAAAACTTAGACAAGGTTTTGCAAAGATGCAAAGAAAAGCACTTAGTCCTTAACTGGGAAAAATGTCATTTTATGGTTAGGGAAGGAATAGTGCTAGGACACCTAGTGTCTAAAAGAGGTATTGAGGTAGATAAAGCTAAAATTGAAGTAATAGAACAACTACCTCCACCTGTGAATATAAAAGGAATTCGAAGCTTTCTTGGCCATGCTGGTTTTTATCGCAGATTCATAAAAGATTTTTCATTTATTGCTAGACCACTCACTCTTTTGCTAGCCAAGGATGCTCCTTTCGAATTTGATGATGCATGTTTAAAAGCTTTTGAATTATTAAAGAATGCACTCATCTCTGCACCAATCATTCAACCCCCTGATTGGTCGTTGCCTTTTGAATTATGTGTGATGCTAGTGATTACGCTGTGGGGGCAGTTTTGGGGCAAACAAAAGACAAGAAGCATCATGCAATTGCTTACGCCAGTAAAACTTTGACAGGAGCTCAACTTAATTATACAACCACTAAAAAAGAGCTTCTGGCTGTTGTCTTTGCCATTGATAAATTTAGATCTTACTTAGTAGGAGCTAAAATAATTGTTTACACTGATCATGCTGCACTAAAATATTTGCTCACTAAAAAAGATGCTAAACCTCGCCTAATTAGATGGATCTTGTTACTCCAAAAATTTGACTTAGAAATAAAAGATAAAAAGGGAGTAGAAAATTCTGTTGCTGATCACTTGTCTAGAATGCACTTTAAGGATCCACAGGAAACACCCATTCATGATTCACTCCGGGACGACATGCTCTATGGAATCAACAAGTCTGACCCCTGGTATGCAGATATTGTTAATTTTATGGTTTCAGGGTATGTACCACCAGGAGCGAACAAGAAGAAGCTTATTCAAGAAAGTCGTTCACACATATGGGATGAGCCATACCTCTTCCGAGTATGCGCTGATGGCTTACTCAGAAGGTGTGTGACCACTGAGGAAGGGTGGAAGATCATCGACAGATGCCATTCATCACCATACGGAGGTCATTATGGAGCATTCCGTACACATTCAAAGATCTGGCAATGTGGATTCTATTGGCCTACAATGTATGAAGACACAAGGCAATATATCAGAAGATGTGGGCCATGTCAAAGGCACGGAAGCATAAATACAAGAGATGCTATGCCACTCACCAACAACCTTCAGATTGAGCTCTTTGATGTTTGGGGAATAGACTACATGGGTCCATTTCCTCCATCAAAGAAGTGTGAATTCATCTTGGTGGCAGTTGACTACGTCTCCAAGTGGGTAGAAGCACTACCTTGCAAGCGTGCCGACAATATTAATTCAAAGAGGATGTTTGAAGAGATTATATTTCCAAGATTTGGAGTCCCTAGGGTGGTGATAAGTGATGGGGGATCACACTTCATCGACAAACGCTTTGAGCATTATTTAGCAAAACATGGAATCCGTCACAACGTTGCTACCCCATATCATCCTCAGACAAGTGGCCAAGCAGAGACTTCCAACAAGCAAATCAAGAACATTCTTCAGAAAACTCATAGAAGAATGCAACTATCAGAATTGGAAGAATGGCGAGAGAAAGCATATCACAATTCGAAGATCTACAAAGAAAGAGTCAAAAGATGGCATGACAAGAGGATCAAGAAGAAGGAGTTCTCACCCGGAGATAAGGTATTACTTTTTAATTCCAGGGTGAAGCTTTTCGGGCATGGAAAACTCCGGAGTAAATGGGAAGGACCATACATGGTAGTCAATTCATCATCCCACGGAGCTATTACACTTCAAAACGATGAAGGTACGTTATTCAAGGTAAATGGTCAACGTCTTAAATTATTTTTAGAACCCAATAAAGAATTAGAAGAAATAGATGTGATCCATTTTTACCTTCCGATGGAGAATTAAAGCCCGACCTTTTTAATCTGACGTTTATGGGCCACGTATATATTTTTCGGGATAAAAATACTTCTAGAAACACGCTCGAGCAAGCGGGCCTGCAGAGGAGGCAGACCCAGGGCGGGCGCCCTGATGATTAGGGCGGGTGCCCTGCCCTGGAGTCCCCTCGGCCCCGGCCTCTTCCGACGTGCTTTCCTCATCTATGGTTATCCAGAAAATTCCGCGAATGGGTTGTTACGCACGCCCGGCAGCGGGATGGATCTATGGAAACCCTAGAGGCACTTTTTGACCCCTATATAAACAGACCCCTGACGTCAGCTTTCAACACCAATTCATTCAATCCTTCTCTCCTCCTCGATTAGAGCTTGTCTAGTTCCTTGCTTCTCCAATGGCCGACAAGACCCACCGCAACTGGGAGATCGTCCCTTATGACCTCAACCGCAAGCCCAAGGATGACCCCGACGCCTACGTCCCGGCCAACACAGAGCGACAGCTAGCAGCCCCACCATCAAACCAGCGCAGCTCAATCTCATCCTACTACGCCCAACCAGTTCTTACTGCACCACCGCAGCCCCTTCTTCTCAAGGGACCGTCGTCCAAGCAAGAAGCCATCGTCAAGGTACCAGCCGGCACGAAGATCCTGCCACCTAAACCCAATGAGCGGGTTGTAGGCGTCAAGACTAACCAGAGCGGCGAGATCAGCATAGCAGATGTGGATGAGGACATCAGGACAGCAAATAGACATATTATGGAACTTCAGTCCACAGTTAGCTCCCTTAGTAGGTAGGTCTCCAACCTGAACACTACTGTGCTCGCGCTTAAACGTGACCTTTCTGATGCCCTTGCTAGGATCAGGGATTTAGAGCAACACTGAGCTATCTAGATTAGACCTTGAGGCAGTGTGTCTTAGTCTTCATCATTAGATTCAATTAGATTCAATTCAGTTTAGATTAGTTCGTTTCATTAGTCAGTGTAATAAATGCCTCAAGACAAATAAAGATTATTATTATTATTATGCCTCGTGTATCTCCACTTTATTTTTATGCAAGAAAGCAGGAAACAAGTATGGGGGAATCCCCCGACATGGTAAATGCACTTCAATTGCACCACTCCACGATTCAGGTACATACTCTGCACGCTTTATTTACATATATACAAATACATATTGGGCTGTGTAGAATATTGTTCCTAACATGATAATTTAAAAAGACAAAAATATTTTTAATCATGATCAATCTCACTCTGTGATATTTCTGAAAACCTGCATTTATTGAAAATCATTTTAAAAACCATGTGTTACTCAAGTCATTGTGGAATGTGAGATGGTAGAATATGAGTATCTTATTCTTGAAATCTTTGTCGCTTGGAGATTTTCTTTTCAAAAACTTCAAAAATATAGCTACCATCCTCAATATTTTATATGCCTGATAAACCTAAAAATATTAATTTGCTTTGTATTGAGTTTGTGCAAAACGAGTTAGACCCTTGTTGAGAGATTTATCATGCTCCCAAGATCAAGACATTTTTATTCAGAAAGATTCACTCTTCCGAAGTATTATTGCATTAGAGGCATGGGCTATGCAAAAATATATTTCGAGGAAATAAAAAGGAGCAAGTGCTCGATAACCTCGCAGAAAAATGGACAAGTGTCCGGAAGTAGAATTAGGGGTACCTCAGTATCCACCTGAAAAAAAATGAGATGATAAAAATATATATGGTAAAAAGAAAATGATAGCCCATGGTCCCTCTAATAAGCAATATGCCAGTAAGAGTTGACAAGTTTTTAATTTTCAAAGTCTTGACCTAAGAGTATGGCATTCCTCTCCTCGGATCCCGTTTTGACCCAGGCAATATATGCAAAGTAAGTATGCTTGAGAATTTCTACAAATTAAAACAGCCTCAGTGAGATATATAAAAGATAAATGAGTGATCTGAGAGCCCCTATGAGGATAAAGGTATGCTAAGTTTTCTATTCAAAAATATATAAAAAACTCCAAGTGACAGGGTTGAGAAGAAGAAAGGATCTCTACTTCAACCATATATTTCCCTGACTACAGTGCACAGTGGACATTCACAACACCCTGCAGGTATAAAAAGAATACTTTACAATGTTTCAACCCCAGTTATTTTTCTGAACCATCCTTTTCTCGAGGACGAGTAAAAGCCTAAGTATGGGGGTGTTTGTTGACGGTTCTTAAGTATCAATTTTAATTATCCAATAAATAAGGAAAAGGACCTATATGCAAGCAACACCTAGAATTAGGGTTTGATCTGACAGAATTCCACGAGTTTTGTTGTTTATCTGTTTCTGCAGGGGGTTATCAGGAAATACAAAGGAAAGGCCCACACGTCGGAATTACATAGAGATATTAACGTGTTCACCGATTTTCTATCATCTAGAAGACTCCAGAAGCCACGGGATCAAACGGGAGGCCGAACGGGCCCGGGACCAGGGCGCCCGCCCTGGACCCTGGGGCGCCCGCCCTAGGTCTGCAACCAATCAGGATGAGTCTCGCGGATTATGCCCCACCGACCTAAAGGATCAAGGAAAACCGTGCGATTAATGTCGGTTTGATCCGACGGCCCAGGTTCACTTGAAGGGACTATATAAGCAGGACCCCTGGCCCCTAGAGAGGAGAATCCAAGTCCATTATTTTCATATTTTCCAGAGAGGATTCAGAGAGAGAGGTTCCCTTAGGTTTCCCACCTCATTAGGGCTTAGCATCCAATGTGAGATTAGACTTAGTTCTTCTAGATTGAGAGAGATAGAGTGGAGGTATAGATCGAAGGAAGCCCGGCCTGTCGGTGACTACTTCGAGGTTGTACCTGCAGGATCAAGTTCTCCTAACCCGAGGCTTGCTCCTAGGATTCTTCAGTATTTCAACTTCTAAATTCTAGTAAGTTCTTTGTTTTATTGTTCTTTGGTTTATAAGTTTACTTTAATCTCTTCGCGTAGAGTTTAGAGTAATCATCTCTAGCGTAAACGAGGTGTTTGGGCTAGGATACTCATAGATATCCCCTGTCTAGCCGGACCGTGGTAGTAGCGAGGAACGTGACATTTCCGTAGCTACCTTTGTATTCCATATCCCGTTAGCAGGATCGATAGGGTTTATAGGTGCGGGTCGAACATCCTTTGAGGTGTCTAGATTCCGTGAGCCTCCCCAATAGAGCAGTAGATCATCCTTACCAAGGTTAGAACAAGAGTGCAGTTGCAGTCTTCTCTATACATCGCTCACATCAAATCACAGTGGTTGTAGCCTAAAGGTTAGTAGTAATAGATTTGGTTAGTCAGATGCACGCTTTCTCCTAGTGGTAAAAAAATAAATACGATACTCTGGATAACATCCCGGGTGAAGTGCTCACCGATATCCGTGCGCTTGCGGATCATTTCCTAATTGCGTTACCAAATATCAACAGGTAGACACTTCAAATCCACAAGGTATGAGGTATGACTTGGTATATCTTTTATGTTAGCATCATATCTTTTGAAGTCTTGTTTCATATCAAGTTGCACCTGAATCTTTGTTTTCCCGCTTTGCTCGGGACGAGCAAAGGTTTAGTGTGGAGAAGCTTGTTGACAGTCACCAAATTCCTATTTTGACCATCAACATTGCACCAAAATGGGAGTAAACAACAACACAAGTGGTGATTTATGTTTACAATTCACCTAGTTCCACTTGTACATGGAGTTTTATTTGTATGCAGGAAATTTGAGCCAAAATAAGTAAAAAGGTGACAAATATAGACACATAGAGACAAGTGGACATGGTAGGAAGCCTTGGGGCCACTTGGGCCCACCAGACGGCCATACTAGGGCGCCACCCGGCCCCCCATGTGCCACATTGGCACTATCCACGTCACCGATCCGTGGGAGCTGCTCCACAAGCTCTTCCAAGCGTTGATTTAAGTTGGTTTGCATCAATGGTCACGATGGAGTGGCCTTGGATCCATGGGTCCACTATCATGGACTTGGATCCCCCCAACCGACCTTGGAACTGCTTTACCGGCCAAATCTTCACATGTGCTGCCTTTATAACCGCCTTTGGGAGCCAACCAAGGCCCTACAATCGAAAGGCGGTGAAATCAAGGGCCGGTCGGCGCCCTACCTACACCGCTCAGCACCCCACTTCCACTCCACCGCCTCTCCTTCAGTCACATGCAAGGAAACATGCTTTGGAGCAATCCTATGCGTTGGTTTAAGGTAGTTCATTGGCGGTTTGATCCAAGGGCAAGGAGAGGATGTCACACGGATCGCTGACGTGGCAATGGAGTAGCCCCTACTCCACCTTAGGCTATAAATAGGACCCTCACCCCTCACTTGTAACTTGCACCTACACCTAGTTCTCTCTCTACTATCTCAAGATGTAGCTCTAGTAGTTAGTCTTGGCAGGAGCCCTGCTCTGAGTCTGGAGTAGTCTTCAGGAGTCTGGTATAGCTTTGTGTTTCTTTTGTAAGTACTTTATTAGCGTATCACTTACTATGCAAGCATTATTTCATGTCTTTTACTTTAAGTATTAGTCTTGTGCTCTAGTTATGCTTTGGTTATGCTTATATTCCTATGATAAATGGGCTCTCAGTAGCATGGGTTGTTCGTCACTAGTTGATGCTTTATCTTAACGTGAGGCTAGGTTAGTATCAAATAGTATAAGCATGGTGCTTATACTATCGGGTACTTTGCAATGTGGCTAGGCCTCCGGATAGATCGGGGTAGTTGGCAGGTGGAGATAGCCCTGTCCATCCTATGTATTCCCCCACGATAGGTCTAGTTGTTAAATCATAGGGCTCGTGGTGCTTTGTGCCTAGTCAACCCTCTAGGTGAGTTTGGGGCAGGTATGCCTCAAGTGCTATTGCATCCTACGTTGCATTATCTTGGTTTATCTGTATAGCCACAATCACTAGCTAGAATAGTGCTTGAATAGAAGTAATTTAGGATTCTAGTATTCTCTTTATTATTGTCCTGCTATTTAGTTAAGATTCCAATTTACCTTTCCATGATTGGATAAATATGTGTCACCCATTTTAGTGTATATCACTTACTCCCACTCTAGTCTAGTCGGTATACTAGTTAGTAGACACGTGATGATTAAATATCATCATCATTAACCCTTGCTTCCTTGTGGTAAAATATAAATAACGATACCCTGGAATACTCCCGAGTGAAATGCTACAATGATATTATGTGCGCTTGTGGAATTATCTACTTGAGCATAAGAAATATCAACAAACATTTCTGGCGCCGTTGCCGAGATACAAACCTAGTAGTGACGCTAAGAAATGTCAACAATCCATACTACTCTCATCACCCCCATGTTGCTAAACCTACCTACCTAGTCTACCTAGCCACATTTCCTGACATGCCAAACCACCTTCCTTTGGGTAAATATAAATTCGACACTTGGTTCTCACCAAGCAAAGTGCTACACGATAGTTCTGTGCGCTTGCGGAATCCCCTTTCCTATATACACACTTACGAACCATCGTCAAACAGGCATTTCTAGCTCCGTTGCTGGGATATACTCCTAGTAGTGATGTTAAGAAGTGTCAACACTAAACTCAGCAACTTGGCTTGAAAACAAATCCAAAGAACCAAGCAACAATGTTAAATCAACTACACTTGAAGTTTTGTTAATATTGAACTGGGTTGTGGAAACAGGTACTTCACGAACATTGAGCCCTTCAATTTTTGTCAAACACCGAAGTGAGGTGCAAGCTCAGACAATCAAAAGCTAAAACCCAAGCTAAATCTTTTGCCAAATTTCTGAGAGCTAAATCTGTGATGCCTCTAAATAAAACAACATGATAAACTGCTTTATTTAGAGGCACGACAAGTTGGTTCATAAGTATTTATACATTGATTGAGTTGAGAAAGATCCTTGGTTTATGATATTTCACATCATTGAATGTTGTTGGTCATCAAGTTGCACAAGCGTTATTCTTGTTGGTCATCAAGTTGCACAAGCCCTATTCTTGTTGGTCATCATTGAGGAAGATCATTGGCTAGATTATCACCAACTAGTACCCTACGGAAATTCAAATTAAGTGGTATAGAACCAAAAAAAATGAGCAATTGTATTATTTTTTCTAGCAATACTGTATAAAGTTGGTATTGTTCTTTGAGAACCAAGTTTCTCCCAAAATCTAATAAGGGCCCCATTGTGTACATTAGAAGAAGATAAATCTTTTCTTTTTTGTTTTTGAAAATGGCAACACTGACAATATAATTGCCCAACCGACCTATCAACTATTGTTGTTGCTTGTCTGATTGCATATAGTAGTGATAGAATCTCTATAAATAGCAACGGTATGAAGCAGCTAGGATACAGACGGCTTCTGTAAGCTGGTCTTCAACATGTGATTCCTAATGGAACAATGTTTGAGACAATCATGAAACCCTAGATCTAAAATTACTATCATTCTTTCTCGCTCTTTAAACACAACCATGAAACGTTAGATCTAATTTTGCTTCGAATTGAGAAGGAGATGATTCATGCAAAAAGAGATGTTTGAGGCATTAACTAACCTCCTTGAGCAACCTCCTTCAAAGAAATGAAGACCAAAACCTCTCCCTTTTATTTTGTAATTTTTGGACCTCCAAGTTCGCACCAACGAAAGATAGCTTGGCTATATAGTTTTGGTCGGAGGAGGAAGAAGCAGTATTTATAGCCTTTTTCTATAGGTTGTTCATTAAGTGAACCACCGGTGTAAAACAAAGACAGTAGCGGTTACCTTAAGTCAACCATCAGTATAAATAGTGCATTTATACTAGCAGTTGATTGGTGGGTTTTACACAACCACCAATGTAAATGCACTATTTACACTGGCGGTTGGTATAGAGAAACCGCCAGTATAAATCTATTTGCGCTTATGGTTATTAGCCCATGCCCATATTTTTTTTCTACCGGCACTTGCTTCTTATGAACCGCCTGTAAAGAAAACCCGGTATGAGGAAAAACTCGATTTTGTACTAGTGAACGATCTTGACCGTTAATACACCATGTGGTCCCTGATCGTGATCGAACGAATCATATAGTGTGTGTGTATATACGCATGCGTGTGGATGCTTTATTAGTTGACAGCTTGATATATACTATATGGGCGCTAGATCTTTCTCGCCCCTGCGCTGCATTTCATCTCCAAAACAAGCATGGACATTTTGGGGATTTTTCTCTCATGAGCGAAGAGTTGAAACTTTTTTGAAAGGCATCCATATATGCAAGTTGCTACGGATCGTGTCGATCAGTCTGTCGCTATCTTGGCGATGTAGCAAGAGAGCTCACATGGTGAACCCATGCAGCTGCATCGGGCCATCGGCTGGATTCATTGCCATGGAAACGTGCAAAATTGGGCCTATACCTGCAGCAGCACCATGATGTGTACAGGTTTGACCACTTATGCAGAAATGATTTTAGGTGACAGTGCCCAAACATTAACGGAGGCGGACACAAAATCCAACCACCTCCAAAAATGCTGGGTTATTAACGAAGGCGGTCACATTTATTTACCGAGGCGGTCACGTTCACCGGCCTTGTAAAATCGATTAACAGAGGCGGTCAAAATCCAACCACCTCCTAAAATCGATTTACGGAGACGGGCACCTTAAAACAACCGCCTCCAAAAATGGTTTATTTACGGAGGCGGTCGTCTTTAGGTGCCCGCCTCCTAAAATATATTTTCGGAGGCGGGCACACTATAAGGCCCGCCTCCTAAAATCCTGGCCTAGCGCCGAGCCCAGCAAAGCCCATATTA
This sequence comes from Saccharum hybrid cultivar R570, assembly GCA_038087645.1. Taxonomy (NCBI): domain Eukaryota; kingdom Viridiplantae; phylum Streptophyta; class Magnoliopsida; order Poales; family Poaceae; genus Saccharum; species Saccharum hybrid cultivar. The sequence continues at coordinate 8,207,513 of JAQSUU010000005.1, read as the reverse complement.
CTGGGCTCATATATAAGTGAGACTTAGAGTTTCTCACATTTCTCTCCAACACTCCCTTCCTCTCCCTCCCTGACATGCACGGCGCATCCCTCCCGAGCGTGCGGCCCTTCCTCCCCGAGCGCGGCACCCTCCCCCTCCCTCTCCCGGTGCCCTCCCCCTCTCTCTCCCGGCGCAGGCCCTCCTCCCTCTCTCGGTGTCTCGGTGTGGCGGCGCTCCCCCTCCCTCTCCTGGCGTGGCGGTGCTCCCCCTCCGTCTCCCTGCGCGGCGGCGCTCCTTCCTCCCTCACCCTGTGCGAGTGGCAGCACGCGAGCGGCGGCGTGGTGGCAGATCTACCGCCTCCACCAGATCCGGCGGCGCTCCTCCACCGCCGCGACGGTGGCGCTCGGGGAGGCCGGATTCAGCCCCGGAGCAGGCGGATCCGGCGATGGTGGCACTTAGGGAGGCCGGATCCAGCCCCGGCGCGGGCGGATCCGGCGACGGTGGCGCTCGGTGAGGCCGGATCCGGCCCCGGCGCGGGCAGATCCGGCGACGGTGGCGCACGGGGAGACTGGATCCGGCCTCGGCGCGGGCAGATCCTCCAACGGCGGTGGGCTCCACCACGACGGCCAGCGTTGGTGGATCGAGCTCCCCTATGGTAGATCGAGCTCGCCTGCGATGGATCGAGCTCCCCTGCGGCGGCGGCGCGCAGCCCAAATCCAGGCCCAGGCCCGGTTCAGGTTGTGGGTTTTTTCCTTTTTTTTGTTTTTTAATTTATTTTTGGAGGCGGGCAAAACAACCGCCTCCATTAATCCTCCATTAACCGTGACCTTTTATTGGAGGCGGTTGCAATGCCCGCCTCCAATAATCCTTTTTGCCCGCCACCAATAAGAAATTTTATAGTAGTGGACTGTGGGAAAATGCGAGAAAGAATAGGCCCTTCAGATTTGGAGGGATCTCTCTCTCTCCCTCCAAGGCCTGAACAAACAAGCCAAACTATATGTACTATTTGAGTGCAAGGGGCTACGGAATATCCCAGATTAATGGAATAGCACTGAGTCGAGCAATTATGTGCATAGATCCATATGTACTTGTTGTCGTTTCACCGTAGGATCTTACATGGAGTGTTAATTATATATATTTATTTAGGAGCTATGTCAAGCAATTATCCCATAACCATCTCTTTCATGTCCAAAACATATGTTTTCAATCCTACATGGATGCTGGATTATGATTAGTATTAATATTGGGTCAATATACTGCAAGTCAGTACAAGAATTATATATTGTTGTGCAGTTCTTCTGTGGTAGTCTTTGGACGTCATCTTTTCAGACCAAACATCTTTTTTAGGGATTCAGGACAACATCTTCGAAGTAAATAATGGAAAGTCTGATGAACCAATAAACTGCAAAATTATTGGGCCTCAATGCCCATTGTTAAGAGTCAGAATTTTTTTTGCACTTAGCTTCCTTCCATGCAAAACAGATGCAAAGGTTTCATATTACTCTCTCCGTCCCCCAAAAAAAGTGATATTCTGTGATTTGAAATTTGTCCTAGAAAAAATGATGTTCTGAGCTGTAGACACGCTTTTGGCCCACAGAAAGTCTGCATGCTTCCATGCAGCACATGTTAATTAGGCAAGTAAAGCACGGGACAATTCTTTTTTAAGGGAATCAAGTCCAACAAACCAAGGGTACTAGGGACATTTCTCGTCTCCACTAGTCTGTCTGAAAAATCCTAGAACATCACTTTTTTGGGGACGGAGGGAGTATATGAATGATTGAATTACTAGCTCTAAGATACAAAAGTATAAATACAACTAAGGTTTAGCCCATGCCCATTATTCTTCTACATTTAAGTAAAAGTACTAGAAAAGGTTCAGCACACACAGATGCACGGGCAATACTAGGGATTAGTGTTATATATATATATATATATATATATATATATATATATATATATATATATATATATATATATGTATATATGCGGCAGCGCTATTCTACACCCTAGGTGCCACAAGCTAAAACTGACTAAAAAATACTGAGTACTACTGAACCGTGTTCAGTATTAGTTAGTACTACGCACAGTACCACGAAATACTGAATAATACTGAAACGCGACTACTAAACAGTACTGAATTTTGTTCAGTATAACAGCTCGGTGTAGAATAGTATTCTACACCGGTGTAGAATAGCACGTGTATATATATAATTATATATATGTATATAAAGAGGAAAAACAAATAAAATAAAAAGTGGTCTATATATGCATGGTCCCAGTTATCTTGGCATGCATGCAGTTAGGTTTGTGCTGTCCATATATATGGTCCTCGATCGGTTTTGCAGGACTCCATGCCCTTGTGCCCCCATTGGCTGCAAGTTTGAAAATAAAGGAAAGGGGCGAGCTAGTAGGTGTGGTTTTGGGACCAATATGGGGGCTGCTTCAGAGGGCGTTGTTCTAAATTTCGCATCTGTTCTTCCTCGTTTATCGTTTTCTACGTATTAGGGTGATACTGGTGTTATCTAAATTAAATATCTTTCACCCATTGTTTTTTTTATTTACATGTTGTATTCTCAGGGAAAATCTACTATAATACTTTGAATTAGAATGGTAGAATCTTCCAACATTTCCATGCTCGGAGTCAGAATTATGTAAAAATCAATTATCTGGTAAACCACAGTTCAAGATTATTATAAGAAAAGGAAGCCAGCAAACTTGTGACCAACTACCACATAGGAGTATATCTATATATATGATCCCTTCCAGACTCAAATTATTCATGAGGCCTTGTTTGGATGTTATCAGATTCACCTCAATCCACAGTGTCACCCGAATCCACTAACACATGTGGATTGATGTTAATTCGACTACATCCAAACCAGGCCTAAGTTTATAAATCTGAAGATGAATAACTGAGTATATGGAGCTCCATCGCAGTAGCTCACATAGAGTGAAACACAAGTTGATGAAACATCAAATATGCATATATGGTTTTTTCCACTAGGATTAGCATGCAACACGAATCTAGCTACATACTCCAGCAAGCAGCCAGGCGAGGCGCATGTAGCTGTGCATGCCTAAGGTTAGGTGGTAGCCGTCCCTGCATGCTCTCTGGTCTCCACCATGCGAGGGGCCGGGCTCGGGCCTGGGCCCGGGCCACAGTACTCCTGGTCCCATCCTGGCCCACATTCCTGCAGCTTTCCCTTCTCTTAAAAAAACTAGCATAGCCAGCAACCCTCAGCTCCATCGGAAAGTCTAAAGCCGATTTTTGTAAGCAAAAAAAACTTGTGATTCTCTCTCTAGACAGCTCATTGTTCCTCCAATAAAAGTCTTCCCCACCTGTCACTGCACGCCACGGCCTCAACATCCAGCGCCATGTTCCGAAATCCCAACGGGGAGAAAAGTTGAGTATCTACACAAGTATGTTCCCACTACTAAAGAAATTGCTCCAGCCAACTCAAGAATCACAATAATAAACAAGTATATCGTAAGAACTTTCGTATGTGTACATGTTGTTCAACTTGAACAACTATTGTTCCACACGATCTCTAGGTAAATGACGCTTGAATTTGTTGATGGTCAAAATATGATTGAAGAGATAAAGATGGATTAGAAAACCACGTGCAAATAAAAAGGATCACGTGCAAATAAAAAGGATCAGGCCGGTTTCTAAAACCGGCCAATGCCGGTTTTCCCAGCCTTCAATGAAAATTCGATTTCCAACGACGCCCCTGCTGCTCCTACATCTCTAGAGAGGTGTCCAAAAATAACAAAGATGAAGCATAAGTGGATTTCAAGTCTTTTCCAGAAAATATGGAGGACAATGACATATATTCTTCTGATTATTATTTCATAGATGGTGATGAGAGGACAGCTCAGTTTAATTTCAGAAGTGCTATTTTTCAGCCGAAAGACTTTATAAATCACCTCAAGCCACTGCATATGAAGGGTCATATCAATGGAACACCGATCAATCACATGTTAGTGGACAATGGGGAAAGTATGAATCTGATGCCATACTCGCTGTATAAAAAAAATGCTAAGTCTTGATGAGAAGTTGATCAAGGCTAGTATGATGATCAATGGTGTTGAGGAGGAGAGCTTATCTGACCAAGGGAATTGCATCTATGGAAGCTGGCTATTGGGAGTAAAACGTTGGCCACTGCCTCATTCGTTGCCGAGGTACGAGGTAGTTATAATCTTATCTTCGGACGTGATTGGATTCATGCCAATCAATGTGTACCTTTGAGCTTACACCGGTTTCTCGTCCAGTGGGTTGATGATAACATTGAGGTAGTACATGCAGACACATCGACCTGTATTGCAATGGCCGATGCTCCTTTGCTCGTGGGGCATGCTGGTATGAGTTGTTTGACAGGAGTAGACCTTGCTAATTTTGTATATATTAGTTGCACTAAAGAAGGTTTTATTCCTATTTCGTTAAAGCCGATTGATACTCGGCTCAATATCCTTATGTAATTCCCTCAAAAGCACTGATGTGTCAGGAAAAAAATCTAAAAATTCTTCCGAAGTGTTTGGTGAAAAACCTAAGTGATGCTCAAAGTTCTAAATAGCAAAAAAAACAGCAAGACCGGTTTCTCAAATAGCCTAGTAAAGGTAGATCAAAGACTCCCATAGACAAACCAAAACATCCAAAGGTTGGAACTTGAGGGCCAGTGAGATCAAAATATCCAGCAAAGAAGTGCAATCATAACAAGCTTTTGGCTGATTAGATCAATCAACCCATCAGGAAGGAAGAAAAATCCAGTCTCCTCCTAAGCAAATGTATGTTCCCAAGGAGGTTCCTGTTGCTCCTATGGAGGTCATCAAGCAAACATCTATTACAATAGTCTCTAAAGAGGTACCGCTTAATGAAGTTGATAAGTCAATAGTAGCTGAAAATTTGGTTCAATCCTCTATGCAAAAAGTGAAGGCAAGAGTTGCTCCAAATAAAGATAAAGCCGAGAGCAGGAAGCTGAACTCCAAGTACTTCCAACCAAAGTTTGACCAAGATGCAATGGTGCAAGCTTCAACGTGTTCGTTGTAAGAAATTCAAGCAAGATGCCTAGAGTTTCTTATTGATGGGGACGAGGTTTCTAATCTTTCATCAGGTGGAGGTAACTATTGATTCGGTGGAGATGCGACATACCAATCCAGCTTCAGATCAAAAGAACCCAAACCTAGCAACTATAGCACCATGTCTCCTCTAATTATCAACCATGTCACAATCCGGTTAACCTCGTCAAAAAGGATAATCTCTACAAGCGAATCCAAGAACACAATCAAGAACTTAAAAGAATGCAAACTCAATTCAGCACTCGAATCTAAGGTCTCACAAACTGATGAACAAATTGTTTTAAGACAAATTGATCTAAGCAAAATCCAAAACCTAACCTGGGCAACGGCTACTGAACATATAGTCTAAGGGTGTGGATAACCCTTGGACGCGCACCCTAATGGGCTCTAAGACCATACACGGCCCGTCGAACCAAAAGACAGTGTCGCAATCCTAGCATATTCCGAAAGCTAAATTGTTTCGACGGTTCCGGTTGACTCCGATAGAATTTTTATGTGAAACCATTGCCATTTGTTAGCTTATAATACTATCTTTACATCCATAGGTACAACATCGAATATAGAGTTCGTATGCATCCTGGGCGTCCATTTTAGTGCGGGCTACTCCTGGAGGCTGAGGCAAATTCAAACTCGAGTTAGACTAGGTCTCTCAGTTGACTTGGACATCATTGCTGGTATCCTTTGCCTACACGCCTCTCTCTAAGTACTTTATGATCCTCTTCCTAAGCATGATAACATCATTATGTAGCAATCTATTCCTAAAATTATGAAAAGGATCGTTTAAGAACGAGCTCACCCTTAGATTTAATTGCCGCACTCGAGATCTAGTCATTGGTCCTTGCTCAGCGGTTGGAGGAGCGGCGGGTGCATCCAAATGAGTGATGTCCTCATCACATATCATCCTTAGAACAGCATGGATGATGTATACCTCGCCCTTATACTAAAAAATAGCCGATAAACTCGGTGTCATTGCTATTGGTTATCGTATGTTTTTAAACTCGCAAATGCTTTTGCTTAAAAAGATGGGGCATATGTTGTCAATCCAAATATAATTAGAGAACTGAAGATGGATTGGAAAATCTAGTGCAAATAAAAAGGAGCAAATTTGGTTTGAATTGGACAAATTTGCAACATCCTGGAAAAACTGGCCGAGGCCGGTTTCAGCTATGACTTCATGTGATCCTCTACAAACGAGTCCAAGCCACCAATTTTGGAAACTGGCTAAGCTAGTTTTGGCAGTCCGAAGTCCCAAATCGTGTTTTTCCTTTGGAAACTCATCCGATCTCGTGAAAAAAACTTATAAGTTACGTGTCAAATAAGTTTCCAGCTGGGATAAGATCATCCCCACAATTTATATGAGGGGATCACAATTAATTAAGAGATCTATCTATCCAATCGACAAAAAATCATACTACACTTTTTACCTTACTTTTGCCATCTACTACTGCTGCTGGTTCTTCTTTGCTGCTGATAGCTTATGGTTCAACGACGACAAAGCTCTAGAGTGGCCAGGTCGGCTAGGGCAACCCATTGCCGCCACACGCCTAGACGAGGTCCGTCCCTAGTGTGAAGTGTGTCAGGTTTCAAGCGACGTCATCAGCATGTCTTAAGTATCGCACTCGCAACAAGTCTCCTCTGGCAACATGTCATGCATATTGCACTCATCGCCGGAGGGACCAAGTGAAGTGTTCATGTACGAACGCGCTGTTAGGTGGCCACTGATCTAAAAGTCAGCTAGGCTAATTTCACCATGCCTCTACCAAGTGTTCTAGCTCTTTGCTGATGCATCAACACAATTATTTCATGAAAAAACATTTAGCTGATGCATCAACACAATTATTTCAAGAAAAAACATTCTTGTGTTCTAAGAAAAATCTAGGGATTAACCATTTCTTCTTTTTAATTTGCTTAGGGAAGGGAGAATTATATTAATAAATTGGCGTGGCATATACCTAAATTATAAACAAAAACAAAACTAAAATTAAGAAAATATGATATCCTACATAGGAAAATCCATATATAATCCTCTTTCTTGATGGCCTTCATTGGTGTAGGAAATGCTACAGATGAAGAGAGTCTTGTCGAACAACGAAGCCAAAGTTCAATCCTCATGCTAAATCAGCCAACCAACCCAAAACATTGGACATGTAACACTATCATATATATCCAATGTTATAGAAGCAAGCCGAAATTCATCTAAAGGAGCTAATAACATTGATAGTTCCATCAACAAGAACAACACATGAAGCAGAAACATTATTGCTTCCAACTCTTTATCCATGAAGTTGAACACATGATTCCCTCTTTGTGGCCACCACTTCATAGGTTGAGACCACAACCTAATGTGATAACATGAGATCAACGCATGTAATGGACACCACGTCATGGCAAATATCAAAGTCATCATAGGTAACAAGGTCTAGGCCCAACATTAGTGATGACCATGGCAATAGACTTATTTTGACAAGAAAACCAAAACAATGTACTTATGTTAAGGCTAAAATTAATGGATGAGCAGCTCACCAAAGGAGGAGGGAGCCCTAGGAGTGGCCGTTTACTTCATTCTCGGGTGATTTTGTGCACCATATATACGAGGATTTAATTATGATTCAAAACCAGTGTACAAATAAAGACATCCTTAGGAGGTAGTATTCCCTATGAATGCAAATTATAGTACACACACTAGAGTGGGAAGCTAGCTTCTTGGGGGGAGGGCAACTTGCCAGTGCCGCCACAAACTCCGACATCCTGCCATTCCTCTGCCACCGCCACTGCTCTTCGACCGGTGGCTCTCAACAAGGTGTCATTCTACAATCCCTCCCCCCTCCTCCTTCCACTCCTCTATGACACCTCCTCTTCCCATGCATCTCAGGTTGAGTGGGCGGCCGGTGACTCCAAGGCGGATTTGGGCCCTCCGGGGCCCGAATCTCGCACCTTCCTCCCCAAATCTGGAGTGTGGCTTGATGGTGACGACCTTGGTGTCTGGCATATGTGTAGCGGTAGTCGGCGCGGCTATGTCCCGCATGGCACTATTCTAGGCGGTGGGCCTTGTGTTGGCCAGTGAGGCGTTGGCCCTGAGGGGGCCTTCTTGGTGGCCTCCTCCGCACGGTAGTGCTTCCCGAGGTCATCAGCGTTGTTGCCTCCCCCTGCCCAGGGTCCCTAGGGTCATCCGGATCCTTCTAGGCCCTTGCAGCTCTACTGGGTGTCGTCATTCACGTGCTCATGTTTCGCATTGCTCTGGGGGTGGCTCCCATACGGTTGCTCATGCTCCACAATGGATGTGGCGGCCATGGCATAGCGGCATGGTCGTATGTCTGTGGCCTCAGTATGGCGAGGCCATGTCCATGCTGTTGCCCTCGGTGGCATGGGCCCTGAGGTGGCGGTGCTTGGGATGCCTCAGGAGGCCGTGTTGTGTGCCTATGTCTATGGGCGAGTGGATTCTATTGAAAACCCTACCCGACTTCTTGCTCTAGGTGGCAGCGGTCGCGCAACCTGTGTCATCTACCTTCTGGAGGCGTCGTTGAGGATTTTGTTCGTCGCGCATGCCACTGGGGGCAGGCCTTGGGGTGAAAGTTCAACTTGTGTGCTTCTTTCCAACGATGGTAGCATCTACAAATGTCACTCCCCTTCATGAAGGCATCATTGGAGCACTCCTACGCCCGTGCCTCTACACCATCTTCCGCTTCTCTTGTCAGAGCTGCTACTTGCAGTACTGTGCCTATGTGTGCTTCAAGCTCCTCTTCACAGTGGTCTATCTAGATGTAATGCTTGTTGTTGTCGTAGTCGTTTGATTTTATATAGCGGGTACTTCTCCACTATCGCTCTTCTTCAGCGAATGGTTTTTCGTTGTTTTTGCTCGGGCGAATGTTTTGCGACGGACGTCACCTTCGGTCTCCCCGCCACATGGGATGCTTTGCCGCTTCGATTGCCTTGGATGTATCTGGCGGATGCTTTGCCGCCGTTAATCCGGATGTTCATCTCGTCTCTTCTCGATGGATGCTTTGCGACCGCGGCTTCCTCTCCTTTGTTGATAACCATTGCGTTGCTGTAATCTTGCTTTCACAGGCCTAGTCGGTTTGTTGTAATCTTGCTTTGACTAGCTTTGTGGTTTGTCGCCACATTGGAGCCAGTATTCCTTGATATGTATGTGTTATCTTAGAGTATGTAACTAGCTCCTACAACACAACTTGTACTATACGTACGTACTGTCGTAGATATTATACTTACATTTTTGGCAAAATGGTTCGGAATGCAGTAATATAAAGCAAGTGAGATGGGTGGCATGCAAGTGATGGAGCTGCTGCGTAGGGGAATAAACTAGATGGAAGGTTCTTCGAAGCGATCTTTGGCTCCCCTCCCCCTCACATAGTCACATGGGAGCCAGCAACTTTCGGGCGCTCGTCCGCATGGCGCATACACAAGAATATTGCAAGTGCAGGCGGCAGCAACCACCGGAACCCCAACTGAACACATGCAAAGAATCTCCGGCCACGCCTTTGGAAGGATCATGCTGCCTTATTTTAATTAACCGTACGTCTTTAGCTTAATTTATTATTTCCGATCCAGATTAGTCTACCAAAAGGTCGCATTGTACTGTACTAGTATTTTAGCTAGCTCATCTATCATAAGGCTCTCATTGCACTAGGAGTACGTGGTAGGAGCAGCTAGCAGTAGTAGAAATAAAGGCCTTGTTCAGTTCCTGAATTGGGAACCCGAATTCGCTAGCAATTCGTTTGTATTTGATAAAAATTATCTAAATTTTGACTAATTAGGCTCAAAATGTTCGTCTCGCAAAGTACAATAAAACTGTGTAATTAGTTTTTAATTTTATCTACATTTAGTACTTCATACATGTGCCGAAATTTCGATGTGACGAGGAATCTTCTTTTTACATAGTGGAATTTGGGGAGAAGTTGGGAACTAAACAAGGGCAAAAGCTGGGTTTAGTTAGTTGGGTTCCCGAGGCGGATTGGCCTGGAGAGCTTTTCCGTGACAGTGTCGTCCGTCCTATGATTGCAACATCATCGTCGTCGTCGTCAATGCGGATTGTGTGTTTGCACGGTAAAATAATCGTCTGACTTTGGAACATCCCTGCTGCTGCTTAGCTTCAGTGCACTGGATTTACTCTGCCAGAGAATGAGCAGCTGGACCAGTAGTGTATTTATATGTGCACACTGCACACGTACACACGAGTGAATACGAGTAGCATGTACACACATGCCCTCCGATATAGGCCCCGTTCGGCTGTGCTGATAAGCCGGCTGAAAAACACGGTTGGATGATTTATTGGGAGAGAAAAATACTGTTCTGACTGAAAAAATAAGCTGAAAAAGACAGATTATAAACCGGATGAACATGGCCATATTTAAGTATAATTTGTCACCCTGTGGGCCCCTTTTACATTGTGAGTACAAGGATTACCATGACATGGAAATTGCGAGAGGTCAACCGGCCTGCACGTGTTATGTGTACGTTTCTCTTAGTATTTCAGTGTTGTTTGTATATAAATAATGTTGCCGTAACAATGTCGTTATTGTAAAAAATAATCCTACATTCCTACGACTGTACATGACAAAAGCACCGTTGGAAAGTTTCAATTCTCTGTACTGTTACTGTACGCAGCGGTGAGTGCTGGAAATGGTCGTGGTACAACAACAGTGGTCCGTGGTTGGTACAGGGAGCTGAGAGATGCAAACGTCGTTGCACTAGTACCACCATGCGTGTCGACAGATGAAGAAGCCATAAGGATTTTTCTTTTTTTTTTGAGGGATCGAGAAGCCAGGAGGATTAGTTTCACTGCTCTGCTCACTCCAATTCCCTTTTGATTTCTCTAGCGATTTTCTTCCACAAAATATCTGTTTAATAAATATATATACATATATAATATAATGTTGTTATATTTGCATTAGCAGCTCCCCTCCCTCTTGCAGCAGGTTCCATCCCAGCTCTGCCTGCCTGTCACAGACTCGCCGCACTCAACCAACCTCTCTCTCCCTCTCTCTCTCTCTCTGAGTCGATCTGTGATCGATTGATATACTCGCTCCCCATGCTCCTCTTGCTCCTGTGATGAAGCAAATGGCCACCAATGGCATGGCCCCCTCCTTCTTCCCCGCCAACTTCCTCCTCCAAATGCAGCAGCCCCTCCACCAGCAGCAACAGGAGCACCACCACCACCACCAACACCATGACGGACACGAGGCGGCGCACCATCTCCTGGCCCCACCTCCCCCGGCGCTCGTCAGCCCCTTCCTCCACGACTTCGGCGGCGCCATGGCCGCGCCGCCGCCACCAATGCTGGCCGGCGGCGGCCTCGGCGGCAACAAGCGCATGTATCCCGACGGCATGGGCGGCGACGACAGCCACCTGCACGCGGCGGAGCCCCAGCAGCAGGACGGCGGAGGCGCCGCGTCGGACGACGAGGAGGGGTCCGCCAAGGCGGGCGGCGGGTGCGGCGGCGAGCGGAAGCGGCGGCTGAGCGTGGAGCAGGTGCGCACCCTGGAGCGCAGCTTCGAGGTGGCCAACAAGCTGGAGCCGGAGCGCAAGGCGCAGCTGGCCCGCGCGCTGGGGCTGCAGCCCCGCCAGGTGGCCATCTGGTTCCAGAACCGCCGCGCCAGGTGGAAGACCAAGCAGCTGGAGAAGGACTACGACGCGCTGCGCCGGCAGCTGGACGCCGCACGCGCCGAGAACGACGCCCTCCTTTCCCACAACAAGAAGCTCCAGGCAGAGGTATGTCGTATGTAACCACTAACAATATAATGCACATCCATCAAGATCTACTCGATCGGTTGTTTATGTCCTTTAATTTCCCACAAAATGCATGCATGTCGATCGATCGTAGAATTCAAGATCTACTGGCTAGCTAGTAGCTTCTGTTCTTCTAACTCTTAGATCTTGAGGATCAGCAGCTCTGGCAGTGTTCTTAGATTGGAATGGATCGATCTTGGTTATTGTTCGTTCTTGGCTGTCAGAATGCATGCATGATTGGGGATGCATGGTGTAGCAGTAGCTGGATTAGGACTGAGTGCTCTGCAGATCCATAGATAGATTCCATACCATACCATAGCAATAGCAAGCTAGAGGTAGCCGAGATAGGATCCATGTGGGTTGCAGCGTCGTCTGCAGAAAGTGGGCGTGTCGGGATCGGTGCCGGCCATATGAACGCCTGCGCCTGCTGTCGGCCACCCATGCATCCCTCTCTCTCCTTTTGTGATGTGTGGTGCATGCAGCATAATTAGCCACTCGATCTACCAATCACGTACCGTCGTCTCTCTTTCTGAGCCCACCGGGCGGCCCATTCTGTCCATGTCGTCATGTGCGTGAGCTGGTTAATTCGTGTCGTGCAGATCATGGCGCTTAAGGGAGGCGGCGGCGGCGGAGGGAGGCAGGAGGCGGCGTCGGAGCTCATAAACCTCAACGTCAAAGAGACGGAGGCGTCCTGCAGCAACCGCAGCGAGAACAGCTCCGAGATCAACCTCGACATCTCCAGGCCTCAGGCGGCGCCGCCGGCCGCCGACGAGAGCCCCACCATGAACAGCTACCGCGGCCTACCGTTCTACGCCTCCGCCGCCCGCGCCGACATCGACCAGCTCCTGCAGAGCGGCCACCACCCGTCCCCGCCCGCGGCGCCCAAGATGGAGCTCGGCCACGGCGCCGCCGACACGGCCCCCGCCACGGTGGGTGGCGGAGGAGGCACCTTTGGCAGCCTGCTTTGCGGCGCCGCCGTCGACGAGCAGCCGCCGTTCTGGCCGTGGGCCGACGGCCACCACAGCTTCCAGTGAACAAACCCATTCATCAAGCGTATGATCTTGGGCGACACAGGTTTTGATCCAACAGCACGTCGACCGCCGACCTGGCTCCTCTTCGTTTCTTGGCATCATCCCATCAATCTATGCGGTACGCCGGACCGGAGGAGATCACCGACGCCGATGTATGTGGCCGATGCGTTGTTGTTAAACAAGCAAATTGATCAAAGAAGAATGCAGCTAGGATGTGAGGTGATGAGATGATCCAATTTGAGTTCAATCTCACGACAGAGTGTGGACGATGGATGGATGGATCATATATATGTCAGTCGTCTACTAGGTAGATTTTGGAGTTGAGTAGTAAGTTTTTTTTCCTCTCCTTTTTTTCTATTATTATTTATTTTCCCCTCCCGGCCTCTTGGTCGCTATTTTTCTGTTTGATTAATGTTATATATATAGGTGATTATTACAATTGTGAGAGGCAGTGGTGATATTGTTGCATTGTGTATAGGATTATATATGGTACCTTGTGATCGAGTACCAGTTAAGTTGTTTCTTCATTCGCATGCACTTGGATCTTGCAAATTCTATCTTCTTTCTCTTTATTCATTACTTGTGTGGATATGATGATAGATCTACTGTGAACCAAAACGAAATGGACATTAATACATATTTAATTTGTTTTTATTATTATTTTTCCAATATGAAGAGGAGGATGGATGAGTGATGTGGATGGGAGCTTTCATGCATGGCATGGGGTAGCAGTAGTACTGTGGTGTGCGGTTGGTGTTTGGCATGTGGGTCTTATCTTCGAGCCTACGAAACAGACAGCTTGGACGGACAGACTGTACGTTGTGCAAGCTGTACGTGCAGCATATGACCATGCATTTCAGACGCATATAATTAATTATTATTAATCAGTTCCTAAATAATGTCTTGAGATGAAACAAAGCAGCAGTTGACTAAATACTGGAGCATGCATGTACGTAGTAGTACCTTTGAATTTGTTCCAGGGAAAATTTTATCGGCGATAAAATTTCGATAAATCCGATAATCCCGTTTATTGCTGAGGTCCGATAAAATGTATTTATCGCCGAGATTCCAATTTTCACTAGTCCACCTACATAAAAGTATGATACTCTATTATACCAATACTATTATGTGTTAGCTCTTGATGTTAAATGCTTTACATACAACTTATATAATTTTCTAGTGAAATTAGGTATTATTTTGTTTTATTTTTGACCGAGAAATTTTCCGATAAATCCGATAAACCTGTTTATCGGTGACCTCTGGTATTTTTTTTTTTACCGATAAATTGAACCTTGATTTGTTCTCTGGGTAGTAGTCGGCCATCAGCACAAACAAATTAATTAAATGGACGAGTTTTACTAAATTACTACTCTGTTCATCACAAACGTTGTTGTCCGTGCATTATTGTTGGCTTGTTCACGAAACAGTGGTAATAGAAGCGAATATTGATGCCCAGCAGGATCACATGCATTGTCATGCCTGCAACAGTTGTTCTTTAGCTTGTCTGGCCGCTACAGTTGATCATACTGCAACGACTTCCTTTTTTTCTCCTGTCCTCACCGCGCGCACCACACAGCTGGTAATTAAGGGCACGTTTGTGTAACAAAAGGAATAGAAAAAAACAGAATCATGCAAATAAATGTAGAGTGCGATAGATAGATAGATAGATAGATAGATAGAGATGCAAAGATAAATAAATTAATAAATGTTTGAAAAACACAAAAATTCTGTAGAATTTGGTGCTTGGAACACAGGAATGGCGATAGCAGCATAGGAATTCAGTGGAAATTGAGGGCCTGATTTGGTTCACCGACTGCATCTCTACAGCTTGCCCCTGGTCGACTGGTCCCTTGCTTTCTTGCTGCGATTTGTCCGGGGAACGTCGATCGGGTGCTAACGAGGATTTCATTCTCATTGATTAATTAATTGAGGTGCCATGTAAGCAAATCTCTCATCATTCTCATCTGATTGGCATGGCACTATACTACTAGAGTTATGGGAAAAGTTCAGACTTTTCCCACTGGTCTTGGGTAAAATAGTTTGGTTTAATCTGATGATCCTCCAATCTCATGCTCCAGGTATTAAATTTATATGACCAGCCTATAAATAAAAAATGACATTTAGACATTGGAGATGATTTAGGTCAAGCTATGGCTGTTTTAGGTCGACCTCCTTTGGCCTTCGATAAAGGCGCATTGTTTATGTTTAAACTCTTCTTCTTAATACAATGATACGCAAATTTTTTGTGTATTTGAGGGAAAAAAGACATTGGAGATGATTTTCTCGTTTATCAACTAAAAGCATCTAGGTAACGTGGCACTCTTGGAAAAAGAAAATCAAACATCTCAATCGAATCCGCTTTAGAGCAACTTCAAACGTCTCTCTATATCCTTCCATATATCAATACAAATGGAGATTTTTAGTGAAATAATTTGTGTCATCAAACAACTTCTTTAACTAGATCTCCAAATATTTTCATCCTCTATTCCTAGTTTGTCATTCACCAAAGATACAGAATAGTGCTTGCTCTCCAAAGTGTCAATAAGACGATATGTATAAATTCTTGGAAGGTGGAGAGGTATAGATAGCGAATTTATTAGAATGGCTCTCCAAATGAGGATTTAGAGAATGGATTTAAGAAAACTGTTGGAGATGCTCTAAAACGGCAATTACCCTATGTAAATTTTATCAATATGGGCACCTCTTTGCCCAGTCTTACTATATTTATCCACTCACTCGAAGGTAAATTCGGTCTAGGTCATGCTACCTTTTATTTTGAAAGTATACTATAAAACATGTTCGTGTGCTATAACAGGACAATTTGTCGAGCAATGCTTATGCTAGTGATAAACAGCTAGGTATTTTGTTGGACTTAATTGGGCTTGGCTCAACCCTAAATCAAATAATTTTTTTGTGACGTAAATCAAATAAATTTCAAGGCACATAATAAATGCTAGTGCAATACAGGATTACTTACACATAGGAAATTGACAAGAGACTGACTCAATTTAAATGGATGACTATTGTGTACACATGTTGTGAGTTTAGAAAAGGTGAAGGGTGAGCCACACGCACGTCGAGACACAAATGGGCTCAGGCGGCTAGGCCATGACATGAATTGTGTGGTGTCAACAAAGGTTTTGCATCTTCAGACTCAAAGCAAGAAGGATGAGAGCAAGAGATGGCAGATCGAGGGATGGAAGATGAGTGAGAGATGGACGGACGGGGGAGAAAGGGAGATGGAAGAAAGAAATTTTTGCTTCTTAATATTAGTGTGCGTGTGTGTATATATATAATAATACAACGTACAATTTGTTGTGCGGTGTCGTGCCAATGGTAATAAGTTATCTATTAGATTTAATTGAATCAAATAAAGTGTAAAGCCCATAATAAATGCTTATGTAATAAAAGATTAAACTTAAATAGGTAGCTAATACGTGCATCAGTTGTAAAAAGGACACGGTATACAAGCCACATGCGTGCATGTGCGCGCCACGATGCACACAGGGGTTCAAATAACCAGGCTATGATATAAGAACAGAGAAACAAGAGCAGTGAGCGACGGACGGATAAAAAAGAATATGAGACTAACGAAAAAAATTACTGCTCTTAATATTACATATAGATAAACTATTATAGGCATAGCACATGACCGGAAGAACAAGCCGGTGTCCACATGTCCCTGTCCGTGTCCCCTAACGGTGCGGCAAACTGAGCTTTGCGCAATTCTTAATCAACCTACTACTGCAGATGCATACATGGATATGGATACATATTCGCACGACACCGAATGCTCGTCTTTTCCTTAATTAGCTGTCTCTTACTTGTGTTTCTTTTGCTGTTCAGAGCAGGTAAGAATGCACAATATTCATCTGGCGTCCAGCGTACGAACTGATACTCTGAGGCCTATTCCCAGTTACCTAATTGATTGTCATCAGATTTTTTGCCACATGGCATGATGCAGTTACTTAAGAGAGGAAAACAGTATCATCTCATGATACAGCTTACTTGGGCCTGACATTGAAGGCGGCATATTGGTGTTGTGTGAATCAACATACTGCCGTCAGGTTACTCTCAAAAGGAGCCATATCATATAAACACAAGTTATGATACAACTCATCAAATGTATAGTATGAGTTATTTCATAGGAACCTCAGGTTAGTTAATTATTGAACATGTTGTATCCATGGTGACAGTTCAATGACAAGTTCATCTAAAGCAAAACCAAACCCTAAAATGGGCGGTGACAACTCATTGTAAGTTGTTTGGGGGCATGCACACCTCCTGCAAATGACCCATGGACTATAAAACGATACACGGCTCAACAGACCAAACGACGGTGGCTCGGCACTTTGATGCTAACTTGTTTCGACAATCCCCGTTGACTTCGGTGGAATTTTGATGTGAGACCAACATCATTGGTTAGCTTATGAAATTATCTTTCTTTGCATAGGTGGGTCGTATGAAATGGAGTCTGTATGCGTCTTAGGCGCCTATTTTAGTGCACGCTACTTTTGGAGGCCGAGGTAGACTCGAACTCGAGTTAGACTGGGCTTCCCGCTTGACTTAGACATCCTTCCTAGCATCC
The DNA here is from genome assembly GCA_038087645.1 of Saccharum hybrid cultivar R570. NCBI lineage: Eukaryota > Viridiplantae > Streptophyta > Magnoliopsida > Poales > Poaceae > Saccharum > Saccharum hybrid cultivar. The sequence continues at coordinate 8,190,095 of JAQSUU010000005.1, read as the reverse complement.
TCTGTATCCACACCTCTCTTCCAAGTACTTCGTGATCCTCTCTGATAATGAAGGCCAACATTGGATTAGTCTTTGCCGGCCACTGCTGAAGGCCAACAAAAGTGGCAGCCTGACGGGAATATAGTTGATAGCCAAATAGCTTCAAGTGGGCCAGCAATTAACATTTAACCATGAGATGAGAAGTCTGCGTCAAGATCCACGGGGCAGGGGCTTTTTTTAGAAAACGGGTTGGATTTTATTTAATATGGAAACGAAGTATTACATCCAACCCCATGTAAGGGGACCCCTTGTAGAAATAGAAATTACATTGAAGTCCTTTTGAGGTCCTCATCGTCTTCATGACCTCCTATTGGGACGCCTTGAAACCGTTCCCCATATGTACGAAGATGCATCACAGTTTACAAATGGCAACAACAGCACATCGAACAAATCAACATCCTCTTGAAATGTTGAATGCCCCGGCAAATAGCCGTCAAGCAAATCTTTGTCACAAGGAAAGGGATCTGACGCCGCCGGCCTCCATCTCCATGATAGACCCCAATCGGTGGACGCCGAAGAACCCAAGATGGGGATTGAAAACTCCAACCCAAAATGTAAGTCTAGGTAGAGGAAAACATACCTCACGAGCGGAGATGGCAATGGGCACCCGATACACCAAACCCGATGGGTATTTGCTCCATTAGGGGACGGGGATGGGATGATATCTGTACCCGCGGGGATCTAAATGGGCAAGAATCCATCCCCAACGTGGATGGCGGGTACGGGCACGTTCCCTGTATACCCGTCCCTGTTACCCGCTATGCTACAATATATGTGTCTATGTATATCATATATGAAATAGGCCCAGTTAACATATGATGGCCCAAGCCCAGTTAGGCTCATATAAAAGGGATGATAACCCTAATTTACACAGAACTCCCCCATCCCTATCCCTTTCAATCGCCGCACCCGCACTGCTCCCATCCCAAAGCTCGACTCCAGATTCCCGTCGCCCTCGTCCCTCTCCACTTTCCCGTTGCCCTCACCGCTCTCTAGTCTCCACTTCACTACGACACTGCTTGGCTGCTCATGGAGTGCGGACCCAGTTGCCGTCATCGCTTGCTGCCATGGACATTGCCCGGTGAAGCCCTTCTTCCTCCTTGACGAATTAACCCGTCATTTGCAGCGTTCCTCTACTGACCCCGTCCCTCCTCAAGGGATGCCGCTGTGTAGGGTCGAGATGGCGGACTAGAGGGAGGGTGAATAGTTCTTTCTAAAACTTAAACGCGTTGCCTAACTGAAACAAATATGGAATTAAACTTATCGGTCTAGCCAAGACTACACCCCTCTATCTACAACTCTAGCACCTTACAAAAGATCCTAATCAAGCAAATAAGGTGCCTTCCTAGCAAGAGCTCACCTAAACAATTCTAGCTTGCAAGGTCACACAAACCTATGCAACTAGTACTTCAAGCACCAGGGGAGCTCCTACACAATTCTAGTAAGCAAAATCACAAAGCCCCTAAGCTCACTAGCAATGCTCAATAACAAGGCAACCAATGCCAAATTAGAGAGCGCAAATTACTTAGCTACACAAACTAAGCAATGTGACTAACAAGGTTACACAAACCAAATTAGTCACTCAGAGGGAGCTTACTTCTAGCTACACAAGCAAGAAGGTAACTAGCTAGCTACACAAGCAAACTAGTTACAAGAGCAACAACACAAGCACTAAGTATATATGTGAAAGTAATACAAGCTTGTGTTTCGGAGATTGCAAACCAACGGGATGAACAAGGTTGACACGATGATTTTTATCCCGAGGTTCACGTGTTTGCCAACACGCTAGTCCCCGTTGAGACAAGCTCCAAATTTGCCGCCGGTCCTCTTGCTCTTCTCGTTGTGGCGATGCACCCACTTGTTGGATCACGAGCTAATTGACTATCAAGAGTCAAACCCTCAGCGGGTGCCGCACATCCACTCACAAGATGGGGATCCTCTAAGCCACAAACTCTAGCACTTGACCCAACCGGACCACTTGTCGCCCTTTGTGTCTTGCTTTACTAGAGTTGTTCTTCGTGGCTCCCGTGGGGCGAGCACAATGCCCCTCACAAAGCTTCTCTGGAGCCTCGCACAATCTTCTTGCAAGCTTTGACGGAGCCTCAAGCCACCAAGCCGTCTAGGAGATGGCAACCTCCAAGAGTAACAAGCACCACCGGCTTGCAACTCGAACACCTACTGCCACTCGATGCAATCCTCACGATGCAACGCCCTAGAATCGATATCTCACTCGATTCGATGAACACTATCAAGCATGAGCGAGTTAGAGGGCTCCCAAGCACTACCACATAAGCCACCAAGACTATAGTGTGCTCAACAACCGGCCAAGGCTGGCCACCACAAGTATTTATAGCCCCAAGGGCTACACTAGCCGTTGCAGCAGACTCGGGGGCATCGGACGCTCCAGTGCCTAGGCATCGGACACAGCCTCCAGCGTCCGGTGCTCCCTGGCCATCCACGTGTCGCTTCTCGTTCAACTGCAACCGCCAGATCTCAACAGTCGACCCAGCACGCGCTCAGTTAAGTTCACACCGGACGCACAGCACAGCACCATCGGACGCGCGCACGCCAGCGTCCGATGCACTCCAGTAAGCATCCAGAGACATTTTGCACACAACGGACGCGTCTGACGCACCACCATCGGACGCTCCACCACGTCCGGTGCTCTCTAGCTTTTCTGCCATGTGCCACATCACTAGCACTGGATGATCAACAGTGATCACCCTGCGTCCGGTGCGACACCGTCGGACACGCCGGTGCAACTTCCCTTCTGAGTTGAAACTAGGGTTAGCCACCAGACGCGTCTAGAGACTCTGCAGCCAGTGTCCGGTGCAGCCGCAACCAGCGTTCGATGAGTGTTTCTCGCTCCCGCGACTTTGCCTCCTTTTCTTGCCTCTAGCACAAAGGAAAATAAGCATTTCACTTCCACAAAAGCACCGAATCCCGCCGAGGAACCCCAAACCCCTCTCTACCGCTCAAACTCCACCACCTTAGCAAATGTGCCAACACCACCATGTGTATATCACCATGTGTATGTGTGTTAGGATTTTCACAATCATTTTTCTAAAGGAGTTAATGTTGACGGTAGATAAGTGTCAATTTTAACCACCAACGAAACATGAAAAAGGACCTAAACGTAATTACCATTTAGATATAGGGCTTTACTGACAGAATTCCATAAGTTTTAGTGAATGTCTATTTCTGTAGGGTGTCAGCTGAAATGAACCAAGGAAGACCCACATATTAGGTTTACATAGAGACAAAAGGGCTACGCATAACTTTTCTGTAATCTGGAAGGTACGAGAAGACTCTGGAAACAAATGGGAGGCAAAATGGGCTCGAAAGCCGGGCGGTCGCCCAAGGGGTGGGGGCGCCCGCCCCACCTGCAGAGCCAATCAGGCTCCGTCTCGCGGATCATGCCTCCACCGCCTTTGAGGATGAATATTAATCATAGATCAAGGTCGGTTTGATCTGAGAGCTGTGGTGCTTCCTAGAGGGCTATATAAGCAAGGCCCCTGGCCCCTGGAGTAGGCATCCCCCAAAACCCTAATTCATTATCTCCTAGCCAGGATCAGGTGAGAGGTGTCCCATGAAAGGATGACCTCCCTAGGGGATTAGGTCTAGCTTCTTCAATGTAGTAGATTAGTATCTTGGGAGAGAGGGTCGAGTTGGGATCTTGCTCAAGGTTCTGGATCTAGTCATGGAGGCTTGGTAAAGCCTTGTATCTTCACTTCAACATTCTATAAGACTTATACTTATTCTCTTATTTACATGGCTATGCTTACTTTGAATATATCTTGCTAGTTGAGTTTATCATTCCTTTTGTGTGCTAGTTCATAGAGCGCTTAGCCTTCTAGTTTATCGACTAGGCTAGGTAGCCGAGCCTCGTGTAAGCGTGGTGCTTACATGATGCTCTGCCTATGAGTACACCCTGTTCCCTAGCTGTATGGTAGTTATGGGAGGTGACAGCCACGTCCATATCTATCGAGCAGGTTCTTAAATTGTAGGACCGTAGTCACATCAGTAGAGGTATCCTTTGTGGTGCTCTCTCCTATCTAGTGGCGTCCCAAAGTGCACAAGAGTGTGGTAAGTCTTAGAATAGTTAGGTATACCTTTACTATGTGATAAGAATATCATAGGAATCTACCTCACCCGTTGACCTCCCAAGTTAACTAGTTGCATATCTTTAGTGACCTATCCCATGTGTGTTATATTACATAAATCCTATCATTTCATATATCATTTAGCCCTACTATAGTCTAGTTGGTTTACTAAGTTAGAAGATACATGATGGTGAATTATCATATTCTTTAACCCTTGCTTCCCTGTGGTAAAATATAAATAACGATACCTGGTTTACTCTCGGTAAAATGCTACAATGGTATATTCTGTGCACTTGCGGAATCCTTCATATTTTAGTTGCACTTAATTTATACCAACAGTTAACCACTCAACTTGCCACGCCACTCGATTCCAGCAACGATGCAAAGTTAGATCACTCGAGTGGCACTAGATGACCGATATGCAAACAAGTTTGCCCCTCTTAATAGTACGGCCATCTATCCTAAACCCGGTCATCAACTTCTCTACATATCTATGACCGGTGAAATAGAAATGCCCTAGGTTATACCTTTGCCTTGCGCATTCTACTCCATCTCCTTCAACGTTGATGCAACACATGCACCAACCATATCACAAATGATATGATCCACATCATATCATCATGTGACCTTGTTGGTCCATCGATCTTGACCTCACTTTCTCTTCACCATTGCGTCGGTCCATTGGTGCCAAGTCTTGCTCAAGATTCACCGCTCCGCGGTCCATCGCTCCAAATTCTCCGACTTGCCCTTCACACTTGCAACCGGTCCATCAAGCCAAGCCTCATCTTGATCTTCGCCACCTTGGTCACATGACTCCATGTCATGTCTCATATGCAATGAGCTCGTTCATGACACAATAACATGTGGACTAATTCCCTGTGTATCTCACATAAACACAATTAGTCCACCTAAGATTTTCACTCAATTACCAAAACCAAACAAGGACCTTTCACGCTGCTACTAAACCGCCGCCATCGCCGGATCCGGTCATCACCGACCTCCTACTGTCGGATCTAATCGTCACTAATGAAGCTGCAGCCGCATCCAAGGAGTTGGTGGATGCTCCATCTACACTTGCAACCGAGAAGAAGAAAGCTCCCCCTGCACCTGCTGTCGAGAAGAAAAAAGCTCCCCCGCCGTCGTCGACCAAAGCCACCTTCATAGCTGGTGATCCCAAGCAGCTTCCCCGACCACCACAGGCAAAAGGTTTTAACCCCAAGCGCCACTGCTTGAAGATATCAGTAGCCGAGAAGCCTGGCCGCAAAAATTCTCCAGGGTCAGTACTCAGATCTGAAGCTTTTAAACTTGATGATGATGAATATTGTTTGTGTCGTTATTATGTGCAAGTTTAGTGGTAGAAGTTACCAATTTAGTGTTTTGCAGTAGCTTATATTTGAATTGGTGTTACCAATTCAGTAGATCTAAAGCTTTTATGAACTGGTGTTGTGCTTTTATATATTGGGTAGTAATTAAATATTTATGTGGTTAACTATAGGCTCAAAAAATGTTAGAATCTAGTGCAAACAACAGCCAAGCTCCTATGTCTCAGGGCTCTCAACCTGAGTCTGTATTGCATCTAGAATCTGTCAACGAATCAGAAGCAATTGAAATAGATGATGAAGAAGACGAGATTAAAATGGAACCATCAGAAATGGAAGATTTGCTGAGGTTGGGTCAAAGAGAAAGCTCACATCTGTTGTTTGGAAGGAGTTCAAGAGAATTAGATGGCATGGCAAAATAAAGGCAAAAATGCATTTACTGCAGCAGCAAGCTTGGAGGAGAAACAAGGGATGGGACTAAGCACCTTCACGTTCACTTGAAGTCATGCACTCTTAAGGAAGATTAAGTTGGGAGGAAAAAAGACACTGTTCAAACATCATTGAGGTTTGGTACCACAGATGTAGGGACAGTTTCTATAGAGAACTACACCTTTGATCAAGACATAGCTAGAAAAGAACTTGCTGATATGATTGTGCTACATGAGTATCCCTTGAGCATGGTTGACTATGCTGGTTTTAGAATATTTGTACATGCACTCCAACCCTTGTTCAAGATTGGCACCAGAAACACATTAAGGTATATATAGTGTGACTTTGTACATGCTTTTGTATATAGTGTGCTTATGCCAATTACAACCTGCTTTCTAATCTTTTGTGCATATATTTCATTATTTTAGGAAGTACATCCTTGAATAGTATGAAGTGGAGAAGAAGAAAGCCATTCAATATATGGCTGGAATCAAGTCTAAGGTGGCAATCATTAGTGACATGTGGACTTCTGATAACCAGAAAAGGATACATGGCTATCACAAACACACTTTATTGATGAGGCTTGGACTCTAAGAAACATTATCATGAGGTGAGCCTAATAATTTCTTTTACATGCTATAATTTATAGCTTTTTGGCATGCTATAATTTACAGTTTTTTTTGACATGCTATAATTTATAGATTTTTTGACATGCTGCTCATAAAGTTTAGACTTTTACAGGTTTATTTATGTGCCAAGTCCACACACTCATGAAGTCATTGGTGACAGGTTTATTTATGTGCCAAGTCCACACACTCATGAAGTCATTGGTGATGAACTGTATGACTCCCTTGTTGACTAGAATATTGATGAGAAGGTATCAACCATCATGCTTGACAATTGCAGTTCAAAGGATGCAACAATTCCTTACCTTGTTAGAAAGATTGGAAAAACTAAGCTTATGGCTGATGAAAAGTTTTTACACATGCGTTGTTGTGCACATATCCTTAATGTGATTGTTAAGGATGGACTAGAAAAACTAAAAGATGCCATTGAAAACTTTCGTGATAGCGTAGCTTACTGGACAGCCACACCAAAAAGGGTACAGAAATTTGAGGAGATAGCTAAGTACGCGAATGTTAAAATTGAGAAGAAAATTGCACTGGATTGTAAGACAAGATGGAATTCAACTTACATAATGCTTAGTACTGCATTGCCAAGGCTGTTTTCATGAGAGCAAGCCGTGTAGATAGGCAATATACTTGCTGCCCCACTGAGGAAGAATTTCAGTTTGCTGCTGATGTGACTGCAAGGCTTAAAATTTTAACGACATTTCTGTCCTGTTCTCTAGAACTGACTATGTGACTGCAAACATGTTCTTCTACAAGATTTTTGAGGTTAGAAGTAAAATTAGGGAATGGTCATCTTGTGGTAACCCATTGATAGAAGAAATGTTTGATAACATGGAAGCCAAGTTTAGAAAATATTGGATAGAAATTCAAGGTCTGATGGGCATTACCACCCTTCTTGACTCTAGATTTAAACATCATATGCTTCTATACTGCTTTGAAGTGTTACAAGTGACAAACTCTGATGAAGAGGTTGCTAAAGTGAAGGACATATTGAGTGATTTGATGCTAGAGTATCACACAGATAAGGATGTAGGTACAAATAGCAGTAGCATCAAACCCACAATGGAGAACTTAGGATTTCTGTCATCCTTCAGTGCATGTGTTGCAAGTTCACAACCATCGGCATTGAGGTTTAAATCTAAACTAGATCGATACTTAGAGGATGATACGGTAGACATATAGACCGAAGGCTTCAGTGTTTTGGACTAGTGGAAGGTTGCAGGAACACGCTATCCTACTTTGAGGATGATAGCTAGGGATATTTTTGCAATTCCAATTACAACTGTTGCTTCAGAATCTGCATTCAGCACTAGCGGGAGAGTACTTAGCGAGCATCGCAGCAGGCCTACTTCTCATATGTTGGAGGATCTAATGTGTTCACAAGATTGCATTAGAAATAAATACAAAGGTCTGTTTGTTGACCAATTTACATTTTCTTTCTCATGCATTTGAATGTTTTATTGTAAAAAACAGGAAAGTAAAATTATCTTTTGTGCAGGAGTCCTCACCGATGAAGGTAAACCTGCTAGCTTTTGGTCTTGTCTCAATGAAGTTCAAGAGGGGCTTCAGGTAATTGTTTTGGACTAAAAACATTCCATTTCTGCTTTTTTCTTCATTGTTTCAACATTGCCTACTTAACTACTCATTTCTCATGCTTATGCAGGAGTTGAAACACTGAATCCATCGCTCCAACCTTCACTGGATGCTTCCCTTTGGCAGGATCAACAATCAAGCTAGCGTGCAATTGCAAGTGCATTTTGTTATATGCTCACACAACCCAACCAATAACTATTTATGTAATAGTCCGGTTTGTAATGTGTGATAACACTGTGGTATTGTGTTGCTGCTTAGAACTTGATGCCTACTAGTTGTTGCTATGACTGAGTGACTAAGCCTATGGGCTAACAATGTATTTTGGTGTCGAATTGTTGATGCCTTGATGGGATGGAACATGGTTAGTGGATGTGTAATCTGTTAGGCTACTAGACATTGAACTTGTTATCAATCAGTTAAGACCTTATGCTACACTGAATCTCTATTTATTTTTCATTTTTAAACTAGAAGTATTGTCCTACTGGACATTTTGTTGTGTTATTATGGCATGTAATGTTGATTATACATGGGTGTGTACTCGGGTACGGGTACCCGACGGGTATGAAATCCCCAGTTGGGGACGGGGACGGGGAAAATCTATCCCTGTGAACAGAACAGGGATGAGGACGGGATAGATTTTAGATCATGGGGATGAGAACATTCTGCCAATACCCATCAGGGACATACCTGTTGCCATCTTTACTCATGAGATCTTCACCGAAAACCGCGTCACCATTGTTGCAGCTGCCGGAGTTGGCCCAGAGGAAGATAAACCCATCAATGGGCATACTTACTGTCACACCCGGCTTTAAGGATAAAACCAGATATACACTATATGTGAAATAAAGGAGTCAAATCTCACATATAGCCACAAATAAGTGTAATATCAAGAGACAAATGCTTAATATACATAACACAATAGTATATAATATACCTTAGAGAGCAACACAGCGGAAAGACAACTCCGAACACCGGGTGTAGACTTCACTCCAGGAACAAACTGACTGGTTGATCACAAGCCTAAAAACTCCAGAGACTATCCTGAGGTGTGGGAAATAGCAAGAGTGAGTCCATGTTGAACTCAGCAAATATATCATGGGTTTCATGAGGCTCAAAAGGTTAGGTGCTGGTTTACTGCATTTAGCTTTTATTCATCATTTGCTTAGCAAATTGAGTAGCAACAAGATAACTAAATTCCCATTATAAACCAATGATCAATTGTAATAAGAATAATAAAATAGCACTTAACATAAGCATAATAATATCAACCATAATAAGCATGATATAACAATAGTGAATATGTATTCTGTAAGAATCCCCAAGGCCGCCCGTGTCCGTGGGCACGGCTAGTATACCAGTTTTTAACTCTGCGCAGAGGTGTACACTTTCACTATGAGTCATGACTTCCAAATGCATGGGTTAGCTAGGCCCAAAACACCGAAAATCATATAAAGCCATTTAAAAGTTCGTCTAATAAGTTAGGGCCGCTAAGGATTCTCAATTGAAAAGCATGAACCTCCCTCCAAGGGGCGACTTACAAAAGACTGCACCCACCTTGGCAGGCCAAGACCATACTAGACATGACCCCTCTTGCGCCTTTCGGTAACCACTAACAAGCTAGAAAAGGTCTCTTAAACAACTAGAGCCAGAGCCATATAGCCCTCACAGCTGTACTGTGAATCTCGGTTATCACTTACAGATAAGTCCTTACGGAGAGAAACTAGAGCAACATAAAAACAACATAATTCTCTAGCACCCTTTAACAGTATTTAAATCATCTTAATAGTTGGTTGCACAATTCATTAGTCATATTACAAGATCATTGTTTATTATTAAGCACTAGCAATAGCTACCCAATGCAAATCCCATAGGCAACAAGGAATCAGGGTATCAACAGCTAAGTTATAATATCTACGGTTGTCAAGGAGGACACATGCATATGTATTATGATTATAATGAATAGGATAACAAGGATGGTCCCATGCTATACTTGCCTTAAACTCGGGTCTTCCGCTGGTTCTTAACCTCCAAACGATTGCTTCTTGATCACCAACGCAAAGCTCACCATTTGAACATGGTCGTAGAGCACCACACAAGCATCCATGCAATCATACACAAAGCAAGCGGTAGGACTAAATTTAGAACAATACACCAAACAATTAAAGAGATTTGAAAACTAACCTACGCGTTGCCACGAGCAAACAGACGTGGAAAACACACTAATCGGAGCTACGGTAAAAGAGATACATACATCTACCGAAAGAGGTATAAAAGACTACATGCTTGGATTGTTTAAATAAAATCAAACTATGTGAATATATTCATAAATAAATATCGACGTACTATCTAAGGTAGTTTAAACTATAAATTTCCAAAGGATAAATTTATTTGTGCGAACATCTATTTAAATTATATGATGGGTGTTCAACCTGGAAATTTGCAATTTTAAAACATATTTATATTGTTAATTAATCATATTAATATTTACGCACAAACGTCAAAGTGTAACCCTATGTTGCTTTTAATTTGAAAAACTGGTTACATGCATATTAAACAATTTAATATTTGACTATACATGGAAAAATACATGTGACATGGTAAACATCATCCCTAATCTGTAGTTTATGGTCGGCACGGTCGTAACGCAACAAGAACTGAGTTAAAATTAGATTGCTTTCAATTGCGAAGCTATTAAATAAATATATTAATCTAATCACTATTTAAATTAATAAATTTATAATCAAGTGACATGATAAAGGTTACCACTACTGCATAGAGCGCGACAACGCGAATCTAACGCAACTGGAATGACTCGAAACGGAATTAAAACGAAGAAACGGTGGAGAGCGGTTGATAACTATGGGTGATGTATTTCTACCGTATTTTCTTGATTTGTTTTTCTGAAAGAAAGCGGCCATAATACATGTATGACATCAGGATGACATCATCTGGCTAGCAAATCAAACAGGGCGTGTGCATGGCCAGGCTGCTCTGCCGTTGGATAAACCACATGTAACAGGACTTAGACGGGGAGCAAGCGCAAGCGACCATGGACATACCTCCGCCTTCAATTTGATCAGAGGACGAGCAAGGGTGGCGCGGGGCGTGAGATGGCGGTCCTGCGAAGGTGCGGCGATGGTGAGCATGCGACACAGAATGGGAGGGAGAAATAGGAATACACCTACAGCTTCGGAACCTCAAATCGGTGCTCCGCAAATGGACCTCGACGACTGCGGGGCAACGGAGAGCGCACGCTGCGACGTCGACTTCATCGGCGAGAACCAACCGCGGCGCTGGTCCAGCTAGGGCCTAGGGCGGCGTATATAGATGTGAAACGGGGTACGGCACAAGGTCTCTGCTTATATATATATATATATATATATATATATATATATATATATATATATATATATATATATATATATATATATATATATAGACACACACACGGGTGTCGAGCGTGGGCTCGCTGGCCAATAGGCCCAAAGGAGAGAAGGTGAAGTTTGTCCTTTTTATTTTCTTTTTCTTTTGTTTCCTGATTTCCAACCACAATTTTCAAAAGAGTTTTAAATTAGAATTAATTTCTAGAAAAACCACACCACTCAATAAACAATATGCAACAGCATGAATGCATCACATGTATCTAAACCTTATATTTGATTTTAATTTCCATATAAAATATTATTTTCCTATGTTTTCATGTGAGCCAAAAAAAATACAAAATTAATCATTTTAGCTCTATTTCAAAAGAGGCAAATTTTATGGTGTTACACTTACCAGGATACCATCAAGAATCGAAGATGTAAATATATGCTAACAAGTACTATTTCCTATAATAGTAATTACCACGGTCGTCAATCTAGAGATCCCCACCTCCTACGGCCTCTGTAGAGGTCGTTGGCGGGAGGAATCAGATGGATTGACAATCAGCGTTGGAAAAGTCCACATTATCTCCCTTAACTTTTACGAAAGTCTGTTTTTTCTCTTTGAACTCTAAAACAAGATAAACCACCTCCTTAAACTTTTAAAATCGTTCGTTTTAGCTCTCTAACCAGTTATAAGCGATTTTCAAAGGTGGTTTTGTCTTTTTTTCTTTTTTATTTATTTCAGCTAAATCTTTGAAAAATCATAGTAAATCATATAAAAATCATAAAATGAAAAATTCAATTTTGTTGGACTCCACGTGAGTATGGTATACTTTAGTACAAATTTTTTTTTACTGTAGCTTTAGATATATGCTTTTCTATAATTAATTCCTAGTTGCAGTGTCTATGATCCAGTTATGGTCAAATTTTTATGGTGGGCTAATAATCGCATGCTTGAACTGTAGTAAAAATTTCATACTTATTGGATCATGAATGACTTAGTTATAGATTTATAAATACTTTTTAACAAGCATACACCTAAATAAATCTATAACTATTTATAAATCTATAACTAAGTCATACATGATCCAATGAGTATGAAATTTTTACAACAGTTCAAGCATACAATAATTAGCTCACAATAAAAATTTCACCACAATTGGACTATAGAAACTGTAGCTAGTATTTAATTATAAAAAAGCATAGATATAAAGCTACAACAAAAAATTTGTACTAAAACATACCATATTATATGTTCACTGTGTAGATCTACTCATGTGGAGTCCAATAAAATTGAATTTTTTATTCTATGATTTTTTGTGATTTACTATGACTTTTCAAAGATTTAGCCAAAATAAATAAAAAAGAAAAAAACAAAATCACCTTTGAAAACCGCTTATAACCGGTCATGGAGGTAAAACGAACGGTTTTAAAAGTTTAGAGAGGTGGTTTACCCGGTTTTAGAGTTTAGAGAGAAAAAGTGGACTTCCATAAAAATTAAGGTAACGTGGACTTTTTCCTTCACCGCAGATATACCTTGCCCCGGCTCCGAGCATCCGATTTTGAAGGGGAAAGGCCTAGTATTGAGATTCTTGCATATGGGCTGCCTACGAGAGGTTCAACTAAACATGCCCATAAAGCGTAAACAGAAGACCCGTGGGACGAGGAAGTGGAAGACTGTGTAAGAAGAGAGCAAATGAAACGGCAGAGTTGAAGAAAACATCGGCTAATTCTGTTTTTAAGATTTCGACGAAGTCATCATTCCCTCGTTATTCCAACAGTTGCGATTAAGATAAGACAATCCAGTCGGACCTGAAGGTGACATGTAGGATTTGTTCAATGCCTGAGATAAAAATAACACACACTGCGCGTGATTCTAGCGACAGGGCGTGAGAAAAATAAATAAACCTGATATGAATTTTCGGCATGACGTGGACAGGGCGATTTCTAGCGATGGCCCGGTCAAGAGCAGAAGCGATTTCTAGCGAACTAGAGACGCCAGTCGTGAAGTATTTTGAACCTTTCGCATCTAATTAGGCCGGCGAAGATCATGACTTTAGCAACTCCGGATCCTTGGTCTTTGGATGTTTGTGCTGTATGTTTCGTCTCATCTCATTGGATTTATCGTAATTAAACAATAACAAGTCAAAGCAACTATTTCTACTTTTTGTTAGAGATTACTCTCCCTGTCCAAAAGATATATCACTCTAATCTGAGCATGTTTGGATCTATTAATAATAATAGTTAGCATCTAAAATTAGTAGTTGGGATCCAAAGAGATGGTGTATATTTTGTCTTGGAGTCTAAATTTAGATTTTTTTTAGGAAAAACAGGACTCCAATGGGTATTGTGTCCAGTAATCCAAAATAAAAAGCCATATATCTCGTACTTAGAGATGGCAATGGGTACCCGAAACCCGAGTACCCGACGGGTATTACCCGATAAAGAGGTGGGTATGGGATAAATTTTCTACCCATGGGTACGTTATTGGGCAAAATCCTATACCCATCGGGTATGGCGGGTATGGGTGCGGGTGTATACTACACATACCCGCATACCTGCGGGTAAGACATACCCGTAAAATTAACTAGCCAACCTCAGTTATTTTAGCGCATATAAATCATAAATTTGGCCCATTGAGACATCCACTATATTTCTAGTAGATTGCCTTTGTTGTAATGATGCTAATAATGTTTGTTAGCATGTTTGTAACTTGTTGGAAGCTTAGAATGATTTATTTTTGCATGTGACTATTTGATATTTTTAGGTAATTTTCGGGTATGCTATCGGGTACGGGTTACCCATCGGGTGAGAATTACCCGACGGGTACGGATATGGAACTATTTTTTTACCCGCATGCGGGTACGGGTAAAATTTTGTGGGTGCGGGTACGGGTACGGGTGGGCACTGCCCGTCGGGTACGTACCCGTTGCCATCTCTACTCGTACTTACCCTATCTAGAAATAGCACGCCGCAGCCGCTCACTATTCCTCTTCCCTTCTTGAATTTCTGTTTGGTGCTTCCTTCCCCGCACGAATTCTAATGTCGCTATCTAAAAATAGCATGTTTTCAAATATACCAGAGGCAAAATAGCTAGACTATTGTAGAGTCCTCCTTTTTTTTAGGATTTTTCTATTTTACACCATGGCTAAAACGAGGAATTTGGCTATTAGTTTAAGATGACTCTTGGAGTTGCTCTAACTATTAGCAAAGTGAAGGTGCTAACAATTAGTTGATTAAAGCAACTCCAAAAGACTTTTTATACCTTTCCCAATTTATAATAATATAAAGATTTTGGTGAAAAAATATCCTACAACAGTCTCTTCAATTGGATATCAAATATAGACTTCCACTATTCCAGATTTATCACTTGCTAAAGATGAAAAAGCAAGGATGACTCTCCAAAGTGCACGCAAATTGTAGAAAAGTGATTGTAAAGTACAAAATATAGGAAGCAATTTTTACTAAAAATAACTCTGGAAGTGATGATTTAGAAAGTAAATTTAGGAAGACTCCTCGAGATGCTCCAAAAAGATAATTGGTAAACCAATGAGTTTTTCAAGTGGCTAAAAGAGTTAGGTTCCTCCAATGGTTTTTAAAATCTAGCTTCTAAAAATAGAAGACAATTTTGCATTAGGAATCTCATACTATTGCCAAGTCATCGTAACTATTTTTTTTACTTCTTTCTCTTTTATACATTTGTATTGGAAACCTTGCCGAAAAAAAGATGGTCATCGATATTGTGAGAGGGGGAGAGTGGAATATCCTGCTCATTGATTTCTTCGTCATCACTCATCACACAGGCAGGCTGTATGCCATGTGTCGACGGAGAACATTCACAAGGCAACAAAAAACACCCTTTGCATTCGTGAGTGCCGCATTGACCACACTGCATGCGGCCCACGAGGCCGATTGTTCCTTCCGGCTGCAGCTCGCAGCTATCCCACTACTAGCAGAGTAGCAGCGGACATGTAAGCTCGAGGAATCGGGTTGGTAATTTCTAAGATACTCGATACAAATCGCGTCATTAGTAAATCCTTCCACCCATCAGCATGACTATTTTATATATTAAATTATACCGCTCCCTCCCGAGTCCATTATCCCGTCCTCAATTTCGGAGTTTAACAATTTAAGAGATGTATATAAAAAGTTGTATACAAATTTAGAGTGCCTATATAATATATCTAATCAAAATTACTTATGTCTTCTAGTAATATTTGTTCATTTTTTTCTAACATGTATACGTAGTTGTTTGTAATATCTATTAATAGTTTTCTATCTGCATCACACCTCTATAATAATGTTCGAGACATGTATATGCATGGTCTGCATGACACACATAGTACATGCATATCTTAACTTAATCATTTTTGTATTAACAATGACAGAAGTGGTTAATTTAGAAGTATATATAGTATTGTAGCATATTCTTTTTATTACAAAAGAGGTAGGTAATTTAGACACACATTTAGGATTTTTTTTATGTTATTCTTAGTAAGGAGAAGTCTATTTTTTAGAACTATTATCCAAGTTTTTTGGTCGGGTAGCTACCAAGCTTTGACCATTGATCTATTAATACCAAACAAATCTAGCCAAGTGATTTTTTGGTCAGGTAACTAGGATTATTTTATTTTCATCATTAACTTTTGAAACCAGATAGGTGGCCAAATTTGTTTGCTATTAATAGTTTAGTGCTCAAAGATTCCTACCCTAAGAGTTGCATGGCCAAAAACAAACATATACAATAGTTGGATATTTAAAATTGGACTTCTCCAATATAAAGAAATTTCAAATCGAGGAAGGAGATTGTTGATTGTAACAAAATGGCCTTTGTATTGTTTGATACACAGCTTGCTTGTTTCAACCGGTATTGTAGCAACTACAAGTTGAAATATTCATGGCTATGCGTGCTAAAAAATGGCTAATTGTGGCAAAACCGGTTGATTTAGAAGTGTGCATAGAGGGCACTTTGGATTTTCTCTTTCAAAATGTAATATGGAAGTAATTAATATGTATATGCATAATGTTGATTATGAGAAAATTTCACAAAGCACACATGTATTAGGTATCAAGATGAATGCATATCATGCTACTTGTCCATTACTTCATGTACTTTACTCATCGTCTGCCCATGTCTAGTTCAACAATACAATGCAGTTGGATTACTGCTAAGTAAAGATAACTAGATTTATATTATCCGTCACATCTAGTTAAATTCATCTCAAACACTTATTACTACTGTTAGAGATCACTAGATCATGAAATTCATCATATCTCAAACATGCATTGCTACTAGTATCAAAATAATATGATAACCATACTTAGTACCAATAACTACATCATCACAAATTAAGCATACCTAGTTCATCATGAATTAAACATGACTAGTTCATCATGAATTATTCAAGTTCATCGCCATTACCAACTAGTTATTCACCACAAATAATACAATTATGTCTATGTCATCATCATAACTACCCAACTAATGGCTAGAACATAACCATAACTAATAAACTAACCTAGTCCATAGCTAACTAAGGAACCACTCTCCACAAGACAAAAAAACTACAAATTCATTCATAACAAGTTATGTCAGCACTTACACTACCTATAATCCAACACACCTCCACATTCTATGTGAGTAGGCAAGGCAACATAATTAAGAAGAAAAAGAACATAACGAAGAGCAGCACGACTTGGATGATGATGGCAACAACGAGTGTACATACAACAGCAACATGCGTAATGACATTGGCGATGCCAATGATACTACATCATCGAGAAGGAAATAGGAGGCGGGGACTTGAGAGAGTAAGAGGGAAGACAATATGGGGAGGTGGTTGTGGGATTACTGGATCTGTGAGGAGGAGAGGTGAAGGGAGGATGATTTGGTGGTATAGAGGGTTGGGATTAGAGTTAGGGGAAGCTAGAACTAGCAAGTTTCAAATAAGGAGGTAGGGTTTGGGGGCATTAATAGAGGAGGAAGGATATGCATACATATATCCATGTCGACACTGATCTAGTGTAGGCACAATGCTAGGTATCTATGCCATCACTTGGTTAGCACCATCACATATTTATAGTGACTATATGTGTTGGTTTTGTCCCAAAGCCCACACACACCCGTGTGTGTCTCTTTTCATGTCACAAATAGGCCAATGACACACCATCACTGGCACTAATGAACTAGTGTGAATGGTTCACTACAATAATGACTCTGCTACCAGTCACAATTAAGCATCTCAAGGTCGTCATGGACTGCAAACTCAATCTCTCACACTTGGGTGATTTTCTAGGCTCTCTATCCCTATGTTGATATTTGGTACACATGTCGTAAAGATGGCAATGGGCCCTGATCCCAGATTCCCGCGGGAAATTTCCCCATTAGGGGACGAGGATGGAGCTAGATTGTTCCCCACGGGGATGAATTTGGTAGGAAATCTGTCCCCGTCAGGGATGACGGGGATGTGGATGGTTGGCTGCTCCCCGACCCCGATCCTCGTCGCCCCGTCCTGCCAAAGCACCAGGCGTCTAGGCCCATGTACTGCAACTGAGTATATATACGCACAACCAACTCTCTAACCCTAGTTCCCCAATCCTCAATCTGACGCAGTCATGCAGTGCATCACTCCTCTGCTGCGACGCTGCTACCTCCACTTTCCATCTCTCCATCCCTCTCGGTGTCCACTCGCCACCCTCTACTGCGACGTCGCTGCCTACACCACTCACTTTGCTCCGTGTCCGACGCCGCTACATCTCTCCATGTCCGACGTTGATACATCTCTCAGTGTCCACTCGCCAGGACATGGGACATCGTCCGCCGCCCGCAGGAGCCAGCCGCCCGCCTGCCTCGTCAGAGCCACCATCTGCGAGGCGCAATAGCCATGCCTGCCGCCAAACGCCTGCTGAATTGCTTAGACTTGCTATGAATCTATGATGTGTCTGTAAATTTTTTCGTGTAGTCATGTTTCTATGATTTGGTACATTGCTTGTTGTGCTTGGGGACGGGTATCCCCGCGGGGATTAAATCCCCTACGGGGAATGGGGATGGTGGCCTGTTTCCTGATGGGGAATTCCCCGTTGCCATCTTTAATATGTCGCCACATATGGAAAACTATATACAAAGGGTGCGATCCAAATTAAACTTGATCCCAAATGGCAGTGCTTATGGAACCATTGTCTATCTTGGCGACCTCCTACTACTACATAAATGATTTCGCGGGACACTACCAATAAATAACAAAGTCACAAAATACCTGAGGATTTTTGGAAGCAGTCACTTTATTTATAGAGGCGGTCGCAAAATGACGTCTCGCAAAATAGATTTACAGAGGCGGTCAAAAGTAGCCCATCTCCAAAAATCTATTAATAGAGATGTGCCTCTTAAAAGGCACGTTTTGGTTATCGAGTGAAGCCCATTCGGCCCCCCTAGCCCACAACCGAACCCTAGCATATATAATAGTGTTCAACCTACACCACCCACACCCTAGCCGCAAGCCACCCTGTGAAGTCTCGAGCCCATCCATTTCTCTCCTTTCTCTGTCTGCGCGGAGTCTTGAGTGAAGTTCACTAGCAACTTCAGCATTCCCCTCCAGCAGCAAGGCGGTGTGACGAGGGGGCTCGCGGCGGCACAGTGACGGGAACTTGTGACCGCCTGTGATCACGATAGCGGGGGGCTCGCGGCCATCCCGATCTGAGGAGCGGCGGCGATGGGGCTCGCTACCGACTGAATCTAAGCATTAGCGGCATCACACGTGGATCTGATGAGCGCCGGTGGAGTCGGCGCGTCGATGGGCTCGGCGGGCCTCGTCGATAGGCTTAGTGCGTCCCATCGACATGCTCACTTTTTTATTTTTTATTGATTAGAGGCGCGCATATGGTTGTCTCCGTAGATCTTGATTAACACAGGCGTTGAAATGCAGACGGATGGCTTGCCCGCCTGCATTAATGGATTTTGACCGACTGCAAAAATCTCTACTGTAGTAGTGTCCACCAGCTTCGACGCAATGGAGCATCATTGACTATATCGCATCATTGCCGCCTATTTGTTTTATGTTCATGCTTTTTCACACCCTGTTTCTTCTCAAAGCACACATATATGAGCTCTTCCAATACAATTACATTTTGTAGGATAAATGCATTTTGCAACAAAATTTTGCACATATAAAAGTAGATATTATAGCAACCTATGGGAGCATGCCCGTCAACTCTTGAGAGGCATTTTCTCTTGTAATTCTTGTCTTTTCAATATCTCTTTTCTCGAGAAATGCTAATGCTCAATCAACTTTTACAACGGTTAATACCTGTTCCCCTGGTGCATAAGGATCCATGGCCAAGGAGCTCATTCCCTATCTCCAACAAGTCTTTGGCAATGTTAGGGCTTAGGGCTCGACATTATTCTCGGGGTTCTTTAAAATCATCGGGCTTCTGGATGACAGTCGGGTGGCTAACTACGGTGGATGGCGTGGGGGCTAGATAGCAAAGATATAAGCACCGTTGGCTATGGGAGCTGAGGACTGCAATTTTGGCACGTTAGCATAGTGACGTTTGGAAGTCACTAAAGACTGGATTGCGTGTGAATGAGCAAGATGGGTATAAGACAAGACATTATAGAGAGGAAGAGCTTTTTTTACGAAAAAAGAGAGGAAGAACGTCACAAAGTTGAAGATGTAGATGGACCATCGATCTCAGTTTGACGAGCAAAAGTATAAGAAATTATAGCCTAATACATTATTGCGTGTTTAAGATATATATGTAGCCTAATACATTAGGACAAATGTCGTTGTCTTTGTTTTTGTCATCTCGCATGACATGACACAATATAGAAGCAACAAGAACAAACTCATCATTTGTTCAACGAAGACCAGATCATATTCGCCATTAAAAAAAACCGCAAAGCCTTTGCCTACTCAATGCTCGTGGCCATTTCTTTACTCCCGACTCCACGGCAGTATCAGCCCCACCAGGCATTCAGACAGCGACTCACGCGTGGGAAGGAGTCCACCTTTCTTTCTCCTCCAGTCCTCCTCGCGGCGTCCGCAGTTCCGTTCCGCTCCAACCCTGGTGGCTGGTGTGGCCTTGGGCTGACCGCGGCCGCGACATACGCACGCGCGCCGCGAACCCCATCCACACGACACTCCTGGGGCGCGCACTGCAGCCCGCCGGCCGGGTTGACTTGACTCCGGCGGGGACACGTTCTTACGTGCTTTCGCCGGCGCGGGTTGGCGTGGCGGTCGGGCTCGGCTCAGATCCTCCAAAGATTGGATTCTGGAAGAGTGCGCTATTGGTGGCGGAGCTTCCTCCTGGCGTTGACCCCGGCCGAGTTCTCGCAGGCGCGTGTGAAGGGGGTGCACCGTTGCTGTTCCTGGCAGCTCCTACCCAGGAGCCGGCATCGGGGCGGTCGGATCGGTCGATGTGTCGCCGGTAGATTGGCCGGCGGCAGCGGACGGAGGAGATGGGGAACTGCATGGACAAGGCGGTGCCGGTGGACCACAACAGCTCCTGTGAGTGCACCTCCACGAGCCTCTTCTCGCTGGATTTCTAAGCAACTGTTTCTTGCTTGCTTGCTCTGTGTATCGTCTCGTCTGATCCCTTAGGCAGATCCGGCGTAATGGCTGGCTGCTCCGGGGAGGCTGGACAGGGCGCTCCTGCCTTACGGGTTCAATTCCGTTGGGTTCTAATTGGTGGATGGATTTGCTAAGCGAGACGCACGCCTTTTCCTTCACCATGATTGGGTGTTGTGTTGCTACCGCTGCTAGCCTTTTGCTGCCTATTCTTGTGTATGCTTGTCTATGTGCCTTTCTTCTTTTCCTTACTTATTATTACTATATGGAGTGCTAGCTATTGATTTTCAGTACCGTATGGGGATTTCATTCATAGAAGAGGAAATAAGTTTTGTTTTTAGATTGAAGGAGTTAACATTTTCCATTTTCCAGTTGGGAATTAATTACCCACTTATAAGCAGAGAGTGTCAAATTGGTATTATGATACACCCAGCCATAATGTTGTTCGAATCATAGAATTTAGTCCCAACTAATGGAGTGGCCTTGGCAGCAAGTGTCTCGTTATATTATCTAAAAAAGAGCAGCACCCTTGCTTTATCTTGTTAAAAGTTGGAATTAGTTCTCTCTATAAAACAAAGATGCGTAGCTCTCCTGCGCATTCGAGAAAAAAAAAGTTGGAATTAGCATATGCTTGTCTGACAGAAATGGAAACCTGTTTCCTGGATTTATGTTTATTAGGCACAGAAGTTTCAGTTTGGAAGGTGGAACTTACCAGTAATGACCATCATGTCTTGCTACTTGCCGATTTTGTAGATTGTAGTCCTATTAGCGAGGCCACTTTGTCTTCACATTTGTCCCTTTTTTTCAGAACTGTAGGAACTTGGCTGTTAATTAATCTGTAATTTGGTTCTTTATATGTGATACAATTTGGGCACAACTTGTGAAGTGTCTTCTGCAAGGCAGTGTCTGGCTAGGTTAGTTAATAACTCAGCCCCAGAGCTCCAATCTGTCAGAATTAGCATGGTTTTTCTGAGACAACAGGAACTTTGTTCCCTGAATTTTTACTTGTTTGGACAGCTAGAGACATTTCAGTTTGGCTGGTCGATGCTAGGAGTATAGTTGTGGCTGTTGCATC
The DNA here is from genome assembly GCA_038087645.1 of Saccharum hybrid cultivar R570. Taxonomy (NCBI): domain Eukaryota; kingdom Viridiplantae; phylum Streptophyta; class Magnoliopsida; order Poales; family Poaceae; genus Saccharum; species Saccharum hybrid cultivar. Next base: position 8,167,977 of record JAQSUU010000005.1, on the reverse strand, counting down.
TTGCTGATTTTTAATTTGTATTGTACGTCGTTACCATGGCCATCCTTATGTCTTGGACCACATTATCTGCAAAATTGAAGGAACTCGATCATTAATTAAACTAGCCACAAGTGATTGACTGTATGCTTTACACATTTTGTTTTGTGTTTATTGTTGACCCGTTAGATCAATCGAAATTAGGGAGCAAATCAATTTCATCATCCAACCCCTCAACAGTCAAAAGTGGTTCGACTCGGTCAACTTGGACTGTGGCCTCATACAAAGATAGTCGAGAGCTTCCTACTCCTAGGACAGAAGGGGAAATCTTGTCATCGCCAAATTTGAAGGCATTCTCATTTGGTGATCTCAAATCTGCATCGAAGAACTTTAGATCAGATAGTCTTATTGGGGAAGGAGGATTTGGCTATGTGTTCAAAGGCTGGATTGATGAGCAAACTCTTGCCCCTTCAAAGCCAGGAATTGGTATGGTTGTTGCCATCAAGAAGCTAAAACCAGAAGGTTTTCAGGGCCACAAGGAGTGGCTGGTATGTTTGTCAGTGCTTTAGCCCATATTCTCAGGTTTCTCGAGACCTCTCTGTTTGTATTTACTGGGGTTGCTCTCCTGCAGACAGAGGTTGACTACCTTGGCCAACTTCACCACCAGAATCTTGTCAGACTCATTGGTTATTGCTCAGATGGTGATAACCGACTCCTGGTGTATGAGTACATGCCTAAAGGAAGTTTGGAAAATCATCTATTCAGACGTATGTTTTTTATTCTAATGCAACCCTTTTCTTCTGAAATCTGTGTTTTTCTATTTCTACCTAGTTCAGCAGAAACTTTCTGTTGTTTTAGGAGGTGCTGATCCTTTACCCTGGGGAATAAGACTCAAAGTTGCAATTGGGGCCGCTAAGGGTTTATCATTTCTGCATGACGCTGAGAACCAAGTCATATATCGTGACTTCAAGGCATCAAACATTCTCCTTGACACGGTATACATGAAATGTCTACTCATCCTTGTTCTGGGCAAACTCCTATTTTGGCAAACTGTACATTGTTATATTCTTAACTTCTTTGCCCATTAATATAGGAGTTCAACGCAAAGCTTTCAGACTTTGGCTTGGCAAAAGCAGGTCCAACTGGGGATAGGACCCATGTTTCTACACAAGTCATGGGCACACGAGGTTATGCAGCTCCAGAATATGTTGCAACAGGTTAGAAAACAATCTAAATTTTGAGTGTAAGCCATGAACAATTCTGAAATAATGAAAACATGCCGAATGATAGGATGTGTTTACTTTATGCTTGCCATTTCTTCAACATTTTTTCGTTTATATCACCTTAAGTTCAATATAAGCTCTTAATTTGTATTAGCTAAGGTGGTATTTACTTTGAGCTAGTCTATCATATTTCGCCTATGTTGGAAACTTATTTACTTATGATCCAGGATCACATGCCTCTGTGCTAAGATAATGAAATCCAAATATTTCTTGTGTCACCTTTTAATTTTTCATTTTATGGTTCTAGAATTGGCAGTATTGCTGTAATGCCAGTACTATTGAACTGGTTTGCAAACAAACCACTCCAATCTACTGTATATTCCTAGTTTTGGTATGATGGTGTATACTTTGTAAAACGCCACTTCTGGTTTTTTGACTAAGATCTTTAACTTGCTAAAACGTGCCTTATCTTCTGTATGCTATCTTGGCCCTTAAAGAATTTTCATCTCTTAAAAAGATGGTCAACTCCATTTGTTAAAAAACTGTGAGTTTTTCACAAGATAAGTCTATATGTTCAAGATCCATTTTTGAATGTTGGGAGCATAGTTTTTAAGGCGTCGCCTAGGCGTCGCCTAGGCGACGACTTGGCGTCCGGGCGGGATTTGAAACCTGGCGTCGGGGTCGCCGCGGCTTCCCGGCGTATGGCGTCGCCTGGCGGTCGAAGGCGTCGCCTAGTCGTCCTTTTCGCTGAGGCGGACGCCGCGGGACGAACAGGCGCGAGAAAAGAGCGCCTCCGCGCGCTCGAGCGGACGGGAAAAGAGCGGCGCAATGTCCTCGCGCGGGAAAAGCAGCGGCGCCGTGCCTACACCTCCCGCCAAAGGCCCCGAATCCCCATCACATCTAGAGAGTGAGAGAGGGAAAGGAAGGAGAGAGGGAGAGAGGAGAGGGCGGCTGCGCACCTCAAATCCGGCGGCGGCGGCGGCGCAGGCGACTTCCCCGCGCGAGGCCGCCCGTCCGCCAGACCGCGAGACTCCGACAGTACGCCCCGTCCGCGATTCCGGCCCCGTCTGCGACCAAATCCCGCTCCATCCGCCGTGAGCCGCGACCGACTCCGGCGCAGTCCGCTTCCGCGACCGATTCCGGCCCCGCGACTCTGCTCTGCGACCGGCTCTGCTCCGCGCAACTGGCATGTATATCGTCCCCTCCTCTTTCCTCTGCTGCTCGCTGCGGCTCTGCTCTTCCTCCCCCTTCTTCCTCTGCTCTTCCTCCCCCTCGTTCTCATGCTCTGCTCTTTCCTGTACCCCTCTGCTGTACTTTGCGCTCTCTGCTAGGCGTCGCCTCGCCGAGCGCCTAAGTCGCCAAGGCGTCTGGAAGGGGGTAGAGCGCCGCAGCTCGCCTTACCGCCTTAAAAACTATGGTTGGGAGTAAATCAAGTAAACTGCTAAAAGGCGAATGCCAAGAAACTGCTGAGCTATAAAATGTGTTTATTACAGTGATCAGAATGTTATCGATTGTCCTTTTACCAGTCTAGTGGCTAAACATTAATATTGTGACAAATTTCCACTTGTTGGTGGAAAATTTAGAATAAAGCAACTGTCAAAATGGAAAAAGCTCCACAAACAAAATTCCCTTTCCTGAGGTGATCCTTGGTATGTGTGAATGTATAATATAATAATATATCCTTAGAACGACTAAACACTAAGAGTCAACAATGAATGCTGTTTGTTTTGAGATAATAGGATTCCTCACAAAAGTACATTTATTAGGAAAGAAACCAGCCTGTGCACAATTTTCTTGACTGGTCATTTGACCCATGTGGATAAATATATTCTATTTTGGCAAGTTAGTTTCTTGTGTTGATAAAAGATCTTATTAGACGTGTAGTTTATATCTTATGGGATCTTTATGTCCCCCCCCTCCTGCTATTTTCGTGTATAATCCAGCCTACATAAATAAGATTTATAATATGTTTAATTCTCATGCAATTCAACAATTCGAAAGGCTTGATGCTAAAGTTTTGGCAATCTATTTTCCATTCAAAACTTTTGAGTTAGGTTTTGGCGAAACCTAACTCAACATTTGGAGAGGTCATGTTCAAAAATTGTCATTGGACAAACAAATAGCCTATTCCATTCGTAATCTCTGATGGGAGCTCAGATATCTTTTCTTGAATTCTTTTGATGGAACACAGCAGGGGAAACCCCCCTAATTTGTCTAGGTACATATGTACTAGAGACCTCCACATAAACCAGATCCATTCTTAAGCAGTGGGCATAAAACCAGTGAATTCATAATCTGCTCAGCCACACAATTTATTTCGGTAAAATTGTTTTTCCTCATTTTCTTAAAAAAAATGCTCCAGGTCGGCTCTCAGTAAAGGCAGATGTCTACAGCTTTGGCGTCGTGCTACTGGAGTTACTGACAGGACGGCGGGCGCTAGACAAATCCAAACCAGTATCCGAGCAGAACCTCGTCGACTGGGCAAGGCCCTACTTGGGAGAAAAGCGCCGTCTGTACCGCATCATGGACTCGAAGTTGGGAGGGCAGTATCCGAAGAAAGGCGCTCATGCTGTCGCTGGAATCGCCCTGCAGTGCATCCGCAACGAGGGCAAGATGCGGCCTGCAATGTCCGAGGTCGTGGAGAAGCTGGAGCAGCTGCAGGACCCCAAGTACAACATGGCGGCGCCTCAAGTCAACACAAGGCAGACGTCATTGTCGTCGTCCTCAGGCTCAGTCCCCAGGTCACCCATCAAGGCACAGCCTTCTCCAAGGCGCCTGTCAGGTTCGGCCTCCCCGTTGCCAGCAGCAGCAGCAGGCTCCCCGCTCCGGGGGTCTTGTAGGACAGCGCAGGTGCACAAGACGTGCTGAGAGAAGGACGAAACGGAGCGCGTATGTGTGTTGTTGTAGGCCTCTGTAGCTGTGTTACATGTAGCTGTATATTTTTGCTGTATTGCTCCCAATCAAAGTGTTTTTTGTTCGTGCGGGTGAATGTATCATGGAATCCGCTCTGTGAATGAGACAGTGAACCCTTGTTTCGCCATTATGAGATGAGATGGATTGCTGCTTCTTTAGCCCCGTTCATTTCGCTGAAGAGTCAAAGCTGAAAGTCTTATTCGTTGATTTGTTGTGAGAGAAAAACACCGTTCGTTCGCTGGAAAAGTATGGCTCATAGGACAAGTGAACAGGGTGTCGCTTGTCGTTCATCGCTTTACCTTGCAATCATTGCAATGTGTTGTTTTCCTTGTGATAGAGCAGTCAACAACCACTGTACAAAATATTTTGGTGTATATATTTAGGGTCCAAAGAAGCATGTGTTGATTCAGCATCACTAGGGTTAGATTAATTAATTACCTGCCACAGATCGACCAGGTGACGATGTTTTTACCTTGTCAATCACCAGTTTGAATGACATCACTAGCACTGTACATGTATAGCAGTGGTAATGATCAATGAAGTGCACGTTGACACATTTCTGAATTCCGCTTGCAGGCTAGGTAGGACGACCGCACACGTTGACATATTTCACGTGGAAAATATTTTGGACCGGGTCGGAGGGAGTATCAAACCAAAGGTTGGTTATCCACTGATTCTCCTACTACGTACTGTAGTTATCACCAACACAACCATATAAGTTTCAGACATGACAGTACTACGCTGCCGCAGCCTGCACCTGTAATGCAATGATCTCGCGTGATCTGCGCCTGAAAGGCCTCCGATCATTGCTAGACAACACAGATTCATAATCGATTGGATCGGTAGCTGGCTTTATGATCACTATGCATACACCATTGCTACAGTGCTGCTTATATTTCAGGACCGAGGGAGTAGTCTGATTGGATCACTGATGGCAGCTTCACAGGCTGGGAGGCTACGGTGGCCGGTGGGCACCGGAGATACGAAGTTAATTGTCAACTCGTCCAGACAGCCTACCGACACCGAAACAATTTATTTATTAAGCATGACAAAATTTTACTACAGCAAACCGCACATCATCTTTCGGATCTTTTTTTAATGATATACGCAAATATCTTATTACATCAAATTGATGATAATCGTAAATCTACTTTCAATCTCTGCATAAAGAGCACGTAGCCTAAAAAAACACCCCAGAATTCCCTCATTGCCATTGAAATTTATACCGGTTACTTGGTTGCCATAAAAAATTATAGCTTTTCTTGATTGCAATCAATTTGTAATTTTTGATACCCTAACTGTCATCACCGTGAAAAGCAGCCATATTCTTTCTTGAATTATAGTTTAACTGGATGGGAAAAGATAGTTTTATCCCTTTCTTGAATTTTCTCCAAGAACATGTTGCATCAGGGCTATGTCCCGGCGTTGCCGTGCCTCCCTCTGCTACTAGCTTGGTCTCCTCAGACCATGTGCAGGGAGGAGGCGCCCGGTCAGTGAGAGACTGTTGATGTAAAAGTAGGTCTGCAAACACAAAGAGCTAATACCCGAAATCGATATTCAAAGCGTGCCAGTCGATTTGACCTGTTAATCGACAAGGATGAAGATACGAGCACTTTGGTCCTGACAACAGCGATACGCCCGGAAGTCACGGCCAAGAGGTACTCACGCGGAACTCGAGGATCGTCGAAGATTGCACTAGAGCAATGCAACTCGCCGAATCGATGAGAACTCGTAAAAAGGAAAAATATGCAAATTGACGAAGTCGCCGAAAGTAGATGTAAATAAGAGTAAAAACTGTTTTTTGATGTATTGATTCATTTTTTACATTGCCCTTCACCCTATATTTATATCCTGATCTACAGAAACGTAACCAAATACGACTAGGACACTAAATCCAAATCTAAGGAAACACATGACTTTGATAAAACTCTAATAAACGTATACAAGGAAATTAACTCCTATCTTATTCCATAATCCGCCTCAGTTACGATGGTATTTTCATTGACCTTCTTTTCATCGGCACAATCCCTGTTCCATCGGCAGCAGCCTTCAAGTTTCTTCCATCGGCACACTCTCTGTTTCATCGGCAGCAGTCTTCAAGCCTTCTCTCACCTGCACCATTCCCTGTTTCATCGGCAGCAAGCTTTAAACCCTCCTTCATCGGCAACCCTTAACCTTATCGGCAACACTTCAATTTGAATCCATACGCCGCCACCACTCATAAGCAAGCTCATTTTCATCGGCTATCAATCTACACAGTAATCTTTCCTCTGCTGATTAGCCCTTCCTGACCATCTTGACACGTGCTAAAAACGATGTCAACACATGCCCCCCAATTTCGGAGTATAAGATATTAATGCTCCGAAATTTACTCCAGATAATGCTTGCTGTTACCTATTTCTTCAACCCATTCTCCAAGCATAACATAATCTGTTACCAAATTTAATCAAATCTAGATCTAATCTATGTATCTCAGTAAATATCGCACAATTTCCAACTGTTTTTTCCTCAATCACGGTTAAGATACCAAAATAACAATCCATCGGCAAGATCTTATCATAGCAACATCACCATTTTAGAACTGAAAGATCCTGTATCAAGATATCCTTCAAGTCATGATTACTTGCCATCAAATCTTCTATACAATCCCTTGATTGTCGTGCGAACAGTTACCATATCCATCTGAACCACCTCGATCCACCCGCGCACGGCATAGAGATAAGTCAAGAATACCCTTACCCCAAATGGCCTATAAATAAATTTCTCCGTACTGCTCATCTTCCACCTTCAAACTGCAACCTTTGGCATTCTCTCTCCGGCGGCAACCCTAACCGCGCATCCTCGACCCACCAGAGCTCCTTCAATCGTCATCTTCCAATCTCTAGTTCGTGCCCTCATCCTTCTCGAAGCAATGGCGGTCAACTTCAACGTCCCTGCGGTTCGTTCTTCTCTTATTATTTTTACTTCGACCCTTCTAGTTCCCTGCGAGTTCTTACAGTTGGTATTTTTTCTACTTCTTTCATTCTCTTGATCTTCCAAACTCAGGAACTACGCAACACATTGGTTATTCCAACCAACCAACCTCCCCTCCATTGCCTAGGTCCAATGGGCGACCCAGATCCAACCGACCTGATCAATGCAGAGGCTAACCGTATTCCCTTTAAAGCTCAAAATTTCTCTTTGAATCTGTGGAAAGATACATTCCGATCTTGGCCCAAACCCACCAAAGGGTGGAAAAACTGGTACTTGAGGGTCAACAAATCGATGCAAGTGTTCTGGGCAGAACGGAAGATAGACCAATGTATCAGGCTATCCATTGCCGATATACAAAAGAATGAATCCATGATGATAGCTGCCGCTCACTTTTGGTCAGATACCACAAATACCTTCATGTTCTGTCATGGCTCATACGCCCCTACTCTTGCCGATGTATATATGCTCACCGGCTTGGATATCTCAACTGTCGATGAAGGCCACATTTTTGGCAGAAAGGCTGAGTATAGAGTGAGTACACGCAACATCGGCGGCTGGACAGGATACATCCAAAAGTACCAAAAGACTGGTACTGTCAATCAAAGGGAACACGCCATATTCCTGAACATGTGGCTGGAGAAATTTATCTTCTGTGGTCGATCGGTAGGACCAACTAACGCCTTCCTTCCGGCAGCTGAACTCTTGGCCAATGGTGTCAGATTCCCTCTTGGCCGATACCTCCTGAGCTCGACCTATCATCTCCTCCACCAAGTGTCTCAGAAACTTCTACTTGGTGAACCCATCGGCAATTTGGGAGGCCCGTGGTGGTTCATCAATATGTGGTTAAACGCTCACATGCATAAGCGTCTACAGTGGGATTTCTTTGCCCAAGAATTCCCACGAGAGATCCCCGAAGATTACGTCCTTAGAGACGATGAATCGGCAACACGCCCTCCTCTCAACTTCGGCGAAGCCATAATTGTCCTTCCCGGAACAGAGGCCAATGAAGATCAAATCGGCAGGTTTTTTCAGAATTTCTACCATGGTCTCCCTCGTGATCTCAGGGCTTGGGTACCCTATATCGATGAGGATAACAAGTTCCCTCTTCTTTTCAATTTTGCCGATAGTGATCTGAACCAAGACAATGATCTTATGATGGCTATTATCACCCCCAGAGCAATCCCAGTAAACACATTTGGTAGCGGGAAGAATTCCCATATTACTTATGAATTCTACAATCCATCGGCAGTGTCTCGCCAGCTGGCCTTTGGGCAACTGCCAATGAAGCTATGCTTTGCCGATGTGATCAAGCCCAGAGAAATTATTACCGCTGGAACTGAATGGAGTAGGGTAGTAAGACTTGCTCCCGATGCCGATATCTCAAATGTTGATCTCTCCGCCTGGTCACCAGCATCTTTCATCACAGAGTCATATAAGCAATGGTGGCAAGAGTGGAAAGAACAGCTGTTTTCAACATCTGTTCACACATATCGGCACATGATCGATCCCGACTATGCTGTTCCTGATGATGCAGTAAGTTTCTTTTAACTTTTGTCTCTCTTCCCCCTTTTATATGTATATCGGTAGCTAATCTTCCCTGAAACAGGCCGATGATCCAGTTCCATCAATAAGCAAAAGTGGAAGACCCTTCAACCTCCACCCTATTTCTCCAGTCTCAATAATCGGCTACAACGCCCCTACCTTAGAGGCCTTAACCTTCCAGAGGACTCGCGCCAAAACTATCACCTCCAGACCAAGACTGGCAACATCCAGGGCCACTCCAATGGCTGCTGCTTCAAGCCTAATCAAGGCTTTTAAGGTAATAACCTTGCTTACTTTGTTTTCTACCGATAAACACTATATTAACATATAACTATCAGGGTGTGAGAGCTGCAGCTGGATCATCATCGGCAACTCTTCCAATATCAAGCACCACGACCTCTACCCCTCCTTCAGAGGTATTCTCTTATTTTTACATTTTTTTTTCTGTTAAATATCCAATCTTATACCCGTTTTTGCAGCAACAAACGGGTACATCGGCAAGCATGCCAAGCATGCAAGCTCCCCAATCAACACATGTCGATGCCCCCCAGCCAATCGTCGCTGAGACCCAAACAAAGCGCAAAGCCTTGACCGATGCTGAAGCTCAACAAAAGCGACAGAAATCTACACCAGCCCCTGCGTCCGCTCCAACACCTATCAGTCAACCTACTGATATAATTGAACAAGCTGCTTCTTCTGCACAAGATATACCATCGGCCATTATACCCCAAGGGCCGACTACTGATGAAGTCGTAGAAGACATCCCATCGGCATCCTCTGCCGATCCTTCGTATGATCCTCTTCAAGCTGCTCCTTCAAGCCAGACTCAAGAAATTGCCCTGAAGCAGGTAAACCGATTAACTGTTTGATTTATAATATCTCCAGATACCACAGATAGGATTTCTAACTCTCTTTATTCCACAGGAACAAGATTCTCCCGATAGCTTGTTTTCTTTTGCTATCGACGTCTCCGATGATGACGGAGAAGAGGCGAGTTCTTCCCTGGCATTGGGAACAATATCGGCAGATACCTATGGCAAACTAGAAGCTCTCCTGAATCTGCTGCAACAAGATACTGCTCAACTAGTGATCGATTCAGACCCTGCAAGGACCATCTTCAAAACGATCTGCGGCCAAGTCCCTGCCGATGTTGAAGAAACCATCTTCCCAGCAGTCCATCTGGAGAGCAGACAACTTCAATATCAAAGGGCTGTTCATCGTATTGCCGACAGAGCAGCTCAGGCTCAACTTAAAGAAGAAATGCTGCAGCTGAAGCAAACTGCCGATGAGAAGCACAAAAGCATCAGCAACTTGCAAGCCTCCGGTGCTGATCTTAAGCAGAAAATCTTAGATCTATCGGCAAAAAGGGCAGCTCTGCTAGCTGAACTGGAAAAGGTTGAAACAGCCCTGACTCAAGCCAAGCAAGAAGAAGACCAGCTTCCTGACGCTATCAAGGCCCTTCAGCAGGAACGAGATGCCCAAGCTCGCAAGGCCTTGGTTCTTAAAAAGAAACTCAAACCTGTGGAAGGAAGTGCCGATGAAGATGCCAAGGAATTGAAAGAAGCCGATGAAATTTGCCTGCGTGCGATATCGGCTATCCAAGCTTTGTTAAATTAGCGCATCGGCAATAATTGATACTTTGTTTCAACTCTAGCCGATAGGATTGTTATCGGCAATTATACTTTTATGCATCTATCCAGATACTAGGGTAATATTTCTTTAAATATTTTCCATTTAATGCTCTGGGAAACACAACTCCTTCGAGAGTTTCGAGAATATATGCATTACCAGGAACAGATTGATTTATCCGATATGGACCTTCCCAATTAGGTGACCATTTGCCAAACTTAGAACTTTTAATCCCAATCGGTAAAATCAACTTCCAAACCAATTCTCCATCGACAAATTCCTTTACCTTCACCTTCTTGTCATACCATCTAGCTACCCTTTTCTTATTCTCCTCGATGCTAACTAAAGCTTTTAACCGATGACCTGCTACATCTTCCAACTCATCCTTCATAAGGATATCATAATCATCGGCTGTCAATTGATCTTGAAAGCGTATTCGCCTAGAACCAATTTTAATCTCCCAAGGTAAGACTGCATCGTGTCCATACACCAACTAATAAGGTGTTACCTTGGTTGCACCATGACACGCCATCCGATATGACCACAAAGCTTCATTTAATACTGTATGCCACTTCTTAGGATACTCTTTAATCTTGCGCTTAATGAGCTTGATAATTCCTTTATTAGATGCTTCAGCCTGACCATTAGCCTGGGCATAATACGGTGAAGAATTCAAAACTTTAATCCCCATACCTATAGCAAACTCATCAAATTCACCCGATGTAAACATAGTGCCCTGATCGGTAGTGATGGTTTGAGGGATGCCAAATCGGTAGACAATATGCTCCTTCACAAAATCAATCATATTAGCCGATGTCACCTTTTTTAAAGGAATTGCTTCAACCCACTTTGTGAAATAATCGGTAGCAACCAGAGTAAACTTATGCCCTTTACTCGATGGTGGATAAATCTGACCGATGAGATCAATAGCCCAACCCCGGAACGGCCAAGGCTTAATTATGGGGTTCATAGCCGATGCGGGTGCCCTTTGAATATTACCAAATTTCTGACATTCCTGACATCCTTTAAAATATTTAAAACAATCCTCAAGAATAGTCGGCCAATAATATCCATTTCTTCTGATCATCCATTTCATCTTGAAAGCTGACTGATGAGCCCCACATACTCCTTCATGAATTTCACCCATCAGGCCTTTTGATTCCTCTATGCTAACACACCTGAGTAAAACTCCATCTATGGTACGGTAATACAATTCATCATCGCGGAGTACATACTTGGTAGCTTGGAACCTTATACGTCTTTCAACCTTTTTAGATGGATTCTTTAAATAATCAATAATTTCCTTTCTCCAGTCATCGGTATCAGCTGCTGATATTAATACTTCTTGAACAGGTTGATATTCTGAAGCATGCTAAGCCAATCGGTTAGCCTCTTCATTATGCATCCGAGAAATATGTTCCAGATGAAAATTCCTGAACCCTTTTAACAATTCCAAACACTTTTCATGATATGAAATTAGAATTTCACTTCGGCATTCATAAATCCCAATCAACTGATTTATAACTAGCATAGAATCACCAAAAACTTCAACAGCATCAGCATGTACTTCCTTAAGCAATTCTAACCCTTTTATCAGGGCTTGATACTCAGCTTGATTGTTTGTCGATGTAGCAACAATCGGCAATGAGAACTCATACTTCTTCCCCTGAGGGGAAATCAACACGATACCGATGCCTGCCCCTTCACCACAAGTAGACCCATCAAAGAAAAGTGTCCACAGAGCAATTTCCAGAGAATCCACCGTGTTGCAATGTTGAGTAACGAAATCGGCCATAACCTGTCCTTTAACTGCCTTAGCCGATTCATAACGTAGGTCAAATTCTGATAATGCTAAAATCCATTTACTAATCCTACCATTCAGTATCGGGATTGACAGCATATACTTGACCACGTCATCTTTGCATATGACAGTACATTCAGCCGATAATAAATAATGCCTCAGCTTAATACAAGAAAAGTATAAACATAGACATAATTTCTCAATGACTGAATACCTGGTTTCAGCATCTATTAACCGTCTGCTCAAATAATAGATAACACGCTCCTTCCCCTTAAATTCTTGAATAAGAGCTGAACCGATAACAGTATCTTCAGTTGATAAATACAATCTGAAAGGTTTCCCATGTTGGGGTGGAACTAACACTGGAGGATTTGTTAAGTAACTCTTAATTTCATCTAAGGCTAATTGCTGTTCATCTCCCCATTTAAATTCCTGATCGGCTTTCAATTTCAATAATAGACTGAAAGCCTTGATCTTACCCGACAGATTAGATATGAATCTTCTGATGAAATTAATCTTACCGATCAAGGATTGTAATTCAGTTTTATCGGCAGGAGCAACAACCTTGTTGATTGCCTCAATAGATTTCCTACTAATTTCAATACCCCACTGATGTACCATAAAACCTAAGAATTGTCCTGCCGATACACCAAATGCACATTTATTAGGATTCATCTTTAATCCATGCTTTCTTGTGCACTCCAATATCTTCCATAGATCGGTTAGATGCTTTGTGATGTCTCCAGACTTAATCACTATGTCATCAATGTAGATTTCTACCAACGTGCTGATATATTCATGGAAAATAAAGTTCATAGCTCTTTGATAAGTAGCACCGGCATTTTTCAAACCAAATGTCATAACTATCCACTCAAATAATCCCACATGACCTGGACATCTAAAAGCAGTCTTGAAAATATCTTCTTCAGCCATGAATATTTGATTATAACCTGCATTACCATCCATGAAACTGATAATCTGATGCCCTGCTGCAGCATCAATCAATAAATCAGCAATCGGCATTAGGTAATCATCCATCGGTGTGGCCTTATTGAGATTCCTGAAATCAATACAAACATGAAGTTTCCCATTTTTCTTGTATACAGGAACCACATTAGAAATCCACTCTGCATATCGACACTGCCGAATAAACTTTGCCTCAATTAATTTAGTTATTTCGGCCTTAATATCAGAAAGTATATTAGGATTGCAGCGGCGTGCCGGCTGCTGATGTGGCCGAAATCCAGATTTAATAGGCAACCGATGTTCAACTATAGATCGGTCTAATCCAGGCATTTCAGTATAATCCCAAGCAAAACAATCTTTATATTCCTTTAACAAATCCACTAGTTGCTGTTTACACTTAGAATTTAACTTAGAGCTAATAAAAGTGGGCCTTGGCCTATCGCCTTCACCAATATCTACTTCTATTAAATCATCTGCTGATGTAAATCCTTGACCTAATTTTCCATCATCGGCAAATCTATCCATTAAAACTCTTCTTCAGAACCGACTGCTTGGATCGGTAAAATTTCGTAATCGGCAACCTTGAGGAACTCTTTTTCCCAAGCTTCTCCTGATATGCACCTGGTTCGCTCATAAGTGTCTGATTCTGCCGATGCGATGATATAAGAAGAATCACCAGGAACAACTTCAATTTTATCTCCAATCCATTGTACAAGACACTGATGCATTGTAGAAGGAACACAACAATTAGCATGAATCCAATCCCTTCCTAAAAGCAGATTATATGCACCCTTGTCATTAATAACAAAGAAAGTTATCGGTAAAGTTTTACTGCCGATGGTCAATTCAACACACACTGCCCCTTTAGCTGGTGATACATTGCCTTCAAAATCCTTTAGCATCATATCAGTCTTAGTTAAATCTTGATCTCCCTTACCAAGCTTCCGATACATCACATAAGGCATAATATTAATTGCAGCTCCTCCATCAATAAGTATCTTAGATACAGGCTGCCCATCAACTCTGCCTTTTACAAACAAAGCCTTGAGATGTTGTCTCTCATCATCGGCAGGCTTCTCAAAAACAGCCATCATTGGATCTAGCGTCAACTGAGCTATTTGGTCAGAGAAAACAGCCTCTTCTTCGCTATCAAATAGAGCCAAAACTTCCATCGGCAACATAAACACCATATTGACATCTGCCGATGGGCCTTTATTTTTGTGCCTTATCTGCCACTGCTGATTACTAAATCTCTCATTGGAGGAACTTCCTTCTTGATATAAATCTTTTTGGCGCTCTCGTTGCATTTTCCTCTTCTGTGTCTTTGTCAAACCTTCTGGACACCATTGAGGAAGTTTAGTTTTCCACACTGGATGATAAGTCCTGGTTGTCTCCACGCGACGTATATTAGGATCCCTGTAAAATATTTCTTCATCAGGAACTCTTGCATTTGCCATCTCTTCAAGTTCCTCTTGGTTTCTTGGAAAATATGCAACACGTTTACCAAGCCTTTCATGTACACTGAGCCTGCCCCCCAGCCGATCATATACTGATGCTTTCCTTCTGATTGGCTCATTAATGGACAAACCTTGATTACCAGATTGAAACCTTCTTACATGACGATTAACTCCATAATAACCATTGCACTCTGGGCAATCTTCAACAGTAGGTAACTTAATACCTTTCTCCCAACAATGAATAAAAAACGGACAATTCCAATGATCCTTATGCCGATTCCACTCTTCTCGACGCCTTTCCTCTTGCTGTTGTCGATACCGGTCCCTTCGTTGATGCCAGCCTTCATGTTGTCTTTGATGAGTAATCACGATGCCAGATCGAGGAGGCTTTCCAGAACTGCCACTTTCTGTCAATAGCCCCTTGCCTTTTGCATCATCGGTAGTTATCCGATGTTGGGGATCTACTGATGCATTCTTTTCAGCAGCTTCTGACGTCAACACTTTAATTTTACCTTCAGCATCCAACATATTTGCCGGAAAAGGATGTTGATCAATTTTCATCGGCTTCTGAATCTTAGAATTGCCAAATTTTATCCTCCCAGATTCAATAGCTAACTGTAACTGTTGTCTAAATACTTTGCACTCATTTGTACTGTGTAAAGTTGCATTATGCCATTTGCAATACAGCATATGCTTCAACTCTTCTGCCGATGGGATCACATGATTAGGTGACAACTTAATCTGGCCCTCTTGAAGCAAAAGATCAAATATCTTATCAGCTTTGGTGACGTCAAAAGTAAACTTTTCTGGCTCTTTGTGACCAAAGGGACAAGATATCGGCTTCTTATTCTTAACCCACTCAGCCAAACCGATAACTGGTTCTTCATCTGAATCAGAATCTTCTACCTCTTCAACAAATGAAACTTTCTTGTTCCAATTTCTTTTAGGTTCAAAAACCCTAGTGTCTTGATCAGAAATCCTTTGAACTAAATGACTTAGGCTTTCGAACTCCTGAGAAGCATATCTGTCTTTAAGGTGTGGCAACAATCCCTGAAAGGCCAAATCGGCAAGCTGTCGATCATCCAACACCAGGCTATAACATTTGTTCTTTACATCTCGTAGCCTTTGCACAAAGCCTTCTACCGATTCATCATTGCGCTGTTTCATCTTTACCAAATCGGTAAGCTTCTTTTCATGAACTCCAGCAAAGAAATACTTATGAAATTGCTTTTCTAGATCAGCCCAAGTAATAATAGAATTTGGCGGTAATGAAATAAACCATGTAAATGCTGATCCAGATAGAGATGATGAAAACAAACGAACTCTCAATTCATCTCTACAAGCTGCCTCTCCACATTGAATAATAAAACGATTAACATGCTCCATGGTTGATGTATCATCTTGCCCAGAAAACTTAGTGAAATCTGGTACCTTGTAACGATTTGGGAGAGGAATTAAATCATATGCCGGAGGATATGGAGTCCGATAAGAATAAGTATTAACTTTGGGCTTGATCCCAAACTGATCCTTCATAATTTCTGCTATTTTATCGGTCCAAAAGGCATCAACATCTTGTTGACGATATGGTTGAATTTTCACCGGAGGTACTTGTTGATACCCTTCTGCATACCTTTGTGGCCCCACGATCTCCAGCAATTGGCATATTTGCCACTATTTGTGGTCCATTAACCTGCTGAAAAGGATTCATCGGCTGAGCCGCTGATGCTTGATTCTGAAAACCAGCATGCATGTGACCTTGATGAATACCTGTGGCTTGCTGATTTGGCTGAACTGTATGTTGAGTGGGAAACTGCCCTGACCAATTATTAGTATTCATCGGTACAAAATTTACCGATGGCTGGTAGCTTGTTGGCATTGCTGGATAATTACCTCCAACTTGAGGCATAACCTGGACTCCAGGTTGACTTGCGATAGGAGCCTTCTGCTGCATCGGTAACAAATTTGCCGATGGACTTGAACTAGATGTTTGACCCAAAGACACCTGGAAACCTCCTAGAGTTGGTTGTACAGTAGTTGCTATAGTATATTGAGGCACTTGAGCTATCGGCGAACCAGCCGATGGCATAGGAGCTTTTCCCGCTGCGTCAAACACTTGAGATAATCCGTGGTTGAAAGCAGATGGCTCTAGAGGCATACCATATCCCTACCAATTAGCAGGAGTCTGATTATTCTGTGGTACAGGACCTGATAAAGCCGATGCTGATAGATCTATATTAAGCTAAACTCGTCCTGATAATGCTGAATCCGGACGCATCGGTGTAGACTGTACGTTAGATAAACCTGCTGATACTGGAGGAGAAGAAATCTCTATACCCGCAACGGCCGGGGGAGCCGATGGAGCAATAGCAGATGCTAATTCTAGTTGATGATAAGCAGGCCCAACGTAATGAGGTGATGCTTGTCCTTCTTTGAAAGTTCGAATCACAGCATTATGAACAGTATTGGACAGCACATTGGAGTGATTAATTAAAGCATGATTCACTGCAGAATTAACCATCTCTTGAAGTTTACCCGGATTAGAATCAAAGGTAACTTGCCGAGGCAACGACAAGTCTTGCTTCTGGATGACTTGTCCACTTTTGTTCAAGCTGAATGACTTCAAGCAGAGCTGTCTGTATTCTTCTATAGCCCTTTCCATAACCTGCTTCTGATCGTCCTTAAGATCTTCTTCTATTACCGCGATGATGTTTCCCGCATCGATCTCAGGATTAAGCATCTTGACTAGATCTGTCCCACCAGGCGTGCCAAAAGATGTGTTGATACAAAAGTAGGTCTGCAAACACAAAGGGCTAATACCCGAAATCGATATCCAAAGCGTGCCAGTCGATTTGACCTGTTAATCGACAAGGATGAAGATACGAGCACTTTGGTCCTGACAACAGCGATACGCCCGGAAGTCACGGCCAAGAGGTACTCACGCGGAACTCGAGGATCGTCGAAGATTGCACTAGAGCAATGCAACTCGCCGAATCGATGAGAACTCGTAAAAAGGAAAAATATGCAAATTGACGAAGTCGCCGAAAGTAGATGTAAATAAGAGTAAAAGCTGTTTTTTGATGTATTGATTCATTTTTTACATTGCCCTTCACCCTATATTTATATCCTGATCTACAGAAACGTAACCAAATACGACTAGGACACTAAATCCAAATCTAAGGAAACACATGACTTTGATAAAACTCTAATAAACGTATACAAGGAAATTAACTCCTATCTTATTCCATAATCCGCCTCAGTTACGATGGTATTTTCATTGACCTTCTTTTCATCGGCACAATCCCTGTTCCATCGGCAGCAGCCTTCAAGTTTCTTCCATCGGCACACTCCCTGTTTCATCGGCAGCAGTCTTCAAGCCTTCTCTCACCTGCACCATTCCCTGTTTCATCGGCAGCAAGCTTTAAACCCTCCTTCATCGGCAACCCTTAACCTTATCGGCAACACTTCAATTTGAATCCATACGCCGCCACCACTCATAAGCAAGCTCATTTTCATCGGCTATCAATCTACACAGTAATCTTTCCTCTGCTGATTAGCCCTTCCTGACCATCTTGACACGTGCTAAAAACGATGTCAACAGAGACAGAGAGGAGGTGTGGCGAGGTGAGGCGTCCGGTCGGAGAGGCGGCGTGGGCTCACGACGCGACGAGGTAGCAGCACTGGGCCTGGCCACAATGCCCGGCCGTGCAGGAGCAGCTTGGCGAACTGCTGAAGTAGCTTGATCTGCCGAGATCTCCACGAGGTGACCTTGGAGTTTGCCGAAGTCGTCTGCTAAGCAGACCCAGGAACCAAAGATGAAGATTGATCCCGTCGAGAACATCATGGTGATGTCGAGGTCCATTGAGCTTCCAATCATGAATTCGCTAAAAGCCCCTGCCTGGCGCGCTAGCTGTCGGTGTCTGATGACCGGCAACACGTTACAGGGTTACCCTAAACGATGTTTGGTGGGCTTCGACAAAGGCGAATTCGATGGTAAACGCAAAGACAACGATTCGTACTAGTTTAAGCTGTTAGAATAGCCTAATACCCTACGTCCAGTTAGGCGTGGTGCCTTGCGTTGGATTGTTGTGTATGAGATGTTGTACAAGGGGTTGCTCCTTCTTCTCTTTATATAGTCAAGAGGGCAAGCGCATATATCGAGTCCTAGTCGGATACAACAGAAGTTTTAATTCTATTACAGAGACTAATTTTCCTAGAATTCGACTAGACCGGTACTTGTAGCCTTGGAGAACACGCCACCTTGTTCAGTAGGTAGATCTTGTGCCGGCCCATCTCCTTGCTGGGTAGTTGGCCCTATGGGATACCCTTAAGATCTTGGTCCATTATGCTGAAAGGTCCTTGTTTGGTTTTGGTAATTGAGTAACAACCTTAGGTGGATTAATTGTGTTTAATGTGAGATACACAGGAGATTAGTCCACAGATGATGGTGTCATGGAGGAGCTCATTGCATATGAGACATGACATGGAGTCATGTGGCCAAGGTGGCGAAGATCAAGGTGAGGCTTGGCTCAACGAACCGGTTGTAAGTGTGAAGGGCAAGTCGGAGGCTTTAGAGCGATGGACCGTGAGGCGGTGAAGCTTGAGCAAGACTTGTCGCCGATGGACCGACGCAACAGTGAAGAGCAAGTGAGGTCAAGATCGATGGACCAACAAGGTCATATGATGATATGAAGTGGATCATATCATTTTTGATATGGTTGGTCCATGTGTTGCATCAACGTCGGAGGAGATGGAGTGGAATGCGCAAGGCAAAGGTATAACCTAGGGCATTTCCATTTCACCGGTCATAGGTGTGTAGAGAAGTTGATGACTGGGTTTAGGATAGATTGTCGTACTATCAAGAGGGGCAAACTTGTTTGCATATCGGTCATCTAGTGCCACTTGAGCGATCTAACTTTGCATACGTGTTAGGATCGAGTGGCGAGGCAAGTTGAGTGCCTAACTCCTCGGAGAAAATGATTGTGAAAATGTTAACACATGTGCACAAGGTGGTGATCACTTGTTGGTGTTGGCATATTTGCGAAGGCGATGAAGTTTGAGGGGTAGAGAGGGGTTTGGGGTCCTCTCTCCCTCCCGCCGAGCTTGCGAGGCGGGATTCAGGCGTTTTCGAGGAGTTGAAATGACTATTTTCCTTTACACCGATGTCGAGAATTGGAGGCGAAATCACAGAGGTGTTTCATGAGCTAAAACATGTGCTTTTGTGATACACATACTTGGGATAGCTCATTTGTGAAAGGGTGGAACAAGTGGAGCAAGCAAAGGTGGAGTTTCGCTTGAAATATAAGCGACAGACGCTAGTCGCGGAGGCGACAGATGCCGTGCGTCAGCGTCTGTTAATCGGTGTTCGGTGGCCTGGCAAGCGCGCAAGCGTCAGACGCTGCACCGCGCCAGTCGATCGACCGACAGACACGTCTGTCGCAGCTGAGCGGGGCGCGGGAGCGTTCTGGACTGCGTCTGTCGCGCAACAGACGCCGGAGCGGTCTCGCATTGGACGTGTCTGACGCTGGGAGTCGACCGTTGGATTTTGAACGAGCAGTGGACACGTGGTGACGTTTGAGAGCGACATACGCTAGGGTCGCGTCTATCGGCTTAGCGACAGACGTGTCTGTCGCCCCCGAAATTTGCCTAGTGAAGGGGTAATGGCTATATTTGGTTGTGGGGCTATAAATAGAAGTGGTGGCCGGCCTTGGCAGGTAAGGGAGCACCCTTGGGACTTAGTGTCCATGCTTATGGAGTGCTTGGAGAGCCTCTAACTCACTTGAGCTTGATAGTGATCATCCGACGAGTGAGTGAGCGATTCTAGTGCGTTACATCGTGAGGATTGCATCGAGTGGCACTAGGTGATCGTGTTGCAAGCCGGTGGTGCTTGTTACTCTTGGAGGTTGCCACCTCCTAGATGGCTTAGTGGCTTGCGACTCTGTTGAAGCACACGTGGAGATTGTGCGTGGCTCCGGAGGAGGATTTGTGAGGGGATTGTGCTCATCCCGTGGGGATCGCAAAGAGTAACTCTAGTAAAGCTTGTGGCTTGGAGGATCCTCATCTTGAGAGTGGATGTGCGGCACCCGCTGGGGGTTTGAATCTTGATAGTCAATTAGCTCGTGATCCATCAAGTGGGTGTATCGCCACAACGGGGACTAGCTTGGTGGCAACCAAGTGAACCTCGGTGAAAAACCGCTGTGTCAACATTGTGTACATCTTCTCGGTGGTTTGCTTTCGATTCACAAGCTTGTATTTACATTCATATACTTGTACTTGTACTTGTGTAGTTGCTCTTGTAACTAGTTGGCTTGTGTAGTTTGCTAGTTACCTTCTTGCTCGTGTAGCATAGAAGTAGCACTCGTTGCATGGCTAATTTGGTTTGTGTAACCTTGTTAGTCACATTGCTTAGTTTGTGTAGCTAAGTAATTTGCGCTCTCTAGTTTGGCATTAGTTGTCTTGCTATTGAGCATTGCTAGTGAGCATAGGTGGCTTTGTGCTTTTGCTTACTAGTATTGTGTAGGAGCTCCCCAGTGTTGCAAAGTACTAGTGCATAGGTTTGTGTGACCCTGCTCTAGAATTGGATAGGTGAGCTCTTGCTAAGGAAGCACCTTAGTTGCTACTAAGGATCTTTGTAAGGTGCTAGAAAACATAGATAGAGGGGGTGTAGTCTTGGCTAGACCGATAGTTTTATTTTCACATTTATTTCGGTTAGCCGGCGTGATTAATTTTTAGTAAGGACTATTCACCCCCCCTCTAGTCCGCCATCTCGACCCTTCATAGGCCCAATGTTGGGGAAGGATAAGGTTGACATCAGGCCCAGATCATCTTCGCGAGGCCAAAACAGCTCACGCAAGGCCGAGAACGGGCCATGGGAGGCGAAAATAGCTCACGTCGGGATGGAAACGAGTAACGAGAGGCGAGAGTGGATCACATGGGGATGAAAATTGTGGTTGAAAACGACTAAGTTGGTCCGAAAATGGGTAACAAGCGAAAACGAGCAAAAAATGAGCGAAAACGAGCCAAAATGAGTGAAGATGGGCCACAAATGGCCCGCGGGACCTGGTACCACCGGGGCGGCCCGCAGGCCCTAGGGGACCCACCCATGGGGCCCCACGTGAAAAGTCCAAGGTTTGGTCCATCTGTGGCCACAAATGACTCTCATGCGACTCCTAGGGAGAAAACAGTGTTTCTGAGGAAAAACCTGGCAAAACTGCATATCACATGGATTTCGTGGGTCCTCCAAAACATGCATGGTTTTGTGAAGGGAAAGCTCCTAGTACTTCTGGGAGGGGGTGGATGTCCCTCAAGTATAGTAGGGAGAGAGGGTTTAGGTGGTTGCACCAGCCCTCGACCACACCCGTGGCCTCCACTAGCCATGGCTGGCTACGACTAGCCGGATGCCTCGCTCAGTGGATGCATGCTTCTGGCCTGTTGTTGGAGAAAGATAACGTTGACATCAAGCCCAGAACCTCTCACGCGAGGCGAAAACGGCTCATGAGGCCAAGAATGGGCCATGGGAGGCCAAAAATGGGCGAAAACGAGTAATGGGACGCAAAACGGGTCACATCAGGCCCCAAAACATGGATGAAAATGACTAAATCGGTCTAGAAATAGGGCAAGGAGAAAACGAGTGAAAACATGCCAAAAAATGGGCAAAAATGAGCCACGAATAGGACAGTGGACCCAGTCCCACTAGGACGGCCCACGGGCCCTTGTGGACCCGCCCATGGGGCGCCACATGAAAAGTCCAAGGTTCGATCCATCCGTGGCCACAACAACTCCCGTGCGACAGATGGGGTGAAAACAACGTTTCTAAGAAAAAAACCTGGCAAAACTACGTATCACACGAATTTCATGTGGTCTTTCAAAACGTGCATTTCTCACCCCGTCTCGAGGATCAGAAAGGCACTGTTGCTATGAAGTAAGTAAGTGCAGTAAGCCTGAATCTTGTTGATGTAGTTCATCCAGGAAAACCTTAGGAAAAACCCTCTACCCACCAAAACTTGTTATCTTCTGTATCCTTGGACATTAATGTTTCCTTGCTAGTTCACCTCGTGCCCCCCGTGAAAACAGTGGATAAATCTCATGTTGATGAAACTCAATTTATCCCATGAAACTTTCAACTCTCTCATCATCTATACTATGGGTCTATTTGATACACATGGCCAGTTACTACTTGGGGATAAAAATTAGCTCAAATTAGTTGATGTTGTTTAGCTAGTTGGCTAACAACAAGTTGAAGACATGGCTAAAAAATTACTAGTCTATTGGTCTCCTGTTTGGATGCACTAGAGCGAATTTTTGCTAATTTTTAGCTACCTAACAACTAGAGCATCTCCAAGATTTATCGAATCCACTCCCAATCTTATGCACATAGAAAATCAACCCACTCACGCAGAAATATACACGCGTATTGGTTGGCGAATCTAGAGGTGAAAGGACGTGAGAAGAATTAGGATAGAATTCCCAATGCAAATGTATAAAAGATAGAAAGTATAACGCAGTTAGGGTGATTTGGAAATAGCTCGAACTCCTGATGCAAAATTGCCTTCTATATTTGAGAAATGAGATTTAGAAAGAAAGCAAACAAATTTGCTCTCAACTATTTTTAGCCACATGGAAAACTTATTAATTTACCAATTGTTATTCTGGAAACTGTTGGAGATACTCTTAGCCGTTCTATCCAAAAATGTCCTATGTCATGTGTAACGACCCGAGTTCGTTGCAACCTAGCTAGCAACCGTTTTGATTTATCAAAAGGAGTCAGTCACCAACCATTAGTGAAGACTTGCACCGTGAAACACAACACTCGACATCGAGAACATCCATTCAATGACTTAGTTAATTCAGCAAAGACAGGGAATACCGAACCGTCTGCCAGTACACCAGACCGTCCAATAAGAGTCAAGGCAGAACAGAACTAAGTGGAAATTAAGTTATTTCTTATTTATGGACTTGGACTCACATGTTAGCTCGAGTTGAGATACTTCACCAGCTGAAGGAGCACCCTCTCACTCACCCTCTCACCTATCCACTTATTTGCAAACACCCTCTTTCTCTACCTCTCGAGAACAAGGAAGAACCCTAGAACTAGAGAGAGAAAGGAATGAAGAGAAGATTGAAGGAGGAAAAGAGGAAGAAGAAGAGAAGCATCAACACCTCCCCATGGATTCCATCAACCTCTTCAACATAATCATGGTGAGCTCAAGAGAGTAGCTCCCATTTTGTGGATTTTCCCCAAAGTAGTTAATGTGTGGTTTTGATGGAGGTTGGAGATGATGGAAGCTTGGATGGAAGGAGAGTTGGATTTTCAATCTTCAGGCTATGGAAGCTCTTGATCTCGGAGCCAAGGATCTCTATCTCAATCTCAAGGTTTATCTCTCATCTCATGAGTTTTGGTTTAATTCCTAAGCCTTGAGCCACACTTAGTGAAACTAGCTTATAACCCAACCATAGTGAGCCTAGTAAGCCACCTAAACTACCATAGGAATGTTTGGCACATGCAAGATGCACAACTCCACAAATCTAAGCTTGAAGCCTAGGATTCCCTTGGAGCATAGGTTCTGTCACCCATGTGACAGAGTGTTCGTCAATCCTTAGGAAACCACCAAGGAACCTTATCCCCCGTCAGCTTAGCACAGCGGAGCGTCAGTCACCCACGATGGAGTATCCATTGAATTATAGAGAGCAGTAACCCAGCAACCCGAGAACACCCAGTCCATACCGGAGCATCCGTCGATTGAACGGACTATCCGATGTGGATAGAGAACCCTAGAAATGCCTAAGTTCCAAACCTATTAGAGTCTCCGTGAACTCCACGGAGCATCTATCGATCAGTATAGAGCTAGACCAGAGAACCTATCTTGATACCCAATACAGCGGAGTGTCCGTCGGTAGAACGGAGTGTCTGCCAGTCACAGGAAGAGTGAGCTAGCTTAAGCAACCTACTCGAGTAACCAACCTACAACCAAGAGAGCTTGGTCATACCCAATGCAGCCACAATTAGATGTCCCTCCTTAAGTTCTAAGGTAGTAACCTAACCCTATTCACCCATGTTCCTTCTCAACGTTCCGATCATCGATGTATCTCTTAGACGATCTTCCGTATTCTCTCAGGAATGTGTGTGAGTCTTCATCGTCAGCTTCTAGATGTCTGGACGGCAACACCATCAGGTAGGCACCCCACTATTATAAACCCTACTTTGGATACTTATCATGTCGCATTATTAGTTATGCATTACATGTAGTCTTGGATAATGATCACTCTTATACTGCACTTAGAGTAGTATAATAATCTGTAGAAGTAGTCTAATAATCTGTAGAAGCCTCTTATCTAAACAATAGGAATGGGAATGCTTAATGCTTATTGCTTAGTTGCTTGGGCAATGGTAGAAGTCAAGTATGAGAAGGGAACTCATACTCGTGCATGTAGGATGCTACGCCTAGATAATTAACTACTAAAACCAATGATGGTACAACTTGACTTACCTAACTAATCTGGCTAAGGACTAATATCCCTAATATGATAATCTTAATGATAATTTGGATATCTTGCGCATGCGAGGGGTAGGTGAAGGGTCGAGATGGCGGACTAGAGGGGGGGTGAATAGTCCTTTCTAAAACTTAAACGCGTTGGCTAACCGAAACAAATGCGGAATTAAACTTATCGGTCTAGCCAAGACTACACCCCTCTATCTAAGTTCACAAGCACCTCACAAAGATCCTAATTAAGCAACTAAGGTGCTTTCCTTAGCAAGAGCTCTCCTATTTAACCCTAGAGCAAGGTCACACAAACCTATGCACTAGTACTTTGCAAGCAAGAGGGAGCTCCTACACAAATCTAGTAAGCAAAGCGCACAAAGCCTAAGCTCACTAGCAAAGCTCAATAACAAGGCTACACAAGCCAAATTAGAGAGCGCAAACTACTTAGCTACACAAACTAAGCAATGTGACTAACCAGGTTACACAAACCAAATTAGTCACGCAAGGGAAGCTTCTAGCTACACAAGCAAGAAGACAACTAGCAAGCTACACAAGCAAACTAGTTACGAAAGCAACTACACAAGCACAAGTATATATGAAAGTAAATACAAGCTTGTGTTGCACGAAAGCAAACCACCGAGAAGAGTAGACAATGTTGACACGGTGATTTTCTCCCGAGGTTCACTTGGTCGCCACCAAGCTACGTCCCCGTTGTGTCGACCAACACTTAGATGGTTCCCCGGTGTGACCCTCAAATCACTTGCCCCTCAAGGCACGCCCCGCAAGGCACCGCAAGACACCACTCTCAAGTGAGGTAGCTCAATGACACGCTCAACTAGAGTTGCTCTTCGCGATCCCCGCGGGGTGAGCACAATCCCCCTCACAAAGCTTCTCCGGAGCCTCGCACAATCTTCTTGCGAGCTTCGACGGAGCCACAAGCCACCAAGCCGTCTAGGAGGTGGCAACCTCCAAGAGTAACAAGCACCACCGGCTTGCAACACGATCACCTAGTGCCACTCGATGCAATCTCTCAAAGCAACGCACTAGAATCGCTCTCTCACTCGATCCGATGAACACTATCAAGCATGAGTGAGTTAGAGGGCTCCCAAGCACTACCACATAAGCCACCAAGGCCAAAGTGTGCTCAGCTACCGGCCAAGGCCGGCCACAAGGTCTATTTATAACCCCACAGTCAAATAGAGCCGTTGCACTCCACTTGTCCGTTTTCTGCGGGAGCACCGGACGCGCCGGTGGTAACTGACCGGACGCGCTCAACCGCGTCCGGTGCCCCTTCGATTTCAAATTCGTCCGTTAGATCCTCCAACGGTCACTGTGCGCCAACGGTCAAACGGACGACCGGACGCGCTGTTACGAACCACCGGACGCGCCGGTGCGCACAGCACCCGCGCCCGCGAAGACAACACCGGACGCGCTCCTCGCAACCACCGGACGCCACAGTGCCCGCGTCCGGTGCGAGTCCAGTAAGCTCCCTGGACCACCGGACGCGTCCGATGGTGAGGGATCGGACGCGCACTGCGTCCGAAGACTCCGTGACATGCTGTTCGCCAGACCGGACGCGCCGGTCCCGTGGGTCACCGGACGCGCCGGTGTCAAACCCTAGCCCGCGCGCCTGACGCCCGCGCTGCACTGACCGGACGCGCCGGTCCACAGTGACCGCGTCCGGTGCAGCGTCCGGTGCCGCGTCCAGTCACTTCTGTGACCGCGTTCGCCTCCGTTTCTTTTCCGACTTCCGGCGCAATGGAAAATAGGCATTTCATATCCCCGAAATCGCCTGAATCCCGCGCTCGCACGCTCGGCGGGAGAGAGAAAGGAACCAAACCCCTCTCTACCCGCAAACCACAGCGCGACCAACGCCACCTTTGCAAAAGTGCCAACACCAACAAGTGATCACCACCTTGTGCACGTGTGTTAGCATTTTCACAAACATTTTCTTCGAAGGAATTAGGCACTCAACTTGCCTCGCCACTCGATCCTAACACGTATGCAAAGTTAGATCGCTCAAGTGGCACTAGATGACCGATATGCAAACAAGTTTGCCCCTCTTAATAGTACGGCCATCTATCCTAAACCCGGTCATCAACTTCTCTACACACCTATGACCGGTGAAATGGAAATGCCCTAGGTTATACCTTTGCCTTGCGCATTCCACTCCATCTCCTCCGATATTGATGCAACACATGCACCAACCATATCACAAATGATATGATCCATTTCATATCATCATGTGACCTTGGTCCATCGATCTTGACCTCACTTGCTCTTCACCGTTGCGTCGGTCCATCGGCGCCAAGTCTTGCTCAAGCTTCACCGCCTCACGGTCCATCGCTCCAAAGCCTCCGACTTGCCCTTCACACTTGCAACCGGTCCGTCGAGCCAAGCCTCATCTTGATCTTTTGCCACCTTGGTCACATGACTCCATGTCATGTCTCATATGCAATGAGCTCCTACATGACACCATTACCTGTGGACTAATCTCCTGTGTATCTCACATAACCACATATTAGTCCACCTAAGTTGTCACTCAATTACCAAAACCAAACAAGGACCTTTCAATCTCCCCCTTTTTGGTAATTGATGACAACTCTACAAAGATATGGAAATTAAGCTTTTTCAAGCTAGCACTTCACACAAAGTGTAAATTGCTAACTTGTTTTGGATTTTATGCTACTTATCCAACATTTAAGCTCTATGTCAAGATTTGGATAAGCACCATAAAACCCGACTTGGTAGTGATAACTCCCCCAACATATGTGCTCAAATGGTTTGGTTTCAAGCTTGCACATATGCCTAAATATGAAATTTGTGGGAGGATTAGCACTACTAAGTGATGCTAAGGTGTATAGAATAAACCTTTGTAGTTCGATACCATTTGATAGCTTGATACCATTTGAAAATCACAAGTTTGCCATCATCCTTAGCATCATGAGTAGCTAGACATCAAAAACACTAGAAACCCCGTGAGATCAACATTATAAGCAAGGTTCTAGTTTTCGCATGATAATCATAAGTCTAGCTAACAACCTATGCATGCTAGTTATCAAAGCATCAATCAAACTCTATAACTAGCATACACCACACAAGCATGCATATTAAAGATAAAAACTTATGCAATGCTAGCAAGCACATGAATATGCATAAATCAAATGCAACCAATCAATGTTTATGAGCTTACTCCCCCTACTTGTGTGCTTCTTTTGTCCAAGAATTTTGATCCTTCTTATTTTTACAATGTTGCTCCCTCTTTGTCCATCTTCATGTCCAAACACATCTTCTCACGATATATCTTTGTTCAATCTCTTCCCAAACCTCTCTCTTGGTGTATTGACATATCTTTGTTCCAACTTCTCCCCCTTTGTCATCAATTTCCATAAAGGGTGTCTTCTCATTGATGCAAAGGCTAGCATTGGGGTAGATGGTTGAGACTTGAATATTGTATTTTTGATGGACATCACCACACATGTTGGAATGACATTACTAGTATGTTGCTCTTGAGATACCACTTAGGATCTTTTGACCTTGATACCATTTAGGTGGGGCTCCTCCCCCTATGTCATAGCATGGGTCATTCACTTGATAATCTTGAGCTCTTGTGTGTGAGGGAACTTTCTTCATTTGATGATCACTTAAAGTTGAGGATCACTTGTGGAACCACCGTCTTATATAAATGATATCAGTGTAGAAATACCACGAATAAGGGTGTGATACCAATTTGAAGAATCCTCAATCATGGAACCACTTATAGGATTTGTCAATATGATCTTTTCTTGAACATTTGCTATCTTTATGAGTACCACTTGTAGGATATCACTTGTAGATTATGATCTAGACACCACTTGTAAATACCCATTGAAGAAATACTTTGAGTCTAGATACCATTTGAAACACCCTAGATATCCATTTTTATTGTTGCCTTGTGCTTGTACCCATATCATTGTCATGAGCTTCTTGTGTGACTTGAACTATATTGATTTGCCTAAGATTCCAAGTCCGGTTTGATCCAATGACAAGCTTCTTCACACCTCATGCTAAGGGTTATCTTGCCAATGTTGTACTTATCACTTGTTAGCAATCCAAACTAGGTCAAGTACTTGGGTTCACTAGCTCATGAACAAATTCATACACATACCACTAGATCATTTAAACAATCAAGCAATAGTGGTAGGCTATGAATCTAAAATTTTCATTTGTTATGCATGATCCTAGTAAGCATGTACTATATGCACTAATCGCATACTAGTAAGGGATGAAATGATCATGCACATTACAATGATACCTTTGCTATTTTGGAGTAGAGGATAGACACATAGATTCCAATTCATTACTCCAATAGCAATGTGAAGTCCAATTTATAAGCTTGGTGAAGACCAATCATCGTAGATAAATCCATTCTTCACCCATATGAAATGAAAACCACTTATGATCAAGTGCACTATCTCTTGAGTTGTGGTTGGCTTGCTTCATCTTTTTGATCAATGCTTGCATGAGAGAACTACTTAGAATACCACTTGAAATACATGACTAGCTCTCTTTTGGGTGTTGCTTGCTTTTTTTTTGATCAATCCTATTGATTGCTTCAATTAAGCATCTCAAATGTCCCTTGAATTCATCACTTCCATGTTAGCCTTCCAAGCCGGTGCTCGGTTTACCCACCCATGGGCGGCAAGCCCCCTCAGCAGAGAGAAGTGACCTCTCTTCAAAGAACCATCCTTGACACTTACTTGAATTTCCTTTGATTGATTGATCTATGGACTTAACTTGATAAGTATCCTTGAATTATTCTTTAAGTCCTTTTCTTTCTACCAAATGATCTCCAATCATTACTAGAACTTGAACCTCATCTTCATCTTGAGTTTGATCTTCTTTTTCAAATTTGAGTACCAAATTTGTACACTAAGTACATTCCACAATCAATGCCCTTATACTCATTTTTTGTCATGCTTCTAGATCAATTCAAAACCAACCTTAGGTACCTCAAACACTTATAAATATGTTTCCAACTTGAGGACCTTTCACTTAAAGTGACTCTAGATCAATCCAATATTTGTCACTTTTCTGGCAGATTCTGTACCCTTCAAAGAATAATTCATATCTCCCAATGTACAGATCCAAATACCATGAAATTTGGTGGAGATGTGATTCACTAAGTCATCTAGCAACTGTAAAAATTTGAGCTTCATTTGACTTCTAGATGGCTACCAGATTTTAATTCTTCCACCACTGCTACATGCTGAAAACTGCTGCACTATAGCTGACAAGATGTACTCCAAAGTCGAACCATCTCTTATCCAATTCTAAAAAAAATTTGTACAGCTTCTTATACCATAAGTCTAGGGCATGTATACCAAATTTCAAGCCAATCCAAATAGATTTGATCACTCAAACATGGCTAAGATCACAGCTAGCTCAGATTTTCAACTTTTGGACAGATTTCAATACATGAGCTAATCTTCATCAAAAGTGAATCAATCTTGAGATTAACTTGTTTGAACACTCTCACAAGACATATATCCATTCAATCCACTTACTAAATGTCATCTTATAAATTTATCCAACACAAATCAATCCAAACTTGATTACTAAGCACTTAATCCGTTCAACCATCTCATAGCAAGCAACATTGTACATTTATCCAATTCAACCAACTCATATGCACCCAAATGAAATGATCAACAAGCGATATACCTTGGTTAGCTCATGATCATCCAATAGAAAGCTCCGACTCAAATATTTGCAAGCCATCAAGTATATCCAATAAATCACCACAATCTTTGACATTGCACTTGTATGTTGTAGCACTTGGACTTCACTTGTTTTGACTTGGCATTGGGATTGGATATGCGTTGAGCTTCATAACTTGACTCAATATATGATAAACAAAACAAAATCAATTGAATCAAGCCTCCAATGCCGATGGTACCTACAAACAATCATCCACTCTTTGATGGTACCCAAACAAGTTTGGGTCCTCTCAAGTTAGGTGCAACATACTTAGGCATTGCCTTAGTATGAATAGCGGGATGTTTTGCAATTGCAATCATAGAGGTACCATTGCCATCCTTTCTAAGCACAATATTATCATAAATTGAAATAGGCTTAGAATCATTACCTAGGGGACATGAATGAGCCATGTGTCCCCTTTCCCGACATAAGTAGCAACTTCTTTTAGAGTGAGCCTTTTCTTTCTTGCTCATGTGTTGCTTCTCAATGCCTTGCCTCTTATGAGTTGCTTGAGCCTTCTTCTCAAGCTTGGTAGGACACTCCGAGGCAAAGTGTCCCATATCTTCACATTTGAAGCACTTGATGTGAGTCAAATTTCTTTTCTCATTTTGATTCTTGCTCATCATCTTGGCATCTTGAATTTGCATTGGATGCCTTGCTCTTCCACCCCTTCTTGTTTTCTTCTTCTTTATTATCAAATCACTAACATCTTCATGATTGATCTTGATTTGCTCTTGGGGTGTCTTATCTTGCTCAACTAGTGGCTTTGGTTGAGGCTTTACTTGTTGCTTCACCAATTGCTTGGTTGGGCACATTGAGGTGAGATGACCCCAAGTGCGGCACTTGAAGCACTTGACATGCTTTAGCCTCTCTTCTTCTTTCATCTTCTTGAGCTTCTCAATGTTTGGGCAACCATTAGCAAGATGTCCCGCTTCATGGCATCGATAGCACATGGAATGCGAGAGCTTCTTTTGGAGTAGTCTCTTCATTCTCTTTTCTTGCTTTCTTTCGCCCCTTGTCAATTTTTTCTTGAAGCCAAGGCCACTTTTATCACCAAGGTTTCTTTGAGTCTTCATTATGTGCTCAAAGGTGACTTTTGAGTTGTAGCACCTCTCTAACTTGTTGCTCAAATTCTTCACTTCACTTTTGAGCTCATTGTTCTCCTTCAAAAGGTTAGTCTCACAAGACATAGAAGTAGAACAAACATTTAATTGCGAAGAACATGGCATATCTAATAAATCATCACAAGAGGTGGATACATGCTTCTTGCCTACATCACAAGGGTTAGTAATATGTGATTGATCATTTGACCCAAATGATGAGCTCTCACTAGTTTTGGTTTCTTCATTAGAAAGTTTCTTAGTGAGTAAAGCATGTTCTTGTGCCAAGTTATCATGAGCAACACTTAGTTCCTCATGAGCCAATTTTAGCTCCTCATGTGAACAAGTAGTAACATAAAGTAGATGCTTTTGTTGTTCACATGTGGTTTTTAGAAATGAGTTTTCATTTTTCAATTTACTTGTTTTTGCCATCTCATTTCTTAGGGCCTTTGAGAGTTTATATAGAAGCTCAAAATTTGGACCATCACAATCAACAACAAAACCACCAATAGATACCTTACTGTCACCATGTGATGATATTGAAGAGCTTGTTGAAGCATCACTCTCATAGCCATCATCTTCACCATCAAGTGTGCATGAAGTAGAATCATTGCTTGCATCACTTGTGGCATTATCATTCTTCTTGTCAAGTGATCTTGTAATATGATTATCCTTGTCATCACTTGACCGTGAGGTAGAGCAATCCTCCACAACCACCTTGTTGTGGTCATGCTCAACAACCTCATGCGCCTCCTTCTTGGGCTCATCATCATTGGAGATCGCCCCATATTTCTCATTTAGAAACACCCAAATCTCATGGGCGGACTCGAAGTCTATGATCTCACAAAGTATGCTACTATCCATAGATCGATAGAAAGCATTAGTAGCTTGGCTATCGAGATGTAGGCATTTACTTTGCGCTTGAGTTGCATTCTTTTTATCAATTGCAAAGGAAAAGCCCACATCTACGATCCACCACAATTGAGGAGAAATAAACTTAAAATTGCATGTCATCCAATTTCTCCACCGTGCAAAGTGTGTGCCATCAAAAATGTGTGGACACTCAACATCTAGCCCATAAGCCGCCATCCTCTCGGGTCGGTGAAGACCACAAATGAGAGACCCGGCTCCGATACCACTTGAAGGGTCGAGATGGCGGACTAGAGGGGGGGTGAATAGTCCTTTCTAAAACTTAAACGCGTTGGCTAACCGAAACAAATGCGGAATTAAACTTATCGGTCTAGCCAAGACTACACCCCTCTATCTAAGTTCACAAGCACCTCACAAAGATCCTAATTAAGCAACTAAGGTGCATTCCTTAGCAAGAGCTCTCCTATTTAACCCTAGAGCAAGGTCACACAAACCTATGCACTAGTACTTTGCAAGCAAGAGGGAGCTCCTACACAAATCTAGTAAGCAAAGCGCACAAAGCCTAAGCTCACTAGCAAAGCTCAATAACAAGGCTACACAAGCCAAATTAGAGAGCGCAAACTACTTAGCTACACAAACTAAGCAATGTGACTAACCAGGTTACACAAACCAAATTAGTCACGCAAGGGAAGCTTCTAGCTACACAAGCAAGAAGACAACTAGCAAGCTACACAAGCAAACTAGTTACGAAAGCAACTACACAAGCACAAGTATATATGAAAGTAAATACAAGCTTGTGTTGCACGAAGGCAAACCACCGAGAAGAGTAGACAATGTTGACACGGTGATTTTCTCCCGAGGTTCACTTGGTCGCCACCAAGCTACGTCCCCGTTGTGTCGACCAACACTTAGATGGTTTCCCGGTGTGACCCTCAAATCACTTGCCCCTCAAGGCACGCCCCGCAAGGCACCGCAAGACACCACTCTCAAGTGAGGTAGCTCAATGACACGCTCAACTAGAGTTGCTCTTCGCGATCCCCGCGGGGTGAGCACAATCCCCCTCACAAAGCTTCTCCGGAGCCTCGCACAATCTTCTTGCGAGCTTCGACGGAGCCACAAGCCACCAAGCCGTCTAGGAGGTGGCAACCTCCAAGAGTAACAAGCACCACCGGCTTGCAACATGATCACCTAGTGCCACTCGATGCAATCTCTCAAAGCAACGCACTAGAATCGCTCTCTCACTCGATCCGATGAACACTATCAAGCATGAGTGAGTTAGAGGGCTCCCAAGCACTACCACATAAGCCACCAAGGCCAAAGTGTGCTCAGCTACCGGCCAAGGCCGGCCACAAGGTCTATTTATAACCCCACAGTCAAATAGAGCCGTTGCACTCCACTTGTCCGTTTTCTGCGGGAGCACCGGACGCGCCGGTGGTAACTGACCGGACGCGCTCAACCGCGTCCGGTGCCCCTTCGATTTCAAATTCGTCCGTTAGATCCTCCAACGGTCACTGTGCGCCAACGGTCAAACGGATGACCGGACGCGCTGTTACGAACCACCGGACGCGCCGGTGCGCACAGCACCCGCGCCCGCGAAGACAACACCGGACGCGCTCCTCGCAACCACCAGACGCCACAGTGCCCGCGTCCGGTGCGAGTCCAGTAAGCTCCCTGGACCACCGGACGCGTCCGATGGTGAGGGACCGGACGCGCACTGCGTCCGAAGACTCCGTGACATGCTGTTCGCCAGACCGGACGCGCCGGTCCCGTGGGTCACCGGACGCGCCGGTGTCAAACCCTAGCCCGCGCGCCTGACGCCCGCGCTGCACTGACCGGACGCGCCGGTCCACAGTGACCGCGTCCGGTGCAGCGTCCGGTGCCGCGTCCAGTCACTTCTGTGACCGCGTTCGCCTCCGTTTCTTTTCCGACTTCCGGCGCAATGGAAAATAGGCATTTCATATCCCCGAAATCGCCTGAATCCCGCGCTCGCACGCTCGGCGGGAGAGAGAAAGGAACCAAACCCCTCTCTACCCGCAAACCACAGCGCGACCAACGCCACCTTTGCAAAAGTGCCAACACCAACAAGTGATCACCACCTTGTGCACGTGTGTTAGCATTTTCACAAACATTTTCTTCGAAGGAATTAGGCACTCAACTTGCCTCGCCACTCGATCCTAACACGTATGCAAAGTTAGATCGCTCAAGTGGCACTAGATGACCGATATGCAAACAAGTTTGCCCCTCTTAATAGTACGGCCATCTATCCTAAACCCGGTCATCAACTTCTCTACACACCTATGACCGGTGAAATGGAAATGCCCTAGGTTATACCTTTGCCTTGCGCATTCCACTCCATCTCCTCCGACATTGATGCAACACATGCACCAACCATATCACAAATGATATGATCCATTTCATATCATCATGTGACCTTGGTCCATCGATCTTGACCTCACTTGCTCTTCACCGTTGCGTCGGTCCATCGGCGCCAAGTCTTGCTCAAGCTTCACCGCCTCACGGTCCATCGCTCCAAAGCCTCCGACTTGCCCTTCACACTTGCAACCGGTCCGTCGAGCCAAGCCTCATCTTGATCTTTTGCCACCTTGGTCACATGACTCCATGTCATGTCTCATATGCAATGAGCTCCTACATGACACCATTACCTGTGGACTAATCTCCTGTGTATCTCACATAACCACATATTAGTCCACCTAAGTTGTCACTCAATTACCAAAACCAAACAAGGACCTTTCAGTAGGTCGTCGTGAGTGTGGGATCTCAGTCGACGTAGCTCGTGGAGCAGTAAGGATCGTGTTTTGGGATATGTAAGTCCGAGTAACCACCCGTACAGACCACATGTCGTGGATGGGGTCGACAAGTCAAGTAACTAGTTGCGACCTGTTTATCCGTGAAACTAGCAAGGGAGGGTGGCATCGGTCGAGAATGTCCGGGACATTGACTGGGCACCCGCTCGAACCTTTCATCTGACACTCGGGCCGGATTAGGGAAAGGCTGGAGACGTGAGGCAACCCTTATCTCTGGTGCATGAGATATGGAGGTTCATCCTGTTTCTCCATGTGGGTACAGTTGTACACCTCTACGGAGTCTTGAAAGCTTGGAGTCCCTCGGGATGGAACTATTCGGTTGTTCTATCTTTCTATACCCATGGTAGCATGAGTAATGGACTATGAGCACTTTGTTATAATAATAAATACCTTTACTTCTATGTTGAGCATAGCATGTCATAATCCTAATGAACATCATTGCTTTCCGCACTTATACACATGCACGATAATTACCCAATGCATACACTGAATATTATATGTTGGAATTAAGCCCTGCGAGTACGCAATGTACTCATGGTGCAGCCATTAAGTTGTTTTGCAGGAACGCTGTAGATCGATGGAGGTTGAGTGTCCATCACCGCTGCTTAGTAGCATCGGGGAAGAGCGACCCCGAGCATGCTACACGTTAACTCCCTAGTCTTGTTCGAGCGACTTTAAGTGATTACTTTAGAATGGATTCTAGATCTTGTCTATTGGTTGGACCAGATCACGTAATTTATGTAAACTCTATCTTGTAAGCTTTTCTGTATAAGTTGTTTGAGCATTATCCATTAGACTGTGTTGGTTTGGTATGTGAACTGTTGCGTGCCACTCAACCTGATCCCGAAGAGGAGTTGCTTAGCGCGCTCCTAGGGCCGCGCGATGTCGTTTTGCTTAAATTGAGCACGTCAAGTGGATGACACTCGATTTTGGTGAAGTATCGCGACGAGCACCCCACATCATATCAGCCTATTTAATACTCTTGAAACTCCTATAAAATAAACTCCTATAAAATTTTCCTGAGGCTATCCTTATAGCAACTTCAAGAGGCTCTTTATATCCTTTCTAATTCATAGAAATATATATTTGGCTGAAAATACCCTTCAACAACATCTTTAATTGAATATATCCAAATATAGACAAGGGTGTGTAGACTAATAGTTATAAGAGCCTCGGTAGCACTTCAGATCTTGGGTTTGACTCTCGTGGGAGCGAATATTTTAGAATTTAACGGTGTTATACTTTCAGTGGTAGGCAACGTTCCCGTTGACTACGAGGCGTCTGTGGTGACTTTGTCAATCTTGAGGATTTGCTAGCCCGGTCTTCGATAATGCTAATAGGGGTAGGATTTGCATGCGTACGTTCATAGGGGCGAGTATGCGTGCATTGTGGATATCTGCATTGTCCTGTTTAATTCTAAAAAAATATAGACTTCCTCTATTTTAGATTTCTCGTTGGCCAAAGATGAAGAGCGATGGTAACTCCTTAAAGTGCACACAAGATATGAGGAAGCTGTTGAAACAGACAAAGATATGTTCTGCAGCACTACTTCAACAGTAATTTTCAGCGAAGGAACATTGTTTTCCTCTCAAAACAAATCGGCGTAAGCATCAGCATAAGTCAAATTTCAGCGAAACGAACATGACAAAATAATTTTTATTCAAATGACTCTCTAAATATTGATTTTGAGAGTAAAATTTAGAAAGACACTTGGAGATGCTCTAATATACCGCCCTTATATACTCGAACAGGTGGAGAGGTCTGGTATTTTAGGACAGGGAGGGCCTGTTTGGATTCTAGCGCTAAAAATTAACTCACCATGTAAAAATAGATTAAATATGATCTAATTATAGGTTAATAAGGGCTAATGGACTCTAACCACTAGTTAACCCTCACTAGCCTTTATTAGCTCAGATTTAGCTCACATTTATCCTTTTGTAATGGGTATGCAAAAAAAGGCTAATTACTAGCCCATTGATCAAACACCCCATATATAGTGGTAAAAAAGGAAAATGGGACTACTATCGTCCGGACGTTCGGCCCTACGATCCGTCTGGACGCAGCTACGACCCGTCCAATACTTGCCACGAGAGCCATCCGATCTCAGCTACGAAACCACATAATAGCGTAACAGAAGGAGCGCTTGTTCGCCCGTGTAACGGAACCACGAAACAGAAGGAGCGCCCGCCCGTGCCACTCGCGGTGGCCCGTCCCCGCCACGCCGCCATCCCACGCCGCACGGCCAGCATCAAGAAGAAGGGGAAGTGGCGGCACCCGCCTGCGCCTGTGGTTCGGATGCCCAGTCGGCACCGAGAGAAGATAGAGACACCGAGGTGAGACAGTCAAAGGTGAGGAGGTGAAAGCCCAAGTTTGGTTTTGGTAATTAATGACACCAAGTTGCTAATGCCATGTGTTAAGTGTTTTGAGTTAGGCATAAGCAACACATGTGATGAAGGTGTGCGTGGCAAGGAGTGGTGGCCACAAGATCACAAAGAAATGGTGCATGGACATGAAGTGATGATCATGGTGGAGATGCACATGAAATGATGGACATGATGATCAAGTGGAGGAAAAGGATCTAAGAGCGCAAGGCAAAGGTATAACCATAGGGTTTTCCTTTTGCCGGTCTAAGATGAGTAGAGAAGTGATTGACCGGGTTTAGGATACATAGCCGACTATCAAGAGGGGCAATCACGGTTAGCTCGGGAATCAAGTGCCACTAGATCAATGTCTTGAGCATATGCATTTAGGATCTAGTAAAGAGCTAACATAACGCCTTGGAAAATGTTTGTGAAATGCTAACACACTTGCACATGTTGGTGTACACTTGGTGGTGTTAGCACTTTTGCGAAGGCGGTGGAGTTTAAGCGGTAGAGAGGGGTTTGGGTTCCTCTCTCCCTCCCGCCGAGCTTGCGAGGCGGGATTCGGCGCTTTTTGGAGAAGTGAAACGCCTATTTTCTTTTGCGCCGGAAGTCGGAAAAGAAACGGAGGCGAACGGAGGTCACTGCGCTACACCGGACGCTGCACCGGACGCGGTCTCGGTTTGACCGGACGCGTCCGGTCAGTTCATCGTGGCTCGGTGCTGCTAGGGTTTGTGACCGGACGCGGGTCTGGCCTGACCAGCGCGTCCGGTCAGTTTAACTGGGCGTAAAAGTTAAGCGCACGACCGGCGCGTCCGGTGCCTCACGGGACCGGAGCGTCCGGTCAGGCGTCCAGAAAGGCCGAGCGCAGCGAAGCACGATCGGACGCGGCTGGCGCGTCCGGTCACGTGCGACCGGACACGTCCGGTCGCGTCGGGTGCTTACTGGAACGCGACCGGACGCTGGCACTGTCGCGTCCGGTCACAACGGGGAGTGGCTTGGAGGATCCCCATCTTGTGTGCGGTTGTGCGGTGCCCGCCGAGGGCTCGACTCTTGATAGTCGATTAGCTCGCGAACCGACAAGTGGGTGTATCGCCACAACGGGGAGTAGCTTGCCGGGAAGCAAGTGAACCTCGGGATAAATTCTTGTGTCTTTCTCTTCCCGAGGATTTCTCTTGTGTGATTGATTGATTGGTACTTCTCATCTCTACACGGCGGTATAATCACTCGAAGCTCTTCTCTCGTATTACATCTTGTTTCTAGCTTGTTGTTGTTGTTGTGTTTAGTGGATAGCCTTGTACTAGATTTGTGTAGGTAGCTTGCTTAATTAGTTAGAGCTAGTGCTTTGTGCTTCGCCACCTTTCGTACTAACTTGTGGTTAAGTAATTTGTGTAGAAGTTTTTTATTAGGCTATTCACCCCCCGCCCTCTAGCCTATTTGGACCTTACAAGTGGTATCGGAGCCGAGGCACCGTTTATTTGAGGCTTAACAACCTACGGTGAAAAGGAAATGGCTCAATTAAGCTTGCACATCAACAACACCAAGAAGGCACCTCACTTTGATGGCACAAATTATGCATATTGGAAGGTTAAGATGACCGCACACCTCAAGTCAATCAATAGAGAAGTGTGGAAGGTCACCGAAACAAAATTTGAGGTTGCTAATCCGGAAGCACCTACACCGGTAGAACAGAAGAAGCTCCAATGCAATGATATTGCCATTAGTGCTCTTCATGAGGCACTAGATGACAAGACCTTTGAGCAAGTGAAGAACATTGAGATCGCTCATGATGCTTGGGCCAAGCTAGAAGAAACATTTGAGGGCACCGAAGGCACAAAGATCGCTAAAGCATATATCTTGCAAGAAAAATTTTCAAGCTTCAAGATGCAAGATGATGAGAGTGTACCGGAGATGTTTCATAGATTGCAAGTCATTGTCAATGAGCTCAAGGCACTTGGTGAGGAAGTCAAGGACAACCAATTCTCTATGAAGTTCTTGAGAAGCTTGCCCAAGAGGTTTGATACATTGATCACCGTGCTAGTGAGGACTACATTGAAGGATTCAACTCCTCAACAAATATTTCAAGAAGTGATGACCGATGATTCATATAGAGAAGATGATGAGAAGGATGAGTTGGTCAAGAAGAAGAAGAAGAAGGAGAATGAGAAGAAAGATGATGAAAAGAAGAAGAGTGTGGCATTCAAAGCCACCACATCCAAGGGCAAATCCAAGATTGAATCATCAAGTGAAGAAGACTCAAGCTCTTGTGATAGTGATGACATTGATGAGAAGATGGCTCTCTTTGTCAAGCAATTTGGCAAATTCATGAAGAAGAAGGGCTATCGTACAAGGAGGAAGAAGAACACATCCAAGAAGAATGAGCATAACATGAGATGTTTTAGATGCCATAGCAAGGACCATCTCATTGCAAAGTGTCCTTATGATAGTGATGATGAAGATGCTATCAAGAAGGAGAGGAAGAAGCAAAAGAAGAAGCAAGAAAAGAAGGAGAGCTCTCATAAGAAGAAGAATGATTCTCATGTTGCTACATGGGATAGTGATGATTCATCAAGTGATG
The DNA here is from genome assembly GCA_038087645.1 of Saccharum hybrid cultivar R570. Classification (NCBI taxonomy): domain Eukaryota; kingdom Viridiplantae; phylum Streptophyta; class Magnoliopsida; order Poales; family Poaceae; genus Saccharum; species Saccharum hybrid cultivar. The sequence continues at coordinate 8,127,547 of JAQSUU010000005.1, read as the reverse complement.
ATGAGAATGACAACAAGAGCAAGAAGAAGGGACATGCTAGCATTGCTATCCAAGAGAAGGTCTCCCTCTTCGACACTCCATCGTGCTTCATGGCTAAGGCCGCTAAGGTATCATCCGATGATGAGAGTGATCATGATAATGCTAGTGATAGTGATAGTGATAGTGATGAAGAAGAATTCACTAAAAATGAACTAATCACTATGCTAGAAGATTGCACTCAACATTTTAAAGAATCTAGAAAGGAGTGCAAGGGCTTGCTTAAGGAAAAGATAAACCTTATGCAAGAACTTGATGAGCTTAGAGCATCTTATGAGAGTCTAAAGGTAGACCATAAGAAGCTTCAAAAGTCTCACACTAAGTTTGAAGAAGCTCATTCCTCTCTAGTTGAAAAATGTGAAAACATGCCAACTAATGTTGAGAAAGCTAAAACTTGCAACATAGGCATATCATGTGATATAATTGATGAATCTTGTCATAAGCCTATTGTTGTTGCTACCACTAACCCTTCATGTAGCGCATCTACATCTTCCTCATCTAGTAGTGATGGTTTCACTTGTGACTCCACACTTATAGTTGAGAATGAAAATCTCAAGAAGGAGGTAAAAGAGCTCAATCACACTTTAGCTAAGGCTTATGGTGGTGAGGACCGCTTGCTTATGTGCTTGGGTAGCCAAAGAGCTTCTCTCTACAAAGAGGGATTGGGCTATTACCCCAAGAAAGGCAAGGCCGCTTTTGCTCCTCACAAAACTCGTTTTGTGAAGAACAATGGTAGCTATTGCAAAAGTTGCAAGCAAGTTGGTCACATAGAGCGACATTACATGAACAAGAAATCCAATGCTAATGTATCCTCAATTAAATTTGACTCTTTCTATATACTTACCAAGGGTACAAATGGTGTTCATGCTAAGTTCATTGGTGCACCATGGATGGGCTCAAAGAAGAAAGCCATTTGGGTACCAAAGAGCTTGGTCACTAACCTTGGAGGACCCAAACAAGTTTGGGTACCTAAAAAGAATTGATCTTATCTTGTAGGTCAATTACAAAGCCGGAGGAAGGCATTGGGTGCTTGATAGTGGGTGCACTCAACATATGACCGGGGATTCTTGTATGTTCAAATCAATTGATACAAGTCAAAATGGTGGTTTTGATGCTATCACTTTTGGCAACAACAAGAAAGGCAAAGTCAAGGGGCTTGGTAAAATTGCTATCTCAAATGACATGAGCATATCAAATGTATTGCTAGTTGAGAGCTTGGACTTCAATCTTTTATCGGTGGCACAACTTTATGATCTTGGCTTCAAGTGCATATTTGGTAGTGATGATGTTGAAGTCATAAGTGTTGATGGATCAAATTTGATATTCAAAAGATTTAGACATGGTAGCTTGTACTTGGTTGACTTTAATGATAGTGAGACCCAATTGACATCATGCTTGCTTAGCAAATCTAGTATGGGATGGTTATGGCATAGAAGGCTTGGTCATGTTGGAATGAAACAATTAAACAAACTTTTGAGGCATGACTTAGTTAGAGGCTTGAAGGATGTCACCTTTGAGAAGGATAAACCTTGTAGTGCTTGTCAAGCCGGCAAACAAGTTGGAAATAAACATCCTAGTAAGAGTGAAATGAGCACATCAAAGGCATTTGAGTTATTACACATGGACTTGTTTGGACCAACAACATACACTAGTATTGGTGGGAACAAGTATGGTTTTGTGATAGTGGATGACTACACTAGATACACTTGGGTGTTCTTTCTCTATGACAAGAGTGATGTTTATGATCTATTCAAGTCTTTTGTCAAGAGGGTGCAAAATGAGTTTGAGACTACCATCAAGAAGATTAGAAGTGACAATGGTAGTGAGTTCAAGAACACAAGAATTGAAGATTTATGTGATGATCTTGGTATTGGACATCAATTTTCACCAACATACACTCCTCAATCCAATGGTGTAGTTGAAAGAAAGAATAGAACTTTGATTGACATGGCTAGATCAATGCTTAGTGAATACAATGTGAGTCATTCATTTTGGAGTGAAGCCATCAACACGGCTTGCTATTGTAGCAACCGTCTCTATTGCCATGGGAAGCTTGGGAAGACACCATATGAGCTATTGAATGGAAGAAAGCCCAACATTGCATACTTTAGAGTGTTTGGTTGCAAATGCTATATTCTCAAGAAAGGCACTAGATTGAGCAAGTTTGAAAAGAAATGTGATGAAGGGTTCTTACTTGGTTATTCTACCACAAGCAAAGCATATAGAGTTTGGAATCTCACAAATGACACCTTGGAAGAAGTTCATGATGTTGAGTTTGATGAAACCCAAGGGTCTCAAAATGAAGCTCAAAACCTTGATGATGTGAGAGGAGATCAATTGTCTAATGCAATGAAGAACATGGACATTGGTGATGTAAGGCCGAGGCAAGTTGATGATGATGATGATATTCATGTGATCAACCAAAGTGTGCAAATTGATACAAATCAAGCAAGCTCTAGTGGTTCTCATGATGAAGCTCAAGTTCAAGGTCAAACAAGCGGAAGCAATCAACTCCCAATACTCCAACCTACTAGTATTGCAAGGGATCATCCATTGGATCAAATCATTGGTGGAATTCAAAGTGGTGTTCAAACTAGATCAAGATTAGCATCCTTTTGTGAGCACTACTCATTTGTGTCACTTGAAGAACCTAAGAAAATAGAGGATGCTTTGAAAGATTCCGATTGGGTAAATGCCATGCATGAAGAGCTAAACAACTTCACTAGAAATCAAGTTTGGGAACTTGTTGAAAGGCCGAAGAACTACAATGTAATTGGCACCAAATGGGTCTTTAGAAACAAGCAAGATCAAGATGGCATGGTTGTGAGGAACAAAGCAAGATTAGTAGCACAAGGATACACTCAAGTTGAGGGTCTTGATTTTGGAGAAACATATGCACCGGTTGCAAGATTGGAGGCAATTAGAATCTTATTAGCTTATGCTTGTGCACACAACATCAAGCTCTATCAAATGGATGTTAAGAGTGCATTTCTCAATGGCTACATCAATGAAGAAGTTTATGTTGAGCAACCTCCCGGTTTTGAGGATGACAAGAAGCCCAAGAAGGCATTGTATGGTTTGAAGCAAGCACCTAGAGCATGGTATGAGAGATTGAGGGACTTTCTTCTCTCTAAAGGGTTCAAGATGGGAAAGGTTGACACCACTCACTTCACCAAGAAAATTGGAAATGACTTGTTTGTGTTGCAAATCTATGTGGATAACATTATCTTTGGATCAACTAACCAAGACTTTTGTGAAGAGTTTGGAAATATGATGGCAAAAGAGTTTGAGATGTCTATGATTGGAGAGCTTAGTTACTTTCTTGGACTTCACATCAAGCAAATGAAGAATGGCACTTTTGTAAGTCAAGGGAAGTACATCAAGGACATGATCAAGAAGTTTGGATTGCAAGATGCTAAGCTAATGAGTACACCAATGGGCACAAATGATCAATTGGGTATTGATGCAAGTGGCAACATGGTAGATCAAAAGCAATATCGGTCTATGATTGGAAGTTTGCTATATGTCACCGCTTCTAGGCCGGATGTGATGTTTAGTGTGTGCAAGTGTGCAAGATATCAAGCTTCACCTAGAGAAAGTCACTTGAAAGCAACCAAGAGGATATTGAGATATCTTAAGGGCACTCATGATGTTGGATTATGGTTTCCAAAGGGGTCTAATTTTGAGTTGATTGGATATTCGGACTCCGACTATGGTGGATGCAAGATTGATAGAATGAGCACAAGTGGCACTTGTCAATTGCTTGGAAGGTCTCTTGTTTCATGGTCATCAAAGAAACAAAATAGTGTTGCACTATCTACCGCCGAGGCCGAATACATTAGTGCCGGTAGTTGTTGTGCATAATTGCTTTGGATGAAGGCCACCTTGAATGACTTTGGAATTAAGTTCAAGAATGTACCATTGTTTTGTGACAATGAAAGTGCTATCAAGATGACTCAAAATCCGGTTCAACATTCAAGAACCAAGCACATTGACATAAGGCATCACTTCATAAGAGACCATCAACAAAAGGGTGATATTAGCATTGAGAGCATTGGCACCGAAGATCAACTAGCCGACATATTCACAAAGCCACTTGATGAAAAGAGATTTTACAAGTTGAAGAATGAATTGAACATACTTGACTTCTCCAACTTGAAATGAGTGCACCCCCACAATCTTATATGACATGCCTCTCCTCCGACATAGCAAGGTAAAGTTGTTTGGCATATCATCCATACTTTGCTAAGGACATGTTTAGAACATATAGACATATTTGCATGACAAATAGGCTCATTCATGAAAATCAAATGAGTTTAATGAATATATGGTACCACTATTGCTTCCTTGTTTTGATTGATCTAGTGGTAGCATATGACATGTTTGTGGGCTTGCAAACCTAGTGTTGAATCTAGAAAATGAGCTCATGATGTGTAATTCAACATGGTCAAGATAACCCTTATACTTTATGAGGTGTGAAGAAGCTTGTCCTTGGATCAAACCGAATTACATATTCTAGGCAAGTGATCTAGATTGAACCATAATTTGGACTCCCTCATATTAATTGACTTAACTCTCACTAAAATTGGCACCTTTTTGGTGATTGTTGACAAAGGGGGAGAGAAAAGTCACAAAGATAAAAAGTTAAATTACTAAGGGGGAGAGAAAGTTACAAAGGGGGAGAAAAAGTATAAGACTTTGGAAAGGGATCAATTAAAATTGAGCACACAAGTAGGGGGAGCAAGCTCATGAATTATTTGTTGCATTTGTATGTGCATTAACATGATGAATTGTTGCATTGCAAAGCTTAAATTCATATTCATGTTTGTTTGGTGTATGCTAGAAATAGAACTTGAATGATGATTTGTTGAGAGTAGCTTTATAAGTGGTATCTAGACACCTTTGCTTATAATATTGATCTCACGGGGTACTTTAGTGTTTGTGATCTTTACAAGTGATGTATTACAAGTGGTGTCTAGCTACATCGATGCTAAGGATGGTATATAAAGGCAACTCCGATTGGTATCACGCTTCAAAGGTCCATTCTATATACCTTAGCATCAATTTGATAGTAGCAACTCTCCCAAAATTCAAGTCCATACATATGTGCAAAATTGAACCAAACTCATGGAAGCACATATGTAGGGGGAGCTAATACTATCAAAATTGAAAATTGATTTCATTTCATATCTTTGTGATGGTTGTCATCAATTACCAAAAAGGGGGAGATTGAAAGCCCAAGTTTGGTTTTGGTAATTAATGACACCAAGTTGCTAATGCCATGTGTTAAGTGTTTTGAGTTAGGCATAAGCAACACATGTGATGAAGGTGTGCGTGGCAAGGAGTGGTGGCCACAAGATCACAAAGAAATGGTGCATGGACATGAAGTGATGATCATGGTGGAGATGCACATGAAATGATGGACATGATGATCAAGTGGAGGAAAAGGATCTAAGAGCGCAAGGCAAAGGTATAACCATAGGGTTTTCCTTTTGCCGGTCTAAGATGAGTAGAGAAGTGATTGACCGGGTTTAGGATACATAGCCGACTATCAAGAGGGGCAATCACGGTTAGCTCGGGAATCAAGTGCCACTAGATCAATGTCTTGAGCATATGCATTTAGGATCTAGTAAAGAGCTAACATAACGCCTTGGAAAATGTTTGTGAAATGCTAACACACTTGCACATGTTGGTGTACACTTGGTGGTGTTAGCACTTTTGCGAAGGCGGTGGAGTTTAAGCGGTAGAGAGGGGTTTGGGTTCCTCTCTCCCTCCCGCCGAGCTTGCGAGGCGGGATTCGGCGCTTTTTGGAGAAGTGAAACGCCTATTTTCTTTTGCGCCGGAAGTCGGAAAAGAAACGGAGGCGAACGGAGGTCACTGCGCTACACCGGACGCTGCACCGGACGCGGTCTCGGTTTGACCGGACGCGTCCGGTCAGTTCATCGTGGCTCGGTGCTGCTAGGGTTTGTGACCGGACGCGGGTCTGGCCTGACCAGCGCGTCCGGTCAGTTTAACTGGGCGTAAAAGTTAAGCGCACGACCGGCGCGTCCGGTGCCTCACGGGACCGGAGCGTCCGGTCAGGCGTCCAGAAAGGCCGAGCGCAGCGAAGCACGATCGGACGCGGCTGGCGCGTCCGGTCACGTGCGACCGGACACGTCCGGTCGCGTCGGGTGCTTACTGGAACGCAACCGGACGCTGGCACTGTCGCGTCCGGTCGATCGAAGGAGCGCGTCCGGTCACGGTAACGGCTAGTTCTGACGCGCACTGTTCACGTTCGTCGTGTAGTGACCGGACGCGTCCGGTCACCCTGACCGGAGCGTCCGGTCAGCGCGATTTTCGCTGCGTCGTTTGTAACGGCTAGCTGCGTACCCCTTCGTTATAAATAGAGGGTGTCCGGGGTTTGAGGGTAACTCTTGCACATTTTGAGACCTAGAGACATCCTTTGAGCTAGAGAACAACCCCTCCACTCATCTCTTTGATTGATTGCATATCTTTAGTGAGATTGAGTGAGATTCAAGTGCATTGCTTGAGAGTTGCATTCTAGAGGCACTTGATCTTCGAGTTGCTGCGGATTTCTTGTTACTCTTCCGTGTTTCCCGACACGGTAGACGGCTTGGAGCAGCGGAGGTGATTGAGCTCGCAATTGGAGATTGTTGGAGCCTTCACCAAGTGTTGTAAGGGGTTCTTGATCCTTCCCCGCGGGAGTTCGTGAATTGGATACTGTAAGGTCCAAGTAGGCTAGAGGGGGGGGTGAATATCCTAATAAAAACTTCTACACAAATTACTTAACCACAAGTTAGTATAAAAGGTGGCGGAGCAAAATGCACTAGCTCTAACTAATTAAGCAAGCCACCTACACAAGTCTAATACAAGGCTATCCACTAAACACAACAACAACAACAACAACAAGCTAGAGACAAGATGAAATACGGGAGAAGAGCTTCGAGTGAATATACCGCCGTGTAGAGATGAGAAGTACCAATCAATTAATCACACAAGAGAAATCCTCGGGAAGAGAATGACACAAGATTTTATCCCGAGGTTCACTTGCTTCCCGGCAAGCTACTCCTCGTTGTGGCGATACACCCACTTGTCGGTTCGCGAGCTAATCAACTATCAAGAGTTGAGCCCTCGGCGGGCGCTGCACAACCGCACACAAGATGGGGATCCTCCAAGCCACGAGCTCCACTAGAGTATCCAATTCGCGAACTCTCGCGGGGAAGGATCAAGAACCCCTTACAACACTTGGTGAAGGCTCCAACAATCTCCAATTGCGAGCTCAATCACCTCCGCTGCTCCAAGCCGTCTACCGTGTCGGGAAACACGGAAGAGTAACAAGAAATCCGCAGCAACTCGAAGATCAAGTGCCTCTAGAATACAACTCTCAAGCAATGCACTTGAATCTCACTCAATCTCACTCAAGATGCGCAACTTTGCAAAGAGATGAGTGGAGGGGTTGTTCTCTAGCTCAAAGGATGTCTCTAGGTCTCAAAATGTGCAAGAGTTCCCTCAAACCCCGGCCACCATCTATTTATAACGAAGGGGTACGCAGCTAGCCGTTACCGGCGACGCGGCTGAAATCGCGCTGACCGGACGCTCCGGTCAGGGTGACCGGACGCGTCCGGTCACTATGCGACAGACGTGAACAGTGCGCGTCAGAACTAGCCGTTACAGTGACCGGACGCGCTCCTTCGATCGACCGGACGCGACAGTGCCAGCGTCCGGTCGCGTTCCAGTAAGCACCCGACGCGACCGGACGCGTCCGGTGGTACGTGACCGGACGCGCCAGCCGCGTCCGATCGCGCTACGCTACGCTCGGCTTCTCTGGAAACTTGACCGGACGCTCCGGTCCCGTGAGGGACCGGACGCGCAGGTCGCGCGCTTTTCTTTTTCGCCCGGTTGAACTGACCGGACGCGCTGGTCAGGCCAGAACCGCGTCCGGTCACAAACCGGAGCAGCACCCGCGTCGCGATGAACTGACCGGACGCGCCCCGCGTCCGGTGCAGCGTCCGGTGCAGCGTCCGGTGCAGCGTCCGGTGCACGCAGTGACCTCCGTTCGCCTCCGTTTCTTTTCCGACTTTCGGCGCAATAGAAAATAGGCGTTTCACTTCTCCAAAAAGCGCCGAATCCCGCCTCGCAAGCTCGGCGGGAGGGAGAGAGGAACCCAAACCCCTCTCTACCGCTTAAACTCCACCGCCTTCACAAAAGTGCTAACACCACCAAGTGTACACCATCATGTGCAAGTGTGTTAGCATTTCACAAACATTTTCCAAGGCGTTATGTTAGCTCTTTACTAGATCCTAATGCATATGCTCAAGACATTGATCTAGTGGCACTTGATTCCCGAGCTAACCGTGATTGCCCCTCTTGATAGTCGGCTATGTATCCTAAACCCGGTCAATCACTTCTCTACTCATCTTAGACCGGCAAAAGGAAAACCCTATGGTTATACCTTTGCCTTGCGCTCTTAGATCCTTCTCCTCCACTTGATCATCATGTCCATCATATTATGTGCATCAAATCATGTGGTCTTGTGGCCATCTCTCCATGCCATTTCCACCTCCATCACATGTTGCTTATGCCTAGCTTAATCACACTTGATACAATAGCATTAGCAACTTGGTGTCATTAATTACCAAAACCAAACTTGGGCTTTCAATCTCCCCCTTTTTGGTAATTGATGACAACCATCACAAAGATATGAAATGAAATCAATTTTCAATTTCGATAGTATTAGCTCCCCCTACGTATGTGCTTCCATGAGTTTGGTTCAATTTTTGCACATATGTATGGATTCGCATTTTGGGAGAGTTACTACTATCAAATTGATGCTAAGGTATATAGAATGGACCTTTGAAGCGTGATACCAATCGGAGTTGCCTTTATATACCATCCTTAGCATCAATGTAGCTAGACACCACTTGTAATTCATCACTTGTAAAGATCATAAACACTAAAGTACCCCGTGAGATCAACATTATAAGCAAAGGTGTCTAGATACCACTTAAAAAGTTACTCTTAACAAATCATCATTCAAGTTCTAATTCTAGCAAACACCAAACAAACATGAATATGAATTTAAGCTTTGCAATGCAACAATTCATCATGTTAATGCGCATACAAATGCAACAAATAGTTCATGAGCTTGCTCCCCCTACTTGTGTGCTCAAATTTAATTGATTCCTTTCCAAAGTCTTATCTTATGCTTTCTCTCCCCCTTAGTAACTTTTTCTTTTTGTGACTTTTCTCTCCCCTCTTATTATATCTTTCTCCCCCTTTGTGACTTTTCTATCTTTGTGACTTTTCTCTCCCCCTTTGTCAACAATCACCAAAAAGGTGCCAATTTTAGTGAGAGTTAAGTCAATCAATATGAGGGAGTCCAAATTATGGTTTAATCTAGATCACTTGCCTAGAATATGTAATTCGGTTTGAACCAAGGACAAGCTTCTTCACACCTCATGAAGTATAAGGGTTATCTTGACCATGTTGAATTACACATCATGAGCTCATTTTCTAGATTCAACACTAGGTTTGCAAGCCCACAAACATGTCATATGCTACCACTAGATCAAACAAACATAGAAGCAATAGTGGTACCATATATACATCAAAATCATTTGATTTTCATGAATGACCCTATTTGTCATGCAAGTATGTCTATATGTTCTAAACATGTCCTTAGCAAAGTATGAATGATATGCCAATCAACTTTACCTTGCTATGTCGGAGAAGAGGCATGTCATATAAGAATGTGGGGGTGCACTCATTTTAAGTTGGAGAAGTCAAGTATGTTCAATTCATTCTTCAACTTGTAAAATCTCTTTTCATCAAGTGGCTTTGTGAATATGTCGGCTAGTTGATCTTCGGTGCCAATGCTCTCAATGCTAATATCACCCTTTTGTTGATGGTCTCTTATGAAGTGATGCCTTATGTCAATGTGCTTTGTTCTTGAATGTTGAACCGGATTTTGAGTCATCTTGATAGCACTTTCATTGTCACAAAACAAAGGCACATTCTTGAATTTGATTCCAAAGTCATTCAAGGTGGCTTTCATCCAAAGCAATTGTGCACAACAACTACCGGCACTAATGTATTCGGCCTCGGCGGTAGATAGTGCAACACTATTTTGTTTCTTTGATGACCATGAAACAAGAGACCTTCCAAGCAATTGACAAGTGCCACTTGTGCTCATTCTATCAATCTTACATCCACCATAGTCGGAATCCGAATATCCAATCAACTCAAAACTTGACCCCTTTGGAAACCATAATCCAACATCATGAGTGCCCTTAAGATATCTCAATATCCTCTTGGTTGCTTTCAAGTGACTCTCTCTAGGTGAAGCTTGATATCTTGCACATTTGCACACACTAAACATCACATCCGGCTTAGAAGCGGTGACATATAGCAAACTTCCAATCATAGACCGATATTGCTTTTGATCTACCATGTTGCCACTTGCATCAATACCCAATTGATCATTTGTGCCCATTGGTGTACTCATTGGCTTAGCATCTTGCAATCCAAACTTCTTGATCATATCCTTGATGTACTTCCCTTGACTCACAAAAGTGCCATTCTTCATTTGCTTGATTTGAAGTCCAAGAAAGTAACTAAGTTCTCCAATCATAGACATCTCAAACTCTTTTGCCATCATATTTCCAAACTCTTCACAAAAGTCTTGGTTAGTTGATCCAAAAATGATGTCATCCACATAGATTTGCAACACAAACAAGTCATTTCCAAGCTTCTTAGTGAAGAGAGTGGTGTCAACCTTTCCCATTTTGAACCCTTTAGAGAGAAGAAAGTCCCTCAATCTCTCATACCATGCTCTAGGTGCTTGCTTCAAACCATACAATGCCTTCTTGAGCTTGTAAACATGGTCGGGCTTCTTGTCATCTTCAAAACCGGGAGGTTGCTCAACATAAACTTCTTCATTGATGTAACCATTGAGAAATGCACTTTTGACATCCATTTGATAGAGCTTGATGTTGTGTGCACAAGCATATGCTAATAAGATTCTAATTGCCTCCAATCTTGCAACCGGTGCATATGTCTCTCCAAAGTCAAGACCTTCAACTTGTGTGTAACCTTGTGCTACCAATCTTGCTTTGTTTCTCACAACTACACCATCTTGATCTTGCTTGTTTCTAAAGACCCACTTAGTACCAATCACATTGTAGTTCTTCGGCCTTTCAACAAGTTCCCAAACTTGATTTCTAATGAAGTTGTTTAGCTCTTCATGCATGGCATTTACCCAATCGGAATCCTTCAAAGCATCTTCTATTTTCTTAGGTTCTTCAAGTGACACAAATGAGTAGTGCTCACAAAAGGATGCTAATCTTGATCTTGTTTGAACACCACTTTGAATTCCACCAATGATTTGATCCAATGGATGATCTCTTGCAATACTAGTAGGTTGGAGTATTGGGAGTTGATTGCTTCCACTAGCTTGACCTTGATCTTGCACTTCATTATGAGAACCACTAGAGCTTGCTTGATTTGTATCAATTTGCACACTTTGGTTGATCACATGAATATCATCATCATCAACTTGCCTTGGCCTAACATCACCAATGTCCATGTTCTTCATTGCATTTGACAATTGATCTCCTCTCACATCATCAAGGTTTTGATCTTCATTTTGAGAACCTTGGGTTTCATCAAACTCAACATCATGAACTTCTTCCAAGGTGCCATTTGTGAGATTCCAAACTCTATATGCTTTGCTTGTGGTAGAATAACCAAGTAAGAACCCTTCATCACATTTCTTTTCAAACTTGCTCAATCTAGTGCCTTTCTTGAGAATATAGCATTTGCAACCAAACACTCTAAAGTATGCAATGTTGGGCTTTCTTCCATTCAATAGTTCATATGGTGTCTTCCCAAGCTTCCCATGGCAATAGAGACGGTTGCTACAATAGCAAGCCGTGTTGATAGCTTCACTCCAAAATGAATGACTCACATTGTATTCACTAAGCATTGATCTAGCCATGTCAATCAAAGTTCTATTCTTTCTTTCAACTACACCATTGGATTGAGGAGTGTATGTTGGTGAGAATTGATGTCCAATACCAAGATCATCACACAAATCTTCAATTCTTGTGTTCTTGAACTCACTACCATTGTCACTTCTAATCTTCTTGATGGTAGTCTCAAACTCATTTTGTACTCTCTTGACAAATGACTTGAATAGATCATATACATCACTCTTGTCATAGAGAAAGAACACCCAAGTGTATCTAGTGTAGTCATCAACTATCACAAAGCCATACTTGTTGCCACCAATGCTAGTGTATGTTGTTGGCCCAAACAAGTCCATGTGCAATAGCTCAAATGCCTTTGATGTGCTCATTTCACTCTTACTAGGATGTGTATTTCCAACTTGTTTGCCGGCTTGACAAGCACTACAAGGTTTATCCTTCTCAAAAGTCACATCCTTCAAGCCTCTAACTAAGTCATGCCTCAAAAGTTTGTTCAATTGTTTCATTCCAACATGACCAAGCCTTCTATGCCATAACCAACCCATACTAGATTTGCTAAGCAAGCATGATGTCAATTGTGTCTCACTATCATTGAAATCAACCAAGTACAAGCTACCATGTCTAAATCCTTTGAATATCAAATTTGATCCATCAACACTAATGACTTCAACATCATCACTACCAAATATGCACTTGAAGCCAAGATCACAAAGTTGTGCCACCGACAAAAGATTGAAATCCAAGCTCTCAACTAGCAACACATTGGATATGCTCATGTCATTTGAGATAGCAATTTTACCAAGCCCCTTGACTTTGCCTTTCTTGTTGTTTCCAAAAGTGATAGCATCAAAACCACCATTTTGACTTGTATCAATTGATTTGAACATACATGAATCCCCGGTCATATGTTGAGTGCACCCACTATCAAGCACCCAATGCCTTCCTCCGGCTTTGTAATTGACCTACAAGATAAGATCAATTCTTTTTAGGTACCCAAACTTGTTTGGGTCCTCCAAGGTTAGTGACCAAGCTCTTTGGTACCCAAATGGCTTTCTTCTTTGAGCCCATCCATGGTGCACCAATGAACTTAGCATAAACACCATTTGTACCCTTGGTAAGTATATAGAAAGAATCAAACTTAATTGAGGATACATTAGCATTGGATTTCTTGTTCATGCAATGTTGCTCTATGTGGCCAACTTGCTTGCAACTTTTGCAATAGCTACCATTGTTCTTCACAAAACGAGTCTTGTGAGGAGCAAAAGCGGCCTTGCTTTTCTTGGGGTTATAGCCCAATCCCTCTTTGTAGAGAGAAGCTCTTTGGCTACCCAAGCACATAAGCAAGCGGTCCTCACCACCATAAGCCTTAGCTAAGGTGTGATTGAGCTCTTTTACCTCCTTCTTGAGATTTTCATTCTCGACTATTAGTGTGGAATCACAAGTGAAACCGTCACTATTAGATGAGGATGATGTAGATGTGCTACATGAAGGGTTAGTAGGAGCAACAACAATAGGCTTATGAAAAGGTTCATCAATTATATCACATGATATGCCTATGTTGTAAGTTTTAGCTTTCTCAACATTAGTTGGCATGTTTTCACATTTTTCAACTAGAGAGGAATGAGCTTCTTCAAGCTTAGTGTGAGACTTTTGAAGTTTCTTATGGTCTACCTTTAGACTCTCATAAGATGCTCTAAGCTCATCAAGTTCTTGCATAAGGTTTTTCTTTTCCTTAAGCAAGCCCTTGCATTCCTTTCTAGATTCTTTATAATGTTGAGTGCAATCTTCTAGCATAGTGATTAGTTCATCCTTAGTGAATTCTTCTTCATCACTATCACTATCACTATCACTAGCATTATCATGATCACTCTCATTATCGGATGATACCTTAGTGGCCTTAGCCATGAAGCACGATGGAGTGTCGAAGAGGGAGACCTTCTCTTGATAGCAATGCTAGCATGTCCCTTCTTCTTGCTCTTGTAGTCATCCTCATCATCACTTGAGAAATCATCACTATCCCATGTAGCAACATGAGAATCATTCTTCTTCTTATGAGAACTCTCCTTCTTTTGTTGCTTCTTCTTTTGCTTCTTCCTTTCCTTCTTGATAGCATCTTCATCATCACTATCATAAGGACACTTTGCAATGAGATGGTTCTTGCTATGGCATCTAAAGCATCTCATGGTATGCTCATTCTTCTTAGATGTGTTCTTCCTCCTCCTTGCACGATAGCCCTTCTTCTTCATGAATTTGCCAAATTGCTTGACAAAGAGAGCCATCTTCTCATCAATGTCATCACTATCACAAGAGCTTGAGTCTTCTTCACTTGATGATTCAATCTTGGATTTGCCCTTGGATGTGGTGGCTTTGAATGCCACACTCTTCTTCTTTTCATCATCATTCTTCTCATTCTCCTTCTTCTTCTTCTTGACCAACTCATCCTTCTCATCATCTTCTCTATATGAATCATCGGTCATCACTTCTTGAAATATTTGTTGAGGAGTTGAATCCTTCAATGTAGTCCTCACTAGCACGGTGATCAATGTATCAAACCTCTTAGGCAAGCTTCTCAAGAACTTCATAGAGAATTGGTTGTCCTTGACTTCCTCACCAAGTGCCTTGAGCTCATTGACAATGACTTGCAATCTATGAAACATCTCCGGAACACTCTCATCATCTTGCATCTTGAAGCTTGAAAATTTTTCTTGCAAGATATATGCTTTAGCGGTCTTTGTGCCTTCGGTGCCCTCAAATGTTTCTTCTAGCTTGGCCCAAGCATCATGAGCAATCTCAATGTTCTTCACTTGCTCAAAGGTCTTGTCATCTAGTGCCTCATGAAGAGCACTAATGGCAATGTCATTGCATTGGAGCTTCTTCTCTTCTACCGGTGTAGGTGCTTCCGGATTAGCAACCTCAAATTTTGTTTCGGTGACCTTCCACACTTCTCTATTGATTGACTTGAGGTGTGCGGTCATCTTAACCTTCCAATATGCATAATTTGTGCCATCAAAGTGAGGTGCCTTCTTGGTGTTGTTGATGTGCAAGCTTAATTGAGCCATTTTCTTTTCACCGTAGGTTGTTAAGCCTCAAATAAACGGTGCCTCGGCTCCGATACCACTTGTAAGGTCCAAGTAGGCTAGAGGGGGGGGGTGAATAGCCTAATAAAAACTTCTATACAAATTACTTAACCACAAGTTAGTATAAAAGGTGGCGGAGCAAAATGCACTAGCTCTAACTAATTAAGCAAGCCACCTACACAAGTCTAATACAAGGCTATCCACTAAACACAACAACAACAACAACAAGCTAGAGACAAGATGAAATACGGGAGAAGAGCTTCGAGTGAATATACCGCCGTGTAGAGATGAGAAGTACCAATCAATTAATCACACAAGAGAAATCCTCGGGAAGAGAATGACACAAGATTTTATCCCGAGGTTCACTTGCTTCCCGGCAAGCTACTCCTCGTTGTGGCGATACACCCACTTGTCGGTTCGCGAGCTAATCAACTATCAAGAGTTTAGCCCTCGGCGGGCGCCGCACAACCGCACACAAGATGGGGATCCTCCAAGCCACGAGCTCCACTGGAGTATCCAATTCGCGAACTCCCGCGGGGAAGGATCAAGAACCCCTTACAACACTTGGTGAAGGCTCCAACAATCTCCAATTGCGAGCTCAATCACCTCCGCTGCTCCAAGCCGTCTACCGTGTCGGGAAACACGGAAGAGTAACAAGAAATCCGCAGCAACTCGAAGGTCAAGTGCCTCTAGAATACAACTCTCAAGCAATGCACTTGAATCTCACTCAATCTCACTCAAGATGCGCAACTTTGCAAAGAGATGAGTGGAGGGGTTGTTCTCTAGCTCAAAGGATGTCTCTAGGTCTCAAAATGTGCAAGAGTTCCCTCAAACCCCGGCCACCATCTATTTATAACGAAGGGGTACGCAGCTAGCCGTTACCGGCGACGCGGCTGAAATCGCGCTGACCGGACGCTCCGGTCAGGGTGACCGGACGCGTCCGGTCACTACGCGACAGACGTGAACAGTGCGCGTCAGAACTAGCCGTTACAGTGACCGGACGCGCTCCTTCGATCGACCGGACGCGACAGTGCCAGCGTCCGGTCGCGTTCCAGTAAGCACCCGACGCGACCGGACGCGTCCGGTGGTACGTGACCGGACGCGCCAGCCGCGTCCGATCGCGCTACGCTACGCTCGGCTTCTCTGGAAACTTGACCGGACGCTCCGGTCCCGTGAGGGACCGGACGCTCCGGTCCCGTGAGGGACCGGACGCGCAGGTCGCGCGCTTTTCTTTTTCGCCCGGTTGAACTGACCGGACGCGCTGGTCAGGCCAGAACCGCGTCCGGTCACAAAGCCTAGCAGCACCCGCGCCGCGATGAACTGACCGGACGCGCCCCGCGTCCGGTGCAGCGTCCGGTGCAGCGTCCGGTGCAGCGTCCGGTGCACGCAGTGACCTCCGTTCGCCTCCGTTTCTTTTCCGACTTTCGGCGCAATAGAAAATAGGCGTTTCACTTCTCCAAAAAGCGCCGAATCCCGCCTCGCAAGCTCGGCGGGAGGGAGAGAGGAACCCAAACCCCTCTCTACCGCTTAAACTCCACCGCCTTCACAAAAGTGCTAACACCACCAAGTGTACACCATCATGTGCAAGTGTGTTAGCATTTCACAAACATTTTCCAAGGCGTTATGTTAGCTCTTTACTAGATCCTAATGCATATGCTCAAGACATTGATCTAGTGGCACTTGATTCCCGAGCTAACCGTGATTGCCCCTCTTGATAGTCGGCTATGTATCCTAAACCCGGTCAATCACTTCTCTACTCATCTTAGACCGGCAAAAGGAAAACCCTATGGTTATACCTTTGCCTTGCGCTCTTAGATCCTTCTCCTCCACTTGATCATCATGTCCATCATATTATGTGCATCAAATCATGTGGTCTTGTGGCCATCTCTCCATGCCATTTCAACCTCCATCACATGTTGCTTATGCCTAGCTTAATCACACTTGATACAATAGCATTAGCAACTTGGTGTCATTAATTACCAAAACCAAACTTGGGCTTTCAGATACTCTAGTGGAGCTCGTGGCTTGGAGGATCCCCATCTTGTGTGCGGTTGTGCGGTGCCCGCCGAGGGCTCGACTCTTGATAGTCGATTAGCTCGCGAACCGACAAGTGGGTGTATCGCCATAACGGGGAGTAGCTTGCCGGAAAGCAAGTGAATCTCGGGATAAATTCTTGTGTCTTTCTCTTCCCGAGGATTTCTCTTGTGTGATTGATTGATTGGTACTTCTCATCTCTACACGGCGGTATAATCACTCGAAGCTCTTCTCTCGTATTACATCTTGTTTCTAGCTTATTGTTGTTGTTGTGTTTAGTGGATAGCCTTGTACTAGATTTGTGTAGGTAGCTTGCTTAATTAGTTAGAGCTAGTGCTTTGTGCTTCGCCACCTTTCGTACTAACTTGTGGTTAAGTAATTTGTGTATAAGTTTTTTATTAGGCTATTCACCCCCCCTCTAGCCTATTTGGACCTTACAGGAGGGAGCAAGACACGCCACCAGATCTACTTTTAAAACATCTAAATACAACACTGGCAATATACGTCTGAAGACAGATAAAACACTTACATGCATCTGAAACACTTGCAAAAACAACTAAAAAACACTTGAAAACCATGTAAAATATACACAACATCCAAATAAAACACTTGCAATATATGCGTGAAACATATGCATCATTCAAATAATACACACTTGTAACATGCGTCTGAAAAAATAGTTTAAACATTGGGAATAAAAGCTTGCAACATACGTATATAACTATGCAACATACTTATCTACTTTTATAACATTTACGTGAAACATTTGAAATATTCAGATGAAACACATAAAATACTTAAAATATAGATTCTCAACGCATAATATTACTTTACTGTTTAGACGAATCGCGCAGATGGACGGCAGCGCAGGTGCGCCGCCCCTGGGCGAGGACGACGAAGGCGGCCCGTGGACGTGGACTCAGGTCGTGGCTGACCGTTGACGGATGTTAGTGCGGCTTCCGGGCCCACAGGTTGTGGCCGACCTTCCCCACTTTTCCGTTCGTGCCGGGCCCACTCTCTGCTCGCAAGCGGGCGGGCGGCTCACGCGCCCGATGTGTCAGTCCGTCCGCGGTCCGTCGGCTTGGAATGAGATGGGCCCGGCCTCCGGGGCGGGGATAGGCTCATAGGCTGGTAGCAACGCCTCCCTTCCCTTCCCCCGCTCATTATAACCGACGTCTCCTTGTTACGCTGCTGCTGACACGGCTCCTGATTGATTGATTTCCTCCAGCATTCAGCAGCGCTCACAGTCACAAGCTTACAGGTTAAGCAACGGCGAGGGGTTAGGGAGTGAAAGAGGGTGCTCAGGTGCTCAGCGTTCATGGAGAACCGCAAGGAGGTATGAGCATGAGCACGCTTCCTGGGGAAAGTTATTTTCTTATTCTTCTTACTTTCTTGAGATCTCTTGAGATCTTGGGGAAATCTCGCTTCGATTCTGAGCTACTTGCCCTTCCTTCCGTCTTGCCCGTCCATACCCCACTGGGGCGGGGCAACAATCTGAATATTGCCGCTCGCTGCTTTCCGTTCCTGCAGGAGCAGCAGGGCGCGGCGGTTGGGTGGATGACCGTGCCGGCGTTCGGGGAGTGGGACGTCAAGAACGGCGCCGTGCCGGACTACTCCATGGACTTCTCCAAGATCCGCGAGATGCGCAAACAGAACAAGCGCGAGCTCTCCAGGGCCAGCCTCGGCGGCGACGAGGACCTCCTCCAGCAGCAGCAGCAGCAGCAGCAGAGTAGCAAGGCGCAGCTGCCCACGTCCTCCGCCGCCATCGCCGACGACGACCACCGCCGGCCGCTGCACGACGACTCCCCTACGGTAACAATTCTGGATTAATCAGCTGTCTTTCACTCGTACCAAAGCCCATACCCCAGCAGAGTTTGTTATTAGCGCCCTTGGTTTGTGAGGCAGAGTGCCTTCTTTCACCTTGTCTCGCTCACGCCTCACGGCTCACCTCACCTACCAAAATCCGGTTGGTTTGGTTGAAGTTCAATTGAACGGCGTGGAACTGAAGCAACCGAAAAGTATGTTTACACTTCAAAGGATTGGAATTTCTTGATCGACTTTTCGATGTCGTGTTGAGGCAAAATCGAAAATTTAATTTAACACACAGTACAACTATCAGTACCTAGTTACTGATTGAATTGTTAGAAGACAGAAGCGAGCCTAGTTTCAGTTGTTCTAGACCACTGCGGTTCTGAATGAAAAGATTACAAACAGGTTCACGATGGGTGTATATTATGAAATAAATAATAAATTGAGTTGAATTTTATATTATTTGTTGATGCCGTGACATGGGACCAATTATTATGTACTAGTACCATCACATCCGTAGAATTGTCATGTACCACATCAGCAAATACAATTTAGTAGCGATTCACTGGCCTACGTTCTGATGCGGCAATTGCAGATACAACAGGCTAATGCATCCAATTATGCGCATGCAGTGTAGCAGTAGTAGTGCTTGTCTCAAGTTGGATGAAAGAGACAGCCTCATCAATGTCTTCCTAGCCTCCAAATCTGCATCTGTGTCTGAATCGTTAGCTGTACTGATCTATGGGCCACGTCGTTGTCCATTTGGAGTGGGGAGAAGGTTATCTGGGCAAAATAAATAAATCAGATTTATGTTTGTACCTCATTTGATGGCGTACAATAACGTCATCCATCAGTGGAAGGTTTTAGTAGCTTCAGCATGATGTTGGTCCAATTGCCAATTGCATTTGGTGCTGATTCAGTGGGAAGCAGGAGTTAATGGGTTTGGGAGCACTCACGTGTGCATCAACTTTTCAACAATTTATTTCTTTTTTTCCTCTGAAATTCATAGAATCTATGTATTGATGTGTGGGTTTACACAGATACTAGACGACCTTCCATGGGTGCTCTTTTTTTAGTCCAATTTTAGCTAACCTAGATGGCAGCGATGCGGCGTAGTAAAATGATCTGAATTAATAAGGCTATGAGCAGCTTTTGGGGATCGAATTCCCGAATGGTGTGATTAGTGCAGGTGGTTAATGGATGCTTCTTTTTTTTTAATGAGAAGAAACTAGATGTGGTTTAGTTGGCCACAATAAAGTAAAGTCATTCCCTTCTAGAAAAGTAGTTTGGCTCGTTACTTTCAGGTTGTGATGAGTGCATGACTTATATTGTTGGTTTATTATCTTGTTGATGTGCTACATGACTTATATTGTTGGTTTATTATCTTGTTGATGTGCTACCTGATGAACTGCAGCCATAAATTCAGGGGCTAAAGTTTAGGGGTGTCACATCGGGTGTCACATTAGAGTGTCATATGAGAGTATTTGGATAGTAATAATAAAACAAATTACACAAGCCCTCAGTAATCCGCGAGACGAATTTATTAAGCCTAATTAATCCATCATTAGCACATGTTTACTATAGCACCATATTGTCAAATCATGGACTAATTAGGCTTAAAAATTCGTTTCGCAAATTAGTCTCAATCTGTGCATTTCGTTTCGTAATTAGTCTATATTTAATACTTTATGCATGTATTGTGATAGGGACTAAAGTAAGTTTAGGAGGGGCAAACAAACAAGGCCTACTCATAAAGTGTGCCAAATTGCCAATGTGTTGTTCACTGATATTAGTGACCCATAGTCTAACATATTCAACGTACCCATGAGGACCACATGTTTTTCAGATTCTCAACATGACATTTTCAATGTCTTGCATGCCGAACTTTCCCTTGGGTTACCATCATCTGTTCCATTGCTTATGATTGACCAACTGTAGCGATGTTTCCACCAATCTTGCACGTAATTGACCGGTGCTGCCAAAGACTGGCCAATAACTCCAATCTATTGCTATCGATGCAGGGAAGGAAGAAGTTCCTGAGCTATTTCCAATGCTGTATCAGAGCATGAAGAATTCCAAAACTTCCTGCAGTATCAAAGCACGTAACTCCTGTGCAAATAGCTGTTAGATTTCTTCTGTACTGTAAAGTTTGCATAATTTGTAATCCTCTGGTTCTGTAATCTTGTCACTCATGCGAGCGATGGGCAGAGCGAGAGGGAGAGGAAGGACGGATTGCGGGGAAGAAGAGCTCATGGTTCATGCTGTGTTTTTTTCTTCCTAGTCAAAAGCGATGGCTCGCAACTTTTAGTGCAATGTGATCTGAAAAGGGTTGGATCTGAAGGTGTGTGACTAATGTTTTGGTTGTAGAAATTTGTCTGCGCTTGAGATGATGATATATTGAATGTCCGTCCCGTTCTTCCTTTTTGACTTCTTTATTGTATGCATCTCTGAATTTTATTTTTCTATCTAGAATAACATCTCTGCATACAAGTTGCTTTGCCGTAGAAGCAACAAGGTCTTTGATAAATACGACTAATAAGCATAGCTGTTTCCACGTCGAAAACAAGTGGTAAGAGCATGTCACGTGGGAGCGTTCGGATAGTAATAATAAAACAAATTACACAAGCCCTTAGTAATCCGCGAGACGAATTTATTAAGCTTAATTAATCCTTTATTAGCACATGCTTACTGTAGCATCACGTTATCAAATCATGGACTCGAATACATATAAATTTAAACTCCTCTAAACAAATTCAGTCTCGAATACGGTCAGGAAATATCCATACCGTTTTGCTCCCTGCCTGAACGGGAGTTTGGAAGTCTGAAGAATGGATTGCAGTGCGTGTACATCCGGACCAGTTTTCAGTATGTGCTGCAGATCATCTCATCCTCGGAGCATGTTGATGTACGGATCAATGGTGGATGTGAAAGGTCTGCAGCTTCACATTATCTGATGTGAACAGCAGCAGAAAACAAATCTTTGAATTCATCAGGGTGCAATTAGGTAAAAGTATAAAATATTCAAGCATATCTAGTTTTCCTGAAGAGGTGCGACATATATGAGTGGGCGTGGACGCTAGGTGCACTTTCTAAGCGGGTGCTTGGGACTGTTCTCTCTAGTTTTTTCAACTCCCAAGTTGTCTAGCCAAATAGGTCTAATACTTTTCAATTTTTTAATGAACTTTTCTCCAAAACCATGTATCTATTTAGAAATTTGTTTTAACTACAATATTTTTAGAATTAATGCAAAAAAAAGATTCAACATAGTTTTTTTTTCTATTTTATTTTTTATATAGGAAAACTCAACGTTTTTATAAAAAATAAACTACAACATTATGAGTTTACTCTTTTAAC
The DNA here is from genome assembly GCA_038087645.1 of Saccharum hybrid cultivar R570. Lineage (NCBI taxonomy): Eukaryota > Viridiplantae > Streptophyta > Magnoliopsida > Poales > Poaceae > Saccharum > Saccharum hybrid cultivar. The sequence continues at coordinate 8,105,253 of JAQSUU010000005.1, read as the reverse complement.
ATTTTGATTTCACTATTATCAACGTTTAACCTAGAACATTTCAAACAGATTATCTAACACGTTGGACTAGGATTGAATAATTGTTGGATCTAGTATTTCAAAATGTTGATTATCCGTGCTCAATATTTGTGTGAAAATGTTGAATTAGATTTGAATATCTTTGAATCAAGTGTCTTCAATGGTTGAGTTTAGCAGCCTCGATTTTGGTGTATGTCTATTTTTCATAGGATCTAGTGCCTAACTAGACTGTGATGGATCAAGATTAACACAAAGATGGAGGTCGCAAGCGTAGAGGATGGTGGCCGATAGGACGGTGGAGGTGGCTAGGAGATGGGTGTGCATGGCGGTGGGAGGTGCCTGGGCAAGAGGGTGCGCAGGGATGGAAGAACTAGGGTAGAAAGGCGCCTAGGAACCAGTGAGGCTTGATCTGGCCGACGTGGACAGACTGAGACGACAGATTTTGCATCGGTGGAGCTCAAGCACATTTTGTTTCGGATGGGAGCAAGAGAGGAATGACCACAAACTGAAAAGTAGGGGCCTCCTGTAGTGCCCCTAGGAATGAGGGCTTGTGTTAAGATTGAGGGCCTCACTATGCTAGAATAGTATATCACTACCAAGTCGGAACCCTCCGTCACTGCCAAAATTGTTTCTAGCAAAGGATAATCGACAGTGATGGGGTAGCCTATCACTGCCAGTTTAATGACCCTATAATGATAATAGGCACACCACTACCAAGTCTAATCATCAAACCAACAGTGATATCTATGAGTATCATTGTCGGGTTGACTCATGAACTGATGGTGGCACTCATGGCACCACTGCTAGATCAGCGCACACTAGAAAATTAATTGTTGAGGACCATTGCCAGTCCAATACCACACCCGACATCTATTATTATAACGCACCAGAGAATTCTCATTGCCATCACATTTCTCACAAGATAATATATATGAATACAACATTTCTAGAAACTTAATAGGTAGATGTAAGGAAAATGGACCCTTGGTCCATTTACTTTGGATTTTGGTGTTTGATGATCAACGTGACCGAGTTGGACTAATGAATTTGAAAGTGTTTATTTTGTAGTTCAATAGGATGCACACGCACGATAGGTCGAGATGGAGGACTAGAGGGGGGTGAATTGTCCTTTTTAAAACTAATTGCGCTAGCTAATCGTAACAAATGTGGAATTAAAACAATTTGGTCTAGCCAAGACTACACCCCTCTAAGTTCTCAAGCACCTTACGAAAAGATCCTAATTGAGCAACTAAGGTGCCAGGCTAGATAGAGCTCACCTAAATAATTTCTAGTTTGCAAGGTCACACAAACCTATGCAACTAGTAATCAAGCAACCGGGGAGCTCCTACACAAGCTAGTATGCAATGCGCACAAAGCCTAAGCTCACTAGCACTACTCAATAGCAAGGCTACACACGCCAAACTAGAGAGCTCAATAATTACTTAGCTATACAAACTAAGCAATGTAACTAGCAAGGCTACACAAGCCAACTAGTTACTCATGGGAGCTACAACTATGCCACACAAGCATGCTAGCTACACAAGAGCAACAACACAAGCACACCATATGAAGAGTAAATACAAGCTTGTGTTGGGAGTAAGCAAAGCAAAGGGATGAACAAGTTGACATGGTGATTTTATCCCAAGGTTCGGTGGCTTGCCAACCACCTAGCCCCCGTTGAGGCAAGCTCAAGGTTGTCGTCTGTCCTCTTGCTAGTGGTGACCCTCAAGTAACACTCTCCCATGTGGAGTGCTCAGCACGAGCTCTAGCACTCGACCCGGCTGGACCACTTGATGCTCTTCGCACCTCGGTTCTACTAGAGTTGCTCTTTGTGTCTCCCGCGGGACGAGCATAACACCCCTCACAAGCTTTTCTCCAAAGCCATGCACAAGCTTCTTATGGGATTCATGATGGAGATCACACCACCAAGTGATCTAGGAGGTGGCAACCTCCAAGAGTAACAAGAACCACTGGCTTGCAACTCGATCACCTAGTGCCACACCTTGCAATCTCTCAATGCAACACACTAGTGATCACTCACTCACAATCGGATGCAATCACTACTTGCACAAGTGAGTAAGAGGGCTCCCAAGCAAGGCCACATAGACCCAAGGGTGCTTAGCAACTGGCCAAAGCTGACCAAGAGTGCTACATATAGCCACAAGGCCAAAGGAGCTGTTGTAGCCCTCACTGGGCTTTTCATAGGGGCATCAGACGCTACAGTCATTGCATCAGACAAAACAACCAGCGTTTGATGCACCATCTGCCACCACATGTCATTAGCCATTTGAACTCAACCGTTGGTGCCCAACGGCTCTCTCCATGTGCCTCTAATCACTTATCATCTGACAAACTCCCCTACTCTGTCTGATGCACTCTAGACAACATCCAAAGAGATCTAGATCACTCAGACACATCTGATGGGGGCATTAGACAAAGCGTCATCATCTGATGCACTCTGTTGCGTCTACACTTGATTTGACGAGTGGGATCACCCTGATGAACAATAACTTTGGATGATCCGATGCGTCATTTGCCTCTTGTTCAATGTAGCCGCCGCACACGCCTGAAGCCTAGGAAAGGCATTAGACACAACCATTGTTTGTCCAATGCACTCTAACACCATCGTCCGATGTAACATGGCCACGTAATCTGAGTCAGGGTTTGCCATCAGACACAAACTCAATTTGTCTGATGCCAACACCGCCTGTGTCCGATGCTCCACAGTGAGCATCTCTCCTCCATTCCTTCAACCCCTTTTTCAAATGTGCTAAGACCCAAGTGTTCAACCAACTCACGTGTGTTAGCTTTTCACGAACATTTTCAAAGGGGTTTTCACTCCTCTTTCCACGCCACTTGATCCTAGCATCGCATGCAAATTTAGATCGCTCAAGTGGCACTAGATGATCGTTATTCAAATAAAGTTTGCCCCTCTTGATAGTATCGCCATCTATCCTAAACTAGGTCAAGCACTTCTCTACACAACCAATGACTAGTGAATTGAAATGCCCTACAAGTTATACCTTTTCCTTGCGCATTCCATTTCATCTTCTCCAATGTTGATGCTGCCAGGATCAACACCCTCTTAAGTGAGTACCCAAGATGATAATCCACCAGGGATTATTAAGTTGGACACATCCCTTAACAGGTCATCCTGGTATACCCCCCATTAGGTGTACTCGGTTTGGCCTCATCCAGGATTAGTTCAAGAGAGAGAATACATCACAACCATGCTTAAGTTACATCATAGTTCAAAGCATTAAGGTTTACAAGTTTTGGTTCACACACTTAGTTCATAACACGATCGCACCAACTACATCGAAGTCTAGTGGAAGTCTTTCAACATAGCATAGTTTAATAATAACTGATACACAGGTGTGCCACATCCATGTATCTATGGAACACGGAATCGTTCACCACTCCTAATCCGATGAAGGGTCTGGAGCATAGAAGAATCCATGGACGGGAGCTACAGTACCTGCAAAACTTAAGATCCAACAGGGTGAGTACTCGAATGTACTCCGCAGGTCTTACCAAATATAATAAACAAGGATTATGCAATTTGGGTAGTAGCAAGGAATGCGTATCATTTGCATAAAAGCATTTATACCAAAAGTAAAGGTGATCTATGATGTACCAATAGCAGAGCATAGCATAGGTAATCAGTGTAAGCCTTTAGCCAATTGGAAGTCGATCTTCCACTAGTCCTGATTTTTGAACCCAACTCTAGTCCGTATCTAGAAGTTAGAACTTATTGCTTTCAAATGTAAACTCTGCATAGGGGTACAAGTTAACCCCACTCGAAACAAGGGATATCGCCCATAAGACTCGTCGGTACATAAGGGATACCTTGATGTTTCAACCTTTCCCTAACCCGACCAAGATGTCCGACAAAAGGTTTGGCTTAGTGCCCGGTCATTGTCACAGACTCGGACATTCCCGACCGGCGCAACCCCCTTGCCAGTTTCATGAACAAAATGGTCACAATTAGTTACTTGGCTTGTCACCCCCATTGGCGACAAGTGGTCTGTACAATTTTATGTTCTTACTCACTACCACAAATGCACGGTCCTTAACCGATAAGCAAGATATGTCATCCAAGAATCCCTCTTCTTGCCATGACCATACCCCTTGCTGACCATTACCCTTCCCATTCCCATGTGGAACAAGTGTTGATCCCTTTCCAAAGGTATTGCTTAGTGGGTGGAAACCTATCATCACGCAAGTAATGAGAAACCCATCATTAGCTCGACTCTAAGATCTAAGCATACTAAGTAGGGTAATGAATAAAGACACACGTGATGCTTGGGGTGGCGTTATGTGGTTATGGCTTGGCATATAGGTGAATCCCTTCCGGTTCACTAGTCATTTAATAACATAGCGATGCAATAAATAACCATAGTTCATTATGCATTTAAAACGCATAGGGATGCATAGGGGCTGCCTTGAACGTCGTTGCTAGGCTTGGTGGCTTCTTTCTCCTGAGGCTCTGCCTCAAGCACAGGACATTCAGAGATCGCGTCACCTATATGCATGATGCTTGATGAGTGATTTGCATAGAGTACAATACTTAAGTTATAGGATGTCATGCAATGATATTTAGTTGTTTGAGCTTTAGTGTTACAAGAGTGAGTGTGCAGGTGTACTGTTGACACTTCTTAACGTCACTCGTGTTAGGTTGTCATCCCCAACATGACACCAAGAGTGTGGTTGTATTATACTTATGCCATTTAACTAAATAAAGATATTATAGTATATATCCGCAAGCGCATAGATAAATACACCCATTGTAGCATTTCACCCAAGTTTTCCTAAGTATCGTTATTTGTAATTTTACCAAGGAAAGGAAAATCAAAACGGGACTATATAAATAGTTACAATGGCAGTAGAGATAATCATTTGCACTTACTCAATAATAAATATCAAAACAACTAATCACTTCTCATGAAAGGGGTAAGACAAATAAGATAAATGGTAAATGATAATCATGGGTATTCCAGAGACAAGAGGGAGTTAACATTATTCAAGTCAAGTAGTCATGGAGATTAATTTAGAGATGTAAATCATAAGTGTTTCTTATTCAATCAGTCTATTAATCAATATAGCTATACACAATCATCTATGATATAATCAACATGTCATCTATGAATAAGGAACATTACTGAGAGAAAAGTCAAGAACAGAGTAATGATCTCTTCCCTGTAACCGCGTTCTACTAAGTTCTATACTCAAGGAGTGGACTACAAAGGACTCAACAGGAATGTCACACCCGCGATCTACCACATGGCCCGGAGCATAGAGTGCATTCGCAGACAAGCATAATCTAAGCACCACGCCTACAATATGCCAGCCACTCAATCCTATCCAGAATTGGATCAAGCTTTCTATGAACATATTCATAAACTCTCTACTAATCATATTCATATCAAGATGTAGAACAAGAATAATCTCAAGAACAGAATAAAGTTGAAATATAGAAATATATTGAAGTAGCATAAAGTCGAATGATGATTACAATCAAATTACCAAGTCTCCGACGAACGATCCTGATCCCAAGCAGTTGCTTGCCTCTACTTGAATCAATCTAGACTAAACTCTAAAATTGAACTAGAACTCTAACTCTCTTTCTCTCTGGAAACCCTAACTTCTGGCTTTGCCTTCACAAATGAGGAAGAGATGATCTAATTCTTCAACTGATTCCTTGAGAGGAGATCCTGGGGCTGTTTATATAGCCCAGGGCGTGGAACGATGCCCTTGGATCAAACCGACCTTGGTGTGGGGTTTATATGCATCCTTAGAGGCGGTATAGGTATCTTACAAGAGAAGGAGCCGAGGTGGTGCAGGGGAGGGCCGGTCGGCCTAGCCCTAGGGCCGGTCGGCCCCACCTGGCGGCGGGTTGGCTCATGTCGCCTCGTGGAGTCGGTTTAGGTCTTCTAGAATCCCTATCCGCATCCATGACGTGGAGATTAGGCCGATTGCTTCGGTTTCTTCCTTTGGAAGGAGATTAGTTCTGTATTAGGCAGCTTAGCCCCTGAAAAACACAGAATCACCAAAACTCATGGAATTTGTTAGTTTAAACCTCTAAACCTACTGTGGTGATCCTTTTTATCATTTATTCCTCTTATGTTGATGGTTTAAAATGATAGTTAATTACCGTCAACAGTAACAGATGTGCAAATAATGACTGCTACTCCTACTTTCCTGAGGATTACTAGTCTTGCGGTCAACCAGTCAATGTGCCTGTGTTTAGAGCTACCATGAGAGATTTATCTTTTTTACTTCTGCTATATTTATGTAAAGACTATGTGATAATAATCGTGATGTAATAACATTTGTGATGATACTCCCTTTAATTTGTTATCTTATGTGTGATTAATCTCTAGGTGCACATAAGATTATGCATTCCATTTGGTCTTAAAAATGGGTGTGACACTTGGAGACGTAGTCCACTGCCACTAGAATGTATTCGCACTTCTTCGATGGTGGGAATGGTCTCATGTAATCAATCCCCCAGACATCAAAGAGCTCGATCTGAAGGTTGTTGGTGAGTGGCATGGCATCTCTTGAATTGATATTGTTGTGCCTCTAACATGGTGCACACCTTCGGATAAAATCTCTTGTGTCTTTATACATTGTTAGCCAAAAGGATCCACACTACCAGATCTTTGCATGTGTGCGGAATGCCCCATAATGTCCTCCATATCGTGATGAATGGCATCTTTCAATAATTTTAATTCCTTCTTCAGTAGGTACACATATCCTGAGCAGGCCATCTGAGCAAACTCGAAAAAGGTATGGTTCATCCCATATGTGAACATGACTCCCCTGGACAAGCTTCTTTTTGTTCCCTCCTGGCGGTATATATCCTAAAACTATAAAATTAACAATATCTATGTACCAAGGGTCGGATCGGTTGATCCTGTAGAGCATGTCATCCCGGAGTGAATCATTGATGGGCAGTTCCTATGGATTCTCAAACTGCATTCTAGACAAGTGATCGGCAACAGAATTTTCTACTCCATTTTTATCTTTTATTTCTAAGTCAAATTCTTGGAGTAACAAAATCCATCTTATTAAACATGGTTTAGCATCTTTCTTAGTGAGCAAATATTTTAAAGTAGCATGATCAGAATAAACAATTACTTTAGCTCCTACTAAGTAAGACCTAAACTTATCAATAGCAAAAACAACAGCCAGGAGCTCTTTTTCAGTGGTTGCATAATTAAATTGTGGTCCTATTAGTGTTTTGCTAGCATAAGCTATTGCATGATGCTTTTATCTTTTGTCTGTCCTAACACTGCCCCCATAGCATAATCACTTGCATCACACATAATTTCAAAAGGTAAAGATCAATCAGGGGGTTGAATGATTGGTGCTGAGATGAGTGCTTTCTTTAAAATTTCAAAAGATCTTAAACAAGCATCATCAAATTCAAAAGAAACATTCTTGGCCAGCAAATGAGTAAGTGGTCTAGTAATATACAAAAAATCTTTTATAAATCTACGATAAAACCAGCATGGCCAAGAAAACTTCTAATTTCTCTCACATTTATAGGTGCAGATAGCTATTCAATTACTTCAATTTTAGTTCTATCTACCTCGATTCCTCATTCAGACACTAGGTGTCCCAACACTATACCTTCTCTAACCATTAAGTGGCATTTTTCCCGGTTAAGAACTAAGTGCTTTTCTTCATATCTTTGCAAAACTCTATCTAAGTTTTCAAGACAATCATCAAAAGTTTTTCCATAAACAGAAAAGTCATCCATGAAAACTTCTATAATCTCTTTAATCATATCAGAAAATATAGACATCATGCATCTTTGAAAAGAAAGTGGAGCATTACATAGCCCAAAAGACATTCTACAATAAGCATAAGTTTCGTATGGACATATAAAAGTAGTTTTGCTTTGATCATCGGGGTAAATAGGGATTTGATGATACCCCGAATATCCATTAAGAAAACAAAAGAAAGAATGATTGGCTAACCGCTCTAACATCTCGACAATAAAAGGTAACAGAAAATGATCTTTCTTTGTTGCTTTATTAAGCTTTCTATAATCTATGCACATCCGCCATCCTATGACGGTTCATTGAGGGATTAACTCATTCTTCTCATTTTTAACAATAGTCATGCCTCCCTTTTTAGGCACAACTTGGACATGGCTTACCCACTCACTGTGTGGCACAGGATAAATGATCCCGGTGTGCAACAGCTTTAAAACTTCCTTTTTAACAACTTCTCTCATCGCATTGTTAAGTCTACGTTGGGGTTCTCTAGAAGGTGGAACATTTGGATCTGTGAGAATGCGATGGGTGCAAAAAACAGGACTGATTCCTTTCAGGTCTTGGAGTGAGTAGCCAAAAGCTGAGCAATGTCTCTCTAAGACAGTTATTAAGCGAAGAGTTTGTTCCTAAGAGAGCTTATCACTTATGATCACAGGGAAATCTGGATCATTATCTAGAAAAGCATATCTAAGACCAGTAGGTAAAGGTTTTAGCTCTATAGGAGATTTATGTGGCTTTGCAAACTCATCTAAAGGTTCAGGCTTAGAAAAGTCAGCTTCTTCTTCTATGAAGAATTGAGCATCATCTTCTAGACCTGGTTCAGTCAAGAATTCTAGAGAGGCAGCCTTAAATTCCTCCAGCAAATCATGTTTAAGACAAGATTTGGTCCTGGTGTTTAGAGAGTGAGATATGAACATCGGGAATTGGAAAGTTTTCCAAGATAAATGTTTAATTTCCCGGTTTGTCCTTCATAAATAAGTCTTCTGAGGGGTTATCCTATCAACAGGTCAAAGTCCCATATATCAAAGATATAAAAGCTTAAATGAACCATGGTTCCTTCCACCTTGATGGGTAGGACATATAAAACTCCCAAACTAGGGACAATGTGTCCTGAGGGGCTTTTCATCAATTTCACTGTTGGGGTCAATGGCATGTGCTTCAGTAAATTTTGTGCAAGTGAAGCAGACATGATATTAATACCCACAACCAGATTATAGAGAGCATCAAAGTGGTCTAAATCAATTTGGCAACGTATTGGGATAGAAGGTGAATCCAAACGGATCACATCAGAGCAAAGCTCTGATTCTTCTAACCATTCATTGCTTATGATCGACGCTAACTCTCCTGAGGTGCTTTTATAGTGCTTTTATAAGAAGAACCCTTAGAAAGATCTAAAGATTTTCCAAAATGTTTACGATGATTCTGTGGTTTCTTTATAGAATAGTAGTTCAAGATGTTTCCAAAATCAGCAAAAAGATCAATCTCGATATCAAGCATAAAATCAGAAAACAGAATTTCTTCCTCTTTGGGTGGCCCAGAACATGGGGTAGCTGAAGTAGATGGTATGTCTAGCAAAGGATTAGGTTTAGCTACTTGAGGTTCTACTTCTAGTATATTATCAGATTTAGAAGCTAAGATTTGATCTAGGATCAATCTTGCTTTCTCAAAGGAAAGATGCAAAAATGATCCTCTAGAAGTTGTATTGAGCAACTGTGAATTGTCTCTATGAAGACCTTTGTAAAAATGTTGAAGAAGAATAGGGTCTTGTAAACTAAGGTCCGGGCCAGAATCTAAAAGAGTGGTAAAATGATTCCAAGATGAAGCCAAAGATTCATTGTGTTTTTGTTTGAAGGTAGAACCTTGACTCTAAGGTCAACAATTTGGGAGACAGGGTAGAAATCTATGTAAAAATTGGAACGTAAGGATCCCTAATCTCCTTGTTGCTTTCCTACAACTTTATTATACCATTTTCTAGCTTTTCCCTTTAAAGAAAAAGGAAATAGCTTCCAACGTAAAGTTTTATCAGATATGCCTTCTATACGGCACATGTTTGTTCAAAATCTCGTATGTGAAGGTAAGGATTTTCATCTTCCTTTCCTGAAAAAGGATAGGCTTTGGACCATTGCAATCAACCGCGGACTTAGCCTATAGTTAGGTGTTTGGATTGGTTGTGATGATTCCCATGGCATAAGGCTAGTCTCCCTGGGTGCAGCAAATTGATAGATAAGAATGTAATTTATGTCATCCATAAGGATGGAAAAAGGTAAGATAAAAGAAAAGAAAAGATAAGGAATAAAAAGAATAAAAAGGTAAAAGTATGAATACAAGGTAGAGCAAGACTTAAGGTTAACTCAGCAGACCGTCTTTCACCCCGGCAATGGCGCCAGAAATGCTTGTTGATATTTATTACGCATACAGAAGAATCAAAGAGAAATAATCCGCAAGCGCACGGATATCAGTGAGCACTTCACCTGGGAGATATTTCCAGAGTATCGTTATTTATTTATCCGCAAGGAGAAAACATGCGATGACTAACCAAGTCTATGCTAAACCCCTGAGCTACAAACAAGGTCTGAGGTATAAGGGACATAGAGAAGACTGCTACGGCACCCTAGTTCTAACCTTTGGCAAGCTATGTGATCATTGTTCTAATGGGGACGTACTTAGAGAGAAGACACCACAGAGGATGCTTAACCCTAGCACACAGGTCCTACCAAACCTACTGACGGGAGAAGGCTCCGAAGGATCAACGAGGCTATATGAGTCACCCTCGTGATCTACCACCGATCCAGACAGTTAGGGGATATCTACAAGTACCCAAGCCCAAGGACCACACTTACACTATGGATGATTACTCTAAACTCTAAGTGAAGAGAATAGAGAAAACTCGCAAAACAAAGAACAATAATAACAAAGTACTTACTAGTATTAGAAGTTGAATTACTGAAGAATCTCAGAAGCAAGCCTCGTGTTAGGGAGACTTGATCCTGCAGGTATAAGCCAGAGAGGAGACACCAACAAGCCAGGCTTCCTCCAACTCTTTCCTCCACTCTATCTCTCTCAATCTAAAGAAATACTCTAATCTCACATAGAGACTATAAAGCTAAACTCTCTTGAATGCTAGGCTCTAGAGAGGAGATCCATTCAAGGGACTCCTCTCAGGCTGATCCTGACTGGAAATAATGAATTATGAATTGAGGATTGCTCTAACCCAGGGGCAAGGGACCTTGCTTATATAGGTCCCTTGGATGAACGTCAGCCCTTGGATCAAACCGACTTGAATCAACGATTGAGATTGGACCTCAATGGCAGTGGGAAACCGACCTAGCAAGCAGAGGCTGAAAGGTGGGGCCCATAGGGCAGGCGCCCTAGGGTCCAGGACGACCGCCCTGGCTTTCTGCCAGGTGGGGTCCACCTCTGGTGGGTCATCCTCTCGAGGTCTCTAGAATCTTCTTTTGTATACATAGCTTAAATATCTCTTCATAAACCTGACATGTGGGTCATCTTTGGTTATTTTCCTATTTAATCCCTGTAAAACATAGATTCACCAAAACTCATGGAATTCTGTCAGTTAAACCCCTAGTCTATGTTGGTGATTCTTTTTATAGCATTTTCTCGGTTGAGTTGACGGTTAAAATTGATAGTTAACTACCATCAACACATCTTCCATTCCAAACTTCTTGAGCATGTCTTTAATGTACTTGCCCTGACTCATAAATGTGCCATTCTTTAATTGCATGATTTGAAGATCAAGGAAGTAACTAAGCTCTCCAATCATGGACACCTCAAACTCATTTGTCATCATCTTTCCAAACTCCTCACAAAAATCTTGATTGGTTGATCTAAATATGATGTTATCCACATAGATTTGCAACACAAACAAGTCATTGCCTATCTTCTTGGTGAAGAGAGTGGTGTCAACCTTACCCATAATGAACCCTTTAGAAAGTAGGAAATCCCTCAACCTCTCATACCATGCTCTTGGTGCTTGCTTCAAACCATACAAAGCCTTTTTTAACTTGTACACAGGGTTGGGCTTCTTGTCATCTTCAAAACCAGGAGGTTGCTCAACATACACAAGCTCATTGATGTACCAATTGAGAAATGCACTTTTCACATCTATTTGGTATAACTTGATGTTATGGGCATAAGCCTAGGCTAATAAGATCCTAATTGCTTCTTGCAACCGGGGCATATGTTTCTCCAAAGTCAAGACCTACAACTTGAATGTAATCTTGAGCCACTAATCTTGCTTTTATAACTATCCCATCTTGATCTTGCTTGTTCTGAAAGATCCACTTGGTTCTAATCACATTATGATCCTTAGGCCTCTCAACTAGGCTATTTGATTGTGGAGTGTACTTGGCCGAAAATTGATGCCTAATCCCAAACTCATCACACAAATCATCAACTCTTATGTTCTTGAATTTACTTCCATTGCCACTTCTCACTTTCTTGATGGTTGTTTCAAACTCATTGTGAATTCTCTTGATGAATGTCTTGAAGGTTATAAACACATCACTCTTATCAACAAGAAAGAACACCCATGTATATCTAGTGAAATCATCCACAATCATAAATCCATATTTGTTTCCACCAATGCTAGTGTATGTGGTTGGTCCAAATAAATCCATGTGCAACAACTTAAATGCCTTAGATGTACTCATCATGCTGTTCTTAGGATATGTGTTACCAACTTGCTTTTTAGCTTGACATGCACTACAAAGCTTATCCTTCTCAAATGTGACATCCTTTAAGCCTCTAACTAGGTCATACTTGATCAACTTGTTCAAATATTTCATTCTAACATGACCAAGCCTTCTATGCCATAACCAACTCATGCTAGACTTAGCGAGCAAACATGGTGACAATTGAGCTTCTCTAGCATTGAAATCAACCAAGTATAGATTCTCATATCTAAATCCTTTGAATATCAAGTTAGAGCCATCGACACTTATGATCTCTACATCACCCACACCAAATATGCACTGGAAACCAAGATCACACAATTGAGCTACCGATAATAGGTTGAAGTTCAAGCACTCTACTAGTAGCACATTAGAAATGCTCAAGTCATTGGATATTGCAATCTTACCAAGACCTTTGACCTTGCCTTTACCAATATCACCAAATGTGATACTATCAATCCCATTGCTCTCATTTTCATTGATTGAATTGAACATTCTTGAATCACCGGTCATGTGTTGTGTGCACCCACTATCAAGCACCCAATGCCTTCCTCTGGCCTTATAATTGACCTACTAAAGAAGATCAATTCTTTTTAGGTACCCAAACTTGCTTGGGTCCTTGAAGGTTAGTTACTAAGGTCTTTGGCACCCAAATGGCTTTCTTCTTTGAGCCCACAATTGGTGTACCAATGAACTTAGCCTTCACACCATTGGCACCCCTAACAAGCATGTAACAAGAATCAAATCTAATTGAGAATACATTAGGTTGCTTGTTCTTGTTAGTCTTGCAATATTGTTTTATATGTCCAACTTGCTTGCATCTATTATAAAACCGACCATTGCCCTTCACAAAGCTATATTTGTGAGTGACAAAGGTCGCCTTGTCTTTCTTGAGGGTATAGCCTAATCCCTCTTTATTGAGAGAAAATCTTTGGTTACCCAAGCACTTTAGCAAGCGGGCATCTTCACCATAGGCATTGCCTAAGGCATGAGTGAGCTCATTCACCTCCTTGAGGGTCTCATTTTCCACCATTAGCGAGGCATCACAAGTGAAACCATCACTCAACGGTGATGTAGAAGTGGAAGTTCTACAAGAAGGGTTAGTGGGAGCAACAACAATGGGCTTATAAAAAGATTCATCAAGAATATCACATGTTAGTCCCACATTACAAGACACAATCACTTGCTCCTTCTTGGCTTCCTCCTTCTTGACTTGCTCGAGGAGAGAGGAGTAAGCCTTTTCAAGCTTATAGTGAGCTTTGCTAAGCTTCTCATGGTCTTCCCTTAGACTCTCATGAGAAGCATTGAGCTCATCAAAGGATTGCTCAAGAGATTTGATCTTCTTGCACAATTCTTTGCACTCTTTTCTCTTCATCTCAAAGCAAGTGTGTACTTGCTCACACATGTCCAAGAGCTCCTCCTTGGTGTACTCTTTATCATCATCACTCTTACAATCATCACTTTCACAATTATCATCACTCACATCATATTTTACCTTGGTAGACTTTGCCATGAGGCATGTCGATGGAGTGTCGAAGATGGAATGATTGTTGCTGATGGCGATACTTGCTAGTGCTTTCTTGAGAGATTTCTTGCCATCATCCCTAGAGTCATCACTATCTGAAGAGTCATCACTATCCTAAGTGACCACATAGCCTCCACCCTTCTTCTTTTGAAAGGTCATCTTCTTCTCCTTCTTTTCCTTCTTCTCCTTACGCTTCTTGTTCTTCTCATCCTCATCATTATCACTATTGTAGGGACAATTCGCTACAACATGATCAGGGCCCTTGCACTTGTAGCGTCTCCTCACATACTCCTTGTTGTGACCACTTCTCTTTCTTGCACCATAGCCCTTCTTCTTTATGAATTTGCCCATCTTGTGCACAAAGAGAGCTATGGCCTCATCATCAATGTCACTAGTATCTTCATCATCACTTGATTCTTTCTTGGACTTTCCCTTGTTCTTGGATGGTGAACTAACTTTGAATGCTACACACTTCTTCTTATCTTCATCTTCCTTCTTCTCATCCTTGTCAACCCCCTCTCTTTCCACACGGTACGTCTCTTGTGTCATGACATCACCTAGTACTTGGTTAGGGGTGATCTCCTTCAATCCTCCTCTTATGATAAGCAATCTCAACATCTTAAATCTTAGAGGTAAGTACATCAAGAACCGATAAGAGACATCATCATCATTGATCTTCTCTCCCAAAGCCTTCAAGTCATTGATAATCACTTGCAAACGATGGAACATCTCCGGAATGCTCCCATCATCATTCATCTTCAAGCTTGTCAATTTGTCCTTAAGGATGTACAATGTAACGGAACCATCCAAATTATAAGAGTACAAGTACAAAAACAATCACCGAAGTGATCAAATTCTCGCACTTGAGCCCATATAACTCCGGTAGTCCAATGAAATCATGAGGGATTTCAAACCAACCAACATACAAGCCAAGATCGTAGTGATTCAACATAACAAGTCACATGTTATAACCATTTCACAAGTAATTCAATATACATCGGAGTTCAACATAGTTATTACAACTTAAGTTCAAAAGTAGTGGAAGCAAAGTAATTTGAAACTAACAACACCCTTATTTCAAATACATGCCAGTACCAAGGTCGACTTCCAATAAAAGCATTAGAGAGAAGACAACTTAGAAGGATCATGCCCATGATCACACTCCGCCTCTACGGTAGGAGCCAACCAACTCTTGTAGCCGCCATGATACATCACAACCTACAACAAGTGGGGATAAAACCCTGAGTACGACAATGTACTCAGCTAGACTTACCCGTCAAAAACTAGAAATAAAGTGACACCAAGGATCATGTAAGGCTGATATAAAGTGGGCTAGCTTGACAACATTTTGTAAAAAAAGCTTAATATGGATAAGTAATCATTAATGCTTAAGCATCAAGTTAATTATCATTAACATGTCATCTATATTAGAACCTGTACTAGAGCACTCACTTTAATAGGAGCAAACAATATTAACCATAGCAGGTATAAATTGAGGCAACCTTTTCATCGTCATCCAATTAACCATCCGTTTAACTTAATTGAATCTACGTTGCCGCTGCTCAAGTCAAGTGCTCACTAACCAGGAGCGACGACGATTCGAATCAAGTTCCTATCCAGCTGGAGGGGTATTTCTAACACTCATCGCACAGGCCCCTGCCAGGGTCGCACAAGCCACCTTTCGTACAATTCAGGAGTCACGGGTTTGACTGATGCCGCATCCCACTCTACCAGGTGATAGGGACTCTAACCCCCCTTGGTCTCACGCCAATGTCCCCAAGCACATCCTTACTACCTCCAAGATGCGACCTACCATTCGATTCCCAGCCTGAACTATATTACTCGGCTTTGTGGTCAGAACGACTTATCCAGCCAAATAAGTGTTAGACTGCATTCAACATGACTCAAGGACATACAATGAATCGGTCCTTAAATGACTCAGACGGGGATAGATCTACACCTAATACCTCCATGCCTTGTTGCTTCACTATCGTCATCCCGCCCGGTCTCATTTCATTTTTATTAACACATGGTTCCTTTCCACAATATCAAATATAGCCAACCATGCCATATATGAATATCCCTACATCTCGCAGGTGACAGGAAATCACCTGACTTCTACCGCTTAAAGCAGGGCTAAGCATCTACTCGATCCTAGTCTATATAGGATTCAAGGATTTATATATTTAGACAAGGAATGATATAATGCAGCAAGGGTTTCCAACCAACTCCTACCACTTAATGCAACAATATTTATAATATATATAGAATTAATTGCTTTGAAGGTAGGAGGCTTATAATGCTCTGGGGCTTGCCTAGGATCCGACTCAAGTTAGAGTATGTCAGATGAATTCACTTGGCGAGCATCCTCCAATCTATCACTTGTCCGGTCCTTCTATCTTCGGGATGGATCCACCAACTCCATCTTCGGGTTTGGCTCCACATTAGGTCCTTCACGTGCTTCAGCTAGTGTACCTAAATGAGGTGCAATAATGCATATGTATGAATGTATAGAAGTGCAATAAACAGAGTAATCAAATAAGCATACCAAAGTTCTCATAAACACCTAGAGCTAATTAACTTAATCCCCATTAAGGCATGACATAGAAGATTTCAAGCACATTAGTCAAGACACAAGCCTCATAAGATCACAGGGTACTAACCCAAGTACCATCAAAGATATGAGTCACACTTTAACACACTAGCATGTCAAAGTTAATCAAAGCACTAGACTAGAATTTGCCACATTCTGGGCATCAGAACGACAGCTAAGTTATTTAACCACAACAGAAGATCTACAATTCATTTATAATCATCTAAGCCTAATTCTCAAGTTTAATAGGTCGAAAAGATGTAACTACAGAATCTGGTTTGCTCCAAACAGAGAGTAACCAAATCTGTACCCAAAATTTAAACAGCTATAACTCATAAACTACTTGACCAAATGATACCAAATTTTAACAGCAGCTAGATACATGAATTACCTACAACTTTTGTATAAACAAGTTTCCCAGAAAACATCATTAACATGGGGTAATTTACATTGCCCCTAGAACTGTCCAGAAACTAATAATTGCAAGAAATCAAAACCTTAAGAAAAAAGTGAACAACTAGTGTGTTTAATATTTTTCCTAGCAAGTACATATCATCATAAAATTAACAAAACAAGAATCACTATTTTTGGAGTTCTAAAACTCAAGATATGGCTCTGGTCAAGTTTATAAGCATTTTTAGAGCATTTTTAAAGCTTAAATAAAGACATCAGAAAACATATACAAACATGTAACATTTTATGACTTTACTGCATAGATCTCTTATCAAGGTTTCCAAAAAGTCCACATTTGCCATTTTTGGAATTTCCTAGCCGGAGATATGGATTTTAGGAGATTTACATAATTTCTGAAATTCAAAAACAGGATTAACCCTAGGTATACTAGGTGTACCCGGACGTGTACCCAAACAATTTCAAGAGGCGCTGACGCGTGGGTCTTGCTGCCTAGATGGGCCCACATGTCATTCAAAGAGAAAAGGGAACACAGGACCTTCCCTTCTTCCCTGGAACGGAGGAGAGGATGGCCGGAGGCTGCCGGTGTTTGGCCGGTAGGAGTGGTGCCGGTGGCGAGCGGCGGCACAGGAGCATGCCCTGACTCCGGTGCACCCAATGAGGGGTTTGGTGTGGCTGGCGGTAGTCCGTGGTGGCCCGGCCACGAGCACCAGCGGTCGGTGACATCGGCGTCCGGCTGCAGGCTGGCTCCGGCGATGATGGCGACAAAGAAGAGGCGTCGTGGCTTGCCTGCTGCTATGCGCTTCCACAGGAGACCTTTGCCAGGCCCGCGGTGGCCTGAGGTGTCCAGCCCACAAGCACCGGCGTCCCGACGGCAATGGCGGCGGACGCGGCAGTGGCGGTGGACGGCAACGAGCGCGGAGTTGGGCATGGGGAGACCGAGGAGGAGGCGGTGGTGCGGCCGGCGGGTGGGAGAAGGAAAAGGAGTAGGGCACGACCATGGTGTGCCGACGGCCATGGAGCTCGACCCGGCGGCCATGGCGGTGAGCTCTGAAGCTCGAGCTGGGCATGCAAGGAGGAGAGGAGAGGAACTAGGGAGAGCAGAGAGGGGCGAGGAGAGTGAATGAAGGCACACTCAGGCTCTCCCCATCAACACAGGCGCGGACAGAGGAGGTGGGGAGGTCGGCAATGGCGAGGTGTGCTCTGTGCATGGGTGCCACGTCCATCCCTTAGGGGACATCTGTTGAGCATGTGGTGGGCGTCGGTGAGGCCATATTGGGGCACCATTTTGGGCTAGCTACGGGCCGAACTGGATCGTGGGCCCAAAACAAAGTTTTCTCTCCTCCTAATGCTCTACAACTTTGATTAGGGGTGCTCGGCCATTAGGCTATTGTATTAGCAGATAACTAGTACCCAACTTGGTAGTGTCAGCGATTTGACAGCGACAAGCAAACATCCAAAATTGAAGGTCAACACTAAGTCAAATTGATGCCATACTTTTACATGCTCTTCTCCAGAATGTCTACTCCAACTTTCATTAAGGGATCAAACCAAGTTACTTAACAAAATCTTGAGAACGTGACATGTCAATCAAGTTGACTAAACTCGGCCTTAATTCTTTTCCAAGTCTGAAAACAGTTGTAGATTCAAACTTTGGTCCACAGTTTGACTTATTTCCAAGCTGAATCATGGTATGATCCAAAAACAAGGTTTGTTGTACAAAACTCAATCTACAACTTTTATTAAAGGACCTTGAATTGGTTTAGCATGGTTAGGGAGATAAAGGTTACCAAACATGTCAACTTATTGCTGCCAACTATGGACTTTGAAAAAACAGCAGCTGATTCAATCTTGTGATCTCTATTTGACTAGGTTAGAGGCCAAACTAGCTCTTGACAAGATGAGCTACAAATTTTGTTTAAGGTCAAACCTCATAACTGGTACAGAAGTCAAAATTTCACTTTGGTCAAAGTATCAACTCGGTAAAGCCTAAACTAGGGTTTTAGGCCAATTGGGGCTTTTTCTTGACTTTTTCTCAACATGAACCCTTCATGACTTTTGTTGTAGAGTTCATCTAGAGTCATTTGGGCAAGTTTGCAAAGTTTGGTTGATGACCTATATTTCCATTTACTTAATAGTGCAATTCAAGCACTTAGTAAAACCATTCCAACAAGGATATAACTTATCATTTCATATGACCTTTTTATCCCAAACTTCATGAAATTTTTCCAGGGATCAATATAGATAGGTACTAAGGTGAGACACATGAAGATATTGCAATAACATAATCCAAGCATATATCTTGAAAATGGCCTATATGTAAAGCAATGGTGCAACATCCAACTTTAGATTAGGCTCATCTCCATAGGTGGACCTTGACATCGTCATCTCCACTTAATCTATCATGTTTGAGCTCAAACCCCCTGCTTAGTGAGTGACAAACACCTGGGGTGTTACAACCCTCCCCCCTTAAGGGAATCGCGTCCTGAGATTCAGAACGGAAAATTTTTAAGGAAGAGAAACATGTTATCTAGTTTCCAACATCTGCTATAGCATTAGGCTACTAAGCTTCAAGCATCAGCGAGGCTATTTCGGTCGTGACATTTTCTGATACTTGCTCTTCATGGTGAACTTTGTCTAAAGAATTTCCTTCATTGACTTCCATGAAGCATTGTTACTTTGGGAGGAATCCAAGACAACGCAGTACTTCGTTCTTCGTGTACAGAGGTCATTTGGTCCATAAGCTAACCACACACAAGTATTTAATTCTTTAGTGAATCACAGCATAAGCCATATGAACTTTACACTAGACCGAAATCTTCAGAAGTATACTCGTTAAAATGACTCTATGTTCACAAAGTTTGAAAAGCAGTCCTCTACCAAAATGGCTTGAGCACAACCTTCCAAAAGGGTGAGATCATAGACAATAAATATACTCTGAGGCTATAGGATACTGACTAACCAATAGACAGGGTCTATGTTGGTCGTAAATGTTCAATCATTCATTTATCAACTAATGGAAAGCTACTTACTATTCCATGCGTGCAGTTCTCTTTCTCTAATGACAACACTGTATTATCTAAGTCTATCGAGGGGTTAGTGAATGTGATAGCTGACTCTGTCGGCTTCGTATTCCTACCAACAACTATCTAATAAGATTCTTTTATCCAAAGACAACAGTTATCTGGGTTGAATCAGATGCAACCCTCTTGGGTAAGAACACTTTAAGATACCAAAGATCAGTGAGTATTATCAATTATTGCCAAATAAGGATATAGCGAGGTCTGGCAGACAGCAAAAATTGCAAGTATTTTCCAACCTCGGTAATTAGCTCCCTACCGAGCAAGTTGAGTACCATCCCCTTCGTGAGGCAGTTGCACAGTAAGTTGAGTTTGACTTGCAACGTAGTGAAACTAGCTTTGTCAGGCTAACTTTTCACCGTGAGGCTTCCTCTTTAGGATCAAACAACAGCTCTTAAGATGGGAAATCTGTTGTTTGACACTTTTCAATTTGCTTTTGATACACGATGGTATACATTGATTTGCCGAAACCAAGGCTGCTCGTACATTGTTGATACGAGAAAGCAAAAGCAACGAAAGAGTGTAAACTAGTATCTGTGGGACCTCAAAAGGGCCATCCAACAGCAGATCTCGACCATTAATTTACATACCATTCCAATGTTGCACACGCTTTGAACTTGCGGGTTACTTTTGCAAGGCAAAACACATACTTCGCCTGGAGGACATTCCTACAAGAATAAGGAACCATTTCTGAATATTCCTCAATACTTTATCCAATAGAGTTCTTGAATAAAACCGTTTATGGCACCTAAAGGCATAAGGATGCTAATTGAAGTTAGGTCATTCTTTCTCTAATTCTTCGCTTTAGCTGATAGAACACCTTGCACTATCTGTGTGATTGTCCAAGATGGAATTGACTTGATCACAATGGCTCTAGAAGATAGAGTATCGCTCAAGTTGTTGACTAGTTGATTAACTTCTTGTTGGTTATTGCCCTATAAGACATAGCCTTCGTAGCTACCAAAGAGTCGTTACCTAGCTGGAGATTTACCTTCCAATTGGTAACTAATCAGTTGTCTCCCAACACTAAAGTTCCAATTCTTCACTCTTAGCCACCATAATCATGGTTAATGCAGAACAGATGGCTACCATCGAAGTTAGCAGATAAGCAGTCACACCAGAGATGATTGATTTTGATTGTATGGTCATTATGCATACAAAGGTTAAGATTTGCACAATGTGACGATCGATTCTTTATCCAACGGATGACTTGTCCACTTAAGTGTTGTGTGTCCCTTTTATCAACAGGGATGAGATACGTTGCTCCCTAGATGATGGTTGTCAATACTAGGATAGCCAAGTAGAGTCACTTGTCTACCACCTATTGCAGTCTGTTAATGTTTATGTCGGTGACCTGTTCTTCAAAGGTTATCCTTTATATATCTTTAGATGGAAGTTCTACTACTTTCAGTCTGAGATACGGATCTTACGATACGATATGGAGAGATAACCAAGAAAGGAACACGAGAAAATAACACATCGATTGTCGTTTGATAATGGATCATGACTAGAAACCGTGATACCAGCGCGTGCCAAGCAGCCAGCCATGTGTCTGCAGCCACAGGAGGCCCTTGGTTTCATCGCGGCACCATCAACAGCTACTCATAACACCATTACTAAACGCACAACGAAAGTGAAATCTCAAGTGGCACCAATGGGTTGTAAGAACAAGCACCATACAAGGAGGGATAGCAAGCAAAGGTAGTCACAAGGTTTAGAATCAACAGGGAAGCTATTCGCAGATCAAAACATAGCACAAGAGAACATAGCTCAATTGCCGAAGGTGACTAACCACGAGATTTTTGCTTGATTCCACTCACGCCTAGCGTTCACCAAAGTGAGGACAAACTGAAAGATTACCACAAGATTTGGTCATATTAGACAACAACATGAGATTAAGACTAGTAACCATCCCAAAACTTGGGAAGGTTGGGAATGGATTAAACCAACTTCAAGGGCGAAAACCAGTATGTAATCAGAGATTGAGTCGATCAGGTAGATGCATGAATTTGCAAGCAATGATTTTGAGGCCACAATAAAGAAACGTTTCGTCGCATTAGCTAACATTTGGGAGAGGCAACCGGGAGGTACAAGATAAATTTGGGTGCGGTCTCCACAACTAGCAACGTACGAACCATGGTCAAAGGCTAGAGTTGATGAGAGTTAACTTGGTTGGTCAGTCGACAAAGGTCTTCACAAAAAGGTTGCAAAACATCCACGTCTTATACAAACATATAGGAGAACTAAACTTTGGGCTTTCGGTCAAGCAAAGGCATGGATACAAACATTCAAGGGCTAACCACCATGTCTTATATGCTCAGGCTCCTAAGAGAGAAAACTTAATTGAAGACAACAACCATACAATTACGTAATGTGAACATTATTCTAGGATCAAGCTATGCGACCCTCGTATGCTCACCGAGGGTAAACGAGGTGACAACTAGGGCACTACCTAGATAACAAGTATACATACAACATCACAGTCAAGCAGACATTTGAGAAAATTCAAACGATTGAGCTTAAGCAACCAATCCAAAGCACAAGGCTCACCCAAAATAAGCATTCATCTCAAGCACGAACTAACTACAAGTTTAGCCCAAAACAAATGCTAGCTAAGGTGGCTAACTTAGCATGTGCACAGAATCTGGACAGCAGCATAGTAATTACTTGTCTCAACCTTAACTAAGGTTGTAGACATCCTACAAAGGTGATCCTAGACTTTCTAGAAAGCTAAGGAAGTTTTCTACACTTTGGTTATTCATACCAAAAGCTAATTCATAGATTAACATGACCAAACATGCTAATATTTTAAATCTGTACCAATATGGACAGAAAACTGACAAGAACTTCCAAAATGCATAACTGGAGTTCTAGAGACCCAACCAGGCTGATCTTTAACTTGATGTAAAGCTTATTAAGTTTTATATAACTTTCTTATTATCATATTAAGATGATTCTACAGCTAACAAGGCCAAACAAGACAAAGAAGACATCTCTGCCCAGATTTGGACAGATTCTGTCATTCCACTTTATAAGCTCATAAGTAGAGATTTAGACCACCCCAATTAGTGCTATAGGAAAATTTGGAAAGATTAGAAAAAGTACTACACTTCTTCTATTATCTCCAAGACATGATTCCATATGCCCACAGGTCAAACAAACCAAACATTCAGATCTATTCAGAGCATAAGAAAAACCTGACGTCAAAACTTCTAAATTTCATAACTCTCAAACTTTAAAACCTAGGGTCATGAATTTTTAGGACAAGCTAGATAAGTAAGTTAGCTACAACTTTGGTATTCTCTATAACTACAGAAAACACCATTATGACCACAAAACATCACTACAACAGAAATCGTTCTAGCAGCCAATGTCCAACAAGCAAAACAAAGCTTGTCTTTGTTCTACTTAACAAGAGAGCACACAAACATGTTATTCTAGTAGCTCTAAATATTATTACCTTAGACCAACCAATCTAATTCATTAATAAGAATCACAATTACTTAGGTGAGGTCTAAAGCATTTGCAAACGCTTGGGTGAACCACATCCGCCACTAGGCTAAGCTAGAGGACATCTATCGTTTCAAGCATGCAACCACACTTATTTCTAGTAAGGCTAAGCACACACTATCTTCAAGCACTCCCTATTCAAGCAACATGGAATAAGGCATTCATGTCAAACTCCAAACAAGAAAGATAGTACATAATATCAATTACAAGTTACTTAATATCGAACAAGGGTGAGAGGAGCATAGCTATGCATAAAGCAACAATCAGGATGATGCATGCTTTGTCCTATTCGTCCTCACAAGATTGCCAACCTAAGGTGGCGATTACGTTCTATGTCGGTGGCATAACACGCGCTCTTTCAATATATAGCTAGTCGCCAGCTACATTCGACTTACGCATTCATGGTTAGCGTACCTACAGAAAATTTTTCATTACAGCCCAACAATTCCCCGATATATGGCACACAATGAAAGCAGAAAGTAAAATTCTAAGTACTTCCATATACATATACCACCATATACGTACATGTAGCACCAAAACTACCCGAATCATCAATCTCCCACAATTAAGTACCTTTATATATACATGTGTGTAACATGTAAATAATCCAGTAACCAAAACTAGCTCTCCCCTAGACCGAGGGTTGGACGGTCATGCTCTCACAACTCACACTTACCTGAGCGTAGGTGCGACGTTGCATAAAAGTAAACTAGCAACATATATGGCTATTTCATATATGAAGGCTACCTCTAATCTGACACACCGGGTAGCATAGTGTGGAAGAGTCATCACACATACATACCTTGACCTGGGTGTAGATGCATAATGAAAAACCCCCAAGTTAGTACTTATATAAGCCACCTAATAATCCTTATATGGGCATAAGGAAATTGACCACTAGCATACTTAGATTTAGAATTCAGATTTCACAAACCTATATATAGCTATAAGTTGATAAAACTGATTTTATAAAACAAAACATTTGTTTTAAATACACATACGACAAGTTTAATGTTGAATTTTGCTTTGATACCAGCTGTAACGGAACCGTCCAAATTATAAGAGCACAAGTACAAAAACAATCACCGAAGTGATCAAATTCTCGCACTTGAGCCCATATAACTCCGGTAGTCCAATGAAATCACGAGGGATTTCAAACCAACCAACATACAAGTCAAGATCGTAGTGATTCAACATAACAAGTCAGATGTTACAACCATTTCACAAGTAATTCAATATACATCGGAGTTCAACGTAGTTATTAAAACTTAAGTTCAAAAGTAGCGGAAGCAAAGCAATTTGAAACTAACAACACCCTTATTTCAAATACATGCCAGTACCAAGGTTGACTTCCAACAAAAGCATTAGAGAGAAGATAACTTAGAAGGATCATGCCCATGATCACACTCCGCCTCTACGGCAGGAGCCAACCAACTCTTGCAGCCACCATGATACATCACAACCTGCAACATGTGGGGATAAAACCCTGAGTACGACAATGTACTCAGCTAGACATACCCGTCAAAAACTAGAAATAAAGTGACACCAAGGATCATGCAAGGCTGATATAAAGTGGGCTAGCTTGACAACATTTTGCATAAAAGCTTAATATGGATAAGTAATCATTAATGCTTAAGCATCAAGTTAATTATCATTAACCTATCATCTATATTAGAACTTGTACTAGAGCACTCACTTTATTAGGAGCAAAAAATATTAACCATAGCAGGTATAAATTGAGGCAACCTTTTCATCGTCCTCCAATTAACCATTCGTTTAACTTAATTGAATCTACGTTGCCGCTGCTCAAGTCAAGTGCTCACTAACCGGGAGCGACGGCGATTCGAATCAAGTTCCTATCCAGCTGGAGGGGTATTTCTAACACTCACCGCACAGGCCCTCGCCAGGGTCGCACAAGCCACCTTTTGTACAATTCAGGAGTCGTGGGTTCGACTGATGCCGCATCCCCAAGGGCAACATGTAAGTGCAATCAAGCCCTATTTGTGGGTTTTGATAATAATGACCACACGATTAGAGGACTAATGAGATTTATCGAGATGACAAGCAGGCAAAATAAGAATGAGGATAATGCATGAGATGGTGGAGCCCGAGTTACAAAATGACGCGGTAATGGACTCAAAAGCGTTTAAATTCTTTGATATTTGATCTTGAGTTTAGGCTATGCCGCACTATAAAGGGGGATGCAAATCTAGTTGGTTTGAGGAAGATAGAGTGCTCAAGTATTAAAACTAAATCATAAGAGAGACACTCTAGCACTTCATGAGCACATAGAATATTTTTAGTGACTTTTGGCGTCGGAAGTCCCGACGTACGTCGGAAGTCCCGACGGTCAGAAGTCCCGACGTATGTCAGCAGTCCCGACGTACGTCAGCAGTCCCAACGGTCAGAAGTCCCGGCGTATGTCAGCAGTCCCGACGTACATCTGTTGACGGTCCTTAAGTATCAATTATAACTATCAAATAAATAGAGAAAAGGATCCAAATGAAACCAACACCTAGACTTAGGGTTTTATCTGACAGAATTCCACGAGTTTTGCTGTTTATATATTTCTGCAGGGGGTTATCAGGAAATACGGAAGAAAGGCCCACATGTCGGATTAATGACGGGATATTAACCGAACACGTAATTATCTTACATCTAGAAGAGTCCAGAAGCCACGAGAACGAACGGGAGGCGTAACAGAGCTGGGGACAGGGCGCCCGCCCTAGTCCCTAGGGCGCCCGCCCTGCTGGCTCAGCCAATCAGGCTCCGCCTCGAGGATTATGCTCCACCGACCTAGAGGATCAAGGAAAACCGCACGATTAATGTCGGTTTGATCCAACGGCCCAGATTCATCCGAAAGGGCTATATAAGCAAGGCCCCTGCCCCTGGAGGAGAGGCCCTCGTCTCATACTTCAAACCCTAATTCAGGAGGAGAGCCCCTGATCAAGCCCTAGAGCCACCACATCAACTAGATCTCTAGTTAGCATAGCTACATAGGATTAGAACTAGAAGGAGTCAATCTTCGATTGGTTCCCGGATCTGTCAAGAGGATTCTTGGTAATTCCTCTCTTGTTCTTCAATTGTTCATCATTGTTCTTCAATATTATGAATATGACTTTGTTCTATTTCAATATATTGGTTATGACTTTGCTCTACTTGATTATATTTGCAATTATATTGTTCTTAGTTTATCATAGTTATATGCTTGGCTTAGTTAGATTGGAATTATATACATGCCTAGGATCGTATAGCGTTTATCCATGTGTACAGTGGGTGAATGATAATTATTGTGTAGACGTGGTGTCTATACCGTATTTATCTGCGATTGCACCCTATATGCCGGATTGTGGGGTAGTTCGCGATAGTGACAGCTTCGTTGATTCTTATATAGTCCCCCTCTCGTGTATAGGGCAGGCAGAGCAACACTATTACAGGGGAGTGATTGCTATGTTCTTCATCTTCCTTGCTAATATTCACTATGCATGGATATAGTCTTTTCTCACCATGATTGCCAAGTATAATTGCACTAACTATGATATGCTAGACTTTATAGTTAATAATAACTTAGGGAATATCTTTGTAGTTCATCCTAATCCCATGCTAATGACTTGCTAGAATATCTGTTGAGGTGCTTATCATTATTATATGTGGCTAGCTGATCAGATTAATTATCTTTGTCATCATTATCACTTTACCTTTACTTAATGTGACATTTATACCTGTATAAAGAGATTGATAAATACTCTCGGTTATACATGCAATGATGTGTACTCAGTTCCATATTCTCATTCCATTATCAACCATGATACTTAGAAATCCCTTCCCAGTGGTAAAAATATAAATAACGATACCTGGAATACTTCCCGGTTAAAATGCTACATCGGTATTAATCTGTGCGCTTGCAGATCCCTTTTATTATTTATCTTGATGAGCAAATGCATATTTCAATACCGTGTCTCTCATGTCATGCTGGGGATGACAACTTGGCTTAAGTGGCATGAGGGATAGGTTTGGCATTTTTGGCGCCGTTATCAGAATTAGAAAACTAAGTCTACTTTTGGTAGTGACGTTAAGAATGCCCAACAACGTCAGCAGTCCCGACGTACGTCAGCAGTCCCGACTGTCAGCAGTCCTGACATACGTCGGGAGTCCCGACGTTGGCCTTCGCGCAGTGACTTTGACCTTGTATGAACAATGTTTTCTATACAGGTCAGAAGTCCCGAGATCTACGTCAGCAGTCCCGACGTAGATCTGAACGGTTAGATTTCTACTACAAGTATAAATAGCCATCACTTCACTTCTAACCGTTATGAACTCATTTCACTCGACCAAACCTTCAGTGAAAGTGCTCTCTAGCTCTCAAGCTCCCCCTCTTCTTCTCCTCTTTGCTCCTAGATTCAAATCTTCCAAGAGTTTGAGTTGAGAGAAGGGATTTGGTGAGAGAAACATTGATTCAAAGCTTGAGCACTTGATTTCTTCGTCAAGCCGGTTGGATTTGTGTTTGTTACTCTTAGGTTCTTGAAACCCTAGCCGGCTAGGCGTCGCCCAAGAGCTCCCGATCTGTGGGAGAACCTTGGGAAGTTTGTATTACCCTTGATTTTCTAGTGAAGAACTCAAGTTTACCTTTGTGGTTGCTTGAGAGAGGCAAGGAGGTGAAAGAGACTCCGACCTTAGTGGTCACCTGAACAACGAGGACGTAGACAAGCCTTAGTGGTGAGTTGAACCTTGGGATAAATCCTTGTGTCCCGCGTGCTTATTGTTGTTGTGATTACTTGAGATTATTTGGTCTTTGTTGTCTCTCTCTCTCAAGCTATTTCTTAGGTTTTGGTCCCCATCTACAAATTGGTGGCGCTCCAAGGGCAAGGAAACACTTGGACAACTTCATCTTACCACTAGGAAGTGGGGTTGTAAGTTATTGGCTTCACAAAGTTCATTTGAGCACTTGTAGTTCATTCCACGTAGGCGTCGGAACTGCTGACAGCTGACGTCGGGACTTCTGACGACGTCGGGAGTCCTGACATAAACTGTCGGGACTTCCGACAGTTGCTGACAAGTGACTTTGAGTTTTTTGTAAAAATTTTTAGATACGCCTATTCACCCCCCCTCTAGGCTTACCAGGGATCCTTACAAGTGGTATCAGAGCCGGTTACCTCGCATACGCTTCACCGCGTGAGGTATGAAGCCCGGAGGAGGAACTAGCGGTGTGAAGCCGGTGGATGTCGATCCGGAGCGAGTTGAGCTGCATGACACCGATAGCAGCGAGCTAAGTGTGCCGACAGCAAGTGTCTCCACGCTCCCACATCTTGAGGCTACCGATGTCGAAAGAGTTCTTAATGAAGAAGAGAAGAAAAAGAGAAGAGAAACAAGAAAGCTCAAAAGAGAAGCACGAGAGAAGAAGAAGGAGCAGCAGTGGCTAGATGAAAAGAAAGCAAGAAAAGAAGCTAGAAGGCTTAAGAGAGAAGAAAGAAGAAAGAGAAGGGAAGCTAGAAGGAAGAAAGAAAAAGAAGCCAAAGCCTCCAACACATCTTCTAGTGAGCTCTCTAGCAGCTCCGAAGACGGTGATGATGATGAGTCCTATCAAGTGCATAGCAAGAAGGACAAGAAAGGAAAGGGCAAGAAGAATGACAACAACAAATATGCCGCCGTATCCTTTAATTATTCTTCTATGTCGATGACTAACCATGATCGCAAGTCTTTCATCAATGTGCCCGCGGGGAAGTTACCTCATTTCGATGGGACTAACTTTGCCAAGTGGAAACACTTGATGAGAGCTTATCTTATAGGTCTCCACCCCGGCATTTGGGAGGTTGTTTGTAATGGATTTGAGCCACCGGTTGATCCTAAGAATCCAACACTAGAAGAGATGAGAATCATTCACCTAAATGGTCAAGCCACAAGTGTGTTGCTTAGTGCTTTGGATGGTGATGAGTACAATAGAGTGATTGGTGTGGATGTTGCCAAGCAAATTTGGGATACTTTGCATCTTGCACATGAAGGGGTTGACAAAGTGAGAAAGGCAAGAATTGATTTGATGATGTCCAAGCTCAACCGGTTTGTTATCTTAGATGGAGAAGGGCCACAAGAGATGTTTGATAGGTTGATGACCATGGTGGGCAAGATTAGAGGCTACGGGTGTGATGAGCTAGATGATCACAAGGTTGTCAAGATTATGTTAGAAGCTTACTCACCAAGAAATGAGACCGTAGTGACTCTAATTAGAGACAAGAAGAAGTTTGAGTACTTCACACCAAATGATGTACTTGGAAGGATCTTGACATTTGACATGCAAAGAGAAGAAGCAAATGAAAGAAAGAAGCTTGGCGAGTTGCAAGCAAAGCTAGAAGGCATCAAGATCAACGATGATGTAGCTCTCAAAGCCAACAAGTCAACCAAGCAGTCCTCTACAAGCAAGTCCAAGTCCAACAAGCAAGCATCAACTAGCAAGCCCAAGGCACCAAAGCAAGTCAAAGAAGAAGTAGAGACAACATCATCAAGTGAAGATGAAAGTGATAGTGAACAATATGAGAAAGTGAAAGATGTTGCTCTCTTTTTGAGGAGATATCAAAAGGGACTCAAAAAGCAAGGCTACAAGGTAGTGAAAAGGAAGTTCCCAAACAAGAAGAAGAGGCTATGCTACAACTGTGGAAGCACCGAACATCTCATTGCTCATTGCCCTCATGAAATCGAAGACAACAATTACAAGAGAGACAAGAAAGAGAGCAAGACCGACTACAAAAAGAGCAAAAGGAACATGGGAGAGGCTCACATTGGACATGAATGGGACTCAACAAAAGATAGCTCAAGTGAGGAGGATAAGAAGATTGCAACCGTGGCCATTCACAAGCCATCCTCCACACCAAGGCTCTTCAACAACATGTCTGATGATGACTACTACTCCCCTCACATTTGTCTCATGGCAAAGGGTGAGAAGGTAAAACCAAAGGCTAAATCTCCTTCACCTCCTAGTGACATCTCTAGTAGCGAACTTAGTGATAGCTCTAGTGATGATGAACCTAGTGATGAAGAGATTGATAATG
This sequence comes from Saccharum hybrid cultivar R570, assembly GCA_038087645.1. Lineage (NCBI taxonomy): Eukaryota > Viridiplantae > Streptophyta > Magnoliopsida > Poales > Poaceae > Saccharum > Saccharum hybrid cultivar. Next base: position 8,074,601 of record JAQSUU010000005.1, on the reverse strand, counting down.
TAATTAAAAATTTAGATCCTAAAACCAAACTCTTCATCTCTAAGCTAATGGAGGATTTAGAGAGTGTCCAAGCTGAACTAGCAACTAGAGATGATGATCTTATTGCACAAGAAAATATTTATATTGCTAGCAAGGAAGCTCTTGCATTAGAGAGAAGTGAGGTGGCCTCCTTGCGCAAGGCTTTGGCCAAAGAGCAAGAAGACCATGCTCTCACAAAGAAGGTAAATATTGCTCTCAAACAAAAGTATTGTGACTTAGATGAAAAGCACAAAGAACTTGGGCAGCAATATAGTCTTCTTTGGGAGAGCACCCCACAGCCCTCTAATGCAAAGGACATCTCTACTCCCTCCACTAGTCAAGGTTGTGGAAAATGTTATAATCTTGATTTAAATGCTTATTCCACTAACCTTGCAAACATGGAGGCCATGAGAAAGGAGATTGCTAGGCTCAATGAAATCATTGGCAAGGGATGCTTGAGTGGTAAGGCTCAAGTAAGTGACAAGAAAACAAATGATTCAAGAGTGCCTCAATTCAAGCAAGGGAGACACCCCTTAATCAAGCATGGGCTTGGGCACACGGCAGGAGCCAAAACAAATGGAAGAAAGGTCATTAATGGATATGAGTGTGTCCAGTTCATGAGCAAGGGAAAAGTAGGTACAGAACAGCCTGCACAGAAGGTGGCACAAAAGCAGCCCCGAGCAGCACAGCCAGCCCAAGGCAGCAGTGCTGCTATGAAGGGCGGCAGTGCCACCCCCCATAGAAAAGGGAAGGCTACCTCTTCTTCCTTTGCTCTTGTCAAGCCCAAAAAGAAGGTGTATCAACCAAAGCAAGAGCCCCAGAGACCAAAGAAATCGATTTGGGGTAATCCTAACAAGTATGCTTATCAACCGAAGGCTCATGCACCTCGACAAAGCTTGAGTTCTTGCTTTGTGTTAAAGAACAACAGCAAGGGAGAAGTGATTGCCAAATATGTTGGCAATAATAGAAATGTTTATCTTAACACTTCCATTTGGGTTCCTAAGATTCTTGTGACTAACATGCAAGGCCCCAAGAACATTTGGGGACCTAAATCAAGGAACTAAACTTGTTTTGCAGGCATACTCCTCCGGTGGATCAAGTTGGATGCTTGATAGTGGATGTACAAATCATATGACCGGAGAAAGAAGTATGTTTCAATCATATTCCCCAAAGTTGGACTCAAATGAAAATATTGTCTTTGGAGACAATTCTAGGGGGGATGTGCTTGGTCTCGGTAAAGTTGCTATAACCCTTGAGCATTCAATTACAAATGTTTTACATGTTGATTCGTTGAGTTACAATTTGTTGTCCGTTTCTCAACTTTGTGAGATGGGCTACAATTGTCTCTTTACGGATAAGGGTGTGGAAGTCTTTAGAAGGGAGGATTCCTCTATTGTCTTTACGGGTCGATTAAAGAATATGCTCTACCTAGTTGATTTCAACAAAGGGAAAGCTAATCTTGAGACTTGTTTAGTGGCAAAATCTAGCATGGGTTGGCTATGGCATCGCCGGCTAGCTCATGTTGGGATGAGGAACTTGGCCAAACTTCAAAAAGACGAACACATCCTTGGACTAACAAATGTTCACTTTGAGAAAGATAGGATATGTAGTGCTTGTCAAGCCGGAAAGCAAGTTGGCGTACCTCATCCACCAAAGAGCATCATGACCACCACTCAACCATTGGAGCTCATCCATATGGACCTCTTTGGACCGGTCGCCTACCTAAGTATCGGGGGTAACAAATATGGTCTTGTTATTGTTGATGACTATTCCCGTTTCACTTGGGTATTTTTCTTGTTTGATAAGTGTCAAGTCAGGGACAAGGTGAAGACATTTGTTAGAAGAGCTCAAAAGGAGTTTGGTCTCCCCATCAAGAAAATGAGAAGTGACAATGGGACCGAATTCAAGAACACTCAAGTTGAGGAGTTTCTTGATGAGGAGGGCATCAAGCATGAGTTTTCAACTCCATACACCCCTCAACAAAATGGTGTAGTAGAGAGGAAGAACCGAACACTCATTGATATGGCAAGGACAATGCTAGATGAGTACAAGATTTCAGATTTATTTTGGTGTGAAGCCGTCAACACCGCTTGTCATGCCGTCAACACCGCTTGTCATGCCATCAATCGCCTCTACCTACATAAGAAGTTGAAGAAAACTTCATATGAGCTTCTAACCGGTAACAAACCAAAGGTGTCTTACTTTAGAGTGTTTGGGTGCAAGAGTTTCATACTTAACAAGAGACCCAAAACCTCTAAGTTTGCACCTAAAGTTGATGAAGGTTTTCTTCTTGGTTTTGGATCAAATGAGCATGCCTATCGTGTTTTCAACAAAACCTCCGGTAGAGTTGAAATAGCGGTAGATGTGACATTTGATGAATCTAATGGCTCTCAAGAAGAGCAAGTTGATGCAAGTGTTGTAGGAAAGGAGGATCCACCATGTGAGGCAATCAAGCAATTAGCTATCGGCGAAATAAGGCCACAAGAAGATGAAGCCACTGATTTGGTGGTTCCCCTAGCTGCTGATGAAGAAGTTTCCGCTGACGTACCTGATGCTGAGGGGGAGCAAACCCCTGTTGTAGTCCAGCAGGGTGGCAGTGATGCACCTAGGAGCGACAGTGCCACACCCCCTCTAGGAGCAGCAGCAAGTCCAACTCTGATTCGAGGACAGAACCTGCAACCAATCTTTGAAGAAGAAGAAGTTGAAAATCCAGAAGATAATCAAGAGGCCATTGAGCACCCAAGACTCAAGCAAACCATTCAAAGAGATCATCCCACTGACAATATTCTAGGGAGTCTTCGAAAGGGGGTATTGACACGTTCACATTTAGCAAATTTTTGTCAATATTACTCTTTTGTCTCTCCTGTGGAACCAGTCAAGGTAGAAAAGGCACTTGAGGATGAGGATTGGGTGATGGCCATGCAAGAAGAATTGAACAACTTCGAGAGAAACCAAGTGTGGACATTGGTGGAAAGACCCGAGACAAACGTGATTGGCACCAAGTGGGTCTTCCGTAACAAGCAAGATGAGAATGGCGTGGTGACAAGGAACAAGGCAAGATTGGTCGCTCAAGGTTTCACTCAAGTGGAGGGCTTAGACTTTGAAGAAACATATGCACCGGTGGCAAGACTTCAAGCAATCCGAATGCTTCTAGCCTTTGCTGCCCATCATGACTTCAAGCTATATCAAATGGATGTCAAGAGTGCATTCCTCAATGGCCCTATACAAGAACTTGTCTATGTTGAGCAACCACCGGGTTTTGAAGATCCCAAGTTCCCCAACCATATCTACAAACTCCAAAAGGCGCTCTATGGACTTAAGCAAGCACCAAGAGCATGGTATGAATGCCTTAAGGAATTCTTGCTCAAGCAAGGCTTTGAAATAGGCAAAGCCGATCCTACCCTCTTTACTCGTAAAGTCAATAAAGATATATTTGTGTGCCAAATATATGTCGATGACATAATATTTGGTAGTACTAACCATGAATTTTGTGAAGAGTTTAGTAGGATCATGACCAAGAGATTTGAGATGTCTATGATGGGTGAATTGAAGTTCTTCCTCGGTTTTCAAATCAAGCAATTGAAGGAAGGGACTTTTATTAGCCAAACAAAGTACACCCATGATATGCTCAAGAAGTTTGACATGGCGAATGCAAAGCCCATCAAAACTCCCATGCCAACCAATGGACATCTTGATCTCAATGAGGAAGGGAAAGCCATCGACCAAAAGGTATATCGCTCCATGATCGGCTCTTTACTCTATTTGTGTGCATCTAGGCCCGATATTATGCTTAGTGTGTGCATGTGTGCTAGATTTCAAGCTAACCCAGAAGAGTGCCACTTGGTGGCCGTTAAGAGAATCTTGAGATATTTAGTACACACTCCTAACCTTGGCTTGTGGTATCCTAAGGGCTCTAAGTTCGATCTACTTGGGTATTCGGATTCCGATTACGCCGGTTGCAAAGTAGATCGAAAAAGCACTTCAGGGACGTGTCAATTCCTTGGACGGTCCCTAGTGTCTTGGAGTTCTAAAAAGCAAAATTGTGTAGCCCTTTCCACCGCCGAGGCCGAGTATGTTGCAGCCGGTGCATGTTGTGCTCAACTACTTTGGATGAGGCAAACCCTTCATGATTTCGGATGTCGCTTTACCAAAATCCCATTATTGTGTGACAATGAAAGTGCCATAAAGCTTGCAAACAATCCTGTAAGCCACTCAAGAACTAAGCACATAGACGTCCGACATCACTTCTTGAGAGACCACGAAGCCAAAGGAGATATCGAAATTCGCCATGTGAGCACCGAAAAGCAACTAGCCGATATCTTCACTAAGCCTCTCGACGAGTCAAGGTTTTGTGCTTTGCGTAGTGAACTAAATATACTTGACTCTCGTAATGTGGTTTGAAATGTTGCACACCTTGTTTAATCAACTAGTATCTAGGCAAAAGGTTTGCAAAAAGTTCATAATGTGTTTTAAAATGCTTTATCAAAAGAGAACTTGCACTTTATGGTCACTGCTTGTTTTTTATTATCTGTTGTTGACCATAATTTGTCAAGTTTGTTGTATCCATCTTCCTTCTTTTTCCGCTTTTTGGTGCTTGTTGCCAAAGGGGGAGAATGAGAGGGGGTACAATTTTTTTTTCGTCGCCTTGGTTGCTTATGTGCACACTGTCATATGCCTCACGTATATTCTTGTGACACTATGTGCAGCACCCCACAGAAGCATGGATGTAGGGGAGCCCCATCACTTAACTCTATATGTGAATTTTGGCCTCTTATGCCAATTTGAGAATTCATTTCTCTATTCACATATTTAGGGGGAGTCTCTACACCCATGGCTTGAAAATCTCAGTTTCATTTCAAATATTGTTGTAAGCTCTAATTGTGTTGTCATCAATCACCAAAAAGGGGGAGATTGTAAGTGCAATCAAGCCCTATTTGTGGGTTTTGATGATAATGACCACACGATTAGAGGACTAATGAGATTTATCGAGATGACAAGCAGGCAAAATAAGAATGAGGATAATGCATGAGATGGTGGAGCCCAAGTTACAAAATGACGCGGTAATGGACTCAAAAGCGTTTAAATTCTTTGATATTTGATCTTGAGTTTAGGCTATGCCGCACTATAAAGGGGGATGCAAATCTAGTTGGTTTGAGGAAGATAGAGTGCTCAAGTATTAAAACTAAATCATAAGAGAGACACTCTAGCACTTCACGAGCACATAGAATATTTTTAGTGACTTTTGGCGTCGGAAGTCCCGACGTATGTCGGGAGTCCCGACGGTCATAAGTCCCGACGTACGTCAGCAGTCCCGACGGTCAGAAGTCCCGACGGTCAGAAGTCCCGACGTATGTCAGCAGTCCCGACGTACGTCAGCAGTCCCGACATATGTCGGGAGTCCCGACGTTGGCCTTCGCGCAGTGACTTTGACCTTGTATGAACAGTGTTTTCTATACAGGTCAGAAGTCCCGAGATCTACGTCAGCAGTCCCGACGTAGATCTGAACGGTTAGATTTCTACTACAAGTATAAATAGCCATCACTTCACTTCTAACCGTTACGAACTCATTTTACTCGACCAAACCTTCAGTGAAAGTGCTCTCTAGCTCTCAAGCTCCCCCTCTTCTTCTCCTCTTTGCTCCTAGATTCAAATCTTCCAAGAGTTTGAGTTGAGAGAAGGGATTTGGTGAGAGAAACATTGATTCAAAGCTTGAGCACTTGATTTCTTCGTCAAGCCGGTTGGATTTGCGTTTGTTACTCTTGGGTTCTTGAAACCCTAGCCGGCTAGGCGTCGCCCAAGAGCTCCCGATCTGTGGGAGAACCTTGGGAAGTTTGTATTACCCTTGATTTTCTAGAGAAGAACTCAAGTTTACCTTTGTGGTTGCTTGAGAGAGGCAAGGAGGTGAAAGAGACTCCGACCTTAGTGGTCACCTCAACAACGAGGACGTAGACAAGCCTTAGTGGCGAGTTGAACCTCGGGATAAATCCTTGTGTCCCGCTTGCTTATTGTTGTTGTGATTACTTGAGATTATTTGGTCTTTGTTGTCTCTCTCTCTCAAGCTATTTCTTAGGTTTTGGTCCCGATCTACAAATTGGTGGCGCTCCAAGGGAAAGGAAACACTTGGACAACTTCATCTTACCACTAGGAAGTGGGGTTGTAAGTTATTGGCTTCATAAAGTTCATTTGAGCACTTGTAGTTCATTCCACGTAGGCGTCGGAACTGCTGATAGCTGACGTCGGGACTTCTGACGACGTCGGGAGTCCTGACATAAACTGTCAGGACTTCCGACAGTTGCTGACAAGTGACTTTAAGTTTTGTGTAGAAATTTTTAGATACGCCTATTCACCCCCCCTCTAGGCTTACCAGGGATCCTTACACAACACTCTGCCAGGTGATAGGGACTCTAACCCCCCTTGGTCTCACGCCAATGTCCCCGAGCACATCCTTACTACCTCCAAGATGCGACCTACCATTCGATTCCCGGCCTGAACTGTATTACTCGACTTCGCAGTCGGAATGACTTATCCGGCCAACTAAGTGTTAGACTACGTTCAACATGACTCAAGGACGTACAACGAATCGGTCCTTAAATGACTCAGACAGGGATAGATCTACACCCAAAACCTCCGTGCCTTGTTGCTTCACTATGGTCATCCCGCCCGGTCTCATTTCATTTTATTAACACATGGTTCCTTTCCACAATAGCAAATATAGCCAACCGTGCCATATATGAATATCCCTACATCTCGCAGATGATAGGAAATCACCTGACTTCTACCGATTAAAGCAGGGCTAAGCATCTACTCGATCCTAGTCTATGTAGGATTCAAGGATTCATATATCTGGACATGGAATGATATAATGCAGCAAGGGTTTCCAACCAACTCCTACCACTTAATGCAACAATACTTATAATATATATAGAATTAATTGCTTTGAAGGTAGGAGGCTTATAATGCTCTGGGGCTTGCCTGGGATCCGACTCAAGTTAGAGTATGTCAGATGAATTCACTTGGCGAGCATCGTCCAATCTATCACTTGTCCGGTCCTTCTATCTTCGGGATGGATCCACCAACTCCATCTTCGGGTTTGGCTCCACATCAGGTCCTTCACGTGCTTCAGCTAGCGTACCTAAATGAGGTGCAATAATGCATATGTATGAATGTATAGAAGTGCAATAAACAGAGTAATCAAACAAGCATACCAAAGTTCTCATAAACACCTAAAGCTAATTAACTTAATCCCCATTAAGGCATGACATAGAAGATTGCAAGCACATCAGTCAAGATACAAGCCCCATCAAAGATATGAGTCACACTTTAACACACTAGCATGACAAAGTTAATCAAAGCACTAGACTAGAATTTGCCACATTCTGGGCATCAGAACGGCAGCTAAGTAATTTAACCACAACAGGAGATCTACAATTCATTTATAATCATCTAAGCCTAATTCTCAAGTTTAATAGGTTGAAAAGATGTAACTACATAATCTGGTCTGCTCCAAACAGAGAGTAACCAAATCTGTACCCAAAATTTAAACAGCTATAACTCATAAACTACTTGGCCAAATGATACCAAATTTTAATAGCAGCTAGATACATAAATTACCTACAACTTTTGTATAAACAAGTTTCCCAGAAAACATCATTAACATGGGGTAATTTACATTGCCACCAGAACTGTCCAGAAACTAATAATTGCAAGAAATAATTATTAACATATGTTGCAAACATATAATTGTGCAAAACCAAGTTTACCAACACTTCACACATGACTAATGAACACCATAAAACATAATGTCCATTGCTAAATAATTTCTTTTAATACATTTTCTTAATTTATTTAGATAATTAGGTGGAATTATGAACACATATCAAAAGTGCACCATAAATTCTACCGAAATTACAGTGGCCTACTTATGCTCCCAATAGTCTACTGTCCAAATTTCAAGCCATTTGGACAAGTATATCAACCTCTATGAAAAAGAAAAATAGCTATTGCAATAAACCATGTGAGAGCAAGTTAAACCTAAAACTCAATATTTTCTATGAACACATGGCCATAGTATGAATCAACATGATAGAGAAACATTATACTAAGGTAATGGAACAAAATTTTCCATTTTATCATTTATATATTATTTAGAAGCTATTTATCAAGCCATAAACAAGTTAAATCAATAACTAGATCATACAGTAAGCAATGACCATAAAAATTTCATATTGATTCATAAAAAATTCCTTATTTATCATACCATAGTACATACATAGCATGACAAGACTACCATAAAAATTTCACATCATTCGGAGCATCACAACTCAAGATATAAAAATGACACGCAATATAATGTAGATTTCCTTATTTATCAAGGTCAAATCAAAACCTTAAGAAAAAAGTGAACAACTAGTGTGTTTAATATTTTTCCTAGCAAGTACATATCATCATAAAATTAACAAAACAAGAATCACTATTTTTGGAGTTCTAAAACTCAAGATATGGCTCTGGTCAAGTTTATAAGCATTTTTAGAGCATTTTTAGAGCTTAAATAAAGACATCAGAAAACATCTACAAACATGTAACATTTTATGACTCTACTGCATAGATCTCTTATCAAGGTTTCCAAAAAGTCCACATTTGCCATTTTTGGAATTTCCTAGCCGGAGATATGGATTTTAGGAGATTTACATAATTTCTGAAATTCAAAAACAGGATTAACCCTAGATATACTAGGTGTACCCGGACGTGTACCCAAACAATTTCCAGAGGCGCTAACGCGTGGGTCCTGCTGCCTAGATGGGCCCACATGTCATTCAAAGAGAAAAGGGAACAAAGGACCTTCCCTTCTTCCCTGGAACGGAGGAGAGGATGGCCGGAGGCTGCCGGTGTTTGGCCGGTAGGAGTGGTGCCGGTGGCGAGCGGCGGCAGAGGAGCATGCCCTGACTCTGGCGCACCCGATGAGGGGCTTGGTGTGGCTGGCGGTAGTCCATGGTGGCCCGGCCACGAGTACCAGCGGTCGGTGACATCGACGTTCGGCTGCAGGCCGGCTCCGGCGCTGATGGCGACAAAGAAGAGGCGTCGTGGCTTGCCTGCTGCTCTGCGCTTCCACAGGAGACCTTTGCCAGGCCCACGGTGGCCTGAGGTGTCTAGCCCACAAGCACCGGCGTCCCGACGACAATGGCGGCGGACGCGGCAGTGGCGGTGAACGGCAACGAGCGCGGAGTTGGGCATGGGGAGACCGAGGAGGAGGCGGTGGTGCGGCCGGCGGGTGGGAGAAGGAAAAGGAGTAGGGCGCGACCATGCTGTGCCGGCGGCCATGGAGCTCGACCCGGCGACCATGGCGGCGAGCTCTGAAGCTCGAGGTGGGCATGCGAGGAGGAGAGGAGAGGAACTAGGGAGAGCAGAGAGAGGTGAGGAGAGTGAATGAGGGCACACTCAAGCTCTCCCCATCGACACAGGCACGGACAGAGGAGGTGGGGAGGTCGGCAATGGCGAGGTGTGCTCTGTGCATGGGCGCCACGTCCATCCCTTAGGGGACATCTATCGAGCACATGGTGGGCGTCGGTGAGGCCATATTGGGCACCATTTTGGGCTAGCTACGGGCCGAATTAGATCATGGGCCCAAAACAAAGTTTGCTCTCCTCCTAATGCTCTACAACTTTGATTAGGGGTGCTCGGCCATTAGGCTATTGGATTAGCAGATAACTAGTACCCAACTTGGTAGTGTCAGCGATTTGACAGCGACAAGCAAACATCCAAAATTGAAGGTCAACACTAAGTCAAATTGATGCCATACTTTTACATGCTCTTCTCCAGAATGTCTACTCCAACTTTCATTAAGGGATCAAACCAAGTTACTTAACAAAATCTTGAGAACGTGACATGTCAATCAAGTTGACTAAACTCGGCCTTAATTCTTTTCAAAGTCTGAAAACAGTTGTAGATTCAAACTTTGGTCCACAGTTTGACTTATTTCCAAGCTGAATCATGGTATGATCCAAAAACAAGGTTTGTTGTACACAACTCAATCTACAACTTTTATTAAAGGGCCTTGAATTGGTTTAGCATGGTTAGGGAGATAAAGGTTACCAAACATGTCAACTTATTGCTGCCAACTCTGGACTTTGAAAAAAACAGCAGCTGATTCAATCTTGTGATCTCTATTTGACTAGGTTAGAGGCCAAACTAGCTCTTGACCATTAAACAAAGTTTGTTCTTCACAAGATGAACTACAAATTTTGTTTAAGGTCAAACCTCATAACTGGTATAGAAGTCAAAATTTCACTTTGGTCAAAGTATCAACTCGGTAAAGCCTAAACTAGGGTTTTAGGCCAATTGGGGCTTTTTCTTGACTTTTGCTCAACATGAACCCTTCATGACTTTTGTTGTAGAGTTCATCTAGAGTCATTTGGGCAAGTTTACAAAGTTTGGTTGATGACCTATATTTCCATTTACTTAATAGTGCAATTCAAGCACTTAGTAAAACCATTCCAACAAGGATATAACTTATCATTTCATGTGACTTTTTTATTCCAAACTTCATGAAATTTTTCCAGGGATCAATATAGATAGGTACTAAGGTGAGACACGTGAAGATATTCCAATAACATAATCCAAGCATATATCTTGAAAATGGCCTATATGTAAAGCAATGGTGCAACATCCAACTTCAGATTAGGCTCATCTCCATAGGTGGACCTTGACATCGTCATCTCCACTTAATCTATCATGTTTGAGCTCAAACCCCCTGCTTAGTGAGTGACAAACACCTGGGGTGTTACATACAACTTGGCACTCTTCACCACCGGTGTGTCCTCATATGTCTCTTTCAGTCTCTTCCACACCTCACTAGCTCTCTCACAATCCTTGATTTGCTCAAACACCATGGAATCAATAGCATTGTAGATGGTGTTGAGAGCAATTGTATTACATTGCTTGTTGACCTTGTCAGTGTTGGTGAGATTGTCTGGATCAAGAATCACATAGTCACTCTCAGTCACATCCCATACTTGGTCATTGATTGAACCAAGATACATTTTCATCTATCTCTTCTAATAATCATAGCATGTGCCATCAAAGATCAAAGAATAGAGGTTTGCCCCCACATGGTTAAACACAACTTGAGCCATAATTTGACACTGAGGTTGTTAAGCCTTCAATCAAACGGTGACCACTTCTCTGATACCACTTGAAAGGTCCTAGAGGGGGGTGAATAGCCTATTTAAAAATCCACAAGATCACTAGAGCAATTTGATTAGTATGACAAATGGAAAAATACAAACTTGCTCTGGCTATATAAGGGTTGCAAGCCACCTATCCAACAATTCTAATTGCTATGATCACTAGGCACACAAGAATCTAAGTTGCTACTCACTAAGAGCTCTCAAACTTGCTACACTAAAGAGTTCCACTAGATGAACATAAGCTATAGTGCAAGCTCTCAATTCTAGTTACACTAAAGAGCTTACTACAACTAGTTTGCAGGAAAGTCATGTAGTGAGCAAGATGATTATACTACCGCATCGAGGAATGAAACAATCAAGAGATTATGATAACCAATCACTGGGAGAAATCTAACCACACAAGGGACACAAAGATTTTTCTCTCGATGCTCATGTGCTTGTCGGCACGCTAGTCCTTGTTGTGTCGACCAACACTTGGTGGTTCGGCAGCTAAGAGGTTGAAAGGTCGAAATGGCTAAAGGGGCATGAATAGCCTATTAAAAATTCTACAACAACACTTAGCAAACCGGTTACACAAATATGAGGCGAAATGAATGCTGCGCTAGCCTACTAAAAGTGCAAGCTACCTACCACAATTCTAGTTTCTATAGTCTCTATCCACACAATGGCTATGTCACTACACTAAGTTAGTGAGCTCTCAAAGACTAACTAAAGAGCCTCACTAACCACTATACCCGACACAAGCTAGTTCTCAAAACCAGTTGCACCAAAGAGCTTAGCTTACACACTAGGAATGTAGATACAAGAGGGGATGGTGATGATTATACCATTGTGTCAAGGAATTAAGCCAATCACAAGATGTAGCCAATCAATCAATTTTAAGATAACCAATGAAATCCTCAGACAAGATGACACAATGATTTTTTCCTAGGTTCACTTGCTGCCGGCAAGCTAGTCCTCATTGTGGTGATTTACTCACTTGGAGGTTCACGCGCTTATAGGCATCACACGCCTAACCCACAATCGGGTGCCGCACAACCAACACAAGATGAGGATCACACAAGCCATGAGCAATCCACTAGAGTATCTTTTGGCTCTCCACTGGGGAAAGGTCAAGAACCCCTCACAATCACCACGATCAGAGCCGGAGACAAGCACCTTTCTCCGCTCGATGATCCTCGCTACTCCAAGCTGTCTAGGTGGCAGCAACCACTAAGAGTAATAAGCAAATCTCACAGCGAAACACAATCACCAAGTGCCTCTAGATGCAATAACTCAAGCAATGCACTCGGATTCACTCCTAATCTCACAAAGATGATGAATCAATGATGGAGATGAGTAGGAGGGCTTTGGCTAAGCTCACAAGGTTGCTATGTCAATGCAAATAGCCAAGAGAGTGAGCTTGAGCCGACCAAACACCTTTTATAGAGGCTCCATCAAAATAGAGCCATTGGGCTCACAGAGAAGCCCACAGCGCATCGACCAGACGCACTGGTACGGGCCACCGGACGCACCTAGGCCAAAGTTCGGTCATCAGATCAGCGCCACATGTCCCCTATGTTTGATGTCATCCGCGTGATCCCAATGGCTAGTTAGCTTCGTGTCACGCAATAAGTCAACGACCGGACGCGTCGTCCCAAAGACCAGATGCACCGGTGCCAAGTCAGCCCACGCGTGCGCACCACTGCCATGCCGTGACCAGACGCGGCGCTCCCGTGAGATCCCGGCATCAGGTCACTTCTAGTAAGCATCCAGAGGCAAAAAAGTCATGACTAGATATGTCAAATGCACCTCGACCGGACCTAGGCCAGCGTTCGGTCAGTCCTTCTCTACGCGCCAAACCATTCGACTGACGTCAGCGCACGTCACCTATGACCGGACGCAGGCCCTGTGCGTCTGGTCACTTTCACTGTGCTGTGTCCGATCACTGAACCGACCGAGCCCGAGCGTGCCAACACTTTTATAAATGACCGGACTCACCACCTCAGCGTCCACTCACCTCGAGTTCAGCGTTCGATCACTAATTTTCTATGAAAAACAACTCCTCCACTTCACCAGCTTCTCCACCCTTGCTCAAATGTGCCAACCACCCAGTGTATCACCTTGTGCATGTGTGTTAGCACATTTTCACAAATGTTTTCAATGGTGTTAGCACTCCACTAGATCCAAATGCATATGCAATGATTTAGAGCTGCTAGTGGCACTTTGATAACCGCATTTTGATACGAGTTTCACCCCTCTTAATTTTATGGCTATCGATCCTAAATGTGACACACTCGCTAAGTGTCTTGATCACCAAACCAAAAAGCTCCTATCAAGTTTCACCATTGCCTTGTGCTTTTTGTTTTTCTCTTTCTTCTTTTCCAAGTCCAAGCACTTGATCAACATGGCCACCACACCATCATCATGATTTTCACCATTGCTCCTCTACTTGGAATAGTGCTACCTATCTCATGATCACTTTGATAAACTAGGTTAGCACATAGGGTTTCATCAATTCACTAAAACCAAACTAGAGCCTTCAATCTCTCCCTTTTTGGTAATTGATGACAGCCCTTTCACAAAGATATTAATTGAAATTCATTTGAATCCATGTTTCTTGCCCAAGCATATTTACCATGTGTAAAAGAATATGGACAAGTTTCATGAACCCAAAATGGTAGCATTAGCTCCTCCTACATATGTGCTAAGAGTTTGGATTGAAGCTTGCACATATGCTTAGATAGGAAATATAGGAGTCAATGTCTACCAAGTGATGCTAAGGTATAAGAGATAGATCTTTGAAGCGTGCTACCAATCGAAGTGCACCAATATACCATCCTTAGCACCATTAGTAGTTAGATACTTGCAAAAATAAGAACTAGATACCTCGTGGGATCAACATTAGAAGCAAGGGTCTAGTTTTCACAAAATAAACACAAGTCTAGTAACTCAACCTATGCATGCTAGTTCTTCATTTCATCATTCAAGCCTACAACTAGCATACACCACACAAGCATGTATATTGAATTGTAAAACTTGTGCCATGCAAGAAAACATATCAAATGCACATTCAAACGCATCATACAAGTTCATGAGAATGCTCCCCCTACTTGTGTGCTTAAATTTTAATTCATCCCCTTACTTTCATATTTCTCCCCCTATGTCAAAGTTCTTCCCCTTTGTCATATTCAACCTTATCTTTGTGCAATTTCTTCCCCTTTGTCATCAATGACCACAAAGGTTCAATTTTAGGTAGGTTAAAATTAGCAATGTCAATCAATGGGGTGAGGATCATTTTCCCAAAATTGGTCTAATCTAGAGCACTTGCCAAAGATATTTAACTCGGTTTGATCCAAGGACAAGCTTCTTCACACCTCATTTCAAGGGTTATCTTGTACCATGTTGAGTTAAACACTTATAGCTTATTTTCTAGATCAAACACTATGTTCACAAGCCCACAAACATGTCATATGTTACCACTAGATCAAGTCAAGCATAGAAGCAATAGTGGTACCATACAAGCATCAAATTCATTTATTTTATATGAATGAGCCTATAAGACATGAGAAATGACTAGATGCACTAAACAAGTCCTTAGCAAAGGATGTATGCATGCCAATCAAATTTTACCTTAGATTGCTCGAAGGAGAGGCATGTCATATAAATGGGGGTGCATCAACACATATTTGAGAAATCCAATATGTTCAACTCATTCCTTAGCTTGCAAAACTTCTTCTCATCAAGTGGCTTGGTGAATATGTCAGCAAGTTTATCTTCGGTACCCACACTCTCAACGCAAATGTCCCCTTTTTGTTGGTGATCTCTTATGAAATGGTGATGGACATCAATGTGCTTGGTTCTTGCATGTTGAACCAGATTGTTGGTTAGCTTGATTGCACTCTCATTGTCACATAGTAATGGCACTTTCTTTAACTTGATTCCAAAGTCATTCTAGGTGGCCTTCATCCAAAGTATTTATGCACAACAACTACTGGTGGATATGTATTCGGCTTCGACGGTTGATAATGCAACACTATTTTTCTTCTTTGATGACCATAAAATAAGTTATCTTCCTAATAGCTGACATGTGCCCAAGGTGCTCTTCATTTCAACCTTGCATCCCGCATAGTCGGAGTCCGAATATCTAACAAGTTCAAACTTTGCTCGTTTGGGATACCACAAACCAACATTTTGTGTATGCTTTAAGTACCTTAATATTCTGTTTGTTGTCTTCAAATGACTTTCTCTTGGCAAGGCTTGAAATCTTGCACACATGCATAAACTAAACAGGACATTCGGCCTTGATGCGGTCACATAGAGTAGGCTTCCAATCATAGACCGATACAACTTTTGATCCACCATGTTGCCACTTGCATCACTATTCAAGTTACCATTTGTTCCCATTGGTGTAATAATTGCACTGCTATCATTCATGCCAAACTTCTTGAGCATGTCTTTGATGTAATTGCCTTAACTCACAAATGTATCATTCTTTAATTGCTTGATTTGAAGACTATTGGCAGTCGTTATCGACAAATATTTACCGCCAACATATGACCCAGAAGGAGAAAATAAACATTAATACACACATATACATGTGATAATACCTTGTTTCCACTTGTACCCTAGAATTATTAGAAATACAGGAACAACAGGTGGAAACAGGCGAAACAGAAGAGAAACTGCGCTTTTCCAGAAAGCATAAAGGGAGAGAGAAGAGGAGCAGGCCAACCCAACTCAGAATCAGGCCAAGCCCACCATGCCACGCTGCTATTAGGCTAGAGGAGGAGCTGCTGGATGAAGAGGAGCAGGAATACGCTTTTCAAGAAAGCGTATCGGAGGGAGAGAGAGAAGTAGACCACCCTAGAGCAGAACTGGGCCAAGCACACCACAGCACAAGCATCCAGGTCTAGCAGGGAAGCGACCGAGAGAAGATGGGGCCAAGGGGCACCGGCCCTGGCGCGCGCGCCAGGGGCACGACCGCACCTCCAAAGCACCGCTCGGGCCCAACCGCCTCCCACCGACTGCATTTAATGCAGTCAGGTTGGTGCGGGGGTGGGTTCGTTGAACCTGGACTCTAGGAGGCCAGCCACTGCTGCTATATAAGGAGGGGCAACCCCCTAACACAAATCATCTCATCTCATCTAATCACATCATCAATTCATACACCATGTAGCCTTTACCTCTCTCCCTCTCTCTCTTTCTCCCTCTCTCTCCCCTCCTCATTCCACACACTCAAGTATACACACTTGAGCAAGAGAGAGGAAGAGCCTTAAGTCCTAGCTTCTAGCTAGATGTAGTGATGGGGAGTGAGTGAGGGCAAGAGGAGGAGAAGGGCAGAATTATCCACCCCTCCTCCTAAGTGCGCGGCTCCCGGAGTCCACCGAGTAGTCAGAGTGCCGGACATGTCAGCACCCGCTATCCTTGTACCTCGATGACCGGATTACCACTTGCGGTAAGAAAGTCATGATATTCCTTTGGTATTACTCCTTAAGTGATTTATCGTTTATTGTTATGCTTTGTGGATTCATCGTCCGTCCTCGTGGTGGATGCTCTAGTGAATGGACTCCTGATAAAGATGGATGCTCCTAGCTTATACTAGAGTAGTAGTCGATAGCATAGACGTGGTGTCTAGGCTAGAGGCTACCTTTATTTGCCTCGTGCTCCACAGTCGAGGGGTAGGCGAGCAGGTGGTGACAGCCCTGTTCGTCCCTTGCATTCCCCCACGTTCGAGTACGACGTAGATCTAGAAGCCGGCATCGGCTGGCAGACCAGCAGATATCTGGTGCCTGAAGTGAAGTATAAAGATAGCGATATCTAACCTTAAGCAAGCTACCTAAGATATCCTCACTGCCTAAGTTATCCTTCTCTTGTTCATAGGGTTAAACTAGAATTAGAGACTACCTACAAAAGTCGTCCTTGGGAAATTACGATACCCTGAATACCACCGCGTGAAATGCTACAACGGTATTTACATGCGCTTGCAAACTTGTTCTGTAAACATTGCAGAATACCACCCGATGTTTCTGGACGGCGTTGCTAGGATACACCAATTCTAGTGATGACGTTAAGAAATGCCAACAAGCATTTTTGGCGATGTTGCTGGGGATGGGTCCTAACCCTGTTCTTAGTAGCGACGCTAAGAAATGCCAATAAGCTTTTCTGGCGCCGTTGCCGAGGACGGTTGTCATAGTTATCTCTGAACCTGGTTTGCCCGTGTATCTTTGAGTGTTATCATGAAAAAGAAAAAAATCTTTTTTTTATTACTTATCATCTATTCATGAAACCCAGTCAAAAAAACCTTAAGATGAGCTACCACCATCGAAGCCAATCATAGCTTCTGGTTACAAACTCCATCCTAGTGTTGGAGGTCAAGCTTATGACCATAAAGTAAGCACTGCCAGGAGATACCCCGGACTATCTTAAAAAAAGAGAGATTAAAAAAACAATTCTGATTAATAAAAGCAAGAATATGTTTTCAATTTAGTATGCACCCTCGGCTATTCTTGGTCGCTAACCATTTTAGGAGGAGATTAAGAAGAACAAAGGAAATACGATGTCGGAGGACATAAGAGCTGCATCAAATAAACATCATGATGACTTTTGTGAGGAGATCAATCCAGACTCCGCACACTTGACTTTCACACAAAAGTCCAAGTGTGGGGGATGATGGTGAGAATCTCACCACGAGGCCATCTTGGTTAAAAAGAAAAATGATGTTAGCTCTACCTTGTTGAAAAAAGGGAAAGAAAAAAAATTGGAAGTCTTGTTCAACGGACGATAAACGATGGGTCCTTCGCCGAAGGTAAATCAGTAGTTATCTCATATTTAATTTTGTAATGCATTCTTATTTTTTCAAATTGCATATTAAAAGAACAAAATCATAATCATGCATTTAAAATTCATAATCATGCATTTGAATATTTGAAAAAAGAATTTCATCAACTCCTTTACTCATGCTTATCACCATTTGAATATACAAATTCATGTTTCTCTTGTTTATGAAGTATGCTTTGGTTTGGGTATATTTACATGGACCCATGTAGTATATCCATAAGCATTTCAAATTAAGCATGGTGCTTAGGTTGAAAAAAGCTTTCTTTAATCAAAATTTAACATGGTGTTAGATTCTGGTTAATGAATTTGGAGTATTGCTTTCATAAACAATAGAAATAATCCATGTTGGTGATAGATCAAAGCTAAGAATCTTTTGCAAACTTTTACCATAGCCTTGCTAGAGTAAAAGTTTTAATAAAGTTGGATGAACAAATAAAAATAAAACTTAAATATATATATATTATAAAATGCATCATCATCACAATAATTCAAATTCCATCTCAAGTGACGACAATAAAAGTTGCACTACTCACAAAATTCAAATTCAAATTGTAAGTCATGGTAAGTTTGATTCAAAAGGTGAGGAAGTCTTGCTCATAGACTTTAAACTTGATGAGCAACTATCTTTTTATTCTTGCATTCCACTGCATGTTTGCTTTGAATAAGTCATGCATCCACTCCATTTTGAGTTTTTGCATATCAAATCCACAACATGTTTAAATTTCATGCATATATCCATATTGCTTGCATTTAAAAAAATAAACAAATAAATAATATTCCTCACCATGATCATTCTCTATCTCCATTTGAATAAATCTCTATATTCTTTCATGATACCTTGGTCTACCATAGTATGCTTAGGTTTGGAGTATCTTTAAAACACCTTTTTAAGTTAAGCATGGTGCTTTGTTTAAAGAATGTTTTTCTCAAACCAAATCAGACATGGTGTCTAGTTTGCTTTTTGAAACAAGAGGTGTGATAATCTTACTTCCAAAAGCTTTTTAAAGTAAGCATGGTGCTTAGTTTAAACAGCTTTCCTAGATCAATTTAGGCGTGGTGTCTAGTTTGATCTTTGAACCAAAAGTATGCCCTAGTAGACATTGGCTATTTTAGACTAACCCTTGCAGAAAACTTTCAAATTCAATTCAGGTAAGTCAAGAGATGAATTCACATTGAAGATGAGCAAGGCATAAGTTGAACTCCAAATGACTTTGCACAAAAAGACACGAATCATTCATCCTAGATGGAAGAGAGGTAAGCATCAACTTTTATCCACCTTGTATTTTTTTGCAAGTCACCTTTGCCTTGTATCATGTTAGAGTACAGCCAACACATAAAAAAATGATGATAAACCAAAAACTTTGCTAAAGTAATCCAAAAGAAACATCTTTTCTTTAGTATATATAAAAAACCTTTCCTTAATGATGGAATACACATGTTTGAGTTTCAATTTTGCTCGATACATCCTAATGACTCAACATGTCATGTTCATAACATCTTGATTTCATGGTCTGAATAAAATGAACTCATCTTTCTGATTCCATCACCAATGTTATGAACAATGCACATCATGTCAACTTGAACATATTAAACATGCCCAAGGTTAGAGAAGAATGAACAAAGTTTTGGTTCTGTTGGTGTTTTTCCACCAACAAAGCTATGCACTTGATCTCTAATTTGTTTGTATAAGCAAAACACACTTCAAGTGTGGGGGAGTCAAGGTGTGGAGGCTCAAGGAGACATCCGTACTCACTCCCCCGAGTACGGACAACCCTTCATCAAGCAAGCAATGAAGGGGGGAGACAGTCCTGTTCATAGGACTTAAAACTATGAACACTCGCCACAGGTAAATGGTAGTTACCCTTTTATTTATTTTTTTGTATTAAATAAAACATTACTAGTGTAGTAATGATAAAACATAAAAACAACAAAAAGATTTATTGCTTTCTCAAAACTAAAACTTCATTCATATACAACCATCTAGCTTGGGGGAGTGATGCTTGATCCATCACCACCCCATAGGTTCATAATGCAAGCATGGTGCTCGGATTATTCAATCTACTTTGATCATGCTAAGCTCTTAGTCTGATCATAGAGTTAGAATTGGTTGCATATGACATGGAAACAAAACATATTTTAAAATCATGATAAAATTTGGTTACTCTTCTAAGTCTTATATGAAGCATGTTTTAGCATGGAGCATGATTTAATCATCATGTCTTCATAAGCCTTTTAATCTAACATATGCAATGGTTGAAATGCCTACCTTGATTAAATTTCAAATTTGATCATTGTCCTAAAACTTGCCAAGTATAAAACTTTGAATGATTAACCAGACCAAAAATATTTACTTCTTTAAATAAATTCTTGCCTGTACTAGTAAACTTTGGTTTGAAAATATGGTTCTTGCACAATCATGTTTTCATAGACTTCTCAAATTAAGCGTGGTGCTTAGGTTGATTAGTCTACCTTAGTCAAATTGAACAAATTGCTTAATTTGATTATTGTTCCAAAACTACTAATTATAAGATGAGCTTAAAACCTAAAAATTCATAAATAAATAAAATACATACCTCGGAGTCTTCATCAAGCAACCTCAGCTTTGAGCTAGCTTGGGGGAGGGCCCCACTCAGGTATGGTTGCATTGCATATTTATTCTCTGTTTGCATATTTGTTTACCTCATGCATAGAAAAGCAAAATAAAAATATTATTAATAATAATAGCAATAATATAAATAAAATAAATAAAACAATTCCACTCCATACATATGTGTTGTAGAAATGTTGATTCCATCCTTGTTGAAATGATGAATAGTTGTTCTGCCTTATATTTCATAGTATGCCTAGCTTATAGCTTAGCTTTCTCCAAAGTTTGAGTTTATTGGCTTAAATCATGTTTACTCTGAAAACCTGAATCTTGTGGGTAGCAAGTGCTTAATCTAGTCTAAGTAATTGCCTGACATGATATAGAGAAATAGACCTTGCTATGACTTTGTTCCTAAGAAAGACTTGTCATCCGAAGACTTCATTTTCAAAACTTAAAATCAAAAGTTCCTCAATGATCAAAATTCCTACCAAAGCCATATGATTCTTTTCATGCACCCATGATCAAGATTCACATACACTTTATTAAAATAAAACTCTATGTCAAAACTTTTCTTCCAAAAGTGGTCAAAGAGAGCTTGGGCTATATATAAAAAGATGTCATGCCAAAGAAGCATGAGCCAATAAAAGATGCCATACCAAAAAGGTATGTGCCAAAAAAAGAGAGAAAACAATGGGTACTTAAATGCCCGCCAAAAAGAGAGACAAAAATGGGTACAAAAGTACCCACAAAAAGTGAGAATAAAATATAGCCCAAGTTTTTAAAGATCTCAAAAGAAGAAAAGTATGACACATGAGTTCATGAAAATACAAAAATATTCACTAGCACAACTTGATCAAAGTGTATGACTAGTTTCTCCTACGGTCTGGTTTTTTACTTAGCAACATGACATGATGCAAGTGGGCCACTTTCATCCATACCAAGATCCACAAAAGCCTATATAGAAGGTAGGATGAAAGAAAGGCATAAGTCAAAAGCCTTTGGTGAGGAATACATGTACACTTTGAGCGATTGAGTATATCATTTGAGGAACTACATTTATCTTATAAAACTTTCAAAACCTCCAAAATGATAGCCAATCAGAAGAACAAATGATAAGCAGCTCTGTTTATCTGTTCTGTCTTGCAACTACCCAAGACTAGAGAAGCTGAAAAGCTCCACAAGCTGCAAGGTAATATATGGGTAAGCAAGAAAGCCAATTCATTCAAATTGCGGTAGAAAACTTTGCTATAAACTATGCATATTTGAAATGCAATTAGCATTGTAGCAACTCCTGATCAACAACCAACGTCTTAGCTTTTTGCTCAAGGACGAGCAAAGGGTAAGCTTGGGGGAGTATGTTGGCAGTCGTTATCGACAAATATTTACCGCCAACATTCGACCAAAAAGGAGGAAATAAACATTAATACACATATATACATGTGATAATGCCTTGTTTCCACTTGTACCCTAGAATTATCAAAAATATAGGAACAGGAGGTGGAAACAGGCGAAACAGAAGAGAAATTGTGCTTTTCCAGAAAGCGTAAAGGGAGAGAGAAGAGGAGTAGGCCAACCCAACTCAGAATCAGGCCAAGCCCACCATGCCATGCTGCTACTGGGCTAGAGGAGGAGCTGCTGGATGAAGAGGAGCAGGAATACGCTTTTCAAGAAAGCGTATCGGAGGGAGAGAGAGAGAGAGAAGCAGGCCACCCTGGAGCAAAATTGGGCCAAGCACACCACAACACAAGCATCCAGGCCCAACAGGGAAGCGACCGAGCGAAGATGGGGTTGAGGGGCACCGGCCCTGGCGCATGCGTGCCAAGGGCGTGGCCGCACCCTCCCTAGCGCCTCTCGGGCCCAACCGCCTTCCACTGACTGCATTTAATGCACTCAGGTCAGTGCGGGGGTGGGTTCGCTGAACCTGGACTCCAAGAGGCCAGCCACTGCTGCTATATAAGGAGGGGCAACCCCCTTAACACAAATCATCTCATCTCATCTAATCACATCATCATCTCATCATCTCATATACCATGTAGCCTTTACTTCTCTCTCCCTCTCTCTCTTTTTCTCCCTCTCTCTCCCCTCCTCATTCCACACACTCAAGTATACACACTTGAGCAAGAGAGAGGAAGAGCCTCAAGTCCTAGCTTCTAGCTAGATGTAGTGATGGGGAGTGAGTGAGGGCAAGAGGAGGAGAAAGGCGGAATTGTCCACCTCTCCTCCTAAGTGCGCGGCTCTCGGAGTCCGTCGAGTAGTCGGAGTGCCGGAGATGTTGGCACCCGCTATCCTTGTACCTCGATGACCTGATTACCACTTGGGGTAAGAAAGTCATGATATTCCTTTGGTATTACTCCTTAAGTGATTTATCATTATGCTTTGCGGGTTCGTCGTCCGTCCTCATGGCGGATGCTCTAGCGAATGGACTCCTAATAAAGATGGATGCTCCTAGCTTATACTAGAGTAGTAGTCGATAGCGTAGATGTGGTGTCTAAGCTAGAGGCTACCTTCATTTGCCTCATGCTCCATAGTCGAGGGGTAGGTGGGCAAGTGGTGATAGCCCTGTTCGTCCCTTGCATTCCCCCACGTTCGAGTACGGTGTAGAGCTAGAAGCCGGCATCAGCTTGCAGACTGTGGTAGAACCTCCTGAGTCATATGGCCCACTTGTGCCTACCATTATCTTTTAGACTTCTGATAGCAGCACATGAGTGCCCTACAACTCTAAAAGTCTGTTGGGTGTCCTTAGGAAACCCAAATCATCCACGTTTTAACTTCCAAGCAGGATCCATTATAGTAGCATTGCAGTATTACAACAATTGTACAAATATATAAATTTATTACATCAGAGTACAGTGAAAGTCTTACAATAACATAAGTTTACAAGCCAGTAATAAGTTCTTACAAACCATAATTATTATAAACCATAGTTTTGCCATAAAGGCAGTGGGTAGCAAAAGGGGTACTTATATTACATCACCAAAAAGAACTTCACCCTGCCCAAGGGTGCACTTCAACATTCTCACGGCTGGGACTCTTCCTCAGGAACCAACATATAGCAGAGGCTAGTGCCAGCCTTCTCATGTTGTTCACCTACAACAAGGGTTTAATAAACCCTGAGTACTGAGGGTACTCAACAAGACTTAACCGGCAAAAAGAAAAGACTCCAAGGATATGCAAGGTAAGGGGAATCAAGGTGAGTCTATAGCAAGATCAAGAACACTTTTGTGGAAAACTGCACTAAAGTGGATCCTTACTTTCCAAGTTTTATACTTCCAATTTAATATTAAGAACTATCATTAGCATTTATTCTAATTCCAAGCACTTCTTATAAAACCATCACAATATGAGCTCATAACTAAAGTTCCAGTCTTCTTCACTGAGAAGCTGCGGCGATTCGAATCGATTTGTCCCAGCTGGGGTTTCCATACCACACGACATACACAGGGTTAGGCCCGGACCCGTGCCTGTATACATCAACCCTCACTTGGATCCTCCTCCATTACAGAAACCGGTCTAGCGCTACCCGAGAGCACAGTACCCACTTCGTTGTGTCGTTCGTCCCTGACGGATTCACAGGAGTGTGTTACACGATACTCTCGCCATCTCTCCACTCCCAATGCATGGTTATCGTTCCACATAAAGGAATAGCCTAGATGTTAGGCTTACCGGAGTATGTGGCCAGTACTACAAATCATGATCACAAGCAGGCCATACAACGAATGGTCCTTAACCGATACGGACGGGGTCACTACGTCTAGCCTCAAACTGGGCGCAAGCCAAGATTCTGCCCGGTCTAGATTTAAAAGTCATAATCATCCTCATACTATCTGGTTCAACTTTAATTTTAGAAAAACCTACCTCTAACATTTACATCTAAGCAGGGCTAAGAATTTCAACAAATATTACTTAAACATAGGTATCATGGGTGAGTAAGGATAAACTAGTCATGCAGCAAAGTTTATCATACAACTCCTGATACTTAAATGCAACATTCATAAGACTTATGTGAGAAACATTTTATAAAATACAAGGGATGGTTTATGCTCCGGGGCTTGCCTACGGTGTCGGGGTTGTCAGCTGTTTCAAGATTAACCCCACTCTCCAACTCAACACCCTCTGAGTGAACACCCGCCTTAGAGGTCTGCTCAACTAATGGATCTCCGCTTTCGTTCACTATACGTTAAAAGGATGCATGCTTAAGGATGATGCTAACATGGCATATCATGAAACGGACATTTAGAAAGGATAAACATTAGTTATCTACTTGAGTACAACTTTCCTTCGTGGTATAGTTGCAAGCAGTTATCCTTAAACATTTTACTTTTTACCCAAGAGGTTGCATCTAAGAGTTAATAGGTTCATTAACATCTACCCATCAATTATCATAAGCAAGTTAATTACTCCTCTTAAAGCAACTATTAACATCTCAAAATTAAAAGGTATTTATTATATTAAGCAAGTAAAGACTATCATGGTAAATAGCTTAATAGAACCAATCAATTTCCACTACCTTGGAATAGTAAGGGTAAAATATTCCAAGGTCTACAATCAATCCCAATTGCACATCATCAACTTAAATGATATTAAGGAAATCATTTTTATTATTTTATTAATACATAAATCAAGTCTATTAAGTGACCAAATCATTTTTATCTCCAAACAGTGCCAAACTTTTTATGTAGGTTCATAACAATAAGTTAAACATGCTCATCAAATTTCATGAATTTTGGAATTGTATTTTAAGCTACAAAAATCATGGACGTTGCATTTCTTAATTAAAGTCAGTAATTATTAGACATCCAAAAATTACTGTTTTTCATAGATTAGTATTTTTCCTATGTTCCACATACCAAGAATAGCTTACTCACAAATTTTCATAATTTTATCACCATTATTTATTTAGTTATGGAATTAACAAAGTTCATTACTTAATTACTTTTCAAAAAATAGAAAAGGAGAAAATCTCCTTTACTTCCTCTCTCGGCCCGATTAGCACTGCTGGCGGCCCAGCTGCTCTTTCTCTCCCCTTCTTCTTTCCTTGGCTAGCCCGAGCCGGCCCAACGCGGAGCCGTGGCCCAAGACCACAGGTGGCCCAGGCCTACCTTCTCCTTCTCCCTTCTCCCTCTATTCTCACCGCTGACCAACGTCGGTGCCACTCCGACCACAGTGAGCATTGCGATGGCGAGGTATCGAGCGACAACGGGCACACCACTGGCTTCCTCTCCTCCTTCCGCACCTCGGCATACCATCTCCCCTCTGACTCGAGGCTTCCAACATACACAACGGCGACAACAGCGGCAAATGGAACTCCGACGAGGTCACTCTGTCGATAGCCGACCTCTCTAGTGACAACATCAAGCGCTACACACTCCTCACACCTCCACGTATCCACCTGAGAGGTTTGTCAGGTGAATTCGAGCGTGGAGCTCACTTGACCACGGCCATGGCGCTCGGCTAGGTGGTGCAGGATGGCTACACGACATCCCGGCCTATAGGGCACGGTAGCATCTAAACCTACTCCACCAGCGCACTCACGAGCTCACCTAGCTTCCCGAACTGTGGCTGGTTGACTCTGGAAGGCGGTGGTCGTCGAGGATAGCAGCTCCGGCGGCATGAACCGAGGAAGACGACGTCATTCCGGCGTGACTGCTCGTGCGCTAGGGAAAAGAACGAGAGCATGAGTATCAACATGATAACAATGATTGAAAACGAGCACAAGATGGAGTGGAGAGGCTCTGTGGTGCTCCGGCCATGTAGAGGGGGCTCACGGCGGCGTGGTGACCTCCGGTGAGGAAAATGGCGGCGCACGGCTAAACCGACAGTGGAGGGGTGGCTCTGGTGGGTTCAATCGGGACACGGGGAGGTGGCGGACCTGGTAGTGAGATGAATTTGGAAATAATGGAGTGAGGAGGATGAATTTAGAGATTGAGCTCCGGTGGTGGCGATGGATGCGAATAGAGGAACGAGAAGGAGGTGGCCGGCTTTGGTTACTTGAAGGTGAGCGCGAGCGGCTTTTGGAGCACCAGCTCCAGCTTGCGACGCGGCCAAGCTATTGCTGCGTGTCCAAGCGCGGGTGAGCGGTGCAGCATGCGCGGCGGAGCGGTAAGCAGGAGGTGGCAGGGTCAGCGAGCAGAGAGAAAACAGAGAGAAGTAGGATTTAAAACATTGCAACATTGCAATATGTTGCACATGTTGCAGGTCAAGGATAGCAGCTCCCCTCCTCTATTAGACAAGATAGAAGCAGAATTAGACAAAGTTGATAGAAGATGAAATGATCCTCATGCACAGCTCTACAACTCCTATGTAGATGACCAAGCATGAAACTAAATAGATGAGGAGATAGAAGATGATTTATAGATGGAAGCTTATGTTTCACTATTTGAAACACTAACCTCCTTAACCTAGGGTTTCAAAAGTAATTAGCTTATTTATTTTGTATTAGTAAAGTGATGAGTAATTAGTGAGTTTGATTAGCAATCACACTCATCCAAACCATGACATCATTATGTTGACCACATTTTGGGTTACAAACATGGCACCATAATTTGAATCAATTTATGTCAAAACAGTTTTCATTTGAAC
Organism: Saccharum hybrid cultivar R570; assembly: GCA_038087645.1. NCBI lineage: Eukaryota > Viridiplantae > Streptophyta > Magnoliopsida > Poales > Poaceae > Saccharum > Saccharum hybrid cultivar. The sequence continues at coordinate 8,047,415 of JAQSUU010000005.1, read as the reverse complement.
CTTCAAGTTGAGCTTGACTCTTGACCTCACTAGTTGACCTCATGGTCAACCATTGAAATTCAAGTTTCAAATCCAAACTTGAAGCTCCATCTTTTATGTTTGACTTGTTTTCATGTCCCACCAACAATCACAAGTGTGAGGTATACAATTCTCACTTCATCTTAGTTAGGACAAATACCAAGTACCTTTAGGTCCCATTAAAAATTATGAAGTCCCATAAGTAAGCCTTATAGGGTTTTTGGTTCCAACACGAACATCAACCATGCATAACATTTATAAAGTAAACTTTCTTTTAGTGAATGCATCTAGGTGAACTACTAAAACATGATGAAAAAATGCATTATGATGACATGCCAAGTTTTAGGTTTTTGCTTAACACCTAGGGTGTTACACAGACAGCTGATATCCGGTGCCCGAAGTGAAGTATAAAGATAGCGATATCTAACCTTAAGCAAGCTACCTAAGATATCCTCACTGCCCATGTTATCCTTCTCTTGTTCATAGGGTTAAACTAGAATTAGAGACTACCTACGAAAGCCGTCCTTGGGAAATTATGATACCCTGAATACCACCGGGTGAAATGCTACAACGGTATTTCCATGCACTTGCGGACTTGTTCTGTAAATGTTGCAGAATACCACTCAATGTTTCTGGACGGCGTTGCTAGGATACACCAATTCTAGTGATGACGTTAAGAAACACCAACAAGCATTTCTGGCGCCGTTGCCAGGGATGGGTCCTAAGCCTGTTCTTAGTAGCGACGCTAAGAATTGCCAACAAAGACCAAGGAAGTAACTCAACTCTCCAATCATGGACATCTCAAACTCATTAGCCATCAACTTTCCAAACTCTTCACAAAAGTCTTGATTGGTTGATCCAAATATGATGTCATTAACATAGATTTGCAACACAAATAAGTCTTTTCCAATCTTCTTGGTGAAAAGAGTGGTTTCTACCTTGCCCATCATGAACCCTTTAGAGAGTAGGAAATCCCTCAACCTCTCATACCAAGCTCTACGTGCTTGCTTCAAGCCATACAAAGCCTTCTTCAACTTATACACATGGTTGGGCTTCTTGTCATCTTCAAAACCAGGAGGTTGCTCAACATATACTTCTTCATTGATGTAGCCATTGAGAAATATACTCTTGACATCCATTTGATAGAGCTTAATGTTGTGGGCACAAGCATAGGCTAGCAAGATTCTAATTGCTTTCGATCTAGCAATTGAGGCATATGTTTCTCCAAAGTCAAGACCTTCCACTTGAGTGTAACCTTGTGCTACCAATCTTGCTTTGTTCCTTACTACTATGCCATCTTAATATTGCTTGTTTCTATAGACCCATTTGGTTCCAATCACATAGTGTCCCTTTGGTTTCTCCACTAATTCCCATACTTGATTTTTGTGAAGTTGTTCAATTCTTCATACATAGCATTCACCCAATCAACATCCTTCAAAGCTCCTTCTATCTTCTTTGGTTCAATGAATGATACAAATGAGAAATGCTCACAAAATGAAGCTAATTTTGATCTTGTTTGCACACCTCTAGAAATATATCCAATTATAGTGTCCAATGGATGATCTCTTGCAATATTGGTTGGTTGGAGTATTGGAACTTGATTGCTTGCACTTGCTTGCTCATTTGATTGAGATGATGCACTAGCCACTTGATCTTGCACATTGTCATGAGAGCCACTTGAACTTGCTTGATTAGTGTCAGCTTGCACATGTGAGTTAGAGAGCACTTGCACTTGATCATCTTCTTCATCAATCACTTGTTTAGGCCTCAATTCACCAACATCCATGTTCTTCATGGTATTTGAAAGTTGAATGCCTCTAACATCTTCCAAGTTCTTATTCTTATCTTGGGAACCCTTGGTTTCATCAAATTCCACATCATGAACTTCCTCAAGAGTACCACTTTCTAAATTCCAAACTATATATGCTTTGCTTGTAGTGGAGTAACCAAATAGGAATCTCTCATCACACTTCTCAAACTTGCCCAATCTAGTGCCTTTCTTCAAGATTATAGCATTTGCAACCAAAGACCTGAAAATATGCAATGTTGGGCTTTCTACCATTCAAGAGCTCATACGGTGTCTTCTCTTTTAATGGGTGACAATACAAGCAGTTGCTACAATAGCAAGTCGTGTTGATAGCTTCGGCCCAAAAGGATTGACTCGCATTGTACACACTCAACATAGATCTTGCCATGTCAATCAAGGTTCTATTTTTCCTCTCAACAAGGCCATTTGATTGTGGAGTGTACTTAGCCAAGAATTGATGCCTAATTCTAAATTCATCACACAACTCATCAATTTTAGTGTTCTTGAATTCACTACCATTGTCACTTCTAACTCTCTTGATGTTTGTTTCAAACTCATTGTGAATGTTCTTGACAAATGATTTGAATGTTGCAAACACATCACTCCTGTCCACTAGAAAGAATGCTCAAGTGTATCTAGTGTAGTCATCCACTATCACAAAGCCATATTTGTTTCCACCGATGCTAGTGTATTGTGTTGGCCCAAATAAGTCCATGTGCAATAACTCAAATGCTTTACTAGTGCTCATTATGCTCTTCTTAGGATGGGTATTACCAACTTGTTTGCCGGCTTGACAAGAGCTACAAAGCTTATCCTTTTCAAACACAACATCTTTCAAGCCTCTAACCAAGTCATGCTTAACCAATCTATTTAATTGTTTCATTCCAATATGACCAAGCCTTCTATGCCATAACCAACCCATACTAGACTTAGTGAACAAGCATGTTGAGAATTGAGCTTCACTAGCATCGAAATCAACCAAGTATAGATTCTCATATCTAAAGCCTTTGAAGATCAAGTTAGAGTCATCTACACTTATGATCTCTACATCATCTAATCCAAATATGTATTTGAATCTAAGATCACACAATTGAGCCACAAATAGCAAATTGAAGTTCAAGCTCTCAACTAGCAACACATTGAAAATGCTCAAGTCATTGGATATTGCAATCTTACCAAGCCCTTTGACCTTGCCTTTGCCATTGTCACCAAATGTAGTACTGTCATAACCATCGTTGCCATTGGTGTTGATTGAGTTGAATATTCTTGCATCACCGGTCATGTGTTGAGTGCACCTACTATCACGAACCCAATTCCTTCCTCCGGCTTTATAATTGACCTACAAAAGAAGATCAATTCTTTTTAGGTACCCAAACTTGCTTGGGTCCTTAAAGGTTAGTGACTAAGCTCTTTGGTACCCAAATGGCTTTCTTCTTTGAGCCCATCCATGGTGCACCAATGAACTTAGCCTTCGCACCATTTGTACCCTTAGTAAGCACATAGAAAGAATCAAGATTAATTGAGGATACATTAGCATTCTTGTTCTTAGTCTTGCAATTATGCTCTTTATGACCAACTTGCTTGCAACTAGTGCAAAACTGACAATTGTTCTTCATAAAACTAGTCTTGTGAGGAACAAAGGCCGCCTTGCCTTTCTTAGGGTATAGCCCAATCCCTCTTTGTAGAGAGAAGCTCTTTGTCTACCCAAGCACATAAGCAAGCGGTCCTCACCACCATAGGCTTTGCCTAAGGCGCGAGTGAGCTCATTAACCTCCTTCTTGATGGTCTCATTCTCAATCATTAGTGAGGCATCACAAGTGAAACCATCACTACTAGATGAGGTAGAAGTGGAAGCGCTACAAGAAGGGTTAGTGGGAACAACAATGGTAGGCTTATAGAATGATTCATCAATTATATCACAAGTTAAGCCTTTGTCACATGTTACAACATGCTCCTTCTTATTTTGCTCATTAAGTAAAGAGGAATGAGATTTTTCAAGTTTCTTGTGAGCCTACCCAAGCTTCTTATGGGCTTCCTCTAGCCTCTCATGAGATGCATTGAGCACATCAAAGGCTTGCTTAAGGGCTTTTAGTTCGTTGCGCAAGTCTTAGTATTTCCTTCTCTTAATGTCAAAATGTTCTTTATTAGCATCTTCTAACATATCAATTAGTTCATCTTTAGTGGGTTCATCACCATTGTCACTTTCACTTTCATTATCATGTTCCTCATCACATCCATCATCACAAGTTTGTACCTTAGTGGCTTTAGCCATGAAGCATGATGGCGTGTCGAAGAGAGAAGACTTCTCATTGATAGCAATGCTTGCAAGAGCCTTCGTCTTGGTGGTCTTGTCATCATCACTATCATCATCATCACTTGAGGAAGCATCACTATCCCAAATGACCACATATGAACCACCCTTCTTCTTCTTGATGGTCATCTTATCCTTCTTCTCTTTCTTTTTTCCTTCTTGTCTGTCTTCTTGCTCTTCTTGTCATTATCATCATTGTCGCTATTGTATGGTCATTGAGCAATAAGATGATCCTTGCTTCCACACTTGAAGCACCTTCTTGACTCTTCCTTGTTCTTGGATGAAGACTTCTTTCTTCTAGCACAGTAGCCCTTCTTCACCATAAACTTGCCAAATCTCTTGATAAAGAGAGCCATCTTTTCATCATCCATCTCATCAAAGCTCAAGTCTTCATCTTCACTTGATGATTCTTGCTTTGCCTTGCCCTTGGATGATGTGGCCTTGAATGCCACAGTCTTCTTCTTGTCATCCTTCATCTTATCTTTATTCTCCTTCTTATCATCATCTCTATATGTGTCATCGGTCATCACATCTCCCAATACTTGGTTTGGTGTCATAGTGTCTAAACCACTTGTTGGGGTATAGACCCGTATACCCTCATGGCTCCACATGGGCCGCGTCAGACAACATGGCCCAACTCGCTAGAAAGCGCCACGCGGATCTTCGAACTACTCGGTGAACCGTGCAGAGCAAGCAGAGACTACTTGATGATCAAGGAAACAAAGTCGGTTAGGATAGATATCGTATCCTTTGCGGATACAGCAGTTGTAATCGGCTGGGATTAGATTCCTTAGATCTCTAATCTTGCCCCTTGTACTATATAAGGTGGTCAAGGACCCCCTCAAAACACATCATCATCATCATGTATCAATACAATCCACAAAGACGCAGGACGCAGGGTATTACGCAGTTCGCGGTCCGAACTTGGATAAACCTTGTGTTCATCTTGTGTCATCATCTAGTTTATTTTCTTGCGCACCACCATCGATAATCTACTACCGTGGGCATACCCCTCGGTAGACTACCGACCACATCTCGTCGACAGTGACACACCAGGTAGGGGGTGTGCATGCAGACTCCATGACGAGCCAGATGGTCAACTTCCCTGCTTCCATGGTCCTTCCAGTGGGCCTAACATTCACAATCGGGACATCCACCTGAACCACCGGCGCTGACGGCCCCGATGAAGTCATGGAGGCGGTGCAGGCTCCTCCTGCACCAACCAAATCTACACTAACAATGGCGGATTCGATCTCAGGACCAGTCTCGGGGTCGCCTCCTCCGACCACCCGTCGTTCACTTCCCCGCTATTGAGGGAGGCCACTCGACAATACCGATCTGATCGAGTCTATCGATTAGGTTGTTGACGGTCCTTAAGTACCAAATATAGTTATCAAATAAATAAAGAAAAGGATCCAAATGCAACCAACACCTAGACTTAGGGTTTTATCTGACAGAATTCCACGAGTTTTGGTGTTTGTCTGTTTCTGCAGGGGGTTATCAGAAAATACGGAGGAAAGGCCCACACGTCGGGTTTACATAGAGATAATAACGTGTTCACCGATTTTCTATCATCTAGAAGACTCCAGAAGCCACGAGATCGAATGGGAGGCCGAACGGGCCCGGAGGCAGGGCGCCCGCCCTGGCCTGAGAGCCAATCAGGCTCCGTCTCGCGGATTATGCTCCACCGACCTAAGGGATCAAGGAAAACCGTGCGATTAATGTCGGTTTGATCCGACGGCCCACGTTCACTTGAGGGGGCTATATAAGTAGGACCCCTGGCCCCTGGAGGAGGCACTCCCTCATTCTCAATTCTTCAAACCCTAATCTCAGGAGGAGAGTCTCTGATCAAGCCCTAGAGCCACCACATCAACTAGATCTCTAGTATAGCATAGCTACATAGGATTAGAACTAGAAGGAGTCAATCTTCGATTGGTTTCCGGATCTGTCAAGAGGATTCTTGGTAATTCCTTTACTGTTCTTCATTGTTCATCTTTGTTCTTCAATATTATGAATACAACTTTGTTCTATTTCAATATATTGATTATGACTATGCTCTACTTGTTTATATTTGCGATTATATTGTTCTTAGTTTATCGTAGTTATACGCTTGGCTTAGTTAGATTGGAATTATATACATGTTTAGGATCGTATAGCGTTTATCCATCGGATCCATGGATAAATGATAAATATTGTGTAGGCGTGGTGCTTAGACCATATTTATCTGCGATTGCACCTTATATACCGGATCGTGGGGTGGTCCGCGATGGTGACAGCTTCGTTGGTTCTTATATAGTCCCCCTCCCGTGTGTAAGGCAGGCAGAGCAACATTATTACAGGGGAGTGATTGCTATGTTTCTCATCTTCCTTGATAATATCACTATGCATGGGCGTAGTCCTTTCTCGCAATGATTGCCAAGTGTACTTGCACTAACTATGATATGCTAGACTTTATAGTTAAGAATAACTTAGGAAATATCCTTGTAGTTCGTCCTAATACCATGCTAATGACTTGCTAGAATATCTGTTGAGGTGCTTATCATTATTATATGTGGCTAGCTGATCAGATTAATTATCTTTGTCACCATTCATACTTTATATTTTATGTGACACTTACCCCTGTATGCAAGAGATAGATGAATGCTCTCACTTATACATGCAATGATTGATACTCATTCCTATATTCCATTCCATAATCAACATTGATGTTAGTAATCCCTTCCCAGTGGTAAAAATATAAATAACGATACCTGGAATACTTCCCGGTTAAAATGCTACATCGGTATTAATCTGTGCGCTTGCAGATCTTATTTATTATTCATTTAGAAGAGCAGTTGCATATTTCAATACCGCGTCTCTCATGTCATGCTGGGGATGACAACTTGGCTTAAGTGGCATGAGGGATAGGTTCGGCATTTTTGGCGTCGTTATCAGAATTAGAAAACTAAGTCTACTTTTGGTAATGACGTTAAGAATGCCCAACATAGGTCACCACGAGCCTGGCTAAAACCCTAATCTTAGTAGACTCAATCAGAGATCGATTTGCCGAGGATTGCCATTCTCAACCTGTTCGAGCTAGCCGCCAAAGGCATCTTGACCCCAATCTTGTGATCATGGTGACTCCAAAGGGGCGAACGGTTTGTTACCAACCAGTACCCGCAACTAGCCTGAGGTCAGGGGATTACAAAGACCTAATGGAGCACTCCTCCAACACCTACCCATACGGACTGGTGAACGCGGCGTCTGAGTACACCGCTCGCATACCACACCTATTTGTGGATCCCGCTGAGCGTGGCCGCATTTCAGATTTCTGTCTGATAGACTTGCCTGAACTAAACCACCCCACGCCTACTGTTAATGTGGTAGAGATCAGACAGATCGGAGAGGACTCGCTCTCTATAATCCCGGAAGAAAGTACCGGGTCTACCGAATCTCATGGAACTAGCTATACCTGCACCCTCATTGATCCATATGGATAGGGGTTCCCGGCTTTTCCACCCAGCTTTGAAGGCACCGTCTTCGCTGTTAGCAATGATGAGCCCCTCGTGATGGGGAGACCGATCAAGAGAGGGTCGCTCAGGAGGAAAGAAACACCGATCATAGGGCTCAGAGAGTCGACCTGGAGAATGTCGGAGAGGATGCGGCTGACGCAGGTGCGGGTGGCCAGCACGATATCTACCGTGATCTGGTTGACGCATTCGACATGTGCGACAACCAGCAAGTTTTCAAGACGCCGAGCACCAACATTGTTGCCACCATTAACAAACTAAATAAGCACCCTGAATCCCTGGCACTCGACACTGTCAAGGCTTATTTAAAGGCGGCCACAGTCTGGGTCAACAAGAGGCGTACACCTGCTCCATCGGCGTCCACCACCCGAAGTCATCGCCAATGAGGTTCCTGGCAATGGGGAGGTCCCTATCTTTACCAGGGCTATAACAAAAACTATGAGGTGCACCGTCCCCAAGATCAAGGCGAAAGACGCAATACTGATTAGCAAGGCGAGCATGACGCCGATCAAGGGGGCGAACGTAACCAGCAAGGTGGGCGTGGCGCACGTCATGGATGAGAGCATGCTGCAAACCACAGTGGCGGTCGTGGTAGACAATGCGGTGGTGACTAAGAAGTGGAGCAGCCTAGAGGCGACCTCCGTGACCATCTCAGCGCCAACTTGAATCTGAGGGATCACATCGAGAACAATCGAGAGGAGCGACATGCATCTGAGATGCAGCGCAGGCAGGAATATGATGAAGCACATGGCGCACCCGACCATGGCTATGCATCGTGTGCCAGCCATATCCTCAGCCTCCAGCCATTCACTAATCAACTCCGTGCCATCGTTTGGCCAAGAAATTTCAAGCTCCACGATTTGGACACCTATGACAGGAAGGCCAATCCCGAACAATGGATAACACTATACGAAATCACTGTTCGAGCAGCCCATGGCGATGAAGACGTGATGGCCAATTACTTACCTATGGTCATCAACCAATCTGTGAACCAGTGGCTCCTCAGCCTGAGGGAAGGCTCCATCGATACCTAGGCTCAGCTCAGGAGGGCTTTCATCGATAACTATATGGCCACTTGTCAGCAGCCTGGCAACAAGTATGATTTAGAGAAAGTTAGAGACTATCAAAACGAACCATTGCGTGACTACATCCGCCGCTTCTCGGAGACACGGATATCCATCCCGAACATCAACAGTGATGAAGCTATCTCAGTGTTTATCAGAGGCCTCCGCCACCATGATGCTCTCAGGACCAAGCTGCTCCACAAGAGACCCGACTCAGTCTAGGACATGCTCACGATGGCGAAGAAGTAGGCAGATGTTGACGAGTCCAACTAGCAGATCAAGGAAGACATTGGCTGGGCTCCTCGTCCTGACCAGCAAAATCGCTGCCCCGATGACCGGTGCAATGATCGGCGTCATGACGACCGCCGCGATGATCGGCGCAATGACAACCGTGACCGCTGCAATGACAATCATGATCAGCGTCAGCAAGTCGACTTTAAGGGGCGGCAGAGCCGCAACCAACCATTTGACAATGCCGTCAACACCATCAAGCCAGCGCCAAAGAGCAACTATAAGGATGCTTACTCCAAGGTCCTTCAGGGTCCCTACCCAGCTCATCTGGACTCTGGCCATACAATGGGGGACTGCAGGGGTCTAAAGTCCATCTACCACTCAAACCCCTGCACAAGGCAGCACGGCGATGACAAAGATGACAACAAGAATGACCGCTAGGACGACAAGAGGTCTGATGAGGAGGACAAGACCGAAGAAGAACGTGACAAGGAGCCTCATCACACCTACAAGGATCCTGATAGAAGCATCTGTAGCATCTTTGGTACGAAGGTTGCCTTGGAAAATGGGCGACAGAGGAAGCTTACCGCCCGAGATGTCATGGCCCTCAACAACTCTGACAAAAAGGTTGCCGACCACAAGTATCAAAACTGGTCCCACTAGCCCATTACATTCAGTAGAGCTGATCAGTGGGCCAATATTCCAGAGCCAAGGCATTTTCCCCTTGTTCTGGATCCTATCATCAAGAACGTACAGTTTGAGAAGGTGCTCATCGATGGTGGCAGCGCCCTCGACATCCTCTTTCGCAATACTCTAGCTGAGTTGGACATTAAGCCAAAAGACCTCAAGCCTTACGACGCACCTTTTTGGGAGTGCTCCTGGGACAGGCCTCTCAACCCTTGGGTCAGATCACGTGACCAGTCCAGTTCAGCACTGCTGACCACTTCCGTATCGACTACGTCAACTTCATCATCACGGACTTCGAAGGAACGTACCACGCCATACTTGGCTGACTAGCTCTAGCCAAGTTTATGGCGATACCGCATTACGTCTACCTGATCCTAAAGATGCCAACCAAGAAAGGCATACTGTCCCTCAGGGGCAATGTGCTCATCGCCTACAACTGTGAAAAGGAGGGTTACGCAACTGTTGAAGCCCTCGAGCTCTCGATTCGCATGTAATAGTCCATCGCCGATGCTAAGAAGATCCCTCCCTCTGATTTGGAGATTCTGAGCAAGGAAGCCACCCGCACTACTACAAAATCCAAGGAGACCAAAGAGGTGGAACTAGTCCTAGGCGACAAGACCAAGATGGCTCGCATTGGGGCTGCCCTAGAGACCAAATAGGAAGACACGCTTCCTGAGGAAAAACATCAGTGTGTTTGCATGGAAGCCTGCAGACATGCTCGGAGTACCTTGGGAGCTGATTGAGCACTCCTTGGACGTTTCAAAGACCGCCAAGCCAATCAAACAGAAGCTATGACAGTTCGCACGAGACAAAAAGGAGGCAATTAGGGTAGAAGTAAACTGGCTCTTAGCTACCGGCTTTATCAAAGAGGTGTATCACCCAGAGTGGCTTGCAAACCCGGTTCTTGTAAGAAAAAAGAATAATGAATGGAGAATGTGCGTTGATTACACCGATCTCAACAAACACTGCCCTAAGGACCCCTTCGGCTTGCCTCGTATAGACGAGGTCATAGATTCTATCGCTAGTTGCGAGCTCTTATCTCTCCTAGATTGTTACTCTGGCTACCATCAGATCTCTCTAAGAGAGGAGGACTAGATCAAGACATCATTCATCACACCCTTCGGTGCTTACTGCTACATGACTATGTCGTTTGGGCTTAAAAACGCTGGTGCAACCTATCAATGAGCCATCCAGTAATGCCTCAAAGACCAGATCAGAGATCAGCTCATTGAGGCATATGTTGATGATGTAGTAGTAAAGGCCAAAGTGGCCTCTTGTCACACCCCAAAAATTTCAGTTTTGGGATGTGACTAGAAAACACTAAAAACATAACAGAAGATTTTTACTATTTTCTAAAATATCCAACTTTACTTAAGTTGTCCACAATTTAGATGTTGGAAAATGTGAGTTTCTAATTTTTTTTTGGAATTTAAATAAATGATTTGTTGCATTTCATGTCTTTGCATAGTTTCTTTGTATGAAAAATGAGTTTAAATGTTTTTAAACGCGCTTAGGGTTTGATTCAAATCAAATCTCTCAAGATCTTTGATCAATTTTCCATAACCTCAGAACCATGATCAAATCCTTAGAAACCATTCATCTTGATCCTTGTTCCAAAAACCTTGGTGGGTCTTCAAGTTTCATCTTGTCAAAACCCTAACTAGCCCGGTCTCTCTTTCTCTCTTTTCTCCTCATTTTAGAGCTTCTAATTATTTCCGACCAAGTTTTCTCCAAAGCACTAAATCTATGCTTGATGGCCAATCATTGTATGTCATCACTCTCACACAATTCTACCATCACGTTCGAGTAAAATCACTCACATGTCACATACCCAAGTTAATCTCATTTCTTCCTCTTATCAACCCAATGGCAGCCCTAACATTATTCTCTCTTTCTAATGGGCTTATTCCTTTCTCTCCTTTCCTCACCTTGGGCAACATCATCATGGAATCTTTTTCCTCTACATTTTCTCCTCTTGATCAAAGGCCACAACCTAAAAAGACCACAAGCAACCAGCCTCGTAATACTATTGTTGACATCGTTTTTAGCATGTGTCAAGGTAATTAGGAAGGGTCAATCAACAAAGGAAAGATTACCGTGTGGATTGATAGCCAAGGAGAATAGGTTTGTTTTTGAGTGGTGGCAGCATATGGATTTAACTTGAAGGGTTGCCGATGAGGTTAAGGGTATTGTTACCGATGCCGATGAAAGAGGGTTTGGAGATTGCTGCCGATGAGACAGGGGATGTACCGATGAAGACTGCAGCCGATGAAACAGGGAATGTACCGATGGAAGGAGCTCGAAGGCTGCTGCCGGTGGAACAGGGACTGTAACATTGAAAAGGAGGTCGATGAGAGTACCATCGTGATTGAGGCGGACTATAAAGTAAAATAGGAGTTAATTTTCTTGTGTGCGTCTAATAGAGTCTGAGTTGTATCGAAGTCATGTTTTTTCCTTAGATTTGGATTTAGTGTCCTAGTCGTATTTGGTTATGTTTCTATAGATCAGGGTATAAATATAGAGTGCAGGGCAATGTAAGAAGGGATCAATCAATACATCAAAAAAATAGCTTTTACTCTTATTTACATCTACTTTCGGCGACTTCGTCAATTTGCATATTTTCCTTTTTATGAGTTCTCATCGATTCGGCGAGTTGCATTGCTCTAAGTGCAATCTTCGGCGATCCTCGAGTTCCGCGTGAGTACCTCTTGGCCGTGACTTCCGGGCGTATCGCTGTTGTCAGGACCAAAGTGCTCGTATCTTCGTCCTTGTCGATTAATAGGTCAAATCGACTGGCACGCTTTGGATATCGACTTCGGGTATTAGCCCTTTGTGTTTGCAGATTCACTTTTGCATCAACACATCTTTTGGCACGCCCGGTGGGACAGATCTAGTCAAGATGCCTAATCATGAGATCGATGCTGGGAATATCATCGCAGTAACAGAAGAAGACCTTAAGGACGATCAGAAGCAGGCTATGGAGAGGGCTATTGAAGAATATAGACAGCTTTGCTTGAGGTCATTCAGCTTGAACAAAAGTAGACAAGTCATCCAGAAGCAGGACTTGCCGTTGCCTCGGCAGGTTACCTTTGATCCTAATCCGGGTAAACTTCAAGAGATGGTTAATTCTGCGGTGAATCATGCTTTAATTAATCACTCTAATGTGCTGTCCAATACTGTTCATAATGCTGTGATTCGAACTTTCAAAGAAGGGCAAGTGTCACCTCGTTATGTTGGGCCTGCTTATCATCAACCAGAAGCAGCATCTGCTGTTGCTCCATCGGCTCCCCCAGCCGTTGCGGGTATAGAAATTTCTTCTCCCCCAGTATCAGCAGGTTTATCTAATGTACAGTCTACTCCGGTGCGTCCGGATTCAGCATTATCAGGACGAGTTCAGATTGGTACGGATCTATCAGCATCGGCTCTATCAGGTCCTGCACCACAGAATAATCAAACCCCTGCTAATTGGTGGGGATATGGTATGCCTCCAGAAGCATCTGCTCTCAATCATGGATTATCTCAAGTGTTTGATGCAGCGGGAAAAACTCCTATGCCATCGGCTGGTTTGCCGATAGCTCAAGCGCCTCAATATACTACAACTACTGTACAACCAAATCTGGGAGGTTTTCAGGCGTCTTTGGGTCAAACATCTAGCTCAAATCCATCGGCAAATTTGTTACCGATGCAGCAGAAGGCTCCTATCGCTAGTCAGCCTGGAGTCCAGGTTATGCCTCAAGTTGGATGTAATTATGCAGCAATGCCAACAAGCTACCAACCATCGGCAAACTTTGTGCCGATGAATACTAATAATTGGTCAGGGCAGTTTCCTACTCAACATACAGTTCAGCCAAATCAGCAAGCCACAGGTGTTCATCAAGGTCACATGCATGCTGGTTTTCAGAATCAAGCATCGGCAGCTCAGCCGATGAACCCTTTTTAGCAGGTTAATGGGCCACAGATAGTAGCAAATGTGCCAATTGCTGGAGATCGTGGGCCACAAAGGTATGCAGAAGGGTATCAGCAGATACCTCCAGTGGAGATTCAACAATATCGGCAGCAAGATGTCGATGCTTTTTGGGCAGATAAAATAGCAGAAATTATGAAGGATCAGTTTGGGATCAAGCCCAAAGTTAATACCTATTCTTATCGGACTCCGTATCCTCCGGCTTATGATTTAATTCCTCTCCCAAATCGTTACAAGGTGCCAGACTTCACTAAGTTTTCTGGGCAAGATGATACATCGACCATGGAACATGTTAATCGTTTTATTATTCAATATGGAGAGGCAGCTTGTAGAGATGAATTGAGAGTTCGTTTGTTCTCATCATCTCTATCCGGATCAGCATTTACATGGTTTATTTCACTACCGCCAAATTCTATTATCACTTGGGCTGATTTGGAAAAGCAATTTCATAAGTATTTCTTTGCTGGAGTTCATGAAAAAAAGCTTACCGATTTAGTAAAGATGAAACAGCGCAATGATGAATCGGTAGAAGGCTTTGTGCAAAGGCTACAAGATGTAAAAAACAAATGTTATAGCCTGGTATTGGATGATCGGTAGCTTGCCGATTTAGCCTTTCAGGGATTGTTACCACATCTTAAGGATAGATATGCTTCTCAGGAGTTCGAAAGCCTAAGTCATTTAGTGCAAAGGATTTCTGATCAAGACACTAGGGTTTTTGAACCTAAAAGAAATTGGAACAAGAAAGTTTCATTTGTTGAAGAGGCGGAAGATTCTGATTCAGATAATGAACCAGTTATCGGTTTGGCAGAGTGGGTTAAGAATAAGAAGCCAATATCTTGTCCCTTTGGTCACAAAGAGCCAGAAAAGTTTACTTTTGACGTCACCAAAGCCGATAAGATATTTGATCTTTTGCTTCAGGAGGGCCAGATTAAATTGTCACCTAATCATGTGATCCCGTCGACAGAAGAGTTAAAGCATATGCTATATTGCAAGTGGCATAATGCAACTTCACACAGTACCAATGAGTGCAAAGTATTTAGACAACAATTACAGTTAGCTATTGAGTCTGGCAGAATAAAATTTGGCAATTCCAAGATTCAAAAGCCGATAAAAATTGATCAACATCCTTTTCCAGCAAATATGTTGGATGCTGAAGGGAAAATTAAGGTGTTGACATCGGAAGCTGCTGAAAAGAATGCATCAGTAGATCCCCAACATCGGATAACTACCGATGATGCAAAAGGCAAGGGGCTGTTGACGGAAAGTGGCGGTTCTGGGAGGCCTCCTCGATCTGGCATCGTGATTACTCATCGAAGACAACAAGAAGGCTGGCGTCAGCGAAGGGACCGGTATCGACGACAACAAGAGGAAAGGCGTCAAGAAGAGTGAAATCGGCATAAGGATCATTGGAATTGTCCGTTTTTTATTCATTGTTGGGAGGAAGGTATTAAGTTACCTACTGTTGAAAATTGTCCAGAGTGCAATGGTTATTATGGAGTTAATCATCCTGTAAAGAGGTTTCAGTCTGGTAATCAAGGTTTGCTCATTAATGAGCCGATCAGAGGGAGAGTATCAGTACATGATCGGCTGGGGGGCAGGCTTAGTGTACATGAAAGGCTTGGTAAACGCGTTGCATATTTTCTGAGAAACCAAGAGGAACTTGAAGAGATGGCAAATGCAAGAGTTCCTGATGAAGAAATATTTTACAGGGATCCTAATATACGTCGTGTGGAGACAACTAGGACTTATCAGCCAGTTTGGAAAACTAAGCTTCCTCAATGGTGTCCAGAGGGTTTGACCAAGACACAGAAGAGAAAAATGCAGCGAGAGCGTCAAAAAGATTTATATCGAGAAGAAAGTCCCTCCAATGAGAAACCTGGTAACCAGCAGTGGCAGATAAGGCACAAAAATAAAGGTCCATCGGCAGATGTCAATATGGTGTTTATGTTGCCGATGGAATTTTTGGCTCTGTCTGATAACGAAGAAGAGACTGTTTTCTCTGACCAAATAGCTCAATTAACGCTAGATCCAATGATGGCCGTTTTTGAGAAGCCTGCCGATGATGAGAGACAACACCTCAAGGCTTTATTTGTAAAAGGCAGAGTTGATGGGCAGCCTGTATCTAAGATACTTATTGATGGAGGAGCTGCAATTAATATTATGCCTTACGTGATGTATCGGAAGCTTGGTAAGGGAGATCAAGACTTAACTAAGACCGATATGATGCTAAAGGATTTTGAAGGCAATGTATCACCAGCTAAAGGGGCAGTATGTGTTGAGTTGACCATCGGCAGTAAAACCTTACCGACAACTTTCTTTGTTATTAATGGCAAGGGTGCATACAATCTGCTCTTGGGAAGGGATTGGATTCATGCTAATTGCTGTGTCCCTTCTACAATGCATCAATGTCTGGTACAATGGATTGGAGATAAGATTGAAGTTGTTCCTGGTGACTCTTCTTATATTATCGCATCGGCAGAATCAGACACTTATGAGCGAACCAAGTGCATATCGGGAGAAGCCTGGGAAAAAGAGTTCCTCAAGATTGCCGATTACGAAATTCTACCGATCCAAGCAGTCGGTTCTGAAGAAGAGTTTTAATGGATAGATTTGCCGATGATGGAAAATTAGGGCAAGGATTTACATCGGCAGATGATTTAATAGAAGTAGATATTGGTGAAGGCGATAGGCCAAGGCCCACTTTTATTAGCTCTAAGTTAAATTCCAAGTGTAAACAGCAATTAGCCTTAGATCAGATTAAGAGTTATTTAACAAATCCTCCAGTGTTAGTTCCACCCCAACATGGAAAGCCTTTCAGATTGTATTTATCAACTGAAGATACTGTTATCAGTTCAGCCCTTATTCAAGAATTTGAAGGAAAGGAGCGTGTTATCTATTATTTGAGCAGACGGTTAATAGATGCTGAAACCAGGTATTCGGCTATTGAGAAATTATGCTTATGCTTATACTTCTCTTGTATTAAGTTGAGGCATTATTTACTATCGGCTGAATGTACCGTCATATGCAAAGATGATGTGGTCAAATATATGCTATCTATGCCGATATTGAATGGTAGGATTGGTAAATGGATTTTAGCATTATCAGAGTTTGACCTACGTTATGAATCGGCTAAGGCAGTTAAAGGACAGGTTATGGCCGATTTTGTTACTCAACATTGCAACACGGTGGATTCTCTGGAAGTTGCTCCGTGGACACTTTTCTTTGATGGGTCTACTTGTGGTGAAGGGGCAGGCATCGGTATCGTGTTAATTTCCCCTCAGGGGAAGAAGTATGAGTTCTCATTACCGATCGTTGCTACATCGACAAACAATCAAGCTGAGTACCAAGCCCTGATAAAAGGGTTAGAATTGCTTAAAGAAGTACAGGCTGATGCTGTTGAAGTCTTTGGTGATTCTATGCTAGTTATAAATCAGTTGATTGGGGTTTATGAATGCCAAAGTGAAATTCTAATTTCATATCATGAAAGGTGTTTGGAATTGTTGAAAGGGTTTAGGAGTTTTCATCTGGAGCATATTTCCCGAATGCATAATGAAGAGGCTAACCGATTGGCTCAGCATGCTTCAGGGTATCAACTTGTTCAAGAAGCATTGATATCAGTGGTTGATACCGATGACTGGAGAAAGGAAATTATTGATTATTTAAAAAATCCATCCAAAAAGGTTGAAAGACGTATAAGGTTCCAAGCGACCAAGTATGTACTCCTCAATGATGAATTGTATTACCGTACCATAGATGGAGTTTTACTCAGGTGTGTTAGTATAGAGGAATCAAAAAGCCTGATGAGTGAAATTCATGAGGGAGTATGTGGGGCTCATCAGTCAGCTTTCAAGATGAAATGGATGATCAGAAGAAATGGATATTATTGGCCGACTATTCTTGAGGATTGTTTTAAATACTTTAAAGGATGTCAGGAATGTCAAAAATTTGGTAATATTCAAAGAGCACCTGCATCGGCTATGAACCCTATAATTAAGCCTTGGCCGTTTCGGGGTTGGGCTATTGATCTCATCGGTCAGATTTATCCACCATCGAGTAAAGGACATAAGTTTATTCTGGTTGCTACCGATTATTTCACAAAGTGGGTTGAAGCAATTCCTTTAAAAAAGGTGACATCGGCTAACATGGTTGATTTTGTGAAGGAGCATATTGTTTACCGATTTGGCATCCCTCAAACCATCACTACCGATCAGGGTACTATGTTTACATCGGGTGAATTTGATGAGTTTGCTATAAGTATGGGAATTAAAGTTTTGAATTCTTCACCGTATTATGCCCAAGCTAATGGCCAGGCTGAAGCATCTAATAAAGGAATTATCAAACTCATTAAGCGCAAGATTAAAGAGTATCCTAAAAAGTGGCATACAATATTAAATGAAGCTTTGTGGTCATATCGGATGGCGTGTCATGGCGCAACCAAGGTATCACCTTATCAATTGGTGTATGGACACGATGCGGTATTACCTTGGGAAATTAAGATTGGTTCTAGGCAAATGCGCTTTCAGGATCAACTAACAGCCGATGATTATAATATTCTTATGAAAGATGAATTGGAAGATGTATCAGGTCATCGGTTAAAAGCTTTGGTTAGCATCGAGGAGAATAAGAAAAGGGTAGCTAGATGGTATGACAAGAAAGTGAAGGTAAAGGAATTTGTCGATGGTGAATTGGTTTGGAAATTGATTTTACCGATTGGGACTAAAAGTTCTAAGTTTGGCAAATGGTCACCTAATTGGGAAGGTCCATATCGGATAAATCAATCTGTTCCTGGTAATGCGTATATTCTTGAAACTCTCGAAGGAGTTGTGTTTCCCAGAGCATTAAATGGAAAATATTTAAAGAAATATTACCCTAGTATCTGGATAGACGCATAAGAGTATAGTTGCCGATAACAATCCTATCGGCTGGAGATAAAATAAAGTATCAATTGTTGCCGATGCGCTAATTTAACAAAGCCTGGATGGCTGATATCGCACGCATGCAAATTTCATCGGCTTCTTTTAATTCTTTGGCGTCTTCATCGGCACTTCCTTCCACAGGCTTGAGCTTCTTTTTCAGGACCAAGGCCTTGCGAGCTTAGGTATCTCGTTCCTGTTGAAGGGCCTTGATGGCATCGGGAAGCTGGTCTTCTTCTTGTTTAGCTTGAGTCAGAGCTGTCTCAACCTTTTCTAGCTCAGCAAGCAGGGCTGCTTTCTTTGCCGATAGATCTAAGATTTTCTGCCTAAGATCGGCACTGGAGGCTTGCAAGTTGTTGATATTCTTGTGCTTCTCGTCGGCAGTTTGCTTCAGCTGCAGCATTTCCTCTTTGAGTTGGGTCTGAGCTGCTCTGTCAGCAATACGATGAACGGCCCTTTGGTATTGAAGTTGTCTACTCTCCAGATGGACCGCTGGAAAGATGATTTCTTCAACATTGGCAGGAACTTGGCCGTGGATCATTTTGAAGATAGCCCTTGCAGGGTCCAAGTCGATCACCAATTGGGCAGTGTCTTGTTGCAGTAGATTTAGGAGGGCTTCTAGCTTGCCGTAGGTGTCTGACGATATGGTTCCCAACGCCAGGGAAGAACTTGCCTCTTCTCCGTCATCATCGGAGACATCGATAGCGAAAGAGAATAAGCTATCGGGAGAATCTTGTTTCTGTGAAATAAAGAGAGTTAGAAATCCTGTCTGTGATATCTGGGGATATTATAAACCAAACAATTAATTGGTTTACCTGCTTTAGAGCGATTTCTTGAGCTTGGCTTGAGGGAGCGGCTTGTAGAGGGTCATATGAGGGATCGGCGGAAGATGCCGATGGAATGTCTTCTATGATCACATCGGTAGTTGGCCCTTGAGGCATAATTGCCGATGATATGTCTTGGGTAAAAGGAGCAGCTTGTTCAGTTACATCAGTTGACTGACTGACGGGTGCTGGAGCAGATACAGGGGCTGGTGTAGATTTCTGTCGTTTTTGTTGGGCTTCAGCATCGGTCAAAGCTTTACGCTTTGTTTGTGCTTCAGCGACAGTTGGCTGGGGGGCATCGACATCTGTTGGTTGGGGAGCCTGCATGCTTGGCGTGCTTGCCGATATGCCAGTTTGTTGCTGCAAAAATGGGAATAAGATTGGGTATTTAGCAGGAAAAAATGTAAAAATAAGAGAATACCTCTGAAGGGGGAGTAGAGGTTGTGGTGCTTGGTAAAGTTGCCGATGACGAACCAGCTGCAGCTTGCACACCCTGATAGTTGTGTGTTAATGTAGAGTATATCGGCAGAAAACAGAGTAAGCCAGGATATTACCTTAAAAGCCTTGATTAGGCTTGAAGCAGCAGCCTTTGGAGAAACCCTGGATGTTCCCAGTCTTGGTCTGGAAGTGATGGTTTTGGTGCGAGCCCTTTGGAAGGTCAAGGCTTCTAAGGTGGGGGCGTTATAGCCGATTACTGAGACCGGAGAGGCTGGAAGGAGGTTGAAGGGTTTTCCACTTTTGCTTATCGGTGGAACTGGATCATCGGCCTGTTTCAAGGAAGGTTAGCTACCGATATGCAAACACAAGGAAATAAAGAGACAAAAGTTAAAAGGAACTTACTGCATTGTCAGGAATGGC
The DNA here is from genome assembly GCA_038087645.1 of Saccharum hybrid cultivar R570. Lineage (NCBI taxonomy): Eukaryota > Viridiplantae > Streptophyta > Magnoliopsida > Poales > Poaceae > Saccharum > Saccharum hybrid cultivar. Next base: position 8,027,229 of record JAQSUU010000005.1, on the reverse strand, counting down.
GTATTCGGGATCGATCATATGCCGATATGTGTGAACAGATGTTGAAAACAACTGTTCTTTCCACTCTTGCCACCACTGCTTATATGACTCTGTTATGAAGGATGCTGGTGACCAGGTGGAGAGATCGACATTTGAGATATCGGCATCGGGAGCAAGCCTTACTATCCTGCTCCATTCAGTTCCAGTGGTAATGATTTCTCTGGGTTTTATCACATCGGCATAACATAACTTGATTGGTAGTTGCCCAAAAGCCAGCTGGCGGGATACTGCCGATGGATTGTAAAATTCATAAGTAATGTGGGAAGCTTTCCCGCTACCAAATGTGTTGACTGGAATTGCTCTGGGGGTGATAATGGCCATCATAAGATCGTTGTCTTGGTTCAGATCACTATCGGCAAAATTGAAGAGGAGAGGGAACTTGTTGTCCTCATCAATGTAAGGTACCCAAGCCCTAAGGTCACGAGGGAGGCCATGATAGAAAGTCTAAAAAAATCTGCCGATTTGGTCTTCATTAGCATCTGTTCCGGGAAGGACAATTATGGCTTCACCGAAGTTGAGAGGAGGGCGTGTTGCCGGTTCATCGTCTCTAAGGACGTAATCTTCGGGAATTTCTCATGGGAATTCTTGAGCAAAGAGATCCCACTGTAAACGCTTGTGCATGTGAGCGTTTAACCACATATTGACAAACCACCATGGGCCTCCCAGATTGCCGATGGGTTCGCCAAGTATAAGCTTCTGAGATACTTGGTGGAGAAGGTGGTAGGTTGAGCTCAGGAGATATCGGCCAAGTGGGAATCTGACACCATTGGCTAAGAGTTCTGCTGCTGGGAGGAAAGCATTAGTTGGTCCTACTGGTCGACCGCAGAAAATAAACTTTTCCAGCCACATGTTCAGGAATGTGGCATGTTCCCTTTGATTGACGGTGCCAGTCTTTTGGTACTCTTGGATGTAGCCTGTCCAGCCACCGATGTTGCGTGTATTAACTCTGTATTCAGCTTTTCTGCCAAAAATATGGCCTTCATCGACAGTTGAGATGTCCAAGCCTGTGAGCATATAGACATCGGCAAGAGTAGGGGCGCATGGGCCATGACCAAACATGAAGGTGTTGGTGGTATCCGACCAAAATTGAGCGGCAGCTATCATCATGGATTCATTCTTTTGTATATCGGCAATAGATAGCCTGATACACTGATCTATCTTTCGTTCTGCCCAGAACACTTGCATTGATCTGTTGACCCTCAAGAACCAGTTTTTCCACCCTTTGGTGGGTTTGGGCCAAGAACGGAACGTATCTTTCCATAGATTCAAAGAAAAATTTTGAGATTTGAAAGGAATGCGATTTGCCTCTGCATTGATCAGGTCAGTTGGATCTGGGTCACCCATTGGACCTAGGCAATGGAGAGGAGGCTGATGGGTTGGAATTACCAGTGTGTTGCGTAGTTCCTGAGTTTGGAGGACCGAGAAAATGGAGAAGAAAGGAAAATGCTAACTGTAAGAACTCGCAGGGAACCGAAAGGATTAAAGTAAAAGTAATAAGAAGGAGAACGAACCGCAGGGACATCGAAGTTAACAGCCATAGCTTCGAACGGGTGAAGGCACGAGCTGGGAGCTTGAAGATGACGGTGGCTCTTGTGAGTTGAGGATGTGCGGTTGTTGGTAAGGGTTGCCGCCGGAGTAAGAATGCCAAAGGATGGAGTTTGAAGGTAGAAGATGAACAGCCCGGAGAAATCTATTTATAGGCCATTTGGGGTAGGGGTATTCTTGACTTATCTCTATGCCGTATGCGGATAGATCGAGGTGGTTCAGTTGGATATGGTAACTGTTTGCACGACAATCAAGGGATGGTACAGAAGATTTGACGGCAAGTAATCATGACTTGAAGGATATCTCAATATAGGATTTTTCGATTTTAAAAAGTGATGCGTTGTGGTAAGATCTTACTGATGGATTGTTATTTTGGTATCTCAACCGTAATTAAGGTAAAGAAGGTTGGAAAATGTGCGATATTTATTGAGATACATGAATTGGATCTAGATTTGATTAAATCTGGTAACAAATCATGTTATGCTTGGAGAATGGGTCGAAGAGATAGATAACAGCAAACATCAGTTGGAGTAAATTTCGGAGCATCAGTATCTTATACTTCGAAATTGGGGGGCATGTGTTGACATCGTTTTTAGCATGTGTCAAGGTAATTAGGAAGGGTCAATCAACAAAGGAAAGATTACCGTGTGGATTGATAGCCAAGGAGAATAGGTTTGTTTTTGAGTGGTGGCAGCATATGGATTTAACTTGAAGGGTTGCCGATGAGGTTAAGGGTATTGTTACCGATGCCGATGAAAGAGGGTTTGGAGATTGCTGCCGATGAGACAGGGGATGTACCGATGAAGACTGCAGCCGATGAAACAGGGAATGTACCGATGGAAGGAGCTCGAAGGCTGCTGCCGATGGAACAGGGACTGTAACGTTGAAAAGGAGGTCGATGAGAGTACCATCGTGATTGAGGCGGACTATAAAGTAAAATAGGAGTTAATTTCCTTGTGTGCGTCTAATAGAGTCTGAGTTGTATCGAAGTCATGTTTTTTCCTTAGATTTGGATTTAGTGTCCTAGTCGTATTTGGTTATGTTTCTATAGATCAGGGTATAAATATAGAGTGCAGGGCAATGTAAGAAGGGATCAATCAATACATCAAAAAAACAGCTTTTACTCTTATTTACATCTACTTTCGGCGACTTCGTCAATTTGCATATTTTCCTTTTTACGAGTTCTCATCGATTCGGCGAGTTGCATTGCTCTAAGTGCAATCTTCGGCGATCCTCGAGTTCCGCGTGAGTACCTCTTGGCCGTGACTTCCGGGCGTATCGCTGTTGTCATGACCAAAGTGCTCGTATCTTCGTCCTTGTCGATTAATAGGTCAAATCGACTGGCACGCTTTGGATATCGACTTCGGGTATTAGCCCTTTGTGTTTGCAGATTCACTTTTGCTTCAACAACTATCATCGCTTCGGGCCAAACCCGGTCCAAACTTTGCCTTAGCTCTAGCCATGGGTCAAAGCCCAACCATCCTCCTCTCCTTTGGGGTCCAACATCAAGCCCAACCAGCCCTCTATCTCTTCCTCTCCCCTCTCCCACGTCACCTCCCTAGAAGCCCTCTCCAATCTTGCAAAAATATCAACCAAGGCAAAGAATATCACGCCATGACCCTTTGCCTTTCTACCCCTTCACCTCCCATCACTTCCCCTTCATATATATCTCCCCCATCTCCCCCTCACGCCTCCCCCTTCATTTCCCAAGTGAAGAATAGAGGAGGGACGCCCCTACAGCTCCTCCTCCTTCCCCATGGCTGCCCCGATCAACCGCAACGCGAGAAGGATGCCCTGTTCTACTATATCGTCATCACCGGCCGTCGTTGATGCATCTCCTCACTCCACCACACCCTTCCCCTTGGTGATAACACTCCATCATCTCTCCCATCAAGTTTTCATGGTCACCTCTGCATATCAAGTACCTTAGATGATGTATGGTTGATCCCCGGCGAAGTTTACCCGATGTATGTGTTACTGTCCTCGTGGCCAGTTTTGCTGCTGCTGACGGAATTGGCGTTCCTCGCTGTTTCGTGGCTCCTATCATCAAACCCTTTGGTAAAATTGTAGCTAACATCCTTGAACATGCCTCTGAAAGATGGTTTTACCATAGGAGTTCAGGAACTAGAGATATCGTCATCACCGCGCCCGCTGTTCCTGCTGTTTGGTCAGATTGCAGCTCTGAGTGGTTTTGGCGTTCCCTGCTAATCCACTATCCAAATCATCGAGCCCTTGAACTTACATGTTCATGACATCCCGGCACATGATCCCACAAGTTGGTTCAGCTATGCAACCCCCGATGGCCGAGATATGGAGATCGAAGTGCCTACTATGCCTGCTGTCCAAACAGCAGACACCCTGTGTTTGGCAATGACATTCCCGTTGATCCAGTGAACCCCAGGATGCATTCTTTGGCTATACCATCATCTATATAGTTGCACATGCCTCTGAAAAGTTTCATGGCGATATGACCAAAGATGAAAGATATATGTTCCTATCTTGTGCTCGCTGTCCCTGCTGCCCCGCAGCCGTGCTGATGCCAGTTGGCATGCGTGTTCCCGATGTTTCGCCACTCCGGTGGTCAAGCCCTTCGACCACAATGTGCATCATATACTTGCACACATCCGTAAGTTTTCTTGGTCATATGAACCACAACACTAAGGATATAAGCATCACCATGTCGCTGCTCCTGCCATGTCAACAGCCACGTAGTGGCACCTTGCAATCTTGTTCCCCGCCTAACCGACGTTCAAAACATCATGTCCTTTTGTCACAATATGTTCCATGCAGTGCCTTGCAACCCCATCCAATGAATCACCATTTTTCTTTGTTATAACCATGCAATCAGTCATCATAACCACCGCTGTCCGCCGACGTGTATGTCTTGGATACCTCAACAATTCGCCACGTTCCCCGCTAAACCGCTACATGATTCGCTAAGCCCTCTACCATGACCGTGTGTATCCTAGTTGCACATGATCCTACCAAGTTCTATGCCAATAAGTTCGATGCATCTCTACCTTCTCATGGCCACAGCCGCTGCTACCTGCCGCTGTCCGCCATCGGGTACGCTCAATCGATGCACAAATCGCCACAATCGTGTTTCCCTTTGATCTATCATCCACCTTAGTGCACTGGTTTATCATGATATGTTCCCAAGTAACCTATACACATGTCCAACCCTTTTTGTTCCGAATATGTATCTTCAAGTCCAAACTCCACCTTCTCATATGAATTCAATCCTTCCCATCTATACCTTTCAACTATCATATATTTTGATCGTGACTCCTGTTTTGGTTAGTTTTTGCACTGTCGTGGTCTTAGAACAAGCCCTACGTGTTAATAAACTTTATATCTTGTTTTATATATAATGATTGATGTAATGCTTCTAGGTTTGTCTATGATGCTTGTGATGGTTGTAGCTATCGTTAGATGAAGCTATACAAGGATGATCCAGAAGGAGAGTTGGACAAGTTTGAGCACTATTTGAGGCAAGTGTAACATGAGTTCCCTTGTTACCTGATAACCTTATAATCACTTCATATGCATGTGTCTAATATGATGCTAAGGACTTTACCTAGTACTTTTGTACCCTCTTCCTTGTTACCTTGGGTTCATGCATATGGGTAGTTTTGCTTAGCTTGCAGTCACCAAATATTATAATGTTAATCCTGATTAATGACTTATGAAATCATTGGATAAAATGGTGCTTTTCGGAAACATGGACAGAAAGGGAGTTAGAGCATTGGGCCTTGTTGGGTGCTCTAGTCTGCCCTCCGTAAGGACTAAATCTTAAAGTGGCAACCTAGGACTTACATACAGCCTTGAGAATCAAAATGGGCATGATCTTAGTCGTATAGCTAGTTTTCTCTAGCTTGTTAGTAGTTACCGAAAGTTTTCGGCGCAAGAGGGGGGACTAGGTTGCATAATGGCTTCTTGCCTGTCAAGGTGAGTACTGGGCTGCGGTCATGGTGTGCCACTCTTGAAGGGGGGCTCCATTCGCCTAGACGTTGAAACCTCGCGGCTACTAACTTGTTAGGGTAATTAGTGAAAGGCTTCGTAGTGAACCCTGCCGACTTACCTTGGAAGTGAGTCAAGAGGTTGGCCACCTCGGGCACAAGGGTATTCACGACACAAGGTGAAAGTGTACACACTCTGCAGAGTTTGATCAAACTGATATATCAGTCGTGCTCACGGTCATGAGCGGCCTGGATCCTTTTCGAGATAGATGGTTCTATGGATGGTTTGGGATATGATTAATATTGATGGTGATAACTAATTATATTCACATGGGAGCCATAAGCATAACTTAGAAACATAGGCATAATAAATAAAATATGACCAACTAAAAATGCTTACCGCAGTACAACCGAGTCAAGCCTTCTTGAGCCTTGCATAACCTCATGGTATACTTGCTGAGCATGGTGAGCTGACGCTTGTCGTTGTCACCAATAATAAAAAAATCCTGGATGGGTACCAGATGGTGAATCAAGTGAAGAGTTTCTTACGGAGTCCATGAGTACTAGGCGAGTGTTTCCCCCACTCAACCGTCCCTGTAGAGTATGAAGCCCCGAAGAGAAGATCAAGAATAGTTTCTGCTATGCTTTTATAATAGTTGTAAGTCTTGTTGTAAGTATGGTCGATATATAATAAAGCATTGCTCCTGATATTCTCCATATTTGTCACTATATGTGTTATGTGGACATCTTGGGCACACATGTAGTTAGCGCTTGGTATTCTTCGGAAAACCGGGTGCGACACCTCTACACTGGTCGACGACCTTGACCAGACCTTCAAGGCACTCAATAAGTTTCAATGGAAGATGAATCCCAAGAAGTGCATATTTGGCGTGCCATCTGGCATACTGCTCGGCAACATAGTTAGCCATGACGGCATACGGCCTAACCCAAAAAAAGTCAAAGTTGTCCTGGAGATGAAACTGCCCAAATGCGACAAGGACATCTAGAAGCTAACCGGGTGCATGGTCGCTCTCAGCCAATTCATATCGGGGCTTGGCAAAAAGGGTTTGCCATTCTTCAAACTTCTCAAGGCAAAGGAGAAGTTTGAGTGGTCGGAGGAAGCTAACACTGCTTTTGCAGTGCTCAAGCAGTTTCTCATATCTCCTCTGGTCCTGATGGTGCCCAAGGAAGGGGAGACTTTGCTGCTCTACATTGCGGCAACTAATCAGGTAGTCAACACTGCCATCGTCGTCGAGTGCGAGGAGGTCGGGCATGTGTACAAGGTCCAGTGACTAGTATACTTCATCAGCGAGGTACTCAACGAGTCTAAGACCCGTTACCCCCAGGTCCAGAAGCTGCTCTATGCCGTCCTGATTACCTCTTGCAAACTGCGCCATTATTTTGATACTTACCCCATTGAAGTGGTCACCAAGTTTCCATTGGGGGACATCTTGCACAATAAAGATGCCAATGGGTGTATTATTAAGTGGGCATTGGAGCTTAGCCCATATTCACTAGAATTTTGAAGTCGCACGACTATCAAGTCACAAGCGCTGGTCGACTTCATTATCAAATGGACAGATATGAATACACCCGTCTCTGACGGCTCCCCTGAGCATTGGAAGATGTATTTCGATGGCTTCCTCAATATCAATGGTGCTGGGGTAGGGGTGTACTTTATCTCGCCATCTAGGGATAGGCGGAGCTATGTCCTCTGAATCCACTTCAAGGCCTCCAATAACGCCGCCGAGTATGAGGCAGCTCTGCACGACCATCATATCACTGTTGAGCTCGGCATAAAAAGGCTCATGGTGTTTGATGATTATGCTCTTGTCATAAACTAGGTGAACAAAGACTGGGACTATACCAACGAACGGATGGATGCTTACTACGCGCAGATCAGAAAGCTGGAGAACAAATTCTATGGCCTAGAGTTTCATCGCGTGGTCTGGGCTGACAATGAGGTAGCTGATAAGCTGTCGAAGCTAGGATCAACACGGGCAGTGCTCCCCCATGGAGTTTTCATTCATGACCTTGTTAAGCCGTCCATCGAGAAAGAAGAGAAGCCTATGGCTGAACAGCCATCTGCAGACCAGCTGGTTGTTGTGATTCTGACCACTAGCACTGACTGGAGAGAGCCATTCATCAGGTATCTCATCTCTGCAGAGGTTGCTTAGGACAAGATCGAGATGGAACACCTCATACGGCGTAGCAAGCATTATGTGTTGGTCGAGGGGAAACTTATGCGTAAGAATACGAAGGAGGAATTGCTACAAAAATGCGTGTCCCAAGAACACGGAGTGAAGAATTTGGAAGAGATCCATGCTGGCACTTGTGGCAACCATGCTGCTTCACGCACACTAGTCGGCAAGGCTTTCTGGGTAGGTTTCTATTGGCCCTCAGCCGTCGCCGATGCCGAGAAGCTGGTCCGTCATTGTGAGGGGTGCTAGTTCTTCACCAAGCAGACTCATGTTTCAGCCCACAAACTCTAGACCATTCTAGCATCCTGGCATTTTGCATGCTGGAGACTGGATATGATTGGGCCTTTCAAGCTGGCTTTGGGAAGTTTTCGCTAGGTTTATGTCATTATCAACAAATTTTTCAAATGGATTGAGTACAATCCCTTAGTCTCGGGAACTGCGAAGAAGGCAGCTGAGCTGCTTGACAAAATTATCCACCGCTTCAGCCTACCTAACAGCATCATCACCGACCTGGGGTCCACGTTCACTGGTAACAATTTTTGGAACTTCTGTGATGATAGAGGCATAGTAGTCAAGTATGTTTTGGTGGCGCACCCAAGGGCTAACGGACAAGCTGAGCAAGCGAACGGTATGATCCTTGATGCGTTGAAGAAAAGATTGTACAGGAAAAACAATAAGCATCCTGGGAGATGGTTGAAGGAGCTACTGGCCATGGTTTGGGGACTGAGGACCTAGCCCAGTCGCAATACTAGCGTTTCCCCGTACTTCATGGCCTTCAGCTCTGAGGTCGTGCTGCCAGCTGACATTACTTTCTAGTCACCAAGGGTCGATAACCATGATGAGGAGAGGTCGAATGAAGCTAGAGAGCTTGAAGTTAATTACACTGAGGAACAGCGCCTAGACACCTGCGCATGCACGGCTAAGTATTTGGAAGGCTTGCGCAGGTACTATAACTGCAATGTCAAGGATAGATTCTTCGTGGTCGGAGATTTGGTTCTGCAAAGGAATCAAAAGACAGAAGGATTGCATAAGTAAGCATCGCATTGGGAGGGCCCTTATATGGTCAAGGCAGTCACTAGGCCTACCTTTTATAGGTTGTGTGATCTCGATGGAGTCGACGTCCCAAATTCATGGCATATCAACCACCTTAGGTGCTTCTACGCTTGATCTGCTACTAAGAAAGATATGTACTCTTTTTGTACCTCAAGTATTCAATAAATGTTTCAACGTGTTTTTGTTGACATCTATTTTGTGCATCGCAATATCTCTTAAATTTTTGTTAAGTGGTTTGCCGACCAGTTTTTTCTCCTACTTGAGCTTCCTAGAGCCGGCACTGTCTTCGACTTTGTAACAGAACCGACCAAATTATAAGAGCACAAGTACGAAAACGGGCACCGAAGCGCTCAAATTTTCAAACTTGAGCCCATATAATCCCGGTAGTCAATCGAAATCACGAAGGATTTCAAACCAAACTGCTTACAACCAGGATCGCATCATTCAACATACACATCATACGTTACATTTCACAAGTAGTTCCGAAATAAGTTAACACCACGGAGTAGCAATTATTACAAACCGAGTTTGAAAGTAGCGGAAGCATAACACACACTTTAGTTACTTAATTACTGCCAGTTTGGATGGATCGACATCCCGCAAAAGCACGAGGAAAGTACGTAAAGATGATCACGCCCGTGTGATCTAGTCATCATCACCCGCAGGGTGGAGACATGTCTTGCAGAAGCCCTGGTAAAGCATGTCATCTGCAACAGGAGGGAATAAACCCTGAGTACTGGAATGTACTCAGCTAGACTTACCCGTCAAAAACCAGAAATAAATAAGACACCAAGGATTATGCAAGGCTTACACAAGAGGCTAGCTGACACCACGTTTTGCATAAAGGCATAAGTAGTTGAAACTCTTATAACCTGTACTAGCAGTTATTTTTAGCATTTACCTGTCATCTATCTTAGCACCTGTACTAAAACATGCACTTGATTATCATCAAACAAGTATTCATATTACTTCCATAGCAGGTATAAATTGTGGCAACGTTGTATCATTCACTTAACCATCTGTTCAATTAATGAGATCTACGTTGCCGCTGCTCAAGTCAAGTGCTCACTAACCGGGAGCGACGGCGATTCGAATCGAATTCCTATCCAGCTGGAGGGGTATTTCTAACACTCACCGCGCAGGCCCCTGCCAGGGTCGCACAAGCCACCTTTCGTATGATTCAGGAATCGCGGGTCCGAATGATGTCGCAACCCCAAGGGCGACACTCTGCCAGGTGATAGGGACTCTAACCCCCCCTTGGTCTCACGCCAATGTCCCCAAGCACATCCTTTCTCTCCTCCAAGAAGCAACCTACCATTCGATTCCCGGCCTGAATCACATTACTCGGCTTCGCGGTCGGAACGACTTATCCGGCCAACTAAGTGTTAGACTGCGTTCAACATGACTCAAGGACGTACAGCGAATCGGTCCTTAAATGACTCAGACGGGCATGGCTCCACACCCAAGACGTGAAGTGTCTTGCAGCTGTACCATCGAACTCCCGCCCGGTCTCAATTTCATTTTAAAGCATGGTTCCATCACGATAGCCATAAGCCACTCGCGACCCAGTCCTATCTCTCGCGGATGACCGGAAATCACCCGACTTCTACCGTACTAAGCAGGGCTAAGCATTGACACGTGCCTACACCTAATATAGGATTAGGGCATAGTATCTGGACAAGGACAGGTGTAATGCAACAGTTGTTTTCATACAACTCCTACTACTTAATGCAGTAAACAATTAAAAGTACTCAAGATATCTTTATAAATTGATGGGTTCAGCATGCACCGGGGCTTGCCTTTGAGGAAGGTGGAAGGCCTGTGATCTGGACACTCCGGAAGGTCTTCTTCGGAGGCTTCTCCGCCGGTGAGTTCCTCTGCTGGTTCCGGCGGATTCTGAATCTCCTCCGGCGTCGCTGATTCGAACTCGAGGAGTGTCACCCCCTCCGGTACACCTATTGCATGAGTGCATAATAAATTCCATGAATGCATAATGAAAGATGCAATATGCTCGGAATGAAATGCATTACAACAATTTAACGCTCTATTCAAATCACTTCAAAAGAGTAGGTGCAATTTTCCTCTCCGGTAGAGAAGTACTCACCTAATCTACTTAACCTAAGATAAAGTTGCTCATCCTCAGTTAAGGCCCTAACACCTAACAATTACAAAAGTAGCATGTCTTAGGATATCACACCATATCAATCGGCAAAACACCACAGTAAGCATTCTGGACAGCAGCTACTTGTTTTCATCACAACTGGAGATTTACAATTCCAAAAGATATGATCTAGGACAATCTGGAAAGCCTAAGAAATACTCTACAATTCATTTTCAGACCTCAACCCCAAACTCTTAAGTTTTCCACGTCAAACTTCACAAGTTCCAGAATCTGTCCTCTCAAAACAGAGAGTAGCAGATTCTGAACTGCCACTTAAAACAACAGTAACTCTCAAACTACCAAGCCAAATGCTCCCAAATTTTGACACAAGCTAGTTCATCAAGTTTACTGTGACTTTGGTATTTACAAGTTTTCCAGCAACCAATTTTATCAAAGGTCAAACTTAGAAATACTACCAGCTGTCCAGAAAACCTAAAATTACAAAGGTTAAATATTTGTTGATGTGACCAAAGTCTCCTAAAACCAAACTAATATTACTAACAGTTCACATTAGGTATAAAAACACCAGAAAGTAAGGTGGAATCAACTAGAATATTTATTTAACCCCATTTCTTAATTTACTTAATTATTTAGGTGAAATTTTAAACATATATGTAAACTGCTCCTAAAATTCTACAAAAATTACAGGGGACTCTCTGACTCCAAAATAGACCACAGTAAAAATTTGAACAAATTTTATTCACAGAAACTCTCTATACAAAATTCACAAGCCCAAAAGGCTGATTTCTGCATAATTCATAAATCACATTGAAAAGTATCAAACAACAGATTTCATATTTTTCTTAGACACTCTAGGGTACCAAGACATTCTCCAAAAAGTTACAAAAACATTGCACATGTAGAAAAATTATAAAAATTCTTTCAATTATTTCCTAGAATAAAATGATAGCCTTATAACTTGAAAATTACTTAAGCACTGATGCCCAAATTTTTACCAGAGCTAGGGCTAGCATAGATTAACCTACCCACCAAATTTCATGATTTATGGAACAATACAGCTCAAGTTATAAATTAAACAAATTTGCATGCATTCCAAAACACATTTAAAAGATCTAATAAATTCTTACAGAATTTAAACATCTCCTGCCAGATCCATATTTTTCTAAAATACTACACATCCAGTAGATTCTAACAAAATTTATCTCATGATTTTTGGATCACTAAAACCCTAGATTCCTATTTTTCCAACTTATACAAAAATCAGTGACAAAATAATAAAAATAAATTTCACTTCGGACGACTGGGCCGGCCCGGAAACGAAACTCGGCCCACAACGCACACACCCGCGCGCTCGGCCCGCTCAGCGCCCCTGCCCGCGCGCGACGCTGACGGGTGGACCCTCGCGGTCAGCGACCGAAGACAGGGGAGCCGGCGTCCCGCGAGCTCCGGTGAGCTCGAGCTCGCCGGAGAAAGGCTCGCGCGGCCAACCGAATGCGGTCTCGTGCTCTCCGTCACCCGGCGCATTGATTGGTGCCCGTAGGATGGATAGGGATGGGGTGGAGAGGGCCTGCCACCGTGCGCGGCGGCCGATGACATCCGGTGGCGGCGCACCGTCGCCGGTGAAGAAGCACGGTGTGGTCTGGGCTCGGTACGAGCTTCACCGAGGCTAGGCGGTTCCGTTTTACTAGTAAGGGAAGATGGAGAGGGACCCGAAGCACCCCGACCACGGTGAGGTCCCATGGCGGGCTCCGGCGACCCCTCGGAGGCGGAGAAGAAGGCAATGCAGCTCACCTTGGGTCAAATCGCGGGGTTCGGTAGGTCCAGGGGGTGGAGGGTGTCGAGGCGGAGGAAATGGCGAGCTCAGGCGGCCGGTGGTGCGGCGTAGCTCACGCTCGAGCTCGCCGGAGGAAAAGGGGAATGGCGGCTCGGTTTTTCCCCTTTGCAGACGAGAGAGGGAAGGAGGAGGAGGGAATGGATGGGTGAGGTCGGAGCGACAGCAGAGGTGCCCTTCTATGCGCTCGGCAGCTGGCCAAGGCGCCAGGTCGCGCGCGGCGCGTGGAGGACACGCGGCGGAGGCCGCCTGCCCCCGGTCGGACATGCACCGAGTTCAGCTTTCTGAACTTCTGAATCGAGGTTTCAGTCATGCCGAGCCTGACAGCGTGACTTTGGCAACCTATAACTCCCAATCTAGGCCGATCTAGTACAATCCGTAGTTAGTAAAGTTGTAGAGGTACATGACGTCTACAAGATTGTCCACTAGAGCTCGAGCTGATTCGGTCTATAATGGAAACTACATGGCCTCAAAGTAGTGCTCGGTGAAACTGAAACCGAGTTCAGCTAATGATACCGACTGACAGCTCATGTTCATGGCCCGATATCTCTTGAACCAATGAGAATCAGGCTTGGGTAATGTTGACAAAGTTGTAGGGCTACATGTGATCTACAAGTTTGTCAATAGGAGTGAAAGCTGGTTTGGCTTGGTTTACAAACTACAAGCTCCTAAAGTAGACACCAGTGAAACTGTAAGGTCAGATTCCAGACTTAGAAAAATTCTAAGTCCTGGAATTACACCACTAGCTGACTTGTGGGCCACTTTTGAGCATGTTGTGGTCACTTTCATGAGATGGTCATATTGAGACTTTTGTTCCTCATGAATTTCTTTACAACTTTGCTTAAGGGTGCTCTTCCATGCAAGGTCTCTAAATTAGACTTTCTAATTGGTCAAACTAGAGCCTTCTATGGTCAAATGGGGGTCAAACTTGTCTTGGAGGGCAATTTTGTAATTTTGGTCAACATGAACCTTGATCCAAATGTTACCCTAAGTATAGCTAAGGTGTGGTAGGTCATGATTGACTACTTTACCTTTTTGTTACACCAACCCTCAAGTATTTTATGGAATCAATCAAACAAACCCTAAACAAACAGATGAATTGCATTACATGAAATACTAAACATGGATTATGCATGTCATGCTTATGCAAATGCAATGCAATTAAGGACTAAACACTTGAGGTGTTACAGCCCTCCCCCTTATAAAAATCTCGTCCCGAGATTTGGAAAGCGTACCATTTTTCATAGAATTCTTTATAACCATCCCGCAAATAATCTTCCCGTTCCCACGTAGCATCACTTTCACTACCCTGATTACTCCACATCACTTTGTACCACTTAACCACTTTACTTCTAGTTACTCGTTCCTGAGTATCGATCACTCGGACTGGTTTTTCTTCATAGGTTAAGTCGGATTCCAACCTGATATCACCTAACGGAACTTGTTCCTCAGGAACTCGAAGACACTTTTTAAGCTGAGACACATGGAAAACGTTGAATATGGCTCTCATCTCAGGAGGCAACTGGATTTTGTACGCAACAGCTCCACTCTTGCCTATGATCTGGAAAGGACCCACGTATCTTGGTGCAAGCTTCCGCTTAACACCAAAACGTTGGACACTCTTCATTGGAGAAACTTTCAAATAAACGAAGTCTCCAACTTCAAATTCGAGTGGTTTTCTGCGACGATCAGCATAGCTTTTCTGTCTAGCTTGGGCTGCAGCCATGTGTTTCTGGATAGTACGGACTTGTTCCTCGGCTTCCTGGACAAAATCAATGCCATAATACCTTCTTTCCCCAGCTTCTACCCAGTTTAGTGGAGTTCGGCACTTACGACCGTACAAAGCTTCGAATGGGGCCATCTTAATACTCTCTTGATAACTGTTATTGTACGAGAATTCGGCTAAAGGTAGCCATTTTTCCCAAGAACCCTTGGATGAAATGACGCATGCCCGCAACAGATCTTCCAAGATTTGGTTAACTCGTTCCGTCTGACCAGATGTCTGGGGGTGATAAGCAGAGCTTCTCACTAACTTGGTTCCCAGAAGGTGATGCAAATGCTCCCAAAAGCGAGCAGTGAACTGGGGACCACGGTCAGAAACGATCGTACGAGGTATCCCATGAAGCCGGACTATCTGATTGAAGTACAACTCAGCATAGTCAGTAGGACGATAGTCCACTCTCACGGGGATGAAATGAGCTGATTTGGTCAAACGGTCAACAATTACCCAGATAGAGTTATGATTTTTGACTGTGGGAGGAAGTCCGACAATGAAATCCATACTTATTTCTTCCCATTTCCAGCCTGGAATGGAAAGTGGCTGAAGCAACCCAGCTTTCATGTGCACAGCTTTCACTCTGCAACAGGTGTCACATCTAGCAACATATGCAGCTATCTCTTTCCGCATCTTGGTCCACCAATAAAGTGGCTTCAAATCATAATACATCTTATTACTACCAGGATGGATGGACAACTTGGAAGAATGTGCTTCGGACAGGATCTGATCTCTAAGCTCTCGGTCCTTAGGTACCACTAACCTATCCTTAAACCACAGCACACCTTCGTCATCTAACCTGAAATGCTTAGTTTCTTCCTCTTTCATCTTCCGTTTTATGTGAAATATACCCGGATCAGTCTTTTGGAGCTCAATGATTCTATTTCTGAGAGTACCACTGACAGTGATGTTGTACAAGACTGCTGGATGTAACAGGCGGGATCGGTGAAAATCAGTTTCAACTAAGGAATGGCAATGAGACTTACGGCTCAAAGCGTCCGCAACCACGTTTGCCTTGCCTGGGTGATAGTGCACTTGAAGATTATAATCTTTAATCAACTCGAGCCATCTTCTCTGACGCATATTTAGCTCGGGTTGGGTGAAGATGTATTTGAGGCTTTTGTGGTCTGTATAGATATTGCAGACATTGCCCAGCAGATAATGCCGCCATACCTTCAAAGCATGAACAACTGCGGCCAGTTCTAAGTCATGCGTCGGATAATTCACCTCATGTTTCCGAAGTTGCCGTGAAGTATATGCAATTACTCGGCCTTCCTGCATCAAAACACCTCCCAAACCTATGCCTGAGGCATCACAGTAAACATCGAAAGGTTTCTCGATATCCGGTTGTGCCAAAACCGGAGCCGAGGTTAGGAGGGTTCGCAGTTGGTGAAAAGTCGCATCACACTCAGGAGTCCAGACAAACCTGGTGTCTTTTTGCAGCAACCGAGTCATGGGTTTGGCTATTTTTGAGAAATCCGGAATGAAGCGACGATAATAGCCAGCCAACCCAAGAAAACTCCGGACCTCATGAACCGAAGTAGGAGCCTTCCAATTCAATACTTCTTCTACCTTGGTGGGATCCACCATAATACCTCCATCGGACAACACATGCCCAAGAAAAGGTACTTCCCGAAGCCAGAATTCACATTTACTGAACTTCGCATACAGTTTATGCTCACGCAGTCTGCTGAGGACAATACGCAAGTGTTCCGCGTGGTCTTCCTCATTTTCAGAATACACTAAGATGTCATCAATGAACACCACCACAAACTTGTCCAATTCGGGCATAAACACCGAATTCATCAAGCACATGAAGTGCGCTGGGGCATTTGTCAGACCGAAGGACATAACAAGATACTCATAAAGGCCGTATCTCGTCGAGAAGGCTGTTTTTGGAACATCTTCAGGACGGATTTTAATCTGATGGTACCCAGACCTTAGATCAATCTTGGAAAAGACTTTAGCTTTGGACAATTGATCGAACAAGATGTCGATACGCGGTAGAGGATACTTATTCTTGACAGTGACTGCATTCAGAGGTCTATAGTCCACGCACATCCGCAAGGTTTGATCCTTCTTCTTTACAAAGATAGCAGGGCAACCCCACGGAGATGAGCTAGGACGGATCAACCCCTTCTTCAAAAGTTCATTCAATTGTACCTTAAGCTCAGCTAACTCATTTGGAGGCATTCTATAGGGTCTCCTAGAGATGGGTGCGGTACCAGGCAGCAACTCGATTTTAAATTCCACATCCCGATCCGGAGGGAGTCCCGGCAATTCATCGGGAAAGACGTCCGGAAACTCATTTACTACGGGAATTTCAGCCAACGCCTTTGCTTGCACAGCATGAATTTCCCCCGACAATTCAACTTTTCTGGGAAGTTGAACTAGAAAACCCTTTTGATCGGTAGGATCTCTGAGCATAACTACCCGAGCAGATGTGTCAATGAGTACCCCATTCTGACTCATCCAATTCATGCCCAAGATAACATCTATGTCTAACCCCGGTAACACCAATAGAGCAAGCGAATAACTTCGCCCTTCTATCTCAAACTTAAGGTTCCCCACTACTTTGTTTGTGGAAATATTCCCACTTGCAGCACTAATGCAATAACCCACACCTTCAACAGTATGCAACTTGTGTGCAAATTTGGATGCAAACTTAGGACTGATAAAGGAATGCGAAGCACCTGAATCAAAAAGCACCACTGCGGGGTGTTGGTCAACTAGGAACTTACCAGCCGTGACCACCTCACCAGATGGAATTTCTTCAATGCTGTTATAATGAGCGTGTCCCTGACGACCACCTTGATTGACATTTTTCTTAGGGTACGGGCAGTTCCGGGCCCAATGGCCTGGCTTGTTGCAATTCCAGCAAGGCATATTGCTAGGAGGAACACTAGAACTACTCTGACCAGAAGTCCCCTTTGGCAGAGCGACAGTATACGCCTTACGGAACCCAGTTTTTGCAGCAGGCTTTTTCTGTGGCGGACGGAACTTTGTATTCTGAGCAGGCGGGCGTGGAGACGATCTTGGTGCAGCTGAGGCCCTTGACTGAGAAGCACTTGCCTCGAGGGCCCTTTTACGGCTCTTAGAAGCAGAATAAATAGCATTGTTGTTCTCCTGTGTCAAAGCATCGCTGATGAAATCATTGAAAGTGGTACACTTGCTAGTGCCCATAGTCTTCATTAGCTTTGGGCCGAGGCCCCTTTTGAAACTAGCAATCTTCTTTGCATCAGTGTCCACAAACTCTGTGGCATACCTTGCCAGGTTGTTGAAGGACTGCAAGTATTCAGTCAAGCTTTTGTTTCCCTATGACAGCCTCATAAACTCCGTGTGCTTGATTGCCATAAGACCGGGAGGGATATAATTCCCCCGGAATGCCGCCTTAAACTGATCCCAAGCAATTGGGACATTGGCAGGCAGTGTGGAACGATAGTGGCTCCACCAGATGCCCGCTGGACCATGTAACTGATGGGAAGCATACTCAGTTTTCAGCTCATCAGTTAGGCGTAGCAGACGAAACTTTTGTTCAATGGTATTCAACCACTCGTCAGCCTGTAGTGGTTCTTCCGCTTCCTTGAAGATCGGGGGCTTTGTATCCAGGAAGTCCTTGAAATCGCTGTACTGATTTGGCTCTGGGCCCTGACGACCATGCCGAGCCTCTCGATTAGCCAGTTGGCGCATGGCGTCGGCCAACATACGCTGCCCCTCAACCACTGATTGCATCAACTCGGCCGGAGTAGGTGGTGGCGGAGGGGGCGGCTGGTCCTCCTCCTCATTTCCACGACCCCGACGTAGATTGTACGACATCTGCAAAATGCATAGCCAATGAGCACTGACGATGTGGGAAATTTGTAGATGAATTATTGCGAAATGTCAAACTCTCTTCATAATAGAATTCTCATAATAATTAAGACACAATAATTCATCACAACCGCACAATCCATTCAAGCGCATCAATTGACGAACTCATACTCGGTAATCCAACAAGACGTTCTTCGATAAGGATCACTCACAGGGAGCACAACGGTTATCGGACCGTTTACGTTATTATCTACATGATTTTTGACCTTTCGTCCGGTACTTGGATTTGATCTCAGGATTTTTAGTGACTGTGAAAGGCTACTTCAAACTGACCACAAAGAGACTTCTCAATGGAGAGTTCCATGGTGGATCATGACTAGCCACCTCGATACCTGCGCGTGCCAAGCAGCACAGCCTTATGTCGCGCGCCATAGGAGGCCCTCGGTTTCGTCGCGGCACCGAAGGGTGCTAATCGTGACACCATCATCGAACACAACACAATAAGACATCCCATTGCGATCAAAATTAACAGGTTCAAACTACATCCAGGGAACATACGGTTCAACCTTACATCCAAAGTCAAGTTATTACAAGGCCTCACTCCTACACAGGGAGGCGCAAAAGACGATCCTAACATCCTAGATACGTGATGACTACTCTAAGCATCATCCTCAGTGTCGGTGTCAAGGATCTCCCCGCCGTCCTCATCACTGACAGGCTCTAACTCCTCGTCTTCTTCTGCTTCTTCTGGCTCTTCCTCTGGTGCTTCTGCAGGTGGGACATCCTGTGGTCCATCGACCTCCACTTCATCATCATCCTCAGCCATGAAGATTCCTGAACCCATGTCCTCATCTACATTGTTGTTCCTAGGTAGCAGGGGATTAAGCTGGTTGTTCAGGCGGTGCACTTCTTCATGAAGGTTGTCGTTGTATTCTTCAGCATTTTCTAACTGTTGCTCGAGCTCAAACTGACGAGCCCTCAGAACGTTCTCCTCGTGCCAGGCTTCATCCCTCTGTTCCATCACACGGACCAACATACGCTGACAGTTGCGATTTGCCACTGTCAACCTCTGAACTGCAAGCGTTTCTTGATCTCGATCATGAATCACTTGCTCCAGTTGTTGCCGTGCTGCATCCCTAGCAGCAGTCACCTCTGCCAGCTCAGCCCGTAACCTATCCACCTCGGAGGGCTCAGGACGGGGCTCGCGTGGAGCTAGCTGGTGGCGAGGGACCCTTCCACCAGTTGACTTACGGGCTGTCATCCTGGTACGTGCCATCTGTATCAACAAGATGTGACTTAAAGTGAGAATCATTTAGGGGATACGAAATTTAATTTAGTCGGGACTAGTTAAATTTTTAAGGAGGGAGTAAATGACATGTATGATATAATTAAACATGATGCATGCACGTTCCGTACATCCTCTCACCTTAGCAGAAAACTAAAGTGCTAACGCTAAGCGGTGGCATACATACGTTCTCTCATATAAGCGAAACTATCGGTCTACACGTTACGCTGTTAGTGTACCTGCAGAAAAAAAAATCCATTGCAGCCCAACAATTCCCAAAATAACATACAAGGAAGCAGTAAACTAAATACTTTCCATATACACATCCCCGGATGTATATATTTCAGTATCAAAGCTACCCGATGGATAGATGCCCACAATTAAATGCTTTTACATAGTTACATGGTTTGAACATGTAAGTATGCAAGTCACCAAAACTACTCTCCCCTAGATCGCCGGTTGGACGATCATGCTCTCACAACTCACACTTACCAGAGCGTCGAGGTAATTGATCCATACATTACCACCCAAAAGGATGGCACCCATACAATATCACGCCGTATGGACGACGAAACAAAAACAAACAAGGCCCCCAAGTTAGTCTTTATAATAAGCCACCTAAGAGTCCTTATTTGGGCTAAGGGATGTGATCACTGGCATACTTATAAAAATACTTTTTAAAGTTTAACCCTTTTTGCAAACAAATACTTTTGTTTTTAATTACTCGTAAGATGTGTTTAATGTTGAATTATGCTCCGGTACCAGCTGTAACAGAACCGACCAAATTATAAGAGCACAAGTACGAAAACGGGCACCGAAGCGCTCAAATTTTCAAACTTGAGCCCATATAATCCCGGTAGTCAATCGAAATCACGAAGGATTTCAAACCAAACTGCTTACAACCAGGATCGCATCATTCAACATACACATCATACGTTACATTTCACAAGTAGTTCCGAAATAAGTTAACACCACGGAGTAGCAATTATTACAAACCGAGTTTGAAAGTAGCGGAAGCATAACACACACTTTAGTTACTTAATTACTGCCAGTTTGGATGGATCGACATCCCGCAAAAGCACGAGGAAAGTACGTAAAGATGATCACGCCCGTGTGATCTAGTCATCATCACCCGCAGGGTGGAGACATGTCTTGCAGAAGCCCTGGTAAAGCATGTCATCTGCAACAGGAGGGAATAAACCCTGAGTACTGGAATGTACTCAGCTAGACTTACCCGTCAAAAACCAGAAATAAATAAGACACCAAGGATTATGCAAGGCTTACACAAGAGGCTAGCTGACACCACGTTTTGCATAAAGGCATAAGTAGTTGAAACTCTTATAACCTGTACTAGCAGTTATTTTTAGCATTTACCTGTCATCTATCTTAGCACCTGTACTAAAACATGCACTTGATTATCATCAAACAAGTATTCATATTACTTCCATAGCAGGTATAAATTGTGGCAACGTTGTATCATTCACTTAACCATCTGTTCAATTAATGAGATCTACGTTGCCGCTGCTCAAGTCAAGTGCTCACTAACCGGGAGCGACGGCGATTCGAATCGAATTCCTATCCAGCTGGAGGGGTATTTCTAACACTCACCGCGCAGGCCCCTGCCAGGGTCGCACAAGCCACCTTTCGTATGATTCAGGAATCGCGGGTCCGAATGATGTCGCAACCCCAAGGGCGACACTCTGCCAGGTGATAGGGACTCTAACCCCCCCTTGGTCTCACGCCAATGTCCCCAAGCACATCCTTTCTCTCCTCCAAGAAGCAACCTACCATTCGATTCCCGGCCTGAATCACATTACTCGGCTTCGCGGTCGGAACGACTTATCCGGCCAACTAAGTGTTAGACTGCGTTCAACATGACTCAAGGACGTACAGCGAATCGGTCCTTAAACGACTCAGACGGGCATGGCTCCACACCCAAGACGTGAAGTGTCTTGCAGCTGTACCATCGAACTCCCGCCCGGTCTCAATTTCATTTTAAAGCATGGTTCCATCACGATAGCCATAAGCCACTCGCGACCCAGTCCTATCTCTCGCGGATGACCGGAAATCACCCGACTTCTACCGTACTAAGCAGGGCTAAGCATTGACACGTGCCTACACCTAATATAGGATTAGGGCATAGTATCTGGACAAGGACAGGTGTAATGCAACAGTTGTTTTCATACAACTCCTACTACTTAATGCAGTAAACAATTAAAAGTACTCAAGATATCTTTATAAATTGATGGGTTCAGCATGCACCGGGGCTTGCCTTTGAGGAAGGTGGAAGGCCTGTGATCTGGACACTCCGGAAGGTCTTCTTCGGAGGCTTCTCCGCCGGTGAGTTCCTCTGCTGGTTCCGGCGGATTCTGAATCTCCTCCGGCGTCGCTGATTCGAACTCGAGGAGTGTCACCCCCTCCGGTACACCTATTGCATGAGTGCATAATAAATTCCATGAATGCATAATGAAAGATGCAATATGCTCGGAATGAAATGCATTACAACAATTTAACGCTCTATTCAAATCACTTCAAAAGAGTAGGTGCAATTTTCCTCTCCGGTAGAGAAGTACTCACCTAATCTACTTAACCTAAGATAAAGTTGCTCATCCTCAGTTAAGGCCCTAACACCTAACAATTACAAAAGTAGCATGTCTTAGGATATCACACCATATCAATCGGCAAAACACCACAGTAAGCATTCTGGACAGCAGCTACTTGTTTTCATCACAACTGGAGATTTACAATTCCAAAAGATATGATCTAGGACAATCTGGAAAGCCTAAGAAATACTCTACAATTCATTTTCAGACCTCAACCCCAAACTCTTAAGTTTTCCACGTCAAACTTCACAAGTTCCAGAATCTGTCCTCTCAAAACAGAGAGTAGCAGATTCTGAACTGCCACTTAAAACAACAGTAACTCTCAAACTACCAAGCCAAATGCTCCCAAATTTTGACACAAGCTAGTTCATCAAGTTTACTGTGACTTTGGTATTTACAAGTTTTCCAGCAACCAATTTTATCAAAGGTCAAACTTAGAAATACTACCAGCTGTCCAGAAAACCTAAAATTACAAAGGTTAAATATTTGTTGATGTGACCAAAGTCTCCTAAAACCAAACTAATATTACTAACAGTTCACATTAGGTATAAAAACACCAGAAAGTAAGGTGGAATCAACTAGAATATTTATTTAACCCCATTTCTTAATTTACTTAATTATTTAGGTGAAATTTTAAACATATATGTAAACTGCTCCTAAAATTCTACAAAAATTACAGGGGACTCTCTGACTCCAAAATAGACCACAGTAAAAATTTGAACAAATTTTATTCACAGAAACTCTCTATACAAAATTCACAAGCCCAAAAGGCTGATTTCTGCATAATTCATAAATCACATTGAAAAGTATCAAACAACAGATTTCATATTTTTCTTAGACACTCTAGGGTACCAAGACATTCTCCAAAAAGTTACAAAAACATTGCACATGTAGAAAAATTATAAAAATTCTTTCAATTATTTCCTAGAATAAAATGATAGCCTTATAACTTGAAAATTACTTAAGCACTGATGCCCAAATTTTTACCAGAGCTAGGGCTAGCATAGATTAACCTACCCACCAAATTTCATGATTTATGGAACAATACAGCTCAAGTTATAAATTAAACAAATTTGCATGCATTCCAAAACACATTTAAAAGATCTAATAAATTCTTACAGAATTTAAACATCTCCTGCCAGATCCATATTTTTCTAAAATACTACACATCCAGTAGATTCTAACAAAATTTATCTCATGATTTTTGGATCACTAAAACCCTAGATTCCTATTTTTCCAACTTATACAAAAATCAGTGACAAAATAATAAAAATAAATTTCACTTCGGACGACTGGGCCGGCCCGGAAACGAAACTCGGCCCACAACGCACACACCCGCGCGCTCGGCCCGCTCAGCGCCCCTGCCCGCGCGCGACGCTGACGGGTGGACCCTCGCGGTCAGCGACCGAAGACAGGGGAGCCGGCGTCCCGCGAGCTCCGGTGAGCTCGAGCTCGCCGGAGAAAGGCTCGCGCGGCCAACCGAATGCGGTCTCGTGCTCTCCGTCACCCGGCGCATTGATTGGTGCCCGTAGGATGGATAGGGATGGGGTGGAGAGGGCCTGCCACCGTGCGCGGCGGCCGATGACATCCGGTGGCGGCGCACCGTCGCCGGTGAAGAAGCACGGTGTGGTCTGGGCTCGGTACGAGCTTCACCGAGGCTAGGCGGTTCCGTTTTACTAGTAAGGGAAGATGGAGAGGGACCCGAAGCACCCCGACCACGGTGAGGTCCCATGGCGGGCTCCGGCGACCCCTCGGAGGCGGAGAAGAAGGCAATGCAGCTCACCTTGGGTCAAATCGCGGGGTTCGGTAGGTCCAGGGGGTGGAGGGTGTCGAGGCGGAGGAAATGGCGAGCTCAGGCGGCCGGTGGTGCGGCGTAGCTCACGCTCGAGCTCGCCGGAGGAAAAGGGGAATGGCGGCTCGGTTTTTCCCCTTTGCAGACGAGAGAGGGAAGGAGGAGGAGGGAATGGATGGGTGAGGTCGGAGCGACAGCAGAGGTGCCCTTCTATGCGCTCGGCAGCTGGCCAAGGCGCCAGGTCGCGCGCGGCGCGTGGAGGACACGCGGCGGAGGCCGCCTGCCCCCGGTCGGACATGCACCGAGTTCAGCTTTCTGAACTTCTGAATCGAGGTTTCAGTCATGCCGAGCCTGACAGCGTGACTTTGGCAACCTATAACTCCCAATCTAGGCCGATCTAGTACAATCCGTAGTTAGTAAAGTTGTAGAGGTACATGACGTCTACAAGATTGTCCACTAGAGCTCGAGCTGATTCGGTCTATAATGGAAACTACATGGCCTCAAAGTAGTGCTCGGTGAAACTGAAACCGAGTTCAGCTAATGATACCGACTGACAGCTCATGTTCATGGCCCGATATCTCTTGAACCAATGAGAATCAGGCTTGGGTAATGTTGACAAAGTTGTAGGGCTACATGTGATCTACAAGTTTGTCAATAGGAGTGAAAGCTGGTTTGGCTTGGTTTACAAACTACAAGCTCCTAAAGTAGACACCAGTGAAACTGTAAGGTCAGATTCCAGACTTAGAAAAATTCTAAGTCCTGGAATTACACCACTAGCTAACTTGTGGGCCACTTTTGAGCATGTTGTGGTCACTTTCATGAGATGGTCATATTGAGACTTTTGTTCCTCATGAATTTCTTTACAACTTTGCTTAAGGGTGCTCTTCCATGCAAGGTCTCTAAATTAGACTTTCTAATTGGTCAAACTAGAGCCTTCTATGGTCAAATGGGGGTCAAACTTGTCTTGGAGGGCAATTTTGTAATTTTGGTCAACATGAACCTTGATCCAAATGTTACCCTAAGTATAGCTAAGGTGTGGTAGGTCATGATTGACTACTTTACCTTTTTGTTACACCAACCCTCAAGTATTTTATGGAATCAATCAAACAAACCCTAAACAAACAGATGAATTGCATTACATGAAATACTAAACATGGATTATGCATGTCATGCTTATGCAAATGCAATGCAATTAAGGACTAAACACTTGAGGTGTTACAGACTTCTCCCCACATGTGCATGAGATCCGTTCACTATGTTCCGGATGGTCGGCAGTAGCTCCCTGGCGCGGTCGGCAGTCTTACGCGTGCCTGGGATCCATGCCTCACGCTCTGGACTACTGGTCAGACACGCGCTGGAGTGACTCTAGGATGAAATAACTACTCGCACTTACCATAAAACACCATAAAAATAGAGTTTTCATGACTAAAATCATGACTATGTATTATACAGAGATATAATATCTGGTTCACATGGGCACCAAGTGCTCCACTATAACTTAATGTTTTTTACAAAAGCACCAAGTGCTCTGTTACAACTTAAACTACAAAATGGAAGTTCTTTCTAGCTCTAACCTACTAACTGGTCTGCCTAGTCTCACCATACAGGTCTACGTCAGTAATCATCTTTGCGGCCGTCGCCTGGGAGGTGGCTCTGAGCTACTCTGCCTTCACCTGGTCGGTGTTGCTTGACACACCGGCCTCAAGCCTTTGTAGGTCCACGCCGGAGTAATGTGATTGCACCACAGCTAGGACATGGGCGGCCACGTACTCGCCAGCGTCACGGATGTATTGTTTGAACTAGGTCCATGAGCTCTGGCGCTTCTCGACGATGGCCTCTGGTCGGGTTGGTCAGTCGGTTGGCCCCTCTTCAGGTTCCATGCTGATCAGGTCTAGCACAGGCTTGATTCCTTCTTCCATCGCCTTGCACTTGGACGCTAAGTGGTCCTTCTCCTTTATCAGCGCCTCTAGGTGTGTCTTTGTGTTTTGGCGTTCAACTGCACTCAAGCATAAGACCATGCTGAGCATGATGAATAATAGTGAAGGGAATCAACAACTGAGTTGTCTATAACTTACTTGAGAAGTCCTTATCCAGCTTGGTCACCCACTCCTTCAGCTTGGTGTTCTCGCTGGTCAGGTGAGCAACCTCGTCTTTGTGCTCCTTGTTGAGCTGGTCATTTTTCTCCACCAGCTCCTTGTTGCTTTTTGCTAGCCGAGCTAGCTTGTCAACAAGAAGCATCTTCTCTGCCTCCATGCCTGCCGAGCAGAGCGTGGTTTGTCAACAAGTCGTAAGGAGAACAATGCACGAAGATTTTGTCATATACCTTTCTTTTCCTGGTCAAGGCGGTGGCGCTGCTCATCTACGCCGGCCTGCAGTGTGTCCCGTTCATTCTGGGCCTGTTGTAGCATCTCTTGTCGATGCACTACGTCCTCTTTCAGGGCTCTGTTTTCTTCCACGGTTGGGGTGATAGTATCAAAGCACCGTTTTTGGTACTTCGATGTTCTCTCATTGCTCTGCAATATAATGAAGGATTAGTAATAGCAATTTCTACAAAAGCCTAATAGGGTTGCATCGGGTTTTCAGCGCTCTTACCTTTATTTGGCCCATCAGGTCGTCAACGGTTCGCTGTAGTTTACGGACGGCTCGGTCTGAGTGGTCTTCTTCATAGAACACCCACTCGTCGCCCTGCTTCCTTGCAACACGGATGCATTGAGGCACCACTTTTCTTCTTCTGGGTAGACGATTTACTTAATCTTCGCCTCCTCCTCAACCGCAGCGGCTTTGACTACTGGAGCCTCTGTAGCAAGGTTCCCGGTGCCGCTCTTGTCGACCACTACAACGCCCATTATGCCACCTGAGGTGGCACTAGGCTCCTCGACAGTGGGTGCGGGCTCTTCTTGCTGCTACTCTGTGGTGTGCTAGTTGGTAGTGGTGCTAGATCTAGCACGCTCCTCTACAACACGGCTGCTCTCCCCGACTGATGGCGGTTGGCTGCCAGTGGGGTACTCCACATCTTCCGTGGACTCCGGCCTGCACCAACCTAATAAGCTACTATCTTAGGATAATAACAAGGGGTTATAAAACTACTTACAGTTCTAAACGCCTTAATGCGGCCCTAAACGGCTGGCCGCTCTGGCTCTCACTCCCCGTGGTGCGGGTACCAGCCACATGGCTGTTGCTCGCTTGCTCCTTCCTGGCTTGAACACCCATGAAGACTGCTGAGCCAGTTCGCCCCATGTTTGGTGTGGGCGCCCTTGGAGGCATCACTGCTCGGGGAGGTGTTGCTGCTCGGGGCGGTGTGGGTGCCCTTGGAGGTGTCTCTGCTCGAGGTGGTGTGGGCACCCTTGGAGGTGTTGCTGCTCAGGGAGGAGTGGGCACCCTTGGTGGCGTCGGCGCGTGGGGCATACTCTGCGCCCTCTACCGACGTGCCAGTGGCATTTCATCCTTCTCTTCCTCATCATTGGTCAAGCTAGCCATGACTTTATGTTGTTTTCAGCTGCTCTCCTCATTGTCAATAATCAAAGGACCCTCCGTGCCTAGGGGGTCAGTGGACTTCCTCTTCTAGGAAGGCCCTTCTACTGCAGGGCGCTTCCTGACTGCCTTCCTCGTCACGCGGGGTTCCCGCGCATCCACGCCGACCGGCCAGTCATCGGTGGGCACATTGGAGATGTACACAGCTGTCCGGTCCTAGCCATGGATCTTGCAAGCATCAGATTAAGCATTTTGGTTACAAACCAGCAACTATCAGATATCGAATTGACACTTTGAATGACTTTGGACATACCGGTGGTGGCGGCGCTGTCAATTTGTACGTCTTCATTGTGTTCAACAGAAGGTGGTATCCCGACAAGTCGAACAGTTGCACCAACCACCAGTTCACCTCCTCGCGCGAGAGGTTCCTTGCAGACTCCCTAGTGGGGTCACTTGACCCTGAGTACTCATACAGTGGATGCACCCGCTCCTTGCAAGGTTGTACCTGCCTACAGATGAAGTTTAATGCCACTGTTGGCCCGTCGTGTCAGTTCCTGTCAAACATCCCGAGCAGCTCTTCAACCTGCACCATTTTGGCGTTGGACGGCCTTGCCGACTAGATCTCCTGCTACTCTGGGATCTGAGCAACATCACAGGCGACAAATGGTTCCTACTCTTGCTGCACGTAAAACCATTTCTTGTACCAATCCCTTGTGGATGAACTCAGGGGCACATTTAGATATTCGGCTTTCATCCCTTCCCGTAAGTTCAGGTACGCTCCTCCAGCTACCTTGGATCCTCCTGCACCTCCTTTCTTCTTGAGGTAGAAAAAGTGCCACCACAGATTGAAATGGAGCTGGATGCCAAGATATGCTCACAGAGGGTGATAAAGACGGACATGGCAAGAACGGAGTGGGGTGGAGATTGTAGATGCTAACCCTATAGTAGTCGCAAAGCTTTCACAGAAAGGGGTGGCAAGGATTTCCAAATTCGCACCAATAGAAATCTTCAAAGACAACAATTTTCCATGACGGGGGTCTAGATAGTTCTCACCGATTGAAGTCCTCCACCCATCGATTGGGGCCTCGGCCATTACGCCTATGGTGACAAGCTTCACGAGGGTGGCCTCCATGCTCACTGATTTGTTCCACTCCGCCATCATCAACTGCGCTCTTGCTCCACGGCCCCCGCACGCCATCCTTCTTCTCTTCTTCGGCTGCAGAACGCGGCTGCGGTGTGTGGGGTCGTGTCAGAGTAGCTAGATCTGGCAGCGATGTGTTGTGTGGGTCTAGATCTAGGTTTTGGATTAACGGACACAGTGGCGCTAGAACTGGCGAAGAAGGCAGAGCGAGCGATATGGAAGACAAACTGACGTGAAGTGGATGTAGTGGGAGAAGTGGGGCGCTACCACATGGGTATTTATAAGAGTAGAATGACCCTTTGACTTCCAGGGTTTTTAGGTAACTGCGCCCAATGCGCCGCTTCCGCTCCCTCAATCATTATCTCCAAGCGAGCCTTTGTGTGGGCATTGACTGTGGTTGCAGACCCCAAAGTGGGCATGTTTCACCGTTTCTTCAATGCGGTCCAATTCTAGCGTGCCAATGTGTTTTGTGGCCCCACAGCTGAGCTGGGGACTGTTACGTGGCAGATCTACCTGTATGCATCAATTGTCCACGGCTGAGCTGGGGACTGAATCTGCAGCAGAGCTGCGAAGTGGGCCCACAACTGAGTTGGGGGTCATCTTGCAGCGGAGCTGGGGGCTGCCATGTGGCAGAGCCATGGGCTATTTTTAGAGCCTACAACTATGTTGGGGGACATCTTGCAGTAGATCTGGGAGTTGCCATATGGCAGAGCCATGGGTTTTATCCACGACAGAGCTGGGGACTGGGCCCATAGCAGAGCTAGGGACTGTGCTGTGACAGAGCCACGGTGCGTAATTTCAACTAAGTTGGGGATGTTGCTCTTTGGACCCTGGCACCACATGACCAAGTCACCTACTGTCAGGCTCTTTTTTTTGAGGGAATGTCAGGCTCGGGGACTAAGTGGGCACACTTCACCTTGCAGTGAGTGTGCTTATTTAGTTTTGGTTTGTTTTTCTTTTAGACCCTGGCACCACGTGATCAAGTCACCTGCTGTCAGGCTTGGGGACTAAGTGGGCACACTTCACCTTGCAATGAATGTGCTTAACTTTTTTGCACACATGATTTGTTGCATAGTGCTAGAGCGCGCGACCCCTATCGTAACACAACTAGATCCTAAGGATCTCATCTCTTGATATTATGGCAGAGCCAATGGTGCCACGCATCATTAACTTTCCACAATGAAACTTAAGTGGGCACACTTCATCAAAGATGAACTGTTTTTCTTTTTTCTTAGAGCACCATGCATTTTTTTGACAAGGCGTTCTTTGAAAAGTGCGGTGGTCGGCTATCAGATGAACTGGTCAGAAGGGTGGGAATATTCCCCGGCAGACCACCCTGCTGGTCGAGAGCTTCAGGACTTCAAGCCTCACTGGTCGGAGAAGGTCAAGATGGCGTGTTGCTTCAAAATACATGGTGCTCAGGGACTAGCTATGGGGGTATAGACCCGTATACCCTCATGGCTCCACAAGGGCCGTGTTAGACAAGGTGGCCCAACTCGCCAAAAAGGGCCACGCGGGTCTCTAAACTACTTAGCGAACCATGCGGAGCAAGCAGAGACTACTTGATGATTAAGGAAACAAAGTCGGTTAGGATAGATATCGTATCCTTCACAGATACAACGGTTGTAATCGTCTAGGATTAGATTTCTTAGATCTGTAATCTTGCCCCCCGTACTATATAAGGTGAGCAAGGACCCCCCTCAAAACATATCATCATCATCATCACATATCAATACAATCCACAAAGACGCAGGACGTAGGGTATTACGTAGTTCGCGGCCTGAACCTAGATAAACCTTGTGTTCATCTTGCTTCACCATCTCGTTCATTATCTTGCACACCTCCACCGATAATCTACTACCGTGGGCATACCCGTCGGTAGACTGCCGACCACATCTTGTCGACACCACTCCTCACTAGAATAGTGACCGATGTTCCAAATCTTGAAGGTATCTCAAGAACTTGTGGGAGAAGTCCTTATCCTTCACTTCTTCTTCAAGTGCTTTGAGATCATTGACAAGAACTTAAATCCTATGGAACATCTCCGGTACACTCTCATCATCCTTCATCTCAAAGCTTGCAAACTTCTCCTTAAGAATGTATGCCTTGGAACCCTTCACGGCTTGAGTGCCCTCAAATGACTCCTCCAACTTCTTTCATGCCTCATTAGCTCTCACAATGTTCTTGATTTGCTCAAATGTTCTCTCATCCAAAGCATCACGAATGGCACTAAGAGCAATGTTAGTGTTTTGGAGTAGTACTTCTTCGATGGCGGTGGGAGCCTCTTTATTAGCAATCTCAATCTTGGTCTCCAGCACCTTTCTATTGATTGACTTGATGTATGTTGCCATCTTAGCCTTTCAATAAGAATAATTGGAGCCATCAAATTAAGGTGGCTTCTTGATGTTGTTGATTTGAGCCATTTTGACACCGAAGGTTGTTAAGCCTCAAATCACGGTGACCACGGCTCCCATACCATTTGAAAGGTCCTAATGGCTAGAGGGGGTGAATAGCCTATTAAAAATTCTACAACAACACTTAGCAAACCGGTTAGACAAATATGAGGTGAAGCGAATGTTGCGCTAGCCTACTAAAAGTGCAAGCCACCTACCACAATTCTAGTTTATATAGTCTCTATCAACACAATAGCTATGTCACTACACTAAGTTAGTGAGCTCCCAAAGACTAACTAAAGAGCCTCACTAACCACTATACCTGACGCAAGCTAGCTCTCAAAACTAGTTACACTAAAGAGCTTAGCTTACACATTAGGAACGTAGATGCAAGAGGGGATGGTGATGATTATACCGCCGTGTCGAGGAATTAAGCCAATCACAAGATGGATCCAATCAATCAATTACAAGATAACCAATGAAATCCTCGGACAAGATGACATGCTAATTTTTTACCGAGGTTCACTTGCTTGCCGGCAAGCCAGTCCTCGTTGTGGTGATTCACTCACTTAGAGGTTCACGCGCTTATAGGCATCACACGCCAACCGGCAATCGGGTGCTGCACAACCAACACAAGATGAGGATCACGCAAGCCACGAGCAATCCACTAGAGTACCTTTTGGCTCTCCATCGGAGAAAGGTCAAGAACCCCTTACAATCACCATGATCTGAGCCAGAGATAAGCACCTTCCTCCGCTTGATGATACTCGCTGCTCCAAGCCGTCTAGGTGCTGGCAACCACCAAGAGTAACAAGCAAATCCCGTAGCGAAACATAATCACCAAGTGTCTCTAGATGCAATCACTCAAGCAATGCACTTTGATTCACTCTCAATCTCACAAAGATGATGAATCAATGATGGAGATGAGTGGAAGGGCTTTGGCTAACATCACAAGGTTGCTATGTCAATGCAAATAGCCAAGAGAGTGAGCTTAGCCAACCAAACACCTTTTATAGAGGCTCCATCGAAATAGAGTTGTTAGGCTCACAGAGCAGCCCATAGTGCATCGACCGGACACGCTGGTCGGGGTGACCAGATGCACCTAGGCCAGCGTCCGGTCATCGGATCAGCGCCACGTGCCCCCTACATTTGATGTTGTCCGCGTGATCCTAACTGCTAGTTAGCCTCGCGTCACGCGATAAGTCACGACCGGATGTGTCGTCCCGAAGACTAGATGCACCGGTGCCAAGTCAGCCCACGCATGCGTGCCACTGCCACGCCGTGATCAGACACGCCGCTCTCTATGAGATCCTGGCATTAGGTCACTTCCAGTAAGCATCCAGAGGCAAAAAAATCACGACCGGACACGTCAGATGCACCTCAACCGAACCTAGGACAGCGTACGGTCAGTCCTTCTTCTTTGCACGCCAAACCATTCGACCAACGTTAGCATGTGTCACTTGTGACCGGATGCAGGCCTTGCGCGTCCGGTCACTTTCACTGTGATGTGTTCGGTCACTGAACTGACTGAGCCTGAGCGTGCCAACACTTTTATAAATGACCGGACTGACCACCTCAGCGTCTGTTCTGTAACACCCTCGGTGTTACCACGTTAGCAAGTCACTAAACATTTCATGAGCATCATGTTTAAAGTATTATTGCATGAAATCATTAGTGTAAATAAGGTCTCGCAACTTAAAGCACTCAATGAAATGTTAAAATGAAAGCTTATGATATTGCGTTTTATATCAAGTAGGGGTGTAAACCAATTTTTACTAAACAAAAATGCTATAGAACATACTGTTGGCGCCTTAATAAAGTTTGAAGTACGATTTTGGTAGAAGATGGTGCACCTTTGTTCTTAGCAAAGTAAGGATGCTAGCTTATGTTGTTATTGACTTAGAAATCTAACTTGAAAACAAAAGCAGTCAAAGACTTAAGAGGATTTTCAGTTCAAAAACAGTTTGACACACTCAAGTTCACGATTTAATTTTGAGAAATCTAGTGCAGTAGTGGTGTCGGATTTTGGCTCCTTTAGGTAGTCTAAGGTACCCTCTTGGGTTTGGTCAAGACGGTTAGTCTCAGGTCGAGTTAGGTTGATTTTTGGGCGTGCTTTAAAATTCGTGCATAGAAGTCGACTTGGACTGTTAGGCCGATGTTCGCGGTCACCACGTCGGTCGCTCTGAGCGCGCGCTGCCGCATCGGGCCGACCGCGCCCGCTTTGCCTGACCACCTCGGGACAGGTCACGACCAGCTGCTGCTACTACTCGCGTAGCTGAGCGCCGCGGCCACCTGCCCGCGCGCTGCCGCGCTGCCTACTGCGAGCGCTGTCCCTGCCGCACGCCATGATGCAGCCTTTGCCGCTGCCACCGCGTCTGCGCCCTGCGTCGCTGCCCGCTGTTCTGTGTACTCTGCGCCCATCGAGCACGCGGCCTAGACCGTCAACCACGTCTCGCAAGGGGCAGGGCCGTACCTAACCAAACCGGCCATTTCATCTGCCATTTTGACCACCGGAGCCGCGCCATCAATTTGGCATGGAGAAGGCTCCATCGTCCGCGTCGACTCGTCTAGGGCTCCGCCTGCAGGTCGTCTAGCCTTCCGGCCCCGCACCGCCTTGACTGGTGTCTGGCCGAGCACCAATTTTGGCGTTGCTCGCTGTCTGGCCAATAAAGCCGCAACGGCTTGAGTCGAGAGCAGCCGACCATCCCATTCCGCTCGCGTTCAATTGGCTGCACCGCAAGCATCGCCCACACTTTACCTTCACCCCGCGCACCCTTACCGGATCGCTACCGCCACCTGGGCGCGGCTGACGCGATTGTGCCGCCACAGTGCGCTGCCGCAACTCTCAGGTCGCACGTGGCCAGCCTCCTCCGTCGCTCTACAGCTTCAACGAGCGCTGCAGCCAGGTCCTAGGTATGCCTTAGATGCTCTAGCGCTCGCCAATTGGCTTCGTGGTGGACTTGGGTGGCCGGAACGGTCACGCCACCGCCGCCCATGGCCGCTCGTTGTGGCCACCGGTCCCGCGAGCTCTGTTGCTCCTGTGCCTCCGCCTAGGGTAGGCGCTTAGGCCATAGATGCTGGTCGGCTCGTTATCTGGGCCGGTGGGAGCCTGAGGTGGCTGGGGTGGCCGAGCAATGCCGGCCGGTGCTGCTCCAGCAAGCTCGGGGCGTCGGGGACCGACCGGTTGTGAAGACGAGTTTGTACGAGGGTTTTTGTGCATAGTGGCTGACTGTGACAATAGGGCGTATATGAGTCGCGAGTTTTTGCTGAAGTACGAGGACTCTTTTGCAAGAGTGCCAGCGCGCCTGCGGGCTTTTCCCGCATGGGCCGTGTGGGGGCCGCCTGTCGCGCACGCGCGCGGGAAGGCCGAGCAGCGCTCTGGGCCGAGGGAGTTGCGCTGGTGGGCCACATCGGGGAAAGTCATTTTTCCTTTTCAAGCAAATTAAGAAATGTTTCCTAAATTGGTTTTGACATTATATTTGGTGTGTTATAATAAATCATGTAGGTGTCCTAAAATCATGAAATAAATTTTGTTAGACTCCTGGAAATAGGCTCTATTTGTCGGTATAATTAGTTGTGCTTATATTATGTTGACTTTAGGAACCATCAAATTAATCAAGAATGCTTAATTTTACGAAGGTAGTATTTGTAAGAATTTTTGTGGTAAAACCATGATAGCGGTGACCTTGAGAATTTTATAGTAGGTTCTTGGAGCTATTATGTACTTGATGTAAATTTTATAGCCCTAAACAAGACTGTTAGGTATGTAGCTATATATATTTTAACAATTAAAAGGAATGAGAACATAGTAGTGATTTATAAATAAAACGCTTGGTGGTAAGCTTAATCTTAGTTTGACAAGGGTGATAGATAGTTAATAGCTTGGCCATTAGAGCTATCTTGTTAGTATAGTTTATGTGTTCTAATTTTAAGAGTTGTTGTTGCCTAAATACTAAATTGTTGCATCATCATCATCGCATGCATGTAGAGAACGAGTTGGTGGAGTTCATCACCTCGGGAGATTAGGAGTACAAGGAGATTGTCGAGGAGTACGAGGAGGAGATTCTCGTACCGGAGGAGATCCCGGAGCCATCACTGACTGACTTCGCTGACATCCCGCCTGCCCAAGGCAAGCCCCGGTGCATAACCCTTATTTTTGCAAATCATTATATATATATATATATATGTTGTGCATTTACGTTACAGGAATCTTATGATACCCACATGCATATATCTATATCTACCCATGAGTCTTACTAGCACAGGATCGTGTAGCTGCTTTGCTTAGGTTTACCGGTAGCGTGAGTAACCTGTCGTTACTCACAATAGATGGTTATTATTGTTATTACATTCATGATGAGATGATGTAAAAGGAAATGGTGACCGGGCAGGGATATGGTATGGGCATTGGTGGGTGTAACAGGTTGTGTCCCGCGGCCACGGGGCATAGCTTGGTTGCACTATTTCCCTGTCCGTGTCAATTAAGGACCGTCTGTTGCATGGACCCTGGTCAAGTCACAGATTTATTATCCCGAGCACATACTTTCTTATGGGAGCAGGAAGGCTTGTTACTCTCTTGTCATGGGCTCCGGCTCTTTCTGGACCGACTGATTGGAGGCGGGGATAGGTGGAGGTCTAAGCACCACTTTGAGGCCGGGCCTCAAGTGTGGGAGTTTGGAGTCCAAGTTTGGACGGGGACCTAGAACCCGTGACAGGAGTGGAATGGGTTGGTCTCGCGTGTGCCTAGAGTGCAAGCGAGGCGTGTGTTTTCCGGGGTACCCAGCTGGGCACATTGATTCGCGAATCGCCGTTTCTGCGTGACGGTACGGCTTGACTACGATCTGGCACCGTAGTAAGAACTGACATATGAAAGATGGAAAAAATGCTTTTGATTGCTCCATGCTTGTTTGATGATAGAACAGGTGCTTACATAGCAGGTGGAAAAATAAAATTTAACATGGCTGCTAATAATCAAATGAAATAAGGACTCACTCTTAGTATTGCTTTCCGCAAACAAGAACCACAAGCCATAAGCCTATCATAATCCTTGAGAGTTGGGAATTATATTCCCAGTCGGGTAAGTCTTGCGAGTACATTGTGTACTCAGGGTTTATTTACCCTTGTTGCAGGTGCTGCTTGAGAAGCTAGCTGTTGTGTGGAGGATTCTTCTGGTGGGCACAGACAGATCCTTATACTGCTCCGCTAGATGTTGTTTATTTCCACTATTTAATTTACTGCACTCTGAACTTGGTACTGTAATAAAGAATTTCTGAGACCCTTGTTGTATGAAATGGATTAAGTATTGTAAGCTTGTACTCATTATTGGATCCCGGGTGTAAAATTGTGGAACGCTTCGAGTTCTCCCGTTGGGTGTGCTCGACAGAACTGCTTGACTTGGCTCACTTTTTGGGGTACTTAGTGTCTAGTGGAAGACAGCGCCTCTAAAAGTGTGTTAATTCAGGCGGTTCTGCCGCATGTTCACCTCAGGTTCAGCGTCCAATCACTGATTTTCAGTGAAAAACAACTCCTCCACTTCACCAGCTTCTCCACCTTTGCTCAAATGTACCAACCACCAAGTGTATCACCTTGTGCACATGTGTTAGCATATTTTCACAAACGTTTTCAAGGGTGTTAGCACTCCACTAGATCCAAATGCATATGCAATGAGTTAGAGCACCTAGTGGCACTTTGATAACCGCATTTCGATATGAGTTTCACCCCTCTTAATAGTACGTCTATCGATCCTAAATGTGATCACACTCACTAACTGTCTTGATCACCAAACCAAGCTCCTATCAAGTTTTACCTTTGCCTTGAGCTTTTTGTTTTTCTCTTTCTTCTTTTCCAAATCCAAGCACTTGATCAAAATGGCCACCACATCATCATCATGATTTCCACCATTGCTCCTCTACTTAGAATAGTGCTACCTATCTCATGATCACTTTGATAAACTAGGTTAGCATATAGGGTTTCATCAATTCACCAAAACCAAACTAGAGCCTTTAGAGGTGTTGCACGAACCTCATCCACACAATTAGACACCGCAAGAACCTACCCACAAGTGAGGTAACTCAATAACACGAGCAATTTACTAGAGCTACCTTGCGGTGCTTCACCGGGGAAGGTGCAAGACCCCTCACAATTACCGAAGCCGGCAACGAACAATCACCAACATGTGTGGAAGCTCCTCCACTACTCTAAGCCATCTAGGTGGCGGCAACCACCAAGAGTAACAAGAAATCCACAGCCACAATGATCCCCAAGTGCCACTAGATACAATCACTCAAGCAAATGCACTTGAAATAACTCTCAATCTCACTATGATAATGAATCAATGATAGAGATGAGTGAGAGGTGTTTGCTTGGGCTCACAAGGATGTCAAGTATGTCAAAGTACCAAGAGAGTGAGCCAAGGGCCAACCAAAGCACTTAAATAGGGAGCCCCAACGAATAGAGCCATTGGCCCCCTGCTAGTACTGAAAACGTGCTGATTGGACGCGCAGGTGGATCATGACCGGACACAAGCGCCAATGTCCGATCAACCACCGCCGTCCACGTGTCGCCTCCCATTAAACCTCAGCCATCAGAACCCAACGGTCAAGTCTCAGCGCAGTGCTCGTGTAGTTAAGTGACAACTGGACTTGCTGCTCAAACGACCTGACGCGCCACTGAGCCGAGTCCGATCATTTCGAGAGACAATCCAGAGCACAAAAATAGTGATAGGACGCGTCAGGTTATCGTCGACCTGACGCGCCCCAGTGTCCGATCAACACACTGCACCTTTGTGCGCTCGCCTAAGGCTGACGTCAGCACGCAACTAACGCGAGCCCTGCGCGTCCGATCGTGTCAACGCGCCTCCTCACAAATTGTGACATGACGTGCCGGTGTAACGAGGACCAGCGTCCGATCGCGCCACCCAAGCTACTTCTCCTCTGCGCCAACTGACCTGACACACCACGCACATCCGAGGCTAGCGTCCGGTCCCAACTTCTCACTCTCGGCCAGCCGCAGCGCCGCCGCCTATAAATGACCAGACACGCAGGTCACTCCGACTGCAGCATCCGATCGTGGACTTTTAGCTCCTTTTCTTTTTCTGAGTCCACAACCACTTCGCCCTTGCTTTCAACTTGCTAACCATAAAGTGTCGAACTTGTGTGTACCTGTGTTAGCATTTTTTAAAAGCATTTTACAAGGATCAAAGTTAGCACACTAGGTTCCTAAATGCATATGCAAGAACAATGTCACCTAGTGGCACTCGATAACAATTTAGTCAAATATTTCCCCTCTTTATAGTACGGCTATCGATCCTAAACGTGAACACACTCTCTACAGTGTCTTGATCACCAAAAACAAAACATATCATATACCTTTGCCTTGATCACTTTGGTTTTGTTTTTCTCTTTCTTCTTTTCCAAGTTGGAGCTTGATCATCTTCATTTCATGTCCACCTTCATCACCATGGACC
Organism: Saccharum hybrid cultivar R570; assembly: GCA_038087645.1. NCBI lineage: Eukaryota > Viridiplantae > Streptophyta > Magnoliopsida > Poales > Poaceae > Saccharum > Saccharum hybrid cultivar. The sequence goes on along the minus strand of JAQSUU010000005.1, from coordinate 7,988,745 downwards.
TCTAACTTGCTCTATCACTTGTCAGCCTGGGCGTTCGGTTTTAACCGACGCTTCGGTTCGGTTTTTCGGTTTCCCATAACTTCGGTTTCTAGGAACTGAAAGCCGATCGGTTCATAGGAAAACCAGAAACCGACGACTTTGGTTTCGGTTTTTTACTTTGGTTTTTCGGTTTAAACCGAACCGACCGATCAGACAATCAGCACAGTACGCTGAATCCAAATATTACACATACAGATGCTGCATAGATGCAGAAATAGAGACTCAGTGTACCAACTGATAAGAATGAATGGAGAGGTAAAAAAGAAGCAAATCAACACGAACTGAACTGATAAGAATGGAAGAACACACTCACGTTGGAGGACAGCTCTGTTGTTGTCGCCGTTGTAGTTGCCGAGGGGGCCGATGGGCGATGGGGAGGTCGCCGGGGCTCCGGCGTTCCCTGTTGTCGATCCCGCGCGCCGTTGTCGGCCTGCTGCCCCGCGGGCCTCTATGGCCTATGGCCCGCTCCCGCGCGCCGCTCCTCGCCTGGCACCGCGAGACCGCGACACCGCCGCCGCCGCCGCCGCCTTCGAGTGTTAGGTTTAGGGTTTGGACTTTGGAGTGTGATGTCTGATGTGCGTGGCTGCGTGCGGGGGGATTTGCGGCTGTGCTGTGCGCCTGTGAAGTGGACGAGGTGGGCTGTGGTTGTGCTCTTTCGTTGCTTGGGCTGGAGTGTGGAGTGACTTCTACTACTACACCTACACGGTACACTGGCCTGTAAGTGTATACATCGGTTATTCGGTGCTTCGGTTCGGTTGCATGCTGAAACCGAAGTCGAAGCCGACAACCGAACTTTGATTATTTCAAAACTGAACACCGAACCAAAAACCGAACAAACCGAAACTTCAATTCGGTTCAGGTCGGTTTGGGTCGGTTATCGGTTTTTTGCTTCAAAGTGCCCAGGCTGAACCACTTGGATTGGACCACATTATCTAATTCACACTCTTAGATCAAAAGTTAGTCCTAGGTTTCATCAATTATCCTAAACCAAACTAAGGCTTTCAATTGTCCGACAAGATGCTCCTAGTGAATGCCGAGAAAACATTAGGGGCTGAGATCAATGATGCATACACTAAAACTGCAGAGGTCCAGAAGACACTAGGTCAAAAGCGATTTTCAAAGCTCACATGTGTCTTGTTGACCAAAGAGTAAAATGCATGAGTATTTTGTAGGGTGTTTGATACCTGTGACTAAGTTTTAGCCCCTGTCACATTGGATGTTTGGATGCTAATTAGAAATATAAAATATAGACTAATTACAAAACTAATTGCATAAAGTGTGACTAATTCATGAGACGAATCTATTAAGCCTAATTAGTCCATGATTAGCAAATGTGATGCTATAATAAACATATGCTAACCATGAATTAATTAGGCTTAATAAATTCATCTCATGAATTAGTCATAGCTTATGCAATTAGTTTTATAATTACATCATGTTTAGTCCTCCTAATTGGCATCCAAACATTCGATGTGACAAGGACTAACTCTTACATTTGTCTTATGATGTCATCTAGGCCCCTGAACTCTCAAAGTGTATCTTTATGTATCCAAACTTATCTAGAGGCATCATCTAAGTCCAAGGCTCTCAAAATTTTATTTTTTAGGTCCTCAAACTTGTCATAATGTGTCACCTTGGTTCAAACAAGCTGTAACCAGCAACCCACGTGTTGGTTTCTAGACTCTAGCGTTCCATCATTATCTCCCTCTCTTCTAGCTGAATCTCCATGTTCTCTCCCTCTCTACGCATTCAAATCTAGTGTGGCATCCTCACCAACTCACCATCCCCACCCCATGTATGTCTTCATCATCCTCGACATCAAATGCCGCGACATCATTAGTAGTGATGGCGACAAGTCTAGCTAGTGCTTCTTAGACGAAGGAGGTAGGCAAACGATTGTTTTGCCATTAAGTTTCTTCCCCGGTCAAGAATAAGGTATGAATTCTAACTGTTGTGGCATGTGGTATCGTGACACGGAGTAGAACACGTCTATTTAGACCTAATAAATGATACAACATAGCAGGCTCAGGGACCTAAATGATACACCGACAAGTCTAGGGATCTAAAATAGCATTTTGTTAGTTTGGAATTTAGATGATATACAAAGATAAGTTTGATGGCCCAGAAATGCGTTTTAAGTGTTTGGGGATCTGGGTGCATAACGGGACAAGTTCAAGGACCATCTATCTGTTTTTGACACTCCTGCAGAAGTCACCGAAGAGGATGAATGGGCCTGAAATACGTGCTCCAGTCCAGGAGCTGATTGCAGAAACTGCAGATTGACTGATCCAAGCTCATTCACTGTATCCAAGTACGAACCACAGGTGCAAAGATTAGGATACACAGGATGCACATTGCAAACACGTCTATGGTTCCATTTACAGGGGTACAGGAGAATCGTGTGTGGCTGTTTCGCATGGCTGCCTAAATACTACAGACAAATAAAACCCGCAGCACCCAGCGTCTTGCAGCGATACGTGAACTGGAATACAGATGCTGTATCGCAGAGGTTTTTTTTTTCAGTCGGCATTGTGTTGAGAAGCACTGCACTGGATTGATGCTGTGCGCCCAAAAATCAAAATCAAATGGAGCTGTTTGGTGGCGCCATTGTTCCTGGCGCTGTTTATACACAGATTTGCAGTTGATTTCAAAAGCAATCGCAATCCGACGACGATGCAGTTGATTTCAGAAGACAAAGATGGTGCTCGAAACAAAATACAGGCAGTGCTTCTCCAATGAGTCCAGTTCTGCTATCATGCACTAAAGAAAACAGGGAACTGGGCACTGTTCCCGTGCGGATCAGCAGACGAATAACTGGTTAGCGTAGCGAGATGCCTATTGTATCCATCTTGCATCTCAACAAGGTCACAAAGATGTTTCTCCTTTTTCAGATGGAGTATGAAAAATCCATCAGATGGTTATTCTGCCATACTGACGAAGTAACTAAATCCCTTTCGCTATATACAGCACCTTCCTTTTACAATCAGATGCTCTAGTACAAGCTTCGTTAATGATTGATCAATGGAAGTCTGGCTGCCCGGTTGAGGTCAGGCACCGGTGCCACATCCGACTGTTTGGATCGACAAACCTTGTGGATTTGATGACTTCTGGTATCGGCAAGTAAACATTGTGTGTGTTGCACACCCCGGTTGTGATGCCGCTAAAACCCGCAAAGGCACCATGAACCTGCAGGATTTACACAGAACGACAAATGGTTAGGAACGAAAAATGCAGGATTTTGTCATGAGGCAGAGAGGCAGCAAGGAGAAATGATATCTTACAGCATTCTGACCAAGCACGGTGCACAGGATGGCATCAGATGCATTGGCACGCACAGCGCGGAGCATGTACGTGGGATCAATATACTTGACATCAGAATGAACTCCTATATCCTTGAAACGGGACTTGATCTGTGGCATGGCACGACTAAAGTTAAATAAGGTTCATCAACTGTAAATCCAACACAGGTAAAGCCATTCCATGCCCATTACAGTGGCTGAAGATTAAACTGGACTAACCTTCTGCTGAAGGTGGACACCAATGTCACTAAGAACCATGTTCCCTGATGCGTCAGTTGCATTTGACTTTTGAAAATATTCCTGAAAATGCATCAGAACATTACTTCTTGAACAATTTGTATAACCCAACATATAGAAAAGAGAATTACTTAAACTGGATTTCTCATATTATACACGAGCAACCACAGTAACAACATAAAAGACACCCAAACTGGTGCTAGAGGTAACACGATTATCTTTTAATGCAATAGGATCTAACCTGTCCTGCTCCTTCAGCAACACAAACCAGAGCAAATCCCTTGGTCTCTATCAAGTGCTCGAGATGTCGAAGAACTCCGTTCGGTCCATCAAGAGTGAATGGTACCTTCATTTTGGTTACCAATGATTTAGATTAACCAGTGTGGTACATGGGGATGCATAAACAATAGAAGAGTTCGGGCATGTTTGGATTGCAGCCTAAGGTTGCCACAACTAAGCTTAGGCAGTCACAGTTTTCTTTGTCAGTGTTTAATCAGCCTAACTTCTTAGGGCCTGTTTGGATCCAGGGAGCTAACAGTTAGCCCTTATTTTTGGATGCCAAATAAGAGGGCTAAACATGGGCTAATTGGTGGTTAGAACCCATTGGCCCATATTTAGCCAATTATCACAAGATTTGCTAATTTTTAGCCTTGGGATCAAAAGAAGGGCCTTAGTCATTTGGCCCACCTGTCATAGACTGAACCAAACGTGCTCTTCATACCTCAGGTATCAGACAGATATCTACTTGGCCACTTGACAGGGAGGCATGCATTGTGATGAAGCCGCTGCTTCTTCCCATCAGCTTGACCAATCCAATGCCATGAAATGCAGAATGTGCCTAAGTCCAGTAAAATGTTAACCACAGGCACTCTGTGCATACATTTCATAAGATTTATATTTATATGTGCTTGATAAACCAAGATGTTGCTGAAGGAATCACCTCAATGTATGCAGAGTTGATAGCTCTTTGTGCAGCTTCCACTGCAGTATCAAATCCAAAGGTCTTGTCCATCAGTAATATGTCGTTGTCAATAGTTTTGGGGACACATACAATTGATACCTGCAGTTTTCTCTTGCGGCACTGCATTAAGAATGTTGTGGCATAAGTAGTCATGGAAGTATGAGCCATTCACTCATGCTATATTTATCCAGAACAACAAATTTTTAATACTATATGAGAGGAACTCAGATAAGCTACCTATTCATTACAATGAACATTGGTTTCAATAATACCTCATCATGTATAGCATTAGCTCCAGCATGTGTTCCATTTCCACCAAGTACAAAGAGCATATCAAGCCTCCTAGCCTGAATGTGGCATGTCGAAATTAAGTTGATGAGTCTTTCAGTTAGTAATTATTGTAGACATATTTCGCAAAGTAACAGGACATATACTTGCCTGAATACTGTCAACAATGTCTGAAATGTTTGCACCACCGCGAGAGACTCCTAAGAAGCTACCACCAGCAAGATTGATATTTTGGACTACATGCCTAGAAAGCTGAATGAAGGAAAAGAGTAAGTTCCCTTCAACAGGTCTATCAATGTTTCCAGATTAAAATGAAGTAGAAAAGAATCTTACTGGCACTTCTGATAAGTGATCCTCAAAAAATCCACGGAACCCATGCTGTATCCCAACAATGTTTTTCACCCCATATTTTTCAAGTGTAAGCACAATCTACAAGACAGAAAAATTGATCAAATTCAAAGCTTAGAATGTTGTTCTCTATAATGCAATTTTAAGAAATTTTCATTCTAAATAATACAAGATTCACACCAGTTCTAACCTACCTGCCGAATGACATCATTGAGACCAGGGCAGAGCCCACCACACGATACAATCCCAGCCTTCACATATTGAGGCTCAAAATATATTTGTTTGCGTGGACCAGCACGATGCACCCTGGAAATGATAATAAGTTAGGTTAGGGAAATAAAAAATAATTTCTACACTACAAAATTTGAATTCATGTAGTGGCACCACCATTGTTCAATCCAGCTACAATCAGGGTCAATGCAGTCAGCTCCAGCAGAAGTTGGTGAGGCAAACTTAATAACCTGAAGAAGCATTAAGTTTGTAAGGGTAACTTCTAATCCATCTACTGTTGTTTACCTGAGATTCAACACTTGACTATTTCCTAGAAACAGAAAAGGCTCATTTTCTATTCAGAAGCAGTTCACATTAAGCACTATCACAAGCATGCACTTGAATAGCAAGATTGATCCTACATGGCAAGAAAATCATCGTTTTTTTTGTGTGTGTTTTACGTAGAGATCAAGACACTTAAAGTTCAAGTCATAAATATATATTCACTGTATATTTATCTCCCAAGTGAAACAATTATAGATAAAGAATGTTGTGCTATATATAACTCAATCTAGAAAGTATTTTTCTTGTGGACACAAAGCATGCCTCAGTAAATATATAACTCAATGCTAAACGCATACCTTCAAAAGTGCTCTGTCATCATCATTCACATAGCCGTTCCATGATTCTTGCATGGTACCATTCACATTCTCAAGAGGGGTCCTGTTGTAGACAGAGTAACAATATTACACACATTAAACAAATCCTAAAAGACATTTTGGTCACAAATGATATAAACTAGGATTAGTATGAGACCAATCAAATAAAGGAAAGGAGGGGAAATATGTCACCTGCTCTTGAGGGAAAAAGTGGTTGGCCTCGGTTCCACATCAATTACATCTCTCAAGTGTGGCAAGCTGAAGCGCTTATTGAAATCCTCTTGAAACTGCTTCTTCCAGTCTGGATTCGAGAAGTCTAGTTGCGGTTGATCCACGGACATGGCTCTAGCAACCAACTGATATGTCCTTGATTTCGTGTCATATCCCACCCATTGCAATCTACTGCTGGTGCGTAGTCCGAAACGGCCCAGGTACTTCTGGCCTGAACTAATCGAACCAGCGTAGTCCATGGGCGCTAGTGCCATTGTTTAGATTATATTGCTCAGCATGCAAATATCCTGTGGGACAGGTTCCAGCTTGCTATCAGTGTCAGATCGAGATTATGGTAAAATCATAATTATTTAACAAAGCTCCCCGAAGAGCACCCTCGAGTTCATGTACATGAATTAGAAAAAAAAAAGGAAAAAGTCTAAATACCCCTCTGAACTATTGGGGTTGGAGTACATCACCCCACCAGGTATAAAACCGTTTAAGTAGCACTTTAAAGTATGATGAACGGTCTAATTAGCCCTCTGGGCGGTATTGATGGGCTGTTTTGCCTATCTGGCTCGCCCGCGTGGCAAATCTCGTCCACAGTGGCCATCTTGCGTGGCCCAGCCCGCCTGTCAGGCCAACCAGAGGCTAAAATACGCCTCCCACTCCTCCCTTTTCCGCCTCCCCTCATTCTAAGCCCGTGAACGCTCGTACTCCCTCGCTCTCTCCGCTTCGTCTTCTCAGACTCCGGCGACACGGACGGCGCGCAGATGATCGGGAGGATGCCTCGGTGATTCGAGTTCTGCACGTCAACCAGGTGCGCATTGGGTACCCATATGCCGAATCTCGAGTTTCCAATTGCCCTGTGTCTGGATTGAGCAGCCTAGGTTTGGGGGGATTGGGTTTTCTTGCGGTACTGTTGGTTAGGTTAAGTGTCGTCAATCATGTGGTTTCGGATTAGTGCTTGAGCATCGGGTATGGCTTAGTGATGTTTTTGCCCAGTTGTTGTTGTCGATCGTGTGTTAGGGTTAGAAAAAAATCAATTCTTGAAGTTCTTGTTTTTCTAAAATTCCTTTTCTGAAAGCTTGCATGTCTTTGGCAGGATGGATGATAAAATTTGTATTAAATTTCATTTTGGTGGTAGTTTTACCAGCGTTGGAGGTGCCCAGTTCTATGTTGGGGGAGATATTGCTGAATCATGGATTGAGGTGGACAAGCTTTCCTTTTTTGAGATCAAGGGACATCTATCTGACCATTATAATCCACCTAGTGTGTTGAGGCTGTTCTGGTTGAAGCCTGGGAAGCATGTCAGTAATGGGCTTGTGCTGCTGCAAGATGATTCCTCATGCCAGGCCATGTACTCACTTCACAGTGATGGCAGTTGTGTTCACATGTATGTTGAGGAGGTGGCCATGGAGATCAGTGCAGACATTTGGGCAGCAGATGATGGAGGAGATGTTGTCAACTGTGATGATGAACTAGGAGAGGATGAGGGAGGAGATGATGAGGAAGGAGATGCATCAGCTTTTGATGATATGCCTGCTCATGACCTGGAGATGCAGTACCCAGCACAACCATCAGATAAAGGAAAAGGGGTTGTAGAGGAAGAAGATGGAGATGAGGACTACTGTACTGATTCTTCATTTGATGAAGACTACAAGCAGCCAGTTGAGGATGACAGCTCTGCTGATGATGAAGAGGCAAATGAATTAAGGATTTATGCTATGCAGATTAAGAGGAATATCAGAGCAAAAAAGCTAGGTGTTCATGGAGGCCAAGTTGGAAATATTGTTGCACAAGATATTTTTGATGAAGTGCCCAACTTAGATGACCCTGGTAGTCCTTATGTTGATTCAAGTCAAGAGTATTCTTATGATGAAAACAGTGATGGTGAAACTGAAAGGTGGAAGAGCTTGGAGAACAGATTTGATAGCAAAGCAGAGGTCCCTATTTTCTCTCTTGGGATGGCATTCAGGGATAGCAGGCAGTTCAAGAAAGCTCTTGTGAAATATGGGATTAAAGCACACAGGTCACTTAGATTTCCCATAGATGAGAAGAACAAAGTTAGGGCTGAATGTGATTGGCAAGGATGTCAGTGGTTCATTTATGGGTCAATCACTACAAGGTCCAAGTGGTTGAAGGTTGTGACCTTCAATGATGTCCACACTTGCCCACCTACAAGAGAGAACAAGTTGGTGACCTCTGGTTTTATTGCAAAACACTACTTCCAGCAGATCAAGGATAATCCTACTTGGAAACCAATTCTCATCAAGGCTGCTGTGCAAAAGGACTTGTTTGCAGATGTCTCAATCTCTAAGTGCAAGAGAGCAAAGTCCCTAGTGCTTCAGAAAGCTCTTGATGCAATGAAAGGGGAGTACAACAGGATCTATGATTACCAGCTAGAGCTACAGAGGTCCAACCCTGGTAGCACTGTTGTAGTCTGCCTAGACCCAGACATTGAGGACAAACAAGTGTTTGAAAGGTTCTATGTATGCTTTGATGGATTGAGGAGAGGCTTCTTGGCTGGATGTAGGAAGGTCATAGGATTAGATGGTTGCTGGTTTAAGGGGGCAAACAATGGAAACCTGCTCTGTGCCATTGGCAGGGATGCCAACAATCAAATGTATCCAATTGCTTGGGCAGCAGTACCAATTGAGAACTATGACACTTGGTATTGGTTCTTGTCATTGCTGCAGAAAGATCTTTGCATCAGTAATGGAGGAGAGGATTGGGTTCTAATTTCTGACCAGCAAAAGGTAAATACTAGTCAATTTCTGCTATTTACTAGTCACATTTGTTAGCTCTTGTGCTTATTCCTGATATGAATTTTACACAGGGGCTGCTGAAGGCAGTGAAGGAATTAATTCCTAATGCAGAGCATAGAATGTGTGCCAGACACATTTATGCCAACTGGAGAAAGAAGTACACAAGCAAGAAGTTGCAGAAGAAGTGGTGGAGGTGTGCAAAGGCATCTTGCAGGCCAATGTTTAACTTGTACAGAGCATATCTTGCTCAAGAGACACCAGAAGGAGCAAACGACATGATGAACACATCACCAGAGCACTGGAGCAGAGCTTTTTTCAAGATAGGATCCAACTGTGACTCAGTGGACAACAATATGTGTGAGAGCTTCAACAATAGCATAATGGAGGCCAGGTTTTATCCAGTGATCTCAATGTGTGAACACATTAGGAAAAAACTCATGGTGAGGATTCAAGAGAATAGGACAAGAGCTGCTAAGTGGACTGGAAACATTTGCCCCAATGTTTTCAAGAAGTTGAAGATGAACATAGAGCTTTCAGGTAAGTGTTATGTCATGTGGAATGGAGAAGATGGATATGAAGTCCAAGAAAAGGAGGACAGAAAGTACTTGGTTAACTTGGAGAAGAGAGAGTGCACTTGTAGGTATTGGCAGCTGTCAGGCCTTCCATGTTGTCATGCTATAAGCTCTATTTACAAAGGTTGTTTCAAGGTTGAGGACTATATTGCACCCTGTTATAGCATAGAAGCTTACAAGAAGACCTACCAACATGTCTTGCAGCCAGTTCAGGGACCAGGGAATTGGCCTACTTCAACCATGCCTAAACCAGACCCACCAGCATTTGTCAAAATGCCTGGTAGGCCTAAGACAGAAAGGAGGAGGGAGCAGGGAGAAGAACCTAAAGGAAAAAAGCTAAGCAGGGTTGGGATTAAGATGAGTTGCAGACTCTGTGGGAAATCAGATCACAATGCAAGGAGGTGTCCCAAGAATCCAGAAGCTGGCAATAAGCAATATGCACAAATCACCAGAGAGAAGACCAAGAAGAGAAAGGAAGCAGAGACTTCTGCAACTGCTGTTACCAACAAACCTAAAAAGGTTAGACCTATGCCACCATATTTGACATTGCTACTCATTTCATACATTTGCTCTATTGCCTCATTCATACATCTTTGCCAAAAATTTGTAGACCAAGGGAAGCAACACTGGCACCCAAGGTAGTACTAGTCATGCTCCCAGCCGGCCTACTGTCAGCCAAGGGCTAAGCCAAGCTTCAGGCAGCCAAGGTCCAAGCCAAGCAAGGGCTGGAGTTGCAGGTCCAAGCCAGCAGTCTAGGACAAGGCCACCAAGTACCAGAGCAAGACAACCTACTACAAGGGGAAGAGGAGCTGGTGGAAGTGGAAACATGGGAAGAGGAAGGCAGCCAAGACAAAGGCAAGGTCGACTGGCTCATCTCCTCTTTGGAGACAACATCTGAGAGGACTCCATGTTTTCAGATGTTCTTTTGGATGACTTTTGTTTGTAAAATAGAATGATGTGTAACCTGGTGACTTGTGTCACATGATCTGTGGACTGGGTGACTTTTGTTTTGTGTCAAATACCAGTGATGGGTGACAAAATGCTGGCATTTTGGTTGTAAAATAGCAGTGAAGGGGGAACAATATGGTGAAGTTGTGTAAAATACCCAGGTTCAAAAACTTATGTAATATAAGCAACTATCTAAGAATTGGTCAGTCTCTGTTTTTTGGTCTTGTTTTCAAAGTCATTTTCATAAGATTATGCACAATCATCTCACTGCAATGATCTGACAACAAAGTTTTCAAATTCACATAGATCACCAAGTTTACAATTCACAGTTAGCACACACCCAGGAAACCACACTGAAGCTTACAAATTGCAATGCTGCATCCTTTACAAAAATTCTAACTTTACAAAGAATATACTCAAGTTGAGCCTTTTCCTTCTATGGTCTGTTCGTGCTAATGACTTTGAAGGACTGGATTCGTTGCATACAGGATCATCAGAGTTTGAAAGCCAAGAAGCCTGAAAGCTGAAAGCCTGTAAACAATACACTCAGAACCAGCAGCGCGTGAGGGCGAAGGCTCTGCCGCGGCCTGAGACGGATGGACGCGGGCAAGCACTCCTTAGGGGCTGCACCGCGGGCCGGCAACGCCTGGCTCCGGGGCTGGCGAGGACGTGGCCGGCGAGGGTGCGGTCGGAGACGGCGCAGACCGGCGCAGCGCGTCCGGAGAGGGCGGCGCAGCCGGAAGGGCATGGCCGGAGAAGGCGTAGACGGGCGAGGGCGCAGCCGGAGACGGCGCAGGCCGGTGAGGGCGCGGCCGGAGAGGGCGGCGCGGCCGGCGATGGCGTCGAGGCACTGGGACGGACGCGCGATTTGGATGAAGAGCTTTACGGAACGGAGAAGACAGATTTCCCCCTCTTTATGCGACCTGATGAGTGGGCGAGCCACTGTGGACGAGATTTGCCACGTGGGCGAGCCAGATAGGCAAAACAGCCCATCAATACCGCCCAGAGGGCTAATTAGACCGTTCATCATACTTTAAAGTGCTACTTAAACGGTTTTATACCTGGTAGGGTGATGTACTCCAACCCCAATAGTTCAGAGGGGTATTTAGACTTTTTCCAAAAAAAAAAAAACACAGAAAAAATAGTAGAAAGAAGAGAAGACAGCAGTATTCCTACACTACATGGAACAAAGTGAGCTAATCGTGTTGTTAAAAAGGCGGATGATACGAGCACAGTATGCTCCAACAATATTGGAGTTCCAACGAGTAAAGATGTACGATTTTCCATGTGCATACTGGATTACTATACCGAAGTGGGAAAAAAAATCATAATACTGACCAAAGCAACTTCTCTTTTGCCGGGAGGAAAGGCAAGGAAAAAAAAGAATCTATCCCCTTCCCACTGAACAACCAACCAATAGAACAAATTCTAGAATCAGTGTCATTGCCTGCCGCAACCCCACAAAGCAATCACAACAATCGCACCCAAAAACGACCAAACCTGCCGGCCGCATCAGCAAATCGAACCGGACAGAAGGAGTAAGATCACCTATGATCAGCAAACTCACCTCTCTCCGCGCCTCGAACCAGATTCGCCGGAGATGCCTGCTGCGGCACACGCACCAGGTGATCGATGGACAGAGGAGACGGGGCCGAAGGGGCTTGTTGTTGTACGCCGCCTCCTCTATGTCTCCGTCCTGGTTTCTTGGGAAACCTGTAAAATTTGTTTGTTCCTGGAACAACAAGGGATAAAACGCAGACTTTTTGTTTTCTTCCACCGAGCGTCGCGAACAACGACGAGGAGGGGTCGACGGGTTGGGGAGGAGAAATTGTTGCCAGAATCTGACGGGGTGGTGGGAGGAAAGATGAAAAGTCGGGGCGCTGACTGCCATGACCCATGAGGCTCATGTGTTTCCGCCAAGCGCCACGCCCACGAGCGGGGTCCTTTACGGGAGGCTTTTACCTGTATACCCTTAAAAAAATGTCACACTCCTGTGTACCTCTCAAAAGTTGGTTGTCACCTACATGCTCTCGCTCGAATTTTTCTTTTCCCTCACGCCATTCCGTCGGCATTTGCTCATAACGGTGGGTAACGGCTCTGGAAAATGACTCAGTTGCCCTTGGGTTTGTATGGGCGTCTAAACTTTTTCGTTTCCCCTGTGTCATTACCAGGCTAATTGGCTTTGGCGTCAGAGACGCCGCTGTTGGCGTCAAAGGACAGAGATTTGGTGTAGATATACGTTCTAATAGTGAATTTAGATAAACGTTCTGGATCAGAAAAGGGCACGATTTAAAAATGAACTGATCTGGGAAAGGCATATAGTACGATTTTACTATTTAAAAACTCTAGTGGTCTGGCAAAGACATCTCAACCTGCGGTCGGTCGTTGCCCAACTTCCAAGCGGGTCTCGTCAAAAAAAAAACTTCCAAGCAGGAAGCAGCGCAGAAAAAATCGTACCTCCCCACCCCCTAAAAAAATGAAATTTTAGTTGCATTCTTGATTAAAGTGTCTGTCTAATGCTTAATTGAATATATAGATAAAAATATTAATGCTCATGATATCAAACAAGCATATTATGAAAAATAGAAAAAACTAGAATTCCACTACCTTTGTCCACAAATAAATGCAATTCTCGCATTTAGAGAAGTCAAACGATTTTAACTTTAACTAAAATTATATAAAAATATACTTGTACTCATAAAACAAAATAAGTACCATTAGATCCGTTATAAAATATATTTTTATAATAAATTTAGTTGGAGACATAAATACTAATACTATTTACTATAAACTTGGTCAAAGTTAAACTAGTTTAACCGATACGTTTACCACAATTGCATTTTTTTGTGACGAAAGGAGTATTTATCAAAAGATAAGGCCTCATTTTATAGTTTGATACAGGGCCCTAAATTTTGCCGGCTCGGCCCTGACAAAGTGTGATTAGTCGGTTCGTGACAATGCGACGCATCCTGGCGTAGCATGTTTGTGGATTGATTCGGAATCCAATCGGTGCAAAAACGGACACTGTCCGCCAGCAGTTCTGTCACGGACCGATGCTTCAGCATAGACCATGCATATATGGAGCTGATGCGGCAGCTCGGATTCAAAGCCGTGAGTGACTTGGATATGATCCAGTCTTGAGGAGAAAATAGATAGTACTATGAAAATATCAGTTGGACTTTAAAATTTCTACAGATTAAAAGGGTGACCTACTTATTCTGTAGCATCGCTTATGGAATTGTTCTCTGTAACTGTTTTGACTGAACTGAGTGCTATTTGAGTGATTCTCCATCTAGTAAAAACTATCTGATCTAATGTATCTATAAAATACTAATCTTCCTTTGGTAAATACTATATAGGTACCCTGATAGGTCACTATATAGGCCTCGTTTAGTTCAGAGAATTGGGGAGAAAAATACTGTATCAGAATTCCTGTAGCATTTCGTTTGTATTTGGTAAAAATTATTCAAATTTTGACTAACTAGGCTTAAAATGTTCGTCTCATAAAGTACAACAAAACTGTGCAATTAGTTTTTGATTTCATCAACATTTAGTACTCCATGCATTTGCCGACATTTTGATGTGACGGGGAATCTTCTTTTTGCATAGTGAAATTTGGGGAGAATTGGAGGAACTAAACAAGGGGATAGGTACCTTGATAGGTCAATAAAAAAGTATAAAATATTACTAAATGAACTTAAATTACAGACAAAGGTAAAGAGCAAATAATGGGGAGAGACTGAGAGACAGGCTCGGGTGAGACTGAAGGAGATGCGGCCTAATATGTCAGTGACCCAGAGGGCAAGGAGGACATTTTTCCAGCCCAGTCCCACATGTCAGAGCCGCCAAACGGCCAAAATCTAACAGAATGCCGACGGAATGGCGTGAGGGAAAAGAAAAGTTCGAGCGAGGGCACGTAGGTGACGACCAATTTTTGAGGGGTACGCAGGAGTGTGACATCTTTTTTAAGGATACACAGGTAAAACCCTCCCTTTACGGCCACTCTTTTTCTTTCTCCGATTCATGCGTTCTTGCAGTCCGGCCAAAGGATGGACCGAGTTTTTCATCCAAAATCAACTCGCCAAAATATATTGAGGAAAAAATAAGACTATCTCTAATAATTTTCAATAATTCACTCTTAAAATATATAAGGCAATTTTACAATAGGAATTTTATACTATGTCTAAATTATTGTAACCACTTTTCTATCTTGTACATATGCATCAGAAACTCTTATCTACTATTTATTCTTTCTCACGCCCTTCAAAAACTAATGAATTTTAAATTTCGTCAAACATATAAAAATATTAATATTTATAATACCTAATAAGCATCATTAAATAAATTACGTCATATATTTTTATAATACATCTAATTTAGATATACAAAATGTTGATATGAGAATGTGCTTATTTTGGGACCAAGGAAATACATCAGAAGATAGCTAAAGCTCATATCATATTCCATTGAAAAACTTTAGTCGTATATCCGACTTCTACTAGCAGATGTTCTACATCCAAATTTAAAATATTGTAAGAATTAGGTGGAATCAATATTCTAAATAGCGGGCTATAGCAGTTTACATTGTTTCCCACTACAACACTGTTGTACTAAATAACATGATATAGTGGCGCTATATTGGCTAAGCATACCCCCTCTGCTAAATGCTATAACCCGCTATCTAGAACACTAGATTACATCAATTCTATATAACAATTACACAAAAAATAATCATGGTAAGAAAACATCAAACTAACACCGCTTAGGTCCTGTACGAGCCTTTGCCTAGGGCTAGGAAAAGCCGTCACCACCCTTGCTTTCCTTAGCGTCGCCACATCTCCGCCTAGGGCCCCTCTCCTTCTTCCTCTCTAGTATGTCTACAGGAGGTAGGAAGGAGAGGGGATCCATTTTTTGTAGTTTTTATATCCAATTTGTTTAGAATTGAGTCCAAATAAATTTACCGGCAAAATCAGATGATTTTTCGGTCAGGATCTTGTTACATATGATGACTTCAGTGATTGCCTTGATAAGATCGTCGTTGCAGGCGTTTCATCGGCAGACGGCTAATTTGTGGTCATTATCTACAAGGGGAGGGATGCTCCTAGGCACTCCCAAATGAGGACAGTTACACTCTGGATCATCGATCTTGTCGTCAATGGTCGCGGAGAGGAAATCAAGCATTGGAGGTAATGAATTTGCATTCTATGTAACTGCTGATATTCTTTCATCAATTTAGATATGTTTTGGACTAGTTCCAGATTTGATCTTTCGGCATGTCCAATATTTCGTAGTTGATCGGTGGATCTAGTATAAGGAATGCACTCTGACTTCGGTGTTCAACAAGGCTATGTTCATCTAGAGCATCGGTTGCATAGAAGAATTTGGATAGACTATTGTATCTTATTTATTTCAAAATTTTTCATATGTAATTTGGAATGTACTATACCAAATTTTAATATTATTCCCCTTCCCTTAAAAAAAGTCGTTGTCAATCTAATAGAAGTCATGTGTAAATCTAGTACACATTGGTAGTAACTAAAATTAGGTGTGGGAGAGATGTTTTTCACCTTGATATTAGTTTATATTTCCTTCCATATATGCTATTTAGAATAAAAAGGTAGAAAAGAAAAACAAAATAATTAATGGTGGGAAAAGAAAAATTTCACGTGGGCTAGAATAATTAATCGCTAAGGACAGTCTCAACCCAAAAACTATGAGGTAGTTTTCATACTTGTCAAAGACACTGCATAGAAACTATATTTCCAAGGTATAGTTGTTTTGTTTCAAAATATTTTTTTCAATCACATGTCTTCTCTCTATCATCTACCAAATCTCTTTATATCTTGGTTTCAGGTAAACAAAGTTTTTTGCGATTATACAGTACATCACAAACACTCATAATGACTCACCATATGAACGCACACACGTAAACCTTACCTCTATAAGTATTTTCGAAGACTGGGCCGACTTGACAAAGTCACCATAGATGTCTCATTATCGACAAGAACATTGACTAACACTGAAAGCACACGAGAATCGATATCAAAGGAGTTAGAGCTATCCAAAGAACTGCAGTATAATTTCTGGTAATATTGTGTAGAGAAAATTTCCTATTGGACACTGGAAATAATGCAGCTTTCCTATTTGACACTGAAACTGAAATTCTTTCCTATATGTCCTCCACTCGAGTTTTTCTTTCCAACTTGACATTTCCGTCAGTTTAGACTGCTAACGGTGTTAAGTCCTAGGAGAGAAGTTTGTTTTACCCCTGGAGTGTTTTTACCAGTCATGACATTCCATGGTTAATATTACTATCTTTTTTAATGTTTTTATCTCAAACTGCCATGCTTTCCTTTTTGCTTATGTAAAATAAATAAAGGAATGAACATCATCTTATATAATTACTTATAATTATATTCAGTTCAACATCAATCCTTTAGGTACAGGAAACAGAACAATAAAATGAGGTCTCCAACATCTAAATTCATAAGATGACATGTAGCATGACAATAACACATTTATTTTGAAAATTTGTCACAGGTTCGAGATAACTAGAAGATTAGCATCCATAATCACAATAGGAGCAACATACAGGTCACATGCACAGAAAAATTCTCACAGGTTTGCATCCATTACATGATACATAGACATCTCTAACACAACACACATTTAGAAGGGTCTGAAGGTGGCTCCAGACATCAGCAGCGGCATATTTAGAAGGATCTGAAGGTGGCTCCGGACATGGCGCCAGCTAATAATAAGTCAAAAACAAGTTATCCATCAGTCAAGGTTCATTAAACAAGATAAACATAATAATGCCAGTGTCATATACCCTTGTCTGAGAGAGCTCACAGCAACGTAAAAAAATACTTAAACTGGCGGGTAAAAGGAACATTAAAATACTAACTTAAGGTGCACATAGAAATGCCTATTTGGGTACCTTTTTCAGAGCTTTTGCCTCCTCCAAAACTTTCTGAACTTCATCAACCATGCCTTGTTCACCTACCAAAACAAAACGACGACCATTAAAATGTAATAACATTATATACTTATAAGTCTGACTAGGTGGATTTTTATTTTTTTTTTCTCTCGAACAGTGCAGGACTACACGTCATTTCATTAAGGTAGAAAAAATGTTACACAGGTCTAAGAGACCCAACTTACACACCCCACACCCTGGACACTATTTTACAGACTCACAACACAAAGAACAGAAATGACCAAATAATGCCTCCGAGCTTTAAGCTCCAGCAGGCAGTGACCTGAAAACAAATTCCTATAGTTACACAAAACTAGGTGGCCAATTTTTAAAAGAGCACACCTATAATTACACAAAACTTGCCTATGTTCTGGAGAAGGTCTAGAAATCAAAATGTGCCACATATACCAACTATAGCCTTATTGTAAGGTCCAAATGGCTAGAGGGGGGTGAATAGCCTATTTAAAATTCTACAAGCTTCACTAAACAACCACGTTAGTATAAAAGATGGCTAAGCTAATTCTAGCACTAGCTCAACTATACTATGCAAGCTACCTATACAATTCTAGTGAAGCAAGGCTATGATCTCTAATACACACCAACAAGACTAAGTCACTAAGCTACTTACTCCTATGTAAAAAAAGCTACACTAAGCAAACTACACTAGGAATAGAACAAGAAAGTAAAGAGCAAGTGACTTGATTCTTATACCAACGATGTAGAGAAGTAATGCACTCGAAGAATCAATCACAAGAGAAATCCTCGGCAAAGAGATGACACAAGATTTTTACCGAGGTTCACTTGCTTCCCGGCAAGCTACTCCTCGTTGTGGCGATGCACCCACTTGTCGGTTCATGAGCTAATCGACTATCAAGAGTCGAGCCCTCGGCGGGCGCCGCACAACCGCACACAAGATGGGGATCCTCCAAGCCACGAGCTTCACTAGAGTATCCAATTTGCGAACTCCCGCGGGAAAGGATCAAGAACCCCTTACAGCACTTGGTGAGGGCTCCAACAATCTCCAATTGCGAGCTCAATCACCTCCGCTGCTCCAAGCCGTCTACCGTGTCGGGAAACACGGAAGAGTAACAAGAAATCCGCAGCAACTCGAAGATCAAGTGCCTCTAGAATGCAACTCTCAAGCAATGCACTTGAATCTCACTCAATCTCACTCAAGATGTGCAACTATGCAAAGAGATGAGTGGAGGGGTTGTTCTCTAGCTCAAAGGATGTCTCTAGGTCTCAAAATGTGCAAGAGATACCCTCAAACCCCGGACATTCTCTATTTATAACGAAGGGGTACGCAGCTAGCCGTTACCGGACGACGCAGTTCAAATCGCGCTGACCGGACGCTCCGGTCAGGATGACCGGACGCGTCCGGTCACTACAGGACAAGCGTGAACAGTGCGCGTCAGAACTAGCCGTTGCCATGACCGGACGCGCTCAAACGTTTGACCGGACGCGACAGTGCCAGCGTCCGGTCGCGTTCCAGTAAGCTCCCATCGCGACCGGACGCGTCCGATCGCACGTGACCGGACGCGCCGCGCGTCCGATCAACACTCTACCCTTCTGGACGCCTGACCGGACGCTCCGGTTCCGTGAGGGACCGGACGCGCCGGTCGCGCGCTCTACTTCTGCGCACAGGTGTACTGACCGGACGCGCTGGTCAGGCCAGACCAGCGTCCGGTCACAAACCCTAGTGCCCGCGCCACGTTGAACTGACCGGACGTGTCCGGTCAAACCGTGACCGCGTCCGGTGCAGCGTCCGATCGCTGTTTTTCCATGAAAACCATTTCGGACTTCCGCCACTTTTTCTCGCCTCCGGCGCAATAGAAAATAGGCATTTCATTTCCTCAAAAACGCCTGAATCGTAAATGTGCTAACACCACCGTTCAAACGTCACCGCCTTCGTAAATGTGCTAACACCACCAAGTGTACACCACCATGTGCATGTGTGTTAGTATTTTCACAAACATTTTTCAAGGCGTTAAGTTAGCCCTCTACTACATCCTAATGCATATGCTCAAGACATTGATCTAGTGGCACTTGATTTCTGAGCTAACTGTGATTGCCCCTCTTGATAGTCGGCTATGTATCCTAAACCCGGTCAATCACTTCTCTACTCATCTTAGACCGGCAAAAGGAAAATCTTATGGTTATACCTTTGCCTTGCGCTCTTAGATCCTTCTCTTCCATTTGATCATCATGTCCATCATTTTATGTGCATTCCATCATGATCAACATTTCATGTCCATGCACCATCTCTTTGTGATCTTGTGGCCACCATTCCTTGCCACGTACACCTTCATCACATGTGTTGCTTATGCCTAACTCAAAACACTTAACACATGGCATTAGCAACTTGGTGTCATTAATTACCAAAACCAAACTTGGGCTTTCACTTATGTCATTTAAAATTCTCATGAAAGTTATCTCCTCGGCTTCTCACTTTTGCCAAAAACCTCACTAGTGCATATCGTTAGTCTATTTGATTTTATATTACCTAACTGAGTGGTTGCCTTCATGATACAGATATACTAGGAGAAAAAGTCACCCAAACTTAGCCCAGTTAATAATTTGTGCTGGAACAATAAGATCAATATAAGAATTAAAAAAATACTTTTCAAATAATCGAATGAATACCTACATATCAGCTCTTTTAGCTCTGAGTTCTTCCACTACTTCCTGGGCCTTTATTTTGTCATCAATCCGCAGATTTTATGGGGGTAAGGCTTGCCTCGATTTTTCCGTTCCCCAGACCCCACTCATGCGGGAGCCTTCGGCACTGGGTCTGTCCCTTTTTCTCCCTTCAAAATCTGTCAGTACATTTGAATGAGAATTTGACGATATTTAGTTCAACAATTTGCAGCTTAAACCTGAGGCCAAACTATAATATCTATGTTTCACTAATCAAACATAAATTGGTGTTACCCCCATGGGCTAACTTCCTATTGTGTAAAAATCATGGTGTTAATAGTGCACCCCCATGGGCTAACTCCCTATTGTGTAATAACACAATTGTACCTAATCCCTAGAAGCTATGAGTCCTCCCAAAATAATTAAACTTATTATTGAGTCCTGGCGGATACCAGAGTAACCTCAGAGACGGATATCACAATAGCAGCCTTGGCATCATCATCCGCAAGCCGTTTCAGGGCCCTCTGAGTTTTCCTGTCGCACTCAACAATGAGCCTTTCTATCATATCCTCGAGTTCTTTGTCAAAATTCTCTGTTCCCTTTGCTTTCGCTTCTTCATAACTGCCAACAGCTCAGGAAAACATGTCTATATAGTACTTTGCACAACGAATCCAAAAACAATTAAGAGAAGAAAAAACAAGATAATGAGGTAAAAGGAAGGATACTCTTTCCGCAGTTGAAGCGAGTGAATCTTAGAACAAGGCCTGAGATCCATTTTCTACAATCACCAGATAAGTAGGTTAGACAGCAGCACAAAGAGAACTACATCTAATTTTTGTCTTGAAAACTAAACTAATTCACGTACTACCACATGCGAACATTACCATCATGCGCCTTGGCCGCGTTGGCCGCCCCGCGCTGGCCGGCTGTGAGGCCGCGACTCCTGGCCCCAAGGCCGCGATGAGTGCCTGCTTCGCCGCGCAGGGGCGCCTCCGTGGCCGCGCCACCCTTCTCCGAGGCTGTGCCGCACGCCTGCTTGGCTGCACGGGGCGCCCGCTTGGCCACGCTGCTCGCCCCCCGTGGCCGCACCGACCTCATCCATGGCCGCGCGGGGCGCCTCCGTGGTCACGCCGCCCTCCTCCGACGCCGTGCCATCCGCCTCCTAGGGTTACGGGAAGGGAGTTGCCCATACCAACGTGACTCAGGAGAACGAACAGCCACGATTCCCAGAGATGACCAAGTTCATTTGTTTCCCTCAAAGGGCATTATGGTCTTTTTCCATTGCCTCACTTGGACAACTAACTGTGCTTGCTCACAGAACTAACGGAAAATGTCATATAGGAAAGAAAAACCCGAGTGGAGGACATATACGAAAGAATTTTAGTTTCGGTGTTAAATAGAAAAGCTGCATTATTTTCGGTGTCAAATAGAAAATTTTATCTATTGTGTAAGATGATATAGGCACACTGATGCTACCATTGCCGTGAAGCAAACACGCCGAAGGGCCTGTTTAGTTGGGGAAAATTTTTGGATTCGGCTACTGTAGCAATTTTCGTTTCATTTGGCAATTTGTGTCTAATCATAGACTAATTAGGCTTAAAAGATTTGTCTCGTGATTTACAACTAAACTGTGTAATTAGTTTTTTCTTTCGTTTACATTTAGTACTCCATGCATGTGCTGTAAGATTTGATGTGATAGGTACTATAGCACCTTTTGGATTCCTTTTTGAACTGGCTCGAAGGATTGTTACTTATTTCCTCAAAAAAGGCACATAAAAGAAATGACATTCCTGCCCCTTGGTCGACTGCCTCGGTTCAGCCCGATTCCTCGCCAGTCGCGCCTCCTGAATTTTTTTTTATTTTTAGCCCAAATTTGAAACAAATTTTAAATTTAACCCTTGTTTCAAAAAATTTTTAAATCTAACCCGTTTGGCCCCGCCACCATGCATGGCGGGGCAAATGCACTGAACCCCGCCATGCATGGTGGCGGGGTACACATCCGACGTGGCAGGGGTGGCAGAGCACCTCGCCAGTGTGGCAGGGTGTACCCCGCCATGATGCATGGCGGGGTTGCCCTAACCCGCCATGATGCATGGCGGGGTACAGCCCCGGCCATATAAAAGCCCGGGCACTTCTTGTTTTTGGTCATTCACCCATTCCATTTCCCGCAGCGCCCCAGGACCGAGCTCCCCTCCCCTCAGCGGCCTTCTCCGGCGTCCCTCCCTCCTCCCCGTCAGGTATCGGCCCATCGTCGCTCCTTGTTCCGGCCACCCCTTCTCTGCGTGTATCGTTTTGTGTTGAAATCGTTTCGTTTTATTAGATGGAGGACTCGTATCGTGAGTCGATTTGGAGGAAAAAGGGTCGTCCTAGAGAGATGTACCCCGACGTGTCTTGTAAGGATGCGCCCGTTCCTCCCGAGGAACCTATACCTAACTGTGATTGTGGTCATCCGGCACACGTGGGCCAGTCGAGACATCCCGATACTGCGGCTCGTTGCTTCTACACATGTTATAGTTGTAGCGTAAGTAATTGTGCCCTTTGTTGTTCTTATTGGTTGCTGATGTTGTATTCGCGATGAGATAATTGAAACTTTTGTATAGCCCTACTTCCGGTGCTTTTTTTCCAATGGATCGATGGCCCGGACAAGTTTGATCCAAGGATTCTCCTTTTCTACCCCGGCATTGATCATTGCAAGCGTGAGGTGTTTACTCGCTGGGTTCCGCCCCCTCCAAACCCTCCTCCTATGACGGACGAAGAGAAGGCTGTAGCATCGGCACGGCGGCTCGAGAATCCTCCAAAGTGCCTTTGCGGAGAGCAAGCCGTGATAAACCCACGTAATGAACAAGAGTTCATTTGTCCTCTACGACATGAGGTAAGGTTTGAGTGAACCTTGGAATGTCATGTCCTATATGTGTGTTTTACTGTTTTGATTTTGTAGGATCATGATTTTCCAAAGTGCCGTTTCAAGGAATGGATCTATGGTCCAAAGAGCCATTGGCCGGAGCCGGAGAAGAATGTGGAGGTGCCAGACTGGAAGAAGAAGAGGAGGTCTATTGCGCCTCCTGTGATGTGCAAATGTGGTGTTGAAGCTAGCTACGGCCTTGTCCCTTCAGGCCTTGGTATTGGGCACTTCTGTGGCCATATGATCGATTATGACGAGGTTTGCTAGGACTGTTGACAGTTGGCGGTTATGTTTTATTTTGTTAACTCTGGTACGCTAACTTTGTATTCATCTATTTGTTGCAACAGAGCACTCGGAAATGCAAGTGGGAATCATATGATGATGTGTATAATTTCAAGAAAGAGTATAAGACAATGGTAGCAGTTCGCAATAGCAGAGGATATCCTGCAAGCTACGTCACTGATTTCGTTAAGAGCCACAAGAAGAAAATGCTACGACGGGCCCAAGACCTACGTGTTCGTAACCCGGAGAGTATTGCGTGGAAGAAGTGGTACGAGCAAAAGAAGAAGGATGTAGAGGAGTACCAGGCACGGAAGGCTGAAGAGGATGCAAGGAAGGCTGCAGAGGAGGCTGCGAGAGCACAGATGCAAGGCTTGAACGATACTATTGACTCATTATGTGCGAGTGAGTCATTGCGTTTTTGGAAAGTCAAACTTCTTTGTTTTACTGTCAATAAAGTCATTGCAAAGATCCTGTTAATTGTTTGCATTTTGTACTTGCAGAGATTGGATGCACCGGCGGCTGGGAAGCAGATATGGCTCGTGCTAGGTACACGGAGAATAGGACAGTAAAGCGGCACGCAGGAGTTGGTGCCACCGCAAGTCGTCCCATTGTGGTTGACGAGCAGGCCGAGCCGGAGGAAGACGACGACACCGGGAGGATAGGCGAGCTCATTCGTCTAGCCGAAGAATTGGGCTACCCTCAGGACGAGGATGCGTACGACATGGGAAGGAAGCCGAGCTACTTCGTCTTGCAGAGGAGTTAGGACCGATGCCCGAGGAGGAAGTTGCAGTAGAGGAGGGTCAGGCAGCGTACCAGAGCCATAAGACACCGCTGTTCGACGCATGGGGGCCAACAGACATGACCCAAGAAGAGGCTGAGTTGTACTCTCAGGCCGCGGACGAGGCGGAGGTGGCTTACTACCGGCGTCAGGCCTCTCAAGCCAAGGCAGTCGAGGCCACCAAGGGTAAGGAGGTGGTAGTGGAGGATTCAGAGTCCGAAGACGAGTTGCTTACGCAGTGGTGCACGCAATTTGATTGACTTACAAGTGTCTTTGTAATAATTTAAATTGCCACGTCTTCACGTTGTCGTTGTTAGTGTTTGTCGTTTGTAGTGGCTTAGAAACTTTGTGTCGTGTACTTTGTCAGTGTTGTACTTTGAAACATGTCATTGTAATATTTGCATTATCACATCGTCATTCGTTTCATTTGTTGGTCCACTCACTAAGATTGTTATTTGGGTTATCGCGGCAGTGTATAAATACAGTTTCTTAGTGCAGTTCGTGCGCGGTCGAAGTTTCGGGGCAACCCCGCCATGGGTGGGGGCGGGTTAGGGGTACCCCGCCATGGTACATGGCGGGGTTCCCATACCCCGCCCCCACCCATGGCGGGGTTGCCCTGAAACTTCGACCACGCAGGACCTTTCTTTCGTCTTGCGTCAACTCTTCATGTTGAGTGATTTACAGCAAGTTTATGGCAGGGGTCGAATCGAAATTAGTTTACGGCAACTGATCGTCACAAATAATTGCGTCAACTGATCGTCACAAATAATTGCGTTTACGGCAAAGATTAAACGAATGTTACCAACTACATTTGTCGAATCGAAATAACCAAGTAGACATAATTGTTCTAGCACTACATATTCAATTGTTCGAAATAACCAACTGCTGCTACACCTACACATAATTTAATTGTTCTAGCACTACATATTGTTTGAGTACTCTACTAATCGCAAGGGGTGTAGGGGTCTCGCGGTCTCCGTCGCCTCCTTGGATTTGTAGGGACCACGTTGCTTCTCCAGCCAACGTCTGTGCGGTCCCGTTGCTGCCTCTCGCACTGTCGCCTATGTCCACGATCGAGCTGCTGCGTCGACGACGGCCCCTGCAAGCAAGCAACCTTATCAGCTACTATAAATGTTGATCTAAGAACAGTACAATTACAGAGAAAGCAAAGCATACGAACCTGTTGCTCGGCTGGTGTGTAGTTCTCCTGCTGTGTGTAGTCGACCCCCTGTGTACCAAAAGGAGCACCGTAGAGCTGTGAGGCACCCATCTCCTCATGACCGGTGTAATCCCACTGTGGAACGTCCTCTTCGTCGTCATCGTCGTCGCCACTCGTCGTGTCATACTGAAGTGCCTCATCCACATCGTCCGGAGCCGCTGGACCCTTCCCTCTATCCTGCGGAGTACGAATAGACGAGGACGCAGCCCTGGTGTCGCTAGCAGAAGCAGCTGTGGTGGACATCGTCTGGCTCCTGGACCACGTGGGGTTGTACGGTACGTCCAAAGTCGTATCCGCACAGCTCAGCTTTTGAGCCAACTTTTTGCAGCCTTTTTTCATTCTCTACAGATTTAGATGACAACAAGCATTATTAAGCGTGAATTTTAAAGGTAACTGAGTTGTAGTCACGAATGTTACTACGAAAAGTACCTTGACAAAGGCGCGAAGAGGGTTGGTCTTGTCGTCCCTAGTCCGAAAAAGTTGCCTGGAAGCTTCCTCGGAGTAGTTCGACAACTGTTGTGCCTACAACATCACACAACGTTAACTCGATCATTTCAATTGAAATTTAAAACCCTTACCTCGTTTGAGAATATAAGTGCAAAGTACTTACCACGTATCTATTGAGAGGGGCCCTCAGAAGTTGTGTTTGCCCCCTTTGCGCATCGTCGAACGCATCGGCGATGTCATCCTCATCGGCCGCATCTGCAGGCATGTTCGTGTACGGGACCATGAGATGAGTCCTCGTACTTCGCTGCAGCCATTGAAGGTACTCCATCCATCTTGCCGGGTGGTGTGGCGGAATTTCGTTGATCTGACGACGAGTCCTGTTATACCATCTGTTCAAATATGTTTCGTGCGTCAACGCCCAATTCTTCTGCGTTGTGCGAAGCCTCCGATCGATCCTGCATTGCCATATTGCATTAGAAATGAGCCGCATAAGTAGAATAAACATATTGCCATCGTACCCATGCAGCTGAGCGTTGGTGGAGTACAGCGGTGGAATTCCTTGCAACCTCCCGAACTGTCTGTAAACCCTAAAAGGGTAGTGCATCTCGACGATATGGAAGAAGATAAGTGGCCCTTCGTAAAGCCACTCGTCCGCTTCCTCCTCGCAGCGCGGGCTAAGGTAGTCCTCTAGCTCCCACCTAGACCACGGTGTCCATGTTACCTGCAAAGTAAAGAAACTTAATTAAGTATCAATCTTATTGATAGTGCCTTTAGTAGGAAATGTTGATATAACTTACGTAGTTGTGTGTCAACACGTCTATCGCATCCGTGTACTGCTTGTACCTCCTTTCCAACTCGCCCCTCACTATCTTAGCATCTTTCCAGATGAAAAGGGCGGTGGGGCGAACGTCTTGATGCTGCCATTCCTGCAAGTTTACACAAACAAGGTGTCACTAATCTCTTTAGTCGTATGACGATAACAAAGTTGTCAATGTACTCACAGGCAAACGCGGAGGTTGAGTAGGCCTCCCAACTGGAAACCACTCCCAAATCCATACTTGCAGTAGGTATGAGCAGCCACCTAGGTTAGCATTGTTCGCCTGGCGACGACAGGCGATACAAAGCTGACGATATGTCCAAGCAAGGACCGCGGTACCCCAGCTATACGTTGCAATATTCTCAAGTGGCTGGATTAGGATCCTCAAGAATATCCAGCTGATGCTGTCGCCTGAGGAGTCGGGGAACAAGAAAGCGCCCAAGAAGTGCCACAACCACACCTTTGCATATACCTCGACCTCATGATCTGGAGCACCGAACGGAGGCCCTGCACCAAAGTTTTGGGTTATCCATGACGTCGACACTCCTGATGTCTTCCTGCAATTGGAATTGAAGCATTATTATAAAAAAATAGATGTAGCTGAAATGATTGTATCAGTGATTTCAATGGGGCGCAAATATGAACTTACTTTGTGCCTTTAACTTCTGCCTCTGATGGCCTCCTACCACAGAACTGCTCCACCAACTGTACCCAATTAGACTCGTCGGCGACCCCCGTCACCGGATGACCAGCCAAACTGAGGCACAATATCATCTTGACATCCTGCATCGTGACGGTCATTTCCCCACATGGTGTGTGGAAGGTGTGCTTCTCCGGTCTCCACCTGCATCATTACAAGTTTCTGGTAATAGGCAAGTTGACAGCCCAATTTTTTAAAACAAAGACAATAGATGGAAAAAGCAAGGTTACCTATCAACAAAGGCAGTAAGAAGTGCAGGGTCTAGCGTGGGGAGTGAACTGTTGTACACCCGAACGATCTCAATGAAGCCCGCCCGCTCTATGTAGGGCGCGTATCGCTCGTCCCAGCTATGTACGCGGTGCGTGCGAACACGGAGCGGACGCAACGGCCTCTGCAGCTCCGACAAGGCCTGGGCCCGGTGGTCCTTGTCGTAGTCAGCCTCAAGGAGGCTAAAGCGCGGATGAGGAGCCCGCGCCTCCATCTTGCAAGCCTGAAACTCCCTGTTTGTAACAAACAAAGAAAACATTAATAACATTAGAACAATTAATAACGTTATAAAAAAACAAAGACAAGTACAAATAAGAATTATAATATTAGAAATGCATGTTTACAATATATACCACCTCTTGTCTCGCCCGCCTATGAAATCTAGCGTTATGACCAGGATTCTTGCAAATGGAGCAAAGGTTCTGCGCACGTTCTTCGTCAAAGTCCCCGCCACCATACATGTCGGCGCCGTAACCTTTCATACTGTCCATATCGCCTTTCAATCGCTTCTTCTTCCTCCTTCCCTTCCCTACCTTCTTCAGGTCCGGATAAGGCGCGTAGTCCTCACCATAGTATGGAGGCCACTGTGACTCGTCAAGGTATGGCTCGAAACTCTTCTCCCAAACTTTGAGGGTGTTGGCACGGAGATACAAGGGTGACATGTACGGTGCAACTGTGTGGTCAAAACCTCTAAGCCAACAAGAGGTGATCATGTGTGAGCAAGGGGCATGCATGATCTGAGGGACGTTGCAACTGCATTCTACTTTACCAAGATCGACACGGTACGTTCGGCCACCAAATCGTTCGCCGCCCAGGTTTGTGCCCCTTCTAGCTCGTACGCAGAAAACAAGCATGTCCCGTCCATAAGCCTCGGCAACCTGTTGTTTGGCCAATTCCTCAGCCTCCTTCAAATATTCGTGTGCCGCGTTGCCCCATCTTCCAAGCTCCTCTTCATTCCTCAGGGCTAGGCCATACCGCTTAACAAAATACTCATTGCACTTCCTAAAAGAGAACTCGACAATACCAGACACTGGAAGAGATCGAACGCCTTTGAACACACGATTGAAAGACTCAGAGGAGTTTGTTGTCATGATGCCGTACCGGAAGCCGCCCTCATCAAATGCTAATGCCCACTTGGCTTTATTTTCCATCTGCTGGTCTAACCATGCCTTGGCAGCTTGGTTAAGCATCTTCTCTAGTTCTACCATAGTCTCGTTGAACTCGCGTTCCGTACGTTTATTACAAAGCTCCTTTAACTTGTCAGCCACATCCTTCTTGCGTTGACGCCGCCAGAAATTGGCGGCAAAATGACGCATGCACCAACGGTGCACTAGAGCCGGGTGACCATCAATGTGTTCATCGGCTGCATTTAGAATTCCAATGTGACGGTCCGAAATCAGACAAATGGTGCGAGAAGGGCTAAGCACATGAACACGGAGGAGACGCATAAACCATGACCATGAATCGTTGTTTTCCCCCTCCGCCAAAGCAAAAGCCATTGGTACTATCTGGTTCTCTGGGTCTACAGCAGCAGCCATCATCAATGTGCCCCTGTATTTGCCGGTGAGGAACGTGCCATCAACAAGAACAACTGGCCTACAATACTGAAATGCATGTTTGCACTGATCGAAATACCAGAACACACGGTACAGAATATGCCTCAACGGGTTCTGAAGATAGAACCCGCCTGTGTATATGAACGATCTCATGCCAGGGTTGAAGTGTTCCATCGCACGCAAAATGCGTGGAACCCTGTTATAGGCTTCCTCCCAGCTACCCCAACGAATTGCCAGGGCA
The DNA here is from genome assembly GCA_038087645.1 of Saccharum hybrid cultivar R570. Classification (NCBI taxonomy): domain Eukaryota; kingdom Viridiplantae; phylum Streptophyta; class Magnoliopsida; order Poales; family Poaceae; genus Saccharum; species Saccharum hybrid cultivar. Next base: position 7,959,381 of record JAQSUU010000005.1, on the reverse strand, counting down.
ATTTGCTTTGCCCGCCAAGCCTTTCCATACGTGACCTCATACCCAACAAATGTGACTATGGTCTCTTGCAAGAAAGACACTGATACGTCGTTGTCCTTATCTACAAGACCCAATATACGGCGGGCTAGATACCGAGCCGTTAACTGGGGATGGTACCTTTTACCCTCATTAGTCTGGCATCTGTGCGGCTGTTCCACCGAAGTTACCTTCCACTTACCATCACTCCGCCTCTTTCGTGCATTCAACTTCCACGAGCACGGGAATCCAGCCTTACATAATATGTGGTATTTTACCTCCTTGTCGGAATGTCGAACCGTGTAAGGCCTATGATGATACACAGCATAGTCCTGAAGGAACAACTTCATCTCCGACATCGTATTAAAAAGCATTCCCTTCCTCAGTATTAAATTTTTATGGTTGTACAATGATTCCTTACACATCTGCAAACCCGTGTCACAAACTGCCATATGCGACATACTTACATCGATATAATTTGGCACACCGGTAAAAGGCAAGCCAGCCTCCCTCAGCTGTGTAAGCTCTGCCGATGTATAAGAGGGTGGTGCAACGTATTGTTGTGGCTCCCTAACCCTGCTCCATCCTTCATATTGCACTCCATCATCTGGATAACCGGTGGCTAATGTGCCCTGACTCTGCATGCCATGAAGTACCTCAAGCGGTACTCCTGAGGGCATGCCACGAACTGGTGTACACATGACAGGTGCACCTCCAGAGGGCATGGCTTCAACCGATGCTCGCATGGCATGTGGACCTCCTTCCTCATTTCCTGAATCGTCCGAATCAGTGCTAACATCATCAGCAATCATTTCCTCCGCTGCCGCCTCCTCCTCCTCCTGTTCAAACTCGTCTACATCAAAATCATTGCTTATATGACCAACTGGAGGAGAATGAACCCGCTCCTGCGTCAAATTACCATCCAAGTCCATACTCTCCATAGTTTGTTGCATCTGCACACCACAATCTCCTAGAGTATCACTGTCCAAGGACGGCTCCTCATTCTCAACATTCTCCAGCACCAACTCAGCGATGCCGACATTCGAACCTTGGATGACCCTATTGTATCGGGACCACTCTGCTTGGTTGCACAAGTCCATCATCACATAGTGTGCCCTATTCTTTCCAACATCGAACCTACCCTTTAGTGTGAAAGCCTCGCCAAACTTCAAACTCAAACGGTCACATAGATCGCGGAAACTAGGGGTGCCATCGAACTATTCCAATTCTTCATACATATCCTCAAACTGGCAATCCTCTCTCCTAACACTTCCTCCGTAAAAAACTATTACACCGTAATCCATCTACAAAACGATTTGACATCTCATTATTAAATGACCATTATGGTACCACTAATTACTACATAACTAACTAAATAACTAATATTACCTAATAAGCCAACTGTGTCGTCAATAACAAATCATCGTTACCAAACTAAATAACTTAATAACTAATATTACCTAATAACTAAATAACTAATAGGTACGTAACTAAATAACTAACAGTACCTAATAAAATCCGAATAACTAATAATCGTTAACTAATTAACTAATAACTAAACAACTAATAATCGTAAAAACTAATAATTCAATATCTAAACAACTAATAAAAACTAATAAATAACTAAACAACTAATAATTCAATCACTAAACAACTAATAACTAAACAACTAATAATCGTAATAATTCAATAACTAAATAATACAATGACAAATAAATAAATAACTAAATAAATAATAAAAACTTATTAATATTTACTACAAATAAATAATTGAAACGACAAAGTAAACAAAATTACCGTAAAAATTATCGGGGGTGGCGGCGCGGGAACGAATGCCGGAGACGCGGCCGAGGGCGCGGTCGCCGGGGGCGCGGGAGACGACGCGGTGGCGCGGACGGCAGTTGCGGGCGGCGGCGTCGCGGCGGGGCGCGGCGTCGCGGCAGCGGGGTCGCGGCGGGGGGCGGCGAGGCGCGGCCGGGGCGCCCGGAGGGCGGTGGGGCGCGGCCGGGGCAGCCGGGGGGCGGTGTGGCGCGGCCGGGGCGGCCGGGGCGCGGCGGAGCTCCTCCGGCGGCGTGGGGACGGCGCGGGGACGGCGGGGGGCGGCGGGGCGAGGCCGGGGCGCCCGGAGGGCGGTGGGGCGCGGCCGGGGCAGCCCGGGGGCGGTGGGGCGCGGCCGAGGCGCGGGGGAACTTCTCCGGCGGCGCGGGGACGGCGCGGGGACGGCGGAGGCGGCGGAGGCGGCGGAGGAGCAACAAAACCGAGCGGGCGGGGGCGGCCGGGGCACGGCTTATATTTACGCCGCGCCCCGCCGTGACCGGTGGCGGGGTACACCCCGCCATGATGGGTGGCGGGTTAGGCGTACCCCGCCACCCATCATGGCGGGGTACGCCCCGGGGCGGCCACGTCACCCATGCCACGTGTGATGTGTACCCCGCCACCATGCATGGCGGGGTTCAGTGCATTTGCCCCGCCATGCATGGTGGCGGGGCCAAACGGGTTAGATTTAAAAAATTTTTGAAACATGGGTTAAATTTAAAATTTGTTTCAAATTTGGGCTAAAAATAAAAAAAAATTCCGCCTCCTCACCTCCCTCGCCATCCGCTTTCCACTCCACTTCCATCCGCTACCTCCACTCCACTTCCATCCGCCGCTCCTGCTCCAGTAGGAACGCTCTCCACCCCCACCATGCCACCACGCTGAGCTACTCCGGAGCACTGGGACACAGCGTCGCCCCCGTCAAGCAGGTCTGGATCGCTCCCCTCCCCTTAGCCCTAGATGGGTTGCCGCCCACCCTCACTCGTGATTCGTGGCCGTGGCAGGTTGCGCCGCCCGTCCGTGGGGTCGGTGCTGTGCAGGAGGTAGTGGAGCGGGGGGCGGTGGGGAAGCTTGGCCGCTGGGGAGAGCCGGGACCGGGACTAGCGACGAACAGGCGTCACCAGTAAGCCACGGTCAGGGGCATTTCGGTCCTACTTTGCAGCGGTGATGGCAAAAATCTAACATAGTGGTAAATTTGGGATCCTTTCATGTCATTTCTTGTTTCTTTTAAGGTCTCTTGGATATTAGACAGAATTTCTTTGAAATTAAGATGAGTCGGTTACCCTGCCTCACAGATTGAAACAGCTAGGAGGCCGCCCATGTTGTCTGAATAGGGATGCTCTGTTGGATGTGCAGCAAGAAAACCTTGGAATGAATGTACATACTACTTAGGGTGCTGTATTAGAGTTTTAACAGGATGGGTTCGTTATGCTGCGTGGCGGCACGGCCACATGGGGCTAGCACAGCGAGCCAGGAGTGGTCCTCTATTAGCCGCAGCGACCCACCCTGGCGGACTGGTGCTGGCTTTTCTCCACCTCTGTCCAGGGGGTGGGAGTACAGGATCAACTCGGAAGGGTTGTCTTATGGATCTCATGGTGATAGCGGCGTCGCTGTGAATTATGGGTCATCACTATCATCGAATAGTAAAGGGGCTAGTAGGAGCTGGGAGAGGAATGAGCTTCCACAAGATCACCGCTACTCTACATCTGAGGGTGCCATTTCGTATCTCAACAGCCCAGATGTCAGCTTCCAGAACCACCATATTATGCTACCGATGCTGCAAGATTCTAGTGTTGATGAATACATGAGAGGTATGTGCCTTGGAGTAGCAAACTTCTCTGTCCTCTTTGATGTTTCAGCTGCTTTTGTAATTTTTATATTTCTTTGGTTAAGAATGTTTAAGATTGTTCAAACTCAAGATCTGTACTTTATTTTTGCCTTCTGTACTATGCATCAATTTAAATTCTGTTTATGTGTCACTTTGTCCTCTGCTGCTGTTTGATTTTAATATATCTGTTGCCATGGTTCTTCAGGCATTGCCTAGGTGTTGAGCCAGGCATACCCTAGGTGCCACAGGACTCCACAAGGTTTTAGTTATGCTATATCGCCTAGGCGTCCAGACATATCACCAGCGCCACAGGACACCAGAATGCCTCAAAAATCATGTCTGTTGCACCAGCTATATAGCATGTTGGTGTAAAAAATAGTTTTTGTCTTGCTGTTTTAACAGACATTTTTTCGGAGAATACTGGAAGTTACTGTTTTATAAGGGCTACAGATAAATCACCTTTTCTTTTCAGCCCAATGAAAATTGCTACCACATGATTCTATCAAGTATCAATCACTACAGAATGCAGCAAAATTATATTTCATAGTAAATTTGCCACAGGGCAAAGGCCATGCCCTTTCACAACACTATGAACTGTACCTCTTTTCTTGGGTGACGATCAAGAGAAACTCATGAACTTGACAAATTGATCCTGATTTATTGGGACCATAGTCATTCCAAATTACATAACATTAAACCCATTTCCCTATAGCAAAATCTGTTTGTGTAACAATAGAGACTTGCTGTTAGTTTCATACCATCATTGCTATCATGTGCAACAGGATTGCCATTTGATAACAGTCAGCAACTCAGCATAAATGTGAACTCCAATCTAGTGCAATACCCATGTACTCCCTATGTTCCAAATTCTAAGCCGTTTTGGCTTTTTCTAGACATAGTGTATATCTAGGTGCATAATAAAAGTTGTGTATCTAGAAAAGCCAAAACGACCTATAATTTGGAACAAAGGGAATATTATTTAAATGGTCCTCATATATTTGACTAAAAATTATGTTTCATTTATGCAGCTGTTTTTTAATTATTTAATTAGCAATAAAAATTGTTTCAGCAAACAAAACAATAATTTTCTCGACCAATTCTAAATGCAGATGTTCCTTATTCGTCTCTTGAATAATTTGAGTTTGCAAATCTGGTTATGCTCTAAATACTAGCAGGTAGCAGCCTTCCTGCTGGTTGGCCTGATATGTATTGTTTATGTCTTAGTGGGAACAAGGGTCTTTGTGGATCGAGTGACAGAATTACTACTAAACTGATATGCAGCGTAATTTTATGTATTACTTTGAGTGACTTTTGAATCTTCAATTATATGATCGCAAACGTATCAGATTTGGAGTTGAATTCCATCATGATCAACTGGCAGATTTTTCATGATGTCAATGATTGATCTCAAATCAGTTCTACAGTAGCATTAATTTGGATTTAACCATTGCCTAGTGATCATGATTCATGATTGCTGTAGATGTTCGATTTTTAATTGAATGCGCAGGAGAGCTGCTTATCATTTCATTAAAATAAATGTGGGCGTGAGCGGCACCCCTTAGGTCCTGAGTTCGACTCCCCGTGGGAGCGAATTTCAGGCTGAGGGTAAAAAAATCCCCTCGCCTGTCCCCATAAGCCAAAGCGCAGAATGGCCCGGTCCAGTTCTCACAAGGCAACGGATTCTGCTGCGTCAGGATGGGGGCGGGGATTCGGGGGTTTTCTCGATCTGTGTGAGAAGATCATCCTTCTTATAAAATGCCCGGGGGCTGTCATACCCCCCGCAGGTCGAGTTTTTTTTTATTTGGACCCTTGCATGAATGATTGATCTACTAGGTTGATTTGTCCATTTTACAGGTTCTCACTAATGCTCTAGCGTAATTTTTAACTAATACTCCCTCCAGTCGCAAATAAATAATGTTTTCGGTTGTTTGAAATCAGCCATTCTAAACTTTGATTTCAAATTAGTTTTAACATGTTGGAGTTTCGGTATTTGAAAATGATATGATATAATATACTTTTCCTATGTGTTACAAATTTATTATAACAAAAAAAAATTATAGTCAAAGTTGTCTTTTGGACACCATGTAGATGTCCAAAATGCCACTTGTTTGTAACTGGAGGTAGTGCATCGTATTGATTTAGGATTTCAGAATTTGGGAGTGCAAATGTGGATTGATAAATTTTGTTTGCAAATTTTAATGCCATAGCTGGGATCATATATTTCCAGATTTAGTTCTAGATTGCAGATGGCTGGTTGCATAGTTTTTCAAGATGGCTCCTGGATTCTGAATTGTTTGGCCTTTTGATTGAATGTACCATGGTTATGTTATGCTCAATGCTTATACTACTTGTGTTTCAACTGACATTTGAGATGCATTGGGTCTTGCATGGTTAATTGATTAGGCTGATCCAGCATTCCAATGTGATCACTGGGCAGTTACATTATCTATATATTAGAAACATATGCACCGTAAAATACTTTGAGAACAAGCTAAGTCAATCCAGTGTGTCTGAGCTCTAATTAGTTAGTGCTAGGTGATTGAACATTGCCCCTGAAATGAGTGTTCCTAGTGGTGGGAGGTAAAAATTTTAAACCTTCCACAAGCTCTATGAAACTCTAGGTATGGTGCCTGTGATAGATACTGTACATGACTTGTGACAGGGAATATGGAGGGAAAGCCGTAACTTGGTGGAGAGTGTAGTTTTACTGCTTTTCTTAATGCTGTGCTAAGGATAAAAATCTTCCTACAAATAATACCAGTTTCTTATGATGTAGGAACAAGATAAAAGAAGATATTGAAGATTTTCTATTGAAAGGACAATATTCTCTTGCTTCCATACTTGTATGGCTGTTGTGGGCTGTTAGGCTGTGAACATAAATGACAAAGCAATACACTTTACAATTTAATTAAACTGTGCCATAACATCTCAGAGCTGTAGGTGGGTAAGGTCTGTGTCACTTTTATCTAGTTGTCAGGAGCTTGATTGGTGTGTGGCACATTGTGTACATTGTAGCCAAAGAAGGTCGGTGGGTGAGGAATCAGAGGCCGACAGTTTGGCAACCGGTGGTTACAATTACAGACGAAAGAGAAAGGGGGAGGGGGGATACCTCCTGTTAGGAAATGCAACTCACTGTATTCCAATGCCGAATGGCTAAGATATGGAGATGTACAAGGTGCAGATAGTGCCCTACACCCTACACTAGTGACTAAATACTTGCACAACATATACATCTAACACCTCCATTTCTTTCTTGACTCCTAAGACAAGTAGGAATACAATCCTTACAGATTGGACCTTCCCTTCACAAACCAATTCTAACTCAATCTCCTATTCTTATCTCAACCTAACCAGATTAAACTCCCTAATGTTTCCAAACCTAAGACTCCTAGGATAAGCAGTGCTGGGTCTGGTGGAGACCGATACGGAGAATGGGGTGCCACTGTGCCTAGGGATGAAAATGGTTGGTAACATATCATCTATGTGGAAAAGGTTGATGATCAGTCGGAATTTTTCCATATTTCTCAATTTATTAACTATTCAGTTGCAACTACAATATGGTACTGAAAGAAATTAAACATCCAAATCTTATATACGTATCTCTCTATCGATATGCTCCTTGTCTGAACCATTCGAGCTATCTCGACTCTCGATAACCTTCTTTAAGGCAAAGTAGTTCCTGTACCAATACGGTAGCAGTGGAATTACAAATGAGTTGGCAAAATCTATTCTTCTTTAAGAATGTGGCTTTATTTGAATGACGTGATATGGTTGTAATTTCAATCATTAGTGTTCAGCATGGGTACAAGATAGTACATTCGCTACTCTGGTTAAATTATCTCCATCTCTCCTCAGAGTATCTTGTGTCCTGTAATATTCTTTGTCATCTGCACTTTTACCACGTGGTTCAAGTTCTCTGTGCATGATCATTTGTATGTCCTTTTCTACTAGATGAGCATTTTTAATGTTTTTGAATTGCATGAAACAATGATTGACTATGGGTAGGTGCGTGCAACCTTTTCATTAGTGGTCACTTTGTCATCACCTTAATTTGTGTGTGCACATAGCTATGGGCGCGTGCAACCTTTTCCAAAGAATTTTACAATGAGATCAGTTATGTTAATTGAGCATTTATTATATGTATGGGCATGTGCATGCAAAATTTTGTTCAGTTGTATTGATTGGACCTTTTTTGCAGTTTCAGTTGCTGAGCCTATTGGTGCTTTATTATTGTCAGAGGTATGTAATATGCTAGGTGTTCATGTTGTAGTAATATTCATTTCTTGCTCCAGGCTTCAGGGGACTGAATTGTATCCTCTTTTCGTAGGGAATGTCAGGACAACAAAATAGTGGTGGTTCCACCTCCTCTCGCTCTGATGGAAGTGAATATGATATTGTACCTAAATCATACACATCAACGCCCCGCAACTTCCCGAGTCGTCGATCATTCCTGTCAAAGCCAATCCACCCTGTTTCATTCCCAGAACATGCACTAGAAGCACAAGAAACTCAAAGTCCTGTTGCCAGCGCAAGCTCCAACAATCCTCTGTGCTCTGAATTCAAGGGAACAGGAGAGCTTCGCTTTCCAGGTCCCATGGACTATGGTAATGGTAGTCATGGGGAGTCAGGAAATTGGAGTGCTTCTAGTAGCATGGATCTTACTGATTTATCAGAAAGATCTGAAGCTGGACAAGCTGGACCACTGCATCCTAATAATGTAATGCAGAAAACAAGGTGTGACCTCTGTGAGAGGCTTCTGACAAAGAGATCACCTTGGGGTTCTCGTAGAATTGTACGCACTGGAGATTTGCCAGTTGCTGGTGTTCTCCCATGCTCCCATGTCTACCATGCTGAGTGTTTAGAGCGGACCACTCCCAAGGGGCAGAAGCATGACCCTCCTTGCCCTGTGTGCGACAAGCTGGCTGGTAAAGATACCGAGCAGTGGTCAATTTGCAGGTTAAAAAATGGACTCCCAAGATTACGTTCACTAGGGGAAGGGCCTTCTCGAGTTTGGAGCTGTGCTTATGCTGGTGATTGTGTTGCTGGGGCTGTCCAGATGCCAAGATCAAATAGCATTGCTCTATTGACTCGGAGTGGTCACAAGAGACATGCATCTTCGAAGGGAGAGCCTAGCAAAGACTGCGCTGAAACATCAAAAAATACTTGCCTGTAACTTCCTAATGCACTCAGTAGGTTATATTCATGACCTCGCATTGTTATAGTTGCAAGGTTATGTATGCTTACGGATGTTTTCATGGCTTAATGATCCGGCTAGGAAATGACATAGATATGCCTGTGTAGCTGACTAAATCTATCTCCTATCAGTTATCAGGGTTGCCACTTGTGCATAAAGGCCTTAGGTCCCTACCGATTATTTTATGGGCTGAATCTGTTCCAGATGAAATTGTATGTGCTGGAAATCGCAGGTAAACTGACCTCTGTAACTGCTCATCCAGTTCTATGAAACTACCGCAATTACCCCTACAGCCGTACGGCCCTACTTTGTATGATTGTAACGTTGTTAATGTTGAGACGAGATTTGACACTGCAATTAGACATCGATAAGCAGAATCTGTTGGCTGTAACATTGAACTTGGCTGCTACTCTGTGTGATCTGTAAACCAAAACGCAAATTGGATCATGCTAGAAAAGCAATTTTTCAGGTGCTCGTGAAACCTTTTCCCAGGAGGCAGGAGGGCTTGACATTGCTTTGGTTGGCTCTTAATGGAAGTTGCATCTGGATAGTTCAGTTTTTCGCTGCATGTTCGCCTGCCTAATTCAGGAGTGCAGGAGGCGTCTGAGCGGCCGCTTCTCCCGCCACTTCTCCAGGATCTCCATCCAGCCGCTTCAGACAGACCGAGAGCTCCTCCATATAACCCCGCTGCTGCTTCTGTATTACTGTGCTTCCTGCATCCTCGTCCTGGTGATCACTCCCAGATCAAATCCTATTCAAATTTGGTAAATGGCAAAAACTCTTGGCAAATGCATTTTTTGACTGTTATTATGTAGACCTAGAATTTTTGTTAGACTTTTGCTGCAAGTGCTGCCGCAGAATTCCTGTACATTGCCCGTTCCATGCAAGGAGATTCATTGTGATCCTTCTCTCTTGTTGTAGGAGCATGGCTGAAGAGAAGCAGGGCCATCCACGGCTGAACGAGCGGATCATGTCCACCCTCTCAAAGCGGTCGGTTGCTGCACATTCCTGGCATGACCTTGAGATAGGTAAGTACATCTTTTGCACTGCGGTATGATTCTGGAGGTTCATACAAGCTGATGCTTCATATTTTTAAAATACCAGGACCTGGAGCCCCTGCTGTTTTTAATTGTGTAAGCATCATGTCCTGTTGTTCATCCTGGGTAGTGAAGTAGAGGAAGCCATTAGTTTCAGATGCATCAGACCTCCAGAAGTCAAAACCTTACATGCTTGCAGGTTGTTGAGATCACAAAGGGCAGTAAAGTGAAATATGAACTAGACAAGAAGACCGGATTGATCAAGGTACAAAATTATCTGTTAAAATTTAAGCTTACAGGAAAGAGAAAAAAAATACCATTGTTTTCCTGATGCCACTGAAAATTTGAAAATACGCTTTCCTAGGTTGACAGGGTGCTATACTCGTCAGTGGTCTACCCACACAACTATGGTTTCATTCCACGAACATTGTGTGAAGATGGAGATCCGATGGATGTGCTGGTGTTGATGCAGGTCAGCATGTCTTACGACTGTTTCATCTAACCCATCAGTATTAGTTATATAGGTTATGTCTTCAGCTTATGAGGTTAATCATTAACTGGTTTACAACCAAATAGGAACCGGTGATACCTGGCTGTTTTCTTCGGGCAAGAGCCATCGGCCTTATGCCCATGATTGATCAGGCATGATGCATTTATGGACTTTTCATTAAAACTTCTAGATATCACATTATGTTGGATTGATGGCGTATCTGTTTCTGCAATAACTAGGGAGAGAAAGATGATAAGATAATTGCAGTTTGCGTTGATGATCCCGAATACCGTCACTTAACCGATCTCAAGGAACTTTCTCCACATCGCCTTAATGAAATCCGTCGCTTCTTTGAAGACTGTACGTGCCATTTGTTTCCAAATCTGTCTGATTTTTCTATAATCATAGCACTACAGTAGCTCCAGAAATGCTGAAATTTATTTCACATGTATTTGCAGACAAGAAGAACGAGAACAAGGAAGTTGCTGTGAACGATTTTTTGCCACCAACTACTTCCCTGGAGGCCATTCAACACTCAATGTAAGTCTGCTTTTCCGTCAGAAACTGGTGATGCAATGCATCTGAAAATATGCTTTAACATGATCGTCAGAGGTGAAAGCTTTGATCATCTGAATTCTTTCTTTCTACTCATTTCATCCCAAGAATAGACATCTCGCTTCACAAGGAGTCAAACAATCTCAAGTTTATCATATACATACAAAAGGTATCAATATTTATAATACATAATGTCGGTGTAAGAAAAGGCGGTTCTAGCATCAACGGGTAATATGTGTCTGCGCGTCTGAGATCCGGATGGTGTGCAAGAAAAACACAAGCGATTTTATACTGGTTCGGGCCGAAGAATGCCCTACGTCCAGTGGAGAGGGGAGTCTTGTATTATCTTGCACCGAAGTGGCCGTAGTAGGGATTACAAGCGGGTGAGAGAGAGAGGAGCTCCCAGGTCTCAGGATGTGTAAAAAAGCTTGCTAGTGGTGAGTCGAATGGTGGATGGATTTGCCTTCTTTTTCTTCCGTGTTTTTTGTGTTCTCGAATGGTCCCTGCCTTCCCCTTTTAGAGATGCAAGGGGAGCACAGGGTTACATGCATGTGCTACGTGATATTTTTCTCGGGAGAAAAGATCTGAAGTCTCTGGTCTTGTCCTATAGTTGGTGGCGTATCGCTGTTGGAGTGGCCTCTGTCCTTTGATGCTGTAGCGATGTGCTCTGACATACTAGCCCTGCAGCTACGACGTGTAGGATCGTGATCAACATTGTGGCGACGTGGCCGTCCTTGCGGTTTGACCGTCGTAGAGAGCCGAGACCTCGGAGGCATGAATCATGGCGTGATTTCACCCCGTTCGAGGGAATAGTGGCCTAGAGCGACGCCGCGCAGGCCTGGATCATGCATATAGTGCCAGTATGGGCAGCATAGCGATTAGCAGCTCTTTCCCATGCCGTTATGGGCAGCGGCGTCGTGATTTGACCCCTGTCACTCCTGGCATGTCCGGTTGGTCGGCGTAGGAACGTGGATGACGTCACAGGGGGTCTCGAGCGCGCCAATGGGTGAGCAGCATCAGAGGCTGGGGTCGGGCGAATCGGAGAGTTTCCCGCGTCCGAGACCTTGCATCGGGGCCTCGGGCGAGACGGAGAATTGACCTGTTGAGGGTTGCTGTGTCCGTGGCCCAGCGCTGGGGTCTCGGGCGAGTCGGAGATGCTCCGAGACCCCTTGTGTGAGGGCTCGGATGAAGTGGAGAGATGGGCTGGTACGCTCACATGGTTCACTGGAGGCCCAGCAAGGGGAGAGTTAGCCTGTGGGTCTTCTTGGTTGATTTTTTCTTTAGACGGGGCAGATTGGTACGCTTGGTTTGGGTGGATTTTCATCCTAATTTGGGTACCCCTAATTATGGTACCCGACACATAACGAGTATCATCACTAGATTAATTATGAAATGTATTTTCTTAACAAACTATATTTTCTTAATAAACGTTTATAAAGATACAGATGTTGATCCTTTGACTTCCCGAGAAGCAATGTTTCTATTCTTTTTGAGACGGAGGGAGTACTTTGACAAATCTATTCACCTTATATTCTTTTTGAGACGGAGGGAAACATTAGCTTCCTTTTATTGTCTGAATCCTCACATTATATGTTAGAATTATCTTTTTTTTTCTAGTTAGGGTACTACATCTAATCGTTTTTTTTTTGTTGTACCAGGGACTTATATGCTGAATACATCCTACACAGTTTGAGGCGCTAGATCTGGTTTCGAGATGGAACAGTCCCTCTCCTGGTCTCGGGGAAAAATAAGCAATAACCGATCAGCCTCCTGGCTTTTGTTTCAGGAGCCGTTTTGCAGTATATATAACTAAATCAAGGGATAATGTGATTCTTCTGCAAGTTATTGCATATAATATGCTAACCATGAGATATATATTGTCTACTTCTGTACATTTTTGTGGAATATTTGAATCAACGATTGGAGTCTCTTCTTGCTTTCAGTCAACCTCAAGTGTGCCTTCCGCAGCTGCACTCTTTTCAAGGTGGTTATATTAATCTGAACACTTCAACGCTACAGCCGTATTGTGCCTTTTAAGCCTGTTTGATTGACGTTGTAGTTTGCTACGCCTGGCCTTAAGCAAATTATGCTTGCTATGGAAAGTGTGGCGAGTGAAATCGGATCTACAGTTGTGCATAGTTTGGCAAAAAAAAAAGTCTATAACATGTGCAGCGGTAGCGAACCAAACAACTACCTAAAAAACTGTGCAATGATGAACCTGTGATGTAACAAGTTGTTATGAACCAAACAGATGTATTAATGACCCATCATGTTGAAAGGATCTAATCGATGCTAAGGCCAGTCTCAATGGAGTTTCATCAGAGTTTTATGGGCATTAATTATGCTGATGTGGCGCCATATTAATGAAGAGAGAGGTGATAAGAGTTTTATGGGAGTAGAGAGAGTTTCATGGGGATGAAACTCTTCTGTACTGTTTCCAAAATCTGGATGTGTTGGAAACAGTGACATGAAATCCCCACTGAGATTGGCCTAAGGGGTGGGTGTGTTGAATAGGCTTCACAAAAATTCTTATGCAAAATATACGATAAAAAACACAGAGTCTGAAAAATCAGCTAGGCTGTTTTTACTACCTTACCACACAAGCCTGTAGATCCTGCATTGCCGATTCTAAAAAACGTCTACGCTGTTTATCTGGAAATCCTGCAGAAAATGTGTTAGCCTCCCCTTTTGCTTTCTTTCCTTCCCTTCTTCAGTCCACGGTGCTTGATGGTGCTTTTGAGTGATTTGAAACTTATTCAAAGTATGCCTACACTCGCTGACTCACAAACAAGCATAACCAAGTAGCCACAAACAAAACTATATATGAAATATGTGCAATGTGAATATGAAAGTGAGAAAAACCAAAACAAGGAGATGTAACGATGTATTTCTCCGAGTTCAGATCCCCACTTGGATCCCACGCCCTTCGTTGCGGAAGTTGTGAGCCCCCTCCATGGTCAGGCTCTAGCTAGGTTTGTTTCAACCACTTTCCACACTACTAGATGATCTTTTCCCTTTTCGGGGCAAGATCGCAACCCACACAAACTCGGCACTCCACACCTTGGGCGCTCACCGGTGACATCCAGCCGTTTAGTAGCAAAGCCCCAAGAGTAACAAATGCTTCACAACAAAACTTAACATTGCGACAAAGTGCTCAAGGCTTGCTCAACTCTCTATTGCTCTCACACAAGTTCACAAGGCTCAAATCTTGCTCTCCAATTAAAAGGATATGGCTAATTTCATTCAAGTCCTACAAAGAGTGATTTGGGAGTTCTTTCTGGACTTAGCTGGTGTGTATGGACGTGGAAAAGTTTAGAAAACCACCAAGGGCCATGGGAGTGGGTATAAATAGCCCTCCCATAAAAACTAGTTGTTGCACTTTGTATGCAAAAACCGGCCTGACCGGATCTCAGAACCAACCTAGTTGGTTTTTTTCAAATCGGCTAGTCATTGCTCTCTCAGTTTGCAAAATTGGCTTGGCCAATTTGGGAAACTGGCCTAGCTGGATTTCCCTGACAGCACACAAAATGCTCTCTCAACTATGCTAATCACTCAGATTTCTCACTTGGGTGTTTTGGGCACTTCTAGGCCACATCTAGCACTCAATGTTGCATTCCCCATAATAGTACGACGTATATATACTTAAGATTTAATGATACATAAATAAAACCACTTGAGTTTGTCTTCCTTCAAACATCGTGGTTGCTTAATCTCCATCATTTGAGGGCAATTAATACTTTCATGCCTTTGAGTTGAACTACCTTGAGCTATGACTTTGGATATCTGACCATTTCATCAAGATTACACTTCTCATCCAAAAGTCATCTTTCCATATAATTCAATAATGATTTGATCCTCCACATCAACATGACTTTGCATAGCTTGACTAGTACCTCAACTCAATGCAAGTACTCTCTTATTCACCCTAGCCATGGTATCTCGATGCCAAGTTATCCCTTGCCTGCTGAATTTAGTGATGGATGACTTTGTGAAACTTGATGTAATGGTTATGAATTTGGTATTGGATGACTTGTGAAACTTGCTGTAATGTCTATCTATATGTGTTGCATGATTAGAATCTCATTTTTGTTTTATAATGCAATTGTTTGGTGATTTCTATTTTATAATGCAATTGTTAACGGCTAAAAAAATTGTGTGGGCTGATTGCAGGTTAAGCTGGGCATGGGTTGAATGTGCTATGGGTTACTAGCTGGGCCTTGGCTAATTTGCAAAAGAAATGGACCAAACAAAGTATTGTTGGACTTAGGCTGATTTGCGAAAAAATAACAAGAAAAAAGTATAGTTGGGCCTGGACTGATTTGCCAAAAAAAAATGGCCTGGTTGATTTGAGAAAAAATAGGCTGATTTGGGACAAAAAATGGGCTGAAAACAATAAATAAAAAACTAAATGGGTCCAGATGAAAAGAATCACCTCAACAATGTTTGTGGCCTTTTAGAAGCCTTCCTCTCTTATGGCCAAATTTCAGTTTTATGACATTTTCTAGATTTTCCAAGTGAGCGCCACGTCAACACGACATCCCACGCGGTGCCTTGCACACATGGCAGGGGTCTATGTATTTGTGACTTAGAAACCAATGTCATAGATTTGTATGACGTAAAAATCAATGTCATAAGGTTAATGACATGAAAAATGCAAACGTCAAAAAATATATTTTGCGACAAGAATTTTTTGACATTTGCATTTTTTCAACCTGATGTCATAAATAGCAACCTATGACATAACTTGCCTATATTATGACATAAGTTCAATGTCAAAAAATGCAACATTTGTTGTAGTGACTTTCTACTTCACTTAAGTACTTCATTGAAGTGTGATTGCTTTAGAAGTATATTTGGAGCTTTGTTATAAGCTTAGTGAAAGCCCTAGTTTGATTTTGGATAATTGATGAAACCTAAGTGTACTAACCCTTGTCATTAGTGATGTATATGAGCTATGTTGGTACACACCAAGTGGTGGAGCTAGATGATGGTCATGGTGATGGAGGTGACCAAAAAAGGGAAGTTCAAGTGCTCCAACTTGGAAAAGAAGAAAGAGAAAAACAAAATTGGCTCAAGGCAAAGGTAAAATTGATAGGGCCATTTTGTTTTACCAATCAAGACACCACACAGGGTATGATTGGGTTTAGGATAGATCACTATACTATTAAGATGGGTGATCTCATGGTTAATGCGTTGATCTAAGTGCCACTAGGTGATTTAACTCATGCGTATGATTGGGTTTAGGATAGATAGCTATACTATTAAGATGGGTGATCTCACGGTTAATGCGTTGATCTAAGTGCCACTAGGTGATTTAACTCATGCATTTGCATTAGGACCTAGTGAGTGCTAACATCCCTTGGAAAACTTTTTTGTGAATTGCTAACTCACATGCACAAGTGATGGAACTTGTTGGAGTTGACACATTTGCACAAGGGATGAAGAAAGGAGAAGAGATAGAGGCACTACTACACAAATGATTTTGCAAGACGGTGCCAAAATATTAACCGAGGCGGTCATAAAATTTGCTCGCCTCAGAAAATACTGGACGATTAATGGAGGTGGTTGGTTTCATTTACGGAGGCGGTCATGTTTGCCCGCCTCTGTAAATCGATTTATGGAGGCGGACGTCTTTAAACAACTGCCTCCAAAAATAGTCTATTTTTGGAGGCAGTTGTCTTGAGATGTCCGTCTCCACAAATATATTTTCGGAGGTGGGCACGCTATAAGGCCTGCCTCCTAAAATGCTAAAGCCCATCCAAATCCCACGATCCACTCTCTACCGGGCTATATAAATTGGGGAGATAGGGTTTCCAACCCCTCACTCCCTCAGCTCGCACCGCTCGGTCCTCCCAACGCACCGTGTGCTCCTTCCCTCCCTCTGTGGCGCTCTCTCCCTCCCTCCACTCTCTCTCCCTCCACTCTCTCCCTCCCTCATGCAGTAGGCCGGCTAGCCTCCCCTTCCCCACGCGCGCCTCCTCCCCCACGCAGCAGGTTGGCGCGCGTTCCCCTCTCCTCTCTCCCTCATCACAGCAGTCAGTGGCAGCAGTGGCCAGTGGTGGCGGTGGCTCTCTCTCTCACCGGAGGCAGGATCCCTGCGGTAGAGGGCAAATCTGGGCGGCGTGGGCAGCGCTTGCCCGAATGGAGAGGTGCCTAGTGGCGGTGCGCCAGGAGGAGGCGCGGCCGCTCCTTCTCCGGCCACTGCGGGCTCCACCACGGCAGTGCTAGATCTGGTGTGCTCCACCATGGTGGCTGCTCCCTCTCTTGGGCCATGCCTAGATCTAACGAGGAGGAGGTCGGTAGCGTCCAGATCCAGTGGGCGAGTGGCCGGCCGCGTCTAATTTCGACGGGGAAGAGGTCGTCTGTGCCTAGATCTGATGCGGAGGAGGCCAGTCATGCCAGATCCGGTGGGGAGGAGGTCGGCAGCGCCCAGATCCAGCGGATGCGATGGCAGCGGGCATGATTGGGCTCGACGACATGCTCGATTGGGCTCACTAGGGTTTTTTATTTTTTTAAATCGATTAATGGAGGCAGGCAGCTTAATGCCGCCACCTCGGTTAATCGATTAACCGAGGCAGGCAAAGCAACCACTTCCAAAAAGGTTGGATTAACCATGACCTTTGATTGGAGGCGGTTGCAATGCCCGCTGAAAAGCCCTAGTTTGGTTTTGGATAATTGATGAAATCTAGCACTAACCTTTGTCATGAGTGGTGATATGAGCTAGGTTGGTGCAATCCAAGTGATAGAGCAAGATGAAGTCCATGATGATGAAGGTGGACATGAAATGATGATGGTCAAATGCTCTACTTGGAAAAGAAGAAAGAGAAAAACAAAACAGGTTAAAGGTAAAGGTATAATGATAGGAGTCATTTTTGTTTTGCACTCAAGACACCATAGAGGGTGTGAGTGACTTAGGATCGATAGTCGTACTATAAAGAGGGGAAATCTTTGGCTAAACGGTTTATCGAGTGCCACTAGGTGACATGATTCATGCATTGCATTTAAGAACCTAGTGTACTAACATGTGACCCTTGAAAAATGCTTTAAAAAATGCTAACACATGTGCACACAAGTTCTACACTTTGTGGTTAGTAAGTTGGAAGCAAGGGTGAAGTGGTCGCGGACGTAGAAAATGAAAAGGAGGAGATAGACAGTGACCGGATGCTGAGCAGGTCCGGACCGGATGCTGGCTCAGCGTCAGGTTAGTTCTGGGCAGCGCAGCGTAGAAGGCCGAGAGAGTCGTGAAGCGACCGGATACACGGACCTGCGCGTCCAGTCACTTCTTTGGGCGAGCGGACGTAGCGGCAGTGCATGACCTAACACGCAGACGTAAAGCAAATCACGTGTGACGTACGCTGACGTCACCTTAGCTCGCGCGTGCGTATGAACAGTAAGAAGACCGGATGCTAGGGCGGTTTCACGCCATGAATCCTCTCTGGAAATGAACTGGCTCTGAGCGGCTCAGCGTCAGGTGAACTAGAATAGCGCGTCCAGTCATGGCTTTGACTATGCGTTAAACCTTTTGTTACCGTTGGAATTGAATGAACGAAATTTAAAACGGGGACATGTGGTGAGATCCTAGTGACTGGACGCTGGCTCAGGCGTGTCCAGTCATCCCGACCAGCACGTCCGGTTAGTGCGCAGAGAGCCCCTTCATGACCCTAACGGCTCTTGTTTGTGGGGGCTCTATAAATAGAGTTTGGCCAGCTCCAAGGCAAATAACTTGGCGCTTTGACATACTTGACATCCTTGTGAGCCTAAGCAAGCACCTCCTACTCATCTCCATCATTGATTCATCATCATAGTGAGATTGAGAGTGATTCCTAGTGCATTTGCTTGAGTGATTGCATCTAGTGGCACTTGGGGATCGTTGTGGCTGTAGATTTTTTTATTACTCTTGGTGGTTGCCGCCACCTAGACGGCTTGGAGCAGTGGAGGAGGTCCAACATGTATTGGCAATTATTCGTGGCCGGCTCCTATGATTGTGAGGGGTCTTGTACCATCCTCGGTGGAGAGCCAAAATATAACTCTAGTGGATTGCTCATGTCATGGAGTTACCTCACTTGTGGGTTGGTTCTTGCGGTGTCCAACGTGTGGAGAGGTTCGTGCAACACCTCTTAGCCGCCAAACCACCAAGTGTTGGTCGACACAACAGGGACTAGCGTGCTGGCAAGCACGTGAACCTCGGGAGAAAAATCGGTTGTCTCTTGCCATTTGGTATTCTCCTGATGATTGATTGATATTCATATTGTGATTGGTACGCGGCGGTATAATCACTTCACTCTCTCTATTACATTCCCGCAAACTAGTTGTAACAAGCTCTTTAGTGTAATTAGTTTTGAGAGCTTGTCTTACCTTTGCTAGTATAGCTTCTCACCTAGTTGAGCTCTTTAGTGTAGCTAGCTTTTGAGAGCTCGTAGTGACTTAGTCATTGATTGACTTAGAGCTTATAGCAACTAGAATTGTTTGGATAGGTGTCTTGCAACACTTGTTAGAGCTAGTGCAAAAAGCTTTATAGCCAATTAATTGTCTAATAAGTTTGCCTAGTGTTTTGTAGATTTTAAATTAGGCTATTCACCCCCTCTAGCCAATTAACACCTTTCACCCGCCTCCACTAATCCAAAATGCCCTCCTCCATTAAGTGTAGATTTTAAATTAGGCTATTCACCCCCTCTAGCCAATTAACACCTTTCACCCGCCTCCACTAATCCAAAATGCCCTCCTCCATTAAGTTATTCTGTACTAGTGAGGGTCACTGCAGTGACCGAACGCTGTCCTTGGGTGGATCGGACACGTTCGGTAGCATACCCTAAGTCTCGGCCAACCTACTAGCTCGGAGCGGACCTTGGCTCTTAGGTGCACCGGACTCGACTGTGACACTGTTCGTCAACTGACAAATGCACTGAGTGTGGACTGGATGCTGAGGCGAGTCCGGTTAGGAGTGACCAGATGCATCTAGTCACTATTTTCACATTCTAAAACCTCTCTGTTCCGCACTGGACTCCATGGTGAGCCTAGACCGGTCAGTTGCTTGGTGAGTCCGGTCCAATCAGTGAACGCGCGAGAGTGAAGTAGCCATTGGCGGCAACGGCTAGCTTCAAATGGCTAGTGACACGTGGCGGTGATCCAAGCACCGGATGCTGGCGTCAGCAAGTCCAATCGACTGCTGGAGCGTCCAGTCAGTATGCAAAAGCTGAGATGAGTTGGCCAACGGGTATGTGACTTGTTAGGGCTCTATAAATAGGTGTTGGCCAGCTCTAGCTCACTCTATTGGACATTTTGATCATCGATACATCCTTATGAGCTAAGCCAAGCACCTCCCACTCATCTCCTTCATAGATTCTTCATTTTTGTGAGATTAGGAGTGATTGTAGTTAAGGATGAAAATGGAACGGAAATATCCCGAACCGAACCGCATCGTTTTCTGTATTTTATCCGATCGAATTCGTATTTTTGTGTCCGACTTTACCGTTTTCGCTTTCGTTTTCGTATTTCAAATGTAAAAGTAGAAAACGGTTTAGACATTTTCCGACCGTTTCCGACCGTTTTCTACTTTTTTACTTTTAATTCGGAATATCCCGAATTCAAAATTCATTTTAAACCGAATTTTGTTGTCAATCATTACTGTCCAGACAACTAGGCAAAGGCAAGTGTGGAGCACTGATGCTCATTGGCCGCATTATATAGGCAGCTCACCCCCGTCGCACCTCCCTGAGTCGTCGAGGTAGGACTAATCACCTCGCACGGTGTTATATGCTTGCATGGCTGCATCTGGCTTCACGCGGCGCTGTTGTTGCATTGTACGTGATTGGGCCGACCAAAAGAGAGAGAGCTAGATGGGCCAGACGTTGTTGCTATCCTTTCTAGTCTAGTACCGATGGCATCTCAAATTTTCCTCTTTTTTCTTTTTTTTTCTTTTCTTTTTTTCTCTTGTCAAAGAAACCAAATTGATAAGTCTGCTCTCTTACACTCGAAATTTGCCACGATGACACTTGTTAATTGTTATGCATTGTGGATCGGTATTCCGTATTGAATTTTCATATACCGACCGTGTTCGACATAATTTCGCTTGAATGGGTTCGTTTTTGAAATTCTCGATATTCCGTAAGTTCGCGTTCGTTTTTGTGTCCGGCTTTACCGTTTTCGCTTTCGTTTTCGTATTCAAATATAAAAGTAGAAAATGGTTGAAGAGTTTTCCGACCGTTTTTGACCGTTTTCATCCTTAATTGTAGTGCATTTGCTTAGAGTTTAAGCATCTAATGGCACTAGTGATTGTGCAGGATTTCTTGTTATTCTTGGTGGTTGATGCCACCTAGACATTTTGGAGCAGCGGAGGAGCCTTAGCATGAGTTGGTGATGGTTCGTGGCCATCTCCCGATGATCTATGAGGGGTTCTTGGCCTTATCCCTGATGGAGAGCTAAAAGGTACTCTAGTGGATTGCTCGTGTCATTGAATACCCTCATTTGTGTAAGTTCTTGCGGCGCCCTTGTGTAGGGCTAGGCTTGTGACACCTATTAGCTCGTGAACCACCAAGTGAACGGTCGACACAAGAGGACTATCGTGCTGGCAAGCACATGAACCTTGGGAGAAAAATTGTGTGTCAATTGTATTTTTGGAATTATCCTGGTATTCACTTGGTATTGATTGATTGATTGTCACTTGCCACGGTGGTATAATCCCTTTACCACTCTCATGTATCTACTTTCTTATTCACTTGTGTAGTGGTAGCTTTAGCTTGATAGAGTAGCTTAGTGAGTAACTAGAGTAATTAGTTGTTTTATTACTTGTGCTAGTTAGCTCACTAGTGGTAGTAGTAGTGACATAGCCTTGTGAAAGGTCCTAAATGACTAGAGGGGGTGAATAGCCTATAAAAATTTTCTACAAACACACTAGAGCAAGTGGTTAGTACACTAAATGGCGCAATGTAATTTTGCTCTAGCACTACAAGGGTTGCAAGCCACCTACCCAACAATTCTAGTTGCTATGATCACTAGACACAAACAATGGCTATGTCACTACTCACTAAGAGCTCTCAAACATGCTACACTAAAGAGCTCCACTAGGTGATACTAAGCTAGCAAGTAAGACAAGCTCTCAAAACTAATTACACTAAAGAGCTTGTTACAACTACTTTGCAAGTAAGTAAAGGAGTGAGTGGGATGTTTATACCACTGTTTAGAGGGATGAACCAATCACAATAAGATCACTAATACAATCATCGGGAGAATACCAATGGCAAGAGACAAATGATTCTTCTCCTGAGGTTTACGTGCTTGCCAGCACGCTAGTCCCCGTTGTGTCGACCAACACTTGGTGGTTCAGCAGCTAAGAGGTGTTGCACGAACCTCATCCACACAATTGGATACCACAAGAAACTACCCGCAAGTGAGGTAGCTCAATGACACAAGAAATTTACTAGAGTTGCCTTTAGCGCTCCGCCGGGCAAGGCACAAGACCTCTCACAAGCAACCGATCGAGGCCGGAGACAATCACCAACTCCGCTCATCGATCCTGCAATCACCGGGCCATCTAGGTGTCGGCAAACACCAAGAGTAACAAACTCACAACTAGCCCAAATCACCCAACTAGTGCCACAAGATGATGCAACTCAATGCAATGCACTAAAGGCTCTCCAATCTCACTCAAGATGATGAAATCAAGTGAACAAGTGAGTGGAGTGTGTTGCTCAGCTCCCAAAGGGTGTGCACAAGTGTAAGAGGTGCCAAGAGAGTGGCCAAGGCTGGCCACACCCTCTATTTATAGCAACACAAGCAAATAGAGCCGTTATACCCCTTAGAGCTATTTCTGCGAGGTCACCGGACAGGGTGGTGCCTGGCACCGGACATGGCAGTGACCTGCCCAACGGTCGAATTTTAACAGTCACAAACTAGCTGTTCGGGCATCGGACAGGGTGGCGGTGGCACCGCCCTAGGGGTGGCGGTGGCCACCTAGCCGTGCCCTAGAAAACCGAGTCTCTAGATTAAAGGGGCGGTGCACCACCACACCCATGGCGGTGCCCCCCTTCGCATTCGGTGCCCTCGGGTGAAAAGAGGCGGTGGCACGACCCTCCCTGTGGGGTGACTAGGCGGTGCACCGCCACGCCCGAGGTAGTGTATACCAGTCACTCTGGTGCCCGCCCTCAACTCGCTACACTAAGCCATGTCCAGGGCGGTGCCACCAGAATAGTGGCGATGCCAGCCCAAGCACCAGCAACTCTTGGCCTCGGCCAGCCGGTCACTGGACATGCCAGGACGGTGCACTGCCATACACATGGCGGTGACCACCCCAAGGCAAACACCTCCGTTAGCTATGTTTTCAATTCTCAATTTGATCCACAAGCTGTCTAACACTCCTTTGCAAGCGTTGCTAATTCTCAAAGTGTTTTCCCAAAACATGTTAGAGCCAAGTCAGCATTTCTTAAAACATTTTCAATAAACATTTTTGCTTGCTTTCTGATGTGCACTAGGCCTAAATGCAATGTATGAAGTCCAACACCTAGTGGCACTAGATGATCGAATTGTCTAGTTAAGAACCCCTCTTAATAGTATGGCCATCTACCTTAAATGTGACCACATTCTCTATAGTGTCTTGATCACCGAAACAAAATCCCTATTTATACCTTTGCCTTGAGCTCCATAGGGTTTTATTTTTTTCTTTCTTCTTTTTCAAGTTTAGCACTTGATCATCATCACATGTGGCCATCTTCATTATTTCATGTGATCAACATCACCATTTGAGTGCCACCATGCTCCTCACTTGGATTGCACCAACCTAGCTCATATCACAACTCATGACAAAGGTTAGTGCATAGGTTTCATCAATTATTCAAAACCAATCTAGATTAGTAGGTTTATGATTAAGCATGGTGCTTAGCTATAGCTTGCCTATTTTTATGGCTAGACCCACAGATAGTTTTTGGTAGTTGGTAGGTGGTGACATCCCTACCCATCCTATGTATTCCACCTCGTATGATCTAGTTCATAAAACATAGGTCTTTTGCAGCTTATTTCATCAATCTCGATTTGGTGTTTGGGCTATGCCCCAAGGTGCTATTGAATCCCTTGAATCCCTCGATTTCTTGGTTTAACTGTGTTGCTATAGCTCATACCAAAGTTGTGCTTAGTAGTAGAAGTAAATTAGGACTCTTGTACTCACTCGTTGTTCTTGAGAGGATGCTAGCAGATCAGCAACAAATCATAGCCAAGTAGTAGAGGAGAGATGATGAGATCTATGTAGAGCAGAGGCATCAAGCCAGGGTTCAGGAGCAGCAGAACTAGCAGGCAGCAGATGGTCACCATGTTATCACAAATGCAGGTGAGGCAGGACTAGTTCTAGCAATAGATGATGATAGACACAACCACTAACATGGCTTTCTTCCAACACCTGCTACAGCACACCAGGGTGCTAGCTTTTGTTCCACCAGTGCTCCGAGCACCTACAATTTAGATGCAAACAATCATAGTCCTGGCGTTATAGTCTGGTGGACTTCTAGGACATTTTTGTCTGGCACCAATGCAATTTACCTCCCCATCACCTCAGTTACGTGTTCCATAGTTCTTAGCTACTCTAGGTTCGAGGATGGTTCAGAGGATGATGACTCGGCTACAGACCTATACAACTTCCACACCTAGTCAAACTGAGTCACTACTTATGTAGGCGACACTAACCACTTGGAGCCTCTCTACTAGCTTCAGTGAGATCACAGGACACACTACAATGCTCACTACTTCAGTGCTGGTAACCACCTCTATGGCTCCTGCTACTAGGACTACAGAGACACTTCCTTCGTCAGTAGTGTTGTCAGAGCTGCCACCTCAGTTGAGTTTGCCTCCTCCTCCTACTTTAGCTCTTGAGACTACAGCTACTGAGAGATAGAGGTGACAACTTTAGTGTCAGAGGGTCAGCACACCACTACAACTCCTGAGGCTACCTCAGTTGTGACTTAGATGGTAGACCCAGCTCTAGAATCCTCACAACCTTCCACTCAGACATTGACAATCGGTCAGGTAGAGGCTGATAGTTCTTCAGAGTCATACATGGAGGCTTTGGTCACTCGTTTTGAGGTAGCCCCGCACACAACAACGCTTGACTCGTCTTCATCTACCCAACATATGGAGTTTTGGTGCTCGATGCTAAATGGGGAGAAGGAGCAAGTACGTGACTTAGGGAAGCGTTTGTGAGAGGACTTGGTTCTTTTGTGTGCTACTCTTTCATGCATCATGTGTGTGTTTTCATGCATTTTGAGATACTATGTGTGTTGCATGTTTGTGGTGATACTATGTGACATGTGTGTGCTCTCTACTACATATCATATGTCATTAACCATTGCTTACTCACTTGTTTTGCTTTCATCATATTCTTTGCCAAACGGCTTACTTTGTTGTACACTTGCTTAATTCTTATATATTGTGGACTTGGTTCACATAACATGCCTAACCCATTTGTTCTTATTGTCTCATGCTTATGCAAACCAAGTTTTTGAATACCTCATTTCTCTCTTATACGGACATACTCGACGTTGTGTTGCATCAATCACCGGAAGGGGAGATTGAAAGTATCTAGCACTAATTCGGTTTTTGCGATTAATGACGACACAGTTGTTGTGACTAACATATGTTTCGTAGAGGCATTATAAGATGGGACACAATAATGATTGATGAATGGGTAATCAATGGTTTTCATGCCCCTATTTGATGGAATTCGTTTTGGTTTTTAAAGGATATGTGACAAGGTTAAGGATGAACTAGTCCTAAGTGTCGTTTGGCCTTGAGAGCGAGACACTTAGTGTAGTTTAGGACTTTGTTTTTCTTTTGGCCGTATTATAAAGGTCGTTAGCTAGCTTGACCTATGTGAGTTTATTGAGTTAGGTTTGTGCACACTTTTGTTCATTTGGAATATTTGTCCTTCTCATTTTATCTTCATTCAGTTTTGAAATGATTATTTTAGACCCTAAACGAGTTCAAATGAAAAAGTTCTCAACTAAAAAGTTTTATAACTTTCGAGAACTGCACTGCCTTTGGTTTTAGTCATTTCTCCATCCAAGGTTATTTGAAAATTTTGAATTTCAAATGTAAGAAATTCAAATGTAACTTTCTTTGCATAGATGATTTCAATAAAAAAAGTTGTCAACTATAAAGTTGCATAACTTTTAAAGTCTAAACCTTTTATTTGGGTCATTTCTCTATTCAAGAATCATTGAAAAAAATTAAATTTTATTGTGCAGCTCCTATTTTAGATACAGCTCCATTTATAACTGCCTCTAGAAATCAATTTCTAGAGACGACTAGAAATGGAGCCACCTCCATAAATCAATTTATAGAGATGGCTGAAAATGGAGCCGCCTCTAAAATTAAAGATATTTGTAGAGACAAAGCCGCCGGCTCTACAAATGCATTTTTGGATCGGTTTGGAGGGCCACTGTAGAGATGGCTAGAAATTGAGCTGCCTCTAGAAAACCTCCCGTTGCTACAAATTGTTTTTTTTATAGTGTGGACCTGTGTTCATATTCATGTGTACACGGCATTTTCACTTGAAACCATTTGAAACACGAGCATATATAGACTTCAATTTGCTTTAAAGTTTTCCATGTACCGACTAATTAATAGACCTTGACCAATTCCACCATTAGACAATTAGTAGTACCTGTAATCAGCCTGTGTGATTACAAACAACTTGCTGGTCCACATCAATTGCGTCAATTACAGGGCATGTTCACCTTTGGTTTCATATCTTTTTTTTTCCCTTTTCGAGAGCGACATGCCAAAAAAAATCTGCGCGCGTCTGTGGTGGGTTGGTTGGGCATCACTATCTCGTCTCTTTTCTCTATGCTCTTTTCTTATTAAAACTTGACCACACGTAAAACAAATACTAGTACTACCATTCAAAATAATCATGATAAGATTGTTTAAAACTCGATGTGGACTAGGAAGTTCGAATTCTCATAGCTAGCTAGTTACTCGTGAGTCATCTCTAGCCACTGTGTGGCTACTTTTCTTTTCTTTACTTGCCTTTGATTGGAAAGTGCACTCAAAGCTTGTTCAAAGTTCTTTTCTAAAAGTCTTTTTCGGTGCATCACTTTGAAAAGGTGGCATGCAGGAGGCTGCACAGATGTCGAATTCTTATAGGATTTAACATCCAGGTGTCAAAAGTGATTATTTCACTTGCACCCTGTTCGTTTTGCCAGTTCGGCGGAATCAGCAGCCATCCAGCAGTGTTTTTCTCTCACAATAAACCAGCGAACAGTACTTTCAGCCACAATAATCCAGCGAAACGAACAGGCTTGCCGAAAGTTACTGATGATAGAGGTTACATGTGCAATTAAACTTGGCGGTTTCTCTAAGTTTCTGTATTTAAGATTTTGCTTTGCGCCTCAGCAAACATAGGTTCAACAATATTTTTCAAATAGAAGATATTTTTAAATATGTTAAAGTCTAAACGTATTGTTAGTTCATAACGCTTTCAGGTTATATTTTGAAAGTTAATCTATTCTCAATCACATATTTCTGAGTTATGGCCTTATGGGCGCAATGAAATGTACTTTATGAGCATATATTTGTCGTCTGAGTCGTGGGTGCACTATGAATGCACTCGCACCACTGAATATCCCAAAAGTCTATCTAAGTGGAACTCAGTTGTAAGCACGAAAACCTTCTGCCCAACTTTTTTATAAGCACAATGCTTAGTCCTCCTACTAAGGTATTGGGTGTCCAGCACTTCAGCAGTAGTGTTCAGCACTTTTGTACAATTACCATTAATCACTTCACTTTTCAGAACCTTGGTTGACCAGTAGGTTGACAATTGGACATACGCGTGTGAACTTTGGGGGGAAGGAGATTAGGTAAAATAATATAATGCCCTGTTAAATTGGTTGACAATTGTGCAAGTGGAGATGGCACCACCCAAATGTCAACCGCCAAAAAGGCAGTGTGAATGGTGGTAATGATTGTTTGTGTTTTCAAGCACTGCAAAGATGGTTTCCTAGTTAACAGATAGGAACTTCATCGACCATTTTATATGCACCATCTGTTTACGACACATGCATGTTTCTTTTCAGTTTACGACCGCATATGCATGTTTTTTCTTATTAATATTAACTAGCTAGCATGCCCATGTGTTAACGTACAATTTGTTTCGTGATGCTCGTGCCAATAATAATTTTTATTGAATTTAATTAGACTTAGCCCAACCTTAAATTAAATAAATTTTAAGATCCATAATAAATGCCGGTGCAATGAAGGATTAATCCCATATGAAAAATTGACTCGACATAAATAAGTTATAATTATGTGCACCTATTGTGAGCTTAAGTAAGGAGAAAGATGAGCCACACGGCAGCACACATGCCGCGACACCAATGCGCTTGGGTAGCCAGGCTATGACACGAGTGGTATGGCGACAATATAAATTTTGCAGCTCCAAACTCAAAGCAACAAGAGTAAGAGTGAGGGACGACTAACCAAGGGACAGAACAAGAGAGAGACGTACGGATAGGGAAGAGGGTGAGAGATGGAAGAAATAATATTTCCTTCGTTAGCCCCCCTCGGAACGGAGGAAACTTTCGTGTTGCCCGTGTTTTCCCGTGAAAATGAACTGATTCCTGCGAAATTCCTATACAATTCGTGTGAAATTCCTACGTTCCAAAGGGGCCCTCAGTATTATTAGGTATCATCCATAAGAAACTTCCTCGATGGTTTCTTTCTATGGTGGCGTGCGATCAAATTTTCAGTTTGCATAGTATTCCCTCAGTCTCTTTTTATCTATCGTTTTCATTTCTCGAGAAGTCAAACATATTCAACTTTGACCAAATATATATAATAAAATAATAATAGGTACATAATTAGTATCATTAGATAGATCATTGAATTTAGCTATTTTCATAATAAACTTATTTGGAGATACAAATATTGCTAATATTTCCTACAAATCTGGTCTAATTTAAGAAAAATTTGACTAGCATGAATACCATATCGACACTTAAAAAGGAACCGAGGAAGTACGTGATTATCAGTGCCCTAATACTGGTTTAATTAGTAAACATTTTATGTCATAGGTCCATATCTCCCATATCTCTTTTGCTCCTCCCCACCCCTCTCATAAATCTATGTGCTAGATCTGTATTTCTCCATTTCTTTTGCCTGTCATTTTCCTTATTGATTGGACTTCTTTTCGTAGGAGTGAGCTGGCAGCAGTATGCAAATTGCAAAGGAGAGCTAAAATATTCAGCTTTGGCTTTTAAGGTCAGTGGGGGCAATTGCACAAGCAGTTGCATGTCACTTTCCCTCCATTTGGGTTTTGGCCATGCCCGGCCCGGCTCCACTTTTTGCACCACTTTCATGGTCCAATTATCCCAATCAAAAGGGCAAAAAAGGAACGTGGAAAAAAGGACTGATACAGAGAACGCAACAAAGAAATTAGATACTGTTAGCCATATTCGTTGTTGCCTATCCTGATGCAAGAATAAAGTAGACAAATATAAAGTACTATACTAGTAGAATATATTCTGAATCTAATGGACTGGTATATGCACATGAACCAAAAGAGAATACTTTGTTATAGAAAGGACTTGACAACAAGCTAGTTGCTGAAGAGTGCAATACCTGAAGCAATATATTCCCCTTCTTAATGTTATTATTTATCTACACCCAGGGACCTTATTGATCTCCTGGTCTTTCTCAAAGCCAAATAGCTAATTCTATGTACATCCTGCGTGCCGCCTATATTACAAGTCCACAAGTAGCTATGTCAATCTTACACATACACATAGCTCTGTTTCCCACCCGACATATATATACCTATAGATATATATTACATACAATCCTCTGATGATTTACCAAAAAAAAATTCAGTACTGTCAGGCTAAGCTCATGATCAGATGAGAAGGCTGCATGAGAAAATTCCTGCTGCTGCTGATGGAAGAATCAAGAGCCCTCCTGGAAGGCCACCGAGCGCGTGAGCGCGACGGGGTTGGCGTGCAGGAGCGGCGAGCTTGTCATCATAGCCTGCTTCTTGGTGGCCTCGCGCTTGGGCTCGAACACCGTCCCAAGCTGCTTGTGCCCACCGCCGGCATCTGCGTCCTGCTGCTTGTTGTCGGTTTTGATTCCGATGAGGGACCAGATCGAGCTCCTGGCCACCTCGTCCACGTCGTCTATCCGGATGGTCTTGGGAGCCCACACCTTGGCGTTGCCGCCATGGGCATTGCCGTTTCTTCCATCGTCACCCTCCCGATCCCGGGGGTGCTTGCCCAGCCACAGCGTGTGGGAGTCAGCTGCCCCGGATGATGAAACCGAAGGAGCACTGGTGGCGGTGGGCGACGACGACGAGAGGCCCGGCACCTGCGACTGCGACAGGGGCTGTTGCACCGGCCATGGCAGGCTCCAAGCTCCGGGAACCATGCAGCCCCAGTAACCCGGCGCGGCCGGGTATATCGGGATCGCGATGCCCGAGGAGAAATACGCCGCCGGAGATGGGGCGCAGCTGTACGGCGGCCACACGGTTGCCCCGTTGTTCATGCTTGCTGGGTGCTGCACTGATCCGTCGACGTCTGCTTTTACTGCAGCTTCATCTACAGAAGACCTGTCGTTGATGGTCTTGTGGTCGTCCCTGTTGCTCGATCCTTCGCTGCAAGGACCCGGGTTGCCGGCGTTCCTGATGACCGGGGCCAGGTGGTGGCTGAGCTGCTCGGCGAGGTCCAAGCAGGCAGGACCAGGAGGCGCGCCGCCGCCATGGCCGAAGCTGAGCACCGTGCCGTTGGTTGTCTTGAGCGTGTCGCCGCCGCCGCAGGTCCGGACCCTGTGGAGGAAGTGCGAGGCGGCGGCGATGGCGTTCTTGTTCTTGCGGCGTCCGGCCCCCACGGGCACGTTGCGCATGGCGCCGCCGGCGGTCCAGTACCGCTGGCAGTTCTTGCAGAAGTGGCGCGGCTGGTTGACGTTGTAGTTGTTGAAGTAGCAGAACTTGGTGTCCATGCTGTTGCAGCGCGGGCACGGCAGCACC
Organism: Saccharum hybrid cultivar R570; assembly: GCA_038087645.1. Classification (NCBI taxonomy): domain Eukaryota; kingdom Viridiplantae; phylum Streptophyta; class Magnoliopsida; order Poales; family Poaceae; genus Saccharum; species Saccharum hybrid cultivar. Next base: position 7,928,457 of record JAQSUU010000005.1, on the reverse strand, counting down.
TTGTCGGGCTTCTTCAGCTTCTCCCTCTGGCTGGCAGCGTCGCCGGGCTTCTGATGCGTCTCCGGTGAGCTCTTGGGGTCCTCGGCGTCCACGACCTCCGGCTGCGGGGACGGTTCGGAGGAGTCCGGCTGCGCGGGCTCGTGCCCGTGCGCGTTCTCCAGGGCATGGGCATCCTGATCCTGTTCAGTCCAGCTGCTGCTGCTGCTGCTCTGCTGAAGATCCTAGTAGAATCATAAAATTTCATTTGATCAGCTCCTGTACATAGTTGATGCATGGAAAACAGTTGTAAAATTCGAATTTCATCATATGCCTTATTAGTTACAAGACTGGTTCTTGTGTTTTCCCACTTGAACTAGACATCTGATTTCCATGGGTGGAAATTTAGGGGGCAATTTCTTATATTTTACACTGTGATAATAGCACGCACTACATTAAATAAATTACTTGTATGTAGTAGTAGTGGTGGTGGTGGTGCTTGATTTTGTATCCCCCCACCGTATTCGGACATGAGCGAGCGAAAGCAAGTCTGTTTTCTTAGAGCTTAACAAGGAAATGATGTGATGCCCAAGCAAGGAGGCAGTCAGTGGAGACCACTAGAAACAGCTTTAGGCCTCCACGTTTACACCATGCCTGAGAATAATATGTGGCCTTAGCTTTCTCCCGGCCGGCCGGCCCATATAATTGACTTCCAAGCTAGAGAAAGAATTCACTAGTAGTAGTATAAGCAAAACGCGGATTTCCTTCATCTGTTGGACCGCTCACTGCAATAACAATACTCCTACGTAAATGCCCTGTTGCGGAGAAGAAGAGCGTCGTCTATCTTTTGGCAATCAAAAATGGCACTGAAATCCAAATTAATCAGCCCCGTCCCCGGGCGAAGTCCAATTAATAGCCCGAGGAGAGGAAATAATCAATCAATCAATCAATCATCCCCTCCCCGTTGAACAGATCAACAACTCACCGCTGGCTCATGCCCATGTCCATGTCCTAGCTAGTAAACCAACCCCAGTAACGAAGAAACAGAGACTCCGCTGGAAATGAACTCAAGACAGCAGGTAATAACAAAACAAGCAAGATGATTTATATGTATATATATCCAACCTTGGCGTCGCCGGACTCCGGCACGGGGATGGTCTTCCCGAAGAGCTTGATGAGGAAGTCCCCTCCTCCTCCTCCTTGGCACTCTGCAATCATCTTCTTCTCACTCGATCCAAACAAACACACCCTCCCGGCTTGCTGCTTTCTTCTCTCCTCTAGCTGCTGCAAGCGAAAGCCGAACGAAGCAGCTAGCTAGGCGACAGACGGACGAGGTCGAGGTCCCGCAGGTAGGTTCACTTTGCCGGAAGAGACGACGAGGCCGGCAAAGAAACCAACGAATGGAATTTGGTCTGGTGTGCTGCTGCTGGCTGGCCATGGGCAGGGGAGGGTGAGCGGGTATAAGAGGGGGAAGAAGGAGGGTGGGGGCCACGGCGAGGGGTGCACAGCCACAAGCTTGGCTTGTGGCCTCCGGGGTGCGTTATTTGATTCTCCTCCTCGCTCGCCCTTCGCCTTTTCGTCCCGCGCGTCGCCGTCGCCGCGCAGCTGGCGCCCTCCCCTGGCTGTGCCTCCCACGATAGCTTACTCCTCTGCCCTTTTTGTACGCCGCTTTCTTACTGTTTTCTTCTCTCTCTCTTGGGAATGTAGCGCCTCAGGCTTATGCTGATTTTTTTTGGTTTTTTTCTTAGGGAGACATTAGCGCTCGGACATCTGGACAGGAGCACGCGTCCCGATATCCACGCCTCCTCCATCACGCATGCCCACGGAAACGCTGCGCCCGCCGCTCCTTCCTCCTTACCGCATCCTCTCTCTCCGCGAGTTCGGACACCGCGCCTCCACCCTATGCCCGCCGTCGCCCCGCGTGTTCCTTCCCCCTGAACCCCTTCTCTCTCCACACGGGCAGGACCCACAAGCCGGGATAAGGATGACTAGATGAGCGTGCCCCGTTCGCACGACCCTAGGTCCGCCGCGCACCTCGACTGTCAGCCCCCAGCATGCCCCACCCGCCGGCCCCGGCTCGCTGCACCTCATCCCCCCCAGTGCTCATGCCGTGCTCCATGACTCTCTACCTCCGAAATATGAAACACTTGATGCAACATACGTCTGAAGCAGATAAAACATTTGGAACATACGCTTGAAACATGTGTGTGAAATATTTGTAACATCCAAATAAAACATTTACAACTTGCAACATAAAAACACTTATTCCAACATATATAAGACTAAAACGGCTAAAACATTTCGAACATGCTCTTGCGATATATATGTGTGAAACATATGCAACATCTAGATGAAAACATTTCAAACAAACACTTGCAACATGCCTCTGAAACACTTAATATATGCAACATCCCAATCTAATTTTGCAACATCCATATGAAACACATGCAATATACTTCTGAAACATTTGAAACACTTGAAACATGCATTTGTAACATAGGGGGAGGGGCGGGGGCGGTCGATTCCGGCCTTGGGGTGGGAGCCGACAGCGAGAGGCGGCGCGTGAGCACCACCAACCCAACGCGCATGCCTCTCCAGTTGTAGCGTGGCTCCCGGTGACGGCATGTTGTGCAGCTGCGGCCCAGATCCGCGAGGGTGGGAGCGGATCTAGTGTCAACGCTTCTCTAGAGGGGTTGTGGCTGAGAGAGCGGTGAATAAAATGGCAATGGAGCAGCCACCACACCCATATATGGAACTGGCAGTGGTGCATGGGCTTCGTCCCCTTTCCAGCGGTTATGGTTGCTCCCTTTCCCTTCTGGCGGAGGTGCATGGTGGCAGGGATCCACGGGTGGCAATGGTGGTGGCAAGGAAGGAAGGGCGTGGTGGTGAATTTGCAGTGGGAGCAGGCTCAATGACGGAGTCCCGAGCAATGGCGAGCTCGACATCCACAGTGAGCTCGGTAGGCCAGGTTCACTAGGTTGTATTTTTTTTATCTTTTGTTAATTGCATTTACTTATTTGGGATTCAGCCCGCTTGTGTAAATCACATTTTACAGTGAAAATGCAGGCGGAGGGGGTGTTCGCCTCTGGAAACACAAAGCATTTCATGTGCGCCTAGTGGTACAACGCTTAGTTAATTAATGTTGATCGTGTGGCTCTTGTGCTTTTATCTACTTCCTTGGTCGGCCACTGAGTCTATAGCTTAGTGGTTACGAGAGCCTCAGTAGCAACTCCCCGTGGAAGCAAGCATTCCAGAATTTAATGGCTTTCTGTTTTCTGTCAAAGCGAGGCACCGTCTGTGTTGTAATATGTAATTAAAAAAACTACTTCATCGATCGCACTCATTTAGATATATATGGAAAGGTTTCGGTTCGGCTACCATGCATGCAAGTAGCAAACCTAAATTCTATGTTTTTTCTACACAAAAACCCACGCACCACACCTTGTGTGTTGATACAAACCGTTCCATGCATGGTACGAGCTTTTCACCCGTGAAACTCTATATACGTAGTATAGTAACGGACTTTCTTTCAGTTCACATGTATTGCTTTTGTTTCTTAACGTGGCAGTCACTACGCCAGCCAAGATTAGTAGGGGCGGCTCATAACCATTTCTAGTAACGGTTTTGGCAGCCGCTCCTACCAAACCGTTGTCAGAAATGACCGATTTATAGGGGCGGTTGCTGATTTATAGGGGCGCTTGGATGTTTCTAGAAATTCTCGAAATCGGGTAGAAAAAAATAGGATTTTTTTAATCTGGAGAGGCCACCCACCCTCCACCCCCTAGTCAGCCACACATCACGCGCTCAGCTACGCATTTTTTTCACGTGAAAATCAGAAGTCATAGCTGCCGCGGTACGAATCTGTGACCTCAGGCTCATGAACCTCCTCCTCTAACCATTCCACCCATCACTCACTTGTGTCTATAATTGATTTTCTTTTCCTACATATTATACTAAACTAAGCATAAATTGAATATTTGAGGTCCTAAACGAATTCAAATGAAAAAGTTGTCAACTACAAAGTTTCTTAACTTTTCAAAATCTACAACTTTTATTTTGGTAGTTTCTCCATCCGTAGTCGTTTACAAAATTTAAATTTCAAATTTAAGAAATTCAAACGTAGTTTTCCATGACAAGATGATTTCAAATGAAAAAGTTGTCATCTACAAAGTTTTGTAACTTTTCGAGATCTACAACTTTCGTTTTTGCTGTTTGTCCATCCGAGGTCGTTTAAAAAATTCAAATTTCAAAATTTCAAAAATTCAAACGTAGTTTTCCTTGACAAGATGACTTCAAATCAAAAACTTGTTAACTACAAAGTTTCGTAACTTTTCGAAATCTACAAATTTTATTTTGGGTGATTCTCCATCTGAGGTCGTTTATAAAATTTGAATTTTAAATTTAAGAAATTCAAACGCAGTTTTCCATGACAAGATGAATTTAAATGAAAAAATTGTCAACTACAAAGTTTAGTAACTTTTCGAGATCTACAACTTTTGTTTTTGCTGTTTGTCCATCCGAGGTCGTTTAAAAAATTCAAATTTCAAAATTTCAAAAATTCAAACGTAGTTTTCCTTGACAAGATGACTTCAAATCAAAAACTTGTCAACTACAAAGTTTCGTAACTTTTCGAAATCTATAACTTTCATTTTGGTTGTTTTTTAATCCGAGGTCGTTTATAAAATTTAAATTTTAAATTTAAGAAATTCAAATGTAGTTTTTCATGACAAGATGAATTCAAATGAAAAAGTTGTCAACTACAAAGATCTATAACTTTCTGAGATCTACAACTTTTATTTTGGTCATTTGATCATTTGGTCATCCGATATATAGTGGTAGTAATATTGTTCACAAATTTTACACATCACTCTTGAAACTATAAGAGAGAGATATAAATTTTATGAACAATGTTATTGTCATTTTGTCAGATGAAGAAATGACCAAAATAAAAGTTGTAGATCTTAATGAGTTCTACAACTTTTATATTCATGACTTTTTCAGCTGAAATCATTTAATGTTTCAGCTGAAATTCAAAATTTAAATAGATAAAACACAGTCACATAAACAGATGGATTAAAAAATTGCTTTAAGAACACAATAAATTGATAGATCATGATTTTAGAAATTTTTAAGAAAAAATCATCAAATTTGAAGTTAGTATGAGAGAGAAAGACTAGTTACAAGTTTTAGCCAGAGATTAAAAAGAAAAATCAGAGTTCTTCAATAATTTCAAAATTGAATTTCAAACAACATTTTGAAGAAGTAAATGATTTCAAATGAAAAAGTTAAAAATAGCAAAGTTCCATAACTTTTCAAGATCTATAACTTTTATTTTTGTCATTTCTCCGTCCGAGGTCGTTTAAAAATTTTGAATTTTAATGCTTAATTTTTAATTTTCAGCGCCTTTTTGTAGGGGCGGTTCAATATTGAGCCACCCCTACAAATCGATTTGTAGGGGCGGCTGGATATAGAGCCACACCTACAAATCAGGCCATTTGCAGCCACCCCTGCAAATCCATTTGTAAAGGCGGCTCATTTGGCAACAAAAAAAAGAGAGACACTGCTACAAATCATTTCTGTAGTAGTGAGTGTGTTTGTGGCCATGTTGCCTTATCATCACTTGACAACCAACTCGTGGCTATCTTTGTAACATGGTTTCTCAACCCTTGAGAGGCCAAGTTGCCCTCATCATGCATGCGGCAGAACCTCCTAAATAATATGGCCTACATGCACCTATCATTGTCTCAAAGACCTCTGACGGCTATACATGTGTACCACAAAACTTAAGAAGTCTGTCGGGTGTCCTCGAAAAACCTAAATCATCCATGATCTTCCAAGCAGGATTACATTCCAAAGGCATTGTAGTATTACAACAGTTTATATAACAAATTACATCAGAGTAAAAGTGCGGAAGTCTTACATATTATAATTTACAAACCATTTGTTTCAAACCTTACAAACCTTAAGTTTAATTATTACAACCATAGTAGTGGAGTAGCATTAGTAACTTTATTACAAACACCAAAATGTAGTGCTCTGCCCAAGAGCCAAACATTCTACTCATCGTCGCTTACCTCAAAGACGGTCATGCAGCAGGGTCCGAAACAAACCTGCAACAAGGATTTAACAAACCCTGAGTACAAAAGCACTCAATAAGACTTAACCGACGAAAAGGGTGGAGAAAACTCAGAAATGTAGGCTTAGGGGAATCAAGGTGAGGATGTAGTAAGAATCAAAGTTCTTTTGCATAAAAGCTACTAAAAGTGAGTCCTTAAGATCAACTTTTTAATTCATCGTTAGTTATTGTAACGGAACCGTCCAAATTATAAGAGCACAAGTATAAAAACAATCACCGAAGTGATCAAATTCTCACACTTGAGCCCATATAACTCCGGTAGTCCATGAAATCGCGAGAGATTTCAAACCAAACCGAGAGCAACCAGATCGTACTGATTCAACATAACACAACACTTGTTACAACAGTTCAAAAGTAATCTCATACATCGGAGTACAAATATTTTTATTACAAAACCAAAGTAAAGATTAGCGGAAGCAACATAATTTCTGAAACCATTTTAAGTCAAATACTGCCAGTACATAGTCACATCCCGCAAAAGCATACCAGAAGAGATACTACAGAGACCATGCCCATATGGTCTAGTCTTCACGCCCACATGGCGAAGACAATACTTGCAGCAACAAGTACGAATCTGCTACCTGCAACAGGTGGGAAATAAACCCTGAGTACGAGAAGGTACTCAGCTAGACTTACCCGTCAAAAACCAGAAACAAAGGTTACACCAAGGATTATGCAAGGCTTTATAAGTGGGCTAGCTTGACTCATTTGCAGAAAAGCTTAATACAGATAAGTAACCAATATATGCTTTAAGTATCAAGTTGATCATCATTAACCTGAAAACTAGATTAGCACCTGTACTAGAGCACTCACTTTATTAAGATCAAACAATATTAACCATAGCAGGTATAATAAGGCTATCATCATCATTATCATCAATTCCGAACCATCATTATAATTAGTGTATCTACGCTGGAGATAACCAGTCAAGTTTCTCACTATCCGGGAGAGACGGCGACTCGAATCGATTCCAACTCAGCTGAGGGGGTATTCCTGACACTCACCCGGCAAACCCCGCTAAAGGCAGCCGTAGATAACCTTTGGTACAACTCAGGGTGGGCCCGAACAGCGCCGCGTTCTCAGGGATACCAGTGGCCAGGATGCTCAGGACTTTTAACTCACCTGCCCTTGGACCCTCTGGCTCCCTTCCGAGGCGACTTTCACTTTTCGACTTCGCAACCTGAGTTGAGCTACTAGGCTTCGCGGTCGGCAACCTCAGGCCGGCCAGCTAAATGTCAGGCATGCGTTCAAAATGACATAGAAGGCTCCAGGTCTCGGTCCTTAATCGACACAGACGGGGATAGATCCACACCCAAGACCTCCATGCCTTGTTGCTTCACTATCGTCCTCCCGCCCGGTCTCATTTCATTTTATTAACACATGGTTCACTTCCACGATAGCAAGTATAGCCAACCGTGACCTGATAAAGCCCTATATCTCGCAGGTGACAGGAAATCACCCGACTTCTACCGGTCTAATTTAGCAGGGCTAAGCATAGATACGATACTGTCTACATAGGATTCAAGGTTCGAATTGCTGGACAAGGAGTGTTATCAATGCAGCAAGGGTTTCCAACCAACTCCTATCACTTAATGCAACAATACATATAACATGTATAGATAGATAATTGCTTTGAAAGTAGGAGGCTTATAATGCTCCGGGGCTTGCCTTAACCGAAAGAAGAGAGATCAAGGTTCGGCTTCAAAAACGATTCCCACGTCTTCTCCGGCTTCGTCGGACTGGACCTCCGGCTCCCGAACGGACTTCAACTTCGGGTCCCACGCCCAGCGGAACTTCGCTCGTAACACGATTCTTGGCACACCTATTGCATGTATATGCATCCAATGAATTTCATATATGCATCCAAGATGACATGATGATTTATGGACGTGCATGAATGATGTGCAGATGAATGCAATGACATTGCAACGTTGTAAGCACAAAACCAAGTTATGTGGTGCTCTATTCAAATCACTTCAAACTTAGGTGCAAATTTCCTCTCTGGTGTTAACACATTTGAACACCTCTAAGAAACCACTAAGTTCCACAAGGTTAAGACTAAACACACACATAACAAGATTCCAGAAATTTAGTGTTTCCAACATATTATCAACAGTAGCTAAGAAAACTCACAACTGGAGTTCTACCAATCCAAATGACCTGAAAGAGGACATTCTGGAAAGCTTATGAAATTGTATACATTTCATTTATAAACATCTAATCATGATTTCACCATTTACCAAGTTAAAATAGCATACATACAGAATCTGTTCTAAAAGACAAAGAGTACTTCTAAAACTGAACCCAACTTGGAACAGCTGTCATTTCTAAACTATAAGTCCAAATGCTACCAAAATTTACCAGCAACTAGTTCATGAAATTCTCAACAACTTTGTTATAGATCACCAAGCATGAAAACATCATTATTATATGTTAATTCTCTTAACTAGCAATTCTGTCCAGAAATGGCAGAATCACTAATTTAAATATTTAGTGACGATTTAAAAGCACAATTGGACCAAACTAAGTTTACCAACTTGTTGTGCATATCAAAGAAACATCAAAAAGTATAATGCCAACTTCTAAATAAATTATTTAATATTCTTTTATAATTTATTTAGTTAATTAGGTGATTAAAGAAACATATAGTAAAACTATATATAAAAATCTACAAAAATTACAGTAGCCATCTAATGCTTCACATAGGCTACCATAAAAATTTCACTTCATTTTGACAAGCAAATATGGAGATATCAAAATAACAGATGGCAGGTTTATTTCTAGCATAAATAGGAAACCCTATTGAAAAGTATCAAACAACAGATTTCATATTTTTCCTAACATCTTTCTAATATAAGAACAACATTCACCAAGTTTCACCCTTACTGGATCTATAGAAAAATTATGAAAATTCACACATGATCCATTCAAGCAAACAAGATAATTATATAACTCCACCAAACCACATCCAAATTGCATGAAAATTTAACCATAAGCTATTCATGGTATGAGCAGTTCACTATAAAATTTTCATGACATTTGGAGCTTCACAGAAAGAGATATCAATTTCTCCTTTTTCTTCAGGAATAAAAGAGATAAATAATAACTATTTATTTCATCACAAACCATGGCACATTTTATATTTTTATAATAAACTAGACACTATGTAGAGCACATCAAAATTTATAGCATCTCATTTGGACCTCTAAAACAGGAGATATGAATTTACAAAGTTTGAGTTCAAAACAAACATTTAAAATAACTCAAATAAAACAAAACCTTCCTCCCACTCGGGCTGGCCCAGCAGGGGCAGCTCGGCCCACGGCCGGTTTGGCCCGCCAGCAACACAAGGGGGAACACTGACAGATGGGGCCCGCCCGTCATACACACGGGAGCAGGGGAGCTGCTCCGGCGAGCCAGAGCTCACCGACGGCGGCTCCTCCGGCGAATCCGACGGTACAGGCGCGCTCCTCACCTCCAGGCGATTCGATTGAGGTCTCTTGGGACAACTGAGATTAGCCCGAGGTAGGTCACCACCGGCAATGGCGGGTGGCGGCGCTCGGTGGTGGCACGCCGGCGACGATGAGCCCCCACAGTGCCAGCCGGGCGCGGGGCGAGCTACACGGGACTACGACGGTGCTACCAAGGTAGAATAAAGAGGACGGGGTGGTCGCTAGCGATGCCGGCCACGGCGAGCTCGAGACCTCAGTGGAGTCCGGCCATGGCGATGGTGGCGGAAACGCGTTTTCAGCTAGCGCGCGGCTCGGATGATGAACCCAAAGCGTCGGTGAGGGGCGCTAGGCTTAAGCGGAGCTACAAGCGAGACCAAACGCGCGACACTGCAGCGATGGAAGCGCGAGACGCGGGGAGGTGCGTGACGGCGATGCTGCCGCGGCGGAGCAAATGGATGCGAGGGGGGGAGAATGAGCAGCGAGGCAGGGAGGCCGTGGTGCGTGGCGTCTCTAGCAATGCACACACGGGCCAACATCGACACGTCGTAGCCACGCGTCGATGATCATCTGTGTGTGTCGGCCACGATCAAATTCTGGTTTTTGAAACCTGAACTCGAAATGAAACGTTGAGTTTCAGTTAACCAGACGCCTGACAGAGCTACTTGAGGGCTCAGTAACTCCCAAACTAATCCGAGTTAGCCGATGACGCAATATACTTAATTGTAGAACTACGTGAGATCTTGTTACAAGTCTACTAGCTCTCGAGCTAATTCGTGACGGTTAGAGAGATATAAGGGTCAAAAGGGGTGTACCCGAAAACTTTTCAGTCCAGGGAAGACTGACAGCCGGTTTTCAAAGGGCTATAACCCTAAAACTAGCTAGAGTTAGCAGGAGCGGTTAGAAGGTTATAGATAGATCTAAGTGAGCTCTAGGTAAAAGTCAACTAGCTCGAGGCTTGGTTTGGTCTAGTTAGTAAGATACAGGGCTCCCAATAGAGGTACTTGGAAACTGATATGCACACAGACTTAGCCAAAATGGCTAAGTGCTGAAATCAGCACTCCAAGCTACCTTGTGGGCCATGTTAGAGCAGGTTCTAGGCATTTTCATGAGATGACCACTGAACAACTTTTGTTCCTTATGAAATTTGGCACAAACTTTGTTAAGGTTGCACAAACATGCAAAAGCTCTAGGTTAGACTTTCTATAAGATCAAACAAAGAAGGTCCTAAAGGTCAACTAGTCAAAGCGTGAGTCAACATGGAATTAGGGCAGGACCTAAACATAAACCCTAGGTCATTTTGCTCCACTAACATATCAAGGATGTTTTCAAGCCCCCAAGTCACACAATAGCATCACATATGTCCTCTATATAAAAACCCTAGCAACACATAAAGGAAGCACCTAGAAATCATAATGTTGCAAGGTCATGTTTCAAACAAGGATGCGCACGAAATGACGATGCTTATGGTAATGTCATGTCATGATCATGAATTATGAATGCATTAGGAGGCTAACTAACACCAGGGGTGTTACAGCCCTCCCCCCTTATAAAAATCTCGTCCCGAGATTGGAAAGTCGTACCATTTTTCATAGAAAGCAGAATAGTTGTCCTTTAAATAATCTTCTTTTTCCCAAGTTGCATCACGTTCACCGTGATTACTCCAAACTACCTTGTACAATTTAACTACTCGATTTCGAGTCACCCTTTCCAGAGTATCCAGAACATATAGCGGTTTCTCCTCATAAGAAAGATCGGATTTCAACTTGATGCGTCTCACATCTACTCTTTCTTCGGGCAGACGAAGACATTTCTTTAATTGAGAAACATGGAAGACGGGAAAAATAGCTCCCATTTCACGGGGTAGATTGAGCTTATAGGCTACTCTTCCACTTTTCTCAATAATTCGATAGGGCCCAACATATCGAGGCTCAAGCTTCCTTTTAATCCCAAAACGTTTTACTCCTCTTATAGGGGACACCTTCAGATAGACATGGTCACCTACTTCAAACTCAATAGGTTTCCTCCTCTTATCTGCATAGCTCTTTTGTCTAGCCTGAGCAGCTGATATATTTTTCTGTATAGCACGAACTTGCTCCTCGGCTTCTTTTACAAAGTCAATACCATAGAATCTTCTTTCTCCTGGTTCCACCTAGTTCAAAGGAGTTCTACACTTGCGACCATATAAAGCTTCAAAAGGAGCCATTTGGATACTCTCTTGATAACTGTTGTTGTAAGAGAATTCAGCGAGAGGCAACCATTTCTCCCAAGAGCCATTACAAGAGATGATGCAAGCCCTAAGCATGTCTTCAAGAATCTGATTCACACGCTCAGTCTGCCCCGACGTCGGTGGATGATAAGCAGAACTACGGACCATATTAGTTCCAAGATTCTGATGTAGGCGCTCCCAGAAACGAGCAGTAAACTGTGGCCCTCTATCAGAGACAATAGACCCAGGCACTCCATGAAGACGTACGACTTCTTGGAAGTAAATGTCAGCATATTGGTGTGGGTGATAGTTACTTTTCACCGGGATAAAGTGTGCAGATTTTGTCAAATGATCAACTATAACCCAAATAGAGTCAAAACCTTTTTGGGTGGTTGGTAATCCGACAATAAAGTCCATAACAATGTCGTCCCACTTCCAACCTGGAACAGACAAAGGCTGGAGTAAACCAGGCTTCATGTGAATGGCCTTAACTCTACAACAATTATCACACCTAGCGACGTAGGCTGCAATTTCCTTTTTCATCTTGGTCCACCAATAGTACGGCTTGAGGTCCTGATACATCTTACTACTACCAGGATGGATGGACAACTTAGAAGAATGGGCTTCCGATAAGATTTGATTTCTGAGCTCTCTATCTTTTGGCACAACAAGTCTATCTTTGAACCAGAGAATTCCTTTGTCATCCACTCGAAAGTGCTTAGTTTCTTGCTCTTTCATCTTTCACTTGATGTGAAATACGCCAGTATCAGTCTTTTGTAACTCAATGATTCTACTTCTCAAAGAACAATCTACAGTGATATGATAGATTACAATAGGATGTAAGAGATGAGACAAATGAAAATCTTCTTCTATCAAAGAGTTGCAATGAGATTTTCTACTCAAGGCATCGGCAACCACATTTGCTTTACCCGGATGGTAATGCACCTGGAGGTTATAATCCTTAATCAACTCTAACCATCTTCTCTGGCGCATATTTAACTCAGGTTGAGTAAATATGTACTTAAGACTCTTATGATCTGTATAAATATTGCATATATTTCCAAGCAAATAGTGTCTCCAGATTTTCAGAGCATGGACGACAGCAGCTAACTCCAAGTCATGAGTCGGATAGTTAACTTCATGTTTTCTTAACTGACATGAAGCGTACGCAATAACTCGGCCTCCCTGCATCAGTACGCCACCTAAACCAGTACCCGATGCATCACAATACACATCAAACGGTTTCTCAATGTCAGGTTGCGCTAATACAGGAGCTGACGTCAATAAAGTCCGTAAAGTGCGGAAAGCTTGTTCACACTCCGGAGTCCAATCAAACTTCCTATCCTTCTCAAGTAGTCGAGTCATAGGCTTAGCTATTTTAGAGAAATCTTGAATAAAACGACGATAGTAGCCAGCCAATCCAAGAAAACTCCGAACTTCATGTACTGTAGTTGGTGCCTTCTAGTCCATAACTTCCTGTATCTTAGTCGGGTCTACTGAAATTCCCTCACCAGACAATACATGACCGAGGAAAGGTACCTTCTTTAACCAGAATTCACATTTACTGAACTTGGCGTAAAGTTTATGTTCACGTAATCTGGATAAAACAATTCTTAGATGCTCGGCATGTTCTTCTTCACTTTCAGAGTAGATGAGAATATCATCAATAAATATTACCACAAACTTGTCCAGCTCTTGCATGAATACTGAATTCATCAGGTACATGAAATGTGCAGGAGCATTGGTCAGACCAAAAGACATGACAAGATATTCATATAACCCGTATCGGGTTGAGAAGGCGGTCTTTGGTATGTCTTCTGGACGAATTTTAATTTGGTGATACCCAGATCTCAGATCAATCTTCGAGAATACCTTTGCTTTAGACAACTGATCAAACAAGATATCAATACGAGGCAACGGATACTTGTTCTTGATAGTGACTGCATTGAGTGGTCGATAGTCTACACACATACGCAGAGACTGGTCCTTCTTCTTCACAAATATAGCAGGACAACCCCACGGAGAAGAACTAGGACGGATCAACCCTTTCTGTAAAAGGTCACTAAGTTGGGTCTTGAGCTCAGCCAACTCATTCGGCGGCATTCTATACGGTCTTTTGGAAATTGGTGCGGTACCCGGAATTAACTCAATTTTAAACTCTACATCCCGATCTGGAGGTAATCCTGGCAATTCATCGGGAAAAACATCTGGAAATTCACACACTACCAGAACTTCTGCAATCTCTTTTGCTTTTGCTATCATAGCGTTAACTGTAATCTGAGGACTAACGTCTCTGGGAAGTTGCACTAGAAAGGCTTGTTGATTCTTTGGATCCCTCAACATAACCACTCTCGTAGAGGTATCGATCAGAACACCGTTTCCACTCATCCACTTCATACCTAAGATTACATCTAGGCCCAATCCTGGTAATACCACGAGATCTAGATCATACAGACGTCCTTCTATCTCAATCTTTGCTCCTAAGACCAACTGGTTGGTTGAAATATTATTTCCGGCAGCACTAATATTATAACCACTATTATCTAAGGTAACGACCTTCATACCATGCTTGGCTGTAAACGTTGAACTGATAAAAGAGTGGGAAGCACCTGAATCGAACAGCACGATTGCAGGACGTTGGTTTACTAAGAATGCACCGGCAGTGATAATCTCACCCGTAGGAATGGATTCCACTGTGGTGTATCGAACCCAACCTTTACACCCATCTGTCTTATTATCATTTGATTTCTTCTGCGGAACAGGACAATCTTTGGCCCAATGACCTGTCATCTTGCAATTCCAACATGGCCGGTTACTTGACGGTGCCTTAGGCTTTCCTTTCTTAATACTGCTCCTCTTGACCGGACCCTGTTTCTGATATGGGTGATATCTGGTAGATATGCCAAGTGAATAATACTGAGGTGTAATCACCACAAGAGTATTAGTCGTAGGTGCATTAGACTCATGAGATTTTTCGTGGCTCTTAGAAGCAGCATACACAGCATTACAGTTCTCTTGAAGGATAGTATCACTGACAAACTCGTTGAAAGTGACACACTTGCTATTACACATGGCCTTCATCAATTTGGGACACAACCCTCTTCTAAAACTTGCGATCTTCTTAACCTCCGTATTAACAAATTCTGGAGCATATCTTGATAGGCTGACGAAAGCATGTAGATATTCTGTTACACTTTTGTCTCCTTGGGTGAGCTTCATAAACTCGGTGTGCTTGATTGCCATGAGGCCAGCAGGAATATAATGTCCCCGAAATGCCTCCTTGAACTGATCCCAAACTACTTCCATATTCTCAGGCAGGGTACTCCGATGGTGACACCACCAAACACCTGCAGGCCCTTGCAACTGTTGCGAAGCATATTCTGTTTTCATATCGTCTGCCACCTTGAGCACACGGAACTTCTGTTCGATAGTGTTCAACCATTCGTCTGCTTGAAGTGGTTCTTCTGCTTCTCGAAAAATAGGAGGCTCTGTATCCAAGAAATCTTTATAGTTGTTGTACTGGGCAGGCTCAGGTTCCTGATGGACATGGTTTCTGACACTCTCGTCCAAGGCACGCTGACTTTCGGCAAGCATTTGCAGCAACTCGGCAGAGGTAGGTTGCGAAGGAGACGATGACGGTCCTGTATTGCCACGACTCCGACTGCTAGAGCGAAGCTGACGAGACATCTGCAAGTAGTTGAAACTAGTAAGCGTTGATGACGTCGGAAGGCTGCTGACGCATTACATAGGCAGGAGGAAGAGATTATATCCAACTATCCAAATTCCAATCTCAGAAGAAGGAAATCTCTTGGCTTGAGGTACGGATCTTCTGACAAGATAGGGAATGATATCCAAGGAAAAGGTTCACGCGAAGATAACACATTAGTGTAGCTCCATAATGGGTCGTGACTAGCAATCCTTGATACCTGCGCGTGCCGAGCAGCACAACCTTGTGTCGCGCGCCACAGGAGGCTCCCGGTTTCGTCGCGGCACCATGGAGTACTAATCGCAACACCATTACCGAACACACACCCATGAGGAATCCTCACGTTTAAGAATTAGGCGGATAGAAACCGTATTATCCAAAGAGGGGTAGCAAACAAGGATGGATACAAGTGTAGAAGCAATGGAGAGATGAATTGCAGATCAAAACTCATCCCAACTCGAGGAGATGCATCTTGAAATTGCCTTGCTTTCCTTCACAGCCAGGTATGGATTGGGTTTCAGGGCTGGCACCACTGATCACTCCACTAGGTTGGTTGACTATCACCATTCTTCACAAAAGGAATGCAACTAATTACGGGACAACTGTTTGGAGGGAAGAAAATTTTAAAAGAATGGGATAAGCAATTTATAAGGGAGGGAGTAATGCAGAATGCAATGTATGATGCGAACATGGTGCATGCACGAACCGTACGTCCTCACAAACCTAGGAAGAATTTCAAAATTCTAGCGTATAGTTCAGTGGCATACACACGTTCTCTCAATAACGATAACTAGTCGTTCTACAGGAAACATTGTTAGTGTACCTGCAGAAAATTGCATTTCAGCCCAACAATTCCCAATATAGCACACAAGAAAGCAATAAACTAAATACTTTCCATACATACATCCCCCGATGTATATACTTCAGTATCAAAGCTACCCGACAGATATATCCACAATTAAGCACTCTCATAATCACATGATTAAACATGTAAGTATGCTAGTAACCACAACTACTCTCCCCTAGACCGACGGTTGGACGGTCATGCTCTCACAACTCCCACTTACCAGGGCGTAGAGGTATGTTGATCCATACATTACCACCCAAGCGGATGGCATCCATACAATAGCACGCCGTATGGACAATGAAACAGAAACAAGTAAGAACCCCCAAGTTAGTACCTTAGTAAGCCACCTAATAGTCCTTATTTGGGCATATAGGATATGACCACTGGCACTCTTTAGTTTAGAATAAAGATTTTTCACAAAAGCTTTTGTTTAAATACACAAATGATGTGTTTACTGTTGAATCTTGCTCTGATACCAGCTGTAACGGAACCGTCCAAATTATAAGAGCACAAGTATAAAAACAATCACCGAAGTGATCAAATTCTCACACTTGAGCCCATATAACTCCGGTAGTCCACGAAATCGCGAGAGATTTCAAACCAAACCGAGAGCAACCAGATCGTACTGATTCAACATAACACAACACTTGTTACAACAGTTCAAAAGTAATCTCATACATCGAAGTACAAATATTTTTATTACAAAACCAAAGTAAAGATTAGCGGAAGCAACATAATTTCTGAAACCATTTTAAGTCAAATACTGCCAGTACATAGTCACATCCCGCAAAAGCATACCAGAAGAGATACTACAGAGACCATGCCCATATGGTCTAGTCTTCACGCCCACATGGCGAAGACAATACTTGCAGCAACAAGTACGAATCTGCTACCTGCAACAGGTGGGAAATAAACCCTGAGTACGAGAAGGTACTCAGCTAGACTTACCCGTCAAAAACCAGAAACAAAGGTTACACCAAGGATTATGCAAGGCTTTATAAGTGGGCTAGCTTGACTCATTTGCAGAAAAGCTTAATACAGATAAGTAACCAATATATGCTTTAAGTATCAAGTTGATCATCATTAACCTGAAAACTAGATTAGCACCTGTACTAGAGCACTCACTTTATTAAGATCAAACAATATTAACCATAGCAGGTATAATAAGGCTATCATCATCATTATCATCAATTCCGAACCATCATTATAATTAGTGTATCTACGCTGGAGATAACCAGTCAAGTTTCTCACTATCCGGGAGAGACGGCGACTCGAATCGATTCCAACTCAGCTGAGGGGGTATTCCTGACACTCACCCGGCAAACCCCGCTAAAGGCAGCCGTAGATAACCTTTGGTACAACTCAGGGTGGGCCCGAACAGCGCCGCGTTCTCAGGGATACCAGTGGCCAGGATGCTCAGGACTTTTAACTCACCTGCCCTTGGACCCTCTGGCTCCCTTCCGAGGCGACTTTCACTTTTCGACTTCGCAACCTGAGTTGAGCTACTAGGCTTCGCGGTCGGCAACCTCAGGCCGGCCAGCTAAATGTCAGGCATGCGTTCAAAATGACATAGAAGGCTCCAGGTCTCGGTCCTTAATCGACACAGACGGGGATAGATCCACACCCAAGACCTCCATGCCTTGTTGCTTCACTATCGTCCTCCCGCCCGGTCTCATTTCATTTTATTAACACATGGTTCACTTCCACGATAGCAAGTATAGCCAACCGTGACCTGATAAAGCCCTATATCTTGCAGGTGACAGGAAATCACCCGACTTCTACCGGTCTAATTTAGCAGGGCTAAGCATAGATACGATACTGTCTACATAGGATTCAAGGTTCGAATTGCTGGACAAGGAGTGTTATCAATGCAGCAAGGGTTTCCAACCAACTCCTATCACTTAATGCAACAATACATATAACATGTATAGATAGATAATTGCTTTGAAAGTAGGAGGCTTATAATGCTCCGGGGCTTGCCTTAACCGAAAGAAGAGAGATCAAGGTTCGGCTTCAAAAACGATTCCCACGTCTTCTCCGGCTTCGTCGGACTGGACCTCCGGCTCCCGAACGGACTTCAACTTCGGGTCCCACGCCCAGCGGAACTTCGCTCGTAACACGATTCTTGGCACACCTATTGCATGTATATGCATCCAATGAATTTCATATATGCATCCAAGATGACATGATGATTTATGGACGTGCATGAATGATGTGCAGATGAATGCAATGACATTGCAACGTTGTAAGCACAAAACCAAGTTATGTGGTGCTCTATTCAAATCACTTCAAACTTAGGTGCAAATTTCCTCTCTGGTGTTAACACATTTGAACACCTCTAAGAAACCACTAAGTTCCACAAGGTTAAGACTAAACACACACATAACAAGATTCCAGAAATTTAGTGTTTCCAACATATTATCAACAGTAGCTAAGAAAACTCACAACTGGAGTTCTACCAATCCAAATGACCTGAAAGAGGACATTCTGGAAAGCTTATGAAATTGTCTACATTTCATTTATAAACATCTAAGCATGATTTCACCATTTACCAAGTTAAAATAGCATACATACAGAATCTGTTCTAAAAGACAAAGAGTACTTCTAAAACTGAACCCAACTTGGAACAGCTGTCATTTCTAAAATATAAGTCCAAATTCTACCAAAATTTACCAGCAACTAGTTCATGAAATTCTCAACAACTTTGTTATAGATCACCAAGCATGAAAACATCATTATCATATGTTAATTCTCTTAACTAGCAATTCTGTCCAGAAATGGCAGAATCACTAATTTAAATATTTAGTGACGATTTAAAAGCACAATTGGACCAAACTAAGTTTACCAACTTGTTGTGCATATCAAAGAAACATCAAAAAGTATAATGCCAACTTCTAAATAAATTATTTAATATTCTTTTATAATTTATTTAGTTAATTAGGTGATTAAAGAAACATATAGTAAAACTATATATAAAAATCTACAAAAATTACAGTAGCCATCTAATGCTTCACATAGGCTACCATAAAAATTTCACTTCATTTTGACAAGCAAATATGGAGATATCAAAATAACAGATGGCAGGTTTATTTCTAGCATAAATAGGAAACCCTATTGAAAAGTATCAAACAACAGATTTCATATTTTTCCTAACATCTTTCTAATATAAGAACAACATTCACCAAGTTTCACCCTTACTGGATCTATAGAAAAATTATGAAAATTCACACATGATCCATTCAAGCAAACAAGATAATTATATAACTCCACCAAACCACATCCAAATTGCATGAAAATTTAACCATAAGCTATTCATGGTATGAGCAGTTCACTATAAAATTTTCATGACATTTGGAGCTTCACAGAAAGAGATATCAATTTCTCCTTTTTCTTCAGGAATAAAAGAGATAAATAATAACTATTTATTTCATCACAAACCATGGCACATTTTATATTTTTATAATAAACTAGACACTATGTAGAGCACATCAAAATTTATAGCATCTCATTTGGACCTCTAAAACAGGAGATATGAATTTACAAAGTTTGAGTTCAAAACAAACATTTAAAATAACTCAAATAAAACAAAACCTTCCTCCCACTCGGGCCGGCCCAGCAGGGGCAGCTCGGCCCAGCACACGGCTCGGCTCACGGCCGGTTTGGCCCGCCAGCAACACAAGGGGGGAACACTGACAGATGGGGCCCGCCTGTCATACACACGGGAGCAGGGGAGCTGCTCCGGCGAGCCAGAGCTCACCGACGGCGGCTCCTCCGGCGAATCCGACGGTACAGGCGCGCTCCTCACCTCCAGGCAATTCGATTGAGGTCCCTTGGGACAACTGAGATTAGCCCGAGGTAGGTCACCACCGGCAATGGCGGGTGGCGGCGCTCGGTGGTGGCACGCCGGCGACGATGAGCCCCCACAGTGCCAGCCGGGCGCGGGGCGAGCTACACGGGACTACGACGGTGCTACCAAGGTAGAATAAAGAGGACGGGGTGGTCGCTAGCGATGCCGGCCACGGTGAGCTCGAGACCTCAGTGGAGTCCGGCCATGGCGATGGTGGCGGAAACGCGTTTTCAGCTAGCGCGCGGCTCGGATGATGAACCCAAAGCGTCGGTGAGGGGCGCTAGGCTTAAGCGGAGCTACAAGCGAGACCAAACGCGCGACACTGCAGCGATGGAAGCGCGAGACGCGGGGAGGTGCGTGACGGCGATGCTGCCGCGGCGGAGCAAACGGATGCGAGGGGGGGAGAATGAGCAGCGAGGCAGGGAGGCCGTGGTGCGTGGCGTCTCTAGCAATGCACACACGGGCCAACATCGACACGTCGTAGCCACGCGTCGACGATCATCTGTGTGTGTCGGCCACGATCAAATTCTGGTTTTTGAAACCTGAACTCGAAATGAAACGTTGAGTTTCAGTTAACCAGACGCCTGACAGAGCTACTTGAGGGCTCAGTAACTCCCAAACTAATCCGAGTTAGCCGATGACGCAATATACTTAATTGTAGAACTACGTGAGATCTTGTTACAAGTCTACTAGCTCTCGAGCTAATTCGTGACGGTTAGAGAGATATAAGGGTCAAAAGGGGTGTACCCGAAAACTTTTCAGTCCAGGGAAGACTGACAGCCGGTTTTCAAAGGGCTATAACCCTAAAACTAGCTAGAGTTAGCAGGAGCGGTTAGAAGGTTATAGATAGATCTAAGTGAGCTCTAGGTAAAAGTCAACTAGCTCGAGGCTTGGTTTGGTCTAGTTAGTAAGATACAGGGCTCCCAATAGAGGTACTTGGAAACTGATATGCACACAGACTTAGCCAAAATGGCTAAGTGCTGAAATCAGCACTCCAAGCTACCTTGTGGGCCATGTTAGAGCAGGTTCTAGGCATTTTCATGAGATGACCACTGAACAACTTTTGTTCCTTATGAAATTTGGCACAAACTTTGTTAAGGTTGCACAAACATACAAAAGCTCTAGGTTAGACTTTCTATAAGATCAAACAAAGAAGGTCCTAAAGGTCAACTAGTCAAAGCGTGAGTCAACATGGAATTAGGGCAGGACCTAAACATAAACCCTAGGTCATTTTGCTCCACTAACATATCAAGGATGTTTTCAAGCCCCCAAGTCACACAATAGCATCACATATGTCCTCTATATAAAAACCCTAGCAACACATAAAGGAAGCACCTAGAAATCATAATGTTGCAAGGTCATGTTTCAAACAAGGATGCGCACGAAATGACGATGCTTATGGTAATGTCATGTCATGATCATGAATTATGAATGCATTAGGAGGCTAACTAACACCAGGGGTGTTACATTTATTACAGAATGTAAGTGACCCTAGTCTAGATCAGGTAACTCATACAACTTCTTTCTTAATCTCCAACCAAAGTTTCACTTATTAACTACGATGTAGGTCAGTTGATTGAGTCTCCATAACCGAGGAGCAACGACGATTTGAATCGATTATACCTAGCTGGGGATCCCTAACCACACGACATATGTAGGACTCTAACCAACATATATCAACCTTCACTCGGCTCCTCCAAAACGTGACCGAGTCCAGCGCCACCCGAGAGTACAGTACACCTCTAATCTAGCCCTTGGCCACGAGGGTGCACACTACTCTCGCCATCTCTCCACTCCCAGTGCGCGGTCGGCCGTTCACATGATAGAATTACCGAGGTCTTAAGCTTACCGGAGCATGCGGTCAGTTGCAAATTCTGGAAACACAGGCAGGCCTACAACGGTATGGTCCTTAACTGACACAATCGGAGACACTACATTAGGACTCCTTTCCTGATGCAAGTCTACCGACCGATCTCAAATTAACATCATAATTTATTCATTCAGTTATTCCACAACAACCCTTCAAACTTTGTTAAACATTTTCAAAGTTTTCTCATTAAGCAAGGCTAAGCATACTAAGCATTTTCATATAAAACAGTAACAAGGATAATATTGAAGTATCAAGGATGGTAATGCAGTAATTAGGTTGTCACTCAACTCCTATTACCGAATGCAACAAGACATTAACAAAGTGAAGTAAAGTTTTTCAAAACACAAGGAAGGTTTAAATGCATCCGGGGCTTGCCTTGGTTGACGAGGATTTCTGGTTCGGGGTCAGTTCCACAGATATCAAATCCCACCCCCACTAACGACGGCTTTTCTTTGGGGACTGATTCGGCAATGTTAACCTCCTCGTTCACGGGGACTACACGATGTGATAATGTATGCTTAATATGATGAATTGCAAAACATGATGCTGGGTAGATGCATAACAAGATTACAAAGTTGAGTACAACTTTCCTTCACAGTACAGTTGCAAACAACAACACTAACCGAACCCTAAAGTATGGTTTCATTAGGTTAACTACTTCATCAATGACTTTCGTTAATCACATGAAATAATATTAGTTAGGCTCTAACAACATGATTAAGGGAGCTCAAACAATTAACTAAAGGTGCCAAAGGTCATTGACCTAAGGTCAACACACAATCACAAAGTCAAACAAACCCTAAATCATTAGGCACTAATTACTTGATTAACTAATTAATTAATAAAGTATAAATTAAGTATAAAATCAAATTTATCCAATAAAGCCCAAAATTTTATTTTAGGAAGCTTACATTATAACTAAGTGGCAAAACAAATTTCATAATTTTTGGACAATTATTTAAGACTAGATAATTCATGAAAGTTGCATTTATTAATTAATTGAGCTAATTAATTAACTTACAAAAAGTAATAAAAATTGGTATTTCATATTTTTCCTAAATATTACACAGTACAGAGAGGCTACACAAAAAAATTTAGAATTTTTGGAGCTCTAAATAAATCACAATGAAATAAACAAAAAACTGATACTATTTAACATTTTAGAAAAACAAAAATTGGAAAACTCCACTCAGGCCTGCTGCCTTACGCCTTCTGGCCCAACCAGCCCAATCGGCGCACTCCTCTCTCCTTTCCCCGGCCCACCTCTCTCTTTCGTCCCAGCTTGGCCCACGCGCACGCGTCTCACTGTGCCGACTGACAGACGGGTCCCGGCTGTCAGCCTCGGTTGACCCCGTCGATGACGTCGGTTGATCGATGGCAAACTCATCGGCGACAAGGTCTCTATTGGTGCGGCTTACACCTACGGCTTCTACTCAACGCGGTGCATCGGTTGGTGGCACAACCGTAGCAATAAGGACACGGCGGCGACCTCGCCGGCGACCACAGCAGACGTGGCAGCACGGCGCATGTCGGCCGATGGCCACAGGCCTGCAGAGACCAAACTGAGGGTGCCAAAAGCATCAGGAGCTCACCGCGGTGCTGATGCGCATGAAGATGGAGGCTGGGACGAGGCGGAGCACCGGGTTTGACGGCGAGGGTAGCTGCGGCGGCATCGTGACTGGAGATGGGGAAGACGGCGGCCCCCAGCGCTTCTGAGTGAAATCCGAGGCTAGGAAGGACTGGGCGTGTGTGCGGGAATGAGGCGAACGCAGTGGTGCTATTAGTGCGGCCAGAGGCGGTGCGACAACGGCAGCGGCGAGCGGCGGAGCTAGGCGAGCTGGCGGTGGCGGAGCAGAGGAGGTAAAGAAGAACACGGCTGCGTGGCGGCTTCGGGTTTTGTGGAGGTGGCCGAGGAGCGAGCGCGCGGCACGCAGGAGCTTGCCCTTGCCAGCGCGAAGCAGGAGATGGCACCGGGCGCGCCTGGAAGCGGCCAGAAGAGCGTCGGCGGCAAGCAGGAGGTGGCACCCTGCTCTCATACCATTTTCAAGTATTTACAAAAATGCCACTGATAGAAATTCCCAAATTACTTTCAAATTTTCTATAAAAGTTGAAAATCTATAAAAACAAAAGTTGCTCAATTTTTCAAACCCTACAACTTTCATGTTTTGACCTTTTTCAAATTCTGCTTAGATTTTGAAATTTGAATTTAAAATCAAAAGGGGACATTTTTTGGATTTTGGTAAATTCAAAATTACTTTAAATTTCATATTGAAACTTCAAAAACTAAAAACACCAAAGTTGTTCCTCTTGGAAAGACCTACAACTTTTCTATTTTAACCATTTTCAAATTATGCCTCCATTTTGAAATTGAAATGGGGAATTGAAAAGGGGTCAAATTTGGGATTTGAATCTTTTCAAAATTACTCCAAATTTTATGCTAAAACTTGAAAACTCCAATGACCAAAGTTGTACAACATGACCAGATCTACAACTTTGCTTTTTGGCCCACCCTCAAATTCTTTTTAGATTTTGAACTACACAAAAGGGGGTAAAACGGGGTTTTCTGGAAATCAGGGCTTTGAATCAAATTCAAACTTGATTTGATTTCTACTTTAATTGGTGATTAATTAGTGACCACAACTAGCATCCAAATGTACCATTGAGTCAAATCACAAGTGACTTACCCAAAGCCACATTTGTTTGAACCAATTTTGAATTATAAATTCGTTTTAATAAACCTCCCGATTTGAATTCAAAAACTCGGGGTGAGTTTTGGAACACAAATTCAACCTCAAACTTGGAGTTCATTTTTAAATGTTGCACTTGAATGTATCCCCTACACTTGACACTAGAGTAGAGCACAGCTTTACACCTCAAATTACATAGGACATAATCCAAGTATTTGAAATGCCATTCAAAACTAGGGTTTTGGATTCCGGTCAAACATCACAAAAACTCAATCAATCTATAAATGCAACTTTGTTTTAGTTGATGCACCACAGAGTAGACTAAAACATGAATGCTTTGCAACGCATCTGATGACATGGCCAGTTTTAGTTACCATAACACCAGAGGTGTTACGACCCTTCCCCCTTAAAGAAATCTCATCCCGAGATTTAAAGCCTTGGGTTAAGTAATGAAAAAGGAAACGTGTCAAGCAAACACATCCAAGACTTGTTCAAAAAACAGGTAGGGGGTTTTCACACTACAAAGTTTACAAAGGACAAGTCACAACTTGAAGAGGAAATTGTAACTTAGATAGAAGCAAAGAACTTGGTGAAGTTCTCTATCAAATAATCCTCAGATTCCCAAGTAGCTTCTTCTTCTGAATGTCGATCCCATTGTATCTTGTACCACTTGGTTGTTCTACTTCGAGTAACACGATCTTTCTGATCCAAAACTCGGATAGGATACTCAGAATAAGTCAGATCTGGTTCTAGTTTAACTCCTTCAAAGTCAGTGACTTGATCAGGCACTCAAAGACATTTCTTCAATTGTGACACATGAAACACATTATGCACATTTGAGAGTTGTTCCGGCAACTCTAGGTGATATGCCACCACCCACACCATTCCAAGATTTGAAACGGTCTGATGTAACGAGGTTTTAATTTGCCTTTGACTCCAAAGCGGCTAACTCCTTTCATAGGTGACACTTTTAGATACACATAATCTCCTTTGTCAAACACTAGTGATCGACGTCTCTTATCTGCATAGCTTTTCTGTCGAGACTGCGCCACTTTCATGTTATTCTGTATCTGTCTGACTTTCTCTTCAGTTTCTTTTACAAGATCAACCCTGAAAAACCATCTCTCTCTGGGCTCTGACCAGTTCAACAGAGTCCTGCATCTGTGACCATACAGTGCTTCAAACAGTGCCATTTTGATACTTTCCTGATAACTGTTATTATAAAAGAACCCTGCCAACGGTAAACACTCATCCCACTTCTCAGAATAGTTGAGCACACATGACCTCAACATATTTTCTAGAATCTGGTTGACTCTTTCAGTCTGACCACCAGTTTGCGGATGATAAGCGGTACTATGTAGAAGTTTGGTACCTAGGGACTCATGTAAGTGCCTCCAGAAATTGTTGACAAACTGTGTACCTCTATCAGATACAATGGTCTTCGGTACTCCATGAAGACTCAGGATTCGTGCAATATACAGTTTAGCATAAGTCATAGCAGAGTGTTCTATTCTAACTGAAAGAAAATGAGCTGATTTAGTAAGTCGGTCTACAATGACCCAGATGGAGTAAAATCCTCTTAACGTCTTGGGTAAACCTACTATAAAGTCCATACTGATATCTTCCTACTTTCAGGCGGGAATGGGCAATGGCTGTAATTCCCCGGCTGACTTCAAATGCACAGCTTTCACTTTCTAACAAGTGTTGCACCGGGCTACATATCGAGCAATCTCAATCTTCATTTTAGTCCACCAAAATCTCTGTTTTAAGTCATGGTACATCTTATTGCTTCCTGGATGAATTGAGAATTTTGTTAAGCGTGCTTCATCGAGGATCTTTTGACGTAGACCAGGAACTTTCGGTACTACCAGACGATTCTTAAACCAGAGGACATTTGCTTCATCAATTCTGAAACACGATGCTTTTTCCTTTCTAACTTTTTCTTTAATGTGGCATATACCCTTATTTTCTTTCTGAGCAGCAATAATCTGATCTCGGATAGTTGATTCAATGGTGATATTGTTCAAACTGCCTTGTTGAACTATCTCTATGCCTAGCTTTGCTATCTCATGACACAAAGAAATATCCAGGGGCTTCACTGTTAAGCAATTGCAATGACTCTTCTGACTAAGTGCATCAGCAACAATATTTGCCTTACCCGGATGATAATGTACTTCAAGATCATAATCCTTTATCAGTTCTAACCATCTTCTCTGGCGCATGTTCAAATCAGCCTGAGTGAAGATATACTTCAAACTCTTGTGATCTGCGTAAATGTGACAAGTGTTACCTAACAGGTAATGACGCCAGATCTTTAGAGCATGAACAACTGCTGCTAACTCTAAATCATGAGTTGGATAGTGCTCTTCATGATGTTTGAGTTGTCGATATGCATAAGCAATCACTCTGCCTTCTTGCATCAGTACACACCCAATACCAGTACCAGAAGCATCACAGTAGACATCAAACGGCTTCTCAATGTCAGGCTGAGCTAAAACTGGAGCAGTGGTCAGCAACTTTTTTTAGAGTTTGGAAAGCTTCTTCACAATCTGGTGACCAGACAAACTTAACTTGATTCTTCAACAACGCAGTGATAGGCTTAGATATCTTTGAGAAGTCAGGAATAAAACGACGGTAATAACTTGTCATTCCCAGGAAACTACAAACTTGATGAACAATGGTAGGTGGTTTCTAGTCCAACATATCCTTCACTTTGCCAGGGTCAACAGCGACACCCTCGGTAGACAGGACATGTCCGAGAAATGACACTTCATCAAGCCAGAATTCACATTTACTAAACTTGGCATATAACTGATGTTCTCTTAAGCGACTTAGAATAATGTGTAAATGTTTCGCATGTTCCTTTTTGTTTTTGGAATAGATCAAGATATCATCGATGAAGACAACGACAAATTTATCGAGCTCTGACATGAAAACAGAGTTCATGAGATACATGAAATGAGCTGGTGCATTGGTAAGACCAAAGGACATGACTAGATATTCATAAAGACCATATCTAGTGGTGAAAGCAGTCTTAGGAATGTCCTCAGGATGGATTTTTATTTGATGGTAGCCAGATCGGAGATCGATCTTAGAAAACACTTTGGCTCTAGCAAGTTGATCAAAGAGTAGATCAATGCGAGGAAGAGGATACTTATTCTTAATAGTGACTTTATTCAAGGGACAGTAATCAACACATAGGCTCAAGGTTTTTTCCTTCTTTTTCATAAAGATAGCAGGACATCCCCACGGTGAAGAACTAGGTTGAATAAAACCTTTGTCAAACAACTCTTGCAACTGTGTCTTGAGTTCTGCTAGCTCTTTCGGTGGCATTCTATATGCTCTTCTAGATATTAGGGCAATACCAGGCTTTAACTCAATCACAAACTCTACATCTTTGTCCGAAGGTAGGCCAGGCAGATCATCTGGGAGTACATCTAGAAACTCACAAACTACTAGAATATCTTTGATCTCTTTCACAGAGGTTGCACAGACTCTTTCAACTACCCTCTTATGTGTTGGAAGTTGAATAAGAAGCTAAGATGTACTATCAGGTAAGTTCAACTTTATTGTTCTATTCAAAGTGTCTACCACCACTCCACGCTAATGCATCTAATTCATACCTAGGATCACATCTATATCTTGATCCTTTAGAATTAGCATGGATATGGGAAATAGGTGACCACCCAACTCTATAGGCACCTGATGTACCATTTCCTTAGTACACATATGTCCCCTAGGCGAATGTATATGGAAATTTTCCGTTGTTTCCCCAATTGAAATATCATGCTTCATTACAAATGTTCTATTGATGAATGTATACGATGCACCAGAATCAAAAAACATAACTACGGGGTGATTGGCAACAAGAAACATACCCATCATAATAGGCTCTCCCTCAGGTATAGCCTCCACTTGAGTGTAGAAGACTCATCCAGACTTCTTCTCTAGTTTGCCTTTCTGAGCATTCTAATTATTGCCCTTATTCTAGTTTTGACCCTGCTGTTGAGTTGCAGGAGCTTTCTGGAAATTAGGATTGTATTGCTTCGGATATGTGCACTCCCTCGAGAAGTGACCCGGCTTCCCACAATTGTAGCATGGATAATTGTTGTTACCCTACGGGGTTGGGGTACGAATGTTAGGGGCATTCGGCTATCGTGGATATGATAGAGCCGCAACAGGGCAGACAAATGCCTGTTACCAGGCCTGGAACTGTGGTGGACGAAAGGAAGGACGAAAATGATTTTACGAATGATAAACTATCTTTTGGCGCTTTTGGTTGCTACGAGAAGATCCAGATGACACAATCTTCTTTTTCTTGGCCTCCTTGTGCTTACGATACTCCTCTTCAGAAGCGATGGCAATATTGACTGCCTCATGATAAGTAGCATTGAGGCAACCAGTCATCATTTTTCGAATCTTGGAGTTCAGACCCCTCAAGAAACAGGCTTTCTTTTTACGATCTGAGTTGACATGGTCAGGAGCGTATTGTGCCAGGTGATTAAACATGCCCACATATTGTATGACAGTCGGATCTCCCTGCTTCAGACCAAGGAACTCTTCTAACTTCATGAGCATAATTCCCTCAAGAATGAAATGGGCACGGGAAGCTTTGCGAAACTCTGCCCAGGTCACACGGTGACCAGCTGGCTGGGCGGTAAGAAGGTTTGCCCACCAAGCTCCCACAGCACCTCTAAGTTGTTGGGCTGCGAACACTGGCTTCTAGTAATCAATGCAGTTGATAAGATCAAACTTCTGTTCCATGGTGCGGAGCCAGTCATCTGCTTCCAGGGGTTCCTCTACCCTGGTGAACATTAGAGGACGGGTATCAGTGCAGTCAATATACGTGGTCTCATTTCTATTGTTGTACCACCCATGGTTGCCCTAGGGTGCATTCTGATTATTCTATGCCATTTCCCTCAACAGTCGGGCATTCTTAGCAGTGGCGTTGACAAGAGCAGCAATAGCCTCTGCCATAGTTGGTGGAACTGGTGGCGGATTAGGAACATCACCCCCACCCTGGGAGGTTCTAGCACCATCATTTGCACGAGTACGAGCAGGCATCTGTTTATAACAAGCCAAACTTTATTCACAAACTTTTATTGAACTTGAAAAGTTACTACAAACACACACCACATAGGTTCACTTGTTTATTATATAAGTTCGCACTTAGGCCGGATTACCCAGTTCACTAAGGTTGATACACTAAAGCAAACTACTAGCTCATCATAAGGCCTCGACCACTCAGTCCTCATGGTCGATGTCCATCCTAGAAACACGACCTCCTTCATCATCACTTGCATCAACAAGTTCTAACTCCTCAGGATCTTCTTCTTCGGACTCTTCTTCAGTCTCACCACCATCAGCTATAATGACACCAGGGTCTAATTCTACTGCACCAAGAGGAGGATGCAGTTGGTAGTATAGATGGTACACTTCCTCATGGAGAATCTGATTATCTCCCTCTAGATCATTGACATAAAACTCTAACTCCTCAACACGATCCCTGGCGACATCTTCTCGGTGCTAAGCTTCATTTATTTCCTGAAACATGTTGTCAACATCTGCTCATAGTTCTGATGAGCGGCCTCACTTTGCTTCAACTGTCCCTTCAACTTTCCAATGCGGATAGAATCTAGAGCTCGATCTCTTGTGGCCTCGCCAACTCTGTATTGAGCCTCTCAATTTATGCTTGTGGATTGGAGCGGCTACTACTGGCACCATCGTTCCTTGGAGCTAGCTGGTGACGTGGAACACCTTTAGGTCCAATCATCTTGCGAGGAGTTAACTTTGTACGGGCCATCCTGTAGAGGGTAATACTGGAATTGGTAAGGATAGCTGGGGAGGATCTGAAGGTTAGCATAAATAGGATTGATACTACTTAACCCAAACCACATTAAAAGGGAAGGTAATTAATAGGTTCATTAAGCATGATGCATGAATTGAACTTACGAAACTAAGCATAAGAGATTTTCAGTAATCAAATACACAAGAGTACGAAACAGTAAACTTTATACATAGGGCAATTTTAGCATACTATTCCACCAATAGTCTTTAAATAGGACTAAAGAACTACAAGATGAATAAAGATAGGTCATAAGCAATTTGGACCAAAATAGCAAGTTAAATTCATTTGACCCAAATTGTTTTGAAGTTTTTGGAAAGCAATACTACAATAGCCCAGACAATGATCACTCTGATACCAGCTGTGGTAGAACCTCCTAAATAATATGGCCCACATGCACCTATCATTGTCTCAAAGACCTCTGACGGCTATACATGTGTACCACAAAACTTAAGAAGTCTGTTGGGTGTCCTCAGGAAACCCGAATCATTCACGATCTTCCGAGCAGGATCACATTCCGGAGGCATTGCAATATTACAATAGTTTATATAACAAATTACATCAGAGTAAAAGTGCGGAAGTCTTACATATTATAATTTACAAACCATTTGTTTCAAACCTTACAATGCCCAATTAAACCCTAGGCCTCCACATGGATAATTTTGTTTGATGGACATTACTTAGTCGGAGTCCAAAAGATAGGTGTAGCAGGTGGACAATTGTGTGGGCACAAGGACTTCACTATGATGTTATGATGTACTCCGTACCTGGGTATATGAGTGAGCATGTCTTCCCTTGAATTGCATATGGTGTGCTGACTGCATTTCGTCTATCTGCAATACAATATAATGGGGATTACCTTGCTCAACACAGCTTTGTGTGTTGCTGCAATTTTCATAGTTACTGCATCGTACTGCTCTAGCGTGAGAAGCTTAGGTGACACTGCCATGCAAGCTAGCCAGACTTTGTAGTAAAGTTCTGAACGATGCTTTCCTCTGTTCTTCCACAGCACCACCAGCTCCTGGGAGTTGGATTTAACTATGATGTGTTCAGCCGTTCCTTCTGGTATGATTCGAATGCCATCCCGAAGAGCTTTAGCCTCTGCCAATAGAGCTGAACCAATGTAGTCTATCCACCATGCCATTGCCATTAACAGAGAGCCTGCACTGTTGCGCATTGACCTATGGATTAGGATCAATAGCAATTGCTTGCCTATGATTGAATATCTAGAGCCTCTGGCATCCAACCCCTTGTCTAATTAGCTTCTTCCAAACTATTTATTTGCAGTTCTTGCATCTGATACTGTTGAACCCTCAGATGTAGAAATGCTTATATTATGATGTCATATATCATTCCAAAACTTCATATATGAGAACTTGAGCTCAAATGGTCTAGGTCCCGTTGTTTTTTTCCTTTTTCTTTTCTTTTTGGACGTCTACATGTGGTACAATTTCCATGTTGTTTTGTGGGATGCATGTGGCTTCGTACGAGAAGAACTTTTGATGTTATCTTAAAACATGTATTGTACGTATGAGATTCTGAGGTTGTCATAAGTCAAAAAATCCTAAGTTAATCAAATTTATAGATAAGAGTTACAACCTTATCATAAAAGTAATCATAGAGCAATTCATAATGGATCTAATGACACTTATTTAATATTATAAATGGTATTGCTATTTTCTATAAACTTGTCCAAAGGAAAAATAGCTTGACTGTGAATGAATTAGAACCAGTTATATTTGAGGATGGAGGCATTGTGTTTAAGTTTTTGACTTGACATGGTGCTCCTATTTTATAGATTTATTCCAAGATTTAATGACATTATTCTTTTAGTAGATTTATTCCTATGGTGATTTTATCAATCTCGAGATCTACTGTGTTAGATATATGGGCCAGGGATACCTGCACCGCCCATATATGTGACCAACGCCAGGCTATCAGCCCAGCAGCCGCCAAGAGGAGGCCCATGAGGGCTACACGATCACATTGCTAGGCATTGCCGGAGCTAAATAATCCGACATACTGGTTCAATCTCAGTCTTTGAAAGTGTTTACAGGGTGTACATGTATGAGTGTTTGTTTTTCTATGTTTGTACAGTGATTTGAAAAGAAAAAAATAATATAATCTATATGATATGTGAGATAATCTGTATGATTTTTCTATTAGGTCCTGTTGCTTTCCTTGAAATCCATCCGTGGCCATACACAAAACTCCACCTAGGTTATTTTCTTTTCTTTTCTTTTCTTTTTTTGCGAAGGCCACCTAGGTTATTTTTGTACCTAATGTTTTTATCGAATTGCCTTGCTTGGCAACATTTTGGTGGCTATCTTTGGACTTGGTTTTGTTCCATGCAAAAGGTCATTATTATGTTCAACGAAACTTGGGCTTATGCATGATCTTGACAATTTTTGTTGTATTATCGTTATTACATAGTTTTCCATATGCATGTAGCGTCTCAGACTTTGGTTACACAATTTTTCTTGCAAAAACCTAACTTTGGCACTGCAAAGTTGCCCTTTTTTAAGAAAGAAATCAGCAAGAAATGCACGCGGTGGTAGTTGCATGAGGTTTAAGTTTGATGGAGCAATTGATTAAGACATGACAAGATATGTGTGTTTGCACGTTGCGACTGCCTGCTGCAAGTTCCATGTGGCTTTACAAGGTTTGTATACTAGGTTATTACGAGATGATGTAAGTGGCTCTGTCAGTAAATATTATTTTGCATTTCCCGTTTGATCATATTTTTATGGTTCTTCCCGGTTCTAAATTATAAATTATTTTGGCTTTTGTAGATACATAGAACATGTTTGATGGAAACTGGTGGGAGACTTGCTTGGACCAGGCAGATGCCGGGGGCTGAATCTACTTTGCCTGAGTGAGTCTCCCTAGGCCAGGCCAAATCTAACCGTCTTAGCTTTTGTTATGGACCTAGATATACATTATATCTAAACATATATAGAACACTTATAATTTAGGCTGTGTTTAGATCTAAATTTTGGAGTGCCAAAATACACTGTAGCATTTCGTTTGTATTTGGTAATAATTGTCCAACCATTGACTAATTAGGCTCAAAACGTTCGTCTCGCAAAGTACAACCAAACTGTGCAATTAGTTTTTGATTTTATCCACATTTAATACTCCATACATGTATCGCAAGTTTGATGTGACGGGAATTTTTTTTTGCATAGTACACTTTTTAATGGATCTAAACACAGCCTTATTAGAAATGAGGGAGTATATAAAATGCATTTACTTGAAACATGTTGCTGCTCTCTTTGTGTCTTGCTTATTTTGGAAACCCATTCGTGGACATGGTTCTTTGTTGAATTACCTAGCTTAGCTTGGCAGCTAGCGCCGACTCGTGGCTATCTTTGAACCTTGTCATCAGTTTATTATATTATATATACACATTATCCACACAGAAAAATAGTCCCTCCGGTCGTGTCGTGTCAACAAAACCTAGGACTTATCTTGCTACTGCCGGAAACCAATATTTCTAAGGGGTGTTTGTTAGGAGCTGAAAAGTTTTTAGGTGTCACATTAAATGTTTTATGGGATATTGGAAGAGGTTTTCGGATACTAATTAAAAAAACTAATTACATAACTCGCCTGGAAACTGCGAGACGAATTTATTAAGCCTAATTAAGCCATCATTAGCACATGTGTGTTACTGTATCACTTAAGGCTAATCATGGACTAATTAGGCTTAAAAGATTCGTCTCGTGGTTTCCAACTAAACTGTGCAATTAATTTTTTTTTCGTTTATATTTAGTACTCTATGCATATATCCAAACATTGGATGTGATGGGGTGAAAAAATTTTAGGTGGGAAGTAAACACCCCCAACTGGAGTACTGCGTAGAGAAAGAGGGGGAAAAGAGAGCCAGATGTCTAGAAGAGATTGATTTAACAGGAATTACTGATGAGCGATCGTGCTGCATGTATGTATATGTGGTCCTGGTACTCTCTCTCCCCTTTGTTTCTTTGGTTGCATCCAGCAGTCACGCAAGGACTTAGCGTGCGGAAAGCACCTCTCTCTCTCTCTCATAACATGGTGTCGCCTAACTCGACCGTCAACTTCTGTGTGGCTGTGGTTCATCCGTTTACTTATGCATGTGTTGGTTTCTTTCTGTTGAAGCCTAGATCGATAGATGATACTTCCGTGCAAGCTTAGCTACCTCGCCTTTTTCAGTACAAATCACCGTTTTGTGATCATGAGGTTGCAAGCTGACGTAATCCTACGGACATAGATAGCTATGGTATCATGTGCCTGATAACGTAGCTGTGTGTAGTTGAACGATTGGTTATGATTATTTCCAAGGTATTTTTATTATAATAAAGAAAATGTTACAAAACTCAGTTCGTTATAAAAAAAACTTAATTAGTATATGTTTTGAGTTTTGGGGTCTTTCTAAAAGAGGAGGAGTATATATGTATAAAGTGTTTTAATTCCATTTTTTAAAAAAGGTTTCAGTGGTGTGAGAAAAAGATGGTGGAGGGATCGCTTTGCTTCAATTCCTTCCTACTCACCATCCAATAAAAGTCCATAAAGCGTGTCTAGATGGACCTGGTCCACCAGGTTGATGCTTGCACCTGTTATATATGGGTCACACTTGATCCCACACAGGTATATATAATATATTGACAAGCTAATGATATGCCAAGTTGGATTTTGTCACTGCCTTTTCTAGTTTCTTTGGTTTCTTATTACCACGTCTACACCATCAACTTCTCCTTCAAAGTTACTCCTGTATTACTGCATTTGTACTCCAATTCTACCTCTTTAATTATAATAATAATTTAAGACCCACTAAAATGTAGGCTGTCCAGAAATTACTTTAATCTCTTTTTTTAGAAAAGGGAGTTTATTTTGGTCTCTGCAAGGGCTTTGTAAGTTTATCAAGATATGTAAGTGAATAGTGAGTATATGTATTGCATTTCTCTTATCACTTTAATTTATTTTATAACATCCTTTATTTTGCCATTATGTGGTCTCATTTGGACTAGGTACAAGCAATACTACAAAGATACATACAAATATATAGTATAAAAAAGTAAGAGTTAATTAAATGACATATCATCATTTATATATACTCCATCATAATTAACTCTGTCTCCTAAGTTGAAACATAAAAATAAAATAAAAAGGGAAAGAAAATAAGAGCATCGATCTCTTTGTTCCGTCGTCACTATAGACAAGCTAAGAGAGGGGGTTAATAAGCCCAATCTCAATGGGGACTTTCATTACGTTAGTTTCCAAGACTGCCATGTCATGTGAAATAAAATGAAACTTGCATGAAACATCCATTCTCAATGAAGAGTTTCATTTCATAGTTTCATAGGCATTTAATTTCAAGACTCATAGAGAGTTGGTAATCATACCAAGAGAGTTTCATCTAAATGAAACACATTTTTTCTCTCTCTTCTTAAATACACTGTCATGTCATCCAAAATACCTATATGACAACCTATTTAATGCAAATGAAACTCACGTGAAACTTCCTCTGAGATTGGCCTGAGAATATAAAACGTAGAGGTCTACAGAAACAAGTCAAACCACTGATGAAACGTCCAACTCGCGTCGTGGAATGGAACTCCACGTTCCTCTTCCAGAAACTTCTTCACCTTTAATTAATATAAATTATAAATCTTTCTTTAGTCCCCATCCTTGGTAACATCCCATTACAGACAGCGACCTTCTTTAGTTCAAATTCGTTCTTAGTTAGTCGGTCCACTTTAATTTGCTGCCATTAAGACGTCCGGAAGGTCGGACATCTCGCTCCACTCACTGCCCCATGCGCCGCTCGCCTAAAAAAACAAAATCAACTCCTGCACGTTGTAACACCCTCAGTGTTACGTCCTAAACAACTCACCAAAACATGTCATGAACATCATATTCATGTGTTACTGTATGTGCTAAAGTATTGAGATAAAAAATTTTGCCAACCAAATGGTAAATTAAAATGTTAAATAAAAATTTATGCGATGGTTCATGTTATGTCACTTAGTGTTCAAAACCAATTTTTATTAAGCAAAAATACTATAGAATGCATAGGTGGCACTTAATTAAAGTTTGAAGCATGAACTTTATAGTTGACAATGCACCTTTTGTTTCAACAAATTAATAATGCTAGCTAATATTTCTAATAGCTTAGAAATCGAATTTGAAACAAAAATCAGCCAAAACTTAGCCAATTTCCTAAATCTGAAAAAACAGAATGGCAAGGCTATGTTGTCTCGACTCGCATAGGTTAGTTGCAACACGCGCTTTAAAAAAATCGAGCACATCACCTGGACGGTCTGTGGGCGCAGTCACCAGGTGCCTGTGCTTGCCGTGGTCATCCCGGTTGAGCCATGTGCGTGTGGCCACGTTGCTAGGGCCAGGGCCGCCCTCAGCCTGGTCGTGGCCGGCTGTGGCTTGGCCACTCGGGCCATAGCGCCTGTTGCCAGCCAGCCGTTGGCCATCGCGCCCCGGCGATCGCCCTGCCCCACCGCTGCCGCTACGGCCCCGCTTCCTCGCGTTGCTGCTGCCCTCCCTGCTTCGCTTCGTGGCGCAGCCGTGGGCGCTGCTGTTCACCTTGCCGCGCAGTGCTGATGTGCTCGCTCATCGCTATGCGCGCGTGGGCGTGTTCCCTCCCCTACTACCTGCACGTCATCTCGCCATTAATGGTGCTATGGCTACACCTGCGCGCGCTGCCACCGCCTGTATGCGTGCGGCCAGCCACATCCCGCCAAGGGCTCGGACAAGCCAAGCCCGGACCCATCCCCTTTCCGTCCCTCCTCTGCTACCCGGGCCAGCTGAGTCGCGCCATCAATCTGGCATGGAGAGGTCACTTCTATTCAATTCAACGCGCCCCTGGCTCCGCCATCTAGTCTGCCAGCCAATCGACCCCGCATCGCCCTCAACCACGCTATGACAAGCTCTAATTTTTGAGCCATGCCCCGCCATCGTGCCATTAAGGCCGACCTCGCCCCTCACGTGGGCAGCTCCCACCTGACCGCCTAGAACCTAATTGGCCGCACCGCTAGCCTTGTCCCGTTCCCCTCTCTGCCCTGCGCACCTCACCCATACTTCTACCGCTTCACTAGAGTAGCTGACGCGGCCGTGTCTGTCGCGGTGCGCCGCCGCACCGTCCGGCTGCACATGGCCAGCTCTCCTCCGTCCTCTCCCCTCCAACCGTCGCGGCAGCCGGCTTCGCGGTAAGCACCGAATGCCCACGCACCAGCTAGCTAGCTATGCGCTGACCTAGGGTGGTCGGAACGGCCGCACCACCGTCACGTGCGGCCGCTCGCCATGGCCGCTTCTTTGGCAAAGCTCCACTGCTCCCGCACTACCGCGTAGGGTAGGCGCTAGGATCGCTAGTGGGGTTCGGCCCATTAGCTGGGCCTGCACTAGCCTCCGGTGGCCGGCGCGACCACTCTGTGCCACTGCTCGCTTCGCCGCCGCACATAGGGCTGCCGAGGGTGTGTGCGGGGGAATGTGAGTAAAGCTAGGGGGTTAAGTGAATAGGTCAGAGAGAGGGAGGTATAGGGATTAGTTGTCGTTGCAAATTGGTCGAAGCTCGGGGGCTTTTTCGCAAAAGCGCCATCGCTCGCGGGCTCCCCCGCGTTTGGGCCACCGCGCGCGTGGGCCGCGACCGTAGCAGGCCGTGCTAGGCCAGTTCGCCTTTTTCTTTTTCAAAGAGAATTAGAAATAGCTTTTTATTTTTGTTTCTGAGCCAGCTTTGTTTAATTAATATAAAATCTTGTGGGTGTCCAAAAATTGTGAAATAAATTTTGTTAGATTCCTAAAATCATTATCTAACTATTAGTATAGTTATATCATGTTGTTGCTAAGGGCCATTAAAATATTTGTGATGCTTAGTGTTATTTAGATTAATAAGTATAGGAATTTTTGTGGTAAATTGGTGAAAGATTTGATCCTGCAATTTTTACGGTAGCTTCATGGTATTATTATGTGCTTGCTGTAATTTTTATAGCACTAGTATAGACTGTTTAATATGGAAGCTAAATGCCCATTAAAAACTAATATGAATAGTGGCATGGTATTGATTTATAAAATTAAGCGCTTGTTAGGGTGAGCTTGCTATCTGGTTTGATGAAGTTGATGATTAGATTAGCATCTTAGTCATTAGAGCTAGCTTAATAGCTTAACATATATATACTTTTATTTTAAGAGTTGTTGTTGCCAAAATACTAAGTTGTTGCACCCTCATCATCGCATGCATATAGAGAACGAGTTGGTGGAGTACGTGACCCCCGGCGATCAGGAGTACGAGGAGATCATAGAAGAGTACGAGGAGGAGGTACTCGTATAGGAGGAGATTCCGAAGCCACTCGTGACTGACACCGCTGACACTACACCTGCCCAAGGCAAGCCCCGGTGCATAACCCTTATTTTGCTAATCACCGTATATATATTTTGTTGTGCATTTATGTTGTAGGAAATGTTATGGAAACCACATGCATATATATATATATATATATACATATATATATATATATATCTTCCTATGAGTTTTACTAGTGCAGGATCGAGTAGATGCTATGCTTAGGTTATCGGTAGCGCGAGTAACCTGCCGTTACTCACAAATAGGTGATATTATGATTACACTCATGATAAAATGATGGAAAGGAAAATGGTGATCGGGTAGGGATCTGGTATGGGTATTGGTGAGTGTAACAGGTTGTGTCCCGCGGCCACGAGGCATAGCTTGGTTGCACTGTTTTCCCTGTCCACGTCGATTGAGGACCGTCCGTTGCTACGGATGGTAGTCAGGTTACAGATTTCTTATCCTGAGCACATACTTGCTTATGAGAGCGGGAAGGCTCGTTACTCTCTTATCGTGGGTTTTGGCTCTTTCCGGACCGATTGATTGCAGGCGGGGAAAGGTGAAGGTCTAAGCACCACACTAAGACCGGGTCTCAAGTGTGAGGGCTTGGAGTCCAAGTTTGGACGGGGACCTGGACCCCTCGACAGGAGTAGAATGGGTTGGTCTTGTTTGTGTCGAGGGTACAAGCGAGGCGTGTGTTTTTTGGGATACCTAGCTGGGCTACATTGATTCCCGAATCGCCGTTTCTACGTGACGGTACGACTTAGCTACGGTCTAGCACCGTAGTAAGAACTGGAATATGAAAGATGATGAAATGATTCTGATTGCTCAACCCTTGCTTGAGAGTAGAACATGTGCTTACATAGAATGGTTGGATAATGAACTAATCTTGACTACTGATAAAACTATATTTTATGGATGAACTATTAGTAATGCTTTAGCAAAACAAAAGGAACCACAAGCCATATTGCCTATCATAACCCTTGAGAGTCAGGAAATATACTCCCATTAGTCGAGTAAGTCTTGCGAGTACATTGTGTACTCAGGGTTTATTTACCCTTGTTGTAGGTGCAGCTTGAGGCGTAGCTCTTGTGTGGAGGATTCTTCTGATGGGTGTAGACGAATCCTTGTATTGTTACCGCTAAATGTTTATTTCAGTTCTGTTGTTTAGTTATCACACTCTGAACTCTGGTATTATAATAAATAATTTCCAAGGCTCTTGTTGTATGAAATGGACTAAGTATTGTAAGCTCATACTCATTATTAGATTCTAGATGAAAAATTTGGATTGTTTCGAGTTCTCCCGTTGGGTGTGCTCGACAGAACTATTCGATCTAGCTCACTTTTAGGGTACTTAGTGTCTAGTGGAAGACAAGTGTCTCCGAATGTAAGTTATTTTGGGCAGTTCTGCCACACACTCCTCGCTTCGCTCTGCTCCCGCCCTTACCCCTTCCGCGCTCCTCATCCCCTGCCGCAGCGAACCAACGCCTAGCATCCATCCCCACCGGGAGCCCCATAGATCCGGTGGCCCTCTCCCCTACCCCTGCGAGATCCAAGAAGCAAGAGCGAAATCCACTCGCCTCCATCAAGATCCATGGAGATGGCGCGGTAACTTTTGCAGGAGAGTAGGCAGCTCTCCTCCACCCTAGCGCGGCGCCCTCCCCACCCCGGCGGCGCTCTCTCTCACCCCGGCAACCGAGCTGCCCCCACCTCGGTGGCCATGGCACTCCTCGCCCCCCCATCCCCCACCGGCGCCACCGAGCCAAGCCCAGTACTGGTGGCACTGTTGGCGGTGGTGCTCGTGCACCGTCGCTCGCCGCTGTCTCCGACCCTAACGGCCGGAATCGACTGGCCGGTCTGGACCATGCTTTCCCTCCCCTATGTTGTAAATGTATGTTTCAGATGTTTCACTCGTTTCAAACGTATGTTGCAGTTATTTCTTATGGATGTTGCAAAAGTTGATCGGGGATGTTGCACATGTCACATATGTTGCAAGTGTTTTAGAAGCATGTTGCAAGCACTTGTTCAAAATGTTTCATCTATTTCTAGATGTATGTTGCAGTCGCTTTTTTATCTGGATGTTGCATATTTTTTACACATATGTTGCACAATACGTTCTAAATGTTTCAGTTGTTTCAGTCTTATGTTGCGCTAAGTGCTTTTTCATGTTGCAATTGTTTTATCTGGATGTTTGTCGGTGTTTGATGACCGACAACTCATCATGGGGTTACCCAGACGATGGTTGGTGGGCTTCGACGTACA
Organism: Saccharum hybrid cultivar R570; assembly: GCA_038087645.1. Classification (NCBI taxonomy): domain Eukaryota; kingdom Viridiplantae; phylum Streptophyta; class Magnoliopsida; order Poales; family Poaceae; genus Saccharum; species Saccharum hybrid cultivar. The sequence goes on along the minus strand of JAQSUU010000005.1, from coordinate 7,887,291 downwards.
CGGAACCCGACAGTGAACATAGAGAGATGACGATTTATATTGGTTCAGGCCGCAATGCACGTAATACCTTACTCCAGTGCGTCATGTGGCCTTTTGTGTTGGATTGGTTTGTATGATTGTATGTACAAGGAGGTGCACCGTACCTCTCTTTATATAGGACAGAGGGTAGGGGCACGTATCTAGTCCTAGTCGGTTATAACATAAGAGTCCTAGTTCTATTACAGAATCTAACTTTCCTAGTAATCCGACTAGGTCAGTCCTTGATAGCTTGGAGTACACGCCATCTTGCCTCGCGTCCTCCAACAAACTGTGGGCCAACCCAGGGCTCAGCCAGGTTGTAGACCTTGTAGGGAACCCCTAGAACCCTGCTCTATCAATTTTGCATATGTTTCACACATGTTGCAAGCGTATGTCCCAAATGTTTTATCTGTTTCAAATGTATGTTGCATTCAACTATTTCATGTTGCAAGTGTAGACCGCCGGCGTTGGTGTCCATGAGGGCGAGCAGGGCCAAGCTACGGCCATCGACGACTAGAGGAGGCGCAGGCCGCCACCGACGGTGTGGGGAGGAGACATAGTCCGCGTGGCGCTGTTGGGGAAGAGGCGTGGCGAGTCTTGTGGGCAACCTGGAAGAGACGAGCGTTGCATCAATGTGGAAGAGGCCAGGGCGAGTCATCCAAGCAGCATGGGCAACAGATCTGAAGCGGGTGGTTCGGATGTGAGCGAGGGAAATGGAGCTGGCGCGGGCGGCGCACGAATCCGAGCGGACGGGGCAGAGCAATCGTGGGCGTCCGGATAGGCACTAGTGCTGCTGTTTGCACAATGAGGAATAGCAAGAGAATGGAAACATCTTTAGCAAGAGAATGGAAACATCTTTCCTTGACTTAAAGCTAACTAGCTGAAATAGACCGCCAATTCACATTTGTTTTTGTTCTTTAGCAAGGATAACCTTTATCTCTATGAAATTTGCACTAAGAGCATGTTTGTTGGCAGTGGGTGGATATCCGGTAAACCTAAATATATGGGTCCAGTAGTTCGGATATTGCAAAATGATATTAGATTTTCTTTCCGAGAAAACATTCGGGTACCAAAATTCAAGTTCGGGTATACCCAATGTACCGAATTTGACAAAATTAGTAAAATAAAAAAATCAATGGCGTTTTAAAGCAGTTGACAACCATTTTTGCCAACATTTAATAGAGAAAAATATATAATCAATCACGCAGCTAGCAAATACCAAAATACCAAATAGCATATGTCTTCGACAACTACCCAAATGTTATTCAAATAGATAAACATATACATTCATACACATCATAGATCACACAAATATGAATTTCAGATATTATGGACAATTCGGGTACCAGGGATCACTATCCAAAGTACCTGAATTAAATTCGTATATATAGAGTTATTATCCAAAATTGTAATTGAGTATTTTGGGTACGGGTCTGGGGTAGCACGGATTTAGAAATCGGGTATAGAGTTTTGTTTTGTGTCCACCCTAGCTATTTTTTCCCTCAATCACGCAAAAGGTTTGCGTGTCTTTATATTAGGATAGAGAAAATGTTCGATACAACATGCCTTAGCGGCGCCCTAGGTGGTCAATAAAGTTGTGCATGAACGCTCAGATCCTCCCTAGTGTACTGAAAGCTAGCTGCTATATTGGACAGTGATCAACTCAAATTTGTGGCTACCATGTCATACTGGCCAGTACCCCACATTTCCCCAAGAAAAGCAAGCAATTGGTAAAAAGAATATATCCTTCCATACTCTAACATGCAAAAGAATTATAAGAACTTAATATATCTCACTATTATGAGAAGAAATGTTGGAACGTAGTTGGTAACATGCATTAGTTGTTGGGCCTCCGTCCATCAAATGTTTAATTATCAAGTTCTAATGATCTTAGCGACTGAAACGACAATGGTTAGAGGTGTTTGCTAGTGATAAAAAGAGTAGTGGCTATCAAACCACAATGGTTCAGTTTGATGTCGAAGGATGGCACTTGTAAGGCCAATGTGGAGACAACATGCGGCTCAAGAATCATTGTTTATGAAATTAACGTGCTGCTTGGTTTGATGTTCCTGAACGTAACCAGAGTTCATGATGCAATCTAATTGCGCTTCTTGCCGTTTGATTCACATAGTCCATAATGGATAACAGCGTGAACCATTACGGGTCCATAGAATGCAGATACCGCTCATCATCTAGCGCTAACTGATCCAGTTGCCCGCTCCCTTGCGCACTCACGGAAACAAACAAATCAACGGCTTCGTGATGTGATCCCTTACCATTTACAATGTTTAGACAACACATTAAGAAAGGATGATTTGAAGAGCAAGCTGTAAAAACAATATAATTGTCGTCGCCAAAAGCATTGACTGTCATTTTATTAAAATATAGGTCTACAATATTCAAGATGGAAAGGTAAACTCGTTAAGATATACAGATGTAACACACAGGTATAGTGATGACCGGCCGGATGCAAGCAGAATCCTTTTGATTATTCCGTCGAACACTAGAAGCACGCAGAGCAGCAAAGTGCAAAAGAAACAACTAAGTACCTCACCATGCTTAGAGTAAAGAACAGCGATGTACATGTACAGTATGTTAGGAGCCAGAGCCTAATACATTGTGTGTGTGTGTGTGTGTGTGTGTGTGTGTGTGTGTGTTTAATTTAGATATTTGAAGATGATTCACCATGCTTAGAGTAAAGAACAGCGATGTACATGTACAGTATGTTAGGAGCCAGAGCCTAATACATTGTGTGTGTGTGTGTGTGTGTGTGTGTGTGTGTGTGTGTGTTTAATTTAGATATTTGAAGATGATACTAATAATATAGTAATCTCAAAAGTTAATTTCATAAAAAATATATTTGTTATTTTTATAAACATTTTGTTATAAAAAGTACATTAGTATAGAAAATATTTTTACTGACGGCGCTTTTTGATTTGTACTGGTGTGAAAGTTCAATTTCTACTAGCGTCACTTAAAAACTACACGTGTAAATCGATCTACACTACTCGCTCCGTCCCAATGAAAGTGTTGTTTTTGACTCCTAGACTTCTTATTTGACCATTCGTCTTATTCAAATTTTTTATGCAAATAATAAAATAAATAAATCATTATTAAATTACCTCTAATGATAAAATAAGTCATAACAAAATAAATAATAGTTATACAAAAATTTTGAACAAGACGAATAGTCAAACAAGAAGTCTAAAAGTAAAAAAACAACACTTTCAATGGGATGGAGGGAGTAGAGCATATTTACACAAACCATCTGTGCAAATCATTTCCAGAATTTGTAAATCAGGCCAGCAAAAAAAAAACTAATCCATGAGAGGGCCACTAGCCAGCCCCTATGGTCGTGCATCACAAGTTATAAGTCACGTGACTTTTCACACATGTTTGGTTGTCGAGCATGAAACTCGTAACCTCAGGCCTCGCGCATTTCTTCCTTAACCACTAGTTGGGTCACCAACCAGCTCCCCAAGGTCGCACATCACACGATTTCCTATGCGCATGCGGTTGCCAGCGATTGAACTCACAAACTCAGGCCCCATGAGTTTTTTCCTTAATCACAACGCAAGTCAGTTAAGACTGAGTACTAGATACATTACTTTGTATTCATTAATTCTACCTCAGTCCATAAAAAAAAATGCAATTCTCGCTTTTCAAGAAGTCAAATGATGTAAACTTTGACTGAATTTACATAAAAAAACTACTAACATTCATGGTACAAAACAAGTATCATTAGATTAGTGATATAATATATTTTCATAATAAATTTATTTAAAAACATGAATGCTAATACTACTACCTCCGGTCCATTTTATCCGGGACACACACATATTAAGATTCAAACTTTAAAAACTTTGACCAATAATTAGACTTATAATTTTTAACTATTATAATAAAAACTTTATATGATTAGATTTATAAGGAATTATACTATCTAATGATTATAAGTTTATAAGCATAAATAATACATAATATAAAATAAATGAATGGTCAAAGTGTAATCTAGGAGACCGTATCATTCTAACTTGTACCAGATAAAATGAACTAGAGGAAGTATTTATTATAAACTTGGTCAAACTTGAGCTACTTTGACCGGCGCGGATCCCTTAATTGCATTTTTCTGTGGATGTAGGGAGTACATTCTTTTGTATTTACTTCAATGAATATTGTAATGCATATTTGAGATCTTAAACAAATGCAAATGAAAAAAATTGAACTAAAAAGTTTTAAATCTCTTCGATAACTTTGGGTTAGGTTATTTCTCTTTTTGAGGTCATTTGAAAATTCCAAAATTATTAATCTTTGAACATAATTTTTGTGCTCTAAATGATTTCAAAAAAAAAGTAGTCAACTAAAAAGTTGCAGACCTTTTCGAGTACTACAACTTTATTTTAGATCATATCTCCAAAGAGATCATTTGAAAAAAACTATAAAAATAATTTTAATTATTTGTACTGGTGCCAGTGCCAGGTTGTAAACATCTTTACTGGCAGATTTCTTAAGCCTACCATCAGTAAAAAAAATCCTATATTTACAGCCAGGTTGTAAACATCTTTACTGGCAGATTTCTTAAGCCTACCATCAGTAAAAAATCATATATTTACACTAGCACTAGCAGTCCTCTTTGGAGTACTGCTAACACTGGCGGTAGGTTTAAGAGAAGAGCAAGTATAAATACATGATTTGTGCTGACAATTGGCTTAATAAATCCTCATCATTAATAATAACAGAAATTAGATATGTTCTAATATGATCTGTACATGATTTATTTAAGTTCTCATGAGATATGTAAAAAAAAGCTAAAAAAGAAGGCTATTTTATTTTATATAAAAAAAACTTTCCCTTTTATTTCACTTTTTTCTTTTCTTTTTTGAAAACAAAAAAGGCCCCCCGTGTGCACCTAGGGCTGGATATCGAGCCAGCTCGGCTCGTTATCAAGTTGGCTCGGCTCGGCTCGTTATACTAACGAGCTAGAAGCTCAGCTCGCTTAGCAGCTCGAGCTGACTGTTTGGCTTGTGAGCTAACTTAAATTTTTTTTTCTTCCTATTGAGGTTATTCATATAGCAAAAGACAGAGACGAGTACTGATTTAGGAAAAGCAAAATAAATAAGAAGATGGATAATTTGATGTTGGTTTGGGAAAATCAAGAAAAAAAAAAGCTAATGCTTGTTGTTGTGTGTTGGCTTGCAAGGAAGTAAGCAAAGTGCGATTGCAAGGCCCTAGCGAGCAGCAAGCGCCGGACGACTTACGCGTGTGTCGCGTGCGTCCTGTGGCGGACCCAGCCGAAAATATAAGCTAGGGCGGATTGTCGTGTGGCTCTTAATCTCATAGCTCTTATTCTATAGATTTAGCAATAGCAACATTACGGCTGTCATGAGTACTTGGCCCGAATGGCTTCCACTTGCGGAATTTGTACTTGGAAAAGACTTTTCAAATCTGCAAAACCAATTAACAATTTAATTGGTTTCACTAATCAGAATTTAGAGATCAATCTCTATATCTATTTAATTGACAAGTTTCTTATACCGTTTCTGGCTCAATGGAGTTGGAGCTGCCAGCCTCCTCGCCGTGCTAGACGCATCGCCGGCTCTAGCTTCATCTCTTCCCCAGTGGCTTCATCTCCTCCCCATCCACCTGCTCATGCACCTGCCTGCTGTTCGTAGCTTGGTGCCTCGGCCGCCCAGACGCAGTCGAGAAGGCCGCCCGCCGCCGCTCTCTCGCCTTGCTGGCCGCCGGTGTAGGGGCTAGGGACGGGGAGGCAGGGAGCACGGCTTGGAGGGAGCACCGCCGCCAGATGCAGCACAAGCCTCCGATGCTGTGCGATACTACGATGTGCGTGCGCCCCTGGCCATCCTGGCCTTGCGGCTACTCTAAGGGCCAAAATGGGCCATAAAATGGGCCATTGAGGACTGGGTTGGGGGTGGGCCTTCAAGGCCATACGGCCTAGCAGAGCGCACTGCACACACCTTCTTGAACTGAGAGACAGTAGCAGTGCTCGCCGGAGGGGACTAGGGCGGCCGCCCAAGCTCGCCCTATGAGTCGGTTTGGCTCTCGAGCTAACTAAGATTTTTTTTTTCTTGCTATTGAGGTTATTCATATAGCAAAAGACGGAGATGAGTACTAATTTGAAAAAAAACAAAATAAATAAGTAGACGGATGATTTGATGTTGGTTTAGGAAAATCAAGAAAAAAAACAAAAGCTAATGCTTTGTTACTGTGCGTTGGCTTGCAAGGGAGTAAGCAAAGCTGCGATTGCAAGGCCCTAGCGAGCAGCAGGCGCCGGACGACTTACGCGTGTGTCGTGTGCGGCGGCTCAGGAGGAAAACAGCCGAGCGTGCATGCGTTTGTGTCTAGACCTGTGCGGAACAACGGGTGGGGGAAGTCTAGGGCCTAAGGGTGGGAGCATGGGAGTTGGGGGCTAGGGTCTTATCATATTGGGCCAATGGGCCATGGCATATATGAGCTGATTCAAGTTGCTGTCATCTGATTTACCTTGGCCTCGTTTTGGTTCGCGAGCTAGATCGAGCTAGCTTGTTAATTAACCGAGCTAAAGTGCTGGCTCAGCTTGTTTAAAAATTCAAACGAGCCAAGCTCGAGCCGAGCCACTAACGAGCGAGCTAATGAGTTACGAGTTTTTCGTCCAGACCTATGTGCACGACGTCTACTATGGTTCCCGTAGAAAATTAGCATCGCTCGTTTGACAAAATATAGTAACTAAATTTACATTGATGTGCAGCAGCACTGCCTATTATCCATCTTTATTGAAGTTCGGACGGACGCCCGCGCTGCACTTTGTCTCCCGCGTGCCGCACCCACTCGCGCCAGCACGCCTCCTCTAGCGTGCCCCCGGACGTCTCCCACGCCGCCCAGACGTCGCCTGCACCGCCAGACTGCACGCGGGGACCGCTTGTGCTCCATCCCACTTCCCACGCACGTCCCCATATGTAACACCCGATCTACTTTTAAAACATCAAGATACAACATTTGCAACGTACGTCTGAAAGACAGATGAAACACTTAAAACATACTTCTGAAACACTTGCAAAAACACCTGGAAACACACTTAAAAAAATATTGCAAAACATACGCAGCATCCAGAAAAAAAAACACTTGCAGCATATGTATGAAACATAAGCAACATTCAAATAAACACACTTGAATAAGCATATGTCTGAAAAACAGATGAAATATAGAGAACAAAAGCTTGCAATATACATGTAAAATTATTGCAATATATACAACATCTCGATCTGCTTTTGCAACATCCGCATGAAACAATTACAATATACCTCTAAAACATTTGAAATATACACTTGCAACATGCGCTTTTAGCGTAACATCTCTTTGCTGCTCGAGAGAAATGGAGGCTCGTTGGAATTTGAAGTTCATCGGTGTAGAGCTCGCGGTGGCGCGGAGCCACCAGCCAGGGGGGACGTGATTCCATCGAGCGCATGGCAGCCGTGCTCTGCGCCCCGCCATATGCCCCTTGAGGCACCATGAGAACTGGATCTGGATGCGCGGGGGGAGGGTGCCCGCCGCTGCCACCATCAATGGGAGAGGGGAGGTGGCTTGCTGCCACCACCACCATTGAGGAGGAAGGGAGGGAATCGCGGCAAAATCCATAGGTGAGGAGGAAGCGCCGCCGGAGGGGAAGGAGAGGGAGCGCTACTGTTGGGAGAGGAATGGCCACCACGGCCGCTGTCGGAATGGGGCAGGGCGCCGCGGTCGCTGTCGGGATGGGGTAGGGTGCCATGGCCGCCGTCAGGATAGGAAATGGCATATCGGCACCGCCACGATGGGCTACGACCCCTCGGGCTCTGTCATGTGCGGTGGAGAGAACCTTATCCTTACATCTGGATAATGGAGGCAGCAGGATAAGGTTAGAGACATTGTAGGGCTGTTGGGCTGGTGCCGCGGCCCACAAACACGACCGTCCGGACGATTTGACGCCCTAACCAAAGAATTTCCGTTATTTCATATATACAAATCCTTCATGATCATCTCCCCTGACATGTATAAAAGAAATTACTGGTCTACATAACTACGTGGCATAGATAACGTCAACACAGCTAATCTACATGCAGCGAAATATATGGTTTATGCTTTGAGACCGATGTAGAACCCCACATTGCTCTGATTTGCATAATGGAGCAAATGATGGATGACAATGGCTGTTGCTATGTCACAGTACACGAATTAATTTCATCTTTCATCGTCTTCTCATTGTGCCCATACATCCTTGGTGCCAATCTACACATGACAATCGTAAGAATATGCTACAATAAGTTCCTAATCCAGCTAGGATACAAATTTGCCTCTCGCCCTATTACAACCATGAATCCATAATCTGAAATCCATGCCAATGATACTCTCAGTTCTGCGATGGGACTGTCACAGATGAATAAATCTAGCACAGGGCAATTACTGAGAAAACACATTTATGTCAGTGAAAATGCGTTTACCAGTGGCAAATCATAAAACTGAGTTTACCAGTGGTAGCTGAGGAACTTGTTAGGAATCTAAGAACCAAAGGCCCAACCTGCACCCCGCCCCCGCCCCCACCCCCACTAGACTAAGCATGGCCCCGCATCCTGAATAACACTACCATCAGATAAAATTCACCTTTGCACATAGTGACCGTATTCGTAGGAACTAACTGTGAAATGGGAAATAGTAACATCATATCAGCAGCTATGAACATGGAGTTTTTGTTCCAACGAAACCAAAACCCATTACAACATATGCAAAGGCCTGGAGGTATAGGTAAAGATAGTATTTGTGGCTTCCAAGTACGAAGTCATATGAAGCACATATTAAGATGAGGAGTGCAAGCAAGAGCTCAGGAAAGTAAATCCTGCAAAGGCAATGATTGAAAATAAGCACATTAAACAAGTAGCAATATTCATTATTTATTCCTTCAACACTGAAAAAGTGAATTGATATGCTATGTAAGCCTCTTCAGTTACCTCTCAACGCATTCTGTTGGCTTCACTGGTTCAAGGAGTGGAACATCCAGGTCATCCTTCACAAGATCTCCTACCTTCTCAGTGACTACCCAATCATTTGCATGTGCAGTCTCAAGTAAACCGGTTACAGCAGCACGCATGCGGTGCATGGACATAACATTCTCGAACAGAATCCAGAAGGGCATCAGATGGAGAGACCTGATACATCACACAATATAATCTGAAGATGGCCACATTGACAGACGGCGGGAGATGGAAAGTTGTGCATTGTTGTATTATGCATACCCAGGATTTCTGATGGCGTTCATACATGTAATTGCGGTGGGAATATAGACCAGCCCCCATACAGGAATGCTGACACCAGGAACCATGGCAGACAAAGGGATGACAACACAATAAAACAAGAATGTCACAAGGGGAGCAATAACCCTTCGGACAAAGAAAAAGCTGTATAGCAGATGATGTTTCTTCCATATTGACACCTCCTGCATCATGTGCAGATGGCAATTATAACATGACAAACTCATGTTAATTCCTTGTGAGGTGAGGACCAAGAAGACAAACCTTGTTTGTAATGATTTCCCAAGCCATTTTCCTGAAGAGATTGGCGGCACCACAAGTCCACCTATGTTGTTGATGACGGTAGGCTTTGAAGGTACTTGGTAGTTCACTCTTAACCTGTATAAGATTTGCAATGATTGTAATGCTGACATGGTACAGTATATATAGCTTCATCAAAAAGCAACTGTTCGAAGTTCACAGAGAATCAGTGGCATACCTTAATATCACCAACATACAAGAATTCCCATCCCTTGAGGCTTGCCCGTACAGCCAGGTCCATATCTTCTACAGTGGTGCGATCTTTCCATCCTCCAGACTGATTAATAGCAGATACACGCCACACACCAGCTGTACCTGTAAACAGAATATAGTTATTGCTTTTCACATGACATAGCTTATCCCACATTCCCACCCCATCCTGTGACAACTGACAAGAAACTTATCAGGGAAAAATCAGAACCTGTGTATGGCTACGAACCGGCACTTACCATTAAAGCCAAAAAATGAATACACAAATGATCCTGATTCCTGCTCAACTTTGAAATGATAGTCCAGAGACATCTTCTGTATCCTTGTCATCAGGCAAACATCATAGTTCACTGCAAAATCACCCGGCAAAGGCCAGGTCAGGAACATCCTGTAATCATAATGAACAAAATTTGTCGCTTACTTTATCAATATGACCACTGCCATAGCAAATGCAAAGAAATTGCATCAGAACATCAGTAGTAATCAGAACCTTTTTTACAGCTTAAAATTGTCAGCTGACATATTACTGTGTCATGTCACTCGAAATTTTGTTATCAAGAGCCTAAACTGAAGAGCATACAAAAAGGCTTCCCCAAAAGGATCATTAATGAAACAGAATCCTGTCGTCCTCACTATCAAAAAGGCTTTAATGCTGAATATCATTTATCCAATGTAAGGTGGAAATATTCCAAATGCCAATCAGGTATGCGCATCCAAGTTAGCACATGAGTTCTTGGGTGATGTCTTTAGTTAATTAAAAGGAGGAAATACCATGTCTCTTACAAGGATGAATTGGCTAACCCTGAGAATTAAGAAATAAGCTCTGTAATGAAACAATTAAAATAAACAAAAGAATTTAAATTAACCAAACCAACATAATCTCTAATGAATAAAGAGAACTACACATGAATAAAACTTGTTGTGGACAACAGCATGTGTCAGAACCACACACATAACATTTTGTTTTAATTTTTCTACATATTGTTCACAGATAAAGGTAGGAACTCCAAAAACAGAGTATTCCAAAATATATGCATGACTACAAAATGATATATTTATGCTTACCAAACTCCCAACGTGCTTGTACAAGTGCAATCTTTGGGTTATGCACAAGAAACGGTATGGTTTTTAAAAGGAAGTCAGGTTCAGGTTGGAAATCCGCATCAAAGATAGCAACGAAGTCACATTGCTTGGCGTATATATGTTCCATGCCCTTCTTCAGCGCACCTGCTTTGTATCCCTTTCTGTTATCTCTAACCTCATACTTGATGTTAACTTTTTTGGTGGCCCAATCCTGGCACTCAAGCTCCACTAGTTCCTGCATTCAAGGAAAATGGTTTTAAAATATTACAGTGGCATGACTTTCTATATACAACCATGAAATGGAAGCTCTTGAGTCTGGATGCATTTAGCATGTGGGGCCATTGAACTGAAGACATACATACTAAATGCCCTTTCTATAGAAAAAACAGAACAACCTTAGCTAACCTTATACTAGACACTTAAAATATCTTGTAACTTGCATTATACCAGGCTGCTAGCCAACACAAATATCTTTAATATCTTACACAATGGCAGTGCAGTAATCAAGTGATCTAGTGTCACCTACAGTCAGATGTAGTTGACGTTTCAGACAACTAAATTAACTTAGACTTTATTACTTTTCGTTTGTCCAAACGCTAATTAATACTGACTGTAGTGAGGCACATACAGAAGCTTTGTTAATCCCTTTTCTCTTAATATTCCAGTATATTGATCCAAAGCATTTCTAAATTTTAAATATTTTGAAGCATCAATATTTCCAAATTCGCTAAGGGACTAAATGATCTTATTCATAACAACAATAGACCAACGCAATGTTGCTGGAGCGAACCTAGCAAATTAGTATCAACATTCATATGCCCCATTTGATAATGAGAAACTGATCATTCCTTTACAATTTCAAGTCACAATTAATGTTTAAAAATACATCACATCAACCACAATTTGACCCAAAATCATATGAATATTTCTACATTTAGTCAATCAAGATAAACTATGTCCCTGAAACCAAGGCCTACCTTAATAATCGGATCAGTGGAATCATCCAAGACTTGTATTACAATACGGTCTGGTGGCCATGTGAGGGCACACGCCGCAGCAATAGATAGCTTGTACACCTGTACAAAGAAATGGTCATTGCAATGATCCGGTGTCAAATTTTATAACATTGCAAGACACACAAGAACATTGTTCAGACATCTTGGAAAAACTACGGTCTTTTAGCATTGTTAGTCAATCGCCCAGCAATGTAAAGAAAGGACTAAACTTGCTTACTACTTGCATTAGGCACAGCGTCTGCACAGCAAGAAAAAACAAGACGGTCCTCATCCATCTTAATCGTCACTGGCTTCCTTACTCAACGCTAGGATAGCACAAGCCGACACTGCATTGTGCCCCACTTGTCCTCATTAATAGGATTCTTTTTTTTCCTTTAGGTTCCCATGGTATTTTTTAGATTTTCTTTCATAACTGGACCACAATGCCGTCACTTGTAGCGAAAAAAAAAACCATAATTATGTCCTAGTACTAGTATCATGATTGCACTAACAAAAGGCAGCTTGCGCGTAAACAGTGGAGCCCATTTCTGATCCTAGCTCCACCTTGCGACTTGAGAGTTGAGAAGTACAGTACAAACACAACGAGACACTTGTTGCTTTGAATCCATAATAAACTCCCCATCTCATTCAGAAACAAGAGAAAGGACCCCTAAGAAGTGAGAACCCTTATCAGACACAGCGCGCCCAGAAATTCCAACACAATGCCCAGAAATTATCAGCATGATGATGCATTTAAGGTATTGCGGCCCTACTACGGTCGACGTCTAAAACCTCGTAAACTCATAACGCCGCATCCTACCTAAGGTTGTCCTACAATCTCGCGACCGCGACGTGTAATAGGCCAGCAATTAATGGGGGCACACAGATAGAGCCAGCTGTGCCCAAAAGAAAAGTAGAGCGCGCCTCACCTCCCTCTCGTTGTACATGGGGATCTGCACGAGCACCATGGGGAAGTCCGCCGCCTCGACGTCGTCGCGGCCCCCGGCCCCGGGCATGGGCATGGGCATGGGCTCCCAGCGGTACCTCGCGTCGGGGCGGCGCCAGCGCCACAGCATCGCGGCGGCGACGAGGCTGGCGAGGCCCATGTACGCGGCCTCGGCGACGAGCATCGCCGACGCCGCGAGGCACGCCCACACCGCCGCCCGCAGCGCCCACGCAGCGGCCGTGAGCGCCGGAACCGCCCAGGCCGGCGCCATCTGGAATTGGATGGGGGTGCCTTGCTTGGAGCGGACGGAACGGAAGAGCCGAGAGCGGGGGTAGGAGTGGGTGTGCGTGCGCCCACGTGCAGCAGCTCTGCCTGCCTGCGTGCGCTTTTTTCAAAGGGCCGGGATGGGGCGGTGGTAGCTGGGGTCTGTGGTGTGGATGGCGATGCTGCAACTGCGAGAGGAAGAGGAGCGAGCACATTTTGGATTGGATGTGGGGAAAGGTGCCAGGACGGACGTCCAGCTGGATTGGATGCCTTCCCGTGGCTTCGTCCCTGTTCAGCCGGCTTATAATCCGTACTTTTCAGCTTGTGTTTTTAGCTGAATCGTATTTTTCTCTCACAACAAATCAGCTAATAGTATTTTCAGCCGGCTTATCAGCACAGCCGAACGAGGCCATAACCTCGAGATACGATCCTCCATGTTTGAATGAGAGGCTGGACTTGATTTTAATTTGCCTGGACCACGCCCGCTCGGTGTTTGGTTGGAGAGCGAGGCCTCGTTTTGGCCATGTTTAGATCGCCGAGTCGGGCACCCGAATCACTGTACCAAATCACTGTAGATTTTTGTTTTTATTTGGTAATAATTGTCTAAACTTTGAGTAATTAGGCTCAAAATGTTCGTCTCGCAAAGTGCAATAAAATTATGCAATTAGTTTTTTATTTCATCTACATTTAGTACTCCATGCATGCGCCGGTATTTTGATGTGATGGGGAATCTTCTTTTTGCACAGTGGAATTTGGGGTGAATTTGGGAATCTAAACAAGGCTTTAGTCTGCGAAATATTTTGAAAAATGGTATTGTAGCACTTTTGTTATTATTTAGCAATTAGTGTCAATCATGGTTTAATTAGGCTTAAAAGATTTGTCTCGTGAATTTCGTCTAAACTGTGTAATTAGTTTTATTTTTTATCTATATTTAATGCTTCATACATGCGTCACAGATTCGATGTAACAGAAAATCTTTAAAAAATTTACAAAATTTTGAAAACTAAACAGGTCCTTAGCAGTGACTGGCCCAGGCAACTGCAGCGAGAGCAGGCCACCCAATACGAGAACCGGGGCGTGTCTGGCTCTGCAATCAAAATCATGTCACCGAGAGTAGCGTTTTTGGTCTACTCCGTATATATGTGCATTTTTGTTTCTTTTTTTTCTTCCTTCCATTGCTCTCGAACTAGGGGGTGTTTAGGTGCAAAAAAAAAATTAAAATTTTGCTACCGTAGCACTTTCGTTTGTATTTAGTAATTAGTGTCCAATCATTAACTAATTATGTTTAAAAGATTCGTCTCGTGATTTACAACCAAACTATGTAATTAGTTATTTCGTTTACCTACATTAAGTGCTCCATACATGCGTCTAAAGATTGATGTGATAGAGAAAGTGTAAAAATTTAAAATTTGAAAGGGAAGTAAACAAGGCCCTAGTTTACGTTGAAATTAGGAGTACTGTACTGTATAAAGTTATTTTTTTCCTGCACATGTTCTTTCTTTGCATTGTTTTTTTATTTCTCCACTTTCAAATAAAATAACTATTTATTACGGGACATTTAACTATTTGCCACTCTCAGCCACGGTCAATTAATCCCTCTCACATCCACTTCTCTCACGTGGGTGGCAAATCTGTTGCCACTCTCCCTCTGAAAGTGGCAATGGGTTAAATATTCCATTTATTACCTCACTGCTAAATACAACCATACCACCATTTTTATAAAAAAAACTGCTATACCTGATGAGTATAATATTTAGGAATGAGCTGAAAGATTTATCTTTTAAATATATTACTATATTGTATGTATTCGTTTACGAGTTTATATTATAATTGTGCATGATTAAAATATGATATTAAATTTACATTAGACATAAAAAATATTGTACGTTTAGCCTCCAACCAAACAAATCATCGTCTAACTTGTCTACTAGACGGATTCTATTGAAATTTTAGATGACTCTCAAGCAATACTATTTACTAAACAAGTATTCCAGGTTGCCACGCAAACACACCCTCCTCTGCTTCGTTAATACTTTCTTGGAAGGAAGTTATCGCAAAATTTTATGTATTATCATTATTAGGATCACTCCTCATTGCCACTGGCGAGATCGCGGGAAGAGAAGTGAGACAAGAGCTCTAAGCTTTCTAGGCGGCGGCGGTTTGCGTCTCACGCCAACCAAGATTTTTCTGGTTGTGTGCTTGTGTTTAGGAAAAACATCCTAGACATGTTCGTCTTTTTCTTAGATAATGGAACACAGTCGTTTGGCTTGGAGATTGAGTTTGGCTATATCCCAAGAATAGTACAAGTATTTGCCTTGTTTTCAACAGTAATACGGACACGGCGCAAGAGAACAGTAGACACAGACAACTGATGGTAACGTCATATGACAGGCAAGGAAAGCGAGTCACGTCGTTGTAGCAAAAGCCAATACTCCGTGCTATTAGTGCTAGCACAGATGGAATACATCGATCAACATGTTTTTATAGGATTACAACATCAACACGCATCCTTCTCGGCTACCAAAAATCAAGGTCAAGCATTTAAGACCGAAAGCCATGTGTATACGCTAAGGCTCTGTTTCGTATTATTCGGCCGGGCAGCTTAAACTCCCTCCGTCCCTTAAAAAAAGTTGCTACGAGAATCGTACTGGTCAAACTTTCTCGGTTTTAACTAAGTTTTATAAAAAAAATATATACAACATTTATATCTTCAAATAAATTTATTATAAAAATAAATTCAATGATCTACCTAATGGTACTAATTATGTACCATAAAAATTAATATTTTATTAAATATATTTGATGTCTCTCATCTGGGTACAGTTGTAGCATCTGTTCATACACACGCACGCCCACTCAACACACGCACACTACACACCACTCGTGTACAAACAAACCTACAACTACACTCAGATGATTAAAGTGTTGTTAACTTTTTGAGAAACGAGAACGACTCTAAAGGGACAGAGGGAGTATGCAAGAGCTATACCAAACAATTTAAGAAGTTGAGAGATTTTCTAGCGTACAGTAGAGAAGGGAGCTGCAAAAGGCGACTCCTATTCAAATGCTCCAGAGAGAAATCGTGCGAAACGGACCCAAAAATGTATGTCATACAAAAAAAAATTATATGCAATTTGGTAAAACTATTTGTGTAGACAATTACCAGGTTTGTTTAGCTGCTAGTTTTTCTAGCGGCAGCGGCTGTACTCGTCACTGACTCACTGTTGATCACTGTAGCTGTCTCACAGGTGCAATGGTTGCAAGTTACTGTACAAGAAAGGGCAGCCGAACATGTATTATTATAAAATTTACAACATAATTCAACATACAGCCATCAAATAATATGATAAGTATTACATTCAAATATTAAGTTGGAAACTTCCACAAACTACACTGTAAATAGTTCAAACATCATATTGATAATTTAAAATATAGACATAAAAGAGACTTATATAATACTAAAAGATCTAGATGGCTAGACTGGGTGAATAGCCTATAAAAAAATTTCTACGTAGTCACAACACTAGAGCAAAGGTTGATTAGTACAACAAGAAACCCTACTAGTAACTACTTTGCACTAGCTCTAATTCACCTAATGTAAGCCCCTACACAATTCTAATATCTTGGTTTCTAGTCTAAAGCACAACACTAAACAAGCTACTACCAATAAGAACTACACTAGAGACTAGAGAGCTAGTAAACAAAGCACTAACACTGGTTACTATTACAACTACTACTAAGCTACTAAGGTACCTTAGAGGCACTTTTACCTTGGTTTTGAACCCATTTTTCAAATGTGACCACCCCACAGGTGTTCCAACATGTGTATGTGACTATGTGAGTTAGCATTTTCACAATTATTTTCATAAGTGTTCAAACAATTTTTCACATGATCTCACCTTGTCACTAGGTCTAATGCATATGCAATGAATTTTCACACCTAGTGACACTTAGATAACCAAATTAAACTTTAGAGTCCCCCTCTTAATTGTATGACTATCTATCTTAAATCCGACTACGCACTCTATTACATCTTGACCAGCAAAACAAAATCCCTATTTATACCTTTGCCTTCACACCTTGCACTTTCTTTTTCTCTTTCTTCTTTTCAAAATGAGAGCTTGCACCAATTGGATTGATCATCCTTCGTCCATCTCAAGCCTTTCTCTCCATCTTTGTGTGCCTAGCTTAATCAACCACTTAGCAAAAGGTTAGTCCACAAATTGTCTCAATTATCAAAATCAAATATAGGGCTTGCAAAAATAATATGACTGGCTTTTTTTAGTGACGATTGAATATGACAATATAAAATATGTCGGTTTTATACTGAAAGAATAAGAGACAATGATTGATTAGCATTTGAACTCGGTGGCTTATCCTTTATTGCTTTTCTTTTTTTCTTTTCTCTGATAAATTTTTTAAAGTATTTTTTTGGGTTTTTCCTGTTGATGATTTTTTTGCCGCTACTGTTGCAGCGTTTTCCTTTTTTGCTTTCTTTCTTTTTTTCTTTTTGTTTCTTTCCTTTTCTCCGTCAAATTTTTAATATTTTTTGATTCTTCCATTTGATGATTTTTTTGCCACCTAATGTTCCACTGTTCACTGAAAAGTAGAAGACGCCTTTTCTCTCTTATTTGCCTCACCTTTTTTTACTCTACTCTATATCCTTCCTTTTCTTCTTTTTTTTCCCCTCAAACACCTATTATTTTTTCCTTCTTTTTTTTTGGCTCCGGTATACATCTTTCTTTCTTTTCCTTCCTTACCTATCAGGTAACAAATCTTTTTTCCCCAATGAACAGTAGTAGCCGCCTTTTCTCTTTCTTTTTTTCTCGCCTTTTTTGGGCTCATCTATACATTTTTCCTTTTTCTTCTTTTCTCTTCTCAAACACCTATTCTTCCTACGGCAACACACGGATGGCCTACTAGTTCTATGTATACACATACGCACTTAGGCCCTGTTCATCTGGCTTATAATCCGTACTTTTCAGCTTGGTTTTTTAGTCGGAACAATATGTTTCTCTCACAATAAATCAGTCAACGGTGTTTTTCAGCCGCCTTATCAGCACAGCCGAATAGGGCCTTACTAGGGCTAGAGGATATGTTAGGCCATGCCCCCACGCTCCTGTGGTAGGGAACTTGGGATGTCAATGGATACTCACGACACAAAATCTAATAAATTTTCCCATTAGTATATGAGTGTGGGCTAATTTACTTACACACGGATATGTAAATACACAAAAAAAACTTGCCCACGGGCTTCGTGGGCATGTATGAGTTTGCATTGCTAAATTCATGGGTATCATGCAACTATAATTCAAAACCATCCCTCAACCTAATACATTTCAAAACATGGTCCAACTACACAGTGTTATATAAGGAGCGACATATATTATTTTTCAGGTATATAGTATATTTGTTATATATTTGAAGTTCTATTGTTTTCTCACATAGTCATAATTTAAATATTTAACGCATGCGTTATATTTCTTTTCGAGTGTGGATAACTCGGGTACCCACTATCCACTTGAGTATGGATATAGGGCGTGTTCGGCAGGTTTAGGCAGGATTGAAATCGGCAGGTTCTAGCTAGGCAGACCTGCTGAAATCAGCCGTAACCAGCCAAGTCTGGACCAGCCGAACCTGTCCATAGGCATAAATTGCACCAATACCCTACGTATGAGTTCTTTCTTAATTCTTAAATTAAAAAAACTGATAAGTACCCCCTATAAGGAGGGAGTACAGTACATAAACGACATGTATTCCCAATCGCAATCATGTCCTAAACGACATGTATTCCCTATACATAAACTGATCACCCTGTTCGGCTGAACTTATCAGCATGGCATATCAGCCGTGGTACAGTGTTTTTCTCTCACAACAAAACAGCCACAACCGGCTTATAAGCCGTAGAAACCATCTGCCGAACAGGATGGATAAGTACTCCTTAGTAATCACAATCATGTTCTAAACGACATGTATTCCCTATACGGAAGGAGTACAATACATAGCTGAATGATAGCCAACCGATTCCTTGCTCCGGCATAGGCATGCCTTTTCTGAAGCGTTGCTTACATGAAGAATTTGGTGCTTACGGAAAATGTCCGTGATACACGAGGGGCGGAGCGGATCCCGGTCCTGGTCCCCACATATGCGAGCGAATATGCGAACCCTCTGTTGGTCCCCACTCCCCAGTCCCCAACGAGACCACCGCACGTGTTCTGCGCAACTAATCCTTTTTTTTTTTTTTGCGATGAGCGCAACTAATCCTCTGTGGGGGGAGTGCCTACCACCTGCTGCAGTCCTCCTTCCCCTCCGCCTCCGTCCCACACCATGAAGACCTGTGTCGTTCGCGTCGTCAACGAAGGTTACGTAACCTCCGTGAGATACGTGTTCGTGCCACGTTTCACGTAAACTATGATCACCGTATTCATCCCGCCGCTGTGTGTGTGCTGTATCATCTCAGCCAAAAAAAAATCCCCGAACCCGAGAAAAAGGCCTGCTAAACCCTCGCCGCCGCTGCCGCCGCCGCGCCATGGCCGACGAGCTCGACGAGCTGATCGGCTTCCTCTCCGACCGCAACCCCCAGTTGCGGGGCGCGGCGGTGGACATCGTGCGCGGGCTGACGGGCGGCGAGGACGGAGGCTGGAGATGCCTTTCATCTGCTTTTGGCTTCTGGGCCTCTGGCGCCCTGTCTATGTGAGAGCAGGCACAGGCTGCGCAAGGAGCCTGCCCGCCATCTTCGGGAGCATGGGCGTTCGCGGCGAAATGCCCACGGGAGAGGCAGTGGCTACTCCCTTTTGGTACGTGACCAGAGCTCGGGGACGAGGTGGACGGACGGTGGCGTGGCCTAGTGCATGTGTGCACAACCATCGCTTCTAGCTCCTCGCGTCGTGAACTCGCCACGCCTTCTCTTCCACGGTTCCACCTGCTCCTGGCCAAACCGCCGCTGTATGATGAATAGGAGGTAGGCCATGCACGACAATGAGGAGGGAGTCTCGGCTGCGCTAGGTGCCGTCGCCGTCTCCCGCAGAACCTCGCCCCGCGTTGGCTTGTCGTGCACGCGCCGAAGCACAACGGGAGGAGGGAAACGCACGCGGAAGAGAGGGGCGGCGACGACGCAACTGCAGGCGGGCGAGGCCGAGGGGAAATTCGAGAAAGAGCGAGAGGAGGCGCCGAGCAAGGGGATCCGGGAGCGCCATCGCCGCCGCCGGTGCGCCTTCGGGCTTGGGGAGCGAAGTGGAAGAGAAGGGCCGTGCGAGGGTTCGCGATTTGCTAATGCCCGGGTTCGTGGCTAAACGGTTGAGATACCCGACTGATCTTATAGAAAGCCATGCGGCCCGCGGCCCGGTGGCACGGCCCACGGCCCGGCCTTTTGGCCCGGCACGGGCACGGCCCGGCCCGTGGTGATCCGTGCCCGGGCCGGCCCGGCACGAGGCGGCGTGCCGTGCCTGGGCCGACCCCCAGGCACGCGGGCCGGCATGACCCGGCATGGCAATTCGGCCTAGGCACGGATCAGGCCCGGCCCCCGAACCGTCGCCCCCCGCCGCCCCGCCCCATATATAAGGGCGGCCGGCCGACGCGCCCCCCCAAACCCTAACCCTAACTCATTTCCCCCCTCCCCTCCGCGCAGTCGCTCACTCGCTCTCCTCTCTCTCGCTCGCTCTCGGCTTCTCGCTCTCTCTGGCTCTCCGCTCTCCGGCCCTCGGCGCCTAGCCTCCTCGTCGGCTCGTCATCTTCGTCGTCGAGTAGGGTGACCGGTGCCCTGGTGGCTGCTGCCACCGGCCGCCGCCGGCGTGGTCCCCTTCCCCCTCCCCTTCTCTGCTGTGCTCTAGATCTGAAATCCCCTCTCTGGCTCTCTGTTCGTCTTTTCGTTTGGATCTGTCATTTTGGTTTTGCCTTTTTGGATCTGGACATCTGGTCGTCTGGATCTCGTAGCGTAGTCGTCGAATCCGGCTTCCGCCGCCGGCTGTCGCCGCTCGCCGGCGTTTTCCCCTACCCCCCTCCCCTTCTCTGCTCTGGATCTGAAATCCCCCCTCTGTTCATTAGTTTTTCTTTTGGTTTCATTAGTTTTTCTGTGAAAAAACCAAAAAATCTGAGTTCTATGAACTCAGATGGTTTGAAAGGGGGGTTTTCCTCCCTACACACATGCCTCGGGCCAGCACGGCAGGCACGCCGTGCCGTGCCGAACCGTGCTCGGGCCGTGCTGTGCCGGGCCGGCCCGTTGGCCAACTATAACCGATCTGCAATCAGACGGTGCACATCGCAGGCTTGCTAAATCCGATGGCCATCGGGCTAACGAGTGACGTGGTGTAATCGGGCATCCCCGAGCTTGGCTCAGGATTCGAAAGGAAGAGAATTGGGGGCCGTTTGAGTTGGATTCTGCGGCAGCTCTGGGAGCTATTTTTCGACTCCTAGTACCGAATGCGAGTTTTCTAGAGGTGCTCCTCGTGGGGATCCCCGCAAAACACGCTCTCACATGCCGGTTGCGCTGGGTGGAGCCGAAAAATCAAGCTTCTCCCAGCTCCCGTCTGCCATCTGTGGACCCTAGCATGTGGAGGTCAGATCTGCCCCCGACGGCAGCACGCGTATTCGCCGAAGCTGGAGGTGGAGGTGGATGCATCGGCGAGGTGGAGGGGGGCGGGTGTACCGGAGATGTGGAGGTGGGGGCGGGGTTCGCCGGCGCGGTGGAGGTGGGTGCACCGGTGAGGTGGAGGTAGATGCGCCAGCGAGGTGGAGGTCGGGGCGGGTGCATCGGCATGGTGGAGGTGGATGCGCCAGCGAGGTGGAGGTCGGGGCAGGTGCGCCGCCGTGGCAGAGGTGGGGGCGGTGCACTGGCGTGTGAAGGGTGGCGGCGGAGCGCGGGCCACGTGCCCGTGTCGGAGAGAAGGCCCTAACGCGCTCCTAGGGATGAGAAAGGGTGGCGGCGGATCTCTGGCTGATGCAGGCGGGGAGGAGGAGGGCCCTGACACGTGCGGTTTCTAGAGGACGAGCGATGAATAGATAAGGTAAGAAAAGAAAAAGAAAAGAAAAAAAAGAAAAAAAGGTATTTTAAATATTTTACTTTTTTAACTAGCGAAGAAACTATTTTGCCAAACGATCTATAAAAACGGTTTCAGCTCTAGGACTAAAGCTGCTCACGTGTGAAACCTCAACCGAAACTGTTTCGGTTCGGGCCGGAGCCATGCTCACGGGAAATGTCCGTGATACACGTGGGGGCGGAGCGGGTCCCGGTCCTGGTCCCCACACATGCGAGAACGGACACTCTGTTGGTCCCCGGTCCCAATGGGACCACGACACGTGCTCTGCGCAACTGATCCTACCTGCTGCAGTCCACCTTCCCCTCCGCCTCCGTCCCACACCATGAAGACCTGTGTCGTTCGCGTCGTCAACGAAGGTTACGTAATCTCCATGAGATACGTGTTCGTGCCACGTTTCACGTAAACTATGATCACCGTATTCATCCCGCCGCTGTGTGTGTGCTGTATCATCTCAGCCAAAAAAAAAATCCCCGAACCCGAGGAAAAGGCCTGCTAAACCCTCGCCGCCGCCGCCGCCGCCGCGCCATGGCCGACGAGCTCGACGAGCTGATTGGCTTCCTCTCCGACCGCAACCCCCAGGTGCGGGGCGCGGCGGTGGACATCGTGCGCGGGCTGACGGGCGGGGAGGACGGCCTCCGGGCGCTCACGGCGCGCGCCGACCGCGCCCTGCCGGCGCTGCTCCGCCTGCTGGCCTCCGCGGGCGGCAGCGGCGCGGGCGAGGCCGCGGCGGACTCGCTCGTCAACCTCAGCCAGGACGCGGCCCTCGCGGCGCGCCTCGTCGCGCTCGGGGCCGTCGATGCCGCCATGGACGTCGTGGCCAAGCGAGGCGGGGAGCAGCCGGCCCTCGCGCGCAGCCTCGTCATGCTGCTTGTCAACCTCACCCACGTCGAGTCCGGCGTCGCCGCGCTCCTCCAGGTCCGTTTAGCCATTCTACTCAAGGAGAGTGCTACTTAGTTTATCCAATAGTATAAATGATGCTCCAAATGAGCAACTTTTGCCTCAACCTTGTCATTGACATGGAAGTTCCAATGATGCTTGGTAATTTGTGTTACCGGCTAGAATAGAGATCCTTCGATAATCGATATAGGAGGTCATCTCAATATTTCCATTCCTCAATTATACCGTGGAGCCAGAAGAAACAGTTTCTCAAGTCATTTTCCATGTCTGAATGGTTTGGTTATGTCCTAAGACAAGCTAATAAGGAGAAGAAGTGTTTTTCACTGACCATCACAGATAAGGAACGAGAATGGAACACTAAACAAAGAAAGCTGTTTCAAAACATTAAATTACAAACCTGCCTGCCTTATCCCCGCAATAAATCTGGCCATGTGATCTAGACCATCCACTGCCAAAAATAGCGCATGTTCCCGAAAATTGCAAATCGACAAGGTCATCATATTATAAGATAAAAAAAGAAAGAGTTTGAATACTTAAACCAGCATGGCTTTTAAAATTAAGCTCGTAACAGTAAAATTCATATTCCACAAGTGTAAGCCATCTTAATACCAGGGGTGGGCCCAATTGCCATTTCCCATATAACCACAATACCACCTGAGGATGTAGAAGCAGAAATTGAAACAACATCGACAGAATCCTTCGAATGCCAACATGTGATTCCTTTATTATGCATCCCTGGGAGCAACACAGGAGACCATGGCAGAGAAGGCATAAACAGTAAGTCAAATGATTATGCATCCCTGGGAGTTGCGGCAATTGTCGAAAAACAGATCAAGTGACCTCATCTGCAACAAATGGCAAGAGCAGTCAGGAAATAGGTAGCAGAAACAAAATCAGTAAAATGAACATCAAACCTGCACATGATACAACAATTGAATGCAATGTTGCCACTTCAATCCAGTTATATGACAGAGAAGCTAGCAATCATGAATTCATTGGTAAACAAGATGTAATATTTGTGGACAAGGGAACAAAAATACCTTACAATAAGTTCTTCTTTCGGCCTTAGTTTCAGTTATACATGCACCAAGCCAGTGCTGCAGCTTAATTCAGATAACCTGGAAAGCCATAGCTGTTCTTGATCAGTTTCTGAACAAGAGCATTTAATCAGCTCTGTGCAAGATCGATGAACTGTCATGTGCAAGATTGGTGAACTATCGTGTTTATAGATCAAAATACTCCCTCCATCCAAAAATCGGCATCGTTTGAGCAAAAATGAGTTCTCCAAAAATCGGGATCGTTTTATGTGGTCCTCCCATTTTTTCTCTCGATCTTCCGCATGCGCAACGCCTCGTATGCATTGCCTAATGAATACGACGCCTCGTATGCAGCACGTGGCCAAACTGACGCCGCGCATGCGCTACTGCAGTCGTGGATGCGATTGCTGCATGGTGAGTTTGTTTCCGTGGCCGCATGTTCCTACTTTATGGCCACTGTGCTTTGATGCTCCTTGGTCACTGTGCCATAGGCTAAAATGATGCCGATTTTTGGATGGAGGGAGTAAATGCTTGCGGTAGAAACATAGTACAAGACTGAAACATTATCGTTGTGAAACCACAGCCAGCCACTCAGCCTGTATATTATGCTACGTGTAATGGGATTGAGGTATATATAGTATGTCCCTAGCTAAGAGATTAAAAAATTCGAGATAGACAAATCATATGCTTAACAACCAAGACATATTTGTTCCTCCTGTAAGCCAATGTTCACACTACTTTACATCAATGAACTTGCTATTATAGCTGTAGTGATAGGGCTAGGGTTCCTACCGGAGTTGCTACGTAGGTTGTATGGGTGTGAGGTGGCTGGACGAAGGCGACGACGGCGCGAGGGCGCCGTGATTGCAGCGCTGCGCGTAGAAGAAAGAGGCGGCGGCTAGGGCTACCCGGCTAGGGTTTCTCCCGGCTCCCTGAGGAAGCCGGAAACAATAATATGTTTCTGCTTAATTTCCCAAATAGAGTCTTACAAATATTTATATGTCTCTCTAATAGCGACAATTATAAAATAACCCTCTAGAAATAATATAAATGCGACAAATATATGGGCCACAGCCCTTTGGTTGGCCGGCTTCCCCCTAGCCACTAGCTGCGGCGCGCCGCCTGTAGGGGATGCCGGTCATAACATCTCTCCCCGCCTGCAGAAACAGCTCGTCCTCGAGCTGGAAGTCGGGGTGCTCGGCGCGAAACTCATCAAGAGACTCCCACGTAGCATCATCCACTGGGAGACCGCGCCACTTGATCAAAATCTTCCAAACACCTCGGCGCTGCTGAGCTTGCAGGACACGTTCCGGCTCGGGAAGGACCCGGCCAGCCACCGCCGGGGGCAAAACGCCAGCCGCAGTAGGGGGATCGCCGCGGTGCTGCTTCAGAAGGCCCACATGGAACACATCGTGGATGCGGGCGCCCTCAGGCAGCTGAAGACGATAGGCAACGCGACCGATGCGCTCAAGCACGCGAAACGGTCCCGCCCATCGGGGCCCCAACTTGCGCTTGGAGCGAGGGTCGAGGGACTGCTGCGCGGTACGATGAAGAAGACGCAGCCAGACCCACGTCCCCACCTCGAACTCCACGTCCCTGTGGTTGGCGTCGTAGTAGCGTTTAGAGAGCTGCTGGGCCTGAAGGAGCCGCTGACGAACTTCAGCGAGCATGTCGTCGCGGCTGCGAAGGAGGGCGTCGGCGTCCTCCGTACGAGCCGTCCCTGGCTTGTACGGCAGGATGGGAGGCGGGGGACGGCCGTAGACGACCTCGAAGGGCGTGGCGCGGAGGGCGGTATGGAAAGAAGTATTGTAACAATACTCCGCCCACGACAGCCAATCCACCCACGCACGAGGCCGATCACCTGTAACACAACGCAAATACATGGCAATCACCTTGTTGACCACCTCTGACTGGCCGTCCGTCTGTGGATGGAAAGCGGTACTCATGCGAAGCTTGACGCCCGCCATCTGGAAAAGGTCCCGCCACACATGGCCGGTGAACACGGGATCCCGGTCGCTGACGATGGAGAGGGGAAACCCGTGTAGCCGTACAATGCCATCGAAGAAGGCCCGCGCGACCGACGCGGCTGTGTAGGGGTGCCCGAGCGCGATGAAGTGCGCGTACTTCGAGAAGCGGTCAACGACGGTGAGGATGACCGACTTGCCGGCCACCTTGGGCAGCCCCTCGATGAAGTCCATCGAGATGTCCGCCCAAACCTGGGACGGCACGTCGAGGGGCTGCAACAGTCCCGCCGGTTGCAACGCCTCCGTCTTGTTGCGCTGGCACGTGGTGCAAGAACGCACCAAATCCCGCACCAGTGCCGTGTCCCGCGGGAGGTAGAAGTCGGCGCGGAGACGGTGCAGCGTCTTCTGGGTCCCCTCATGGCCGGCGGCATGGGCCAGGAGAAGGACCTGGTGGCGGAGGTCCCCGTGGTCCGGCACGAAAATGCGTGACCCGTGGAGGAGGAGGCCGCTGTCCAGGCGCCACGGCTCCCCGAGCTCCCCGGTCTGGAGCTGCTG
Organism: Saccharum hybrid cultivar R570; assembly: GCA_038087645.1. Lineage (NCBI taxonomy): Eukaryota > Viridiplantae > Streptophyta > Magnoliopsida > Poales > Poaceae > Saccharum > Saccharum hybrid cultivar. The sequence goes on along the minus strand of JAQSUU010000005.1, from coordinate 7,860,712 downwards.
CAGCAGGCGCTGACCATCCGGCGCCTCGGTCGTAGCGCGCCGGATGTCGTCGAGGAGGGCGAAAGAGGGGCCAGACACAGCCACCGCGGCCCCGGACGCGTCCGGCGACGGTACAGGCGGCACCGCCTCGCTGTCGCGGCGTGACAGAGCGTCCGCCACTGTGTTGAGACGGCCCGGGCGATATTCCACCGTGAAGTCGAAGCCGAACAGTTTACTGATCCATTGATGCTGTGGAACAGTAGACAACCGCTGGTCAAGCAAAAACTTTAAACTGTAATGGTCAGTGCGAACCAGGAACGGACGGCCCCACAAATAGGGACGCCAATGGCGCACAGCTTGCACCAAGCCGATAAGCTCGCGTTCGTAGGCGGCGAGCTTGAGGTGGCGAGCTGCAAATGGCCTGCTGAAGTAGGCGAGGGGTCCCGCGCCCTGATGGAGGACGGCACCGAACCCCGCGCCCGAAGCGTCGCAGTCGACCACGAACGTCTCGTCAAAATTCGGCATCTGAAGCACGGGCCCCGTCGTCAAGGCGCGCTTGAGCGCCTCGAAAGCTGTCGTCGCGTCGTCATCCCACACGAACGCGTCTCGCCGCAAGAGACGCGTAAGCGGGGCCGCGATGATGCCGAAGTCGCGGATGAACTTCCTGTAGTAGCCCGCCAAGCCCAAGAAGCCGCGAAGGCCCCGGGCCGAGCGAGGTAAAGGCCACGCTGCCACCGCCGCGACCTTGTCAGCGTCCATGGCGACACCGCCCTCAGCGATGACATGGCCAAGATAGGCCACGGACGGCGCCCCAAACGAGCACTTGGAGCGCTTCAGGTGGAGATGGTGCGCTCGCAAGGCGCTGAGGACGATGTTGATGTGCTGGAGATGCTCGGCCCATGACGAGCTGTAGATCAGTATATCATCGAAGAAGACGAGCACAAACCGCTGTAGGTAGTCGCGAAGCACATCATTCATTAAGGCCTGGAAAGTGGCCGGGGCATTAGAAAGCCCGAAAGGCATCACCAGGAACTCGAAGTGGCCGTGGTGAGTGCGGAACGCTGTCTTGGCGATGTCGTCGGGGTGCATCCGCACCTGGTGATACCCCGAACGGAGGTCCAGCTTTGTGAAAAAGCGAGCGCCATGGAGCTCGTCGAGGAGCTCATCGACCACCGGAATCGGAAACTTGTCCTTCGACGTCTTGGCGTTGAGGGCGCGGTAGTCGATGCAGAAGCGCCACGACTGGTCCGCCTTGCGCACCAGCAAGACGGGCGCCGAGAAAGGCGAAGTGCTCGGCCTGATGATCCCTTGGGCGAGCATGGCTGCACATTGTCGCTCCAGCTCGTCCTTCTGCAGCTGTGGGTAGCGGTAGGGGCGCACCGCCACCGGCGCGGTGCCCGGCAGCAAGTGGATGCGGTGGTCGTACGAGCGCGCCGGCGGAAGGCCCGTGGGTTCGGTGAAGACGACGTCGTGCTGCTGGAGAAGCACGTCCAGCAACGGTTGTCGGGAATCAGAGGCAGCCGCGGACAACAGCTGGGCCGAGGGAGCTGGAGATGGTGCTGCCGCCCCGGCCACCCCCTGCCAGGTGACGCGGCGTCCGTCGCGCCAAAACGACAGGGTGAGGGCCTCGCAGTCCCATAATATGGGGCCCAAGGTGCGGATGAAGTCGAAGCCGATGATGAAATCAAATCCGCCCAAGTTGAGGCCGACACACGTAATGGTGAAGTCCTCGTCGTAGATGCGAAGGGGAACATTGCGCGCGATGCCCTCACAAGGCATGCGGTCGCCATTGGCCACCGTGATCTTCAGACGCTCCCCTCCCGCCGGAACAAGCCCCAAGCGGCGCATGGTCTCCCCCGACACGAAATTATGGGTGGAGCCCGTGTCGAGGAGGGCCAGGAAGCGTTCGCCTTTGATGACGACGGGCAACAGCATGGAGTTTGCGGCCCGAATACCTGCAACAGCCTGCAGAGAAACCACTAGGGCGTTAGCGGCAGCCATCTCCCCGGCGGCCAAGTCGGTAGAAGGAACGTCCGCTGCCGCCTCCACAGGAGCCTCGTCGATGTAGTCGTCGGCCTCCAGGTAGAAGAGGCGCTTGCACACATGGCCACGCACGTAAGGCTCGTCACAGTTGAAGCACAGCCCCTGGCGACGGCGCTCCTGCTGTTCGGCCGGAGAGAGCCGACGAAACGTAGGTGTAGGCGCTGTCGAGGTCGGAGGGCCCGCGGGCGGTGTGCGCTGCTGCGGAGTCCAAGTCGCTCGCTGGGGAGGTCGGGCGCCGCGAGGCTGCGGTGCAGGTGGAGGCTCGCATTCCTCGAACGCCCGCGCCAAGTACATGGCGGACTGAAGGTCGGGCGGTGCGCGGAGCTGAACCTGCTTGCGAAGGTGGTCCGGCAGCCCACCCACGTACAACTCCGCCTTTTGGCGAGCGGAGAGGTTGTGGGCATGGCACAGGACTGCGTTGTAGCGTTCCGAGTAATCCTGCACGGACGAACCAAAAGGAAGGCGGGCAAGCTCCGCCAACCGAGTACCCAAAACAGGAGGCCCGAAGCGAAGCGAGCATAATTCGCGGAAGCGCTCCCAAGGAGGCATACCCTCGTCTTGCTCCAGGGCGTAGTACCATGTCTGGGCAACACCCCGAAGATGGTAGGACGCGAGCCATGTGCGAGCGGAGGCGAGCGTCTGCTGGCCGCGGAAGAACTGCTCGCACTGGTTCAACCAATTCAGGGGATCGGTCGAACCGTCGTACGTCGGGAACTCCAGCTTGTAGAATTTGGGCCCCGCCTGGGCGCCCGCGAGGGCAGCAGCAAGGGCTGGGTCGAGCCCCCCCTGCGGCTGGCCGCCCGAAGGAGAGGGCGCCCCGAAGAACAGCGGCCCGTCCACCCCCCCGAAAAGAGTGCTGGCGGGGGGTAGGGAGGACACCGCTGTCGCCGGCATCGTCGTGTAGGCTGTCGGAGAAGGTGACGTGGCCATCGAATAGATCGGAGTCGACGCCGGCGCGGACGGCTGCAGCCAAGCCGGCAAGGGTGATGGCGAGGCCGGCCACTGCATGAGGTGGAGCGGGACTCCAGCTCCTGGTGGGGGCGGTGCCGTGGGCACCGGCGGCGGAGGTGGTGGTGGTGGTGCAGACGCCGGTGGCGCGGGCGCCCGGAGCAGGCCGGCCCACGCCTGCTGCATGGAGGCGAGCGCGTTGGCGATCATGTCCACCTTGGCCCCCAAGGATTCTAGCGTTAGGGGTTGAGCTGAGGCGGTGGAGGTTTCGGACAGATCAGACGACGCAGCTGGCGGCGGCGAAGTAGACGCCGGGATGGAAGAACTCGGTGGAGCAGATGTCATCGTGCCTGGCAATGCTGATACCAGGTTGATAGGGCTAGGGTTCCTACCGGAGTTGCTACGTAGGTTGTATGGGTGTGAGGTGGCTGGACGAAGGCGACGACGGCGCGAGGGCGCCGTGATTGCAGCGCTGCGCGTAGAAGAAAGAGGCGGCGGCTAGGGCTACCCGGCTAGGGTTTCTCCCGGCTCCCTGAGGAAGCCGGAAACAATAATATGTTTCTGCTTAATTTCCCAAATAGAGTCTTACAAATATTTATATGTCTCTCTAATAGCGACAATTATAAAATAACCCTCTAGAAATAATATAAATGCGACAAATATATGGGCCACAGCCCTTTGGTTGGCCGGCTTCCCCCTAGCCACTAGCTGCGGCGCGCCGCCTGTAGGGGATGCCGGTCATAACATGTAGATTAAGGACAAACATCATTTTCTTCTTTCAATATGAAGAAGCAAAACAAGGCACACATAAATAAGTGAATTAAGCAATTGGGGTTCACACAAACACTGTTGGGTGAAGGGGCATTTTCACAAATAGCTGTTCGCTGGCACTCTGCTGCATCGAGATGATGTGCTGATTTTATTTTGGATGTATGTCGAATCAAAGAAGGGGTGGAAAGAAGAACCAACTCACCTGCTGCGGTGCCTGTTGTCTGAATGCCTGATTACACGTGCATTGGTTACGGCTTGGTGTCTAAGATCGTGTCAAAGGCATCGGCTTGATTGAAATTGGAGGACGCCAATGCAGTGGCATTGTGGACGGGGCGGGCAGCAAGTACTTGGAGATGGGGCGACGCCCTTCGAGTTTGCAGGTGCCGAGGGAGGTCACAGATGGTAGACTTGCCTTGGCAAATGCAGACGGTTGATGCGGCTGGTGAGCGCCCACCCCACAATGCAGATGTGCTGCCGTTCCCGGAGTTATTGGTGGAGCCCTGAACTCCGAGACCGAGAGTGGAGAGAGGAAGGAAGAGAAATGGGAGAGGAGAGAGAAATGTGTGTCCCACCTGTCAGTGCTGATTTTTATCTGATGGGAGGCACAAACGTGTGGTGGGTGCGGACGTGCGGTGGGGTGGAGGCAGTGGCCTCACCAAGTTTTAGTACTATATATAGAGATTCTTACTGGTGATCATTCATGGAAAGACTTATGTGACTCCATTTTGAAAGGTTGGGGATGAGAAGGTGCAAGGCTTGTATGTTGCAAAGCTCGTGCGATCATTCTGTAGGTCATCTAGTGATTCTGAAGGTTAGTTTCTTCTGTTCTATATAGCTTTCAGATGAGAAACTGTGATTAATTCCTCTATTTTATTCAATTTGATTATATTTAAGAAGATTCTGCTCCGTGTTGGACTTGTTCCTTTTTCTTTAAGTTTTTCTTTTTTTGGCTGTCCGATTATATTATACTATGATCTTATCTTGCGATCTTTTCACATGGCTTGAATAATCTTTTTGTCCACATGAAACTTCTTTTCTAGATTCAGTTTTTTTTTGTTGCTAATTGATCTACCTCTCATCTCTGTGATTTGTCTTGAGTCATCGCTGAAATATTCAGTTGACATGTAAACAACCTTTTTTCTTTTACAAAAATGCAGAGCAAGACATTTTTGAATACGTTGCCTCCATACTTGTCAATATATCTAAGGTTGAAGCTGGAAGGAGAATATTGATGGAGCCTAAAAGAGGTCTTCTGAAGCAGATTATTCGACAATTTGATTCAACAAATCAACTTAGGAAGAAAGGGGTATGTGCAACCAAATCTTTATGATGGCATAAACGTGACATCTACACTGAAGGGGCTTCCCCTGGTTTCCTTACTTTTGACATAGTCTGACCAGCTCTTTATCAGTTACTACTTGCTAATCATTGTTGCATACCCTCAACTGTTGTATTTTAGCGAGTTGCTGTGAAGGATTCTACAGCAGACATACATAGGGAAATGGTAACAGTTCAGTTTGCTGACAATTCAATTTGTAATTTGGCATGCTGCATTGTTTCATAATTCGTTGCTGTGTTATTTGTATTCATGTACCAATTTTAGATTTGCCTTCACTTAGAACTAGTTGCTGCCCTGCACCCAGTTTCTGTTTGAGTGCCATAGTTTTCCTTCTTTATGTACATTGTCATGTTATGAATCTGGTATAATTTTTTATCAAATTGATGTATTACCACTAATTTTTGTGCTTCTCTATTCCTTGGTGAGCTTTTTGCAGGTTGCTGGTACAATCCGTAACTGTTGCTTTGAGGCTGATACTCAGCTTCAGAGTTTGCTTTCTTTAGCAGAATATCTTTGGCCAGCTCTACTTTTGCCTGTAGCTGGAAAGAAGGTACTACACATCATTAACATTTCTATTACTGTATCCTTTATTGGCATAAACTTTCGAGTGCCAGACTGCCAGTTTCCTTGTTTTATTTTTGGGGGTAATTATCATCCCCTTCTGATTAGTAACTAATATTTTGTACTGGCCAAGTAGCCCTGATGACCACTGTCATGTGGACTTCGTTAGCTGATTACACATCTTACAATTGAAACTAATAGTATGTTTTCTTGCTTTGAGCAATCTTGCGTTGCATTTTCTTAATGTTTTAAAAGGCATATTCTTTTTTGATGGCAAAGACTGTGCTTAAAAGGCATATTCTTGTAGAAGACTGTCTTTTTTTTTCATCGAATAATGTAGGAGAGCTGTGTTTCATTTCGTTAAGAAGAGAAAGAAAATAAGGAGTGGCCAGTGGTCAATTCCCGCAGATGTCTAGTTACAGACACGCTACTCACAATAAAGACTCAATGTCGACCAAACAGACCTTGACCTAGATGTCGAGGTTAAGCAACCTGAGTAGTAGTTCATGGAGAGCTGACGCACCAGCCAAACACCACAAACTATTTTCATTTGCCACTGCCTGTAACACTACCGAAATACAAGGCACAGCACCCTCAAACACACAAGCTTTGCAATGTTTCCAATAAGTCTGCCAGGCTGTAGGGTCAAGTTTTTACAACATACTTTCTTCTTGTTGAAGACTTAGTTCTACTTCTATATTTTCATGTAGAAATGCATTTGTTGCACATTCAATTCCTTAGTACACTTTTGCAAAAGCACAGAAATAGGGATCCATAATACGAAGGGTGAATCTGTTATTCTTGTTGTGCAAGGGGCACATATATGGCTTTTAGCTTCCTAGAGTAATTTCCCAAAAAATACTTTCCTTTTCTGTTGTTTTGTGCTGCGTGATGGATATTCATGTGTTAGTACTTATATGGATTTTGGCTGATACTGCAGATATATAGTGAAGAAGACAGATCTAAAATGCCACTTGAGCTATCAAGTGCACTCTCTCATGAACGGGAAGCTGTTGAGGATTCTGAAATTCGGCAGCAGGCATTGGAGGCTATTTATATGATTGTATTGCAGGTGATTTTTACATCTCTTGGCAGTGACTTTTGGTTCATTTTGCATGCTTATTTCCAATTATACAATATCATGTGCTGCCTTGTTTTAAGATGTCTTAACTAAATAAACTCCATTCCTGCCCCCTGTAATCGTACAACTAAGTTATTGTATATGCATTGTCCACCTTTGTACCTCTAACCATTGTTGTCCTGTTGATCATGTTGCGCAGTTTATCATTTCTACTGTGAAACCTTAACAATACATGGTTGGTTACCTCAGGAAAGACTTGTAAATTTCTCTTGACTTTGTTAGTGTAGTACATATTAAAAGACTTAATGACTTTGGTTGTGGACTTGTTACTAATTCCGTTTTAAATGAAATTTCCAGCACTGCATACTACACTTTCTAAGATAGGGTACTTGTTAAACTAAAAGGGTGAATCCATGCGCAGAGGTGCATACCTGGTCCAAGGTTAAGTACATATAAATAGGCTTCCACCCCATGCACTTGTGGTGGGCCTGCACTTGTGGCTGAGGTCAGTAGATCAACATGATCCAGCTATAATGAATTGAAATGACCAAAGCCACACACACACCCCTGTTTGATAGCACCCTGCATGTTGGAGTATGTATTAGGCCCATGAGGCTAAGGCCCATGTGGCCCATGTATGGTACCTATATAGCTACCCTTCTAGGGTTAGCCCAAACTGATGAAAATCATTCCCTAACATGGTATCAGCAGCCTAGGTTAGGTTTTCCCCTTCACCACCTCCTGCCCGCCGCCGCCTGGTCCTGGAGGCCGCCGCCGCCGGCCCAGGCACCATGGCCGGCTCTCCCCCTCCTCCTCCCTCCCTCTACAGCTATTTCCCCCCCTTTCTTCTTCCTCCTGGGCTCAAGTTCTCGCTGCACCCTATCCAGCCGCCCGTCCTCCTCTAGGCGGTGCCGCCCCTGCCATGGGCGCCGCCCAGGCCGCCGCCGCTCTTCGGCAGCAGCCCCTCCGGCCGGGCGCGCCCCTTCCCCTCGGTGCTGCACCTGCAGCCGCCTCCCACCCTGCTACCGCCGCCGCTATTGGCCCTGCCCAGGCCCTCACCGCCGCCTCTGCTCCTGGCGCGGGGGGAGGCCCTGAAGCAGGTGAGGATGCTGGTGGCGCCGATGCCCTCCAGCGCGCCGGTGCTGGTCTCCAGAGCGCGGATGCCCTCCACCAGCAGCCGCAGCCCCTCCAGCAGACCCTCCAGCCGCTCCAGCCTCTACAGCCGCTGCACGATGGTCTGCTGGCTGTTGCTGCCCCCTCCGGTCTACAGTCGGGCCCTCCTGGGGGTCTCCCTCTCGGCCTGACTGGACCGAACCTCACCCTCGCCGCTGCTCTCGCCGCTGCCTGGACCGCCGCCGCGGAGGGGCAGGCCCGCGTGCGCGCGGCCGCCCTCGTGTGGGAACGCGAGCGCGACGCGGCCAACGCCTTGGCCCGCCAGATCGCCGAGGCCGAGCAGCTCCTCACCTCTCCCGCGGGCCCGGACGCGGGAGCCACCTCCTCTGCCTCGCCGGGACGCTGCGTGTCACACACTGCCGTCCTCTGGCACGACCCGGCCGACCCGCTCGTGGCTCAGCTGCACTACCAGGCCGGGGGGGTCCAGAACATCCGCCTTCTCGTTCCGGTCATCCTCGAGCCGGAGTCGCCCTCCTACGCCCGCTGGCGGGATCTGGTGCTTCTCACCCTTCGCCGCTACGCCCTCGACGACGCCTCGGTCGCCGTCCAGACGCCGTCGTGGTTTCGTCTCGACAGCATCGTCCTCTCCTGGATCCTGAGGACGATCTCTCTGGACCTCCACGACCTTGTCCGCATCTCCCCTGACGCGCGCCGGGCATGGCTTGCCCTTGAGGGCCAGTTCCTGGGCAACGCCGAGGCCCGGGCTCTGCGTCTCGACGCGAGCTTCCGCACCTTCGTCCAGGGTGACCTCTCCGTTGGCGAGTTCTGCCGTCGGATGAAGGGCATGGCTGACTCCCTGGGGGACCTCGGGTGGCCCGTGGAGGATCGCATCTTGGTCCTCAACGTCCTCCGGGGGCTCAGCGACCGCTACGTCCACCTCAGGACGTGGATCACCCGTCAGAGGCCCTTCCCCACCTTCCTGGAGGTCTGTGACGATCTCGTCATGGAGGAGTTCACGCAGGGCCTCCAGCCGGGATCCACCGCCTCTCCGGGGTCCTCGTCTTCCTCGACGGCTCTGGCTGCTACTCCACCGCGTCCGTCTGCTCCACCATGGTCGCCCGCTCCACCGCCACAGTCTCTCCTGGGTCCCCCTCCCTCCGGGCCGAGCGGAGGTGGGGGGGTCGTGGCGGTCGTCGTCGCCGCGGAGGGGGTCGCGGGGGTGGCCGGGGTGGCCTCACCCAGGCTTCGGCACCGGGTGGGCCACCGGGGGGGGGCACCATGGCCTTCCTTCCAGAACCCGTGGTCCGGGCGCATCTCTATGTGGCCCTACCACGCCTCTGGGGCCGACTCGCGTCCACCGGTGGCCATGCTCACCGGAGCTCCTCCTGCTGGTCCCCCACCCGACGCCTTCCCTGTTACGCCGTGGACTCCACCCTCCGGGACTCCACCAGGGGTCGCCGGCTAGGACCAGGCGGCCCTGGCTCGCTCGTTCAGCACCATGGGTCTGACACCTCGGTCGGACCCGAGTGGATCGCTGATTCGGGAGCCACCTACCACACCACTCCTGACCCCAGTATACTTTCGTCGCTCCACTCTCCTTCTTCCTCTCTTCCTTCGTCCATTATGGTCGCAAATGGTTCATGTCTTCCGGTCACTTTTGTGGGTACCGCCGGTGCTCATGGCTCCTTCCGTCTTCCTGATGTTCTTGTTGCTCCTATGGTTCACAACCTTCTTTCTATTCGTCGTTTTACAGCTGACAATTCTTGTTCTGTGGAATTTGACTTTTCTAGTCTTACTGTAAAGGATTTGGCTTCCCGGCGTCCTCTGCTTCGATGTGACAGCATCGGGCCCCTTTACACCCTTCATTTCTCGGTAGCTCCTTCGTCTTCTTCGCCGTCCGTTTTGTCAGCTGCCTTCGCCGCTTCTACTTCCTCTACTACCTGGCACCGGCGCCTCGGCCACCCTGGACGTGATGCCCTGACACAGCTCAGTCGTAGCTCCGGTCTTCCATGTACTCGGACTCATGATGAGCCACTGTGTCATGCGTGCCAATTGGGCCGACATGTTCGTCTTCCTTTTCATAGTTCTACTTCCCATGCGGCCCGCATTTTTGATCTTGTACATTGCGACCTATGGACATCTCCTGTTATCAGTCTTTCTGGTTATAAGTACTATCTTGTGGTCGTTGATGATTTTTCGCATTATTCGTGGACGTTTCCCCTCCGTGCGAAGTTAGATACGTTTACCACGCTCCTTCACTTCTTTACTTGGGTGTCCACACAGTTCGGCCTCACCATCAAGGCCGTCCAGTGTGACAATGGTCGCGAGTTTGATAACTCCACCTTCCGAGCTTTCTTCCTCTCACGGTGTTCAGTTGCGCATGTCTGTCCATACACCTCTTCGCAGAATGGCAAGGCTAAGCGGATGATTCGCACCACCAACGACACCGTGCGCACCCTTCTGTTTCAGGCCTCTCTTCCTGCTCGCTTCTGGGCTGAGGGCTTGCACACCTCCACCTACCTCCTAAACCGTCTTCCTTCCGCTGCTTGTCCCGCTCCCACGCCACACCACGCCCTCTTCGGTACCCCTCCTCAGTACGATCACCTCCGTGTGTTTGGGTGTGCGTGTTACCCCAACACCGCTGCCACTTCTACCCATAAGTTTGACCCCCGTTCCACTCTGTGTGTCTTCCTTGGGTACTCACCGGATCACAAGGGGTACCGGTGCTTCGACCTCACCTCCCGACGGGTCCTCATCTCTCGCCATGTGGTGTTCGATGAGTCCGTTTTTCCCTTCTCCAGCACCACCACCCCTCTGGTTCCTGACCCTCCCTCTCTTTTTCCCGCTGACACGGTGGTCCAGCCACCTCTTCCGTGGTCTTCTACAGGTACCGCTTTGCCGCGCTCCGTGCCGGCCACCTGTCCCGGATCCCCGGCGGGTCCGGGCCCGTCGTCCTCAGGCGCGGCCCCGTCCTCAGGCGCGGCCCCATCCTCTCCGGTTGGTGCAGCCCCTGGGCCTTCGTCCCCCGCTTCTGCCCCGGGGGGGCCGTGCCGGTCGCCGACGCCGGATCCTGCCCCGGCACCTCCTCCGTCAAGGTTCGCCGCGCCGGTACGGGTGTACCAGCGCAGGCCACGGCCGCCGCCGCTCGCGGTCCCTTCTCCGCCGGGGACACCGACACCACCGCCGCAGTCCCCGCCGACTCGTGGTGCACCACCGGTCTACCACCCGCCGCTTCTTCACCGACACCCGCGACATGTTCACCCGATGGTGACACGGCACGCGGCTGGCACACTGCCGCCTCGTGCCCTCGCGGCTTCGACCGACGACGCGGTGGTCTCCCCGGTACCCTCTTCCGTCCGCGATGCCCTGTTGGATCCTCACTGGCGCCGTGCGATGGAAGAGGAGTACGCCGCGCTACTGGCCAACCAGACGTGGGAGTTGGTGCCCCGGCCGCCAGGCTCCAACGTCGTCACTAGCAAGTGGATCTGGACCCACAAGCGGCCGGGCCGATGGCTCTCTTGAGCGCTACAAGGCTCGATGGGTCCTCCGGAGTTTCACTCAGCGCCCGGGAGTCGACTATGATGAGACCTTCAGCCCGGTGGTCAAGCCGGCCACCTTCCGTACCGTGCTCTCGCTGGCGCTTGCTCGGTCATGGCCTGTCCACCAGCTGGACGTCAAGAATGCCTTCCTCCACGGCCTTCTCACCGAGACAGTGTACTGCAGTCAGCCGGCGGGGTTCGTCGATTTCACCCGTCCTGACATGGTCTGCCGGCTCAACAGGTCTCTCTACGGCCTCAAGCAGGCACCTCGGGCGTGGAACCACCGCTTTGCTGCTTTCTTACTGACCCTGGGGTTCGTGGAGGACAAGTCTAATACGTCACTGTTCGTCTACCACCATGGGGCTGACACTGCATACTTGCTGCTCTATGTTGATGACATTGTCCTTACTGCCTCCAGTGAGCCACTTCTCCGCCAGATCATTGCCGCTCTCTAGCAGGAGTTTGCTATGAAGGATCTGGGTGAGCTCCACCATTTCCTCGGGGTCACTGTTGAGCACCGTCCTGCTGGGTTACTTCTTCACTAGAGGCAGTACACTCGGGATATCCTGGAGCGGGCTGGGATGACTGACTGCAACCCCTGCTCCACTCCGGTCGATACTCAGGGCAAACTGTCCGAGGTTGAGGGACCCCCGGTGGCTGACCCCACTGCGTACAGGAGTCTCGTCGGGGCCCTTCAGTACCTCACCTTCACCCGGCCGGACATCACCTATGCAGTTCAGCAGGTCTGTCTTCATATGCATGATCCTCGGGAGCCCCACCTCACGGCTCTCAAGCGCCTCCTCCGCTACCTCTGGGGCACGTTCGACTACGGCCTTCTCCTCCACCGGGCCTCCTCCACCGACCTCTGTCGTCTACACTGACGCGGACTGGGCGGGATGCCCGGACACTCGCCGCTCCACCTCCGGCTACGCCGTCTTCCTGGGCGGCAACCTGGTGTCATGGTCGTCCAAGCGCTAGCCGGTGGTCTCCCGGTCCAGTGCTGAGGCGGAGTACCGCGCTGTCGCTAACGGCGTGGCGGAGGCCGCCTAGCTCAGGCAGCTTCTTGCTGAGCTGCACACTCCGTCCTCCCGGAGCACACTGATCTACTGCGACAATGTCAGTGCGGTCTACCTCTCCACCAACCCCATCCAGCACCAGCGGACGAAGCATGTGGAGATCGACCTCCACTTTGTCCGTGATCGGGTGGCCATGGGCGAGGTGCGGGTCCTTCATGTTCCGACTACCTCCCAGTTCGCGGATATCTTCACCAAGGGCCTTCCGTCCTCGACCTTCACCGAGTTTCGCTCCAGCCTCAACATCACCGGTGGCTAGTTGCGTCTGTGGGGGGGTCGCGTGTGTTCTTTCTTGTTCAGCCTGAAACTCCGCTGCGCCGATAGTTCAGACTGCGGGGGGGTGTTAGAGTATGTATTAGGCCCATGAGGCTAAGGCCCATGTGGCCCATGTATGGTACCTATATAGCTACCTTTCTAGGGTTAGCCCAAACTGATAAAAATCATTCCCTAACACTGCAATCTGCCATTATGGCATGGGTGATGCCGTATGTTGATGCCTCAGTATTCACAGCTCAAAACCAGATGTATAGTGTAGCAGAATATAAGCATATAACCAATAAAAGACACTTACCTGGGAGGCCAAGCTTGGAACAGTTTCAGGCCAGGCACTACTGACCAATTTATTAGCCATCAAATTCGTATGCTGAATTTTAAAAATAAGGGCTAATATACTTTATACCAGCTATTTTGGCAAATGACTTGACTTTATATATATTTTTTACCTCACATCACATGCAGTCATGCTATTCTGCCACTTGCTTGTATACTTACTGAAAATTTACCTTTTTCAGGATGATGGCCGAAGGTCCTTTTGGTCAGTTAATGGTCCACGAATTCTGCAGGTTGGTTATGAAGATGAAGAGGACCCGAAAGTGATGGAAGCATATGAACTCATTGGTTCCCTGGTATAACTGCTTAACTTTTTAGTATTTTCTCCGGTTAGTTCGACCATGTGTTACATATACTAGTTGAATGGTTTTTGCTTTATAGACATGCTGTTTCTGCATGTCCTCGGCATCTTTTTTGAACGGGAAATACAGCAGGGGAAGCCCCCCACTGTAGGATTTTATATTAAATAAAAACAGAAACCTGTACAAAAGAGAGAGAAATAACAACAAACCAACCAGCCGGAGGGTGTTCCAAGAGTTATTAACTATATGATGCAGGACTTTCTCGTGATGAGTTTACCCTTATGTTACTTTTAGTCTCTGTAATTGTTAATGTTCCTGTTCTTGCCCCCACCCCCCGGCATCTGCTCTGCTTCTATATGTCTGATCCATGACATTGTTGCACTCTTGAACTGGTGAGACAGTAGTTTGGGCAGGCTACTAGAAAGCATGCTTTATGATGAGTCTATGTCAAATTCAAACAGATCATGTTTTAACATTTGATCAATTGACACAAATTGTGTTGCCATAATGCTATCATAGTATGATGTTCTTTATGAGGGCTGACTCAAGCTTTATTTAATGTTGACAGCTTGTTGGGAAGGGTGAAGGTGAAGGTGAACAAGAACAAGGAGAGAAGCCTCAATGACTCCACCCCTGATAAAAACGGTGTTGTATTTTTGTTTGTCTATTACTATTAGAAAACATCCCTCGCCATGTGCTATAGCAATACTATGATATCCTAACTTGTCAGCTGTTGCAACTGCAAAAGCTCTGCAGTGTTGCCTCTATAATTGACGAATGTATCTGGAAACTTTTGTACTACGTACTGGCCGTCTTTTCCATGGTTTTGAGCTCTCTGACGATTCTTTCACACCGTCACTTCAGAACATGGGTAGGCATTAACCGGGCAAACCCTGTAGCTTTCGCTGAAACCTATTGGGAATTGATTGATTGGCTCCATGTTAAATGTAGGGACCCGACCAGGATGCGACCAACATTGGAAACGGCTCTGGCTCCATGTCGATATTGTTTGGTGTAGCTCTACCCCATGTGAGTTGAAGTCGCACCAAACAAACTCTGGGTGTTATCTACTTGCTCGATATAAAGTCTGTTTACCGGTCTAATTTGTGGAGAATGGTGACAAACTCCTACCATGATATCGAGACTAAGATAAACGAGACTTCTTGTGGTCCAAAAGTTCATACGTGTGCCTCGTGTCACCTCAAATATTGCACGAAAAACATCGTGGGTGACATCCATGAGTTTTTTTTAAAAAAAAAGATTTCTATCTCCTTTGTCTGCATTTTGTATTGCTGTTGTTTCTTTCATTTCTGACAAGTAGTGTTCAACAATTGCTAAGTACGGGTAACCCTTCATTGATGCTGACGCCGCAACTGTTTCTAATTTTTTTCTCCTTTTTCTTTTTTAGGGAAATTTCGTATGGTAGTTGGAAAAAGAAGACTAGTGCTCCTTTTGAACAAGCGATTTTTCTCTCTCTCTTTACATAGCATTATCAGAACATAGTATAGGCCGATAGGGTCACTGTTGTACGGAACTTATAATCCTACATGAATGTTTTCTTTAGGAGATGGGATTATTTCTATTTACCAATGTTATCCCAAACGCTAAATGGTAAACAGTTGGTTACCTGCTGTTTAGCCATTATTCGGACAAAACTGGTGTTCAAACAGACAAAACGGCCCTTTAAACGATCAAAACAACCGATTAAACAGAAAAGGTGTGCCACTGTGTAGCGTTTAAACGGCGTGTAAACGGGATAAATAACTGTTTAGGCAAACAGTGCTATTTACTGCACCTTTCACGTAAAAATAAATCTATTCCTATGAAATTCATGCATGATTTTCCTTCACAAAGGGGCCAAATAAAAAAATCTAGAGGGTTTCAATGTGGCCTTTGGATGCAACACAGGAAAAATTCAAGAATCTATAAAGATAGAAACACAATGGAATTTTGCATACCCTCATATTAGTTTTCCTCCAAAAGTTCCTATTGCTTCATGCATCTCATAGGAATCCAAATAAATTTCATACGTGCAATCCTCTGTTCCCAAGATGTATATAGGAAATTTCTTATGGGTTTGGAATCTCCTAAATTCCTGTGTGTTTTTTTTTGTTCCAACAGGGCCTGAATCTTGCAAGAATTGAATTGATTCATGCGAAAATACTGTGAAATCCACTTTGCAAAAATCTCATGCACCAAAGAAGGCCTGAAAACAGACAAAATTTCAAAACAAAGCATTACAACTTGAAGATGCAGATAATATCAACGCGGCTAAAGCTAAACTACCTACCGAATACAATACCTCCAAAATGCAGGTCAAGAGAAAAGGGGAACGAACTCAAGTCCAAGCCTTGCTAAGAGACCAAACAGCAGATGCCGCACTTCACGCGGTCAATATACTGTTTGAGTGCTAATCAAGCCCGTGAATCGTCGATCATTCTTTTATTTCAACCAATACAAGAGGCGCCAAATCGCCCATTTGAGATTGGCGCATAGCTCCGGACTCTGAAGTTTGGATGCAGCGGAACTGGACAGACAAAACTCTACCAAACACAGGTTTTCAGTGTCTCATGTCATATCATGGTATCTTAACCCAGTTTTATTCAATTCGACAATTATGTTTTAGAGAACAGGATACACCCCACATTTGTTACTCGAACTAAAGCTTGCAAAGTTTTAATGATGTGGTTGCTGTAATGCTCTCCTCAGGGCGTCCATCCGATGGACGACGCGCTTTCCAGTCAGCGCCGCTCGCTCCAGTTAGCTCCTGTCCGCGCCTGCGACGCCACCTGCGACGCGAGCTCCCATCCGCGCCCAGGACACTTGCTCCTATCCGCACGCGTGACGCTCACTCCCGCTGACGACGCCCAATCCCTTCCTCTGCGGCCTGTCTCCAGGGCAGGGGCGCCCGTCGCGGGCACTACACCCCCCCACGCTGCACCCCTAATTCGTCGATCTCCGCATCGGCATCAAGCTCTGTATGTCGATGAGCCTCCATTTGTCCGAGCAGCCATGTGACATTGCGCTGAAAGCACACGTTGCAAGCGTATGTTTCAGGTGTATATGTTGCAATTATTTTATATCGATGTTGAAAAAGTAGATCGGGATGTTGCACATATTGAAATGGCTATGTACGTATGCAAAAGTAGATCGGGATGTTGCACATGTTGAAATGGCTATGCACGTATGTTTCAAGTGTATGTTCCAAATGTTTTATCTGTTTCGGACGTATGTTGCAAGTGTTTCATTTGGATGTTGCAAGTGTTTTCAGGTGTTTTCATATGTATAGTGTAAGTGTTTAATCTGGATGTTTGCATATGTTTACAATGGCTACGCATGTGTTTTAAGTTTTTTTTTGTTGTTTTGCAAGTGTTTCAGGCGTATGTTGCAAGTGTTTCAACTATTTTGGCCGTATATTGTAAGTGTTTCATCTTAATGTTGTAAAAATAGATCAGGTGTTGCAATGTGACCCACCTATCGTAGCCGCTTGCTGCAGCTGCTGGAGCGCACCATGGGTTACCGTGCGAGCGCCTGATGCCGGAAGACAAGCATGATGGTAGGGCGGTAGGCAGCACGGGATCCACGCGGTGGGGCCCGTAAAAAGAGGCGGCACAGGCTTTTTCGCATGGGGCGCGCCCTTGATCGACCGATGGACCGAGGATGTCCCATATTTTGGAGGCTCTGAACGTCCGGACGCCCATTTGGTTGAAGCATATTGAGGCGTGTCTGTCGAACACAGACTAATACAGACCAAACTGAGTTGGATAACCCTTCGTTAATGCCAACGCTGCTGCTGTGCTATTTCAAAACAAAGCGTCACAACTCAAGATGCAGATAATCTCAATTCGACTATACCTACCAAATTTAACACCTGCAAAATACAGGTCAATAGAAAAGAGATACCAAACTGAAGTCCAAGCCCTGCTAGGAGACCAAGCAGCAGATGCCGCACTTCCCGTGGTCGATATACTGTTTGAGTGCTAATCACACGGTCCTCATTATCAGGATGACTAACTAACGAAGGAGCATCACTGGTTGTGTTGGCCGTCCCCGCACCAGGCAGGGTATCAGTACTCCGAGGCGTTACTGAACTTCCGCAGATCGCATCGACCAAGTCCTGCTCCAGCCGTCTCGACACTACTACCAAAGCTCCCCAACCTGAAGCTGATTTCGTCCAGCCGATTCTTGGTGATGCTAGCTCTTGCTGCCACCTCCAAACTTCCAATAACATTGTCTATCTACCTCTTTTTTTTCTCAAAAACACGTGAAAGAGCTGCATCTGTCTTCCATCAGTTCGTTGATTGGTTCAGATGCTTCCACGCCTTGCCATGAAAAGATAGATAGATCATTACATTTCTTTCAAATGCACCATAACACAGCAGCGCACACAGTTCAAAACTGTATCTTTCTTGTTACCAACCAGCGACCACTTAAAGTCAACACCCACTTTTACATTCATAAAAGTAGTGATAATGCCCAAAGATTGCAAGCAATACTGCAATCAAAGAAAAGATGTCCAAGCGATTCCTTTTCACAACAAAAGAAACATGACTGATCGTCTATCTTCCTTCTTTTACTCAAGTTATCTCTAGTTAACAGGATGATATGAACTCGGGGAGGGACAGCGAGCTTTCAAACAGCTGGAACATAAACTGGCTTAACTCCTGTAAAGGTGATCATTGAGTACAAGGACTGAACTCCTAACCGTGGGCTTTCATTGGTAAAGAATTTCAAGATGTTAGGCGTCAAGCAGTGGTCAGGTATTTATTATGATGCTCATCAAGTCATCAAGCATCATGGTCGCAAGAAGGTGGCTGTGCCTCTTGTGCTCACCGGTCACCGCTGACGGAGAGTTGTGTGGTCTCTATAGCATAGGTCGTTTCACCTACAGTCGTTTTAGTTGTGACTTTGTTATTTCCGTTTCTCTATACTTAGCTGCGCCTGGTCGCAGATTGTTTGCCTGTGAGTGAGATTTGTATCGCAAGGATTGCGTAGGTCACGCCTTCCGATCAATGATCTTGGTAAGTTCAGACTTGATAGAATCATGGATAATTGCTGGATGTAATTCTCTCTTCTATTAATAAAAGCAAAAGAAAAAAAAAGTATTGAAATGAATATATGGCATTAGAGTTACAAGCCCAAATGGTCATAGTGAAAATGATGCCACATATTCATCAGACCCCGAGACACAACGCTACTATTTAAAAGTAAATATGAGCTGCTGTGCATCCCAACAATCTGCTATGGTACCTCTTTTCATTTACAATCACACAGTACAGCGGCCAAAACTAGATAGCTGTGTTTTTTTTTGATAAAGAGATAGCTAAGCTAGAGTACCCAAACCAATTATCTTCCCAAAAGCGCAGCTTCCTAGCATTACCGGAAGAATATCTCCAATCTTTGTGCACAATGCAGTTTTTCAAAACACTAGTTGGAGTGTTTGGTTTGGTCTATTCCTCAAATTTAGTAGAATGACCCCATTCACCATATTGGTACTAATTATTAACTTGTGAAAAATGAGGCGATGATGAATCAACTTATTTTATTCTACAAATCAAACAAAAAAAAACTAGAAAGTGAAATGATGATAACCAAACACCCCCTAGATGTCGTCATTGATGACAGCAGAGCAGATTTTGAACAGCTAGAGCGGTTTGTGGAGCAAAGTGATGAACTGTTCCATGGTACACAGTTACAGCTCAACTGTTACATAAAACACCAGACTGTCTTGATCCCACTGTTCCAGATAGTACCTTGGGCTTCCGTTCACCTCTCAATCTCATTTGGGGGCGAAAAACGCGCGTCTGCCCTCTTAATTCAGAAAACGCGGTTTGTAAATTCGCATATTTTCCCCGGGAAATTAGCATCTCGCAAGATAAAGACCCTTATCATGCATCCCAAGTGTTACCTGGAGACGAAAAGCATCACTGTTGTTCAAATTTCTTTGGTGTCTCATTGTGCAGATGGACAGGAAACGGCCATCATTGCCCTTTTCTTTTTCCCTGACGAACAGCAACGGTTTCCTTGTCGCCTTCGCAGGTCACTGTCGGAGTCATGCTGCACAACAGTTTCTTTTTTTTTCCTGAAAGATCCGTTATCGGCTTTCATTGATAAGAAGAGAGCAATTTTATGTACAAGAAGGGCAGACAAACGTGGCGTCAAACACCATGAAAAGCTAGCCCACCCACACAAACGCGACAGAGTACACATGGACGACCCAATTAAGATTTGAGACCGACGGCCCAAGGTAGGAGGCCATGGCAGGTCATTGTTGCCGAGCTCAAGAGTGTCGCAAAGAGCAGCTCCGACTTCCAGCCTTTGAACTCA
Source organism: Saccharum hybrid cultivar R570 (assembly GCA_038087645.1). Lineage (NCBI taxonomy): Eukaryota > Viridiplantae > Streptophyta > Magnoliopsida > Poales > Poaceae > Saccharum > Saccharum hybrid cultivar. The sequence continues at coordinate 7,841,027 of JAQSUU010000005.1, read as the reverse complement.
CGTCCTGCCCGTGGCGATTGCTGTGCATCTCAAGCAAACCCAGCCATTGAAGAAGGGATAGATCGGACGCCGAGAAGCGGTTGGTATCCGCCACTGGAGACATTTCGACTGAGTCGAATTCCACAGCGACGCCTTCAGGAAGGGCACGACGTCGAATGCGCCGCCGTCACTCGTCCAGGAATGGATCGGGTTTTCACCCGTGGAAGACGTTGCTGGGGACACGACGCCCTCAACAGGGAAGCGGCGCCCACAGGCGTCGCCGTCGCTAGGCTTACACCCGAGGTACCCCAGCACAAACGTCAGCTAAGATGTCGGACCCCAACCTGTCGCCACCGTCGTCGTTGCCGGCCATCCCACAGCAGCCTCGCCAGAGGGGCATTGACGCGCCGGCTACGCGAGCAGCCGCATAGCTGCATCAGCAACCCCCGCCGACCAGACCACATGCCGAAGACCGGCCTTACTCTGCCGCGCATGTCCCCCTGCCACACACCGAAGCCGTCGCCGGCCACCGTCAACACCGCCGACCTCCGCCAGCCACTGCTGGCCGTAGCCGCCACTTCCCCCGGCAGGAAGGCGCAGCCACCGCCCATAGCCAACCCCACAACGCGCCACAACCGGCATGCCGCCGCCCCCGCCATGCTGTAGGGCACGGCCTCGACGCGCCGCCGTGAGCCCGTACCAGCAGGGCGAGCTCCACCATCGGGCCACCGCCACCAAAGGCCACCACGCAGATCCAGGCTAGAGGGTTCCGGATCCGGCCGCCGGAGGGCCGAAACCGCCACCCCCGAGCCCCAATCGAACCTGCGCCTGGAGACTGAAGACGAGCAACGCCTAGCGTGGCCACCTCCGCCGAGGCCCTGCATGTGCCCGTAGACGACGGATCCGGGCAGGGGGAGTCCGGATCCATCTTCCCCGGCGCTGGATTGGCCGCCGGCCGGCACCCCCACGCAGAAGCCGAACCCACTCGCAGGAGCGCCATGGGCGACGAGCTCCGGCGGCAGCAGGACCGGAAGGCGCGTGGGAAGCCCCCCCGGCGGCGGTGGAAGAGGTGCCGCCCGAGTCGCCTCCGAAGGGAGAGCGACGCGGGGGCCGAGTGTTTTCAAGTCGCCCAATTTCTCCGCTGCACAACAGTTTCAAATTTAGTTGTTAGCATGAGTGTCAGGGCGGCATCAAGCTCCTGTGTATGGCCATCGGTGCTCCAGCTGAACAAACTTCACAGCCTCCTCATCTCCTCCCTGTTGCCGTTGCAGTTATTCATTCCTTCATGCAGACAAATTGGCAATTAGGTTTGTCTGTTGAATTATTATATGAAAATATATATAGGAGTAGTTTTCGTACATGAACAGTTGATGAAATTTATGTGTCCATATATTTTTTTATCTTTATTTTATTTTTGGTGATGTGTACTGTGGTGTCTATATAAGTGCGCCTATTCACAACATCTCCTTCATCCTTGTACTGGTGTGTGTTGGTTGCACCATGGAGATGGGGCGATCGGGAAATGGTGGCGGCAAGGTGGTCAGCTTCGACGACGCCATCAGCGGGAGGCGCCGGAACGGCAGCTCCCTGTCGTCGTACCTTGACATGGGCCAGGACGCCGACGGTGGCCGCGCGACGCCGCTGCCGTTGGCGGCGCATGCCATGGCGAGCCGGCGGCGCATGTACGCCGACGGCGAGCTCGACGTGTTCGCTGCCGAGCGGTACTTCAGAGGCGCAATGGACGGCGACGGGGACCGCAACGAAGGTTTTAGTGTCACCACCCCCGCGGTAGCGGCGGTGCAGGTGCAGCAGCCCTTGGTGGAGACGGCCGCTGCGAGGCCGGCGGCGGATCCGGAGGCCGTGGTAATGGCTAAGCCGTCCTCGACGCGCGCGTCGACGGTGAGCTTCACCGCGAGCTCGGCGTCCAGCGCCAACAGCCAGACGGCGCTCTTCCGGGGCGGGCTCCGTCGACGGCGGAGCTCCCGAGACAACAAGTGCTGCGTCCAGGTCGGCGTGCTCATGCGCACGTGCTCCGGGAAGCGGTCGGTGCGCGTGGACGGCTGCGCGGCGGCCAAGGAAGCCCCCGACGCCGCCGCCAAGCCGGCGGCGGCGAACGGGATCGACTGGTACAGAGAGCTGAGGATGCACAAGGCCGCGCTTGGGCTCTCTGTCTCTGGGGATGGCAATAGCCATGGCCTGGTGGCCGCCGGTCTGGGTCTCCCGCCAAGCTTGAATCTTGGGACGGCGAAAGTGGCAGCCATCGGGAGGGAGGTGACGACAGGAGAGGAGAAGGAGGCTGCTGCTGAGCTCACCTTCTCAAGTTCTACGAGGAGGAGAAGCAACTTTACTCTGGTGGCTCCGGTCAGAGCCAGCGTGCCGGCGAGCGGCCGCGTCGTCGGCGATCCCGGCGGAGCAGGTAAAGTTGGCCGTGGCGGTGGCGCGCACCACCTCCACGACAACGATGACGACGACGACGACGACGCCGGGAGCGAGTCGAGCTCCGACCTGTTCGAGATCAAGAGCCTGATGATCGGCGACTGCCCCTACGAGCCGAGCGAGGCGAGCATCCAGTGGAGCGTGGTGACCGCGGACGCGTCGGAGCGCGGCGACCGCGTCCCCGCCAGATGGGTCGGCGGCGGCGGCGGCGCCGCGAGGGGTCCTGTCGCCGGAAGGCAGCTACGGGGGCACCGGGCGGCCGGGATTCTGGCGGGGTGCGCCAGCCACGGGGCCGTTGACGTGTCGGCAGCGACGACGACGAAGGCCGTGCCAAATGCGGTGGCGGCGATGCAGCGGCGGCGCAGTGAAGGATTTCAGAAGGCACGGAGCGGCGCCTGACGATTCTTTATTTTGTAGCCTTCTTCTGCTTGTGTATACGTATATTCATTCATGCCATTGTAACTATCTTGGACGGTGTCAGACGAGAGATTTATGTAGCACGCAACAGCATATGGAAATGGTAGAGATTGCATTGCATGCGCCGTTGGGCTCTGTCTTGGTACCTAGGTGTGCAGGAGGAGTAGGGTACCCTCCAATTGTATGGTTTTTTCTGGCCTGGTTTTCCAGTCAAAAAACTGGGCTGGCACTTGCCTTTTCCTTTATTTGTCTAATAGAAACCACGGCAAAGCTTTTGCCGTCCTTTCGAAAAAATGCGCCGTTGGGCTCCTCCTAGCTGTTTGAATTTGTAAGAGCTAGCATTACTGTTGATTGATTGTGCTTGTGCTTGTGCATGGACTTAACTCAGGTCATCTCAAACGGAATGCAATTTCTGTTCTGTTCTAAGATAAGATGGTGCTGAAGGAGAACATACATGCATGATTAATTAATTTCTAAGATAAAATGCTTACTAACTTTTTTTTTTGTACCATATCTTGTAGCATCAAATGCTTGATTAGACGACAGTAACGTCTCAGGTGTGCTTTGCACACGTAGACGTAGCTACAACCGTACCTATGGAAATATGGGGGCAGAAACTGATGATGTTGCTGTTTCTCTCCCTACAAATTAAAAATCAAACACCCATGACCCATACACATGTTAGAGACAAACAATTCTTCTAAACTTAGGATAATCGAGCAAGCTTTGAGACTCATCTGACAGTATAAAACTCTTCTTGTTTAGATATAATAGTGGAGGTGAAGCCTGTCCTTGCATCATATCTCAATCTCTACATCCAACGTTGTAAATCCGTCCATGGTCTCTTAATTAATTGGGAACCGTACCAACACTGAATAAAATATATATGAAAACCAAAGCTCTAGCATAGCACGGCCGTGGGCCGTGGCGTTATGTGTTGCTGGCAGGCCGTTGCCATCGCCCATCGCTGTTTGTCTGTCCATGAGCGCATATTGATCGTGCCACCATGCTTGTTGCTTGCCTGGCCTTGGATCTTTATCCACGCCCGACGGCGACGCTACTGGACCCGGATCCACCATGCTTGTTGCTTGGTATCGCACGCACGCCAAATCAAACTGGGTCGGGGATACGGATATCGATTGTGATTGTGCTCAAGAGCCCAGAGCCAAGAGCATATGAAGAATAGACTCTCACCCTATCAGCATTACTTCAGCAATACTTTTCAGCGAAGGAACAACGTTTTTCTCTCATAACAAATCATCATCAGCAACAGCCAAATTTCAGCGAAATGAACAGGGCTCCATCTAGAGAGATCACAACGACTTGTGTTGGGCAGGGCTCCTGTAGTTTTCCGTCCAAGATCACAGGCACTACTAGTATTTAAGAAGAGGCATGGAGGATGAAAGCTAGGTTCTTATCCAATCTGCTACTGTGCTGCGTGCGTACTCACCCCCAAAATGTGTGTGCCAGATCCCTTCTGTCACTGTAGCGCATTACGACTTTTGCAACAAGTTCAGCTCATCTGTTCGACCGTTTGTTCAGGCAGGCGCATCACCACGTTGCTGTCCAACAGCTCTTCGTCAGGGTCTAACTTCAACAGACTAGCTGCGGTTTTATACTTGTACAAATCATAAAAGGCTTCCTTTCAGGTACTTTAAAAAAATATTAACGGCACAACTTCCTGTATAAATCTGCATATTGATCGTGGCTGAGTATCATCTAGAAATCAGCAGCACTGCACACCTACAACAGGCACAGCTTCACCGCTGCATTCAGGGGAGAAAAACCCGCAACGGGTCGCCATATTTTCTTCATAAACGTTTGTGCACTTTCATCAGATTGAAAAAAAACAGGACATGCAAAATAATATCTGCATATATTTCAGCCTAGTGCTCGAGTTCGTTACAAGCTTCTCACAACAAAACCTCTCTTATTCTCTATCCCCACCATTCTCAGTGAGATCAAAGTGGATACCAATTGAACAAACGTTACAAACTTATACAAATAAAATGCATCCACCAACTTTATTATTGTTTATTAGATGGCCTACAAAGGAGGCATGAACCAGGAGGACCTGGGATCAACCTATGCTGAGGCTGGTATTCTTATTGCCATCATTTGGAGGAGCCATGGCCTATCAACGTCTGGGTCGATAAAAGTGTGCGCAAGGAACTGCTCTGCTTCAACATCCAGCAATTGTCTACACCAAGTCACCCGGTTCGATGGCTGGGAGCCTGGCCCTGAGCACCTGCAGAAACCAGTGTTAGCAGATATCACTGCAGTCTATGCTCTACATCATCCATCCCCAACACACTAGATTCACAACAACACAATCATATTACAAACAGAACAACCAAAGAGCATAAGTCGATAGTCTTCATGAGGATCGATTGGTGTTAGTGACAAGACAACTATGGAGGTTTTTGCAACATTTCGGGTTAATATCACTAGCTGATAGTTACATGGAATTGTCCAATTATTACCTGTACTCATAAAAGCAAGCAGTTCGCTCATTCTCGGATTTGTCCCAGTTATGCCACCCAGAAGGCTTAATGCATCGATCCATAAAAGTGTATGCAAAGACAACCCTTCCAAAGGGCCCCCATGGCCGACCTAGGAACATATATCCACCATCTCCATTTCCAGTAATAGTACATCTGAAGTGTCAAAACAAAAAGGAGCAAAAACAACACATTAATAATGCTAAAGCAACATTCTAAATGTTTTTATAAAACACACCAAGCAAATAAAGTTTCAAAAATATGAAAATAGTTAAGTGCCTTATTAAACAAAACTACATACACCAGACTCACCTCAAGAATACATAGCCAGTAGATTCTGATGTGGACTTCCGGCTATGAGCAGTAATAAATCCTGCTGCTTTGCAATGGATATGGCAATGTTCCATAAGGGCGATAGAGTTACCAAAGATGAAGTCACAATGGCCTTCAATATAACAGTCTCTTAAGTACTGTTTTCCGTAGTGTAAGTATAATGTGTCCTGTTAAATTTTGTTTAGAATTAGAGTTTCCAAATGTTATTGAAAAGTATATATCCTGGTTGTTGAGGCGATTTAAACAGGAGCTGAAGAGACAGACGTACTTGCCAACCAAGGAACCTGCAGTTGTAGAAAGCGCACCTATCTGCGGTCACCCGGACTGCAACAGCCTGCCCAGAGCCCTGTATCAATGAGTAGCACACATCAACTTCCAATCTCACACCTATAGCATGATCATCTGTTTATGCCAGTAGAAGAAGCAAAGAACCAATACCTGGGGAGCTGAATTCTCAAACGTAATATTCTCTGCAATGAAATCCTCCCCCTCAACAATGAACGTACCACAGCCGAATGTTCCTGTTCCTATAATCCTGGATGACTTTATGAGAAAAAACAGCACAGTTCATCATTATGAGGTATAAATAAGAATTATTCAAAATGTTAAGCACATTTCGAGCTGTGCTCAGGAGTAAACTCAAGGGGGTGTGGCTACAGAACTGCCTATTCAAATATCCGTTTGTGCTCATAGGATGGGAGAATCTTATACACCTCAGTCAAAATTGGTGAAAACAGTTTACCGGTTGTCTCTATGCACCAGCAGTATTGTCCCTGCTTACAGGATTGCTCGTACGGAAAGGAATGGAAAGAAACATGCATCTTATCTTACGACTTTGATCAAACTATGTGGTGGAAGCTAAGAAAGGTTCATGCGTGCAAAGGTCAAAGCCTGAAACCCATGTGATTAGCAACTAACGTAGTTTACGTTAATCGGCTAAATCCGGTCAGGCATGCAACAGCAGTCCTTGGAACCTACTAATCATAGCGACCGTAGCACACGCACACAAGTGAAAAGCCTGCCGGGCATTTCGTCGAGCAGGACGCAAGCAGGCGGAGAGAGAGGGAGCAGACGACGCCGCCGCCGCCGCGTACCTGTGAGTGCTTGATGCGCGTGGCGGTGTTGTCCCATGACACGACGGTGGCCTCGGGCGAGGCCCCCGCGACGGTGATGAAGTTCTTGGTCTTGGCGACGTGGACGGGCTCCCTGTAGACCCCCGGCGCGAGGCGGATGACGACGCGCGCCCGGTTGCCCAGCGGCACCGCGTCGACCGCCGCCTGCACCGTGGGGAAGGACTCCCCGTCCCCCTTCCCCGGCGGCGCCACCTTCAGAACCCGCCTCACCTGCTGCTGCTGCTGCGCCATGGCAAGCAATGGGAACGGGCGGGCGGATCGGTGGATGACGAAGGCTTCGGCTAGGCGCGCGTGGTTGGTGTAACAGGCAGGCAGGTGTTGGAGCCGCGTGGACCAGCGTGCAAAGGAGAAGAGAAAACCGGCGGGGGAGGGCTTAAATAGGCGGCCGGTCAGCGGTTTTGAATCTACACGTCACTGACGACCGCTTCTGTGGGCGGTGGTTGCCGTCAGCCAAACTCTAGAAGATTCTTGCAAGGGGCATTTTCTTTCAGCCGCGCCGCTAGCAACAGCTATTAGTTCAAACGAACCGTTGACGCGATTGGCTGACAGAGTGACAGATGCATGGGTCAATGTTTGTGAGGGGACGAGATGAGCATGTCTGGTAGTATGCGAATTCGCACTAGCCGGTAGCCAGGAGAAATCACAACTGCAAAGAGGCCAAAGCAAATCAATCTCACGCGTCTTTTCTTCTTCTCATGCGAAGGCCTCCAATGTCCATGCAAAGTAAAATCGATTGTTTGTATGTCTGACAACGGCCGTAAGAAACCCAACCTCTCAGGTTTGTATGTCTGAGAACGGCCGTAAGAATCCCAACCTCTCAGGTACTATGTGGATTTGGTGGTTAGTGACAACTTTGTATGTGTAACAAACAAATGTTCTTGGAGAAACATAATTTATGTTACGATAATGATACCCTTAGAGCGTCCGTCCTTTCGGATGGCACGGACCCGACTCGCGTCGCGCGCCCTCGCTTGTCATGCCTCGCGCCGGACTTTGTGAATGCTTGTTCAACACAATTGGGAAAAAGCTGAGGAATGGCTCGTCAGATGCATATGCCTTGCGTTAGGTTCACGCGGTGCCCTGTCCTGTCCTGTATGCACCTGATCGATTTCCTTTTTCCCTTTTCCATACGTCCATCTTTGACGTTCTTTTCTCTGCAGGATCAGAGCAGGACGGATTCCATGGACGCCCAAGATGACATTGCTGCCAACAAATTAAAGGAAAAGGAGAGCACACATCAAAAGCAACTGATGCCTCACGACACTGGAATCCTATACCAGACGGTGGCATTATTCACTGCTAAGCTAATGGTAGAAAGAGATAGTCACTCGTGCCCCTTTCTATTGGTCGGATTCCAAAGTCTCTTTACATCATGTTGAAAGGAAGCACTCTGTATATGTCCTCTGTAATGAGGCAGTCAGTTTTACAAATTACATGTAAGGATCATAACCTAAACTATGGTTAGTTGTATCTTCAAGACAGAATGACCGATTCTTAACTAAACATGATAAGATCATCTGCCAGGTGGAAAGTAGGCACGCTCTGTTTTCAATAGCAGAATAAAATTATGTACGGGTGCCCGCCCATGAGGATTCAGACATGCAGCGCGCAACTTGACACAGATTTCTGACCACAAGCAGAGTTTTAACGCTACAACTATTGCTGAACAACAGATAATGTTGCATGGGACGACCACGAGGTCCATGGCGACGCCTCGGGGCGGGGAGGGTTGCAGGGAACACGAGGACACGCGCCTCAGCATCAGCGACGGGAGCTGGCGGCGGGGAGTTCGCATGTGGTGCGCGGAAAAATCGTCGCCGCGAGCAAGTTGCCGCCGCCATGGACGATGGGCTGGGCTACTACGACGAGCTTCTCTTCTAGGAAGAGTGGGAGAACGCGGGCCACGCAAGTTTTCGAGCTATGGGCTTTCGGACAGGAAATTCTGAATCCACCTTAAGATCTCGGCCTTTCTTCTTCAGTTCTGAGAGAGAAGTTAAGCCCACCTAAACTAAAAATGACACTCATGAAACATTCTAGGTCCTGTTCGCTTGAACTTATCAGTCTGGCTTCAAATTGGCAACGGGGCTCCGATTCCCGATCCCCGACGGGGATTTCATCCATTTGGGGATGAAAACGAGTTGAATCTGCTCCGCGTGGGGACCTTAACGGGCGAAAGGCCAGCCCCGTCGGGTGAAGCAGGGATGGAGATGTTCTATAGCTCCCCGTCCCCGATACCCGCCGGGCCCCGAGAAAGCAAGCCAAAAGAAGCCCACCAGCGCCCCAGCCCAAGCCCAAAGCAGTGCTCCTCTCCCATCCCAAGCCGCAGATTGAGCGCTCAGGCGCTTCCTCGTCGTCCCCCCTCTCCCTTTCGGTCTTCCCCCACCGGCCACCGCTTCCCTCTCCCTTCCACTCTTCCCCACCGGCCGCCGCTTCCCTCTCTCTTCCAGTCTTCCCCATCGGCTGCTGCCCTCATCGCTCACTAAGGACCAGGACTCTAGGAGTTCAGGACCAAGCGCGAGTCCGCTCCTTCGGTCCCTTTCTCTCCCCCGTCACTTCTTCCTGCGGCCATGGCGCCATGCTCCCTCGGTTCCTGAATCCCAAAACTTTTGTGCTGTGGCTCCTTCCGTCGACTTCAGCTCTCCTGCGGCCCTGCTCCCTCGGTTCCCCGGCTCCGCTTTCCCTTGCCCTGCTGCTTTCCCCATGGCGACGCGGACGAAGCTACCCTTGACTTGCAGTCGGGTGCGTGGCACTCGTTGGGGCCCCACGACTCCAATTGGGGACGGGGACGGGAGAAAGACAGCCCCGATGTGGGGATCGGGGATGGGGAGTGGGGGAAATCGCATACATCAGGGACAGGGACGGCGTTCTAGTCCCCGCGGGGATGTCCCCGTTGCCATCTTTAGCCTGACTTTTCAGTCATGGTACAATATTTTTTCTCTCACAACAAATCAACAAACATTACTTTTCAGTTTAGCTTTTTAGCGAAACAAACAGGGCATCCCGTTGTGCAGGCAGGAAGGAATACCCGTGTCAGTACCTGTTTTTATATAGCACTATAAAATAGCATCCACAATATCGCCCACTATAACGATATTGGGCTTCTACCGCTATCGGCTATTGCTACAATATAATGGATAAAAAAAAATAACATGTTGAAACTTAACATTCGCTATTGTACTTGGTGGTTACTATTGCAAGCCGTTGTTGCCGTTGTTGGCCGCTATTCCCTACATAAATGGTACCAATTTTACTATTACTAATTAGAGGCACCATATTAACTCTTATAAGTCGCCATCTATCCCTTAATTAGGTAGATTCTAATTAGCATCTCCGATAATAGCCATTGGATCTATTGTTATTTATAAAGAAAATTACCCACCTCTGCCATTACGAAAAATACTTAAAGTAACCCCCTAATTTTGCATATAAATTACTCACCTCTGCCATTATAAAAGATAATTCAAAATAACCCTCTAAATTTATATATAAATTATCCATACTTGCCATCATGAAAAATAATTCAAAATAACCACTTAAAATTGTATCTAAATTACCCAAAAATAATTCACAATTACCCACTCACATTGCATCTAAATTACCCGCCTCCCTTAAATCTATATGTAGATACTAATATATGCTATTACAAAAAAGTCAATATTCATAAAGTATGAGACATATATATATACTTCTAAATTACAAACTTCTGAAATTAAATAATCACAATGCTATGTTTGACCATGTATATATGAGATATATACATTTCTAAATTACAAACTTCTACAACTATGAAATTAAACAACCACAATGCTATGTTTGACCATGTATACCAAGTACACATATATACATTAGGATAAATATTTATTTTAAAAGCTTATAAGCATGGAAAATGTTTAATTAACAAACCACATAGCAATAACATAACACTGATAATTTCCTTTAAATTATAATAGTACTCCCTAATAATGAATTTCATAATTTCTAAATTACAAACTTCTACCGCTATGAAATTAAACAACCACAATGCTATCTTTAACCATGTATACTAAGTAAACTTATATACAATATGATAAATATTTATTGTAATAGATTATAAGCATGAAAAATGTTTAATTAACAAACCACATAGCAATAACATAACACCAGTAATTCCCCATAGATTGTATTAGTACTCCCTAATAATGAATTTCATAAGTTATTTTAAATAACTTTATACATTTTAACTAAAACATTATGTCATATCAATATTTGTAATTTAATTTCACTCTATGATATATAAAATAATACTGCACATATGATTCTGTGATATAACAAATTCAACAAGTTCAGTGCTAAGGCGCAATATGAGTTTCAACTTATTTGTCGTGCAGAAAACAATATTACTAAGACCTAAACTCTTTTTAATAAAAACAATTTTTGAATGAAAAAAAAACTCTATAGTTTTTACTTAACATGTCGAAAGAATTGTACTTGGTTAAAAGTGGAAGGCTAAGCTATATTCGTGGAGTTACTGAAAGGGATGAAATAAGAGTTTATATATCTTATGGCTAGGTTTAAACTAAATACATGTCACACTAAAAAAAGATAAATACTAGAAATGCTAACCAGAGATCCTTAATGGAGCCTCCACATTACTCCTCACGAGACACAATAGGAAAATAAAATATAGATCCTAAAAATTTCTCACAAAAGTCTGACATATTTGATCATCAATTCGGTATAATCTAATCACCATGGATAATAATAGGTATTGGATCTATTCTATTTTCTAAATAATTTTCCACCTTTGCTAATACATAAAATAACATAAATTAACTCATGACTCTATATTTAAACTACCCACATATGCCATCTAAAGTAGACCTAAATTTGCATCTAATTACCCACGTACTCCTGTTACAAAAATAATTTATGTAACCAAATTTTCATCTCGTTACTAAGAAAATTAAATATCCTCTCAAATCTACATCTAAAAGGTAATCAATATCTTCTATTAAAAATTATTTAAATAATCATATAGAATGTAGATGTTTATATATTGCCCACTTCTATCAATATTAATATATTAAAATTTGATTAATGTAAGCATACACATTGTGTCAGCATGCATGAGCGATAAATATATATGTTATGTTTCATCAACAAAATTCCCTTAACAACTCATATACTATGGGGGTATGACCCCAGACACCCACATGACTATACATGGGCCACGCCGCCATGGAAGGCCCAGCTCACAAGATCAAGCCGCGCGGTGCACGGTACTGGTCGGCGTGCGCTGCAAGGCTATGTGAAGCATTCTTGATGACGAAGGAAGATCTGATCGGATATGCTACAATATCGTATTCCTGGTAAACACATATCATGTAACCGATCAGGATTAGATTCAACCGACATGTAACCCTACCCCCATGCTATATAAGATGAGCAGGGACCCCCTCGATTTCATCTCATTATAATATACAATCCACCAAAGACACATGACGTATGGTATTTGTTGGGCATTCTTAACGTCATTACCAAAAGTAGACTTAGTTTTCTAATTCTGATAACGGCGCCAAAAATGCCGAACCTATCCCTCATGCCACTTAAGCCAAGTTGTCATCCCCAGCATGACATGAGAGACGCGGTATTGAAATATGCAACTGCTCTTCTAAATAAATAATAAATAAGATCTGCAAGCTCACAGATTAATACCGATGTAGCATTTTAACCGGGAAGTATTCCAGGTATCGTTATTTATATTTTTACCACTGGGAAGGGATTACTAACATCAATGTTGATTATGGAATGGAATATAGGAATGAGTATCAATCATTGCATGTATAAGTGAGAGCATTCATCTATCTCTTGCATACAGGGGTAAGTGTCACATAAAATATAGATAAAGTATGAATGGTGACAAAGATAATTAATCTGATCAGCTAGCCACATATAATAATGATAAGCACCTCAACAGATATTCTAGCAAGTCATTAGCATGGTATTAGGACGAACTACAAGGATATTTCCTAAGTTATTCTTAACTATAAAGTCTAGCATATCATAGTTAGTGCAAGTACACTTGGCAATCATTGCGAGAGAGGACTACGCCCATGCATAGTGATATTATCAAGGAAGATGAGAAACATAGCAATCACTCCCCCGTAATAATGTTGCTCTGCCTGCCTTACACACGGGAGGGGGACTATATAAGAACCAACGAAGCTGTCACCATCGCGGACCACCCCACGATCCGGCATATAAGGTGCAATCGCAGATAAATATGGTCTAAGCACCACGCCTACACAATATTTATCATTTACCCATGGATCCGATGGATAAACGCTATACGATCCTAAACATGTATATAATTCCAATCTAACTAAGCCAAGCGTATAACTACGATAAACTAAGAACAATATAATTACAAACATAAACAAGTAGAGCATAGTCATAATCAATATATTGAAATAGAACAAAGTTATATTCATAATATTGAAGAACAAAGATGAACAATGAAGAACAGTAAAGGAATTACCAAGAATCCTCTTGACAGATCCGGAAACCAATCGAAGATTGACTCCTTCTAGTTCTAATCCTATGTAGCTATGCTATACTAGAGATCTAGTTGATGTGGTGGCTCTAGGGCTTGATCAGAGACTCTCCTCCTGAGATTAGGGATTGAAGAATTGAGAATGAGGGAGTGCCTCCTCCAGGGGCCAGTGGTCCTGCTTATATAGCCCCCTCAAGTGAACGTGGGCCGTCGGATCAAACCGACATTAATCGCACGGTTTTCCTTGATCCCTTAGGTCGGTGGAGCATAATCCGCGAGACGGAGCCTGATTGGCTCTCAGGCCAGGGCGGGCGCCCTAGGGAGCAGGGCGGGCGCCCTGCCTCCGGGCCCGTTCGGCCTCCCGTTCGATCTCGTGGCTTCTGGAGTCTTCTAGATGATAGAAAATCGGTGAACACGTTATTATCTCTATGTAAACCCGATGTGTGGGCCTTTCCTCCGTATTTTCTGATAACCCCCTGTAGAAATAGACAAACACCAAAACTCGTGGAATTCTATCAGATAAAACCCTAAGTCTAGGTGTTGGTTGCATTTGGATCCTTTTCTTTATTTATTTGATAACTATATTTGGTACTTAAGGACCGTCAACAAACTCCCCCAAGCTTACCTCTTGCTCGTCCCTGAGCAAGGATAGACTCATTATGGATCAGAAGTTGCTGCAACGCCTTTGAACATTGACGGTACATATGCTTTCAAATAAGGTCTCATCCCTGAGTTAGAGTAAACTGTCAAGACTTAAAACTTACTCATTTTACCTTTCACCATGGGGCTTGCAACCGTCACCTGCATCTTGAGTGGTTAAAAGATAGAACGGTCTAGTCAAACGCCATGTCTCTTATTCTTGATCAGCTATAGCTCTGGAGTTTTTTGCAAATTTTTCAAATAAAACTCAGAGATTCCTTGTATGACTTTCTCGGGTCTCTCTTTTGTGGTATTTCTGGATCCTTACCAAGGCAGTAATGGTATATGCCTTCTCTCTCAAAGTATGTGGTATTTATGGTATAAGGCGTAGTGACATTGCCTTCTCTCTCACCCTACTCTAATAAGGCTTTGATATCTGGAGCTCATAGGTGGGAGATACAGTATACATACTCATAGAACATTTATTGCATAGTCAAACCATGGATCCAGAGAAACAAGTCAATAAGTCAAATCAAGATGTGCATGTGTGGTGAATGAGTGGTGTATGGTGATAACAAAAGTCTAATGCTCTTTTTGAGGGAATACATACCTTTCTTGCTTTTTGAAACTTTTTAGGGGAATGAGATGCTCTAATTTTTTTTCTCTTTTTTTTTTCTCTCAGGTGGGTATCTTGTACCCCTAATTCTACTGTCGGACACTTGTCCATTTTTACCTCTCGTCTCACTTTTTCTTTCTTCGAGGTTTCGAGCACTTGCTCCTTTTTATTTCCTCGTTTCTATATATATTTTTTTTAGAGCAATCTCCCTCTTTTGAAAATATAGCAAGTGGTAGTAGAAATGACTTGAGCATTAACTTCACAGGGAATAACAGGAATGGGATAATGTTTTTGGCTATTCTCTCCCGGGTCAGGAGTAGAATAATTTTGGGTGAATCTGGAGATGGAAATGAGTGGATATATGTGGATGCGTACTTCTGGAGTAGAAGCAGCATGTATGAGTGAACGTGCAAGTGAATCTTGATTTTAACCACATGACAAGTTCCTAAGGGTCTACACAGCTTGACCACACTCAATGCCCATAAGCAGTAAGTAGTAAAAGTGCGGCTCCTAATCTAACAAGCATGTATATATGGCTGTGGTAGGAATTTAAACTCTCATCATACAGGAACTCATCATGCAACATTTTAAAGATTTTCAAAGATAAAATTCTCCAGAATTCTAGCATCTCTCGGAACAGATAAACAGCAGCTCAACCTTCCCATATCATATCCGTTAACAACTTAGACTTCAGATCAAGTTCTCTTCCCACTAGTTCAGGTTTAGAGCCAGTTTTAAATTATAACAGTTATGTCTAAACTAGAGAGAGAACAAATTTGAAAATTAGGCAGAGCAACTATTCATCATATCCATGCTAGAGTTTTATTTTCAAGATTCAGTTTAGCATAGCTACTTTATTTATTTATTAAACTAAGCAAATATATATAAACACAAAATATTTATTTGGGTTTTCATGATTATGCATCTTTTTATTTTAATAAAGCATAGGTATAAATGTAGATAAAAATACTTATCGGGATAAATGGGGGTGCTCTCCCCCAAGCTGGATCTTGACGTAATTTCTTCTGATGTAGCTAGCAGGTGCAGAGGTGTATTTGAATGTCGGCAGCACCCTGACAACGATTAGGGTATCCTCCGTCTGCTAGTCTTCCTGAATTCTGTGTAGCTCAAATAGACAACAAAGCTTCGTGGAACTTGATTAAGTGTTAGCATAAATATCTAGCCTTTATCATGTTTGAGCTTCCTTGATAAATGTCACTCTCTATTTTTATTTTCATTTTTATAGAACAGAAAAAATATATTATTATCTTTTTTTTATGCCACCACAGTGAATGTACTTATGGGTTTTATGCCACTCGCATACTCACATGGGGCTTACTGTTTTCAACACATTTTTTTTAGACAGAATGAACATGATTAACTGAGCAATAATTAAAGGGAAAATGATAACTACCAAGTTTACCTCTTGGCACGGCGTTCGGTGTTTTTAAGTCATCCGAACAGGACTTCTTTTCTTCTTAGTTGTCCTGGGATTTGGGTGGCGTAGACGGTGGTTCCGGCAGCGCCTCCTCTTCTTGTGTAACTGTCTTCGCTTTCCATACCCGACTTGGTGCTTCGGTCTCCTGTTGTGTATCCTCGGGCCTTATGACCTCTCCTTCATAGTCTGCCCATACGTCCTTGATGGTTTGCCTCTTTTGGTTACGGTTACGTCGCCTTCTTCTTGTCCTGACCTGCTTAGAATCTTCAACTATATAGTTAGGGTCATTAAAGTAGCGGCGTACCTTCTCAGAGGGGAAATGAATATGGACTTCTCCGGTTCCAATGTAGATGATTGCTTTGACGGTGCCTAGGAACGGTCTTCCTAGGATGATGGGTGGATCGTACTCGTCGTCTCCCATGTTAATGACCTGAAAGTCTGTTTGGACAAAATGATCGTTAATTTTAACAGGGACATCGGTTACTATACCTTCGACCTTTCGGGATGTCTGATCTGCCATCTGGAGCTGAGTGTATGTTGGTTTTAAGGGCATGGTTCCGTACAAGAGCTGATAGGTGACTGTGGCCATTATGTTGACGCTTGATCCAGTGTCGCAGAGCGCCTTCTGAAAGGAGTATCCATTGATTGAGCACTCAATGCTTGACATGCCTGGGTCGTCCTTCTTGATTAGGAATGGCGACTTGGGTCGTCGGTCTTGACCTCCTTGAACTGCAGTGACCATCTTAGCTGATTCGGTCCATCCTTGGTTGTTCTTGTTCTGCTTGTTCCTCCTGTTGGCCCTCTTTCTTGGTTCATATTGGGGTTGCTCTGGGATTTGTGTAATCTTGTTCTTGAAGGAAAACGTCTCCTTCCTCCCTTTGATGTTGAAGTTGATCTTCGCAGCGCTGGCGTAGATGACAGCTCCCGAGGTGTTCAAGAATGGCCTTCCCAGAATAACTGGTGACCTCTCATGGGACCCGGTCTCTATCACCACGAAGTCAGCTGGAGCATACGAGGTACCAACTCGGACACACATGTTCTTTAATATTCCTTTAGGAAAGCTTAGTGTCCGATCTGCAAGCTGCAAACACATAGTTGTTTCTGATAAAGGATATGTAAAGAATTTTTCATAGAGTACCCTGGGCATAATGTTGACGCTGGAGCCAAAGTCACAGAGTGCTTCTGGGAAGTCCACCATGCCGATGGAGATCGGGATGACGGGGCGTCCTGGATCGCCTCTCTTGACTGGCAGAAGGTCATTATGTACTCCGACAGCGGGATTACTCCAATAGTTACCTTGATAATTACCTGAGTAGTTAGGCCTCTGTTGATTCCAACCTTGATTTTGTTGAGGACGGTTGTAGTTGTTGTTGTTGTTGATGTACCTTGCATCCTCAAGCATCTTAGGGCAGTGATTGCCTGAGTGTCCAGTGTCTCCACATTCCTCACAAGTCATATGAGAGTCGTAGACGTTCAAGACTTCTCTTTTGTCTCCAGCTTTGTCATCGAGCTTTTTCATGAGTAGGTCTAGCTTTGTAGACAGCATGTCTACCTCCTTGAGCTGGTGCATACCTCCACCCTTCTTGCGTGTTTGGATCCTCTCTTCGTTCCAACCTTGGTTGGACGCCATCTTCTCCACAAGGGCTGTAGCTTGTGGTATGGTGAGTGATAGAAATGCGCCTCCAGCTGCAGCATCCATGGTCTCACGAGCACTAGTGATGAGCCCATGATAGAAAGTCTGCATAAGTAGCCAGCTTTCCATTCCATGATGGGGACATTCTAGGATGTAATCTTGAAAGCGCTCCCATGCTTCTGGAACGGATTCATCATGTTGTTGCTGAAAACTTGTAATCTTCCCACGGAGAGCATTGGTCTTGCCCATGGGAAAGAACTTAGCCAGAAAGTTCGTAGAGCAGAGTGCCCACGTAGTGTTCTTATCCTTCGTCGCGTAGAACCACTGCTTCGCTCTCCCCAATAGTGAGAATGGGAAAAGGCGAAGTAGTATGGCGTCTCTGGGAACATCTAATATAGTCAATGTGCTGCAAATCTCCAGGAAGTGTTGGAGATGAGCACTTGCATCTTCGTGCGGCTTCCCACAAAACTGGTTGGCTTGTACCATGTTGATGAGCCCTGGCTTGAGCTCAAAGTTCTCGTCGATGGCCGCGGCAGGTCCAGTGCGGATGTTGTCCGTAGTGGGAGCTGAGAACTCGCGGATCGTCTTGTTCGCCATGGCTGCGAACTCTGTTGACAAATTCCGGATGAAACTTCGGCGGTCTTCTGGATTGGATGAAGTGTTGCGTCGAAGTGTTGACTTCTTGAGCTTGGCTCTTGCCTTTCTGATTAATGCTTCGGGGTTGTCAACAAAATTTTCTGGAAGATGTCCTTTATTCATACATCACCCTGCAAAACAATAAGAATGGAAAAAAATACAGGGGTAAATCTGTATGGGAGAATTGATGATCTCAATCACTTAATGATGCGAATAATGACTCAAATTTCATATTCATTCCTTGTTAGTAAATCAACCTTCCCCGGCAACGGCGCCAAAAATGCTTGTTGGGCATTCTTAACGTCATTACCAAAAGTAGACTTAGTTTTCTAATTCTGATAACGGCGCCAAAAATGCCGAACCTATCCCTCATGCCACTTAAGCCAAGTTGTCATCCCCAGCATGACATGAGAGACGCGGTATTGAAATATGCAACTGCTCTTCTAAATAAATAATAAATAAGATCTGCAAGCTCACAGATTAATACCGATGTAGCATTTTAACCGGGAAGTATTCCAGGTATCGTTATTTATATTTTTACCACTGGGAAGGGATTACTAACATCAATGTTGATTATGGAATGGAATATAGGAATGAGTATCAATCATTGCATGTATAAGTGAGAGCATTCATCTATCTCTTGCATACAGGGGTAAGTGTCACATAAAATATAGATAAAGTATGAATGGTGACAAAGATAATTAATCTGATCAGCTAGCCACATATAATAATGATAAGCACCTCAACAGATATTCTAGCAAGTCATTAGCATGGTATTAGGACGAACTACAAGGATATTTCCTAAGTTATTCTTAACTATAAAGTCTAGCATATCATAGTTAGTGCAAGTACACTTGGCAATCATTGCGAGAGAGGACTACGCCCATGCATAGTGATATTATCAAGGAAGATGAGAAACATAGCAATCACTCCCCCGTAATAATGTTGCTCTGCCTGCCTTACACACGGGAGGGGGACTATATAAGAACCAACGAAGCTGTCACCATCGCGGACCACCCCACGATCCGGCATATAAGGTGCAATCGCAGATAAATATGGTCTAAGCACCACGCCTACACAATATTTATCATTTACCCATGGATCCGATGGATAAACGCTATACGATCCTAAACATGTATATAATTCCAATCTAACTAAGCCAAGCGTATAACTACGATAAACTAAGAACAATATAATTGCAAACATAAACAAGTAGAGCATAGTCATAATCAATATATTAAAATAGAACAAAGTTGTATTCATAATATTGAAGAACAAAGATGAACAATGAAGAATAGTAAAGGAATTACCAAGAATCCTCTTGACAGATCCGGAAACCAATCAAAGATTGACTCCTTCTAGTTCTAATCCTATGTAGCTATGCTATACTAGAGATCTAGTTGATGTGGTGGCTCTAGGGCTTGATCAGAGACTCTCCTCCTGAGATTAGGGTTTGAAGAATTGAGAATGAGGGAGTGCCTCCTCCAGGGGCCAGGGGTCCTGCTTATATAGCCCCCTCAAGTGAACGTGGGCCGTCGGATCAAACCGACATTAATCGCACGGTTTTCCTTGATCCCTTAGGTCGGTGGAGCATAATCCGCGAGACGGAGCCTGATTGGCTCTCAGGCCAGGGCGGGCGCCCTAGGGAGCAGGGCGGGCGCCCTGCCTCCGGGCCCGTTCGGCCTCCCGTTCGATCTCGTGGCTTCTGGAGTCTTCTAGATGATAGAAAATCGGTGAACACATTATTATCTCTATGTAAACCCGATGTGTGGGCCTTTCCTCCGTATTTTCTGATAACCCCCTGTAGAAATAGACAAACACCAAAACTCGTGGAATTCTGTCAGATAAAACCCTAAGTCTAGGTGTTGGTTGCATTTGGATCCTTTTCTTTATTTATTTGATAACTATATTTGGTACTTAAGGACCGTCAACAGTATTACGTCGACTTGACGGCCTGAACCTATCTAAATCGTTGTCTCTGCGTCTATGTCACCATCTAGTTCGTATCTCGTGCACCTCCACTGATTCATCTACTACCGTGGGCATACCCCCCGTAGACTGCCGACCATATTTTGTCGATAGTGGCGTGTCAGGTAAGGGGTGTGCGTGCTGATTCCATGGCAAACCAGATGGTCCGCTTTCTGAGCTCGATGGTCCTTCTCGAGCCTAGCCAGTCGTTCATGATCGGATCAATGACCTAGATCGTCAGCGCCAATGGCGTCAGGGAGATCATGGCAACAGTACAGAATCACCCTGTGCCGATCGTGCCAACATCTTTGAAAACATCAATCGACCTTGGCACCCTGCCGCTGGGTTAGGAGATCCATCGATCAAGACGATCTGATCGTATCCATCGATCGGGTCACAGACGGCTTAGCCGAATGCCTATCCCTCGTGGACTCGGGTTAGATCCATCTACTACGAGTGATGAAGTTTCTGCACTCTAAGGTCACCAAGCCTCTGCAGACGGCGATCTGCTCGTCCGCGCTGTCCATGGTGGCAAGATTCTGATCTGGTGATCACGGCCAATCCGCAAGGGCATATGGTGCAACGCCGGCCACTTCCTGCTACCAGCCTGCGCCTTGCCGACTATGAAGCCCTGACGGAGAACATGCCAAAGCCCTATCCCTTTGGGTAGGTGGGTGCAGGATCCACGTATCAAGACGCCGTCCAACACCTTTTCATCGACCACGCTGAGCGCGATCGCATCGATGACCTCTACAGGATTGTTCTGCCTAAGGCCGATCAGCCTACCCCCGTGGTGAACATGGTGGATATTCGCCAACTTTTGGATGAATCTCTCCACCCACCATCTTGGAGGAAAGCCCCGACGCATATTTCGAGGGCTCCACTAGAACTGCCTCTAGTTTCCCCCTTTCTCCTAGGGTTCGGGGGCGAGCTCTTCCATATCTGCCATGACAGCATCACCAAAGATGGCGATACCACCGATGAGTGCAATGCTCGCCTGGCGAAGAACACCGACCGCCAACGTTGCTGGAATGAAGAAGCCGCTCGCGTGGTCGATGGAAATCCGAGTGCCCCACACCATGTTTGTCATAACCTCGACTAGAAATTCAACATGGTGGGCAACTAACCGGTGGAGCCGATGTGAAGTGCTAACCTCATCGTCGCATTCAATGTGTTAGCCAGACTGACACAGACTCCAGAGGTTGAGAGGTGTAACACCCCGGTGTTACGCAAGCATTTGCATTGCAATCATAAGCATGACATGTCATATCATCCATAATCATATATGGTAAGATTATAACTTGAGTGAAATAAAAGCTTGGAAAATAGTATTCGTAATGTAATATGTTAATGTGCTAATTACCTTTCATCAAAATTGTGCAACTAAAAATTTTATATCACTTAGAATTATAGGTCAAATTTTTGGAGCAACTAAATTACTCAAAGTTTTGTCAAAAACTGGTTTCAAAAATGTTATCTGAAAATATTCAAAAATACTCCCTATTTAGCTTTTATTCTCCAATTCAAAATCTGTTGAGAATTTTTAGTTGGCCCCTTAATCAAAGTTGTAGAGAATTAAATTCTAAGCAACTTTTATTTTTGGGTCATTTCCAAAAAAGGTCTTTTTCTTGTTCAAAATGAGGTTTGAAAACTGTATTTGGATTTTGTTTGAAATTAGAAATTTGAAAAAAAATCAAAACCTAACCTAGCAGGCCGCCGCCTCGGTTTCGGCCCGCGGCCGGAAGCGGCCCGCCTCCGCACGCGCGCGCCCGCGCCCGCTCCCCGCCTCGGCCCGGCCCAGTCCGGCCTCTCTCTTCTCCCTCCCGCTCTCGCGCGCGCGGCTCGCTGGCGCTGCGGCAGAACGCGCCCGCCGCGTGGCGGCCGCATGCCGGCGACGCCCCCGCGTGGCCGCCCGTGGACCCCGCGCGCGCTCCGCCTCAAATCATCACGCGCATCCGGTCTCCAGTCCACTCACTGCCTCGCTCGCTCCCTTTCCCTTTCCTCCGGAGAAACCGAGCGGGAGCGCCGCTCGCCACCGCACGTCCTCGCCTCCACCGTCGTGTTCCGACGTCGGTGAACCACCACCGCTTGATTGCTCGTGCACGGAGCTCCGCCACCTTCTCCTCTCCTCCGAACGGACCTCCGTTTGCCTTGTTCGCCTACGGTAAGGCTCAATCGAGCTCTTCCCGCTGCGCCACCACGACGGGGCCGCCGAACTCGCGCTCCGTCCATCGTCTCCCTCGCTCCCTCTCCATCCCCCTGAGCCTCTCGCTCTAGTTCAATTTCTCCTCGCGGACTCTGTGCGCGTGCTCGCTGGTTGGGTCGTGGCCGGAGGTGGCCGTTGGCCGTCGGCCACCGCCACGCTGTCGCGGTTCCGAACGCCGACGAGGCCGCCTCTGTTCTCCCCCCTTCGGTCTTCACTGGGCCACCGCGCCTGTGGGCCGCGCCTCCGAGCGGGCCGGCTCGCCTTTTCCCCCCACGCGCGATCAGGCCGAAAACGGCCACGGGCCGGCCCAATATCATTAACGAAAAATCATTTTCTGTTTTCTTTTATTATTCATGGTAAAAATACTTTGGAAAATGTTTTTGTAGTCATTTCAGCTCCAAAAATTGTGAAATAAATTTCTATGGACTCATTGGAACCAGATCTACAATATAAAAATATTGCATGTCAATATTTCATTACTTTTCTGTAGTGTTTTAATTAATCCTTGAAATTGGTGTTTTCTTGAAAAATTGATAATAAATTATAGAAAAATTAGAAAAATGTGGTTCCAAGTTTGTTAATCTTTTTGTACAATACACTTGCTAGGAAAATTATGTATCATGTCTGTTCTGTAGAAAAATTTTTAGGTGTAGTTCAAATGCTTTCTATTACTAATATTTGTTATTTTTGTTAATTAAATAAAGGTAAATAAAACATGCAAGTAATAATTTTTCTACAGTGATTGTTTACTGTGTAGAAAGTAGGAAAATTTCTAAATCTGTTGTTTGATACTTTTCATAGTGCAAAGTATTTTCATGCTCGCTTTTAGGCCTTAGCTTGTTATTTTTGTATAGACAGTTCTAGTAATCCAAATGCAATGAAAATTTTGTGGCAGGCCAGTATTGATGTTAGTAACCCACTGTAATTTTCTAAGATTTTTCTGTGCTACCAAAATTTGAGTTGCTGTTCAAGCATAGTGCTAACTAGGGTTTACATTCAACCTTTAATGCAAGATTAGTTAGTAAACTATGCTTTGGTGTATCTTTGAAGCATCTTGAGTGTCAAGGTGCCTTTGCATGGTAGAGAATAGTGGTGGTAGTTCTTGAGTACATGTTCTTGGATGACGTAGACTACCTTGTAGAAGAGTCGTACGTTTCACGCAATCCAAATAAAGTAACATGCTCATTACATCTCATTCATCATCATCATCTCATGTCATCCCTGCAATGCACCTAGGCATGAGCACTTATAATTCTACATCATACAGGATCACAGGAAGCGAACCCGGTAGCAGTTCCCGAGGACCCGGAAGAGTAGTCCGAGGTTCAAGAGCAGGAGTCGACCGAAACCGAAGAGGAGGTCGGTGAAGATCTTCTAGAGTGCCCCGACCACCGTCCGAGCTCTTTTGAGAGAGGCAAGCCCCGGAGCATTTCTCTCCCGGTTTGTAAATAATTTATTATTGACTTTACTTAATTTGATGCATTACGTTTAGGAGTTGTTTGCAAACGTTGCTGCATTATACCTTGTTTCACCTTCCTTTACCCGATCCTTGTTACCCTAGTGTCCGCGGTAAAAAAAATACTTAGTTTGCTTAGATCGGTAGAAGTCGGGTGATTGCCTGTCATCCGCGAGTTATAGGGGATTACTTGAATCTATGTGAAAGTATGTCATATGAGAATAACTAAGTGTCGAAATGAATCTGAGACCGGACGGAAACTTGCAGGGTTTTGGACTGTAGTGTTTTCCGTCTGTGTCGATTAAGGACCGACCGTTGTTGGGCCTCGAGTCATGTTGAACGCATGCCTCACATTTAGCTGGCCGAATAATGTACCTTTCGACTGCGAAGCTGGGAGATTATTCGAGCCGAGTGGATTGCCCGCAACGCACTGTACTGGAGCAGTAGTGGCAGGATACGGGGGCGCGATGATAAGGCCAAAGAGCAGTCGGGCGGCCCCCGGGTACATGTGGTTCCTGGCAAGCTCGCGACTTTACCTGAATAGTTGACTCGGTGACCAATACCTCACTTTAGCGGGTGAGTGAGGTTTGTGTGAGGAATAAATTACCAGCTGGTTAATAATCGATTCGAATCGCCATCGTTCACTGGATAGTGAACACTTGACTTGAGCTACTTCATCGTAGTAATGATTATGAAACACTTGGATAGTTATGTGGAAAATGATATGATAACTATTTGCTAATAATCATTGGTAATCCTTACTTGCTTAATTACATGTTACTCTAGCACAAGTGCAAACATAATTGACAGGGTAATAAAGATTAAAATACTGCATGCTTTTGGAAAAGAATTGTTAAGTTAAAAATGCTTTTCTTGCAAATGAGTCAGCTACCCCAACAGAAAGCCTACCATGATCCTTGGTGTCATTTTATTTTGGTTCTGTCGGGTAAGTCTAGCTGAGTACCTTCTCGTACTTAGGGCTTTGTTCCCACTTGTTGCAGATGGGCAGATGTATTACGACTACTGTATCAACTGCCTCTATCCTACGATGGGCGAAGCTTAGGACCATGGGCAATGGTCATCCGCTACTTCTCGTCTGATGCTTTTGCTGGAGATGATCACAAGCTGGCACTTTATTTCAAACACTGTGTGTGTGTGCGTGATTTGAACTACTGCTTTCGCTACTTTTATTCGAACCTGGTTTGTAATAACTATGTTTAAACTCCGATGTATTTTGTGCCGCAAACTTTTATGTAACTGTTGACGGTTCTTAAGTATCAATTTTAATTATCCAATAAATAAGGAAAAGGATCTATATGCAAGCAACACCTAGAATTAGGGTTTGATCTGACAGAATTCCACGAGTTTTGTTGTTTATCTGTTTCTGCAGGGGGTTATCAGGAAATACAAAGGAAAGGCCCACACGTCGGAATTACATAGAGATATTAACGTGTTCACCGATTTTCTATCATCTAGAAGACTCCAGAAGCCACGGGATCGAACGGGAGGCCGAACGGGCCCGGGACCAGGGCGCCCGCCCTGGACCCTGGGGCGCCCGCCCTAGGTCTGCAACCAATCAGGACGAGTCTCGCGGATTATGCCCCACCGACCTAAAGGATCAAGGAAAACCGTGCGATTAATGTCGGTTTGATCCGACGGCCCAGGTTCACTTGAAGGGACTATATAAGCAGGACCCCTGGCCCCTGGAGAGGAGAATCCAAGTCCATTATTTTCATATTTTCCAGAGAGGATTCAGAGAGAGAGGTTCCCTTAGGGTTCCCACCTCATTAGGGCTTAGCATCCAATGTGAGATTAGACTTAGTTCTTCTAGATTGAGAGAGATAGAGTGGAGGTATAGATCGAAGGAAGCCCGGCCTGTCGGTGACTACTTCGAGGTTGTACCTGCAGGATCAAGTTCTCCTAACCCGAGGCTTGCTCCTAGGATTCTTCAGTATTTCGACTTCTAAATTCTAGTAAGTTCTTTGTTTTATTGTTCTTTGGTTTATGAGTTTACTTTAATCTCTTCGCATAGAGTTTAGAGTAATCATCTCTAGCGTAAACGAGGTGTTTGGGCTAGGATACTCATAGATATCCCCTGTCTAGCCGGACCGTGGTAGTAGCGAGGAACGTGACATTTCCGTAGCTACCTTTGTATTCCATATCCCGTTAGCAGGATCGATAGGGTTTATAGGTGCGGGTCGAACATCCTTTGAGGTGTCTAGATTCCGTGAGCCTCCCCAATAGAGCAGTAGATCATCCTTACCAAGGTTAGAACGAGAGTGCAGTTGCAGTCTTCTCTATACATCGCTCACATCAAATCACAGTGGTTGTAGCCTAAAGGTTAGTAGTAATAGATTTGGTTAGTCAGATGCACGCTTTCTCCTAGTGGTAAAAAAATAAATACGATACTCTGGATAACATCCCGGGTGAAGTGCTCACCGATATCCGTGCGCTTGCGGATCATTTCCTAATTGCGTTACCAAATATCAACAAGCATTTCTGGCGCCGTTGCCGGGGAGAAAGACGGTTTGCTGAGATAACCTTGAATCTTACTACTAGCTTGTACCTATACTTTTATCTTTCTTTATCTTTTTATTCCTTATCTTTTCTTTATTCTTACCTTATGGAGAACCAAGATTCTAAATCAATCTATCAATTTGCAACACCTTCGGAAACTGACCTTTTACCATGGGAGTCATCACAGCCTATCCAAACACCCCAGTATAGGTTAAGTTCAAGGTTAATTGCCATGATTGAGAACCTATCCTTTTCGGGAAAGGAAGACGAAAATCCTTACCTTCATATTAGAGATCTTTTAGAATCTGGTCCAAAACTCAATATTGAAGACCCTATTCTCCTTTTTCATTTCTTTCGAGGTCTTCAGAAAGATCATAAATAAATGCTACATACAATGTCTAGAGGTTCTTTCTTTCGTATCCCTACTGATGAAGCTAGAGCGATCCTAGATAGAATCCTAGAAGCTGAGATGGATAATACCCTCCATGATGAAACCTACGAAGCCGAAGTAGACACTCTGCCGAATTCTTCACCTACTTCAGCTATCCCAAGTTTTGAGCCACAAAAGGAAGAAATTCCACCACCTGATTTCATGCTGGATATAGAATCCGATCTTTTTTCCGATTTTGGAAACATTTCAAACTACCATTCTATAGACAAACCCCAAAGCGGCCATTATAGCATTTGTTTACCAAGTGAATATCAATTGAGAGAGCTTATCTCAGTCATGAGTAGCGAATGGTTGGAGGAGTCAGAGCTTTCCTCTGAAGTGATCCGTTTGGATACACCTCCTATCACTATACGCTGTGCTTATGATTCTGATCAATTTGATGCTCTCTATAATCCTGTTGTGGGGATCAATATCATGTCTGAAGCTTTTGCACTTAAATTATTTGGAAAATTAATTTTAACCCCCACAACAAAGTTCATGAAGGAATCTTCGGGACGATTGGTCCCCAGTCTTGGAATTGTGAATGTCCTACCCTTTATGGTAGAAGGCTCCATGATTCATTTGAACTTTTATATCTTTGATACATGTGACTTCGACCTGTTGATAGGACAACCATTTAGAAGACTCCTTTATGAAGGTCAAACTAGAAAGCTACACATTTCTTTTGGAAAGGATTTTAAATTCCCTATGACAATTTCTCACTCCTTGAATAATAAGATCGAGTCATCTCTTTTGCTTGATCCTATGGAAGAGGTAAAAGCTGCGTCTCTAGAGCTTTTAAATGAATCAGACTTAGAAGAAGAAGCCACTTTCTTCATAGAAGAGGAAGCTGAACCTTCTGAACCTGAACCTTTAGATGAGTTTGCAGAAACACCCAGACCTCCTATAGAGCTTAAAACTTTACCACCCGGTCTTATCTATGCTTTCCTAAACAATAATCCAGAGTTTCCTGTGATCATTAGTAATAAACTCACTCTGGAACAAACTCTGCGATTAATGACCGTTTTAGAAAAACATCACTCAGTCTTTGGCTACTCACTCCAAGATCTTACAGGAATCAGTCCTATGATTTGCACCCATCGCATTCCGACAGATCCTTCTGTTTCACCTTCTCGGGAACCCCAACATAGACTCAACAACGCGATGAGAAAAGTAGTTAAAAAAGAAGTTATAAAGTTGCTGCATGCAGGGATTATATATCCTGTGCCGCATAGTGAGTGGGTGAGCCCTGTTCAAGTTGTGCCTAAAAAGGGAGGCATGACTGTTGTTACAAATGAGAAGAACGAGCTAATTCCGCAACACACCGTCACAGGGTGGCGGATGTGCATTGACTATAGAAAACTGAATAAAGCCACGAAAAAGGATCACTTTCCTTTACCTTTTATAGATGAGATGTTAGAGCGGTTAGCGAACCATTCGTTCTTCTGTTTCTTAGATGGATATTCAGGGTACCACCAGATCCCGATCCATCCTGATGATCAAAGCAAAACTACTTTTACCTGTCCATACGGAACTTATGCTTATCGTAGAATGTCTTTTGGGCTATGTAATGCACCAGCTTCTTTTCAAAGATGCATGATGTCTATATTTTCTGATATGATTGAAGAGATTATGGAAGTTTTCATGGATGATTTTTCTGTTTATGGAAAAACTTTTGATAATTGTCTTGAAAACTTAGACAAGGTTTTGCAAAGATGCAAAGAAAAGCACTTAGTCCTTAACTGGGAAAAATGTCATTTTATGGTTAGGGAAGGAATAGTGCTAGGACACCTAGTGTCTGAAAGAGGTATTGAGGTAGATAAAGCTAAAATTGAAGTAATAGAACAACTACCTCCACCTGTGAATATAAAAGGAATTCGAAGCTTTCTTGGCCATGCTGGTTTTTATCGCAGATTCATAAAAGATTTTTCATTTATTGCTAGACCACTCACTCTTTTGCTAGCCAAGGATGCTCCTTTCGAATTTGATGATGCATGTTTAAAAGCTTTTGAATTATTAAAGAATGCACTCATCTCTGCACCAATCATTCAACCCCCTGATTGGTTGTTGCCTTTTGAAATTATGTGTGATGCTAGTGATTATGCTGTGGGGGCAGTTTTGGGGCAAACAAAAGACAAGAAGCATCATGCAATTGCTTACGCCAGTAAAACTTTGACAGGAGCTCAACTTAATTATGCAACCACTGAAAAAGAGCTTCTGGCTGTTGTCTTTGCCATTGATAAATTTAGATCTTACTTAGTAGGAGCTAAAATAATTGTTTACACTGATCATGCTGCACTAAAATATTTGCTCACTAAAAAAGATGCTAAACCTCGCCTAATTAGATGGATCTTGTTACTCCAAGAATTTGACTTAGAAATAAAAGATAAAAAGGGAGTATAAAATTCTGTTGCTGATCACTTGTCTAGAATGCACTTTAAGGATCCACAGGAAACACCCATTAATGATTCACTCCGGAACGACATGCTCTATGGAATCAACAGGTCTGACCCCTGGTATGCAGATATTGTTAATTTTATGGTTTCAGGGTATGTACCACCAGGAGCGAATAAGAAGA
The DNA here is from genome assembly GCA_038087645.1 of Saccharum hybrid cultivar R570. NCBI lineage: Eukaryota > Viridiplantae > Streptophyta > Magnoliopsida > Poales > Poaceae > Saccharum > Saccharum hybrid cultivar. The sequence continues at coordinate 7,811,579 of JAQSUU010000005.1, read as the reverse complement.
AGCTTATTCAAGAAAGTCGTTCACACATATGGAATGAGCCATACCTCTTCCGAGTATGTGCTGATGGCTTACTCAGAAGGTGTGTGACCACTGAGGAAGGGTGGAAGATCATCGACAGATGCCATTCATCACCATACGGAGGTCATTATGGAGCATTCCGTACACATTCAAAGATCTGGCAATGCGGATTCTATTGGCCTACAATGTATGAAGACACAAGGCAATATATCAGAAGATGTGGGCCATGTCAAAGGCATGGAAACATAAATACAAGAGTTGCTATGCCACTCACCAACAACCTTCAGATTAAGCTCTTTGATATTTGGGGAATAGACTACATGGGTCCATTTCCTCCATCAAAGAAGTGTGAATTCATCTTGGTGGCAGTTGACTACGTCTCCAAGTGGGTAGAAGCACTATCTTGCAAACGTGCCGACAATATTAATTCAAAGAGGATGTTTGAAGAGATTATATTTCCAAGATTTGGAGTCCCTAGGGTGGTGATAAGTGATGGGGGATCACACTTCATCGACAAACGCTTTGAGCATTATCTAGCAAAACATGGAATCCGTCACAACGTTGCTACCCCATATCATCCTCAGACAAGTGGCCAAGTGTTGGGCATTCTTAACGTCACTACCAAAAGTAGACTTAGTTTTCTAATTCTGATAACGGCGCCAAAAATGCTAAACCTATCCCTCATGCCACTTAAGCCAAGTTGTCATCCCCAGCATGACATGAGAGACGCGGTATTGAAATATGCATTTGCTCATCAAGATAAATAATAAAAGGGATCTGCAAGCGCACAGATTAATACCGATGTAGCATTTTAACCGGAAAGTATTCCAGGTATCGTTATTTATATTTTTACCACTGGGAAGGGATTTCTAAGTATCATGGTTGATAATGGAATGAGAATATGGAACTGAGTACACATCATTGCAAGGAAGATGAAGAACATAGCAATCACTCCCCTGTAATAGTGTTGCTCTGCCTGCCCTATACACGAGAGGGGGACTATATAAGAATCAACGAAGTTGTCACTATCGCGAACTACCCCACAATCCGGCATATAGGGTGCAATCGCAGATAAATACGGTATAGACACCACGTCTACACAATAATTATCATTCACCCACTGTACACATGGATAAACGCTATACGATCCTAGGCATGTATATAATTCCAATCTAACTAAGCCAAGCATATAACTATGATAAACTAAGAACAATATAATTGCAAATATAATCAAGTAGAGCAAAGTCATAACCAATATATTGAAATAGAACAAAGTCATATTCATAATATTGAAGAACAATGATGAACAATTGAAGAACAATAGAGGAATTACCAAGAATCCTCTTGACAGATCCGGGAACCAATCGAAGATTGACTCCTTCTAGTTCTAATCCTATGTAGCTATGCTAACTAGAGATCTAGTTGATGTGGTGGCTCTAGGGCTTGATCATAGGCTCTCCTCCTGAATTAGGGTTTGAAGTATGAGACGAGGGCCTCTCCTCCAGGGGCAGGGGCCTTGCTTATATAGCCCTTTCGGATGAATCTGGGCCGTTGGATCAAACCGACATTGATCGTGCGGTTTTCCTTGATCCTCTAGGTCGGTGGAGCATAATCCTCGAGGCGGAGCCTGATTGGCTGAGCCAGCAGGGCGGGCGCCCTAGGGACTAGGGCGGGCGCCCTGTCCCCGGCTCTGTTACGCCTCCCGTTCGTTCTCGTGGCTTCTGGACTCTTCTAGATGTAAGATAATTACGTGTTCGGTTAATATCCCGTCATTAATCCGACATGTGGGCCTTTCTTCCGTATTTCCTGATAACCCCCTGCAGAAATAGATAAACAGCAAAACTCGTGGAATTCTGTCAGATAAAACCCTAAGTCTAGGTGTTGGTTTCATTTGGATCCTTTTCTCTATTTATTTGATAGTTATAATTGATACTTAAGGACCATCAACACCAAGCAGAGACTTCCAACAAGCAAATCAAGAACATTCTTCAGAAAACAGTAAATGGGATGGGAACAGCATGGAAGGAAAAGTTACCCGATGCACTCTGGGCATACCGGACAGCATACAAGACCCCAATTGGAATGACCCCATACCAATTGGTGTACGGGAAGACTTGCCACTTGCCTGTTGAACTAGAGTTCAAAGCACACTGGGCCATAAGAAGATGGAATATGGACCTAGATGTTGCTGGAGATCATATAAGAATGCAACTATCAGAATTGGAAGAATGACGAGAGAAAGCATATCACAATTCGAAGATCTACAAAGAAAGAGTCAAAAGATGGCATGACAAGAGGATCAAGAAGAAGGAGTTCTCACCCGGAGATAAGGTATTACTTTTTAATTCCAGGGTGAAGCTTTTCGGGCATGGAAAACTCCAGAGTAAATGGGAAGGACCATACAAGGTAGTCAATTCATCATCCCACGGAGCTATTACACTTCAAAACGACGAAGGTACGTTATTCAAGGTAAATGGTCAACGTCTTAAATTATTTTTAGAACCCAATAAAGAATTAGAAGAAATAGACGTGATCCATTTTTACCTTCCGATGGAGAATTAAAGCCCGACCTTTTTAATCTGACGTTTTTGGGCCACGTATATATTTTTCGGGATAAAAATACTTCTAGAAACACGCTCGAGCAAGCGGGCCCGCAGAGGAGGCAGGCCCAGGGCGGGCGCCCTGAGGATGAGGGCGGGCACCCTGCCCTGGTGTCCCCTCGGCCCCGGCCTCTTCCGACGTGCTTTCCTCATCTATGGTTATCCAGAAAATTCCGCGAATGGGTTGTTACGCACGCCCGGCAGCGGGATGGATCTATGGAAACCCTAGAGGCACTTTTTGACACCTATATAAACAGACCCCTGATGTCAGCTTTCAACACCAATTCATTCAATCCTTCTCTCCTCCTCAATTAGAGCTTGTCTAGTTCCTTGCTTCTCCAATGGCCGACAAGACCCACCGCAACTGGGAGATCGTCCCTTACGACCTCAACCGCAAGCCCAAGGATGACCCCGACGCCTACGTCCCGGCCAACACAGAGCGACAGCTAGCAGCCCCACCATCAAACCAACGCAGCTCAATCTCATCCTACTACGCCCAACCAGTTCTTACTGCACCACCGCAGCCCCTTCTTCTCAAGGGACCGTCGTCCAAGCAAGAAGCCATCGTCAAGGTACCAGCTGGCACGAAAATCCTGCCACCTAAACCCACTGAGCGGGTTGTAGGCGTCAAGACCAACCGGAGCGGCGAGATTAGCAGCGTCCACTACACTACAGAGAAGGAGAGGCCCCGCTTCGAAGGAGTTAGGATAGCAAAAGTTCGCTTCATCCCACCAAAGGAAGCTCCTAAGCACGCTCTCAATTCGTTTGAGACACCACCGAAGTGCCGCAGGACCATAGCAGATGTGGATGAGGACATCAGGACAGCAAATAGACATATTATGGAACTTCAGTCCACAGTTAGCTCCCTTAGTAGGCAGGTCTCCAACCTGAACACTACTGTGCTCGCGCTTAAACGTGACCTTTCTGATGCCCTTGCTAGGATCAGGGATTTAGAGCAACACTGAGCTATCTAGATTAGACCTTGAGGCAGTGTGTCTTAGTCTTCATCATTAGATTCAATTAGATTCAATTTAGTTTAGATTAGTTCGCTTCATTAGTCAGTGTAATAAATGCCTCAAGACAAATAAAGATTATTATTATTATGCCTCGTGTATCTCCACTTTATTTTTATGCAAGAAAGCAGGAAACAAGTATGGGGGAATCCCCTCGACATGGTAAAAGCACTTCGATTGCACCACTCCACGATTCAGGTACATACTCTGCACGCTTTATTTACATATATACAAATACATATTGGGCTGTGTAGAATATTGTTCCTAATATGATAATTTAAAAAGACAAAAATATTTTTAATCATGATCAATCTCACTCTGTGATATTTCTGAAAACCTGCATTTATTGAAAATCATTTTGAAAACCATGTGTTACTCAAGTCATTGTGGAATGTGAGATGGTAGAATATGAGTATCTTATTCTTGAAATCTTTGTCGCTTGGAGATCTTCTTTTCAAAAAACTTCAAAAATATAGCTACCATCCTCAATATTTTATATGCCTGATAAACCTAAAAAATATTAATTTGCTTTGTATTGAGTTTGTGCAAAACGAGTTAGACCCTTGTTGAGAGATTTATCATGCTCCCAAGATCAAGACATTTTTATTCAGAAAGATTCACTCTTCCGAAGTATTATTGCATTAGAGGCATGGGCTATGCAAAAATATATTTCGAGGAAATAAAAAGGAGCAAGTGCTCGACAACCTCGCAGAAAAATGGACAAGTGTCCGGAAGTAGAATTAGGGGTACCTCAGTATCCACCTGAAAAAAAATGAGATGATAAAAATATATATGGTAAAAAGAAAATGATAGCCCATGGTCCCTCTAATAAGCAATATGCCAGTAAGAGTTGACAAGTTTTAATTTTCAAAGTCTTTGATCTAAGAGTATGGCATTCCTCTCCTCGGATCCCGTTTTGACCCAGGCAATATATGCAAAGTAAGTATGCTTGAGAATTTCTACAAATTAAAACAGCCTCAGTGAGATATACAAAAGATAAATGAGTGATCTGAGAGCCCCTATGAGGATAAAGGTATGCTAAGTTTTCTATTCAAAAATATATAAAAACTCCAAGTGACAGGATGAGAAGAAAGGATCTCTACTTCAACCATATATTTCCCTGACTACAGTGCACAGTGGACATTCACAACACCCTGCAGGTATAAAAAGAATGCTTTACAATGTTTCAACCCCAGTTATTTTTCTGAACCATCCTTTTCTCGAGGACGAGTAAAAGCCTAAGTATGGGGGTGTTTGTTGACGGTTCTTAAGTATCAATTTTAATTATCCAATAAATAAGGAAAAGGACCTATATGCAAGCAACACCTAGAATTAGGGTTTGATCTGACAGAATTCCACGAGTTTTGTTGTTTATCTGTTTCTGCAGGGGGTTATCAGGAAATACAAAGGAAAGGCCCACACGTCGGAATTACATAGAGATATTAACGTGTTCACCGATTTTCTATCATCTAGAAGACTCCAGAAGCCACGGGATCGAACAGGAGGCCGAACGGGCCCGGGACCAGGGCGCCCGCCCTGGACCCTGGGGCGCCCACCCTAGGTCTGCAACCAATCAGGACGAGTCTCACGGATTATGCCCCACCGACCTAAAGGATCAAGGAAAACCGTGCGATTAATGTCGGTTTGATCCGACGGCCCAGGTTCACTTGAAGGGACTATATAAGCAGGACCCCTGGCCCCTGGAGAGGAGAATCCAAGTCCATTATTTTCATATTTTCCAGAGAGGATTCAGAGAGAGAGGTTCCCTTAGGGTTCCCACCTCATTAGGGCTTAGCATCCAATGTGAGATTAGACTTAGTTCTTCTAGATTGAGAGAGATAGAGTGGAGGTATAGATCGAAGGAAGCCCGGCCTGTCGGTGACTACTTCGAGGTTGTACCTGCAGGATCAAGTTCTCCTAACCCGAGGCTTGCTCCTAGGATTCTTCAGTATTTCGACTTCTAAATTCTAGTAAGTTCTTTGTTTTATTGTTCTTTGGTTTATGAGTTTACTTTAATCTCTTCGCGTAGAGTTTAGAGTAATCATCTCTAGCGTAAACGAGGTGTTTGGGCTAGGATACTCATAGATATCCCCTGTCTAGCCGGACCGTGGTAGTAGCGAGGAACGTGACATTTCCGTAGCTACCTTTGTATTCCATATCCCGTTAGCAGGATCGATAGGGTTTATAGGTGCGGGTCGAACATCCTTTGAGGTGTCTAGATTCCGTGAGCCTCCCTAATAGAGCAGTAGATCATCCTTACCAAGGTTAGAACGAGAGTGCAGTTGCAGTCTTCTCTATACATCGCTCACATCAAATCACAGTGGTTGTAGCCTAAAGGTTAGTAGTAATAGATTTGGTTAGTCAGATGCACGCTTTCTCCTAGTGGTAAAAAAATAAATACGATACTCTGGATAACATCCCGGGTGAAGTGCTCACCGATATCCGTGCGCTTGCGGATCATTTCCTAATTGCGTTACCAAATATCAACAGTAACTTATGACGGTGACCGCTAAACTTAGTACGATCTTGGCTGTTATGTGAAATGGTTTGAAATCCGTCGGGATTTCACGGACTACCGGGTTATACGGGCTTAAGTTTGTTAAATCGTCCTCTCATTGGATGATTTTCCTACTTAATCTCGTATAATTGGGCGGTTCTGTTACAGCTGGCATCGGAGCAGGTTTAGCGTGATTACTGTTCATAAGTGTATTTAAAACAAAATTTTGTTTAAAAAATGTGATTTTCAAACTAGCAGTGTGCCAGTGGTCATATCCTGTATGCCCAGTTAAGGACTCTAGGTGGCTATTTAAGTACTAACTTGGGGTTCTTGCACCATATTTCTCTTTCGTTGCTCATACGGCGTGCTATTGTATGAGTGCCACTTAATTGAGTGGTAATGTATGGATCAGTTACCTCTACGCTTTGGTAAGTGTGAGCTGTGAGAGCATGATCGGATACACCGCCGATCTAGGGAGAGTGCTTATATGATACTAGAATAATTACATGTTCTACACATGTTTTTATGAAAGTATCGCATGTGTGGGTGTTCCGTCCGTTGAGGCGATGCCGTCAATAGGACGATGTGTTTGGGTAGATACTACCGTTGTACACGCATCTGGGGATTCGTGTAGAGCGTGTAGGTAGATTTACTGCTTTCATGCATTCATGGGAAATGGGCTGAAATGAATTTTCTACAGGTACATAACAGCGTTTTTCGTGTAGAACGAATTAGTTACGTATATGAGGGATCGTTTGTATGCCACCGAATTCATCGTTAGATGTCCTTATTTTCTAAGTTTGTGAGAACGGAAGACTCGTGCATGCATCAAATTGCCTGTGCATTTCATTCATAACATGCATTTCCTCCCCTTATAAAAGGATTATCCCATTTTGATAAAAGTGACATCAACTTAAAATATGTTCTCACCGGGTAATTAAAACTTGTGCTACAGATGGCCCGCATGAAGCAGATTGCCCGTAAGTCCACTGGCGGAAGAGCACCCCGTCGTCAGATGGCCCCACAGGAGCGCCGTAGCACGGACACTTTCCTAAGCGAGTTTGGCATGCCCACCTTGCTTTGGAGAGTGCTCCATGATGTGGGGTACCCAGAGGGTCAAGAGCCGGTGTACTCTTAGAGTGAGAGCCAGCTAGCTGAGGATGGACTTGCCGTAGTGGAAATCACCGTCCCTGCTCTTGGTGATGCGCCAGAATGGGATGGTTGGCATTTGGAGTTTGAAGGACGCACTCCAGTTGAGGGTGCAGAGGGCGTAGCCTTTTGCGTCATCCGAGACATAATGAGCAGGTTTTCCAATGAGTTGGCAGCCGCTTTAGCCGGTACTTTCCCGAGAGATGATCCTCGTGATGCCATTTGGGTGCAACTGCAAGGAAGTGCCCTGGTTAGAGGCCCAAGTGAAGGACGGGCTAGCGACAACCACGCCATGAGTGCCATGTATGCAGCCATTAGAGCATACCAGGGTCTTGAGAGTACCTATTGGACCTTGACTGGTCTGCGTGGTGATGACCGGCTTGAAGCAAGGAAGCAGAAGAAGAAGCAAGCACGTGCTATAGCTAGCTTGCAGGAGCAGTTGGCCGACATGAGCTTGCAGCGAGACCGGGCTCTCGAGAGAGGTGAGAGTGCCATGCAGCGGGTGCAGACGTTGACTCAGGCCAACAGAAATGCAGACCGCATGATGGGACAGCTAGTGCAGGAAAGGAATGAAGCCTGGAACGAGAGGGACCTTCTGAGGCAGAGGGTCGAGGAGCTAGAAGAGTATAATGCCAACTTGCATGAAGAGTTTCATGCCCTCTACAACGGGATGGGCCCGTATGCTCCTCCAGACGCCGCCCATATGGACGTCGACGACGACGCTGCTACTGAAGGTAGCGGTGGTGACGCCTCCGACCTCGACGACGGCCCCGAAGAGTAGGATAGTGCCCTGCGTTAGTAGCTAGGCTCTGTCGCGACGGCCTTCTTTTGGTTTCCATGTATCGTGTTGTATCCTGTTCGGTCTTGAGACTGGTGATCTTTTGGAACTTAGTTGTGTATGCGATGCCCGAACGCATAAAAGTCCAGTGTATGTATGCTGGCAACGTGGTTGTATTGGACGCGATGTTGCATTCGAAGTAAATTAATTAGTGATGTTGTTTTAATTGGAATGTGATTATTGTTCCTCTGTTTTATTGTATGACTTGTTCTCTCCAATGAATTCAGTATGGCATGATTGTTCATTCGAATACAATTACTACAACTTCGCTCAATTATTACTTGTTGCTGAAAAATACAGATGGCAAACACTCGCCGTGCCACGTATGAGGCTGCTGAAACTGGTGGCAACGGTGCAGGGGCCGGTGGGGGTGGTGCAAACAACGTCAACCACCAGGAGCCACAGCTAGAGCCACAATTGCCCCCTCCTCCACCGCTCACTGCAGAAGTATTCTTCGCACAGTTCCTTGGAAGTCAGCGCAACGCCGAGCAATCACAGAGGAATATGGAAGATTTTCTGCGTACCATCGCTGAAAATATTCAGAGAGGTAATAATCAAGGTGGTGGCCATGGGGTGAACCAGTACAGCAACTTCAAGGATTTCATGGATACTAGGCCACCTATTTTTAAGGAAGCAGCAGAGCCACTCGACGCTGAAGAATGGATCAACACTATGGAAGATAAGTTCCGTGTGTTGAGGCTGACAGAAGTTCTGAAAACAGAATATGCTGCACATCAGCTACAGGGACCAGTAGGGATGTGGTGGAAGCATCACCGCACCACCTTTCCTCCCAATGCCCAGATTACTTGGAGAGAATTCACTAAAGCGTTTAGGGGAGTTTATATTCCCCCCAGGGTTGGTTGAGATGAAGCTCGGAGAGCTCTTGGCCTTGAATCAGGGTACCAAGACTGTGACACAGTATCTGCATGCCTTTAACAACTTGTGCCGTTATGCTCCAGACATGGTCAACACAGATGCAAAGAGAATTGCTAGTTTCAAGAGAGGGTTAAGTCCGAAGATGATGAAGCATGTGGGTACCAATACCCGCGCCAGATTCAATGACTTTGTCAGTGATTGTTTGAAACAAGAAAAGAACAACAACGCCTACACTGCATCCAAGAATCGCAAGAGGGTGTTTGAGTCACGACCATCACAGTCCAGAGTTGTCACTGTAAATCATTCTTCTTATCGTCCGTCCGCACCTAGTGCAAGGTTCAGGCCACCACAGCATAAAACCCAGAACTACAAGGGACCACAGAAGCCGTACAAGATGGCCGTGCCGCCAGCAAAGACCACCGCAGCTGCAGAACAGAGCAACTCCAAGGGAGCTATAGGATCTGCTGGTACAGTGAAGGGGCCCTGCTACAATTGTGGTCAGCCAGGCCACTTTTCAAAGTTCTGCCCTTATCCGCCTAAAAAGAAGCAACAGACTTACACTGCTCGTGTACACCACACCACCGTTGATGAGATTCCTGAGGGAGAGCCTGTAACTGCCGGTAAGTTTCTTGTTAACCATCACCCTGCAGTTGTTCTATTTGATTCTGGATCCTCGCATTCTTTTATGAGTCAAGCATTTGTACAGAAGCATGAACAATTATGCACAGAATTGAGTTATGGTTATCGCATAAGTTCAGCTGGGGCTGATGTGTTAACCAATCAGATGGTTAGAGGGGCAACCCTTGAGTTAGGTAGTCGGAAGTTTCGAGTAAACCTGGTAGTTATGCCTGGACTAGTTTTGGATGTAATAATAGGAATGAACTGGATGAAGAACTGGGGGGCAATCATAGATACAAGCAGTCGGATGCTTACCCTTAAGGATCCCCAGGCAGAGGGTACTTTCTTGGTACCATTGCCTAGAAGAACAGACCTTGTGAGTGTGACCTGTGCTATGGAAGTTGTTCCGATTCACTAGATCCTGATAGTGTGTGAGTTCCCGGATGTGTTTCCAGACGAGTTACCTGGCCTTCCTCCAGATAGAGATGTTGAGTTTGGAATCGAGTTGATCCCCGGGACAACTCCTATTTTGAGGAGACCCTATCAGATGCCTCTGGATGAGTTAGCTGAGCTGAAGAAGCAACTAGAGGAATTATTAAAGAAGGGGTTTATCCGACAGAGTAAGTCTGAATGGGGATGTCCTGCCTTGTTCGTGAAGAAAAAGAAAGAGGGTACTCTGAGAATGTGTGTGGATTATCGACCTCTTAATGCTATAACTATCAAGAATAAATATCCTTTGCCTCATATCGATGTTTTGTTTGATCAGTTGGCTAAAGCTAGAGTATTCTCCAAGATAGACCTAAGATCAGGGTATCATCAGATAAAGATTAGGCCGCAAGATGTCCCGAAAACCGCCTTTTCTACCAGATACGGGTTGTACGAGTATCTTGTTATGTCTTTTGGCTTAACAAATGCTCCTGCATATTTTATGTATCTGATGAATACAGTTTTCATGCCAGAGTTGGACAAGTTTGTAGTTGTCTTCATTGATGACATTCTAGTATACTCTGAGAATGAGAAAGATCATGAAGAGCATATGAGAATTGTCTTGACCAGACTGAGAGATCATAAGTTGTATGCTAAGTTCAGCAAATGTGAATTTTGGTTGAAGAAAGTTCCTTTCCTTGGTCATATTCTATCTGAGAATGGAGTTTCGGTAGATCCGAGCAAAGTGCAAGAGGTTATGGATTGGAAAACTCCAACCACAGTGTCAGAAGTCAGGAGTTTCCTAGGGTTAGCTGGTTACTATCGCCGATTTATACCAGACTTCTCGAAGATTGCCAAACCAATGACAAGTCTGTTATAGAAAGACCACAAGTTTGTGTGGACAGGGGAGTGTGAGACTGCTTTCCACACCTTGCAGAAACTATTAACCACTGCTCCAGTTCTTGCACAGCCAGACATTGAGAAACCTTTTGATGTGTTCTGCGACGCATCAAAAATAGGATTAGGCTGTGTTCTGATGCAAGAAGGAAGAGTCATTGCTTATGCCTCTCGTCAGTTGAGAAAACATGAAATCAATTATCCGACACATGATCTTGAGCTTGCCGCTGTAGTGCATGCCTTAAAGATTTGGAGGCACTATTTACTTGGTAATGTATGCAATATTTTCACCGACCACAAGAGTCTCAAGTATATTTTTACCCAACCAGAATTGAACATGAGACAGCGAAGATGGTTAGAACTAATCAAAGATTACAACTTGAATGTACAGTATCACCCTGGGAAAGCCAATGTGGTAGCCGATGCTTTGAGTAGAAAGTCACATTGTCTGAATATGCAACCCTTACTCGAGGATGGTTTTAATCTAATGCACCCTGTCGTGTTACATAGTATTCAGATCAGTTGCTCATTGGAGAGTAAGATAATAGAAGGTCAGAAAGCAGACAAAGGGATATTCCACATCAAAAGGAAAATTAGAGAAGAACCCTCAAAACACTTCAGAGTGGACGAGCAGGACATGTTGTGGTTCGACAACCGTCTTGTTGTTCCAAAGGATAGAGAGCTTAAGAATAAAATTATGGATGAAGCTCATCTCTCTAAGTTGTCCATTCATCCTAGCAGTAGTAAAATGTATCAAGAACTAAGACCTCGCTATTGGTGGACAAAGATGAAGAAGGAAATTGCAGCTTATGTAGCCAGATCTGACACATGTTGTAGGGTGAAAGCTATTCACATGAAACCCGCCGGATTGTTGCAACCTTTGTCAGTACCCAGTTGGAAGTGGGATGATATAAGTATGGATTTCATCACGGGTTTGCCCACTACTCAGAAAGGCCATGATTCGATTTGGGTAATCGTGGATCGTCTTACCAAGACAGCCCACTTTTTGCCTGTCAAGACAGATTATAGACCACCTCAATATGCCGAGAAGTATATTGCAGAGATTGTGAGATTGCATGGCATACCGAAGACTATGGTGTCTGACAGAGGGTCACAGTTCATTGCTCACTTTTGGGAGCACTTGCACAAAGGTTTGGGGACTAGTCTGATTCGTAGCACTGCCTATCATCCTCAAACCGATGGTCAGACTGAAAGAGTTAATGCTGTTTTAGAGGATATGTTAAGAGCTTGTGTGTTGTCTTCCAGAGGTTCATGGGAGTCATGGTTACCCTTAGCAGAGTTCGCATACAATAATAGCTATCAAGAAAGTATCAAGATGGCACCTTTTGAGGCTCTGTATGGCCGAAAGTGTAGAACACCTTTAAACTGGATTGAGCCAGGGGAAAGAAGGTATTATGGTATTGACTTCATGGAAGAAGCCGAAAAGAAAGTTCATATCATTCAGCAAAATATGAGAGCAGCTCAGTCACGTCAGAAAAGTTATGCGGATAAGAGGAGGAGACCGCTTGTGTTCGAAGTTGGTGACTATGTTTATCTAAAAGTCACGCCAATGAAGAAGAAGCGGTTTGGAATACGCAGAAAGCTTGCCGCCAGATTTGTAGGACCCTACAAAATCTTGGAAAGGAAGGGTCCAATGGCTTACAAATTGGAATTACCAGAAGCAATTGGTGCTATATTCCCAGTTTTTCATGTATCACATCTCAAGAAGTGTTTGCGCGTTCCAGAGGAAAGAATTGAACCTCGAGGCATAAAACTTAAGTCAAATCTGGTGTATCGTGAGCAGCCAATTCGAGTTTTGGATTCCAAAGAGAGGGCTACTCGAAACAGTGTGGTGAAAACGTATAAGATACAATGGAGTCATCATGATGAAGGGGATGCATCTTGGGAAACGGGTGAATACCTACAAAAAGCATACGAAGATTTTTATAATAAATGGTTCGTAACCCAAATCTCGGGACGAGATTTTTATAAGGGGGGAGGGCTGTAACACCCCGGTGTTACGCAAGCATTTGCATTGCAATCATAAGCATGACATGTCATATCATCCATAATCATATATGGTAAGATTATAACTTGAGTGAAATAAAAGCTTGGAAAATAGTATTCGTAATGTAATATGTTAATGTGCTAATTACCTTTCATCAAAATTGTGCAACTAAAAATTTTATATCACTTAGAATTATAGGTCAAATTTTTGGAGCAACTAAATTACTCAAAGTTTTGTCAAAAACTGGTTTCAAAAATGTTATCTGAAAATATTCAAAAATACTCCCTATTTAGCTTTTATTCTCCAATTCAAAATCTGTTGAGAATTTTTAGTTGGCCCCTTAATCAAAGTTGTAGAGAATTAAATTCTAAGCAACTTTTATTTTTGGGTCATTTCCAAAAAAGGTATTTTTCTTGTTCAAAATGAGGTTTGAAAACTGTATTTGGATTTTGTTTGAAATTAGAAATTTGAAAAAAAAAATCAAAACCTAACCTAGCAGGCTGCCGCCTCGGTTTCGGCCCGCGGCCAGAAGCGGCCCGCCTCCGCACGCGCGCGCCCGCGCCCGCTCCCCGCCTCGGCCCGGCCCAGTCCGGCCTCTCTCTTCTCCCTCCCGCTCTCGCGCGCGCGGCTCGCTGGCGCTGCGGCAGAACGCGCCCGCCGCGTGGCGGCCGCATGCCGACGACGCCCCCGCGTGGCCGCCCGTGGACCTTGCGCGCGCTCCGCCTCAAATCATCACGCGCATCCGGTCTCCAGTCCACTCACTGCCTCGCTCGCTCCCTTTCGCTTTCCTCCGGAGAAACCAAGCGGGAGCGCCGCTCGCCACCGCACGTCCTCGCCTCCACCGTCGTGTTCCGACGTCGGTGAACCACCACCGCTCGATTGCTCGTGCACGGAGCTCCGCCACCTTCTCCTCTCCTCCGAACGGACCTCCGTTTGCCTTGTTCGCCTATGGTAAGGCTCAATCGAGCTCTTCCCGCTGCGCCACCACGATGGGGCCGCCGAACTCGCGCTCCGTCCATCGTCTCCCTCGCTCCCTCTCCATCCCCCTGAGCCTCTCTCTCTAGTTCGCTTTCTCCTCGCGGACACTGTGGACGTGCTCACTGGTCGGGTCGTGGCCGGAGGTGGCCGTTGGCCGTCGGCCACCGCCACGCCGTCGCGGTTCCGAACGCCGACGAGGCCGCCTCTGTTCTCCCCCCCTTCGGTCTTCACTAGGCCACCGCGCCTGTGGGCCGCGCCTCCGAGCGGGCCGGCTCGCCTTTTCCCCCGCGCGCGCGATCAGGCCGAAAACGGCCACGGGCCGGCCCAATATCATTAACGAAAAATCATTTTCTGTTTTCTTTTATTATTCGTGGTAAAAAATACTTTGGAAAATGTTTTTGTAGTCATTTCAGCTCCAAAAATTGTGAAATAAATTTCTATGGACTCATTGGAACCAGATCTACAATATAAAAATATTGCATGTCAATATTTCATTACTTTTCTGTAGTGTTTTAATTAATCCTTGAAATTGGTGTTTTCTTGAAAAATTGATAATAAATTATAGAAAAATTAGAAAAATGTGGTTCCAAGTTTGTTAATCTTTTTGTGCAATACACTTGCTAGGAAAATTATGTATCATGTCTGTTCTGTAGAAAAATTTTTAGGTGTAGTTCAAATGCTTTCTATTACTAATATTTGTTATTTTTGTTAATTAAATAAAGGTAAATAAAATGTGCAAGTAATAATTTTTCTACAGTGATTGTTTACTGTGTAGAAAGTAGGAAAATTTCTAAATCTGTTGTTTGATACTTTTCATAATGCAAAGTATTTTCATGCTCGCTTTTAGGCCTTAGCTTGTTATTTTTGTATAGACAGTTCTAGTAATCCAAATGCAATGAAAATTTTGTGGCAGGCCAGTATTGATGTTAGTAACCCACTGTAATTTTCTAAGATTTTTTTGTACTACCAAAATTTGTGTTGTTGTTCAAGCATAGTGCTAACTAGTGTTTACATTCAACCTTTAATGCAAGATTAGTTAGTAAACTATGCTTTGGTGTATCTTTGAAGCATCTTGAGTGTCAAGGTGCCTTTGCATGGTAGAGAATAGTGGTGGTAGTTCTTGAGTACATGTTCTTGGATGACGTAGACTACCTTGTAGAAGAGTCGTACGTTCCACGCAATCCAAATAAAGTAACATGCTCATTACATCTCATTCATCATCATCATCTCATGTCATCCCTGCAATGCACCTAGGCATGAGCACTTATAATTCTGCATCATACAGGATCGCAGGAAGCGAACCTGGTAGCAGTTCCCGAGGACCCGGAAGAGCAGTCCGAGGTTCAAGAGCAGGAGTCGACCGAAGCCGAAGAGGAGGTCGGTGAAGATCTTCTAGAGTGCCCCGACCACTGTCCGAGCTCTTTTGAGAGAGGCAAGCCCCGGAGCATTTCTCTCCTGGTTTGCAAATAATTTATTATTGACTTTACTTAATTTGATGCATTACGTTTAGGAGTTGTTTGCAAACGTTGCTGCATTATACCTTGTTTCACCTTGCTTTACCCGATCCTTGTTACCCTGGTGTCCGCGGTCAAAAAAAATGCTTAGTTTGCTTAGACCGGTAGAAGTCGGGTGATTGCCTGTCATCCGCGAGTTATAGGGGATTACTTGAATCTATGTGAAAGTATGTCATATGAGAATAACTAAGTGTCGAAATGAATCTGAGACCGGACGGAAACTTGTAGGGTTTTGGACTGTAGTGTTTTCCGTCTGTGTCGATTAAGGACCGACCGTTGTTGGGCCTTGAGTCATGTTGAACGCATGCCTCACATTTAGCTGGCCGAATAATGTACCTTTCGACCGCGAAGCTGGGAGATTATTCAGGCCGAGTGGATTGCCCACAACGCACTGTACCGGAGCAGTAGTGGCAGGATACGGGGGCGCGATGATAAGGCCAAAGAGCAGTCGGGCGGCCCTCGGGTACATGTGGTTCCTGGCAAGCTCGCGACTTTACCTGAATAGTTGACTCGGTGACCAATACCTCACTTTAGCGGGTGAGTGAGGTTTGTGTGAGGAATAAATTACCAGCTGGTTAATAATCGATTCGAATCGCCATCGTTCACTGGATAGTGAACACTTGACTTGAGCTACTTCATCATAGTAATGATTATGAAACATTTGGATAGTTATGTGGAAAATGACATGATAACTATTTGCTAATAATCATTGGTAATCCTTACTTGCTTAATTACATGTTACTCTAGCACAAGTGCAAACATAATTGACAGGGTAATAAAGATTAAAATACTGCATGCTTTTGGAAAAGAACTGTTAAGTTAAAAATGCTTTTCTTGCAAATGAGTCAGCTACCCCACCAGAAAGCCTACCATGATCCTTGGTGTCATTTTATTTTGGTTCTGTCGGGTAAGTCTAGCTGAGTACCTTCTCGTACTTAGGGCTTTGTTCCCACTTGTTGCAGATGGGCAGATGTATTACGGCTACTGTATCAACTGCCTCTATCCTGCGATGGGCGAAGCTTAGGACCATGGGCAATGGTCATCCGCTACTTCTCGTCTGATGCTTTTGCTGGAGATGATCACAAGCTGGCACTTTATTTCAAACACTGTGTGTGTGCGTGATTTGAACTACTGCTTTCGCTACTTTTATTCGAACCTGGTTTGTAATAACTATGTTTAAACTCCGATGTATTTTGTGCCGCAAACTTTTATGTAACTTATGACGGTGACCGCTAAACTTAGTACGATCTTGGCTGTTATGTGAAATGGTTTGAAATCCGTCGGGATTTCACGGACTACCGGGTTATACGGGCTTAAGTTTGTTAAATCGTCCTCTCGTTGGATGATTTTCCTACTTAATCTCGTATAATTGGGCGGTTCTGTTACAAGAGGATCGACACTTAACTTAAAGTAGCCCAAGTCCAAATCAATGAGATCTGGAATCCTGCTCCATCCCACTCAATCGCATCGGCGCGTAGCCGCCTCCCCCGTGGCTCTCGCCATGATGGGGGAAGTCGTTACCAAGGCTCCGAATGCCCTCGTTATCAAGCAAGTGGCCCCCTATCTCTATAGAGGGTCCAGAGACAACTACGAAGGGCACCCAGGTTCGGATGGAGGCCCCCTTGCCCACATGGCATTCGAGACAACCGTCGCAACACCAACCAAGGGATTAGCCAACCCCTACCGTATGATGTTCACGAGCGCATCAATGCCAACATCGACGTCTGTGACCACATCGAGAATAGCCGATCCACATGCTACGATGTGAAAATCAATGTCGGTAGCAGTATGATGCTGAGCATGGTGCTCCTGGTGTCGCTTGAGCACCACCCATCACCAATACCTCTGGACTTCATCCTTTCATGGCAAGACTACGAGCCATCTGATGGCCTACAAGTTTCAAGATCTTCGGGGTGGACACGTACGATGCCAAAGCCAATCCCGAGCAGTGGCTGACGCTCTACGAGATCGCCGTGCGCGCTGGCAGCTGAAGCAATGATGTGATGGCAAATTATTTGCCTATTATGCTCAACCAATCCGTGAACAACTAGCTACTTAGCCTGAGGGTGGATTCCATCAAAACTTGGGATGATCTCAAGAAGGTTTTCATCGAGAACTACATGGCCACCTGTCAGCAACCGGGCACTAAGTATGACCTGGAGAAGCTTCATCAAATCTCCGAGGAACCGCTGCATAACTTCATCAGATGTTTCTCAGAGATAAGGAACTCCATCCCCAACATTAGCGACAGCGAGGCCATCTCTGCGTTCACCAGGGGGCTTCGCTACCACGAGCAGCTTTGTTCCAAGCTATACCACAAAAGGCCAGCAACCATTGGTGACCTGCTGCAGATAGCAAACGCTTATGCCAACACTGAGGAAGTTGATCACCAACACAAGGACGACGTCACCTGGGTCTCTCGCTCCAAACGACAGCAACATCGCAATGATGACCACTGCGAAGAAAGGCGGTATGATGACCGTGGCCGCCGCTATGATGAGTGTGATCGCGACCATTGGCGCGACGATAGGCCAAAAGGCTCAAGAGGCAGACAACCCTGCCGATGTAGGCCAAATAGCTCTGTTAACATCGTAAACGGTCGCGCTAAGCATAGCTAGAACGCTGACTACGAGAAGCTCCTTGACGGTCCCTGCCTCGTTCATAAAGGCAGTAAGCACGGTGGAACTTAAGCCATCGCCTAGTAGAAGATTGAATTCAGAAGTAAGCACATTCACCGTTAGGTGAAGTGTGCCCACTTAGTCCCCTAGCCTGCCAGTAGGTGAAGTAATCATGTGGTGCCAGGGCCCAAAGTAGTTGTCATCAGGTGTGGGTCCAATACAGAAATAAGTACAATCATTGCAAGATGACGTGTACACACGTAGTCCCCGAGCCTGTTGGAAGATTTTGAAAAAAATCTTGTAGCAGGGTCATAAAGAAAATGACCTGTTGAAAATATCATCATGTGGGCTTTTAATTCTGGTGTCCTTACACGTTTTAGCCACCCACGTGGAGCGCTTACCACAGTTGCCGATCACACCGGCCCAGCTAATGGCCTATGAAGGCAGTGGGAAATGCGGAAGGTGAAGCGACAGTTTTGGCACAGTTTCCCACAAACTCTTGAAGTAGAAGAGGTGGGGGAGGGCTGCTATTAATTCCCGCAGCCGGAGGCACCTCCTTCACTATCTTGTTTGCCCCGCCTTCTTCCTTCCTTTTGCACTCGCTCTGCCTAGTGGCCATCCTACCATTGTCGCAGTTACGCGTGTACAAGCTTTACGGCCAACAAACCCATTGGGATGGCGTCGAAGAGGAGTTGTGGCAGGTCGAGCTGAGGAGCGCGAGCTGAACCGCGCGGAGGAATGGATGGAGTCCGTAAGCACCGAGGCGGCACTCAACCACCTGGTGCTTGATGGCGTGCTGCCCGACAGGGAGACAGCGGGATGGCGCCCCGCTACTTGTGAGGGCTTTCCGACCCCTGGTAGTGATGAACTTGTTGTGTTCGAGGGGTATTTCTATCACAGATTTGGATCTCTGGTTCATCCCTTCTTGAACAGTCTTCGTGCTCGTCGAGGCTACTAACATCTCCATCCACATGTAGGACTGCTTCATCGCTTCATAGCAGATGCTACTGGAGGAGCAGGAGATCCTGATCAAGGAAGCCCCCCGACCAGCCACCAATTCCAAGGAGGTCAAGGAGGTGATCCTCGTCCTCGGCGACCGGAGCAAGACTACTTGGATCGGGGCCCATCTAGACCCTAAATAGGAAGATGCACTCGTCAGCTTCCCATGGGAGCACGTCGATATATTTGCATGGAAATCTATAGACATGCCTAGCGTACCTTGGGAGCTGATCGAGCACTCCTTAAACATCTCAATGATCGCCAAGCCAATCAGCAGAAGCTTCAATGATTCATGCAAGACAAAAAGGAGGCTATTAGGGTAGAAATAACATGACTCTTAGTAGCCGGTTTTATTAAAGCGGTGTATCACCCAGAGTGGCTAGCCAACCCAGTTCTCGTAAGAAAGAAGAATAATGGATGGAGAATGTGCATTGATTACACCGATCTCAACAAACATTGCCCTAAAGACCCCTTCGGCTTACCTCGCATAGACAAGGTCATAGATTCCACAATCGGTTGCGATCTCCTATCTTTTTAGATTGTTACTCTAGTTATCACCAGATCTCCTTAAAGAAGGAAGACTAGATCAAGACGTCATTCATCACGCCATTCGGTGCCTACTGCTACACCACCATGTCCTTCAGGCTTAAGAATGCTGGCGCTACATACTAGAGAGTCATCTAGCACTGCCTTAAGGATCAGATCAGGAAGAACATCGAGGCCTACGTTGATGATGTGGTGGCTAAATCTAAGACTGCTGATAACCTCACGCCGACCTCGATGAAACATTCAAAGCCCTAAAGGAGTATTGATGGAAGCTAAGTCCCACTAAGAGCATTTTCGGTGTTCCATCCAGTATCCTCTTAGGCAACATCGTTAGTCGCCACGGCATGGCCAATCTAGAGAAAATAGAAGCTGTGACCAAGATGAAACCACCGACCTGTGTCAAAGATGTCCAGAAGCTAATGGGGTGCACGGTGGCTTTAAGTCGTTTCATATCCCAGCTAGGTGAAAAGGGACTCCCCTTCTTGAAGTTGCTTAAGGCCAAAGAGACGTTCACCTGGTCAGAGGATGCTGACAAGGCATTTGCTGAGCTCAAGCAATTCCTCACACAACCTCTGATCAGTGAAACCTTGCTGGTCTACATCGGGCAATCAACTGAATGGTTAGTACAGCTATCGTCGTCGAGCGAGAAGAGGTCAGACTCGCTACCTCAGGTCCAAAAGATGTTATACGGCATACTGATCACATCCTGGAAGCTTTGTCATTACTTTGAGACATACCCCTTAGCAATGGTTACTGAGTACCCACTTGGCGATATCCTCCGCAACAAGGAAGCCAATGGCAACATCATTAAATGGGTGGTCAAACTTGGCACCTACACCATTGATTTTAGAAGCCGCCAGACGATTAAGTCACAGGTGCTTGCCGATTTCATCACTGATTAGACCAACATGCAAACCCCCATCTCGGTCAATCATCCCGAGCATTGGACCTTGTACTTTGACAGTTCCCTTAACCTTGATGGTGCTGGGGTAGGTGTTGGTATTTATTACATGTCACTTGTTTATGTAGCCACCTAATGTTGTTGACATTTCTTAACATCACTTTTGCTAAGTTGTCATCCTTAGCTATGATGCCAGAAATGCTTGTTGGTACTACCTAGCATCACTACTAGAATGATACTAAGAAGTAACTTAGTATTTTAGTAACTAGAAAGAATATACAAATATATATATGAAGAGATCTGCAAGCACACAGATAATTTACCATTGTAGCATTTCACCCGGGAGTATTCCAGGTATCGTTACTTATATTTTTACCACAGGGAAGGACAGGCAGTTGGAATATATTGATAACTTATACGTATGATGGAGAAGTAAACCATAACCAAACTTCTACTCACAACGGGGGTAAGTCAAGAGATAAATAGGAAAAGTAATGATAAATGATAAATGATCACTCAGAGTACTTCTTTCTATGACGTTAGCATTGCCAAGTAGAAATTAGAGGAATAATTCCTAAGTCATTCTTAATTATAAATCAAAGCATACGTTGATTAGTGCAATTACATCTAGTAGTGATTGCTAAGATCAACTTCATATCTACACATAAGGGATATTACTAAGGAAGATTAAGAACAGAGCTTGTTTTCCTTCGTAACTAGATCCTACCTGTCCTATATTCAGGGAGTGGACTACAAAGGACTCAACGGACGTATCACATCTGCAATCTACCACATGGCCTGGAATATAGGGTGCATCCGTAGGTAAATAACGTATAAGCACCATGCTTACACGATATCAACCACTCACCCCATGTACATTAGAGCGAGCGCTATACTAACTTGTGCTTGAACATGATGATAATCTAGCTAAACTAAGCATATAAACAAAGTAGACGATGAACATGATAACCAGGAACATGAATACTATTAAGAATAATGTCAAATCAATTGTAGCAAACTTATGAATAATGAAAGATATAAAAGATGATACAAGGGGCTATACCAAGCCACGCTCTTGACACGATTAGGAATCCAAGCGAAGCTTGCCTCCCTCTAGATCTAGCCTAGCTAGCTATGCCTTAAAATATAGTGGAGCTTTGAGGATGATTAAGGTTTCTGCCTTCTTGACTGAATGACTTATTCAAGGTTTGATGCCTTTGGGAGGGGGTAGGGGCTGGTATGTATAGGTCGTAGGATCAATTTTGAGCCCTCAGATCAAACTGACTTTAAAGGATGGCATAGATGCAAACCCTAAGGCGGTGTAGAACCGACATTGGAAGGAGGAGGTTGACGGTGGGACCAGGGGGCTGGCCGGCCTGCAGGTGGGGTCAGCCGGCCCCACCTAGAGGTGTCTCATGGTCTTCTTCGGTGTGGAATCCTCTGGTGTCCTCTGGAGCTATTTTCATCGTGGATAATCATGATTAGTTCTGACGTTTGGGTCCACCTTGATGGATTTCTCGATAAACCCTGCTAAAAACACAGATTTACCAAAACTCATGGAATTTATTAGTTTAAACCCATAAACCTATATTGGTGATCATTTTATGTCCTTATACAAGTTATATTGATGGTTTATAATGTTTGTTAACTACCGTCAATAGTAGGCATATACTTTATTTCTCCATCCAGGAATAAGCTCTGCTATGTTCTCGGGATCCACTTCTTGGCCTCCAACAATGCCGTGGAGTACGAGGCAGCACTACGTGGTCTTCATATAGCCATAGAGCTCGGTGTTAAATGCCTCATGGTGTATAGTGACTCCGTGCTTGTTATCAACCAAGTCAACAAAGATTGCAATTGTACCAACGAGAAGATGGACGCCTACTACACCGAGATAAGGAAACTTGAAGGCAAATTCTACGGCATCGAGTACCACCATGTGGTTTTAGGATGAAAACAAAGTAGCTAATGAGTTGTCTAAGACAGGGTTGACTCGAGCCAAAGTTCTAGCTAGAGTATTTGTCCAGGACCTCGTGACTCTGTCCATCAAGAAGGGGTAAGAAATCATCGAAGATGCGCCACCTGCCGAGAAGATAGTCATAGTAGTTCTTGGGCCAAGTAGTGATTGGAGGGAACCATTCATCAAGTACCTGAATACTGTAGACATCCCGACTAACAAGATAGAGATGAAGCACCTCATCCACCATAGCAAACATTATGTTCTAGTTGATGGGAAGCTGATGCACAAAAACGCCGAAGGAACTACTCCAAAAGTGCGTTTCCAAGGAAGGAGAGAAGATACTCCTAGACATCCATGTTGACACTTGCAACAACCATGTGGTGTCAAGAACGCTGGTCGACAAGGCGTTTCGAGCAGGTTTCTATTGGCCTTCGGCCATCGCCGATGCAGAAGCACTTATTCGCCGGTGTGAGGGTTGTTAGTTTTTTGCTAAGCAAATCCATGTTCTAGCTAAGGATCAACAGACAATCCCTGCCTCCTGGCCATTCATATGCTGGGGACTGGCTATGATCGGGCCGTTCAAGCTCGCTCTAGGAGGTTTCCGCTGGGTCTACGTCACCATCGACAAATTCTCCAAGTGGATCGAATACAAGCCCCTCATTCAAGCCACAACGAAGAAGGCAATAGAGCTATTCGATGATATCATCCATAGGTTCGGCCTGCTGAATAGCATCATCACTAACCTAGGGTCTACATTTACTAGCAGCGACTTCTAGGATTGTTGCAACGAGCGCTGCATCTCAGTCAAGTACATCTCAATCGCACACCCTAGGGCTAATGGGTAGGTCAAGCGCACCTACGACATGATTTTGGATGCCCTGAAGAAGAGACTCTATGAGAAGGACTAGAAGCACCTAGGCAAATGGCTCAAGGAACTACCGGCTATGGTCTGCGGACTAAGGACCTAACCCAGTCATAACACTGGCATCTCTCCCTATTTTCTAGTTTTTGTCTCCGAGGCTATGCTACCTGCTGACGTTGCTTTCCGAGCACCTAGGGTGGAGAACTATGATGAAGAAAACTCCAACCAGGCCTAGCTTGTCGATGTTGATCACCTAGAAGAAGAGCGCCTAGTCACATATGTTCGGACGGCTAAGTACCTGGAGGGCCTGCGCAAGTACTACAATCGTAATGTCCACGATAGGTCCTTCATGGTCGGTGACCTAGTACTCCACAGGAAACAGAAGACCGATGGGATGGCTTTCTTCACCCTGGGAAGGTCCCTACATGGTCAAGGTGGTCACCCGACCAGGGTCCTACAGATTGTGATCTGAATGAAGTAGACGTCCCCAACTCCTGGCACATCGATCTCATTAGGCTTTTCTATCCTTGAAACATTCCAGATAAAGATATGTACCCTTTTATGTTTTAGTATTAAATAAAGTTTTTGCCATGATGTTTCTCCATACTGTTCTCTGCATGATTATTCTCCAAACGACTTTCCTCTATGTATACCATCTTAAAGATGACATACGTTTTTGCCTCAAAGGCTCCCCGAACAGCCACGTTTACGCTTGTGTTTTCCAGAGACGGCCCTGTCTCCGGCTTCTCCCTACACGTGCATAAGCACCAGCCCTCTGCGTTATGGGTGGTCGGCAGCAGCTCCTTGGTGACACTTGTCTTCCTACAAGTACACAAGCTCTAGCACTCCACGTTACAGTTTACGAGCTAGTCAGGGCTGGGGGCTCAATCACAAACTAACTGGTTGGGGTGGTTTATATTAAATATAAACACATCTCCAAAAGAACACTTAATGTTTACACCAACTGTTAGGCAATTTTACATAATATCTTTGGTAAGTTTTTCCCTAATCTATTTGGTGTTGTTCTCTCCCTCGCTGAACAGGTCGATGTCACCAGCCAGTTTCACCGCTGCCTCCTCTGCCACATCCTCTAGCTTTGTAATCCTCTCCGAGCTCATCCCCGGGAGAAGCCCATCCCTACCACCTCAGGTTTAACCGAGGGATAGTTGCGACCGAACTACCATGAGTGTGTGAACAATGATAGAGTTGGTAGCACTATGGGTGAATTCCTAGAAGTTCTTCTAGGCCTCCTTGCACCTATCAATGATCGCATCTGGTCGAGGAGGCCTGTCGCCAAGTTGCAGCGCCATCGCCTCAGAAGACTTGAAGTCGATGTTGTTGAGCATAGGCTTTACCCCTGCAATCAATGATTCACACTTGTTCTTTTGGACCTGCACCTGAGCCCCGAACTCTTGGAATTGCGCCTGCGCATTATACCGGTATTCTGTAGCACAACAACGACATGTTAAACATGTCCCTTACACTGTGAGCACATATTTCAAAGAAGATCATTCTTACGTTCAAGGTCCTTGGTGACATGCTTGGCTCGCTCCTCTACCTCCTCCTTCTCCTTTTGGAGTTGGGCAATAGCCTCATGGGACAGGTCGAGCTCTGTCTCCAGGTCTACACAAGACAGATGAAACACACAATTAAGATATGATGCCGAACACCTATAGAGCAAAAGCCGAAGGTTTACCTTTTTGCTGACTAGCGGCATGGCTAAGCCGCTATGTCAACGACCGTTTCTCTATCTCCAGCTCCACCACCTACAGTTCCAACTCCCTCTCCCAATCGCATGCTAGAGTCAGGCTGGCATTAAGATCATCCACCGATGACTGTAGCCTCTTGTTCTCCGCAAGGACTAGAGCCATTTCATCCAGGAGGCGCCAGCGGTGTTCGGACGTCTTCATCACACTCTACAGAAGCAATGGTTGTAGATTACACTTCAAAAGGGTGTAGCAACAAAGCTGCTTTCAACATACTTCAATGTGGCACATCATCACCGACAGGTCGGCTCTCAATGCCTTCACTTCCTCGCTAGCCACCTCTTCTTCTAGCATGTCAAACTCGTCGTCGCGATGGAGAACCATGAGAAAGGCTTGAGAGCGGTGTTTGTCGGCTCTCGTTCAATCTCTTCGACCTCCATAGTGGCTCCCCTTGGAGGCGGCCTCCTTTGGCAGCGCTGTGCTCGGACAACACCTTCGAGGCCCATCTCTATGGGTTGCGCCGCCTATTCCACAAGTGCGACTAGATCCCACGCTCCATTAACTGGGGCATCTACTGAGGGCTCAGCTCCTCCTACAGGGTCAATCGGCATGGCTACTGTGGCTAGCATTTTCGAACCGGTCGGGTGCCCGCTGCGACCTCTTCATCACGGGCCTCACCACTGATAGTAGTCGGCTCCACGGTGCTTGGCGCCACTGGCTCTGTCTCGTGCTGGCTCTCAGTGGCACCCGCTAGATGTAGATCTTCAGTTGACTCCGCACTATGTCAGGGGAATAATTCATCAAACAATCAGCCTACTACTCGATAACAGCTATGAATGAAGAAAACTTACGACTATGACTCTCGCTGGGTCGTCTTGAAGTGATGTGACCTTCCCGAGCTGCCCTTCCCGGTGGTGGGGCCAACCAGCGCCCTCGTAGTTCTCAGGCTGATGGCCTCAACCACCGTCGACAGGGTCACCCGAGCAGCCTCAGGGACTTGGCTAGCGGTCTCCCGTGCTCAGCGTCTCTCCCTCGTCTCTACCCAGCGCAATAGCTGGTGCAAGCGTTTTGGTGGTCTAAGGAGGTGGAGCCACCATTTCATCATCATTAGACGAGTCTGACACAACCATCCTTCGCCTTCGAGGACGGGCGGGGTCTCCAATGCTGATACCTCCTGCCTCACGGAGAGGAACCCGACATCTTCCTCCTCTTCGGGGATAGCTCGTCCTCTACCGGTCGTTTTCCCCGAACCTTCTCCCAAACATAGGGAGAAGGTTCTCCTTCATCCCCATGACGGGCCAACCCCTCCTCGTCAGTCCCTGAGCCGAACTGACGCTAGCTATTGCTCGGCTGAGCATCAATGCAGTCGCCAGTCATCCGATGGTACGGCGAAGAAGTAGACTGCCTGGTCCTGCCCATGAATCTTGAAAAACGTGAGTGAGTACATCACACAATGATAAAGCAAGAGAATACACCCAAACATATTATTACCGCCAGAGGAGGATTCGTAATGTTGAAGGCCCTCTGTGGCCCCTTGATGGCAACATGCGCCGTGGTGTTGAACAACATCGTGACCGATGAAGGACTTTGTTCGGCTCTATCTGCTCAGTCACCTCCCGAGTACTGTCAGTCTCCCGCCAAAATTCATATCCGAGGTGGAGCCTCTCTTTGCAGGGTTGAATCCATTAAAAAATGAAGTTTGTCGCCACACAAACTCCATCAATCATTCTGCGATCCAAGAAAGTTAGGAGCTCCTTCACCTGCTCCACGCCATTTAGATCAGGTCTCGCTAACCACTTCTTGTTTCTCACTGGGACCTAATCCACGTCGCATGGAACATATGGCTGTTCCTGCCTGATGTAGAACCACTTGGAGTTCCAATACTTCACATTGGTGTTAAGGGGAACGGCGATGTACTCACTCATCATCCCATCCCATAGTTGTAGATAGGCACCACCGACCACCCTAGAGCCACTCCCCCCTTGATTTTGAGGCAGAAGAAGTTGCAAAACAGATTGAAATGGGGGAGGATCCCCAGGTATGATTCACAGAGATTAATAAACATGGAAACATGCAAAATAGGGTTTAGACTCAGATTGCAGAGGCTGATTCCATAGTAGTCAATCAAACCGCAAAGGAAAGGATGAACAGGAATGCCAAAACCATGGAAGAAGTAATCTTCAAACACAACCAGCTCATTAGTGTGAGGCGTTGGAAATGGCTCACCAGCTGCTAGACGCCACCCACCGGTCACCCTGTCGGTGAGGACGCCGTGCACCACCAAGCTGTTCAGGGTCGCCTCACTACTGATTGATCGTACCAACTCCTTGTCACGGTTGGTCCCACAGGCGGCTTTCTTCGAGCTCGCACGGGTTTTCTTCGGTGCCATTGGGGAGATCTGGCGAGGAGAAGATGGCGCGTGCGCGAGGAAGAAGACGATGTGATGGGGTGGAGAAATGGGAGTGTGAGCCGGTGTCATGGCTAATTTATATGGATTTGACCCCAACCTTTCGACTTCAAGGGTTTTTGGGAAACCGTGTCCTGCCGCACCACATTCGCTTCCAAAATCTCCGCGCGCTTTCCTAGGCTGCTAAATGGGCCTAACGGATTCACACTTGAAGCCGAGTTATACATGGGCTGAAATTGATGTCAAGTTCAATTGATATTTTTCTGGGATTATTAAGAGCATTTTTTCTCTGATCTTGCGACAAGATTTATTTTTCATTTTCTAGCATGCTCGGGGACTACATGTGTACATGTCATCTAGCAATGACTATACTATTTCTTCTCAACTAAGCTAGGGACTGGTTTTCAGCTAAGTTGGGGACTGGTTTGGCATCTAGAGTCTACTATTTTTGACCCTAGCACCACGTGAATACTTCACCTACTGTCAGGCTCGGGGACTAAGTGGGCACACTTCACCTCGCGGCGAATTGCTTATTTCTAGGACCCTATGCTTTTCCTAAATGACTGAGTCGTGGATGATAATCATCCAAGCCCTCAGTTTGGCTCTAAGAGTCTTTTTGACCTAAGGCATGGATGCTCACCGTCCAACTTCTGATGTAAGGTACTAAGTTCGTCCGCACTAACTAAATTAGGGATGCTAAGCATCCAACTTCACTGCACGAAACCTAAGTGGGCACACATCGCCTAAGGTGAAGAGTTTTTAAATTTTAAACATGAGCTCTTTACATCCTTCTAGCAAACCTTAGCTTTGAGTAAGTCTGAGGTCGCCCGTCCAGTTAAACTGGTCAGACTTTTGTTTTGACTGCTCGGCACCCAGTTAAACTGGACGGATGCTTGCTCCGGTTGATTGGCTACAAGTTGAACTGCTCGGACAAGCTTGAGATGGCGTTGCTCAGCGGATACAAGGTGCTCGGGGACTAGCTATGGGGGTATGACCGTAGATACCCACATGACTATACATGGGCCACGCCACTAGGGATGGCCTAGCTCACAAGATCAAGCCACACGATGCACGGTACTGGTCGGCGTACGTTGCAAGGCTACGTGAAGCATTCTTGATGACGAAGGAAGATCTGATCGGATATGCTAAGATATCGTATTCCTTGTAAACATATATCATGTAGCCGATCAGGATTAGATTCAACTGACCTGTAACCCTACCCCCATGCTATATAAGGCGGGTAGGGACCCCTTGATTTCATCTCATCATAATATACAATCCACCAAAGACACAGGACGTAGGGTATTACGTCGACTTGATGGCCTGGACCTGCCTAAATCGTTGTCTTTGCGCCTATGTCACCATCTAGTTCGTATCTCGCGCACCTCCACCGATCCATCTACTACCATGGGCGTACCCCTCGGTAGACTACCGACCATATTTCGTGGACATATACCAATGATGCTAAAAGTTATTTTAAAACCATATTAGTAACCATGACATAATTTATATAGGTTGTTACTTTATCTATATATATTTATATATATTAACTAAATGTTTGACACCTTTATATTGATAGTAAAACCTTAATTGCACATATAATTCCTTGATAGAAAAATTCAACCATCTTAAGAATTATAGGAGACTATTGATGGCTATATTTTTTTGGCCTTTTAACATTTCTCTAGAGTAATTCGATCATTATAAGGCTTAATAAGATTTAAAATTCTCTTGAGGTTAGCACGGCTACCCCATCTGAGATCTCATTTCAAGCTCTATCACTTGTTTCAGGTGACATGGAGTAAGTTTCAAATGATTGTATATGCTATTCTAGTATTTAGGATGTACTATACGACCTACAACCTTATTTTCAAATGGTCCAAAATGAGAATTAGTGGAGGACACAATAAACACAAGAATTTTAACTTGAGGAAAAAATCTGCAGCAGTCAATGAAAATGAAGTTAAGAAAATCAAAATTCAGATTCATAACTTAATATATGTCATGCAACAAGGGTCACTATAGTTAATGGCAAAGTTCCAAACAAATTGCATATTAAAATATACATGGTGCCATGCAAAGTAAAAATATAAATATAAATGAAAAATATAAAAGTCAGTCCCTTTGCAAAAAATGTAATTAATAAGTTTATGATAATTAGATATAGACGACAAAATATCTATTATGTCTATTTTGTAGAAAATAAACAAAGAAAAAATAAAATTTAATATAAGTAATTTTTATTAATCAAATATATTAATAGTACATCTTTGAAAATTCTAGCCCGTACAAGAGCACGGGTTGATGGACTAGTGGTAATAAAAAATATTAAGATAGTGATTTGGACCATGATAAAGAATGTCGAATGATTAATGATATCCTTGAACTTAATGAGTCTTCTTTATATCTTATTCATTTATAACTTTTTTTTATTTCATTTCACTAAATGTAATAATTAATAAAAAAACTTTTAATTATTTTAAGCAATCTTGCTGATATTAGTGTCGGTTGTGAAGTGCTTCACCGGATCCCACTGCAAATCTCCTAGTGTCACTCCAGTCCCAAAGATAGTCTTGCATCCGAACATAGTTTACAATTGGGACATTGAGATACTCAGCATCCTTAGGATCGGATGACCCTGCAATATTCAGAACAAAATGCTAATGAGATGATGACTCGAACAATTTGTCAGGTGCTGATGACTACCATAAGTACGTAATCCCTCTCCTGTAGGATGACATGCGCCTGAATCTAACAAATAGCCAAGCAACTGATGACTACCATGAGGGCTGCACCTCTAATGGTAAGGCGACGACGCCTAGTAGACGGACCCATGAGGCTAAACAATAAAGGGAGGTTAACAAACTAGACTCAAATTGTATCATGTAGTATGGAAATACACTAATCAAGTACCAAGTACAAGTCAGGCTGTGACATCTTAGGGTGCACTACATAAATCTATAATCATCGGCCATCTTTGGATCCACACCGCTGCTAAGTAACTACTGGACCTCACATATACCAGTGTGTGGTGACGACGATCCTTGGCACTGATGGACTCTAGGTTGGAAATCGTAGCAAGACAGACAAGTCCACCAAAAAAAGGTTCCCACTCGCACATGCTATCAGGCGGAGCACTATCAGCCGGAGCAAGACTTACTGGAAACGACAGACCCTAGTGTTTCTAGCAAGCCCAGCCCTCTCTCTCTCCCCCCACCCCCTGCCTGTTTGCTGGGGCTTGGCTAGAAGGCATGTTTAGCCTAATAAACAGGTCCAAGTGTAGAAAGCTAAGGAACCAAACACACACCACACACACACACACACACACACACACACACACACACACACACACACACACATATATATATATATATATATATATATATATATATATATATATATATATATATATATATATATATATATATATATATATATAGAACTATTACCCTACAGCTGGCTACAAAATAACTTATTCTGTAGCCACTTTGAGTTACGATAATTGTTATGCTAATTTACGAGATTATAGTAACTCCTTACTATGTGATTTACTATAACATTATGGTAAATATCCTCATGTGTTATAGTAATTCAACTATCGTAAATATATACTGACATTGTCGTAAATTAGTATATGAAATTATCATAAATAGAGGTGGCTACGAAATAACTTATTTTGTAGCTAACTATAGAGTATACTCTTCCTATATATATATATATATATATATATATATATATATATATATATATATATATATATATATATATATATATATATATATATATATATATATATAGGCAGGGGGGTGGGGGGAGAGAGAGAGCGCGGGCTGGGCTTGCTAGAAACACTAGGGTCGGTCGTTTCCAATATATATATAGGAAGAGTATACTCTATAGCTAGCTACAAAATAAGTTACTTTGTAGGCACCTCTATTTACGATAATTTTATATACTAATTTATGACAATGTCAGTATATATTTACGATAGTTGAATTACTATAGCATATGGGGATATTTACCATAATGTTATAGTAAATCACATAGTAAGGAGTTACTATAATCTCGTAAATTAGTATAGCAATTATCGTAACTCAAAGTGGCTATAGAATAAGTTATTTTATAGCCAGCTGTAGGGTAATAGTTCTACACACACACGAAAACACGGGAGAAAATTCAAACTTAAAATTCATGAGTTACTATTCATAGCACTATTCAAATTCAGTGGTTACTGTTCAAATTCGTGGCACTATTCAAATTACTGGATACTATCAAATTCAGAATATGAACGGTGCACGAGCACTGACCCAGGAGTGGCTCAGGCACGGAAACTCTTTACTATTTAGGCTACTATTTAGCACTATTAGAGGCACTATGCAGAGCACTTGGTGGGTGGACGAATTCGTGCGTGATTAATGAGTGCGCGTGATTAGTGAGTATGCAGAATATGAGTATGCGGAAATAATAATTCTCAGGATCTTTTGCAGGATGGCGAGACCAAAGATTCAGCCAGTGGTGCGACTATGCTTGTGTCAGTCCTACTCGATACTCACCGTATGCATCACTAGCTCGCTTCAGAACCAGGCTAACTAGTTCTTCTCCCTCGCTATCCCCAGCCACGATCACACAGGACTCAGGCTCTATCGTCTCCCCAGGCAGTTATACCCAAAGGGAACACTTCTCTGCGCAAACAAGGTTCTCTACAAACGCCGCTACCAGGGCTAACACGAGAACAACACACGCAAAGGTTTCTCCTCTAGGGTCCCTAGCATAGAGACATCGCCCCATATGAACGAGCTTAAAGGAAAATATGGATTAAAACAGGAAAGCTTAATTCATTTCCACAGAGCAAGCTTACATATGGCTTTCCCTTTCGGGAAACCCCAAGCACTTACCATAAACCTTAGAGATTACCTTACAAGCTCAGGAAGATTACGAGGACTTCCTTTATTCTCTAATTTATAAAGTGGTGGAGTAATACAACGGTAGTGGAGTATTACAAGCGGTGGATGATCTTCAGAGAGTTTCTGAGATCATGTCTTCATGGAGTATGTGGAAGTGGAGTGGTGGTGGAGTGGAGTGTTGCTGGTGGTGTGTCTTCGGTGGTTGCAGGCTCGATTCTCTGATGGTGTTGGTTTTTGGCTCCCTATCTTATGTTAACATGGTTTTTGGCTCACCTATAATATATGCGATATTCAATTATAAAATAAATGTAAATAATATATATGGTCAAATTCCATATAAATAAGAAATGGATGATAGACGAAATAAAGCTATGAAATCTAGTGCACTTAAAATGCATGAGCAAAGGCGTATGCATATGTGCTTCTGCGGGTAGATCGAATACCGTGTACTCACATGAAAATGTGATGTTTTGTTGGTTAAGTAAAATAAGCAATTGATTTGATGGCCTAATCCACCATGCAAGTGACGTAACCAGTGAATGTAAATAAAGGAAGCACGTGTGAGTAGTGTGGCTGTTAGAAATTTAGACAATTTCCAAGTCAATTTAATCCGAAAAATTAATTGTATCATGATGTTGTCATATGAGAAAATAAGCAATAACATCATGGCATCATATATGTTCATCCAAAAACCATAAGCATGATCAACATGATTATTAGCATCAAACCATGACAAAAGGTATATACCAGCAAGATCATAAAACATGTATGAACCAAAGACATGATAAAAACATATAACCATGTTATATAAAATGTACCAAGAAGCGCACAAGCCATGAACATAACATCAACAGGGATAAACACATATATCCATGGCATATTATACGCAATAGAGATAGTGCAAAGCATGAATATCAAGATGTTAATATAAGATGATGAGTTTAGGGTGTACCCAGAGTAGGGTCCCATGCTGAGGGCATTGGAGGCTCCATTCTCACTTATACTACCCATGGTAGAATCAGTGAGTTGCTTGAAGTAGTGGATCGTAGTTGGTGCAGGGAGAGGATCGTAGTGCCGTCCGCGCCTCTAGGAAGAAGAATGAGCAGTCACGTAGTCGCTCCCCAAAAGCCTAATCGCCGCACATCCCGAGCAGGATTCTTAGGTAGCAAGGGCTTCGGAGGCACATGCTCTCTCGCGGTTCTGTGCACGTAGAATCACGAGATGGGGAGAGCCATCTCTGTTGACGGTCCTTAAGTATCAATTATAACTATCAAATAAATAGAGAAAAGGATCCAAATGAAACCAACACCTAGACTTAGGGTTTTATCTGACAGAATTCCACGAGTTTTGCTGTTTATCTATTTCTGTAGGGGGTTATCAGGAAATACGGAAGAAAGGCCCACATGTCGGATTAATGACGGGATATTAACCGAACACGTAATTATCTTACATCTAGAAGAGTCCAGAAGCCACGAGAACGAACGGGAGGCATAACGGAGCCGGACACAGGGCGCCCGCCCTGGTCCTTAGGGCACCCGCCCTGGCCCCGGAGCCAATCAGGCTCCGCCTCGAGGATTATGCTCCACCGACCTAGAGGATCAAGGAAAACTGCACGATCAATGTCGGTTTGATCCAACGGCCCAGATTCATCTGAAAGGGCTATATAAGCAAGGCCCCTGCCCCTGGAGGAGAGGCCCTCGTCTCATACTTCAAACCCTAATTCAGGAGGAGAGCCTCTGATCAAGCCCTAGAGCCACCACATCAACTAGATTTCTAGTTAGCATAGCTACATAGGATTAGAACTAGAAGGAGTCAATCTTCGATTGGTTCCCGGATCTGTCAAGAGGATTCTTGGTAATTCCTCTATTGTTCTTCAATTGTTCATCATTGTTCTTCAATATTATGAATATGACTTTGTTCTATTTCAATATATTGGTTATGACTTTGCTCTACTTGATTATATTTGCAATTATATTGTTCTTAGTTTATCATAGTTATATGCTTGGCTTAGTTAGATTGGAATTATATACATGCCTAGGATCGTATAGCGTTTATCCATGTGTACAGTGGGTGAATGATAACTATTGTGTAGACGTGGTGTCTATACCGTATTTATCTGCGATTGCACCCTATATGCCGGATTGTGGGGTAGTTCGCGATAGTGACAGCTTCGTTGATTCTTATATAGTCCCCCTCTCGTGTATAGGGCAGGCAGAGCAACACTATTACAGGGGAGTGATTGCTATGTTCTTCATCTTCCTTGCTAATATTCACTATGCATGGATATAGTCTTTTCTCACCATGATTGCCAAGTATAATTGCACTAACTATGATATGCTAGACTTTATAGTTAATAATAATTTAGGGAATATCTTTGTAGTTCATCCTAATTCCATGCTAATGACTTGCTAGAATATCTGTTGAGGTGCTTATCATTACTATATGTGGCTAGCTGATCAGATTAATTATCTTTGTCACCATTATCACTTTACCTTTACTTAATGTGACATTTATACCTGTATAAAGAGATTGATAAATACTCTCGGTTATACATGCAATGATGTGTACTCAGTTCCATATTCTCATTCCATTATCAACCATGATACTTAGAAATCCCTTCCCAGTGGTAAAAATATAAATAACGATACCTGGAATACTTCCCGGTTAAAATGCTACATCGGTATTAATCTGTGCGCTTGCAGATCCCTTTTATTATTTATCTTGATGAGCAAATGCATATTTTAATACCGCGTCTCTCATGTCATGCTGGGGATGACAACTTGGCTTAAGTGGCATGAGGGATAGGTTTGGCATTTTTGGCGCCGTTATCAGAATTAGAAAACTAAGTCTACTTTTGGTAGTGACGTTAAGAATGCCCAACAAGCATTTTTGGCGCCGTTGCCGGGGAAGGTTGATTACTAAGTATGAATGAATACGGAACTTTGAGTCATCATTTGCATCACTAATCTGATCGAGCTTATCAATTCTCTTATACAGTTTTACCCCTGTATTTTCCATTTTGATTATTTATTGCAGGGTGATGCATGAATAGAAGACATCTTCCAGACAACTTTATTGACGATCCCGAAGCCTTATTCAGAAGAACAAGAGCCAAGCTCAAGAAGACATCGTCAACACTTCAGCACAAAGCTTCATCCAAATCCGAAGACCGCCAAAGTTTCATCCGGAATTTGTCGACTGAATTCGAAGCCATGGCGAACAAGTCGATCCGCGAGTTCTCAGCTCCCACTATGGACAACATCCGCACTGGACCTGCTGGGGAGATCGACCGCAACTTCGAGCTCAAGCCTGGGCTCATCAACATGGTGCAAGCTAACCAGTTCTGTGGGAAGCCACACGAAGATGCTAGTGCTCATCTTCAACACTTCCTGGAGATCTGCAGCACTTTAACCATGGCTGAAGTCCCCAGAGACGCCATACTACTTCGCCTTTTCCCATTCTCACTGTTGAGGAGAGCGAAGCAGTGGTTCTACGCTACAAAGGAGAAGAACACTACGTGGGCACTCTGCTCCACGAACTTTCTGGCCAAATTCTTTCCCATGGGCAAGACCAATGCTCTCCGTGGGAAGATTATAAGTTTTCAGCAACAACATGATGAATCCGTTCCAGAAGCATGGGAGCATTTCCAAGACTACATCCTAGAATGTCCCCATCATGGAATGGAAAGCTGGCTACTAATGCAGACATTTTATCATGGGCTCATTAACAGTGCCCGTGAAACCATGGATGCTGCAGCTGGAGGAGCATTCCTATCACTCACCATACCTCAAGCCACAGCTCTTGTGGAGAAGATGGCATCCAACCAAGGTTGGAATGAAGAAAGAACTCAGACACGCAAGAGAGGTGGAGGTATGCACCAGCTCAAGGAGGTAGACATGCTGTTTGCCAAGCTAGACCTACTCATGAAGAAGCTCGATGATCGAGCTGGAGAAAAGAAAGAAGTCATGCACGTCTACGACTCCCACATGACTTGTGAGGAGTGTGGAGGTACTGGACACTCGGGCAATCACTGTCCTGAGTTGCTGGAGGACGTGAACTACATCAACAATAACAACAACAACTACTACAACCGTCCTCAGCAGAATCAAGGTTGGAATCAACAGAGGCCTAACTACTCAGGTAATTACCAAGTTAACAATTCTTTCAATAATAATAATAATTATCCATCTTTGAGAGAGTTAGTATCCAACCAAGGAAAGCTAATGGATAACCTGTCTAAGAAATTGGCATCAAATGATAAAATACTAGAAGATATAAATAATAGAATGGATAATTTCTCTACTGCCATCAAGAACCAGATTAGCTTTAATAAAATGATTGAATCTCAGTTGAATCAAATAGCTGCTGCTGTTCCTGCTACTAACCCCGGTATACCATCACAACCGGAAGGACTAGAATCTGCAAATCTTGTAGACATGTTTGATGCAGGAGATTACTGGAGTAACCCTATCGTGGAAGTAAGTACTGACCGTCTGCCTGTCAAGAGAGGCGATCCAGGACGCCCCGTCATCCCGATCTCCATCGGCATGCGAGACTTCCTAGAAGCACTCTGTGACTTTGGCTCCAGCGTCAACATCATGCCCAGGGTACTCTATGAAAAACTCTTTTCACAACCATTATTAGAAACAACCATGTGTTTGCAGCTTGCAGATAGGACACTGAGTTTCCCGAGAGGAATATTGAAGAACATCTGTGTCCAAGTGGGTTCCTCGTACGCTCCAGCAGACTTCGTAGTGATAGAGACCGGTTCTGATGAGAGGGCTCCCGTCATCCTAGGGAGACCATTCCTGAACACCGTGGGAGCTGTCATCTATGCTAGTGCTGCCAAGATCAGTTTCTACATCAAGGGGAGGAAGGAAACATTTTCCTTCGAGAACAAGACCGCACAAATCCCAGAGCAACCCCAATATGAACCAAGGAAGAGGACCAACAGGAGGAACAAGAGCAAGAAGCAAGTATGGACCGAGACAGCTAAGATGGTCACTGCCGTGCACAAAGGTCAAGATCGCCAACTCAAGTCACCGTTCTTGCCTAAGAAGGACGACCCAGGTATGCCAAGCATTTATTGCTCCATTAATGGGTCCCACTTCTACAAGACACTTTGCGACACTGGGTCGGGCGTCAACATAATGGCCAAGGTCACCTATGAACTTCTGTTCGGAACCATGCCCTTAAACCCAACATATATTCAGCTCCAGATGGCAGATCAGACATTCCGACAGGTCGAAGGTACAGTAACTAACGTCCCTGTCAAGATAGACGATCACTTTGTCCATACAGACTTTCAGGTTATTGACATGGGAGAAGATGAATATGATCCACCCATCATCCTTGGAAGACCATTCCTTAGTACTGTCAAAGCAATCATTTACATTGGAACTGGAGAAGTCCACATGCACTTCCCCTCTGAGAAGGTACGTCTTTACTTTACTGACCCTAACTATGTATTTGAAGAATCCAAGCAGGTCAGGACAAGAAGAAGGCGACGTAACCACAATCAGAAGCAACAGGTCATCAAGGACGGATGGGCAGATTATGAAGGAGAAGTGGTAAGATCTGAAGACATACCACTCAACCAACACTGTCCTGAGGAGACCAAAGCACCGAGACAGGTATGGAAAGAAAAGACAGTTGTACATGAAGAAGAGGCGCCGCCGGAACCACCGACTACGCCATCCACCAAGTCCCAGGACGACTGAACGAATAAGAGTCCCGTTCGGAGGACTTAAAAACACCAAACGCCTTGCCAAGAGGTAACTTGGTAGTTATCCTTTCCTTTTTAATTATTTACTTTATCTTAAATAGTTTGCTTAGTTAATCGTATTCATACTATCTTAAAAAGAAAATAAAAATGTTAAAAACCCTAAAGCCCCATGTGAGTATGCGAGTGGCATAAAACCCATAAGTACATTCACTGTGGTGGCATAAAAAAAATATATATATAATAAATACATAAATATTTTCTTCTGCTTTATAAAAGAAAAAAAACATAAAAAAAATCAAGGAGGCTCAGCATGATAAAGGCTAGATATTTATGCTAACACTTAATCAGTTCCACAAAGCTTTGTTGTCTATTTGAGCTTCACAGAATTCAAGGAGACTAGCAGACCGAGGACATTCTAATCGCTGTCAGGGTGCTGCCGACTTTCAAATACACCTCCGCCATCTGCTAGCTACATCAGAAGAGATTATGTCAAGATCCAGCTTGGGGGAGAGCACCTCCATTATCTTGCTAAGTATTTCTATCTTTATCTTTATATTTATATATACTTCTACCCTATAAAAATAAAAATATACATAACTATGAAAAAAAACCAAATAAAGATTTTGTGCTTATATATATATACCTATATCTTTTGCTTAGTGTGTTTTAATAAATAAATAAAGTGGCTATGCTAAACTGAATCTAAATAATAATAAAACTCTAGCATGGATATGATGAATAGTTGCTTTGCCTAACTTTCAAATTTGAAGTCCTCTCTCTAAGTTTAGACATAACTGTTATCATTTAAAGCTTGCTCTAAACCTGAACTTGTGGGAAGAGAACTTGATCTAAAGTCTAAGATGTTAACGGATATGATATGGGAAGGTTGAGCTGCTGTTTATCTATTCCTAGAGATGCTAGAATTCTGGAGAATTTTATCTTTGAAAATCTTAAAATGCTACATGATGAGTTCCTGTATGATGAGAGTTTAAGTTCCTACCACAGCCATACATACATGCTTGCTAGACTTTAAGCCATACCTTTACTTTTTACTGCTTATGAGCATTGAGTATAGTCAAGCTGTGTAGACCCTTAGGAGCTTGTCATGCGGTTAAAATCAAGATTCACTTGCACAATCACTCATACATGCTGCTTCTACTCCGGAAGTACGCATCCACATATATCCACTCATTCTCATCTCCAGATCCACATAAAATTATTCTACTCCTAATCTGGGAGAGAATAGCTAAAAATATTTTCCCATTCTTGTTATCCCCTGTGAAATAAATGCTCAAGCTATTTTGGTTACTACCACTTGCTATATTGTTCTAAGGAGATGAGTGCTCTATACGAGGAAATAAAAAGGGGCAAGTGCCCGGAACCTTGAAAAGAAAAAGATACGAGGAAATAAAAAGGAGCAAGTGCTCGGAACCTCGATGAAAAAAAAAGAAAAAGTGTGAGAAGAGAGGTAAAAATGGACAAGTGTTCGATAGTAGAATTAGGGGTACAAGATACCCACTTGAGAGGAAAAAAAATATAGAGCACCTCATTCTCCTCAAGAGCTTTAAAAGCAAGAAAGGTACGTATCCCCTCAAAAAGAGCAAAAGTAGAATTAGACTTTCATCATTGTTATCATCACTACCACCATACACCATTTATTCGCCACACATGCACATCTTGATTTGACTTATTGGCTTGTTTCTCTGGATCCATGGTTTGACTATGCAATAAATGTCTTGTAAGTATGTATACTTTATCTCCCACCGATGAGCTCCAGATATCAAAAGCCTTATTAGAATAGGATGAGAGAGAAGGCAATGTCACTCTGCCTTATACCACAAATACTACATACTTTGCTTTGAGAGAAGGCAGACATTATTACTGCCTTGGTGAGGATCCAGAAATACCACAAAAGAGAGACCTGAGAGAGTCATACAAGGAATCTCTGAGTTTTATTTGAAAATCTACAAAAAAACTCCAAGAGCTATAGCTAATCAAGAATAAGAGACATGGCGCTTGACTAGACTGTTCTATCTTTTAACCGCTCAAGACAAAGGTGACGGTTGCAAGCCCCATGGTGAAAGGTATAATGAGTAAAGTTTTAAGTCTTGACAGTTTACTTTAACTCAGAGATGAGACTCTATTTGAAAGCATGTGTACCGTCAAAATTCAAAGGCATTTCAGCAACGACTGAGTCTCTCCTTGCTCAGGGACGAGCAAGAGGTAAGCTTGGGGGAGTTTGTTGACGGTCCTTAAGTATCAATTATAACTATCAAATAAATAGAGAAAAGGATCCAAATGAAACCAACACCTAGACTTAGGGTTTTATCTGACAGAATTCCACGAGTTTTGCTGTTTATCTATTTCTGTAGGGGGTTATCAGGAAATACGGAAGAAAGGCCCACATGTCGGATTAATGACGGGATATTAACCGAACACGTAATTATCTTACATCTAGAAGAGTCCAGAAGCCACGAGAACGAACGGGAGGCATAACGGAGCCGGACACAGGGCGCCCGCCCTGGTCCTTAGGGCACCCGCCCTGGCCCCGGAGCCAATCAGGCTCCGCCTCGAGGATTATGCTCCACCGACCTAGAGGATCAAGGAAAACTGCACGATCAATGTCGGTTTGATCCAACGGCCCAGATTCATCTGAAAGGGCTATATAAGCAAGGCCCCTGCCCCTGGAGGAGAGGCCCTCGTCTCATACTTCAAACCCTAATTCAGGAGGAGAGCCTCTGATCAAGCCCTAGAGCCACCACATCAACTAGATTTCTAGTTAGCATAGCTACATAGGATTAGAACTAGAAGGAGTCAATCTTCGATTGGTTCCCGGATCTGTCAAGAGGATTCTTGGTAATTCCTCTATTGTTCTTCAATTGTTCATCATTGTTCTTCAATATTATGAATATGACTTTGTTCTATTTCAATATATTGGTTATGACTTTGCTCTACTTGATTATATTTGCAATTATATTGTTCTTAGTTTATCATAGTTATATGCTTGGCTTAGTTAGATTGGAATTATATACATGCCTAGGATCGTATAGCGTTTATCCATGTGTACAGTGGGTGAATGATAACTATTGTGTAGACGTGGTGTCTATACCGTATTTATCTGCGATTGCACCCTATATGCCGGATTGTGGGGTAGTTCGCGATAGTGACAGCTTCGTTGATTCTTATATAGTCCCCCTCTCGTGTATAGGGCAGGCAGAGCAACACTATTACAGGGGAGTGATTGCTATGTTCTTCATCTTCCTTGCTAATATTCACTATGCATGGATATAGTCTTTTCTCACCATGATTGCCAAGTATAATTGCACTAACTATGATATGCTAGACTTTATAGTTAATAATAACTTAGGGAATATCTTTGTAGTTCATCCTAATTCCATGCTAATGACTTGCTAGAATATCTGTTGAGGTGCTTATCATTACTATATGTGGCCATCTGATCAGATTAATTATCTTTGTCACCATTATCACTTTACCTTTACTTAATGTGACATTTATACCTGTATAAAGAGATTGATAAATACTCTCGGTTATACATACAATGATGTGTACTCAGTTCCATATTCTCATTCCATTATCAACCATGATACTTAGAAATCCCTTCCCAGTGGTAAAAATATAAATAACGATACCTGGAATACTTCCCGGTTAAAATGCTACATCGGTATTAATCTGTGCGCTTGCAGATCCCTTTTATTATTTATCTTGATGAGCAAATGCATATTTCAATACCGCGTCTCTCATGTCATGCTGGGGATGACAACTTGGCTTAAGTGGCATGAGGGATAGGTTTGGCATTTTTGGCGCCGTTATCAGAATTAGAAAACTAAGTCTACTTTTGGTAGTGACGTTAAGAATGCCCAACAATCTCGCAGCAAAGGATATGGTGTCTGTGTTTTGGAATTATCTCTCTAGGAGAAAGATAGGAGCGAGGACTCTTTATTTCCATAGCGGGGAGAAGGGACTAGCCGGAGAGATCAGGAGACAGTAACTCACGGGATTAATGCCAACCCACATTCACCATAATGCAAAAGAGTTGAAACTCTAGTAATCATGAGAGGTAAGCGGCAAAACCGAGCCACGCCACACCTGCTCACTCGCCGCCGTCACCGCCACTTGCCTGCCATGCCACGCCCACGGCCCGGCCCGGCCAGCGGCGGCGCACGCGCACACGTGTGGCATGCTTTTGTCCTTTTCTCAACTTCTCAATATAGATGGATAAAATCCAACCATGTAAGTTGAGTCAACGTTTAGTCAAACTTTCGTACGGTACAAATCATACACCACATAATGTTACAGACCATATAGTTTATTGATTTATTAAATGTATTATGGGCCAAGCCCACAATAAATCCAACAGTGGCTACTACCTTCATGCACTGGCTCACACAGGAAAATAGAGTCAGGCATGCGCGGCACACATCGACAAGCCAGAGATATATACAAGCCTATATATGTAGACAATGATCGGAAGGAAAGCTCCTTGTTGAGAGAGAAGTGTGAAACTTGGAATGTAAATAGAATACAGTAATGGCAAGTGAACCAGAGAGTTTTCATTAATCTTTGATGTACGTATATATACATGTCGTACAGACACCATGGAGACGTGCTCGCAAGCAACTGCTCCATGGAGCCGACGGTTCGCAAGATAGAGGAAGAGAGGAGCATGGGCAGTTCCCATGCTAGGAACATTCCCAGATGAGAGCAACCTCTTTGTAGTTGTAACACTCCCCCTTTGATCGAATCCATCTTGAGATCAATGAACAATATTAATCCTCCAAAAAGTCCTATAGGATAAAAATAAGGAGAAATACTTGATAGATACGCTGTTAAAAACTCCTTCAAACCCAATGGAAAAATAAGGAGAAAGTGATACAGCATATAATGATTATTGCCTCATTGTAAACTCATATGAGAAAACCTTTGCATGAGAAAACTCATAGATAGTTTAGAGGACAATATATGTCATTGATATCTCCTTAAAAACCCCAATAGGGAAAATAGGAAATATGACATATGCTTATGCTAATATTGCCTCATTAAAAACTTTATATGAGAAACCTTGAGAGTAAAACTCATGCAAAGAAAAGAGTGCAATATGATGGTTTAGACAGGGCAACATCTAGGAGATTTCTCCCCCTAAACCTTACAAATCTCAAAGTCATCGCATACCAATTCCTTGAACACATTTCTAGAACAAGAAAGATGGTAAGGACTCAGTGAGCAAATCAGTGAGGTTATCACATGATTTGGTTTGCAAGATGTCCATTTCACCCATTTGTTTTAACTTATGGGGATAAAACAACTTGGGAGGAATATGCTTGGTTATGTTGCTCTTGATGTAGCATGTCTCCATCTGTGTAACACAAACATAATTAACTTCATAGATAACGGTTGGTGAATCAATGCCACCAATACCACATGATTGTTGTATGTGGTTGATCACTCTGCGAAGCCAAACACATTCACATGAGGCCTCATATAGTGCAATTATTTCTGAGTGATTAGTGGAGGTAGACACAAGGATCTGTTTTGAAGACTTCCATGAAATGGCTGTCCCTCCGTGTAAGAACACAAAGCCTGTATGGGATCAGCCATTATGGGGATAAGATAAATAGTCAGCATCAGTGTATCCGATCATATTGGAGTCTGGGTTCCTTTGGAAAAATAATCCAAGATCTCTTGTACCATTTACATATTTGAGGATGTGTTTTACTCCCGTCCAATGACATTTGGTAGGAGTAGCGCTATGTCAAGCTAGCAAGTTCACTACAAATGCAATATCAGGCCTGGTGCAATTTACAAGATACATGAGCGCTCCAATGACACTGAGATATGGATAATGAGGTCCCAAAATCTCTTCTCCTTCATCCTGTGGTCTGAATTGATCAGTCTTCAGCTCTAAAGACCAACCAACCATAGGAGTTTTGGAGGGATATGATTTGTCCATATTGAATTTCTCCAATACTTTATGGATATAGGCAGATTGATGCACTAAAATTCTTGTGGGAAGGTGCTCAAGTTGTAAACCTAAGAAAAATTTGGTTTGACCTAAATCCTTCATTTTGAACTCCATCTTTAGATGATTGCATGCTTCATCAATATCTTATGGGTTGCCAATGATATTTAAATCATCAACATACACTGATATTATGCAAAATCCCTTTTTGGACTTTTTGATAAAGACATATGGACAATCATCATTCTTAGTGTATCCCTTTTGCAGAAGGAACTCACTAAATCTGTTATACCACATTCTTCCTGACTGCTTTAAGCCATAGAGTGACTTTTGAAGCTTTACACAATACATTTTGCGATTTGCGTTTTGATCCAGTATAGAGATTCCATCGGGAAACTTCATGTAGATTTCTGAATCAAGTGATCTAGATAGATATGTGGTCACTATGTCCATCAACTATATAGATAGACGATTTTAAACAACTAGAGATATAAGATATCGGAATGTTATTCTCCTCATAACTGGAGAATATGTTTCATTGAAATCAATGCCAGGTCTCTGTGTGAACCCTTGTGCTACAAGCCTCACTTTATGTCTCACAACCTCATTGTTCTCATTCTGTTTCTGGACAAAAACCCATTTGAATCCCACAGGGAAGATTCCATGAGTTGTAGGTATTGCATGAGTGAATACCTTTCTTTTAGAGAGTGAGGCTAATTCTGCTTGAATTGCATCTTTCCACTGATTCCAGTCTGAGCGCTTTTTGCACTTTGCCATGCTCTTAGG
Source organism: Saccharum hybrid cultivar R570 (assembly GCA_038087645.1). Classification (NCBI taxonomy): domain Eukaryota; kingdom Viridiplantae; phylum Streptophyta; class Magnoliopsida; order Poales; family Poaceae; genus Saccharum; species Saccharum hybrid cultivar. The sequence continues at coordinate 7,766,759 of JAQSUU010000005.1, read as the reverse complement.
GTCTGAATCATTTTGGATGATTTCTACAATTGACTTAGCGAAATAGATGTTGACAACTGTAGACTTTCTATCATATGATTCTCCAGATTCAATGTAGTTGATGGAAATTTCACGCACCCTTTGTGATGTATCATTATTTCCCAATATTGCATCAGGGAATTCTGATGTCCCAACATCAGTAATTGAGTGCACTGTTGATGTGGGATGTGAAGGTTGAACCTCCATAGGGTGTTTCTCAACATGAGGTTGACTTGCATTTGCTATGTTGGGAGATTTGTTCTTCGCTTTCCTTTGCTTGCTAGAAGCTGCATCTGTGGAAATAGCCGTACTTCTCCCCCACTTACTTGGGAGTTGAGTAGTTTTATTTGGTACCTATACTCTTTCCAGCACATTTCTCATAGGATTGTAGGATATTGTAACACCCTTGTAATCAACAAATGCATCTAGCATGTTATTTGCAACGTGTTGCAAATTGATGATCTTCTGAACTTGATGTTCAGTTTCAGATGTATGTGGATCTGAATTGGAGATGTCTGTGGCATCCCAATTGATTTCGTGGCATTGTTGTTGGTTTTCAATTCCTCCCCCTAATGCCGAGAAATGATCTTCATTGAAGATACAATCAGCATACCGAGCAGTAAATACATCCCCTGTAAGGGGTTCCAAGTATTTAGTGTGAAGGACCAAAAATGGCAACCAGAGGAGGGGTGAATGGGAGCCTCAAATTTCTTTCAAAACTTTCGACTGCTGTACCAAAAACAAACCCCAAAAAGCAAACACGCTCGAGAAGATGTATCCACGCTCCGACTAGTGGCTAGGCACCTCCAGTGAACACCTAGAGGCACAACGGGACCGTCAAGGAACACTCAAACTGAACTCACGATGGAACACCAAGAACCGGAGAAGATAGGCAACTAGTGGACTGTCTAGGCTGGAACAGTGGACTGTGCACAGCTAGCACGCTGGACTACCTAGGACAAGGTGTCAGACTGTTCACTGGTCAACAACCCCAAAACGCACAGACGGTAAACAGTTCTGGATCAAGCGAAAACACAACAGCAGACTATTCGGGACCTGGTGGTGGACTGTCCATAGGTCAAAATTAGAAAACCAAACCGTGCTAAAACAATTCTGGACACGTCTCAGTGAGAGGGCCGGACTATCCGCCACTTGGGTCCGGACTGTCCATGACCTGACTTTGAGCAGAGTCGAGACTCACCTATGCTCAACGCTGACCCATGGACTGTCCAGGGTTAGAGCCCGACTGTCTAAGACTCGCGAAACAGAGAAGAAAATAGACCCCCAAAAATTGCTCTCTCCTTTGATCCTCCCGATTTGTGGCCAAATCAACACCAACTGCCATCAAACTTGGTATGCATGATCACAAGGCAGTAGGGGAGCTACCTCTAAGAGGGCCCAATTCAAAGCCAATTGATGGGAAATCAAAAGGGAACAGAAAACACCAGTTTTGAAACCCTAGTTCATGATTTGACCTGATCTATGATCTCGTGAGGAATTGGGTGATTTTCTTCGGTGGAAAGGCTCAACTCACGTTATAGATCACTCCAACGCAAATGGAATAGATCAAAACGGTCTCAAAGCGATGAATCAGGGCAAGAACGAAAGGGAGAAGAGGAAGAATGCGAAGAACAAAATGTGAATCACAAGAAACTCATCACAAATTGATCCCGGAGGACATAAGGTGGTAAGGGCCACCATTCCCGCAACAAAACTTGAGTTCTTATGCAAATCTCTCAATTTGTGCACCTCTCTCACGAGAACCCTAAGGGAGAGGGGGAAACTAAGGAAGGGAAAATGAAAGAGGTGAGGGAGATGGGGGCTCCCTCATCCTATTTAACAGGGCTATTACACTATCTCAGTTTTGCCCTTAGATATTTTGAGTCGAGCCACATAACCCAAGGGTGTTATGGTCCAACCCAAGGTAGTCTTCATCTGACGGCCACCGCACCCTTCATGAGATAGCTTTGCCTTGACGTGAACTCCTCGATGCCACCACGTGCCATCCGTTCCTCCTTAGAATCTCTGCCTAGGTTTTGAGGTCCAAACCCGTAAACCTATCCACCCGATGGTTTTGAGGCCCAAACCATCAAACCGTCTGCGAGTAGCATACTCCAAACGCATCCCCTGCCACTTGACATGTGTCACCACCATCCTCGACTGAACATCCGCCAAGTCCTTCTGAGCCCCACTCGACTTGCACATCCGCCATCTTGGCTTGGTCAACATGGTCACTCTCATGTACACTTGCGCTTGTCGATGTCCCAAATGTCAGCCACCGTGGCTAGTCACCTAGCCTCTTGGTCCTTGGTCCAAGCCTCACGTCCGCCCTTCACTGCTCCTGGTCCATCGGCATGGCACGTCCCTACTTGACCTTCACCTCACCGTCGACCACCACCTCCGAGCTTCACACCTACACACCACACGCTAAGAGACATGTCATGGTTAGTTACAAACTCAACCTAGGTCATGGATCACATTGACAATCACTCATCACAAAATGAACTAAAAGGGCACATATCAACCTTGTAATCGCAATCTCCCCCCTTGATGAGTGCATTGTCAACACCAACACACGAACAACTTGAGCAAAAGAAAAAAAGAAGAAGAGAAAACAAGGAGCTCACCCAAATGACCAAAAGCCAAAGAAAAGCCAAAATAGGGTCATGTGAAATGAGCAAAACTTAGTTTCCAAAGACATGGGCAATGGCTCGATGCAACCAAGTAAAACACAGCTAGCCCTCAAGAAGAGGCAATGGGCTCAACACCACTAGCAAAGATCAAAAAGCCAGAAAAGCAGCTAGACCCTCCAGAAGAGGCAAAGGCTCAACACATCTAGCAGAAGCAATTCAAAAGCAACTCCCCCTGAACAAATGCAATCTCCTAGATGAATGCATGCACTCAACATAAGGTAGATTTAGTATCTCTCCCCTTTGTGTGTCTCATCTCTCCCTTGGAGTGTGATCTCTCTCTCTAGGAGTCATGAGCTATTTCTCCCCCTTGTTGATACATGCACTTATCAAGCTAAAGCCTAAAGACTGTAACTCCCTCTCAAACCATGCTATGAATGCAAAGATGTAGAAATGCAAAAGCTTCAGGAGTATAGTAAGTAAATTGAAAAGATGCTCTAGCTGGTGCTGTTATGTGTGTGTAGCATCAAGTACTAGTGCAAGCAAATGCTCAAACTGATTGAGTAAAACAAAGTATGACATTGAATCAATTTTGAGCAATGTCAAGAAGGGGCTCACCATTGAAAGTAGCACATAGCAGGTATAAGCTGAAAATGAACCTAATGCTAACAAGTGTATATAAGGTGAACTACCCTAAACAATGGCCACACATCATGTCTAAGATGAACCTAAGACTTGTGTTTTCATCAAATTTTAATTTTATCAGAGTTTGCAGCGTAACACAAGAATTAGTCCAAACATGTGTGTGCGAGAGGTTATCTGTACCGTCAGGACTAACTTAGCAACCATACCAAGCCTATGTCATGGACAATCAGAAGCTTAAGACAATGGTTTTGGCATCCATTACAAGGCTCAAGTTCATCCAAATGTGCAATTGGAAGCAGTCTCGATACTTTGACGTAGGACAATACAGACCCATCTCGATTTTTTCTCATCACTTAGCTTGATTTTCAAATTTTAGCACAAGAATCTCTAAGTTGTCCAAGCAAGTGAGTAACTCAAAGCATGAGATGTAGTAACCTAGCATATAAGTGATAGCATCGGGGATCTCAACAAGTCCTACACATGCTAGGTGCCAACTCAGCGGTGAACAATTTTCATATTTTAACAAGTTTTAATCAAGTCCACAGTTTGAAAAACAAGCTTAGCTCATAACATGCATCAATTGATCAAAAGGAGCCTAAGCCAAAGGCACCATCATGTACAGGCATAACATCCCAAATAAAGCATAATTTCAATCTAAGCACTATAGTCATGAAGCTCAAAATGCACTATAGGACATGATGAAATGAAATGCAAAATGCAATATGATACAAAAGACAAAGCAAAAGCTAAGCTACAAAGAAAAGCAAAACTAGAATAAAACAACCAAAGTTCCCCTCCTCTAAAAACGGAAACAAACTCCAAGCTCCCCTTGCAAGCATGCAAACTAGGCTTGGTCAAGTGGTTTGGTGAAGATATCTGCAAGCTGGTTTTGGATATCAATGTGGTGCAAATCGATATCACCTTTCTCATAGTGGTCCCGCAAGAAGTGAAAGCGAACTTCTATATGCTTTGTTTTTGAGCGGAGGACTGGGTTTTTGGCTATGCTTATAGCGCTGGTGTTGTCACAAAATAAAGGCACTCGTCTAAACTCTAACCCAAAGTCTCTTAGAGTAGCTATCGTCCTAAGCAATTGGGAACAACAAGCAGCAGTAGCAACATACTCAGCTTCTGTGGTGGATTGGGCAACGCTAGATTGCTTACGAGAAGACCAAGACACAAGAGAAGATCTAAGAGACTGACAAGTCCCTGAAGTGGACTTCCGCTCAACATGACAACCGACATAATCCACATCAAAATACCCACAAAGAGAAAGAGAGGAAGAGGCCAAAAACCAAAGACCAAACTCAGGTGTGAAACGAAGGTACGTGAGGATCTGCTTGATGGCCTGACGATGAGATGTGCACGACGAAGACTGAAAGCGCACGCACAAGCAGACCATGAACTGAATGTCTGGTCTCATCATTGCAATCATGCTTTGGTACTCCTTCTGGTCTATGGCTTCTCCTTCCTTATCTTCATCTAGGGCCATCGTGGTCGACATGGGTGTCAAAAGAGGCTTGGCCTTATCCATATTGAATTTCTTGAGCATGTCCTTGGTGTACTTGCCTTGGTGCATGAACGTGCCCTCATGAGTTTGCTTGATTTGTAGCCCGAGGAAGAAAGTCAATTGACCCATCATGCTTATCTCAAATTCCCTGCTCATAATATCTGAAAACTTGGCAACAAGAGCATGAGAAGAGTCACCGAAGATTATATCATCCACGTATATCTGAACAAAAAGGATGTCAGTGCCTTGCTTAAGGAGGAACAAAGTTTTATCAACCGAACCCATCCTAAAACCCTTCTCAAGCAAGAAAGCTTTCAAGTGCTCATACCAGGCTCTCGGGGCTTGTTTCAAACCATATAAGGCTTTGTGGAGTTTAAAAACATGGTTGGAGAACTTAGGATTTTCAAAGCCAGGGGGTTGCCTCACATAAAACTCTTCCTCTATGTACCCGTTCAAGAAGGCACTCTTCACATACATCTGATACAGCTTGAACTCTTTCGAAGCTGCAAGCGCTAAAAGGATCCTAATGGCTTCTAGATGGGCAACAGGAGCAAAGGTTTCTTCATAGTCTATTCCCTCTTTTTAGCAAAAACCCTAAGCCACCAATCTCGCCTTGTTTCTCACTACCACCCCATCCTCTCTGTTTGTTCTTGTAAACCCACTTTATACCTATAGGGTGGCAATCTAGTGGAGGTGGAACTAAAACCCACATTTGGTTCTGCTCAAAGTTCTTTAACTCCTCGTGCATAGCATTGACCCAATCGGCATTAGATAGAGAGTGTCCAATATCTCGAGGCTCAAAAGAAGCTACGAAAGCAGAGTGAGCAAAGTGTAAAATGTGATATGACCTGGACTGTGTGACTCGGTGGTCAATGTCACCGATCATGGTCTGAGACAGGTGGCGACGCTGAATGTGTTGAGGTGCTTCTCTCAAAGAAGTCGTGTGTCCCTCAATAGCGGCTGGGGCCTCCTTAGGTGCAGCTGGCATAGTCTAAGGAGGCGGCTCGTGTGGACCCCAAGTCATGGAAGAGGAGGGATTAGGGCTATGAGCCAAAGTAGTCATCGTCGACTAGAGAGGGGCAGTCGGTGGAGTCGGCTTGAGATCACCCCAATCGGCGCCTTCCTCATCTTCCTTAACAAAGATGCTCTCACCAATCTCTTGATCACCTACACAATCAAAGACAGGAGAGGAACAAGGCATGGTTTCATTGAAAGTGACCTCACAGGTCTCCTCCACAACTCAGTTAGTTTCAAGGTTAAGAACACGATATGCATGAGAGTGAGAAGCATAACAAAGAAAAATACCATTAGAAGACCTGGACTCAAACTTGTCCAAATTACCTTGTTTCAAGATGATGCATTTGCACCCAAACACCCTGAAATGGCTTACCTTGGGTGGTCATCTGAATCACAACTCATAAGAAGTCTTCTTCATGAAAGATCAAAGGAAAATACGACTAGAAGCATGGCACGTGGTGTTGATCGCTTTGGCCCAATATCTCCTAGGAGTCCTATGCTCATCGAGCATCATCCTGGCCATCTCAGCAAGGGTCCAATTCTTGCACTCAACAATACCATTTTGCTGAGGGACATAAGGAGAGGAAAACTGATGCTCGAGGCCCAAAGAAGCACAAAAGGTTTCAAAATGAGTATTTTTGAATTATGTGCCATTGTCACTATGAATCGCTCTCATAGCATTCTTAGGGAACTCATTTTGCAATCAAAGAATCAAATCACGAGCACGTGAAAATGCCTCATCCTTACTCTCCATGAAAAATACCCAAGAGTAGCGAGAAAATCATCCACGATCACTAGAACGTACCACATTCCACCATCTGACCAAACCTGAGCTGGACCAACTGTGTCCATGTGAAGTAACTCATCATGTTCCTTGGGCATAACTTGGTTCACAGGTGGATGAGAAGTGGCAACCATCTTCCTGTGACGATAAGGGTGGCAGACCAAATCCTTCTCAAATTTTAACTTGGGCAATCCTCGGATTAAGTCAAGTGAGCTCAACCTAGCTAGTAAGTCAAAACTCAAGTGACCTAGCCTCCTATGCCACTTGCAAAGCTTAGAGGAGGATCTGGCCATCAAACATCGAGAAGAGCCAAAGGAGTGAGAAAAATCAGCTCGAAAGACACGACCAAAAGAAACAATCTAGCAAACTAGATTTCCTTAAGAATCAAGAACTCGAGACAAGCCAGTCTTAAAATGCACTTCAAAGCCATTCTAAAGGAGTTGTGAAACTGAAAGCAAATTAAAAATGTAAATTCAAAACCAAAGCAACATTCTTCAAGACAAAACTCTTGTTGACCCGAATGGTCCCATGAGAAGACACCTTACCTTTGCTATTGTCCCTGAATGTGATGTACTCCTTACATTGCACGGGGTCAAGGCTAGAGAACCATTTTGAACTTTTGGTCATGTGGCACGAACAGCTAGAATCAATAAGCCACGTGTTCTCTAGGCCTCCATCCTATATCAATAGAAGGACATGGGATGAGCAAATAGCGCAACACTGGGGTTAGTAAACTGTGAAGGATACCAGTGTTGGCTCATTTGCTCGGGAAAAGTGTTAGGAAAAACACCAAACATGCCATATCCCATTTGAGGGAAACGGGTACCACGTGGGGGAAAACATGGTCCGCTAAAGCTATAGGACTAAAAGCCACCGTCATGAGGTCCAAAGTCATATTGATCATGACCTGAACCACGCCGGGCACGACCACCACGTGGTCTAGCAACCTGAGGCCTAGGACCTTGAGGCAGTGCACCTTTTAGCCTAGTACCATGCCTCTGAACAAGCAGTACATGTATGCCATGGGGTGGGCGGTACATGTTCCGGTTGTTCAACTCGTACTCTCACTGCTCATCTCTCTCCCTCCTAAAGCAAAACTCACCAAGGTGACCATCCCTATGGCAATAGTCATAGTGATACCTCACCTCTCTCTTGGGTGGTTATCGGCTCACTCTCTTATGGGTATGGTTCACTCTTGGTAGCTTTTTGTCTTTAGGAAGGAGATCCTCAGAGATGTTTGGTAGAGTGTCAAGTGGGTTCTTGAGATGGTTAGATTTTGGAACCCAAACTTATTTCTAGGGTGGAGCTTTTGGAGGTTCTTCAAACACTCCATCTTTGGTGGTAGGCAAAGTGGGCTCAGGTGGAGTGATCTTGATCAATTTGGGAGTAGTGGTAGGTTTCTCACTTGGTTTCAATCCACTATACTCTTCAACCTTGCCATAAAGATTTTCACCCTTCCTACCTACAACAAAGCCTACACCTGATGCACTAGTTCCTCGCCTGAACTAGCTCATCATCATGCCCAACTATGGCTTACTACAGGACACCCAGCTCAAGATGAACCAAAGGCTTGTGTTGCCTTCCTCGGTTCTCATAATGTCGTGCCTACAGGATGCAAGCTCTAGCTCCAAAACCTCACAGCGTGCACACCTAGTAGCAGTGCTATCTGAACTAGCCTTCTCAAACAAAGAGATCCTAGCAACCTTCTCTGCCAGCTCAGATTGCAAGCCCAAGCAAGACTTGCATGTAGCCAACAAGCCAGACATAGACTTCAACTCATCATTCTCATCAAGCAAAGCTGCATACTTGGATTGTAGCTCAGAAAGGTTAGACATGTGAACAACACATTCATTGCACTCAACCTCATCAAACACTACAACAACAAGCTTCTTAGCTTCCTTAGGCTCTTTCAAGGTGATTTCTAACTTGTCCTTAAACTCTTTCCTCTCACGGGCAGCACACTTTAACATCTTATCTTGGCTCACCAAGGTATCAGTCATGATATCAAGCTCTGCAATAAGATTATCAATGAAAGGTGTTACCATAGTAGTGTCGCCGTCGATGGGAACCACGTCCTTGCTAGCCTTCACCTCGATGTCAACTGCCATGGTGAAAAACCCATCGTGGGTGGAACTGGCGATGAAGTAGAGCCCGATCAACTTGTCCTCCCGCTTCCTCTCGGACTCATCATCGCTTGACGAGGAAGAAGAGCGGTCATCGTCAGTGTCATTGTTGAGGTCGCTGAGGGAGGTAGGAAAGGCATGCTCCTGGGCCTTGGCTTTCTTGAGGTACTTCTTCTTGAGTGCCTCCTTGTCGAATCCTCCCTTCAACTTGTGTTTCCCGGAGGTGTACTCACGCTTGTCCTTGTGCTTGCCGGAGTCATAATTGCCGAAGAAGCTCTTGTTCTTTTTAGGGCAGTGGGCGATGAAGTGGTTGGGGTCTCCACAGCCATAGCATCCTTTCTTTAGACCCCCACCACACCGGAGGTTTAAGTGATTGTTGTGAAACTGAAAATCGGCTGATGACCAGCACCAGCTCGTCGTCCCCAAGAGCCTCCAACTACTCCTCTATGACAGACACCAAAGAATACAAGGCAAACAACATCTATGAAAGGTTAGCTGAAGAACTTGAGTTGTTACCTAAGACCAAAGCCATAGTCGGTGCAGAGGGGTTCTTGATTTTGGCTTGGGTCTGGTAATCGATCTCGGTGGACTTGAGCTTGCTAAATAGCTCATCCACCGTGAGTGTGTCATAGTTCATGGACTCGATGATAGCGGACACCTTCAAGTCCCACACCTTCTGATCTAGGGCATATAGAAGCTTGAGTGCCCTCTCATGATTATCATAAGGTAGTTGTGCCTTATTTACTCGCATCTTGCTGACAATTGTCTGAAAACGAGAAAACATGGCATCAATGGACTCACCATCCAACTGAGAGAAGTTCTCGTACTCACGCTTGTACGTCTCGAAGAGTCTGGTTTTGACCTAAACGGTTCCCTCGTGATAGGTCTGAAGCCTTACCCAGATCTCCTAAGCAGTCGCCCAATCGGAGACTCTCTCGAACTTCAGAAGAGAAAGACTCGAGAAAAGAACATTGTGAGCTCTACTATTTGCGTTGTGCCGATCCTTTTGTTCTTGAGTGGTACAAGCACAAGGTTCAAGCACAATGTAAGTAGTGTCCTCGCAAATCTTCCAGACAAGCCAATCGATCCCGTAAAGATGCGTGGACATGCAGATCTTCTAATAGGGGTAGTTTGTTCCATTGAAGAACGGTGGTTTGTTGGAACCACGCTCCATGTTGCCTTCGTGGATCACTAATCGATTAAGGTGGAGTGATCCTTAACCGGCTCCGATACTAATTGAAGGACCGAAAACAATGACTAGAAGAGGGTGTGAATGGGAGCCTCAAATTTCTTTTGAAACTTTTGACCACAGTCCCAAAAACAAACCCCAAAAAGCAAACACGCTTGAGAAGATGTATCCACGCTCCAACTAGTGGCTAGGCACCTCTAGTGAACACCTAGAGGCACAATGAGACCATCAAGGAACACTCAAACTGAACCCATGATGGAACACCAAGAACTAGAGAAGACAAATAACTTGTGGACTGTCCGGGCTAGGACGGTGGACTGTCCGTGGCTAGCACGCCGGACTGTTTGGGATAGGGTGTCGGACTGTCCGCTGGTCCACAACCTGAAAACCCACAAATGGTAGATAGTTCTGGATCAAGCGAAAACACAACAGCGGACTGTCCAAGACCTGGTGGTGGACTGTCCACAGGTCAAAATTAGAAAACCAAACTGCGCTAAAATAGTTCTAGACAAGTCTCAGCGAGACGGCCGGATTGTCCGCCACTTGGGGCCAGACTATCCGTGACCTGACTCTGAGCAGAGTTGAGACTCACCTGTGCTCAACCCTGACCTATGGACTATTTAGGGTTAGAGCCCGGACTATCTGAGACTCACAAAACAGAGAAGAAAACAGACCTAAAAATCACCCTCTCCTTTGATCCTCCCAATTTGTGGCCAAATCAACACCAACTGCCATGAAACTTGGTATGCACGATCACAAGGTAGTAGGGGAGCTACCTCTAAGGGGTCATAACCCAATTCAAAGACAATTGATAGGAAATCAAAAGGGAATGGAAAACACCAGTTTTGAAACCCTAGTTCACAATTTGACTCGATCTGTGAGCTCATGAGGAATTGGGTGAATTCCTTCGGTGGAAAGGCTCAACTCACGTTATAGATCACTCCAACGCAAAAGGAACGGATTGAAACAGTCTCAATGCGATAAATTAGGGCAAGAACAAAAGGGAGAAGAGGAAGAATGTGAAGAACAAAACACGAATCACAAGAAACTCATCACAAATTGAATCCCGGAGGACACGAGGTGGTAAGGGCCACCATTCCTGCAACAAAACTTGAGTTCTTATGCAATTCTCTTAATTTTTGGACCTCTCTCACGAGAACCCTATGGGGGAGGGGAAACTAAGGAAGGGAAAATGAAAGGGGTGAGGGAGATGGGGGCTCCCTCATCCTATTTAACAGGGCTATTATACAATCCCAGTTTTGCCCTTAGATGGGTCAAACCACATAACCCGAGGGTGTTATGGTCCAACCTAAGGTAATCTTCCTCTGACGGCCACCGCGCCCTTCATGAGATAGCTTCGCCTTGACGTGAACTTCTTGATGCCACCACGTGCCGTCCGTTCCTCCTCAGAATCTCCGTCCAAGTTTTGAGGCCCAAACCCATAAACCCGTCCACCTGATGGTTTTGAGGCCCAAATCATCAAACCATCCGCAAGTAGCATACTCTAAACGCATCCCCCACCACTCCACATGTGTCACTGCCATCCTCGACCGGTCGTCTGCCAAGTCCTCCTGAGCCCCACTCGACTTGCACTTCTGCCGTCTTGACTCGGTCAACACGATCACTCCCGTGTACACTTACGCTTGTCGATGTCCCAGATGTCAGCCACCATGGCTGGTCACCCGGCCTCCTGGTCACTCGGTCCAAGCCTCATATCCACCCTTCATCGCTCTTGGTCCATTGATACGACACGTCCCTACTTGACCTGTACCTCGCCATTGACCACCACCTCCGAGCTCCACACCTACACACCACACACCAAGAGACATGTCACACAACCCAACTCACGCCATGGTTAGTCACAAACTCAACCTAGGTCATGGATCATGTTGACAATCACTCATCATAATATGAACTATAATGGCACATATCAACCCTGTATTCACATAATGATTGACGGAGATTCATATCCCACGTAGAGCCCTAATTTCCCATGTGGGCCCTGTTGACGGTAGTTAAAGTATACCGTGAACCATCAACCTTTCTTTCAGAAATGATATTAAATGGATAAATACTATAGAGTAGGAGGTTATTACTGACAGTTTCCATGAGTTTTGGTGACATATACGCAGGAAGGTTCCAGAGGACACCAGAGAACTCCACACCGAGGTAGGGCTAGAGAGCTTGCCACATGGGGCTGGCTGGCCCCACCCCTGTGCCGCCCGGCCCCCCTATGGTGGGAAGCCACCATGAGCTTCTAGAGCATTCTTTCACCACCTCTAAGGATGCATCTCAGCCATATGTGATGTCGGTTTGATCTAAGGGCTCGTATTCAACCTCCTAGGCTATAAATAAAGGGTAGAACCCCCCGTGAAGTCAAGTCAGATCCAGAGCTAGAAACCCTAATTCCTATTCCATTAGGATCTAGATCAACAATCAAGAGAAGATTAGTCCTCTATAGGATTTAGTCTTAGTTAGAGATAAGTGCAAGAGTAGAGTTCTGGAGGTGTTTCAGCCTTGTATTCTGTAGGATCAAGTTCTTCTAGAGCTTGCTTCTAAGATTCTTTGGTAATCAACTTCTGATTCAAGTAAGCAATTTGTCTCTTTTGTTCTTCAAGTTTGTAGCTCTCTTTTGAGTGCTTTGATCTTGGTAGCTCCTTGATTGAAGTAGTATTCGTAGTATAAGAGTGGTGCTTAGACTAGGGTTACTTGTGAATATCCCCTAATTGATCGAAAGGTGGTAGATCACGTAGGTGATAGCTGCGTTGAGTCCTGTGCAGTTCATCTCCCATCGATAGGATTTGGTAGGCCAATTGGTGCTCGTAGGGAAGGAACTCTGATTTTATTCCTTGGGAGACATCGCCCACGAATTAAGCTTTAGTTGACAAAGTTATCGAGATTGGAACTAGATAGTCCTTAGTAGTCTTCTTTATTCCCCTTTTATTGTCTGACAATGATTGTGAATTCGGGTTAAGTTTATAGACCAGCTAGTTAGAACACACTCACATACTGTTTCTTTGGATTCGATATTAAAACTAGGATTATCTAAAATGCTACAACGGGATAAATTTATCTGTGCATTTGCGGATACCTTATAACCTGTGTGCATTTAATTTACACTAATAAGCATTTCTGGCGCTGTTGCCAAGGAACAATTTGCTGAGTTAATTTTGAGTCTAGCTTAATCTTGTATTATACTTTTATCTTTTTAGTTTTTTATTTACTTTATGGAGCCCATGCGTACCCTTCTTTACCAATATGGAGCACCCACAGACCTAAGCCTTAAGCCAGCCGAATCATCTAAACCCATCCTATCATCTAGCTATGAGCTTAGTCTGGAGTTAATTCCAATGGTTAAGGATCAATCTTTTTCTAACGAAGTTAATGAAAACCCTTATTCCCATTTACGTGAGTTTGAGAAAATTTGTGCATGTATTCACATTGAGGACATGTCTTATGAAACTTTACGATGGAAGCTTTTTCCTTGCTCTTTGATTGAAAAAGCTAAACACTGGTATAGACGTCACGTTAAGAGGAGTAAAGGAAATTGGGAAGCCCTAAGTTCTAGCTTTTGTTTACAATTCTTTCCTATTTATAAGGTTGTCAAACTTGATGCAAAACTTTTAAATTTTAAACAACAGAAAAATGAACCATTAGGTATGGCCTGGGAACGATTTGACATTCTTGTAGATTCTGGTATCAATCTTGCTTTGGCTGAACCCATTCTTCTCAAACACTTCTTTGTGGGCCTTAATAAGAAAACCATAAAACATTTAATTCATCCGCAGGAGGTTTGTTCATGCATATCACTGCTGAACATGCTAAAGACATTCTTATGAAAATCGTAGATAACCTTCCTGAGGAGAATGAGAAGTTATTAGAGGAAGAAACCAAAATAGTTGAACCAGAAATTTTGCCGGAACCATCCCAACCTCTAGCTTTAGCTATTCTAGATCCTGAACCACCGAAGGAGGAGAAAACTCTAATTTTGGATTTTATGCTTGAATTCAAGGATGAACTTGTTGATGATTATGGAAATACCTCAAAATATCATATGATAAAGAAACCTCAGGAGTATAAACAACCATCATTCATAGACCCTTCTAAGAAAGAATTCTTTAAAAAGACAACAAAAGAGCTTGTGTCTGTGTTGAGCGATGAGTGGTTCGAGGAATAAGAGCTTTCACCTGAGATAATTCATTTAGATTCACCCTTTATTGTTATTCGGTGCTAACTTGACAAATCTCCTTTTGATACTTTTTATAATCCAATAGTAGGTGTTAATATCATGTCTGCTTTATTTGCTCAAGATTTTCTAAAGGACATGCCATTAGCTCCTACTACCAAATTGCTGAAAAGTCTTTCAGGACGTATTGTCTCGAGTTTGGGAATTCTATGTGCCCTTCATATTTTTGTTAATGGTACCCAAGTCCTGTTGAATTTCTATATTTTTTGATGTGGTAGAATTCGATGTGTTGATAGGGCAACCAATAGAAAGACTTATTCAACGAGGACAAACAAGAAAATTGAATATTAAACTTGGGAAAAAACTTTGAGCTCTCTATACCTATTAATCGTTCTCTTAATGCTAAGATAGAGCCACTTCTTGAATCAGACCCAATAGAAGAGGTTAAGGTAGCATCTCTTGATGACCCAATTGAACCCAACATAGAAGATGATGTTGAGCCCTTCATTGATGAGAAAGAGGATGATCCTGTTCCTGATCCTCTCGATGAATTGCTAGAATCCCCTAAGCCCTCTATTAAACTTAAACCCCTGCCTTCTGGTTTGAGATATGCTTTTCTCAATAATGATCAGAATTCTCCTGTGATCATAAGTAATAGACTCTCAAGAAGAATCTTTGCGCTTAATAACTGTTTTAGAAAAGCATCATTCTGCTTTTGGCTATTCACTCTAAGACCTTAAAGGAATTAGTCATGTTCTTTGCACCCATTGCATCCCTATAGATCCAGATTGTATACCTTCTAGGGAGCCCCAAAGTAGGCTTAATAACGCGATGAGGGAGGTAGTGAAGAAAGAGGTTTTGAAACTTTTGCATGCCGGGATCATCTATCCTATGCCGCATAGTGAGTGGGTAAGTCTGGTTCAAGTTGTACCTAAGAAAGGGGGAATGATTGTTGTTAAAAATGAGAAAAATGAATTAATCCCCCAAAGAACTGTCACTGGATGGCGTATGTGTATAGATTACCGGAAACTTAACAAGGCAACCAAGAAAGATCATTTTCCGCTACATTTCATTGATGAAATGTTAGAGAGATTAGCGAACCATTCTTTCTTTTGTTTTCTTGATGGGTATTTAGGATACCACCCAGATGACAAAAGCAAAACCACTTTTACATGTCCATATGGAACTTATGCTTATAGAAGAATGTCTTTTGGATTATGTAATGCCCCAGCTTCTTTTCAAAGATGCATGATGTCTATATTTTCTGATATAATTGAAGAAATCATGGAAGTTTTCATAGATGATTTTTCTGTTTATGGAAAAACTTTTGATGATTGTCTTAAAAATTTAGACAAGGTTTTGCAAAGATGTGAATAAAAGCACTTAGTCCATAATTGGGAAAAATGTCATTTTATGGTTAGAGAAGGAATAGTGCTGGGACACCTAGTGTCTGAAAGAGAAATTGAGGTAGATAAAGCTAAAATTGAAGTAATAGAACGATTACCTCCACCTATGAATATTAAAGGAATCTGAAGTTTTCTGGGTCATTGTGGTTTTTATCGCCGATTCATAAAAGATTTTTCATATATTGCTAGACCACTGACAAACCTGTTAGCTAAGGATGTTCCTTTTAAATTTGATGATACATGTTTGAATTCTTTTAACATTCGTAAAGAAGCACTCATCTCTGCACCAATCATCCAACCCCCTAATTGGTCATTATCTTTTAAAATTATGTGTGATGCTAGTGATTATGCTATGGGGAAAGTTTTGGGACAAACAAAAGATAGAAAACATCAACTTAATTATGCAACTACTGAAAAAGAACTCCTAGCTGTTGTTTTTGCTATTGATAAGTTCAGATCTTACTTAGTAGGAGCGAAAGTAATTGTTTACACTGATCACGCTACCTTAAAATATTTGCTCACTAAGAAAGATGTTAAACCTTGATTAATAAGATGGATTTTGCTACTCCAAGAATTTGATTTAGAAATCAAAGATAAAAAGGGAGTTGAAAATTCTGTTGCCGATCACTTGTCTAGAATGCAATTTGAGAATCCACAGGAATTACCTATCAATGATTCAATGAGGGACGACATACTCTTCAAGGTCTTCGGATCAGACCCCTGGTACACGAATATTGTCAATTTTATGGTTGCAGGTTATATACCATCAGGGGAGGATAAGAAGAAGCTCATTTATGAAAGTTGTCTCCACAATGGGATCTATCATACCTCTTCAGAGTCTGTGCTGATGGCTTGCTTAGAAGATGTGTACCGACAGAGGAAGGCATTCAAATCATTGAAATATGCCACTCATCACCATATGGAGGACATTATGGGGTATTCCGGACTCATGCAAAGATTTGGTAGAGTGAATTCTATTGGCCAACCATGTATAAAGACAAATGATTTCATCTGGAGATGTGGAGCATGTCAGAAGCACGGGAATATAAATTCATGCGATGCCATGTCACTCACTAACAACCTCTAGATTGAGCACTTTGTTGTCTGGGGAATTGACTATATGGGACCATTCTCAAAGTCAAAGAACTATGAGTACATCTTGGTGGCAGTTGATTATGTTTCCAAGTAGGTTGAAGCCATGCCATATAAAGCTGTTGATGCTAAACACTCCAAGAAAATATTTCATGAAATAATATTCCCAAGATTTGGAGTGCTAAGAATGGTGATAAGTGATAGAGGAACACATTTTATTGATAGGAATTTCTATCACTATTTATTGAAACATGGGATTCATCACAATGTTGCTACTCCATATCACCCTCAAACAAGTGGCCAGGCAGAGACGTTAAATAAGCAAATCAAGAATATTTTACAGAAGACGGTCAATGAAATGGGAACCACATGGAAAGATAAACTACCCGATGCACTTTGGGCTTATCGTACGACCTACAAGACACCATTGGGTATGTCACCATATCAGTTGGTAAATAGAAAGACTTGCCATCTACCTATGGAGCTAGAATTCAAAGCTCATTGGGCTATCCAGCAATGGAATATGGACTTTGAAGCCACAGGAGAAAAGAGAAAGATGCAACTCTCTGAATTAGAAGAATGGCGAGAGAAAGCTTATCACAATTCAAGAATCTATAAAGAGAGAACTAAAAGATGGCATGACAAGAGAATCAAGAAGAAGGAATTTGCACCCGAAGATAAGGTATTACTTTTTAATTTCAGGGTTAGATTATTTGGGCATGAAAAGCTACGAACCAAGTGAGGAGGACCATTTATGGTGGTAAGCACTTCATCGCATGGAGCGGTAACTCTTCAAAACAACGAAGGTGCATTATTCAAGGTAAATGGCCACCATCTCAAAATCTTTTTAGAAATTGATAAACCGCTTGAGGTAGTTGATGAATTAGATTTTATTATAGGATAATTACACCACTGCCATTCTCCGTTGTGAAATAAAATATGAATATATGTTTTTCAGGAAGGAAATAGATTTAGGAACACACAAGACAAAGATGACCCTGAGAGGATGACAGGTGGGGCTGCTCGGCCCCACCTCTATGCTGTTTGGCCCCCCATCTCCACCTCTCATGCATCGCCAACTCTCACGACCCTTCTACACCCTTCCAAGATAGAATGGCATCTAGTTGCGATTCATTCGGATATTCTTTCACACGGAGCTATTCAGGGGAAGATTTTGACCTCTGTTGCAAGTCAACCCCCCTATATAAACAACCCCATGCCTACTTCCAAACTCATTCCATTCAAGCCTTCTCTCCTCTCCATAGCAAGAGTTCTATCCTTCTCCAAGATCCAATGGCCGAAAAAGAGATCATAGTTTTCGGAGTTGACTTCAACAAGAATCCTCCGAAGGAAGACTCGCTGGCCATCGTTCCTGTAGAAGAAGCTCTTTCTTTTGCTGTTGTTCATCCCAAGTAGTGCCCATGCCACCCAAGAAGACCTATGGGCAGTCCTACTATGCCCAAGCTCGTCAATATACGCTCTCGGCGCCACAAGAGCATCTACTCCTGAAGGATGCACCGAAGGGACCAATGGTTGCTGTGTGCCGAAGAACACCAAGCTGCTGCCTCCATGACCCAATGAGAGAATTGTGGGTGTGAAAACCAACAAGTTGGGGGAGATAACATGTGTGAAATACACTAATGCCACTCCCTGTGTCTCTCTGGATGGAATTTGCGCTGTTCCAAGTCAAGTCAATTTCATTCCGCCGAGAGAAGCTCCCAAAAGATCTGCACCTTCTTCCTTAGAAAGAGAAGCCAAGCGCCCCAGAATGACCATAGCCATGCTCGAAGATAGGGTCGAATCTCTCAAGCAAGAACTTGCGCTTGTTACTAGTACCGTTCGTACTATGAGTAGGTAGACTAAGATGAATATGTTAGAAATTAGCAATCTCAAGAAAGAGAATGAGAGGCTTGTTAGAGAGATGGTTAGGCGAGCCAAGAAGGATTAAATTATGTATCTAAGTAATAGAGCACAATTAGGTTAAGAGTTAGGTTTGTCGCTTTGAATTGTTAGGTTCGTTTTAAATATCAGGTTTGGTTTGTTAGCTCAATTGTTTAGAAGATTGGTTCGGAATAATAAAGTGCCTTATTCATTTTTACTAAAGCTTTTGATATTATTACCTATTCTCTATCTCTCTATTATTTTGGGATATGTGTTTGTCTCCACATGTTGTGCAAAAAAGTTTATACAGGAAAATAAGTGTGAGGGAGACACATCGCGACCACAGAACGACATTTGATCGAGAAAATCATGAAACCGGGAAGATAATTAATCAAGGACCTCGTACGCCAAAGTGGGCCCTGAGGGGACACCAGAGGGTGCCGCCCGGCCACCCTATTGGGCCAGCCAGTCCACCATCTCACCGCCTCACGTCGTGCTTCATCCAAGGTCAGGTTTGAGCCCAATACACTCCAGTTTCATATGTTTCGCCTTCTATTTCGAACCAAATTGAAAATCACATGCTAAGACATCTTAAAAGAGATAGGAAAGATTATTTTAGTCATGACTTAGGAATAAACTCACATAACACTTTTCCTAGAAGTCTTGCTATTATTGGAAACTTATTTTAGGGACCCTATGATTGCTTAAGTTGTTGAGGAATATGATATAGTAGAATAATGAGAACCTGAATCTTGAAGTTTTATCATTGGAGAATTTTATTTCAAAAGTAAAATGAATAACTATACCTCTCCTTTGTAGTAATAGCAATGTCCTATCAGAGCCATATATAGGATAGATAAACCTTCTACATATACACCGTGTGTTTGTATTTAGTTTGGTCAAACCTTGTGACCCTTGTTGAGAAATTTATCATGCTTCCAAGATCAAGATCACATACACTCCACATATTTTCTATTGCTCCTACACTAGAAGTATGTAATCACATGTTTTCCATCCACCAAAAATATTTTACTCCTACACTGGGAGAAGACACAAAAATATTTGTTAGAAATAAATGCTCCAAGTTCTTGTAAATGTCTTTCTTGAAATTTTCTAATTGTAGAAAGAGATATGTGGCTATGTAAAAAGAAAAGTATAGGAAAAATGAACAAGTGTCCAAGTATCTAAAACAATGGGTACTTAAATGCCCGCTAAAAAAAGAAAGAAAAGAGATAGCCCATACTGTCTAGCAAAAGTTTTCAAGTGTTGATAAGAGAGACATGTTTCAAGGAGCATAGTAGAATTAGCATTAGCCACTATATATTCCACACACAAGCATTTCTTGATCTAAGAGTGTGACACTTTTCTCCTTGGATTCTTGTTTTGACCTTACAATATATGCAATACAAGTATGTTTTCACATTTTCGTACCTACCTGAGATCCACATAAGCTTTTAGACGTAGGAAGAAAGAAGGATATGTCATTTATGCCTTGGTAAGGATCCAAAAATACACATATATCAGTGATTTGAGAGTACTACAAAAGGAGAAGGTACGCTATGCTCTATTTTTCAAAATCTCAACTGTTTCTCCGATTAACTCAACTGAAAGAATAAAGGTGATTTGTTTCACGCTGTTCTGTTCTTCAACCACCTAAAGTTTCAAGGTAGACATTTTGAATCCTATAGTATATGTATGATTAGGAATAGTCTTATGTTGATGTTTTGTTCTGAAGTTATTTCTTAAGTAATCCATCCTTTTCTTGAGGACGAGTAAAAGCCTAAGTGTGGGGGAGCTTATTGACGGTAGTTAAAGTATACCATGAACCGTTAACCTTTCTTTCATAAATGATCAAAATGGATAAATACTATAGAGTAGGAGGTTATTACTGATAGTTTCCACGAGTTTTGGTGAATTTACATTTTTACAGGATTTACACAGAAAACCGCCAAAGAGGACCTAAATATCAAAAGATATCGTGGGATAATTTCGTGGTGTATACACGGGAAGGTTCTAGAGGACACCAGAGGACTCCACACCAAGGCAGGGCTCGAGAGCCTGTCAGGTGGGGCCACCCGGCCCCACCCCTGTGCTGCTCGGCCCCTTGTGGTGGGAAGCCACCATGAGCTTCTAGAGTATTCTTTCACCGCCTCCAAGGATGCATCTCAACCATACGTGAAGTTGGTTTGATCTAAGGGCTCGTATTCAACCTCCTGGGCTATAAATAAAGGGCAGAACTCCCCCTAAAGTCAAGTCAGATCCAGAGCCAGAAACCCTAATTCCTATTCCATCAGGATCTAGACCAGCAATCAAGAGAAGATTAGTCCTCCATAGGATTTAGTCTTAATTAGAGATAGAGAGAGATAGATTGCAATAGTAGAGTTCTAGAGGAGTTTCGGCCTGTCGGTGCTCTCTTCTACTGTATTCTGCGGGATCAAGTTCTTCTAGAGCTTGCTTCTAAGATTCTTTGGTAATCAACTTCTGATTCAAGTAAGAAATTTGTCTCTATTGTTCTTCAAGTTTGCAACTCTCTTTTGAATGCTTTGATCTTGGTAGCTCTTTGATTGAAGCAATATTCATAGTATAAGCATGGTGCTTAGACTAGTGTTACTTGTGAATATCCCCTAATTGACCGGAAGGTGGTAGATCACGTAGGTGACAACTGCGTTGAGTCCTGTGCAGTCCATCTTCCGTTGATAGGATTTGGTAGGCCAATTGGTGCTCATAAGGAACTCTGATTTTATTCCTTAGGAGACATCGTCCACAAATTGAGCTTTAGTTGACAAAGTTTACCGAGATTGGAACTAGACAGTCCTTAGTGGTCTTCTTTATTCCCCTTTTATTGTCTGACATCGATTGTGAATTCAGGTTAAGTTTATAGACCAGCTGGTTAGAACACATTCACATATTGTTCCTTTGGGTTTGATATTAAAACCGAGATTATCTTGGTGAAGTGCTATAATAGGATAAATTTATCTATGTGCTTGCGGATACCTTATAGCATGTGTGAGTTTAATTTATACCAGCAGACCCATAGATGTATGCTGTGGCGGTGGGATCGGTACATATACAGCGCAACTGAACTTCCGCAGATGGGAAATATTTGGTGTATTTTCACGTACCAGTTGCAATGGGAAGGTTGCATGGTTGGACGCAATTAAATCAAGTCAGCAGCGTGTAAGACTGCGTGACCCCAACAAGATGTTGGTAGATTACAATTCTGTAGTAATGGTCTTGCAATAAGTTTTACTCTCTTGATGAGAGAATCTGCCAACCCATTTTGAGTATGAACATATGGGACCGAGTGCTGAACTTGAATTCCTAAAGCCATGCAATAATCATTGAAGACACGTGAGGAAAATTCAGCAGTTACATATAGATCAGATTTGATGTTTAGGATATTGTGCTTTAAATTTGATAATTAACTTGTGCAACAATCTTAGCAAATGCATGGTTCCTTATGGAGAGGAGACTCACATGAGACCATCGTGTAGATGCATCTATGAGAACCATGAAATACCTGAACGGTCCAGATAATGGTTGAATGGGACCACATATGTCACCTTGAATGTGTTCTAGGAGCTTTAGAGGTTTGGCATGAATTTTGAGGTAAGAGGGCCTCAAAATTAATTTCCTTGTAGCACATGCGGTGCACACAAAATCTAAGGATTGGGAAAATTTTGAATCACTTAAAGTGTGACCAATGTAATTGCCTATAATTTTCCTCATCATCCCGATGCCAGGATGGCCAAGGCGATCATGCCAAGTTTAGAATGTGGTAATCATGCCAAGTTTAGAATGTGTTAACATTCTGAAAAATTACTTTGTAAGCAAAATTTGGTACGGGTTTGATATGTGTGTAGTACAATCCAGATGGGAGTGAGGGAACTTTTTCAAGTGTCTCTTTGCCATATCCATGATCTTTTGTAATGAGAAGGAACTCCTCATTGTCGTCCGCATGGGTTTCAACATGGAACCCATTCTTACGGATGTCTTTATAACTCAATAGGGTATGCATTGAATCAGGATATTGTAATGCATCCTCAATTGTTAATGATGTACTAATAAGGAGCATAATAGTGGCCCGACCGGTACCAACTATTACAGCATCGCATCCAGCAATTGTTAAAACATTTCTTTTATTCTTTGTGAGAGTTTGAAAATATTTTATCTCCCTGAGTATAGAGTTAGTGGTATTACTGTCCACTAGACACATTTCCTCATCCATCAAATCGACTCCCATACAATCTTTGGATCTTCTCTGTTCTGGATCTCGCCAGCCTTCTCCTCCTTCTCGCCGGCTTCTTCTGGACTCCCTCTCGAGAGCATAGATTGCGAGCGTCAAGTTCTGATAATGTGTGAAAGTTAGAATGTAAATGGAACACAGTAAGTGTTGGAATTTATATGGGCTTGGCCCAATAACCAATTGTGAAATTCCTAATAAATCTCAAAGGCCCATTCATGTGAGCAAGAGGGGATGTGGGAACTCTTTAGTACCACCTTGCTTGTTGAAGTGGAGGTAGTCATACTTAAATATGAAAGTCCTCTCTACTTCCTCAAGTCTAGTGTGAGGAGGAGTAAGAGAAGTCCACACGTGCTCGCTCGCCTCGCCGGGCCGGGCCGGGCGGGGCAGGGCGAAGGGCGCGGGTGCGCGGCACCTGCGTGAATGGTCCGTCAAAATCTGGCTCCTCGCCTTGCGGGAGCGCGATCTCCTTTTGCTGTTTTTGTTTTTTGGTTTCTTGGCCTTCAAGTTGCATGAGTCCTAATCGATTACAAATTAAAAGTCCTAAATCAATTTAGATCATGATCGCGACACGAGATTAGTTGGGCAGGACTATATAAGCAACCTGCCGGCCATGCCAAAACGTATCCAGTTGAGCTAGGGTTTTTGCCTCTACTCGCTATTGCGCCACCGCTGTAGCTACTCCAGTCCGATCGCTTACGTGCACCAGCGACCGGGTGAGCAGGTCTCCGGAACCCTCGTCTTTGCGATCCTACACCGGGAGAAGGCGAATAAGGTTTTTGGGAAACGTTCGTCACGCGACTGCTCTCAAAGCTTCCACAACGGCTCGTCTTCCGAAGGGTGCATCGGCGCGTCAGCTTCGTCGTGCTAGAGCTCGCGGGGTCGTCATCAAGAATACTCCTCCGCCTCTCATCGATGACTTCGATGATGACTTCAACATCGACGACATCGACATCAGCGATCTCGCTCCATCACCACCCCCAGCCACATCTTCAACACTATCTACTACTACAACCGAAAGGTATAATTCTCTTGATCTAATTTTGATGTTCGTACAATCTAATCTATTTGCTGGACTATCAATGCTTGTCATGTTGATGCTGTGGAATATGCTGATCTGCTATACTAGTATGCCATACATGTTTAATCTAGTTCATATATTTGTTATGATTTATGTTCTAGATTTAATCATGCTTTTAATCTGGAAATTGCCTAATTCTTTAACAATCCAAAAACCTTATAATAGGTCATTTCCAGAATTATCTATGGCTAGTTTTGTTGATGCGCTGAGGCCGGAAAAGTTTTCTGGTACGCATTTTAAAAGGTGGTCTGTCAAGGTTACTGATTGGTTTACTGCCATGAAAGTTTTCTAGGTCAAAGATGGCATGCCTGAGGGAAACATCTCTGATGAAGATCAGAGAAAATTCCAGGAAGCTAATGATATCTTTGTGGGAGCTGTGCATAATGTAACACCCTAGGTGTTTATCACCAATTAAGTAGTGGGTTTAAGCTCAAACATGATAGATTAGTGGAGATGACGATGCCAAAGTCAAACCTATGGAAATAAACCCTAACCTAAACTTGGACATTGCACCCTCGCTTACATATAGGCTCAATTAAAAGATATATGCTTGGGTGTTGCTATCAAAGTATCTTCACATGTCTCACCTAAATAACTATCTATTTTGATCCCTAGAAAAGTTTCATGAAGTTTGGAATCAAAAAGTCACATGAAATGATAAGTTCCATTCCTATTGGAATTTGCCCCATTAAGTTAATGGAACTATAGATCATCAACCAAGCTTTGAAACTTTACCCAAATGACTCTAGATGAACTCTACAACAAAAGTCATGAAGGGTTCATGTTGAGCAAATGTCAAGAAATTGCCCCGATTGGCCTAAAACCCTAGTTTTGGCTTTATCAAGTTGCTACTTTGACCAAAGTGGAAGTTTAAGTTCTGTACCAGTTATGAGGTTTGACCTTAAACAAAAGTTATAGTTCATCTTGTGTAGAACAAACTTTGTTTAATGGTCAAGAGCTAGTTTGGCCTCTAACCTAGTCAAATAGAGCTCACAAGATTGAATCAGCTGCTATTTTTGGAAGCAGAAAATAATTCTAAGTCCCTGTTTGGCAGCTGTGAATTGACATGTTCATGCCATTATATCTTCTAAGTCTATGTGGTAGCTCAATTTAATTACTTACTATGAGTTGAAGTACTTTTCATGGTGGAGCCCATGAATCAAGTCTCATCAAGTTTGGAGTTCATTTGGATCTTCGAAAATAGTTTCCAAAACAACAAAAAGGTTATTTTAGCACTTGAATGACATTGACGATGGTGTCTCGCGTTCTCCAAAATTTGTTAAGCAACTTTAGTTGATCCAAATGTAAAAGTTGGAGTAGATGTTGTGGAGAAGAGCCTACAGGAAGTTGGATCAAGTTTGATTTCGGTTTGACCAAGTTTTTACCTTTACCTCTAATCATTCTCAACTCGCTGACACTGCCAACTTGGAGGTTAATTATCCACTAATCCATAACCCTAATTGCAGTGCACTTTAAATAGAAATTGTAGGTCTTTATGTGGGCTGCAAACTTCATTTTAGGTCCATGTCCAGATTCGGCCCGTAGCCGGCCCAGAACAGCGCCCACCTTCCCCACTTTGCTGCCCGCCAGGTGTCCGACGAAATGCTTCAATGGGTGACGAGTGTTCTGAACGTGAAGACCATGCAAGAGTTCAAGCTCTCCATTGCTGCCACCTCCACCTTGCTCTCTGCCTCTCCCATGCCTAGTCGCAGTTGGGAGACCGCCCTTCCACTCTCTCATGCCCTCGCTCCCTCTCCTGCCCTCTCCCTCTGTCCACCATGGACGAGCAGGCACAGCTCCAGTGGCGCCATGGCCGGCCACTGCCGAGCTCCACCGCCACCCCGCAGCTTCATGCACCAGCAGCCCTAGGCCAAGCTCGCCACCAGCCCTGCCCCTTCCTCTTCTGGCCGCGCCGGTCACAGCCGGCCGTCGCGCGTGGGGGGGCGCTCCGCCGAGCCTCCAGTGTCGCTGGCTGCTGCCGCCCCAGCCGAGCCGAGGCTGCGGGCCAGCGCCGGTCAGTCCATCCTGGCCATGTCGCCAGCACCCCCAGGTGCGCAAGGGGTGCCTCGGCCCTCTCCGGTCCCTGCCCGTCGCCGGTGAGCCGCCCAAGGCCGAAGTCCGAGCTCGTGCTCTGCTCCGTCTACGTGAAGAAGACGAAGGGAAGGAGAAAAATGGATTAGAAGCTTTTTCTTGGGTCCAGATGCTAAGTTCGTGACTCACATGAACAGTACAAGTGGAGCACGGGTTTATTCCTATAAACTTCAGGGGCCTCGAGGCAAAAGTGCTTTTCTTTTTCGGTTTAATGTTTTTCTTTTGCAGATTTTGGCTAAATCTTTGGAAATTAATATCTCATGCTAGGAAGCTCCAAAAATAGCAAATGAGGACTTTTTGGAATCCTTGTGAAATTATATATGCAGTGGATCTATAATATGTAATGTTTTAGTTTAAAGTTTTAGTTCTAAAAATAGATCTTTGCATCTAGGTTTTCATTGCTAGTTGTATTTGTTATTTTCATAACTGCAAATTTAGAGCTCAAAATGAAGTGAAATTTTTGTGTCATGCTAGTAATGTGATGTTTGATGTGTGGTAACAATTTCATGAATTTTGGGTGCTGTATGAGTGAGTTATTAGTGTATCTTGCTCTCACATGATTTATTGCAATAGCCATTTGTCTTTTTCATAGAGGTTGATATACATGTCCAAATGGCTTGCAATTTGGACAGTAGACTTTTGAGAACATATGTAGGCCACTGTAATTTTGGTAGAATTTATTGAGCATCTTTATTATGTGGTCATAATTCCACCTAATTATCTAAATGAATTAAGAAAATGCATTAAAAGAATTTATCTAGCATTGGACACTATGTTTTCTGGTGTTCATTATTCATGTATGAAATGTTTGTAAAGTTGATTTTGTCCAATTATATGTTTGCAACATAAGTTAATAATTATTTCTTGCAAATGAGGTTTCTGGACAGATCTGGAAACTTTGCAAAGTTCTTCATAATAATGTGCTTTGTTGTAAAACTTATTTATACAAAAGTTGTAGATAATTTATGTATCTAGCTTCTGTTAAAATTTGGTGGCATTTGGCCATGTGGTTTAGGAGTTATAGCTGTTTAAAGTTGGGTTACAGAATTGCTTGCTCTCTGTCTTGTTAGACCAGTTTCTGTGTTTGTGTAAATTCGACATGTTAAACTTTGGAATCATGCTGTGATGATTATATATGAAATGTAGATAATTTCATAAGCTTTCCAGAATGTCTTCTTGCAAGTCATTTGGATTTGTGTAACTCCAGTTATAGCTAAATCTTATAGCTGCTGTTGCATGTCCCGAAATTGACAGATTCCAATTATCGTTGTTTGCTTGTATATTGTTAAGTGGGACTTATGCCTTTGAGGGTGGTTAAGTTAATACACCTAAGATCTTGTGAAACCTTGTGTGCCATGCCTAATATGTTTGCCATCTTTTATATTAGGTTGTGTGATGTTTTATTTAAGCAATGTGAAGTGCTTATGTGTATTTAGCGTAACCTTGTACTTGCCTTGATTAATGTGTGATGCATCATCTATTGCATTCCTATGTATTCATACAATTGCATCTTGCATCTCATTTAGGTACGCTAGATGCACCACGTGAAGGACCTGATATGGATACAAACCCGAAGATGGAGTTGGTGGATCCATCCCGAAGATAGAAGGACCGGACAAGTGATAGATTGGAGGATGCTTGCCAAGTGAATTCATCTGACATACTCTAACTTGAGTCGGATCCCAGGCAAGCCCGGAGCATTATAAGCCTCCTACCTTCAAAGCAATTAATTATATATATGTTATAAGTATTGTTGCATTAAGTGGTAGGAGTTGGTTGAAAACCTTGTTGCATTATATCATTCCTTGTCCAGATATATGAATCCTTAAATCCTACATAGATTA
This sequence comes from Saccharum hybrid cultivar R570, assembly GCA_038087645.1. NCBI lineage: Eukaryota > Viridiplantae > Streptophyta > Magnoliopsida > Poales > Poaceae > Saccharum > Saccharum hybrid cultivar. The sequence continues at coordinate 7,739,022 of JAQSUU010000005.1, read as the reverse complement.
GGATCGAGTAGATGCTTAGCCCTGCTTTAAGCGGTAGAAGTCAGGTGATTTCCTGTCACCTGCGAGATGTAGGAATATTCATATATGGCACGGTTGGCTATATTTGCTATCGTGAAATGGAACCATGTGTTAATAAAATGAAATGAGACCGGGCGGGATGACGATAGTGAAGCAACAAGGCATGGAGGTCTTGGGTGTGGATCTATCCCTGTCTGAGTCGTTTAAGGACCGATTCGCTGTTCGTCCTTGAGTCATGTTGAACGCAGTCTAACACTTAGTTGACCAGATAAGTCATTCCGACCGCGAAGCCGAGTAATATGGTTCAGGCCGGGAATCGAATGGTAGGTTGCATCTTGGAGGAGAGAAAGGATGTGTGTTGGGCATTCTTAACGTCATTACCAAAAGTAGACTTAGTTTTCTAATTCTGATAACGGCGCCAAAAATGCCGAACCTATCCCTCATGCCACTTAAGCCAAGTTGTCATCCCCAGCATGACATGAGAGACGCGGTATTGAAATATGCAACTGCTCTTCTAAATAAATAATAAATAAGATCTGCAAGCGCACAGATTAATACCGATGTAGCATTTTAACCGGGAAGTATTCCAGGTATCGTTATTTATATTTTTACCACTGGGAAGGGATTACTAACATCAATGTTGATTATGGAATGGAATATAGGAATGAGTATCAATCATTGCATGTATAAGTGAGAGCATTCATCTATCTCTTGCATACAGGGGTAAGTGTCACATAAAATATAGATAAAGTATGAATGGTGACAAAGATAATTAATCTGATCAGCTAGCCACATATAATAATGATAAGCACCTCAACAGATATTCTAGCAAGTCATTAGCATGGTATTAGGACGAACTACAAGGATATTTCCTAAGTTATTCTTAACTATAAAGTCTAGCATATCATAGTTAGTGCAAGTACACTTGGCAATCATTGCGAGAAAGGACTATGCCCATGCATAGTGATATTATCAAGGAAGATGAGAAACATAGCAATCACTCCCCCGTAATAATGTTACTCTGCCTGCCTTACACACGAGAGGGGGACTATATAAGAACCAACGAAGCTGTCACCATCGCGGACCACCCCACGATCCGGCATATAAGGTGCAATCGCAGATAAATATGGTCTAAGCACCACGCCTACACAATATTTATCATTTACCCATGGATCCGATGGATAAACGCTATACGATCCTAAACATGTATATAATTCCAATCTAACTAAGCCAAGCGTATAACTACGATAAACTAAGAACAATATAATTGCAAACATAAACAAGTAGAGCATAGTCATAATCAATATATTGAAATAGAACAAAGTTGTATTCATAATATTGAAGAACAAAGATGAACAATGAAGAACAGTAAAGGAATTACCAAGAATCCTCTTGACAGATCCGGAAACCAATCGAAGATTGACTCCTTCTAGTTCTAATCCTATGTAGCTATGCTATACTAGAGATCTAGTTGATGTGGTGGCTCTAGGGCTTGATCAGAGACTCTCCTCCTGAGATTAGGGTTTGAAGAATTGAGAATGAGGGAGTGCCTTCTCCAGGGGCCAGGGGTCCTGCTTATATAGCCCCCTCAAGTGAACGTGGGCCGTCGGATCAAACCGACATTAATCGCACGGTTTTCCTTGATCCCTTAGGTCGGTGGAGCATAATCCGCGAGACGGAGCCTGATTGGCTCTCAGGCTAGGGTGGGCGCCCGAGGGAGCAGGGCGGGCGCCCTGCCTCCGGGCCCGTTCGGCCTCCCGTTCGATCTCGTGGCTTCTGGAGTCTTCTAGATGATAGAAAATCGGTGAACACGTTATTATCTCTATGTAAACCCGACGTGTGGGCCTTTCCTCCGTATTTTCTGATAACCCCCTGCAGAAACAGACAAACACCAAAACTCGTGGAATTCTGTCAGATAAAACCCTAAGTCTAGGTGTTGGTTGCATTTGGATCCTTTTCTTTATTTATTTGATAACTATATTTGGTACTTAAGGACCGTCAACAAACTCCCCCAAGCTTACCTCTTGCTCGTCCCTGAGCAAGGATAGACTCATTATGGATCAGAAGTTGCTGCAACGCCTTTGAACGTTGACGGTACATATGCTTTCAAATAAGGTCTCATCCCTGAGTTAGAGTAAACTGTCAAGACTTAAAACTTACTCATTTTACCTTTCACCATGGGGCTTGCAACCGTCACCTGCATCTTGAGTGGTTAAAAGATAGAACGGTCTAGTCAAACGCCATGTCTCTTATTCTTGATCAGCTATAGCTCTGGAGTTTTTGCAAATTTTTCAAATAAAACTCAGAGATTCCTTGTATGACTTTCTCGGGTCTCTCTTTTGTGGTATTTCTGGATCCTTACCAAGGCAGTAATGGTATATGCCTTCTCTCTCAAAGTATGTGGTATTTATGGTATAAGGCGTAGTGACATTGCCTTCTCTCTCACCCTACTCTAATAAGGCTTTGATATCTGGAGCTCATAGGTGGGAGATACAGTATACATACTCATAGAACATTTATTGCATAGTCAAACCATGGATCCAGAGAAACAAGTCAATAAGTCAAATCAAGATGTACATGTGTGGTGAATGAGTGGTGTATGGTGATGATGGTGATAACAAAAGTCTAATGCTCTTTTTGAGGGAATACATACCTTTCTTGCTTTTTAAAACTTTTGAGGGGAATGAGATGCTCTGTATTTTCTCTTCTTTTTTTTTCTCAGGTGGGTATCTTGTACCCCTAATTCTACTGTCGGACACTTGTCCATTTTTACCTCTCGTCTCACTTTTTATTTCTTCGAGGTTCCGAGCACTTGCTCCTTTTTATTTCCTCGTTTTTTTAGAGCAATCTCCCTCTTTTGAAAATATAGCAAGTGGTAGTAGAAATGACTTGAGCATTAACTTCACAGGGAATAATAGGAATGGGATAATGTTTTTGGCTATTCTCTCCCGGGTCAGGAGTAGAATAATTTTGGGTGAATCTGGAGATGGAAATGAGTGGATATATGTGGATGCGTACTTCCGGAGTAGAAGCAGCATGTATGAGTGAACGTGCAAGTGAATCTTGATTTTAACCACATGACAAGTTCCTAAGGGTCTACACAGCTTGACCACACTCAATGCCCATAAGCAGTAAGTAGTAAAAGTGCGGCTCTTATTCTAACAAGCATGTATATATGGCTGTGGTAGGAATTTAAACTCTCATCATACAGGAACTCATCATGCAACATTTTAAAGATTTTCAAAGATAAAATTCTCCAGAATTCTAGCATCTCTAGGAACAGATAAACAGCAGCTCAACCTTCCCATATCATATCTGTCAACAACTTAGACTTCAGATCAAGTTCTCTTCCCACTAGTTCAGGTTTAGAGCCAGTTTTAAATTATAACAGTTATGTCTAAACTAGAGAGAGAACAAATTTGAAAATTAGGCAGAGCAACTATTCATCATATCCATGCTAGAGTTTTATTTTCAAGATTCAGTTTAGCATAGCTACTTTATTTATTTATTAAACTAAGCAAATATATATAAACACAAAATATTTATTTGGGTTTTCATGATTATGCATCTTTTTATTTTAATAAAGCATAGGTATAAATGTAGATAAAAATACTTATCGGGATAAATGGGGGTGCTCTCCCCCAAGCTGGATCTTGACGTAATTTCTTCTGATGTAGCTAGCAGGTGCAGAGGTGTATTTGAATGTCGGCAGCACCCTGACAGCGATTAGGATGTCCTCCATCTGCTAGTCTTCCTGAATTCTGTGGAGCTCAAATAGACAACAAAGCTTCGTGGAACTTGATTAAGCGTTAGCATAAATATCTAGCCTTTATCATGTTTGAGCTTCCTTGATAAATGTCACTCTCTATTTTTATTTTCATTTTTATAGAACAGAAAAAATATATATTATTTTTTTAGACAGAATGAACATGATTAACTGAGCAATAATTAAAGGGAAAATGATAACTACCAAGTTTACCTCTTGGCACGGCGTTCGGTGTTTTTAAGTCCTCCGAACAGGACTTCTTTTCTTCTTAGTTGTCCTAGGATTTGGGTGGCGTAGACGGTGGTTCCGGCAGCGCCTCCTCTTCTTGTGTAACTGTCTTCGCTTTCCATACCCGACTTGGTGCTTCGGTCTCCTGTTGTGTATCCTCAGGCCTTATGACCTCTCCTTCATAGTCTGCCCATACGTCCTTGATGGTTAGCCTCCTTTGGTTACGGTTACGTCGCCTTCTTCTTGTCCTAACCTGCTTAGAATCTTCAACTATATAGTTAGGGTCATTAAAGTAGCGGCGTACCTTCTCAGAGGGGAAATGCATATGGACTTCTCCGGTTCCAATGTAGATGATTGCTTTGACGGTGCCTAGGAACGGTCTTCCTAGGATGATGGGTGGATCGTACTCGTCGTCTCCCATGTCAATGACCTGAAAGTCTGTATGGACAAAATGATCGTTAATTTTAACAGGGACATCAGTTACTATACCTTCGACCTTTCGGGATGTCTGATCTGCCATCTGGAGCTGAGTGTATGTTGGTTTTAAGGGCATGGTCCCGTACAAGAGCTGATAGGTGACTGTGGCCATTATGTTGACGCCTGATCCAGTGTCGCAGAGCGCCTTCTGAAAGGAGTATCCATTGATTGAGCACTCAATGCTTGGCATACCTGGGTCGTCCTTCTTGTTTAGGAACGGCGACTTGGGTCGTCGGTCTTGACCTCCTTGAACTGCAGTGACCATCTTAGCTGATTCGGTCCATCCTTGGTTGTTCTTGTTCTGTTTGTTCCTCCTGTTGGTCCTCTTCCTTGGTTCATGTTGGGGTTGCTCCGGGATTTGTGTAATCTTGTTCTTGAAGGAAAACGTCTCCTTCCTCCCCTTGATGTTGAAGTTGATCTTCGCAGCGCTGGCGTAGATGACAGCTCCCGAGGTGTTCAGGAATGGCCTTCCCAGAATAACTGGTGACCTCTCATCGGACCCGGTCTCTATCACCACGAAGTCAGCTGGAGCGTACGAGGTACCAACTCGGACACACATGTTCTTTAATATTCCTTTAGGAAAGCTTAGTGTCCGATCTGTAAGCTGCAAACACATAGTTGTTTCTGATAAAGGATATGTAAAGAATTTTTCATAGAGTACCCTGGGCATAATGTTGACGCTGGAGCCAAAGTCGCAGAGTGCTTCTGGGAAGTCCACCATGCCGATGGAGATCGGGATGACGGGGCGTCCTGGATCGCCTCTCTTGACTGGCAGAAGGTCATTATGTACTCCGACAGTGGGATTACTCCAATAGTTACCTGCATCAAACATGTCTACAAGATTTGCAGATTCTAATCCTTCCGGTTGTGATGGTATACCGGGGTTAGTAGCAGGAACAGCAGCAGCTATTTGATTTAACTGAGATTCAATCATTTTATTAAAGCTAATTTGGTTTTTGATGGCAGTAGAGAAATTATCCATTCTATTATTTATGTTTTCTAGTATTTTATCATTGGATGCCAATTTCTTAGACAAGTTATCCATTAGCTTTCCTTGATTAGACACTAACTCTCTCAGGGGTGGAAAATTATTATTGTTGTTGTAAGAGTTATTACCTTGATAATTACCTGAGTAGTTACCTGAGTAGTTAGGCCTTTGTTGATTCCAACCTTGATTTTGTTGAGGACGGTTGTAGTTGTTGTTGTTGTTGATGTACCTTGCATCCTCAAGCATCTCAGGGCAGTGATTGCCTGAGTGTCCAGTGTCTCCACATTCCTCACAAGTCATGTGAGAGTCGTAGACGTTCATGACTTCTCTTTTGTCTCCAGCTTTGTCATCGAGCTTTTTCATGAGTAGGTCTAACTTTGCAGACAGCATGTCTACCTCCTTGAGCTGGTGCATACCTCCACCCTTCTTGCGAGTTTAAGTCCTCTCTTCGTTCCAACCTTAGTTGGACGCCATCTTCTCCACAAGGGCTGTAGCTTGTGGTATGGTGAGTGATAGAAATGCGCCTCCAGCTGCAGCATCCATGGTCTCACGAGCACTAGTGATGAGCCCATGATAGAAAGTCTGCATAAGTAGCCAGCTTTCCATTCCATGATGGGGACATTCTAGGATGTACTCCCTCCGTCCCAAAAAGAGTGTCGTTTTAGAATTTCAGACATCTTGTTTAATCATTCGTCTTATTCAAATTTTTTGTATAAATATCATTTATTTTGTTATGATTTATTTTATCATTAGAGATACTTTAATAATGATTTATTTATTTTATAATTTGTATAAATTTTTTGAATAAGACGAACGGTCAAACACGATGTCTAAAAGTCAAAAACGTCACTCTTTTTGGGACAGAGTAGTAATCTTGAAAGCGCTCCCATGCTTCTGGAACGGATTCATCATGTTGTTGCTGAAAACTTGTAATCTTCCCACGGAGAGCATTGGTCTTGCCCATGGAAAAGAACTTAGCCAGAAAGTTCGTAGAGCAGAGTGCCCACGTAGTGTTCTTATCCTTCGTCGCGTAGAACCACTGCTTCGCTCTCCCCAATAGTGAGAATGGGAAAAGGCGAAGTAGTATGGCGTCTCTGGGAACATCTAATATAGTGAATGTGCTGCAAATCTCTAGGAAGTATTGGAGATGAGCACTTGCATCTTCGTGCGGCTTCCCACAAAACTGGTTGGCTTGTACCATGTTGATGAGCCCTGGCTTGAGCTCAAAGTTCTTGTCGATGTCCGCGGCAGGTCCAGTGCGGATGTTGTCCGTAGTGGGAGCTGAGAACTCGCGGATCGTCTTGTTCGCCATGGCTGCGAACTCTGTTGACAAATTCCGGATGAAACTTCGGCGGTCTTCTGGATTGGATGAAGTGTTGCGTCGAAGTGTTGACTTCTTGAGCTTGGCTCTTGCCCCTCTGATTAATGCTTCGGGGTTGTCAACAAAATTTTCTGGAAGATGTCCTCTATTCATACATCACCCTGCAAAACAATAAGAATGGAAAAAATACAGGGGTAAATCTGTATGGGAGAATTGATGATCTCAATCACTTAATGATGCGAATGATGACTCAAATTCCGTATTCATTCCTTGTTAGTAAATCAACCTTCCCCGGCAACGGCGCCAAAAATGCTTGTTGGGCATTCTTAACGTCATTACCAAAAGTAGACTTAGTTTTCTAATTCTGATAACGGCGCCAAAAATGCCGAACCTATCCCTCATGCCACTTAAGCCAAGTTGTCATCCCCAGCATGACATGAGAGACGCGGTATTGAAATATGCAACTGCTCTTCTAAATAAATAATAAATAAGATCTGCAAGCGCACAGATTAATACCGATGTAGCATTTTAACCGAGAAGTATTCCAGGTATCGTTATTTATATTTTTACCACTGGGAAGGGATTACTAACATCAATGTTGATTATGGAATGGAATATAGGAATGAGTATCAATCATTGCATGTATAAGTGAGAGCATTCATCTATCTCTTGCATACAGGGGTAAGTGTCACATAAAATATAGATAAAGTATGAATGGTGACAAAGATAATTAATCTGATCAGCTAGCCACATATAATAATGATAAGCACCTCAACAGATATTCTAGCAAGTCATTAGCATGGTATTAGGACGAACTACAAGGATATTTCCTAAGTTATTCTTAACTATAAAGTCTAGCATATCATAGTTAGTGCAAGTACACTTGGCAATCATTGCGAGAAAGGACTACGCTCATGCATAGTGATATTATCAAGGAAGATGAGAAACATAGCAATCACTCCCCCATAATAATGTTGCTCTGCCTGCCTTACACACGGGAGGGGGACTATATAAGAACCAACGAAGCTGTCACCATCGCGGACCACCCCACGATCCGGCATATAAGGTGCAATCGCAGATAAATATGGTCTAAGCACCACGCCTACTCAATATTTATCATTTACCCATGGATCCGATGGATAAACGCTATACGATCCTAAACATGTATATAATTCCAATCTAACTAAGCCAAGCGTATAACTATGATAAACTAAGAACAATATAATTGCAAACATAAACAAGTAGAGCATAGTCATAATCAATATATTAAAATAGAACAAAGTTGTATTCATAATATTGAAGAACAAAGATGAACAATGAAGAACAGTAAAGGAATTACCAAGAATCCTCTTGACAGATCCGGAAACCAATCGAAGATTGACTACTTCTAGTTCTAATCCTATGTAGCTATGCTATACTAGAGATCTAGTTGATGTGGTGGCTCTAGGGCTTGATCAGAGACTCTCCTCCTGAGATTAGGGTTTGAAGAATTGAGAATGAGGAAGTGCCTTCTCCAGGGGCCAGGGGTCCTGCTTATATAGCCCCCTCAAGTGAACGTGGGCCGTCGGATCAAACCGACATTAATCGCACGGTTTTCCTTGATCCCTTAGGTCGGTGGAGCATAATCCGCGAGACGGAGCCTGATTGGCTCTCAGGCCAGGGCGGGCGCCCTAGGGAGCAGGGCGGGCGCCCTGCCTCTGGGCCCGTTCGGCCTCCCGTTCGATCTCGTGGCTTCTGGAGTCTTCTAGATGATAGAAAATCGGTGAACACGTTATTATCTCTATGTAAACCCGACGTGTGGGCCTTTCCTCCGTATTTTCTGATAACCCCCTGCAGAAACAGACAAACACCAAAACTCGTAGAATTCTGTCAGATAAAACCCTAAGTCTAGGTGTTGGTTGCATTTGGATCCTTTTCTTCATTTATTTGATAACTATATTTGGTACTTAAGGACCGTCAACAATGTGCTTGGGGACATTGGCGTGAGACCAAGGGGGGTTAGAGTCCCTATCACCTAGCAGAGTGTCGCCCTTGGGGTTGCGACATCATTCGGACCCGCGATTCCTGAATTGTACGAAAGGTGGCTTGTGCGATCCTGGCAGGGGCCTACGCGGTGAGTGTTAGAAATACCCCTCCAGCTAGATAGGAATTCAATTCGAATCGCCGTCGCTCCCGGTTAGTGAGCACTTGACTTGAGCAGCGGCAACGTAGATTCTAGTAAATTGAACGTATGGTTAAATGGATAACGATGGAAAGGTTGCCTCAATTTATACCTGCTATGGTTAATATTGTTTGCTCCTAATAAAGTGTGTGCTCTAGTACAGGTTCTAATATAGAGAACAGGTTAATGATAATTAACTTGATGCTTAAGCATTAATGATTACTTATCCATATTAAGCTTTTATGCAAAATGTTGTCAAGCTAGCCCACTTTATATCAGCCTTGCATGATCCTTGGTGTCACTTTATTTCTGGTTTTTGGCGGGTAAGTCTAGCTGAGTACCTTCTCGTACTCAGGGTTTTATCCCCACTTGTTACAGGTTGTGTTGTATCTTGGCTACTGCAAGAGTTGGTTGGCTCCTGCCGTAGTGGCGAAGTGTGATCACGGGCATGATCCTCCTGAGTTAGCTTCTCTCTAATGCTTTTGTTGGAAGTTGACCTTGGTACTGGCATGTATTTGAAATAAGATAAATGTTAGTTTCAAATTACTTTGCTTCCGCTACTTTTTAACTTAAGTTGTAATAACTATGTTGAACTCCGATGTATATTCAATTACTTGTGAAATGGTTGTAACATATGACTTGTTATGTTGAATCACTACGATCTTGGCTGGTATGTTGGTTGGTTTGAAATCCCTTGTGATTTCATTGGACTACCGGAGTTATATGGGCTCAAGTGCGAGAATTTGATCACTTCGGTGATTATTTTTGTACTTGTGCTCTTATAATTTGGACGGTTCCGTTACAGCTGGCATCGAAGCAAGATTCAACATTAAACTTGTCGTATGTGTATTTAAAACAAAGGTTTTGTTTTATAAAATCAGTTTTATCAACTTATAGCTATATATAGGTTTGTGAAATCTGAATTCTAAACCTAATATGCCAGTGGTCAATTTCCTTATGCCCATATAAGGATTATTAGGTGGCTTATATAAGTACTAACTTGGGGGTTTTTCAATTATGCATCTACGCCCAGGCCAAGGTATGTATGTGTGATAACTCTCCCACACTATGCTACCTGGTGTGTTAGATTAGAGGTAGCCTTCATATATGAAATAGCCATATATGTCGCTAGTTTACTTTTATGCAACATCGCACCTACGCTCAGGTAAGCGTGAGTTGTGAGAGCATGACCGTACAAACTGTGGTCTAGGGGAGAGCTAGTTTTGGTTACTGGATTATTTACATGTTACACACATGTATATATGAAGGTACTTAATTGTGGGTGATTGATGATTCGGGTAGTTTTGGTGCTACATGTATATATACGGGGGTATATGTGTAACGGAACCGTCCAAATTATAAGAGCACAAGTATAAAAACAATCACTGAAGTGATCAAATTCTCACACTTGAGCCCATATAACTCCGGTAGTCCAATGAAATCACGAGGGATTTCAAACCAACCAACATACAAGCCAAGATCGTAGTGATTCAACATAACAAGTCACATGTTACAACCATTTCACAAGTAGTTTAATATACATCGGAGTTCAACATAGTTATTACAACTTACATTGAAAAGTAGCGGAAGCAAAGTATTTTGAAACTAACAACACCCTTATTTCAAATATATGCCAATACCAAGGTCGACTTCCAACAAAAGCATTAGAGATAAGATAACTCAGAAGGATCATGCCCGTGATCACACTCCGCCTCTACGGCAGGAGCCAACCAACTCTTGCAGTCGCCATGATACATCACAACCTGCAACAAGTGGGGATAAAACCCTGAGTACGACAATGTACTCAGCTAGACTTACCCGTCATAAACCAGAAATAAAGTGACACCAAGGATCATGCAAGGCTGATATAAAGTGGGCTAGCTTGACAACATTTTGCATAAAAGCTTATTATGAATAAGTCATCATTAATGCTTAAGCATCAAGTTAATTATCATTAACCTGTCATCTATATTAGAACCTGTACTAGAGCACTCACTTTATTAGGAGCAAACAATATTAACCATAGCAGGTATAAATTGAGGCAACCTTTCCATCGTTATCCAATTAACCATCCGTTCAATTTAATGGAATCTACGTTGCCGCTGCTCAAGTCAAGTGCTCACTAACCGGGAGCGACGGCAATTCGAATCGAATTCCTATCCAGCTAGAGGGATATTTCTAACACTCACCGCGCAGGCCCCTGCCAGGGTCGCACAAGCCACCTTTCATACAATTCAAGAATCGCGGGTCCGAATGATGTCGCAACCCCAAGGGCGACACTCTGCCAGGTGATAGGGACTCTAACCCCCCTTGGTCTCACGCCAATGTCCCCAAGCACATCCTTTCTCTCCTCCAAGATGCAACCTACCATTCGATTCCCGGCCTGAACTGTATTACTCGGCTTCGCGGTCGGAACGACTTATCCGGCCAACTAAGTGTTAGACTGCGTTCAACATGACTAAAGGACGTACAGCGAATCGGTCCTTAAACGACTCAGACGGGGATAGATCCACACCCAAGACCTCCATGCCTTGTTGCTTCACGATCTTCATCCCGCCTGGTCTCATTTCATTTTATTAACACATGGTTCCATTCCACGATAGCAAATATAGCCAACCGTGCCATATATGAATATCCCTACATCTCGTAGGTGACAGGAAATCACCTGACTTCTACCGCTTAAAGCAGGGCTAAGCATCTACTCGATCCTAGTCTATGTAGGATTCAGGGATTCATATATCTGGACAAGGAATGATATAATGCAGCAAGGGTTTCCAACCAACTCCTACCACTTAATGCAACAATACTTATAACATATATAGAATTAATTACTTTGAAGGTAGGAGGCTTATAATGATCCGGGGCTTGCCTGGGATCCGACACAAGTCAGTGGTTGTCAGATGACACTCGCTTGGCGAGCACCTCCCATTCTCTCACTTGTCCAACGCTTTCGTCTCCGAGATAGGTCCACCAAACACCATCTTCGGGTTAGGCTCCACATCTCGTCCTTCACGTGGTGCATCTAGCGTACCTAGATGAGATGCAAGATGCAAGTCCATGAATACATGGAAATGCAATGAATGATGCATCACACACTAAACAAGGCAAGTACAAGGTTAAACTAAATACACATAAGTGTTGACGGTCCTTAAGTACCAAATATAGTTATCAAATAAATAAAGAAAAGGATCCAAATGCAACCAACACCTAAACTTAGGGTTTTATTTGACAGAATTCCACGAGTTTTGGTGTTTGTCTGTTTCTGTAGGGGGTTATCAGAAAATACGGAGAAAAGGCCCACACGTCGGGTTTACATAGAGATAATAACGTGTTCACCAATTTTCTATCATCTAGAAGACTCCAGAAGCCACGAGATCGAACGGGAGGCCGAACGGGCCCGGAGGCAGGGCGCCCGCCCTGCTCCCTAGGGCGCCCGCCCTGGCCTGAGAGCCAATCAGGCTCCGTCTCGTGGATTATGCTCCACCGACCTAAGGGATAAAGGAAAACCGTGCGATTAATGTCGGTTTGATCCGACGGCCCACGTTCACTTGAGGGGGCTATATAAGCAGGACCCCTGGCCCCTGGAGGAGGCACTCCCTCATTCTCAATTCCTCAAACCCTAATCTCAGGAGGAGAGTCTCTGATCAAGCCCTAGAGCCACCACATCAACTAGATCTCTAGTATAGCATAGCTACATAGGATTAGAACTAGAAGGAGTCAATCTTCGATTGGTTTCCGGATCTGTCAAGAGGATTCTTGGTAATTCCTTTACTGTTCTTCATTGTTCATCTTTGTTCTTCAATATTATGAATACAACTTTGTTCTATTTCAATATATTGATTATGACTATGCTCTACTTGTTTATGTTTGCAATTATATTGTTCTTAGTTTATCGTAGTTATACGCTTGGCTTAGTTAGATTGGAATTATATACATGTTTAGGATCGTATAGCGTTTATCCATCGGATCCATGGGTAAATGATAAATATTGTGTAGGCGTGGTGCTTAGATCATGTTTATCTGCGATTGCACCTTATATGCCGGATCGTGGGGTGGTCCGCGATGGTGACAGCTTCGTTGGTTCTTATATAGCCCCCCTCCCGCGTATAAGGCAGGCAGAGCAACATTATTACGGGGGAGTGATTGCTATGTTTCTCATCTTCCTTGATAATATCACTATGCATGGGCGTAGTCCTTTTTCGCAATGATTGCCAAGTGTACTTGCACTAACTATGATATGCTAGACTTTATAGTTAAGAATAACTTAGGAAATATCCTTGTAGTTCGTCCTAATACCATGCTAATGACTTGCTAGAATATCTGTTGAGGTGCTTATCATTATTATATGTGGCTAGCTGATCAGATTAATTATCTTTGTCACCATTCATACTTTATCTATATTTTATGTGACACTTACCCCTGTATGCAAGAGATAGATGAATGCTCTCACTTATACATGCAATGATTGATACTCATTCCTATATTCCATTCCATAATCAACATTGATGTTAGTAATCCCTTCCCAGTGGTAAAAATATAAATAACGATACCTGGAATACTTCCCGGTTAAAATGCTACATCGGTATTAATCTGTGCGCTTGCAGATCTTATTTATTATTTATTTAGAAGAGCAGTTGCATATTTCAATACCGCGTCTCTCATGTCATGCTGGGGATGACAACTTGGCTTAAGTGGCATGAGGGATAGGTTCGGCATTTTTGGCGCCGTTATCAGAATTAGAAAACTAAGTCTACTTTTGGTAATGACGTTAAGAATGCCCAACAAGCATTTTTGGCGCCGTTGCCAGGGAAGGTTGATTTACTAACAAGGAATGAATACGGAATTTGAGTCATCATTCGCATCATTAAGTGATTGAGATCATCAATTCTCCCATACAGATTTACCCCTGTATTTTTCCATTCTTATTGTTTTGCAGGGTGATGTATGAATAAAGGACATCTTCCAGAAAATTTTGTTGACAACCCCGAAGCATTAATCAGAGAGGCAAGAGCCAAGCTCAAGAAGTCAACACTTCGACACAACACTTCATCCAATCCAGAAGACCACCGAAGTTTCATCCGGAATTTGTCAACAGAGTTCGCAGCCATGGCGAACAAGACGATCCGCGAGTTCTCAGCTCCCACTACGGACAACATCCGCACTGGACCTGCCACGGCCATCGACAAGAACTTTGAGCTCAAGCCAGGGCTCATCAACATGGTACAAGCCAACCAGTTTTGTGGGAAGCCGTACGAAGATGCAAGTGCTCATCTCCAACATTTCCTAGAGATTTGCAGCACATTCACTTTATTAGATGTTCCCAGAGACGCCATACTACTTCACCTTTTCCCATTCTCACTATTGGGGAGAGCGAAGCAGTGGTTCTACGCGACGAAGGATAAGAACACTACGTGGGCACTCTGCTCTACAAACTTTCTGGCTAAGTTCTTTCCCATGGGCAAGACCAATGCTCTCTGTGGGAAGATTACAAGTTTTCAGCAACAATATGATGAATCCGTTCCAGAAGCATGGGAGCGCTTTCAAGATTACATCCTAGAATGTCCCCATCATGGAATGGAAAGCTGGCTACTTATGCAGACTTTCTATCATGGGCTCATCACTAGTGCTCGTGAGACCATAGATGCTGCAGCTGGAGGCGTATTTCTATCACTCACCATACCACAAGCTACAACCCTTGTGGAGAAGATGGCGTCCAACCAAGGTTGGAATGAAGAGAGGACTCAAACACGCAAGAAGGGTGGTGGTATGCACCAGCTCAAGGAGGTAGACATGCTGTCTGCAAAAGCTAGACCTACTCATGAAAAAGCTCGATGACAAAGCTGGAGACAAAAGAGAAGTCATGAACGTCTACGACTCTCACATGACTTGTGAGGAATGTGGAGACACTGGACACTCAGGCAATCACTGCCCTGAGATGCTTGAGGATGCAAGGTAACTATTAGAGTAATCCCGCTGTCGGAGTACATAATGACCTTCTGCCAGTCAAGAGAGGCGATCCAGGACGCCCCGTCATCCCGATCTCCATCGGCATGGTGAACTTCCCAGAAGCACTCTGCGACTTTGGCTCCAGCGTCAACATTATGCTCAGGACTTTCAGGTCATTGACATGGGAGACGACGAGTACGATCCACCCATCATCCTAGGAAGACCGTTCCTAGGCACCGTCAAAGCAATCATCTACATTGGAACCGGAGAAGTCCATATGCATTTCCCCTCTGAGAAGGTACGCCGCTACTTTAATGACCCTAACTATATAGTTGAAGATTCTAAGCAGGTCAGGACAAGAAGAAGGCGACGTAATCGTAACCAAAGGAGGCAAACCATCAAGGACGTATGGGCAGACTATGAAGGAGAGGTCATAAGGCCCGAGGATACACAACAGGAGACCGAAGCACCAAGTCGGGTATGGAAAGCGAAGACAGTTACACAAGAAGAGGAGGCGCTGCCGGAACCGCCGTCTACGCCACCTAAATCCTAGGACAACTAAGAAGAAAAGAAGTCCTGTTCGGAGGACTTAAAAACACCGAACGCCGTGCCAAGAGGTAAACTTGGTAGTTATCATTTTCCCTTTAATTATTGCTCAGTTAATCATGTTCATTCTGTCTAAAAAAAATGTTGAAAATAGTAAGCCCCATGTGAGTATGCGAGTGGCATAAAACCCATAAGTACATTCACTGTGGTGGCATAAAAAAAACAAATAATATATACTTTTTTCTGTTCTATAAAAATGAAAATAAAAATAGAGAGTGACATTTATCAAGGAAGCTCAAACGTGATAAAGGCTAGATATTTATGCTAACGCTTAATCAAGTTCCACGAAACTTTGTTGTCTATTTGAACTCCACAGAATTCAGGAAGACTAGCAGATGGAGGACATCCTAATCGTTGTCAGGGTGCTGCCGACATTCAAATACACCTCTGCACCAGCTAGCTACATCAGAAGAAATTACGTCAAGATCCAGCTTGGGGGAGAGCACCCCCATTTATCCCGATAAGTATTTTTATCTACATTTATACATATGCTTTATTAAAATAAAAAGATGCATAATCATGAAAACCCAAATAAATATTTTGTGTTTATATATATTTGCTTAGTTTAATAAATAAATAAAGTAGCTATGCTAAACTGAATCTTGAAAATAAAACTCTAGCATGGATATGATGAATAGTTGCTCTACCTAATTTTCAAATTTGTTCTCTCTCTAGTTTAGACATAACTGTTATAATTTAAAACTGGCTCTAAACCTGAACTAGTGGGAAGAGAACTTGATCTGAAGTCTAAGTTGTTAGCGGATATGATATGGGAAGGTTGAGCTGCTGTTTATCTGTTCCTAGAGATGCTAGAATTCTGGAGAATTTTATCTTTAAAAATCTTTAAAATGTTGCATGATGAGTTCCTGTATGATGAGAGTTTAAATTCCTACCACAGCCATATATACATGCTTGTTAGATTAAGAGCCGCACTTTTACTACTTACTGCTTATGGGCATTGAGTGTGGTCAAGCTGTGTAGACCCTTAGGAACTTGTCATGTGGTTAAAATCAAGATTCACTTGCACGTTCACTCATACATGCTGCTTCTACTCCGGAAGTACGCATCCACATATATCCACTCATTTCCATCTCCAGATTCACCCAAAATTATTCTACTCCTGACCCGGGAGAGAATAGCCAAAAACATTATCCCATTCCTGTTATTCCCTGTGAAGTTAATGCTCAAGTCATTTCTACTACCACTTGCTATATTTTCAAAAGAGGGAGATTGCTCTAAAAAAATATAAATACGAGGAAATAAAAAAGAGCAAGTGCTCGGAACCTCGAAGAAAGAAAAAGTGAGACGAGAGGTAAAAATAGACAAGTGTCCGACAGTAGAATTAGGGGTACAAGATACCCACCTGAGAGAAAAAAAAGAAAAAAAAGAAAAAAAAATAAATAGAGCATCTCATTCCCCTCAAAAGTTTTAAAAAGCAAGAAAGGTATGTATTCCCTCAAAAAGAGCATTAGACTTTTGTTATCACCATACACCACTCATTCACCACACATGCACATCTTGATTTGACTTATTGACTTGTTTCTCTGGATCCATGGTTTGACTATGCAATAAATGTTCTATGAGTATGTATACTATATCTCCCAGCTATGAGCTCCAGATATCAAAGCCTTATTAGAGTAGGGTGAGAGAGAAGGCAATGTCACTACGCCTTATACCATAAATACCACATACTTTGAGAGAGAAGGCATATACCATTACTGCCTTGGTAAGGATCCAGAAATACCACAAAAGAGAGACCCGAGAAAGTCATACAAGGAATCTCTGAGTTTTATTTGAAAAATTTGCAAAAACTCCAGAGCTATAGCTGATCAAGAATAAGAGACATGGCGTTTGACTAGACCGTTCTATCTTTTCACCACTCAAGATGCAGGTGACGGTTGCAAGCCCCATGGTGAAAGGTAAAATGAGTAAGTTTTAAGTCTTGACAATTTACTCTAACTCACGGATGAGACCTTATTTGAAAGCATATGTACCGTCAACGTTCAAAGGCGTTGCAGCAACTTCTGATCCATAATGAGTCTATCCTTGCTCAGGGACGAGCAAGAGGTAAGCTTGGGGGAGTTTGTTAACGGTCCTTAAGTACCAAATATAGTTATCAAATAAATAAAGAAAAGGATCCAAATGCAACCAACACCTAAACTTAGGGTTTTATCTAACAGAATTCCACGAGTTTTGGTGTTTGTCTATTTTTGTAGGGGGTTATCAGAAAATACGGAGAAAAGGCCCACACGTCGGGTTTACATAGAGATAATAACGTGTTCACCGATTTTCTATCATCTAGAAGACTCCAGAAGCCACGAGATCGAACGGGAGGCCGAACGGGCCCGGAGGCAGGGCGCCCGCCCTGCTCCCTAGGGCGCCCGCCCTGGCCTGAGAGCCAATCAGGCTCCGTCTCGCGGATTATGCTCCACCGACCTAAGGGATCAAGGAAAACCGTGCGATTAATGTCGGTTTGATCCGACGGCCCACGTTCACTTGAGGGGGCTATATAAGCAGGACCCCTAGCCCCTGGAGGAGGCACTCCCTCATTCTCAATTCCTCAAACCCTAATCTCAGGAGGAGAGTCTCTGATCAAGCCCTAGAGCCACCACATCAACTAGATCTCTAGTGTCACACCCATTTATCGACCAAATGGAATGCTTACCCTTATGTGCGCCTAGAGATCAATCACACATAAGTTCACAAATTATAACAGAAGTATCATGGAAAATGTTATTACATCACGATATTTAAACACATAGTCTTAACACAAATGTAGCGGAAGTATAAATAAAAGTCTCTCTCGTGGTAGCTCCAGTCACAGGTACATTGACTGGTTGACAGCAAGACTAGTAATCCTCAGGGAAGTAGGCGTAGTAGTCACTATTACCTCCATCTGTTACCCATCCGGGATTTTTATCCAAATAAGAAGAATAAACAAGCGTAAGTACATCTCGTACTCAACAAGTGTAACATGGGGTTCATGAGGCTCAAATAGGCATAATCATTGGTTCATCAGCATGTAGCTTTTAGTGAACATAATTTTAGCTTATCAATAGCATCAATAGGTCTCAACGTAAACAATAAACATATGATCCATGTGAAATGATTAATGAATAGCAAAAACATAAACATAAACATAAACAATTATTCAACTATTCCATAAGGGTCCAAGGCCACTCGTGACCGTGAGCACGGCTGTTATAACAGTTCTACACTCTGCAGAGGTTGTACACTTTCACTGTGAGTCGTGATTTACCCTTTCGCCCGAGGTAGCTAATCTCTTGACCCACTTCCAAGGAAGGTCGGCAGGGTTCACTATGAAGTCTTTCAAAGGTTCGTCTAACAAGTTAGGGCCATTAGATTCACTCGGCAAACAGATGTAGAGCCCCCCTTCCAAATGGCACAATGACACGCAGCCTATACACATAAGGACAGAGGCCGCACTATACCCGATTCGTCAAGCCATTCTTACGCCATGAAGGTTACCACTAACAAGCTAGAAAAGGTCCTCATACTTGACTAAAGCCAGAGCCATATAGCCCTCACAGATGTACTGTAAGTCCCGGATTGTCGCTTATAGATGAGTCCTTATGGAGAGCAATTAGAGCATCAAAAGCAGCACATATGCTCTAATCCCCTTTATACAAGAATCAAAATCATATTTTAATGTTTATTGCATATTCCTCTAATCAATTTACATGATCATAATCCATGTTTAAGCACTAGCCATACTAATCAATGCATCATAATGGGTACCAAGGTATAGGATCAATCACTAAGTCATCCTTAACAAGGAATAAATGCATAATGACATTAATTGTATAAGGTGGATAGGACAACAAGGATAATCCCATGCTATACTTGCCTTGCTCAAACTGGTCCTGAAGATCTTGCTCGTAGTAAGGCTCTTGATCTCCAACGAATTGCTCACCGTCTATACTCGATCAACCATTATCAACAACACACATCCAGAGGCAATCATGCATAGACAAACAAGACTATAATTAGAACAATACACCAACAGTAAGAAAATAAAATAAAAAGTCTTTAAAATGAATCTACAACTCTCTAGGATCACACAGACGCGAAGATCACAAAAAAACGGATCTAAAACGACAAAGTTATGAATTTCCGAAGATTTCCTATAGAAAAAAAATAAATACTTTAATTAAAACTCGAAAATAAATTAATCTAAACCTACTGTACAGTTACACCATTAGATAGAGCTCGCAAATATGAATCTAACGCAATTTGAATGGATCAAATCGGAGTTAAAACGAAGATTCTACGGCTAAAACAATCTCAGTGGCAAAACTGTAAATATCAGAAAGCGTATTTTTCTTTTTCCGAAACGAATTACGTTTTCATTTATTAAAAACGTATTTTCCAGAATACGCTTTGGACCGCGGGTTCAAAAAGACAAAACCGCAGGGGCTCTTTAGCAAAACTGTCAGCCGAACCGGTACGTTCTAATCTTGACCATCCGATCTAGATCCGACGGTCCAGATCTGACGGTGGAGAGAACGGGCGGCGCTCCGGCCGGGCGTCGGCCGACGGCGAGCTCCCACGGCGGCGCCATCGTCGGAGAACGCTAGAACACGGCTCCGGGCACCATTCGACGAAAAGAGAGCATCGGGAGAAAGATTGGAGCACGGCGAACTCACCCCGGACAATAGCGAAGGCAAGAGATGGACGAGGACGGCGGCGTGCTCAGGATGGCGGACGGTGGAGGAGGTGGTGCTTGCGGTGGCGGCACTAGACGGCTACGGCTGCCCCAGAGGGTTGGAATGAGGGCGGAAGGGTGCGGGGGCTCCGTTTTATAGCTCGGGGGTGTCGCTAACTATGGAAGGGAGGGAGATTCGAGGAGGATTCGATTCACCGTACCGGGTAGAGAGAGGAAGGCGGCGGTGTTCGATTTTCGGAAAGGACCGAAGGAAGAAGAAGGAAAGGAAGATGGCCGCTGACCAGTGGGTCCGGCACGTCAGCGGCACGGGGCGGAACACGGCCACGCGCGCGCGAAGCTGGGCCGGCTGGCCGCGGCTTGGGCTCGGCCCAAGGAACCGGAGACGGGCGCGGGGGAGGAGATGGGCCGCGCGGAGAACACGGGCCGGCTGCAGCTGTGGATGAAGAAACGGCCCGGGAAAAATAGAATTCTTTTTCTTTTTCTTTTCAGAATTTTCAAATCCATTTTTCAAATGATTTTCAAATCAAATTTGAATTTGATTCAAACCACTCAACACAAAACTCCAAATGCAGCAGCATGAATGCTCAATCATGTTTCTACCCTTATATTTGATTTTAAATTTATAAAAATTATTCTTATTCTAAATTTGCATGCTTCACAAAAATAAATATAAAAACCATATTTTCCCTATTTTTCTTTTCTTCAAATTTTAGGGTGTTACAATTCTACCCCCCTTAAAATGAATCTCGCCCTGAGATTCGACCGGTGCTTACTCAAACAGTTGCGGGTAGGTTTTTCTCAGATCCTCTTCTCGTTCCCAAGTAGCCTCTTCTGCGGTATACCGATTCCACTGTACTTTACACATTTTGATTGTTCTACTTCTTGTGACTCTGTCCGCAGTCTCCAAAATCTTAACCGGGAACTCCTTATATGTAAGATCCTCCTTAATAGTGAGTTCCTCTATCGGAATCTGCTCTTCTGGTACTCGTAAACATTTCTTCAATTGTGACACATGGAACACATCATGTACACCTGCCAGACTCTCGGGTAATTCCAATTGATATGCCACTTCACCACGTCGCTCTATAATCTTGAAAGGTCCAATATATCTTGGTGCTAATTTACCCTTCATGTTAAATCTCTTCACACTTCTCATGGGTGACACTTTCAAGTAAACATAATCTCCTACCTCAAAAGTCAACTCTCTTCTGCGGGTATCAGCATAACTTTTCTGTCTAGACTGGGCTATTTTTAGATTATCTCTAATCATTCTTACTTTCTTTTCAGCATCCTTTAGTACATCAGGCCCAAACACTTGACTTTCCCCTGTCTGATTCCAGAACAACGGGGTCCTACACTTTCGTCCATACAGAGCCTCAAATGGTGCCATTTGAAGACTCTTTTGATAACTGTTGTTATAAGAGAACTCTGCGTATGGCAAACTCTTATCCCAGCTAGTACCATATTGTAGAGCACAAGCTCTCAACATATCTTCCAATATCTGATTAATTCTCTCTGTTTGACCATCTGTCTGAGGATGATAAGCTGTACTGAAATTTAGTTTGGTCCCCAATGATTCATGTATCTTTTGCCAATAATGAGATGTAAACTGAGTACCTCGATCCGACACAATCTTCTTAGGAACTCCATGTAGACTCACTATTCTTTCCATATACAACTCTGCCAGTTTCGCACTGCTATATGTAGTCTTCACAGGCAGAAAATGAGCAACCTTAGTCAGACGATCCACTATCACCCAAATTGAATCATATCCTCGTTGAGTCCGCGGTAATCCAACTATAAAATCCATACCGACCTCTTCCCATTTCCACTCGGGTATCTGCATAGGTTGTAACAATCCTGCAGGTCTTTGATGTTCCGCTTTCACCCTTTGACATGTGTCACACAAAGCAACATACTCAGCTACGTCTCTCTTTAAACCATACCACCAATATTTCTCTTTCAGATCTAAATACATCTTAGTACTACCCGGATGTATGGAATAAGCGGACTCATGAGCTTCACGCAGAATTGCCATTCGTATTTCCCTATCTTCGGGCACACACAGCCTTTTCCCGAACCATAGCGTACCATTCTCATCCTTACGAAATCCTGGAGATTTTCCTTTCGCTATGTTTTCAGCTATCTCTCTCAACTTTTCATCCTTCTGCTGACCTTTACGGATTTCTTGCTCCAGAGTAGGCTCCAATACTAGTTCCACTGCATTAGTAGTAAATCCCAAATTCAGATGCTTACACTCAGCACACAATTCCTTTGGCATAGGCATTACTTGTATTTCATTTGCATAACTCTTCCTACTAAGAGCATCAGCAACAACATTGGCCTTTCCAGGATGATAATGCACTTCTAGATCATAGTCTTTTATCAACTCCAACCATCTACGCTGCCTCAAGTTCAGATCCGTTTGAGTGAAAATATACTTGAGACTCTTGTGATCAGTGTATATATCACTCTTGTGTCCAATCAAATAATGTCTCCATATCTTTAATGCATGAACTACTGCAGCTAATTCCAAATCATGAGTAGGGTAATTTAGCTCATGCTTCCTTAACTGCCTCGATGCATATGCCACAACTCTACCTTCTTGCATCAGAACACATCCCAATCCCAATCGAGATGCATCACAATAGATAGAGAAAGGTTTATTCAGGTCTGGCAAAACTAAGACAGGTGCAGTAGTCAATCTTTTCTTTAATTCCTCAAAATTAGCCTGACACTTCTCGGACCACACAAACTTGGCATTCTTCTCCAACAATGCAGTCATTGGTTTTGCAAGCTTGGAAAATCCCTCTATAAATCTTCTATAATAACCAGCCAATCCCAAAAAGCTACGGATTTCACTTGCATTGATAGGTGGTTTCCAGTTCAATACATCTTTCACCTTGC
This sequence comes from Saccharum hybrid cultivar R570, assembly GCA_038087645.1. Classification (NCBI taxonomy): domain Eukaryota; kingdom Viridiplantae; phylum Streptophyta; class Magnoliopsida; order Poales; family Poaceae; genus Saccharum; species Saccharum hybrid cultivar. The sequence continues at coordinate 7,715,917 of JAQSUU010000005.1, read as the reverse complement.
CAGGATCTACTGATATTCCTCCATTTGAAACGATGTGACCCAGAAAAGAAACTTCCTTAAGCCAAAACTCACATTTACTCCTTTTTGCATATAGTTGGTGTTCTCTGAGCTTCTGCAAGACCAACCTCAAATGTTCAGCATGTTCTTCCTCCGTCTTGGAAAACACTAGTATATCATCAATGAATACCACTACAAACTTGTCCAGATATTCCATGAACACCTTATTCATTAAATACATGAAGTATGCAGGAGCATTAGTCAAACCAAATGACATCACTGTATACTCATATAACCCATAACGTGTAGTAAATGCTGTCTTGGGTATATCTCTGGCACGAATCTTCAATTGATGATATCCAGAGCGAAGGTCAATCTTGGAAAATACACAAGCTCCTCTCAACTGATCAAACAGGTCATCAATTCTAGGCAATAGGTACTTGTTCTTAATAGTAACCTCATTAAGAGACCGATAATCTACACACATCCTCTGAGTTCCATCTTTCTTATCCACAAAAATCACTGGTGCACCCCATGGTGACGAACTAGGACGAATAAAACCCTTATCCTGTAACTCCTTAATTTGTTTCTTAAGTTCTTCTAGTTCATTTACTCCCATTCTATATGGACGCTTAGCTATAGGTGCAGTTCCAGGTAATAATTCAATAATAAATTCAATGTCACGGTCTGGTGGCATACCTGGCAAATCCTCCGGAAACACATCTGGGAATTCCTCCACAACTGGATCCTCCTGATTGGCACCATCATTGAGCTGGTTCACTGTAGCGGTCGCTTGTTTTTGCACTTTGACTTCAACCCTGATCCTATCCCCCTTTGGTGTAGTCAGCACAACTGATTTATCCTTACACTGAATCTCTGCTTGTTGTTGCATCATCCAATCCATTCCCAGTATAAGATCAATCCTGGCTGTCCTCAATACTATAGGACTAACTGAAAACTCTACCCCCCTTAAGTTGAGACTAATGGGAAGACAGCGATAAGATGCTGGCATGCTTCCACCAGGTGAGTTTACTAAGATAGGGTTCTTCATGGCACACAAATGGATTCTATGTATTCTAACAAACGATTGTGATATGAAAGAATGTGATGCTCCAGAATCAAAAAGAACAGTGGCGGGAGTAGAGTGGACATCGAACGTACCAAGCATAACTTCTGGCTCCTCCACTGCAGTTTCCTGGGACAAGTGATTCACCCTTCCCAAGTTAAGTGCGGGCTTCTGGTGGCTGCTCTGTCTCTGGGGAGTCTGCTGGTTAGGCTTCTCTGGACAGTTGTAAGACAGGTGACCTTCTTTTCCACAACGGAAACACCTGTTGGGAGTGTTGGGAGCACTGGTCTTTGTAGGAGTGTTGTTGGAAGGACCCTGGCGCTGCACTTGATTCCCATTCTGCTGTGGTGGACGTTGATTGCTACTCTGTGGCTGAAATGGGGGGCGTTGAGGGAACTGTCCACGAAATGGGGTCTGACCACGGTTCCACTGTCCGGTAGGAGGTCTTTGCTGAGTATTCTGTTGGAAGCCAGTGCGTGGACGGGTGTTGCTATTGGAGGCTTGTCCCTGTAACCTCTTCCTCTTAGCATCCATTTCTTTGCGCTTGTTATCCACCACAATAGCGCGGTTCACAAGCGTCTGGAAGTTGGGATAGGTATTGGACATCAACTGCAACTGTAGTCCATCATATAATCCCTTCAAGAAGCGGCGCTGCTTATCATGGTCATTGGCCACCTCATGTGGAGCATATCGTGACAATTGAGCAAACTTGTCACGGTACTCAGCTACATACATTGATCCTTGAGTCAGATTCCTGAATTCCTCCGCCTTCAATTCTATCATCCCTTCAGGTATATGGTAAGCCCTGAAGTTCTCTCTAAACTCCTGCCAGGTGACTGCAGGAGCATTAGCAGGACGACCATACTCGTATGACTCCCACCAATCTTGAGCTTCTCCCTGAAGTTGCCCAGAAGCGAACAACACCTTCTGTCGGTCATCACATTGTGCAATGGTGAGTTGTTTCTCCACAGCACGAAGCCAATCATCGGCCTCCAAAGGATCAGCAGCATGTGTGAACACTGGGGGACGACCCTTCAAAAATTCACCACGCTTGTCACGTGGTTGAACTCCAGCAACTGGCTGATTCTGCTGATTCTGCACCAGTTGTTGCATCAGTTGCGTCTGTACTGCCAACAACTGCTCGATAGTTGGTGGCGGTGGTGGTGGTGGATTCGGGGGAATGTTTCCACGACCTCTGCCTCTTCCTCTTCCGGCCATCTGCCACCCATAAACATGCAAACTTTAAGAAATCCAGGTTATCAACCACTTATAAGATTAAGAATGAGATCTGAAAGTTTTCTGGACGAGTAGCAATATTGACAGTTCAGTATTTCAATCATATCTCGGGCTACAGAAATCCAAAAGAGGCGTGCTTTATATGGTTGGAAAGCTTATGAAATTATCCACAATTTCTATTCAGACCTCAAGACCAGATTCTGTCGTTAAGTTTATGAAAGATAAGGCGTAACAGAAACTGTTCCAGATTCCAGACTGTGCAGAAACTTTAACTTGTGAAAATTATATCTCTCGAACCAGATTAGATAAAAAGGTGATTCCAGTGGCATTTGAAAGATGCTTGAGTCTAGTTTCTCTCATAAAAATTTCATAAATGTTGCACGAACCGTTTTTAAACTATAACAGAAACATCAGAGACTGCTCCAGAAAACAGCAAGGACAGAAACGAGATACTATCAAACCCAACTATTATTCTTTGACTAATAAACTTATTATTCTTAATAATGGAACTTGTAGACATGCCTACAAGTCCAGACACTCAAACAAAGATCCAACTCACACATAAGCATAATAATAAAGCAACTAGCACACCAAGGTTCAAACCACACGACAGACTCGACTGACTCAACTGACGTTACTAAGAACGTTCTTATTACATAAAAGGACTCCTACTTCCTAAGGAAGTGGCTCATGCTCTAACTTCTCGTAGATCTTGGGCAAGCCTTGGTTTGCTCGGAGCTCATCAATGGTTGCTTGGCATCTCTTGATAGTCTTCCCTTGTGTCCTCACCATCTCTTCTAGTTGCAGCTTCCTGTCCATCATGTCATAGACAAAGTTCACCATCACCCGAGGTAGTGGCTCTAGCTGCACTGGATCTATCATAGCCCAACCAAGCTCGGGGTGTGCACGAGGAAGGAAGCGATGGATGTCATGCTTCATGAGGTTAAAGCGAAGATAGCGAAGACCCATACATGCTTCAAAAGCAGCATCTTCAATGCTATCCTCTATGGTGGCTCGATGTCCCACATGAGAGAACATCCTGTCCAGCTGATATGCCCCCTTGTCTTGCTTGTGTGCAAAGATGCTTGCCCTTGCCTTCCAGTACGTGCTCTCTAGTGGATGAGTGTACTCCCAGCAGACGTACTCCACAGCTGGATGCCAATCCGCGAAGTAAGCAGTGAGCATCCCCACTAGGCGAATATGAGAGACAGCATCCCCTCCATTCCTGTGGTAGATCCTCACAGTCCACCCCATTGGAGGAGGTGGCACATCTTCAGGAGCTTCATGTGGTGGAGACGGGGGTTGTTCTCCTCCATTATCTTCCTCCTCACCATCTTCAACCTCAACGATTTCTGGATCTTCTTCAGGCTCAATCTCTTCCTGGGGAGGTGCTGGTGCTTGGACTGGTGCTACAGGGGTCTTCTCTTGTTCCTGAGGTTCTGGCTCTTGTGGCTCTTCAGTTGCAAGCAGGGCACGAGGTGGGTAGTATCCTCCAAAGCTGATGCGAGCAGTCTTACGGTCACGAGTCATCTACAGAATTTTTAGATGAAGTTAGAATAGAGGCAAAATTTCGTAATAGAATGAGACATAAGAAGCATAAAAATTTATCAAATAACAAGAGCAAGATAGTGAGCATAAAAATAGTATAAAGATGACACTAAATCGACCATTGCTAGCTAGGCTTGCGTCCTACAGTCAACAAGAGCTTTGATACCAATTTGTCACACCCATTTATCGACCAAATGGAATGCTTACCCTTATGTGCGCCCAGAGATCAATCACACATAAGTTCACAAATTATAACAGAAGTATCATGGCAAATGTTATTACATCACGATATTTAAACACATAGTCTTAACACAAATGTAGCGGAAGTATAAATAAAAGTCTCTCTCGTGGTAGCTCCAGTCACAGGTACATTGACTGGTTGACAGCAAGACTAGTAATCCTCAGGGAAGTAGGCGTAGTAGTCGCTATTACCTCCATCTGTTACCCATCCGGGATTTTTATCCAAATAAGAAGAATAAACAAGCGTAAGTACATCTCGTACTCAACAAGTGTAACATGGGGTTCATGAGGCTCAAATAGGCATAATCATTGGTTCATCAGCATGTAGCTTTTAGTGAACATAATTTTAGCTTATCAATAGCATCAATAGGTCTCAACGTAAACAATAAACATATGATCCATGTGAAATGATTAATGAATAGCAAAAACATAAACATAAACATAAACAATTATTCAACTATTCCATAAGGGTCCAAGGCCACTCGTGACCGTGAGCACGGCTGTTATAACAGTTCTACACTCTGCAGAGGTTGTACACTTTCACTGTGAGTCGTGATTTACCCTTTCGCCTGAGGTAGCTAATCTCTTGACCCACTTCCAAGGAAAGTCGGCAGGGTTCACTATGAAGTCTTTCAAAGGTTCGTCTAACAAGTTAGGGCCATTAGATTCACTCGGCAAACAGATGTAGAGCCCCCCTTCCAAATGGCACAATGACACGCAGCCTATACACATAAGGACAGAGGCCGCACTATACCCGATTCGTCAAGCCATTCTTACGCCATGAAGGTTACCACTAACAAGCTAGAAAAGGTCCTCATACTTGACTAAAGCCAGAGCCATATAGCCCTCACAGATGTACTGTAAGTCCCGGATTGTCGCTTATAGATGAGTCCTTATGGAGAGCAATTAGAGCATCAAAAGCAGCACACATGCTCTAATCCCCTTTATACAAGAATCAAAATCATATTTTAATGTTTATTGCATATTCCTCTAATCAATTTACATGATCATAATCCATGTTTAAGCACTAGCCATACTAATCAATGCATCATAATGGGTACCAAGGTATAGGATCAATCACTAAGTCATCCTTAACAAGGAATAAATGCATAATGACATTAATTGTATAAGGTGGATAGGACAACAAGGATAATCCCATGCTATACTTGCCTTGCTCAAACTGGTCCTGAAGATCTTGCTCGTAGTAAGGCTCTTGATCTCCAACGAATTGCTCACCGTCTATACTCGATCAACCATTATCAACAACACACATCCAGAGGCAATCATGCATAGACAAACAAGACTATAATTAGAACAATACACCAACAGTAAGAAAATAAAATAAAAAGTCTTTAAAATGAATCTACAACTCTCTAGGATCACACAGACGCGAAGATCACAAAAAAACGGATCTAAAACGACAAAGTTATGAATTTCCGAAGATTTCCTATAGAAAAAAAATAAATACTTTAATTAAAACTCGAAAATAAATTAATCTAAACCTACTGTACAGTTACACCATTAGATAGAGCTCGCAAATATGAATCTAACGCAATTTGAATGGATCAAATCGGAGTTAAAACGAAGATTCTACGGCTAAAACAATCTCAGTGGCAAAACTGTAAATATCAGAAAGCGTATTTTTCTTTTTCCGAAACGAATTACGTTTTCATTTATTAAAAACGTATTTTCCAGAATACGCTTTGGACCGCGGGTTCAAAAAGACAAAACCGCAGGGGCTCTTTAGCAAAACTATCAGCCGAACCGGTACGTTCTAATCTTGACCATCCGATCTAGATCCGACGGTCCAGATCTGACGGTGGAGAGAACGGGCGGCGCTCCGGCCGGGCGTCGGCCGACGGCGAGCTCCCACGGCGGCGCCATCGTCGGAGAACGCTAGAACACGGCTCCGGGCACCATTCGACGAAAAGAGAGCATCGGGAGAAAGCTTGGAGCACGGCGAACTCACCCCGGACAATAGCGAAGGCAAGAGATGGACGAGGACGGCGGCGTGCTCGGGATGGCGGACGGTGGAGGAGGTGGTGCTTGCGGTGGCGGCGCTAGACGGCTACGGCTGCCCCAGAGGGTTGGAATGAGGGCGGAAGGGTGCGGGGGCTCCGTTTTATAGCTCGGGGGTGTCGCTAACTATGGAAGGGAGGGAGATTCGAGGAGGATTCGATTCACCGTACCGGGTAGAGAGAGGAAGGCGGCGGTGTTCGATTTTCGGAAAGGACCAAAGGAAGAAGAAGGAAAGGAAGATGGCCGCTGACCAGTGGGTCCGGCACGTCAGCGGCACGGGGCGGAACACGGCCACGCGCGCGCGAAGCTGGGCCGGCTGGCCGCGGCTTGGGCTCGGCCCAAGGAACCGGAGACGGGCGCGGGGGAGGAGATGGGCCGCGCGGAGAACACGGGCCGGCTGCAGCTGTGGATGAAGAAATGGCCCGGGAAAAATAGAATTCTTTTTCTTTTTCTTTTCAGAATTTTCAAATCCATTTTTCAAATGATTTTCAAATCAAATTTGAATTTGATTCAAACCACTCAACACAAAACTCCAAATGCAGCAGCATGAATGCTCAATCATGTTTCTACCCTTATATTTGATTTTAAATTTATAAAAATTATTCTTATTCTAAATTTGCATGCTTCACAAAAATAAATATAAAAACCATATTTTCCCTATTTTTCTTTTCTTCAAATTTTAGGGTGTTACATCTAGTATAGCATAGCTACATAGGATTAGAACTAGAAGGAGTCAATCTTCGATTGGTTTCCGGATCTGTCAAGAGGATTCTTGGTAATTCCTTTACTGTTCTTCATTGTTCATCTTTGTTCTTCAATATTATGAATACAACTTTGTTCTATTTCAATATATTGATTATGACTATGCTCTACTTGTTTATGTTTGCAATTATATTGTTCTTAGTTTATCGTAGTTATACGCTTGGCTTAGTTAGATTGGAATTATATACATGTTTAGGATCGTATAGCGTTTATCCATCGGATCCATGGGTAAATGATAAATATTGTGTAGGCGTGGTGCTTAGACCATGTTTATCTGCGATTGCACCTTATATACCGGATCATGGGGTGGTCCGCGATGGTGACAGCTTCGTTGGTTCTTATATAGTCCCCCTCCCGTGTGTAAGGCAGGCAGAGCAACATTATTACGGGGGAGTGATTGCTATGTTTCTCATCTTCCTTGATAATATCACTATGCATGGGCGTAGTCCTTTTTCGCAATGATTGCCAAGTGTACTTGCACTAACTATGATATGCTAGACTTTATAGTTAAGAATAACTTAGGAAATATCCTTGTAGTTCGTCCTAATACCATGCTAATGACTTGCTAGAATATCTGTTGAGGTGCTTATCATTATTATATGTGGCTAGCTGATCAGATTAATTATCTTTGTCACCATTCATACTTTATCTATATTTTATGTGACACTTACCCCTGTATGCAAGAGATAGATGAATGCTCTCACTTATACATGCAATGATTGATACTCATTCCTATATTCCATTCCATAATCAACATTGATGTTAGTAATCCCTTCCCAGTGGTAAAAATATAAATAACGATACCTGGAATACTTCCCGGTTAAAATGCTACATCGGTATTAATCTGTGCGCTTGCAGATCTTATTTATTATTTATTTAGAAGAGCAGTTGCATATTTCAATACCGCGTCTCTCATGTCATGCTGGGGATGACAACTTGGCTTAAGTGGCATGAGGGATAGGTTCGGCATTTTTGGTGCCGTTATCAGAATTAGAAAACTAAGTCTACTTTTGGTAATGACGTTAAGAATGCCCAACAATAAGCACTTCACATTGCTTAATTAAACATCACACGACCTATCATGCTAAGATAGCAAGGAAAACAATACCAAACATGACACAATATTTACAAAGTCTCAAGTGTACTAACTTCATCACCAAGGACACAAATCACAATTAGCAACATGCAAAGCAAAGTAACCAAGCATCCATATATTTTCAACAATTCTAGACATACATGCAGTAGCTGAGTAAATCAATCATATATGGAGTTATACAAATCCAAATGACTTGCAATAAGACATTATAGAAATCTTATGAAATTGTATACAATTCATTCAATATCACCTAAGCCTGATTCCCAAGTTTAATAGGTCTAAAAGATGAAACTACAGAATCTGGTCTGCTCCAAACAAAGAGCAACCAAATCTGGAACCTGACTTTAAACATCTATAACTCAAAAACTACTTGACCAAATGATACCAAATTTTAACAGCAGCTAGATACATGAATTATCTACAAATTTTATATAAACAAGTTTCACAAAAAAGCAAATTATCATGAAGAACTTTGCTAAGTTCCCAGATCTGTCCAGAAACCTCATTTGCAAGAAATAATTATTAACTTATGTTGCAAACATATAATTGGACAAAACTAACTTTACCAACATGTCACACATGACTAATGAACACCAGAAAATATAGTGTCCATTCCTAACTAAATTCTTTTAATACATTTTCTTAATTTATTTAGATAATTAGGTGGAATTATGAACACCTACAAAAATTGCACAATAAATTCTACCAAAATTACAGTGGCCCAAATATGCTCCCAATAGTCTACTGTCCAAATTTCAAGTCATTTCGACATGCATACCAACCTCTATGAAAAAGACAAATTGCTATTACAAGAATTCATGTGAGAGCAAGATGATTCAATAACTCACTCATACTACAACCAAAATTCATCAAATTTTTACCACACATCAAACATCACATGAGTAGCATGCCACAAAAATTTCACTTCATTTGGAGCCCTACAACTGTAGTTATGAAAAAGACAAATGCAGCTAGCATTGAAAACCTAATCTGAAAAATCCATTTTTACAGCAAAAACATTAAACTAAAACATGACATATTATAGATCCAATGCATAGATAATTTCATAAGGATTCCAAAAAGTCCTCATTTGCTATTTTACGAATTTTCTATGATTTACTACGAATTTACAAAGTTGCAGCAAAAACAAACAAACAAGTCCTTAATGCTACTATTCATATGAGTCAGTGGCTATGCATTTAAGCCCCTCCCTTTCTCCTAATTCAAGCTCGTGGTCCTTGACGGGAATCAAAACAGCGAGGTCGTCGGAGGCTCGCGGTGCCGGCCGGAGGGGGCTCGTCGGTGACGGGGAAGTGGAGGGGGAGCATCACCACGTCCGCGCGCGTCCAGGGGACAGCTCGGCTGGGCCCAAGGCGGCCCGAGGTGACACGACCACGGCAGCAGTCTGTGACCGGCGGCCACGACAAGCGGCAGTGGTGCTCTGGCCACGAGCCGGCCGACCGAGGTGCGCGCGGGAGGGAGAAGAAGGCGGCGGAACTGGTGGTGGTGCTAGCTCGGCGCGAGGGAGCATGGAAGCAAGGGAACAGCGGCCATGGCTGCCGACGCGCTCCGGCGCGTGCGTGCGACGCAGAGGCGAGGGAGGAGGGAAGTAGAGAGGCAAATGAGGGCGCTCTGGTACTCGGGGTCTCCACTCCACGTGTGATAGAGGCAGGGGGCGTTTTTGGGCCGTCTCTGGTCGGATTTGGGCCAAGGGCCTTGAATCAAATTTGTTGACCACAGCATGCTCTCCGACTTTCGTTAAGGGTGCTCGGCCATTTGAGCATTGGATTAGCAGCTAATGCATCTCCAAGTTGGCAGTGTCAGTGAGTTGACAGTGATTAACAACTATAAGAATTGATGGCCAAAACAAAATGCAACTTATGCCATCTTCTTGTATGGCCTTCCCCCTCATGTGAGCTCCAACTTTTACATTTGGACCTACCCAAGTTACTTAACAAATTTTGGAGAACGCGACATGCCAATCTCAAGGTCATTTGAGCGACAAAGTTGTAAACATGCTGTTTTAGCAATTGATTTTGGAGATCCAAATATACTCCAAATGTAATGACACTTGATTCATTGTGTCCCCCAAGAACAGTACTCCAACTCATATTAAGGAACCTAATTGAGCCACTATATGAAATTGGAGGATAAAATGTTGCCAACTTGTCAACTTTCTGCTGTCCACTCTTGGACTTAGAATATTTTTCTAAGTGCTGAAAACAGCAGCTGATTCCACATTGTGATCTCTATTTGACTAGGTTAGAGGCCAAACTAGCTCTTGACCATTAAACAAAGTTTGTTCTACACAAGATGAACTACAACTTTTGTTTAAGGTCAAACCTCATAACTGGTACAGAAGACAAACTTTCACTTTGGTCAAAGTATCAACTCGATAAAGCCGAAACTAGAGTTTTAGGCCAATCGGGGCAATTTCTTGACATTTGCTCAACATGAACCCTTCATGACTTTTGTTGTAGAGTTCATCTAGAGTCATTTGGATAAAGTTGCAAAGCTTGGTTGATGATCTATAGTTCCATTAACTTAATGGGGCAAATTCCAATAGGAATGGAACTTATCATTTCATGTGACTTTTTTATTCCAAACTTCATGAAACTTTTCCAGGGATCAATATAGATAGTTATTGATGTGAGACATGTGAAGATACTTTGATAACAACACCCAAGCATATATCTTTTAATTGAGCCTATATGTAAGCAAGGGTGCAATATCCAAGTTTAGGTTAGGGTTTATTTCCATAGGTTTGACTTTGGCATCGTCATCTCTACTAATCTATCATGTTTGAGCTTAAACCCACTACTTAATTGGTGATGAACACCTGGGGTGTTACAGCCCTCCCCCCTTAAAAGAATCGCGTCTCAAGATTCGGAATGGAAGACCTTTTAAGGAAGAGAGGCACGTTACCTAGTTCTCAACATCTGCTATAGCATTCAGCTATAAAGCTTCAACATCGGTGAACAATTTGGTCAAAGGCACTTTCTGATACTTACTCTTTATGGTAAAATTTGTCTGAAGAATTTCCTTCATTGACTTCCATGAAGCATTGTTACTTTGGGAGGAATCCAAGATAGCATGTACTGCATTCTTAGTGTACGGAGATCATTTGGTCCATGAGTGAACCGCTCACAAGTATCTGACTTTCTCATGAGCACAACATAGGCCATATGAACTTGACACTAGACCGAAATATTTAGAAGTATACTGGTTGAAATGGCTCTATGTTCACACAGTTTTGAAAAGCAGTTCTCTACCAAAATGGCTTGAGTACAATCTTCCAAAAGGGTGAGATCATAGACGACAAACATTCTCTGAGGTTATAGGATACTGACTAACCAATAGACAGGGTCTATGTTGGTCGTAAATGTTCAATCATTCATATATCAACTAATGGAATACTACTTAAGGTTTCATGTGTGCAGTTCTCTTTCTTTGGTGACAACACTATATTATCTAAATCGGTCGAGGGATTAGTGAATGTGATAGCTGACTCTGTCGGCTTCGTATTTCTGCCAAATGTTACCTAAGAAGATTCTTTTATCCAAAGACAACAGTTATTTGGGTTGAATCAGATGCAACCTCTTGGGTAAAAACATTTATAAGGTACCAAAGTAGGTCATCATTGGAAAATAATTCCCTAAGAAAGATGTAACGAGGCCTTAAGGACAACAAAAGTTGTAATTATTCACTTAATCGCGGGGAGTAGTCTACCACCAAGCGATTGAGTAAAATTTTCCTTGGTGACTTAGTTGTACTGTAAGTTGAGTTGACTTGCAGCATAACAACTTTGTCAGGCCAACCTTTCACCTGAGGCTTCCTCTTTGGGATCAAACAAGAACTCTAAGATAGGAAATCTGTTGTTTGACACTTCTCAAATTGCTTTCGAATATTCCTCAACACTTTGTCTAATAAAGTTATGAACAAACCGTTTGTGGCACCTAAGGGCACAAGGATGTTGATCGAAACTAGGGCAGACATTTCTCTAATTCTTCACCGCAGCTGATTGAACACCTTGCACTATCTGTGTGATTGTCCAAGACCGAATTGACTTGATCACAATGGCTCTAGAAGATAGAATATCACTCAAGTTGTTGGCTAGTTGATTAACTTCTTGTTGGTTATTGCTCTGTAAGACATAGCTTTAGTAGCTACCAAAGGGTCATTAACTAGCTAGAGATTACCTTCCTATTGGTAACTAATCAGTTGTCTCTCAACACTAAAAAGTTCCAAATCTTCACTCTTGATCACAACAACTGTGGTTGATGCAGAACAGATGGTTGCCATCAAAGTTAGCAAATACGAAGTTATTCTAGAGATGGTTGTTTTCGATTGTATGGTCATTATGCGCCCAAGATTGTGACTTGGATAGCCCCGGTCACATGCACAATGCGACAATCGATTCTCATCCCACAGATAACTTGTCCAATAGTAAGTGTTGTGTGTCCTTTTTATCCAACAGAAATGAGATACTTCGCTCACTAGATGACGTTCGTCAATACAAGGGCAACTAAATAGAGTCATTGGGCTACCACATATTGTAGTCTGTTAATGTTTATGTCGGTGACCTGTTCTTCAAAGATTATCCTTTATATAACTTCAAATGGAAGTTCTACTACTTTCGGTGTGAGATATGGGTCTTATGATAAGATATGGGAAGACAACCAAGGAAGAAGGTCACGTGAAAATCACATCAGCGTTGTTCTGCAATGGATTATGATTAGAAACCATGATACCAGCGTGTGCCGAGCAGCACAACCTTGTGTGTGCACCCATAGGAGGCTCTCGGTTTCGTCGTGGCACCATTAGTTGCTACTTATAACACCATTACTGAACATACACCCGATGAGGAATTTCAAATGGCACTGATTGGGTTGTCCGAACAAACACCATACCAAGGAGGGATAGCAAGTAAAGGTAGTCATAAGGTTTAGAATCAACAGGGAAGCTATTCACAGATCAAAACGCCTCATAAGAGAACATAGCTCCATTGCTGAAGGCGACTAAGCCGGCGATTTTTTGCGTAATTCCACGGATCCTAGCGTCGACTAAGGAAACTACCAGATAATTAATTAACGGAGATTTGATCATGTTGAGCAACAACATGAGATCAAGATTGATAAACATCCCAAAACTTGGGAAGGTTGAAGATGGCTTAAGCAAACTTCATGGACAAAATTGAGGTACCATTCAAAGATTGAGTTGATATGGTAGATGCAAGAATTTTCAAGCACACGATTTTGAGATCAGACAACGAAAGATTATCATTGCACCAGATCACCTGTAGGAGCGGCAATCGGTAGGTCCAACATGGATTTGGGTACAGTCTCCACAACTGGCAACGTACGAACCATGGTCAAAGGCTAGCATTGATAAAAATTAACTTGGTTGGTCAGTCGATAAGGGTCTTCACAAAAAGGGTTGGAAAACATCCACGGCTTATACAAACATATAGGAGAACAAAACTTTGGGCTTTCGGTCAAGCAACGGCATGGATACAAACATTCAAGGGATAATCACCACGTCTACAGGCTCAGGCTCCTAAGAGAGAGAACCTAATTGAAGACAACAACCAAATAATTACATAACGTGAACGTTGTTCTAGGATAAAGCTATGCGACACTCGTATGCTCACCGAGGACAAACGAGGTGATAACTACGGCTTTACCCAAAGTAACAAGCATACATCCATGCATCATAAATTCAAGCAAACACATGAAGAAGCTTAAACAAATGACTCAAGCAACTATTAACAAGCAAAAAGCTCACCCAAAATAAGCATTTATCTCAAGCATGAACTAACTACAAGTTTAGTCCAAACAAACGTTAGTTAAGGAAGCCAACTTAGCATGTGCCCAGAATCTGGACAGCATCACAGTAGTTACTTGTTTCTACCATAACTGAGGTTGTAGAAATCTCACAAAGGTGATCCTAGACTTTCTAGGAAGCTTAGGAAGATGGATACACTTTAGTTACTATACCAACAGCTAATTCATAGATTAACATGACAAAAAATGCTAATGTTTTAGATCTGTACCAATACGGACAGAAAACTGACAAGAACTTCAAAAATGCGTAACTGGAGTTCTAGGGACCCAACAAAGCTGAGCCTTAACTTTATGTAAAGCTTATTAAGTTTTCTATAACCTTCTTAATATCATATTAATATGATGCTACAGCTAACAAGGCCAAACAAGATAAAGAAGACATCTCTGCCCAGATTTGGACAGATTCTGTCATTCCACTTTGCAAGCTCATAACTAGAAATTTAGACCACCACAAGTAGTGATCTTTAGCATTTTTGAAAGCTTAGAAAAAGTACTACACTTCCTCTAATATTTCCAAGACATGATTCCATAAGCACATAGGTCAAATAAAGCAAACATTCAGATCTATTCTGAACATGAGCAGATTCTGACAACAAACTTCTAAAATTTATAACTCTCAACCCATAAGACCTAGGGTCATAAAATTTTAGGACAAGCTAGATAAGTAAGTTAGCTACAACTTTGGTATTCTCCATAACTACAGAAAACACCATTATGACCATGAAAGCATCACTACAACAGAAATCGTTCTAGCAGCCAACGTTCAACAAGCAAAACAAAGCTTGCCTTTGTTCTACTTAACAAGAGAGCACACAAACATGTTATTCTAGTAGCTCTAAATTTTGTTACCTTAGACCAACATGAATTTAATTCATTCATGGGAATCCACAATTACTTAAGTGAGGTCTAAAGCCTTAGCAAACGCTTGTATGAACAACATATTCATCACTTGGCTAAACTAGAGGACATCTATAGGTTCAAGCATGTAACCACAATCATTTCTAACAAAGCTAAGTACACACTTTTCTATTCAAGCAACATGGAACAAGGCATTATCGTTTAACTCCACACAAGGGAGATAGTGCAACACATTTATCACAAGTTACTTATTATCGAACAAGGGTGAGAGGAGCATAGCTATGCATAAAGCAACAATCATGATAATGCATGCTTCATCCTATTCGTCCTCACAAGATTGCCAACCTAAGGTGGCGATCACGTTCTATGTCGGTGGCATAAAACGCGCTCTTTCGATATATAGCTAGTCGACAGCTACATTCGACTTATGCATTCGTGGTTAGCGTACCTGCAGAAAAGTTTCATTGCAGCCCAACATTTCCCAATATATGGCACACAATGAAAACAGGAAAGTAAAATTCTAAGTACTCCCATGTACATATACCCCTGTATATATACATGTAGCACCAAAACTACCCGAATCATTCGATCACCCACAATTAAGTACCTTCATATATACATGTGTGTAACATGTAAATAATCCAGTAACCAAAACTAGCTCTCCCCTAGACCGCGGGTTGTACGGTCATGCTCTCACAACTCACACTTACCTGAGCGTAGGTGCGACGTTGCATAAAAGTAAACTAACAACATATATGGCTATTTCATATATGAAGGCTACCTCTAATCTAACACACTGGGTAGCATAGTGTGGGAGAGTCATCACAAATACATACCTTGGCCTAGGCGTAGATGCAGAAATGAAAAACCCCAAGTTAGTACTTATATAAGCCACCTAATAATCCTTATATGGGCATAAGGAAATTGACCACTGGCATACTTAGATTTAGAATTCAGTTTTCACAAACCTATATATATCTATAAGCTGATAAAACTGATTTTTATAAAACAAAACCTTTGTTTTAAATACACATATGACAAGTTTAATGTTGAATCTTGCTCCGATACCAGCTGTAACGGAACCGTCCAAATTATAAGAGCACAAGTATAAAAACAATCACCGAAGTGATCAAATTCTCACACTTGAGCCCATATAACTCCGGTAGTCCAATGAAATCACGAGGGATTTCAAACCAACCAACATACAAGCCAAGATCGTAGTGATTCAACATAACAAGTCACATGTTACAACCATTTCACAAGTAGTTTAATATACATCGGAGTTCAACATAGTTATTACAACTATCATTGAAAAGTAGCGGAAGCAAAGTATTTTGAAACTAACAACACCCTTATTTCAAATATATGCCAGTACCAAGGTCGACTTTCAACAAAAGCATTAGAGATAAGATAACTCAGAAGGATCATGCCCGTGATCACACTCCGCCTCTACGGCAGGAGCCAACCAACTCTTGCAGTCGCCATGATACATCACAACCTGCAACAAGTGGGGATAAAACCCTGAGTACGACAATGTACTCAGCTAGACTTACCTGTCATAAACCAGAAATAAAGTGACACCAAGGATCATGCAAGGCTGATATAAAGTGGGCTAGCTTGACAACATTTTGCATAAAAGCTTATTATGAATAAGTCATCATTAATGCTTAAGCATCAAGTTAATTATCATTAACCTGTCATCTATATTAGAACCTGTACTAGAGCACTCACTTTATTAGGAGCAAACAATATTAACCATAGCAGGTATAAATTGAGGCAACCTTTCCATCGTTATCCAATTAACCATCTGTTCAATTTAATGGAATCTACATTGCCGTTGCTCAAGTCAAGTGCTCACTAACCGGGAGCGACGGCGATTCGAATCGAATTCCTATCCAGCTAGAGGGATATTTCTAACACTCACCGCGCACGCCCCTGCCAGGGTCGCACAAGCCACCTTTCGTACAATTCAGGAATCGCGGGTCCGAATGATGTCGCAACCCCAAGGGCGACACTCTGCCAGGTGATAGGGACTCTAACCCCCCCTTGGTCTCACGCCAATGTCCCCAAGCACATCCTTTCTCTCCTCCAAGATGCAACCTACCATTCGATTCCCGGCCTGAACTGTATTACTCGGCTTCGCGGTCAGAACGACTTATCCGGCCAACTAAGTGTTAGACTGCGTTCAACATGACACAAGGACGTACAACGAATCGGTCCTTAAATGACTCAGACGGGGATAGATCCACACCCAAGACCTCCATGCCTTGTTGCTTCACGATCTTCATCCCGCCCGGTCTCATTTCATTTTATTAACACATGGTTCCATTCCACGATAGCAAATATAGCCAACCGTGCCATATATGAATATCCATACATCTCGCAGGTGACAGGAAATCACCTGACTTCTACCGCTTAAAGCAGGGCTAAGCATCTACTTGATCCTAGTCTATGTAGGATTCAGGGATTCATATATCTGGACAAGGAATGATATAATGCAGCAAGGGTTTCCAACCACTTAATGCAACAATACTTATAACATATATAAAATTAATTGCTTTGAAGGTAGGAGGCTTATAATGCTCCGGGGCTTGCCTGGGATCCGACACAAGTCAGTGGTTGTCAGATGACACTCGCTTGGCGAGCACCTCCCATTCTCTCACTTGTCCAACCCTTCCGTCTCCGAGATAGGTCCACCAAACACCATCTCCGGGTTAGGCTCCACATCTCGTCCTTCACGTGGTGCATCTAGCGTACCTAGATGAGATGCAAGATGCAAGTCCATGAATACATGGAAATACAATGAATGATGCATCACACACTAAACAAGGCAAGTACAAGGTTAAACTAAATACACATAAGCACTTCACATTGCTTAATTAAACATCACACGACCTATCATGCTAAGATAGCAAGGAAAACAATACCAAACATGACACAATATTTACAAAGTCTCAAGTGTACTAACTTCATCACCAAGGACACAAATCACAATTAGCAACATGCAAAGCAAAGTAACCAAGCATCCATATATTTTCAACAATTATAGACATACATGCAGTAGCTGAGTAAATCAATCATATCTGGAGTTATACAAATCCAAATGACTTGCAAGAAGACATTATAGAAAGCTTATGAAATTGTCTACAATTCATTCAATATCACCTAAGCCTGATTCCCAAGTTTAATATGTCTAAAAGATGAAACTACAGAATCTGGTCTGCTCCAAACAGAGAGCAACCAAATCTGGAACCTGACTTTAAACATCTATAACTCAAAAACTACTTGACCAAATGATACCAAATATTAACAGCAGCTAGATACATGAATTATCTACAAATTTTATATAAACAAGTTTCACAAAAAGCACATTATCATGAAGAACTTTGCTAAGTTCCCAGATCTGTCCAGAAACCTCATTTGCAAGAAATAATTATTAACTTATGTTGCAAACATATAATTGGACAAAACTAACTTTACCAACATGTCACACATGACTAATGAACACCAGAAAATATAGTGTCCATTCCTAACTAAATTCTTTTAATACATTTTTTTAATTTATTTAGATAATTAGGTGGAATTATGAACACCTAATAAAATTGCACAATAAATTCTACCAAAATTACAGTGGCCCAAATATGCTCCCAATAGTCTACTGTCCAAATTTCAAGTCATTTTGACATGCATACCAACCTCTATGAAAAAGACAAATTGCTATTATAAGAATTCATGTGAGAGCAAGATGATTCAATAACTCACTCATATTACAACCAAAATTCATCAAATTTTTACCACACATCAAACATCACATGAGTAGCATGCCACAAAAATTTCACTTCATTTGGAGCCCTACAACTGTAGTTATGAAAAAGACAAATGCAGCTAGCATTGAAAACCTAATCTGAAAAATCCATTTTTACAGCAAAAACATTAAACTAAAACATGACATATTATAGATCCAATGCATAGATAATTTCATAAGGATTCGAAAAAGTCCTCATTTGCTATTTTACGAATTTTCTATGATTTACTACGAATTTCCAAAGTTGCAGCAAAAACAAAGCAAACAAGTCCTTAATGCTACTATTCATATGAGTCAGTGGCTATGCATTTAAGCCCCTCCCTTTCTCCTAATTCAAGCTCGTGGTCCTTGACGGGAATCAAAACAGCGAGGTCGTCGGAGGCTCGCGGTGCCGGCCGGAGGGGGCTCGCCGGTGACGGGGAAGTGGAGGGGGAGCATCACCACGTCCGCGCGCGTCTAGGGGATAGCTCGGCTGGGCCCAAGGCGGCCCGAGGTGACACGACCACGGCAGCAGTCTGTGACCGGCGGCCACGACAAGCGGCAGCGGTGCTCCGGCCATGAGCCGGCCAACCGAGGTGCGCGCGGGAGGGAGAAGAAGGCGGCGGAACTGGTGGTGGTGCTAGCTCGGCGCGAGGGAGCATGGAAGCAAGGGAACAGCGGCGGCATGGAGCTTGCTCCGTCGGCCATGGCTGCCGACGCGCTCTGGCGCGTGCGTGCGACGCAGAGGCGAGGGAGGAGGGAAGCAGAGAGGCAAATGAGGGCGCTCTAGTACTCGGGGTCTCCACTCCACGCGTGATAGAGGTAGGGGGCGTTTTTGGGCCGTCTCTGGTCGGATTTGGGCCAAGGGCCTTGAATCAAATTTGTTGACCACAACATGCTCTCCGACTTTCATTAAGGGTGCTCGGCCATTTGAGCATTGGATTAGCAGCTAATGCATCTCCAAGTTGGCAGTGTCAGTGAGTTGACAGTGATTAACAACTATAAGAATTGATGGCCAAAATGAAATGCAACTTATGCCATCTTCTTGTATGGCCTTCCCCCTCATGTGAGCTCCAACTTTTACATTTGGACCTACCCAAGTTACTTAACAAATTTTGGAGAACGCGACATGCCAATCTCAAGGTCATTTGAGCGACAAAGTTGCAAACATGCTGTTTTAGCAATTGATTTTGGAGATCCAAATATACTCCAAATGTAATGACACTTGATTCATTGTGTCCCCCAAGAACAGTACTCCAACTCATATTAAGGAACCTAATTGAGCCACTATATGAAATTGGAGGATAAAATGTTGCCAACTTGTCAACTTTCTGCTGTCCACTCTAGGACTTAGAATATTTTTCTAAGTGCTGAAAACAGCAGCTGATTCCACATTGTGATCTCTATTTGACTAGGTTAGAGGCCAAACTAGCTCTTGACCATTAAACAAAGTTTGTTCTACACAAGATGAACTACAACTTTTGTTTAAGGTCAAACCTCATAACTGGTACAGAAGACAAACTTTCACTTTGGTCAAAGTATCACCTCGATAAAGCCGAAACTAGAGTTTAGGCCAATCGGGGCAATTTCTTGACATTTGCTCAACATGAACCCTTCATGACTTTTGTTGTAGAGTTCATCTAGAGTCATTTGGGTAAAGTTGCAAAGCTTGGTTGATGATCTATAGTTCCATTAACTTAATGGGGCAAATTCTAATAGGAATGGAACTTATCATTTCATGTGATTTTTTTATTCCAAACTTCATGAAACTTTTCCAGGGATCAATATAGGTAGTTATTGATGTGAGACATGTGAAGATACTTTGATAACAACACCCAAGCATATATCTTTTAATTGAGCCTATATGTAAGCAAGGGTGCAATATCCAAGTTTAGGTTAGGGTTTATTTCCATAGGTTTGACTTTGGCATCGTCATCTCCACTAATCTATCATGTTTGAGCTTAAACCCACTACTTAATTGGTGATAAACACCTGGGGTGTTATATATGTATATGGGAGTACTTAGAATTTTACTTTTTTGCTTTCATTGTGTGCCATATATTGGGAAATTGTTGGGCAGCAATGCAACTTTCTGCAAGTACGCTAACCACGAATGCGTAAGTCAAATGTAGTTGCCGCCTAGAGCTATATATCGAGAGAGTGCATGTTATGCCACCGACATAGAACCTGATTGCCACCTTAGGTTGGCAATCTTGTGAGGACGAATAGGACGAAGCATGCATATTCATGATTGTTGCTTTATACATGGCTATGCTCCTCTCACCTTTCTTCAAATGATAAGTAACTTGGGATCAATGTAGTACACTATCTTTCTTGTGTGAAGCTAAACAAGAATGCCTTACTCTATGTTGTTTGAGAAAAGTGTGTGCTTAGCCTTGCTAGAAATAAGTGTGGTTATATGCTTGAAACGACAGATGCCCTCTAGTTTAGCGAAGTGGTGGATATGTTGTTCCTACAAGCCATTGCAAATGCTTTAGACCGCACTTAAGTAATTGTGATTGTCATTAATGAATTAAATTGGTTGGTCTAAGGTAACAATGTCTAGAGCAAATAGAATAACATGTTTGTGTGCTCTCTTGTTAAGTAGAACAAAGGCAAGCTTTGTTTTGCTTGTTGGACATTGGCTGCTAGAACGATTTCTGTTGTAGTGATGTTTGTGTGGTCATAATGGTGTTTTCTGTAGTTATATAGAATACCAAAGTTGTAGCTAACTTACTTATTCGGCTTGTCCAAAAATTTCATGACCCTAGGCCTTATGGTTTGGGAGTTATGACCTTTAGAAGTTTGCTGTCAGGTTTTGTTTGTGCTTTGAATAGATCTGAATGTTTAGTTTGTTTGACCTATGTGCATAAGGAACCATGTCTTGGAGATAATAGAAGAAGTGTAGTACTTTTTCTAAGCTTTCCAAAATGTCCTGTAGCACTAATTGTGGTGGTATAAATCTCTAGTTGTGAGCTTGCATGGTGGAATGACAGAATCTGTCCAAATCTGGGTAGAGATGTCTTCTTTGTCTTGTTTGACCTTGTTAGTTGTAGAATCATCTTGATATGATAATAAGAAAGTCATAGAAAACTTAATAATCTTTACATAAAGTTAAGGCTCAGCCATGTTGTGTCTCTAGAACTCTAGTTATGCATTTTTTAAAGTTCTTGTCAGTTTTCTCTCCATATTGGTACAGATCTGAAACATTAGTAATTTTGGTCATGTTAAGCTATGAATTAGTTTTTGGTATGAATAACTAAAGTGTATTCATCTTCCTAAGCTTTCTAGAAAGTCTAGGATCACCTTTGTGGGATGTCTACAACCTTAGTTATGGTTGAAACAAGTAACTACTGTGCTGCCATCCAGATTCTATGCACATGCTAAGTTAGCCGCCTTAGCTAGCGTTGTTTTGAGCTAAACTTGTAGTTAGTTCATGCTTGAGATAAATGCTTATTTTGGGTGAGCCTTGTGCCTTGTATTGGTTGCTTAAGCCCATTCGTTTGAATTTTCTCAAATGACTGCTTGATTGTGATGTTGTATGTGTGCTTGTTATCTAGGTAGTGCCCTAGTTGTCACCTCGTTTGTCCTCGGTGAGCATACGAGGGTCACATAGCTTTATCCTAGAACAAAGTTCATGTACGTAATTGTATGGTTGTTGTCTTCCTTTAGGTTTTCTCTCTTAGGAGCCTGAGCCTGTAGACTTGGTGGTTAGCCCTTGAATGTTTGCATCCATGCTTTTGCTTAATCGAAAGTCCAAAGTTTAGATCTCCTATATGTTTGCATAAGCCGCAAATGTTTTGCAACCCTTTTTGTGAAGACCTTTATCGACTGACCAACCAAGTTAACTTTTATCAACGCTAGCCTTTGACCATGGTTCGTACGTTGCCAGTTGTGGAGACTGTACCCAAATCCATGTTGGACCTTCCGGTTATCTCTCCCAAAGGTTAGCTAGTGTGACGCAATGTCTCTCTGCTATGGCCTCTAAATCATGTGCTTGCAAATTCGTGCATCTACCTTATCAACTCAATCTATGACTACATATCGGTTTTTGCCTTGAAAACTTCTTAATTCGTCTCCAACCTTCCCAAGTCTCGGGATGTTTATCAGTCTTGATCTCATGTTGTTGCCCAATATGAATGAATCTCCTATTAATCTTTTATCTGGAACTCACCTCGATGGACGCAAGTCGTGCATAGAATTTAAGCAAGAGTCCATCGCTCAGTTGTCTATAGGAATTGAACTATGTTCCCTTGTGGTGTGTGTTAATTTTTGGATCGTCTCCTCATTGATTCTAAACCTTGTGACTACCTTTACTTGCTATCCCTCCTTGGTATGGTGCTTGTTCGGACAACCCAATCTGTGCCATTTGAAATTCCTCATCGGGTGTATGTTCAGTAATGGTGTTATGAGTAGCAACTAATGGTGCTGCGACGAAATCGAGAGCCTCCTGTGGATGCACACACAAGGTTGTGCTGCTCGGCACGCGCTGGTATCATGGCTTCTAATCATAATCCATTGCAGAACAACACTGATGTGATTTTTACGTGACCTTCTTCCTTGGTTATCTCCCCATATCTTATCGTAAGACCCATATCTTAGACCGAAAGTAGTAGAACTTCCATTTGAAGTTATATAACGGATAATCTTTGAAGAACAGGTCACCAACATAAACATTAACATACTACAAGAGGTGGTAGACAAGTGACTCTACTTAGTTGTTCGAGTATTGACAACTCAATCTAGTAAGCAAGTATCTCATCTCTATTGGATAAAAAGGACACACAACACTTAATGTTGGACAAGTTATCTGTGGGATGAGAATCGATTGTCGCATTATGCATATGACCAGAGCTATCCAAGTCGCAATCTTGGGTGCATAATGACCATACAATTGAAATCAACCATCTCTAGAATAACTTCGTATTTGCTAACTTCAATGGCAACCATCTGTTCTGCATCAACCACAGTTGTTGTGGTCAAGAGTGAAGATTTGAAACTTTTTAGTGTTGAGAGACAACTGATTAGTTACCGATAGGAAGGTCAATCTCCAGCTAGGTAACGACTCTTTGGTAGCTACGAGGGCTATGCCTTACAGAGCAATAACCAACAACTTAATCAACTAGCCAACAACTTGAGTGCTACTCTATCTTCCACAGATAGTGCAAGGTGTTCTATCAGCTAAAGCGAAGAATTAGAGAAAGCATGACCTAGTTTCAAATTAGTATCCATGTGCCCTTAGGTGCCACAAATGGTTTGTTCATCATTCTATTGGACGATCTCTTAAGTGGTCTTAAGGATCCTGTTGGACACCCTTTCGCTTTGCTTTTATGTTCTCTCATCAACAATTTGGGGCAATCAAGGGTTCTACGAGTAAATTTGCAAATCAAAAGCAATTTGAAAAGTGTCAAACAACAGATTTTCCATCTTAGAGCTGCTGTTTGATCCTAAAAAGGAAGCCTCAAGGTGAAAGTTGGCCTGATAAAGTTGCTACATTGCAAGTCAACTCAACTTACAATGCAACTAAGTCACAAAGGAAATTTTACTCAATCGCTTGGTGGTAGACTACTCCCTGCGGTTTAGTGAATATTTACAACTTTTGTTGTCCTTAAGGCCTCGCTACATCTTTCTTTGGGAATTATTTTCCAATGATGACATACTTTGGTACCTTATCAATGTTTTTACCCAAGAGGTTGCATCTGATTCAACCCAGATAATTATTGCCTTTGGGTAAGAGAATCTTCTTAGGTAACATTTGGCAGAAATGCGGAGCCGACAGAGTCAGCTATCACATTCACTAACCCCTCGACAGACTCAAATAATACAGTGTTGTCATCAGAGAAAGAGAACTGCACGCATGGAATAGTAAGTAGCTTTCCATTAGTTGATATATGAATGATTGAACATTTACGACCAACATAGACCCTGTCTATTGGTTAGTCAGTATCCTATAGCCTCACAGTATATTTATCGTCTATGATCTCACCCATTTGGAAGGTTGTGCTCAAGCCATTTTGGTAGAGGACTGTTTTTTAAACTTTGTGAGCATAGAGTCATTTCAACGAGTATACTTCTGAATATTTCGGTCTAGTGTCAAATTCATATGGCCTATGTTGTGCTCATTAGAGAGTCAGATACTTGTGAGTGGTTCACTCATCGACCAAATGATCTTTGTACACTGAGAATGCAGTACGTGCTATCTTGGATTCCTCCCAAAGTAACAATGCTTCATGGAAGTCAATGAAGAAAATTCTTCAGACAAATTTTTCCATAAAGAATAAGTATCAGAAAGTGCCTTTGACCAAATTGTTCATCGATGTTGAAGCTTTGTAGCTGAATGCTATAGCAGATATTGAGAACTAGATAATGTGTCTCTCTTCCTTAAAAGGTCTTCCATTCTGAATCTCGGGACGCGATTCTTTTAAGGGGGGACGGCTGTAACACCCCAGGTGTTTATCACCAATTAAGTAGTGGGTTTAAGCTCAAACATGATAGATTAGTGGAGATGGCGATGCCAAAGTCAAACCTATGGAAATAAACCCTAACCTAAACTTGGACATTGCACCCTCGCTTACATATAGGCTCAATTAAAAGATATATGCTTGGATGTTGCTATCAAAGTATCTTCACATGTCTCACCTCAATAACTATCTATTTTGATTCCTGGAAAAGTTTCATGAAGTTTGGAATCAAAAAGTCACATGAAATGATAAGTTCCATTCCTATTGGAATTTGCCTCATTAAGTTAATGGAACTATAGATCATCAACCAAGCTTTGAAACTTTACCCAAATGACTCTAGATGAACTCTACAACAAAAGTCATGAAGGGTTCATGTTGAGCAAATGTCAAGAAATTGCCCCGATTGGCCTAAAACCCTAGTTTTGGCTTTATCGAGTTGCTACTTTGACCAAAGTTGAAGTTTAAGTTCTGTACCAGTTATGAGGTTTGACCTTAAACAAAAGTTGTAGTTCATCTTGTGTAGAACAAACTTTGTTTAATGGTCAAGAGCTAGTTTGGCCTCTAACCTAGTCAAATAGAGCTCACAATATTGAATCAGCTGCTATTTTTGGAAGCAGAAAATAATTCTAAGTCCCTGTTTGGCAGCTGTGAATTGACATGTTCATGCCATTATATCTTCTAAATCTATGTGGTAGCTCAATTTAATTACTTACTATGAGTTGAAGTACTTTTCATGGTGGAGCCCATGAATCAAGTCTCATCAAGTTTGGAGTTCATTTGGATCTTCGAAAATAGTTTCCAAAACAGCAAAAAGGTTATTTTAGCACTTGAATGACATTGACGATGGCGTCTCGTGTTCTCCAAAATTTGTTAAGCAACTTTAGTTGATCCAAATGTAAAAGTTGGAGTAGATGTTGTGGTGAAGAGCCTACAGGAAGTTGGATCAAGTTTGATTTCGGTTTGACCAAGTTTTTACCTTTACCTCTAATCATTATCAACTCGCTGACACTGCCAACTTGGAGGTTAATTATCCACTAATCCATAACCCTAATTGCAGTGCACTTTAAATAGAAATTGTAGGTCTTTATGTGGGCTGCAAACTTCATTTTAGGTCCATGTCCAGATTCGGCCCGTAGCCGGCCCAGAACAGCGCCCACCTTCCCCACTTTGCTGCCCGCCAGGTGTCCGACGAAATGCTTCAATGGGTGACGAGTGTTCTGAACGTGAAGACCATGCAAGAGTTCAAGCTCTCCATTGCTGCCACCTCCACCTTGCTCTCTACCTCTCCCACGCCTAGTCGCAGTTGGGAGACCGCCCTTCCACTCTCTCATGCCCTTGCTCCCTCTCCTGCCCTCTCCCTCTGTCCACCATGGACGAGCAGGCACAGCTCCAGTGGCGCCATGGCCGGCCATTGCCGAGCTCCACCGCCACCCCGCAGCTTCATGCACCAGCAGCCCTAGGCCAAGCTCGCCACCAGCCCTGCCCCTTCCTCTTCCGGCCGCGCCGGTCACAGCCGGCCGTCACGCGTGGGGGGGCGCTCCGCCGAGCCTCCAGTGTCGCTGGCTGCCGCCGCCCCAGCCGAGCCGAGGCTGCGGGCCAGCGCCGGTCAGTCCATCCTGGCCATGTCGCCAGCACCCCCAGGTGCGCAAGGGGTGCCTCGGCCCTCTCCGGTCCCTGCCCGCCGCCGGTGAGCCGCCCAAGGCCGGAGTCCGAGCTCGTGCTCTGCTCCGTCTACGTGAAGAAGACGAAGGGAAGGAGAAAAATGGATTAGAAGCTTTTTCTTGGGTCCAGATGCAAAGTTCGTGACTCACATGAACAGTACAAGCGGAGCGCGGGTTTATTCCTATAAACTTCAGGGGCCTCGAGGCAAAAGTGCTTTTCTTTTTTGGTTTAATGTTTTTCTTTTGCAGATTTTGGCTAAATCTTTGGAAATTAATATCTCATGCTAGGAAGCTCCAAAAATAGCAAATGAGGACTTTTTGGAATCCTTGTGAAATTATATATGCAGTGGATCTATAATATGTAATGTTTTAGTTTAAAATTTTAGTTCTAAAAATAGATCTTTGCATCTAGGTTTTCATTGCTAGTTGTATTTGTTATTTTCATAACTGCAAATTTAGAGCTCAAAATGAAGTGAAATTTTTGTGTCATGCTAGTAATGTGATGTTTGATGTGTGGTAATAATTTCATGAATTTTGGGTGCTGTATGAGTAAGTTATTAGTGTATCTTGCTCTCACATGATTTATTGCAATAGCCATTTGTCTTTTTCATAGAGGTTGGTATACATGTCCAAATGGCTTGCAATTTGGACAGTAGACTTTTGAGAGCATATGTAGGCCACTGTAATTTTAGTAGAATTTATTGAGCATCTTTATTATGTGGTCCTAATTCCACCTAATTATCTAAATGAATTAAGAAAATGCATTAAAAGAATTTATCTAGCATTGGACACTATGTTTTCTGGTGTTCATTATTCATGTATGAAATGTTAGTAAAGTTGGTTTTGTCCAATTATATGTTTGCAACATAAGTTAATAATTATTTCTTGCAAATGAGGTTTCTGGACAGATCTGGAAACTTAGCAAAGTTCTTCATGATAATGTGCTTTGTTGTAAAACTTATTTATACAAAAGTTGTAGATAATTTATGTATCTAGCTTCTGTTAAAATTTGGTGGCATTTGGCCATGTGGTTTAGGAGTTATAGCTGTTTAAAGTTGGGTTACAGAATTGCTTGCTCTCTGTCTTGTTAGACCAGTTTCTGTGTTTGTGTAAATTTGACATGTTAAACTTTGGAATCATGCTGTGATGATTATATATGAAATGTAGAGAATTTCATAAGCTTTCCAGAATGTCTTCTTGCAGTCATTTGGATTTGTGTAACTCCAGTTATAGCTAAATCTTATAGCTGCTGTTGCATGTCCCGAAATTGACAGATTCCAATTATCGTTGTTTGCTTGTATATTGTTAAGTGGGACTTATGCCTTTGAGGGTGGTTAAGTTAATACACCTGAGATCTTGTGAAACCTTGTGTGCCATGCCTAATATGTTTGCCATCTTTTATATTAGGTTGTGTGATATTTATTTAAGCAATGTGAAGTGCTTATGTGTATTTAGCGTAACCTTGTACTTGCCTTGATTAATGTGTGATGCATCATCTATTGCATTCCCATGTATTCATACAATTGCATCTTGCATCTCATTTAGGTACGCTAAATGCACCATGTGAAGGACCTGATATGGACACAAACCCGAAGATGGAGTTGGTGGATCCATCCCGAAGATAGAAGGACCGGACAAGTGATAGATTGGAGGATGCTCGCCAAGTGAATTCATCTGACATACTCTAACTTGAGTCGGATCCCAGGCAAGCCCCGGAGCATTATAAGCCTCCTACCTTCAAAGCAATTAATTATATATATGTTATAAGTATTGTTGCATTAAGTGGTAGGAGTTGGTTGAAAACCTTGCTGCATTATATCATTCCTTGTCCAGATATATGAATCCCTAAATCCTACATAGACTAGGATCGAGTAGATGCTTAGCCCTGCTTTAAGCGGTAGAAGTCAGGTGATTTCCTGTCACCTGCGAGATGTAGGGATATTCATATATGGTACGGTTGGCTATATTTGCTATCGTGAAATGGAACCATGTGTTAATAAAATGAAATGAGACCGGACGGGATGACGATAGTGAAGCAACAAGGCATGGAGGTCTTGGGTGTGGATCTATCCCCGTCTGAGTCGTTTAAGGACCGATTCGCTGTACGTCCTTGAGTCATGTTGAACGCAGTCTAACACTTAGTTGGCCGGATAAGTCATTCCGACCGCGAAGCCGAGTAATATGGTTCAGGCCGGGAATCGAATGGTAGGTTGCTTCTTGGAGGAGAGAAAGGATGTGCTTGGGGACATTGGCGTGAGACCAAGGGGGGGTTAGAGTCCCTATCACCTGGCAGAGTGTCGCCCTTGGGGTTGCGACATCATTCGGACCTGCGATTCCTGAATTGTACGAAAGGTGGCTTGTGCGACCCTGGCAGGGGCCTGCGCGGTGAGTGTTAGAAATACCCCTCCAGCTGGATACGAATTCGATTCGAATCGCTGTCGCTCCCGGTTAGTGAGCACTTGACTTGAGCAGCGGCAACGTAGATTCCATTAAATTGAATGGATGGTTAAATGGATAACGATGGAAAGGTTGCCTCAATTTATACCTGCTATGGTTAATATTGTTTGCTCCTAATAAAGTGAGTGCTCTAGTACAAGTTCTAATATAGAGAACAGGTTAATGATAATTAACTTGATGCTTAAGCATTAATGATTACTTATCCATATTAAGCTTTTATGCAAAATGTTGTCAAGCTAGCCCACTTCATATCAGCCTTGCATGATCCTTGGTGTCACTTTATTTCTGGTTTTTGGCGGGTAAGTCTAGCTGAGTACCTTCTCGTACTCAGGGTTTTATCCCCACTTGTTGCAGGTTGTGCTGTATCTTGGCTACTGCAAGAGTTGGTTGGCTCCTGCCGTAGTGGCGGAGTGTGATCACGGGCATGATCCTCCTGAGTTAGCTTCTCTCTAATGCTTTTGTTGGAAGTCGACCTTGGTACTGGCATGTATTTGAAATAAGATAAATGTTAGTTTCAAATTACTTTGCTTCCGCTACTTTTTAACTTAAGTTGTAATAACTATGTTGAACTCTGATGTATATTCAATTACTTGTGAAATGGTTGTAACATATGACTTGTTATGTTGAATCACTACGATCTTGGTTGGTATGTTGGTTGGTTTGAAATCCCTCGTGATTTCATTGGACTACCGGAGTTATATGGGCTCAAGTGCGAGAATTTGATCACTTCGGTGATTGTTTTTGTACTTGTGCTCTTATAATTTGGACGGTTCCGTTACACATAATGTGCATTCCGATTATCTATTTGATTCTATGATGCACTTAAGAGATGCAAAGGCTCTATGGGATCATCTGAATGTTACTTATGGTGCTTCAAATGCAGGCAAAGAGTTGTATACCAAGGAGAGCTTTAATGACTACATGATGGTTGCTAACAAATCAGTAGTCGAGCAAGCTCATGAGATTCAGCGCCTGGCTAAGGAACTTGAACTCCTTAAATGTGTCTTACCCGATGAGTTTGTGGCTGGGTGCATTATTGCTAAATTGCCTTCTTCATGGAGGAATTTCGCCACAAGTCTCAAACACAAGAGACAGAAAATATCAGTTGAAAACCTGATAGCATCTCTTGATGTCGAGCAAAAAGCTCGGGCTAAAGATAACATTGATAAGGGGAATGAGGAAAAATCTAGCGCCCACTTTGTCTAGAGAAACCATGGCAAGAACAAGGAAAAGCCTAAGCAACCTGCTTTCAATGCCAAACAAAATACTACCTTCAAGAAGAAGAAGAAAGACAAAGCAGAGCTACCTTGCTTCGCGTGTGGAGAGCTTGGTCATTTTGCTAAAGATTGTCCGAAGTGAGCGGACAAGAAAAAGAAAAAGAAAGTTCACCTCGTGACTGCTAGCAGTGCTGATGATGGGTATGGTAATTTTCCTACTGTACTTTCAGTGTTTCAATCTCCAAGTTGGTGGGTTGATACATGTGCTAATATTCACGTGTGTGCTGATATCTCTTTGTTTTCTTCTTACCAGGGGCTCCAAGGTTCCTCTATCCTGATGGGGAATGGGTCACATGCTTCTGTTCATGGTGTTGGCACGGTAGATCTGAAGTTTACTTCGAGAAAGATCGTGCAGCTGAAGAACGTACAACATGTCCCTACTATTCGCAAGAACCTTGTTAGCGTCTCCCTTCTATTGAGAGATGGGTTTAAGGTAGTGTTAGAGTCTAATAAAGTAGTCATGTCTAAGCATGGACAATTTATTGGTAAAGGCTATGATTGCGGAGGCTTGTTCTGCCTATCTTTGGCAAATTTTTGTAATAAGTCAGTGAATCATATTTGTGGCACGACTAATGATAATTCGAGTGTTTGGCATTCTCGCTTGTGTCATGTTAACTTTGGATTGATGTCACGTTTGTCTAGCCTGAATTTAATTCCAGATCTCACTATTGCCAAAGGTTCTAAGTGCCATAGCTGTGTGCAATCTAAGCAACCTCGAAAGCCTCATAGGGCAGCGGAGGAGAGAAACTTGGCACCTCTAGAGCTCATACATTCTGATCTTTGCGAGATGAATGGTGTGTTGACAAAAGGTGAAAAGAGATATTTCATGACTTTAATTAATGATGCAACTAGATTTTGCTATGTTTATTGCTTAAAACTAAAGATGAAACGCTAGACTACTTTAAAATTTATAAGGCTAAAGTTGAAAATCAACTAGAGAGAAAAATTAAACATCTAAGGTCAGATCATGGTGGTGAATATTTTCCTATATTATTTGATGAGTTCTGTGCGGAACATGGTATTATTCATGAGAGGACAGTTCCCTATTCGCCCGAATCAAACGGAATTGCCGAGAGGAAAAACCGCACGCTGACTGTTGACACTTACTAACACCACTTAAATACTAGGTTGTCATCCCCAGCATGGTGCCAGAGTGTACATAGGTATTTATAAATGTAAAGGGCTCTTTAGAAGATAATCTATTCTATCCGCAAACGCACAGATAAAATACCTCATTGTAGCATTTCACCAGGAAAAGTATTCCGGGTATCGTTATTTATATTTTGCTTAAGAGAACGGTGAAAGCAGGTGTAGAATGACATAGACTAGAGATCAACTTTGCTAAACATGATTACTAATGAGAAACTCGTCACACAGTCACTTGCTTTGGCAGGGGGTAAGCCATAAATAAAGATAATGAATTATAAGCTCACGGGTAAATAACACAGCGATTAGAAATAGACTACTCCATATTGATATAAGGTGACGTCGGATTAGCTAGAGAATGGATTCTAAGTATCTACTATCTACTAAGTCACAATCTACTCTAAACATTCTACAAGATCATATATAGCATAAAAGACTCTTTATTTATGTATAAGGAACATTGCTAAAGTAAATCAGAACATAGTAAGACTTACTCCGCAATACAAATTCTGCCTGTCCTATCAACGGAGGGTGGACTATATAAGAATCAACGAAGCTGTCACTATCGCGAACTACCACACAACCCGGCCAATAGGATACATTTGCAGGTAAATAATATCTAAGCACCACGCCCACATATGATCTACCACTTAACTCCCTCGAGGTAAGAGCTAAGCGCTTTGCAAACTCATACATAAACTCATTATCAATCATAACTATATCAATTATAGAACTAGAGTAAACTAAGAACATAATAAACAGAGACATAATGCAATTAGAATAAAGTAGTAGAGAATGATATGAAATAATACCAATCTTTATTGATGAAGATCCGAAATCCAGAGCTTGAATGCTCTACTTCTCTAATTCTATCTAATCAAACCTATAAGACTTGAAGAACAATGGAGTAGCTACTTCTAATTCTCTGCGGGAGAGAACTTCCTAAACCCTAACTTTTCTGGCTTCCTCTGATAATGATTCCTCCTCTCCCCTGGGGTGGTGGTGCCTTGCTTATATAGCCCTTTCAAATGAATCTGGACCGTCGGATCAAACCGACTTAGAACGGACGGTTTTCCTTGATCTAGAGAGGCGGTGGAGCATAATCCGTGAGGCAGAAGCTGATTGGCCCGAGGGGCAGGGCGGGCGCCCTAGGGCACAGGGCGGGCGCCCTGTGTCCTAGCCCGTTACGGCTCCCGTTCGTTCCCGTGGCTTCTGGAGTCTTCTAGATATAAGATAATTGCGTGCCAAGTAATTTTCCCATCATTAACCCGACATGTGGACCTCTTTTCCATATTATCTGATAACTCCCTGCAGAAATAGATAAACACCAAAACTCGTGGAATTCTGTCAGATAAAACCCTAATTCTAGATGTTTGGTGCATATTGATCCTTTTCCATGTTTAGTTGACAATTATATTTGATACTTAAGGACCGTCAACAAACTCCCCCAAGCTTAACCTTTGCTCGTCCCTGAGCAAACAGACAAACTCAGATGGATCAGGAGTTGCTTCGATGTTTACTTTTCTGTCAGGCACACATACTTTCATATAAAATTCTCCCAGATTAGAGTGAAGTGTTCATGGGGCTTAGTACCTGCACTTAAATCTTGAGTAATCGAAAAGACAAAGTAATTAAGTCAAGCACTATTCCTCCTGTCTATACTTCACCTTATTCTGGAGTTTTGCATAAGTTTTCAAAAAAATAAAGCTCAGAGTTCCTAGACATGATTCTCTCAAGTCTCTCTATATGTGGTATTTGTGGATCCTTACCAAAGAGATCACTTTCTTATGACTGATGAAATATTTATGTGGAGCTCATAAGAGTGAAAAATGGTTCATATATTGTCTAATCGAGCCATGGATCCAAAGGAACTCAGCATATAATTAAATCAAGATGTGCATGTGTGGTGGAATAAATGATAATGACGGTGATAATGTATAAATAATAAACTTACTTCTCATTGCTCCTCATATTGCTATCTCTCCTCCTTCTTGATCTTTGCTTTTAAGAACATGGGCTATCTTCTTTTTTTTTCCTTAGGTGGGTATCTTTGTACCCCTAATTCTACTGTCGGACACTTGTCCATTTTTACCTCTCGTCTCACGCTTTTTCTTTTTCTTTCGAGGTTCCGAGCACTTGCTCCTTTTTATTTCCTCGTTTTTTCTGAGGTTCCGGGCACTTGCCCCTTTTTATTTCCTCATATATAAATTTTTTGCATAACCCATGCCTCTTCTGCATCGAATCTTTTTGAAGAGAGAAAATAACAATACTTGGGACAACAAGTAGTAACAATATTTTTAACAGGTTTTTTAATGAATGGTGATGAATGGTGTAATAGATGTGTGCAAGTGATTTAACCACATGAAAAGCTCCTAAGGGTCTACACAGCTCGATCAAACTCAATGTGGCGAATGAGTAGTAAAAGATATAGCAATTATAGCAAGTATGGCTGTGGTAGGAATTTTTTCCAATCATGCTAGGAACTCATCATGTGATTTTGTAAATTTTCAAAATAAATCTCCAGAACTTAGTGTAGTAGAAACAAGATAAACAGCAGCTCAAAACTTTATATCATGTCTTTCTTTTACCTAGACTTTAGTTTTAGGTTCATGCTTCCCACAGAATAAAGATTTATTAGTTTTAGCAATTCATGGGAGAACTTAATATGAAAGTTAGGTACTTGAAAGTAAGCAAACAGAGCAACTATTCATCATTTCCATCAAACATCTTTCTGGTCTTTTTATTTTTCTAGAGATGAAAACTTAGCAGATAAATTAAAGCACATTTATCTACACACTTTTTTTATTTTGTTTTCATGTTTTATGGAAAGCAGTAAATTAAATTAAAGCAAGAAAGAAAGTATTTATAGGGATTTTTTTTAATATGAAATACTAAAGCAGAAAATAAATAACAAAAACAACTAACAACTTACTTGGTAAAATGGGGAGGAAACTCCCCCAAGCTAGATGTTGGCGACGTCTTTATTCAATGTTTGAAGAAACTCATCATGCTGGCAATGTTATTTTCTATCGTAGCCGTATCCTCCCTTAGGCCTTGTATCTGGGCAGCTTGCTCTTGGTTCCACTTCTCTTGGGCTTCCCAGCGGCGCATTTGTTCCGCTTGTTGATTTTGGATGTTGAGCAGGGCGTTGTCGGTGCGGTTGTGGAATGCACGGGTATCATAGTAATAATCACCCGTGAACACATAGGAGGCGTCGGAGTAGCGTCCTGCATCAAAGTGGGGCTGGGTCCTGGAGGTTGAGGCTCCATAGGGATCAGCAGAAAATCTGCCTGCAGTGTATGGTGGGTTAGCCCACTGATGGTCTTGGCCCTCCGGCCATTCCTCCGGTGTTGGTTCAGGCGGCTGCGTGGATTGAACCCATGGGTCCCTAAGGACTCGGGGGTTGTAATCACGATAGTGAAGATGTGCTGCTTCCTCCGGTCCAGGATCAGCTCCAGACCAGTCGTGTCTTTGATGAGTGGTAATCCTTTCGGATGCCACGCGTTGTGGTACACGCTGGTTCACTGGCTCTGCTGCAACATCAATCAAATAATTTTGTACGGCATAGAGGCCAAGGCTCGGGTTAGGTAACCGAACCTTGACATCATTGTCGTACAACATATACATAATTCCAATTTCCCTTTTTAACATCCTCGCCTGCCGGAATGTGTCATAGCCATGATATGTTCTTGATTCATCAATAAATTCAAGAGATGAATTTTCCAATAAGTTAAGATTTGTGGCAAGGCGAGTCACAAGCGAGGTACAACCGACTGGACCTTGAAGAGTGGGGATAGCAAGCCAATGGGAGACTAAAAGCATGACAGGTGAAACGGCGGTTTTGTTAATGGCAGCATAGAGAAGCTGCAAATCTCCAATCCTAACCTTCCTAATGTCATCACGAAAGAACAAATTATACCCGAGCCATTTGTGGAACATCCTTAGAGTCGGATGCTCCATGTCACTGGTTCGGGGCTGGTTGAAAGACAGATCTCGAGAGATTTCTCTCCAAAACTGGTTCCGATCAAAATTTGGTAAACCGGTATCAATGTCTAAAAGACATCTTGGAGAGAAACCAAGATGGTTACTTAGTTCTCTCCAAGACAACATGATGTCTTGTTTGAACATCCGGAAAACAATGCCCCCTTCACAAATTTGCAAAGTGCACAAAAACTCAATGGTGAGGAGACGAGAACCCAGTTCTGTGATATCCCAAAAATTAGTCCACTCCAGCATGCGAAAGATAAGATCAAACTCGGTGCCCATCCCCGTTTCTAGTAAAAGCAGTGGATCAAGAGTGGGGGTATGGATGAAGTACCTACCTTTTAACTGCTGGTAGATGTCTTTCTCTCTACGGCTCTTGAGATCAAGGTCTCCTGGCTTGAGGAGCACTTTGATCCTAGGAGCGGAGGAGGATGATGGAGCTTGCTGGGGTGCCGGATCGACGCTCATTTCCGAGTGGCGGGAGGAGTGTCGGGACGAACTCCTTGTCCCGATATTCTTGATGGCCTTGCTAGCCTTCTTGATCTTCCTCAACATCCTGTAAAAAGAAAAAGTAGACACCAACACAACTAGTGGAGAATATGTTAGAAAAATGTCAGCGGTTAGCCGTCCAAAAGTCAGTCGTCCGGGGGTTAATCGTTCAAGACAAGTTTTAATTTTAACAGGGCCTCCCCCTAACAACTTTTAGTTCCGCTGGACAGCGGGATTACTGCTGACTAAGTGACCTAGCTCTCTTACTCAAAAGAGCTCTTAACCTTCTCACACTCTCTTCCCCTTCTTCACTCTCTCTTCTCTTCTCTACTAGAACTATGCTTTGGAAACTGAGAACTGTGAGGTTGCAGGGTTTTCTGAAATGAGTGTGTGAAGAGAAGGAGAACTGGAGGTGGCTTTTTATAGAAGGAGCAGGGGACAGGGCGGGCGCCCTGGGTAGGTGGGCGGGCGCCCACCCCTGGTGCCCATCCTGGCTGCCTCTTCTCCACTTGGTCCTTTGCTTTGATCTCATGCAGAAAAAGGATGTTTTGATAGTGGTTGGACGGTGGAAAGATGTCTGGTGAGTGGAAACATATTGGTGGATGAAATTATGTGATGGGATGTATGTGAGGTGAAGTGTATGACATGTGGGACCCAAGGGTGTGGGTCATGCTTCTAGAAGGTTGAAAATGATAAATATAATGCAGGAGGAAAACTAAAGAAATTCAAAACAATTTGAAATGATCATGGAAAAATATTTTTATGCCACCACTATAATTAATAAATATGGGTTGTTACACACCATATGTATTATTTATATGGGGCTTCTCTTTTTTTTATGATGCTATGCATGAATATAACTAATGCAAGAATTAAATATGCAATGGATAAATACCGATTTACCTCCCGGCGAGGGTTTGGGAATTTTAGGTCCCCCAAGCTGGACCTCCAAATCTTTCAATCTTCTAATTTACCTTCCTCCGGAGATGGTGCCTCCAGTGGTTCTTCTTCATGAACTTCCTTCACTGTGGAGTCTCTCTCTGGTCTGGGTTTGAATGTGAAGTGTTCTTCTTGTCCGTTTATGTTGAACTTGATTTCTCCCTTTCCGACATCAATGTGGGTGTTGGCGGTACTCAGAAATGGCCTCCCAAGGATAATGGACACTTTTGAGTCGGGACTCATGTCCAGTACCACAAAGTCTACTGGTATAATGAAGTCTCTTATCTTGACTGGGATGTTTTCGGCGATGCCCATCGGGTGTCGAATTGATTGATCTGCTAGTTGTAGACACATTGATGTTGGTTCAAGGGTTGTATGCTTGAGCTTCTTGTAGACTGATGCTGGCATCACGCTGACGCTTGCTCCGAGATCACAAAGTGCATTGTTGAAGTGTTGGTCTCCGATCGAGCAATCAATGGTGGGACATCCTGGATCTTTCTTCTTTCTTAATGGTATGTTGAGGATGGCCTCACTACACTCTTCTGTCAGCTTGATCACCTCAGTGGTGGGCAGTGGCCTCTTCTTGTTAAGAATATCTCTAATGTACTTTGCATATGTGGGTACCTGTATGGCATCAAGTAGAGGTATGTTGACATATAATTTCTGAATTACCTCCACAAACTTACCAAACTGCTCATCCGACTGTGGTCCTCTGTTTCTTCTAGGGAATGGCAAATAGTTGGTGTCGTAAAAATCTTTCATCATTTCTCCAGTTCTTGGTGATCGTAGCAGCTCTTCTGCTTCAACAGGGTTTTCTTCTATCATTGCTGGTTGCACTGATGTTGGTTTTCTTTGCCTCTCTTTTGGGAAAGGAGGATCCTTAGTGGCCTTCCCTCCTCTGGTAATTATGTTCTTTACCTGCTCAAGGTTAGTAGCAACAGGCAGTGCAGCAGCTAGCTTTGCTAATTTAAGTTCTACCCTTTTATTAATAGTGTTCTGCTCATCAAAGGCAGCTGATAGAAAATCCATTTTATTATGTATATCTGTTAGAGATGATTCATTTGTATCTAGCCTTTGTTTAACTTTATCATTAATTTTGGTTTGTTGAGCTATTATTTCCTTAAGTGGCTTGAAGGAATTACCTAAGTTAATACCTTTACTATTGGGTTGACTTACAGTGGGTTTATGTGCTGTTTCAATGACTCTTTGATCTTCTTTGAACTTGGCCCTCTGATCAATCCAATGGAGCAAATTCTCCATCTTGGTTGATATTGCATGTACTTCTTCTGGTATTTCTTCAGTTTGATGACATTGTTGAGCTTTGTCTTGGAACCAGCCTTGATTTTCTGATATCTTCTCCAAAAGTGTCTCAGCTTGTCCAATTGTAAGCTCCAAGAATGATCCTTTAGCAGATGCATCTAGGCACTCACGAGCCTTCTGAGTTAATCCATGGTAGAAGGTCTGCATAAGTAACCATCTAGCCATTCCATGGTGAGGACAATCTGATATGTATCCTTGAAAACGCTCCCATGCTTCTGAAATAGCTTCTATCTTCTGCTGCTAGAAATTGACAATATTTCCTCTTAAGGCAGCTGTTTTGCCTATAGGGAAAAACTTTGCTAGAAAGGCATCTGACAAGTCCGTCCAGTTATTGATGTTGTCTTTATGAGTGTAAAACCACTTCCTCGCTTTTCCTTCTAATGAGAATGGAAAGAGGCGAAGTAGTATGACGTCCTTGTGAACACCGTTGATGCGGATTGTGCTTCCAATCTCTAGGAAATTCTGCAGATGTGCATTTGCATCTTCGTGTACCTTTCCAGTGAATTGTGTAGCTTGCACCAAATTGATGAGGCTTGACTTGAGCTCAAACTCGGGTGCTTCTTCTTCTTCTGCTTCAATTCTTGGACCAGTTGGAATGTTCTCAAGAGTTGGAGCAGAGAATTCTTGTAACGTCTTTTGTGCCATAGCTTCAACAAATGGTGACTAGCTTCTTCTTTTTGATTGCTTTGGTTCTGATGATGAAGAGTTGAATGTACCAAAGTCAATCCTGATATACCTTGTATAAAAATATAAACATAGAAAAACAACAGGGTGAATCTTGCCAAAGTAGAGGTGCCTTGTTATGATTTCTCACTTAGTAGCTGTTTTTGCAATTTTTCTCAATAGTCTAGTTTAAAAAATTTTATGTGAATAACCTTGATGACTTCCTGACTTTTATTACCGATCCCCGGCAACGGCGCCAGAAATGCTTGTTGACACTTACTAACACCACTTAAATACTAGGTTGTCATCCCCAGCATGGTGCCAGAGTGTACATAGGTATTTATAAATGTAAAGGGCTCTTTAGAAGATAATCTATTCTATCCGCAAGCGCACAGATAAAATACCTCATTGTAGCATTTCACCAGGAAAAGTATTCCGGGTATCGTTATTTATATTTTGCTTAAGAGAACGGTGAAAGCAGGTGTAGAATGACATAGACTAGAGATCAACTTTGCTAAACATGATTACTAATGAGAAACTCGTCACACAGTCACTTGCTTTGGCAGGGGGTAAGCCATAAATAAAGATAATGAATTATAAGCTCATGGGTAAATAACACAGCGATTAGAAATAGACTACTCCATATTGATATAAGGTGACGTCGGATTAGCTAGAGAATGGATTCTAAGTATCTACTATCTACTAAGTCACAATCTACTCTAAACATTCTACAAGATCATATATAGCATAAAAGACTCTTTATTTATGTATAAGGAACATTGCTAAAGTAAATCAGAACATAGTAAGACTTACTCCGCAATACAAATTCTGCCTGTCCTATCAACGGAGGGTGGACTATATAAGAATCAACGAAGTTGTCACTATCGCGAACTACCACACAACCCGGCCAATAGGATACATTTGCAGGTAAATAATATCTAAGCACCACGCCCACATATGATCTACCACTTAACTCCCTCGAGGTAAGAGCTAAGCGCTTTGCAAACTCATACATAAACTCATTATCAATCATAACTATATCAATTATAGAACTAGAGTAAACTAAGAACATAATAAACAGAGACATAATGCAATTAGAATAAAGTAGTAGAGAATGATATGAAATAATACCAATCTTTATTGATGAAGATCCGAAATCCAGAGCTTGAATGCTCTACTTCTCTAATTCTATCTAATCAAACCTATAAGACTTGAAGAACAATGGAGTAGCTACTTCTAATTCTCTACGGGAGAGAACTTCCTAAACCCTAACTTTTCTGGCTTCCTCTGATAATGATTCCTCCTCTCCCCTGGGGTGGTGGTGCCTTGCTTATATAGCCCTTTCAAATGAATCTGGACCGTCGGATCAAACCGACTTAGAACGGACGGTTTTCCTTGATCTAGAGAGGCGGTGGAGCATAATCCACGAGGCAGAAGATGATTGGCCCGAGGGGCAGGGCGGGCGCCCTAGGGCACAGGGCGGGCGCCCTGTGTCCTGGCCCGTTACGGCTCCCGTTCGTTCCCGTGGCTTCTGGAGTCTTCTAGATGTAAGATAATTGCGTGTGCCAAGTAATTTTCCCGTCATTAACCCGACATGTGGACCTCTTTTCTATATTATCTGATAACTCCCTGCAGAAATAGATAAACACCAAAACTCGTGGAATTCTGTCAGATAAAACCCTAATTCTAGATGTTTGGTGCATATTGATCCTTTTCCATGTTTAGTTGACAATTATATTTGATACTTAAGAACCGTCAACACTGACTGACTTGGTGAACGCCATGTTAGACTTTGCTGGTCTATCTAAGGCATGGTGGGAGGAAGCTCTATTGACTACGAGTCATGTCCTGAATAGAATTTCAAACAGAAA
Organism: Saccharum hybrid cultivar R570; assembly: GCA_038087645.1. Taxonomy (NCBI): domain Eukaryota; kingdom Viridiplantae; phylum Streptophyta; class Magnoliopsida; order Poales; family Poaceae; genus Saccharum; species Saccharum hybrid cultivar. The sequence goes on along the minus strand of JAQSUU010000005.1, from coordinate 7,675,200 downwards.
TAAAGAGACAACTCCATATGAGAATTGGATTGGAAGGAAACCATCACTTTCATACTTGCGCACGTGGGGATGTTTGGTGAAAGTCAATGTCCCAATTTCTAAGAAGCGTAAGTTTGGACCGAAGACTATGGATTGTGTCTTTCTAGGATATGCTCACCATAGCCAATAGATTTTTAGTAGTAAAATCTGAAGTTCCTGATATGCATGTGGATATAATTTTTGAATCTCGTGATGCTATATTTTTTGAAAATATATTCCCTATGAAAGATATGTGTAGCAATGCTAGATTTTTCTCTGAGATAGCTCTTGATTTTACTGTACCTATTGAGTCTTCTATTGAGTCATTTGAGCAACCACTTGAAGAAGTCCTTGAGGAGAATGACAATGAAGTTTCTGCGAGGAACAAGAGATGAAGGATTGCAAAATCCTTTGGTGATGATTTCATTGTGTATCTTGTGGATGATATTCCTACCTCTATTACAGAGGCATACGTATCTCCAGATGCAGATGATTAGAAAGAAGTTGTTCGTAGTGAGATGAACTCGTTTTTTTCTAATGGAACTTGGGAGTTATCTGAGCTACCTTTTGGTTGTAAACCAATTGGATGTAAGTGGGTGTTCAAGAAGAAGCTTAGGCCTGATGGTACTATTGACAAGTACAAGGCTCGGCTTGTGGCTAAGGGTTATACCCAGAAGGAAGGCGAGGATTTCTTTGATACTTATTCACCTGTTGCTAGAATGACCACTATTCGAGTGCTACTTTCTCTGGCTGCCTCGTATGGTCTTCTTGTTCATCAAATGGACGTGAAGACAGCTTTCCTTAATGGAGAGTTGGATGAGGAGATTTATATGGATCAGCCAGATGAATTTGTAGTAAAAGGTGAAGAGCAGAAGGTGTGTAAATTACTGAAGTCTTTGTATGGCTTGAAACAAGCACCTAAACAATGGCATGAGAAGTTTGACACTACTTTAACTGGTGCGGGCTTTGCTGTTAATGAAGCTGATAGGTGTGTGTATTATCGACATGGTGGGGGGCAATCTGTTATATTATGTTTATATGTTGATGATATTCTAATCTTTGGAACAAACATTGATATTATTAATGAGGTCAAGTCTTTTTTGTCAAAGAGTTTTGACATGAAAGATCTAGGAGAAGCTAATGTAATTCTAAACATTAAGCTGATTAAGGAAGATACTGGGATTACCTTGTCACAATCTCACTATGTTGAGAAGGTCTTGAGCCATTTTGGCTTTATGGATAGCAAGCCTACTCCAACACCTTATGATCCTAGTGTGACATTGAGAAAGAATAAGAAGATTGCTAGAGATCAATTGAGATATTCTCAGATAATTGGTTCATTCATGTATCTAGCTAGCGCAACCAGACCAGATATCTCTTTTGTCGTGTGCAAGTTGAGTAGGTACATGTCCAATCTGGGTGATAATCATTGGCATGTACTTGAGAGGGTCTTGCGTTATCTCAAAGGTACAATGAGTTTTGGGATTCACTATTTTGGGCACCCAACTGTGCTAGAGGGATATAGTGATGCGAACTGGATTTCTGATATTAATCATATCTACGCCATTAGTGGGTATGTGTTTACTCTTGGAGGTGGTGTAGTGTCATGGAGGTCTAGTAAACAGACTATTTTGACTAAATCTACCATGGAAGTAGAACTTAATGCTTTGGATACAGCTTCTGCAGAGGCAGAGTGGCTGCGTGAGCTCTTGTCAGACTTGCCGGTGATTGAAAAACCAATACCAGCTATCCTTATGAAGTGTGATAACCAAACAGTGATCACTAAAGTAAATAGTGCTAAGGATAATGCGAAGTCAACAAGACACGTTACAAGACGTTTGAAATCTGTCAGGAAGTTGAGAAACTCCGGAGTAGTCACTGTGGCTTATGTGCAAACATACAAGAACCTGGCAGATCCCTTTACCAAAGGGCTATCACGGAATGTGATAGAAATAGCATCAAGGGAGATAGATTTGAGACCCATATGAGTTTACAGTAGTAGTAACCTGTTGATATTTGGTAACGCAATTAGGAAATAGGATCCGCAAGCGCACGGATATCGGTGAGCACTTCACCCGAGATGTTATCCTGGGTATCGTATTTATATTTTTACCTTTAGGAGAAAGAGTGCATCTGACTAACCAAATCTATTACTACTAACCTTTAGGCTACAACCACTATGATTCGATGTGAGTGATGCATAGAGAAGACTACAACCGCACTCTTCTTCTAACCTTGGTAAGGATGATCTACTGTTCTATTGGGGAGGTTTACGGAATCTAGACACCACAAAGGATGTTCAACCCGCACCTATAAACCCTATCGATCCTGCTAACGGGATATGGAATACAAAGGTAACTCGGAATTGTCACGTTCCTCGCTACTACCACGGTCCGGCTAGACGAGGGGATATCTATGAGTATCCTAGCTTAAACACCACGTTTACGCTAGAGATGATTACTCTAAACTCTACGCGAAGAGATCAAAGTAAACTCATAAACCAAAGAACAATAAAACAAAGAACTTACTAGAATTTAGAAGTCAAAATACTGAAGAATCCTGAGAACAAGCCTCGGGTTAGAAGAACTTGCTCCTGCAGGTACAACCTCGGAGTAGACACCGACAGGCCGGCTTCCTCCGATCTACACCTCCACTCTATCTCTCTCAATCTAGTAGAACTAATTCTACTTTCACATTGGATGCTAAGCCCTAAGAGGTGGGAACCCTAGAGGGAACCTCTCTCTCTAAACCCTAACTAGAGATATGCAACTGAATAATGAATTGGGGTCTTCTCCACTAGGGGTCAGGGGCCTTGCTTATATAGCCCTTTTGGATGAATCTAGACCGTCGGATCAAACCGACCTTCATCCTACGGTTTTCCTTGATCCTCAAAGGCGGTGGAGCATAATCCACGAGACTCGACCTGATTGGTCCCGGGGGCAGGGCGGGCGCCCTGTGTCCGGCCCCGTTACGGCTCCCGTTCATTCCCGTGGCTTCTGGAATCTTCTAGATGTAAGATAATTATGTGTTCGGTTAATATCCCGTCATTAATCCGACATGTGGGCCTTTCTTCCGTATTTCCTGATAACCCCCTGCAGAAATAGATAAATAGCAAAACTCGTGGAATTCTGTTAGATCAAACCCTAATTCTAGGTGTTGCTTGCATATAGGTCCTTTTCTTTATTTATTTGATGGTTATAATTGATACTTAAGAACCGTCAACAAACACCCCCATACTTAGGCTTTTACTCGTCCTCGAGAAAAGGTTGGTTAATAAAATATCTGGGGTTGAAACATTCTTTCATACCTGCAGGGTGTTGTAAAAATCCACTGTGCACTTATAGTCAGGGAAATATATGGTCAGAGTAAAGAGCCTTTCTTCTTCTTAATCCCTATCACTTGGAGTTTTTACATATTTTTGAAAAGAAACACTTAGCATACCTTTATCCTCATAGGTGCTCTCAGAGTCACTCATTATCTTTTATATTTCTCTCTGAGGCTGTTTTGATTTTGCAAAAATAATTCTTTAAGCATACATACCTTGCATTGTATGGTCAAAACCGGATCCGAGGAGAAGAATGCCATACTCTTAGATCAAAGATTTTGAAAATTAAAAACTTGTCACTCTTACTGGCATATTTCTTATTAGAGGGACCATGGGCTATCATATCTCATTTTTTTTCCTTTGGGTGGATACCGAGGTACCCCTAATTCTACTGCCGGACACTTGTCCATTTTTTTCCACGAGGTTATCGAGCACTTGCTCCTTTTTATTTCCTCGATATATTCATAATTTTGCATAGCCCATGCCTCTAACGCAATAATACTTCGGAAGAGTGAATCTTTCTGAATAAAAATGTCTTATTCTTAGGAGTATGATAAATCTCTCAACAAGGGTCTAACTTGTTTTGAACAAACTCAATACAAAGCAGATAGCTTTAATTAATATTTTCATGTTTAGCAGGCATATAAAACTTGAGGATGGTAGCTATAATTTTGAGATTTTTAAAACAAATTCTCCAAGCAATAAAGATACTAAGAATAAGGTACTCATACCCTTACCATCTCTTATTCCACAATGACTTTTAGCAACATAGGGTTTTGAAATAATTTTAATAATTGCAGGTTTCCAGGAAATATCACAGAGTGAGATTGATCATGATTATAAGCATTTTTATCCTTTTAATTTATCATGTTTAGAGAGATAAAATTCTGCACAAACTAAGGTGAGTGTGTAAGTGTGTAATAAAAGTGTGCAGAGTGTGTACCTGGTTCATGGAGTGGTGCAATCGAAGTGTGTGTGACATGTCAGGGAATCTCCCCCATACTTGTTTTCTGCTTTCTTGCACAAAAGTAAAGTAGAGACACACAAGACATACTAATAATAATCTTTATTAATCTTGAGGCATTTATTACAACCGAATAATAATAATAACCGAATATAATAGATCTAAACTGATTATAAGCAAACCTAATCGAATCTAATAACATATATAGCCCCAAGATCTAATCTAGATAGCTCAGCGATGCTCACGCCTCCTAAGACTATGCTCTAACTCATCGATCCTCTTGTTGGCGTCGGCAAGGTCATCCCGTAGCTTTAGGATCGTAGTGTTATGGTTGAAGGTCCTCCTTGGGCTTCTTGTTGAGGTCGTAGGGGATGACTTCCCAATCGATGTGGAACTTCTCGGCCATTGGAGCAGCTAGGAACTAAGCAAGATCTAATTTGAGAAAGGAGAGAAGGCTTGAATGAATTGGTGCTAAAAGCTGACATTGGGGGTCTGTTTATATAGGGGGTAAAAACTGCTCTCGTGCATGGTCGGGACTCTTCCAGCCGTCATGTTTGCGAAACAAACCGAGGACGGAATTTTCCAGATAGCAACGGGCGAGGTTATCGCGTGGGAGAAGTCTGGGGCCGAGGGGAGACAGGGGCAGGGTGCCCGCCCTCATCCTTAGGGCGCCCGCCCTGTGTCCGGCTCCTCAACAAGCCTGCTTTCTTGAGCGTGTTTCTCACCGTGTTTTTATCCCGAAAAATATATACTTGGCCCAAAAACGTCAAATTAAAAGCGTCGGGCTTTAATTTTTAATTGGAAGGTAAAAATTGATCACGTCTATTTCTTCTAATTCTTTATTGGGCTCTAAAAATAATTTAAGACGTTGACCATTTACCTTGAATAACGTACCTTCGTCATTTTGAAGTGTGATAGCTCCGTGGGATGATGAATGAATTACCTTGAATGGTCCTTCCCATTTGCTCCGGAGCTTTCCATGCCCGAAAAGCTTCACCCTGGAATTAAAAAGTAATACCTTATCTCCGGGTGAGAACTCCTTCTTCTTGATCCTCTTGTCATGCCATCTCTTGACTCTTTCTTTGTAGATCTTTGAATTGTGATATGCTTTCTCCCGCCATTCTTCTAACTCCGATAATTGCATTCTTCTATGTTTTCCGGCGATATCTAGGTCCATATTCCATCTTTTTATGGCCCAGTGTGCCTTGAACTCAAGTTCAACAGGTAGGTGACAGGTCTTTCCGTATACCAATTGGTATGGAGACATTCCAATTGGGGTCTTGTATGCTGTCCGGTAAGCCCAGAGTGCATCGGGTAACTTGTCCTTCCATGCCGTTCCCATCTCGTTCACCGTCTTCTGAAGAATGTTCTTGATTTGCTTGTTAGAAGTCTCTGCTTGGCCACTTGTCTGAGGATGATAGGGAGTAGCGACGTTGTGATGGATTCCATGTCTTGATAGATAGTGCTCGAAGCGCTTGTCAATGAAGTGTGATCCTCCATCACTTATCACTATCCTGGGGACTCCAAATCTTAGAAATATGATTTCCTCAAACATCCTCTTCGAACTGATATTGTCGGCATGTTTGCAAGGTAGTGCCTCTACCCACTTGGAGACGTAATCAACCGCCACCAAGATGAACTCACACTTCTTAGATGGGGGAAATGGACCCATGTAGTCTATTCCCCAGACATCAAAGAGTTCAATCTGAAGGTTGTTGGTGAGTGGCATGGCATCCCTTGTATTTATGTTTCCGTGCCTTTGACATGGCCCACATCTTCTGATATATTGCTTCGTATCATCGTACATCGTAGGCCAGTAGAATCCACATTGCCAGATCTTTGAATGTGTACGGAATGCTCCATAGTGTCCTCCGTATGGTGATGAGTGACATCTGTCGATGATCTTCAATCCTTCCTCAGTGGTCACACATCTTCTAAGTAGGCCATCAGCGCATACTCGGAAGAGATATGGCTCATCCCATATATGTGAACGACTTTCCCGAATAAGCTTCTTCTTGTTTGCTCCGGGTGGTACATAACCTGAAACCATAAAATTAACAATATCTGCATACCAGGGGTCAGATCTGTTAATCCCGTAAAGCATGTCGTCCCGGAGTGAGTCATTAATGGGGGGTTCCTGTGAATTCTTAAAGTACATTCTAGACAAGTGATTAGCAACAAAATTTTCTACTCCCTTTTTATCTTTTATTTCTAAGTCAAATTCTTGGAGTAATAAAATCCATCTGATTAAGCGAGGTTTAGCATCTTTCTTAGTGAGCAAATATTTTAGTGCAGCATGATCAGTGTAAACAATTATCTTAGCTCCAACTAAATAAGATCTAAATTTATCAATGGCAAAAACAACAGCCAGAAGCTCTTTTTTAGTGGTTGCATAATTAAGTTGAGCTCCTGTCAAAGTTTTACTTGCATAAGCAATTGCATGATGCTTTTTATCTTTAGTTTGTCCCAAAACTGCCCCCACAGCATAATCACTAGCATCACACATAATTTCAAAAGGCAACGACCAATCAGGGGGTTGAATGATTGGTGCAGAAATGAGTGCTTGCTTTAATACATTGAAAGAATTTAGACATGCATCATCAAATTCGAAAGGAGCATCCTTGGCTAGCAAAAGAGTAAGTGGTCTCGCAATAAATGAAAAGTCTTTTATAAATCTGCGATAAAAACCAGCATGGCTAAGAAAACTTCGAATTCCTTTTATATTCACAGGTGGAGGTAGTTGTTCAATTACTTTAATTTTAGCTCTATCTACCTCAATACCTCTTTCAGACACTAGGTGTCCTAGCACTATTCCTTCTATAAAATGACATTTTTCCCAATTAAGGATTAAGTGCTTTTCTTCACATCTTTGCAAAACCTTATCTAAGTTCTCAAGACAACTATCAAAAGTTTTTCCATAAACTGAGAAATCATCCATGAAAACTTCCATAATCTCTTCAATCATATCAGAAAATATAGACATCATACATCTTTGAAAAGAAGCTGGTGCATTACATAACCCAAAAGACATTCTACGATAAGCATACGTTCCATATGGGCATGTAAAAGTGGTTTTGCTTTGATCATCAGGATGGATAGGGATCTGGTGATACCCTGAATATCCATCTAGAAAACAGAAAAACGAGTGTTTTGCTAACTGCTCAAGCATCTCATCTATAAAAGGCAAAGGAAAATGATCCTTTTTGGTGGCTTTATTAAGTTTTCTATAGTCTATGCACATCCGCCACCCAGTGACGGTGCGTTGCGGAATTAGCTCATTCTTATCATTAGTAACAGCAGTCATGCCTCCCTTTTTAGGCACAACTTGAACAGGGCTTACCCACTCACTATGCGGCACAGGATATATAATCCCTGCATGCAGCAACTTTATAACTTCTTTTTTAACTACCTCTCTCATCGCGTTGTTAAGTCTACGTTGGGGTTCCTGAGAAGGTGAAACAGAAGGATCTGTCGGAATGCGATGGGTGCAAATCATAGGACTGATTCCTGCAAGATCTTGGAGTGAGTAGCCAAAGACTGAGTGATGTTTTTCTAAAACGGTCATTAATCGCAGAGTTTGTTCCTGAGTGAGTTTATTACTAACGATCATAGGAAACTCTAGATTATTGTTTAGGAAAGCATAGGTAAGACCGGGTGGTAAAGTTTTGAGTTCTATGGGGGGTCTAGGTGTTTCTACAAACTCATCTAAGGGTTCAGGTTCAGAAGGTTCGGCTTCCTCTTCTATGAAGAAAGGGGCTTCTTCTTCTAAGTCTGATTCATTTAAAAGCTCTAGAGACGCAGCTTTTACCTCTTCCATAGGATCAGGCAAAAGAGATGACTCGATCTTATTATTCAAGGAGTGAGAAATTGTCATAGGGAATTTAAAATCCTTTCCAAAAGAAATGTGGAGCTTTCCAGTTTGACCTTCATAAAGGAGTCTTCTAAATGGTTGTCCTATCAACAGGTCGAAGTCCCATGTATCAAAGATATAAAAGTTCAAATGAACCATGGAGCCTTCTACCATAAAGGGTAGGACATTAATAATTCCAAGACTGGGGACTAATCGTCCCGAAGATTCCTTTATGACCTTTGTTGTGGGGGTTAAAACAAGTTTCCCAAATAAATTAAGTGCAAAAGCTTCGGACATAATATTGATCCCCACAACAGGATTATAGAGAGCATCAAATTGATCAGAATTATAAGCACAGCGTATAGTTATAGAGGGTGTATCCACTCGGATTACTTCAGAGGAAAGCTCTGACTCCTCTAACCATTCGCTACTCATAACCGAGATAAGCTCTCTCAATTGACGTTCACTTGGTAAACAAATGCTAAATTGGCCGTTTTGGGGTCGGTCTATAGAATGGTAGTTTGAAATGTTTCCAAAATCGGCAAAGAGATCGAATTCTATGTCTAGCATGAAATCAGATGGTAGAATTTCTTCCTTTTGTGGCTCAGAACCTGGGATAGCTAAAGTAGATAAAAAATTTGGCAGAGTGTCTACTTCGGCTTCGTAGGTTTTATCATGGAGGGCATTATCCATCTCAGCTTCTAGGATTCTATCTAGGATCGCTCTAGCTTCATCAGTAGGGATACGAAAGAAAGAACCTCTAGCCATAGTATGCAGCATTTGTTTATTATCTCTCTGAAGACCTCGAAAAAAATGAAATAAAAGAACAGTGTCTTCAAGCAAAAGTTTTGGACCAGATTCTAAAAGATCAGAAAAACGTTTTCAGGATTTCCCCAAAGTTTCATTATCTTTTTGTTTAAAAGATAGGACTTCGAGTCTAAGGTCACCAGTACGGTCAAGGGAATAAAAATCTAGACAAAAGTTGGCTCTTAAAACTCCCCATTCACCTTGCTGTTGACTTACCTTCTGACTATACCATCGTCTAGCTTCTCCTCTTAAAGAAAAAGGAAAAAGCTTCCAACGTAAAGTCTTATCAGAGATGCCATCAATGCGAAGACAATCGCATGTCTGCTCAAAATCTCTAATATGAAGGTAAGGGTTTTCGTCTTCCTTTCCCGAAAAAGATAAATTTTGAATAATCGCAATCAACCTTGAACTTAACTTATACTGGGATGTTTGGATAGGCTGTGATGACTCCCATGGTAAAAGGTCAGTTGCTGAAGGTGTTGCGGCATCAAAGATAGATATAGAACCTTGGTTTTCCATTTTTGGTAAAAAGAAAAAGAAAGAATGAAAAAGATAAGAAAATAAAAAGTATGAATACAAGCTAGTAGTAAGACACAAGGTTATCTCAGCAAACCGTCTTTCTCCCCGGCAACGGCGCCAGAAATGCTTGTTGATATTTGGTAACGCAATTAGGAAATAGGATCCGCAAGCGCACGGATATCGGTGAGCACTTCACCCGAGATGTTATCCTGGGTATCGTATTTATATTTTTACCTTTAGGAGAAAGAGTGCATCTGACTAACCAAATCTATTACTACTAACCTTTAGGCTACAACCACTATGATTCGATGTGAGTGATGCATAGAGAAGACTACAACCACACTCTTCTTCTAACCTTGGTAAGGATGATCTACTGTTCTATTGGGGAGGTTTACGGAATCTAGACACCACAAAGGATGTTCAACCCGCACCTATAAACCCTATCGATCCTGCTAACGGGATATGGAATACAAAGGTAACTCGGAATTGTCACGTTCCTCGCTACTACCACGGTCCGGCTAGACGAGGGGATATCTATGAGTATCCTAGCTTAAACACCACGTTTACGCTAGAGATGATTACTCTAAACTCTACGCGAAGAGATCAAAGTAAACTCATAAACCAAAGAACAATAAAACAAAGAACTTACTAGAATTTAGAAGTCGAAATACTGAAGAATCCTGAGAACAAGCCTCGGGTTAGAAGAACTTGCTCCTGCAGGTACAACCTCGGAGTAGACACCGACAGGCCGGCTTCCTCCGATCTACACCTCCACTCTATCTCTCTCAATCTAGTAGAACTAATTCTACTTTCACATTGGATGCTAAGCCCTAAGAGGTGGGAACCCTAGAGGGAACCTCTCTCTCTAAACCCTAACTAGAGATATGCAACTGAATAATGAATTGGGTTCTTCTCCACCAGGGGTCAGGGGCCTTGCTTATATAGCCCTTTTGGATGAATCTGGACCGTCGGATCAAACCGACCTTCATCCTACAGTTTTCCTTGATCCTCAAAGGCGGTGGAGCATAATCCGCGAGACTCGACCTGATTGGTCCCGGGGGCAGGGCGGGCGCCCTAGGGCACAGGGCGGGCGCCCTGTGTCCGGCCCCGTTACGGCTCCCGTTCGTTCCCGTGGCTTCTGGAATCTTCTAGATGTAAGATAATTACGTGTTCGGTTAATATCCCGTCATTAATCCGACATGTGGGCCTTTCTTCCGTATTTCCTGATAACCCCCAGCAGAAATAGATAAACAGCAAAACTCGTGGAATTCTGTTAGATCAAACCCTAATTCTAGGTGTTGCTTGCATATAGGTCCTTTTCTTTATTTATTTGATGGTTATAATTGATACTTAAGAACCGTCAACATAACCCAACCTTTTTGATTGGAGATCCCGTGACTTAGGATCTGGGAAGAACAAACTATTGGTAAACTGAGGAGAGTATAATTATAACCCTATCTATGTGAAGATGCAATACTCTCAAAGTGTTGATGCACTGTATGGTAGTTTGGCTAATGCCTTAACATGTTTTATTGGCTTTAACAAGCGAAGATGCTATCCTACAGAGCATTCTTGAAAGAACATACCTATATGAGTTCGACTGTATAACGTCGCAGTCTATGAGACTTGGGTGGTCTCTAGTAAGCTCATGAAGAGACCAGGGAGTACGACGTATATGCTCCACCCACAGAGTAAGGCTATTGGTAGCCAGGTACTAGTTTGATTTTGAGCAAAGCTTATTCGAACAAAACTTGCAATTTAAGGCATAGTCCATTGTCCAAGTTGTGGATGAGTGTAGCTTGAGGTTATAGGCGGAAGTTCAACTTCACAGTCTCTGCCGAAACACTGGTATATCAAACAGTAGTGAGAACAGGTAAATCTCTAAATGGGTATTTGAGATCTGGTGGGGGATTGTTGGAATTTATATGGGCTTGGCCCAATAACCAATTGTGAAATTCTTAATAAATCTCAAAGGCCCATTCATGTGAGCAAGAGGAGATGTAGGAACTCTTTAGTACCACCTTACTTGTTGAAGTGGAGGTAGTCATACTTAAATATAGAAGTCCTCTCCACTTCCTCAAGTCTAGTGTGAGGAGGAGTAAGAGAAGTCCACACATGCTCGCTCGCCTCACTGGGCCGGACCGGGCCGGGCGGGGCGGGGCGAAGGGCGCGGGTGAGCGGCACCTGCGTGATTGGTCCGCCGAAATCTGGCTCCTCGCCTTGCGGGAGCGCGATCTCCTTTTGCTGTTTTCATTTTTTGGTTTCTTGGCCTTCAAGTTGCATGAGTCCTAATCGGTTACAAATTAAGAGTCATACATCAATTTAGATCGTGATTGCGACACGAGATTGGTTGGAAAGGACTATATAAGCAACCTGCCGGCCACGCCAAAACGTATCCAGTTGAGCTTGGGTTTTTGCCTCTACTCGCTATTGCGCCGCCGCTGTAGCTACTCCAGTCCGATCGCTTGCGTGCACCAGCGACCGGGTGAGCAGGTCTCCGGAACCCTCGTCTTTGCGATCCTGCATCGGGAGAAGGCGAATAAGGTTTTTGGAAAATGTTCTTCGCGCGACTGCTCTCAAAGCTTCCACAACGGCTCGTCTTCCGAAGGGTGCATCGGCGCGTCGGCTTCGTCGTGTTAGAGCTCGCGGGGTTGTCATCAAGAATACTCCTCCGCCTCTCATTGACGACTTCGACGACGACTTCAACAACGACGACATCGACATCAGCGATCTCGCTCCATCACCACCGCCAGCCACATCTTCAACACCATCTACTACTACAACCGAAAGGTATAATTCTCTTGATCTAATTTTGACGCTCGTACAATCTAATCTATCTGCTGGACTATCAATGCTTATCATGTTGATGCTGTGGAATATGCTGATCTGCTATACTAGTATGCCATACATATTTAATCTAGTTCATATATTTGTTATGATTTATGTTCTTGATTTAATTTTGCTTTTAATCTGAAAATTGCCTAATTCTTTAACAGTAAGGGCAAGTGAACCAGAGAGTTTTCATTGATCTTTGATGTATATATATATATATATATATATATATATATATATATATATATATATATATATATATATATATATATATATATATATATATATATATACATGTCATACAGACACCATAGAGACGTGCTCGCAGGCAACTGCTCCATGAAGCCGACGGTTCGCAAGACAGAGGAAGAGAGGAGCGTGGGCAGTTCCCGTCCTGGGAACGTTCGCAGATGAGAGCAACCCTTTGCAGTTGTAACCAGAAGAAAGAAGATGCTTCCCGAAACCCCCGTGTATTGCCAAATTAAACGGACTCTGAGATCTTTTGCTTCTTTTGAAAAAGCAACTGCTCTCCAATGTATTTGATTTATGTGGCGCTGCCTACGAACCCAAAGAAAGACACGTAATTGGGAGCTAGGAAACGTGTAGAGCTACAGGATCGTGGTGACTGGAGCTTCTCATCTGGCTTTAGGGGTCACGACACTGGGCCCTTGTTGGTTGCTTGCACCTATCACGTTCACGTTCTCCGGAAGCCAGGATCCACACGGAAGGGAAGCTGACTCGGCCTCTCGTGCCACAGCGCACCAGACACATCATCTCTCTCTGTTAGGCCAGTCTCAGTGGACCTGTCTTCTTCTACTAGCTTTTATTCCATTCAATACAATCATAGCCACCAGGGCAGAAAGGTAAGGTAGGCCAAGAGAGAGGAGTGATCGATGAATCGTCTTGAACATTCTGATTGCCAGTCCTGCACCGGTAGCTTTTCTTTTTTTTTTAAGGCTGGACTCGTGAGATATAGCTGTAATATCCGAACATATGCACAAACACACACTTACCCTACCACATGCACACAACGCACATCCAGTGCATATGCTAGACTTAACAACTATACACACCACACGTCTCTAGTGATCGACAAAGTCCAACAAAGCTTCACAGGCGACGGGGCACGTCGCAGTACCATTATATCTTCACTTATATGTTCAGGGCCTGTAAGATTATATTTGGAGAATAAATCCCCATAGTAGGAAATCACTGAGCCGAGCAGGCTCGAACTCAGGACCGGTGACCTCCACGCCAGGAGAGCTCACCATCCAAGCTAAGTCTCGGTCCCCGGTAGCTTTTCAAGCATGAATGGAACTCATTCAATATGAATCCACAGGAATAATGCGGTAATTTAAAGTGAACATGATGCGTTAAATTTCAGATCTTTCATTTGTTATATCGACAGCAGAAAAAACAATATTGCGCGTACCCGGATATGGTCAAATGATTGATTATCCATATTCCTCGCCAAAAGAAGGAAAGGCAAGTGGTTATATCCACATGCTTGAGATCCAATCATGAATCATATGGGCCATCTTTGTATTTTCCTTTTGCAACAATCCTTCTGTATAAGTCTTTTTTTTAAAAAAAACTCCTGTATAGTTTTATTGGAAGCAAATAAAGTAGGTACCTGACGTAGGGAAGAAGACCATGCCCAGATTTGTATAAAAACGTACAAATACTATGTATTATCATGATATCCGAGCTTATCTTCTCTGGCTAAATAATTTTTTTACAACAAAACAGAGAGCATGGAAAGGATAACCGTAATGCTTGGTTGAGCCTGGCTCCGCACGCTCCGCTCGCTGCTGGGAGTAAGGATGAAAACGGTCGGAAACGGTCGAAAACGGACTTACGATATAGAAAAACGAAAACGGTCGGTTCGGGATATTTCTACATTTAGCAATTAAAGAGTACAAAAAATGATTGAAAATGGTTGTAAAACCAATTGAAACTGACAATTTTTCATGTTAAAAAACGGTTCATAATATAGAAAACGAAAATGGTCAATTCGGAATATTTCTGTTCCGTTTTCATCCCTAGCTGGGAGCGCGGCGCGTCCTTGTGCGTGCCGCAGAAATTTTCCACAAGCTACTGCACCGACCGCTGGTGCCGCACACCCCTACAGCCATCCCTCATCGCGGGCAGCACAGGCGCTTGCCGCGGGCCGCCTCTGCCGCCCCCACCGCGGAGGCGCCTCGCTGCAGGGGGACCCCATCCGCCCTACTGGCTTATCGCTGGAGCCGCATAGCTGCTCGCCAGGGACGCGCTGCCACCCACCTGCTCGCATCTCTTGCCACATGCTTGTAAGTGCATGTTGAAAGTGCTCGTTTCAAGTGTCTTAGATGTTTTAGTGGTATGTTGCAAGTGTTTCATATGGATGTTGTATATGTTGCAATACACGTTGTACACGTATATTATAAGCTTATGTTTCCAATGTTTCATCTTTTTTTCAGACGTATGTTGCAAGTGTATTTATCTGGATGTTGCATATGTTTTACACATATGTTGGAAGTGTTTTATCTGAATGTTGCGTATGTTTTACAATGATTTTCAAGTGTTTTGAGGTATGTTTTGAAAGTGTTTCAGACGCATGTTTCAAGTGTTTCATCTGTCTTCATACGTATATTACAAGTGTTGCATATAGATGTTTCAAAAGTAAATTGGGTATTGCACATGGTGCAATGCGACACACCTACCATAGCCCTTGCTCTTATTGTTGGGGCGCCGTCATGGCCACTGTGCAGGCGTCTAAGGTCGGCAAATGCCTCCGTAGCGGGCATCCGCACATGGGGTGAGGCAGGCACACTCCTGTGTATTACACCGTTGCGGGTTACGGACTCGCTTCTGTTACGAGGACGGGACAAGGCACGCTTCTGTTACGTGGGGACCAGACAGGTCGCGGTGGATGCGCTCGAAGGGAGCAGCGTCCGGATGCCTCCTGCGATCAGATGTCTAGGTGCTAGGCCTTCCGGAAGGATAAAGGTCATTCCTCGTGAGAATTTTATTTCATGGTTTTCTACGATGGCACGTTTGATCTCAAGAAAAATAAGAATGAGAATGTGTCGGTGTTTTATAAACCGGACTAGTAAACTTATACGATCGCCACGCTGCTCTAGGAAGACGATGGTAGCATCCAAAAGATACGAGGATTTATATTGGTTTAGGCCAGAGCCCCACGTCTAGTCTCAGAGATGATCGAGTGCATGTTCCTCACTGGAATGCTCTGAAGTTCTTACAATGGGGGTGCAAGAATGGTGAAAGAGGTAGGAGATCTAGAGCTAGGAGATGGGCTGCCCAAAGAAAAGCTTCAGGGCCCTTATATGGTGTAAGAATGAGTGAATGAGAGTTGGATCCTCAAGATGGGTGCCCTGGCTACCCTTATATAGAGTTCGGGACTAGGGCATATACAAAGAAGAAGGTTCTCCCAACCAAAAGGTCATGAGGCTGAGGGAGGTCCTAGCTAACTTGGCTGGCAAGCTACGGCGTCTTGTGGAGCATGTCTAGGCGTAATTGTCGTTAAAGTCTTGTGGCCACGTCATGGTATGGTGTGACGTGGTGCTACTGTGCCGATCGTGGTGGCACTACAGGCATGGTGGTGGTTCGCCAGCCGTCCTATGTGCGACGTGGTCCTCACCGTGGTCTTCGTCATTGCCTCCTGGTTTTCTGAAGTATCGTACAGGAGTTGGTAGCCACCCCAGGTCATCGATTGCCTTGTTGGTTTGAAGAACTGAGGGCCACAATCCCGATCGCCGGGGTCGTGGCTCTCATCGGTCTGGATGGCTAGGGCCGTCTCAACAATTTCTAGGTGGCAAGCAAAATAGTAAGGGCCCAGCCTCTAATATTCTGATATGACAATTAAAGTATATAGTACTATTAATAAGGGTTAACTTGCAACATTGCAACATATATTTA
Source organism: Saccharum hybrid cultivar R570 (assembly GCA_038087645.1). Taxonomy (NCBI): domain Eukaryota; kingdom Viridiplantae; phylum Streptophyta; class Magnoliopsida; order Poales; family Poaceae; genus Saccharum; species Saccharum hybrid cultivar. Next base: position 7,658,967 of record JAQSUU010000005.1, on the reverse strand, counting down.
GTTCATAAAAAATAACAAAGTACATCAAAGAAGCTTGATAGCCTATATGGATTGGATTGCAATTGCAAGAATGAAATAATTAGTTAATGTCTGATGGCCTGTATGGATTGGATTGCAATTGCAAAGTCAAAAAGTAAAGTTGTCCAATTAAACAAACGCTAAAATTGCTGCAGCTGCAAGTGTGGACCGCTAGGCCCTATAAGGCCATAACTGATAAACAGAAATCAATAAATCACTTACCGTCACCTTGAGGGTTCAGGCTTCAGGCTTCACTAATCACCATCTGGCATCTGCAGAGGCACCACAGTGCCGCTACGTTTGCTGCCGGCTACCGCCTGCTGGCCAAATATGATTGGAGATGGAGCCACAGAGGGAATCGGGAACACATGAACCGGTCGCAGTAGGATGCCGTCGCACTCGTGAATACGACTCATCGCCACACAGACTGCATATGGGCCAAATACACATACTATAGAGGCATATACTCATGGGCCCCCAGCGCCGTGGGCCCTTGGCCGTCGCACTCCCTGTCCTCCCCTAAGATGGGCCTATGGATGGCCTCTAAGTCAAGGTCTTCATCGTGGATCCCATCCCGTGGTGGGTAGAATCATACAAGTGTCCTGTCGGACCATATTTCACCATACTGGTTGTCACCGTCGTGTGGTGTTGTCTTGTCTGCATAGCGTGGCGCAGGGATGGCGTCTGACTAGATCGAGGTGACCGTTGTCCCCTCGGTCCTTGCGGGTCATAGACAAGAGATGAGGGATGAATATGTTTGGTCTATGGGCATTCTTGAGGGATCCACTTTGGAGTCCAAGAAGGAGGATCAAGTGGACAAATATCAAAGCTACATTCTAGAAGAGCCACAAGATCCACGCTTTCGTGAGAAATCTTGAGAGTCAATCTTCCCTTCAAACTACACCTATGAAAGTTGCAACCTTCCTATGCTTCTCTTTTATCAAATCCTCGAGAGGATGGTTCTGGATGCTTTTATTTACCATAAGTATTCCAAAGCTCGTAGTTGCCATGGTGCAAGTTCTTGTAGTTAAAACTGCGAAGGTCAAGCTTATGACTTAAAACAAAGCACTGCCGAGAGATAACCCGTTTGCCTGCTATTTTCAATCCAATAAAGTTTGTTTAGTTTCTATAATCTTATTATCATAAGTAGTAGTAGTAGCAGCAGTAGTAGTAATAAATAAAAATAGTTTAACTTTTAAATTATGCTTTTCTTTTCAAATAAAATAGAGCGAACCCACTGAAGATTGAGCTTGATTGTTGCATTGGCCAATGTGCTCACACATTCGGTTGGGTTTGTAGTATCACCTTGCACTAGTCTTTGTTGCAGATAACAAAATCATGAATCAAGACTTTTGAGCAAGCATCATAAGTAACATCAAGAAAGAATTTAAGTCAAGGACAAGGTACAAATGTGAAATTCAAGAGTGAGGCTAATTGGGCATGGAGAGCTTGGAAAATGTGATGGTCCATTCAAAGTCATCATTATGATCTGTCACGCTTCAAAACAACAAAGGTAACATCTCTAAGGTATGTGGTTAATGTTTAAATCATTACCTTTGACCTGATAAGCATGAATATTTGATATGATTGAACTTGTTTAGCTTAGCTTTTCAATCATTTCTTCTTCTTGTTCACAATCATAGCCAACTCTTTTAAGCTCGTGTCACATTAAGCAGTAGAGGTGTGCTTAAAATGATTGTGCGTATGTTCCTCTATCTTGTCTTAATCCAACATAGGAAGAGTGTAGATTGAGATGTTAAAATTGAATGATCATGTTTGTCTTTACATTCTCATCTCTAAAACAAATGCTTAAACATGAACCTCTTCTTATGCAACCTGTTGTCATGTTGAGTTTAGATAAATTTTGTGACCTTACGAACTAATGGCATTTCAAAGATTTAAACTATCCTTGTGAAGAGAGACATGGAGCAAAAAAAAGTTGGGCACATGAAGGTCCAAGTAAAATAAAAAACAAAAAAAATATGGGCACATGAAGGTCCAAGTATATTAAAAGTATATTATATATAAAAAAAAATAATAGCTCCATGATCTCAATTATTATCTTGTGGGGGTCATTAGCTTGAGAAGTGTCACAACCTTCACTAGTGTTATTTAACTTAACAATATACATGACATAGGTATGTTTCTCCTTCACCTTGATTTCCCCCTTTGGCATGATAAATGTTTAGACACTTTTGTTTCATTTCCAATCATGCTATGTACCCCTATTTGTTTTTTCAATAAAAGGAATAAAGTTTTGGTTCACTAGTACACTTGTACTAGTAGAACCCTGTTGCTTTCACTCTTTGTGTCTTTGAAGAAGCACAGATGCTGAAAGAACAAGTGTGGGGGTTGGGCAACCCAACCCCAGCTGAAACAACTTCTCCTATGATGAAAAACACTGAGGCTACTGTTGACGGTCCTTAAGTACCAAATATAGTTATCAAATAAAGAAAGAAAAGGATCCAAATGCAACCAACACCTAGACTTAGGGTTTTATCTGACAGAATTCCACGAGTTTTGGTGTTTATCTGTTTCTGTAGGGGATTATCAGAAAATACGGAGGAAAGGCCCACACGTCGGGTTTACATAGAGATAATAACGTGTTCACCGATTTTCTATCATCTAGAAGACTCCAGAAGCCACGAGATCGAACGGGAGGCCGAACGGGCCCGGAGGCAGGGCGCCCGCCCTGCTCCCTAGGGCGCCCGCCCTAGCCTGAGAGCCAATCAGGCTCCGTCTCGCGGATTATGCTCCACCGACCTAAGGGATCAAGGAAAACCGTGCGATTAATGTCGGTTTGATCCGACGGCCCACGTTCACTTGAGGGGGCTATATAAGCAGGACCCCTGGCCCCTGGAGGAGGCACTCCCTCATTCTCAATTCCTCAAATCCTAATCTCAGGAGGAGAGTCTCTGATCAAGCCCTAGAGCCACCACATCAACTAGATCTCTAGTATAGCATAGCTACATAGGATTAGAACTAGAAGGAGTCAATCTTCGATTGGTTTCCGGATCTGTCAAGAGGATTCTTGGTAATTCCTTTACTGTTCTTCATTGTTCATCTTTGTTCTTCAATATTATGAATATAACTTTGTTCTATTTCAATATATTGATTATGACTATGCTCTACTTGTTTACGTTTACGATTATATTGTTCTTAGTTTATCGTAGTTATACGCTTGGCTTAGTTAGATTGGAATTATATACATGTTTAGGATCGTATAGCGTTTATCCATCGGATCCATGGGTAAATGATAAATATTGTGTTTATCGTGGTGCTTAGACCATATTTATCTGCGATTGCACCTTATATGCCGGATCGTGGGGTGGTCCGCGATGGTGACAGCTTCGTTGGTTCTTATATAGTCCCCCTCCCGTGTGTAAGGCAGGCAGAGCAACATTATTACGGGGGAGTGATTGCTATGTTTCTCATCTTCCTTGATAATATCACTATGCATGGGCGTAGTCCTTTCTCGCAATGATTGCCAAGTGTGCTTGCACTAACTATGATATGCTAGACTTTATAGTTAAGAATAACTTAGGAAATATCCTTGTAGTTCGTCCTAATACCATGCTAATGACTTGCTAGAATATCTGTTGAGGTGCTTATCATTATTATATGTGGCTAGCTGATCAGATTAATTATCTTTGTCACCATTCATACTTTATCTATATTTTATGTGACACTTACCCCTGTATGCAAGAGATAGATGAATGCTCTCACTTATACATGCAATGATTGATACTCATTCCTATATTCCATTCCATAATCAACATTGATGTTAGTAATCCCTTCCCAGTGGTAAAAATATAAATAACGATACCTGGAATACTTCCCGGTTAAAATGCTACATCGGTATTAATCTGTGCGCTTGCAGATCTTATTTATTATTTATTTAGAAGAGCAGTTGCATATTTCAATACCGCGTCTCTCATGTCATGCTGGGGATGACAACTTGGCTTAAGTGGCATGAGGGATAGGTTCGGCATTTTTGGCGCCGTTATCAGAATTAGAAAACTAAGTCTACTTTTGGTAATGACGTTAAGAATGCCCAACAAGCATTTTTGGCGCCGTTGCCGGGGAAGGTTGATTTACTAACATGGAATGAATACGGAATTTGAGTCATCATTCGCATCATTAAGTGATTGAGATCATCAATTCTCCCATACAGATTTACCCCTGTATTTTTTCCATTCTTATTGTTTTGCAGGGTGATGTATGAATAAAGGACATCTTCCAGAAAATTTTGTTGACAACCCCGAAGCATTAATCAGAGGGGCAAGAGCCAAGCTCAAGAAGTCAACACTTCGACACAACACTTCATCCAATCCAGAAGACCGCCGAAGTTTCATCCGTAATTTGTCAACAGAGTTCGCAGCCATGGCGAACAAGACGATCCGCGAGTTCTCAGCTCCCACTACGGACAACATCCGCACTGGACCTGCCGCGGCCATCGACAAGAACTTTGAGCTCAAGCCAGGGCTCATCAACATGGTACAAGCCAACCAGTTTTGTGGGAAGCCGCACGAAGATGCAAGTGCTCATCTCCAACACTTCCTGGAGATTTGCAGCACATTCACTTTATTAGATGTTCCCAGAGACGCCATACTACTTCGTCTTTTCCCATTCTCACTATTGGGGAGAGCGAAGCAGTGGTTCTACGCGACGAAGGATAAGAACACTACGTGGGCACTCTGCTCTACGAACTTTCTGGCTAAGTTTTTTCCCATGGGCAAGACCAATGCTCTCCGTGGGAAGATTACAAGTTTTCAGCAACAACATGGTGAATCCATTCCAGAAGCATGGGAGCGCTTTCAAGATTACATCCTAGAATGTCCCCATCATAGAATGGAGAGCTGGCTACTTATGCAGACTTTCTATCATGGGCTCATCACTAGTGCTCGTGAGACTGTTGATATTTGGTAACGCAATTAGGAAATGATCCGCAAGCGCACGGATATTGGTGAGCACTTCACCCAGGATGTTATCCAGAGTATCGTATTTATTTTTTTACCACTAGGAGAAAGCGTGCATCTGACTAACCAAATCTATTACTACTAACCTTTAGGCTACAACCACTGTGATTTGATGTGAGCGATGTATAGAGAAGACTGCAACTGCACTCTCGTTCTAACCTTGGTAAGGATGATCTACTGCTCTATTGGGGAGGCTCACGGAATCTAGACACCTCAAAGGATGTTCGACCCGCACCTATAAACCCTATCGATCCTGCTAACGGGATATGGAATACAAAGGTAGCTACGGAAATGTCACGTTCCTCGCTACTACCATGGTCCGGCTAGACAGGGGATATCTATGAGTATCCTAGCCCAAACACCTCGTTTACGCTAGAGATGATTACTCTAAACTCTACGCGAAGAGATTAAAGTAAACTCATAAACCAAAGAACAATAAAACAAAGAACTTACTAGAATTTAGAAGTCAAAATACTGAAGAATCCTAGGAGTAAGCCTCGGGTTAGGAGAACTTGATCCTGCAGGTACAACCTCGAAGTAGTCACCGACAGGCCGGGCTTCCTTCGATCTATACCTCCACTCTATCTCTCTCAATCTAGAAGAACTAAGTCTAATCTCACATTGGATGCTAAGCCCTAATGAGGTGGGAACCCTAAGGGAACCTCTCTCTCTGAATCCTCTCTGGAAAATATAAAAATAATGGACTTGGATTCTCCTCTCCAGGGGCCAGGGGTCCTGCTTATATAGTCCCTTCAAGTGAACCTGGGCCGTCGGATCAAACCGACATTAATCGCACGGTTTTCCTTGATCCTTTAGGTCGGTGGGGCATAATCCGCGAGACTCATCCTGATTGGTTGCAGACCTAGGGCGGGCGCCCCAGGGTCCAGGGCGGGCGCCCTGGTCCCGGGCCCGTTCGGCCTCCCGTTCGATCCCGTGGCTTCTGGAGTCTTCTAGATGATAGAAAATCGGTGAACACGTTAATATCTCTATGTAATTCCGACGTGTGGGCCTTTCCTTTGTATTTCCTGATAACCCCCTGCAGAAACAGATAAACAACAAAACTCGTGGAATTCTGTCAGATCAAACCCTAATTCTAGGTGTTGCTTGCATATAGGTCCTTTTCCTTATTTATTGGATAATTAAAATTGATACTTAAGAACCGTCAACAAACACCCCCATACTTAGGCTTTTACTCGTCCTCGAGAAAAGGATGGTTCAGAAAAATAACTGGGGTTGAAACATTGTAAAGCATTCTTTTTATACCTGCAGGGTGTTGTGAATGTCCACTGTGCACTGTAGTCAGGGAAATATATGGTTGAAGTAGAGATCCTTTCTTCTCATCCTATCACTTGGAGTTTTTTATATATTTTTGAATAGAAAACTTAGCATACCTTTATCCTCATAGGGGCTCTCAGATCACTCATTTATCTTTTGTATATCTCACTGAGGCTGTTTTAATTTGTAGAAATTCTCAAGCATACTTACTTTGCATATATTGTCTGGGTCAAAATGGGATCCGAGGAGAGGAATGCCATACTCTTAGATCAAAGACTTTGAAAATTAAAACTTGTCAACTCTTACTGGCATATTGCTTATTAGAGGGACCATGGGCTATCATTTTCTTTTTACCATATATATTTTTATCATCTCATTTTTTTCAGGTGGATACTGAGGTACCCCTAATTCTACTTCCGGACACTTGTCCATTTTTCTGCGAGGTTGTCGAGCACTTGCTCCTTTTTATTTCCTCGAAATATATTTTTGCATAGCCCATGCCTCTAATGCAATAATACTTCGGAAGAGTGAATCTTTCTGAATAAAAATGTCTTGATCTTGGGAGCATGATAAATCTCTCAACAAGGGTCTAACTCGTTTTGCACAAACTCAATACAAAGCAAATTAATATTTTTAGGTTTATCAGGCATATAAAATATTGAGGATGGTAGCTATATTTTTGAAGTTTTTGAAAAGAAAATCTCCAAGCGACAAAGATTTCAAGAATAAGATACTCATATTCTACCATCTCACATTCCACAATGACTTGAGTAACACATGGTTTTTAAAATGATTTTCAATAAATGCAGGTTTTCAGAAATATCACAGAGTGAGATTGATCATGATTAAAAATATTTTTGTCTTTTTAAATTATCATGTTAGGAACAATATTCTACACAGCCCAATATGTATTTGTATATATGTAAATAAAGCGTGCAGAGTATGTACCTGAATCGTGGAGTGGTGCAATCGAAGTGCATTTACCATGTCGGGGGGATTCCCCCATACTTGTTTCCTGCTTTCTTGCATAAAAATAAAGTGGAGATACACGAGGCATAATAATAATAATAATCTTTATTTGTCTTGAGGCATTTATTACACTGACTAATGAAGCGAACTAATCTAAACTGAATTGAATCTAATTGAATCTAATGATGAAGACTAAGACACACTGCCTCAAGGTCTAATCTAGATAGCTCAGTGTTGCTCTAAATCCCTGATCCTAGCAAGGGCATCAGAAAGGTCACGTTTAAGCGCGAGCATAGTAGTGTTCAGGTTGGAGACCTGCCTACTAAGGGAGCTAACTGTGGACTGAAGTTCCATAATATGTCTATTTGCTGTCCTGATGTCCTCATCCACATCTGCTATGGTCCTGCGGCGCTTCGGTGGTGTCTCAAACGAATTGAGAGCGTGCTTAGGAGCTTCCTTTGGTGGGATGAAGCGAACTTTTGCTGTCCTAACTCCTTCAAAGTGGGGCCTCTCCTTCTCCGTAGTGTAGTGGACGCTGCTGATCTCGCCGCTCCGGTTGGTCTTGACGCCTACAACCCGCTCATTGGGTTTAGGTGGCAGGATTTTCGTGCCGGCTGGTACCTTGACGATGGCTTCTTGCTTGGACGACGGTCCCTTGAGAAGAAGGGGCTGCGGTGGTGCAGTAAGAACTGGTTGGGCGTAGTAGGATGAGATTGAGCTGCGTTGGTTTGATGGTGGGGCTGCTAGCTGTCGCTCTGTGTTGGCCGGGACGTAGGCGTCGGGGTCATCCTTGGGCTTGTGGTTGAGGTCGTAAGGGACGATCTCCCAGTTGCGGTGGGTCTTGTCGGCCATTGGAGAAGCAAGGAACTAGACAAGCTCTAATTGAGGAGGAGAGAAGGATTGAATGAATTGGTGTTGAAAGCTGACGTCAGGGGTCTGTTTATATAGGGGTCAAAAAGTGCCTCTAGGGTTTCCATAGATCCATCCCGCCGCCGGGCGTGCATAACAACCCATTCGCGGAATTTTCTGGATAACCATAGATGAGGAAAGCACGTCGGAAGAGGCCGGGGCCGAGGGGACACCAGGGCAGGGTGCCCGCCCTCATCCTCAGGGCGCCCGCCCTGGGCTTGCCTCCTCTGCGGGCCCGCTTGCTCGAGTGTGTTTCTAGAAGTATTTTTATCCCGAAAAATATATACGTGGCCCAAAAACGTCAGATTAAAAAGGTCGGGCTTTAATTCTCCATCGGAAGGTAAAAATGGATCACGTCTATTTCTTCTAATTCTTTATTGGGTTCTAAAAATAATTTAAGACGTTGACCATTTACCTTGAATAACGTACCTTCGTCATTTTGAAGTGTAATAGCTCCGTGGGATGATGAATTGTCTACCTTGTATGGTCCTTCCCATTTACTCTGGAGTTTTCCATGCCTGAAAAGCTTCACCCTGGAATTAAAAAGTAATACCTTATCTCCGGGTGAGAACTCCTTCTTCTTGATCCTCTTGTCATGCCATCTTTTGACTCTTTCTTTGTAGATCTTCGAATTGTGATATGCTTTCTCTCGCCATTCTTCCAATTCTGATAGTTGCATTCTTCTATGATCTCCAGCAACATCTAGGTCCATATTCCATCTTCTTATGGCCCAGTGTGCTTTGAACTCTAGTTCAACAGGCAAGTGGCAAGTCTTCCCGTACACCAATTGGTATGGGGTCATTCCAATTGGGGTCTTGTATGCTGTCCGGTATGCCCAGAGTGCATCGGGTAACTTTTCCTTCCATGCTGTTCCCATCTCATTTACTGTTTTCTGAAGAATGTTCTTGATTTGCTTGTTGGAAGTCTCTGCTTGGCCACTTGTCTGAGGATGATATGGGGTAGCAACGTTGTGACGGATTCCATGTTTTGCTAGATAATGCTCAAAGCGTTTGTCGATGAAGTGTGATCCCCCATCACTTATCACCACCCTAGGGACTCCAAATCTTGGAAATATAATCTCTTCAAACATCCTCTTTGAATTAATATTGTCGGCACGCTTGCAAGGTAGTGCTTCTACCCACTTGGAGACGTAGTCAACTGCCACCAAGATGAATTCACACTTCTTTGATGGAGGAAATGGACCCATATAGTCTATTCCCCAAACATCAAAGAGCTCAATCTGAAGGTTGTTGGTGAGTGGCATAGCATCTCTTGTATTTATGTTTCCGTGCCTTTGACATGGCCCACATCTTCTGATATATTGCCTTGTGTCTTCATACATTGTAGGCCAATAGAATCCACATTGCCAGATCTTTGAATGTGTACGGAATGCTCCATAATGACCTCCGTATGGTGATGAATGGCATCTGTCGATGATCTTCCACCCTTCCTCAGTGGTCACACACCTTCTGAGTAAGCCATCAGCGCATACTCGGAAGAGGTATGGCTCATCCCATATGTATGAACGACTTTCTTGAATAAGCTTCTTCTTGTTCGCTCCTGGTGGTACATACCCTGAAACCATAAAATTAACAATATCTGCATACCAGGGGTCAGACCTGTTGATTCCATAGAGCATGTCGTCCCGGAGTGAATCATTAATGGGTGTTTCCTGTGGATCCTTAAAGTGCATTCTAGATAAGTGATCAGCAACAAAATTTTCTACTCCCTTTTTATCTTTTATTTCTAAGTCAAATTCTTGGAGTAACAAGATCCATCTAATTAGGCGAGGTTTAGCATCTTTTTTAGTGAGCAAATATTTTAGTGCAGCATGATCAGTGTAAACAATTATTTTAGCTCCTACTAAGTAAGATCTAAATTTATCAATGGCAAAGACAACAGCCAGAAGCTCTTTTTCAGTGGTTGCATAATTAAGTTGAGCTCCTGTCAAAGTTTTACTGGCGTAAGCAATTGCATGATGCTTCTTGTCTTTTGTTTGCCCCAAAACTGCCCCCACAGCATAATCACTAGCATCACACATAATTTCAGAAGGCAACGACCAATCAGGGGGTTGAATGATTGGTGCAGAGATGAGTGCATTCTTTAATAATTCAAAAGCTTTTAAACATGCATCATCAAATTCGAAAGGAGCATCCTTGGCTAGCAAAAGAGTGAGTGGTCTAGCAATAAATGAAAAATCTTTTATGAATCTGCGATAAAAACCAGCATGGCCAAGAAAGCTTCGAATTCCTTTTATATTCACAGGTGGAGGTAGTTGTTCTATTACTTCAATTTTAGCTTTATCTACCTCAATACCTCTTTCAGACACTAGGTGTCCTAGCACTATTCCTTCCCTAACCATAAAATGACATTTTTCCAAGTTAAGGACTAAGTGCTTTTCTTTGCATCTTTGCAAAACCTTGTCTAAGTTTTCAAGACAATTATCAAAAGTTTTTCCGTAAACAGAAAAATCATCCATGAAAACTTCCATAATCTCTTCAATCATATCAGAAAATATAGACATCATGCATCTTTGAAAAAGAAGCTGGTGCATTACATAGCCCAAAAGACATTCTACGATAAGCATAAGTTCTGTATGGACAGGTAAAAGTGGTTTTGCTTTGATCATCAGGATGGATCGGGATCTGGTGGTACCCTGAATATCCATCTAAGAAACAGAAGAACGAATGGTTCGCTAACCGCTCTAACATCTCATCTATAAAAGGTAAAGGAAAGTGATCCTTTTTCGTGGCTTTATTCAGTTTTCTATAGTCAATGCACATCCGCCACCCTGTGACGGTGCGTTGCGGAATTAGCTCGTTCTTCTCATTTGTAACAACAGTCATGCCTCCCTTTTTAGGCACAACTTGAACAGGGCTCACCCACTCACTATGCGGCACAGGATATATAATCCCTGCATGCAGCAACTTTATAACTTCCTTTTTAACTACTTCTCTCATCGTGTTGTTGAGTCTACGTTGGAGTTCCCGAGAAGGTGAAACAGAAGGATCTGTCGGAATGCGATGGGTGCAAATCATAGGACTGATTCCTGTAAGATCTTGGAGTGAGTAGCCAAAGACTGAGTGATGTTTTTCTAAAACGGTCATTAATCGCAGAGTTTGTTCCTGAGTGAGTTTATTACTAATGATCACAGGAAACTCTGGATTATTGTTTAGGAAAGCATAGATAAGACCGGGTGGTAAAGTTTTAAGCTCTATAGGAGGTCTGGGTGTTTCTGCAAACTCATCTAAAGGTTCAGGTTCAGAAGGTTCAGCTTCCTCTTCTATGAAGAAAGGGGCTTCTTCTTCTAAGTCTGATTTATTTAAAAGCTCTAGGGACGCAGCTTTTACCTCTTCCATAGGATCAAGCAAAAGAAATGTGTAGCTTTCCAGTTTGACCTTCATAAAGGAGTCTTCTAAATGGTTGTCCTATCAACAGGTCAAAGTCCCATGTATCAAAGATATAAAAGTTCAAATGAATTATGGAGCCTTCTACCATAAAGGGTAGGACATTCACAATTCCAAGACTGGGGACCAATCGTCCCGAAGATTCCTTCATGAACTTTGTTGTGGGGGTTAAAATTAATTTTCCAAATAATTTAAGTGCAAAAGCTTCAGACATGATATTGATCCCCACAACAGGATTATAGAGAGCATCAAATTGATCAGAATCAAAAGCACAGCGTATAGTGATAGGTGTATCCAAACGGATCACTTCAGAGGAAAGCTCTGACTCCTCCAACCATTCGCTACTCATGACTGAGATAAGCTCTCTCAATTGATATTCACTTGGTAAACAAATGCTATAATGGCCGCTTTGGGGTTTGTCTATAGAATGGTAGTTTGAAATGTTTCCAAAATCAGCAAAAAGATCGGATTCTATATCCAGCATGAAATCAGGTGGTGGAATTTCTTCCTTTTGTGGCTCAAAACTTGGGATAGCTGAAGTAGGTGAAGAATTCGGCAGAGTGTCTACTTCGGCTTCGTAGGTTTCATCATGGAGGGTATTATCCATCTCAGCTTCTAGGATTCTATCTAGGATCGCTCTAGCTTCATCAGTAGGGATACGAAAGAAAGAACCTCTAGACATTGTATGTAGCATTTATTTATGATCTTTCTGAAGACCTCGAAAGAAATGAAAAAGGAGAATAGGGTCTTCAATATTGAGTTTTGGACCAGATTCTAAAAGATCAGAAAAACGTTTCCAGGATTTTCCCAAAGTTTCATTTTCTTTTTGTTTAAAAGATAGAACTTCGAGTCTAAGGTCGGCGATACGATCGAGGGAATAAAAATCTAAACAGAAGTTGGCTCGTAAGACTCCCCATTCACCTCGTTGTTGACTTACCTTCTGACTATACCATCGTCTAGCTTCTCCTCTTAAGGAAAAAGGAAAAAGCTTCCAACGTAAAGTCTTATCAGAAATGCCTTCAATGCGAAGACAATCGCATGTTTGCTCAAAATCTCTAATATGAAGGTAAGGATTTTCGTCTTTCTTTCCCGAAAAGGATAGGTTCTCAATCATGGCAATTAACCTTGAACTTAACCTATACTGGGATGTTTGGATAGGCTGTGATGACTCCCATGGTAAAAGGTCAGTTTCCGAAGGTGTTGCAAATTGATAGATTGATTTAGAATCTTGGTTCTCCATAAGGTAAGAATAAAGAAAAGATAAGGAATAAAAAGATAAAGAAAGATAAAAGTATAGGTACAAGCTAGTAGTAAGATTCAAGGTTATCTCAGCAACCCGTCTTTCTCCCCGGCAACGGTGCCAGAAATGCTTGTTGATATTTGGTAACGCAATTAGGAAATGATCCGCAAGCGCACGGATATCGGTGAGCACTTCACCCGGGATGTTATCCAGAGTATCGTATTTATTTTTTTACCACTAGGAGAAAGCGTGCATCTGACTAACCAAATCTATTACTACTAACCTTTAGGCTACAACCACTGTGATTTGATGTGAGCGATGTATAGAGAAGACTGCAACTGCACTCTCGTTCTAACCTTGGTAAGGATGATCTACTGCTCTATTGGGGAGGCTCACGGAATCTAGACACCTCAAAGGATATTCGACCCGCACCTATAAACCCTATCGATCCTGCTAACGGGATATGGAATACAAAGGTAGCTACGGAAATGTCATGTTCCTCGCTACTACCACGGTCCGGCTAGACAGGGGATATCTATGAGTATCCTAGCACAAACACCTCGTTTACGCTAGAGATGATTACTCTAAACTCTACGCGAAGAGATTAAAGTAAACTCATAAACCAAAGAACAATAAAACAAAGAACTTACTAGAATTTAGAAGTCAAAATACTGAAGAATCCTAGGAGTAAGCCTCGGGTTAGGAGAACTTGATCCTGCAGGTACAACCTCGAAGTAGTCACCGACAGGCCGGGCTTCCTTCGATCTATACCTCCACTCTATCTCTCTCAATCTAGAAGAACTAAGTCTAATCTCACATTGGATGCTAAGCCCTAATGAGGTGGGAACCCTAAGGGAACCTCTCTCTCTGAATCCTCTCTGGAAAATATGAAAATAATGGACTTGGATTCTCCTCTCCAGGGGCCAGGGGTCCTGCTTATATAGTCCCTTCAAGTGAACCTGGGCCGTCGGATCAAACCGACATTAATCGCACGGTTTTCCTTGATCCTTTAGGTCGGTGGGGCATAATCCGCGAGACTCATCCTGATTGGTTGCAGACCTAGGGCGGGCGCCCCAGGGTCCAGGGCGGGCGCCCTGGTCCCGGGCCCGTTCGGCCTCCCGTTCGATCCCGTGGCTTCTAGAGTCTTCTAGATGATAGAAAATCGGTGAACACGTTAATATCTCTATGTAATTCCGACATGTGGGCCTTTCCTTTGTATTTCCTGATAACCCCCTGCAGAAACAGATAAACAACAAAACTTGTGGAATTCTGTCAGATCAAACCCTAATTCTAGGTGTTGCTTGCATATAGGTCCTTTTCCTTATTTATTGGATAATTAAAATTGATACTTAAGAACCGTCAACAGAGACCATGGATGCTGCAGCTGGAGGCGCATTTCTATCACTCACCATACCACAAGCTACAGCCCTTGTGGAGAAGATGACATCCAACCAAGGTTGGAACGAAGAGAGGACTCAAACACGCAAGAAGGGTGGAGGTATGCACCAGCTCAAGGAGGTAAACATGCTGTCTGCAAAGCTAGACCTACTCATGAAAAAGCTCGATGACAAAGCTGGAGACAAAAGAGAAGTCATGAACGTCTACGACTCTCACATGACTTGTGAGGAATGTGGAGACACTGGACACTCAGGCAATCACTGCCCTGAGATGCTTGGGGATGCAAGGTACATCAACAACAACAACAACAACTACAACCGTCCTCAACAAAATCAAGGTTGGAATCAACAGAGGCCTAACTACTCAGGTAACTACTCAGGTAATTATCAAGGTAATAACTCTTACAACAACAATAATAATTTTCCACCCCTGAGAGAGTTAGTGTCTAATCAAGGAAAGCTAATGGATAACTTGTCTAAGAAATTGGCATCCAATGATAAAATACTAGAAAACATAAATAATAGAATGGATAATTTCTCTACTGCCATCAAAAACCAAATTAGCTTTAATAAAATGATTGAATCTCAGTTAAATCAAATAGCTGCTGCTGTTTCTGCTACTAACCCCGGTATACCATCACAACCGGAAGGATTAGAATCTGCAAATCTTGTAGACATGTTTGATGCAGGTAACTATTGGAGTAATCCCGCTGTCGAAGTACATAATGACCTTCTGCCAGTCAAGAGAGGCGATCCAGGACGCCCCGTCATCCCGATCTCCATCGGCATGGTGGACTTCCTAGAAGCACTCTGCGACTTTGGCTCCAGCGTCAGCATTATGCCCAGGGTACTCTATGAAAAATTCTTTACATATCTTTTATCAGAAACAACTATGTGTTTGCAGCTTGCAGATCGGACACTAAGCTTTCCTAAAGGAATATTAAAGAACATGTGTGTCCGAGTTGGTACCTCGTACGCTCCAGCTGACTTCGTGGTGATAGAGACCGGGTCCGATGAGAGGTCACCAGTTATTCTGGGAAGGCCATTTCTGAACACCTCGGGAGCTGTCATCTACGCCAGCACTGCGAAGATCAACTTCAACATCAAGGGGAGGAAGGAGACGTTTTCCTTCAAGAACAAGATTACACAAATCCCAGAGCAACCCCAACATGAACCAAGGAAGAGGACCAACAGGAGGAACAAGCAGAACAAGAACAACCAAGGATGGACCGAATCAACTAAGATGGTCACTGCAGTTCAAGGAGGTCAAGATGGTCGACTCAAGTCGCCCTTCCTGAACAAGAAGGACGACCCAGGTATGCCAAGCATTGAGTGCTCAATCAATGGATACTCCTTTCAGAAGGCGCTCTGCGACACTGGATCAGGCGTCAACATAATGGCCACAATCACCTATCAGCTCTTGTACGGGACCATGCCCTTAAAACCAACATACACTCAGCTCCAGATGGCAGATCAGACATCCCGAAAGGTCGAAGGTATAGTAACCGATGTCCCTGTTAAAATTAATGATCATTTTGTCCATACAGACTTTCAGGTCATTGACATGGGAGACGACGAGTACGATCCACCCATCATCCTAGGAAGACCGTTCCTAGGCACCGTCAAAGCAATCATCTACATTGGAACCGGAGAAGTCCATATGCATTTCCCCTCTGAGAAGGTACGCCGCTACTTTAATGACCCTAACTATATAGTTGAAGATTCTAAGCAGGTCAGGACAAGAAGAAGGCGACGTAACCGTAACCAAAGGAGGCAAACCATCAAGGACGTATGGGCAGACTATGAAGGAGAGGTCATAAGGCCCGAGGATACACAACAGGAGACCGAAGCACCAAGTCGGGTATGGAAAGTGAAGACAGTTACACAAGAAGAGGAGGCGCTGCCGGAACCACCGTCTACGCCACCCAAATCCCAGGACAACTAAGAAGAAAAGAAGTCCTATTCAGAGGACTTAAAAACACCGAACGCCGTGCCAAGAGGTAAACTTGGTAGTTATCATTTTCCCTTTTATTATTGCTCAGTTAATCATGTTCATTCTGTCTAAAAAAATGTTGAAAACAGTAAGCCCCATGTGAGTATGCGAGTGGCATAAAACCCATAAGTACATTCACTGTGGTGGCATAAAAAAAATAATAATATATTTTTTCTGTTCTATAAAAATGAAAATAAAAATAGAGAGTGACATTTATCAAGGAAGCTCAAACATGATAAAGGCTAGATATTTATGCTAACACTTAATCAAGTTCCACGAAGCTTTGTTGTCTATTTGAGCTCCACAGAATTCAGGAAGACTAGCAGATGGAGGACATCCTAATCGTTGTCAGGGTGCTACCGACATTCAAATACACCTCTGCACCTGCTAGCTACATCAGAAGAGATTACGTCAAGATCCAGCTTGGGGGAGAGCACCCCCATTTATCCCGATAAGTATTTTTATCTACAGTTATACCTATGCTTTATTAAAATAAAAAGATGCATAATCATGAAAACCCAAATAAATATTTTGTGTTTATATATATTTGCTTAGTTTAATAAATAAATAAAGTAGCTATGCTAAACTGAATCTTGAAAATAAAACTCTAGCATGGATATGATGAATAGTTGCTCTGCCTAATTTTCAAATTTGTTCTCTCTCTAGTTTAGACATAACTGTTATAATTTAAAACTGGCTCTAAACCTGAACTAGTGGGAAGAGAACTTGATCTGAAGTCTAAGTTGTTAGCGGATATGATATGGGAAGGTTGAGCTGCTGTTTATCTGTTCCTAGAGATGCTAGAATTCTAGAGAATTTTATCTTTGAAAATCTTTAAAATGTTGCATGATGAGTTCCTGTATGATGAGAGTTTAAATTCCTACCACAGCCATATATACATGCTTGTTAGATTAAGAGCCGCATTTTTACTACTTACTGCTTATGGGCATTGAGTGTGGTCAAGCTGTGTAGACCCTTAGGAACTTGTCATGTGGTTAAAATCAAGATTCACTTGCACGTTCACTCATACATGCTGCTTCTACTCCAGAAGTACGCATCCACATATATCCACTCATTTCCATCTCCAGATTCACCCAAAATTATTCTACTCCTGACCCGGGAGAGAATAGCCAAAAACATTATCCCATTCCTGTTATTCCCTGTGAAGTTAATGCTCAAGTCATTTCTACTACCACTTGCTATATTTTCAAAAGAGGGAGATTGCTCTAAAAAAACGAGGAAATAAAAAGGAGCAAGTGCTCGGAACCTCGAAGAAAGAAAAAGTGAGACGAGAGGTAAAAATGGACAAGTGTCCGATAGTAGAATTAGGGGTACAAGATACCCACCTGAGAGAAAAAAAAAGAAGAGAAAATACAGAGCATCTCATTCCCCTCAAAAAGTTTTAAAAAGCAAGAAAGGTATGTATTCCCTCAAAAAGAGCATTAGACTTTTGTTATCACCATACACCACTCATTCACCACACATGCACATCTTGATTTGACTTATTGACTTGTTTCTCTGGATCCATGGTTTGACTATGCAATAAATGTTCTATGAGTATGTATACTGTATCTCCCACCTATGAGCTCCAGATATCAAAGCCTTATTAGAGTAGGGTGAGAGAGAAGGCAATGTCACTACGCCTTATACCATAAATACCACATACTTTGAGAGAGAAGGCATATACCATTACTGCCTTGGTAAGGATCCAGAAATACCACAAAAGAGAGATCTGAGAGAGTCATACAAGGAATCTCTGAGTTTTATTTGAAAAATTTGCAAAAACTCCAGAGCTATAGCTGATCAAGAATAAGAGACATGGCGTTTGACTAGACCGTTCTATCTTTTAACCACTCAAGATGCAGGTGACGGTTGCAAGCCCCATGGTGAAAGGTAAAATGAGTAAGTTTTAAGTCTTGACAGTTTACTCTAACTCAGGGATGAGACCTTATTTGAAAGCATATGTACCGTCAACGTTCAAAGGCGTTGCAGCAACTTCTGATCCATAATGAGTCTATCCTTGCTCAGGGACGAGCAAGAGGTAAGCTTGGGGGAGTTTGTTGACGGTCCTTAAGTACCAAATATAGTTATCAAATAAATAAAGAAAAGGATCCAAATGCAACCAACACCTAGACTTAGGGTTTTATCTGACAGAATTCCACGAGTTTTGGTGTTTATCTGTTTCTGCAGGGGGTTATCAGAAAATACGGAGGAAAGGCCCACACGTCGGGTTTACATAGAGATAATAACGTGTTCACCGATTTTCTATCATCTAGAAGACTCCAGAAGCCACAAGATCGAACGGGAGGCCGAACGGGCCCGGAGGCAGGGCGCCCGCCCTGCTCCCTAGGGCGCCCGCCCTGGCCTGAGAGCCAATCAGGCTCCGTCTCGCGGATTATGCTCCACCGACCTAAGGGATCAAGGAAAACCGTGCGATTAATGTCGGTTTGATCCGATGGCCCACGTTCACTTGAGGGGGCTATATAAGCAGGACCCCTGGCCCCTGGAGGAGGCACTCCCTCATTCTCAATTCCTCAAACCCTAATCTCAGGAGGAGAGTCTCTGATCAAGCCCTAGAGCCACCACATCAACTAGATCTCTAGTATAGCATAGCTACATAGGATTAGAACTAGAAGGAGTCAATCTTCGATTGGTTTCCGGATCTGTCAAGAGGATTCTTGGTAATTCCTTTACTGTTCTTCATTGTTCATCTTTGTTCTTCAATATTATGAATACAACTTTGTTCTATTTCAATATATTGATTATGACTATGCTCTACTTGTTTACGTTTACGATTATATTGTTCTTAGTTTATCATAGTTATACGCTTGGCTTAGTTAGATTGGAATTATATACATGTTTAGGATCGTATAGCGTTTATCCATCGGATCCATGGGTAAATGATAAATATTGTGTAGGCGTGGTGCTTAGACCATATTTATCTGCGATTGCACCTTATATGCCGAATCGTGGGGTGGTCCGCGATGGTGACAGCTTCGTTGGTTCTTATATAGTCCCCCTCCCGTGTGTAAGGCAGGCAGAGCAACATTATTACGGGGGAGTGATTGCTATGTTTCTCATCTTCCTTGATAATATCACTATGCATGGGCGTAGTCCTTTCTCTCAATGATTGCCAAGTGTGCTTGCACTAACTATGATATGCTAGACTTTATAGTTAAGAATAACTTAGGAAATATCCTTGTAGTTTGTCCTAATACCATGCTAATGACTTGCTAGAATATCTGTTGAGGTGCTTATCATTATTATATGTGGCTAGCTGATCAGATTAATTATCTTTGTCACCATTCATACTTTATCTATATTTTATGTGACACTTACCCCTGTATGCAAGAGATAGATGAATGCTCTCACTTATACATGCAATGATTGATACTCATTCCTATATTCCATTCCATAATCAACATTGATGTTAGTAATCCCTTCCCAGTGGTAAAAATATAAATAACGATACCTGGAATACTTCCCGGTTAAAATGCTACATCGGTATTAATCTGTGCGCTTGCAGATCTTATTTATTATTTATTTAGAAGAGCAGTTGCATATTTCAATACCGCGTCTCTCATGTCATGCTGGGGATGACAACTTGGCTTAAGTGGCATGAGGGGATAGGTTCAGCATTTTTGGCGCCGTTATCAGAATTAGAAAACTAAGTCTACTTTTGGTAATGACGTTAAGAATGCCCAACAGCTACACACAGAAGCACTTCACACATCAACATCAACTCGCTGGACTTCATCTCATTATGAGACGCTGGTTTGTATCTCAGTACCCCTCTCCTACATTTATCTCCTTAAAAATGAATGCCTAAAAGCCAATTCCTTCTTGTTAATAAAACCTGATGAACTCTAAAACATGACCCCAAGATTTGATCATGACTTTTCTTATGAGATTGGCTTGCATAATCTTTATTCCTTGTCTTACACTTAATGCTTGTGGGAACCTTACTCAATTAGGATAACATTACCTAAGTTGTTGTGAAGTGTGATATAGTGATGACAAGACTAGTCCTTTCTAATCAAGTATTTTGGAGACTTTTGTTTTGAACAAAATCTAAAACCATGGCTTCATAACTCCTATGGTATAAATGTCCTACTAGAGCCATAGGCAACACCATGACAAACCCAGATTTTCTTGCTGCTTAGATTTTGTTATGAGTTTTGTCAAATTGTGTGACCCCAGTGAGTGATGCACCATGCTTACATGATCAAGATCACATACACTCCACCCATATATGCTATACTCTTACACTGAGAGTAAGAAAAAACATGCTTTCCACACTTATGCTATGCTCTTACACTGAGAGCTAGTACATATATGCCTTTTTTACCTCTCCACAAACATTCCTTTCCACCTCTCCACAAACATGCCTTTCCATCTTTCCACAAAACAAAGACTCCGTGTATTTAAGATCTCTCTCCATTCTCCATACAAGTCTAAAAAAGAGACTTGGGCTATATGTTATGAAAAAGAGAGAAAGAGAGAGATGAAAAAAAGAGAGCTAGAAAAGATGATGAAAAGAGAGAGAGAGAAGAAAAAAGTGTCGAGCAAAAAAGAGAGAGAGGATGAGCATCAAAGATAGCCCATGATCTCAATCATCTAGATTTGGAGAGAGAATCTTTAAGGAGTTACCTTCCACTCATATCCACATACCTGCACTCTTGATCGTGTTTGTATGTTGTTTTCCTCTGTGGATCCATGCTTTGGCTTTACAATATAAACATTCTAAGTATGTCTTTTAAGTTTCCCTACCCAAAACTCCACATAAGCTATAGTTGTAGGGTCTTGAGGCAAAGTAAGATCTTGGTGAAGACACATACACAAATATCATTGAGTGATTTGAGAGAACCATATGAGGAGTAACATAGCTATGTTTTGTTTTGAAAAAATATTGTTAAAACTCCAATTTTACTTGAGAAGAAGGGATCTATGTCAGTCAGAACTGTTCCATTTCTCAACCGCCCAAGATGATGTTCCAGCCACTTCAAAACCCACAGGTATGAGTATGTGACTTTGAATATCTTTTGTGCTTGGATCATATCCTAAGAAAGTTATGTATCATATCCACCTGAATCTTGGCTCGGTCCTCTATCTTGTTCGAATCCTTTACATGGGATGAGCAAAGTTTTGGTGTGGGGGAGTTTGTTGATGGTCACTAACACCCGTTTTGACAATCAACATTTCACCTAAAAGCATGGAAAACCATCATCACATATGAAGATTTATGTTTAATTTTCACCTAGTTCCACTTGTACATGGAGATTTATTTGTATGCAGCAAATTTGAGCAAAAATAAGCAAAAAGGTGACAAATATGGACACATGGAGACAAATGTTCATGGCAGGAAGCCTTGGGACCACTTGGGCCCATCGGCTAGCCCCACTTGGGCATCGCCCGGCCCTCCACTTTGCCACATCACTAATCCATGGGAGATCCTCTAGAAGCTCTCCCATGCATTGATTTAAGTCGGTTTCAACGGATGGCCAAGATGGAGTTGACGCGGATCCACTGACCCACCGTCATACACTTGAAGGCTACAACCGACCTTGGAACCGCCTTACCAGCTAAATCTTTGCAGTGCTGCCTTCCCAACCGCCTTTGAGAGACAACCAAGGCCCTACAAATGAAAGGCGGTGATATCCAACATCGGGTGGCACCCCACCTAGGCCGCCCGGCGCCCAAGTTTCCTCCACCGACCTTCTACACTGCTTCTAGACACTATAAAAGGGGCAGCGGAGCTCGGTGGAGAGGCACACCATCTCATTCCATCACTCCAAGTGATGAGTAGTAGCTAGGCTAGCTCTTTAG
Organism: Saccharum hybrid cultivar R570; assembly: GCA_038087645.1. Classification (NCBI taxonomy): domain Eukaryota; kingdom Viridiplantae; phylum Streptophyta; class Magnoliopsida; order Poales; family Poaceae; genus Saccharum; species Saccharum hybrid cultivar. The sequence goes on along the minus strand of JAQSUU010000005.1, from coordinate 7,636,954 downwards.
CTCTTCTATTTAGAAGTAGAAGATAGGGAGAGAGTGAGGAGAAGCTTGGAGAAGGGCCGGAGTTGTCGGCATCCTCTCCACTTGTGCTTTGGCGGATGAAGCTCTTCTTCGAGTGAAGTCTGACATCTTCTATGTGGTAACTCTGCTCTTTTGCATTATTTAAGTATTATTTATATTATTGTGTTTACTGGTTTCATGGCTTGGTTAGAGTGTCTAGTCTCAATTCATCATGTACAGGATTAGAGTAGTGAGTCTATAGATTAAGTGTGGTGCTTAGGCTAAAGTTATCCTGTGTTTACGGCTAGGCCTCTGGATAGATTATGGTAGGTGGCAGGTGGTGACAGCCCTATCCATCCTTTGTATTCCACCATGATAAGTCTAGTTATTAAATCGTAGGGCTCGTGGTGCTGTTGTGCCTAATCAACCCTCTGGGTGAGGTTAGGGCAGGTACGCCCCGAAGTAAACAACCGTGATATAGTATTTCTTAGTCTTATCGTAGTTCAGAGAAACCACATATATCATATCTACCTATTATTTTGCCCTTGTTCTATTCCTTGGATAAACTTAGTTCTTAGTCTAGTTCACTTCGCGTTCCCCGTGGAAATACGATACCTTGGAATACTCCGGGTGAAAGCTACATTAACATCCATGCACTTGTGAATTTATCTGTTTGACATATCTAGTGTCAACACCTACCCCAAGCGTTTCTGGCCACCGACACACATCTCCAAGTATGACGGCGAGACCAACCTAGATCATTGGTTAGAGGACTTCGTCGTCTAGTATCTACCATTGCTTCTGTCAAGCTCGACCAGAGCTTGGCTCGAGCAGCTCGAGCCTAGCAGCATCCATTGCTGGGGCGATCTCCATTCAGTCCACATCGGCCACTTCCAAGGTACGTACACTCAGCCTGGGAACTCATGGGATCTCCGCAACTGTAGGCAAAGGTCCGAAGAGACCCTCTAGGAGTACATCTAGTGTTTCTCTAAGAAGCACAACGAGCTCCCCAGCATCGCCAATGCCGACGTCATCAACGCCTTCATCTGCAGCATGACTTGCGAGGCACTCGTCCACGCACTTGACCATGAGACCCCGTGCACAATGTGGGAGCTCCTAGATGTCACCACCTAGTAGGCCACCGGTGAGGAGGCAGTCTAGGCCACCTTTAGTGACAAAGCCAAGGCCGTTGGTTACCTCTGCGAAGGTGAGGGCGGCGATGACCCCGCCTTGTCCTAGTGACACCACGACAGGAGGAACAAGGATCATAAGCGTTGCGAGGAGGAGAGGATGGCCATGGTCGACCAAACTACTAGACCTCAACCTCATGGGTGGGGCACATAACCAGAACACTTCGAGAAGGTGCTCGAGGTCCTTGCCCATTCGACAGGGGGCAGGCAAAGCACCTTCTCGAGGATTATGCCACCATGAATGGCTACATTAGTGGCACCCTCGGCCAATAGAGCAAGGCCCAAAAGCTTACCCTAAAGGCCAGTGACCTGACAGGAGGCGCCCAAGAGGAAGACACCAAGTTCATCGAGGCCGAGCGCTGCCTCATGATCTTCGGGGGCTCCCACGCCTACGAATCCCGCCGATAGTGCCGCATCACAGAACAGGAGGTGAACACCGTTCACACCCTCACTGCCCCCATGTGGCTAAGATGGTCCTAGACGACCATCACCTTCGACCAGGAAGACCACCCGATTGTGTCCCCTATCTAGGGCGCTATCTGCTCATGGTCAGCCTGATCGTGGGCACCACGCGCCTCACTAAGGTGTTGATGGATAGGGGCAGTGGCCTCAACATACTCTGAGCCAGCACCCTGGACAAGATGGTCATCCCCCGCAGCAACCTATGCCCCAGCAAGGTGCCATTCTATGGGATCATTCCGAGGAAGGAAGCGTGCCCCTCGGGCTCATTCGGCTCAACGTCACCTTCGGCCACCGGACAACTTCCACAAGGAGCCACTCACCTTCAAGGTGGTTGACTTCCCTAGCATTTACCACGCTCCAGATGATCAGATGGCCCCGAGCCAGAGCCCAGACGCTCTCGATCATCCGGCTCACGGCAGGCTGCGATAAAAAAGGAGGGCACCTCTGGGCTCAACATCGGTGCCAAGCCTTTGCTCGAGTTGAAGACCTGTGTGACATAGATTCACGAAGGGATCAGCACCATCATCGCTCGGTCCTGACAGCCGAGCAATGCCCATCACATCAGAGAAGAAGGCCCCAAGCAGGGCACATCACCCTTGTTAGTGAAGTCCCCACCAAGGAGGGTTCGGTCACCAGAAGATCGAATTCAGCCCTTCATTGCCATCACGCCGAGTGAGTCCACGAAGGGGTCAAGGGCTCCTGATGAGATCCTAACATATGGGTATGTTAAGCCTCGGGTCCAATGGTTCCCAAACAAAGAAGACCCCCCCCCGACCAACCCCTCCTGGATCGCCCGAGGGCTCGGGGGCTATACCCATCGGGTACACTCGCGTGCACCCTCTGAAGAAGAAACCCTACCGAGCCTGACTATGACGCGGTCTCCGCTTGGGGCTCGGGGGCTTGTCCGAGCCCTGAGGCTCCCGATCTATGACAACACTCTGGCCCGGGTCTTGGCTCTTGCCCGGCCAACGACGCCAGCCAAGGCCTGGCACGTAAGAAGATGCGCCTCGAGCTACTTAGGCTCAGGGGCACCTAGGCACTACCCCTTGGGCATGGCATTGTCGGCCACTTTCCCGACAAGGTCACGTACAGGGCATGACATTAGAAGACAAAGCTTTCCCGCACCCTCTAGGGGCTCGGAGGCACCGAGGCCCACACGTCAGTCCCTGAAGCTGACCTCCTTCACCACTAAGAAAACTCTAGAAGGTCCACCTAGGGGAGGCCAGTCCAAGCCGACATAGCCTGACATGTAGAGTGTCAGAACAAAGCAACCGGACGATGCTCAAGGCTTCTTCGGCTTCACAACACTACCACGGTCCATGACGCGTTGCTGCAAGGCCCTCCTAGACTCTGGTTTATGTAGACCATAGACTAGTTCCCCCAAGCCACCTTGTAACTGACCTATCTCATTATATAAGGGATAAGGTCAGACCTAGGGGAGACGATCATCATAAGACAGATCATTCCACTCCATTCCATTCCTTGGCTTTTGCTTAGCACCGAGATCAAGGCAACCCAGAGAGGGGCACTGAGAGCTCCTCCACCGCATCCTGTCGTCTTCCTCCTCTCCAATGAGGGAAAGACTCCACTGGCAGCGAGGCAACCTTAGTATTAGCATCGAGCTAACCCCCTACCAAATCTCTCTACAACCCTATTGTAACCCCCAATTTTGGGTGCTTTTGAGTATAAGGATCATCAGCTGCTGGATGTAAGGCACCGATTGGCCCAAACTAGGATAAATTGTTGCGTCCTCTCTGTGATCTTGTGTTCTTGAGTCCACCTAAGCCACCAGAGACACATACTCTAACACCGACTCTAACAACAATGTTTGTCGCAGTTCTGACCCTGTGACAACAGTCCTCTACTGCGCACGATGCAGATCCGAAGGCTAGAGACGCCTTGTGTCGGTCTCTCTGTTCCATGAGATGTCCATCGCGAGCGAGAAGGGATCTGACGATCAGTCTAACCTCAGGTTGTGTTGACATTTGGTCTTTGTGGTGTGTTCGAATAGATGTATTTGCCCATGGCTTAGAAGCCGATGGTCCTAAATATTTATGATTGTAATGCATAAGCCTTTGAGTCTTCAGTGCATGCATTGTTCTTTTGATTTTTCTTTGTCATTGCCGCTGCTGGCTGTTTGACCGATTTGCCTTTGTGAGTCTCGGTGTGAAGAACTTTGCCTGAGTTTTGTGGCTCCTAGGTTATTGATGGATCTCACAAATCGTCCCACCCAGTTGGGCCCATCATCAAGTTGTTGGCGGGCTGTGGTGCGAGTTCGTGTTCATGTGCCGTGGCGTGTTCCACCGCAGTCGAGGATACTTTGGTCGTGGACTGGTTTGGCTTGGCTCTCACCCCGGGGAGACGGCACACTCGTCGTTTTGTCATTGGTCCTCCCTTCAGAGGAGCAGTCATCGGTAGCCTAGATGAAGCGACCTCGTTGTCTTGTGGGTGTTGTCATCCGGATGTGCACCGAGGTGCATGGTGTGTGAGCTCATCTATCGTGTCGCCACCTGCGTTCCTCTTGTCTAGACTAGAATGTGCTCCGTCTCCTCAAGCCTTGTGCGTGTGGGTGCGCGTTCTAGCTTGGGGGTTGGCCCATATGGCTAAACGTTGCGCAGCCCAATGGCACGATCAAAGCGTTAGGGATAGGTTGCAGATCCATTTCGATGCAAGAGGTAAACAAACATAAGGTACATGCCTCGTCTTTCCCCGTTCTGCCTATTTGGGCAGAGCGATGTTTTGTTTCCTTTCACTCCCGCGTGTGAGTGCCCGACTTCGCCTAGGAGCTGGTCCATGAGGCTTGGTTAGAATGGCACCTCGGTGCGTTCGAGAGATTGGGAATCAGCTCATCGATCTGTCCTGCCATGAGTACGGATGGAGAGGCTCGAAACAAGTCCTTTGTCTGATGACAAATGGTGTTCAGGCTTTACATATATATGATATGTGCTTAGCGTATTCATTTGTCATTCTGCCGTTCTTTCGCTTACTTCCTGTCTGAATTGGAATGTGCTTCATCCCCTTAGTCCCATGCTCGTGAATGCATGTTTCATCCTAGGGGCTGGCCTACGGGGCTAAAATGTGCGCAATCCGTCGGAGCGACAGGATGTCAAAGGTAGGTCACAGATCCGGCATGATTCAGAAAGGAAGCAAGAGGACGACGAACACTCTTCTTTTCCTTTGTTCTCTTCATCTTCAGTGTCTGAGTTCCCTGTTTCCTTTCAATCTCGTGCGCAGGTGCCTGGCCTTGCCTAAGAGCTAGTCCATGAGGTCTGCCCGGGGCGACCTTGGCATGAGCGAGGGATTAGGACGTGGATCACTTGCTCGTCGTGATGCAAGGAGAGGTTGGCAGAGATTAGAAGTGGGTCGCTGGGATGATGACAAACAGTGCTACACTGTGGATCACGTGCATGTGCCTATGTGTGCAACCTTCGCAGGTGAATCATGTCCGGCTGCTTGCGCAAGTCAGATCTATTTACTCAAGGATTCATGCGATACTAGGATTTGATGTATGGATGCCATGGTCTTTGGTTTGCTCTACATGTCGGCTCTGGTTCTAGCCCTCTAGTACTTATGGGTGAGCCTACATGTGTATGTGGATGTGCTTAGGCAGAGCGGCTAGGGTCAAAGCTGATGTAACTGACCGATGTGTCAAAAGCCGTCACAGATCTGGTCGTTGTTGCTCGGAGTGCAGCAAGCCCCCGAGCGCTTGTCTATGGTGAAGTCATTGCGATCTCTGGGTCACGAGCTAATGAGGATGCTTCTTCAGTGCTTGGAATGGTTGCAACCGGCGCGGGTCGATATCTTGGATGGCTTTGGGTCGACCTTTGCCAGCTCGACATCCTCAGCGGGCCTGCGAGCCCTCGAGGGTGACTTCTTCGAGTTCGGCCCACTGTGGCTTCTGCCCGGTGGGGCTCGTGTGTTCTGATGCTTGAGCCTTCGTAGCGTGACGACATCGTGGTCGTCACGTCCCCGCTTCTAGGTGCGGTTGCCGCTCCCGACGAGGAGCTAGCGTGAGCTGTCGATGCGGAAGCGGGGTCTAAGCGCCATGTGGTTTGGTTCACTCACCACGGCGCACGGTGCACTGAGGGAGCTCGCTTCCTCGGATGCACGTGCCTCCAAGTGATAGCTGACAGTTTGCTGAGGCATGATGGGCGGTTTGTTTGCCATGCGGGATTGAACCCTTGTTCTGGGCTTAGCTACGCGAGGCGTGGTTTCGGGTAGCCGCCTGATCACTAACGACGTCGCTGCGGGGCGGCAGGTAGTTTCGTCGTTCATGTGTGCCCTGACACATTGCACTCCATTGGTCGCAGGGACGCTGCTCGAGGCATGGTTTTGTCGCCGGACCCAAGCTTCCCACGTGGTTGGCCTAGACGGGGTAGAAGCTGGTGATGGGTGCTGACCCACTAGTGTGGATAACCTCGTGGTTTCCAAAAAGGATGTGGCTGGTTGAGGCCATTCCCTGGGTGAGTTCATATGAGCCATGGTCTTCTGACTTCCTGGATGGAAGATCTGGCCATGGTTGGTGATGAGTGAGGGTACGAGCCCCCTATGCAGGTGTACTCTGGGATGCTGCCACTGAGAGCAGTTCCAAGAGTGCATCCATCATAGACCATGGGGGTCCAGATCCCTAGAGTGGAGGTCTGGGATGCGGCTAAAGGCAACGCGTGCGCTAGCCCTCCGATGCTGGTGAACTCATAGTTTTCATGGCGGATGTGGTCACCGTGGGCCATTCCACTAGCGAGTCCTCCAGTAGTGGAAGGAGCCATCGCTTCCTACTCAACAATCGAGAGTGTGCGACTGTCCCCTACCTGGCGTGCCAACTGTCAGTGTTTTGTAAACCGGACTAGTAAACTTATACGATCGCCGCGCTGCTCTAGGAAGATGATAGTAGCATCCAAAAGACACGAGGATTTATAATGGTTCAGGCTAGAGGCCTACGTCCAGTCTCAGAGATGATCGAGTGCATGTTCCTCGCTTAAATGCTCTGAAGTTCTTACAATGCGGGTGCAAGAATGGTGGAAGAGGTAGGAGATCTAGAGCTAGGAGACGGGCTACCTGAAGGGAAGCTTTAGGAGCTCTTCTATGGTGTAAGAATGAATGAATGAGAGTTGGATGCCCAAGATGGGTACCCTGGCTGCCCTTATATAAAGTTTAGGGCCAAGGCATATACAAAGAAGAAGGTTCTCCTGACTGAAGGGTCGTGAGCCTAAGGGAGGTCCTAGCTAACTTGGCTTGCAAGCTATGTCGTCTTGTGGAGCACGTCTAGGTGTGGTTGTCATCATGATCTTTGTGGCCATGTCGTGGCATGGTGTGACGTGGTGCTACTATGCCGGCCGTAGCAGCACTACAGCCACGGTGGTGGTTCGCCAGCTATCCTGTGCGACATGGTCCTCACCGTGGTCTGCGTCATCGCCTTCTAGTTTCCTAGGGCGTTGTACAAGAGTTGATAACGGCCCCCAAGTCATCGATCACCTTGTTGGTTTGAAGAACTGAGGGCCACGATCTCGATCGCTGGGGTCATGGCACCCATCGATCTGGATGGCCTCTAAGTCAAGGCCTTCATTGTGGATCTCATCCCGTGGTGGGTAGAATCGTACATGCATCCTGTCGGACCGTATTTGGATGGTGGATCACCGTACTGGTTGTCACCACCGTGCGGTGTTGTCCTACCTGCACAGCATGGCGCAGGGATGGCGTCTTACCGGACCAAGGTGACCGCTGTCCTCTTGCGAGGTCAGTGTGGCATGCCTCCTCTTATCAGAGTAGACACATTTGGCGAGGCTTGACCTCTCCCCATTCCTCCCAAAGGTCGTGATGGCGAAGAGGTCGTGAGTCTTCTATTCGTTATGCAGCTGAGACAGAAGAAAGGGGTCGTGACTAACCCTGGCCTTGGCGTCTGGCCTGGTTTGCTTGGCTCAGCTGGGCCTCGGTCGTTTGGGCCTATTGGGTAAGAAATCGCTCAAGCATCATAATTGGAACACAAGACGAAGCTGTATTCATTTCATCCCCATACAACATGCGTCAGAGGGGGTATTTATAGGCCCTAGTCTTCGTACATGTACAAAATTACTATTTTACCCCTGACTTGAATTTTTACAACACTTTTTAACTACAAGGGGCGAAGTGGTTTTTTTTCTACTTCAGTCTTCTTATTCCCTTTTGGTCATTGTTCTCCTAGTGAGATAAGTCTTTTTGACTCAGCCAATTTCTGCTTAGCCTTTCTTCATCTTCGTTTGATAGCGAAGCCGACTTTATGCTAGTGAAGCTAAACTTTTGTCTTCGCTCCCATCTTGTTCTTTAAACTCTTATTTCTTGGCGAAGCTGGATCTTTTCTCGTGAAGTGGAGAAAACATCTTCGCTTTCCCTTTTTCCTGTAAACAAATACTATTACAAAGTTTCAGAGTTTTCTATCTCCAAAGTTTGGGGCTATGTTTTAGTGACGAAGTTAAATTCCCAACAGGGCCTTTGCTAGCTGATATATCGTTAACTAATTGGTGTCTTGAGGCACCCCGAGGTTATAACCCTGACAGAATGAGATAAAAAACAATTAGATTCTAAAATTAAATCCTATAGTCCAACTATCTACATAAAACCTATTGTTTGGATATTTTCCGTTATACAAAGACAATAATCACTATGAGAATAAGAGTTCTCATTTTTTTAATCTAGAATCTAGATTTTATATTCGCTATCTAGAATCTAGATCCTCACTATCAAAATGAGATCCAAACAAGCTCTAAAGAGGCTGGTCTCCAATGCAAAATTTCATTATGGGGCTTCATAAGCTACCCATAACATTAACACCCTGTTATGCAAACACTACTTCAGTAATACTTTTCAGCGAACGAATAGTGTTTTTCTCTCACAACAACAGTATAAGCATCGGCATAAGTTGCAATGCACTAGATTCAACAGAGTTAGTTTTTTTAAGGATATCACAGTTAGATAAAATGAAGCATAAGTCCTCAATGACAGTTTGAATATGTTTCACACGCTTGGTAACATTTTTCACCAAGTGTCATCAAGATCAAACCCATCTTTTCTCTCTCTTCAGAAATTTCTTGTGATATTGTTACATTTACAGATTTACTTATGTGGCATCTTATTCAATTAATGAGATTGAAACCTCTGAAACCTGGGAATGGCCTAATGCCCCTCATTAGTGTTCTTTGCATGACTATTTAAGAATCGTAGGCCTTGTTTAAATTTCGGATATAAAGTTTTGGGGTGTCACATCGGCTGTTACATCAGGGTGTTATATGGGAGTGTTCGGATAGTAATAATAAAACAAATTACAGAAGTCCTCAGTCCTCCGTGAGACGAATTTATTAAGCCTAATTAATCCGTCATTAGCATATGTTTATTGTAGCACCATATTATCAAATCATGGACTAATTAGGCTTAAAAGATTTGTCTCACAAATTTGACACGATCTGCACAATTAGTTACTTTTTAGTCTATATTTTATACCGCATGCATATGTCAAACATCTGATAGGATAGGGACTAAATTTTAGGAGGAGGAACTAAAAAAATACCATAGTTGTTTTTGTTGAAACAAATAATATACTAACTCATGAGGCGAGACTCTGGAAGCAAGTTGCGAATGATAAAACTTGATTGGTTTCAAAATTTGTCGGTCAAGTCTTTTATAGGCATTCATAAAAGTAGTGTGGTTAAAATTCGGCGTATTCATACCACAAAGAGATTACAAACAACCATGATTAAAAAATGTATTCACTATTCTAGTTCTATAAAATCGCAGGGATGTTTGGTTTCCTTGTTTTTTAAACACCTATCACATCAAATATTTAAATATATACATAGAGTGTTAAATATAAACTAATTACGAAACTAATTGCAAAGATTAAGATTAATTTATAAGACGAATCTATTAAACCTAATTAGTTTATTATTAGCATCCGAATACCCTATGATCAACCTTATGACCAACGACTGTTAAAATTTAACATGCGAACCAAACAGGAGCTAAAGATTGCCAACTAAAAGCACGTGTGCGTTTGGTAGGATGGGAAAAAAAATTCAGAGAACTCCGTTTTGTCCATTCTCAACAGTGGTAAACGGTGGCTTCACGTTGCTACTTCTTTAGATGTTACAGATATTTTGTCCGTTACTCTTATCGTTTTTTTCCCACGTTGCGCAATACTTTTTTTTCAACTTGGATTTTAGTTTGATGTCGATTTTGTCACAAATACTTACATTTTGTTGAAGTAGATGTCACATCATTGTGCAGATACTTTGCTACTCCCTCTGTCCCTTATTAGATGTCGTTTTCGGTTTTTGTGCCCACAAGTTTGACTCGATTTATATAAAATACGTGCAACATTTGTATCTCCAAATAAATTTATTAAAAAACTAGACTCAAAGACCTTTCCAATGATACTAATTATATACCATAAATATTAATATTTTTTAATATATATTTAATTAAAGTTGTTTCTCGGGAAGCGTAAAACGACAAGTATTTAGGGACGGAGGGAGTACTTGTGTGGAGTTTATTATTGTATTATCTTGTAGTATTTCCATTCCAATTGTCTCAAAAACTCGAGTTTTTTTTAATCTCAAAAATCCAGATTTCTGTCAGAAAAAGGACACGCTGCCGTGCCGCTAGCCCCACTTCTCACGCGTTCTCCATCTCCCCCATCCCTCTACTGCCGCCAGCCGCGACGAGATATGGATAGAGCGGCCGCGACAGCCGCAGGCATCATCGTCATGATCCCATCGCCCTCGCCTTCGCCTTTGTAGCACTGCCTCCTCGTCCACCGGCCCCCTATTTCTTCCCACTTGGGTTGCTAGATCGGATTGGATCCCGTCGGCCCGTTTCCTGGAGGAGAGATGGCCGAAATAGCCATTACTGTTGCGGCCGCCAACGGCACCCTCGGGACGTGCTCCGGCGTGTCTCCAACGGCGCCCGGCGGCCGCCGTGCTGCGGTTCTTGGTCGGTGGCGGCCTCTTGCGCCAGCCAACTTGAGGTGAGGGGATTGGCCATTGGCCAAGATTCAGTTTTTTGCCATCCCCTTTTCGCTGCACTAAACTCCGCGCCTTCGTTTACCATTTTTTTTTCTGCCATGCTAGGATGTTTCAAAGGTTGCAGTTGACTTGCAGAGAATATACGTTTGTTCGGTTGGGACTGTACAGTTTAGCTTCATTCTTGAATTTGCTAGAGCAACTTGAAGAGACTCTTTATATCCTTTCTAATCGCTAGGAATAGAGACTTTGGGAAAGAAAAAAATATCGTCCAACAGCTTCTTTAATTAATATAGTCATATGCTATTCCGGATTACTATCTACCCAAAGATTGAAAACGAGAATGACTCTGGAGTGCAAACAAGATATAGAAAAACTGTTGGAGACTGAAAAGATAGAAAGCGATTTTTATGCAAATAGCTCTCCAAATGATAATTTAGAGAGTGGGCCTTGGAGATGCTCTTAGTACAGGATGCTCATTCATTCACATCATGATGGCATGGCTTGTTTCTTGGATTCTTTGATTCTATTTGAGGCACAGACCGCAGAATATACTACTTGTTGCTCTGCTTAACCTAAAGGGGTTAAAGATTGCAAAACAGCTTTTGCTTGGGGTCATGTATGGATGATATATTGTGGCTAAGTGGCGGTGCTGATTGGCAAAACCACCAATGTGATCACGAGGCTGATATCTGTTATAGCTGTATGAGCTGTTCGATGTGTATCAACACATGCATGCCTGCTTTTCATTTCACAGTTTGAGTGAGGCTTGGAAGCCGCTTCCAAAAATTTCCTTACGCAATCATCATTCTTCCAAGCTTGTTTAACTTCTTAATTTTCTAGTTAATTACAGGAAAAATATATTAACTTAGTCTGAGAACAAAACACTCCAGCTATATGTCATTGAACTCCGTCCATATGATATTTTTATGTCAAGAATTTGACAACATATTATCTTGTTTGTGTCTGGCATCATGGATTTGACAGTTTCCATGGTCTACTCTTATGTGCTAATTTAAACATTCTACAGTTTGCTGAGTCCATTTGCAGCGGCAAGTAGGTATGCAACCGAAAGTTGGGGTTTCATTTATTAGTCTATCATATATTAAAAAAGCTGAAGTAAGAGTACACTTGTTTGTAGTATTTCGAAAATACTGCATGAATTTTCCTTTGGAGGCACCTAGTCTAGTTGCTTCAGAGTGCAATGATGTTAGTACTAACCTACTGTGTTGTTCCGTCTTACAGTGTCATAGCATAGAACTCCACTATGTTGCTTCTTTTTAGTTTGGAGTGTTTGTAACTGATCTTTTCCTATCTCCAGATTGTCCTCTCCAGCTGTGAGGGTTCCAAGGGCTACTTCTGCTGCGGCGGTTGAGGTACATAGCATAGGTTACCTAAAACATTGGGTGGACTTGCTTGTTCAACCGCGTATACTTTGGTTAGCAGGATTGGAGCAACACTGATATAGTCCCTATCCCGAAAGTTATAATAGATCAAGACTCAGATCCGGATGCAACTATTGTAGAAATAACCTTGGGCGATCGTCTTGGCGAGCTACTTGATACGGTATGTTGTTCACATAAAATTTTCAGTATATTCTCACCATTGACCAGATGATCTTTTTTTTTCTTCGAACGGACCATATGATCTTATTAACATCTCCCATATATTAGATCTACAAGAAATAAACTGACAAAATATGCTTTGTTTCACATGCAGATGAATGCCCTAAAGAACTTGGGGCTAAATGTCGTTAAAGCTAGTGTTTGTCTCGATTCTACTGGCAAGCATAACAAGTTTTCTATAACTAAAGCGTAAGTGAATCTTCTTTCCTATGATATTTCATCAGATATGTAAAACTTGACATGAGGAATCTCTCATATAAGTTTAGTCTCCTTGTACAACAGAATATGACATCTTTCTTCTTTGTACTTTCCTGCATCTATCAGTTCTTGCCAATGAGTGACAGGAATGCTCTACAGGTCCACTGGCCGTAAAATTGATGATCCAGAGTTGTTAGAAGCAATTCGACTGACGATCATTAACAACATGATAGTGTATCATCCGGTAACTATTTTAACTTTGTTTTTCCTTTTTCTTTTATAATTTACAATGATAATAATAATAAAATGTTGTTAATTTGGTGCCAGGAGTCCAGCAGTCAATTGGCTATGGGAGCAACTTTTGGGCCAGAAGCCCCTACAGAAGAGGTATTACCTAAACTATGTCATAGACTTGCATCTTCTAAATGCTTAAGATATGAACTGAAAACTTCTCAGTTCTCTATGGAGATCCATGAAACCATCTTATTTGTCTATATCTATCGCGAGAAAGAATTAGCACACAACGGTGTACAAAAGACACATTTCTTTAGTGTCTCCAAGTTAGCTGTTTATTTCCTTTTTGTCTCTGCTTCATTGCAAAACTTAATTGCATCAAATTTTCTTATCTGGGATCGCCTTATTGCTGGATCTGTTTATAGTAGAACAGACTTGATTGATCTTCCCATGGTACAAAAGTGATCAAATTGCTGCCAAGTGCAGCGTCAGAATTATGTGTCTGTTTTGGAGGCATGAAAACCTTCACTGAATATAAACATTGTTCACTTGTACATTGGTAGGTTGATGTGGACATAGCAACCCACATAGATATCTATGATGGCCCCGAAAGAAGGTATGCGTTTTTCTTACCTTGTGCATTATTCTTCAAATGTAAGGAAAATTATGCTCTTTTGTCATCAATCCAAAGGATTTGATTTCATCCAGCAAAAAGCAACATAAGAACATGTTCACAGAGTTTATATATGCCCTTTGAATAAAAAACACATTGCCTACACCTACTAGTTACATATATATATATACTGGGCTTTCCTTGCTTGTTCCATTGCTATTGTTTCATCAACATAAATGCTGGATATACGAAAATGCATACTCTAGCCTCTATAATATCAAACTGATTTGAATTTCTTTATTGTTCCATTTCAGCTTACTTGTGGTGGAAACAGCAGATCGTCCAGGGTTGTTGGTTGACCTTGTTAAGATCATCTCAGACATCAACATTAATGTTCAATCTGGAGAGTTTGATACTGAGGTGACAACAGTTTTACAAAGTGTCTGTTCATGCAAGGAACCATATTCATCTCCTTACATTTTATACTCTTGTAGGGGCTACTGGCTAAAGCAAAATTCCATGTCAGCTACAGGGGCAAACCACTGATGGAGGCTTTAAAACAGGTAGGCGTTCAATGCCCATTCTTGGGGTTTTCACTTTTTCCTGCACACCTAGATTCTCATAGAACTCATGTCAGCACCACATTCTGATTTATCTCATATGTTCAGGTTCTTTCTAATAGCTTGCGCTATTTCTTGAGGCGGCCGACAACAGAGGACGCCAGCTTCTAGCCAGATGACCATGAAGCCTCCCAACTTTCCTATGAGATGGGGTTCACATGAATTGGATACCATCATCAAAGCATTTGAGACACGTACAATAATTTGTTAAGATGGGGGAAGTATACTTGATGTTATGGCACCACCACTTGAAGTATTTTTTGTTCCAAAAAAAAGGCAGGGGAATCTGTTGTATCCAAGCATGTGATAACACGTTTGGTGGTAAATAAGATGGAACATTGTGGAGTGCCATTATCCTTCCCGTGTCTGGATGCAAATTTATACCATCCATTGTCAGATTAATGATGAAGTTACCAACAACAGTCTTGAGCTTAGAAGTCTGACAAAGTCATCGTGGATGAGATCAAATTCAGCAAAACTAAGAGCGTCATCTCTTTTTTTCGATAAATATTGCTATGCTATAAAAAAATGTTATATATGATAATAATAACTTGTTAAATTCTGATGAAACTACCTGTCTAAAAATCAATTCGAAGTGACGGACCCAACGCCACTGGCTGCCTACCCAGGCTACGACACGCTGCACGCATATGCTTCTTGTTCCTCGCCTGTTGCTTTCTTGCAGCGGGGGAAAGGAAGCCCAGCTCCACCGGCTTACATCTCAACGGATGGCATATGCGTGAAAAGTGTACTATGCAAAAAAAAAAAGATTTTTCGTCACATCAAATTTATGACACATGCATGAAGTACTAAATGTGGATAAAATCAAAAACTAATTGCACAGTTTGGTTGTACTTTGCGAGATGAACGTTTTGAGCCTAATTAGTCAATGGTTTGACAATTATCACCAAATATAAACGAAATGTTACAGTATCACTACAGTAAATTTGACGCTCCAAATTACCTCTCCTACAGTCCTCCTCGCTCCTCGGTCGGACGCGGACGTACCACGGTGGAGCAACCTTCCTTAGCCCGGAAGCACCATAACCAACTCCTATTCCAATTCCACCTCCCCGTCCAACCAAAACCCCCAACGCCACGCCACCACACCCCGCCCCGCCGCGCCGGCAAGCATTCCGTCAAACACCTCCCTAGCTCCTCCCCGTCGCCGCTCCCGTCACGCCTCCTCTCCGCGCCGCCCCTCTCCCCACGCGAGCCCCAACCGTCTCCTCCGTCCTATATATCCGCCACCTCGCCCCACCACACGCACACCTGACACCTCAACTAACTACCTGCTGACAAGATGGCCTCCTTCTCCGCCTCCCCGTCCGCGTCTGTGACCGAGCCTGCTGCAGCGACCGCGCCGGCGTCGGCTCCTGAGGGTAATCGTGATCCTCCAGCTACCGTCCTGCCGGCGGGCGAGGGGGGGCCCGAGATCGCCTTCTTCGACGTCGAGACCTCGGTGCCGCAGCGGGCGGGCCAGGGCTACGCGCTGCTCGAGTTCGGCGCCATCCTCGTCTGCCCGCGCAGGCTCGTCGAGGTCGCCTCCTACGCCACGCTCGTCCGCCCCGCCGACCCGGTCTCCGCGGTCTCGGCGGCCTCCGTGCGCTGCAACGGCATCACGAGGGACGCCGTGTCCGGGGCGCCGCCCTTCCGCGACGTCGCTGACGCCGTCTACAACCTCCTCAACGGTGAGCTTCTTTTTCCCCACGCCGTGACTCGCTCCCTTGTTCCGTTCCATCTTGTCTTCAGTTGCAATTGTTCATGGATCGATTCATTAATTAATTAGGGATACGAACCGCACATGGATAGAAATGGCCACATTCGTAATTCGTTGCATTGCTTTTATGGGTGTAGGGAACTGTTCTCATCCTAGCCACATGGACGAAAGTCAAGGAATGGCCTTGTTCTAATGAATGCTATAACTTACTTATAATTGATCTTCCTGTTCCTGGAATTGAAATCATGTTCAAGCATATAAGGGCGTGTTTGGATCCCATGGACTAACAACTAGTTGACTAAAGTTTAGCCCTTGAGGATCAAAACAGGTGGACTAGTGATTGGTCTAACAAATAGCCATAGCCCCAACTAGTTGTTAGTTTACTAGTCCATACAACCCAACTAGTTGGACTAATCACTAGTCCTAGTTCATCCAAACAGGCCCTAAGTTGTATATTGCATTTTCATTGCAAGTATAAACTAGGTGCTAATCAGACCATTGTGGTAGCTACTATTTGGTTTCATATAGAGGTCATAGAGTCAATTAGTCATTTCACTTTTGTCATTAGTTTGAAAGGAATCATTGAAGCATAAGCTACCTGATAGCATTATCTTTTTATGTACAAACCTAATCTTTTCATGAAGAAGCTGCACTGAAATAACTCTTCTGAACTTTTTGACAGGGCGGGTCTGGGCAGGGCACAACATTGTGAGGTTTGATTCTGCAAGAATAAGAGAGGCATTCGCTGAGATTGGTCGGTCACCTCCTCAACCCAAGGGGATGATCGACACCTTGCCCCTGCTTACCCAACGGTTTGGAAGGAGAGCAGGGGACATGAAGGTATACAACTATGTGTTGACTCAGAGTTAGCCTGTAGTTTAGAGAAGCGTGTTTTAGATTGAGTTCAGTAATAATGACAGTTCAATTTGTATCCTACTTAAAACTAACAACAATCTCTAGTGGAATTTTGTCTGTTCCTTCTAACATTGAAAGAGATATCTCATGTTCTGTCCTTGTCTGTTTACCTGCAGATGGCAAGCTTGGCAAATTACTTTGGCCTAGGGAGGCAAAGGCACAGGTTGGTATCATGCCAATCCTAGTGATATCAGGACATCTCAATTTTAATCACTTCTTTCAATGTCTACTTTTCATTTACACCTTTTCCCTTTTTTTAATATCAAACAAATATTCACCCTTTGAACCACACCAGTTTGTTGAAATTGGCTTGTAATCCTTTTAGCTTGTATTTGGTTACCCATTTTAGTTGGCACATCTTGTGTAACATAACACAAGATGCGCCAACTATAAGTGTAGACCTAGCTATACGATGAATTCGATTGGAGAATGTTGTCCTTCACAATTTTAAGTAAGCATCCATCCGTTCCAGGATGTCCAAAGCCATCCCTTCTAGGTTTGGGGATTCCCTCATCTGGATGGATTATTATCCAAAATATGACACAGCCTATGATGGTTCTTTCCTTTAGATAGATCATGCTGAATAGATGCCATAATTCTGTGGTGCATCAATATAACTCTGCTACCTGTTTGGATCAGCTATGGCTAATTATTAGCAAGGGCTAAAAATTAGCCATCTAACTATTAGCTCATGCATGTTTGGATCCCAGGCTAAAAGGTGCACATATCCCTAGCAATGAACTATTAGCCCTTGTTAGCTAGTTGTACTTGGCTAATGAACTAACAGCTAGCCAAGGGCTTGGCTAAAAATTAGCCCACCCATTAGCCCTCCTGTTTGGATGGACTAGAGCTTTTTTTAGCTGCTAGCTGTTGCCCATGGGATCAAACAGGTCTAACATGTCAAATCTCACCTGAAAAATTGCCTATCTGAGTATCTGACATGAATGTCTTCTGATAAAAATATTATTCAATAAAATCCAATTTCTGCAAAAACAAATCCAATGATTGTTGATAGGATATTAGTTAAAACTTACATGTTGAGGTTTCCCTTGCTTGCTTGATTTTATTTTGGCCTGCACAAAGCTGGACTGAATGATCTCCCACTAAATTTGTTGGTTATTTATCTACAGGAGTCTTGATGATGTTAGAATGAACCTTGAAGTTCTCAAATACTGTGCTACAGTTCTGTTCCTGGTATGTTTTCGTTAACATATTTTCCCCATGCCTGACTAATTTCATCAACTAGGCAGTCCCAGCCACATAAATCTGTGTTTTTTTTTTTGCTTTGCATTAAAGCACTGATGAAATTTTCTCCCCTACTGGCCTCCCATGTATTGAGGCATCTGAAGTGGGAAAAGGCCTCCCATGTATTGAGGCATCTGAAGTGGGAAAAGCTCAGTTCCTCAATCAATAATTGGTTTAGCTATTGGAATGTAGGTCTTATGTTAAAGATTTTTATTATGATACCATAGATGTTGTAGCTCAGTTCTGATGTTGCAGTTGTCGGTTTGGCGCAAATAATTTGCAATCTTGCAAGAAATTTATATAACTGATACCATAGCTCACATTCCATCGCACCTTGAATTACTATAGAAACTGTAGCCCTTGCAAAAAGTGAGCCGTATTGCTGCTGTGGTAATAATTTGAAAACTCCTGCTTCATATGGAAATTTGTACATCAGTTCTGATTCTTGCAGTTGTGAGTTTTCCACAAGTAATTTGAATTCAACTAGGAATTTACCACAACTCATGTCCAATTTTACAACTTGAATTACTGCATAAATAATACCCCTACAAAGATATGGAATCAGCATGTTGCTGCCATATATTTGTAGAGTTAATTGTTTGTTAAATGTTGAAGTTGATCTATTAGCTAAACCCCAAAGTTATTCTGACAGGAGGCAAGTCTTCCAGAGGTGCTCACTGTTGAAAATCTGGTTGAAGGTGCAACAACAAGGAGCCGAGCTAATGGTACTGCATCCCCTGATTTGCCAAAACCTGAAGCAAAGTCTCCACCGGATTCATCAAAAAGGCAACGGACAGTTTCTCCAGTTGAGTGTGTGATGCCTGAGGAAGGTAATCAAAGAACAAGTGATCCTTCTACCAACAGGGAATCTGTTGAGTTGGTATCCCACATTGAGGAGATGAAGCTAGATACCACCACGCATATGGATGCAAGTTCTAGTGGTTATTCTGGATTTCTTGAGCCACATGATGTTTCCATTGAATGTATTGAAATCTCAGTTGCTCCATTACACCAATTTGGCCGAAGGTCATCTATCCAGCACAGAGATTGCCCACTACAGCTTTGTTGTGCAGGCTTGAAAGTACAGTTTGGTGTCAGTACAAAGTTTCTTGATAACGCAGGGCGGCCAAAGATGAGCATAGTGGTTGAGATCCCTGAGAGTCTCAGTAAAGTTTTGGAATTCTGCGATGATCTTGCTAGGAAGTTATCCCAGGAATCTGGTAGCAGTTCTGAATGGAGACCCCTGATTAAGAAGTATGGATACGTTAATCGTCCAACTGTCCGCCTGAAGTGAGTTCTACTCTTTTCTTTGAATAATATTCTTTTCTTCCATTTTCTACCTTGGTGTGGTCATGATGTTTTCCTGAGCTCTAAGGATGGCCTTTCCGTGCAGCATCCCTACTATTTCAAACAGCGATGCTACGGCCTACTCAACTGATATATGCCAGAAAGAGCCTAGTGGCAGCACCCAGAAACTTGATTTCAGCAATGTAGCCACCACAGAATTGGACTCCCTGTTTGTTAAAGGGGGCAAGGTGGACGCATTCTTCTCACCGGAGCTATACGATTACCAGCAAAATGCTGGCATTCGGCTGGTTGCAAAGAGGCTGGTTGTACACTCGAATTAGCACCAGGCTCATTTATTATAAGTCTAGTGCTAGAAACTAACCCTTGCACTGATTTAGGGGCCTTTAGGCCACCTTATGTCTTTAACCAACTGTAGTTTGTAGATTATGCTGTGAATACGTGTAAGATCTAGCCACAAGCAGATATTGATGTTAAATTAGAATTCAAATGTTGCAAAAGGTTTTAACAGTCTGTGTATTCATTTGTGAATAGAATGCCCATTTGTTACTCTTTCTTCTCACTATATATTCTCATTTGCGCATTCCCTATACTGTACATCATGTGCACTATTCTGCTGGATTTTCATAGCTTGGTTTCTACCGGGAACATTTTTGTATCTTTGTCATCGACACATCATCATCATAAAACAAAATCGGTAATACTTTTATAATGGAGAGTAATTGGCGACATAGTAGCATTAGGGCACATCGCAAGCTTCCATGGACAAAATGTCCTTTAGATTATAATTTTAACAGGTAACTTCAGAGCGAACTCTGGAGCGCGAGATTTTCATCTGGCCTGACCAGTTGCACTTCAATCAATAAGCTGCTGCACCATGCACCTGTATATATAAAATAAAAATGAAGACAAATCTTACATCTTACACATATATACATACACGATTTGTGTTTATTATCAATGGTACTTCAGTAATCATGCATGCGAATAATCAGTAATCATACACGCGAATAATCGACGTAGCGTTGACAGAAAAAAGGGTTCTGCATGCTTCTTGTTGTTGTGATCGCATGAAATTACTTGTATTTGGTTCTCTCTCTCCCTCAAGCTTATTCTTAGGGTTTGGTCTCGATCTACAATTTTGTGGTGCTCCAAGGACAAGGAAGTGCCTCTACACCTTCATCTACCTCTTGGGAAGTGGGGTAATTAGCATATCTGAAATTGAAGTTCATTTTACTTTGATTTCGTAGCCTTCTATAGGTGTTGGAACCTCAAACGGTTTGCGTCCGAACTTCCAACAGGTGTCGGAAGTTTTGGCCCAAACTTCGGAACCTTCGACAGTTACTAATATGTTGTTTTCAAGTTTGTGTGAATTTGCTACATTGTATCTGCTGAGTTTGACTACATCAACAAGGCTCGGTTAGACCCGAGTAACAGCGCCACTAGTGGCACTGATACCGGTCCCACTTAAGGGTACAATTTCCTAACTATTATATAATGGTTTATTCTATTCATTTCAGTACTACTTCCCACTACATATGCTAGTTTATGAGAAATAGCATACTTATCGAATCGTGCATGTCATGATTTATATTCGGAACATAATCTATCAAATGCCTAACTTTCCAACACTTAATTCATCTCAATTTTACATATGCAGCAACAAACAACAGAGCATGGATATATAATATATATATAGCCAGGATTCATAGTCCTATGATGTATAAACCCATGTATTATTTCACATACATGAGAAATAGAAACGGAAACACTACTACATGGTCACCGACACATCATCATCATGAAAAAAAAACCGAGTACTTCGATATTGGAGAGTCACGGGCGACACAGCAGCATTAGGGCACATCGCTAGCTTCCATGGACAAAATGTCCTTTAAATTATAAATTTAGCAGGTACTTTAGAGCAAACTCTCCAGTGGGAGATTTATTTTGATCTGGCCTGACCAGTTGCACTTCAATAAACTGCTGCACCATGCACCTGTATATATAAAATAAAAATGAAGGCAAATCATACAAATTGCACATATATATACACGATACACGGTTTGTGTTTATTATCCATGGTCCTTTAGTAATCATATGTATGGTCGATTTCAAATACTCTGGAATACTGGAACAGCTGTGTAGTACATGGCATTGTGAGATGACTAGTTTGCACCTAAATTAAGTTTGTAACCTACTACATGCTCATGCTGCTACTTTCTAGCACTATTGGAGTAGCTGGTTGCTGGTAGAGGTCAATTGTAAAACAAAAATGTGTACTCAACAACTCAAATATTCTCTTTTTTTATTGTTCTTCTGCTTAACTATATTTGTTAAACAAAAAGTTTAGAAGCGGTTTACAAGAGGTAAATAAATGAAAAAAATAAGGAAATAATTTATTTTTCATTATGTTTTAGCAAAGGGTTAAGGACACTTATTAGAAGTGAAATATGGGTATAACACTGTGCTTTATTTAGCGAGTTGTACTTACCTATGTTGATATTTCTGGAGTGTAGAATATATGAATATCAAGCTCTTTTACGACATCAGTGATGCTGCTGTCGGTACTTTGGACATCATTGTACTTGATATTACCGTGTGCATTAGTAAATGTTCCGGTGCCACCCATAATGGACCACTGACCACCCGAGGGCCTGGGAGGGAGAGTGATCCCTAACACTTCGAGTGTGGATCCTGCAAAACTATTTCATGCATACAAGGGCCATATAACAATTATATTAATAACTGTATGAACAAAAAAACTAAAGAAGAAGATGCATATTAGGGATAGAAACACCCCAAGAAAAAAAGATTCCAATATTTCAGGATTCTCGACATCCATTAGCACCCCGTATTTACCATCCTCTAGCACATGTTGTACACACCGTTTTGTTGAAAAAAAGGGCTTCAAATGGCTGGTCCATTCGTCATCGATTTTATCAATTTGGATGTTATTCCATCCATTCCAATATATAGGTTGTCTTGGCTTTTAAAATACATATGTATCAAGACATAACCTATATCTAGGTCCACAGGAAAGCTATATAATTAGAAAAACTAAAATGACTTATAATTTGGGACGGATTGTTAGTAGTACATGGTTAAACTAGTGTCTTTTGGAGGACCTATCATAAGCATTGCAAATCACAACATGACCAAAGGAGAAGTTAAACATAGTGAGTTTTGACCGCTAATCTTATAACATAGAGCCAATTGCTAAAAAATCAATATCATCTTAGAGACGCTTTGAACAAAAATCTATTGATGCAAGTTTTATGCTGTAACCTTGTATGTAACTTGACTAATTGTCGGTCAATATTTATAAAGTTTGACTTTTTCTCTGGTCAAATATGATTATCATTTCTTATGGAGGAAGCAGTATCGTAAAGGCATGCTTCGGAACAGGATATCCCTTAGGATTTAGTTCACCTTATAAGAAGACCTATAGAGCAATCCTACATGTCTAAATTAAAAAATCCATCGTTGGTACATGAATGACCTTCCTATATCATGCATCAATCTCTCTATAACTGAACATTGTGGGGCTGGCGGTAGACATCCGAATATATAAATGTCCTCCAAAAAAAAACTGCTGCAATTTGCAAACATTATATTACTGGTCTCAGCATTGCATGTAATTTAAAGAAAACATATATACATCTTAATTACCTGCTGTCGTCCTGGAACACTATAATCTGAGAAGTGTACCAACTAGTGGTGGTTTGACCAGCCTGGAGATGGAAGCCTTGTACGCGTGCAACAATCATTTCATTCGGATTGGGTCCTATGGTTAGAAACCAGTCGTGAACATACATGGTGCCAAACCCAATAGGATGGGATGAAGCTATCGCACCTACTTCGTTAGGGTTTGAGACGTTTGGCCAGGCAGGGAACTGGTGTAGGTACATATGCACGCGAATCTCGTACTCTTGGGGACACATGCATGGATCTAGACCTGTTTTTTCAGCGGGGCTAGCAATTGCCAGGACTATTGCTGGGCAGAGGAACAGAAAAAGCAAGGTGAGAGAGGGAGTAGCCATTGTAATAAGGGATATGATTGGTGGCCAACTATGGCGAGGCGCTGGCCAGAGGGGTAGGGCTCGTGTTCTTTCTTCTTTGTGTGCTGTGAGATGTGAGATTAGAAGGGGCAAGAGGTGGTATTTATAGAGTACTCTTGGAGAGATGGAGTGCGTGGGAGAGGCAGCGAAATCATTTAGGCAAGAGCATATCTGATATTAGCTTGCCCCGTGACACACTCTATGCACCATGATTAAAGCACACACAGACAACACAATACTTTGTCTGCATAGTCTGATACACTTCAAGTGTTTAGCTTGTGGAATCAATCTATTCTATATGAGGTGATGTATTATAAATCCATTTTTCAATTTTAGTGAAATGACTTCATTTCCTATACTAAAACGAATGATTAACTTGTGAGGAATAATAAAGTGGTGATGAATCAATTCCATTCCACAAACCAAACAAAAAATTGAGAAATAAAATAATGAATTCTTTTTGTCTGCAGGCCCACCATTGTTTAATAACACTTGAACCTACCGATAGCATCTAACCCAATGCAACCCTAATTTTTTAGATGTTTTGTTCAGCCGTACATTTGACACTATGTTAGAAGGGATGTGAGGAGAGTGCGAGACTAAATTTCCTTAAATAAAATGAGAAATATATAGGAGAATATTTAGACATGAAAGCTCATTGTAGTAACTACTACTACTACTACTACTACTACTACTAATAATAATAATAATAATAATAATAATAATAATAATAATAATAATAATAATAATAATAATAATAATAATAATAATAATAATAATAATAATAATAATTTTAATATATTTTTGAGAATTCAGGTGGGGTGAAAAGTTTAGAAACGGGCAAGAGGTAACTAAAAAGAAGCAAATAAGGAAATACTTGTGTTTTTCATTATGTTTAGCAAAGGTTTAAGGACACTTATTAGAAGTAAAGTAGTATCGGTAAAACACTGCTTTATTTAGCTGTACATACCGCTGTTGATGTTTCTGGAGTGTACAATATATGAAGCCCTCTTACGTTATCAGTGATGCAAGCTCTCTTACGTTATCCGTGATGCTGGTCACGATACTTTGTACATCTTTGTACTTGATATTACCATGTGCATTAGTAAATGCTCCAGTGCCACCTATAATGGACCACTGGCCAATGGTGAGCCTGAACATCTTTTGTACTTGATATTACCATGTGCATTAGTAAATGCTCCAGTGCCACCCATGACGGACCACTGGCCAATGGTGGGCCTGGGACGAATGAGCCCTGGCACTTAAGTGTGGATCCTGCAAAACCATTTTATGCATACAAGTTCCATATAACAAATTTGTTGGTATGAACATAAAAGCCAAACAAAAATATGCATATTAGGGTAGAAACACCCTAGAAAAGTAATCGAGTCGAGAATCCTCATTTTAATTTGCCATCCTCTAGCACATTTTTTAGAAAAGGGAATATATTAATATTCCAGCTTCTGCATCGATCAATGCATATGGCTGTTCGTTATTACAATCTAGGAAGAAAAGGTTCAGTGTATCTCAAAAATAAAGTTTTGCGCCATAGCGTTAAAGAAGGATTAAAAAACCGATACTAGAGAGCAATTCTATTACTAAAACTCCAGCCATGTCTAACAAACACTTCCATCGCGGCTATCTCAATGGTCTTACAACCCATCTTCATAAAATGGCGATCCTCCTCCTCCTTCTGTAAAGAGACCAAAACCTGGTCCAGTAGGTCCCCTGAAGATAGCCTGCAAGTAAGATGGTGCTACAGTCTTGTTAAAAACTATATCATTTCTGCTTAGCCAAATTGTCCAACAAAATGCACTTGCACTCACAATAATCTGGGATTTCAGTTTCCTATTTATCCCTTCCAACCAGTCTGAGAAAATATTGTGTATACTAGTTGGCGGTGATAAATTAAAGGAAACATGAATAATTCTCCAAATAAACTTAGCAAACTGACAGTCAAAAAATAGGTGTTGAATAGACTCGTTCGAGGATGTAACACCCTAAAATTTGCCCCTTTTGAATTAGAGATAAATTGATTTAATTTTGAATTTTTGTGCTCATGAAATATGGGAAAATAATATTTTTCTTTAAACTAAATTTATCATAGGGTGTAGAAACATGTTTGAGCATTCATGCCTTTGCATTTGCTTTATTGAGGTGAGTGGTTTTGATCCAAAACTCAAAACAATTAGCTTTTGAAAATGTTTGAAAATAGCTTTGAAATAAAAGAAAAGGAAAAATAATTTAGAAAACTCTCCCTCTCTTTTGGCCCGAAGGCCCACTCTTCCTCTCCCCTTCCTGCTCCGCTTTCTTCCCCATTCCGCGGCCCAGCTCGCACTCAGGCCCAAGCCGCGCAAGGTGTGCTCCCCCTCCCGCAAGCCCAGTGGCCATGGGCTAGCCCAGCCACCGCACGCCCTCCTCTCTCCAAACCCGCCGGCCCAGGCCGAAGCCTGCGTGGACGCACCCCACCATCCACCCTCTCCGCTGGCTGATAGCCTGGCCCTGCGCCCCATGCCACTGCCACCCTGGGCCCGCATGTCAGTGGCATCCCCTACCTCCAGTTGTCCCCAAGCCGGACTCCTCCCGTGATGGAAATCCACCGCCATTGCCGTATCTTCCACGAATCCTAGGTGTGTGTGCCACGCCACCCGCCCCTTAAATAGCAAGCCCCTGTGTCCGCACCGCTGTACCCTAGCCCTAGCGCAAGCCGCCGCCTCCACCCGAGCTCATAGCGTGGCCTCAAACCCTAAGCCGCCACCGCTGCTCGATCTATTGCCCCGCAGCTTCACCGCCGCTCCGAACTATTTGCCGAGCCTTGCATCAAGGTAAGAAAGTCGCAGGTGCCGCATATGCCCTTTCTCTTGCTCCCTGTTGTGCATGTGTGCTCGCCGAAGTTTCGCCGCCGTACCTAAGCCGCTTAGGGCAGCGCTACGCCATTTCTGTGCCATCGCAGTCGTCCCCGACCCCCTATCTAAGCTTGTTGTCACCTTGGCTACCTCCCGATGCTCTTGGTTCGCCAAGCGGTGGCCGTAGGCCCTAAATTGATTCCGCCGGTGAGAAGCTCACCGCCGGCAATGGAGCTCCGCTGCGCCATCTTCTGTTTTTGGCCGGCCACATCCTCTCTCTCTCTCCCTCCCATCTATTCGCAGCCGCCCACCGCAAGATCAATGACCAAGGTTGACTGATACCGATTCGGCCGTGGCTTTTTGCTAAAGAGCCCCTCTAGTTTCCCATTTTCTAACTCACCTTCCCTAGTTTAGATTTAATCACGAATTCATTTATTTTAAACCGAAAATAGTTTGCTATATTTATAAAATTTCCATCCAAATCATGTTTTCAACATAACTCTTGCATTTTAGCTCCATTCTGACTCGTTCTAGTTTCGTTAGATTCGTAATGAGGTAACCTACGTGATCGCAACATCCTTTAACATGTTTTGTGCTTTTGAATAAAATATTAATTTGATTAATCTATATGTAATTAGTTTTCCAATTAAAAGCAACTTAGGCTTTTCACTTCGGTCTTTTTACAAATAAAATAAGGTTAGTCTTATGCTAGTTTTCTAATTCAAATATAACTTGACTTAATCCAATTTAGACATTTCTCTAAAATATCTTATATGATTTTATATAATTAAATCAAGCTTATGGTTTTCTTTCTTTTATAGAGCAAAATCTTCCGATAGCCGTTTCTTCTCAACCGTAGCTCTGTTTAACGTGATTTTTGCATCTACGTGTTCGTAGCGATGCATAGATTAGTTTTCAAACCTTTTCACTGATTAGTGTACTGTTCTAATTTACCTATGCTTATATGCTATGCATGTCTGTGTTTGGATGCTTATGTGGTGCTTCATGATCATGTCCAGTCGGTGAGCAATACGTTGGTGATCAAGAAGCAGTTTTTTTGGAGGTTACAAATCTATAGAAGAAGGATCTCAGTTTAATGCAAGTATAGCATGGGATCATCCTTGTTTTCTATTCACCTTTAATACACTTAATTCATGTGCATGTGTCTACCTTGTTGCCCTAAGGATATCCTAGCTTTTGTATCTTGTACCTTGACACCCGTGGGACATTGCATTAGGTAGTATTTATGCTAGTGCTCTAATTCAACAATCATGATCTTGTAACTTGACTAATGGTATATGCAATAAATGTTAAAATATGATTTTTAGCAACATGGAATAAGGGGCTAGAACATTATTTTTATGGTGCTTTGGATTCCTCTCCCTAAGGACTTATCTGTAAGTGATCATTGAGGACTTACAGTACAACTATGAGGGCTACATGGCTCTAGCTTTAGTCAAGTATGGGGACATTTTCTAGCTTGTTAGTGGTTACCGAAAGGTGTTAAGGAAAGCCTCGGTTCAAGAAT
Organism: Saccharum hybrid cultivar R570; assembly: GCA_038087645.1. Lineage (NCBI taxonomy): Eukaryota > Viridiplantae > Streptophyta > Magnoliopsida > Poales > Poaceae > Saccharum > Saccharum hybrid cultivar. The sequence goes on along the minus strand of JAQSUU010000005.1, from coordinate 7,609,408 downwards.
GGCTTCTTGTCTCTCAGAGTGTGTATAGCCTACGTGGAGTGTGCCACTTTGTTAGAGGGCCTCCATTTGCCTAGCTCTTTTTTGGTGGTCACTAATTTGTTAGGGAGAGTCTTTTGAAAGACTTCATAGTGAACCTTGCCAACCTTCCTTGGTAGTGGGTTAACGGGCTCGCGACCTCGAGCGAAAGGGCAAATCACGACTCATGGGTAAAGATGTATAACCTCTGCAGAGTGTCTTAAAACTGGTATATCAGTCATGCTCACGGTCACAAGCGACCTTGTACTCTTATAGAATAAATGATGAACACTGATGATAATGTTAATACTGATGATATTGATGCTCACTAATGATTATTGTTTCTTGCTATACATTATTCTCGTTTACATGATCATGAGGTTATTTGGGCTTATGATAAACTTGTTGCTACTTAATTTCTAAAAGATGACTCACTAAAAGCTATCGTAGTAAGCCCATGTCAAACCTTTTGAGCCTCATGAACCCCGTGTTATATTTGCTGAGTACGACATGTGCTCACTCTTGCTATTTCAACCACACCAGTTAGGCTTGTGATCAACCAGTCAGTTGTCCCTGTGGAGTTGGAGCTTTCGCATGAAGATCGGAGTATTTTTCCATTGTCTGCTATCTAAGGTTATATTCTTTGTATTAATACATAATATTATAAGTATTGTCTTCTGATAGTACCCCTTATTTGTTGCCATATGTGTGATTTGACTTCCTGGGCTCACATATGGTGTATATCTAGTTTTGTTCTTAAAACCAGGTGCTACAGAGGAACTGAAACAACATTTCCTATCTCCTTGCCACTGCCGTCGTGCTAAATTATCTTTGGTTCAAACTACTCCTTTGTACAAGTACCATATAAAGACTTTAATTTTGAGAGGTAGCTTTAGTTTCCAAATAAAAGTATTAAAAGGTAAAGCTTGTGTTTCTAAAAGAGCTCTATGCATCGATTTAACAGAAAACAACCCGTTCTGATGTAACCCCTACACAAAGCGGTCCCTCTGATTTATCAACTGTATATTTGCCACCATAGCCACTACATTGTGCCATGCTTGCAAGTTAACACCTGTTAGAGATCTCATGAAGGCTACATTTAACGGTATCGTAGACATCACTCATCATACAAATGAATTTTTCTTCTCACAATATTGTGAAGTGTAGGGAAGAGCGATTTTAGCGGGCGGGATCTTATCCACGAATCCTCCCAAAATCGCACTTGAGACCCATCACCTAGATCAAACTTGCCTAATGGGAGAAACTCCGTCTTGACCTTCATAAGGCCAGCCCAAAATTGAGAATCCCCGGGCATGTATTGAACCTAAGTCAGACTTTTATTCCTTAGGTATTTATTCCTAAGCAATTGCTGCCAAACCCTGTCACCATTTATTAATTTAAACAACCATTTGCTAAGGAGGCACTTATTGTGAATTTCTAGATTTAGGACTCCTAGCCCTCCTTGGTCTTTCAGAGTGCAAACTACCTCCCACTTAGTCAATCTATATTTTTTCTTATGATCATCACTCTGCCAAAAAAACCGCGATCTAAAGTAATCCAATTTCATCAAAACCCCCTTTCGGAATTTTAAAATGGATAACATGTACATAGGGAGACTACTCAAGATAGAGTAGATAAGAACGAGCCTTCCTCCGACTGACAACATCTTGCCCCTCCAACAATTAGTCTTTTTTTGAACCTTTCCTTAACATATTTCCAGTCCTTATTCAAAAGTTTTCTATGGTGCATAGGAATTCCTAGGTATCTGAATGGGAAAGATCCACATTGCATCCAAAAATTGGTGTATATTCAAGTTGATTGGCTTTGGCTGCCCCATAGCAGAACAACTCACTTTTATGGAAGTTGATCTTGAGTCCTGATAATTGTTCAAAAGCACAAAGCAGGAGCTTCATGTTTTTGGCTCTCTCTAGATCATTGTCCATAAAGATAATACTATTGTACGCATATTGGAGGACCGAAAGTCCCTCATCAACCAAATGTGGAACAACCCCTTTGATTTGTTCCGCCTCTTTAGGTCTTAAAATAAGAACGGCTAACATGTCTACCACTATATTAAACAAGATCAGGGATAGTGGATCCCCTTGACGCACTCCTTTTCTTGTTTGAAAATAATGGCCTACATTGTCATTAACCTTAACTGCAACACTCCCTCTAGAGATAACTTTTGAAATCCAGTCACACCAAGTTGGTGAGAAACCTTTCATTCGAAGAACTTGTTAAATGAAGGGCCACTTTAGCTTATCATAAGCCTTTTCAAAGTCTAGTTTTAAAATTACAGCTTCTTGTTTTTTCCTATGTAGCTCATGAATTGTTTCATGTAGAGTCACAACTCCTTCCATTATATAGCGACCTGGAATAAAGGCCGTTTGAGATGGTCCTATCAATTTATCTGCCACTTTCAATAGTCTACTGTTTAGTACTTTTGTACAAATCTTAAAACTTACATTTAGGAGGCAAATTGGTCTATATTGTTGTATCCGGACCGCATCAGAAACCTTTGGTAGTAAAGTAAGTACTCCAAAATTTAGACTATGAACAAGCAGACTCCCGGTATGGAATTCAAGAAACATGCTCATCAAATTCGGTTTTACGATCTCTGTTGACAGTAGTTAACATACATCAAGAACCATCAACCTACCTTGCATAAATAGTGAAAATAGATCAATATCATAGAGTAGGAGGTTATTACTAACAAATTCCATGAGTTTTGGTGAATTTGTGTTTCCAGCAGGATTTAATCAGAAGACTCGAAAGGAGGATCAAAACATCAAATAGAATCAAACTTAACTGCGATGAAAACTACTGTACAAGGTTCTATCAGAAGACACCACACCGCAGCAGACCCCGAGAGGATGACAGGTGGGGCCGACCGGCCCAACCTCCATGCCACCCGGTCCCCTGTGGGGCCCACTTGTCAGGAGCTTCCAGAATATTCCTCCACCACCTATTAGGATTGCATCTATGTCGTTCCTTAAGTCGGTTTGATCCAAGGGCTCATGTTGCACCCCTAGGGCTATATATACAGGCCTGCACCCCCTGGAGAGAAGCCAAGTCTGATCCTGAGAGCTGAAAGGCCAGAAACCCTAGTTCATATCTCCACCAGGATTTAGGGCTAGCAATCAAGAGAAGATTAGTCCTCCATAGGATCTAGTTTTGTATTAGAGATAGAGAGATAAAGTGAGAGAGTAGAGTTTTGCAGGAGTTCCGGCCTGTCGATGCTCTCTCTATGGCTGTACACTGGCGGATTCAAGTTCTACTGGAGCTTGCTTCTGAGATTTCTCTGGTAATCGACTTTTGATTCAAGTAAGCATCTTATTTATATTGTCCTTCAAGTTTATGACTCTCTTTTGAGTGCTTTAATCTTGGTGGCTCTAGATTAAAATAGTATTCATAGTGTAAGCGTTGTGCTTTGACTAGGGTTACTCGTAAATGCACCCTCATTTTTCAGATCGATGGTAGCTCACAAAGGTGACTTTTATAGCTTCGTTGAATCCTCTGTAGTCCACCTCCCGTTAATAGGACTAGCAGGAATTTGATCACTTTTAGGGAAGAAACTCTTAATTTGTTCCCTATAAGACATGTTACACGATAGAACAATAGAAGGCAAAGCTTACCGAGATTAGAACTAGACATACCTCAGTAGTCTCCTTTATATTCCTATTTTCTGACCTTGATTATGAGTTAGGTTAAGACTAAGACTTAGTTATTCTAACTAACTATTCCTTTGGGTTCGGTATTAAAACTAGGTTATTCTCGGTGAAGTGCTTTGTATTATACTTTTATCTTTTATCTTTATCTTTCTATCATGGATCCCTTATCCACCCTTCTCTACCAATACGGTGCACCCACGGGTACAAGCCTACAGCGAGCTAAATCTTCCAAACCTATCCTAGCACCTAGCTATGAGCTATGCCCGCGGTTAATCAATATGGTTTAGGATCAACCTTTTTCTGGCGAAGTAGATGAAAACCCCTATTCCCACCTACGTGAGTTTGAGCAGACCTGTGCATGTCTACACATTGAAGGCATGTCAGATGAGACCATAAGATGAAAGCTCTTTCCCTTCCCTTTGACGGGAGAAGCTAAACGTTGGCATAAGCTCACCATTGGGAATAGCCAAGGAGATTGGGGAGCACTGTGCTCTAGCTTTTGCTTAAAATTCTTCCCCACCTATAGGGTAGTTAAACTTTGTGAAGAGGTTCTAACTTTTAAACAAAAGAATAAAGAATCTCTAGGCAAGGCATGGGAATGCTTTAACACTCTTCTTAATTCTAGCCCTGACCTTACCATTCCAGAACCTATTCTTCTCTAGCACTTCTTCATGGGCCTTACTAGAAAAATCATAGAATCTCTTAATACAGCTGCAGGAGGTTCATTCATGCATGTCTCTGCTGAACAGGGGAGAAGCATTCTCACAAAAATCTTAGTAGACCTTCCTGAAGAAAAGAGAAGTTGTTAGAAGAAGAATCCCAATTAGCTGAACCTGAATCTTTATCAGAACCATCACCAACTTTAGCTATTCTAGATCTCGAACCACCGGGAAAGGAGAAAACTCCAATTTCAGATTTTATGCTTGAATTCGAGGATAAACTTTTTGTCAAATATGGAAATACCTTGAATTATCACGTAATGAGGAAACCTCAGCAGCCTAGAAAATCATCATCTGTAGAACCTTTAGACCCTTCTGAGGAAGCCTTCCGTAAAAAGACAACGAAAGACTTAGTGTCCATCATGAGTGATGAATGGTTTGAAGAATCAGAGCTTTCTCCTGAAGTAATTCGCTTAGACTCACCTTCTACTACCATTCATTGCCAAATCAACAAGGATTCTTTCGATGCCTTTTACAATCCGGTTGTGGGTGTCAATATCATGTCTTTGATTTTTGCTCATAATTTATTAAAAGGCATGCCATTAGCCCCAACAACCAAGTTGCTAAAAAGTCTTTTAGGACATATTGTCCCAACTTTTGGAATTCTTTGTGCCTTTCTTATCTTGGTAAATGGAACAAAAGTGCACTTGAATTTCTATATCTTTGATATTATGGAATTCGACCTATTGATAGGACAACCAATAGAAAGACTTATCCATTAAGGAAAAAAGGGAAAGTTAAACATAAAACTTGGAAAAAACTTTGATCTCTCTATGTCCATCACTCACTCTCTTAATGCTAAAATTGAGCCAATTCCCGAGCAAGACCCAATGGATAGAGTTAAGGTTGATCTCTTGATGACTTGATTGAACCCAACCTTGAAGATGATGCCCAGTTCTTCATCGATGAGGAAGAAGACGAAGGCCCCATAGAACCCGACCCTCTTGATGAATTGCTAGAACCACCTAAGCCCTCCATTGAGCTTAAACCCTTGCCTTCTGGTCTTAGATATGCTTTTCTCAATAATAATCAGGATTCTCCTATGATCATAAGTGATAAACTCTCTCAAAAAGAATCCTTACGCTTACTAACTGTCTTAGAAAAGCATCATTCTGCTTTTGGCTACTCACTCCAAGACCTTAAGGGAATCAGCCTTGCTCTTTGCACCCATCGCATCCCTACAGATCTAGATTCTATACCTTCTAGGGAGCCCCAGCATAGGCTTAACAATGTGATGAGAGAGGTTATTAAGAAAGAGGTCTTAAAACTCTTGCACGCCGGGATCATCTATCCTGTGCTACATAGTAAGTGGGTAAGCTCTGTTTAAGTTATGTCTAAAAAGGGAGGCATGATTGTTGTTAAAAATGAAAAGAATGAATTAATTCCCCAAAGAACCATCACTGGTTGGCGGATGTACATTGATTACCGAAAACTTAACAAGGCAACAAAGAAATATCACTTTTCGTTGCCCTTTATTGATGAAATGTTGGAGCGACTGGCGAACCACTCTTTCTTTTATTTTCTTGATGGGTATTCAGGTTATCACCAGATTCAGATACATCCAGATGATCAAAGCAAAACCACATTTACATGTCCATATGGAACATATGCTTATCGTAGAATATTTTTTGGATTATGTAATGCTCCTGCTTCTTTTCAAAGATGCATGATGTCTATATTTTCTAATATGATTGAAGAAATCATGGAAGATTTCATGGATGACTTTTCTGTTTATGGAAAACTTTTGATGATTGTCTTGAAAATTTAGATAAGGTTTTGCAAAGATGTGAAGAAAAGTACTTAGTCCTTAATTGGGGAAAATATCATTTCATGGCTAGAGAGGACATAGTGCTTGGAAACTTGGTGTCTGAAAGAGGGATTGAGGTAGATAGAACTAAAATTGAAGTAATTGAACAACTACCTCCACCTGTAAATATCAGAGGGATCCGAAGCTTTCTTGGTCATTATGGTTTTATCACCGGTTTATAAAATATTTTTCACACATTGCTAGACCACTAATAAATATTTTGGCTAAGGATATTCCCTTTGAATTTGATGATGCATGCTTAAAATCTTTTAATATTCTTAAGGAAACACTCATCTCTGCACCAATCATTCAACCCCCTGATTTCTCGCTACCTTTTGAAATCATGTGTGATGCTAGTGATTATGCTATGGGGGCAGTTTTGGGACAAACAAAAGATAGAAAGCATCATGCAATTGCTTATGCTAGCAAAACTCTAACAGGACCACAACTTAATTATGCAACAACTGAAAAAGAACTCCTGGCTATTGTTATTGCTATTGACAAGTTTATATCTTACTTAGTAGGAGCTAAGGTGATTGTTTATACTGATCATGCTGCTTTGAAATACCTGCTCACGAAGAAAGATGCTAAACCAAAGATTGATAAGATGGATTTTGTTACTCCAAGAATTTGATTTAGAAATAAAAGATAAAAAGGTAGTAGAAAATTTTGTTACCGATCACTTGTCTAGAATGCAGTTTGAGAATTCACAGGAACTACCCATCAATGATTCACTGAGGTATGACATGCTCTTCAAGATCACCAGATCAGACCCTTGGTACGTGAATATTGTCAATTTTATGGTTGTAGGTTATGTACCACTAGGGGAGAACAAGAGGAGGCTTGTCTACGAAAGTTGTCTCCACATATGGGATCCACTGTACCTCTTCAGAGTCTGCTCTGACGGCTTGCTCAGAAGATGTGTACTGGTGAAAGAAGGCATCAAGATCATTGAACGATGCCACTCATCACCATATGGAGGACATTATGGGGCATTCCGTGTAACACCTTAGGTGTTTAGCTTCCATAATTGCATTGTATTGCATAAGCATGAACATCCATCATCTCATTATGCTTTACTTGGTTTGCAACATTATTGGGTGTTTTAGGGTTTTGATTTGTTTCCAATAATGTGACCCTAGGATTTTTGTGTAACTAAGGGTTAGAGTGGCTGATTATATCCAACAATACCTTAATCTCACTTAGAGTAACTAATGGAGCAATGTTCATGTTGACCAAAATTACCAAAATGCCCTGCAATGTGTTGTTGATCAGCATTAGGCCCTATAATGCCTTAGTTTGACCAATTTAAAAGTCTAGCTTAGAGACCTTGCATGGAGGAGCACCCTTAATCAAAGTTGTAGGGAATTTCATGGGGAACAAAAGTCTCAATATGGCCATCTCATGAAAATGATTAGAACATGCTCAAAAATGGCCCATAAGTCAGCTAGAGGGGCTGCCCCATCACTTAGAAAATGTCTAAGTCTAGAAAGTGATCCTTCAGTTTGATGGTGGCCTACTTTGGGAGCTTGTAGTTTGCAAACCAGACCAAACCAGCCCCAACTCATATTGACACTTTTGTAGTACCCACTTAGCTCTACAATTTTGTCAACATCATCATCACCTAGTTCTAAATGGGTTAGGAGATATGGTGCTTGGAAAAATGGGTTTCAGTCGGTTAGTTAACTGAAACTCAGTTTCAGTTTTCGGGTACCTCACTTTAGGACGCTATATCTCAATAACTAAGCCGAACCAGCCCTGGAGCCAATTGACAAAGTTATAGGCCTCACGTAGCTCTACCAAATTGATGTTGTCGTCCTCTGCTAATTCGAGCTCATTTGCAAGTTAATCGACGTCAAAAATTCGCTGTCAGACCACCGTTGGGCTCCTTTTCAGACGAACAGACAGCAACGCTGTCGTGGCGACCGTGCAGAGCAAGGTGGCCGTGTGGCGCTCGCGCCCTGCTGTCGCCTCCACATCGCAAGCACATGCGCGGGCGTGAAGACGGAGCCGACACCTCAACCCCCACCACTCGCGCTTTGCCCCCTCCATTCCATCGTCCTCCTTCCCCGACGAGCAGCGCCACCCCAGACCTCACCGCGGCCGTGCGAGCTCACCACCGCACCGTAGCCTACCAAACCTCACCCACAGCTCCGCCTTAGACTCCTCGACATCCCCTACCCCTTGCTTGAGTCAATCTCATGGAGGTAAGGATGCATTGTTGATTCGTTTTCCACCCGGAGCTCACCGGAGCGTCACCGTCACCACGGTCCACCGTGGCCAGCTCACCTCCATCGTTCTCCTCCTTCCCTGACCCCGGTTCCCACTTCCTCAACCTGTGTGGATGCTTGTGGTTAGACGTTATCGCCGGAAACCGTCCATGCGAACCGGAACGGCCCGCGGGTGCGTCGCGCTCTGGCCGTGCCTGCCATGGCCGCCCATGGCAAGCCGCCACAGCTAGCCTCGTCATGACTGTCTCTGCCATCCCTAGTGCGCATGGGGATCTCCTTGAGCCGTAGTACGCCCTTGGATCATGTAGCCCCGTATCTCCTCGTAGTTCGTTGGGAACACTGGCCTCACCGGAGCGCTCTGTGCGCCGCCGCTGCTCGGTGCACATGGACCGGCCTCTCTGTCGCGCCACCATCCCTCTTGAGCACCTCATCTTCTCTGTCATCGCTCACTGTATTGTCGTTCGGGGTCACCGGAGATGACCGGAGCACGGCAGCCTACCTCCGTCGTCTGCCATGAACGACGGCGAGGTAGCTCCGGTGCAGTAGAGTTAGGGAAAAAGGGATGCCTAGATTCAGGTTGGCACGGGGAGCACGCTAGGGCGTCCATCTCCGTCGGGCGGGTCACCGGCGGCGAGATACGCCGGTCGGAGCTCATCCCCTGCTTGCTGTCGCTGAAGAGTGGGGCCAGCCTGTCGGCGCACGCGCACGGGCGGGAGCTGGAGCAGGCTGCGTGTGTTGGGCCGCGCCAACGGATTGGGCTGGCCCAGTAGCCGGTTTAGATTTTGTAAATCTTATTTCCTTATTTATTTCATAGTTCTGAATATTGTTTTGTAAAATTCATATCTTAAGCCATATAGCTCCAAATGAGGTGATTCTAATTGTGTTTCGTTCTAGATAAAGTTTAGTATTTAGAAAAAATATTAAATGTATATGTGATGTTTAGTTTCTGGGAGATTTAAATAGGTCTTTGAAATGTGTTTTAAAATGAATGCAAACTTGTTAAATGGATAACTTGAGTTGTAGTGTTCCAAAAATTATGAAATTTGGTGGGTATGCTATTTCATGCCTATACTAGCTCTGGTAAAAATTTGGGCACTAGTGCTTGAGTACTTTTCAAGTTATGATGATATCATGTTGTTTTAGGAAATACTTGAATGAATTTTAGTAAATTTTCTACATGTGCAATGTTCATATAAATTTTTGGAGAGTGTCCTGGTACCCTAAAGTGTTTAAGAAAAATATGAATTCTGTTGTTTGATACTTTTCAATGTGATTTGTTAATTATACAAAAATTAGCCTTTTTGGCTTGTGAATTTTGTTTAGGGAGTTTCTGTGAATGACTTTAGTTCAAATTTTTACAGTAGCCTCTTTTTGGGTTAGAGAGTCTCCTGTAATGTTTGTAGAATTTTATGAGCAGTTTACATATATGATTAAAATTCCACTTAATTGATTAAGTAAATTAAGAAAGGGGTGTAAATAAATATTCTAGGTGAGCACACCTTACTTTCTGGTGTTTTTGTGACCTATGTGAACTTTTGGTAACATTATTTTGGTCTTAGAGGAAGTTTGCCACACAAATAAATATTTAATCTTCACAATTCTAGGTTTTCTGGACAGTTGGTAGTATCTTTGGGGTTGACCCTTAATAAAGGTGTTTGCTGGAAAACTTGTGAATACCAAAGTTGTAGTAAACTTGATAAACTAGCTTGTGTCAAAATTTGGGGGCATTTGGCTTAGTAGTTTAGGAGGTATTGCTGTTTTAAGTGACTGTCCAGAAATGGTTGCTCTCTGTTTAGAGAGGACAGATTTCTGGAACTTTGGAAATTCGACCAGGAAAACTTAGGAATTAAGGGTTGAGGTCTGAAAATGATTTGTAGGGCATTTTATAAGCTTTCCAGATTGTCTTGGATCATATCTTTTGGAGTTAGGAATCTCCAGCTATGATAGAAACATTCAGCTGCTGTCCAGAATGTCTTGCCTTGATATTTGTGTTTGGATGTGGTAACTTAAGTAAAGTTGTTCTTGTGATTATTAGATGTTAGAGCCTTAACAGAGGAGGAACAACTATACCTTAGGTTGAGTAGATTAGGTGAGTACTTCTCTACCGGAGAGGAAATTTGTAGTTAATAATTGAAGTGATTTGAATAGAGCTTTAGCAGTGGTTGTAATGCATTTCATTCCGAGCATGTTGCATCCTTCATTATGCATCCATGAAATTTATTATGCACTCATGCAATAGGTGTTCCGGAGGGGGTGACTCTCCTCGAGTTCGAGCAAGCGATCCCGAAGGAAATCCAGGAGCAGCCGGAACAGCCAGAGGAACCAGCCGGCGACGAAGTTCCTGCAGGAGATCTGCCCGAGTGTCGTGATCACTGGCTATCTACCTTTCTGAAAGGCAAGCCCCGGTGTATGCTGAACCTATTGTTTTATACAGCAATCTTGAGTACTTTTAATTGTTTATTGCATTAAGTTGTAAGAGTTGTATGAAAACACTTGCTGCATTACACCTGTCCTTGCCCAGATATCATACTTAACCCTACATTAGGTTTAGGCACGTGTCAATGCTTAGCCCTGCATAGTCCGGTAGAAGTCGGGTGATTTCCGGTCATCCACGAGATGTAGGAATGGGTCACGAGTGGCTATATGGCTATCGTGGATGGAACCATGCCTTAAAATGAATTTGAGACCGGGCGAGAATTCGATAGTACAGCCGTAAGACACTTCACGTCTTGGGTGTGGAGCTATGCCCGTCTGAGTCGTTTAAGGACCGATTCGCTGTACGTCCTTGAGTCATGTTGAACGCAGTCTAACACTTAGTTGGCCGGATAAGTCGTTTCGACCGCGAAGCCGAGTAATGTGGTTCAGGCCGGGAATTGAATGGTAGGTTGCTTCTTGGAGGAGAGAAAGGATGTGCTTGGGGACATTGGCGTGAGACCAAGGGGGGGTTAGAGTCCCTATCACCTGGCAGAGTGTCGCCCTTGGGGTCGCGACATCATTCGGACCCGCGATTCCTGAATCATATGAAAAGGTGGCCTGTGCAACCCTGGCAGGGGTCTGCACGGTGAGTGTTAGAAATACCCCTCCAGCTGGATAGGAATTCAATTCGAATCGCCGTCGCTCCCGGTTATTGAGCACTTGACTTGAGCAGCGGCAACGTAGATCTCATTAATTGAACAGATGGTTAAGTGAATGATACAATGTTGCCACAATTTATACCTGCTATGGATATAATGTTAATAATTGTTTGATTATAATCAAGTGCATGTTTAGTACAGGTGCTAAGATAGATGACAGGTAAATGCTAAAAATAACTGCTAGTACAGGTTAAAAGAGTTTAAATTACTTATGCCTTTCTGCAAAATGTGATGTCAGCTAGCCTCTTGTGTAAGCCTTGCATAATTCTTGGTGTCATCTTATTTCTGGTTTTTGACGGGTAAGTCTAGTTGAGTACATTCCAGTACTCAGGGTTTATTCCCTCCTGTTGCAGATGATATGCTTTATCAAGGCTTCTGCAAGACCTTTCTCCACCCTGCGGGTGACGAAGACTAGATCACTAAGGCGTGATCATCCTTTATGTACTTTCCCTAATGCTTTTGCGGGACGTTGATCAGTAAGACTGGCAGTAGTATTTAAACAACTGGTGTGTGTTATGCTTCCGCTACTTTATGAACTTGGTTTGTAATAATTTGCGACTCCGGGTGTGTAAGCGTATTTCGGAACTACTTGTGAAATGTAACATATGATGTGTATGTTGAATGATGCGATCTTGGTTGTAAGCAAGTTGGTTTGAAATCCTTCGTGGTTTCAATTGACTACCGGGATTATATGGGCTCAAGTTCGAAAATTTGAGCGCTTCGGTGCTTGTTTTTGTACTTGTGCTCTTATAATTTGGTCGGTTCTGTTATAGCTGGTATCGGAGCATAATTCAACATTAAACACATCGTACGAGTATTTAAGAACAAAAGTATTTGTTTATGAAAAGGATTAAAACTCTAAAAATTATTTTTATAGGTATGCTAGTGATCACATCCCTTAGCCCAAATAAGGACTCTTAGGTGGCTTATTATAAAGACTAACTTGGGGGCCTTGTTTGTTTTTGTTTCGTCATCCATATGGCATGATATTGTATGGATGCCATCCACTTGGGTGGTAATGTATGGATCAATTGCCTCGACGCTCTGGTAAGTGTGAGTTGTGAGAGCATGACCGTCCAACCGGCGATCTAGGGGAGAGTAGCTTTGGTGACTTGCGTACTTACATGTTCAAACCATGTAATTATGCAAGCACTTAAATTGTGGGAATGTATATATCGGGTAGCTTTGATACTGAAGTATATACATCAGGGGATGTGTATATGGAAAGTATTTAATTTACTGCTTCCTTGTGTGCTTATATTGGGGAAACTGTTGGGCTGAAATGAGATTTTCTGCAGGTACACTAACAGCGTAACAAGTAGACCGATAGTTTCGCTTATATGAGAGAACGTATGTATGCCACCGCCTAGTGTTAGAACTTTAGGGTTCTACTAAGGTGAGAGGGCGTACGGAACGTGCATACATCATGTTTAATTATGTCATACATGTCATTTCACTCCCTCCTTAAGAATTTCAATAGTCCCGACTAAATTAAACTTCGTATCCCCTAAATTATCCTCACTTTAAGTCGTCTCTTGTTGCTACAGATGGCACGCACTAAGAGGACCGCTCGCAAGTCAACCAGAGGTAGGGTCCCTCGCCACCAGCTCGCTCCACGTGAGCCCCGCCCCGAGCCTACTGAGATGGAAAGGTTGAGGGCTGAGTTGGCCGAGGTGACTGCTGCTAGAAATGCGGCACAACAGCAACTGGAGCAGTGATCCATGACCGAGATCAGGAAACACTTGCGGTCCAGAGGTGAAATTTTTTTATTTTTAACACTTTTTAAAAACTATTTTAAATTTTAGCACCGAAAATATTTTTTTATATCTAACACTTTTGGCCTCTCCCCACGCGAGGGAGCGGCATTTGTACTTTGCCGCTCCCCACGTGGAGGAGCGGCAATGGTGATGACCTGGCATGGCTCGACACGTGGACTGGGGCTGCTGCTCCCCCCTAGAGGAGCGGCAAGGCTGCCGCTCCTTGATCTGGGGAGCGGCAAGGCTGCTGCTCCCCAGATCAAGGAGCGACAGCGGGGGGGGGGGGGCGTTTTTCTTTCGGCTGACGAGTCACAATACAACCATTCACATTCTCCGCGCGAGCAGCAGCGCCCGAACCATCCCCGCCCCCGCGCCAGCAAGCAGCAGCGCCCGGCCCCTCCCCGCAGCGGCAGCAGCAGCACCCGCGTGAACAGCGGCAGCAGCAGCGCCCGACCCCCCGAGCAACGGCAGCAGCAGCGCCCGGCCCCCTCGTGAAGTTAATATAGGAGATACAAATAGTTACTTAGGTTTTATAAATAGTTAGAATAGTATGTTTAGTTTAGATTAGAGAAGTTAGTATAGGTGATATAAATAGTTAGTTTAGTTAGTATAGTGTAGTTAATAAATTTAGTATATTTAGTTAGTTTGGACGATTTGATGAAGTTTCGCCGAATGGTTTTCAGATGGATTGTTGTGTCCGAGTTTATTTCGGAGGAATTGTTAGGAAGGAAGATGGTGAATTTCAGGATATGGAAGAGGAGTTGGAATGGTTCGATGAACCGCCGAGTTTCAATGACCTTTGTGTGCGTTTGAACGCAAAGTTTGGCTGTGATTTCATAATCAAGGGGAGATTTAACAGTGGGAAGACTCGGGCAAAATATGTCCTGATGCCTTTGCGGGACCTTGCCATTGGTCCCGCTACACTAGGGTCCTCGCAGGCTCGAACTCACCCATTGCTGAGGTGGTTGTGGAGAATGGGTACAGGTTGGGGGATGATCATCATGACGATGATGGAGGTGACAAAGGAGCAGTTCCATTCACATCTAGTCAGTTGTATATGGATGGTCAGTTGACGCAGGAGCAGTTGCATTCACATCCAGTGGGTTGTATAAATAACGACTTTGATGTGAGGGAGTTCGAACGTGAAGAGCAGGAGTAGGCGGAAGAGAACTGGTTCGGTCATGACGACCACCACGACGATGACGACGACGATGATGACGACGACGACGACGACGATGATGATAGAGCTGCCCATGCGACGCTGGTTCATGCTACAACGTCTGATGTTTCAGTTTCGGTGCTTCATGGCATGCCGACTCAGGGCAGGCTGGTCCATGATTTACCAGAGGGTGGTGCGCCGTATTTTGATTCATGGGGTAGGATCAGCGAAGCACAGCATTATGTTGCACCACCCCCTTACACAGAGGTAGAACTCATGCAATTGAGTCAGGGCAGTGTACCTTTAAGTGGTGGTCCGAACTACATGGATGTCAGCATGGTACATATGGCAGTTTGTGACACAGGTTTGCAGATGTGTGCAGAATCTCTGTATAACCATGAGCATGTAATCCTTTAGAAGGGCATGATATTCAATACAATGTCAGAGATGAAGCTCTTTCTTCAGGATTACGCTGTGTACCACCATAGGCCATACTTGGTGACTCATTCCGACAAGAACTTGAGGTACCACATTACCTGCAAAGCAGATTATCCATGCCAGTGGAGGCTTACTGCAAGGAAGAAAGCGAGTGATGGCAAATGGAGGATAAGTAAATTGGTCCAACCCCATTTATGCTTGGATAACAAGGGTAAAGAATATCATCCGCAGCTCACTGCACGTTACCTTGCTCGTCGTATATTGGGGCTCGTTGACAAGGATAATGATGTCTCGGTGTCTTATTTACAGCAGTCCATATATGAGCTTGTAAAGTATCATGTGAAGTATGGCAAGGCTTGGCGTGCAAAGCAAATTGCACTGGCGATCCGATGGGGTAGTTGGGAGGAGGCGTACAACCGACTTCCTCGAATACTGTCTGCAATGAATTACTACAACCATGGCATGAAATGGTTTGTGGACACCGGTGGGATGTTTTTGCAGAACTCGGGGAGTGCTACATCATGTTTTCTGGTCGTTTGCTCAGACGGAGCATGCTTTCTAGTTCTGTAGGCCAGTGGTCCTTGTTGATGGCACTTTCTTGACGGGAAAGTATAGGGGCACTTTGATGATGGCTGCTGCGGTTGATCCGGAGGACCAGATAGTACCAATGGCTTTTGCTTTGGCAGAGGGAGAGAACAATTCGTCGTGGTCATGGTTCATGCGGCTTCTACGTACCCAAGTGATTGGGGCATCACGCACTATATGTTTGATTTCGGATCGGCACGTAGGGATTCTCCACGCCACCAGTGAAGATATCGAAGGGTTCCTATCTTTGGTGCATAGATGGTGTATGTGTCATTTTGCAGCTAATTTCTGGTGGCGTCAGAGGAAGAAGGAGGTTAGTGACATGGTTAAGGCTCTATGTTGTGTGCGTACAGAGTACCAGTTCAAAGAGAAAATGAGAGAACTAGACAAAGTGCTGAACCAAGCCGCCAAGACTTTGTTACAGGACCAGATGGAACATAAGGAAAAGTGGGCACTAGCATACGACGAGGGTGGATTCAGGTACGGCATCATGACCACCAACTCGTCCGAGTCTTTCAACCGTGTGTTCACCGGAGTGCGCTCGTTGCCAGTGTCTGGGATTGTTGAGTTCTCTTTCATGAAGTGCAACGAATATTTTGTGAAGAGGTGGGAGCTCGCGCAGAGGAATATAAGGGAGGCAGGGGTGTGGGGAAAGGTAGCCACTCATTTTATTAAGGAGGGAGAGGAATTGGCCAAGCAGCAGATTGGTGAGCCATACGGACCTCACAGGCATATCTACAGTGTACGGGGGTTGGGTGGCACAAGCATAGGCGGGGAGCGTTACGGTGGCAGGAACTACCGTGTCGATTTAGACAAAGTTGAGTGCAGTTGTAACGTCCCTCAGATCATGCATGCCCCTTGCTCACATGATCATGGCCTGTAGGATGCGTGGATATAACTACTTGGCTTTGCCATATATGTCTCCTTTGTACCTCTGTTCGAACACCGTTCGGGTATGGGAGAAGAGCTTCGAGCCTTACCTCGACCCGTCACAGTGGCCCTCATATCATGGACCTGACTATGCGCCCAATCTGGCCCTGCAGAAGTTGAGCAAGGGCAGAAGGAAGAAGAAACGTCTGAAGGGGGATATGGATGCTATGAAAGGGTACGGGGATGACATGTACGGAGGGGGAGACTTCAACGAGACACGTGGCCGGAATTTGTGCTCGGTTTGCAAGCAACCGGGTCACAAGGCTAGCAGGCATAGAAGACCTAGACAACAGGTCTGTCCATATTAGTTTGTTAAGATAACCTAGTATATTTGTTCTTATTTGTACCATTATGTTTTGTTGTAACATAAGTTGTTATTCCTGTTGTCTAATTGTATGTTGCAATGTTCAGTTATTAATATTATTTGCACTAACTCTTTTTTTAATCTGAAACAGGATGGAGGAAGCTCATCCTCCGAGGTGGCATCCGCTCTACCCCCTCCTTGACTATGACTACGACAAGGACCACAGGGGGGCTCACATGGAGTACGGGCCTATGGACGAGCAGCTGCCCCTTCTGAAGCCGCACACACACACCTGGCAGCTCAGGTGGGATAAGCGTTACGCGCCGTACATACGGCATGCTGGTTTTCTCGAGCTTGTCCGCGTGGTCCGGGAAGGTCTTCCGCCCCTAAACCCCGCACTTCTTACTGCAGCTGTGGATAGGTAACTTATTTTTCTCCCTAA
Organism: Saccharum hybrid cultivar R570; assembly: GCA_038087645.1. NCBI lineage: Eukaryota > Viridiplantae > Streptophyta > Magnoliopsida > Poales > Poaceae > Saccharum > Saccharum hybrid cultivar. The sequence goes on along the minus strand of JAQSUU010000005.1, from coordinate 7,592,216 downwards.
CACAGTTGTAGAATGATATTTAAAGTATGTAACCATTTTTTTCCCTAACACAGGTGGAGGTCGGAGACCCACACTTTCCACCTTCCTTGCAGCAAGATGACAGTGACCCTGGAGGATGTGAAGGCAATACTTTGCCTTTGCATTGGTGGCAGTTGTGTGACTGGCGTCGTGGACAACGACGGTTGGAGGCAGAAGGTGTATGAGTTTTGTGGCCACTACCCAGATGACAACGAGGAAACTAAGAAGCATAAGTAAGCTACTTAATTGGTTCGCGTTGCTTTCATTGCAGCCTTTGTTTCAAATCGATGGCCTCTAATTATTATTTAAAATTTTAGGAAAACTTCCGGTGTCACGTCACAGTGGCTTATTGGGTGCTTCGATAACCTGGACCCAGATGCTGGGCCGGGTACCGTCGAGACATACACTCGGGTCTGGCTATGGCACTTCCTTGGTACGTTCTTGTTCCCCGACGCGTCGGGCAATGTCGTCAGCTGGATCTTCCTGGACATACTACGTCAGCCGTGGGAGAACATCGCCCTGTTTAGTTGGGGCAGCGCGGTCCTAGCGTGGACGTACAGGCAGTTGTGCGCTGCTTGCCGTCGCGGATCGGGCTACCCGTCGCTTGGTGGTTGCTCGTACCTGCTGCAGATCTGGATCTGGTACCGGTGGCCTGTCGGGCGGCCCAGAATGGACGCTTTGCCTGTAAGTAATGTACAATGAAACTAATTACATTAGCATTTCATGCGAAACTTTATTTAAGAAATGAATAATTCATTTTTGTGTACAAAGCAGGATTGGGAGCCCGAGGATACAATGCCTACAGTCTTGTGGGTTTGGAGCGGGGCAGAGCAGGTCACAGGGAATGCAGAGTGCAAGTACAGGGAGTACACCGACTTGCTTGACGTGCTAACACACATGCAGGTACGTTGGAGTCTTTCATGTGTGTGGTAATAGTTTATCTTGTCAATGTTAAAGGCTAACTGAATTGCCATTTGCTAGGTGTATTGGCAACCGTACGACGATCCCCAGCTACGAGCCCACTTGACTCCGAAGTGTTGGCAAGAGAACGACGAGTTTCGGTCCGACGTCGCGCTCATTTTCTTTCACGTGGTTGAGATGCACTATCCCATCAGGGTTTGCAGGCAGTTTGGCAAACGTACGGGCGTGCCACCACCTCTTTACTCCACGAGCAAGGAGCTGCACAGGTTGGTTAGGAAAATCATATTTTTGCATCAACTAATTTGGCATACGTACATCATTGCATTTATGTGCACTAACACCCTCTGTACTTGTTGCAGTGTGGACCGCAGGCTGAGGATGAAGCAGAAGGACTGGCGTGAGATACACGCAAAATACATCGAGAAATGGGAGAGAAGGGAGAAGCAACCGCTACAGGATGGCCCTCCACATGATCAACATACCTTCAACGAGTACCTACGGTGGCTTCACAGGTCGACCCGTGTGCATGTGAGGCAGCCGTACAAGGGGGGAGAACTTCCCGCGGACTCCGAGGACGACATCATCGCCGACGAATACGAAGAGGCGACTATGCGCGAGACGCAGCTACAGAGAGCCCCCCTTCAGAGATACGTGGTAAGATCCTGGATCCGTGCACTTTGGGTGGGGTGTATTCCAGTTTTAGTAAATTATAACGTCAAGGTGAAATCTCGTTTATGTATGCAGGCCAGACAATTGTCAATGATGTCCAACGAAGCAGCGTTTCAACTACACGATTGCAGAAACAAAGGGCGAGGCGCGCTTGAGACATTTGTGCACGTAAGCAACACGTTCAAAATATCCTATAATGTTCTATAGGTTCCTAAGGTTGTCCCAAATAATATGAGTCCACACATGTGTTTGCAAAAAATGAGCAGGAGTTTGAGGAAGCTAGCCCAGAAGTTGAGCTGCATGGACACTCCGTGGGAGCCGCCAACAAACCCTCCGCGTTCCCAGAGCACAGCTTTGGCTTCTCTGAGGACTCCTGCTGGCTCTTCGGACCCCGTCACGGGGTCCACCTCCGATGCACGTACACCACCACACTGCCCCGACAAGGCCCCAGTTGAGGTAGAGGACTATGAGGACGACGACTTAGAGTCGTCCGACGAGGACGAGGCACCCGGCTTCGGCATACCCCAGCACAACCACCCTACACAGCAGGGCCCTTCCCACCTCGGTCCTTTCCAGTAGGGCTTCTTCCGACAGGGTCCTATGCAGCAGGGCTTTTCCCAGCCAGTCCCGTACCAGCAGGGCTCTATCCACCTCGGTCCTTTCCAGCAGGGCAACTTTCAGAACGTACCTTTCTAGCAAAGCCCCTACCAGCATAGCCCGTACCAGCCCAGCCTATACCAGCACACCCCGTACCAGCACGTCCCGTGCCAGCCCAGCCCGTACCAGCACACCCCGTACCAGCACATCCCGTCCCAGCACACCCCAGTGGATCCTTCACAGCACCAGGAGATTGGCATGTCGCAGCTCTTTGATGCCCCGTTTGGAACCCAAGGAGACGAACAGGTAAAACTAAATAAGCAAATTTTCTTATTTGCCTAACCCATGTTACGTAAGAATACCACAATCTAACACCGATTTGTCTTTTATCTTATCAGGGGCCGACCTATGTACAGGGGACCAGCCATGCGTAGGGGCAAGGACGGCAGCACCGTCATCGGGACCACACGGACGTTGGCTACACCCCCAACGTGGTGCCTACCAATCCAAAGAGACGGAGGCGGCCGAGGGAGCCTTACACTCCTGGGACATAGAGTGCATGTAGACTTGGTCATTTTCATTGCAGGATGAAGTTGGAGACCGTTTGTTGCACTCTATGTCGCCATTTATGTATCCAAGTCATTTGTTGAACTTATGTGTCCTAGCAGTGTGTCGAAATAATTTGCAACTACATGTATTTGGAACTAATGGATTTGAGCTTGTAATATGATGTTTTATGTGTTCCAGTGAACTTATAATGTGCAACTTATAATGTGCTTTGATCAGTAACCTCGACCACATGTACTTGTTTATAATACTAGGTCATGTTGGAAAGTCACATGTTGGAAATAAAATACTTACACGATCGAGGAAAACAGTAGGCACATGGTACACACTTATTACAAGGTTCAACAGTTGCACTACCACTTGCTCCAACATAAACATAGTTCAAACTAAAACACTGATATTAACGAACTAAACAATGACATGTTGCAAACTAAACCTAACATGCCTAATAATGGTACCACATATTCAACTGAGTTGCACCTTCCCCATAGTAACCTCCTATTGACGGCGGCAGTGGCGGTGGCGGTGGCGGCGGAGAAGGAGGCCTGTGCTTCTTATGGTACGGGCACTGACAGTTTGGATTGTTGCATACTGGCTCCTCTGCATCGTTGATGCTGTCGTCCTCCGACATGTCCCTATTACCACTTCTAGGGCCATACTCTAGATCAAAGACGCGTCCCTGTAGATATGTGATGTATTGTTGATGGGGATAGATAGGAGGAGGATCGACCCATCGAGTGAACCCACAGTTTTCTAGGCAGCTTGAATCCTGAAAATGCATCTACCAATAAGTACTTCTACAAACCAAATGCAAATTAGAAAAAATGAGAGTTAAAAGGAAATACAAATCCTCGCGGGCATCTGAAGAAACGATGGCCTCCACCGTCACAGTCGTTGTACATCTGCACGACGCAATCCTCACTGTGGCGACATTTTGGCCAATCTTCCGTGCGGTTGTCGTATGATCTAAGAGGTCTCTCGCGGGTGAAGTCACTCTTGCTCTCCAAAGGAAATTGTTCTATAGGTTCCTCAAAAGAATCAGGACCCAGAGAACCCTCCCACACAATCGGATGTCCCTTCCTCACTCCCTTTCCTCTACCTCTGCTCGACGAACTTCTGCCCGACATTTGAACTACGGCGTTGTGATGGCAGTGAGGGGGGGAGAGGGGGGGCGGCGCCAAAACGACGAATGACAACATCTCAAGAGGAGAAGAGAATAAAAGGCGTCCTGCGCCTTCCACTCCTTGATCTGAGGAGCGGCAATTGTGCTGACCTGGCATCGCTGGCACCTGTACTGGGGCTGCCGCTCCCCCCTGGAGGAGCGACAGGCTTGTCGCTCCCTGATCTGGGGAGCGGCAGCCTTGTCGCTCCTCCAAGGGGGAGCGGCAGCCCCAGTCCACGTGTCGAGCCATGCCAGGTCATCACCATTGCCGCTCCTCCATGTGGGGAGCGGCAAAGTACAAATGCCGCTCCCTCGCGTGGGGAGCGGCCAAAAGTGTTAGATATAAAAAAATATTTTCGGTGCTAAAATTAAAAATAGTTTTTAAAAAGTGTTAAAAATAAAAAAATTCTCCAGAGGTTGACAGTAGCCAATCGCAACTGTCAACGCATGCTGGTCCATGTGATGAACCAGAGGGATGAAGCCTGGCACGAGGAGAACATCCTAAGAGCTCGTCAGGTGGAGCTTGAGCAACAGTTGGAGAATGCAGAAGAATACAATGACAATCTTCATGAAGAAGTGCACCGCTTGAACAACCAGCTCAATCCTCTGCTGCCTCAGGACAATAACGCGGATGAGGAGATGGGTTCAGGAGTCTTCATGGCTGAAGATGATGATGAGGTGGAGGTCAATGGGCCACAGGATGCCCCACTAGAAGAAGAACCAGAAGAAGAAGAAGATGAGGAGTTAGAGCCTGTTAGCGACGAGGATGGCGGGGAGATCCTTGACACCGACTCCGAGGACGATGCTTAGCGTAGTCATCACGTAGCTACGATGTTAGAATCATCTTTTGTGCCCTCCCTGTGTTGGAGTGAGGCTTTGTAATAACTTGGCTTTTGGGATGTAAGGTTGAACCCTATGTTTTCCTGGATGTTTAGTGTGAACCTGTTAATTTCGATCACAAATGGATGTCTTATTGTGTTGCGTTCGATGATGGTGTCACGATTAGCACCCTTCGGTGCCACGACGAAACCAAGGGCCTCCTGTGGCGCGCGACATAAGGCTGTGCTGCTTGGCACGCGCTGGTGTCGAGGTGGCTAGTCATGATCCACCATGGAACACTACCATTGAGAAGTCTCTTTGTGGTCAGTTTGAAGTAGCCTTTCTCATTCGATTAGAAGTTTTGGATCGAATCCGAGTACCCGTATGGAAGGTCGAAAGTCACGTAGATATTAAAGTAAAAGGTTCAGTCCCTGCTGTGCTCCCTGTGAGTGGGCCTTTTATCAAAATACATCTTGTTGGATGCCCATGCATGATTGCGTCAATTGATGCGCTTGAATGGATTGTGCGGTTATGATGAATTATTGTGCCTTGATTCTTTGTGAAGTCATTTTCATGAAGTCAGTTTGACATATTTACAATAATTCATCTACAAATTCCCACATCGTCAGTGCTCATTGGCTATGCATTTTGCAGATGTCGTACAACCTCCGTCGGGGTCGTGGCGTTGAGGATGAGGAACAGCCACGCCCTCCGCCACCACCTACCCCGGCTGAGCTGATGCAGACCGTGGTGGAAGGGTAGCGCATGCTGGCAGATGCTATGCGCCAGCTTGCCAACCGGGAGGCTCGTCATGGCCACCAGGGCCTGGAACCCAATCAATATAGTGATTTCAAGGACTTTTTTGACACTAAGCCCCCGCTCTTTAAGGAGGCGGAGGAACTGCTGCAAGCCGATGAGTGGTTGAACACTATTGAGCAGAAGTTCCGTCTGCTTCGCTTGACTGATGAGCTAAAGACTGAATATGCTTCTCATCAACTGCATGGTCCAGCGGGTATTTGGTGGAGCCACTACCGTTCCATATTGCCTGCAAATGTCTCGGTTGCTTGGGACCAGTTCAAAGCAGCATTCTGCGGGAATTACATTCCTCCAGGTCCTATGGCTATCAAGCACACATAATTCATGAGGCTGTCGTAGGGTAATAAAAGTTTGACTGAATATCTGCAATCTTTCAACAATCTGGCAAGGTATGCAACCGAGTTTGTGGATACCAATGCTAAGAAAATTGCTAGCTTTAAAAGGGGCCTTGGCCCAAAGCTGATGAAGACCATGGGCACTAGCAAGTGTACTACCTTCAATAATTTTATCAGTGATGCTTTGACTCAAGAAAACAATAATGCTATTTATTCTGCCTCTAAGAGCCACAAAAGGGCCCTTGAGGCGAGTGCTTCGCAGTCTTGGACTCCAGCTGCACCGAGGGCTTCCCCTCGCCCACCTGCCCTGAATGCCAAGTTCCGTCCACCATAGAAGAAGTCTGCTGCTAAAATGGGGTTTCGCAAGGCATATACAGTCGCTCTGCCAAAGGGTAATTCTGGTCAGAGCAGCCCCAGTGTTCCTCCCAGCAACATGCCTTGCTAGAACTGCAACAAGCCAGGCCATTGGTCTAGGAACTGTCCTTAAACTAAGAAGAATGTCAATCAAGGTGGCCGTCAGGGGCATGCTCATTATAACAGTATTGAGGAAATCCCATCGGGTGAGGTTGTCACCGCTGGTAAGTTCCTAGTTGACCAACATCCTGCAGTGGTACTATTTGATTCAGGTGCTTCACATTCCTTTATCAGTCCTAAGTTTGCATCAAAGTTTGCACATAAATTACATACTGTTGAAGGTGGGGGTTATTGCATTAGTGCGGCAAGTGGGAATATTTCCACAAATAAAGTAGTGGGGAATCTTGAGTTTGAGATAGAAGGGCGAAAGTACTCGCTTGCCTTAGTGGTTTTGCCTAGTTTAGGCATAGATATTATTTTGGGCATGAATTGGATGAGTCAGAATGGGGTACTCATTGATACATCCACCCGGGTAGTTATGCTTAGAGATCCTACAGATCAACAGGGTTTTCTAGTGCAACTTCCCAGAAAAATTGATTTGTCTGGTGAAGTTCATGCGGTGCAAGCAAAGGCGTTAGCTGAAATTCCCGTAGTGAGTGAGTTTCCTGATGTTTTCCCCGATGATTTGCCGAGACTTCCTCCGGATCGGGATGTGGAATTTAAAATCGAGTTGTTGCCTGGCACGGCACCCATCTCTAGGAGACCTTATAGGATGCCTCCGAATGAGCTAGCTGAACTTAAGGTGCAGTTGAATGAACTTTTGAAGAAGGGGCTGATTTATCCTAGTTCATCTCCGTGGGGATGCCCTGCTATCTTTGTGAAGAAGAAGGATCAGTCATTGCGGATGTGTGTAGATTATGGGCCTCTGAATGCAGTCACTGTCAAAAATAAGTATCCTCTACCACGTATCGATATCTTGTTCGATCAGTTGTCTAAAGCTAAAGTCTTTTCCAAGATTGATCTGAGGTCTGGTTACCATCAGATTAAAATCCATCCTGAAGATATTCCAAAAACAGCTTTCTCGAAAAGATACGGTCTTTATGAGTATCTTGTTATGTCTTTCGGCCTGACGAATGCCCCCGCACACTTCATGTGCTTGATGAATTCGGTGTTTATGCCCGAATTGGACAAGTTTGTGGTGGTGTTTATTGATGACATCTTGATATATTCTGAAAATGAGGAAGAACACGCCGAACACTTGCGTATTGTCCTCACTAGACTGCGTGAACATCAATTGTATGCGAAGTTCAGTAAGTGTGAATTCTGGCTTCGTGAAGTACCTTTCCTTGGGCATGTGTTGTCCGATGGGGGAATTATGGTGGATCCCACCAAGGTACAAGAAGTATTGAATTGGAAGGCTCCTACTTCGGTTCATGAGGTCTGGAGTTTTCTTGGGTTGGCTGGCTATTATCGTTGCTTCATCCCGGATTTCTCAAAAATAGCCAAACCCATGACTCGGTTGCTGCAAAAAGACACCAGGTTTGTCTGGACTCCTGAGTGTGATGCGGCTTTTCACCAACTGCGAACCCTCCTAACCTCGGCTCCGGTTTTGGCGCAACCGGATATCGAGAAACCATTTGATGTTTATTGTGATGCCTCAGGCATAGGTTTGGGAGGTGTTTTGATGTAGGAAGGCCGAGTAATTGCATATACCTCTTGACAACTTTGGAAACATGAGGTGAATTATCCAACGCATGACTTAGAACTGGCTGCAGTTGTTCATGCTTTGAAAGTGTGGCGGCATTATTTGTTGGGCAATGTCTGCAATATATATACGGACCACAAAAGCCTCAAATACATCTTCACCCAACCCGAGTTAAATATGCGCCAAAGAAGATGGCTTGAGTTGATTAAAGATTATAATCTTCAAGTGCACTATCATCCTGGCAAGGAAAATGTGGTTGCCGATGCTTTAAGCTAAAAGTCTCATTGCCATTCCTTAGTTGAAACTGATTTTCATCGATCTCGCCTTCTACATCCAGCAGTCTTGTACAACATCACTGTCAGTTGTACTCTCAAAAGTAGAATTATTGAGCTCCAAAAGACTGATCCTGGTGTATTCCACATCAAGCGTAAGATGAAAGAGGAAGAAACTAAGCATTTTAGGGTAGATGAAGAAGGTGTGCTGTGGTTTAAGGATAGGTTAGTAGTGCCTAAGGACCGAGAGCTTAGAGATCAGATCCTGTCCGAAGCACATTCTTCAATGTTGTCCATCCATCCTGGTAGTAATAAGATGTATTATGATTTGAAGCCACTTTATTGGTGGACCAAGATGCGGAAAGAGATAGCGGCATATGTTGCTAGGTGTGACACCTGCTGTAGAGTTAAAGCTGTGCACATGAAAGCTGGGTTACTTCAACCACTTTTTAGCCCTGGTTGGAAATGGGAAGAGATAAGTATGGATTTCATCGTCGGACTTCCTCCTACTGTCAAAAATCATAACTCTATCTGGGTAATTGTGGATCGCTTAACCAAATTAGCTCACTTCATTCCTGTTAGAGTGGACTACCGTCCCACTGACTATGCTGAGTTGTACTTCAATCAGATAGTCCGGCTCCATGGGATACCTCGTACTATCGTTTCTGACCGTGGTCCCCAGTTCACTGCTCGCTTTTGGGAGCACTTGCATCACCTTCTGGGAACCAAGTTAGTGAGAAGCTCTGCTTATCACCCCCAGACATCAGGTCAAACGGAACGAGTTAACCAAATCTTGGAAGATCTGTTGCGGGCATGTGTAATTTCCTCAAAGGGTTCATGGGAAAAATGGTTGCCTCTAGCTGAGTTTTCGTACAATAATAGTTACCAAGAGAGTATTAAGATGGCCCCATTCGAAGCTTTGTATGGTCGTAAGTGTAGAACTCCACTAAATTGGGTAGAAGCTGGTGAAAGAAGGTATTATGGTATCAATTTTGTCAAGGAAGCTGAGGAACAAGTCCGTACCATCCAAAAACATATGGCTGCAGCCCAAGCTAGGCAGAAAAGTTATGCAGATCATCGTAGAAAGCCGCTCGAGTTTGAAGTTGGAGACTTCATTTATCTGAAAGTTTCTCCAATGAAGAGTGTACAATGTTTTGGTGTCAAGCGGAAACTTGCACCAAGATACGTGGATCCTTTTCAAATCATAGGCAAGAGTGGAGCTGTTGCGTATAAGATCCAGTTACCTCCTGAAATGAGTGCCATATTCAATGTTTTCCATGTATCTCAGCTAAAGAAGTGTCTTCGGGTTCCTGAGGAAAGAGTTCCTTTAGGAGATATCAGGCTTGAATCTGATCTAACTTACGAAGAAAAGCCAGTCCGGGTGATCGATACTCAAGAACGAGTAACTAGAAGCCGAGTGGTTAAGTGGTATAAAGTAATGTGGAGTAATCAGGGTAGTGAAAGTGACGCTACGTGGGAACAAGAGGACTATTTGCGGGATGGTTATAAGGAATTCTATCAAAAATGGTACGCTTTCCAAATCTCGGGACGAGATTTTTATAAGGGGGGGAGGGCTGTAACACCTCAGGTGTTTAGCTTCCATAATTGCATTGTATTGCATAAGCATGAACATCCATCATCTCATTATGCTTTACTTGGTTTGCAACATTATTGGGTGTTTTAGGGTTTTGATTTGTTTCCAATCATGTGACCCTAGGATTTTTGTGTAACTAAGGGGTAGAGTGGCTAATTATATCCTACAATACCTTAATCTCACTTAGAGTAACTAATGGAGCAATGTTCATGTTGACCAAAATTACCAAAATGCCCTCCAATGTGTTCTTGACCAGCCTTAGGCCCTAGAATGCCTTAGTTTGACCAATTAAAAAGTCTAGCTTAGAGACCTTGTATGGAGGAGCACCCTTAATCAAAGTTGTAGGGAATTTCATGGGGAACAAAAGTCTCAATATGGCCATCTCATGAAAAATGATTAGAACATGCTCAAAAATGGCCCACAAGTCAGCTAGAGAGGCTGCCCCAGCACTTAGAAAATTTCTAAGTCTAGAAAGTGATCCTTCAGTTTGATGGTGGCCTACTTTGGGAGCTTATAGTTTGCAAACCAGACCAAACCAGCCCCAACTCATATTGACACTTTTGTAGTACCCACTTAGCTCTACAATTTTGTCAACATCATCATCACCTAGTTCTAAATGGGTTAGGAGATATGGTGCTTGGAAAAATGGGTTTCAGTCGGTTAGTTAACTGAAACTCAGTTTTAGTTTTTAGGTACCTCACTTTAGGACGCTATATCTCAATAACTAAGCCGAACCAGCCCTAGAGCCAATTGACAAAGTTATAGGCCTCACGTAGCTCTACCAAATTGATGATGTCGTCCTCTGCTAATTCGAGCTCATTTGCGAGTTAATCGACGTCAAAAATTCGCTGTCAGACCACCGTCGGGCTCCTTTTCAGACGAACAGACAGCAACGCTGTCGTGGCGACTGTGCAGAGCAAGGTGGCCGCGTGGTGCTCGCGCCCTGCCGTCGCCTCCACGTCGCAAGCACATGCGTGGGCGTGAAGATGGAAACGACACCTCAACCCCCACCACTCGCGCTTCCCCCCTCCATTCCATCGTCCTCCTTCCCCGACGAGCAGCGCCACCCCAGACCTCACCGCGGCCGTGCGAGCTCACCACCGCACCGCAGCCTACCAAACCTCACCCACAGCTCCGCCTTAGACTCCTCGACCTCCCCTACCTCTTGCTTGAGTCAATCTCATGGAGGTAAGGACGCATTGTTGATTCTTTTTCCACCCGGAGCTCACCGGAGCATCACCGTCGCCACGGTCCACCGTGGCTAGCTCACCTCCATCGTTCTCCTCCTTCCCTGACCCTCGTTCCCACTTCCTCAACCCGTGTGAATGCTTGTGGTTAGACGTTATCGCCGGAAACCGTCCATGCGAACAGGAAAGGCCCGCGGGTGCGTCGCGCTCTGGCCGCGCCCGCCATGGCCGCCCATGGCAAGCCGCCACAGCTAGCCTCGTCGTGACCGTCTCTGCCATCCCTAGTGCGCGCATGGGGATCTCCTTGAGCCATAGTACGCCCTTGGATCATGTAGCCCTGTATCTCCTCGTAGTTCGTCGGGAACACTGGCCTCGCCGGAGCGCTCTGTGCGCCGCCGCTGCTCGGTGCACGTGGACCGGCCTCTCTGTCACGCCACCATCCCTCTTGAGCACCTCATCTTCTTTGTCATCGCTCACTGATCCTTTTCCCTCGCTGTATTGTCGTTCGGGGTCACCGGAGATGACCGGAGCACGACAGCCTACCTCCGCTGTCCGCCTTGAACGACGGCGAGGTAGCTTCGGTGCAGTAGAGTTAGGAAAAAAGGGATGCCTAGATTCGAGTTGGCACGGGGAGCACGCTAGGGCGACCATCTCCGTCGGGCGGGTCACCGGCGCGCGGGCGGGAGCTGGAGCAGGCCGCGTGTGTTGGGCCGCGCCGACGGGTTGGGCTGGCCCAGTAGCCGGTTTAGATTTTTGTAAATCTTATTTCCTTATTTATTTCACAGTTCTGAATATTGTTTTGTAAAATTCATATCTTAAGCCATATAGCTCCAAATGTGGTGATTCTAATTGTGTTTCATTCTAGATAAAGTGTAGTATTTAGGAAAAATATTAAATGTATATGTGATGTTTAGTTTCTGGGAGATTTAAATAGGTCTTTGAAATGTGTTTTAAAATGAATACAAACTTGTTAAATGGATAACTTGAGTTGTATTGTTCCAAAAATTATGAAATTTGGTGGGTATGCTATTTCATGCCTATACTAGCTCTGGTAAAAATTTGGGCACTAGTGCTTGAGTACTTTTCAAGTTATGATGATATCATGTTGTTTTAGGAAATACTTGAATGAATTTTAGTAAATTTTCTACATGTGCAATGTTTATATATATTTTTGGAGAGTGTCCTAGTACCCTAAAGTGTTTAAGAAAAATATGAATTCTGTTGTTTGATACTTTTCAATGTGATTTGTTAATTATACAAAAATCAGCCTTTTTGGCTTGTGAAATTTGTGTAGGGAGTTTCTGTGAATAACTTTAGTTCAAATTTTTACAGTAGCCTCTTTTTGGGTCAAAGAGTTGAAAGGTCTTGATGGCTAGAGGGGGGTGAATAGCCTTTTAAAAATTTCTACAAAGACAAGCTAAACAAGTTTATCAATACAACAAATAGCGAGATGCGAGTTTTGCTTAGCCTACGGGGTGTTTGCAAGCCACCTATCCAATTCACAATTCTAGTATAATGGCACTCAACCGCACAAGTTAAACCGAGAAGGTAACTACAACTACAACTAGCAAGCTACACAAAAGAGCTACTCTAGCAAAGCAAACTAGCTAGCAAAGATAACTAAGAAAGTAATGCGGAGTTGAGTTAGGAGGGTTTCACCGAGGGGCGAAGTATTGAGCCAACCAATATGATCAACAATGAATACCAAAACAACCGAACACCGGGATCAATCAATCACAATATGAAAGTGATGACACGAAGATTTATCCCGAGGTTCACGTGCTTGCCGGCACGCTAGTCCCCGTTGTGTCCCTCTTCACCACGTGGTTCGGTGGCTAATCGGTCTCACACCGAGCCTCTCAAAAGGCGCCACAAGAACCTACCAAATGGCAAAAGGTTGCAAATGACACGAGCAATCCACTAATGTTGCCTTTGGCGCTCCGCCGAGGTAGGCACAAACCCCTCACAATCACCGGAGGTGGCCAAGAACAATCACCAACTCTTGCCAACGCCTCCAAGCTGCTCCAAGCCGTCTAGGTGGCGGCAACCACCAAGAGAAACAAGAATCCCGCAGCAAATCAACCACCAAGTGCCCACTAGATGCTATCTCACATTGCAAATGCACTTGGATCACTCAATCTCACTTCGAATATGCAAAGAAGCAAGAGAGATGAGTGGGAGGGGAGTTGCTTGGCTCAAAGTGCTCACAAGTATGTCAAAATGTCAAGAGAGAGAGCTTTGAGCCGGCCAACGAGTGTATATAGACGTACCCCTTCGAATATAGCCGTTAGGAACGAGATCCAGCTGAAATCGCGCTGACCGGACGCGCTGGTCCAACTGACCGGACGCGCCGGTCGCGTAACGGCTATTTTCCGAACTACTGACCGGACGCGCCGGTCGGAACAACCGGACACGCTGGTCACGACCGGACGCGCCGGTCCCATGACTCACCGGACGCGCCGGTCAACTCTGAGCCGCGCACAGCGAAACATCGACCGGACGCGCTGAAGAACTGACCGGACGCCACAGTGCCCGCGTCCGGTGGGAGTCCAGTAAGCTCCCTGGACGACCGGACGCGTCCGGTCGCCTATGACCGGACGCGCCACCGCGTCCGATCAATCAACCGAAAAACGCACAGTCACTGGACACTGACCGGACGCGCCGGTCGCACAGTGACCGCGTCCGGTGCAGCGTCCGGTGCAGCGTCCGGTGCAGCGTCCGGTCACCACTGTGACCTCCGTTCGCTTCCGTTTGATTTCCGACTTCCGGCGTAGTGGAAAATAGGCATTTCATTTCCTCGAAATCGCATATACCTTTGCCTTGATCACGTAGAGTTGCATCCAAAACCAAGTGTGGCCATCATGATCACCATGTCCATCTTGCCACCAACCTTGGAATGTACTAATCCTCATATGCTACATACAACTTAGGCATAGGATTAGTACTTAGGCATTGTCACTAATTACCAACACCAAACATAGGACTTTCAAGCTCCCCCTTGTTGGTAATTGGTGACAACCCTTTCACAAAGATATTATGATAAAATTTTGATTGAACCCATGTCACATTGTCCAAGTATATTACCATGTGTAAGAAGTATGGACAAGTGATCATGAATTCAAATTGATAGCAATGGCTCCCCCTACATGTATGCTATATGTTTGGATTTAGGAAGCATACATGTTTAGATAGGAAAATATAGGAGCATTGACTATCAATAGGTGCTAAGTGTTTTATATTATAGACCTTTGAAGCGTGATACCATCGGAGTAGCGATAAACACCATCTTAGCACCTTGTGTAGTTAGATACCACTTGTAAAAGCACAAACAAAACTAGAAACCTCGTGAGATCAACATTATAAGCAAGGTTCTAGTACCACTTTGGAAAACATGAAGTAAGAGAAATCTAACTACTTCCTATTCATGCTAGTACTTCAATACACCATTCAATTGTATACTAGCAATACACCACACAAGCAAAGTATCGGAGAAAAAGAAATGCATAACTATGCATCATACATATGAAGTGCACATGAAAATGCAACATTCATGTTTAAGAGCTTGCTCCCCCTACTTGTGTGCTCAAAATTTTAGTTGATCCCCTTCTTTTATCAATTCTCCCCTTTTAGGATTTCCCTTTTAGAATCTATCTTGTGAACAACATTTTCTCCCCCTTTGAGTTCTATCTTTGTGAACAACAGTTTCTCCCCCTTTGGCACCAATGACCACAAGGGACAAATTTTAGATAGATTATCATGTTGACTTATGGGGTGAGGATCAAGTTTGGATTCAACCTAGATTGCTTGCATAAATAAAATGCTTCGGTTTGATCCAAGGGCAAGCTTCTTCACACCTCACTAGAAGGGTTATCATGCACCATGTTGAAGCAAATATTTAGACAAGTGATCTAGATTAAACACTTAGGATCACAAGCTACTTAAACAAGTTATATGCTACCACTAGATCATACAAGACAAGGAAACAATAGTGGCACCATATAAACTTCAAAGTCATTTGATTTTCATGAATGAGCCTAGAACATGTAAATTATGACTAGATGCACTAAACAAGTCCTTAGCATAGAATGTATGATATGTCAACCAATTGTACCTTGGGGCTCGAAGGAGAGGCATGTCATATCATGGAGGTGCATCAACTCATGTTGGAGAAGTCAAGTATGTTCAACTCATTCTTTAGCTTGTGAAATCTCTTCTCATCAAGTGGCTTGGTGAATAGATCGGCTAGTTGATCTTCGGTGCCCACACTCTCAATAGCAATGTCACCCTTTTGTTGATGATCTCTAATGAAATGATGACGAACATCAATATGCTTTGTTCTTTGATGTTGAACCGGATTGTTGGTTAGCTTCACAGCACTTTCATTGTCACATAGCAATGGCACATTCTTGAAATTCATTCCAAAATCCTTCAATGTTGCCTTCATCCACAAGATTTGTGCACAACAACTACCCGCGGCGATGTATTCGGCTTCGGCGGTAGATAGTGCAATACTATTTTGCTTCTTGGATGACCATGAGACAAGTGATCTTCCCAACAATTGACAAGTCCCGGAAGTGCTCTTTCTCTCCACTTTGTCACCGGCATAGTCGGAATCCGAATATCCAACTAGCTCAAAGCTTGCACCTTTGGGATACCACAATCCAACATCTTGTGTATGCTTTAAGTACCTCAATATTCTCTTTGTTGCCTTCAAATGACTTTCTCTTGGTGAGGCTTGAAATCTTGCACACATGCATACACTAAACATCACATCGGGTCTTGATGCCGTCACATAGAGTAGGCTACCAATCATTGATCTATAAAGCTTTTGATCCACCATGTTGCCACTCTTGTCACTATCCAAACTTCCACTAGTGCCCATTGGGGTTGTAATGCCCTTTGCATCTTCCATACCAAACTTCTTGAGCATATCTTTGATGTACTTGGTTTGGCTCACAAATGTTCCTTCCTTCATTTGTTTGATTTGAAGTCCAAGAAAGAAACTAAGTTCACCGATCATTGACATTTCAAATTCCTTTGCCATCATTTTCCCAAACTCATCACAATAATCTTGATTGGTTGAACCAAATATGATATCATCAACATATATTTGCAACACAAACAAGTCTTTCCCAATCTTCTTGGTGAATAGTGTTGTATCCACTTTGCCCATGACAAACCCTTTGGATAGCAAGAAGTCCCTTAATCTTTCATACCATGCTCTTGGTGCTTGCTTCAATCCATACAAAGCTTTCCTTAACTTGTATACATGGTTGGGTTTCTTGTCATCTTCAAAACCGGGAGGTTGCTCCACATACACCTCCTCTTGAATGTACCCATTGAGAAATGCACTTTTCACATCCATTTGATATAGCTTGATATTATGAGCACAAGCATAGGCAAGTAAAATCCTAATTGCTTCCAATCTTGCAACCGGGGCATAAGTTTCACCAAAGTCAAGACCCTCTATTTGTGTGTAACCTTGAGCCACTAGTCTTGCTTTGTTCCTTACTACTATTCCATCTTGATCTTGCTTGTTGCGAAAGACCCATCTTGTTCCAATGACATTATGATCTTTAGGCCTCTCAACTAGTTCCCATACTTCATTTCTCTTAAAGTTGTTGAGCTCTTCATGCATTGCATTTACCCAATCCGGATCTCTCAATGCTTTATCAATGTCCTTGGGTTCTTCCATTGACACAAAAGAAGAGTGAGCACAAAATGATGCCAATCTTGATCTAGTTTGAACTCCCCTTTGTATGTCACCAATGATGGAATCTAATGGATGGTCTCTAGCAATGTTGGTTGGTTGAAGCACTTGTACTTGATTGCTTGGATGTTGATGTTGATCATGAGTTGGAGATGATGAACTAGCCACTTGTTGATCTTGTTGCACTTGAGATGATGTACTAGCTTGATTTTGCATTAGAGACCCACTAGCTTGTGTAATTGGACTTTGGAGCACTTGATCTTTGTTATCATCCACATCAATCACTTGCTTTGGCCTAATATCACCAATATCCATTTCTTTCATAGCATTGGTCAATTGAGTTCCTCTCACATCATCCAAGTTATTTTCCTCATCTTGAGAGCCATTTGTTTCATCAAACTCAACATCATGAACTTCCTCAAGTAAACCACTAGCCAAATTCCAAACTCTATAAGCTTTGCTAGTAGTGGAGTAACCAAGTAAGAATCCTTCATCACATTTCTTTTCAAACTTGCTCAATCTAGTGCCCTTCTTCAAGATATAGCATTTGCAACCAAATACCCGAAAGTATGCAATGTTGGGCTTTCTTCCATTTAAGATCTCATATGGTGTCTTTCTCTAGAAACTTGTGGCAATAGAGGCGGTTGCTATAGAAGCAAGCCGTGTTGATTGCTTCGGCCCAAAATGAATGACTCACATTATACTCATTCAACATTGATCTTGCCATATCAATCAAGGTTCTATTCTTCCTCTCAACTAAGCCATTTGATTGAGGTGTATACTTGGCCGAAAATTGATGTTTGATTCCAAGCTCATCACATAGCTCATCAATTCTTGTATTTCTAAACTCACTTCCATTGTCACTTCT
The DNA here is from genome assembly GCA_038087645.1 of Saccharum hybrid cultivar R570. NCBI lineage: Eukaryota > Viridiplantae > Streptophyta > Magnoliopsida > Poales > Poaceae > Saccharum > Saccharum hybrid cultivar. The sequence goes on along the minus strand of JAQSUU010000005.1, from coordinate 7,574,622 downwards.
CACTTTCTTGATTGTGGTCTCAAATTCATTTTGCACTCTCTTGATGAACTTCTTGAATATGTCAAATACATCACTCTTATCCCCAAGAAAGAATACCCATGTGTATCTAGTGAAATCATCCACAATCACAAAACCATACTTGTTACCACCAATGCTTGTGTATGTAGTTGGCCCAAATAGATCCATGTGCAACAACTCAAATGCCTTGGAGGTACTCATGATGCTCTTCAATGGATGAGTGTTGCCTACTTGCTTTCCGGCTTGACATGCACTACATAGCTTATCTTTCTCAAATGTGACATCCTTCAAGCCTCTAACTAAGTCATGCTTCACTAACTTGTTCAATTGCTTCATGCCAACATGACCAAGTCTTCTATGCCATAACCAACCCATACTTGATTTGGTGAGCAAGCATGTTGAGAGTTGAGTGTCACTAGCATTGAAATCAACCAAGTATAGATTCTCATATCTAAAGCCCTTGAAGATCAAATTGGAGCCATCAACACTAACTATTTCCACATCATCAACACCAAATATGCACTTGAAACCGAGATCACACAATTGAGCAACCGAGAGAAGATTGAAATTCAACTTTTCAACTAGGAGCACATTGGAAATGCTATGATCATTTGAGATTGCAATCCTTCCAAGAGCCTTCACATCACCCTTGCTATTGTCACCAAATGTGATACTATCAATGCCACTATCATTTGATTTGAGAGAGTTGAACATTCTTGAATCACCGGTCATATGTTGAGAGCACCCACTATCAAGCACCCAATGCCTTCCTCCGGCCTTGTAATTTACCTACAAAATAAATCAATGTTTCTTAGGTACCCATACTTGTTTGGGTCCTTGGAGGTTAGTAACTAAGCTCTTTGGTACCCAAATGGCCTTCTTCTTTGGACCCACAATTGGTGTACCAACAAACCTAGCATGCACACCTTTCTCTCCCTTGGTAAGCACATAACAAGAATCAAAAGGAATGTAATCCATTTTAGCATGAAACTTGTTGTTCTTGTTCATTTTATTACAATTAATCTCTAGATGCCCAACTTGCTTGCATCTATTGCAATAACGACCATTGCTCTTCACAAAGCGAGACTTTGGAGTAGCAAAGGCCGCCTTGCCTTTCTTGGGAGTATAGCCCAAACCCTCTTTGTTAAGAGAGAACTTTTGGCTATCCAAGCATTTTAGCAAGCGAGCATCCCCACCATAGGCATTGCCTAATGCGCGGGTGAGATCATCCACCTCTCTCTTGAGAGTCTCATTCTCAACCGTAAGTGATGAATCACTAGTAGTAGAGATAGAGTTGGTTGTGGTGGATGATGATGAGCTACATGAAGCATTAGTAGAACCAACAAGTAAAGAATCATCAATAATATCACATGTTAGTCCAATATCACACGTGACAATCACTTGCTCCTCTTTAGCTTCCTTCATGAGCTTCTCCAACTTGAGGTCCTTTTCCTTGATGAGCTCAAGTAGAGAGGAGTGGGCTTCCTTAAGCCTAGTGTGAGCAACTTCAAGGTCCTCGTGGTCTTCCTTTAGACACTCACGAGAGGCCTCTAGCTCATCAAAGGATTTCCTAAGAGCTTTGAGCTCTTGTTCAATTCCTTTGCACTCCTTACTCTTTTTGAGAGCAACAAGCTCCTCCATCAAGGCATCATTTTCATTGCTCTTGGCAATGAGCTCTTGCTCCAAGATTTTGCACTTCTTGGTTGTCCTCTTGTAGCCCTTGCTCATTTGATCTATTATGCCCAATAGATCATCCTTGGAGTAGTCCTCATCCTCCTCATCATCACTCCTACAACCATCACTAGCACAAGAATCATCATCACTATCATCATATTTTACCTTGGTAGGCTTGGCCATAAGGCATGTCGATGTAGTGTCGAAGATGGATGGCTTGTTGGAGAGGGCGATACTTGCAATGGCTCGCCGAGTGGTCCTCTCATCATCACTAGAGCTATCATCATCACTATCGGAGTTATCACTATCCCAAGTGACCATATAACCACCACCCTTCTTCTTCTTGTTGATAGTGAAGCTCTTCTTCTCTTTCTTCTCCTTCTTGTCCTTCTTGTTCTTTTTCAACTTCAATTCCCCATCATGATATCTTTTATCTTCATAGGGGCACTTTGCCACTATATGATCGGGGCTATTGCAATTGTAGCAAAGCACCTCCTTTGCCTTCATGAAGTCCCTTCTCTTCCTTGCACAATATCCTTTCTTCTTCATGAACCTCCCCATCTTGTGCACTAGGAGGGCCATGGTCTCATCATCGAATGGATCATCATCATCGCTCTCCACCTTGCTCTTGCCCTTAGAAGATGAAGCCTTGAATGCAATGGGCTTCTCTTGCTTGACCTTGGTCTCCTTCTTCTCATCTTCATCTTCATCATCATTGTATTGGGCATCGGTCATTATATCTCCAAGCACATTGGTTGGTTTGACCTTGTCCAATCCCTCTCTAAAGATCATTCTTCTCAAGGTGGCAAACTTCTTGGGTAAGCACATCAAGAACTTGTGTGAGAAGTCCTTGTCCTCAACCTTCTCTCCAAGCCCCTTGAGATCATTGACAATGACTTGGAGCCTATAGAACATCTCCGGGATGGATTCATCATCCTTCATCTTGAAAGTGGAGAACTTGTCCTTGAGCATATATAGCTTGGCACTTTTTACCGTTGAAGTGCCTTCATATGTCTCTTCAAGCCTTATCCAAAGCTCATTTGCCTTTTCAAGATCTTTGATTTGCTCAAATACTTTGTCATCAATGGCACGGTAGATTGTGTCAAGTGCCGCCGTGTTGCATTGTTTGTTGATGCGGTCATTTGGAGTGAGATTTTCTTCATCAAGAATAATGTATCCTTCATTGGTCACATCCCAAACCTTCTCATGTATATTGCCTAGATATTGCTTCATCTTCCTTTTCCAATGATCAAAGGAAGAGACGCCATCAAAGAATGGAGGCTTGCCATTAACATGATTGAACATAACTTGAGCCATCTTGCACCGAGGTTGTTAAGCCTTGCAAACGGTGACCACGGCTCCGATACCACTTGAAAGGTCTTGATGGCTAGAGGGGGGTGAATAGCCTTTTAAAAATTTCTACAAAGACAAGCTAAACAAGTTTATCAATACAACAAATAGCGAGATGCGAGTTTTGCTTAGCCTACGGGGTGTTTGCAAGCCACCTATCCAATTCACAATTCTAGTATAATGGCACTCAACCGCACAAGTTAAACTGAGAAGGTAACTACAACTACAACTAGCAAGCTACACAAAAGAGCTACTCTAGCAAAGCAAACTAGCTAGAAAAGATAACTAAGAAAGTAATGCGGAGTTGAGTTAGGAGGGTTTCACCGAGGGGCGAAGTATTGAGCCAACCAATATGATCAACAATGAATACCAAAACAACCGAACACCGGGATCAATCAATCACAATATGAAAGTGATGACACGAAGATTTATCCCGAGGTTCACGTGCTTGCCGGCACGCTAGTCCCCGTTGTGTCCCTCTTCACCACGCGGTTCGGTGGCTAATCGGTCTCACACCGAGCCTCTCAAAAGGCGCCACAAGAACCTACCAAATGGCAAAAGGTTGCAAATGACACGAGCAATCCACTAATGTTGCCTTTGGCGCTCCGCCGAGGTAGGCACAAACCCCTCACAATCACCGGAGGTGGCCAAGAACAATCACCAACTCTTGCCAACGCCTCCAAGCTGCTCCAAGCCGTCTAGGTGGCGGCAACCACCAAGAGAAACAAGAATCCCGCAGCAAATCAACCACCAAGTGCCCACTAGATGCTATCTCACAATGCAAATGCACTTGGATCACTCAATCTCACTTCGAATATGCAAAGAAGCAAGAGAGATGAGTGGGAGGGGAGTTGCTTGGCTCAAAGTGCTCACAAGTATGTCAAAATGTCAAGAGAGAGAGCTTTGAGCCGGCCAACGAGTATATATAGACGTACCCCTTCGAATATAGCCGTTAGGAACGAGATCCAGCTGAAATCGCGCTGACCGGACGCGCTGGTCCAACTGACCGGACGCGCCGGTCGCGTAACGGCTATTTTCCGAACTACTGACCGGACGCGCCGGTCGGAACAACCGGACGCGCTGGTCACGACCGGACGCGCCGGTCCCGTGACTCACCGGACGCGCCGGTCAACTCTGAGCCGCGCACAGCGAAACATCGACCGGACGCGCTGAAGAACTGACCGGACGCCACAGTGCCCGCGTCCGGTGGGAGTCCAGTAAGCTCCCTGGACGACCGGACGTGTCCGGTCGCCTGTGACCGGACGCGCCACCGCGTTCGATCAATCAACCGAAAAACGCGCAGTCACTGGACACTGACCGGACGCGCCGGTCGCACAGTGACCGCGTCCGGTGCAGCGTCCGGTGCAGCGTCCGGTGCAGCGTCCGGTCACCACTGTGACCTCCGTTCGCTTCCGTTTGATTTCCGACTTCCGGCGTAGTGGAAAATAGGCATTTCATTTCCTCGAAATCGCCTGAATCCCGCGCTCGCACGCTCGGCGGGAGGGAGAGAGGACCCCAAACCCTCTCTACCGCTCAAACTCCAACGCCGTCGCAAACGTGCTAACACCACCAAGTGAGCATCACAATGTGCATGTGTGTTAGCATTTTCACAATCGTTTTTCGAGGCGTTATTAGCTCTATCCAAATGCATATGACATGAAATGCACATCTAGAGGCACTTAGGAGTTCAATAGCCGCGTCATTCCCCTCTTTATAGTACGGCTATCTATCCTATAATGTAACCACACCCACTAGGTGTCTTGGTTACTAAAACACAACCCTTAAGCATATACCTTTGCCTTGATCACGTAGAGTTGCATCCAAAACCAAGTGTGGCCATCATGATCACCATGTCCATCTTGCCACCAACCTTGGAATGTACTAATCCTCATATGCTACATACAACTTAGGCATAGGATTAGTACTTAGGCATTGTCACTAATTACCAACACCAAACATAGGACTTTCAAGAGTCTCCTGTAATGTTTGTAGAATTTTATGAGCAGTTTACATATATGATTAAAATTCCACTTAATTGATTAAGTAAATTAAGAAAGGGGTGTAAATAAATATTCTAGGTGGGCACACCTTACTTTCTGGTGTTTTTGTGACCTATGTGAACTTTTGGTAACATTATTTTGGTCTTAGAGGAAGTTTGCCACATAAATAAATATTTAATCTTCACAATTCTAGGTTTTCTGGATAGCTGGTAGTATCGTTGGGGTTGACCCTTAATAAAGGTGTTTGCTGGAAAACTTGTGAATACCAAAGTTGTAGTAAACTTGATAAACTAGCTTGTGTCAAAATTTGGGGGCATTTGGCTTAGTAGTTTAGGAGTTATTGCTGTTTTAAGTGACTGTTCAGAAATGGCTGCTCTCTGTTTAGAGAGGACAGATTTCTGGAACTTTAGAAATTCGACCTAGAAAACTTAGGAATTAAGGGTTGAGGTCTGAAAATGATTTGTAGGTCATTTTATAAGCTTTCTAGATTGTCTTGGATCATATCTTTTGGAGTTAGGAATCTCCAGATATGATAGAAACATTCAGCTGCTGTCCAGAATGTCTTGCCTTAATATTTGTGTTTGGATGTGGTAAGTTAAGTAAAGTTGTTCTTGTGATTGTTAGGTGTTAGGGCCTTAATAGAGGAGGAACAGCTATACCTTAGGTTGAGTACATTAGGTGAGTACTTCTCTACCGGAGAGGAAATTTGTAGTTAATAATTGAAGTGATTTGAATAGAGCTTTAGCGGTGGTTGTAATGCATTTCATTCCGAGCATGTTGCATCCTTCATTATGCATCCATGAAATTTATTATGCACTCATGCAATAGGTGTTCCGGAGGGGGTGACTCTCCTCGAGTTCGAGCAAGCGATCCCGGAGGAAATCCAGGAGCAGCCGGAACAGCCAGAGGAACCAGCCGGCGACGAAGTTCCTGCAGGAGATCTGCCCGAGTATCCTGATCACCGGCCATCTACCTTTCTGAAAGGCAAGCCCCGGTGCATGCTGAACCTATTGTTTTATAAAGCAATCTTGAGTACTTTTAATTGTTTACTGCATTAAGTTATAGGAGTTGTATGAAAACACTTGCTGCATTACACATGTCCTTGTCCAGATATCGTACTTAACCCTACATTAGGTTTAGGCACGTGTCAATGCTTAGCCCTGCATAGTCCGGTAGAAGTCAGGTGATTTTCGATCATCCGCGAGATGTAGGAATGGGTCACGAGTGGCTATATGGCTATCGTGGATGGAACCATGCCTTAAAATGAATTTGAGACCGGGCAGGAATTCGATAGTACAGCCGCAAGACACTTCACGTCTTGGGTGTGGAGCTATTCTCGTCTAAGTCGTTTAAGGACCGATTCGCTGTACGTCCTTGAGTCATATTGAACGCAGTCTAACACTTAGTTGGCCGGATAAGTCGTTCCGACCGCGAAGCCAAGTAATGTGGTTCAGGCCAGGAATCGAATGGTAGGTTGCTTCTTGGAGGAGAGAAAGGATGTGCTTGGGGACATTGGCGTGAGACCAAGGGGGGGTTAGAGTCCCTATCACCTGGCAGAGTGTCGCCCTTGGGGTCGCGACATCATTCAGACCCGCGATTCCTGAATCATATGAAAAGGTGGCCTGTGCAACCCTGGCAGGGGTCTGCACGGTGAGTGTTAGAAATACCCCTCCAGCTGGATAGGAATTCAATTCGAATCGCCGTCGCTCCCGGTTAGTGAGCACTTGACTTGAGCAGCGGCAACGTAGATCTCATTAATTGAACAGATGGTTAAGTGAATGATACAATGTTGCCACAATTTATACCTGCCATGGATATAATGTTAATAATTGTTTGATTATAATCAAGTGCATGTTTAGTACAGGTGCTAAGATAGATGACAGGTAAATGCTAAAAATAACTGCTAGTACAGGTTAAAAGAGTTTCAATTACTTATGCCTTTCTGCAAAATGTGATGTCAGCTAGCCTCTTGTGTAAGCCTTGCATAATTCTTGGTGTCATCTTATTTTTGGTTTTTGACGGATAAGTCTAGCTGAGTACATTCCAGTACTCAGGGTTTATTCTCTCCTATTGCAGATGATATGCTTTATCAAGGCTTCTGCAAGACCTGTCTCCACCCTGCGGGTGACGAAGACTAGATTACTAGGGCGTGATCATCCTTTATGTACTTTCCCTAATGCTTTTGTGGGACGTTGATCAGTAAGACTGGCAGTAGTATTTAAACAACTGGTGTGTGTTATGCTTCCGCTACTTTATGAACTTGGTTTGTAATAATTTGCGACTCCGGGTGTGTAAGCGTATTTTGGAACTACTTGTGAAATGTAATGTATGATGTGTATGTTGAATGATGTGATCTTGGTTGTAAGCAAGTTGGTTTGAAATCCTTTGTGGTTTCGATTGACTACCGGGATTATATGGGCTCAAGTTCGAAAATTTGAGCGCTTCGGTGCTTGTTTTTGTACTTGTGCTCTTATAATTTGGTCGGTTCTGTTACATTCTGCAGTTATGCAAAGATCAGGTAGAGTGGATTCTTTTAGCCAACCATGTATGAAGACATGAAGTATTTCATCAAGAGATGTGGAGTGTGTTAGAGGCATAGGAATATCAATTCAAGAGATGTCATGCCACTCACCAACAACCTCTAGATTGAGCTCTTCGATGTTTGGGGAATTGACTATATGGGACCATTCCCAAAGTCAGTGAACTATGAATACATCTTGGTGGTAGCTGATTATGTCTCCAAGTAGATTGAAGCCATGCCATGTAGAGATGCTGATGCAAAGAACTCCAAGAAGATATTTGATGAAATAATATTTCCAAGATTCAGAGTTTTGAGGATGGTGATTAGCGATGGAGGAACTCACTTCACTGATAAGGGCTTCCATAGATACTTAATGAAGCATGGGATTTGCCACAATGTTGCTACTCCATACCACCCTCAGACAAGTGGCCAAGTAGAGACATCCAATAAGCAAATCAAGAATGTTCTGCAGAAGACGGTCAATGAGATGGGAACCACATGGAAAGATCGACTACCCGATGCACTATGGGATACAGAACAGCCTATAAGACACCATTGGGCATGTCACCATATTAGTTGGTTTATGGGAAGACCTATCATCTACCTATGGAGCTAGAATTGAAAGCTCACTAGGCCATCAGACGATGGAAGATGGACTTTGAAGTCGCAGGAGTAAAGAGGAAGATGCAACTCTCTGAGTTGGATGAATTGCATGAACGAGCATATCACAACTCAAGAATATACAAGGAGAGAACCGAAAGATGGCATGACCAGAGGATCAAGGAGTTTGCACCCAGAGATAAGGTATTACTTTTTAATTCCAAGGTCAAATTATTCGGGCACGGAAAACTTCAAAGCAAGTGGGAAGGACCATTTATGGTAATAAGCACTTCATCACATGGAGCGGTAACTCTTCAAACTAACGAAGTTACGTTATTCAAGGTAAATGGCCACTGTCTTAAAATCTTTTTAGAATCTAAAAAATGACCTAAGGTTGTTGATGAGGTAGATTTTTAGATTTTACCTTAATTACACCACCGCCATTAACTGTTACGAGATATATCACAAAAATATGATTTTAGGGATAGAAACGAGTTATAACCCAAGCGAGGAAAGTCACCCCGAGGGGATGACATATGGGGCCGACCGGCCCTACCCTAATGTCGGGCGGCCCCCTATCAGCGCCTCTCATCCTCCATCGGTTCTCTCGCTATTTCTATACTCTTCCATGATAAAATCACGTATATTTTAGATCCATTCGCATATTCTCTCATATAGAGCCTATAGAGATAAGATTTGGACCCCTGCTGTAAGGTGAACTTCCCTATATAAACACACCTCTGCCTGCCTCTTTCCTCATTCCATCCAAGTCTCCTCTCCTCCATAGTAGAGCTCTCCTCCTCTCTAGATCCAATGGCCGGAAAAGAGATCATCCCTTTTGGAGTCAACCTCAACAAACTTTCTCCTAGGGAAGACTCTCTTGCCATTGTCCTAGTAGAAGAGCCTCTACCTCTCGATGTCATTCCTCCAAAGCAAGTAGCGCGGTGCTGCCAAGAAGGAGCTACAAGCAAGCCTACTATGCTCAAGTTTGTCTGCTAACGCTTCGTCAGCCGCTAGATCGTTTACTTCTGAAGGATGCATCGAAGGGCCAGAAGATCATAGTACCGAAGGACATCTAGCTCCGACCTCCGGGGTCCAATGAGAAGCTAGTTGGTGTCAAGACCAATAAGCTTGGAGAAGTCACCTATGTAAAGTACACATCTGCCACTCCCCGAGTGTCTCTTGATGGAATACGAGCTGCACCAGGTCAAGTCAAGTTTATTCCGTCAAGGGAGACACCCAAGCGACCTGCTCCACCATTGGAATGAGAAGAGAAGCACCCAAGAACGACCATTGCAACGCGTGAGACAAGGATTGACCATATTTCCTAGACTGTCACATCTCTCCAGCAGCAAAACACTCTCCTCATTAGGACAGTAGACGCTCTGAGTAAGAAAATAGACTTAGAAACCAAAGAGCGAAGAGATTAGAGAAGCAGAATGAACTTCTTTCCAATTGTGTTGGAAAGAAGAGAGAGAATTAGAAGATAGGCAGTGATAATAAGGCACAAATTTTAGTTAGGTTAAAGTTTTTAGGTTTGTCACTTGAAATGTTAGGTATGTCGTTTGCTCAGTTGTTAGATCGATTAAAGTTAGGTTGAATTTTGTGATTTGTAATAAAGTGCCTTATGCAATCATTAATGGAGATTTGTTATCATGATTACCTATTCTCTATCTCTATTTTGGATATGTGTTTGTTTCCACATATTGTGCAGAAAAGTTATATAGGAAAACGAGTGTGGGGGAGACACACCGCGACAACGGAACGAAATTTGATTATGAAAGTTACAAAATATGGAAAGTAATTAACTAGGGACCACGTACGATGAAGCGGGTCCTGAAAGGCCACCAAAGCAGGCCACCCGACATCCTCTATGGGCCGGCCAGCCCATCACCTCACCGTCTCGCCTCACGCTTCGTCCACGGTCAGGTTTGAGCCCAATACACTCCATTTCATATGTTTCGCTTTCCATTTCAAACCTAATTGAAAATCACATGATAAAATAATTTTAAACATGAGGAAAGAATATTTCATTCATGAGTTATGGATAGACTCACATATTACTTTTCCTAGAAGTCTTTCTACTATTGGAAACTTATTTTTAGGGACCCCATGCCACTTAAGTTGTTGCGGAATGAGATATAGTAGAATAAGAGAATTTGACAGAGAATTTTATTTCAAAAAGGAAAAAATATATATAGCTACACCTCTCCTTTGTAGTAAGTAATGACCCACCAGAGCCATATATAGGATAGATAAGCCTTCTACATATACTACTTGTGTTTGTATTGAGTTTGGTCAAACCTTATGACCCTTGTTGAGAAACCTATCATGCTCTCAAGATCAAGATCACGTACACTCCACATATATCTGCTACTCCTACACTAGGAGTATGCAACAACATGTTTTCCATCCATCCAAAATATTTTACTCCTACACTGGGAGATGACACCAAAGAAGTTTGTTTGGAATAAATGCTCCAAGTTCTTGTAAATGTCTTTCTTAAAAGTTTTCCAATTTGCAGAAAGAGGCATGTGGCTATGCAAAAAGAGAAAAGTATTGAAAAAATGGACAAGTGTCTAAGATATCTAAAACAATGGGTACTCATATGCCTGCCATGAAAAAAAGAAAGAAATGAAAAAGATAGCCCATGCTCTCTAGTGAAAGTGTTTTCAAGTTTCAAACAAGAGATGCATGATTCAAGGAGCATAGTAGAATTAGGATAGCCACCATACATGTTTTCCACACACATGCACATCTTGATCTAAGAATATGACACTTTTCTCCTTAGATCTTTGTTTTGACTTTACAATATATGCAATGCGAGTATGTTTTCACTTCCATTCCTACCTGAGATCCACATAAGCTTTTAAGAGTAGGTAAAAGAAGGCAAGATCATCTATGCCTTGGTGAGGATCCAAAAAAATACCACATACATAAGTGATTTGTGAGTACTACAAAAGGAGAAGGTAAGCTATGTTTTGTTTTCAAAATCTTAAATGTTTCTCCAATTGACTTGACTAACGAAGATGGTGATCTGGTTTGAGCTGTTTCGTTCTTCAACCTCTCAAAGTTTCATGGTAGATACTTTGAATCCTGCAGAGCATGTATGACTAGGAATGGTCTTGTGTTGATGTCTTGTCCTAAGGTTATATCTTGAGTGATCCATCCTTTTATCAAGGACGAGTAAAAGCCTAAGTGTGGGGGAGCTTGTTGACGATAGTTAACATACATCAAGAACCGTCAACCTACCTTGCATAAATGGTGAAAATAGATCAATATCATAGAGTAGGAGGTTATTACTAACAAATTCCATGAGTTTTGGTGAATTTGTGTTTGCAGCAGGATTTAATCAGAAAACTGGAAAGGATGATCAAAACATCAAATAGAATCAAACTTAACTATGACGAAAACTACTCTAGAAGATTTCAGAGGACACCAAAAGACACCACACCGCAACGGACCCCGAGAGGGCGACAGGTGGGGCCGACTGACCCCACCTCCATGCCGCTCGGTCCCTTGTGGGGCCCACTTGTTAGGAGCTTCCAGAATGTTTGTAACACCCTAAAATTTTGAAAGAAATAAATATAGGAAAAATATGATTTTTATATATTTTTGTGAGCATGCAAACTTAGAATGATAATAATTTTTATAAATTTAAAATCAAATATAAGGGTAGAAACATGATTGAGCATTCATGCTGCTGCATTTGAAATTTTGTATTGAGTGGTTTGAATCAAATTCAAAATAGATTTCAAAATCTTTTGGAAAATGGCTTTGAAAAATTGGAAAAGAAAAAGAAAAGGTTTTTCTTCTCTTCTCGGAATTCGGCCTACTTCTTTCTTCCGCAGCCCGGCGCTTCGGCCCGCTTACCCCCCGTGTCTGCCTCGGCTTGCCAGCGCACGGCCCATCTTTCCCCTCTCCCGCGCCCCGCTCCCGCTCTTGGGCCGAGCCGCGGCCGCCGGCCCAGCTGGCCGCTCGTGCGTTGCCCTCTCTGTGCAGTTGCTGATGACACGGGCCCACCTGTCAGGTCGCCTTCTTCCTCAAGCCGCCGCCGGATCTCCCTTTCATTCCTTGCCGATGCCGAATCCGTGGCTCAATCTCCCCTTTCCATCTTTCGCGCCAGCTTCGGGCTATATAAGCTGAGCCCCCGCACCTCTCCGCTTCCATCTCGCCCTTTAGAAGCCGCTGTGGCCTTGCGAGCATCGTCACCGTGAGCACAAACCTTACCTCACCACCACCATCCGCCATATCGAGCACACCATCGCCTCCATCCATCCCACGCCCTCGATTTCATCCTAGGTGAGTTCGCCATGTTCCGTTCTTCCTCCCTGTGCTCTCCGCTTGCTGAATGATGCCTGGAAGCGAGGTTTGGCGTTTTCTAGTCATGGCGCCGCCGCGGGAGTCACCGTCAGGTTCCTGTTCCGGCCGGAGCGCCGCCGGCTCCCTCTCCGATCTAATCCGAACCGTTCAAATCAGATCCAACAGCTGAGATTAGCCGATACCCCTTCGGCCGGCAACTTTTCTAAAGAGACCCTGTAATTTTTAAGTTCTTAACCCATGGTCCAAAACATAAAAACCCAAGTCCGTTTTATTCTTTTTAAAGCGTATTTGGTCTCGGTAATTCAAAAATACGTTTTCTGATATTTATATTTTGCCACTAATCTTGTTTTAGTCGTAGAATCTCCGTTTTAACTCCGATCTGACCCGTTCAAATTGCGTTAGGTTCATATTCGCGAGCTCTACATGTTGATAGAACTGTACAGTAGGTTTGAGATAATTTATTTTTGAGTTTATATTAAAGTATTTATTTTTCTATAGGAAATCATCGTAAATTCATAACTTCGTCATTTTAGCTCTGTTTTTCGTGATCTTTGCGTCTGTGTGATCCTAGCGAGTTGTAGATTCATTTTAAAGACTTTTATCTTATTTTATTTATGTTGGTGTACTGTTCTAATTATAGTCTTGTTTGTTTATGCATGATTGCCTCTAGATGTATGTTGTTGCTGTTGTTGATCGAGTATAGACGGTGAGCAATTCATTGGGGATCAAGAGTCTTTCTACGAGCAAGATGTTCAGGACCAGTTTGAGCATGGCAAGTATAGCATGAGATTATCCTTGTTGTCCTATTCATAATATGCAAATAATATTATTATGCATCTATTCCTTTGTTAAGGATGACTTAGTGTTGATCTTATACCTTGATACCTATTATATTGCATTGAGTAGTATGGCTAGTGCTTAAACATGGACTATGATCATGTAAATTGATTAATGGAATATGCAACAAACATTAAAAGATGATTTTGATTAATGTTTAAAGGGGATTAGAGCATGGGGTTATTTTTGATGCTCTAATTACTCTCCATAAGGACTCATCTATAAGCGAACATCCGGGATTTACAGTACAATTGTGGGGGCTATATGGCTCTGGCTTTAGTCATATAGAAGGACCTTTTCTAGCTTGTTAGTGGTAACCATTTTGGCGTAAGAATGGCTTGACGAATCGGGTATAGTGCGGCCTCTGTCCTTATGTGTATAGGCTGCGTGTTATTGTGCCATTTCGGAAGGGGGGCTCTACATTTGTTTGCCGAGTGAATCTAATGGCCCTAACTTGTTAGACGAATCTTCGAAAGACTTCATAGTGTTTCCCTGCCTGCTCACCTTGGGAGTGTTTTGGGAGTAATTAACCTGGGCATATGAGCAACACGACTCACAGTGAAAGTGTACAACCTCTGCAAGAGTGTAAAATTGTTATAACAGCCGTGCTCACGGTTACGAGTGGCCTTGGACCCTTATGGAATAGTTGATAATTATTAATGGTTATGTTTTTGCTATTCATCAATCATTTCACATGGATCATATGTTTATTGTTTATGTTGAGACATCTTGATGCTATTGATATGCTAAAATTATGCTAACTAAAAGCTACATGCTAATAAACCAATATTATGCCTTTGAGCCTCATGAACCTCATGTTACACTTGTTGAGTACGAGATGTACTTACGCTTGTTTATTTTTCTTACTTGGATAAAAATCTCAGATGGGTAACAGATGGTGCTAATAGTGACTACTACTCCTACTTCCCTAAAGATTACTAGACTTGCAGTCAACCACTCAATGTGCCTGTGATTGGAGCTACCACGAGAGATTATTATTTTTACTTCCGCTATATTTGTGTAAAGACTATGTGTTAAATATCGTGATGTAATAACATTTGTGATGATACTTCCGTTATAATTTGTTAACTTATGTGTGATTGATCTCTGGGCACACATAAGAGTATGCATTCCATTTGGTCTTTAAATGGATGTGACAAATTGGTATCAAAGCTTTTGTTGACTGTAGGACGCAAGCCTAGCTAGAAATGGTCGATTTAGTATCATCTTTACACTATTTTTATGCTTATTATCTTGCTCTTGTTATTTGATAAATTTTTATGATTCTTATGTCTCATTCTATTACAAAATTTTGCCTCTATTCTAACTACATCTAAAAATTATGTAGATGTCTCGTGACCGTAAGACTGCCTGCATCAGCTCTGGAGGATACTACCCACCTCGTGCTTTGCTTGCACCTGAAGAGCCACAAGAGCAGGCACCCTAGGAACAGGAGCAGGCCCCTGAAGCACCAATCCAAGCACCAGCACCTCCCCAGGAAGAGCCCGAGCCTGAAGAAGATCCGGAGATCATTGAGATTGAAGATGATGAAGAGGAGGCTAATGGAGGAGGGCAACCCCCGTCTCCACCGCATCATGAAGCTGCTGGAGATGTGCCACCTCCTCCAATGGGGTGGACTGTGAAGATCTGCCACAAGAATGGAGGGAATGCTGTCTCTCATCTTCGACTTGTGGGGATGCTCACTGCCTACTTCACTGATTGGCATCCAGCTGTGGAGTACATCTGCTAGGAGTACACTCATCCACTGGAGGACACATACTGGAAGGCAAGGGCGAGTATTTTTACACATAAACAAGAAAGAGGGGCGTACCAGCTGGACAGGATGTTTTCTCACGTGGGTCATCGAGCTACCATAGAGGATAGCATTGAAGATGCCGCTTTTGAAGCATGTATGGGCCTCCGCTATCTTCGCTTTAATAGCATGAAGCATGACATTCATCTCTACTTCCCTCATGCACACTCCGACCTTGGATGGGCTATGACGGATCCAGTGCAGCTAGAGCCACTACCTCGGGTGATGGTGAACCTTGTCTATGATATGATGGATAGGAAGCTGCAGTTAGAGGAGATGGTGAAGGCACAAGGGAAGACCATCAAGAGGTGCTAGGCAACCATTGATGAACTCTGAGAAAACCAAGGCATGGCCAAGATTTATGAGATATTAGAGCATGAGCCACTTCCTTAGGAAATAGGAGTCCTTTATGTAATAAAAACGTTCTTAGTAACGTCAGTTGAGTCATCGAGTCTATCGTGTGGTTTGAACTTTGGTGTGTTAGTTGCTTTATTATTATGCTTATGTGTGAGTTAGATTTTTGTTATGAGTGTTGGGACTTGTAGGCATGTCTACAAGTTCCATTTTTAAGAATAATAAGTTTAATAGTCAAGGGAATAATAGTTGGGTTTGGTATTGTCACGTTTCTGTCCCTGCTGTTTTCTGGAGCAGTCTGCAATGTTTCTGCTATGGTTCAAAAACGGTTTGTGAAATATTTATGAAAATTTTATGAGAGAAACTAGACTTAAGCATCTTTCAAATGCCACTGGAATCACCTCTTTATCTGATCTGGTTCGAGAAATATAATTGTCACAAGTTAAAGTTTCTGCACAGTCTGGAATCTGGAACAGTTTCTGTTACGCCTTATTTTTCATTAACTTAATGATAGAATCTGATCTTTAGGTCTGAATAAAAGTTGTGGATAATTTCATAAGCTTTCCAACCATATAAAGCACGCCTCTTTTGGACTTCTGTAGCTCGATATATGATTGAAATACTGAACTGTCAATATTGCTACTCGTCCAGAAAACTTTCAGATCTCATTCTTTATCTTATAAGTGGTTGATAACATGGAATTCATAAAGTTTGCATGTTTATGGATGGCAGATGGCCGGAAGAGGAAGAGGCAGGGGTCGTGGAAGTGTTCCCCCAAATCCACCACCACCATTGCCACCAACTATTGAGCAACTGTTGGCAGTGCAGACGCAGCTTATGCAACAACTAGTGCAGAATCAGCAAAATCAGCCAGTTGCTGGGGCTCAACCACATGATAAGTGTGGTGAATTTTTGAAGGGTCGTCCCCCAGTGTTCACACATGCCGCTGATCCTTTGGAAGCCGATGATTGGCTTCGTGCTGTGGAGAAGCAGCTTAATATTGCACAATGTGATGACCGGCAGAAGGTGTTGTTTGCTTCTGGACAACTCCAGGGAGAAGCTCAGGATTGGTGAGAATCATATGAGTATGGTCGCCCTGCCAATGCTCCCATAATCACTTGGCAGGAGTTTAGAGAGAACTTCAGAGCTTACCATATACCTGAAGGAATGATAGAGCTAAAGGCGGAGGAATTCCGGAACTTGACCCAAGGGTCAATGTCGGTAGCTGAGTACCGTGACAAGTTTGCTCAATTGTCACGATATGCTCCACATGAAGTAGCTAATGGCAATGATAAGCAGCGCCACTTCTTAAAGGGATTATATGATGGGCTATAGTTGCAGTTGATGTCCAATATCTATCCTAATTTTCAGACGCTTGTGAACCGCGCTATCGTGGTGGATAACAAGCGCAAGGAGATGGATGCTAAGAGGAAAAGGTTACAGGGACAAGCCTCTAGTAGCAACACTCATCCACGTACTAGTTTTCAGTAGAATAATCAACAGAGGCCTCCTTCTGGTTAGTGAAATCGTGGTCAGGTCCCTTTCCGCGGTCAGTTTTCGCAACGTCCCCCATTCCAACCGTAGAATAGCAACCAACGTCCTCCGCAGCAGAGTGGGAATCAAGCACAGCATGAGGGTCCTTCCAATAATACTCCCACGAAGACTAGTGCTCCCAGTACCCCCAATAGGTGTTTCCGATGTGGGAAAGAAGGTCACTTATCCTACAATTGCCCTGAGAAGCCCAACCAGCAGACTCTCCAGAGGCAGAGCAGCCACCAGAAGCCAGCACCTAACACCGGAAGGGTGAATCACTTGTCCCAAGAGACCGCAGTGGAGGAGCCAGAAGTTATGCTTGGTACGTTCGATGTCCATTCCACTCCCGCCACTGTTCTTTTTTATTCTGGAGCATCACATTCTTTCATATCACAATCATTTGTTAGAATACATAGAATTCATTTGTGTGCCATGAAGAACCCTATATTAGTAAACTCACCTGGTGGAAGCATGCCAGCATCTTATCGCTGTCTTCCGATTAGTCTCAATTTAAGGGGGTAGAGTTTACAGTGAGTCCTATAGTATTGAGAATAGCTGGGATTGATCTTATATTGGGAATGGATTGGATGATGCAACAACAAGCAGAGATTCAGTGCAAGGATAAATCAGTAGTGCTGACAACGCCAAAGGGAGATAGAATCAAGGTTGAGGTAAAAGTGCAGAAACAGGAGACCGCTACAGTGAACCAGCTTAATGATGGTGCCAACCAGGAGGACCCGGTTGTGGAGGAGTTCCCCGATGTGTTTTCTAAGGAATTGCCAGGTATGCCACCAGACCGTGACATTGAATTTATTATTAAATTATTACCTGGAACTGCACCCATAGCTAAGCGTCCATATAGAATGGGAGTAAATGAATTAGAAGAACTTAAGAAACAAATTAAGGAGTTGCAGGATAAGGGTTTTATTTGTCCTAGTTCTTCACCGTGGGGAGCACCAGTGATTTTTGTGGACAAGAAAGATGGATCTCAGAGGATGTGTGTAGATTATCGGTCTCTCAATGAGGTCACTATCAAAAATAAGTACCCATTGCCTAGAATTGATGACTTGTTTGATCAGTTGAGAGGAACTTGTGTATTCTCCAAGATTGATCTTCGTTCTGGATATCATCAATTGAAGATTCGTGCCAGTGATATACCAAAGACAGCTTTTACCACACGGTATGGTTTATATGAGTATACAGTGATGTCTTTTGGTCTGACTAATGCCCCTGCATACTTCATGTACTTAATGAATAAGGTGTTCATGGAATATCTGGACAAGTTTGTAGTGGTATTCATTGATGATATTTTGGTATTCTCCAAGACTGAGGAAGAACATGCGGAACATTTGAGGTTGGTCTTGCAAAAGCTCAGAGAACACCAACTATGTGCCAAGAGGAGTAAATGTGAGTTTTGGTTGAAGGAAGTTTCTTTTCTAGGTCATATTGTCTCAAATGGAGGAATATGAGTAGATCCTGGCAAGATGAAAGATGTATTGAATTGGAAGCCACCCATCAATGTAAGTGAGATCCGTAGCTTCTTGGGATTGGCTGGCTATTATAGAAGATTTATAGAGGGATTTTCCAAGCTTGCAAAGCCAATGACTGCATTATTGGAGAAGAATGCCAAGTTTGTGTGGTCTGAGAAGTGCCAGGCTAATTTTGAGGAATTAAAGAAAAGATTGACTACTGCACCCGTCTTAGTCTTGCCAGATCTGAATAAACCCTTCTCTATCTACTGTGATGCATCTCGATTGGGTTTGGGATGTGTTCTTATGCAAGAGGATAGAGTTGTGGCATATGCATCGAGACAGTTGAGGAAGCATGAATTGAATTACCCTACCCATGATTTGGAATTAGCTGTAGTGGTTCATGCACTAAAGATATGGAGACATTATTTGATTGGACACAAGAGTCATATATACACTGATTACAAGAGTCTAAAGTATATCTTCACTCAAACAGATCTAAACTTGAGACAGCGTAGATGGTTGGAGTTGATAAAGGACTATGATCTAGAGGTGCATTATCACCCAGGAAAGGCCAACGTCGTTGCTGATGCTCTTAGTAGGAAAAGCTACGCTAATGAAATACACGTAATGCCTATGCCAAAAGAGTTGTGTGCTGAATGTAAGCATTTGAACTTAGGGTTTACCACCAATGCAGTGGAATTAGTACTAGAGCCTACTCTGGAGCAAGAAATCTGCAAGGGTCAGTTGAAAGATGAAAAGTTGAGAGAGATAGTGGAAAACATAGCGAAAGGCAAATCATCAGGATTCCGTAAGGATGATAATGGTACGCTATGGTTTGGAAAAAGGTTGTGTGTGCCTGAGGATAAGAATATCAGAGGGGCAATTCTGCGTGAAGCTCATGAGTCAGCTTATTCCATACATCTGGGGAGTACTAAGATGTATCTGGATCTGAAAGAGAAATATTGGTGGTATGGTTTAAAGAGAGATGTTGCTGAATATGTTGCTTTGTGTGACACTTGTCAAAGGGTGAAAGCTGAACATCATAGACCTGCGGGATTATTACAGCCTATGCAGATACCCGAGTGGAAATGGGAAGAAGTTGGTATGGATTTTATAGTTGGGTTGCCACGGACTCAGAGAGGATATGATTCAATTTGGGTAATAGTGGATCGTCTGACTAAGGTTGCTCATTTTCTGCCAGTAAAGACTACATATAGTAGTGCAAAATTGGCAGAGTTGTATATGGAAAGAATAGTGAGTCTACATGGAGTTCCTAAGAAGATTGTGTCTGATCGGGGTACTCAGTTTACATCTCATTATTGGCAAAAGATACATGAATCACTAGGAACCAAACTAAACTTTAGTACAACTTACCATCCACAGACAGATGGTCAAACAGAGAGAATTAATCAGATATTGGAAGATATGTTGATAGCTTGTGCTTTACAATATGGTACTAGCTGGGATAAGAGCTTGCCTTACGCAGAGTTCTCTTATAACAATAGTTATCAGAAGAGTCTTCAGATGGCACCGTTTGAGGCTCTGTATGGACGAAAGTGTAGGACCCCGTTGTTCTGGAATCAGACAAGGGAGAGTCAAGTGTTTGGGCCTGATGTACTCAAGGATGCTGAAAAGAAAGTGAGGATGATTAGAGATAATCTGAAAATAGCACAGTCCCGACAGAAAAGTTATGCTGATACTCGTAGAAGAGAGTTGACTTTTGAGGTAGGGGATTATTTTTACTTGAAAGTATCACCCATGAGGAGTGTGAAAAGGTTCAACATGAAAGGTAAATTGGCACCAAGATATATTGGACCTTTCAAGATCATAGAGAGACGTGGTGAAGTGGCATATCAGTTGGAATTACCCGAGAGTTTGGCAGGTGTACATGCTGTGTTCCATGTGTCTCAACTGAAGAAATATTTGCGAGTACCAGAGGAACAGATTCCGTTAGAGGAGCTCACTGTTAAGGAGGATCTTACATATGAAGAGTTTCCGGTTAAAATTTTAGAGATTGCTGACAGAGTCACGAGGAGTCGAACAATTAAAATGTGTAAGGTACAGTGGAACCGATACACTGCAGAAGAGGCTACTTGGGAACGAGAAGAGGATCTGAGGAAAACCTACCCGCAACTATTTGAGTAAGCATCAGTCGAATCTCGGGACGAGATTCATCTTAAGGGGGGTAGAATTGTAACACCCTAAAATTTTGAAAGAAATAAAAATAGGAAAAATATGATTTTTATATATTTTTGTGAGCATGCAAACTTAGAATGATAATAATTTTTATAAATTTAAAATCAAATATAAGGGTAGAAACATGATTGAGCATTCATGCTGCTGCATTTGAAATTTTGTATTGAGTGGTTTGAATCAAATTCAAAATGGATTTCAAAATCTTTTGGAAAATGGCTTTGAAAAATTGGAAAAGAAAAAGAAAAGGTTTTTCTTCTCTTCTCAGAATTCGGCCTGCTTCTTTCTTCTGCAGCCCGCCGCTTCGGCCCGCTTACCCCCCGCGTCCGCCTCGGCCTGCTAGCGCGCGGCCCATCTTTCCCCTCTCCCGCGCCCCGCTCCCGCTCTTGGGCCGAGCCGCGACTGCTGGCCCAGCTGGCCGCTCACGCGTTGCCCTCTCTGTGCAGTCGCTGACGATGCAGGCCCACCTGTCAGGTCGCCTTCTTCCTCAAGCCACCGCCGGATCTCCCTTTCCTTCCTTGCCGATGCCGAATCCGTGGCTCAATCTCCCCTTTCCATCTTTCGCGCCGCCTTCGGGCTATATAAGCCGAGCCCCCGCACCTCTCCGCTTCCATCTCGCCCTTTAGAAGCTGCTGTGGCCTTACGAGCATCGTCACCGCAAGCACAAACTTTACCTCGCCACCACCGTTCGCCATATCGAGCACACCGTCGCCTCCATCCATCCCACGCCCTCGATTGCATCCTAGGTGAGTTCGCCATGTTCCGTTCTTCCTCCCTATGCTCTCCGCTTGTTGAATGATGCCCGAAAGCGAGGTTTGGCGTTTTCCAGTCATGGCGCCGCCGCGGGAGTCACCGTCAGGTTCCTGTTCCGGTCGGAGCGCCGCCGGTTCCCTCTCCGATCTAATCCGAACCATTCAAATCAGATCCAACAGCTAAGATTAGCCGATACCCCTTCGGCCAACAACTTTTCTAAAGAGACCCTGTAATTTTTAAGTTCTTAACCCGTGGCCCAAAACGTAAAAATCCGAGTCCGTTTTATTCTTTTGAAAGCGTATTTGGTCTCGGTAATTCAAAAACACGTTTTCTAATATTTACAGTTTTGCCACTAATCTTGTTTTAGTCGTAGAATCTCCGTTTTAACTCCGATTTGACCCGTTCAAATTGCGTTAGGTTCATATTCGCGAGCTCTACATGTTCATAGAACTATACAGTAGGTTTGAGATAATTTATTTTTGAGTTTATATTAAAGTATTTATTTTTCTATAGGAAATCATCGTAAATTCATAACTTCGTCATTTTGGCTCCGTTTTTCGTGATCTTTGCGTCTGTGTGATCCTAGCGAGTTGTAGATTCGTTTTAAAGACTTTTTATCTTATTTTCTTACTATTGGTGTACTATTCTAATTATAGTCTTGTTTGTTTATGCATGATTGCCTCTGGATGTATGTTGTTGCTGTTGTTGATCGAGTATAGACGGTGAGCAATTCGTTGGGGATCAAGAGTCTTTCTACGAGCAAGATCTTCAGGACCAGTTTGAGCAAGGCAAGTATAGCATGGGATTATCCTTGTTGTCCTATTTACAATATGCAAATAATATCATTATGCATCTATTCCTTTGTCAAGGATGACTTAGTGTTGATCTTATACCTTGATACCTATTATATTGCATTGAGTAGTATGGCGAGTGCTTAAACATACTATGATCATGTAAATTGATTAATGGAATACGCAACAAACATTAAAAGATGATTTTGATTAATTTTTAAAGGGGATTAGAGCATGGGGTTATTTTTTATGCTCTAATTACTCTCCATAAGGACTCATCTATAAGCGAACATCCGGGATTTACAGTACAACTGTGGGGGCTATATGGCTCTGGCTTTAGTCATATAGAAGGACCTTTTCTAGCTTGTTAGTGGTAACCTTTTTGGTGTAAGAATGGCTTGACGAATCGGGTATAGTGCGGCCTCTGTCCTTATGTGTATAGGCTGCGTGTTATTGTGCCATTTGGGAAGGGGGCCTCTACATTTGTTTGTCGAGTCAATCTAATGGCCCTAACTTGTTAGACGAACCTTCGAAAGACTTCATAGTGTTTCCCTGCCTGCTCACCTTGGGAGTGTTTTGGGAGTAATTAACCTGGGTATATGGGCAACACGACTCACAGTGAAAGTGTACAACCTCTGCAGAGTGTAAAACTGTTATAACAGTCGTGCTCACGGTAATGAATGGCCTTGGACCCTTATGGAATAGTTGATAATTATTAATGGTTATGTTTTTGCCTTTCATCAATCATTTCACATGGATCATATGTTTATTGTTTATGTTGAGACATCTTGATGCTATTGATATGCTAAAATTATGCTAACTAAAAGCTACATGCTGATAAACCAGTATTATGCCTTTGAGCCTCATGAACCTCATGTTACACTTGTTGAGTACGAGATGTACTTACGCTTGTTTATTTTTCTTACTTGGATAAAAATCCCGGATGGGTAACAGATGGTGCTAATAGTGACTACTACTCCTACTTCCCTGAAGATTACTAGACTTGCAGTCAACCAGTCAATGTGCCTGTGATTGGAGCTACCACGAGAGATTATTATTTTTACTTCCGCTATATTTGTGTAAAGACTATGTGTTAAATATCGTGATGTAATAACATTTGTGATGATACTTCCATTATAATTTGTTAACTTATGTGTGATTGATCTCTGGGCACACATAAGAGTATGCATTCCATTTGGTCTTTAAATGGGTGTGACAATGTTCCTCCACCGCCTCTTAGGATTGCATCTACGCCATTCCTTAAGTCAATTTGATCCAAGGGCTCAAGTTGCACCCCCAGGACTATATATACAGGCCTGCACCCCCTGGAGAGAAGCCAAGTCTGATCCTGAGAGCTGAAAGACCAGAAACCCTAGTTCATATCTCCACCAGGATTTAGGGCTAGCAATCAAGAGAAGATTAGTCCTCGATAGGATCTAGTTTTGTATTAGAGATAGAGAGATAAAGTGAGGGAGTAGAGTTTTGGAAGAGTTTTAGTCTGTCAGTGCTCTCTCTACGGCTGTACTCTGGCGGAATCAAGTTCTATGGGAGCTTGCTTCTAATATTTCTTGTAACACCCTAAAATTTGCAATCATTTTAAAATAGGTGAATTTGAATTTAATTATGAATTTTGTGAGCATGTCAACTTAGAAAAGTAATAATTTTTATTAATTTAAAATCAAATATAAGGTCTAGACACATGTTATGCATTCATGCTGTTGCATATTATTTTTGTATTGTGTGATCTATTTGAAAACTCAAAAAGGAATTCAAAATCCATTTAAAAATGGCTTTGGAAAATTTGAAAAAAAGGACTTCTCCCTTCCTCCCCCTCTTTTGTCCCGCTCGGCCATTTTCTTCTCCGCGGCCCAGCTGAAGCTGCTGCCCTTTCCCCCTCCAGCGGCTCAGCTCCACTCCTGCAGGCCCGCTCACCCCTTCGCCTCACTCTGGCCCATAGGCCCAGCGCAGCAGCTCCACTGCCTCAACCGCAAGAGCCTAGCCCCTTCTTTCCCCGTGCCTCGCCTTGGGCCAAGCCCAGCTCGCCACTGGCCTAGCTCCGCGTGCGCCCGAGTCTGCTCCCTCCCGCTGACGCTCTGACCCCACATGTCAGTGGCCTCTCTCCCCTTCCATCTTCTACCTCTGTCACCTTTCGAAAATGGAAGTCGGCACCTTCCTTCTTCTACCGAGCTCGATCAAGCCAAATCCCGCATCCAATCCTCCCCTTTCCATTCCTGGCGCAACCCCGGGGCTATAAAAGCCAGCGCCCCACACCCTCCACTCTCCATCTCGAGCTTTCACGGCAGCCGTAGCCCTCTCGAGCTTCCTAAACCCTAGAAGCGCCGCTGTCGCTTTGATCACCATCGCTGCGACTCTCCTGTCACCGTGACCGCATTCCCGAGCTACGCGTGAAGGTAAGGAAGTTACCCGTATCTTCTATACTTCCCCTCTCACTTCTTTGAGCCTGCACGAGCTCGCCATCATAGTCGAGCCACCAAATCGAGCCTGAGCTCGTCTCTATGCCATCGCATCTGCCTTCGATCCCCTATTTGAGTTCGCTGCTCCCTTCTCTCCCTCCCCATGAGTTCCCCGTGGCCGATGATGTACGGTAGCGTCGAATCGCTGAGCGGTGGCGAGGTCCCCTATTTTCCGGCCATGGCGCCGCCGTCGGTTTCCTGTGCGCCGACAACCCTTCTTCCCCTTCTAATCTCGGCTATCAAATCCGTGATGAACGATCCATATTAGAACATACCCTTTCATCGCTCGTTTTGCTAAAGAGTCCCTACATTTTTCTAGTTTAGAACTCGTGGTCCAAAACATAATTTGAGAATATGTTTTCTTCTTTTGAAAGCGTAGTTTGATCTCTGTAGATTCAAAATACGTTTTCTCTATTTACAATTTTGCCACTAATTTTGTTTTAGTCATAAAATCTTCGTTTTAACTCTGATTTGACCTGTTCAAGTTGCGTTAGATTCGTAATTACATAATATACATATTAGTACTACTATTAATTATGTTTTCAACCTTTAAATTTCATGCCTAGATTAAATCTATTATTTAACTAAGGAAAATCTTATTTAAATCATAACTTCGCCGTCTTAGCTCTGTTTTTTGTGATTTTCACGTCTGTGTGATCCTAGCAAGACGTAGATTTGTTTTATAAACTTTTTATCTTGTTTTACTCTATGTTGTTCTAATTATAGCCTTATTTGCTTTGCATGATTGCTTTTGGATGAATGCTGTTGATGTGTTGATCAAGCATAGACGGTGAGCAATTCGTTGGTGACCATGAGTTCTTCTACGAGCAAGATCAACAGGACTAGTTTGATCAAGGCAAGTATAGCATGGGATTGTCCTTGTTATCCTATTCACAATAAATAATTAAATTCATTATGCATGTATTTCCTTATTAAGGATGACTTAGTTTTGATCCATTACCTTGGCACCCATGATATTGCATTGAATAGCTTTGCTAGTGCTCAATATGAACTATGATCTTGTAATTTGACTAATGGAATATGCAACAAACATTAAAAGATGACTTTTTAGTAACATGCTTAAAGGGGCTAGAGCATTGAGCTATCTTATGGTGCTCTGGTTTCTCTCCATAAGGACTCATCTATAAGCGAACATCCTGAACTTACAGTACAACTATGAGAGCTACATGGCTATGGCTTTAGTTATATAGAAGGACCTTTTCTAGCTTGTTAGTGGTAACCTTCATGGCATAAGAATGGCTTGACGAATTGGGTATAGTGCGACCTTTGGCCTTATGTGTATAGGCTATGCGTCATTGTGCCATTTGGAAGAGGAGCTCTATATCTGTTTGCCGAGTGAATCTAATGGCCCTAACCTGTTAGACAAACCTTTGAAAGACTTCATAGTGTTTCCCTGCCTGCTCACCTTGGAAGTGTTTTGAGAGTAATTAACCCGGGCATATGGGCAACATGACTCACAGTGAGAGTGTACAACCTCTACAGAGTGTAAAACTGTTATAATTAACAGCCATGCTCATGGTCATGAGTGGCCTTGGACCCTTATGAAATAGTTGATTACTAATAATAAATATGTTTTTGCTATTCGTTATTCATTTTACATTGATCATATGTTTATTGTAAGTTGAGACAACTTGATGATGTTGATATGCTAAAACCATGCCAACTAAAAGCTACATGATGTTAAACTATTGCCAATGCTTTTGAGCCTCATGAACCCCATGTTACACTTGTTGAGTACGAGATGTACTTACGCTTGTTTATTCTCTTATTTGGATAAAAATCCCGGATGGGTAACAGATGGTGCAAATAGTGACTACTACTCCTACTTCCCTGAGGGTTACTAGTCTTGCAGTCAACCAGTCAATGTGCCTGTGCATGGAGCTATCACGAGAGAGTTATCTTTTTGTTTCCTCTATGATTATGTAAAGACTATGTGATAATAATCGTGATGTAATAACACTTGTGATGATACTCCCTTTAATTTGTCGGCTTATGTGTGATTGATCTCTGGGCGCACATAAGATTATGCATTCCATTGTGTTCAAAAAAATGGGTGTGACATTTCTTTGGTATTCGACTTCTGATTCAAGTAAGCATCTTGTTTATATTGTTCTTCAAGTTTATGACTCTCTTCTGAGTGCTTTAATCTTGGTGACTCTAGATTAAAGTAGTATTCGTAGTGTGTCGCACCCGGTTTTCTGAAGAATACCAAGAGCTAACTACATGTGTGCCCAGGATGTCCACACAACACATATAGTGACAAATACGGAGAATATCAAGAGCAATGCTTTATTATATATCGACCATAGTTACAACATGACTTACAACTATTATAAAAGCATAGCAGAAACTATTCTTGATCTTCTCTTCGGGGCTTCATACTCCATAGGGACGGTTGACTAGGGGAAGCACTCGCCTAGTACTCATGGACTCCACAAGAAACTCTTCACTTGATTCACCATCTGGTACCCATCTGGGATTTTTATTGGTGACAACGACAAGCGTCAACTCACCATGCTCAGCAAGTATACCATGAGGTTATGCAAGGCTCAAGAAGGCTTGACTCAGTTGTACTGCGGTCAGCATTTTTAGTTGGTCATATTTTATTTATTATGCCTATGTTTCTAAGTTATGCTTATGGCTCCCATGTGAATATAATTAGTTATCACCATCAACATTAATCATATCCCAAACCATCCATAGAACCACCTATCTCGAAAAGGATCTAGGCCGCTCGTGACCATGAGCACGACTGATATATCAGTTTGATCAAACTCTGCAGAGTGTGTACACTTTCACCTTGAGTCGTGAATACCCCTGTGTCCGAGGTGGCCAACGTCTTGACTCACTTCCAAGGTAAGTCGGCAGGGTTCACTACGAAGCCTTTCACTAATTACCCTAACAAGTTAGTAGCCGTGAGGTTTCAGCGTCTAGGCGAATGGAGCCCCCCTTCAAGAGTGGCACACGATGACTATAGCCCAGTACTCACCTTGACAGGCAAGAAGCCATTCTGCAACCTAGTCCCCCCTCTTGTGCTGAAAACTTTCGGTAACTACTAACAAGCTAGAGAAAACTAGCTATACGACTAAGATTGTGCCCATTTTGATTCTCAAGGCTGTACGGAAGTCCTGGGTTGCCGCTTTAAGATTCAGTCCTTACGGAGGGCAGACTAGAGCACCCAACAAGGCCCAATGCTCTAACTCCCTTTCTGTCCATGTTGCCGAAAAGCACCATTTAACCGATGATTCCATATGTCATTAACTGTTGACAGTTCTTAAGTATCAATTTTAATTATCCAATAAATAAGGAAAAGGACTTATATGCAAGCAACACCTAGAATTAGGGTTTGATCTGACAGAATTCCATGAGTTTTGTTGTTCATCTGTTTCTACAGGGGGTTATCAGGAAATACAAAGGAAAGGGCCACACGTCGGAATTACATAGAGATATTAACGTGTTCACCGATTTTCTATCATCTAGAAGACTCCAGAAGCCACGGGATCGAATGGGAGGCCGAACGGGCCCGGGACCAGGGCGCCCGCCTTGGACCCTGGGGCGCCCGCCCTAGGTCTGCAACCAATCAGGACGAGTCTCGCGGATTATGCCCCACCGACCTAAAGGATCAAGGAAAACCATGCGATTAATGTCGGTTTGATCCGACGGCCCAGGTTCACTTAAAGGGACTATATAAGCAGGACCCCTGGCCCCTGGAGAGGAGAATCCAAGTCCATTATTTTCATATTTTCCAGAGAGGGTTCAGAGAGAGAGGTTCCCTTAGGGTTCCCACCTCATTAGGGCTTAGCATCCAATGTGAGATTAGACTTAGTTCTTCTAGATTGAGAGAGATAGAGTGGAGGTATAGATCGAAGGAAGCCCGGCCTGTCGGTGACTACTTCGAGGTTGTACCTGCGGGATCAAGTTCTCCTAACCCGAGGCTTGCTCCTAGGATTCTTCAGTATTTCGACTTCTAAATTCTAGTAAGTTCTTTGTTTTATTGTTCTTTGGTTTATGAGTTTACTTTAATCTCTTCGTGTAGAGTTTAGAGTAATCATCTCTAGCGTAAACGTGGTGTTTGGGCTAGGATACTCATAGATATCCCCTGTCTAGCCGGACCGTGGTAGTAGTGAGGAACGTGACATTTCCGTAGCTACCTTTGTATTCCATATCCCGTTAGCAGGATCGATAGGGTTTATAGGTGCGGGTCGAACATCCTTTGAGGTGTCTAGATTCCGTGAGCCTCCCCAATAGAGCAGAAGATCATCCTTACCAAGGTTAGAACGAGAGTGCAGTTGCAGTCTTCTCTATACATCGCTCACATCAAATCACAGTGGTTGTAGCCTAAAGGTTAGTAGTAATAGATTTAGTTAGTCAGATGCACGCTTTCTCCTAGTGGTAAAAAAATAAATACGATACTCTGGATAACATCCCGGGTGAAGTGCTCATCGATATCCGTGCGCTTGCGGATCATTTCCTAATTGCGTTACCAAATATCAACAAGCATTTCTGGCGCCGTTGCCGGGGAGAAAGACGGTTTGCTGAGATAACCTTGAATCTTACTACTAGCTTGTACCTATACTTTTATCTTTCTTTATCTTTTTATTCCTTATCTTTTTATATTCTTTATTCTTACCTTATGGAGAACCAAGATTCTAAATCAATCTATCAATTTGCAACACCTTCGGAAACTGACCTTTTACCATGGGAGTCATCACAGTCTATCCAAACATCCCAGTATAGGTTAAGTTCAAGGTTAATTGCCATGATTGAGAACCTATCCTTTTCGGGAAAGGAAGACGAAAATCCTTACCTTCATATTAGAGATTTTGAGCAAACATGCGATTGTCTTCGCATTGAAGGCATTTCTGATAAGACTTACGTTGGAAGCTTTTTCCTTTTTCCTTAAGAGGAGAAGCTAGACGATGGTATAGTCAGAAGGTAAGTCAACAACGAGGTGAATGGGGAGTCTTACGAGCCAACTTCTGTTTAGATTTTTATTCCCTCGATCGTATCGCCGACCTTAGACTCGAAGTTCTATCTTTTAAACAAAAAGAAAATGAAACTTTGGGAAAATCCTGGAAACATTTTTCTGATCTTTTAGAATCTGGTCCAAAACTCAATATTGAAGACCCTATTCTCCTTTTTCATTTCTTTCGAGGTCTTCAGAAAGATCATAAACAAATGCTACATACAATGTCTAGAGGTTCTTTCTTTCGTATCCCTACTGATGAAGCTAGAGCGATCCTAGATAGAATCCTAGAAGCTGAGATGGATAATACCCTCCATGATGAAACCTACGAAGCCGAAGTAGACACTCTGCCGAATTCTTCACCTACTTCAGCTATCCCAAGTTTTGAGCCGCAAAAGGAAGAAATTCCACCACCTGATTTCATGCTGGATATAGAATCTGATCTTTTTGCCGATTTTGGAAACATTTCAAACTACCATTCTATAGACAAACCCCAAAGCGGCCATTATAGCATTTGTTTACCAAGTGAATATCAATTGAGAGAGCTTATCTCAGTCATGAGTAGCGAATGGTTGGAGGAGTCAGAGCTTTTCTCTGAAGTGATCCGTTTGGATACACCTCCTATCACTATACGCTGTGCTTATGATTCTGATCAATTTGATGCTCTCTATAATCCTGTTGTGGGGATCAATATCATGTCTGAAGCTTTTGCACTTAAATTATTTGGAAAATTAATTTTAACCCCCACAACAAAGTTCATGAAGGAATCTTCGGGACGATTGGTCCCCAGTCTTGGAATTGTGTATGTCCTACCCTTTATGGTAGAAGGCTCCATGATTCATTTGAACTTTTATATCTTTGATACATGGGACTTCGACCTGTTGATAGGACAACCATTTAGAAGACTCCTTTATGAAGGTCAAACTGGAAAGCTACACATTTCTTTTGGAAAGGATTTTAAATTCTCTATGACAATTTCTCACTCCTTGAATAATAAGATCGAGTCATCTCTTTTGCCTGATCCTATGGAAGAGGTAAAAGCTGCGTCTCTAGAGCTTTTAAATGAATCAGACTTAGAAGAAGAAGCCCCTTTCTTCATAGAAGAGGAAGCTAAACCTTCTGAACCTGAACCTTTAGATGAGTTTGCAGAAACACCCAGACCTCCTATAGAGCTTAAAACTTTACCACCCGGTCTTATCTATGCTTTCCTAAACAATAATCCAGAGTTTCCTGTGATCATTAGTAATAAACTCACTCAGGAACAAACTCTGTGATTAATGACCATTTTAGAAAAACATCACTCAGTCTTTGGCTACTCACTCCAAGATCTTACAGGAATCAGTCCTATGATTTGCACCCATCGCATTCCGACAGACCTTCTGTTTCACCTTCTCGGGAACCCCAACGTAGACTCAACAACGCGATGAGAGAAGTAGTTAAAAAGGAAGTTATAAAGTTGCTGCATGCAGTGATTATATATCCTGTGCCGCATAGTGAGTGGGTGAGCCCTGTTCAAGTTGTGCCTAAAAAGGGAGGCATGACTATTGTTACAAATGAGAAGAACGAGCTAATTCCGCAACGCACCGTCACAGGGTGGCGGATGTGCATTGACTATAGAAAACTGAATAAAGCCACGAAAAAGGATCACTTTCCTTTACCTTTTATAGATGAGATGTTAGAGCGGTTAGCGAACTATTCGTTCTTCTGTTTCTTAGATGGATATTCAGGGTACCACCAGATCCCGATCCATCCTGATGATCAAAGCAAAACCACTTTTACCTGTCCATACGGAACTTATGCTTATCGTAGAATGTCTTTTGGGCTATGTAATGCACCAGCTTCTTTTCAAAGATGCATGATGTCTATATTTTCTGATATGATTGAAGAGATTATGGAAGTTTTCATGGATGATTTTTCTGTTTATGGAAAAACTTTTGATAATTGTCTTGAAAACTTAGACAAGGTTTTGCAAAGATGCAAAGAAAAGCACTTAGTCCTTAACTGGGAAAAATGTCATTTTATGGTTAGGGAAGGAATAGTGCTAGGACACCTAGTGTCTAAAAGAGGTATTGAGGTAGATAAAGCTAAAATTGAAGTAATAGAACAACTACCTCCACCTGTGAATATAAAAGGAATTCGAAGCTTTCTTGGCCATGCTGGTTTTTATCGCAGATTCATAAAAGATTTTTCATTTATTGCTAGACCACTCACTCTTTTGCTAGCCAAGGATGCTCCTTTCGAATTTGATGATGCATGTTTAAAAGCTTTTGAATTATTAAAGAATGCACTCATCTCTACACCAATCATTCAACCCCCTAATTGGTCGTTGCCTTTTGAAATTATGTGTGATGCTAGTGATTATGCTGTGGGGGCAGTTTTGGGGCAAACAAAAAACAAGAAGCATCATGCAATTGCTTACGCTAGTAAAACTTTGACGGGAGCTCAACTTAATTATGCAACCACTGAAAAAGAGCTTCTGGCTGTTGTCTTTGCCATTGATAAATTTAGATCTTACTTAGTAGGAGCTAAAATAATTGTTTACACTGATCATGCTGCACTAAAATATTTGCTCACTAAAAAAGATGCTAAACCTCGCCTAATTAGATGGATCTTGTTACTCCAAGAATTTGACTTAGAAATAAAAGATAAAAAGGGAGTAGAAAATTCTGTTGCTGATCACTTGTCTAGAATGCACTTTAAGGATCCACAGGAAACACCCATTAATGATTCACTCCGGGACGACATGCTCTATGGAATCAACAGGTCTGACCCCTGGTATGCAGATATTGTTAATTTTATGGTTTCAGGGTATGTACCACCAGGAGCGAACAAGAAGAAGCTTATTCAAGAAAGTCGTTCACACATATGGGATGAGCCATACCTCTTCCGAGTATGTGCTGATGGCTTACTCAGAAGGTGTGTGACCACTGAGGAAGGGTGGAAGATCATCGACAGATGCCATTCATCACCATACGGAGGTCATTATGGAGCATTCCATACACATTCAAAGATCTGGCAATGTGGATTCTATTGGCCTACAATGTATGAAGACACAAGGCAATATATCAGAAGATGTGGGCCATGTCAAAGGCACGGAAACATAAATACAAGAGATGCTATGCCACTCACCAACAACCTTCGGATTGAGCTCTTTGATGTTTGGGGAATAGACTACATGGGTCCATTTCCTCCATCAAAGAAGTGTGAATTCATCTTGGTGGCAGTTGACTATGTCTCCAAGTGGGTAGAAGCACTACCTTGCAAGCGTGCCGACAATATTAATTCAAAGAGGATGTTTGAAGAGATTATATTTCCAAGATTTGGAGTCCCTAGGGTGGTGATAAGTGATGGGGGATCACACTTCATTGACAAACGCTTTGAGCATTATCTAGCAAAACATGGAATCCGTCACAACGTTGCTACCCCATATCATCCTCAGACAAGTTGCCAAGCAGAGACTTCCAACAAGCAAATCAAGAACATTCTTCAGAAAACAGTAAATGAGATGGGAACAGCATGGAAGGAAAAGTTACCCGATGCACTCTGGGCATACCGGATAGCATACAAGACCCCAATTGGAATGACCCCATACCAATTGGTGTACGGGAAGACTTGCCACTTGCCTGTTGAACTAGAGTTCAAAGCACACTGGGCCATAAGAAGATGGAATATGGACCTAGATGTTGCTGGAGATCATAGAAGAATGCAACTATCAGAATTGGAAGAATGGCGAGAGAAAGCATATCACAATTCGAAGATCTACAAAGAAAGAGTCAAAAGATGGCATGACAAGAGGATCAAGAAGAAGGAGTTCTCACCCGGAGATAAGGTATTACTTTTTAATTCCAGGGTGAAGCTTTTCGGGCATGGAAAACTCCGGAGTAAATGGGAAGGACCATACAAGGTAGTCAATTCATCATCCCACGGAGCTATTACACTTCAAAACGACGAAGGTACGTTATTCAAGGTAAATGGTCAACGTCTTAAATTATTTTTAGAACCCAATAAAGAATTAGAAGAAATAGACGTGATCCATTTTTACCTTCCGATGGAGAATTAAAGCCCGACCTTTCTAATCTAACGTTTTTGGGCCACATATATATTTTTTGGGATAAAAATACTTCTAGAAACACGCTCAAGCAAGCGGGCCCGTAGAGGAGGCAGGCCCAGGGCGGGCGCCCTGATGATGAGGGCGGGCACCCTGCCCTGGTGTCCCCTCGGCCCCGGCCTCTTCCGACGTGCTTTCCTCATCTATGGTTATCCAGAAAATTCCGCGAATGGGTTGTTACACACGCCCGGCGGTGGGATGGATCTATGGAAACCCTAGAGGCACTTTTTGACCCCTATATAAACAGACCCCTGACGTCAGCTTTCAACACCAATTCATTCAATCCTTCTCTCCTCCTCAATTAGAGCTTGTCTAGTTCCTTGCTTCTCCAATGGCCGACAAGACCCACCGCAACTGGGAGATCGTCCCTTACGACCTCAACCGCAAGCCCAAGGATGACCCCGACGCCTACGCTCTCGTCCCGGCCAACACAGAGCGACAGCTAGCAGCCCCACCATCAAACCAGCGCAGCTCAATCTCATCCTACTACGCCCAACTAGTTCTTACTGCACCACCGCAGCCCCTTCTTCTCAAGGGACCGTCGTCCAAGCAAGAAGCCATTGTCAAGACCAACCGGAGCGGCGAGATCAGCAGCGTCCACTACACTATGGAGAAGGAGAGGCCCCGCTTCGAAGGAGTTAGGACAGCAAAAGTTCGCTTCATCCCACCAAAGGAAGCTCCTAAGCACGAGCTCAATTCATTTGAGACACCACCGAAGCGCCGCAGGACCATAGCAGATGCGGATGAGGACATTAGGACAGCAAATAGACATATTATGGAACTTCAGTCCACAGTTAGCTCCCTTAGTAGGCAGGTCTCCAACCTAAACACTACTGTGCTCGCGCTTAAACGTGACCTTTCTGATGCCCTTGCTAGGATCAGGGATTTAGAGCAACACTGAGCTATCTAGATTAGACCTTGAGGCAGTGTGTCTTAGTCTTCATCATTAGATTCAATTAGATTCGATTAAATTCAGTTTAGATTAGTTCGCTTCATTAGTCAGTGTAATAAATGCCTCAAGACAAATAAAGATTATTATTATTATGCCTCGTGTATCTCCACTTTATTTTTATACAAGAAAGCAGGAAACAAGTATGGGGGAATCCCCTCGACATGGTAAAAGCACTTCGA
Source organism: Saccharum hybrid cultivar R570 (assembly GCA_038087645.1). Classification (NCBI taxonomy): domain Eukaryota; kingdom Viridiplantae; phylum Streptophyta; class Magnoliopsida; order Poales; family Poaceae; genus Saccharum; species Saccharum hybrid cultivar. Next base: position 7,539,690 of record JAQSUU010000005.1, on the reverse strand, counting down.
TTGCACCACTCCACGATTCAGGTACATACTCTGCACGCTTTATTTACATATATACAAATACATATTGGGCTGTGTAGAATATTGTTCCTAACATGATAATTTAAAAAGACAAAAATATTTCTAATTATGATCAATCTCACTCTGTGATATTTCTGAAAACCTGCATTTATTGAAAATCATTTTAAAAACCAGGTGTTACTCAAGTCATTGTGGAATGTGAGATGGTAGAATATGAGTATCTTATTCTTGAAATCTTTGTCGCTTGGAGATTTTCTTTTCAAAAACTTCAAAAATATAGCTACCATCTTCAGTATTTTATATGCCTGATAAACCTAAAAATATTAATTTGCTTTGTATTGAGTTTGTGCAAAACGAGTTAGACCCTTGTTGAGAGATTTATCATGCTCCCAAGATCAAGACATTTTTATTCAGAAAGATTCACTCTTTCGAAGTATTATTGCATTAGAGGCATGGGCTATGCAAAAATATAAATTTCGAGGAAATAAAAAAGAGCAAGTGCTCGACAACCTCACAGAAAAATGGACAAGTGTCCGGAAGTAGAATTAGGGGTACCTCAGTATCCACCTGAAAAAATGAGATGATAAAAATATATATATGGTAAAAAGAAAATGATAGCCCATGGTCCCTCTAATAAGCAATATGCCAGTAAGAGTTGACAAGTTTTAATTTTCAAAGTCTTTGATCTAAGAGTATGGCATTCCTCTCCTCGGATCCCGTTTTGACCCAGGCAAAATATGCAAAGTAAGTATGCTTGAGAATTTCTACAAATTAAAATAGCCTCAGTGAGATATACAAAAGATAAATGAGTGATCTGAGAGCCCCTATGAGGATAAAGGTATGCTAAGTTTTTTATTCAAAAATATATAAAAACTCCAAGTGACAGGATGAGAAGAAAGGATCTCTACTTCAACCATATATTTCCCTGACTACAGTGCACAGTGGACATTCACAACACCCTGCAGGTATAAAAAGAATGCTTTACAATGTTTCAACCCCAGTTATTTTTCTGAACCATCCATTTCTCGAGGACGAGTAAAAGCCTAAGTATGGGGGTGTTTGTTGACAGTTCTTAAGTATCAATTTTAATTATCCAATAAATAAGGAAAATGACTTATATGCAAGCAACACCTAGAATTAGGGTTTAATCTGACAGAATTCCACGAGTTTTGTTGTTTATCTGTTTCTGCAGGGGGTTATCAGGAAATACAAAGGAAAGGCCCACACATCGGAATTACATAGAGATATTAACGTGTTCACCGATTTTCTATCATCTAGAAGACTCCAGAAGCCACGAGATCGAACGGGAGGCCGAACGGGCCCGGGACCAGGGCGCCCGCCCTGGACCCTGGGGCGCCCGCCCTAGGTCTGCAACCAATCAGGACGAGTCTCGCGGATTATGCCCCACCGACCTAAAGGATCAAGGAAAACCGTGCGATTAATGTCGGTTTGATCCGACGGCCCAGGTTCACTTGAAGGGACTATATAAGCAGGACCCCTGGCCCCTAGAGAGGAGAATCCAAGTCCATTATTTTCATATTTTCCAGAGAGGGTTCAGAGAGAGAGGTTCCCTTAGGGTTCCCACCTCATTAGGGCTTAGCATCCAATGTGAGATTAGACTTAGTTCTTCTAGATTGAGAGAGATAGAGTGGAGGTATAGATCGAAGGAAGCCCGGCCTGTCGGTGACTACTTCAAGGTTGTACCTGCGGGATCAAGTTCTCCTAACCCGAGGCTTGCTCCTAGGATTCTTCAGTATTTCGACTTCTAAATTCTAGTAAGTTCTTTGTTTTATTGTTCTTTGGTTTATGAGTTTACTTTAATCTCTTCGCGTAGAGTTTAGAGTAATCATCTCTAGCGTAAACGTGGTGTTTGGGCTAGGATACTCATAGATATCCCCTGTCTAGCCGGACCGTGGTAGTAGCGAGGAACGTGACATTTCCGTAGCTACCTTTGTATTCCATATCCCGTTAGCAGGATCGATAGGGTTTATAGGTGCGGGTCGAACATCCTTTGAGGTGTCTAGATTCCGTGAGCCTCCCCAATAGAGCAGAAGATCATCCTTACCAAGGTTAGAACGAGAGTGCAGTTGCAGTCTTCTCTATACATCGCTCACATCAAATCACAGTGGTTGTAGCCTAAAGGTTAGTAGTAATAGATTTGGTTAGTCAGATGCACGCTTTCTCCTAGTGGTAAAAAAATAAATATGATACTCTGGATAACATCCCGGGTGAAGTGCTCACCGATATCCGTGCGCTTGCGGATCATTTCCTAATTGCGTTACCAAATATCAACATTAACCAATATTAACATTACAATATTTGGTAATTGCAAGCTAAGCAAAGCTACCCACATGCATGAATCCAGGGTAAACAAGGAGTACAGGGTATCAAAAGTACTAGGTAAGATCCTTAGCATCATATTAGACACATGCATATGAAAGTGATTATAAGGTTATTAGGTGACAAGGGAACTCATGTTACACTTGCCTCAAATAGTGCTCAAACTTGTCCAACTCTCCTTCTGGATCATCCTTGTATAGCTTCTTCTAACGATAGCAACAACCATCACAAGCATCATAGACAAACCTAGAAGCATTACATCAATCATTATATATAAAACAAGATATAAAGTTTATTAAATAAGTAGGGCTTGTTCTAAGACCACGAGAGTGCAAAAACTAACCAAAGCAGGAGCCACGATTAAAAGATATGATAGTTGAAAGGTATAGATGGGAAGGATTGAATTCATATAAGAAGGTGGAGTTTGGACTTGAAGATACATATTCAGAACAAAAAGGGTTGGACATGTGTATAGGTTACTTGGGAACATATCATGGTAAACCAGTGCACTAAGGTGGATGATAGATCAAAGGGAAACACGATTATGGCGATTTGTGCATCGGTTGAGCGTACCCGGTGGCGAACAGCAGCAGGTAGTAGTGGCTGCGGCCATGAGAAGGTACAGACGCATCGAACTTATTAGCATAGAACTTGGTAGGATCATGTGCAACTAGGAAACACACGGTCATGGTAGAGGGCTTAGCGAATCATGTAGCGGTTTAGCGGGGAACGTGGCGAATTGCCGAGCTATCCAAAACATACACGTCGGCGGATAGCGGTGGTTATGATGACTAATTGCATGGTTATAACAAAGACAAATGGTGATTCGTTGGATGGGGTTGCAAGGAACTACATGGAACATATTGTGACAAAAGGACATGATGTTTTGACCATCGGTTAGGCGGGGAACAAGATTGCAAGGTGGCACTACGTGGCTGTTGACATGGCAGGAGCAGCGACATGGTGATGCTTATATCCTTAGTGTTGTGGTTCATATGACCAAGAAAACTTACGGAGATGTGTGCAAGTATATGATGCACATTGTGGTCGAAGGGCTTGACCACCGGAGCGGCGAAACATCAGGAACACGCATGCCAACCGGCATCAGCACGGCTGCGGGGCAGCAGGGACAGCGAGCACAAGATAGGAACATATATCTTTCATCTTTGGTCATATCACCATGAAACTTTGCAGAGGCATGTGCAACTATATAGATGATGGTATAGCCAAATAATGCATCCTGGGGTTCACTGGATCAACGGGAACATCGTTGCCAAAAACAGGGTGACTGCTGTTTGGACAGCAGGGGTAGAAGACACTTCGGTCTCCATATCTCGGCCATCGGGGATTGCATAGCCGAACCAATTTGTGGGATCATGTGCAGGGATGTCATGAACATGTACGTTTAAGGGCTTGATGATTTGGACAGTGGATTAGTGGGGAACGCCAAAACCACTCAGAGCTGCAATCTGACCAAACAGCAGGAACAGCGGGCGCGGTGATGACGGTATCTCTAGTTCCTGAACTCCTATGGTAAAACCATATTACAGAGGCATGTTCAAGGATGTTATATACAATTTGACCAAAGGGTTTGATGATTGGAGTCACGAAACAGCGAGGAACGCCGATTCCATCAGCAGCAGCAAAACTGCCCACGAGGACAGCAACACATACATCAGGTAAACTTCGCCGGGGATCAACCATACATCATCTAAGGTACTTGATATGCAGAGGTGACCATGAAAACATGATGGGAGAGATGATGGAGTGTTCTCACCAAGGGGAAGGGTGTGGTGGATCAAGAAGATGCATCGACAACGGCCGGTGACGATGATGTAGTACAACGGGGCATCCTTCTCGCGTTGCGGTTGATCGGGGCAGCCATGGGGGAGGAGGAGGAGCTGTAGGGGCGTCCCTCCCTGTTCTTCACGTGGGAAATGAAGGGGGAGGCGTGAGGGGGAGATGGGGGAGGTATATATATGAAGGGGAAGTGATGGGAGGTGAAGGGGTAGAAAGGCAAAGGGTCATGGCTTGATATTCTTTGCCTTGGTTGATATTTTTGCAAGATTGGAGAGGGCTTCTAGGGAGGTGACGTGGGAGAGGGGAGAGGAAGAGATAGAGGTCTGGTTGGGCTTGATGTTGGACCCCAAAGAAGAGGAGGATGGTTGGGCTTTGACCCATGGCGAGAGCTAAGGCAAAGTTTGGACCAGGTTTGGCCCGAAGTGATGACAGTAATACGGGGTTGGTTGGTTGTGGTCTTTCTTAGATTGTGGGCATTGATCAAGAGGAGAAAAGGTAGAGAGAAAAGAGTCCATGATGATGTTGCCCAAGGTGAGGAAAGGAGAGAAAAGAATAAGCCCATTAGAAAGAGAGAACAATGTTAGGGCTGCCATTGAGTTGGTAAGAGGAAGAAATGAGATTAACTTGGGTATGTGACATCTGAGTGATTTTACTCGAACATGATGGTAGAATTGCGTGAGAGTGATGACATACAATGATTGGCCATCAAGCATAGATTTATTGCTTTGGAGGAAACTCGGTCAGAAATAATTAGAAGCTCTAAAATGAGGAGAAAAGATAAAAAGGGAGACCGGGCTAGTTAGGGTTTTGACAAGATGAAAGTTGAAGACCCGCCAAGGTTTTTAGAACAAGGATCAAGATGAATGGTTTCTAAGGATTTGATCATGGTTCTGAGGTTATGGAAACTTGATCAAAGATCTTGATAGATTTGATTTGAATCAAACCCTAAGTGCGTTTAAAAACATTTAAACTCATTTTTCATACAAAGACACTATGCAAAGACATGAAATGCAACAAATCATTTATTTTAATTCCAAAAAAAATTAGAAACTCACATTTTCCAACATCTAAGTTGTGGACAACTTAAGTAAAGTTGGATATTTTAGAAAATAGTAAAAATCTTCTGTTATGTTTTTAGTGTTTTCTAGTCACATCCCAAAACTGAAATTTTTGGGGTGTGACATAGTGTAAGCGTGGTGCTTAGACTAGGGTTACTCGTAAATGCATCCTCATTTTCTGGATCGGTGGTAGCTCGTGACTGTGCCTTTTATATTAGAACCAGGGATACCCCATTTCCATTACCATAATGGAAATACACAGAGTTTTAGAGACCGAACCAGGAACAATCGAGGTAGAACTAGATAGACTTAGGGCAAAGAAGCTACGCTACCTCCTGAACAACCTCTAACTGACTCGCCTGCTTACTACCAGGTATTAGACCACCAACAATTCCACAGTAGTAGGGAAATTTAGAACAAACTTATTACACGGCCAGTTTGACGGCCCAAAAAAAAAGAATTCTTAGAGTTCGACTCGGCAGATAATAGCAATTCATCACACATGGCATCAGTCCTCGGTTTGCTCGCCATCACCACCATCTTGAAGCTACCGGCATTCATCTGTCTTCGCCTTCTTGTTTAAGAGCTTTATGGCTATCTATAGCATTAGCTCCGCCCCGACGGCCAGAACCTCCTTGTCTTCAACCGGATAGAGCCCTGCCCAGTGAGACATGAGTGCACAGGCGTGACATATAATAGAGAGGAGGTTCTTCACTCATTTGCCTTCAAAATAGAGCTTGTTTCTTGCTTTCCAGATTGACCAACATATGGCCGCTATACCAAGCGTATGAAACTTTTTTCCCCTGGAATCCATTTCTCACACCACAGCCAACATTGGCTAATGGAACTTGGGATATTAGTAGCCCCAACACATGTAGCAAAAGTGGCCCAGACAGCTTTGGCCATGTTACACTGAAAAAGTAGATGAGACACATTTTCATCCAGAGCACAGAAATACCATTTTGGATCACCTGGCCATTTCCTTTTAATCATGTTATCCTTCGTTAGAATTGCATTATTGATTACCAGCCTGAAAGCATCTAGGCCCCGAGAGTTGGTTTCGGTAATTGACGACAACGCTTTATTACCGTGACTAACATGTGTTTTGCAGAAACTTTGGTAAGTTAGGTCATGGAGGTGATAATTGCTTTGGGCACCATGGTATTCATGCCCCTTTAATGGAAATTGTTTCGGTTTTCAAAGGAGTGACGTCAAGATTAAGGACGGTTAGTTCCGGATGTCAAGGTGTTGAGTTTCATTCGGAATAGTCATTAGGATCTTCGTTTTCTCTTTTAGCCGTACTATAAAGGGGAGCATGAGCGGGTAGCTTGACCTAGGTGAGTCCTATGTTTAGGTGTGGTGCACACTTGTTAAACTTAGCACTAGGCAGCTCTAGAATAGCTCAAAGTTTAGTTGGAAGCAACTTGGTTCAAGTTGCGTCGCGTTTCGGAGTGTTTAGAGGGTTTTTCCCTTGACTGGACGCGGTTCCCGGCTTGACCGGACGCGTCCGGTCAGTTCAAAACCGCGACTGTGTTTCGGCGCTGACGACCGGACGCGGCCCTTGCGAGGACCGGACGCGGTGGTCAGGCCGACATGTGTCACTTGGGGGAAACCATCTAATCGGACGCGTCTAGGGTGTGATCGGCGCGTCCGGTCACGTTCCAGTAAGGTCCTTGGATGACCGGACGCGTCCGGTCATCACCGATCGGACGCGGTCGTGCATCCGGTCTCATTACAGTAAGCTCCCTGCACGATCGGACACGTCCGGTCACCCCTGACCGGCGCGTCCGGTCACTCAGCCGAAATTTCAGAATTTCGACCGTTATGAGCGACTAGCGCGTCCGGTCACTTCGACCGGCGCGTCCGGTCACCCCGTATTTTGCTGAGTTGGCAGGTAACGGTTCGTTTCGACTGTGGGGTGTATAAATACATCCCCACCACCTCTTTTAGAGGTCTCTTGCTCATTTGTTCAGCTGAGAAACACCTTTGAAGTGCAAGGGAGTGCAAGAGCTCTAGTGAGGAGTGTGGTTTGAGAATCAAAGCTTGAGAGTTCCTCACTAGCAATTAGAGAGTAGCAAGTGTACATCCTCCTTCTCATTAGACTCGTTGTGGTCAAGTGAGAGTTCTAGCTTGTTACTCTTGGTGATCGCCATCACCTAGACGGCTTGGTGGTGATTGGGAGTTTGGTGATCATCCGGCGGAGCTTGTGGATGACCCAACTCATCGTGTGAGCGGTTTTGGGCGATTCACCGCGATGGAGTGTCGAAGAATTAGCCTGTAGAGAGCACTTGATCCTTGCGCGGATCAAGGGGGAGCTACACCCTTGCGCGGGTGCTCCAACGAGGACTAGTGGGGAGTGGCGACTCTCCGATACCTCGGAAAAACATCGCCGTGTTCCTTGCCCTTACTTTCAAGCATTTACTTTCTCGTATTTACTTTCATTGCTTGATTTACTTTCCTAGAATTGCCATGCTAGACTAGGATTGGAAACTAGGGTGCAAAACTTTTACCGGTAGAATCTCTAGGAACACTAGTAGGCACTAGGGGTGAATTCCGGCTTGTAGGATTTAATTCTTGCAATTAATTTTTAGAAAAGCCCAATTCACCCCCCCTCTTGGGCATCTTGATCCTTTCAATTGGTATCGGAGCCGAGTTGCTCCCATTTTAGGCTTTACCGCCTAGAGCAAGATGTCTAACGGGGAAGGACCACCTCCCACCTTTGAGGGGGATCATTTTCCATATTGGAAAATCCGAATGGAGGCATACCTCGAAGCCATAGACGTTGGGTGTCTTAGAGCCGCAACCCAAGGGCTTCCCGCCATTAGGGATCCCGCTAACCCAAGTGGTGATGAGGAGAAGTACGACCGGTGGAATGCAAAGGCCAAAAATGTACTCTACCGGGGCTTAGGCAAGGATATCTTCAATCGTGTGCGTAATGCAAAGAACGCTCATGAATTGTGGGAAAACCTTTGTGCTCTCCATGAGGGAATTAAGAGTGAGCGTGAGGAACGCTATCACATTGCTTTAAAGAAAATTAATTCTTTTGAGATGCTTCCCAAAGAAAGTGCTAATGATATGTACACTCGTTTGAATGTTCTTGTAGAGGACCTCAATGCTCTTGGGCTCACTCAAATGAGCCAATCGGATGTTGCAAGGAAGATCTTGAGTGTTCTTCCCGTTGAGAAGTATGGTCACATTGTCACCGTGCTTCACCAAAGTGATCTTTCCACCGCAACACCGACACAAGTATTGGGGAAGATCAATGCTCATGAGATGTACATGCACATCACTCCGGAAGAGGGCTCATCATCTTCCAAGAAGAAAGACTTGGCCTTCAAAGCTAGCCATGACAAGAAGAAGAAGAAGGGCCAAGCCATGATGGTGCAAGAGAGCTCAAGTGAAAGTGATGTTGATGATGAATCACTTGCCCTCATGGTGAGGAAGACCACCAAAATGCTAAAGAAGCTCAACAAGAGTGGCATCAAGTTCGATGGCAAGAAAAAGAAATTCTTCACAAGTAGCAAAAGGAAGCCAATCTCAGAGATGGATTGCTACAATTGTGGTGAACTTGGCCACTTAGCTCATCAATGCCCTAGACCTCCAAAAGACAAGTACAAGAATAAGAACAAGGGCAAAAAGAATGATTCAAGTGATGAAGAAGAAGAGAAAAAGAAAAACAAGCCATACAAGAAGAAGGATGGCAAGAAGAAGGAGTTCTACAAGAAGAAGAAGGGAGGAAAGGCATATATTGTTGGTGATTGGCTCACCGACATTGAATCATCTTGTGAGTCCTCCGAAGATGAGAGCGGTGATGAGAAAGAGAAGGTTGCCGCATTTGTGATGGAGCCATCATCTTCACCAACATTTTCATCACCACCTTCACCGCCCCCTTCATCATCATCTTCCACTACTCACCTATGCCTTATGGCCAAGGGTGAACGAAAGGTACAAAACCATGATAGTGATGATGATGATGATAGTGATAGTGATGATGAATTTGACGCACCTTCTTATGATGAACTTGTAAAATTGTTAAACAAATACACTAAAGTCATAAGAAGGACAAGAAATGAAAATGATGAACTTCAAAATGAAAATGAATCACTCTCATCTAAGCTTGAAATTGCTCAAAAGGCTAGTGGTGAGCTCAAAGATCAAAATGAAATTATGTCTTCCACTCTCAAGGAGCTCAAAACTTCTAATAAAGAGCTTAGAGATCAACATGATAAACTTGAGAAGAAGCATGATGAGCTCATCACTAGGTATAACTCTCTAAAAGACAAATATACAACATTGAAAATTGACTATGATAGTCTTGTGGTTGCTAATATACTTTCTCTTGAGACACATGATGCTACTAACAAAGTTGTTAAGTGTGATATAGCTACACCATGTGATGACTTGATCATTGAAAGCATTGAGCAAGGTTCTAGTAGCAAAGGCAAGAGTGTGGTTGAGTCAAGCAACTATGATGATTATGCCAAGATCAAGAGTGAAAATGAGAAGCTTGCAAATGAGAACAAGAAGCTAAAAGGTTTAATGGCTCTTGAGAAGCAAACAACAAATGAGTCACTCATTGAAGAAAACAAAAAGCTCAAGCAAGAGAAAGAGCATCTCAAGACCGGCCTAAGCAAGTTCACAAGAGGTCAATATTTGCAAAGTGAGCTACTCATGAACACCGTTATGAAGATGGATAGAAGTGGTATTGGGTACTTGGCAAATCAAGAGAAGAAGGCAAAAGCTCAACAACAACAAAGCAAGTCAAAGCCCAAGCCAAAGAGATGTGTTGAGTGTGGACAAGAAGGTCATTTTGCTCATGAGTGCAAAACTCCACCACCACAACCCTTGCCCAAGCATGCTAGACCCTTTGCCTTCAATGCTCATTACATGCTAAGAAAAGATTCAAATGGAAAGATGAAAGTTATGTTCTTAGGTCCCCCAAACAAGAATAGGCCAAAGAAAATATGGGTTGCCAAGTCACTAGTTGAGAAAGTCAAGGGTCCCTCTCAAGTTTGGGTCCCTAAACAAAAAGCTTGATCTCTTGTGTGTAGGTGAACTACAAGACCGGTGGATCTCATTGGGTTATTGATAGTGGTTGCACTCAACATATGACCGGTGATCCTCGTATGTTCACCTCCATTGAAGAGAATGGGATATGTCAAGAGAAGATCACATTTGGGGATAATTCAAAGAGCAAAGTCAAGGGTATAGGCAAGATTGCAATATCAAATGATCACTCACTCTCAAATGTGCTCTATGTTGCTTCATTGAGTTTCAACTTATTATCCGTTGGGCAACTTTGTGACCTTGGCTTCCAATGCTTGTTCACACCTAATGAAATGGTAGTTTCAAAGATAGATGACAAGCAAGTGATATTCAAAGGCTTTAGATACAACAATTTTTATCTTGTTGACTTCACCTCCGAAGATGCAAACTTGATGACATGTTTATTCACCAAGACCTCACTTGGTTGGCTTTGGCATAGGAGGCTTGCTCATGTTGGAATGAACACTCTCAACAAGCTATTGAAGAAAGAACTAGTGAGAGGATTGAAGGATGTAAAGTTTGAAAAGGACAAACCTTGTAGTGCATGTCAAGCGGGCAAACAAGTTGCAAACACTCATCCAACCAAAGCTTTCATGTCAACTTCAAGAGTGCTAGAACTTCTACACATGGATTTGTTTGGACCTACAACCTACAAGAGCTTGGGTGGAAATCTCTATTGTCTTGTGATAGTGGATGACTACTCAAGGTACACATGGACCTTCTTTCTTCATGACAAATCCGAAGTGGCCAATTGCTTCAAGAAGTTTGCAAAGAGAGCTCAAAATGAATTTGAAGTCAAGATAAAGAAGATTAGAAGTGACAATGGCAAAGAGTTTGACAACACAAACATTGAAGCTTATTGTGATGAAATTGGAATCAAGCATGAAGTCTCTTCAACCTATACTCCTCAACAAAATGGTGTAGTTGAGAGAAAGAAATAGACTTTGATCACCCTTGCAAGAACAATGTTAGATGAGTACAATACTCCGGAGAAGTTGTGGGCCGAGGCAATCAACACCGCATGCTATGCTTCAAATGGCCTCTTCCTACAAAAGTTTCTTGGCAAGACCCCCTATGAGTTGCTAAATGGGAAGAAGCCGGACGTCTCATTCTTCCGGGTGTTTGGTTGTAAATGCTACATCTACAAGAAGCATCAACACCTAGGGAAGTTTCAAAGACGTTGTGATATTGGTTTTCTTGTTGGTTACTCATCAAAGTCCAAAGTATATAGAGTATTTAACCATGCCACCGGTTTGGTTGAAGAAACATATGATGTGGAATTTGATGAATCTAACGGCTCCCAAGGAGCAATTGAGAATTGTGATGATGTAGGTGATGAACCCTTGAGGGAGGCAATGAAGAACATGCCGGTGGGAGACATCAAGCCAAAGGATGATGAAGACGATGTACAAATTGTTAATCCACCGTCTTCATCACATGTGCCTCAAGATGATGACAAGAATGAGAGAGTTGAAAATGAAGACACTTATGTCTCTCATGAACAAGCCGAGGCACAAGCTCAAGATGTTGATGCTCCACATCCACCTCCTCAAGTGGTTGATAGAAGAAACTCACCTCTACTTCAAGCACATCCACAAGATCTCATCATAGGGAGTACTAAGGGAGTAATGACTCGATCTCAAAAGCTTGCTTCTTTTGTTGAACATCACTCTTTTGTCTCTTGTGTTGAACCTAAGAATGTAGAAGAAGCTCTTCAAGATCCGGATTGGATGAATGCTATGCATGAAGAATTGAACAACTTCACCCGCAATCATGTGTGGACACTTGAAGAGCATCCTAAAGGTGCAAGAGTCATTGGAACCAAGTGGGTGTTCCGCAACAAGCAAGATGACCAAGGCATAGTAGTGAGGAACAAGGCAAGACTAGTTGCAAAGGGGTTCTCTCAAGTTGAAGGCCTTGATTTTGGAGAGACCTTTGCACCCGTTGCAAGACTTGAAGCCATTCGTATCCTCCTTGCATATGCATCACATCATGATATGAAACTATATCAAATGGAGGTGAAAAGTGCATTCTTAAATGGCTTCATAAATGAACTAGTCTATGTTAATCAACCTCCCAGGTTTGAAGACCCTAGATATCCTAATCATGTTTATAGGTTGTCCAAGGCGCTATATGGGCTCAAGCAAGCCCCTAGAGCTTGGTATGAGCGCCTCCGGGACTTCCTCATTGAGAAGGGCTTCACCATTGGGAAGGTCGACACCACACTATTCACCAAGAAGCTTAATGGAGAGATCTTCATTTGTCAAGTGTATGTTGATGATATCATCTTCGGATCAACAAATGAAGAATATTGCAAGGAATTTGGTGAATTGATGTCGAAGGAGTTCGAGATGTCTATGATTGGTGAGCTCAAATTCTTCCTTGGTTTTCAAGTCAAGCAATTGAGAGAAGGGATTTTCATCTCTCAAGAAAAGTATACCAAGGATCTTCTCAAAAGATTCAAGATGGAAGAATGCAAACCAATCAAGACCCCAATGCCATCTAATGGACATCTCGACCTAGATGAGGGAGGTAAACCAGTTGATCAAACTCTCTACCATTCTATGATTGGTAGTTTGTTATACCTTACCGCATCTAGGCCCGATATCATGTTTAGTGTGTGCATGTGTGCTCGCTTTCAAGCGTGCCCTAAAGAACCTCACTTAAGTGCCATAAAAAGAATTTTAAGATACCTTAAGCACACCCCAAGCATTGGTCTTTGGTATCCCAAAGGAGCTAGATTCCAACTAGTTGGCTATTCCGACTCGGATTATGCCGGTTGCAAAATTGATAGAAAAAGCACATTCGGAGGGTGCCATTTGCTTGGGAGGTCTTTACTATCTTGGTCATCTAAAAAGCAAAATAGTGTGGCTTTGTCCACCGCCGAGGTGGAATACATTGCCGCGGGGGCTTGTTGTGCACAAATCTTATATATGAAACAAACCCTCCTAGATTATGGAATTGTTCTTGAAAAGGTGCCACTTTTATGTGATAATGAAAGTGCTGTTAAAATTGCAAATAATCCGGTACAACACTCTCGCACCAAGCACATAGATATCCGCCACCACTTTCTAAGAGATCACGTTGCTAAAAATGATATATCACTAGAAGGTGTAAGAAGTGAAAACCAATTAGCGGATATCTTCACTAAACCTTTGGATGAGGCCACTTTTTGTAGGTTGAGAAGTGAACTAAATGTGCTTGACTCTAGTAACTTTAAAAAATAAGCTTGTGTTGTCCCTTGTTTTGCATTGTATTATATGTCATGTTTAATTACCCGTAATGCATCTAGGGCTTGGCTAACACGGTTACGATAACCCTTCTTTGGAGGAGTGAAGAAGCCTAACCGTGGATCAAAATTGACAAGCAACCTAGCTTTACTTGTATTGCATTGCATTTGCATGGTTGTTGCTTTGTCGTTTCTTTTCGGTTTAGCTTTGAGCAACCTCTGTGTTTGTCCTTGGGTAGAGAGAGCATTTTGACGCTCCTAAGGGTTCAAAAACTCTATTGCATGGCCATACGTTGCTCCTCGGGTGTTTGTTGCCTATTTTCTTAAAATTAATATTAGCCTAAGGCAAACTATTTTGAAAAACTTGAGGGTTTTAGTGAGGTCACTCATATCAGGTTCCAATTGGTGTTTATTTGTGTCTCTTTGAATTGGAACTTGATTGGGAGAAGTCGCGTCGAAGTTCGGTTTGAAGAAGGGCGAAAAACAGTGACCGGACGCTGGACCGGACGCTGCACCGGACGCAGTGATGCTTCACCACCGCGTCCGGTCCCGGCGACCACCAGCGCGTCTGGTCATCCAGAAGACCATCTCCTGACCCAATGACCGGACGCTGCACCGGACGCGCCGCTGTTGACCACCGCGTCCGGTCCCGGTAACCACCACCGCGTCCAGTCATTCGCGATGACTTTCCCGGGTAACCCTCGACTGGACTCTGTCCGCGTCCGGTCAGTTCTAACCGGACGCGTCCGGTCGCTCCAGGTGCTTACTGGAGTGTGACCGGACGCTGCACCACCGCGTCCGGTCAAATCGACCACCGCGTCCGGTCATCGCATGATGAGCGGATCTAACCCCTCATATAACCTTTCGTCTTCGTTCGATCTTTTCTCAACCGCCACCATCGCCCGTGCCCTAGCCACCGCCTTTCTCGCCGTTTTCCACCGCCTAGTCGCTGGGGTTCGCGCCTCCACCGCGCCCTGCCCTCCTCCTCCGGCGAGCCGCCCTGATCCGCACCGCCCTAGCCCCGCCGCGCTGTTCTGCCCGAGCCACGCCGCACCGTGCCGTTGCCCTTGCCGCCGCCGTTCCATCGCCGCCGTGCCGCTGCCTTCGCCGTCGCGCCTGCTGCCGCCGGTGAGCCGGCCACCATCACCTGCGCCACCTCCGGCCGGTCCTTGCAACCCTCGCGCTCGTCTTCACTCTTGGCCATCGCGTGTTGCCCTAACCCTAACCCTAGGGTTCGCGCAGCGTCATCTCGGTCGTTCGACGTCGAAGTTTCTTCGCGCGACGTCTTCTACGCGAGAGCTCATCCGGCGTAATTTGGGAAGTCTCGCGAACTAGGTCATCTTACCTTTCACCGAGTGCTCATCGATCCGAGGTAGCTATCGCGTTTCGTTTCATACCTTATCTTATATGCTTGCTATCTCTAGGGTTTCATACCTTTTAGTTATGTATGTTGCTTATAGTAGATCCATCTATTCCATCTTTTCAGCGAGTTTGTCGGTGTGTCAGGGTAACTGTTGTTCAGTTGTTGAATCCGAGGCCAAGCCTGTGGATATGGATTGAGGCCAAGCCTATTGAGTGTCAGTACACCATCTTACAGAGGATTCCTGACAGTTTGACAGCATGGTTCGTTGCAAGAACGCCGGTGGTGCTCCTAGTGATGGGGACGACAGTCCTCCTCGTCTGTCTGAGGTTGCGCGTGGCAAGCGCATAAAGGTAATGGCCAGAAAGAAGAAGAAGACACTTACAGATGCAGAGATAGCTCAGGCAGTTGCAGATGCAGCAGAGCAGGCAGAGAGGAGAGGCAGGAGCAGTGGTATTCGCATTGGCGAGCGTCGCTTTCATCTTGAAGGTCGACAGCTCGGTACAGAGGCCACTGAGGGCACAGAGGGCAAAAAGGATGCAGATGCTATGTCAGTTGATCCACCTATAGAGGCTCCAGAGGGGACAGAGGAGCAGCCAGCTCAGACTCCACCGCGTCGCCTCTCCACATGCACACGAGCTCAGGTGACTCCTAGGCCAGAGGGCCAGCGTCGTGGAGGACGTCCACCTCCCAGAGCTAGAGGTTCACCCCCAGTCGAGCACTTTGACTTGAGGGGTGCTACAGCACGTTAGGTGCAAGGGTTGAGATTTGTTGAGGTCAGCCGGTGGTTCCCACCTCAGAGGAACTCTAGAGCTTCAGAGGGTTTCTATACTCCTCTACAGGAGGATTTTTACAGAGCTTATGTTGACAGTGGCATTGCCTTTCGACCACAGAGGGTCTGTCGCATTGAGTCACTTTGTTGAGGTAGTGGGTGAGCAGCTTCGTCCGCACCTGTCCTTTCTACCGGGCTTGTCAGATTTTCTTGGATGGACAGGTGCATACTGCGGCACTTGGGTTAGGGAGTTCTATGCTTCATTATGGATTGATTCGGCCCATGAGTTCATACACTTTGCTTTCCGAGGCCGCGACCGCAGACTGTACAGCACCAGAGTGCGGGAGATTCTCAGACTCCCAGCTTCAGACACGAAGATTCATCAGCTCTACTTTGGTCAGACACCTCCACCCAGACGTCCTCATGGCGGTACTGTGCCACCTACAGATCTTATCCGACCCTGCTTCCGTGAGCCTTTTGGCGAAGGGTCTCGTCGCACACCTGCCAGTTTGACACCGCTTGCCCGAGTTCTGGATGCTATTGTCAGGCGCACACTTCTTCCCAGGCTTGGCTACAGAGAGGGATTGACCAGGATGTAGCTATGGGTTGTTCACCACCTCCTCTCACAGACACCTTTTAACATTTGGGATCTTATGCTTAGTGAGATGGAGGACACCCTGGCAGAGGGCTTCAAGGGACATCGTCAGCTGCCCTATGCTCATTGGATTTGCTTCATCATCAGATCTGCACTTGAGCTTCCTGCATAGATTAGAGCTGAGATATCTGATACTACCACTACTTTTCCTGAGTATGATATCCGTCAGCTATGGGCTTCAGTTACGAGAGAGCAGACCCCTGTGCCAGGACAGCGAGAGAGACCTGAGGTCCCTGAGACAGCAGCTGAGCAGGACGCCACTGTTGAGG
Organism: Saccharum hybrid cultivar R570; assembly: GCA_038087645.1. NCBI lineage: Eukaryota > Viridiplantae > Streptophyta > Magnoliopsida > Poales > Poaceae > Saccharum > Saccharum hybrid cultivar. The sequence goes on along the minus strand of JAQSUU010000005.1, from coordinate 7,523,143 downwards.
GTCTTGCTGAGGCAGAGCTTGCAGATCTAGATGCTCAGCCTGCTGATCTAGCCGAGGATGAGGCCTCTGACAGCACTGATGAGGATTATCAGCCCATCCCCAGGTATTGGTCTCCTCGGCCTCACCACCACGAGGCCGGTGGCTCTGGTTCAGCCTCCTGCTCAGATCCAGCCATGGTGGCTATACTTGAGAGGCTGACCCAGGCACAGGAGCGACAGGAGCTTCAGCTACAGAGGCAGGCTCAGGACACCGCTGCAGCCTTTGCTCAGATCCAGGCTCGACAGGACGAGTTCCAGAGACAGCAGCTTGAGATCCAGCGCTAGCAGGTAGAGATGCAGCGACAACAGGCAGCAAACCAGCAGCAGTACTTGGATCTTCTGCGTCACCTAGTCACAGTTGGGGTTCCTCCACCTGCTTCTGTCCTGACTCTAGCTTTACAGAGTGAACCTTCGAGTCAAGGACATCCGAGCTTTCAGTTCACCTCTCCACAGCAGCAGGTCCCCCAGTCGTTCCAGTCCCCGAGCTACACGCCCATTCAGACGGGGTTCACTCCTTTAGACCAGCCTCGCCCTCACCTACTGACAGGCACACCATTCGTTGATTTTAGTGCCACATATAGCGAGTTGACTGGTCAGCCGACACCCTCACACACTACTTTTGCTACTTCATCAGGGTTGTCCGCTTCAGAGGCAGCTGTTCCTCCTGTGACAGGGACGGGCACTACAGAGACAGTTCCTTCATCAGTTGCCTCGATAGATCCCCTAGCTGTTGGCTCACTTTAGGCACAGGTCACAGAGACTGATCCACTTGTTGCTACTACATCAGCACCTGCTCCTGTTGTTTAGACCCAGACCGCTTCATAGCCACGTGCTTCTTCAGAGGGTCAGCCTGATAGCTCCGAGTCCGAGGAAGACACTTCTCAGTTTGTGATCACTCCGCGCTCCTCGGCACCCGACTCGACTCCGTCTGTTCCCCCGTCAGGTCCTTAGATTAGTTTTTGGCGGTTGATGCCAAAGGGGGAGAGAGAGTAGTGGGGAGTGGCGACTCTTCGATACCTCGGAAAAACATCGCCGTGTTCCTTGCCCTTACTTTCAAGCATTTACTTTCTCGTATTTACTTTCATTGCTTGATTTACTTTCCTAGAATTGCCATGCTAGACTAGGATTGGAAACTAGGGTGCAAAACTTTTACCGGTAGAATCTCTAGGAACACTAGTAGGCACTAGGGGTGAATTCCGGCTTGTAAGATTTAATTCTTGCAATTAATTTTTAGAAAAGCCCAATTCACCCCCCTCTTGGGCATCTTGATCCTTTCACAGCCAAAGGAATATTTTAATTTTGCTTGGAATTCTACTTTTCCAGATTTTCTTGTGATAAGGGCCAGAGTCATTGTTTGTTAAGCAATCATACATAGTCTTGACAGTAAAGAGGCCTTTCTTACCAAATTTCCAGCATACTACATCATTACAGTCTTTCAGCGAGATCTTAGACATATCATTAAGGATCATCTTCCATTGTTCTGCCCAAACATCAACTAGCCATCTAGAGAAAGTTAAAGCATGAGGATTTAACATCACTTCTGCCATAGTAACATCTTGTTGCTAGGTCATCTTAAACAGATCAGGATAAAGCATAGCAGTAGGTTGATCATATAACCAACTATCTTTCCAAAAAAGAATATTCTTACCATTTTCAATGACAAATTTTCTCCCTTGCAAATACAAATTTCTCACTTTCAACAGGTCAGCCCACATGGGTGAGTCAGTTTGTTTGTGCTTAACAGAACAGATGCTATCATGTCTCAAATATTTGAATTTAATAATTTGCTGCCATAAACCATTCTCCCTATCAAGTTTCCATAACCATATACACAATAGGCTCAGGTTTATTTTCCTGATATCCTTGATGCCCAGGCCCCCTTTTTTCTTGCTTTTATAGATTTTTGTCCCTCTTATCAAATGATATTTTTTCTTTACTCCACCCCCTTGCCAAAAGAAAGATTTTCTTATCTTATCCAATTTGTAAATCACTGTTTTGGGGAGTAAATATAAAGACATGTGATAGATAGGGGTATTATTAAGACTAGCATCAATGAGTGTTTTCCTCCCAGCAATAGATAAAGTTCCACCTTTCCATATATCAAGCTTTTTATGATTTTTCTCAATCAGGGGTGATCAATCTATGACATGCAATCTGCTAGGGCTTACAGGAACCCCCAGATATTTGATGGGAAATTTCCCCACTTGACAGTTAAAAATGCTAGCATAAGTCTGGTCCCAATTTTCCTCATCATTTATAGTCATGACTTCACTTTTGTGAAAATTGATTTTTAGACCTGCCATCATTTCATACAAGTATAGTAGCAGTTTAAGATTTCTTACCCCTTCAAGATCATGCTTTAGACAAATAATAGTATCATCGGCATATTGCAGAATAGCTATGCCTTTGTCAATTATGTGATCCACCAAGCCACATAACTTATCATTTGATTGAGCTTTTAAGACCATTCTAGTTAACCCATCAGCTATAAAATTAAACAGCATTGGTGATAAAGGATCACCTTGTCGAACCCCCTTAAAACTCTTAATGTAAGGTCCAATTCTATTATTAAGCTTGACACTAACTGTGCCACCTGAAACCACCTGCTCAATCCATCTACACCATTTGTGACAAAAACCTCTAGCATTCAAACTTTCAAATAAAAAATTCCATTTGACTTTATCATATGCTATTTGAAGTCAAGTTTTAAAATCACACCAATCTATTTTTTTGACTTAGTTTCATGTAAAACCTCATGAAGAATCATTATCCCACTCATGATATTTCTGCCTTTCATAAAAGCAGACTGATTGGAATGTATTAACTTTTCAGCGATCTTTTCAATCCTATAGTCAAGGCCTTTGTAATGAGTTTGTATATGCAATTCAGTAGGCAAATGGGCCTAAACTGTTGGATTATAGAAGCATCAGTTTTTTGGTAGTAGAGTGATAATACCATAGTTAATCCTGCTAATATTAACTTTTCAGCATGAAAATCATCAAATAATGATTATTTTTGGTAGTAGAGTGACTTTTATAGCTTCGTTGAATCCTCTGTAGTCCACTTCCCGTTAATAGGACTAGCAGGAATTTGATCGCTTTTAGGGAAGAAACTCTGAATTTGTTCCCTATAAGACATCTTCCACGATAGAACAATAGAAGACAAAGCTTACCGAGATTAGAACTAGACATACCTCAGTAGTCTCCTTTATATTCCTATTTTCTGACCTTGATTATGAAGTTGGGTTAAGACTAAGACTTAGTTATTCTCACTAACTGTTCCTTTGGGTTCGATATTAAAACTGGGTTATTCTCGGTGAAGTGCAACAACAGTATAATATCTATGCGCTTGCGGATATATTCTATGTGCCTTAATTTATACCAACAATCTCCTAAAAGAATTAATAGAATTCAGCGGGAAAGCCATCTGGACCGGGTGCCTTGTTGTGTTCCATATCGAATATTGCCATTTTCACTTCCTCCTCACTGAATGGAGCCGTTAATACTTGACTCTCCTCCTTCGACACTTGAGGTATATCATATCTCAAAGTCTTGTCCATTGAGAAAGAATTTTGTATTTGTGGTCCAAACAGTCCTTTATAATATTCAGTTATGAAACTTTCTAGGTTCGCATCTCCAACAATAATCCCTTGTTCCTGTTCTAACTATACAATTTTTGTTTTCCTATGCCTCCCATTTGCCACTAGATGGAAATACTTAGTGTTATCATCCCCTTGCAATAACCTTGTTTTTGATCATTGGAGCCAGTAAATCTCCTCCTCTCTCAATAACTTAGTTAACTGCTCTTTTAGGGATGTCTAAGTTCTCCCTCTTGCGGTGTTAACAAACATGTCTCAGCCTTTCTATCTAAGACATCAATGTTAGCTAAGAGATTTGATTTGGGATTCTTGTTTTGTGAGACTAAATTCCTAGCCCATCCTCTAAGAAAGCATCCCAATCTTCTTATCTTGTTTTGCCACCTTTCCATGGGTAACCGACCCCTATTCTCAAATTCCCAAACCTCTTTCACCAGGTCAAAGAAAACATCTTGTGTTAGCCATCCTATTTCAAATTTGAAATTCCTAGCATTGCCTCTATGGGATGGTTCCCCCCACTATCCAGCAAAAGCGGTGTGTGTCAGGTGAGAGCCTGAATGGAAGCTAATGGGAATTTTTACTCCCAATCTGTTGTTACCAAAACACGGTTCAACTTTTCAAAAGTTGGCACTTCTACATAGTTAGCCCATGTAAATTTCCTCCGCATCATCTCTATCTCTCTTAGATTCAATGTTTCAATAATAGCATTGAACAAAAGTGGTCATTTGTTATTATATCTTGCATTGTTTTTCTCGGATGGATTCCTAATAATATTGAAATCTCCCCCCCCCCCACTAAAAGAGGTAGATCCCCACAGCTAGTACAAGCTCGTACTAACTTTGATAGAAAGTGTTCTTTGTGGTCCTCGTGTGCAACACCATAAACAGACAAAAGAGCCCATCGAAAACTATCCACTTTATTTTTTAAGACAAACTTGATATGGTATTTTCCATCCTCAATATTCTCTAAATCAAAATAACCTTGATTTATACCCCGAGGACACCGCCAATGCCAAACAAAATCAGTCCCTGCACAAAAAATTTCCAGACACTGAGTCGAGAAACTATTTTTGTTGGTTTGTGAAAGAGCTATAAAACCAAGTTTATTATCCTCGGCCACATCATGTAAAAATGTGTGTTTAGCTAAGTCCCGCAGCCCTCTACAATTCCAAAAAATACCTCTCATTAAAACAAGATTTTTTTCTAGCCGCTGTATTCTTATTGAGAGGTTTCTTTTTTTTCTTTGTATTTTTTGCCACCTTAATGGGTACATTTACTAGTACTCCATCAAGGTCCGCACTATTATCGTCCATCACCTCCTCCATTAAGTCGCCACAAAGTCGACTTAGGGTGGTGATGTCCGGATCGATCTCATCCTCTTCACCATCATTTTCGTTCTCAGATAGGTTTAAGAAATTAGAAGGTTTCAATCTATCTCTCTCAACATCCTTGATTAAAGCAACAAATTCTTGTTTTAAACTTTCTCAGTCACCCAAACTAATGCCCACTCCCGTTAAGTTTTGCTCAATATGAAAGTTAGAAAATGCACAAACTAAATTTACAATTGGCTTACCTTGGGTTTCCTCGAGATTCTTGACGGCAACTTTTTTTCTGCTTTCTCAAGGGAGTCTACATGAGCCACATCTACATTGAGCTTGCTACATCGCAATAGAGTAAGCTCTCCATCATGTGTAGTACACACCTTTTTGATGCAAAAATAGGGTTAAAATGGCCGATAAATTCCCTATTGAGTTATAATTAGATGTTCTACTCTATCTTTTTCAAATTATAGGTCGTTTTTATTTTTTGAGACACATAGTTTTACTATGTATCTAAACACAATATATATTAAAGTACATGACAAAAGCTATGTACCTAGAAAATTCCAAATGACCTATAATTTGGGATGTAGAGAGAGAGAGTACAAGGTTAAATTAGGGCCTATTTGGCACATTGAGCTGTTTTTTTTTGCTAAGCACTCATTTCCAAAACAGCTTTATGGATGAAGCTGATTTTCTCCTCTCACAAAGACATAAGTTGGGATGAAGCTAAAAATAGTAGCTTCTCCTATCTCTCTCCCTCATGAGCTGTTGGTGAAGCTATTTCGCCAAACACTTTTTCCAAAACAGCTCAGCTTCACTAAAAAAGTTGCTTGGGAAGCTATTTTCCAAAAAAAAACCAGCTTCACTGGTGAAGCTGAGCTGTGCCAAACAGTCCCTTAGTGTCTTTTGGAGGAGCTATAGTAAATGTGGTAAATCACAGAGTAATAGATAGAAATATGAAAAGACGTCTTTCGGAACTGGGATACAACCCAAACAATGCTTAGGGTTTAATTCACCTAGTAAGAATTCCTAGCTATAGAGCAATCCTACAAGTCCAAATTAAATCCCTATGTGGTACATGAATCTTCCTATATCATCAATCTCTCTATAAGTATTGAATATTGGGGGGGCAATAACATACACATAAATGTTCTCCGAAAAGAAGAAAAATTGCTCCCAACTAGGTGTGAAAGTGAACGGATAGATTCCATACTGACGTTTTTGTATTCTATATTATGATACTGTTTTTTAATATAGCGAAACATAAATATTGTTATTTTCAACTGGTTTCACAACTATTTTGACCATTTTTTGTATTCATTAATTTCATAAATGTAGAACAATCTCATACCGGCCATTTGTGTTTTCTATATTGTAATACCATTTTTGACAGTTTTCACCCTACTCCCAACATTATACTCGTCCCAGCCTTCTTGTATGTAAAAGAAAACATCTTACCTGCTGTCGTCCTCGAACACTATAATGTGAGAAGTGTACCAACTGGTGGCGGTTTGACCAGCCTGGAAATGGAAGCCTCGTGCACGTGCAACGATCTTTTCGTTCGGATTGGGTCCTATGGTTAGAAACCAGTCGTGAACGTACATGGTGCCAAAGGCTGGGATGAACCTATCTCAGCTACTTGGTTAGGGTTTGAGACGTTTGGCCAGGCAGGGAATTGTTGTAGGTACATATATATGCAGCCATGCAGGCGAATCTCATTCTCTTGGGGACACTGTTTTTTGAACGGTGCTAGCAATTGCCAGGACTATTGCTGGGCAGAGGAACAAAAAAAAAGCAACGTGAGAGAGGGAGTAGCCATGTAAAGGTGCTACCTAGAGGGGGTAGAGGTGGGGTTGTGTTGTTCACTTGTTTGTGTGCTGTGAGATAAATGAGGGGTAGATAGATGAGTTGGTCGCTTGCCCCATATGGGCCATGGCATATCCAGACAACACAATACTTCTGGAACTTAAATTCTTCGTCGTGCTTCACACAGATATATAATATCCGGTTCATAATTGTATGATTGTTCAATTAACAACACTTATAACCATCAACGCAAGTACAGATAGCACCTAATCCAAACCCAATACAGCCCTAACTTTTTAGATGGTTTTTTCCAGCTGTACATTTGGCAATGCTGGAAGGTAAGTGAGGACTAGATTTCCTTAAATAAAATGAGAAATATATAGGATAAAAGCATATTTAGACATGGAAGCTCATTTTGAAGGAGGATAATAATAACAGTAAAATACATGTCCTTTTCTAAAAAAACGTGTCCCTGATCCCTCGCCACACTTTTTCTTTGTACCATCATGCTTAAAGCCTCCACAGTCAAGTACTAATAAAGCCTCCCGAGCGACCCAAACCCTAGCCCGCCGCCACCCTATCTCCCCTCTCCCGCCACCGCCTGGGAGAGCAGACGACAGGGCCCCTCTATCCCAGATATCGGCGTTGAGAAGGCCGCGGTAGGTTGCACACCATTGGCGGTGGAAGCCTTCTCCATCAGCCACTTGGTTGAGATGATGTACCAGACCGTCTGCTCCTTAGCGCGCGCCACCAGAATTGACCGGACGCGTCCGGTCAGTGAAAAAACAGCTGTTTCACTTCCCCAAAAGCGCCGAATCCCGCTGAGCTTGCGAGGCGGGAGGGGGAGAGGATCCCAAACCCTTCTCTACCACTCAAACTTTACCTCCTTTGCAAATGTGCCAACACCAACAAGTGTTCACCACCTTGTGCACGTGTGTTAGCATTTTCACAATCATTTTCTCAAAGAAGTTAGCATCACACTAGATCCTAATGCATATGCAATGAGTTAGAGCATCTAGTGGCACTTTGACAACCACATTTCACAACAAGTTTCACCCCTCTTAATAGTACGGCTATCAATCCTAAATGTGATCACACTCGCCAAGTGTCTTGATCACCAAAACAAAATGGCTCTATGGTTAGCACCTTTGCCTTGAGTCTATTTTGCTTTTCCTTCATTTCCATCCAAAACACCTTGATCAATTGAGCCATCATGATCATCACCTCTTGCTTCACCACGTGGAATTGTGCTACCTATCTCATTCACACTTGATCAAATAGGTTAGCACATAGGGTTTCATCAATTCTCCAAAACCAAACTAGGACTTTCACCCCCTACCCCAGGCGATTCCGGCCGCTGACATACATCACCAAGTACAACGGCGAGACCAACTAGGACCACAGGCTAGAGGACTATCGCTTCACCATGAGGGCCAGGGGGTCGGATGACAACTTCGCCGTCCAGTACCTTCCTCTGCCCCTGTCGAGCTTGACCAAGGCCTAGCTCAAGTAGCTCGAGCCCGACAGCCTCCGCTGCTACGGCGACCTCCGCTCCGTCTTCGCCGGTCACTTCCAGGGCACGTATACTCAGCAAGGGAACTCTTAGGACCTTCGCAACTGCTGGCAGAGGGCCGACGAGACCCTCCGGGAGTATATCCAACGCAATCAATGCCTTCATCTGCGACACGACGTGTGAGGCGTTTGTCCCGTGCTCGGCCGCGAGACCACGCGCACAATGCGGGAGCTCTGGGACATCGCCACCCAGTACGCCACTAGCGAGGAGGCTGTCCAGGCCAACTTCAGTGGCAAGGCCAAGGCCGCCGGCCACCTCAGCATTGGGGACGGCGGCGACGACCCTACCTCGACCCGACGTCGCAGAATTTTTTTAATCTGCACGAACGCAATTTTTCTGTGCGTGTAAGACCCACAGAAAAATTGTTTCTATTGGTGAACCAACAGAAAAATTTGAATTTCTATCGTTCTATTTCTGTGGGTTATTTTCTGACGGTAAACCGTCATATGTCGGAATTCACATTTTTCTGTGGGTTTTTACATACACTGGAGTATTTGAGTTTCCAGTAGTGATTAGTAGTTTCTTTCCTGCGGGCTGCTTGATAAACATGCACGCATAGACGAAGGAACTATCAACGAATCATACTTACTGTAGTTTTGTCTCTACATACGTATCAACTGTTATTTACTCAACGATTGAATGCATAAATAAGAATAGTAGAGCATCCATATGTCTTTTTTGAAATTACGGGCACAAAACGACAAAAGTACACTAGCCTATTGCTTGAGCTTATTATCTAGCAGATAATAGTCGACACTTTGGCATGCTGTAGATTATCCTTGTCACGGATCGGATATGCATTTCATTGTTGTATGGTAAAGTACTCCTACAGCTATATGTACCCTCAAATAGTCTGTCGATAAAAGTGGTAATAGGTTATCAATTGCCAAAGAACAGCGGTGGGCTATCTGTCGCTAAAATATTCAGGGCAAGAGATTATCTATCGCTAAAAGTGTTGTCTATCGCTAAATATTTTGGCGACAGGACTTACACTGTCTGCACAAGTCTGTCGCTATAACTTTTTAGCGACAGATCATCTGTCGCTATATCTGCTTTTAGCGTCAAATCGTCCATCGCCAATCTCGCTGTTATGGTGTAGTGAGCAAATGGAAATTCCTACGACTACATGTTTGCCTTTTTTCTAGAATATAATCATTTGAGCGTGTGTTACAGTATATTTGAAATCTTTTTAGATAAAGGATACAAAATCCAACATCTATATCCGCTTGGGATATACACAGCCCAAAGTTACATGAGTTCTTAGGCTCAAAGCCTCAAAATAGAGGAGCAAAAAAAAGAGCTTAAGGACTAAAAGAAGCTACAAAGACTAAGCTTCAGAACTTCTTCATTGTCCTTGCTTTCAACATGTCTTGATCTTGTGTAGAAGCAACTCTACACCTCATACGTCTTCAAGTGGCTACATTCATCTAGTAAAGATAGCACACATCGTAGGAGCAACTCTCCACCATCTAAGATGTCCGCTAACATCTAAGACCTCTTCGACCTCATGCCCGTCTAGCGGGTAGGGATGTGGGAGAAGCCACCATGCCGAGTCCCACCAGTGGAGTGCAGAACGCAATGTGCTGATGGAGAAGGTGCAAAATGGCAAGGAACATGACAACGCCTCCAACGAGGGAATGGCACAAGATGATGAAGATGGTCAAGTGATAGTGCTTCCTAACTCAAGTGAAGATGTTGATGAAAATCAAACTAGTTCATCCTCTCAAGTGCATGATCAACAAGAGGCTAGTACATCATCTCAACCAAGTGCAAACAATGTTCTGATTCTCCAACCAACAAGTATTGCAAGGGATCATCCATTGGATTCTATAATTAGAGATATATCTAGAGGTGTACAAACAAGATCTAAGTTGACTTCATTTTGTGCTCACTCATCATTTGTATCATACAAAAAACCAACAAAGATAGAAGAAGCATTGAAGGATGCTGATTGGGTTAATGCCATGCATGATGAGCTAAACAACTTCAAGAGAAACCAAGTATGTGAGTTAGTTGAGAGACTAAAAGGACACAATGTGATTGGCACCAATTGGGTCTTCAAAAACAAGAAAGATCAAGATGGGATAGTGGTAAGGAACAAAGCAAAGCTTGTTGCTCAAGGGTACACACAAGTAGAAGGTCTTGACTTTGGAGAAATATATGCCCCAGTTGTTAGATTAAAAACAATTAGGATCTTGCTAGCCTATGCTTGTGCACACAATATCAAGCTCTATCAAATTGATGTCAAGAGTGTATTTCTCAATGGCTACATCAATGAAGAAGTATATGTTGAGCAACCCCCCAGATTTGAAGATTACAAGCAACCCAACCATGTATACAAGTTGAGGAAGGCCTTGTATGGCTTGAAGCAAGCACCTAGAGCATGGTATGAGAGATTGAGAGATTTCTTGCTCTCTAAAGGGTTCAAAATGGGTAAAGTTGACACAACCATTTTCACTAAGAAGATTGGTAAAGACTTGTTTGTATTGCAAATCTATGTTGATGATATCATATTTAGGTCAACCAATCAAGATTTTTGTGAAAAGTTTGGAAATATGATGGCAAATGAGTTTGAGATGTCCATAATTGAAGATTTGAATTACTTCCTTGGTCTTCAAATCAAGCAATTGAGGAATGGTACATTTGTAAGTCAAGGAAAGTACATCAAAGACATGCTCAAGAAGTTTGGCATGAATGAAGCAAAGCCAATTAGTACACCCATGGGAACAAATGGAAGCCTAGATAGTGATAAAAGTGGCAACTTGATGGATCAAAAGATGTATAGGTCAATGATTGGAAGTCTACTCTATGTGACCAGATCAAGACCGGATGTCATGTTTAGTGTATGCATGTGTGCAAGATTTCAAGCCTCACCAAGAGAAAGTCATTTGATCGCAACAAAAAGAATATTGAGGTACTTGAAGCATACACAAGATGTTGGCTTGTGGTATCCCAAAGGTGCAAAGTTTGAGCTAGTTGGATATTCCGATTTGGATTATGCGAGATGCAAAGTTGAAAGAAAAAGCACATCGAGCACATGTCAATTACTTGGAAGATTACATATGTCATGGTCATCAAAGAAGCAAAATAGTGTTGCACTCTCAACCGCTGAAGCCGAATATATAGCCGTCGGTAGTTATTGTGCACAAATCCTTTGGATGAAGGCCACTTTGAATGACTTTGGAATCAAATTCAAGAATATTCCATTGTTTTGTGACAATGAAAGTGCCGTGAAGCTCACCAACAAACCGGTCCAACACTCAAGAGCAAAGAATATAGATGTTTGCCATCACTTCATTAGAGATCACCAACAAAAAGGGGACATTTCAATTGAGAACATAGGCACCGAAGATCAACTAGCCGACTTATTCACCAAGCCACTCGATGAGACAAGGTTTTGCAAGCTAAGAAATGAGTTGAACATATTGGATTACTCAAATATGTGTTGATGCACCTCACTCATATGACATGCCTCTCCTTTCGAGCAACCAAGGTAAAAGTTGTTTGACATGGCATACATTCTTTGCTAAGGACATGATTAGTGCATCGAGCCAATCTTTGCATGTCATAGGTTCAATCATGAAAAGAAATGAATTTGATGCTTGTATGGTACCACTATTGTTTCTATGCTTGACTTGATCTAGTGGTAGCATATGACATGTTTATGAGCTTGTGAACCTAGTGTTTGATCTAGAAAATGAGCTATAAGTGTTTAACTCAACATGGTACAAGATAACCCTTATTTAGAGGTGTGAAGAAGCTTGTCCTTGGATCAAACCGAGTTAAATACCTTTGGCAAGTAATCTAGATTGAACCACATTTGGGAAAATGATCCTCACCCCATTGATTGACATTGATAATCTATCTTAAATTGGAACCTTTGTGGTCATTTGATGACAAAGGGGGAGAGAAACAAAGATAAAGGGGGGAGAAATATGAAAGTAAGGGGATCAATTAAAATTTTGAGCACACAAGTAGGGGGAGCAAGCTCATGAACTTGTTTGATGCATTTGAATGTGCATTTTCATATGCTTGTTTGCATTTGTCAAGATAAAATTCAAATATACATGCTTGTGTGGTGTATGCTAGTTTTAGATATGATTAATAAAATGAAAAACTAGCATGCATAGGTTGATAGTTAGATATGCCTTGTTTTTGTTTTTACAAGTGATACTAGAACCTTGTTTATAATGTTGACCTCACGGGTTATCTAGTGTTTATGTTTTATAAGGGCTATCTAACATACAATGGTGCTAAGGATGGTATATCTTTTATTGGTTGATTGGTATCACGCTTCAAAGATCCATCTTTTATACCTTAGCATCATTTGGTAGACATTGACTCCTATATTTCCTATCTAAAGCATATGTGCAAGCTCTTTGCCAAACTCTTAGCACATATGTAGGAGGAGCAATGCTACCAATTTAGATTCATAAAACTTGTCCAAATCCTTTTTACAAATGGTAAATATGCATGGGCAAGGAACATGAATTCAAAATGATTTCAATTCATATCTTTGTATAAGGGTTGTCATCAATTAACTAAAAAGGGGGAGATTGAAAGTCCTAGTTTGGTTTTGGAGAATTGATGAAACCCTATGTGCTAACCTATTTGATCAAGTGTGAATGAGATAGGTAGCACAATTCCATGTGGTGAAGCAAGAGGTGATGATCATGATGGCTCAAGTGATCAAGGTGTTTTGGACTTGGAAATGAAGGAAAAGCAAAATGGACTCAAGGCAAAGGTGATAACCATATGGCCATTTTGTTTTGGTGATCAAGACACTTAGCGAGTGTGATCACATTTAGGATTGATAGCCATACTATTAAGAGGGGTGAAACTTATTGTGGAATGCGGTTGTCAAAGTGCCACTAGATGCTCTAACTCATTGCATATGCATTAGGATCTAGTGTGGTGCTAACTCCTTTGAGAAAATGATTGTGAAAATGCTAACACACGTGCATAAGGTGGTGAACACTTGTTGGTGTTGGCACATTTGCAAAGGTGGTAAAGTTTGAGTGGTGGAGAAGGGTTTGGGATCCTCTCCCCCTCCCGCCTCTCAGGCTTGGTAGGATTTGGTGCTTTTTAGGAAGTAAAACGGTTGTTTTTTCACTGACCGGACGTGGTCCTTGGGTGACCGGATGCGTTCGGTCAATTCTGGTTGCGCGCACTGAGGAGCAGACAGTCTGGTGCACTAATCAGACGCTAAGGGCGTCAGGTCGAGTGCGACCAGATGCGTCAGGTCATGAATATCACGCTTGGGAACCTCTCTAGACGGCGATCGAATGCTGGCACTGTCGCGTCCAGTCGAGGTGCTAGCGCGTTAGGTCTTGGCACTGCGGTGCGCACCTTCGTCTGACCTACACGTCTAGTCAGTCATGGGACTGGTGTGTTCGGTCGACCACGGTGCGTGGCTGTGCACATGAGCGAGCAACCGGACTCTACTGTCACGTTAGGTTGTGCCGAGTGACGTGTCCGGTCAATCTATGTTGAGCGCTGTATCGTTTCAAGTGACCGTTATGATCTAACGTACGAGATTTAAAATGTGACACGTGGCGTGAATCGGTTGGTCGTGGTGGGGAGACCGAACGCTGTGGGCACGTCTAGTCAGGCCAGACCGGCGTGTCTGGTCGCCCCGACTTGTGCTGTGTAGTGAGCCCAACGGCTCTATTCGTAGGGGGCTCCTATATAAGCTTGTTGGCCGGCTCTTGCTCACTCTCGTGGCCATTTGCATTGACATAGCAATCTTGTGACCATAGCCAACCCTCTCCCACTCATCTCCATCATAGATTCTTCATCTTTGTGAGATTGGGAGAGAATCCAAGTGCATTGCTTGAGTGATTGCATCTAGAGGCACTTTGTGATTGTGTTTCATTGCAGAATTCACTTGTTACTCTTGGTGGTTGCTGCCACCTAGATAGCTTGGAGCAGCGAGGATCGTCGAGCGGAGGAAGGTGCTTGTCTCCGGCTCCGATCGTGGTGATTGTGATGGGTTCTTGACCTTTCCCCGGTAGAGAGCCAAAAGGTAATCTAGTGGAATACGTGTGGCTTGTGTGATCCTCTCTTGTGTTGGTTGTGTGGCACCCTATTGAGGGTTTGGCGTGTGATGCTAATTAGCGTATGAATCTCCAAGTGAGTGCATCGCCACAACAAGGACTAGCTTGCCGGGAAGCAAGTGAACCTCGGTAAAAAATCATTGTGTCATCTTTGTTTCTAAGGTGATTGGTCTCTTTTTGGTATTCTCTTTTGTGATCAGCTAAATCCTCTACACGGTGGTATAATCTTACATCATATCCTTTACTTAATGTTGTTTAGTTGCTCTTGTGTAGCTCTCTTGCTTATCTTTAGCTTTTCACCTAGGAGTAACTAGTGCCATAGCATTGTGTGCTACATTAGAGATCACAGAAACTAGAAAGGGTAGGTGGCTTGTGACCTTCTTGTAGTGCTAGCGCAAAACTAGCTTCGCCATCTTAAGTACTAATCAATTGTTTCTAAGTGCTGTTGTAGATTTTTAAATAGGCTATTCACCCCCCTCTAGCCTTTTGGACCTTACAAGGGGCCGCTTGGATTGCTGCCCCGAACACTAGGGGGCTGAAGTGATCTAGGGCGGTGCCCCTGCTCCTTTGCTCGGGAGAGCTGGACTATGCCTGAGCGTGGCGTCTGGCCTTGATAGTGTCGCGGACGTCATGGACATCGCGGGCATCGCCGATCCGGTGGCGTGTAGGCGGGTGCCGAGGGGAAAGCTCGTGCCTTCGCTCCTACCAGGGCTTGGTGCCCCTGGTCTGTGGTCGGTTAGAGCTGCTGCTAGAGGAGTCACCGCTGCCTCCGCCCAGCGGTGGGACGTGTGTGTCAAAGTGGTCCCGTTGATGGTGGCCGTTAGCTGGGACGATCGGGAGAGCACGGCGTGACACCGAGAAGCCAAACTCTTGGCCTACTACTCGAGGGCGACGTGAAAGAGCCATCTTGCCTCGTGCAGCCACTTGTTGGTCTTTCGGGTCTAGTGTGTCTGAGATGTCCTCCAACCGATAGGTGGCGGCCGCCATGTTGTAGGCCTCCCGGGGGAAGCGCAAGGCGCTAGGAGCCCCCATGCAGGCATCATCATCATTGACAGGGGGCTGTATGGCTTATAGCCACGCAAGCTCCTACCTTCGGAGCTCAAGCTCTGCCTCGATGGCTTCTAGGTCCACCTGCCAAGCCTGCAGCTGAGTTGCCTTCTCCTGAAGGTAGTTCATGTGACTACAGGGACTCTGGTCCGACGACATGGGCACAGGCCCCTCCTCAATAGTGTCCTCGTGATGTGGTAGCACATGCAAGGTGGGGTGTAGCAGTCGATGTCGTCAGAGTCGTACTCCAGGCTATTCCCTGAGAGGATATCAAGGAAGGTGCGTAGCGAGGGGATGTCAGTCCCCATAGCGTTAGACAGGATGGCCCTCCGTGGCACCTCACGGCTGACGAGGTGCTCTAGCTCTAGCTGGAATGACACCACCGCATTTTGGATCCCGAAAGGCTGGTCCGGGAGGTAGTACCAGAAGCGGTCAGGCGACGGGAGCACCTCACCGGTGGTAATCTAGTGATGGAGGTTGGCCAGCATGTAGAACATCTGGTGCCAGTCTAACATGGTGGGGTACGGACCCAGACTGCATTGGATCTGCTAGGCTAGAACCTCGAGATCTGCTCCTAGGAGGCCCAGCGGAGTAGGCAGCGCTAGGGGCTCATTGCCCACCGGTAGGACCTCGTTGAGCGGGTGGAGCTCGCCTAGCAGTCGGCGATGTAGGCCAGGCTCCAAAGTTGAGGACCTGGCCCGGAACAAAGGTGCCAACTGTGACGAAGAACTCACCGGGGAAGCGTTCGTCGCCGTCTACGGCAGTGTCGCCTACTCCGATGACAATGCAGATGGCTCTAGCCACGATAGAGCCTAAATCGCACTTAATACTGCCCCCTACCTGGCGCGCCAACTGTCACAGGGTTAGAACTGTGGCAAGCATTATTTTCATGGTGGTGTCAGAGTACGTGTCTCTGGTGGCTCGGGTGGACTCAAGAACACAAGAATCATAAAGAGGATGCAACAATTTATCCTGGTTCGGGCCAATCGGTGCCCTACATCCAGCAGCTGATGATCCTTATACTCACAAGCACCCAAAATCAGGGGTTTACAACTGAGTGTATAGGAGAAAGAGATTTGGTAGGGGTTAGCTCGGTGCTAATCCTAAGGTTGCTTCGCCACCGGTGGAGTCTTCCCCTTGTCAGAGAGGAGGAAGACGACGGGTGCGGTGGAGGAGGTCTCGGTGCCCCTCTCTCTAGGTTGCTCTGCTATTGGTGCTAAGCAAGAGCAGATCGGTGAGGAATGGAATGATCTATTTCAGATCCTCCTCCCCTCTCTAGGTTCTGACCTGTCCCTTATATACCAAGATAGGTCGAGTACATGGCGGTTTGGGGGGATAAGGCTATGGTCTACATGTGCCGGAGTCTAGAAGAGTCTTGCAGCTGCACTTTGTGAACCATGGCGATGTCATTGAGCCGAAGAAGCTCTGGGCGTCATATGGCTGCTCTGTCCTGACACACCGAGTGTCAGGCTATGTCAGCTTGGACCGGACTCCCCTAGGTGGGCCTTCTAGAAACTTCTTGGTGGCAAAGGAGACCAGCTGGAGGGGCAGACGTGCGGGCCTCAGAGCCCCCAAGCCCCTGGAGGCCACGGAGAAGCTTGTCTTCTTGTGTCACGCCCCATGTGTGACCCTATCAGAGGAGTGGTTGATAGAGCTATGCTTGCAGGACGGCGCCTGGGAGGCCCCGAGCTCTGATGGTTTGGGGCGTGTCTTCTTGTGCCCGAGCCTCAACTGGTGCCTAAGGCCGAAGGAGGCCAAGGATCAAGGTCTAGGCTCTCGTTGATTAGGAGCCCCGAGCTCGAGCGAGCCCTCAAGCGCTGAGCAGAGGCAGCAAGCTTACTCGGGCTCGGTTCGATCCTCTCACCCGAGGGTGCGCACAAGCGTACCAGATGAGTATAGCCCTCGAGCAATCTTGCAAGGGTCGGTCGGGGGGTCTCTCAGTTGGGAACCTTTGATCCCGAGGCTTAACATGTAACATAACCGACCAAATTATAAGAGCACAAGTACAAAAACAAGCACCAAAGCGCTCAAATTTTCGAACTTGAGCCCATATAATCCCGGTAGTCAATCGAAATCACGAAGGATTTCAAACCAACTTGCTTACAACCAAGATCGCATCATTCAACATACACATCATACGTTACATTTCACAAGTAGTTCTAAAATAAGTTTGCACACACACGGAGTCGCAATTATTACAAACCAAGTTTAGAAAGTAGCAGAAGCATAACGCACACCAGTTGTTTAACTACTGCCAGTCTTGTTGATCAACAACCCACAAAAGCATCAGGAAAGTACATAAAAGATGATCACACCCCGGTGATCTAGTCTTCGTCACCCGCAGGGTGGAGACAAGTTTTGCAGAAGCCTTGATAGAGCATATCATCTGCAACAGGAGGGAATAAACCCTAAGTACTGGAATGTACTCAGCTAGACTTACCCGTCATAAACCAGAAATAAGATGACACCAAGGATTATGCAAGGCTTACACAAGAGACTAGCTGACATTACATTTTGCAGAAAAGCATAAGTAATTGAAACTCTTATGACCTGTACTAGCAGTTATTTTTAGCATTTACCTATCATCTATCTTAGCACTTGTACTAAACATGCACTTGATTATCATTAAACAATTATTCACATAATATCCATAGCAGGTATAAATTGTGGCAACATTGTATCATTCACTTAACCATCTGTTTGATTAATGAGATCTACGTTGTCGCTGCTCAAGTCAAGTGCTCACTAACCGGGAGCGATGGCGATTCGAATCGAATTCCTATCCAGCTGGAGGGGTACTTCTAACACTCACCGAGTCACGCCTGGTGAGGGCTGCTCAGGTCATCTTTCATACAGTTCAGGAATCGCGGGTCTGAATGATGCTGCATCCCCAAGGGCGACACTCTGCTAGGTGATAGGAACTCTAACCCCCCTTGGTCTCACGCTAATGTCCCCAAGCACATCCTTTCTCTCCTCCAAGATGCAACCTACCATTCGATTCCTGGCCTGAACCATACTACTCGACTTCGCGGTCGGAACGACTTATCCGGCCAACTAAGTGTTAGACTGCGTTCAACATGACTCAAGGACGTACAACGAATCGGTCCTTAAACGACTCAGACAGGCATAGCTCCACACCCAAGACGTGAAGTGTCTTGCGGCTGTACTATCGAACTCCCGCCCGGTCTCAATTTCATTTTAAAGCATGGTTCCATCCACGATAGCCATAAGCCACTCGTGACCCAATCCTATATCTCGCGGATGACTGGAAATCACCCGACTTCTACCGGACTAAGCAGGGCTAAGCATTGACACGTGCCTAAACCTAAATCAGGATTTAAGTACGATATCTGGACAAGGACAGGTATAATGCAACAATTGTTTTCATACAACTCCTACAACTTAATGCAATAAACAATTAAAAGTACTCAAGATAGATTTATAAAACGATGGGTTCAGCATGCACCGGGTGTTGGGCATTCTTAACGTCATTACCAAAAGTAGACTTAGTTTTCTAATTATGATAACGGCGCCAAAAATGCTGAACCTATCCCTCATGCCACTTAAGCCAAGTTGTCATTCCCAGCATGACATGAGAGACGCGGTATTGAAATATGCAACTACTCTTCTAAATAAATAATAAATAAGATCTGCAAGCGCACAGATTAATACCGATGTAGCATTTTAACCGGGAAATATTCCAGGTATCGTTATTTATATTTTTACCACTGGGAAGGGATTACTAACATCAATGTTGATTATGGAATGGAATATAGGAATGAGTATCAATCATTGCATGTATAAGTGAGAGCATTTATCTATCTCTTGCATACAGGGGTAAGTGTCACATAAAATATAGATAAAGTATGAATGGTGACAAAGATAATTAATCTGATCAGCTAGCCACATATAATAATGATAAGCACCTCAACAGATATTCTAGCAAGTCATTAGCATGGTATTAGGACGAACTACAAGGATATTTCCTAAGTTATTCTTAACTATAAAGTCTAGCATATCATAGTTAGTGCAAGTACACTTGGCAATCATTGCGAGAAAGGACTACGCCCATGCATAGTGATATTATCAAGGAAGATGAGAAACATAGCAATCACTCCCCCGTAATAATGTTGCTCTGCCTGCCTTACACACAGGAGGGGGACTATATAAGAACCAACGAAGTTGTCACCATCGCGGACCACCCCACGATCCGGCATATAAGGTGCAATCGCAGATAAATATGGTCTAAGCACCACGCCTACACAATATTTATCATTTACCCATGGATCCAATGGATAAACGCTATACAGTCCTAAACATGTATATAATTCCAATCTAACTAAGCCAAGCGTATAACTATGATAAACTAAGAACAATATAATTGCAAACATAAACAAGTAGAGCATAGTCATAATCAATATATTGAAATAGAACAAAGTTGTATTCATAATATTGAAGAACAAAGATGAACAATGAAGAACAGTAGAGGAATTACCAAGAATCCTCTTGACAGATCCGAAAACCAATCGAAGATTGACTCCTTCTAGTTCTAATCCTATGTAGCTATGCTATACTAGAGATCTAGTTGATGTGGTGGCTCTAGGGCTTGATCAGAGACTCTCCTCCTGAGATTAGGGTTTGAGGAATTGAGAATGAGGGAGTGCCTCCTCCAGGGGCCAGGGGTCCTGCTTATATAGCCCC
The DNA here is from genome assembly GCA_038087645.1 of Saccharum hybrid cultivar R570. Lineage (NCBI taxonomy): Eukaryota > Viridiplantae > Streptophyta > Magnoliopsida > Poales > Poaceae > Saccharum > Saccharum hybrid cultivar. The sequence continues at coordinate 7,503,006 of JAQSUU010000005.1, read as the reverse complement.
CTCAAGTGAACGTGGGTCGTCGGATCAAACCGACATTAATCGCACGGTTTTCCTTGATCCCTTAGGTCGGTGGAGCATAATCCGCGAGACGGAGCCTGATTGGCTCTCAGGCCAGGGCGGGCGCCCTAGGGAGCAGGGCGGGCGCCCTGCCTCCGGGCCCGTTCGGCCTCCCGTTCGTTCTCGTGGCTTCTGGAGTCTTCTAGATGATAGAAAATCGGTGAACACGTTATTATCTCTATGTAAACCCGATGTGTGGGCCTTTCCTCCGTATTTTCTGATAACCCCCTGCAGAAACAGACAAACACCAAAACTCATGGAATTCTGTTAGATAAAACCCTAAGTCTAGGTGTTGGTTGCATTTGGATCCTTTTCTTTATTTATTTGATAACTATATTTGGTACTTAAGGACCGTCAACAAACTCCCCCAAGCTTACCTCTTGCTCGTCCCTGAGCAAGGATAGACTCATTATGGATCAGAAGTTGCTGCAACGCCTTTGAACGTTGACGGTACATATGCTTTCAAATAAGGTCTCATCCCTGAGTTAGAGTAAACTGTCAAGACTTAAAACTTACTCATTTTACCTTTCACCATGGGGCTTGCAACCGTCACCTGCATCTTGAGTGGTTAAAAGATAGAACGGTCTAGTCAAACGCCATGTCTCTTATTCTTGATCAGCTATAGCTCTGGAGTTTTTGCAAATTTTTCAAATAAAACTCAGAGATTCCTTGTATGACTTTCTCGGGTCTCTCTTTTGTGGTATTTCTGGATCCTTACCAAGGTAGTAATGGTATATGCCTTCTCTCTCAAAGTATGTGGTATTTATGGTATAAGGCGTAGTGACATTGCCTTCTCTCTCACCCTACTCTAATAAGGCTTTGATATCTGGAGCTCATAGGTGGGAGATACAGTATACATACCCATAGAACATTTATTGCATAGTCAAACCATGGATCCAGAGAAACAAGTCAATAAGTCAAATCAAGATGTGCATGTGTGGTGAATGAGTGGTGTACGGTGATGATGGTGATAACAAAAGTCTAATGCTCTTTTTGAGGGAATACATACCTTTCTTGCTTTTTAAAACTTTTGAGGGGAATGAGATGCTCTATTTTTTTCTCTTTTCTTTTTCCTCTCAGGTGGGTATCTTGTACCCCTAATTCTACTGTCAGACACTTGTCCATTTTTACCTCTCGTCTCACTTTTTCTTTCTTCGAGGTTCCGAGCACTTGCTTCTTTTTATTTCCTCGTATTTATTTTTTTTAGAGCAATCTCCCTCTTTTGAAAATATAGCAAGTGGTAGTAGAAATGACTTGAGCATTAACTTCACAGGGAATAACAGGAATGGGATAATGTTTTTGGCTATTCTCTCCCGGGTCAGGAGTAGAATAATTTTGGGTGAATCTGGAGATGGAAATGAGTGGATATATGTGGATGCGTACTTCCGGAGTAGAAGCAGCATGTATGAGTGAACGTGCAAGTGAATCTTGATTTTAACCACATGACAAGTTCCTAAGGGTCTACACAGCTTGACCACACTCAATGCCCATAAGCAGTAAGTAGTAAAAGTGCGGCTCTTAATCTAACAAGCATGTATATATGGCTGTGGTAGGAATTTAAACTCTCATCATACAGGAACTCATCATGCAACATTTTAAAGATTTTCAAAGATAAAATTCTCCAGAATTCTAGCATCTCTAGGAACAGATAAACAACAGCTCAACCTTCCCATATCATATCCGTTAACAACTTAGACTTCAGATCAAGTTCTCTTCCCACTAGTTCAGGTTTAGAGCCAGTTTTAAATTATAACAGTTATGTCTAAACTAGAGAGAGAACAAATTTGAAAATTAGGCAGAGCAACTATTCATCATATCCATGCTAGAGTTTTATTTTCAAGATTCAGTTTAGCATAGCTACTTTATTTATTTATTAAACTAAGCAAATATATATAAACACAAAATATTTATTTGGGTTTTCATGATTATGCATCTTTTTATTTTAATAAAGCATAGGTATAAATGTAGATAAAAATACTTATCGGGATAAATGGGGGTGCTCTCCCCCAAGCTGGATCTTGACATAATGTCTTCTGATGTAGCTAGCAGGTGCAGAGGTGTATTTGAATGTCGGCAGCACCCTGACAACGATTAGGATGTCCTCCATCTGCTAGTCTTCCTGAATTCTGTGGAGCTCAAATAGACAACAAAGCTTCGTGGAACTTGATTAAGCGTTAGCATAAATATCTAGCCTTTATCATGTTTGAGCTTCCTTGATAAATGTCACTCTCTATTTTTATTTTCATTTTTATAGAACAGAAAAAATATATTATTATTATTTTTTTAGACAGAATGAACATGATTAACTGAGCAATAATTAAAGGGAAAATGATAACTACCAAGTTTACCTCTTGGCACGGCGTTCGGTGTTTTTAAGTCCTCCGAACATGACTTCTTTTCTTCTTAGTTGTCCTGGGATTTGGGTGGCGTAGACGGTGGTTCCGGCAGCGCCTCCTCTTCTTGTGTAACTGTCTTCACTTTCCATACCCGACTTGGTGCTTCGGTCTCCTGTTGTGTATCCTCGGGCCTTATGACCTCTCCTTCATAGTCTGCCCATACGTCCTTGATGGTTTGCCTCCTTTGGTTACGGTTACGTCGCCTTCTTCTTGTCCTGACCTGCTTAGAATCTTCAACTATATAGTTAGGGTCATTAAAGTAGCGGCGTACCTTCTCAGAGGGGAAATGCATATGGACTTCTCCGGTTCCAATGTAGATGATTGCTTTGACGGTGCCTAGGAACGGTCTTCCTAGGATGATGGGTGGATCGTACTCGTCGTCTCCCATGTCAATGACCTGAAAGTCTGTATGGACAAAATGATCGTTAATTTTAATAGGGACATCGGTTACTATACCTTCGACCTTTCGGGATGTCTGATCTGCCATCTGGAGCTGAGTGTATGTTGGTTTTAAGGGCATGGTTCCGTACAAGAGCTGATAGGTGACTGTGGCCATTATGTTGACGCCTGATCCAGTGTCGCAGAGCACCTTCTGAAAGGAGTATCCATTGATTGAGCACTCAATGCTTGGCATACCTGGGTCGTCCTTCTTGATTAGGAACGGCGACTTGAGTCGACCATCTTGACCTCCTTGAACTGCAGTGACCATCTTAGCTGATTCGGTCCATCCTTAGTTGTTCTTGTTCTGCTTGATCCTCCTGTTGGTCCTCTTGCTTGGTTCATGTTGGGGTTGCTCTGGGATTTGTGTAATCTTGTTCTTGAAGGAAAACGTCTCCTTCCTCCCCTTGATGTTGAAGTTGATCTTCGCAGCGCTGGCGTAGATGACAGCTCCCGAGGTGTTCAGGAATGGCCTTCCCAGAATAACTGGTGACCTCTCATCGGACCCGGTCTCTATCACCACGAAGTCAGCTGGAGCGTACGAGGTACCAACTCGGACACACATGTTCTTTAATATTCCTTTAGGAAAGCTTAGTGTCCGATCTGCAAGCTGCAAACACATAGTTGTTTCTGATAAAGGATATGTAAAGAATTTTTCATAGAGTACCCTAGGCATAATGTTGACGCTGGAGCCAAAGTCGTAGAGTGCTTCTGGGAAATCCACCATGCCGATGGAGATCGGGATGACGGGGCGTCCTGGATCGCCTCTCTTGACTGGCAGAAGGTCATTATGTACTTCGACAGCGGGATTACTCCAATAGTTACCTGCATCAAACATGTCTATAAGATTTGCAGATTCTAATCCTTCCAGTTGTGATGGTATACCGGGGTTAGTAGCAGGAACAGCAGCAGCTATTTGATTTAACTGAGATTCAATCATTTTATTAAAGCTAATTTGGTTTTTGATGGCAGTAGAGAAATTATCCATTCTATTATTTATGTCTTCTAGTATTTTATCATTGGATGCCAATTTCTTAGACAAGTTATCCATTAGCTTTCCTTGATTAGACACTAACTCTCTCAGGGGTGGAAAATTATTATTGTTGTTGTAAGAGTTATTACCTTGATAATTACCTGAGTAGTTACCTGAGTAGTTAGGCCTCTGTTGATTCCAACCTTGATTTTGTTGAGGACGGTTGTAGTAGTTGTTGTTGTTGATGTACCTTGCATCCTCAAGCATCTCAGGGCAGTGATTGCCTGAGTGTCCAGTATCTCCACATTCCTCACAAGTCATGTGAGAGTCGTAGACGTTCATGACTTCTCTTTTGTCTCCAGCTTTGTCATCGAGCTTTTTCATGAGTAGGTCTAGCTTTGCAGACAGCATGTCTACCTCCTTGAGCTGGTGCATACCTCCACCCTTCTTGCGTGTTTGGATCCTCTCTTCGTTCCAACCTTGGTTGGACGCCATCTTCTCCACAAGGGCTGTAGCTTGTGGTATGGTGAGTGATAGAAATGCGCCTCCAGCTGCAGCATCCATGGTCTCACGAGCACTAGTGATGAGCCCATGATAGAAAGTCTGCATAAGTAGCCAGCTCTCCATTCCATGATGGGGACATTCTAGGATGTAATCTTGAAAGCGCTCCCATGCTTCTGGAACGGATTCATCATGTTGTTGCTGAAAACTTGTAATCTTCCCACGGAGAGCATTGGTCTTGCCCATGGGAAAGAACTTAGCCAGAAAGTTCGTAGAGCAGAGTGCCCACGTAGTGTTCTTATCCTTCGTCACGTAGAACCACTGCTTCGCTCTCCCCAATAGTGAGAATGGGAAAAGGCGAAGTAGTATGGCGTCTCTGGGAACATCTAATAATGTGAATGTGCTGCAAATCTCCAGGAAGTGTTGGAGATGAGCACTTGCATCTTCGTGCGGCTTCCCACAAAACTGGTTGGCTTGTACCATGTTGATGAGCCCTAGCTTGAGCTCAAAGTTCTTGTCGATGTCCGCGGTAGGTCCAGTGCGGATGTTGTCCGTAGTGGGAGCTGAGAACTCGCGGATCGTCTTGTTCGCCATGGCTGCGAACTCTGTTGACAAATTCCAGATGAAACTTCGGCGGTCTTCTGAATTGGATGAAGTGTTGCGTCGAAGTGTTGACTTCTTGAGCTTGGCTCTTGCCCCTCTGATTAATGCTTCGGGGTTGTCAACAAAATTTTCTGGAAGATGTCCTCTATTCATACATCACCCTGCAAAACAATAAGAATGGAAAAAAATACAGGGGTAAATCTGTATGGGAGAATTGATGATCTCAATCACTTAATGATGCGAATGATGACTCAAATTCCGTATTCATTCCTTGTTAGTAAATCAACCTTCCCCGGCAACGGCGCCAAAAATGCTTGTTGGGCATTCTTAACGTCATTACCAAAAGTAGACTTAGTTTTCTAATTCTGATAACGGCGCCAAAAATGCCGAACCTATCCCTCATGCCACTTAAGCCAAGTTGTCATCCCCAGCATGACATGAGAGACGCGCTATACGATCCTAAACATGTATATAATTCCAATCTAACTAAGCCAAGCGTATAACTACGATAAACTAAGAACAATATAATTGCAAACATAAACAAGTAGAGCATAGTCATAATCAATATATTGAAATAGAACAAAGTTGTATTCATAATATTGAAGAACAAAGATGAACAATGAAGAACAGTAGAGGAATTACCAAGAATCCTCTTGACAGATCCGAAAACCAATCGAAGATTGACTCCTTCTAGTTCTAATCCTATGTAGCTATGCTATACTAGAGATCTAGTTGATGTGGTGGCTCTAGGGCTTGATCAGAGACTCTCCTCCTGAGATTAGGGTTTGAGGAATTGAGAATGAGGGAGTGCCTCCTCCAGGGGCCAGGGGTCCTGCTTATATAGCCCCCTCAAGTGAACGTGAGCCGTCGAATCAAACCGACATTAATCGCACGGTTTTCCTTGATCCCTTAGGTCGGTGGAGCATAATCCGCGAGACGGAGCCTGATTGGCTCTCAGGCCAGGGCGGGCGCCCTAGGGAGCAGGGCGGGCGCCCTGCCTCTGGGCCCGTTCGGCCTCCCGTTCGTTCTCGTGGCTTCTGGAGTCTTCTAGATGATTGAAAATCGTTGAACACGTTATTATCTCTATGTAAACCCGACGTGTGGGCCTTTCCTCCGTATTTTCTGATAACCCCCTGCAGAAACAGACAAACACCAAAACTCATGGAATTCTGTCAGATAAAACCCTAAGTCTAGGTGTTGGTTGCATTTGGATCCTTTTCTTTATTTATTTGATAACTATATTTGGTACTTAAGGACCGTCAACACCGGGGCATGCCTTTTAGAAAGGTCAAAGGTCGGTGGTCAGGGCACTCGGGCAAGTCTTCAGCAGCGTCTCCTCCGCCGACTGGTTCTGCTGGCTCCTCCGGCTGGTCCTGGACTTTCTCCGGAATCACTGGCTCGAACTCGAGGAGCGTTACTCCCTCTGGAACACCTATTGCATGAGTGCATAATAAATCTCATGGATGCATAATAGAAGATGCAGCATGCTCGGAATGAAATGCATTACAACACTCTTAACGCTCTATTCAAATCACTTCAAATATTAGGTGCAAATTTCCTCTCCGGGAGAGAAGTACTCACCTAATCTACTCAACCTAAGGTAAAGCTGTTCTTCTTCGGTTAAGGCCCTAACACCTAACAATCACAAGAGAAACAGCACTTAGGTCACCACATCCAACACCAAAATATCATAGCAAAACATTCTGGACAGCAGCTAATTTTTTCTAACATAGCTGGAGATTCCCAACTCCAAAAGATATGATCTAAGAAAATCTGGAAAGCTTAAGAAATGCCCTACAAATTATTTTCAGACCTCAACCCTAAGTTCCTAAGTTTTCCATGTCGAATTTCATAAGTTCCAGAATCTGTCCTCTCTAAACAGAGAGTAGCCAATTCTGGACTGCCACTTTAAACAGCAATAACTCCCAAACTACTAAGCCAAATGCTCCCAAATTTTGACACAAGCTAGCTTATCAAGTTTACTACAACTTTGGTATTTACAAGTTTACCAGCAAACACCTTTATCAAAGGTCAAACCCAAAATTACTACCAGCTGTCCAGAAACCTAGAATTGCAAAGATCAAATATTTATTTATGTGGCAAACTTCCCCTAAGACCAAACTAATGTTACCACAAGTTGACATAGGTCACAAAAACACCAGAAAGTAAGGTGTGCCCACCTAGAATATTTATTTATACTCATTTCTTAATTTACTTAATTAATTAAGTGGAATTTTAAACATCTATGTAAACTACTTCTAAAATTCTACAAAAATTACAGGGGACTCTCTGACCCAAAAAGAGACTACTGTAAAAATTTGAACCAAAATTATTCAAAGAAACTCCCTATACAAAATTCACAAGCCCAAAAGGCTGATTTTTGTATAAATAACAAATCATATTGAAAAGTATCAAACAACAGATTTCATATTTTTATTAGACACTTTATGGTACGAAGACATTCTCCAAAAATTTATAAGAACATTGCACATGTAGAAAAATTACTAAAATTCATTCAAGTATTTCCTAAACCAAAAAGATAGCATTATAACTTGAAAAGTATTTAAGCACTAATACCCAAATTTTTACCAGAGCTAAAGCAAGTATAAATTAGCCTACCCACCAAATTTCACAATTTTTGGACTAGCATAAGTCAAGTTATTCATTTAACAAAGTTACCTCCCTTTTTCAACACATTTCAAAGACCTATTTAATTCTCCCAAAAACTAAGCATTACATATCAGCTTTATATTTTTCTAAAATACTACACAACATGTAGATCCTAACAAAATTTATCTCATAATTTTTGGGAAAGTAAAATCCCTAGATCTACACTTTCCAAACATCAACTAAATCTGTGGCAAAATAAATAAATGAAATAGATCTCATTTGGAACTGGGCCGGCCCGGGAACAGGCGCGGCCCACGACGCGCGCGCGCGCGACCTGCTCGGGCTCCCGCCCGCGCGCGGCAACTGACAGGCGGCCCCCACGGTCAGAGACAGAGGGACAGGGAAGCGGCGGCCGTGAGCTCCGGCGAGCGATTTCTCGCCGCCGGTGGCTCCTCCGTCCAACCCGAGTTCACCGAAGGCTTGCCCAAACCTACCCGCACCGAGGCCAACCCTTTTCCCCAAAGCTGCTGCACCGTAGCACCTATGCCGATGGAGATGGCAGACGGTCGTGGCGCCTGGTGGTACGCCGGCGAGTCCTGGCCGTTGGACGACCGACCGAAGGGTGCACCACCTTCCTAGAACCCTAGCGGACCTCCCGAGACTATGCACTCAGATGGGGATGGAGCGGAGCCGCTTGACCACGTGAGCACCTGGCCGACAGCCATGGCGCGGCAGTGCGCGGTCGTGTTCCGGCCCGACCAAACCGATGCTGGTGGTAGCATCTTCACCCGAGCATCTACGTGTGATAGGAAGGAGGGAATGCGAGCGAGGGAAGGCGGAGGACTATGGTGTGGTGCTGGCCACGGTGACCCTAAACACGGCGGAGCTCCAGTGGCATTTGGAACGGGCGGAGGTGGCAATGCGGCTCACCTCGGGCTCAATCGAAGCCACCGGCTGGTCGAGGAGGTGCGGGGCGGTGTGGCGGAGTGAAGGACGTGATCTGGTGGGCGGTGGTGCGGTGGTGAGCGCGCACGAGCTCGCCGGAGTGGGGGCAGCAATGGCGGTTTAGTTTCTCCGTGTTGAAGCCGAATGAGGGAGGGAGAGGGAATGGGGGCAGCTCCCGTGCGTCGTGGCGGCCTTGAAGGCTCCGTGGACTGACCGGTGGGGCCACGGCCGGCGTACGGTTGCCACCGCGTGTCCACGCGTCGGCGAGGGCCTGTGGCCGGTCGGCCACTCCTCACTGACGAACTGAATCGAGTTGCAATCGTGGCATCGGTGACCGACTGACAGTGAAAGTTTGGCGCTGATTACCTTCCAACACAGCTCGATTCGGTTCAAGATGACAACATCAAATTTGTAGAGCTATGTGAGGTCAACAAGTTTGCCAATTGGAGTTTGGACTGGTTCAGTCTAGATTTGAAACTACATAGCTCCAAAGTGGTGCCTTTTGAAACTGAAACGTGTTTTCAGTTAATGAAACCGAGTGAAACCCTATTTTCAAGACGCCATATCTCCTAAACCATTTAGAACTAGATGATGGTGATGTTGACAATGTTGTAGAGCTAAGTGGGTACTACAAAAGTGTCAACATGAGTGTGAGCTGGTTTGGCCTGGTTTGCAAACTACAAGCTTCTAAAGTAGGCCACAGTAAAACTGGAGGGCACTTTTGAGACTTAGAAAAAATTCTAAGTGTTGAGGCAGCCCCTCTAGCTGACTTGTGGGCCATTTTTGAGTATGTTCTGGTTAGTTTCATGAGATGGTCATATTGAGACTTTTGTTCCCCATAAAATTCCCTACAACTTTGCTTAAGGGTGCTCCTCTATGCAAGGTCTCTAAGCTAGACTTTTTAATTGGTCAAACTAGAGCATCCTAGGGCTAAATGCTGGTCAACTACACCTTGGAGGGCATTTTGGTGATTTTGGTCAACATGAACCTTGCTCCATGAGTGACCCTAAGTATAACTAAGGTGTTGTGAGATATAATTAGCTACTCTACCCTTTAGTTACACCAACTCCCTAGTGTCACATGATGTGAACCAAACAAAATTCTAAAAACAACCACATTAGTTGCAACCACATAAAATAACATGAAATGATGCATGCTTATGCTTATGCAAATGCAATGCAATTATGGAGCTAAACACCTGAGGTGTTACATAACATACCCATATGCTAGGATCTCATCACGCGGCCCAGCTAGAACACCATCGGCCCTAGCCCCAGGGAGCCGCTGGCGACCCAAGAGGGTGCAAGCCACTGGCTCCTGTTCGGATCTGGTTGGCCACCATGAGAAGCTCTTGGGACGCTGGAAGAAGGGCCAGACGAAGTTGCATCACCACATGGGACGAAGAAGGTTCGCTAAAAGGTGCAGGCACCAGATCCAGACGCATGAGGCCTGGATCCCCACGGTAGGCCACGCTTCCTTGCCGGCGATGAACCTAGTGGCCAGAGTTGAAGGGGGTGGTCAAGGAGTGAGCGGGAGGGAGGCATGCTACAGCTACACCCTATTTTTAGGGCCACTGTGAGCCACCGCCGCCGCACACTTGAGGGCGAAGATGACGGCCGGAGGGGAGCCAGGGAAGGGGCCCTAGGGTGCCGACAATGTCACCCCCGAGTCGCCCATTGGGGGCGCTTAGGGGAAGGGAGCATCGCGTATTGGACCCGTCAAAACTTCCAATGGAAGCTGAGCCCATCCTTAAGTGAAACATAAGTTAGATGATCAAAGGCAAAAAAAAATTGAGGTGGTTGAAATCAAAGGACTCCCACTAAAATTCAATATTTAGCTCTAGGAGTACGGTGTACTACACATACTTAAAGTTACAACTCAGCCACTTCTAGAATACTTTGTAATAGCTGCTAATATCATGTCATCTATAACATGTAGTTTGGAAACATGAAAACTATATTTGCATATTATTTCAGTTGAAAGTTCACTAGCTAGAACACTTAATCACTCCGGAGCATCACTGCTATGTGTGCTTGGACCTGTAGCCAGGTGATAAGACAAAGATCTAGAAAATTGGCGAGAAGTTAAACACCCGGTAGTGATAGAGCCCATCACTACCAGTTGAGACCACCACCTGGCAACGATGTATCACTACAAGTTCATTGTATGAGCCAGCAGGGATAGGTACCATATCATTGCTGGGTTATGCACTTATGCTACACTACTAACTTCTGACCCTTATGCCACGCTTTTTTGTCACAATGGTAAGATTTGGTTGCAATAAAGGGTGTTATCCCAACCATTTGCACTTTTGGTTGCGATAGGTGGAATTTTTGCCACGCAAATTATTTCATGGCCCTGAGTGCGAAGATCGTTGCAATAGGTAAGTGCTATCGCAACCAATTGTAAACCGGTTGCAATAAGTGGTCACTGTTGCCATGATTTCATTTGCGTTGGGGCAGTTTTATTGGCGTTGCAATACTGAGATGATATTGCAACTCTTTAGTTGATGGTTGCAAAAGCGCGTCTATATTGCAATGAATATGGTTCATTGTATGTAATAGTCGCTTGCTTGCAAAAGGGTTTTACATATAGCAACGAAAAAAAATAAATTGTTGCAATCACTAGGGTTCGGGAGCACGACACTTTTAGGAAAAAAATTAAAAAAGATGTGTAACTGATTTTGCTTGTACATTCTATTGACTAGAGAACATTCCATAAAGTTTTGACTTGCATATGCCAATGCTCCAACAATTCAACAAAAAGGTTCACTGCATCAAATAAATATCTAGCAGATCTGAGAGAGACAACAGCAGGGCTCACCTTTGAATGGGATGATGGGATGAGCTTGGCCCGGCGTGGACCATAGATGCGGGTGCGATGGTGGGATGCGACGGGCTGGAGCAGTAGTGGCGCCGGGTTGGTCCGGCAGCGAACCACCTCCTCCCCTCCTCTTGTGCCTCGTTTATGGGATGCACGGCGGCGACGTTCACAGATGTGGATCTGGGAGCCCCAGCTGGTGGAGATGCGATGCCACTTCTTCTGCCGGTGGAGGCACCATCGCGTGGGGCTAGGGTGGAGCGCTGCTGCAGTCCACAGCGCAGGTAGGAGGAGGCGTCGGTGGCAGCGTAGGTGGGGAGGAGGAGTCCGTGACTCCGTGAGGGCGACGGTGCGCAGGACAGAATGGGGGTGGTGGCGGATGAGGAGTGGAGAGATTAGATAGGGTTTGCACGATGGGGATATTTGTCTCCGCGTGGAGCCCACATCCACAGTAGCATGGGACATTAACGCGCTCCCGATATTTTTCATCGCTACATAGCGTGGAGGGAGTGTTTCCGTAAATGAGAGGCTCCTGTCAGTCACACCAATAGGAAAGAGTGTTTCCCGTCGGTTTTCTCTGACCGACAGGAACTACTGTTCAGTTCCTGACAGTTTCTTGAATTCCTGATGGTTTATGCTCGACCGACAGGAAAAATATAGGTCTTTCCCGTCGGTTTTCTTATGCCGACAGGAACTACACCCTATTCCTGACAGTTTTTAGAAAACCGTCAGGGATATCTGGAACCGACAAGAATAGTCTTAAGTCTGGTAGTGACATACTATATATTGTCATATCTCATGCATGTCAATGCTTCTGCAACTACACATCTATAGAAGATACAACCAAATTTATTTAACATAGGTAGGGTGGCAAATCAAGCAATATAATCACAAAAAGAAACAAAATTTTTGTTACAAATAAAAACATAAGAAAAACGGTGGAGGGACCGCTTATGCTTTTCTCCTCTTTGATTTGATTTGAAAGCTAAGTTCGGTTGCTACGTTGGCAAAAGCATACTTCATGCACTTCGATAATTTTGTGGTCGACTCTACTATAGTAGCATTATACATACTTAGTTGCTCAACAGATTCTCAATGAAGGGTTAAAAAAAGAGAGAAAACTTTCATCTTGATATTGGAACTTCAATATCATGGACAAAAACAAAGCCCACAACCCCACATCATTTGTTATATCTAATCTAAGTACGAAAAAGCAATAATCGTACACTTGGGCTTGGGGCTGCCTCAGAATGTGATGTAACCAGAAAAGAATGGTACAATCAGGCCACACTAGATTCCAGGCGTGTCAGAGCCGCAAAAAAATAGAGGCGAGAGAATCATGTTGGGATTGTTTAGTCCATCTCCAGCACCTGGAGATCCAACAAAATCGTCAGCAATCCAATCCGGGGATTCTTCCCGTCGCAGGTTTCAGATCTCCCACTTGGTTAAGAGCCAATGATCATCTGCACTTCTGCAAAGTTGTGCCCCTATTTGTTTTCTTGCACATATTCACTTGGTGTTGGTGTTTTTTTTTTTCAATCTCTGTGTAGGTGTGTACCAGAGCAGCAAGGGATTTGCTCTTCTTCCTCAGCTTACAGCCTTACAGGTACAGACACGTTGGCACAGTGTACGTGTGTGGCCGGTGATTGGCGTGCTGTCAAACAGAGAGAATACTTGGGCTGTGGATGTGTAATTCCTGTCTCCAATCTCCTGTTGCTTAGTCATGGAGGAATAGATGTTGATCTTCATAGTTACGTATCTCATGTGCAAAACTATCCATGCATCGTGGACTCTGTTTTACTTTTAATGGTCCTCCTGGATATTAATCGTAATTGCCTGCCTGTGAACATATCTTAGAACTGCAATGCAGAACATAGGGAATACCACATGAAAAATAGAGAAGGGCTTTTGCTATATAAAGATACACAGGTGCAAATAAATGGAGCTTTGTGCCAAGGGTCAAGACTGATGGAGATCATGAGCTCATTTTTTTCTGTAATTCACAAACGAGTATATGCCACCCTGGACTTTCAATAGCCTTCAAAATGCAACTTATACCACCAGTTCCTCTTGATGTATTCTCGTATAAGTAATACATGTTCCCATTCTACTAATAGAAATGAAAAACATGAGTCTCCAATCGTACTCCCTTCGTTTCAAATTATAAGTCGTTTTGGCTTTTTTATGTGAATAGATTTTACTATACACCTAGATATATATTATATCTAGATACATGGCAAAAGCAATGTACTTAGAAAAGTCAAAATGACTTATAATTTAGAATGTAGGGAATATCATTTTGTGCTTTGTGATGAGGCAGTAGATGGCACTTTTAAACACCTATTCCTGCATTACACTTCCAAAGAATATTGGTATATACTTGCCTTACAAGTTTCAGATAATTTACAGCCCTTTCCAGATCTTGGAACAGCTCCTTTGCCTTTGTAGTACCCTTCTATATGGAAAATTCATGAACCTAATGTGGTAGAGTATATACCTGGACAGGAACAACAAATGATTTCATTTTCAACTAGAAAAATCCTGGAACATTAATTGGCGTGTCTGGCGAAGTTAAGCATGAGTTTGATGTAGTCATTCATCGAGCAAAGTAGTATCAACCTCTCTCCTCTCCTAATGGCTAATGTCTTTCAACAAATTTTTGAATTTCAGTTTCCCTTTTTCCTCCTTTTTATCTCTCGACGTGATGTACCTTTTTTCTACGATTAATTATTTAATTTATTCAGTAGGATTTGTCCCTCCTGTTAGCTTGATGCCTCCTTTTTTCTTATATCTTATAGTAATGTAGTAGGTTATCCATGGAAAACAAAATGGTTCTTAAAGGCAAAGTGCTATTTCATTAGTCTAAAAAGGAAATTGAGTTTTTTCTTCCGAAGAGGCTAGGTACATGCATCTTACGCTTTCCTCCACCTGTTTGCTGAGACGTCTGTTTTCATGGTTGCTTATCAAGCAAGATCTTCCACGTTGTTACTCTCCATAACATCAAGCAAGATCTTCGTGATTAGCCTCCATAAAACCACACTATTACACAAATCTGTTTTTTTTTACTGTCATCACCAATTTCTTATAGAGACGGTTAACAAAAGAAACCATCTCTAACAGGACAGGGAGCCATGTAGCTTCTGAACCGCACCTGAAAAATCCATTTTCAGTCACCACTGGAAACTTGAATATTCCTATGTGTGCAAAAACCCACAGAAAAATGTGAATCCCAACAAGTGACAGTGTACCGTCAGAAAATAACCCACAGAAATAGAATGATAAAAATTCAAATTTTTCTGTCGGTTCGCCGTTAGAAATAATTTTTCCGTGGGTCTTACACGCACAGAAAAATTGTGTTCGCGTAGATTAAAAAAATTCTGCGATGTCAGGCCGAGGCAGGGTCATCGCCGCCGTCTCCAACACTAAGGTGGCTGGCGGCCTTGGCCTTGCCACTGAAGTTGGCCTGGACGGCCTCCTCGCCAGTGGCGTACTGGGTGGCAACGTCTAGGAGCTCCCGCGCTGTGCATGGGTCTCACGACCGAGCGCGTGGACAAGCGCTGAAACGTTCTTGATTTCCATGAAGGCAAATCCATAGAAACGAAGTGTAAAATGACGAAACAATCCATCAATTTATCCAAATCTCAGTGATATACAAAGTCATACACGATTATCAGAGTACAATAGAGAATTTTACATAAATTATTCTCTTCGCCACGCAGGGTGAAACACCTTAACATACAGCATCCTAAACAGCATTTGATGAAGACAGCAGCGGGAAGCGATCTCCTCGAACCAACTTGAGCGCAGAACAAACCCTCTACTCCTCCCAGTTGTCGCCGTCGTAGTCGTACTCAGGTTCAGAGCCTACTAAAAATCTATCAGTACACTGGGTACTGGCCACGCATCGCCCACCCTATGCTTGCATTGCTTTGTGGAAAGTGGAATGCATTGAGGAAAGTAGAAAGAGACCTATTTAGGATGTGGGTTTCCTATGCAAGTAGTCAATATTTTAGTAAAATTAGTTTTATCGAGTTTTAACCCATCTCATTCTTACGTTTTTTCCATCCCATCACACACATCACATCTTATCTCACTCTCTTCAGGCGACGAGATCGACTCCCGCTCAGATCTCGCCTCAACGGCCAAAGTCAAAATCCAACACGAAACCCAGGGAAAGGTAGAAAGGACTCCTCTCTCTAATCAAGTGATGCGTAGGTCATGGAAATATCCATATCCGCAGACGTGGCTATACGTATAGATCGATCAACTCTGCAGAGCGTGTAAACCTGGTAATCCACAAGATCGCCATTATCGACAATCTGGCTCGTCTAGGCTGATTCCGACTGCCTCCCAACCAATACGGTACCACCCTACCACCCAGCCCTGGGCCACCCCGAGTCCACCGAAACGCTGAGACTGTGAGACGTAGTACCGGGCCCCCAAGGTCACTACGTTGTCTTAAGAGGGTGTGGGTCCCCATGCCCGTACCTCCCTACACTATCACCTTCTAACTTGGTAGTAGTGGTACCGCCCTAGTCAGTCGGGTAATCGTCCCCCGCCCATCGGGAGCAAGTGGTGTGCACATAGATCCCATGGTTCCGGTTCTCAAGACATACCAGTCCTTAGGAGGACCGGACAGGATATCTTCTCAAAGGGGATCACCAACTCCCCACGCCACGACAGCACCTCCACCAGGGATAACCAACACCCCGGTCCACCTCTCACATATAACCGCCACAGTCCACCTCTCACATATACCCGCCACAGGTAACTCTAATAAGGGATGCCTAGGTCGCACCCCTCCGGCAAGACTTGCCCCAATGACTCATCGTAGGATCCTGTCTGATCGACTCAACCCTTACCACACACCCAAGACACACGCCAAGACCTCCCCATGTTTATTATCTAGTTTTACCAATTTTACGGCACCTCGTGCCTTACGCGCATACGTCTCTCCCTCACCAGCATCACATCACAGACATAATGCGAGTAAGAGTAAAACAGTAAGTATGTAACAAGCGAGCATCTAGTCCATTAGTGGGTGTGCAGGAGTAAGGTTGCAACAAGGTATAAGGCTCAAAGTAAAACTACCATGCAACCTAACATCATATTACTGCATAAAAGATAAAGCACTAGCAGTTTTGGTTATGGCATGCGTAATAGGATCTATGAGATTGGGTGGGGTGTGGCACCTGGCAGGTCGTCACCCAAGTCCTCGTAGTCGGGGTCGTACTCCTCAGTCAGTAGGTCCTCCGGCTCTGTTAAACCTAACATATAGTCGCGTGAGCAACTCCTATAGAGGTGCACAAAGAAGCAACTGAAATTCAAAAGAGCCAAATGCACTCAATCATAAGCCTATGACATGGATATCATTTTTAGAAAAATATGGACTCTAGTTTTGTATTTTTCTTAGTTAAAATGAATTAGTAATGAATTTTCAAAGGTTAAATCAATTATTGGAAAAAGGAAAAAGGATTGAAAATCCTAGGCAGTGACACGTGGTAGTCGCTGATTGGCTAGGACGAAATGAGTCACTAACAAGTGGGTCCCATTGACCGGTCAAAGGTCTTCGATCAATGGTCAACGTTGACCGGGCCTCAACTGGGCTTAGGCAGGCCAGGCTAGGGCTGCATATTGGCCAGTTTGGGCTGGGCCGGCCTGGACACGTGTCGGCTCCTGGCTGTGCCATGTCATGTAGATGGATTTTGAAAATAGGCTTGAGTCGGTGGGCTTGGCTCATGGTGGTCACACGGTCAGGGTTCAAGGGTGTAGGCACAGTCCATGGTGGACTACGTCCACTCCTCCCTCCTCTCTTCGGCTCACAAGTGCCAGGTGCACCAAGCAGCACTGCTGGTCCTCCTTCCCCTTCTCTCCTTCACGGCCGTGCTCCCGCTAGCGACGAGGGACTTGTCCCGATGCCACCGAGGCTCAACGATGGCGTCCAAGGTCTCTATGGCTTCGCATGATCTCCAGGAACATGACGGTGGGGTCTAGGCAGTGGATTGGAGTCCCCAGCGGGGCTCTCCACAGTAGGGTGCATGGTGGTGCTCCGCCGTGCTCGTGATGAAGGCGAAGCAAGGCGTGGTCGGGATTTCTTCCTTCATTAACTAGGTGGCGGGTTGCGCACATACGACGTGACGCTCGATGGCGCATCCTTGCTTCGCAAGGTGGCCAAAGTTGGCCAGGAAGGCCTTGCCACAGTGGTGCCATGGGAGCGCGTCGACTCCGGCGAGGCGGAGGCGTCTAGCGACTCCCTTACTCCTCTTCCTCCATCTTCTACCGCAGGTTGTGTTCCTCACCAAGGTGAATCGGATGGGTCTCCTCTCCTTTCCTCTACCAACCTAGCACGATAAGAGCGAGACCTCACCATGGTGGGTCTGGCCATGGCGACTGCGCGTGGTGCAGTGGCATGCCGCGGGCATTCCCGAGCCCATGTGGCTCGGTAAGGCCAATGCATGCGCATGTCGTGTGGCGCATGCGTGTGATCAAGGTGTGAGGGTCATGGCTTCCCCTTGCTAGTCCCTGGTATGGGAACAATGAGGCGGCACCATGCCAAGCACAAACGGCGATGAGCAAGGAGAGGTTGTAAGCTCACCGTGGTGGCGATGGAGTAGGCTAGCGAAGCAGGGCGAGGTGCGGCCATGAAGAAGTGGTGCAGTGCCGTGTTGATCGACTCTGGGAAGAAGATGGCAGCGTCCTCTTCGTCTCTGGCATCCCGAACGGCAGCGGCGGCTTCATAACCTTGGCTTCTCTCTCCCCTCCCCACTTCTCCTTCCCTTCTCCTCTTCTCCAAGTCAAAGTGAGTTGGTGAGGCCACCAGGCAGCGGCGGAACAGATGGGAAAGGCTAGGGCTCCCGCTCGGGGGTTTTCATACCCCGAGCTCGGCCATGGCGATGGCGAACGGCGAGTGAGACCGCACAGACACGTGGAGGTGATTGAAGGGTGTTGCGGTAGGGTTTTAGGGTGCGGCATGATCACGAAGATGTCATGGCGCTCCTGATTTTGTGCGGAGGCTGGCCTGGCACCGTACGGTGATGTCAGGAGGCGGTTGCGGATGCAGGCCATGGCAATGGAATCATGGTGCGATCGGGTTCCAGCTGGGGCGGTGAGGAGCGTGGAAAAGCAACATGGCGTGCTTGAGAGGGCTAGGGTGCAGCGGCTTGCCGCGCACAGCAAGCGCACGGGGGACCGAGGGAATCTCCTTGGCTAGGCGGTTGCGCTCTGCTAGCGTGAAGCAGAGGAGGTAGGGAGAGGGATGATAGATGAGGTCCGCTTGGTAGTGACACAAGGAGAAGGAAGCGGCATCCTTGGCGTGCAGTGAAGGGCAACGTGGGCTCGCGGTGTCGCTAGGCCAGTTTGGCGATGCTGGGCCATGTCGGCTTGCAGCGAGCTAGGCTGGCTAGGGTGATCGGGCCGTCTGGGTTGTGGCTTGCCAGCGCAGTTGTGGAGGCTAGCAGGCTGGCTCGCCGTGCAGCTCGTGGGCACGGGCAGGTCAGCTAAGGTGTTGGGCTAGAAGAGGTTTCTCCTTTTCTGTTTATTTGGAAAAGCTTTTTCTATTTTATTTCTTCTCTTTTACTAACTAGTTCTTGTTCCTATGTGCATACACTTGTGTTGCCAACATGTGTATGCCCTAGTGGGGTCCACTAGAGGTCCTTTAGGGCTTAAGCTTTCCATACCAAGGGTTGGCAACAACACACACACTCACACATTTAATTAAACCATTCATTGATTGTTGTTGCTTTTATTAACATTACAAGGAAAACATAAGAAGCAACTCATGAATATTTAATTAAATGCAAAAATGTAAATATCTACTTTAGGGTCTACTTGTGCAACTAGGTAGTAGTTTTCCTACATGTCACTCACTAATCATAGGTTGTTTTAGAAAAATTTTGTAGTTGTGATTTTTGGTTTATGGAAATTTCTGGGTTGTTACAGTCCTCCCCCTCACAGGAATCTCATCCCGAAATTTAAGGTGTGACATACCTTTCGAAGAGGTAGGGGTAAAGCATTCAGAGTTCGGACTCCTTCTCCCATGTAACTTCCCGTTCAGTGTGGTTGCTCCACTGAACCTTGCACATGGGTATCATGGTGCTTCTAGTCTCCTTCTCAGCTCTGTCTAGTATCTGGATAGGGTGTTCCTTGTACTCTAAGGTGCCCTGGATATCTAACGCATCAGTGTGTACTTCCTGCTCTAGCAACTGCAAGCACTTGCGTAGCTGAGACATGTGAAACACTGGGTGTACTCCTGTCAACTCCTTGGAAAACTCTACCTTGTATGCCAACTTGCCAATTCTCTGACAAATCATGTAAGGTCCCACGTACCTAGGTGCCAACTTCCCTTTCACATGAAATCTGATGGTGCCTCGGAGTGGAGAGACTTTGAGATAGACATAGTTCCCAACCTAAAACTTGAGGTCTCTCCAACGATTATCTGCATAACTCTTTTGTCGGCTTTGGGCAATCCTCAGGTTCTCTTGCACTTGGGTGACTCCTTCTTCAGCATCTTTGATTTTTGTGGGGCCAAAGAATGATCTCTCTCCCACCTCTGACCACATCAGAGGGGTTCTACACTTTCTGCCATACAATGCCTCAAACAATGACATCTTGAGACTAGCTTGGTAACTGTTGTAATACGAGAACTCTGCGTGGGATAGGCTTTTCTCCCAATTGGACCCATACTTCAAGACACACGCTCAGAGCATATCCTCCAAAATCTGATTAACCCTCTCTATCTGACCATCTGTCTGTGGGTGGTAAGCAATGTTGTAATCTAGTCGAGTCCTAATGGCCTTGTGGAGACTCTTCCAGAACTTGGACACGTATCACGTGCCATGATCAGACACTATGCTAGTAGGGGCTCCATGGAGTCTGAGAATGTTCTCGATGTACAGATCTGCTAGCTTCTCAACTCTGTAGTCATTCCTCACAGCTATGAAGTGAGCTACCTTAGTCAGTCGGTCAACAATCACCCAAATCGAGTCATGGCCTTTAGGGGTTTGAGGTAAACCCACTATGAAGTCCATAGATATGTTCTCCCATTTCCACTCTAGGACACCCAAGGGATTAAGCAACCCAGCTGGTCTTTGATGCTCGGCCTTGATCCTATTGCAAATGTTGCATCGTGCGACATGCCCGGCAATATCTGCCTTCATGTTCTTCCACCAGAACTGTTTCTTTAGATCAGCATATATTTTGGTGCTTCCTAGGTGGATACAATACTTGGAGTCATGACCCTCTTCCAAGATTTCTCACCGCAAAGTGAGATTGGTTGGTACACAGATTCTATCCTTGTACCAGTACACTCCTTGCGCATCTTCCCTGAACTCAGGGCACATGCCCTTCTTCATGAGCTCTCAGATCTCCTAGATTTTTGGACACTCTAGTTGAGCATTGCGGATCTGATCCTTGAGGTTTATTGCACTCGAAGCTCGTTCAGTATACCCTTCGATAGGATCTCAAGACAAAGGTCACCTATTTCCTGACACAACTCAGGTGGTACAACTTCTATGGACAAACTGTGATAATAGCTCTTACGGCTCAAGGCATCAGCGACTACATTAGCTTTTCTTGGATGTTAGTGAATCTCTAGGTCATAGTCCTTTATAAGCTCTAGCCACCTGCGTTGTCTCATGTTTAGATCCTCTTGAGTGAAGTACTTTAGGCTCTTGTGATCGGTGTAGATATCATACTTATTTCCAATCAAGTAGTGCCTCCAGATCTTCAGAGCATGCACAACAGTAGCAAGCTCAAGATCGTGGGTCGGGTAGCGTTGCTCATGGTTTTTCAACTATTGTGACGCATAGACTACGAAGTCTTTCTAGATATCAGGCAAAGCAAGAACAGGAGTGGTGGTAAGCTTCTATTTCAGAGTCTAGAAGCTATGCTCGCACTCAGGCATCCATTCGAACTCATTAGTCTTCTTCAATAGGTTGGTCATGGGCTTGGCTATCTTTGAGAAGTTTTCGATGAATCTGCGATAGTAGCCAGCTAATTCAAGGAAACTACGGATATCTATCACATTGTGGGGTTGTTCCCACTCTTTTACAGCCTTGATCTTAGCGGGATCTACAGCGACTCCCTCAGCAGTGAGAACATGACCAAGAAAGGCAACTTCCTCAAGCCAGAAGTCACACTTGCTGAACTTGGCATAAAGCTGATTCTGCCTCAACTTCTCCAAAACCACTCTCAAGTGTTGTTCATGCTCTTCGGCAGTGGAGGAATAGATAAGGATGTCATCAATAAACACCACTATGAACTTGTCTAGCTCGTCCATGAATACCTTATTCATCATGTTCATGAAATAAGCCGGGGCATTACTGAGTCCGAAGGACACCACTGTGAACTCATATTGCCCATATTTGGTGACAAAAGTTGTCTTAGGAATGTCCTCGGGCCTGATTTTCATCTGATGATACCTAGACCTGAGATCAATCTTGGAAAAGAACTTGGCATCTTTTAGCTGATCTAGGAGTCTAGGCAGAGGAACTTGTTCTTGACTGTCACGGCATTCAAGTTCTGATAGTCAATGCACATCCTCATGGATCCATCCTTCTTTTTCACAAACAGAATAGGGGAACCCCAGGGTGAAGCACTGGGTCTGATGTACCCCTTGTCTGACAACTCCTTGAGTTGCTTCTTTAGCTCCTCCAGCTCATTGACTGACATGCGGTAGGGCCTTTTAGCCATAGGTCCGGTACTAGGCAGGAGGTCAATCATGAACTCTACATCCCGATCAGGTGGCATTCCCGATAACTCCTTGGGAAACACGTCAGGGTACTCATTCACAACGGGTACTTCCTCGACTGTCTTGGCCTCCAAGGCACACAACATGGAGACTATCTTTCCCTGATTAGGCTCACAACGGATCATGTGACCACTTGGGTGTGTGATCTCTACATACCTTGGTGAACAAGATATCACTCCTTTGTGCTATGTCCACCAATCCATCCCCAGTATGACATCTAGTCCCTCAGATGGAAGTAAGGTGAGATCGGCTAGAAAAGGGTAGCCCTCAATGGTGATAATCACTCCCTAACATCTCTTGGTGCATATAATGCGACCTAAAGGTGAATTGTGACTCCTTGTGGGGAGTCACAGGTATGCTATGCTCTCGCAAACTTGGTGGAAATGTAAGAACATGTAGCTCTAGAGTAGAATAGAACAGAAGCTATAACTCCCTGTACCAAAAACATATCATACACCACGTTGGGAGTGTCCTGGGCATCCTCCATGGTCATGAGGTTGAGATGACTATGGACAGCCCCTACAACGTTCTTGCACAGAGCAGTAGGTGTAGCAGCCTACCTCGCCTGGGTTAGAGTAGGTGGTGTGCCGTTCTTGATGGGGCACTCAGTGGTCTTGTGACCTTGCTGACCACAACCAAAGCAGGTGAATGGCACGCTACCTGTGGAGGTGGGCGTAGCGGTCCTCCATGTGCCAGTACCCTAAGTGGGGCGACTCAAAGCGGGATGGCCCTGAGCGGGGTGGTGGTAGTTGGTGGTGTAGGTACCACCTCCACAGCTCAAAGAGGTCACAGCCCTTGGGTGTAGCGAGAGCGGGGCGGAGGAGGCATGTGAGCACGTGGCCTCTACGAGGCCAGGCCACGAGAGGAACTCTTGAACCGGTGCTTCTTCTCCTTATGGAGGGCATCTGCCTCCAGACGATCCCTCTCCATCTCCAACACCTTTTTGACCATCTCACGAAGTGTGCGGCAGGCATGACCCAAGAGGGCCACCTTGAGACGAGAGTTCAGCCCCTTCTTGAAATAGTACATCTTCTTCTTCTCGGAGTCGGTCTCACTTGGAGCATACCACATCATGCAGGTGAAATGAGTTGCGTACTCCTAAACCTTCTGGGAGCCCTGGGAGATGTTGCGGAACTCCTCCACCTTGGCATCCATGACACCCTTAGGCACGTGGTGCTCATAGAAGACCTCGGTGAACTCCTCCCAAGAGATACTCCCCGGGTCCTCGTGGGCGTCGCAGTAGCTACCCACCATGCGCGTGCAGCGCCGGTGAGCTAGTGGGTGGCAACCCCCACATGTAGGGTTATGAGGGCGCTACGCTAGCCATAAAATCAAAATTTTGACCTCATAAACCAGGATCTACTACTAGTTACAGTTTATGGAATTACCACTAGACACACAGGTGCAGCGAAAGCGACTCGATGTATTCAAACGCGTTGTAGCAGTGCCGTGCAGTTGTGTGGTCGTCCATCACGTCCACCCTCCGCTCGTGGATCATCCCTCTCGTGTGGTTCGTCCTTGTGCTCTAGATGCAGCACCTCCAAGGTATCCCACACGTACGGGGAGGAAGCGTTGCGCCTCTAGACTGCTAGGTTCGTGAGGAGCAGTAGGTGTGAGCGTGGGGGGCGATGGTGGCTGCCAAAATGGCGTGAGCCCCTGGCCGTGCCCCCTCCCTCTCTTATATAGGTGCCTCTAATCAACCCCAAGTTGGAGGCCCAATTAGAAAACCCTAAGCCTAGTCAAATTCGGGTCCAACCCGAATTAGGCTTTCAGCCCCTTAAGCATGCGACCCTATGGGTTCATGCACACGTAGATGTGGCCCAAGTACTCCTACTCAGCCATTAGTTGATAGCGGTCTCTAGCAAGACGTGTCAACTCTTATGTGTATGCAAAGATCATATCAGACGAACCACCACAAACCATATACATGTTATTCCTTTTGCCACACGATATTTGGTCCAACTCATAGGTTAACACTTAACCTAAGCACGGCCATGCATTTGTTGATCCAATCATTAGAGTGTTCCATTGATATCTCTCTCACATAGAGAGGGGCAAATTCCATCTTGATTATCTATGTCTCATGGCATGTTTTTTGACAAACCCGAAGACCACCTTTATAACTACCCAGTTACGGAGTAGCGTTTGATAGTCTCTAAGTAGGTCATTTCACATCTTGAGTATATACAACAATCTCAGGTCTAAGGACATAACATACATGATGTGAATCAAGACAATAACATCTCACGTTGGGTCAGTCCAGCCTACATGTCACACATGTGCCCACATTATTAGTTTGACATCTCTATGTCTATGACTTGTGAAACATAGTCATCAACTAATAATGTGCTAATCTAATATTCATGTGCATCCTAACATGAACTCCGATCAGGGACCATTTTAGAATAACCATACAGGTAAAAGAGTTTCACAAACAATTCACATAATTGCTAATCGATACAAGTTGTCTTTAATGGATATTCAATGGACTCATAATATGTCATGGATACAAGGCTATATAATCATCTCTATGATAACCTCTAGGGCATACTCCCAACACCACACACTCCTTGTTAGTGCAGGTGGTGAGGTCTGGCTTTTTCTCCATCTCACGGAGCCAGTCCTCGGCGGCGATGGGGTCATCATTGGCAGTGTCGAAAGTAGGGAGTCTCAACTTGAGGAAACCCTCCAACTTTTGTTAGAAGTCATTGGGAGGACCCCTGTGCCGGTGAAGCATTCCCTAAGCCAGCATCTCCAAGAGATGTGTCTGACGGTCCATCACCTCCACCAATTGTGGTGGTGGCGGCGGTGGTGGTGGTGCACCTCCTCCAGGCTGCTGGGCGGCACCAGCCCCCAGTGCGGGCTCCTCTAGTGCGGGCTCCTCCATGGCACCGAAGGGAGCTCCCCTGCCTCCTCCATGGCCACAGCCACGGCCACGACCATGGGCCATGGGCGCGGGGAAGGTGAGCGGTTGTTCAGACGAGCAGAACGATGGCAAGACATCTCGCTGCAGGATTAGGTCATTATTTAACATTTTCGTTAGATGAATTGTTAAATGGTTTATCAATTTAATTAACTTATTGAAAGGGATTACTATCCAACACTCATACAAAGATGCAAATAAAAACCATAAGATGCAATAAGATCCAAAACATCCATTACATTGGTTTATTACATAGCGACATCTGCAGTAGCTACACTAATAGATTTTGTGGGAATCATGCTACTCGCAGGCAGCTCCAAAAGTGGGACATACTACTCTACTCCATGGGTGAGTCATGTCTCTGGGCCTCGTAGGGCTCATCTTGTCTACTACTACATTATTACATGATCATGTGAAAAAGGTAACTCCTCCTGTCCGAGAGTGACAGGTGGTGTAGAAGGACCGGAAGTGGAAGCCTCGGGAGTGATCTCCATGGCACGGAGCTCATCATTGGAGTGGTGGATCCTCGCAACATAGATGAGAGTGTAGTCTAGCATCTCTGTCCTCAGAACCTCTAAGTAACCCTCAGTCAGGCAAGCCTTGAAGTTGAGCTTGGTGGCCTTAACATGGAAAGGCTGACGATGCGGCCTCTTGCACATCCAGGTAAGAGGACATCCTAGACCTTCTCGACCTCCTGGATGTGCTTGTGATCAGCGTCGATCTAGGCCTAGCTGATGCGGTTCACCTTGTTCTAAAGGTACTCGGTGCACTTGATGTAGTGAACCAGGTGGTGCATGTTGTAAGCGGTGGTGACGGCAGCCTCCATAGCCAGCTTCTCCATCATGTTGCAACGGCCTCTAGGGCAAGCTTCTTGAAGCCGCAGTGCTTCTCCTTCTCATTGAACTCCCTCAGGGTAAGTCTCTGATGCTCAATCCGATCCTCGCACTCAAGCACCTTGGACTCAACGTAGTCGTCGCGAAGCTCGGCCTCCCCAACCTTGTCCTTGAGGTTGGCGATCTCTTCCCGAAGTGACTTCTCATGGGTCTCATAGAATGTCTTCATCTTGTCGTAGCCCATGTGCTCCACCTTGAGCTTGCCGACCATCTCCTCCTCCTTGTGCTCCACCTTGAGGAACTCCTCGTCGCAATGAAACAGAAGGTCTCGGTAGCGGTGGTTCTACATCTCCACATCCATGATGTTGCGATCCTGGGAGATGATGTACTACGCGGAGGCCCTCAGGCAGGGGTCAACCTCATCACGCGTAGCACAGTTTGCAGTAGTGATCTGCGGCTCTAAGAACCTATTGAGGTCCAGAGCAGCGGGCAGTAGGTGGTACGGCCCCGTCTTGAGGTAGTCATGCACGTCACGCATCATGCTGCGGAGAGCAGTGCTGAGACAGACTGCACGCACGAAGCGATGGAGTTCTCCACCTCCAGTGTCTCAAAGGTGTGCAGCACGGGCATGTACTCACTGGCGAGAACCTTGAGGTGGACCACGATGTGGCCCTTGAACCCGTCGGGCCCAGGCTTACCCCGACACACATACTCAATCTTCTCTGTGGGGACACCTAGCGAGGCCAGTACGTCATACAGGATCATGGTGAACCCATGGTAGGCCAGTCCGTCCACAGGAAGCTCGACAACAGGAGCCATCTGCATTTCAACCGTAAGACGGAATCAGTACCATGTTATTTATGAAGTAACTTGAGTAATACAGAGTGAAACTTGGTAAGACATGACGAACAAAGTGATATAGGGTGACCCATGGTAACGTTGAGTAAGACAGGGTGATTCAGGGTGGGACGGAGCGATGAGTAAGGTAAGATAGAGTGAATTTTAGGTAAGAGAGTGTGAACTTGAGGTAAGCCATGCACGAAAATGCAGCACGGTCGGTAATATAACCGAAAGTGTCCGGATCCATCCCTAGTTCTATTGTCCAATCCTAAGGGTCTGTCCTAGGGTCAAGCATGGCTCTAATACCAACTGAAACATTCTTGATTTCCATGAAGGGAAATCCACAGAAATGAAGTGTAAAATGATGAAACAATCCGTCAATTTACCCAAATCTCAGTGATACACAAAGTCATACATGATTATCAGAGTACAATAGAGAGTTTTACATAAATTATTCTCTTCACCATGTAGGGTGGAACACCTTCACATGTAGCATCCTGAACAGCATTTGACAAAGACAGCAGCGGGAAGCGATCTCCTCGAACCAACTTGAGCGTAGAACGAACCCTCTACTCCTCCCAGTCGTCGCCGTCGTAGTCGTACTCGGGCTCATAGCCTGCTAAAAATCTATCAGTACACTGGATACTAGCCACGCATCACCCACCCAATGCTTGCATTACTTTGTGCAAAGTGGAATGCATTGAGGAAAGTAGAAAGAGACCTATTTAGGCTGTGGGTTTCCTATGCAAGTAGTCAATATTTTAGTAAAATTAGTTTTATCGAGTTTTAACCCTTCTCATTCTTACGTTTTCCCCATCCCATCACACACATCATATCTCATCTCACTCTCTTCAGGCGACGAAATTGACTCCCGCTCAGATCTCGCCGCAACGTGGTGCGCTTGCGAGGGCTGGGGTGCAGCGGCTTGGCACACACATCAAGCGCATGGGGGACCAAGGGAATCTCCTTGGCTAGGTTGTTGCGCTCTACTATCATGAAGCAAAGGAGGTGGGGAGAGGGATGACAAATGGGGTCCGCTTGGCAGTGACGCAAGGATAAGGAAGCGACATCCTTGGCGTGCAGCGAAGGGTGACATGGGCTCACGGTGTCGCTAGGTCGGTTTAGCGATGTTGGGCCATGTCGGCTTGCAGCGGGCTGGCTGGCCAGGGCAATCGGGTCAGCTGGGTTGCGGCTTGATAGCATAGCTATGGAGGCTAGCAAGCTGGCTCGCCGCACGACTCGCGGGTGCGGGCAAGCTAGCTCGAGTGCGTAGGCTGGCTCAGGCGTTGGGCCAGAAGAGGTTTCTCCTTTTCTGTTTATTTAGAAAAGCTTTTTCTATTTTATTTCTTCTCTTTTACTAACTAGTTCTTGTTCCTATGTGCATACACTTGTGTTGCCAACATGTGTATGTCCTAGTGGGGTCCACTAGAGGTCCTTTAGGGTTTAAGCTTTCCATACCAAGGGTTGGCAACAACACAAACACACTCACACATTTAATTAAACCATTAATTGATTATTGTTGCTTTTATTAACATTACAAGGAAAACATAAGAAGAAACTCATGAATATTTAATTAAATGCAAAGAAGCCAAACTCTCTGCCTGCTACTCGAGGGTGACGCAAAAGAGCCGTCTTGCCTCGTGCAGCCACTTGTTGGTCTTTGGGTCCAGCGTGTCAGAGATGTCCTCTAGCCAGCAGGCGGCGACCGCCATGTTGTAGGCCTCCCGGGTGAAGCGCAGGGCGCTAGGAGCCCCCGTTTGGGCATCATCGTCATTGATAGGGGGCTGCACGGCTTGTAGCCATGCAAGCTCCTGCCTTCGGAGCTCGAGCTCTACCTCGGTAGATTCTAGGTCCACCTGCCGAACCAGCAGGCGAGCTGCCTTCTCTTAAAGGTAGTTCGCATGGTTGCGGGGACTCTGGTCCGGCGGTGTGAGCACAGGTGCCTCCTCAATGGGATCCTCGTGATGTGGTAGCACATGCGAGGTAGGGTGTAGCAGTCGATGTCGTCAGAGTCATACTTTGGGCCATTCCCCATGAGGATCTCAAGCAAGGTGCGCAGCGAGGGGACATCAGTCCCCACCGCATCAGATAGGATGGTGCTCTGTGGCACCTCATGGCTGACAAGGTGCTCCAGCTTCAGCTAGAATGACGCCGCCGCATTTTGGATCCCGAAAGGCTAGTCCGAGAGGTAGCACTAGAAGCGGTCAAGCGGTAGGAGCACCTCGCCGATGGTGATCTGGTGATGGACGTTGGACAGCATGTAGAACATCTGGTGTTGGTCTGACACGGTGGGGTGGGGACCCAGACCACGCTAGATCTGCTAGGATAGGACCTCAAGATCTGCTCCCAGAAGGCTCAGCGAAGTAGGCAGCGTGGGGGCTCATTGCCCACCGGTGGGACCTTGTTGAGTGAGTGGAGCTTGCCGTAGCAGTCAGCGATGTAGGCTAGGGTCCCAAAGTTGAGGACCTGGCCCTAAATGATGGCACCGACTATGATGAAGAATGCGCTAGGGAAGCGGTCACCATTGTCTAGGGCAGCGCCGCCTGCTCCGGTGACAAGGCTGGTGGCTCTAGCCACCGTAGAGCCTAAATCATACTTAATACTGCCCCCTACCTAGCACGCCAGCTGTTACAGGGTCAGAACTATGGCAAGCATTGTTTTTCAAGGTGGTGTCAGACTACGTGTCTCCGGTGGCTCAGGTGGACTCAAGAACACAAAAATCACAGAGAACACAAGAATCTCCGGTGGCCCTACGTCTAGTAGCTGATGATCCTTATACTCAAGAGCTCCCAAAATCAGGGGTTTACAACAGAGTGTATAGGAAAAAGAGATTTGGTAGGGGGTTAGCTTGGTACTAATCCTAAGGTTGCATCGCCATCGGTGGTGTCTTCCCCTTGTCAGAGAGGAGGAAGATGACAGGTGTGGTGGAGGAGCTCTCGGTGCCCCTCTCTCTGGGTTGCTCTGCTCTCAGTGCTAAGCAGGAGCGGATCGGTGTGGAATGGAATGATCTGTTTTAGATCCTTCTCCCCCTCTAGGTTCCGACCTATCCCTTATATAATAAGATAGGTCAGGTACATGGTAGTTTGGGGGGATGAGCCTATGGTCTATATGCGCTGAAGTCCAAGAGGGTCTTGTAGCGGTGCTCTGTGGACCGTGGCAATGTTGTGGAGCTGAAGAAGCTCTGCGAGTCATCCGGCTGCTCTGTCCTGACACACCGAGTGTCAGGCTATGTCGGCTAGGACCGGCCTCCCCCAAGTGGGCCTTCTAGAGACTTCTTGGTGGTGAAGGAGGCCAGCTAGAGGGGCTGACATGCGGGCCCCAGAGCCCCTAAGCCCATGGAGGCCACGAAGAAGCTTGTCTTCTCGTGTCACACCCCGTGCGTGACCCTGTCGGAGGAGTGGTTGATAGAGCCATGCTTGCAGGCTCAGGGCGTGTCTTCTTATGCCTGGGCCTCAGCTAGGCCTAAGGCTAGGAGAAGGCCAAGGATCGGGTCTAGGCTCCCATCGATCGGGAGCACTGGGCTTGCGTGAGCCCCCAAGTGCTGAGCAGAGGCGGCAAGCTTACTCAGGCTCGGTCCAATCCTCTGACCTGAGGGTGTGCACAAGTGTACCCGACTGGTATAGCCCCTAAATGATCCTATAAGGGTTGGTCGAGGGGTCTCTTGTGTAACACCCTAGGTGTTTATCACCAATTAAGTAGTGGGTTTAAGCTCAAACATGATAGATTAGTGGAGATGACGATGCCAAAGTCAAACCTATGGAAGTAAACCCTAACCTAAACTTGGATATTGCACCCTTGCTTACATATAGGCTCAATTAAAAGATATATGCTTGGGTGTTGTTATAAAAGTATCTTCACATGTCTCACATCAATAACTATCTATATTGATCCCTGGAAAAGTTTCATGAAGTTTGGAATCAAAAAGTCACATGAAATGATAAGTTCCATTCCTATTGGAATGTGCCCCATTAAGTTAATGGAACTATAGATCATCAACCAAACCATGCAAACTTGCCCAAATGACTCTAGATGAAATCTACAACAAAAGTCATGAAGGGTTCATGTTGAGCAAATGTCAAGAAAATACCCCGATTGGCCTAAAACCCTAGTTTCGGTTTTATCGAGTTCATACTTTGACCAAAGTGAAAGTTTAACTTCTGTACTAGTTATGGGGTTTGACCTTAAACAAAAGTTGTAGTTCATCTTGTGTAGAACAAACTTTGTTTAATGGTCAAGAGCTAGTTTGGCCTCTAACCTAGTCAAATAGAGATCACAATGTGGAATGAGCTGCTGTTTTCAGCACTTAGAAAAATATTCTAAGTCCTGGAGTGGACAACAGAAAGTTGACAAGTTGGCAACATTTTATCCTCCAATTTCATGTGGTAGCTCAATTTAATTCCTTACTAGGAGTTGAAGTACTTTTTATGATGGAGCCAATGAATCAGGTCTCATCAAGTTTGGAGTTCATTTGGATCTTCGAAAACAGTTCCGAAAACAGCAAAAGTGTACTTTGTTACCTTTCGACATCGACACGTTGGCATGCCGCATTCTCATGTTTTTGCTAAACAACTTAAGTTGAGGCAAATACAAAAGTTGGAGCTTACTTGATGGGGAATAACATACGGGAGGTTGGCACCATTTGCATTTCATGTTGACCCTCAATTTGGATACTTGCTCATTGCTAATTAAAGTGTTGACAGTGCAAACTTTGGAGTTAATTATCTCCTAAACTAGAGACCTAATGGCCGAGCGCCCTTAACCAAAATTGGAGAGCTTTAGGTGTAGATCAAACTTCGTTTTTGGCCTATCTCAAAATTTGGTCCGTAGACGGCCCAAATTGGTGCTCCACTTCACCCACACCGCCACGCACCAGGTGTTCGTTGAAATGCCGCAAAGGGTGACGCGTGTCCGAGCGCGTGGCGACCATGCCCGACGCCGCGCCCCACCATTGCTGCTCCTCCCTGCCTTGTATGCCGCGCCCTGGGTCACTAGGAGAGGCCGAGGCCGAGCTCTCCATCTTCCACTCGCCCTCGCACGGCCTCGCTCTCTTCTCCCTCGTTCTCTGGCCGCTCTAGGGTCACTAGCCGCCGGGGCCGCCATTGCCGGGCGGCGGAGCTCCCGCCCTAGTCACGGTTGTGCCCTCCTTCCATCCCAATCGCACCACCGTCATCTCTAGCTCAGGCTGACCCCCCTCGGCGCCCCGTTCCCGGCTGTCAAGCATGCCACAGCACCGCCGGAGCCGCTCCATGGCCGCCACATGCGCTCGCCGCCGAGCCGCGGTCTCGCGAGGATGAGCCACCTTGAACCGCTCTGCACTGCGCCAAGGACGCCGGCGTGTGCGCGCCAACCGAGGCTGTCGTTGCCCTCCTCCGCCGCCGGCTGCCCACCGGCCGGGAGCCGTCGTCGGCGAAGCTCCTCTGTGCGGTCGGGTGAAGAAGAAGGGAAGCAGCTGTGTGTATCTCTCTCCTTGGATGACTAGCGGGCCCCTCTGGACTGTGGGTCCCGCGTGGCAGTTTAAGTAGGTGGTAGATCCGGGTGCACGACCAGGTGTGCCTAGCGAATTTTGTTAGGGTGTTTTATTCTGATTTTGAATTTCAGAATTTGGTTAAATCTTCTAAAATGCATATCTCTTGCTAGGTAATTCCAAAAATAGCAAAAGTGGACTTTTTGGAAACCTTGAGAAAAGATCTATGCAGTGGAGTCATAATATGTTACATGTTTGTAGATATTTTCTGATGTCTTTATTTAAGCCTTAGAAATGCTCCAAAAATGCTTATCAACTTGAGCAGAGCCATATCTAGAGTTTTAGAACTCCAAAAATAGTGATTCTTGTTTTGTTAATTTTGTGATGACTTGCACTTGCTAGGAAAAATATTAAACACCCTAGTTGTTTACTGTTTTCTTAAGATTGTGATTTGACCTTGATAAATAAGGAAAACTACATTATATTACTTGTTATTTTATATCTTGAGTTGTGTTGCTCCAATTGATGTGAAATTTGTTTGGTAGGCTTGTCATGCTATGGATGTACTGTGGTATAAATTTCATGGCCATTGCTTACTGTATGCTCAAGTTATTGAGTTAACTTGTTTATGGCTTGATAAATAGCTTATAAATAATATATAAATGATAAAATAGAAAATGTTGTCCCATCACCTTATTATGATGTTGCTCTTTGATGTTGGTTCATTCTATGGCCATGTGTTCATAGAAAATATTGAGTTTTAGGTTTAACTTGCTCTCACATGATTTATTGCAATAGCTATTTGTCTTTTTCATAGAGGTTGATATACTTGCCCAAATGGATTAAAATTTGGACAGTAGACTTTTGAGAGCTTTTGTAGACCCCTGTAATTTGGTAGAATTTATTGAGTATCTTTATGATGTGGTCATAATTCCACCTAATGATCTAAATAAATTAAGAAAATGTATTAAAAGAATTTATTTAGTAATTGACACTATGTTTTCTGATGTTCATTAGTCATGTATGAAATGTGGGTAAAGTTGGTTTTGTCCATTTATATGTTTGCAACATAAGTTAATAATTATTTCTTGCAAATAAGGTTTCTGAACAGATTTAATAATATTGTTAATTACCCTATGAAAATGATGTTTTCATATCTTGTGTGCTATAACAAAGTTGTTGTGAATTTCATGATCTAGCTACTGTTAAATTTTGGTGGCAATTGGCCATATGGTTTAGAAACTACAGCTGTTCTAAGTTGGGTTCAGATTT
Organism: Saccharum hybrid cultivar R570; assembly: GCA_038087645.1. NCBI lineage: Eukaryota > Viridiplantae > Streptophyta > Magnoliopsida > Poales > Poaceae > Saccharum > Saccharum hybrid cultivar. The sequence goes on along the minus strand of JAQSUU010000005.1, from coordinate 7,469,584 downwards.
AGGTTGCTCTCTGTCCTTCCAGGACAGATTCTGTACCTTCTGTATTTCGACCTGGTAAATATTAGAATCAGGTTTAGATAATTATAAATGGAATTTAGATAATTTCATAACCTTTCGATAATGTCTTCTTGCAAGTCATTTGGAGTTGTAGATCTCCAATTATGATTAAATTAATCAGCTATTGGTCTGATGTCCAGAAGGTAGCAAATTCTAGTTCTAGTACTTTGATTAACTTTGTCATGCTTGGGTTAGATGATACCTGGGTGGTACCCTAAGATCTTATAAGACTTGTGTCTTGATTGATGTGCTTGCAAATCTTCTATGTTGTGCCCTAATAAGGATTAAGTTAATTAGCTCTAAATATTTATGCGAACTTTGGTATGCTTGTTGGATTACTTTGTGGATTTCACTTCTATGCATTCATACATATGCATTATTGCACCTCATTTAGGTACGCTAGCTGAAGCACGTGAAGGACCTGATGTGGAGCCAAACCCGAAGATGGAGTTGGTGGATCCATCCCAAAGATAGAAGGATCGGACAAGTGCTAGATTGGAAGGTGCTCGCCAAGCGGGTTTCATCTGACATACTCTAACTTGAGTCGGATCCCAGGCAAGCCCCGAAGCATTATAAGTCTCCTATCTTCAAAGCAATTAATTATATATATATGTTATAAGTATTGTTGCATTAAGTGGTAGGAGTTGGTTGAAAACCTTGCTGCATTATATCATTCCTTGTCCAGTTATATGAATCCTTGAATCCTACATAGACTAGGATCGAGTAGATGCTTAGCCCTGCTTTAAGCGGTAGAAGTCAGGTGATTTCCTGTCACCTGCGAGATGTAGGGATATTCATATATGGCACGGTTGGCTATATTGCTATCGTGGAATGGAACCATGTGTTAATAAAATGAAATGAGACAGGGCGGGATGAAGATAGTGAAGCAACAAGGCATGGAGGTCTTGGGTGTGGATCTATCCCCGTCTGAGTCGTTTAAGGACCGATTCGTTGTATGTCCTTGAGTCATGTTGAACGCAGTCTAACACTTAGTTGCCCGGATAAGTCGTTCCGACCGTGAAGCCGAGTAATATGGTTCAGGCCAGGAATCGAATGGTAGGTTGCTTCTTGGAGGAGAGAAAGGATGTGCTTGGGGACATTGGCGTGAGACCAAGGGGGGGTTAGAGTCCCTATCACCTGGCAGAGTATCACCCTTGGGGTCGCGACATCATTCGGACCCGCGATTCCTGAATCATATGAAAAGGTGGCATGTGCGACCCTGGCAGGGGTCTGCACGGTGAGTGTTAGAAATACCCCTCCAGCTGGATAGGAATTCGATTCGAATCGCCGTCGCTCCCGGTTAGTGAGCACTTGACTTGAGCAGCGGCAACGTAGATTCCATTAAATTGAACGGATGGTTAATTGGATAACGATGGAAAGGTTGCCTCAATTTATACCTGCTATGGTTAATATTGTTTGCTCCTAATAAAGTGAGTGCTCTAGTACAGGTTCTAATATAGATGACAGGTTAATGATAATTAACTTGATGCTTAAGCATTAATGATTACTTATCCATAATAAGCTTTTATGCAAAATGTTGTCAAGCTAGCCTACTTTACATCAGCCTTGCATGATCCTTGGTGTCACTTTATTTCTGGTTTCTGACGGGTAAGTCTAGCTGAGTACCTTCTCGTACTCAGGGTTTTATCCCCACTTGTTGCAGGTTGTGATGTATCATAGCGGCTGCAAAAGTTGGTTGGCTCCTGCCATAGAGGCGGAGTGTGATCACGGGCATGATCTTTCTGAGTTAGCTTCTCTCTAATGCTTTTGTTGGAAGTCGACCTTGGTACTGGCATGTATTTGAAATAAGGGTGTTGTTAGTCTCAAATTACTTTGCTTCCGCTACTTTTCAAGTTAAGTTGTAATAACTACGTTGAACTCCGATGTATATTGAATTACTTGTGAAATGGTTGTAACATGTGACTTGTTATGTTGAATCACTACGATCTTGGCTGGTATGTTGATTGGTTTGAAATTCCTCGTGATTTCATTGGACTACCGGAGTTATATGGGCTCAAGTGCGAGAATTTGATCACTTCAGTGATTGTTTTTGTACTTGTGCTCTTATAATTTGGACGGTTCCATTACATCTTGGTCAGGAACCTTTGATCCCGAGGCTTAACATACCCATATGTTAGGATCTCATCACGTGGCCTAGCCAGGACAGCACCGGCCCTGGCCTCGGGGAGCCGCTGGTGACCCAAGAGGGGTGCAGGCTGCCGCAAGAAGCTCTTGGGACACTAGAAGAAGGGCCGGACAAAGCTACATCACCATGTGGGACGAAGAAGGGTCGCTAGAAGGTGCAAGCGCCAGATCCAACCGCGGGAGGCCCGGATCCCCACGGCAGGCCACGCTTCCTCGCTGGTGATGAACCTGGTGGCCGAAGTTGAAGGGGGTGGTCAAGGAGTGAGTGGGAGGGAGGCAGCTGGTCTGCACCCTTTATAAGGCCATCGTGAGCCACCACTGCTGCACACTGGAGGGCAGAGACAGCAGCCGGAGGAGAGTCAAGGAAGGGGCCCTAGGGTGCCAATAATGTTGCCCCCAAGTCACCCTTTTGGGGCACTCTGGGGAAGGGAGCATCGCGCGTTGGACACGTCAAAACTTCCAATGGAAGCTGAGCCCGTCCTTAAGTGAAACATAAGTTAGATGATCAAAGGCAAAAAAAAATGAGGTGGCTGAAATCAAAGGACTCCCACTAAAATCATCTATATTTAGCTCTAGGAGTACCGTGTACAACACATACTTAAAGTTACAACTCAGCCAACTTTCATAACACTTTTGTAATAGCTGCTAATATCATGTCATCTATAACATGTAGTTTGGAAACATGAAAACCATATTTGCATATTATTTCAGTCGAAAGTTCACTAGCTAGAACACTCAATCACTCCGGAGCATCACTACTGGGTGTGCTTGGACCTATAGCCGGGTGATAAGACAAAGATCTAGAAAATTGGCGGGAAGTTAAACACCTGGCAGTGACAGAGCCCATCACTAGTGGTTGAGACCACCACCTGGCAATCATGTATCACTAAAAGTTCATTGTATGAGCTAGCAGGGATAGGTACCATATCATTGCCGAGTTATGCACTTATGCTACACTACTAACTTTTGTCCCTTATGCCGCACTTTTTTGTTGCAACGGCAAGATTTGGTTGCAATAAAGGGTGTTATCGCAACCATTTGCACTTTCTATTGCGATAGGTGGAATTTTTGCCACACAAACTATTTCATGGCCCTGAGTGTGAAGATCGTTGCAATAAGTAAGTGCTATCACAACCAATTGTAAACTGGTTGCCATAAGTGGTCACTGTTGCCACAATTTCATTTGCGTTGTAGGCAGTTTTATTGGTGTTGCAATACTGAGATGATATTGCAACTATTTAGTTGATGGTTGCGAAAGCGCGTCTATGTTGCAATGAATATGGTTCATTGTATGTAATAGTCGCTTGCGTTGCAAAAGAGTTGTACATATTGCAACGAAAAAATTAAATTGTTGCAATCACTAGGGTTCGGGAGCACGACGCTTTTAGAAAAAAAATAAAAAAAGATGTATAACTAGGTTTGGAACTTGAGACCATTTAACACTAAAGCAAAGCTACTAACCACTACAACATAATTGTGTTCTTGTCATTAGTAGCCACATAAGCTTATACAAATTAATAACATGTCTATGTTGCAAAAATTATGTTTTGTTGTATGTAATAGTCTCCTGCATTGCAAAAAAGATTGTCCATATAGCAACAAAAGACTAAATTGTTGCAATACCTAAGGTTCTGGAGCACAATGGTTAAGTAAGAAAATTAAATAAAAAATCACTAGCAGGTTTTGAACCTGAGACCTCATCAGAGTTTAGAACATAGGTACTTACCACTACACCATATATGTGTTTGTGTTATTAGTAGTCACAGGAACATATACAAAATAATGTAGAACCCGTTTAGGTATTGAAACAGGATCGGATCTAGTATAGTGGTATACATGCATGTGCACGATCGACTTCCCTATAGGCATCGCTACTTCCTCTTTCCAAGGTTTCGTCGCGGCCACCTCTTTCCCTAGGTGTCGTCGCGACCTCCTTGCAGCTGCTGGTGTCCTGCGTGGTTAAGCCACAACTCAGCACTGAAATATTTCATATCACTACCTGTTTTTGTTCTGGCCCGTCAATATTAATTGTCTTTTGGCTGTTGGATCCACCAAACTATCACAACATTGATTCTTCATCATTGATCCCACCTACCACCATTGCTTCTGGTCATAAAAGCAGTGTCCTAACGCCTCCACAGCCAAAGATGAGGTCCCGCCTACCGGCTGATTGAAAGCTCTAGTTTGGTTTTAGTTAATTGATGAAACTCTAGGTACTAACCTTTGGCTCTAAGTGAATAAGAGATAGGTTATCACACACCAAGTGTTGGATCAAAGATGAAGTCCATGAAGGTGATGATGGACATGTGATGATGGTGATCAAGATCCAAACTTGGAAACAAAGAAAGAGAAAGACAAAATGGGCTCAAGGCAAAGGTATATTTGATATGGCTACTTTGTTTTGCCACTCAAGACACCAAGTGGGTGTGAGTGGGTTTAGGATAGATAGCCATACTATTAAGAGGGGTGAAACTTGTCATGAAATGTGGTTATTAAAGTGCAACTAGATGTTCTAACTCATTGCATATGCATTTAGATTCTAGTGAGTGCTAACACTCTTGAAAATGCTTTGTGAAAATGCTAATACACGTGCAAATGGTGATACACTTGGTGACTAGCACTTGTGAGCAAGGGTGGTGAAGTTGGAGAAGAATTGGAGGCAAAAACAGGGACCGGACCCTAATGAAGAGAGTCTGGTTCTAGTGTGTAGAGGAGGTGCGCGCGGGGGTCACGATCGGACCCTGGAGATTGAGAGGACCAGACCCTGGCATAACAGTATTCCTGGGTTTGATCTTAGTGATGTGGCGTGACATCTCGGGTAGAAGAAAGGACTAGACGCTGGGAGGGTCTCCGGATGTGTACTGTCATGAAAAATGCATTCTGGAACCTCTCTGTGTAAAAATTGCCCCGACCGGACCCTGCGTTAGGGTGAGTCCGGTCATGACACCGATGGGTCCAATCGTCACTTCACTACGCGAGCAAAGGGATTTGGCCATTGGGATCGCACGGTTGTGCTTGAACATGGGGGAGGCGTGGCACACATCCGTTGATCAGACACTGGGGCAGCGGGTCTGGTCATCACGTGCAACGCGTCCGATCAACATGAATTCAGCGCAGTAAGGGGGCCAATGTCTCTAGTTTGATGGGGCCTCTATAAATAGTGGTTGGCCGGCCATGGCTCACACTCTGGGCCATTTCTATTGAGAATACACCCTAGTGAGCCTAGCCAATCCTCTCTAACTCATCTTGCTCGATTGATTTATCATTTGGTGAGTTTGGAGAGCATCCAAGTGCATTGCTTTGAGTGATTGCATCTAGAGGCACTTGGTGATTGTGTTTCACTACGGCATTCACTTGTTACTCTTGGTAGTTGCCGTCACCTAGACGGCTTGGTGCACTAAGGATTGTTCAGCAGAGGGTGGTGCTTGTCTCTGGCTCCGATCGTGGTGATCGTGAGGGGTTCTTGAGCCTTCCCCATGGGAGATCATGAAATACATCTTTAGTGGATTGCTCATAGCTTGTGGATCCCCATCTTGTGTTGGTTGTGCGGCACTCAGTTGCGGGTTAGGCGTGTGAAGCATATTAGCGCGTGAACCTCCAAGTGGGTGAACCGCTACAACAGGGACGTAGCTTGCCGGCAAGCAAGTGAACCTCGGAGGAAAATCATTGTGTCATCTTGTTTCCAAGGTTTTCATTGATATTGATTTATTATCTCTTGCTAGGGTGGTATATCCCTTCTACCTCTCTTGTATTTATATTCCTAGAGATATCTTGTGTAGAGGTAGCTAGTGTAGCTTAGCTAGTTGAGTAGCTTAGTTTGGCTAGTTGTAATTATCCTCTAATTAGCTCTACCAATCTTTTCCTAAACGCTAAATGGTAAATAGTCAGTCACCCTTCGTTTAGCGTATAGACCATTTAAACGGTGTTTAAACGGAGTTAAACGGCCTAAACGGTTTTGTACAATAAAAATAAAATATACATATTTATGTAGGTAAAAATAAAATTTGCTAGAACCCATACATATTTACACATGTAAAAATCAAATATTCTACCAAATAATCTTGTTGGAAGAAATCTAAATCCCACAACACTTCATATAATTACAATGTTATTTAGTTTCATGTTGATTGTGATAGATGTAGTCCTTTAATTCACTTAATTATGGATTAAATGGTTGTTTAGCTCATTTAATCACGTCTAATCTGATTTTGTTTAGACCGTTTAGATGAGATTAAACGGTTTAAACGGGTTTAAACGGCCCAACCATTTAATTCACCGTTTAGGGCCTAAACAATACGGCTGACCTCTGTTTACCGTTTAAACGGTGTTTAAATGGACTAAACGGCCGTTTAGGCGAACAGTGAGCTCAACTAGACTAGAAAGTAGAGACAGCCATTGGGTGCTTAGTGATCATTGATAACAAGAATTGTTGGTAGGTGGCTTGCTTTTTTATTAAAGCTAGAGCAAAATGTTATTTTGCCATTTAGTGTACTAACCATTTGCTCTAGTGTATTTGTAGATTTTTTTTATTGGCCATTAACCCCCTCTAGCCATTTAGGACCTTTCACCGATTTAGTATGCACTCATAATGCTTCTGCTAGTTATATATTATCCACATACATGGGTTGTTTTGTGTGAGGCCCTACACATATACATTTTATTATGTGTAGTCACAATGATGTGCATGAGAGGTACTAGAAGAATGTTTGTGAAGATGGAGATGACGCTGAAGGTTGGGTGCTGTTAGCTATACATTGCTTCTTGGCCCCCGGTAGGTTGTTGGCACTACACTGAGTTAGCGGGGTAGAGTTGCTCATCATGAATCTAATGGTTGTTAGTTTGCGTTGAGTTAGCATTGACCACCTTGCACATCACGGGCTCCAAACCCTTTTGCACCCCAGTGTAGGGTCGAGATGGCAGACTAGAGGGGGGTGAATAGTCCTTTCTAAAATTAATTGCGCCGGCTAACCGAAGCAAATGCGGAATTAAAACTATCGGTCTAGCCAAGACTACACCCCTCTATCTAAGTTCTTAAGCACCTTATAAAGATTCTAATTAGGCAACAAAGGTGCTAGGCTAGCTAGAGCTCACTAAACAATTCTAGAAGCAAGGTCACACAAACCTATGCAACTAGTACTTTAAGCACCAGGGGAGCTCCTACACAAACTAGTAAGCAAAAGCACAAAGCTCCTAAGCTCACTAGCAATGCTTAATAACAAGGCTACACAAGCCAAATTAGAGAGCGCAAATTACTTAGCTACACAAACTAAGCAATGTGACTAACAAGGCTACTCAAGCCAATTAGTCACGCAAGAGAGCAACTAATTTACTACCAAAGTAAACTAGCTACACAAGAGAGCTACTTCTAAGCTGCACAAGCAAGAAGCTAACTACCAAGCTACACAAGCTAACTAATTACAAGAGCAACTACACAAGCACAATATGTATGAAAGTAAATACAAGCTTATGTATGGGAAATGCAAACCAACGGGAAGAAGATGACACAGTGAATTTTATCCCGAGGTTCACGTGTTTGCCAACACGTTAGTCCCTATTGTGTCAACCACTCACTTGGTGGTTTGGCGGCTAATAGGTGTTTCACAACCTAGCCCACACATTGGGCGCCGTAAGAACCTACCCTAAAAGTGAGGGTAGCTCAATGACACGCTTTACTAGAGTTGCTCTTCGTGACTCCCGCGGGGCGAGCACAATGCCCCTCACAATCACTTCTCTGGAGCTCCGCACAATCTTCTCGTGGGCTTCACAACGGAAACATAATCCACCAAGCTGTCTAGGTGATGGCAATCACCAAGAGTAACAAGAAATCCCTAAATCACAAAGATTTCCTAGTGCCACCAAATCCAATCCTCAAATGCACACACTAGGTCACAATCTCCCTCACTCAAATTAGCACCAAGCTTGAGGGGGAATGGTGGATCTTCAACCTCTCACGCACACCCACAAAGGGCACTCAATCTCTCAAAATCATGGAGCACAAAGCTTGGGGGAGAGAGAGAGAGGTAGGGGATGAACCCTAACTTGAAGTGTGCAAGAATGGGGAATAGTTGAAGGAGGAAGAAGAGAGGAGAGGAGGCAGGCTTATCCCCTCACGCACAGCCTCCCTCAGCTCATAGCCCCACACTAGAAATTCCATTCAGCATGGCCTGGAAATTGTTGGGCAGATGCTCCTCTTTCAACCGTTGGCGCTGAGGAAATTCCAACCGGTGTGGCCTAGAAATTCTCGGGCGGACGCACCTCTTCTGACTAGGAGGACTCCCACACTAGAAATTCCAGGCGATGGCTTGGAATTTCTTGGGTGGGTGCTCCACTCACCAGGTGCGCCTCCCATACTGGAAATTCCAATTCAGGCCAACTAAAATTCCAGTTAATTCCGGCCAACCAACAGAGGACCCCTTCATAGAATAAGAAGCCTAGTGAACAAGAAATTCTTGTTCACATTCCACAACTTGCACAAAACAAGTGCTATCTCATCCCAAAAAGCACCAAACCGATTTTAGTACTTGAGATAGCTTTTCCCAAAGAATTTTCCCAAGCTTTCTCATGCACCTCACCATGTCACTAAGCGCAATTAATGCATACGCAAATGAAACTCACACTTAGTGGCACTAGATAACCATTGCAACTAAAAGATTTTCCCTCTTTATAGTACGGCTATCTATCCTAAATTCGGTCTATTTCTTCTTGACTCGACCTTAGACCGGTGAAATAAAATGCCCTATAGGTTATACCTTTGTCTTGCGCATTCCATCTCACTCTTCCAATGTTGGTGCAAAACATGCACCAACCACTCACAAATGATATGAACCACTTCATATCATCATGTGACCGTATTGGTTCTTCGATCTTGACTTCACTTGCTCTTCACCGTTGCTTCGGTCCATCGGCGCCAAGTTAGCACTCAACTTGCCCTTCACATTTACAACCGGTCCATCAAGTCAAGTCTTGTCTTGATCTTCTCCACCTTAGTCACATGACTCCATGTCATATCTCATATTCAATTAGCTCCTTCATCATATATTTACATGTGGACTAATTCCCTATGTATCTCACATAAACTCATATTAGTCCACCTAGGTTGTCACTCAATTACTAAAACCAAACTATATTAGTCCACCTAGGTTGTCACTCAATTACTAAAACCAAACTAAGGACCTTTCACCCGGTTGGCTCTCTCCACCGCCTCCGACATGCTCTTGCACCTCTGAGACCCCACTCGGGTTCTATTAGAATGTTTGTGAGGTACTTATATTGTAATGTGTTTGTAGACTTTGATTGTAACAACACTCTAGTTGGTAAAATATTGTAATATGTTTGTCGTCTTCGTACTGTTTTGTAGTTTTCAAATGATTCCCTGATGACTACAGTTTAAATTGATTATTGCGTGTGTGTAGCATCATTGTCAGTCGTATTACTAATTGCACTGGAGTGTTTCATAATTTTCAGAATTATTTTGAATCATTCTAGCTACAAACTTGAACATTTAAAGCCTTGATACAGGATAGACAATCCCAAATAGCACTAAAGAAACTAAACCTACAATGCACTCCAACAAAATAAGGATTTTGCGTCCAATTCCAACTAAAAGAGAAATTTTTTTCGTTTGTTCTTTGTCGACGGGCTTCTTCTGATTCACCTCTTCATGCGCTGGTGCACTCTCATCAGCCTCTAGTCAAGTTTTGCACATGCTTAACATATGCTTCCTCCAGTACCAGCCAAGACATCCACTACCATCCCACTAGAATGAGAACACCAAATCAACAACTTTGAATCAGAATCATCAAAAAAATGGCTATAAATCATAAAAAAACACAGCCAAAAAGACCTCACATTGCGATCTAGACTTGTAGAAGATGAGGCCACAGTTGGGACATTCCTTCTTCACTCTGTACTCCAACACAATCTTCTGCTTACACTCGTCGCACGTAATAAGAGGGAGCTCTGGCCTAGTCGCTCACGAACAACATGCGAGGCCGAGGACCTAGACGGGGACACCATCTACACAGCGAGGGCACCTCCCTTTTCAACAAACTAGCTGCGACAATGGGAGACAAGGACAGAAGATTGGGGATGATTGGTCCATCCACTGGTCAGACCAAGCAAATAAAGTCTTGGACCACATATCGTTGCCGGGTTAGAATATAAACACGTGGTGATAGAGGTGTATCACTGCTAGCTACAAACTAAACCGGCAGTGGTCAAGGGGTCATCATTGTCGGTTGCTACTGAATCGGCAGTGATCTGTGATCATCCCTGCATATTTCATAACTAAACCAGCAGTGATACGGGAACAACACTGCTGGTTCAAGAAAAGAACCGGCAGTGATGTCCTTTTCCCTATATATTGAAAATTTCCGTTCCTCGCCATCTGATCTGTCTCCCTAGCACTAACATTTCATCTCCCTCGCGCCGCCTTCTGCATCCACGCCAATTGCACGAGACCTAAGAGTGTTCCCGCTGGCTCTGACCACATCATCCCCATCCATCGTGTCGTCCCTGTCCCCACCATCACGCACGGTCCCTGTCCCCGTTCGCCGCACGTCATCCCCATCATACCCATCCACCGTGTCATCCCCATCATCGGCCCCAGGAGCGTCGCCGCCCACGTCCTCTCCGTCAACCTTTAGTAAAGTTCTCAACCTACATCCTCTCCTTCGATTCACTATGAGAATGTGATTATGTTGTAGATATATTCGAATTTGATGCAGAGTTAGAGTTATGTAGTGTCTGTTTGAGCATGAGTTAACAGATCAGTTATGCTAGTGTATGGCTATAAACCCTAAACCCCAGTAATTTGCTAGTGTATTGTTTTCAACCTTCCTATAAACATGATGTAAACTGGAAAAAAACATGTAAATATCAGCATTGCGATTGTGATTAATGTATCTTATTTAAATAAATCTAAAGCTACTTTCTAGTTAGATCAGTTACCATGATGTGCTAATATTTTGTAAAGTATATATCATGAAGTGTGAACCAAATTAATGGAACCGAATTCTAACTACTATTAGAAACATAACTTGTGTGTTCATGGTCGGTCATGCAGGGTCCCTCACTTCCTCCTTAGGCACCTGGACTCCTCCCCAGAGCTACGCTGTTTGCGCCAAATTTGCAGCCAGCATGATTCCCTTTTGTGACCATAGTAGGTATATTCTATTTGCGCCAAATCTTTTCTTATGCTCAATCTAACATATATTCTATTTCATCCAAACACATTTTTGTAATTTAACTTAAATGATTGAGACGATTATATGGCTCGAAGTACACTTTGGTTTCTCGGCTTTATTGACATTAGCCATCATAATATCATCGCGCGAGCTGGAGAGGGATTTCATTGTCATATATCCTTCAACATTCCTTCAAAATGGGATGGACCTCAAGAGATCGTTGAAATTAGCGCTTGAGGAACGATGGTGCTAAAAGCAAGAACTGCTAAGAGAAATACTATGAGAATGTGTCCGAATGAGCTTGGCATCAATGGATACATAATTCATGACTTCTCATACTTTCAGACTGAAGCTTTAGACAGGGGCATTGTAGGTGTGGCATCAGTTATTGAGCTGGCTGCTAGGGACAACCGTGAGAGGTAGAAAAACGAATACCAAAATAGAGTGTCTATCGTTGTGCTAGGAGTATCCCCTCACCGGCTCCGCAGGGGCACAACTCGCCACAAAATGGTTAGAGATCCATCCCACAAATATGAACAATGCCTTAACTACAACATGCAATCAATGCTTAGAGCAACTCCAAGAAACTCTTTATATCCTTCCTTGTAAATAGAGATTTTGATTAAAAATACCCTTCAATATCTTTTTTTAATTAGATCTCAAGCTAATTTTCTCTTCAAAATTTCTCGCTAGCCAAAGATAAAGTGCGGGACCGGCTTTCTAGAGTGCGTACAAGATATAGAGAAACTGTTGAAGGATTAAAAAAAATATAGAGAGCAATTTTTGTTCAAGTGACTCTCAAAATGATGATTTAGAGAGTGAATTTAAGAAAGACCCTTGAGATGCTCTTAGCTTCATGTGAGGCTTATTATCGTCAACCCTTTTTTGCGAGGAAAATTCTCAACCCCTTGGACTCTACAGTACCATTGCATGCCATGTAAATATCACTAGTTTCCAAAACCCGCTAACGCCTAACAGAATGCACTGGTTGGAGTATTTACTAGATTTTTTTAACTAAAAACTTCAAAGCAATTTCAAAACAGGATATGGAGGTATTTGGATAGTTTTGTAGTTTAGGGGTAAGATGTCTTGTTTTAAAATAAAATCTAAGGTTTAGAAAGATAAAATGGACTTTTCCAAAAATAAGGTACAGCCTCCAACCAAACGGAGGCCAGACTAGAACCAAGCAGGCCCAGTAGGTCATGCTACTTGGGTTCTAGAAGCATCAAAAGTGGAAGCCCATGTTTGATCATGAGAACTGGATTGGGCATTCGGGTTACTTGAAAAAATCGGATTGGGTAATTAAAAGTTCGGATATTAGAAATTGCTACCCGATCTTGGTCTATTACTAGAATTTTCGGATACCTGATAATTTGAGCTCAGGTTTGGATTTTGCCTGAATATACCTGAAATTGACAAAAACCAACCATTTTGGAAGAATTCTAATAGCATTTTGAGGCAGTAAACAACGGTCCCTCAAATCACATCATGTCTTCATATCAATTAATAACAACTTAATTATCAATTTAGCATAAATCTACATTAATTCATACCAAATATTGAATTTATATTGCATTGAACCACTTCATGTCTTCATATTAGAAACAGAAGATATTTTAGGTAATTTGGGTAGTTTGGATACCAGGGAACATTACCTAAACTACTCAAATTAAATTCGGGTTTTTACATTGCTATTCCAAAATTATGATCGGGTATTTTTTTTATTCAATATTCGGCTCTATGGCCTTTCCATTGCAACCACAGGCTCGACCAAATCGCGAGCAACAAGAGTTTTTATAAATTCTGGGAGGGGGTTTGCCCAAACATAGAGCTCACCCGGGTCAAGTCCCAACTCATAGCCATCTTGGCTAAGTCATGAGCTACGAAATTACAAATTCTAGGGACCGATAAGATGTCACTACAAACAAACTGTTCCCGCAGCAGGAAGCGGGTGTCCCTAATCAACATTCCGCACGCCGCCAAGTCCATCGAGGGAGATTGCAGAGCTTGCTTTAGAACAGCAGAATCTGTCTCTAGCTGAATGCGTGAAATACCATAGTCAGTGGCCGCTTGCAAAGCCTGCTGGCATGCGGCCGCCTCAGCCGTGAACGCATCTGGTACCGCACCAAGACGTCCAGCTCCTGCCAGGATCGACTCCCCCTCATGATCACGAATTATAAAGCCCCAACTACCTTGCAAGGTCTCCGGGATAAAGGAACCATCCGCATTATTCTTCAACTGATCTGGTGGTGGCGCACACCATCTAGGCATGGACAGGTTCGAGCGGGCCGGCTGCTGCTTCTCCTTTCTGCCCAGACCGCCAATGAGCTGCGTCACTACAGCTGCTACTTCCTCCCCCGTCAGTCCCTTCTCTCCTTTATTTATTTTATTTCTCACACTCCACCATTTCCAGAGCAAAAGCAAAGTCTTGATGCAGACATCCTCCTTCATCTGAAGCACTTCTGTACACCTCCCAGGCTGATTGTTTCATCAACAACACTTGACAGACTGGTTCAAGCGAAAGACTGGACCAGCATCGCCTGACTGGACCAGCAGCGCCTGACCAATTTACATTTGAGGAAGCAATGTCCCCCATCCTCATCTAGACGATTACATACAGGACATCTTGTATCGATCAAGTAGTATCCCCCGATGACGGATGTTCATCTTCAGAGCCAGGCTATTATGCGCCAGGCGCCATGTGAAGTGCTTTACTTTTGGCGGGCATTAGAGTCTCCAGATCTTACGCTAGATCACCCCATTCTCCTTCTCCCTGCCACTGCTGCTAGTCTCGCCAGCCTGACGGGCCTTCGCCCGGTGTTTTGCATCATCAAGCATATGGTAAGCACTCTTAACCGAGAACTGGCCCCTGCGATCAAAATGCCAAGCTAAAGCATCTTCGTGTCCTGGACTTGTAGGGGTTGCCAGGATGTGCCGCACATCTTCAGTCCAAAAAATATCACGTACCATCTCTTCATCCCATGTGCCCGATTCTGGATTTAGTAGCTCCGCAACTTTTGTCACCAACGTGCGTCCCCTTGGAGTTATCGGCCTTCTAGAGACTCCATTGTGTATCCATGGATCCTCCCAGATTTTGATTTGAGATCCTTCTCCTACTCGCCATATTAGTCCTTCTTCAACGCTTGGAGGCCTCTCACAATGCTGCGCCAAGAATAGGATATGCCCGGCCCTTCCCTGGCTTGCAACAATAATATGTTGGTACAGTACTTCACCGTCAACAACTGCGCACATAAGAAGTATGGGTTCTGTAGAATCCTCCATCCTTGATGAGCCAACATAGCTAGATTGAACAAATGGAGATCTCTGTATCCCAGCCAGCCTTCCTCTTTCCTTCTGCACATTTCCTCCCAAGAAACCCATCATGTTGTTGTCTTTGTCTTGCTGTGCCCACCAATATCGACAAACCATTTTGCTCATCTCATCACATAAAGATTCTGTCAAGTCAAAGAAGGACATAGCGTACGAAGGAATTGTTTGCGCCACTGCTTTTATCAAGGTTTCCTTGCCCGCTTTTGATAACAATTTCTCCTTCCACCCCTGAATGCGTTTCCATAGCCTTTCCTTTAGATAAGCATATAAGCTTGCCTTAGATCTCCCCATAAAGGTTGGCAAACCCAAATATCTCGCATTCAAAGACTCCTGCGTGAGCTCCATAATTTGCACAAACTTTCTTTTATCCTGGGATTTTGTGTTCTTGCTAAAGACGATGAATGACTTGTCCTTGTTAATTTTCTGCCCCGAGCATGTCTCATAGATTTGTAGCACTTGTCGCAAATGGGCTGCGTTCTCTTCATTTGCTGTCAGGAGAAGCAGCAAGTCATCAGCGAACAAAAAATGAGTGATGCTTGGGGCTCCAGCACATATAGTCACCCCTTGTATACTTCCTCTCTCCTCAGCGGCGTTGATCAAGCCAGAAAAACCTTCAGCACACAACAAGAAAAGGTATGGGGAAAGTGGGTCCCCCTGTCGTAGCCCCGGGATGGTATAATTTGCTCTGTTAAACTCCCATTAACCTTTATACGGTATGTAACTGTTGAGATGCATTGCATAATTAGGCTGATCCATCTTTCATGAAACCCCATCTTTCTCATTATCTTTTCCATGAATGACCATTCCACTTGATCGTATGCCTTGCTCATATCAAGCTTGAGCACCACATAACCATCACCTCCACTCCTTTTATTCTGCATGAAATGATTCATCTCATAGGCAATGAGCACGTTGTCAGTAATCAGACGGTCTGGCATAAATGCACTCTAATTTTGAGAGATAATCTCTGGCAATATAATCTTCAGGCGATTTGCAAGAACCTTCAAAGCAATTTTGTATACCACGTTGCATAGGCTAATCGGACGAAGGTCCTTGAGTTTTTTCGGTAATTGCACTTTAGGGATAAGCACCACTACTGTGTCATTCCATGAATCTGGCATCGACCCCCCTCTCAGAAAATTCCTCACTTCTCTGATAACATCATCTCCTATTGTCTCCCAAAAGGATTTATAGAAAATAGCGGGCATCCCGTCATCACCTGGTGCCTTCAGGTTGCCAATACTATCCAGTCCTTGTTTAATTTCATCCGAAAACTCCTACAACAATATATCATTCATCTCGGGCATGACACGAGCATCAATACAACGCAGCAGCTCATCTGTGTCGCCACCTGCATGTGAAGTAAACAAGTCACGGTAAAAATCAGTCACCGCCCCCAACAAATCTCCCTCCTCCTCCATTACACGACTGTCATCCAAAACTATTCTCAGGATTCTGCTTCTACGCTTCCTCTCAGTGGCATATTGGTGGAAAAATTTGTGTTTCTATCCCCTTGTCCAGCGGATTTTTTTTAATTGTAATCCTTTTTAAATTAATATTTTAATAATAACCACATAGAAAAAATATTTTTATGTAATAGCCCCTTTAGTCGCGCTAGGGAGCATGGCGCGGCATAGCCATACTGTTGCGCCACATGCAGTGGCGCGACAGAGTGCGCCACGGTGGCAATGGGGTTTGACCAGAGCTAGCGTGGCGGACCGCGGGACCCGCCCGGTCGTGCCATCCACTCTGGCACGATAGGCTTGTCGTGCCAGGCGGGCTGGCGCGACAAACGGATTTAGGTTTGTCTGGCCCAGCCCTGTTTTCCTTTCTCCTCTGTGTTGGTCTCTCTCCTGCGGCCGCCACCTCCACGCCGCCAGCGTGCCACCGCCTCCACGCCGCGCGCCGCCGCCGCCACGCTGCCGCCCCCACGTGCCTCCTTCTCCTCCGCATCCCCACGCCACCCCAACGGCTGCAGGTAGCAGGAGGCACCGCGCGGCTGGGCAAGAGGCAGGGCGCGGCGCCGCCTCCTGTGCTAGGCCGGCACCGGCGCTGGCGCCGCCGCAGGCGGCCCCAACCTCCCCCACCAACGTCCTCGGCTCTAGGGGATCCTTCCCCATCAGCGGCAGGTACAACTCCTCCCTCTCCTCCCCTTGATGTCTTGGTTTTTTGCCTCATAGGTTTCATGAGTAGGGTTAGAAAAATTGGTAAATTGTGAAGGTATTTAGCGTTCATTGATACAATGTGATGCGTACAATCAGTTGAGGATATAGTGTGCCCATGGATTCACCGTAAACTATGTGTTGCATGTACCTAGGTAGTTGATGCATGGAGGATATGGATTGGTTGGTTTGTTGCCTTTAGATATTGTGGTATGGTAATGTAGTAGTGAATGCATATGATTTCGTTAGGAAACGCTAGTTGTTGATATTGTTGTTGTCTTGGTTGGCATTTTGTAGATGGACCATTTAGTGTGATTGTTTCATGGTGGCAAAATTAAAGAAAATGGAGAGTTTGAAAGCATGCACGAACAAGTTCACTTCTTTAGTACAACTCCTAGATTTGATGATTTGGTTAGCCATTGCCGGGATAAGTTTGGGTGGCCACTAAGCTTGAGAGGTAGATTTGACTACAGGAAGGAACGAGCACACTATGTGTTGATGGCTTTGTCAAGTGAGGATGAATGGAAGAACTACGTAGAAGTTATGAAGAGTAGCAGCGTTAGATGCTTGAAAGTAGTTGTGGAGAAGGGGTGTATGCCTTTTGTGGTGCCTATGGATGATAATGTGGATGTGGAACCCGTTGAAAACGTAACCCAAGATGAAGAGTTGCAGGCAGTTGTTGTTAGAGAAGTGGATAGGTCATTGGAGGTCGACGCCTTGAATGATGAGTTCGATGAGGAAGTGTTTGTGGACAAAGGTGGCACTGGAGCTGGATGACATATCTGAAGGATCCGACGATGACGAAGTTGGTGTTGCCTCAGAGGATGAAGATGACTTGACTTCAGGGCAAAGTACTTCGGATGTTGTGTTGGAGGATGAGTATAGGTCTGAGCCTAGCAGCGAGGACGAGAGCGATTGTTGTGAGGTCGGGTTTACAGAGTCGATAGGAGTGGCAGTTGATGGGTGTGGGGGTATTAACCCCTATACCCCTATGGCTAGACTTAGGCTGGCCCAAAGCAGTGGGCCCAACCCATCAGAAGACGACACGTGGCCCAATCGATCTGCTCGGCGTCCCACGCAAGGAAGAAAAGCAAACTTGGAGATCAAGCAAGATCCTGGTCGGTTAGAATAGGAATCCTTATCCGACCAGCTACGACAATTGTAACCGGGCAGAATTAGTTTCTAGATTTGTAACCCTACCCCCCGGACTATATAAGGTGGGCAGGGGACCCCCTCAAAACACATTTCATTATACATAGCAATACAAACCAGACGCAGGACGTAGGTATTACGCCCTCACGGTGGCCGAACTTGGATAAAACCTTATTTCGTGTCTTGCGTCACCATCTAGTTCGTAGCTTGCGCACCTGTCTACCGACAAATCACTACCTTGGGCATACCCCTAGGTAGACTACCGACCACGTTTCATCGACAGTGGCGTGCCAGGTAGGGGGTGTGTATACAGCTTCCCAGGCGAGCAAGATGGTCATAATCCCTGACTCCGCGGCCGTGGCGGACGATCATTTGTTCACCGTCGGCCAGATCACTTGGACCACCGGCATCAACAGCTTCACCGCCACTTCCACGGAGGAGGCGTAGATCCGATCTGCGTCGACCACGTCTTCATCGACCACGGCTCTGACCACGCTGGCTACGGTTCCGACCACCCCAGCAACGGCTCCGACCACGTCGACCACTTCCCTACTACAAAGGAAGGGTGATCGACAACACCGACCTGATCGAAGCTATCAACCAAGTCAGCCACAAGCTCTCACAAACCCTGACTTTGGTAGATTCGATCCAAAATCAATCTACCGAGTAGGTACTTCTCCACCACAACAGATCTACCCGACCAGTTTGGGCTCGCCATCCAACACGGCTAGATACAGATCTAGTGGTCACCGCTACTCCTAAAAGACGTACGGTACACCTTTGCCCGGTTCCTACGCTCGGCCTCAGGCTCTCTGAGTACGAAGTCCCAACAAAGGATTGCTAGGCCTTCCCATATGGCCTGAAAAACGCTACTTCTGAGTACGCGTATCGTACACCTCATCTGTTCATGGGTCCCACGGAGCGAGACCATGTTTCAGATTTGTACTTCCTGGATCTACCTTGACCATCACCAGGCAACACCGTCAACATGGTCGGTATCTGGGAGCATCATGAAGGTTCGGTTCATACACTGCCCGAGGATGGCGACTCCAGCACTGGATCTACATGATCTGTCCACACCGAGGTTTAACACCTCGAAGACGACGAATATGGTTTGGATCCACTATCGTACCCTCTGGGTTTCTCTCCGATCCTAAGGTTCCCACCAAGACGTGGTGACATGGTGCTCAACGTCAGCAATGATGAGCCCGCAGTCATGGGAGAAACTGACGAGCAATGGTAGCTTCACGAACAGCGTAACACCGACCGCGCTGAACGCCGTCATTAGGAGGCTAAAGAAGAAGAAGCACGTCATAGGGGACCCCGACCTCGAGATCTGGCTGACGCCTTTGACAGAGTAGGCGATAGGCAAGTTTTCAGGACCCCAAGTGCCAACATGGCCATCGCCATGGCCAACCTGGACAGATTACCAGACATGCCAGAGAACCACATGGTTTGCGAAGACATCAAAGCATATCTGACCGCTGTCATGGGCCAAACCGTCGAGCTCACCCAGCGAGCCCGGGCTGCTACAAGCACGTCCGTCGCATCTAGTCAGAGCCGTTGTTCCCGCACTTCAGAACATCCAAGTTGCCAACATCACGACGATCTTCCCCCGCCCAATCCCCCACATGGTGGTGGTGGTGGCGGCGGTGGCGGCAGTGGCAGCGGTGGCGGCGGCGACGAGGGCGGACAACAAGGTGGTCGAGGTCATCGTGACAACAACCGCAATCGTCATGACAATCGAGATCAGGAGGTCAACCAGAACCCTCCTCGTGATCTCTGTCACCATCTTCCTCCTCGCGACGTCCACAGTCGCATCACTAGTTGTGCTAATGACCATCAGGCCCATGAGAACGTGCGCCGCATCTAGTATGACACCGAACACGGCCCCTCGGGCCTCAAGTAGTTTACTCCTCATCTCCGACAAGTCATCTGGCCAAGGAATTTCAAGCTTGAGAAGCTTAGGAAATATGACGACAAGGAGAACCCTGAAAGCTGGGTCACACTCTACGAGATCACCGTCCGGTCCGCTGCAGGTGACGAGCACGTAATGGCTAACTATCTTCTAGTTGTTCTTTATCAGACAGGTCATCAATGGCTTCTTAGGCTCCCGGAGAACCAGTTCGATAGCTGGTTGACCCTTCAGCAAGCCTTCATCGACAATTTCATCGCCACATGTGACCAGCCGGGCAAAAAGTATGACCTCGAGCTCATACATGACCGAGCAAGCAAGCCGCTGCATGGCTACATCCAATGCTTCTCGGATATTCATCTCAAGATCCCAAGAATCACCCATGATGAAGCAGTCTCAGCTTTCATCAAAGGCCTTCACCACCACGACACCCTCAGAAGCAAGCTGCTCTAAAAACGGCCTTCTACGGTCTCCAAGCTCCTCGCTACTGCCAAGAACTACACGAATGCCGATGATGCCAAGAAGATCATTAAGGAAGACGTGGGTGGGTCATCACGCCCCGAGCACCCACCGCGCCGGGACAAGAAACCCGATCATCATGGTCGAAACAACAACCGCGAACGTCACAACCGGTGCAACAACAACAATCATGACCGCCGAGATAATCATGATAGGTGGCCCAATAATCACAGTGATTACAGAGGCAAGCGCCCCCGCGAAGACGACCACGAGGTCAATACGGTCAAGAAACCTGCTAGTCACCGTGACTATTAAGAGGATTACAACAAAGCTTTGAAGGGTCCCTACCAGATCCATCCCAAGTCCAATCACACCATGGAGAACTATCGTTTCCTCAAGAACATCTACGCCAAGCAACTCTCTAATGATGATGCTCCAAAGGCCATTGACGATGGACCGTGGTGTGACGATGATGACGACGATGATGACGAACAGGATAGAAATCCTCGTCACCAATATGTCAATCCCACCAAAACCGTCCCCTCCATCTTTGGCAGAAAGGTGTCTTTAGAGTCCAAGGGCGAGCGTAAGCTTCTGAAGCGGGCCTGCTTGAACGTCGTCAACACCGATGACCTCATCTCCAATCCCAGGCTCCCGGTCTAGTCCCACCGTGAAATCTCCTTCAGCCGAGCAGACCGGTGGGCGGCAATTCTAGAACCTAGTCATTTTTCCCTCGTCCTCAACCCCTGCATCAACAGCATTCGGTTCGAGAGGGTACTCGTGGATGGTGGTAATTCCATCGACATCCTATTTCGCAGCAGCATGCCTGCCCTTAAACTAACTCAGGCTGATCTCAAGCCTTACGATGCACAGTTCTGGGGCGTCCTTCCCAGACAAAGCTCCATACCTCTCGGGCAGATCATGCTCCCTATGCAGTTCGGCAATCCAAACCACTTCTGCACCGATTACGTCAACTTCGTGGTCGCGGACTTCGAGGGTACTTACCACGCCATCCTTGGTCGACCAGCGCTCACCAAGTTCATGGCTGTGCCACACTACTCTTACATGGTGCTCAAAATGCCTACCGAGCAGGGTGTCCTTACTCTCAGAGGCAATGTTTACACTGCCTATACCTATGAAGAGGAAAGCTTTAAGGTGGTAGAGGCCACCGACCTCTCAGTTCGCATGGAGGAAACCCTAGTCAACGCCTCCAAGATTCCTACCGGCCAACAGGAGATCCTAGAGCGCCAAGTACCATGGAAGCACATCAAGTCCAATGAGCACCAAGGACATTTAGCTAGTCGATGATGATCCCAGTAAGACGGCCCTTATCGGGGCCAACCTGGATCCTAAATAGGAAGACACGCTCATCAGGTTTCTGAGGGACAACGTAAGCGTGTTCTTGTGGAAACCCGCTGATATGCCTGGTGTTCCTTGGCACCTGATCGAGCACTCCTTGAACGTCTCAAAGACCGCAAGACCTATCAAGCAAAAGCTACAACGGTTTGCTTGTGACAAAAAGGAGGCTATTAGGGCAGAAGTTACCTGGCTTTTAGCAGCTGGATTTATCAAAGAAGTGTATCATCCAGACTGGTTAGCCAATCCGGTCCTTGTACGCAAAAAGAATAATGAATAGAGAATGTGCGTTGATTATACTGATCTCAACAAACACTGCCCTAAAGACCACTTCGGCTTACCTTGCATAGACAAAGTCGTTGATTCCACAGCCGGCTGCAGGCTGCTGTCCTTTCTCGATTGCTACTCTGGTTATCACCAGATCGCTCTCAACAAGGACAATCAAATCAAGATGTCCTTCATTACACCGTTCGGCGCCTACTACTACACGACTATGTCGTTCGGGCTTAAGAACGCGGGGGCCACATACCAGCGTGCTATCTAGCAATGCCTTGCTGATGAGATCAAGGATTAACTGGTCAAAGTCTACGTCGATGATGTGATCGTGAAAACCAGGAAGGCTCACACCCTGGTCGACAATCTCCAGCATACCTTCACGGCTCTCAACAAGTACCAATGGAAGCTTAATCCAAAGAAGTGTATCTTTGGAGTCCCATCTGGTATATTATTGGGCAACGTCGTTAGCCATAATGGCATACGCCCCAACCCGACAAAGATAAAGGCCGTTTTGGATATGCAGCCACCCAAAAAGGTCAAGGATATCTAGAAGCTCACTGGATGTATGGCCACCCTAAGCTGTTTCATCTCACGACTTGGCAAAAAGGGCTTGCCTTTCTTCAAGCAACTCAAGGCTTCAGAGAAGTTCATCTGGTTAGAAGAGGTTGACGCTGCCTTCACGCAGCTCAAGGAATTCTTAACCTCTCCTCCAGTCCTTACAGCCCCTCAGAAAGACGACGTTCTTCTTCTCTACATTGCAGCCACCGATCATGTGGTCTCCACAGTCATCGTGGTCGAGCGTGAGGAAGCCGGCCACATGCACAAAATCCAGTGCCCTGTTTACTTCATCAACGAGGTGCTCAATGAGTCCAAAGCCAAGTAACCGCAAGTTCAAAAACTGATCTACGCCATATTGATTACATCCCAAAAGTTGAAACATTACTTCGACGGATATTGGGTGGTGGTCAAGACTAATTTCCCATTGGGAGACATCATTCAAAATAAGGATGCTAACGGACGCATCGTCAAGTGGGCACTGAAGTTATGTCCTTATTCAATCGAGTTCCAGGGTCGCACGTCCATCAAGTCTTAAGCTTTGGTGGACTTTATCATCAAATGGACAGACCTTAGTGCACCTCCCGATCAGGGGCCAATCGAATACTGGAAGATGTATTTCGATGGCTCTCTAAACATCGATGGTGCAGGCACAGGCGTGCTCTTTATCTCACCAACCAAAGAACAGCTCTGCTACGTCCTTAGGATTTATTTTCCTACATCTAACAATGCTGCAGAATATGAGGCCTGCCTCCACGGCATGCGAATTGCGGTTGAGCTTGGTGTAAAACATCTCCACATCTATGGCGATTCGGCCCTAGTCATTAACTAGCTTAACAAAGACTGGGACACGACTAGTGAGAAGATGGATGCTTATTGCAAAGAAATCAGAGTTGGAAGGCAAATTTTATGGCATCGAGTACACACATGTGGTCTGGGATAAAAATCAAGCAGTCGATGAGTTGTCTATGTTAGGGTCATCCCAAGCTCAAGTCCCACATGACGTGTTCGTCCAAGACCTTGTTAAACCGTCCATCAATGAAGAAGCAGATCAGGTGGTCGAGAAGCCTCCAGATCAACCTCTGGTGGCTACGATTCCCCCTCCGAGCACTACGGAATCCTCTCCGACAACACTTGCAGTACCTCCGACCACCAATGTTGATGATTGGAGAGTACCTTTTATCAAGTTTTTGCAGGATGGGACCGGTTATGCTGATCAAATAGAGAACAAGCGGCTTATGCGCCGTAGTAAGCAGTATCAACTAGTCAACGGTGTCCTGATGTGCAAAAACACAAAGGAGGAAGTTTTGATGAGGTGTATCACTCAAGAAGTAGGTATTCAACTGCTCGATGAAATTCACCGTGGTACTTGCGGCAATCATGCCGCCTCTCGGACCTTGGTCGGAAAAGCTTTCTGAGCAGGTTTCTACTGGTCGTCCGCCGTGGCCGATGTAGAGAAGTTGGTACGCCCCTGAGACGGATGTTAGTTTTTCGCCAAACGTATACACATACCAGCACATGAGATCCAGACCATACCAGCCTCCTGGCCCTTTGCATGCTGGGGACTGGATATGATCAGACCCTTCAAGCCATCCCCTGGCAACTTCAAATGTGTTTCATGTTGATTGATAAGTTCTCCAAATGGATAGAGTACATGCCTTTAACCAAGGCATCATCAGAAAAAGCGATCGAATTCCTCGATCAGATTATAAACCATTTTGGCCTTCCTAACAACATAATTACAGACCTGGGGATTCAGTTCACTAGCAGTGCATTCTAGGACTTCTACGATGAAAGGAGCATAGTTATGAAATACGTGTCAGTGGCGCATCCCAGAGCTAATGGGCAGGTCGAAAGGGACAACAACATGATCCTCGATGCGCGAAAGAAGAGGTTGTATAGGGAAAATGACAAAGCTCCTGGAAGATGGCTCAAAGAATTGTCGGCTATGGTCTGGGGACTGTGAACCCAGTCTAGTCACAATACGGGCGCCTCCCCATACTTCATGGTCTACAGCACAGAAGCAGTACTCCCTGCAGATATTGCTTTCAGATCACCGCGCGTTGAGAACTTTGATGAAGACAGGTCTGATGAAGCACGTGAACTCGAGATCAACTGCTCTGTAGAACGACAGCTTGACTCCTATGTACGTACAGCCAAGTACCTAGCCGTACTACGTAGATACTACAACAGGAATGTCAAGGAACGTTTCTTCGTGGTCAGGGACCTGGTCTTGAAGTGGAAAACGAACCAAGAAGGCATGCACAAGCTCTCATCTCCTTGGGAAGGACCATTTGAGGTCATCGAAGTCACCCGGCCTACTTCATATAGGCTGACTCACCTCGATGGTACTGAAGTGCCCAACTCCTGGCATATTGACAAGCTTAGGCATTTCTACCCGTAGAGCGCATAAATAAAGATATGTACCTTTCTTATACTTTGATTATTTCAATAAAGCAGTTATGTTCTTTTCCAATCACTTTAATATGTTTGTTTAGAGACTACTCCTCAACTAATATTTTACAAATAGCCAGTTGACAGACGACCATTTCTTCTCGAGTTCTCGGAGCCAACCCTATCTCCGACCTCTCCCCACGCATGCACGGGACCCGCTCTCTATGCTCCGGGTGGTCGGCAGGTGCTCTCTGATCGGATCTGTGTGCTCTTACGAGTGTACAAGCTCCGCGCTTCACTCTCAGACCACATGTCCGACCAGGGCCGTACGAATTCACAAGATGACGTGTCTACCAATTGTTACAACTAAAACAGAACACTCATACGTTCTAACTTAGTTATCGATCGCACAAAATACAAGCTTGACACGTTTTTTAGACGAAACAACACAAGCTTACATTGTTGCAATAGTACATTATTACGAGCTTGCCTGACGAGGTATAAGTTTACAATAAACTAAACTATTGTCTGCTCTATAGCTACAGGTAACTAGCTACTCGAAGGTCGGTGCTCGAGCTGGGCTTGGCTCATGTTTACCGCCCATCTACAGATGTGGCGCTGCCTCTGCTGATCGAGCCTGAGCTACAGGAGTCTAGCTGGTCATGATCGTAGGCTCTGGCTGCTCCTTGCTTGAAGATTGTCCGGCCTAGGATTGGCTGGTCGAGACCGCAGTCCCAGGTGGTCGGCTTGAAGACCCCGGAGTAGACGTCGTTGACGTTCCTTGCGACGGTCGCATTGATGCTCCGCATAGGTTTATATCACCGATTATCATCGCCGCCAGCTTAGATAACTGGCCCCACAGCTCTCCCGCTTCCTGCACGCAAACTTCCTTGGGGTAGCCCTTCGCAAAGCGCGTGAAGTCGATCAGGGGATAACGCGCGCGCACCATGCTTAGCACATGGACGCTCGCAAACTCTCCGGCCTCCTTCATGAACTGTCGAAGCCAACCCCAGGCGAGCTGACACTTGTCTATCACTCCTAGCTGCTGTACTCGAGGCTCGGTCGGTGGTAGTCCTGGATCAAGCAAGTCGAGCACTGGCCCGATCCCCCGCACCATCTTTGCGCAACGATCCTTCCAGAGGTCACTGTCCTTTTGCAGCTCTACAATATGCTTCTTGGCATTTGTCTTTAATGCTGCAGAAGGGCATTCTGGTTAGAAAAAAGCCAAAGGACATCTATTCAGTCATTATGCCATGATCAGGAAAATGGCCACTCACTGGTTATCTCCTTGCTCTTGGTCTTCACCTCCTCGGTCATCTTCACCGAGTGGTCTCAGAACCGTGTGTGGTCCTCGGCCAGCCAGGTGTTCTCCGCTGCTAATTAGGCGCACTCTTCGGCCATGCGCGTGTTCTCCGTTTGAAGCCTGGTGATTTCCTCCGCCAGGCCTACAACAAGCTTTGTTAATACATAAACACATATGAACAACACTTTTCAGTGCTTGGGGGCGTGCGGCTAAGATAATTTACCTGCCTTTTCACGCTCTTTCTGACTAAGTTGGAGGACAGCATTGAGCCTTTGCGACTCGAGCTCTGCCTGGTTCTTCTCAGTAGTCTTGAGCCACTTGCACAGCTGGTCCACTTTGGCTATCAGCTCCTTGTTTTCATCATTGATGCCTTGAATCTGGTCAAAACACCATTTACGGTACTTTGCTGTCTTCACGAGGCCCTGCAAGTCAAATATAGTACCATATATGCATGACCACAGACTTGAACTGGTCTACGATAGTGATCGAGGAGTACACTTACCTGTACCTCCCCGATGAGTCGTCGTGCTGCTCGCTCCACTCTCTTCGTCTCCTTATCGATGGAGATCTCCTCGTGGCAGACGTAATGGTCTCCACGTTCATGGCAGATGTATACATGTTGACGCCCGTCTTGTGGGTGCCCCTGGATTTCCTCGATGACATCATCATCAGACTCCACTGCCTGCTCGGCACTGGCTTGCTCTTGCCCTTAGCTCAGCCTGATGGTTGACGACGTCGCCGTTGTTTTTCCCCTGGCTGCGGCGTCAGGCAGACCATCTTGCGTCAAGCTCATGGTGGTCGTGGTCTTCTCGGGCACGCTCTGACTGGTCTTGAGGACTTGTCCTTTGGTCACCATACCCACAAGACTCTGCTCAGGCGCCACCTGCCTGGGCGTCTCCTGCTCGGTGGCTTCCGTGGTCACCATGTTGCCTGCATCCTTGCCCGTCACCAGCTCGTTCATATTTGCTGTCATCGTTGGCTCCGCCGACCTAGTGGTCTGACCCACCGACTGCTTGGAGGATGTCGCGGTGGTGGTCGACATGGTTGCCCCAGCGGTGGCTAGTTGCTCGAGTTTCTTTGTTGATGCCGAGCTAGCATGTGACAACAGAACAGTTACCTTTACTAATTATACGCTCGCTAATACTATTGACGCACTATTTAATAAGTTTTCAAGAACTTATAGATCTAAGCTCCGATGTATGGTGGTGAAGGCATGACGCCGCGGTTGCCCCTGGCTTGTGTGCTAGGCAGAGGAACCCTGGCCTCCATCTATGGTGGCGGCCTGGCTTGCTCTTCAACTATCCTCACGCTGGGTGTCGGCCTCACTAGCAGCGTCTGGCCCTCTTGTGGCCCCTTTACCAGTGGGGTCAATCCCCCCTGCATTGTCTGCTCACTCCTCTTCTTCCGAGGATTGAGCATGTAGGCGCTCGCGTCCTCCTCTGCTTCATCCTCTGACCAGTCCTGCATGGTCCAACGGCATTTCCTGGTCGAGTCTTCTGGGCTCTCATTTGCCCAGGAGCTTCCGGCCCTCTTCTTCGATTGGTCGGCGGTGACTAGACTCTTCCCAGCTACTGCTTAGGCCTCGGATTCATGGTCGTCCTCAACGTGCACGTAGCACCGCCGCGCATTTAGTGGTGGCAGCTCCACGCTCTGCGGGTGCTCGACTCCAGGTGCTAATGACACGAATAGGTTGTGTCTCTCCATGTCGTGCACCTGTATACACGCAAGACAAGAAAAATTAGGCATTTTTACTCTACGATGGTCGGCAACACTTCTTGGAGCTAAGGAGTTTGGTTGTTTACCTTCGGGGCTGGTCGGATGAGTTTATACGCATGCTGGATCCTACTCGGGGGAGAGTAGTTTTGGTCTGCCAGATTGAACAAATCCCCAATCTAGCGTTTGACTTCATTGTGGTCCAGATCCTCTGCACGCATCCTCGTCTGGTCGGCCGAGCCTTGGTACTCATACCCGGCGTGCACCCTCCTCTGGCAAGGATGCACATGATGGCTAATGAAGCTCCCGGCCACAGCTAGCCCGTCTAGGCGATTCCATGGGAGCAGCGCCATCAAATCCTCCACCTGCCTGGCCAGTTCTGGTCGCTCATTCTAGGCCACCCTCTTGTCCAGAATATACCCGATGTCGCAAAACATAGCACTGTCGGGCTCTTCGCGAATATAAAACCACTTCTTGTACCAATCTCCGAGGGAGGTGTTCTAGGTGCAGTTAAGGTACTCTTGCTTCATCCCATCCCGAAGGGCTCCACTGGCAATTTTGGAGTCGCCTTGGGACCCCTTCTTCCTCAAGAAAAACAGATATCAAAAGAGGTCAAAATGGGGTTGGATTACCCCATATGCCTCACAAAGGTGGATAAAGACTAAAACAAGGAGGATCGAGTTGGGATGCAGATTGCAAATCCCAATCTCATAATACAGACATAGCCCTTGGAGGAAAGGATGGATAGGAACCTCAAAACCTCGCTTGAAAAAATCTTCGAAGACAACTATCTCACCAGGCTGGGGATTGGGGTAGCTGTCGCTGCCTGGTGGCCATCATCCAGCAAGCTCCCGGTTGTGGAGCACCCCCAGGCCGATGAGGTCGTTGATGGTCGATTCTGTGGACTTCGACTTCCACCATTCCTTCCTCATCACTTTGGCCCTTTTCGCCGCCGTCGTCTTTGCCATCTTCTACCTCTCTCGCCTCTTTGCTTTGGCTCAGCTGGTGTACAGAGAGCATGTCACTCCTAACGACGGCAAGGTGTACTAATGGCGGTGGTGGAATCAGAATAGGGCACGTGGGCTGGAGGAAGAAGGCGGTTGGTTTGCAAATGCGACTATTGGGTGTAAATGG
Source organism: Saccharum hybrid cultivar R570 (assembly GCA_038087645.1). Taxonomy (NCBI): domain Eukaryota; kingdom Viridiplantae; phylum Streptophyta; class Magnoliopsida; order Poales; family Poaceae; genus Saccharum; species Saccharum hybrid cultivar. The sequence continues at coordinate 7,440,448 of JAQSUU010000005.1, read as the reverse complement.
GGAATGGCCACACAGCGGCTATTTATCCCATTGACAGCGCCGTTCCACCTCTCTGAGATTCTTGGGATACGTGTGCGTGAAACGTGGCACGATCCCTCCGGTTTCCACTTTTTTCCTGGTTACAGCGCCAGTAAATGCGCCCCTCATTTCCTCCACGGGAGGGCCCACACTGGCATGCTTCGTCGGGCGAACAGTCCATTGTGACACTGACAAGGCAGACAAGCATGATGATAATGTCACATCAGTTAAATTTTTGTGATATCATGTCAGAGTAAGGAAGAAAGAAAATTATAAATTAAAAACTATGAGTTAGACGGGAAGACAGTAAAAGATGCTCGGGAACTGGTCTGGCCACATATTGTCACAGACCACCTAGCATATTATATTCCTCGACCAGGCTCAGGGACTCACCGACCACATCTCACGCTGCTTGGGGACTCGTCGACCATGTCTCATGCTGCTCGAGGACTCGTTAACCATACCTCAAGTTGTGGTCGGGGACTGCTTCGACCTCTCCGACCACAGCTCGACGCCTGATTTCCTCGGCTACATGTGAAATTGGACTCACATACAGTTGAGAGATCATTACTTTTTAGACCTTGCTACAAGGCTCATACTTTGCCTTCCAGCAAGCTCGGGGACTACATCGGTACGATTCACCTATCGGTGCATCTCAGTATCAAGTTTCCATGGAGTTTCATTTTAGACCCTGGCACCACATGCCTACATCACCTACTACCAGGCACGGGGACTAAGTGGGCACACTTTACCTAGTGGTGAATGTGTTTATTTTTTGACCCCTACGCTTTGTTTACCCTGCTTACATTTCTTTTCTGAAATACAAGTGGGCACACTTCACCAGGAAGGAAATCTTTTTTCTCAAGAGCACCATACATTCTTCGGACAACCTACTTTCTCTGGCAACAACGGTGGTCGGCTGTATTATAAGCTGGTCGGACGCCTGCAACAACTGCTAGGATGGTGTTTTGACTGGTCGGAGACATCAAGAACTCAAGCCTCACTATTCGGAGAAGGTCAAGACAGTGTGTCGCATCACAATGCATAGTGCTCGGGGACTAGCTATGGGGGTATTAACGGCTAGCCCAGAGCAGTGGGCCCGACCCATCAGAAGACGACGCGTGGCCCAGTCGATCTGCTCGGCGTCCCACACAAGGAAGGAAAGCAAACTTAGAGATCAAGTAAGATCCTGGTCGGTTAGAATAGGAATCCTTATCCGGCTAGCTATGGCAATTGTAACCGGGCAGGATTAGTTTCCATATTTGTAACCCTGCCCCTCGGACTATATAAGGTGGGCAGGGTACCCTCTCAAAACACATCTCATTATACACAGCAATACAAACCAAACGCAGGATGTAGGTAGTATGCCCTCACGGTGGTCGAACCTGGATAAAACCTTGTTTCGTGTCTTGCATCACCATCTAGTTCGTAGCTTGCGCACCTGTCTACTGACAAATCACTACCTTGGGCATACCCCTAGGTAGACTGCCGACCACATTTCGTCGACAATGGGTCCTTGAGAATGGAGTATAATGACGCGGAACTTAGCCAATTGAAGGTTGTCCATGTCGAGGTACCCTTAGTACCAAATTTCATGGACATTAGTATGGTTGACCAGGCAATACGTGACACTGGTCTGACGTTGTTGGCGGATGATGTGGTGGAGAGTGAGGAGATGGAGATTAAGAAAGGAATGGTGTTTGATACGTTGGAGCATCTGAAGTATTTTCTGATGGATTATGATGTAAGGTTTCACAAGCCTTATTGTGTGACCCACTATGACAAGAACAAGAGGTACACGGTCCTTTGCAAGCTTGGATGTGGTTGGGAATATGGGCTTGGAGGCAGAGAAATGAGAAATGGAAGATTCAAAATGTCAAGCAACCTCACACTTGTCGATCTTCAAAGCCGATGGGTGTGCATGCCCAAAACACAGCCTGGTATCTTGGTCATCGTGTTGTTGGCTTGTTAGGGCTGATAGCGACACATCTATTTCTTCCATGATTGAGACCATATGGGGGTTTACTGGTTATAGTGTGAAGTACTCAAAGGCATGGCGGGCAAAGCAGCATGCTATAGAGTTGATATGGGGTGATTGGAAAGAGGCATACAACCAAGTTCCTAAGATTCTAAGCTCCATGAAACACTTCAATTCAGGCCTTAGATGGTATCCTCTCACCGGTCGCATAGTGGATGTACGTGGACGGTGTTCCAAAACATGTTCTGCAGAGGGTGTTCTGGTGTTTTTCACAGTCCACGGAGGCGTTCAAGCATTGTCGTTCGTTACTACTTGCTGATGGCACCTTCCTTACAGGCAAGTATAGGGGTGTTCTAATGATTGCAGTTGGAGTGGACCCGGACAATCAACTTGTCCCTTTAGCATTTGCTTTGGCCGAGGGTGAGAATGATGACAGCTGGTGTTGGTTCATGAAGCTAGTGAGGTAGAATGTGATCCGCTCGTCCCAAACATTTGCATGATCTCAGATCGGCATCAAGGTCTTCTTAAAGCTGCGAGAGAGACTGTCGATGGATGCCCGCCCCTTGAGCATCGGTGGTGCATGAGGCACTTTGCTGCCAACATATGGTGATGCCAGAAGAAAAAGGAGGTTGTGCAGAAGTTGAAGTCACTATGTGGGTGTCGAACCAAGAACAAGTTTCAAGAGACGCTTGCCGAGTTGCATAAGGTCCTCAATGATAGGGCGAAGAGGTGGCTAGAGGATCAGATGCCTCAGAGGGACAAGTGGGCTCTAGCATTCGATGTCGGACGTCTTAGGTATGGCGTGATGACCACCAATTCTTCAGAATCATTGAACAAAGTGTTCAAGGGTATCCGTGCGGTCCCCGTGTTAGGTGTTGTGGAGTACTCATTTAGAAAGTGCAATGAATATTTTGTGAATCGATGGAACATAGCAAAGATGTCGAAGGACAAATGGGGTAGAGCCGGTAGAAAACACTTGGATGTTGATGAGACGATAGCTTCCAACCAACTGGGGGAAGCTTTCAGACCATCAAGGCTAGTGTTTAATATAAGATCAGCGGGAGGCACCAATTCGGGCGACGAGAAGTACGGTGGCGAGAATTATAGGGTGGACCTTGACAAAGCGGAATGCTCTTGTAACATTCCACAACTCTTTCATGTGCCTTGCTCACATGTCATCACAGCTTGTAAATGCAAGGGAATAGACCATGAAAATGAGAAGTTCATGTCTCCATTGTATCTCATGTCAAACACTCTGAAAGTGTGGGAGTCAACCTTCGAGCCCTACCTAGATCCGACATAGTGGCCTCCATACTATGGATTGGATTATGTTCCCAACCCGGACCTTCTATGGACAAAGAAGGGTAGAAGGAAGAAAAAGTGGCTCTGAGGAGTTATGAACAAATCCAATGGGTATGGTGAAGATATGTATGGTTTTGGAGACTTCGATGAGGCACCGGGTCAGGTCCGTTGCTCGAAATGCCACAAAACCGGTCACACTACTGCCACTCATGACAAACGTAAGAAGGCAACCACATTACGAACATATAATAGAAGTACTAGTGGTTCTAAATGTATAAAGGTACATAGGTTAAGTTAGTTGATGCTTATATATTTCTTGCATTTGTTACTTGTTCTTTTAAGCATATTACTTGTTCTTCATATTTTGATTATTGTAACATTTTGTTATTGTTTTACCTTTTTTCAGGATGGCACAGTGGCAGTACCCCTTCTTGACCCCTACGACAACAAGGACCACCGAGGCCACTTGATGGCCGATGAGGGCAAGGTAAGTGATTCACACTCTTATTTCCATTGTACAGTACATGTGTAAAGTCCGCTATTGCTTCAATGGTTGTTGACATTGCTTGCTTGTTTGTAGGTGTTGCCCCGCTGCGTCCACACACTCACAAACCACTGGACTGGGATGAGCGCTACGCTCCCTACCTAGCAAGAGCTAGGTTTCTCAGTTTGGCTCAAGCTATCATTGCTGGACTCCCAAAAATGGATGGTCCACTTATCACCGCCTTCGTCGACAGGTGGCATCCAGAGACCCATAGCTTCCCCTCCCTTGTGGAGTGATGTCTCTACTACTACAAGATGTTGGCTACATTCTGTGCCTTTGCTTGGATGGTCCTGTGGTGACAGGGACGATCAACACTGAGAACTGGAAGGACATGGTGCACTAGTTTACCGGCCACTATCCTCCTGACCCACAAGAAGGAAAGAAGGCCCACAAGACCTTGGGTGTGAGTTCGTTGTGGTTGCGGCAATGCTTCAATAGGTGCCCACAAAACATAGCTAATGAAGTCATTGAGAGGTACGCTCGTGTTTGGCTATGGCACATGGTGGCATGCTTTCTTCTTCTGGACACTTCTAGGAACACCGTCTCCTGGATGGTGTTACCACAGCTCAGTGAGGCATGGGAAAACATCACCCTCTATATTTGTGGGTCTGCCATTCTCACATGGTTGTATCGACAACTATGTGAGGGATGTAGGAGGGGCAGGAAGACTTCAAACATAGGCAGCTGCACCTACTTGCTTCAAATTTGGATTTGGGAGCGCATCCCAATTAGGCGGACACATAGAGGCCCAATTCCAGTAAGTTATCCACTCTTGTTCTACTGCTTTTCTTTGTTAAAATACATGAATTAAGTCACATGTTTGGGTTATTCTTTTCTTTACCAGGCATGGACACATGGTGATTCTCAACCTCCCATGTGCTACTGTTGGCACAAAACTAAGTGCATTAAGGGTGAGCCGGAACGGCGCTACCTTTAGTACTCGAACGACCTGGATGTTCTAACTCCAAATCAGGTATGTTTTAGCACCCATGGTTTCATATGTTTTCATAGTTAATAAGGGTCATGTACTAATTGTCACAATGTGCAGATTGAATGGACTCCATATGATAGGGCTGAGGTACAGAACTTGCAGGTTCCCCCATAGTTGAGGTGGAGAAGTAGCTGTGGCGATCCAATGTCCCAATGATCCTGTACTACGTAGTGGAGCACCACCTACCCCAAAGAGTCATGAAGCAGTTCGGTAGGAAACAAGACTTCCCTCTACAGCATGAGTCCACGAGCCGAGAGTTGCATGAGTAAGAAACTTGACATTTCTTTCCATATGCCTCAACATTGCATGGTTCCTACTTGTGTCCTCCATAACTCATGTGTCCTCAATATAGGTGCTCGAGGAAGGAAAGGTTTGGTGGTGGCAATGACTGGCTCCAATGGCTGGCTCTAGAAACATTCAAAGTATGTCGAGCAATGGATGAACAATGAGCGGGTTGAACCGACTAATGGAGCTCAGTCTTTGCCCAACGAGTACCGTGAGTACCTCCTCTAGCTTCACAGAAGCAGCAGAGTCCATGTTAAACCTCCAGCATTGAGCATTCCAATAGATGAAGGAGAGAGTGATGATGAAGAGCCCTATGATATCATAACAAGGACAGGTGTGCAGCCGGAGAGAGCTCCTCTTGAGAACTACATGGTAAGCACTAAATTGCAACTATGCCATCTAAAATCATAAGTTGGCAACCATGTTCTAACGGAGCTTATGCAACAATTGTAGGCAACTCAGCTAGCTTACCTTTCGAATGAAGCTGGAGTATACCTTGGACGTGCAGCGGGACATGAAGGTACTTACCTTCAAGAATTTGCACAGGTACTACCCCGATGACCATGTTGTTTAAAATGCACCCGGAACCATCATGTACTAAATTAGCACTTCACAATGACATGTTTGCAGAAGGTGCTGACATTTACTCGATGCATGGGTCGCAAGTTGAGTTGCATGAGAGCCGAAGATGTTCAAGTTCCACAGCACCGAGCCCCACAAGGAGAAGGCAGTTCAAGGCAAGCGTGACACACTGACAGACCAGAGGGCTCCCGTTCTAGAGCTAGGGCTGACGAAGTTGACAAGGACACAAGTGATGAAGACTTCAATGATCCAACATATGGGTAGGAGGTGGTTGGGGGTTCCCAAATGCTTGATGCTCCTGATCCAACCCAAACTCAGGTGCGCGTGATTAGCTTTAAACCAGTTGTGAAGTAGTAGTCAACATCACCATCATATGAAAACATTCTAGTGACCATACATGAAGTTACTATTTCCATTCATACTCTACAAAGAACTAGTAGATCACCCTCTATATGTGCTTGTCTATGTGTTTTGTAGGGTTCATCCCAACGCTCCACAGAATCCCCACAACAAAACTTGCGACGCCGTGCCCATGACCACACCGACATTGGCACTCCTAATCTGCAACCCACACATCCAGGCCGCGAGTGTCATCGTAAGCAACCCTACATGCCAGCCACATGAGTATGAGGTGGACTATCAAAAACATTTGGACTTTGTGAAATATGTGCACTTTGTGGAGTATGTCATGCATGTGGACCTTAAGTGGCAGTCGTTGAACCTTTGTCTGTGAACTATGTGGATTCTATGTGAACTGTGTGCTATGTGAACATGGTATGTCAATGTCATGCCTATGTGAAATATGTGGGTTCTATGTGATGCATGTATGTGAAAATGGTATGTGAACTGATATTTCATTGTTCTCTATTGAAATAGTAGAAGGGAAAAGGAAAAAAATTCCTAGATCTATCACGCCAAGGCAGGCGATGCGACAGCCATTAGCTACCCACTGTACAAATGGTTGTCGTGCTAGAGTCGATGGCACGGCAGGCCTATCGCGCCAGAGCCCTTAGCGTGACGGGATGGCTAGGCCCAACCTGGACCTTACTGGAAAGATCCAGCAGTTGGCACGACAATGTCACGCCACCCACAGTGGAGCAACAGAGCGACAGTTCAACCTACTAACCTGACATGCATTCTGATCCCAAAATGGTCCTTCTCTGTGATGATCAATTTAAGTGTTCCATCTTCGTCATGAATTTTTCTTGAATTGTGACCTTTTGGCTCAACTATCCTAGTTTTGCCGAAGGAGCAACCCCCTTTTTCACTTTCAATTGGTGCAAATATATGAAATTTCTTGGTTTTCGTGGAGGACTAGATCCAATAACTAGTGCTCTATGGTTGAGAGAGCTTTTTGACATGCCATATATATCATCTACCATAAACCTACTGCCATATATTGTTGACAACGAAAGGTCATCATCATGATCATCACTTACATATTGTTCACAACCACTACAACTAACACTATTCTTCCATCATATATAGAAGTAGTACCAAATGCCATGGGCATCTACCAAACAAGGCACGCAATCCATAGTGCCAAACCTATGGCCACTTGCAAAATTACTTACAACACAAAGTAATGTCTGTCCATCGACAATATTACACACGAGGAGTTCAAACCGACCATTGTTCTTACAACGCAAGTTCGTAACCATTGAGATCACTTACATAAGTATTCCATCATAGAAGCACTAGTACTAACACTATTTGTGCATCTACCATATACAAGTACTACCAAATGCCAAGCCATGGGCATTTGCAAAATATGTACGGCTGAAGCTACCATTGCACAAAAGAAGCAGCGCTATTGAACAAGTCGTACGTAATGCCAAACCTACTAGCACCTGCAAAATATGTGCTGCACCAAATGCTACATCCTAGTAGTCGGGATCATAATGGTCATCGTCCTCATCATCATTGCCATCCTCGTCCTCCTCCTTAGGGGCAGGGAGATGTCCATCATTCGATGCCTCATGGGGAACTACGAAAACAAAACAATGTCCCATTGCCAATAAATATAAGAAGATGCACAAGTCAAAACTATTTACAAACAAAGTGCTCACAAAGCTGACGACACAAAGAGTTACGCGCCGCCATGTCCCTCCTGTGGAAGAAGGCAAACTCCCTCCTTTCCTCCTCCTCCTTAAAGTCGTAGGCCTCCTTGTTTTGTCACCAAAATCTAATGAGCTCATCCTCATGATAGCATATATTGATCTTATGTCCAGTCACTCGAGGAAAGTCATCGACAAGCTTATTTCATGTGGAAGGAGATGACATGATTACACTGTACCTCCTCCTCACACCATCCTGCAACTCCTTCCGTTTCAAAGCCTTCCTTTTCTTTCGTAAGGCGAATGGATATTGACCTTTAGGCTCTCCATTAAGTCTCCACGACTAGGGAAATCCTCCCAACTGCATGACCTCCCCACCTAAGCAAGCAGAAATCAATGAGTAAACAAACCGGTTGCCTTCATTTATTTAGTAACTTGACTGCTTCAGTGAACTCACCCATAACTCATTGGGCCCTCCATAAGCATTGCCACAATTGTGTCCATATCCTAGCTTAGATGGAACAACTCCTTGACAAGCCTTGATGCCACACTTGCACTTTAGGTCCGGCATCCTTAAGCATGGCCATGGCTTAATGCCTGCTTGAAACTCTATAATTTCACACTCAGAAGGCCTGTGCGATTTCGGTCCATAGTTGTACTCCTCAAAGTCACAAGCTGGGAAACCTCTCTTAAAAAGATAAAGTTGCAAGTGAGATGTTAGAATGTGGAAAACACATGCCACCTCAGAAAATAGATTCATTGCATGAGCACTTAAATAATCACGCTGACCACACTGGTAGAAGGGAGTAAACATTCCCTTCTGGCTTGGAAGTTGGAGTACCGCAACCATTGCACAGTGGCATCTAGGACGATTGATAAGATGGTTCAGAGTAGCATCAACCTTCTCCAATTCTATCATTTCAAAAGGGTTCGATGGCGGAGGCACCCATCGAACAAACTCATCATATGGACTACTCTTCCAAGGGTCATAAGGAAACAACATAATGCTCGAATTGAACATTTCATCGCCATCGATCCACTGGTAGAAGTTGCATCCATCAATGAAAGAACAAAGTTGAGAGGGACGACGCCTAAGTTCACAACAGTAGAATGCACGCCCGGCTGACTCAGGATGACTTGACTGCTTCACAAAAGCCGGTAAGCCACAAGCACACAACGGTGTTGGTACAGCTGGTTGGAATGGACCAATGCCACCATGATCGTTCAGATGGTGCACGAACCAATTCTCATCGGGAACCACCATTGAACCTATTACAAAGTAATAAAACCAAATTTGTAAAGCACTATTATTCTAGAGTCTATCCAAAATATCATGGGTTTGGGTACAACAACTTCCACAATACACACTACCAACAACATGGTTAAACTATTTAATCATGAACACCCTTGATTTGTGTTGACGGTAGATAAGTATCATTTTTAACCGTCAACATAGCATGAGAAAGGACCTAAGCATGAATACTATCTAGATATAGGGGTTACACTAACAGAATTCCACGAGTTTTGGTGAATATCTATTTCTGCAGGGGATTATCAGGAAATAACCAAAGGAGGCCCACATGTCAAATTTACATAGAGACAAAAGGGCTACACACAACTTTTCTATAATCTAGGAGGTACGAGAAGACTCTAGAAACAAACGGGAGGCAAAATGGGCCTAGAAGCCGGGCAGCCGCCCAAGGGGTGGGGGCACCCGCCCCACCTGCAGAGCCAATCAGGCTCCGTCTCGCGGATCCTGCCTCCACCGCCTTTGAGGATTAATAAAAAGTCATTGATGAAGGTCGGTTTGATCCAAGGGCTGTGGTGCTTCCTAGAGGGCTATATAAGCAAGGCCCCTGACCCCAGGAGAAACCCTAATTCATTCAATTCATTCATCTCATTCCATTCAGAGAAGCCCTAGAGCCACCATCTCAATTAGATCTCTAGTTTAGCATAGCTACATAGGATTAGAACTAGAAGGAGCCAAGCATTGCTTGATTTCCAGATCTGTCAAGAGAATACTTGGTAATTCTCTCCTACTTTTGTATTTGTTCTTATATTATTCATCTAGTTCATCATTTGTATGAATACGACTTTAGTCTATTCTATCATATTGGATATGACTTTGCTCTATTTGATTTGTTCTCAATTATATTGTTCTTAGTCTACTTTGATTATATGCTTGGCATAGTTCGATCAAAATTATATTTAAGTATAGGATCGTATAGCGCTTGCTCATTGATTTCATGGGTGAGTGGTAAACATTGTGTAGGCGTGGTGCCTATACTGTATTTACCTGCGATTGCACCCTATATTCCGGACCGTGTGGTAGATAGCGGGAGTGACGGTCCTGTTGAGTCCTTTGTAGTCCACCTCCCGAGTATAGGACACACAGAGCATAACTATTACAGGGAAGTGACGGCTATATTCTATATCTTCCTTAGTAATATCACTATTGAAAGGTCTTGATGGCTAGAGGGGGCTGAATAGCCTTATAAAAATTTCTACAAAGACAAGCTAAACAAGTTTATCAATATAACAAATAGCTAGATGCGTGTTTTGCTTAGCCTACGGGGTGTTTGCAAGCCACCTATCCAATTCACAATTCTAGTACATTTGCACTCAACCGCACAAGACAAACCGAGAAAGAAACTACAACTAGCAAGCTACACAAAAGAGCTACTCTAGCAAAGTAACTAAGAAATTAATACAAGAGAGAATTAGAAGGGTATCACCGAGGGGCGAAGTATTGAGCCAACCAAACAATATGATCAAGAGATGAATTCCACAATATACAACCACTGGGATCGATCAATCACAATAAGAATGATGACACAAGGATTTATCCCGAGGTTCACGTGCTTGCCGGCACGCTAGTCCCTGTTGTGTCCCTCTTCACTACGTGGTTCGGTGGCTAATCGGTCTCACACCGAGCCTCTCAAAAGGCGCCACAAGAACCTACCAAATGGCAAAAGGTTGCAATGACACGAGCAATTTACTAATGTTGCCTTTGGCGCTTCGCCGAGGTAGGCACAAACCCCTCACAATCACCGGAGGTGGCCAAGAACAATCACCAACTCTTGCCAACGCCTCCAAGCTGCTCCAAGCCGTCTAGGTGGCGGCAACCACCAAGAGAAACAAGAATCCCGCAGCAAATCAACCACCAAGTGCCAACTAGATGCAATCTCACAATGCAAATGCACTTGGATTAGTCCATCTCACTTCGAATATGCAAACAAGCAAGAGAGATGAGTGGGAGGGGAGTTGCTTAGCTCAAAGTGCTCACAAGTATGTCAAAATGTCCAAGAGTGAGAGCCTTGAGCCGGCCAATGAGTATTTATAGACGTACCCCTTCGAATATAGCCGTTAGGAACTTAAACAGCCGCAGTCGCGCTGACCAGACGCGCTGGTCGCGTGGACCGGACGCGCCGATCGTGCAACGGCTCTTTTTCGAAACGCCGACCGGACGCGCTGGTCGCAACGACCGGACGCGCTGGTCACGACCGGACGCGCCGGTCCCGTGACTGACCGGACGCGCTGGTCAAGCCAGAGCAGCGCTCTAACGAAATGACGACCGGACGCGCTGGAGAACTGACCGGACGCCACAGTGCCAGCGTCCGGTTGGAGTCCAGTAAGCTCCCTGAACGACCGGACACGTCCGGTCGACAGTGACCGGACGCGCTGCGCGTCCGATCAAAACGCTGAGACACGCGCAAACGCTGAACACTGACCGGACGCGTCCGGTCCAACAGAGACCGCGTCCGGTCCAGCGTCCGGTCACCACTGTGACCTCCGTTCGCTTCCGTTCGATTTCCGACTTCTGGCATAGTAGAAAATAGGCGTTTCAACTCCTCGAAAACGCCTGAATCCCGCCTCGCAAGCTCGGCGGGAGGGAGAGAGAGCCCCAAACCCTCTCTACCGCTCAAACTCCACCGCCTTCGCAAACGTGCTAACATCACCAAGTGATCATCACCATGTGCATGTGTGTTAGCATTTTCACAATCATTTTTCGAGGCGTTATTAGTTCTATCCAAATGCATATGATTATGAAATGCACACCTAGAGGCACTTAGGAGTTCAATAGCCGCGTCATTCCCCTCTTTATAGTACGGCTATCTATCCTATAATGTAACCACACCCACTAGGTGTCTTGGTTACTAAAACACAACCCTTAAGCATATACCTTTGCCTTGATCATGTAGGGTTGCGTCCAAATCCAAGTGTGGCCATCATGATCACCATGTCCATCTTTACCACCAACCTTGGAATGTACTAATCCTCATATGCTACATACAACTTAGGCATAGGATTAGTACTTAGGCATTGTCACTAATCACCAACACCAAACATAGGACTTTCAATCTCCCCCTTGTTGGTAATTGGTGACAACCCTTTCACAAAGATATTATGATAAAATTTTAATTGAACCCATGTCACATTGTCCAAGTATATTACCATGTGTAAGAAATATGGACATGTGATCATGAATTCAAATTGATAGCAATGGCTCCCCCTACATGTATGCTATATGTTTGGATTTAGGAAGCATACACGCTTAGATAGGAAAATATAGGAGCATTGACTATCAATAGGTGCTAAGTGTTTTAGATTATAGACCTTTGAAGCGTGATACCATCGGAGTAGCGATAAACACTATCTTAGCACCTTGTGTAGTTGGATACCACTTGGAAAAGCACAAACATAACTAGAAACCTCATGAGATCAAAATTATAAACAAGGTTCTAGTACCGCTTTGAAAAACATAAAGCAAGAAAAAATCTAACTACTTCCTATTCATGCTAGTACTTCAATACACCATTTAATTGTATACTAGCAAAACATCACACAAGCAAAGTATTGGAGAAAAAGAAATGCATAACTATGCATCATACATATGAAGTGCACAAAGAAATGCAACATTCATGTTTAAGAGCTTGCTCCCCCTACTTGTGTGCTCAAAATTTTAGTTGATCCCCTTCTTTTATCAATTTTCCCTTTAGGGTTTTCTCCTCCTTTAGAATCTATCTTTGTGAACAACATTTTCTCCCCCTTTGGCACCAATGACCACAAGGGACCAATTTTAGATAGATTATCATGTTGAATTATGGGGTGAGGATCAAGTTTGTGATTCAACCTAGATTGCTTGCATAAATAAACTACTTCGGTTTGATCCAAGGGCAAGCTTCTTCACACCTCACTAGAAGGGTTATCATGCACCATGTCGAAGCAAATATTTAGACAAGTTTTCTAGATTAAACACTTAGGATCACAAGCTACTTAAACAAATTATATGCTACCACTAGATCATACAAGACATGGAAACAATAGTGGCACCATATAAACTTCAAATTCATTTGATTTTCATGAATGATCCTAGAACAAGTAAATTATGACTAGATGCACTAGGCAAGTCCTTAGCATAGAATGTATGACATGTCAACCAATTGTACCTTGGGGCTCGAAGGAGAGGCATGTCATAACATTGGGGTGCATCAACTCATGTTGGAGAAGTCAATTATGTTCAACTCATTCTTTAGCTTGTGAAATCTCTTCTCATCAAGTGGCTTGGTGAATAGATCGGCTAATTGATCTTCGGTGCCCACACTTTTAATTGCAATGTCACCCTTTTGTTGATGATCTCTAATGAAGTGATGGCGAACATCAATATGCAAATTCTTTGATGTTGAACCGGATTGTTGGTTAGCTTCACGGCACTTTCATTGTCACATAGCAATGGCACATTCTTGAAATTGATTCCAAAATCCTTCAATGTTGCCTTCATCCATAAGATTTGTGCACAACAACTACCCGCGGCGATGTATTCGGCTTCGGCGGTAGATAGTGCAATACTATTTTGCTTCTTGGATGACCATGAGACAAGTGATCTTCCCAACAATTGACAAGTCCCGGAAATGCTCTTTCTCTCTACTTTGTCACCGGCATAGTCGGAATCCGAATATCCAACTAGCTCAAAGCTTGCACCTTTGGGATACCACAATCCAACATCTTGTGTATGCTTTAAGTACCTCAATATTCTCTTTGTTGCCTTCAAATGACTTTCTCTTGGTGAGGCTTGAAATCTTGCACACATACATACACTAAACATCACATCGGGCCTTGATGCCGTCACATAGAGTAGGCTACCAATCATTGATCTATATAGCTTTTGATCCACCATGTTGCCACTCTTGTCACTATCCAAGCTTCCATTAGTGCTCATTGGAGTAGTGATTCCTTTTGCATCTTCCATACCAAACTTCTTTAGCATATCCTTTATGTATTTGGTTTGGCTCACAAATGTTCCTTCCTTCATTTGCTTGATTTGAAGTCCAAGAAAGAAACTAAGTTCACCAATCATTGACATTTCAAATTCCTTTGCCATCATTTTCCCAAACTCATCACAATATTCTTGATTTGTTGAACCGAAGATGATATCATCAACATATATTTGCAATACAAACAAGTCTTTCCCAATCTTCTTGGTAAAGAGAGTAGTATCCACTTTGCCCATGACAAATCCTTTGGATAGCAAGAAGTCCCTCAATCTTTCATACCATGCTCTTGGTGCTTGCTTCAATACATACAAAGCTTTCCTTAACTTGTACACATGGTTGGGTTTCTTGTCATCTTCAAAACCGGGAGGTTGCTCCACATACACCTCTTCTTGAATGTACCCATTTAGAAATGCACTCTTCACATCCATTTGATATAGCTTGATATTATGAGCACAAGCATAGGCAAGTAAGATCCTAATTGCTTCTAATCTTGCAACCGGGGCATAAGTTTCACCAAAGTCAAGACCCTCTATTTGTGTGTAACCTTGAGCCACTAGTCTTGCTTTGTTTCTTACTACTATTCCATCTTGATCTTGCTTGTTGCGAAAGACCCATCTTGTTCCAATGACATTATGATCCTTAGGCCTCTCAACTAGTTCCCATACTTCATTTCTCTTGAAGTTGTTGAGCTCTTCATGCATTGCATTTACCCAATCCGGATCTCTCAATGCTTTATCAATGTCCTTGGGTTCTTCTATTGACACAAAAGAAGAGTGAGCACAAAACGATGCCAATCTTGATCTAGTTTGAATTCCCCTTTGTATGTCACCAATGATGGAATCTAATGGATGGTCTCTAGCAATGTTGGTTGGTTGAAGCACTTGCACTTGATTGCTTGGATGTTGATGTTGATTATGGGTTGGAGATGATGAACTAGCCACTTGTTGATCTTGTTGCACTTGAGATGATGTACTAGCTTGATTTTGCATTAGAGACCCACTAGCTTGTGTAATTGGACTTTGGAGCACTTGATCTTTGTTGTCATCCACATCAATCACTTGCTTTGGCCTAATATCACCAATATCCATTTCTTTCATAGCATTGGTCAATTGAGTTTCTCTCACATCATCCAAGTTATTTTCCTCATCTTGAGAGCCATTTGTTTCATCAAACTCAACATCATGAACTTCCTCAAGTAAACCACTAGCCAAATTCCAAACTCTATAAGCTTTGCTAGTAGTGGAGTAACCAAGTAAGAATCCTTCATCACATTTCTTCTCAAACTTGCTCAATCTAGTGCCCTTCTTCAAGATGTAGCATTTGCAACCAAATACCCGAAAGTATGCAATGTTGGGCTTTCTTCCATTTATGATCTCATATGGTGTCTTTTCTAAGAACTTGTGGCAATAGAGGCGGTTGCTATAGAAGCAAGCCGTGTTGATTGCTTCGGCCCAAAATGAATGACTCACATTATACTCATTTAACATTGATCTTGCCATATCAATCAAAGTTCTATTCTTCCTCTCAACTAAGCCATTAGATTGAGGTGTATACTTGGCCGAAAATTGATGTTTGATTCCAAGCTCATCACATAGCTCATCAATTCTTGTATTTCTAAACTCACTTCCATTGTCACTTCTCACTTTCTTGATTGTGGTCTCAAATTCATTTTGCACTCTCTTGATGAACTTCTTGAATATGTCAAATACATCACTCTTGTCCATAAGAAAGAATACCCATGTATATCTAGTAAAATCATCCACAATCACAAACCCATACTTGTTGCCACCAATGCTTGTGTATGTAGTTGGCCCAAATAAATCCATGTGCAACAACTCAAATGCCTTGGAAGTACTCATAATGCTTTTCAATGGATGAGTGTTGCCTACTTGCTTTCCGGCTTGACATGCACTACATAGCTTATCTTTCTCAAATGTGACATCCTTCAAGCCTCTAACTAAGTCATGCTTCACTAACTTATTCAATTGCTTCATGCCAACATGACCAAGTCTTCTATGCCATAACCAACCCATACTTGATTTGGTGAGCAAGCATGTTGAAAGTTGAGTGTCACTAGCATCGAAATCAACCAAGTATAGATTCTCATATCTAAAACCCTTGAAGATCAAATTGGAGCCATCAACACTAACTATCTCCACATCATCAACACCAAATATGCACTTGAAACCGAGATCACACAATTGAGCAACCGAGAGAAGATTGAAGTTCAACTTTTCAACTAGGAGCACATTGGAAATGCTATGATCATTTGAGATTGCAATCCTTCCAAGAGCCTTCACATCACCCTTGCTATTATCACCAAATGTGATACTATCAATGCCACTATCATTTGATTTGAGAGAGTTGAACATTCTTGAATCACCGGTCATATGTTGAGAGCACCCACTATCAAGCACCCAATGCCTTCCTCTGGCCTTGTAATTTACCTACAAAACAAGTTAATGTCTTTTAGGTACCCATACTTGCTTGGGTCCTTGGAGATTAGTAACTAAGCTCTTTGGTATCCAAATGGCCTTCTTCTTTGGACCCACAATTGGTGTACCAACAAACCTAGCATGCACACCTTTCTCTCCCTTGGTAAGCACATAACAAGAATTAAAAGGAATGTAATCCATTTTAGCATGAAACTTGTTGTTCTTGTTCATTTTATTACAATTAATCTCTAGATGCCCAACTTGCTTGCATCTATTGCAATAACGACCATTGCTCTTCACAAAGCGAGACTTTGGAGTAGCAAAGGCCGCCTTGCCTTTCTTGGGAGTATAGCCCAAACCCTCTTTGTTAAGAGAGAACCTTTGGCTACCCAAGCATTTTAGCAAGCGGGCATCCCCACCATAGGCATTGCCTAGTGCGCGGGTGAGATCATCCACCTCTCTCTTGAGAGTCTCATTCTCAACCACAAGTGATGAATCACTAGTCGTAGAGGTAGAGTTGGTTGTGGTGGATGATGATGAGCTACATGAAGCATTAGTAGGACCAACAAATAAAGAATCATCAATAATATCACATGTTAGTCCAATATCACAAGTGACAATCACTTGCTCCTCCTTAGCTTCCTTCATGAGCTTCTCCAACTTGAGGTCCTTCTCCTTAATGAGCTCAAGTAGAGAGGAGTGGGCTTCCTTAAGCCTAGTGTGAGCAACTTCAAGGTCCTCGTGGTCTTCCTTTAGACACTCACGAGAGGCCTCTAGCTCATCAAAGGATTTCCTAAGAGCTTTAAGCTCTTGTTCAATTCCTTTGCACTCCTTACTCTTTTTGAGAGCAACAAGCTCCTCCATCAAGGCATCATTTTCATTGCTCTTGGCAATGAGCTCTTGCTCCAAGATTTTGCACTTCTTGGTTGTCCTCTTGTAGCCCTTGCTCATTTGATCTATTATGCCCAATAGATCATCCTTGGAGTAGTCCTCATCATCCTCATCCTCACTCCTACAACCATCACTAGCATAAGAATCATTATCACTATCATCATATTTTACCTTGGTAGGCTTGGCCATAAGGCATGTCGATGTAGTGTCGAAGATGGATGGCTTGTTGGAGAGGGCGATGCTTGCAATGGCTCGCCGAGTGGTCCTCACATCATCACTCGAGCTATCATCATCACTATCGGAGTTATCACTATCCCAAGTGACCACATAGCCACCACCCTTCTTCTTGTTGATAGTGAAGCTCTTCTTCTCTTTCTTCTCCTTCTTATCCTTCTTGTTTTTCTTCAACTTCAACTCCCCATCATGATATCTTTTGTCTTCATAGGGACACTTTGCCACTACATGATCGGGGCTATTGCAATTGTAGCAAAGCATCTCCTTTGCCTTCATGAAATCCCTTCTCTTTCTTGCACCATATCCTTTCTTCTTCATGAACTCCCCATCTTGTGCACTAGGAGGGCCATGGTCTCATCATCAAATGGATCATCATCATCGCTCTCCACCTTGCTCTTGCCCTTAGAAGATGAAGCCTTGAATGCAATGGGCTTCTCTTGCTTGACCTTGATCTCCTTCTTCTCATCTTCATCTTCATCATCATCATATTGAGCATCGGTCATGACATCTCCAAGCACTTGGTTCGGAGTCACCTTGTCCAAACCCTCTCTTTGGATCATCTTCCTCAAGATAGCAAACTTCTTAGGTAAGTTCATCAAGAACTTATGTGAGAAGTCTTTGTCCTTGACATCTTCTCCTAGGCTCTTGAGATCATTGACAATAACTTGTAGCCTATAGAACATCTCTGGTATAGACTCATCATCCTTCATCTTGAAGCTTGCAAACTTATCCTTGAGCATATAGAGCTTGGCACTCTTTACTGTTGAAGTGCCCTCATATGTTTCCTCTAATCTTGTCCACACTTCACTTGCCATCTCAAGATCCTTGATTTGCTTAAAGACCTTTGCATCAATCCCATTGTAGAGAGTGTTGAGAGCTATAGTGTTGCATTGGTTGTTGATGCGGTCATTGTTGGTGAGGTTGTCGGGATCAATGATAGCATAATCATGATGTGTCACCTCCCAAACCTTCTCATTGATAGAGCCAAGATATTGCTTCATCTTTCTTTTCTAATGATCAAAAGATGAGACACCATCAAAGAATGGAGGCTTGCCCCCGACATGGTTGAACATAACTTGAGCCATCTTACACCGAGGTTGTTAAGCCTTACAAACGGTGACCACGGCTCCGATACCACTTGAAAGGTCTTGATGGCTATAGGAGGGTGAATAGCCTTATAAAAATTTCTACAAAGACAAGCTAAACAAGTTTATCAATATAACAAATAGCTAGATGCGTGTTTTGCTTAGCCTACGGGGTGTTTGCAAGCCACCTATCCAATTCACAATTCTAGTACATTTGCAATCAACCGAACAAGACAAACCGAGAAAGAAACTACAACTAGCAAGCTACACAAAAGAGCTACTCTAGCAAAGTAACTAAGAAATTAATACAATAGAGAGTTAGAAGGGTATCACCGAGGGGCGAAGTATTGAGCCAACCAAACAATATGATCAAGAGATGAATTCCACAATATACAACCACCGGGATCGATCAATCACAATAAGAATGATGACACAAGGATTTATCCCGAGGTTCACGTGCTTGCCGGCACGCTAGTCCCCGTTGTGTCCCTCTTCACCACGTGGTTCGGTGGCTAATCGGTCTCACACCGAGCCTCTCAAAAGGCGCCACAAGAACCTACCAAATGGCAAAAGGTTGCAATGACACGAGCAATTTACTAATGTTGCCTTTGGCGCTTCGCCGAGGTAGGCACAAACCCCTCACAATCACCGGAGGTGGCCAAGAACAATCACCAACTCTTGCCAACGCCTCCAAGCTGCTCCAAGCCGTCTAGGTGGCGGCAACCACCAAGAGAAACAAGAATCCCGCAGCAAATCAACCACCAAGTGCCAACTAGATGCAATCTCACAATGCAAATGCACTTGGATCAGTCAATCTCACTTCGAATATGCAAACAAGCAAGAGAGATGAGTGGGAGGGGAGTTGCTTAGCTCAAAGTGCTCACAAGTATGTCAAAATGTCCAAGAGTGAGAGCCTTGAGCCGGCCAATGAGTATTTATAGACGTACCCCTTCGAATATAGCCGTTAGGAACTTAAACAGCCGCAGTCGCGCTGACCGGACGCGCTGGTCGCGTGGACCGGACGCGCCGATCGTGCAACGGCTCTTTTTCGAAACGCCGACCGGACGCGCTGGTCGCAACGACCGGACGCGCTGGTCACGACCGGACGCACCGGTCCCGTGACTGACCGGACGCGCTGGTCAAGCCAGAGCAGCGCTCTAACGAAATGACGACCGGACGCGCTGGAGAACTGACCGGACGCCACAGTGCCAGCGTCCGGTTGGAGTCCAGTAAGCTCCCTGAACGACCGGACGCGTCCGGTCGACAGTGACCGGACGCGCTGCGCGTCCGATAAAAACGCTGAGACACGCGCAAATGCTGAACACTGACCGGACGCGTCCGGTCCAACAGAGACCGCGTCCGGTCCAGCGTCCGGTCACCACTATGACCTCCGTTCGCTTCCGTTCGATTTCTGACTTCCGGCGTAGTAGAAAATAGGCGTTTCAACTCCTCGAAAAATAGGCGTTCTTTATTTATATATATAGTATTTATCTTGTGACACTTACCCTGTATGAGAAGATCGATAAAGATATGGTTATGCTCTCCATTATCACATGCAGTGATACTCATTGCTCATTATCCTTAGCATCCCTTCCCAGTGATAAAAATATAAATAACAATACCTAGATTACTCCCGGTTAAAATGCTACATCGGTATTATCTGTGCACTTGCGGATTTCATATTTATTTTAGAGGGGCATTTGCGTATTTTAGTACCTGCACCTTTAGTGTCATGTTGGGGATGACAACCTAGCTTAGGTGGCGTTAGAGGTGTCAACAATTTGGAACCCTAGAAACTTCCACTTTGAACCATCTATACACATACAAATTCACTTGAAATCACAAACTTAGATGCAACTTTAGTAACCACAACACAAACCAAACAAGTGTACAACCATTTGCCCCAAACCCTAGAACACTACCATTCACAAACAATCCAAAAAGTACAACATTCTTAAATGTAACCATGGAATCATAGTCATTCAAGATTGCTTAGGCCAACAAACCTTATGCTACCAAAATATAAGCAAAGATTGCAAACACAAGTCCAAATCATAGCATTCTAGAACCATCAACCACACTCAACAAAAAAACCAAGGATGAGAGAGGCATACCTCATGCACTAGAGGGATGGAACCTAAAATCCAAACCAAACCTTCATCAAAGAGAGCTATAGAATGGGGAGGAAGAGAACAACTTGATGGCAGCTCGTATAGCATGAGTGAGAGAGACCGTGGAGAGAGAGAGAGAGAAAGCGGCTGGGCAGAGCCCTTTTATGGACTCGTCGCGCCAGCGCCTCTGTCGCGCCACATGCACTGGCGCGACAAGGCGGGTCCCATGTTCCGCCATGTCTGCATGTGGCGCGACAGTGTGCTTATGCCGCGCCGTGCGCCCTGGCGCGACGAAAGGGGCTATGGCATGAAAATACTTTTTCTGTGTGGTTATTATTAAAGTATTTATTTAAAAAGGATTAAAATTAAAAACGCCTTGTCCAACCAATGTACTTTCGCCCGCTGTCTCCAATACAAATTTCTCTGCTCCTCCAACCTTTCTAGCTTAAATTTCAGTAGCTCCGCCCGATTAGCTAGATTTCCCTCAATAGCCCCCAACACTTACGAGCTCTCTTTATTCTCTTCTCTAGGTCGCCCAGAATATTTCTACTCCAATCTTGAAGAACAAGAGCTAAACCTCACAGGGCATCCTGCACCTTCACCCCTCACCCCCCCCCCCCCCGAAACCTCCATCGACAATTTCCAAGCACTATTTACAATCTCCCCGCACGCACTGATCTTCCTACACCCACCTAGCCTCGAAACAGAAAGGCGGGCTATCGCTTCTACTAGATGGATAGGTCTCCCCCCCAATCAGTCTCCACAATCACCGGAAGATGATCAGAATGCTTTGGATCACCATTTGTGACCTTGAAAGCTGGGAACCGAGCCCTCCACTCACCATCCGCCACTGCTCGGTCCAATCTCTCACGGACATAACGTTCATCATCATGGTTGTTGTTCCACCAAGTGAAAGGATCTCTAGAAAAACCTAGATCAGTCATGTCACAATCATCCAAAGCCTCATTGAAAGCATCCATACATGTCTGCGATCTCGGCGGGCCCCCTTCCTTCTCACATCCCAACAAGGTCTCATTGAAATCCCCCATACACAACCGCGGGTGTCGCCTCACCGCGTTCGATGTTCTCAACGCCTTCCACGACAGGGACTTCTGATCCGTCCTCGGCTCCCCATAGAAGCTCGTGAATCTCCACACAAAACCATCCTCCTCTGTCACGTCCGCATCAATGTACAGTTTAGACATCCTACGAACATGCACGTTCACCCTCCTCCGCCAGAAGACTGCCAAGCCCCCACTTCTCCCTTCACAGTCCTTTGCCATCATGTTTGTTAGCCCCAACTTTCACCTAAAGCCATCCATCTTGTGCTCGTCCATTTTGGTTTCGGACAAGAACAAGATACCGAGGTCCTCCTTCTGAAGGCTCAGAAGGCCACGTACTACCGCGCCGTTCCCCAACCCGCGGCAGTTCCATGCAATGATCTTCATTGGTCCCTAGGGAGCTGTTCCGACAGCCCCGCTTTCAAGACTTCATATTCCGAAGCAAACTTCTCCAATTCTTCTTTCCTCGCCTTCTTCGACACCAGATCAGTATCCACCACCATCAGGTCCACCACACCCCTCTTCCTGCCTGCCTCCAACATAGGACTCCTGGGAGACGACGAAGCGCAGCCTCCCACAGTCACCAGACAGTGAGGACTAAGGCTAGCAGAACTTGGGCTGGGCTCCGAACAGCGGAGAATTGACCGTGGACGTGAGTGGGGGATGGGATTGTGGACTCAAACCCTGAGATCAGTACAAGATCAAGGCAGCAACGGAGAAGATCGAAGAAGGATGCAAAAACCTAGAGGCTAGAACCGCCTGGCAACCGGCTCGAGTCGCCTGGAGCACGGGCACCGAGACTAGCAACCGCGATAGTTACCTTTTTCTGAAAGGAGATCACCTTGTGATCGGGTATTTTAGGTTCAGGTACTTCTAAGTTTGAGTTCAGGGATCGGGTATCAGGTAGGTTGCTGAGAGGAGCGTCATAGTTTGTTACACCAGCGAAGTTAACAACGAGCCAACCATATTATTACAATAATGTCATACTGCTCCATGAAACATCAACCAAAACTCTCCGATCATCTCGATACCATTTACCTTATTTTAATGAGGTCATCGACTGCATATCTAAAATTGAGTTGGAAAACAACGGCTTGTGTTTCTACGATTGAGAGAGAGAGAGAGGCGCTAAAAAAAGCGGATTCTCTTGCATTTATCCAGCATCTACATAGATAAGGTATACGAAAAATATCAGGAATTTCAACAAAAATTTTAAGTACAATAGGCATAATCCTGACTACTCTAATCCTAGAGTCTTACCTAGTCTGCTGCTACAATATACATCAACATTACACAGTACGATGCCAGTCATTACGCCAAACAAAATCTGCATTACATTAGGGAAAAAGAAAACAATATATCCCCACCAAACAATTTTCCCAGCCTGCCACCAAGAAAAAGAAAATGCCATTACATTAGGGAAATTCCTTCTCACTTTCTGGTTTGCACTCAAAATATGAAAAACCTTCTCCCATGAATGATGGTCTTCCAACGCTGCCAAAATGTAATTGGAGTTCAGTTCTCAAAAGAGAACAAATAACTATTTGGGACTTTGGGAGCCACAGTGGCACGCCAATGACCTTTTTAACCCATGATTCTGCAATGAAATCTTACTACCTTCGAAATGGAGAGTCGTATCACTGATCTGAATTCTGAACCTGTTGCTTCTTTTAACATTTGATCATGTTCCCACTAACAAAATCTGCATTCAAACTTGCAGCACCTGGCAATGGATAATGTGACTCTTTAAGTTCCGTCCTGCAATGCTGGACCATAAGTTTGCCACAAATGACCTATGCTGGCCCTTCCAAGAAACAGTTTCCCACATGCGTGCACTACCTGTCTCAACACTCATTGTTGGGTCCGAGACATCAACAAGTGTTATGCTCATGTTGTTCCTGATAACACAGAGTTTCCCATTTAGTGACACCAAAGCTGCAGCTTCAAAGGCGCGTGAGCTGCCCAAATGGTGCTTGCTGTCCATGAATCTTGTCCATGTTCCTGTGTTCTCATCATAGACTCTAAGCTTGCAGCCATCGCAGCAGTCGGATGAATAGAGCCGGCCATTGAAGCAAATACTTGGGTTCCGCCAACCTGTAACCATCTCATCATCAATCGCTGACCATGTATTGGATGATGGTAAGTAGACCTCACTAGTTACTTGGCGATGGGAATCTAGCCCCTTTAAGAACCACTTGCCATCATATACAACTCCAATGAAAGGCACCATCCCATTGTTCATTTCAGTAATGCAGGCCCATCTGTTCCTATTTGGATCATAAACTTCTGCAGACTGCAGTGTCCTCTGTATTCCTTCACACTCCCCACCAGCAACATAGAGACAATTGTTTATTACACAAGAACCAAAGAAGTGACGTTTCCTCATCATATCCGGAGCACGGTGCCATTTGTTTGTCCGAGCATTGTAGAATACAACACGCCTCATAGAACCCCTCAAAGGATCTTTCCCACCAAACAAGTACAGATAGCAACCACTCAGAACAGCACACCCAAAGCCCAATGCTTCTGAATACTCGTGTGGAACTGGTGGGAGTGACTTCCATAGCTGGTGTAGTGGATCAAAGGCATGCCAGGATATCTTCCCTTCACGGTCCCTTTTAAAGACATACACCCATTCTTCCGCCACTCCAATTTTCTTACGCAAGGAGTAAAAGTAATTCCCAGACAAAAGGCGGTTCCATCTTCTGCAAACCATCCTGAGATTGGGGTGTTCAACTCGAGGAACTCGTATAAGGCAGGCAATAGCAAGATCATCAGGAAGGCCTGGTAAAAGTGGTTCTTGCTTCCTGGACCTTTCCTTTCTTGGGCCCCTTGACTTGCGCTTGTTTTGTTTGACTTCAGGTTGCATGCACATCTTCGCGCCAGGAACAAACTTCCTAGCATCAACAACAGTTTTAAGGCCTGTATCTAATCTGCAGTAGCAGGAGACAGACTCCACCTGGCAGCCCATGATAAAAAGAATGTTTAGAAGTAGTATTGCCAGAAAAGAATGGTATTATAAATAACGGTAAATAAACAAATAAATAAGTAAAACACCAAAATATTATTAGGAGCTTAAACTCTAGACACAAAACAATGACATGAACAATAAAACCTAAATACTACAAATGAAGCATCAGGGATGCATAGCAGCATGGATAACTTC
Organism: Saccharum hybrid cultivar R570; assembly: GCA_038087645.1. NCBI lineage: Eukaryota > Viridiplantae > Streptophyta > Magnoliopsida > Poales > Poaceae > Saccharum > Saccharum hybrid cultivar. Next base: position 7,415,433 of record JAQSUU010000005.1, on the reverse strand, counting down.
GTTTCTTTACATCTAGAATTTCTTTTTGTTCAAACTTTCAAATAAATGTCAACATCAATAATCAGCACTGTGGGGATCTCCCCCACAGTATTTGCGTCAAAAAAAACATCAATAATCAGCTCCCCAAGATGATTGCAATTGTAGGATATTTCGACTGCAGCAAAAGATTCTAAACTAGTAAACTGTGTTTCCTATAAATTACAGGTTCATATTTAATGTATCAATTTAGATTTGGGCATTAATGCATCAGTAAATCAAATGACATTTGGCACGCAAAATCATGAACAAGAGAACTATCATGTTTTCAAATTGAGTTGACACTAGTTCAACATTATGACTATATGAGGGTTAAAGGCATTACTTTGCCAAAAACAAAATATGTAAGGATATCATGAATCAGATCTCCCAAATCAAGAATATTAAAAGTAAGGAAATATCAATACATGTAAGTTCATCAACATAGGACCTGAACCAATGTCCCCAACAGGGGCTAGCTCAGTTCTGGAAATCTGCACAACTGAAAGATTATGCAGTTGGTTTGAAAAACATGGACCAATGTCCCAGGTAGACTGAACGAGTGTGGAAGCAGCTTAAAGACAACCATCAACTGAACTACTGTTGAGCTTATTCATGAAATGGTACAGGAATTCAGGAAAGGTTTGTTATCTCTGGTTTTATCAGTTAGACCAAAATCGTTATAAAACTTGTGTAGCCTTCAAATTAACAAAACATAAGCAGATAATCTGCGGAATGTTCAGAAATTAATGAACATATCACAACACTAGAGCCGGACATATGCAAAATGAAATCCCAGTTCATCAATTTGGAGCAGACAATGCACCACTACACTACTACAGCATAACGAAAGTCCATGCAATTTACGATGGTACTTAAAGATTGAACAATCACAACTAGAGAAAACAAAACTTCAGCATGCACAATATGCAAACCCATATGGTAGTCCTTACGTACTTAACAGTAATCGGCACCATCCACAAATTAGAACTGAAGCTGACTTGCTACAAGCAGTCAGGCAACACTACCATCGACGGATTCCGCGGTATAAAACAAACAAAGGCTATGGTAGATAAGACAGTTTCCCCGGTCCATTCCTAGTTTCCTACAACTACTAGCGATTCCCTCGTGGCCCTGAAGCGCAAGAACACCACAAAAAAAAACTCAGCGAACAACCCCAGCCCCAACCAAGTAGGCAAGCACCCAGATCCAGGCCGTCAACCGCAACGGGATCGACCAAAACCCTCAATCCGTACAATGAAATCCTCATTCCCGACCCCGAAAGATCGAAGCTTTCAGCCCAGAGACGGCACCTTCACCCCCAACACCCGGTCTAACAAATCCCGCCTAAAAGACGCGTCTTTGAGCGACGAACAAGAGGAAAGGGAAGGGAGGCGGAGAGGAGCGGAGCTCACCAGCGGGGCGCGGACGCGGACCCCTGCTCCGTGGGGCGGTGGCGGCCTGGACGCGGCGTCCATGGCCGGATCGGGCGGGGGTCTCTCGCCTCAGCAAAGGAGGGGCCAGCCGGTCGCCGGGAGAGGAGGAGCAGGGAAGGGAGGGAGGAGGGGGCGCTGTTGGTTTTTTTGGACAAAAACCTCGGTCTCGGTGGGATCAGGGAAAAGAGGGTGGAAATGAGAGGGGTATTTTGATCAAGTAATTGCGAGCAGTAGACAGCTCTGTGGACGCGCGTAGTCTGTCAGGTCTCACTACACCAGTCACCGGACACCGGTCGCGGTCCATGTCAACCTTTTCTTCGTCGATGGGTTTTGTGAGAGCTGGCTTTGACTTTTGCGTGTCTGACTCAAGCCGTGTTCGACATTTCGGCTGCCTTTCCATGTTTATTCATGCGGCAGTTCTACCATCGGAACGTCTCGACGCCGCGTTCACGGAGTTTTTCCGCCCTGCACGCACACCTCGCCCGTCTGCAGCATCCACGCGCTCAGATGACTTGCGTAGCACGCCGCCCTATCCGTCTCGATTCGAGGTCGTTTGCCCTGCCTTACCTGACAGGCACACCCCGCCCCGTCACGCCCCGAGCGCGCCCATCCGCCAACCCCTAGCTCGTCGCGCCTTATTCCCCGGCACCTGTGCCGTGCCACCGTCACTTCCCATGCCCATGTTGACGGTAGTTAAAGAATATCATGAACTGTTAATCTTTCTCGTATAAATGATCAAAATGGATGAATATCATAAAATAGGAGGTTTAAATTGATAGTTTCCACGAGTTTTGGTGAATTTATGTTTTTAGCAGGATTTACACAGAAAACCGCTAAGGAGGACCTAAATATCAAAAGAGATCGCGGAATAATTTCGTGCCTACTACGCAGAAATGTTCTAGAGGACACCACGCCGAGGCAGGGCACGAGACCCTGCTAGGCAGGCTGCTCGGCCTGCCACGGTGGGAAACGTCCACGAGCTTCCAGAGTCTTTCTCCACCGCCTCCTAGGATGTATCTTCACCGTACCTCAAGTCGATTTGATCTAAGAGCTCGTATTCAATCCCCAGGGCTATAAATACAGGGTTGCACCCCCTCCCTCAAGCCAAGTCAGATCCCGAGAGCTGAAAAGTCAGAAACCCTAATTCCTATCCCACCAGGATCTAGCCAGCAATCAAGAGAAGATTAGTTCTCCATAGGATTTAGTCTTGTATTAGAGATAGAGATATAGAGTGAGAGAACAATTTGAAGGAGTTCCGGCCTGTCGGTGTTTCTCTACGGCTTGTACTCTACGGGATCAAGTTCTTTTAGAGCTTGCTTTTGAGATTCTCTGGTAATCGACTTCTGATTTAAGTAAGCAATTTGTTTATATTGTTTTTTAAGTTTGTAACTCTCTTTTGAGTGCTTTGATCTTGGTAGATCCTTGATTGAAGTAGTATTCGTAGTGTAAGCGTGGTGCTTAGACTAGGGTTACTTGTGAATGCCCCCTATTTTTCGGATCGGTGGTAGATCGCGAAGGTGATTTTTATAGTTTCGTTGAGTCCTACGTAGTCCACCTCCCGTTAATAGAACTTGGTAGGCCAAATGGTGCTTGTAGGGAAGAAACTCTGATTTTGTTCTTTATGAAACATCGCCCACGATAGAACGATAGAAGACAAAGTTTATCGAGATTGGAACTAGACAGTCCTTAGTAGTCTCCTTTATACTCCATATTTTCTGACCTTAGTTGTGAAGTTGGGTTAAATTTATAGACTTAGTTATCCTCACCTACTGTTCCTTTGGGTTTGATATTAAAACTAGGATAATCTTGGTGAAGTGCTACAACAGTAGTTTTATCTGTGCGTTTGCAGATACCTTATTTTCTTGTATGCATTTAATTTATACCAATAGCCTCCTAACTCTCGAACAACATGAAACACTGTATAACATACGTATGAAACATATGTAACATACACTTGCAACATATGTGTAAAACATATGCAATATCCAGATAAAATACTTGCAATATGAAAACACTTACTGTAACATAAGAATGAAATAAGTGAAACATTTAGAACATATTATTGCAACATATGTGTTAAACATACGCAATATTGAAAGCCCTAGTTTGGTTTTGGATAATTGATGAAATCGAGGACTGACTTTGATCGAAGTGTGTGAATTAGACAAGGTGGTCCAATCCAAGTGATGGAGCAAGTTAGAGGTCTATAGTGATGAAGATGGACATAAAATGAAGATGATCAAGCTCTAATTGAAAAAAAAAGAAAGAGAAAAAAATAGGTTCAAGACAAAGGTATACTGATAGGAGCCATTTTTTGTTTTGCACTCAAGACACCATAGAGGGTGTGAGTGATTTAGGATTGATAGTAGTACTATAAAGAGAAAAAATCTTTGGCAAAATGGTTATCGAGTGTCAATAGGTGACATTGTTCTTGCATATGCATTTAGGAACCTAATGTGCTAACTTTGATCCTTATAAAATATTTTGAAAAATGCTAACACACATGCATACAAATTCTACACTTTATGGTTAGCAAGTTGGAAGCAAGGATGAAGTGGTTGTGGACTTAGAAAAATGAAAGGAGCAGAAAGTCCATGACTGGACGTCGTAGTTGGAGTGACCTGCGCGTCCGGTCATCTATAGCGTTGGCACGGTGACTGGCCGAGAGGGCAGGAGAATGACTGGACGCTGGCCAGGGCTCGACTGGTGAGTCTGGTCACTTGTTGAAAGGCTGCGTTCTCACGCGATCAGACATGCAGGGCTAGCGTCAGGTGCGTGCTGACGTTAGCCTCGGGCGAGAGCACGCAGGAGTGGTGCACTGATCGGACGCTGAGGCGCGTCAGGTCAACGTTGACCTGATGCATCCGGTCACTTTTTCCGGCTCTAGGTCGTCTCTGGAAATGATCGAACGCCGAGGGCTCCTACGTCAGGTGGTGCGAGTGGTGCGTCCGGTCGGCTGACATTCAAAGCTACGACACATGGCGGCGATCAAGAGACCGGATGCTAGGTTCGCTGCGTCCGGTCGATGCGACCGGTGCATCTGGTCGACGCGCAAAGCCCCCTCTCTTGATCCAACGGCTCTATTCGTTTGAGGGGCTCTATAAATAGTGTTTGGCTGGCTTGGGGATGACTCTCTTGGCACTTTGACATACTTGACATCTTTGTGAACCTAGGCAAACACTTTTCACTCATCTCCATCATTGATTCATCATCATAGTGAGATTGAGAGTGATTCCAAGTGCATTTGCTTGAGTGATTACATCTAATGGCACTTGGGGATCGTTGTGGCTACAGATTTCTTATTACTTTTGGTGGTTGCCACCACCAAGATGGCTTGGAGCAGCGGAGGAGCTTCGGCATATGTTGGTGATTGTTCGTGGCCGGCTCCGGTGATTGTGAGAGGTCTTGCACCTTCTTCGTTGAAGCGCCGCAAGGTAGCTCTAGTAAACTGCTCGTGTCATTGAGTTACCTCACTTGTGGGTAGATTCTTGCGGTGTTCAATTGTGTGGACGAGATTCGTGCAACACCTCTTAGCCCCCAAACCACCAAGTGTTGGTCAACATAACGGGGACTAGCGTGCCGACAAGCACGTGAACCTCGAGAGAAAAATCTTGTGTCCCTTGTGTGATTGGATTTCTCCTGGTGATTGGTTGTCTACATATTATGACTGGTTCATTCCTTGATGTGGTGGAATAATCACCTTACTCTCCATTACTTTTTTACAAACTAGTTGTAGCAAGCTCTTTAGTGTAGCTAGAATTGAGAGCTTGCTTTGTAGCTTAGTTTCATCTAGTGAAGCTCTTTAGTGTAGCCTTGTTGAGAGCTCTTAGTGAGTAGTGACATAGCCGCTTGTGTGCATAGAGATCACATCAACTAGAATTGTTGAGTCGGTGGCTTGCAACCCTTGTAGAGCTAGAGCAAGTTTGCATTTCGCCATTTGTCATACTAATCAAATTACTCTAGTGATCTTGTAGATTTTTAAATAGGCTATTCATCCCTCCTCTATCCATATTAGGACCCTTCAAACATCCAAATTAGAACGCTTGCAACATACGTCTGAAACAAATGAACATTTTGAATAAACCTCAGCAAACACTTGCAACATGTCTGTTGGCGATCCTTAACTCATATCTTACCCCGCCAACATTTGCATAGGATTCACCAAAAACTTAGTGAATAGGACTTTATACTAACGATTTCTACGAGTTTTGGTGTTTCACTCATTTTGCAGGACATATATGGAATTAGGCATATATGGGCCAAGAAATACAAAGAAACCATGGAAAGATAAAGAGGCCCACTTACTAGACAATCTGGGCCTCAACATAGCCCAAAAATCCCAACAAAGAACCCAAGAAGTGGAGGTCCAAAACCCAGTCCAAATCTATCTCGGGCTGCAGGAGCAGGCCCGGGTAAAATGGACGCCCAGGATACATCCGGACTTCGTTTTGGGCCATCCACCCGTCCACGGAAAGCTAACGAAATTATCTACGACGTCGCAAAAGATGGGTCTCAGGGGAGCCAGCCAAGGCATGGCCCACCTCCCGAGCCACCATTTTGGCCCATCTCGAGCGTGGCGGTGCATTGAATGCAGTGGACGTCGGTTCTAAGGTGCGCTGCCTGATTCTCTGTACCTAGACATAGGTGGAGGTCGGTTTGTGGAGTGATGAGGAGAATATTCCAAGGATGATCCCCCTCCTCACTCCTATAAGTAGAGGGCCTCCTCTCCCTCATTCCACACACCAGCCAAGGTAGCAAGAGCTAGAGCTCCACCTCGAAGGGCTATGCCCTTCTAGCTAGTAGAGAAAGAAAGTGAGATGTGAGGGAGAGAGCAGGGAAGAGCCGGACTTGTCAGTGTCTCCCTGAGCTTGTGCCCGAGAGCCAGGATTATCGGTGCTTCCCCAAGCTTGTACCTCTATGAGCAAGTACTTGGCTCCTTCATAGGATCTTGGCTAAGTAAGTTTTCGTGGTCCTTATAGTCTTTTATGTCTTTTGTCTAGTTGAGCTTTACCTTCTCTTGTTTACGGGTTCGTTGTCTATCCCCGTGGCGGATGCTCTAGCAAGAGGGTCCCTGATAGAGACGGATCGCCCTTCGAGCCGCTAGAGTAGTAATCAATAGCGTAGAAGTGGTGTCTAGGCTAGAGGCTACCTTCGTTTGCCTGGTGCCCCACGGTTGAGGAGTAAGCGGCAGGTGGTGATAGCCCTGTCCGTCCTTTAAACTCCCCCATGTTTGGGTACGACATAGAGCTATAGGCCGGCATCGCTTGGCAGACCAGGTGATATCCGGTGCCCAAAGTAAATGACTAGAAGTAGAGTATCGCTGTCCATAAGACCTAAGAACTATAGGAATCCATCTCTACACCCCTTTGTATCTCTACCCCTTAAGTTGTCCTTGGACGAATTAGCTAGAAGAAAGTACCTCCGTTCCCTCTGGAAAATACGATACCCTAAATACTTTCGGGTGAAAGCTACAACGGTAATTCCGTACGCTTGTGGATTCTTCCGTATTCGTTAAGAAAAACCAACAAGCTTTTTGGCACCGTTGCCGGAAAACGGTTGTTATTTTGTTTGAACCTAGTTTGTCCTCGTATCTGTATCCTTCTTATAAAAACACAAAAATAGTTTTCTTTTTATCTTTTTCCAAACATGAAGCCAACCACAAATTCAAACCCTTTTGCCTCAAAGGGAGAGTTCCAAGAGCCACCACTTTCTCCAAAACCAAACCGTTCATTTGGCTATGAACTCCACCCATGGTTAATAGCCACGGTTCGGGCATTACCCTTTTCAGGGCACAAAAACGAAAAGCCATGCCAACACCTGCTAGATTTTGAGGAAATATGTTCATGCCTGTACAGCTCATGCATGACACAAGAAACCATAAGGTGGAAATTTTTTCCCTTCTCCCTCATGGGGAAGGCGAAGCAATGGTACACATTAGCCGTGGGGAGTGCGAATGGGAACTAGGATGAACTTAAAGATAAATTTTATCTTGCATTTTTCCCCATGTCTCGTATCAGCTCTCTACCAAGGGCAATCCTTGAATTCGAGCAGTGTGAGGAGTCTATAGGTCCAGCCTAGGCCCGGTTTTCAACATTATTACATGCTAGCCTAGACTTGCCATTACCCGATGGCGTGATTTTGCGTCTCTTCTGTTTAGGACTTGACATAGATGCTGATCTATGCCTAGACATGACTATTGGAGGTAGATTTACACATAAAACCATGACAAAACAAGTAGAATTCCTTGAACACTTTATAGCCAAACACGCTTTTTTCGTCATGAACCCTAGAACCCTCTAGGAAACAGTCATGTTGAGTGTGGAGGAATCCTCATTGGGTGAATCCAACCACATACCATCCATAGATTCGACTTATGAGCCCCCACCCAAACCACGAACACCGAAGGAATGAGTAATCTATCCTTCGGAGTTCCCCATCAAATTCAAGGATCATGGCAATACCTTGAAAATCCTAAGGCACCACATGTTCCCATTGTTTCCCCCAAAATACCACCAAAGGAATGGTTAATGGAAGTGGAACGTTCTCCTGAAGCAATTCAGATTCTTTCACCTTCCACAACCATACCTTGCTCGTTAAGGGGAACAAACTTAGAATCCCTGCACAACCCCAAAGTCGGGACTAGTATCATGTCAGAATTCCTAGCGAAACACCTTTTGGGTAACATGCCGCTAGTGCCGACCAATCAACTTTTCAAAAGTCCTTTGGGACTATTCTTCGAATGTTGTAGGATTGCTAGGGCCGTGCCAGTCATAATTGACAAAACGAAGGTTCACTTAGATTTCCACATATATGCCATCCTTGAGTTCGATCTTCTCATAGGCCACCCTTTGGAAAATCTTATTCTAGAAAAACCTTATTAACTTGTCACTTGTTTTAGTAGCCACTTATTGTATGCCTACATCTCCTACATTCCTTACTATTGAAACGATCTTGATTTTCCTCGAAGGGAAAATCCACATATACGATTTATAATGTAGTAGATCACGAGAGCAATCCATCACATTATCAATTATCAGCTGACATCATAGTCATCGTATAATTACAAGTTACAACACTTTACAACACTGGTTAACACACCTATTACATCGATTAATCTAGCAAAAATGCACACACATCTTCATCAGAGTCATTGTAGCACATCGGCGGGTGAAGGCTCCTCCTTCACGGCAGTCATTAGAGTTGGCGTAGAATGTCAGCGAGCGTAGACTCCACCTTCTCAACCACACTTGAGCGTAGGCACGAGACCACCTACTCCTAATCCAAATCCTCATGGTCATCGTAGATTTCGTCCAAACCTGTCTAAAATCTATTAGTACGATTTATACTGGCCACTATCTCCCACCCTATGCTTTTGCGTACGCTTTGTGGTAAGTAGAATGTAAGGGTAGTTGAAAAGGCTTATATATGGTTGTAGGTTTCCTATGCAAGTTCAACAAGATTTTATAATAATAGTTCATCAAGTTTTAATCCATCTCATCCACACGTTCTCCCATCTCATCACACACATCTCACCACACTCTCACACTCTCTCTAGGTGGCAAGGTTGACTCCCGCTCGTACCTTGCCTCAATGGCCAAAGCCGGAAACCAACACGAAACCCGGGGGAAGGTAGAAGGACTCCTCTCTCTAATCAAGTGAAGCATAGGTCATAGGAATATCCATATCCGTGGACGTGGCTATATGTATAGATTGATCAACTCTGCAGAGCGTGTACACCTAGAAATCCACAAGATCGCCATCATCGGCGGTGCCCCGCCTAGGCTGATGCCGACTGCCTCCCAACCGGTGCGGTGCCACCCTACCACTCAGCCCTGGGCCACCTCGGAGTCCACCAAAACGCTAAGACTGTGAGACGTAGTACCGGACCCTCAAGGTCACTACGCTGTCTTAGGAGTTAGGAGGGTGTGGGCCCCCATACCCGTACCTCCCTACACTATCACCTTCCAACCTAGTAGTAGTGGCACCGTCCTAGTTAGTCGGGTAATCGTCTCCCGCCCATCAGGAGTGAGTGGTGTGCACGAAGGGTCCCATGGTTCTGGTTCTCAAGACATACCAGTCCTTAGGGGGGACCGGATATGATATCTTCTCAAGGGGATAACCAACACCCCGTGCCTCAACGGCACCTCCACCGGGGATAACCAACACCCTGTCTGCTCACACATGCACCCGCCACAGGTACCTCTCATGAGGGATGCCCAGGTCGCACCCCTCCGGCATGACTTGCCCCAAAGACTCGTCGTAGGATCATGTTCGATCGACTCAACCCTCACCACACACCCAAGACGCATGCCAAGATCTCCCCAAGTTTATTATCCAGTTTTTACCAAGTTATCGGCACCACGTGCCTTATCCACTCACATTATCCCTTCACCAAGCATCACATCACAGGTATAATGCATAGTGAAAGTAAAGCAGTAAGTAGTATGCAAGCGTCTAGCCTAACAGCGGGTGTGCAAGGGAATAGGTTGCGACAAGGTAATGGCTTACAAGTAATCTACCATGCAACCTATCACAGTTCATTTGCATAAAAGTGAAGCACTAGAATCTACATGTAGCATGTCTAATAGGTTCTACAAGGTTGGGTGGGATGTGGAACACCTGTTGAATGTCAACTCTGAGATCCTCAGTGTACTTGTAGTTGCTCTCCATGGTCCTTCCTCCATCTGCATGCCCTTCCTCCAATGGTCCTGAACCGATCATGGCTATCCTTGACGCAACTACCTCGATACAGCGACAAGCAAAAGAGCAATCAGGCCACTAGACCTAGAAAGACTGCGAAAAGAGAGGCAACAAGGCATAGAAAGAACAACTACACCGAAAGAACGCAAAAGGAAGAACGATTTAGCCCTCTCGGCGGATGTCCGATCCCTGGGCCAAAGAACAGGAGTGGTGATTTGCTAAGTACAAGCTTAAGCCTTAGCCTAGCCAGTACTTCCTGGGTCGATCGTGTCGACCTGTACGGCTTAATGGAAATGGCATAGGCCTTAGCTCATCCTAAGCAAACACCACGGCTTGCGGCTTTCGATCCAATCGTCATGGAGACTGACGAGAACTAAAAGGACTACAAGCAAGAGAAGTTCCATTCTTTCTCAATCCATATGCCATTATAATCGACGAGAACCAAGAGAGGGTGGAACGGGAAGAGAAGAGAAGAGAGGTGGTCTACTTCCAATACACACGCCATGGCAAGAGACGGGGCATCGAAAGAAGAGACAAGCAAAAAAACACGAGTGCCCAAACGACTTGTAGGGTACCATGACCTAGGTGCACTAAATGCACTAGGACATCCCTAGGGTTCTTTGCGGTGCGGTTGTCACTGCAAGAACCAAAGAGACGCTATGGTCTAGAAGGTACAAGCATACAAGGGCTCGAGCACGGAAGAGCCAAAAGACGGTAGGAGACACAAGGTTCATCTTCCTTTAATCCACTCACCATTGTAACAATGGGGATTGAAGGAATGGAATCAAATGAGCAACAAACACCAAACAAGTCAAGAGCTCAATCCATATCTTACTAGATCGATGGGGATTGAGAGCAAGAGAGGAAGAAGAAAGAATGGAACCTGCACTCCTTCGACCGACTCGTCATGGAACAGACAACGGTTGGAAGAAGAGGTATGGTCCCACGATCCGAACCCACTTGTAGGGCACCACAACCGTGCAACTAAATGGCACAAGGCTATTCCTATGGATCATAGTGATGCGATTATCATCGCTAGACCCAAAGGAACACCATGGTCAAAGTGGTACGAGCATACGAGTTGGTTAGGATAAAACAAGCGAACAAAAGAGGTAGAGCCCGGTGGTCATGGTGAGGTGAACCCGCGGCCACAAGCTGTACCTACACGAGTTGGCTTCCGCTCGTACCACAATTGTCATCCCCTAACTCATATCCCACTAGATTAGGTCTCACAGGGCTCGAATGGTGCGGATGAGAACCGCATCGATAATGACATCAAGTCCATGGTGACTGCATCCAAGGAATGTAGGTAGGAGCTCTCGATCATGGCACCACGAAGTCAACAAAACACAGGGGAACGAGTTATGCTCGGCACCACGGCCACGGTGGGATAAACCCACGACCGAGATGGACGAACACAATGCTTCCCAACTGGCTCGAAGGCACGGTTGTTGACGGTTCTTAAGTATCAATTTTAATTATCCAATAAATAAGGAAAAGGACCTATATGCAAGCAACACCTAGAATTAGGGTTTGATCTAACAGAATTCCATGAGTTTTGTTGTTTATCTGTTTCTGCAGGGGGTTATCAGGAAATACAAAGGAAAGGCCCACACGTCGGAATTACATAGAGATATTAACGTGTTCACCGATTTTCTATCATCTAGAAGACTCCAGAAGCCACGGGATCGAACGGGAGGCCGAACGGGCCCGGGACCAGGGCGCCCGCCCTGGACCCTGGGGCGCCCGCCCTAGGTCTGCAACCAATCAGGATGAGTCTCGCGGATTATGCCCCACCGACCTAAAGGATCAAGGAAAACCGTGCGATTAATGTCGGTTTGATCCGGCGGCCCAGGTTCACTTGAAGGGACTATATAAGCAGGACCCCTGGCCCCTAGAGAGGAGAATCCAAGTCCATTATTTTCATATTTTCCAGAGAGGATTCAGAGAGAGAGGTTCCCTTAGGGTTCCCACCTCATTAGGGCTTAGCATCCAATGTGAGATTAGACTTAGTTCTTCTAGATTGAGAGAGATAGAGTGGAGGTATAGATCGAAGGAAGCCCGGCCTGTCGGTGACTACTTCGAGGTTGTACCTGCAGGATCAAGTTCTCCTAACCCGAGGCTTGCTCCTAGGATTCTTCAGTATTTCGACTTCTAAATTCTAGTAAGTTTTTTGTTTTATTGTTCTTTGGTTTATGAGTTTACTTTAATCTCTTCGCGTAGAGTTTAGAGTAATCATCTCTAGCGTAAACGAGGTGTTTGGGCTAGGATACTCATAGATATCCCCTGTCTAGCCGGACCGTGGTAGTAGCGAGGAACGTGACATTTCCGTAGCTACCTTTGTATTCCATATCCCGTTAGCAGGATCGATAGGGTTTATAGGTGCGGGTCGAACATCCTTTGAGGTGTCTAGATTCCGTGAGCCTCCCCAATAGAGCAGTAGATCATCCTTACCAAGGTTAGAACGAGAGTGCAGTTGCAGTCTTCTCTGTACATCGCTCACATCAAATCACAGTGGTTGTAGCCTAAAGGTTAGTAGTAATAGATTTGGTTAGTCAGATGCACGCTTTCTCCTAGTGGTAAAAAATAAATACGATACTCTGGATAACATCCCGGGTGAAGTGCTCACCGATATCCGTGCGCTTGCGGATCATTTCCTAATTGCGTTACCAAATATCAACAAGCATTTCTGGCGCCGTTGCCGGGGAGAAAGACGGTTTGCTGAGATAACCTTGAATCTTACTACTAGCTTGTACCTATACTTTTATCTTTCTTTATCTTTTTATTCCTTATCTTTTCTTTATTCTTACCTTATGGAGAACCAAGATTCTAAATCAATCTATCAATTTGCAACACCTTCGGAAACTGACCTTTTACCATGGGAGTCATCACAGCCTATCCAAACATCCTAGTATGGGTTAAGTTCAAGGTTAATTGCCATGATTGAGAACCTATCCTTTTCGGGAAAGGAAGACGAAAATCCTTACCTTCATATTAGAGATTTTGAGCAAACATGCGATTGTCTTCGCATTGAAGGCATTTCTGATAAGACTTTACGTTGGAAGCTTTTTCCTTTTTCCTTAAGAGGAGAAGCTAGACGATGGTATAGTCAGAAGGTAAGTCAACAACGAGGTGAATGGGGAGTCTTACGAGCCAACTTCTATTTAGATTTTTATTCCCTCGATCGTAACGCCGACCTTAGACTCGAAGTTCTATCTTTTAAACAAAAAGAAAATGAAACTTTGGGAAAATCCTGGAAACGTTTTTCTGATCTTTTAGAATCTGGTCCAAAACTCAATATTGAAGACCCTATTCTCCTTTTTCATTTCTTTCGAGGTCTTCAGAAAGATCATAAACAAATGCTACATACAATGTCTAGAGGTTCTTTCTTTCGTATCCCTACTGATGAAGCTAGAGCGATCCTAGATAGAATCCTAGAAGCTGAGATGGATAATACCCTCCATGATGAAACCTACGAAGCCGAAGTAGACACTCTGCCGAATTCTTCACCTACTTCAGCTATCCCAAGTTTTGAGCCACAAAAGGAAGAAATTCCACCACCTGATTTCATGCTGGATATAGAATCCGATCTTTTTACCGATTTTGGAAACATTTCAAACTACCATTCTATAGACAAACCCCAAAGCGGCCATTATAGCATTTGTTTACCAAGTGAATTGAGAGAGCTTATCTCAGTCATGAGTAGCGAATGGTTGGAGTCAGAGCTTTCCTCTGAAGTGATCCGTTTGGATACACCTCCTATCACTATACGTTGTGCTTATGATTCTGATCAATTTGATGCTCTCTATAATCCTGTTGTGGGGATCAATATCATGTCTGAAGCTTTTGCACTTAAATTATTTGGAAAATTAATTTTAACCCCCACAACAAAGTTCATGAAGGAATCTTCGGGACGATTAGTCCCCAGTCTTGGAATTATGAATGTCCTACCCTTTATGGTAGAAGGCTCCATGATTCATTTGAACTTTTATATCTTTGATACATGGGACTTCGACCTGTTGAGAGGACAACCATTTAGAAGACTCCTTTATGAAGGTCAAACTGGAAAGCTACACATTTCTTTTGGAAATGATTTTAAATTCCCTATGACAATTTCTCACTCCTTGAATAATAAGATCGAGTCATCTCTTTTGCCTGATCCTATGGAAGAGGTAAAAGCTGCGTCTCTAGAGCTTTTAAATGAATCAGACTTAGAAGAAGAAGCCCCTTTCTTCATAGAAGAGGAAGCTAAACCTTCTGAACCTGAACCTTTAGATGAGTTTGCAGAAACACCCAGACCTCCTATAGAGCTTAAAACTTTACCACCTGGTCTTATCTATGCTTTCCTAAACAATAATCCAGAGTTTCCTGTGATCATTAGTAATAAACTCACTCAGGAACAAACCCTGCGATTAATGACCGTTTTAAAAAAACATCACTCAGTCTTTGGCTACTCACTCCAAGATCTTACAGGAATCAGTCCTATGATTTGCACCCATCGCATTCCGACAGATCCTTCTGTTTCACCTTCTTGGGAACCCCAACGTAGACTCAACAACGCGATGAGAGAAGTAGTTAAAAAGGAAGTTATAAAGTTGCTGCATGCAGGGATTATATATCATGTGCCGCATAGTGAGTGGGTGAGCCCTGTTCAAGTTGTGCCTAAAAAGGGAGGCATGACTGTTGTTACAAATGAGAAGAACGAGCTAATTCTGCAACGCACCGTCACAGGGTGGCGGATGTGCATTGACTATAGAAAACTGAATAAAGCCACAAAAAAGGATCACTTTCCTTTACCTTTTATAGATGAGATGTTAGAGCGGTTAGCGAACCATTCGTTCTTCTGTTTCTTAGATGGATATTCAGGGTACCACCAGATCCCGATCCATCCTGATGATCAAAGCAAAACCACTTTTACCTGTCCATACGGAACTTATGCTTATCGTAGAATGTCTTTTGGGCTATGTAATGCACCAGCTTCTTTTCAAAGATGCATGATGTCTATATTTTCTGATATGATTGAAGAGATTATGGAAGTTTTCATGGATGATTTTTCTGTTTATGGAAAAACTTTTGATAATTGTCTTGAAAACTTAGACAAGGTTTTGCAAAGATGCAAAGAAAAGCACTTAGTCCTTAACTAGGAAAAATGTCATTTTATGGTTAGGGAAGGAATAGTGCTAGGACACCTAGTGTCTGAAAGAGGTATTGAGGTAGATAAAGCTAAAATTAAAGTAATAGAACAACTACCTCCACCTGTGAATATAAAAGGAATTCGAAGCTTTCTTGGCCATGCTGGTTTTTATCGCAGATTCATAAAAGATTTTTCATTTATTGCTAGACCACTCACTCTTTTGCTAGCCAAGGATGCTCCTTTCGAATTTGATGATGCATGTTTAAAAGCTTTTGAATTATTAAAGAATGCACTCATCTCTACACCAATCATTCAACCCCCTGATTGGTCGTTGCCTTTTGAAATTATGTGTGATGCTAGTGATTATGCTGTGGGGGCAGTTTTGGGGCAAACAAAAGACAAGAAGCATCATGCAATTGCTTACGCCAGTAAAACTTTGACAGGAGCTCAACTTAATTATGCAACCACTGAAAAAGAGCTTCTGGCTGTTGTCTTTGCCATTGATAAATTTAGATCTTACTTAGTAGGAGCTAAAATAATTGTTTACACTGATCATGCTGCATTAAAATATTTTCTCACTAAAAAAGATGCTAAACCTCGCCTAATTAGATGGATCTTGTTACTCCAAGAATTTGACTTAGAAATAAAAGATAAAAAGGGAGTAGAAAATTCTGTTGCTAATCACTTGTCTAGAATGCACTTTAAGGATCCACAGGAAACACCCATTAATGATTCACTCCGGGATGACATGCTCTATGGAATCAACAGGTCTAACCCCTGGTATGCAGATATTGTTAATTTTATGGTTTCAGGGTATGTACCACCAGGAGCGAACAAGAAGAAGCTTATTCAAGAAAGTCGTTCACACTTATGGGATGAGCCATACCTCTTCCGAGTATGCGCTGATGGCTTACTCAGAAGGTGTGTGACCACTGAGGAAGGGTGGAAGATCATCGACAGATGCCATTCATCACCATACGGAGGTCATTATGGAGCATTCCGTACACATTCAAAGATCTGGCAATGTGGATTCTATTGGCCTACAATGTATGAAGACACAAGGCAATATATCAGAAGATGTGGGCCATGTCAAAGGCATGGAAACATAAATACAAGAGATGCTATGCCACTCACCAACAACCTTCAGATTGAGCTCTTTGATGTTTGGGGAATAGACTACATGGGTCCATTTCCTTCATCAAAGAAGTGTGAATTCATCTTGGTGGCAGTTGACTAGGTCTCCAAGTGGGTAGAAGCACTACCTTGCAAGCGTGCCGACAATATTAATTCAAAGAGGATGTTTGAAGAGATTATATTTCCAAGATTTGGAGTCCCTAGGGTGGTGATAAGTGATGGGGGATCACACTTCATCGACAAACGCTTTGAGCATTATCTAGCAAAACATGGAATCCGTTACAACGTTGCTACCCCATATCATCCTCAGACAAGTGGCCAAGCAGAGACTTCCAACAAGCAAATCAAGAACATTCTTCAGAAAACAGTAAATGAGATGGGAACAGCATGGAAGGAAAAGTTACCCGATGCACTCTGGGCATACCGGACAGCATACAAGACCCCAATTGGAATGACCCCATACCAATTGGTGTACGGGAAGACTTGCCACTTGCCTGTTGAACTAGAGTTCAAAGCACACTGGGCCATAAGAAGATGGAATATGGACCTAGATGTTGCTGGAGATCATAGAAGAATGCAACTATCAGAATTGGAAGAATGGCGAGAGAAAGCAAATCACAATTCGAAGATCTACAAAGAAAGAGTCAAAAGATGGCATGACAAGAGGATCAAGAAGAAGGAGTTCTCACCCGGAGATAAGGTATTACTTTTTAATTCCAGGGTGAAGCTTTTCGGGCATGGAAAACTCCGGAGTAAATGGGAAGGACCATACAAGGTAGTCAATTCATCATCCCATGGAGCTATTACACTTCAAAACGACGAAGGTACGTTATTCAAGGTAAATGGTCAACGTCTTAAATTATTTTTAGAACCCAATAAGGAATTAGAAGAAATAGACGTGATCCATTTTTACCTTCCGATGGAGAATTAAAGCCCGACCTTTTTAATCTGACGTTTTTGGGCCACGTATATATTTTTCGGGATAAAAATACTTCTAGAAACACGCTCGAGCAAGCGGGCCCGCAGAGGAGGCAGGCCCAGGGCGGGCGCCCTGAGGATGAGGGCGGGCACCCTGCCCTGGTGTCCCCTCGGCCCCGGCCTCTTCCGACGTGCTTTCCTCATCTATGGTTATCCAGAAAATTCTGCGAATGGGTTGTTACGCATGCCCGGCAGCGGGATGGATCTATGGAAACCCTAGAGGCACTTTTTGACCCCTATATAAACAGACCCCTGACGTCAGCTTTCAACACCAATTCATTCAATCCTTCTCTCCTCCTCAATTAGAGCTTGTCTAGTTCCTTGCTTCTCCAATGGCCGACAAGACCCACCGCAACTGGGAGATCGTCCCTTACGACCTCAACCGCAAGCCCAAGGATGACCCCGACGCCTACGCTCTCGTCCCGGCCAACACAGAGCGACAGCTAGCAGCCCCACCATCAAACCAGCGCAGCTCAATCTCATCCTACTACGCCCAACCAGTTCTTACTGCACCACCGCAGCCCCTTCTTCTCAAGGGACCGTCGTCCAAGCAAGAAGCCATCGTCAAGGTACCAGCCGGCACGAAAATCCTGCCACCTAAACCCACTGAGCGGGTTGTAGGCATCAAGACCAACCAGAGCAGCGAGATCAGCAGCGTCCACTACACTACGGAGAAGGAGAGGCCCCGCTTCGAAGGAGTTAGAACAGCAAAAGTTCGCTTCATCCCACCAAAGGAAGCTCCTAAGCACACTCTCAATTCGTTTGAGACACCACCGAAGCGCCGCAGGACCATAGCAGATGTAGATGAGGACATCAGGACAGCAAATAGACATATTATGGAACTTCAGTCCACAGTTAGCTCCCTTAGTAGGCAGGTCTCCAACCTGAACACTACTGTGCTCGCGCTTAAACGTGACCTTTCTGATGCCCTTGCTAGGATCAGGGATTTAGAGCAACACTGAGCTATCTAGATTAGACCTTGAGGCAGTGTGTCTTAGTCTTCATCATTAGATTCAATTAGATTCAATTCAGTTTAGATTAGTTCGCTTCATTAGTCAGTGTAATAAATGCCTCAAGACAAATAAAGATTATTATTATTATGCCTCGTGTATCTCCACTTTATTTTTATGCAAGAAAGCAGGAAACAAGTATGGGGGAATCCCCCCGACATGGTAAATGCACTTCGATTGCACCACTCCACGATTCAGGTACATACTCTACATGCTTTATTTACATATATACAAATATATATTGGGCTGTGTAGAATATTATTCCTAACATGATAATTTAAAAAGACAAAAATATTTTTAATCATGATCAATCTCACTCTGTGATATTTCTGAAAACCTGCATTTATTGAAAATCATTTTAAAAACCATGTGTTACTCAAGTCATTGTGGAATGTGAGATGGTAGAATATGAGTATCTTATTCTTGAAATCTTTGTCGCTTGGAGATTTTCTTTTCAAAAACTTCAAAAATATAGCTACCATCCTCAATATTTTATATGACTGATAAACCTAAAAATATTAATTTGCTTTGTATTGAGTTTGTGCAAAACGAGTTAGACCCTTGTTGAGAGATTTATCATGCTCCCAAGATCAAGACATTTTTATTCAGAAAGATTCACTCTTCCGAAGTATTATTGCATTAGAGGCATGGGCTATGCAAAAATATATTTCGAGGAAATAAAAAGGAGCAAGTGCTCGACAACCTCGCAGAAAAATGGACAAGTGTACGGAAGTAGAATTAGGGGTACCTCAGTATCCACCTGAAAAAAATGAGATGATAAAAATATATATGGTAAAAAGAAAATGATAGCCCATGGTCCCTCTAATAAGCAATATGCCAGTAAGAGTTGACAAGTTTTAATTTTCAAAGTCTTTGATCTAAGAGTATGGCATTCCTCTCCTCGGATCCCGTTTTGACCCAGGCAATATATGCAAAGTAAGTATGCTTGAGAATTTCTACAAATTAAAACAGCCTCAGTGAGATATACAAAAGATAAATGAGTGATCTGAGAGCCCCTATGAGGATAAAGGTATGCTAAGTTTTCTATTCAAAAATATATAAAAAACTCCAAGTGACAGGGTTGAGAAGAAGAAAGGATCTCTACTTCAACCATATATTTCCCTGACTACAGTGCACAGTGGACATTCACAACACCCTGCAGGTATAAAAAGAATGCTTTACAATGTTTCAACCCCAGTTATTTTTCTGAACCATCCTTTTCTCGAGGACGAGTAAAAGCCTAAGTATGGGGGTGTTTGTTGACGGTTCTTAAGTATCAATTTTAATTATCCAATAAATAAGGAAAAGGACCTATATGCAAGCAACACCTAGAATTAGGGTTTGATCTAACAGAATTCCACGAGTTTTGTTGTTTATCTGTTTCTGCAGGGGGTTATCAGGAAATACAAAGGAAAGGCCCACATGTCAGAATTACATAGAGATATTAACGTGTTCACCGATTTTCTATCATCTAGAAGACTCCAGAAGCCACGGGATCGAACGGGAGGCCGAACGGGCCCGGGACCAGGGCGCCCGCCCTGGACCCTGGGGCGCCCGCCCTAGGTCTGCAACCAATCAGGATGAGTCTCGCGGATTATGCCCCACCGACCTAAAGGATCAAGGAAAACCGTGCGATTAATGTTGGTTTGATCCGACGGCCCAGGTTCACTTGAAGGGACTATATAAGCAGGACCCCTGGCCCCTGGAGAGGAGAATCCAAGTCCATTATTTTCATATTTTCCAGAGAGGATTCAGAGAGAGAGGTTCCCTTAGGGTTCCCACCTCATTAGGGCTTAGCATCCAATGTGAGATTAGACTTAGTTCTTCTAGATTGAGAGAGATAGAGTGGAGGTATAGATCAAAGGAAGCCCGGCCTGTCGGTGATTACTTCGAGGTTGTACCTGCAGGATCAAGTTCTCCTAACCCGAGGCTTGCTCCTAGGATTCTTCAGTATTTCGACTTCTAAATTCTAGTAAGTTCTTTGTTTTATTGTTCTTTGGTTTATGAGTTTACTTTAATCTCTTCGCGTAGAGTTTACAGAAATCATCTCTAGCGTAAACGAGGTGTTTGGGCTAGGATACTCATAGATATCCCCTGTCTAGCCGGACCGTGGTAGTAGCGAGAAACGTGACATTTCCGTAGCTACCTTTGTATTCCATATCCCGTTAGCAGGATCGATAGGGTTTATAGGTGCGGGTCGAACATCCTTTGAGGTGTCTAGATTCCGTGAGCCTCCCCAATAGAGCAGTAGATCATCCTTACCAAGGTTAGAACGAGAGTGCAGTTGCAGTCTTCTCTATACATTGCTCACATCAAATCACAGTGGTTGTAGCCTAAAGGTTAGTAGTAATAGATTTGGTTAGTCAGATGCACGCTTTCTCCTAGTGGTAAAAAAATAAATACGATACTCTGGATAACATCCCAGGTGAAGTGCTCACCGATATTTGTGCGCTTGCGGATCATTTCCTAATTGCGTTACCAAATATCAACAACGGTCCATAGAAGACACACGAACAACCCACAAAGGACCACAAGGCACAACAACGAACCACGACTCGACAACTGACCACACACAATGCAACGTGGAGTAGCACTTCTCCATAGCAATCACAAGAAGATAGACCGGCGGTGAAGGCACGGCACAGACATAGAATAGATAAAGATCATGATCATGTATAGACAATGGGTATTGATAGATCAAGTAACAATGTAGATAAATGATATTGATGATCAATGTCAACAGTATGAAGAGAACATGGAAATGAAAGGCAAGGGTCTTGTCGACGTCGCATACGGCGTCGACTAGGTTCGAGGGGTCAACCTTGACGAAGGCGGGGAGGTGGAGGGCTGTTGCGGCTTGTCCCAGAACATGGCAGCAGGCGACCAAGAGACGACGGGGCACCAGTGTTGAAGAACGGGGAAGCCACACCAAGAGAAATGAGGCATAGCCTCCCTGCAAGGCAAAGATTCACGGCACGAAGGCCGGACACAAGGATGGACATGGCAAGGTGGTGCTGTTGTCCGTTCCGCCGAGGGTGGAGGGGGCGATGGCCATGCCTTTCGACAGTGGCTTCTCCGCTGTGGTGAAAACCATGGCACAAGGGCAGGCTCAGGTGTCAACATAGTAGGAAGGGCAAGGTTAGGGGCTTTGGGTGCTAGGGCTCACCACGGACAGCAGTTGGGCGCTGCAAGGGTGGCGCTGTCCCCATTCTAGGCCGTGCTCTGCAGCTCGGCGGGGAAGAGGAAGCCAGCGACGAGGTGGAGCACGAGCCAAAGACGGTGCTGCTCCTACCCGTGGCTCGGTGCAGCTATCGGCGCAGTCGAAGCAGAGCAGGCCGGCTCGTGGTCGTCGTCGCTCCTACTCCATGCGGTTGCAAAGGATGCCACCGTGGTGAGCCCACGGTGAGGCAGGGCATGACGGCAAGGCGCTCTGGTGGAATGGCCAGCTCGAAGACAGGTGGTCGTGGCTACGTGGACGTCGTGGGGTCCTCGGGCTCAGCCTATGGTGGTTGTCGCGCACTCGCTGGCGGAGACATGGCCATGGACGACGTCGAGGACAATGCGAACACAGAGGCGAGATGGTGCTCGTGAACGAGAGGCAGACATGCGGTGGTGGACGGGCTCGACGCGGCCATGAGCTTCGAGCGACGTGGCGAGGCCGGCGTCATGGCCACATATGTTGGCGTGACGCTGAAAGGTCCAAATAGGCTAGAGGGGGTGAATAGCCTAATTAAAACTTCTATAAGATTTACTTAACCACAAGTGTTAGTACAAAAGGTGGCAAAGCAAAATGCACTAGCTCTAACTAATTAAGCAAGCCACCTACACAAGTCTAGTACAAGGCTATCCACTAAACACAACAACAACTACAAGCTAGAAACAAGGAGTAACGCGAGAGAAGAGCTTTGAGATTATACCGCCGTGTAGAGATGAGAAGAACCAATCAATCAATTACACAAGAGAAATCCTCGGCAAGAGAACGACACAAGAATTTATCCCGAGGTTCACTTGCTTCCCGGCAAGCTACTCCCAGTTGTGGTGATACACCCACTTGTCGGTTCGTGAGCTAATCGACTATCAAGAGTCGAGCCCTCGGCGGTGCCGCACAACCACACACAAGATGGGGATCCTCCAAGCCACGAGCTCCACTAGAGTATCTAATTCGTGAACTCCCACGGGGAAGGATCAAGAACCCCTTACAACACTTGCTGAGGCTCCAACAATCTCCAATTGCGAGCTCAATCACCTCTGCTGCTTCAAGCTGTCTACCGCATCGGGAAACACGGAAGAGTAACAAGAAATCCACAGCAACTCGAAGATCAAGTGCCTCTAGAATGCAACTCTCAAGTAATGCACTTGAATCTCACTCAATCTCACTCAAGATGTGCAACCAAGCAAAGAGATGAGTGGAGGGGTTGTTCTCTAGCTCAAAGGATGTCTCAAGATCTCAAAATGTGCTAGGGAGAACTCCCCCAAACCTGGCCACCGTCTATTTATAGCGAAGGGATAAGCAACTAGCCATTATAAGACGTCATAGAGAAAAATGTGATGACCGGACGCACCGGTCAGGATGACTGGACGCGTCCTGTCACTACAGGACAAACAGTAACAGCGTGCGTCAGAGAGAGTCATTGCCATGACCGGACGCGCTTCACCGTTTGACCGAACGCGCTGCACCCGGCGTCCGATCAGAGTCCAGAGAGCTCCCCGCGCGATCGGACGCGTCCGATCGCATGTGACCGGATGCGCCGCGCGTCCGATCAGCTCCACACCACGCTCTGCTCCTCTGGGTGCCCGACCGGACGCTCCGGTCCCGAGGACCCTCGGACGCGCTGGTCACGCGCCTTTCCTCTACGCCGAGGTGAACTGACCGGACACGCTGGTCAAGCCAGACCAGCGTCCGGTCACAAACCCTAGGCGCGCTGTGCCTCTGCCCTTGACTTGAGCTGACCGGACGCGCAGGTCCACCCTGGACCACGTCTGGTCCAGCGTCCGGTCACTGTTTTTTAGTGAGAAACACACCGGACTTACGCCTCCGTTTCTCCGCCTCCGGCGCAGTAGAAAATAGGCGTTTCACTTCCTCAAAAAGCGCCGAATCCCGCCTCGCAAGCTCGGTGGGAGGGAGAGAGGAACCTAAACCCTTCTCTACCGCTCAAACTCCACCGCCTTCGCAAATGTGCTAACACCACCAAGTGTACACCACCATATGCATGTGTGTTAGCATTTCACAAACATTTTTCAAGGCGTTATGTTAGCTCTCTACTAGATCCTAATGCATATGCTCAAGACATTGATTTAGTGGCACTTGATTCCCGAGCTAACCGTGATTGCCCCTCTTGATAGTCGGCTATGTATCATAAACCCGGTCAATCACTTCTCTACTCATCTTAGACCAGCAAAAGGAAAACCCTATGGTTCTACCTTTGCCTTGCGCTTTTAGATCCTTCTCCTCCACTTGATTATCAAGTCCATCATTTTATGTGCATTACTTCATGATCTTGCTCATCATTTCATGCACCAAATCATGTGGTCTTGTGGCCATCTCTCCATGCCATTTCCACCTCCATCACATGTTTCTTATGCCTAGCTTAATCACACTTGATCACATAACATTAGCAACTTTGGTGTCACTCAATTTCCAAAACCAAACTTGGGCTTTCAATCTCCCCCTTTTTGGTAATTGATGACAACCACCACAAAGATATGAAATGAAATCAATTTTCAATTTCGATAGTATTAGCTCCCCTTACATATGTGCTTCCATGAGTTTGGTTCAATTGTGCACATATGTATGGATTTGAATTTTGGGAGAGTTACTACTATCAAATTGACGCTAAGGTATATAGAATGGACCTTTGAAGCGTGATACCAATCGGAGTTGCCTTTATATGCCATCCTTAGCATCGATGTAGCTAGACACCACTTGTAATACATCACTTGTAAAGATCACAAACACTAAAATACCTCGTGAGATCAACATTATAAGCAAAGGTGTCTAGATACCACTTGTAAAGCTACTCTCAACAAATCATCATTTAAGTTCTATTTCTAGCATACACCATACAATCATGAATATGAATTTAAGCTTTGCAATGCAACAATTCGTCATGTTAATGCACATACAAATGCAACAAATAATTCATGAGCTTGCTCCCGCTACTAGTGTGCTCAATTTTAATTGATCCCTTTCCAATGTCATATCTTTTGCTTTCTCCAACCCTTACTATATCTTTCTCCCCCTTAATATACCTTTGTGAATTACTTCTCCCCCTTTGCAACTTAACTTTTTATCTTTGTGACTTTTCTCTCCCCCTTTGTCAACAATCACCAAAAAGGTGCCAGTTTTAGTGAGAATTAAGTCAATCAATATGAGGGAGTCCAAATTATGGTTCAATCTAGATCACTTGCCTAGAATATGTAATTCAGTTTGATCCAAGGACAAGTTTCTTCACACCTCATAAAGTATAAGGGTTATCTTGACCATGTTGAATTACACATCATGAGCTCATTTTCTAGATTCAACACTAGGTTTGCAAGCTCACAAACATGTCATATGCTACCACTAGATCAAACAAACATAGAAGCAATAGTGGTACCATATATACATCGAAATCATTTGATTTTCATGAATGGGCCTATTTGTCATGCAAATATGTCTATATGTTCTAACCATGTCCTTAGCAAAGTATGAATGATATGCCAAACAACTTTACCTTACATTGTCGAAGGGGAGGCATGTCATATAAGAATGTGGGGGTGCACTCATTTCAAGTTGGAGATGTCAAGTATGTTCAATTCATTCTTCAACTTGTAAAATCTTTTCTCATCAAGTGGCTTTGTGAATATGTCGGCTAATTGATCTTCGGTGCCAATGCTTTCAATGCTAATATCACCCTTTTGTTGATGGTCTCTTATGAAGTGATGCCTTATGTCAATGTGCTTCGTTCTTGAATATTGAACCGGATTTTGTGTCATCTTGATAGCACTCTCATTATCACAAAACAATGGCACATTCTTAAATTTGATTCCAAAGTCATTCAAGGTGGCCTTCATCCAAAGCAATTGTGCACAACAACTACCAGCACTAATGTATTCGGCCTCGGCTGTAGATAGTGCAATACTATTTTGTTTCTTTGATGACCATGAAACAAGAGACCTTCCAAGCAATTGACAAGTGCCACTTGTACTCATTCTATCAATCTTGCATCCACCATAGTCAGAGTCTGAATATCCAATCAACTCAAAATTAGACCCCTTTAAAAACCATAATCCAACATCATGAGTGCCCTTAAGATATCTCAATATCCTTTTGGTTGCTTTCAAGTGACTTTCTCTAGGTGAAGCTTGATATCTTGCACACTTGCACACACTAAACATCACATCCGGCCTAGAAGCGGTGACATAGAGCAAACTTCTAATCATAGACTAGTATTGCTTTTGATCTACCATGTTTCCACTAGCATCAATACCCAATTGATCATTAGTGCCCATTGGTGTACTCATTGGCTTAGCATCTTGCAATCCAAACTTCTTGATCATGTCCTTGATGTACTTCCCTTGACTTACAAAAGTGTCATTCTTCATTTGCTTGATTTGAAGTCCAAGAAAGTAACTAAGCTCTCCAATCATAGACATCTCAAACTCATTAGCCATCATTTTTTTCAAACTCTTCACAAAAGTCTTGATTTGTTGATCCAAAAATAATATCATCAACATAGATTTGTAACACAAACAAGTCATTTCCAAGCTTCTTAGTGAAGAGAGTGGTGTCAACCTTTTCCATCTTGAACCCTTTAGAGAGAAGAAAGTCCCTCAATCTCTCATACCATGCTCTAGGTGCTTGCTTCAAACCATACAATGCCTTCTTTAGCTTGAAAACATGGTCAGATTTCTTGTCATCTTCAAAACCGGGAGGTTGCTCAACATAAACTTCTTCATTGATGTAGCCATTGAGAAATGCACTTTTGACATCCATTTGATAGAGCTTGATGTTGTGTGCACAAGCATATGCTAATAAGATTCTAGTTGCCTCCAATCTTGCAACCGGTGCATATGTCTCACCAAAGTCAAGACCTTCAACTTGTGTGTAACCTTGTGCTACCAATCTTGCTTTGTTTCTCACAACTACACCATCTTGATCTTGCTTGTTTCTAAAGACCCACTTAGTACCAATCACATTGTAGTTCTTTGGCCTTTCAACAAGTTCCCAAACTTGATTTCTAGTGAAGTTGTTTAGCTCTTCATGCATGGCATTTACCCAATTAGAATCTTTCAATGCATCTTCTATTTTCTTAGGTTCTTCAAGTAACACAAATGAGTAGTGCTCACAAAAAGATGCTAGCCTTGATCTAGTTTGAACACCACTTTGAATTCCACCAATGATTTAATCCAATGGATGATCTCTTGCAATATTGGTAGGTTGGAGTATTGGGAGTTTGTTGCTTCCACTAGCTTGACCTTAATCTTGAGCTTCATCATGAGAACCACTAGAGCTTGCTTGATTTGTATCAATTTGCATACTTTGGTTGATCACATGAGTATCATCATCATCATCAACTTGCTTTGGCCTAACATCACCAATGTCAATGTTCTTCATTGCATTTGATAATTGATCTCCTCTCACATCATCAAGGTTTTGAGCTTCATTTTGACACCCTTGGGTTTTATCAAACTCAACATCATGAACTTCTTCCAAGGTTCCATTTGTGAGATTCCAAACTCTATATGCTTTGCTTATGGTAGAATAACCAAGTAAGAACCTTCATCACATTTCTTTTCAAACTTGCTCAATCTAGTGCCTTTCTTAAGAATATAGCATTTGCAACCAAACACTCTAAAGTATGTAATGTTGGGCTTTCTTCCATTCAATATCTCATATGGTGTCTTCCCAAGCTTTTCATGGCAATAGAGACGGTTGCTACAATAGCAAGCCGTATTGATGGCTTCACTCCAAAATGAATGACTCACATTGTATTCACTAAGCATTGATCTAGCCATGTCAATCAAGGTTATATTTTTCCTTTCAACTACACCATTGGATTGAGGAGTGTATGTTGGTGAGAATTGATGTCCAATACCAAGATCATCACACAAATCTTCAATTCTTGTGTTCTTGAACTCACTACCATTGTCACTTCTAATCTTCTTGATGGTAGTCTCAAACTCATTTTGCACCCTCTTGACAAAAGATTTGAATAGATCATAAACATCACTCTTGTCATAGAGAAAGAACACCCAAGTGTATCTAGTGTAATCATCAACAATCACAAAACCATACTTGTTCCCACCAATGCTAGTGTATGTTGTTGGCCCAATCAAGTCCATGTGCAATAGCTCAAATGCCTTTGATGTGCTCATTTCACTTTTACTCAGATGTGCATTTCCAACTTGTTTGCCGGCTTGACAAGCACTACAAGGTTTATCCTTCTCAAAGGTGACATCCTTCAAGCCTCTAACTAAGTCATGCCTCAAAAGTTTATTCAATTGTTTCATTCCAACATGACCAAGCCTTCTATGCCACAACCAACCCATACTTGATTTGCTAAGCAAGCATGAAGTCAATTGGGTCTCACTATCATTGAAGTCAACCAAGTATAAACTACCATGTCTAAATCCCTTGAATATCAAATTTGATCCATCAACACTAATGACTTCAACTTCATCACTACCAAATATGCACTTGAAGCCAAGGTCACAAAGTTGTGCCACCGACAAAAGATTGAAATCCAAGCTCTCAACTAGCAATACATTAGATATGCTCATGTCATTTGAGATAGCAATTTTACCAAGCCTCTTGACCTTGCCTTTCTTGTTGTTGCCGAAAGTGATAGCATTAAAACCACCATTTTGACTTGTATCAATTGATTTGAACATATAAGAATCCCCGGTCATATGTTGAGTGCACCCACTATCAAGCACCCAATGCCTTCCTTCGGCTTTGTAATTGACCTACAAGACAAGATCAATTCTTTTTAGGTACCCAAACTTGTTTGGGTCATCCAAGGTTAGTGACCAAGCTCTTTGGTACCCAAATAGCTTTCTTCTTTGAGCCCATCCATGGTGTACCAATGAACTTAGCATGAACACCATTAGTACCCTTGGTAAGCATATAGAAAGAATCAAACTTAATTGAGGATACATTAGCATTGGATTTCTTGTTCATGCAATGTTGCTCTATGTGACCAACTTGCTTGCAACTTTTGTAATAGCTACCATTGTTCTTCACAAAATGAGTCTTGTGAGGAGCAAAAGCGGTCTTGCCTTTCTTGGGGTTATAGCCCAATCCCTCTTTGTAGAGAGAAACTCTTTGGCTACCCAAGCATATAAGCAAGCGGTCCTCACCACCATAAGCCTTAGCTAAGGTGTGATTGAGCTCTTTTACCTCCTTCTTGAGATTTTCATTCTCAACTATAAGTGTGGAGTCACAAGTGAAACTATCACTACTAGATGAGGATGATGTAGATGCGCTACATGAAGGGTTAGTGGGAGCAACAACAATAGGCTTATGTAAAGATTCACCAATTATATCACATGATATGCCTATGTTGCAAGTTTTAGCTTTCTCAACATTAGTTGGCATGTTTTCACATTTTTCAACTAGAGAGGAATGAGCTTCTTCAAGCTTAGAGTGAGACTTTTGAAGCTTTTTATGGTCTACCTTTAGACTCTCATAGGACGCCCTAAGCTCATCAAGTTCTTGCATAAGGTTTTTCTTATCCTTAAGCAAGCCCTTGCACTCCTTTCTAGATTCTTTAAAATGTTGAGTGCAATCTTTTAGCATAGTGATTAGTTCATCTTTAGTTAGATCATCATCATCACTATCACTATCACTAGCACTATCATGATCACTCTCATCTTCGGATGATACCTTAGCGGTCTTAGCCATGAAACATGATGGAGTGTCAAATATGGAGCTCTTCTCTTGAATAGCAATGCTAGCATGCCCCTTCTTTTTGTAGTCCTCATCATCACTTGAGGAATCATCACTATCCCATGTAGCAACATGAGAATCATTCTTCTTCTTATGAGAGCTCTCCTTCTTTTCTTACTTCTTCTTTTGCTTCTTCCGCTCCTTCTTGATAGCATCTTCATCATCACTATCATAAGGACATTTGACGATGAGATGGTCCTTGCTATGACATCTAAAGCATCTCATAGTTTGCTCATTCTTCTTAGATGAGTTCTTCCTCATCCTTGCACGATAGCCCTTCTTCTTCATGAATTTGCCAAATTGCTTGACAAAGAGATCCATCTTCTCATCAATGTCATCACTATCACAAGAGCTTGAGTCTTCATCACTTGATGATTCAATCTTGGACTTGCCCTTGGATGTGGTGGCTTTGAATGCCACACTCTTCTTCTTCTCATCATCCTTCTTCTCACTTTCCATCTTCTTCTTTTTAACCAACTCCTCTTTCTCATCATCTTCTCTATATGAATCATCGGTCATCACTTCTTGGAATACTTGTTGAGGAGTTGAATCTTTCAATGTTGTCCTCACAAGTACGGTGATCAACATGTCAAACCTCTTGTCAAACCTCTTGGGTAAGCTTCTCAAGAACTTCATAGAGAATTGATTGTCCTTGATCTCCTCACCAAGTGCCTTGAGTTCATTCACAATGACTTATAATCTATGAAACATCTCTGGCACACTCTCATCTTCTTGCATCTTGAAGCTAGAGAACTTTTCTTGTAAAATGTATGCTTTGGCGATCTTGGTGCCTTCGGTGACCTCATAAGTCTCTTCAAGCTTTGCCCAAGCATCATGAGCAATTTCAATGTTCTTCACTTGCTCAAATGTCTTGTCATCTAGTGCCTCATGAAGAGCACTAATGGCAATGTCATTGCATTGGAGCTTCTTTTCTTCCACCGGAGTTGGTGCTTCTGGATTTGCAACCTCAAATTTGGTTTCAGTGACCTTCCACACTTCTCTATTGATTGACTTGAGGTGTGCGGTCATTTTAACCTTCCAATATGCATAATTTGTACCATCAAAGTGAGGTGCCTTCTTGGTGTTGTTGATATGCAAACTTAATTGAGCCATTTCTTCACCGGAGGTTGTTAAGCCTTAATCAAACGGTGCCTCGGTTTTGATACCACTTGAAAGGTCCAAATAGGCTAGAGGGGGGTGAATAGCCTAATTAAAACTTCTACAAGATTTAATTAACCACAAGTGTTAGTACAAAAGGTGGCGAAGCAAAATGCACTAGCTCTAACTAATTAAGCAAGCCACCTACACAAGTCTAGTACAAGGCTATCCACTAAACACAACAGCAACTACAAGCTAGAAACAAGGAGTAACGCGAGAGAAGAGCTTTGAGTGATTATACCGCCGTGTAGAGATGAGAAGAACCAATCAATCAATTACATAAGAGAAATCCTCGGCAAGAGAACGACACAAGAATTTATCCCGAGGTTCACTTGCTTCCCGGCAAGCTACTCCCAGTTGTGGCGATACACCCACTTGTCGGTTCGCGAGCTAATCGACTATCAAGAGTCGAGCCCTCTGTGGCACCGCACAACCGCACACAAGATGGGGATCCTCCAAGCCACGAGCTCCACTAGAGTATCCAATTCGTGAACTCCCACAGGGAAGGATCAAGAACCCCTTACAACACTTGCTGAGGCTCCAACAATCTCCAATTGCGAGCTCAATCACATCCGCTGCTCCAAGCTGTCTACTGCGTCGGGAAACACAGAAGAGTAACAAGAAATCCGCAACAACTCAAAGATCAAGTGCCTCTAGAATGCAACTCTCAAGTAATGCACTTGAATCTCACTCAATCTCACTCAAGATGTGCAACCAAGCAAAGAGATGAGTGGAGGGGTTGTTCTCTAGCTCAAAGGATGTCTCAAGATCTCAAAATGTGCCAGGGAGAACTCCCCCAAACCCGGCCACCGTCTATTTATAGCGAAGGGGTAAGCAACTAGCCGTTATAAGACGTCATAGAGAAAAACGTGATGATCGGACGCACCGGTCAGGATGACCGGACGCGTCCGGTCACTACAGGACAAACAGTAACAGCGTGCGTCAGAGAGAGTCGTTGCCGTGACCGGACGCGCTTCACTGTTTGACCGAACGCGCTACACCCGGCGTCCGATCGGAGTCCAGAGAGCTCCCCGCGTGATCGAACGTGTCCGATCGCATGTGACCGGACGCGCCGCGCGTCCGATCAGCTCCACACCACGCTCTGCTCCTTTGGGTGCCCGACTGGACGCTTCGGTCCCAAGGACCCTCAGACGCGCTGGTCGCGCGCCTTTCCTCTATGTCCAGGTGAACTGACCGGACGCGCTGGTTAGGCCAGACCAGCGTCCAGTCACAAACCCTAGGCGTGCTGCGCCTCTGCCCTTGACTTGAGCTGACCGGACGCGCAGGTCCACCCTAGACCGCGTCCGGTCACTGTTTTTCAGTGAGAAACATACCGGACTTACGCCTCCGTTTCTCCGCCTCCGGCGCAGTAGAAAATAGGCGTTTCACTTCCTCAAAAAGCTCCGAATCCCGTCTCGCAAGCTCGGTGGGAGGGAGAGAGGAACCCAAACCCCTCTCTACCGCTCAAACTCCACCGCCTTCGCAAATGTGCTAACACCACCAAGTGTACACCACCATGTGCATGTGTGTTAGCATTTCACAAACATTTTTCAAGGCGTTATGTTAGCTCTCTACTAGATTGTTGGGCATTCTTAACGTCATTACCAAAAGTAGACTTAGTTTTCTAATTCTGATAACGGCGCCAAAAATGCCGAACCTATCCCTCATGCCACTTAATCCAAGTTGTCATCCCCAGCATGACATGAGAGACGCGGTATTGAAATATGCAACTGCTCTTCTAAATAAATAATAAATAAGATCTGCAAGCGCACAGATTAATACCGATGTAGCATTTTAACCGGGAAGTATTCCAGGTATCGTTATTTATATTTTTACCACTGGGAAGGGATTACTAACATCAATGTTGATTATGGAATGGAATATAGGAATGAGTATCAATCATTGCATGTATAAGTGAGAGCATTCATCTATCTCTTGCATACAGGGGTAAGTGTCACATAAAATATAGATAAAGTATGAATGGTGACAAAGATAATTAATCTGATCAGCTAGCCACATACAATAATGATAAGCACCTCAACAGATATTCTAGCAAGTCATTAGCATGGTATTAGGACGAACTACAAGGATATTTCCTAAGTTATTCTTAACTATAAAGTCTAGCATATCATAGTTAGTGCAAGTACACTTGGCAATCATTGCGAGAAAGGACTACGCCCATGCATAGTGATATTATCAAGGAAGATGAGAAACATAGCAATCACTCCCCCGTAATAATGTTGCTCTGCCTGCCTTACATACGGGAGGGGGACTATATAAGAACCAACGAAGCTGTCACCATCGCGGACCACCCCACGATCCGGCATATAAGGTGCAATCGCAGATAAATATGGTCTAAGCACCATGCCTACACAATATTTATCATTTACCCATAGATCCGATGGATAAACGCTATACGATCCTAAACATGTATATAATTCCAATCTAACTAAGCCAAGCGTATAACTACGATAAACTAAGAACAATATAATTGCAAACATAAACAAGTAGAGCATAGTCATAATCAATATATTGAAATAGAACAAAGTTGTATTCATAATATTGAAGAACAAAGATGAACAATGAAGAACAGTAGAGGAATTACCAAGAATCCTCTTGACAGATCCGGAAACCAATCGAAGATTGACTCCTTCTAGTTCTAATCCTATGTAGCTATACTATACTAGAGATCTAGTTGATGTGGTGGCTCTAGGGCTTGATCAGAGACTCTCCTCCTGAGATTAGGGTTTGAGGAATTGAGAATGAGGGAGTGCCTCCTCCAGGGGCCAGGGGTCCTGCTTATATAGCCCCCTCAAGTGAACATGGGCCGTCGGATCAAACCGACATTAATCGCACGGTTTTCCTTGATCCCTTAGGTCGGTGGAGCATAATCCGCGAGACGGAGCCTGATTGGCTCTCAGGCCAGGGCGGGCGCCCTAGAGAGTAGGGCGGGCGCCCTGCCTCCAGGCCCGTTCGGCCTCCCGTTCGATCTCGTGGCTTCTGGAGTCTTCTAGATGATAGAAAATCGGTGAACACGTTATTATCTCTATGTAAACCCGACGTGTGGGCCTTTCCTCCGTATTTTCTGATAACCCCCTGCAGAAACAGACAAACACCAAAACTCGTGGAATTCTATCAGATAAAACCCTAAGTCTAGGTGTTGGTTGCATTTGGATCCTTTTCTTTATTTATTTGATAACTATATTTGGTACTTAAGGACCGTCAACATAGATCCTAATGCATATGCTCAAGACATTGATTTAGTGGCACTAGATTCCTGAGCTAACCGTGATTGCCCCTCTTGATAGTCGGCTATGTATCCTAAACCCGGTCAATCACTTCTCTACTCATCTTAGACCAGCAAAAGGAAAACCCTATGGTTATACCTTTGTCTTGCGCTCTTAGATCCTTCTCCTCCACTTGATCATCAAGTCCATCATTTTATGTGCATTACTTCATGATCTTGCTCATCATTTCATGCACCAAATCATGTGGTCCTATGGCCATCTCTCCATGCCATTTCCACCTCCATCACATGTTGTTTATACCTAGCTTAATCACACTTGATCACATAACATTAGCAACTTTGGTGTCACTCAATTTCCAAAACCAAACTTGGGCTTTCAGACGTGGTCTGGGACGAGGAGATAGAGGACGGCGCCTCGGGCTCAGCCTCAGGTCTGGGACGGCGCTCGTCGGGCGGGCGAGGAGCATGGCGTCGCGGCGACGCCACGGCTTTGGCTCAGCGAAGGGTCAAGCAAGGTGGGTTGCTGGCGAGGGTTGTCTGGCACCCTCTGGGAGCAGCAGACGGCGGCGCTCTGTGCTAGAGGCAGTGAGGGTGAGAAGAGGAGGGAGGGGTGGCGGCTGGCGGGAGTGGTGAAGGGTGCGGCTGCTGCTGCCTTTATACGCTCGAGGCTAGGGTTTAGAAGGGTGTCGGCCATCCTAGGCATCCGTGCCTGCAGCGGGGCACGCGGCGCTGGATGCAGAGTCCGTGGTACGGACGTCGAGGCAAGGCGCGGGTGTCTCCACATCGCGTGTAGCGGCGGCGGTAGGTCTCCTACCTGGGAGAGAAGGTTTGGACAGGGGACTCGCCGTGCTGGGCCAAGGTGGTAGCACGAGCTGGGCCTACTCTTGGCGCCTATGAGGCTGCTGCGACCGAGGCCCAAGGCCGGAGAGCGGGAGCTAGGCTAGCAGATTGGGATCACGAGCTGGGCTACATTGGCGGCTTGGCCCCAAGTGAGAAGAAGGAGGCCGGGCGGGCCAGGAGGAGGGCGGTTCAGGCTGTTGGTGGGCCTCGCGGCCAGGGCTGGGCCAAGAGGGCAGGGCACGGGCAGATCCTAGGCTAGGCCAAAATGAGAGGAGGATTTCCCTTTTATGTATTTTGACTCATGAACTTTAGAGAACAACATAAAGGAATTCAAATAGATTTGAGGCAAATTCAAGAAAGGGATTGGGGAAAAAGGAAAAGAACTTTTCCTTTCACGATCTTATGAATTCGAATTATGGACTTTGAGAAACATGCAAGGGGAATTTGAGAAGAGATTTGACACAAGCTCAAGGACGGGATTGTGAGGGATTGAAAAGAGACCTAGGACGTATTTGAAGGGAGGATTCAGGAATAAATTTGAGAAGGGTTTTCAAAGGGGGGTTCGAAAAGAGATTGGAAAGAACTCATGGGTGATTTGAGAGATATTCAATGGGGAGGTTGAGAAGGGAGTTCAAAAGCGATTGGAGGTGAATTCAAAAGGAATTCAATAGGAGATTTGCTACGAATTTGTGCACTCCAACACAAAACCCTAACCAACTAAAGAACTCCGGCACACTCCTACAAACAATTCTATATGTGTGCAACGTTTTGTTAGCGGGTTGGACTCGGGTAGACCTAGAGAGTACATGCTTCACACACTTGTAGGAAAAAATTTAAAAAGTTTGTATTTTGGTTGTTCGAAAATCTGGGATGTTACAACTATGTTGTCATCCCTAGTGATGATGCCAGAGATACTTGTTAGTACTACCTAGTATTACTACTAGAATAATACTAAGCAGTTCTTTATTATTTTATGTGACTATAAAGAATATATAGATATAAAAGGAAAGGAATCTGCAAGCACACAGATAATATACCATTGTAGCACTTCACCCGAGAGTATTCCACGTATCGTTATTTATATTTTTTACCACAGGGAAGGTCTGGCACAGACATGTATTGATAACTTATACTATTGATGGAGAAGTAAACCATAACCAAGATTCTACTCACAACAAGGATAAGTCATAGGATAAATTATGTATATGATAAGTATGAATCAATGATAAATCACTCAGAGTACTCCTTTCTATGACATTAACATGGTTAAGTAGAATATTAGAGGAAAAATTCCTAAGTCATTCTTAATTATAAATGAAAGCATACATTGATTAGTGCAATTACACCTAGTAGTCATGGCTAAGGTCATCTTTATATTTACATATAAGGGATATTACTAAGGAAGATTAAGAACAAAGCTTGTTCTTCCTTTGTAACCGGACCCTACTTGCAACTATATTTGGGGAGTGGACTCCAAAGGACTCAACGGGAGTGTCACATCCGCGATCTACCACATGACTCGGAATATAGGGTGTATCCACAGGCAAAAAACGTATAAGTACCACGATTACACAATGTCGACCACTCACCCCGTGTACACCAAAGCTAGCGCTATATGAACTTATGCATAAACATAATGATAAACTAGCTATACTAAGTCTATAATCAAAGTAGACGATGAACATTATAACTAAGAACATGAATATGATGAATACTAATGTTGTCATAACAATTGTAGCAAATATATAAAAGTAATGGAGATACAAAAGAGGGAGTATAAAGATTATACCAAACCACGCTCTTGACACGATCAGGAATTCAAGCGAAGCCTGCTTGCCTCCCTCTAGACCTAGCGTAACTAGCTATGCCCTAGAATATGGTGGAGCTCTAAGGATGATTAGGGTTTTTGTCTTCTCAAATGACTTATTCCTGAAGGGGGTGGTAGGGGCTGGTACATATAGGCCGGAGCATCAATCGTGAGCCCTTGGATCAAACCGAGTTAAAGACGGCGTAGATGCATCTTAGGAGGTGGTGGAGAACCGACATAGCAACGGGGACCGACATGTGGGCCCCCAAAGACCGGGCAGCCGATAGGTGGTAGCCCCTCATGGTCTGCTTCGGTGTGGTGTCCTCTAGTGTCTTTTAGAGTCTTCTGATGTCCGTTTCACTGCAGATAAGCATGATTAATTCTGACATTTAGGTCCACCTTGATGGTTTTCTGAATAAACCCTGCAGAAATCACAGATTCACCAAAACTCGTGGAATTTGTTAGTTTAAACCCCTAGACCTTTGTTGATGATCATATTTATGCCCTTATACATGTTTTATTGATGGTTTATAATGCTTGTTAACTACCGTCAACACTGGGCCTGCGGACCAGCCGGCCCAATAAACCTCCTGTCTGCCCCCTTCTATAGCTCATGCCGCCCGCCTCGTGCCGCTCCTTCTTCTCCTCCGCCACAGCCCCCTTCCGTTGCTTCTGCCGCTTGTCCTACGCTGCTTCTGCTCCTCCTTCGTTGCTTGCACCACTGCTTGTGACGCTGCTCCATGTGCACCTGCCTCGCTGCTCTTACTCATGCTTCATGCGCCTGTCTCACTACTCCTACCACTGCTCTGCCGCCCGTGCCTACTGCTTCTACTCTGCTACCCTGAAAGTCCTATGTTTGGTGTTGGTAATTAGTGACAATGCCTAAGTACTAATCCTATGCCTAAGTTGTATGTAGCATATGAGGATTAGTACGTTCCAAGGATGGTGGCAAGATGGACATGGTGATCATGATGGCCACACTTGGACTTGGACGCAACCCTACGTGATCAAGGCAAAGGTATATGCTTAAGGGTTGTGTTTTAGTAACCAAGACACCTAGTGGGTGTGGTTACATTATAGGATAGATAGCCGTACTATAAAGAGGGGAATGACACGGCTATTTAACTCCTAAGTGCCTCTAGATGTGCATTTCATGTCATATGCATTTGGATAGAACTAATAACGCCTCGAAAAAATGATTGTGAAAATGCTAACACACTTGCACATGGTGATGATCACTTGGTGATGTTAGCACGTTTGCGAAGGCGGTGGAGTTTGAGCGGTAGAGAGGGTTTGGGGTCCTCTCTCCCTCCCGCCGAGCTTGCGAGGTAGGATTCAGGCGTTTTTGAGGAATTGAAACGACTATTTTCCACTACGCCGGAAGTCGGAAATCGAACGGAAGCAAACGGAGGTCACAGTGGTGACCGGACGCTGGACCGGACGCGGTCACTGTTTGACCGGACGCGTCCGGTCAGCGTTCAGCGTCTGTGTGAGTTTTAGTTTATCGATCGGACGCGCGGTGCGTCCGGTCACAGTCGACCGGACGCGTCCGGTCGATCAGGGAGCTTACTGGACTCCAACCGGACGCGGGCACTGTGGCGTCCGGTCAGTTCTCCAGCGCGTCCGGTCGTTGTTTCGTTGTGCGCTGCTCTGGCTTGACCAGCGCGTCCGGTCCGGTACAGGACCAGCGCGTCCGGTCGATCCCAGCGCGTCCGGTCCGCGCGACCAGCGCGTCCGGTCGGTGGTTCGCGAAAGAGCCGTTGTGTGATTGGCGCGTCCGGTCAGTTGGACCAGCGCGTCCGGTCAGTGCGACTTCGGCTGTTTCAAGTTCCTAACGGCTATATTCGAAGGGGTACGTCTATAAATACTCGTTGGCCGGCTCAAGGCTCCACCTCTCGGACTTTTGACATATTTGTGAGCACTTTGAGCTAAGCAACTCCCCTCCCACTCATCTCTCTTGCTTCTTTGCATATTCGAAGTGAGATTGAGTGATCCAAGTGCATTTGCATTGTGAGATTGCATCTAGTTGGCACTTGGTGGTTGATTTGCTGTGGGATTCTTGTTTCTCTTGGTGGTTGCCGCCACCTAGACGGTTTGGAGCAGCTTGGAGGCGTTGGCAAGAGTTGGTGATTGTTCTTGGCCACCTCCGGTGATTGTAAGGGGTTTGTGCCTACCTCGGCGAAGCGCCAAAGGCAACATTAGTGAATTGCTCGTGTCATTTGCAACCTTTTGCCATTTGGTAGGTTCTTGTGGCGCCTTTTGAGAGGCTCGGTGTGAGACCGATTAGCCACCGAACCACGTGGTGAAAAGGGACACAACGAGGACTAGCGTGCCGGCAAGCACGTGAACCTCGGGATAAATCTTCGTGTCATCTTTTTCATATTGTGATTGATTGATCCCGGTATTCGGTTGTCTTGGTATTCATTGTTGATCATATTGGTTGGCTCAATACTTCGCCCCTCGGTGATACCCTCCTAACTCTTACTTGTATTATTTTCTTAGTTACCTTTGCTAGCTAGTTAGCTTTGCTAGAGTAGCTCTTTTGTGTAGCTTGCTAGTTGTTGTTGTAGTTTCCTTCTCGGTTTGACTTGTGCGGTTGAGTGCAAATATACTAGAATTGTGAATTGGATAGGTGGCTTGCAAACACTCCGTAGGCTAAGCAAAACTCGCATCTCGCTATTTGTTGTATTGATAAACTTGTTTAGCTTGTCATTGTACAACATTTTAAAAGGCTATTCACCCCCCCTCTAGCCATCAAGACCTTTCAAGTGGTATCAGAGCCGTGGTCATCATTTGTAAGGCTTAACAACCTCGATGTAAGATGGCTCAGGTTGTGTTCAACCATGTCGGGGGCAAGCCTCCATTCTTTGATGGTGTCTCATCTTTTGATCATTGGAAAAGAAAGATGAAGCAATATCTTGGCTCTATCAATGAGAAGGTTTGGGAGGTGACACATCATGATTATGCTATCATTGATCCCGACAACCTCACCAACAATGACCGCATCAACAACCAATGCAACACTATGGCTCTCAACACTCTCTACAATGGGATTGATGCAAAGGTCTTTGAGCAAATCAAGGATCTTGAGATGGCAAGTGAAGTGTGGACAAGATTAGAGGAAACATATGAGGGCACTTCAACGGTAAAGAGTGCCAAGCTCTATATGCTCAAGGATAAGTTTGCAAGCTTCAAGATGAAGGATGATGAGTCCATACCGGAGATGTTCTATAGGCTATAAGTTATTGTCAATGATCTTAAGAGTCTAGGAGAAGATGTCAAGGACAAGGACTTCTCACATAAGTTCTTGATGAACTTACCTAAGAAGTTTGCTATCTTGAGGAAGATGATCCAAAGAGAGGGTTTGGATAAGGTGACTCCAAACCAAGTGCTTGGAGATGTTATGACCGATGCTCAATATGATGATGATGAAGATGAAGATGAGAAGAAGGAGATGAAGGTCAAGTAAGAGAAGCCCATTGCATTCAAGGCTTCATCTTCTAAGGGCAAGAGCAAAGTGGAGAGCGATGATGATGATCCATTCGATGATGAGACCATGGCCCTCCTAGTGCACAAGATGGGGAGGTTCATGAAGAAGAAAGGATATGGTGCAAGAAAGAGAAGGGACTTCATGAAGGCAAAGGAGATGCTTTGCTACAATTGCAATAGCCCCGATCATGTAGTGGCAAAGTGCCCCTATGAAGACAAGATATCATGATGGGGAGTTGAAGTTGAAGAAGAACAAGAAGGATAAGAAGGAGAAGAAAGAGAAGAAGAGCTTCACTATCAACAAGAAGAAGAAGGGTGGTGGCTATGTGGTCACTTGGGATAGTGATAACTCCGATAGTGATGATGATAGCTCTAGTGATGATGAGAGGACCACTCGGCGAGCCATTGCAAGCATCGCCCTCTCCAACAAGCCATCCATCTTCGACCCTACATCGACATGCCTTATGGCCAAGACTACCAAGGTAAAATATGATGATAGTGATGATGATTCTTGTGCTAGTGATGGTTGTAGGAGTGATGATGAGGAGGATGAGGACTACTCCAAGGATGATCTATTGGGCATAATAGATCAAATGAGCAAGGGCTACAAGAGGACAACCAAGAAGTGCAAAATCTTGGAGCAAGAGCTCATTACCAAGAGCAATGAAAATGATGCCTTGATGGAGGAGCTTGTTGCTCTCAAAAAGAGTAAGGAGTGCAAAGGAATTGAACAAGAGCTCAAAGCTCTTAGAAAATCCTTTGATGAGCTAGAGGCCTCTCGTGAGTGTCTAAAGGAAGACCACGAGGACCTTGAAGTTGCTCACACTAGGCTTAAGGAAGCCCACTCCTCTCTACTTGAGCTCATCAAGGAGAAGGACCTCAAGTTGGAGAAGCTCATGAAGGAAGCTAAGGAGGAGGAAGTGATTGTCACTTGTGATATTGGACTAACATGTGATATTATTAATGATTCTTTATATGTTGGTCCTACTAATGCTTCATGTAGCTCATCATCATCCACCACAACCAACTCTACCTCTACTACTAGTGATTCATCACTTGTGGTTGAGAATGAGACTCTCAAGAGAGAGGTGGATGATCTCACCCGCGCATTGGGCAATGCCTATGGTGGGGATGCCCGCTTGCTAAAATGTTTGGGTAGCCAAAGGTTCTCTCTTAACAAAGAGGGTTTGGGCTATACTCCCAAGAAGGGCAAGGCGGCCTTTACTACTCCAAAGTCTCGCTTTGTGAAGAGCAATGGTCGTTATTGCAATAGATGCAAGCAAGTTGGGCATCTAGAGATTAATTGTAATAAAATGAACAAGAATAACAACAAGATTCATGCTAAAATGGATTACATTCCTTTTGATTCTTGTTATGTGCTTACCAAGGGTGAGAAAGGTGTGCATGCTAGGTTTGTTGGTACACCAATTGTGGGTCCAAAGAAGAAGGCCATTTGGGTACCAAAGAGCTTAGTTACTAACCTCCAAGGACCCAAACAAGTATGGGTACCTAAGAAACATTAATTTATTTTGTAGGTAAATTATAAGGCCGGAGGAAGGCATTGGGTGCTTGATAGTGGGTGCTCTCAACATATGACCGGTGATTCAAGAATGTTCAACTCTCTCAAATCAAATGATAGTGGCATTGATAGTATCACATTTGGTGACAATAGCAAGGGTGATGTGAAGGCTCTTGGAAGAATTGCTATCTCAAATGATCATAGCATTTCCAATGTGCTCTTAGTTGAAAAGTTGAAATTCAATCTTCTCTCGGTTGCTCAATTGTGTGATTTCGGTTTCAAGTGCATATTTGGTGTTGATGATGTGGAGATAGTTAGTGTTGATGGCTCCAATTTGATCTTCAAGGGTTTTAGATATGAGAATCTATACTTGGTTGATTTCAATGCTAGTGACACTCAACTTTCAACATGCTTACTCACCAAATCAAGTATGGGTTGGTTATGGCATAGAAGACTTGGTCATGTTGGCATGAAGCAATTGAACAAGTTAGTGAAGCATGACTTAGTTAGAGGCTTGAAGGATGTCACATTTGAGAAAGATAAGCTATGTAGTGCATGTCAAGCCGGAAAGCAAGTAGGCAACACTCATCCATTGAAAAGCATTATGAGTACTTCCAAGGCATTTAAGTTGTTGCACATGGATTTATTTGGGCCAACTACATACACAAGCATTGGTGGCAACAAGTATGGCTTTGTGATTGTGGATGATTTCACTAGATACACATGGGTATTCTTTCTTGTGGACAAGAGTGATGTATTTGACATATTCAAGAAGTTCATCAAGAGGGTACAAAATGAGTTTGAGACCACAATCAAGAAAGTGAGAAGTGACAATGGAAGTGAGTTTAGAAACACAAGAATTGATGAGCTATGTGAGGAGCTTGGAATCAAACATCAATTTTCGGCCAAGTATACACCTCAATCTAATGGCCTAGTTGAGAGGAAGAATAGAACCTTAATTGATATGGCAAGATCAATGTTGAATGAGTATACTATGAGTCATTCCTTTTGGGCCGAAGCAATCAACACGGCTTGCTTCTATAGCAACCGGCTCTATTGCTACAAGTTTCTAGAGAAGACACCACATGAGATCTTAAATGGAAGAAAGCCCAACATTGCATACTTTCGGGTATTTGGTTGTAAATGCTACATCTTGAAGAAGGGCACTAGATTGAGCAAGTTTGAGAAGAAATGTGATGAAGGATTCTTACTTGGTTACTCCACTACTAGCAAAGCTTATAGAGTTTGGAATTTGGCTAGTGGTTTACTTGAGGAAGTTTATGATGTTGAGTTTGATGAAATAAATGGCTCTCAAGATGAGGAAAATAACTTGGATGATGTGAGAGGAACTCAATTGACCAATGCTATGAAAGAAATGGATATTGGTGATATTAGGCCAAAGCAAGTGATTGATGTGGATGACAACAAAGATCAAGTGCTCCAAAGTCCAATTACACAAGCTAGTGGGTCTCTAATGCAAAATCAAGCTAGTACATCATCTCAAGTGCAACAAGATCAACAAGTGGTTAGTTCATCATCTCCAACTCATGGTCAACATCAACATCCGAGCAATCAAGTCCAAGTGCTTCAACCAACTAACATTGCAAGAGACCATCCATTGGATTCCATCATTGGTGACATACAAAGAGGAGTTCAAACTAGATCAAGATTGGCATCATTTTGTGCTCACTCTTCTTTTGTGTCAATGGAAGAACCCAAAGACATTGATAAAGCATTGAGAGATCCGGATTGGGTAAATGCAATGCATGAAGAGCTCAACAACTTCAAGAGAAATGAAGTATGGGAACTAGTTGAGAGGCCTAAGGATTATAATGTCATTGGAACAAAATGGGTCTTTCACAACAAGCAAGATCAAGATGGAATAGTAGTAAGAAACAAAGCAAGACTAGTGGCTCAAGGTTACACACAAATAGAGGGTCTTGACTTTAGTGAAACTTATGCCCCGGTTGCAAGATTGGAAGCAATTAGGATCTTACTTGCCTATGCTTGTGCTCATAATATCAAGCTATATCAAATGAATGTGAAGAGTGCATTTCTCAATGGGTACATTCAAGAAGAGGTGTATGTGGAGCAACCTCCCAGTTTTGAAGATGACAAGAAACCCAACCATGTATACAAGTTAAGGAAAGCTTTGTATGGATTGAAGCAAGCACCTAGAGCATGGTATGAAAGATTAAGAGATTTCTTGCTATCCAAAGGATTTGTCATGGGCAAAGTGGATACTACTCTATTCACCAAGAAGATTGGGAAAGACTTGTTTGTGTTGCAAATATATGTTGATGATATCATCTTCGGTTCAACCAATCAAGATTATTGTGATGAGTTTGGGAAAATGATGGCAAAGAAATTTGAAACGTCAATGATTGGTGAACTTAGTTTCTTTCTTGGACTTCAAATCAAACAAATGAAGGAAGGAACATTTGTGAGCCAAACCAAGTACATCAAAGATATGCTCAAGAAGTTTGGCATGGAAGATGCAAAGGGCATTACAACCCCAATGGGCACTAGTGGAAGTTTGGATAGTGACAAGATTGGCAACATGGTGGATCAAAAGCTATATAGATCAATGATTGGTAGCCTACTCTATGTGACGGCATCAAGGCCCGATGTAATGTTTAGTGTATGCATGTGTGCAAGATTTCAAGCCTCACCAAGAGAAAGTCATTTGAAGGTAACAAAGAGAATATTGAGGTACTTAAAGCATACATAAGATGTTGGATTATGGTATCCCAAAGGTGCAAGCTTTGCACTAGTTGGATATTCGGATTCCGACTATGCCGGTGACAAAGTTGAGAGAAAGAGCACCTCCGGTACTTGTCAACTATTGG
This sequence comes from Saccharum hybrid cultivar R570, assembly GCA_038087645.1. Classification (NCBI taxonomy): domain Eukaryota; kingdom Viridiplantae; phylum Streptophyta; class Magnoliopsida; order Poales; family Poaceae; genus Saccharum; species Saccharum hybrid cultivar. The sequence continues at coordinate 7,371,187 of JAQSUU010000005.1, read as the reverse complement.
GAAGGTCACTTGTCTCATGGTCATCCAAGAAGCAAAATAGTATTGCACTATCTACCGCCGAAGCCGAATACATCGCCGCGGGTAGTTGTTGTGCACAAATCTTGTGGATGAAGGCAACATTGAAGGATTTTGGAATTAATTTCAAGAATGTGCCATTGCTATGTGACAATGAAAGTGCCGTGAAGCTAACCAACAATCCGGTTCAACATCAAAGAACAAAGCGTATTGATGTTCGTCATCATTTTATTAGAGATCATCAACAAAAGGGTGACATTGCTATTGAGAGTGTGGGCACCGAAGATCAATTAGCCGATCTATTCACCAAGCCACTTGATGAGAAGAGATTTCACAAGCTAAAGAATGAGTTGAACATAATTGACTTCTCCAACATGAGTTGATGCACCCCATATATGACATGCCTCTCCTTCGAGCCCCAAGGTACAATTGGTTGACATGTCATACATTCTATGCTAAGGACTTGTTTAGTGCATCTAGTCATAATTTACATGTTCTAGGCTCATTCATGAAAATCAAATGACTTTGAAGTTTATATGGTGCCACTATTGTTTCCATGACTTGTATGATCTAGTGGTAGCATATAACTTGTTTAAGTAGCTTGTGATCCTAAGTGTTTAATCTAGATCACTTGTCTAAATATTTACTTCAACATGGTGCATGATAACCCTTCTAGTGAGGTGTGAAGAAGCCTTCCCTTGGATCATACCGAAGCATTTTATTTATGCAAGCAATCTAGGTTGAATCACAAACTTGATCCTCACCCCACAATTCAACATGATAATCTATCTAAAATTGGTCCCTTGTGGTCATTGGTGCCAAAGGGGGAGAAAATGTTGTTCACAAAGATAGATTCTAAAAGGGGAGAAAACCTAAAGGGGAGAATTGATAAAAGAAGGGGATCAACTAAAATTTTGAGCACACAAGTAGGGGGAGCAAGCTCTTAAACATGATTGTTGCATTTCCATGTGCACTTCATATGTATGATGCATAGTTATGCATTTCTTTTTCTCCGATACATTGCTTGTGTGGTGACTTGCTAGTATAATTTGAATGGTGTATTGAAGTACTAGCATGAATAGGAAGTAGTTAGATTTTTCTTGCTTCATGTCTTTCATAGTGGTACTAGAGCCTTTCTTATAATGTTGATCTCACGAGGTTTTTAGTTTTGTTTGTGCTTTTCAAGTGGTATCTAACTACACAAGGTGCTAAGATGGTGTTTATCGCTACTCCGATGGTATCACGCTTCAAAGGTCTATAATCTAAAACACTTAGCACCTATTGATAGTCAATGCTCCTATATTCTCCTATCTAAGCGTGTATGCTTCCTAAATCCAAACATATAGCATACATGTAGGGGGAGCCATTGCTATCAATTTGAATTCGTGATCACATGTCCATACTTCTTACACATGGTAATATACTTGGACAATGTGACATGGGTTCAATCAAAATTTTATCATAATATCTTTGTGAAAGGGTTGTCACCAATTACCAACAAGGGGGAGATTGAAAGTCCTATGTTTGGTGTTGGTAATTAGTGACAATGCCTAAGTACTAATCCTATGCCTAAGTTGTATGTAGCATATGAGGATTAGTACGTTCCAAGGATGGTGGCAAGATGGACATGGTGATCATGATGGCCACACTTGGACTTGGACGCAACCCTACGTGATCAAGGCAAAGATATATGCTTAAGGGTTGTGTTTTAGTAACCAAGACACCTAGTGGGTGTGGTTACATTATAGGATAGATAGCCGTACTATAAAGAGGGGAATGACGCGGCTATTTAACTCCTAAGTGCCTCTAGATGTGCATTTCATGTCATATGCATTTGGATAGAACTAATAACGCCTCGAAAAAATGATTGTGAAAATGCTAACACACTTGCACATGGTGATGATCACTTGGTGATGTTAGCACGTTTGCGAAGGCGGTGGAGTTTGAGCGGTAGAGAGGGTTTGGGGTCCTCTCTCCCTCCCGCCGAGCTTGCGAGGCAGGATTCAGGCGTTTTCGAGGAATTGAAACGACTATTTTCCACTACGTCGGAAGTCGGAAATCGAACGGAAGCGAACGGAGGTCACAGTGGTGACCGGACGCTGGACCGGACGCGGTCACTGTTTGACCAGACGCGTCCGGTCAGCGTTCAGCGTCTGTGCGAGTTTTAGTTTGTCGATCGGACGCGCGGTGTGTCCGGTCACAGTCGACCGGACGCGTCCGGTCGATCAGGGAGCTTACTGGACTCCAACCGGACGCGGGCACTGTGGCGTCCGGTCAGTTCTCCAGCGCGTCCGGTCGTTGTTTCGTTGTGCGCTGCTCTGGCTTGACCAGCGCGTCCGGTCTGGTACGGGACCAGCGCGTCCGGTCGATCCCAGCGCGTCCGGTCAGTTGGACCAGCGCGTCCGGTCAGTGCGACTTCGGCTGTTTCAAGTTCCTAACGGCTATATTCGAAGGGGTACGTCTATAAATACTCGTTGGCCGGCTCAAGGCTCCACCTCTCGGACTTTTGACATATTTGTGAGCACTTTGAGCTAAGCAACTCCCCTCCCACTCATCTCTCTTGCTTCTTTGCATATTCGAAGTGAGATTGAGTGATCCAAGTGCATTTGCATTGTGAGATTGCATCTAGTTGGCACTTGGTGGTTGATTTGCTGCGGGATTCTTGTTTCTCTTGGTGGTTGCCGCCACCTAGACGGTTTGGAGCAGCTTGGAGGCGTTGGCAAGAGTTGGTGATTGTTCTTGGCCACCTCCGGTGATTGTAAGGGGTTTGTGCCTACCTCGGCGAAGCGCCAAAGGCAACATTAGTGAATTGCTCGTGTCATTTGCAACCTTTTGCCATTTGGTAGGTTCTTGTGGCGCCTTTTGAGAGGCTCGGTGTGAGACCGATTAGCCACCGAACCACGTGGTGAAAAGGGACACAACGAGGACTAGCGTGCCGGCAAGCACGTGAACCTCGGGATAAATCTTCGTGTCATCTTTTTCATATTGTGATTGATTGATCCCGGTATTCGGTTGTCTTGGTATTCATTGTTGATCATATTGGTTGGCTCAATACTTCGCCCCTCGGTGATACCCTCCTAACTCTCACTTGTATTATTTTCTTAGTTACCTTTGCTAGCTAGTTAGCTTTGCTAGAGTAGCTCTTTTGTGTAGCTTGCTAGTTGTTGTTGTAGTTTCCTTCTCGGTTTGACTTGTGCGGTTGAGTGCAAATATACTAGAATTGTGAATTGGATAGGTGGCTTGCAAACACTCCGTAGGCTAAGCAAAACTCGCATCTCGCTATTTGTTGTATTGATAAACTTGTTTAGCTTATCATTGTAGAAAATTTTAAAAGGCTATTCACCCCCCCTCTAGCCATCAAGACCTTTCATACTCGCCAGGCCTGACGATGCTGACAAGCGCCACCAGTGCAAGGAGAAGCGTCAGGCCCTGGCGCGGAAGCCCTCCGACCTCGCCTGCTCCTACGGCTGTGGCGCCGTGATGCAAACAATGGAGGCCGCACCGAGATATGATGCATGTTGCAAGCTCACGTTTTAGATGTTTTATTTGTTTTACAAGTATGTTGCAAGTGTTTTCATACAAATGTTGAAAAGTAGATCATGATGTTGTATATGTTGCAATGGTTGTACACGTATGTTAATAGTCTATCTCCAATGTTTCATTTGTTTTTCATACGTACGTTACAATCGTATTTATTTGGATGTTGCATATGTTCTCACACATATGTTGCAAGTGTTTTTCAAGTATTTTTTGCCAGTGTTTCAGACGCATCTATTAAGTGTTCCATCTTTCTTTTTATTAATGTTGCATTCAAATGTTTTTAAAAGTATATCGGGTGGTTCACGTGGGATATGCGTGGGAAGCTGGAGGGGGCGCGAGCGGTCCCCACGGGCGAGCAACATTCGGTTGACGCGGGCCCATGCGTGGACGCGGGAAAATGTACTGCAGCCCATGCCCGAACGTCTGGGCACTAGTAGTTCTGCCATTCTAGGACCTAATACGCCGCTGCCCACCACCGCCAGTAGGGCCACACGCGGCCCGCCAAGGTGCCAGCAGCGGTCGTTCTTCCTCCCCGCCCAAGCCACCACTTGCCACCGCCGGTAGGCGTGTCGCGCTGTCACTGCCACCTGACGCTCGCTGGGCCGGCGCCGACGAGCCTTGTGCCCATGGGCTGGGCGTGTGCATGGCTTCGCCCTCTGAGGACCGAATAGCAAGCGGTTGCGGGCTACCTCAGCGTGCCATACGATGATCGGTAATCTATTATGTTTTTCTTAAAACATCGAAATTGAACAAAAAAATTAAGGCCCGTTTGGTTCGTGACCAGAACGTGGCATGCCACAGTTTTTCTATCAGCTGTTTGGTTCACTGCCACAACTACGGCGTACCACACTTTCTTAACACCCTGTCTCATACGTCATAGACTCATTTTATTGCCAAACATTGCCACAAGTGTGGCTTTAATTTTATTCGCCAAACTTTCTCTAGCAACCACAGTTTACCGAAGGTTTGGCGTGACACGTTCTGGTCACCAACCAAATAGGCCCTTAATGAGTTTTTGGTAGAGAATTTTGAAAGGAGCCAATTGATACCTTATTTTTTTTAGAAACTGAATTTTTGTGAGAACTAGGACCCGAACTAATCGATTCGGTAATATGGAATGCCCAACACTATTTAGGACAACCTGTTTGACCGGCTGTACGTGCCCAGCCCGTTGCCACTTGCTTTAGTCCCCCTCTTCGGTCTCCGTTCTGTTCCCGTTCCCGTTTCTCCTCAACCTAGTCCCACTGAAGCTGGGCCCCGCACCCTTCGTTTCTCACTGTCACATGATCCCATTGATACCGGGAGCCACTGACTGGCAGGCCCCACGTTCTCCCGCCCGCTTCCTCTCCATCACACCCTCTCTCCTCCGTGCCGCCGCGCTTTTCTCCTCCCGCGCCCCTCCGCGAGCTCCCTGCCCCTCGCGCTCCCGCCGGCGACAAGCTCCCGCCAGAGTTTGGTAGATCAGGGTGCTGTGCCGGCACGCGTGGAAGGGATGGAGGACCTCGCGGGTTCGCGTGGCGGCGGGGGCTGCGGTGGTCTTGACGCGCAGATCGAGCAGCTCATGGAGTGCCGCCCGCTCTCGGAGACGGAGGTGAGGCGTGCCACCCAATCCCCTTCACTCTGGCTTATTTGATTCGCGGCGAGATCTGGGAGGCTTATGACGGCCGGTTTCGGCGGGGGAGTTTCTTTAGGGTTAGATCGTTTTCGGGAAAGATGACGCCTTTTCTGGGGTGCGGGTTTCGCCGGCTGCGGTAGATCTCTCATGTCTTTACGTCATTGAGTGGAATAAATCCTGCAGCTTTTTATGCTCCTATGGTTTCTGGATCAGAATATGCTATAGCAGCTTATGCCATAGATGCCGAATCTAGCTTTGCTCTGTGTTTTGTCACCCCTACTAAACCTGAATTTATGGTGGCCGTATTTGTCTTTGCATCGACATTCATGCTACTTTATGGCCTGAACTGCTGTTTGGTTCCGGTGATAGGATTGGAATGCTTTTTTAACTGCCTGGAGCATTGGCAGGTTAAAACACTGTGTGAGAAGGCCAAGGAGATATTAATGGAGGAAAGCAATGTTCAGGTTCGGCGGATCTCTCACACAATTTACTCAGCTTGACTTTTTGTTTTTGGTGCTACAATGTTTTTCTCTTCACTGACTATCATAACATCAATGGTTTTGGGGCCTAAGGTTGGTTGGGGAATATAGCGAATGCATGCTCTACTTAGTGTGGGTAACATCATCCTCAGTGATAATCTATTTGTAATTTGTAATTGGCATGTTATTATTTTAGTATTTATGTATATGTATAGAGGGAACCAACATCATATGCAGGAAGAATTGAAACTTTCGTGCCCTTTTTCTTGGGTGTCCCATGAAAGAAGTTGACCTTTTTGGAGTTTAATACCTTAAGGGTACTGGTACCTTCCACCTGTGGAATATAAAGTCAACACTCTATGTGCTGGTTGGCATGCAAAAGTGATTTAATGACAAACGAGAGGGAAAGTATGGGTGCCTCACTATTGGCTAGGTAATCCCAAGTTTGTGCATGTACTTTCAAGCTAATAATGATTTATTTATTATTTGCATGTTTGTTTAATTTTTCAAGTTTCTTTTGGTAAGTTTTGACCCCTTATGAGTGCTGTGTGTATAGCTACAATCAAAAGGATGATCTGATGTGTTTACACTTCTTTATATCCATTTGATTAACTGTTAGTTTCTGGTGTGAAGTTTGATGCGCCAAACTGTGGCCACAGCCAAAGAATGCATGCTTCATGTACATTTGACATGCATGCAACTATGCTGTTTTATGTTCCAGCAGAAGCTGCTTTAACTTGGCCTTTTTATGCTATATATATACAGCCAGTTAAAAGCCCTGTGACAATTTGTGGTGATATTCATGGCCAGTTCCATGATCTTGTAGAACTTTTCCAGATTGGTGGGAAGGTACTCAGTACACTGCAATCTTTGTGCATTATCTCTCTCTTTGCACTTTTGATGCTGTTCATTTCATTCTCCGAGAGCTGACAGATCATTCTTTGTTGTTTACCAGTGTCCAGATACGAATTATTTGTTTATGGGTGATTATGTGGATCGTGGCTATTACTCTGTTGAGACAGTAACGGTAAGATCTAGCCTGATAGTTGCATTTGTTTTTTTTATGGTAATAGAAGACCAATGTTCCATATTTAGTTTTCATCGGCTGCTGTGTTGGTTTCATTCCACCCCTATTTTTAATTTTCTGTCTAACTCATTTAACTGTCAAATTCACAAGTTATATGTGCAGTGTTTTTCTTGAATAGCAGGGAGATCTATAATCTAAGTCTAGCATGCATAATTGATAAGTCAATGTTGTTGTGTGGACACTCACAAATCACCGCTGTTGTTGTCACCCTAATTTCCTTTCCACTGTTCATAGAATGTTTTTTTTTTCCTTATCTCTTTGCCACTTTTCTGTTAGTGTGATTTTCTCTATTCCTTTGTTTAGTAAATGGCTGTAAATTGTTTCTTTTTGTTCTAATGTTTTTGTTATCTAGAAACAAGAACAAGAGCAGAGCATAAGTTGCAGATGATTTGGCTAGTGCCAGTTTTCACTCTGCAAATTTCCCCTGAAGTTTGGCATTAGCAGTTTGTTGCAAGGGTGCTATGGATGTGTTTGATCGGCGCCCCAGTGCACCCTGCCGATACAAATGGAATGAAATCCTTGTAGAATATTTTGAACTAAACCAAATGTGTGTCAATTCTAGCAACCATTACCAAAAATAGGATTGCTTATGAAAGTAAGCATATCTGTTGATTCTATTATGTTAATGAATTTTCTGTTAGTCATTATTTGTTGACATGATATAGTGGCCATCGTGCAGCTTTTGGTTGCACTTAAGGTGCGGTACCCACAACGCATCACAATTCTTCGTGGAAACCATGAGAGCAGACAGGTACGGTAACTCCACAACGCCTATGAAATTAATTGCTCTTTCATTAGTTAAAATACAAACCTTCTCATTTTGTTTATTAGTGTTACCTTTTCTTTAGCTACTGTCCAATTTGTATGCATATAGAATCGTGCCAACTCTTATGTATATCTCACTCGAAATTATTTGCTCCTTCATTAGCTAAAATACAAACCTTCTCATTTTGTTTATTAGTGTTCCTTTCTTTAGCTATATTCTGGTATGAATGCATATAGAATCACGCCTGCTCTTTGATGTAAATCTCACTCGAAGTCTGTATTTCATTTGAGGAATCTTCTATTTCTGCAGATCACACAGGTGTATGGCTTCTATGATGAATGCCTACGAAAGTGAGTTATTTAGGTGCTTGAAAATCACCTACTCATCTACTCTTATTCCTTGTGTAGCCTGTGTACTGCAGCATCACATTCATACTAGAAGACTACTTAGGATTAGGAAAGTGTGGCAGAAATTTAGAGCACCTAACCTTAGGCTACTTAGTTGCTCCACGGTGATCATAAGACTATGACAAGTTAGAGATCTTATACCATAGTTGAATACTGTAAGATCAATTCCAAGAGCCTCTTTATACCCTTCTTTATTGATAGAAATAGAGATTTTAGTGAAAAATGTCCTCCAACAGTGTAACATCCCGGTTCAGGGCTTAACAGGATTAATAGGATACTCATACCAACAAGTTGCAACTTCTTTTCCGGAAGCACATCTCGAAAGAACTCCAAAGTTAAGCGTGCTTAGCCTGGAGCGATGGGTGACCGACCGGGAAGTTCTTCCCGGGTGCGCACGAGTGAGGACAAAGTGCGCAGAAAAGACTTGTGCTGGTCTGTGAGGGCAGTCTATGTCCTAGAAAGCGGCCAGATGTAAGCGGGCCCGGCCTCGAGGAGGCGGGACGTTACAGAATGGTATCGGAGCCGACTCTCGCGGTTTCACGGGCGCGTGTGTCGCAGTTGCGTAGGCATGGTGCGCATGGCTGGTGTGGACCCAGAGTGGTTACACAGCATGGCACATGCGCTGGCACTGGACACACGGACGTGGCCAAGAGGGGACGTTCCTGGCCTGGGATTGACCGACGAGGACGTCGGTCTCTTAAGGGGGTGAGGATGTAACTGTTGGAGTATATGTAGCCCATGAGGCTAAGGCCCATGTGGCCCATGTAAGGAACCTATATAGCTACCCTTCTAGGGTTAGCACAAATCAATAGAGAACACCTTCTAACATGGTATCCAGCCTCTGTTTTTCCCGTTCCTCACCTTGAGCCGCCGCCGTGCCCTCTGCTCCCGCCGGCGCCCTTCCTGCCGCCGGCGCCGGGCATGGCTGACCGGCCCCCTTCTTCCCCCTCCATCTTCTCCCTCTTCCCCTCCCCCTCCACCCTTTCCTGGGCCCAGGTCGCTGCTGCAGCGCCTGGGGCTCCGCCCGCTCCTCTGCCGCTCGGGCCGCTCGGCACAGTGCCGCTCGGGCCGCTCGGCACAGTGCCCGTCCGCCCGCCGCTCGGGGGTGCGCCCCTGGCTAGCGCCGTCCAGGCCGGGCGCGGGGCCCCCCACCTCTCTGCCGCGTCCTCCCCCCTCCCTGCCCCCACGGCAGTGGCCCTCTCTACCGGCGCTGATGCTGCAGCCACCGGCGGTGGGGAGGACTCTGCTCCAGCGGCCGCCGGTGAGCAGCACCTTCTCCCGACGGCCCGATCTCCTCTGGTCCATGCGGGACTTGGCGCTGACACCCTCCAGGCTTCCCTCAACACTCTCCTGGAGGCGGCAGCCGCGGCAGGGGGCTCTGATCCCCTTCCTGCTGCCCTGGTCGCCCTCCTGCGTGCCGCCGGGTCCGATGCCGCCGTCCTCCATCGGGCTCCCATGCCTTCCGGTGACGGCTCGCCTGCACTTCTGGGCCCGCGCTCCGACTCCACCCTCGCCGCCGCCCTTGTCGCTGCCCGTGCGGCCGCCGCGGAGGGGCAGGCTCGTGTGCGGGCCGCCGCCGCCGTCTGGGAGCGTGAGCGCGACGCGGCTGACGCCCTGGCTCGCCAGATCGCGGAGGCCGAGCATCTACTCAACCCTCCCGTGGGCCAGGACGCCGGAGCTACCTCCTCCGCCTCGCCGGGACGCCGTCTGTCCCACACGACCGTCCTCTGGCACGACCCGGCGGACCCGCTCGTGGCTCAGCTTCACTACCAGGCCGGGGGGGTCCAGAACATCCGCCTCCTCGTCCCGGTCGTCCTCGAGCCGGAGTCGCCCTCCTACGCCCGCTGGCGAGATCTGGTGCTTCTCACTCTTCGCCGCTACGCCCTCGACGACCACGTCCTCGTTGACGCGTCGGTCGTCGTCCAGACCCCGTCGTGGCTTCGTCTGGACAGCATCGTCCTCTCCTGGATCCTGGGGACGATCTCCCTGGACCTCCACGACCTCGTCCGCACCTCTCCTGACGCACGCCGGGCTTGGCTCGCCCTTGAGGGCCAGTTCCTGGGCAACGCGGAGGCTCGGGCTCTGCGCCTGGACGCGAGTTTCAGGACCTTCGTCCAGGGTGACCTCTCCGTCGGCGAGTTCTGCCGTCGGATGAAGGGCATGGCGGACTCCCTGGGGGACCTTGGGTGGCCCGTGGAGGATCGCATCTTGGTCCTCAACGTCCTCCGGGGGCTCAGCGACCGCTACGCCCACCTCCGGACGTGGATCACCCGCCAGAGGCCCTTCCCCACCTTCCTGGAGGTCCGTGATGATCTCGTCATGGAGGAGCTCACTCAGGGCCTCCAGCCGGGCTCCACCACCTCCGCGGGCTCCTCGTCCACCTCGACGGCCCTGGCTGCTACTTCGCCGCGCCCGCCTACTCCACCACGGTCCGCCGCTCCACCGTCGCCGTCTCTTCTGGGTCCCCCTCCCCCCGGGCCGAGCGGAGGTGGGGGGGGCCGTGGCGGTCGCCGTCGACGCGGCGGGGGTCGCGGGGGTGGCCGGGGCGGCCACACCCAGCCTCCGGCTACTGGTGGACCGCAGGGGGGGGCACCATGGCCCTCCTTCCAGCACCCGTGGTCCGGGCGCATCTCCATGTGGCCCTACCACACCATTGGGGCTGACTCGCGCCCACCGATGGCCATGTTCACCGGCGCTCCTCCTGCTGGCACTACACCCGGCGCCTTCCCTGCTACGGCGTGGCCTCCTCCTTCTGGGCCTCTTCCGGGGGTCGCCGGATGGGACCCGACGACCCTGGCCCGCTCCTTCAGCACCATGGGCCTGACACCTCCGGTCGGACCTGAGTGGATTGCTGATTCGGGAGCCACCTACCACACCACTCCTGACCCCGGTATACTTTCGTCGCTCCACTCTCCTTCATCCTCCCTTCCTTCGTCCATTATGGTCGCCAATGGTTCTTGTCTTCCTGTCACGTCTGTGGGTACCGCCGGTGCTCATGGCTCCTTTCGTCTTCCTGATGTCCTTGTTGCTCCTTCTATGGTTCATAACCTTCTTTCTATTCGTCGTTTTACAGCTGACAATTCTTGTTCTGTGGAATTTGACTCTTCTGGTCTTACTGTAAAGGATTTGGCTTCCCGGCGTCCTCTGCTCCGATGTGACAGCACCGGGCCCCTTTACACTCTTCGCTTCCCGGCGGCGCCTTCATCTTCTTCGCCGTCCTTTTTGTCAGCTGCCTTCGCTGCTTCTACTTCCTCTACTACCTGGCACCGGCGCCTCGGCCATCCTGGACGTGATGCCCTGATACAGCTTAGTCGTAGCTCTGGTCTTCCATGTACTCGAGCTCATGATGAGCAACTGTGTCATGCGTGCCAATTGGGCCGACATGTTCGTCTTCCTTTTTTCAGTTCTTCTTCTCATGCGGCCCGCATTTTTGATCTTGTACATTGCGACCTATGGACATCTCCTGTTATCAGTATTTCTGGTTATAAGTACTATCTTGTGGTTGTTGATGATTTTTCGCATTATTCATGGACTTTTCCTCTACGTGCGAAGTCGGATACATTTACCACGCTCCTTCACTTCTTTACTTGGGTGTCTACACAGTTCGGTCTCACCATTAAGGCCGTCCAGTGTGACAATGGTCGCGAGTTTGATAACTCCACCTCCCGAGCTTTCTTCCTCTCTCACGGTGTTCAGTTGCGCATGTCTTGCCCATACACCTCTTCGCAGAATGGCAAGGCAGAGCGGATGATTCGCACCACCAACGACACCGTGCGGACTCTTCTGTTTCAGGCCTCTCTTCCTGCTCGCTTCTGGGCTGAGGGCCTGCACACCTCCACCTACCTTCTAAACCGCCTTCCTTCCGCTGCCTGTCCCGCTCCCACCCCTCACCACGCCCTCTTCGGTACCCCGCCTCGGTACGATCACCTCCGCGTGTTTGGGTGTGCCTGTTACCCCAACACTGCTGCCACCTCTTCTCACAAGCTGGACCCTCGCTCCACGCTCTGTGTCTTCCTCGGGTACTCCCCGGATCACAAGGGGTACCGCTGCTTTGACCTTGCCTCCCGACGTGTTCTCATCTCGCGCCATGTGGTGTTCGATGAGTCCGTCTTTCCCTTCTCCAGCACCTCTACTTCTCCGGCCCCTGACCCACCCACTCTGTTTCCCACTGACCCGGTGGTCCAGCCACCGTTCTTGTGGTCTCCTGCAGGTACCGCTTCACCGCGCTCCGCGCCGGCCACCGGTCCCGGCTCCCCTGCGAGTCCGGGCCCCTCGTCCTCCGGCGCGGCCCCGTCTCCTTCAGTTGGTGCAGACCCGGGGCCTTCGTCCCCCGCTTCTGCCCCGGGGGGTCGTGCCGGTTGCCGACGCCGGATCCCGTCTCGGCACCCGCACCGGCGCCTCCGTCGAGGTTCGCCGCGCCGGTACGGGTCTACCAGCGCAGGCCGCGGCCTCCGCCGCTCGCGGTCCCTTCTCCACCGGGGACACCGACACCGCCGCCACTGTCTCCACCGGCCCGTGGTACCCCGCCGGTCTACCATCCGCCGCTGCTTCACCGACACCCGCGGCATGTTCACCCGATGGTGACACGACACGCGGCTGGCACCTTGCCGCCTCGTGTCCTCGCGGCTTCGACCGACGACGCTGTGGTCTCTCCGGTACCCTCCTCCGTCCGCGACGCACTGTTGGACCCTCACTGGCGCCGCGCGATGGAAGAGGAGTATGCCGCGCTACTCGCCAACCAGACGTGGGAGTTGGTGCCCCGGCCGCCGGGCGCCAATGTCGTCACCGGCAAGTGGATTTGGACTCACAAGCGCCGAGCGGACGGCTCTCTCGAGCGCTACAAGGCTCGATGGGTCCTCCGGGGTTTCACTCAGCGCCCTGGCGTCGACTACGATGAGACCTTCAGCCCGGTGGTCAAGCCGGCCACAGTCCGTACAGTGCTATCCCTGGCGCTTGCTCGGTCTTGGCCCATCCACCAGCTGGATGTCAAGAACGCCTTCCTCCACGGCCTTCTTACCGAGACGGTGTACTGCAGTCAGCCGGCGGGGTTCGTCGACACCACCCGTCCTGACATGGTCTGCCGGCTCAACAGGTCCCTCTATGGCCTCAAGCAGGCACCTCGGGCGTGGAACCACCGGTTTGCTACTTTCTTGATGACCCTGGGATTCGTGGAGGCTAAGTCTGATACGTCCTTGTTCGTCTACCACCATGGGGCCGACACTGCATACTTGTTGCTCTATGTTGATGACATTGTCCTCACCGCCTCCAGCGAGCCACTTCTCCGGCGGATCATTGCAGCTCTCCAGCAGGAGTTTGCGATGAAGGACCTGGGTGAGCTCCACCACTTCCTCGGTGTCACTGTTGAGCACCGTCCTGCTGGGCTTCTTCTTCATCAGCAGCAGTACACTCGGGATATCCTGGAGCGGGCTGGGATGTCTGACTGCAAGCCCTGCTCCACTCCGGTCGACACTCAGGGCAAGCTGTCGGATACTGCGGGACCTCCGGTGGCCGACCCCACTGCGTACAGGAGTCTTGCCGGGGCCCTTCAGTACCTCACCTTCACCCGGCCGGACATCACCTATGCAGTTCAGCAGGTTTGCCTCCACATGCATGATCCCCGGGAGCCTCACCTCACGGCTCTCAAGCGTCTCCTCCGCTACCTCCGGGGCACACTCGACTACGGCCTCCTCCTACACCGGGCCTCCTCCACCGACCTCGTCGTCTACACCGACGCTGACTGGGCCGGGTGCCCGGATACTCGCCGCTCCACCTCCGGCTACGCCGTCTTCCTGGGCGGCAACCTGGTGTCTTGGTCTTCCAAGCGCCAGCCGGTGGTCTCCCGGTCCAGTGCCGAGGCGGAGTACCGCGCCGTGGCTAACGGCGTGGCGGAGGCCGCCTGGCTCCGGCAGCTACTTGCTGAGTTGCACACTTCACCCTCCCGGAGCACACTGATCTACTGCGACAATGTCAGTGCGGTCTACCTCTCCACCAATCCCATTCAGCACCAGCGGACGAAGCATGTCGAGATCGACCTCCACTTTGTCCGTGATCGGGTGGCCATGGGCGAGGTGCGGGTCCTTCATGTTCCGACGACCTCCCAGTTCGCGGACATCTTCACCAAGGGCCTCCCGTCCTCGACCTTCGCCGAGTTTCGCTCCAGCCTCAACATCACCGGTGGCTAGTTGCGTCTGTGGGGGGGTTGTGTGTGTTCTTTCTTTCTTTCTTGTTCAGCCTCGAACTCCGCTGCGACGGTAGTTCAGACTGCGGGGGGGTGTTGGAGTATATGTAGCCCATGAGGCTAAGGCCCATGTGGCCCATGTAAGGAACCTATATAGCTACCCTTCTAGGGTTAGCACAAATCAATAGAGAACACCTTCTAACAGTAACATCCCGGTTCAGGGCTTAACAGGATTAATAGGATACTCATACCAACAAGTTGCAACTTCTTTTCCGGAAGCACATCTCGAAAGAACTCCAAAGTTAAGCGTGCTTAGCCTGGAGCGATGGGTGACCGACCGGGAAGTTCTTCCCGGGTGCGCACGAGTGAGGACAAAGTGCGCAGAAAAGACTTGTGCTGGTCTGTGAGGGCAGTCTATGTCCTAGAAAGCGGCCAGATGTAAGCGGGCCCGGCCTCGAGGAGGCGGGACGTTACAAACAGCTGCTTTAATTAGATCTCCAAATGTTGTCATTATCTATTCCGGATTTCTCGCTAGCCAAAGATGGAGAGTGGGGTTGGCTGTCTAGAGTGCGCACAAGGTATAGAGAAGTTGTTGGAGGGTGGAAAGATATAGAGAGATTTTTATTCAAATGGCTCTCCAAATGATGATTTAGAGAGTGATTTAAGAAAGACTCTTGGGGGTGCTCTAAGGATGCATATCTATCTCTGCATGTAAGCCATCCACATCAGCAGCCCACTAGCATGCAGTTATTATAGTTAATCTCTTAGTGCAAGCTATCCATTTCATCAAGCCACATCATCCACCAACATGCGCTTAATTGTCCACATCAGCAAAATGAGCCATCTAATTTTCATTCCAAATCATCCACGATCCCTGCAGCAAAGCCCAGGGCATCCTTCTTGTATTATATATATATAAAAAAAACCAATCATGGGGAAAAGATGGCCTCCTGGCATTGCTCAGAGGGGTGTTTGTGTTGTACCTAACCGTTGCCTGCTTGGAACAAGCTAGCCAGAAATCTCAGGGAGGTATCTGCATTTGGGAGTGCCTGGTTTTGAGTTCATGTGGGCTGCCTCCATGATAAGAGATTGCCAACCTAGTGTTATTTCAGTTCTCCACTGTATTAGTTACAATGTATATGCTTCATTTTCTCTGTAGACTGCATTTGCCATGGAGCTTTTAGAGTATTTTTTTTGTTGTTGTCTAGTATATTTGAAATGTCCTATTAATCATGTCCCATAACATTAGTAAAGGAAGTTCAAATCTGTCTGATTATTATTGTAGTGCTCTGATTCATCATGCTGTTCTTCTACTCATATTCTGGATAAACTCAAAAACTCCTTAGTTCTTCTGTTTATCGTTGTTGACTACAATGTGTTTAGCTTGATTTTTTTTTGTTTGACTCTGTTGTACTGTCTTTGATTCTTCAAAACAGATATGGCAGTGCAAATGTCTGGAAGATCTTCACCGATCTTTTTGATTATTTTCCGTTGACAGCATTGGTACGTTCGCTCAGCTTTAAGCCCTTTTCCTTTCTTCGTACCTTAGTCCCTCGACTCATGCAATTGTATTTCTTTTATGAAATTGATCCATCATACATGTTAAAGTACTGTGAGTTTAAGCTACTTTCCACACATGCTACTTTGCCAACTTAAATCTGCAACTGTCTTTCGTTGATGACACTATCATTCATCTATTAGATATTAAGTGCTGCGAGGTTAAGCTTATTCGTCATTCACACATGTGCTATTTATTAACTTAAGGCTTAACTACTCTCAAAAAGATAGAAGAAAGGCTGCTAAGGAGGTGATGTGCTGAAGCACCCATCTGTCTGTTTTCCATTCTCGTTGCAGTCCAGATAAATATGTATGTGAATATGACATTTGAAGTACTAGAAATGGTCTGATGGACTTACTACACATTCTGTTTGATGTTTGAATCTTTATGCTGCGATTTCTACTCTCAGCTCCATGACTTAATTTAATGGTCGTTTGTTTTTTCGTTCAGAAATCATTTTTACATTTCTTCTCTGCTTGAAGGTGGAATCAGAAATTTTCTGCCTCCATGGTGGTTTATCTCCATCCATTGAGAATCTTGATAGTGTTCGTAGTTTAGATCGTGTCCAAGAGGTCCCTCACGAGGGACCTATGTGTGACCTTCTATGGTCTGATCCAGACGATCGATGTGGCTGGGGCATATCTCCTCGGGGCGCTGGATACACTTTTGGCCAAGTACTTGATATTACCATATCTTCTACTTATTGCCATGCTCTTTCTTCAGTTTTGTCCTCAACTGTGTGGCTTTCATTTTCAGGACATATCAGAACAATTTAATCACACCAACAATCTTAAACTTGTAGCTCGGGCTCACCAGTTGGTTATGGAGGGATACAACTGGGCACATGTAAGTTTTCACTTTTCAGCATGGATTAGCCTATAGCATTTGTTTACTTGATATGATCCTATGATTTCTTAATCCAAATTCACAGGAACAAAAGGTGGTGACCATATTCAGCGCACCTAATTACTGTTACCGGTGTGGCAACATGGCATCCATCCTCGAGGTTGATGATTGTAGGAATCACACATTTATTCAGGTAACTGGTTCTTCATTGTTTCAGGTTACTACATTTTTTTTTCTTATTGTTCGTTTCGTTTCCTTGGTAGTTGGTAGGGTTAGGTGTAGCTGCTTTCTTTAGTCTGTACATGTAACATTATAGAAAATTGGTAATTTCACATGCTTGAAAATCAGAATAACAAGGAAATGCCTTCTCTTTTCTTTCCTTTTTTTGGTTGCATTACTGTTGTGTCTGAAGTTACATCGGATTCTTTCCTGCAGTTTGAGCCAGCTCCTAGGAGAGGTGAACCAGATGTGACACGGAGGACACCTGACTATTTCCTTTGAGTTATCTGCCATACTGTTTTTGGATTTTGTCCAATATTGCAATAGTGATGCTGGTCAGTAACATTTTTGTTGGATCTATATGATAACCGACCAGAAACAGTAAGAAAATGCGGAAGCTGCATATCCACATTTGTCATTGCAAGAGGTTCTATCAGATCATCCTACATCCCAAGCTGTCAATAGATCCGCTTGTCTACCCAAGTGGTGAATTGGCACCTCCCTCAGGCTTTGGACCTTCACTGTTTCGAAGGGCGTTGGGACGTCAGAGCTTACATTTTCAGCGTAAGTTGCCTCAGCTGTGTCTTCTCTGTCAGCTAGTTTTGTGGTTGTGTGATTGTTTGTTGTAACTTCTGTGATTAAATGACAACAGACAAGCTGATCTTGTTGCAAGAATTGAAAACAATTCAACGAATTCTGCTAGCTCTTCCTTTGTTTCTTTATCCATGCCCTTGATACATGCGTGTTAGCCACTCGTCTCATGTAGCAGCAACACGTTACCGTCAAGTTGTTCCATCTCATTGTTGTCATGTTAATGCTCATGGTAATTAAATGAACAATGTTTGCTTCCCATCTTTCTTGGACGATCTTCTCTGAACTAAACAAAAACTGCTGACGGCAAACCGATGGCTTAAAGTGGTCAGATGTATGGCCTAAATTCCAGATCAATTGGTCGCCTGCGCTTTGGAATTTTAGTTGTTTATTACACAAATGATCTCATAGTCTCGCTACTGTTCACCATCATCCAGCGCTTTCAATTCAGATAGAGTAGCATTTCTTTTGCGTCTACCTGGCGCTAGTATGCAGAATGGGTGCAGGTCTCTTGACACATTTTTCCGTGGGCCAAACGAAGACTCAAGTTCAAAAGTCAAATATCACTTTTATTCTCAAAAAAAAATTGATGACGTGCGGGAGTGCATTTTTGAAGCATACGTGAAATCCAGATCCGTGTATGTTTGCAACGAACTCATTCCCTATTGCAGCAAAACAAGATGCTGTCGGATCCTTCGATTCCTCAGTATTTTTTGCCCTTTTCCTCCGGCTGTGCAGTTTATCTGACATTTGTCCACTCAAGAACAGAAAAGAGGTGATATGTTATTAACTTATCTTGGCTAAAATCTGTCTTCATCTATCGACATGGCAACTCATGAGATAAATGTGAATACAAGGGTTAGATCACTGCTAGTTAGGATTAAATCATTCTTCATCCATGGACAATGGCAGGTAATGAGATAAATGTGCACACAAGAGTTTAGATCACTACTATATATATATATATATATATATATATATATATATATATATATATATATATATATATATATATATATATATATATATATATATATATATATATATATACATACACACACACACGCTATTCTACACCTTAGGTGTAGAATAGTATTCTACACCAAGCTGTTATACTGAACAAAATTCAGTACTGTTCAGTACTCGTGTTTCAGTATTGTTCAGTATTTTCGAGGTGCTGGGTGTAGTACTGACTGATACTAAACGTGGTTCAGTAGTACTCAGTATTTTTTCAGTTCAATTTTGACTTGTATAGAATAATATTCTACACCTAGGGTGTAGAATAGCGCTGCCGTATATATATATATATATATATATATATATATATATATATATATATATATATATATATATATATATATATATAGAGAGAGAGAGAGAGAGAATATACTCTATAGCTAGCTACAGAATAAGTTATTCTGTAGCCACCTCCATTTACGATAATTTTATATACTAATTTACGACAATGTCAGTATATATTTACGATAGTTGAATTACTATAACACATGAGGATATTTACCATTATGTTATAGTAAATATTATAATAAGGAGTTACTATAATCTCGTGAATTAACATAGCAATTATCGTAACTCAAAGTGGCTACAGAATAAGTTATTTTGTAGCCAGCTGTAGGGTAATATATATATATATATATATATATATATATATATATATATATATATATATATATATATATATATATATATATATATATATATATATATATATATGGCAAGCACTTACGAGCTACAGATTAACCAAAAAAGGTTCATTGTTTCGGGTAGCCTTCCACACTGAAAAAAATTAACAAGCATCAATATACTCTAGAAAAAAAAGTTTTAGCAATTCAAAACGATCCACAACAATTTTGTTCTTGGCTGGAAAATACAAAATACAATCACCTATTCCAGATCAGATCATATAATTAAAACAATACACATGCCTCTTCTGTACTCACAATGCGTAATCCGTTTGCAACAACAAAATTACAGCGGAGCAAAAGCTTCAATCACCTACCTGCTTTATTAGTAATATTATAACGAGTAATTCTGATGCACACCAGTGCTCCTAATTCTTTTGTGTACATGCAGGCCAGGCACCCCAGCTCCATATGACACTACCTCGCTTTAGTGTATATATATGAATATGTAATGCTACCCCAACTATAGCTACAAAATCTTTTGATATTCAAATGATCCGAGTATTATCAAAAATTCAAAATTTTATTTCTGACACTAAAGACTGATAAAGAAGCAAAACAAAAACGGCTACAACATTTACAACACAACTTTCAGCACTTTCAAGTAAATAAATCAGCATTTCTGGCTTTCTAGCATGTCGTAGTAGGGAAGTGCAAAAGCCAAAGTAATGCTTAACCACAAGAATTCAATTGGCGTGGCTGTAACTAGTGTACAGAAGATTGCAACTCTGTAAGATTCTGCAAGATGGTACTCAGCACCAACCTCAAGCTGCTTCAATCAAAGACAATCTCCTCATGCTCAGGAAGAAAGTAAACATGATTTCTAGTCTCCAGACAAGCACCGAAGGCAACGGCACTTGAAGCCAAATCCATCAGCAAGAATCTTCTGTCTAGCGTCAGCATCTAGGCTAGTATCGATGTAGCAGATGCGCAGCTCCTCACCTATAACAGATGCAACAACTCAATACAACAATTTTGTTAGCATCTATAACTTTTGTATTTGTTTTTAGCTGTGCACAAGGTTGCCAGTGTAACAGAACTCCTGTATGTATCACTACATTTCTCCATACCTTCTTCAATGTCACGGAGGGCCTTCAATTTCGCATCCGCATTATCCAGCCAAACTATGTGAGCATTTGGATCTGATAGTCAACACAAACAATAGTGCATATTTGAATCATTAATGCATAATGAAAAAAGGGTTATATTAAGCAGCCTAAAAATTTCTGCTATTGTATCAAATAGTATACTCCTGGTATCCCTTGGTGTATGCTCTTTGCTGATGATGTGGTGCTAGTTGACGACAGTAGGGCAGGGGTTAATAGGAAGTTAGAACTATGGAGGCATACGTTAGAGTCGAAAGGGTTCAGACTTAGTAGGACTAAGACCGAGTACATGAGGTGCGATTTTAGCGCGACTAGGCATGAGGAGGGAGACGTTAGCCTCGATGGGCAAGTGGTGGCCAAGAAGGATACTTTTCGGTATTTAGGGTCGATGCTACAAAAGGACGGAGACATTGATGAAGATGTTAGGCATAGAATTTCAGCCGGCTGGTTGAAATGGCGTCAAGCTTCTGGCGTCCTCTGTGACAAAAGGGTGCCTCAGAAGCTGAAAGGTAAGTTCTATAGGACGGCGATTCATCCGGCTATGTTATACGGTGCTGAGTGTTGGCCTACTAAAAGGCGACATGTCCAGCAATTGAGTGTAGCAGAGATGCGTATGTTGCGTTGGTGTTGTGGGCACACAAGAAGGGATAGAGTCCGGAACGACGATATTCGGGATAGGGTTGGGGTGGCACCAATTGAGGAGAAACTGATTCAACATCGGTTGAGATGGTTTGGACATGTCCAACGGAGGCCTCCTGAGGCACCGGTGCGTAGTGGAGTTCTAAAGCGGGCCGATAATGTAAAGAGCGGTAGAGGTCGACCTAAACTAACTTGGGACGAGTCCGTTAAGAGGGATCTTAAGGAGTGGAATATCTCAAAGGATTTAGCTATGGATAGGAGCGCTTGGAGATTGGCAATCAACGTGCCGGAACCGTGACCTCTTTTGTCTCCCTTTATGTCTTTTTGTGTCTCCATGTTTCTCGTCTCTTTTGGGTTTCATCTCTAGCCTACCCCAACTTGCTTGGGATAAAAGGCTATGTTGTTGTTGTTGTTGTATCAAATAGTATACTCCTGTCACTATTACATTACCATACATACAAAAGCTTAACCAAATATGTTCTTATATTGAGAGTAGTTTAGCAGAGACATCCACTATCAAATGCAATAGCAGACTAATAGTCTAATATTGATACGACAAGTTAAGTAGCATACTCCCTCCGTCCCTATTTAAGTGTCGTTGTGCGATTCATGCCAGTCAAATTTTCTCAAGTTTGACTAAGTTCGTAGAAAATATTATCAACATTTATATCTCTAAATAAATTTATTATGAAAATAGATTCAACGATCTATCCAATGATAGTAATTATCTACTATAAATATTAATATTTTATTTTATATATTTAGTCAAATTTAAATATGTTTGACTTCTCGGGAAGTGAGAACGACGGATAAAAAGGGACAGAGGGAGTAGTGAACAAGCACCATACCACAAGGGTGGTGACAAATCCTGGAATTTGGTTGGTCAACCTATCAACTGAATCACTGCTAGCAAAATGAAATTTAAATAGCGAAGATGATAAAAAAGATGCATTCATTCCAAATGTATAGGTGAAGAGCGTACCGCAGTCATGGTTGTAGAAAGAGGGGAGCATATAAACCGCATTGCCAACTGATTAATCACAAGATACGGAGGCTGCCGCTGAGGATAAGAGATCCTCATATGAACTTGCAACCAATTCAATACGAAATGCATTTATGCGTATTCTTGCCAATACATTGATGTACCAATCTATGGTCAAAACTAATTTTGTCAAAGTCAACCAAATTTGAAGAGGACTGAGACAAGAACTCTATGAAAGACCCAATTTTCTCAACATTCAGTTGTAAGAAACTAAGAATAGTCACAATGAGAGGAAACAAAATTTGAAGGATACAGTTTGTGACTTCTTCCTGAAACCCAGCTTTTCTAAAAGTGGATTCCAACAACTCAAATTCCTCCTCCATCTGTAATATAACATTGCTACAATAAGCATTGAACCAAATAACTTTGTGATTACTGTATTAGTATTATGATGTGACAATAACAACAATAATACAAGAACTGAGTCCAGGGTGACCTGGAAGGAGAGGAGCCACTACCTCAATCAATGTCCCCTGGTGCAACCGAGCTGGCTGAAGTATGTTAAGACAATCTGCATTAGCAGCTCCTGATATAACCATGCAAGCAAGGCGCTTGGCCATGTATGGGTACTTCAGACCACGTGAACTTTAGAACAGAAAAACACAAAATGAAGAAGTCAAGAGGTGCACATCTGCAGAAAGATGAAAGGCGAGTACTATTATACCTGCAGTGGTAATCGAAAAAAGACCAATCTACGTTCTTGTCAATGTCATGGAACCCCTAGATTGGTGGAAATCACACGTATTGTTAGCAAAACCTAGCCTCAAATGCTGAACATTTTTGCTTTCTGTTATTCTATGGCAGGCAAATAAGCAACATCATTCAATCTTTCTGACATGTAATGATGTAAAGGAAAATTAAAACACGTCTCATTCAAAGATCCACGAGTTAGAATTCACATTGCATTTCCACAAACGCAAGACATGACTGTAAACACATACTATGTTCGAACTTCGAACACACCATTATAATAAGACCTGCTGAATGTTGAGACATGAACACTTGTACACAGAACAGGTTTCGCTCGCCACTAATAGTTAGTGAGGCGAAGAGAGCAGACTAAGCATCATATGTACCAAGGTGAAACACACGCAGATATGCAAGAATCGCTAAGGAAATGGGCAGAGAGGTACCACCTTGGCGTGGTCCCTGCAAGTGTCGCTGCAGAAGTAGTAACCTCCGCTTGAAACGCGCCCTTCCCAGGGCTTCCTTCTGAGGCAATTGTAGCAAACCTGAGCCCAGAACAGTCCAGTTGGTTGGTTCCACTGGCAGGGGCAAGGAGCAGGAAGAGCGGTCACCTCACCTCGTGGAGCAGTGAGTGGGAGGGGTGGGAGACGAGGGGCTGCGCCGAGTGGAGGAGCTCGCCAGAGGAGACTGGGCGGGTGGCGAAGACGCCGCGGCCCGCGGACTCCGTTAGGGACACCCGGATCGGCGGTGGGCCGCGGGCGGCGGCCGCGGTGGAGAGGAGGCGGCGGCGGAGGAACATGAGCTATGCCTGTCAGGTGTCAGCTACTATCAGCTGTGCGAGAAGAGGAGTGGCGAAGAGATCAAGGCCGTTGGTTTAGATGGGGTCTTAGATGGGGTCTTGTGGCTTGTGAGTTGTGAGCGTGTCACCAGGTGTGGGGCTCCCAGGCGTGGCCGTCCTCAACAACATAACTCCGAGCTAGCTGAGCTGGAATTCAGCTGATGTGGCAAAGAGAAAAAAAAACATCCACGCTAACAACGAACGCCTCGCTAGTCTATTTGTGAGCCTCAAGAAAACTTAGCCAGAATGAAAAGAGTTGTAAAGTCGTACAATCTTGCTGAGAGAGGAGAGCGGCCCCCTCCAAAAAAATGATATAGTGAGATAAAATAGAATAAAAAAAACATACATATGAAGTTCTCTTGATAAGTTCGTATCCAAATCGCTAAGTTGTTGACGACTGGAAAAAAGAACACACATTATTGGGGACGTTCTAATACTATTCTCTATGGCTAAAGAAATGCATATGAGCCCTCTCCCCTACGACGTGTGGTCCTCTCATTCTCCCATGTCTCTTTTGGTTTTCTAACAAAAAACCACCTATCCAACACATACTCGTACAGTTTTCTATGTTTTTCTCTTCATCCCCAATTTGTGCATTGACATCCGGTTTCTCCCTCCACCCACCTCTATGAACCACGCAGTCGTCGCCGCCCCTCTCCTCAGCCTCCTCACCCTACTAGCTGCCTCACCAAGTTTAAGCCCTACAATTCAGATCAATTTTTTCCCTTTCACACCTTGGATCCACACCATTGACGTGGACGTCAAGATGCTAGGGATGAGATGGGCAACGATGGCCGGTGATGGAGGTGGGCCATGATAAGGAGGTTGGAAGGCCGATTCTTGGCACAGAAGAGATTATAGGACCTTGACTCTCGATGCGAGGAGACCGACTTCGAACCAAGTCCATCGACAAGCTCCCTCGCTTGACACAATCACACGATTCTCCATGCATCTAGCCTCTGCTAAGGACCACAGCCACCACGCCCTGCCGAATGCTAACGTACTAGGGTGACAATGACCACCACCATTAGCAGCAACTCACAAGGTTCGAATGAAAGACCTGTTCGGGTTTTGGTAATTGAATGAAAACAATTATGTACTAGTATGTTTCATTTGAGATGAAAGGTTGAGGTTAGTCCACAAGCTAGAGTTGAGCAACATGAAGGCCATGGTGGATGGCAAGGAACATGTGGTGCAAAACCTCAACAAGTGAGTATTGAAGATGATGGATGCTAGAAGAGCAAAGAATGGAAAAAAGTGAAGCAAAAAATATATGTATAGGGCTTTGCTTTCATCAACCATGTGGTGATTAGATAAGATGATTGGCCAGGTTGTTTATGATAGATAGTCGTCTATAAAGAGGAGCAAATTCGTTGACAGTTCTCTAGTGTCATAAGATGAGATCTAACATTACATATGCATTAGGATCGAGTGGCTTGGTGAGAAGGAAGTGAAAACCTTTGGATTTTTTTTAAAAATACTAACTAAAGACTGAAGGTGTTGGTCATCCCGTAGTAGACCTATTGGAGTTAGCCAATTGAAAAGGTTTCAGAAAAAGAGCTCAATGGAGATTTTTTACCCTTACCGGAGCTCACCCACAGATCGAGTTTAGTTCATTGCCCTAGCACAGTATAAAAAAGCACCACAAACCCTAACTCTTGGTGCCACCAAAGAGCAAGGCACTGGAGCTTAGGTAGTCATGGGCAATTGTGGATGGTAGCGCACGGGAAATTCAAATAGGGGCACCAGAGCTCTCCAGTGACCCTGATAGGATCTAGATGGCTAGATGATGGATGAATAGCCTATAAAATATTTCTACAAACCCACAACACTAGAGCAAAGTGATTAGTAAAACAAGAAATCCTAATAGCCACTACTTGCTCTAGCTCTACTAATACCCAAGCAAGCCCCTACACAATTCTAGTAGCTTTGAGTTCTAAAAGAGCACAACACCACACAAGCTACAAGAACACTTGCTACACAAAAAAGAGCAACCAAAACTAGTTACTACTACAACTACAACTAAGCTACTCTAGTTGGCAAGGCAAACAACTACACACAAGCAAGTAATTGCAAAGTAAGGAACAAGTGTATAGAGAGCAAATTACTGAGGGCAAGTGATAGACACAAGATTTATCCTTGAGGTTTGGTTGCTTGCCGGCAGCCTACGTCCTCGTTGGTGAGTCCCCAACTGATGATTCACGCGCTAACTAGCATGACAAGCTAGACCCACGATTTGGGTGCCACAAGAATCAAACAAATGGTCTACTCCAACTAGCTACGAGCATTCTACTTGAGTATCCCTTTGCACTCCGCGAGGTGGGAACAAAACATCTCACAATATCACCGGTTAGAGGTGAAGAACAATCACCAACTCTTCCTCAATGACCATGGTTGTTCCAAGTCATCTAGGTGGCACCAACCAATAAGAGTGAAGAGATGAGTGACAAGTTGTTTTGCTTAGAATGCTGAGAGAGATCTCAAAGAGCTAGACAACATCTATTTATAATCACCTCCAAAAACTAGTCGTTGGGCTGGCTGACTAGGTTGTCTACATAGGCATCGGATTGTTTCGATGCTTACCGGGCAACACCATCGGATTAATTATGCGCTATGGCTAACCTAAGCCTGTAATCCGATGCCCCAGTCAGGCACCATCGGATCAATCCGATGGTCACATGTGCTCTTACTCAGAAAACTACTAGTTAGGTTTCTCCAACGACTAGGGTAACACATAGTCTGATGTCGTACATAGAGGGTTCCAGAAAGGGTTTTTTGTATCAAAATGCTCCTTTGCCCCTACATCGGAACAATCTGATGACCCTTGTCAGTGCACCCTTTGGAATAGTGCTAACACTGTAAGGTCCTAAATGGCTAGAGGGGGGTGAATAGCATATTTAAAAATCTACAAGCTTCACTAGACAAGTGAGTTAGTAAAACAAATGGTGTAGCAATTATAGCACTAGCTCACTAAGCTATGCAAGCCACCTACATAAGTCTAGTTCTAGGCTAAACACTAACCACACCAACAACTAACTCTACTCCTAACAAAGAACAAAACTACACAAGCTAGAGATAAAAAAAACAAGCTACACAACTAGCAAGGTAGATAAGTAAGCAAAGGAGTGAGCTAGGATTGTTATACCAACGTTGATGAGTAGAGATATGTGCAATGAACCAATCAATCAACACAATCACATACACAAGAAGAAATCCTCGGCAAAGAGATGACACAAGATTTTTTACCGAGATTCACTTGCTTCCCGGCAAGCTAGTCCTCGTTATGGCGATGCACCCACTTGATGGATCGCGAGCTAATTGACTATCAAGAGTCAAACCCTCAGCAGGTGCCGCACATCCACTCACAAGATGGGGATCCTCTAAGCTACGAGCTCCACTAGAGTAGCCAATTCACGAACTCCCGCGGGGAAGGCTTAAGAACCCCTCACAATCACTTGGTGAGGCTCAAAACAATCTCCAATCACAAGCTCAATACCATCGCTGCTCCAAGCTATCTAGGATGTCGAGAAACACCCAAAAGTAACAAGAAATCTGCAGCCAACTCAAAGATCAAGTGCCACTAGATACAAATCACTAAGTAATGCACTTGAATCTCTCTCAATCTCACTAGAGTATGCAACCAAGCAAGAAGATGAGTGGAGGGGAAGTTCTCTAGCTCAAAGTATGTCTCAAGTGTTCAAATAGTCAAGAGAGAGGTCCCAAAACCAGTCAAACATGTTTATATAGAGATACCCCTTCGAATAGAGCCGTTGGGCAAAAATCGGGGGCACCGGACACTTCGATGCACAGGCATCGGACTCACTCAACAGCGTCCGGTGCACCAGATCTCGCCACGTGTCTCACACGTTCAAAGTTCAATGGTCATTTCAGCGAGCACCGGACGCGTTCGACGCCCAGCACTCAGCGTCCAACGCCAAGCATCCGATACACTCCAGTAAAGCAACCAGAGACGATTTTCGCTCACCGAACGCGTCCGACGGTGGGTCAATGGACGCCACTGCGTCTGGTGCACACGAGGGTTCGAAGAAGCTACTAACGTTACGTAGCCACCGGACGCTGCATAGTGTTTGGCCAGCGTCCGATGCCATAGCGTCAGACGCACTGATGATCACTTCGTTCGCGCGTGCCTCTGCAGTGAAAACACCGGAGGCTGCCATCAGCGTCCGACGCTACCATAGCTAGCGTCTGACGAGTGTTTCTCCCGTGACTTCGCCTCCCGTTCTCGCATCCGGCGTAATGGAAAAAAGACATTTCATTTCCACGAAAACCTCAAACCCCTCTCTACCCCTCAAACTCCACCTCCTTTGCAAATGTGCCAACACCACCATGTGTATATCACCATGTACAAGTGTGTTAGCATATTTTCACAATCATTTTCTCAAAGTAGTTATGTTAGCACTCATTAGATCTAAATGCATATGCTCAAAGATTTTGACCTAGTAGCACTTGATTCATGAGATGACCGTGATTGCCCCTCTTGATAGTCGACTAACAATCCTAAACCCGGTCAGTCACTTCTCTACTCATCTTAGACTGGCAAAAGAAAAACCCTATGAATATACCTTTGCCTTGATCATCTTACTCCGAGTCCATCTCCAAGTGCTTGTACTCCGTGATCATCATCTCCATATTCATGCACTTCTTCTTTGTGCTCTTGTGGTCATTACTCCATGCCACCATACACCTTCATCACATGTGTTGCTATGCCTAACTCAAAAACACTCAACACAAATGGCATTAGCAACTTGGTGTCATTAATTACCAAAACCAAACTTGGGCTTTCAAACGCATACTCCGATGTTACTCTAGGGTGAACCATCGAAACAATCTGATGCCTAACCATAGGCATAGTTAAACCTCACTGTGCGAAGCTTACACTCCGATGGTCCTCCTGGGAACCCATCAGATCAATTATTTTCAACCCTATTTTCAAATGTGGTAACTCCTATATGTGTCCACCATATGTGCAGTATGTGCAAGTGAGTTAGCATTTTTCACAAACATTTTTAATGGGTGAGCTTGCTTCTCACCATGTCAATAGGTCTAATGAATATGTAATGTATTTTCATACCTAGTGGCACTTAGATAACTGATTTGACTTTAGAGCTCCCCTCTTAATAGTATGTCTATCTATCCTAAACTCGATCACACACTCTATTGCGTCTTGACTAGCAATACAAATTTCCTATTTATACCTTTGCCTTCACACCATTTGATTTTGCTTTTCTTTTCTTCTTTTCCAAGTGAGATCTTGCTTCAATTGGATTGATCACCATTCATCCATCTCCAAGCCCACCTAGCTTAATCACATACTTAGCATTTGTCCCAATTACCAAAAACCAAACATAGGGCTTTCAACCCCAATAGATTCACGCTGTAGAATTCCAATGAGACGGTGTTTTTGTGCACGGGGGTACAATTGCCTTCCTCATACCTGGGCCTCACGACAGCTGCAAGAAACATGACTATATCTATTTTTTATGTGGTTACCTACATTGGCTGTGTTTAGTTCCCAAATTTGGGGTGCCAAAGTTCACTGTAGCGAAACTGTAGCATTTCATTTGTATTTGGTAATAATTGTCCAACCGTTGACTAATTAGGCTCAAAACGTTCGTCTCGCAAAGTACAACCAAACTGTGCAATTAGTTTTTGATTTTATCCGCATTTAGTACTCCATACATGTATCACAAGTTTGATATGACGGGAAATCTTTTTTTTTTGCATAGCGCACTTTTCAATGGAACTAAACATAGCCATTATCAATTAGTACCGTGAGCACATCTTGCTAAGAGTAGTTCCAAAATGGTGTGTGAAGGAAGAAAAGCTTAGTTAATGAAGGTCATTAATTAAGTGAAAAGCGGGTGCTCAAATTAGATCAATAGAGCACACTATATTGTGTGCGTGCTATTTCGCTATACAAAAAGAATAGTAAGATGATGGATTGTTACGACAGTCTTAACTAAAAAATCATGAAATCCTATTCTTCGGCACTACTTCAGCGGTACTTTTCAGCGAACGAATGTTTTTCTCTCATAATAAATCAGCATAAGTGAAAGGATCAAGATGCCCAAGAGGGGAGGGGGGTGAATTGGGCTTTTCTAAAAATTAATTGCAAGAATTAAATCCTACAAGCCGGAATTCACCCCTAGTGCCTACTTGTGTTCCTAGTGAGTCTACCGACAAAAGTTTTGCACCCTAGTTTCCAATCCTAGTCTAGCATGGCAATTCTAGGAAAGTAAATCAAGCAATGAAGGTAAATACGAGAATGTAAATGCTTGAATGTAAAGGGCAAGGAACACGGCGATGTTTTTCCGAGGTATCGGAGAGTCGCCACTCCCCACTAGTCCTCGTTGGAGCACCCGCGCAAGGGTGTCGCTCCCCCTTGATCCGCGCAAGGATCAAGTGCTCTCTACGGGTTGATTCTTCGACACTCCGTCGCGGTGAATCACCCACAACCGCTCACAACATGAGTTGGGTCATCCACAAGCTCCGCCGGATGATCACCAAACTCCCAATCACCACCAAGCCGTCTAGGTGATGGCGATCACCAAGAGTAACAAGCTAGAACTCTCACTTGACCACAACGAGCCCAAATGAGGAGATGGATGCACACTTGCTACTCTCTAATCACTAGTGAGGAAATCTCAAACTTTGATTCTCAAATCTCTATCCTCACTAGAGCTCTTGCACTCCCTTGCACTCTAAAGGGTTTTCTCAGATGTTTGAATGAGCAAGAGACCTCTAAAAGAGGTGGAGGGGATGTATTTATACACCCCTCAAAGAAAACGAACCGTTATGTTCTGACACGGGCTGACCGGACGCGCCGGTCGAACCGACCGGACGCGCCGATCGCCCGTAACGGTCAAAACGCGAATTTCAACTGAACGACCGGACGCGCCGGTCAGGGGTGACCGGACGCGTCCGATCGTGCAAAGGAGCTTACTGTACTCGCACCGGACGCGAGGCCGCGTCCGGTCGGTGATGACCGGACGCGTCCGGTCCTCTCAGGACCTTACTGGACTGTGACCGGACGCGCCGATCACAGCCAGGTCGCGTCCGACGGGTGTTTCCCTCAAGTGACACGTGTCAGCCACTGACCACCGCGTCCGGTCCTCGCGAGGACCGCGTCCGGTGGTCAGGGCCGAAACCCTAGCCGAGGTAACGAACTGACCGGACGCGTCCGGTCGTGCCGAAGACCGCGTCCGGCCAGTTGGAAAACATCCCGAAACTTTCCGAAACGCGTCGCAACTTCAACCAAGTTGCTTCCAACTGAACTTTGAGCTATTCTAGGGTTGCCTAGCGCCAAGTTTAACAAGTGTGCACCACACCTAAACATAGGACTCGCCTAGGTCAAGCTACCCGTTCATGCCCCCCTTTATAGTACGGCCAAAAGAGAAAAACGAAGATCCTAACGACTATTCCGAATGCGTCTCAACACCTCGACATTCGGAACTAACCATCCTTAATCTTGACGTCACTCTTTTGAAAACCGAAACGATTTCCATCAAGGGACACGAATACCATGGTGCCCAAAGCAGTTATAACCTCCATGACCTAACTTACCAACGTTTCTGCAAAACACACGTTAGTCATGGTAATAAAGCGTTGTCATCAATTGCCGAAACCAAACCTTGGGGCCTAGATGCTTTCAATCTCCCCCTTTTTGGTGATTGATGACAACACTTAGGTTCAAAAGATTAGAGTTGAGGTTTTCGAGCATGCTTGGTTCACATAAGCAAGAAGCAATAAGCACAAGGTTAGGAATTGCTTATGTGCCCCAAGCCAAAAGCGTGTACTCATAAGATAAGACAAAAAGCGTTAGTACACATAAAGATATAGCTCATAAGAAATCGGAGTAAGGCACGGAAGCACAACCTTAGAGCTATAACTAAAACGGTGACATAATATTAAAACTGTGATGAGAATAACACATTAAGACTCAAAGTTTACGACTCGACGACAATGTCACACGAATGCAATGCTGAAAAGTAAACATGATATGCATGAATGTAGCACACAAAGAACGAAAACCCTCTATCAAAACTCCCCCTGAAACTACTCTCTCTCCCCCTTTGGCATCAAGCGCCAAAAACTAATCTAATGATCTGACGGGGGGACAGACGGAGTCGTGTCGGGTGCCGAGGTGCGCGGAGTAATCACGAAGTGAAGCGAATCGCCCTCGGAGTCTGAGCTATCTGGCTGACCCTCTGAAGAAGCACGTGGCTGCGAAGTGGCCTGGGTCTGAGCAGGAACAGGCACTGACTGAGTAGCAACAAGTGGATCTGTCTGAGTGACCTGAGCCTGTAGTGAGCCAATGGCTGGGGGATCTGTCGAGGCAACTGAAGAAGGGATGGTCTCTGTAGTCCCGGTCCCTGTCACTGGAAGAACGGCTGCCTCGGGAGCCGACAACCCTGACGAAGTGTGAAACGTAGTAGTGTGCGAGGGTGTCGGCTGACCAGTCAACTCGCTGTAGGAAGCACTGAAATCACCAATAGGTGTGCCTGTCAGGAGGTGCGGGCGAGGCTGGTCTGACGGTGTAAACCCCGTATGAATAGGAGTGAAGCTCGGGGACTGAAAGGACTGGGGAACCTACTGCTGTGGAGATGTAAACTGGAAGCTTGGCTGTCCCTGACTCGACGGACCACTGGAATGCAAAGCCTGAGTCATGACAGAGGCAGGCGGAGGAACCCCAACTGTGATAAGGTGGCGTAGGAGATCCATGTACTGCTGCTGACTCTGTCGCTGCATCTCAACCTGTTGCCTCTGGATCTCAAGCTGTTGTCGCTGAAACTCGTCCTGGCGAGCCTGAATCTGTGCAAGTGTTGCAGCTGTGTCCTGTGCCTGTCGCTGTATCTGCTGCTGCTGCTGCTCCTGAGCCTGGGTCAACCTCTCAAGAATAGCCACCATGGCTGGGTCTGAGCGGGAGGCTGAGCCAGATCCACCGGCCTCGTGGTCGTGAGACCGAGGAGACCGGTACCTGGGGATGGGCTGGTAGTCCTCATCTGTGCTGTCTGAAGTCACATCCTCAGGTATGTCAGCAGTCTGAGCCTCAAGGTCCGCAAGCTCTGCCTCAGCAAGCTCGTCAACTCTGGCATCCTGCTCAGCTGCTGTCTCAGGAACGTCTGGGCGCTCACGCTGTCCTGGCGCTGGGGCCTGATCTCTAGTAACTGAGGCCCAAAGCTGACGGATATCATAATCAGGGAAAGCTGTAGTAGTGTTTGCTATCTCCGCCCTGATCTCTGGTGGCATCTGGATAGAAGATCTGATGATAAAGCAAATCCAGTGTGCATAGGGCAGCTGACGATTACCCTTGAAGCCCTCAGCAATGGTGTCCTCCATCTCACTAAGGATAAGATCCCAGATGTCAAACTGTCTCTGTGAGAGGAGGTGGTGAACAACCCAAAGCTGCATACGTGTCAGTCCCTCTCTGTAGCCAAGTCTGGGAAGTAGAGTGCATCTGAGAATAGCATCCAAGACTCTGGCAAGTGGCGTCAGGCTGGCAGGCGTACGACGAGACCCTTCGCCAAAAGGCTCGCGAAAGCAGGGTCAAACTAGGTCGGTAGGTGGCACTGCATCGCCGTGAGGGCGTCTGGGAGGAGGAGTCTGTCCATAACACAACTGATGGATCCTCGTGTCAGAAGCTGGTAGTCTGAGGATCTCTCGAGCTCTGGAGCTGTACAGTCTGTGATCGCGGCCTCTGAAAGCAAAGTGAATGAACTCATGGGCAGGATCAATCCAAAGTGAAGCATAGAACTCCCTGACCCAAGTGCCGCAGTATGCACCTGTCCGTCCAAGAAGATCTGACAAGCCAGGCATATAGGACAGGTGCGGACGGAGCTGCTCTCCCACAACATCAACCAATGCCTCAAGTCGACATACCCTCTGAGGTCTGAAAGCAATACCACTGTCAACTAAGGCTCTGTAGAAATCCTCCTGAAGTGGGGTATAGAAACCCTCTGAAGCTCTGTGATCTCTGACAGGTGGAAACCAACGGCTGACCTCGACGAACCTCAACCCCTGCACCTGACGTGCTGAAGCACCCCTCAGGTCAAAGTGCTCAACCGGGGGTGAACCTCTAGCTCTGGGAGGAGGACGTGCTCCACGACGCTGGCCCTCTGGCCTAGGTGTCACCTGAGTACGAGCACGTGTGGAGCGGCGACGTGGTGGAGACTGAGTTGGCTGCTCCTCTGTATCCTCTGTAGCCTGTGGAGCCTCGGTAGCCTGTGTAGCCTCTGTAGCCTCTGTCGGCTCTGTGGGTGGATCTACTGACATCTGCTCGGAAGGTCCAGTATCCTCGGTACCCTCAGTGGCCTCAGTGCCGAGCTGTCGACCTTCAAGGTGAAAGCGACGCTCGCCTATGTGTATGCCACTGCGTCTGCCACCTCTCTCTGCCTGCTCTGCAACGTCTGCCATGGCCCGAGCAACCTCTGCCTCAGAAGGCGTCCTCTTCTTCTTCCTGGCCATCATCTTGATGCGCTTACCACACGCAATCTCATCACGACGGGGAGGACTGTTGTCCCCGTCACCAGGAGCACCACCAGCGTTCTTGCAACGCACCATGCTGATCAACTGACTGAGAACCTCTGTGAGATGATGAACTGACACTCGAGAGGCTTGGCCTCAATCCGTATCCGCAGGCTTGGCCTCGGATTTAGCGAACAAATCTGACCCTGACACACCGACTGACTCGCTGCACCGATGGAATAGAAAGATATACTATAAGCACATACATAACTAAAAGGTGCGAAAACCTAGAGATAGCAAGCACATTAGATACGAAGTGAATCGTGACGCGAAGCTACCTCGGATCGACGAGACGACGGTGAGTAGAAGCGGTGACCTAGGTCGCGAGAATCCCCGAATCGACGATCGAGCTCTGGAGAACGGTTTAGGGCAAACCCTAGAAACCCTAGGTTAGGGTTTGGGTGAAACCCTAGAAGTTCGAGCAAGGGTGGAGGATGCGAGGCTAGGACTGCGCGGCTGAGGCTGCTGTGGTGGCTGCGCGGTGAAGCCCACGGCGGTGGATGGCTCGCCGGCGGCGAGGAAGAAGCGGACGCGGTGGTTGCGGCGGCGCGGCGATGGAGCGCGACTGCGGCAGCACGGGGGCGCGGCTCGGGCGTGGGGGTGCGCGCGGGCAACCTGGGCGCGGTGGCTGGCAGCGAGCACGACGGCAGGGGGGACGCCGGCGGTGGGCTGACGGCGAGGGCGCGGCGAGTCGGCGAGAACGGCGAGCGGCGGCGGCGGATTGCGTTCGGGTGAAAAGAATAGATCGAAGACGAACGGTTTTAAGAGGGGCTCAGATCCGCTCGACGCGCGATGACCGGACACGGTGGTCGTTATGACCAGACGCGGTGGTGCAGCGTCCGGTCACACTCTAGTAAGCTCCTGGAGTGACCGGACGCGTCCGGTGCGGACTGACCGGACGCGGTCAGAGTCCGGTCACAGGGAGCTCGGGAATTCATCGCGGATGACCGGACGCGGTGGTGGTAGCCGGGACCGGACGCGGTGGTCAACACAGGCGCGTTCGGTGCAGCGTCCGGTCACTAGGTCTGGAGTTGGTCTTCTGGATGACCGGACGCGCTGGTGGACGCCGGGACCGGACGCGGTGGTGAAGCATCACTGCGTCCGGTGCAGCGTCCGGTCCAGCGTCCGGTCGCTGTTCCTCGCCCTTCTCCGTTCCAAACTCCGACGCGACTTCTCCCAATCAAGTTCCAATTAAAAGAGACACAAATAATCACTAATTGGAACCTGATATGAGTGACCTCACTCAAACCCTCAAATTTTTCAAAATATTTTGCCTTAGGCTAGTATTATTTTTAGGAAAATAGGCAATAAACACCCGAGGAGCAACGTATGGCCATGCAATAGAGTTTTTGGACCTTTAGGAGCGTCAAAAAGCTCTCTCTATCCATGGACGAACACAGAGGTTGCTCAAACCTAAACCGAAAAGAAACAACAAACAAACAACCATGCATATGCAATGCAATACAAGTAAGTAAAGCTAGGTTGCTTGTCAAATTTGATCCACGGTTAGGCTTCTTCACTCCTCCAAAGGAGGGTTATCGTAACCGTGTTAGCCAAGCCCTAAATGCATTGCGATAAAATAAACGTGACATATAATACAATGCAATGCAAGGGACAACACACGCTTATCTTTTAAAGTTACTAGAATCAAGCACATTAAGTTCACTTCTTAGCCTACAAAAGGTAGCCTCGTCCAAAGGTTTAGTGAAGATATCCGCTAATTGATTTTCACTTCGTACACCTTCTAGTGATATGTCATTTTTAGCAACGTGATCTCTTAGAAAGTGATGGCGGATATCAATGTGCTTGGTGCGAGAGTGTTGTACCGGATTGTTAGCAATTTTAACGGCACTTTCATTGTCACATAAAAGTGGCACCTTTTCAAGAACAATTCCATAGTCTAGGAGGGTTTGTTTCATATATAAGATTTGTGCACAACAAGCCCCCGCGGCAATGTATTCCGCCTCGGCGGTAGACAAAGCCACACTATTTTGCTTTTTAGATGACCAAGATACTAAGGATCTCCCAAGCAAATGGCACCCTCCGGATGTGCTTTTTCTATCAATTTTGCAACCGGCACAATCTGAATCGGAATAGCCAACTAGTTGGAATCTAGCTCCTTTGGGATACCAAATACCAATGCTTGGGGTGTGCTTAAGATATCTTAGGATTCTTTTTACTGCACTTAGGTGAGGTTCTTTAGGGCACGCTTGAAAGCGAGCACACATGCACACACTAAACATGATATCGGGCCTAGATGCGGTAAGGTACAACAAGCTACCAATCATAGAACGGTAGAGAGTTTGATCAACCGGTTTACCTCCCTCATCTAGGTCGAGATGTCCATTTGATGGCATTGGGGTCTTGATTGGTTTGCATTCTTCCATCTTGAATCTTTTGAGAAGATCCTTGGTATACTTTTCTTGAGAGATGAAAATCCCTTCTCTCATTTGCTTGACTTGAAAACCAAGGAAGAATGTGAGCTCACCAATCATTGACATCTCGAACTCCTTCGACATCAATTCACCAAATTCCTTGCAATAATCTTCATTTGTTGACCCGAAGATGATATCATCAACATACATTTGACAAATGAAGATCTCCCCATTAAGCTTCTTGGTGAATAGTGTGGTATCGACCTTCCCAATGGTGAAGCCCTTCTCAATGAGGAAGTCTCGGAGGCGCTCATACCACGCTCTAGGGGCTTGCTTGAGCCCATATAGCGCCTTGGACAACCTATAAACATGATTAGGATATCTAGGGTCTTCAAACCCGGGAGGTTGATTGACATAGACTAGTTCATTTATAAAGCCATTTAAGAATGCACTTTTCACATCCATTTGATATAATTTCATATCATGATGTGATGCATATGCAAGGAGGATACGAATGGCTTCAAGTCTTGCAACGGGTGCAAAGGTCTCTCCAAAATCAAGGCCTTCAACTTGAGAGAACCCCTTTGCAACTAGTCTTGCCTTGTTCCTCACTACTATGCCTTGGTCATCTTGCTTGTTTCGGAACACCCACTTGGTTCCAATGACTCTTGCACCTTTAGGATGCTCTTCAAGTGTCCATACTTGATTGCGGGTGAAGTTGTTCAATTCTTCATGCATGGCATTCACCCAATCCAGATCTTGAAGAGCTTCTTCTACATTTTTAGGTTCAACACAAGAGACAAAAGAGTGATGTTCAACAAAAGAAGCAAGCTTTTGAGATCGAGTCATCACTCCCTTAGTAGGACTCCCTATGATGAGTTCTTTGTGGATGTGCTTGAAGTAGTGGTGAATTTCTTCTATCAACCACTTGAGGAGGTGGAGGGGGAGCATCAACATTTTGAGCTTGTGCCTCGGCTTGTTCATGAGAGATATAGGTGTCTTCATTTTCAACTCTCTCATTCTTGTCATCATCTTGAGGCACACGTGATGAAGATGGTGGATCAATGATTTGCACATCGTCTTCATCATCTTTTGGCTTGATGTCTCCCACAGGCATGTTCTTCATGGCCTCCCTCAAGGGTTCATCACCTACATCATCACAATTCTCAATTGCTCCTTGGGAGCCGTTAGATTCATCAAATTCCACATCATATGTTTCTTCAACCAAACCGGTGGTATGGTTAAATACTCTATATGCTTTGGACTTTGATGAGTAACCAACAAGAAAACCAATATCACAACGTCTTTGAAACTTCCCTAGGTGTTGACGCTTCTTGTAGATGTAGCATTTGCAACCAAACACCCGGAAGAATGAGACGTCCGGCTTCTTCCCATTAAGCAACTCATAGGGGGTCTTGCCAAGAAACTTTTGGAGGAAGAGGCGATTTGAAGCATAACATGCGGTGTTGATTGCCTCGGCCCAAAACTTTTCTGGAGTGTTGTACTCATCTGGCATTGTTCTTGCAAGGGTGATCAAAGTCTGGTTCTTTCTCTCAACTACACCATTTTGTTGAGGAGTGTAGGTTGAAGAGACCTCATGCTTGATTCCAATTTCATCACAATAAGCTTCAATGTTGGTGTTGTCAAACTCTTTGCCATTGTCACTTCTAATTTTCTTTATCTTGACTTCAAATTCATTTTGAGCTCTCTTTGCAAACTTCTTGAAGCAACTTGCCACTTCGGATTTGTCATGAAGGAAGAAAGTCCATGTATATCTTGAGTAGTCATCCACTATCACAAGACAATAGAGATTACCACCCAAGCTCTTGTAAGTTGTAGGCCCAAACAAATCCATGTGTAGAAGTTCTAGCACTCTTGAGGTTGACATGAAAGCTTTGGTTGGATGAGTGTTTGCAACTTGTTTGCCCGCTTGACATGCACTACAAGGTTTGTCCTTTTCAAACTTCACATCCTTCAATCCTCTTACTAGTTCTTTCTTCAATAGCTTGTTGAGAGTGCTCATTCCAACATGTGCAAGCCTCCTATGCCAAAGCCAACCAAGTGAGGTCATGGTGAACAAACATGTCATCAAATTTGCATCTTCGGAGGTGAAGTCAACAAGATAAAGATTGTTGTATCTAAAGCCTTTGAATATCACTTGCTTGTCATCTATCTTTGAAACTTCCACTTCATTTGGTGTGAACAAGCATTGGAAGCCAAGGTCACAAAGTTGCCCGACGGATAATAAGTTGAAACTCAATGAAGCAACATAGAGCACATTTGAGAGTGAGTGATCATTTGATATTGCAATCTTGCCAATACCCTTGACTTTGCTCTTTGAATTATCCCCAAATGTGATCTTCTCTTGACATATCCCATTCTCTTCAATGGAGGTGAACATACGAGGATCACCGGTCATATGTTGAGTGCAACCACTATCAATAACCCAATGAGATCCACCGGTCTTGTAGTTCACCTACACACAAGAGATCAAGCTTTTTGTTTAGTGACCCAAACTTGAGAGGGGCCCTTGACTTTCTCAACTAGTGACTTGGCAACCCATATTTTCTTTGGCCTATTCTTGTTTGGGGGACCCAAGAACATGACTTTCATCTTTCCATTTGAATCTTTTCTTAGCATGTAATGAGCATTGAAGGCAAAGGGTCTAGCATGCTTGGGCAAGGGTTGTGGTGGTGGAGTTTTGCATTCATGAGCAAAGTGACCTTCTTGACCACACTCAACACATCTCTTTGGCTTGGGCTTTGACTTGCTTTGTTGTTGAGCTTTTGCCTTCTTCTCTTGATTTGCCAAGTACCCAATACCACTTCTATCCATCTTCATTACGGTGTTCATGAGGAGCTCACTTTGCAAATATTAGCCTCTTGTGAACTTGCTTAGACCGGTCTTGAGATGCTATTTTTCTTGCTTGAGCTTCTTGTTCTCTTCAATGAGTGACTCATTTGTTGTTTGCTTCTCAAGAGCCATCAAACCTTTAAGCTTCTTGTTCTCATTTGCAAGCTTCTCATTCTCACATTTGATCTTGGCATAATCATTATAGTTGTTTGACTCAACCACACTCTTGCCTTTGCTACTAGAACCTTGCTCAATGCTTTCAATGATCAAATCATCACATGATGTAGCTATATCACACTTAACAACATTGTTAGTAGCATCATGTGTCTCAAGAGCAAGTTCATTAGCAACCACAAGACTATCATAGTCAATTTTTAATGTGGTGTATTTGTCTTTCAAAGTGTTATGTCTAGTGATGAGCTCATCATGCTTCTTCTCAAGTTTATCATGTTGATCTTTAAGCTCTTTGTTTGAGGTTTTGAGCTCCTTGAGAGTGGAAGACATAACTTCATTTTGATCTCTAAGCTCACCACTAGTCTTTTGAACATTTTCAAGCTTTGATGAGAGTGATTCATTTTCATTTTGAAGCTCATCATTTTCATTTCTTGTCCTTCTTATGATTTTAGTGTATTTATTTAGCAATTTTACAAGTTCATCATAAGAAGGTGCGTCATATTCATCATCACTATCACTATCATCATCATCATCACTATCATGGTTTTGTACCTTTCGTTCACCCTTGGCCATAAGGCATAGGTGAGTAGTGGACGATGATGGTGACGAAGGCGGTGAAGGTGGTGGTGAAGATGTCGGTGAAGATGATGGCCCCATCACAAAAGCGGCAACCTTCTCTTTCTCATCATTGCTCTCATCTTCGGAGGAATCACAAGATGATTCAATGTCGGTGAGCCAATCACCAACAATGTAAGCCTTTCCTCCCTTCTTCTTCTTGTAGAACTCCTTCTTATTGCCATCCTTCTTCTTGTATGGCTTGTTCTTCTTCTTCTCATCTTCTTCATCACTTGAATCATTTTTCTTGCCCTTGTTCTTGTACTTGAACTTGTCTTTTGGTGGTCTAGGGCATTGATGAGCTAGGTGGCCAAGTTCACCATAATTGTAGCAATCCATCTCCGAGATGGGCTTTCTCTTGCTACTTGTGAAGAATTTCTTTTTCTTGCCATCGAACTTGATGCCACTCTTGTTGAGCTTCTTTAGCATCTTGGTGGTCTTTCTCACCATGAGTGCAAGTGATTCATCATCGACATCACTTTCACTTGAGCTTTCTTGCACTATCATGGCTTGGCCCTTCTTCTTCTTTTTGTCATGGCTAGCTTTGAAGGCCAAGTCTTTCTTCTTGGAAGATGATGAGCCCTCTTCCGGAGTGATGTGCATGTACATCTCATGAGCATTGATCTTCCCCAATACTTGTGTCGGAGTTGCGGTGGAGAGATCACTTTGATGAAGCACGGTAACAATGTGACCATACTTCTCAACGGGAAGAACACTCAAGATCTTCCTTGCAACATCCGATTGGCTCATTTGAGTGAGCCCAAGAGCATTGAGGTCCTCTACAAGAACATTCAAGTGAGTGTACATTTCATTAGCACTTTCTTTGGGAAGCATCTCAAAAGAATTAATTTTCTTTAAAGCAATATGATAGCGTTCCTCACGCTCACTCTTAGTTCCCTCATGGAGAGCACAAAGATTTTCTCACAAATCATGAGCGTTCTTTGCATTACGCACACGGTTGAAGATATCTTTGCCTAAGCCCCGGTAGAGTGCATTTTTGGCCTTTGCATTCCACCGGTCGTACTTCTCCTCGTCACCAATGGGGTTTGCAGGATCCTTAATAGCGGGAAGCCCTTGGGTTGCGGCTCTAAGGCACCCGACATCTATGGCTTCGAGATACGCCTCCATGCGGATTTTCCAATATGGAAAATCATCCCCCTCAAAGGTGGAAGGTGGTCCTTCCCCGTTAGACATCTTGCTCTAGGCGGTAAAGCCTAAATTAGGAGCAACACGGCTCCGATACCAATTGAAAGGATCAAGATGCCCAAGAGGGGGGGTGAATTGGGCTTTTCTAAAAATTAATTGCAAAAATTAAATCCTACAAGCCGGAATTCACCCCTAGTGCCTACTTGTGTTCCTAGTGAGTCTACCGACAAAAGTTTTGCACCCTAGTTTCCAATCCTAGTCTAGCATGGCAATTCTAGGAAAGTAAATCAAGCAATGAAGGTAAATACGAGAATGTAAATGCTTGAATGTAAAGGGCAAGGAACACGGCGATGTTTTTCCGAGGTATCGGAGAGTCGCCACTCCCCACTAGTCCTCGTTGGAGCACCCGCGCAAGGGTGTCGCTCCCCCTTGATCCGCGCAAGGATCAAGTGCTCTCTACGGGTTGATTCTTCGACACTCCGTCGCGGTGAATCACCCACAACCGCTCACAACATGAGTTGGGTCATCCACAAGCTCCGCCGGATGATCACCAAACTCCCAATCACCACCAAGCCGTCTAGGTGATGGCGATCACCAAGAGTAACAAGCTAGAACTCTCACTTGACCACAACGAGCCCAAATGAGGAGATGGATGCACACTTGCTACTCTCTAATCACTAGTGAGGAAATCTCAAACTTTGATTCTCAAATCTCTATCCTCACTAGAGCTCTTGCACTCCCTTGCACTCTAAAGGGTTTTCTCAGATGTTTGAATGAGTAAGAGACCTCTAAAAGAGGTGGAGGGGATGTATTTATACACCCCTCAAAGAAAACGAACCGTTATGTTCTGACACGGGCTGACCGGACGCGCCGGTCGAACCGACCGGACGCGCCGGTCGCCCCTAACGGTCAAAACGCGAATTTCAACTGAACGACCGGACGCGCCGGTCAGGGGTGACCGGACGCGTCCGATCGTGCAAAGGAGCTTACTGTACTCGCACCGGACGCGAGGCCGCGTCCGGTCGGTGATGACCGGACGCGTCCGGTCCTCTCTGGACCTTACTGGACTGTGACCGGACGCGCCGATCACAGCCAGGTCGCGTCCGACGGGTGTTTCCCTCAAGTGACACGTGTCAGCCACTGACCACCGCGTCCGGTCCTCGCGAGGACCGCGTCCGGTGGTCAGGGCCGAAACCCTAGCCGAGGTAACGAACTGACCGGACGCGTCCGGTCGTGCCGAAGACCGCGTCCGGTCAGTTGGAAAACATCCCGAAACTTTCCGAAACGCGTCGCAACTTCAACCAAGTTGCTTCCAACTGAACTTTGAGCTATTCTAGGGTTGCCTAGCGCCAAGTTTAACAAGTGTGCACCACACCTAAACATAGGACTCACCTAGGTCAAGCTACCCGTTCATGCCCCCCTTTATAGTACGGCCAAAAGAGAAAAACGAAGATCCTAACGACTATTCCGAATGCGTCTCAACACCTCGACATTCGGAACTAACCGTCCTTAATCTTGACGTCACTCTTTTGAAAACCGAAACGATTTCCATCAAGGGACACGAATACCATGGTGCCCAAAGCAGTTATAACCTCCATGACCTAACTTACCAACGTTTCTGCAAAACACACGTTAGTCATGGTAATAAAGCGTTGTCATCAATTGCCGAAACCAAACCTTAGGGCCTAGATGCTTTCAATAAGGCTCAACATAAACCAAATTTCAACATACTCGTCGAGTTAAAAAGACATTGCACAAAAAAAACTATACTCCAATGTATCGAGGTGTATGATCCAGCGTGCGTTTCTTTTTAATGCGCTGAGAAAAGCCAAGGACAGCAAAGCGCGTACTCCTGGGATGGTTGACTGCAGCACGGCTAACATGTACGGCCGTGTACGTGCATGCCGGTGAGGGACTGCAGAATCGGATCTGCCTTTCCGACGCCTTGCCAGCTGGCCTTTTGACTCCTGAGTCCTGACCGGTCGTCCATCTCAGTCTGGGCCATTTTTAAATTCATTATTTATTCGTACAAGTCTTTGCGAGCTCTTGTTGGTACAGGAGTGGTTTTTCTACTCCATTTTTAATATTCTATCATTACATATGCTCTTTCTTCATATATACAGCCACTTTTCTTCTACAGTGATTAATACTTTCTCTAGAATAGAAACGTCTATATATACTTCATCCATTTTAAGTTATAAGTTATTTTAGTTTTGTTTATATACATAGCATTTTACTATGTATCTAGACATAATAGATACATATGAAAAACTAGAACAACTTATAATTTAAAGTGCTGGAATACTCGAGAACGTAACGTGTCCAGCTGTGATGGGCAGAAGTCGCTGTCCAGCTGTGATGGGCAGAAGTTAAATTAGCAATGGGCTAAAGTGTTGAGCTGGATCCTTTTTAAAAGGGAATTAGAAAGCTAGGCCTCATGATACTTCAGCTCAAGATTGCCCTGTCATGG
Organism: Saccharum hybrid cultivar R570; assembly: GCA_038087645.1. NCBI lineage: Eukaryota > Viridiplantae > Streptophyta > Magnoliopsida > Poales > Poaceae > Saccharum > Saccharum hybrid cultivar. The sequence continues at coordinate 7,327,696 of JAQSUU010000005.1, read as the reverse complement.
AGTTGGTCATGGAGAGCTGGCTGGAGTAGACTTGTGGCCACCTTTTTAATTACTAGCTTATTATTGTGTTTTCCCGTGCCAACATTTGGCAAAGGGTTAATGGCTCTCTTCATGAGATTCGACTGCATGACAACCGAAAGCGACCCCTCTGGTCATTCTGATGTAGACTTGGATAAGAATATGGATCACCAGATCTTGATTTAAATTAATACCATTGGTTAGTCCTAATGTCTCTTGCATTGCACCATGCTATGTGTCGGCAAAATAATGCCTCTGCAAGACTTGGTGTATATTTTTTTCCTAAAATACCCAAAACAAAAATCGAGACACGATGCTACACACAAATTGTCAGGTTCTATACAGGTATTTATTTGGACCGAAAATGTACCAGCTAGGTCAAGCAAATGCTAATATATATCGCCCTGAAATAATGAAGAGACTACTACAGTAGAAACCTCCATCATTTTCTTTATTATCTACAAGTAAGCAAGCAATAGGATTCATTCACTTGAACCCTTTTTAATTTTTAGAGAGGAGGAACAAACAGGGCAAAAAAAAAAGACAGAATAGACCGGCCATCTGTTGCCAGCACACTCTTGATCCCCTTTTCAATTCATTCAGAACGCATTCTTCAAGGCAAGAAGGACCAGCGTGAAAGCTCCTTGTATCAGACAATAACATGTACTTACATGCATGTTAAGTGTTAACCTGTTGTTATGTAGTACTTCCTCCGTCCGAGAAAAGATGCAATTATGGGATGCGTGCCAGTCAAACTGACTCAAGTTTGACCAAGTTTATAGCAAATAGTATTAATATTTATGTCTCTAAATAAATTTATTATAAAAATATATTCTATAACTAATCTAATGATACTTATTTTGTATCATAAACATTAGTATTTTTTTATATAAATTTAGTCAAAGTTAAAACTGTTTGACTTCTCGAAAAATGAGAATTGTATGTTTTTATGGACGGAGTGAGTATTATTTTTTATAACTCATCAAATCTGTCAGTGACAGACTTTTGATCAGGGAACTAGCTAGGATAGGACACCGCAAGTTTTGGTTTGTTATTTATAGAGTGCAGGGGCTTTTGGGCTAGCTCCTTCCACCTACCTTCCCCGTATGGCCACCGCCCCATTTAGATTCTGTTCCTCCTAAATCTCCTCCCCATTGGCCCCTGCGCTTCACAAAAATAGCTTTCTGCCTCACAGCAAGCCTGTCTGTCGCACAATCAAGGAGCTTGCCTGCCTCTGAGGCGGTTGCAACTTGCTTCGCACGAGGATTTGGATTTTGGAGGCAAGGTCTGTTTCTTGATTCTTGGTTTATGTATGTTTGTACCATTTAAGTTTTCTAGATAGATAGATAATGGGTTCTTCCGATTTTACAAGGAAGAAACAAAGTTTGAAGGAGATGGAGGATGTTCTTGTTGAGTTGCATCATGCATGCTCTCTTTCTTCCCTTCCTTGATTGTTGTTTATTCCTTGCATCCTGACATGCAATCTGTTCCTGAAGATGGAAATCGTTTGGAAAGAGCAGCATGAACCCAAAAAGGGCTTCAAATGTGTCCATTCTTCTGAAACAGTTCTTACCCATTCACAAAGCTCGAACTTGGTGTCCATTAATGAGTTATTTCTTGGAACAGATTGTGAGATCCAACAACCGAATCCAATCTAATCCAATCAGAGAAAAAGGAAAGACGGCGAAAGGCCTTTGTCTGTGTGGCACCACATCTTGGCATCAGGGGAAATGGGGTTGTCAATCTCATACCCACCGGACGACTACCTGCCAGCAGTGGAGGACAACATGGGGCGACTCTTCATCCGGTCTCTCAGCTTCGACGACATGGAAGCCGCCGCTGAGTCGCCTTTGTCTTCGCCTTCGACTTCGCCATCGGCATTGCCCCTCGCCTTTGGCTCCGGGAAGCTCATCATAGAAGGCTCCCTGAGCTTCAAAAGGAGAGAGGCTGACAGCATTCAGATGCAGAATGTGTTGTCCATCAGGAGTCCTAAACCTCCTGCTAGAGAAGCTTGCAACATCATCAGTGCCGGTGCTGCCACTTCTGGGTCATCAAGATTCGGGCCAATCGGGGACCGTCCACCAGATTATGATTACCCCATGGTCGGAATGGACAGCCCCAAGCACCAGGCCGCGGCCGTCAGGCTGCAGAAGGTGTACAAGAGCTTCAGGACAAGGCGTCAGCTTGCGGATTGTGCTGTTCTTGTGGAACAACGATGGTAGGACACTGCCTTGTTCTATGCTATTTGTTGGGTTGGGTGAGCTTGTTCTTGTCATCAAGCCGCCATCAAGGTGGTGCTTTTCTGAATTTTATTTATGATCCTATATAAAATGCAGGTGGAAGTTGCTTGATTTTGCACTGCTCAAGCGGAACTCGGTGTCATTCTTTGACATAGAGAAGCCTGAGACTGCTGTCTCAAAATGGTCCCGGGCAAGAATGAGGGCTGCCAAGGTACCAATTGTATTCTTCTGTTCAGATATATCATCATAACTTCAGCAATCAGCAATATAAATCCTGTACAGTGCAATACCAACTTTGTATCAGCAGTTTTTCTTTTCTTGGAATACACTGCATTCCTGACAGGTGTGTAGTGTTGCTGTCGCATTTAGGTTGGCAAAGGTCTCTCCAAGGATGAAAAGGCCCAGAAACTTGCGCTGCAGCACTGGCTCGAGGCGGTATGTTATGTACCAAGAATATAAGGGTGTGTCTGGTTTGAGGAATGGAGTGGTCCATCATCTTCTCACTCCTCACTTTTTGTATTTGGTTTGTGCAATGGAATGAGTTGATCCATCACCACCTTATTCCTCATAAGCTAACAATTAGTATATGCACGGGGAATGAGTTGGTTCCACCAAAATTCATGGAATGAACTCATGATGCACCACCTCATGATGCATGGGGTGACTCCACAAACCAAACACACTCTAAATGTCTTCATAAATATAATGCTGGTCAGATTATGCCACTGAGCAGTCAAAAACTGCATTTTGATCCATTTCTGAATGTCAGATTGACCCTCGACATCGGTATGGCCACAACCTGCACTTCTACTACCACCGCTGGCTCCACTGCCAGAGCAAGCAGCCATTCTTCTATTGGTACACACACACACAGAGCAAAAGTCATGTGTCTGAACCAATGAACAACATAGTTACTGATCGAGTACTGACGGTTCTGTAATTCTTTGGACAGGTTGGATGTAGGAGAAGGGAAAGATGTCAACTTAGAGGAGCATTGCCCTAGATCGAAGTTGCACAAGCAATGTATCAAGTACCTTGGCCCTGTAAGTTCCACTGTTTGTTCCTCCTCATATTCAAAGTAAAAAAAAAAAGAATCATTCAGGCAGAAAGAAAGGGAAAATAACCACATATGTCGTCTCGTGCTCGTGCAGAAAGAAAGGGAAAATTATGAAGTGATAGTCGAGGATAAGAGGCTGATGTACAAGCTGAGCCGTCAGATAGTCGACACGACTGGAAGCGCCAAGGGGACCAAGTGGATCTTTGTGCTCAGTACATGCAAGACTCTTTACATAGGCCAGGTGAATGATAATTCCCTGACAAGTTCGGATGGAATTCTTTTGAACACTGAGAGCAATTCAGCGACTGAAGTGAGACCGAAACTTTGACATGTTTGCAGAAGCATAAGGGCGTATTCCAGCACTCAAGCTTCCTTGCAGGGGGAGCCACATCTGCTGCAGGAAGACTGGTTGTGGAGGATGGAATTCTCAAGGTGTGGCATAGAAATTTGTACTGTGGGATTCATTCATCCCAACATCACTTTTTTTTTCCTCCTGCTCAAGTTAGAGATGTGTTCATTTCAGGCTGTGTGGCCTCACAGTGGGCATTACCGGCCGACCGAGCAGAACTTTCAGGAGTTCATGAACTTCCTGAAGGAGAGGAGTGTGGATCTTACCAATGTGATGGTAAGAAGCCTAATATATTGTGACTCCTATGTATGTAGATTAGCTAATGATCCCAGACGCTTCAGCTGATACTGGTATCACTTTGCTGGCTTTTCGGTTTTGCTACAGCTGAGCCCATCAGAAGAAGGTGAAGAAGACGGCGACTTCAGCCTCAGGGGCAGCCACTCTCAGCTGGACCTGACCCAACTCTGCCAGCAAGAAGACAGCCAAGAACAGGAGGCAGAATCTGCGCAACGCCATGGCAAACACGAAGCCGAAGCCGAGACCTGCAGCCACGAACCCACCCTGCCAACATCTACAGAGACCTGCAGCATGCCGGCGACGACGATCAGGAAGACCTCCTCAGACAACAGGCTGCAAGGGAAGCGGCCGCCCAGGCTGTTGATCAGCTCCAACAACAACATAGCACCGCTGCCGCCCACCACGCACAGCAGCAACGCCAGGCCGTCGCCCGGCGTGAAGGACGTGGACCCGGACTCCGCCATGCTGGGCGAGTGCCTCGACTTCTGCAAGCGGAACCTGTTCGCGGAGGACGGGTACGAGGATCACTACCTGGACGACCTCGCCGAGGTGCCGGAGGCGCTGATCCTGAGCCGCATCAACTCCAAGCGGGCCATGCACTCGTACCAGCTCGGCAAGCAGCTGCACTTCCACTGGAGCACCGGCGCCGGGCCCCGGATCGGCTGCGTCCGCGACTACCCCTCCGAGCTCCAGTTCCGGGCGCTGGAGGAGGTCAGCCTGTCGCCCCGCGGCGGCGGCGGCAGGCCGGCGAGGTTCCCGTCGCCCAGGCCGGGCGCGCTCACGCCCAACAGCATCCCTGCCGCCAAGTGTGGCTCCCTTATGGCTGAAGGCGACGGCGTGCACGCGTCGCTCAAGCCCAGGCAGAGGAGTGCCACTTGGACTGCATTTTGAGATGGCATGCATGCTTCCTTCAGTTTTTTCTTGCTTCTTCACGTTCACGGCAGGACGATGATGGTGATGCTGACTGTGCATGCATACTGAGGCAAATGTGAGATAGCATGCTTCACAACATTGTACGTAGACGAGGATAGAAGGATCAGAATTAACATTTGGCAAACACTGGGTAATGCCGTTGTAATGGTACTGATAGGTTGATGAGCAAGCTCTTGCTGTTTTATAAGTGCATGGAAGGAGCAAATATGAAGTATCACTTCAGTGAAACCATTCTCAGATTACACATAAATCAAGAGCAAATCATGTTAAACAACTGGATGAAAAGAAAAAAAAAATGGATTTGTTCTGACAGTGAAGCAACAATCATGCAGCTAGTCCACTCCAGGGCACAACCAAACAAAATATTTGGATTTGCTGTGACAGTGAAACACATCAATTTGGCTCATGTTGGCAATGCAGCAAGCATTCAAACAACTCATGTAACTTTACCCAATGTGACAGCATATCCTAATTCAGATACAAATGTACCAAAACTGTAACCAGATGAGTACTCACACTACATTTCCATTGCTCTTAACCATACTTCTTAGCCAAATCAAAGATAAAGCAGTGTCGGATAACTTGATAAGCACTACACAACCAAGACCGTTTACATTTTAAAGACAGCAACTGCAGAGGACAGACAGTCAACAGCAGCCTCATGAGACCTCGCTATTTTAGGCCCCTTCGTCTTCTTAATAAAAAGGTTTTAGGCCAATATAAACAATTATATTCCTCTGGAAAGAATCAAAACGAATCTGTCCCCCTGAAAAGATTCAAGAAAAATGAAATTGTCCGGGTAGTATAATAGTATATTGTTCTTTTTTTTTCTCTGTTCGTGCGAGGGTCAGAAAGTTGGCAAAAAAAAAAGGTTACAAAACAAATATTATGCTCGATCTTACAAAATTAAGCAAATACTTAACTTATCACCAAAATAAGGTTGACTTAAATTCATATCAATGATGTTCAACAATTGCAATGTACAATAATACTGTTGACACTTCTCAAGACACCCCAAGTTAACAGAACAAGAACCGAAAACCAAATACACCTTACACTACCTGATCTATCTCTTTAGTGGCTAACTAAACGGGCTATGCAAAGAAGGGGGGGTGATCAACTAGGAGACAAGAAAATATGCTCGACGACTAGCCAGAGTCAGCAACTATACATATCCGAATTCCAGGTGTGAAGGTATACAAATTGCAAGGTCAGGACTTATTCTCCATGTCAGGATCAAGATTCAAACAATCTGTTGGTCGTGCAGGAGATAAACCGCCCTGCAAAACACCAAGTTCAGTGGACCAGCATAATGCACTGTATTTTAAAGTAATAACTTATCATGTAAGGAAGATGCTTGGGGGCATGGGGCTTATAGTGGTTGTTTGGATCTGATGACCAACAAGTCTCTTTTGGTAAAATACAATTTATGAGCAACTCTTGGAAAAGACAGCTTTAGGTGGTTGTTTCATTGACTTCAGGTTTTGTGGGTAACGGGAAACTTTGTTTTACGTATACTCTGTTTGGGCAAAACAAAGTGTGATCTCATCTATTTCTTGATACAGTATGAACAAAACACTGTTTCCTAACCACCTCTTTTACTCAACCTAAGCCATAGCCAATAGAGAAATCGACATTGCGACTCTTTCAGCTCCTGTTTGTTAGTGTCCAGCAGCAATAACCTGGACACTGCAAGTCAAGCCCTCGATGAGAGCAGCAGTTCGCCATGCACCTCCCCTGCTCCCCATGTCCCAGTGAAGTAGCACCACTAATTGAGCAGGCCACCAACACTATGGCTAAAGCGGTCACCGGCTTTCGGGAAGAAGCAAAAGCAACCGTACAGGTGTGAAGCAACAGGCTTCATGATGATGAAAAAATTTGCATCAGCACTGCAGAGTTGAAGCAACCGTACAGGTGTGAAGCAACAGGCTTCGTCCGATTAATCGCGATTAATCGTCCTGGTCAGTCTCAGGTGACCGATCAGGGGTACTGTCGACCTGTACAAGTCGTCCGATTAATCGTGATTAATCGTCCTGGTCGGTCCCAGGTCGACCAGGTCCGACCAGACGATTTGAAAACATTGATCAGCAGGCCAGATGTGGAGCACTGCTTTAACCAAGATTGTAATTAGCGAAGAGAACGTGAACCACCAAACCCGGATCATGAACAAAGTTTTGCATGACATTCTGAAATCCGGTAGTCATGAAACCGGATATAATTGTTTTTCTGGGGGTACTATGGAAAACTGGGTTTTCTTTAAATGTGAAATAGTTTCCAAACAATGTTTTTCAGGTAGTTAGGTTAAAAATTGTTTTATGAATTTTGGTTTCCACAAAACCTGTGCTCCAAACAACCCCCATAGTGTAAGGAGTGTAAGATTTCCATACCATGTTAATGTCTCCTTTGGGTTCAAGAAGGCTGTCGGTTGTTTCTGTATTCACAGCTACTAGCTCCGGAGATGGCAAGGCACCAGACTACAAGCGTGAAGAGAAATCAGTATATGATCACAGAACTATGGAAAGTGGGTTTTTTTACCGATGCTAGAATAGACAAACAATGAAGTAATAGGCAACTTACCTTGAAGTGCACTGGACTTTGTACATGCATGCTGCCTGGATCAGTTTCCAACTGGTGGTCTACATTTTGTGTGGTGACTGTAGAAAATATAGAAATAGAATAGTTGATTGTTTGACATACAAGACACAAAATAGAAATCAGAAACATAATATAAAGTGGATGCAAATTGTCGATGTTAAGATTCGGTCCAACAATGATATATCAAGTGCTAAACAGGATATGAAGCTGGATAATTTTGATAGTCTACAGTGGTACTTGAACAAAGAAAGATTATTAAGAGTTTTCAAAACCAAGTGTACAAGTACAACTGCACGGAGTAAATATAAATATAAATTATGACAATCATGTCCAGGTCTCCTAAGGGCGGATTGAAACTGAGCTCTTAAAAGAGGAAAAGGAGGACTTACCTTCTTTGACAACTGCAGTTACCGAGGTATGCTCATTTGCTAGGCCACATTGTGTACCTGGAATGCTAATGGTTTCACCACGCACAACTTACAGCATGTTCAGATTAAAAAGAAGTCAATTTATTGTCCAGAACAATAAATGTTTAATGAATCACTCACCTTTCAAGCTGCTCATTATTTACATCCTGTACATCCTGACTTTCAGAAATTGCTGGTAAACTCTTCATCCCCTAGTACACAATTAGTAGATCAAGAACAAATAGTATTTAGCTATAGACATGATGAACAAATTATAATATAATGCAAGACCGATAGTATGAACAGTAAAGATGTCATTCAATTTTTTACTAAAATAATCTTACCTCATGCCCAATACTACCGAATAAATCTTGAAATTTCTGTAAAGCAATTTCCATATTATGAAGTTCCAAACGCATTGCCTGCAAAAAACAGGAATTCAATTTGGATCTTCAACGCAACTGGGAAGTTGAAATATTGGTAACAGAATTACCTGATTCTCTGAAGTTAATCTCTCAATAGTCTCATCCTTCACCAACAAAGTTTTCTTAAGGTAACATCATTAAGGTAGAAAACAACCGACATGATTTTGATATAAACTGAAGATGAAACATATGCAATTTATTGACTTAGTTAATGGATATTTCTTCCAGATGGGGCTCAAAACTGCTGTTAAGCTTCTCAGTCTCAAGGCGGTTTTTTAATTCATATATGATCCTTGCCCTACTACGGAGTTCAAGCTGGTACGCAGTGATTTTGCTTTCCAAGAAATTAAGTTTCTCTGCATAAATGAAACATGAGAATTATAAAAAGAAACTGCATATACAGTAGCCATTATCATCATATAGAAAACACAATCTCATCAAGCAAGATACAAGAAGAGGAAATACCTACAAAATCTTTTTCGAGCACAGAAATCCTATGGACTTTATCCTTCAAGTCAGCAACTGAAATACCAATACAAGTGATGGTACGGAAACATAATAATCAGAGAAGCAGTGAAACATAATAATGAAAATGAAATTGAGTGATCAGAAAACTGGAGAATCCAAGTGTCAAGAGTGATCATAGCCATACCTACATTTTCCTTCTCACCAACCAGACAATGCACATCACCTAGTACTTGTTTCACAGCAGCAACTTCCTTTTCTACCGAACTTAACAAAACAATATGTGAATTCAATTTCTCTGAAATTACAGCAATCTGTTTATCCTTCATCTGGATTGTCCATTGCATAGAACAAGTAGAGTCCTGCCTACGAACATGGTATATGAGCCAAATGTCAGTTTGTTTCATGCACAGGTTGATTCAGAACCTAAGCTAAAACCTCTGGAAAAAACAAAAACAAATAATGCGAATTCCATGATAGTAAACAGTGTCCGATTTTTGTCAAATTCCAACCAATAAATGCTTCTACAACACTTGTAGTTGCCAATTGGCATTGTCAAAAAGAAGAAGCATGTCTGGTTCTCTTGCCTAGCAACTTAGCAAGGTCAGAGAACAATGTTTGATTCCGTTGCTTGGTTTGAATTGGGGAAGGTCTGTGAAGATGTAAATACTTTTGACAGAGAGACAATTTAACTCTCCTCACCTAGCAAGGTATGCCTTGCGGCCTTGCCCAACCTTGCCAAGCAAGGCTAGTAGGCAAAGTTGAGCAAGGAAACCAAACATAACCAAAAAAAAGGGAGCAGCAAATCTGTTGTATCATGCTCTTGGTTTCAGAAGCCATAATTGTGGGGATGATAATTCATGATGTAAAAAGAAAAAACGTCAGTGGGTTAACTGGAACAAGATTTGCATAAATGTGTGATTGCGATGAATACAGATATACACTAGCAAGTTTAGTAATTTTTATAGAGAAAGAGAGCATGCAAATAAATGGTGGCCCAAAATAAGTGGGCAAACAAAAAAGGAAGCTACCTGCCTCATAGTGTTTTATGAAAGCCTCCCTTGATTGAAGCAGCACCTCCATGCTTTCTTTCAAGTTGTTTTCGTTTTTCTCGAGCAGCTCATTCTCATTCTCAAGGCACTTTATCTGTACAGAAGCGCAATAATTGGAAATACCAACTAGGAGACCAATAGATCGAAGCGGCATCGGCAACTAGTTTTATGGTATGACGACACTGACTTGTAAGCAATGGCACATATATGATGGATACTGTCCAGAATCATGACCTAACGAGGAACACATATCATTGAAAAAAGGACCCACCAGAGATAGAGACAAAATGGGCAGCATAACCTAACGAGGAACAGGTCTCCAACAACAACGCAACCTTAAAACTGATAACCATAACATCATATCAAACCAGAAGCCGCGGCCCAGTGAACCAAGTGTGAGTGCACTGCAGGCGTCCGGCAGCTTCACAGGTAAATTCAGTCAGAACCCAACAACGACGCCCCCAAGCAGTAAGGACAAAAACTGGAGATAAATGGCGAGGGAGGACGAACCCTGGCCTCGAGCCTCCGTATCGAGTCGTCCCGCGCGGCCACCTCCGCGCGCAGCTCCCGGGCCTCCCTACGGTGCTCCTCCGCCGCCACCTCCCACCTCTGCGCTAGATTGCCAGAACACACAAACCTTCATCAGTAGACGTGGCGCAGGACCCTATAATAAACACCGAGAGAAGCCCTCACCTGGCCGGCGTCGCGGAGCTCCTCGCGGGCGCCGCGCTCCCGCTCCTGCGAACGGGAAATGGGGGGACGATTGTTAGTGAGCGGGTCTGGAAGAGTCTAGAAGGCCAGGCGGGGTGGGCGGTTGGCTAACGCGGAGGAGGCCGAACTCGGAGACGAGGGCAAGGAGCTGCAGCTGCAGCTGCGACAGCATCGACGCCTCGGGCTCCATTGGCGCCGCTCAGGTAGTCGCCGGGGCCCCCCGGGAGCGGCTCCAGATGATCTCCGGTGGTTCTCCGCTCGGCTCTGGCACGCTGATGCCCAGGAAGTTTAGGCCCACTTAAACGCTGGGCTGGACCGTTAAAAGCAGGCACGAGGGGCGTGTTGAATTCTCAAAAAAAAATTGCAAGCCCTGTGGGCCCGGGTTATTCGGCACAACAACCCTCATTATTTTGCTAATAAGAAAACATTCTCACATAGATTGAACAGAACCTCGAAGTTTTGCATCACTCATGCATTGGTCATTGACCTTATTTATGTAAACTAGTATAATGCCCGTGCTAACGCTACGGTGACATTTGGTAATACAAATCAAACAACAAAAAGTGATTTACCTACATAGTACTTAGTTTCAAAAGATTTGGATCCAATATTAGTACAGGAACACCCGCCTCTTTGCCAAAGATAACTTTATTATCACGGATTTAACAATATCATTACAAAACAAGACTCTTTACACAAAACTGGAAACAATAGTCAGTCTTTGACATGACATTGGTAAATCGTGCACGTTCATGCACAACTTTATTTCACTCCACTCCAAACTTCTCAATTCTTGAGCTTTGCAGCTATCGGCCTTCCTGCTGAGCTCATGGGCGATCAATGCCACCAAGCGGCGATCAGGTTGTACTTACACGTGTCAACAAAAGAAAAAAAAACTCATGAGTTGCTAGACTCGAGCATGCTAGTCCAAAATGCTAGAGATCATTTTCTGAAGGTAGAATCCACCACTTTCTCATTGCCAGATCCTCTAGAAGCAGGATAGCAGTCTATCTATAATCTTTCATATGCCAATCCAATAGTAGCATCATACGTGATATTTCATATGCCAATCCAGTAGTAGGCACTAACAATCAAAGCAGAAAAGCAGCTAAATATAAACTCATAGTTGAAGAACTGTTTGCAGTGTCGCATCACATGAACAAAATGAGTGACATCCATTTAGAAGAATAATTGAATTCTGCCTATTACATGCTCCTAGCATACAATCAGACCGTATCTTGTAGTACCAATAAGATTATTCCAAACTTTTTGCGACAGCAGCAAAAATATGAAGTTCCTAACAGCCACTGTGAGCATTGGAAACGGAAAACTATAGCTTTTTCTCAAATAAAATCATGGAAAGAAAATTCTAGAAAGGGGAAACATAATAGGATCCAAACAAAACTGGAACACATCAGTTGAATCCTCATATTACCAGCACTGCATCTCCACCGTGTTGTGCTTTGATTGCCCCCAGACCGCCACTGTCCTAGCCGAGCTCTAGCCACCTGTGCAAGAAGTTAGGAACCCACCTGCTCAAGAAGACAGGACTCAGAAACCAACCTGTGCTAGATGTAAGATATAATTTATAAATGAGGGGCAATTGCATATTGTTAGGACAATTTTGTGCTAAAGAGGCACAAGTTCGAAGATCAAAAGGGCCACAACATTGCCCCCCTCAACTTCCATGCCGCCACTTCAAGGTAAGTGCATTTGGGGTGCAATTTAAAACCACCCGAAGATGTCACAAACTGGTATCACAAACCACCACAAGGTAAGTGCATTATCATCTCTTGAGAAAGGGTATCAACAAACATGCCTAGCAATACTCCATATTATAGGAATAAGCATAAAAATGAATCCTCAAACATGCCTGTCAAATACTTTCAAACAAATGGAATGAGACTATAGTCGGCACAATAAAATGAGACTATAGTCAGCAACTTCGTATCCATATCTGGGCACTTTATGGGAGCGTGCTATAAAGAAAAGGTGCATTAACATAATTCTAGTTTACGACTGCCAAAATTCAATGGTAACTAACACTCATCTAGAAGCTGAATTCGCGAACATCCAAATGGCATACAACAAAGTTGGGGCAAGATAAGTCCATGCAGTTAGAGCCTTGGAAGGTAAGTCGGAAATTTTCATGGTAACAAATCTGACTCACGGCAAAAGCAGTGCTTCTCATTGGTACCAAGGTCCACCTACAACACAGTGAGCCAAGTCAGCTATGTTGATTGAATCAGAAAATGTAGGGCACAAGACAAGGCCAAAAACGAATTTGTTAAGAAGAAATTAGTCAGTTACCTCATAAGCATTGACGTCTGAGAAGAGAACCTGCAAGTGCAAACTGGTTAATATTCTAAATTGTGAGCATTGCACTTCGGTAAAAGTACATTCGGCGGACAATGCAAATCGTAAGAATTGACACGATAAGCAGGGCAAAGTAGACAAGGATAGAAAACAATAATAAAGCATGTCTATTTTCAGCATAAAAGACAGATTTCAGTAGCAGACAATGCCATAATGGTAGCAGGTTGCAAATTAGTGCAATGTATTTGTTTCAGAATCATAACAACTCTTCAATCTAATCAAATAAACATAGTCCATTCATTTAAATTTAAATAATTACAGTACAGATAAGATTGTTCATTCAATGTACTCAAGTAAATATGATAGATTATTCTCTAAAGTTTACAAACTTCACATACAAAGCACAAAATGCTTCTTGTTGGCACTGCACAAGTGAGCATTTGGATCAATAAGAGATAATAAGTTACAAAATGTTGCTTACCTTATTCCCAGCCTCAACTACAACAACATTAGCACCGACCAATAGAATCTAGCATGAACAATAAAATGTGGTGAGACTTTAAGATAGTAGTCCCCTTAAGATCTCACCTGACCCATCAGATATCTCTCAAACTTAATAGCATATTTCCATAGCAATACGCCAATATATCACCAGCATCCCTTTGCCTGAATAAAACATTTTTGTCAGAACAAACAACTATACAAAACTATCAACTTCTAAAACTTCAACAGATACATGTGCACTCCTGTAATAAAGTTTCACAGGATTTTACAGTAATTCAGGTAAAGAAAAGGATGCATGCAACAGGTGCTTCTGATTTTTTTAATTAATTGCCAGGCCCTGCTAACAAACCACACTTATTGATAGGAGTACTGCAATATCTTTATGCGATGCAGTAAACAAAATACTATAATTATAGTTGGGGGAAATGCATATGTGTGTTAGCTTGAGTGAATTAATTATACCACATTTTAAATAAACTCATACTTCCCTTATACATTTTAAAACCCAAGTGATTGGAGTTACCTCGGTGGCATTGACTTCCCTAATAAACTCAACTTTTTAATACTGAAGAGCTTTCCACTCTTGCCCAGGATTCTCCTCTCTTGGGCTCTTGGTCCATCAGCCCTCTTACCTGAACATGCAGATAAAAAAGATGTATCTATTCCAGGAAAATTCCTTTTCACAAATTAGTTTTTGACTGGCTTGAAAGCCTGGCTAATATCCAATTGACTGCAAAGAGAAAAAATATGATGATAATTCCAAAGTGACAAGAGGATTGTGGAAGATCCAAACGAATAGGGAATCCTTTGGAATTAAGCAGCAGCCGCAGTTGCCCATAAGCTGCTGTGAGAAAATCCAGCAGTAATCAGTTACAGTCCCCCAATGTTTCACCTTCCCAGTGTTGACAGAGAAATAATTTCCACGTATGTTATATAAAAACAGTTCAAGATTAGAGATAGTTGCGAACCTTTTTCACCTTTGCCTTTTTTTATTTTATGAAAATCCTCCTAGCACCATGTGCAGTTGAACTTCATCAACCTATTGAGAAATATCAAATGTTCACCAGAGATTATATAAACTGTTTTGCAATTAGGCACCTCATGGTTATATCATGTTCTATTATTGTAGATAAAAAAACACTTAGACTCTTATCAAGGGAAAAACATAGCCATGACAGTTTTTTTTAAAATTGCCATGTCAGTTATTTCCAGCAAAATTATAAACTATACTAACTGATACTTGCCTGTTATTTCCAGCAAAAGCAGAAACTATACTAACTGATAGTTCCCTGCTCACTGTGCACAAACAATAACAAAATCAGTAGGCACGGATCATCTTATCTTCACTGTCGTCATTGTCATACTCATACCAATAAGGTAGGAAAAGGGTATGAATTTGCAATCATTAACATCAGTACATAAACAACAAAAATAAAACAGTGGAGGAAGTGAACTCACATCTCTTTTATTATATTAAGTAGATTGATAAATATACCAACTAACAATCATCCCTGGCCTCTCTGCAATGGAGATCTGAAACTTTTAACATAATGTATTACCGAGGCAAATGCAACATAATATATTCTAATCCTTGGTGATTTACACTCTTCCCCTCGGTGTCATCATCCATGAGCTGCTTGTGCTTGGCAGATGGTGCACAGGCGTGGTACGCCTTTGCCGGCAAGCCCTGATCGATGACCTGACCAGCGGCCGACTTGGCGTGATTGATAATAATCTAAAAGCTACCGTCAAGTGATAGAGAACATAATATGCCTAAACAAAACGCAAGGGGAGGAGGTCGTACCAAGGGACCTTGCATCGCTGATGACGACCTTGAACAAATAATTGAGATCCAGGTCGTGCGCCTTATTCTCGTCCTTCTTATGCACACCCACACCCACATCCATAGCAAACAAATTAAAAAGAAGAAATATCAGAAGAGCAAGTCAATAGGAGGGAGAAGGGGAACACCGAATGAACACACAACAGATCTGTCCGGTGGCTAATCCGAGCGTTAGCACACACACAAAAAGTCACTTGATCACGGAAAAGTAACTTAATCATGGAAAATCACATTCAGTGCAAAGCACAAAGAACTGCAGGTGCAGATCCAGTAAAGGACATGGGTGCTCCATTTCGCACAGTGAAGGGAAGAGAAGGGATTGGCACACCTAGTGGTTCTCCTCGCCGGCAAAGTGCCAGGTTAAGACCTGGAGAAGGGCCTAGCGAAGACCTAGCCACCTGGTGTAGGGCGGCCGCCTAGTCATCGACAGTTGCCACGAGAGAGAGCACGTGCGGTGAACTGGAGAAGAAAAGGCGCGGGATGCGCCATACCAGTGCCACCGATGCGGGCGCCCTGGAAGAGTGAGCTCGGAGACGAAGTGAAGTGTGCACCTACGTCCACCTTGTCCACCCCGCGGCGCCACTTCCCCGCCGCATCTGCCCCGCGCCGCCGGCGGCTGGGAAAACCTAGCCGCATCAGAACCAAGAAGCGACGGCAAAAGTCATGTTTTTTTTCTTACCGTGGTCGGCCGAGTGAAGAATAGATGGAAAAAAAATGACAGGCCGAGGAATCGAACCTGTGTCACAGTGTCTGCGGTGTCGTGGGCGCGGGAGGGGGAGGGCGCAGGGGTGAGAGGGTGAGAAGCCTGGCATCATGCTTCGTCTCTCGCTCGTCGGATCTGATGCATTTCTTTCGTGAGCCTTTGATTTTAATAGAGATAAATTTTTATGTATAATTTTTTAGGTACACAATGATTAGACTACTTAGCGGGGGACGTTTTCATTGGTGGACCTAAAATAATTCGATGTGGTCAATTATAGTAGAGATGAGAAAACATTGGCCATTGAACAGGAGAACACCATTGACGTATTGTACGAAACTATAATCGAGCAGCAAGCAAAGGACTCTGCAGTTTAGCCTACAACTGCGATTAAGTGTGTTCAATGGCACAGTCCTAACTCCTATTTTCATTGATCAAGGTTAGGAATAATCTAAAAGGGTTCTTGTAAATGCAGTTATCATTACGCCCTCATTGACATCAATCTGGACAAGAGCAAGATCATGGTTTATACAACTCAAAAAGGTGAAAACATGAACATACTCAGCCCCTCATAGATGTCCCAAGCAAGCAGTTATACACAACCTCTCTTTTACTGATATAGTGGTCCAGTAGGTATTCTTTTTTTTCTCGAATACGCAAAATCTTTGTGTATCATTATATTAAGTAGAAGAGTTTAGACAAACATACAACACGCTTATATCGAGCGCCGAAGGTCAATCTAACACAGTCGTAGTTGGACCATCCTAGCAAGAGATCTCTACAATCGATATTACATTAAAAGAAAACAACCAATACCAACACAACGACGCGACCTAGGAGGTGGCCTTGCGGTCCAGTAAGTATTCTTCAATCTGGTTATATTCACTCTTTGTAATCTCATATAGGGCCTTTGCGAAGTACCATAAGAAAATCAATGTTATGTAGAACTTGTTGTTATACCCCTTCGTCCCAAAAACAGTGTCATTATCACTTCTCGAAAAGTCAAATATTTTCATCTTTGATAAAATATATACTCCATCCGTCCTATAAAAAATGTCATTCTTACTTACCTAGAAGTCAAATATTTTTAATTTTAATTAAATATATAAGAAAATATTAATATTTATGATACATAATTAGTATCATTAGATAGATTATTGAGTATATTTTCATACTAAAATTACTTAAAGATATAAATATTGCTAATATTTTATATAAATCTAGTCAAACTTAAAAAAGTTTCAACACAAATCTCATCAACTTACTTGGTACATATGGCTGTAGCTGTTTAGGCTGTTGCTGTGTAGGTTCATTTTTCCTGTTGGCTATTGTAGCTGTTAGGGGAGGCTGTGCAGCAACAGCTACAACGCTGTAAAAATCACAACCGATCAGGCCCATGACGACACTTTATGAAACGGAGGGAGTACAATATCTGTGGTGCACAATAAGTATATAATATTATCAGATTAATGGTTGAATATACTTCATCATAAAATTAGATATACAAATGTTACTAATATTTTCTACTAACTTATTTAAATTTAAGAAAGTTTGACTAGCATAAAATCCCATGCGACACTTTTTTTTTTTTGGGAAGAAAGGAGTATGAGTTATTGTCACTTCAAAAGGAGCTTGTCAGGTTCATTATGGATGAGGTAGTGATATGGGGTGACTCATAATAATAATGGGGTAGTGACAAAGGGTGACGTTTTCTTTTTTTTTCTTTTCTTTTTGAAGCTGAGGGTGACGAATTTTGCATTGTACGCAACTGATGTATGACTATTCTAGGAGTACCAAGCAAATCCGGTCATAGTATTTCTTTTAATGAAATCCAATCTGAATTGAAGACCTCCGGTGTCTTTCTTCTAAAATATAGACTAGGTTTGCCGATGGACACTTGCCATTGGGCACGGCAATTTCCATGGCGCTAACCACAAATCCACAATGTGGATCATGATATGGGTTGGCAGAGCCGCCGGGCTGACGATGCGTGCATGAACCTGCACCTTAACATATGCTGTTGCTATATACTCCTATATATGATTCCATGGTTGTTATTTGTTGCACCAACGAAGAAAACGAATCAGCAAGAAGCAGCTCGAGTGCTCGACTCCACCTGCAACTGCAATCCACTACTCGTGCAACCTCCGAGATCGAGAATGCAGCAGTCACCGGTGCAAGTGGTGTCGAGGCGCACGGTGAAGCCGCCGCCTCGGCCTCGCGAGCGCATCCCGCTCACCACCTGGGACCTCTCCTTGCTCTCCGCCGACTACATCCAGAAGGGCCTGCTCTTCGCGCCGCCGCCCTGCTTCTCCACCTTCACCCACCTCGTCGACCACCTCCAGGCCGCCCTCGCCGACGCGATCGCCACCTACTACCCCGTCGCCGGCCGCCTCGCCATCGACCAGCACCATGACGACGAGGGCCACGTCGTCGACTGCGCGGGCCAGGGCGTCGAGGTCCTCGAGGCTGTCGCGGACGGCGTCGCGGTCGCCGACGTCGTCCCTCCCGACGCCGACGTCCCGAGCGTCGTCCGGTCCTTGTTCCCGCTCAACGAGGCCATCAACTACGACGGACACGAGCTCCCGCTCTTCGTCGTCCAGGTCACCCAGCTCGCCGACGGCGTCTTCGTCGGGTTCGTGTACAACCACGCGCTCTCCGACGGCACGGCCTTCTGGAACTTCATCAACGCGTGGGCGGAGATCGCGCGGGCCAGGCTGTCGTCCCCGGGCGGCGGCCCCCGCGTGCTCGCGTCGCGCACGCCGCCCCTTTTCGAGCGCTGGTCGCCCGACGGTGGTAGTGGCGCGGCGGCGGCGCCGGTCGTGCTGCCTTACGCCGACCTGGAGGGGCTGATCGCGAGGCCGACGCTGCCGCCACTGCCGCAGAGGGACCGGATGCTGCACTTCTCGGCGGAGTCCCTGGCGGCGCTCAAGGAGCGTGCGCGGCAGGAGCTCCTGGCAGCCGGGGACACGGCCGGGGCGGCCGCCGTGACAAGTTTCCAGGCGCTGAGCTCGCTGCTCTGGAGGTGCTTCGTCCGCGCGCGGCGCACGGCGCCGGACCAGGAGGTGGTGTTCCGCGCGTCCGCCAACAACCGCGGGCGGCTCCGGCCGCCGCTGCCGGCGGAGTACTTCGGGAACACCATCAACGCCGTCTCGACGGAGGCGGTGCGCGCGTCGGAGCTGCTGGCGCGCGGGCACGGGTGGGCCGCGGCCGCCGTGGGCCGTGCGGTGGCGGCGCACACGGACGCGGGCATCCGAGCGCTCGCGGCGGCGTGGGCGGCGAAGCCGGGGCTGTCGGCGTTCAGGCTGTTCGACCCGAACGCAATGTTCATCAGCAGCTCGCCCCGGTTCGACATGTACGGCTGCGATTTCGGGTGGGGAAAGGCGCTGGCGGTGCGGGGCGGCAAGGCCAACAAATACGACGGCAAGGTGTCGTTGTTCCCGGGGCGGGAGGGCGGAGGCAGCATCGACGCGGAGGTGGTGCTGGCGCCGGAGCACATGGTAGCGCTGGAGCAGGACGACGAGTTCTGGGCTGCCGTGTCGCCGGACGTGCAGCCGGCGAGGAAATAAATATTCAACCTGTTCGACAGACTGTTTCTGCAGCTTATAAATCGGCTATGGCTGTTTTGCTGTGAGAGAAAAACACTGTTCTACGGCTGATAAACCGTGCTGATAAGCTTAGCCGAACAGGGTGATTGAAGCTTTTGAGTCGTTATTACTGCCGCTGCTATTACAGCACGGCTACGGCAGCAGGGTTGTATGGGAATGTGTATGATTATCTTTTCTTGTGTTAACGTGTTTAGGCTGTGTTTAGTTCTCTATGGAATACAAAATACAAAATGTCAATTACTTTGAAATAATAAAATGCAAAATGCTAAAATTTTTAAAGGTATGTTTAGTTCCATCCAAAATATTAAATTTTTATGGGGTCGGTGAGGGCTTTTTGAACTTTTTTTTCCTCTTGAGGCCAAAATCCAAAATGGAGAATTGATACCTTTTTGCTAAAAATTTTGCATGGTGTTTAGTTTCATTTTGCAAAATGATAGGCCAAAACCTAAATTTTTTTGGGTGAAATAGAGAACTAAACACACCCTTATTATATATTCAGTCACTAGAGGAGCCTTTTTCAACTTTTTGGGGGTAACAATAGTTGGTTAAATTGCAATTAGATTACTCAAAAGTCAGCGGTTGTCTCGGCGCCTGTTCTGCAGGCGACTCGAGTCGGTTGCCAAGGTCTACTGTTTCTTCCTCTTATCTCCTTGGGAGGAAATGTGTAGGAGAAAGTAGGAAGGTGGGCTTGGATATAGAGATCTTCATCTCTTCAATCTAGCAATGTTGGCATGCCAGGGATGGAGGATTTTGCCAAACCCGGATTCCTTGTGTGCACAGCTATTGAGGGCAAAATATGGCACTAACGGCTCAATTCTGCAGGCCAAGAGGCCGGGTATTTCGTATTCTTGGCGGAGTATTGTGCGGGGCCTCCAAGCTTTGCAAAAGGGATTGATCTGGCGTATTGGAGATGGCTCTCAAATTAAAATATGGGAAGATCCGTGGATTTCTAAGGGTATGTCCAGGAGGCCGATCACTCCAAGGGGTCGCACTTGGTTGACAAGAGTAATGGAACTTCTAAATCCGGTATCAGGCACATGGGATAAGGAGTTGGTACGGGATGTGTTTTGGGAAGAAGATATGAGTTTTATTCTTGCAACGCCAACAAACCTGGGCCATGATGATGCTTTAGCATGGCGCTTTGATCGGAAGGGTCTCTTTTCGGTTAAAAGCGCCTATCATGTGTTGGATGATGAGAAGCAACGGGAGAAAATCCGTCAGAAGGGTGAGAGCAGCGGTAACGGAGGGAGTCAAATACATCCAGGATTATCTGGCGCAAACTCTGGAAGCTCCCTTGCCCATCGAAAGTTCGACATTTTATCTGGCAATCTGGCGCGCAATAGCTTGGCCTTGAAGATGAATATCCGTCGTCGTGGGGTGCTACTCGACACGAGATGTCCGGTATGCTTTCGTCTCGATGAGGATGGAGGTCACTGCTTCCTCAAATGTAAGATGGTCAAGCGCTGCTGGTCTAGCCTTTCCCTTGAGCCAGTTCACCAAAAACTTCTGTCCAAAAAATCAGCCTGGGAGTTAATTGAAGTGTTTTCCATGGAGGGAAAAACATGTATTAAGACAATGCTCCTACTCTGGAAGTGGTGGAGTGTTAGGAACAAGATAAACAAAGGTGAGAAGGGAATGTCTGGGGATGAAGTGGCTGCTTATGGGTGATCTTGGTGTGAACGAGAAGCAGGCACCAGTAAGCCAAGGGGCGACGCTGGCCAGATGGAGTGCTCCACCGCAGGATCAACTAAAAATCAATGCGGACGGTTCCTTCATTCCAGAGACGCTACAAGGCAGTTGGGGTTTCATCATTCGGGATCATGAAGGTGAGGGTATCCTGGCCGGCGCCGGACGCCTGCATGCTGTACCAGACGCTCTCACTGTAGAGGTTGCAGCATGCTCGCACGCTTTGCAGACGGCTACAAATTATGGAATCTCTCGCATTCAGTTGGAGACGGAATCCTCCGTTCTAAAACAAGCTCTCCTCTCATCTTCAATGGATTTGACGGCATGCGGGATGTTGATCAAGGATACTCGTTTCTTGCTGAGAGAGCACTTTGTATGTAGTGCTATTTTCTCAATTCCTAGATCCTGTAATCGGTTGCACATGAGCTTGCTAAACTTGCTTTGTGTTGGGAACCCAGACAGGTTTGATGAGGGACATGCATTCTGTTCTACGGCATACAGTACATGGTACTATGTAGACATGTAGATTGGTACGATGAGGACATCCGACCCATGACTCCCGTCCGAACGCATTCAAAAGAAAAATCTCGTCCGCTCGTTCCACTCCTCGCGGCGCCTCCATCCCGTGCATTGCCCGCAGCGTCTCCACCTGCCGCTGCTACCACTGGCCCCTTCTTCCCGTCCCCCACCCAACCAAAGCTCTCCGCCGGCTCCTTCTTCCCACCCCTGCCTGGTCAGAGCTTGCCGGCAGCAGCCAGCGCCTGCGACCGGCCCTTTCCTCCTGGCCCTCGCCTAGCTAGAGTCGGCCGACGGCCTACGCCATCGTTGGCCTATCCCCGCCTTCCCCTCCGCTTGCCTAAGACGGCGGCAACCCGCATCCCGGCCAAAGCTCACCATCAGCCTTTCCCCGCCGCCCCCTCCACTTGCCTCCGGAAGGGGGCCGCGACGGCGTTGCCCTCCACCTGCCCATTCCCCGCTTGTGTTGCGTTATATGGAGAAGGTTGAAAAACGCATATTGCAAGACTAAGTTTGAGGTGTTTCAGATGTTTCATAGGTATGTTGCAAATGTTTCATAAGGATGTTGTAAAAGTAGATCGAAATGTTGTAATGGTTTGTTGCAAGCTTCTGTTCCTAATGTTTCATCTGTTTTTTTCAAGTGTGTTTATTTGGATGTTGCATATGTTCCACATATATGTTGCAAGTGTTTTATCTCGACGTTACGTTTTTACAATGGTTTTGAGGTGTTTTTGCAAGTGTTTCATATGCCTTTAAATATATGTTACAAGTGTTGCATCCAAGGATGAAAACGGAATGGAAATATCCCGAACCGACCGCTTTCGTTTTCTATATTATGATTCCGTTTTCAAATATAAAAAATTGTCAGTTTCAATTGGTTTCACAACCATTTTCAACTATTTTTTGTATTTTTTAATTGCTAAAATGTAGAAATGTACCAAACTAATCGCTTTCGTTTTCTATTTCGTAAGTCCGTTTTCGACCGTTTTCATCCTCATTGCATCTGGATGTTACAAAAGTAAATGGGGGTGTTGCATCTCGCTCCCTCGTCATCTTCGACTGCCTCGCCTCGGTGTCTCCATCTTCTCTCGACGCCGGCTAGGCATCCGAACCAGAGACGTAGGCAGACGCCGCTCCCTCCCCTTCTTCTCGATGCTGGCGGCGTAGCGTGGGATGGCAGCACGGCAGGGCGAGTGGCGCGGGCAGGCACTCCTATGAGATCGGACGACTCCTGTGGTAAGTATCGGACAGGTCATAGATACGTCCGAACACGTCCTGGGGTCAGAGTGCCTGAGTGTCCAGACGCTAGCCGTCCCAGTTTCGTTGCACCAAGAGTCGAAGCCACTGATCCTTCGTCAGTAAGGTAGTGCACGGTGTGCACCATATACACAAGGCAATCTGAGGATAGTTGCCATGCCTCGCGACCAACCGAACAAAAGGTCAAAAGCTGCTCTAGACAAGGAATTGGAGTAGGATGTCAAGTTCTTATATTAAAATAAAATGGGCTATGATCAATGCACAGGCCTCCAATAGTAACATGTTTTAAGTTGCGCCGACTAATCAACTCAGAAAAGTTGAAAAGCAGTACGCACCACGCAATGAACGCCAGAAAAATCTTTCCTAACTGCATTTCTAATACCACCTTATCCCTACATGATTCTTTAACAGCCAGAATGGACCGATGCCTACTTTTCATCCCAAAACATATGGGTGAACCGCTGACAAACACGAAAAAGGGCTACAGGGCTACCTATACAAACTCCTGTGGTCTGCGACTGCGATCAAGAAAGCAGATATACAAAATTTTACACAGCGGAGAGGTTTTCGGGCGATTAGGATTTGCCTGCTCGTTGCTGCTTCATGCTCGCTCTCCGGGCTACATCCCAGGGCTTGTGTGGCACGCCGACGCCTTGCTGCGAGGCGAAGAACGACTCGTATCCTGGGGAGTCAAAGGCAAAGCCAGTGTGCTTTGATGACTCCCGAGGGAGCATCGAGATCATGTAGCTTCTCGCTTCCTCTGGGCTTAAGTGGCTGGTCTCTGGTAGCTGCACCCTGCTGTATTCGTGGGGCTCGTCCTTGTGCTGCTCCTGGATTATTTGGTAGTCGTAGGGGAATAGCCACCTTTGAATCCTGACAACAATACAGGATCAGAGATGGTTGACATGGTCAAGTAAAAAGCTGAACTTGTCATAATTTCACAGGAATCAGGTATCTTACGATAAATATAGGAAATCACCAAATAGGGCGATGATCGGAACAAGCAAGATAGTCAGATAGAAGAAAAAGGTGCTCATTAGAACATAAATCACAAAATACACATTTTCCTGCAAAAGCAATAAATCGTGTGAGGAAGCAAGAAAGCCACCACAGGAATAATAGATTATTCAGATCAAATCAGTAAACAAGTTTACCTGTCTGTCAAATGACGTCATTATTGCAGAGTATATGAAAATGAACATAAACCAGGCCACTATACTGCCCGCCACACTTATGTAATGCCACCTTGTTATAGAGTTGCATGCCATGAGAAGGCGGAGATTCACAGTTACCACGACACAAGTAAAGGCCATAGTGCTAACGTCCCATAGGCCAAGAATCTTGCCAGATGAACCGTGACCATGCCGACTTGCAGCTGCAGTGAAGTAGAAGAACACTATTGACTGATAGAAGGCAAAGAAACCCCACACAGCAATCACTCTCCACGTGAAGAATGAATTCCTGATTCCCTCCTTGTAAAGCTGTGGGTATTTTTTTGACAGTGACGCACTAACATCCTGAAAGGAGTCAGTTTAGTGCGATGCAGGAGACATAACTCCATAAACAAGTAAGTATAATCATACCTTATCAAACAATCCAACTATAATTACAGGTAGTGCCGTGAAAATAACATTATATAGAGACTGAAACCAGTCATCATAAAACCGCTGACCAGAAAAGCCAGTTTGGAAAGTGAACCAGAACTGAGTTAGTGTAAATGTCAGATTCTTGTAGAAGAAGTATGTGATAACCTGCAACAGAACATCTCATACTCAGTACTTGAAATATATGCAGAGTTAAAGGTGAGCAATTATAGCCATACCTTACACAGTCTCAAGTAAGACCACCGTCCATGTACAAGAAGCAAATCAGTAAGAAAACGAAACTGTGCAATGGCAAAGTCACTAGCCATAACAGCTTGCATTCCTTCTTGGCCACTGATGCCAATCCCAACATGAGCAGCTTGAATCATACTCACATCATTAGCACCGTCGCCAATGCTGAGAGTTATTTTCTGAGCACCCTTCCTAACTAAGCTTGTAACCTACATATACACATTAAATGTCAGCATTTTAAATTTTCGCGTAACTCTAACATAACTAGATTGTGCAATAAAACCATACAATCAATCAGAGACTATTGCCACGTTTGCTTTGAGAATGGACCCACCAGTCCTCTCTTCCTACTGGTTTGGTTTGAGGAATGGAATGGCCTAGCCAATCAACACCTCATCCCAAGTATGCACATATCCAGTACGAACACGAGGACTGGTATCACAACAGAACCATGGTGCACCACCCTATACAAGATTAGCTGATACCTCAAACTAAAGACCCTCGATAAGGATAATGACAGCTGATAACAGAACGATCACACATCAGAAAATGCAACTCAGAACTCAGAAGTACATGAGTGTACACAGTATGCTAAAGAGTAAAGACCAACCAAAGTAGTTAAAGCATCCATTGTATAATGTATATTGATTAAATGATTAGTAATATATCTAGTGTAGTAAAAAAACATTCATTCCGTTTCTGGCCTCTGTGTGTGGGTTTGTTCACGACAAAATGCAATATTGTTAATTCTTCAGTAGGTAAGAGGAAAGTCGTACTTCAAGAAATGTTATTTACCTGTGCCTTCTGCAGTGGAGAAACTCGGCAGCATACAACTGAGTGGCAACTTAGACTCAATCCAAGAAGATCAACACGAAGAGTTGGGTCCAGTGCATACATCAGGCATCTACCATCAATAATGAGAGCCAACTTCCTTTCAGGGGTGCTAGTTAAAGAATGTTGGGCTTCCTTGTGAAAGCTTTTCAGACTCTGTTTTACTGAATCTTTAATAACACGTGCAATTTCCACAGGGTCACCCTGAAAGGACAAGTTATGTATGGCACGTGTAGGAGTAGGTATGCAAAAAAGTATATGCTACTGGTGGTAAGTCAGTTTACACCAGGCTGCAATAATATAGCTGGTTATTCTTGAACCAAGTACAAACAAATAAATAAATGTAGGCACGATTTACGTCCAAGATAACCATCAACAATATAGTGAGGCTTAAGCATTAAGGAAGAACAATCCACACACAACTATGAAAATATAATGAGGCTTTTTTTTCTCGAACACACAAGAGTTGTGCATCATTTGATTCATTTCATTGAGAGCAAAAAATTAAAGTACAAAGGAGGGAGAAGAATCCCCCTCCCCAAGGGAACACTAGACCAGAGCAACTAGCCTTCCACAACTAACATGACCTGTGACTGAGACCCAAGGCCAAATAAACTAGTCTAGTATAGGCAGAGCGACAAAGAGCACCAACAAAAACTTGGGAGAAATCAACCCAAGCACTAAGGAAGAACAGTCCACACATAACTATGAAAATATAGTGCATGCTACCATATAAAAAAAACGATGGTAGCAGAAAAATACCATAATATCCCCCAACACAAGCTCATAATATCCCCCAAGAGTACAAACTACTGGTCACAAGTTGATCATACTACCAGGAAACAATCATACAACTGATTATGTAAGAAAATAAGTATAATAAGATATGTAAAAGAAAACAACGTCAAAGAAATAGAGGCCAAAGAACTAAAGCAATAAACACCACTGTCCATACCAACTAAATAAAGAAGACTACTTTCTATATGTATTCCACAAAAAAAGAGCATTACTGGGAGGCCTTAAAATTAAAATTTCCAGAAACACGAGTCAAAATCATGGTTAATATCCCATATGAACAGACACCCATAAATGCATAATACCACAGCAGCACAAGTAGTCAAGTACCAAATGAACTCAACAACTTATTAGTCCTACTTTGCAAGAACTTTTTGCAGTTAATTTATCCCATTATTTTAATTTTTAAATTTTACAGGAGAAACCTTTAGCAATAGAAATAAACCAGCTAAAAGCATTATATATGTTGTCCAAAGTGCAGTATGTGCAGCTTACCCGGTCTTCAGCCTCCCTAATAGCGTCTGTCTCTGAACTAATGATGAACTGTTTGGTGTCATTGTTTACCAAGCTGCATGCTGCGTATGTTAGATGAAAGAGAGATCAGGAAAAGAACACCTAGAATCCAAAAATGACAGAAATAATAGTTTAAGGAGAAGAACAAGCAACACAAACTAATCAAGATAGATGGAAGCTTCACCATATGCAATGTTAATCGCTGTTTCCATCTTATCTCCAGTTAACACCCAAATTTTTATGCCAGCAGCACAGAGAGTTTCAATGCAGGCTGGCACCCCTTCTTGCAGTTTGTCCTCTATAGCTGTGCACCCAACTAATACAAGGTCTTTTTCGATCAATTCAGCCACCTACAGGGTAAAGAAGGAAAATTCAATCACAATGTTGCCAGCAATAGCAGAATAATTTAGCTTCAACTAAGGATCACCTATTCTTTATAGAATGCAGATAGTCAGTGATTTGCATGATAAAATTCACATATAAACCAATGAAAAAGGTATATTCTAAAATAGGAAATGAACAGATTAACACTCAGATATCATCACTCCCATAACAGTAACGTGTTCACCAAAATGATTTTGATATAACTACTGTGGTTTATTTTAAAATATTCTTTAATACCTAATTGGGGTCACCATTACATGATGTTCAAACCACTTAGCATTGGTATTGCAGCAAATGACAACAAACTAGACAAAACTGGAATAATTGCACATGGCTGCTTTCATAGGCAGCAAGTCCCATGTAGCTTTGTTATAAAAGGAATGCCCGGATAAATCTCATTAAATATACAAAGGAAGTAAGAAAACTCTAATATGTTACAGAGTGCACAATAGCAAAGCGCTAATGAATGTCACAAATAAACTTTTCAGGGAAAAAATTAATAACAATGTCTAGAGCTCGAAATGTTTCATGCTACTGAGTCATGCTTCCTTCTAACAATGCATGAGGTGCACCCACTTAAATAAGAAACCATCCAAGCAAGTGAAGACGTGGTACTAAACAAATTATAGATCCAGTAGCATAAGTTCTAACAGAAAGGACCACGGTTCAAGCAAATACATTGTCAGAATTCATGTCAATCGTCATAGTAATAACCAAAAGATGGTAACCCATTAACCTCATCGAGCTTCTTATCACGATCTCGTAAAGATGACTTTGCTTGTACAAACTTCTCGTTCCAGCTTTCGTATTGCTCCCTGCTAAGATCCCGATAGGCAAGACAAAGTGTACGCAAGCCAGCAGAACCAAATTGCTCTAGATGCTCTCTGCTGATCTTTTTCATATCATGATTTCCATCAGCCAATCGTTCATATACGACATTATCAGCACCCTATTTACACAAAGATTATGTCAGCCAGTGCGACGAACATAAAAGAAGTCAAACCAAGGTCGTCTTCCTTGTATTACCTTGCAATAGAGAACTAATCTTCCATTTGGGAAACGACAAACCACCGATTGTCGCTTTCTCGTACTGTTAGTACAATAATAAAATATAAACAAAACAATAATTTCATCTCATTGAATTTACATACAAAGACAACAAATGAACTCACCTGTTGAATTCCAGAACATTCAGAATTTCATATGGAACATCTTGTATACTCCCCATCCTTTCAACATGTGACTCACGAACCATAACTGTTGTGGGTGTACGCCTACAAAACAAGCACATTGTAACCCTCAAAACAATACCATTCACTAATATCTGAAAATTGGTTATTCTTTTTGCAACTACAGAAATAAAGGAACAACTCCAGTAGAAACATAAACCTGAAGGATATAAATAGACCTAGTTATGGGGAAATGTTCACAATGGGGCAGTGGTACAAGTATCTTACTCCAAATTTCTAATGCCACTACGACATACCATTGTTATATTATTACCTTTTTTTTTGTTCGTGAGACTATTGTTGGGTTTTATCTCTAGCCGTCACGTACACTTGCCTAGGAATACAACTGTGAACCTTCAGTATTTTCATCCAGAAGGATAAGACCTGTCAGTTTTAGATGCACCTTACAGTGAAGATGGGGTATGGGAGACTATATGCAGTTTACCATCTGACAAGCTCCTGGGCCTGACAGGTATACTGGCAGATTTTACAAGGGTTGCTGCTCAGTAATTAAACCTGATATTATGGCAGCCTTGTTGACTCTACAGCAAGGCAATTCCCTCCGCTTACTGGTTGACTTTACAGCAAGGCAATCATGGGCGCATTCCAAATGAAAGTTCTATTATGGCTTGCTATTAGAAACAAGTGTTTGACGGCTGATCATTTAGCAAAAAGAGGGACTGCACATCCTGATAATTGGAGACAGTGGAGCACATCCTCACAAATTGTCTTTGCTCGTCAGTTCTTGTTGGAATGAATGGACTAGATTGATTAGGCTAACCCTAGAAGGGTAGCTATATAGTGTAGCATACATGGGCCTCATGGGCCTAGCCACATGGGCCATAGACATATACTCCAACACCGCCCCGCAGTCTGAACTACCGACGCAGCGGATTCAGACTGTACACCAGGAAAAGAAAATACACACGAGCCCCCCCCCCCCCCCAAGACTCAACTAGCCACTGGTGATGTTGAGGCTGGAGCGAAAGGCGGTGAAGGTCGACGATGGGAGGCCCTTGGTAAAGATGTCGGCGAAATGGGACGTCGTAGGTACATGTAGGACTCGCACCTCGCCGATGGGCACCCAATCACGGACGAAGTGAAGATCAATCTCCACATGCTTGGTCCGCTGGTGCTGCACGGGGTTGGTGGAGAGGTAGACTGCACTGACGTTGTCGCAGTAGACAAGCGTGCTCCGGAGAAGAGGGTTATGGAGCTCGGCCAGGAGCTGTCGGAGCCAAGAAGCCTCGGCCACGCCATTGACCACGGCGCGGTACTCCGCCTCGGCACTGGAGCGGGAGGCCACCTGCTGACACTTGGACGACCAGGACACCAGGTTGCCGCCCAAGAAGACAGCGTAGCCGAAGATGGAGCGCCGAGTGTCCGGACATCCGGCCCAGTCAGCGTCAGTGTAGACAACCATCTCAGTGGAGGAGGACCGCCGGTGAAGGAGGAGGCCGTAGTCCACAGTGCCTCGGAGGTAGCGGAGGAGACGCTTGAGGGCAGTGAGGTGGGGCTCCCGCGGATCATGCATATGAAGGCACAGCTGCTGAACCGCATAAGTGATGTCCGGGCGAGTGAAGGTGAGGTACTGGAGAGCACCAGCAAGACTCCGGTACGCGGTGGGATCAGACACCGGCGTCTGCCTCGCCATCTTCGCTTTTGTCAGCTGCCTCAGCCACCACCTCTTCTACCACTTGGCACCGGCGCCTCGGCCATCCTGGACGTGATGCCCTGATGCAGCTTAGGCTGCTGGTGCTGCACGGGGTTGGTATCAAGAGCCTGACTTCCTTTCTCCCTCCTCCCTCCAGCCGCCGCTAGGGGCGCCCAGCCACCCGTCAGGCCGCCGGCGCACCGCCGGCGCCATGGCTGGCCCTGGCGCCTCTCCTCCACCCCCTCCCTCCTATTTCCTCTCTTCCCCCCCCCCCTCTCCACCTCCTCTACCTGGGCGCAAGTGGTGGGCGCCGCCCCTCAGCCTGCGCCGCCCGCTCTGGGCTCTGACCCGCCGCCGGCTACTCCTGCCACAGCGCCGCCGGCTCCTCATCTCCCGGCCGCTCATCCCTCAGCACCGCCCGCCACCACCGGAGGCCTGCTGCACGCCATGAGCGCTCCCTCTGCTGGCGCGGCCCGGCCACAGGCACTGCTGCCCGCCATGGGTGCTGGCACCAACGGCGCAGTCCTTGGCCCGGGCTGGACACCCTCCACCACCGCGTCCCTCTTCCCCGCGACATGGGCACAGCAGGCCCTCGCCTTCGCTGCTGGCAGTGCCCCCGCAGCAGCGGCTTTCCCGGCCGCCCCCCGGCCGATGTCGCCGACGCCGTCGGGGCCGACCTTCCGGCAGATCCTGCTGCTGCTGCTGCCGGCCTTCTCCTGTCGGGCGACGGTGCGCCTTCCCACCTGCAGGGGCCGGCCATGGGTGGTGCCACCTTCCACCTTCCCGCACCGCCTTCGGCCGCCCTCGTTTCCGCCCGGGCCGCTGCCGCAACGGGACAGGAGCGAGTCCGTGCGGCGGCCCTTGTGTGGCAACGGGAGCGGGACGCCGCCGACACCCTGGCCCGCCAGATCACTGAGGCGGAGCAGCTTCTCGCCCCGGACGGGGGGGCCACCTCCTCCGGCTCGACAGGCCACCTCACCTCCACCACTACGGCTCTCCGCCACGACCCGGCCGATCCCCTCGTCTTACAGCTCCGATACCATGTTGAAATGAATGGACTAGATTGATTAGGCTAACCCTAGAAGGGTAGCTATATAGTGTAGCATACATGGGCCTCATGGGCCTAGCCACATGGGCCACAGACATATACTCCAACAGTTCTGACTCAATCTGTTTAGCCTTCTTGGGCTGGAAAGTACAGTGCATCGGTGCCTCGTCGACATGACAAGTGCTTTGCAGATTAGTGAGAAAAACAAGTAAAAAGATTGGAAAGGCCAAAAAGAAAAGGATGTAACAGTACTATCTACTTGGCACTGCGATACTGTAGAACCACAGGAACAGTTGTGATATTGATGGAGCTTCTCCCTTCCTGAAGACAGCCTAGCACTCCTTCAAAGAAGAAATGAGACTGGTGTTTGGCTTGAGCCTGAAAGCTCCAGAAGTTACTATTTGGTCGTGTTCGGGGCACACTAAGTTGCACGGATACAGATACGTGTATCGGTATCGGAAGGATACGGATACGCGGATACGGCAATTTCCCAAAAAAACCCAATACGCGGATACATTTACTATTTTAAAAATAAAATAAAAATAATAATAATGCAGGTCGATGGTCAGAGCAGGCTGCGCTGCTCCCGTGAGCCAATCGGCAGGCAGGCTTGCCTCTCCTCTCTGGCTTTGGTGAACCAGGTTCATGGAAAGAAAAGGGGAGGGAGAGATAGAGGCTGCTGGCTGCCATGTGGGCCTGAGCAGCGACATGGCGCGGCCCTATTGGC
The DNA here is from genome assembly GCA_038087645.1 of Saccharum hybrid cultivar R570. Classification (NCBI taxonomy): domain Eukaryota; kingdom Viridiplantae; phylum Streptophyta; class Magnoliopsida; order Poales; family Poaceae; genus Saccharum; species Saccharum hybrid cultivar. The sequence goes on along the minus strand of JAQSUU010000005.1, from coordinate 7,295,701 downwards.
TCAAGTGACGTGGCCGGCGCTCCGTGTTGGATGTCGCGGCTTCTGGATTGGGTGCGGGCGTCTGCCGGTCGTCCTCGTCCCTTTTCACCGCGCCGTCAACGAAAGAACAGAGAGAGGGAAAGAGCAGAGAAGAGAGAGGGGAAGGAGGGAGGAGGGAGACGGGGCCTCGGGAGAGAGCGGAGAGGGCACAGGTGCTGGTGGCGGCGCCCGTCTCTGGCTGGGAAGAAGAGGGGCGGCAGGGAGGGAAGAGGAGGGAGACAGAGGGAGAGCAGGCGGAGGTGGAAGAAGGGGGTGCAGAGCGCCAGCGGTCAGCAGGCCAGGGCACATGGCGACTCCGTCACGACCCGTGCTGCGGCGGCGTGGAAGGCAGGTGAGGCAGAAGAGGGAGATGGGGAGGGGAAGGGCGGCGCGGCAGCACAGACCTCGCCGGCGCAGGTGCGGCGCAGAGCTCGCCTGGCGCGGGGTGCAGCGCGGCGCGTGGCCAGCAAGCGGCGAGCAGCCCACCACCCAGTGCGTGTGGGATAGGCCATGGTATATCGCAGGTCAGTGATGGGTGCGCAGTGCGCTAGGCCATATCGCCAAAGGCCCAAACAGCCTGGATACGTATCAGTCCACGTATCCCAATTTTGTTTTATTTATTTTTTTACCGATACTTCACGGATACGTATCTGCCGTGTATCCGGTGCGTATCCGTATCGGATACGTATCCGATACGGGATATGTGGCCAACCTCACGTATCCATGTAACATAGAGGGCACATGTGGTTTTTGAGGTGTAATGTTTGCAACCTTCTCCTATCTCCTAGCTGGGTCAGGAGGGTTGTCTTGTATGGGATTCTTTCCCCTCTTTTTCCTCTCTTAAATCTTAATACAAAGATATGCAGCTCTCCTGCTTGTTTAAGAAAAAAGGGAACAGGCAGTAGAATCAGATCAGAGATCAGCACAAAGGAGAACCGGAGAAGGTCAGAACAGGCAGTAGAATCAGATCAGAGATCAGAATTGGGGTTGAGAGGCAGCACAAAGGAGAACCGAAGGTGACTCTGAAGCTTTCCATTCTGCTCTTTGATGCCCCTGACCAGCGGCTGTTCAGTTTCTCTTATTGCGTACCCCGCAATGGCTTACACCTGTGCAGTTTGGTAGCACACTCCACAGACTCAGATACATAATACTAGCGTACGCATACGCCAACTTGTTTGGGACTAAAGCTTTGTTCACAATGGTGCTGATGTGGAGCCAATTTTCCCAATTAGATAGCCATATGAGCAAAACATGGGTATTTTCATGTGCGGTGCATTTAAGACAGTGAGGGTTTTTTCAGAAAATGTTGACTGTTTGGATATTACATAGAAGAATGGAAATGTCTGAGGAATCTAAGACTATTTGCAGGAATATAATTACCTATAAAAGAAGAAGCCAAAATTCTTAGCAGCAGCCACAAGTGCAGCCTCATCTGGTGAGGCAGCCTGGTAACTTATCTTTTCTGGAGTCTCCTCACCCTCTGGAAGAACTGTATGACAGATTGCAAGGCATCTAAAGAATTCCTGAAAATAACATCAGAAAACAAAAGGTTGGTTTTTAGAACAAACTAGAATTTTATATCATCGTATCTGAGTTAACAAGAGACGAATAAAAATGACTTTTCATGCAGAAGACTCCAAACTTATTTTTTTAAAAAAAAATCTCCAAACACCTACCTTGCAAGCCTCAGGATTAGGTTCATTTCTCCACGCACCGCGCATGATTCTAGAATCATCAAAATTGAATCCTTTTTCATGGACCACATTGGCAGACCTTTTACCCTATGAAAGTAAATAAAGAAATGTAAACATTGTTAGATTTGCAGACATAATGATACAATTTATTGACTTCAACAACAATTTATTGCACCTCATCGTCATCGATTTTAATTCCAGCCCGCTCTGCTCCTCCTTTCTCAATCTCTGTGATGCCAGTTCCATACATTTCTCCACCAATCGAGCATTTAAAGAATTCCATCAGATTTCTTGTAAGCGTTCCAGTTTTGTCAGAAAATATATATTCAACCTGAACCATAAGATGATGAGTTAGATCTAAAGTAAGGCGAAATGTACACAATGTTTATATCTCATATCTACAATCGTCAAAATCTGACACCAAAGATCCCAAGCATTCAGTTAAAATGTACAGATTATATGGAATATCCACATGATATAGACGGAAAGAGGAGTGCCCCTGTGTCTCCCACCCACACAGGCGGCTCGGGCGGTGAGCAAACCCTAGCCGCCGCCGCCGCCGTCAACCACCACCTCCCCTTCCCTCGCCGCCGCTGGAGGGAACTGCCGGGAGGCCCGTGCAGCTCCCTAGGACGGCAGCGGCAAGGTTCTCGCCCAGGAGGGTCGCGAGCACCTCCGTGCGGGGACGGAACTCGGCGGCCGGGATGGCACCGTGGCTAGGCGCGGCGGGAGTGGCGCACGAAGGCTGCCGGAGGGGGCGCGTCGCTCGGCGGCTGGGGCCGCGCTGCGGCTAGGGCGGCGGGAGTGGCGCACAGCAGAGGGATCCGGAGAGGGCGCACTGCCCGGGCATTCTAGCGGCGGCTCCAGCACCCCTCCCACTGGATCCAGCCCTCCCGCGGCTAGGACTGCCGCCGCCGTGCGGATTCAACCGGAGACTGCCGGTGCGGGCGGCGCCGGTCAGTGCCTGTGCAGGGGCGCAGGGCTTCTTTCTTCTTCTCCTCCGCCTGCCCCCCTCCTCGATGGCCATGGCGGCAGTGACCCGTCGACTGGTGGCTCATGGGTGGCCTGCCATGGGAAGTCGGGGCTGCTGGCAGCTTTGCTTCCATGCTAGGCAATGATGCCCATGGCAGTGTGTCGTGTTTGTGCTCAACCGCATCACGTGGGTTGGTTAGCCCCTCGGATGCCTCCTTTTGGCATCTCGTTGGGCTAACCTTTCTTGTACATAAATTTTTTCGTCTTAATTGAGCGGCCGACCTCCTGCCCGTTGTTTCAAAAAAAATGGACGGAAAGAAGCCAAAAGACATTTCCATATTTATGCTCAGTGGGCAACAACACTCCTCCCCAAACCCCTCCCTTCTCCACAAATGGTGCAAATTATCTAACTTGTGGAATGAATCACGCTAGAAAGAGGTAATCTACGCCAATACAAACACAACCACGTAGCATTGATCAGATAGTCCCAATTGAGTGACCAAATAGTAGTTTTCTTCAAATTGAAAACAGGATGAGGGGCAAAAGGAAGAGATTACCTGTCCAAGCTCCTCATTAAGATTAGAAGTCCGTGCCAAAGCAGGGGTGTTACTCTCAGCATGGTACATATGAAGATCGTTATTAATGAATTGTGTGCATTGTATGAATTTGATCATCTGGCAGCCAAAGGAAACATAAGCTCTGATAGTCCAAGCATAGGTTAGGTCATTCTAAATAAATAACAAGTTGAACAAAATACCTCAATGGACACATAAAGCGAAATGGGAATGATTGTTGAGTATAGAGTTATTAGAGTAAACATGGTTAAAATGGTCACCTGTGGAAGAAATAGTGTTTTAGAGCTACATATATGAATTTAGATACAACTAAAATTGTCTAAAACAGTATATACCACAAATCTGTTTTTGGGATTGAACTGGTCCTCAACATGCCCACGCAATCCAAGATAAAAGTATTTTTCATTAATAAACACACCACTGTTGAAAAAAAAGGAAAAATAGGTCCATCAGTACTAGTACAGATATAGCTTTAATAACCAAGAGCAAATTCTATGTAAGGACAACTATAACTGCATAATGCTTTTATTAGATAAAATAATTTCATTTTGATGTTACAAAGGAATTTAAATTTAACAGCTAGCCTATGAGCATGTCTATGTCTCTCCCAAGTCCCAACAGGGATGATGTCACATTCCGCAACCCTGGATCATCGTCCCAATTTGAGAGTCGGGACCAAACTGGGCTGCTGTCCCATTGCTACAGGGTCACAAGCTCCAAATCAAGACTCCCATGTGAGAGAGGGGCTGAAGGGAGGAAGGAGGGAACTTACATCAGAGCTGGCCCAAGGTGGCCGAGCTCTTCGGGGGCAACGGAGTAGGCACAGTAACAAAGGTTTGAACATAGTAGTGGTGGCTTCTGGTGACAGAGGCAGTGTACCGTGGGAGGAGAGAGACCAAAGGGGCAAGAAACGGCTGTTGCTTGTGCATAGCGTGCCTAGATGAGTTCGTGGAGGGTACAATAGGTCAAGGTGGAGGCGTCTGGATGTGCCAAGAATTGGCAGCCCATCTATTTTCTTTTCTTTTATTATTTTCCCTTATATTTCTTTTTGTTCCAGCGTTATCGATCTGGATATCTTGGGGTCACGAACCGGATTTGGAATTCAACGTTCCAAAGAGATGCCTACACTAGTGTTGATTGTAGACCTGACCAACCCAGATTTTTTGTGATTATGGTCCCTCCCATCTCCATCTGCCTCGGTCGCCAATTTACTGTAATATTTTTGTCAAGTTTAAGAACTTAAAAAATGTGAAAATATTGTTTGTGATAAATCTAATAGTCAGTTTAAGTCAAAATAGTTTGACTACACATTCTAGAACAATAAATGACATTGACATTCATAAATGAAGCAGACATTTGTTTTGACATATAAAGTAGGTACGTTAAATAAAGACATAGATTGTAAAAGAACTGACCTTCCAATGGCACCAATAACACACATTGTGAAGAGGGTTGCAAAAAGAGCAAGGATAAGCTTGTCTAGCTTTTTTTCCAATGTACTTCTTTTGGAGGGAACATTCATGGAATTCATCATAACCTGCAACAGTTTTCTACAGGAGTAAATTTCGAAACTTGAAATTTCCACATCGAATAGATAGGGAATAGAAAGATGCCCATACTTTTGTCTCGTGCCCAGTGAATATGACAACACCAACAATGTATTCTGTATTACGAAGGCTGCATCCCTGTAGCAAGAAGGCAATGATAAGTCAATGCTCACTCAAGCACAGAGCGAATTTAAAGTTCTCTGGTGCATGAAAAGAGTAGACCGAGGGGGCACAACCACACAAGGCACAAATCAATCTGATGAAGCAAAGGATGGGGGGGCAGACCCAGTGCCGGAGGCTCCCACACGAGTGGGGTCTGGGGAAGGGAAAAACTGAGGCAAGCCTTCCCCCCGCCAAATCTACGGAGAGGCTGCTTCGAACCCACGATGAAAGAGAAAAACGAATACTTTAAGCATTTCAAATGTTGTATTGCAGGATGGTGACTAGAAAGGAGAGCGTGACTCTTAACCACAGATCTATCCTGGACTTGAAATATGCAAATGCATGTAGCTTGTCATGGGTTCAAAGATGAACTCAAATTTCACTGAAGAACTAAAAGGATGTTCTCTTAGCCAAAGGCACCAAATATCAGGTATAGGTGCCTTCTCTTATCACGGAAAATAAACTAAACCTAAGCACCCTCTAACAAAGACCAGAGGAGATGCTTTACCATCCCCACAAACTATGGTTATAATAAATAAGGTCACTACTTTTCAATTTTAAGAGATATAGCTTTCAGTGTTGGTTTTTAGTATAGTATATATTTTCAACATAAAGCATGGTACAAATCTTTTATCATGCACCTTACAAATACCTTCCCCACCATCAACTATTCATCATTCAAGCAAAACTAGGTAAGACGCCAAGAGGGGGCAGATCTAACAGGCAGCACGGGGAATGGCCTGATTAAGCACGGCACAGCCCAGTGCCATCCGTGCCCGTGCCAGCACGGACAAATGGCTAGTGTCATGCCTGGGCCACACCATCGGCCCATAGTGCCAGTCCAAGCATGGCATGATTAGTAGGCGGCCCCATTAACGGGCCATCCTAAGCCATCACCATCCCCACCCCACATATAAATTGCACCCCAAACCCTAGCCACTCACCGCACTCTCCTGCGGTGCAGTCACATGCCCGCACTCTCCTTTCCTGCCGTGTCGCGCTCCACTCCAGCCCTCCCCTCCACCACCCCTCCCATACTCTCCTCTCCCCTCCAACGCCAGCAACGCCAGTGCTGCTCCCCTCCCCTCCCTTCTCCGGTTCTCCCCTTCAGGACCAGCGCCGCTCCCTTCCCCTCCCTTCTCCACCCATCCACTGTTTGTGTAGGAGTAACGGCCAAACTCAGACGAGGTGGTCAGCGCTGCTCTCCTCTGTCCTTTCTCATCTACTGCCAGGGTTGACCAGGTGAGTTGTGACGGCCACCTCATGCAGCACTCAAATACTCCACCGCCGGCATGGATCTGGCTCAGTAGATGGACTTGGATTGATTTGTGTATATATGGATTTGTGCCCGTATGGATGATTGGATGTAAAGATGTTGCTGCCGTTGTTAATCTCCGATCTCTGAACTTCTGACAGATTTGTGTTTGGGAGTTCGCCAGGCTCGTCGGGCCGGCACGGCACAGCACGACTAAGCGGCTGCCTTGCCATGCCTGGGCTGCCGGTGGAGCTCATGTGCTGGCACGGCATGGCATGGCTAGCTAATCATGCCTTGCCATGCCATGCCTAAGCAGGGTCAGGCCATAGTCACATAAAACGGGTTCACCACCTTCGACCTTCGACCCTCGACCCGGGTTCGTCGACCCCGACCCGGGTTTACTAGTTCATTTTCGACCTGTTGGAGTATGTGTTTAGGCCCATGTGGCTAAGGCCCATGTGGCCCATGTATGGAACCTATATAGCTACCCTTCTAGGGTTAGCCCTAATCAATAGAGAATCACTTTCCAACATGGTATCCAGCCACTTCTTTCATCTCACCTAATCCAGCCGCCGCCGGCCCTGCTCCCCAAGCCGCCGCCGGTCTTCCCTGCTGCCGGCGGCCATGGCCGGCCGGCCACCTCTCCCTCCCTCCTATTTCTCTGTTTTCCCTCCCCTCTCCTCCCCATCCTGGGCCGATCTGCTCCGTTCTCCCTCCTTTGGTGCCGCCGCCGGCCTCCCTGGTGGAGCCGCCCCTCTCCATGCCGCTCCTCTCCAGGCGGCTGCTGGTGGCGCCGCCCCTCTCCATGCCGCTGCTGGGAGCAGCGGCTCCCCTTCTCTCCCCCCCCCTCCGCGCCCTCTACTCTCCTGGGGCCTGCGCTCGCTGGTGCCCTTACGGCAGCGGGCCAGCAACCCCCAGGGGCGCCTGATGCCGCTCTTCCCCTCCTTCATCTGACCGCCGTTGGCACCACTCAAGGGGGCCGCTTTTCCCCTGCCCTCTCTCCTGCCTTCAGCGCCACCCATCCACCTCTCCTTCACCCCGCCGCTGCCCTCACAGCAGCCGCCGCTGCTGAGGGTGCCGCAGGGGGCGGCTCCTCTGTTACCGCTCCTGCGGTCGGGGGAAGCGGGGGGGCTCCTGATGCCGCCGCGGCTACAGGAGGCGCTGAGGACGGGGGGCTGCTGCTGCTGCTGCCCTGACAGAGCGCCCCGCCGACGCCGTCCAACTTCCCGGCGCCGGGCCGGACGCCGGCAACCTCTTTCCTGCCGGTGCCCAGACCTTCCCGGCCCCGACACCACCACTGCTTTCCCACATCTACGCCGGCCGTGACGCCTCGTCTCTCGCCGCTGCCCTCGCCGCCGCACGTGCCTCTGCCGCGGAGGGGCAGGCCCGGGTGCGGGCGGCCGCCCTCGTGTGGGAGCACGAGCACGAAGCGGCCGATGCCCTGGCTCGCCAGATCGCCGAGGCGGAGCGGCTCCTCTCTCCCGCCTCCCCGGTCGCTGGGGCCAACTCCTCTGCCTCGCCGGGTCGCCGCGTGTCTCACACCGCCGTCCTCTGGCACGACCCGGCCGACCCGCTCATGGCTCAGCTGCACTACCAGGCGGGGGGGGGGGGGTCCAGAACATTCGCCTGCTTGTTCCGGTCGTCCTCGAGCCGGAGTCGCCCTCGTACGCCCGCTGGCGGGACCTGGTGCTCCTTACCCTTCGCCGCTACGCCCTCGACGACCACGTCCTCGTTGACGCCTTGGCCGCCGTCCAAACCCCGTCGTGGCTTCGTCTCGACAGCATCGTCCTCTCCTGGATCCTAGGGACGATCTCTCTGGACCTCCACGACCTCGTCCGCACCTCCGGTCCCTGACCCACCCTCTCTGTTTCCCACTGACCCGGTGGTCCAGCCACCTTTTTCTGTGGCCCGGGCTCTGCGCCTCGACGCGAGCTTCCGGACCTTCGTCCAGGGTGACCTCTCCGTCGGCGAGTTCTGTCGTCGGATGAAGGGCATGGCCGACTCCCTGGGGGACCTTGGGTGGCCCGTCGAGGATCGCATCTTGGTCCTCAACGTCCTCCGGGGGCTCAGCGACCGCTACGCCCACCTCCGGACGTGGATCACCCGCCAGAGGCCCTTCCCCACCTTCTTGGAGGTCCGCGACGATCTCGTCATGGAGGAGCTCACGCAGGGCCTCTAGCCGGGATCCACCATTGCGGGGTCCTCGTCCTCCTCGACGGCCCTGGCTGCCTCTTCGCCGCGCCCGTCTGCTCCACCGCGGTCCACCGCTCCACCGCCACCGTCGTCTCTCCTGGGCCCTCCTCCCTCCGGGCCGAGCGGAGGTGGGGGGGTCGTGGCTCTCGTCATCGCCGTGGAGGGGGCCGCGGGGGTGGCCGGGGCGGTCACCCCCAGGCTCCGGCACCGGCCGAGACACACGGGGGGGCACCATGGCCTTCGTTCCAGAACCCGTGGTCCAGTCGCATCTCCATGTGGCCCTACCACGCCCCCGGAGCCGACACTCGCCCACCAGTGGCCATGCTCACCGGAGCTCCTGCTGGTCTTCCACCCGGCGCCTTCCCTGCTACGCCGTGGGTTCCACCCTCCGGGACTCCACCGGGGGTCACCGGCTGGGACCAGGCGGCCCTGGCTCGCTCGTTCAGCACCATGGGCCTGACACCTCCGGTCGGACCCGAGTGGATCGCTGATTCGGGGGCCACCTACCACACTACTCCTGACCCCGATATACTTTCGTCGATTCACTCTCCCTCTTCCTCTCTTCCTTCGTCCATTATGGTCGCAAATGGTTCTTGTATTCCGGTCTCGTCTGTGGGTACCGCCGGTGCTCATGGCTCCTTTCGTCTTCCTGATGTTCTTGTTGCTCCTTCTATGGTTCATAATCTTCTTTCTATTCGACGTTTTACAACTGACAATTCTTGTTCTGTGGAATTTGACTCTTCTGGTCTTACTGTAAAGGATTTGGCTTCCCGGCGTCCTCTGCTCCGATGTGACAGCACCGGGCCCCTTTACACTCTTCGCTTCCCGGCGGCTCCTTCGTCTTCTACGCCGCCCGTTTTGTCACCTGCCTTCGTCGCTTCTACTTCCTCTACTACGTAGCACCGGCGCCTCAGCCATCCTGGACGTGATGCCCTGATACAGCTCAGTCGTAGCTCTGGTCTTCCATGTACTCGAGCTCATGATGAGCAACTGTGTCATGCGTGCCAATTGGGCCGACATGTTCGTCTTCCGTTTTCTAGTTCTACTTCCCATGCGGCCCGTATTTTTGATCTTGTACATTACGACCTATGGACATCTCCTATTCTGAGTATTTCCGGTTATAAGTACTATCTTGTGGTTGTTGATGATTTTTCGCATTATTCGTGGACTTTTCCTCTCCGTGCGAAGTCGGATACGTTTACCACGCTCCTTCACTTCTTTACTTGGGTGTCTACACAGTTCGGTCTCACCATCAAGGCCGTCCAGTGTGACAATGGTCGCGAGTTTGATAACTCCACCTCCCGAGCTTTCTTCCTCTCTCACGGTGTTCAGTTGCGCATGTCTTGCCCATACACCTCTTCGCAGAATGGCAAGGCAGAGCGGATGATTCGCACCACCAACGACACAGTGCGTACTCTTCTGTTTCAGGCCTCTCTTCCTGCTCGCTTCTGGGCTGAGGGCCTGCACACCTCCACCTACCTTCTTAACCGCCTTCCTTCCGCTGCCTGTTCCGCTCCCACACCTCACCACGCCCTCTTCGGTACCCCGCCTCGGTACGATCACCTCCGCGTGTTTGGGTGTGCTTGTTACCCCAACACTGCTGCCACTTCTTCTCACAAGCTGGACCCTCGCTCCACGCTCTGTGTCTTCCTCGGGTACTCCCCGGATCACAAAGGGTACCGGTGCTTTGACCTTACCTCCCGACGTGTTCTCATCTCGCGCCATGTGGTGTTCGATGAGTCCGTCTTTCCCTTTTCTAGCACCACCACACCTCCGGTCCCTGACCCACCCTCTCTGTTTCCCACTGACCCGGTGGTCCAGCCACCTTTTTCGTGGTCTCCTGCAGGTACCGCTTCGCCGCGCTCCGAGCCGGCTACCGGCCCCGGATCCCCTGCGAGTCCGGGCCCGTCGTCCTCCGGCGCGGCCCCGTCTTCTCCAGTTGGTGCAGACCCGGGGCCTTCGTCCCCCGCTTCTGCCCCGGGGGGTCGTGCCGGTCGCCAACGCCGGATCCCGTCTCGGCACCTGCCCTGGCACCTCCGTCGAGGTTCGCCGCGCCGGTACGGGTGTACCAGCGCAGGCCGCGGCCACCGCCCCTCGTGGTCCCTTCTCCACCGGGGACACCGACACCACCGCCACTGTCTCCGCCGGCTCGTGGTGCCCCGCCGGTCTACCACCCGCCGCTGCTTCACCGACACCCGCGGCATGTTCACCCGATGGTGACACGACACGCGGCTGACACCCTGCCGCCTCGTGCCCTCGAGGCTTCGACCGGCGACGCGGTGGTCTCTCCGGTACCCTCCTCCGTCCGCGACGCCCTGTTGGACCCTCACTGGCGCCGCGCGATGGAAGAGGAGTACGCTGCGCTACTCGCCAACCAGACGTGGGAGTTGGTGCCCCGGCCGCCAGGCTCCAACGTCGTCACCGGCAAGTGGATTTGAACCCACAAGCGCCGGGCTGACGGCTCTCTCGAGCGCTACAAGGCTCGCTAGGTCCTCCGGGGTTTCGCTCAGCGCCCTGGCGTCGACTACGATGAGACCTTCAGCCCGGTGGTCAAGCCGGCCACCGTCCGTAACGTGCTATCGCTGGCACTTGCTCGGTCTTGGCCCGTCCACCAGCTGGACGTCAAGAACGCCTTCCTTCACGGCCTTCTTACCGAGACGGTGTACTGCAGTCAGCCGGCGGGGTTCGTCGACACCACCCGTCCTGACATGGTCTGCCGGCTCAACAGGTCGCTCTACGGCCTCAAGCAGGCACCTCGGGCGTGGAACCACCGGTTCGCCGCTTTCTTGCTGACCCTGGGGTTCATGGAGGCCAAGTCTGATACGTCCCTGTTCGTCTACCACCATGGAGCCGACACTGCATACTTGCTGCTTTATGTTGATGACATTGTCCTCACCGCCTCCAGCGAGCCACTTCTCCGCCGGATCATCACTGCTCTCCAGCACGAGTTCGCGATGAAGGATCTGGGTGAGCTCCACCACTTCCTCGGTGTCACTGTTGAGCACCGTCCTGCCGGGCTCCTCCTTCACCAGCGACAGTACACTCGGGACATCCTGGAGCGGGCTGGGATGACTGACTGCAACCCCTGCTCCACTCCGGTCGACACTCAGGGCAAACTGTCTGAGGCTGAGGGACCACCGGTGGCCGATCCCACTGCGTACAGGAGTCTCGCCGGGGCCCTTCAGTACCTCACCTTCACCCGGCCGGACATCACCTATGCAGTTCAGTAGATCTGCCTCCACATGCATGATCCCCGGGAGCCTCACCTCACGGCTCTCAAGCGCCTCCGCTACCTCCGGGGCACACTCGACTACAGCCTCCTCCTCCACCGGGCCTCCTCCACCGACCTCGTCGTCTACACCGACGCTGACTGGGCCGGGTGCCCAGATACTCGCCGCTCCACCTCCGGCTACGCCGTCTTCCTGGGCGGCAACCTGGTGTCTTGGTCGTCCAAGCGCCAGCCGGTGGTCTCCCGGTCCAGCGCCGAGGCGGAGTACCGCGCCGTTGCTAACGGCGTGGCGGAGGCCGCCTGGCTCAAGCAGCTGCTGGCTGAGTTGCACACTCCACCCTCCCGGAGCACACTGATCTACTGCGACAACGTCAGTGCGGTCTACCTCTCCACCAACCCCATCCAGCACCAGCGGACGAAGCATGTGGAGATCGACCTCCATTTTGTCCGTGATCGGGTGGCCATGGGCGAGGTGCGGGTTCTTCACGTTCCGACGACCTCCCAGTTCGCGGACATCTTCACCAAAGGCCTCCCGTCCTCGACCTTCGCCGAGTTTCGCTCCAGCCTCAACATCACCGGTGGCTAGTTGCGTCTGTGGGGGGTTGTGTGTGTTCTTTCTTGTTCAGCCTCAAACTCCGCTGCGCCGGTAGTTCAGACTGCGGGGGGGTGTTGGAGTATGTGTTTAGGCCCATGTGGCTAAGGCCCATGTGGCCCATGTATGGAACCTATATAGCTACCCTTCTAGGGTTAGCCCTAATCAATAGAGAATCACTTTCCAACACGACCCGAAGTGTAAAAGTCTCTCGCAAATAGCGTACCATGTACCACGACCCCGTACCTCGACCCCATCGACCCAGAAACTTTGTGACTATCCAGGCCAGGCTGTGCCATGCCAGGCCGGGCTTGGTCATCTATAAAACTAGGAAAAAGGTATAAAATTGTTAAAAGTGAGGAAAGGCTAATCTACAGAAGCTATCCTAGTTCTACAAATCATTGTTAGAAGCATTTCATGAAGGATATAGAGCAGACACTGACATGTGGCCAATCTAGGGAACTCCAAAGATGTTGCTTGTCTAGGGACAAGGAAAAAAACAATAAGGCTAATCATAGAAGAAAGAAAAAGATTGGAAAACAAATCTTACCCTTAGGAGTAACTGGTTCGGTGAGAGAGGTATAGTCTGCTTGTCCATGATAAGATTGCCAGTAAACGTGTAAAGGGAATTGTTTGGTTGTTCACACTGCACTTCGCCTGTAAGCCGTTTATCTAAGTTAAATATGAAGAACTCCAAGGCACATAAAACAGGACAAACCAATGTGGAGTTAAGCAAAAAAGACACAGCTTCCTTAACCAGAAAATAAGAGGCACAAAACCTTTGAATTCAGAAGCCTTTTCAGGAAGTACATAGTCCCAAGTCTTCTCCAAAGCCTTCCTTATTTTCAGATTTGTTTCCCCATCAAGATTTGCTGTCTGCAATTATTTTCTCATCCAAAATCAATTAATATTTTCCCCAAAGCATATTTATTAGGGCTTCAGTTTCAAATTGAGCCAATAAATGAATAAAAAGTATAAATGAATATGGACCTCTATGTAGCAGACACCATCAGGGTTTGTACTTGATAGGAAGAGCAAGTCAGCAGGGAAATAACCATCTTGCTTGATCTGCTCTAAAGAAGTGTCATCACTATTAGTTTTTTATGCCATTAAACCTCAACATTACACAACAAACAGGTCAGGACAATTACTTTCAGTATGGAATATGTTGATTAACTCACAAGATACTAAATAGGCATTTAAGACATTACCCTCACAATATCTCCAACCTGCAGTCGTTTCCATGGAGTACTTTCCCAACATTGACCTTGCAATACATCGACATGTGCATTGTTAATTGACATATCATTCTGGAAACGCTTCTGTACAAAGAGCAGAAAAGGAAAAGGAGCAACATCAGGTCTCTTAACTTAAGCATGGCAGAACAAAATAGTGAATAGCAATACTAACCCAATCCTCAAAAGCTTCCTTGATGAGAGACACCAGAAGCACAATACTTAGGGGAACAACATTAGTGACAGGATGAACTGGACTGTAAGCACAAGTGCAAAGTTAAAATTAAGGCTGGCAAAAAGCAGAGAATGACAAGTTGACTCAAAACTAGGAAGATGCACATGAGAGTGAGAGAGAGACCTAATAGGTGTAGTCGACAAGATTGAGATCATGAGAAAGTAAAGATTTGCAACCCGCCTGAACTGTCAAAGCAAAAGACAAATGAATTACAAAAGGTTCTTCTGGTCCAATACTGTTGCATGATTTGGTGATGATAAAACATACAAATTTATGTTGCGTTAGTGAGTGATTGGTTGGGCATGGGAAACATGAATGATAACACTCATATTTGAGTCCGTGATGACAACTGTCTATGATATGAAGTTTGTTTCCCCTTATCTATCAAAGCTGTGAACTAGGAAGAAGCTACCAGATATGAGAAGTCGCACAAAATGCAGTGTAAACTGCTGAAAGCACAACGTGCACTAACATAAACCAAGATAGTACAATTTTAACAGCGCATGCATAATATGCAAAGACAACAGAATCACATTTTAAATACACTGTGGCATTTGAAAACCCAGCAGACATATCATCAATCCTTTATTAAGCCAATTAAGAGATACCATGATCAGGAAAGGAACAATTCTAGGAGATCAGTTTGCAGAAAAGGCACATGAACATAGGTGTTTCATTCAATTAAGTATAAGTCCACATTTCTTGTCAAAACAAATTAGTATTTGGGGAACAGAAAAGGGGAGCAAAGCAAATTCAATCGATTGCACATATGAAAATTTGATAAGACAAATAATCCTTCCCATTAAAAATGAAGGGAAAATTGCTATAAAAGATGCTGGATCTAAAGAACTTGCTTGATTGATAACATGCGTGATGAACAAAAATAATGTATTAATACCTGCTCAAATAATCCTTTAGGTAGGAAAGTCAGGATGTTGTACTTTGTAGTCGACACAGAATTTCCCTGAGACATACGAATAAAGCATACAAAAGAATTTTAAACGCGGAACTAACATCAGATGGCAACAGTGAAAAGGAAAAGTAATATCCTGACAATTTACTCTGCAGAATTGACAGCTTTCGTGGAGATTGCATCATATCATAAAAGGAAAAAAAAAAGACGAATCATCATAGTCAAACAAACTATTCCCTCCATTCCAAATTATAAGACATTTTGGCTTTTCTAGATATGTTGATTTTACTATGTATCTAGACTATGTATCTAGAAAAGACAAAACGTCTTATAATTTGGAATGGAGGGAGTAAAGTTTAGTGCCAACATGGGCAAAACAAAGTTTGATGTTTAGGTGTCAGCTTCGAATAACTCTATAATCAATAACTGATACAAACCAAAAATTGAAGGGGGGCTGTCATTAGTGTGATGCACCAAAGTTCTTGCAAATACACTTAAATATACTACAGCTGCAACATTTGTATAGGAACTAGGAAGAGGAGGGGGAAATACTACCAATAGGACCCATCCAAATACAAACTGTAATGGCAAAGGGGTGAGATCAAACAAGTTTCAGAACAACCTCATGTGTTTGCGTTCCACTGACATTAAACCACAGTTACCAGGCCATAGTACGAACCCCAAGATGTACAATTAAAGCATGAAGAGTCGTCAGGCAATCCTGTGGAGGTCTAAACTGCACCGGTCCCTGGCAATATAGCACGGTACCACTTACCGCAATAACATATCAAACATCTGTCATTCCCATCTCCCAAAACCAACTGTATATAAGCTGCAGGCAAAATTCCAATCCAACCCAGGGCACTCGCAGGTCGCAGCTGAGCAGCAACACAATCCTCATGAAGCGAAATCCTAAAAGGACGAGCCAGCTAGCTTATCGCGCCAGACGATCCAGCTCGAACACAACCAACCATACGATACGAGACATCGCCGAGATCCAACCGGCGGGCCGACGAAACTGAATGTCAGAATGGCGGGGGCAAGCGCGGCGTACCTTGTACCCGACAGGGGCGTTGGCCTCGCGGTCGTTGCAGTAGACGGTGCGCACGGAGGGCGCCATCGGCTGCGGCTGCCTCCGGAGGCTGGTGCCCCCGCCGCCGAGCCGCGCCGTGGACTCCCGGCGCGTGAAGCCCGAGGAGGAGGAAGCCCCGCCGCCACCCCCGGCCTGCTCACCGCCCAGCCGCGCCGTGGCCACACGCACCATCTCCTTTATCCGCGCGCTCATCCCGCCTCCCCTCCCTTCCACCACCAAATCGAAACCGCACGAGCGACGCTGAGATCTGGCGGGAGGCTGGAGGACCGACCTCCCCGGTGGGCTGGGGATCGAGCGCGAGATCGGGAGCGCGAATCAGGCCGGATTCGCGAGGCTTTGTGTAGATTTTAGCGCGGGGAGCTGGGGAGGAGGAGGGGATTGGTGCTCGAATCTGATCACGCGTCGGTCGTGGATGGTGGTGCTCCTGGGCGCGTGGGCGTCAGCTTTCTTTCGCGTGGGCGTGGCTCCTTTCCTTCCTTCGCCGGGAGAGGAGACGTTGGAAGAAACGCCCCCAGAGGAGGTGAGGAAGTGGATGATTTTTTGTGAGATGCACCCTGCCTGGCCTAACCACAAAATACGGGTTTCAGAGCTGCGTTTTTGAAAGATTTCCTTTTCCCCTGGGAATACTGCGTTTCGAAAGTTGAGCTGTGTGCCTGTGTAGTTGAATCTTCTTCACCTTTTACTTATCTCCATTTCCATACGGGAGTATTCTTTCTTTTCCTTGACACCGACACCGGAATCAATAGTTTTCGAAAATATACTCGCCTGCATAACTTTTGCGTCCAAAAAGAATATAATTCTAGTTTTGATTGAAGTCAAACAATCTTAAATTTAACTAAATTTTATATAGAATCTCAAGCAAAATTTGACTTTTACCCCAGGCATGATTATATAATAAGTATTAATTAAAACCCATGGTCGTGCTCTTGTAGAACCGTGTGTTTAATTAGCCATTATTGGCATAAACGATAAAGTCATTCGCACTGCATGTGAAATGTGTTATTGGTTTAGCTTAGCTTCGTTGTGTACATGAATAGTTAAGAAGAGCTAAAACAATGATGAAGCGAGCAAAGGAAAAGGTTCATTTGCAAACTACTTGGGCTTCTCTGGCACAAAATCACTACCCTTCAGAAAAAATATAATCTGTGGCTTGGGATATGTGGGATATGCAAAGGAATCTAGTTGCTCCTTGCATTAGTGATATAGTATTTGTGAGTAAGATGTTAATGAGCCATTTGTATTTGGGTAAGTATTACTATTTCTTTTGTTAACTGCAAGGTAATTGCTTCCTTAATCGGATATATGCAACATTATCTAGTACTTTATCAATACGTCATTTATGTTTGCTCTATGTGTCGTGATAGAGCTTTATACTATTTTTTTAGCATTAGCTTTATACTATTGTGTGACATGATTCTATCATGTGCGTATAGCTCTATCAATTTTCCATTGAGACTTGTCCGTTGGAGGAATAGTATACTATTGTTTCATTTTAGACATAAATATACGTTGTATACAAGGAATTATCAATGATAAATAAGCTGGCCATTGTGTTACCAGAAAAGCTTAATAGTTAACGAACTGTTAAGCTAATCATTATGTTACCATAAAAACTAAATAATTATTTAATTTCCTGGTAGCGCTATGTCTAGCTTCGGAGGAGTATTTTACACGCTCCTCCGAAGCATAGGAACGAACAAAAGCAAAATGATCCCGCTAAGTGAGGAGTGACAAGGCGCCTCCATATGATTTGCCATTCTAGAGACCATCTTTTTTTTTTTTTGGAGATTTTTGTCCCTACTATGTACAAGTTGGAGTTGAACCACGTATTCAAATGAACTCCTGCAAAAAAGAAAAAGAGCAAAACTTGCCCGTGTACTTTAGGCAGAGGTAAGAAAAAGAACCGGCGGCGCCGACGCTCACGTTTCCATGGTCCACGCAAGCTGGGTCCCGCGGCGTCAGTGGCACCGAGAGACTTGCGTGCGGTCAAACGTGAAATTTTCTGACGCGCCACAGGTTTGACTTTTTTTACGTGCCTGCAAGCTGAGCTACAAAGGCTCAGGTCAAGATTTGCCCAAGCCTGTCCTCTCCCTAATAGTACCAGTTCAGCTAGCTCATAGCAGTCCATGTCAGTATTTTTCTTACGTGGAGTAGAGGGAAGATAGAAAAGAGAAGAGACTATCTTATCTCAATACCTATCTCGCTCAAAAAATGAGTAGTTCGTGGGTTTGCTCATAAAGAATGAGAGAGAAGAGAAGACATAGAATAAAAAATTATTTACATGTGGAGTTGACGTAATTAAGGGACAATCACATAGCATGTACCAGCTAATTCCCGTCTCGCACCCTTGACGACGCCCTCGCTAACCGTACAGAAGCTTCCTCTCTCTCTCTCTGCATGTCTCTTCTGATTTATCGTACCGTTTAGTAGAGGTTACCAGCACGTCCGACGCTCGAGCATCGGCTCTTGGGCAGAGGACACGTTCTGACCAGTGACCCAGGCCTCGTTTAGTTCACGATTTTTTTTAAAAAAAATAGTATTATAGTACTTAAAAAAATAGTATTATAGTACTTTCGTTGTTATTTAGTAATTAGTGTTCAATCATAATTTAATTAAACTTAAAATATTCGTCTCGTGAACTTCATCTAACTGTATAATTAGTTTTATTTTTTATCTATATTTAATACTTTATACATGCGTTAAAGATTCGATATGACAAAGAATCTTAAAAAAAATTTAGAAACTAAACAGCAACCCAACTCGTAACAAGAGGTGTCACGGAGCCAACAGCCGTACGGCCAGATTCCATTCAAGTAAACAACAAAAAGGCATCACACATCTAGGGGCAATGAGGGCATGTTTGGATACAACTGAGCTATTTTCCTGGCCATTCCACCTGCCTGTGAGCTGCCTGCCACGGTGCCACCGGTTATAAAAATGCCTGGTCAGGCAGATATGAGCGCCAGTGCCAGGGCCAGGGCCAGCACCAGCACCAGCAACCAGCAACATGGAAAACAAAAACTGGAACTGGCATTACATTGGTACAGAATTTAGAGAAACTGAGGGCTCCTACATCTTGTAGGCAGCGAGCATGGATACAGCCAAGAGTGAATGAAAGAAAAAGAAAGGGTTTATAACCCTTTAAATATTTCTCTCAAGTATTTTTCTTCTATAGAAAGTAATGGTACACAGGGGCAGCTTAATATCACTGAGCTTAAATGTAAGAGGGTAAAATCAAATGTTACAAGCCTCTTCCCCTTTCTGAGGCTGCTTCCTAAGGCCGCTTTGCTTCCCCGAGAGCCCCCGTCCCCGCCCTGCCTCAAGTTCCCACATGGAACAGTGTTCCACCACCAAGGATGATGAGAATAACCTTTTCTACAAGACCTGGAAAGATTCACAAGTGTGATGATTTCAGTGTTAATTTGTCACCGCAGAATCAAGGACTTAAACACAGTTGTCGCGAGTTGTGTGGTGAGTGTTGTATATGAAGCAGTCTAAGCACATAGCAGAAATTTGGCATGATTTGCAGCATTATTTTTCCCCAAGCAAAAGCATGACCCAAAAGAACAAAGCATGATGAACTCCTACAACACAAATAGTGTCTTCTGTCGACAATGAAATGATTTCTGGTGCAGCAAAAGAATATTGCAAGCACTGGTCACATAAATGCAGATATGCAAACATACTATTGAAATTTGACTAAACACCCACATTGGGAGCAATGAGGGGGGAACCCAACACACAAATAATCATTGTAAAATCTAACACCATTCATGTCAACAAAAAAATCAACATGCAGTTCCAATAAGAAGCAATATGACAGCAGCGATTTCCTTTGTAACATACCTAATGCGTCACCGTCTAATTCTAGGCTTGCACCGGAACTCTGCTAAGAGCGCTATGTGATCTGATGACCATTCAGGGGATGGAAGAGCTGTGTCTTTTCTTAAGCTTTCCTCATCCAAAAGTTCCAATAATGAATCCACGGTCAATGAGTCCGCTGAAAGAGGGCAAACATGGCCATCATGAAAAGAATAAGCACAATTACTGCCTATAATCTTATTCAAGAAAATGGAGATACAGAAGCTGCAAACATAGAATAACAGGCTACACATGCAGTGAGTGAGGCTCCATGCACCAACCTGTGTAAAATATGTAATCAACAGTTCCAGTAAAATCTCTTGTGCAATTTGTGAAGAGTGGTTCATTTGTTGCAGGATCCGTCCTTCTCCGCTGGTGCTCCAGATCATAGCCAACACCTACCATTCTTGCAAATGCAGAGTATGCACTGACCTATGTACAGGCAACACCATTGATCAGAGCATGAACAGAGCAAAAAGGGTATCAAAACCATGGCAGATTAACTGACCAGAGGAAGCTGATGATTCAACTTGCTTGGAGGGCGTAAAATTCCAAGGGGATCTATTGCCAGATCTGGATGATGCTGATCAACTTTGCCCATTGCAAGAAGTGCATGTGGAGAACTGAAATGTACAATTGTGTGCTTAGAAAATCATAGTTCAAGCAAAAAATAATAATAAAAAAAACCCTGATAAATATTGCCATGATTTTCAAATGCAGACACACCTCCCAGGGGTCGAGTTGAAATCTCCACAGACCAACATAGGAATGTCTGCACTGACAGCTATCTTCTCCAATCCTTTTAGGAGGGTATGAACCTGTAAAAACCATAGTTATTGTAATCCTGGAAAATTGAGATAACAGAGACCACTAGCAAATGTGGTCATACGGACCTCCCATAGCTTCACATCTTTTAGGTCTTGATGGACATTTATATGTGTATTTGCCTGCAAATTGAAATCGTTTAGAAAAACAATGAGGCTAGAGACCCTCGTGACAACAGAATTCTATTAGTGTGCCAAGAGAGGGAAAGGCGTAAATGATGAAGAAAAAAAAGCAATATATGATAGAAGCAGGCCTCAAAACCTAGAGAAAAATGGTAAACGTCAATTTTCAACATGAGGATGTTACGCATCTTACCAGCTCTTTGTACACACCAAAAGAAAGAAGATTTTATTCACGTACCACACAAAGGAGCTGTCTTTTACCAGGATTTTCAGCTCCATGATTACCAAATTTGGCTTCTAACACCGCAATTAGTGCAATGTTGTCCTTCAAAGGAAATGAAGGAAGGGACATTATTAAAACTCATAAATAGAACTAATGACGGGACATATAAAATAATGTTTCATTGTTTTTCTTACTTTAATCAATCGACTTAAAGCCACTCTTTTCTGAGCAGCAGGAATAATTGCATCTGTTAAAGACTGTGCAGCCTTATTGAACTCAACCTACACAAGCAAGTGCAAGAATTAGATTGGTGCAAACCAGCCAATAACTACGAACCCAGAAGTAATCGTACCTCGTATTTTTTAACATGTGAAAACTTGTCTCTGCGGAAAAAAGTAGCACAGCCATCTATGGCCATAGGATTTCCAGAATACACCTGTGACAGCAAAGGAGCAGTATCAAACAGGACAGTAAAAGGTACCGAATCAAATTAACCAAGTAAAAGAAACTCGAAGTTACCTCTGTCGTCCTTTTCTTGTAAAGCGCCTGATATCCATGTTTGTCAAGCTCAGGTGAAAAAAAATCTTCGAAGTGGTTTACTTGTACCTAAAAAAAGGAGGATTTAGATCTTGTTTTGATGAACACAGACACTATTGATTATTGAATTTAGCTTAACAAAAGATTCCAACAATTACTCGCTTCGTTCCAAATTGCAAGTCATTTTAGCTTTGTCCTAAGTCAAACTCCTCTTAGTTCTCTAGCTTTGAGCAAGTTTATAGAAAAATACAAAAACATCTACAACAACAAACTAGATTGATTAGATACACCATTAAATATATTTCGATAGTGCATTTATTTGAGTACCTTAGATGCATTTATTTGAGTACCTTAGATGCTAATATATTTTTCTATAAACTTGGTCAAAGTTAGACAAGTTTGACTTATGAATAAAGCTAAGGGCCTGTTTGGCCTGCGCCTAAGCTCGCCAAGCCACAGCAGGGGCAGCGCCAAGACTGTGGCGGCCGTTTTCCTCGCCGCACTTTTGGCAGGGTGTGGCGTAGAAAATGAACTATGGCCCTGTGCTCACGCCGCAAGTGCGGCACCCAACCAAATGGCTGCCGAAAGCCCAAAACTGTGAGACGGAATGTGCGGCGTGGTGCGGCCACGAACCAAACGCACCCTAAAACAGCTTTTTAGAACGAAGGGACTACGTGTTGGGTTTAGACTTTCTTTGCATTATACTCCATGCAAAAAACTAAGAGACCAATATTGCAAAGTGCATAACATAAATGCAAGCAGATTAAGAAACCTCTTGGTAATGTACAAGCAGTCAAGCATAGAATGTTATGCTACCCGAAATAGCTGGCAAATATCATGAGTCATAACCAAACTGAACTTAACAAGCAGAAAAAGTTAGTTCAACAACTTTGCCAAGATATCTAAAACATCATTGTATAGTGCTACCACTCTTACGTCCATTGGATTGCATAATTCTAGACTTTCTTAATTTACACAGTAAAACATATCCATCAAGAAAATAGAGAAAAAGGTTGCCAGCAAAAATAAATTTGATAGGTTAGATTCGAATATGATACCTCCTGAAGACAGATGATATCAGCATGATAACCAATAATTTCACGCAACAAATTTTGTCTTCTATAAGTCCAGGTAAGTGCCCATGTTGGGCAGTAACTATATGCATCACTTGTAGCATATGCATCAGCAAGAATATTGTAAGATAACACAGTGAATGTCCCCAAGGACGAAGTTTGGCTGTCTAAATCCAAGTGACCTAAAACATCCCCATTCACTTGGATAAGGCAACGAGGGGTAGGAGTTGGCGCAGGGATTACACGTGATGTCATAATTGAGGTCGGAGGTCCAATTGGAGACCTTTTTTCTGAGTCCACAGCTACACACTCAAATTTTAATGCATGCCCAATATCATCAGCAGTTGGTGTATATGTTCGCGAGCGTCCAACTTCAAACCAAGTTTCTCCAGAATTTTTATCAGTGCCTGAGGGATACAAAGGCACAGGTCCATTGTTAACACCAGGGCTTTGTCCAAAATTTGACAAAGAACCAGATCCAGCAGTACTTAGAACCCCAGAACCACCGCTGCCAAATCTGCCAAATAACTCCTCTTCTTCAGCCCCATTTTCATTTAGAGCACTATTGGCTCGTTCATGCAAAACTTTGTGGTGCTGCCATGCATCAGAGAAGCATTTAGCTGAACAGTGGTAGCTCTTAGCAACAGGTATTTTTGACTTGAGACAACCGAGGCACTGAATAGTTGCTTGTTCCATTGGATGCACACTGCAGATAGGGACTTTCCGATCACTCTGTATGCGGTACCTTCAAGAAAGAAACCAAATCAACAAAACCACAATTAGACATACAGAAAACTTTAAAAACTTCCTGAAAAATCAACAGGTCCTCTAAGGAGCTTATGTGTTGCAAATATCAGCTCATTGAAATTTGGTACCATCAGCTCAAAAACCAGTTTGTCAGGACAACTTGAGTATGCAATATTTTGGTCAACGTTGCACAGGTGGCAAGGTGTAAATATGTTAGCTTCAAGTCACTGCAATGTGTCAACTGCCAGTGTGTGTGTGTGTGCATGAATTCTATTTTAATTCATAGTACCAGAACCAGCTGATTTTGATCCTGCCATTTTTTAATCAAAATATACACAATAAGTTAATAAACATTCTCCTTTTTAGGCGTTACGAGCGTTACTTCAGATACCAAAGACACCAAAGCACAACACGTCCGAGAATTAATCTAGCGTTGGGTGCCGTGCTCGTGTTCGTTTTACATGCCACGTCACCCAAGCTGGATGGATTAGTTTCCACATTTGCATGCATGCATGTGTGATACAACTAGCACTGGCCAATCCAGTGCAAAAGCACGCTTCTGCTGCTTCGAGTGCTGCGAAACACAAGTTAATACGTAGGCTTCAAGAATTGATATTAAACGTACTTCGGAGTGCGAACTAACTGATATGAATCGGTACAACAAACTTGCATATGATTTGATAATGATTTGATAACTTGAATACTTGTCGTAAAAAAATTAAGTAGTTTTCTATTATTAATATCTTTCTCAATTTGCCTATGACAAAAAAAAAGGTTTTATGTTCATGAGGCTGGGTAGATTTCTTGAAATGGATAGAGTACGAAAAGAATCAATTATGCATGAGATTTCCCCAAGTATAGTGGAATCAAAAGCCCAGAATGAATATCAACCAAAAAAACATGGCTGCGAGTTAAATCAATAAAAGTATTTGCTGCCGGACCAAGCTCCACAATAGAAACAGGTTAAGATTAAAGTCCAGACCCAGCATTGCCACAATCGAGGTTCAACTAGTCAAGTTAACGGTCTGTTTACTTCAAGGAACAACCCACCCTATAAAATCATATGAACCATAAGCTTGTGCTTGAGTAGCGAAAATGTATAACTCAATTCACACCAACTCTTCTGACAAAGGGAGCAAATTTCTTCCACTATTGGGTCCTGATAGAAATTTTAGCTGGATGACCTCAAGCCAATTAGACAGTATTTAGTGATGTGCCAACCATTGAAGTAATAAGATGTATTAAAAGGCGAACGGCGCAAAATAAAATTCCCGTGATGACTCCTATCTAGATGTCTATGGTTCTAACTTCTAACCACACATTTTCAGCTTCCAACATTCAAATAGACCTTAAATCAGATGACTTGTCGAATTGTTCATCAAATTATACGCCTACTAGCTGCCTCCGTCCCCAACTCCCCATCTAAGACATCTGATGAACTATGGTTCCATTTGAAAACAGGTATCAGCCAGTTCTGTACCCAACTATGTCCTAACCTTAAAATCTGTCTATGTGACCTATCTAAACTGAAAGCAGCAGCATATTTATTAAGAGAGCTTCCGTATGGTTAATAGCTGTGATCGCACATTCATAATTCTAACGTGTACAAATTGGTTGAATAAATGTGCATTCTCATCATGAGTTTAGCAACTGCTCAAGCACCTAGGTATCTGCTAAGAAACCCTAAAATTGGTCAAAAATTCACTAACAAATGATGAAATCCCATGTCCTACCAACAAAAGATTGAAAAATTACAATCAAAAGTAGCTGCTTACCATCTGTACCGCATGAACTGGCCATCAGCTGGCGCGGTTTCGGGGACATCGTCGGTGGAAACTGCACCGTCGGGCCGTCGCAGTAGCACGTAGGGCGTGATCTCGCAGCCCACGATCGGGATCTCCGACGGTAGGTGCACCCGCACCACGCTCAGCATCCTCCCTCCCTCGTCCCCTGCTCTCTTGTCCCGAGCCCCAGCCCCAGCCCCGCCGCTGCCTCCTCGACCTGTCTCTCCCTGCAGACGCAAGCCCTAGATCCCCCACCGCTAGGCGGATCCGCCATCACCTGCTGCCGCCGCGAGCCGCCAGCGTTGCCTCCCCCGATCCAAACACCCGCGCTCGCGCCTGCTCCTACACGAAACCCCAGCACACAGCACCAGTGTCAGGATCCCGCCGCGCCGGCCAGGTGGAAATGGGAGATCCGGGAGGGGAGCGAGGCCTCGCCTGTGGATGGTTCCTTGAAGGTTCTGGAACGTTCTGGAGACGCCGGGGGCGGGGGCCTGGAAATGATTGTTAGGGTTTGGGTTTTGCTCTCTGTCTCTCCTTCTTCGTCTCTCTCGCTCTTCCTGTCTGTCTGTGTGCTCGCGTCGCGCTTGGACTTTGGAGCTTCAGTTTAGGGATGGGTCAGTGGGTGCGCGTTGGAATTTTGGGGTTTTTTTGTGGCGCTGCCAAGGGCCGTGCCCTCTGGGTATTTGTAGACACGGGAAATGGTAGGCGGCACCCGGAAATAGGGTATTCTGTTTCTGTGGGTGGGCAAAACCAAGCCAGTTTTCCATGTGTGAGTTATGGACAGCTTAATTGAACATTCGGACGACATGAAAGATGCACAAAACTAAAATTCTATGCTTCTATTTAAGGCTTCTCCGTGTTAAAAGTACGTCCCGGAGGATATCCCAGCCCAAATACTTGAACAACTAATTACTTAATTCATTAATAAAATAACTAATTGGAGAGTTGAGCATGTCAGTTTTTCGCAGTTTAACTAGATGACATCTAAGGTGCACAAAACTAAGATCCTACTGTCTCCATCCTAAACAACTTGGTTTTATAGGTGTTGTTTGGTTCAGAAAAGCAACGTTAACGTAAATGGAAGGTAGCAACATTAACGTAAATGGAAGGGTTCTGTGACGGCAACGTAAAGGGAATCATTAATTACTAATTTTGTTTGGTTCAGTCGTTGTCAGAGCGTGGGCGTGAACACTTTCCACCGACCATCTGGTGTAACCGACGTGCTGAAGGCTTGTATCCGTTTCCGCGCTATCCGATTGCATGGTCCCTGAAACAAACGCAAGTAGCTAACAGTGTGGATCGGATCACACCAATAAATGAGCCAACCAAACAACGTGATAGTTCTATCTAAGCCACACTATCTTAATTTTGACTGAGCTTTATAAAAATATGATATTTATATTACCAAAAATAAACAACATTGAATTCATCTTTGAACAAATTTTAACATTATACCTATTTGGAACTTATGCATATTAGAACTAATTGCCATATCATTTTCTAACCCCAATGCACATATCTATCTCTGTCTTTCCCTTATATTTATATTTCTATCTCATATACATCTCTATCTCTATCTACATCTATAGCTATGGTCTACATTTTTTTCTATTTAAAAGATATGTAAGGTTTCATGGCTGCCCTTATCCATTTCGACGTCTTTTCTGGCACCAGTTTTTTCTCCTTAGTTTTGACTTCATTTTTGCACGTGCAACAAAAAAAATTGTTTGTTGTCATTCACACATATGTTTTTTCACGCACCTTGTTTAATAAAAAAATCATCTTCGGTATGTTCCTCCCCCTAAAAAATAAAAAAATGGAGAAAACAAATCCTTGCCAACTCTATGTTAGGTCAGACTACCTATCTATGCCACCGATTCCATCCTAGCAGAGAGGATCACTATGGTGACAATTCATGACAAGATAGAAATCGACATCAGGCACACTACTTTGGCTCATGTTTCATAAGCACTTAGCCTTCGATCTGATCCACAAGATGAATATGAGGGTACACATCTCTTCTTACGTTAACATCACAATTTTATTGTTGATATTTGACTCACCAAGCCTATTTTTGCTAAAACAAACGTTTGATAGTGCACATACCACCACATAAGATACAATAGCTCATTCAAACTAAGCATTTTTTTATACTACACTAGTTAGAGGCATAATTCCAATTGATTAATATCACTTAACATATGACATCCAAAGCCTGCCGATATATAGTCCAAAACTCAAGGTGATTCAAGTGAAACCCATGTGGACATTAACATAAACAAGTCAAAAAAAAAATCAACCAAACAATCCACATGAAACATCGTATTGCATAACCGCTAAGATATAATGCAAGTAGAACACTTATTATAAGAGCATCTCCAAGAGACTCTTCATATCCTTCTTCAATACTAAGAATAGAGATGTTGGTGAAAAAATCCCCTCCCACAGCTTATCTTCTATGCCGGATTTTTTGCTGGGCAAATATAAAAGACGAGAATGGCTCTCTAGAGTGCGTATGAAATAGAGGAAAAAGTGTTAGAGAGTGAAAAGATATAGAAATCGATTTTTATACAAATAACTCTTCAAATGATAATTTAGATAGTAAAATTTAGAAAAACTCTTGGAGATGCTCTAAGGTGAGCTAAGATATAATGCAAATAGAACACTTATTATAAGGTGAGACATTAGTTGCTTTATTGTGTTATTTTTTTCCTCAAACACACATGCCAAAACCTATATATAAAGTTGTCGTTTATCTCTGTTGGATGGAAGAAAGCTGCTAGCATTTAGAATGACAGGCCATTTTGGAATACCGATTCCAATGCACATGCCCACTATGGAAAAAGCAAAGTATTTACTCTATCTCTAGCAAACTGCAAAAGCAAAGTTTTACAAGCACTGAGATCTATCGGGTGTTTCTTATTCTTAGGTCCACCCATCATGGATATTACACACGAAAATGACTAGGAGGCGAGCACAACCACAGCCACTTTCATGCATCGGACTGGAATCCCTGGGGAGGGGTGGATGCGGCCCTGTTTGCGTACTATAGTAGGTGGTACTATGAAACTACAGTTTTAGTATTTATAGATGTGCAAAACCATAGTTTAGGAAAAAAAAACAAGTCTAGAGTTTAGTAAGTAACTCCAAAGGACCTCAGTTTCAGTGATACTATAATTTTTAAAACCATAAAATTTATTACATCCAAACACTCCACGTCGCTCTAAAACCAAAATATTTACAAAACCATAGCATTTTTTCTAAATTTTAAAAACATTTTGCATCCAAACATGTCCATCTTGCATTACTCGATATTTGAATCATCATCTTCAAACAGGACAGCCTCGTCTGCTTGCGACAGGTATGATTGACTGCATCATCCTCTCACAAAGAGGAAAAAAAAGGGCACGCATCACGGACAAGGACAGTAGTTGGCACGATTATGCCTCGACCCTAAGGCCTTCCTAGGATTTTGATTATTTTTTTTGACAGTATGCTGGAATATTTCGAGCGGTCAATGGAGCAAATGTGCCTGCCTTGCTTTCACAGGACTTGCAGTCCACAACTGCTCGGTATACAACCACAAGATTGTGAACAATAGATCTTCAAACACCTGTCCCACGATTGAGATGTGAATCTTACAGAGACCCTGAGGTCACGATTCAGTCACTGTCCCGAGAGGAGAAAATCCTCTTCAGAGCATGGGGTAGCTCCAGCACAATGTCTGCGTATGCTGAAACACAGAATAGGGAGGGGGGAAATTGATCAGAACAGAGTTCAGCACAAAGCTATGTATGCTGTAAGGCAAGGTGACAGGAAGCACCTTCTGGTAGACACAAGGTCTTGAGAGCTTCCTCAGCGTATGAAAGGTGAAAAGGTATTGGTTGCGCAGCTGAAGCACTGCTGCTTCTTGTGGATATTCTCTTGGCTGAGCGAAGTGGCCAAGCCAAGACCCTTGCTTGACTCGGCAGGGTCTGCAGTAGATCCGAATATCGGATACTGATTGTAACCTTGCTGCTTATAAGTGGCAAACAGATCAATCTCTACAAAATGTGCAACGTGCTACTTATGCATATAGCAACTTAAAATCAGTATGCAATATTCAACATGCATGCTGCAAGATAACAAAAATAAATGGCTGCACTAGGTGTACATATTCTATGAGGGAGTGTACTAGCAACATAACAGAACTTATTGATGCAGATCCTAGCATTAGCAGCAATTAAATATTATCCTTACCACTCAAAATCCTCCAATACAAACTCTATCATATTGTAAGGAAGACTGTGGAAAAGCTCGCCAATTTGGTTCCCGTACAGCTCCTTGATAAGACGAACCTTGAACATGAAATAGAAATTAACAATCTAATGTCAAAGGCTGTATGGCCCATCTGTCTCCAGCTTCCACACTTGACCCTAGCTACAATCTTTACAGCTATAAATGCCTCAACAGTTGATTGGCCAAATGGTAGAAGCTAGAAGGCAATGTAATGAGACTAATTATTGTTCAGTTCTAGTTTAGGTGAGAGCTGTAGCAGAGCTGAACAATAATTATGTTAAACTAATTTCTAGCATTACATAATAGAAGATAAGGTAATTTGAATATAAAAAAACACAGATAAGTTGTGTAGTGACTCCTACTAGTTGATACTGACCTGCTCTCTCCTGTCAATATAAGCCTGTAAAATTTCTTCAAGATTATCAATGAATTTCTGTAAGGAAAACCAGCTATGTTAGCATATGGAACTTTGTATTTAATTCATATGGTAATAGCAAGCTGTGCAAAAACTTACAATGGAATTAGATGACAAGAGATCACTTTCTAATTCACGTATGGGCAAAAAGAAAGGTAAGGTGTGTTCAATCACAATCATCTTTTCCAGGAATGACTTGCTTTCCAAAACACAATGAAAAATTTCACAAGGCTCGCCTGCAAAATAGAATGGCTGTGTTTATATACTACAGAAAATCATGTGTTTAGAGATTTGGGCGTATCATATCATGTCTTTTCATCTTTTTTAAGCTAAACTACCGCACTTAGCTGGTATTATCAATTATTATTCACAACAACATAGGTCTGCATAGTGCAAAAGATTATGTTATTGTTTATAGTAAATTATTTGTACAAACCTAGACATTGGGGTTTCCAAACTGCTATGTACAACAGGAACATTATGCATCTAAGAAAGTTTCGAATAGGAGAAAAACCAAATATTTGTGTGAAAAATGCAACAAAAAATATTATAGGTAATCACCAGCAAAAAATGTCTCATACTGTATGCCAATCCTTGCTCCATCCAAGCAATAGATAACCTATTAAAGAGAAGATATTTACTTTAATTGACAGATTAAGAAAAACTAAATCTAGCATGGATAGTCTTTACCAATGACGAGACTCATTCTGGAAAACAATAATAGCATGATGGTGCCCCAAAACAATGCATTTATGCTAATTCATAAGGGCATCATAATCATATTTGAGCTGGAGTAAGGAAGCTGAAAGTCTGCCATGATGATTTGACAGATATATTGGTTGTGGCAGCAACTAGTATAGATGCTCCGCAAGTTCTAGATACAAAATCAAATTTCAGCTCATGAATCACCACTTTCCACACCAGCCAACACAATCACTGGTTACTGGTTAGTATATATATACTATATTGTGATAACAAGGAATCATATGATATGCCACTAGTCAACACCAAAGTCAAAAGGAACAATTAGTGCAAGAGGAATAAAGGTTAAACAGGCAAATAAACAAGGAGAGAAAAAAAAATCCTACCAAAGCAGCACCAATCTCAGCATACATGCTAACCAGATACAAAACTATATTAGAAAAGGCAACGATCTGGGGAGCAAATGCTACCTTATTTCTAATCCTATATGTCGTGTCACGGAACCGTCCAAATTATAAGAGCACAAGTACAAAACACAATCACCGAAGTGATCAAGTTCTCGCACTTGAGCCCATATAACTCCGGTAGTCCAATGAAATCACGAGGGATTTCAAACCAACCAACATACAAGCCAAGATCGTAGTGATTCAACACAACAAGTCACATGTTACATCCATTTCATAAGTAGTTCAATATACATCGGAGTTCAACATAGTTATTACAACTTACATTAAAAAGTAGCGGAAGCAAAGTAATTTGAAACTAACATTAACCTTATTTCAAATACATGCCAGTACCAAGGTCGACTTCCAACAAAAGCATTAGAGAGAAGCTAACTCAGAAGGATCATGCCCGTGATCACACTCCGCCACTATGGCAGGAGCCAACCAACTCTTGCAGTCGTCATGATACATCACAACCTGCAACAAGTGGGAATAAACCCTGAGTACGAGAAGGTACTCAGCTAGACTTACCCGTCGTAAACCAGAAATAAGATGACACCAAGGATCATGCAAGGCTGATATAAAGTGGGTTAGCTTGACAACATTTTGCATAAAAGCTTAATACAGATAAGTAATCATTAATGCTTAAGCATCAAGTTAATCATCATTAACCTGTCAACTATATTAGCACCTGTACTAGAGCACTCACTTATTAGGAGCAAACAATATTAACCATAGCAGGTATAATAAGGCCATCATCATATCATCAATTCCGAACCATCATTATAATTAGTGTATCTACGCTGGAGATAACCAGTCAAGTTTCTCACTATCCGGGAGAGACGGCGACTCGAATCGATTCCAACTCAGCTGAGGGGGTATTCCTGACACTCACCCGGCAAACCCCGCTAAAGGCAGCCGTAGATAACCTTTGGTACAACTCAGGGTGGGCCCGAACAGCGCCGCGTTCTCGGGGATACTAGTGGCCAGGATGCTCAGGACTTTTAACTCACCTGCCCTTGGACCCTCTGGCTCCCTTCCGAGGCGACTTTCACTTTTCGACTTCGCAGCCTGAGTTGAGCTACTAGGCTTCGCGGTCGGCAACCTCAGGCCGGCCAGCTAAATATCAGGCATGCATTCAAAATGACATAGAAGGCTCCAGGTATCGGTCCTTAATCGACACAGACGGGGATAGTTCCACACCCAAGACCTCCATGCCTTGTTGCTTCACTATCGACATCCCGCCCGGTCTAAGTTCATTATTAACACTTGGTTCTTTTCCACGATAGCAAATATAGCCAACCGTGCCATATATGAATATCCCTACATCTCGCAGGTGACAGGAAATCACCTGACTTCTACCGCTTAAAGCAGGGCTAAGCATCTACTCGATCCTAGTCTATGTAGGATTCAAGGATTTATATATCTGGACAAGGAGTGATATTGATGCAGCAAGGTTTTCACTCAACTCCTATACGTAATGCAACAATACATATAACACATATATAGTATTTGCTTTGAAAAGTAGGGAGTCTTATAATGCTCCGGGGCTTGCCTGAAATCCGACTCAAGTTAGAGTTTGTCAGATGAAACCCGCTTGGCGAGCATTCCCTCATTCTAGCACTTGTCCGATCCTTCCATCTCCGAGATAGGTCCACCAAACACCATCTTCGGGTTAGGCTCCAACATCTCGTCCTTCACGTGGTGCATCTAGCGTACCTAGATGAGATGCAAGATGCAAGTGTATGAATACATGGAAATACAATGGATGATGCATCACACACTAAACAAGGCAAGTACAAGGTTATACTAAATACACATAAACACTTCACATTGCATAATTAAACATCACACGACCTATCATGCTAAGATAGCAAGAAAAGCAATACCAAACATGATACAAGATTTACAAAGTCTCAGGTGTACTAACTTCATCACCAAGGACATGAATCACACTTAGCAACATGCAAAGCAAGTCAAGATGAAGCAACAACGCTAACTGGAATATGTCAATTTCTGGACTAGCAAACAGTAGCTTCATAAATCAATCATATCTGGAGTTTTATAAATCCAAATGACTTGCAAGAAGACATTATGGAAAGCTTATAAAATTCTCTACATTTCATTTATAATCATCACAGCATGATTCCAAAGTTAATCATGTCGAATTTGCACAAACACAGAAACTGGTCTAACAAGACAGAGAGCAAGCAATTCTGTAACCCAACTTTAAACAGCTATAACTCCTAAACCACATGGCCAAATACCACCAAATTTTAACAGAAGCTAGATACATAAATTATATACAACTTTTGTATAAACAAGTTTCACAACAAAGCACATTATCATGAAGAACTTTGCTAAGTTCCCAGATCTGTCCAGAAACCTCATTTGCAAGAAATAATTATTAACTTATGTTGCAAACATATAATTGTACAAAACCAACTTTACCAACATGTCACACATTACTAATGAACACCAGAAAATATAGTGTCCATTCCTAAATAAATTCTTTTAATGCATTTTCTTAATTTATTTAGATAATAAGGTGGAATTATGAACACCTACCAAAAATATACAAGAAATTCTACCAAAATTACAGTGGCTCTCATATACCCCCAATAGTATACTATCCAAATTTCAAGCCATTTGGACAAGTATATCAACCTCTATGAAAAAGACAAATGGCTATTGCAATAAATCATGTGAGAGCAAGATACACTAATAACTTACTCATACAATACCCAAAATTCATGAAATTTTTACCACACATCAATCATCACATGAGTAGCATGCCACAAAAATTTCACTTCATTTGGAGCCCTAAATTTGCAGTTATGAAAATGACAAATACAACTAACAAAGAAAACCTAGATGCAAAGATCTATTTTTAGAACTAAAACTTTAAACTAAAACATGACATATGATAGATCCAATGCATAGAAAATTTCACAAAGATTCCAAAAAGTCCTCATTTGCTATTTTACGAATTTCCTATGATTTATTATGCAATTTCAAAGTCTCAGCAAAATAGTTGCATAAAGAAAAAGGAAAAAGAAAAACTGCACTATGCTGCACTATTTAACCGAGTCACAGGTTCTTCATTTAGGCCCCTACAATAAACTTTAATTAAACCACGCAAAGGAGTCCCCATGGCACTATTCACATGAGTCTTTAACTTTACACCCACCCCCCGCCTTTCTTCGAATTTAAGCCCGCGATCCTTCCTCTTCTTCATCTCGTACGCAGAGCAGAGGATGGCCGATTCGGCCGGCTGGGGCCCGTCGGTGGCGGGGCAGGGGACGGCCATGGTGGAGGGATAGCTGACCGCGGCCACGCTGGAGCCCCGGCCCGGCGCGGCTGCTGCAGCACGCAGGCCTACGGTGGCCCGGCCATGCCGGTGCTTGGCCACACGCGGCTGCTGCGCCGGCAGCTGACCACGGAAGCAGGCAGTCGGCGAGGGCGCCCGCGCGGTGGCTTAGGAGCGTGGCAAGGCCGGTGCGGAGAGACGCAAGGATGGCCGGCGGTGGGAGGAGCAAGCAGCGCCGGGAGCTTTGCTCCGCCCGGCCATGGTGAACGAGAGAGCGAGAGGCAGAGGAAAAATGAAAGAGCGAGAGAGAGAGCTAGGAGGGCGCTCGGGCATCAAAGGTGAGCGAGCGGGGCACCGTGGCACGCATGCAGGCGAGCGCGCAAGGCACGCGGCATCCAACGACTGCACTCTGTCGGCCATTACAGGCACTGCATTTTGAATCCAATCAGTGGTGACAATACCACCTCAAAAATACACTGAAACTCCAAAATTCCTCCCTCTGTAACTCCTAATCTGTTTAGTTTTGGCACAAGTTGTAGTAACCAAAGTTGTAGAGCTACACGAGAGGAACAACTTTGCTTTAAGAATCTTGGGCTGATTCGACTTGGTTTAAGAGATAAAAAGATACGAAGTAGAGTACCCGAAATTGAACCCTGCAGTTCAGTTTTAGACTAGCTGAAACTGCATTGTTCGTCCATCTCCATCTCCCAAACTAAGTAAGGAAATGCTAAACCAATTACACCTTATGGTAGAGCTATAAGAGTACTACAACATTGCTTACAGGTGCTTGGTAAAATTCCAACCGTTTTGTGAGATATAAATCCCCGAAGTGGGGTACATTGAAACTGAAAATTCAGTTTCAGTCCATTAGGGACTTAGCCAAATTTTCAGCTCCAGGGACAGCACTGCATTCAGTTTTGGAGGCCTTGTTAAACTAAGTTAGAGACTAAACTAGCTCTCGACTATTAAACAAAGTTTGTTGTACATAAGATGAACTATAACTTTTATTTAAGTTTCACTGCCACGTACACACTCTAAGCCACAGTTCACCCCAAGTCAAAGTAGCATCCCGATAAATCTTAATTTATCCTTTTTGATCTATGGAAGCATTTTCTTGACATTTGCTCAACATGAACCCTTCATGACTTTTGTTGTAGAGTTCAACTAGAGTCATTTGGACAAGTTTGCATGGTTTGGTTGATCATCTATAATTCCATTCATTTAATGGTGCAATTCCAATAGGAATAGAACTTATCATTTCATGTGACTTTTTGATTCCAAACTTCACGAAACTTTTCTGGTGATCACTATAGATGGTTATTGATGTGAGACACATGAAGATATGGCAATAACACCACCCAAGCATACATTTTTAAAAAGGGCCTATATGTAAGCGATGGTGCAATATTCAAGTTAAGTTGGGACTCTATTCCATAGACTTGGCTTTGACATCTTCATTACCACTTCACATGTCATGTTTGAACTCGAAAACCCTTGCTTAACTGGTGATAAACACCTGGGGTGTTACATGTCGTCCTTGATTGAAATGAAAGATCTGTTGGAACATTTACTTGGTTGGCCATGGCCTTCCTATCAGCCTCCATATGGACCTGGTCTACGAAATAGAGCAAACTTAACAAAAACTCATAATTCACAGAACAAATAGTCTGTCTCATGTGACAAGAAAACTAAGGATGTTGAACACACATTAAATACCTTCTCACGGATGGTTGCCAGTAAACCATCATTCCACTCCTCATCATCTACTGAAATCTCTACAGAATGCCAAAAGAATCCGTCGACAATTCTCCCAGAGAACAATATGATTCACAGCACAACAATTTTGTGATGCTGGTATTAGAATGTTAAATGCTACATATAGTAAAAACCAAGTACGAGATTATTCCACCTCTTCAGAGATGACAAGAAACTTCAGGAAACAAACGACATATATTATCGACTTATCCTACTGAGCTACTTTTTGGTAGTAATATCTTTTGATACATTGAATCTGTGTAGAGGCCATTCCATTGAATCTGTGTAGAGGTCATTCCACCAGAGCTCATACTAAACTGAAACCTGCGACAAACATGACAAATATACCCTGGCCCTGTCCACCATAATGTGTTGCTATTGTTAACACTTCCTTACACCAGAAACACAGCTACACCTAACCAACAAAATTATGTTCAGAGTTAACTTGAAGAGTTGTAACACTTGCTTGCAATATATTCAGGCACTACTTCAAAGGAAGTATACACCTTTTAGCTTTATGAATGGATGGAAAACACAATTTTGTATTCCCATATAGAGAATTTATGTTATAGTTCTTGATCTCTGTAGTCTGTACCTGTGATCTACAGATCAAATCTGGCTAACTAAAGGATCCAAACCATCTAAAGAAAATTATCAATTGGAGCACATTGACACACTGTGTTCAACATATCATGTTTTCCATTTATAACAGAAAGATAATTCTGTTGATCCAACAGCCTGCACCACTTCAGTTGTAGTAAACAATTCTCAAATAGTTAATTCAAGAACAGTGGCAACGTGCCTCCCAAACCCAGAAACATTCAAAATATCATATGTAGTGCACAGTAAAAAAATCTATCAGTGTGATCTGTTGAACTGATAAAAAAGTTAAAAAACTGATCAGCACCAAAGGGATGCACTGTCAGAACTTAATTAGCCAAACAAGGGAAGACTTAAGATTCAATTGCAGTGTCAGAACAAGAGAGTTCAAACTTAAAATGTGCGATGGAGGTTATAACTGAACAGATATTCAACACACGATTGACAGATGTCTTTCCACAAACTGTGCAGGATTTGCGTAGGTTAGCAGGTAATTCATCTATTTAACACTCTTAGAATTAAATTACCTATTTGTTTTGGAAACAATACGAAGCATAGTTAATAGCTTGGTCTTGCCATAAGTTCAAGAGACTACTAAATATGCGGAAGAGTATTATTACCAGTTCACCCATGCCCTACATCCATATCTCTGTGCATATATAAATAACATATATGAATTGGCAAGCTTACTTATATAACTAGGTAACAAAGATCCATTCCAATGTAGTATAGCAAAGTGTACCTTCGGTTTGAGCAGCACGTGCAGCCTCAAATTCTTTCTGTAGGCGCTCGAAAATCAGCTTATCAGAATCCCTAAAGTAAAAAAAAAACTTATGAAGTAGAATAGTAGTTTACAAAGCATGGAATTGCTCAGAGCATGAGCAGTGAGTATAAAAACAAGGAGCAAAGGAAACAAGATGAAAGAAAAAAATACATCCAGTAAAAAATACCCACAGCCAACTTTCAGAAGATTGTCCAGAATATGGCTAGATGTACATTAATATAAATATCCTCCAAACGACAGAGTTTACAGGGTATGCATTTTGAGTTAAGAGTCGTGCACACTAGTACTCATCTGACAGGACAAAGAATTTAGACTCTATTCTAGTAGTGGAAGCAAAGAATCTATATGCAACAACAACAACAACAACAACAACAACAACAACAACAACAACAACAACAACAACAACAACAACAACAACAACAACAACAACAAAAAGCCTTTTAGTCCCAAGCAAAGTTGGGGTAGGCTACAATTGAAACCCAACATGAGCCCCTAGTCACGGTTCAGGCACGTCAATAGCTGCAAAGAATCTATATGGATTAAAGAAATATAACTCAACAGAAACTTTTTCTCAAAACACCTGCCATGTGACACGTTGAAATATCAAACAGGAAGTAGTGGGAGCTTTCTGTAGAAAATCACATTCCTTGGGCTAATGCCAATAATGTTAGAAGCATTAACCACAGGGAAAAACAATTACCAACATACAATAGCATTAGCATAGCAGCATCTTAAATCAAACCAGGCTTATTTATATAGCATAACTACAGTAGTGTTCTTTTTTATGCGAAGACTTTGGATCACGAACTTCTTGAAATGAGCCAATAACATACTTCAGTACAGAAGACAACCCTATAATCCGAAGAAAGATGCCAAATCCATTTACATAAATTTAATACAGATGGTTCTACCAACCACTATACTTCATTTTTCATTACTTTTCCTGTTTCAATTGAGCACCACCGCAAGAGGTACACAGTTAGGAACAGATATAGAAAAATACAGTTGGATTCAGGTTTGCAATGACTGTTAACAGTGAAGGAACGAAGGATAGATGAAATGGGAACAGAAGAGCTTAACAAGTTGCTCACAGTTTGCACATTGGTTCTCAATTTGAACAGAGAAACAAGAATTCCACTATCGTAAATTGTTACATGCCAAAGTACCTAAACAATAATTATCTTAAACAGTGAGCCTGGTCTGCATCCATGGGAAGCTTTTGCAAAGTTAAAGGAGTACCGTGAAAGGCGCTCTTTCAGATCTTCATGCCTTCTGAGGATGTTTGACACTGCAAAACAAAATGACAAAAAAATGAGTTAAGACAGCACCTTTTACATGATTTATGGTATTCCTATAGAATTATTACGCATGTGAGGGGTAGAAAGTCCCCTTATCACAACACAAAATAACGTTTGTTGGGACATGAAAAAAAAAGGTTCTTACGCCTTGCGCGTGTGGCCTCAAGTTTTGCATCGTCATCCCTTGCATAAGTCTGCGGTAAATAGAAGGATAGGCAGAAAACCTCTTAAAATCTCACAGAACATATTGAAAGAGTACTGTAAAGAAACAGGTAGGTAAATGACAACATACAAATAATCTTCAGATTGCCACATCAATTGAGTTCTAACAGAGGAAATGAAAAATAAATAATTTAATACTGATGTGTCTCTCTGTTTTCTCGTCTCTTTTGGATTTCATCTCTAGCCTACCCCAACTTGCTTGGGACAAAAGGCTATGTTGTTGTTTGTTGTTGTTGTATACATCCACATCCGTGCATGAAGTACACATACATTTCTGTACTGACCGTACAAGAACTAATAAGATCAATTTAGTTGCACTTCGAAGCACAAATTGATTTCCATAGCAATAGGTGTTAGTTAAATACCAGGAACTGCAGGCTGTTGCTGATATTGGCAAATCAGCAAAATTGAGTCCGACACTGTAGCTCACAATATAGTCAGACTCATGGTTTTTCTATGGTAAAAAGACATCCTAAAAATCCAATACAGAGCCTGAGTGGTCGAAAAGAAAATGCAAAACTAAAATACAACCATCTTATGGTTCATAATGAATGTAGGTGCGGACTGTTCTTGCTCAACTCATCACGAAAACTACAATATCTATCTGACGAACTCCAGACAAGACAATGCGATTTCATTAAAAAAAATCTGGGCCGTTCAAATTTAGGTGGTCGACCTCACCTCCATGGGCGCCATGAATCTGAGCGCCCGCGGCTGGGCGACAAGTTGCCCCTGCAGTAGCGGCCCCGAGACGGTATCTCCCTGCGGCAGCGGCTAGGAGACAGCGTCTTCCCTTCGGCTGCTGCCCTGCGACGGCGGCCCGGCGACCTGCGACGGATGCGCAGCGAGTTCCGGTGGGGGAGGGGGGATGACTAGGCGGCTTTCACGCGACCCGATTCGCTCTTTCCGGTCCGGCGAGCTGGCTCCGGCGGCGTCTCCCTAGGGTTTGCAGGAACGAGAGCGTGCGGGGGAGAGGTGCCGGGGAGGACCGGAGGAGGCGGGCGCGACAGAGGCAGACCGCAGGGTGACCCCCCAGTGGCATTTGCGTGTAATTTTCAACCGCGGGTGTGGGTAGTTTTGTTTGGTTTCCATTTCACAGTACGTGGGCTCGGCGGCCGTTTTGACTCTGCCCCCACTTCCTGACCCCGCCGGCCCTCGCCTGACGAGTGACGACGACCCCTCCCCAATGGACTCTCCCGGCCGGCCCCGCCGCTCTCCGCCCGTCGACCGTTTCCTCGGCCTCTTCTCCTCCCCGTACCACTCGCTCCCCGCTTCCTCGCCCTCCGCTGGGGACGAGCTTCTCGAGGGCGACCTCCTCTTCCCCGCGCCACCCTCCTCCTCCTCGGACCCGCCGCCCGACGCCTCCAAGAATCCGGGCCGCGTCCAGGGCGGCCACCTCGGCCTTCTCGCCGCGCTCCACGAAGGCGACAGGAAGGTACGTGGGCGCGGCGTGGCCGCCGCGTCCACGGCCACGGCTGGAACCTCCGGGACGCTGCTCCGCCGCAAGGCGACCATCGCCGCGGCCGCAGCCGCGGCGTCGTCGGCTTCCTCAGTTACGCCTTCACTGTCCCCTACGTCCGCCTCGCGTGCCATCCCGGTGGCACCGAGGCCAAGGGACCCTGAGCTGCCGCCCGCGGCGCCGTACCACCAGTCGGCTCCCGTCCTGGTTCCCGTCCCTCCACCCTGGAGTCGCGGGCGCAAATGGGACAAACTCGCCGGCGGTCCTGGCGACGGGGACGACGACGATGAGGAGCTCTTTCATGGGGACGCCGCCATGCTACCCCCGCACGAGATGGTGGCGCGCGCGTCCGCGGGCGGCGGCTACGGTTCGCCAGGGAAACCGTCCTCGATGCTGGAGGGCGTCGGCCGCACGCTCAAGGGACGCGACCTCCGCCGCGTGCGCGACGCCGTGCTCCGGCAGACTGGCTTTCTTGACTGAATCCAGCAAAGGTGGTAATATGTTTTGTCCAAACTGTTCGCAGTTTTCGTGTTCTTGGAGATGCGAGATCATCACTTGCCGTGACTTAATAATCGATGAGTAGTGAGGATTAGTGTTTGGGGTCAGGGAACTCTCTCTCTCTGCAGCTAAGGAGAGAGAACAAAGCTTGAGAGGATGTTTGGTGATTTTTGTCAATCCAAATGTCCAAGCCAATGCATTGTTTGCTGCATCAGAATTTTGCTTTGTGAAATCTTGAGTTAAAATAAACTTGAGGATTTTGGTACTCTGCTACTTTTTTTTTTCCTACGAGTAAGGTGCATGTGTTGTAATAGGCAAATATTATGCAATCCGGTTGGAACAGATGAGTGGAAACTATACCTTTTTTTTTTTGTTTTACGAGTGGTTGTTTTTTCTCATCGGGGATTGAAATTGAGGGATGCTGAAGATGCTCTAATTTCTTACTACTCCTATTCATATATAAGCTCCGATGGTCCGATAGTCATTGTCTTTCTTTTAATATAAATTACTACTCTCTTCAACTATATGATACTTCCTTTCACTCCAGAATGTAAGCCATTTTAGTTGTCTTAGGCCGTGTTTAGTTGGGCTGAATTGGGAGGCGCCGATTCTGCACAGTAGAATCTTCCCCACTGTAGCATTTCGTTTGTATTTGTGAATTTTTGTCCAAACATTGACTAATTAGGCTTAAAATATTCGTCTCGTAAAGTACAACAAAACTGTATAATTAGTTTTTGATTTTATCTACATTTAGTACTCCATGCATGTGCCGGCATTTTGATATGATGGGGAATCTTCTTTTTGCATAGTAGAATTTGGAGAAAAATTTAACATCTAAACCAGGCCTTAAGTCAAACCTCTCTAATTTGACCAAGTTACCAAGTTTATAGGGAAAAAAAGCATCTACTGACTCCCTCTGATTCCAGAGGTATAGGTTGTTCAGGATATATTGACACGGTCTCTAATGTGACACTTTGACGTGTTATTGCCAGTTTGCCACGTTACTCTCTCTCTCTCCCTCTTCTTCTTTTTTTTTTTGCTAATTCTGAAATGACCATGTACCGTCCATTTAGCTATTATTATGAAATTTTCTATGATGAACCATATGTTATAGATCTTTGTAGTTTTACATATATTGATAGGGCAAACTAAAAAAGTTTGACCTGATAGAATCCTAAAACAACCTACACTTGTAATTGGAGGGAGTACAATACGAAATAATTGCAATACCAAGATATATTTGTTTTGTATTAATGAAACTAATTTTGATGTTGTAGATGTTAGTGTATTTTTTCTATAAACTTAAGCTAGTGAAGTTTGACTTATGACAACTAAGACCCTGTTTGGTTTGTGAATCATTCAGTTTAACTCCCATTATATCAATGTTGCGACAGATGCATGGAGTACTAAATGTAGACTAATTGCATGCATGTCGGCACAGATTAAGAGTAATTTACGAGACGAATCTATTAAGCTTAATTAGTCCAAAATTAAAAACTTTTTGTCAAATAAGACGAAATTGCTACAGTATTTGTTAAACTTTAACACCTCTAACCAAACAAGCCCTAAAACAACCTACAGTCTACATTTTGGGACAGAGACTTAGGACAACTAAAACGGCCTACTCCCTCTGTCTCAGAATAGAAGTCGTTATGGACTGTGTGCATATCAAACTTTCTCAACTTTGACTAAGTTCGTAAAAAATACATGCAACATTTATATCTCCAAATAAGTACAGTCAACTGTTAGCACACTTCCATCGTCTGAACCGCCCATAGTGATGTTCAAAAGATGGACAATAGCCAAATGGTTTCATAGATTCTTGTAAGTGATTTTAATTTTGTACTAGGAATGGGAATCACCTAAACAGGTGTTTCACAATGGTTCTAGTTCATTTCAAGAAGAATACGGACAACAGCCAAATGGTTTCATAGATTCTTGTCAGGTGATTTCATTTCAGCAGATAAATATTTGTAGAGAGAATATGAATCTGAAACGTTTTTAGAATAATTTGGATCCTTACCAAATGAACCCATAAGTTGTCATACACATCTACATGATCTCAGTTGAAACACGGGCAGGTAAAACGTTTGTGTACAAGGACAGGTGAAACAAGTAAATTGTGGTTAGCTTGTGGTCCGAACAGTTTGCAGTTTTGGTGTTTTTAGATCATCTCTTGTCATATCTTGAATAAGCGATGACTAATGAGGATTAGTGTTTGGGGTCAACGGCAGAGAGAGCAAAACTTTAAGAGGATGTTTGGTGATTTTTGTCGGTCCAAATGTCCAAGCCAATGCATTGTTTGCTCACATTTCCTATACGTCTGAAATTGGCACGATGCACAAAACGGCCAATACCTGCATCATTGGCCGGAGCTGATATATATAAGCTACGTTAAGAATACCAGGGTGAACATAAGGATCAAACACATATATAGAGAACAAAACATGAGAAGCAAAGCAATAAAGTAAGTACTGTGGCAACGCAGGAGGCAGATTTACGAATGGCAATATTTGTTTTGATTGAATACCAATTTTTGAGGCCCTGTTTGGTTCTTTTTTAGCTAGGGCATTCGCTTCTTTTGATATTATGTCAAAAGCTTCCATTGCATTAGGATATCCAAACCTCAAGTGTTAGAACTTCTTATCGGTCAAGATTTGGCACAACACGCTAGACTTTATCTCAATTGGTTGGAGGTAGAGTCATCGGTCCAATACTGTAGCATGTCACGTCGTGGCACTAAATATATGATGTCTATTTGGACCTAAATGATACACTATGGTATTTTTTTTTGGCTACGATACACTATGGTAAGTTCTAAGATCTGAATAACACTAAGATAAGTTTGGAGATCCAAAAATATTATTTTAGGAGTTAGTATGATCTACACGACACACAAAGATAAGTTTGAAGACCTAAAATACGTTTTAAGAATCCAGAGATCCGAATAAACAATGAGCAAGTTCAAAGATTGTCCATGTATTTTACTCTTGCTTCTACAATAAAATGTTTAATCTGTTTGATGTGTTCTATTTAAATACGAAGAGTAGTTTAACTCATAAATAGATTGTTGCGTTACTCCAGTTCTTTTAAAGTTAAAAACCTAATCTTTAGGGATCTTTTTTTTTTATCGGTAGAGATCCTTTTTACAAAGTCTCTCACACAAAACTTAGAGAGAATTTCCTCATTGCCACTCAAACACATAACAACCTATTTATTGCCATCTAAAATTATGGACTCCCCCCACTGTTATCCATTTAGAATTTTTGATCCCCTCGTTTGCCATTACTATTGTATGGACAAATCTTATTCTCTTGATTGCCATCCATATAGATAATTTGTTCTCTTAAATACCATTGAGAGGAGACTAACTCCATGAGCACCGTTGATAACCAAATTTAATCACTCTTTATAGTCTGAGCATGATAGTATGCTTAGATAATTTATTTTATCAGGATTAATTAAATTTAAGTTTAATTTGGTACTATCTCTATGTAGATATTCTTTTATATTTTTTTATCTCTAAGATCTACTAAAAAATTGACATCCTCCGCTATTCAAAGCCCGAAAAACAACGTATCCTTCCATATTAACCGTGATCCATCTCTAATTACTTCCTAAAAAATCTCCCTCTGATGCATGCTTTTCCTAACCGGATAACTCTTGTGAACATTGTTGTTTGAACATGAAATTAGTAGCTTTATCTGTGAATTAAACTTAAATTTAATTAATTCGGTGAAATGTATTGTCTAA
This sequence comes from Saccharum hybrid cultivar R570, assembly GCA_038087645.1. Classification (NCBI taxonomy): domain Eukaryota; kingdom Viridiplantae; phylum Streptophyta; class Magnoliopsida; order Poales; family Poaceae; genus Saccharum; species Saccharum hybrid cultivar. The sequence goes on along the minus strand of JAQSUU010000005.1, from coordinate 7,251,299 downwards.
GCATACTATCAAATTCAGACTATAAAAAGTGATCAAATTTGATTATTAACAGTGCTCATGGGGTTAGTCCTACATAACGAACACCTTGTAATGGTGCTTTTGTTCTCTCAATGGTATTTAGGGAAACAAGTTATCTTTACGGATGACAATTAAGGAAACATAAGGCTTGCTCATACAATGACAGTGACAATAAGAAGATAAAAAACTCTAAATGGATGGTAGCGAACGAAGTCTACAAGGCTAGTCTCAGTGGAGATTTCATGTCACGGTTTTCAACGCATCCAAATTTTAAAAACAGTGCAAAAGAGTTTCATCCCCACGAAACATTTATCATCTCTCTTCATTAATATGGTGTCACATCAGTATAATTAATATCCATAAAACTCTAATACTGGTCTAATTTTAGAGGATAATAAAAGAATTGTTATATAGGTCTGAGCGATAACAATGAAATTCTCTCCGTAAGCCCGAAAGACGTCACCGGCTTCCAGTGCAGCAAGCGACACGTCACACGCCAGCCGCGTGGGTGTGGGAAACTTCCAGAGACTTTGGCATTCTTCCCTCACCAAGTCCACCCCCTCCATTCTTCGCTCGGGGTCCACGTTTTGCCGGGCCCGCTGTCAGTGGCAGTCTGACATCGCCTCGGCGCCTGGACGGTTAACTCCACGCACACCGCTTCTTCTTCCCCAGTTGTAGACTTGTAGTGCCACACCGCAAGTCGCCTTCCCATTTCGCCGCGCCATGGATTTCTGCCGCCACCTCCTCCTCGCGGCGGTGCTCGCGCTCCTCCTTGCCGGCTGCGCCTCTGCGGCGAACCGGGGCGCTGGTTCCTTCGACCCCTCCCGCGTGGTCCAACTCTCGTGGCGCCCCAGGTGACGATCTGATCTCCCTCCTACACTCCGCTCTCTCCTTCCCCAAAACCCTAGCTAGTGCGGGAGTCTGACGGCTGTGAGATATCGTGTGGCTATTAGGGCGTTCCTGCACAAGGGTTTCCTGTCGGATGCGGAGTGCGACCACCTCATCGCGCTGGTGAGTGCCGGAGGCTGGGCGGATTAGCTTGTGATGTCTGGTTTGGTTCGTTCGTTGGTTGATTGATTCGGTGTTTGATTGGTTGAAAGGCCAAGGACAAGCTGGAGAAGTCTATGGTAGCGGACAACGAGTCCGGTAAGAGCGTCCAGAGTGAGGTGCGCACCAGCTCCGGCATGTTCTTGGAGAAGAAGCAGGTGAGCAGATGGCGCTCCAATCGGTTTCACTTTCTTTCCATTGTCATCTTCTGGATTCGAATGGTTCGGATATGGAAAGGAGGATCATGTAGATTCTTTGCCTGTGTATGAAGTAATCGAAGGTAATGCTTGTACATTCATGGTGGTCTCCACAAGCAATTGACATTGCCACATTGGTTAAACTGTTAAGCAACAATTGCAACTTACTTTGGGTATTGCAATCCTGAAATAAGAGGGAAATTTATTTGCTCCTTGAATTACTGATTGTTCTACATGGTTCTTAGGTTAAGACTTAATACTTAACAGTGGCGATCTATGGGTTAATGCTTTCATGCAATTAAATATTTGTTACTATAATAGCTCTTTTGTGGGCTTTTGTGAAGTTTGATCGTTTCTTTATGGTTCTGTAGATACTGCAGCTAGCATGACTAAGTTTGTTTTTTTACTTGTGGTTGTATCATACATAATTTTCATGCTGGGTTTCACTATTTATAATCAATAAATTCAACGAGTAACTTTTTTTTAAAAAAATATTTAGATACAGTGATCCATTGAACGCCGATGTCTCTAAGCATCTGTACCAGTAGTTATCTAGAGCAAAAATATCATACTAATTTATAGTTGACTAGACCTCTTTATATCTTACACTTTGTGAATTAAGGTCAACAAAATTGACTCATTTCTCTTTATTAAAGGCTTGTTTGTTTTACTGGTTGCTTAATTATATTGCTTATAACATTACTTGATTGAAATATGCATCTTAAATGTGAACCGTAGGACCATATTGTCTCATATGTACACAAAATCACTAATGGATTATTTGTTCGTGCTGGGTTCCATCTTCACTAAATTTGTATCCCTTTTTTTTCCTGGGGTGCACACTTGGTGCTCTGTGGGTGCCGCACTGTTGATCCAAAAAGAAAACCATGAATTTTGCATGACTACACAACATAACATTGTACTGCATCTGTGATGTTTTTTAAGTTTCAGTTTTTTAGAATAGTGCATCATACACTTCTCATAATTTTTCCACAAATGGGGCATTGTACCTTAAACATATGGCAGGAAACTTGAATTTTATCAGGTGGCATCGTAGGAATGGTTCTTATTACACATTGTGGTGTCCCTTGATGACCCCACACAAAATTTGGCTTGTCTCTTTAATAAACTTGAGTTTTGGTAGGAGTGTTGTCCCTTTATATTTGGGTTAAGATTGGATTTTTTTTTCTTTTTTTGCTCGAACATGCAGGAGAGCTGTGTATCATTATATTAAGAAGAAAAATAGGAGGGAAGAGCCCTTACAAACACACACACCAACACCAGTAAAGTCTTGCTACTAACAATCCGACTCACCTGTGACAAAGGATGAAATGACCCAACCAAAGCAAACACACTACAACGGCACAAGCACAAGGGCAAGGAGGTAGGAGATACCTCTAGCCCCGGCCAAACCCCAAAAATAACTGATCCCTAGCGAGCAGTAAGGTTCTAGCCAAGTCTGGAGAAACTCCATCAAACACACGCTTATTACAATGAATCCACAAGGTCTTAAGCACCAAGGATGACAAGGGAATTGAAGCCTTTCTGTAACTGGTGGCCAACGTTTAGATTCATTCCCACCAATCATTAAATAACTCCTCACCGATCCGCGGGGCAAGGAAGTTTGAACCAATATTCTCTTGCAAAAACACATGACATGAGTAAGTGGTTGATAGATTCTTCAGTTTGATCACAGTGAGGACATCTATAAGGATGAGGAAGCCCTCTTTTTGCCAAAAGGTCTGCTGTCTAACACCGGACACCAGTCGTGAGCTACCAACCATAAGAAGAAATTATATTTTCCTGGAGCCCAATGATTTCCAAATTCTAGTATAAGGACGAAAAGAACTCGTTCCCTGGAAGAGATTTTTGTAAGCCGACCTTGCTGAATATTGGCCCTTTGAAGATAACCACCAGATATGATAATCCGCAACTCCGGGCTGCAGCTACCAACCATAAGAAGAATTTATATTTTCCTGGAGCCTATGATTTCCAAATTCTAGTATAAGGACAAAAAGAACTCGTTCCCTGGAAGAGATTTTTGTAAGCTGGCCTTGCCGAATATTGGCCCTTTGACGATAACCACCAGATATGATAATCTGTGACTCCGGGCTGCAGGATCACATCCTTGACCAAATCCCATACAGAGAGAAATTTGAGATGACTCCCACAGTTGAGTGCCTTGGATATCAGAGACCCACAAATTATTTGAGAGGGCCTAGTGTACAGTCCTGCTAGCTCTTCTCGTTTAGACCAATGCAAAAACTTGGGGCGCAAGGTCACTGATCCTTTTGCCATGAATCCAACTGTCAGTCCAGAACAAGGTGTTTGTTCCAAACCTCTGTTATAACAGCCATAGAGAAAAAAACATGTAAGCAGGGATGGACTTGAATCTGGAAAACATGAGACCAATGCAAAAACTTGGGGCGCATGGTCACTGATCCTTTTGCCATGAATCCAACTGTCAGTCCAGAACAAGGTGTTTGTTCCAAACCTGTGTTATAACAGCCATAGAGAAAATAGCATGTAAGCAGGGATGGACTTGAATCTGGAAAACAGACCATGGTTGACTTGGGTCAGATTTCTTCAGCCATCTTTATTCTTTGGGTTTAATCTGCTGAACTCTTTGCACTAGACAGTAAAATTTTGAATACCATGTTTGGATGATGTACTGTTCTGCTGTAGTTTGTTTGATGCCATTTTGTCTTTGTTTTGCACATTGGCTTTATTGGGTTCTGGTTCAATGTCTGAATTGTCCATGAAGTTTTGGTTTTGTTAGTGTAGGAATTGGTCGCAGTCATCCATTCATCCTACACATACATGCATGGTCAACATGTGTTGTTTCCTTTAACAGTTTATGTGGTTACTATATGGCCCTGTTTGACACAGCTCCTGCTCTGACATCCATGCAGGATTTAGAGTTTGGAGTTTTCAGGATAAAATAGAGGGATTAGACAGATGTGTTTAATCCAAAATAATACAATATTGCTTAACTAAAACCTTTAGTGTGTCCACAGCTCCAGCTCCAAGATTTTCTTGGAGCTAGGAATGACCAGCTCCAAATATTCTTGGATCTAGGACTGGCCAGCTCCAAATAGTCTTGGAGCTGTTGCTGTGCCAAACAGGTCCTATATGTGTGCATTATCAATTTATCATCTCATTTGATAAACCTGTTCGAGCTGTTGCTGAGTCATGTTCCACCTATGGGCATCAATGTCTTAATTCCATTCATTCACATGGATCTTACTGTGATTGCTTAGGACTTGCTAGTTGAACCTGAGCTATCCCTCTAGGTTCAGAACATCATACACTCTGTCATGTGTCATCTGTATTAGTTAGATGGCCCTGAACCAAAGCAGTATGTTAATTGCTGATGACTGATGGCCACACAACATGGCAGGGATAGATGAGAGATACTAGGAACTATGAAATAGATCTTGATCAACGAGTAGAGGTACAAGCCCATCCTTGTATAGATGGAATGACTGGATTTTTAATTAGTTTGTTAACCTCTAGAATTAAGGAGAGTATCGACCCATTTAGGTTATAGATGCATTAGAAGTATTAGGTTCAAAAAAAAAAGTCCTGAAAATTTCAAAAGAATAACAGGGCCATTGAAATTTTAAATTAGTACCACCGTTACAAGTTGACCTAACTCCGAGTATAATAGTGCACAGTTCAACCCTGCCTCTCACTTGTACTTGCACTCCACCACAGAGTTAAAACACACCCAGCCCCAGGACAAATTGGAGTTCCACTATCCATACATCCACATATATTACTTTAAGTTAAAGTTGAACCGAATACCATCTAATATCAAGCAACCTTTGTTCACTATCAATAAAAATTCAATAAACTGCATTGTAATTGACTTCTACATGCTGATCAAAATAGGAGATGCATGTTGAGCACCATTTGACATCTTCATCTATTAACTTCTGAGATATGAATTTTGTGCAAACTGAAAATGTAAATCATAATATCAATGGCTGAAGCAATTAAACAGCTAGAAATTGCCTTGTTGTGCATACAAAATTTAAAAAAACCCTAGAGATTGCCCTATTGACATGCTCTGTTTTACTGCACCTAACAAATGTAGGCAAAGACACTATGTTGACACCTTTATTAGCCAATCAACTTGTGTGAAATTTGATTGGAGATGTAGCTTTGGTACCCTGCTTTTATAGACAATTCTTGCTTCTAATCTGTAATTGTGTCTGCAATGGATTTGTGACATTGTTTTCTAGTTAATCTAGGAAGAAAAAGCTAGTCAAATTGTTCACTGGCTTTCACCTAATGACTGAGCTAGCACACATTAGTTACAAATAACTTGATTCTAGCGATATCATCACCTTGAGGCGTTTGGAGAGAGGAAGATGGGCAACTTGTTATTCAGACTAATATTCAGGGCTATGGGCCAGTGAAAAGTTTTTTACTCTGTATTTTTGACAAGACAGCAACAGTTGGACTAGAATAAAGGTTTACAGATACTTCATCGATTAATCTTTAATTTAATGCATTTGTACAAGAAATACACTTTTAAAGGATAAAGCTTATTTTCTGTTCCTTCAAATGGAGAAGTTGAATTGTGAAAAAAAGGGGACCAAACGAACTATAGAACATAACTCTCTGGAAGATACTTTAGCTGGCTAAATGCTCTTGCTTCATTCTGAGTGCAAATCTCGAAACCTTTTCTACATACACTGGCACTTAAGGTAGACCACTATGCTTACTTGAGAGACTCAGCTGACATATATGGCAAGTTTGATGATCTTGGTTCTGAACCAAAAGATTTTGGGGGCAAGTTATGGTGAATGACTAAGTCTGAAAGTTTGATCTCCATAGGATGCACACAATTGGGAATTCTCTCCTGCAATATATTCTTGTTATTAGGCTAGCACGTATAGCATATTATAAACATGATGGATTATGCTGAGCCACAAATTTTACAGTGCAACTTAAAAATGCTATGCTCTAGCTTTATATATTTCAACTGTATATGAAATATTTAATTCATATAATGTCATTTTTATACCTAATGTCTCTGACCTGAGATGTCCAATGAATTTATCCTCTATGCATGTAATGCTCAATAATAATAGGGCCGTTTTGTTTGCTGCACACAGAATATTCTGAAATTCAGTCCCTCCCACTGTCTAGCGTAGTGAATTTCAGTCGCTCAAACATAGCGCCCCTCAGATCTGAGAACTATGATACAGGGCAGTAGCACAAGGTAAACTTCACTTTGAAGGAATCACTCGTATATTACTGGGATCGCACTCACAAACTCGGATTACTAATAGACCAAGAATCGCTCAAACTGGCAACAAACAAGAAAGAAACTGATCTGACCTTGCCCCAGGCCCCAGCTCTAGGTAGCAGGAGAGGACGTGCTTGTTGCAGTATGCTATGACCTTGGAGATGATCTTCGAGTTTCACCATGCTTCTCTCGAAGATCTACAAGAACTAGGATGCGAAAAGTATAGGAACCCTATAGGATAGGGTAGAGAACTCACATTGTTGCGATTCTGGAGGAAGAAGACAAGGTCGAGACGCCACAGTGGATGCCGAGGAAGAGGTGACAGCAGCACCAACAGTCATGGGTCGTCAGCAAGGGGGATCTTGATGTGGAGGCGGAGGTGGAGGCACTGGTGGACACCGAGGCAATGGCTGGAGGAGGTGGTGGCTGTGGAGGTAAGGAGGTGCCAGCAACCCAGCAATGGCAGCACTTCTCTCCGGGGTTTGCGGCACTTTGAAGGTCTAATTGGTCACCCATATCCACCCAAGTCATTTATCAATACTTATCACGGTTTGGGTTGGATTTTGGATGGGTGGATTAGACGACCCATGCACAGGGCTAAGGGAGGCGCTGCTCGAGGGGTCAAGGCTTGCCCCAGGGGAAGTGGGTGGGTTCGGCTGGCGACCCCTGTCAACGGAGTTTTCTAATGCAGATGTGAAATGGCCTATAGTTTTTTTTTTCTCACGTGGCCTAAACTCCCCAGGGAAAAAGATGGAAGGCCCCAGGGTTCTAGTTTCCAAACGAAGCCTTGAGGTGTCGTGGCTTATTTGGAATTAGTAATGTAGTGTAGAAGATCTATGTCTTTGCTGGCAACAATTACCTATGTATATGACGATATGTTAACTGAGATATTCACTTGGCAGGATGAAGTAGTAACAAGAATAGAGGAGAGGATATCTGCTTGGACATTTCTTCCACCAGGTACCTCGAAAACTTCAATTAAATTACTCAACCCTTTTAGGCTTGTTTTTCCTTCCTTTTAATTGTCAACAATCTTAACTCTATGGTTCTGGCATGCTCAGAGAATGGTGAATCCATTCAGATATTGCACTACCAGAATGGTGAGAAATACGAACCCCACTTTGACTACTTCCATGACAAAAATAATCAAGCCCTGGGTGGCCATCGCATTGCCACTGTGCTCATGTACTTATCAAATGTTGAGAAGGGTGGAGAGACCATCTTCCCCAATGCAGAGGTAGTTATCCTTCCTGTGTTACTGTCTCAAGAACGCCAGTTGTAATTGTAATAATAACTCCCAACATTCCACAGGGGAAGCTATTACAACCCAAGGACGACACATGGTCTGATTGTGCAAGAAATGGATATGCAGGTATATAGCAGTGTTTGTGGTAGAACTCGAGTTACATTGTACCTGACGTTACTATGGCCCATGGCCCTTTTTATTTATTTGATTTGATTTGATATAATGTCACTAGAGTCTAGTTTCTTAGCAGGCTTTCATAGATTTATCATGCGTGTACCTTCCACCATGCATATTTACTCTGATGTCTAGCTGCTTCTGGTTTCCATGTGCAGTTAAACCGGTAAAGGGTGATGCCCTGCTGTTCTTCAGTCTCCACCCTGATGCAACAACAGACTCTGAGAGCTTGCACGGTAGCTGCCCCGTCATCGAAGGCCAGAAGTGGTCCGCAACTAAATGGATCCATGTGAGGTCGTTTGACCTCCCTGTCAAGCAGCCGGGTTCCTCTGACGGATGCGAGGACGACAATGTCCTCTGTCCCCAGTGGGCGGCCGTGGGTGAATGTGCCAAGAACCCTAACTACATGGTGGGGACCAAGGAAGCCCCTGGCTTCTGCCGGAAGAGCTGCAAAGTATGCGCAGAGTAAGGTATTAATCCACAGTCTGATAAGTATCATGGCGTGTTGCATAGTTGCTGTTTCCATTACCAGGGTTTAGATACGACTGAGTATAGCATGTATAAGTGCAACCCGGAAGAAGGAATCGTAAGAGCTAGAACTCATGTCTTGTGCATCCAAAGTTCAAAAATGCGGATGGGTTACCTTGTTAAGTTGAGCAATCAAATCAATGGCCAGGGTTCGAGCAATCTTGCTTCCTTCATTTGGCGTGATAACTTGTCTTGTGTCATTTGGGAAATGAAATGAAATGAAAGCTTTACTTAGGGGGTGTTTAGTTTCCTTTAAAATTCTAAATTTTTACACTCTCTCTATCACATCAATATTTACACGTATGCATGGAACATTTAATATAGATAAAAAAATAACTAATTATACAGTTTGGTTGTAAATCACGAGACGAATCTTTTGAGTCTAATTAGTTCATGATTGGACACTAATTACCAAATACAAACGAAAGTGCTACGGTATCAAAATTCCAAATATTTTGGATCTAAACACCCTCTTAAGATAGGAGTTTGGGGAAGGGTGTGGGGCTCTGGGGGTGCTTTGTGGTGTGTATATATAAATGGTGTTTGGTGTCCTTTTACGTGTTGAGCTGTGCTCCAGTTGCCTACTGAATTGCAAAACGTATAGGCCTGGGTGGCGAAAGGTTGCGTCAACTAGGAGTAAGCACTAAGGTCTTGTTTAGATCCTCTAAAACTCATGAAAAATATACTATGTAAAAGGAAGATTCCTAATCATATTAATATGCATGGAGTACTAAATGTAGATGAAATAAAAAATTAATTGTACAGTTTGGTTGTACTTTGTGAGACGAACGTTTTAGCTAATTAGTCAACGGTTAAACAATTATTACCAAACATAAATGAAATGCTATAGTGTTATTACAGTAAATTTGGGACTCTCAACTTTAGGAACTGAATCTACCAAACGAAAACGAAATAACTCCGCCTTTATGTTCTTAGCTGTTGGGTGCAGAAAGATGCACGTTGCTGACACGAATGAGAATTGTCCCTGCCCCACTTTTTCACTTCACCTTGTGTGGTCTTGCATTCAATTCCGGTTGGTACATAGCCATACTAACAATATACTGTAGTAGAGGTGACCAATACAATACAAAGAGAAAAATACTGCCCATTGCCATGCATCATCATCACAATGAATTTAGTAGCAAATACACGCCACAATAACCCAATTTTCTTTCCTTTTTTTTTAATAACCTTAGCTAGCAACCATTGGCTTTGGGGTGGCGACGACTCCGTCGTTTCCTGCAAGCGCCCTGTACTTGTCCTTCCTGGTGAGGCTCGTGCACTCGTAGGAGAGCGTGGCGGCGATGAGCCTCTGGATGTAGTTGGCCACCTCGTGGCTGGTCCTGCCGCCGGCGCAGGTGAGCTCCGGCGGGAGCTTGTTGAGGAACGTGACGACGTACGCCGGGCTTGGGTTCATGAAGAAGTAGAACGGGTCCATCCCCTTCCACCCCCTGGCCGTGGTGCCGTGGAACATGCTCATCCGGTTCTCCATGGCGACGGGCACCACCTCGTGGGTGAGCTCCGCGAAGAGCGCCGAGAAGCGCAGCAGGAAGGGCTCCCGGCACGTGGTCCCCTCGGGGCAGATGACGAGGTCCCCCTCCGCCAGCAGGTCCCGGATCATGGCGGCGTCCGTGGCGCGGTCCCGCGACAGGCGCACCGTCCGGATGGGCGACAGGAACTCGGAGAGCCGGGAGAGCGAGTAGGTGACGGCCGCGACGGGGCGGCCCAGGGCCGCGGACAGGAAGATGGGGTCCAGCAGCGTCCGGTGCGAGCAGGCGAAGAGGACGCCGCTCCGGCCCGTGGCGCGCTCGGCGCGCCCCGCACCAGGACGCGCACGCCCAGCGCCCAGAAGACGTAGTACACCAGCGGCATGGGCAGCAGCGCCCCCGCCGCGATGCGCAGGCAGGCCAGCGCCAGGCCCACGGGGAACCAGAGCACCACCAGCAGCGCCACCAGCGGCGTCGGCCGGCGCACCAGGCGGCCGTCGTGGAAGATGACCGGCCGAGGCAGCTGGTCCATGGGCACCGGCGGCTCCACCGGCGCGCGCGGTACCATGTACGCCTCCTGCATCATCCATCCATGCATGCACAGCGCACGCAGGCGCGGCGCCCACAACTTTGCGTTAATGGCGAATTAAGAAGAGGGCATGCATGGTCTCATCAGTATTAAAAGCCGTACTATACTAGTGCTAGCACAATGAATGAATATAAAATTGAAGAGGAGTGCAGCTACCACCACCGTGCGCCATCGATCAGTAATCAGTGCTATACTGCTATACCATATAGAATCCACACATTTAGAATGTCCTCCCTCCGTCATAAAATATCGTCGCTTTCGCTTCTTGGTAAATAACTTTAATAAAATATATATTAAAAAATATTAATATTTATGATACATAATCGGTATCATTGGAAAGATCTTTGGATCTAGTTTTTTTAATAAATTTATTTGGAGATAACAAATGTTGCACGTATTTTCTACAAATCGAGTCAAACTTATGGCACGAAAATCAGAAACGACAGATAAACCGGGAGAGAGAAGATCCTATTCTGCTGCGCTACTTCAGCAGTGTTTTTCAGCGAACCAACCGTGTTTTTCTCTTACAGTATTTCAATGTAGTGCATAAGCTAAATTTTAGCGAAACGAACATGACAGATGAATTGTATCAAGTGCCCCGAACTGCTCTTCAATTGTACACTATTGCATTAGGCCCTGTTTGGTTCATAAATGTTAAAGTTTAACTCCCATCACATCAATGTTACGGTAAATGCATAGAGTACTAAATTTAGACTAATTATATGCATATCGGCACAAATTAGGAGTAATTTACGAGACGAATCTATTAAGCCTAATTAGTCCAAAATTAGAAACTTTTTGTCAAATAAGACAAAAGTGCTACCGTGTTTGTTAAACTTTTAACACCGCTAACCAAACAAGCCTCAGTTGTTCAGTCTACATACTAATGGACTGATGCCTTTTGGAGACGGAGACAATGGCACTGTTTAGTTCCTAGAAAATTTTGCAAAATTTTTCAGATTCCTTGTCACATCGAATCTTTGACACATGCATGAAGCATTAAATATAGATAAAAAAATAAAACTAATTACACAGTTTAGATAAAATGGACGAGACGAATCTTTTAAGTCTAATTAGACCATGATTGGATAATATTTGTTAAATAACAACGAAAAGAGCTACAGTACCGTTTTGGAAAATTTTTTTTTTTGCATCTAAACACAGGACAGACAAGCAACAGTAGCAGGGGGTACATGCTGTATCATCACTGTCCATCCCTGCACCTCACTCCAGCCCAGCTATCTAGTCTAGCTAGCTATATAGACTATAGTGGTAGTAACTATGGTTAGTTAGATTCACCTAAAAGGTTGTACTGGCGTCGCCGTGTAGATATAGCAGCACTAACTACTTTGGCGCGGCCAAGTCTTCGCCAAGCTTCTGCCATATGGTAGTTGCATGCATGCATGTTTTACACGGAAACCACCAAAACTCAACAAGTTTCACCAACGCGGCTGGTTACACAAACTTAGCCGTGCGTACGTCCATACTCAGCTAACGGCAGACATGCAGGATGTCCAAAACTCCAAATAAAGCCTAGGGTGTGTTCACTTCGCGAAAAGTGGCTGAAAAATTACTGTAGCATCTTTCGTTGTTATTTGGCAAAATTTGTCCAATCATGGATTAACTAGGCTCAAAAGATTCGTCTCGACATTTACAGACGAACTATGCAATTAGTTATCTTTTTTACTTATATTTAATGCTCCATGCATGTGTCTAAAGATTTGATGTGATAGGTGGAAGAGGAAATATTTTGGGTTAGCATGTGAAGTGAACACAACCCTACTACACGAGTTTGCTTTGTGTGTTGACTGATTAGGCAATCTTATCTTGCAGACAAAGCAGAAAAGGCTCGGTCCTAACTACCGGCAAACTGGGGCGTAGACGTAATTAACGCCAACCAAATAACTAAAAATCGATTATATATGAGCGTACAGTAGGTTGCTGGGCAGCATATACATGCCATGCCGGGTCCCTGACCAACGAACACTCTTTACTGCACAAAAATGTGACCCAACCAGATTATTAATTAAACGTTATTATTATGTATATAATATATTGCATATCTGAGCGCTACAACTGTATGTGCGGTGTGTACTTTTATTTAGTACTGGTAGTTGTGGGTGTGCTACGTACGAGTATGGAGAAATGTGTATCCTATCCTATTATATCATATCATATATGCATGCTGAGACTCGCTGATGTGAACAACCATCAGGTGCTTCAGAAATATAAGCAGCATGTTTAAGAGCATGTTTGGAGCAGCATGCTTTGAACCAAATACAGCCTTCAGAAATTTGCAGAAACAATTTGTGACAGTACAGCATTCACTTCGCTGCCAATAATTCTTTGCAGCTCCATTTCGCGACACAGTTAACAGTACCCAATTATCACAAAAAATGCGGATAGGCTTTAATAATTACTCTAATAAGGACGCAAGAATATAATTCCTCTAATAAGGACGCAAGAATATATATGTTACAGAAATCCAGCTTCATCTAGTATAGTATATAATATGAGCAGCTAGCGCAGGCTTTCATTTAGTATTTATATATATATATTTTTTCTTTTTTCACATAGTGGTTGAACTGCTGTACAAGTGTGAGGGAGGGGATTGCTTTTGGCTGTATACTGTTTCGTGCCGTAAGATCATTGTGAATTTCGTCCATTCAAATCAAAATACCTAAATTCCAAGGCAAAGCTGAGAACATATATAAGTTGGTGCTTGTACGAATAAGGAATCATATATATATTTATATATAGAGAGAGACAAGAGAGTCAATGAAGGGGTACGTTGCAATATACGAATACGGTAATACGGAGGGCGTGTTTGTTAGAGGTGTTAACACTGTAGCACTTTCGTCTTATTTGATAAAATTTTTTTAATTTTAGACTAATTAGGCTTAATAGATTTGTCTCATAAATTACTTCTAATCTGTACCGACATGCATTTAATTAGTCTACATTTAGTATTCCATGCATTTATCGTAACATTTATGTGATGAGAGTTAACTTTAACGTTCATGAACCAAACAGGACCAGTGTTGTAACAATTGGTGTCCTGTCCGTACCTTGCACATGCTCATGAAGGGGTAGTCTGAGCGGCTGTCCCCGAGTCCAACGTCTGGCGCGTCGCCACCGCCGCCGTCGGCGGCCAAGATCTCCCTTAGCGCCTCGGCCTTGCGCGCGCCAATGAGGACGCCGCCCCTGCGCGCGTCCACCAAGCCCGTGGCACGCCCGCGCCACGTGGCGAGCTCGGTGCCCGCGACGGCGTCGGCGCCGAGGCAGTCCCTGAGGAACGGCTCGGCGAAGACCCTGGGCGTGGCCGTGAGCACGACGCGCCTCCGGGAGCACGCCGAGAAGACGCGCCACGCGGCCGGGTGCACGTCGGCGGCGTAGAACCGCGGGAGCACGGCGCGCGCCGCGGACTCGACGTCGCGTACCCGGGCGCCCGCCGTGGCACCGAACACCAGCACGCGCGCGCACGCGGACTCCGACGCCAGGAGGAAGCGCAGCGCGGCGGCCAGCGGGGACAGGAGCAGGAGGAGGAGCAGGCGCGGGACGCCGCCGGTCTCGAAGGCCACCAGCGCGTAGTACGGGAACGCGCTGCGGGAGCGGAGCAGCGTGCCGTCCAGGTCCGCCACCACGGAGGAGTGCGCGCCGAGGCCTGAGGCGTCGCACTTGTCCACCGTCGGGAACGGCTCCACTCCGGCCGCAACCACAGCCTCCACCGCCTCCTCCATGGCTTTAGCTCTCTGTTGTGAGATTGAGACCGACCTGGCACTGCACACGCGCCTGCGAGCTCTCAGTCTCTCGCACCGCGCACGGCGTGCCAGCTCGAGCTCGATCTGGCTGTGCTCCCGCGGGCATGTATATATAGGGGGGTGGCGCGCGGCGCCCGTGCCCGCGTTTGTGGCGAGGTGGAGCGGTATGGTTGGTTGGTGAGCGGTAGGGATGGGCTATCATTTCCATTTCTTCATTACACTAATGCGCAATATAATGCATGGTTGCTGCTAACTAGTGGTAATACTCTACTCCAAGGGGCAAGGCAAGGGGGTGGCATCACCGGCCAGCTTCATCATCAACGACCTAAACGATCGATGGTTGCAATGCAAGGGCGAGAGCAACACTGGAATCATACTGTAGCTGCATTATGCTCTCATTTATCGTGGAGGTCTAATCGATTTTAAGAGACGGGGGCATGTGTGGTCCGACGCTGAATCAGAATGACGGGAGAGGGACCGTGCGATGCTCGGAGGGACAGCGATCGATATTACCTAGATGGTTCGGTGATAATTGGGAGCTCGGTGATCTTTGGTGGTGATTGTGGGAGACCCAACTCATGTTGTCAGCGATCGTGGATAATTCACCGTGCCGGAGTGGCGAAAAATCAACGTGTAGAGAGCACTTAATCCTTGTACGGATCATCAAAAGAGAGTGATACCCTTGCATGCACGAGTGCTCTGACGAAAACTAGTGGGGAGTCCTGACTCTCCAATACCTTGGGAAGACACCACTGTATTCTTATCCCTATTTGTACATTACATATTTACTTTTGTGCAATTACTTCGATGCATGTCTTTACATTCTTAGAATTGTCATGCTAGTGTAGGATTGGAACTAGGTTGCAAAACTTTTGTGCATAGGCTAGAAAACACTATTAGACAATGGGCTAAGTGTTAGATTTTATTTCGTGAGAATTTTAGATTAGCCCAATTCACCCTCCCCCTCTTGAGCATCTTGATCGTCCCTTCAGGATACACTAGCGGAATGCTTGTGGCTAGTTGAAGTGCATCTTGTGCACGATTCTTGTGACACCTAAGTTGTTGGTCTATCTTGTCATGCTAGTTAACGCGCGAATCATCTCTCAATGACTTGCCACAAACGTGGACGTAGGTTGCCGACAAGTAATTGAACCATGAGGAATTGAGGATAAATCTTGTGTTCATCTATTGCGTATGTTTGTTTGCATACTGCACACTTGCTCTTTACATTCATATCTTGTGCTTTGTTTGTGTGGTGGTTGCTTTATTTAGCTTACTAGAGTAGCATAGTCCTGGTTGTTAGTTGCTTTCATTTGTAGCTATCTAGTTAGCTTGTTAGCTGGTTGTGTTGTGTTGTGTTGTATAGTAGAATTCAAAACTACTAGACTTGTGTAGGGGTTTGCTTGTAGGTGAGAAATAGAGCTAGTGCAAAGTAGAGGCTTGTAGGGCGCGCTTATTATTATATTAATCACTTTTGCACTAGTGTTGTGTAGTTTGTATGAATTTTTTATCGTTTCACACGCCTGGGGATGTAGCTCCTCATCGGTACACATACAATACGGACAAAACTCCATGCACCGCACATGTTTGCCTCCAATAGCATCTGAGGTCTAATAAACTCTGAGTATTCAATTGTATCAGTAAGACTTGATCACCTAAATTAAAGTTAACACAAACATATAGTTAGTGCTTAGGCTAGTTTGGCTATACATAATAATTGAGGTTTTTATGGTTCACTAGTTTTTTCGGTCACACATGATAGAATTTTGCTATGTTTGTATGGGTGCAAATACATGTGTTTTTTATGTTTGATATAGAGGTTTTAACTTTTACATATGTATTTGCTATTAGCTAGTCTAACTCTATGCTAGTTGTATATATATATAATTGATCTTTTTCTAGTCATAGGTTTTTTTATTCCCATCCACACAACTAAGGTTTCTTTATTTCACTGCCTATCCCTGTCTTTTGTCACTAGAAGACTGTTGGTATTTCTTAGCGTAAGCGAAAGAATTTGCAAGCACATGGATATACCGTTGTAGCACTTCACCCGGAAGTATTCAAGGTATCGTATTTTCCCAAAGGAACGGATATGTAAAGTCTCTTAGCTAGTTCGGCCAAGATAACAAGAAGGATAGCTTGGGTAGTGAGGTTTTTTCTAAGGATATAGTCTCTAAGTTAAGATAGTTTTGTCACTACAGACTTACTTCGGGCACCGGATAACACTTGGTCTGCCAAGCGTTGCCGGCCTACAACTCTACGCCGTATCCGAACGTAGGGGATTTTGAAGGACGGACATGGCAATCACCACCTGCCGCCTACCCCTCAACCGGAGGATACGAGGCAAACGAAGGTAGCCTTAAGCCTAGACACCACGTCTATGCTATCAACTACTACTCTAGCGCGCATGCAAGGGTTATCCGTCTTTATCAAGGCCTCCTACTAGAGTATTTGTCACAAGGATGGACGTTGAACCCGCAAGAATATAGTGAGCAAAGATAACTTTTCTTAAGAACTCAACACCAAAGATAAACATGAACCTTATACTCCAAGTAGTACTTGGTTAGTTGAGGTACAAATGTAGAGGGAGCCGACAACCTCGACACTCCGTCTACTCGATGTACTAGGGTCGCCAAGTACAAGAAGTAGAGGTAGCTGACACTCCGGTACTCGTCCAACTCGTAGCTCACTCACTTCCTATTCTAATTCTAGCTAAAGCCTAGGCAAGAATGAAGCTCTTCTTCTCTCTTGCTCTCTTGTGCGTTGATTATTTGAAATGAGAGGTGGAGCTCTTCTTATACAGGCTTGAGTATGATGGTTTGGTGTGGTATTTTTGGTAAGCACCGCATGCAACTGTCATAGGAGCATTGAATGCACCGCCTCCTAAAGAGTGGGCCTGAGAGGCGGCCAGGGTGCGCCCGCACCCTGGTCGGCGCCTCCCCGCACCGCCTTCGCCATATGGGCTTTTGAGTGGGTCTGGACCCCTGCCACGCTGGTGTTTCGGCCCAGTTGTGAAGTTTGGTTGGGCTTTGTCTTCGTTTTGCTTGATTATGACTTCTGGAAAGCGTATTATGGTGAATTCCTGCATTCATGCCTACGAAACATATATACCAAAACTCGTGGAAATGTTAGTTGCAAAGTTCTATTCCTAAGTTTTGGTGGTCATATTCCCTTTATTTTGTTTAAATGTTGGTGGTAGAAATGTGCGTTAAGAACCACCAACAACCTCCCCCACACTTAGTCCTTTGCTCGTCCTTGAGTAAAGTTCTAGGACTTAAGCGGGTTCATCTCCTTAGATTTGAAAGGTCTGCGTATAGGTTATTCCAAGCTTCACCTTTACTTGTGAACTTTCATGTGTCTACCACAGTATCTTGGGTAATTGAAAAAGGAATAGTTTAGATTCAAATCTTCTAATCATGCTCAGAAACTTAGGTTTTTGTATGATTTTAAAAACACAAAGATAACATTTGTTCCTGTATGATATTCCCGAGTCACTCATAATTTGTAAGTGGTTCCTCACCAAGGCATATTTGAAAATTTTGCCTTCTCTTTTGATCACCCTACTTCTAAAAAGCTTATCTGGAGTTTTGGGTAGGGATAAATAGTGTGAAACACACTTACCTTGCGTATGTTGTCAAGTCAAATTTCGGACCACACCGGAGGGAAGCGTCATACTCCTAGATCAAAATAGTGCAAGTGTGTGGAATATATTTTTTTGTGGAAATTGTCCTCCTTTGTTGGATATGATATCTTTTTCTAGCTTTTTATTTTGAGACATGGCTATTTTTTCCATGAGCCTTCACATAATCATTTATTTTTATTTTTTAATACTCTGGGGACCTTCATTGTGTCCTCCCTTTTTTCTGTACTTCAGGACCTTCATGCGTCCCGTTCTTTTTGTTTTTTCTTTCTGCATATCCTTGATGTCGCTTTTCTAGAAATATGCTATAGAGATCGTATTTATAAAACATAGAGTATTTATTTTGTGGATGGGAATGCATGTTGTAGCATATTTCTAGTGTAGGAATAGTTGATTATTTGTGGCTTGTACGTGAGTTTTGATCTTTGAGAATGAAACGATTCTCAACAGGGGTCGCAAAATTTGACAAGACTCAACACAAAAGTAAGAGGCATATGTGGAAGGTTTTCGTCATGAACAATCATATATGGCCTTGGTAGGTATTTGAATGTCATTCAAGGAACATGCTATTTGAATTTTTTGATTTGTGAAATAAATCCCAAGTACTTTGCAATGAAAGAGCAAGATTCATGTCATCCTGCTATATCTCATTCGTCAATTACTTAGATGCAATGGGTTCCCTACTGATAAGTGTTCACAAGTTATTCGGAATATTAGCAAGGAATAAAAAGTATGCAGACTTTTTTTTATCATAGGAAGACATGGAGATGGAGAATATTTCTTTTTTAATTTATTTTATCATTTATTCCATTTTAAAGCTTCGTTATTAAAGTATGGAGCGGGAGAGTGAGAGTTGCACAAATCGAATTTTGAATTTGTCCATCTTTTTGTGCAACCGAGTCGGAGGTGAGTTGTTTGAGCGTCTCTCCTCCACCACACTTGTTTTTGTACCTGACTTATTTATAAATTAAAGAAAACACAAAAACAAGTGTAGACAACAATTCTACGAATAACCTTTATTGAATCTGTGATGTATTTATGTAGAGTTAGGAAATTTGTTTAAAGCAATTAATTTTATTACATCTATCTTTTCTTTGGGATTATATGAAAGCTCTAAGAAAACTTTTAATCGTTGACCGTGTACCTTAAAAATATTACCTTCGTCATCTTGAATTGTGATCGCGCCATGTGATGACGTGTTGTTGACGGTGTACGGTCCTTTCTATTTGCTTCGGAGTTTTCCTTCACCAAATAGCTTTACTTTGGAGTTGAATAGTAGTACCAATGTTTTCCTAAACGCTAAACGGTAAACAGTCGGTCACCCTTCGTTTAGCGTTTAGACCGTTTAAACGGTGTTTAAACAAAGTTAAACGACCTAAACGGTTTTGTACAATAACAATAAAATATACATATTTATGTAGGTAAAAATAAAATTTGCTAGAACCCATACATACTTACACATGTAAAAATCAAATATTCTACCAAATAATCTTGTTGGAAGAAATCTAAATCCCACAACACTTCATATAATTACAATGTTAATTAGTTTCATGTTGATTGTGATAGACATAGTCCTTTAATTCACTTAATTATGAATTAAATGGTTGTTTAGCTCATTTAATCACGTTTAATCTGATTTTGTTTAGACCGTTTAGACAGGATTGAACAGTTTAAACGGGTTTAAACGGTCCAGACGTTTAATTCACCGTTTAGGGCATAAACAACACGATTGACTTCTGTTTAACGTTTAAACAGTGTTTAAACGGACTAAACGGTCGTTTAGGCGAACAGTGAGTAGTACCTTATCTCCTTCCTTGAACTCTTTTTGCTTGATTCGGTGATCGTGGCATCTTTTGGTTCTTTTTTTTATAAAGCTTGGCACTGTGGTAGGCCTTCTCCCTCCATTCTTCTAGCTCGGCGATTTGCTTTTGTCTATTTCTGCTGGCTAGTAGTTACATCCATGTTCCAGCTCTTTATTGCCCAGTGAGCTCTATGCTCTAGCTCGACTGGTAAGTGGAAACTTTTTCATAAATGAGCTGGTATGGTGACATGTCGATAGGGGTTTTGTAAGCTGTCATGTATGCCCAAAGTGCATCAGACAGCTTGTCCTTCCAGCCTTTCTCCATCTCATTGACCATTTTCTGTAGGATGTTTTTATCTGTTTGTTCGCTGTCTGACCGCTTGTTTGAGGATGATAAGGTGTAGCTATGCTGTGACTTGATCCATGCTCCTTCAGGAAGTTTCAGAAGGTCTTATCAATGAAATGAGACCCTCCATCACTTATGACCATCTTGGGTGTTTCGAAGCAAGGGAAGATCACTTCATGGAATATCCTTCGAGCATGCTTGGCATCAGCAGCTCTGCACGGTAAGGCCTCCAACCATTTAGATACATAGTCAACGGCTAACAGGATGTACTCGCTGTCATGGGATTTTAGGAATGGTCCCATGAAGTGAATGCCCCAAACATCAAATATCTCTATTTGAAGGTTGTAATGTAGGAGCATTACGTTGCGAGCGGTGATGCTCCCATGCAACTGGCATTTCCAACACCTTCGGATGAAATCTTTGGTGTCTTCATACATTGTAGGCCAGAAGAACCCGCACTGCTAGATTTTAGCTTGTGTGCGGAATACTTCATAATGGCCCTCGTATAGTACTGCATGGCATTTTCAATGATTTGCATCTCTTCTGCCGTTGGTACGCACATCCTCAATAGCCCGTCAGAACACATCCTGTACAGGTATGGGTCATCCCAAAGGTGACATCTGCTTTCAACTTGCAGTTTTTTCTTGTTCTCCCCCGGTGGTACGTATCCTGTGACCATGAAGTTCACTATGTTCGCGTATCACGGGTTGGAGTCTGTCACCTTCAGTTGCATGTTGTCGTGTAGGAAGTCGTTTTTTAGTAGATCCTGCATGTTAGTGACTTGTATATGCGACAAATGATCCGCAACAGTATTTTCTACTCCTTTTTATCTTTTATTTTAAGGTCAAATTCTTGGAGTAGAAGTACCCATCTTATTAATCTAGGTTTACCGTCTTTCTTAGTGAGCAAGTATTTTAATGCAGCATGATCAATGTAAATAATAACTTTTGCTCCTACTAAGTAAGACCTAAACTTATCTATAGCAAAAACAACTACTAACAGCTCTTTTTCGGTGGTGGCATAGTTAAGTTATGCTCCAGCTAGTGTTTTGCTAGCGTAAGCGATCGCGTGATGCTTCTTATCTTTGGTTTGGCCAAGGACCGCACCAACAACATAGTCACTAGCATCACACATGATCTAAAATGACAGTGACTGTTGGTAGTCCTTAACTCATATTTTCAACCACCAACTGATGTATAAAATCTGCTAAAATAAACATCAAACCTAGAATTAGGACTTATAACTAATCAGTTCCATGAGTTTTGGTGTTTACATATTTTGAAGGGCACTTGTTTGAATAACAAGGACAACACACCCAAAATGTGCGATAAGATAAGGGGCAACATCACTCATCATGAGCCCAAGGGGAGAAAGCTCACTTACTAGGAAAATTAGGGCCTAGTCACATGGAGTAAAAAGGGCCAAAACCGAAGCAAACCACCTCCAAATTATGTTAACATTCATAGGCCCACTCAAGAAGCCCAAAGGAGGTCACCCATCGAAAATGGGCCAATTTGGATACAAAAAGGGACCGGCCGCTCCCAGGGATTGGCCACTCCCCTACTGGCTCCTTTCGGCCCCATCTTTCGTAGGCTGCTTCCTATCGCCTCTCCAACGTCGGTTGCATGGTGTTTCGCTAAAGACTTGCATGTAGAATGGTGGTTTGCTCAAGATAGGAAGGCATGCAAGGAAGCACAACTCTAGTCCATCTCCACCATCCAATCCTATGACTGTTTGATCCAAGGGCTGTGGTGAAGAGGCACACGGATCGCTGGCATGGCACGTTGAGTGGCCGCCACTCCTCCTCTCAACCTATAATACCCCCTCACTCCCTCTCATTCAAGACAACAACACACAAGGCAAAAAGCACACCTCACTTGAGTTAGAGCAACACTCTAAAGGGATTAGGCCCTAGTAGCTAGCTAGAGTTGTAAGGGAGAGATGTGAGGAAGAGTTCGGGGAAGCACCAGGTTTGTTGGTGTCTCCCTGCCATGTACCTCGACAAGCATTTGTACTTCAATGGGTTTTCCCGCTAAGTGAGTGTTTATGGTTCTTTTGGTTATAAGGTCTCTTGTTTAGTTAAGATTTACTCTTACCTGTTTATGGGTTCATGGTCCATCCCCATGGCGGATGCTCTAGTAGAAGGGTCCTGATAAAGACGAATAACCCTTGCTAGCACACTAGAGTAGTAGTCGATAGCGTAGACATGATGTCTAGGCTAGATGCTACCTTCGTTTGCTTCGTTCCCCACGGTTGACGGGTAGACGACAGGTGGTGACAGCCCTGTCCGTCCCTCGTATTCCCCCACATCCGGGTTCGACGCCGGCTATAGGCCGGCAACGCTTGGCAGACCAGGTGTTCTCCGGTGCCCAAAGTAAGCAAGTAGAAGTAGAGTTTATCTATCCATAGACTCTAGGATCATAGGAATCCACCTCAACCTTTACCAACTCTACCCTTGTGTTGTCCTTGGACGAACTGGCTAGAAGAGTACCTCCATTCCCTATGGAAAGTATGGTACCCTAAATACTTTCGGGTGAAATGCTACAACAATAATTCCATGTGCTTGTGGATCATTTTTGTTTGCGTTAAGAAATACCAACAACGACCAATCGGGAGGTTGGATGATTGGTGCTGAGATGAGTGCTTTCTTGAGGGTATGCAAAGCATTTAAGCACTCATCGGTGAACTCAAAGGTGCATCCTTAGCTAATAAGTTCATAAGGGGTCTAGAGATGTGCGAGAAGTCTTTGATAAAATGTCTGTAGAACCCCGCATGACCTAGGAAGCTATGGATTCCTTTCATGTTCACAGGGGGTGGTAGTTGCTCGATAACCTCAATCTTAGCTTTGTCTATCTCGATCCCCCTTTCAGACACAAGGTTTCCAAGGACGATGCCTTCTCGGACCATGAAATGGAACTTTTCGCAATTAAGTAGCAGGTCCTTTTTTGGCATTGTTGCAAGACTTTGTCTAAATTCTCAAGACAATGATCGAAAGTTTTTCCATAGATCGAAAAATCATCCATAAAAACTTCCATGATTTCTTCAATCATGTCTGAGAAAATAGACATTATACACCGTTGGAATGATGCGGGTGCATTGCACAACCCAAACGACATTCGTCTGTATGCATATGTTCCATACGAGCAAGTGAATATGGTCTTGCTTTGATCATCGGGGTGGATGAGAATATGATGATACCTCGAATACCCATCAAGGAAATAGAAGAAAGAATGTTTCGCCAACCGCTCCAACATTTCATCAATGAAGGGCAGTGGGAAGTAGTCTTTCTTTGTAGCTGAGTTGAGTTTTTGGTAATCTATACACATTCTCCACCCTGTGACGGTTCGTTGTGGGATCAATTCATTTTTATTATTTTCAATGACCATTGTTCCTCCTTTCTTTGGTACCACTTGGACAGGACTAACCCAATCGCTATGTGGTATGGGATAAATAATCCTAGCATGAAGAAGTTTGAGGACTTCCTTCTTCATGACTTCCCTCATTGCATTATTCAGCCTTCGCTGAGGTTCTCTAGACGGTGTACTAGAGGGATCGATTGGAATGCGATGGGTGAAAGTGTTGGACTTATCCCCTTTAGATCCTAAAGGGAATACCCGAAAACAAACCTATGTTTCTCAAGAATAGCGATGAGTTTGGTTGTCTCCTCATCAGTAAGCTTGTCACTTATGATTATAGGAGTTTTGGTGTCGCCATTAAGAAAAGCATAGCGTTGGCCAGCGGGTAGGGGTTTAAGTTCAACTAGAGGTTGTGCCGGTACTTCCTCCTTGGGAAGGTTTATGGTCTCACCTAAGGTCTTGGTTAGTTCCAGGGTGTAAAGTTTTGGGGTATCACATCAGATGTTTCATGGGATATCGAGTGTTCGGATACTAATAAAAAACTAATTACAAAACTCACCTGTAAACTATGAGACAAATTTATTAAGACTAATTAATCCGTGATTAGTATATGTTTACTATAGCATGATATTGTCTAATCACTGACTAATTAGGTTCAAAAAATTCGTCCTACAAAATATACGCAATCTGTGCAATTAGTTATTTTTTAGTCTACATTTAATACTCCATACATGTGTCCAAACATCCGATGTGATAGGGTGTAAAGTTTAAGGGGAGGAACTAAACAAGGCCTAAGCATCCTTCTCTTCAATGAAGAGTTTGGCATCTTTTTCTAAGGCCGACTCGAGAGATTCAAAGGGCGAAACCGACATGACCTCCTCGGGCAGTTGTGGATAGGGGAGAGATTCTGCCACTGAGTTTTTGGCTCGAGTGATAGGAATGGAAAAATGTCTCTCCCCAGCTTTATGTCTAGGTCGCCTGATATGGGTGGCTCTATGAAGAGTTTTCTAGGGGATGCCCTATCATGAGGTCGAATCTTGGATGTCAAAGACATAGAAATCAAAGACCATTTTGACATTATCATGATGCACTGTTATGTTGTGCAGGATCCCACGTCCTTCTAGGTTGGAGCGTGGGGCAACCCTAAGAGACTTGTTTGTCGGAGCAAGGGGTTCAACACCTAAGTAGGTATGCGCGAAAGATGTGGACATGAGATTTGCTCCGGCAGTAGGATTGTAAAGCACGTCCACTGTGGTTCTATAGATTTGGCATTGGATGGTTAAAGAAGGGGTGTGAATATGAATTTCTTCAGAAGAAAGCTCCGCTTCTTCTGCCCATTCGCTGCTCAGGATAGAAGTCAACTCCCTAATGGATTCCCTAAGAAACTTTGTCTAGGTGGTCAGGGGTGTGATAGGAACTGGTGGTCTCTTTTAGTATGAGTATTTCGAGGTATTTCCAAAATCTTCACGAAATTCATCCTCAAAAAATAGAAATTCCGAAGGTTGGAAACCTTTCCTTGGAGTTTTTGGTTTGCGTGAGGGTCTCTGAGTGGGAGCTATGGGTTCGGACTCAGTCGAAGAGAGTTCCTCATGGCTTGATCCGGGTTCTACTCGGGGGGGTTCCAGGGGAGGAGTGTTCTCTAGAATGCGGTCTAGTAATGCTTCTCTTTCCGCTATGTTTTATGGTTGAACGAACCTCCGGCAATGATATCAAGCTATAGGGCAGATTCCTTGCTAAGACCTAACCAAAAATGCTATAATAGCACATGGTTTCATATAGACAAGTCTAGGCCAGGGTATGCTAGGAGTGAAAATCTAGCTCAGGCTGCACCTATGGTTTACTTCTTTTTTGTTGAAAATTGAGAATCTCCTGTCATAGGGAAGTGATTCGAGATATAGGGAAGAATACGAGACATAATCTGTTCCTCAATTCTTCCCAATCTCTTTTTACTTTCCCTACATTATAGGCATACCATTATTTTGCCCTCTCATCAAGAGAGAAGGGAAACAACTTCCACCGAAGAGTTTCATGTGACATGCCTGAAATGGTCAGACATGCATAGAGCTGCTCAAATTCTCGTAGGTGATGATATGGGTTTTCATGATCTAACCCTAAGAAGGTTTTTCCCGAACCATGGCTATATAGCCAGGGCAAAGTTCATAACTTGAAGATGTGATTGGCTTCGAGGATTGTGGTGGCTCTAAGAACTCACCCTTAGGAATAGAAAGTTGATGAATTGTTTTGTGCTCCATTGGAAAAGAATAAAAAGAAAAGAAAGGTAAAAACAAAAGGGTACACAAGCGAACTAGATTTGGAGATAATTATGACAACCGTCCCCGGCAACAGCACCAGAAATGCTTGTTGGTATTTCTTAGTGTTAGCGAAAGAATCCGCAAGCGTACGGATATACCGTCATAGCACTTCACCCGAAAGTATTCAGGGTATCGTATTTTCCCAAAGGAACGGATGTGTAAAGTCTCTTAGTTAGTTTGCCCAACATAACAAGAAGAATGATAGCTTGGGTAGTGAGGTTTTTCTAAGGATATAGTCCCTAAGTTAAGATAGCTTTGCCACTACAGACTTACTTCGGGCACTGGATAACACTTGGTCTACCAAGCGTTGTCAGCCTACAGCTCTACGCCGTATCCGAACGTGGGGGATTTCGAAAGGCAGACAGGGCTGTCACCACCTACCGCCTACCCCTCAACCGGAGGATACGAGGCAAATGAAGGTAGCCTCAAGCCTAGACACCACGTCTATGCTATCAACTACTACTCTAGCGCGCATGCAAGGGTTATCCGTCTTTATCAGGGCCCTTCTACTAGAGTATCCGTCACGAGGACAGACGTCGAACCTGCAAGAATATAGTGAGCAAAGATAACTTTTCTTAACAACTCAACACCAAAGATAAACATGAACCTTATACTCCAAGCAGTACTTGGTTCATTGAGGTAAAAATGTAGAGGGAGCCGACAACCCCAGCACTCCATCTACTCGATGTACTAGGGTCGCCAAGTGTAAGGTCCTAGATGGCTAGAGGGGGTGAATAGCCTATAAAAAATTCTACAAATACCACTAAGCAAACTTGTTAGAACAACAAACGGCGTAATGCGAGTTTTGCTTAGCCAAAGGTTGTGATGCAAGCCTCCTATCCACAAGTCTAGTATATTATGATCTCTAGTTCACACAAGAGCTATGTCACTAATCTTATACTAGAGAACAAGCTAAACAAAACTACTAGCAAAGCTACCACTAGAGCTACACAAGATAAACTAATAAAAGTAAGTGCAAGAGAGGATTATGATTCTTATACCGACGGTGGAGTGAAGATGTTGCCAATCACCAAGATGATATACAATCAATCAATATTGACAACAACACAATATGAAGACCAATCACCGGGAGACAAGAGACACAATATTTTTGTTCACCCGGTGTTCACTTGTGCACCGACAAGCTACGTCACCGGTTGTGTCGACCAACACTTAGATGGTTCCTCGGTGTGACCCTCAAGTCACTTGCCCCTCAAGGCACGCCCCGCAAGGCACCGCAAGACACCACTCTCAAGTGAGGTAACTCAATGACACGCGGATTCCACTAGAGTTGCTTTTGGCGTCCCGCCGAGGAAAGCATAAGAACCTCTCACAATCAACCGGAGGTGGCCAAGAACAATCACCTTCTCTTGCCAACGCCTCCAACAATCTCCAAGCCGGTTAGGAGCAGTACTCTCCAAGAGTAACAAGAAATCCACCGGCTAAACCACCCACAAGTGCCACTAGATGCCCTCAAGCTATGTAATGCACTTTGGGATCACTCAATCTAACTTTTGATTTGCAATCAAGCAAGAGAGATGAGTGGGAGGAGTAGCTCTAGCTCAAAGGATGCACAAGAGTGTTAGAAATGCCAAGAGCCTCCCCAAGGGCCGGCCAACAAGTATTTATAAGCATCCCAAACAAATAGAGCTGTTGCAACTCCACTGACCGTTTTTTTCGGGACGACCGGACGCGCCGGTCGGAACTGACCGGACGCGCTCAACCGCGTCCGGTCACCCTGCGACGTCCATGTGTCCTCCGATTTCAAATACGACCGTTAGATCCTCCAACGGTCACTACGCGCCAACGGTCAAACGCGATGACCGGACGCGCCGCTCAACCGACCGGACGCGCCGGTCGCACAGTACCGCGCGCCCGCGAAGCAACGACCGGACGCGCTCCTCGCAACGACCGGACGCGACAGTGCCAGCGTCCGGTCGGAGTCCAGTAAGCTCCCTTGACGACCGGACGCGTCCGATCGTGTGTGACCGGACGCGTACCGCGTCCGATCGTCCTTGTGAACCGCTGTTCGCCTGACCGGACGCGCCGGTCCCGCGAGTCACCGGACGCGCCGGTGGCAAACCCTAGCTCGCGCGCCTGACCCCGACGCTGTACTGACCGGACGCGTCCGGTGCAGCGTCCGGTCGCCTCTGTGACCGTGTTCGCCTCCGTTTCTTTTCCGACTTCCGACGTAGTGGAAAATAGGCATTTTATTTCTCCGAAAACGCCTGAATCCCGCGCTCGCACGCTCGGCGGGAGGGAGAGAGGAACCCAAACCCCTCTCTACCCGCAAACCACAGCGCGACCAACGCCACCTTTGCAAATGTGCCAACACCAACAAGTGTACATCTCCATGTGCTTGTGTGTTAGCTTTTTCTCAATCATTTTCAAAGGTTTTCCAGTTAGCTCACTAGGCCCTACATGCAATGCACTTCATGAATTCACCTAGTGGCACCCGTGTGTCGAATAACCGATAAGACTTCCCCTCTTAATAGTTCGGCTATCGATCCTAAACCACTCACACCCTCTATGGTGTCTTGAGTGTAAAACAAAATAGCCCTATGGTTATACCTTTGCCTTGAGCCCATTTTGTATCACCAAAAGATATGATCCATTTCATATCATCATATGACCGTCTTGATCCATCGACCTTGACTTCACTTGCTCTTCACCGTTGCATCGGTCCATCGACGCCAAGTCTTGCTCAAGCTTCACCATTGCATGGTCCTTCGCTTCGAAGCCTCGACTAGCCCTTCTCCTTCACAACCGGTCCATCGAGCCAAGCATCATCTTGGTCTTCACCATCTTGGTCATATGAGTCAATGTCATGTCTCATATTCAATGACCACCTTTATCTAAATCATCCACTTAGATACAAAGGTTAGTCCTAGGTTTCATCAATTAGCCAAAACCAAACTAGGGACTCTCAATCTCCCCCTTTTTGGTAATTGATGACAACCCTCACAAAGATGATTTTGATAATAAAAGTTTTGAACTTGTCATACTTGTCCAATCATTTTGCTCATGAGTAAAGTTTGGACAATTATCACAAGCTCGGTTTTGGTAGCATTAGCTCCCCCTACATATGTGCATAGAGTTTGGATTGAAAGCTTTGCACATATGCATGGATAGAAGTGTTGGGAGAGTAATTCTACCAAAATGATGCTAAGGTGTAAGAAATGGACCTTTGAAGCGTGATACCAATCGGAGTTGCCTTTTACACCATCCTTAGCATCACGAAGTAACTAGACATCCAACAAAACTCAAGAACCCCGTGAGATCAACATTATATGTAAAGGTTCTTAGACCACTTGTAAAAAACCTTAGGCAAGTCTAGATACCACATGTAAAACTATTCCTATGCATGCTAGTAGATCATTTCATCATCCAAGTTCTATACTAGCATTGCACCACACAAGCATGTATATTGAATTTAAATACATGTGCAATGAGCAAGTCATATGAAAATGCACAAACAAATGCAACAACTTTATTTATGAGCTTGCTCCCCCTACTTGTGTGCATCAAAAATTTTATTTACCCCTTTATCACCTTTATCATGTTGTTTATCCCCTTTATCATGTTGAATCATCTTTTTCTCTCCCCCTTTGTCAACAACTTACCCAAAAATGGGATCAAATTGTGGAGAGAAGAACAATGTTTGATGGAGTAGGTTAAAATTTATCAAATTTGGTTCAACCTAGAACATTCGCCAAAGATATTTAATTCGATTTGAACCAAAGACAAGCTTCTTCACACCTCATAATAAAGGTTATCTTGCCTATGTTGAATTAAACACTTATAGCAAATCTTCTAAATTCAACACTAGGTGTGCAAGCTCACAAACATGTCATATGCCACCACTAGATCAAAACAAATATAGAGGCAATAGTGGTAACATATATCCATCAAATTCATTTGATTTATCATGAATGCTCATACATACCACTTATTATGTCTACATGCTCTAGCAAGTCCTTAGCATAGGATGAATGACATGTCAATCAACTTTACCTTGCAATGTCGAAGGAGAGGCATGTCAATAAGTGAGTGGGGTGCATTCAACTCATGTTTGAGAAATCAAGAATATTCAATTCATTCCTTAGCTTGTAAAACCTCTTTTCATCAAGTGGCTTAGTTAGAATATCGGCAAGTTGATCATTGGTGCCAACACTTTCAATGGCAATATCTCCCTTTTGTTGATGATCTCTAATGAAATGATGTCTTATGTCAATATGCTTTGTTCTTCCATGTTGAACGGGGTTTTGTATCATCTTGATTGCACTCTCATTATCACATAGCAATGGCACATTCTTGAAGTTGAGGCCATAATCCTTCAATGTTGATTTCATCCATAGCAATTGTGCCAACAACTCCCCGCACTCACATATTCGGCTTCGGCGGTAGAGATTGCCACACTATTTTGTTTCTTTGAGGACCATGACACAAGTGATCTTCCAAGTAATTGACATGTGCCACTTGTGCTCTTTCTATTGATCTTGCAACCCCCATAGTCGGAGTCCGAATATCCAATCAATTCAAACTTTGACCCCTTGGGATACCATAGTCCAACATCTCTTGTTTGCTTCAAGTACCTCAATATTCTCTTTGCGGCCGTGAGATGACTTTCTCTAGGTGAGGCTTGATATCTAGCACACATGCAAACACTAAACATGACATCCGGCCTTGATGCGGTGACATAGAGTAGACTTCCAATCAAGGACCGATATTCCTTTTGATTCACCATTTTGCCATCAAGATCACTATCCAAATTTCCATTTGTACTCATTAGAGTTGAAATTGGCTTTGCATCTTGCATTCCAAACTTCTTCAACATGTCCCTTATGTATTTCCCTTGACTCACAAATGTCCCATTCTTCAATTGCTTTACTTGGAGACCAAGGAAGTAGCTAAGTTCACCAATCATAGACATTTCAAACTCTTTGGCCATCATAGCACCAAATTCTTCACAATAAGCTTGATCAGTTGATCCAAAGATGATGTCATCAACATATATTTGCACTATGAATAGATCATTCCCAATCTTCTTGGTGAATAGAGTTGTATCAACCTTGCCCATCTTGAATCCCTTAGAGAGAAGGAAATCCCTTAGCCTCTCATACCATGCTCTAGGTGCTTGCTTTAAGCCATATAAAGCCTTCTTCAACTTGTACACATGGTTGGGTTTCTTGTCATCTTCAAATCCGGGCGGTTGCTCAACGAAGACTAACTCATTGATAATTCCATTGAGAAATGCACTTTTGACATCCATTTGATATAGTTTGATGTTGTGTGCACAAGCATAAGCCAATAGAATCCTTATTGCCTCCAATCTTGCCACGGGAGCATATGTCTCATCATAGTCAAGACCTTCAACTTGAGTGTAACCTTGAGCAACTAGTATTGCTTTGTTTCTCACTACAATGCCATCTTGATCTTGCTTGTTTTTGAACACCCACTTGGTTCCAATCACATTGTAGTCATTTGGTCTTTCTACCAACTCCCAAACATCATTTCTTGTGAAATTGTTAAGCTCTTCTTGCATAGCCATGATCCAATCGGCATCTCTCAAAGCTTCTTCTATCTTCTTTGGCTCTATGGTTGACACAAATGATGCATGCTCACAAAACATAGCCAATCTTGATCTTGTTTGCACACCACTTCTAATATCACCAATAACACTATCAATGGGGTGATCTCTTGCAACATGTTGTGGTTGGAGTACTTGCACTTGATTGCTTGAGCTTGGTTGATCACTTGATGTATCTTGATGAGATGTACTAGCACCAAGATCTTGCACTTGAGAGTCACTAGCTAGCTTGAATGGAGAGTTTAGCACTTGATCTTTATCATCATCTTGAATATCAATTACTTGCTTTGCTCTAATGTCCCCAATGTCCATGTTCTTCATTGCTTCCACTAATTGAGTTCCACCAACATCATCTAGATTCTCTTCTTCATCTTGTGACCCATTGGTTTCATCAAATTGCACATCATGGACTTCTTCTAGAATGCCACTTGAGTTGTTCCAAACTCTACAAGCTTTGCTTGTAGTTGAATAACCAAGTAGGAACCCCTCATCACATCTCTTGTCAAACTTCCCCAATCTAGTGCCTTTCTTCAAGATATAGCATTTGCAACCAAAAACCCTAAAATAAGAAATATTGGGCTTTCTTCCATGAAGTAGCTCATATGGGGTCTTCTCTAGCAATGGATGACAATATAGTCTATTGATGTAGTAGCAAGCGGTATTGATTGCTTCATCCCAAAATGATTGACTCACATTGTACTCATGAAGCATTGATCTAGCCATATCAAGCAATATTCTATTCTTCCTCTCAACTAGGCCATTTGATTGTGGAGTGTATTTGGCCGAGAATTGATGTCCAATACCATAATGATCACAAAGTTCTTCAATTCTTGTATTCTTGAACTCACTTCCATTGTCACTTCTCACTTTCTTGATTCTAATCTCAAACTCATTGTGAACTCTAGTGAGAAATGTCTTGAAGGTGTCAAACACTTCACTTTTGTCACTAAGAAAGAATACCCATGTGAATCTTGTGAAGTCATCCACTATGACAAAGCCATACTTGTTGCCGCCTATGCTTGTATATGTTGTTGGTCCGAATAGATCCATGTGCAACAACTCAAATGCTTTGCATGTGCTCATTGTACTCTTCTTTGGATGTGAGCTTCCAACTTGCTTCCCGGCTTGACATGCACTACAAAGCTTATTCTTCTCAAATTCAACATCTTTCAAACCATTGACAAGATTGTGAGTTGTAAGCTTCTTCAATTGTTTCATGCCAACATGACCAAGCCTTCTATGCCAAAGCCAACCCATGCTTGATTTGGAGACTAAGCAAGTTGTCAACGAAGTTTCTCTAGCATTGAAGTCAACTAGGTAGAGATTCTCATATCTAAAGCCCTTGAATGCCACATTTGAACCATCCACACTAATAACTTCCACATCATCAACCCCAAAGATGCACTTGTAGCCTAGATCACATATTTGTGCCACGGATAGAAGATTGAAATACAAGCTTTCAACTAGCAACACATTGGAGATACTCATGTCATTTGATATTGCAATCTTGCCCAAACCAATAACCTTGCCTTTCTTATTATTGCCAAATGTGATAGAATCTACACCACTATCATTGTTATTGATTGAGTCAAACATTCTTGATGTACCGGTCATGTGTTGAGTGCACCCACTATCAATAATCCAATGCCTTCCTCCGGCTTTGTAATTGACCTACAAGCAAATCAATAAAGTTTAGGTACCCATTTTTGCTTGGGTCCTTGTAGGTTAGTAACTAAGCTCTTTGGTACCCAAATAGCCTTCTTCTTTGGGCCCACAATTGGTGTACCAACAAACTTAGCTTGCACACCCTTCACACCCTTGGTAAGCACATAGCAAGAATCAAAAGATATAGCATTAACAAGGTTCTTGCTTTGGTTCTTTTTATTGCAATTATGCTCTAGGTGCCCAACTTGCTTGCATCTATTGCAAAACCGACCATTGCCCTTCACAAAGCTAGGCTTTGGAGTTGCAAAGGCCGACTTGCCTTTCTTGGGGGTGTAGCCCAATCCCTCTTTGTTAAGAGAGAACCTTTGGCTACCCAAGCACTTAAGCAAGCGGGCCTCACCACCATAGGCCTTGCCTAGGGCGTGAGTGAGCTCATCCACCTCTCTCTTGAGAGTCTCATTCTCAACCATTAGTGAGGCATCACAAGTGAAACCATCACTAGTAGTGGAGGTAGAGTTGGTGGTGGTGGATGAAGAGCTACAAGAAGGGTTATCATTTGACATGATGATAGGTTCATTAAAGGATTCATCAATTATATCACATGTAACACCTATATCACATGATACAACAACCTCCTTCTTTGCTTGTTGCTCAAGTAGCAATGAGTGAGCTTTTTCAAGCTTGGAATGAGCCTTATCAAGATCCTCATGGTCTTCCACTAGACTCTCATGAGTGGTCTTAAGCTCACTAAGGACTTTCTCAAGTATTGCTACTTTCATTGAAAGCTTCTTACACTCTTTGTCCTTGGCAATGGCTATGTCTCTAGTTTGTTGCATCAAGTCATATAGTTGTTCTTTAGTTGGTTCATCATCATCATTTTCATTATCATTATCACTATCACGAGCATATTCCATTTCACTTTCATCATCACTCTCATCATATAATACCTTAGCTTCTTTAGCCATGAAGCATGAAGAGGATGAATCAAATAGTGATGGCTTCTTGTTGATAGCAATGGAAGCAAAAGCCTTGTTGGATGATTCTTCTTCTTCTTCATTATCTTCACTTTCCCAAGTGATCACATAGGCACCATTTTTGCCTTTCTTGAATGTCATCTTGGCCTCTCTCTTCTTCTTCTTCTCAAACTTGTCCTTTTTGTTCTTCTTCTTATCATAAGGACATTCCGCTTGAAGGTGCTCGGTGCTATCACAATTGAAGCACTTTCTTTGTTGCTCATTTCTTTTGAAGTTGTCATTTTTCTTCTTAAAGCCTCTTCTCTTGATGAACATGTGACCCATCTTCTTGACTACAAGAGCAAGTGCCTCATCATCAATTTCAAATTCCCCATCTTCATTGTTGTCTTCTTCTTCTTCAATGATGATGGCTTTGCCCTTGGAGGAGGTGGCATTAAATGCTACGGTCTTCTTTTTCTTCTCATCTTCCACCTTCTCCTTATCATCAACATCTTGATCATATTTGTCATAGGTCAATACTTCACCAAGCAAATCATTTGGCTTCATTGCTTCAAGCCCATCTCTTTGCAACATCATGATCAACATCTTGAATCTTCTAGGTAAGCTCAATAAGAACTTGTGACAAAAATCTTGATCTTGAGTCTTGTGCCCTAAGCTCTTGAGATCATTGACTATCACTTGCAATCTATGAAACATTTCAATGATTGTTTCATCATCCTTTTTCTTAAAGTTCTCAAACTCACTCTTGAGCCCATACAGCTTGGAACTCTTCACAACCTTAGTGCCTTCATATGTCTCACTCAACCTTGTCCATACTTCACTAGCCAATTCCAAATCCTTGATGCCCTCAAATACTTTTGTGTCAATACCATTGTAAAGTGTATTGAGAGCCATTCTATTGCATGTTCTATTTGCTCTATCTTCATCGGTGAGATGATCGGGATCAATGATAGCAAAATCATTCTCGGTGACTTGCAAAACTCTCTCATGAATAGAACCAAGGTACATTGTCATTTTTCTCTTCCAATGAGCAAAAGAACTAACACCATCAAAGAACGGTGGCTTGCCCCCAACATGATTGAACACAATTTGAGCCATTTTTCACACCGAAGGATGTTAAGCCTTGATTAAAACGGTGACCACTACTCCGATACCACTTGTAAGGTCCTAGATGGCTAGAGGGGGGGTGAATAGCCTATAAAAAAATTCTACAAATACCACTAAGCAAACTTGTTAGAACAACAAACGGCGTAATGCGAGTTATGCTTAGCCAAAGGTTGTGATGCAAGCCTCCTATCCACAAGTCTAGTATATTATGATCTCTAGTTCACACAAGAGCTATGTCACTAATCTTATACTAAAGAACAAGCTAAACAAAACTACTAGCAAAGCTACCACTAGAGCTACACAAGATAAACTAATAAAAGTAAGTGCAAGAGAGGATTATGATTCTTATACCGACGGTGGAGTGAAGATGTTGCCAATCACCAAGATGATATACAATCAATCAATATTGACAACAACACAATATGAAGACCAATCACCGGGAGACAAGAGACACAATATTTTTGTTCACCCGGTGTTCACTTGTGCACCGACAAGCTACGTCACCGGTTGTGTCGACCAACACTTAGATGGTTCCTCGGTGTGACCCTCAAGTCACTTGCCCCTCAAGGCACGCCCCGCAAGGCACCGCAAGACACCACTCTCAAGTGAGGTAACTCAATGACACGCGGATTCCACTAGAGTTGCTTTTGGCGTCCCGCCGAGGAAAGCACAAGAACCTCTCACAATCAACCGGAGGTGGCCAAGAACAATCACCTTCTCTTGCCAACGTCTCCAACAATCTCCAAGCCGGCTAGGAGCGGTACTCTCCAAGAGTAATAAGAAATCCACCGGCTAAACCACCCACAAGTGCCACTAGATGCCCTCAAGCTATGTAATGCACTTTGGGATCACTCAATCTCACTTTTGATTTGCAATCAAGCAAGAGAGATGAGTGGGAGGAGTAGCTCTAGCTCAAAGGATGCTAATTATGTACTATAAATATTAATGTTTCTTATATATATTTGGTCAAAGTTGAATAAATCTGATTTCTTTGAAAAATTAGAACAACAAACAAAAGGGACGGAGGCAGTATAACATATATCCAGTGTAATATCAACAAAGTCTTTACCGTTCTAGCTAGTACTACTAGCAAAGTTGCAGGCTGCAGGAAATGGTTCAGCTGATGGGGCCAAGAACGCGCAATGTTTGGGAGCAATCAATTTGCATCCGGTCCCAATTTACTCAAGCTAGCCACAAATAAATGGGCATTTTCCATATAAAATGTGGTATATAAAATACAACTTTGTTGGCTTGTTATTCTTTTACAAAATATCAAGTGCGAGCTATGAATCGAAGTTGTGGGGAAAGTGTGGATGCAGCACCCTTATTGTGTTTCTTTTTTTTACTCTGTTTACACTCAACAAAAAATTAGGCCGTCCATAGTCTAGTTTTTCTCCTATATCAATAAAATTTGCAGCAAAGTTTTTGTTGTCTACTTGTAAAAGTAAGTCATAAAACAAATCTATATATATATCCATATTATGGCCTACGAGATGAGAATGCATGTCACCTTCTAACTTGTGCTAAAGAGCTGGAGACGAGACGACCATATAGCATAGGAGCAGGGGTGGAACCAGCCTAACCTAATTTTCGGACTACCCTAGATTTTACCAAAATTATTATTACTTGTTAGATTTAGAGTTCAAAAGTCTAACATTCTTAAGTATTTCAGTCTCAAACTAAGGGCCTGTTTGGATCCTTTCATCTTAATTTTAGAGCTCTAAACTTTAGAGCTAAAGCTCCAAACATGTGGTCTAAAGTTAGCTCTAAACTCTAGCCCACCTCATACTTAAGCTTTAGACCTTAAAAAATGATTTAAAGTGCTCTTAAGTTTTTAGAGCTCTAAACTTTAGAAGAGAGGATCCTAACAAGCTCTAAATCTCTCCTCTCGACTAGTGCTCAATTACGCTTGGTATCTGCTGGGTTCAAATTATATCTTAGATTAAATACCGTATTCATTATGAGATATTTTTGATAGGCATATGGTAGATTCAAATTCTCGGCCCGCCACTGCATAGGAGACGCGCAGCTCCTCCTTTGGTTGCGTCAGTCTGCAAGCTATAAGGCCAATCCACTATGGATGACGCTTCTATCACTTGGACTTGGTAGATTGATGGTTGCCAATTAATGCAAGCGTGTAGCCAATATGATATCCCGAGTGTCTCGGTCGTTTAGATCCTCTGGAACGAGCACCGGATCACCCGTGGCTCCGCCGTCCGGTTGCCCTCTCACACAACCTCGGCATACTACTAGTAGAGGAGAAAGTAACAGGTTAGTTGGTAGTAACTATAACTAACTAACCAACCAACCAACCAGCAGTGGTGGTCGCTGGAAAAATGTCAGTTCAAACTGCACATGAAATCGACGGATCAGAAGAAGAAGAAAGAATCGCTTCTTGTTCCGTTTGATTTGATGAAAGACGAGGAGGCAGCTAGCCAGGTAGCGGCCATGCCGGTGGTTCAACTCCCGGTCTGGATGAGGGCACACCAACTCAGCTGACGCCCGGGATTCCGACCGATTCCATTCCATTCTTCTCCGCTGTTTTGCTGTGCCCATCCACATCCATCGCGTCCGATCCGAATCCGACTCCCCTCTCCCTGTCCCTCTCCCTCTCCTCCGATCAGGCTTCAGGCCTTCTCTCTCGAACCTCAGTCAGAGACACCTGCTGCATCTGCATACTGTATGCCTTGCCTGCATTCATCAGAGACACCAGTCAACAAATGGTACAGTACAGTAGGGTGATGCTGGTGCTGCCTGCCTGCCTGCCTCTGCCTGGCCTGGGTAACACTAACAACAACAGGGTACGGTTCCTTCTTCTCCGTCTCGGGTCGCCATCACCATGTCGTGCCTTGATTCATTCAGCCGCGTATGCGTATATGTCGCCTCTACCTGTATGGGCGGGCAATGGCCAATTGGCCACAGCCCACAGGATATCCATCCACCCATCGCTTTTCCAAGGATCACCGGTGATACCAGCGTTATGGCATGTACTATAGTATAACCTGCAAACACACGAGTGACTTATGGTCAATACATTGTCTATTTCAATCTATTTAATTTAATGCTTATGTTATCCAAAAAAAAATCTATTTAATGCTTCCAAGCAATCATAATAAGTACGAATATGATTTCTATGAACCATTTTATTGTTTCTTGATATAAAACAGAGCAGACATAAATAATATGAACCTAACTACAATATTTTTAGAACCATCAGCACCAATAAGTTTAGTCTGAATTTTGTTCAGAGTTTTCAAAGTCTGAAATTATAAACCAAGAAAGATGACTTTTCCTCGGCTTTTCTTTGCAACCTCGTTTCTGGCCTGTCCCTTTGTTGGAAAAAGTCTACTTTTCCTCCCCCAACTCTCACCCAAGTCCGTTTTTGCTCCCTTAACTTCAAAACCGGACAAACCGCCTCCATCAACTTTTCAAACCGTGCATTTTACCTCCCTTGAGCGGTTTGAAGGCGGTTTGCTACAGTAACCGGTGGTATGCTACAGTACCGATTGTTTTGCTATAGTGTCCATGTTTTTGTCCTTTCCTTTTTTTATTTATTTCGGTTGAATATTTGAAAAATCATAGTAAATCACAGAAAAATCATAAAATGGAAAATTCAATTTTGTTGCACTCCACATAAGTAGATCTACATAGTAAATATATAATATAATTTGCTTTAGTACAAAGTTTTTGCTATGAAGGTTTTGTCTTTTTCTTTTTTACTTATTTGGCTGAATCTTTGAAAAATCATAGTAAATCACAGAAAAATCATAAAATAGAAAATCTAGTTTTGTTGGACTTCACATGAGTAGATCTAGATAGTAAACATATAATATGGTATGCTTTAGTCCAACAAAATAATTATAGAAGCTATAACTATGAATTGTTGCAATTAATTACAGAAAAACATAGATCTAAAGCTACAACAAAAAATTTGTACTAAAGTATACCATATTATATGTTCACTGTATAGATATGATCATGTGGAGTCTAACAAAATTAGATTTTCTATTTTATGATTTTTCTGTAATTTACTATGATTTTTTAAAGATTCAGCCGAAATAAATAAAAAAGAAAAAGGCAAAACCTTCATAGCAAAAAACTTTGTACTAAAGCATACCGTATTATATATTTACTGTGTAGATCTACTCATGTGGAGTGCAACAAAATTGGATTTTCCATTTTATGATTTTTCTGTGATTTATTATGATTTTTTAAAGATTCAGCCAAAATAAATAAAAAAAGACAAAAACACGGGCACTGTAGCAAACCACCATTTACTGTAGCATACCATCGTTTACTGTAGCAAAACCGCCTTCAAAACCGCTCGAGGGAGGTAAAATGCACGGTTTGAAAAGTTGAGAGGTGATTTATCCGGTTTTGAATTTAAGAGAGGAAAAACAGATTTTGGTGAGAGTTGGGTGAGGAAAAGTAGATTTTTTCCTACTATTTCCTCGGCTCCGAGCCCAGTTTGCTCACGGGCCATGTCCCTAAAAGCCCAAGCCCCGATCAACCGGCGGCCAGCACCTCCTCGGATCTGGAGTTCGAGTTGTTTCTGCCGCCATCCCGCGCGGCCGCGCCCTAGTTTTGCAACTGCATCGGCCAAGCTCGCGACCCGCCGACGTCGATCCCGTCCGTCAGCACCGCTTCTCCGCCAACGACCTGCAGCCGCGTTATTTGAGCCCAAGTCGTGCTGCCGCATACCGCCGGTGATTTTCTTAACTGAACCCCGACTGTTCTAACTCAGCTAGTTCAATTCTTTTCATATCAAGTTCATCTAGTGATATAGAGAGAAAATTGTAATTATAGGACACCAAATAATACGCTTCACAATTACAGGACTCCAAACGTCGTCTTCGTAACAATGACCCTCGAAACATTGACTTTTTGTTTTCTATGACATTTGGTCTATTTCATCTCCTTTTAATTCCTAATACATGTATTTATCTTCTAATATGACCTTTTTGCCCTTTTGCCCTTTACGCATCTTAGATCGACGTGCCCAGTCCTTCGTCTCCCTCCCGACGCCCAAACATCTGACGCCGCCGTTTCTCACGCCGCCGTGGCGGTCTGTGGCGGCGCACGTGGAGCTGAGTGCGTCGCTGGTGATTAGCCTGAGCATGAGCGTGTCGCTCTTCCTAGTCCACTTCGTCTTCTTCAATTTTCGGCGGGAGAACGTGGCGAAGCATGTGCCCACGCAGAACGGCAAGGCGCACTTCGACGCCGGTGACGAGCGCGCCAAGGAGTTCGCGGCCCTGCTCAAGTCCAACGACCCTGTCGGCTTCAACCTCGTCGACGTGCTCGCCTAGGGCTCGCTCGGCCACATCGTCTCCTACTACATCCTCGCCACCTCCAGCAACGGATACGACCCCAACTTCTTCTGAGCGCCGGCTGGCCGTGTTCTTGAGCTTGTATTCTACTCCGTGTGTGTGTTTGGCTCTGCGCCATGCATGTATCTGATGCTCAAAGATTGGTTAATTTGGACAAGTAGTGCAACTGCGCGTGTATAGTGCCGCATAAATTTGATCTTCCTCTATGTCTCTGTCTCCCTGTTTCAGTATATCATGCACAAAGCCAACGACAACCTATGATGTTGTGCCACTTCTTGACTTGTGAACAACACATACATCAGGTCATCAGCAGATCAGATGTCTGATACAGTATAAAATAAGTGAACATTGGCTAGGGGAAAAGAACAAGCAAAAATAGCATTTCCAGGATCCGGGGAAGGGGAACCAAAGAGTAGTCATATGAAATAAAGTATGAGTTTACATCTCATCACAGCTAAAAAATTCATCACATCTCATCACAGCTTTCTCATCACAACTTTCTCTTTGGATCAACATTCATCACAGTCTTCGCCACGTTCATCACATCTCATCACAGCTTTGCCGATGTGGCCGAGCGAGCCCCAGGCCACAGGCTTGGATGTAGTAGGCGACGATGTGGCCGAGCGAGCCCCAGGCGAGGGCGTCGATGAGGTTGAAGCCGACGGGGTCGTTGGACTTGAGCAGGGCCATGAACTCCTTGGCGCGCTCGTCGCTGGCGTCGAAGTGTGCCTTGTTCTGCGCGGGCACCTGCTTCGCCACGTTCTCTCGCTGGAAGTTGAAGACGAAGCGGACCAGGAAGAGCGACACGCCCGTGCTCAGGCTGATCACCAGTGACACACTCAGCTCCGCGCGTGCCGCCATGGACCACCACGGCGGCGTGAGGAACGGCGGCGTCGGGGGTTTGGGCGTCGGGAGGGAGACGAAGGACCGGGCACGTCGATCTAAGATGCGTAAAGGGCAAAAGGGCAAAAAGGTCACATTAGGAGAGAAATACATGTATTAGAAATTAAAAGGAGATGAAATAGACCAAATGTCATGGAAAATAAAAAGCCAATGCTTCAAGGGTCATTTTTACTAAGACGATGTTTGGAGTCCTATAATTACGAAGTGCATTGTTTGGAGTCCTATAATTACAATTTTCTCTGATATAGAACCCTTCGGTACCCGTGTTTATTTTATATATAAGCCACCAAAATTACTATGTATAGCTGCAAAATTAGTAAGATGTTTTTAGCTCTTATAACTTCATATTGTTGCCAAAACTTACACATTTATTAATATAATATTATTCTAAAATCTAAACCAATATAGCACATCGTAGAGTTCAGTGATTAAATTAAATTAAAAATATTAATTTGCACGGTATACATGTTCGTTTTTCCTTTTATTTGAAAATACCTTCTTGCCATGCTAAATATATATACCTTGGAATAGTTCTACCTTTTATTAAGCCGTGCCTCGGATTTTAATGATTCTTGTGTTCACACGAAAGTAGCGACGTGTTCTGCAATTTAATATTCTTTTTGTGTTTTGTTTATGCTGCTTGGTATACTGTTCTGAATTTGTGTTGTTTACTTCCTTGTATGTATTGCTTTGGATGATTCTTGTGCTTATAGACGGAGAGCAGTACTTGAATTTGCAGGACCAAGAATTGAAATTCTTTGAGCATCAGCAACAGAACTTGGAGGAAGGCAAGTATTCCTTGATAATTTTGAAATCCCATTCACATTAATTCATTTATAAGCATACATGTGTCATAACTTGAGCAAAACATAAGGACTACCTAGGTTGTACAATCTTCCTTGTTACTAACATTTTTGAAAGGGTAGCAAACGCTTAGCTACTTTACCTTTTATTTATGATATATGATGACCTTATAACATGTTCATACACCTTATTAATGTATATGGAATTGTTGATGATAGCACATGATGAATTTAATTAATAAAAAACATGGAGTGACAACCCAGAAAAACAGTGCAACCACAAGATTAACTTTTGGTCTTAGCTAATTAATTACGGGATCCTTCCGTGGACATTAGTCTCATAGTGACATGGGTACGGAAGAAGGCTTCTATGTGGGGTAGGCTATGCGTGCTCTGTGAGAAGTGTGAATGTATATATAGAAAGGCCTTGCGGTGAAACCCAGCCACACACTTACGAAGTGTGAATGTGCCTGATCAGCTCGACAAACATGAATCACGACATGTTGGTAACGTGCGCAACCTCCGTAGAGTGTTAAAATGGTATAATAGTTGTGCTCACGGTTAAGAGTGGCCTGGACCCTCGCATAATACTTGAACTAGAACTGTTAATATTCTCGATATTTATGTTATGATGGCTTATGTTTATACATACTTTACTTTTTGTTCTTTAATTTACTTACAAAATTTTGTTAAGGGCTATGGGATCAATATACTTTACTAGTAAGTAGGATGCTAATAAAGTATGCCAACTAAAGGCTCACGGCGTTCTAACCAGAGTCAACTATATCCTTTGTTTTAAGCCTATGCATATCATTTGTTTCAACACTTGCTGGGTATGATGGTATTTACGCTTGCTTTATCCTAGATGGGTAATCAGACAAAGGATTTGAGGACTTTCTAGAGGACTTCCAAGAGTTCTAACTTCTATAAGATTGGGTGTTCCAAGGTGAGTTACTTTTCTTAATGACTTTGAGTCAGTTTTATAATGATTAAAGTCTTCTGTTTAAAGCATTATGTCATTATATTTGTGTAAACTGATCTTAGCATACATATAATTTGCACATGGTTTTGTTTTGCTTTTAAAATCGGGTGTAACATGTCCCGCCAGAATAGTGAGTGCAAGGAAGGTCGAAGCGTCGTCTCGTACCACAGAGCCATCGGCCCGGTCTCCTGAGATCAGAAGCAAGGATGGCGACGACTGCGACGGCGGTGATGGAGGCGGCACAACGGTGTCGACGATGACCCCGACGACCTCGTCCCCATGGACACCCAAGGTACGATGCAGTTTCACGATTGCACCTGTGATGCCATGGAATCGAATGATTGTTGCTGCTGTGATGCATTTTGCAGAGCAAGAGGAGTTGGTCCGGACACTGGAGGCAAAGCAGGCGCAGCAGAGCCGCCGTTGGAGGGTACTCCCTCCGTACTCAAAAAGAAAGTCATTTTATACAGCGACGCGGTCTCCAAAACATAACTTTGACTCCTTGTTCTTATAAAAATATTTA
Source organism: Saccharum hybrid cultivar R570 (assembly GCA_038087645.1). Classification (NCBI taxonomy): domain Eukaryota; kingdom Viridiplantae; phylum Streptophyta; class Magnoliopsida; order Poales; family Poaceae; genus Saccharum; species Saccharum hybrid cultivar. Next base: position 7,207,663 of record JAQSUU010000005.1, on the reverse strand, counting down.
TCAAAAAGTGATATGTGTATATTTTTATGAAATTATTTTTCAAGACAAATCTATTTATATGGTTTTCATATTTCCAAACTCAACTACTTAAAAGTTATTCATGATTTATATTCCCAATGTTTGACTCAAATCTTGTCCAAAACGACTTCATTTTTGAGTATGGAGGGAGTACGTTTGAGATTCCCCATTCCTTCGGCCTAGCGATAGGGGAGAAGAGGTCTTCCGTGGGCGCAGGGCTCTGGTTTGGTTCTCAATTTTGATGATTTCGTCCTCACTTCACCTACTGTTTTGCACAGCGCGTCTTCCTGGGGTTCCTCCTAGGTTATGCGGCGTTCTGTTGTCTACTCCAGTTTCCACCATGCTTGGTCTCCCTGGGAGCTGGTTGGTTCCTTACCCCTATCAACTATTCTTCCGTTCGTGATGTTTAGTGGCCATTTATGCCCAATTGTTGATGTACACCTGCCATCATTTGGGACCTCCAAGTTAATTCAGGCACCGCACAACGAGTTCCTTGTTGGATTAGGATCATAAATATCAAAATCATGTTATTTTGTTTTGTACACTTATGCTTTCTTGCTTCCAGATAACTGAAATGATTGCAATATTGAAAACTGTCACTAATGTATGCTTGGCACTACGAAGAATCAAGTTTTGCTAATTGGTGTACTTATCTATTTACCATAAACTGTCTTCTCAAATTAACATCAGTACCATGCTTACTTCATGGAAGATTTGCCTGCTCCAATGGTCATAATTGCAGGTTTGGTATCTCCCTCAACTATTTGGTCTGCAAAGTTCTAAGCAAACCGTGTTGATGCTTCTAACTGAGTTTTTTTGGATCACGTTGTTGTTTAGTTAAAGTTGACTAGGGTGCTTACAATTTGATTGGCCACCTAAAACAATTGTTGGCTTCACCATTTGTAGACCATAGATTTATTACACTGTACAATAGTGATGCTCGTATAGGGATCTGCTTTGCATAGTTGTGTGTGCATGCACCATGTTATTCAGAATGCTTATTTCTTAGTTCTGCCAGGGCTTCCCTGATCATTTGCATCAAAAGGCAGTTTATACTTAGCAAGTTACAATTTTATTAGTATCCTATTTGCTACCAGTAGATAGTTGTAACTTAGGAGTCTGAAAGAGGCTGGAGAAAGAATGATATTGGTACTCGCGCCGAAGCGGCCCAGCTGCTTGCGCCTTGCGCTCCCGCGGCCTAGCTAGAGAAACCGGCCCGCGGCCATTTCGTTGCCGCGCTCTCCCGTGCACCAGGCCCTAACCTGGGCCTGGGCCAGTATTTGGCTCGCTCGCCTAGGCCGAATCCGGCCCGAAGTGGTGGTAGCCGTTCATTGAGATCCGGCGGCTGTCCTTCAATCTCGGGGTAACAAAACCCAGCCGACGGTCACCGAAGAACCCTAACTCCCCATTTCCAGTTTCCTCGTTTCGTCTCAGCTCTCTGGCCCGACGGCGCCAGCGCCCCGCATGGCAGCCAAGACTGGCCTCAAAGAAGAAGAGATGGCACCGCCGCGGGCCCTCTCGCCGGCGCACGCTCCCCGGAGGTAGAGCGCGCCGCCGTCGAGTGGCTTCGTGTCAGTGCCCTGTAGTCGCGCGCAGGCTCTTCTTTCCGCGCGGTGGCGTCTCTCTGCCCGCGCTGCGGCGGTGATGGCAGCGGTGAGGTGGAGATCCCTGGTAGGTCACTCCGTTCCCTCGCTCTTTTCATTGCTAGGGCCGGGAACCTCTTATGTGCCGACCCCCTTTCTCTTAGGGTTAGGGTTTCAGTGGACTTTTCCGATCCGAAATCAGTCATTCTTTTCTTTCTTTTTCCCCAAAACCAGGTCTGCATACTAGATAGGCGTCTGATACCATTGTTAAACCATAGGATCATCTCGCATTAGATCAGTGGGGTTTCAACTTTACATTTTTGGGAATAATCATGATGTCCTAGTACATTGTCTACTAGATCCGAGAGAGAGGAAGAGAGAGAAGGAAGGAGTGAGGTGGTGCAGACCATCTGTGGGAACGGGAGGTGCAGTGGAGTTCGATCTGGAGGCGGCCATCGAGTCGTTGGCGATGCTCTGCACTAGGCAGCGACGGTCGGTGTAGATCGGTGACGCAGTGAAGTCCGGTGAGGAAGTTGGAGCGCTGAAGTGGCGGCAGAGGTGCTTTCCGTCACTTGGCTGCACACCCTCTATGGATCGGAACTAGGGTTTGTCGGTGGGGAGTGCGGCTCAGGCGAACCTCGTATTTTGAGCCACCGGCCCCCACTTTTTTTATAGCGCAGGGTGACGGGGGCCCTCCAGCCATAGATTGGCTGGGCGCCTCCGATCAGGACGCGAGTCAAGGCCTAAGAAAGCCGTTGGGCCTTCTATGGTTAGGAGATCATTCTTACACATCTCGCACACCCCTCGACGGCTCTGGCTGGAAATTAAATATAATCTTCATGATGACGGATGAAGCTCTTCAGATCTAGCCAGGCCTTTCGACAACTTACAGTTGCAATCTTGCATGCATGTGGATTAAATCACGAATGGAATAAAGATACGAAACTAAGCAAATCAAAGTAACGGACACTTCTCTGTAGCTTCTTGTTGACAATTCAGAAGGTGTTGACGGGAGAAAGATGATTAGGATGAAGTGTGACAGGAACATACTGTGGTTTAGGCCAGCCGGACGTCTATTGATGATTGATGGGAGGCGGCGGTGCGCTTGGACCCTACCTCGAAGCACTAACGTAGTAGACCTATGTCCTTCTACTTAGAAGGCGCAACGACCTCGAAAGATATGGGGTCGATCCGTGGCCTGTGGGTGAGGGCCTCGATCCGATATGTTGAGAGGCAGGACCGTTAAGAACGCTGCAGTCCTTTTTTTTTTTGATACACAATCTCCCAAAATATTGGATCGAGGCCCACGTGCTATCCTAGTTTCTCGATCACCTGACTTTGCGAGTCACGCTCGCTCGGCATGCGCTGGGCCAAAGTGATTTCCCCGTGCACCCCTCTCCTGCCCGCGCCGCCGGCTTCGCCTTGGAGGCTCTTTGATCGGCGTCGGCGCCCTGACGAGGTCAGTGCAGAGCACGCTAAGCACCAGGGCAAGTCCATGGGGGACAAGCCTGCGGGACCAGCCACGACGGTGGCTTGTCTCAGCAATGGCGGCAGCCGCACGTCCGAGCCTGAGAAGAAGCAGGCGAAATGACGTTGGGGAGAGGAAGACGCGGCGGCAGCGACGGGGATGAGGACGGCGCGAAACGTGCCGACCCGGGCATGTCGCTTGCAGTGGGGGCGGTGGCATGGTCAGCCGATGCCTCATGCCTGCCGCTGACGGCGGGGCTGTTCACCATCGTGGGCGTGTCCAGGAGGAACGTGTCGCGGGTGCCGCCCCACGGGCGATGCCGTCGCACTGCTCAGCCACAACTGGTTCCTCCTCAACCTTCTCACCTCGCCCATGCTGCCGGGAGTCGCGCCGGCCAAGCCCTCTGTCCCACGCTCACGTGGCTCGCCGCCGCCGCGACCCCGTGCCACGCTGCCATGCGCCCGTGCACCGTCCAGTGTTTCCGTGTTCGTCGTTTACACATTTGTGTGCGCTATATGCTTGTAACTTCACACGTACTGGTACGGTCTGTATTATACAAAACTGGCACATACGGTCATCGTCATACCGAGTCACCTTGCCGTTTTTTTGCTTTTGTGATGCGATGAACATGAAGCTAGCTAAAACATAGGGCCTGTTTGGGACAGCTCTTCCAACATCAGATTCAACAAAAATAGCTCCACCTCATAAAAAGTTTGCTAAACAGTCTAGCTCCACCAAATTCAAATCCACCAAAATAGTGGATCTGTGGGCCAGATTCACCAAAATGGTGGAGCTGCTGAAGGGGTGCTCCACCAAACTCGAATTGGTGAGTTGGGAAAAATTACCCACCACTGCCACTGGTTACACACGTACCGGTTCGTTCTAATTTTTCCCCACTCTCGTCTTCTCCCGTCGCGAAGCCACACCCCTCTCTCGCCTCCCCGCCGGCTACCCGGACGTCCCTCGCCCCTGCGCGCCTGCTAGCCGGCCCTGCACCGACATGGCACCGTCTCCTCCATGGCCGGATTCGCCCCCGTGCATCAGCTCCACGCCGGCCGCGAGCCCCATGCCGACCGTGAGCTCCGCCGACTGCGAGCTCTGTGCCATGGCTAGCCGCTCCCGCCCCCAGTGAGGCCGCACCCGCCATGGCCGGCTGTGTGCGCCACAGGCCAGGCCGTGGCTACCGAGATGCGCCGCTGCTCGTGCCACTCGCTGCCGCTACGCACTCCACCCGCCATTCCGCCCTTCATGGATGGACGTTAAATACCTATATAGGTCTTGCTAGGGCAATGCATCACTTCATGGATGGACGTTAAATGGTTTGAGTACACTAGAAATTGGATGGGAATGTTCCAAGGCTTCACTATAGTCAAACGGTCCAGTCCACGCTCGTAATTGCTTTGAATATTGCGAAACTCAATGTGCAGCTTAACTAACCTGTCATCACGAATGGTGTAGTCGCATCCTTGTTGTAGTAACATGTTGAACCTCTAGGTCTCGGAGCCACTCACAACCGCTACTAATTTGCAACCCTACAATTATTTAATATTATTATCTGTGTTAGTTTGTGAATGAAACTATTTTACCTCTGTTATTCTTGAGTCTCAGCATAGTATCCATGAGGATGAAGTACTGAGAGTCTTGATAGAACGGGAACTTTGCTTCTGTTCTAACGGTAATACTCCAAGAGTAACCGATGTCAACAAGTTGAATGTCTTGTAACATCTTAAATCTTTAAGATAAGAAATAACAGAGAACACATGTAAATGATTTGTTAATAAACCTTGAGTTGCAATAAGGTCACAAAGAATATTTATGCAAAATATAATAGCTTTGATTCGAAACATATTTACCAAAAACAAGATTAGGATCTGCCATTATATATTAAAACTTTAACATTAGTGAAGACATAATATAATATGATAAGACAAATCTTAATAGCTATTAAAACATTTCTAGAGTATGAGATTCTGAATTTACCTGGGCATCTCAGAGCTCTGAACAAACTCAACACGTACTCTCTTCAAACTAAGACTTGTTGGCATATTTGGTTTACAAATTTATTAGAAAAGGTCAGCGGTTAGCTAATGAGGATTAGGAATATGTAGCTTCAGTATTGAAATAAACCTAAAAATTAATCTAAAAGAAGCTCCGTGTGTTGTGGTGAAACTGTGGATTCCTTGAAATAAATCTCCTACAAAAGTATGGTCAACATTCTAAACTATTTTAGGCATAAACATCATTTTCTCTCTTAGGGTAAATAAATGGCTCTAGTCTATTAAGTTAATTCCTAAAAGGATCAAACATATGTATCATAGAAAACCAGACACTGTAGGCTCAAAGTGACAATTCAGTCATCACCTATGCACGACGAGTTCTGCCGCTTCATGTGATGCATGCGTGGTGTCAGATTTGCTTCTCCATTATAAACGCCAGAACCATAATACACCTAGCTTTTTTAATGTGATGCATGCAAGATCACTCCAACTTTTGAAAATCACGTCTCGGGCGAATGTGATCAACACCCAGAGGATATAGGTCAACCTTTTTTTGCCTCACCACTCTCTCAATTTCCACACACATGTTTCTGATGAAAAAGCATAGGTAATCTTTTTAAACCATAGATCTAAGCAACTAAACAAATATACTTAGTTTAAGCGTAAGATTGGGATTTTTGCTGTCTCAAAAGTAATAACGTGATTCTGATAAAAAAAATCAGTTTTGGCTCACCGAGGGCTGCTCCAATCAGTAATGCCCAATCCAACTCCAAGTGAAATCAGGACCTATACCCCTATACACAGAACTAATAATTCCCCATTTGTGAAACACTGAACTGTTGATCCTATATATACGCCCAGCCCAGCAACAGCAACACAGACCACGAAGACGCTCCAAGCACGATGCTAGCTCATGTTCACCATCTATAACAAAGTACGGGCTGCAGATATGTACGGGAACTAGCCAAAAGATTCCAGGGACGATGCGAACTCACCTCACCTGTAGAATCGGATAGAGGAGATGTTGCGACCAGAGTGCCGTATGGCGAGACAGTTGCGCCGCCGATGCAGCCCATGATTGACGCCGGCAACAGATGCAGCCTCGGCTCACCGAGGGTTGCTCCTCTGCCAACTTGATCTTCACGTCACGGTGATGAACACCTCTTGTCCAGCAGGATTGAACAAGAATACACCAGGAGCTGTCTGCAACAATGCACGGCTTAGTACAGTCCCTCGTATAGCAGTGGCTGCCGCCGCACACGTGAATGAGGACAGCGCCCTAGAGAACTTATGTCTTGGAGGCTGGGAGCACGAGTATGGAGGCCGGCCTGCAGATGTCGGAGAGCCGGAAGCGGAGGTTGCTGATGGCAGAAGGTGAATAAGCTCAGCCACCGGCGGATGGAGGGCTAGGAGCGGGGGTGTCCAGGCGCTCTCCGTGCCGGAGCCGGAGGACACCGCGTGCTGGGTCGCGGTGACGTCGAGGCGGCGGCCAGGTGCGTCGTGTCGAGGGAATTGGAAGGTCGGAGGGAGCTCGAGGCTCGGGGCTTGGCAACCGGTTGGAGGCAGGCGGTGTGGGCGGGAGTTGTGCACGGGCGAGTCGTCGGGTCAGTGAGACCGTGGGTGACTCGGGTATGTATAATCAACATATGTATTTCTTTTGAAACTGGGACGTACGTATGGAGCCGCATCAAATATCTAAACGGGACTTAACACACGAGCAATTGGGGCGCTATTGGGCCTTGCTCATAATGGGCCCTGACAGCTTTAGTCATTGCAAAAATAGATGTACTGCATAGTGTAAAAAAATCATTGATCCACCATCGGTGCTCATATTTATTTATGCATTCATTTAATTCGAAAGTACTTGTTTCATATGAGCTTAGTGGTCTTTGGTATATCCATTTATCAAATATATTGAGCTAAAGAATCTAAGTACAACAAGAGACTAATGTTTAATCACAAATACTTCTTCATCTACCTCTTTAATGTAGCAACCATTAACGTAACTAATGACACACTGGTTGTTTGCCATTGGTGCACATTCTTCGTATTGGATCCTTTTGACCTCATTAGCTCGAGCAGTGACTGCTTATTCAATTTGGTCATTGTAAGAAGCGACATTTCGTATTTAGTCCCTGACAACTATAAGATAAATGTCAGATGTCTCTAACAGGATGTTTATAATTATAAAATTATTTTCGTGGATGATGTTTAATTTTATACTTAGGATCGGGAAAGTTACCTCCTAGAGATGCAAAAATAGGGCAATAATCCCTTGGGCCAACAAAAGTTATGGAACTATGTGCGGTCGTTGTTAGACAACCTGTGATGCGAAGTCATGGAACTGTGTGCGGTCATTGTTAGACAACCTGTGATGTGAATCGATACTTATTAATTGTGTTGTTGGTAATACCAAAATTTAACTGTGTTCAAATCAACTTACGTGCATATGAGTCCACAACCACGTTAGTGACAATGAGAAAATAGTTTTCAGTACTGACTGAAAAAACCATGTGGTAGTTATCTTTTTTTTTGAAATGAAAAAAATACCTATAAGCATCCTAACGTGGTTATATGTATTTTTTTATTTTAAAAATTTTCAGCCAGTACTGAAAACTATTTTCTCATTGTCACTAACATGGTTGTGGACTCATATGCACGTAAGTTGATTTGAACACAGTTAAATTTTGGTATTACCAACAACATAATTAATAAGCATCGATTCACATCACAGGTTGTCTAACAATGGCCGCACACAGTTCCATGACTTCACACCACAGGTTGTCTAACAACGACCGCACATAGTTCCATGACTTTTGTTGGCCCAAGGGATTATTGCCCTATTTTTACATCTCTAGGAGGTAACTTTCCCGATCCTAAGTATAAAATTAAACATCGTCTATGAAAATAATTTTATAATTATAAACATCATGTTAGAGACATCTGACATTTATCTTGTAGTTGTCAGGGACCAAATACGGAATGTCGCTTCTTACAATGACCAAATTGAATAAGCAGTCACTGCTCGAGCTAATGAGGTCAAAAGGATCCAATACGAAGAATGTGCACCAATGGCAAACAACCAGTGTGTCATTAGTTACGTTAATAGTTGCTACATTGAAGAGGTAGATGAAGTATTTGTGATTAAACATTAGTCTCTTGTTGTACTTAGATTCTTTAGGTCAACATATTTGATAAATGGATGTACCAAAAACCGCTAAGCTCATATGAAACAAGTACTTTCAAATTAAATACATAAATAAATATGAGCACCGATGGTGGATCAATGATTTTTTTACACTCTGCAGTACATCTATTTTTGCAATGAGTAAAGCTGTCAGGGCCCATTATGAGCAAGGCCCAATAGCGCCCCAATTGCTCGTGTGTTAAGTCCCGTTTAGATATTTGATGCGGCTCCATACGTATGTCCCAGTTTCAAAAGAAATAGATATGTTGATTATACATACCCGAGTCACCCACAGTCTCCCCGACCCGATGACTCGCCCGTGCACAACTCCCGCCCACACCGCCTGCCTCCAACCGGTTGCCAAGCCCCGAGCCTTGAGCTCCCTCCTACCTTCCAATTCCCTCGACACGACGCACCTGGCCGCCGCCTCGACGTCACCGTGACCCGGCACGCGGCGTCCTCCGGCTCCGGCGCGGAGAGCGCCTGGACACCCCAGCTCCCAGCCCTCCATCCGCCGGTGGCTGTGCTTATTCACCTTCTGCCATCAACAACCTCCGCTTCCGGCTCTCTGACATCCGCAGGCCGGCCTCCATACTCATGCTCCCAGCCTCCAAGACATAAGTTCTCTAGGGCGCTGTCCTCATTCACGTGTGCAGCTGCAGCCACTGCTATACGAGGGACTGTTCTAAGCCGTGCATTGTTGCAGACGGCTCCTGGTGTATTCTTGTTCAATCCTACTGGACAAGAGGTGTTCATCACTGTGCCGTGAAGATCAAGTTGGCAGAGGAGCAACCCTCGGTGAGCCGAGGCTGCATCTGTTGCCGGCGTCAATCATGGGCTGCATCGGCGGCGCGACTGTCTCGCCATACGGCACTCTGGTCGCAACATCTCCTCTATCCGATTCTACAGGTGAGGTGAGTTCGCATCGTCCCTGGAATCTTTTGGCTAGTTTCCGTACATATCTGCAGCCCGTACTTTGTTATAGATGGTGAACATGAGCTAGCATCGTGCTTGGAGCATCTTCGTGGTCTGTGTTGCTGTTGTTGGGCTGGGCGTATATATAGGATTAGCAGTTCAGTGTTTCACAAATGGGGAATTATTAGTTCTGTGTATAGGGGCATAGGTCCTGATTTCACTGAGTTGGACTGGGCATTACTGATTGGAGTAGCCCTCGGTGAGCCAAAACTAATTTTTTTGTCACCGAATCACGTTATTACTTTTGAGACAGCAAAAATCCCAATCTTACGCTTAAACTAAGCATATTTGTTTAGTTGCTTAGATCTATGGTTTAAAAAGATTACCTATGCTTTTTCATCAGAAACATGTGTGTGGAAATTGAGAGAGTGGTGAGGCAAAAAAAAGGTTGACCTATATCCTCTGGGTGTTGATCACATTCGCCCGAGACGTGATTTTCAAAAGCTGGAGTGATCTTGCATGCATCACATTAAAAAAATAGGTGTATTATGGTTCTGGCGTTTATAATGGAGAAGCAAATCTGACACCACGCATGCATCACATGAAGCGGCAGAACTCGTCGTGCATAGGTGATGACTGAATTGTCACTTTGAGCCTACAGTGTCTGGTTTTCTATGATACATATGTTTGATCCTTTTGGGAATTAACTTAATAGACTAGAGCCATTTATTTACCCTAAGAGAGAAAATGGTGTTTATGCCTAAAATAGTTTAGAATGTTGACCATACTTTTGTAGGAGATTTATTTCAAGGAATCCACAGTTTCACCACAACACACGGAGCTTCTTTTAGTTTAATTTTTAGGTTTATTTCAATACTGAAGCTCTATATTCCTAATCCTCATTAGCTAACCGCTGACCTTTTCTAATAAATTTGTAGACCAAATATGCCAACAAGTCTTAGTTTGAAGAGAGTACGTGTTGAGTTTGTTCAGAGCTCTGAGATGCCCAAGTAAATTCAGAATCTCATACTCTAGAAATATTTTAATAGCTATTAAGATTTGTCTTATCATATTATATTATGTCTTCACTAATGTTAAAGTTTTAATATATAATGGCAGATCCTAATCTTGTTTTTGGTAAATATGTTTGGAATCAAAGCTATTATATCTTGCATAAATATTCTTTGTGACCTTATTGCAACTCAAGGTTCATTAACAAATCATTTACATGTGTTCTATGTTATTTCTTATCTTAAAGATTTAAGATGTTCCAAGACATTCAACTTGTTGACATTGGTTACTCTTGGAGTATTACCGTTAGAACAGAAGCAAAGTTCCCATTCTATCAAGACTCTCAGTACTTCATCCTCATGGATAATATGCTGAGACTCAAGAATAACAGAGGTAAAATAGTTTCATTCACAAACTAACACAGATAATAATATTATATAATTGTAGGGTTGCAAATTAGTAGCGGTTGTGAGTGGCTCCGAGACCGAGAGGTTCAACATGTTACTACAACAAGGATGCGACTACACCATTCGTGATGGCAGGTTCTAAGTTAAGCTGCACATTGAGTTTCACAATATTCAAAGCAATTACGAGTGTGGACTGGACCGTTTGACTATAGTGAAGCCTTGGAACATTCCCATCCAGTTTCCAGTGTACTCAAACCATTTAACGTCCATCCATGAAGCGGCTCTTGTCATTGACGGCGAGAAGGAACAACTTCTTCCTGCCAGGCGTCTCCAGGGTGATCGGACCACACAAGTCTGCATGCACTAGGTCAAGCAGGTGAGGCGCATGGTACTTGCTGGCTGCCGGGAACGGACGTCCTCGCTGCTTCCCGGCCAAGTAGCTCTCACAGACCTAGTCGATGTGGTCGATCGGCGGCAGTCCGTGCACCAGGCCACCCTTCGACAGCTCCCTGAGCCCCTGGAACCCGAGGTGTCCAAACCTGGCATGCCATTGCCAAGCAACCTCCGAGCTCCGAGGGGCGAGGCACACAGGCCCGCGATGTCAATGTCGAGGATGTAGAGGCAGCTCGCCGAACGCTGCACCTTGACCAGTAGATGTCGATGCTGGTCCCGGATCCTGAGAATGCCTTTCTCGATGACGACCTTGTGGCTATCCTCTTCGAGCTCACCCAAGCTGATGATGTTCATTGTTAGTCGTGGGATGTAGACGCCAGCCTTCACCTAGTGCTCGCCGCTCTTACACTTGAAGAGGACTGTGGCATGCCCTCGTTGTCGACTCTGGAGCCATCCCTGAACTGAATCGTCCCACGGACACCGTTGTCGAGCTCAGAGAAGGCTGTGGGCTCCCTCGTCATGTGGTTCGTCACGCCGGTGTCGAGGATCTAGCGCGTGCTCCCGCCACCGCCCTTCTCCCCAAGCTGGACGAACAGCCGGTTCCCGTCGAGGTGCATCTCTGGCGTCAAGGAAGGAGACGCCTTCGCCAGGGGTGCCTGGAGGCGCTGGCGTATGCCATAGCCACGAACGTCATGGCCTTCGGCTCCTCTGCCTCCTCCTCGATGAATGCCCACAGCGTGCAGCCCCTGCCTTCAATCTGGATGGAGAGGGCATCTTTGGCCCCTAGCAGCGCGGAATCCCCGACGACGGTGGATTTGGTGAAGGAGTCGCGTCAGGTGCAAGCCAGGAGTCGGCGTTGACCAATGCGTGTGCACTCGTTGGTGTAGACTCCTGAGTGGGCTCCTCGTCACCTTGGGCCACGGCGCAAGCAAAGCCCAACATCAACGCCCCCTCCGTGGGCTCCTCCTTAGCCTAGGCTGCATGGGCCTGCTCGTCCCTCTTCTTGTTGTGACATTCGCGAGCCTAGTGTCTCGTCTTGCCACAGTACTTGCACTCATCACTGGCAATGCGCTTCCCTTTGCCGCTCACGCTGGCGGACTTCGGTGGCCGTGAGCCACCAGCGTCTCGGCCGTGCCTGCCACCGCGGCCATGGCCCTGGCTCGACGACGTGCAGTTGCCACTCGAGCTTCCACCACCGGAGAGCTAGAACCGCGACATGATGCGCGCCACGAGCTCATCCTCGGTCAAGTTGAGACCGGTGGATGCCCCACCGCGGCTGCCGCTTCTAAGGTTGTACCGTTCCTCCACTGCCTTGAGTCTCCCGATCAACTCCTCAATAGACAGTGTCTCGATATCAAGAAGAGTTTTGAGAGCCATCATGCTCTACGAGTACCTTGGTGGAGTCGCCTGGAGGAACTTGCGCACAATCTCAGGCTCGGTGTAGCCATTGTCGAGGACCTCCAACTGGTTGGCAAGGTCGGTGATGCGGATGCTGAAGTTGTCGATGGATTCACTGTCCTTGAACGCGCTGCAATGTGTTCGCCCTCGCCAGGCGCAGTCGGTCCATGCTGAGGTGTGTCTTCTTGGGCGCGTCCCACGCGACCTTGGCAGTCGCCTTGTTCGCGATCGCCCCTTGCATCTCCGGAGGCACCTCGAGCGCGATAGCCTCCAAAGCGTTGCGATTGTCGGTGTAGTCGATGGTGCCGACATTCACCGCCGTCCATAGGCCTCTCGCCTGTAGCTTCAACCTCACGATGGCTGCCCATGAATAGTAGTTAGTCTTGGTAAGCAATGGGTACTGCCCGCTGCCGCCACTCTCCCTCATGACCCGGTGGATCACCATGCCATGATCGCCATTACCGGAGCCACTCCCTCGCTCTAGCGTCGCACCGCGACGTAGTGGCAAGGCCGGCCGTCCACGTGGCATGCTTGACGGCGTGACGATGGACCTTGACGGCAACCTTGGCGTTGATGCCACTTGTTGCCTCCTGCTCGCCGGCGACCCTTGCAGGAGACAGAGAAGGCAGCCCTAGATCAACACACACGCAGAAACTCAACACTATCTCAGTGGATGAACTCAGTGTAGTTGGTGCTACTAAAATGACGTAGCCTTTTCTTCTCTATTGATCAATTTATGTACAGACTCAATTATAGACCGAAGCCACCATGCACCACACAGGCACACAGCCTCCTACAGGTTCGCACCATCCCACGAACGAGCCAATGCAGTGCGTGGTCAGTACTAGTCCACTGCAGACTCAAAGGAAGCTTTAGGCTGACCGCACCGCGCCTACGCCAAGCCAACCGGCAAAGCAGGATGGCCCACCATCAGCACTCCTTTTACAGGTCGGGAACGGGCAGCATGCTGCCGTCGGAGGGCCTGTATACGGCCTCCCAAATCATGCCGCAGCCCGTCGCTGGTGCGGATAAGGCGTGGGGCCCGCCCCGAGAGCGGATACAGGCGCGGGGCGGAACCTCTGTCTGTCCCGGTCTCCTGTAGCGAACGGAGATTTGGCGTATCTCATAGCGGCGCGCGGTGCAGCTCCTCCACCGCCATATTTGCAGGCGAGGTCCGTTCCCAGGTCCCGGGTGCGGATAGCCTAAGCCGCCATGCACCAGGCTTCTACAGACGTGCTCATAGTGAGCTCTAGATTGAATCAAACACCTAAGAATAGAAACTAAAAACAGGCGCCAAAAATACTAACCAGACTGGGTTATCCAACACAAGTTCCCTAAGCGCATCAGAAAACAAGGTCTGGCAGTCACACGCTCCGACACGAGCCGCGACAGCTATTAAGTCAACATGTGAATTGTTTGGAGAGCTAAGGCTTCGTCCAATGATATGAAAGATGCAGTACAGATAGTCGTAATGTGTATTGGTATAAAAAATCAGTTAGTATTAACATGTATTCAAACATATAGATTGCATTTGCGTCGGGGGCAAAGACTACTTACCAAAGAATAGCGAGTAGTAGTGTTGGAACTGAAAATCGAGAAGGACTTCAAAGAAGAAACTATAATGCAGGTGAATGGATATTTGAGGACATCTATGGGGACGCCATCGAACCTTCAGCGATGTAGTGATCACCGCACCACCGTCCTGGCCTTGGTGGCATCGGTAGCGGCATGGCCACCAGCGGCACCAGCACCGGCAGTCCCGGCTCTAGCAGCTCCGGCTCTGCCGCTGTGCCCTATGCACGGCTACGGCCTGTACACACCTCCAGGCTTTGGCTTGGCTCCGTCGGCAGCACCGCTGGCATTGAGCCAATGTCGCCGATATAGTCGCGGTCAGGATAGTCACCGAGCCGACCCTCTCGACGCTGACTCCGTTGCTGGTGAGGGTGGTTCGCAGCCCTTCCTTGACTCGAGCATCTCCATCGACGAGGACGGTGCGCATGTTGGCACCAACTAGGCTGCTGATGTACACGCGCCATCCTAGTGCAACGAGCAGCTTGGCCGTCGATGCGGCGCTGGCTGCTCCACCTCCACCACCGCCACCTCCTGCACCACTATGGGCGCGTGCCAACGCCACCAAAGCTGCAAATCATCGCCTCGGACTTCGCTGCAACAGCCACCTTCCCAACAGTTGCCTTATCCTAGTGGTCCGTTGATGGATGGCAGGTTGCTCGCCTGCCGGACTGTTTTGGGTGAACTGGCGGACTCCATGGATTCCCGCAGCGTCTGTCTTTCGTCAGTGTTGAGCAAGGGTTTAAACACCTTCCCTTGCCTAGCCCCGCTACCAACGATCTGCTGATTCATCATCCACGTTGGTGTTGATGGTGAGTAGGACGTGGTGTACTCGGTGCCTGACACATCACCAAACATGGTGATGAGCGCCGTCTTGAACTCACCTCGGTCTTTGTTGAGGGAGAGGCAATCTAGGATCTTGACGCCGTTGAAAATATGGACGTTGGGAGCCTTCATGAGACCGATTTGGCCTGTCGTAGACCTCTTCGGCGTCCTGGACCTCGCACAACCTTTGACCAGTTTTTACGTGTTGACAAGGTGCGTAGGGTAGAGTAGGAGCGAGCTGGGGGCAAGGTCAGGGTCGGCTGACCCTTATGGTGGTCAGCCGGCCCTTATGGTGGTCGGCCGACCCCCTCGATGCCTCTAGTTGGCATTCGGTTGGTGGGATGATAGCCAAGGGTGGCACGTCAACGATGTCCACCGCCATGACTACCATTGTTGCAGGTGCCCTCCGAGATGTCACTCTCGAGGTTGGAAGCCCCTTTGCCATAAGGCACTATGGGGGCTTTGCCGTTCTTGCGTGGTGGTGCCACGCAAAAGGCGTTGAAGAGTGTGGAAAGGTGGATCTTGGCCTTTGGGTTGAAGCAAGGAGAAGTTAGGAGGAAGAAGAGTGGAGTGAGAGGGCTAAGTAGAGAGGGAGTGCTAGTTTAACATTGTCAAACCAGGCTTTCATTGTACGGAATGGCTGAGAGATGGTTAAGAGGAGAATGTGCCAAAGTTTAAAAACGAGTGGCCATAGGCTTGCCGTCGCCCGATGCTCCCCCACTCCCAAAATTTGAAACTTTGAGTGGTGGGATGGTCTCCTCGCGTTGGGAAGCCATGCACTAAAAATGGCTTGAAATGGCCATGCGTGGACCGTCACCTGACGTGCCTTTGGCATGGGTTCAAGAAAATAAACTTGGCATAGTGTTTGTTTTCCTAAGTGTGTGCCAAGTGTGGGTCCTATTGGCCATTAAAGCCACATCAGCCGACCCCTCTCAAGTGGCCAAAAGGTTTGGTTTTTGGTATGGGTTCTACTAAGACTAAGGACATTATGAAAAGCCACTCAAATTTACACACGAACATGAAAATTTAGATAGGTTGTTTTAGCTCGATGAGTTCAGGAGCAAGGATGGAATCAATCATATCAATTTCTTGTTCAAGTATTATATGTTCAAGAAAAACTTTGAGACATTGGCCATTTACCTTGAATATGTTGCTGTCATCATCCTAGAGTGTGATTGCTCCATGTGTCGATGTGTTGATGATGAGGAATGGCCCTTCCCACTTGCTTTTGAGCTTTCCATGTCCAAATAGTTTGACCCTTGAGTTGAACATGAGGGCTTTATCTCTTGGCTTGAATTCTTTCAATTTCATCCTCTTGTCCTGCCACTTCCTGTTTCACTCTTTGTATAACCTGGCATTATGGTAAGCTTTCTCCCTCCATTCTTCTAATTGTGAGATTTGCATTTTTCTGTTTCTCCCAATAGCTTGTCGATCCATGTTCCACTTCTTTATGGTCCAATGTGCTCTAAACTCCAACTCAACAGATTAGTGTCATGTCTTTTTGTATACAAGTTGTATGGTGACATACCAATGGGTGTCTTGTATGCGGTCCTGTATGCCCAGAGTGCATCGGGTAGCTTGGTCTTCCATCAAGTCCCCACCTCGTTCAGTCTTTTGTAGAATGTTCTTGATTTGTTGATGTGGCATACAAAAGACTATGAACGAGATGGGGACAGGATGGAGGAACAAGCTCCCCGATGCACTGTGGGCATATAGGGCCGCATACATGGCACCTATTGGTATGTCAACATACCAATTTTCATATTGGAAGACATGTCACTTGCCTGTCGAGCTAGAGTTAAGAGCACATTGGGCCATAAAAGAAGTGGAACATGGATTTGCAAACTGCTGGGAAAAGCAGGCAAATACAAATCTCAGGATTAGAAGAATGGAGGGAGAAGGCCCACCACAATGTCAGGATATACAAAGAAAGAACTAAGAAGTGGCATGACAAGAGGATCAAAATATCAAATTGAAAGAGTTCAAGCTAGGAGATAAAGTCCTCATGTTCAATTCAAGGGTCAAGCTATTCAAACATGGGAAGCTCAAAAGAAAATAGGAAGGGCCATTCCTCGTTGCCAACACATCAACACATGGGGCCATCACTCTCCAGGATGACAGCAGCAACGTATTAAGGTAAATGGCTAATGTCTCAAAGTTTTTATAGAACATAATATACCTGAACAAGAAGTTGACGTGATTGATTTCATTCTTGCTTCTAAACTGACCTAGCTAAAACAACAAATCTAAGTTTTCATGTTCATGTATATATGGTAAGTTGTTTTTCATAATGTCCTTAGCACTAGTAGGGCCCACACCAAAAATCATTCTTTTTGGCCTTTAGAGAGGGGTCAGCCAACATGGCAATGGTGGCCATTCTGAGCCATGTTTGGCACACACTTAGAGAATAAGATAGAAAACATCATGCTAAGAATAGAGTGCCAAACCATGTAACTTAGACGTGGGGCGACGCCCCTCCCATGACTTCTTCAAGCGAAACTTGGTGCATGGCTTCCTTTCACCAGGGAGATGATCACCCCGCTCCAAGTTTTGAATTTTAAGCCTAGAGGAGCATCGGGCTATGACCAATTTTTGACCACTCAATTTCAAGTTTGGCTCATGCTCCCTTGACTTTTCCCTAGCGATTCACTACTCTCAAATCCTGGGTTTGGCAACGTTAAAACAGTGCTCCCTCTCTACTTAGCCCCCTCACTTGACTCTTCTTCCTCCTCCACCTTGCTTCAAACTAAAGGCCAAGATCCACCTTTTCACACTCTCAAACACCTTTGTGCGTTACGGCGAAGGGCCTTCCAACCTCGAGAGTGCCATTTTCGGAGATCCACCAACAACAATGGTTGTCATGGTGGTGGATGTTGTTGATGTGCGACCCCTGGCTATCATCCCACTAACCGAAGGCTAGCCAGAGGCATTGAGAGGGTCAGGCGACCACCATGAGGGTTGGTCGACCCTGAACTTGCACCCAGCTCGCTCCCACTCTGCCCTGTGCACCTTGTCACCATGTAAAAACTGGTCCAAGGTTGTGCCGAGGTCTGGGACACTGAAGAGGTCTACCACAAGCCAACTCAGTCCCAAGAAGGCTCTCGACATCCATGTTTTCAACGGCATCGAGATCTCGGACTGCCTCCCCCTCAACAAAGACAGGGGTGACATCAAGATGGCGCTCATCACCAAATCCGGTGATGTGTCAAGTGCCGAGTTGGAAGTCCCTAGTTTGGTTTTGGACAATTGATGAAACCCTAGTGCTAACCTCTATGACTAAGTGTATGTAGTAGTTGAGGTTGGTGCATGCCAAGTGGCGGAGCCTAGAGAAGGATCATGAAGATGATGGTGTTAACCACAAGATGATTAAGGGCTCAATTTAGAAAAGAAGAAAGAGAAAAACAAAAATGGACTCAAGGCAAAGGTATATGTGATAGGGCCATTTTTGTTTTGCACTCAAGACACCATAGAGGGTGTGAATGATTTAGGATCGATAGTTGTACTATAAAGAGGAGAATTCTCGGTTAAAATGGTTATCAAGTGCCACTAGGTGAATTCATATGAGCATATGCATTTAGGAACCTAGTGTGCTAACATGTGACCCTTGTAAAATGCTTTGAAAAATGCTAACACATATACACACAAGTTATACACTTTGTGGTTAGCAATTGGGAAGCAAGGGAGAAGCGGTTGCGGACATAGAAAAAGAAAAGGAGCAACAGTGCAGTGATCGGACTCTGGCATGCTGCGTTCGGTCTTGACAAGCGCGGCTGGCTGAGAGGAGCATTGAATGACCGGACGTAGGACACTGTTGTGACCGGACGCGCAGGGGCAGCGTCCGGTTAGTACTGACGTATGCTGGCGTCATCGTTGCTCACACACACGCATGAACAGTGAACGGACCGGACGCTGGGGCGCGTCAGGTCGGCGTTGACCTAACGCGTCCGATCGCATTTTCGCGGTGAAAAACCTTCTCTGGAATCGATCGGACGCTGCGGGTCTCCGAGTCCGGTCGTTAGAAGCAGTGCGTCCGATGGTTGATTTAAAATAACCATTGACCATTGAAATTTTATGTCGTTAGAAGCAGTGCGTCCGACGCATGACATTTGAAAATGCGAGCTCACCTACGCACTTCTCTTGGGCGGAGACGGCTTGAAGGCGATGCAGGTCTCGTCGTGACGGCCGTCGGCTTCCTGTGAAAGTTCGGCGGTGACGCGTGTGAGATAGAGAGCAAAAGAGGAAGAGAGAGATGGGCCTCGGCCTGCGCTGGGCCAAAATGAGGCGAGGGGAGAGCGAACTGCGCGCATGGGCTTGGCGGCTGGGCTGGCTTGCGGAAGTGGCCGCGGTTTGGTGGGGAATGAAAGAGGCCGAGCTAGGCTCGTTGGGCCAAATGACGAGAGAGTAGGAAGGGATAAGGAAAAATTCCTTCTTTTTCTTTTTTCTAAAACACATTTTCAAAACCAAATTCAGAACAAATTTAATTTCTTTTACAGTTTAGATCAATCTCAATCATCATAAAAATAAATATGCAGCAACATGTATACACAACCATGTAGCTAACCTTATAGTTGATTTTAATTCCACAAAATTTGTTATGTCTCTAGGTCACAATGCTCACAAAAATACATAAATAAATCAGTTTAAGTTATTTTAAATTCATGCAAATTTTGGGTGTTACAATTTCCAAATGCACACGTATGATCCAAATGCCAATGCAACACACATTGATACTGGCGATCTAGGGAAAGTGTGAGTTGTGAGAGCATGATCGTCCAACCGGCGATCTAGGGGAGAGTAGCTTTGGTGACTTGCATACTTACATGTTTAAACCGTGTAACTATGTAAGCACTTAATTGTGGGAATCTTTAAATCGGGTAGCTTTGATACTGAAGTATATACATCAGGGGATGTGTATATGGAAAGCATTTAGTTTACTGCTTTCTTGTGTGTTTATATTGGGAAAACTGTTGGGCTGAAATGAGAATTTCTGCAGGTACATTAACAGCGTAACGAGTAGACCGATAAGTTTCGCTTATATAAGAGAATGTATGTATGCCACCGCCTAGCGTTAGAAATTTAGGTTTCTATTAAGGTGAGAGGGCGTACGGAACGTGCATGCATCATGTTTAATTACATCATACATGTCATTTTACTCTCTCCTTAAAATATCAATAGTCCCGACTAAATTAAATTTCGTATCCCCTAAATTATCCTCACCTTAAGTCGTACCTTATTGATACAGATGGCACGTACTAAGAGGACCGCCCGTAAGTCGACCGGAGGAAGGGCCCCTCGCCACCAGCTAGCTCCGCGTGAGCCCCGCCCCGAGCCTACTGAGGTGGAAAGGCTGCGGGCTGAGTTGGCCGAAGTGACTGCTGCCAAGAATGCAGCGCGTCAGCAACTGGAGCAAGTGATCTGTGACCGTGATCAGGAAACACTTGTAGTCTAGAGGTTGACAGTAGCAAATCGCAACTGTCAACGCATGCTGGTCCATGTCATGAACCAGAGGGATGAAGCCTGGCACGAGGAGAACGTTCTGAGAGCTTGTCAGTTTGAACTCGAGCAACAGTTGGAGAACGCGGAAGAGTACAATGACAATCTTCATGAAGAAGTGCACCGCTTGAACAACCAGCTCAATCCTATGCTGCCTCGAAACAACAACGCAGACGAGGACATAGGTTCGGGAATCTTCATAGCTGAAGATGATGATGAAGTGGAGGTCAATGGACCACAGGATGCCCCACCAGAAGAAGAACCAGAAGAAGAAGAAGATGAGGAGTTAGAGCCTGTTAGTGATGAGGACGGCGGGGAGATCCTTGACACGGACTCTGAGGATGATGCTTAGAGTAGTCATCACGTAGCTATGATGTTAGGATCATCTTTTGTGCCCTCCCTGTGTTGGAGAGAGGTTTTGTAATAACTTGGCTTTTGGGATGTAAGGTCGAACCCTATGTTTCCTGGATGTTTAGTTTGAACCTGTTAATTTCGATCACAATTGGCTGTCTTATTGTGTTACGTTCGATGATGGTGTCACGATTAGCACCCTTCGGTGCTGCGACGAAACCGACGGCCTCCTGTGGCGCGCGACATAAGGCTGTGCTGCTTGGCACACGCTGGTATCGAGGTGGCTAGTCATGATCCACCATGGAACTTTACCGTTGGGAAGTCTCTTTGTGGTCAGTTTGAAGTAGCCTTTCTCAGTCGATTAGAAATTTTTGGGATTGAATCCGAGTACCCGTACGAAGGGTCGAAGATCACGTAAATATGAAAGTAAACCGTTCAGTCACTGCTGTGCTCCCTGGGAGTGAGCCTTATACCAAAAATACATCTGGTTGGATACCCACACACGATTACGTCAATTGATGCGCTTGAATGGATTGTGCAGTTGTGATGAATTATTGTGCCTTGATTCTTTGCAAAGTCATTTTTCATGAAGTCAGTTTGACCTATTTACAATAATTCATCTATAAATTTCCCACATCGTCAGTGCTCATTGGCTATGTATTTTGCAGATGTCGTACAACCTCCGTCGGGGTCGTGGCAATGAGGATGAGGAACAGCCACCCCCTCCGCCACCACCTACCCCGGCTGAGCTGATGCAGTCCGTGGTAGAAGGGCAGCGCATGCTGGCAGATGCTATGCGCCAGCTTGCCAACCGGAAGGCTCGTCATGGCCGTCAGGGCCCAGAACCCAATTAGTACAGTGATTTCAAGGACTTTCTTGATACTAAGCCCCCGCTCTTTAAGGAGGCGGAGGAGCCACTGTAAGCCGACGAGTGGTTGAACACTATTGAATAAAAGTTTCATCTGCTTCGCTTGACCGATGAGCTAAAAACTGAATATGCTTCTCATCAACTGCACGGTCCAGCGGGTATTTGGTGGAGCCACTATCGTTCCAAAAACTGATGAAGACCATGGGCACGAGCAAGTGTACTACCTTCAACGATTTTATCAGTGATGCTTTGACTCAGGAAAACAATAATGCTGTTTATTCTGCCTCTAAGAGCCGCAAAAGGGCCATTGAGGCGAGTGCTTCGCAGTCTCGGACTCCAGCTGCACCTAGGGCTTCCCCTTGCCCACCTGCTCAGAATACCAAGTTCCGTCCACCACAGAAGAAGCCTGCTGCTAAAACTAGGTTCCGCAAGGCTTATACAGTCGCTTTGCCAAAGGGAAATTCTGGTCAGAGCAGCTCTAGTGTTCCTCCCAGCAACATGCCTTGCTGGAACTACAACAAGCCAGGCCATTGGTCCAGAAACTGTCCTTATCCTAAGAAGAATGTCAACCAAGGTGGCCGTCAGGGGCATGCTCATTATAACAGTATTGAGGAAATCCCATCTGGTGAGGTTGTCACTGCTGGTAAGTTCCTAGTTGACTAACATCCTGCAGTGGTACTTTTTGATTCAGGTGCTTCGCATTCCTTTATCAGTCCTAAGTTTGCATCAAAGTTTGCACACAAGTTACATACTATTGAAGGTGGGGGTTATTGCATTAGTGCGGCAAGTGGGAATATTTCCACAAATAAAGTAGTGGGGAACCTTGAGTTTGAGATAGAAGGGCGAAAGTATTCGCTTGCCTTAGTGGTTTTGCCGGGATTAGGTATAGATGTTATTTTGGGCATGAATTGGATGAGTCAGAATATGGTACTCATTGATACATCCACTCGGGTAGTTATGCTCATAGATCCTACAGATCAAAAGGGTTTTCTAGTACAACTTCCCAGAAAAGTTGAATTGTCTGGGGAAGTTCATGCTGTGCAAGCAAAGACGTTGACTGAAATTCCCGTAGTAAATGAGTTTCCGGACGTGTTTCCCGATGATTTGCCGGGACTTCCTCCGGATCGGGATGTGGAATTTAAAATTGAGTTGTTGCCTGGCACGGCACCCATCTCTAGGAGACCTTATAGGATGCCTCCGAATGAGCTAGCTGAACTTAAGGTGCAGTTGAATGAACTTTTAAAGAAGGGGTTGATTCGTCCTAGTTCGTCTCTGTGGGGATGCCCTGCTATCTTTGTGAAGAAGAAGGACCAGTCCTTGCGGATGTGTGTAGATTATAGACCTCTGAATGCAGTCACTGTCAAAAATAAGTATCCTTTGCCACGTATCGATATCTTGTTCGATCAGTTGTCCAAAGCTAAAGTCTTTTCCAAAATTGATCTGAGGTCTGGTTACCATCAGATTAAAATCCGTCCTGAAGATATTCCAAAAACAGCTTTCTCGACCAGATACGACCTTTACGAGTATCTTGTTATGTCTTTCGGCCTGACAAATGCCCCCGCACACTTCATGTGCTTGATGAATTCGGTGTTTATGCCCGAATTGGACAAGTTTGTGGTGGTGTTTATTGATGACATCTTGATATATTCTGAAAATGAGGAAGAACACGCTGAACACCTGCGTATTGTTCTCACCAGACTGCGAGAACATCAACTGTATGCGAAGTTCAGTAAATGTGAATTCTGGCTTCGTGAAGTACCTTTCCTTGGGCATGTGTTGTCTGATGGGGGAATTATGGTGGATCCCACCAAGGTACAGAAAGTATTGAATTGGAAGGCTCCTACTTCGGTTCATGAGGTCCGGAGTTTTCTTGGGTTGGCTGGCTATTATCGTCGCTTCATCCCGGATTTCTCAAAAATAGCCAAGCCCATGACTCGGTTGCTGCAAAAAGACACCAAGTTTGTCTGGACTCCTGAGTGTGATGCGGCTTTTCACCAACTGCGAACCCTCCTTACCTCGGCTCCGGTTCTGGCACAACTGGATATCGAGAAACCGTTTGATGTTTATTGTGATGCCTCAGGCATAGGTTTGGGAGGTGTGTTGATGCAGGAAGGCCAAGTAATTGCATATATCTCGCGGCAACTTCAGAAGCATGAGGTGAATTATCCAACGCATGACTTAGAACTGGCTGCAGTTGTTCATGCTTTGAAAGTATGGCGGCATTATTTGCTGGGCAATGTCTGCAATATGTACACAGACCACAAAAGCCTCAAATATATTTTACCCAACCCGAGTTAAATATATGTAACGGAACCGTCCAAATTATAAGAGCACAAGTACAAAAACAATCACCGAAGTGATCAAATTCTCGCACTTGAGCCCATATAACTCCGGTAGTCCAATGAAATCACACGGGATTTCAAACCAACCAACATACAAGCCAAGATCGTAGTGATTCAACATAACAAGTCACATGTTATAACCATTTCACAAGTAATTCAATATACATCGGAATTCAACATAGTCAACTTAAGATCAAAAGTAGCGGAAGCAAAGTAATTTGAAACTAACAACACCCTTATTTCAAATATATGCCAGTATGAGGGTCGACTTCCAACAAAAGCATTAGAGAGAAGATAATTTAAAAGGATCATGCCCATGATCACACTTCGCAACTACGGCAGGAGTCAACCAACTCTTGCAGTCGCCATGATACATCACAACCTGCAACAAGTGGGGATAAAACCCTGAGTACAAGAAGGTACTCAGCTAGACTTACCCGTCAGAAACCAGAAATAAAGTGACACCAAGGATCATGCAAGGCTGATATAAAGTGGGCTAGCTTGACAACATTTTGCATAAAAGCTTAATATGGATAAGTAATCATTAATGCTTAAGCATCAAGTTAATTATCATTAACCTGTCATCTATATTAGAACCTGTACTAGAGCACTCACTTTATTAGGAGCAAACAATATTAACCATAGCAGGTATAAATTGAGGCAACCTTTCCATCGTGATCCATTTAACCATCCGTTCAATTTAATGGAAATCTACGTTGCCGCTGCTCAAGTCAAGTGCTCACTAACCGGGAGCGACGGCGATTCGAATCGAATTCCTATCCAGCTGGAGGGGTATTTCTAACACTCACCGAGTCACGCCTGGCGAGGGCTGCTCAGGTCACCTTTCGTACAATTCAGGAATCGCGGGTCCGAATGATGTCGCAACCCCAAGGGCGACACTCTGCCAGGTGATAGGGACTCTAACCCCCCTTGGTCTCACGCCAATGTCCCCAAGCACATCCTTTCTCTCCTCCAAGAAGCAATCTACCATTCGATTCCCGGCCTGAACCATATTACTCGGCTTCGCAGTCGGAACGACTTATCCGGCCAACTAAGTGTTAGACTGTGTTCAACATGACTCAAGGACGTACAGCGAATCGGTCCTTAAACGACTCAAACGGGGATAGATCCACACCTAAGACCTCCATGCCTTGTTGCTTCACTATCGTCATCCCGTCCGGTCTCATTTCATTTTATTAACACATGGTTCCATTCCACGATAGCAATATAGCCAACCGTGCCATATATGAGTATCCCTATATCTCGCAGGTGACAGGAAATCACCTGACTTCTACCATTTAAAGCAGGGCTAAGCATCTATTCGATCCTAGTCTATGTAGGATTCAAGGATTCATATAACTAGACAAGGAATGATATAATGCAGCAAGGGTTTCCAACCAACTCCTACCACTTAATGCAACAATACTTATAACATATATATATATATAATTAATTGCTTTAAAGATAGGAGGCTTATAATGCTCCGGGGCTTGCCTGGGATCCGATACAAGTCAGTAGTTGTCAGATGACACTCGCTGAGTACTTCCATCTTCGGGATAGTTCCACCAAACACCGTCTTCGGGTTTGGCTCCAACACCACATCTTTCACGCGTTTTAGCTAGCGTACCTAAATAAAATGCAAGATGCAAGTACATGAATACAAGGAAATACAATAGATGATGCATCACACACTAATCAAGGCAAGTACAAGGCTACGCTAAATACACATAAGCACTTCACATCGCCCAAATAGACATCACACCACCTATTATGCTAAGATAGCAAGGGAAGCAATACCAAACACAACTTAAGATTTACAAAGCCTCAGGTGTACTAACTTCATCACCATGGACATGAATCACACTTAATAACAAGCAAGCAAAGTAATCAAGCATCTATGTATTTTCAACAATTCTAGACATACATGCAGTAGCTGAGTAAATCAATCATATCTAGAGTTATACAAATCCAAATGACTTGCAAGAAGACATCCTAGAAAGCTTATGAAATTGTCCACATTTCATTTATAAACATCTCAACCTGATTCTAACATTTACCAGGTCGAAATACAGAAGGTACAGAATCTGTCCTGGAAGGACAGAGAGCAACATAAATCTGAACCCAACTTTGAACAGCTGTAGTTTCTAAACCATATGGCCAAATGCCACCAAATTTTAACAGAGGCTAGATACATAAATTATCTACAACTTTTGTTTAAACAAGTTTTACAAAAAAGCACATTATCATGAAGGACTTTGCTAAGTTTCCAGATCTGTCCAGAAACCTCATTTGCAAGAAATAAATATTAACTTATGTTGCAAACATATAATTGGACAAAACCAACTTTACCAACATGTCACACATGACTAATGAACACCAGAACACATAGTGTCCATTCCTAAATAAATTCTTTTAATGCATTTTCCTAATTTATTTAGATAATTAGGTGGAATTATGAACACCTGTCAAAATGCACAATAAATTCTACCAAAATTACAGTGGCCTACATATGCTCCCAATAGTTTACTGTACAAATTTCAAACCATTTGGACATATATATCAACCTCTATGAAAAAGACAAATGGCTATTGCAAGAATTCATGTGAGAGCAAGATGAATCAATAACTCACTTATACTATAGCTAAAATTCATGAAATTTTTACCACACATCAAACATCACATGAGTAACATTCCACAAAAATTTCACTTCATTTGGAGTCCTACAACTGCAGTTATGAAAAAGACAAATACAACTAGCATTGAAAACCTAGTTGCATAAATCTATTTTTATAGCTAAAATATTAAACTAAAACATGACATATTATAGATCTACTGCATAGATAATTTCACAAGGATTCCAAAAAGTCCTCATTTGCTATTTTTGGAGCTTCCTAGCATGAGATATTAATTTCCAAAGATTTAGCCAAAATCTGCATAAAAGAAAAAGGAAAAAGGAAAACACTTTTGCCTCGAGGCCCCTGGACTATTTATAAATCAAAACACACAGAACGGTCCTTTTATGCACTATTCATATGAGTCTGTGGTTTTCACTTAACCCCCTCGCTTTAGTCGAATTCAAGCTCGAGGTCCCTGACGCGAAAACAAACAGGGAGGTCGCCGGAGCTTGCGGTGCCGGCCGGAGGAGGCTCGTCGTCGGTAGTGGGGTGGCGGCGGAGGTCCAGGGGGCCTGTGCGCACCCATGGGTGGTCATGGCTCGGTGTGAGGTGGTCCACAGTGGCGGGCTCACGAGCTCCGGCGGCGTGCTCACGGCGGCTCCGTCGGTGGAGCCTCTCGGCGGCGAACACGGCCGGAAAAAGGGGGCATCGGGGGCGGTGCGAGGAGGGCAAGGTGGCGCGGTGGTTTGATTTGATGGTAGATGCTTGGTGGTGGCCGGCCACGAGCTCGACTTGGCTCGGCAATGGCGATGGCGCTCTCCCGCGGTGAGCTGAGCGAGCGAGAAGGCCGAGTGAGTGGAGAGGGATGGGGAGGGCACTCTGGTGCTTCTCCTCTTTGGCTCAGAGGCACGGACACGCGGAGGAGCACGCGGCAAGAGGAGGAAGCACGAGCTAGGCATGGCTGCCACGCGCTCTGGCACGTGTTGCCCGCACAAACATTTTCCCGAGCAGCTCGTGGGTTACGAAGTGGCCGGGTTGGAACACGTTTATGGGCTATTTCCACTCGGATTTGGGCCATGCAGCAAGAAGCAAAGTTGTTGCCCTCAGGTTCTTCTCCAAGATCTATTAAGGATGTTTGGCTATTAGACTATCGGATTAGTGGATAATTAGGCCTTAATTGGAGAGTGTCAGCACATTGACAGCGATCACCAAGAATCCAAATTTGATGGGCAAACCAAGATCAAACTGATTTCAACTTTTTACATGCTCTTCACCAAGATGTAAACTCCATCTTTTATTTTGGGACCCAAACATGTTTCTTACAAATTTTTGGAGAACGCGGAATGTCATCGTCGATGCCTATGGATTCTAGACTTAGCATATTTTCAAGTCTGAAAACTGTAGAACATTCAAACTTCAAGCCTCTGTTTGACAAACTTAAAAATAGATTTAGACCTAGGTCCTTAAACAAAGGTTGCAGGACATAAATTAAACTACATCTTTTATTAAAGGGTCATGGGCTGGTTCTGCTTGGTTAGGAAGATACAAGACTCCCAACTAGGGTACTTGAAACTGAAACACAGTTTTGACTTAGCCAATTTCGTGGGACTCCAAATCAGCATTTTATTGAATCTTGGGAGCTCTATTTGACTAAGTTAGAGGCTAAACTAGCTCTTGACCATTAAACAAAGTTTGTTCTACACAAGATGGGCTTCAACTTTTGTTTAAGGTCAAACCTCATAACTGGTACAGAAGTCAAACTTTCACTTTGGTCAAAGTAACAACTCGATAAAGCCTAAACTAGGGTTTTAGGCCAATTAAGGCATTTTCTTGACAATTGCTCAACATGAACCCTTCATGACTTTTGTTGTAGAGTCCCTCTAGAGTCATTTGGGCAAGTTTGCAAGGTTTGGTTGATGTTCTATAGTTCCATTAACTTAATGGGGCAAATTCCAATAGGAATGGAACTTATCATTTCATGTGACTTTTTGATTCCAAACTTCATGAAACTTTTCCAGGGATTAATATAGATAGTTATTGATGTGAGACATGTAAATATACTTTGATAACAACACCCAAGAATATATCTTTTAATTGAGCCTATATGTAAGCAAGGGTGCAAATCCAAGTTTAGGTTAGGGTTTATTTCGATAGGTTTGACATTGGTATCGTCATCTCCACTTAACCTATCATGTTTGAGCTCAAACCCACTGCTTAATTAGTGATAAACACCTGGGGTGTTACAGCCCTCCCCCCTTAAAAGAATCGCGTCCCGAGATTCGGAATGGAAGATCTTTTAAGGAAGAGAGACACGTTATCTAGTTCCCAACATCTGCTATAGCATTCAGCTATAAAGCTTCAACATCGGTGAACAATTTGGTCAAAGGCACTTTCTGATACTTACTCTTTATGGTAAAATTTGTCTGAAGAATTTCCTTCATTGGCTTCCATGAAGCATTGTTACTTTGGGAGGAATCCAAGATAGCACGTATTGCATTCTCAGTGTACGGAGATCATTTGGTCCGTGAGCTGACCACTCACAAGTATCTGATTCTTAAGTGAGCACGGCATAGTCCGTATGAACTTTACACTAGACCAAAATCTTCAGAAGTATACTCGTTAAAATGACTCTATGTTCACAAAGTTTGAAAACCAGTCATCTACCAAAATGGCTTGAGCACAACCTTCCAAAAGGGTGAGATCATAGGCGACAAATATACTCTGAGGCTATAGGATGCTGACTAACCAATAGGCAAGTCTATGTTGGTCGTAAATGTTCAATCATTTAGATATCAACTAATGGAAAGCTACTTACTATTCCATGCGTACAGTTCTCTTTATCTGATGACAACACTGTATTATCTGAGTCTGTTGAGGGGACAGTGAATGTGATAGCTGACTCTGTCGACTTTCTATTTCTGCCAACAGCTATCTAAAAGATCCTTTTATCCAAAGAAAATAGTTATCTGGGTTGAATCAGATGCAACCTCTTGGATAAAAACCTTTACAAGGTACCAAAGTATGTCACCATTGGAAAATAATTCCCAAAGAAAGATGTAGCGAGGCCTTAAGGACAACAAAAGTTGTAAACATTCACTAAACCGCAGGAAGTAGTCTACCACCAAGCGATTGAGTAAAATTTTCCTTGGTGATTTAGTTGTACTGGAAGTTGAGTTGACTTGCAGCATAACAACTTCGTCAGGCCAACTTTCACCTTAGGCTTCCTCTTTGGGATCAAACAGCAGCTCTAAGATAGGAAATCTGTTGTTTGACACTTCTCAAATTGCTTTCGAATTGCAAATTTACTCGGAGAACCCTTGATTGTGCCAATATTTATTGACGAGAGAACATAAAAGCAAAGCGAAAGGGTGTCCAACAGGATCCTTGAGACCACTTAAGAGATCATCCAATAGAGTGATGAACAAACCATTTGTGGCACCTAAGGGCACAAGGATGTTGATCGAAACTAGGGCATGCATTTCTCTAATTCTTCACCGCAGCTGATTGAACACCTTGCACTATCTGTGTGATTGTCCAAGACGGAATTGACTTGATCACAATGGCTCTAGAAGATAGAATATCTCTCAAGTTGTTGGCTAGTTGATTAACTTCTTGTTGGTTATTGCTCTGTAAGACATAGCCTTCGTAGCTACCGAAGAGTCGTTACCTAGCTGGAGATTAACCTTCCTATTGGTAACTAATCAGTTGTCTCTCAACACTAAAAGTTCCAAATCTTCACTTTCGACCACAACAACAGTGGCTGATGTGGATAGTTGATGGACATTGAAGTCTACAGATAAGGAATCACACCAGAGATGGCTGATTTCGATTGTATGGTCATTTTGCACACAAGATTGAGACTTGGATCGCTCCGGTCATATGCATAATGCGACAATCGATTCACGCCCCCCAGATAACTTGTCCAATATTAAGTGTTGTGTGTCCTTTTTATCTAACAGAGATGAGATACTTTGCTCACTAGATGACGTTCGTCAATATTGGGACAACTAAGTAGAGTCACTTGTCTACCACCTCTTGTAGTATGTTAATGTTTATGTCGGTGACCTGTTCTTCAAAGGTTATCCTCTTAGCAACAAAAGGAAACTCCACTACTTTCGGTCTAAGATATGGATCTTACGATACGATATGGAGAGATAACCAAGGAAGAAGGTCACGTGAAAATCACATCAGGGTTGTTCTGCAATGGATTATGATTAGAAACCATGATACCAGCGCGTGCCGAGCAGCACAACCTTGTGTGTGCACCCACAGGAGGCTCTCGGTTTCGTCGCGGCACCATTAGTTGCTACTCATAACACCATTACTGAACATACACTTGATGAGGAATTTCAAATGGCACAGATTGGGTTGTTTGAACAAGCACCATACCAAGGAGGGATAGCAAGTAAAGGTAGTTACAAGGTTTAGAATCAACGAGGCGATCCAAAAATTAACACACACCACAAGGGAACATAGCTCAATTCCTAAAGACAACTAAGCAATGGACTCTTGCTTAAATTCTATGCACGACTTGCATCACATTAGCTAACCTTTGAGAGAGGTAACTGGAAGGTCCAATATGGAATTGGGTACAGTCTCCATAACTGGCAACGTACGAACCATGGTCAAAGGCTAGCGTTGATAAAAGTTAACTTGGTTGGTCAGTCGATAAGGGTCTTCACAAAAAGGGTTGGAAAACATCCACGGCTTAGACAAACATATAGGAGAACAAAACTTTGGGCTTTCGGTCAAGCAACGGTATGGATACAAACATTCAAGGGATAACCACCAAGTCTACAGGCTCAGGCTCCTAAGAGAGAGAACCTAATTGAAGACAACAACCGTACAATTACGTAATGTGAACGTTGTTCTAGGATAAAGCTATGCGACCCTCATATGCTCACCGAGGACAAACGAGGTGACAACTAGGGCACTACCTAGATAACAAGCATATATACAACATTACAGTCAAGCAGACATTGGAGAAAATTCAAACAATGGGCTTAGGCAACCAATACAAAGCACAAGGCTCTCCTAAAATAAGCCTTTAACTCAAGCATGAACTAACTACAAGTTTAGCTCAAAACAAACGCTAGCTAAGGTGGCTAACTTAGCATGTGCACAGAATCTGGACAGCAACGTAGTAGTTACTTGCTTCAACCATAACTGAGGTTATAGACACCCCACAAAGGTGATCCTAGACTTTCTAGAAAGCTTAGGAAGATGACTACACTTTAGTTATTCATACTAACAGCTAATTCATAGATTAACATGACCAAAAATGCTAATGTTTCAGATCTGTACCAATACGGACAGAAAACTAATCATGAACTTCAAAAATGCGTAACTGGAGTTCTAGGGACTCAACAAGGCTGAGACTTAACTTTATGTAAAGCTTATTACATTGGCTATAACTTTATTATTATCATATTAAGATGATTCTATAGCTAACAAGGTTAATCAACACAAAGAAGACATTTCTGCTCAGATTTGGACAGATTCTGTCGTTCCACTTTATAAGCTTATAACTAGAGATTTATACCACCACAATTAGTGCTATAGGACATTTTGGAAAGCTTAGAAAAAGTACTACACTTCTTCTATTACCTCCAAGACATGATTCCTTATGCACATAGGTCAAACAAACCAAACATTCAGATCTACTCAGAGCATAAGCAAAACCTGATAGTAAACTTCTAAAATTCATAACTCCCAAACCATAAGGCCTAGTGTCATGAGATTTTAGGACAAGCTAGATGAGTAAGTTAGCTACAACTTTAGTATTCTCCATAACTATAGAAAACACCATTATGACTATAAAAGTATCACTACAACAGAAAATGTTCTAGCAGCCAACATTCGACAAGCAAAACAAAGCTTGACTTTGTTCTACTTAACAAGAGAGCGTACAAACATGTTATTCTAGTAGCTCTAAATTTTGTTACCTTAGACCAACATGAATTTAATTCATTCATGAGAATCCATAATTACTTAAGTGAGGTCTAAAGCATTGGCAAACGCTTGGGTGAACATCATATCCATCACTTTGCTAAGCTAAAAGATAACTCTAAGTTCAAGCATGTAGCCACACTTATTTCTAGTAAGGCTAAGCACACATTTTTATCAAGCATTCCTATTCAAGCAACATGGAACAAAACATTCTTGTTTGACTCCACACAAGGAAGATAGTATACAACATCACTCACAAATTACTCATCATTTGAACAAGGGTGAGAGGAGCATAGCTATGCATAAAGCAACAATCATGATAATGCATGCTTCGTCCTATTCGTCCTCACAAGATTGCTGACCTAAGGTGGCGATCACGTTCTATGTCGGTGGCATAACACGCGCTCTTTCGATATATAGCTAGTCGATAGCTACATTCGACTTACGCATTCGTGGTTAGCGTACCTGCAGAAAAGTTTCATTGCAGCCCAACAATTCCCCAATAAAGCACACAATGAAAGCAGAAAAGTAAAATTCTAAGTACTTCCATATACATATACCCCGGTATACGTACATGTAGTACTAAAACTACCCGAATCATCAATCTCCCACAATTAAGTACCTTCATATATACATGTGTATAACATGTAAATAATCCAGTAACCAAAACTAGCTCTCCCCTAGACCGAGGGTTGGACGGTCATGCTCTCACAACTCACACTTACCTAAGCGTAGGTGCGACGTTGCATAAGAGTAAACTAGCAACATATATGGCTATTTCATATATGAAGGCTACCTCTCATCTAACACACTGGGTAGCATAGTGTGGGAGAGTCATCACACATACATACCTTGGCCTAGGCGTAGATGCATAAATGAAAACCCCCAAGTTAGTACTTATATAAGCCACCTAATAATCCTTATATGGGCATAAGGAAATTGACCACTGGCATAATTAGATTTAGAATTCAGTTTTCACAAACCTATATATAACTATAAGTTGATAAAACTGATTTTATAAAACAAATCCTTTGTTTTAAACACACATACGACAAGTTTAATGTTGAATCTTGCTCCGATGCCAGCTGTAACGGAACCGTCCAAATTATAAGAGCACAAGTACAAAAACAATCACCGAAGTGATCAAATTCTCGCACTTGAGCCCATATAACTCCGGTAGTCCAATAAAATCACACGGGATTTCAAACCAACCAACATACAAGCCAAGATCGTAGTGATTCAACATAACAAGTCACATGTTACAACCATTTCACAAGTAATTCAATATACATCGGAGTTCAACATAGTCAACTTAAGATCAAAAGTAGCGGAAGCAAAGTAATTTGAAACTAACAACACCCTTATTTCAAATATATGCCAGTATGAGGGTCGACTTCCAACAAAAGCATTAGAGAGAAGATAATTCAAAAGGATCATGCCCATGATCACACTTCGCCACTACGGCAGGAGTCAACCAACTCTTGCAGTCGTCATGATACATCACAACCTGCAACAAGTGGGGATAAAACCCTGAGTACAAGAAGGTACTCAGCTAGACTTACCCGTCAGAAACCAGAAATAAAGTGACACCAAGGATCATGCAAGGCTGATATAAAGTGGGCTAGCTTGACAACATTTTGCATAAAAGCTTAATATGGATAAGTAATCATTAATGCTTAAGCATCAAGTTAATTATCATTAACCTGTCATCTATATTAGAACCTGTACTAGAGCACTCACTTTATTAGGAGCAAACAATATTAACCATAGCAGGTATAAATTGAGGCAACCTTTCCATCGTTATCCATTTAACCATCCGTTCAATTTAATGGAAATCTACGTTGCCGCTGCTCAAGTCAAGTGCTCACTAACCGGGAGCGACGGCGATTCGAATCGAATTCCTATCCAGCTGGAGGGGTATTTCTAACACTCACCGAGTCATGCCTGGCGAGGGCTGTTCAGGTCACCTTTCGTACAATTCAGGAATCGTGGGTCCAAATGATGTCGCAACCCCAAGGGCGACACTCTGCCAGGTGATAGGGACTCTAACCCCCCTTGGTCTCATGCCAATGTCCCCAAGTACATCCTTTCTCTCCTCCAAGAAGCAACCTACCATTCGATTCCCGGCCTGAACCATATTACTCGGCTTCACGGTCGGAACGACTTATCCGGCCAACTAAGTGTTAGACTGCGTTCAACATGACTCAAGGACGTACAGCGAATCGGTCCTTAAACGACTCAAACGGGGATAGATCCACACCCAAGACCTCCATGCCTTGTTGCTTCACTATCGTCATCCCGCCCGGTCTCATTTCATTTTATTAACACATGGTTCCATTCCATGATAGCAATATAGCCAACCGTGCCATATATGAGTATCCCTATATCTCGCAGGTGACAGGAAATCACCTGACTTCTACCGTTTAAAGCAGGGCTAAGCATCTATTCGATCCTAGTCTATGTCGGATTCAAGGATTCATATAACTAGACAAAGAATGATATAATGCAGCAAGGGTTTCCAACCAACTCCTACCACTTAATGCAACAATACTTATAATATATATATATATATAATTGCTTTAAAGATAGGAGGCTTATAATGCTCCGGGGCTTGCCTGGGATCCGATACAAGTCAGTAGTTATCAGATGACACTCGCTGAGTACTTCCATCTTCGGGATAGTTCCACCAAACACCGTCTTCGGGTTTGGCTCCAACACCACATCTTTCACGCGTTTTAGCTAGCGTATCTAAATAAAATGCAAGATGCAAGTACATGAATACAAGGAAATAAAATAGATGATGCATCACACACTAATCAAGGCAAGTACAAGGCTACGCTAAATACACATAAGCATTTCACATCGCCCAAATAGACATCACACCACCTATTATGATAAGATAGCAAGGGAAGCAATACCAAACACAACTTAAGATTTACAAAGCCTCAGGTGTACTAACTTCATCACCATGGACATGAATCACACTTAATAACAAGCAAGCAAAGTAATCAAGCATCTATGTATTTTCAACAATTCTAGACATACATGCAGTAGCTGAGTAAATCAATCATATCTAGAGTTATACAAATCCAAATGACTTGCAAGAAGACATCCTAGAAAGCTTATGAAATTTTCCACATTTAATTTATAAACATCTTAACCTGATTCTAACATTTACCAGGTCGAAATACAGAAGGTACAGAATCTGTCCTGGAAGGACACAGAGCAACATAAATCTGAACCCAACTTTGAACAGCTGTAGTTTCTAAACCATATGGCCAAATGCCACCAAATTTTAACAGAGGCTAGATACATAAATTATCTACAACTTTTGTTTAAACAAGTTTTACAAAAAAGCACATTATCATGAAGGACTTTGCTAAGTTTCCAGATCTGTCCAGAAACCTCATTTGCAAGAAATAAATATTAACTTATGTTGCAAACATATAATTGGACAAAACCAACTTTACCAACATGTCACACATGACTAATGAACACCAGAAAACATAGTGTCCATTCCTAAATAAATTCTTTTAATGCATTTTCCTAATTTATTTAGATAATTAGGTGGAATTATGAACACCTATCAAAAGTGCACAATAAATTCTACCAAAATTACAGTGGCCTACATATGCTCCCAATAGTTTACTGTACAAATTTCAAACCATTTGGACATATATATCAACCTCTATGAAAAAGACAAATGGCTATTGCAAGAATTCATGTGAGAGCAAGATGAATCAATAACTCACTTATACTATAGCTAAAATTCATGAAATTTTTACCACACATCAAACATCACATGAGTAACATGCCACAAAAATTTCACTTCATTTGGAGTCCTACAACTACAGTTATGAAAAAGACAAATACAACTAGCATTGAAAACCTAGTTGCATAAATCTATTTTTATAGCTAAAATATTAAACTAAAACATGACATATTATAGATCTACTGCATAGATAATTTCACAAGGATTCCAAAAAGTCCTCATTTGCTATTTTTGGAGCTTCCTAGCATGAGATATTAATTTCCAAAGATTTAGCCAAAATCTGCATAAAAGAAAAAGGAAAAAGGAAAACACTTTTGCCTCGAGGCCCCTGGACTATTTATAAATCAAAACACACAGAACGGTCCTTTTATGCACTATTCATATGAGTCTGTGGTTTTCACTTAACCCCCTCGCTTTAGTCGAATTCAAGCTCGAGGTCCCTGACGCGAAAACAAACAGGGAGGTCGCCGGAGCTTGCGGTGCCGGCCGGAGGAGGCTCGTCGTCGGTAGTGGGGTGGCGGCGGAGGTCCAGGGGGCCTGTGCGCACCCATGGGTGGTCATGGCTCGGCGTGAGGTGGTCCACAGTGGCGGGCTCACGAGCTCCGGTGGCATGCTCACGGCGGCTCCGTCGGTGGAGCCTCTCGGCGGCGAACACGGCCGGAAAAAGGGGGCATCGGGGGCGGTGCGAGGAGGGCAAGGTGGCGCGGTGGTTTGATTTGATGGTAGATGCTTGGTGGTGGCCGGCCACGAGCTCGACTTGTCTCGGCAATGGCGGTGGCGCTCTCCCGCGGTGAGCTGAGCGAGCGAGAAGGCCGAGTGAGTGGAGAGGGATGGGGAGGGCACTCTGGTGCTTCTCCTCTTTGGCTCAGAGGCACGGACACGCGGAGGAGCACGCGGCAAGAGGAGGAAGCACGAGCTAGGCATGGCTGCCACGCGCTCTGGCACGTGTTGCCCGCACAAACATTTTCCCGAGCAGCTCGTGGGTTACGAAGTGGCCGGGTTGGAACACGTTTATGGGCTATTTCCGCTCGGATTTGGGCCATGCAGCAAGAAGCAAAGTTGTTGCCCTCAGGTTCTTCTCCAAGATCTATTAAGGATGTTTGGCTATTAGACTATTGGATTAGTGGATAATTAGGCCTTAATTGGAGAGGTCAGCACATTGACAGCGATCACCAAGAATCCAAATTTGATGGGCAAACCAAGATCAAACTGATTTCAACTTTTTACATGCTCTTCACCAAGATGTAAACTCCATCTTTTATTTTGGGACCCAAACATGTTTCTTACAAATTTTTGGAGAACGCGGAATGTCATCGTCGATGCCTATGGATTCTAGACTTAGCATATTTTCAAGTCTGAAAACTGTAGAACATTCAAACTTCAAGCCTCTGTTTGACAAACTTAAAAATAGATTTAGACCTAGGTCCTTAAACAAAGGTTGCAGGACATAAATTAAACTACATCTTTTATTAAAGGGTCATGGACTGGTTCTGCTTGGTTAGGAAGATACAAGACTCCCAACTAGGGTACTTGAAACTGAAACACAGTTTTGACTTAGCCAATTTCGTGGGACTCCAAATCAGCATTTTATTGAATCTTGGGAGCTCTATTTGACTAAGTTAGAGGCTAAACTAGCTCTTTACCATTAAACAAAGTTTGTTCTACACAAGATGAGCTTCAACTTTTGTTTAAGGTCAAACCTCATAACTGGTACAGAAGTCAAACTTTCACTTTGGTCAAAGTAACAACTCGATAAAGCCTAAACTAGGGTTTTAGGCCAATTAAGGCATTTTCTTGACAATTGCTCAACATGAACCCTTCATGACTTTTGTTGTAGAGTCCCTCTAGAGTCATTTGGGCAAGTTTGCAAGGTTTGGTTGATGTTCTATAGTTCCATTAACTTAATGGGGCAAATTCCAATAGGAATGGAACTTATCATTTCATGTGACTTTTTGATTCCAAACTTCATGAATTTTTTCCAGGGATTAATATAGATAGTTATTGATGTGAGACATGTAAATATACTTTGATAACAACACCCAAGAATATATCTTTTAATTGAGCCTATATGTAAGCAAGGGTGCAAATCCAAGTTTAGGTTAGGGTTTATTTCGATAGGTTTGACATTGGTATCATCATCTCCACTTAACCTATCATATTTGAGCTCAAACCCACTGCTTAATTAGTGATAAACACCTGGGGTGTTACAATATACGTCAAAGAAGATGGCTCGAGTTGATTAAGGATTATAATCTTCAAGTACACTATCATCCTGGCAAGGCAAATGTGGTTGCGGATGCTTTAAGCCGTAAGTCTCATTGCCATACCCTAGTTGAAACTGATTTTCATCGATCTCGCCTTCTACATCCAGCAGTCTTGTACAACATCACTGTCAGTTGTACTCTCAAAAGCAGAATTATTGAACTCCAAAAGACTGATCATGGTATATTCCACATAAAACGTAAGATGAAAGAGGAAGAAACTAAGCATTTCAGGGTAGATGAAGAAGGTGTGTTGTGATTTAAGGATAGATTAGTGGTCCCTAAGGACCGAGAGCTTAGAGATCAGATCCTGTCCGAAGCACATTCGTCCAAGTTATCCATCCATCCTGGTAGTAATAAGATGTATTATGATTTGAAGCCACTTTATTGGTGGACCAAGATGCGGAAAGAGATAGCTGCATATGTTGCTAGGTGTGACACCTGCTGTAGAGTTAAAGCTGTGCACATGAAAGCTGGGTTACTTCAACCACTTTCTATCCCAGGCTGGAAATGGGAAGAGATAAGTATGGATTTCATTATCGGACTTCCTCCTACTGTCAAAAATCATAACTCCATCTGGGTAATTGTGGATCGTTTGACCAAATCAGCTCACTTTATTCCGGTTAGAGTGGACTATCGTCCCACTGACTATGCTGAGTTGTACTTCAATCAGATAGTCCAGCTCCATGGGATACCTCGTACTATCGTTTCGGACCGTGGTCCCCAGTTCACTACTCGCTTTTGGGAGTGCTTGCATCACCTTCTGGGAACCAGGTTAGTGAGAAGCTCTGCTTATCACCCCCAGACGTCTGATCAGACGGAACGAGTTAACCAAATCTTGGAAGATCTGTTGCGGGCATGTGTAGTTTCATCCAAGGGTTCTTGGGAAAAATGGTTACCTCTAGCTGAGCTTTTGTATAATAATAGTTACCAAGAGAGTATTAAGATGGCCCCGTTCGAAGCATTGTACGGTCGTAAGTGTAGAACTCCACTAAACTGGGTAGAAGCTGGTGAAAGAAGGTATTATGGTATTGATTTTGTTCGGGAAGCTGAGGAACAAGTCCGTACCATCCAAAAACATATGGCTGTAGCCCAAGCCAGACAGAAAAGTTATGCTGATCGCCGTAGAAAGCCACTCGAGTTTGAAGTTGGAGACTTCGTTTATTTGAAAGTTTCTCCAATGAAGAGTGTACAACGTTTTGGTGTCAAGCGGAAACTTGCACCGAGATACGTGGGTCCTTTCCAGATTATAGGCAAGAGTGGAGCTGTTGCGTACAAGATCCAGTTACCTCCTGAAATGAGTGCCATATTCAACGTTTTCCATGTATCTTCGAGTTCCTAAGGAAAGAGTTCCTTTAGGAGATATCAGGCTTGAATCTGATTTAACCTACGAAGAAAAGCTAGTCCGGGTGATCGATACTCAGGAACGAGTAACTAGAAGCAAAGTGGTTAAGTGGTATAAAGTAATGTGGAGTAATCAGGGTAGTGAAAGTGACACTACATGGGAACGGGAGGACTATTTGCAGGATGGTTATAAGGAATTCTATGAAAAATGGTACGCTTTCCAAATCTCGGGACGAGATTTTTATAAGGGGGAGGGCTGTAACACCTCAGGTGTTTAGCTCCATAATTGCATTGCATTGCATTTGCATAAGCATAAGCATGCATCATCTCATGTTATTTTATGTTGTTTGCAACTAATGTGGTTGTTTTAGATTTTTGTTTGGTTCACATCATGTGACACTAGGGAGTTAGTGTAACTAAAGGGTAGAGTAGCTAATTATATCTCACATCACCTTATTTATACTTAGGGTCACTAATGGAGCAAGGTTCATGTTGACCAAAATCACCAAAATGCCCTCCAAGGTGTAGTTGACTAGCATTTAGACCTAGGATGCTCTAGTTTGACCAATTAAAAAGTCTAGCTTAGAAACTTTGCATGGAGGAGCACCCTTAAGCAAAGTTGTAGGGAATTTTATGGGGAACAAAAGTCTCAATATGACCATCTCATGAAACTGGCCAGAACATGCTCAAAATTGGCCCACAAGTCAGCTTGAGGGGCTATCTCAGCACTTAGAATTTTTCTAAGTCTCCAAAGTGTCCCTCCAGTTTTACTGTGACCTACTTTGGAAGCTTGTAGTTTGCAAACTAGACCAAACCAGCTCCCATTCATGTTGACACTTTTGTAGTACTCATCTAGCTCTACAACATTGCCAACATCACCATCACCTGGTTCTAAATGGTTTAGGAGATATAGTGTCAAGAAAATAGGGTTTCAGTCGGTTTAATGACTGAAACTACGTTTCAGTTTCAAAGGGCACCACTTTGGGGCTATGTAGTTTCAAATCCAAGCCGAATCTGTTCTTCAGCCAATTAGCAAAGTTGTAGCCCTCACGAAGCTCTACAATTTTGGTGTTATCACCTTCGGCTAACTCGAGCTGTTTTCGGAGATAAGCACCTTTGAAATCACGCTGTCAGTCACCGTTTCGGCCTCGTCGATTCAGTGGACCGTTCTTCAGTCGGTGGCCGACCGACGGCAGGGCAACGCCGACGCGTGGCTGCGTGGTGGCAGCCGTACGCCGGCCGCGGTCCCACCCGTCAGGTCACCAAGCCTTCAAGGCCGCCACAACGACAGTCTCTGCCTCACTCGCGCCAGACCTCCCTCTCCCTTCCGTTCTCCCCTCCACCGGGCGGAACAACCGAGCACAACTCCTGCCTCCACTCCGGCGAGCTCGTGCGCGCGCACCACCGCACCACTGTCCACAAAAACTCACACACCGCTCCGCCTTGAAGCCCCCTCCATCTTCCACCTCGCAGCTGGCTCAATTGTGGGGGGGGGGGTAAGGCGGCATTGCCGTGTCCGCCACCGTCCGCCTCGGACATTCCTCGCCGGAGCGCCCCCGTAGCGTGGCCGTGCTCCTCTGGTGCTCTACCGTCTTCATTCTTGGGTGCGTTGGGTCCGCCTTGAGTCGCTGATGCTCACGGGACCGGTCATTTGGGATGAGCCGCCGTCTAGCTCACCAGCGTCGGCAAGCCGCGGCCGTGGACCGCCATGCCCGACGGCGAGCGCCTCCCCGTGGTTCCGCCGCCCCGTTCTTGCCACCAATCGACTTAGCTCGATGACGTGGTCGCGCTCGTCCGCTCAGCTTCGTCGGTCGGCTCACCGCCGGCGATCTCCGGCGACCGTAGCTCCTCCCCTCCGCCTCTCTCTCGCTGACCAGTGGGGCCTTCCGGTCAGCCCCACGCGCGCGCGGGCGGGACGGTCTGAGCAGGCCGCGCGCGTAGTTGGGCCGCGTCCGCGTAGGGGCCGGCCCAGTAGCGAGTTAGGGTTCGGTTTTGTTTTTCTTTTCATATTTGTCACAGCTTTTAGTTGATGATTAGAAAATGTAGATCTAGGGTTTTACTTGCCCAAAAATTATGAGATAAATTTTGTTTGGCTCTGCATGAGGTGTAGTATTTTAGAAAAATATAAATCTGATATGTAATGTTTAGTTTTTGGGAGAATTAAATAGGTCTTTGAAATGTGTTATAAAAGGGAGGTAAATTTGTTAAATGAATAACTTGACTTGTACTATTCCAAAAATTATGAAATTTGGTGGGTAGGCTAATTTATACCTATGTTAGCTCTGGTAAAAATTTGGGCATTAGTGCTTAAGTACTTTTTAAGTTACAATGCTATCATGTTGTTTTAGGAAATACTTGAATGAATTTTAGTAATTTTTCTACATGTGCAATGTTCTTATAAATTTTTGGAGAATGTCTTGGTA
The DNA here is from genome assembly GCA_038087645.1 of Saccharum hybrid cultivar R570. Taxonomy (NCBI): domain Eukaryota; kingdom Viridiplantae; phylum Streptophyta; class Magnoliopsida; order Poales; family Poaceae; genus Saccharum; species Saccharum hybrid cultivar. Next base: position 7,165,474 of record JAQSUU010000005.1, on the reverse strand, counting down.
CCCTAAACTGTCTAAGAAAAATATGAAATCTGTTGTTTGATACCTTTCAATATGATTTGTTAAATATACAAAAATCAGCCTTTTGGGCTTGTGAATTTTGTGTAGGGAGTTTCTGTGAATAATTTTAGTTCAAATTTTTACAGTAGTCTCTTTTTGGGTCAGAGAGTCTCCTGTAATGTTTGTAGAATTTTAGGAGTAGTTTACATATATGTTTAAAATTCCACTTAATTAATTAAGTAAATTAGGAAATGAGTATAAATCAATATTCTAGGTGGGCACACCTTACTTTCTGGTGTTTTTGTGACCCATGGGAACTTTTGGTAACATTAGTTTGGTCTTAGGGGAAGTTTGCCACATAAATAAATATTTAATCTTTGCAATTCTAGGTTTTCTGGATAGCTGGAAGTAGTTTTGGGTTTGACCTTTGATAAAGGTGTTTGCTGGAAAACATGTAAATACCAAAGTTGTAGTAAACTTGATAAACTAGCTTGTGTCAAAATTTGGGAGCATTTGGCTTAGTAGTTTGGGAGTTATTGCTGTTTAAAGTGACAGTCCAGAATTGACTACTCTCTGTTTAGAGAGGACAGCTTCTGGAACTTGGGAAATTCGACATGGAAAACTTAGGAATTTAGGGTTGAGGTCTGAAAATAAATTGTAGGACATTTCATAAGCTTTCCAGATTGTCTTAGATCATATCTTTTGGAGTTGGGAATCTCCAGTTGTGTTAGAAACAATTAGCTGCTGTCCAGAATGTTTTGCTGTAATATTTTTTGGTGTTGGATGTGGTGACCTAAGTGATGTTACTCTTGTGATTGTTAGGTGTAAGGGTCTTAACCGAAGAAGAACAGCTATACCTTAGGTTGAGTAGATTAGGTGAGTACTTCTCTACCGGAGAGGAAATTTGCACCTAATATTTGAAGTGATTTGAATAGAGCTTTAAGAGTGTTGTAATGCATTTCATTCCGAGCATGCTGCACCTTTCATTATGCATCCATGAGATTTATTATGCACTCATGCAATAGGTGTTCCAGAGGGGGTAACGCTCCTCGAGTTCGAGCAAGTGATTCCGGAGGAAGTCTAGGACCAGCCAGAGGAGCCAGCGGAACCAGTCGGCGGAGGAGACGTCGCTGAAGACTTGCCCGAGTGCCTTGACCACCGACCATCAACCTTTCTAAAAGGCAAGCCCCGGTGCATGCTGAACCTATCGTTTTATAAATCTATCTTAAGTACTTTTAATTGTTTATTGTATTAAGTTGTAGGAGTTGTATGAAAACGTTTGTTGCATTATACCTGTCCTTGTCCAGATATCGTACTTAAATCCTAAATTAGGTTTAGGCACGTGTCAATGCTTAGCCCTGCTTAGTCCGGTAGAAGTCGGGTGATTTCCGGTCATCCGCGAGATATAGGATTGGGTCACGAGTGGCTTATGGCTATCGTATATGGAACCATGCTTTAAAATGAAATTGAGACCGGGCGGGAGTTCGATAGTACAGCCGCAAGACACTTCACGTCTTGGGTGTGGAGCTATGCCTGTCTAAGTCGTTTAAGGACCGATTCGTTGTACGTCCTTGAGTCATATTGAACGCAGTCTAACACTTAGTTGGCCGGATAAGTCGTTCCGACCGCGAAGTCGAGTAGTATGGTTCAGGCCGGGAATTGAATGGTAGGTTGCATCTTGGAGGAGAGAAAGGATGTGCTTGGGGACATTGGCGTGAGACCAAGGGGGGGTTAGAGTCCCTATCACCTGGCAGAGTGTCGCCCTTGGGGACGCGATATCATTCGGACCCGCGATTTCTGAACTGTACAAAAGATGACCTGAGCAACCCTCGCCAGGCGTGACTCGGTGAGTGTTAGAAGTACCCCTCCAGCTGGATAGGAATTCAATTCGAATCGCCGTCGCTCCCGGTTAGTGAGTACTTGACTTGAGCAGCGGCAACGTAGATCTCATTAATTGAACAGATGGTTAAGTGAGTGATACATTGTTGCCACAATTTATATCTGCTATGAATAAAATGTTAATAATTGTTTGATAATAATCAAGTGTATGTTTAGTACAGGGGCTAAGATAGATGACAGGTAAATGCTAAAAATAACTGCTAGTACAGGTTATAAGAGTTTCAACTACTTATGCCTTTATGTAAAATGTGGTGTCAGCTAGCCTCTTGTGTAAGCCTTGCATAATCCTTGCTGTCATTTTATTTCTGGTTTTTGGCGGGTAAGTCTAGCTGAGTACATTCCAGTACTCATGGTTTATTCCCTCCTGTTGCAGATGATAAGCTCTATCAAGGCTTCTGCAAAACTTGTCTCCACCCGGCGGGTGACGAAGACTAGATCACTAGGGCGTGATCATCTTTTATGTACTTTCCTGATGCTTTTGCGGGTTGTTGATCAACAAGACTGGCAGTAGTTAAACAACTGGTGTGTGTATGCTTCCGCTACTTTATAAACTTGGTTTGTAATAATTGCGACTCCGTGTGTGTAAACTTATTTCGGAACTACTTGTGAAATGTAACGTATGATGTGTATGTTGAATGATGCGATCTTGGTTGTAAGCAAGTTGGTTTGAAATCCTTCGTGGTTTCGATTGACTACCGGGATTATATGGGCTCAAGTTCAAAAATTTGAGCGCTTCGGTGTTTGTTTTTGTACGTGTGCTCTTATAATTTGGTCGGTTCTGTTACAGTAAGTGCCCTTCCCATTTTATTTTTATGATGTCCTTAATAATACCATAATACTCCAACTAGTTGTCATTTTCATCAATACAGGGCACACAAACTCCAGTATTTACTATGGTTAATCTGGGTTTTGTTCTTTCATACTATTCAGAACGAAATCTATACCTATTCACATCATAAACCCCATAGTTGGTCACCATTCTGCGAAAACCAAATGATATTTCACGCAATGCACTATCAATAGTAGGATTCTGCAAGCACTGCAAGTCAATAATAGTAACAGTGTGTTAGTTTTAGGACCATACAAATGGTGTTAATATGAATTGAGAGTATTCAGCAGCATTACTTCTTCTCTGAACCATTCAAAGAAGTTAGGACCATGCTGCCCACGACTGTTTTTCCATCCTTTCAACCTTAACTCACGGAGCTAGTCGGGTCTTGGTCTAATTCGACTCCTCCAATGCTCCTTATCAAATTTTCTAAGGGGGCCAAAAATAAGTTAGCTAGTGTCAACAAGTTAGGTACAAAATATACTAGGACTCAAGGTTGAACATGCACGTACCGGAAGAATTCATCCATCTCACATGTTTGTCAAAATGTATAAAAAAGCAGCCCCATACGTCTCTTTTGGCAACTCATGAACACCCTGAGGGCTCATGTAACGGTCAGGGACTTGAAAAAGTCCAAGGCCACATGAACTTTTGAAGGTAGCAGCACCATCATCATAGCGAGGAATCTTGCTTCTAATTGACCGAGCTTGGGACCTAAAAAGAGTGAGTAAATTTGTTGCCTCCTCAACTAATTGAGCCTCAACAATGCAGCCCTCAACACGTGCCTTATTTTGTACTTTGGCTTTAAGTTTTTGGATTTTCCTACATGAACCCAAGAAAGCATTAAGAGAAGGCTATTTTTGCTAAAGACTTAGTACAGCAAGTTATGTTTTTTTACCTCTCATATGGATAATTCCAACGGGATTGCACAAGCCCTCCTAGCCGAGCCTCACGAGGAAGATGGATTATTAAATATTGCATAGGATTGAAGAAACCAGGAGGAAATATCTTCACCAATTTGCAAATAAGAACAACAACAACTTGCTGCTCTAATGAACATATGGTATCCTTGCTCAACTCTTTGGCACACAATTGCCTATATAGAAAGCTAAGCTCAGTCAAACACAACCATATGCTATTCGGAAGAAATCCACGGAATGCAACAGGGAGCAATCGCTCCATGAATATGTGGTAACCATGGCTCTTTAGGCCTAAGATCTTCTTTTGTAATAAATTAACCCCTCTTTTAATGTTGGCTGCGTAGCCATCAGGAAACTTAAGATCTTGAAACCATTTAAGAATTTTTGGCTTGTCATCCTTACTAATGCAAAATGGAGCTCGTGGACTGTCCCAATTCCCATTTGCCTTCAACTTCAAATGTTGTGATAGACGATTGCAAATATCAGCTAAATCTTTCCTTGCCTTGGCATTATCCTTAGTCTTGTCTGGAACATCGAAGCAAGTATACCAAATAGCTTCAGCTACATTTCTCTCATTGTGCATCACATCAATGTTGTGTGGCAGCAACAATTTTTTAAAATATGAAAGTTGCCAAAGCCTAGAAACATGGGTCCAATTGTGCAATTTACCATAGTTTTTCTTGTCATCTACGAATTTTTGCTCATTTGGGCAAAGATTTCCTCCTCTGTTAAAAGCCTTGGAGCCTCGTCAAGAACCATTGTGTCCTTATGAAATGCATTACTTTGGAATCTGAATTCATGGTCTATGGGTAAGAAATGTCTATGGCAATCAAACCAGCAAGCCTCGTGACCATGACGAAGTGTAAATGCCTTACTATCACTTAAGCACATTGGACATGCAAGCCTACCATGTGTGCTCCATCCAGCAAAGTTTCCATAAGCAGGGAAATCATGGACTGACCATAAATAGGCTGCTCGTATTTTAAAAGTTTTCTTGATTGAAGCATCCCAAGTGTCTACCCCTTCCCACCAACTCACTAATTCATCAACTAAAGGTTGCATTAGAATGCTTAGTTTCTTTCCAGGATGTTCAGGATCTAGGATCACAAGGGAAAGAAATATGTATTCTGATTTCATGATTGTGCATGGTGGAAAATTCAATGGGGTAACAACACTGGCCAACAAGAGTAAGGTGCTGCCATGAAACCAAAGGGGGTAAAACTATCTGTTGCAAAAGCAAGACGCACATTTCTAGGTTCACTAGCAAAGTCTGGAAAGTCTTCATCAAACTTTTGCCACGCTTCTCCATCGTGCACCATTTTGCTAGAAGTGCATGGCTTATGAGAGCACAATAGCTCTGCTGTGTTCTTATGCAAATATAACCTCTGTAGCCTATCTATTATGGGAAGGTACTGCAACACTTTACGTGGCACTCGGCCATTACCTTCTTCATAGCGAGACAAACCACAAACATCACACTTGTCTTTGTTTTTATTATCTTTGTAGTAAAGCATGCGGTTATTATAACAAACATCAATTTTGACATATGCCATACCAAGACCCTCAGATGGCTTCTTTGACTAATAGAAGTCCTTGGGCAACTTAGATTCACCAAGGGCTTCTTCTCCTTCTCCTTCTCCTTCTTCTCCTTCTTCTCCTCCTCCTCATAGATTAATTCTAAGTTTGCCTCAAAGTGTCCAATTGACATGTTATATTGTGCTTTCAATGCAAGCAGGCGTGCCATAGTAGATAGGGATGAGTGTGATGTATTCTCATGTACTAATTGATCAACGTTTTGCACCATCCTATAAAAAGCTCGAGCATAGGCAGGTGGTTGCTCATCAATTGGTGGTGGATGGTCACCAACTAGGCTGGCCAACATTTCATCCATGTGGTCAGTTTCAGGTAAACTCTCATCATGTCCACCTTCAACATAGGTACCGGCAAGTCCCTCACCATGTGCTGTCCATATTCTGTAGTCTTCCTTAAAGCCAACTCTACACAAGTGCATCTCTACTGTTAACCTATTGTGCCTAACACAATTGCGACATACCGTGCAAGGACACTTAATGGTGCCGCCTTCAACTAGATTAGGCATAGAGAAGGCACGATCCAAAAACTGGTTGGTATTGTCTATCCAATCATTAGAGGGGGGCTGTGTAGGAGACCAACCAGTGTACATCCAATCACGTTCCGCCGTTCCTTTTGTTATGGTTTTATTAAAAAATTCTGATTTTAGATATAGAACAAATTCACACGGCTATCAAACAAAGAAGAATAATATTTTCTACAGATTTAACAAACAATCCAATACAATCAAATCATGATGTTTGCATATATACAGCAGCGAACAGCCACCCATAAACAACATTATTTTTCTACAGCATACAATCGAACATCAGGGCATGATATTCTAATATACATTGAACAAAAACCTTGAGTCTCAGTATATATGGACCAATGCAAATTAATAATGAACATAGCATAGCATCACTTAAGTTCATATGTGAGGCAAATATTGGATTTAGTACCAGTCTACCAGACCACAACACACAAGCTAAGCTCGAATCAGAAACCTAACAGAAATTTACAGCTACGGATGAGCGTCGTAGTTACTACTAATACTAACAAGACATGACAGCAAGAGTGTTGCTGTTACTGTTACCATTACCATTACCCACCTAGACTTTCAGCCCCTACTCTGCGCTGCGCTGCAAGTCTGCAATGCAAGTTGCATTATGCAACAAACTTGCCAGTGTCCCTCAAGGTGTACACAAAATGTGGTGCTGCCTCCCTCCCCATTACCGGTTACTAGCAGCAGTCTCACCACTCACCTTCAGGCTTCAGTAGCCTTGCAGCCAGTCGCTCCACTTCAGTACAGGCTACAGCCTAGCAACCACCAAGATTCACCATTTGCAAAACTGATACTAGACACAACACAATTTATATAATCCCAATTGAGTTCAGTGCAACACTAAGCAAAACAGTGTGTGAAATGCATCAAGCATCTTCATATGGGTAGAGCACGGCACAGAAAATTGGGGGGAAAGATGAAGCTTTATTACCTCACTCCGATTGAAGCAGGAAGCTCAGATCGGCTGAAGGCAGGACCCTGTCTCCTCCAAGCTCGGTTCGGCGTCGATGCTGCGTTCTCCTCCAAACCTAGCTCGATATCGCTGCTGCCTTCTCCTCAAAGCTTCGATAGAGGTCAAGAGTGGAGGGGCCTGAGGGACGGCGGGCTGGATCCCGGGCGCCGGCGGCCTGAGAGGTGGCGGAGCTCGGTCTTGGATCGGACCTAGGGTGGCGGTGTCCTGAGAACACGGGGGCCTCCCGCCGGGCAGCCGCGGCGGCGGGAGAGGGTGGTGGGGCTCCTTCTGGGTGGCGTGGCTGCTGGCTAGGACGGCGGTGGCGGAGGCACCACGGCCATGCGGAGAGAGGGCGGCGTCGGGTGTTTTTTTCTCATGATAGAGGATGACAGCGCGACTGTGAGGAACAACTGTAGTGAAGGACGATAGGGTTGCAGGGGTGGTGTCTGGTGTATCTTGGGCCAAAACGAAAAGCCCGGCTGCGCGCGGGCTCTTTTCCCCTTAGACTGGCCGCAGTAGGGACTCTAAAAGATACTCTAAAGCTTTAGAGTATGAATATGAAGTAAAAACTGCTGCACTGGGTACTCTAAAACGATACTCTATCCTTTCTCTCACTCTATATTTAGAGTAGTACAGTGCTTACTCTATACTCTATAGTGGTGGACCCCACTAGCTAAACAAAGGGAAAAATGCTATAACTCACAAACCAAAAATCCAAATTAAATTTCGATTACACCATTAAATTCGTCTCAATAAATCCTTCAAAACTAGATCACACATGGATATATTTAGATAAAGTGACAAGTGAGTCCCACAGTGGATAGAGTGGATAGAGGATGATATAGAGGATGGATGGGTGCGGGAGAATTGAGTATAGAGGAGAGAATCTTACTGACTAGGACGTATAGAGGATGAATATAGAGGTCCATGAGTGCGGGTAGTCTTAGGCGCGAATGCAATCGATGGGTGGTCTGTGGCGCGAACATGGTTTTATTCCACCAAAACGAGGAGTTGTGCCTGCAGAGCAATTTTCGTGAGTCTATCATCACGAAAATTATAATTTTCGCGGCAGTGTCGAATAATTCATGAAAATACGCTTTCGTGATGGGATTTACATCACTCTCATGAAAATATTATTTTCATGAGAGTTTGTTTTTCACTCTATTGAAAAATCATCCCTCTCACGAAATATCCATTTTCTGGTAGTGCATACATATGCATCAAAGAGTGAAGACTTTTTGTTTTCTTTTGTAGTTTCTAATAGCTAGCCATATGATGTAATCTTTATTTTCATGTTTCTATGTTGGAACTCTATTAACATAATTTTTATGCAAATATAAGAATTATGAAAGTATGGACTCACAATACCTATTCTTTTGTTTTGTCCCAACTAAATTAAACCAAAAACCAAATTTGTCTCCGATGACGCGGAGGCAGGTCATAGCCGCCTGTTTCCTCGCCATCACTTACCATGCGACCCCAAGCTTTATGGCTCTGGCTTGGCATAGTAGCAGACCTTTGCTAGTAGTGTGACAGCTTACCGGGTAGGCGCAAAAGGGGGTCTACGTTATTAAGTATGGTAGTTCGGGTCTCCCTAGGGAGGCTTTGGGTCTATTACTTGGGCTACCTACCTACGTGGATGGCTAACCATGCACCTAGAGCCCTAGATTGAAACCTATAGCGAGTTGTTGCCTACTAGGAGAAATTGTGAAAAGTCTCGTAATGAATGCCTGTCGACTTACCTTGGAACTAGGTTAAGAGGCTAGCTACCCCGGGCAAAAGAAAATCACGACTTGGGGATAAAGTTGTACACCTCTGCAGAGTTTGATCAAACTGTTATAACAACCGTGCTCACGGTTATGAGCGGCCTGGACCCTCTCATGATTAGAAATGGATCTTGTTGGAAGATGGTTACTTATGATGATGTTAATCTCTTTAAGCAATCTAATCAATGGTTTGGGTTCTTTTATGCACTTTAGTAATTTTAGGTTGTTCTAAAAAATCTTGCCTACTAAAAATGCTAACTTGCAGTAAGCCTGTGTCAGCTTTACCACGTTGGCATCCTTGCATATGCATGTCATATTTTCTTGTACTTCCTGAGTATGATATGAGCTCACCCTTGCTATTTCTCCACCCTCAGTCTTTAGTAAAAGCTGCTTAGAAGATCGATAAAAGATGCCGTGGAGTTTTCAAAAGTTTATCAGAAGTGCATGACATACGGAGCCCTCCGTCGATCTTCCTGTGGAGTGGAGTTTAGCTACGACTTTAGACATTCCGCTTGTGATTTTTGTAAGACCTTTGTGTCTCTTTTGTATTTAAAGTTACTGTTTATGTAATAAATATGGTTTTGTTATACACTGATGATGTCATTATTGGTATAAAAATTGATCCTGCCATTGGCTCTGTTCTGCTGGTCATGTTTCCGTTTATTTTAGCTTGTTTCAGCTTATTCTCTCTCACAGAATACTATTAAATCAGCCGAAACCAGCCAGCTTTTCCACCAGCTAAACCAGCCCATTGGTATAGTTTGCATTCGATTTTGCTCTTAAAATTGGGTGTGACGGTGGCTCACGAACTGGCCAACAGCCTGACACGCTCCGGTTCTCGGTCCGACAACTGTGATAACAAAAAACGCTGGGGCCGCGGCAACAACAGCAACTCCGGCAGTGGCGGCAGCAACACCAAATTAACCCGGTGGTTCCATTAGCTCTGACAGTTCCTGAACCATGTTGTACTTTATTGAACGCGTGTCGTCGTCAATCTGTGGCGTAGTGTACTTCCTCTTGGCTCTCGCGCGTGCATGCACCACAAGGTGGACGCCTGCTGGCCGGCCTCATCACCTCGCCTCCCCGTTCTCGTTCTCCAATCATGGCTGCCTTTGCTTCCATTGCGATGCAAGTCACACTGACAAAGCCCATCCTAAGCCTAAAGCTTGGGCCTTCGTTAAGACAAAGAAAAGAAGCCTCTTTGGCACTCTTCACGTATATAAATCTCCATCTCGTCGTCGTCATATCTCGTGGGCTTCGCCGCAGCAAGATTAACGTCCTTCAGAGCCAGCGGTAGAGACGACGACCGAGGCTAAGAGATGGCGGATCACCACTCGGCGTGGACCTCCGGTGCTCGTCATCCGCTACTCTCCTACGCGCTCATGGCTCTTGTTAGTTTTGTGGCTACAGGAGCAGGACCCATGGTGCTGGCCGACGCCATCGTCTTCCACGTGGCGAACAAATGCCCGTTCCCCGTGTGGCCGGCGTCCGCCCCCAACACCGGTCACCCGGTGCTCGCCGGCGGCGGCTTCTACGTGCCGCCGGGCAAGTCGAGGCGCGTCGTCGCGCCGGCCACCTGGAACGGGCGCTTCTGGGCCCGCACCGGGTGCAACTTCACCGCGAACGGCATGGGCGCCACCGGCTGCCTCACCGGCGACTGCGAGGGCCGGCTCGCCTGCAACGGGTCCGTGGGCGCCCCGCCGGCGACGCTCGTCGAGGTGAGCCTGCACGAGGACCCCGCCAAAGGGAGCTCCTACGACGTGAGCCTAGTGGACGGGTACAACCTCCCCGTGGCCGTCTCCGCCACGGGCACGGGCGCCGACCCGAACAAGTGCGCCATCGCCGGCTGCGCCAAGAACGTGAACGCGGTGTGCCCGCCGGAGCTGCAGGTGACCGCTACTGGCAGCGGCGGCGGCAAGACGGTGGTGGCGTGCAAGAGCGCGTGCCTGGCGTTCGGGCTCGATGCCTTCTGCTGCCGCGGCGCGTACGCGACGCCGGCGACGTGCCGAGGCACCGTGTACTCGCGCCTCTTCAAGGACGCCTGCCCGGCATACTACAGCTACGCGTACGACACCACCGCCGCGACGGCTAGCGGGTGCTACGCGCAGGAGTACGTCATCACCTTCTGCCCGTCCAGATGGGGCGACGAGCCCGGCGATCGTGCTGGTGCTGGTGCTGCTCAGATTTGATGTCGTCATGTCAGTCCGACAGTCGCCATGCGTCGAGCTTTTCGCACATCTGTATGCGTTGTGTCTTCTAGCGGGTTTTCACATAGTATTTCTACGTACTATCATACTCCGTTCGTATCGGATTTAGAAGTCGTTTTGAACAAGGTTTGAATCAAACATTGGAAATATAAATCATCAATAACTTTTAAGTCGTTGAGTTTGCAAATGTAAAAATTATATGAATAGATTTGTCTTGAAAAATACTTTCGTAAAAATATACATATATCACTTTTTCATAAATATTTTTTATAAAAACAAGAGGTCAAAGTTGTATTTTGGAGACCGTGTCGCTGTCCTAAACGACTTCTAAATCTGATACGGAGGGAGTATGTATATACGTACATACAGCAATAAAAGTTCTCTTGCTTCCAAATATAATAATTTCTTGTTGTAGGCAGAGATGACATTGAATTAAGGAATGCCTTTATACCTAATTAAAGAAGGGCGACACTAGCGCGCCCGGACGCCGGAGGCGGCTCCAGCGCAAGCACCCGACGCAGCGCCCGTGCCCGTGCGGCCGCGCCCATCCTCGCTCCGGACGCAGCGTCCGCCCGCGCCTGACTACGCACCGTCGCCTGCGCCGGTCTGAGCCCACGAACCTGATAATGGCGTAGGCTTGCAGGCCGTTGCGTTGATTCAGGAGCAGCGCGATAAGGACCCTCCAGAGCCGCGTACGACAGCGTAGACGTGACCCCGCGCAACCTCCGGTGGAAACATGCTAGCCGACACTGCCATGGCTCCCCTACTAGCTCTCTCTTCTTGGCTCAACCACTCTACGTTCAAATCTACTTTTGCAACACTAAGATAAAACAATTGCAACATACGTCTGAAAACAGATGAAACGTTTGGAAAATATATTTGCAACAAAGCCATTGCAACATATGCAACCTCCAGTTATAATGTTTGCAACATACATATAAAACAGATGAAACATTTTGAACAAACTTTTGCAATACACGTATATAACCATTGCAACATGTGTGACATCCGAATCTACCTTTGCAATATCCATACGAAACGCTTGAAACATACCTCTGGAAAACTGAAACTGAAACACCTGGAACATACATTTGCAACACTCGTTTTCAGCGCAACTTGATGTGGGCGGTGTGGTGAACTAACGCGGTGAGGCGGCCCTGCGAGACAACCGCGACATGAGGGGCGCCTGACAGCTAGGGTGAATCCACGTGGGCGGGAACGAGTAACGGCGCGGGGCACGCGGAGCGAGCGGTGCGGGAGCGTTAAGGGTGGGCAAAATACCCGATACATAATTCCCGAACCCGAATTACCCGAACCTAGACCCAAAGTACCCGAACCCGAATTACCCAATCATAATTTCGGATAGTGATCGTAAAAACCCGAAATTAGTTTGGGTAATTCGGGTAATGTTTTTCAGTACCCGAACTACCCGAATTACCCGAAATATCTTAAATATTTGCTCTTCTATTCCTAATATGAAGACATGAGGTAGTTCAATGCCATATAAATATATTATTTGGCATGAATTAATGTAGATTTATGCTAACTTGATAAGTGATTTGTTGGTAATTGATATAAAGGCATGATGTGATTTAAAGGACTATTGTTTATTGCTTTAAAATGGTACTTGAATTCTTCTAAAATGGTTGGTTTTGTCAATTTCAGGTATATCGGGTAAAACATGAACCCGAACCCCACATGGATATATTTCGATAACTTTTTTGCAAACATTTAAACGGCCGTTCCTAAGAAAAACCTAGCAAAACTGTTGTTTCTAAACAAAAACTTAGCAAAACTGCATATCACATCGATTACATGTGGTCCTCTGAAACATGCATGATTTTGTGAAGGAAAACTCTTAGAACTTTTGGGAGGGGGATGGCCCTCAGGTATAGTAGGGGTGAGGGATGAGGGTGGATGAGGTTAGCCTCCCGTATTGGTCGATCCTATAGGTTAGTGACCGTGTTTTCTTTGATAACCGTTTCTAAGCAAAAGCCCGTTTCTAAGAAAAAACTAGCAAAACTACATATCACATGGATTACATGTGGTCCTCCGAAACATGCATGATTTTGTGAAGGAAAACTCCTATAACTTTTGGGAGGGGGATGACCCTCAGGTATAGTAGGGGTGAGGGGTTCTGGTGGATGAGATTAGCCTCCCGTACTGGCCGATCCTATAGGTTAGTGACCGTGTTTTCTTTGATAACCGTTTCTAAGCAAAAGCCTGTTTCTAAGAAAAAACTAGCAAAACTACATATCACATGGATTAAATGTGGTCCTCCGAAACATGCATGATTTTGTGAAGGAAAACTCCTAGAACTTTTGGGAGGGGGATGACCCTCAGGTATAGTAGGGGTGAGGGCCGATCCTATAGGTTAGTGACCGTGTTTTCATAACCGTTTCTAAGCAAAAGCCCGTTTCTAAGAAAAACCTAGCAAAACTACATATCACATGGATTACATGTGGTCCTCCGAAACATGCATGATTTTGTGAAGGAAAACTCCTAGAACTTTTGGGAGGGGGATGACCCTCAGGTATAGTAGGGGTGAGGGGTTCTGGTGGATGAGATTAACCTCCCGTACTGTCCGATTCTATAGGTTAGTGACCGTGTTTTCTTTTATAACTATTTCTAAGTAAAAGTCCGTTTCTAAGCAAAAATCTAGCAAAACTACATATCACATGGATTATATGTGGTCATCCGAAACATGTATGATTTTGTGAAGGAAAACTCCTAGAACTTTTGGGAGGGGGATGACCCTCAGGTATAGTAGGGGTGAGGGTGGATGAGATTAGTCTCCCGTACTGGTCGATCCTATAGGTTAGTGACCATGTTTTCTTTGATATGGTTTTTGTTGTCTTTAGTTACACCTTTAACAAAAAAAACTAAATCTGTTCTCTGCTTATATCGCATATATACTTATGTATTATACACCAACGAGATTCCTTCTACGTCCTATTTCTCCTAACTCAATTCAAATTACTCTTGCATTTCCGCAGCAACGCGCGGGGAATTCACCTAGTTAAGAGACAAAGAAAGAACGATAATTGTGACAGAAGTACAACACAAAATTAAGAGACAAAGAAAGACACGAAGAAAATAAGAAGAACAACGGAAATTACAACCAATTTTGGATCCATAAATCAAAAGCGCTTACGTCCTTACTTTTTACTCTTGTTGTCAGAAGTTTTAGTTCTCTGTAAAAAAATTCCTTCACTGTATTGACTGAGGCCTGTACGCACTTGAAAATGAGATCATTTCTAACTGTCCAGAATGCCCAGCATATTAGGATTGTTAAGATCATGAAAAAATGACTGTGAACTTGTGCCCTTATTTGTAGCAAAGCTTCAGGGAAACCTGAATCCTGGCTGAATGTAATGTTAAACATGTTCCAGCAGCTTTTAGCAAAAGGGCACTCTAAAAACAGGCGCTGCATTGTTTCCTCCAAGCTGAGTTGACAGAGCATATATATGCAGTTATAAGAGATTCTAGTTGCATGTTTTTCCTTTTCCTTTTGAGGATGTTTCTTGTGCTCATTGTGACAAGTCCCCTTATGACCCTTGAACGTAGGACCGGCACTAGCTGGATTTTTTTTACGAGTAAAGAGAGAACTTTATTAGCTAGACAGGCACACCATTACAATCGGCATTGATGGGGATCCCAGGCGCACGCAGGTGCCCTTCCCAACCAAGCAGCAGACTGTCTACATTGTCTAGCTAATCTAGCTAAGGTGTTTGCTACATCATGATTACCATCTCTCTTCACTTGGGAAATCTTCCAGCAATTCAGCTGCTGAACGAGGCCCTTGGCCCCGGCGATGATCAGACTGAGGTCGGATCTGTTTTCAGCTGCATTCCCCATCGTAACCACGATTCGTGCACAATCCAATTCGATGATGACCTGTGGCACTCTCCATTCAACTGCCCATCGGAGCCCTTCCACGCAGGCTAACGCTTCGGCCTCCGCCACACTAGCACTCCTCTCTATAAAGCGCCAAGCCGAAAAAATCACCTCTTTTTCCTTCTCTAACTTCACGATGAACTGTGTTGAAGTAGAGCTGGAATTGGGTGGTTGAGCAATGACAAACAGATCCTCACACTAAAATAACCATAACAAACGACATATATTCATGCGACAAAGGTAGCTGATCCCATCACTATGTCTGCACCGATGAACCCAGGACCCTGTGCTTGGCCTTGATAGCCTAAATTTGGGACCATGAGAACACATCAGTTAAGCTGCACGGTAATACAAATAGTAAAAGCCTTGCAGCTGAATTTTTACTTACTTCGTTCTCCCAATCTATGTGCAGTGTAATCCACAGGAGCAACGCTAGTTTGCTGACGCTTCCACACACAATGCCAAGCCAAAGACCCTGTGAAGAAACAGAACAATAATTATTCAGATCGGGAGGCGGAGGAGAAATGTACTGGAGACATTGTAAGTGAAAGCGACCGTTACAACAATTGGTAGGGCAGAGGAGAAATGTACTAGAAACATTGTACCATTCCATTTAGATGGAACACAAACGCAAGCGACACCCCTGTAGGAATGCCAACCAGGTAAAAGACGCCGAGGTTAACGCGAGCTCCAATTTTCTGTTTGCCACATCCTATGATTACCCCTGGAAAGTTACCAAAAAATACTCATCAAATTATATGTCTCTAAAGTGCCAAATTAGACAATCTTACTGTTACTATACCTTCATGTTAATTCTTACTAGACATGCTAAAAAAAGATAAACCATAGAATCTCACAAAAATAAAAATATCGCCTCAAATTCTGTAGGCTCTGGTCTTGAAAAATAGGCACTAGTCTATCTTGGTTTCTAAAAAGTTCTACACTTTTTAATTACAAAAATAATATAAAATGATCACTAAGGTCCTCTTTGCCATGGCTCCAAATAACTTCAGTTCCTTGCTATATTCCACGGAGTAGTCAAAGCAAGTAAAGCTAAAATTGTGGATTCACAGGCTCTAAGAAAAACATGAGCACATGAGCGCCGAAACAACTATTTATGTCATTGTAGGAGGTAGAGTGCGTCTAGGACCTAAAATTTAATATTAATAAAATAAAAAATAAGTGTTTCAAATAAGAAGTAAAATAGTACTATAGTTTCAACTTAAAACGGTTTTAGCTGAATGATGTAGTAGTCATTGGTGTTTGTGGTTTTATTGATTTGACCAAATTGTGTCCTGCTAAAAATGATATTTTTTCCTTCAATTTTAACCGGGCAAGTACAGTATTATTAGACGAGATGTCTCCAAAACATATCGACCATTGAATTCGTTTTCCGACCTGAAAGAGAACCATTAAGGCCATCGACGAAGAAGGAAACAGCAAGGATGGGAAGCATTCTGGCGATGTATGTCACCACATCCTTGTCGCTACTGTATGCGTATCCCCAAATGTTGCGCAGGAGAATCATGATGGTTGCCAACACCACCCCTCCACACAAGGTCATACACACCACAACTCGCGCGGCTAGCCTTGCTGCTTCAGGCTGCCCTGCACCGAGTTCATTGGAGACACGTGTACTAGTAGACAGGAGAAAACAAACGTATAAATCAGTAATTAGCAAATGAAAAGATATAATACGGTCTATGGTACGGTGCTAAAGAAATGCTAATACAGTAGTGGACGATGCAAACAGATCCAACACCTTGCAGATGTGCCGAGGCCAAGCGGTACCATGTACAGCAGAATAGCGGTGTTGACGCTGCAAATTCAATTCATTAGCAATATAATGTGTTCAGATAAGCAATTAGTATCATGTTAAAGTAACAGATACTATCTCTGTTCAATCGTTACCATATTGACAAGACGGAAGTCTCGAGTTTAGGGTTTGGCAAAAACCCAGAGAACAGAACGAGCAGTTCAAACGACCACCACTCCAAGCTGAAGAATTAATGAAAGCACCAACTAGTCAAATTAATTGCATGGTCAGATTAGATAGTACTCTCTCCATCGCCGAATATAAGATGCGACTTAGGCCCTGTTTGGTTTCCACAGGTTAAAATTTAACTCCCATTACATCAATGTTGCGATAAATGTATGGAGTACTAAATGTAGACTAATTACATGCATGTCAACACATATTAGGAATAATTTATGAGACGAATCTATTAAGTCTAATTAGTCCAAAATTAGAAACTTTTTGTCAAATAAGACGAAAGTGCTATAGTGTTTGTTAAACTTTAACACATCTAACCAAACAGGCCCTTACCTTGGTGAGGTCTTCAAAAACATATATTGATCTATAATTTTTCTTATAATACATAATTTATGGGAACAAAAGTTTGATCAGTAGAAAGTATTTCTAAATACAAATCTAATATAACTACTTTTGTAATAAATTTTTTTTATACAATTAGGCTAAATGTTAGTTAAAGATAACAAGTTTTGAATTTGGAAATATATGTGCATGCCTTATATTCAGGAACTGAGGGAGTAGAAATAGTAGTAAAGAGCTAGCGTAATTTAATTTGCCTTATATAATTACCAAACCATCATCGCCGAGGGGCCGGCGAGCTTAGCGTAGTCCCGCAGGCCAGAGAAAGAGAAGGCCTCAGTGGAGAACCCTGTCCACGTTGCCTTGCAAGCGCTGGACAGCCTGACGTAAAGAGCAAGCACGGTCAAGTTGACGCTGTAGGAGACGGCGGCGGCGAGCGCGGCGCCCTTGCTCCCCATGCCCACCTTGTACACCAGCGTGTAGCACAGCAAGACATGGGCGAGCGCCGTGACGCCCGAGCTGGCCATGACGGGCACCACGACGCTCTGCGTCTGCAGGAACCTCATGTGGCAGGTGAGAGGCACGAACGCGGCGAGGGACGGGATCAGCCACCGCGCGTACGCGCCGGCCTCCGCGGCAATGTCCGGGTCCTGGCCGGTGGCGAGGAGGATCCGCTCGGCGAACGCCCACGCCAGCACGACGGGGAGGATGGCGAGCGCGAGCACCAGCATGGCGCGCTGCTTGTACACGCCCAGCAGCGCGTACCGCCGCGCCCCGAACGCCTGCCCGCACAGCGTGTCGAGGGCGCCGGCCATGCCGGCCACCAGGCTGAAGCCGGTGACGTTGGCGAGCGACGCGGCCAGGGAGGCGCCGGCGAGAGGGAGCTTCCCGAGGTGGCCCACGAACATGACGGACACCATCTGGACGGCGTTCCGCAGGATGAAGCTCAGGACCAGTGGCCCGGCGAGACGCAGCTGTCTCTTCGACTCGGTTGCCGCCGCCGAGCAACTATCGTCGGTGGAGCGGCGTGGCACGAGCAGTGGCTCGGCCTCCACGCTTGCAATTGGCCCATCGTCCATGCCACTCGATCGATCACTGGCGAGCTGAGTCGATCTTACTGTAGATTTCTTGCAGGGTCAGGGTGACGGATGCAATCGTTGTGTTGTGTGTGTGTATTGCCCAGCTACTTATCGATCGGGAGTGATAGAATGCGGCGTTTGCAAGCATTCAGCAGTGCATGTGACGGAGTAAGATGGGGCTGTCTAGCTACTGTTATTCGGTTGACTCAGCGGCTGCCAACAACCGTGTGTACTGTACTGGTGAGACAACTCTAAACAACCGGTAAGAGGACATACAAAATCGAGTGTTTCCACTGGTTTCAACCACACGATTTCCAAACCATATGATCGAAATCTTACGGCCAGTTGTGTTTCTCCAGATATTTCTCCTGTGATGATAGCCACATATTGGTTGGATTTAATTGGGCTTGTTCCAACTTTAAACAACTAGGTCTCAGAAATACGTATTTATATAAGGTAAATATTGTGCATCATAATCATTATAAACCCAGGATCTAAGAAAGCATTATGAGGTAGATATAATACAGTACAGTTATGTTAAAGCCTGGTAATTAAAGTGTGACACATATATTGAAATTAAAATCTATAACCGTGGGAGGATCGCTGGCTTCCCAGCGTATCTGCTGCGTGTGGTTACGGATCCCTGCGTTGTGCTTACAGCTAGAGCTTTAATGTATAAATATTTTCACATGACTAAAATTTCTAATGGGGATTCATTGAAATAAAATATTATTTTCTATTAGCTACTCCTTCATCCTACAAACAGTGCTATTCTCACTTCCTAAAAATTTACATATTTTTAACTTTAACTAAATATGTACAAGAGACTAATAATATTTATTGTGCATAATAAGTATTGTTAGATTAATAACCGAATATATTTTCACAATAAAATATTTAGAGATACAAAAATTATTAATATTTTCTAAAAAATATAGTCAAACTTAACATGCGTCTTTCTTTTTTAGGAAGTAGCATGCATGCCAATAGCTAGCAGCCCAGTGAACTTGTAGTGTTTATTTTTTTTATTCTATGTAGCGGGTGCTCAAATAAACTACATGTTCTTACAAATGCTAACTTATTAGCACCCTTGCTTGGTCCAATGTATTGCATCTCTTCTACTTTACTCTCTCTCTCTCTCTTCTTTGCACCTCTTTAGATCATACGCTGGAGCTGCCCTAAGAGTTAATCCTCCGAGAGCTGGCGGATAATAACGTGTGTACTACGTCTGAGGTCTCTATGCAGTGGGAATGGACCGGAGTAGTCACCATTTGATATAGTTTTTCCAACCTAATTCTTTAACCGAAACAACAGTAAGAACATGTGCGAGGCTAAAACCAGCCACTGCCCGATATAGGAGCTTTGCCGAGGGCCTACTTCTTTGCCGAAAGTCAAATATCGGGCGTTCGGCAAAGAATCCTTTACCGAGAGCCTGCGCTCGACAAAGATGGGCTCTCGGCAAAGCCAAGCTTTGTCGAGAGCTCGACTCTCGGTAAACAAAAAAAAACCTCGGCAAAGTCTCAACCCCACAAACGGCCCACTTATGCCGTCATCTTTGCCGAGAGCCTGTTGTTAGGCTCTCGGCAAAATATTTTTCTTTGCCGAGAGCCTCAGCCAAGACTCTCGGCAATTTTTTTTTGGATTTTTGCTCCCAAATTTTTTGTGCAGCCTTGCTACAGTACTAGAAGCCAAGATTTGAAATTTGGTGTATTTTCCATCCCTCTTGCTATATTTCGTGTATTTTTTTCATTTTCTTAATTTTTTCCACAAGACGCACATTTGAACTGCATGTGCATGAAATAATGAATCTCAGAGTTTCAATAAATGATATTCATTCTTCCGAGGGTATTTCGACGCCGTATCCAGGGACATAGCGAAAACTCCACCATCTCGTGCACGCGACATGGCGACCAAGTTGCGTGAGATTTGATTTAAAAATATATAAAATGTGAACGGAGTCGGAAAATCATGAAAATAGACGGGAGGCCTTGACATCGCATGTAGAAGCTATAAAAAAATTTTGAAAATGTTTGAAGCAAGTTGTGCCGCAAGATGGTTGAAACCCTGAGATCTCCACATGTGATAACAAGATATCACATGCGGAGATCTCAGGGTTTCAACCATGTTGTGTCACAACTTGCTCCGAACATTCTCAAATTATTTCCATAAACTCTACGTATCCTGTCAAGGCCTCCCGTCTATTTTCATGATTTTCCGACTCCGTTCGCATTTTATATAATTTTAAATCAAATCCTACACAATTTGGTCGCCATGTCTCGTGCACGAGATGGTCGAGTTTCCGCGTCTGTCCCTAGATACGGTGTTGAAATACCCTCGGAAGCATGAATATCATTTTTTGAATCGCTGAGATTCATTATTTCATGCACCTGCAGTTCAAATGTGCGTCTTGCGGAAAAAATAAAGAAAATACGCGAAATATAGCAAGATGATTGGAAAATACACCAAATTTCAAATATGGCATCCTAGTACTATATCAAGGCTGCAGGAAAAAATTAGGAGCAAAAATCCAAAAAATATATATATATATTGCCGAGAGTCTCCTAAAGCTCTCGGCAAAGAACCAATTTGCCGAGAACCTGGGCTGGGGCTCTCGGCAAATAAAATTAAAAAAAAAAGAAAAACTCTTTGCCGAGAGCATCCTAAAGCTCTCGGCAAAGAGCCTATTTGCCGAGAGTCTGGGCTGGGGCTCTCGGCAAATAAAATTAAAAAAAAAGAAAAATTCTTTGCCGAGAGCCGCCTGATCTAGCTCTCGGCAAAGGGGTTTGTACATTTAAGAAAAACCCGCCCCTCACTCCTCACACACGCGCCCCTCTGCCCTCACCCGAGCCGCCGCCCTCACCCGACCGGACGGCCCTCACCCGAGCCGCCGCCACCCGGTCGCGCCCCCGCCCCCGCTCCCGCGCCAGCGCCACCGCCAGGCCGCGTCCTCGCCCCGGCCCGACCGCGCCCCCGCCCCCGCCCAAGCGCGCCCCGGCCCCTGGCCGTCCCCCGCCCGGTCACGCCGCGGCTGTGCAGCCGGCCCCGCGCCGCCGCTCCACCGCCCGCCCGACCGGTTGGAGAGGAGGCCGAGAGGGGGAGTAGGTGGAGGAGAAGGAGAACGGGAGGTGGAAGAAGAGGGGGGGGGAGGAGCTTGCCCCGGCCGTCCAAGATCCGGTGGAGGAGGGAGGAGGAGCTCGCTGCGGACCAGTCCTGCGCCCACCTCGCGTTGTCCCCACAGCCGTCACCGTCCGCTCACCGGCAAAGGTTTGCATATGTGTGAATTCACCCATGTTTGTTCCTGTCCAAGGTTTGCATATGTGTGAATGGGAGTCGGGTCCAATTGTTTACTTTTGTCAGTAAGATCTCTCCTTCCATGAACTTCAGGGAAAAGCCTTGTGTGGTGCCTTTTCTGTACCACCACAAATTTAGAACGCGTAGCTAGTGTGGTGCCTTTTCTGTAGCTAGTGTGGTGCCTTTTCTGTAGCTAGTTCTCTGATGATGTATGGATGGAAGTGGGCTAAATGATGAGCAGGATCATGGCCATTTTCTCTGATGTGGCAATTCGCTTCGCTATCAGCATGGTGGAAGCTTCATACTTGCATTCACAAAATTTAAGCGTCGTTATCTGATAGATACAGCCAATCATGATTTGTTACTTCGTCATCTGTATGAGCAGGATACATGCCCAATGTAAAATCACTCTGAAGTCTGAAGATATTACTAGTACTGCATAACCTGGTGTGCTGCATGCATGTTCAGAAAAATCCTATGTTTTTTTTCAGTTATTAACTATTCCTTTTTGCCACACAAGAACATTATTTTGTTCATCAGAGTGAAATCAAAACTCGAAATTTTGACCACAAGAATTAGAGCTGGCAGAGTACTTGCTGGCGGCAAGCAGCTTTAATTTGAAGGTGTGGCGGGCGCTCAAGCTACTTAGCATAGTGATCATGTTGTCATGAATCAACGCAGCAAGGGTCCATATTTTTGACTACTGCAAGTGCACTAGCTTAGCTAGTTGGTCCCTGGAACTCTATTTTTTCATGCAATCAAATAAAAGACGACTTTGCTAAGAAATTATGTCATTTTTATTGAGATGAACCATACAGAAAAAAATAAAACCTCTCCTAATTACATTTTTCTCTTTTGATGAAGTGAGGCCAGCTTATGTATCAATAAGGAGATCACATATTACATTTTTTAAAAAGAAATTATGTTTAGCTTAGAATTTGGCATTTCATATTTATCTTCCATATATATGTGATGCCAATATTGCCAGGCATACCAATACAAGCCACAGCATATATATAGTACACTGGAAATTGAATCAAGTAATAACTAGACATTGTTATTCAGTGGAATGTGGATTTGAATGTGAGTGCCTGTTCTAACACATATAGCCTCCCAGGGCATGCAGGTACCCGCGGTGCTCATGGCTCCTCCACCGCCGTCTCAGAACGCGGATGCTACTCCTGTGAGTATCGATTCCTCAGTGTTTTGTTTCTGCATTTGCTTGTCTGACATAGACATCTAATTTTTGCAGCCTCCGTCGGCGGGTTCGAACAACCCGCAAGCGCCTGGATGGAACACGCCCGGGGGTCAAGGCGAGACTGCTTCTCTGGGGTGGCCAGGGCAAGGTTGGCTATGACTGTGTTTAAAGTGTCGTCTCTAGTAGATTGTGAACTTTAGAATGAAAACTTATTATGTTTCGATGATAACTTGTAATGGTTAACTTTCGTTTGGTTCAAATATTGTGATTAATGTGCTATATGCGTGGTGTATGCGAACGTGACATATATGTGATGAATGTGATATGTACATGTGATATATGTGTTATACGTGATGAATGTGATTTATATGTGATGAATGTGATTTGTATGTGTAATGAAATGGAAAATTAGAAGAAAAAATAAAATTTCCCACTTTGCCGAGGGTTGCTCTCGGCAAAGACTGCCTTTGCCGAGTGTAATGGTCATTGCGCTCGGTAAAGCTGGGAAATACCCATTTCCCAGCTTTACCGAGCGCAATGACCGTTCCACTCGGCAAAGGATAGGCTTTGTCGAGAGCCTGGCCAGACTTGCTCTCGGCAAAGAGTTTTTTTTAAAAAAAGAAAATATTTTGCCGAGAGCCAGGACAGCAAGACTCTCGGTAGAGATTTTTTTTAAAAAAAGGAAAATGTTTGCCGAGAGCCTGGCTAGACTGGCTCTCGGCAAAGAGTTTTTCCAAAAAAAAAGAAAACTCTTTGCCGAGAGCCAGCCAAATGGGCTCTTGGCAAAGAAGGCGGGCTCGTTAATGGCGCCTTTTCTTTGTCGAGAGCCGCGCTGACTCTCGGCAAAGCCTTTGCCGAGAGCCCGATAAACGGCTCTCGACAAAGAAGGCTTTGCCAATCGAGTTTTTGCCGAGGCAGCTTTGCCGAGAGCTGCGCTCGGCAAAGCCTTTGCCGAGAGTCTGAGAGGCTTTGCCGAGGGCCTGGGGCCCTCGGCAAAGCCGCCGGCTCCAGTAGTGAGCGCAGCGAAGCGCGCTTATCTATCTTGTAAACAATCCATCAGGATGGTTACATAATTTATCAAACCTTGGACAGCAAGTCCAGATCCCAAATTCCAAATGAGAGAAAGGGCTATGTAGCTAGTCCTGGTCCCTACTGTAGAAGGAGGAGGATCGTCAGACCATGAAGATGGGATGCAGGAATATTGAGACAACCGCGATGGAGGTGTTTGCAAGACATGGTTGAAGATTCAGCAATAGAGTTGCTTTATAGATGTGGATTTGGAAACATTATTTTTATTCTTTTTGGCTCAAAACTTTGTATTTGACCTTTTATGGGCCGCAGTGCTCATATTTGTAATAAGGAACAGCTATATGCATTGGTCGATACAAAAAACTGAGATATTAATATACTTTCTTTTCTAAAAAAATTGTATCGATCGTCCATATAAAAATTGCACCTGTCTATGATTTTAACCGGAGGATTGTTGGGAAAGAACTGAACCAACTTACCGATCTGTATTCGTGTGCAATTATCTCATTGATGCACTCTATTTATTTACTTTGTTTATATGCTGGTCTACGGTGGCCGCAAGGAATGCAGGTGGCACAGTTTAACGCAGTTTGATGGAATGTTTTTTTGCCTCATACATAACCTACCTATATTAATTAACGATAGAGGTTGTCAGTTTTGTCAAAAAAAATGCAGACTGCCAAAAAAAAAAAAGAAGAGGTAAACTTTTCTATGTAGTACACTCGTTTTTCGTACTTAATATGTTGTGCGCACAAGGTTAAGACGGATTTTTTTTAAAGGAGAATAGCCACTAGTACACAGGTGAGCTTTAATCTTGGTTGAGAACTAGCTTTAGTCCCGATTGGAAACCGATTGGAATCTGAACTGTGGATCTGGGACCCTTAGTCATGGGTCACGGTTTCTTACCAATTTAATTGCACACCACATTTGTTAAAATCCTGGGCACTCTCCTTTTGAATTCACCCGTGGGGGACCTTTAGTCCAGGTGGGAGACCTTTAGCTCGGGTTGGTGACACCAATCGGGACTATAATGTCACCCTTTAGTCTCAGTTGGTGTTACGGATTGGGACTAAAGGTTGGAGGACCTTTAGTCTGGGTTAGTAACACCAACCGAGACTAAAGGGTGGCTTTTAGTTCCAGTTGGTGTTACCAACTGGAATAAAAGGGCTAGGTGCCTGTAAAATTTAGACATGGAACTAATGCTCAGATTAGTCCCTAACCTCAACACAACCTACACTAAAAATACGAACCGAAAGTCGTTTGTCCACCCGTGAACTTTCCTTTTGGGAAAGCTTATTAAAAGTCATACTAGCTAGGGACTCCACCTACCTAGCCCTTGTTTAGTTTCCAATTCCTACACCCAAATTGCACTATGCAAAAAGAAGATTCCCCGTCATATCGAAATACTGGCACATGCATGGAGTACTAAATATAGATGAAATAAAAAACTAATTACACAGTTTTGTTGTACTTTACGAGATGAACATTTTAAACCTAATTAATCAATGTTTGGACAATTTTTACCAAATAAAAACAAAAGTTGCTACAGTGCGACGTGACCTACTGTTCCAAGTTGGCCACGCCAACTTTGGAACTAAACACGGGCCTATTCGGAACAGCAGAGACACCACCCCAGGTACTAGGCACTGTAGCACTTTCGTTTGTATTTAGTAATTAGTGTCCAATTATGAACTAATTAGGTTCAAAAGATTCGTCTCGCGATTTACAATCAAACTGTGCAATTAGTTATTTTTTATCAATATTTACTGCTTCATACATGTGTCCAAAGATTTGATGTGATGAAAAGAGTAAAAAAATTTAGAATCTAAACAAGGCCCCACTCTCATCACTGGAGCACATGACTGCTGGAGTACAAAAGAAGCTACATGATCATGATGTTAGAGCAAGGCTGGTCCACCGACTCCTTTAGTCCTTGATAACTCAGCCACTGAATGAAGTAATAATGAACTGTCTGCTTCATGCTGTCTCTGTCCCTTTAGCAAATCTGTGTCTGTCTACATGTGCAGAAATTTGATAGTCGTTCTGAATCACCACACATCTGGATTAGAGAGAAAGTGCTTTTCGATCGCCATCTTGTTCATGTTCTTTCACATCGCACAACCTACAAAAAAAATAAAGAATATACGCCATCCTTCTAAAAAAATCCAAATCTAAGTTTAGAACTAGTAGGATTTTCTTAACTTTAACCAAATATATAGAAAATAGTGTTAGCATGTATTTCTTTAAATAGGTTTATTAATAAAATATATTTCATAATTAATCTAGTAAGTATTTATTTGGTATCATAAATATTTGTATTTTTTATATAGAATTGATTAAATTTAAAATTGTCTGACATATTGAAAAGTGAGAATTATATTTATTTTAGGACGGAGAGAGTACCTAAGTGTTAACACTCAAAATTATCCACGAATAAAGTTTTATAGTCAACTAAGGCTAGTCTTAGTGGAGAGTTTCATTTTGTTGTTTCCAAGACTGCCATGTCATGTAGAATGAAATAAAACTCGGATGAAATACCCACTCTCAATGGAAAGTTTCGTTCCATAGTTTCATAGACATTTAATTCTATGACTCATAGAGAGTTGGTAACTATGCCAAGAGAGTTTCATCCCCATGAAACTCAATTCTTCTCTCTCTTTATTAAAACATTGACATGTCATCAAAAATGCATATGTGGCAGACTATTAAATGCAAATGAAACTCTAGTGAAACTCCCACTGAGACCCGCCAAAAAAAAGCACAGTAAAGATGAAGCAATAAATGGTGTTCCCCAGAGAATTTATTGAGTGCAATAAACTCAACGTGCAAAGTATAAGGCCGCGTTTGGCACCGGCTCCGACGGCTCCGGCTCTTTGTGCTGCAGTACTATTTGTTCCTGTTCTCTCCTGTAGCCAGGAGCCGGTCAGCTCTTTCTCTTGCAAAAAAAAACAACGCCTAAGTAGGAGGAGCCGGAGGAGCTTGCAATTGAGTGCTCCGGCAGCACCGCCACAGTGCTGCTATAGTGGCTCGAGCCGGAGCCGCTGGGGCTCCACCAAAGAGGCCTTAAAACAAGATGGATATCCTATCTATCTCTAGGAGCTCGAGCTAATCAGGAATATAATCTGGAGCTGATGGTACAAGCATTACGTCGCGGCATGTAATCCTTATTTCTTTGATCAAATCATTTAACCAGTGTTCGGTAAGGACATGCACCGATGCACGTTACGTTGTCGTGCATCAAAGACTACTCCGTAGTATGAAGCAGCATGAACTCGTCTATTGGCAAAACTATGAAGTTGCGTCAGTTGATAGTTGCTCCCCCTGTTCGGCTGAGCTTATCAGCACGGCTTATCAGCCGTGGAACAGTGTTTTTCTCTCACAACAAAACAGTCACAGCCGGCTTATAAGCCAAAAAACAGCCTGCCGAACAGGGCCGCTGACGATTCCAATGATGAACCAGAGGGATGACAGGGGCAGGCTGCCCCCGTTGGGCAGGTATACACACGATGCGTGCTATGCAAGTCAAAATGCAAATGAAAGGGTGCGGGTCGGTGCAAACCTCTTCCTGCCCCTCTACCCCCATTTGATTAATTTTTTATCGGTATGAACCGGGCGTCCCTCCGCCCGGACGCTCCTTTGCTGGACCACGACATCAGCCCAATAACTCACGCTCCTTCGTTTCTCAAAAGAAAAACTGCTCATTCACTTATTCCTATCCACTTGTTCCTCTTCCTATCGCTCTTATATGCTCGTCTGCCGCCTTCGAGCGAACGGCCGCTGGCCCTCCGAGGCACACCGCTCGGCCGTTGGCCTTGCCAGGCATAGCGTGCAGCCGCCTCTGAGTCGCGACGCTCGGCTGCCGTCCCTGCTAGGCGCGGCGCGCTACTGCTCTCTCCAAGTCACGCGGTCGCGGCCTCCCCGCCTCTCGTGCAGCCGATGCCTCCCTTCCACAACTTGCAACCACTGTCGTTGGCCCTCCGCCTACAAGCGTCGCCGGGCCGCTGCCTCCGGTGAACACCACATACCGATGAGCCTCCATTTTGCCGAGCAACAAGGAGACATTGTGTTGAAAGTGCATGTTGCAAGAGTATGTTTTAATTGTTTTAGATGTTTTAGAGATATGTTACGAGTGTTTTATATGGATGTTGCAAAAATAGATCGTGATGTTGCACATGTTGCAATGGTTGTACACGTATATTGCAAGCATCCGTTCCAAATTCATCTGCTTTTTCAGATGTATATTGCAAGTGTACTTATTTGAATGTTACATATGTTGCAAGAGTATATTT
Organism: Saccharum hybrid cultivar R570; assembly: GCA_038087645.1. Taxonomy (NCBI): domain Eukaryota; kingdom Viridiplantae; phylum Streptophyta; class Magnoliopsida; order Poales; family Poaceae; genus Saccharum; species Saccharum hybrid cultivar. The sequence goes on along the minus strand of JAQSUU010000005.1, from coordinate 7,137,655 downwards.
GAAATGTTTCAGCTGTTTTAGTCTTATGTTGCAATAAGTGTTTTCATGTTGCAAGTGTTTTATCTGGATGTTGCATATGTTTCACACACATATTGCAATTGTATGTTTAAAATGTTTCGTCTGTTTCAGACTTATGTTACATTCAAGTGTTTCATGCTTCAAAGGTATGTTTAGAGAGAGTCATGTGGGCATGGCCCCGCCGGGGGGAAGGGGCTCACGCGCCTGAGGTCCTACAGATGGGGCGTGCTCATCCTTATCCTAGCTCCTAAGTCCTGCCCGCGCGGAGAGAGAAGAGGGGGTCAGGGAGAAGGAGCAGCGGACGTGGGGCGGGACGAGACTAACAAGGACGGGGTACACGTGCATGGTGGGATGAGGTAGATAGGGAAGGACTGTAGCGATTCGGTGGGAGTGCGGCGCATTTCTGCTGGACCATTCGGTACCGTCCGATGGAATCCTATCCTTCGGGTGTTCGGACGTCTGGTCACGTGGCCCGCTCTGACAGCCAATCACAGACTGTTGCTGCTCTCGGTCTCCCTAAAGACAAACTTAATGTATAAATAAATATTTTAATAGATGCAAAACTATCCGAGCCCAAAGACAAATTTAATGTATAAATAAATATTTTCATAGATGCAAAACTATCCGAGTTACTTTGTGTTTAATGTACAAATAATTATTTTCATACGTGCAAAACTATCCATATGAGTTACTTCTTTAGCTCAAATTACTCCAACATTTTAGCTAAATAAATTTCTAACAAAGAGACCACGGAAAATAAAATATTATTTTCTTTCAGCTACTTCTTCCATTTCATGAAGAATACCTTTCTCACTTTTCAAAAAGTTAAATATTTTTAACTTTAGTCGAATACATACAAGAGACTATTAATATTTATCATGCATAATAAATATCATTAGATTAAGTTGAATATATTTTCATAATAAGTTTATTTGGAGATACAAATATTGCTAATACTTTTCTACAAATATCTTACTCCATCTGTCCTAAAATAGATAACCTGATAGCATTCAAATTTTTTCTAAAAAACCTTGACCTTCTTATTTTCAAATGCACCATTTCTCTTTTCTCGATACATCTCTATCTCTACTCTTTGAGGGGCATTTTGCTCTTTTGGCTTCAGTGTCGGTTTCCGCGAGAGATTCTAAAACATCAACTAATATGGGATGAAGTAAGAAAATTTGACCTGCATGATACCCTAGGTTACTTTTTTTGACGAGGTGACTCTCTCTTTGGGACAGTGCACAGAACCGACCACCGGACCAGGCACCGGATAGATACAGTTATGTGTCACAGCAGCTGCAGCCAGGGGCACCGGACACCAAGGTGTACACCAGAGACCGGACGGGCGCAGCTGCAGCCAGGGGCACCGGACACCAAGGTGTACACCAGAGACCGGACGGGCGCACCGCTCTATTCGAGCAGAGAAAGTTGCAGCTTGGGTTAGCCCTTGTTTAGTTCCCAAAATATTTTGTAAAATATAACTGTAGCACTACTATACCACTTTCGTTGTTATTTGGTAATTATTGTCCGATCATGGACTAATTAGGCTTAAAAGATTTGTCTCGTGATTTACAACTAAACTGTGTAATTAGTTTTATTTTTTATCTATATTTAATATTTCATACATGTGTCCAAAGATTCGATGTGACGGAAATCTGAAATATTTTACAAAATATTTTAGGAACTAAACATGGCTAGATAGCCATAAGGAACCGGACAAGTCCAGTATGCACTGGACCAACGCACCGGACGGGCACTGTTCCAATGGTCGGCAACGGCTAACGGCAACGGCTAGCTGCATAAGGGCACCGGACCTGTCCAGTGCCTATGCATAATGCTGCTGCAGCTTCCAACCGCTATTTTCCAAAGGGGAGGCTATTTATACCACCGGCCATTTGAAGTATGTGGAAGTTAGGAAACATACAAGGAAGTTGTGGCTCCACTCTAGTGCTCTCCATATGCATATTGTCTAGTGAAACACTTGTGATTAGTGTAGGTGTTTTTTTTAAGTGCTTAGGCTAGTTAGACCACTGCTTATACGTTTGCACTAGGTTTAAGCCTAGTATTTAGTGATGTTTGCATACCTCTTACCACTTAGTTCTTGCGTGTAGCAGAACCTCCTAAATTATATGGCCCACATGCATCTGTCATTGTCCCTAAGACCTCTGACGGCTATGCATGTACACCAGATAACCTAAGAAGATCTGTCGGGTGCCCTCACAGGACCCCGATTCAACTACATTTGACAAGTCATACCAGGATCAACAAAAGAGTAACTACAACATTACAACATTTGTACAAAACTTTACATCAGAGTACGGAAGAACAACAACAATAAATTTATAAATCAGGATTAAGTTAACTTTTTACAAACTTAACTTGTATTGCGGAAGTGGAGTAGAACTACAGAAGACAACTTAGGTAGAGCACCTAAGTTATAGGAAGACAACCAAATCATGTCGAGCCTACCGACATGACTTGATGAGCAGCAACGGTCAGCACCTGCAACAGGGGTTAACAAACCCTGAGTACTCAATTGTACTCCGCAAGACTTACCCGACGAAAAGAAAAAACTCCAAGGATATGCTGGCTTAAGGGAAGTAGTGAAGCTAGAAAAGAGAAGTTTTGCAGAAAAGCTTACTACCGGTGCATCCTTGCTTTCAAACTTTTAATTAAGTTTTGGCTCCAGTTTTAGTATAGCCTAATTATAGCTAACTTTTGCACTTGTATCTATCTCAATCATAAATATAAGCATTACACTAGTTATTCATTTCTTTTCCATCTCAAGTCCAACAGTAATCATGTTCCAGTTGTTGCTACAATGTGATACACAGTCAAGACTCCTTTCTCGTGGAGCAACGACGATTCAAACCGCTTTATCTACCCAGCTGGGGCATCCTAACCACATGACATATGCAAGTCCTTGACCTGCATATATCAACTCTTACGTGGGTCGCCCAAAACCAGAACGTGTCCATCGCCACCCGAGAGCATAGTACTCCTCGAACCCGGTTCGATTCTAGCCCTGAGGGTACACGCTACTCTCGCCATCTCTCCACTCCCAGTGCGAGGTTAGATGTTCTCATGATGGAATAGCCGAAGTAAGGCTTACCCACCATTGGGTATGTGACTAGTACTATCCAAAACTCCTTGACTCGAGGGCCAACAACGTACGGTCCTTAATCGACACAGACGGGACCAACCACCAAAGACGATTCCCATGCCCCGTCCGGTCTCAAGTTCATTCTCATATTCATTTCCACTTACTCTCATGACCTGTCATTAGGTCAGGAGAAGCAAGGAGTAAGCCTGTTCTTGTGATCAAAGAAAACATTATTCGACTTCTACCGAAGTCTAAGCATTACTAAGCATAAGAGATCGACCTACATATACTTGTGGAATATCATCTGGATATAAATGTAGATCAAGGTAATCATGCAGCAACGGTATCAACCAACTCCTACTAACATAATGCACATTACACTAGACTTAAGGTGTAATAAAGTATTTATAAAATAGAAGAGTGGTTATATGTCCGGGGCTTGCCTGCGTTGCAGCGGTGGTTAGTTCTCGTAGAAGTTAAGTTTGACACCAACACCACGGATGGATCACCTTTTCCGAAGCTTGATCGACACCAATCTCGTCAACACTTGTTCAACACGAACCTTCTCACTCTCGTAAGCACTACACGTAGATAAATGATGCGATGCTTAATATGATGGAATGCATGCCATGATGCGTGATGATGAACAAGGCATAGTATAAAAGGGACATTTAGAAAGGATAAACATTAGTTATCTACTTGAGTACAACTTTCCTTCGCGGTACAGTTGCAAGCTAACAAGGTTAATTTAAAAGTTAACTAACCATAACTTTGTTTTTACCCAAGAGGTTGCATCTAACAACAAGTAATTTTACCACAAGACCACTAAGTATTAACATAAGTAAGTTATTAACTACTAAAGACCTAAGTTAATGACACTGACTATTATCAACAAAACTTAATTAACAAATTAATCATAAACTCAAACAACTAATTAAAATGCCAAGGGTCATTACATGTTAATGACCCAAGGTCATCACTCAATCCCAAAATCACACCAACCCTAAATTATGATTTATTCTAATCATATAAGCATTTATTAAATAAAAGGCATGAAATAAAGTATATAATTAAAGTTATCAAAACGGTACCAATATTTTTGTGAAGGTATATCTAAGCATATAAAGCATACTCACAAAGTTTCATGATTTTTGGATTAATATATTAGCCTATAAAATTCATTGAAGTTGCATTTCTTATTTGCTTGAGCTAATTTTACAACATAGCAAAAGTACTGAAAATTACCATTTTATATTTTTCCATGAAAGAGCATATCAGGAACAAGCTACACAAATTTTTCCAGAATTTATCATGTCCATTTACTTAATTTCAAAATTGTAAAATAACTACACTTTTAATTGTTTTAGAAAAAGAAAAGGAGAAACCCGGGCCTCTGCTCCTATTCGCTACTGGGCCGGCCCACCCAGGCAGCCTAGGGCGGTTCTCTCTCTTTCTCTCTGTGACATGTGGGGGCCGCATGTCAGGTCTTCCTCCTTCCTCTGCTTTGGTTGACCACGGCGACTGCCGCCGTTGATCGGCGGGTTCTTCGCCGGCGTGACCTCTCCGGCGACGAGGGTTACCCCGACGGCTTCTCCTCGGTCTCCCGCACACACTGGTAAAGACCTCCCCATCTCTACCGGACTCTAGCTCGGACGGTGATGACAAAGGCGGACGGCGGCGCTCCGGCACGGCGAGGATGGTTCTCCGGGATAGCTCCGACCATACTAGCTCACTCTCTACACACGCCTCGACTCCACGAATTCAGTCCAACACCTATTTGATTAAAACAAAGACCGCAGCGAGCTTCACCCCGGTAATGGCAGCTCAGCTCCGAGAGCACCGTGGCACGACCGCGTTCCGGTGAACAGGGTGCAGTAGCGGTTAAATTAGAGATGGTACTAGGTCCAGGGGCTCACCGTGTAGATGATGTGCACGCTATAAGAGCCGGGGAGGCGACGGAGCAGGTTCGTCGACGTGGAGGGTGAACACGGTGACCTGAACTGGAGATGACGACGGCGTTCCGACTCAGTCACTACAATAGAGACCGAAAATGAAAACGCATGAGCACCACAGAGTCAAGGAAGAGCTGGAACGGAAGATGGAGTGGTGACAGAAGCTCCGAGGCATCTTGGCCATGGTGAGGTCATGGTTCGCGGCCATGGCGGCCTGTCGTGAAGAAACTAGCTTGCTTGAGCGTGTTAGACGCGGTGAGACGAGGCAAATGAGCTTAGGGGATACGCAAGGGCGCGACGATGCGGTGGCAAGAAGGAATTGAGCCGAGGTGGTGCGTTGTTGGGGTTCAAAGGGGAAAAAATGGGGCACCGGCCATGCTACTGCTGCCCTTGCTCTGCCTGCTTGGCTCTATTCCAACAGAGAAGAAGACAGAGAGATATAGGGAGAAGAGATGAAGGCAAAATTCAAACTTTCCACTCCACCACTTGAAACATGACACATAAAGGAGAGGTGTCATGGAGAAGCATCATGAAGAAAAAGAGGTGGCATGGAGAAGCATCAAGAAGAAAGAGAGATTTTTTTTAAAGCATGACTCATCATGTTTCTCTATTTGAAACACATGTTTCAAGGTCTAGGATTTGAAAATGGTTTGGCTTAATTACTATTACTAATTAATTGGTGATTAATAATTAAACTAAATAACATTAATGACATTATTTTATATGGGACTCACTTTATGTACCATGGCATAAACAACTTATACGTAAGAAACATGTGAAACACTTGTAATCTACCTATGCAACATTTATAACATTCCAATGTAACATGTGAAACATTCATATGCAACCTCACTTATATTATTGAAACATATGCAACATGAAATGCATCTTATGCCTTGATGTATAATGATAATGCATGATCATTACTTAATCATGTTTTATTTAGTATAGTAACACCAGGGGTGTTACAGCCTATCCCCCTTAAAGAAATCTCGTCCCCAGATTTCGAGAATGGCATAACCCGTGGGGTTAAATAATGGAAAAGGAAATGTGTCAAGCACATTAATCTTAAGAAAGTTCATAAAGCAACAAGGATTGGTTCAAGAATTACAACCGATTTCATAATTATGGTTGTAATTAACAAAGTATTTAGAGAAATCCATGGGACATGGACTACTCAAAAGAAATTCCAAGGGAATCGAAAGTACCCTAATTGTAGACTATAACGGATCATGATCATAGACCTTATTACAGTAATTGCCATGAATTCCCTTACAGTGATCATCCATATGAGAATTGAGGATGCAACTTTGTACTATTGTCACTGATCATGGTACCACTATAGGGTACAATTGTAGCAAATTTTAAGAAAGTAGGATATTCTATTGAAAGAAAAATACTCACAGAAGAGTATCAAGATTACAACCGTGATTAATTGACGGTTCCAACATCAAGGATTGAGATAAATCAAAAGAAGTATGGGCATGAATTCTCAAAACCTATTGCAAATGGTGAGGCACATCAATCATGGGACTATAATGGATCACGACCACAGACCTCGATACCTGTGCGCACCCAGCAGAAACCTGTGTGACCCGGGCACACAAGAGACTCTAGGTTCCGACACGGCACCGTGGTCACGGAACGTGGCACCACTTTAGGGCACAACAACGATAACCCTCGTCTCACAATATTAAGAATGTACCGAGATCAGAAGTCGGTCACAATCACAAGGTGTCTAGGGAGCTCAAAATGACATCTTTGAATCCCTAAGGAGGGTCCAGAGAATGAAAACACCTTAATTGTGGACTATAAGGAATCATGATCATAGACCTTGATAACAGCGAGTGTCCCGTATTTCCTTATGGTAGCAAGTCATAAGAAACTCCAGGATACAACGTTGTTCCATTGTCAATGATCATGGTACCAGCATAGGGCACAACTGTAGTAACTCATTTGTCAAAGTCAGTATTATAACCAAGATCAGAGATTGGTTATAATAACAAAGGATCTGGAGAGGTTAGAATTGTCCGATGAATGTCCAACGAGTGAAAACACATTGATTGTGAGCTATAATGGTTCAGGAGCACCGACTACGGTACCAGTGCATATTCTGCTGGAACTCGTGTGGTCATGAATCACAGAGTATTCCAGGTTTAACACAGCACCATAGTCACGGGTCGAGGCACCACTATAAAGCACAACTAGAGTAACTCTCGTCCAACACATGTTGATTATCAATATCAAAGTAATAGCATGTGTCAGGATGGAAGAAATCAAAACATGACACATGCATACATTGAGAAGTCAATGCAAGGACTAGTCCTAGGTTTTACATGGAATCGACATGGTAAATAAAGTGCATCCAGAAGTCCCCCAAGATTAGGAACTTGTGGAGTAGGGATCATCAAAGGACTAATAGAACCTGGTACAGGACGAGATTCATCAATAGATCAGCTATAACGAATAATAACTGCTCCTCGAATATAAGTGTAATGGAACCGTCCAAATTATAAGAGCACAAGTACAAAAACAATCACCGAAGTAATCAAATTCTCGCACTTGAGCCCATATAACTCCGGTAGTCCAATGAAATCACGAGGGATTTCAAACCAACCAACATACCAGCCAAGATCGTAGTGATTCAACATAACAAGTCACATGTTACAACCATTTCACAAGTAATTCAATATACATCGGAGTTCAACGTAGTTATTACAACTTAAGTTCAAAAGTAGCGGAATCAAAGTAATTTAAAAACTAACATTAATCTTATTTCAAATACATGCCAGTACCAAGGTCGACTTCCAACAAAAGCATTAGAGATAAGGTAAATAAGAAGGATCATGCCCATGATCACACTCCGCCACTAAGGCAGGAGCCAACCAACTCTTGCAGTCGCCATGATACATCACAACCTGCAACAAGTGAGGATAAAACCCTGAGTACGAGAAGGTACTCAGCTAGACTTATCCATCAAAAACCAGAAATAAAGTGACACCAAGGATCATGCAAGGCTGATATAAAGTGGGCTAGCTTGACAACATTTTGCATAAAAAGCTTAATATAGATAAGTAATCATTAATGCTTAAGCATCAAGTTAATTATCATTAGCCTGTCATCTATATTAGAACTTGTACTAGAGCACTCACTTTATTAAGAGCAAACAATATTAACCATAGTAGGTATAAATTGAGGCAACCTTTCCATTGTTATCCAATTAACCATCCGTTCCATTTAATGGAATCTACGTTGCCGCTGCTCAAGTCAAGTGCTCACTAACCGGGAGCGACGGCGATTCGAATCGAATTCCTATCCAGCTGGAGGGGTATTTCTAACACTCACCGCGCAGGCCCCTGCCAGGGTCACACAAGCCACCTTTCGTACGATTCAGAAATCGTAGGTCCAAATGATGTCGCAACCCTAAGGGCGACACTCTGCCAGGTGATAGGGACTCCAACCCCCCCTTGGTCTCACGCCAATGTCCCTAAGCACATCCTTTCTCTCCTCCAAGATGCAACTTAACATTCGATTCCCGGCCTGAACCATATTACTCGGCTTCACGGTCGGAACGACTTATCCGGCCAACTAAGTGTTAGACTGCGTTCAACATGACTCAAGAACATACAGCGAATCGGTCCTTAAACGACTCAGACGGGGATAGATCCACACCCAAGACCTCCATGCCTTGTTGCTTCACTATCGTCATCCCGCCTGGTCTCATTTCATTTTATTAACACATGGTTCCATTCCACGATAGCAAATATAGCCAACCGTGCCATATATGAATATCCCTACATCTCGCAGGTGACAGGAAATCACCTAACTTCTACCGCTTAAAGCAGGGCTAAGCATCTACTCGATCCTAGTCTATGTAGGATTCAAGGATTCATATATCTGGACAAGGAATGATATAATGCAGCAAGGTTTTCAACCAACTCCTACCACTTAATGCAACAATACTTATAACATATATAGAATTAATTACTTTGAAGGTAGGAGGCTTATAATGCTCCGGGGCTTGCCTGGGATCCGACTCAAGTTAGAGTATGTCAGATGAATTCACATGGCGAGCATCTCCCAATCTATCACTTGTCCGGTCCTTCTATCTTCGGGATAGATCCACCAACTCCATCTTCGGGTTTGGCTCCACATCAGGTCCTTCACGTGCTTCAGCTAGCGTACCTAAATGAGGTGCAATAATGCATATGTATGAATGCATAGAAGTGCAATAAACAAAGTAATCATGCAAGCATACCAAAGTTCACATAAATACCTAGAGCTAATTAACTTAACTATCACTTAAGCATATCCTTAGAAGATGACCAGCATATCGATCATGACACAAGTCATACAAGATCTCAAGCACACTTAACACTAACAAGGTGTATATCACTCTTAGAAATCAACATAGCAAAGCAAGGTGAAGCAACAACTTAATTTAGAATCTACCATTTTTCGAAGATCAGAACAGCAGCTGGTTAAATCAAACATAACTGGAGTTCTGTAACTCCAATTGACTTGTAACAAGACATTCTGGAAAGCTTATGAAATTTTCTATATTTCATTTAATATCACCTAAGCCTGATTCTCAAGTTTAAGGGGTCAAAAAGATAAAACTACAGAATCTGGTCTGCTCCAAACAGAGAGCAACCAAATCTGAGACCTAACTTTAAATATCTATAACTCAAAAACTACTTGGCCAAATACCAACAAATTTTAACACAAGCTAGATACATGAATTATGTACAACTTTTCTATAGACAATATGCTCATCAAACATCATTAACATGGGGTAATTTACATTGCCCCCAGAACTGTCCAGAAACCACATTTGCAAGAAATAATTATTAACTTATGTTGCAAACATATAATTGGACAAAACCAACTTTACCAACATGTCACACATGACTAATAAACACCATAAAACTTAGTTTCCATTTCTAAATAAATTCTTTTAATGTCTTTTCTTAATTTATTTAGATAATTAGGTGAAATTATGAACACATATCAAAAGTGCACAATACATTCTACCAAAATTACAGAGGCCTACACATGCCCTCAGTAGTCTACTACCCAAATTTCAAGTTATTTGGGCACGTATATCAACCTCTATGAAAAAGACAAATTGCTATTATAAGAATTCATGTGAGAGCAAGATGAATCAATAACTCATTCATACTACCACCAAAATTCATGAAATTTTTACCACACAACAAATATCACAGGAGTATCATGCCACAAAAATTTCACTTCATTTGGAGCCCTACAACTACAGTTATGAAAATGACAAATACAACTAGTATTGAAAACCTAGAAGCATAGATCTATTTTTACAGATAAAAATTTAAACTAAAACATGACATTTTATAGATCTACTACATAGATAATTTCACAAGGATTTCAAAAAGTCCTCATTTGCTATTTTAGGAATTTCCTATGATTTACTATGTATTTTCAAAGTTTCACCCGATTCACGACAAATAGGTCCCTCGAGGCACTATTCATGAGTCTATGACATTGCAGTTACGCCCCTGCTGTGAGTCAAATTGTTGCATGCAGTCCTTGGTCGCGATTTTACAGGGGAGGGGTCGCCGAAGCTCGCTTGTTCGGCCGGAGGAGGGCACGTAGGCGTCGGGGAGGCACCCTGGGGTTCCCGCGCACCCGCTGGCAGTCATGGCTTGCTCCGCGGTGACCCGTGATGGCCTGGCCGCGTGGGCCGGCGGCTTCACAGTGGCATAGCGCGGCGGCGGCGCGCTCCGGCGACAGGAGGAAACCGGGGAAGGGCGTAGCGCGGACGACAAGTGATGGTGAGGGCGCTGAGGTTCTCGGCTTGGGCCACAAAAGGGGTGGAGTGGTAGGACGCGGCGGCGGCAGAGCTTCAGCGTGCGGCCATGGCGTCTGTGCGCTGCGTGCACGCGGGAGAGCGAGGGAGCTGGGAGCTCGGGCGTGGCTCAGCGGAGGGCAAGGCAGTGGTGGGGGCTGCATGAGGGTGGTCGGCGGTGGGAGGAGCGAGCAGTGGCGCGGTGGAGGATTGAGCGGCGGCGATGCTCTGCTCTGCTGCAAGCAAGCAAGAACGAGAGAGGGCGAACTGATGGACAGTGAATGAGAGAGTGAGAGAGAAGGGAGGGCGCTCGGCTTCTTCATGTCGACGTGCACGGCGACGTGGTGAACATGCGAGCGAGCGAGCGTCGAGCCACGCGGCCGCAGACCCCTGTGCGTGGTCGGCCATGACGAGCACAGCAGCAGTTCAAATTCTGAAGGAGCTATTAATACTACCGCAAAATTACAACTGAACATCAAACTTCCTCCTTTCGTAACTCATAAACCGTTTAGTTCTGGCACGAGCTGTAGTAACCAAATTTGTAGAGCTACGCAAGATCTCCAACTTTTATTTAAGTGTCAAAGTCTGATTCGGCCTGGTTCAAGAGATACGAGGCTCCAAAGTGGGGTACACAAAACTTGAAAACTGAATTCAGTTTCAAGCCGACTGAAACTGCATTTTTTCTCCACTTCGTATCTCCTAAACTGAATGATGATTCAGCTAACCAATTGTTCCTGATGATAGAGCTATATGAGTACTCCAACATTGCTTATAGGAGTTTTCCCATAATCCAAATGGTTTGCAAACTAAACATTGCCAAAGGTGGGTACCATGAAACTGAAAACTGCTAGTTCAGTCTACACTTAGCAAAATTTCAGGGTTCCAAAAAAAACAGCCCAGGATTCAAATTTTGACCCACTCTTTGGATGCCTTATAGGCTGAACTAGGTTTTGGTCCTTAAACAAAAGTTGTTGTCCTTAGCATGCACTACAAATTTCATTACAGGATCAAGGTTTGGATCCATCTGTTTTGCAAGATAAAAAGCTCCAAACTAGGTTATCCGAAGTTAAACCGCAGTTAGGACTTAGCCAAATTTTCTAAGTGCCAAATCAGCCCCTATTCCTCACTTGTGGGTCCTTTTTGAGCATGTTCCACACATTTTCGTAACTTGACTATTAAACAAAGTTTGTTCCTTATAAAATTTTCTATAACTTTGTTTAAGGGTGCAGCTATAGGAAAACACTTTTAGCTACCCTTTTAAAATAGTCAAGCAAATGTGCTCTCAAGGTCAAACAAGGTCAAATCAAGGTCAACTATCACTTAGAGACTTAATTAGTCAACATGGTCAACATGAACATTGCTCCATTAAGTGTCCTAAGCCTAGTTAAGGTATTTTATAGGCTAAACATACACCCCATGCATAGGTTGCACAAAAGTGTAGGCCTCACATGCACTGAAACATAGAAATCAAGTGAAATGTTGTAGTTGTTTCATCACCATGTTTCAATGGTTTCATGTGTTTGTTTCAAGGTATATGCTACACATGTTTCACTAGGTTGTTCCACATGTGTCCTAGATGTGTTGCACATGTTGCATTTGTATATTGCATAAACACAAGTTCACATGGAATGTAAGACATGTTTCCTTGTTTCAGAAGCATGTTTCAGTTATAATCCAAACAAGCATATAACTTATCATTTCATGTGACTTTTTGATTCTAAACTCCATGAAACTTTTCCAGGGATCAATATAGATAGGTACTAAGGTGAGACATATAAAGATATTGCAATAACACCATCCAAGCATATATCTTGAAAATGGCCTATATGTAAAGCAATAGTGCAACCTCCAACTTTAGGTTAGGCTCATCTCCATAGGTTGACCTTGACATTGTCATCTCCACTTAATCTATCATGTTTGAGCTCAAACCCACTGCTTAGTGAGTGACAAACACCTGGGGTGTTACAATAAGGAGGGAATTTTTAATCATTATTATATTATCATTTTATGCATGATATGAGATATGCTCGTCCTATACGTCTTCTCAACATTAGGATTGCTTCATCTTCACCACGTTAGTAGATTATAGGGCTTTTTATACACTATCTTCACTACGCCCGACAGACTATTGAGAGGTACTTCAGTAGAGCTTTATCGATGAAGTCGACTCTTCTCTTAACCTTCCAAAGACGAGTTGACGAATTTCTTGAAGCCTTTGTACTTGAGCCATCGGAAAATCTTCATGAAGTCTTCCAGCAAGCATGAAGATAGAAGTCCATTTTTAACTTGTTATCCTCAAAAACTTTTATATTGTAAATTCATTTTCAAGTTTTCAAATGTAATGTTGTAGCTGATCCATTGTATGAGCTCTGATACCATCTGTAGCAGAACCTCCTAAATTATATGGCCCACATGCATCTGTCATTGTCCCTAAGACCTCTGACGGCTATGCATGTACACCAGATAACCTAAGAAGATCTGTCGGGTGCCCTCACAGGACCCCGATTCAACTACATTTGACAACTCATACCAGGATCAACAAACGAGTAACTACAACATTACAACATTTGTACAAAACTTTACATCAGAGTGCGGAAGAACAACAACAATGAATTTATAAATCAGGATTAAGTTAACTTTTTACAAACTTAACTTGTATTGCGGAAGTGGAGTAGAACTACAGAAGACAACTTAGGTAGAGCACCTAAGTTATAGGAAGACAACCAAATCATGTCGAGCCTACCGACATGACTTGATGACCAGCAACGGTCAGCACCTGCAACAGGGGTTAACAAACCCTAAGTACTCAATTGTACTCCGCAAGACTTACCCGACGAAAAGAAAAGACTCCAAGGATATGCTGGCTTAAGGGAAGTAGTGAAGCTAGAAAAGAGAAGTTTTGCAGAAAAGCTTACTACCAGTGCATCCTTGCTTTCAAACTTTTAATTAAGTTTTGGCTCCAGTTTTAGTATAGCCTAATTATAGCTAACTTTTGCACCTGTATCTATCTCAATCATAAATATAAGCATTACAATAGTTATTCATTTCTTTTCCATCTCAAGTCCAACAGTAATCATGTTCTAGTTGTTGTTACGATGTGGTACAAAGTCAAGACTCCTTTCTCGTGGAGAAACGACGATTCAAACCGCTTTATCAACCCAGCTGGGGCTTCCTAACCACACGACATATGCAAGTCCTTGACCTGCATATATCAACTCTTACATGGGTCGCCCAAAACCAGAACGTGTCCATCGCCACCCGAGAGCACAGTACTCCCCGAGGGTACACGCTACTCTCGCTATCTCTCCACTCCCAGTGCGAGGTTAGACGTTCTCATGATGGAATAGCCGAAGTAAGGCTTACCCACCATTGGGTATGTGACTAGTACTATCCAAAACTCCTTGACTCGAGGGCCAACAACGTACGGTCCTTAATCGACACAGACGGGACCAACCACCAAAGACGATTCCCATTCCCCGTCCGGTCTCAAGTTCATTCTCATATTCATTTCCACTTGCTCTCATGACCTGTCATTAGGTCAGGAGAAGCAAGGAGTAAGCCTGTTCTTGTGATCAAAGAAAACATTATTCGACTTCTACCGAAGTCTAAGCATTACTAAGCATAAGAGATCGACCTACATATACTTGTGGGATATCATCTGGATATAAATGTAGATCAAGGTAATCATGCAGCAACGGTATCAACCAACTCCTACTAACATAATGCACATTACACTAGACTTAAGGTGTAATAAAGTATTTATAAAATAGAAGAGTGGTTATATGTCCGGGGCTTGCTTGCGTTGCAGCGGTGGTTAGTTCTCGTAGAAGTTAAGTTTGACACCAACACCACGGATGGATCACCTTTTCCGAAGCTTGATCGACACCAATCTCGTCAACACTTGTTCAACACGAACCTTCTCACTCTCGTAAGCACTACACGTAGATAAATGATGCGATGCTTAATATAATGGAATGCTTGCCATGATGCGTGATGATGAACAAGGCATAGTATAAAAGGGACATTTAGAAAGGATAAACATTAGTTATCTACTTGAGTATAACTTTCCTTCGCGGTACAGTTGCAAACTAACAAGGTTAATTTAAAAGTTAGCTAACCGTAACTTTGTTTTTACCCAAGAGGTTGCATCTAACAACAAGTAATTTTACCACAAGACCACTAAGTATTAACATAAGTAAGTTATTAACTACTAAAGACCTAAGTTAATGACACTGACTATTATCAGCAAAACTTAATTAATAAATTAATCATAAACTCAAACAACTAATTAAAATGCCAAGGGTCATTACATGTTAATGACCCAAGGTCATCACTCAATCCCAAAATCACACCAACCCTAAATTATGATTTATTCTAATCATATAAGCATTTATTAAATAAAAGGCATGAAATAAAGTATATAATTAAAGTTATCAAAACGGTACCAATATTTTTGTGAAGGTATATCTAAGCATATAAAGCATACTCACAAAGTTTCATGATTTTTGGATTAATATATTAGCCTATAAAATTCATTGAAGTTGCATTTCTTATTTGCTTGAGCTAATTTTACAACATAGCAAAAGTACTGAAAATTACTATTTTATATTTTTCCATGAAAGAGCATATCAGGAACAAGCTACACAAATTTTTCCAGAATTTATCATGTCCATTTACTTAATTTCAAAATTGTAAAATAACTACACTTTTAATTGTTTTAGAAAAAGAAAAGGAGAAACCGGGGCCTCTGCTCTTGTTCGCTACTGGGCCGGCCCACCCAGGCAGTCTAGGGCGGTTCTCTCTCTTTCTCTCTGACATGCGGGGGCCGCATGTCAGGTCTTCCTCCTTCCTCTGCTTTGGTTGACCACGGCGACTGCCGCCGTTGACCGGCGGGTTCTTCGCCGGCGTGACCTCTCCGACGACGAGGGTTACCCCAACGGCTTCTCCTCGGTCTCCCGCACACACTGGTAAAGACCTCCCCATCTCTACCGGACTCTAGCTCGGACGGTGATGACAGAGGCGGACGGCGACGCTCCGGCACGGCAGGGATGGTTCTCCGGGATAGCTCCGACCATACTAGCTCACTCTCTACACACGCCTTGACTCCACGAATTCAGTCCAACACCTATTTGATGAAAACAAAGACCGCAGCGAGCTTCACCCCGGTAATGGCAGCTCAGCTCTGAGAGCACCGTGGCACGACCGCGTTCCGGTGAACAGGGTGCAGTAGCGGTTAAATTGGAGATGGTACTAGGTCTAGGGGCTCACCGTGTAGATGATGCGCACGCTATAAGAGCCGGGGAGGCGACGGAGCAGGTTTGTCGACGTGGAGGGCGAACACGGCGGCCTGAACAGGAGATGACGACAGCGTTCCGACTCAGTCACTGCAATAGAGACCGAAAATGAAAACGCATGAGCACCACGGAGTCAAGAGCTGGAACGGAAGATGGAGTGGTGAGAGAAGCTCCGAGGCATCTTGGCCAAGGTGAGGTCATGGTTCGCGGCCATGGCGGCCCGTCATGAAGAAACTGGCTTGCTTGAGCATGTTAGACGCGGTGAGACGAGGCAAATGAGCTTAGGGGATACGCAAGGCGCGACGATGCGGTGGCAAGAAGGAATTGAGCCAAGGTGGTGCGTTGTTGGGGTTCAAAGGGGGAAAAAAATGGGGCACCGGCCATGCTGCTGCTGCCCTTGCTCTGCTTGCTCGGCTCTGTTCCAACAGAGAAGAAGACAGAGAGATATAGGGAGAAGAGATGAAGGAAAAATTCAAACTTTCCACTCCACCACTTGAAACATGACACATAAAGGAGAGGTGTCATGGAGAAGCATCATGAAGAAAAAGAGGTGGCATGGAGAAGCATCAAGAAGAAAGAGAGATTTTTTTAAAGCATGACTCATCATGTTTCTCTATTTGAAACACATGTTTCAAGGTCTAGGATTTGAAAATGGTTTGGCTTAATTACTATTACTAATTAATTGGTGATTAATAATTAAACTAAACAACATTAATGACATTATTTTATATGGGACTCACTTTATGTACCATGGCATAAACAACTTATACGTAAGAAACATGTGAAACACTTGTAATCTACCTATGCAACATTTATAACATTCCAATGTAACATGTGAAACATTCATATGCAACCTCACTTATATTATTGAAACATATGCAACATGAAATGCATCTTATGCCTTGATGTATAATGATAATGCATGATCATTACTTAATCATGTTTTATTTAGTATAGTAACACCAGGGGTGTTACATTGCGCGTACCGTTGTTTTACACCGGAGGGGCTTGTAGTCTTACGAGACCACACCAACCGTGTTTGTGGGGTGGCCGCCACCGTGTACAGGAGGGAACAAGGCCCGCAGTGGTTTGGCCAGAAACTCAATAGTGAAGACGACGGGAGCAGTCCGGAGTAGAAAATCCGACAGACAAAAAAGGATGAATGTATGGCCAAAATAGCAAGGCACGAAGCAATCTGATGGTCCTGTTGAAGACTTTCAGCAGAAAGTGACTGGTACTTGTGGACATGATCCATCAACACATCAAGAATGTGGCAAGCCAAGTCAAATGTTTTGATTTAAGAGATATCAACTAAGTTGTGCAAGTACTATGTGATGACACCATTGTCCATGCATAGGAAGAGTACAGACCCTAATGCAAGCAACATAAATGTCGTCATAAAAGAAACTTTGTCCTTAGCACCCTTCAATACCACAATGCACTTCTTTATCTTTACCCTTTCTCCCTCTAGAAATTGTCACAAATCTTGAGATACGCATCAAAATCATCAACTTTGCAGGTCACCTTGACAGCCTCGGACCCCATTGTGAAGACTAAGAATCTTGCAAACAAGCTGCTGATCAACTACAATAACTCTATTTTCGAACCTCAACTCTCACAATAAGGGATCAACGTATCTCATGATCAATTTGACCAACTTCACAAGGATGGAAAACTCAGACATGAAGAGTAAAGCACCTAGACCAGCCTCTCTTCTATCCACAATTTGTGATTATCGTTATAATATGGAACTAGCTCACAGATCCTATGGATCTCAGGACCTACTCTTAAAGTGCTCAACATTGCTATTGGGAGCAATAACTTCTGCACAAAAATAATTAAAAACAGCATATAAAAAGAAAATCTAAAAAAATAGACTACACATGGAGGGGCACAAATAAAAGTGGCAGTATTCTGCAACATATCAAAAAACATGGATCAACACACAGGTGCCAAGCATGGAAAACCTGTCACATTTTAAAAAGAAACATGACATAATATATACACACACCCTATAGCCGATTGTTGCAAAAAAAAACTAAGCATGCATTAACATTTGATACATTATGGTGTAACAATGCATAGCAGCATTATGAAACATCTTCAATGGCAATCAAATTTTGAATAAAAAATCTACATGTGATTAACATGATGAAGTGTTTCCATGGCAGTCGCATTGAATCAAATTGACATGGGATGAAAGCTAAAACCCTAACCCTAGAGCATTAGGGAGAATATCGTGAAGCATGATAGATCAACATCGTCAAAGAATCTCCATGCACTACTATAGAAAGGCCAGGCTGCCTCTATAGAGGCGGCTGCCCTAGCCACCTATGTTTTTCTATATCTAGAAATTGATTTATAGAGAGGGCTGCATTTTAAGCCGCATCTATAAATCATTGTCCAGAAATTACAAATTCAAGCAAAAAAATTAATATCGGGCTGGGAGACCCCACTGGGCAGCCATACGCACGTGCAGACGCAAGTCACAAGTCACGAGATTATTCGCATGCTTTGTGACTGCAGGGGATCAAATCGTGACCTCAGGCCTCCCACGTTCCTCCCCTAACCACTCCACCCATAACACACTTGCGTTCATTTGGGATATTCGTCCTCCTCATTTTATCATCATCAGGTATTGAAATGAGTTTTTGGAATTCTAAACGACTTCAAATATAAAAGTTGTCAACTACAAAGTTTTATAACTTTTCTAGATCTACAACTTTAGTTTTGGTCGTTTCCCCATCTAAGAATTTTGAATTTCAAATGTAAGAAGTTCAAAAGTAATTTTTCATGCATAGATGAATTCAAATAAAAAAAAGTTGTCAACTATAAAGTTGCATAACTTTCAAGATCTTCAACTTTTGTTTTGGTTGTTTCTCCATCCGAGGTCATTTGAAAATTCCAATTTTATTGCATAGCTCCTGTTTTCATAGGCAACTAAAATTGATTTCTAGATGCAGCTGGAAATAGAGCCGCCTCTAAAATAGGGGCATTTGTAGAGGCGGCTGGAAACTTTCTACAGGCGGTTTGGTTTGAGGCCACTATAGAGGCAGCTACAAATTGACTCGTCACTAAAAAAGCCCCCATTGCTGAAAATCATTTTTGTAGTAGTGATGGCAGTCACATTGAATCAAATCTACCACAGGATGGAAGCTAAAACCCTAACCCTAGAGCATTGGGGGAAATCATTAAACATGACATATCAACATGATGAAGCATCTCTATGGTAATCATATTGAATCAAATCGACACGAGTTTGAAGCTAAAAGCTTAAAACCCTAGAAGCATTTGGGGGAGGGGGTTCACTTGGGATCATACGGGTCTTCTTTGGTGATGGAGCATGCTCCCTTTGGGTGGTGGTTGGGGTCGCCATGTCCTCCATGAGCGTGTGACAAGAACGAGTGCATGAAGCAACGCACGCACCCCTCCCCAACCCCCAACCCAACGTGCGTCTCTGGTTCCATTCTCTGGAATCCTCCTAGCGTCGAGACCTCATGGCAGTGTCCGCCATGTGCCACCACCCTTCTCTGGCAACCTCATCGGTGGACGAGGTGAGCGCATCTGAAATGTCCTAAATGGCTAGAGTGAGGTGAATAGTCTACAAAAAAATTCTCTATAAATTCACTAGAGCAAATGGTTACTACACTAAATGGCGAAATACAATTTTGCTCTAGCTCTACAAGGGTTGCAAGCCACCTATACCAACAATTCTAGTTGCTATGTTCACTATGTAGACAATTTGTTATGTCACTACTTAGCTACACTAGTGAGCAAACTAGACAACTAGTTTACCAACTAAGCTAAGCTACAGTAGCTGCTCAACTACCTCTACACAAGATATCTCTAGGAATGCAAATGCAAGAGGTAGAGAAAGGTATACTGCACCTGGCAAGCGAGATGAGAAATCAATCTATGGAACATTTCCGGAATGCTCTCACCATCCTTCATCTCGAAGCTTGTCAACTTATCCTTGAGAATGTACAACTTGGCACTCTTGACCGCCGGTGTGTCCTCATAGGTTTCCTCCAATCTTATCCAAACCTCATGTGTTCTATCAATATCATTGATTTGCTCAAACACCTTAGAATCAATGGCATTGTAGATGGTGTTGAGCGCCATTGTGTTGCATTACTTGTTCTCTTGATCTCTTGGTGTTGCATTTGTGGGATCAAGAACCATAAAATCATTCTTTGTCACATCCCACACCTTGTCATTAATTGAACCCAAATATGTCTTCATCTTTCTCTTCCAATAGTCATAGCATGTGCCATCAAAGTGCGGTGGTTTGCCCCCAACATGGTTGAACACTATTTGAGCCATCTTTTGACATCAAAGGTTGTGAAGCCTTAATCAAACGGTGATCATGGCTCTGATACCACTTAAAAGGTCCTAAATGGGTAGAGCGTGGGTGAATAGCCTATAAAAATTATCTACAAATTCACTAGAGCAAATGGTTAGTACACTAAATGACGAAATACAATTTTGCTCTAGCTCTACAAGGGTTGCAAGCCACCTCTACCAATAATTCTAGTTGCTATGATCACTATGCATAAATTTACTGTCACTACTTAGCTACACTAGTGAGCAAGCTAGACAACTAGTTTACCAACTAAGCTAAGCTACACTAGCTACTCAACTACCTCTACACAAGATATCCCTAGGAATGCAAATGCAAGAGGTAGAGAAAGGTATACTGCACCTGGCAAGCGAGATGATCAATCAATCAATAAAAACCAAATGAACACCG
Source organism: Saccharum hybrid cultivar R570 (assembly GCA_038087645.1). Lineage (NCBI taxonomy): Eukaryota > Viridiplantae > Streptophyta > Magnoliopsida > Poales > Poaceae > Saccharum > Saccharum hybrid cultivar. The sequence continues at coordinate 7,116,711 of JAQSUU010000005.1, read as the reverse complement.
GGAGACACGATTTTTATCCCGAGGTTCACGTATTTACTGGCACGCTAGTCCCTGTTGTGTCAACCACACACTTGGTGGTTCACGAGCTAATTGGCACCACACCAAGCCCTCCACTAGGGCGCCGCAAGAACCTACCTAAAGTGAGGGCAACTCAATGACACGAGCAATCCACTAGAGTATCTTTTGGCTCTCTGTCGGGGAAAGGTCAAGAATCCCTCACAATCACGATCGGGATGGCCACGAACAAGCTCCACCTCATGCCAATCACCACAAGTTGTTCCAAGTCGTCTAGGTGGCGGTAACCACCAAGAGTAACAAGAAAAACTACAGCTAATACGATCCCCAAGTGCCACCAGATACAATCACTCAAGTAAATACATTAGGAATCACTCCCAATCTCACTATGATGATGAATCAATGATAGAGATAAGTGAGAGGTGTTTGCTTTAGCTCGCAAGGATGTATCACTGATGAAAATGTGCAAGAGGGTGAGCTAGAGTCGGCCCCCTTCTATTTATAGAGGCCCCAAACCTCCACTAGCCGTTAGGTTCACGCAGGGGTGACTGGACCTGCCTACACCATCCGGACCAGATGCACCCAGCAGGGTCCGGTCATCAGATACGTGCACGTGTCCTCAATATTCAACCTCGGGCACAGATCTTCAACGGTCACTTAACCAGGCGTGTTCAACATCTTTGGACCGGACCCAGACTCCAGGGTCCAGTCGCTTCGCGGCCTCAAAGTCCAAAGCTCAACAAAGAGCTCCCCGAGCGCTCCAGACCAACCGGACTTGGTCCAGTTCAAGTGACCGGACCTGCCTGTCACCAGAGTCTAGGCACGATGTTTTTTACACCGAGAGGTTCCAGACCCATCAGGCCAGGTCAGGTCACACATGACCGGACTCGCAGTCAAGGTTTAGTTATCGCCTAATCACCACGTAGCCTCCTCGCTTTGCTCGACCAGCGACCAGACCCACGCACCTGGGTCCGGTTCTAACGCCCGCTAGGGTCCGGAGCCAAGCTCCTTACTGCGCTGCTCACTGCTGCATAACCGGACTCTGGGAACAGAGTCCGGTCCTGCCCCAACGTAGGGTGTGGAGCTGAGCCAGCCACCGTGGCCAAGGGTCACACTCCGGACCGGACTCGGCCAATCAAGGGTCCGGTCCTAGCCAAGCCAGGGTCCGGTCCCTGACCTTCACCTCCTTTTCTTTTTCTATCACTTCAACCACTTCACCCTTCCAAGTTGCTAACCACAAAGTATAGAACTCATATGCATGTGTGTTAGCATTTTTTCAAGCATTTTTCAAGGTTAATTTGTTAGCACACTAGGTACTAATGCATATGCATGAATCACTTCACCTAGTTTCACTTGATAACCGCTTAGCCAAAGTTTTCTCCTCATAATAGTACGGCTATCGATCCTAAAAATACTTGCACTCTCTATTGTGTCTTGAGTGCCAGAACAAAAACCTATTTGAAACATTTGCCTTGATCTCCTTGGTTTTTATTTTTCTCTATCTTCTTTTCCAAGTTGGAGCACTTGATCATCTCTTATGGTCATCACCAACACCTTGATCACCATCATCTAGCTCCATTGCTTGGATGCACCAACCTAGCTCACATTCACACTTAATGACATAGGTTAGTACTTAGGTTTCATCAATTAGTCATAACCAAACTAGGGCTTTCAGCATCGTCAGAGAAGCGCAGGGGATCCAACAGGCAATGGGAGATTCGAACGGGGAGGTGGGTTTTTATCTCGGAGGGGAAAATGAACCAGGATGTGGTGGAATGTGAGGCTGGCCGGTGTGACGAGATGGAGGGTTGGATGACGCGTCTAGTGGGGAACGGGGCGTCCGGACGCGCTACCCAGGGCATTATCAAAAAATTGAAGTTATGATATATACTTACGAATAATTCTTTTCTATCTTTTGCAACAAGAGAAAAAAGAATCTATCGAAGTTACACTTTAATTTGAGATGGGCTTAATAATGCATTGCTATATTTTTGCTAAGATTAACCTGTACTATGAATGTCATAGTTATCGTAAAATAATTATAAATATTTAATAGCTTTTCATACGTGTATATATGCTAGTTGAATAAAAATGAGTGGCCAGTGCAAACCACCGAGCGAGAAAGGCCCAAAATTTCTGAGCGAGAAAGGCCCAAATTCAGAAATTTGAGTTCAATTCGGTTCGTCCGGCTTGCTTCTCCACTTCCACTAATATTCCCTCCATTCCAAATTATAAGACATTCTAAAAATCTTGGAGAGTTAAAGCATCTTAAGTTTGACCAAAATTATAAAGAAAATTATAAAAATTTATAACATCAAATAGGTATACTATGAAAATATAATTAATGAAGAATCTAATGATACTTAATTCGTGTCATAAATAATATTATCTTATCATATAAATTTGGTCAAACTTGAGATCCTTTGACTCTCCAAGATTCTTGGAATGTCTTATAATTTGGGACGGAGGGAGTAAGAAATTATAATAGAAAAATATAATCACAAACGAATTGATGTCGGTGTCGCAACAGAGCGAGGAGGAATCGGAGTCGAAACGAGACGCCGCGGCGGCAACGACGACGACATATAAATAAAACAGGCGCCGCGCGGGGGGCAGCTTCCATGTTCCAACTCGAACGACAATAGACCCCTTGTTTCCTCTCCGGCGACTCGACTCGACTCGTCGACCTCGATGTCGTGGACGACGATGGAAGACAAGCGCTTCACGAAGCACGGGTTCCCGAAAGGCTTCCGCTTCGTGCCCACGCACCTGGAGCTCATCACCATCCTCTCACACAGGGTCCAGGACCGGCGGCTCCATCCCAAGGTGGCCGGCATCTTCCACGAGCTCAGCATCCTCGAGCACCACCCCGAGGAGCTCCACGGTAATTAGCGATCGACCCTTCCCTCCCGGCCGGCCGTCGTCTTTAGTTAATTTCGCTCCGATCCTAGCAACCTCTAACCAACAAGAACATGCATGCATGCAGACCTGTACGAGCGCGACAAGGAGCACCGCTACATCTACTTCTTCAGCTGGCGGCAGTACCAGAAGACGGGCGGAGCCGCCGGCGGCGGTCCGGTTCATAAGAAGAGGCAGCGGGGAGCCGCCGGCCAAGACGAGGACGACAACGAGCCGCGGCCGGTGCGCTTGGCCAAAGGCGGCGGGTGGAAGCCCTCGGGCGGCGGCCATGTGCTGCGTTGGCCAAAAGAAAAGGGCGGCTTCGTCGCCGGGAAGATGGTGACCATGGTGTTCTACGATCATCGTGACGGCGGGCAAGTCAAGAGCCAGTGGGGCATGCACGAGTTCACCGTCCCCGTAGACCAGCGACAGCTTTCCAAGCCTGCAAAGACCAGACGTGTCAGTATTTCCTCTCTCTCTCTCAAAACACACATTGATTGACTGACTGGTCACTCTTGATGATCTGCATGCAGTCGCACGAGCTGGCCTTGTACCGCCTCTACAAACTCAAGAGCGACGACATGGAAAGCGACGACGGGGCCGGGAGCAACCAGACGCTGGCGAACGTCTCTGCTGCTGACGGCTACTTCTCGGCGCCGTGTCCAGCAGGCCAGCCGTCGTTCGGGATCTTCACCGGCCGGAACCAACCACTCGCCGCCGGCGCCTCGATCTCACGGATGCTGCCGCCGCAGCTGCAGCATCATCACATACCCAACGTTGGGCATCCTCAGTACTACCATCATCATCAGTACGGGTTCGGTGCCGCGCCGCCGGCCAGCGCCGGCCACCAGCGGGTTCGCACCATGACAATGCCGCCGGCGTACGGCACCGGGATGCCCGATCCTCAGTTGTTCCCGTTCGCGAGACCGCCGGGCACTGGGTTGCCCGGTCGTCAGTCATTGCAATTCGCGAGACCGCCAGCGCCGTCGCAGATGCCAGTGCCGCCAGCCGCCGCGAACAAAGCGTCGCACCAGGCTCCCGCGAAGGCGACGTACGGTGGCGCTGGGCAACAAGCCGGTCACTCCGGGGCCACTCGCTCGCTGCCTTCGGCGCCAGTGTCCACGCCGCCGCCAGCTGCCGAGAGCCCCTCGGCAGAAGACCTGTCTCCTATGACGGCGACGCACGGCGGCGCTGGGCAACAAGCCGGTCACTCCGGGGCCACTCGCTCGCTGCCTTCGGCGCCAGTGTCCAAGCCGCCGCCAGCTGCCGAGAGCCCCTCGGCAGAAGACCTGTCTCCTATGACGGCGACGCACGGCGGCGCTGGGCAAGAAGCCAGCGGTAACTTCGGGGCCTCGCGCCCTTCGCAAGACGCCACCGCCACCGCCACCGCCACGGCGGCGACAGGGCAGCAAGTCCAGTTTGCAGACTGCGTTAAGCCAGAGGAGGAGAGGATGCCTCCCCCGATCGAGGATAGCATTCCAGCCGACAGCAACGACGGGATCGGGATGCCGGAGTGGGATCTCGACTTGGGGTGGATGTCTGATGACAGATTCCTGTTCACGATGGAGGAGCTGTGCCCAACGTTGGACGAACCACCGCCGACGCAGCAGGGAGACAACAATTAAGGCGGAATATTACTAGCTAGCTAGCTAGCTGTAGAGAGACGCACCTTTCAGTCCACTCTTGATTCTTTTTTAGTCTATATACTCAAGATTTTACTGTTGCCTATTATACTACTCCTATATACTTGATTGTGTCTACGACAATTAGTTCTGGACTATTTTTCTTGCTTGGATTATTCCAAGCCTAAATCTCCAACCGTGTAATACGAAAAGAACAGGTACTTACATTATTTAAGCACCCAATTGCTCGCATTGAGTCGACGTTCTATGGCGAATACCAATATACCATGCCTTTTGTTTAGCGTGAGTTGACACTCAAATTTTGACAACAGCCTAAAACCACCTTTTGTTAGTTCATGCAGATAAAAGGTCTAACTACAAAACTACCAGAATTTAGTACATGGTAAACCATGGCTCCTCTTGCGCAATGCTAAACAGTATCTTTATCGATGGGCCGAATAAGCCAATCCCATGCCCAGCTCAGCTATTCAATCATCACCAAAGGCGATTCTCAATCACAGCTACAATGATATCCTTCAGTGCTCCCTGCAAAGTTCAAACTTGTTACTCATCAGACATACATTTTGCCATCAGACTTCACCATTAATGATTTCAACTGGGAACTATCCAGAGTGCCTAGTACTAATTCTATTAATTTTATTCAATGTTAACATTTCTTCTAATACTATCCAGGAGTTTCGAAACCTCAAACCAACTTTAATCCGCATTGTGATCCTGCTGATTCAGAAGTCAGAACATGTTTTCAGAGAAAATAACATTGGCTCGAGACCATCAAATCTATTACTAGAAACAGACAGTTAATTTTCCAATCTTACCTGAGAATGATCTTTCAGACCCAGAGAAATCACCAATGACCGGGCTGAGCCACTGCCACTACAAAAATGAAAGGACAATGCTATGTATGAGTTCGCTTGAGCTACTTTTCAGCCATGGAACAGTGTTTTCCTGTCATAACATTTCAGCATAAGCATTAGCATAAGCGAACAGGGTATATTTTTTTGTGTACCCAACGTACAAAAATGGTGTATCTGTCGTCAGCCAAAGGAACAGTTAACAGTGGTGTTAGAAATATTACTAATTAAATTTTGTTATAATAGAAGCACAGAAGTTATTAGTTGAACAGACTATAACAATTATAATCAAAGAGCCATCGCTAGGTAATATTTGCATGGATGTCCAAAAAAACAGTACGAAAGAGGAGTTTCTTGCTGCTGACTATATTTCCAAATAGTTATTGCTACTTCTACTGATAGAAGGGTACAGATACGGTCCGGCCCACAGCATACTGCCAGAAATTGTGTGCAGTTTGCCATTACAAGTAAAGTTACATGTTAGAAGATGTGGAGATAGACCAGACAGCAGAAGTAGATGGGGTAGGAAGCAAACCTTATGTGCTCAATAAGTTGACGTGCACAAGCTAGTAGGAGTGTCTGCAGTCATAAAATTTGGTACAGTTGTTAATCTGTGCATGTTCATGTATGTTTGATGCCAGATGGTTTAATGAGCTTACCTCGTCTCTCTTCCCAAAAAGAACAGAAACGTTGTAGGTTGGGTCCGAGAAAACACTTTCATCTTTCCTATCGAGTGGAATTAAAGCTTTAATAAAAAAAATACAGTATACAAAGTTTCAAGGTAAAAGGAAAAATGACTGCCTATATTCATTATAAGACCAGTATTCTTAAGCTAGAAATCTCCAGAGACAGACTTTCCACCTCTTGTAGAAATGTCATTCAATAAGGTCTTACAAATAGTAAGATATGATGCATGGACTCCAACACGCATGTCAGACATGGCAGTTTGCCATAAAATGTATATATATTGCAACAATAATAATAACATGTAGGGGTTTATTTTAATTGTAACTTGCCAACTAGGAAAACTTGTATAAAAACAATCCTTGCTTGTTCACAGTTTCCCCCATTCAGTTGGGAAAGGAATAGCATGATCAGCATGCTTTTTTGTACATGTCACAAACTAACAATACAATATGGTGATGGATTAACTATTAACATATCAATCAAGTTCCAACATTCAAAGTTTAGGTTTTCAAACAGCCAAAGCAAGTAGCTCACAGAAGTATAGAAGCAGTAGCACAGAAGACACTGATACAGCACCAAAGTAGAGTGTGTTAGTGCATCATAGATTCATTGATATCATCTAGAATGCTGAGGTAGTAATAAAGGCATGATCTTGCATACAGATTTAGACATGTGAACAACCTGGCAGTTGTGACCTGATATGCTTGTGACTGCAGTGTATGCAGATCTTTCTACTAGATGATCCAGTCAGTTAAAGTTTTGTGGAGGAAGCCTGAGTACGCTCTCATAAGGATCCCACAGAATGACAATTTCAATACATTGTGAAACAAATAGCATGGTCGAAGCTACTTATGCAGAACTAATAATGCAAATAACAAAACTGAATTTTACATGTTTAGGAGAACAATTTTGCATAAAAACAAATAAGCATACTTGGCAGCTAGTATAGTTCCCATGCAACCGATTTGTGTTACAATCACCTGCAGATTTAATAAAGATGAACATCTTTGGCATATGAGAAACAGGGACCAACTAAATAAAAACCAACACTTTCAACTTACCAGAAAGGTATCTTCATATTTACTGATGACAATATCTGTTTTATTTCCCTAGAAAATCCAAAAGCGAAAAAGGTAATCAAGTTATCTTCATATTCAGAAAACTCTAAGGGCCTGTTTGGAACAAAGGAATCGAAAACAGAGGAATGGAAAAAACGCAGGAATAAGGGGAGAGTGCAGTAGGAAAACAGAGGATTGAAAAACTACAGGAAATGGACAGAAAGGGGTGTTTGGAACACAGGAAATGAACAGGGCGTGTTTGCAAGTAATAAAAAAATCATTAGCGCTTAATGATATATTAATTAACATATTATTTTCCTTCCTATCCGGCGCTATGGTTCCAAAGCCCAAACGTCCAATCGACATAAAATCACATAATGGTACCTTCAAATTAATGTTAGTCAACTGCAGACAGCCGAATTAATAAAATATTACAAGCTTGCGGCACTGCAGCGATTAGCAAAGCTGTTAGCTTCAGATGCAATGAGAAAGCAGCAAGTGGCCACAGGAAAGTTTCCCTTGGCTCAAAGCTCATTTTCAGATTCCTCCAAAAGTACAACTTTCTAAGCCTTTCCTCTGGAAAGTTTTGCATCACTTCCTACGTTCCAAACGGTGAGAGAGAAATGCTTTCCAAAGGAATGCAATTCCTGTACTTTTCCTCCAATTTTCCTTCAATCCAAACGCGCCCTAAGAAAGCAAAACATACTCTCCAATACCAACTCAATACTAATAATCATACAAAGCAGATATGTTAGGTCCTCAGTCTAGGAAAACTATCATATTCTACTGTCCATTATATTCATCATATTCGCTTAATCTGACTAAATGCAACACAAATCAAAACTTTCTGCAGCAAGACAGGTACCTTGATGTCTAACGAGAGGGACCGATGCTGCACAGGAAAGTGAGCACCAGATTGTGTAGAGTTCATTGGCACCTCCATCTATCTAACCAGCAGAGCTGTACATCACAACCTCCAAAGCATTAGCTTTACCACACTTAATACAAGACCCACAAAGCATCACATCTTAATACGCGCCAGAAGCCCTTTCCAAACTCAAATTTTGCTAGGACTTGAGTGCAGTAGTTGACTGAACCCAAAAAAATATTGGAAAAATAAGCTGCAACCATACATTGAGGTTGGTTGATCCTATGGTGTCTAGTGCCAACCGAGATGTATTATATGTGCAGAACACGAATAGACTAATCAACCAAGAGGGATGAGATGGCTCAGTAGACTTCTCAGGCAGCAAGAAGATACGCAACTAACTGACTCAAAGGATGATGAAAGACTTGGATTCATCTGATGCGGGAGCAAACTAGGGCTGCTAAGATTGGTGGACCCAGGGTGGCAGGGTATGCCTAATCAATACTGCAATAGGCAATTCAGTATAATCCAATACACAATTTGCTAAAAATAAAATCCTGTTCAATACCATGGTTGTAACTACATTAGACTCCTACTACTAAAGCAAAATAATTGAATACATAATGACGGGCAGTTTGCTGATTCATGGAGAGTGGCAGAGCTGGTGAATCTCCAAGCCTAGGACCACTAGCTAGCGCCAAAAATTTAAAACCAGAGCCAAATATTGATTGTAACACTGCATGTGTTAAGAACATGTGAAGCCATAGTATGCAAAAGATTTAAAATCCAAGCCACACCATGTTGCATAGCATGCAAATATATATTGCACATGAAATACTAATGCAAATTGGTAGTATGAAGTATAATCTTCCAAACATTATGTAGCTCGTTGACAAAAGATATATCATTAACCACTAATTGCATAGTTAAAAAAATCCTAATCAAACCCGTTGGCTAAACTCTGAATCGAACAGTGAATTCTAGTGTTTTCACCAATCATCGAGCATTTGGATCTCATAAACCATGGAGATTTCAACCTATGTGTTTAAAGCATTTTGGTAGAGGTATTATCTAGGAACAGCTTTCATTAGAACCGACTGAAATAGTGGCGGATCCAGGATTGGGACGGGGGGCTAAATAATGAGGGGCTAAATACACATAGAAGGCCATAATTGGAAACAAACACAGCCATAGTAGAAGGCAGACGCATAGCAATTGATCTGTTGTCAATTTGCATCCACATTTTTTTTCAGCAAATTACTGAACACATGCTACCGATCTGATGAAAGTTTTCTCCTCTCCTAATTCTCTTAAGCAGTACTAAAAGAATTTATTCCCATAGTAGCTTCCTGAACAAATAAACATTGATCTTACCGTGAGCTGTGGTGTGCTGCAGTAGGCAGTAGGCAGCACGGGGCGCTGGAGCTGGGGGCAGCTGGCAGCCGGCAGCCGGCACCCCGCAGCAGTCCTGGCCGGCAGGGGATGGCGAAGCCGCGAAGGGCCCTGGCGCTAGCGGCCTGGCGCAGGCGCGGAGCCGCCGAAGGCCAGAGGGGGAGGGCGCGCGCTCGGGTGCGGGGCGCGCCGGCGCGGTCGCTGCGCGGACGAACGAACGCTTTTCGCGAGTGCCGTGCGGGCGCGGCCGCTCGGGCAGTCCGGCTAGGCAGGGGCCAGAGGCTGAAGCTTAGGGTTGAATGGGGATTTTGGGCTGGGCTGAGGACTTCTCCATGGCAATTCGGCCCAGCGGATCCGCCCAGAAACATTTAGGGAAAAATCTATATTACCTCCCTCAAATTTTGTGAAAGTTTATTTTTCCTCTCTGAACTCTAAAATCAGGAAAAACATATCCCTCAACTTTTAAAATCGTTCATCTTACCTCTCTGGTCCTGTTATAAGCAGTTTTGAAGGCAATTTTACCTTTTTTATTTATTTCAGCTGAATATTTGAAAAAATCATAATAAATCATAGAAAAATCATAAAATAAAAAACCTGATTTGGTTAGACTCCACATGAGTAGATCTACACAGTGAACATATAATATGGTATGTTTTAGTACAATTTTGTTGCTGTGGATTTAGATCTATGCTTTTATGTAATTAATTAGAATAATTCATAGATGCAGTTTCTATGGCCTAATTGTGATAAAAATTTTTATAGTGGGCTAATTATTGTATGATTGAAATGTATTAAAAATATCATATTCATTCGATCATATATATTTTAGTTATAGATTTATTTATATTTAACAAGCATAAACCTAAATAAAATCTATAACTAAGTTATACATAATCTAATGAGTATGAAATTTTTACTACTGTTTAAGCATACAATAATTAACTCACCATAAAAATTTCACCATAATTGGACCATAGAAACTGCAGCTATGAATTATTTCATTTAATTACAGAAAAGCATAGATCTAAAGCCACAGCAAAAACTATGTACTAAGGCATACCATATTATATGTTCACTGTGTAGATCTACTCACGTGGAGTCCAACAAAATTAGATTTTCTATTTTATGATTTTTCTGTGATTTAATATGATTTTTCAAAGATTTAGCCAAAATAAATAAAAAAGAAAAAGATAAAACCGCCTTCAAAACTGCTTATAACATGGCCAGGGAGGTAAGATGAACGGCTTTAAAAGTTGAGGAGGGTGTTTTGCCCGGGTTTGGAGTTTGAGGAGAAAAAACAGACTTCCGCGAAAGTTGAGGGAGGAAATGTGGATTTTTTCCAAACATTTACACATGAATAGGGAGAGGAACAGACGAAAAGAGCAAGATCAAATTGACTTCAGTCTTCAGTACCGGTAGCAGTGCGGTGGCGCCCTGCCCAAGCTGGAAGCTGGACAGCGTACTTTCTATTTACACATGGCCGTCGGTCCTCGGTCGCCACCATCCGCTCAAAGCTCGTTGGCTGGTGGTTGTTAGTCACTGTAGGCCCAAGCGCACAGCCGCACAGGTGGGTAGCTGCGAGATGTGCACGCCACTCGCTGCCTCTTCTAAGCCTTTTTATTTGCTGCTCGCTGCTTTCCCACCTTTTTCGCTTCATCTTTGTTTGACTAATCGTGCTTTGGTTTGGCTGATTCACTTGATTTTATGAAAACGATGCTACTCCTTCTGAATTTGCACATCTACCATTTGAATTTTTTTTTCCAAATTAACATGCCTCTATGGAGTACTACATCTGCTGCTCGGTACGTACTGCAATGCTACAGCGTTTACTAGACACAGTTTACCTCCTAACCAAACGCAGGTAAACCCAGAGCCATCCCGTCCTGTCCCGGGGCAGAGCTATATTGCTCACTGAGGATGCGGCCGCACCCACGCAAAACTAAAAAAATAGTGGAAAAAACCAAAATTTTTACCATATTTACACCCACATTTCAAACATCCTTACATCCACAAGACAAAGACGCACCCCTTGGATTTGCTCTAGCTCCACCATTGGTTCCTCGCAGCCTACTCGACACACTTGCTATTCGGCTCTAGTGTAAGGTCCAGCTAGAAGCACACGCGCAAGCCGAAGTTGGACGCATCAGAATCAGTTAGCTCGCACCAACCCGCACGAGCACCGAGCGACCGGTCAATGATACGACTCGCCACTCCGTTTATTGCAGGCGAGCCGGCCGCATCAAGCTGAGGCAGAGCACGCAAGCTTCTCAAGTTCCAAGAAGAGGAGCCCAACAAAAGTCACGTCGGGACCAGCCGGCCGGCCTGCATCTCGTCGTCGCCGATGACGGCCGGGACCATGCGTGTGCTGGCCGGGGAGGTCAGCCCGTTCACGGCGCGGGCGCGCCTGGCGCTGGAGCTGCGCGGCGTGGCGTACGAGCTCCTGGACGAGCCGCTCGGGCCCAAGAAAAGCGACAGGCTCCTCGCCGCCAACCCCGTCTACGGCAAGATCCCCGTGCTGCTCCTCCCCGACGGCCGCGCCGTATGCGAGTCCGCCGTCATCGTCCAGTACGTCGAGGACGTCGCGCGGGGAAGCGGCGGCGGCCTGCTGCTGCCGGACGACCCCTACGAGCGCGCCATGCACCGCTTCTGGACCGTCTTTATCGACGACAAGGTGAGCACCGACCACCGAGCAGAGCACATGTTTATCTGCTAGCACATTTGTTGCCGGGCTTGTTCTCGCCGGAGACGGCGCGTGCCTTTTAACAGTAACATGCAACTGCTGTGGCTTAATTTCTGCAGTTTTGGCCGGCGCTGGACGCCGTCTCGCTGGCGCCGACCGCGGACGCGCGCGCGCAGGCCGTGGTAGACACCCGCGCCGCGCTAAACCTCCTGGAGGAGGCGTTCAAGGACCGCAGCGACGGCGCGGCTTTCTTCTCCGGCCGCGACGCGGCGCCGGGCCTCCTGGACCTGGCCCTCGGCTGCTTCCTGCCGGCGCTCAGGGCCTGCGAGCGCCTCCACGGCCTCTCCTTCATCGATGCGTCCACGACGCCGCTCCTGGACGGGTGGAGCCGGCGCTTCGCCGCGCACCCCGCAGCCAAGCGCATCCTGCCGGACACGGACAAGGTGGTGCAGTTCACGAGGTTCCTCCAGGCAAAGTTCGGGGTCCACGTGTCCTAAATGATTTGGCGCCTCTGCTGCTGTTCTGCTACGCGGTACTCGTTCATTCAGTTGTTTGTGTAACGTGTCTTATCTGATTACTTTGTCGTATTTGTATATTTTCACCGCGTATAAATAAATGAAGGAATAAAATGGTCAATGCATATTTTGAAATTTGATTGCAACAAAGTCGGTCGGATGCTTGTAAACAGAAATCGTCATGGGTTCCTTTCAGTTCCATGAAGGCAGGGTCGCCGATTTTTTTTTTTTTTGCCTTTTTTTTAAAAAATTATTTACAAATAGATCCTCGAAGGTTTGCTTTTGTTTTCTAGACCCTGGCTCGGCGACGTGGCCATTGGCGCTGAGTTTACATGTCTCGGTGCCGTGGGCTTTGGCACCAAGCTTTGTTGCTTGGAGTAGACGTGGATGCTGGCGTGGCGGTGACCTGGCTGCTGGCTCGCCACCAAGGTCTGACTAGTGCCCCACGCAGCCTTATCCTTGTGCCATCTGTTTCTCTCCCTTTCTCTCTTAGTAGCTTTTTTGGTTGGTGCCCTAGATGACTTGCCTGACAAAAAGTGTTGTCTGGAAAATTGATAAAATTTATCTAGCCAGGCAAGTAGAGGGATAGTCCATTTGGTTGAAAACCTGTGCCTGAGAAGTTTAATAAGAGAGAATGTATTTTCTTGTATATATAATCTTACTTAATATCATTTGATTTGAGTAATAAACACAATTAATAAATGGAAATATAAATCAAACGCTTTTATGAATCAATAATATAAAAAATAATAATTTTATTATTTTATTTGTTAACTATTTACTGAGTATACGTATAATTAAGGAATGGATATTTTTATATAAGGAAACAAAGAAAAATGTTTCGGCCACACCTTTATCCTGACGTTGAGACAAACGAAAAAAAAGAGTCATTTTTCATTTTTGGTCGCCTGGCGGAGGTGCCCTTGCCTGGCCCAGGCAGCCATCCCAGGCTCCAACCAAATAAACTGCCGGCAACATCCAGGCAACTATTTGTCCAATCAGCGGCAGATTCAGGATTTAGCAAAGACTAGGGCCAAATTGAAAAGCTGAAAACTACTCCATAATCTATATGTGTTGCATGGTGGAGTTTTTTTAAGAACATAATAGTAGAAGAATTGCAGGATTCAATTACTTCGTAAATTGGATCAGGGCCATAGTCACAAAGTTTTTGGATCGACGGGGTTGTGGTACGGGGTCGAGGGACATGGTACGCTACTTCCGAGATATTTTTACATCGAAAATGAACCCGCGAACCCTGGTCGGGGTCGACGAACCTGGGTCGAGGGTCGATGCCTTCGGGCCCGTTTTATGTTACTATGACCAGGACCTTCTTGAGGACGCGTGAGAACTCGATGAAGCGTTGGTTGATCTTCTGCTCCTTCCTCTCAGCGATGATGTGGTCCTGCTGCCTGCACACAGATGAATCTCATGCTCTGTGTAAGACGTCTCCTTGTCGATGGTGACCCGTACACCAGATCAGGTAAGCATCTTATGGCCACGGCGCAGGGACGGGCTCATTGGCTGACAGCGCCGGCAGTTGCCTACTCTACCGACTACGGCGCAATGAGGCATTGGCGGGCGACGGGCACTAGCTACGACCAGCCACGTGAGTGAGCAAGCATCCGAGCAAGAGTGGCAAGACAACACGAGGTGTCGGTTCCTAATCTACCTGGGCTGGTTGGTTTGGAAGCTGCTGACTGAACTCTGAGAAACTGATCACCCTGTTCGGCTGCTCCTATCAGCACGGCTTATCAGCTGTGAAACAGTGTTTTTCTCTCACAACAAAACAGCCACAGCCGGCTTATAAGCCACAGAAACAACCTGCCGAACAGGGTGGATAACTGAACCAAAAATTACTAAGTTGTACCTAGACTACCTAGACCATGACTAGGGCCTTGGTCCTAGTGGCCCTAGGCCTGGGTCCGCCAATGCGTCCAATCAAGTTTGCTCCAGGGTGCACACCAAACATGCCCTCAATGCAACACTCTCTTCAGCTAGTGCCGCGTTATTTTGTGAGGTGAGGACACCCCTTCTTCTACAAGCGCACCTGACACCCTGCGAGGCTAGTAAGGGATATGACATGGACACCGGACGCAGATGTGGAAGTTGAGACAACATGCCAGGGTGGACCAATGGTGAAGGCCAGAGGGTCTATTTGGTAGAGCCCCTTCTGCGCCAAATAGTTTATAAAAGTTTGAAAGCATCTAGGCCCCAAGGTTTGGTTTCGGCAATTGATGACAACGCTTTATTACCATGACTAACGTGTGTTTTGCAGAAACTTTGGTAAGTTAGGTCATGGAGGTTATAACTGCTTTGGGCACCATGGTATTCATGTCCCTTGATGGAAATCGTTTCAGTTTTCAAAAGAGTGACGTCAAGATTAAGGACGGTTAGTTCCGGATGTCGAGGTGTTGAGATACATTCGGAATAGTCGTTAGGATCTTCGTTTTTCTCTTTTGGCCGTACTATAAAGGGGGGCATGAGCGGGTAGCTTGACCTAGACGAGTCCTATATTTAGGTGTGGTGCACACTTGTTAAACTTGGCGCTAGGCAGCTCTAGAATAGCTCAAAGTTCAGTTGAAAACAACTTGGTTCAAGTTGTTGTTGACGGTCCTTAAGTATCAAATATAATTGTCAACTAAACATGGAAAAGGATCAATATGCACCAAACATCTAGAATTAGGGTTTTATCTGACAAAATTCCACGAGTTTTGGTGTTTATCTATTTCTGCAGGGAGTTATCAGATAATATGGAAAAGAGGTCCACATGTCGGGTTAATGACGGAAAAATTACTTGGCACGCAATTATCTTACATCTAGAAGACTCCAGAAGCCACGGGAACGAACGGGAGCCGTAACGGGCCAGGACACAGGGCGCCCGCCCTGTGCCCTAGGGCGCCCGCCCTGCCCCTCGGGCCAATCAGCTTCTGCCTCGCGGATTATGCTCCACCGCCTCTCTAGATCAAGGAAAACCGTCCGTTCTAAGTCGGTTTGATCCGACGGTCCAGATTCATTTGAAAGGGCTATATAAGCAAGGCACCACCACCCCAGGGGGAGGAGAAATCATTATCAGAGGAAGCCAGAAAAGTTAGGGTTTAGGAAGTTCTCTCCCGCAGAGAATTAGAAGTAGCTACTCCATTGTTCTTCAAGTCTTATAGGTTTGATTAGATAGAATTAGAGAAGTAGAGCATTCAAGCTCTGGATTTCGGATCTTCATCAATAAAGATTGGTATTATTTCATATCATTCTCTACTACTTTATTCTAATTGCATTATGTCTCTGTTTATTATGTTCTTAGTTTACTCTAGTTCTATAATTGATATAGTTATGATTGATAATGAGTTTATGTATGAGTTTGCAAAGCGCTTAGCTCTTACCTCGAGGGAGTTAAGTGGTAGATCATATGTGGGCGTGGTGCTTAGATATTATTTACCTGCAAATGTATCCTATTGGCCGGGTTGTGTGGTAGTTCGCGATAGTGACAGCTTCGTTGATTCTTATATAGTCCACCCTCCGTTGATAGGACAGGCAGAATTTGTATTGCGGAGTAAGTCTTACTATGTTCTGATTTACTTTAGCAATGTTCCTTATACATAAATAAAGAGTCTTTTATGCTATATATGATCTTGTAGAATGTTTAGAGTAGATTGTGACTTAGTAGATAGTAGATACTTAGAATCCATTCTCTAGCTAATCCGACGTCACCTTATATCAATATGGAGTAGTCTATTTCTAATCGCTATGTTATTTACCCATGAGCTTATAATTCATTATCTTTATTTATGGCTTACCCCCTGCCAAAGCAAGTGACTGTGTGACGAGTTTCTCATTAGTAATCATGTTTAGCAAAGTTGATCTCTAGTCTATGTCATTCTACACCTGCTGTCACCGTTCTCTTAAGCAAAATATAAATAACGATACCCGGAATACTTTTCCTGGTGAAATGCTACAATGAGGTATTTTATCTGTGCGCTTGCGGATAGAATAGATTATCTTCTAAAGAGCCCTTTACATTTATAAATACCTATGTACACTCTGGCACCATGCTAGGGATGACAACCTAGTATTTAAGTGGTGTTAGTAAGTGTTAACAGTTGTGACGCGTTTCGGAAAGTTTCGGGTCGTTTTCCCCTGACCGGACGCGGTTTTCGGCATGACCGGACACGTCCGGTCAGTACTTAACCGCGACTAGGGTTTGGCTCTGACGACCGGACGCGGTCCCTGCGAGGACCGGACACGGTGGTCAGAGGCCGACACGTGTCACTTGAGGGAAACACCCGATCGGACGCGACCTGGGTGTGATCGGCGCGTCCGGTCACAGTCCAGTAAGGTCCAGAGACGACCGGACGCATCCGGTCATCACCGATCAGACGCGGTCGCGCGTCCGGTGCGATTACAGTAAGCACCTTGCACGATCGGACGCGTCCGGTCACCCCTGACCGGCGCGTCCGGTCACTCAGTTGAAATTTCGGTTTTCGACCGTTACGAGCGACCGGCGCGTCCGGTCACTTCGACCGGCGCGTCCGGTCAGCCCGTGTTTTGCTGAGTCAGCGTATAACGGTTCGTTTCGTCTGTGGGGTGTATAAATACATCCCCACCACCTCTTTTAGAGGTCTCTTGCTCATTTGATCAGCTGAGAAAACCCTTTAGAGTGCAAGGGAGTGCAAGAGCTCTAGTGAGGATAGAGATTTGAGAATCAAAGCTTGAGAGTTCCTCACTAGCCATTAGAGAGTAGCAAGTGTGCATCCACCTTCTCATTTGGGCTTGTTGTGGTCAAGTGAGAGTTCTAGCTTGTTACTCTTGGTGATCGCCATCACCTAGACGGCTTGGTGGTGATTGGGAGTTTGGTGATCATCCGGCGGAGCTTGTGGATGACCCAACTCATCTTGTGAGCGGTTTTGGGTGATTCACCGCGACGGAGTGTCGAATAATCAACCCGTAGAGAGCACTTGATCCTTACGCGGATCAAGGGGGAGCTACACCCTTGCGCGGGTGCTCCAACGAGGACTAGTGGGGAGTGGCGACTCTCCGATACCTCGGAAAAACATCGCCGTGTTCCTTGCCCTTTACATTCAAGCATTTACATTCTCGTATTTACTTTCATTGCTTGATTTACATTCCTAGAATTGCCATGCTAGACTAGGATTGGAAACTAGGGTGCAAAACTTTTATCGGTAGACTCTCTAGGAACACAAGTAGGCACTAGGGGTGAATTCCGGCTTGTAGGATTTAATTCTTGCAATTAATTTTTAGAAAAGCCCAATTCACCCCCCCTCTTGGGCATCTTGATCCTTTCAATTGGTATCGGAGCCGTGTTGCTCCTAATTTAGGCTTTACCGCCTAGAGCAAGATGTCTAACGGGGAAGGACCACCTCCCACCTTTGAGGGGGATGATTTTCCATATTGAAAAATCCGCATGGAGGCGTATCTCGAAGCCATAGATGTTGGGTGTCTTAGAGCCGCAACCCAAGGGCTTCCCGCTATCAAGGATCCCGCAAACCCCATTGGTGACGAGGAGAAGTACGACCGGTGGAATGCAAAGGCCAAAAATGCACTCTACCGGGGCTTAGGCAAAGATATCTTCAATCGTGTGCGTAATGCAAAGAACGCTCATGAATTGTGGGAAAATCTTTGTGCTCTCCATGAGGGAACTAAGAGTGAGCGTGAGGAACGCTATCACATAGCTTTAAAGAAAATTAATTCTTTTGAGATGCTTCCCAAAGAAAGTGCTAATGACATATACACTCGCTTGAATGTTCTTGTAGAGGCCTCTTGGGCTCACTCAAATGAGCCAATCGGATGTTGCAAGGAAGATCTTGAGTGTTCTTCCCGTTGAGAAGTATGGTCACATTGTCACCGTGCTTCACCAAAGTGATCTTTCCACCGCAACACCGACACAAGTATTGGGGAAGATCAATGCTCATGAGATGTACATGCACGTCACTCCGGAAGAGGGCTCATCATCTTCCAAGAAGAAAGACTTGGCCTTCAAAGCTACCCATGATAAGAAGAAGAAGGGCCAAGCCATGATGGTGCAAGAAAGCTCAAGTAAAAGTGATGTCGATGATGAATCACTTGCACTCATGGTGAGAAAGACCACCAAGATGCTAAAGAAGCTCAACAAGAGTGGCATCAAGTTCGATGGCAAGAAAAAGAAATTCTTCACAAGTAGCAAGAGAAAGCCCATCTCGGAGATGGATTGCTACAATTGTGATGAACTTGGCCACTTGGCTCATCAATGCCCTAGACCACCAAAAGACAAGTACAAGAACAAGAACAAGGGCAAGAAAAATGATTCAAGTGATGAAGAAGAGAAGAAGAAAAACAAGCCATACAAGAAGAAGGGTGGCAAGAAGAAGGAGTTCCACAAGAAGAAGAAGGGAGAAAAGGCATACATTGTTGGTGATTGGCTCACCGACATTGAATCATCTTGTGAGTCCTCCAAAAATGAGAGCAATGATGAGAAAGAGAAGGTTGCCGCGTTTGTGATGGGGCCATCATCTTTACCGACATCTTCATCACCACCTTCACCGCCTCCTTCACCATCATCGTCCACTACTCACCTATGCCTTATGGCCAAGGGTGAACGAAAGGTACAAAACCATGATAGTGATGATGATGATGATGATGATAGTGATAGTGATGATGAATATGACGCACCTTCTTATGATGAGCTTGTAAAATTGCTAAACAAATACACTAAAATCATAAGAAGGACAAGAAATGAAAATGATGAACTTCAAAATGAAAATGAATCACTCTCATCAAAGCTAGAAAATGCTCAAAAGACTAGTGGTGAGCTTAGAGATCAAAATGAAGTTATGTCTTCTCATCTCAAGGAGCTCAAAACCTCTAATAAAGAGCTTAAAGATCAACATGATAAGCTTGAGAAGAAGCATGATGAGCTCATCACTAGACATAACTCTCTTAAAGACAAATACACCACATTAAAAATTGACTATGATAGTCTTGTGGTTGCTAATGAACTTGCTCTTGAGACACATGATGCTACTAACAATGTTGTTAAGTGTGATATAGCTACATCATGTGATGACTTGATCATTGAAAGCATTGAGCAAGGTTCTAGTAGCAAAGGCAAGAGTGTGGTTGAGTCAAGCAACTATGATGATTATGCCAAGATCAAGTGTGAGAATGAGAAGCTTGCAAATGAGAACAAGAAGCTTAAAGGTTTGATGGCTCTTGAGAAGCAAACAACAAATGAGTCACTCATTGAAGAGAACAAAAAGCTCAAGCAAGAAAAAGAGCATCTCAAGACCGGTCTAAGCAAGTTCACAAGAGGTTAATATTTGCAAAGTGAGCTCCTCATGAACACCGTAATGAAGATGGATAGAAGTGGTATTGGGTACTTGGCAAATCAAGAGAAGAAGGCAAAAGCTCAACAACAACAAAGCAAGTCAAAGCCCAAGCCAAAGAAATGTGTTGAATGTGGTCAAGAAGGTCACTTTGCTCATGAATGCAAAACTCCACCACCACAACCCTTGCCCAAGCATGCTAGACCCTTTGCCTTCAATGCTCATTACATGCTAAGAAAAGATTCAAATGGAAAGATGAAAGTCATGTTTTTGGGTCCCCCAAACAAGAATAGGCCAAAGAAAATATGGGTTGCCAAGTCACTAGTTGAGAAAGTCAAGGGCCCCTCTCAAGTTTGGGTTCCTAAACAAAAAGCTTGATCTCTTATGTGTAGGTGAACTACAAGACCGGTGGATCTCATTGGGTTATTGATAGTGGTTGCACTCAACATATGACCGGTGATCCTCGTATGTTCACCTCCATTAAAGAGAATGGGATATGTCAAGAGAAGATCATATTTGGGGATAATTCAAAGAGCAAAGTTAAGGGTATAGGTAAGATTGCAATATCAAATGATCACTCACTCTCAAATGTGCTCTATGTTGCTTCATTGAGTTTCAACTTATTATCCGTTGGGCAACTTTGTGACCTTGGCTTCCAATGCTTGTTCACACCAAATGAAGTGGAAGTTTCAAAGATAGATGACAAGCAAGTGATTTTCAAAGGCTTTAGATACAACAATCTTTATCTTGTTGACTTCACCTCCGAAGATGCAAACTTGATGACATGTTTGTTCACCAAGACCTCACTTGGTTAGCTTTGGCATAGGAGGCTTGCACATGTTGGAATGAGCACTCTCAACAAGCTATTGAAGAAAGAACTAGTGAGAGGATTGAAGGATGTGAAGTTTGAAAAGGACAAACCTTGTAGTGCATGTCAAGCGGGCAAACAAGTTGCAAACACTCATCCAACCAAAGCTTTCATGTCAACTTCAAGAGTGCTAGAACTTCTACACATGGATTTGTTTGGGCCTACAACATACAAGAGCTTGGGTGGTAATCTTTATTGTCTTGTGATAGTGGATGACTACTCAAGGTACACATGGACTTTCTTCATTCATGACAAATCCGAAGTGGCAAATTGCTTCAAGAAGTTTACAAAGAGAGCTCAAAATGAATTTGAAGTCAAAGAAGATTAGAAGTGACAATAGGAAAGAGTTTGACAACACCAACATTGAAGCTTATTGTGATGAAATTGAAATCAAGCATGAGGTCTCTTCAACCTACACTCCTCAACAAAATAGTGTAGTTGAGAGAAAGAACCGGACTTTGATCACCCTTGCAAGAACAATGCTAGATGAGTACAACACTCCGAAAAAGTTTTGGGCCGAGGCAATCAACACCGCATGCTATGCTTCAAATCGCCTCTTCCTACAAAAGTTTCTTGGCAAGACCCCCTATGAGTTGCTTAATAGAAAGAAGCCGGACGTCTTTCTTCCGGGTGCTTGGTTGCAAATGCTACATCTATAAAAAGCGTCAACACCTAGGGAAGTTTCAAAGACGTTGTGATATTGGTTTTCTTGTTGGTTACTCATCAAAGTCCAAAGCATATAGAGTATTTAACCATGCCACCGGTTTGGTTGAAGAAACATATGATGTGGAATTTGATGAATCTAACGGCTCTCAAGGAGGAATTGAGAATTGTGATGATGTAGGTGATGAACCCTTGAGGGAGGCCATGAAGAACATGCCCGTGGGAGACATCAAGCCAAAAGATGATGAAGACGATGTGCAAATCATTGATCCACCATCTTCATCACGTGTCCCTCAAGATGATGACAAGAATGAGAGAGTTGAAAATGAAGACACTTATATCTCTCATGAACAAGCCGAGGCACAAGCTCAAGATGTTGATGCTCCCCATCCACCTCCTCAAGTGGTTGATAGAAGAAATTCACCTCTACTTCAAGCACATCCACAAGAACTCATCATAGGGAGTCCTACTAAGGGAGTAATGACTCGATCTCAAAAGCTTGCTTCTTTTGTTGAACATCACTCTTTTGTCTCTTGTGTTGAACCTAAGAATGTAGAAGAAGCTCTTCAAGATCCGGATTGGGTGAATGCCATGCATGAAGAATTGAACAACTTCACCCGCAATCAAGTATGGACACTTAAAGAGCATCCTAAAGGTGCAAGAGTCATTGGAACCAAGTGGGTGTTCCGAAACAAGCAAGATGACCAAGACATAGTAGTGAGGAACAAGGCAAGACTAGTTGCAAAGGGGTTCTCTCAAGTTGAAGGCCTTAATTTTGGAGAGACCTTTGCACCCGTTGCAAGACTTGAAGCCATTCGTATCCTCCTTGCATATGCATCACATCATGATATGAAACTATATCAAATGGATGTGAAAAGTGCATTCTTAAATGGCTTTATAAATGAACTAGTCTATGTTAATCAACCTCCCGGGTTTGAAGACCCTGGATATCCTAATCATGTTTATAGGTTGTCCAAGGCGCTATATGGGCTCAAGCAAGCCTCTAGAGCGTGGTATGAGCGCCTCCGAAACTTCCTCATTGAGAAGGGCTTCACCATTGGGAAGGTCGACACCACACTATTCACCAAGAAGCTTAATGGGGAGATCTTCATTTGTCAAGTGTATGTTGATGATATCATCTTCGGATCAACAAATGAAGATTATTGCAACGAATTTGGTGAATTGATGTCGAAGAAGTTCGAGATGTCAATGATTGGTGAGCTCACATTCTTCCTTGGTTTTCAAGTCAAGCAAATGAGAGAAGGGATTTTCATCTCTCAAGAAAAGTATACCAAGGATCTTCTCAAAAGATTCAAGATGGAAGAATGCAAACCAATCAAGACCCCAATGCCATCAAATGGACATCTCGACCTAGATGAGGGAGGTAAACCGGTTGATCAAACTCTCTACCGTTCTATGATTGGTAGCTTATTGTACCTTACCGCATCTAGGCCCGATATCATGTTTAGTGTGTGCATGTGTGCTCGCTTCCAAGCGTGCCCTAAAGAACCTCACTTAAGTGCCGTAAAAAGAATCCTAAGATATCTTAAGCACACCCCAAGCATTGGTCTTTGGTATCCCAAAGGAGCTAGATTCCAACTAGTTGGCTATTCCGATTCGGATTATGCCGGTTGCAAAATTGATAGAAAAAGCACATCCGAAGGGTGCCATTTGCTTGGGAGATCTTTAGTATCTTGGTCATCTAAAAAGCAAAATAGTGTGGCTTTGTCCACCGCCGAGGCGGAATACATTGCCGCGGGGGCTTGTTGTGCACAAATCTTATATATGAAACAAACCCTCCTAGACTATGGAATTGTTCTTGAAAAGGTGCCACTTTTATGTGATAATGAAAGTGCCGTTAAAATTGCTAACAATCCGGTACAACACTCTCGCACCAAGCACATTGATATCCGCCATCACTTTCTAAGAGATCACGTTGCTAAAAATGACATATCACTAGAAGGTGTACGAAGTGAAAATCAATTAGCGGATATCTTCACTAAACCTTTGGATGAGGCCACCTTTTGTAGGCTAAGAAGTGAACTAAATGTGCTTGATTCAAGCAACTTTAAAAAATGAGCGTGTGTTGTCCCTTGCATTGTATTGTATTATATGTCACGTTTATTTTATCGCAATGCATCTAGGGCTTGGCTAACATGGTTACGATAACCCCTCTTTGAAGGAGTGAAGAAGCCTAACCGTGGATCAAACTTGACAAGCAACCTAGCTTTACTTTCTTGTATTGCATTGCATATGCATGGTTGTTTGTTTGTCGTTTCTTTTCGGTTTAGCTTTGAGCAACCTCTGTGTTCGTCCATGGATAGAGAGAGCATTTTGACACTCCCAAAGGTCCAAAAGCTCTATTGCATGGCCATACGTTGCTCCTCGGGTGTTTATTGCCTATTTTCTTAAAAATAATACTAGCCTAAGGCAAACTATTTTGAAAAATTTGAGGGTTTCAGTGAGGTCACTCATATCAGGTTCCAATTGGTGTTTATTTGTGTCTTTTTGAATTGGAACTTGATTGGGAGAAGTCGCGTCGAAGTTTGGAACGAAGAAGGGCGAAGAACAGTGACCGGACGCTGCACCAGACGCTGTGATGCTTCACCACCACGTCCGGTCCCGGTGTCCACCAGCGCGTCCGGTCATCCAGAAGACCAACTCCAGACCTAGTGACCGGACGCTGCACCGGACGCGCCTCTGTCGACCACCGCGTCCGGTCCCGGTTACCACCACCGCGTCCGGTCATTCGCGATGAATTCCCGAGTTCCCCTCGACCGGACTCTGACCGCGACCGGTCAGTCCTCACCGGACGCGTCCGATCACTCCAGGAGCTTACTAGAGTGTGATCGGACGCTGCACCACCGCGTCCGGTCATAACGACCACCGCGTCCGGTCATCGCGCGTCGAGCGGATCTAACCCCTTCATAAAACCGTTCGTCTTCGGCCTGCTTCACCCGAACGCGTTTTTTCCGCCGCCGCCTTGCCCTAGCCGTCGAGTCGCCGGATTCCGCGCCCTCGCCGTCTTCCTCACCTCCGGCAATCCTTGCCGTGCCCGCGCCGCGCCTCCTCGCCCTCTTGCCCGCACGCGCTCGCTGCCGCCCTCCCGCAGCTGCAGTCGCGCGCTACCTGCAGCCGAGCCCGCACCTGTTGCGCCGCGCGCCACCGCCGCCGGTTAGCCGGTCTTCCACCGCCGTGAACCTCGCCAGCAGTAGCAGCAGCTCCCCCGTGGCCAGTTTCCACCCGCACTCCTCAATCCATCCTTCGGCCGCACTCTTCCCCTAGGGTTTTGCCCTAACCCTAGCTTAGGGTTTGCCCTAACCCTAGCTTGAGGTGACGAACTCGTTCGATTTTGATCAATTCTATTCAATTTCATCGTTAGGGCTAACCTTGACCGTAATTGTCCTTTGCTTATCATCGACTCGGTCCTTTCAGAGCTCGTTCATCGAATTCGGGGAATCTCACGATCTAGGTCACCTCATCTTGTCACCGTCGTCTCGTCGATCCGAGGTAGCTTCGTGTTTCGATTCACATCGTATCTCTTATGCTTGCTATCTCTAGGGTTTCATACCTTTTAGTTATATATATACTTATAGTAGATCTCTCTATTCCGTCGTTGCAGCGAGTCAGTCGGTGTGTCAGGGTGAGATATGTTTGCTGAATCCGAGGCCAAGCCTGCGGATACGGATTGAGGCCAAGCCTCTCGAGTGACAGTTCACCATCTTACAGAGGCTCTCAGTCAGTTTGTCAGCATGGTGCATTGCAAGAACGCCGGTGGTGCTCCTGGTGACGGGGACGACAGTCCTCCTCGTCGGTCTGAGATTGCGCGTGGAAAGCGCATCAAGATAATGGCCAGAAAGAAGAAGAAGACACTTACAGAGGCAGAGATTGCTCAGGCCGTGGCAGATGCAGCAGAGCAGGCAGAGAGGTGGCAGGAGCAGTGCCATACGCATAGGCGAGCGTCGCTTTCATCTTGAAGGTCGACAGCTCGGCACAGAGGCCACTGAGGGTACAGAGGATACTGGAGCTACAGAGGGGATGTCAGTTGATCCACCTACAGAGCCTACAGAGGCTCCAGAGGCTACAGAGGATACAGAGGAGCAGCCAGCTCAGTCTCCACCACGTCGCCGCTCCACACGCGCACGTACTCAGGTGACTCCCAGGCTAGAGGGCCAGCGTCGTGGAGCACGTCCTCCTCCCAGAGCTAGAGGTTCACCCCCGGTCGAGCACTTTGACCTAAGGGGTGCTACAGCACGTCAGGTGCAGGGGTTGAGGTTCGTGGAGGTCAGCCGATGGTTTCCACCTGTGAGGGATCACAGAGCTTCAGAGGGTTTCTATACCCCACTTCAGGAGGATTTCTACAGGGCTCTAGTTGACAGCGGTATTGCTTTTCGACCACAGAGGGTATGTCGGCTTGAGGCACTAGTTGAGGTTGTGGGAGAGCAGCTTCGTCCGCACCTGTCCTATCTGCCTGGCTTGTCAGATCTTCTTCGACGGACAGGTGCATACTGCGGCACATGGGTCAGAGAGTTTTATGCTTCACTTTGGATTGATCCTGCCCATGAGTTCATCCACTTTGCATTCCGAGGCCGTGATCACAGACTTTACAGCTCTAGAGTGCGGGAGATCCTCAGACTCCCAGCTTCTGACACGAGGATCCATCAATTGTGCTTTGGTCAGACTCCTCCACCCAGACGCCCTCACGGCGGGGCAGTGCCACCTACAGACTTGGTTTGACCCTGCTTCCGTGAGCCTTTTGGCGAAGGGTCTCGTCGCACGCCTGCTAGCCTGACACCACTTGCCAGAGTTCTGGATGCCATAGTCAGACGCACTCTTCTTCCCAGACTTGGCTACAGAGAGGGACTGACGCGGATGCAGCTATGGGTTGTTCACCACCTCCTCTTACAGACACAGTTTGACATTTGGGATCTCATACTTAGTGAGATGGAGGACACCATAGCTGAGGGCTTCAAGGGAAATCGTCAGCTGCCCTATGCGCACTGGATCTGCTTCATCATTAGGTCATCCATTCAGCTACCACCTGAGATCAGAGCGGAGATATCAGACACTACCACTGCTTTTCCCGAGTATGATATCCGTCAGCTTTGGGCCTCAGTCACTAGAGATCAGGCCCCAGTACCAGGACAGCGTGAGCGACCTGAGGTTCCTGAGACAGCAGCTGAGCAGGACGCCACAGTTGACGAGCTTGCTGAGGCAGAGCTTGCGGATCTTGACGCTCAGACTGCTGATATTCCTGAGGATGTGACATCTGACAGCACCGATGAGGACTACCAGCCCATCCCCAGGTACCGGTCTCCTCGGTCTCACGACCACGAGGCCGGTGGCTCTGGTTTAGCCTCCCGCTCAGACCCAGCCATGGTGGCTATACTTGAGAGGCTGACCCAGGCACAGGAGCAGCAGCAGCAGCAGATACAGCGACAGGCTCAGGACACAGCTGCAGCACTTGCACAGATGCAGGCTCGTCAGGACGAGTTTCAGCGTCAGCAGCTTGAGATCCAGAGGCAGCAGGTTGAGATGCAGAGACAGCAATATGAGATACAGCGACAGAGTGCAGCTAGTCAGCAGCAGTACTTGGATCTCCTGCGCCACCTTGTCACTGTCGGGGTTCCTCCGCCCGCTTCTATCATGACTCATGCTTTACAGTCCAGTGGTCCGTCGAGTCAGGGACAGCCGAGCTTCCAGTTCACATCTCCACAGCAGCAGGTTCCCCAGTCGTTCCAGTCCCCGAGTTTCACTCCTATTCATACGGGGTTTACACCTTCAGACCAGCCTCGCCCTCACCTCCTGACAGGCACACCAATCGGTGATTTCAGTGCTACTTACAGCGAGTTGACTGGTCAGCCGACACCCTCGTACACTACTACATTTACTATCTCTTCAGGGTTGTCAGCTCCTGAGGCAGCTATTCCTCCAGTGACAGGGACCGGGACTACAGAGACTATTCCTTCGTCAGTTGCCTCGACAAATCCCCCAGCTATTGGCTCGCTACAGGCTCAGGTCACACAGACGGATCCTCTTGTTGCTACTACGTTAGTACCTGTTCCTGCTCAGACCCAGACCGCTTCACAGCCACGTGCTTCTTCAGAGGGTCAGCCAGATAGCTCAGATTCCGAGGGTGATTCTCTGCACTTCGTGATTACTCCGCGCACCTCGGCACCCGACACGACTCCGTTTGTCCCCCCGTCAGATCCTTAGATTAGTTTTTGGCGCTTGATGCCAAAGGGGGAGAGAGAGTAGTTTCAGGGAGAATTTTGTTAGAGGGTTTTCGTTCTTAGTTGTGTGCTACATTCATGCATCATGTTTACTTTTCGGTCATTGCTTTCGTGTGACATGTCGTCGTGTGATAAACTTTGAGTCTTAATGTGTTATCTAGTCACAGTGTTAATTAATGTCACCGTTTTAGTTATAGCTCTAAGGTTGTGCTTCCGTGCCTTACTCCGTTTTCGTATGAGCTATATCTTTATGTGTACTAACGCTTTCTGTCTTATCTTATGAGTACACTCTTTTGGCTTGGGGCACATAAGCAATTCCTAACCCTTTGTGCGTATTGCTTTTTGGTTATGTGAACCAAGCATGCTCGAAAACCGCAACTCCAATCTTTTGAATCTTAGTGTTGTCATCAATCACCAAAAAGGGGAGATTGAAAGCATCTAGGCCCCAAGGTTTGGTTTCGGCAATTGATGACAACGCTTTATTACCATGACTAACGTGTGTTTTGCAGAAACTTTGGTAAGTTAGGTCATGGAGGTTATAACTGCTTTGGGCACCATGGTATTCATGTCCCTTGATGGAAATCGTTTCGGTTTTCAAAAGAGTGACGTCAAGATTAAGGACGGTTAGTTCCGGATGTCGAGGTGTTGAGATACATTCGAAATAGTCGTTAGGATCTTCGTTTTTCTCTTTTGGCCGTACTATAAAGGGGGGCATGAGCGGGTAGCTTGACCTAGACGAGTCCTATGTTTAGGTGTGGTGCACACTTGTTAAACTTGGCGCTAGACAGCTCTAGAATAGCTCAAAGTTCAGTTGGAAGCAACTTGGTTCAAGTTGTGACGCGTTTCGGAAAGTTTCGGGTCGTTTTCCCCTGACTGGACGCGGTTTTCGGCATGACCGGACACGTCCGGTCAGTACTTAACCGCGACTAGGGTTTGGCTCTAACGACCGGACGCGGTCCCTGCGAGGACCGGACGCGGTGGTCAGAGGCCGACACGTGTCACTTGAGGGAAACACCCGATCGGACACGACCTGGGTGTGATCGGCGCGTCCGGTCACAGTCCAGTAAGGTCCAGAGACGACCGGACGCGTCCGGTCATCACCGATCGGACGCGGTCGCGCGTCCGGTGCGATTACAGTAAGCTCCTTGACGATCGGACGCGTCCGGTCACCCTTGACCGGCGCGTCCGGTCACTCAGTTGAAATTTCGGTTTTCGACCGTTACGAGCGACCGGCGCGTCCGGTCACTTCGACCGACGCGTCCGGTCAGCCCGTGTTTTGCTGAGTCAGCGTATAACGGTTCGTTTCGTCTGTGGGGTGTATAAATACATCCCCACCACCTCTTTTAGAGGTCTCTTGCTCATTTGATCAGCTGAGAAAACCCTTTAGAGTGCAAGGGAGTGCAAGAGCTCTAGTGAGGATAGAGATTTGAGAATCAAAGCTTGAGAGTTCCTCACTAGCCATTAGAGAGTAGCAAGTGTGCATCCACCTTCTCATTTGGGCTTGTTGTGGTCAAGTGAGAGTTCTAGCTTGTTACTCTTGGTGATCGCCATCACCTAGATGGCTTGGTGGTGATTGGGAGTTTGGTGATCATCCGGCGGAGCTTGTGGATGACCCAACTCATCTTGTGAGCGGTTTTGGGTGATTCACCGCGACGGAGTGTCGAAGAATCAACCCGTAGAGAGCACTTGATCCTTGCACGGATCAAGGGGGAGCTACACCCTTGCGCGGGTGCTCCAACGAGGACTAGTGGGGAGTGGCGACTCTCCGATACCTCGGAAAAACATCGCCGTGTTCCTTGCCCTTTACATTCAAGCATTTACATTCTCGTATTTACTTTCATTGCTTGATTTACATTCCTAGAATTGCCATGCTAGACTAGGATTGGAAACTAGGGTGCAAAACTTTTATCGGTAGACTCTCTAGGAACACAAGTAGACACTAGGGGTGAATTCCGGCTTATAGGATTTAATTCTTGCAATTAATTTTTTAGAAAAAGCCCAATTCACCCCCCTCTTGGGCATCTTGATCCTTTCAAAGTTGATTCTCTAAGAGAAGTGATTCTCTATTTAAAAATGTTTCTCCATGATTCCATAGGATAAACTTTGTGCATACAGTAAATTATGAGAAGGTATTTATTTTTAGCTTCCAGACCCTAGTTCAGGCTATGTTTAGATGGAGGTATAAAATTTTTGGAAGCACAGTAACTCTTTCGTTTTTATTTGGCAATTAGTGTCCAATCATGGGCTAATTAGGTTCGAAAGATTCGTCTCGTGATTTACAACCAAACTGTGTAATTAGTTATTTTTTACCTATATTTAATGTTCCATACATGTGTCCAAAGATTTGATGTGACGGGGAATCTTGTAAAATTTTTGAAACTTTGAAGCATCTAAACAGGGCCTCATTTTCAAGAATAACTTCACAGAATTAGTTTGGCAAATGCCCTAAAGGCTGAAGCATGCAGAACTGCTCCGGCCCTATCTGGTGGCCGAAAAGTGCTCCGAGTACCAATGGCCTGTGGCATTCAGGGCGTGCTTCAGACCAGAATACCCGCCGAGCAGGTCATGTAACTTGGTCTTCAGGTTAACAGCCACAGAGGGAAGACAAACTGACGGCGCTGAGGCTATTGGACCTGACAATTCAGAACTACCCGTACATATACGGGTTCAGAAAAGTATCACGTCCACAATCGGTACAAGACAAATGGCAATCAAATGAATGCAACTCTGTACGTAGTTCAAGGTCATATCTAATCATTAATCTCTCTTACATTGCATTGCTTATGACCACATAACTGAACATATACGAATCTAATGGTACTAATTTTGTACAGTACAATTTACAAATTCTTAGGCTAATTGCTGGGCAAAAAATAAGAAGTTTGAATTGTAGAATCTGTGCATACCTTGCACGAAAAGAAAGAAATAGACGGGCTACGAAAATGTTTCAAACAGATTCAGAAAAGTGAGCTAACACTAGCTGACCACCACAAGACGAAATCTTTGTCCTTACGTACCTGGAAGATCGTTTCAGCAGCGAACCTGGTGCGCTTGCATGCAACATGGTAAGCAGGATAGGCAAAAACCATCAGGGAGTAGGTAGCAGTTGCACAGGATTTGACAGCTTGTGGACGTTCTTTTAGATGGCGATGCATAAATTCCACTTCAGGCTTTTATAAGAGGAACAATAATCCATCTCAGTCTCTGTCCTGTGTCTTCATTCTGAAAAATTTAAGGAATCAGCCATTAAACGTCTAAACTAGTACTGGGAAGATGGTACTGCATAATGTACATCAAGTTTGGGAACACCAAAATAGCTTAAGGCCCTGTTTGGTTACGGTTTGTTAAAGTTTAACACCCATCACATCAATATTCCCTCGAATGCATGGAATACTAAATGTAGACTAATTGCATGCATGTCGGCACAGATTAGGAGTAATTTACGAGACGAATCTATTAAGCCTAATTAATCCAAAATTAGAAACTTTTTGTCAAATAAGACGAAAGTGCTACAGTGTTTGTTAAACTTTAACACCCCAAACCAAACACCCCCTAAAGTGTGTTGTGCATACGTTTTACATGAGAATCAAATAATGGGAAATAAGTTCATCCCAGACTATAGATGACAATGAAATTCACAAAATGCACAACATATGGTAAATGATCCAGAGGCAAAAGAGAATATACAGAGAAATAACACCTTCCCAATGTGATTCATGGTATCTACAGAGTCAAATGGTAAATATGCCAGTGAAATAAGTTTAGTTACCAGATGCGATCAAAAGTTGCATTTTACTTATTTTCCAAACAACCTCAATGCGAGTGCATAAACATCTTTCTTCTTTGCTGATGTGGCTTCAGTGACTAATTTCACCGCCTATAATTAAAAAGCACAGTAGTTTAGAAGGAAAAATATCAGCAGTTGAAACTTATACTGTAGCAATGAATTGGGTTGCATGTGTACCGCAGAAAGAGTATATCCCTTTGCAGTCAATTCTCTTAGTTCATGCTCAAGGAAATCCTCTGATGGAGTTTCGTCAACTGAAATTAACTTCCCCTCTATGAGCACTGTTATTTCTCCCTTTGGTTGTCGAGTTGCAAAGGCTTCATTTGCTTCACCTAAAGTTCCCCGCCAAAACTGAGAAATTTAAAGTAAGATCAAGATTACATAGCAAGCAAATATAAATCATAAATTTACAAGGAATGGAATGAATGTGATCTATGTTTGCAATAAGGGTGTAGATGCAAAGAGCTCACAGCTCAGCATTCAGAACTTCATACGAAATGCAAATAATTGAGTTCAGGCAAAAATATGTGAATGAGGTGGACATGGTCTTGTTTTCAGTTTTAGTCACAGTACCAAGTAGGCAAAGTACATCTGATGAGTTGGCAGTAGGTTCAGAATATCTCATGAAACCACAGCACTGCAAACAAACTGAAGTACTTTTTTGAAGATTGTGTGATCAACAGACAATATTGTGATGGAAAAGGGAAGGACAATTACAGAATATAAAACTTGAAGACTACCTCTTCATGTATTTTTGTTATCTCCCTTGCAATAACGCAATGCCTGTATATCAACATACAAACAAAAACAAGCAAATCAACATGTCTGATAGAAGGCTTGGACAAACGAACTCCAGAATCATAATATTTTTGTAATAATCTATTCATATAGCAATTAATGATTGTAACACAAAATACCACATTATACATAAATGCACTATGCTGTGATTTTCATACAACAGGATCTCTAAATCATGTAATGGCATGCAGAAGTGACTTAGTATCTGTTACCTAGAATCACCAAAAGATGAAGCAGCATCAACAAGAAACTGATGAATGCCATGGGGAGGAACATAGAATATTTGTGTAGCAGCTTCACGAGCAGATATCTCAAGCCTATCTCTTCTTGACCGAGCATGCTTTGGTAAAAACCCAACTAAAATTGAAAATCAGGACTGACCCCAATAGTTCCTTACAACTGAAAAATAAACTGTGTACAGTATCAGCATTATTTACCAAATGTGAATTCATTTGATGGCAAACCCGATGCAGAAAGAGCAGCAATTGCAGCAGAAGGCCCAGGAATGGGAATGACAGGGATTTTCTCAATTGCACATAGTCTAGCCTGTGAAAAAACAGTAGAACATGCTTAACGTCTCACAGGTTTAAATTAGGAGAAGCATTAGACTTAAGGCAAGAAGTTGGTGCTGTTCACTAGTTATAATGTTTTGTTCCAGGGTAAAGCAACTATAAGATGACAACTGCTGGCTCCTTCACATGATATGAGGATAGCAGCCAGAGATGTTTTCTAATAAATAGTCACATGTACGATGAAGTTTGCAGACTTAAAATTAGGCTAATCAACTTACCAGTTCCATGCCAGGGTCACTAATACCTGGCGTGCCAGCATCACTTATCAGTGCAACTGCTTCACCTTCGTGAAGCCTCCTTAAGATACTGGGCTCTCTCTCACGCTCATTGAACTTATG
Organism: Saccharum hybrid cultivar R570; assembly: GCA_038087645.1. NCBI lineage: Eukaryota > Viridiplantae > Streptophyta > Magnoliopsida > Poales > Poaceae > Saccharum > Saccharum hybrid cultivar. Next base: position 7,083,532 of record JAQSUU010000005.1, on the reverse strand, counting down.
GAAGCTAAGCTGCAAGCTTACAGTTTAAGTATTAAGTTGAATTTCTCATATTCTAAACATGGGGCAAACTATATAATTGACTCACAAGAGGTGTCTTGATGTTGTAATGTTGAAGTAGCTTTCCTGAATGCCTTGTGTCTTCAGATAGTATCACATCAGCACATTTAAGAACACGCAGTGCCCTGAAGGAAGAATCATCCAAGCTTAATGCAGGAATATATTTCAGAAAATGATGACTCTAATATATAGTATGCAGCTCCCAATTAAAACCTGCGAACCACTGGTAAATTTTGCGGTGGGGGTAAACTCGAGATCCATACACAATACCAGCATAAAAGGTATGTTTCATGAAAATCAAATTCTGTGTGAAGTAGAAGAGGCTAGAAAGAAAGACTATAGCTAAGTGCAATGACTAAATAAAATTTTAAAGTACGGATTTAAAATGAATATTGCTCTCTCAAACTTTTATAAAGAGTTTTTTGAGGATGTACAATGAAAACTAAGAAACTTAATATTCTACCTTCTCTTTTGTATATGATATGTTTGCTTTTGATTTTATCACCTGAAAACCCCTATAACTTGGCTGACTGCATGACAAACCGGTTACTAGTGATTACCAGGAAATGTTCCATGATCTAAAGTGATTTCAAGGCATAAGCACATGTACTCGAAACTTTTTCATGTGCAAAATGTTTATGAACTGAGGTGCGAGGTTATAGAAAATGACTAATAGGTGAAGCAAATATACCTTAAGGTGATATCTTCAAGGTTCCCAATTGGTGTTGCCACAAGATACAGACCTGACTCCAGATCCTGCATATTAAAATGAAATGACTGAAAGCGTCACAGAAGAAGCGCTGGACAATAAAAAAACAAACCATCTAATCATGCTTTTTATCCCTGAAGCGAACAAATGCCTGAAATTAAAGCAAGGAATCAGGTGGCAATGGGTAGCCCTTGCCCTCTTCTTTCATCCTGAATATTTCATAAACCAGTAAATCCAATTCTGAGAATAGATTTACAGCAGCATGCCAGAGTCCTCAAACAGACCCAACTTCTTGTCATAAATCTACCACACTCATCGACCCATAAGGCTAGAAACAGAGAAACATCTCCTAATATGTTCCAGCTCTAACCAAGGATAAATGCTTCAGTGCAGAAACAACAAAAGAAAGGCAATTCCTTTCCGGTATTTTCTTTTCTATTAGAAAAAACTTGAAGAAAACAATCCCATAAACACTATGAAGTAAATCTAATAAGGGGCGGAGCTTTGTGTACACTGAAGTGGGCCATGCCCTCCCTTTTTTCATCTCTCTAATACAATGAAACGCAGCTCTCCTGCATTTTTTGGGAAAAAAAAATCCACCACTTAAGTGCTGATGAATTGGTAATCTAGCCCCATCTATTAGTGCCTCAAGTTTGATTGGCCCACTCTCAATTTTAGTTCAAGCTCCGTCATTAGGCACAGCCACATGTATTTGTCGGGGTCAGCTGACCCTGACAACCTGTCCAAATTCCACTATAAATCAGCCATAAAACTATCAAATCACTCTTCTAAGCAAAACAATAAAAAACATTATACTAGACGTGTGACCCCGGTGGCTCAATACTCTGGTTCCGCCCCTGCATCTATAATAATTGCCACTTGCCAGAGAACATGCTTCACTTCACATAATAATCGCATAACGTCTTCAGACTCACATAAGAAGAGTTTTGGTAGTCCTAAATTCTAACTTGGTCAAACCTAAACCAATCGCACTGAGCTAGAAACAATTTTAGTTTGATATACGAGCAAAACGTGGTAGCGACTTTGATGGAACCACAAGTCCACACTACAGGAACAGTCCTCACTCCACTACTGGAACTGTCCACAAAACATCGGAACAAATAAAATAACTAGGCATTGCTGGGGCTGGGAGAAGGGGTTCACCGGTTCCGAGACGTGTGGTTCCGGCTTGTTGCTGGAGGCGGCGGTGGAGAGGCGTCGAGCGAGCGGAGCCGTGGCTGCAGAGGCGAGGTGGAGAGAGGAGATGAGGAAATGGTGGCGGGGAACGGTCATGGCTGGAGCGAGGGCCTGGAGGCGGAGCAGCGACGCCATGGGATTGGGATGGGAGGCGGCGCGGCGGCGCTGGGACTGGGAGGCCTGTCAGTTGCGAGTTGCCCAAAGTCGAAAAGATGGCACACGAGCACTAGGTACCGTTGATTCGATCGTGACGGTCGAGATGGCCTCTTTGGTCACCTCACACATGAGATGAGCTGTCTTCTCGTTGACTCGTTGGAGTGTCCATGCCTTGCTTTGGATAATAAGGGGACGTTTAGTTCCCACCTAAAATTTTTACACTCTATTCTATCGAATGTTTGGACATATGTATGAAGCATTAAATATAGATAAAAAATAACTAATTGTCATGTATTTTATTAGACGAATCTTTTAAACCTAATTAGTCTATGATTAGACACTAATTACTATAGTTACACATGTGCTATGGTACCCAAAACTTTATAACCCCTGAACTAAACACGCCCTAAAGCATAAAAAAAATATAAATCTCATTTCTCAAAAAGTTAAAAAAACTAAATTTAACTAAACTTACGAAAAAAGTATGAGTATTTATATTTTCTGATTATAGTTATTGCGCATCATAAATATTAATATATTTTTATATATATTTAGTCAAATTTGATATTGTTTGACTTATTATATACAACTAAATAGGTACTCCCTTTGTTCTACATACATTTACATTATTTTTATTACGTATCTAGATATAGTGTATATCTAAGTGTATAGCAAATTCGATGTATCTAAAAACATTAAAACACATTATAATTTAGAATGGTATTGTGTGAACTAGGAGGTTTCTCATCAAATCAAAATCAAGATCTGTCAGTTAAAAAAAATCAAGATATGTAGGGTTATGTCCTCTAGTGTATTGTATTTTTTTAAGAAACTTCATTTAAGTAGGCATGTGATTTTCTTACAAAACTAAAAACTGCTAGGAAATTAGAACATTTTGACTCCAAATTTATCTATATTGAAACATTATCAAATCGTTCCGTGAAAAAGACATATGTGATCTTCCCTATAGTGATCCATGTGTAGTTGCCTAGTTGGCATATTAAGCGTTATTGGGAAAGTAATCTAAAAAATGGTTCTGATGAAGTCGTTGTAAATAAAAGAGATCTACAACTCTATCACTTAGCGAAAACTGTACTTGCAAGAAATATTGATTCAACATCATTTTACACTTTATAGATAATCTCTTAAGCGTTTTTGAATAGGAAACCTTGTTTGAGTAAATAATTTCAAAGCAAATGAAAATATGACGAACTAACCAAACTATGTACCATTATAAATGAAAAGAAATATGCCCTAACTTGAAAACTAAAATAAACACACAAGCAAGCAATTAAGATGAAAAAAAGTTGAGAAATCTACTGGCACCTGATGATCGTTTATGATATTGTAAGTAAGTTTATGGCAATCAACCACTTCAATATCAGAAAAAAAAGACAAAATACAACTATTATCTAAGTCATTTATTTTACTTTATTACCTGTAGGCGTGCTCATTATTTATTAAAAATAAATAAGATCCAGATAACTCTAAATAAAGCAGCAACAGATATATATAAATAATGTTTTTAGAAGAAAATTGGTATTAATTTCATTTTTTTACCTATTTTAAAATAAATTAATTTGTTTTTTATAGATCAAACTAGACAATTATTATTTTGAGAAATAAAAAACCACCTTAGAAACCAACAAAGACTAAATTTGTAGTGTTTTGATATTTAGAGGATGACTGGTATCCGGTGTCATAGTTTAGAGTTGAAATCAGATTAATATGCAATTTGGAGGTTAAAAATGTACTTTTACCAAGGTTTTAGGATTAAAAAATGTACAAAATTTGGATACTACTGAATTATACGAAATTTAGAAATTTCGGAAAATTCAGGCAGGAACTACACTAAGTTGAACAGTCAAAATATCGAATTTCGATAAAATTTTGTCAAAATTTAACAGAAATCAGCCACAACTTTATTGTGCAGCATCACCGCGGTCGACACCTGCCTCTGGCAGTCCCTCATGCACAGGGGGCCGCCAATGACTTGGGCGGCAGCGCCGCGCTGCCCCACCCACTACACGGCCATCGTTCACTTGATAGCATCGAACTCCACGAACAGGAATTGTAGGCAAGTCTGAGCTCTTGGATTTTTGAATCTGCTCACGTACAGACCAGAGCAGCTGTATTGCCACATGCATAACCCAGGCGTTCTTGTAGGAATTGGTATCCAAATTGGAGTAAATCAGTGAACTGTTTCAGACCTTACGCTGGCTAAAAATCCAAATCGGGGCAAAATTATTTGGCCAGTTTAATTTTGTCTCCGGTCTCACCAAATTGGACGAATTCGGGGCACATCCCAGAACCTTGCTTTTACCTTTTTTTTTATTTTGTCACCATCCACTGTTCAGTAGCTCTAAGGAACAGGGAGGGGCCGAAGCAGACCATTCACAGCAGCAGGTTTCTCCTGTTGTCTTCCTAGTGTACCCGTGGTTCTTGGCCCTTCTCCGGTAAGCTCATCGGCGACGAGAGCGAGGTGGTCCAGCCACCAGAGTTTCTCCAGCTAATATATCCATTTAGTTACAGCAAATATTTTACAAGCATAATACTGTAAGATCTACTTTATAACAGGAAAAGTTCTTTTTCTCAAGCACTATGTGAATATATCACAGTAAAGGTAAAATGAAAAGAGAAAGTAGATGATAAGAACAAATGCTGTTCACATAATTACTTGATTCTACAACACCACATATTTAGATTCTAAAAATTTCCTTCAGAAACTTTATATAAATGACATCGACAGCACGGAAAAATGAAGTTCTCCATGAAGTAATGAAAACTAATGATCCAAACCACAACCACAGTCCACATACAGCTCCGGCGATCATCGAGTAGTAGACATATACATCTTCAAATTCTTTACTCCTGTCCAATATTTGTATACCTGAACTGTTGGGACATGATATACTCAATGGAAAGCCACAAAGACCGTAGTTGTTGCTGTAAATTGAAGGATTGGATAGTGTTTGGAGTTGATTACCAGTTGGTATCTCACCTGAGAGCATATTGTTAGAGAGATTTAGTGAACTAAGAGACACCAGTTCCGAGATGCCTGCAGGAATAAGACCAGATAGTTCATTCCATGAGAGGTCAAGGGACTCGAGGAGTTTTAAATTGCCAATGTTCACTGGAATAGTACCAGAGAGATTATTTCTTGATAGGTTCAGAAACCGAAGGCCTTGAAGATTCGTTATCTCAGTTGGAATTTCACCAGTGATAGAATTGCCTGACAAATCTATACCGGTCATCAGCGCAATCGCCCCCTGAAATTCATAAGTCTGCATCTTCCAGTTCACATCAACTCGATCGGCATAAGAAAAGTCTGTTTTTAGATTTAAAATCTGATGATGCACTCTCGATCTCATGTTGAATTCAGTCTGTGGGTGCACCATGGATGTTAAGTTGGAGAGACCATGTGGTATTGGCCCTTGTAAATTGTTGCTAGCCAGGTCCAGGAATTGGAGATGGGAGAGCTGTAATAGCTCCAAGGGAATACTACTGCCACTGAACATGTTGGACCGTAATCGGAGAATTCGTAGCAAAGGTAACCCTGACCCTATCCATGATGGGATTTCACCAGAGAAGTAGTTGTCACCAAGATCTAGGATAGATAGCATCTTCATGTTTTTGATCACAGATGGAAAGTCTCCGGAGAATCTGTTATTTGCTAAATGCAAAGATTCCAACGATAAACTAGAGTTTGTGGATGAAGCGAGTACATCCCCTGAAAAAGTATTGCTGGACAAGTCGATGAACACGAGTTCCTGCAAGTCCCATATGCAGCTAGGGAGCTGACCAGAAAGTTGGTTGCTTGATAGATCCAAGATTTCCAATGACGTCGACAGGCAAAATGACAGAGGGAAACCTCCTGAGAAACTGTTACCGTCCAATTCAGCAGCGATCAGTCTGGTACTACGGAAGTTTGGGACACCGCCGGTGAAGTTGTTGCTCTTGAAGGAAAGATAGTAAAGATCATTGAGCAATGACATGGTTTCAGGCAGCCCACCTTCCAACTGGTTGTTGTTGAGGTCAAGGTCTTGTAGCGCCGTCAAATTGCCAATCTCAGCCGGGACGGTGCCTGTGAGGCTGTTGAAGGACAAAACCAGTATGACAAGGTGGGCCAGATTCCCCACAGAAGAGGGGATCGGTCCGGTGAGACAATTCTGTCCCAGGTGCAGCATCTGCAAGCTCGCCATGCCGCCGATCTGCGCCGGAATCACGCCGGTGAGGTTGTTGCAGAGAAGCGAAAGCAGCTGCAGCTTCTTCGCCTCGCCGATCTCCAAAGGGATGCTTCCGGTGAAGGAGTTGTAGTGCAGGTAGAGCAGTGTAAGGTCCGGCCAGCTGCTGAAAATGTGAGGTGGGATCGCACCGGAGAGCTGATTTGTTGACAGGGAGAACTCCCTCATCCTCCTCATCCCGGCGAAGGACGGCGGCAGCGGACCGGAGAGCTCGTTGACGGAGAGATCCAAGAACCGGAGGTTAACCAAGTTCCCCATCTCCGGCGGCAGTTTGGAGACCAACCGCGTGTCCCTCAGGTCCAGCCGCTCCAGCGTGTGCAGCCGGCCGAGAGACGCCGGGATGGCACCGCCGAGGGAGTTGTTGCGCAGAACGAGGACCCGCAACGCCGGCAGCGTCCCCAGCGCCGCCGGGATGCCGCCGGTGAGGTTGTTGCTGGACAGGTCGAGCGAGACGAGGGATGTTAGTTTGGAGATGGTGTTCGGGATGGCGCCCGCGAGGCGGTTGCCGCTGAGGTTGAGCCCCGTGAGCGCCGGGAACGCGGCGAGGTCCAGGGCCGCGAGCGTGCCGGCGAGCCCGGCGCCCGGGAGGGCGACACCGGTGACGCGGCCGTAGTCGGCGTCGACACACGTGACGCCGGCCCATGACGTGCACATGGAGCCCGCGGCCCCTGGTAACCACGAGGATAGTGGGGAGCTGCTGCTGGTGGAGTTGGGCGGTAGCAGAGTGGACTTCCATCGCAGCAGCGCGTGGGCTTCGGCGGCGGCGGCTGGCGATGGAGAGACGGTGGATGACGAGCGTTTCAGTAACTGGGACGTGAGCACGTAGAAGAGAAGGACGGTGATTCTCCATGTGCCGGCCATGTCTGCGGTTGGGACAAATGTTTCGCGGTTTCGCCACCGGTGGACGATTTTCGAAGCAATCAAGCATGCTAGAAATGTGATGGCCGTCTCCGTTGTTCACACGCATGCGACGAGCCGACGACACGACGTGTTCGTTCTGAGTCCACCGCTCCACCTGAACGAGGAGGCAACTCCAAACTCTCGATCTGTATGTGGTTGCAAATGCATAGTGGAGCCGCCGGGGGCCGACTTTTGTGGAAAACAACGAACACGGAACAAGCCATCCCAATTCCCGAGCATTCAACGGTTGTACGTGGACTGTCTTCATCTTTGCGCTTGCCGTGTCCTTCCTCTCCGTGCTTGCCTAGTTGCCTTGTCCACGTTATTCTACGCGTTAATTTTCATAAGCCACGCTAAAAGTAATTCTATAAATTCTTACAATAGCTGAAAGTATCTACATTTAATTCGGTATACAATACACTATAAGCATCATCACCAATAGGATCTATTCTATTTTCTAATTTATATCAACCTCTGCCATCAATAAATAAAATAGTCCACTAATCTATTTATATCTATATCTCTTATAAAGATGATCTCCACTACAAGTCTATTTCAATATGCAAGCCATCCACATGATCCCCAACTAATTATCCACATCATCATCCACTAATAATCATCTCATCCTACTAATTTTCAACCTCTAATTGCAAGCTATCCACATACATAATCTCCACTCAATTTCATTCTATATTCTTCATAATCCCTGCAGCAATGTGCTTTGGGTATCTTCTAGTTTGTATTTAAATTAAACACCCTTGCCATAATGAAACATAATTTCAAAGAAACCCTAAAGTTGCATCAAAATTACCTACATCCACCGATATAAAAGATAATTTAAAATAACCTCATAAATTTGCATCTAAATTTGCTCACCTTTACCATTACAAAAGATAATTTCTAAATTTGTTTTTAACCACCCACAACTACAATATTAAAATAAACAAAATGTTCGCACAACTAAATATTTCATGAATCGGAAACTTCACAGATTATTATCTAATGAAATCTTATAAATGTATTTATGTAATTCCTGACGAGGACTGCCGTCTAAAAATTCAAGAGAGGTCTCAATCACTGGTGGACAGACAAATCCTTGACACATTGACAAAAAAATACGAAGGTTGATATGATGCATCAAAATAGCTACAAAGGTCTATATTGAGTCATAGAAACACATGGGTATTATGAAAAATTAAAGTTATGATATACTTATAGCTAAATAATTATGTGCTTTGCAATGAAAGGAAAAATATACCAAGGTGTATTTTAATTTGATATAGGTTTAGTAAGACATTGTTATTTATTGTTAGCATTAACTTATATTATGGATGTCACGGTCATCATAAAATAAATTATAAAAGGATGAAACATAAGTAGATATGTACCATTCATGTCATCGTTTTGCATGAATGCTCGATAGTTTTTTTCTCCCGTTGCAACGCACGAGCATATTTGCTAGTTAAGATAAATATATATTTCAATAGTTTATCAACCGTAGCAAAATGTTCATTAACAAATCACATACCAATGTGTCGATGCCCCCACGTCTAGTTAAGGGTGGGCTTTTGGTCATTTGGTATTGACAAAATTTAGTTTGGAAATTGCAAATCTCACAAAGCACAAATTAGACTCACAAAGACATGTTCCTATGGCGAGCCTACTCATCGCTTGCCATATTCCTCTGTCTTCATAGATATGTGTCAATAGGTGAAGCCATGAAGGGGCGCTAGCGAGTGCCGGCATAGAGCAATGCCTGATGAACATATAGAGTTTGAGGCTCTGCCACCCTCTACGGCCCACTATCATTGGTTGGAGCTACAAGATCTATATGACTAGAGAGGAGGGAAGGAGGAGATCAATTTGGGTGGGGAATGTTAAAGGGCACCACCACACCAGCAGGGTCATGTGGAGAAAGAGCACCACATATACATTAAAAAGCTTATCTCTTTAGCTTTTCTATTCATATGTAGAACATTGAAGATAGAGTCTATATGCACCTGGGCGATGATTTTAGTACAGGTTGCACCTGAAGTCTAAGGTAGACTCGAACTTGATATGGACTGGGCCTCCAACTTGGCTTGGATGCCCACACTAGTCTTCTCCACCTCTTTGCATCTTTCCAAGTACTTCGTTGTCCTCTCCATAGTTGCTAAGAATAAGAACATCGTTAAGTAGCAATAATCTATTCTCACAATCTTAAAAAAGAGTACTTAGGAAGGAGCTCACCTTGATATTTAATTGTTGTGCTTGAAATCTAGTAATTAGCCCTTGTATAGAAACTTGAGGACTGTTATGTGTATCCAAAGGAGTGTGTTCTCATCATCCATCCTCCACTCAATCTCATCTTCTTCTCCCATATATAGCTTCAAATATGAAAAGTTAAAGGTAGGACTAACCCTAAACTCGGGAGCAGTTGAATAGTACAAGGTAAAGGCTTGTAGGCAATGTGCATTATGATGAATATGTCCATGCTAAGCATGGTTGCTATGTATGGTACTGGTAGATAACTCATACACATGAATGCCACATTTTTCTCCATATATTCATTGATTAAAATGTGTTGAAATTCACTTATTTCTCTAATAGCATTGGCCACTAAGATTTCATATTAGAAAAGGTTACAATGTGCAACATGTTGGATATATCTAAGGGCTTGTTTGGAAGAAAACACATTTTCCATGTAGATTGGAGTGGGGGTGATAAGTGGGGACATTAGTTTATTTCTGAGATGACAAGGTTGAGATGTGCCCTTATCATTATGTGAGTGATTCTCAAGGTTGGTAAGTCCTTGCAGTTGAGTTGTTCTTACTTACGACTAATTGAAGGCAAAGTGGTGGTAGTGCAACATGTACCTTGGTTGCGTATGTGCAGGCGTTGGAAAGACTTAGTGGTTGATGGTGATGGTGAAGGTTAGTCCACACCAAAGTATGATGGGCGGTGCATGCAAACAAAAGAAGGCTAGGCGAAGGGATAGAGGCCGACCTAGAGAACCACATGTGATTCGGAATAACATTGACCAAAGTCAAATCAGGATCAAGATCAAGTCAAGTGCATGGCCATGTCATGAAGAACTTGAAGATCGTCGTGTTGAGGACAAAGTGGGCACGCATTGACATCGGGAGGTTTGGCAATTTCGACCTTAAATTCTTGGGACAGAAGGATTTTTCGATTTTAGCCTCAAAACAATGGATAGTGAGTCAGAGGACACGTGGCACCATCACAAAGGTTGCGTCCAGGTGAAGCAAAATTGTGAAGGTGTTGATTCTGTCTAATGGACAAAGAAAAATCTAGATCATTTTGCCTTCAGGGGCATGTATCTACTATTGGTGCTAGGGGAGTTTTAGTATTTTGTTGTGACCTATATATGGGATGTGACTAATTGGAGGAACATCTATTGCAATCCTAATTTGATTTTCCATCAGGTTAGCCAAGTGTTCAAGACAAGGGAGGCTATGTTAGAGAGAGTTGAGTTCCTCTTGCTGTAGCTTTTTAATTTCTAGTGGGAGGATGAAGGGAAGAGGCTAAACATGGTTTGTATAGGTAAATTCCTCATGATTCAATTGAAGTTTGTTTGATTTTGTGCTCCCATATATCTTTTGGTGCTCCCTCTCGAATACATGATTTCTCTTTTTCAAGAATTTTGGACCTTTTTTATGTTTTTTTCTATTGCTTTGGCCAAGATTTGGTATGATTTGGAGTGGTTTTGGGTCTTCCAAACTTTGTCATATCTGAAAGGATCAAGATGCTCAAGAGAAGAGGTGAATTAGGCTAATTCTAAATTTCTTGCAATAATTAAGCCCTACACTTAGCCCATTTTACCCCCTTGGGCCTAAAAGTGTTTATATTATTTTACCGCACAAAAGTTTTACACCCTAGGTTCCAATCCGACTCTATCATGACAATTCTAAGAATGTAAAGACATGAATTGAATTGCTCAAAAGTAAATGCTCAAAGTAAAGAGAGGGAGAGGAACACGGCGATATTTTTCTGAGGTATCGGAGAGTCGCCACTCCCCACTAGTCCTCGTTGGAGCACCCACACAAGGGTGTAGCTCCCCCTTGATCCATGCAAGGATCAAGTGCTCTCTATGGGTTGAGTCTTCGACACTCTGTCGTGGTGAATCCCTCACAACCACTCACAAGACGACTTGGGTCATCCACAAGCTCCGCCGGATGATCACCAAGCTTCCAATCACCACCGAGCCATCTAGGTGATGGCGATCACCAAGAGTAACAAGCACAAACTCTCACTTGACCATGACAAGCCTAATGAGAAAGGTGGATGCACACTTGCTACTCCCTATGCACTAATAAGGTCCTTAATCTTGGATTCTCAAATCTCAATCACCCCACTAGGCTCTTGCTCTAGCTTGCACTCCAAAGTGTTTCCTCAGCTGAACAAATGGGCTAGAGAGCTGAATTAGATGAGTAGGAGTTGTATTTATACCACCCCATTCAAAACATGACCGTTACTGTCCAACTCAGCAAAATACATAGTGACCGGACTCGCAAGTCCACTTGATCGGACGCGCAGGTCAGTGTATCGTAGCTATAGCGTGTGAGCCTATGAGAGATGATCATTAGAGTGACCTAACGCTGGTTAGCGTCCGGTCAGCGCCCACCAGACGCGTCTGGTCACTGAAATTCTTCTCTGGACCCTTACTGTTGTTGACCAAACTCCACATGCCCTGCGTCCAGTCATTTTCCTTCCTGCGTTCGGTTCTATGTTAGCACCGTAGCCCTACTACTACAATAGCAGGCAACTGTGCATCAGGTGCCAATCACTATGTAGTGTCCGATCGCTCCTCGGCTTCTGCTGCGCGCGCGGATCACTGACCGGACGCAACACCTGTGAGTCCGATCATCACCAAACCAGTGTCCGGTCAACATTTTGACCCTCCATTCACTTCCAATTCAAAATCCTTTATGAATGAAGTTGACTCCACTTGATCTTTGGGCAGTCCCTGAGCTACCTAGTGCTAAGTTTGACAAGTGTGCACCACACCTAAACCATTAGACTCACCTAGGTCAAGCTACTAGTTCATACCCCCTTAATAGTACGGTCAAAGGAAAAACAAAGTCCTAAACTACTCTAAGTGTCTCTCCAACTTCAATTGACACTTAGAACTAGTCTGTCCTTAATCTTGTCATCCATCCTTTGAAAACTGAAACGATTTTCATCGATAGGGGCATGAATACCATAATTGCCCAATCAACCATCATTACCATGACCTAACTCAAATTGCCTCTGCAAAACATACGTTAGTCACAGTAATCTTGTGTCATCATTAATCATCGAAACCCAACTAGGGGCCTAGATGCTTTCAATCTCTCCCTTTTTGGTGATTGATGACAACACTACCTCGAGTATGTGTAAGAGATGGGTGAGGTTTTCAACATGCTTGGTTCATATAAGCATTTGACAAGAAGAACATGGGGGTTAGACATGCTTATTTGACCCAAGCCAACATAATGTACTCACAAGATATGAAATAAGCACGAGTACAAAAAGTAAAGCTCATTTGAATCGGAGTATAATGCGGAAGCAAAGCAAATGAGCATAAGCAAGTGACATGATATATATAAGGCAAAGTAGAGAGCACACATGTCACAAGTCTCACAACCACACATATATCACATGTATCACAGTGCATGAAAGTAAACATGATATGCATGAAGTATCACACACAAAAGAACGAGTCCATCTCACATGCTTCCCCTAAGTCTAACATACTCGCTCCCTCCCCCTTTGGCATCAAGCACCAAAACCTAAGGGTCGGACGGCGGGGTAGGAGTAGACAAGTCGGGCGCTGATGTACGGTGCGAGATCTAAAACTGAATAGCATCATCCTCTGACTTTGGACTCAGAATTGTCAGACCAGCTGGAGCTAGTGGTGGCTGACCCTCTAACTCTAAAACTGCAAGTGAAGCGGTCTGGGTCAACTTTGCGGTCTCGGTAACTGGGTCGACTAGCTGAGAGGTAGGAGCTGAAGCTATAGCCTGACCCTGTGGCTCTAAAGCTGTCTCTCGAGGAAGTGTAGCCACAGATGCCTCTTTTGCTAAAGCCTCAAGTGTAGGAGTAACTCTCGGAGGTGGCTCTGACGAAGCAATAGAGGACAGAAAAGTCTCAGTCGTCCCGGTAATCGAAACTGCTGTAGTAGGAGCAAGGAATCAGAACTCTAGTGCTGTAGGCTGTCCCATGAGCTCACTAAAGGTCGCACCCAAACTCCGGGAGACTATGGTGTCTATCACTAGCACTAACTCAGACTGAGTAGGAGTGAAGCCTATGACTATAGGAGTGAAACCCTGAGTCTACTCAGTCCCTGGTGAAGCAAACCACTAAGAAACCTGCTAGGCGGGTGAAGCAAACTATGCAACTATCTGTCCCTAACTCTGAAGCCCATTGGGCTATATAGTTGGAGTCACTGGGGTACTAGTTATAGTCAAACCAAGCTGCAACATGGGCCAGTGAGGAGCAATCCATGTAGCTGTAAGGACATGCTGCATGAAACCAAGAAGCTATTGCAGAGTCTCTAGCTGCTGTTGCTAAATGGCCTGCTACTACTGCTGGAATTGATCCTGATGTGCCAGCATCTGAGCAAGAGCTATAGCTATGGCCTATGCATGACATGTCTGCTCCTGCTGCATCCTGTCAAGTATCGCTATTAGAGCAGGGTCTGTTTGCGACGACTATGGTGGAGCTGAGCTAGAGCCACCGGTCTCTCTGTCATGTGCACATGGTGGCATATGCGGGATAGGCTGGTAGTCCTCATCTGAGCTATCAGTTGGGTCACTCTCGACCACGTCCTCTTGCTATGCCTCTAGCTGCTCTAGCTCGGTCTCTGCAATGGCCCTGATGGCCTTGTCCTGCTCAGCTACAGTCTCTGGCACCTTTGGTCTATGGCTCGATTGGCTAGGATTCCTCCCATGATTGTGATGCAACAATTGGCTCATGTCGTACTTTGAAAACTCTATAGTATCACCACTCCACTCGGCCACTGTCTCTAGGGACATCTGTGTAACTGCCTTCCAAATAAGAAAGGTAATCTAGTGAGCATATGGCAGTTGACTATGGCCCTTAAAACCCTCTGCTAAGGTGTCCTCCATCTCTAAGAGTATCACATCCCAAATATAAAACACTATCTGAGAGATCAGGTGGTGGACTAACCAAAGTTGTATACGTGTCAATCCCTCACGGTAGCCACCCCTTGGGAGCAAAGTCCTCATAACTGCGTCTAGGATATGAGCTGTAGGTGTAAGGTCACGTGGTGTGCAGGCCGATCCCTCTCCAAATGGCTCAGTGAAGCAAGCTCTGACTAAGTCTGTGGGTGGTATCCGTCCGCCATGAGGGCGTCTCGGTGGCTTTGTCTCTCCATAGCAAATCTTGTGAATCCGAATAGGAGATTCTAGAATCCTTAGTATCTCTCTAGCCATGGAGCTCTGCAACCTGTAGTCATGTCCTCTAAAAGCAAAGTGAATGTACCTGTGCCCCGGGTCAATCCACAAAGAAGCATAGAACTCTCTGACCCATGACGGGACGTAATGACCAGTCCACCCTAAGAGATCTGTCAAACCTAGCAGGTAGCTGAGGTGAGGACAGATCTGCTCTCCTGCAACTGCAACCATGGCCTCTAAGGAGCACACTCGCTGAGACCAGAATGCCACACCACTATTGAGGTAGGCATTGTAGAAATCCTCCTGCAACACTATGTAGAACTACTCTGAAGCTCTCTCATCACGTCTGTAACACCCCGGTGTTACGCAGGCATTTAGCATTGCAAATCATATGCATAATGCATCATTTGCATTTATAATCATATATGAAGTAGGGTGCATCTTTGAGTTGAAACATTGCTATGAAACGTGAATGTTGCATACACTTGTTTAGAATTGTTTCACCGTAATTATGCTTGCTAGGCTAATAAAACATGGGTGGCTATAATTGTAAATCATCTAGAGTTAGTTAGCACAAATTTTGGAGCAACTTTGGTATTCAAAGTTTTGTCAAATTTGCTTTTAAAAATATTATTGGAAATGGTCAAAACCCTTCATATTTAGCTTTTATTCTCTAATTCAAAATCTGTTGGGAGTTTTGAGTTGGTCCCTTAATAAAAGTTGTAGAGAATTAAATTGTAAGCAACTTTCATTTTTGGGCCATTTTCAAAAGAAGTCATTTTCTTGCTCAAAATGGTATTTGAAAACTGATCTTTGAAAATTTATTGAAAATGGAATTTGGAAAATCATTTTCTTACCGTAACGGGCCGCCGCCTCGTTTTCGGTCCGTTGCCGGAAGCCAGCCCAGCTTCCCGAGCGCGCCCGCGTCCGCTCCGCGCCGCGCCGCTGCACCGGCCCGGCCCAGCCCGGCCGTCTCCTCCCTCCCGCTCGCTCGCTGTCCCGACCGTGGCAGACGTCGCGTGCCGCGTGGCGAGCGCATGCCGGCGACGCAGACCAGGTGGCGCCCGGTCGCCCCCACCAGCGTGCGCGCTCGCCCCTACAACCCCCCGTAGCGCCTCGCCCTTCTCCTTCTCCTCCTTTCGCCTTTGCTTCTTCCCGCGCGCAGCGGCCGCAGTTCCGCCTCCGCCACCGCGCGCGCCATCACCGGAGACACTCGTTCCGGCCGTTCTAGCTCACCGCGAGCCGCTCCATCTTGCCCCGAGCTTCTCCTCCCTCTGGCGCAGCCCGCGCTCACCTCAACCGCCCGTGGTAAGCCTCCCCTCCGTGGGAATTACTCGCCGGAGTTCCGGCCGAGCTCGCCGGAGATCTCCGCTCCGTGAACCTCGCCTTTCCGCTCCTCTTCTCGCCCCGTTTTCGCGTGCATTCGGGCCCTCTCGGCCTCCCGGTGCTCGGACGCCGCTCCTCGTGCCACGCCATGGCCAGAGGCACGCCCGCGCCGGTGAGCCGAGCCACTGTGCCGCCATGCGTGCCGGCGAGCTGGCCTCGGTGCTCATTTGACTACGCTTGAGGCACTGCTGGGTCTGCCTTGGGCCGTAGAGCACGGTGGTGGTCACCGTTTGGCCGGAAACCTCGCCGTCGGCGAGATCTCGGCAGTCCGCCGCCTCCCCTGTCCTGTGTGGCTGCTAGGTGGGGCCTGTCTGACACGGGGCCCGCCTGTCTGTCTCATGTGTGAGCTCTGGGTTCAGTTCTGGGGTGCGTGTAGCGTTTGAGCAGTCGGATTCAAAAAGGATTTAGAAAATGTTTTTCTAGAAAATGATAAAAGGCTTCTAAAATTCGTAACTGGCTCATTTTGGCTCCAAAAATTGTGAAACAAATTTTGGTGGACCTCTTAGAACCAGATCTATGATGTAAAAATATTGCATGTCATGTTTGAAACACTTTTCTATAGAGTTTCTATTTAATCATTGAAATTGTTTTTTCTTGATAAATGTATAATAAATCGTAGAAAGCTCAGAAAAATATGGTTCTAATTTTGTTAATCTTCTTGTGTAAAGTGCTTTCTAGGAAAAATATGTGCCATGCATGTTCTGTAGAAAAATTATGATGTGTAGTTCAAGTGCTTTTATTTGATGGTTTTTGTTATTTTTGATAGAGAGCAAAAAAATTGTATAAAACATGCATCTGATAATTTTTATATAGTGATTGTTTACTGTGTAGAATGTAGAAAAAATACTAAATCTGTTGTTTGATACTTTTCATAATACAAGGTATTTTCATGCTCATATTTAGGCCCTAGCTTGTTATTTTTGTGTAGGCAGTTCTAGTAATCCAATTGCAATGAAATTTTTATGGCATGCTAGATTAGATGATAGTAAGCCACTGTAATTTTCTCAGATTTTTTTGTGCTACCAAAAGAGGTGTTGCCATTCAAACCTAGTATCAACTAGGGTTTTAATTAACCTTGTTAATGCTTGATTAGTTAATAAGATTTGCTTTTGTGTATCTTTGAAGCATCTTAGATTGCTATGGTGATTTGTCATGGTAGAAGAGTGATTGTAGTAGTAGTACACTAGTACATGTTCTTGGATGATGTGGACTACCTTGTAGAAGAGTTGTATTTCTACTTTATATAATAAAGTAAACATATTCATCTACATCCCATCATGATCATTACATGTCATCTCTACAATGCACCTAGGCATGAGCACTTATACATTTGCATCATACAGGATCGCAGGAAGGAATTCCGGTAGCAGTTCCCGAGGAGCCGGAAGAGCAGCCCGAGGTGCAAGAGCAGGAGGTGCCCGAAGCCGACGAGGAGGTCGGTGAGGATCTTCCAGAGTGCCCCAACCATCGCCCGAGCTCTTTCAAAAGAGGCAAGCACCAGAGCATTTCTCTCCCGGTTTGCAAATATTTTATTAATACTTTACCTTAATTGATGGATTACGTTTACGAGTTGTTTGCAACCGTTGCTGCATTATCTCTTGTTTACCTTTGTTCTATCGTATTCTTGTTACCCTGGTATTTGCAGTCAAGAAATGCTTAGATTGCTTAGACCGGTAGAAGTCGGGTGATTTCCTGTCACCTGTGAGCTATAGGTGGTTACCTGGATCTACTTGAATAAGTATGTCATCTTAGGATAACTAAGTGTTAATTTGAAATTGAGACCGGACGGAGACTTACAGGGTTTCGGACTGTAGTGTTTTCCGTCTGTGTCGGTTAAGGACCGATCGTTGTTGGGCCTCGAGTCATGTTGAACGCATGCCTTACATTTAGCTGGTCGAATAATGTACCTTTTGACCGCGAAGCTGAGAGATTATTCGGGCCGAGTGGATTGCCCGCAGCGCACTGTACCGGAGCAGGTGTGGTAGGACACGGAGGCGCGATGATAAGGCCAAAGAGCAGTCGGGTGGCCCCCGGGTACATGTGGTTCCTGGCAAACTCGAGACTTTACCTGAATAGTTAACTCGGTGACCAATATCTCACTTTAGCGGGTGAGGTTTGTGTGAGGAATAAATTACCAGCTGGTTAATAATCGATTCGAATCGCCATCGTTCACTGGATAGTGAACACTTGACTTGAGTTTCTTCATCGTAGTAATGTTGATGGAACACTTGGACAATTATATGAAATATGACATTATGGGAGTTGTTAATGATCATTGGTTATCCTTACTTGTTTAATCACATATTTACTCTAGTACAAGTGTAAATGTAGTTGGCAGGTTAATAAAGATTTAACTTGATATAAAAAGCTTCTGGAAAAGGTTCTTTAAATGCTAAAAATGCCTTTTTGCGAATGAGTCAGCGACCCTACTATAAAGCCTTTCATAATTCTTGGTGTCATTTTTTTTGGTTATGTCGGGTAAGTCTAGCTGAGTACCTTCTCGTACTCAGGGCTTTGTTCCCACTTGTTACAGATGGGCAGATGTATTACAGCTACTGTATCAATTGCCTTTATCCTGCGATGGGTGAAGCTTAGGACCATGGGCAGTGGTCGTTCCCTACGTCTCATCTAATGCTTTTGTTGGAGATGATCATCAGCTGGCACTTTATTTCAAACTCCGTGTGAGTGTGTGCGTGGATTTGAAATAAATGCTTCCGCTACTTTTATTTGAACTTGGTTTATAATAACTATGTTTAAACTCCGATGTATCCGTGATGTGAACTTTTATGTAATTTGTGATGGTGACCGCTAAACTTATTACGATCTTGGCTGGTATGCGAATTGGTTTGAAATCCCTCGAGATTTCACGGACTACCGGGTTATACGAGCTTAAGTTTGCTAAATCGTCTGCTCCGGTGGATGATTTTCTTACTTAATTTTGTATAATTGGTTGGTTCTGTTACGGCGTCTCGGTGGGAACCACTGCTCAAACTCAACAAAGCAAAGCTGCTGAACCTACATTGTTGTGGTTGCCCTTAAGTCCAAGTGAAGCATTGGCGGCAGGCCCTATGGTCTAGGAGGTGGACGTGAGCCACGTCTCTGTCTCAGGCCTCAAAGACACCTAGGTGCGAGTACGACTAGAGCGTTGAAGTCGTGGCTGCTCTGACTGTGGAGTAGGCTCCTCTGTCACTGGCTACTCTATCTCTCCCTAGGGCTGCTCTGTCTGCTCTATCTCCTCAACTAGGTCAGCAAGAGAAACACGCCTACCAGCAAGTATGGCGTCCCACGTGGACTACCACTAGATATCGCCTCCTCCTCCAAAGCTCTCCTCTAAACTGCTGTCAGATGATGTCCAATGCAAATACCAATACCTCTCTCAGCACGCTCAGCTGCTACTGCCACTGCTGCTGCCGTCTCTGCATCTGCATCACCACGCTTGTGCTTTTTCTTTGCAAGCGTCTTCTTTGGCCCCTTGTTCTTCTCTTTCGCTATTAGATGAGGCAGACACCTCTCATCATCGCTGGGAACACCAAAACCATTCTTGCATTGAACCATGGCTGACACTGCAAATAAACCAACTGACTAGCAAAGAACCACTACCACTGTCAACAAGAGCTCCCCCTGATTCAGAGAATAACTAACAAGATCAACTGCCCATCATCTAAGAGATCAACTAAAATAACAACTATCACTAAGCCCCCTAGCACTGAGAATCACTGCCTGACTGACACTCGCTAAGGCTTGGCCTCAATCCATACTCACGGGCTTGGCCCCGAGTTAGCTGCCACTATCCACTGACAGGCACTGCCTTAAACCACCCAAACTCGCTGCATAGATAGAATAGAAGGTGTACATAAGCAACATTATATCTTAGAGATGCGAGAGCCCTAAATGGAAGCAAGCAATTTAGATAAGTGAAGGAGAGAATGGCTTGCTACCTTAGATTTGGCGAGGACCTGTGAAAAGATGAGATGCTGATGCAACGGGGCACCAAGGATCACAACAAATAGCACAAGGTGGGGGGGTACTGATGGTCAAGGAAATGCCAGAGCATGACTGCTGGATGTCAAAGTAGTGTACTGCAATAGAGTCAGCGAAGAAATAGATCAAAACAACACACTAAAATTGGTTAAGGCATTATGTCGAGCACCTGGCGGGCGTCTAGAAAACTCACCTAGGGAGAAGGTGCGCTGTGGCCAAGGAATGCTGGAGTGCATGCACTGGTCACGAGGAAGAAATGCATGGGGTCACCAAAGTCAAGGAAGTTGATGACAAGGTCGAGTGAGATAGCCCCAGTGGTGGTGGTGGCGAGCATGGCACGCAGGGACACGGCTAGACTCAGGCGCGAGATGGTTGCGGGCGTGGGATGCGTGGGCAGCAGCGGTGGCGAGGGCGCCAGTGGCGAGGTAGCGTGGCACGAGGATGGTAGTGGCAGGGTGGCCGGAGGAAGACACAGTCACGGCGGCGGCGGATTAGGGCTAGGCGCGGCGTGACGGTGTACGGAGAAGAAAGGGATGAGCGTGAGCAATTGCTGATTTAGGAAGGCAAAGATGCCTGCGGTCCCACTTGACAGAAGAGAGTGAGAGATAGAGGCAGTTGCTAAAATGGGAAATGGAAAATGCGGGCCCCATGTGTTAGTCGAAGTTTGATTCAAAACGCGTGAACGCCGATGCGACCAGACGCGCCGACGCAAATGACTTGACGCTGCTTCCCTAGAGTCTGATCAACAATAGAGAGGTCCAGAGCACTACAAAACATGATCAGACATGTCCAAGGCACCATGACCGGACGTAGCTCTAAGTTCGATCCTTTTCCTATGTTCCTCCTCGTGCTGACTGAATGCACCGATGACACATAGATGATACGGCACCTGACGCTGGAGAGACACTGTTGATCGTCCGGTGCTTCTTCAACTGTTGTATCTCCTGATGTACTAACTGGATGCTACAATAGGTGAGTCCAGTCCCTGCATTCGATCCCTCTTTAGCAGCTGTTACTCCTCCTTCCTTCGCGATGCTTTCTTTCAATAAAATCCCAACTTCAATAAGACCCAAATAAACACCAATTGGGACAGATATGAGAGACCTCTCTCAAATCCTCAAGATTTTCAAAATAATTTACCTTTGGCTATAATTCTTTTTAGGAAAATAGGCAACAAACGGTGTGAGAAGCAACATGTGGCCACACAATAGGGTTTGTAACCAATAGGAGTTTCAATTGCTCTTCCTATTTGTGGACGAACACAGTGGATGCTCAAAAGATAACCAAAAAGAAACGACAAAGCAACACACATGCATATGCAATTCAATACAAGAAAGTAAATCTAGTTGCTTGTTAAGTTTGATCCAAGGTTAAGCTTTTTCACATGCTTTACAGTGGTTATCTTAACCATGTTAGACAAGCCCTAAGTGCATTACTAAAAATTAAACATGTCTTATGTTACAATGTAATGCAAGGGTCAACACAAGCTTATTTTTTAGTGAAGTTACTTAGGTCAAGCACATTGAGCTCATTCCTCAACTGACAAAATGTAGCCTCATCTAGTGGTTTTGTGAAGATATCCGCCAATTGATCCTCGGTCCTTACACCTTCTAGTGATATATCATTTTTAGCAACATGATCTCTAAGAAAGTGATGACGGATATCTATGTGCTTGGTGCAAGAGTGTTGAACTAGGTTATTAGCAAGTTTTATTGCGCTCTCATTGTCACACAAAAGAGGTACCTTTTTCTAGAACTACACCATAGTCTAGAAGAGTTTGCTTCATGTAAAGGATTTGTGCACAACAAGCATCTGCCTCGACGGAGGATAAGGGCACACTACTTTGCTTCTTAGAGGTCCAAGACACTAGTGATCTACCAAGCAAATAGCACCCTCCGGATGTGCTTTTTCTATTAATTTTCCAACTGGCATAATCCGAATCGAAATAGCCAACTAGCTGGAATTTAGCTCCTTTGGGATACCAAAGTCCATTGCTTGGTGTGTGCTTAAAGTACCTAAGGATTCTCTTAACGACAACTAAGTGAGCTTCCTTAGGACTAGTTTGAAATCTAGCACACATACACACACACTAAACATGATGTCGGGCCTAGATGCGGTTAAATATAACAAGCTACCAATCATAGAATGGTAGAGAGTTTGATCAACCGATTTACCTCCCTCATCTAGGTCGAGATGTCCATTAGATGGTATTGGTGTCTTGATTGGCTTACATTCATCCATTTTGAACATCTTGAGAAAATCCTTGGTGTACTTTTTCTAAGGGATGAAAATCTCTTCTCTTATTTGCTTGACTTTAAAACCAAGAAGGAAAGCTATCCAAATCATAGACATCTCGAACTCTTTCGACATCAATTCACCAAACTCTTTGCAATAGTCTTCATTTGTTGAGCCAAATATGATATCATCAACACTTGACAAATGAAGATCTCTCCATTAAGCTTCTTGGTGAATAGTGTGGTGTCGACCTTCCCAATGGTAAAGTCCTTCTCAATAAGAAAATCCCAAAGGCATTCATACCAAGCTCTTGGGGCTTGCTTTAGCCCATATAGCACCTTGGACAACCTATAAACATGACTAGGATATTTAAGGTCTTCAAACCCAGGAGGTTGATCAACATAGACTTGTTCATTTATGAAGCCATTTAAAAATACACTTTTAACATCCATTTGATATAGTTTCATTTTATGATGAGATGCATATGCAAGGAGGATACGAATAGCTTCAAGTCTTGCAAATGGTGCAAAGGTCTCTCCAAAATCCAAACCTTCAACTTGAGAGAACCCCTTTGTAACTAGCCTTGCCTTGTTCCTCACAACAATGCCTTGATCAGCTTGCATGTTGTAGAACACCCACTTTGTTCCAATGACTCTTGCATCTTATGATTGCTCTTCAAGTGTCCAAACTTCATTGCGGGTGAAGTTGTTCAATTCTTCATGCATGGCATTTACCCAATCCGGATCTTGACGAGCTTTTTTATATTCTTAGGCTCAATGCTAGAAATAAATGAGTGATGTTCAACAATTAAAGTAAGTTTTTGAGAGCGGGTCATTACACCCTTTAAAGGACTCCCTATGATGAGATCTTGTGGATGTGCTTGAAGTAGAGGTGAATTTCTTCTATCAACCACTTGGGGAGGAGATTGTGGAGCATCAACATCTTGAGCTTGTGCCACCATTTAATCATGGGAGACATGAGTATCTTCATTTTCTACTCTCCCATCTTTATCATCATCTTGTGGCACACTTGATGAAGAAGGTGGATCAATCACATGCACTTTATCTTCATCATCTTTAGGCTTGATGTCTCCATCCAGAATGTTCTTCATGGCCTCCCTCAATGGTTCATCACCTACATCATCAAGATTCTCATGTGCTCCTTGGGAGCCGTTAAATTCATCAAACTCTACATCATATGTTTCTTCAACCAAGCCGGTGGCATGATTAAATAATCGATATGCTTTGGACTTTGATAAGTAACCAACAAGAAAACCAATATCACAATGTCTTTTGAACTTCCTTAGGTGTTGCCGCTTCTTATAGATGTAGCATTTGCAACCAAACACCCGAAAGAATGAGACGTTTAGCTTCTTCCCATTGAGCAACTCATAAGGGGTCTTGCCTAGAAATTTTTGAAGAAATAGGCAGTTGGATGCATAGCATGTAGTGTTGATAGCTTCCGCCCATAAAGCTTGCGGTGTGTTGTACTCATCAAGCATTGCTCTTGCAAGGGTGATTAGTGTTCGGTTCTTTCTCTCTATTACACCATTGTGTTGAGGAGTGTAGGTTGCGAAGACCTCATGCTTGATCCCAACTTTATCACAATACTCTTCAATGTTTGTGTTGACAAGTTCTTTCCCATTGTCGCTTCTTATCTTTTTGATTTTCACATCAAATTCATTTTGTGCTCTCTTGGCAAACTTCTTGAAACATGCGGTCACTTTGGTCTTGTCATGAAGGAAGAACACTCAAGTGTATCTTGAATAATCATCAACTATCACAAGGCACTAGAGGTTGTGAAAGTCCTATGTTTGGTGTTGGTAATTAGTGACAATACCTAAGTACTAATCCTATGCCTAAGTTGTATGTAGCATATGAGGATTAGTACATTCCAAGGTTGGTGGCAAGATGGACATTGTGATCATGAGTGGCCACACTTGGATTTGGACGCAACCCTACGTGATCAAGGCAAAGGTATATGCTTAAGGGTTGTGTTTTAGTAACCAAGACACCTAGTGGGTGTGGTTACATTATAGGATAGATAGCCGTACTATAAAGAGGGGAATGACGCGGCTATTGAACTCCTAAGTGCCTCTAGGTGTGCATTTCATGTCATATGCATTTGGATAGAACTAATAACGCCTCGAAAAATGATTGTAAAAATGCTAACACACATGCACATGGTATTGGTCACTTGGTGATGTTAGCACGTTTGTGAAGGCGGTGGAGTTTGAGCGGTAGAGAGGGTTTGGGGTTCTCTCTCCCTCCCGCCGAGCTTGCGAGGCGGGATTCAGGCGTTTTCGAGGAATTGAAACGCCTATTTTCTACTACGCCGGAAGTCGAAAATCAAACAGAAATCAAACGGAAGCGAACGGAGGTCACAGTGGTGACCGGACGCTGGACCGGACGCGGTCACTGTGTGACCGGACACGTCCGGTCAGTGTCTAGTGTCTGCGCGTGTTTCAGTTGTTTGATCGGACGCGAGGCGCGTCCGGTCACAGTCGACCAGACGCGTCCGGTCGTCCAGGGAGCTTACTGGACTCCGACCGGACGCGGGCACTGTGGCGTCCGGTCAGTTCTTCAGCGCGTCCGGTCACTGCTTCGTTGTGCGCAACTCAGTGTTGACCAGCGCGTCTGGTCCGTTACGGGACCGGTGCGTCCGGTCGTGCCCAGCGCGTCCGGTCGTTGCGACCGGCGCGTCCGGTCAGTGCTTCGCGAAACTAGCCGTTACGTGACCGGCGCGTCCGGTCAATTGGACCAGCGCGTCCGGTCAACGCGATTTCAGCTGGATCTCGTTCCTAACGGCTATATTCGAAGGGGTACGTCTATAAATACTCGTTGGCCGGCTCAAGGCTCTCTCTCTTGGACATTTGACATACTTGTGAGCACTTTGAGCTAAGCAACTCCCCTCCCACTCATCTCTCTTGCTTCTTTGCATATTCGAAGTGAGATTGAGTGATCCAAGTGCATTTGCATTGTGAGATAGCATCTAGTTGGCACTTGGTGGTTGATTTGCTGCGGGATTCTTGTTTCTCTTGGTGGTTTCCGCCACCTAGATGGCTTGGAGCAGCTTGGCGGCGTTGGCAAGAGTTGGTGATTGTTCTTGGCCACCTTCGATAATTGTGAGGGGTTTGTGCCTACCTCGGCGAAGCGCCAAAGGCAACATTAGTAAATTGCTCGTGTCATTGCAACCTTTTGCCATTTGGTAGGTTCTTGTGGCGCCTTTTGAGAGGCTCGGTGTGAGACCGATTAGCCACCGAACCACGTGGTGAAGAGGGACACAACGGGGACTAGCGTGCCGGCAAGCACGTGAACCTCGGGATAAATCTTCGTGTCATCACTTTCATATTGTGATTGATTGATCCTGGTGTTCGGTTGTTTTGGTATTCATTGTTGATCATATTGGTTGGCTCAACACTTCGCCCCTCGGTGAAACCCTCCTAACTCAACTCCGCTTTACTTTCTTAGTTATCTTTGCTAGCTAGTTTGCTTTGCTAGAGTAGCTCTTGTGTGTAGCTTGCTAGTTGTAGTTTCCTTCTCGATTTGACTTGTGCGGTTGAGTGCTAATATACTAGAATTATGAATTGGATAGGTGGCTTGCAAACACCCCTTAGGCTAAGCAAAACCCGCATCTCGCTATTTGTTATATTGATAAACTTGTTTAGCTTGTCTTTGTAGAAATTTTTAAAAGGCTATTCACCCCCCCTCTAGCCATCAAGACCTTTCAAGTGGTATCAGAGCCGTGGTCACCGTTTGTAAGGCTTAACAACCTCGGTGTAAGATGGCTCAAGTTGTGTTCAACCATGTCGGGGGCAAGCCTCCATTCTTTGATGGTGTCTCATCTTTTGATCATTGGAAAAGAAAGATGAAGCAATATCTTGGCTCTATCAATGAGAAAGTTTGGGAAGTGACACATCATGATTATGCTATCATTGATCCCGACAACCTCACCAACAATGACCGCATCAACAACCAATGCAACACTATGGCTCTCAACACTCTCTACAATGGGATTGATGCAAAGGTCTTTGAGCAAATCAAGGATCTTGAAATGGCAAGTGAAGTGTGGACAAGATTAGAGGAAACATATGAGGGCACTTCAACAGTAAAGAGTGCCAAGCTCTATATGCTCAAGGATAAGTTTGCAAGCTTCAAGATGAAGGATGATTAGTCCATACCGGAGATGTTCTATAGGCTACAAGTTATTGTCAATGATCTTAAGAGCCTAGGAGAAGATGTCAAGGACAAGGACTTCTCACATAAGTTCTTGATGAACTTACCTAAGAAGTTTGCTATCTTGAGGAAGATGATCCAAAGAGAGGGTTTGGATAAGGTGACTCCAAACCAAGTGCTTGGAGATGTCATGACCGATGCTCAATATGATGATGATGAAGATGAAGATGAGAAGAAAGAGATCAAGGTCAAGCAAGAGAAGCCCATTGCATTCAAGGCTTCATCCTCTAAGGGAAAGAGCAAGGTGGAGAGCGATGATGATGATCCATTCGATGATGAGACCATGGCCCTCCTAGTGCACAAGATGGGGAGGTTCATAAAGAAGAAAGGATATGGGGCAAGAAAGAGAAGGGACTTCATGAAGGCAAAGGAGATGCTTTGCTACAATTGCAATAGCCCCGATCATGTAGTGGCAAAGTGCCCCTATGAAGACAAAAGATATCATGATGGGGAGTTGAAGTTGAAGAAGAACAAGAAGGACAAGAAGGAGAAGAAAGAGAAGAAGAGCTTCACTATCAACAAGAAGAAGAAGGGTGGTGGCTATGTGGTCACTTGGGATAGTGACAAATCCGATAGTGATGATGATGAAAGCTCTAGTGATGATGAGAGAACCACTCGGCGAGCCATTGCAAGCATCGCCCTCTCCAACAAGCCATCCATCTTCGACACTACATCGACATGCCTTATGGCCAAGCCTACCAAGGTAAAATATGATGATAGTAATGATGATTCTTGTGCTAGTGATGGTTGTAGGAGTGATGATGAGGAGGATGAGGACTACTCCAAGGATGATCTATTGGGCATAATAGATCAAATGAGCAAGGGCTACAAGAGGACAACCAAGAAGTGCAAAATCTTGGAGCAAGAGCTCATTGCCAAGAGCAATGAAAATGATGCCTTGATGGAGGAGCTTGTTGCTCTCAAAAAGAGTAAGGAGTGCAAAGGAATTGAACAAGAGCTCAAAGCTCTTAGGAAATCCTTTGATGAGCTAGAGGCCTCTCGTGAGTGTCTAAAGGAAGACCACGAGGACCTCGAAGTTGCTCACACTAGGCTTAAGGAAGCCCACTCCTCTCTAGTTGAGCTCATCAAGGAGGACCTCAAGTTGGAGAAGCTCATGAAGGAAGCTAAGGAGGAGCAAGTGATTGTCACTTGTGATATTGGACTAACATGTGATATTATTGATGATTCTTTATTTGTTGGTCCTACTAATGCTTCATGTAGCTCATCATCATCCACCACAACCAACTCTACCTCTACTACTAGTGAGTCATCACTTGTGGTTGAGAATAAGACTCTCAAGAGAGAGGTGGATGATCTCACCCGCGCATTAGGCAATGCCTATGGTGGGGATGCCCGCTTGCTAAAATGCTTGGGTAGCCAAAGGTTCTCTCTTAACAAAGAGGGTTTGGGCTACACTCCCAAGAAGGGTAAGACGGTCTTTGCTACTCCAAAGTCTCGCTTTGTGAAGAGCAATGGTCGTTATTGCAATAGATGCAAGCAAGTTGGGCATCTAGAGATTAATTGTAATAAAATGAACAAGAACAACAACAAGTTTTATGCTAAAATGGATTACATTCCTTTTGATTCTTGTTATGTGCTTACCAAGGGTGAGAAAGGTGTGCATGCTAGGTTTGTTGGTACACCAATTGTGGGTCCAAAGAAGAAGGCCATTTGGGTACCAAAGAGCTTAGTTACTAACCTCCAAGGACCCAAACAAGTATGGGTACCTAAGAAACATTAATTTATTTTGTAGGTAAATTACAAGGCCGGAGGAAGGCATTGGGTGCTTGATAGTGGGTGCTCTCAACATATGACCGGTGATTCAAGAATGTTCAACTCTCTCAAATCAAATGATAGTGGCATTGATAGTATCACATTTGGTGACAATAGCAAGGGTGATGTGAAGGCTCTTGGAAGGATTGCAATCTCAAATGATCATAGCATTTCCAATGTGCTCCTAGTTGAAAAGTTGAACTTCAATCTTCTCTCGGTTGCTCAATTGTGTGATCTTGGTTTCAAGTGCATATTTGGTGTTGATGATGTGGAGATAGTTAGTGTTGATGGCTCCAACTTGATCTTCAAGGGCTTTAGATATGAGAATCTATACTTGGTTGATTTCAATGCTAGTGACACTCAACTCTCAACATGCTTGCTCACCAAATCAAGTATGGGTTGGTTATGGCATAGAAGACTTGGTCATGTTGGCATGAAGCAATTGAACAAGTTAGTGAAGCATGACTTAGTTAGAGGCTTGAAGGATGTCACATTTGAGAAGGATAAGCTATGTAGTGCATGTCAAGCCGGAAAGCAAGTAGGCAACACTCATCCATTGAAAAGCATCATGAGTACTTCCAAGGCATTTGAGTTGTTGCACATGGATTTATTTGGGCCAACTACATATACAAGCATTGGTGGCAACAAGTATGGCTTTGTGATTGTGGATGATTTCACTAGATATACATGGGTATTCTTTCTTGGGGACAAGAGTGATGTATTTGACATATTCAAGAAGTTCATCAAGAGAGTACAAAATGAGTTTGAGACCACAATCAAGAAAGTGAGAAGTGACAATGGAAGTGAGTTTAGAAACACAAGAGTTGATGAGCTATGTGAGGAGTTTGGAATCAAGCATCAATTCTCGGCCAAGTATACACCTCAATCTAATGGCCTAGTTGAGAGAAAGAATAGAACTTTGATTGATATGGCAAGATCAATGTTAAATGAATATAATGTGAGTCATTCATTTTGGGCCGAAGCAATCAACACGGCTTGCTTCTATAGCAACCGCCTCTATTGCCATAAGTTTCTAGAGAAGACACCATATGAGATCTTAAATGGAAGAAAGCCCAACATTGCATACTTTCGGGTATTTGGTTGCAAATGCTACATCTTGAAGAAGGGCACTAGATTGAGCAAGTTTGAGAAGAAATGTGATGAAGGATTCTTACTTGGTTACTCCACTACTAGCAAAGCTTATAGAATTTGGAATTTGGCTAGTGGTTTACTTGAGGAAGTTCATGATGTTGAGTTTGATGAAACAAATGGCTCTCAAGATGAGGAAAATAACTTGGATGATGTGAGAGGAACTCAATTGACTAATGCTATGAAAGAAATGGATATTGGTGATATTAGGCCAAAGCAAGTGATTGATGTGGATGACAACAAAGATCAAGTGCTCCAAAGTCCAATTACACAAGCTAGTGGGTCTCTAATGCAAAATCAAGCTAGTACATCATCTCAAGTGCAACAAGATCAACAAGTGGCTAGTTCATCATCTCCAACTCATGATCAACATCAACATCCAAGCAATCAAGTCCAAGTGCTTCAACCAACTAACATTGCAAGAGACCATCCATTAGATTCCATCATTGGTGACATACAAAGGGGAGTTCAAACTAGATCAAGATTGGCATCATTTTGTGCTCACTCTTCTTTTGTGTCAATGGAAGAACCCAAGGACATTGATAAAGCATTGAGAGATCCGGATTGGGTAAATGCAATGCATGAAGAGCTCAACAACTTCAAGAGAAATGAAGTATGGGAACTAGTTGAGAGGCCTAAGGATCATAATGTCATTGGAACAAGATGGGTCTTTCGCAACAAGCAAGATCAAGATAGAATAGTAGTAAGGAACAAAGCAAGACTAGTGGCTCAAGGTTACACACAAATAGAGGGTCTTGACTTTGGTGAAACTTATGCCCCGGTTGCAAGATTGGAAGCAATTAGGATCTTACTTGCCTATGCTTGTGCTCATAATATCAAGCTATATCAAATGGATGTAAAGAGTGCATTTCTCAATGGGTACATTCAAG
Organism: Saccharum hybrid cultivar R570; assembly: GCA_038087645.1. Taxonomy (NCBI): domain Eukaryota; kingdom Viridiplantae; phylum Streptophyta; class Magnoliopsida; order Poales; family Poaceae; genus Saccharum; species Saccharum hybrid cultivar. The sequence continues at coordinate 7,053,223 of JAQSUU010000005.1, read as the reverse complement.
AGGAGGTGTATGTGGAGCAACCTCCCGGTTTTGAGGATGACAAGAAACCCAACCATGTATACAAGTTAAGGAAAGCTTTGTATGGATTGAAGCAAGCACCTAGAGCATGGTATGAAAGATTGAGGGACTTCTTGCTATCCAAAGGATTTGTCATGGGCAAAGTTGATACAACACTATTCACCAAGAAGATTGGGAAAGACTTGTTTGTATTGCAAATATATGTTGATGATATCATCTTCGGTTCAACAAATCAAGATTATTGTGATGAGTTTGGAAAAATGATGGCAAAGGAATTTGAAATGTCAATGATCGGTGAACTTAGTTTCTTTCTTGGACTTCAAATCAAGCAAATGAAGGAAGGAACATTTGTGAGCCAAACCAAATACATCAAAGATATGCTCAAGAAGTTTGGCATGGAAGATGCAAAGGGCATTACAACTCCAATGGGCACTAGTAGAAGTTTGGATAGTGACAAGAGTGGCAACATGGTGGATCAAAAGCTATATAGATCAATGATCGGTAGCCTACTCTATGTGACGGCATCAAGGCCCGATGTGATGTTTAGTGTATGCATGTGTGCAAGATTTCAAGCCTCACCAAGATAAAGTCATTTGAAGGCAACAAAGAGAATATTGAGGTATTTGAAGCATACACAAGATGTTGGATTATGGTATCCCAAAGATGCAAGCTTTGAGCTAGTTGGATATTCGGATTCCGACTATGTCGGTGACAAAGTGGAGAGAAAGAGCACTTCCGGGACTTGTCAATTGTTGGGAAGATCACTTGTCTCATGGTCATCCAAGAAGCAAAATAGTATTGCACTATCTACCGCCGAAGCCGAATACATCGCCGCGGGTAGTTGTTGTGCACAAATCTTGTGGATGAAGGCAACATTGAAGGATTTTGGAATCAATTTTAAGAATGTGCCATTGCTATGTGACAATGAAAGTGCCGTGAAGCTAACCAACAATCCGGTTCAACATCAAAGAACAAAGCATATTGATGTTCGTCATCATTTTATTAGAGATCATCAACAAAAGGGTGACATTGCTATTGAGAGTGTGGGCACCGAAGATCAATTAGTCGATCTATTTACCAAGCCACTTGATGAGAAGAGATTTCACAAGCTAAAGAATGAGTTGAACATACTTGACTTCTCCAACATGAGTTGATGCACCTCCATGATATGGCATGCCTCTCCTTCGAGCCCCAAGGTACAATTGGTTGACATGTCATACATTCTATGCTAAGGACTTGTTTAGTGCATCTAGTCATAATTTACTTGTTCTAGGCTCATTCATGAAAATCAAATGAGTTTGAAGTTTATATGGTGCCACTATTGTTTTCATGACTTGTATGATCTAGTGGTAGCATATAACTTGTTTAAGTAGCTTGTGATCCTAAGTGTTTAATCTAGATCCCTTGTCTAAATATTTGCTTCAACATGGTGCATGATAACCCTTCTAGTGAGGTGTGAAGAAGCTTGCCCTTGGATCAAACCGAAGCATTTTATTTGTGCAAGCAATCTAGGTTGAATCACAAACTTGATCCTCACCCCATAATTCAACATGATAATCTATCTAAGATTGGTCCCTTGTGGTCATTGGTGCCAAAGGGGGAGAAAATGTTGTTCACAAAGATAGACCTAAAGGGGAGAATTGGTCCTAAAGGGGAGAATTGGTAAAAGAAGGGGATCAACTAAAATTTTGAGCACACAAGTAGGGGGAGCAAGCTCTTAAACATGAATGTTGCATTTCCATGTGCACTTCATATGTATGATGCATAGTTATGCATTTCTTTTTCTCTAATACTTTGCTTGTGTGGTGACTTGCTAGTACAATTTGAATGATGTATTGAAGTACTAGCATGAATAGGAAGTAGTTAGATTTTTCTTGCTTCATGTTTTCCAAAGTGGTACTAGAGCCTTGCTTATAATGTTGATCTCACGAGGTTTCTATTTATGTTTGTACTTTTCCAAGTGGTATCTAACTACACAAGGTGCTAAGATGGTGTTTATCGCTACTCCGATGGTATCACGCTTCAAAGGTCTATAATCTAAAACACTTAGCACCTATTGGTAGTCAATGATCCTAATCTTTCCTATCTAACATGTATGCTTCCTATATCCAAACATATAGCATACATGTAGGGGGAGCCATTGCTATCAATTTGAATTCATGATCACATGTCCATAATTCTTACACATGGTAATATACTTGGACAATGTGACATGGGTTCAATCAAAATTTTATCATAATATCTTTGTGAAAGGTTTGTCACCAATTACCAACAAGGGGGAGATTGAAAGTCCTATGTTTGGTGTTGGTAATTAGTGACAATGCCAAAGTACTAATCCTATGCCTAAGTTGTATGTAGCATATGGGGATTAGTACATTCCAAGGTTGGTGGCAAGATGGACATTGTGATCATGAGTGGCCACACTTGGATTTGGACGCAACCCTACGTGATCAAGGCAAAGGTATATGCTTAAGGGTTGTGTTTTAGTAACCAAGACACCTAGTGGGTGTGGTTACATTATAGGATAGATAGCCGTATGTTGACGGTTCTTAAGTATCAATTATAACCATCAAATAAATAAAGAAAAGGACCTATATGCAAGCAACACCTAGAATTAGGGTTTGATCTAACAGAATTCCACGAGTTTTGCTGTTTATCTATTTCTGCAGGGGGTTATCAGGAAATATGGAAGAAAGGCCCACATGTCGGATTAATGACGGGATATTAACCGAACACGTAATTATCTTACATCTAGAAGATTCCAGAAGCCACGGGAACGAACGGGAGCCGTAACGGGCCAGGACACAGGGCGCCCGCCCTGCCCCCGGGACCAATCAGGTCGAGTCTCGCGGATTATGCTCCACCGCCTTTGAGGATCAAGGAAAACCGTAGGATGAAGGTCGGTTTGATCCGACGGTCCAGATTCATCCAAAAGGGCTATATAAGCAAGGCCCCTGACCCCTGGTGGAGGAGACCCCAATTCATTATTCAGTTGCATATCTCTAGTTAGGGTTTAGAGAGAGAGGTTCCCTCTAGGGTTCCCACCTCTTAGGGCTTAGCATCCAATGTGAAAGTAGAATTAGTTCTACTAGATTGAGAGAGATAGAGTGGAGGTGTAGATCGGAGGAAGCCGGCCTGTCGGTGTCTACTCCGAGGTTGTACCTGCGGGAGCAAGTTCTTCTAACCCGAGGCTTGTTCTCAGGATTCTTTAGTATTTCGACTTCTAAATTCTAGTAAGTTCTTTGTTTTATTATTCTTTGGTTTATGAGTTTACTTTGATCTCTTCGCGTAGAGTTTAGAGTAATCATCTCTAGCGTAAACATGGTGTTTAAGCTAGGATACTCATAGATATCCCCTCGTCTAGCCGGACCGTGGTAGTAGCGAGGAACGTGACAATTCCGAGTTACCTTTGTATTCCATATCCCGTTAGCAGGATCGATAGGGTTTATAGGTGCGGGTTGAACATCCTTTGTGGTGTCTAGATTCCGTAAACCTCCCCAATAGAACAGTAGATCATCCTTACCAAGGTTAGAAGAAGAGTGCGGTTGTAGTCTTCTCTATACATCACTCACATCGAATCATAGTGGTTGTAGCCTAAAGGTTAGTAGTAATAGATTTGGTTAGTCAGATGCACTCTTTCTCCTAAAGGTAAAAATATAAATACGATACCCAGGATAACATCTCGGGTGAAGTGCTCACCGATATCCGTGCGCTTGCGGATCCTATTTCCTAATTGCGTTACCAAATATCAACAAGCATTTCTGGCGCCGTTGCCGGGGAGAAAGACGGTTTGCTGAGATAACCTTGAGTCTTACTACTAGCTTGTATTCATACTTTTTATTTTCTTATCTTTTTCATTCTTTCTTTTTCTTTTTACCAAAAATGGAAAACCAAGGTTCTATATCTATCTTTGATGCCGCAACACCTTCAGCAACTGACCTTTTACCATGGGAGTCATCACAGCCTATCCAAACATCCCAGTATAAGTTAAGTTCAAGGTTGATTGCGATGATTCAAAATTTATCTTTTTCGGGAAAGGAAGACGAAAACCCTTACCTTCATATTAGAGATTTTGAGTAGACATGCGATTGTCTTTGCATTGATGGCATCTCTGATAAGACTTTACGTTGGAAGCTTTTTCCTTTTTCTTTAAGAGGAGAAGCTAGACGATGGTATAGTCAGAAGGTAAGTCAACAGCAAGGTGAATGGGGAGTTTTAAGAGCCAACTTTTGTCTAGATTTTTATTCCCTTGACCGTACTGGTGACCTTAGACTCGAAGTCCTATCTTTTAAACAAAAAGATAATGAAACTTTGGGGAAATCCTGGAAACGTTTTTCTGATCTTTTAGAATCTGGTCCAAAACTTTTGCTTGAAGACACTGTTCTTTTATTTCACTTTTTTCGAGGTCTTCAGAAAGATAATAAACAAATGCTGCATACTATGGCTAGAGGTTCTTTCTTTCATATCCCTACTGATGAAGCTAAGGGGATCTTGAATAGAATCCTAGAAGCTGAGATGGATAATGCCCTCCATGATAAAACCTACGAAGCCAAAGTAGACACTCTGCCAAATTTTTCATCTACTTTAGCTATCCCAGGTTCTGAGCCACAAAAGGAAGAAATTCTACCATCTGATTTCATGCTAGACATAGAATCCGATCTCTTTGCCGATTTTGGAAACATTTCAAACTACCATTCTATAGACCGACCCCAAAACGGCCAATTTAGCATTTGTTTACCAAGTGAACGTCAATTGAGAGAGCTTATCTCGGTTATGAGTAGCGAATGGTTAGAGGAGTCAGAGCTTTCCTCTGAAGTAATCTGAGTGGACACACCCTCTATAACTATACGATGTGCTTATAATTCTGATCAATTTAACGCTCTCTATAATCCTGTTGTGGGGATCAATATTATGTCCGAAGCTTTTGCACTTAATTTATTTGGGAAACTTGTTTTAACCCCCACAACAAAGGTCATAAAGGAATCTTCGGGACGATTAGTCCCCAGTCTTGGAATTATTAATGTCCTACCCTTTATGGTAGAAGGCTCCATGGTTCATTTGAACTTTTATATCTTTGATATATGGGGTTTCGACCTACTGATTGGACAACCTTTTAGAAGACTCCTTTATGAAGGTCAAACTGGAAAGCTCCACATTTCCTTGGGAAAGGATTTTAAACTTCCAATTACAATACTCACTCCTTGAATAATAAGACCGAGCCATATCTTTTGCCTGATCCTATGGAGGAGGTAAAGGCTGCATCTCTAGAACTTTTAGATGATCCAGACTTAGAAGAGGAAGCCCCCTTCTTCACTGAAGAAGAGGCCGAACCTTCTGAACCTGAACCCTTAGATGAGTTTGCAGAAACACCTAGACCCCCCATAGAACTCAAAACTTTACCACCCGGTCTTACCTATGCTTTCCTAAACAATAATCCAGAGTTTCCTGTGATCGTTAGTAATAAACTCACTCAGGAGCAAACTCTGCGATTAATGACCATTCTTGAAAAACACCACTCTGTTTTCGGCTACTCACTTCAAGATCTCACAGGAATCAGTCCTATGATTTGTACCCATCGTATTCCGACAGATCCTTCTGTTACACCCTCTCGAGAGCCTCAACGTAGACTTAACAACGCGATGAGAGAGGTAGTTAAAAAAGAAGTTATAAAGTTGCTGCATGCAGGGATTATATATCCTGTGCCGCATAGTGAGTGGGTAAGCCCTGTTCAAGTTGTGCCTAAAAAGGGAGGCATGACTGTTGTTACTAATGATAAGAATGAGCTAATTCCGCAACGCACCGTCACTGGGTGGCGGATGTGCATAGACTATGGAAAACTTAATAAAGCCACGAAAAAGGATCATTTTCCTTTGCCTTTTATAGATGAGATGCTTGAGCGGTTAGCAAAACACTCGTTTTTCTGTTTTCTAGATGGATATTCAGGGTATCACCAGATCCCTATCCATCCTGATGATCAAAGCAAAACCACTTTTACATGCCCATATGGAACGTATGCTTATCGTAGAATGTCTTTTGGGTTATGTAATGCACCAGCTTCTTTTCAAAGATGTATGATGTCTATATTTTCTGTTATGATTGAAGAGATTATGGAAGTTTTCATGGATGATTTCTCAGTTTATGGAAAAACTTTTGATAGTTGTCTTGAGAACTTAGATAAGGTTTTGCAAAGATGTGAAGAAAAGCACTTAATCCTTAATTGGGAAAAATGTCATTTTATGGTTAGAGAAGGAATAGTGCTAGGACACCTAGTGTCTGAAAGAGGTATTGAGGTAGATAGAGCTAAAATTGAAGTAATTGAACAACTACCTCCACCTGTGAATATAAAAGGAATTCGAAGTTTTCTTGGCCATGCTGGTTTTTATCGCAGATTTATAAAAGACTTTTCATTTATTGCGAGACCACTTACTCTTTTGCTAGCCAAGGATGCTCCTTTCGAATTTGATGATGCATGTCTAAATTCTTTCAATTTATTAAAGCAAGCACTCATCTCTGCACCAATCATTCAACCCCCTGATTGGTCGTTGCCTTTTGAAATTATGTGTGATGCTAGTGATTATGCTGTGGGGGCAGTTTTGGGACAAACTAAAGATAAAAAGCATCATGCAATTGCTTATGCAAGTAAAACTTTGACAGGAGCTCAACTTAATTATGCAACCACTGAAAAAGAGCTTCTGGCTGTTGTTTTTGCCATTGATAAATTTAGATCTTATTTAGTTAGAGCTAAGATAATTGTTTACACTGATCATGCTGCACTAAAATATTTGCTCACTAAGAAAGATGCGAAACCCCGCTTAATCAGATGGATTTTATTACTCCAAGAATTTGACTTAGAAATAAAAGATAAAAAGGGAGTAGAAAATTCTGTTGCTGATCACTTGTCTAGAATGTACTTTAAGAATTCACAGGAACCCCCCATTAATGACTCACTCCGGGACGACATGCTTTACGGGATTAACAGATCTGACCCCTGGTATGCAGATATTGTTAATTTTATGGTTTCAGGTTATGTACCACCCGGAGCAAATAAGAAGAAGCTTATTCAGGAAAGTCGTTCACATATATGGGATGAGCCATATCTCTTCCGAGTATGCGCTGATGGCCTACTTAGAAGATGTGTGACCACTGAGGAAGGATTGAAGATCATTGACAGATGTCACTCATCACCATACGGAGGTCACTATGGAGCATTCCGTACACATTCAAAGATCTGGCAATGTGGATTCTACTGGCCTACGATGTACGATGACACGAAGCAATATATCAGAAGATGTGGGCCATGTCAAAGGCACGGAAACATAAATACAAGGGATGCCATGCCACTCACCAACAACCTTCAGATTGAACTCTTTGATGTCTGGGGAATAGACTACATGGGTCCATTTCCCCCATCAAAGAAGTGTGAGTTCATCTTGGTGGCGGTTGATTACGTCTCCAAGTGGGTAGAGGCACTACCTTGCAAGCATGCCGACAATATCAGTTCGAAGAGGATGTTTGAGGAGATCATATTTCCAAGATTTGGAGTCCCCAGGATAGTGATAAGTGATGGAGGATCACACTTCATTGACAAGCGCTTCGAGCACTATCTATCAAGACATGGAATCCGTCACAACGTCGCTACTCCCTATCATCCTCAGATAAGTGGCCAAGCAGAGACTTCTAACAAGCAAATCAAGAACATTCTTCAGAAGACGGTGAACGAGATGGGAACGGCATGGAAGGACAAGTTACCCGATGCACTCTGGGCTTACCGGACAGCATACAAGACCCCAATTGGAATGTCTCCATACCAATTGGTATACGGAAAGACCTGTCACCTACCTGTTGAACTTGAGTTCAAGGCACACTGGGCCATAAAAAGATGGAATATGGACCTAGATATCACCGGAAAACATAGAAGAATGCAATTATCGGAGTTAGAAGAATGGCGGGAGAAAGCATATCACAATTCAAAGATCTACAAAGAAAGAGTCAAGAGATGGCATGACAAGAGGATCAAGAAGAAGGAGTTCTCACCCGGAGATAAGGTATTACTTTTTAATTCCAGGGTGAAGCTTTTCGGGCATAGAAAGCTCCGGAGCAAATGGGAAGGACCATTCAAGGTAATTCATTCATCATCCCACGAAGCTATCACACTTCAAAATGACGAAGAAAGCAGAAAACAAGTATGGGGGAGATTCCCTGACATGTCACACACACTTCGATCGCACCACTCCATGAACCAGGTACACACTCTGCACACTTGTATTACACACTTACACACTCACCTTAGTTTGTGCAGAATTTTATCTCTCTAAACATGATAAATTAAAAGGATAAAAATGCTTATAATCATGATCAATCTCACTCTGTGATATTTCCTGGAAACCTGCAATTATTAAAATTATTTCAAAACCCTGTGTTGCTAAAAGTCATTGTGGAATAAGAGATGGTAAGGGTATGAGTACCTTATTCTTAGTATCTTTATTGCTTGGAGAATTTGTTTTAAAAATCTCAAAATTATAGCTACCATCCTCAAGTTTTATATGCCTGCTAAACATGAAAATATTAATTAAAGCTATCTGCTTTGTATTGAGTTTGTTCAAAACAAGTTAGACCCTTGTTGAGAGATTTATCATACTCCTAAGATCAAGACATTTTTATTCAGAAAGATTCACTCTTCCGAAGTATTATTGCGTTAGAGGCATGGGCTATGCAAAATTATGAATATATCGAGGAAATAAAAAGGAGCAAGTGCTCGATAACCTCGTGGAAAAAAATGGACAAGTGTCCGGCAGTAGAATTAGGGGTACCTCGGTATCCACCCAAAATGAAAAAATGAGATATGATAAAAATATGATGGAAAGAAAATGATAGCCCATGGTCCCTCTAATAAGCAATATGCCAGTAAGAGTGACAAGTTTTTAATTTTCAAAATCTTTGATCTAAGAGTATGGCGTTCTTCTCCTCGGATCCGGTTTTGACCATACAATAAATGCAAGGTATGTATGCTTAAAGAATTTTTTTTGCAAAATCAAAACAGCCTCAGAGAGAAATATAAAAGATAATGAGTGACTCTGAGAGCACCTATGAGGATAAAGGTATGCTAAGTTTTTCTTTTCAAAAATATGTAAAAACTCCAAGTGATAGGGATTAAGAAGAAGAAAGGCTCTTTACTCTGACTATATATTTCCCTGACTATAAGTGCACAGTGGATTTTTACAACACCCTGCAGGTATGAAAGAATGTTTCAACCCCAGATGTTTTATTAACCAACCTTTTCTCGAGGACGAGTAAAAGCCTAAGTATGGGGGTGTTTGTTGACGGTTCTTAAGTATCAATTATAACCATCAAATAAATAAAGAAAAGGACCTATATGCAAGCAACACCTAGAATTAGGGTTTGATCTAACAGAATTCCACGAGTTTTGCTGTTTATCTATTTCTGCAGGGGGTTATCAGGAAATACGGAAGAAAGGCCCACATGTCGGATTAATGACGGGATATTAACTGAACACGTAATTATCTTACATCTAGAAGATTCCAGAAGCCACGGGAACGAACGGGAGCCGTAACGGGCCAGGACACAGGGCGCCCGCCCTGCCCCCGGGACCAATCAGGTCGAGTCTCGCGGATTATGCTCCACCGCCTTTGAGGATCAAGGAAAACCATAGGATGAAGGTCGGTTTGATCCGACGTTCCAGATTCATCCAAAAGGGCTATATAAGCAAGGCCCCTGACCCCTGGTGGAGGAGACCCCAATTCATTATTCAGTTGCATATCTCTAGTTAGGGTTTAGAGAGAGAGGTTCCCTCTAGGGTTCCCACCTCTTAGGGCTTAGCATCCAATGTGAAAGTAGAATTAGTTCTACTAGATTGAGAGAGATAGAGTGGAGGTGTAGATCGGAGGAAGCCGGCCTGTCGGTGTCTACTCCGAGGTTGTACCTGCGGGAGCAAGTTCTTCTAACCCGAGGCTTGTTCTCAGGATTCTTCAGTATTTCGACTTCTAAATTCTAGTAAGTTCTTTGTTTTATTGTTCTTTGGTTTATGAGTTTACTTTGATCTCTTCGCGTAGAGTTTAGAGTAATCATCTCTAGCGTAAACGTGGTGTTTAAGCTAGGATACTCATAGATATCCCCTCGTCTAGCCGGACCGTGGTAGTAGCGAGGAACGTGACAATTCCGAGTTACCTTTGTATTCCATATCCCGTTAGCAGGATCGATAGGGTTTATAGGTGCGGGTTGAACATCCTTTGTGGTGTCTAGATTCCGTAAACCTCCCCAATAGAACAGTAGATCATCCTTACCAAGGTTAGAAGAAGAGTGCGGTTGTAGTCTTCTCTATACATCACTCACATCGAATCATAGTGGTTGTAGCCTAAAGGTTAGTAGTAATAGATTTGGTTAGTCAGATGCACTCTTTCTCCTAAAGGTAAAAATATAAATACGATACCCAGGATAACATCTCAGGTGAAGTGCTCACCGATATCCGTGCGCTTGCGGATCCTATTTCCTAATTGCGTTACCAAATATCAACACCGTACTACAAAGAGGGGAATGACGCGGCTATTGAACTCCTAAGTGCCTCTAGGTGTGCATTTCATGTCATATGCATTTGGATAGAACTAATAACGCCTCGAAAAATGATTGTAAAAATGCTAACACACATGCACATGGTATTGGTCACTTGGTGATGTTAGCACGTTTGTGAAGGCGGTGGAGTTTGAGCGGTAGAGAGGGTTTGGGGTTCTCTCTCCCTCCCGCCGAGCTTGCGAGGCGGGATTCAGGCGTTTTCGAGGAATTGAAACGCCTATTTTCTACTACGCCGGAAGTCGAAAATCAAACAGAAATCAAACGGAAGCGAACGGAGGTCACAGTGGTGACCGGACGCTGGACCGGACGCGATCACTGTGTGACCGGACACGTCCGGTCAGTGTCTAGTGTCTGCGCGTGTTTCAGTTGTTTGATCGGACCCGAGGCGCGTCCGGTCACAGTCGACCGGACGCGTCCGGTCGTCCAGGGAGCTTACTGGACTCCGACCGGACGCGGGCACTGTGGCGTCCGGTCAGTTCTTCAGCGCGTCCGGTCACTACTTCGTTGTGCGCAACTCAGTGTTGACCAGCGCGTCTGGTCCGTTATGGGACCGGTGCGTCCGGTCGTGCCCAGCGCGTCCGGTCGTTGCGACCGGCGCGTCCGGTCAGTGCTTCGCGAAACTAGCCGTTACGTGACCGGCGCGTCCGGTCAATTGGACCAGCGCGTCCGGTCAATGCGATTTCAGCTGGATCTCGTTCCTAACGGCTATATTCGAAGGGGTACGTCTATAAATACTCGTTGGCCGGCTCAAGGCTCTCTCTCTTGGACATTTGACATACTTGTGAGCACTTTGAGCTAAGCAACTCCCCTCCCACTCATCTCTCTTGCTTCTTTGCATATTCGAAGTGAGATTGAGTGATCCAAGTGCATTTGCATTGTGAGATAGCATCTAGTTGGCACTTGGTGGTTGATTTGCTGCGGGATTCTTGTTTCTCTTGGTGGTTTCCGCCACCTAGACGGCTTGGAGCAGCTTGGAGGCGTTGGCAAGAGTTGGTGATTGTTCTTGGCCACCTTCGATAATTGTGAGGGGTTTGTGCCTACCTCGGCGAAGCGCCAAAGGCAACATTAGTAAATTGCTCGTGTCATTGCAACCTTTTGCCATTTGGTAGGTTCTTGTGGCGCCTTTTGAGAGGCTCGGTGTGAGACCAATTAGCCACCGAACCACGTGGTGAAGAGGGACACAACGGGGACTAGCGTGCCGGCAAGCACGTGAACCTCGGGATAAATCTTCGTGTCATCACTTTCATATTGTGATTGATTGATCCCGGTGTTCGGTTGTTTTGGTATTCATTGTTGATCATATTGGTTGGCTCAACACTTCGCCCCTCGGTGAAACCCTCCTAACTCAACTCCGCTTTACTTTCTTAGTTATCTTTGCTAGCTAGTTTGCTTTGCTAGAGTAGCTCTTGTGTGTAGCTTGCTAGTTGTAGTTTCCTTCTCAGTTTGACTTGTGCGGTTGAGTGCTAATATACTAGAATTATGAATTGGATAGGTGGCTTGCAAACACCCCTTAGGCTAAGCAAAACCCGCATCTCGCTATTTGTTATATTGATAAACTTGTTTAGCTTGTCTTTGTAGAAATTTTTAAAAGGCTATTCACCCCCCCTCTAGCCATCAAGACCTTTCAGGTTGCCTCCTAAACTCTTGTAGGTTGTTGGTCCAAATAGATCTATGTGGAGAAGCTCTCGCACTATTGATGTAGACATGTAGGCTTTGGTTGGATGAGTTTTACAACTTGCTTGCCGGCTTGACATGCACTACAAAGCTTGTCCTTCTCAAACTTTACATTCTTCAAACCTCTCACCAATTCTTTCTTCAATAGCTTCTTGAGTGTACTCATCCCAACATATGCAAGCCTCCTATGCCAAAGCCACCCAAGTGATGTTTTGGTGAATAAGCATATCTTCAAGTTAGCATCTTCGGAGGTGAAATCCACTAGATATAAGTTGTTGTATCTAAAACCCTTGAATATGACTTGATCATCATCTTTCTTTGACACAACCACTTCCTTCTTGGTGAACAAGCATTGAAAGCCGAGATCACACAATTATTCAACGGATAGCAAGTTGAAGCTCAATGAAGGAACATATAGCACATTTGAAATTGAGTGATCATTTGATATTGCAACTTTGCCGAACCCTTGTACTTTGCCCTTTGAATTGTCACCAAATGTAATCTTTTCTTGACAATCCACTTCTTCATCTAGTGAGGTGAACATACGAGGATCACTGGTCATATGTTGAGTGCAACCACTATCAATAACCTAATGACTTCCACCGATCTTGTAGTTCACCTACACACAAGAAATCAAGCTTGTTGTTTAGGGACCCAAACTTGATGAGGGCCCTTGACTTTCTCAACTAGTGACTTAGCAACCCAAATTTGCTTAGACCTATTTTTGTTGGATAGACCTAAGAACATGACTTTCATCTTTTCACTAGAATCCTTTCTAAGCATGTAGTGAGCATTGAAATCAAAGGGTCTAGCATGCTTAGGCAAGGGTTGTGGTGGTGGAGTTTCACACTTATGAGCAAAGTGACCTTCTTGTCCATACTGAAAGCATCTCTTTGCCTTAGACTTTGACTTGTATTGTTGTTGATGTTGAGCTTGAGCTTTTTTCTCTTGATTTGCCAAGTATCCAGTGCCACTTCTATCCATCTTCATCACGGTGTTCATTAGTAGCTCACTTTGAAGGTATTGGCCTCTTGTGAACTTTGCTCAAACCAGTCTTGAGATGCTCTTTTTCTAACTTTAGTTTCTTGTTTTATTCTCTAAGTTCATCATGAGTTGATAGCCTCTCAAGATTCTTCTCCATCTTGAGCCTCTTGTTCTCTTCTCTAAGCATCTCATTCTCAAGAGCCATGTCATAATCATTGTCATGTGTTTCAACAACAATTGTGCTGGTGGTTGCTAGCTTCTCAAGATTTTCTTAATTTTCTCATTCTCATTCTTGAGTTTGATGTAATCATCATAGTTATCGGACTCAACCACTTTCTTGCCTTTGCTACTAGAACCTTGCTCAATACTCTCAACAATCAAGTCATCACATGATGTGGCTGTATCAATCTTAACAACATTGTTAGTAGCATCATGCGGCTCATTTGATAAAAACTCATGAGAAAAAATAAGATTGTCATGATTAATCTTTAGATTGGTGTACTCATCTTTTAGCAAGTTGTAGCTTGTAGTGAGCTCATTGTGTATCTTCTCAAATTTATCATGTTTTTCTCTAAGCTTCTTTTTAGAGGTTTTGAGCTCCTTGAGTTTAGATGACACAATTTTGTTTTCTTCTCTAAGCTCTTCACTCACTTTTTGGGCAATGTCATATTTTGCCAAAAGTGAATCATTCTCAAGTTCTAGCATCTTATTTTTAGCTCTTGTCTTTCTAATGATTTTAGTGTATTGGTTTAGCAATTTGACAAGATCATCATAAGAAGGTGATTCAAATTCTTCATCACTATCACTACCATTTTCATCATCACTAGCATTGTCATCACCACTACTATCATCATCATTTTGTACTTTTCGTTCACCCTTGGCCATGAGGCATAGGTGTGTAGGGGATGATGGCGACGGTGGTGGTGGAGATAGTGAAGAACCAATCACAAGAGCGGCCACCTTCTCCTTCTCATTATCACTTTCATCGTCGGATGAGCCACTTGATGATTCAATATCCGTGAGCTAATCACCAATAATATAAGCCTTGCCATTCTTCTTCTTCTTGTGAAATTCCTTCTTGCCATCCTTCTTCTTGTATAGCTTGTTCTTCTTCTTCTCATCATCATCATCATCACTTGAGTCATCTTTCTTGCCCTTGTACTTCTTCTTGTACTTGTCTTTCTTGGGTTTGGAGCATTGATGAGCTAGATGACCAAGTTCTCCACAATTGTAGCAAACCATTTTAGAGATGGGCTTCCTCTTACTACTAGTGAAGAATTTCTTTTTCTTACTATCAAACTTGACACCATTCTTGTTGAACTTTTTGAGCATCTTGGCAGTTCTTCTCACCATGAGAGCAAGGCTTGCATCACCGTTCTCATCATCACTTGAGCTATCATGATCAACTTTTGCTTTGCCCCTCTTCTTTTGGCTAGCCTTAAATGCCAAATCTTTCTTGTTGGTGGAAGAAGAGCCATCTTGTGGAGTAATGTGCATATACATCTCATGTGCATTGATCTTCCCTAATATTTGAGTTGGCGTAGCGGTGGAAAGATCACCTTGATAAAGCACCATCACAATATGCCCATACTTTTCATTGGGGAAGACACTCAAGATCTTTCTCACAACATTAGATGGTTGCCTTTGAGTGAGTCCAAGCCCATTGACATCCTCTACAAGAACATTCAAGCGAGAATACATTTTATTAGCACTTTCACTAGGAAGCATTTCAAATGGATTAAGCTTCTTCATCACAAGGTGATAGCATTCCTCACGCTCACTCTTGGTTCCCTCATGGAGTGCACAAATGTCTGACCATAGTGAATGGGCATCTTTGTGGTTCCTGTTGACGGTCACTAACGTTAATTATAAACCGTCAACATAACCTGCATATATATTTAATTCCGTCATCAAACATAGGTATAAGAGTTTAAACTAATGAATTTCACGAGCTTTGGTGAATATTTGTATACAGGAGGATTTATCTAGAAAACAGCCCTAGGACCACTGTCATACACTCCAAACAAGCAAACCGATGACAACATGTGATTCAACCCGTGAAAACTGCGAAAGACAACTCTAGAAGGTTCCAGAAGACACGACGACGAAGCATGGGCCAAAATTCCACCATAGTGGGCTGGCCGGCCCATTAGGGAGGCCACCCGGCCTAGTGAGGGGCCCACTCGCCCTTCGCTACCTCATACTCCTTCCTACGATCTACACAGTTGATTCTAAGGTGGTTTTAGGTCGGTTGATCCAACAGCGGTCGAGGGAGTTGATGTGAATCGATGATGTGGCGATTCCTTGCCCCTTACTCTATCTCCCCTATATATATTAGCCCCTGCCCCCTTTCTGGAGCCATCCCTAAAACCCTAATTCATATCCTCCTCGTTAGGATCAGAGTCAGCTCTCAAGATGTAGAAGTAGAATAGCTCTAGTTGAGAGTTATGGAGAGTTGAGCCATGCTCAGGTTCTGGAGAAATCTTCGGAGGTTGGGTATATCTTTGTATCTCACCTTTGCAAGACTTATGCTTTAATATATTTATCTTCTCTATTTACTTTTATGCCTTATATGTGTATGGTTAGTATAGTTTTATACCTTGGCATGGGATCTTTGCTCGCATCGAGTGCTCTAGTTATAGTACATAATTAGAGTAGTAATTGATAGAATAGATGAGGTGTCTAGACTATAGGTTACCTGAGATTGCACCCAACCCCACGGATAGTTGTGGTAGCCCTAGGTGGTGACAGCCCTGACGGCCGATGTAGTCCACCACGTTGGGTTGGTGTTTGTAGGACCATAGTCGAAGCTTTCTAGTCTGATGAGGACATGACACCAACAGATACGACCATTGATTATAAGGTGCACTCGTTCCTATATTTGCATAGTAATTTTGGGTACAATTCACTTGGTTCCACATGTACATGTCGTTATTTGAATGTAGGTATAAATGTGTCTCAAAGTACAAGTCCATCAAAGTTGAACTTTCGGTTCGTCGGCAGCCCGATAGTGCTTCATTGGGAAGACCAGAACTCATCCATCCGAAGTGCGATTGAGGTCAATGAGCACTTGATGGAAAGATTATTTGATAATCTTTCAAATAGATCTGGTCCCACTTTAATATCACATTGGCAATGCCTCGAAATCATTGAGACATTCTGCCGCTATTTCTGTCGGGTGTTACGGCGTCGTCATGGGCTTGTTATTCACACTTGGGACCCAGACCCAAGTTGGAGCATGCCCCAAGAAGATGGA
This sequence comes from Saccharum hybrid cultivar R570, assembly GCA_038087645.1. Taxonomy (NCBI): domain Eukaryota; kingdom Viridiplantae; phylum Streptophyta; class Magnoliopsida; order Poales; family Poaceae; genus Saccharum; species Saccharum hybrid cultivar. Next base: position 7,036,704 of record JAQSUU010000005.1, on the reverse strand, counting down.
GAACACCTAAGAGATGCCCAAGGACGTCCTCCTCCTTGGCCACCACCTTAATAGGCCAGCAAGGACGTCCAAGCCAAGCCGGAGGCCTAGTCCAATTCGAGTTCGAGTCTGCTTCGGCCTTCTGGACTAGTCTGCAATAAAATGGACACCCAGGACGCATCCAGACTCCGTTTTCGATGATCCATATATGGATGGAAAGCTTATTTGATAAGGAAGCCAACCCAAGTGGTCCCACGTCAAAATCTATTGGGAATCAACGGGAATCGTCGAAACAAGTCACCATCCAGAATCTGTCAGGGCGCTGTGTCGCTGTCTTTTAGGCCGTTTGGGCCTTGTAACGTGTTGGCACTCCCCAGGGACGCGAATAGGGGTCCTTGGACGTCCCTTAGGCTTTATAATCAGTAGTCGTCACCTATGTTAGGGTTTGGGTTTTGCTTAGATTATTCTGTTAATAACAGTTTCGCCGCCGTCGTCGGTTTGTGAGACCCCAACTTTGTGAGATTAATCATTCATCTGCAATTTGGTTGCATTCCTTTGTGTTCTTGCGCGTGTTCTCGATTCGCAGGCAAGGACTTAGCCTTCTTGGCGAGGTTGACCGTGCAACGCCGGTCGATAACCAGAGGAGTTGTGGTGCTGCGATTGCGGGGTTCAGAGCCGAGTTGTTCAGAAGCCGGATCGAATTGTGTCGTGACTCCACCAAATCGAGAGTTATCAGAACCTTTCGGAAGATCGGGAACCCTAGTTCACATCAATTGGTAATCAGAGCTTCAGGTATACCGTCAGGTTCAATTTTATCCTAGTTTAGTTTGATTTCGCTTTCGTCCTAGAGTCCACAGAAAAGCTAAAAAAAATTAGTGTTAGGTTTTTCCCCTATCCCAGAAACCACATTTAGCCTTTTGCATAATTCTTTTCAGATTCCGTCGTGTTGAGTTTGTGTCCTGATCAAGGGCTTGTTGCTGGTTTAGATTGTGTTCTTTTCTAGTTTGTGTTGATCTCTCCACCCACCGCCATCCCGTATCACCATCAGTTTGCATCTTGTGTCCACTGAAACCCGGATTCAAGCAGCTTTCTTAAAACAGTCATAACTTTTGTATCCGAACTCGAAACAAGGCAAATTTTATATCTACGGAGAATGCCAGAAAATTTTAGATCTGTTTCATCCTAGCAAAGCTAGGTTCGTAAAAATTAGATTTGCGAAATTCGATCAGGAAAATCGAGTTTCCAGGCCCACAAGTTTTGATATGCTTTTTAGAGCACAATCCTAATTTTCTATAGGCCACATCTTTTATCCAATTGATCTCAAATTTTTTTGGTGTTTATTGTTGTGTGCTCCTTGCAGAGAAAAAATATCAAAAGAGCAAAAGCAAGGAAAAAAATTTGGACCCAAAAAAAAAGAAAAAAATAGCAAAAGCGAAGAGAAGAGATAAAAAAGGAGCACATAAGGAACACTCGATAGCTCTATTGTTTGTTGTGCCTTTTGCCTTGTCCGTATTTCCATTGCTATCCATCATACTTGTTTCTCTATTTTGTTATCACACATCTGGTATTTGGAACACGTTAGACCAGCAACGAGAGCAAGCATTTGGGACTATAATTCAGCATTACTTTCTGTTTTTGAATTGTGTTCCACTCACATATTTGGCCTGCTTGCCTTAACTCCACATACTTCTTCTGGACAGTATAAGTTTTGACCCCTGTAATCGCAGTGCTACGCCTTCCAGGTATCCTTGATCTTGGTGGTAAGAACCTTGTAAGAGCTTGAGAAGGGGTCTCCTTTTGCTGTGATCTTGAGAGGCACTACTCCACCTATTTAATAGATTATTAGGGATAATTTTCACTGTTTGTTCCTGTTTTGTGTCTACAATGACAGGTTACAACACTCACCGATATGAGACATCAATGATACATAAGCCACGCACTATTGCTGCTACACCTCCTTCCGTAGGTCGTTCTATTCTTTCTTCTCCACCTACTTATGATGGTATTGGTGCTGATGAGTACATTGAGTGGGAAAGTAAAATAGATAATATTTTTGCAAACTGTCATATGTGTGAACGGAGAAAGATTAAGAATGCATTTAGTGTTTTGAGACATTTAGCATCAATTTGGTGGGAGTCTTTAAGTTCTTCAGATAAACCTCATACATGGAACGATATGAAAATTCTTATGAGAGAAACTTTTGTTAATCCATCTCTTGTAATTAATTCATATGATGAGGAACATCAACTAGACCAATCTCCTATTATTCCTCCTGTTGTGCCTAACCTTTTGCAGGACAATGCACAAAAGAGTGGGGATGACATGACAGAAAATGAGGTGCTCCCAGTCTCATGTAAAAATTCAACACGTGATACTTTCACTGACAGTGAGAGCAAAGGTAATGCCAATGATGCTAATCTCACAGAAGATGAGAGTTCTCTTGTTGTAATTAATTTTCCCACCAATGATGCTAATAATTCTATACTAAAACCTTCTATTGATTTACCTTTGTCACATGGCGAATGTTCTACTGATCTTTGTGATAAAGAAAAGTTGTGTGATAGTGATATAATTATTCATGAGCAGCAACCAGTGAATGAGAATGATTCTTTTGTTTTGGAACAAAATACTTATGCTAAAAATAAACAATTGCTTCCAATTGCCACTGAACAAGATGAACTAAAATTGTTGACTTCTTTAAATACTTTGGGATATATTGAGTTTGAAACACTGTGTGCTCTGAGTAGTTTGGAGGAGAAATTTTTATGTGTTGAATTACCATGGTTGTCTACATGTATATATCAATTTATTGGCAAATATAATTATAAAGGAGAATACATGGTACACCGAGTTTATATTTGTTCAAATCTGAAATCTCCTTTTTATGTGCATCAATATGACCAATCAAAGGGTTGCATTAGATATAATCATGTCATGTCAAGATCCCCAAGTTTTGTTATAAAGCAACAGGTTAAATTTCAAAAAGAGAAGCAATATTGGCTACAACCTACAATCTGTCCTCCAACTAAGCTCAAACCGAGGACGGTTTGTTGTCAAGAAGGGGAGGATGATGAGGACATGACACCAACAGATACGACCATTGATTATAAGGTGCACTCATTCCTATATTTGCATAGTAATTTTGGGTACAATTCACTTGGTTCCACATGTACATGTCGTTATTTGAATGTAGGTACAAATGTGTCTCAAAGTACAAGTCCATCAAAGTTGAACTTTCGGTTCGTCGGCAGCCCGATAGTGCTTCATTGGGAAGACCAGAACTCATCCATCCGAAGTGCGATTGAGGTCAATGAGCACTTGATGGAAAGCTTATTTGATAATCTTTCAAATAGATCTGGTCCCACTTTAATATCACATTGGCAATGCCTCGAAATCATTGAGACATTCTGCCGCTATTTCTGTCGGGTGTTACGGCGTCGTCATGGGCTTGTTATTCACACTTGGGACCCAGACCCAAGTTGGAGCACGCCCCAAGAAGATGGAGAACACCTAAGAGATGCCCAAGGACGTCCTCCTCCTTGGCCACCACCTTAATAGGCCAGCAAGGACGTCCAAGCCAAGCCGGAGGCCTAGTCCAATTCGAGTTCGAGTCTGCTTCGGCCTTCTGGACCAGTCTGCAATAAAATGGACACCCAGGACGCATCCGGACTCCGTTTTCGATGATCCATATATGGATGGAAAGCTTATTTAATAAGGAAGCCAACCCAAGTGGTCCCACGTCAAAATCTATTGGGAATCAACGGAAATCGTCGAAACAAGTCACCGTCCAGAATCTGTCAGGGCGCTGTGTCGCCGTCTTTTAGGCCGTTTGGGCCTTGTAACGTGTTGGCACTCCCCAGGGACGCGAATAGGGGTCCTTGGACGTCCCTTAGGCTTTATAATCAGGAGTCGTCACCTATGTTAGGGTTTGGGTTTTGCTTAGATTATTCTGTTAATAACAGTTTCGCCGCCGTCGTCGGTTTGTGAGACCCCAACTTTGTGAGATTAATCATTCATCTACAATTTGGTTGCATTCCTTTGTGTTCTTGCGCGTGTTCTCGATTCGCAGGCAAGGACTTAGCCTTCTTGGCGAGGTCGACCGTGCAACGCCGGTCGATAACCAGAGGAGTTGTGGTGCTGCGATTGCGGGGTTCAGAGCCGAGTTGTTCAGAAGCCGGATCGAATTGTGTCGTGACTCCACCAAATCGAGAGTTATCAGAACCTTTCGGAAGATCGGGAACCCTAGTTCACATCATAGTCCCTTTCTTATCCCTTTCTATGACTAGTGTTCTGATGTCCCAAAGTGTTATTGTGATATCGCTATATCTACCCATGCTTTAGTTATACTCTCTGGTCTAATCTAGAATAGAACCAATGTAATAGAGAAGTATGTAGGAACCTTGAAATCAATCGTTGTCCTCTCAATTTAGCTAGCCTGCTCATTTATATACCATGGAATTCTCTTATGTGTGTGTGTGTTATTATTCATAACTCTTATCATTACCAACACTTACCCCCACTTCAGTCTAGTTGGTATACTAGTTAGTAGATACATGATGGTGAGTTATCAACTTCTTTAACCATTGTTTCCCTGTGGATAAATATGATACCTTGGAATACTCCTGGGTTAAAGCTCCAATGAAATTCATGCGCTTGCGGATTTATCTGTATACGTTTAAAAATACTAGTTGTTCCGCGCACAGTTAAAGACATCCTTGCAAAGGCCTCTAAAAAGGATATTTCTAGCCTTTGCATTTCACTTCTCATAGTAAACCTCATCACCTTGAAGGTTGGCGGGATCCTTAGGTTTTGGGAATCCTTATGAGGCGGCTCTAAGCACTCCAACATCTAAAGCCTCTAGGTACGCCTCCATGTGAATTTTCCAATAAGGAAAATCATCTCCCTAAAAGACGGGAGGGGGTCCGTCCCCGTGGGACATCTTGCTCTAGGCGGTTCAGCCAAATTTAAGAAGCACGAGGCTCTAATACCAATTGAAAGGATCAAGATGCCCAAGAGGGGGGGGGTGAATTAGGCTAATTCTAAATTTCTTGCAATAATTAAGCCCTATACTTAGCCCATTTCACCCCCTTGTACTTAAAAGTGTTTCTATTGTTCTACCTCATAAAAGTTTTGCACTCTAGGTTCTAATCATTATCGACGAAACCTGGTCGGCAGTCTACCGAGGGGTATGCCCAAGGTAGTGATTTATCAGTAGACAGGTGTGCAAGCTACGAACTAGATGGTGATGTAAGACACAACAAGGTTTTTATCCAGGTTCGGCCGCCGTGAGGGCGTAATACCTACGTCCTGCGTCTGATTTGTATTGCTGTGTATGATGAGATGTCTCTTGAGGGGGTCCCCTGCCCACCTTATATAGTCCGGGGGGCAGGGTTACAAATCTGGAAACTAATCCTGCTCGGTTACAATTGCCATAGCTGGCCAGATAAGGATTCCTATTCTAACCGACCAGAATCTTGCTTGATCTCCAAGTTTGCTTTCCTTCCTTGCGTGGGACACCGAGCAGATCGACTGGACCACGTGTGAACTTCTGGTGGGCCGGGCCCTCTGGTCTGGGCCAGCCCAAGTCTAGCCGTAAGGGTATAGGGGTTAATACCCCCATAGCTAGTCCTTGAGCACTATGCATTGTGAAGCGACACGCCATCTTGACCTTCTGCGAACAGTAAGGCTTGAGTCCTTAACGTCTCTGACCAGTCAGAACACCATCTGAACAACTATTACAGGCTTCCGACCAGCTTACAATATAGCCAACCACTGTTGTTGGCAAAGAAGTAGGTTGTCCGAAGAATGTATAGTGCTCAGAGAAAAAAGAAAAAGATTTCCTTCTAGGTGAAGTGTGCCCACTTGTATTTCTGAAAAGAAATGTAAGCAAGGTAAACAAATCATAGGGGTCAAAAAATAAACACATTCACCTCTAGGTGAAGTGTGCCCACTTAGTCCCCAAGCCTGGTAGTAGGTGACGTAGGCACGTGGTGCCAGGGTCTAAAATGAAACTCCATGGAAACTTGATACTGAGATGCACCGACAGGTGCATCGTACCGATGTAGTCCCCGAGCTAGCTGGAAGACGAAGTATGAGCCTTGTAGCAAGGTCTAAAATGTAATGATCTCTCAACTGTATGTGAGTCCAATTTCACATGTAGCCGAGGAAATCAGGCATCGAGCTATGGTCAGAGAGTGGCCGAAACAGTCCCCGAGCACAGCGTGAGGTATGGTTGATGAGTTCCCGATCAGCATGAGACGTGGTCGACGAGTCTCCAAGCAGCGGTAGACGTGGTCAACGAGTCCCTGAGCCGTGGTCAGAGAGTGGTCGAAGCAGTCCCTGAGCACGTCATGAGGTACGGATGACGAGTCCCCGAGCAGGAGACGCGTTCGGCAAGCCCCCAAGCCTGCTCAGAGAGTATAACGCACTCGATGGTCTGTGCGTGAGTAAACTAGTCCCCGAGTACCTCTTATTTTATTCCCATCTGATACAGAGTATTCAATTAATATTTTTGCTTCCTGCTTTGCTCTGACATGTTGTCACAAAAAGTTGACTGATGTGACGTTATTAGCATGCTCATCTGCTGTGTCAGTGTCACAATGGGCCATCCGTCAGGCGTAGCATGCTAGTGTGGGCCCGCCCGCAGAGGAAATGAGGGGCGCATTTACTAGCGCAGTAACCAGGAAAAAAAGGAGAAACCGAAGGGATCGTGCCACGTTTATTGCACACGTATCCCAAGAATCTCAGGGAGATGGAACTACACAGTCAATGAGATAAATAGCCGAATCGCGGCTACTCCCATGTGCGCCCAACAGTCGCATTTGCCATCCAACCGCCTACATCCGCAGCCCCTTGCCCTAGTTCTACTCCGCCGCCACCATTGGCACACCTCACCGCAATTAGGAGCGACGCGCTCTCTGTACACCATCAAAGCCAGAGCAAAGAGGTGAGAGAGGTAGAAGATGGCCAAGACGGAGGCGATGAAAAGAGCCGAAATGATGAGGAAGGAATGGTGGAAGTCGAAATCCTCCGAATCGACCATCAATGACCTCGTCGAATTGGGCGTGCTTCACAACCGGGAGCTGGCAAGATGGCGGCCAGCAGATGGCGACAGCTACCCCAATCCCCAGCCTGGTGAGATAGTCGTCTTCGAAGATTTTTTCAAGCGGGGTTTTGGGGTTCCGGTCCATCCATTTCTAAAAGGTCTCTGCCTGTATTACGAGATTGGAATCTGCAATCTGCATCCCAACTCGATCTTCCTTGTTTCTATTTTCATCCATCTTTGTGAGGCATATGGGGGAATCCAACCCCATTTCGACCTCTTTAGATATCTGTTCTGCTTGAGGAAGAAAGGGTCTCAAGGCGGCTCCAAAATCGCGGGCGGAGTGTACCTGACGCTCCGGGACGGAATGAAACAAGAGTACCTCAACTATCCTTGGAACACATCTCTCACCGATTGGTACAAGAAATGGTTCTACATCCGCGAAGAGCCCGACAGCAGCACACTATGCGACGTCGGGTACATTCCAGAGAAGAGGGTGGCCTGGAACGAGCGACCAGAGCTGACTGGCCAAGTGGAGGAGCTGATGACGCTGCTCCCGTGGAATCGGCTAGACGGAGTGGCTGTAGCTTGGAATTTCCTTAGCCGTCGGGTGCAGCCATGCTAGAGGAGGGTACACGTCAGGTACGAGTACCAAGGCTCAGCTGACCAGACGAGGATGCGGTCGGAGGAGATAGACCACGATGAAGTCGTACGCTGGATTGGGGAGTTATTCAATCTACCGGACCAGAGCTACTCCCGCCCGAGCAAGATCCAGCGAGCATATAAGCTTATCCGACCAACCCCAAAGGTAAACAATCCACCTTTTTTGCAACGAGGAAGAAAAAATTATGTCGACCACCTTAAAGTAAAAAATGCCTAATTGCTCTTGTCTTTGCATGCATAACAGGTGCACGGCGTGGAGAGGCACAACCTTTACGTGTCGTTGGCACCTGGAGTGGAGCAACCGCAGAGCGTGGAGCCTCCCCCACTGAATGTGCATCGGTGCTACATGGACATCGAGGACGACCACGAAGCCGGGGCCCAAGTAGATGCCGAGAAAAGGCCAGCCGCCGCCGGCCAGTCGAAGAAGAGGGCCGGAAGTCCTCAGGCAGACAAGGCCCCAGAAGACTCGACCAGGAAGCACCGTTGCATGGTGCGAGACTGGTCGGAGGACGAGGAGGACGAGGACACAAGTGACTACATGATCAACCCTCGGAAGAGGAGGAGTGAGCAGACAACATAGGGGGGATCGACCCCACCGGCAAAGGGGCCGCAGGAGGGCCAGACACCGCCAGCTGGCCCAACACCTGACGTGAGGACAGCGGAAAAGCAAGCCAGGCTGCCACCATAGGATGGAGGCCAGGGTTCCTCCGCCCAGCACACAAGCCAGGGGAAGCCACGTCATCGTGCCTTCAAAACCATCCATCGGAGCTCGGATCTATAAGTTCCTGAAAACTCATTCAAAAGTGCATCGATAGTGTTAGCGAGCGTACAAGTAGTAAAGGTAACTATTCTGATGTCCCATCCTAGCTCGGCATCAATAGAGAGGCCCGAGCAGCTAGAAGCTGCTGGGGCAACCGCGTCGACCACCAGCAAGGCGCTGGAGCAGGTGGCGCCTGAGCAAAGCCTTCCGGGCACCATCGGGGCAACCGCGTCGACCACCAGCGAGGCGTCAAAGTAGGTGGTGCCCGAGCAAAGCCTTCCGGAGACACCGATTGAAAAGCAAGTCCCCAAGACCAATCAGAGCATGCCTGAGCAGACCACAGCCCCCACGTGGTCGACGCAAGGTGGTCTGCCTGACGCCGCAGCTAGGGGGAAATCAGTGGCAACGTCGTCACTGGCCGGGCTACGCCGAGAGCGAAAACAAACCAGTGCCGAGCAGGTGGCAGAGTCCGACGACGACGTCATCGAGGAAATCCAAGGGCACCCACAAGATGGGCGACAACACATATACGTCTGCCGTGAACGTGGAGACCACTATGTCTGCCACGAAGAGATCTCCATCGACGAGGAGACGAACAGAGTGGAGCGGGCAGCAAGACGACTCATTGGAGAAGTACAGGTAGGTGTACTATGTAAGTACTGTTATAGATCTGGTCAAATCTGTATTCTTGCTTATATGGTACTGTATTTGGCTTGCAGGGCCTCGTGAAGACTGCCAAGTACCGTAAACGGTGCTTTGACCAGATTCAAGGCATCTCCGAAAACAATAAGGAGCTGACAGCCGAAGTGGATCGGCTGCGCAAGCTGCTCGAGACGGCTGAAAAGGACCGAGCAGAAGCTGAGTCACAAAGACTCAATGTTGTTCTCCAGCTTGGCCAGAAAGAGCGGGAAAGAACAGGTAACTTATCTTAGCCGTGCGCCCACAAACACTAGAAAATACTATTGGTATGTACTTATGTGTTTTCCGGAGCTGGTTGTAGACCTGGCGGAGGAAGTCACCAGGCTTCAAGAGACAAACACGCGCCTAGTCTAGGAGAGTGCCCGATTATCTGCGGAGAATGCTCAGCTAGTAGAGGACCATGCACAGCTCTGAGACCAGTCAATGAAAATGACCGAGGAGGTGAAAACCAAAAACCAAGAGATAACCAGTAAGTGGCCGCTGTCCTGTTCTTGGTTTGACGAGTCAAATTATGTCCCTTGGCATCATTTTGATCAGAATGCCCTTGCGCAGCATTGAAGGTCAATGCCAAGAAACACATTGTGGAGCTGCAAAAAGATCGCGACCTCTAGAAAGATCGCTGCACGCAGATGGTGCGTGGGATCGGGCCAGTGCTCAACTTGCTCGATCCAGTACTGCCATCAGAAGAGCCTCAGGTACAACACCGAGGAATGATAGACAAGTGTCAACTTGCCTGGGATTGGCTGTAGCAGTTCGTGAAGGAGGCTAGGGAATTTGCGGGGGGCCATGTGCTAAGCATGGTGGGCGCGCATTATCCCCTGATCGACTTCACGCGCTTCGCCAAAGGCTACCCCAAGGAAGTTGGTGTACAGGAAGCGGGAGCGCTGCGGGAACAACTGACGGAGCTGGTGACCACGATTATTGGTGATATAAATCTGTGCGGAACAGCAACGCCACCGTCGCATAGGATGCCGACAAAATCTGCTCTGGGGTCTTCGAGCCGACCACCTGGGACTGCGGTCTCGACCAGCCAGTCCTAGGCCGGGCAGTCTACAAGTAAGGAGCAGCCAGAGCCTGCGGTCACGACCAACCAGACTCCTGCAGCTCAAGCTCGACTAGCGGAGGCAACGCCATAGCCAGAAATAGGTGGTAGCGAAATCCAGCCCGATCACCGATCGTCAAGTGGCTGGTTACATGTAGCTGTAGAGCAGGCAATAGCTTTAGTTTATTATAAACTCGTGCCTCGTCAGGCAGGCTTGTAATAAAGTACTATTGCAGCAATGTAAGCTTGTGTTGTTTTTGTGGAAAAAACGTATTAAGCTTGTATATTGTTATTTTGATAACTAAGTTAGAATGTATAAGTGTTCTAGTTTAGTGGTATCAGTTGGTAGGCGCGTCATCCTGTAGAATCCGCACAGCCCCAGTCGGATCTGTGGTCCGAGTGCGAGGCGCAGAGCCTGTTCGCACGTAAGAGGGCATAGGTCTGACCAGGGAGCACCCGCCGACCACCCAGAGCGTAGAGAGCATGTCCCGTGCACGCATAGGGAGAAGCCGGAGACAGGGCTGGCTCCGAGGACTCGAGAAAGCATGGTGGGTCTATCAACTGGTCTTTGATAAAAGTATTCGAAAGAAAGGAGACTCCAGATAAACACGTTAGAGTGATCAAAAGAGAAAAATATATGCTTCATTGAAACAATCAAAATACAAGAAAGTTACATATCTTTATTGATGCGTTCTAGGGGTAGAAACACCTGAGCTTGTCAATATGCCAGGAGTTGGGTACCTCAGTACCATCTAGGTGAGCCAACCTGTATGAAGTAGGCCGAGTGACTTCGATGACTTCGAATGGTCCTTCCCAAGGAGATGAAAGTTTGTGCATGCCATCTTGGTTTGTTTTCCACTTCAAGACCAGGTCCCCGACCACAAAGAATTGCTCTTGGACATTCCTATTATAGTATTTGCGTAGTACAGCTAGGTACTTGGCTGTACACACACAAGAGTCAAGCCATCGTTCTTCAGAGCAGTTGACTTCGAGTTCACATGCTTTCTCAGACCTGTCTGCATCAAAGTTCTCAACACGCGGTGATCTAAAAGTGATATCTGTAGGGAGTACTGCTTTGGCGCCGTAGACCATGAAGTATGGGGAGGCGCCAGTGTTGCGACTGGGCTGGGTTCGCAGTCCCCAAACCACAGCCGGCAATTCTTTAAGCCATCTTCCAGGAGCTTTATCATTTTCCCTGTACAACCTGTTCTTCAACGCGTCGAGGATCATGCCATTGGCCCTTTCGACCTGCCCATTAGCTCTGGGATGTGCTACTGACACGTATTTCACAACTATGCTCCTTTCATCGTAGAAGTCCTAGAATGCACTGCCAGTGAACTGAGTCCCTAGGTCTGTAATTATGCTATTGGGGGGGCCAAAATGGTGTATAATCTGATCAAGGAACTCAACCGCCTTCTCTGATGATGCCTTGGTTAAAGGCATGTACTCTATCCATTTAGAAAACTTGTCAATCAACACGAAGACACATCTGAAGTTGCCAGGGGCTGGCTTAAAAGGACCGATCATATCCAGTCCCCAACATGCAAAGGGCCAGGAGGCTGGTATGGTCTAGATCTCATGTGCTGGTACGTGTATTCGTTTGGTGAAAAACTGACATCCGTCGCAGCGCCGGATGAGCTTCTCTGCATCAGCCACGGCAGACGGCCAGTAGAAACCTGCTCGAAAGGCTTTGCCGACCAGGGTCCTGGGGGCAGCGTGATTGCTGCAAGTACCACTGTGAATTTCATGGAGCAGTTGAGTACCTACTTCGCGAGTGATACACTTCATCAAAACTTCATCCTTTGTGTTTTTGCGCATCAGGACACCGTTGACCAGTATGTACTGTTTACTGTGGCGCATGAGCCGCTCGTTCTCTGTTCGATCAGTATATTCGGTCCCATCCTATAAAAACATGATAAAAGGTACTCTCCAATCTTCAGTGTTAGTGGTCGGAGGTACTACAGGTGTGGTCAGAAAGGATTCCGTAATACTCGGAGGGGGAACCGCAGCCACCAGAGGCTGGTCTGGAGGCTTCTCGACCACCTGATCTGCTTCTTCCTTGATGGACGGTTTAACAAGGTCTTGGACGAACACACCATGTGGGACTTGAGCTCGGGATGACCCCAACTTAGACAACTCGTCAGCTGCTTGATTTTTTCCCGGACCACATGGGTGTACTCGATGCCGTAGAATTTGCCTTTCAACTTTCGAATTTCTTTGCAATAGGCGTCCATCTTGTCACTAGTCATGTCCCAATCTTTGTTAAGCTGGTTAATGACTAGGGCCAAATCACTATAAATGTAGAGACGTTTTACACCGAGTTCGACCGCAATCCGCATGCCGTGGAGACAGGCCTCGTATTCTGCAACATTGTTAGATGCAGGAAAATAGATCCTGAGGACATAGCGGAGCTATTCGTTGGTTGGTGAAATGAAGAGCACACCTGCTCCTGCTCCATCGATGTTCAAGGAGCCATCGAAATACATCTTCCAATATTCGACTGGCCCCTGATCGGGAGGTGCGCTGAGGTCTGTCCATTCGGTGATAAAGTCGACCAGTGCCTGGGACTTAATAGTTGTACGACTCTGGAACTCCAAGGAGTATGGGCATAATTCCATCGCCCAGTTGACAATGTGTCTGTTAGCGTCCTTATTCCGGATGATGTCTCCAAGTGGAAAACTGGTCTTGACCACCACCCGATATCCGTCGAAGTAATGTTTCAACTTTCAGGATGTAATTAGGATGGCATAGATTAGTTTCTGAATTTGAGGGTACCTGGCTTTGGACTCATTGAGCACCTCGCTAATGAAATAAAAAGGGCGCTGGACTTTGTACACGTGGCCGGGTTCCTCACGCTCGACTACGATAACTGTAGAGACCACGCGGTCGGTGGCCGCAATGTAGAGAAGAAGAACGTCATGTTTCTGAGGGGCTGTAAGGATCGGAGGAGAGGTTAAGAATTCCTTGAGCTGCGTGAAGGCAGCATCAGCCTCCCTAGACCATATGAACTTCTCTGAAGCCTTAAGTAACTTGAAGAAAGGCAAACCCTTTTCACCTAGTCGTGAGATGAAGCGGCTAAGGGCGGCCATACATCCGGTGAGCTTCTAGATATCCTTGACGTTTCTGGGAGGCTGCATATCCAAAACGGCTTTTACCTTTGTCAGATTGGGGCATATGCCATTGTGACTAACGACGTTGCCTAGTAATATACTAGATGGGACTCCAAAGATACACTTCTTTGGATTAAGCTTCCATTGGTATTTGCTGAGGGCCGTGAAGGTACGCTGGAGATTGTTGACCAGGGTATGAGTTTCCCTGGTTTTCATGACCACGTCATCGACATAGGCTTCGACTAGATCATCCTTGATTTCATCAACAAGGCATTGCTGGATAGCGCGCTGGTATGTGGCCCCCACGTTCTTAAGTCCAAATGACATAGTCGTGTAACAGTAGGCGCCGAACGGCGTAATGAAGGACGTCTTGATCTGATCATCCTTTTTGAGAGCGATCTGGTGATAACCAGAGTAGCAATCAAGAAAAGAAAGGAGCTCGCAGTCGGCTGTGGAATCAATGACTTCGTCTATGCGAGGTAAGCCGAAGGGGTCTTTAGGGCAGTGTTTGTTAAGATCGGTATAATCAACGCACATTCTCCATTCATTATTCTTTTTGCGTACAAGTACCGGGTTGGCTAACCAATCCGGATGATACACTTCTTTGATAAATCCAGCTGCTAAAAGCTGGGTCACTTCTGCCCTAATAGCCTTCTTTTTGTCACGAGCGAACCGTCGTAGCTTTTGCTTGATAGGTCTTGTGGTCTTCGAGACGTTCAAGGAGTGCTCGATCAGGTGCCGAGGAACGCCGGGCTTGTCAGCGGGTTTCCACGCGAACACGCTGACGTTGTCCCTCAGGAACCTGACGAGCGCGTCTTCCTATTTAGGATCCAGGTTGGCCCCAATGAGGGTCGTCTTGCTGGGGTCATCATCGACCAGCTGGATCTCCTTGTGCTCATTGGACTTGATGTGCTTCTGAGGTACTTGGCGCTCTAGGATCTCCAGCTTGCCGACGGGAATCTTGGAGGCGTCGACCAGGGTTTGCTCCATGCGGATTGAGAGGTCGGTGGCCTCTGCTACCTTAAAGCTTTCCTCTTCACAGGTATAGGCAGTGTAAACATTGCCTCTGAGAGTAAGAACACCCTGCTCGGTAGGCATTTTGAGCACCAAGTAAGAGTAGTGCGGCACGACCATGAACTTGGTAAGCGCTGGTCGACCAAGGATGGCGTGGTAAGTACCCTCAAAATCCGTGACCACGAAGTTGACGTAGTCGGTGCGGAAGTGGTTGGGAGTGCCGAATTGTACAGGGAGCGTGATCTGCCCGAGAGGTATAGAGCTCTGTCCGGGAAGGACGCCCCAAAACTATGCGTCGTAAGGTTTGAGGTCAGCCTCAGTTAGTTTAAGGGTAGGCAAATTGCTATGAAACAGGATGTCGATGGAGCCGCCACCGTCGACGAGCACCCTCTTGAACCGGACACTGTTGATGCAGGGGTCGAGGATGAGGAGGAAACGACCAGGTTCCAGAATTGCCGCCCACCGGTCCGCTCGGCTGACGGAGATTTCGTGGTGGGACCAGGCCGGGAGTCTGGGATAAGAGATGAGATCATCGGTATTGACGACGCTCAAACAAGCACGCTTCAATAGCTTGCGCTCGCGCTTGGACTCTAAGGACACCTTGCCGCCAAAGATGGAGTGGACAGTTTTGGTGGGATTGACATATTGGTGACGAGGATTTCTATCCTGTGCGTCATCATCATCGTCGTCACCGTCACACCGCGGTCTATCATCAATTGCTTTTGGAGCATCGTCGTTAGTAAGTTGTTTGGCGTAGATGTTCCTGAGAAAACGACAGTTCTCCATGGTGTGATTGGCCTTGGGATGGATCTGGCAGTGACCCTTCAGGGCCTTATTGTAGTCCTCCTGATAGTCCCGGTGACCACTTGGCTTCTTAACCGCGTTAACTTCGTGACCGTCCTCACAAGGACGCTTGCCTCTGAAGGTGTTGCGGTGGTCATGCCGCCGATCACGGTTGTCTAGGAAGTTGCGGTTGTTGTTGCGCCGATCACGATCGTTTCGACCACGGTCGTTGCAATTGTCATCACGGCGCAGTGGCTGTTCGTGGCGTAATGACCCACCCACGTCGTCCTTAATAATCTTCTCAGCGTCATCGGCATCCGCGTAGTTCTTGGCGGTAGCGAGCAACTCGGAGACCGTGGTCGGCCGTTTCTGAAGCAGCTTACTTCTAAGGGCATTATAATGGCGGAGGCCTTTGATGAAGGCCGAGACTGCCTCGTCATGAGAGATCTTGGGGATCTTGAGACGCATATCCGAGAAACATCAGATGTAATCGCACAGTGGTTCACCCGCTCGATCACGTATGCGCTCGAGGTCGTACTTGTTGCCCGGCTGATCACACATGGCGATAAAATTGTTGATGAAGGCCTGCTTGAGTTGCGCCCAGCTATCAAATTGGTTCTCTGGTAGACTCAAGAGCCACTGGTGACCTGCTTGATCAAGGACAACTGGAAGATAATTAGCCATTACATGTTCATCGCCTACGGCGGATCAGACGGTGATCTCGTAGAGCGTGATCTAGCTTTCGGGGTTCTCCTTGCCGTCGTACTTCCTAAGCTTTTCGAGCTTGAAGTTTCGCTGCCATATGACTTGTCGGAGATGAGGAGTGAACTGTTTGAGGCCCGGGGGGCCATGTTTGGTATCGTACTAGATACGGCGCACGTTCTCGTGGGCCTGACGGTCATTAGCATGACTAGTGATATGGTTGTGAACGTCACGAGGAGGAAGACGTTGACGAAGATCATGAGGAGGGTTCTGGTAGACCTCCTATTCTCAATTGTCGCATCGATTGCGGTTATTGTCATGATGACCTCGACCACCATCTTGTCCGCCGTCGTCGCCGCCGCCACCACCATGTGGAGGATTGGGTGGAAGCGGATCGTCACGATGTTGGCGACTTGGATGTTCTGAAGCGCGGGATCGACGGCTCCGACTAGACGTGACGGATGTGCTTGTGGCAGCTCGAGCTCACTAGGCTAGCTCGACGGTTTGGCCCATGGCAGCGGTCAGATATGCTTTGATGTCCTCGCGGACCGCGTGGTTTTCTGGCGTGTCTGGTAATCGGTCCAGATTGGCCATGGCCACTGCCACGTTGGTGCTTGGGGTCCTAAAAACTTGCCGATCACCCACTCTGTCAAAGGCGTCGGCTAGATCTCGAGGTCGGGGTCCCCTACGATGTGCTTCTTCTTCTTCAGCCTCCTGATGACGGCGTTCGGCGCGATCGGTGTTACACTGTTCGTGAAGCTGCCGCTGCTCGTCAGTTTCTCCCGCGACTGGCGGCTCATCATTGCTGACGTTGAGCACCATGTCGCCACGCCTGGGTGGAAATCTTGGGATCGAAGAGAAACCCGGAGGGTGTGGTAGTGGATCCAGATCGTATTCATCATGGTCGAGGTGTTCAGCCTCAGTACGGATAGAGCGTGTAGACCCAGTGCTGGAGCAGCCTTCTTCGGGCAGTGTATGAACCGAGCCTTCATTATGTTCTCAGATATCGACCATGTTGATAGCATTGCCCGGTGGTGGTCGAGGTATATCCAGGAAGTATAGATCTGAAGCATGGTCACGCTTCATGGGATCCACGAACAGATGAGGTGTACGATAGGCGTACTCGGAAGCAGCATTTTTTAGGCCGTATGGGAGGGCCTGGCGATCCTCCGTCAAGACTTGGTACTCAGAGGGCCTAAAGCCGGGCGTAGGAACCGGACAAAAGCGTACCGTGCGTCCTTGGGGAGTAGCGGTGACCACTAGATCTGTATCGAACCACGTCGGGCGGCGAGTCTGAACTGGTCGGGTAGATCTGTTGCGGTGAAGCTGCACCTGCTCGGTAGATTGATTTTGAATGGAATCTACCAAAGTCAGGGTTTCAGAAAGCTTGAGGCCAACCTGGTCGATAGCCTCGGTTAGGTCGGTGTTGTCGATCGTCCTTCCTTTGTAGCAAGGGAGTGGTCGACGAGTTATCAGCGTGGCCGGAGCCGTTGCTAGGGTGGTTAGAGCCGTAGCCATCGTGGTCGGAGCCATAGCCGATGAAGACGTGGTCGACGCAGATCGGATCTGCGCCTCCTCCGTGGCAGCGGCGATGAAGCTGTTGATGCCGGTGGTCCAAGTGATCTGGTCGACGGTGAACGAGAGACCGTCCACCACAGCCACGGAGTCGGGGATGATGACCATCTTGCTCACCTGGGAAGCTGTACGCACACCCCCTACCTAGCGCGCCACTATCGACGAAACCTAGTTGGCAGTCTACCGAGGGGTATGCCCAAGATAGTGATTTATCGGTAGACAGGTGCGCAAGCTACAAACTAGATGGTGACGCAAGACACAACAAGGTTTTTATCTAGGTTCGGCCGCCGTGAGGGCGTAATACCTACGTCCTGCGTCTGATTTATATTGCTGTGTATGATGAGATGTCTCTTGAGGGGGTCCCCTGCCCACCTTATATACTCCGGGGGGCAGGGTTACAAATCTGGAAACTAATCCTGCTCGGTTACAATTGCCATAGCTGGCCAGATAAGGATTCCTATTCTAACCGACCAGGATCTTGCTTGATCTCCAAGTTTGCTTTCCTTCCTTGCATGGGACGCCGAGCAGATCGACTGGACCACGCGTGATCTTCTGGTGGGCCGGGCCCTCTGGTCTGGGCCAGCCCAAGTCTAGCCATAAGGGTATAGGGGTTAATACCCCCACAATCATACTCTAGCATGGCAATTCTAAAAATGTAAAGACATTAATTGAATTGCTCAAAAGTACTCAAAATAAAGAAAGGGAGATGAACATGGTGATGTTTTTCTGAGATATCGGAGAGTTGCCACTCCCTACTAGTCCTCGTTGGAGCACTGGCACAAGGGTGTAGCTCCCCCTTTATCCGTGCAAGGATCAAGTGCTCTCTATGGGCTGATTCTTTGGCGTATGTCACGGTGAATCATCTACAACCGCTAACAAGACGACATGGGTCATCCACAAGCTCCGCCGGATGATCACCAAGCTTCCAATCACCACCGAGCCGTCTAGGTGATCGCAATCACCAAGAGTCAAATCAGGATCAAGATCAAGTCAAGTGCATGGCCATGGCATGAACAACTTGAAGATCGTCGGGTTGAGGACAAAGTGGGCACGCATTGACATCAGGAGGTTTGGCAATTTTGACCTTAAAATCTTGGGACAGAAGGATTTTTTGATTTCAGCCTCAAAACTATGGATAGTGAGTCTGAGGACACGTGGCACCATCACAAAGGTTGCGTCCAGGTGAAGCAAAATTATGAAGGTGTTGATTCTGTCTAATGGACAAAGAAAAATCTAGATCATTTGGCCTTCAGGGGCATGTATCTACTATTGGTGCTAGGGGTGTGTTAGTATTTTGTCGTGACCTATATATGGGATGTGACTAATTGGAGGAACATCTCTTGCAATCCTAATTTGATTTTCCATTAGGTTAGCCAAGTGTTCAAGACAAGGGAGGCTATGTTAGAGAGAGTTGAGTTCCTCTTGCGGTAGCTTTTTAATTTCTAGTGGGAGGATGAAGGGAAGAGGCTAAACATGGTTTGTATAGGTAAATTCCTCGTGATTCAATTGAAGTTTGTTTGATTTTGTGCTCCCATATCTCTTTTGGTGCTCCCTCTCGAGTACAAGATTTCTCTTTTTCAAGAATTTTGGACCACTTTTTTTATGTTTTTTTCTATTGCTTTGGCCGAGATTTGGTATGATTTTGGAGTGGTTTTGGGCCTTCCAAACTTTGTCATATCTAAAAGGATTAAGATGCTCAAGAGGGGCGGTGAATTAGGCTAATTCTAAATTTCTTGCAATAATTAAGACCTACACTTAGCCTATTTCACCCCCTTATGCCTAAAAGTGTTTCTATTGTTCTACCACACAAAAGTTTTGCACCCTAGGTTCCAATCTAACTCTAGCATGGCAATTCTAAGAATGTAAAGACATGAATTGAATTGCTCAAAAGTAAATGCTCAAAGTAAAGAGAGGGAGAGAAACACGGTGATGTTTTTCTAAGGTATCAAAGAGTCGACACTCCCCACTAGTCCTCGTTGGAGCACCCATGCAAGGGTGTGGCTCCCCCTTGATTTGTGCAAGGATCAAGTGCTCTCTATGGGCTGAATCTTTGACACTCTATTGTGGTGAATCCCCCACAACCGCTTACAAGACGACTTGGGTCATCCACAAGCTTCGTCAGATGATCACCAAGCTTTCAATCACCACCGAGCCGTCTAGGTGATGGCGATCACCAAGAGTAACAAGCACAAACTCTCACTTGACCATGACAAGCCTAATGAGAAAGGTGGATGCATACTTGCTACTCCCTATGCACTAATGAGGTCCTTAATATTGGATTCTAAAATCTCAACCACCCTACTAGGCTCTTGCTCTCCTTTGCACTCCAAAGTGTTTTCTTAGCTGAACGAATGGACAAGAGAGCTGAATTGGATGGGTAGGAGTTGTATTTATACCACCCCATTCGAAACATGACCGTTACTATCCAACTCAGCAAAATACGTAGTGATCGAACTCGCAGGTCCACTTGACCGGGCATAGGTCAGTATATCGCGGCTACAGCACGCATTCCTATCAGAGATGACCGTTGGAGTGACCTGACGCTGGTCAGTGTCTAGTTAGCGCCCACCTGACGCATCTGGTCACTAAAATTCTTCTCTAGACCCTTACTGTTGTTGACCGGACTCCGCAAGACCTACGTCCGGTCATTTTCCTTCCTACGTCCGGTCCTATGTCAGCACTGTAGCCTACTGCTACAGTAGCAGGCAGCTACGCATCATGTGCCAATCACTGTGCAGCGTTCGGTTGTTCCTCGACTTTTGCTGTGCGCACTGATCACTGACCGAACGCAGCACCTGTGAGTCTGATCATCACCAAACCAGCGTCCGGTCAACATTTTGACACTCCATTCACTTCCAATTCGAAATCCTTTATGAATGAAGTTGACTCCACTTGATCTTTGGGCAGTCCCTGAGCTACCTAGTGCTAAGTTTGACAAGTGTGCACCACACCTAAATCATTAGACTCACCTAGATCAAGCTACTAGTTCATACTCCCCTTAATAGTACGGCCAAAGGAAAAATAAAGTCCTAAACTACTCTAAGTGTCTCTCCAACGCCAATTGACACTTAGAAGTAGTCCATCCTTAATCTTGTCGTCCATCCTTTAAAAACCAAAATGATTTCCATCGATAGAGGCATGAATACTATAGTTGCCCAATCAACCATCATTACCATGACCTAACTCAAATTGCCTCTGCAAAAAACACATTAGTCATAGTCATCTTGTTTTGTCACTAATCACCGAAACCCAACTAGGGGCCTAGATGCTTTCAGTATCATGTCTTAAAACCTAGCTCTTATTTCACAAGTTACTCTGTCAAAATACCCTATTTACTTGCCTCTTTTGGTGGATTCATTATTTTTTTGAGATGTAATTGGGGTGTTCTTAGACCTGAGCATTTTGCGGGCCGGGCCGGGTTTAGGCCGGGCAGAAAAAAAGCCCGGCTATTTCAGGCCAAAAAAGTCCCGCCCTTGACTGTTCCACTGGGCAAGTCAGACCTAGTTTTTTGGGCCAGGCCCGGGCTTGGGCGGGCCACCCGTGCGTTTTACACTATGAAATAGCTAAAATAGTATTTCGGGCTAGGCTCAGGCCAAGAAAATTTTTTTAGGCAGCGAGATCTATGCCTAGGCCTTGTCCAGTAAGGTTCATGGGCAGGCCAAAACCCGTCGGGCTCAGGCTGGGCCCGCGGGCTGGGTCGGGCCAGGCTCAATTTGCTCAGGTCTGGGTGCTAGGATATCTTGGAAGCATACTTAGGCTCTCCCTTCACTCGATTTCCCACAAGCATAGTCTTTTTTTTCTTTTGTGCTTACTTGAGAAAATCCCTTTGAGAGAGAAATTCCTCAATTCATTGTGAAGCCTAGACCTTTTTGGAAAGATACTATGGGATTACCTTCACCATGAGTTAGTTAAAGTATGGACTAAGTTTCATAACTATTGGAGGTGATTTAGAGTGTTTTTGAACTTTTGGAGTTATAGTCCTTTGTTTTTTTAGAGAAGAGGCCAGGCTGGCTTTTGGAAACTAGTTAGTCCAGTTTTTACAACTTACTCCTTAAGTCCTTATTAGTATAACTTCTAGGGATTGGTTCATCATGACATTGTGAAAACTTTCTTTCAAATTTTATAATTTTTAGAGATCGTTTGATTGAGTTTTGCCTTTTCCTCCAAGAACTACCTATGTTGTTTTATTTTTTAAAAAAATGAGAATTAACTCTACTTTTAAGAAAGCAACAAGGTAACAGGGTATGCTAGGGTTACTAGCCACATTACAGTTCCAAGCAGAAAAAGGACTAGCAAAAAGGCTATTACAAGAAGGCAGAAACATTCAGCTGACTAAATTTCTACTACATCAGTTGCCGTTGTAGACCTTGGCTTAAAAGTCTTCAGTCATCCTAGAATTGCATCCAGAGTTTGGGCCACCCTCTCCTTGTCCTTTTCCTTCAACAATGTATTCCACCGCTACAACAATGATACCACAACATATACCACATCAGTTGGAGCTTTAATAAATGTTTTCTCAATCGCCATCTTATTTCGCACTGCCCACAGTGCCCATGCAAATCCTGCAAAAAAGAAAACAACTAATCTTTTCGGCAAAGGCCCCTTGCCTAGCATCCACCTAACAGAAAGATCCTCTAAAGACAAAGGACAGGAGTCCATTTGAAAGATGTTCTATAGAATTACCCAGATTAATTTCGCCAAATGGCAGTGGAATAAAAGGTGATCAATAGATTCAGTACACCCACATAAGCAACAACCCAAATCTCCTTTCCACCCTCTCTTCACCAGGTTCCCAGTCACCTGTAATTTGTTGTGAAACACTTGCCAAAGGAAAAACTTAATTTTCAAAGGTATCTTGCATTTCCAAATCAGACCAACCACTCTACTTGGCATACCCCTATCAGTCAAAAATCTATACAGTGATTTTGTAGAAAAAAGTTTCTTTGGTTCTAAAGCCCAAGACACAACGTCATTCGCCTCACCCTCAGGCTTGTATCCTTGTAAGGAAATGGTAAGGTCCAGCCAGCTATTGTATTCATGGACAGATAGAGTTCTCCTAAACTCTATGTCCTAGTCCTCCTCATCCCAACACTCAGAGACAAAACAATGAGGATGCCTCACCATCCTGTAGAGATTCTCATCACTAATCTTAAGAGGGACCTCCTTGGCCCAACAATCATCCCAGAACCTACAGAGCTTTCCATTTCATACCTTAAACACCGCCCCCACTTAAAAAGATGTTTCACTTTATAAAGGCCCTGCCAGAACTGGGACACCCCTTTGGTCTTAGAGTCAAAGAAACTCCCCTCCCCCATATATTTTGCTTTTATGATTTTAAACCAGAGTTCTTCTGGCTCTTGAAAGATCTTCCAAATCCATTTTACTAGTAAATAGTCATTCATGATTCTCGTGTTTACAATCCCAAGGCCCCCTTGGTCCTTGGGTCGACAGACCATCTCCCACTTGGCCATGTGGTATTTAAACTTTTCTTCAGCCCCTTGCCAAAGAAACTTGGCTCGAATGCTATCCATTTTCCTATGCACCCCATCAGCTAGCTAGTAAAAGCCCATACAACACAAAGGTATGCTGCTCAAGTAGGAATTGGTTAAAATTTGCTTTCCACCTGAAGTCAGAAACTTCCCTTTCCAAGGATCAAGCAGAGAGGTCATTTTTTGCGGTAAAAACCTGAAAGCCCCCATGGCTAAGTGCTGATCACTAATAGGAATTCCTAGATACTTCATAAGTAGTTCTCCCAGGACACAGTTTAGCATATTTGCCATTTCTTCTTTCTCCCTCTGAGAAGCCCCAAAACCGTACACCTCCCTTTTGTGGTAGTTTATTTTGAGACCTGTTAGCCACTCAAAGCAATACAGAACATGTTTAAGATTAGTGATGGAAGTACTCGACCCATCTATCATTATCACCGTGTCATCAGCGTATTGGATATGTGTTATACCCCTAGGAATTAAATCCTAAAGAATCCCTTTAATATGCCCTTTTGTGCTAGCCTTATTAAGAAGCATTCCTAAAGCATCTGCTACAAGGTTGAAAAGCAAAGGAGAGAGGGGATCTCCTTTCCTTAAACCTCTGAAGGTTTTAAAATAAGGATTCCTTTCCCCATTCACATTCACACAAACCTTACCACCCTTCACTGTTTTCATCACCCAAGAGATCCAAACCAAAGGAAAACCTTTTTCTTTCATGACTTGTTCTAAAAAGCTCCACCTCACTCTGTCATATGCTTTTTCAAAATCTAGTTTTAAAATAAGACCCCTCTTCCTAGAAGATTTCAATTCATGCAAAACTTCATGGAGCACTACAACACCCTCCAAAATATTTCTCCCTTTAATAAACCCTGTTTGATTCTTACTGATGACCTTTTTAGCTACTGGAACTAGTCTGTTGGTCAGAACCTTAGTAAAACACTTAAAATCAACATTTAGTAAGCAAATGGGTCTGAAGTGTTTGATATTATTTGCTTCCTTCAGTTTAGGCATTAGAGTGATGACTCCATAGTTCAATCTCTTAATATCTAATTTGTCATTGTAAAAGTCTATGAACATGGCCATCAAATCCCCTTTCAAGAACTCCCAAAATTTTTTAAAGAACACCACCCCATAGCCATTTAGGCCAGGGGCAGAGTTTTCTTTCATCCCTATCACTACTTCCTTAATCTCCTTCATGGATAAAGGTTTAACCAACTCTAGCTTATCTTCCTCAGAAACTTGTAAGTCAACTGGCCAAAAATCAGATTTCAACAGAAGACTACAAGGTTCATTGTGTCCAAAAAGGCCTTTATAGTAGTCCACAATGTGAGCTGTAATAGCTTCCTGACCCCTAATCTCCTCACTACCAGATTCTAGAAAGGCAATAGTTTTCTTCCTTCTTCCATTAGCAACTGGTGAAAAAACTAGGTATTTGCATCCCCTTGCAAAATCCAGTTATTTCCCACTTTCTGCTTCCATTGTAGTTCCTCAATTAAGTTCATTTTATCTAGAGATTCTTCCAAATTAATTCTCTCTTGCCATTCAGAGTTGCTTAAAAGTCTCTTTTCAGCTATTATATCAATTTATTCAATTCTATTGGAAATATTTTGCATGATTTCTTTTCTCTGCCTAGACATTCTCAGACTCCATCCTCTCAAGTACTGTCTTAAGGCTTGAAGGCACCCATGCCAAATATCCAGAGAGTAAGAATGGTCAGCAAACCTCAGTTTAAATTCCCCCCATTTGGTGTATAGTAGGTCAAAAAAACCCTCATGGTGGATCCACTTTTCTTCAAAAAAGAAACACTTAGGCCTGGGAGCCCCTTGCTCTCCAGTATCAAGAACAAGTGGTGAGTGATCAGAGCCAAATCTAGCTTTAGACCAAGCAAAACTTTGAGAGTAATTAAGATCCCAACTAGCAGAGACCAGGATCCTATCTAATTTGACCAAGGTAGGGTTTTTCTATTTATTGCTCCAGGTAAATTTGACTCCACTGATAAAAATCTCCCTAAGGTGAAAGGTACCAATGAAGTTGTTAAAAAGGTCCATTATTTTAGGATCTCCTTGACCCTTATTCCTATCCCTGTTGCTCCTAATGAGGTTAAAGTCTCCTCCCATGAGGATAGGGAGAGTTTCCCTAGCACAAAAATTTGACAGCTCCAGAATAAAATCTTCTGACATATCATGTTGAGCAGGACCATAAATGTTTATCACCCAAAATAATTGGTCAGCCTATTTCTTACCAAACAACCCAAAAAGTAGCTAGCTACTTCCACCTGTTCTACCTCAAAACTTTCCACTTTTATTCCCAACAATAACCCTCCTGAGTGACCCCTTGCTGGAATCTATTTCCAAGCAAAGTCTACTGTGCCAGACATGTCTTTCAACTCATGGTCACTAAACTCCTGCTTTATAGTCACCTGAATACCCACACTATCTAGGTTTTCTTGGATAACATGATTAAGAATTAAACCTCTCCTGTGAGCTGTCCCCAAACCCCTAACATTCCAGAACATGCACTTCATTGGAATGTCTACAAGAATTATCTCCTATAGAATTATTAGCTTCCTCACTGTCCAAGCCTCCCTTGGCTGGATCAGTGGTGACACTTCTCTCCTTATTAGAAATAGCCTCCATGGCTAAATCTTCTAATTGAGATTCAGATAGAGGCCCTTGCCTCTCTTTCTATTTTTCCAGATAAGCTGCATAGTTTGCCTCAGCAATTGCTGCCCTAGCAAGTTCCTCAACCCTAAAGATATCTATTTGTTCTTCCACATTTTCAACCTCAATGTCCAAATCTAGAATGACTTCCTTAAGGCTAGCAGTAGCAGTATCATTGAGCATAGTAAAAGGATTTTGGGAAGAAACACTACCTATGGTGTTGTCTTTAGCTTTAGCCCTGTTTACAACTTTTGTAGCAACGAGGATGCCATCCCTTGGCACCCTGCTGCTAGTCCTTGTTGCCACCACCACCTACTTCCTCTTCTTCTTCTTGGACTTCCTAGTCTTGGGAGACTGCCACCCCTAGCAGACATTCTCCATGTCTGACTTCTTGCTTTGGTTAGAAAGATAATCCATAAAATCCTCCTCATCAAGTTGTAGTGGGTTCTTGTGGCTTCCCTCTTTCATGTTCCTGTTGTCAGGTGTTGAAAACCCAGCATTTGCAGATCCCTGGATATCCTTCTCATTTATGTCATTATCCTCTTGAGTAAGTTCTCCAGGCCCCTCTTGTTCTTGTGAGTCATGTTCAGTAGAGAGAATCAACTTTGGCCATTTGTTCCTGTCCATAAGGAATGGGCCAACTACACCATGGACAATGTACTAATCATCATTTCCAGTCATCTCAACCTCCTTGGTGATATTGGTCTTAACCCCCATTTTATCAGTAGCCCCTTCCATGGGTGTCTTGCTACCCATTTGTTCATCCTTCTCTAGTGACCTGTTCAGGACATCATGTATCAAAGATATAGAGCTTGTATCCACAATCATATGCCCAACCTCTGGGTGGAAGGCAGCAATAGGAGTAACTAAGACTCCTTTGCCCAAATCATGAGACTCCCCTAAGGTTTCCTCCCCCAAGCAATCTTCCATCGAATCATCTTGATTGGCATCCATGTCTCTATCAATATTCCCAAACCTTTTGAACTTATCATTCCCTCTCTTTCTTTCTCCTTGCTGATGGTTGTCAAGATCTTTGTCTAAACTTCCCTCGGCTTTCCCTGAACCTGATCCTAGCGGCCCATCTTGGCCACTCTTGTAGGACCCTATGCCATCTTCCACCTTAAATCCAATGGGGATCCCAGAGCCATTGAAGAACACCTCTGTCGGTGTTCGGTCCCGTGGGGGCCCTAAACCGACGAGTGAGTGTTGCGTGTCCCTAACCTAGATGGTGATGCAAGGAGAACACACGGGGGTTTATCCTGGTTCGGGCGGAAGAAGGCCCTACGTCCAGCGGGGGGGGGGAGTTTTGTATTTCCTTGCACCGAGGTGCTTGTGTAGGGGTTACAAGCTTACGAGAGAGGGCGGCGAGCCCAAGTCTCAAAGAGAGAAAAAAGGGTATAGAGGTGATTGCTTGAGATGTTGATCTCTGAGTTGGGAGCCTTGGATTGCTGGCACTTGGCTTTGGGCTTGTGTCTTGCCTGCTGTCCGTGTCCCCTTGTAGGGTCCTGGCCTGCCCTTTTATAGGGTAGGAGGTGGCCAGGACACCGGGGAGCCTTGAGGTGATGTTTTGTCGATCCCTGTAGGAGTGGCTATAGCGGCGTGCTCTAGGAATGGCCGGCCATCCCTGGACACCATGGTAACGTCGGGGATGAGACGGCGAAATGACCCAGAGCTCTGTGCCACGCCGGCCTTCCTTCCCTGTTGAACTACGCTGGGCGTCGAGGCTGGGTCGAGGCCGGGCCGATGCCGGACGGATAAGGCCGAATCCCGAGATCGCGGAATACGAGCCTTGTCGTATCCTCTCTCGAGGGTGACTGGCGATAAACAGTGCAAGGTAAGGTGTGTATAGTGACAGGTTTCACCCCCCATCACGGGATGGGCGGTAAAACAGTGAGGACTGACACCGGCGTTGCTCCCACGTCGATCATGGTTGTGGCCATGTCGGTAGGTGGTAGCAGGTAATCGCATTAAATGTTCTGACTTTTGTCTCGGGGTAGGTGAACAGAGGGGGTCGAGCGCTCTGACCCGGGGTCATGCGAGTCGGAGTTTTCCCACGAGCCTCGTGCGAGTCGGAGCGTGGTCGAGGTGCCTCGTTGTACGGGACGGGGCACGGTCGAGGCGTTCCCGTCGGGGGAGCCTTGTACGAGTCGGAGTTGGAGCGCGGTCGAGGTGCTCCGTCGAGCTGGCCTCGTACGAGACGGACCCGGTACGCGATTGAGGCGGGCTGCCTTTTGCTGTGGCTTAATCATTTTATTTTTTATTATCGTTGGTTGTGGGTACCCCCATACTGTTGGTACCGACAGTAGCCCCGAGCCTTTGGGTGAGTGTGTGATCACTTTCTCAAAGGCTTTATCATTTAATGAACTGGAGTCGTAGCGTTGCGGTTTTTTCTGATGGGGGCGCGCGAGCGCACCCGCCGGGTGTAGCCCCCGAGGCCTCGGTGGAGTGTTGGCACTCCTCCGAGGTCTTTTATGTGCTCTATCAGGGAATAGTTTCTAGTTGTGGCGTGATCTGTGCCTTTTTGTTTAGAGTTCGGTTCGTTGCGGTCGAGCCCCCGAGCCTCGTACGCACGAGGTCGATCAGAGTCCCGGCCGTCTTTCGTCATTCGACCCTCACGCTCCTCCTTTAGGAAGGAGGAGGGGTGGGGAACGCCGTACTACCCCTGTTTGGGTGAGTTCCGACGATCTCCGGCGAGCTACTAGCGGGGGGATTCGAGTGTGAGCCCGTGCTCCATTCGATAGGAGTCGGCTAGCGGCCCAGAGGCGCTCTCAAGAATGCCGAGGAGTGGTCGCATGGATCTTGATTCCCTGCGACGGGATTCGAGGGCTCGGTGCCTCCCTTCGAGGGGATTCCTACGTCAACCTTCTCCTACAGCCTCGGATACGTCTGGGGGTGCCTCGAGAGTGTGGCTCGAGCCCTGGCCATGTACGGGCGCATCCCTGGTCGTCCCTAACTCTGTCGCTCGAGGCAGCTGTCGAACCCTGGTCGAGGGCCAGCTTCTGCTCCCTCGAGACTCATACCGGGCTCTGAGCCCGTTTCCTAGGTATCTGGGAATATCCGTCCGCGGATCCCTGCCCTACCCGTTAGCCGGGCGCGCCTTTTTAGGAGGGGAGGCGAGATCAGCGCGGTAGTGGGTGACGTGGTGTACTGTTATGACGTGAGGTGCGGCCACGTGCCCTACTCCTACGAGATTTGGGGAAACGGTTAGGTAAGGGCATTTAATGCAAAAAACCGCTCCTACCTTCTCGCGCGGCCGTTGGGCTTCCGCCGGGGCTATAAAAGCAAAGTCTGGGGGTCCGCCTCCCCGACTGGCCCTTTGCATTCTTGCCTTCCTTGCCCCAGACAGCTCTCTGTGCCTCTTGCGCCCTTCTGCCTTCATCCAGCGCTGCCGCCGTCGCCCCCCCTTT
This sequence comes from Saccharum hybrid cultivar R570, assembly GCA_038087645.1. Classification (NCBI taxonomy): domain Eukaryota; kingdom Viridiplantae; phylum Streptophyta; class Magnoliopsida; order Poales; family Poaceae; genus Saccharum; species Saccharum hybrid cultivar. The sequence goes on along the minus strand of JAQSUU010000005.1, from coordinate 7,007,782 downwards.
GTCCGCATAGCTTCCCGACGTCAATGGCAGGCAAGGGTCAACTTCTCTCCGCCGACGACTAGGCTGCCTCCTCAGTGACGAAGAGAAGGCTGGAGGAGCTGGTCGACAATGGATTGCTATGGCCGAAGACGAGCCGGTCGTGGCCGGAGTGGATTGCGCCGCTGTCCGACCACCGGGAGCCGGCACCCCCTGAAGGATACGTGGTTAGCTTTATCTGCTTCCACGAGTGGGGGTTCGGCGTGCCGGCGAGCGCCTTCATGCGGGCGCTTCTCCACTACTACAAGGTGGAGCTGCACCACCTCGCCCCCAACGCCGTCGCACAGGTTGCCATCTTTGCGGCGGTCTGCGAGGGCTACCTAGGGATGGAGCCACAGTGGAATCTGTGGCTCCATCTCTTCAGGGCGGAGTTCTTCGCCAAGAAGGCGGGGGAGCGAGGGTCGAGGCGCAACGTGCGGGCGGGGAGCTGCGTCCTGCAGGTAAGGTCTGGTCGCACCGACCAATACATCCCGGCCCAACTCATCTCCTCGAACAGCGGCTGGCACGACGGCTGGTTCTACCTCTGCAACGACAAGAGTCAGTTGCCGAGGTATACCGGCCGGGTGCTGGTCGCCCGAGAGAATTGGTCGTACGGAGTCGCAGAGGCCAAGAAGCCACGACTGGACCCGCTGCTGGCGGCGCTGCAATAGCTTCGTCTATGAGGGCTGATAGCGGCAGCGGTGGCCACGGCATTCCACCAGCGCAGGGTGATGCCGTTGTCCCAGCATCGACTTCGACTCGACCAGATGACACCAGAAGCGCCACTGGAGGGGAGCCGGATGTCGCGTGAGTCCCTCACCCTCGAGGAGGTCCTCCGGCGAGCGCGCCAGATGGTGGAGAACTTCAAGGCGGAGGACGTCGATAAAGTGCCGATGCGGCCTACCCAGGGGTTCAAGCCTCTGGTAAGTGCTTTCGTTAGCATATTTGTTTATTTTGTCCCTTTTCGTATTCTTTCGATTTGGTCGAGGACGATACGTAGGACTTGTCAGCGGTGAGGGAGATGCGGCCGCCGCTCCCAAAGGACCAGCCGGCTCGAGAGGTGCGACGCCAGTAGGCGTCCAAGAAGAAGAAGAAGAAGGACGCCGCCAAGAAGCGTCAAATCCGCAAGGCCAAGGAGCGGGAGGCGCTGATGAAGAATCGACGTCAGTGTTGACGATCCTTAAGTATCAAATTTAATTGTCAACTAAACATGGAAAAGGATCAATATGCACTAGACATCTAGAATTAGGGTTTTATCTGATAGAATTCCACGAGTTTTGGTGTTTGTCTATTTCTGCAGGGGGTTATCAGAAAATACGGAGAGAAGGCCCACACGTCGGGTTTACATAGAGATATTAACATGTGCGCTAATTTTCTATCATCTAGAAGACTCCAGAAGACACGTGAACGAACGGGAGGTCGAACGAGGCCCAGCCCAGGGCGCCCGCCCTAGGGTTTGGGGCAGCCGCCCTACTCCCGTGGCCAATCAGCGTCAACTTCGCGGATTATGCTCCACCGACCTAAAGGATCAAGGAAAACCGTGCGATTAATGTCGGTTTGATCCGACGGCCCACGATCATTTGAGGGGGCTATATAAGCGGGCCTCTCCACCCCAGGGGAGGAGGAGAAATCATTATCAGAGGAAGCCATCAAGTTTAGGGTTTAGAAACTCTCTCCTGCAGAGAATTAGATTTAGTTACTCCCAATTCTTTCAAGTTTTATAGGATTGATTAGATAGAATTAGAGAAGTAGGGCCTAGCGCTCTGGATTTCGGATCTTCGTCAATAAAGATTGGTATTATTTCATATCTTTCTCTACGACTTTATTCTAATTGCATTATGTCTTTATTTATTATGTTCCTAGTTTGCTCTAGTTCTATAAGTGATATAGTTATGATTGATGATGAGTTCATGCATGAGTTTGCAAAGCGCTTAGCTCTTTTCACGTGGGAGTTAAGTGGTAGATCACATGTAGGCGTGGTGCTTAGATGTTATTTACCTGCAAATGTATCCTATTGGCCGGGTCGTGTGGTAGTTCGCGATGGTGACAGCTTCGTTGATTCTTATATAGTCCACCCTCCGTTGATAGGACAGGCAGAATTTGTATTGCGGAGTAAGTCTTGCTATGTTCTGATTTACTTTAGCAATGTTCCTTATACATGAATGAAGAGTTTTTTGTGCTATATATGATCTTGTAGATGCTTAGAGTAGATTATGACTTAGTAAATAGTAGATACTTAGAATCCATTCTCTTGCTAGTCCGACGTCACCTTACATTTATGTGGAGTAGTCTATTTCTAATCGCTGTGTTATTTACCCATGAGCTTATATTTCATTATCTTTATTATTATGGCTTACCCCCTGCCAAAGCAAGTGACTGTGTGACGAGTTTCTCAGTAGTAATCATGTTCTTGCAAGTTTATCTCTAGTCTAAGCCTTGATAGATTTTACCCCGGTTTTCGCTTTCGCCGTTCTCTTAAGCAAAATTATAAATAACGATACCTGGAATACTTATCCTGGTGAAATGCTACAATGAGGTATTTTATCTGTGCGCTTGCGGATAGAATAGATTATTTTCTAGAGAGCCTTTATGTTTATAAATACCTTAGTACGCTCTAGCACCATGCTAGGGATGACAACCTAGTATTCAAGTGGTGTTAGCTAGTGTCAACAAGCATTTCTGGCGCCGTTGCCGGGGAACGGTAAGGAAAGTCAGGAAGTCGGTCAAGGTTATTCAAATAAAATTTTAGACTAGACTATTGAGAAATAATTGCATAACAGCTACTATATAAATGAGAAATCATAGCAAGGCACCTCTGCTTTGGCAGGTTCACCCTGTTGTTTTCCTATGTTTATATTTTTTTTTACAGGGTATATCAGGATTGACTTTGGTGAATTAAATTCTTCATCATCAGAACCAAAGCAATCAAGGAAGAAGAAGCTAGCTACCAATTGTTGAAGTGATGGCACAGAAGACCTTACAGGAATTTTCTACCCCAAGTCTTGAGAACATTCTTACTGGTCCAAGATTTGAAGTAGAAGGAGTACCTGAGTTCGAGCTCAAGTCAAACCTCATCAACTTGGTGCAAGCTATACAATTCAGTGGGAAGGCACACGAAGATGCTAGTGCACATTTGCAGAACTTCTTGGAGATTAGAAGCACAATTAGCATCAACAGAGTTGACAAAGACGTCATACTATTTCGCCTCTTTCCATTTTCACTAGAAGGGAAGGCGAGGAAGTGGTTCTACACCAATCAAGCAAACATCAAAAATTAGACGAACCTGTCAGATGCCTTTCTATCAAAGTTTTTCCCTATAGGCAAAATAACTGCCTTAAGAGGAAATATTGTCAGTTTCCAACAGCAGAAGACAGAAACCATTCCAGAAGCATGGGAGCGTTTTCAAGGATACATATCAGATTGTCCTCACCATGGAATGGCCAAATGGTTACTTATGCAGACCTTTTATCATGGATTAACCCAAAAGTCTCGTGAGTGCCTAGATGCATCTGCTGAAGGATCATTCTTGGAGTTTACAATTGGAAAAGCAGAGACACTTTTGGATAAGATAGCAGAAAACCAAAGCTGGTTCCAAGACAAGACTCAACATTGTCATCAAACTGAAGAAATACCAGAAGAAGTAAAAGCACTATCAACTAAGATGGAAGATTTGCTCCATTGGATTGCCCAGAGGGCCAAGTTCAAAGAAGATCAAAGGGCTATAGAGACAGTATACAAATATCAAACCACCTCAAGTCAACCCAATAGCAAAGGTATGAATTCAGGTAATATTCTCAAACAACCTTCATTAAAGGAGATAATTGCTCAACAAACTAAAACTAATGATGAAGTCAAACAAAGGCTAGATACAAATGAATCATTTTTAAAAGATATACACAATAAAATGGATTTTCTATTAACTGTCTTTGATGAGCAAAACACTCTTAATAAGAGGGTAGAGCTTAAGCTAGCTGCTGTCTTGCCTGTTGCCACTAACCTTGAGCAGGTAAAGAACATAACTACTAGAGGAGGGAGATCTACCAGAGATCCCCCACACCCAAGAGAGAAGCAAAAAACACCAGCTCCAGTGCAACCAGCAATGATAGAAGAAGAGAGACCAGTTGAAGCAGAAGATCTGCTACAACCATCAAGAACTGGAGAAATGAGGAAAGATTTTCACGACACCAACTATTTGCCATTTCCCAGAAGAAACAGAGGACTACAATCGGATGAGCAGTTTGGTAAGTTTGTAGAGGTCATTCAAAAGTTATATGTCAACATACCTCTACTTGATGCCATACAGGTACCCACATATGCAAAGTACATTAGAGATATTCTTAACAAAAAGAGGCCACTGCCCACCACTGAGGTAATCAAGCTGACAGAAGAATGTAGTGCGGCCATCCTCAACCAACCACTAAGGAAGAAGAAAGATCTAGGATGTCCTACCATTGATTGCTCAATCGGAGACCAGCACTTTAACAATGCACTTTGTGATCTCGGAGCAAGTGTCAGTGTGATGCCAGCATCAGTCTACAAGAAGCTTGAACACACAACCCTAGAACCAACATCAATGTGCCTACAACTAGCAGATCAATCAGTTCGACACCCGATGGGCATCACAGAAAATAACCCAGTCAGAATAAGAGATTTCCTTGTGCCAGTAGACTTCGTGATACTGGACATGAACCCCAACTCAAAAGTGTCCATCATCCTTGGAAGGCCATTTCTGAGCACCGCCAATGCCCACATTGATGTCAGTAAGGGAGAAATCAAGTTCAGCATAAACGGACAAGAAGAACACTTCACATTCAAGCCCAGACCAGAGAGAGACTCTACAGTGGAGGAGGTTTACGAAGAGAAACCACTGGAGACACCATCTCCAGAGGAAGGCAATTCAGAAGTTTAAAAAGATTTGGAGGTCCAGCTTGGGGGACCTAAAATTCCCAAACCCTCGCCGGGAGGTCATTCGGTATTTATCCACATCATTTAATTTTTTGCATAATTAATTCTTGCATTAGTCATACTCATCCATAGCATTATTATAAAAATCAAAAGTCCCATATAAATAATATTTGTGGTGTGTAAAAACCCATAATTATTAATTATTGTGGAGGCACAAAAATATTTTTCCATGATCATTTTTTAGTTTCAATTCTCATAATTTTTCCTGCATTATATTTATTTATAGCAATCTTCTAGAAGCATGACCCACATCCTTTGGTCCCATATGTCATACACTACACCTCACATACATCATATCACATAATTTCACCCACCAACTCATCTCCACTCAACCAGACAACTTCCACCGACCAACCACCACCTATGCAGCATTATTTGGCGTAGGAGTGAAGCATGTGAGGGAGTGGGAAAGTTTCAGCCACAGAGGGCACTCAAGTGGGGCGCCCGCCCTGTTGGCCAGGGCGCCCGCCCTGCCCCCAGCTCCAACTATAAAAGGCCACCTCTCTACCTCATTCTCATCCCACACACATTCCAGAAAACATATGCAAGCTTAAGCTCTCGACTTTCAGAAGAAGTGATCTAGTGGGAGAGTAAGAAGGAGAGTGGAAAGGGAAAGAAAGAGTGGAAGAGAGTTTGGAAAATTTTTGAGATAGAGAGTGAGATCACCTAGTAATTAGTGTTCCCGCTGTCCCAAGCGGAGGTAAAAGTTGTTTAGGGGGAAGTGCTGCTAAAATTTATAATTCTCTCGGACGACTAACCCCTAGACGACTGACTTCTCGGACAGCTAACCACTAACATATTTTTCTCACATATTTCCATGAGTTTCTGTTTGTCCCTATTATTCTGCAGGATGTTTAAGAAAGTAAAGAGCGCGGCCAAGTCTCTCAGGAGTGGTACGAGGAGTTCGTCTCGACTCTCCTCACGCCAGTCGGAGATGAGTGTCGATCCGGCACCTCCGCAAGCTCCATCGTCTTCGTCGGGTGCACCAAACAAGGTCCTACTCAAGACAGGAGACCTTGGGCTCAGGAATCGCAGGGAGAAGGAGATTCTCCAGCAGTTGAAAAACAAGACATTCATTCACACTCCCACCATCGATTTCGCCTTACTCCAAGAGACAGGTATGGCTGCTGAATTTGACTTAATTTTTCAAATGATAGGATGGACGGACTTTTGGAATATCACTGAGCATGGTTCCCGTCTCCTTACTATTGAATTTCTTTGCACGTTACAATATTGTGAGGGGGGAATTTCTTTTCGGATGTTCAAGCAGGACATTATGCTGTCCTGGAGAGAGCTGAGTAATCACCTCGGTTTTCCTCCACGGAACATTCTGGACCTTGACTCCGGCCTGCCCAATTTTGAGAAACATCAGTTTTAGAGAGAAATCTCTTGGGACGAACTCTTTTACCAACCCCGAACCAGCGACATGGAGCATCCTACACTCCGGATGTTCCACAAATGGCTCGGGTACAATTTTTTCTTTCGTGATGACTTGAGAAAGGTGCGTATGGGAGATCTACAACTCATTTATGCCGCCATAAACAAAATCCAAGTTTCACCTGTTACTCTTTTAGTTGCCCATTGGCTTGGCACACCTACTCTTCAGGGACCAGTCGGGTGTACTTCACTCATAACTCGTTTAGCCGTTAGCCTTAAGTTGTTAGAAAATTCATCGTTAGAATTCATTGAGGAACCTAGATTTTATTACGGCTACGACACTTTTAGATACGCACGGATGTTAAAAAGGGAAGCGGGGATAATGTACATGCTGTATGACAACAACACCAAGGTTCGGTTACCTAACCCGGACCTTGGCATATATTCTGTTCGAAATTATTTGATTGAGACTGCAGCACCGGTGAACCGGAGAGCTCCACAGCGCGCGGCATCCGCAAGGATGGCCACCCATCAGGAACATACATGGCAAGGAGCTGATCCCGGGCCAGAAGAGGCAACACATCTGCACTATAATGATTACAACCCCAGAGTTCTTCGGGACCCATGGGCGCGACACGTCCAGCCAGAAGAACCACCACAAGAGACATGGCCGGAGGGACAATATCACCAGTGGGAGAACCCGCCTTTTACAAGAAGGTACTCCACTGACCCATATAGAGCTTCAGGGTCTAGGCCCCAGCCCCAGTTTGACACAGGAAGATACTCCGACGCCTCCTACGCCTTCTCGGGGGACTACTACCAAGAGACTGCCGCCTTCTACACCCGCACCGACAACACTCTCCTCGACATCTGCACTACGCAAGCAGAGCACGGAAGACTCCTGGAGGAGAAACAAAAATGGAACCAGGAGCAAGCCACTAGAGTGCAAGCAATAAGGGAAGACACCATAACCTTGAACAACAACGTCACGACCATGCTGCGCTACTTCAACATTGAGTGAAGAGAGCCACGACAACAACCCGCTTGGGGGAGTTCCTCCCCAGTTACCGAGTGAGTTTTAATTGTTTTTCCTATTTACTTTTTAGTTTTTCTTTTTCTATTTTAGATATTTATATCTTAAAAAAACTTAGAAAACCCAATAAATATTTTCTTTCTTAATTTACTGCATTCCTAAAAAATGAAAACCAAATAAAAAGAGTGTGTAGATAAGTGTGCTTTATTTTCCTGTTTAGTTCAATCTCTAGACATAAATGAAGAAAATCCAAAAATATGTATGATGGAAATGATGAACAGTTGCTCTGTTTACTTACCTTCAAGTGCCTAGCTTTTATATTAGAGTTCTCCCAAGACTTGCTAAAATCTGAAATTTACTATCTGTGGGAACATGAGCCTAAAACTAAAATCCAGGTAAAAGATAAGACATGATATAAAGTTTGAGCTGCTGTTTATCTTGTTCTTACAACACTAAGTTCTGGAAATTTATTTTGAAAAAAAAACCTGCAAATCGCATGATGAGTTCCTAGCATAACATTCTTACCACAGCCATACTTGCTATAATTGCTGTATCTTTCGAGTTTCATTGAGCTGTGTAGATCCTTAGGAGCTTTTCATGTGGTTAAATCAAGATACTCACTTGCACACATCTATTACACCAATCATTAAAAATCTGTTAAAAATATTGTTATCACTCACTGTCCCAAAGTATTGTTATTCTCTCTCTCCTAAAAGATCAAATGCAGAAAGAGACATAGGCTATGCAAAAATATGCGAGGAAATAAAAAGGGGCAAGTGCCCGGAGCCTCGAAAAAGAAAAGAAAAAGAGTGAGACGAGAGGTAAAAATGGACAAGTGTCCGACAGTAGAATTAGGGGTACAAAGATACCCACCTGAGCGGAAAAAATGGACAAGTGTCCAATGGTAGAATTAGGGGTATTTACTACCCACCTGAAAAAAAAGAAGAAAAAAGAGATAGCCCATGTTCTCTCCCAATAAAAGATCAAGAGAGGAGGAGAGATAGCAATATGAGGAACAGTGAGCAATAAGTTTTATCATCACCATCACTATTATTTACTCCACCACACATGCACATCTTGATTTAATTGTATGTTGAGTTCCTTTGGATCCGCAGTTCGATTAAACATATGTATGGGCTGTTGAAGTGAATCATTTCTAGGAACTCTGAGCTTTATTTTGAAAACTTATGCAAAACTCCAGAACAAAGGTGAGGTATAGACAGGAGGAATAGTGCTTGGCTTAATTATTTTGTCTTTCAATTACCTAAGGCTTAAGTACAGGTGCTAATCCCCAAGACACTTCACTCTAATCTGGAAGAATTTTATATGAAAGCATGTGTGCCTGTCAGGAAAGAAAACATCAAAGCAACTCCTGATCCATCTAAGTTTTAGTTGTTTGCTCAGGGACGAGCAAAGGGTAAGCTTGGGGGAGTTTGTTGACGATCCTTAAGTATCAAATTTAATTGTCAACTAAACATGGAAAAGGATCAATATGCACTAGACATCTAGAATTAGGGTTTTATCTGATAGAATTCCACGAGTTTTGGTGTTTGTCTATTTCTGCAGGGGGTTATCAGAAAATACGGAGAGAAGGCCCACACGTCGGGTTTACATAGAGATATTAACATGTGCGCTAATTTTCTATCATCTAGAAGACTCCAGAAGACACGTGAACGAACGGGAGGCCGAACGGGGCCCAGCCCAGGGCGCCCGCCCTAGGGTTTGGGGCGGCCGCCCTACTCCCGTGGCCAATCAGCGTCAACTTCGCGGATTATGCTCCACCGACCTAAAGGATCAAGGAAAACCGTGCGATTAATGTCGGTTTGATCCGACGTCCCACGATCATTTGAGGGGGCTATATAAGCGGGCCTCTCCACCCCAGGGGAGGAGGAGAAATCATTATCAGAGGAAGCCATCAAGTTTAGGGTTTAGAAACTCTCTCCCACAGAGAATTAGATTTAGCTACTCCCAATTCTTTCAAGTTTTATAGGATTGATTAGATAGAATTAGAGAAGTAGGGCCTAGCGCTCTGGATTTCGGATCTTCGTCAATAAAGATTGGTATTATTTCATATCTTTCTCTACGACTTTATTCTAATTGCATTATGTCTTTATTTATTATGTTCCTAGTTTGCTCTAGTTCTATAAGTGATATAGTTATGATTGATGATGAGTTCATGCATGAGTTTGCAAAGCGCCTAGCTCTTTTCACGTGGGAGTTAAGTGGTAGATCACATGTAGGCGTGGTGCTTAGATGTTATTTACCTGCAAATGTACCCTATTGGTCAGGTCGTGTGGTAGTTCGCGATGGTGACAGCTTCGTTGATTCTTATATAGTCCACCCTCCGTTGATAGGACAGGCAGAATTTGTATTGCGGAGTAAGTCTTGCTATGTTCTGATTTACTTTAGCAATGTTCCTTATACATGAATGAAGAGTTTTTTGTGCTATATATGATCTTGTAGATGCTTAGAGTAGATTATGACTTAGTAAATAGTAGATACTTAGAATCCATTCTCTTGCTAGTCCGACGTCACCTTACATTTATGTGGAGTAGTCTATTTCTAATCGCTGTGTTATTTACCCATGAGCTTATATTTTATTATCTTTATTATTATGGCTTACCCCCTGCCAAAGCAAGTGACTGTGTGACGAGTTTCTCAGTAGTAATCATGTTCTTGCAAGTTTATCTCTAGTCTAAGCCTTGATAGATTTTACCCCTGTTTTCGCTTTCGCCGTTCTCTTAAGCAAAATTATAAATAACGATACCTGGAATACTTATCCTGGTGAAATGCTACAATGAGGTATTTTATCTGTGCGCTTGCAGATAGAATAGATTATTTTCTAGAGAGCCTTTATGTTTATAAATACCTTAGTACGCTCTAGCACCATGCTAGGGATGACAACCTAGTATTCAAGTGGTGTTAGCTAGTGTCAACAGTCAGCAGAGCCTCGAGGGGCTTCCCCTCAAGGAGTCCCCCTCCGAGATGGTCTCGGGGGAGGATGACGACGACGACAGTGACGGGGACGACGACGCCCTGTCGCAGTATGATGCCACGACCGGGTTGGCGGACCTTCCCGACGTGCGCCCCTATCTGGAGCCCATCGGGGGTTCGTCCTCCCAGGCATCGGGGCTAGTCCCCGTGACCGTCGTGGAGGAGGAGGAGGAGACGGAGGAAGGGGCAGGCGAAGAGGCGGGCCCCTCGATGGGAGGGGCCGCCCCATCCCGGACCCTACAGGAGGGGTCGACGATGCCGCCCCTGCAAGTCCAGGCCCCGCGGGCTCAGCCGGCGGTTGGGACGGCGGTGCCAGCGTCGTCATCGGGGGCGCCGCCTGCAGGCGTGAGGACCCGAGGCTAGCTGGCCTCGGAGGCGCAGAGGACCCAAGGCGACCCCTCAACCAGGGCCCCAAGGAGCACCCGGCCCGCAGGGGGGCCAGTGGTGAGGCCACCGCAGGCGGCATCGGGGGTTTCTGACCGGCCGGGGTCGAGGCCCCTGCTGCCCATTTCTGGGTAAGGTTTCATGCCTCGTCTTCCGTTGCTTTAACGGTCCTGTTTCTGATGTTTTTTTTACTTCACAGGCTTAAGCGCAAGGCGGAGCTGGTGGGGCCGACCCCCGCGAAGTCACTCCGGGCGAGTGCCGCCGTCATCAATCGGACGGTGGCGGACGACTTCGCCTGGGTCGAGAGGCTTCAGGCCGCGAAGGAGCGCCTGAAGCAGCAGGAGGCGACGGCCCAGGCTGAGTCGGGCGCTTAGGCGGTCGCCGGTTCCGGCCCCGCCGCACAGGGGTCGGGGCCATCAGAAGTGGCGGCGCCCAGCGCGGGCGGGGCAGAGCCGGGGTCGACGTCGACCGCTGAGGCTACCGTCGAGGCCACAACGGCCGAGGCATCCGCCCGCGACGTGCTCCAGGAATGGTCGGCCATCCCTGGACACCATGGTGACGTCGGGGATGAGACGGCGAAATGACCCGGAGCTCTGTGCCACGCCGGCCTTCCTTCCCTGTCAAACTGCGCTGGGCATCGACGCTGGGTCGAGGCCGGGCCGATGCCGGACGGATAAGGCCGAATCCTGAGATCGCGGAATACGGGCCTTGTCGTATCCTCTCTCGAGAGGACTGACACCGGCGTTGCTCCCACGTCGATCATGGTTGTGGCCATGTCGGTAGGTGGTAGCAGGTAATCGCATTAAATGTTCTGACTTTTGTCTCGGGGTAGGTGAACAAAGGGGGTCGAGCGCTCCGACCCGGGGTCATGCGAGTCAGAGTTTTCCCGCGAGCCTCGTGCGAGTCGGAGCACGGTCGAGGTGCCTCATTGTACGGGACGGGGCGCGATCGAGGCGTTCCCGTCGGGGGAGCCTCGTACGAGTCGGAGTTGGAGCGCGGTCGAGGTGCTCCGTCAAGCTGGCCTCGTACGAGACAGACCCGGTACGCGATTGAGGCGGGCTGCCTTTTGCTGTGGCTTAATCATTTTGTTTTTTATTATCGTTGGTTGTGGGTAACCCCATACTGTTGGTACAGACAACCTCGATTGAACCTTTGATCAGAGTTGGGTTCCTACATCTCCCCAGAACCCTTACAGGGCCAGACTTGATTAAGCTAACCTCATCAACCACAATAGGCTCAACGACCAAATTCACTATTTTCTTAACAGTTTCTACATCTTTTGCCGTCCCCGGGAGTTGGAAACTTGTATCCAGACTATATGCAAAACTGATGTAGCTTCTAGGTCCACATTGGCTATGTCAATTTTGCCTTTCAGACCATAGAGAGGCATTTCAAACTCAGATAGCTTGCTAAAGATCCCTAAAGTATTCTTATCTGGAAAGATCACCATGTATTCCTGCTTATGTGAATTCTTCACTCTAAAATCCTAGTCACCCCTAACCAAATTCTTTAGTTCCTTGGATATTTTCTCCTCAGTGGCCTCACCTTCCAAGACTGTTAGAAAACCTATGGCCTAGTTCACCTTGATCTTTGCCTCTAGAATATTAATAGCATAAAATCCTTGACCAGGAATTCCAAAGCCACAGACCATGAGTTTCTTGGTAGATCTGCAATCCACGACCATATGCCCTTTTTGCTTGCATTTGTAACACACTGGCTCCTTGGTACAATCTGATTGATGATGACCCCAATCCAGACAACGATAGCATCTCACATCAGCAAGAGAGGATGGTCTCATACCTTCAGATAAAGATGGTGCCCCATTCCTGTCAGTAGGACGACGATCCCCTCGATTCCACCCCTAGTGATTCCAGTTCCCTTGCTGATTGTAGGTCCAACCCCCTTGCTATCCCTGCTGTCTGCCCTGCTCTAATCGCCCTTGATTGAAGTTCCTTCCACCCCCAAACCTCTCTAGATCTCTATCCCCTTGCTTTCAGACGTCTGCCCTTGAAACCCGCCTGGTTTGGGTCGATCTGACCTCTCCCTCCCTTCTATAGTTGGTGCCGCATATCCTGTTCCTTCCTCAACTCACCCCCAGCAAATCCTCCTCCATCCATTCTTCCTAGCGGCGCTTCCCCATGCCACAATTGGGTTGAGCCATCGCTCCAGGCTTCACCGCCTCCACGAATGATTTTGCTAATCTGTGTGGTGGGGAAATGGCTCGAACCTTTCTTGCAAAGTGGCCAAAGCGTCTTATCTCTTCTCTATTAGCTGGGTAGACAATATCCATACAAAATCTCCCTTTGGGCATCCAGAACCAACCCGGCCCAGGTCCACTCGGCCTAGGTCCACTTAGGGTCCAGGAATGGTCAAAGCGGGAGTCCATTGAGTTCTAGAATTGGTCATCTTCCTCCTTGCGATTCTGACTGACCAACTGATTATCGAGTTCACCCATGGTGGATCCAAGCCTCCGCATCTTCTCCATGGACTCTTCCAAGCGATCAGAAGCAGCTGCCAAATCTCTCATCTCAGAATCCCATTTCTGATTAGAGAACATGTGACATTTGATCTCATTTTTCGTCTACAGATGCATCTTTTCCTGACCCCCTCACGTCGTCGGATGATACCCAGATGCATCCACGCACCATTCGCTAAATTTTTGGGGAATCATCGTCAAATGTCTCTGAGCACCCTTGCTCAATTGGATACTCTCTTTGATTGAAGGCCATTTGTCGTGATGCAGAGTATCCCTTGTCTCTGCAGACGAACTCGAACCCTCGCCATGAACAACGTTGGATCCCTCCCCAGACCCCTGATCCCCCTCTGAAAGTAGCACGAAGGGCAGAGGCGTACCTAGGTTAGCAGCTCGCCATGCATCCCTTTGGCGGAGAGCATCCGTCACAGGGGCTGAACCTGCACTCGCCTCCACTCGCCCGCAAGTCGTCGAGATCCGCGACGTCGCATGCGTCTGGGATGAAGCACTAGCAGAGGTGCTCGTCTTTCTGGAGTGGCTCGCAGGCTTGCTCGCCGGCGAGGTTGTCGGGGAGGTCGTTGCGCCTGCGGAGGTCGCCCTGTCGCCTCAGGTGAGAACCCTAGTCCCATCATCTGTCCCAAAAGGCTGCCTATTCCGCTATCGTGTGCTTCTGCCACCTTGGCGATCTATGTGACGAGATCATCTACCTATGTTGTTTTCTAGAGAAACAGGCTGACCGATTTGGGCATACCAGTTATGTCAGGTTTTATTGTGTTTTGATGTTTCCACTATTATTTGTTGGTTCGGCTTTCATATCTTTCTAGCCTTATTTTAAAGGTTATAGTAGGTATATTGTGACTACGTGATCTTGAATTCTTGATAAGAACTAGAATAGAGACGTGAGTGGCAAATGATTAGTGACTTTGTGAGAGATGAACACGAGAGGGATTAAATGTGGACGGCCCCTAATAATAGCAAAAGGTTGAGGGCCCATTTGTTTGATCCCAAAACTAAGGGAATTGAGAGGGATTGAGGGGGGTTAAGGGAGTGTCTGGGACTGCTCTACTCTACGTGGCACCACTTCTTGTTTTTTAGGCCCCGTTTGGCAGGGCTTCTTCACCGGCTTTAGGAGCTGTTTGGAGCTGTTTTCTGCCAAACGGGGTAAAGTGAAATGGTTTCACTGGTGAAGCTCCTAAAAACAAGATGTCACAGTGATTTGAGGTGGGATGGAGCAAAAAAGTGGCTTCTCCCGGCTTCTCCTCCAGACTCCTAAAAACATGCTCTCACAGGGAAGCCAATTTGCCAAACAGTTTACCAAAACAGATTCAGCTCCATTGATGGAGCTGTTCGTGGAGTTAAAGCAAAAAAAATGGCTTCACTGGTGAAGTGAAGCCCTGCCAAACGGGGCCTTAGACAAACAAGTTCAGCTCCACGTACGCTGCTCAAGGAAAAATATAGAGTTGTGAGAGCATCTAAAGAGGTGCTCCACAAGCTTTAAGATTTTTATGGAGCTGCTCAATGGTAAAGTTCGTGAAGTAGTCCCATACATACCCCCAGAAAAATCTCCCTCAATCCCCTCCAATCTCTTTAATTACCAGGACAGCCGAACAAGGCCTAAACGTGCCATCACCTTTTTAGTCATTCAATTTTCTCTACAATGCACATGTATTGAGAAGGAATGGATTTATCCAAACAAGCTTTTTGCTATATCAAACCTACAAATTATTCACAGCCAAAATCTGTAGGTCGGATATTGACTGAACAAATGCCAGAGGCCTTTTCCTTTTATTTTATCTGATGCATGGAGCACATGGTCCATGAATTTTCCTTGTAAACCCTGTACCTCTGCTATGTTAGTACGGGTAGGTGCTGCACATTGGCGTTTGGAATTTGATGATTGCTTGTTTGTCATGTCGCCCCGCACATTGCATCTGCCGGCAGCTCAACTGTGGACGCACGGAGCTGGGTGTTGGCACGCGCACGTGTAGACGACTGACGAAGCAATCTTGGAAGCCATCTTTCCATGATCGGAAAGATTCGTAACGAGGACGACACGAGAACCGATGCAGATTAGGCCACCGGTCATCATCACCATCACCGTCACGGTGACCCGGCCCCACGACGACTAAGATTAACCAAACCAACCAACTATGCTACTCCGTTCATTACACCCATTCCTGGCTGCGGTGAC
Source organism: Saccharum hybrid cultivar R570 (assembly GCA_038087645.1). Classification (NCBI taxonomy): domain Eukaryota; kingdom Viridiplantae; phylum Streptophyta; class Magnoliopsida; order Poales; family Poaceae; genus Saccharum; species Saccharum hybrid cultivar. The sequence continues at coordinate 6,992,350 of JAQSUU010000005.1, read as the reverse complement.
GAATTAACCATGGTACAAAGCACTGGAATACAAGAATTGATACTAGTAGCTTAGCTCGAGAAGATGCAGGTCTGAAGCTGTGTGTGGCCTCTCTACGCATTCCTCTTCAATAATCTTCAGAAGACATGGACAGATCTGAAACGACGCTAGCTGGAAGATTCAGAGCACGATTGATTGAAGATAGAGGAACCGACTGGAAGATTCATGGTGAAGCAACACTGGAACTCTGAAAAGAAAAAAATCAAACGAGAATGGGAACACTTACTGCAAACAAGAAGACTTCATTGCTGCCGGCAGCAAGCACGAGTTGTTCAGATCACAGAAGAGATCACCGTCGTCTTCTTCCCTGACTCCGTGATGGATTGAGCTGTTGAGGGGAATGAAGCCTGGTCCGAGACCGTCCGATCGAGAGGACGCCGCCGGCCGACTGTCCGGCCGGTCTCGCGCCAGACGACATTCCCCTCAACAAGACGATCGTCAGAATGAAGGAAGACGGAGGAGGAAGAGGACCGATCGACCGCGAGTTTTTTCTTCTTCTTTCTTATACATACAGGCTGCCTGCACCCTGCAGCAAATGATGCTGCCTTGTGGCAGGCAATGGCGTCAAGTCCACAAGCAATCCCCTTTCTAGCCGAGCTGAGCTTCTTTGCTGCTTTCACACTACATCTTGCATTGCCTGCACAAGTACACCAACAAATCTTTGCATTGCCTACGCATCACAACGCCATGTCTGCAATGTCAAAAGGAGATTTATGTCAAGGGGACGGACTGACTGAGACATTTAGTCATGGTAATGCATTTGAATATGGGCATACGCATTTAATTAGTCGCAAATCGCAATCATGAGTAATATATGCTCAGCTATGATGATTATGCAAAAACTTGGCACCAAGATTCCGTGAATAATAGTCAACTGTGCAGATAAGATTATAGACCCAAAAGTCAATTAGTCCTTTCTGAAATTTTAGCCATCATCATTACGCTTATTCTTGGCTATGATTAAGCATAATATTGAGTTGCTGGGGGAAAGGATTAGTAAAAAGGTTTGTTCTTTCAGGAGTACTTGACTCTGACATCAGTTCATGATTTTTATTCCCCAGCAAAGACCAAATTATTATAGGGGGTTTCTTTATATTAGCTTTGCATTATTGCATTGCATTGCATTGCCCGGCTGTTTTGATTCCAGGCTTAGCACTTAAGAAACCACGGTCTTGAGGCACCGTGCTCCGGCTGGCTGTGCTACAGAAAACAGAGCATTATTTTTCCTGATTCTGAGGCTGCGGATGACAAATGGATCAGAGAAAAACAGTCTTGTTCTCCTCTTTATTTCTTTATTGCCATCTGGCACTAATGGACAAATATTTTCTTCACCTTCGCGTAATTTGTTTTTGTTATTCCTTTTTTTTGGTGGGCAGACCATAGCAGAACTTCACTGTCAGGCTTTTCGATTGCTTTTGTTATTTCTTTGCTTAACCCACTTGAATAACTTTACTCAAAGAGCAAAATTCACTGCTGGTCCCTGAAGGCCAGCGGTATCATCCAGGTCTCTGAACTTCTAAAGTGATATATGTGGCTTTCTGAACTTGGCCGATGGTGTCATTCAGATCCCTAAACTTTTAAGGTGATCACCATAGGTCCTAAACTTGGTTGGCGGTGTCATCCTAGTCCCTGAACTTTTAAGGTGATCATCGCAGGTCCCTAAACTTGGCAAACAGTGTCATTCCTGTCCAAATATAATAATATTAAAAGTTACATATAGTATTAAAAGTTTTCTCTATTAAAAGTTACTTCTAATTTTAGTATTATTTTAAAAGTTTTAATAGTAGTACTATAGAAGTGACTTTTCTCTATTATTCATACTATAACATTATTATTAAAACTTATTACTATAACACTATAAGTAGAAATTCTAATACTATAATACTACTGTTAAAAGTACTATAGTATTATAGTATTAATAATAGAGAAAAGTTATTTGTATAATGCTACTATTAAAATTTTTAAAATAACAGTAAAATTAGAAGTAACCTCTAATAGAGAAAACTTTTAATACTATAGGAATTTTAATATTATTTTAATACTATTAATGATACATAAATGTTAAATTAATTTTAGTATTTTTCTATTTTAGTTTAAACCTAATATATTTGTTGTTGTAAATTATTTTAATACTTTAATTTATTTTTTGCTAATGTAAATCATTTTATATAATTTATATTTTCATGATAAATATTATATAAATAATGATTGATTAATTGACACATGTTGGATCCACGTCTAACGTACAGTCAGCGTGCCACGCCAGCTTATGGAGTACGTTAGACCACATTTAGGCAGGGATGATACCGCTTGCCAAGTTTAGGGACCGACAATGATTACCTTGAAAGTTCAGTGACCAGGATGACACAGCCGCCCAAGTTTAGGGACCTGCGGTGATCACCTCGAAAGTTTAGAGATCTGGATAACACAGTCTGCCAAATTTAGAGACCCACAGATATCACTTTAGAAGTCAAGGACTTGGATGACACCACCAGCCAAATTTAGGGACTGGTGGTGAAATTTTACTCCTACTGAGACATATTTGTGAAACCTAAATGACACCTAAAGACATGGAAAAACTTACTGGCCATGAGTGAGATACGCCCTGCAACAACACTAAGGATGAAAACGGTCGTAAACGGTCGGAAAACTCCTCAACCATTTTCTACTTTTATATTTGAATACGAAAACGAAAGCGAAAACGGTAAAGCCGGACACGAAAACGAACGCGAACTTACGGAATATCGAGAATTTCGAAAACGAACCCATTCGAGCGAAATTATGTCGAACACGGTCGGTATACGAAAATTTAATACGGAATACCGATCCACAATGCATAATAATTAACAAGTGTCATCGTGGCAAATTTCGAGTGCAAGAGAGCAGACTTATCAATTTGGTTTCTTTGACGAGAGAAAAAAAGAAAAGAAAAAAAAGAAAAAAGAGAAAATTTTGAGATGCCATCGGTATTAAACTAGAAAGGATAGCAACAACGCCTGACCCATCTACTCTCTCTTTTGGTCGGCCTAGTCACATGCAATGCAACAACAGCACCGCGTGAAGCCAGATGCAACCATGCAAGCATACAACACCGTGCAAGGTGATTAGTCCTACCTCGACGACTCAGGGAGGCGCGACGGGGGTGAGCTGCCTGTATAATGCGGCTAATGAGCTTCAGTACTCCACACTTCCTTTGTTTAGTTGCCTAGACAGTAATGATTGACAACAAAATTCGGTTTAAACTGAATTTTGAATTCGGGATATTCCGAATTAAAAGTAGAAAAGTAGAAAACAGTCGGAAAATGTCTAAACCGTTTTCTACTTTTACATTTGAAATACGAAAATGAAAGCGAAAACGGTAAAGTCGGACACAAAAATATGAATTCGATCAGATAAAATACAGAAAACGATGCGGTTCGGTTCGGGATATTTCCGTTCCTTTTCATTCTTAAACAGCACGAGGGTCCTTTTGTCAAGCTTTGAAGATCTTTCTTCTATGCTCTTAAGAGTAGTCATGAACAAATCCATTTTATTCGTCTAACTCCTTCTCTTTCTTTTTTCATTTTTTCATTCTTTTTGTTAGAATTTATTAAATGTTAAGCTTTTTCGGTTGACAGGAGATCAAGTTCATCTTCTACTGCCTACTTCCGCCGTCTCTAAATATCTATCGCCGTTGGTGTTCGTACCACAAGTTTGACACGATTTATATAAAATGCGTGCAACATTTGTATCTTTAAATAAATTTATTAAAAAACTAGATTCAAATATCTTTCCAATGATACTAATTGTGTACCATAAGTATTAATATTTTTAAATATATATTTAGTTAAAGTTGTATATAGAGAAACGCAAACGACAGATATTTAGGTACAGAGGGAGTATCTGGCATCAACATGGCTTCTAAGTTACAAGACTTAAACAACTTTATTGAAAGATAAATTTAGAACATTAATCTGAGTATCTGGCATCAACATGGCTTCTAAGTTACAAGACTTAAACAACTTTATTGAAAGATAAATTTAGAACATTAATCTTTCACCACGGCTGTTCGTTCCATGTCGCCATGTCGGTCAGTCCAGACGCGGCTAGTTAGACCACGGACCGGCCCATAGGCCTGCTCCTCTCATCGGCATACACGGTTTCTCTAAAAAAAGAAAAGAGAGCGACATCTTACCTTCTCCATTCGCTTGGGATCCACTGCACCACCCGCCCTTCGGTCACGTACGCACAAGCTCTGCTAGCGCTCGTGTCCGCACGAGGGCCGCCTCCGTCCACATACGCATAGCATCGAGCGACGCCGCTAGCCGCGTATGCACGAGCTCCACCGGTCCATGGTGAGGGAGACCGTTGCCGCCTCCACCACGGGGTCCAGACATCTGGTCGGCGGTCAGGAAGACCTCTGCCTGTGCCTGCCCAGCTCGTTGCGGCCGGGTGTGGAGCTCGCCCGCATGCAACTCACGGCAGCCCAGGCAGAGCCCGCCCACGCACATCTCGCGCCCGCCTACCCAGTTCGTCGTGGCCGGGGTGGAACTCTCCCGCGTGTAGCCCGTGATGGCCGGGATAGAACTCCACACACCGACGAGGATCCATTCTCCTGAGCAACAAGAAGATATTGCACTAGAACTACATGTTGCAAGTGTTTATTTCAAGTGTTTCAAATGATTCAGAGGTATGTTGCAGGTGTTTTATATCGATGTTGTAAAAGTAAATCGAGATGTTGCACATGTTGCAATGATGTTTTCAAGTGTATGTCCTAAATGTTTTTCATCTGTTTTAGACGTATGTTGCAAGTGTTTCTATTGACACCAAAATTTAGTTCGAAATACGAAGGCCATGAGATCGGAAACTTGTCTGGGAGAAGCCAAAGTAACTCAACAAAGATCGGCTAACTAAATTGCCATCAGCTAGGCAAGATGACGTCATGGACCCCATCGGCAAGAACGACCAGGCATGAAGAAAAAAGACGTGACAGACTTCGTAGAAGGGAAAGAGTGAGGTCCAAGTTATTGTAATTTAAGAAGCTTTATTTTATTTTTCAAATTTATAACCGGTCTTGTTCGACCATGACTCGTAGTCAAGCCTCGGGTATAAATAGTGAACCTCTACTATTGTAATAGGCATCTCTCATCAATCAACCAAATAAGTACATTTACTTTTCGGCTTACGCCATCCTTTAGGAGTAGGAGTAGAGTAGATTTCGACGAGTTCTTTGGGCAAGCAGGGCTGCATCGGACGACCTGACCTTCAACTTGTTTGTGAATATCTATCATGACTTATATTGTTACTTGTGAGGCTGCAACAGACAACTGATCTCTTGCAAGTCGCGGTATAAGTTAATTATCGATCTATATTATTATTTGTAAGGCTGCAACAGACGACTGATCTCTTACAAATCGTGGTATAGATTAGTTATCGATTCGTATCAACCTGTACAAGGCTGCAACAGACGGCTGATCTCTTGTAAATGTTGGTATTAATCAAAGTTATCGATATTGTGTAAATAGTTTACTATTTAATATAATATCACCAATTGTCCGATCTAGATTAAGATTTGTTAGTCTTATTATTTTGATCTATCGTCTGCTGGTTATTTTTATGGTTGAATTCGATTTTTGACTTAGATCATGTTTGATGACTAATCTATCTCAATCCTGATCATACATGACGGGTGTTTGAAGTCGTGTTCTATTAAGAGAGAGATTCATTGATTACCAGTGTCCGGAATGACTCCGCTATCAATGCTGCATCAGGCGACTCGATCTGTCGGTAGCATGTCAGATTGGACACTGTTGATTAGTATTAAGAAGAGCGTGGCATCAACCACCCACTATGTCTTCATCGGCTATTTAGCCGATGGCCGGAGCTTTCACGCTATAATAGCCGATGGACACTAAAGAGCGTGTTACAACTAGTTTGCGGGAATGTAAATAAGAGGAACGTGATCTTTATACTGCCGCATCGAGGAATGAACCAACCACAATAAGATGAAGACCAATCACCGAGAGAAATCCAATGAATCAATCACAATGGAGACACACGATTTTTCTTCTGAGGTTCACGTGCTTGCTGACACGCTAGTCCCCATTGTGTTGATCAACACTTGGTGGTTCGGCAGCTAAGAGGTGTTGCATGAACCTTGTCCACACGTTAAACACTGCAAGAACCGACCCACAAGTGATCGAGGTAACTCAATGACACGAGCAATCCATTGGAGTTACCTTTTGGCTCTCCGCCGGGAAGGTGACCCCTCACAATCACCGAAGCCAGCCACGAACAATCACCAATACGTGCTGGACCTCCACCGCTACTCCTAGCCGTCTAGGTCGCGGCAACCACCATGAGTAACGAGAAATCCACAACCACAATGATCCCCAAGTGCCACTAGATGCAATCACTCAAGAAAATACACTAGGAATCACTTCTAATCTCACTATGATGATGAATCAATGATGGAGATAAGTGGGAGGTATTTGCTTAGGATCACAAGGATGCCAAGTATGTCAAAGTGCCAAGAGGGTGAGCCAAGGGCTGGCAAAAGTCTATTTATAGACCCCCCAACAAACATCCAATCGTTACACTGCTCGGGGGTGACCGGACTTAGCCCCGCGTCCGGTCAGGTGCGTCTGGTCGCTCCTGCCAACCAATCACGACGCGCCACGTCACGCGATTCAAATAAGTTGTTAGCCGCCAGTGCACGCGTGAGTCAGCCACTGACCTGACGCACCGCTGCCTCTGACCAGACTCGAAGAACCGCAGCGTCCGTTCAACATCAGAGAGCACCCCAGAGCGTGAAAATGACGACCGAACGCGTCAGGTCAAAGGTGACCGGACGCGCTGGTGCGTTCGATCCTCACAGTGCTCGTCCACGAGTTGTCGTCAGCTTACGTCACCCTTCACCTGACGCGCACCCTGCGTGTTCGATCGCGTGAAACCACCGCTATTCAGAATATGACCGAAAGCGCCGGTGTAGCACCAGCCAGCGTTCGATCATTCATTGCTCCTCTCGGCTGGCCGCGCTATCATGACCGAATGCACGGCCAACGTCAGGTCGTTGCATCCGGTCGTGGACTTCCTCGCCTTTTTCTTTTTCTAAGTCCATAACATTTTCACCCTTGTTTCCAACTTGCTAATCACAAAGTGTAGAATTTGTGTGCACGTGTGTTAGTATTTTTTAAAACATTTTACAAGGGTCACATGTTAGCACACTAGGTTCTTAAATACAATGCATGAATCATGTCACCTAGTGGCACTCGATAAACCGTTTAACCAAAGATTTTTCCTCTTTATAGTACGGCTATCGATCCTAAGTCACTTACACCCTATATGGTGTCTTGAGTGCAAAACAAAAATGACCCTGTCACATATACCTTTGTCTTGAGCCTATTTTTTTGTTTTTCGCTTTCTTTTTTTCAAATGATGAGCACTTGATCATCTATGTCCATCATCACCTCCATGGACCATCTTCTAGCATCACCACTTGGAATGTACTAACCTTATCTACTTCACACACTTAGCATAAAGGTTAGTACTAAGTTTCATCAATTATCCAAAACCAAACTATGGCTTTCAATGACTAAAACAACTGAATAGATGAACAACATTCATGATCTTCTTCTTTTCACAAAGCTCATCAAACTAGAGCCTCTCTTCTCCTAAAATATAGGACGACTAGCTGCACAGCTGAAGAGAATTCCAACATGTCGTTAAGGCATTCTAGGTCCACTGACAAACAACGCCGCACAAGTAGGTCGTCCAAAGTAGCACTTCCAATGAAAATGAGATGTGAGATGCCATTGCTGCCTGTCCAGAAGTTAGAGCAAATTTTTCATCTAGGTACAGTAGAGAGGAGTGGTGGGAATCGCCGAAACAACACCTCCATGGAGGGAAAAGCGTCATTCGTCATTGAAGCTGGTCAATGGCCTGTCATGGTTAGTGTTCTCGCCAACGATTTCCCATCAACCCAGACACCTCATCATGCAAGACTAATGTGACACCACCAACATTCCAACTCCAAAAGCTAGTAATAGTAACCCAACACTACTCATGTCATCAAAACAGTCGAGGCAAGCCGCCGCGATGAATAGAGTAGGGAGATGACAAGTGGGAGAGAAGCCCCAACGGTCTAGGTTGCCACCATAGCGCTCACCAAGGAAAAATCCTGATGTATCGATTGATAAGACAACACCTGAAAGCCACTAGATCCGATTGAGGTGCACAACCTAGATGCTAGGAAAAAGGTATAACAAACCAAGGGGTGAGAAATAAGCAGGGCTACCATCGCTACCACCAGCGATAGCAATGGCGGCCAGCTAGACCCATGGCGGTGTGGGAGATCTCAACACCGGCGCGGAATGCATCTTACGATTGGTCAAAAATTAGATGTTTGGACTATGTTACCTCATAATGGGTTGCACTACAGTAGACATGCCCAACCTTAGGGTTGAGCTGGGCGGCAACACTAGCCCCTCAAAAACCAAGGGGACCAACCCTATGTCATGCATGCATCGTACATTGGCTACTTTGGTTCAGCTTTTGGAAAAATACTTCTGTTACCAAAAAAAGTAGAAAGCTAATCATACAGATAGAATCAGAAGTTGCTTTTCCCGAAACAGTTATTTTGTGTAGTACAATTTTCGTAGCACCTTGAACACTGTTATTAGCTTTTAGCTTTTCCAAATAGATAGAAATAAAGAGACGTTTTAGACTATTTCAAGAGAGATAAAGGAAGAGGGTACATTTCATTTGTTTTAATCGAACAGCTTATAGCTTTTTCATAGCATGTAGCTCCCAGCTTATGATAGTTTTTTATAGCTCACGACTGAACCAAATAGACCTGTAGGTCAAGGTTAGGTCCATAAGAAAAAAAAAGAAAACCGTTGTCTGCTCTTTTGTCACCGATCATGAGTTGCACCGTCGCTAGTCGCCTCCGCCGCCGTGTGGCTCACTTTTGTTCCAACGCCTAGATAGTCGCTCATTCCTTGTCTGATCGGCTGCGCTGCTGCTGCCGCTGAAGATAAGTCCTTATTAGCTACTATACTGGGAATAAGAAAATATGAAGCCACGGCCAAAAAAGAACAGAAAAAAGACAGCCGAGCAGAGGCTCTCCATTTTTGCTGGCTGCAGCGCCGAGACAATACATCAGTTACGGACGTCGGTAACATGTACTTTGCCCAGTTTCCCCTTTGTTATTAATCTATTTTGTTAGATTAAGTATAGACACGAACGCTCAAATACACGAAGACACACTTACCCCTAAAACCGCATCATATCCCTATGAGTGACAGTTGTAAATTCTATTCCGGTACCAACCGGAATGGCCGGAATACCTCGTACCGGCACCTAAACTGGTATAGAAGAGTCCTAATCCCGTACCGGATCAAATACCGGTCAATACCGGTAAATACCGGCCAATACCGGTCAATACCGGCCGTGGTTGCATGTATTATATTTTTCTATGTATGAACTTTGGAGTTTAAACTTTGAAATAAGGTCTTATGAACTTGTTGAATGATATTTTAGTTTGATAAAAATGTTAATTACGCCATAAGTTAAGTCATAATATATTTATATGCACATTTATGTATAAGTTTATTCACATATTATTATAATTATAATTATTATAAAGTCCGGAATGGTACATCGGTATGGGCCGGTACCGGAATATTCCATTCCAATAGCCAAAATGGAATGGCCTCCGGAATAGAATTTACAAGTTAGCTATGAGCACCTCCAAAAAAGTATGACCAACAAATCTACATTAATTATACGTTTAATGGATATTTATTTTTGCTTTACCCCCCAATATCTATTATTTAGAGTACAATACTTTAGACTCTTCTAACATTCTCATTAGGCCTTTAAAACGCAGGATTTAAAACAGAAATAGAAAAAAACACAGTAATGAGATAAGATTGCATATGTAAAACAGAGGAAACACACGAAATTTATAGGAATAGGTGTTTGGATGAATTGCTGGAGAAACATATGAAACCAAAACATGAGGTTTCAGTGGATATTTTTCCCTATGGTTTTTCTATGAAATCAAACGCAAAAGAATGTTTCCTATGTTTTTCCTATAGGCGATTCCTATTAACAAAGGGCGCTAAAATAACTCAATCCATAGGAGTGTGAATCGTATATTTTTTCTTTATTTTTTCTACAATCCAAAGGGGCCTTAGGAATTTGGGATTCATGTGGGTAGCGTGACTAGAGCCTATTTACTTATTTAGTAAATAATCATTATCTTAGTTCTTAAGTTCTCAACTTAGACCTTGTTTAGATGTACGTGTATCCACTTTAATCCACATATATTGAAGTGGATTGGAATGGAACTTAGTTTAATTCCACTCCAATCCACTTCAACACATGTGGATGAATACATGCACATCCAAACAAGGTTTTAGTAATTTACTAACTCTTCTGATTTCCATCATAATAACTTCATGCCTACAAATATTAGAATAAAATATAAACTACTTCCTCATTGCAAACTATAAGACGTTTTAGCTTTTCTAATACGTAGCATCTGTTATATACTATGTCTAGATACATAAAAAACAATGTATCTAAAAAAATCAAAATATCTCGTAATTTGAAAGGGAATGAGTAATATTTATAATTTACTTTATAAAAATATTGTTTTTATGCATTAAAGTGTTCATTAGAAACATTGCTGTTATTATAGTTATTTTAAAATGGTCTATCTTTTTAGCTTTGCTCTAAGCCACCAAATTGGCATGATCAGCCTGGCAGTAGAGCGCACGACCCTATGACTTTCATGTTTTAGGTGTCCCTGCACCTAAGAAATATATGATTAATATAGGAAAAGGACAAAATTTATACTCCCTCTATTTTAAATTAAAAGTCATTCTGACTTTTTAATATAAAATTTTTATTATATATTTAGACATAGCTTATATTTAGATGCATAGCAAAAAAAATCTTTGCCTTTATCCTACATTTTGAAATCAAGTATTCGTAATACCTGAATTCCTAAATACCTAAACTACACTACCCGCATTTTTCAGGTTATCCAAATGCCCATCCCTATCCTTAGCACTAATGCTCTCGTGAGGGCGTCCGGAGGGACGAACGCGGCTTCCCACTCGCTACCGCACATCCGCTCGCTCCCGTCCGCGCCCTTTACCAAAAAAATAATCTTGCGCAATGACGAGCCCCAATTTGTCCAAGCAGTAAGGTGACATTGTGCTAAAAGCGCATGTTGCAAGTGTATGTTTTAAGTGTTTCAGAGTTTAGATGTCTCAGAGGTATGTTGCACATGTTGTATTAGGCTATACACATTTGTTGCAAATGTATGTTCGAAATGTTTCATCTGTTTTCCAGACGTATGTTTGCAAGTGTTTCATCTGGATGTTGTATATGTTTTACAGATATGTTGCAAGTGTTTTTATCTGGATGTTGCATCAATGACTTTTCAAATGTTTTTAGGTATTTTTGCAAGTGTTTCAGATGAATATTTCAAGTGTTTCATCTGTCTTCATACGTACTCCCTCCGTCCCAGAAAAAGTGTCGTTTTAGGTTTTTCAGACATCGTGTTTGACCGTTCGTCTTATTCAAAAATTTTGTGCAAATTATAAAATAAATAAATCATTATTGAAGTATCTCTAATGATAAAATAAGTCATAACAAAATAAATAATATTTATTAAAAAATTTTGAATAAGACGAACGGTCAAATATGATGTCTGAAAAACCTAAAACGACACTTTTTCTGGGACGGAGGGAGTATGTTACAAATGTTTTATTTAGATATTTTTAAAAATAGATCAGATGTTGTATATATTGACGCCGATGGCTGACCACCGCCTTCCCTTTGTCCGTGAATTCTCGGACCAGCGCCACGGCCTGTCGTGGATCACCAGTAGCTCCGACGCCAGGTCACCCAAGACGACGCAGTCGAGGGGGACGGAGGGGTGCGGGTGCAGGTGCAGGTGCGGAATGCAGAGGAGGCACGAGCGTCCGGACAGGTGGCGCGGAGGGGGCACGGATTCGCGTTAAATGGAGCTGCATGTGCCGACGTCCGGGAGCGGACGTGCGTCGGAACGTCCGGGTAGCCACACCGTATCCTCAGGCACACAACGTCCGAGGTCCGAACCATTCACAATGCACGAGCCATTTTTTCAGCCCAGCCCACTATAAAGCCGCACAGGGCCCAACAACAGCCTCGCGGCGCCGACGGAGGTGTCAGTTGTGGTCTGCTCCAATCCAAAATCCAAAATCGGAAAAAAACAACAAAGGCCCTGTTTAGTTCCACGAAAAAAAACACTATACGAAAAAAAGATTCTCCGTCACATCAAACTTGCGATATATGCATGAAGTACTAAATGTAGATGAAATCAAAAACTAATTGTACAGCTTGGTTGTACTTGGCGAGACGAACGTTTTGAACCTAATTAGTCAACAATTGGACACTATTTGTCAAATAAAGCCAAAACATGCTACAGTACTTTTTTTTTAGACACGCGCGTCCCGGGGATCACGCCCTCTGGTTGGGCTGGGCGGCGGCGCGGACTCCGGCGGGTTGGGAGAGCGAGTGGGAGCGGTCGGCGGATAGGAGCAGCGCTTCCGTTTGTAGGGTTTGGGGGAAGGTGACGTGGCTAGGTTGATGGAGCACGCAGAGTAGACCTGAGCGTTTGGGGGTGCAAAACCGCTTCAACTTGACCCAATCGCAAGCTATGTTGCTGGATTGTTTTTCTTCCTTTTTGTTCTTATATCTGGTGCTTGCTTAGTTTTGGGTTTATGTATGCGGATTTCCCCTCATCTGATGCCTGCGCTGGGCCTCCCTTTTGCCACTCTAAAACTGTGATCAGTGGCGGATCCAGAGTGTTAGCATTGCTGTCACCTGACAGCAATAACTTATGTAAACTCAGGCTGTGTTTAGTTCCTAAATTTAGAGTGTCAAAATTCACTGCAGCGACACTGTAGCATTTCATTTGTATTTGATAATAATTGTCCAACCCTTGACTAATTAGGCTCAAAACGTTCGTCTCGCAAAGTACAACTAAACTGTGCAATTAGTTTTTTATTTTATCCATATTTAGTACTCCATGCATGTATCGCAAGTTTGATGTGACAGATAATTTTTTTTTGTACAGTGCACTTTTTAATGGAACTAAACACAGCCTCAATGGAAAATTACTATGCAAACTAGAGAAAATAACACGCATGTCTGTCATAAGTATGCTAATGACATCAATGATTCTTAATTCTAGATCCGCCCCTAACTGTGATTGACTGATTATGGTCTGGACGGTGAATGCCGTTGCTTGAGAGCAGCATCAGCCGTTGCTGCCGTATGCACCTGCCATTTGAGTGTGAATTTCACTTGTATTGTATTTGTGAGACAGCGTGTACCACTTATTTCCGGGCCTATTAGGTTATATTTCTGTTGTCTGGTTCTATTGTTTATCTGTGGAAATGCCCTGATTGTTCAACATTAGTACATTACCCAAGCTTATTGCTTTCATTCACTCTGCCAACACATATGTGTCACTGATATTTAATTGCAACATTCTAATATCTTCTACCCATTTAGGATGCACCTATTGTTATTGTTGGGCGTTGTTTCACCTGTGCTGTCTATCTGTTTGATGCTTCAGTTCTGGTGACCATGGCTCAGATGCAGTCAAGATCGAAGGAGCAAGAGGTTCGTGAAGTTGCCAGGAAATCCAATGCGCAGACTGTTCTGAAACAAGACACTGTTGACGATGAAGACTCTGGTGATACCACTTCCTCTGCTGGTGAAAGCAAGTATCCTGGTTGGCCTGGAACTAGTGTCTTCAGGATGCTGATTCCTGCACAGAAGGTTGGTGCAATTATCGGCCACAAAGGCGAGAGGGTCAGAAGGCTCTGTGAGGAAACAAGAGCCTGTGTTCGTATTATTGGCGGTCATCTTTGTGCGGCAGAGCAAGCTGTAAGATAGCCATCATCCCTGATCCTCTACAGCTAAAAATTCCTTTAAATATGTCCTGGTGGCTCCTGAGAAGAAAAACATGATTTATGTTTTGTCTTAATTGAAAAAAAGAAATCCTAAAATTTGCTTTCATTTTTCTTTTGAAAGGTAATCATTTTTGGAAGGGAACAGCCTGATGAGCCATTACCTCCAGCCGTGGATGCCCTACTAAGAGTATATCAGCAAACTATTAACGATGACTCTTTAGATGTGGGATCCGATAGTGTGATTGTGAGGCGGATTCTTGCACCCAGTGAACAGGCAGCAAGCCTTATTGGCGAGCATGGTGTGATGATTAATTCAATCATGGAAGCTTCTCAAACCGACATCCGTGTCCTTGGTAACTTAATTTGATGTAACCTCTCAGCTCAGTTTTTGACAACTATTATTTGCTTCTGCTCAGTGCTTGTGTATCGATTATTGCACTGATGTAATTGGAATATGAGTAATCTGCCAGGAAGCAACATATTTTGTGTTTTACTGAAGTATAGTTAGTCCTGTTGCTGCACAAATTTGCTCTGGTAAATCTGATGCTTGAAAAGATAAAGTATGTTTTGCTTCCATCACAGAGGTCCAACTGATATTGCAAACTGGATCTTTTATGAAACATGGTTGCACTTAGAAACGCTAGGCAGAAGATGCACTTTTGATATGTAGTGTTGCACTGTTGCTGTCGCAATTGTTAGTGACACATGTGCTCTATGTGCTGTCAGATATCCGTATCTCTTAATGGTCGTGCCTACCCATTTGATTCTGACAAAAATCAATCAATCTATTAGTTACAGAACAAGCAGAGAAGTCAGTTTACATGGTCGCTTCTTGTACTGAACTGGGACTCAGCTACTTTCAAAGAGTTCTGGTAAAGTATAAAACTGTGCTATAACTTTTGAGCTCCTTAATTTTCATGTACTATTTTTGTTACTTGATTTCTCGACCTATCTTGCAATAGCAACTTTAACACTGAAAATGATTGCTCATGGCAACTGGCAAGTATGAATTGATCAAATTCTCATAACACTGACTTCTCTGCTTGATTTCTCGACCTATCTGTTGATTTGATGAAGCACGATTCTTACCTTATCTGTATCTAAATTGTTACATTCACTGTTTAGATGGTGATCTGCCTCCTGTTGCACTGGAAGAAGATAGGGTTGTTGAAATATGGGGACTGCCTGCAAGAGTGCATAAGGCTTTGGAACTTGTTGCTTCTCATCTGAGAAAGTACCTGGTTGATCGAAGTGTGATCCCATTGTTTGATTGTCATGTAAGTTGTCAGCCACTATTTTGAGCATTTGTTATTCAATTTCAATGGCACACTGGAAACGGTCCACATTTGTATGCTCACCAATATGTAATTCTGAGGACTCATTGCTTCTCAGGTACCTATGCCAATCTTGCACATGGACATACCCCCATGTCACTACATTGACTATCCTGAGGGCCCTCTGCATCCAGTTAGTCCAGGTTATCACTCTGTATCTGCTGAAGATCTCCAACATGAACAATGGATTGACACTGTCTATTTGAGGGGTAGGCATCCTATGGGAAATCTTCGACATGCTGATACATTTGAATACAGATGGGAAGCACCTACACCTTTCAGGAGATATCGATCTGTTACACCACCAAATCATGCTATAACTGCATATGGGCCAGAAGCATCATCACCTATGGAAGCATATCTATCAGCTCCTATAGAATTACATTCACACCACAACCTTCTAAATGGTTGGCATTCATCTCCAGTTAATTCAACAGATTCTGTTGAAAGAATACGCTCCCTTATATCTGTGTATGGACAACAAGCACGGCTACAGAAACAGACATGTCAATCAGCTAAACTGGGTAAACATCCACAGTTCAGAATATCTTTACATGGAAGTGAAGCCCATCCAACTAGGGTATCTCCGAGAGATTCTACTGAACAACCTCCGTCTCCTGGTATTTCTGCATGTGGACGAGAAGCAACTCCATGCTTCAGAATGCATCCACCAACTACTGTGGAAAATCTTCTAAACTGTCGTGTATCTGCATATGGACCAGAAGCACAACTACCACTACATCCGGCTCCAACATCATCAACTAGTCGATCAACAGCAGTTGCTTCTCAAGTCTGTATGATTTCCAAGGAGTCTTATTTATTTGCTTGACCACATGTTTTCATTGTTTTGCTAAAAAAATTGATTTGTGTCTATTTGGTTGGTGGTTTGTTTGACAGGTTAAGAAAAAGATGCAAGTACCAATATTCTATGCTGAAGCTGTCATTGGCCCAGCTGGTGAAAGAATTGAATACATTCGTTGTACCAGCAGGTCGAGCATTTTGATAACCAATTCTGAGGGCGCAATGTCTATTGAGATCACTGGAAGTGCTGCAACAGATGTTCTAACTGCAGAGCAGCTGATTAAGGTATTCTAAGAAATTTTTCATACCTCTGCTGAGATAGTAATATTAATCATTTACAGAGGACATTCCCAGGCTATATGATAAGCAAATACTTAAATTTCCCACCTGACTCCTTTGTGGTTACACATGTACTCCCTCCGTTCCAAATTATAAGGCATTTCAAGAATCTTGGAGAGTCAAAGCATCTTAAGTTTGACCAAAATTACAGAGAAAATTAAAAAAATTTATAACATCAAATATGTATACTATGAAAATATAATTAATAAAGAATCTAATGATGCTTAATTGGTGTCATAAATATTATTATCTTATCATATAAATTTGACCAAACTTGAGATCCTTTGACTCTCTAAGATTCTTGGAATGCCTTATAATTTGGGACGGAGGGAGTAAAACATAAAGTTTTTCTGTACTTTTTTTTAAAACAAAGTAGTTTCTTTGGTGGGATGCCTATGTTCAGTGTCTACAGTATTCAATATATTTGATTAATTGATACTTATTCGGGTAAGAATACGCCTCCGTTCAACGGATGCTGCTGGTCTTGTTCAGATACTCAATGTTAGTCTAAGCGTGCTTGCACATTCTAGTTGTTAACGTTCAAATGCACTACAATTGAGTCTTTCAATTGTAACCTGATTTTAAATTGAGATTGACCAAAGAAACAACTCAATACTTTTGTTAGTGTGAGCAGTGTACAGTGGTCAAGGTTCAAATTTACTTGTTTTTGCATTCCATCTTATCTTCTGCTGTTGTACTACTCAAAGAGATCATTTTTAATACCAAAAAGAATGTAATCCTCACTTTTTGATGAGACAAAAAAGAATTAATATTTATAATGTGCAATAAGTATCATTAGATTAATCATAGAATATATTTTTATAGTAAATTTATTTGGGGATACAAATATTGATACTATTTCTACTCCCTTTATTCTAAATTATAAGACGTTTTGGCTTTTCTAGATACGTAAATATACACTATGTCTAGATACATAGTAAAACAATGTATCTAGAAAAGCCAAAATATCTTATAAGTTGAAATGGAGGGAGCATAAATGCACTTCCTCCGTCCCAAAATATTTGACCTTATAGGATTAAAATTTTGTCCCAAAATATTTGACACTCACTTCCAAATACACATTTCTCTTCCCCCAACAACCCTTTTTGTTTTCCCAATACATCTCTATCTCTCTCTCTCTCTCTGTTTTCTGTGCAACACATTTTCACTATTTCTTAATGCCGGTGTCAGCTGAAAACGTCAAATATTTTGGGACTGAGAGAGTAGTCAAACTTGAGAGAGTTTAACTTAGTCCAAACCTAGGATTACATTATCTTTGGGGCGGAAGTAGTAATTTAAGCTGATGCTTTAAATTTTGTTCTGTTTATGGTTATCAGGGTTATAAACATTGCCTTTTCACACTCTTGATCATTGTTTCCTTTTCTAGAACTTTATGGCCGAAGCAGCTGCCGCCTCCCCTGGTCACAGTTTCGACTTCATTCCATCATATTTGCCAGCACCCAGATCTGCCCAAGCTGATGTTCTTGCTTCCCCTGGGACAAGCGAAGTGTCCAGTTTTCCAGAACGACGCCTGCAAATGATTTACTGAATATCCCCAACAGTTTTATTTCTGCACATACCACCAAAGATAGCCAAGCACCAATACCGGCAACACAGGAATATACCAGAGACAGTAAATTCAGAAGATGTTTTGATATTCATCCTGAGACTATGCTAGCTTTACAATTTCAACCCTAAGGATTTCATCTGGATTACTTTTAGACCCTTTTTTGTTGTAGCCTTGATTCATTCCATGGGTTGAACGTTAGAAACTAGAGAGCCTGTTTCCACAAAAAAAAAAAAAAGAAACTAGAGAGCCTGAGCATATGCTATATATGGAAGTAAAGTTTTGGTCGATTCTGCGAAGATGGGGTAGCACGATATGTGTGCCCAGATGATTGAACGGTTGCGCTTCGCTGAAACAAATTCGTACTAATCTTTGCTCCATGAGATACCTATTGTTTGTTGTCTCTGTTAGCTGCTCTAGTGTCCCCCTATCTGTTAGTATTAATATTTGCTGGTTTATTGGGTCTGGGTGCTGCACAAAGGCACCTCCTCGAGAAAATCAGGGGCTCCACATGTGTGTTTTTATTTTTCTGATTCTGATTTGATATGATGGGAAAGAAAACCTTTTGGTCCCGGACGTGTGAGGCTGCGCTGAAACCTCTCGCCTGACGCTGTTGGGCATGCAGGCATTAGAGAGGGAAAACGCCGCGTTTGGGGGCTCCGCTGCAAGGCAGACAGACGCATTCGGCTCCTCGTTTCTCTCTCCTCTCTTCGTTCCCGCGCGGAGAGGGAGAGAGAGAAACAGGGGAGCGGCCACCTCCTCTTCCCTGCCAAGAAACCACGATTTCTTACGGGTTTGTACCCAATTTTCTTTAGGATTTCCGATTCGATTCTCCGGCGAGGTTCTCCATAGGGTATGCATCATAATCCGTCAGGATGTGATCTATGTTCTGGAATGTGGAATGTTTTTTTTGTGAAAGTTTTGATTTTCTTTTTTATCATCAATGCTGCAAAGAGGAAACTTGACCACCGTGGAATGCCACATAATAACGTTGCTGCAGCCTTTTTGCAGGGAAATTTTTTTACTTCTGCTGCAACCGGTGCAAAAATTCGAATCCCTCCATTCCACTTCTCTCTGTGCAATCAGCCATTCATATATTGGTTCTGGCATTCGTTCGGCCTTCTCAAGGAAGCTCCTTATATCATATATAAAGATCAAACTTCCTTGGGCTGCATTGAGGCATTATTGGTGTGATTCATTCAGAAAGCGCTGTCACCTGTAGGCGAATTTTGATGTAAACTGACCAGACATGGCTGCGAAAGATGGCTCGGGATCACAAGACTTGGGACACAGGTTCTGGCCCATGCTGTCCTACGCTTGCGGCGAGCTATGTGTGATCATACTGCTCTACGTGGCTGCCTTGGCATCCTATGCAGCCACAAGGTTGGCGCGCATCTGCGGGCTCCGGCCGCCCTGCATCATGTGCACGATGCTGGACCGCGCCCTCCATGGAAAGCCATGGTTCTCCGGGGACTTGGTTTGTGCCTTGCATCGCTCTGAGGTCTCATCTCTGGCTCACTGCAAGAGCCATGACCAGCTTGCACGCTCTGGTGATCTCTGCAAAGCATGCCTGCTTTCATGCAAAGCAGTAAGTGTCGGTGAGGAGGTGAACTCTCGGTCTGCATCCAGCAGGTCAACAAGGTTGTGTTCTTGTTGCTCAGATCCATTCAAGAATGCTCGCAGCGCGCAGAAGCATTCTGAAGCAGCCAATGCTGTGGAGTCTTGGAATAGTGTACCTGCAGATCATCCAAATGAGAAGAGTATGTGTAGCTATCTAAACTGCTGTACTCTAGTGTCATTAGTATATATAACAGGATATATATTTTGATCTTCTGACTAACTGCACGCGTATTTGTTGATGTAGCTTTTGTGGTGGGTATTGAGGAAGTCCATGAATCAGATGGTTCACCAGGCTCACATGGAAAATCTAGAAAGGACTGCGCCCCTTCTGCGAATGTTGGGACAGCAAAGAGCAACTATAGATCGGCCGCGCCAACACGCATTGCTGTGGACCGCAATGGCAGCGTGAAAAATGCTTCTGTTCCTAGGGTCAACTTAACATCTCCTCGGCCATCAGAAATTATCTCTGCTAGGGACAGCAATTCAACAACCCAGCAAGAAGTGAAGGCGCTCCTTTCTCAGATATCTTCTGTACGGGGCCTCGATAGTTCTTCGAGTGAAGGATCTCCTAGCCCTGGTATCAATGCTCTGAATGAAGAAAGCAACCCTACGAGCAAGAGGCCATATCTCGAGAGGAACTATTCTGTGCTGGAACCTTCAGACGGGAGCCTCACTGACGATGTTGAAGGGGAGAGTTCTCTCGAGAACGTAAAGAAACAGCTTAAGCTCAACAAGAAGTCAATGGCTGCTCTTTACAAAGAGCTTGAGGAAGAACGGAGCGCTTCGGCAGTCGCAGCTAGCCAGACGATGGCCATGATCAATAGATTGCAGGAGGAGAAGGCTGCAATGCAGATGGAAGCACTGCAGTACCTGAGGATGATGGAACAGCAGGCTGACCACGACCACCTAGCAATACAGGATCTACATGATTTACTTACAGAGAGGGAGAAAGAATTGCTTGACTTGGACGCTGAACTTGCACACTGCAGGAGGCTCCTGCAGAACGATCCATTCAATGGTGACAGACTTGATGACGCTGATACATTGAACAACACGGATTTTGTGGGGAGCGCCATGTCGCATTTTGAAGATGATAAGGCATACATTTTGGAATCCTTGAGCAGATTGGAAGAAAATCTTGGCATTTCCACAAGCAGACTTGCTTCTGGTGACGCCAGAAATAGTCAAGAAGACATACTGTTTGAAGATCATACAAGAGCTGATGGATCTCCTTCCAACAGTGACAAATTGAGTGGTGTAGCAAGTCTTAAGATTGAAATTTCTCTGTTGAATATAAGACTGAGGGCACTTGAAGAGGATCAGGAGTTTCTCAAGCAGGTATTGAGTTCCCTCCGATGTGGTAGTGATGGACTGCAGTGTATACAGGAGATAACCAGCCATTTAGCAGAGTTGCGAAGAGTTGTGACTCATTAAGGAAAATGGTTTTGCCCCGAGTTCACACTATTTGGCCATCATGAGGTAACAACTATTCTAGTCATCGTTTAATTGCAGGGGGGACATGTTCTGAAAAGCAAAGAAATTGTATAGCATTGCTTATATTATGCAAACATCGTAACAAATGAGAACCTGAAACCTTCATTAGCCATGATGCGTGAAATCCTGAAAATGCTCATCATGGAAACCTTATGCTTTGCGATACAGAGGTATTATGAAGGTCGAGCTTTTTAGGAAATATTATGTGTTGAAACTCAAGCCCACCTGCGTCTTCCCTAAAAATGACAAATATAGCTGTTTTACCATATTGAGGTTTCAGAAGTTGCCCAGATTAACAACCGCCTACTTTATTGCCTAAATTATATATACTTTCTTGATATTTTCCCACCACAGTAGAAACCTATTGATTTGTCATTTCAATTTTCTTTGAAGCAAATTTTTTTGCGGTGGATACTAGTGTCTACAGTTCCTAAATATCCAATGCCTTTACAGCTCTCATGCAGATATATGCAGGCTAAAGAGAGCGCTTCCAGTGAGTGCCCACAATGCCATCTATCTTATCGTACAAACCTGAAGATGGATGCCATTGCAGGAATACCATGCTCTTCCTTCTGATCGGACTCAATAGCAGACCAAAATTTTTCATCTCTTGGACTTGAGTTTCTCGTCAAAATTTGCAGATTACTGAAAACAGATGGAACTCTAAAAAGAATTACTGAAAGAGATGAAGCATCTCTTGTATGTTATATGGTGGTTGCTGAAATTAGGAGCAAGCCTGTACTGTAGATGCAACCAACCTTGATGGTTCCTGCCAAGAGGAGTTAAATTGTACATGATATCCCTTATTCTGGGATGCAAGGTGTCATGACTATCCAATTTCCTTTCTCCAACCTGCCAATTTTCCATTGGCTGGTGTTGATATAGCTCAACATTCCTTGTGGACTAAACATCACCTTCACTCGCATGAAACATATTAGTCCACTAATGTTCTCACTCAATTAACAAAACCCAAATGGGGTCCAGATGTTTTCAGCTTTGCACCTAGACAGCTAGACGGTCCTGTGAAGCTCCCAACTCTTGCGGTGAAGCTCCAAAAGGTTTGTATTACCCTTGCTTTCTAGTGGATATTTTGTGCTTGACCTCGGAGGTCACTCGAGAAGAGGATTGGAGTTGAAAGAGACATTAGACCTTGTGGTCACCTCAACAACGGGGACATAAGCATGCCTTTGGTGGTGTGATGGAACCTCGGGTTAAATTGTTGTGTCTCGCATATGGACCATGCTACAACTAGTCATCCATCTAGGCAATGTCCATAGCAAGCCACTACCGTGCTGACCAAGCCATAGTCGTCAATGCAGCGGTGGCCTCCAAAGACCGCCTCTAACCTACCATATTGAGCAAGGGCAAATAGTTGCCCTACCGCCACCACACAGTGTCAACCCGCAAGCTTCTAATCATTGTTATTGGTGAGAAGCCACCACTAGATGGTTGTCACAACCGTGACGAATTGGTAACAAACATATGTCACTAGGTTCCTGCAACCGTGAAAAAAATGGTAGCAGACATGTCACTAGGTTCCTACAACCGTGAAAAATTGGTAGCAGACGTGTGACCAACCATTGTGGCATCGGTGCACATGCACTGTAGCTAACCAATGACGAAACCCTGCAGATTGTCATAGGAAGGGTTTCCGCAACCATGCTAATATGCTATTCACTCGCCAAGAAAGCCATACTTTGATGGTATTGTTTGAGTTTTTGTCTTTTTTACTAGTTATATCCCGGTCTAAAGGGGTATTTTAACTTTTTTCTTTTATTATTATGTATTTTAACCAGTAGAGGTCTACCCCTACTGTTTCTTTAAAAAATTGATAACTGCATAGAAATTTCCTACAAAGTTAGCAAATAATACTGCTCATGCACTTAAAATAATGTATAATGGCACGGGCAGTTTGCTTCCAAACTAAGGCCATCCTCGTGAAGAATTTTTTTTCTTTGTTAATTGTTTTATATAGTCGTTTGGTGTGGCCTTGTCCTTTTGTTATCTCTACTGGAGTACTAGTTACCATCGAGGTGTAATTAGAAATTCGGTCGCAACTTCACTCCTGCCATATTTAACGCCCGGGAAAAAACATTCACTGGTCCATATTTGTGTTTTTTTCTCGAAAGGTAATCACAAGCTGAATAGGCGCGCGCTGGTGAGTAGTCCAGTTGATGAATGTTTTTTCTTTTGGAAACGTGTCCGTTGACACGTGTTCCATTAAGAGAGGTCCAGTTGACGAATGTTTGCAAGCATATTCCACAGCTCGAACAAAATGCTAGCAAAGAGTACTTTGGAACCACACAACAAAGCAGGGGTGAAGTCAAGATATGTTGGGTCTAGAAGTGTAAATGCATCCCAAAAATATAAAAATAGTGAGTTTGATTGCATCCTCTATAACATGTATCTATATACCGATAAGAACAAAGCAAGTGCATCCCTCTCGAAATCACTCTAGCTTCATAACTGCAACAAAGCTTGTTCTGATTATGGAGGTGTTTTCCTTCCTTTCACAGGAATTTTCTGCCTCGACTAAATTTAAACTTACATATAAAACTAAACCCTCTGTTTCAATCATCACGTAATTATGACGTCAAACTCATTTCATGTACTCGTGACCCTAATATCGCTTTAAGCTCACACAACACAAAACCGGATAGATCGACGATATGCCACTTATGCTAGGCTGACCTGTGGCCCTGAATGTCAGTGAGATACTACTTTCATAGAAGGAGAGTCCGACGTCATTACAGGCTGTATTCCAGTTTCCCTGTTGTCCAACACCAACATGAGAGGGCGAACATCTTTCTCTCGGCTTCTGTACTCTTTAGTCAACATAAGAATAAGATAAGCCAAATCGGTGCGCCATTTTCCTTGTACGTCCCTTTCGAGATCTCTGACTCACTTGAGTACCCACCACCAAACAGCTGACATCTCTGCCGGTCTGCCCTCTGGTGCACCACGTGCTCGTCTCGTCTTCCTGAAGCAGCTAGGTGAAGAGAGCAGCAGCAGCAGCCAGCAGCTTCACAGTCACGCATGTCGTCGTCACCGGCGAGAGCCGGCGGCGCAGTGGAGGATCAGGCGGAGGCCGACGTGGAGGAGACTGGGAGAGGCACGTGGCGGCACGCGGCCTTCCACGTGGCGACGACGATCGCCACGCCGGCGGCCTACGCCCCCTTGCCCTTTGCTGTCGCCTCCCTTGGCTGGCCTCTTGGTGAGCAAAGTGGCTTCAGTGTGTTCATTCATCGTGTGCTTGGGTACTTAACGGGAGCTTAATTGGTTAACCACGTACAGGTGTCTGCAGCTTGGTTATTGGGACACTGGTTACATGGTGCTCGAGCTTGGTCGTGGCCTCGCTGTGGCGGTGGAATGGGGAGAAACACACCAACTACCGGCTCCTGGCAGAGAGCATCTTTGGTCAGTAATAGCACTATTTGCCACAGCAGATAAACTTCTCTCTTTATTTATACCTGATAGTAGCATTCTAACAGCAGAAACTTTCTGAAAAGAGACTGATTATGGTACGTAGTTTTGATTTCTCGTTAGTGATTTCCATTTCAGTATAGAGTAACACTGTTAGCAGTACTGCAACTGAAAAGTGTGCTTTGAATTTGCTCAGGTCCTTGGGGCTACTGGTATGTCTCGTTCTTCCAGCAGGTGGCATCTGTAGGCAACAACATTGCAATCCAGATCGCAGCCGGCAGCAGCCTCAAGGCCGTGTACAAGCACTACCACACCGCCGACGACGGCGCAATGACGCTGCAGCAGTTCATCCTTGTGTTCGGTGCATTGGAGTTGCTCCTTTCCCAGCTCCCTGACATCCATTCGCTCCGGTGGGTCAATGCTATCTGCACTGCCAGCACCGTTGGATTTGCGGGGACAACCATTGGTGTCACAATATATGACGGTAATATAGTATTAGCACACTTTTTTTCTGTCTGCAGAACAAAATGGGGGTGGAATTGTCACAGATGAATATGGTTACTGAGTTACTGCAGGATATCGGATCGAAAGAAAGGAAATCAGTTACAGTCTACAAGGAAGCACCGCAAATAAGATCTTCAGAGCTTTCAACGCATTGGGCACGATAGCGTTCTCCTTTGGCGACGCCATGCTGCCAGAAATTCAGGTGCCCATCTGATCTGATGTTCATATGATGAGATCCATTCTCAAGACTCTGGACTGAAGATTCTGAAATTCAGAGCACTGTGAGAGAACCGGTGAGGGCAAACATGTACAGAGGCGTGTCTTCAGCGTACACGATCATCGTCGTGTCCTACTGGACCCTCGCATTCAGTGGCTACTGGGCATTTGGCTCTCAGGTCCAGCCCTACATCCTGTCCTCCCTGACAGCTCCAAGATGGGCAACTGTAATGGCAAACCTGTTTGCAGTCATTCAGATAGCAGGTTGCTTCCAGGTAAACTAAACACCTGCTGTTCCCATCTACAATTTGGTTGGTAGCATGCATAACCATCAAGTAACACTTACTTCTTCGGCAAGATATACTGCAGGCCGACGTTTGCGCACTTCGAAGAGCGGATTCAGGCGAAGAAGAACATGAGCTACAGATCCTGCCTGTGCCGGCTGACATACACGTCTGCATACATGGCCGTGATCACGCTCGTCTCCGCAGCAATGCCCTTCTTTGGGGACTTTGTATCAGTCTGCGGAGCAGTTGGGTTCACCCCTCTGGACTTCGTGCTGCCTGCACTGGCACTTCTCAAGACCAGGACGATGCCCGATAGACCAGGATTGCAGTGTGCTGTGAAGATGCTCGGCGCTGCTGTCGCAATCTTGTTCTCGATCATAGGTGCCCTTGCATGCATCGGCGCAATCAGATCGATCGCGCTCGATGTCAAAACCTATAAGTTCTTCCATGATATGTGATGTGATGATGGTTTTGCGGCACCAAGTTACCTTGTTTCCCGACATCACAACAAAGTGTACTGATCATAATAATGATGAATATTTCATCTATACAGATCACTACGGCTGCATTAGCTCCAAAACGAACACGAAACGGAAGCAGAATAAAAAGGCAATAAATAAGGATGGAACGAAATTTGAAATGGCTAAGACTTGCACCGAACCATTATTGTCTTCCTAAGCAGAGTACTAGCTTATTTAATGATCTAGCTCAGCTAATCACAGCTAAAATCCTTTAACCTTCTCTTCAGCACATCCAAGGATTTCGCCCAAAGGCGAAACGGAAGTTGATTAAAAAGGGAATAAAGAAGGATGGAAAGAAGTTTGAAATGGTAAGACTTGCACTGAACCATTGTTTTCCTAAAACTGAGTACTAGCTTATTTAATGATGTAGCACAGCTAATCTCAGCTAAAATCCTTTAACCTTCTCTTCAGCACATCCAGGGATTTCTTCCGGGCGCTCTGCACTGTAGCTCGGCTTGAAAGGCTCCCAAACAAACTGTCTGGGGCATCCTTGAACTTGTCACAAATTATTGCCACCTTCTTGTGGTCTAAGGCTCCATAATTCTGCTCCCTGGTTACAGGATTCACGAAGCTTTCAGGTTGGTTGCTGAGCAGAAGATTTATTAGCTGCCTTATTTCGGCTAGACAATCTCTGAAACTTGTTTCCTTTCTCAGGTCCGAAAACCCAGTCATACGGTATGTGTCATCAGCAAACCCCTCCAACACTTTCAGATCAATGTCAATACTAGCAACAGCATTTGCGTTGAACCTTTTCACCCGGTCACTAAGAAGTACCGTTGTTATAGAATCTGAAATGTGGCTTAGTGCACCAGATACAACCTTGAATAAGGCATCTCTTGGTACAATCTGCTGCCCAGAAGATACCACGTCATGAAGATAGATAACAACTTCATTCATGTAGTCATTTGCGTGCTCTGGAGCTTCCTCCAGAGTCCAATTGATGCTAGTCAACTGCAACATAAACTCATCAATCTTGGAATTGACCAAAGTAATCAATCCATTGTATGCTGCATTCTGGGAGGCTTTGAGCACAGCTCTAGCAGTCAAACCAGAATGGGGCTTCTCAAGGAGGCACCTAGGGACACCACAAAGTCGAGCTGCATGCCAAAGGAACATATCACAGGACTGCTCAAGAATGGCAATATTTCCTGCAATCTGCACCACCTGTGGAAATTCCAGGGAACCACCATGTATCAGGTTCAGAAAACCATCATTCAACGTCTCAATCAAGAACTTGTCTAAGTAACTTTTCACCACATCATAGATGTTTGTGCTACCACTGTGTGACAGGTAGCTGACCAACTCCTCAATGAAAGAACGCACAATACGACAAGCATTGGGAACAGAGGAGGAAAATGGAGCAACATATGGCAAATTTGGTACTCCATCAACGGGTTCAAGTTGGAATGCTGCTATATTAGTGTCATATTCATTTTCCTTCTTTATAACCATCCTCTCATATGAGTCCTTAGAAAAGACATAGTTGAGCTTCTTCCGGCAGTCAGAAAGAAGAAGTTCAAGATACTTGTCCCTAGTTTTGTCAAGAATTTCAACCAGTGACATGGATCGGTATCCATATTTCTTCAGGGTTGCACCAAAAAGACTGACATATCCTTTTATGAGGAGGAGGTGGTTGGCAGCATCAATGCGGGAGAACTGTTCCTCTAAGATCAGAGTAACTTTAGAAATGGCTGTTTCCAACATTGTATCAACCTGGCTCTCAGATAGAAGCCCATCTGCAGTTCGAAGGACACGGTCCTCAATAATAAAAAAGCCAGCTACCTGAGCAAGGAAAGGTTGATAGGACTCAACAAAGGGTTGTGATGTAGAAATTTGCAAATCCAAATTGAGTTGCATGAGCCTGTTATTGTAGTAATATTCTCGAAACTTCTCCCCAAGACCAAGGCCTATGTGGATATGGTGTGCTCTGTACACTGGCGCAAGATCAAATTCCAGCATTGCTTCCTCAGCCATGTGCTCCAAATCCAAGGTGTAAGCATTCACATCGAACCCAACACGGCTAGATTCTTCTGCCTCCCTCTGTCGGGCACACATTCCCTCATCTTTCTGACGTGTCAGAGATGTCTGGTCTATTGCAACCTGTCCAATCTCCTTAGCAGTCCTTCTGATATACACAAGCCATTCATTAAACTCACTACAAACTTTCTTCTCAATGTACAGCTTTACCAAAGGAACTTGTTTATGAATAACCTTTTTTAGAAGCTTCAGTGGAATATTTTGCAGGTAGTCCTTCTCAATCAACTCCAATGTTTTCAATGCAGAAAGTAATTTTGCTTCGGCAATGTCCCTGTTGCATATCTTGCAGAGACTGGTTACTTGCAGACAAATCTTCAATGTAGCTAGGGCTTCCCCAACATTACTGTTTACAGAATAGATCTCAAGAAGCTCATCAAGCTTCAGTAGCAAGGCGCTAGCAACCTCTTGCAACCGCAGGTTCTCATCAGACAATGTGCCCTTAAGCTCATCAGCATCAACCAGGACACCACGAAGCTCATCGACAGCAAGGATGAATTCCTCATAGTGGAGTCTACAAATTTCTTCAATCTCAACCTCCTTCATCTTCACGATGTTCTGGAGGCTGTGCAAGAGGGCTTCAGGCTTCCCAGACTCAAAAGCATGCCGGACTATGGGACCCACATCCTCATTGTTTGCAATGAAGGCAGCAAGGCCCAAACCAACACCACCATCCCCATTTTCCGTAGCGCCCCTCTTCTTTGTCTGAGCAGTCATGTTTTTAACTGCAAAACAAAAGGAAAGACCGAAAGATAAGACATGCTTGGACTATTTCAAAGTGCTTATTAGATGCCACAAATGCATAGAATAGACCACCACCCAAGCAGAGAGAAATGGGAATCCATGAAATTTGCATCATTTTTGAGAGAGAGAGAGAGAGAGAGAGAGAGAGAGAGAGAGAGAAATGGCAATTCATGAAAACCACATCGTTTTTGAGAGAGAGAGAGAGAAGCAGGAAAATTCTAAATAGATTTGCGTTACATGTACATAGTACCGTTGCTCCCCCAGACAAGTCATGCTGGTAAAAGGAGCCCGTAGCAGATACAAATCTGAGTGACTGCATAGTGGAGTCTTACATGGCAGAAGCATTGCACAATGGAAGTGCACAATATCAGGGCACATCACTACTGATGACAGGCAGCGTGTTAAAAAGTGCTAGGCAAGCAGTTGGGCTCTGCCTAGGAACTAGACGTGCCTAAGCATTTATACTTTTATGTGGACGGTTAGAGAAATGCCACATATACTAAATAAAGGAAACTTAGCATATTAGGTTAAAAAAGTTGATGTTATCATGCATCCATGAGTAATATGACCATCACTCATTTTTGCCAATCTCTAAATTTTCCTAATTTCATGAATACATAAGCCCAAACACATATCTATGCGTGAAAGAGCCTAGAAATGGAGCTAGGCGCCGCCTTTTTAAACAGAGATGACAGGTAAGGCTGCCCTAAAATTGGAGAATTTCATGATGACCTAAGCCCAAAACATATCTATGCGTAAAAGAGCCTAGAAATGGAGCTAGGCGCTGCCTTTGTAAACAGAGATGACAGGTAAAGGCTGTCCTAAAAATAGGAAATCAAAACATCATCCCATCGGCACCACACTCACCATTGTACTGACACAGGTACATCACGAAATAAGATGGGAAAACAGATCCAAAATAAGATGGGGAAATGGACTCGGTGTTCCATACTTCCATTAGATGTTGTCAACACGCGGTGCAGAAATCGGAACGGAACAGAGTGCTAGGATCACAGCCACTAGGGCAGGCAGGAAGTACCAGTGGGCTCCCATCGGCTGGTTGAGGCTACGGACTTGGTCCCAAACGCCCATCCGGAGGCGGCGGTCGCCCAGGTAGCAGCCGCTGGAGTTCCTCAGCCGCCAGCGACCTCCGCAACTATTAACGCCCCCTGCGTCCCATCACGCGCACATGCACAGGTAGAGGACGAGGCGAGAGGAGAAGAGGGAGAAGGATTAAGGGAGATCCTCACCTGAACCGACGGAGAGCAGGGCGCGTTCGGGGGAGGACGTGAACGGAGAGTCCCCGGGTCGAGTGGGGCACGATTGACGGCCGGCGGCGGCGCCCTGTGAGGGAGCGGGATAGGGTGGTGTGAGAGCTGAGAGAGGATGCGGGGAATGAATGATGAAAGGGGCGACGGACTGCCCGTACCTGGGATCGGTTCCGTTGCCGGCGGGGTGCGCGAGGCCGGCGGACGGCGGCAGAGAGAGAGAAGGGGGTGTCCGTTTCTATGTGACTGTCATCAGTTCCGAATGGATTTTAGCGGCTTCCACTTCCGCTGAGGTTTTGGTTTGGAGAAAACAGAGGCAGGCGACCATGGGTTTTTGGGTTCCAGGCTGCGCGCCGGTACGTCCAATGTTGCCGGCCTGCGTCAAAAGTTTTCTTAGAGCCTGTTTAGTTCCTCCCCAACCCAAAAAAGTTTATGTAGTACCCGTCACATCGAATCTTTGGACGCATGTATGAAACATTAAATGTAGATAAAAAATAACTAATTGCATAGTTTGTCTGTAAATGTCGAAATGAATCTTTTGAGCCTAGTTAGTTCATAATTGGATAAATTTTGTCAAATAAAACGAAAAGTGCTACAGTAGCCGAACCCAAACTTTTTCACCAACTAAACAACCCCTTAATAAAGACACTACCGTAGTGTTTAGATGGTGTAAAAGTGGGTGTAAAGTTTCTGTAGTACTTTTCGTTGTTATTTGGTAAAATTTATCCAATCATGGACTAACTAGGCTCAAAAGATTCGTCTCGACATTTACAGATAAACTGTGCAATTAGTTATTTTTTTACCTACATTTAATACTCCATACATGCGTCCAAAGATTCGATATGACGGGGAATCTTGTAAAATTTTTGGAATTTTGAAGAAAGTAAACACTGCCTACACTGAAACTTTGTTTTTTTTCTTTTTTTGCAAAAAGCATTTCCTAAAGGGTTTAGCCGGTGGCGAAAGTGTTTTCTTCAAAATGTTTTCTAAAAAAATAAACGACAAGTGAAAATAAAATTTTAGGATTTTTTTAAAATTGCAATACATTCTCAAAGAATAGGAAGTTATTATTGTCCGGGGTTTAGGAGAATGGGAACTTTTTAATGTGAGAACAAACGTGCACTTGCATTCTAAATACCAAAGTTTTGCTTGACACATGTGCATCGTGGCAAGAAAATTCCAACCACGGTAGAGCCCACATCTAAATTGCCGTCATCCTCCGTGACACCGAAGAGCTAGAGTCGAAGAAGAGAGGTTGAGGTTGGGCTCCGTGGCCATCAGAGTTGGAAAGAAAAACCCTAAAAGGATGCAGACCAGACCATTAAGGTGGCAGGTTGCAGATTGGAGTAGGGGCAAGGGACGCCCAAGTTAGGAAGCGTGGGGTAGAAGCAACGGGGCAAAATATAGGCGGCAATATGGAAGTGGCAGGGGGTAATTATGGCTATGGTGCCGGGGACAAAGCCCACCGTCAATGGGGGAGGCAGGTGTGGGGTGACAGTGTGAGAGGCGGGAGACCTGAGAAGAAAAGCGAAAGAGGTAAAAAGATACGAGAAGATGTGAAGAAGAAGAAGATGAGCTTTGATAGCCTTATCGATGCCGACACAATGATAAGGGCCTTGTCCTAAATAATAAACTTCATTGTTAATATAACAAAAGATGTTATGTTCAATAGGAAATGTGTGGTTCATTTGTAAATAATTTCCAAAAAGTAATGTCTGAATTCAGCATTCATTGTATAACTGAAAGGAGTTTACTATGGTACAAGTGCATCTTGAAATTAATCACGTTTTCACTTGTACAATGCTATCAAGCAATGGCTTTTGAAGGTGGTCTCATGTTGTTAACCTAAGGCATGCACCGTGAACAAACTTTAGAAATGATAAGACATCACATTAGAAAGACACACAAGGTCATGGAACCCATAGATGAAACAAAGTGACAAAATATTTGTCAAAGCACTTTTGAGAATTTCTCATAACATAAAATTTTCAAAACGAACATGAGAAAGATACACAAATTTATTTTGTTCTTACTAACAAAGATACACATCACAAATATGTGTGTCCGCTTACTCCATGGAAATTACTAACCCACCATGAATAGAACACGAGTAGGGAAATGGACGAAGAACATAGAATATCACGAAATACAAAGCAAGGAAATGGATGAAGAACATAGAATATCATGAAACATGAGCAAGAAAATGGACAAAGAACATATAATATCATGAAAAGTTAATAGATGTCCACATAAACATTGATTGAATTTGGTCTATTGATCCTAAACGCATGAGATGAAGATGAAGGATATTGTTGAGATGGTGATGGTGCCTCTTCACTTCGGTAGAACTATCATGGGGGTGATAGCTCCTTTAATGACTTGATATCACATTCCTCTTTACTATAGATTGAATCACCCTACATAGGCATGAATACGTTTTTACTACATTTTAGTGGATTAAATATTGGATTGGGGCTTTTGTGAAAGCTACTAGTTTTGACTTGGGAAATGCATGCGGAATACTCATAAAATTTGGGTATGGCAAGCCCATATTAAGTTGTTCTCGATGGAGGCATAAACTATATGTTAGTCCCCAATTTATCTATTGTGTAGGTTAATCTTGTAGTGTGCATACTCTAGTAGAAATCAATTTTTTAGCTGATTGCAACGGACTTAAATAAAATGCTATTAACAAACAAAGAAGAGGATTATTATTGAAGGGACAAAATAGGATAATGGGCATAATTGTTTAGCTTCTACCCTAGGGTTTGTCAACCAGTCCAACTTAGAGGATAAAGAGCAGATGATTTATCTACCCTTGGATGGGCTCTTCATATGTGGCTTTGGCGCCATAGGACCAAGCCATTAAGTAGCCATATACAAATAGCACTTGTGACACCAGCACCCAAAATGTACTTATAGCCTAGCTTCTCATGTGGAACAGGTGTGCATAGACTTTCATCCTTGTTTCGTATAGTGTCAACCCAATGGTGTTATGTTTAGAGCGATAAGGATTATAAGCTAACCTGAACCTATTTAAAAAAACGATGCCAGGCTAATTGTTCTAGAACACAACACATGGGCCACAAGGACTGACACCAGTAATACTAATGGGGCAGGGTATTACATTCCCCTCCTTTAGGGTTGATGCCCTCTAAAGCTTACCACACTCACTTGGAACATTCCTGCATATGCGCATGACCTCTGTTTCAGTTTTGTCCTCGCTTCACATAAAAGGGTTAACTTGGAAGTGTTATGTTTTGGAGCGATAAGGAATATAAACTGCACCAAACCTATTTAAACAACCTATGTGAGATTAATTCTACCAGAACACAACACATGGACCATAGACAAGTCAAAACTAGAAACACTAATGGGCCTACAATCTCCCCTCCTTCAACAACAGGCTGAAACTAGAATTTTGTAATGGTCACTATGATGTTGGCCAATGCATAGCTAATACTAACTTTTAGTTGGCCTGTTGCTATGTAGCAGGGCTAATAATGCTAATAAGATAATCCATCTGTCCCTAAATATCTGTCTTTCTCGCTTTCCGAGAAATAACTTTGATTGATTTTATATAAAAAATATTAATATTTATGATGCATAGTTGATATCCTTAGATAGATCTTTAAATCTAGTTTTTTAATAAATTTATTTAGAGATACAAATGTTGCACGTATTTTCTATATAGTCAAAGTTGTGACACAGAAATCCAAAATGACAAATAATAAGGGACGGAGGGAGTAGTGTCTTATCTTGTAGCTGTTGTACCATGACATGCATCAGTTGATCATTATAGATAAGAAATATTCAGAGGTGTCCTATATGATTTACTTGATGACGTGACTTCAATCTGACATGTAGGATTAATGGGTTCCAAGATTGTTTGGATAACGACATACCTAAGTAACTCAACCTACAAGTAAATTTTGTGTGCCATCATCAAATTGGTGCCTTAGAAGCAAGTATGGAAATCTTGCAAGCTTTTGCAATTAGTTTTCCTATGCCACCGTGGCGTTAGCATGGGCAATATACTAGTTTGATAAGAAGCCCACTTTTGTGATCAAATTGGTGAAACTATTCACTGTCTATTTGTTTCTTGTGTCATTGTCAAGACGGAAGCAAATATGATTCTCTATAACAAAGGCTTGAGTTATACGTTTTGGTACGATAGCTTGAAACCATTATCTTCTCTAGCTGGTGGGACTTATTGACAAACTAGAAATCTCCCATCTATTCTCTCCTATCTCCTATACCTAAATAGGAGATCCTCACTAGGTGATTTTCCTAGCGTCTCGTGAAGCCACGTCATCAGATTTCATCCATCCCTTACCACTATGGCACTTCCCGACGCTTGCGATTCTCCTCCAGGCTCCGGTGCTCCAGTGATCCTACCTCCTGCCCTCCCCCACTAGCTATCATGCATGCATCATGAATTTAAACGCCACTATCACGCATGCATTGTGATGTGAAACGTCTATGGCCAACCTTCCTTATAAAATAAATCATCCCCACCTACAACTGTGTGGCAGCTGAGAGGCTATTTTTGTACTCTGAATCCTTGGCTCCCTTCCTCCACGCACTTGGTCGCCCAGCCACCTGCTCACCTGCTCACCGCTAGTTCCTGCTTGGTAGGCTATCTGCTCCCACTGACCTCCTGCTCGACCATGCAAGCATGCAGAGGTGATTAATGAAGCTGCGGAATTCTACGTGTACAAGATCGAGTTGGGCCTCCTTCCTCCTTGACGCCGGCGCCACCTAAAAGCGGAGTTGCCCCTGCCCGCAGGGGAGGTCGATGAAGCTGCGTAACTTGATGTCTGAGTTGGGCCTCCTTCCTCGGCGTCACCGCCACAGCTGCAAAAAATCGGAGCTGCAAAGGAGATTGATGATCAGAGCAGGCAATCGGGACAAAGTCAATTTTTTAGTGGACCCTTATATAGGTGAACGTAGGTACGTGAATTTTATCGAAATTATTCATTTCAACTTCTATCCAAATTCTATTTATGTTATGTGGTGTAACAAATAAGAAAAATATTACCATAATCGCTTTCCACTAATATTTGATCAACAAATTATCTATTATCAACCTAAGGGCATATAAGTTATTTTACACACAAGACAAAGAATCCATGGGACAATAATCAAAATTGCTAAAAGCCCAATTTTTCACACTATATATTTTTTAGACCACAGCTTATTAGAAAATCTTAATCAAATCAAAATTGATTCTCTGATAAGCTGTTCTAAACAACGTCTATGTGATTAGGATCAAGTCTATGGAGGAAACCTTCGACGAACCGATCGACGACCACTCTGTAGGTTCTCTTGTGTAGTATCACAAATGTACCGGTGTGAAACTCTCAATGATAACACATCATCTTTCTTGTGTGTTCATCCATGTAGTTCGAGTCAAAGATACTGCATGAATGGCCGAAGGAATGACATATGGTCGTCGCGGTGCTCAGAATATCATAGAAGACTATAAATAAACATATGCATATTTTCTTTCAGGGTTTCATTATTTCTCACCCTATGAATTCTTTCATATAATATTATAAAATTCCCGCAGCAACGCGCAAGGTGTTATCTAGTATATAATACATAGTTTGGGGTACATGTAGTAGTTTGTATATTAGAGAAGTCAAAATACAACAAACATAGGAGGATGAGGGGTGCATGGAGAATGGGGAGGGAGGGGCTCCCAAGCACTGTATTTGTACTTGGTGTTCAATTCAATGGGTTGATAATAAGTAGCATTGGAAAAGGGCTCACTTGCTAGTGATTCATTTGGCATGGGTGCATGCTTGGGAGCTCGAGAAAATATGCAATATACGTACTTACCACATGATTGTACAATAGGCATTGGAGCCCTCTTGTACAATATATGACAAGATTCTACAATGTCCTATGAAAGTGTGCTAGGGCATAGATGACCTTGCTTTACAACCTCTATTTGTCATGTTGTTGTTTATAATATTTTTCTTGGTTTTGTTCTCGCAATGTGTTCTTTTCTTACAATCTTTTCCCTCCTTTTACTTTTGATGTTGTGTTTTGTACTTTCTTTCTTTTTATAATGAAATGGCACAAAGCCTATACATGTGTGAGAAAAATCAATAAACAAAAATGGATATAAGAAGATATTATAACTACAAATGTTTAATAAATGTGATTTACACTTAGGGTACATCAAGTGGCATCATGGTGGTTTTTTTTCTCATAAGAAAAAAGCTTAGGAAAGGGATGCTACAAAGGGTAGTGCATTGAAGTGAGTGGGCTATGACTTAGGCGATGTGATAAGGGCTTCATGTGATTTAAAGATGGAGATTACTGCTGTCACAACCCGGAAGCAAAGGGCTTGTGGTTCTTTCTAACTATATGGACATGGTTTTGTAGAGAAAAATATTAGAAATTTTAATGATTTCTACAAAAAATTTCTAGTTTAAAGGTTCAAATCTCTTGAAATACTAGAAAATCCAAGAATTTATTCTCAACATTTTATAAATCTGTTATTTTAACATGTCTTTCTTATTAGTTCTTTAATAACTATGAAATGCATTTTAATGCTAAGAAATTAGAGAAGTTCTCCAAACAATTCAAAAGGTTCTAGGAATGAATTGAGATAACACTTACCATACAAAATTGTTATTCAAATGAACACCTCTATCCATAATATGATTAATTACTCATATAGAACATTCTTGATATTACAACTACACTAATTTCCATCCTAAGAGACTATAAATAAACTTACAATTGCATGCTTCCACTACCATTACTCCTTATGATACTTTCTTTATGTACACAATTACACCTAAACCTAAGGATCTACCACTTAAACGTTTTTAAACGGGCTCAAAGATAACCCTGGAAACATGTCTATCGATGATATGTTGTGGGCAATGACTAGCATAGTATGAACTTCTTAGGACATCCCATAAGGTTTGCTTGGTCTTCTTATTGGTGGTTTTCTCATCAGACCTCAGGAGCAGAGATTGAGCAAGTTCTTGCATATTCAACTCGATTTCCTTGCCAATGCAATTTATGGTTGCTTCATTCTTCTCAGCGTCCTACACATGGTATGATTAGTTCAACATATTGGCATGCAAAACTAAATAGATTTTATGAAAAACATGATTTATATGTACAAATTATTAGAAATTTTACTTATTCTAAATTAGTGGTCACGAAACATATTAGAATTCATGATTGCTATAATTGTCGAGAAATAAAGTATCTATACTTTTCTTAAATATATATTACAAAAAAGAAACATTTTATATTACTTTGGTCATGTACCATATACAGGTTCAAAAGTAAATAAAAATATATTTAATAGCATTTTAAATATAAACTTACTCACTTGTACTTAGATAGAAATATGACTTAAGGAAGGATTACTTATACATGTGAGGAATAGTGATGATGAAACTAGAACAATATATGGAAATTTACTGAGCATCTAAATTGCAGAAAATAAAGTTTGTTTGTATGATATTGCATTGAATAAGGTTGAGGTAATTTGCTTGTGTAGAATTTTGAAGATCTGAACTCATGAAATATTGAAGTTAAACATAGCCATAAACTTTCTAAACTCACTAAGCCATGGAAATGTATAGAAAATCTACACAAACAGTTGACCTGACCCCCTAACTTGAGGTTGCAATGAACTAGGAACAAATTCTAGTCTTTAGTGAAGAATTGAGGTGCTAACAAATAGTTATATATGCAATGGTTTGATTCTCAAATTATTATTTTTCCCTAAGGGAACAATCATTGTATCACACATATATCTAGCTATGCACAAAGAGTAAAAATAATTTTATTGTGATAAAGGGTATACCTGGGATAGTAACACCTTTTGGTTAAGACCGTCACAAGTATTGCATGTGAGTTGAATAAACCAATCAATATCCTTGTTGTTTATCACTGATACAGCCTCACCAGTTCGTCCAGCACAAATCTCAATCACCTGGACTAAAAGCAAATATGTTTGCCTGTCGTGAACCATGTATTGTGGTTCTATACCACTAGATTTGTGATATTTATTTTCTTCCTTATTTGCCTTTTGTAGCAACCATTCGGTCCACTAGAAGTGTAGACAAAGATATTAGAATGATTATTGAGAAGATGTCGGTATAATCTAATTAAGCACAAGTGAGGATAACTTACTGCAAGACTCAGTAGACTGTGTATGAACCTTTGTCCTTCATGAATTGGCAATACTTCTTGTGCCAATAAGTTAATAAATCTTCGAAGTGCCCTCTCGAGAATAGCATCATTAGGATTTCTTTTAAGCCTAAATTTACCGTTTATGTCAGAGAAATAATATTCTCTCAATTTTACATAGTATGTAATAGGCAATGAAAAATGGAAGATAAATGTTGAAAATGAAACACCTAACAATCAAATAGGTCACTTTAAAATGCAATGCGAATTAAAAATTACATCATCCATATAAAAGCATCTAGAGTATATACCAACAATAAACTTATGCAACTTTTCATGGAGGTCATAACTTATGAAGCATTCATAATACATCAAAATTTAAGTGGAATGCCATATTGGCCACCAAAGTATAGCACAATCAATCCACGTGACTTGACAAAAAGGAAGGTTAAATGGCTACCACTGCTCACCATAACAGGGCTTACAACAAAGAATATGATGCCATCTTTACCTCATTTGTAATATATGTAAGTAATGCACATAGTATTGACTCATGCAATAAATGATAAGTGTGAAGATTAAAATTTAGAATCGAAAGAACAATGCACATTTTGAATATCAAAGATCAATGGTACAATTAATTGTTATATCTATCATGTGATGAGTATACCAAATATTATGTAAGTACATAATTCCTAATAGCTAAAATGATCATTATTGATATTCCTATGATTATGGAAGTTATTTGTTCTATTACTCAAATTAATTTTCTATTTTTATATTAAGAAATTAAACATCAATGATGCTTGGTACATGACCTGTGCCACATGATGATTTATAAATGGATACAATGCTCAACTAAGGTAAGGTGTAGTGCTCACCATGATACATCACTTTCTTCGTAGAGACAGTGCACGAAACATTCCAATCTCTTCTTGTCTGCCGAAATGTCATTAAGATGTGTAGAAATGGCATTGGCAATCATTGATGTTCTAGCCCATGCAAGCCGCTCAGCAGCACGACTAGGTTCATAAATGCAAGACGCAGCTAAAAAATAAGCTCTTAAAACATCTTGCGGTTGCACTCCAAAAGTGTCAAGGCAATTCTCTATGTACCACCTAAATATAGTGCCAAAATATTATCAAATTAAATGAAAGTTAACCTTCCAAAATAAAATTCATGAAATGAAAAATGAAATTGTGGTGTTTACATTTGAAGCTCATTACACTCAAGCTGATGTAGAGCTTGGCAACGGTTGAAATCCATTATTGCCAAATCAAGATATATGTCGTTATTCACAAGAGGCATCCTGCCAAAAATGGACCGCACATATAGGTAAAGCATCTCTCTTACTTTCACTAATGAATATGCAGCATAATTTTTGAACAAATTTTTTTGGCTATGAAGTATAAGTGTGCACCTGTAGAGGGTCTTTCCAATCCAAACATCATCTTTACCGCCATACTGATCTAGATAGGTTCTTGCCTCGACACGAGGCAAGCTTGCATACCAAGGGAAGTCTAGTGTATATTGTACCTATTGATCAACATAGACATATGTGTTGTCATATATTATTTGGAAAATATTTTTGTGCATAGCATATCGGTATAAATGGACACAATCGTGACCTTTATGGCAAATAATTTTCACCTCTATTCATGTTTTAATCAATCTAAGATCACCAAATGGTAGAATAGTTTGGATTACCTCGCCAGCTAGATCCTTCGCGATGATCCATTTATCACGGAGCATGCCTTGGGCTTCTCTTTGTCTGAGAAACTCATATGAGAAAGTCCTAGCACGGTGTAATACATCCTCCCCTTGAAAAGCTATTTGAGAGGCTCTGTTGAGGTTGTACATCCCAGTGACGGCTTGAGTTGTTTGCCCCACAAAACAAAAGAACTCTCCATCTTTCTCAAAATTCTTAAACACACCTACAGAACACGATCGACTTATGTCTGAGATGTAACAGCTTAATGAAGTTTGAAGAGCAGAGGGGATTGTGTGAAATACTTTTGACATTTATATCATGCTGTGCATTATATATATCACTTCACTAGTTAGCTGAGCATCAGTTGGTTCACCAGAAACTTGCTACTAATTTTATGATTAGCCTATTTAATTTGTGTTTGCACTCAGCTAAACATAAGCCAATGAGATATTTAAATTAAACAGGGGAATGGTCTCTGTACTTGGGGAGACATTGTATCCATGTAGCCTTAGTAGTCGGAAAGCCATAGCTGTGTCATCCACATCTTTTACAGTAGAGTCCCTAGCCCAGCAAATCCCATCTTCAGTCCAGTGCCTACAAAATGAGAAGACAAGCCAAAGAAATTCATCATAAGGTACGGTGCTCACTGTCACTGAAGCTTAGTGTTGCCATGCATGATATATCTGCCTTTAAATGGAAAAACAATAGTACTGAAAAGAGGGGATCGATCGCAGAAGCAAAAACCTGTTCACATAGTCCATGCATTGCTTAATCTCTCGTTGGAAGTAGCGGGAGATCCCGAGTCGCTCTAACCGATCAACAACCCAGATGTGCTCGAAAAGATCGACTGGATAAACATTGGGGACTGAAATGGTGATGACAAACAGTTTGACATGAGACACAATTTGAGATGAGTATCTAATATTGTGAGCATTCACCTATATATGCTATGTCATGGACGATCGACATACCTCCTCCATCGAATTTTTTGACAATCCTATCGATATATTCGAAGCACTTCTTGTCACCAGTTTGCATAAGTGCATATGCGGTAGACGAAGGAGAATACAAGAAGGATCCATCACTTGATTGGAGATTCAGAAGCCTTGCCCAGTCCAGATCAGGCATCCCTTCAAGGCTATGCAGAATGGACGTAGGAACTCTATGCATCATGTCCTTTGGGATCCTCTTCAGCTTGATTTCCCTGTTGGAGTATATGCTCTGCAAAGCCGGGTGATCATACGGAAAGTCGATGCCCAAGTTCCTAGCTGTCTGAATGAGAGAAGGGAACGCGATCTCGAAGCCGATGGGCATCGACTCCTGCTCTTCCTCTGCTAGCCTCCACATATTCTCGTGGAGAAACGAGAGCCCTGCCTTGCATTTTTCAGGCTCAAGCGACCATTTGGTGAGTGCAACGACGCAGGCGAGGGTGTTGATCATGCGGTCATAGGCAGAGAACAAGGCCGAGTCGCCCCAGGAGCCGTCAGGCAGCTGGTGGTCGACGATCCAACGCACGGTGGCCAGGAACTGGGGCTGGGCGCCCCCGCCGCCGTTCAGCTTCGGCAGCAGCGCCACCCACGCGGTGTCGTACGCCGAGATGCTGATATCCCCGTCGTTCATTGATCTTAGCATCGCCCTCACTTGATCGATAAGTGGCTGCAGCTCTGTCTCATCAGCCTGCTATATAGATGCAAATTTAATTTCAGCAACAACTAAACTTATTATTATGGGATTGATTATATATCATTATATATAGTATAGCAACTAAGGACCGTTGTCATCCTTGTCCAGAAAACAAATGTCGTCCAGAAAGAATGAATGAAAGAACATCTGTGAAAAGAAGACGTACGTACGTACCTCAGGGATCACTTGGTACTCATCAAGATCTTGTGGTTTCCCTGGCCATTTGGCAATTTCAGTCTCGGTTTCGACACGGGTGGTCTGGAAAACTGCAGGTGCCAACAACTTTTAGTTAGTTTATTTGCTTCAAACCCAACACTTAAACATTTGTGTACATTACAAGTAGTTAGTTTCTGCCGTGATGCAAGTTTTGATTACTCTAGCCCATTGGACTGACCTGAAACTGAAACTCATCGAAATGAACTAAATCGGATTTAGTTTCAAAGAAACAAAACTGATGTAAGTGATCACATTGAGGTACTGTTGGTGTTTGGTACCCACTTACATCTCTAGTAAGGCCTGGTTTAGTTCCCAAAAATTTTCGTTTTCTACAGTAAAAGGACATGTTTAGACACATGCATAGAGTACTAAATGAAGACAAAAAAACTAATTGCATAGTTCTCGAGGAAATTGCGAGACGAATCTTTTAAACCTAATTAGTCCATAAAAAGCCTTAAGTGTTACAGTAACCCACATGTGCTAATGACGGATTAATTAGCATCATTAGATTCGTCTCGCGGTTTCCTGACGGGTTCTGTAATTTGTTTTTTTATTAGTATCCGAAAATCCCTCCCGATATCCTTTCGACGCATCCGATGTGATATTTTCTCAAAAACTTTTCGCGAACTAAACCGACCCTAAGTGTTCAGCCGCATGAGACATGCATCAAAGCATAAGGACCTGGCCTGAGCAGAGTAGTGCCGTCCAATGCCCACTACCAACTATAGTATAAACATTAAGAGCATCAGAACATTCAGCACTCCATTACCCATTTTGACTTCTTTTCTCCCGGCCCCATATAAGTACAGTAAGCTAGACAGGAATCCAATAATGATCAGAAGTTAAGTTTGCCTGATATAAGAAACCAAAATCAATTAGATTTAACTTTTCTAATTTACGTTCCCGGTTCGCCTCTAAAATTTTCCTTACAAAAGTTCTTTCCTCAACAGTTAGTGTTATATACCCATCAGATTCTCTGTGAGCGCGAGTACATGCATGATCTTGGCAAAAACTAAAGATACCTCTGCGGTCCAGTCTAATCATTTGTTTCGGACAGTTGGTTGTAAATTCCATATCGACGACGATATTCCTGATCGGATATTTGATCTTTGTGTTCATCAATCACCAAGTTGGTCCACTGGCTACTTGGCTAAAAAGAACAGCGGGGTACAATTAAAGAGGACAGGATCCCTTAGCATGCTGCATCCACACATACCTTTGTGATTGAGTGAAGTCCACCAAGGGCAACTCCAATCAATCCCTCAAATTTTGTCCCCTTATTCCTTCAAATGAGAGTCCCTCATCCATATTTCATCCCCTGCTCCTGAGGTTACTCCAACCAATCTACTAAATTTTCCACTTTTATATTGTGTTTTCATAGACCCTGTTTATTGGTCCAACTTGTCAGCTTTATGGAAGAGAGAAAGCATGATGAGAGAGAGGACGAGGGACTCCTACATCTGGGGTTTAGGAGAGAGAAATGAGAGTCCCTTATCCATCGGAGCTTGAATATGGACTCGGTTGGACAGACTTTTGACATGTTTGAGCTCTCAAAATAGGATGAGGGCTTAAGTAGGAGTTTGGTTGGAGTTGCCCTAATGATTTGGGTTCGAGAAACAAAGAGGACAATGTAAACAGTTACCATAGAATCAATCAGACAACAAGAATCTTAATTTCGCAGTCAACTACTGTTGAGCAGTACGGTTGATAGCGATCGACGTTCCATCACCCACACATGCTTCGAACGATCGCCGCGAATGGGTTAAAGTTCCTTTTTTCAAATAAATAAAGTGGCAGATATTTTTTTCAAATAAATAAATACTTAATGCAATGTAACCTTGTGAACTTAATGAAAAAATTGAATCTTTGCGGTATGGATACAGTCCATAATACCAGGTATTGGTGTTACCATAATTAGGAGTAAACAAGGTACGTACTCTCTCCATCCCACAGAGAGTGTCACTCTCGTTTCACGAAAAAAAAGTCAAATATTTTTTTTTAATTTTAACCAAATATATAGAAAAAATAATTAATATTTATGATGCTTAATAAGTATTATTAAATTAATTGTTAAATATATTTTTATAATAAACTTATTTGAAAATACAAATGATGCTAATATTTTCTATAACTCTAGTCAAACTTAAAAAAGTTTGACC
Organism: Saccharum hybrid cultivar R570; assembly: GCA_038087645.1. Taxonomy (NCBI): domain Eukaryota; kingdom Viridiplantae; phylum Streptophyta; class Magnoliopsida; order Poales; family Poaceae; genus Saccharum; species Saccharum hybrid cultivar. Next base: position 6,948,263 of record JAQSUU010000005.1, on the reverse strand, counting down.
CTACATATAATCCTAAGCGGTATCTTTTCTGGGACAAAGGGAGTAGCTATTATTAGATATTTTGGAATATTAACTGCTCAGATATAGAACAAGCATGCGGTAAATTTGAGGGGAACGAAACTATTTTGCAGCCGTGGTATATACTGAATGAAAGGACGTCCCGATAGATGATGATGAAAGTATTTTGAGCAGGGATGAAGCAATCAGTCCCATTATTATATATTACTACATGGGAAGACAGAAAAGAAACAAACAAAGGAAACAAAGCAGAAGACGATCGACGGCCAACGAGGAAGACAAAATAATTAATTAGCAAGATTTTGTTGGGGAATGCCTCTTGGATCCCATATTTTGTTGGTGAAAACGCACTATATAGTAGTTTGCCGACTTGCTTATACTAAGTAAGTAGTCCTAGCACAGAAGCTAATAATAAGGTCATATAAACAGAACGGATCACTCAAGAAGTAAAGCGAAATTACGAAAAGCACAACTTTTTTGTTTTGGGCTTTAGGAAAAGCAGCAGGAGGAGATATAGTAAGAGGAAAGCGACAAGCGCAGGTGCAACATGGCAGAGAAAGAGAGGCTACGACGGGCGCAGCGCAGCACAGCATCTGTGAGTGTTTCGTTCACCAATACGTACACGTATAATGCAAGAAAAAAAAATACAGAAGAGAGAGCATCTATCTGTGTGACTGTGGCCTTGTTTAGATTTTCAAATTCATCCCCAAATTTTACTATGCAAAAAGAAGATTCTCCATCACATCAAAATGCCGGCATATGCACGGAGTACTAAATATAGATGAAATCAAAAACTAATTATACAGTTTTATTGTACTTTGCGAGATGAATATTTTGAGCCTAATTACTCAAAGTTTGGACAATTATTACCTAATAAAAACAAAAATCTACAGTAATTCGGCACAGTGATTAGGATGTCCGATTCGGCGATCTAAACACGACTATTGTGACTAGGAACTGGGATGATGAGAGTCAAATGACCATGCAACTATACCTTTAGCACTGGATACGTTGTCGGGCTGCTGCGTTGTCGTCGCCGGGGCCTGCTGATGCTGCTGCGGCCTCCACCACCCGGCGAGCCCGCCGCCGAGCCTGGGGTTGCCGCGGGGCCCCGTCGCGCCCGCACCTCCAGCACCAGCAGCAGCTTTGCCATGGATACGGATACGGCAGCATGGACCTGATTGATGAGCAAGTGAAACAGAAAAAGCAAATTAAAGCAATGGTGAGGAAGCCGCAGGCCGGACGGTCGTACACGAACAGGAGCAGCCGAGCAGGAACTGATCGATCAGGAGTCAGGACAGACAAAGAAAGACACAAGCCCTGTTTACTTCCCATGCAAACCCAAAATATTTCCTCTTCCACCCATCACATCGAATCTTTGAACGCATGCATGGAGCATTAAATATAGGTAAAAAAAATAACTAATTGCATAGTTTATCTATAAAGTTCGAGACGAAACTTTTGAGTCTAATTAATCTATGGTTGAACAAATTTTACCAAACAACAACGAAAAGTGCTACAGTAACTTTTCACTCAATTTTTCTCAACTAAACACACCCAAAGCAGCAACCCTAGCACTACAGGAGACTGGGTAAAGGAGATATTGATTGGGCAGCAGCAGCGCAGAGCCTGCCTCCCTTCTCTGTTGCTAATGTTTGTTTCTTTGTCCGATTGCCCATCGGCCTAACCTAGACGACGAACCAAACTAAAAACCAAACCCAGATACATACGTACAATTTATTTAAACCCAACCAAGAGAATGTTTGTATAGCAGCCGAGGAGAGGACTGTGCAAAGTTGAAGTTTGATGAAACAGATCGAGGTTGCTGTTTGGATTGGATGGCAGCTAGCCATGCCAAAATATATATATGACACACAGCAGGCAAGGGGCGCTGCGGCAGGCATATAGATAGATAGATAGAGATAGACATGGAACCGGCCCGCCGGCTGGTCGGCGCGGCGGAACTAGTTCACCGAACGTACCTTTGAGGACGCCGCGAGGAGGGAAGAAAGGTGAGGATGATGAGGCCGGCAAGAGGAGCTGCATGCCGCCGCGCCGCCGCTGCGCCCCTTGATCGTTGCAATCGCAATGCAGGCACGCACGGGCAGGCTCCGGCTCCGGCACCGGCACGGCCGACGACGAGACCGGGAGACGATAAGGATAGATGGATGGATGGATGTTTAATTTGTGCCACGTAAAGCACAGAAACGCCCCAGGAAGTCAGTTAAAAGGCACCAAAAACGCACGGTAGCTATTAATAGGCGGAGCAAGTATGGCAACTAATAATCATTTTTCATTCAATTCATTGGGAGAGCGAGGGATAGCAGCAGATGATATGTTGTGAGCACCTCAGCTAGCTAGCGTAGCGTGGTATATATAGCAGTGTAGCCCAAAGCAAAGAGAGGGATCGAGGGAGTGTGCCCGCGCGTTGTCTGCTGGTGCCTGCGATGCGCGCGAGGGCCGGGCCGGGCCGGGCCGGACCTCACGTACCTAGGAGTTAGGAGTAGGACTGGCACTCCGTTCGTTTGAGCTATTCAGCGGAATCAGCAGCCATCCAGTAGTGTTTTTCTTTCACAACAAATCAGCGAACAGTACTTTCAGCCACAATAAACTAGCGAACCGAACAGGCTGCGGGAGTGGGGGAGCAGCAGCAGGCGAGGCCGCCCGAATGATTCTCGTGCGGGGACGCACCGGCTAGTGGACAAAAACCCACCACCGTTTCCCTAATTTCCTCTCGCTCGCTGCGTGCGCTATGCTGCTGCTGCCTAGCTTTGTTGTGAACGGAACGGGTGGTGAGAGACGGACATTCGTCACCCCGTCACAACAAGATGCCCTCCATAATCCGTCCACAGCCGACACATACATTTATATATAAATATATACATACACGTACGTACGTACACACGCACGCACAATGACACAAAAAATAGCTAGCTAGCACCAAGATCGAACTTGGGACGGGTGTTTTCCTTTTTGTTTTAGGGAAGATGCCTGCCAACCTAGGACGTACAGAGGGACGCACAAATAATGTTTCTTTACCACGACAGGTGAAGACTGTGGAAGCTTGCTGGTTGCATTATTTTGATGAATGAAATCAAAAAAAAAAAAGCGACAGGTGCATGCAGCAGCAGAAAAGCAAGAGGAAGCAGCAGGGATCGGAGTCGGACACACCCACACGCCGTTGCCGCCGCTGAATGCATTTTGCTTTAGCAGCAGATACGGCATGGACCTGATTGAAACTCAACTCAACCAGTTGGCCAAAGCGAAAAAAGGCTGGAGAGCAGAGGAGCCGCGCTGCCGATGCTGCGATGTCGATCGCAGCGCTATCCAACACCCTACTATAGATATAGATCAGGCAGCTGATTCTCGTTCCCGTTCGATCGGTTCAGTTCGCCGCCCCTAATCCTCCTACTAGCTGGTGTGTATCATATATCACGTCAATCTCGATATCCGTCATCTCAGTCTCAATCCTTCCTAGGTGCTTACAATGTGTGTATATATATATATATATATATATATATATATATATATATATATATATATATATATATATATATATATATATATATATATATATATATATAAGTGTTTTTTGCAGAGCATGCGTGCCCCATAGGTAGGGTGTGCTTACAAGAGGAGCACATATATATGCATGTGTATTTATAGACATGAGTGTACGATATATGTATCACTGCGAGCGGCACGTCGTCACGTGACACGTGGCCCATGGCCTGTCCCATATATAGCAACAACCCTACCATCACGGGGCCGCCCAGGTTTGGTTGTTACTCTCATGACTCGATGGTCGTGAGAAATTTAGGGCGCATTTGGTTTGTATTGTCAACATGCCACACCGTGTTTCTAACGGCGCCAAATTTGTGGCGAGCAAAATGAGCTGCAGTGCGGCATGAGGAAGTGCGGCTGCCTAACATGCGGTCATGAAGCAAATGATAGCCTAAAGAATCGCAGCGCACCGCATGTTTGGCGTGGCGACCTCTGGTCACCAACCAAACGTGCCCTTAATCTTTTCAAGAAAACAATCTTGGAGGCTCTAACTCCTATACATTACTTCCTTGGTCCATGAAGTGAACCCCCATCAATCACCCGTGTTCCTCCTGGATTACGAGCCTCAAGTTGATCATGCCCCATGGCATCTCTCTTTTGTTCCTCTCCTGCAATTAATACCCTCATCAACCACGTGGATGTCATCCAATAATTTTCGATGACGAAGATGCAGGTCAAACCCAAGTCAACTCAAGTCAACCCGATCGATTAACCAAAGTCAAAATCCCGAAGATATCGCCCAAAAGGTTCTCTCTAATAAAAGCTCAAATGGCATTCTACAAACTCTTAAGAGTAATGCTCAACCCCCAACCTTGATTACCCCATCTTAATCATAAAATTCAGATCTCTTGATGTTCGCTCAGATTGTTGTAAAGTGCCCAGGACTGTTCCAGAGATCAACTCAAACCCTAGTTGACCAGTCAACACGGCGGAGTAAACAAGGTTCTGCCGGATTGTCTGCCTACTCTGCAGGACTGACCGTTAGAGCACTTATGCAGCAAACATGCACTTGGATGATCTATCCTCCATTCTCTCCCCATGGCCCCACATGTCAGATCGACCTAACACCTTGGAGTCACTAGATCCAGTCCCCCTCCTCTTATCCCTCTCCCACTCTCATCCCTCCCCCTCCCAGCTCTCAAGAAAGGAAAGACCTAGAACTAGAGAGAGAAAGATAAGAAACAAGAAATGAAGAAAGAAGAATATATAGGAGAAGGGATTCAAGCCAAGGCAAGGCCGATATCAACAAGAGAAGAAGCTCAAGTTCATCCTCCTCCTCCCCCTCTCTATCATAACAGTGAGCTCAAGAAATTCCTCCATTTTCTTTCTCAAATTGTAAATTCCAACTTTGATCTTTGGTTTCATCTTGCATGTGATAGAAGATGAAGGTTATTAGTGCCAAATCCATCTCAAGTGTAAGCTCTACTCATTCCCTTACCTCTCATCTCATGGCTATCTTGAATTTCTCTCTAATAAGCATGTATGTTTCATGCAAGGAAATCTCAATCCTTCTCAAATTCTCCTCCCTCACTTGGATGCAAGAAGGTCTAGATCACATGATTGAGCTTGGTGAGACAAGGTGGCCAACTCATCATGATTAAGTTCATCAAACTCCTTTTCCATGTATTATTCCCTTTAAATCATGTTTTACCAAATCTCAAATCCTAGTTCAAAGATCTCCATGCAAGGGTAAACCCTAGGCTACATAGCACCAACAAGCCCAAAGAACACCAAGAACAACCCATCACATAGGTTTTGTCGATGTTCTAGTGGACCATTCGGCTGCTCTACTGAACTGTCCGACAAAACTGGACTGTTCTAGAACGCATGGATAGTTAGCACTTAGACACCTTTTTCACCTAGGACCTGGACTATGCACCTGATCACGCGGACCGTCAAGGAATCACATAGAGCCACATCAGCTCAGCATGCAGCCCCGAACTGTTTCCCTTGCTCACAGGAACCGTCTACTGCACTCATGGACTATTCTGTAGAACAATCAGACTGTCTATGCTCTTTGGGAACACCTAGACCCAAAACCAGAAGACCCCCTCTTTGAGAATGCACCGCGGATTGTTCTAGAGAACACCCCGACTGTCAAATTTATGTGCTAGAAAACCTTAACGTATCAACCTAACCACCCTACCCCATATCTAAACCTCTCTTAGAACAATACTAATCCACCCTTGGTTCATCAAGCAAGCTCTCCATTTTGGATCACAAGATTCCTACCTCTTTATCACTCTAATCCATCAATTTTCAAGAACTATATATCTCAATTCCTACTATATTCCTCTCTTGCAGGTATGGTATGAAGCTAGGTATGAGTATGAGTTGTCATGACTTCTTGCAATCACCCATACATCATGCTAGACATGAACCACTACTACTTAACCATATTTTGGATACTCATTATACATGTCATTATACAAATGCATTTCAACCTAAGGTTGCTTGAACAACTATATATCATGCCCACTAAGGTTAGCTCAACCCAGAGTAATGTTAGCCTATCCAACTACATGAATGGCTCGGGACGACTAATCATGCTTAGTTGGCTAGAACCGGTAGAAGATAAGTGTTAGGGGGAACTCAAATTTGTGTGTGTAGCATGATTCATTGGGATGTAATCAACCCTAAAAATTTGCAAAGGGGTATACCTTGACATAGTTCATAAAATGCCATCGCAGCTCTGCGCTGAGATCCACTAGACGCCGATAGGGCCGCCAAGATCCACCTCCCACTGCGAGGGTGGAGAGGCCCGCCGAGATCCGCATCGGAGGAGGAAGGGAATAGGTCTATGCGCAAGACCCACCACTCGATAAGGAGTCCACTGAGATCCACATCGAAGGAGGATTGGAACAACTTCGGGCCCGAGTTCCACCAGCCATCGAGATCGTCATCAGGGAAGGAGGGGAGTGCATGACCGCCGATGTTGTTGCCAATGGGGACGGCAAGATCCGTTGGAGGGGAGCAGTTGGGGAAGGAGAACACCATGAATGAGCAGTTGGGGAAGAAACATAGGACATGAAGAATAAATGGATTAGAAAAGAGATGAGAGTTGGATCTTAATCCAATGCTTCAAAAATCTAAGTGTCCATTGCCTTGAAAACACCGACCTCTAAGTAGACAAGCTTCTAATGCTAAAGGTGAATTGGACAAAATGCATGTGAGAATCTCCAAAACCTTCTTACAAGAACTCTCTATTTTATTGGCAAAAAGGGAAAAAACACTCAAGTTGTTTTGTAAAACAACTCCCTAAATAAGTATTTGGTAAATCTACCATCAACTATTATAAGCTAAGGCCCCGTTTGGTGCGGCTCTTGCGCGGGCTCCGTGTGTGGCTCTGGCACCGGAGCAGGCAGAGCCCTACCAAACGAGGACGTGTGGAGGAACGTTTGTTCACCGGTGTCGGTACAAACAGTATGGGGGTACCCACATCCATCGATAATAATAAAAAACAAAAATGACTAAGCCACAGCAAAACGCAGCCCACCTCAAACCGCACACCAGGTCCGTCTTGTACGAGGCCAGCTCGATGGAGCGCCTCGACCGCGCTCCGGCTCCGACTCGTACGAGGCACCCTCGACGGGAACGCCTCGACCGCGCCCCGTCCCGCATGACAGGGCACCTCGACCACACTCCGATTCGCACGAGGCTCGTTCGCCCAATGGAAAAACTCCGACTCGTGTGACCCCGGGTCAGGCGCTCGACCCCCTCACTTCACTTGCCCTAGGATAGAAGTCAGAGCATTTAATACGATTACCTACTACCACCTACCGGTATGGTCGCGACCAGGATCAACGTGGGAACAATGCCGGTGTCAGCCCTCACTGTTTTTACCGCCCATCCTCTGATGGGAGGTGAAACCTGTCACTATACACACCTTACCGTGCACTGTTTACCATCAATCACCCTCGAGGGAGGATACGACAAGGCCCATATTCCGCAATCTCGGAGATTCGACCTTATCCGTCCGACCCTGACCCTACCTCGACCCGGCCTCGACGCCCCGCACAGTTTGACAGGGAAGGAAGGACGGTATGGCATCGTGCTCCGGGTCATTTCATCGACTCATCCTCTACGTCACCATGGTGTCTAGGGATGGCCGGCCATTCCCAGGGCACGTCACTACAATCACCTCAACAGGGATCGACAAAACATCACCTCAAGGCTCCCCGGCGTCCTGGTCTCCTCTTGCCCTATAAAAGGGCAGGCCGGGGCTCTACAACAGACAGAAGACAGCGAACAACAGGCAAGACACAAGCCCAAAGCCAAGTACCAGCAACCTAAGGCTTCCATCTCAGAGATCAACATCTCAAGCAATCATCCTTGTACTCTTTTTCCTCTCTTTGAGACTTGGGCTCGCCGCCCTCTCTGGCAAGCTTGTAACCCCTACACAAGCACCTCGGTGCAAGGAAATACAAAACTCTCTCCCCCCGCTGGACGTAGGGCCTTCTTTTGCCCGAACCAGGATAAACCCCCATGTGTTCTCCTTGCATCACCATCCAGGATAGGGACATGCTGCACTCACTCGTCGGTTTAGGACCCCCACGGGACCGAACACCGACAGTTGGCGCGCCAGGTAGGGGACCGCTGCGTGCCAACAACGCTTTCCCGCCATTCTTCCTGGATGGCTGATCCCGAACGCCCTATCGCGTTGGCCACGGTGATCTGGTTCGGGAGTTTGGAGTTCATGTCGCTTGGCTATGGCTACGATATGGTCCTCCTCCCGCCCAGGCACCCAACCGATGAGGATTACGAGCTCTCCCAGCCTGGGGGAGCACTCTGTTGGTATCATCGCTCTCGACAGGCGTGAGCTGCCAGACGATGACGAGCCCGGCGCAACCACCGTCTCCACCTTACGGAGGGTGGTGGGATTCCCCGATCCGGCGCCTCTCAGCCAAACGCCAACCCAGATTTCCTCGTTGAGGGTCTGGGTAGGATGAGCTTGGCTGAGGGTAAGATGCCAATGGAGAATTCCGCCGCTCCCCCGTCCGGTGAGACACCACCACTGCCCAGATCAACCACTCCGGCACGGGCAGCGACATCTCCATTGCCATTCCCGTTTGGGCTAGACTCGGTTGCCCGGGTGTATGCTTCCTCTGTAAGCACTAGCATGAGTGCTTATGAGGAACTCCCCGGGCACCATCTACGCTCCACTCTGGACCTCGTTGCATCCACGCCGGCTTCTGATTATCTGGACTCCACGGGGACCCCGGAAACAGAACCCCGTGTGACCGCTTCTCAGCGTCGCGACCGCGAAGGCGGTTTGCAACGGCCTCACATTCCCTCGTCATACTACTACTTCGGCGCCCCTGACTCCGACTCGGCTGACGACACCTACGATCCGACCCACGAATGCTTCAACGTCGACGTTGAGAGCACGTCGGAATCGGGGGACGAAGAACCAGTCGAAGGAAGGCACACGCCACCTCATGTCGAGCTCCCTACCGAATGGGACAAGGCTCAATTCCTTACGGATCAAGGAATGCAGCTCGAGCAAATCCGTGAGTTGCAGGATAGGCTCGACGAGGAACGATAAAACCTGCACCTGCTCCAACAAACCCTCGAGCGTGAGCGTGCGGCATACGCACTTGGCAGGAGAGCTCGCGAGAGGGCCCGCGACGTCAATCGTCGCATCGACGGGGACCGGGTGGTCGACCCCCCGGTTTTCGCTCGAGCCAGCCAGAACGTCGTCACCGCCGCCATGCTCCTCCGCAACATGCCCGAGCCATCAAACCCCGACGCCCATCGGGCTCGAGATGAAATCTGAGAACTCCTCGAGACCGCTGCCATGCAGCAGGCCGAGAGCTCTGCCTCGAGGCGGCACGAGCCAGCCTCAGAGCGGCTCGTCGAGCCCACCTATCAGGAGAGAGAGGCCTCGGTTCATCCCGAGCCTGCCCGGCGAAACCGGGCGGCGCCTGTCCCCGAGCACCTCGCTGACGATCACGAACCTCGAGACACCCGTGGTAACATCGACGAGCGCCGCACGTGCAAGCACGGTGATGGTGTGGCTCGAGGTTACTGTGTGCACAGGGGCGGATGCTACGACAGCTCGGAGGATCATAGCCCATCACCCGAGCCTCCGGGTCCTCGGGTCTTCAGTAAGGCTATCCGCGAGACGATACTCCCGGCTCGGTTTCGCCCTCCCACGACTCTCACCAACTACAACAGCGAAACCAAACTCGAACTTTGGCTCACCGATTTCCGCTTGGCGTGTCAGCTGGGTGGGGCCACCGACGACTGGGTCATCATCCGAAAACTCCCCCTGTTCCTCTCTGACACCGCTCGAGCCTGGCTCGAGGATCTTCCACCGCGACAGATCCACGACTGAGACGATCTCGTGAGGGTGTTCGAGGGAAACTTCAAGGGGACCTACATGCGCCCCTACAACTCGTGGGACCTCCGGAGTTGCAAGCAAAAACCGGGCGAATCCCTCTGGGATTACATCCGGCGCTTCTCCAGGCAGCGCACCGAGCTCCCCAACATCACCGACTCCGACGTAATCATGGCCTTCCTCTCCGGAACCACCTGCAAGGAGTTGGTCCGAGAGTTGGGCCGTAACACCCCACTCACTACCAACGGATTGATGGACATCATCAGCAACTTTGCCGCCGGCGAGGAGGCAGTTGGTGCCATCTTTGGTGGTGACCAGGACAAAGGGAAACAAAAGGTCGACGATCCCGCGGGCTCGAGCCGAGGCTCCAAGAGAAACAACCGAAAGAAGAAGAAGAGCCAGCAGGGCAAGCTCGAGGCCCCGACTGACGAGCTTGTCGCTGCTGCCGAACGCAAGAAACCTCGAGGCCCCCCGGTGGGGGCATCTTCGACAAAATGCTCAAAGAGCCGTGTCCCTATCACAAGGGACCCACTAACCATAACCTCGAAGATTGTCACATGCTCCGCAGGTACTTTGAGGGCGTAGGTGTCAAGAAGGACGACAAGAAGGAAGACCCCAAGGGTGACGACAAGGATGGGGGATTCCCCGAGATCCATGACTGCTTCATGATCTACGGAGGACCTTCGACCCGCCTCTCAACGCGCCAGCGCAAACGAGAGCAGCGTGAGGTTTTCTCCGTACAAACGGCGGTCCCCCGCTTCCTTGACTGGTCTGAGATGGCCATCACTTTCAACCGTGATGATCATCCTAACTATGTCCCCAATCCGGGAGTCTACCCGCTTGTTGTTGATCCCGTCATCGCCAACACACGCCTCACCAAGGTACTCATGGACGACGAAAGTAGCCTCAACATCATCTACGCCTAGACCCTCGACCTCCTGGGGGTCGAGAGTGTAACGGATCAACGTAATTATACGAGATTAAGTAAGAAAATCTTCCACCGAGGCGGTTAATTTAACAAACTTAAGCCCGTATAACTCGAGATTCCGTGAAATCACGAAGGATTTCAAACCAACCAACATACAACCAAGATCGTACTGATTTAGCAGCCACAGTTCACACGATACATAAAGTTGACCATAAAAGTAGAATACATCGGAGTTCGGAAATAAAAGTTATTACAACATAGTTCAACATAAGGTAGCGGAAGCAAATAGTTTTACGCACACACACTTAGTTCAGTTACAGTGCCAGTAGATAGTCATGTTCCACAAAAGCAGTAGATAAGACAAACAGAACGACCTCTGCCCAAGGTCCTAGTTGTCACCCATCGCCGGATACAGACAGTTGGAGCAATACCCGTAGTACATCTGACCATCTGCAACAACAATGGGAACAACGCCCTGAGTACTAGAGTGTACTCAGCTAGACTTACCCGTCATAAACCAGAAATAACATGACACCAAGGAGCTTGCAAGGCTTTATATAGTGTACTGGCTTGACTCATTTGTGAAAAACATAAGTTATTATGAGTAACTAAAGATAAGTACTTTTAGCATCATTTTTAAGATAACCTATTCATGCTAGGTAAGCACCTATTGCTAAAACAATCACTTGATTAACCATTAACATCCAAAGTTACCATCTCAGGTTTAGCATTTTCAACCTTAACCACATAACCATCCGTGTTCCATCATTAACACTACGATGCCGTAGCTCGAGTCAAGTGCTCACTAACTGGGAGCGACGGCGATTCGAATCGAATTCCTATCCAGCTGGAGATTTATTCCTCACACAAACCATGCTTCCCCCGTCAGGGTCGCGTAGATCACCAATGACACTTTCCAAGAAGCCGCGGGATAACAATCATGGATCGCACTACCCAGGGACCGCCCGACTGCCAGGACGCACCTTGGGCTCACTCTTCGCGTCCCCGTACACCCCCTTCAACACCAGTCTGCCAACCCGAGTTTATCCCAGCTCGAAAAGTGTCACTAGCTTCGCGGTCAAAAGGTACTTTATTCGGCCAGCTAAATGTGAGGCATGCGTTCAACATGACAAGAGGGACGAGCAACGATCGGTCCTTAACCGACACAGACGGAATCACTATAGTCCAAAACCCTATAAGACTCCGCCCGGTCTCCGCTTATCCATAACACTTGGTTATTTTTCAAGATTCACAAATACTGCTAACCATAGCCAGGTATTCACCTATAGCTCGCAGGTGACAGGAAATCACCCGACTTCTACCGAACTAAGCATGGCTAAGCAAATTACTCGATCCTGACCTAATAAGGTAACAGTAATCTGGTGGACAAGGATAGTAATGCAATAACGGTTTCACTCAACTCCTATAACTTAATGCAACAATATACAATTATAATTCAGGTAAATAAGAATAGCTTTTATAAAATAGGAGACTTATAATGCTCCGGGGCTTGCCTCTTTCGAACGAGCTAGGATGGTGGTCGACGCACTCTGGCAGTTCCTCGCCTGGCTCTTCCTCCTCGGGCACCTCCTGTGCCTGGGGCTCCTACTGGTCCGTCCAAGCCTGCTCCTCCGGTACTACTGCCTGCAACTCCTCCTGCGATCCTGTATGATGCAAGTGCATAAGTACATGTGAATGATGCATCGGATTATGATGGGGTGCTTTGATGACATGAGATGCAGATGAGCACATGGAATGAGCAGTTAAGATATAACTACATCTTCTACAAGGTAGTCCACGTCATCCAAGAACATGTACCCTAACATATGCACATTGTTTTTATACTAATTAGCATACACCTTACACAAGCAAGTGACCCTAAATGACCAAATCTTACCAACCTAACTCATCCACAACATCAGCAAGGCATAGTGATGCTTCAAAGATACACCAAACATATTTTATTATTCTTAATTTCTCATAAGAATAATCATTTATCCCTTATTTAACTAGGGTTGTACAGCAACACCTATCTCTGGTGTAGATAAAAATCTACAAAAATTACAGTAGAGTGCCCTTACTCTAACTAACCTACCACTAAAATTTCATGAAAATTGCATGTGTAAAACTACCTGTACAAAATAAACAAATTATAGCCTAAATGTGAGCATGAAATTGTTTTATACTAGGAAAAGTATCAAACAACAGATTTCACATTTTTCCTAGGTTACCAACAGTAAACTAACACACTACAAAAATTATCACATGTATGTTACATACAATTTTTGCTCTCTACTAAAAATAACAAATATTATCAATTAAAAGCATTTGAACTACACTTCAAAAATTTCCCACAGAACATGCTTCACTAGTATTTTTCCTAGAAAGTACACCACTAATAAAGACTAATGTAACAAGAATCACATTTTTCCCTTTATTATTTTATTTACTACAATTTTTCTAAGATAACAGCATATATAACAAGTAAATAAAATTGCACAGTAAAATGTCACAAAAATAACATGAGATATTTTTAGACTGTAGATCTATTCAAAAGGAACATTTCAAAATTTGTTTCATGATTTTTGGAGCTATAAATTATGCACAACATTTTCTAGAGCACTTTCTTTTCTTAAATATAAATAGAAATTCAAAAATGGAAATTCGGAATTGATGAACGGGCCGGCCCAGTCGGCCAAACTGGCCCGCTGCCGAAAACGGCTGGGGCGCCGCGCGCGAGAAAAAGAAAGGCGCGGCCCGGCTTGGCGGCTCGGCACAAGCCGGCGGCCCAGCGAGTCAGGAGGAGGGGCGGGGCGCGGGGCGCGCGCGGGGCGGTCGCGCGGCCGCGACGTCGCAGCGGCAGCGAAGCCCGCCGGCGGCTAGCGACCGGTCCCGGCCGTGCGGACACCAGCGGCTGGGCGCACGGAAACAAGGTGAGGGCGGCGGACATCCCGGGGCAGAGAGCAAGTGACGAGGTGGGAAGAGTTTGCCGGAACGGCGGGGTAAGCGCGCGGCGGCGGAATTGGCGCCGCGGCGGGGCGCGCGGTGCGGCGGCTTACCGCGGGGCGGAGACGAAGCGAGGAGATGCGTTCGGGGAAGAGAAGGACGAGGCGGAGCTGTCTGCGAGATGAATTGCACGGAGATGCCCGGCCGGCGGTGGAACGAGGGGCGGAAGCTCGCGGCGGCGGCGGCGAGCGCGCGGAGGCGGCGAGCGGCTGCGGCTGCTGCTCGCGCGAGGCCGGGAGAAGGAAAATGAGAGCGTGAATGGCGAGGGAGAGGCGGGCGCGGTTACATGGCGCGTGGCGCGTGGCGCGGCCGGTGGGGTCCACGGCCCGCCACCCGTATGCCGGAGGCGGCGAGCGGCGGCCACGCGGCGGCCGCGGCCTGAGCGCGGCGTGCGCTGGCGCGAGCGCGCGCGCGCAGGCGCGGGCGGGGGCGCGAGGCGGGCTAGGCCGGCTTCGGCCGTGGGCCGGAAAGTGAGGCCGAAGCCCAGTAAGGCGAAAATCTGATTTTTTCTTTTTCAAAATTATTTTCAGATTTAATTCTCTGTTTCAAAATTGAATTTGGAGATGAAAAAGGGGTTTTCAGAAATTTGGCCCAAAACAAAAGTTGTTCAAAATTTTATTCTCTACAACTTTCATATAGAGCACTTTTCAAAATTCCCAATAGATTTTGAATTTGGGATTTAAAGCTAGATTAAAAATCAAAAACTCATTATTTTAGAATAATTTTAAAACAGAATTTGAGGAAAACTTGAATTCAAACTTTGCTCCAAAAATCAAGTTGATTTATTCTAGATTATTTAAAATTGCTACTTCTTAAAAGTACACCAACTTTTTGACACTTATATCAAACTTAGGGTTCCCATTTATTTGTTTTTCAAATTTAATTTGAAAGGGGTACAATTCAAATAATGCTAGTCATGCAATGATATTGAATGCTTATGCTTTGAAATGATAAAGCATGCTTAACACCCAGGGGTGTTACAGCCCTCCCCCCTTATAAGAATCTCGTCCCGAGATTTGAGTTACGAACCATTTATCGTAAAAATCTTTATAAGCGGTTTGAAGATATTCTTCCGTTTCCCAAGAAGCATCGCTCTCGTCATGATGACTCCACTGAATCTTGTAGGTTGTGACTACTTTATTTCGAGTGACTCGGTCCTTGGTATCCAGGACTCGAACTGGTTGCTCACGATATTCCAAATCTGCCTTGATCCGAATACCCTGAGGTTCTATTCTCTCTTCTGGAACACGTAGACACTTCTTCAATTGGGATACGTGGAAGATGGGAAAGATTGAACTCATCTCTTCTGGCAACTGCAACTTATACGCCACGGGACCCTTTTTCTCTATGATCTGGTATGGCCCATGTATCTGGCGGACAGCTTCTTTTTAATTCCAAACCGTTTCTTCTTCATTGGGGTAACCTTCAAATAAACATAGTCACCTACTTGGAAATCCAATGGTCTTCTTCTCTTATCCGCATAACTCTTCTGACGAGACTGTGCTGCTTGCATGTTTTGTTGAATAACACGAACCTTCTTCTCTGCCTCATCTACAAAATCAATTCCGTAAAACCTTCTTTCTCCGGGCTCTACCCAATTTAACGGTGTCCTGCACTTCCTACCATACAAGGCTTCAAAAGGTGCCATCTTGATACTCTCTTGGTAACTGTTGTTGTAAGCAAATTCTGCCAACGGTAACCAGGATTCCCATGAGCCTCTGGATGATAACACACAAGCTCTAAGCATATCTTCTAGTACTGCATTCACTCTTTCTGTCTGCCCACCTGTCTGTGGATGGTAAGCAGTGCTACAAATCAAACTAGTACCCAAACCTTGATGAAGATGTTCCCAAAAGTGAGAGGTAAACTGTGAACCACGATCAGACACTATCGTTTTTGGTATCCCATGCAATCGGACAATCTCAGCAATGTACCTTTCTGCATATTGAGGTGGTCGGAAACTGGTTTTGACTGGCAGAAAGTGAGCCGTCTTGGTAAGGCGATCGACTATTACCCAAATGGAATCATGGCCCTTCTGTGTGGTGGGGAGACCAGTGATAAAGTCCATACTTATATCATCCCACTTCCAATCGGGTACCGACAAAGGTTGCAGAAGTCCTGCAGGTCTCATGTGAAGAGCTTTAACTCTACAACACATGTCGCAACGAGCAACATATGCTGCAATCTCCTTCTTCATCTTAGTCCACCAATAACGGGGTCGCAAATCTTGGTACATCTTACTACTTCCGGGGTGAATAGATAGCTTAGAACGATGGGCCTCATCCATCAACTTGTTTTTAAGCTCTCTATCCTTAGGTACTACCAGTCGATCCTTGAACCATAACACCCCTTGGTCATCCAATCGAAAGTGTTTGGTGGGTTCTCTCTTCATCTTTTCTTTGATATGAAAGATTCCCTTATCTGTTTTCTGACCATCAATGATCTGGCTTTCTAGAGTGCAACTGATCTGAATATTATGCAACACAGCAGGATGTAACAAATTGAACCCTTCTTCAATCAACGGTTGCACATCAATAGCATGAGATTTTCTGCTCAGTGCATCCGCTACTACATTAGCCTTCCCGGGATGATAATGCACGTTCAGATTATAGTCTTTTATCAGCTCTAACCATCTCCTCTGTCGCATGTTCAACTCGGATTGGGTAAAGATGTATTTGAGACTCTTATGATCTGTGAAGATATTACACACATTACCCAATAGGTAGTGCCTCCAAATCTTTAGAGCATGCACCACTGCTGCAAGCTCTAAATCATGTGTAGGATAGTTAGCTTCATGCTTCCTCAATTGTCGTGAGGCGTAAGCAATGACTCTTCCATTTTGCATTAGCACACATCCTAACCCAAACTTGGATGCGTCACAGAAAACATCAAACGGTTTTTCTATATCTGGTTGGGCCAGAACAGGAGCAGTGGTCAACAACTTTTGTAAGGTACAGAAAGCTGCTTCGCACTCTTCTGTCCATACAAACTTATGATCCTTCTGTAACAGGCTTGTCATTGGTTTAGCAATCTTCGAGAAATCCGGTATGAAGCGACGATAGTAACCGGCTAAACCAAGAAAACTGCGAACTTCATGAACTGAAGTTGGTGACTTCCATTCCATAACCTCTTGCACCTTACTAGGGTCTACGGATATGCCATTTTCAGACAACACGTGACCGAGAAAAGGAACTGTCCTAAGCCAGAACTCACACTTGCTGAACTTAGCATACAGTCGATGTTCTCTGAGTCTAGTCAAGACAATCCTGAGGTGTTCTGCGTGATCTTCTTCATTCTCTGAATATATTAGAATGTCATCAATGAACACGATCACAAACTTGTCCAATTCGGGCATGAAAACTGAATTCATCAGGTACATAAAGTATGCAGGAGCATTTGTCAATCCGAAAGACATGACAAGATTCTCGTACAAACCATATCTGGTAGAGAACGCTGTCTTAGGCACATCTTGCGGCCTAATCTTTATCTGATGGTACCCTGATCTCAAATCTATCTTAGAGAACACTTTGGCTTTGGACAATTGGTCAAACAAGATATCAATCCGAGGAAGAGGATACTTGTTTTTAATGGTCACTGCATTCAGTGGCCGATAATCCACGCACATGCGTAAGGAGTTATCCTTCTTCTTTTTCACAAACAGAGCGGGGCATCCCCATTCGGACGAGCTAGGACGAATCAAACCTTTCTTTAACAAGTCCTGAAGTTGCTTCTTCAATTCTGCTAACTCATTGGGAGGCATCCGATAAGGCCTTCTCGAGATCGATGCTGTTCCTGGGATTAACTCAATAGCAAACTCAACATCTCGGTCTGGTGGAAGTCCAGGTAACTCCTCTGGAAATACATCCGGAAACTCGCAGACCATTGGAATCTGGGCTAGCAGAGTAGTTTGGACCGCACAAGATGTGCTAGCTAGGTCTACCCTCCGAGGTAGGACCACCTGAAAGGTGCCTTCCCCACTGGGTTCCTTAAGAGAGATACTTCTTCCTCCAACATCAATTACAACTCCCATAAGATTCATCTAGTTCATACCCATGATCACATCCAAAGCTAATCCTGGCATGACTATCAGATTAAGCTTATATCGCCGGTTTGATATTTTTAGGGTTACTCCCTGAACTATCTGATTAGTCAACAGATCAGCCCCAGCTGAACTGATTTTATATGCACATTCCAATTCAACTATCTTTTGCTCATGCCTCTTAACAAATGCTTGACTTACAAAGGAATGGGATGATCCGGAATCAAACAAAACTACTGCGGGATGATCGTTGATAGAAAACATACCAGCTGTCACCGGTTCTCCTTCAGGGATGTCATCCACAGTGGTGTGGTGCACACGAGCTTGATACTGCGTTTGCTGTTTCTTAGGGTAGGGACAATACTTTGCAAAGTGTCCAGGTTGGTTGCAGTTGAAGCACGGTCCCTTCACTTGAGCCACAGTTCCAGATGAACTGCCTTGTCCTGTCTTTGCTTGCGGCAATGCCATCTTGAATGGCTTCTGGTTTCTCTGGGGTGGCTGAGCATTCTGATTCTTCCTCTGCGGTGGCCTAAACCTTGCACCTGGGGCAGGCGATCGATAAGCCGGGCGGTTGGCCACTGGGGCCCTGGACTGAGACGAACCCGACTCGAAAGCCCTCTTACGGATCTTGGAAGCGACATAAACATTGTTGTTCTTTTCTTGCTTCAGACAGTCACTAACGAAGTCGTTGAAACTAGTTCTCATATTTGTACCCACATGTTTCATCATCTTGGGACTCAGGCCTCTCTTGAAACTAGCGATCTTCTTAGCATCAGTATTCACCATATCAGGGGCATAACGGCTCAGGTTATTGAATGCATGCAGATATTGAGTCACAGTCTTCGTGCCTTGATTTAAAGCCAGGAATTCCCCAAGCTTCATCTCGGTCAGACCTGGTGGAATGTATGTTCCACGGAAGGCGTCAGTGAACTCCCTCCAAGAGATATGGGCGTGGGGAGGAAAAGTGGTGCGGTGATGTTTCCACCACATTCCTGCCGGACCTTGAAGCTGATGAGCTGCATACTCAGTCTTCAACACTTCAGTCATCCTCAAGACACGGAACTTATCTTCCATCGTATTAATCCATTCTTCTGCATCTAAAGGTTCTGCGGCTTCCTTGAAGATCGGTGGACGAGTATCCATGAAGTCCTTAAAACTGCTGTACTAGTTTGCTTCGTGCCCACCCTAGTTTATCCCCCGACGGGTATTATCTGCGATACTGCGCAACGCAGCTTCCATATTCTGTTGCATGCTCTCCATGTTGCGTTGGCTTCCCAGGAATTGGGCGAAAAACTGTTCTGCCGTGTAGGGTGGAGGAGGCGGTGGTGGATCACGGTCATCATTAGCAGCTGCACTGCCACCAGCCTCAGCGGCACCATACACGGTAAGGCGAGTGTTCGGCATCTGCATGTTTCAGCAACAGTAATTATTAGGTGATGTTGTAGAAATTGCAACTGAATGAAAAATTATGCCGAACTGAATTCACTGGAGAGAATAAATTCATACAATAAAACAGGGGCACAATAAGTCATTCCAATTAACACAACATCACTAATTTTATTACTTAAAGCACACACATCGCATCCATTACAGCCAAGTTGCCAGCATACATACACTGGACTTTTTGATGTTCGGATATCGTCACAAACACATCCAAGCTTTAGTCTTTCTACTTATTATTACATGCCCAAAGCACCAACAACGCAAAAGATCATGCAAGCGAAACCTAGTAGCTAGCGCAACAACTACTAGCCTACTCATCATGGTCGCTGTCTAGGTCAGAGACGTTGGCATTGTCGCCAACGGCAGCGTCGTCGTGCTCCTCAGCTGGCGCCACGGGCTCTTCAGGATCTTCGTCTTCATCCAAATCCATCTCTGCTGCGCCAGGGAGGTCGTAAGGGTTAAGCTGATTGTTTAGCCGATGGACCTCTTCATGCAAGTTATCATTGTACTCTTCTGCATCAGCCAACCGCTGCTCGAGCTCAAATTGTCTAGCTCTCAACACATTCTCTGCGGACCAGGCTTCATTCCTCTGATGAAGTACATGAGCCAACATGCTCTCCGCATTCCTATGGGCGGTGGTCAGTCTCCCAAGCTGCTCTCTCAGGGCACGTACATCTCCCTCAAAAACCATAGTCCTCTGAGTGGCCTGATCTCTCTGACGAGTCAACTGAGCCATCTCAGCAGTGAGCCTCTCAATCTCGGCGTCGTGATCTCTCTGAAGCTGACGGCGGTCATCACGAGCCTATCCAAGAGCACTAGAAACACGTCTCAGACTACCTTCCACTCCATCGAAGGCCCTCATTACTGTGAACATGGCACTCATAGCAGGGTTGTCACTGTTTTGTGCCTCTGCTGCGCTAATCTCCAAAGATCTGCCCCTTGCCTGCTGCCACGAGTCAGTGGAGGGGTTGCCCCTCGGAAAGACTCCAACTATAGCTGCTGCCAACTCCTGAGGAAAGCGATCCATGATATCCCTCAGGATCCCAAAGGCTGCCCTCTCAGCGGCTTCTTCAGGGGTCCTGCCAGTTGACTCAAAACGCCAACCGGTCCACTCAGAACCATCACCTCGGGGACGAACTACTGCCTCCACACTCACCAAAAGTCCTTCACCCAACCGCTCATTTGACCAAAAGTAACGGGGCTCCATTCCATCAGGATAGCCTACATAGCTGAGCACTCTCCACAAGAGTGTAGGCATTCCAAACTCTCTAAGAAAAGTGTGGCGCTGGCGAGTGCACGGAGCAAGCTGATGACGGGGAGCTCTGCCGGTGGACTTGCGGGCTGTCTGTTTGGTACGTGCCGTCTGTAGCAAAATTTTTATTACAAGGGTGAGAACAGATTTTTAAGTTGGCATTTTTATCGAAATGAGATAAGCAACTTATAAGGGGAGGAACAATGCCATGAATGAAATGCATAACATGATGCATGCACGTTCCGTACGTCCTCACAAACTTAGAAAATCAATAACTACTAACGGAGTAAACGGTGGCATACAACGATCTCTCGTAACGTACTAATACGTGCTACTCGAAAGCGCTGTTATGTACCTGCAGAAAATCACTTCAGCCCAAACCTCACAATATGAAATCATGCTAGAAAGCAGTAAAGTAAGTTACTCGCTCTACACGCATCCCCATATACGAGTATAATGGTAACAACTACCCGAATCATCGTCCTATTGACGGCATCGTCACTGCATGACGGAATTCCCCCACAATTTGGATACCCTCATACAAACACGCGCATGGCACGTAAGTACTTCGGGATCACATAAGCACTCCCCTAGATCGGCAGTGTATCCGACCATGCTGTCACAACTCTCACTTACCAAAGCGTAGAGGTATTTGATCCATACATTACCACTCAAGCGAATGGCACTCATACAATAGCACGCCGTATGAGCGACGAAATTTAAAATATGATGCAAACCCCCAAGTTAGTACTTAAATAAGCCACCTAGAGTCCTTATCGGGCATAAAGGATATGACCACTGGCACACTTTTAAGTTCAAAAGCTTATTTGAAAACACAGTTTTGTTTTTAAATACTCATGTGAACAGTAACATGCTAAACCATGCTCCGATACCAGCTGTAACGGATCAACGTAATTATACGAGATTAAGTAAGAAAATCTTCCACCGAGGCGGTTAATTTAACAAACTTAAGCCCGTATAACTCGAGATGCCGTGAAATCATGAAGGATTTCAAACCAACCAACATACAACCAAGATCGTACTGATTTAGCAGCCACAGTTCACACGATACATAAAGTTGACCATAAAAGTAGAATACATCGGAGTTCGGAAATAAAAGTTATTACAACATAGTTCAACATAAGGTAGCGGAAGCAAATAGTTTTACGCACACACACTTAGTTCAGTTACAGTGCCAGTAGATAGTCATGTTCCACAAAAGCAGTAGATAAGACAAATAGAACGACCTCTGCCCAAGGTCCTAGTTGTCACCCATCGCCGGATACAGACAGTTGGAGCAATACCCGTAGTACATCTGACCATCTACAACAACAATGGGAACAACGCCCTGAGTACTAGAGTGTACTCAGCTAGACTTACCCGTCATAAACCAGAAATAACATGACACCAAGGAGCATGCAAGGCTTTATATAGTGTACTGGCTTGACTCATTTGCGAAAAACATAAGTTATTATGAGTAACTAAAGATAAGTACTTTTAGCATCATTTTTAAGATAACCTATTCATGCTAGGTAAGCACCTATTGCTAAAACAATCACTTGATTAACCATTAACATCCAAAGTTACCATCTCAGGTTTAGCATTTCCAACCTTAACCACATAACCATCCGTGTTCCATCATTAACACTACGATGCCGTAGCTCGAGTCAAGTGCTCACTAACCGGGAGCGACGGCGATTCGAATCGAATTCCTATCCAGCTGGAGATTTATTCCTCACACAAACCATGCTTCCCCCGTCAGGGTCGCGTAGATCACCAATGACACTTTCCAAGAAGCCACGGGATAACAATCATGGATCGCACTACCCAGGGACCGCCCGACTGCCAGGACGCACCTTGGGCTCACTCTTCGCGTCCCCGTACACCCCCTTCAACACCAGTCTGCCAACCCGAGTTTATCCTGGCTCGAAAAGTGTCACTAGCTTCGCGGTCGAAAGGTACTTTATTCGGCCAGCTAAATGTGAGGCATGCGTTCAACATGACAAGAGGGACGAGCAACGATCGGTCCTTAACCGACACAGACGGAATCACTATAGTCCAAAACCCTATAAGACTCCGCCCGATCTCCGCTTATCGATAACACTAGGTTATTTTTCAAGATTCACAAATACTGCTAACCATAGCCAGGTATTCACCTATAGCTCGCAGGTGACAGGAAATCACCTGACTTCTACCGAACTAAGCATGGCTAAGCAAATTACTCGATCCTGACCTAATAAGGTAACAGTAATCTGGTGGACAAGGATAGTAATGCAACAACGGTTTCACTCAACTCCTATAACTTAATGCAACAATATACAATTATAATTCAGGTAAATAAGAATAGCTTTTATAAAATAGGAGACTTATAATGCTCCGGGGCTTGCCTCTTTCGAACGAGCTAGGATGGTGGTCGACGCACTCTGACAGTTCCTCGCCTGGCTCTTCCTCCTCGGGCACCTCCTGTGCCTGGGGCTCCTGCTGGTCCGTCCAAGCCTGCTCCTCCGGTACTGCTGCCTGCAACTCCTCCTGCGATCCTGTATGATGCAAGTGCATAAGTACATGCGAATGATGCATCGGATTATGATGGGGTGCTTTGATGACATGAGATGCAGATGAGCACATGGAATGAGCAGTTAAGATATAACTACATCTTCTACAAGGTAGTCCACGTCATCCAAGAACATGTACCCTAACATATGCACATTGTTTTTATACTAATTATCATACACCTTACACAAGCAAGTGACCCTAAATGACCAAATCTTACCAACCTAACTCATCCACAACATCAGCAAGGCATAGTGATGCTTCAAAGATACACCAAACATATTTTATTATTCTTAATTTCTCATAAGAATAATCATTTATCCCTTATTTAACTAGGGTTGTACAGCAACACCTATCTCTGGTGTAGATAAAAATCTACAAAAATTACAGTAGAGTGCCCTTACTCTAACTAACCTACCACTAAAATTTCATGAAAATTGCATGTGTAAAACTACCTGTACAAAATAAATAAATTATAGCCTAAATGTGAGCATGAAATTGTTTTATACTAGGAAAAGTATCAAACAACAGATTTCACATTTTTCCTAGGTTACCAACAATAAACTAACACACTACAAAAATTATCACATGTATGTTACATACAATTTTTGCTCTCTACTAAAAATAACAAATATTATCAATTAAAAGCATTTGAACTACACTTCAAAAATTTCCCACAGAACATGCTTCACTAGTATTTTTCCTAGAAAGTACACCACTAATAAAGACTAATGTAACAAGAATCACATTTTTCCCTTTATTATTTTATTTACTACAATTTTTCTAAGATAACAGCATATATAACAAGTAAATAAAATTGCACAGTAAAATGTCACAAAAATAACATGAGATATTCTTAGACTGTAGATCTATTCAAAAGGAACATTTCAAAATTTGTTTCATGATTTTTGGAGCTATAAATTATGCACAACATTTTCTAGAGCACTTTCTTTTCTTAAATATAAATAGAAATTCAAAAATGGAAATTCGGAATTGATGAACGGGCCGGCCCAGTCGGCCAAACCGGCCCGCTGCCGAAAACGGCTGCGGCGCCGCGCGCGGGAAAAAGAAAGGCGCAGCCCGGCTTGGCGGCTCGGCACAAGCCGGCGGCCCAGCGAGTCAGGACGAGGGGCGGGGCGCGGGGCGGTCGCGCGGCCGCGACGTCGCAGCGGCAGCGAAGCCCGCCGGCGGCTAGCGACCGGTCCCGGCCATGCGGACACCAGCGGCTGGGCGCACGGAAACAAGGTGAGGGCGGCGGACATCCCGGGGCAGAGAGCAAGTGACGAGGTGGGAAGAGTTTGCCGGAACGGCGGGGTAAGCGCGTGGCGGCGGAAATGGCGCCGCGGCGGGGCGCGCGGTGCAGCGGCTTACCGCGGGGCGGAGACGAAGCGAGGAGACGCGTTCGGGGAAGAGAAGGACGAGGCGGAGCTGTCTGCGAGATGAATTGCACGGAGATGCCCGGCCGGCGGTGGAACGAGGGGCGGAAGCTCGCGGTGGCGGCGGCGAGCGCGCGGAGGCGGCGAGCGGCTGCGGCTGCTGCTCGCGCGAGGCCGGGAGAAGGAAAATGAGAGCGTGAATGGCGAGGGAGAGGCGGGCGAGGTTACATGGCGCGTAGCGCGGCCGGTGGGGTCCACGGCCCGCCACCCGTACGCCGGAGGCGGCGAGCGGCGGCCACGCGGCGGCCGCGGCCTGAGCGCGGCGTGCGCTGGCGCGAGCGAGCGCGCGCGGGCGCGGGCGGGGGCGCGAGGCGGGCTAGGCCGGCTTCGGCCATGGGCCGGAAAGTGAGGCCGAAGCCCAGTAAGGCGAAAATCTGATTTTTCTTTTTCAAAATTATTTTCAGATTTAATTCTCTGTTTCAAAATTGAATTTGGAGATGAAAAAGGGGTTTTCAGAAATTTGGCCCAAAACAAAAGTTGTTCAAAATTTTATTCTCTACAACTTTCATATAGAGCACTTTTCAAAATTCCCAATAGATTTTGAATTTGGGATTTAAAGCTAGATTAAAAATCAAAAACTCATTATTTTAGAATATTTTTAAAACAGAATTTGAGGAAAACTTGAATTCAAACTTTGCTCCAAAAATCAAGTTGATTTATTCTAGATTATTTAAAATTGCTACTTCTCAAAAGTACACCAACTTTTTGACACTTATATCAAACTTAGGGTTCCCATTTATTTGTTTTTCAAATTTAATTTGAAAGGGCTACAATTCAAATAATGCTAGTCATGCAATGATGTTGAATGCTTATGCTTTGAAATGATAAAGCATGCTTAACACCCAGGGGTGTTACAGAGAGAACGCGCCTCCAACCCAGCGTCGGGGGTTTCCACGGTGTTGTGCTAGGGAAACGGGCAGAACCCGTCAGCCGGGTCGATCTGCCTGTCTGCTTTGGCACACCATCCAACTTCAGAAAGGAGACTCTCACTTTCGAAGTGGTCGGATTCCGTGGAACATACCACGCTATCCTTAGGCGCCCGTGCTATGCTAGGTTCATGGCGGTTCCAAACTACACCTATCTCAAGCTTAAGATGCCAGGCCCAAACGGTGTCATCACTGTAGGGCCCTCATATGAACATGCCTACGAGTACGATGTCGAGTGTGTCGAGCACAGCGAGGCTGTCTTAGAGTCGGCGACCTTGGCTCTGGACCTCGACGGTCTCGCCAATGAGATTCCTAACCCAAAGCGCCATGCCGGCAGCTTCGAGCCCGCGGAGGACGTCAAGATCGTGCCCCTCGACCCTACTGATCCCAAGGGAAAGGCGCTGAGCATCAGCGCCACCCTCGATCCCAAATAGGAAGCAGTGCTCGTCGACTTTCTCTACGTGAACATCGACACCTTTGCGTGGAGTCCCTCGGATATGCCGGGCATACCTAGGGAAGTCGCCGAGCACACCTTGGAGATCCGGGCCGGATCCAAACCGGTGAAGCAACGCCTGCGCCGCTTTGACGAGGAGAAGCGCAGGGTCATCGGTGAGGAGATACACAAGCTGCTGGAGGCCGGATTCATCAAGGAGGTTCATCATCCTGAGTGGCTAGCTAATCCTGTATTAGTTAAGAAAAAGAGTGGGAAGTGGAGGATGTGTGTAGATTATACTAGTTTAAATAAAGCATGTCCGAAAGTTCCCTTTCCTTTACCACACATTGATTAAATCATTGATTCCACTGCGGGATGTGAAACTCTCTCATTCTTAGATGCATACTCCGGCTACCACCAAATTAAAATGAAAGAGTCCGACCAGCTCGCGACCTCATTCATTACCCCATTCGGCATGTATTGCTACGTTACGATGCCTTTCGGTCTCCGGAACGCAGGGGCTACATACCAACGATGCATGCAACACGTTTTTGGGGAACACATCGGGCCAACCGTCGAGGCTTACATCGATGACATCGTTGTCAAGACCAAACAAGCCGACGATCTGGTAAACGACCTAGACGTTGCGTTCAAGGGCCTCCGGGTAAAAAACATCAGGCTCAACCCTGAGAAATGCGTCTTTGGCGTTCCTCGAGGTATGCTTTTGGGGTTCATCGTGTCTAAGCGTGGCATCAAAGCCAACCCAGAAAAAATCACTACGATAACCAAGATGGGCCCCATCCGAGATCTAAAGGGCGTACAGAGGATCACTGGCTGCTTGGCGGCACTCAGCCGTTTCATTTCGTGTCTCGGCGACAAAGCGCTCCCTCTGTACCGACTCCTGAAGAAATCAGAGTATTTTTCATGGACCCTCGAGGCCGAAGAAGCTCATGCAAAACTCAAAGCTACACTCTCTAATTCACCAATTCTCGTCCCTCCGACCCCAGGAGAGCCGCTCCTACTTTATGTCGCCGTGGCAACACAAGTGGTCAGCACGGTCTTGGTTGTCGAGAGGGCCGAGGAAGCACATACCTTGCTCGTCCAGAGGCCAGTCTATTTCATTAGCGAGGTACTCTCGGAAACCAAGGTACGATACCCGCAAATCCAGAAGCTGCTATATGCCATCGTCCTAACACGGCGCAAACTCTGTCACTACTTCGAGGGTCACCCAGTAACTGTGGTTTCTTCTTTCCCCTTGGGAGAGATAGCCCAGAACCGGGAAGCCTCGGGTAGAATTGCCAAGTGGGCAGTCGAGCTCATGGGCGAGACCCTATCTTATGCGCCGCGCAAAGCTATTAAGTCACAGGTATTAGCGGACTTCCTGGCTGAGTGGACCGACACCCAACTCCCCCTGCACAGCTCCAAGCTGAGCTGTGGACCATGTATTTTGATGCGTCGTTGATGAAAACAGGAGAAGGCGCGGGTTTGCTCTTCATCTCGCCCCTCGGGGTTCACATGCGCTACGTCATCCGGTTTCATTTTCCTGCGTCAAATAACATCGCCGAATACGAGGCGCTCGTCACAGGGCTGAGAATTGCCATCGAGCTCGGGGTCCGACACCTTGACGTTCGAGGCGACTCCCAGCTCATGATCGATCAGGTCATGAAGAGCTCGAGCTGCCACGACCCCAAGATGGAAGCCTACTGCCAAGAGGTGCAGCGCCTCGAGGACAAGTTTCACGGTCTCGAGCTCAACCACATTGCATGCAGGTATAATGAGGCCGCCGACGAACTGGCGAAAATCGCATCCAGTCGAACTACGGTTCCACCAGACGTTTTCGCAAAAGATCTCCAGCAGCCATCCGTCGACCTTGGGCCAGACGGAGGGGTTGACGGGACGTCACTCGACCCCCCTAAGGCAGAAGCCCCCTCGACCGAGGCTGAAGCCATGCAGGTGGAAGGCTCGACCCCACCATCTGACCTCGGGCCTGACTGGCTCGTTCCGTACCTTGACTATCTTATCCGAGGGGACCTCCCCTCGGATAAGACCGAGGCTCGATGGATCGCTCGCCGGGCCAAAACCTTTGTGATCTTTGGCGACAGTAGGGAGCTGTACCGCCGTAGCCCTACTGGCGTCCTCCAACGTTGCATCACAAACGAGGAAATGCTTTCCGACAAGGATTCTATTGGCCAACCACGGTCTCCGACGCTGTCAAGCTAGTACGCTCCTGTAAAGGTTGCCACTACTATGCAAGATGGACACATCTTCTAGCACATGCCCTGCAAACCATTCCCATCACATGGCCATTTGCCGTTTAGGGGCTTGACCTTGTCGGGCCCTTGAAAAGGACAACCGGCGGCTTCACCCACTTGCTCGTTGCCATCAACAAATTCTCCAAGTGGATCGAGGCCCGCCCTATCACCAGTATCAGGTCCGAACAAGCTGCGCTCTTTTTCACCGACATCATCCACCGCTTTGGGGTTTCCAACTGTATTATCACGGACAATGGCACCCAGTTTACTGGTAAAAAGTTTCTGGATTTCTGTGACAATCACCACATCCGTGTGCTCTGGTCAGCCGTGGCTCATCCAAAAACAAATGCCCAAGTGGAACGTGCCAACGGCATGGTCCTACAAGGCCTGAAACCCAGAATCTTTGACAAGCTAAACAAACATGGGAAAAGATAGGCTGCCGAGCTCCCCTCGGTCCTATGGAGCCTAAGAACAACGCCGAGTCGAGCCACGGGGTTTACTCCGTTCTTCTTAGTCTACGGATCGGAGGCCATGTGTAAGGTCCTAGATGGCTAGAGGGGGGGTGAATAGCCTATTAAAAAATTCTACAAGAACCACTAAGCAAACTTGTTAGAATAACAAACGGCGTAAAGCGAGTTTTGCTTAGCCAAAGGTTGTGATGCAAGCCTCCTATCCACAAGTCTAGTAGATTAAGATCTCTAGTTCACACAAGAGCTATGTCACTAAGGAACACTAGAGAACAAGCTAGCACAACTAGCAAAGCTACTACTAGAGCTACACAAGATAAACTAGTGAACGTAAATGCAAGAGAGAGGATTGTGATTATTATACCGACGGTGGAGTGAAGATGTTGCCAATCACCAAGATGATATACAATCAAACAATATTGACAACAACACAATATGAAGACCAATCACCGGGAGACAAGAGACACAATATTTGTTCACCCGGTGTTCACTTGTGCACCGACAAGCTACGTCACCGGTTGTGTCGACCAACACCTAGATGGTTCCCCGGTGTGACCCTCAAGTCACTTGCCCCTCAAGGCACGCCCCGCAAGGCACCGCAAGACACCACTCTCAAGTGAGGTAACTCAATGACACGCGCAATGTAATAGAGTTGCTTTTGGCACTCCGCCGAGGAAAGCACAAGAACCTCTTACAATCAACCGGAGGTGGCCAAGAACAATCACCTTCTCTTGCCAACGCCTCCAACAATCTCCAAGCCGGCTAGGAGCGGTACTCTCCAAGAGTAACAAGAAATCCACCGGCTAAACCACCCACAAGTGCCACTAGATGCCCTCAAGCTATGCAATGCACTTTGGGATCACTCAATCTCACTTTTGATTTGCAATCAAGCAAGGGAGATGAGTGGGAGGAGTTGTTCTAGCTCAAAGGATGCACAAGTATGTTAGAAATGCCAAGAGACCTCCCCAAGGGCCGGCCAACAAGTATTTATAAGCATCCCATCCAAATAGAGCCGTTACAACTCCACTCACGATTTTCGCGGGACCACCGGACGCGCCGGTGGTAACAGACCGGACGCGCTCAACCGCGTCCGGTGCCCCAGCGATTTCAAATTCGTCCGTTAGAACCTCCAACGATCACTGCGCGCCAACGGTCAAACGAGCGACCGGACGCGCTGCTGCGAACCACCGGACGCGCCGGTGCGCACAGCACCCGCTCGCGCGAAGACATCACCGGACGCGCTCCTCGCAACCACCGGACGCCACAGTACCCGCGTCCGGTGCGAGTCCAGTAAGCTCCCTGGACCACCGGACGTGTCCGATGGTGAGTGACCGGACGCGCACCGCGTCCGAAGACTTCGTGACTCGCTGTTCGCCAGACCGGACGCGCCGGTCCCGTGGGTCACCGGACGCGCCGGTGCCAAACCCTAGCCCGCGCGCCTGACCCGACGCTGCACTGACCGGACGCGCTGGTCGAAACTGACCGCGTCCGGTGCAGCGTCCGGTGCAGCGTCCGGTGCACCTCTGTGACCGCGTTCGCCTCCGTTTCTTTTCCGACTTCCGGCGTAATGGAAAATAGGCATTTTATTTCCCCGAAATCGCCTGAATCCCGCGCTCGCACGCTCGGCGGGAGAGAGAAAGGAACCAAACCCCTCTCTACCCGCAAACCACAGCGCGACCAACGCCACCTTTGCAAATGTGCCAACACCATCAAGTGTACATCTCCATGTGCTTGTGTGTTAGCTTTTTCTCAATCATTTTCAAAGGATTTCCAGTTAGCTCACTAGGCCCTACATGCAATGCACTTCATGAATTCACCTAGTGGCACCCATGCGTCGAATAACCGATAAGATTTCCCCTCTTAATAGTTCGGCTATCGATCCTAAACCACTCACACCCTCTATGGTGTCTTGAGTGTAAAACAAAATGGCCCTATGGTTATACCTTTGCCTTGAGCCCATTTTGTTTCTCCAAAAGATATGATCCACTTCATATCATCACATGACCATCTCGATCCATCGACCTTGATTTCACTTGCTCTTCACCGTTGCATCGGTCCATCGGCGCCAAGTCTTGCTCAAGCTTCACCATCGCATGGTCCTTCGCTTCGAAGCCTCGACTTGCCCTTCACCTTCACAACCGGTCCATCGAGCCAAGCCTTATCTTGGTCTTCACCATCTTGGTCACATGAGTCAATGTCATGTCTCATATGCAATGACCACCTTTATCTAAATCATCCACTTAGATACAAAGGTTAGTCCTAGGTTTCATCAATTAGCCAAAACCAAACTAGGGACTTTCAATCTCCCCCTTTTTGGTAATTGATGACAACCCTCACAAAGATGATTTTGATAATAAAAGTTTTGAACTTGTCATACTTGTCCAATCATTTTGCTCATAAGTAAAGTTTGGACAATTATCACAAGCTCGGTTTTGGTAGCATTAGCTCCCCCTACATATGTGCATAGAGTTTGGATTGAAAGCTTTGCACATATGCATGGATAGAAGTGTTGGGAGAGTAATTCTACCAAAATGATGCTAAGGTGTAAGAAATGGACCTTTGAAGCGTGATACCAATCGGAGTTGCCTTTTACACCATCCCTAGCATCATGAAGTAACTAGACACCCAACAAAGCTCAAGAACCTCGTGAGATCAACAATATATGTAAAGGTTCTTGGACCACTTGTAAAAACTTTAGGCAAGTCTAGATACCACATGTAAAACTATTCCTATGCATGCTAGTAGATCATTTCATCATCCAAGTTCTATACTAGCATTGCACCACACAAGCATGTATATTGAATCTAAATACATGTGCAATGAGCAAGTCATATGAAAATGCACAAACAAATGCAACAACTTTGTTTATGAGCTTGCTCCCCCTACTTGTGTGCATCAAAAATTTTATTTACCCCTTTATCATGTTGAATCATCTTTTTCTCTCCCCCTTTGTCAACAACTTACCCAAAAATGGGATCAAATTGTGGAGAGAAGAAAAATGTTTGATGGAGTAGGTTAAAATTCATCAATTTTGGTTCAACCTAGAACACTTGCCAAAGATATTTAATTCGATTTGAACCAAAGACAAGCTTCTTCACACCTCCTAATAAGGGTTATCTTGCCTATGTTGAATTAAACACTTATAGCAAATCTTCTAGATTCAACACTAGGTTTGCAAGCTCACAAACATGTCATATGCCACCACTAGATCAAAACAAACATAGAGGCAATAGTGGTAACATATATCCATCAAATTCATTTGATTTAACATGAATGCTCATGCATACCACTTATTATGTCTACATGCTCTAGCAAGTCCTTAGCATAGAATGAATGACATGTCAATCAACTTTACCTTGCAATGTCGAAGGAGAGGCATGTCAATAGGTGAGTGGGGTGCATTCAACTCATGTTTGAGAAATCAAGGATGTTCAATTCATTCCTTAGCTTGCAAAACCTCTTTTCATCAAGTGGCTTAGTGAGAATATCGGCAAGTTGATCATTGGTGCCAACACTCTCAACGGCAATATCTCCCTTTTGTTGATGATCTCTAATGAAATGATGTCTTATGTCAATATGCTTTGTTCTTCCATGTTGAACCGGGTTTTGTATCATCTTGATTGCACTCTCATTATCACATAGCAATGGCACATTCTTGAAGTTGAGGCCATAATCCTTCAAAGTTGATTTCATCCATAGCAATTGTGCACAACAACTCCCCGCACTCACATATTCGGCTTCGGCGGTAGAGATTGCCACACTATTTTGTTTCTTTGAGGACCATGACACAAGTGATCTTCCAAGTAATTGACATGTGCCACTTGTGCTCTTTCTATTGATCTTGCAACCCCCATAGTCGGAGTCCGAATATCCAATCAATTCAAACTTTGACCCCTTAGGATACCATAGTCCAACATCTCTTGTTTGCTTCAAGTACCTCAATATTCTCTTTGCGGCCGTGAGATGACTCTCTCTAGGTGAGGCTTGATATCTAGCACACATGCAAACACTAAACATGACATCCGGCCTTGATGCGGTGACATAGAGTAGACTTCCAATCAAAGACCGATATTCCTTTTGATTCACCATATTGCCATCAAGATCACTATCCAAATTTCCATTCGTACCCATTGGAGTTGAAATTGGCTTTGCATCTTGCATTCCAAACTTCTTCAACATGTCCCTTATGTATTTCCCTTGACTCACAAATGTTCCATTCTTCAATTGCTTTACTTGAAGACCAAGGAAGTAGCTAAGTTCACCAATCATAGACATTTCAAACTCTTTGGCCATCATAGCACCAAATTCTTCGCAATATGCTTGATTGGTTGATCCAAAGATGATGTCATCAACATATATTTGCACTATGAATAGATCATTTCCAATCTTCTTGGTGAATAGAGTTGTATCAACCTTGCCCATCTTGAATCCCTTAGAGAGAAGGAAATCCCTTAGCCTCTCATACCATGCTCTAGGTGCTTGCTTTAAGCCATATAAAGCCTTCTTCAACTTGTACACATGGTTGGGTTTCTTGTCATCTTCAAATCCGGGCGGTTGCTCAACGAAGACTAACTCATTGATAATCCCATTGAGAAATGCACTTTTGACATCCATTTGATATAGTTTGATGTTGTGTGCACAAGCATAAGCCAATAGAATCCTTATTGCCTCCAATCTTGCCACGGGAGCATATGTCTCATCATAGTCAAGACCTTCTACTTGAGTGTAACCTTGAGCAACTAGTCTTGCTTTGTTTCTCACTACAATGCCATCTTGATCTTGCTTGTTTTTGAACACCCACTTGGTTCCAATCACATTGTAGTCATTTGGCCTTTCTACCAATTCCCAAACATCATTTCTTGTGAAATTGTTAAGCTCTTCTTGCATAGCCATGATCCAATCGGCATCCCTCAAAGCTTCTTCTATCTTCTTTGGTTCTACGGTTGACACAAATGATGCATGCTCACAAAACATAGCCAATCTTGATCTTGTTTGCACACCACTTCTAATATCACCAATAACACTATCAATGGGGTGATCTCTTGCAATATGTTGTGGTTGGAGTACTTGCACTTGATTGCTTGAGCTTGGTTGATCACTTGATGTATCTCGATGAGAAGAACTAGCTCCTTGATCTTGCACTTGAGAGTCACTAACTAGCTTGAATGGTGAATTGAGCACTTGATCTTTATCATCATCTTGAATATCAATTACTTGCTTTGCTCTAATGTCTCCAATGTCCATGTTCTTCATTGCTTCTACTAATAGAGTTCCACCAATATCATCTAGATTTTCTTCTTCATCTTGTGACCCATTGGTTTCATCAAATT
The DNA here is from genome assembly GCA_038087645.1 of Saccharum hybrid cultivar R570. NCBI lineage: Eukaryota > Viridiplantae > Streptophyta > Magnoliopsida > Poales > Poaceae > Saccharum > Saccharum hybrid cultivar. Next base: position 6,914,279 of record JAQSUU010000005.1, on the reverse strand, counting down.
GCACATCATGGACTTCTTCTAGAATGCCACTTGAGTTGTTCCAAACTCTATAAGCTTTGCTTGTAGTTGAATAACCAAGTAGGAACCCCTCATCACATCTCTTGTCAAACTTCCCCAATCTAGTGCCTTTCTTCAAGATATAGCATTTGCAACCAAACACTCTAAAGTAAGAAATATTTGGCTTTCTTCCATGAAGTAGCTCATATGGGGTCTTCTCTAGCAATGGATGACAATATAGTCTATTGATGTAGTAGCAAGCGGTATTGATTGCTTCATCCCAAAATGATTGACTCACATTGTACTCATGAAGCATTGATCTAGCCATATCAAGCAATGTTCTATTCTTCCTCTCAACTAGACCATTTGATTGTGGAGTGTACTTGGCCGAGAATTGATGTCCAATACCATAATGATCACAAAGTTCTTCAATTCTTGTATTCTTGAACTCACTTCCATTGTCACTTCTCACTTTCTTGATTCTAATCTCAAACTCATTGTGAACTCTAGTGAGGAATGTCTTGAAGGTGTCAAACACTTCACTTTTATCACTAAGAAAGAATACCCATGTGAATCTTGTGAAGTCATCCACTATGACAAATCCATACTTATTGCCGCCTATGCTTGTATATGTTGTTGGTCCAAATAGATCCATGTGCATCAACTCAAATGCTTTGCATGTGCTCATTGTACTCTTCTTTGGATGTGAGCTTCCAACTTGCTTCCCGGCTTGACATGCACTACAAAGCTTATTCTTCTCAAATTCAACATCTTTCAAACCGTTGACAAGATTGTGAGTTGTAAGCTTCTTCAATTGTTTCATGCCAACATGACCAAGCCTTCTATGCCAAAGCCAACCCATGCTTGATTTGGAGACTAAGCAAGTTGTCAAAGAAGTTTCTCTAGCATTGAAGTCAACTAGGTAGAGATTCTCATATCTAAAGCCCTTGAATGCCACATTTGAACCATCCACACTAATGACTTCCACATCATCAACCCCAAAGATGCATTTGTAGCCTAAATCACATATTTGTGCCACGGATAGAAGATTGAAATCCAAGCTTTCAACTAGTAACACATTGGAGATACTCATGTCATTTGATATTGCAATCTTGCCCAAGCCAATAACCTTGCCTTTCTTGTTATTGCCAAATGTGATAGAATCAACACCACTATCATTGTCATTGATTGAATCAAACATTCTTGATGTACCGGTCATGTGTTGAGTGCACCCACTATCAACAATCCAATGCCTTCCTCCGGCTTTGTAATTGACCTACAAGCAAATCAATGAAGTTTAGGTACCCATTTTTGCTTGGGTCCTTGTAGGTTAGTAACTAAGCTCTTTGGTACCCAAATAGCCTTCTTCTTTGGGCCCACAATTGGTGTACCAACAAACTTAGCTTGCACACCCTTCACACCCTTGGTAAGCACATAGCAAGAATCAAAAGGTATAGCATTAACAAGGTTCTTGCTTTGGTTCTTTTTATTGCAATTATGCTCTAGGTGCCCAACTTGCTTGCATCTATTGCAAAACCGACCATTGCCCTTCACAAAGCTAGGCTTTGGAGTTGCAAAGGCCGACTTGCCTTTCTTGGGGGTGTAGCCCAATCCCTCTTTGTTAAGAGAGAACCTTTGGCTACCCAAGCACTTAAGCAAGCGGGCCTCACCACCATAGGCCTTGCCTAGGGCGTGAGTGAGCTCATCCACCTCTCTCTTGAGAGTCTCATTCTCAACCATTAGTGAGGCATCACAAGTGAAACCATCACTAGTAGTGGAGGTAGAGTTAGTGGTGGTGGATGAAGAGCTACAAGAAGGGTTAGTATTTGACATGATGATAGGTTCATTAAAGGATTCATCAATTATATCACATGTAACACCTATATCACATGATGCAACAACCTCCTTCTTTGCTTGTTGCTCAAGTAGCAATGAGTGAGCTTTTTCAAGCTTGGAATGAGCCTTATCAAGATCCTCATGGTCTTCCACTAGACTCTCATGAGTGGTCTTAAGCTCACTAAGAACTTTCTCAAGTATTTCTACTTTCATTGAAAGCTTCTTACATTCTTTGTGCTTGGCAATAGCTATGTCTCTAGTTTGTTGCATCAAGTCATATAGTTGTTCTTTAGTTGGTTCATCATCATCATTTTCATTATCATTATCATTATCACTATCATGAGCATATTCCATTTCACTTTCATCATCACTCTCATCATATAATACCTTAGCTTCTTTAGCCACGAAGCATGAAGAGGATGAATCAAATAGTGATGGCTTCTTGTTGATAGCAATGGAAGCAAAAGCCTTGTTGGATGATTCTTCTTCTTCTTCATTATCTTCACTTTCCCAAGTGATCACATAGGCACCATTTTTGCCTTTCTTGAATGTCATCTTGGCCTCTCTCTTCTTCTTCTCAAACTTGTCCTTTTTGTTCTTCTTCTTATCATAAGGACATTCCGCTTGAAGGTGCTCGGTGCTATCACAATTGAAGCACTTTCTTTGTTGCTCATTTCTTTTGAAGTTGTCATTTCTCTTCTTAAAGCCTCTTCTCTTGATGAACATGTGACCCATCTTCTTGACTACAAGTGCAAGTGCCTCATCATCAATTTCAAATTCCCCATCTTCATTGTTGTCTTCTTCTTCTTCAATGATGATGGCTTTGCCCTTGGAGGAGGTGGCATTGAATGCCACGGTCTTCTTCTTCTTCTCATCTTCCACCTTCTCTTTGTCATCAACATCTTGATCATATTTGTCATAAGTCAATACTTCACCAAGCAAATCATTAGGCTTCATTGCTTCAAGCCCATCTCTTTGCAACATCATGATCAACATCTTGAATCTTCTAGGTAAGCTCAATAAGAACTTATGACAAAAATCTTGATCTTGAGTCTTGTGCCCTAAGCTCTTGAGATCATTGACTATCACTTGCAATCTATGAAACATTTCAATGATTGTTTCATCATCCTTTTTCTTGAAATTCTCAAACTCACTCTTGAGCCCATATAGCTTGGCACTCTTCACAACCTTAGTGCCCTCATATGTTTCACTCAACCTTGTCCACACTTCATTTGCCAAATCTAAATCCTTAATGCCCTCAAATACTTTTGTGTCAATACCATTGTAAAGTGTATTGAGAGCCATTCTATTGCATGTTCTATTTGCTCTATCTTCATCGGTGAGATGATCGGGATCAATGATAGCAAAATCATTCTCGGTGACTTGCAATACTCTCTCATGAATAGAACCAAGGTACATTATCATTTTTCTCTTCCAATGAGCAAAAGAACTAACACCATCAAAGAACGGTGGCTTGCCCCCAACATGATTGAACACAATTTGAGCCATTTTTCACACCGAAGGATGTTAAGCCTTGATTAAAACGGTGACCACGGCTCCGATACCACTTGTAAGGTCCTAGATGGCTAGAGGGGGGGGTGAATAGCCTATTAAAAAATTCTACAAGAACCACTAAGCAAACTTGTTAGAATAACAAACGGCGTAAAGCGAGTTTTGCTTAGCCAAAGGTTGTGATGCAAGCCTCCTATCCACAAGTCTAGTAGATTAAGATCTCTAGTTCACACAAGAGCTATGTCACTAAGGAACACTAGAGAACAAGCTAGCACAACTAGCAAAGCTACTACTAGAGCTACACAAGATAAACTAGTGAACGTAAATGCAAGAGAGAGGATTGTGATTATTATACCGACGGTGGAGTGAAGATGTTGCCAATCACCAAGATGATATACAATCAAACAATATTGACAACAACACAATATGAAGACCAATCACCGGGAGACAAGAGACACAATATTTGTTCACCCGGTGTTCACTTGTGCACCGACAAGCTACGTCACCGGTTGTGTCGACCAACACCTAGATGGTTCCCCGGTGTGACCCTCAAGTCACTTGCCCCTCAAGGCACGCCCCGCAAGGCACCGCAAGACACCACTCTCAAGTGAGGTAACTCAATGACACGCGCAATGTAATAGAGTTGCTTTTGGCACTCCGCCGAGGAAAGCACAAGAACCTCTTACAATCAACCGGAGGTGGCCAAGAACAATCACCTTCTCTTGCCAACGCCTCCAACAATCTCCAAGCCGGCTAGGAGCGGTACTCTCCAAGAGTAACAAGAAATCCACCGGCTAAACCACCCACAAGTGCCACTAGATGCCCTCAAGCTATGCAATGCACTTTGGGATCACTCAATCTCACTTTTGATTTGCAATCAAGCAAGGGAGATGAGTGGGAGGAGTTGTTCTAGCTCAAAGGATGCACAAGTATGTTAGAAATGCCAAGAGACCTCCCCAAGGGCCGGCCAACAAGTATTTATAAGCATCCCATCCAAATAGAGCCGTTACAACTCCACTCACGATTTTCGCGGGACCACCGGACGCGCCGGTGGTAACAGACCGGACGCGCTCAACCGCGTCCGGTGCCCCAGCGATTTCAAATTCGTCCGTTAGAACCTCCAACGATCACTGCGCGCCAACGGTCAAACGAGCGACCGGACGCGCTGCTGCGAACCACCGGACGCGCCGGTGCGCACAGCACCCGCTCGCGCGAAGACATCACCGGACGCGCTCCTCGCAACCACCGGACGCCACAGTACCCGCGTCCGGTGCGAGTCCAGTAAGCTCCCTGGACCACCGGACGTGTCCGATGGTGAGTGACCGGACGCGCACCGCGTCCGAAGACTTCGTGACTCGCTGTTCGCCAGACCGGACGCGCCGGTGCCAAACCCTAGCCCGCGCGCCTGACTCGACGCTGCACTGACCGGACGCGCTGGTCGAAACTGACCGCGTCCGGTGCAGCGTCCGGTGCAGCGTCCGGTGCACCTCTGTGACCGCGTTCGCCTCCGTTTCTTTTCCGACTTCCGGCGTAATGGAAAATAGGCATTTTATTTCCCCGAAATCGCCTGAATCCCGCGCTCGCACGCTCGGCGGGAGAGAGAAAGGAACCAAACCCCTCTCTACCCGCAAACCACAGCGCGACCAACGCCACCTTTGCAAATGTGCCAACACCATCAAGTGTACATCTCCATGTGCTTGTGTGTTAGCTTTTTCTCAATCATTTTCAAAGGATTTCCAGTTAGCTCACTAGGCCCTACATGCAATGCACTTCATGAATTCACCTAGTGGCACCCATGCGTCGAATAACTGATAAGATTTCCCCTCTTAATAGTTCGGCTATCGATCCTAAACCACTCACACCCTCTATGGTGTCTTGAGTGTAAAACAAAATGGCCCTATGGTTATACCTTTGCCTTGAGCCCATTTTGTTTCTCCAAAAGATATGATCCACTTCATATCATCACATGACCGTCTCGATCCATCGACCTTGATTTCACTTGCTCTTCACCGTTGCATCGGTCCATCGGCGCCAAGTCTTGCTCAAGCTTCACCATCGCATGGTCCTTCGCTTCGAAGCCTCGACTTGCCCTTCACCTTCACAACCGGTCCATCGAGCCAAGCCTTATCTTGGTCTTCACCATCTTGGTCACATGAGTCAATGTCATGTCTCATATGCAATGACCACCTTTATCTAAATCATCCACTTAGATACAAAGGTTAGTCCTAGGTTTCATCAATTAGCCAAAACCAAACTAGGGACTTTCACCATGCTCCCCACCGACATAGAATATGGGTCCCCAAGGCTGAAAGCCTACAACGAGAAAAATAACGACGCCGCAAGAGAGGACGCCCTCGACCAGCTCGAGGAAGCCCGGGATGTGGCTCTGTTGCATTCTACCAGGTACCAGCAGGGTCTCTGACGCTACCACGACAAACATGTCCGCAAGCGTGACCTCAACATCGGCGACTTGGTGCTACAGCGAAACCAGAACACCAAGGGACGGCACAAGCTCACGCCACCATGAGAAGGACCATACATCATCGTAGAAGTACTAAAGCCGGGCACCTACAAGCTATCCAACGAGAAGGGCAAAATCCTCACCAACGCTTGGAACATTGAACAGCTACGTCGCTTTTTCCCTTAAAAAGCCTCGAGGCTCTGTAATTTCTTTTCAAACTCATCAATAAAGAATACAGCGATGTTCAAACTTTCGTTTTACAAACAATGAGGAAGGATCGACTCTGTTCCCCCAGAATCGACCCTCCCTCGGGGGCTACAAGGGGGACCCCCCAGTCCCCGAAAAAACTTGTACTCTTTTTCAAAGTTGAAGAACTACCTCTTAAGTCAACAACGCCGCGAGAGCGCCCTGAGGCTCAAAGGGGCTCTCGAGCCACGAGATCGCTTACGCCTCCGAGGCTACGGTACCTCCGCTCACCCCTCACGCCTAGGGGCACGACCGCACGATAAGTAGACCTAATGGCGGTTCATAACTTTGAAAAGGAATACACCCCCCGTCGCTTAAATCAGGTTCTTACGTGATCTACGAGGCCGCAAGAGCACCCAAGAGTTCGAGGGCAGTCGAGCCGCGAGATCACTTACGCCTCCAAGGCTACGGTACCTCCACTCACTCCCTTACGCTCAAAGGCGCGACGGCGTGCTAAGTAAATCATGCAAAAATGTGATTCAAGCAATAAAGGGAAGAAAAGCTCGAACAAAACTTAAATAACCAGCGCAAGGTTTATGTTCCGAGTTTTTAAAGGCCTCTTAGGCCACCACGACCAAAATCCAAAATACTAACTTATTACACGGGCCTTTGCGCCCAGATTTGGCTCATAGGCCCTCGTCGTCGGCAGGCGGAACCACCTCGGCTTCAAAAAGTGAGGCCAGGCGGCTCCTAGGCTCCTCGGCAGCTCCGATCAGGTCTAGGCAGGCGTCCTCATTCTCCTCGTCTGTCCGGTCTGGGTTGGTGATGAAGCCTTCAGCAACAAGCTCCATGTCGAACACGAACCCAGACCGAACGACGGCCAGTGCCCTCTTCATGCCGTGGTGGAGGCTGCCCCGTATCCTTTCCCGGACGAGGCGGCCCAGCGCCGCCATCCGGCGGACGAAGGAGTTCCCCGGGGCATCCTCCCTAGTGTCGGTGTCAGGCTCGACCCCCAGGCCGTCGCACATAGAGGTGATCGCGCCCTGGAGCATCTGTGTCCGCTGGGTCTCGGCCTCGAGGAGGCTCTGGAAGGAATTGGCCGCCGCCTGAGCCACCCGCTGCTCCCTCTCCAGCTCTGAAACACAATAAACTAAATTAATACTAATACGGGGCCTCGATGCCATGGCCGTAACGCCCATACTTACCCTCGGTGTGGGTCTGCAAGCCCACGACCTCGTCACGGAGCCCCCCGCACGTCCTTTCGAGCCCTTGGAGAGCGTCGTCCCTGTCACGAATGGTCGCCCTCAGTGCTTCGATCTCCTGGCGGGCGGTCTGAAGAGCCGCGTCCTTCTCCTGAACGGCTCCGCTCAGCGCCGCGATCTCGTCCTTCAGGGCGCCGAAGCGAGCGGTGACCTGCCCAATCTGGACGTTGAGGGCGTCACGCTGACGGCTGACCAGGGAGACGTCCTCCTCGAGCTCTTTCACCCGTGCCGACAGGGGCTCGAGGTCCTTGCGGGCCTGGGCTGCCTCCTCCCGGGACTTGGTCGCGTCTTCACGCACCACGGCCTCGGTCGCCCAGGCCTGCACCGCCTCCTCCTTCATCGCCGCGTAGGCGACGCGCAACTCGGCCATCTCGGCACTCTGATCGGAAAGCCGTTTGTTGGCCTCCTCGACCAGAGCCCGTTGCCGGGCAAGCACCGCCCACACGCCGCTCTCATTCCGAATGAAGAGCGACTTGCGGTGGGAGCGTTCCTTGAGCTCCTGATCATGGTTCGGAAAAACCAAAAAGACTGAGAACCGAGAGAAAGGGAGACAGCAAAAGGATAGCGAAACTACAAATAAGCCAAAACATACCTCTGTGGCATCCCGCATGCCTCGTTGCACGACTTCCATCACCACACGGAGCGATCGATCCATGTGTCGACGGAGGCCCTCGAGGTACTCCCAGTGGTGCACCTCGTCTCTATCATTCAAGGCGAAGACGGGGTCTGCGCCAGGGTTGGAAGCGTCCCTGAACTCGAGGGACGGTCCCCCCCCAGTGCGGTATCTCCTCCTCCGCCCGCACTAAGGCCAGCGCGGCAAAGTCTGGCCACTCGGACGACGAACCGGCCGGGGCATCCTCTGGCCCCGCGGAAGGACCAGCCTCACCCGCGGCTCTGGCCGCGCCAACCACCGCCGAGGGACCAGCCCGGTCCACGGCCTCGACCCCCTCGACTCCGACCACTTACTTCCCCTTATCCAGGGGGGAGTCATCGAGGATGAGGTCGACCGTGGCTGGCGTCGACTCTTTTGCTGGGGCCGGCCCCTCGACCACCGGCACCTCTCCCTCTGGGACCTCAAGCGGGGGCTCGTCGACCCCACCCTCCACCATAGCCACCGGCTCCGCCGGCGGGTCTTGCTGCGGTTACAGCTCTCCCGGCTGCGTCGCCTCCTGTCCCGCCGCCGCCGGCGGGACCTCCCCCATAACTACGTCCACATCCGCCCGCTCCGCATCGCGGACGGATGCCTCGGCCGTTGCGGCCTCGACGGCAGCCTAGACGGTCGACGACGACCCGGGCTCCGCCCCGCCCGTGCTGGGCGCCACCACCTCTGCCGGTCCTGACCCCTGTGCGGCGGGGTCGGAACCGGCGACCGCCGAGGCGCCTGCCTCCGCCTGGACCGCCGCCTCCTGCTACTTCAGGCGCTCCTTCGTGGCCTGAAGCCTCTGGATCCAGTCGGCGTCCTACGCCGCCATCCGATTAATGACGACGGCGCTCGCCCGAAGCGACTTTGCGGGGGTCGGCCCCATTAGCTCTGCCTTCCGCTTGAACCTATGAAGCGCGAAGTAATGTCGGAAAACGGTACCAATGAAAGGCGAGGAAGCGGAGTGCAGACACTTACCCAAAAAGCGGCACCAAGGGCCTCGACCCCGACCGATCCGGACCTCCCGACGCTGCCGGTGGTGGCCTCGCGGCCGGCCCACCGGCAGGCCGGGTACTCCTTGGGGCCCTGGTCGGAGGGTCGCCTCGGGTCCTCTGCACCTCCGAGGCCAGCTGGCCTCGGGTCCTCACGCCCGCTGGCAGCACCGCCGATGATGACGCCGGCACCGCCGCTCCAGCCTCCGCCTGAGCCTACGAGGCCTGGACCAGTGGGGGTAGCCCGGTCGACCCCTCCTGTTGGGTCCGGGATGAGGCGGCCCCTCCCGTCGAGGGGCCCGCCTCCTTCTCCACCTCTTCCTCCGTCTCCTCGACCACCACGACCGAGGAGGACGACCCCCCGACGGGCTCCAACAGCGGGCGAATGTCGGGGAGGTCCCCCAGGCCGGTCGAGGCATCGTACCGCAATAGGGCGTCGTCGTCATCCCCGTCGCTGCCGTCATCATCCTCCCCCGAGACCGTCTCGGAGGGAGACTCTGCGAGGGGGATCCCATCGAGGGACTGCTGGCGCCGAAGTTTCTTCAGCGCCTCCTTCTCCTTGGCCTTGCGGATCTGTCGCTTCTTGGCCGTCTCCTTGGTCTGCTTCTGCTGGGACGCGTGCAGGCGTCGAGCCTCCCGGGCGGGCCGGTCCTCTAGGACTGGCGGCTGCGTCTCCCGCAACGCAGACATATCCTGCGCATCGGCCTCGACTAAATCAGAGGAATCCAAAAATAAACGAAACAAACGAATGTACCAGCCAAAAACACTTACCAAAGGCTCGAACCCCTGGGTAGGTCGCATGGGAACTTTATCAACCTCGTCCACCTTGAAGTTCCCCACCATCCGGCGCACCCGCCAGAGGACCTCCTCGAGGGTGAGGGACTCGTGTGACATCCGGCTCCCCTCCAGTGGCGCCTCCGGCGTCATCTGGTCGAGGCGGCGGCGACGCTAGCACAGCGGCATCACCCTGCGCCGGTGGAACGCCGTGGCCACCGTCGCCGCCGTGAAGCCCCGTAGACAGAGCTGCTGTAGCGCCACCAGCAGCGGATCCAAACGCGGCTTCTCGGCGTCCGGGACTCCGTAGGTCCAGTTCTCCTCTCGGGCGATCAGCACCCGGCCAGTGTACCTCGGCAACTGACTCTCGTCGTTGCGGAGGTAGAACCAGCCGTCATACCAACAGCTGTTCGAGGAGATGAGATGGGCCGGGATGTACAGATCTGCCCGACCTGACCTCACCTGCAGGACGTAGCTCCCCGCTCGAACTGCGCACCGAAGCCCCTTCTCCCCCACCTTCTTTGCGAAGAGCTCTGCCTTGAAAAGGTGGAGCCACAGATTCCACTGCGGCTCCACCCCTAGGTAACCCTCACAGACCGCCGCGAAGATGGCGGCCTGTGCAACGGCGTTGGGGGCAAGGTGGTGTAGCTCCACTCGGTAGTAGTGGAGGAGCGCGCGCATGAAGACGGTTGCTGACATGCCGAACCCCCGTTCATGGAAGCAGATGAAGCTCACCACGTATCCCTCGGGGGGTGCCGGCTCCCGATGGTCGGGTGGCGGCGCAATCCACTCCGGCCATGACCGGCTTGTCCTCGGTCGCAGCAGTCCATCCTCGACCAGCTCCTCCAACCTCCTCTCCGTCACCAAGGAGGCGGCCCAGTCGTCGGCGGGGAGGATCTGACTCTTTCCTGCCATTGGCGCTAGGGAGAGCTGTGTGGACGAAGAGGGTACGACGGCGGTGGCACTGGATGTAGGCGGAGGGCGCAAGGGGCACAGGGCTGTCTGAGGCAAAGGATGCAAAAAACGCAAAGGACCGGTAGGGGAGGCAGACCCCTAGGCCTTGTTTTTATAGCCCCGGCGGAAGCCCAACGGCCGCGCGAAAAGGTAGGAGTGGTTTTCCGCATTTAATGCTCTTACCTAACCATTTCCCTCAATCTCGCAGGAGTTGGGCACGTGGCCGTCCCCCACATCGTAACCGTACGCCACGTCACCCACTACCGCGCCGATCTCGCCCTCTCCCCTGAAAAGGCTGGCCCAACTAACGGGCGGGGCAGGATCCACGGACGGATATTCCCAGATACCTAGTAAACGGGCTCCAAGCCCGCCATAAGTCTCGAGGGAGCGGAAGCTGGCCCTTGACCTGGGTTCGACAGCTGCCCTCGAGCGACAGAGTTAGGGACGACTAGGGATGCGCCCGTGCATGGCCAGGGCTCGAGCCACGCTCTCGAGGCACCCCAGGACGTATTCGAGGCTAGAGGAGGAGGTCGATGTAGGAATCCCCTCGAGGGAGGCACCGAGCCCTCAGATCCCGTCGCAGGGAATCGAGATCCACACGACCACTCCTTGGCATCTTTGAGAGCACCTTCGGGCCACTAGCCGACTCCTAACGACTGGAGCATGGGCTCACACTCAAATTCCCCCGCTAGTAGCTCGCCGGAGATCGTCGGAACTCGCCCAAACAGGGGTAGCACGGCGTTCCCCACCCCTCCTCCTCCTTCCTAAAGGAGGAGCGTGAGGGTCGAACGATAGAAGACGGCCGGGACTCTGATCGACCTCGTGCCTACGAGGCTCGGGGGCTCGACTGCAACGAATCGTACTCCGAACAAAAAGGCATGGATCACGCCACAACTAGAAACCATCCCCCAATAGAACGCAAAAAAGACCTCGGAGGAGTCTCAATACTCCACCGAGGCCTCGGGGGCTACACCCGGCGGGTGCGCTCGCGCGTCCCCACTGGAAAAAACTACGACGCTACGACTCCAGTTCACTAACTAACAAACCTCTGGGAGAGTGATCTCACACTCATCCAAAGGCTCGGGGGCTACTGTCGGTACCAACAGTATGGGGGTACCCACATCCATCGATAATAATGAAAAAACAAAAATGACTAAGCCACAGCAAAACGCAGCCCACCTCAAACCGCACACCAGGTCCATCTCGTACGAGGCCAACTCAACGGAGCGCCTCGACCGCGCTCCGGCTCCGACTCGTACGAGGCACCCTCGACGGGAACGCCTTGACCGCGCCCCGTCCCGCACGACAGGGCACCTCGACCACACTCCGATTCGCACGAGGCTCGTTCGCCCAACGGAAAAACTTCGACTCGCGTGACCCCGGGTCAGGCGCTCGACCCCCTCACTTCACCTGCCCCAGGACAGAAGTCAGAGCATTTAATACGATTACCTACTACCACCTACCGGTATGGTCGCGACCAGGATCGATGTGGGAACAATGCCGGTGTCAGCCCTCACTGTTTTTACCGCCCATCCCGTGATGGGAGGTGAAACCTGTCACTATACACACCTTACCGTGCACTGTTTACCGTCAATCACCCTCGAGGGAGGATACGACAAGGCCCGTATTCCGCAATCTCGGGGATTCGACCTTATCCGTCCGACCCTGACCCTACCTCGACCCGGCCTCGACGCCCCGCACAGTTCGACAGGGAAGGAAGGACGGTATGGCACCGTGCTCCGGGTCATTTGATCGACTCATCCTCTACGTCACCATGGTGTCCAGGGATGGCCGGCCATTCCTAGGGCACGTCGCTACAGTCACCTCAACAGGGATCGACAAAACATCACCTCAAGGCTCCCCGGCGTCCTGGTCTCCTCTTGCCCTATAAAAGGGCAGGCTGGAGCTCTACAACAGACAGAAGACAGCGAACAACAGGCAAGACACAAGCCCAAAGCCAAGTACCAGCAACCTAAGGCTCCCATCTCAGAGATCAACATCTCAAGCAATCATCCTTGTACTCTTTTTCCTCTCTTTGAGACTTGGGCTCGCCGCCCTCTCTGGCAAGCTTGTAACCCCTACACAAGCACCTCGGTGCAAGAAAATACAAAACTCTCTCCCCCCGTTGGACGTAGGGCCTTCTTTTGCCCGAACCAGGATAAACCTCCGTATGTTCTCCTTGCATCACCATCCAGGATAGGGACATGCTGCACTCACTCGTCGGTTTAGGACCCCCACGGGACCGAACACCGACAACTGGGATGTGTGGAGCCCGAGCCAGAGCCCGGGCCGTTTTGACGGCCAGAGCCAAAGCGCCAAAAACTGGCTCAGCCCAGAGGGCTCTAGCTTTGCATAAGGAGCATGCGCGGAGGAGCGCTGCCAAACGCGCCCTAACTATTGGAGATTACTGGAGAAATGTAAAAATAGATATCTCTATTTATTTTATTCACAAGGAGGTTTTATTTGGATATGTTGGTTTCATGGTTATTCTCTCAGATGACACATCATAAATATATTATAAACTGCTTCGGAAAAACCTTCAAAGGGGACGTAACATATGTGGGTAGTTTATTTCTCCTAATAAAAAAAATAAATTGTATTTTCTTTAGTTTGTCTCGTGGAAATATAAGCGAATTGCTCATCGTTTTCATCAGGTTAATCATTGGATTAAACGTGCATACAACTAAATATAGTATCAGGGGAAGATACCTTGAGTTACTGTTCATCTCTTGAGGATCTTTCTGGAATGCGGAATTTTTTTTCTATTCCTACGTTTTTTTTCCTCTAAAACTGAACGAATTTCTATAAAATTTTGTGTGATTCCTATGAAGTTCCGGTGTTCCAAACAAGCCTTATTGTCCAGCACATTCATTTTCTCTCATGTGCCGACTGTCTGGTGCTCTGTTTTCTCTATTTTATTTTATTTGGTTTGAATTTGTTTATGTTTCTGAAATTCACTCCACTTATTTCCTTGTATCCATGCATACCGTCTTAATGAATATATCTAACAATACATAGCACATATGTTAATTCTATTGATAAAAAAAACACAAAAGGATATGGCATAGGACAGCCATGTTCGGTGACATGTGCATCAGGTCAGGGTGCTGGTGCAAGTGGATCACCAAGCCATTTTAGCGTCATGCGCTCCATCTAAGATGTGATTTTGGGTTTATTTCTTCTCACAATTATAGATATTAACAAATAGAAGCACTGGAATTTAAATCCAATTTCCATTGCTTTTGATTCATATAGAAACGGAACCAAAATTCAAATGTTCCAATTCTTAGTATCCAAATGGGCTCAAGAAAATGAACACAAAAGCATTTTTTTTAGAAAACATAACATATACCCAGAAGTTCATATACACACATCTACATTCACCTATTTTGAACGTATGTATTTCCTTCGTTCCTGAATAAATCAATTTTTAGAGTTGCGAACACCCAGACTTTTGACACCAAATAGTATCATTTTTAGATACACCATAAACTATATATTTTATAGTGTGCTCATCCATGTCACAAATATTTGCACTTTTCTATAGTCGGCTAAAGATAAAAAATAATTTAGAACAGCTCTACAAATTAATTTGTTCAGAGACGGAGAGAGTATACTTTAAGCGTGTTGGTAACTCATGCACCTCGTTATTTATTAATAAGCATCGTTGCGTACCACTGTTTCTTTATGAATATGAAATAAATTTATAAAAAAATATAAACACACATGTTAATTGCTAAGTCTAGCTAGTCTGGGACCTTGATTGAATAACTAAATATACAGTAACCGTCGTACCTAAAAGCATCTCGCGCCGGTGCAAGGAGAAGATGCTCCCGAGTCCCGACCAAAACCCAGCTGAAGACAAGCACATGCACGACGCGGAGTATATACCGGAAGACCGGCAACGCGAACATGGCGTGCCCACGCGGCGGGTAGCGACTGGAGAATCGTACAGAGAACATTAATCAGAGCGCTAAGAATGCGCGGATCCTAGGAGCTGTATGGAGTTTCATACTACACGACAGGAGTACCAGGTTGTGGTTCGGGTATTGTCTGTATTCAACTCGGCTCGGCTGTGGCCACACGCCTTCTGGCTTCTGCGCACACATGACACATGAGTTGTACCTGCACTTGATGGAGATGCGTCATCTATGACCATGACCATGACCATAATACATCCATCGGCTTCTTCTATCTGGTGCAAACACACACACGGCAGGGCCAACGTGAGCATGTGACGTCTGGGTTGACCCAACGTGGGTTGGAGTCCAAAAGTTGTCTGGTAAAGTAGTAGTGTACGTACCAAACATGTGGCCGTCTGGTGCAAGCTCTTGGTTCATTGCGTCGATCTGCTATATAAACCGAAGAGTTTTATGCGTCAGATTTCAAAAGGTTGAGGTTGCTGATGATTCTAGCAGATAAGCCATGGTTTTCAGAACAAGTTCTGATGTGGATATGGTTGTAGTTGCAACTAACTTCATCATCTGGTAGATAACCTCACGGATCATGGTGATAACTTTAATTTGGATGGGGATTGGGGAAGTAGAAATGGGATGGAAGCTTGAATCTCTTTATTGAGTACTAGTATTTAAAGTTTCTCTATCACTTTATGGTGAAGTGTGATCTAGCTGCTAAGAGTTTTTTTTTTCGAACGGCTATATTCATTCACGGTTGAATAATGCTGGGGGCTGAAATATTGTGTATTCCTTAATAATCTGAAAAAAAGAACTAACTCCACTATTTGAAGACATTGGAGTTAGCTTTTATGGATCTAATTGCATCACTACACAAACGATCCTTGTATAGTCATCAGTGCTAGCGCCCGGACGGACGCCCGTGCCTGCACGTACTTTGTCTCCCCCCGCACACCTGCATCCCGCGCCCATCTACGCGGGGCCCGCGCGGCCCGACCCGACCGACTGCACGTAGGGAATCCCCGCTCGCACCCCCTCCGCTTCCCACGCGCATGCACGCGGCCAGTAGCTGCAGCAGGTGGCTATGCTAGCATCTAGAAGAGGGGAGGGGGCGGCGGATGCCCAACTGGCGCCGGGAGGAGGAGACACCGAGGTGAAGGTGAGGCAGTAGAAAAGTAAAGACAGAGATGCAAAACCCGATCTACTTTTGAAACATCCGGATGCAACACTTGTAACATACATTTAAAGGCAGATGAAACACATGAAACATGTATCTAAAACACTAGCTGCAACACAAAATCTACTTTTGAAACATCCAGATGAAACACTTGCAACATACGTGCGAAACAGCTGAAACACTCAAAACATACGTGCGAAACACTTGGAAAAAACACTTGAAAACACTTTATATGTGTGAAAACATATGCAACATCCAGGTGAACACACTTGCAAACATACGTCTAGAAAACGAGATGAAACATTTGGAACATACACTTGAAACATATGTGTATAGCCACTACAACATATACAACATTTCGATTAACTTTTGCAACATCAAGATGAAACACTTCAACATCTAGATGAAACATCTGAAACATTTGAAACATACTCTTGCAACATAGGCGTTGTTTGGACGAATGGAGGCATGCCGGCGCAGAGGTTGACAGCGGCGCTTGGACCTCACTATGCAGCAGCGGCACGGGCAACTCGCTGGTGGGCGTGGCGTCTCACGAATCTTGTCCCTTCTCACCTGTTTGTTGGAGCATTCGTCGTGGATGCTCGTCAGCTCGGTGGAGGCGGCCACAGCTTGCTAGCTCGGTGGAGGCAGTCACGGCGAGCGGTCCAGTCGTGGCGAGGAGGTAGCGCGGTGGAGCGCGGGCGAGGCATGTTGGGCCTGGTGGGGAATGCAGCACGGAGGAGGCAGCGCGAAGGACGCCGCAAGGGATGGGGCGCGCCATGGAGCTGTGGGGGACCGGTGGCAGTGAGGCGGAGTGGGGTGGGCGGATGGGCACGGTGACGCAGGGAGGAAATGGTGCGGCAAGCATTGGGGCGCGCGGACGAGACGAGCGAATAGGGTCACTGGACGAGCGGCGCATGCGGGAGTGAGCAGTGGGAGGTGTCTGTCCGTCTGGACATCTTAATTGTATCATTATCGTTTGTGTAGTATGAAGAAGTGCATTGATTCAAAATATTTAGAAGATAACACTATGAAAATTGTCCTATTCAGTTTGGCACTTGTAACACCCCTGGTGTTACGAGCCCGCTTAGCACCTTGGTTAAGGTCTAAAAGAAATTAACTAAACAAGTTCCTCGGATTTTAAATTTTAAACTCGCAGGGAATGTGAAAACAGTTCTACATGACTCGCTTTTGTGGTAAGAAAAAGCTAAATGAATAGTGTAAGTAGTTTAATTGATGTGCGAACGTGCTCATGAAATTCTAATAAGGAAAATAGGATAAGTTGTTTTAAACGTTCGGCATAAAAAAAACAATTTCGTTAAACGAGTCTATATTTAAAAGGTGCCATTTTGGGATAATAATAAGGTGCAAAATAATTAAACAATGCCTACATATTTTGTTCCTAGGGCATGAAATAAGGTATAAATTATTGCATGAGATATTGGTTAGTTGAGCATAACAAGATTTAGATCTGTTAAAATTACGGCGAAAGTGCCAATGACGGTAGTCATAACCGAACCCTCGAAAACCTTTCTAGTGGAGACAAGGTTAGACCATACCGTTTTGGCATTTAAACTCTAATAAAAATACTAAAGCACTGTCCTCATATTTTTGTGCGGTCGGTTGATTCTGAGTGAGCACTTGAGCTTAGTATATGTCGTATTTGTGTTGGTTGCCGCGGTGCTCGCACACCACCGCGACACGTTGGCCCTTCTACCTCACCTCACCCTACGCGCTGTGGAACCCATCCTCCTCTCTCTCCCTCTCCCTTCTGTTGAATCAGTAGCAGCACCAACACACAACGCAAAATACACAGGCATTCAAGGAGGAGACACACATGCAACACTAGCAGCAGCATGCAAATTCAATGCACTCGTACAAGCGCACAGCAAGGGGGCAAGCACGCAGCCAGCTGAGCTCGCCACCAAGTGTTCACGTTCAGTTCATCTCCCACGTTGCATGCCGACCAGCCCCTGTTCACGTTGTCCCATCACCCTGAGCCACGGCAAATGCCTGCACCCTCACACATGCATGCACTGGCACTGGCCGCGCCCAGGCCACCCACGCTGGCGTCTGCCGCTGCCCTTGCTGCCCTGCCTGCTGCGCCTAGCTTTAGGAGGAGGCTTATGCGCACAACTCCTCGTTCGTCCTCGCTATCTCTCTGTCCTCGGCCCTCTCTCTCGCTCTGCTCGCTGAACGCAAGCGCTGCCATGGCCGCTATGGTCGAGCAGAGCTCCGAGCTGCCACTCACCTCCCTCCAATTACTTGCATCCACTAGCTCGAGCGGTCATCCATGGCGGACGTGCCTCGCGAGCACGAAGCTCAGCTTCACGTGCAAGCATATGTACGTCTCTTTCAAAAGTTCGTGTTTATTTACCTGCACAGCTATCTTGCGAATTTTATATCTCCATCATATCAACTCGGATTCCATGAATTCTTCTTCCTAAATTCATCTAAAATCAAACTCTATCTTCCATATTAATTTCATAATTTTTAAAGCTCATTTGAAATTATGAGATTAGTTAATTATGTCATTAACTTCTTGTCTTTTCTTAAATGCATTGAACCTTTAGAAATTCATAGTAAATCATAGAAAATTCGTAAAATAGAAAATCAAGATGTTTTGGAACCCTTGCGTTTATCTCTATGCATTAGATATATAATATTGCATGTTTTAGTAGAAAAATATTGCACTATATTTTTCCTATGATTAATTATAGAGAAATTCATACCGGTAGATGCTATGCTTCAAATGAGATGAAAATTTTATGGCATGTTATTCATGTGATGCTTAATTTGGGATAAAAATTTGAGGTCCAGATCTTGTATAATTACTGAGTTATTAATTTATCTTTGTCACATGCTTTTATCGATATGAAATCTTTGTTAATCGCTAGTAAATAATATGCTTATCTGAAAATTATAAAACTTGTACAACATTTATAATTAGTCAAGATGTACCTTCCATAAAAGTTTCATGTACAACGGAGATGTTTGGACTGTCACCTTTTATTCCACGCTTACCAGTAATAATACCTTTATATACAGTAATTAGTGACCCTATATCTCAAATATGTTGTCCGTGTTGCTTGCTTCACATGTAGGTTAAACAGAATGTTATGCATCTCTGGTGGTGATAGGTCTATGCTTAGTATGTTGCTTTACCTTACATGAATTTTATTAAATTGCAATGCGGTTGTATTGTTAATTTGTGTTTTCTTAATAATAACCAACTCACAAATAAATCTCTTTTAGAAAGGATGAGAGTTGGAGTGGGAGTGACGATCTGTTGTTTGTCTTTCAATGAGAATATCTATGCTATGCTTATTCCGCTTAAGCAGGCATTGTATTTTTGCATTTCATAATAGGAACGATGATGATGGTTGATGGGTCGATGGATCAACCAAATGACTTGGTGTTTAATCAAAGATGGTACCATGGCGAACAGGTCCCGGAGATGGAATACTAACTTTTGGTTATCTTTTACCCAGGCAAGCCCCGGTGCATAACCCCTATTATTCTGCACTTTATTATATCTATATTCTTGTGTATTAAGTTTTAAGGAGTTGGATGAAATCCACTTGCATAAATATCCTGATCCCATGAGTCTTACTAGTATGTCAGGATCGTGTAGATTGCTACGCTACAGAAATCCGGTAGAAGTCGAGTGATTTTCTGTCACTCGCGAGAGATAGGAATATCTTATTGTTACTATTATCATGTTGCTATCTCATGGAATATAAATGTATATGGATAATTGGAGACCGGGCGGAACAGGTTGGATGGACTTGGACCTGGTTAGGCAACAGAGCGGGGCTCTGGTTGCAATTGTTCCGCCTGTGTCAATTAAGGACCGTTCGTTGCATGGACCCTGGTCAAGTCACAGATTTATTGTCCCGAGCATATACTTGCTTATGGGAGCGGGGAGGCTTGTTTCTCTCTTGTCATGGGTTCCGGCTCTTTCCGGACCGGCTTTTAGGGTGGTTATATATATTGGGTTGGGGAGGTCTAAGCACCATACTGAGGCCGGGCCTGCAGTGATGGGGGCTTAGAGTCCGAGCTTGGACGGGGACCTGGACCCCTTGACAGGAGTGGGACGGGTTGGTCTTGCTTGTGCCCGGGGTACGAGCAAGGCGTGTGTTTTCGGGGCACCCAGCTGGGCATATTGATTCGCGAATCGCCGTTTCTGCGTGACGGTACGGCTTGACTACGCTCTGGCATCGTAGTAAGAAGTGAGACAAGAAAGTTGTTGGAAGAGAAGATAAAATGGTTCTGATTGCTTACCACTTGCTTGAAAGTAGAACAAGTGCTTACCTAGAATGGATAGCTAATGAACTAATGACGACTGCTAATAAAAATAAATATAAGGATGCACAGGTAGTAATGCTTCCTGCAATGCAATAAACCAGCAAGCCCGATAAGCCTTGCATATCCTTGGAGTCTTTTATTTTTCTCCTGTCGGGTAAGTCTTGCTGAGTACAATTGAGTACTCAGGGTTTTATTTCCCCTGTTGCAGGTGACAGGTGGATGCTGATGAGCTGACAATTGTGTGTGGAAACCTCCTGGTGGGCTCAGCGAGGATTTCCTTTGCGATGCGGAGTAGAGTTATTATTAAAACTCTCACTAAAAGTTTTACAAGGAAAATTCTATTAATCTGTTATCATTTCATGCATTTAAACGTTATTCATGTTAATGTTTAAAATGGTTTCATTTCCGCTGAACTCTGATAATGTTTTAGATTCCGCTGTTATAATTACATAATGAATTACTCTGATGTTGTACTAAAAGTGATGTAAGAAATGGTTAAGGACTTTATAAGCTTTACTCCCTCATTCACGATCCTGATGTAAAATTGTGGATCTTCGAGTTCTCCCTCGCGGTGTGCTCGACGGAACTGCTCAGTTTAGCGCTCTTTCGAAGTACTTAGTGCCTAATGGAAGACAAGTACTCCGGAAGGGTGTTAATTTAGGCGGTTCTGCCACAGCACTGATCCTTGTGGCGGAATTAAAAATATATCTTGAACAAGGAAATATTTACTCCAGGTGGACTTTCATCAATAATCATATTTAGTGGAGCAACATTATAGAAATAAGAAAATAAGAAGCCAAGAAAATACGTGTTTAATTATAGGCTACATACAAATTAAGATGACTTCAATTACTATTGCCTTGCAGAAATATACCTGGAGAGGTAGTGGTAATTTCATCATTACATATACATATGCCTTGATGCAGACACGTGATTATTATCTGCCTGCCTTTATTTTATTATACATATACGGACTTGCGTTAGTTTTAGCCATATTTTATTATATGTTGAGCTAGTGTCCTCACCAATTTGAGTCCGACTTGCATGTAATCGTGTTCGAGTCTCTAAGCGTATACGGAGGCACTCGAGTCTCGAACTTATCACCCCGTCTTATAGCATGGTTGTACAGTGTTTTTTCTCTTACAATAAAACAGTATCAGCTGACTTTTTAGTCGCAAGAACTATCAATCGAACAGCTCCTCAGGGCATGTTTGGATCATCTTCTCTAAACTTTCAAAAATGCTATGCTTAGGGCCGACACCCGAGCTTGAATCAGACGGCAACATACAAATAAAAAAACGAAAATGCTTACACCTAGTCCAACAGCCCAACATCATATTCTCTTGTCCACTCGTCCCCTCCAAAAGGCTCTCTACCGCAACACCGCAACAGCGCTCCGCCACACCGCCACCTCGGCGTTCTTCACGCCGTTCGGCATCTCCACCGCACCCTAGCAAGGCTGCCCGTCTTTCTCCCTCTCCATGGTGCCTCCTACCCATCGTGGCCGCCCACTGCGGTCCATCTTCTCTGCCAGAGCAACCTACCGTGGCCTTTGTAACTGTGTTAAGCATTGCATTAAGCATTTCAAATCATGAGCACAAGCATCATCTTGCATTCATTATCACATGTAATGTAAGTGCAACCGTGAAATGAAACATGTGAAACATAACATTGAAACATGAATGTTGCAATTGCGTGTTTAAATATAGCTACGCCATGGTTATGCTTGTTATACTATTAATACATGTTTGATTATTAGTACAAATCATTTAGAACTGTTTAGCATAAATTTTGGAGCAAGTTTGGTATTCAAAATTTCCCCAAATTTTACTTATAAAAATATTCTAGAAAAAATGGAATTTCGATTTAAGCTAACTTTGAATCTCCATTTCAAAATCTGTTTGGAATTTCAAAATGTGCCCTAAAGCAATATTGTAGAGAAGTAAATTTTGAACAACTTTTTTTGGGGTCAAGTTGTGAAAATGTCATTTTCTACTTCAAAATTTGAATTTGGGACTGTTAGTAAATTTTGGATTTGAAATTATAAAAGAAAAAGGTTTTTTCTTGCTTCTGGGCCGCGCCCCTCCTTTCTCGGCCCACAGCCGAAGCCGGCCCGGCCCAGCCTCCGTGCCTGCCCCGCACCCCGACCGTGCTTAGGCCACGGCCGCCGCGTGGCGGCCGTACGCCGGCGACATCGGCCGGGTGGCGTCCGGTAGCCGCCACGTGCGCGCCTTAAGCCACTGTCCGAGCGCCCTCTCCACCCCACTCCTCCAGCTCGCTCGCAGCGCTCGACCGAAGCCGAAAAGCTTCACCCCCTATCTCGTCGTTATGCTCTGGCGCCCCCGTTCGTCGTCGACTTGCCACCACAGCTCGCTCCACCATAGCCACAGCTCCGCCCGCAGCTCCTACTCACAGTCCACCCCTTCCCTGAGCCGCTAGACCGCAGGTGGGATCGCATTCCTTTTTCCGCTGCCGTCCTCCATGGATGGACCTCGCCGGAGTAGGGCCTTCAGCGTGGCCGGCACTCTCTGGTCCATCTCCACCCCTCGCGTTAGGCTCAATAGCACCGCTAGAAGTCCGCCGAGCTCGTCCCAAGCTCAGCTTGCCCGGTCATGGCCGGAGTCGGCTGGTGCACCACCGTGCTCGTGTCACCGTCCACCATTGCCGCGGTCACCTGCTTTCAAGGCCGATAGATTAGGGTTTCATGCACCGTTGAGGCGGCTCATCGAGGAGGTCGTCTAGGGTTAGCCGCTACCACCGGAGAGGTCACCGCCAGCGAGAACGAGCCGGTCAGCGCCGTTCCCCTGAGTCTGTGCTGCTGACAAGTGGGGTCCCGCTGACCCGAGAGCCCACCTGTCGGTCCCTCTGTGTGGATCCGGGGTGAGGGAGCGGGGTGAGCGTAGCGAATTCGGCGGCTGGTTTTTAAAGAGTTTTGAAAAATGAATTTCCAGAAATGCTTTTACATGTTTGAAAAAATCACAACTTGCTCAATTTTGCTCCAAAAATGATGAAACCAATTTTGGAAGACTTCTTAGGAGTAGATCTACAATATAAAATTATTGTATGTCAAATTTGTGATACTTTTGTATAGGGTTTTATTTAATTCTTATAATTACTATTTTCTTAGAAAATACATGATAAATCATAGGAAGCTCAGAAAAATATGATTCTAAGTTTGTTATTCTTCTTATGTGATGCACTTTGTATGAAAAATATATGTCATGCATGTTTTGTAGAAAAACTTTGATGTGTAGTTCAAGTGCCTTTATTGGCTGATTTTGTTATTTTTGCTAGAGAGAGAAATTTGTATAAGACATGTATGTGATAATTTTTGTATAGTGATTGTTTGCTGTGTAGAACATAGAAAAAATAATAAATCTGTTATTTGATACTTTTCATAATACAAGGTATTTTCATGCTCATATTTATGCCATAGCTTGTCATTTTTGTATAGGCTATTTTACCTATCCAAATTCTATGAAACTTTTATGGTAGGCTAATTAGAGTAGCACTATGCTACTGTAATTTTTGTAAATTTTTATATGCACCAGAAATACATGTTGCTGCTGTAGCCCAAGATTAAATGGAAATAAAGTAATATTCTTTATGTAGATTTAGTTTAATAATGAAGCTTTGGTGTATCTTTGAAGCACCAACTCCCTTGCTGGTGTTGCTTGACAAGTTAATGTGGTTGTGTTGTAAAGTGTAGTAGCACTCATGTTAGGGTTATATGCTAGTTAGCAGAAAAGATGAGGATTATTAGCAGAAGAGAATGCAGTAGGTGACATGCATTAGTAATAATTGATCTTGGATGATGTTGACTACCTTGTAGAATACTTTTACCTTTATGCCATCCAATCAAGTATTAATGTGTTCATCTGCACATCATGTCATCATGATCATTGCATGCCATCGCATCCGATGCACCGTTTGCAAATTCGCTTATACACTTGCATTATATAGGATCGTAGGAGGAAGCGCTAGTAACAGTACAAGAGGAGCAGACCAGGTCTGATCCACAAGAAACTCAGGCATAGGAGGTGCCCGAGGTAGACGAGCAAGAAGAGGATCTACCTGAGTGTGTGGACCACCAACCCAGTTCCTTCGAATGAGGCAAGCCCTGGAGCATTCTAAGTCTCCTACTTTATAAAAGCAATTTTTATATCTATATGAGTTTATATATTGTTACATTAAGTTATCAGGGTTGAGTGAAACCATTGATGCATTTATTACTATCCTTGCCTACATTATTACCTAATTAAGTTTAGGATCGAATACTGCTTAGCCCTGCTTAGACCGGTAGCGATCGGTGATTTCCGGTCACCTGCAATTATAGGTGTTTACTGGAATGCTTTAGCTATGGAATGGATGAAATCCTAGAAATAACCATATGTTGATGGATAATTGGAGACCGGACGGAAAAGTTAGAGGTAACCAGACAGGGTTCTGGGGTGCTATTAGTTTTACGTCTGTGTCGGTTAAGGACCGATTGTTGCTTGTCCCTCTTGTCATGTTGAACGCATGCCTCACATTTAGCTGGCCGAATAAAGTAACTTTTGATCGCAAAGCTAGTGACACTTTTTGAGCTGGGATAAACTCGGATTGACAGACTGGTGTCGAAGGGGGTTAGACGGGGACGCGAAGAGTGAGCCCCAGGTGCGTCCTGGTAGTTGGGCGGTTCCTGGATAGTGCGGTCCATGATTGTTATCTCGCGACGTTTACCTGGAAGGTGTCATTGGTGATTTGTAGCTCACTTGATCGGTGAGTATGGTTTGTGTGGAATAAATCACCAGCTGGTTAGGAATCGATTCGAATCGCCATCGCTCCTGGATAGTGAGCACTTGACTTGATTTACGGCATCGTAGTAATAATGATGAAACACTGATGGTTATATGGATGCGGATGGAAATGCTAAACCTGAAATGGTAATCGGATGTTATTGGTTAATCAAGTGATTGCTATAGCATAGGTGCTTACCTAGATGGATAAGTTATAATAAACATGATGCAAATTAATTAAAATAGTTTAGACATGATATCCTATGCTTTTCACAAATGAGTCAGCTAGTCCACTCAAAGAAAGCCTTACATACTCTTTGGTGTTACTTATTTTGGTTTAAGACGGGTAAGTCTAGCTGAGTACTTCCTCGTACTCAGGGTGTTGTTCCCATTGTTGTTGCAGATGGTCAGATATACTACGGCTATTGCATCAATTGCTTGTATGTGGCGATGGGTGACAAATAGGACCAAGGGCAATGGTCACTCCGTATGTCTTACCTAATGCTTTTGTGGAAAGTGACTATCTCCTGGCACTGTATTTAAACTAAATGTGTGTCTGTGGTTTATGAAACTATTTGCTTCCGCTACTTTATGTTGAACTTGGTTTGTAATAACTTTATATTCTAAACTCCAATGTATTCAACTGTCGTTGCGAATTTTATGTAATATGTGACTGTGGCTGCTGAACTTGTACGATCTTGGTTTGTATGTTGGTTGGTTTGAAATCCTTCGTGGTTTCACGGACTACCGAGTTATACGGGCTAAAGTTTGTAAATTATATGCTTTGGCGGGTGACTTTCTAACTTAATTTCGTATAATTGGTTGGTTCTGTTACAGCTGGCATCAGAGCAAGGCTTAGCAGATTATTGTTCACATGTGTTTTTAAAAGGCGAAATAGCCATATTCGTCCTCAAACTTTCATCCAAAGCTCAAGTTGGTCCCTCAACTATCAAAACGGCCACTTTAGTCCTTGAATTTACAATTTCGGTTCAATCGGGTCCTCTGTCTGACGTGGTCAGCTACAGCAGCTCACTCCGTCAGCACAGCGCATGTACTCTGCCAGCCTAGTTGTTGTAAGTGGCTGTAGGACCATAGATAATCATGTAAGGATTTTTTAAATCAAATGATTTTGCAGCTGAAAGTACTGTTAGCTGATTTATGTGAGAGAAAAACACTGCTAGCAGGCCGAAAATAAGCGGCTGAAAGCTCAAGCAAACAGGCTGGTTGTTCACAAAGGATTAACCTTCACAGTCAATGCCTACTGAAATTACACGATGCTCTTTTTTGAGGCCTCAAGTTGTTTTCCTGTTTTTTCAGAGAGCAGCTGCTTTGTCCTGCCGCTGATCCACGTCCAAGTGAAGTGGACTGAATGTTTGTAGATGCACGGCCGCTTGTTACACTGATGGTTGCCTTTGCCGCACCTTTTCTAGCATTTGTCTCAATGACAGCAAAGACACTCCCACTAGCAGATGCCTTTACTGATGCTTCAGCAGTTGACTTGCATCTTGAAAAAGAAGCCAGCCTTTTGTTTTGGTCAAACTATAATAGAAAAAAGATATTTAAATTTACTTTGTTGTAATAGTATATGCAACTAATCTGAAATGATTGGTACAGCTTAGTAAACTGGATAAAGGAAGAATCAGACCTCTTGCTTTGAGTTGAAGATGTGGCTGGACGCTTTCTTTTTTATTGCTTGGATTGTTCAGGTTCGGTGCCAGCTTGTTGTGATGGATTATGCGACCCCGTGTCCTTCTGCTGTTATATAGTAGAAGTTAGATTCATCTCATGTGAAACAATGCATTGCAATAATAAGGAAAAATTCAGAAATACATAAACACCATCTCTGCTCTCACCTGTGTGTTGATGGTGTGAGCTGATGTAGCTGACGATGTCGGACAGAGGGCAAGATTGAACCAAAATTGCAAATTCAAGGACTAAAGTGGCTGTTTTGATAGTTGAGGGACCAATTTGAGCTTTGGATGAAAGTTTGAGGACGAATATGGCTATTTCGCCTATTTAAAACAAAACCATGTTTAAAACGGAGAATTAAAACTTAATAGTGTGCCAGTGGTTATATCCTTTATGCTCAGTTAAGGATTTTAGGTGGCTTATTTAAGTACTGACTTGGGGGTTCTTGCACCATGTTTCTACTTTTGTTGCTCATACGGCGTGCTATTGTATGAGTGCCATTCGCTTGAGTAGTAATGTTTGGATCAATTGCCTCTACGCCTCGGTAAGTGAGAGTTGTGAGAGCATGATCGGATACACTGCCGATCTAGGGAAGTGCCTATATGATGCTGAATTATAGACGTGCTATACGCATGTTTATATGAAGGTATCCAATGTGTGGGGAAATTCTGTCCTATGGTGATGATGCCGTCAATAGGACGATGGTTTGGGTAGTTGCTACCGTTGTACACGTATCTGGGGATGCGTTTAGAACGAGTATATTACTTTACCACTTTTATGCATATTATTCAAATTGTGAGGGTCTGGGCTGAAGTGAATCTTCTGCAGGTACATAACAGCGCTATCGTGTAGTACGTATTAATTATGTATTTATGAGAGATCGTTGTATGCCACCGTCTATACCGCTAGTAATTGTTATTTTTCTAAGTTTGTGAGAACAGAACGTGCATGCATCATGTTGTTGTGCATATCATTCATGGCATTGTTTCTCCCCTTATAAGTTGATTATTCCATTTTGATAAAAATAATCTCACAGGGTAATAAAATTTTTGCTACAGATGGCACGCACCAAGCAGACAGCTCGCAAGTCCACTAGAGATAGAGCTCCCCGCCATCAGCTTGCTCCGCGTACCCGTCAACGACACACCTTTCTTGGAGAGTTTGGGATGCCTACGCTCTTATGGAGGGTGCTCAGTCATGTAGGCTATCCTGATGGAATGGTGCCCCGTTATTTCTGGACCAATGAGCAATTAGATGATGGACTGTTGGTCACTGTGGAGGTCGTTGTTCGTCCCTGAGGTGACGGTTCTGAGTGAACCGGTTGGCGCTATGAGTGAACTGGCAGCACCGCTGAGAAGGCAACCGACAGGGCAGCATTTGAAATCCTGAGGGACATCATGGATCGTTTTCTTCAGGAGTTGGCAGCCACTATGGCTGGAGTCTTTCCGAGGGGCAACCCCTCCACTGACTCATGGCAGTAGGCCAGAGGAAGACCTCTAGAGATCAGTGTAGCAGAAGCCCAGAGCAGTGACAACCAAGCTATGAGTGCCATGTTCGCAGTGAGGAAGACTTTAGATGGAGTAGAAGGTAGCCTGAGACGTGTGTCTGGTGCTCTTGGCCAGGCCCACGATGACAGACGTCAGCTTCAGAGGGATCACGACGCTGAGATTGAGAGGCTCAATGCAGAGATGGCTCAGTTGATCCATCAGAGGGATCAGGTGACCCAGAGGACTAGAGTCTTTGAGGGAGATGTCCGTGCACTGAGAGAGCAGCTTGATCGTCTGACCACCGCTAACAGAAACGTTGAGTGCATGTTGATCCATGTGCTCCATCAGAGGAATAATGCCTGGTCTGCAGAAGATGTTCTGAGAGCTAGACAGGTTGAGCTAGAGCAGCAGCTGGCCAATGCTGAAGAGTACAACGACAACCTGCATGAGGAGGTTCATCAGCTGCACAACCAGCTCTGCCCTTATGTTCCTCCTGACACAGCAGAGATGGATCTTGATGAGGATGAGGACCCCGAGGAGTCTGAAGCACCAGCTGATGAGGATGAGGACGATGGTGACCATGGCGACGTCTCTGACTTAGACAGTACCACGACGAGTCAGCTAGTATTTGTGCGCTAGCTACTAGGGTTTCTTTTGTGTTGATCTTTTGCATGGGTGGCATTTTGGCATGTACTCTTGGGTAGAAAGACTAAGACCTTGATGTAATATTGAAAAACTTGGATGTGTTTGTGGTGATATCTGAACGTCAAAAGTCCAGTGTATGTATACTGGCGCTTTGGTTGTAATGGACGCAATGTGTTGCACTTAAGTAATATAATTAGTGATATTGTGTTAATTGGAATGACATATTGTGCCTCTGTTTTATTGTATGAATTTATTCTCTCCAGTGAATTCAGTATGGCATAATTTTTCATTTGACTACAGTTATTGCAACATCGCCTAATAATTACTGTTGCTGAAATATGCAGATGCCGAACACTCGTCGTACGGTGTATGACGCCGCTGAGGCAGGTGGCAGTGCCATTAGGAATGAGACCCGTGATCTACCAACACCTCCTCCTCCACCGTACACCGCGGAACAGTTCTTCGCACAGTTTCTTGGAAGCCAGCGAAACATGGAGGGCATGCAGCAAAATATGGAGGCTGCCTTGCGCAATATTGCGGATAACACCCGCCGAGGGTTAAACCAGGGCAGACATGAGGCAAATCAATATAGCAGTTTCAAGGACTTCATGGACACCAGGCCACCGATTTTCAAAGAATCTGCAGAGCCACTGGATGCCGAAGAATGGATAAACACCATGAAAGATAAGTTTCGTGTACTCAGAATGACTGAAGTATTGAAGACTGAGTATGCAGCTCATCAGCTACAAGGCTCTGCAGGAATGTGGTGGAAGCATCATCGCACCATGTTTCCCCCCAATGCTCACATTACTTGGAGGGAATCTACCGAGGCTTTTCGTGAGTTTATATTCCACCGGGTCTGACAGAAATGAAGTTGGGAGAATTCTTATCTCTGAATCAAGGCACCAAGACTGTGACATAGTATTTACAAGCATTCAACAATCTAAGTCGTTATGCCTCTGACATGGTGAATACCGATGCCAAGAAGATCGCGAGTTTCAAGAGAGGTCTAAATCCCAAGATGATGAAGCATGTGGGTACCAACATAAGGACTGGTTTCAATGACTTCGTTAGTGACTGCTTCAAATAAGAAAAGAACAACAATGTGTATGCTGCATCCAAGACTCGCAAGAGGGCCTTTGAGTCAGGTCCATCCTAGCCAAGAGCCCCGATGGCAAATCATTCTGCGTATCGTCTACCTGCTCCTGGTGCAAGGTTCAGGCCACTGTAGAGGAAGAATCAGAATGCCTAGCAACCTCAGAGGAACCAGAAGCCATTCAAGATGGCGATACCACAAACCAAAGCAGGACAAGGCAGTTCATCTGGAGCTACTACTTCAGTAAGAGGACCGTGCTTCAACTGCAACTAGTCTGGACACTTTGTGAAGTTTTGTCCTTTTCCCAAGAAGCAGCAGAATCAATATCAAGCTCGTGTGCACCACACCACCATAGATGACATCCCAGAAGGAGAGCCCGTGATAGTCGGTATGTTTTCTATCAACAACCATCTTGTAGTCGTTTTGTTTGATTCTGGATCATCTCATTCATTTATAAGTCAAGCATTTGCAAGAAAGTATGAGCAAAAGATAGTTGAATTGGAATGTGCTTATCGAATAAGTTCAGCTGGAGCTGATATGTTAACTAATCAGATAATTCAGGGGGCAACCCTGAATATAGCAGGCAGACAGTATAAGCATAACTTGATAGTTATGCTAAGGCTAGTTTTGGATGTAATTATGGGAATGAATTGGATGAATAAGATGGGAGTAGTAATTGATGTTGGAGGAAGAAGTATTTCTCTCAAGGAACCTGTTGGAGAAGGCACATTTCAAGTAGTCTTACCGCGAAGAATAGATCTGGCCAGTACGACATGTGCAGTTCAAACCACTCTTCTAGCCAAGATTTTGGTAGTGTACGAGTTTCCGGACGTGTTTCCAGATGAGTTACCCGATCTGCCACCGGATAGAGATGTTGAGTTCGGTATTGAGTTGATTCCTGGAACACCACCGATCTTAAGAAGGCCTTACAGCATGCCTCCAAATGAATTAGCAGAGTTGAAGAAGCAACTCTAGGATCTATTAACCAAGGGTTTGATTTGTCCAAGTTCATCTAAATGGGGATGTCCCGCACTGTTCGTGAAGAAGAAGAATGATAACTCTTTACGGATGTGCATGGACTACAGGCCACTGAATGCGGTGACGATTAAAAACAAGTATCCTCTGCCTTAGATTGATATCTTGTTTGATCAATTATCAAAAGTCAAGGTATTCTCTAAGATAGATTTAAGATTAGGGTACCATCAGATCAAGATTAGGCCACAAGATATACCCGAGACCGCATTTTCCACCAGATATGGGTTATACGAGTATCTTGTCATGTCCTTTGGTATGATAAATGCTCCTACATACTTTATGTATCTGATGAATTCAGTCTTTATGCCAAAATTGGATAAGTTTATGATTGTGTTCATTGATGACATTCTAGTATACTCAGAGAATGAGCAGGATCATGCAGAGCATCTTAGAATTGTCTTAACCCAACTCAGAGATCATCAATTGTATGCTAAGTTCAGTAAGTGTGAATTTTGGCTGAAGACAGTTTCTTTTCTCGGTCACGTGTTATCAGAAAGTGGAATCTCAGTAGATCCTAGCAAGGTACAAGAGGTTATCGATTGGAAGGCACCAACCACAGTTCATGAGGTTCGAAGTTTTCTTGGATTAGCCGGTTATTATCGTTGCTTCATACCGGATTTCTTGAAGATTGCCAAACCAATGATGAGTCTGCTACAGAAGGACCATAAGTTCGCCTGGACAGAGGAGTGCGAGGCAGCTTTCCGTACCTTGCGGGAATTGCTAACCACTGCTCCTATTCTGGCGCAGCCGGATATAGAAAAGCCATTTGATGTGTTTTGCGATGCATCCAAGAATGATTTACGATGTGTTCTTATGCAAGATGGAAGAGTCATTGCTTATGCCTCTCGCTAGTTTAGGAAACATGAAGTTAACTATCCGACTCATGATTTAGAGCTCGCTGCTGTTGTGCATGCTCTAAAGATTTAGAGACACTACTTGCTTGGGAATGTGTGCAACATTTTCACAGATCACAAGAGTCTCAAATACAAATTCACACAGTCCAAGTTGAATATGTGATAGAGAAGATGATTAGAGTTGATCAAGGATTATGACCTGAATGTGCACTATCATCCAGGGAAGGCCAATGTCGTAGCAGATGCCCTAAGTAGGAAGTCACATTCTCTTACTGTGTAACCTTTGTTCGAAGATGGGTTCAATCTGTTGCATCTTGCTATATTGCACAATATTCAGATTAGTTGTACCTTGGAGAGCAAGATCATTGAAGGCTAGAAAATCGACAAGGGAATATTCCATATCAAGGAGAAAATAAAGAAAGAGCCAACTAAGCATTTTAGAGTGGATGAACAAGGAGTGTTATGGTTCAAGGACTGGTTGATTGTGCCAAAAGATCGAGAGCTCAAGAACCAATTGATGGATGAAGTTCATCATTCTAAGCTGTCTATCCATCCTGGAAGTAGCAAAATGTATCAAGAACTAAGACCTCATTATTGGTGGACAAAGATAAATAAGGAGATTGCGGCGTATGTTGCTCACTGTGACACGTGTTGTAGAGTGAAGGCTCTTCACATGAGACCTGTAGGTTTGTTGCAACCATTGTTTTTGAGGCGCGGCGGTGAGGCGCGGCGCCCGACCCCCTTCACAACGCCTAGGCGTTTGTGGCGGACGCCTAGGCGACGCCATACACACATTGTAAGGCGTTGTAAGCTAGAATTTTATATACTAATGCAGCACATACATACCTCGTTTGTTGCCAATTCTTGTGTGAATAACACTGAAGAAATACGGCTCAGTAATACAAAAGCAGAGCACGAGCAAGGCGCAAGCAGCATGAGCAAGAGCAGACATTACCATACAATATTCAGTGCACAAGCAGACATTAGCATACAATATTCAGAGCAAAGGGCACGCAACATGAGCAAAAGCAGAGCACGAGGCATTAAATACTACAATACTCAGAGCAGAGACGAGATACCAGGCACCAGGCAGGGCCATACCAGGTGGAGGGAACTGAGAGGAGGCAGGGCTATACCAGGCGGAACAGAGAGGAACATAGAGGAGGCAGGGGCACACCAGGCGGACGGCAGATGGCCGGCGGAGGCAGAGACACGAGACGAACGGGCAGCTATGGACAGGTGGACGACCAACGGAGGCAGGCAGTCACGGCGGACACGTAGATGAGGATGGCCGATGCCTGCAGCGACGGAGATGCTGGAGCGGCTCCATGGTAGGTGCGGATGACCAAGCAGAGATGCAGGGGCGGCTCCTCGGAAGGGGCGGCCGGCCGGTGGACTCGAGCTGTCGAGCAGAGGAGCAGCCAAGCAGAGCTCAAGGTTCGCCCGCCGCCTTCTCTCTTCCTCTCCCCTCGCCCCCACTCGCGGTAAATGACTTGCGGGAGGTGCGCGCGCCCGGTGGACTCGAGCAAGGAGCAGCAAGCCTCTGCCGCCAAGAAGCAGGGCCGCCGCCGCTGCCGCCTCTTTTCCTCTCCTCTCTTCATGAAGCTGCAGCGGCCCGCACCCGCGGTAAAAGCCCCCGAGCGGGAGATTTGCCGCGCAACAGCATATATGCGGTCGATTCCCGCCCTTTTCCTTCTAGCGCGGATGCGACGCGGTCGATTTCCCGCCCAGCTTTCATCGCGCGCGGTCGATTCCTGTAACACCCCTGGTGTTAGTTAGCCTCATAATGCATTCATAATGCATGATCATGGTATGGCATTACCATAAGCATCGTCATTTCATGTGCATCATTGCTTGAAACATGACTTTGCAACATTGTGATTTATATGTGCTTCTTTTATGTGTTGCTAGGGTTTTTGTATGATGACACATGTGATGCTCTAACATGATCTCTAGTAGCTTAATTTTGCTTAGGACACCTAATGGATCAATGTTCATGTTGACCATCTCATCCAATTAAGCCTCTAACTCATAGTTGACCTAGTTTGACCCACAAACCTCTTTTGCTTCCTAGTTTCAAAAGTGTTACCAAATGTTGTTTAAAGGTTGGGCAACCTTTAACAAAGTTGTAGCAAACTTGTTAAGGAACAAAAGTCTCAATATACCCATCTCATGAAAATGGCTAGAAAATCCTCAAACAGGGCCCACAAGTCAGTGTGTAGTGCTGTTTCAACACTTAAAATTTTCTAAGTCTAGAACTGCAGTACAGTTTCAAGGTACACTACTTTGGAGCTCTTTACCTTGCAAACCAGAATGTTTCAGCTCAAACTCTTATTGACATATTTGTAGTACTCACATAGATCTATGATTTTGTCAACAGAACCATCACCTAATTCCCAATGGTTTAGGAGCTAGAGGGCTGTGAAAATCAAGGTTCAGTCGAGCCTTAACTGAAACTTAGTTTCAGTTTCCTTGTGACCTACTTTGGGACGCTGTATCTCACCAACCAAGCCGAGTTAGCTCATGATCCTATTGACCAACTTGGAGACCTCACTTAGAACTACAGTTTTGTAATTAACACTTTGGTCCAGTTCAAACTCGTTTGCAAGATCTTGAGCCCTGAAACTAGCCTGTCAGTCACACCGAGCCGTCGCTGGTTCAGACAAGCCGGTGCTATCGTGGCGAGTGGTTCAGAAACCGGCCACCGCGTGGCGTCCATGCCCGCCCTTTTCCTCCACGTCGCGCGCACGAGTTCACAGTGAAGAACCGATCGATCCCTCACTCCACTCCCTTCATCCTCTCGCTCTCATCCTCTTTCTCTCGCTTGCCCACGCCGAGGGCGGAGTCGCCATTGCTGTCGCGGCCGGACCGCACCGCAGCCGCTGCCTCGCAGTTCGATTCCGCGTGCACATCACCTCACCGTGAGCCGTGCTCCACCCTCGTCCAATTTCGAAGCCAGCTGACCTAGGTAGGGCCGCCTTGCGGTGAATTTTTCCTCGCCGGAGTTCAGCGCCACGGCCAACGGTCGGGGTCACCGCGGCCAGGGTAACTCCGGCCACCTCCCTCCTTGTTCTTGTGGGTTCTGAGATCGCCTTTAGCTGCGGATGGTGTAGCTTTAGGTGTTTTGGTCGCTACCGCCATGGTCTTGCCGGAACGCCGCCGCGAACTCACGGTGACCTTGCCGCCGCCATGCCCTGCTCGTGGCCACAGTTCACCGGTCCTTCGCCGTAGTCTAGGTTTATCCCCGTCGCTTCGCAAAGAGGCCCTGAAGCCCTAGCACCTACCCGTGGAGGCCGCGGTGGTCGGAGGACACCGCCACGCCATTGGATGCGGCTCCGCCGCCACCATTGTCGACGGCGACCCAACTCCGGTGACCCTGCAACCCATCCTGGCACCTCAATCGAATCGCCTTGGTGCGACGAGCACGAGGGTGTACTCGGTTTCGTCGGGGAAGCCGCCGGCGGTGAGCTTTTGCTCACCGGACCTCCTCCCCTGCCTCTGTGCCTCTGACGGGCGGGGCCCGCATGTCAGTGCCGGCCTCTTCCTCTGGGTGTTGACTGGGCCGTTTAGCCGGGCCGAGCGGGCCCAATGCCCTAGTGGGCTTTGCTGGTTAAGGCCTATTGTTTTAGTTTTTCCTTTTTCTGAAAATGCAAAATGAGTGCTATTCTTTGTAAATTCCTAGAAAAGTGTAGAAAAATCCAAAAATAGAAAGTGAGGACTTTTTGGAATCCTCATGATGTGTACTATGCTGTAGTGGAATAAAATATGGCATGCTAATTTATGTTTTCTGAAGTTGGTAATTATTTTTGTTAAGCACTTTATTTAATTAGGTGATTTAGATAAGTTTGTAGCTCTCTGTGTATTAATCCAATTGCCATGAAATTTTTGTGAGATGTTAAGTATGGTATGAAGATGCTCTAGTTAAATTTTCAGCTATATTGGATGTCACATGCTTCAGCTATGAAATTCCTTGTTGTAGGCTCTATAGTACTTATCTATTTGTTTATTTTGAGATCTCTTAAAATGCTTGTCAAACTGAGCTTAAATTTTTATGGTAGTCTTCTGGGAGCATTTTTGTGCTACTGTAATTTTATTAGAATTTTCTGGGCACCTTTTATATTTATTGCCATTTATGCCATGCAATTAAATAAATAGAAAAGGTCAATTAAATAAATGTTTATGCAAGTAACATGATATGATCTGGTGTTACTTTAACATGCTCTAGCTATTAGTAAAGTTGGTTTGGTCCAATTGTCCTTTTTAATCATCAGTAATTATTTAATTTAGTGATTCTGCCCTTTCTGGACAGAATTGCTAGTTCAAAGAATTAACCTATGATAATGATGTTTTCATGCTTGGTGATCTATAGCAAAGTTGTTGAGAATTTCATGAACTAGTTTCTGGTAAATTTTGGTAGCATTTGGACTTATAGTTTAGAAAAGACAGCTGTTCCAAGTTGGGTTCAGTTTTAGAAGTACTCTTTGTCCTTTAGAACAGATTCTGTATGTATGCTATTTTAACTTGGTAAATGATAAAATCATGCTTCGATGTTTATAAATGAAATGTAGGCAATTTCATAAGCTTTCCAGAATGTCCTTTTTCAGGTCATTTGGATTAGTAGAACTCCAGTTGTGAGTTTTCTTAGCTACTGTTGATAATATGTTGTAAATACTAATGTCTGGAATCTTGTTGCGTGCGTGTGTAATCTTAACTTGGTGATACTTAGTGGTTTCTTAGGAATGTTTAAACATGTCAATACCGGAGAGGAAATTTGCACCTACGTTTGAAGTGATTTGAATAGAGCACCACATAACTTGGTTTTGTGCTTACGACGTTGCAATGTCATTGCATTCATCTTCACATCATTCATGCACGTCCATAAATCATCTTGTCATTTTTGGATGCATACATGAAATTCATTGGATGCATATACATGCAATAGGTGTGCCAAGAATCGTGTTACGAGCGAAGTCCCGCTGGGCGTGGAACCCGAAGTTGAAGTCCGTTCGAGAGCCGGAGGTCCAGTCCGACGAAGCCGGAGAAGACGTGGGAACCGTTCTTGAAGCCGAACCTTGATCTCTCTTCTTTCGGTTAAGGCAAGCCCCGGAGCATTATAAGGCTCCTACTTTCAAAGCAATTATCTATCTATACATGTCATATGTATTGTTGCATTACGTGATAGGAGTTGGTTGGAAACCCTTGCTGCATTGATAAAACTCCTTGTCCAGCAATTCGAACCTTGAATCCTATGTAGACAGGATCGTATCTATGCTTAGCCCTGCTAAATTAGACCGGTAGAAGTCGGGTGATTTCCTGTCACCTGCGAGATATAGGGCTTTATCAGGTCATGGTTGGCTATACTTGCTATCGTGGAAGTGAACCATGTGTTAATAAAATGAAATGAGACTGGGCGGGATGACGATAGTGAAGCAACAAGGCATGGAGGTCTTGGGTGTGGATCTATCCCCGTCTGTGTCGATTAAGGACCGAGACCTGGAGCCTTCTATGTCATTTTGAACGCATGCCTGACATTTAGCTGGCCGGCCTGAGGTTGCCGACCGCGAAGCCTAGTAGCTCAACTCAGGCTGCGAAGCCGAAAAGTGAAAGTCGCCTCGGAAGGGAGCCAGAGGGTCCAAGGGCAGGTGAGTTAAAAGTCCTGAGCATCCTGGCCACTGGTATCCCTGAGAATGCGGCGCTGTTCGGGCCCACCCTGAGTTGTACCAAAGGTTATCTACGGCTGCCTTTAGCGGGGTTTGCCGGGTGAGTGTCAGGAATACCCCCTCAGCTGAGTTGGAATCGATTCGAGTCGCCGTCTCTCCCGGATAGTGAGAAACTTGACTGGTTATCTCCAGCGTAGATACACTAATTATAATGATGGTTCGGAATTGGTGATAATGATGATGATAGCCTTATTATACCTGCTATGGTTAATATTGTTTGATCTTAATAAAGTGATTGCTCTAGTACAGGTGCTAATCTAGTTTTCAGGTTAATGATGATCAACTTGATTCTTGAAGCATATATTGGTTACTTATCTGTAATAAGCTTTTCTGCAAATGAGTCAAGCTAGCCCACTTTATAAAGCCTTGCATAATCCTTGGTGTCACCTTTGTTTCTGGTTTTTGACGGGTAAGTCTAGCTGAGTACCTTCTCGTACTCAGGGTTTATTCCCACCTGTTGCAGGTAGCAGATTCGTACTTGTTGCTGCAAGTATTGTCTTCGCCACGTGGGCGTGAAGGCTAGACCATATGGGCATGGTCTCTGTAGTATCTCTTCTGGTATGCTTTTGCAGGATGTGACTATGTACTGGCAATATTTGACTTAAAATGGTTCCAGAAATTATGTTGCTTCCGCTAATCTTTACTTTGGTTTTGTAATAAAAATAATTGTACTCCGATGTATGAGATTACTTTTGAACTGTGTAACAAGTGTTGTGTTATGTTGAATCATTACGATCTGGTTGCTCTCGGTTTGGTTTGAAATCCCTCGTGATTTCGTGGACTACCGGAGTTATATGGGCTCAAGTGTGAGAATTTGATCACTTCGGTGATTGTTTTTATACTTGTGCTCTTATAATTTGGACGGTTCCGTTACAGCTGGTATCGGAGCAAGATTCAACAGTAAACACATCATTTGTGTATTTAAACAAAAGCTTTTGTGAAAAATCTTTATTCTAATCTAAAGAGTGCCAGTGGTCCTATCCTATATGCCCAAATAAGGACTATTAGGTGGCTTACTAAGGTACTAACTTGGGGGTTCTTGCTTGTTTCTGTTTCGTTGTCCATACGGCGTGCTATTGTATGGATGCCATCCACTTGGGTGGTAATGTATGGATCAAAATACCTCTACGCCATGGTAAGTGGGAGTTGTGAGAGCATGACCGTCCAACCGTCGGTCTAGGGGAGAGTAGTTGTGGTTACTAGCATACTTACATGTTTAATCATGTGATTATGAGAGTACTTAATTGTGGGTATATCTGTCGGGTAGCCTTGATACTGAAGTATATACATCGGGGGATGTATGTATGGAAAGTATTTAGTTTACTGCTTTCTTGCGTGCTATATTGAGAATTGTTGGGCTGAAATGCAATCTTCTGCAGGTACACTAACAACGTTTCCTGTAGAACGATTAGTTATCGTTATTGAGAGAACGTGTGTATGCCACCGAACTATACGCTAGAATTTTTAAATTTTTCCTAGGTTTGTGAGGACGTACGGTTCGTGCATGCACCATGTTCGCATCATACATTGCATTCTGCATTACTCCCTCCCTTATAAATTGCTTATCCCATTCTTTTAAAATTTTCTTCCCTCCAAACAGTTGTCCCGTACTTAGTTGCATTTCTTTCGTGAAGAATTGGGGTAGTCAACCAACCTGGTCAGTAGTGTCAGCTTTGAAACCCAATTCATACCTGGCCCGTGAAGGAAAGCAAGACGAATTCGAGATGTGTCTCCTCGAGTTGGGATGTGTTTTGATCTACAACTTGTCTCTCCATTGCTTCTACCCTTGTATCCATCCTTGTTTGCTACCCCTCTTTGGATAATACGGTTTCTATCTGCCTAATTCTTAAACGTGAGGATTCCTCATGGGTGTGTGTTCGGTGATGGTGTTGCGATTAGTACTCCATGGTGCCGCGACGAAACCGGGAGCCTCCTATGGCGCGTGACACAAGGTTGTGCTGCTCGGCACGCGCAGGTATCAAGGATTACTAGTCATGATCCATTATGGAGCTACACCAATGTGTTATCTTCTCGTGAACCTTTTCCATGAATGTCATCTTCTATCTTGACAGAAGATCAGTGCCTCAAACCAAGAAATTTCCTTCTTCTAAGATCAGAAATTGGATAGTTGATATAGTCTCTTCCTCCTGCAAATACAATTCGTCAGCAGCCTTCCGACGTCATCAACGCTTACTAGTTGCAACTATTTGCAGATGCCTTGTCAGCTTCGCTCTAGCGGTCGGCGTCGTGTAAATACAGGACCGTCATCGTCTCCTCTACAACCTACCTCTGCCGAGTTGCTACAAATGCTTGCCGAAAGTCAGCGTGCCTTGGACGAGAGTGTCAGAAACCATGCCCATCAGGAACCTGAGCCTGCCCAGTACAGCAACTATAAAGATTTCTTGGATACAGAGCCTCCTATTTTTCGAGAAGCTGAAGAACCACTTCAAGCAGACGAATGGTTGAACACTGTCGAACAGAAGTTTCGTGTGCTCAAGGTGGCAGATGATATGAAAACAGAATATGCTTCGCAACAGTTGCAAGGGCCTGCAGGTGTTTGGTGGTGTCACTATCGGAACACCCTGCCCGAGAATATGGAAGTAGTTTGGGATCAGTTCAAGGAAGCATTTCGGGGACATTACATTTCTGCTGGTCTCATGGCAATCAAGCACACCGAGTTTATGAAGCTCACCCAAGGAGACAAAAGCGTAACAGAATATTTGCATGCTTTCGTCAACTTGTCAAGATATGCTCCAGAATTTGTTAATACGGAGGTTAAGAAGATCGCAAGTTTTAAAAGAGGGTTGTGTCCCAAATTGATGAAGGCCATGTGTAATAGCAAGTGTGTCACTTTCAACGAGTTTGTCAGTGATACTATCCTTCAGGAGAACTGTAATGCTGTGTATGCTACTTCTAAGAGCCACGAGAAATCTCAGAAACCTAATGCACCTACGACTAATACTTTTGTGGTGATTACACCTCAGTATTATTCGCCTGGCATATCTACCAGATATCACCCATATCAGAAACAGGATCCGGTCAAGAGGAGCAGTATTAAGAAAGGAAAGCCTAAGGCACCGCCAAGTAACCGGCCATGTTGGAATTGCAAGATGTCAGGTCATTGGGCCAAAGATTGTCCTGTTCCGCAGAAGAAACCAAATGGTATTAAGGCAGATATGTGTAAAGGGTATGTTAGTTACACCACGGTGGAATCCATTCCTACGGGTGAAATTATCACTGCTGGTGCATTTTTAGTAAACCAACGTCCTGCAATCGTGCTGTTCGATTTAGGTGCTTCACACTCTTTTATCAGTTCAACGTTTGCAACCAAGCATGGTATGAGGGTCGTTACTTTAGATAATAGTGGTTATAATATTAGTGCTGCCGGGAATAATATTTCAACCAATCAGTTGGTTTTAGGAGCAAAGATTGAGATAGAAGGACGTCTGTATAATCTAGATCTCGTGGTATTACCAGGATTGGGCCTAGATGTTATCTTAGGTATGAAGTGGATGAGTGGAAATGGTGTTCTGATCGATACTTCTACGAGAGTGGTTATGTTGAGGGATCCAAAAGATCAACAAGCTTTTCTAGTGCAACTTCCTAGAGACATCAGTCCTCAGACTACAGTTAACGCTATGATAGCAAAAGCAAAAGAGATTGCAGAAGTCCCGATAGTCTGTGAATTTCCAGATGTTTTTCCCGATGAATTGCCAGGATTACCTCCAGATCGTGATGTAGAGTTTAAGATTGAGTTAATTCCGGGTACCGCACCAATTTCCAAAAGACCGTATAGAATGCCGCCGAAGGAGTTAGCTGAACTCAAGACCCAACTTAGTGACCTTTTACTGAAAGGGTTGATCCGTCCTAGTTCTTCTCCGTGGGGTTGTCCTGCTATATTTGTGAAGAAGAAGGACCAGTCTCTGCGTATGTGTGTAGACTATCGACCACTCAATGCAGTCACTATCAAGAATAAGTATCCATTGCCTCGTATTGATATCTTGTTTGATCAGTTGTCTAAAGCAAGGGTATTCTCGAAGATTGATCTGAGATCTAGTTATCACCAAATTAAAATCCGTCCGG
The DNA here is from genome assembly GCA_038087645.1 of Saccharum hybrid cultivar R570. Lineage (NCBI taxonomy): Eukaryota > Viridiplantae > Streptophyta > Magnoliopsida > Poales > Poaceae > Saccharum > Saccharum hybrid cultivar. Next base: position 6,872,879 of record JAQSUU010000005.1, on the reverse strand, counting down.
AAGACATACCAAAGACCGTTTTCTCTACCAGATACGGGTTATATGAATATCTTGTCATGTCTTTTGGTCTGACCAATGCTCCTGCTCATTTCATGTACCTGATGAATTCAGTATTCATGCAAGAGCTAGACAAGTTTGTGGTGATATTCATTGATGATATTCTCATCTATTCTGAAAATGAAGAAGAACATGCCGAGCATTTGAGAATTGTTTTAACCAGATTACGTGAACATAAGCTTTACGCCAAATTCAGTAAATGTGAATTCTGGTTAAAGAAGGTACCTTTCCTCGGTCATGTATTGTCTAGTGAGGGAATTTCAGTAGACCCGACTAAGATACAGGAAGTTTTGGATTGGAAGGCACCAACTACAGTACATGAAGTTCGGAGTTTTCTGGGATTGGCTGGCTACTATCGTCGTTTTATTCAGGATTTCTCTAAAATAGCTAAGCCTATGACTCGACTACTTGAGAAGGATAGGAAGTTTGATTGGACTCCGGAGTGTGAACAAGCTTTCCGCACTCTACGGACATTGTTGACATCAGCTCCTGTATTAGCGCAACCTGACATTGAGAAACCGTTTGATGTGTATTGTGATGCATCGGGTACTGGTTTAGGTGGCGTACTTATGCAAGGAGGCCGAGTTATTGCGTATGCTTCGCGTCAGTTAAGAAAACATGAAGTTAACTATCCGACTCATGACTTGGAGTTAGCTGCTGTAGTCCATGCTCTGAAAATCTGGAGACACTATTTGCTTGGAAATATATGCAATATTTATACAGATCATAAGAGTCTTAAGTACATATTTACTCAACCTGAGTTAAATATGCGCCAGAGAAGATGGTTAGAGTTGATCAAGGATTATAACCTCCAGGTGCATTACCATCCGGGTAAAGCAAATGTGGTTGCCGATGCCTTGAGTAGAAAGTCTCATTGCAACTCTTTGATAGAAGAAGATTTTCATTTGTCTCATCTCTTACATCCTATTGTAATCTATCATATCACTGTAGACTATTCTTTGAGAAGTAGAATCATTGTGTTACAAAAGACGGATACCGGTGTATTTCACATCAAGAGAAAGATGAGAGAGCAAGAAACTAAGCACTTTCGAGTGGATGACAAAGGAATTCTCTGGTTCAAAGATAGACTCGTTGTGCCAAAAGATAGAGAGCTCAGAAATCAAATCTTATCTGAAGCCCATTCTTCTAAGTTGTCCATTCATCCTTGTAGTAGTAAGATGTATCAGGACCTCAAGCCGTACTATTGGTGGACCAAGATGAAAAAGGAAATTGCAGCCTACGTCGCTAGGTGTGATAATTGTTGTAGAGTTAAGGCCATTCACCTGAAGCCTGGCTTACTCCGGCCTTTGTCTGTTCCAGGCTGGAAGTGGGACGACATTGTTATGGACTTTATTGTCGGATTACCAACCACCCAAAAAGGTTTTGACTCTATTTGGGTTATAGTTGATCGTTTGACAAAATCTGCTCACTTTATCCCAGTGAAAAGTAACTATCACCCACACCAATATGCTGACATTTACTTCCAAGAAGTCGTATGTCTTCATGGAGTGCCTGGGTCTATTGTCTCTGACAGAGGGCCACAGTTTACTGCTCGTTTCTGGGAGCGCCTACATCAGAATCTTGGAACTAATTTGGTCCGTAGTTCTGCTTATCATCCGCAGACGTCGGGGCAGACTGAGCGTGTAAATCAGATTCTTGAAGACATGCTTAGAGCTTGCATCATCTCTTGTAATAGCTCCTGGGAGAAATGGTTGCCTCTCGCTGAATTCTCTTACAACAACAGTTATCAAGAGAGTATTCAAATGGCTCCTTTTGAAGCCTTATATGGTCGCAAGTGTAGAACTCCTTTGAACTGGGTGGAACCAGGAGAAAGAAGATTCTATGGTATTGACTTTGTAAAAGAAGCCGAGGAGCAAGTTCGTGCTATACAGAAAAATATATCAGCTGCTCAGGCTAGACAAAAGAGCTACGCAGATAAGAGGAGGAAACCTATTGAGTTTGAAGTAGGTGACCACGTCTATTTGAAGGTGTCCCCTATGAGAGGAGTAAAGCGTTTTGGGATCAAAAGAAAACTTGAGCCTCGATATGTTGGACCTTATCGGATTATTGAGAAAAGTGGAAGAGTAGCCTATAAGCTCAATCTACCTCGTGAAATGGGAGCTATCTTTCCAGTATTCCATGTTTCTCAATTAAAGAAATGTCTCCGTCTTCCCGAAGAAAGAGTAGATGTAAGACGCATCAAGTTGAAATCCGATCTTTCGTATGAGGAGAAACCGGTATATGTTCTGGATACTCGGGAAAGGGTGACTCGAAATCAAGTAGTCAAATTATACAAGGTGGTTTGGAGTAATCACGGTGAACGTGATGCAACTTGGGAAAAAGAGGATTATTTAAAGGACAACTATTCCGCTTTCTATGAAAAATGGTACGACTTTCAAATCTCGGGACGAGATTTTTATAAGGGGGGAGGGCTGTAACACCCCTGGTGTTAGTTAGCCTCATAATGCATTCATAATGCATGATCATGGTATGGCATTACCATAAGCATCGTCATTTCATGTGCATCATTGCTTGAAACATGACTTTGCAACATTGTGATTTATATGTGCTTCTTTTATGTGTTGCTAGGGTTTTTGTATGATGACACATGTGATGCTCTAACATGATCTCTAGTAGCTTAATTTTGCTTAGGACACCTAATGGATCAATGTTCATGTTGACCATCTCATCCAATTAAGCCTCTAACTCATAGTTGACCTAGTTTGACCCACAAACCTCTTTTGCTTCCTAGTTTCAAAAGTGTTACCAAATGTTGTTTAAAGGTTGGGCAACCTTTAACAAAGTTGTAGCAAACTTGTTAAGGAACAAAAGTCTCAATATACCCATCTCATGAAAATGGCTAGAAAATCCTCAAACAGGGCCCACAAGTCAGTGTGTAGTGCTGTTTCAACACTTAAAATTTTCTAAGTCTAGAACTGCAGTACAGTTTCAAGGTACACTACTTTGGAGCTCTTTACCTTGCAAACCAGAATGTTTCAGCTCAAACTCTTATTGACATATTTGTAGTACTCACATAGATCTATGATTTTGTCAACAGAACCATCACCTAATTCCCAATGGTTTAGGAGCTAGAGGGCTGTGAAAATCAAGGTTCAGTCGAGCCTTAACTGAAACTTAGTTTCAGTTTCCTTGTGACCTACTTTGGGACGCTGTATCTCACCAACCAAGCCGAGTTAGCTCATGATCCTATTGACCAACTTGGAGACCTCACTTAGAACTACAGTTTTGTAATTAACACTTTGGTCCAGTTCAAACTCGTTTGCAAGATCTTGAGCCCTGAAACTAGCCTGTCAGTCACACCGAGCCGTCGCTGGTTCAGACAAGCCGGTGCTATCGTGGCGAGTGGTTCAGAAACCGGCCACCGCGTGGCGTCCATGCCCGCCCTTTTCCTCCACGTCGCGCGCACGAGTTCACAATGAAGAACCGATCGATCCCTCACTCCACTCCCTTCATCCTCTCGCTCTCATCCTCTTTCTCTCGCTTGCCCACGCCGAGGGCGGAGTCGCCATTGCTGTCGCGGCCGGACCGCACCGCAGCCGCTGCCTCGCAGTTCGATTCCGCGTGCACATCACCTCACCGTGAGCCGTGCTCCACCCTCGTCCAATTTCGAAGCCAGCTGACCTAGGTAGGGCCGCCTTGCGGTGAATTTTTCCTCGCCGGAGTTCAGCGCCACGGCCAACGGTCGGGGTCACCGCGGCCAGGGTAACTCCGGTCACCTCCCTCCTTGTTCTTGTGGGTTCTGAGATCGCCTTTAGCTGCGGATGGTGTAGCTTTAGGTGTTTTGGTCGCTACCGCCATGGTCTTGCCGGAACGCCGCCGCGAACTCACGGTGACCTTGCCGCCGCCATGCCCTGCTCGTGGCCACAGTTCACCGGTCCTTCGCCGTAGTCTAGGTTTATCCCCGTCGCTTCGCAAAGAGGCCCTGAAGCCCTAGCACCTACCCGTGGAGGCCGCGGTGGTCGGAGGACACCGCCACGCCATTGGATGCGGCTCCGCCGCCACCATTGTCGACGGCGACCCAACTCCGGTGACCCTGCAACCCATCCTGGCACCTCAATCGAATCGCCTTGGTGCGACGAGCACGAGGGTGTACTCGGTTTCGTCGGGGAAGCCGCCGGCGGTGAGCTTTTGCTCACCGGACCTCCTCCCCTGCCTCTGTGCCTCTGACGGGCGGGGCCCGCATGTCAGTGCCGGCCTCTTCCTCTGGGTGTTGACTGGGCCGTTTAGCCGGGCCGAGCAGGCCCAATGCCCTAGTGGGCTTTGCTGGTTAAGGCCTATTGTTTTAGTTTTTCCTTTTTCTGAAAATGCAAAATGAGTGCTATTCTTTGTAAATTCCTAGAAAAGTGTAGAAAAATCCAAAAATAGAAAGTGAGGACTTTTTGGAATCCTCATGATGTGTACTATGCTGTAGTGGAATAAAATATGGCATGCTAATTTATGTTTTCTGAAGTTGGTAATTATTTTTGTTAAGCACTTTATTTAATTAGGTGATTTAGATAAGTTTGTAGCTCTCTGTGTATTAATCCAATTGCCATGAAATTTTTGTGAGATGTTAAGTATGGTATGAAGATGCTCTAGTTAAATTTTCAGCTATATTGGATGTCACATGCTTCAGCTATGAAATTCCTTGTTGTAGGCTCTATAGTACTTATCTATTTGTTTATTTTGAGATCTCTTAAAATGCTTGTCAAACTGAGCTTAAATTTTTATGGTAGTCTTCTGGGAGCATTTTTGTGCTACTGTAATTTTATTAGAATTTTCTGGGCACCTTTTATATTTATTGCCATTTATGCCATGCAATTAAATAAATAGAAAAGGTCAATTAAATAAATGTTTATGCAAGTAACATGATATGATCTGGTGTTACTTTAACATGCTCTAGCTATTAGTAAAGTTGGTTTGGTCCAATTGTCCTTTTTAATCATCAGTAATTATTTAATTTAGTGATTCTGCCCTTTCTGGACAGAATTGCTAGTTCAAAGAATTAACCTATGATAATGATGTTTTCATGCTTGGTGATCTATAGCAAAGTTGTTGAGAATTTCATGAACTAGTTTCTGGTAAATTTTGGTAGCATTTGGACTTATAGTTTAGAAAAGACAGCTGTTCCAAGTTGGGTTCAGTTTTAGAAGTACTCTTTGTCCTTTAGAACAGATTCTGTATGTATGCTATTTTAACTTGGTAAATGATAAAATCATGCTTCGATGTTTATAAATGAAATGTAGGCAATTTCATAAGCTTTCCAGAATGTCCTTTTTCAGGTCATTTGGATTAGTAGAACTCCAGTTGTGAGTTTTCTTAGCTACTGTTGATAATATGTTGTAAATACTAATGTCTGGAATCTTGTTGCGTGCGTGTGTAATCTTAACTTGGTGATACTTAGTGGTTTCTTAGGAATGTTTAAACATGTCAATACCGGAGAGGAAATTTGCACCTACGTTTGAAGTGATTTGAATAGAGCACCACATAACTTGGTTTTGTGCTTACGACGTTGCAATGTCATTGCATTCATCTTCACATCATTCATGCACGTCCATAAATCATCTTGTCATTTTTGGATGCATACATGAAATTCATTGGATGCATATACATGCAATAGGTGTGCCAAGAATCGTGTTACGAGCGAAGTCCCGCTGGGCGTGGAACCCGAAGTTGAAGTCCGTTCGAGAGCCGGAGGTCCAGTCCGACGAAGCCGGAGAAGACGTGGGAACCGTTCTTGAAGCCGAACCTTGATCTCTCTTCTTTCGGTTAAGGCAAGCCCCGGAGCATTATAAGGCTCCTACTTTCAAAGCAATTATCTATCTATACATGTCATATGTATTGTTGCATTACGTGATAGGAGTTGGTTGGAAACCCTTGCTGCATTGATAAAACTCCTTGTCCAGCAATTCGAACCTTGAATCCTATGTAGACAGGATCGTATCTATGCTTAGCCCTGCTAAATTAGACCGGTAGAAGTCGGGTGATTTTCTGTCACCTGCGAGATATAGGGCTTTATCAGGTCACGGTTGGCTATACTTGCTATCGTGGAAGTGAACCATGTGTTAATAAAATGAAATGAGACCGGGCGGGATGACGATAGTGAAGCAACAAGGCATAGAGGTCTTGGGTGTGGATCTATCCCCGTCTGTGTCGATTAAGGACCGAGACCTGGAGCCTTCTATGTCATTTTGAACGCATGCCTGACATTTAGCTGGCCGGCCTGAGGTTGCCGACCGCGAAGCCTAGTAGCTCAACTCAGGCTGCGAAGCCAAAAAGTGAAAGTCGCCTCGGAAGGGAGCCAGAGGGTCCAAGGGCAGGTGAGTTAAAAGTCCTGAGCATCCTGGCCACTGGTATCCCTGAGAATGCGACGCTGTTCGGGCCCACCCTGAGTTGTACCAAAGGTTATCTACGGCTGCCTTTAGCGGGGTTTGCCGGGTGAGTGTCAGGAATACCCCCTCAGCTGAGTTGGAATCGATTCGAGTCGCCGTCTCTCCCGGATAGTGAGAAACTTGACTGGTTATCTCCAGCGTAGATACACTAATTATAATGATGGTTCGGAATTGGTGATAATGATGATGATAGCCTTATTATACCTGCTATGGTTAATATTGTTTGATCTTAATAAAGTGATTGCTCTAGTACAGGTGCTAATCTAGTTTTCAGGTTAATGATGATCAACTTGATTCTTGAAGCATATATTGGTTACTTATCTGTAATAAGCTTTTCTGCAAATGAGTCAAGCTAGCCCACTTTATAAAGCCTTGCATAATCCTTGGTGTCACCTTTGTTTCTGGTTTTTGACGGGTAAGTCTAGCTGAGTACCTTCTCGTACTCAGGGTTTATTCCCACCTGTTGCAGGTAGCAGATTCGTACTTGTTGCTGCAAGTATTGTCTTCGCCACATGGGCGTGAAGGCTAGACCATATGGGCATGGTCTCTGTAGTATCTCTTCTGGTATGCTTTTGCAGGATGTGACTATGTACTGGCAATATTTGACTTAAAATGGTTCCAGAAATTATGTTGCTTCCGCTAATCTTTACTTTGGTTTTGTAATAAAAATAATTGTACTCCGATGTATGAGATTACTTTTGAACTGTGTAACAAGTGTTGTGTTATGTTGAATCATTACGATCTGGTTGCTCTCGGTTTGGTTTGAAATCCCTCGTGATTTCGTGGACTACCGGAGTTATATGGGCTCAAGTGTGAGAATTTGATCACTTCGGTGATTGTTTTTATACTTGTGCTCTTATAATTTGGACGGTTCCGTTACAATTCCTGCCAGTTTCATCACGTCCGCTCGATTCCCCGCCTAATTCCGCCTTCCTCTGCTCCGGCGTCCGCCATAGGCCTCTAGGCGCTCGCCCGACGCCTTTCCACGCCTAATTGATGCCTAATCTCATATGGCGGATGCCATATGCACGCATGCAGTGGCGATCCCGACGCCCAGCACCCTGGGCACGCCTTGTCGCCTAGGCGACGCCTTGTTGCCTAGGCGACGCCTAGGCGATGCCTAAAAAACAATGGTTGCAACCTTTGTTAGTACCAGATTGGAAATGGGATGATATAAGTATGGATTTCATCACTAGTCTTCCTACCACACCGAAGGGAAATGATTCGATTTGGGTGATTGTAGATCGCCTTACCAAATCAGCTCACTTTTTGCTAGTCAAGACGGCATTTCAACCACCTCAGTATGCCGAGAAGTACATTGCAGAAATTGTTAGATTGCATGGTATACCAAAGACCATCATGTCTGATCGAGGGTCACAGTTTATAGCTCATTTTTGGGAGCACTTACATAGAGGTTTGGGTACAGCTTACCACCCACAGACAGATGGGCAGACAGAGAGAGTTAATGTTGTTCTTGAAGATATGCTTAGAGCTTGTGTGTTGTCGTCCAGGGGATCATAGGAATCATGGTTACTATTGGCGGAGTTTGCTTACAACAATAGCTACCAAGAGAGTATCAAGATGGCTCCATTTAAAGCATTGTATGGCAGGAAGTGTAGGACACCGTTGAATTGGATTGAACCTAGAGAGAGAATGTTTTACGGAATCGATTTTGTTGACGAGGCTGAGTAAAAGGTCCATATTATCCAATAGAACATGAAGGTTGCACAGTCACGCAAGAAAAGTTATGCAGATAAGAGAAGGAGACCGCTAGAATTTCAAGTTGGGGACTACATCTATTTGAAAGTTACTCCAATGAAGAAGAAACGGTTTGGGATCAAGAAGAAGCTCGCTGCTAGGTTTGTAGGGCCTTATAGAATAATAGAGAAGAAGGGTCCCGTGGCTTATAAGTTACAATTACCAGAAGCAATGAGTTTGATCTTTCCAGTCTTTCATGTATTGCAATTGAAGAAGTGTTTGCGTGTCCCGGAAGAGAGAATAGAACCTCAGGGCATTCGGATCAGATCAGACTTGGAATACCGTGAGCAACCAGTTCGGGTTTTGGACACTAAGGATCAAGTCACTCAGAATAAAGTGGTGAGAACATATAAGATACAGTGGAGTTATCATGATGACGGTGACGCGACATGTGAAATGGGAGAGTATCTGCAAAACGCTTATAAAGATTTTTATAACAAATGGTTCGTAACTCAAAATCTCGGGACGAGATTCTTATAAGGGGGGAGGGCTGTAACACCCTAGGTGTTAAGCATTGCATTAAGCATTTCAAATCATGAGCACAAGCATCATCTTGCATTCATTATCACATGTAATGTAAGTCCAACAGTGAAATAAAACATGTGAAACATAACATTGAAACATGAATGTTGCAATTGCGTGTTTAAATATAACTATGCCATGGTTATGCTTGTTATACTATTAATGCATGTTTGATTATTAGTACAAATTATTTAGAAATGTTTAGCATAAATTTTGGAGCAAGTTTGGTATTCAAAATTTCCCCAAATTTTGCTTTTAAAAATATTCTAGAAAAATGGGATTTTAAACTAATTTTGAATCTTCATTTCAAAATCTGTTTAGAATTTCAAAATGTGCCCTAAAGAAATATTGTAGAGAATTAAATTTTGAACAACTTTTGTATTGGGGTCAAGTTGTGAACATGCCATTTTCTACTTCAAAATTTGAATTTAGGACTGTTAGTAAATTTTGGATTTGAAATTACAAAAGAAAAAGGCTTATTCTTGCTTCTGGGCCGCGCCCCTCCTTTCTCGGTCCACAGCCAAAGCCGGCCCGGCCCAGCCTCCGCGCCTGCCCCACGCCCGCTCCCGCGTGCCGTGCCTGCACCCCGACCATGCTTAGGCCACGGCCGCCGTGTGCGGCCGTACGCCGGCGACGCCAAGCCGGGTGGCGTCCGGTAGCCCCCACGCGCGCACCTTAAGCCACTGTCCGAGCGCCCTCTCCACCCCACTCCTCTAGCTCGCTCGCAGCGCTCGACCGAAGCCGAAAAGCTTTGCCCCTATCTCATCGTTCTGCTCTGGCACCCCTGTTCACCGTCGACTTGCCACCACAACTCGCTCCACCGTAGCCACAGCTCCGCCCGCAGCTGCTACTCACAGTCCACCCCTTCCCTGAGCCGCTAGATCGTAGGTGGGATCGCATTCCTTTTTCCACTGCCGTCCGCCATGGATGGACCTCGCCGGAGTAGGGCCTTCAGCGTGGCTGGCACTCTCTGGTCCATCTCCACCCCTCGCGTTAGGCTCAATAGCACCGCTAGAAGTCCGCAGAGCTCGTCCCAAGCTCAACTTGCCCAGTCATGGCCGGAGTCGGTCCGTGCACCACCGTGCTCGTGTCACCGTCCACCATTGCCGTGGTCACCTGCTTTCGAGGCCGATAGATTAGGGTTTCGTGCACCGTTGAGTGCGGCTCGTCGAGGAGGTCGTCTAGGGTTAGCCGCTACCACCGGGGAGGTCAGTGCCGGTGAGAACGAGCCGGTCAGCGCCGCTCCCCTAAGTCTGTGCTGCTAACAAGTGGGGTCCCGCTGACCCGAGAGCCCACCTGTCGGTCCCTCTGTGTGGATCCGGGGTGAGGGAGCGGGGTGAGCGTAGCGAATTCGGCGGCTGGTTTTTAAAGAGTTTTGAAAAATGAATTTCCAGAAATGCTTTTACATGTTTGAAAAAATCATAACTTGCTCAATTTTACTCCAAAAAATGATGAAACTAATTTTGGAAGACTTCTTAGGAGTAGATCTACAATATAAAATTATTGTATTTCAAATTTGTGATACTTTTGTATAGGGTTTTATTTAATTCTTATAATTGATGTTTTCTTAGAAAATACATGATAAATCATAGGAAGCTCAGAAAAATATGATTCTAAGTTTGTTATTCTTCTTATGTGATGCACTTTGTATGAAAAATATATGTCATGCATGTTCTATAGAAAAAATTTGATGTGTAGTTCAAGTGCCTTTATTGGCTGATTTTTGTTATTTTTGCTAGAGAGAGAAATTTGTATAAGACATGTATGTGATAATTTTTGTATAGTGATTGTTTGCTGTGTAGAACATAGAAAAAATAATAAATCTGTTATTTGATACTTTTCATAATACAAGGTATTTTCATGCTCATATTTATGCCATAGCTTCTCATTTTTGTATAGGCTATTTTACCTATCCAAATTCCATGAAACTTTTATGGTAGGCTACTTAGAGTAGCACTATGCTACTGTAATTTTTGTAAATTTTTATATGCACCAGAAATACATGTTGCTGCTGTAGCCCAAGATTAAATGGAAATAAAGTAATATTCTTTATGTAGATTTAGTTTAATAATGAAGCTTTGGTGTATCTTTGAAGCACCAACTCCCTTGCTGGTGTTGCTTGACAAGTTAATATGGTTGTGTTGTAAAGTGTAGTAGCACTCATGTTAGGGTTATATGCTAGTTAGCAGAAAAGATGAGGATTATTAGCAGAAGAGAATGCAGTAGGTGACATGCATTAGTAATAATTGATCTTGAATGATGTTGACTACCTTGTAGAATACTTTTACCTTTATGCCATCCAATCAAGTATTAATGTGTTCATCTGCACATCATGTCATCATGATCATTGCATGCCATCGCATCCGATGCACCGTTTGCTAATTCGCTTATACACTTGCATTATACAGGATCGTAGGAGGAAGCGTTAGTAACAGTACAAGAGGAGCAGACCAGGTCTGATCCATAAGAAACTCAGGCATAGGAGGTGCCCGAGGTAGACGAGCAAGAAGAGGATCTACCTGAGTGTGTGGACCACCAACCCAGTTCCTTCGAATGAGGCAAGCCCTGGAGCATTCTAAGTCTCCTACTTTATAAAAGCAATTCTTTATATCTATATGAGTTTATATATTGTTACATTAAGTTATCGGGGTTGAGTGAAACCATTGATGCATTTATTACTATCCTTGCCTACATTATTACCTAATTAAGTTTAGGATCGAATATTGCTTAGCCCTGCTTAGACCGGTAGCGATCGGTGATTTCTGGTCACCTGCAATTATAGGTGGTTACTAGAATGCTTTAGCTATGAAATGGATAAAATCCTAGAAATAACCAGTGTTGATGGATAATTGGAGACCAGACGGAAAAGTTAGAGGCAACCAGACAGGGTTCTGGGGTGCTATTAGTTTTCCATCTGTATCGGTTAAGGACCGATCGTTGCTTGTCCCTCTTGTCATGTTGAACGTATGCCTCATATTTAGCTGGCCGAATAAAGTAACTTTCGGCTATGAAGCTAGTGACACTTTTCAAGCTAGGATAAACTCGGATTGGCAGACTGGTGTCGAAAGGGGTTAGACGGGGACGCGAAGAGTGAGCCCAAGGTGCGTCCTAGTAGTCGGGCGGTCCTTGGGTAGTGCGGTCCATGATTGTTACCCCGCGACGTTTACCTGGAAAGTGTCATTCGTGATCTGTAGCTCACTTGATCGGTGAGTGTGGTTTGTGTGAGGAATAAATCACCAGCTGGTTAGGAATCGATTCGAATCATCATCGCTCCTAGATAGTGAGCACTTGACTTAAGTTACGGTATCGTAGTAATGATGATGAAACATTGATGGTTATATGGATGAGGATGGAAATGCTAAACCTGAAATGGTAATTGGATGTTATTGGTTAATCAAGTGATTGCTATAGCATAGATGCTTACCTAGATGGATCAGTTATAATAAACATGATGCAAATTACTTAAAATGGTTTAGACATGATAGCCTATGCTTTTTGCAAATGAGTCAGCTAGTCCACTAAAAGAAAGTTTTGCATGTTCCTTGGTGTTACTTATTTTGGTTTAAGACAAGTAAGTCTAGCTGAGTACTTTCTCGTACTCAGGGCGTTGTTCCCATTGTTGTTGCAGATGGTCAGATGTACTACGGCTATTGCATCAACTGCGTGTATCCGGCGATGGGTGACAACTAGGACCAAGGGCAATGGTCACTCCGTATGTCTTACCTAATGCTTTTGTGGAAAGTGACTATCTCCTGGCACTGTATTTAAACTAAATGTGTGTCTGTGGTTTATGAAACTATTTGCTTCCGCTACTTTATGTTGAACTTGGTTTGTAATAACTTTGTGTTCTAAACTCCGATGTATTCAACTGTCGTTGCGAACTTTATGTAATATGTGACTGTGACTACTGAACTTTTATGATCTTGGTTTGTATGTTAGTTGGCTTGAAATCATTCGTGGTTTCACGGACTACTGGGTTATATGGGCTTAAGTTTTTAAATTATCTACTTCGGCGGGTGACTTTCTTACTTAATTTCATATAATTGGTCAGTTCTGTTACAGTCTTCTCCACCAGACCTATCACGGCCTTCTCCACCGGAGCGGAGAGCTCTACACCGGTGAACTCCACAAACCAACGAGTTTCTATTCCCAAGCAGCAAGGAGACCTCCATTCCCAAGTAGTAAGGAGATGTTGCACCGAAAATGCATGTTGCAAACATATGTTTCAGATGTTTCAGAGGTATGTTGCAAGTGTTTCATATCGGTGTTGCAAAAGTAGATCAGGATATTGCAAACGTGGATTGGGATGTTGCACATGTTGCAATGGCTATACATGTATGTTTTAAGTTTATGTTCCAAATGTTTCATCTGTATCAAACGTATGTTGCAAGTATTTTTATCTGGATGTTGCAAAAGTATATATGGATATTGCATATACATGCATGTTGCAAGCGTATTTTTCAAGTGGTTTCAGGTGTTTTGCAAGTGTTTCATCTGAATGTTGCATATGTTTGCAATGGTTTTTAAGTGTTTTTAGGTGTTTTTGCAAGTGTTTCAGACACATGTTTCATGTGTTTTGTATATCTTCTTTGTATGTTGCAACTGTTACACCTGAATGTTTCAAAAGTCGATTGGGGTTTGCACATGGGGTGCGTGTGGCAAGCGGCTGACGGCGCGAGCGACGTCCGGGTCAGGGTAGGCGACGTCTGGGGCAGCATGGGCAATGTCCAAGACGGCATGGGTCTGCGGGGGGGCACTCGCCTGCAAGCCCGACGTGCTGGGGTGCTTGCTCGTCACTGAGCGGGTATTGTCCGACGCTAGCACCCTGGATCGAATGTCCGAGCGCTAACAAGTGAGCACTTTTGCTCACTTTTGAGCTCCAAAGCTCTAATGTGAGGTGGGCTAAAGTTTAAAGCTAACTTTAGACCACTTGTTTAGCTCTAGAGTTTAGAGGAGGAAATCTGAACAGGCCCTTAGTCGGAGTTCGCTAATATAGAGAACACTTGGATTTCCACTTATAGTCTTGTGAACAGTTAGTTTGAAATGTTAGTAGAAATGGTGATATTTCATCAACCGTGTAAATTCACTTACATTGATGGTTAGCTTAAGGTTGTTGTCAGTGTAAATCGATCACCAATATTCTAGAGGCGGTATGTGAGACTCCAAATTCAAGTGCTTAATCATATATCTGTAATTGTCACTCATATTCAGATTGTGTCTATCATGTTCTAGCTGTGTTCTTTATTTCGCAGCATGGATTAGCCTTCTTGGTAAGGTCAACGGGATTGTAACACGATTGATAACTAGAGGAGACATGGAGCAAAGGTTGCATGGTTCAAGTCTTGTAATCTGAAGCCAGATTGGTGTGTCGCTCTCCAACCAAATCGATAGTTATCTCCACATGATGGAAGATCGGGAACCCTGCCCCCATTAGAGTGGGAGGCGAAGGCTAGGGTAGGGCAGGCACAGGGAGAGGGGAGGAGGCACAGGGAGAGATGGAGAGAGATAGAGGGAAGAGTGAAAGGTCCTTGTTTGGTTTTGGTAATTGAGTGACAACCTTAGGTGGACTAATTGTGTCTAATGTGAGATACACAAGGAATTAGTCCACAGGTGATGGTGTCATGAAGGAGCTCATTGCATATGAGACATGACATGGAGTCATGTGATCAAGGTGGAGAAGATCAAGATGAGGCTTGGCTTGATGGACCGGTTGCAAGTGTGAAGGGCAAGTCGGAGGCTTTAGAGCGAGGGACCGCGTGTGATGGTGAAGCTTGAGCAAGACTTGGCGCCGATGGACCGAAGCAACGGTGAAGAGCAAGTGAGGTCAAGATCGATGAACCAATACGGTCACGTGATGATATGAAGTGGATCATATCATTTGGTGATTGGTTGGTGCATGTGTTGCATCAACATTGGAGGAGATGGAATGGAATGCGCAAGGCAAAGGTATAACCTAGGGCATTTCTATTTCACCGGTCAAAGGTGTGTAGAGAAGTTGATGACCAGGTTTAGGATAGATGGCCGTACTATTAAGAGGGGCAAACTTGTTTGCATATCGGTCATCTAGTGCCACTCGAGTGATCTAACTATGCATCATTGCTAGGATCGAGTGGCGTGGCAAGTTGAGTGGTTAACTCCTTTGGTAAAATGATTGTCAAAATGCTAACACACGTGCACAAGGTGGTGAACACTTGTTGGTGTTGGAACATTTGCGAAGGCGGTGGAGTTTGAGCGGTAGAGAGGGGTTTAGGTTCCTCTCTCCCGATTCAGGCATTTTCTTGGAGATGAAACGCTTATTTTTCCACTACGCCGGTGGCGGAGATTTTCTCTAAGTCATCGTGGATAGAAACGGAGGCGAACAGAGGTCACTGAAGTGACCGGACACTGGATCGGATGCGGTCTCCGCACGACCAGCGCGTCCGGTCAGTAGCAGCTGCTGTAGAGACGCGCGGGCTAGGGTTTCACACCAGCGCGTCCAATCACTCGTGGGACCGCGCGCGTCTGGTCAGGCACCCAGAGGAGAAGAGCGCGGCGCGTTCGGTCACATGCGATCGGACGTGTCTGGTCGCGATAGGAGCTCTCTGGAACCTCTCTGGACCGCGACCGGACACTGGCACTGTCGCGTCCGGTCATTGTGCGGAGCGCATCCGATCGTTGCGTTTGACCGTTGGCGCGCAGTGATCGTTGGAGGATCAGGCGGCCGCAGTTGAATATGGAGGACACGTGGACGGCGCAGGGCGATTGGACGCGGTGCAGCACGTCCAGTCAGTTCGACCGGCGCGTATTTCGCCTAGTGAAGGGGTACAACGGCTATATTCGTGTGGGGGCTTATAAATAGCCCCTTGGCCGGCCTTGGCTAGGGCTTGGCACCCTTGGGACTTAGTGTCCATGCTTTGGGAGTGCTAGAAGAGCCTCTAACTCATTTGTGCTTGCTAGATTGCAAATCAATAAGCGAGTGAGTGATTCTAGTGCGATTGCATCGTGAGGTTGCATCGAGTGGCACTAGGTGATCGTGTTGTAAGCCGGTGGTGCTTGTTACTCTTGGAGGTTGCCACCTCCTAGACGGCTTGGTGGCTTGTGGCTCCGTCGAAGCTCGCAAGAAGATTGTGCGAGGCTCCGGAGAAGCTTTGTGAGGGGGATTGTGCTCACCCCGCGGGGATCGCGAAGAGCAACTCTAGTTGAGTGTGTCATTGAGCTACCACACTTGATGGTGGGTTCTTGCGGCGCTCTTTGGGAGAGCTCGGTTGTGGATACCGATTAACCGCTGAACCACGAAGTGTTGGTCGACACAACGGGGACGTAGCTTGGTGGCAACCAAGTGAACCTCGGGAGAAAATCACCGTGTCAACATTGTCTACTCTTCTCGGTGGTTTGCCTTCGTGCAACACAAGATTGTATTTACTCTCATATATATCTTGCTTGTGTAGTTGCTCTTGTTTCTAGTTGTGCTTGTGTAGCTAGCTAGATATCTTCTTGCTTGTGTAGCTAGAAGTATCCCCTTTGCGTGGCTAATTTGGTTCGTGTAACCTTGTTAGTCGCATTGCTTAGTTTGTGTAGCTAAGTAATTTACGCTCTCTAATTTGGCGTTAGTTGCCTTGTTTTTGAGCATTGCTAGTGAGCTTAGGAGCTTTGTGCTTTTACTTCACTAGTTGTGTAGGAGCTCCCTCGGTTGGCAAAGTAGTAGTGCATAAGTTTGTGTGACCTTGCTCTAGAATTGATTAGGTGAGCTCTTACTAAGCTTAGCACCTTAGTTGCTTAATTAGGATCTTTGCAAGGTGCTAGAGAATTTAGATAGATGGGTGTAGTCTTGTCTAGACCGATAAGTTTAATTTCGCATTTGTTTCGGTTAGCCGGTGCGATTAAAGTTTTAGAAAGGACTATTCACTCTCCCCTCTACTCCGCCATCTCGACCCTTCGAAGAGCTGCTGCTCAATTCTTGCTTAAAATCCAAAGGGTTACATGAACCCTATATTTATAGTCCCGACTTGACTCCCAAGCAAAATAAAGTAAAAATAGGAAAATGAAGGTCATTGTCGATTGAAGCTACTGAACTGGCACTAACCCCGATACTATCAATGTATAGAAGAGGCTAGACCCGACATTGACCCCAATGCTATCAATGTATAGTAGAGGCTAGACCTGACAAGTGATTCTAATGATATCAGTACCGGGTCAAGCCTTGACCTGACAGTAATATCTTCATATCACTATCGGGTATGAGAACCTATAGTGATTGATGAACCCCATCACCTACCGTCGATCACCTTCTACTGGATCCAGTTACGGTAGTGATCATACCCATTCTAGACACGACATTGATGTGCGGACCTGCGGTAGTGATAGATAGAGGCAAAGGTAGGACCACAATGGCTAATCCGTTAATCAGGACGAAAGTTTCAGCTGGCGTTCAGCTTGAAACAAATTAAAGTTAAGTTGCTGGATTTTGTGACATGAAGACTACTACGTTCCTAAATGAATGGAGGATATCATAGCAAATACTGGGAAATGCAGCAAATATGTTTGGAGGGCTGTGGAACAGAAAAGATCTTTTTGAGTTGTCTCGTCAAGAATTGCTTGATCTAAATTTGGATGTGTGTGAGGTTGGGATCTGATATATTTGTCACGGAAGATCTTATGAAAAGCAGTCACTTCTAGAACTACCCCCCCCCCCCCCCCCCCCCCCCCCCCCTACACGTCGTCTTTGGCAACACCTACAAAAAGGACGACGGTGATTGAGTGGTCTCGATTTCACACGGTCGGCAGCCGACAGCTCGATCGCAGTCGCGTAGTAGCTAATAAACTGTCTTGTAAGAATATTTATTTGCTCATTGGTGGAAGTCCTCGTATATAATTATAATACTGTTATGAAAGACATGTATTTAATTTCCTGACGACACATACACCCGTGAGTCGACAAATACAGACACCCTAATGACTATGAATCGGTAGACTAAACCGCTAGGTACACGCGTGAGTCGAACTGCAAGCAGGATGGAAAGATGAAATCGGAGCGGAGAGAGGTGGCTTGGTGTAGTCCACGGAAGAAGAATTAGCACGTTGCTTGTATGGGAGAGAGGTGGTCTGGACCGGAAAATAAGGGTGTGTTTGGTCCGTGGAGGTATCATGAGTTCATCTTATGAATTTTAGTGAAACCAACTTATTCCTTATGCATATACTAATTATTTGCTTGTGAGGAATGAGGTGCTGAAGAATCAACTCATTTCATTCCATAGACCAAATAAAAAAGTGAGGAGTGAGAGGATGGATGGACCACCCATAAAGGGGCGACGCATCTGCACGAGGTGTGGCGGTGGAAAGCTCGATCGATCGCCATCAGAGGAGTGCTCGCTGAGTCGCTGCTCGGCCGGGAGGAAGAAAAGTTGAGTCGCATCGCCGGAAGGAAGGGGACGCATGCGTGCCTCTGCCTACTAGGAGTAGATCACACTAGATCATATATATCACATCTAGCACACAGCTATGTGATAGGCTAGCTGCTGACTCGAATATAACTTTCTCTGTTTCTCACCACAATTATAGAAACAACAGATGTTCGTTCTCAGGTGGCACCCGTGCCGACAGTGTAGCGGCCGTGCCGCCGCTGAAGCTACAGATGAATGTAAAATAGGCTGCTTTAAGTCGACAATGCATGGATCAACCTCGTCACTCAACTGTTCAACCTTCACTTTGCTGTTCCCTGTGGGTCTCGAATACGACGTCATCGTCCTTGCCACCGGTGCAAATATATATGTGAAGCAAGCAAATGGACGTCCTATCTTATCTATAGCCTCCAGTCGTACTTTAAAGGAGGCCGACTTTACATATATTTATTATTTATAGAGAGAGATTCCAAGGTGCATTCGTGGACCACGTATCAAGATTTTGTATACTGGAAATTCCATGCGCCAGGCCCATCCATGGCTAGGGAATGCATGGGACAGCCTTTTCTGCACCCATATTGGTATGTTACTAGCAGCTAGTAGCTACTTTGTTCAACCTATCAAAAGGATATATGCCCCTTATTTTGGACACGAGAGCCCCCAGCCCGGGAATAACCTTCTTTTGCTGACAGCGAAATAAACAATGCACTGCTTTTAGTTTTATATTGTATATCAAAAGGGCATTGAACAAAGTTTCTAGTTCTCACTGTATTGTATGCACATATAGCAATAGTAACAGTTTCACTGACCGAGTACTTACTTAGCAGTGAAGATCAGTCGATCTACATAGTGCAAGGGGTTTTTAGTAATTTCCCAGCTCAAGACGAGTATCCAGAGAATTTAATGAAACTAATTCGAGGTGTATGCATGTGCATTTTCTGTAAACTTAGTCAAGAGATAGAAAATTTTAACTTATAACAAGGCTAAAGTAATATATAACTTGGAATTGAAGGCCGAGTACAAAGTAATTAATCAAGTATATTACGACAACAACACGGGCTTATGTCGACCTAACAAAGCTGAAAGCACCACTCCAATAACCATTGTATCAAAAAAAGAACTAATTATTGTATGCTTGGACTGTAGTAAAAATTTCATACTGATTGGATCATGTATAATTTAGTTATAGATTTATTTATATTTAACAAGCATAAACTTAAACATAAACTAAATAAATCTATAACTAAGTTATATATGATTCAATTAGTATGAAATTTTTACTATAGTTCAAGCATATAATAATAACTCCATCATAAAAATTTCACCACAGT
The DNA here is from genome assembly GCA_038087645.1 of Saccharum hybrid cultivar R570. NCBI lineage: Eukaryota > Viridiplantae > Streptophyta > Magnoliopsida > Poales > Poaceae > Saccharum > Saccharum hybrid cultivar. The sequence goes on along the minus strand of JAQSUU010000005.1, from coordinate 6,853,442 downwards.
TGGACCATAGAAGCTGTAGCTATGAATTATTCCAATTAATTACAGACAAAATTTGATTTTCTAACTAATTTAAAGCTACAAAAAAAATTTGTACTAAAACATACTATATTATATGTTCATTGTGTAGATCTACTCATGTGGAGTCTAACAAAAATAGATTTTTTATTTTATTATTTTTCTGTGATTTTCTATGATTTTTTTAAAGATTCAACGGAAATAAATAGAAAAAGAAAAAGTCAAAACCGTCGTTACTGTAGCAAAACCATGGTTACTGTGGCAAAACCGCCGTCCAAAACCGCTCCAAGGTGTAATTTGAACGGTTTTGAACAGTTCAAGGTGTAAAACAGACGGTTTTATAGTTGGGGGTGTAGGTTAGACAGTTCAGGGGTTAAGTAGACTTTTTCCATTTTGCAATCCTTAACTCTAAAATCATTCACTTTATTTATAGGCTTCAACCATCATAGTCATTCATTTCTCAAACTTTTGTTGGTCTCCTGAGTGGCCCAAGTATGGTATTTGATATATGCTGACACGTTATTATCTGAAAACATATACTGAAAGAGTTTGTTTCGAGAGAAACAAATACACAAGGGAAGGCACGATGACAACACTTACAGCCAAAAAAAAAACCCCTCAGATAATAGTTACTTCAGCGTGTCTGCAAGGAATAGAAAAAAGGGTTGATGCACATGCATGCATATAAGCCAGTAAACTGGATACACCCCAACAGAAGAAAACCATCTAAATATACTCTATGTGGTTATACCAAGATCTCCACTTCTTCAGTATGTATTTCAACAAAGCGCTGCAAAAGTAATGCAATTTCTACACTAGGTATTTCAACAACGTATTGTGAAAGTAATGCAATATGAGACATTGAGACAGTTGATCATTGTTATAATACATCTTCATTCTTCAGCAGCTGCAATTGTGGATTCTTCACCAAATGCTACTCTACTATACTGTTACCTGCCTATTGTTCCCAAAGTTAGATACTGACCAGGTTTGGATGTGCCGCCTCTAAATGCCTGCAAGCAAAACTACATCAGAGTCAAACAAATGGAGGAATAAAAACGATCGCATTCATTCATTTGCGAGTTGAGGAAAACATCTTACAAAAGTTAATTTATGTTAGTTTGTAGAAAAACCACATTGCATTGTAAAGTTTCAATGCCGCAGATAACTCTTGTCAACAAAACTACAAGAGCACAGTTTTGGGATGATGTTGGTAAGGTACAGGATAATAACAAAGAGCAATTTATTGCTCTCCATTATATTTAAGAAAGAAGTCGATCATGCCACATGATTCTAAATTTGTATATTCGTGTTTCAAACGCTTGCCTCACTGTAAAACGAGTGATAGCTATTTCTGACTTGCAGCCTCGTCTTTAGTCCTTGCCTGAAGTTGTAAGATGAATAGGTAAGAAGTAGACACAGAACACACTAGTTGAGCAGAGTTAAATAATGTATTTCTACGATGTAATATGGAATTAACATACCTCAGCAGTAGTATCTCTTCGGACCTTCCTAGTTGGGTTTCTCATTGTGACAAATTCCTCAGCAGTTGTAGGGTGAACACCAATAGTGGAATCAAAATTTTGCTTTGTCAACCCAGCCTTCACAGCAATTGCAATACCCTGTATAATAATGTACATCCATAATGAATTAACTAAAGAATGGATATGAAGATATAAATCAATAGAAAATCAACACACGCACAAACCTGAATAATCTCAGGTGCATCTTCACCACACATGTGCACTCCAAGGACTTTGTTTGTTTTGGCACACACAATAACCTTCATAAACACACGATCAGGTAGACCAGAAAGAGTTGCCCTGAGAGGTCTGAAATTTGATATGTAGATGTCAATATCACCATATGTTTCAGTAGCCTGCAAGTGTAATGTTTTACTTGATTAATCATAGACTGACAAAAAGAAGTTATAAATTTCAAAATGAATACAATTGTGAATTATATTACCTCATCTTCAGTAAGGCCAACATGCCCAATTGGCGGTTGAGAAAACACAGCAGATGGCACGGAACTATCAAAAAGCACAGAGTACAAATGTATTCCAAAATTTATAGCCAAAAGTAGTTTACATGACTGACTTTCAGTAAAAGGTTGGGGCATATGGGTTTTCATGAACTAACATGAAGTACATCATATACAAACGTACCTGTAATCTGCTCTGGTAGGTTCATTGCCAAAAATGGTCCTTGCTATTGCCCCAGCTTCCATTAATGCAACTGGCGTCAGGTTCAATCTATTGGTGACATCCCCTACAGCCCAGATTGAGTTAATTGAAGTCCGAGAATACTCATCAACCTAGAATGACAGATTTATTCCATGAGTTCCCAATGCCATTTAATGATGATCAACAGTCAGGAAAGTTTTTAAGTCCAAGTAAATGCACAAAATTTGATCTCATTATATTACATACATACCACAATAGCACCATGCTCATCCATTTTGACCCCGACATCTTCCAGACCCAAATTCTAAAAACATACGCTTTGTATCAAGATGCATGCAAAGAGAATACTACACATATGTCATAAAACATATAGAAATGACGTGGTAAAATGTAACCTTTGTGTTTGGCTTTCGACCTGTTGCAAACATGACATGTGAGAACCCACTGACAGTTTCTTTGTTTGTCTTCAGAGACAGCAAACCATCATCTGACTTAGTTACTGCTTCAGGGCTTTGTTCTATATGAAATTTGACACCCCTCAAAGACATCTGTTCTGCAACAAAATCCCTGACCTAAACAAAGCAGTTAGGATATAACTCAAGGCATAGATCTTCAACTCAGATTAGCACCTTCAATTTTGATATCCAAGTATTTTATTTTATGATACTTTCTCACCTCCTCATCAAAGCCTCTCAGCACTTTCTTTTGGCGGATGAAAACATGAACATCACTCTTCAAGCCATTGAAAATACCAGCAAATTCCAAAGCAATATATCCACCTCCCACTATTGCAATCTTCTCAGGTCTGGAAGGCAAATCCAATGCTGCATCAGAATCAATGGCATGCTCTATCCCTGGGATGTTTGGTTTGGACGGTCGACCGCCAACAGCTACAAGTATGTTTTTGGCAGTGTAAAGCTTGCCATCCACGCTGACAGTATGTGGGTCAACAATCTGCATAATTTAAACAGATTATGTATCAATTGCTGTCATTATTGCATGAATCCCTCAACAGAAGTTATTCGTAGAAAGTTAATCTCCATTAAAACATTACCCAACCTTTCCATGACCTTCAATTACAGTAACCCCCGAATTCTTCAGTGTATTTGTCTGAATTCCCACAAGGCGCTGCAACTCCAAATTTTTGTTGGTTATCAGAGTTTTCCAATCATGCTTTGGATCAGTCTCATACACCCACCCAAAGCCACGGCTCTCTTCAAACTCACGAGAGTATTTGGATGCGTACACCAACAGTTTCTTCGGAACACAGCCACGAAGCACACATCTGAAATACAAATAAACAAACATCTTATATGAAAAGTTTCGACACCAAAATGAGTTAAGAAGAGTTCAAGGAAAGACCGATCAATTAAACATAGTTATTATGAACATTATTTGTATTGTAGCTACTAGGAGTCTGTCTTCAAGTTGGAGGGAGATGAAACAGCATACTGCATACCCAGTTAAAAAGAAAATCGATCAATAGGATGCTAATAGCAGCAAAATGTCATGCTAACTCAGTACATCATGGCAGTAATCAACAGTCAGTAGTAGTTTGCAAAATGTATGCTCTTTGTCACTTCTGCACCTGCCATTGTCGATTGATGTATGGCAAATTTTGTCTCCAGCTGAGCTCGTACACATTCTACAGTTTCCCTTTTTTTTTTCCTTCATAGCATATAGCTATAGTATCTCTGAATGCAACGATACTAAGTATGATGTTAATGGCTTCCAAAAACATGTGCTCTAAGTGGTGAATGTACTCATCAGTTTCACATTCATATAGTGGTCACCTGATCATTGATCAGGATGCGCATAGGGACGAGATTGTGCTTAAAGGCCATGCCTCGTCTCCACTGATACTAAATTAACGATCGCAAAGCAAATGATCATTCATGGAGCTAAGTGAGTTGAGCACGAACGCATAAGGCGAACCAAACATTCGCCGTGAAAACAAATGATCTGTACTGATTACAGGGTGGGAGAGGGGCGTCTGCTTACGTGCCACCGACGCCGCCGAGGGCGTCGGACGCGACGGTGGCGAAGGGCATCTCGCAGACGGCAGCGCGGGCGCCGTAGAGGGCGGAGGCAACGCGCGACGCCCGCATGCCCCCGCTCCCCGCGCCGATGGTGAAGAGGTCGTAGTCGTACTCCCTCTCTGCCGCGCGCGGTGCGGCGCCGTTGTTCCCTCCAGCGGCCGCGGAAGCGGAGGCGGAGGCGGAGAAGGAAAGCGCGCGCCGGAGGTGGGCGCCCTGGGACGAAGCGGAGGCGGCGAGGGGGAGGGGGTGGAGACCGCGGCCGCGGCCGCGGCGGGAGGAGGCGTGGAGGAGGAGGAGCGGTTGGCGCGAGGACACGGCGCGGGCTAGGTTCCGGACCGCCACCTTGGCGGAGGCGGGTGGGAGCGTCGCTGCCGCCATGGGTAAACGGGTGATGCTTCGTCGGTCTTCCCCTCACGGCGGCGTGCGGGCAGGCGAAATCAAACCGAAACGCCTCTCGGCCCGCCTTTTGCAGCTTGCGCTTGGAGGCGCGCCGCCTAGGGCCCAGTGGAAGGCGGCGACGCTTTGCTTCGGTGAGGCGTGAGGTGGCATCCAGCCGCTGCCGTAATTGTTCTAGAATTGCGCGTTCTTCTGTTGAGAGACGAAGTTTCCCGTTTCAAAAAAGAAAAAGTCTACTTCACCTCAACTATGGGTTGTCTATTTTTTCCGAAACGGTCTAATCTACCCATAAACTTTGCAAAACGGCCAAATCACCCTTCGAGCGGTTTTGAACGGCGGTTGCTACAGTAACATCTGTTGCTACAGTAGCTGCAGTTTTGTAAATTTTGCTCTATTTTTTCTGTAATTAATTTGAATAATTCATACACCAAAAACTTTGTACTAAAGCATACTATATTATATGTTCACTATACAGATCTACTCATGTGAAGTCCAATAAAATTGGATTTTTCATTTTATGATTTTTCTGTGATTTATTATGATTTTTCAAAGATTCAGACGAAATAAATAAAAAAAAGACAAAACTGTTGTTACTGTAGCAAAGCCACCATCCAAAACCGCTCGAGGGGGTGATTTGGCTGGTTTTGCAAAGTTCAAGGGGTAGATCATACTGTTTCATAGTTTGGGGGTAAAATAGACCATCCCCTATAGTTAAAGGGGTGAAGTAGACTTTTTCCTTCGACAAAGCGGTGACCGTTGAGGCACTGAACCAGGAACTTTGTACATGGAAAGGCCGGAAGAACGACAAGATGGGCCGAGCTGGGATAATAATGTCAACTAATCTCAACACCCTATGGGTCCATGAACTCCTCATAATACCATTTTGGCCCGCATAATTTTCGTCACGGAATGTTAGAACCGTTGAGGACTTGAGGCAGGGTCAGTCCGTTTAGATGGACTAGTGCTAATTGTTTGTTGTGGCTAAAAATTAGCCAACTAGCAATTCGCTCTTGCCTGTTTGGATCCTAGTTAAAAGGTAGCTCCTAGACAAAAAAAAACCCTCACTCCTACCTTTCCTCTCTCACCCGGGTCCACTCATCTCTCTTCTCACACCATGCCATAGACACAAATCTTATCTTCTTCCCCCAACAGGTCATCGGAGGCGGCAATGGACGTAGGGTCATGGCAGGGTCGAAGGTGGCTGAGGAAGCGGGGCCACAGCCGGGGTGGAGACGACCAAGGACGCGGCAAGGTTGGAGTCGAGGCAACCAAGGACACACACAATCGATGGCCGACATGGCCACATCAGCGATTAGCGCGGCCAGATCGACGGACTAGGAGGCTGGATCGATGGTTGAGGCGGCCAGATGGACGATCGGCACGACCACGGGCATGGCGGAGACACACTTATAAATAAATAAAATTAATTTAATATTATACACAAACTATGCAAGATCTCGTGGCCAGCGAAGCCAACAAGATGGTCGACTTTGTGTAGACACAGTTGTGTTGGTCCTACTCGGTACTCACCGTATTTATCACGAGTCTATATTTTGAGGAACAGGTTGTCTTTCCCCTAATATTCGCTAGTCATGGCACACTTCGACGAGCTACTATCGTCTCCTCAAGTAGTTCCACCTAAAAGGAACACTTCTCTTCTCTACGGCAACCGGGTTCTCTCAGACGCATATCTTCGGCTATAACGAGAACAAAAACACATGTAGATGTTTCTCCTATAAAGTCCCTATCACAGAGACTCATCTCATGAGACCTGACCAAAGAACAACATGGATTTTCAACGACAAACTACTCCGTTAAAACAAATAGGCTTATATGTGGCTTTCCCTTTTCGGGAGGCCCTGAACACACGAACTACAAGAGCAGACTTACCTTACTGTAGGCAAGGCACTACTCCTGCTCGGGACTACAGAGATTACAAGTTGGAATGGGAAACAAGGACTACAACACTTGCGTTGCTATCCTAGACTCTTGCTTCCTCCTCCCTTGCTGCTCCTTCATTGATGTCGCCTTTTATACCAGTGTCGAGGGGTTTATCGTTGTACACCTAGACAACAGCTATCGCGCTCCGAGGCACCACCGCTTGGCAAGGCTCGCATGTGCTCCAGGCGTCATCTTCTGCTGCTGCGCGCACCGCGCGTACTTAGCGTTCTGCTAATCGCGTGTGATTAGATGACGGCCACACTTTTGGATTCCTGGGATCAAATGCTGACCCCGCTACGGGATTCTCCTATGCTTTCCTTGTTTCCTGTGTTCGAGGAACGCCTTTCCCCGTGTCTTGCAATCTAGGTCCTTGTGTACTGTATTCGCCTTTTCTCGTGGCCGCGGAGCTCCAGCAAAACCCTAGCTCACCACGGTGTGGCAGCGGGGGCGACGGTCGCCGGAGAGGGAGAAGGCACCAGCGAGGAGGAAGAAGGGGGAAGCGGGCAGCGGGAGGAAGGAGATGGCCATGCGACGCGGCTAACGCACGCATGGCCGTGCATTGGCCACATCCTTAAGAAAACCATGATACAAAAAAATTGTAGTTTTAGAGACCATAGACATATAAAACCATGATTTAGGAGGAAAAAAGGGTTTAGGCCCTGTCTAGATTAAAAGTTATAAAGTAATTGCCGATAAATAATGTGGTTTTATAAAATACTTTAGTTTTCAAAGTTTGTGAGGTGTTCTGATGTAACAAACCTCTAGTTTTTAAAGTGTGTTGCTAAAAGCACAGCCTTTTTTAGAGTTTTATAAAAACTCCACCTTGAACCTCTTTTTCTATATGGTTTACAGATTCTTTTACTTATATATGAAACCACGGTTATTTAATACCATAGTTTTCTTAAGCTATCATATCCAAACAGACTCACTAGTGTGGAGTTTTGGATCTCCAAATTAAAAGATTACAGTTTTAGCAATATTATTAAACTATGACCCTAAATCCTAAATTCAAACACTTTATGGCGCTCTAAAATCAACGTATTTTACAAAACCATGATATTTTATAAAAATCTAAAGATATATTTTTGCATCACAGTTAGGTAAGATTGATTTTTGTGCACTTAGAGCTGGTAGATAGTTTTTACCTAGTTTTGTGATATGGCAGAGGCAAGTCGCACAAAGTTATTCTTGGTTTCCGCTTATCTTCGAACCAAACACATCTAAAAGTGAAATCGTCCTAAACCTCAAGAAGCAAACACTACCTATAATATACCAATGCTTGGATAATCTCCTATTACCGAAGTATGTGCAGGCGACATAACTTAATTTCCACCTCTGAAGTAGATATGCCAGGACTCCATGCTGAGCACCATCACAGTATCCAGTTATATCTGGAGCCAGACATGTCAACACGCACAGCCTAATGTATGCCCTGCGTGCTGGTTTCTACGTGCTGATTCAGTAATTGCGTAATGTTAGTATTCCCTATTAGTAATCGGCACGTAGAAAACATCAGGCAGGGCACACATTGTCCTCACTCCCTCGCAACATACTACACAGGCTAGCGGCTAATCAGATAGGCAAGACCTTTGCAGTGGACGACACGCAGAAGAGAGGCACAGAAAGCTGCCAGCCTTGTCATCTTTGCCATCCTTGCCAGCAGTGCAGCAACAACCTAAAAGCAAGAGAATCATAGTAGCCTGTAATAAAATAGGTTAATCCTACCTACCTAGCTTAGCTGCGCAGATCATGCAAAAAGCCGGGATTGGGTAAAGCCACTTTATCAGGTAATAACTCAGTTTACAAACTTGACGAAAACTACCGAAAGAAGCTACCGCCCTAGATGTCAAGCACACTTGTAAACATGCCACATCGCCAAAAGGATAACCAGGCGGCACGAGGCACCACATGGGGATCAGATGAGCAACAGCAGTTAGCACTTTGGGTACAGCTCACTTTTCCATAGCACAACCTTGCAACCAGACCATTACAAACATGAAGCAACCACGCCATTGCAAACATGAAACTTGATAAACAAAAACGAAAGCATGAGTAAAAGAAAGGAGTTGCGGCAGAATGAATAGCTAGGTATCATCTTGCGCTCTTCCAGAGTTCCAGGAAGAGCCGATGAGTTCATCCGAAATTGGCAGGAGCAGTCGATGGGCACGTGCAGACTATGACCCCCAACTTACAAGGGGTCGCCGCGCTGGGCCTGCATTGGTCAGCCTAGGCAGGTCCTGATGGCTAGGTCTGGGAGGCAAGCAGCAGCAGTGTATACAATGATCCACATCCCAGCTGCGAGGTATCCTTCAATCTGCAGCCTGCCTGGCCTTTTCATGTTATCAGCAAGCATGGTTCTGTCCACCAGCGGCAATGCCTCCCCCTGCAAGAACCAAAGGCAGCAATGTCACAACTCTGCAAAGCAATGGCAGCAGATGCTAGCACCAAATAGAAACCATTTGTGATACTCAAATGTGCATAACTGAGGCTGTGTACGCTAAACAAAGGGGAACAGGCATCCACATCTTGAACAAAGTGGTTCAGTATCATCTATGATCTATTTGGATAAACAAGTTAGGACCAGCAGTAGCCACTGATTCAGATGCAAGGATAAACAACAAAAACTATCTATCCTCGCTAACACATCCAAGATCGATTCAGGTGAAGGTCAGGACCACAGTGCCACTGATTCAGATGCAAGGATAAACAAACTAGTGCAGAGATCTGCAGACCTCTCCTGCTGGCAGAAAGGAACGGTAAAAAAGGTACCACGTTAGGTTAGGCTGGAACAGGAGAGCCGATAAGAAAATCTATTGTATTGCAAAGCAGATAGCCCAGGGCACTTAAAGCCTAAAGGACTAGAAACATTTGCAAGTGCCAGCCAGTATACTGGTACAAGAACATCTCTGTCTACTTAGCGACACTCGACAAGGTCTATATAATAGCATCAACTTCAGCCCAAGTATAGAATAGAGAGAGCAGCACGCCATAACAAGGTCCTTTGGGAACCCATGTAGTGACCTCATGTATCATGTAAGACCAAGTGAACCAGGTTAGCACATTACATGCATTATAAGATTGTTCGCATTCACTTCCTGCATCATCTATTCATCTTGCAACATGAACAATATATATGTAGTTGGTTACACCATCACATATTTTCTGGGTATTTTTTAAATTTATTTTTCTAATACTAAATATAGCCAATAGAGTGGATCTCCAATAGGCAACACTGAAAAACCACTTCATCACATGCTAAACATAATATAATGCCTATATGATGATACACCAAGAAGACCGAATACATGAATAAGAGTATATACATGATAATGCATTAACAGCATAACTACAGATACAACCTGCACGAAATCAATCACAATAGTAAATCATGAAAAGTCAGCACATTAGCTTCTGTGCTCCTTAGCAGATTTGACTTTTGAGGGAAATGCTATATCATGGAACATGTCAATCCCATATCACTTTTGGGCTTTTGGGCTGCCAGCATTCTTAAAAGATCCAGGAGCTTCGAGGTGCTGAGACTAAGACTATCAAATGGCATTCGATTTCTACATTTACTTACATTATTTACCATTTGTTCATACAAATAAATACAACATTTCATATGTGCACTAAACTTAGAGTAAATCTATTTTTGATTGTTCTGATTGGTTCAATATTATACTATTACATTGGTAAATGTGAAATGCAGACGAACTTAAAAAGCCAAGATTTTGATGGCACAAATATAAAAAATGACGATTATTCTGAAGATCTTATGTCCATTGAAATATTTGCCAGAACTAGATGTGCAGAAAGTATTTGACAATGCAGGAAAGATGTACTTGGAATGAGGCATGTAAACTCCCATCTTACACAATTACATAAATTGCTAGGTCTACCATGAAATAGCCAACGAAAGTTGCAAGCAGCAGGCACTCATGTTCATGGTTCATAAAGAAGTACCCTTTACTGTACCTCCTTAGGTTAATTTCTTAATGCCATTCTTTCCAACAACATAAACTTCAGCCATGTGTGATATAACATACAGGTCTATAAACTTCAGTCATGTGTGATATAACATACAGGTCTATCACTACTACAGAAACAGTCAACAGTGCCGGCCACATCACTGCCGAAATTAGGACAACCGGCAGTGATGACCCTTCACTACCGGTTCTAGGCTCTGACCACCAGAAAATAATTGGGGGGTGCGAGAACCGGCAGTGATGACAACTATCACTGCCGGTTTGTGCCTCCCGCCGGCAGTGATGACAACTCCACTTATCAGTGCCGGTTCAATTCAAGAACCGACAGTGATTTGATTCTATCACTGTCGGTTCTAAGATAGAACCGACAGTGATGATCCTGACAGCACAAAAAGGTTGTAGCCGTCATCTTCTTCCTCCACTCTTTTATCCCGAGAACAGAGGCGCGCGTTTGGGCCACTCCCTCCAATGTTGCGGTCGCCCAAATCCGTGAAGCTACCACTTGGATTTGGAAGAATGGCTTGATCTTTTTGCTTTAAGGTTAGTAACCAGCCTCCATTCCTTCGATTTTGTTGCTTAATTAGCTTTGTTTTGATGGCTATAATGCTTGATTCTCATTCTTATTTCTCCATTCTTCTACAGAGCACTTTTCTAATTCATGGCTATAATGCATTGTTAGTATGTGATGTTATAATTGGTTCTTAGGAGTAGAGTAGATTCTTTTACAATGTTGATGAGCAAATTAACCCATGTGTCACCAAACAATGCATTGTTTGAGCAGTAGTGGCGGATCTATAGGGGGGCTGGATGGGCTCCAGCCCCCCTAATGACTTGATTTACTACTAGAAACACTGTAGCAAAAATCTCAAATCACCATTAAATCTTCATGCAAATCAACATCTCTATTGTTTTTAGCCCCCCCTTGATTATCATCCTGCATCGGCCACTGGTTTGGAGCTACATTGTTGTTCATGATCATGTCTCCAATTTTAGTAATTTTTTAAATTAATGTCTCTATTTTTATGTGGCATGGAGTAGAATAATTGTTCTACAATATTGTGCAATAATTATTTTTTATGGGGCTGTGATTTTTAATTTATATGGGCATTGTTTGGAGCTACATTGTTATTCATGATCATGTCTCCAAATTTAGTCTTTTTTTAAATTAGTGTCTCCATTTTTATGTTGCATGGAGTAGAATAATTGTTCTTCAATATTGTGCAATAATTGTTTCTTATTAAAACTTTCCTATGTTTCCTCTGCCCGGCCCATTTTACCTGTGCAGACATGGATCGAGGGTGGATGTACGATCTGTCATGTACAGACCAACGGTACTTGACGGGCATCGACGATTTCATCAAGCTCGCTAGAGCCAATGCTGGGGACTCACAGCCTGTATTCTGTCCATGCAAAGATTGCAAGAATACGAGAAAATGGGGCGACGTGGAGCATATACGATTGCACTTGATTACCAGGGGGTTCATGAGAGACTACACGATTTGGACTTTGCATGGGGAGGTTGGTCAAAATGTTGCACAAGAAAACAAAGATGATGTGCCCATGCCTAGCGTATCCCTAAACACATTTCTGTCTATTGATGATGACCAATGCTACACAGTACCTGTGCCTACCAACGATAATGTGTTTAGGAATACATTAGTTGACGACACAGAGGAAAATGATGGCATTTCACAGTTTCTACATGATGTGCATGGCGGATTCCTTAGTGCTACACAGTTGAAAAAACTGGAGATCATGAGAAAGGATGCAAAAAACACCATTGTATCCGACCTGCCCAATAAGCAAACTGGAAGCCAACATCATGCTATTAGAGTTCAAATCAACGAATGGATTGAGTGATAAAGGCTTCGATAGCTTGTTAGGTATACTACATAAACTGCTCCCGAAGGGTAGCGAGTTACCAGAAAAGACTTACCTGGCCAAGCAAATGATTTGCCCAATCGGCCTCGAGGTTGAGAAAATACACGCGTGTTCCAACGATTGCATATTGTACCGTGGAGAAAAATACAAAGACTTGGATGCGTGTCCCAAGTGTAAAGCTCCCCGATACAAGCAAGGGCCGTCAAATCAGGGAAGCAAGACCAGAGGAGGGCCCATAAAGGTCGTATGGTATTTTCCTATAGCTCCATGAGTGCATAGGTTGTTTGCAAATGCAAAGTCAGCCAAACTGTTGCGTTGGCATGGCGAAGAGCGTAAGAAAGATACAATGTTGAGGCACCCCGCCGACGGGTCGGACTGGAGGACTATCAACACTATGTTCTATAAGAACATCGGTGGAGAGGTAAGGCATCTTTGGATAGGTTTGAGCACAGATGGGATGAATCCGTTTGACCAGGTTAGAAGCAATCATAGCACTTGGCCAGTGACGCTATGTATATACAACCTTCCACCCTGGCTTTGTGTGAAACGGTCATACATCCAGATGCCACTACTAATCCAAGGACCAAAACAACCTGGTAATGATATCGATGTGCTTCTACAACCAGTGATCGATGAACTACTACAGATGTGGGAGACGGGTGTGAAGGATGTTTGGGATGAGTACAAAAAAGAACATGTCACGATAAAGGTTATACTTATCGCTACAATCACTGACCTGCCAGGGCGAGGTTGCTTGTCTGGAGAGAAGACAAAAGGATACACTGTGTAACAGAACCGACCAAATTATAAGAGCACAAGTACGAAAACAAGCACCGAAGCGCTCAAATTTTCAAACTTGAGCCCATATAATCCCGGTAGTCAATCGAAATCACGAAGGATTTCAAACCAAACTGCTTACAACCAGGATCGCATCATTCAACATACACATCGTACGTTACATTTCACGAGTAGTTCCGAAATAAGTTTACACCACGGAGTAGCAATTATTACAAACCAAGTTTTGAAAGTAGCGGAAGCATAACACACACAGTAGTTACTTAATTACTGCCAGTTTGGATGATCGACATCCCGCAAAAGCATGAGGAAAGTACATAAAGACGATCACGCCCTTGTGACCTAGTCATCATCACCCGCAGGGTGGAGACACGTCTTGCAGAATCCCTGATAAAGCATGTCATCTGCAACAGGAGGGAATAAACCCTGAGTACTGGAATGTACTCAGCTAGACTTACCCGTCAAAAACCAGAAATAAAATGACACCAAGGATTATGCAAGGCTTACACAAGAGGCTAGCTGACACCACATTTTACATAAAGGCATAAGTAGTTGAACCTCTTATAACCTGTACTAGCAGTTATTTTTAGCATTTACCTGTCATCTATCTTAGCACCTGTACTAAACATGCACTTGATTATCATCAAACAATTATTCATATTATTTCCATAGCAGGTATAAAATTGTGGCAACAATGTATCATTCACTTAACCATCTGTTCAATTAATGAGATCTACGTTGCCGCTGCTCAAGTCAAGTGCTCACTAACCGGGAGCGACGGTGATTCGAATCGAATTCCTATCCAGCTGGAGGGGTATTTCTAACACTCACCGTGCAGACCCCTGCCAGGGTCGCACAGGCCACCTTTTCATATGATTCAGGAATCGCGGGTCCGAATGATGTCGCGACCCCAAGGGCGACACTCTGCCAGGTGATAGGGACTCTAACCCCCCTTGGTCTCACGCCAATGTCCCCAAGCACATCCTTTCTCTCCTCCAAGAAGCAACCTACCATTCGATTCCCGGCCTGAATCACATTACTCGGCTTCGCGGTCGGAACGACTTATCCGGCCAACTAAGTGTTAGACTGCGTTCAACATGACTCAAGGACGTACAGCGAATCGGTCCTTAAACGACTCAGACGGGCATGGCTCCACACCCAAGACGTGAAGTGTCTTGCGGCTGTACCATCGAACTCCCGCCCGGTCTCAAATTCATTTTAAAGCATGGTTCCAGCACGATAGCCATAAGCCACTCGCGACCCAATCCTATCTCTCGTGGATGACCGGAAATCACCCGACTTCTACCGTACTAAGCAGGGCTAAGCATTGACACGTGCCTACACCTATTATAGGATTAAGTGCAATATCTGGACAAGGACAGGTATAATGCAACAATGGTTTTCATACAACTCCTACTACTTAATGCAGTAAACAATTTAAAAGTACTCAAGATATTTTTATAAAACAGTGGGTTCAGCATGCACCGGGGCTTGCCTTTGAGAAACGTTGCGGGTCTGTGGTCCGGACACTCGGGTAGATCTTCTGACGGAGCTTCCCCGACGTTGGGTTCTTCTGCTGATTCCTCCGGTTGGCTCTGCACCTCCTCCGGTATTACTTGTTCGAATTCTAGGAGTGTCACTCCCTCCGGTACACCTATTGCATGAGTGCATAATAAATCCCATGAATGCATAATGAAAGATGCAATATGCTCGGAATGAAATGCATTACAACAATTTAACGCTCTATTCAAATCACTTCAAAAGAGTAGGTGCAAATTTCCTCTCCGGTAGAGAAGTACTCACCTAATCTACTTAACCTAAGATAAAGCTGCTCTTCCTCAGTTAATGCCCTAACACCTAACAATTACAAAAGGAGCATTTCTTAAGATACCACACCACAAAAAATCAGCAAAATACCACAGTAAGGCATTCTGGACAGCAACTACTTGTTTTTATCATAACTGGAGATTTCCAATTCCAAAAGATATGATCTAAGGCAATCTGGAAAGCCCAAGAAATGCACTACAATTCATTTTCAGACCTCAACTCCAAACTCCTAAGGTTTCCATGTCAATCTTCACAAGTTTCAGAATCTGTCCTCTCAAAACAGAGAGTAGCAGATTCTGAACTGCCACTTAAAACAATAGTAACTCTCAAACTACTAAGCCAAATGCTCCCAAATTTTGACACAAGCTAGTTTATCAAGTTTACTGTAACTTTGGTATTTACAAGTTTTCCAGCAACCAATTTTATCAAAGGCCAAACTTAGAATTACTACCAGCTATCCAGAAAACCTAAAATTACAAAGGTTAAATATTTGTTGATGTGACCAAAGTCCCCTTAAACCAAACTAATGTTACCAAAAGTTCACATGAGGTACAAAAACACCAGAAAGTAGGGTGTGACTACCTAGAACATTTATTTATACTCATTTCTTATTTTACTTAATTA
Source organism: Saccharum hybrid cultivar R570 (assembly GCA_038087645.1). Lineage (NCBI taxonomy): Eukaryota > Viridiplantae > Streptophyta > Magnoliopsida > Poales > Poaceae > Saccharum > Saccharum hybrid cultivar. The sequence goes on along the minus strand of JAQSUU010000005.1, from coordinate 6,837,753 downwards.
ATTAGGTGGAATTTTAAACCTATATGTAAACTGCTCCTAAAATTCTACAAAAATTACAGGGGGCTCTCTGATTCAAAACGAGACCACTGTAAAAATTTGAACAAATTTTATTAACATAAACTTCCTATACAAAATTCACAAGTCCAAAGGGCTGATTTTTGTATAATTAATAAATCACATTGAAAAGTATCAAACAACAGATTTCATATTTTTCTTAGACACTCTAGGGTACCAAGACATTCTCCAAAAAGTTACAAGAACATTGCACATGTAGAAAAATTACAAAAATTCCTGCAATTATTTCCTAGAATAAAATGATAGCCTTATAACTTGAAAATTACTTAAGCACTGATGCCCAAATTTTTACCAGAGCTAGGGCTAGCCTAGAGTAACCTACCCACCAAATTTCATGATTTATGGAACACTACAGCTCAAGTTATAATTTTAACAAGTTTGCATGCATTCCAAAACACATTTAAAGGATCTATTAAATTCTTACAGAATTTAAACATCTCATACCAGATTTATATTTTTCTAAAATACTACACATCATGTAGATCCTAACAAAATTTATCTTATGATTTTTGGATCAGTAAAACCCTAGATCTACATTTTTCCAACTTGTACAAAAATCTGTGACAAAATAATAAAAACGAAATTCATCTCGGACGAACTGGGCCGGCCCGGAAAACTCGGCCCACAACTTCGCGCGCGGCCCGCTCGGCCTCCTGCCCGCGCGCGGCACTGACGGCGCGGGCCCGCAGGCCAGAGAGAGAGAGCGAGAGGAGAAGGACGGCAGCGGCTCCGGCGAGCTCCCGCTCGCCGACGGTGGCGCCTCCGGCTGCGGGAAAAACACCAGCGGCTTCCCCGCGACCCCCCGCATCAAACAAGCCTAGCTTTGCTGACCCTAACCTAACCTAGCTACAATGGCCATGGAGACCGCGGCTCTGCGGCGGCACCTGGTGGCGGTCCGGCGAGCTCCGGGGGCCAGAGACCCAAGTGAAGTGCGCTCCGGTTCCCTGAGGACATGGCGGACCTCACCAAGCCAAGAGATAGGACGGTGGTGGAGCGGGTGTCGCTGACCGCGTAAGCATCGCACCGGCGGCAATGGCGTGGCAGCGCACGTCGGTGTTCCGACGCGTTCCGGCTATCCCATCCGGTAGCGTCACGCCCTAGGCTGCTCTACCTACCCGGGAACCCAGAACACACGGTAGGGCGACAGGAGGATGGCTGTGCAAAGCTGGCCACGGTGAGCCGCCGCGCGGACAGTACGCCGGCGAGGACTTGCGGTGGCGGAACCCAAAATTCGCCCTCACCTCGGCACAATCCGGTCGAGCAACGGTGGACGGAGGTGGAGGGAATGCTGGCGGAGCAGTGGACGGAACTTGGAGGGTGGTGGTGAGACGGTGAGCTCGTGCTAGCCGGAGAAAAGCCGCGGCGGCAATGGCGTCTCCGAGTTCTGCCTCGGTGACTCCGGCCAGAGCGAGAGGGAGGAGGAAGGGAATGGCGCGTGCGAGGGAGGTGGAGGTGGCCGCTCGGGTTTCAATTTGCGCCAGAGCTCGCAACGTGGAGGGGGGTTGCAGCACCTGGTCGACACGCGGCGGCGTTCTCCTGCCCGGGCGCCACGACGCGCGGTGTCGAGCTCGTGACTGAAACCGGCTGAAGGGTCATCGATGGTCGACTGACAGGGGGATTTCAACGCTGATTAAGTTCCAATATAGCCTGAACCAGTCCAAGTTGACAATATCAAGTTTGTAGAGCTATGTTAGGGCAACAAGTTTGTTAATTAGTGTTTGGGCTATTTCGGCCTATATTTGAAACTATATGACCCCAAAGTAGTGCTCGGTGAAACTAAAACAGGTTTTCAGTTAATGACACCGACTGAAACCCTAACTTCATGACATCATATGAGTGAAAGCTGGTTTGGCCTGGTTTGCAAACTACAAGCTCCTAAAGTAGTCATCAGTAAAACTGTAGGGTCAGATTCCAGACTTAGAAAAATTCTAAGTCTTGGAGCTACTTCTCTAGCTGACTTGTGGGCCACTTTTGAGCATGTTAGGGTCAATTTCATGAGATGGTCATATTGAGACTTTTGTTCCCCATAAAATTCTTTACAACTTTGCTTAAGGGTGCCATTCCATGCAAGGTCTCTAAGTTAGACTTTTTAATTGGTCAAACTAGAGCCTCCTAGGGTCAAATGGTGGTCAAACCTTTCTTGGAGGGTATTTTTGAAATTTTGATCAACATGAACCTTGCTCCAAATGTTACCCTAAGTATAATTAAGGTGTTGTAGGTCATGATTGGCTACTTTACCTTTTTGTTACCCCAACTATCAAATACCCATGATATAAATCAAACAAACCCTAGAACCATCACATGAGTTGAATTACATAAAATAGTAACATGAATTATGCATGCTATGCTTATGCAAATGCAATGCAATTAAGGACTAAACACTTGAGGTGTTACAGCCCTCCCCCCTTATAAAAATCTCGTCCCGAGATTTGGAAAGCGTACCATTTTTCATAGAATTCCTTATAACCATCCCGCAAATAATCCTCCCGTTCCCACGTAGCATCACTTTCGCTACCCTGATTACTCCACATCACTTTGTACCACTTAACCACTTTACTTCTAGTTACTCGTTCCTGAGTATCGATCACTCGGACGGGCTTTTCTTCATAGGTTAAGTCGGATTCCAGCCTGATATCACCTAACGGAACTTGTTCCTCAGGAACTCGAAGACACTTTTTAAGCTGAGATACATGGAAAACGTTGAATACGGCTCTCATTTCAGGAGGCAACTGAATTTTGTACGCAACAGCTCCACTCTTACCTATGATCTGGAAAGGACCCACGTATCTTGGTGCAAGTTTCCGCTTAACACCAAAACGTTGGACACTCTTCGTTGGAGAAACTTTCAAATAGACGAAGTCTCCAACTTCAAACTCGAGTGGTTTTCTACGACGATCAGCATAGCTTTTCTGTCTAGCTTGGGCTGCAGCCATGTGTTTCTGGATAGTACGGACTTGTTCCTCGGCTTCCTGGACAAAATCAATGCCATAATACCTTCTTTCCCCAGCTTCTACCCAGTTTAACGGAGTTCGGCACTTACGACCGTACAAAGCTTCGAATGGGGCCATCTTAATACTCTCTTGATAACTGTTATTGTACGAGAATTCGGCCAAAGGTAACCATTTTTCCCAAGAACCCTTGGACGAAATGACGCATGCCCGCAACAGATCTTCCAAGATTTGGTTAACTCGTTCCGTCTGACCAGATGTCTGGGGGTGATAAGCAGAGCTTCTCACTAACTTGGTTCCCAGAAGGTGATGCAAATGCTCCCAAAAGCGAGCAGTGAACTGGGGACCACGGTCAGAAATGATAGTACGAGGTATCCCATGAAGCCGGACTATCTGATTGAAGTACAACTCAGCATAGTCAGTGGGACGATAGTCCACTCTCACTGGGATGAAGTGAGCTGATTTGGTCAAACGATCAACAATTACCCAGATAGAGTTATGATTTTTGACTATGGGAGGAAGTCCGACAATGAAATCCATACTTATCTCTTCCCATTTCCAGCCTAGAATGGAAAGTGGCTGAAGTAGCCCAGCTTTCATGTGCACAGCTTTAACTCTGCAACAGGTGTCACACCTAGCAACATATGCAGCTATCTCTTTCCGCATCTTAGTCCACCAATAAAGTGGCTTCAAATCATAATACATCTTATTGCTACCAGGATGGATGGACAACTTGGACGAATGTGCTTCGGACAGGATCTGATCTCTAAGCTCTCGGTCCTTAGGTACCACTAACCTATCCTTAAACCACAGCACACCTTCGTCATCTACCCTGAAATGCTTAGTTTCTCCTTCATTCATCTTCCGTTTTATGTGAAAGATACCCGGATCAGTCTTTTGGAGCTCAATGATTCTATTTCTGAGAGTACCACTGACAGTGATGTTGTACAAGACTGCCGGATGTAACAGGCGGGATCGGTGAAAATCAGTTTCAACTAAGGAATGGCAATGACACTTACGGCTTAAAGCGTCCGCAACCACATTTGCCTTGCCTGGGTGATAGTGCACTTGAAGATTATAATCTTTAATCAACTCGAGCCATCTTCTCTGACGCATATTTAGCTCGGGTTGGGTGAAGATGTATTTGAGGCTTTTGTGGTCTGTATAGATATTGCAGACATTGCCCAGCAGATAATGCCGCCACACCTTCAAAGCATGAACAACTGCGGCCAGTTCTAAGTCATGCGTTGGATAATTCACCTCATGCTTCCGAAGTTGTCGTGAAGTATATGCAATTACTCGGCCTTCCTGCATCAAAACACCTCCCAAACCTATGCCTGAGGCATCACAATAAACATCAAAAGGTTTCTCGATATCCGGTTGTGCCAAAACCGGAGCCGATGTTAGGAGGGTTCGCAGTTGGTGAAAAGCCGCATCACACTCAGGAGTCCAGACAAACCTGGTGTCTTTTTGCAGCAACCGAGTCATGGGTTTGGCTATTTTTGAGAAATCCGGGATGAAGCGACGATAATAGCCAGCCAACCCAAGGAAACTCCGGACCTCATGAACTGAAGTAGGAGCCTTCCAATTCAACACTTCTTGTACCTTAGTGGGATCCACCATAATTCCTCCATCGGACAACACATGCCCAAGGAAAGGTACTTCACGAAGCCAGAATTCACACTTACTGAACTTCGCATACAGTTGATGCTCACGCAGTCTGCTGAGGACAATACGCAAGTGTTCAGCGTGTTCTTCCTCATTTTCAGAATACACCAAGATGTCATCAATGAACACCACCACAAACTTGTCCAATTCAGGCATAAACACTGAATTCATTAAGCACATGAAGTGTGCTGGGGCATTTGTCAGGCCGAAGGACATAACAAGATACTCATAAAGGCCGTATCTTGTCGAGAAGGCTGTTTTTGGAACATCTTCAGGACGGATTTTAATCTGATGGTACCCAGACCTTAGATCGATCTTGGAAAAGACTTTAGCTTTGGACAACTGATCGAACAAGATATCGATACGGGGCAAAGGATACTTATTTTTGACAGTGACTGCGTTCAGAGGTCTATAGTCCACGCACATCCGCAAGGTCTGATCCTTCTTCTTTACAAAGATAGCAGGGCAACCCCACGGAGATGAGCTAGGACGGATCAACCCCTTCTTCAAAAGTTCATTCAATTGCACCTTAAGTTCAGCTAACTCATTTGGAGGCATTCTATAGGGTCTCCTAGAGATGGGTGCGGTGTCAGGCAGCAACTCGATTTTAAATTCCACATCCCGATCCGGAGGGAGTCCCGGCAAATCATCGGGAAAAACGTCCGGAAATTCATTTACTACAGGAATTTCAGCCAACGCCTTTGCTTGCACAGCATGAATTTCCCCCGACAATTCAACTTTTCTGGGAAGTTGTACTAGAAAACCCTTTTGATCTGTGGGATCTCTGAGCATAACTACCCGAGCGGATGTGTCAATGAGTACCCCATTCTGACTCATCCAATTCATGCCCAAGATAACATCTATGTCTAAACCAGGTAAAACCAATAGGGCAAGCGAATAACTTCGCCCTTCTATCTCAAACTTAAGGTTCCCCACTACTTTGTTTGTGGAATTATTCCCACTCGCAGCACTAATGCAATAACCCACACCTTCAACAGTATGCAACTTGTGTGTAAATTTGGATGCAAACTTAGGACTGATAAAGGAATGCGAAGCACCTGAATCAAAAAGTACCACTGCGGGGTGTTGGTCAACTAGAAACTTACCAGCCGTGACCACCTCACCAGATGGAATTTCTTCAATGCTGTTATAATGAGCGTGTCCCTGACGACCACCTTGGTTGACATTTTTCTTAGGGTACGGACAGTTCCGGGCCCAATGGCCTGGCTTGTTGCAATTCCAGCAAGGCATATTACTGGGAGGAACACTAGAGCTGCTCTGACCAGAAGTCCCCTTTGGTAGAGCGACAGTATAAGCCTTACGGAACCCAGTTTTTGCAGCAGGCTTTTTCTGTGGTGGACGAAACTTTGTATTCTGAGCAGGTGGGCGTGGGGAAGACCTTGGTGCAGCTGCGGCCCTTGACTGAGAAGCACTTGCCTCAAGGGCCCTTTTACGGCTCTTAGAAGCAGAATAAATAGCATTGTTGTTCTCCTGTGTCAAAGCATCCCTGATGAAATCATTGAAAGTGGTACACTTGCTAGTGCCCATAGTCTTCATTAGCTTTGGGCCGAGGCCCCTTTTGAAACTAGCAATCTTCTTTGCATCGGTGTCCACAAACTCTGTGGCATACCTTGCCAGGTTGTTGAAGGACTGCAAGTATTCAGTCAAGCTTTTGTTTCCCTGTGACAGCCTCATAAACTCCGTGGGCTTGATTGCCATAAGACCGGGAGGGATATAATTCCCCCGGAATGCCGCCTTAAACTGATCCCAAGCAATCGGGACATTGGCAGGCAGTGTGGAACGATAGTGGCTCCACCAGATGCCCGCCGGACCATGCAACTGATGGGAAGCATACTCAGTTTTCAGCTCATCAGTTAGGCGTAGCAGACGAAACTTTTGTTCAATGGTATTCAACCACTCGTCAGCCTGCAGTGGTTCTTCCGCTTCCTTGAAGAGCGGGGGCTTCGTATCTAGGAAGTCCTTGAAATCGTTGTACTGATTTGGCTCTGGGCCCTGGCGGCCATGCCGAGCCTCTCGATTAGCTAGTTGGCGCATGGCGTCAGCCAACATACGCTGCCCCTCAACCACTGATTGCATCAACTCGGCCGGAGTAGGTGGTGGCGGAGGGGGCGGCTGTTCCTCCTCCTCATTTCCACGACCCCGACGTAGATTGTACGACATCTGCAAAATGCATAGCCAATGAGCACTGACGATGTGGGAAATTTGTAGATGAATTGTTGCGAAATGTCAAACTGTCTTCATGAATAGAATTCTCATAATAATGAAGGCACAATAATTCATCACAACCGCACAATCCATTCAAGCGCATCAATTGACGAACTCATACTCGGTAATCCAACAAGACGTTCTTTGATAAAGGCTCACTCACAGGGAGCACAACGGTTATCGGACCGTTTACGTTGCTATCTACGATTTTTGACCTTTCGCACGGTACTTGGATTCGATCTCAAGATTTTTAGTTGACTGTGAAAGGCTATTTCAAACTGACCACAAAGAGACTTCTCAATGGAGAGTTCTATGGTGGATCAGGACTAGCCACCTCGATACCTGCGCGTGCCAAGCAGCACAACCTTATGTCGCGCGCCATAGGAGGCCCTCGGTTTCGTCGCGGCACCGAAGGGTGCTAATCGTGACCCCATCATCGAACACAACATAATAAGACATCCCATTGCGATCGAAATTAACAGGTTCAAACTAACATTCAGGGAAACATACGGTTCAACCTTACATCCCAGAGTCAAATTATTACAAGGCCTCTCTCCTACACAGGGAGGCGCAAAAGACGATCCTAACATTATAGGCACGTGATGACTACTCTAAGCATCATCCTCCGAGTCAGTGTCAAGGATCTCCCCGCCGTCCTCATCACTGACAGGCTCTAACTCCTCGTCTTCTTCTTCTTCTTCTTCTGGCTCTTCCTCTGGTGCTTCTGCAGGTGGAGCATCCTGTGGTCCATCGACCTCCACTTCATCATCATCCTCAGCCATGAAGATTCCCGAACCCATGTCCTCATCTACGTTGTTGTTTCTAGGTAGCAGAGGATTAAGCTGGTTGTTCAGGCGGTGCACTTCTTCATGAAGGTTGTCATTGTATTCTTCAGCATTCTCTAACTGCTGTTCGAGCTCAAACTGACGGGCCCTCAGAACGTTCTCCTCGTGCCAGGCTTCATCCCTCTGTTCCATCACCCGGACCAACATACGCTGACAGTTGCGATTTGCCACTGTCAACCTCTGGACTGCAAGCGTTTCTTGATCTCTATCATGAATCACTTGCTCCAGTTGTTGCCGTGCTGCATCCCTAGCAGCAGTCACCTCAGCCAGCTCAGCCTGTAACCTTTCCACCTCGGAGGGCTCAGGACGGGGCTCGCGTGGAGCTAACTGGTGGCGAGGGACCCTTCCACCAGTTGACTTACGGGCTGTCATCCTGGTACGTGCCATCTGTATCAACAAGATGTGACTTAAAGTGAGAATCATTTAGGGGATACAAAATTTAATTTAGTCGGGACTATTGAAATTTTAAGGAGGGAGTGAATGACATGTATGATATAATTAAACATGATGCATGCACGTTCCGTACGTCCTCTCACCTTAGTAGAAAACTAAAGTGCTAACGCTAAGCGGTGGCATACATACGTTCTCTCATATAAGCGAAACTATCGGTCTACACGTTACGCTGTTAGTGTACCTGCAGAAAATTCCATTGCAGCCCAACAATTCTCAAAATATCATACAAGAAAGCAGTAAACTAAATACCTTCTATATACACATCCCCGGATGTATATATTTCAGTATCAAAGCTACCCGATTGATAGATGCCCACAATTAAGTGCTTTTACATAGTTACATGGTTTAAACATGTAAATATGCAAGTCACCAAAACTACTCTCCCCTAGACCGCCGGTTGGACGATCATGCTCTCACTACTCACACTTACCAGAGCGTCGAGGTAATTGATCCATACATTACCACCCAAGTGGATGGCATCCATACAATATCACGCCGTATGGACGACGGAACAGAAACAAACAAGGCCCCCCAAGTTAGTCTTTATAATAAGCCACCTAAGAGTCCTTATTTGGGCTAAGGGATGTGATCACTGGCATACCTATAAAAATAATTTTTTTTGAGTTTAACCCTTTTTGCAAACAAATACTTTTGTTTTTAATTACTCGTAAGATGTGTTTAATGTTGAATTATGCTCCGGTACCAGCTGTAACAGAACCGACCAAATTATAAGAGCACAAGTACGAAAACAAGCACCGAAGCGCTCAAATTTTCAAACTTGAGCCCATATAATCCCGGTAGTCAATCGAAATCACGAAGGATTTCAATCCAAACTGCTTACAACCAGGATCGCATCATTCAACATACACATCGTACGTTACATTTCACGAGTAGTTCCGAAATAAGTTTACACCACGGAGTAGCAATTATTACAAACCAAGTTTTGAAAGTAGCGAAAGCATAACACACACAGTAGTTACTTAATTACTGCCAGTTTGGATGATCGACATCCCGCAAAAGCATGAGGAAAGTACATAAAGACGATCACGCCCTTGTGACCTAGTCATCATCACCCGCAGGGTGGAGACACGTCTTGCAGAATCCCTGATAAAGCATGTCATCTGCAACAGGAGGGAATAAACCCTGAGTACTGGAATGTACTCAGCTAGACTTACCCGTCAAAAACCAGAAATAAAATGACACCAAGGATTATGCAAGGCTTACACAAGAGGCTAGCTGACACCACATTTTACATAAAGGCATAAGTAGTTGAAACTCTTATAACCTGTACTAGCAGTTATTTTTAGCATTTACCTGTCATCTATCTTAGCACCTGTACTAAACATGCACTTGATTATCATCAAACAATTATTCATATTATTTCCATAGCAGGTATAAAATTGTGGCAACAATGTATCATTCAGTTAACCATCTGTTCAATTAATGAGATCTACGTTGCCGCTGCTCAAGTCAAGTGCTCACTAACCGGGAGCGACGGCGATTCGAATCGAATTCCTATCCAGCTGGAGGGGTATTTCTAACACTCACCGTGCAGACCCCTGCCAGGGTCGCACAGGCCACCTTTTCATATGATTCAGGAATCGCGGGTCCGAATGATGTCGCGACCCCAAGGGCGACACTCTGCCAGGTGATAGGGACTCTAACCCCCCTTGGTCTCACGCCAATGTCCCTAAGCACATCCTTTCTCTCCTCCAAGAAGCAACCTACCATTCGATTCCCGGCCTGAATCACATTACTCGGCTTCGCGGTCGGAACGACTTATCCGGCCAACTAAGTGTTAGACTGCGTTCAACATGACTCAAGGACGTACAGCGAATCGGTCCTTAAACGACTCAGACGGGCATGGCTCCACACCCAAGACGTGAAGTGTCTTGCGGCTGTACCATCGAACTCCCGCCCGGTCTCAAATTCATTTTAAAGCATGGTTCCAGCACGATAGCCATAAGCCACTCGCGACCCAATCCTATCTCTCGCGGATGACCGGAAATCACCCGACTTCTACCGTACTAAGCAGGGCTAAGCATTGACACATGCCTACACCTATTATAGGATTAAGTGCAATATCTGGACAAGGACAGGTATAATGCAACAATGGTTTTCATACAACTCCTACTACTTAATGCAGTAAACAATTTAAAAGTACTCAAGATATTTTTATAAAACAGTGGGTTCAGCATGCACCGGGGCTTGCCTTTGAGAAATGTTGCGGGTCTGTGGTCCGGACACTCGGGTAGATCTTCTGACGGAGCTTCCCCGACGTTGGGTTCTTCTGCTGATTCCTCCGGTTGGCTCTGCACCTCCTCCGGTATTACTTGTTCGAATTCTAGGAGTGTCACTCCCTCCGGTACACCTATTGCATGAGTGCATAATAAATCCCATGAATGCATAATGAAAGATGCAATATGCTCGGAATGAAATGCATTACAACAATTTAACGCTCTATTCAAATCACTTCAAAAGAGTAGGTGCAAATTTCCTCTCCGGTAGAGAAGTACTCACCTAATCTACTTAACCTAAGATAAAGCTGCTCTTCCTCAGTTAATGCCCTAACACCTAACAATTACAAAAGTAGCATTTCTTAAGATACCACACCACAAAAAATCAGCAAAATACCACAGTAAGGCATTCTGGACAGCAACTACTTGTTTTTATCATAACTGGAGATTTCCAATTCCAAAAGATATGATCTAAGGCAATCTGGAAAGCCCAAGAAATGCACTACAATTCATTTTCAGACCTCAACTCCAAACTCCTAAGGTTTCCATGTCAATCTTCACAAGTTCCAGAATCTGTCCTCTCAAAACAGAGAGTAGCAGATTCTGAACTGCCACTTAAAACAATAGTAACTCTCAAACTACTAAGCCAAATGCTCCCAAATTTTGACACAAGCTAGTTTATCAAGTTTACTGTAACTTTGGTATTTACAAGTTTTCCAGCAACCAATTTTATCAAAGGCCAAACTTAGAATTACTACCAGCTGTCCAGAAAACCTAAAATTACAAAGGTTAAATATTTGTTGATGTGACCAAAGTCCCCTTAAACCAAACTAATGTTATCAAAAGTTCACATGAGGTACAAAAACACTAGAAAGTTGGGTGTGACTACCTAGAACATTTATTTATACTCATTTCTTATTTTACTTAATTAATTAGGTGGAATTTTAAACCTATATGTAAACTGCTCCTAAAATTCTACAAAAATTACAGGGGGCTCTCTGATTCAAAAAGAGACCACTGTAAAAATTGGAACAAATTTTATTCACAGAAACTCCCTATAAAAAATTCACAAGTCCAAAGGGCTGATTTTTGTATAATTAATAAATCACATTGAAAAGTATCAAACAACAGATTTCATATTTTTCTTAGACACTCTAGGGTACCAAGACATTCTCCAAAAAGTTACAAGAACATTGCACATGTAGAAAAATTACAAAAATTCCTGCAATTATTTCCTAGAATAAAATGATAGCCTTATAACTTGAAAATTACTTAAGCACTGATGCCCAAATTTTTACCAGAGCTAGGGCTATCCTAGAGTAACCTACCCACCAAATTTCATGATTTATGGAACACTACAGCTCAAGTTATAATTTTAACAAGTTTGCATGCATTCCAAAACACATTTAAAGGATCTATTAAATTCTTACAGAATTTAAACATCTCATACCAGATTTATATTTTTCTAAAATACTACACATCATGTAGATCCTAACAAAATTTATCTCATGATTTTTGGATCAGTAAAACCCTAGATCTACATTTTTCCAACTTGTACAAAAATCTGTGACAAAATAATAAAAACGAAATTCATCTCGGACGAACTGGGCCGGCCCGGAAAACTCGGCCCACAACTTCGCGCGCGGCCCGCTCGGCCTCCTGCCCGCGCGCGGCACTGACGGCGCGGGCCCGCAGGCCAGAGAGAGAGCGAGAGGAGAAGGACGGCAGCGGCTCCGGCGAGCTCCCGCTCGCCGACGGTGGCGCCTCCGGCTGCGGGAAAAACACCAGCGGCTTCCCCGCGACCCCCCGCATCAAACAAGCCTAGCTTTGCTGACCCTAACCTAACCTAGCTACAACGGCCATGGAGACCGCGGCTCTGCGGCGGCACCCGGTGGCGGTCCGGCGAGCTCCGGGGGCCAGAGACCCAAGTGAAGTGCGCTCCGGTTCCCTGAGGACATGGCGGACCTCACCAAGCCAAGAGATAGGACGGTGGTGGAGCGGGTGTCGCTGACCGCGTAAGCATCGCACCGGCGGCAATGGCGTGGCAGCGCACGTCGGTGTTCCGACGCGTTCCGGCTATCCCATCCGGTAGCGTCACGCCCTAGGCTGCTCTACCTACCCGGGAACCCAGAACACACGGTAGGGCGACAGGAGGATGGCTGTGCAAAGCTGGCCACGGTGAGCCGCCGCGCGGACAGTACGCCGGCGAGGACTTGCGGTGGCGGAACCCAAAATTCGCCCTCACCTCGGCACAATCCGGTCGAGCAACGGTGGACGGAGGTGGAGGGAATGCTGGCGGAGCAGTGGACGGAACTTGGAGGGTGGTGGTGAGACGGTGAGCTCGTGCTAGCCGGAGAAAAGCCGCGGCGGCAATGGCGTCTCCGAGTTCTGCCTCGGTGACTCCGGCCAGAGCGAGAGGGAGGAGGAAGGGAATGGCGCGTGCGAGGGAGGTGGAGGTGGCCGCTCGGGTTTCAATTTGCGCCAGAGCTCGCGACGTGGAGGGGGGTTGCAGCACCTGGTCGACACGCGGCGGCGTTCTCCTGCCCGGGCGCCACGACGCGCGGTGTCGAGCTCGTGACTGAAACCGGCTGAAGGGTCATCGATGGTCGACTGACAGGGGGATTTCAACGCTGATTAAGTTCCAATATAGCCTGAACCAGTCCAAGTTGACAATATCAAGTTTGTAGAGCTATGTTAGGGCAACAAGTTTGTTAATTAGTGTTTGGGCTATTTCGGCCTATATTTGAAACTATATGACCCCAAAGTAGTGCTCGGTGAAACTGAAACAGGTTTTCAGTTAATGACACCGACTGAAACCCTAACTTCATGACATCATATCTCTTGAACCATTGAGAACCAGGCTTGGGTGATATTGGCAATGTTGTAGAGCTACATGAGGACTACAAGTTTGTCAATATGAGTGAAAGCTGGTTTGGCCTGGTTTGCAAACTACAAGCTCCTAAAGTAGTCATCAGTAAAACTGTAGGGTCAGATTCCAGACTTAGAAAAATTCTAAGTCTTGGAGCTACTTCTCTAGCTGACTTGTGGGCCACTTTTGAGCATGTTAGGGTCAATTTCATGAGATGGTCATATTGAGACTTTTGTTCCCCATAAAATTCTTTACAACTTTGCTTAAGGGTGCCATTCCATGCAAGGTCTCTAAGTTAGACTTTTTAATTGGTCAAACTAGAGCCTCCTAGGGTCAAATGGTGGTCAAACCTTTCTTGGAGGGTATTTTTGAAATTTTGATCAACATGAATCTTGCTCCAAATGTTACCCTAAGTATAATTAAGGTGTTGTAGGTCATGATTGGCTACTTTACCTTTTTGTTACCCCAACTATCAAATACCCATGATATAAATCAAACAAACCCTAGAACCATCACATGAGTTGCATTACATAAAATAGTAACATGAATTATGCATGCTATGCTTATGCAAATGCAATGCAATTAAGGACTAAACACTTGAGGTGTTACACACTGGGTGTGTCGAGTGCTTGGACGAGACTGATGCTATACATCTACCAGAAAATAAGAAGATGGTCTATATGGGACACCGTAGGTTCCTACGAAGGGATCACCCTTACCGCAGGAATAGAAAATATTTTAATGGGACTACTGAGAAACGTGGACCTCCAAAGTATCGAGACGGGAAACAGATACTTAAACAAGTAAGCAAACTCACAGATGTTGTCCTTGGGAAGGGGGAAGGTGCAGTACCAGCGCCAGCCGGTAGTATCTGGAAGAAAAATCAATCTTTTGGGAACTACCTTATTGGCCACTTTTGAGTGTACGTCACTGTCTTGATCCAATGCACATAACTAAAAACGTGTGCGGTAACACACTTAACATGTTGATGAACACCGGGGGAACAACAAAGGATTCTCTCGCGACACGCTTGGACATGCAACACCTGGGCCTCAGGAAGGAGTTGCACCCAATAACTCTTGAGGATGGCCACTTGAAACTTTCGGTGGCATCATGGACACTGAAAAAGGAAGAAAAGGCCATGCTTATTTCTTTCTTCAATGATCTCAAAGTGCCAACTGGCTACTGTGCGAACCCGAAGAGGCTAGTTAACATGAGAGAACTTAAGTTTAACTATGGTTGTATGAAGGCCCATGACTGTCATGTCATTATGACTCAGCTGCTCCCAGTTGCCCTATGAGGTATCCTCCCTGACAAGGTCCGTGCCCCAATCATAAAGTTGTGTTCGTTCTTCAACGCGATCTCTGAAAAGGTCATTGAAGGGGCCAAGCTAGACCAGCTGAAGCAGGAGATAACCGAGATTCTATGCAGGCTTGAGATGCATTTCCCACCGACTTACTTCAACATATCAGTGCATCTACTTGTTCATCTTGTGGACCAAATTAAAGCCCTTGGCCCAATGTACCTACACCAGATGTTTCCTTTCGAGAGGTTGATGAAAGTTTTTAGGCGGTATGTTAGGAATAGATTCAGACCAGAAGGGAGCATGGTAGAAGGATGGACAACGGAGGAGGCCATTGAGTTCTGCACATATTATATGGACATCAATCGGGTCGGAGTTCCAGTATCTCGTCACGATGGAAGACTAGGGGGCAAAGGAACGATAGGTGAGAAAGCTGTCAAAATAGTCGAAGTGGTTTCCTTCAGACAGGCACACTTCACTGTTCTCCAGCAGGCCGACGGTGTGATGGCATACATTAATGAGCACAAGCAATTACTGCAAAGTAAGCACATCGGTAGGTCATAGGCTTGGCTTGAGAAAAAACATAAGGAGGAATTAGGTGACTGGTTTCGACGCCGCAGGCTAGGAATGGTGTCGGGATGTCAGCTAGATCTCTTAGCTCCCGGACCTTCGACTACGGTGATGATGTACCAAGGTTATGATATAAATGGTTTTACATTTTACACAAAAAAACAGGATGGAAAGAGCACCAACCAAAATAGTGTTGTTCGTTTCGACGCCCACGATGAATACGGCACGGTGGAGGCAACATACTATGGTTTCATAGATGAGATATGGGAGCTAGACTATGGACGACAGTTGAAGGTCGCTCTTTTCCGTTGCCAGTGGGTCCGGCTAGATGAAATCAACACCGACAATGATGGGTTCACTACCGTTGATCTATCCAAGACCGCATACATAGATGACCCCTTCGTCCTTGCAAAGGATGTTTTGCAAATCTTCTATGCAAGGGATAACAATACAAAGGGAAGACTACAAGTAGTCATGCAAGGCAAAAGGAAGATTGTCGGTGTTGAAGGAGTGACGGACGAAGAAGAGTACAAAGGTTATCAAGAAATGGCTCCTTTTGGGGCAGACATTACCCTACCTATCCTTGAAGAGGGTGACGAACCTGCTTACCTCCGGAGTGATCACGATGAGGCCATCATAGTTAGAATATCATAAACTATGTAATCCTTAATGAAATGTTGTTTTAGTAATTTGCATCGAATTTGAGATCATATGGAGTTGTAGAGATTGATGAGTTCTACCACTATTATTTTGGAATTTGTTGATATAACGGATGCCATGTTTCCAACAAAGTGACATAACTTTGTGTGAGACAGAGCACTTTATGAGACATGCCTAATAAAACTTTCTCAAATTGAGCAATGAGTAAAATAAAAGTTGTAGACATTCATGAGTTCCACAACTTTGTTGTTTACAACTTTTCCATTTGAGATCAATTGGGGACCCAAAATGTTTAAAAATAATCAATATCACTGCCGGTTCTAATAACCAACCCCCCAGTGTAGGAGTAGTGCATATGTGGGTGGTGTGTACATGATCTTGATTTTAAGAGCATGACAAACCTCTCATAAGGCATCAACAATGCTTGACAAAACTCAATGCAAAAGAAAGCAGCATATATGTGGAAGGTTTATTAGACTAAATAACATTTATGGCTCTGATGAGAATTCAAGCTTTGTCATACAGGAACTCATCATGTAGTGTTTTTGTGTTTTCAAAAGATAATCTCCAAAACTTTAGTGTCACTTGGAACAAGATAAACAACAGTTCATACCTTCTCATATCATATATGTCAGTTACCTAGACTTAGATCAAGTATATGCTACCCATGAGTTTTAAGTTCAGAGTAAATCATTATATGAAAACAATCTTATCCAAAACTCGGGAGAATTCAAGGATAAAAACTAGGTACTTGAAAGGAATTACGATTAAGCAACTATTCATAATTTTCATTTAAGAGATTTCTCCGAGCCCTCTTATTTACTAACAACTCTTAAAATCAAATTGAAGTAAACTAAACACACCTTACTAATATATATAACTCACTAGGATAAATTTTTATTTTGTTTTGTTTGTTATACATCTTTTTATTTTTTAACAAATATAGCAAACTTAAAATAGTAAAACTAAACCGGTTCTAATAACCAACCGGCAGTGATATCCCATATCACTGCCGGTTGGTTATTAGAACCGGCAGTGATGTGGGACATCACTGCCGGTTCTAATAACCAACCGGCAGTGATGCTGGGGTTATAAAAGGGGCTGGCGCTCCCGCCAGTCACGACGCTCGACACATAACCAACGCCAGTGCACGCCGCCGCCGCCCGACGCGCCGTTCACGACGCCGCAGCCCGACGCCGCCGTTCACGACGCCGCAGCCCGACGCCGCCGTCCTCGACGCCGCCAGGAGCTCCTCCACGTCGTTGTCGCGCCACCCCTGCATTGTCGGTGAGTGCCCATAAGGTGTTCGATACAATGCCTAACATACCGTGGGATTGGTTTGTCTGTTTTTTTTGGTCCAGCGTTTGCCATTTCTAGTGATTAGTCTTGTTTTGCTTATAGAATGTGTACACATATTCAGTAATGTAGTACTACTATCAGTAGCAGGGCTAGTGTTTGTTCAGTTTACTCATAACTAGTTGTACATCATCCGTAATTCTTTATCTTGGTGATATCTAGTTTGGGACATCAGTACTGGTCCTTCAGAGACTAGTAGGAGCATGTCTACGTATCATAAACAATTTGCCAAGGCTAACAGTTCCTTGGCATGTCAGGTGTTTGCCTGTGTAAATTAAGTTGATTGATTGATAGGTGAAAAGATAATCTTCTTGTTTGTTTGTTCTTTTAGCAAATTCCTGAATATTTAATTTATTGCTTGCACACGTGTATCAGCAGTATTAAGAGTTTCAGTTTTTGAATTTTGTCAAGTTAGTTCAGTTTGTAGAAATTCTGCTTCATTACTGTTATATTGCCTGTATTCAGTTTCAGTATATGGTTGTATATGATTCATTTTATTGCTTCCATCAGATCTTATTTTTTTATGTATATTTGGTTCTGTATTTTTATTTAGTTTATTTTTCCATATATAATTTAGGTTTCTAGCTCATATTCTTTAGTTTTAGGTTCATTTTAGTTATTTATTCAGTTTTAGTTTATTTTTTATCTTTTTGTCATCTAAATTATATATTCAGTAAAAGTTTTAATTGCTCCAAGCCAATCTTCAGTATTAGTTTCAATATCCTAGTTCCATTTTATCACTGATAGTTAAGATTAGATATACTTCACTAGAAATTTACCCAATTTGCAATTACAAAATACCATCAATATGCATTTTCTCCTGCTCCCCCTCCTAAATCCCCACTGTTCACCTCATGCCACCTGTTCATCTCAATCCTCATTTTATTTGTTTACTGTTCATGTGGCATTCAGCCACGAAAATTAGTGTCCAATCATGTACTGTAGCACTTACGTTTGTATTTGGCAATTAGTGTCCAATCATGTACTAATTAGGCAACATAGCTTATGGGCAATTCAGCCACCCTCAAGCAAGCTTGTTAGGTTCGTGATGCCTTTGAATGCCCACCTCAATGTTCGTGATGCCTTTGATTGCATGTCCAGAAACATGACTCGTCATCGCCAATTCACCACCCGTCGCCGAGCTACTGATACCCCACAAGCAGAGAGCACTGCGACAGGAGCGCCGCAGGATCCAACTAATGGTGGTGGTAATCAGGACGATTAGAGCCCTAGCCATTATCTGCAGCTAGACCAAGGAGACGAGGTAATAACTTAGGTCATACCTAATAACGCGATAGTAAGAAATCACGCTAGATAAGTTTGATGGGGACTTATTTATGAATTTTGAAGCAGGTTCCGCCGCAAGAGCCAAGTGGTGAGGGTACCAGCAGGACTAAGCGTGGTGCAACAAAGCTTCCTCAAACAAGTAAACATTGGCACATCTCTGAGTTCGACCAAGTAGGGGAGCCGGTGGAGCCTCTTACAGCATTAGGCCCATACAAGAGTGTCATCGGGGCACTTGTAAGAGACTTTATCCCGATCAAATACAGGAAATGGACTGGTCGTGAGGATGACCCACGCAGGGTTCCAGAAAGTGAGAAGGAGCTAGTTTGGAACAAGTTGAAAGGGTATTTCACTTTTCCTAATGACTATGACGAGGCGACAGTCAAGAAGAAGGCCAAGGAAATCATGGGTCGCTCGTTCAAGACTTTCAAGGGAACCTTGTACAAGTTAATCAAGGAGGACAGAGAACCGAATTTTGAGGGAGGTCAATACACCAAGCAGAGAGACTTCTGGGAGGAGTTCAAGGCTTACAAGCTATCCGAAGAGGCCAAGGCATCAAGCGAAAGAAATAGAGCAAACTCACTTAAGGCAAAGGATCCTCATCGCCTAGGATCGCGTGGCTATGTACGGAAGATTCCGGAATGGGAAATGGAAGTCCAGAAACTAGAGCAGCGCGGCGTTAGGCCTCAGACAAGCGATTGGCAGCCCAGATCAGTAAACTACCTACTCGCAAGGGGGGCACAATACAATAGTGACGGGAGCCTTAATGCCAGTAGTGAACCCGTCAGCGATCTCCTCCAGAGGATTTCAACCTTAACTGAGGAAGTGAATAGAGGTAACCGCAAGTCCGATAGAGAAAATGACGTGCTCACACAAGCACTTGGAAACAAGGAGCACCCCGGTCGCACTAGAGGAGCCGGGAATGTTCCTTGGGTGAAAGCATTCGAAGGTGAATCTTCATCCTATAGGAGCCGAGCAAGGGATAGAACGCAAAGAGAAGAAGAGCTCCAAAGGTTTTGAAAGGAAATCGAAGATAGCATGGAAGCACGGATAGCTGCTCAAGTTGATGCACGAGTTATGTCAGCTATGCAATCCATGTGTTCGACACAACCACAGCCTATCCTGACTTTGAATAGCCCAGTGCCCAAGGGTCGCAGTAGCTGCGGCTCAACCCCTATGCTTGACGAAGAAGAGGTCAATGCTCCTCATCCGGTGGACAACATCACTGGACCTATTAATGTCAGGTTATACATCCGTCAGCAGTGGACAAAAGACAAGGTGGCGGTCGGACAAGCATTTTCAAGAGGAGACGACATCATTCATGGCAAGCCAATGCCACCCGAGTATGCCAGGGTCAGCATTGATAAGATCTTGGATAAGAAGTACAATAAGATACACATTGATTTCCCAGTGGAGGAAGATAGGCCGCGTCTTGTTCACAACTTGGGCACTCATGTGGCTTGGCGCAAACGCTTCATCAAGCTGGATGAGCAGCCATCTTCGGATGATGAGGATGGCAGTGAATCATCGGCATCGCCGCCGCCAAGAGGTTTCTCTCCTCTGCAAGATCCTCATTCTCCCTCTCCTGCCTCGAAAGAGAAGACACCTCCTCCACCGCCAAAGGAGAAAACACCTCCTCTACCTCCTCAACCGCTAAAGGAGAAAACACCTCCTCTACCTCCTCCACCGCCAAAGGAGAAAACACCTCCTCCACCTCCTCCACCTCCTCCACAGCCAAAGGAGAAGACACCTCCTCCTCCTCCGCGAAAATCCAAAGTGCGATCAGGTTCGACCTCGCAACACAAGAGGTCATCAGTTTCGGTTGGTAATGCTCCCCAGACAAGTAAAAAGAAGGTGGATGCTAGCATTACAAGTAAGATGAAGGACCCGATTGTGGAGCCTCCAAGCAAGAAAGCCGCCGTTGCCTTCTTTAATCGAATAGCCAGTCTACCTAAGTGGAGACAACAGACCGAATTTGAAAGGCAACACAACAAAGAGAGTAATCAAATCAGAGCTAGAGAAATACACACCAAAGAATTGCTAGAGATATAGAACTTGGCCAACAACATGGGCATATCCATGGAGAGGGCCACGGAGTTGTATTACGGAACGAGAGATTTTGAAAAAGCCACGGTCGCATACAAGTATTCAAGAGGCAAACCTTTGGTCGCCACCGAACAAGAGTATAAAGATTTGCCAACATACATGCGACAGTTGCATGATTATTACTCCCTGGATACTGCCAACGGAGACTGTGTCGATTTTGAAGTTTGCATCCCTCCCGGAATGGTTTTTAATCATCCTGAAGAAACGGTGCATACTATTTATTATGAACACCTCTTTTAGCTCTTCCAACGGCGCTCGCTCGATACGCAGATTTTGATGATATGGTCTATGTAAGTACCCTACCCTCACAATGTTATAATAAACTATGTGATTTGCATTTGAATATATCATATGTTTATTATGCAGGTGTATGGCAAAATGGTGCCTAAAGAAGCAATTGAGCAATATAGACTTCTTGGATCCCATATTTGTAAATGAGACAACATACACCGCCCCTGGTGATGATGACTATGTACCAACAAGTTTGAAGATTGAGTTAGAAAGGATGTTCAGAAACAACAAAACAAACATACTCCTACCCTACAACTGCGAGTATGTGTTCTCGACCCTTATTTTAGTGTTTCTTTTCTTGATATGTCATTCAATAACATGGACTTTGTGATTGCAGCAACCATTTCATCCTCGTAGATATCTATCTTTAAGATTCACATATCGAGGTGTGGGACTCAAAGAAAAAGCCACTTTCTCTTATCGACCCCCTAGTCAAAGTGCTGAATAAGTAAGTGAACCCAATATCACAACACTTTCTAATCACATAGGATATTGTAATGTCCTCAGTCTTCACACTTCATTTACAATGTAACATAGAATGAAGGCATTACCGAATTGGAAAAATCTCGATAGCAAGATGCAAAAGCAATGGAGTGCTCCATTCAGTGTAAAGTATATGGAGGATCTCAAGACCCTAGCTCAACCGATGGGGAACAACGAATGCGGGTTCTATGTGATGTGGGCAATGCTAAAATACTTTGGCGCAAAAACAAATAAGGGAGATGACATGGTACGTAGGCATCCCATTTCTATTGTTTTGTCTTATGTTTGTGCATCTCAATATCATCTTGCTTCAATTACAGCGCAAAGCAAACACTCACAACCAGTTGCTAGATTTTGAGATGAGAGGAATTCAAGAGGAGGTAGCAAGGTTTGTGTTGGACGAGATATTGACCAAGACAGGATCATTCTCCATTGCGAGGACGAAGAAGTACAAGGCGCAGTACGGAAGAGACCACATTGATAGGCTATTGTAATGCGACTCTTAATTCGATACTTAAAGTTTTTTTTGAAACTCTTGTAATATAAATGTTGATGGGTTTGTATTGTCTTCATTCACATCGATATCAAATTGATCGATAGCAACCACCTCCACCTCCACCTCCCCGACCTCCCACCCCACCACCTCCCCTCGAAATGAAAATAAAACAATTATTAAAATGCAAATTGTGAAAAGTATATCACTACCGGTTCAAAGAAAACCGGCAGTGATAATATAATCTACACAACCGGTTGGTTAAAACAACCGGCAGTGATGGCTCAAGTATCATTGCCGGTTTGTAACACGAACCGGCAGTGATACATGAGCTATCACTGCCGGTTTGGCATAACCGGCAGTGATGTGATCAGCTCATCACTGCCGAGTTGGTTATGGCGGTTCAAAATCCGCCAGTGAAGGGGGGTTTTGAACCGCCAGTGATGTTCTTCTCTGTTGTAGTGTATATGAAGTCTGAGACATCTAGACAGCAGTTCTTAGCAAGTAGTGGAAAATATTTACCACCCTTTTCAAGAGGATAGATAAAGCAGATAGATCATAAGATGAAATGGTTTTTTGTTTCTATATAATACATTGAAGGGTCGAGATCGCGGACTAGAGGGGGGGTGAATAGTCCTTTCTAAAACTTAATCGCGCCGGCTAACCGAAACAAATGCGAAATTAAAACAATCGGTCTAGCCAAGACTACACCCCTCTATCTAAGTTCTCTAGCACCTTGCAAAGATCCTAATTAAGCAACTAAGGTGTCAAGCATAGCAAGAGCTCACCTGATCAATTCTAGAGCAAGGTCACACAAACCTATGCACTAGTACTTTACCAACCGAGGGAGCTCCTACACAACTAGTGAAGCAAAAGCACAAAGCCCCTAAGCTCACTAGCAATACTCAATAGCAAGGCAACCAATGCCAAATTAGAGAGCGCAAATTACTTAGCTACTCAAACTAAGCAATGTGACTAACAAGGTTACACAAACCAAATTAGCCACGCAAAGGGAATACTTCTAGCTACACAAGCAAAAGGTAACTAGCTAGCTACACAAGCAAACTAGTTACAAGAGCAACTACACAAGCACTATGTATATAATGTAAATACAAGCTTGCGTAGAGAGGATGCAAACCACCGTGAAGAAATACACAAAGTTGACACAATGATTTTTTACCGAGGTTCACTTGGTTGCCACCAAGCTAGTTCTCATTGTGGCGATACACCCACTTGATGGATCACGAGCTAAATGGCATTCCTAAGCCAAACCCTCAGCGGGTGCCGCACATCCAACACAAGATGGGGATCCTCCAAGCCACGAGCAATCCACTAGAGTAGCCAATTACGATCTCCCGCGGGGAAGGCTTAAGAACCCCTCACAAAGCTTCTCCGGAGCCTCGCACAATCTTCTTACGAGCTTTGACGGAGCCACAAACCACCAAACTGTCTAGGAGGTGGCAACCTCCAAGAGTAACAAGCACCACCAGCTCGCAACATGAACACCTAGTGTCACTCGATGCAACCTCACGATGCAATCACACTAGAATCACTCACTCGCTTATTGATTCGCAATCTAGCAAGCACAAGTGAGTTGGAGGCTTTTCAAACCAAGCACACACAAGGGCAACACATCCCCAAGGTGCTTAGCCCCAGCCATGGTCGGCCACCACTTCTATTTATAACCCCACGGTCAAATATAGTCATTACCCCTTCACTGGGCATTTCTCGCAGTGACCGGACGCGCTGCACTGCGTCCGGTCGCTCCTGGACATCCACCTGTTATCCTGGATTCAATCGCGGCCGCTCGATTCTCCAACGGTCACCACGCGCCAACGGTCACCAAGCGACCGGATGCGCTGCTCAACTGACCAGACGCACAGGTCATGCACAACCATGCGCCAGCGAGCCAGCGACCGGACACGTCGCAAGACGAAAACCAGACGCCACAGTGCCAGCGTCCAGTCATTTCCAGTAAGCACCCACTCGTGACCTGACACGCCACCGCGTCCAATCGACCTCGCGTGCTTTGCAGTTTCTCTGGGGCTTGACCGGACGCGCCGGTGCGCGCGCTCTCTGCACGCGGGATGAACTGACCGGACGCGCCAGCCGCATCTAATCCAGCGTCCGATCACCCCAGTGACTTCCTTTTGCCTCCGTTTCTTCGCCTCTGACGTAGTGGAAAATAGGTATTTCACTTCCACGAAAGCGCCGAACACCAACTTCACCTTCTTTGTAAATGTGTCAACACCAACAAGTGATCACCACCTTGTGCACGTGTGTTAGCGTTTTCTTCAAAGGAGTTAGCCACTCAACTTGCCACGCCACTCAATTCTAGTAACGATGCAAAGTTAGATCACTCAAGTGGCACTAGATGACCGATATGCAAACAAGTTTGCCCCTCTTGATAGTACGACCATCTATCCTAAACCCGGTCATGCACTTCTCTACACAACCTTTGACCGGTGAAATGAAATGCCCTAGGTTATACCTTTGCCTTGCGCATTACATTCTATCTCCTTCGATGTTGATGCAACACATGTACCAACCAATCACCAAATGATATGATCCACTTCATATCATCACGTGACTGTATTGGTTCATCGATCTTGACATCACTTGCTCTTCACCATTGTGTTGGTCCATCAGCACCAAGTCTTGCTCAAGCTTTACCGTCACACGCGGTCCCTCGCTTCAAAGCCTCCGACTTGCCCTTCACCCTTGCAACCGGTCCATCAAACCAAGTCATGTCTTGACCTTCTCCACCTTGATCACATGACTCAATGTCATGTCTCACGTGCAATAAGCTCCTCCATCATCACATGTGCAAGCTTTGCAACATCTCCATGTCATTTCCACCTCCATGGCATATGTTGCTCACACACATGTATCTGTGGACTAATCACCTGTGTATCTCACATAAAACACAATTAGTTCACCTAAGTTGTCACTCAATTACTAAAACCAAGGACCTTTCATGCATCCAAATATCAAGATGGACATTTAATTACTTTGTGTTTGTTAAAGAAGTGAAGTGCAATTATTTTGATCTGGTATTTTTTAGATGATGAATTATTTTATTTTGATGCATAACTTCAAGAAGCATATAAGTCTAAACAGTGCTTGAAATTTTATGAGTATCCAAATGGTTTGGAGATTAATTTGTAATACTTGAGGGGAAAATAATAATAGCTCCATAAGACTAAGCGAAATGGTCAAGCAAGTCCTTGCTTTGAAGTAAAGTTGAGCGGACCAACAAGATGGGAATAGCCGAATAGTACAGATAGGGTAATTACTCCAAGCTCTACCAATAGTGTTGTTATCTTCAAACTAAGGTTTGAGGCAGCATAATTCTTCAACAGCATAAGCTGGAAACCTTATTCGACTTGAGATGCTAAAAGTAAAAACCTACCATATATTGATGGTAATTGGTATTAGGTTAAACATTGACAACCACTGATTGCTAAGACCACAAAAGGAATAGAGTGAGCATATTTACTTGTTTAGAGAAATTAGCAAATGTGTGGACACAAACTGAAAGCAGCATTCATCGAGTGAACTACCTTTCAGTGATTCTAAGGGAGAACTTTGTTCCAACTATCTAGCTAGAAATACAGGTGCAGTGAGATTAGCAATACTATTTCAATGTAAATAGAAGAAAATAAATATCATAGAGCTCCCGTATATGCTTTCCAGCCTCATATAGTATTTTGTGGAAACATCCAACACCACAACAAAGATTAGCCTCCCTTACCCAAGTCGTGATAACTAACCACAGCATGCTCAAACAGCACCCAAAAAAACTAGTAATGCTTACTCAAAAATAGCAGAATGAAGCTAAAAAGTTACTGCATCCAATGAAAACTTTAAAATTAAATCGAGTTGGTGGTTTGATAAATACCTTGACTATTCCAAGGGTAGTAGTGAAATCCTTGCGGTGTGACATGTTTGGTATACACATTGTATCCATAACTAGGCCCTACAAATGTGCAAGTGAACAGTGATAATGTTTAGGTTATGATAAAATGCAATGAATTCAACTCTAAATGGGCCATGCGCAAATACTATATCTTGTTCCTGGATGCAATCTTATAATGCAAGTTGCTATATAAAGAGGAGGGAAAAGAATGAACTCACTAATTAAGTTATTCAGGACGAAAATGATTACGATAACTAAATGCAATAGATCATAGTGACTTAGTGAGCATAATTGATGAAAGAGATGCTACACAAGGTATCAAACTATAGCATTATTGAGACTCTTGTAGGACCTCCAAGAAGTCAAGTCTCTCAACTCTCGAGGATTTGAAACCACTCTTTATATAGGAAACAAGCAGGCTTCGGGATCCACTAGTAGCTTATACAGCCCCACTGGAATGAAACAATGACAACACCAACATTATTAGTGGAGTTGGTTTACACATACGTGTTCAGTGTGGACCTATGCAAAGAAATGGACATCACAGAGCTTAACAGTCAAATGCCATTGTTTAAGACAACATACAAATAGATGGATATAGAGGCAATTTATCAGTCATAAAGGCAGCAGCAAGAAATATGTTCATGGAAAATTCCAGTAAGAGCACACACAAGTCCATGCAAAGCAGGTGAAAGTTGTTGAGCTGGTAGGTGTGAGCTGATTATCTTATAGGTAATTGGGATTGACAATTTGAAATTTGTAGGATAGTTTCAGCTGTTAGCTTATAGTACTATAACAACTCAAATAAAACAGCTAAAATGAATAAAATCAGTACTGATTTAGTACCATGATGTAATCTATAACATATCATAACTGTCTTGCACACATTCTTTGTAAAATACACTGGACTAACAACACCGATGGATGTGAATTGCTGGAAACTTCTGAACAACTGTATGATATTAAGAGGTTCAATGACCATGGCATCGCATAGTAATATTGTAAGTTGTAACACAATAAAAATAACAACTACAAATATGCATTTGAAGATGGATCGGTGGAATGGACCACAAAGAGTGCACAAACTCATGCCATTATGCAGTCCAGACAGATGTTCAAGAAACACAAACATGAAATTCATGGACCATCAATGCACTGGCTCCATTGGCATGCCATGATCAAACTACCAAAATCCTTTTAGTTATGCAGTTAGGCTGCTTGGACACCATAATGTACA
This sequence comes from Saccharum hybrid cultivar R570, assembly GCA_038087645.1. Classification (NCBI taxonomy): domain Eukaryota; kingdom Viridiplantae; phylum Streptophyta; class Magnoliopsida; order Poales; family Poaceae; genus Saccharum; species Saccharum hybrid cultivar. Next base: position 6,810,730 of record JAQSUU010000005.1, on the reverse strand, counting down.
TGATGACTCTTATTTTGGATCAAAGTCAATGGTGAAATGTTGTTAAACAATAACATAGCACATCATATCTAGAATCAGGTTAGCAAAAAATGAACTGAATTAAAACCAATACAGCACCAGTACAGCATAGGCATTTCCCTTCCCACCAAGACAAAATAATACTGAATAAGCATCCCATCCACGTGTTGCACAGTTCCAAGTTTCTAAATAAGCTAGGAGAATATGCACAGGACCAATCTATTTAATTTTGTCCAATCTTTCATGGACCCCAACATCACAACTAACACTGATTCATTTACCTAATCCCCAAAGTTGGATGACGAATGAACAACAATTTTAATGTGCATTTGGACAGAGCAACACTTCCATAAACAAATTTGAGGATAAATGTAGAATATAGAGTTATGATCAATATTACTAACGGCATGGTCCTATGGTGCAAAATTCAGTAGTTCCCCATTACTTATGTAGGTGGGGTGAACGGACCTCTAGCTAGGTTGGTTAGGTAGCTCTAGTAGCATTCCTCAGGTTCTGGATTTGACTCCCTGTGGGAGAAAATTTTAGGCTGGGTTAAAAAAAATCCTCTCGTCTGCCCCACACCAAAGCATAGGTCTAAAGTCCAGCCCAGGTTGTGGTCGTTCTCATATGGGCTAAGGTGCCGCTATGTATGGGTGGGGCAGGGGTTCAGGGGGTTTCTCAAACCTGCATGAGCAGGTCTTCTTAGCAAAATGCCAGGGGCTGTCTTACCAACTATGCACTTATAAGGAATACATCCCACAGTGATGCTTAATAGTGTGCTAGTACTTCTCATAGTTACAATCAATAGCTTACGAAAATAAGTTGTCACCATTTACTATTTATCTTGCTTCAATACTAAAGTTGATTGGCTATTCCACCATGCCACACTTACCTATTTTTACCATTATATAGTCTAGCACAAACCTGAACTACAAAAGAAAATCCCTGTATAAATGTACTAAACCAAGAATGGCCTTCCCAGTCCCCAGCACAAGCCACATTGAGCTACTAAATCAACAGAGATGTTGGCCGACTAAAAATCCATCCACTGCTGACAAAATATTGGTAACTGTGGCTATCAAGCCTTTTCTTTGAAGCATAAAAAGCAATTGGCATGATTTACAGGTTGGCTTAGCTAAACCACAACTTAATGGTACCACTAAGATGACTAAGACCATTATAGGGGAATATTGATCTTCCCAAAACTTAATCCAGTCTATTTAATTTTGTTTCAAATTATAATGGATGCCAACATCACAACTAACAATGATTCAGTTATTCATTTACCCAATCCCCGAAGCTGAGTGACAATTGAGGTACAAATTTTATGTGCTTTAGACAAAGCAAGAATTCTATAAACAAAATTTGAGGATCATTCATAGGCATTCCAGAATTGGATCAACATTTCTGATGTTGTGCTTACATAGAGTAAACAAAACTGAGGACTGCATTAATATTTCGTCAGTGAAACACTTCCAAAGCTAAACCTAAGGAGTACTCCTCTGAGGTACTTTGTAAACTATGGTTTGAGTAAATAAGTTATCACCATCTCACTTCCTGTTTTTGCCACTGCCCAAAATTCCCCACAACAATGTACTAAACCAAGAACAACATCCCTAGCAATAGCAAGAGACAGAACTGCTTCTTACAAACACTTCCAAATGTGTGATAACATTGGTTCCCAAATCCCAAGCCATGCATTTCAAGTGCAATCGGCATGATTTATGGCTTTACTTTGTTATACCATAACGAAATGCCCCCACCCCCACCCGTACCCTCAACATGGGGCCAATGCCTCAACGAACCAAACTTGGACACGCATCAGACTCTGAATTCCGGAAGCAAGCAAAGCAATGCAACATTTCTCGAGTATCACAACACACGCAAGGCGCTGACCACCAGGATCTCACTCACCAAATCTGCAATATGATGACATCACCCCCCAACAGCACCATAGTCTATCACCAAGCTGCAGGAACGCCCCTGCACTTGTGAACCGCATTAGAAAAAATAGGGCTAGACGAAAGCTCCGCACCGCGGCATACCCCGCGGGCGGAGAGACCCAGGGACCCCAATCGACCTACCCTCGGCGGGGACTCGAAGCACCAGACCGGACCACGCGCGGCGATGGCAAAGAGGAAATGGGAGGAGGCCGGACACGAATCGACGAAACCCTAACCCCCCACACCCCACTCGCTGGGAGAGCACGGCTATGTGCGCGAGAGCAGAGAGGCGTGCCGCTGCTTACGGGTTTCCCGTGCTAAAGATGTATCGGCTAGGGCGCTAGCCTCCGGACGCTGTCGTGTTGAGGAAGCGGGGGAGCGCACTGGCGGCGGGCCCACGCTGGCCCAGATGTCACGCCGTCCAGAAAGTTGTCCGTGCCGCCAAAAGAAGACAAACGAAACTAGCGTGTGAAACATTTGCTAAAACACAAAAAAAAACATTTGAAAACCATTACAAACATATGGAACATCCAAATGAAACACTCGCAGACATAAGTATCAAACACCTGAAAACACTTGAAACATATGCTTGCAACATACATGTATATGCAACATCAAGATACAACACTCGCAACATTCGTCTGGAACAGATGAAACATTTGGAAATGCACTTGAAGCATATGTGTATAGCTATTACAACATGTGCAACATCCTAATCTACTTTTACAATATCGATATACAACACTTGCAACATACCTCTGAAACATTTAAAACACTTGAAACATACTATTGCAACATGCGCTTTCAGCATAGCATCTGCTTGCTGCTTGGACAAATGGAGGCTCATCGACACGAAGCTCAATGCCAGTGCGGAGCTCGATGCTGCGGAGTGGCGCAGAGGCTGCCGGTGTGGAGCTCATCGGTGGCATGGACCTCGGCAGGGACAGTGGTAGGCGGATGGAGTGCGGTCGTGACGGAAGGTGCGAGTCCAGGTGGGGGCATGCGGCGCGGACGGGCGGTGGGGGTGCGGGCACGGGCGGGCCGCACGACACGAGCGGGGGCGGTGCGGCCGAGGGCGAGGTCCGTCCCTAAGCAGAGGCGCGTAGCGCGCTAAGCAAGCAGGCGCCGCGGGCAAAGTGCAAAGCGAGCAGGCTACTTATACGGGGTCCGTCCAGACAGACAGACGACCTATAAGTAGCATTACCGAAGATGTATTTGGTTGGTCTTTGAGTAGTGAAAAGCTGTTATGTACTGACCTGTAAAAAATTGTAAAGTTATGATTGTGAATTAAAAAGTTAAAAGTTGTTAATTAAAATAGCTTTGAAATTGTATGTTTATAATAAAAAATACAATACTTCTGAAAGTTTAATACTGTTTATATATAGACTGACCGTAAAATACTTTGTTGTTCACTAATTACACCTAAAGGCCTGATTCACTGGATTGTATTGGATACTAGGCAGAACCCCCGCGCGAAGCGTGGGTAGATAGAGAGTGATAGGAATGGATGAATTTATTGTATTTGGATGTAGCCACACAGAAGTGTATAAGTTTGGTATGGAACAATTCAGTAACAGTAGCGGTATCTGACGATGAACCATGTATGTGTAAATATTATAGGGAAAGGTAGCCAAGGCCTCGCACGGTGCCATGGGCGATAATAGTGAGGAATATGTGCAGAATTTTTTTTGAATCGTGTTTATATTATTGGAATTGGATTAAAGGGCGCTAATGGTTACCGGTATGTACTGTTGTTAAACGGTAACACCGTCGAGGTGTTTTTTTGGAAACGGGTTTATATTGTTGCAAACGGATTAAAGGACGCGTATGGTCAACGGGTATAAACTTTTGTTAACAGGTAATACTATTGCAAACGAGTAGGTCCTGTACGTATCGGGCGGGAGCTGTTCTTGTGATCGGTAACTGTTCACGGGGGATCAGGTACTGTTCATACCAGGCGGGTACTGTTGAAGATATCTGTGCTGTGTTATAACAGGTTGGTACTGTTCATGATATCTGTTACTGTTTAGAACGGGTGGGCGCTGTTCACAGGAACCGTCGCTGTTATGGCAACAGTACTTTGTGATGGGGAGGCTGGTATACCGGAATAAGAGTAAAGGATAGATACATGAGAAAAAAGGCAAGAACATCCAAGACTCTTAACTGAAACATAAATGTGCAAAAAAAAGCAATCACGATTGATCCCACAGACCAAAGGACACATACAAATAGGACCTCCTGATTTGATACAGGTGGCAAACGTAGCATTGAAGTTTGTAACCGAATTGGGATTTGGAAACTAGATCGATAAACGTGCATGCTAACAGACAAGAGGATTGGTAGTGGACAAAAATTACCAAGCGTGGTTCCAACTTTCGGATGACCTTAAAAATGCAAGTGTCGAAGATGAGGAGCGGGATGTCCCTGGGCATGAAGATGATGTGACAAAGGTTGTCAAGAGGATCTGTGGTGTCATGATGAGCACCCCAGACCCGTCGATCATGATATGCTAGGTTTCTGCGTTCCATAAGTCGATGTCCATCTCGCTGTAGAAATGGCCGACGTGGAGGTCTGTGTCCATCTCACAAGCACGACAGTGGAGATGAGGGAGACGGCGAAGAAGGGCGACAGCACCACAATGAGTGTCTTCCCGGCGTCCGACTAGAGCAAAGATGATTAGTATAACAAATGACCCTGACAGCAACTACAAGCTCTAATTCTACTTCACCCAAGCAAGCCTCTACACATATTTCGTAGCAATGGATTTCTAATATATATCACAACACCACACAAAGAGCTAGAGCTGCTAGCAACTAACTACACTAGAGAACAACTAATAGCTATTTACTTCTAACAAGAACAACTAGCTACTCCAGAGAGCTACTCTACCAAGCAACTACCACACAAGCACAAAAATATGAATGTAAATACAAGTGTAAGTGGAAGCAAACCGCCGAGAACAAGAGATCACCACAATGATTTATCCTCGTGGTTGGGCTACTTGTCAGCAGCCTACGTCCACGTTGTGGCGAGTCACCAAGTGATGATTTGCACGCTAACTAGCGTGACATGCTATACCTGCAACCGCAACTTGGGTGCCATAAGAATCAAGCACAAGGTGTACTTGCCCGTTGGAGGTTTGTCCATTCGTATTTCTGATATCCCGTTTTGACCAGGATGATCTCGCTTTCACCCCATTTATAATTTAGCTGGGATAAGTTCATCCCTATGTTTCAATGTTTTTGCCTGTTCTGCTGCTCCATGGAGGCCCATCGTCTTGAAATATGACTACACATAGCTCTATGCTGCTCGCTTGCGCGAGGTCGGTTGCGTCTTCGTAGGCTTAGTGCCTCCACATCCGAGGGAGGCACCCATGACTGAGGAACCCACTCACTCGCAGGCGGGCACTACTCCCCCGGTGGTGCCTTAGGTTCGCTTCTGCATCTGCTCTTCGGCGACGCCTTAGATGGCCGAGGCAGGTATCCATTGCTAAGGAACTCACTTGCTCGCAGGCGGGCGCTACTCCCCGACGGTGCCTCAAGTCCCCATGGCTGAGGAACATGCTCGGTAGCAGGCGGGTAGGAAGATGCTTTCCCTCTGACTCCGATGGTTCGCTCAAGGAATAGCTGACGTTCATGCATAACATGGTCGATGAAGCCAGAGACACATGTCCTTTTACACCCTTTGTATATAATCAAGATTGCCAGACATCTCTATTTTTTTCTAGCGGAGACTTTTTAGACCGCAACTTATATTGATTAGATTATAAACGATTCTTATATAAACGGTCCCTAACACTCTCTAGTCACTGTCTTAGATTCTTAGTGTTGTATGTGTGGATTTATTTGATGCTGGTGACTCACTAGTGATTTGTGAGGTGTAATATCTATTTACTTATTTACTTTGGCTTATGTATTTAGGCAGTAATATGTGGCATTAATTCCGGTTTAAGTTCCCGCTTACCGTTCGTGTCGGCGTTCGGTCCCGCGGGGGTCCTAAGCCAACAAGTGAATCAAATGCTGCGTGTCCCTAATCTGGATGGTGATGCAAGGAGGATACACGGGGATTTATCCTGGTTCGAGCAAAGGAAGGCCCTACGTCTAGCGGGGAGGAGAGAGTATTGTATTTCCTTGCACCTAAGTGCTTGTGTAGGGGTTACAAGCTATGAGAGAGGGAACCGAGCCTAGGTCTCAAAGGAAAAGTGAGAGTACAAAGGAGATTGCTTGAGATGTTGATCTTCTTTGGAGGGATGGAGACTGGTGTTTCGTTGTCTGTTGTTCGTTGTTCTTCCGCCCTGCCCCCTTGTAGAGCCCCGGCCCGCCCTTTTATAGGGTAAGAGGAGGCTGGGGCGCCGGGGGCGCCCTGAGGTGAAGTTTTGTCAATCCTTATGGAGGTGGCTGTAACGCCGTGCCCTGGGAATGGTCGGCCATCCCTGGACACCATTGTGACGTAGAGGACGAAACAGTGAAAAGACCTAGAGTCCTGTGCCACGTCGGCCTTTCTTCCTTGTTGACCGGCGGTGGGTCGAGGCTGGGTCAAGGCTATGTCGAGGACGGGTCGATAAGGCCGAGTCCCCGAGATCGTGGGGTACGGTCCTTGTCGTATCCTCCCTTGAGGGTGATCAGTGGCAAAATAGTGCACGGTTTGGTGCGTATAGTGACATGTTTTTATCTCCCATCCCGGGATGGGCAGTAAAAAGTGAGATTTGACACCGACACTGCTTCCACGCCGGTTACTGTTGTAGCCATGACGGTAGGAAGTAGTGGATAGCTGTATTAAATGCTCTGACTTTTGTCTCAGAGTTGGTGAATAAGGTGGGTCGAGCGGCCCGACCCGGGGTCGTGCGAGTCGGAGATTTTCTGATAGTCGAGGTGCCTTGTCGAGCGAGCCTCGTACGAGTCAGAACATGGTCGAGGCGTCCCGTCGAGCGTGCCTCGTACGAGTCGAAACGTAGTTGAGGTGTCCCATCAAGCGTGCCTCGTACGAGTCAGAACGTAGTCGAGGTGTCTCGTTTGCTATTTTGGCTCATCTCGTTTGTGGGTAGCGGTTTTGTTTTTTCTTAATTGTTGATTGTGGGTACCCCTAGCTATAGGTACCCGACAATAGCCCCTGAGCCTTTGGGTGAATGTGGGTCACTCTCACAGAGGCTCAGCGGTTCATGAACTGGAGTCGTAGCGTCATAACCCTTTCTGGTGGGTGCGGGCGAGCGCACCCACTGGGTGTAGCCCCCGAGGCCTCGGTGGAGTGTTTTGACTCCTCCAAGGTCTTTTGTACGCTTTATTGAGGAATGCTCTCGTATCGTAGCATGTTCTGTCTTCTTTCGTTTGAAGTTTGGCTTTCTGCGGTCGAGCCCCCGAGCCTCATGCGCGTGAGGTCGATCAGAGTCTTGGCCGTCTTTTATGTTCGACCCTCACGCTCCCTTTTTAGGGAAAAAGGAGGAGGGGTGGGGAACGTCGTACTACCCTCGTTGGACGAGTTCCGACGGTCTCCGGTGAGCTGTTAACGGGGAATTCGAGTGTGAGCCCGTGCTCCATTCGGTAGGAGTCGGCTAGCGGCCACGGAGGCGCTCTCAAGAATGCCAAAGTGTAGTCGTGTGGATCTTGATTCCTTGCGATAGGATTCGAGGGCTCGATGCCTCCCCCCGAGGGGATTCCTCCGTCGACCTCTCTTTTAGCCTTGAATACGTCTGGGGGCGCCTCGAGAGCGTGGCTCGAGCCCTGGCCTTGTATGGGCGCATCCCTAGTCGTCCCTGACTTTGTTACTCGAGGGCAGCTATCGAACCCTGGTCGAGGGCCAGCTTTCGATCCCTCGAGGTTTATATCGGGCTCGGAGCCCGTTACCCATGCGTCTGGGAATATCCGTCCGTGGATCCTTCTCCTGCCCATTTCGGGCGCGTCTTTTTAGGAGGGGAAGCGAGATCGGCGTGGTAGTGGGTGGCGTGGTGCGATGGTTACGGAGTGTATAGCGGACATGTGCCCATATCTACGGATTTTGAGGGAGCGGTTAGGTAAGGTCATTGAATGTGAAAACTGCTCCTACCTTTTTTCACGCCTGTTGGCCTTCCATCAGGGTATAAGAGCAAGGCCCGGGTTCCGTTTACCCCTACAGACCCTTTGCATTTTTGCCTTCCTTGCCTTCTTCGCCCCCTTTGCCTCTTTTGCGCCCTTTAGCCACCGTCCAGCGCCACCATCGTTCCTTCGCCTGTCGTGCACCGTTTCTTCGACAACAATGGCGGGCAAGAGCCAGATCCTCCCTGCGGACGCTTGGGCCCGTTCCTCGGTGACAGAGAGGAAGCAAGAAGAGTTGGTTCGCGATGGGCTTCTGCGGCCAAGGGCAAGCCGTACCCAGCCGGAATGGAGAGTGCCGCCGTCCGACCACTGGGAACCGGCGCCTCTAGAAGGTTACGTGGTGAGCTTCATGGCCTTCCACGAGAGGGGGTTTGGCGTGCCGGCTAGCCCCTTCATGCGGGCGCTCCTCCACTACTACAAAGTGGAGCTGCACCACCTCGCCCCCAACTCTATCTCACAGGCTGCCATTTTCACGGTGGTCTGCGAGGGATACCTGGGGATGGAGCCACAGTGGAATCTGTGGCTCCACCTCTTCAGGGCGGAGCACTTCACCAAGAAGGCGGGCGAGCGAGGGGTGCGGCGCGCAGTGCATGCGGGGAGCTACACTCTCCAAGTCCGGTCGGGTCGAGGCGACCAATACATCCCGGCGCAGTTGATCTCGTCGAATAGCGGCTGACACGACGGCTGGTTTTACTTGCGCAACGACGGCGACCAGCTACCAAAGTTCTCCGGCCGGGTGCTGATGGCGCGTGAGGAGAACTGGACGTACGGCGTTGTTGAAGATGACAAGCCGAAGCTGGAGCCGCTCCTCGACGCGTTGAGGAGACTCCGTTAGTGCGGGTTGACAGCTGGGATGGTGGCCGCAGCGTTCCACCGCCGGAGGGTGCTGCCGCTGACGCAGCGCCGGCTCCGGCTCGACGAGATGACGTCGGAGGCGTCGTTGGAGGGGACCCGGATGTCGCATGAGTCCCTCCCCCTCGACAAGGTCGCCCGACGTGCGCGGTGGATGGTGGGGAGCTTCCGGCATGAGGACATCGACAGGGTCCCGATGCGCCCCACCCAAGGTTTCGAGCCCCTGGTGAGTGTTATCTCCGATAGTCTTAAGTTCTTTTGCTTCCAGATTCCCTCGACTAATTCGGTCGAGGCCCGTGTGCAGGATCTATCGGCGGTCAAGGAAACACGGCCGCCGGTTCCGGAAGATCGGGTCGCTTGGGAGGCTCGACGCCTCTTGGTGACCCAGAAGAAGGAGGAGAAAGACGCTGCCACGAAGCGTCAAGTCCGTAAGGCCCTCGAGCAGGAGGCGTTGAAGAAGCACTGTCGCCAACAGAGCCTCGACGGGCTCCCGCTCGAGGAGTCTCCCTCCGAGATGGTCTTGGGGAGGACGATGATAGCGGCGACGACGACGCCTGGTCACGGTACGATACCGCGACTTCTCTGGCGCACCTCCCCAACATGCGGCCCCTGCTGGAGCCCATTGGGGGGTCCACCTCCCAGGCGTCGAGGGAAGCCCCGACGCCCGTTGAGGGGGAGGGAGAGCTAGGGGAGAGAAGGACCGGAGCGGGTCCTTCGGCGAGAGGAGCTACCTCGTCCGTGGCCCCGCAAGAGGGGTCGATGGCGCCGCTCCCGTGAGCCCAAGCGCCTCGGGCTCAGTCAGCGGTCGGAGTAGCAGCGTCGGAGTCAGAAGCCGGGGCGCCGTCGACGGGCGTGAGGACCTGAGGCCAGCTAGCCTCGGCAGCGCAAAGTTCCAACGACGCCTCGTTAGCCTAGGCTCCGAGGAGCACCCGGCCGACGGGAGGCTCGACGGTAGGGCCGTCGCAGGCGCCACTGGGTGGCTCGGGCATGCTGGGGTCTAGGCCCCTGGTTCCCCTATCCGGGTAAGTTTTTTTCCTCGTTTTTCGTGATCGGTGATCCCGTTCCAAGCTTTAACTCGTTTGTTTGTCGCTCAGCCATAAGCGTAAGGCAGAGCTCGCGGGTCCGACTCCCGTGAAGGCGCTCCGGTCGGGCGCCGCCCTGATGATGCGGAAGGCAGCCGACGATGCCGCCTGGGATGGCAAGTACCTGGTTGCGGCGGAGCAGCTCAAGCTGCGGGAGGCGGCTGCCCAGTCGGGGGCAAGCACCCAGGAGGTCACCGGCTCTGATCCCACCGTGCGGGGGTCAGAGCCGGCCGAGGCGGTCCCGGGCGAGGCCGGGCTCGCGGTGCCCGGCGCTGGTGGGTCAGAGCCTGGGTCGACCGCGACGACCCAGGCGACCTTCGAGGCCGCTGGGGCCGAAACATCCGTCCGCAACGCGGGCGGGCGGATGCTGAAAAGTTGAAGGAGGTAGTGGAGGCCCCGCTAGAGGCGGGGCAAGAGGCGGCGCAGCCGGAGGAGCCGCAGCCGCAGCAGGACCGGCCGATGGAGCCGGTGGTCGAGGCGGCACGGGAGGCGGTCGTGCCACCGCCTATCGTACAGGCGGTGGTGCTGGCAGTCGAGGCGCCAGCCCTGCCGCAAGGGACGACCCCGGCCCTGATCGACCTCACCGTCGACGACTCTCCTGCTGACAAAGGAAAGCAGAAGGCGGACGTCGAGACGGGCGAGGCCTCGGATCGGCCTGGTACTCCTGCGGTGTTAGGGGATGACTAGGCCGAGGCATCAGCCAGGTGGCCTGACTTCGCCGGGTTGGCGCTTGTGCGGGTGGAGGAGGAGCTTCCGCTCTGGGGCCGGTCAACCCTCGAGTTCAGGGACGCGTCCAACCCTAGCGCTGAGCCCTTCTTTGCGCTCGACGACAAGGACGAGGTGCAACACTGGGAGTACCTCGAGGGACTCCGAAAGCACTCGTTGCAGTCCTTGCGCATGGTCTCGGATACTCTGGTGTGGGGTATGTCGGAGGCCTTCGAGGTAAGCCGGGTTCGTTAGTCTTTCCCTGCGTTTTATCCTTCTCTTTTCCTTGGTTCTGATTTTTAAGTTTTAACTGTGGTCAGGAGCTCAAGGAGCATTCCCACCACAAGTCTCTCTTCATTCATCATGAGAGTGGCGTGTGGGCGGCGCTTGCCCGTCAACGGGCCTTGGTTGAGGAAGCCAACGAGCGGCTATCCCAGAAGAGCGCCGAGACAGACGAGCTTCGCGTTGCCCATGCGGCGGTTAGGGAGGAGGCGGTGCTGGCCCGGGAAGCCGAGGCCAAGGCGCATGAAGACGCGGCAAGGACTCGGGAAGAGGAGGCCAAAGCTTGTGAGGACCTCGCGCCGCTGCTGGCACGTGTGAAGGAGCTTGAGGAGGATATCGCCTTAGTCGGCGGTCAGCGCGACGCCCTCAACGTCCAGGTCGGGATGGCGTCTGCTCACGTCAGAACCTTAGAGGACGAGGTTGTGATGTTGACGGGGACGGTCCGAGAGAGGGACGAGGCTCTCTCAGGCGCTGGCCGGGAGGTTGAGGCACTAAGGGCGGCGCTCCACGACAGGGACGAGGCTCTTCGAGCATCTGAGAAGACGTGCGGGGAGCTGCGTGATGAGGTCGTGGGTTGGCAGACCCACTCTGAGGGTAAACCTCTCGTTATGTTCTAGCCTTGGTGTCGAGGTCCCTGGCTTATGCTAACTCAATATTTACGTTTCAGAGTTGGAGAAGCAGCAGCATGCGGCTCAGGCGACGGCCACCTCGTTCCAGAACCTCTTCGAGGCCGAGGCCGGATGGACTCAGTTGCTCCAGGGCGCTATCACCTCGGTGTGTGACGGCCTGGGGGTCGAGACCGATGCCGATATCGAGGAGGACGCTCCGGGGAACTCCTTTGTCCGTCGGATGGTGGCGCTGGGCCACCTCGTCCGCGAGAGAATACGAGGCGGGCTGCATCATGGCGTGAAGAGGGCCTTGGCGGTCGTTCGGTCTGGGTTCGTGTATGACATGGACCTTGTCGCTGATGGCTTCATCACGGATCCAGACCAGACAGATGAGGAGAATGAAGTCGCCTGCCTGACCCTGATCGAGGCCGCTAAGGAGCCTGGGAGTCGCCTTGCCAAGCTTTTCGAGGTCGAGGTGGTTCCGCCTGTTGATGACGAGGGCCTGTGAGCCAAAACTGGGCATGAAGGCCCGTGTAATAAGTTAGTATTCGTAACTTTGGTCGTGATGGCCTCAGGGCCCTGAAACATTTTAGATGTAAACTTGTATTAATCGTTAATTTTTATTCGAGTTTTTCCTTCCCCTTATCGCTTGAACCACGTTCTCTCATGATTTACTTAGTGCGCGGTTACGCCCCCTTGGCGTAAGGGAGCGAGTGGAGGTACCGTAGCCTCAGGGGCATAAGTGATCTCGTGGCTCGACTGCCCTCGAGCCTTAGGGTGCATTTGCGGCCTTGCAGATCGTGTAAGAACTTGATTCAAAATGAACGGGAATGTGAGCTTTTTCAAAGTCATGAACTGTTACTAGGTCTACTTAGCATGCAGTCGCACCCCTTAGCATGGGGGTGAGTGGAGGTACCATAGCCTCAGAGGCGTAAGTGATCTCGCGGCTCGATGGCCCTTGAGCCTTAGGGTGCTCTTGCGGCCTTGTCGACTTATGTGATAGTTCTCGTTTTTGAAGAAGCTCGAAAAAATGCGAGTTTTTTGGGGACAGGGGGTTCCCCCCTTGCAGCCCCCGAGGGAGGGTCAACTCTGAGAGAACAGGGTCGATCCTTCCTGGTTGTTATGAAAACAATGCTTCTAAACACCGCTGTATTCTTTATTTATGATATTGTGAAACAATTTACAGAGCCTCGAGGCTTTAGGAAAAAAAAGCGACGTAGCTGTTCAATGTTCCAAGCGTTGGTGAAGATTTCGCCTTTCTCGTTCGATAGCTTGTAGGTGCCGGGCTTCAATACTTCCGCGATGATGTATGGCCCTTCCCACGGCGGCGTGAGCTTGTGTCGTCCCTTGCTGTTCTGGCTTCGCCGTAGCACCATGTCACCAACATTGAGGTCCCGCCTGCGGATGTGTTTGTCGTGGTAGCGTCAGAGACTTTGCTGATACCTGGCAGAGTGTAACAGAGCCACATCGCGGGCTTCCTCGAGCTGGTCGAGGGCGTCCTCTCTTGTGGCGTCATTGTTTTTGTCATTGTAGGCTTTCAGCCTCGGGGATCCATATTCTACATCAGTTGGGAGCATAGCCTCAGACCCGTAGACTAAGAAGAATGGAGTGAACCCCGTGGCTCGACTTGGCGCTGTTCTTAGGCTCCACAGGACCAAGGGAAGCTCGGCGGCCCATTTTTTGCCGTGTTTGTTTAACTTGTCAAAAATTCTTGATTTCAGGCCTTGTAGGACCATGCCGTTGGCACGTTCTACTTGGCCATTTGTTTTTGGATGAGCTACGGCCGACCAGAGCATACGGATGTGATGGTTGTCGTAGAAATACAAGAACTTTTTACCAGTGAATTGGGTGCCATTGTCCGTGATGATGCAGTTAGGAACCCCAAAGCGGTGGACGATGTTGGTAAAAAATAGCACAGCTTGCTCAGACCTGATGCTGATGATAGGACGGGCCTCGATCCACTTGGAAAATTTGTCAATGGTGACGAGCAAGTGGGTGAAGCCACCTGTTGTCCTTTTCAGGGGTCCAACCAAGTCGAGCCCCCAAATAGCGAATGGCCATGTGATGGGAATAGTTTGCAGGGCGTGAGCCGGGAGGTGGGTTTGTCTTGCATAGTACTGGCAGCCTTTGTAGGAGCGTACTAGCTTGACAGCGTCGGAGACTGCGGTTGGCCAATAGAAACCTTGTCGGAATGCGTTTCCAACGAGGGTTCAAGGCGCCGCGTGATGACCTCAAGCCCCCGAGTGTAGATCATCGAGCAGGTTTCTGCCTTTCTCGTTTGTGATACAGCGTTGGAGGACGCCAGTAGAGCTGCGTCGATATAGCTCCCTGCTGTCGCCAAATATCACAAAGGATTTGGCCTGGCGAGCGATCCGTCGAGCCTCGATCTTATCCGAGGGGAGGTCCCCTCGAGTGAGATGGTCGAGGTACGGAGTACGCCAGTCAGGCTCGGGGTTGGCTGGCGGGGTCGAGCCTTCCGCCTGCATGGCTTCAGCCGCGGTCGAGGGGGCTTCTGCCTCAGGTGGGGGATCGAGTGACGGCCCGTCGGCCCCTCTGTCTACACGGATGTTGACGGATGGTTGATGGAGATCTTTTACGAAAACATCAGGTGGAACTGTAGTTCGACTAGAAGCGATTTTTGCGAGTTCATCGGCGGCCTCATTATACCTGCGTGCAATGTGGTTGAGCTCGAGGTCGTGAAACTTGTCTTCAAGGCGTCGAACCTCCTCACAGTAGGCCTCCATCTTGGGATCACGGCAGCTCGAGCTCTTCATGACCTGGTCGATCATGAGCTGAGAGTCACCTCAAACATCGAGGTGTCGGACCCCTAGTTCGACGGTGATTCGTAGGCCCGTGACGAGCGCCTCGTATTCGACGACGTTGTTGGAGGCAGGAAAATGAAGCCGGATGATATAGCGCATATGGACTCCGAGGGGTGAGATGAAGAGCAAACTCGCGTCGGCTCCCGTTGTCATCAGCGACCCGTCGAAATACATGGTCCAAAGCTCGGCCTGGAGCTGAACCGGAGGAAGTTGAGTGTCGGTCCACTCCGCCAGGAAATCTGCTAGTACCTGTGATTTGATGGCTTTGCGTGGCGCATAAGAGAGGGTTTCGCCCATGAGCTCGACTGCCCACTTGGCTATCCTACCCGAGGCTTCCCGGTTCTGGGCTATCTCTCCTAGAGGGAAAGATGAGACCACAGTCACCGGGTGGCCCTCGAAGTAGTGACAGAGTTTGCGCCGCGTTAAGACGATGGCGTACAACAGCTTCTGGATCTGTGGGTAGCGAACCTTGGTTTCCGAGAGCACCTCGCTGATGAAGTGGACCATTCTTTGGACGAGCAGGGCATGTCCTTCCTCTACCCTCTCGACAACCAAGACCACACTGACTACTTGTGTTGTTGCGGTGACATAAAGTAGGAGGGGTTCCCCTGAGGTCGGAGGGACGAGGATCGGTGAGTTGGAGAGCGTAGCCTTGAGCTTTGCAAGGGCTTCCTCGGCCTCGAGGGTCCACGAGAAGTGTTTCGATTTCTTTAGGAGACGATACAGTGGGAGTGCTTTTTCGCCGAGGTGCGAAATGAAGCGGCTGAGGGCCGCAAGGCAGCCCGTGACCCTCTGCACGCCCTTCAGATCTCGGATAGGGCCCATTTTGGTTATTGCGGTGATTTTTTCCGGGATGGCCTCGATGCCACGTTCAAAAATGATGAACCCTAGGAGCATGCCTCGAGGAACGCTGAAAACATATTTCTCGGGGTTGAGCTTAATGTTCTTTGCCCGGAGGCATTTGAACGCAACGTCGAGGTCGTTTATCAAATCACTGGCCTTTTTGGTTTTGACAATGATATCATCGACGTAAGCCTTGACGGTTGGTCCGATGTGTTCCCCAACAACGTGTTGCATGCATCGCTGGTACGTAGCTCCTGCATTCCAGAGATCGAAGGGTATAGTAACGTAGCAATACATGCCGAATGGGGTGATGAACGAAGTCGCGAGCTGGTCGGACTCCTTCATTTTGATCTTGTGGTAGCCGGAATACGCATCTAAGAACGACAGAGTTTCACATCCCGCGGTGGAATCAATGATTTGATCAATGCGTGGCAAAGGAAAAGGAACTTTTGGATATGCTTTATTTAAACTAGTATAGTCTACACACATCCACCACTTCTCATTCTTTTTCTTAACTAATACAGGGTTAGCTAACCACTTGGGATGATGAACCTCCTTGATGAATCCGGCCTTCAACAGCTTGTGGATCTCCTCACCAATGACCTTGCGCTTTTCCTCGTCGAAGTGGCGCAAGCGTTGCTTCACCGGTTTGGAGCCGGCTCGGATCTCCAAGGCGTTCTCGGCAACTTACCTGGGTGTGCCCGTATTATTCGAGGGACTCCACGCAAAGATGTCGATGTTTGCGCGAAGAAAGTCGACGAGCACTGTTTCCTATTTGGGATCGAGGGTGGCGCTGATGCTCAACGCCTTTCCCTTTGGGTCGGTGGGATCGAGGGGCACGAGCTTGATGTCTTCCGCGGGCTCGAAGTTGCCAACGTGGCGCTTGGGGTCGGGGATCTTGATACGACCATGCCAGCGTCGGCGATCTCGCCGAGCTTTTCCACCTCTTCACCGACCTCTCCGGCTACATCTCTGACCCCTGCAGGACCGATCACACGTAACCGCGCTAAGAATATTCAACAAGAGGTGCACGCGCTACTTTATGAATTTCAATTAAACAATAATGAGAACTTTATGCTACCTAAATCTTGTGTGTTAACATTGCTTAGGTACACAAGAGAGAACAAGCAGAATACATCAGGGGCGAACCAGAACGAAGAACCAAGCTCCAGTTAGTCCAGCGTGACAGGAGTATCAAGAAGGAACAGTCATATCTTTTGACTTCCAAAGGATATGAAGGTCATTCAGGACTTGTTTGAAAGCTCTTGAAGTCTATTTTCCAATGCTTCTAACCCCGACCAGTTTGAAGTTTTCCTCAAGGCGTCCGACCAGTTTTAGTGTTGACTGGTCAGAGGGTCCATAGTCTGCATGAAGTCTAAATCTTCGTATTAAACTGTATCATTCTACAAAGTTTCATAAAGCAAGGTGCACATGGTGTGAAAGCTTATCCAGTTAGCTTTCAAACGCATCCAGCCGCACGTCATTTGAAGTTTCCTAGAAGGAGTTATTGTCAAAACACTGAAGACTGTGCAGAGTCAAACAGCCACGCAGAATCAGCACTGGAGCCATTTCGAGGAGGTCCTTTCACACTAGCGATGAGTTTATTTTTGCTTCGTGTTTTCACCTATCCTTGAGGGTTGTTTCATCTATAAATACTCCCCTATGCCTCAGATGTAAGGAACTTTTGATAATTTGAGATAATCCCAGATATATTGCAGCCGAGCTGCCGAGTGCTTACTCAACCCTTGTTCTTCCTTGTTCTTTCTGGACTTGTGAGGAGATATCTCTGAGATCCACTGGTTCGTGCTCTACGGGTTCCAGTATGGCTGCCCCGTCTTGTATGGATTAGCTCCGGTTGTGGTTCTGCGATCGTTCGGAGATCGAGTCGAAGTCTTCGCGGTTTCGGTGTCTCTCTCCCCGTCGCTTGGTCGCATCCAACCTTGGCAGGTATAAAGCTAGTTATCCGCTGTTCTACAGCAAGTTATCTTTGTGTTCATCAACCTACTATCGTGAAGATCGGGCCAACCTTGTACCGATATCCAATCGGTACTTATCATATGGTAATCAGAGCTATCGTTGTCACGGTAGGTTTTGTTATCATCCACTTATATATCCATCCTTTGTTTACATTTGCTATTGTTTTCATCCATCATATATATATTTATGATTTGTTCATGTCCTATAGTCCACTAAAAAGCCACCAAAAAATCCTATAGCCATTCCGTGGTACTGTTTCTTTGTGTTCATTTCGTTCATCTTGTTGCTAGTCACCATCATCGTTGTCCTTCCGCCGTACTCTCTTTTTATTTTTTTATCCGCACCCCTCATATGTTATCTTGTGTTTGCTGAAGAAAAAATCTGAAAAAAAGGTGTGAAAGAAAGAGTAAAAGAAAAAAAAAGAAGAAAAAAAAAGAAGAAAAAAAAGAAGCGAAGAGAAGTGGAAAGGGGTTGTGCTACGGTTTCTGAAAACCCAAGTTTTATATCTGTAAATTCAGTTTGTGGTGCACTGGATAGCAACATACATATCTTATTTTGAACGATCTGTATCACCTTGTTACAGTACCATAGCCCTCCTTGTTAGCCACCTATAGTGTAACAGAACCGACCAAATTATAAGAGCACAAGTACGAAAACAAGCACCGAAGCGCTCAAATTTTCAAACTTGAGCCCATATAATCCCGGTAGTCAATCGAAATCACGAAGGATTTCAAACCAAACTGCTTACAACCAGGATCGCATCATTCAACATACACATCGTACGTTACATTTCACAAGTAGTTCCGAAATAAGTTTACACCACGGAGTAGCAAATATTACAAACCAAGTTTGAAAGTAGCGGAAGCATAACACACACATTAGTTACTTAAATACTGCCAGTTTGGATGATCGACATCCCGCAAAAGCATGAGGAAAGTACATAAAGACGATCACGCCCTTGTGATCTAGTCATCATCACCCGCAGGGTGGAGACACGTCTTGCAGAATCCCTGATAAAGCATGTCATCTGCAACAGGAGGGAATAAACCCTGAGTACTGGAATGTACTCAGCTAGACTTACCCGTCATAAACCAGAAATAATATGACACCAAGGATTATGCAAGGCTTACACAAGAGGCTAGCTGACACCACATTTTGCATAAAGGCATAAGTAGTTGAAACTCTTATAACCTGTACTAGCAGTTATTTTTAGCATTTACCTGTCATCTATCTTAGCACCTGTACTAAACATGCACTTGATTATCATCAAACAATTATTCATATTATTTCCATAGCAGGTATAAATTGTGGCAACATTGTATCATTCACTTAACCATCTGTTCAATTAATGAGATCTACGTTGCCGCTGCTCAAGTCAAGTGCTCACTAACCGGGAGCGACGGCGATTCGAATCGAATTCCTATCCAGCTGGAGGGGTATTTCTAACACTCACCGCGCAGGCCCCTGCCAGGGTCGCACAAGCCACCTTTCGTATGATTCAGGAATCGCGGGTCCGAATGATGTCGCAACCCCAAGGGCGACACTCTGCCAGGTGATAGGGACTCTAACCCCCCTTGGTCTCACGCCAATGTCCCCAAGCACATCCTTTCTCTCCTCCAAGAAGCAACCTACCATTCGATTCCCGGCCTGAATCACATTACTCGGCTTCGCGGTCGGAACGACTTATCCGGCCAACTAAGTGTTAGACTGCGTTCAACATGACTTAAGGACGTACAGCGAATCGGTCCTTAAACGACTCAGACGGGCATGCCTCCACACCCAAGACGTGAAGTGTCTTGCGGCTGTACCATCGAACTCCCGCCCGGTCTCAATTTCATTTTAAAGCATGGTTCCATCACGATAGCCATAAGCCACTCGCGACCCAATCCTATCTCTCGCGGATGACCGGAAATCACCCGACTTCTATTGTACTAAGCAGGGCTAAGCATTGACACGTGCCTACACCTAATATAGGATTAGGGCACAATATCTGGACAAGGACAGGTATAATGCAACAGTTGTTTTCATACAACTCCTACTACTTAATGCAGTAAACAATTAGAAGTACTCAAGATATATTTATAAAACAATGGGTTCAGCATGCACCGGGGCTTGCCTTTGAGAAACGTTGCGGGTCTGTGGTCCGGGCACTCCGGAAGGTCTTCTTCGGAAGCTTCTCCGCCGGTGGGTTCCTCTGCTGGTTCCGGCGGATTCTGAATCTCCTCCGGTGCTGCTTGTTCGAATTCGAGGAGTGTCACTCCCTCCGGTACACCTATTGCATGAGTGCATAATAAATCCCATGAATGCATAATGAAAGATGCAATATGCTCGGAATGAAATGCATTACAACAATTTAACGCTCTATTCAAATCACTTCAAAAGAGTAGGTGCAAATTTCCTCTCCGGTAGAGAAGTACTCACCTAATCTACTTAACCTAAGATAAAGCTGCTCATCCTCAGTTAAGGCCCTAACACCTAACAATTACAAAAGTAGCATGTCTTAGGATATCACACCATATCAATCAGCAAAACACCACAGTAAGCATTCTGGACAGCAGTTACTTGTTTTTATCACAACTGGAGATTTACAATTCCAAAAGATATGATCTAAGACAATCTGGAAAGCCTAAGAAATGCTCTACAATTCATTTTCAGGCCTCAACCCCAAACTCCTAAGTTTTCCATGTCAAATTTCATAAGTCCCAGAATCTGTCCTCTCAAAACAGAGAGTAGCAGATTCTGAACTGCCACTTAAAACAACAGTAACTCTCAAACTACTAAGCCAAATGTTCCCAAATTTTGACACAAGCTAGTTTATCAAGTTTACTCCAACTTTGGTATTTACAAGTTTTCCAGCAACCATTTTTATCAAAGACCAAACTTAGAAATACTACCAGCTGTCCAGAAAACCTAAAATTACAAAGGTTAAATATTTATTGATGTGGCCAAAGTCCCCTAAAACCAAACTAATGTTACCTACAGTTCACATGAGGTATAAAAACACCAGAAAGTAAGGTGTGACCCACTAGAACATTTATTTAACCCCATTTCTTAATTTACTTGATTAATTAGGTGAAATTTTAAACATATATTTAAACTGCTTCTAAAATTCTACAAAAATTACAGGGGACTCTCTGACCCAAAAATAGACCACAGTAAAAATTTTAACAAGTTTTATTCACAGAAACTCTCTATACAAAATTCACAAATCCAAAAGGCTGATTTTTGTATAATTAATAAATCACATTGAAAAGTATCAAACAACAGATTTCATATTTTTCTTAGACACTCTAGGGTACCAAGACATTCTCCAAAAAGTTACATGAACATTGCACATGTAGAAAAATTACAAAAATTCCTTCAATTATTTCCTAGAATAAAATGATAGCCTTATAACTTGAAAATTACTTAAGCACTGATGCCCAAATTTTTACCAGAGCTAGGGCTAGCCTAGAGTAACCTACCCACCAAATTTCATGATTTATGGAACACTACAGCTCAAGTTATAATTTTAACAAGTTTGCATGCATTCCAAAACACATTTAAAGGATCTATTAAATTCTTACAGAATTTAAACATCTCATGCCAGATCCATATTTTTCTAAAATACTACACATCATGTAGATTCTAACAAAATTTATCTCATGATTTTTGGATCATTAAAACCCTAGATCTATATTTTTCCAACTTGTACAAAAATCAGTGACAAAATAATAAAAATGAAATTCATTTCGGATGAACTGGGCCGGCCCGGGAAACTCGGCCCACAACTTCGCGCGCGCGGCCCGCTCAACACCCCGCCCGCGCGCGACGCTGACGTGCGGGTCCCGCCTGACAGGGACAGAGAACAGGGGAGGGGACACCCGCCGGCGATTGCTCGCCGCCGGTGACGACTCCGACGAACCCGAGAGCACCGGCACGCTCACCTCCACTGCGCGCAACGACTGCTATGGCTAATTGACCCTATGACCACGGCTAGGGGGGTTGGCAGCGGCAATGGCGGCCACGGCCGCGGGCTTGCCGGCTCCGGCGAGCTAGCAGTGACCCGACCCCAAACGGTCTACCCCGCGAGCATCAGTACTTCGAGGCGAACCTAGGACACTGGAGAGGGAAGGCGGTAAGGGTACCGAGGAGCACGGCCACGAGCGAGCTCAGCTTGGCGGCGACAATGGCGACCGCGGTGGAGGCGCAAGCTCGGTGAGCCCTACCTGAGGTCAAGCAGTTGTGTGGTGTGGTCCACGAGGTGGAGGAGCTCACCGTGGAACTGTGACTACGAGGGATTGGGTGATGGTGCTCGACTACGGTGGATTTTTCAGTGGCGACCGCTGCTGCTCCTCCGGTCGCCGTGCTCTCGGCGGAGAAAGGAAGAAGGAGGCAGAAGAAATGGGCAGCGATGCAGGGCTTCCGTGCGTCGTGGCATATTTGGGCAGCCGAGGGGAGCACCGTGTCGACGCGTGTTGCCACGCGGCGGAGGCCGCCTGCCCCCGGTCGGACACGCACCGAGTTCAGTTTTTTGAACTTCTGAAACGAGGTTTCAGTCAAGCCGAGCCTGACAGCGTGACTTTGGCAACCTATAACTCCTAATCTAGGCCGATCTAGTATAATCCGTAGTTAGTAAAGTTGTAGAGGTACATGACGTCTACAAAATTGTCCACTAGAGCTCGAGCTGGTTCGGTCTATATTGGAAACTACATGGCCCCAAAGTAGTGCTCGGTGAAACTGAAACCGGGGTTCAGTTAACGATGCCGACTGACAGCTTAAGTTCATGACACGATATCTCTTGAACCACTGAGAACCAGGCTTGGGTGATGTTGACAAAGTTGTAGGGCTACATATGAACTACAAGTTTGTCAATATGAGTGAAAGCTGGTTTGGCCTGGTTTGCAAACTACAAGCTCCTAAAGTAGGCATCAGTAAAACTGTAGGGTCAGATTCCAGACTTAGAAAAATTCTAAGTCTTGGAGCTACCTCTCTAGCTGACTTGTGGGCCACTTTTGAGCATGTTAGGGTCAATTTCATGAGATGGTCATATTGAGACTTTTGTTCCCCATAAAATTCTTTTCAACTTTGCTTAAGGGTGCTCTTCCATGCAAGGTCTCTAAGTTAGACTTTTTAAATGGTCAAACTAGAGCATTCTAGGGTCAAATGGTGGTCAAACTTCTCTTGGAGGGCAAATTTGTAATTTTGGTCAACATGAACCTTGTTCCAAATGTTACCCTAAGTATAACTAAGGTGTTGTAGGTCATGATTGGCTACCTTACCTTTTTGTTACACCAACTATCAAATACTTCATGAAATAAATCAAACAAACCCTAGAACAATCACATGTGTTGCATCACATAAAATAACAAACCTGAATGATGCATGCTTATGCTTATGCAAATGCAATGCAATTAAGGACTAAACACTTGAAGTGTTACAGCCCTCCCCCCTTATAAAAATCCCGTCCCGAGATTTGGAAAGCGTACCATTTTTCATAGAATTCCTTATAACCATCCCGCAAATAATCCTCCCGTTCCCACGTAGCATCACTCTCACTTCCCTGATTACTCTACATCACTTTGTACCACTTAACCACTTTACTTCTAGTTACTCGTTCCTGAGTATCGATCACTCGGACTGGCTTTTCTTCATAGGTTAGGTCGGATTCCAGCCTGATATCACCTAAAGGGACTTGTTCCTCAGGAACTCGAAGACACTTTTTAAGCTGAGATACATGGAAAACGTTGAATATGGCTCTCATCTCAGGAGGCAACTGGATTTTGTACGCAACAGCTCCACTCTTGCCTATGATCTGGAAGGGACCCACGTATCTTGGTGCAAGTTTTCGCTTAACACCAAAACGTTGGACACTCTTCATTGGAGAAACTTTCAAATAAACGAAGTCTCCAACTTCAAATTCGAGTGGTTTTCTACGACGATCCGCATAGCTTTTCTGTCTAGCTTGGGCTGCAGCCATGTGTTTCTGGATGGTACGGACTTGTTCCTCGGCTTCCTGGACAAAATCAATGCCATAATACCTTCTTTCCCCAGCTTCTACCCAGTTTAGTGGAGTTCGACACTTTCGACCGTACAAAGCTTCGAATGGGGCCATCTTAATACTCTCCTGATAACTGTTATTGTACGAGAATTCGGCCAAAGGTAACCACTTTTCCCAAGAACCCTTGGATGAAATGACGCATGCCCGCAACAGATCTTCTAGGATTTGGTTTACTCGTTCCGTCTGACCAGAGGTCTGGGGGTGATAAGCAGAGCTTCTCACTAACTTGGTTCCCAGAAGGTGATGCAAATGCTCCCAAAAGCGAGCAGTGAACTGGGGACCATGGTCAGAAACGATAGTACGAGGTATCCCATGAAGCCGAACTATCTGATTGAAGTACAACTCAGCATAGTCAGTGGGACGGTAGTCCACTCTCACTGGGATGAAGTGAGCTGACTTGGTCAAACGATCAACAATTACCCAGATAGAGTTATGATTTTTGACCGTAGGAGGAAGTCCGACAATGAAATCCATACTTATCTCTTCCCATTTCCAGCCTGGAATGGAAAGTGGCTGAAACAACCCAGCTTTCATGTGCACAGCTTTCACTCTGCAACAGGTGTCACATCTAGCAACATATGCAGCTATCTCTTTCCGCATCTTGGTCCACCAATAAAGTGGCTTCAAATCATAATACATCTTATTACTACCAGGATGGATGGACAACTTGGAAGAATGTGCTTCGGACAGGATCTGATCTCTAAGCTCTCGGTCCTTAGGTACCACTAATCTCTCCTTAAACCACAGCACACCTTCGTCATCTAACCTGAAATGCTTAGTTTCTTCCTCTTTCATCTTCCGTTTTATGTGAAATATACCCGGATTAGTCTTTTGGAGCTCAATGATTCTATTTCTGAGAGTACCACTGACAGTGATGTTGTACAAGACTGCCGGATGTAACAGGCGAGATCGGTGAAAATCAGTTTCAATTAAGGAATGGCAATGAGACTTACGGCTTAAAGCGTCAGCAACCACATTTGCCTTGCCTGGGTGATAGTGCACTTGAAGATTATAATCTTTAATCAACTCGAGCCATCTTCTCTGACGCATATTTAGCTCGGGTTGGGTGAAGATGTATTTGAGGCTTTTGTGGTCTGTATAGATATTGTAGACATTGCCCAGCAGATAATGCCGCCATACCTTCAAAGCATGAACAACTGCGGCCAGTTCTAAGTCATGCGTTGGATAATTCACCTCATGCTTCCGAAGTTGTCGTGAAGTATATGCAATTACTCGGCCTTCCTGCATCAAAACACCTCCCAAACCTATGCCTGAGGCATCACAGTAAACATCAAAAGGTTTCTCGATATCCGGTTGTGCCAAAACCGGAGCCGAGGTTAGGAGGGTTCGCAGTTGGTGAAAAGCCGCATCACACTCAGGAGTCCAGACAAACCTGGTGTCTTTTTGCGGCAACCGAGTCATGGGTTTGGCTATTTTTGAGAAATCCGGGATGAAGCGACGATAATAGCCAGCCAACCCAAGAAAACTCCGGACCTCATGAACCGAAGTAGGAGCCTTCTAATTCAATACCTCTTGTACCTTAGTGGGATCCACCATAATTCCTCCATCGGACAACACATGCCCAAGGAAAGGTACTTCACGAAGCCAGAATTCACACTTACTGAACTTCGCATACAGTTTATGCTCACGCAGTCTGCTGAGAACTATGCGCAAGTGTTCGGCGTGTTCTTCCTCATTCTCAGAATACACTAAGATGTCATCAATGAACACCACCACAAACTTATCCAATTCGGGCATAAACACCGAATTCATCAAGCACATGAAGTGTGCTGGGGCATTTGTCAGGCCGAAGGACATAACAAGATACTCATAAAGGCCGTATCTTGTTGAAAAGGCTGTTTTTGGAACATCTTCAGGACGGATTTTAATCTGATGGTACCCAGACCTTAGATCAATCTTGGAAAAGACTTTAGCTTTGGATAATTGATCGAACAAGATGTCGATACGCGGTAGAGGATACTTATTCTTAACAGTGACTGCATTCAGAGGTCTATAGTCCACGCACATCCGCAAGGTCTGATCCTTCTTCTTTACAAAGATAGCAGGGCATCCCCACGGAGACGAGCTAGGACGAATCAACCCCTTCTTTAACAGTTCATTCAACTGCACCTTAAGTTCAGCTAACTCATTTGGAGGCATCCTATAGGGTCTCCTAGAGATGGGTGCAGTGCCAGGCAGCAACTCGATTTTAAATTCCACATCCCGATCCGAAGGGAGTCCCGGCAAATCATCGGGAAAAACGTCCGGAAATTCATTTACTACGGGAATTTCAGCCAACGCCTTTGCTTGCACAGCATGAATTTCCCCCGACAAATCAACTTTTCTGGGAAGTTGTACTAGAAAACCCTTTTGATCTGTAGGATCTCTGAGCATAACTACCCGAGCGGATGTGTCAATGAGTACCCCATTCTGACTCATCCAATTCATGCCCAAGATAACATCTATGTCTAAGCCAGGTAAAACCAATAGGGCAAGCGAATAACTTCGCCCTTCTATCTCAAACTTAAGGTTCCCCACTACTTTATTTGTGGAAATATTCCCACTTGCAGCACTAATGCAATAACCCACACCTTCAACAGTATGCAACTTGTGTGCAAATTTGGATGCAAACTTAGGACTGATAAAGGAATGCGAAGCACCTGAATCAAAAAGTACCACTGCGGGGTGTTGGTCAACTAGGAACTTACCAGCAGTGACCGCCTCACCAGATGGAATTTCTTCAATGCTGTTATAATGAGCGTGTCCCTGACGACCACCTTGGTTGACATTTTTCTTAGGGTATGGACAGTTCCGGGCCCAATGGCCTGGCTTGTTGCAATTCCAGCAAGGCATATTGCTAGGAGGAACACTAGAGCTGCTCTGTCCAGAAGTCCCCTTTGGCAGAGCGACAGTATAAGCCTTACGGAACCCAGTTTTTGCAGCAGGCTTTTTCTGTGGCGGACGGAACTTCGTATTCTGAGCAGGCGGGCGCGGAGAAGACCTTGGTGCAGCTGAGGCCCTTGACTGAGAAGCACTTGCCTCAAGGGCCCTTTTACGGCTCTTAGAGGCAGAATAAATAGCATTGTTGTTCTCCTGTGTCAAAGCATCGCTGATGAAATCATTGAAAGTGGTACACTTGCTAGTGCCCATAGTCTTCATTAGCTTCGGGCCGAGGCCCCTTTTGAAACTAGCAATCTTTTTGGCATCGGTATCCACAAACTCCGTGGCATACCTTGCCAAGTTGTTGAAGGCCTGCAAGTACTCAGTCAAGCTTTTGTTTCCCTGTGACAGCCTCATAAACTCCGTGTGCTTGATTGCCATAAGACCGGGCGGGATGTAGTTCCCCCGGAAGGCCGCCTTGAACTGATCCCAAGCAATCGGAACATTGGCAGGCAGTGTGGAACGATAGTGGCTCCACCAGATGCCCGCTGGACCATGCAACTGATGGGAAGCATACTCAGTTTTCAGCTCATCAGTTAGGCGTAGCAGACGAAACTTTTGTTCAATTGTATTCAACCACTCGTCAGCCTGCAGTGGTTCTTCCGCTTCCTTAAAGAGCGGGGGTTTTGTATCCAGGAAGTCCTTGAAATCGCTGTACTGATTTGGCTCTGGGCCCTGACGACCATGCCGAGCCTCTCGATTAGCCAGTTGGCGCATGGCGTCGGCCAACATACGCTGCCCCTCAACCACTGATTGCATCAACTCGGCCGGAGTAGGTGGTGGCGGAGGGGGCGGCTGGTCCTCCTCCTCATTTCCACGACCCCGACGTAGATTGTACGACATCTGCAAAATGCATAGCCAATGAGCACTGACGATGTGGGAAATTTGTAGATGAATTATTGCGAAATGTCAAACTATCTTCAAGAATAGAATTCTCATAATAATTAAGGCACAATAATTCATCACAACCGCACAATCCATTCAAGCGCATCAATTGACGAACTCATACTCGGTAATCCAACAAGACGTTCTTTGACGAAGGCTCACTCACAGGGAGCACAACGGTTATCGGACCGTTTACGTTGCTATCTACGTGATTTTTGACCTTTCGCATGGTACTTGGATTCGATCTCAAGATTTTTAGTTGACTGTGAAAGACTACTTCAAACTGACCACAAAGAGACTTCTCAATGGAGAGTTCCATGGTGGATCATGACTAGCCACCTCGATACCTGCGCGTGCCAAGCAGCACAGCCTTATGTCGCGCGCCATAGGAGGCCCTCGGTTTCGTCGCGGCACCGAAGGGTGCTAATCGTGACACCATCATCGAACACAACACAATAAGACATCCCATTGCGATCGAAATTAACATGTTCAAACTACATTCAGGCAACATACGGTTCAACCTTACATCCAAAGTCAAGTTATTACAAGGCCTCACTCCTTCACAGGGAGGGCACAAAAGACGATCCTAACATTATAGGTACGTGACGACTACTCTAAGCATCATCCTCCGAGTCAGTGTCAAGGATCTCCCCGCCGTCCTCATCACTGACAGGCTCTAACTCCTCGTCTTCTTCTTCTTCTGGCTCTTCCTCTGGTGCCTCGGCAGGTGGGGCATCCTGTGGTCCATCGACCTCCACTTCATCATCATCCTCAGCCATGAAGATTCCTGAACCCATGTCCTCATCTACATTGTTGTTTCTAGGTAGCAGGGGATTAAGCTGGTTGTTCAGGCGGTGCACTTCTTCATGAAGGTTGTCATTGTATTCTTCAGCATTTTCTAACTGTTGCTCGAGCTCAAACTGACGAGCCCTCAGAACGTTCTCCTCGTGCCAGGCTTCATCCCTCTGTTCCATCACATGGACCAACATACGCTGACAGTTGCGATTTGCCACTGTCAACCTCTGGACTGCAAGCGTTTCTTGATCTCGATCATGAATCACTTGCTCCAGTTGTTGCCGTGCTGCATCCCTAGCAGCAGTCACCTCTGCCAACTCAGCCCGTAACCGTTCCACCTCAGTGGGCTCAGGACAGGGCTCGCGTGGAGCCAGCTGGTGGCGAGGGACCCTTCCACCAGTTGACTTACGGGCTGTCATCCTGGTACGTGCCATCTGTATCAACAAGATGTGACTTAAAGTGAGAATCATTTAGGGGATACGAATTTTAATTTAGTCGGGACTATTGAAATTTTTAAGGAGGGAGTGAAAGACATGTATGATATAATTAAACATGATGCATGCACGTTCCGTACGTCCTCTCACCTTAGTAGAAAACTAAAATGCTAACGCTAAGCGGTGGCATACATACGTTCTCTCATATAAGCGAAACTATCGGTCTACACGTTACGCTGTTAGTGTACCTGCAGAAAACTCCATTGCAGCCCAACAATTCCCAAAATAACATACAAGAAAGTAGTAAACTAAATACTTTCCATATACACATCCCCGGATGTATATATTTTAGTATCAAAGCTACCCGATTGATAGATGCCCACAATTAAGTGCTTTTACATAGTTACATGGTTTAAACATGTAAGTATGTAAGTCACCAAACTACTCTCCCCTAGACCGCCTGTTGGACGATCATGCTCTCACAACTCACACTTACCAGAGCGTCGAGGTAATTGATCCATACATTACCACCCAAGTGGATGGCATCCATACAATATCACGCCGTATGGACGACGAAACAGAAACAAACAAGGCCCCCAAGTTAGTCTTTATAATAAGCCACCTAAGAGTCCTTATTTGGGCTAAGGGATGTGATCACTGGCATACCTATAAAAATAATTTTTAGAGTTTAACTCTTTTCGCAAACAAATACTTTTGTTTTTAATTACTCGTAAGATGTGTTTAATGTTGAATTATGCTCCGATACCAGCTGTAACAGAACCGACCAAATTATAAGAGCACAAGTACGAAAACAAGCACCGAAGCGCTCAAATTTTCAAACTTGAGCCCATATAATCCCGGTAGTCAATCGAAATCACGAAGGATTTCAAACCAAACTGCTTACAACCAGGATCGCATCATTCAACATACACATCGTACGTTACATTTCACAAGTAATTCCGAAATAAGTTTACACCACGGAGTAGCAAATATTACAAACCAAGTTTGAAAGTAGCGGAAGCATAACACACACATTAGTTACTTAAATACTGCCAGTTTGGATGATCGACATCCCGCAAAAGCATGAGGAAAGTACATAAAGACGATCACGCCCTTGTGATCTAGTCATCATCACCCGCAGGGTGGAGACACGTCTTGCAGAATCCCTGATAAAGCATGTCATCTGCAACAGGAGGGAATAAACCCTGAGTACTGGAATGTACTCAGCTAGACTTACCCGTCATAAACCAGAAATAATATGACACCAAGGATTATGCAAGGCTTACACAAGAGGCTAGCTGACACCACATTTTGCATAAAGGCATAAGTAGTTGAAACTCTTATAACCTGTACTAGCAGTTATTTTTAGCATTTACCTGTCATCTATCTTAGCACCTGTACTAAACATGCACTTGATTATCATCAAACAATTATTCATATTATTTCCATAGCAGGTATAAATTGTGGCAACATTGTATCATTCACTTAACCATCTGTTCAATTAATGAGATCTACGTTGCCGCTGCTCAAGTCAAGTGCTCACTAACCGGGAGCGATGGCGATTCGAATCGAATTCCTATCCAGCTGGAGGGGTATTTCTAACACTCACCGCGCAGGCCCCTGCCAGGGTCGCACAAGCCACCTTTCGTATGATTCAGGAATCGCGGGTCCGAATGATGTCGCAACCCCAAGGGCGACACTCTGCCAGGTGATAGGGACTCTAACCCCCCTTGGTCTCACGCCAATGTCCCCAAGCACATCCTTTCTCTCCTCCAAGAAGCAACCTACCATTCGATTCCCGGCCTGAATCACATTACTCGGCTTCGCGGTCGGAACGACTTATCCGGCCAACTAAGTGTTAGACTGCGTTCAACATGACTCAAGGACGTACAGTGAATCGGTCCTTAAACGACTCAGACGGGCATGGCTCCACACCCAAGACGTGAAGTGTCTTGCGGCTGTACCATCGAACTCCCGCCCGGTCTCAATTTCATTTTAAAGCATGGTTCCATCACGATAGCCATAAGCCACTCGCGACCCAATCCTATCTCTCGCGGATGACCGGAAATCACCCGACTTCTACCGTACTAAGCAGGGCTAAGCATTGACACGTGCCTACACCTAATATAGGATTAGGGCACAATATCTGGACAAGGACAGGTATAATGCAACAGTTGTTTTCATACAACTCCTACTACTTAATGCAGTAAACAATTAGAAGTACTCAAGATATATTTATAAAACAATGGGTTCAGCATGCACCGGGGCTTGCCTTTGAGAAACGTTGCGGGTCTGTGGTCCGGGCACTCCGGAAGGTCTTCTTCGGAAGCTTCTCCGCCGGTGGGTTCCTCTGCTGGTTCCGGCGGATTCTGAATCTCCTCCGGTGCTGCTTGTTCGAATTCGAGGAGTGTCACTCCCTCCGGTACACCTATTGCATGAGTGCATAATAAATCCCATGAATGCATAATGAAAGATGCAATATGCTCGGAATGAAATGCATTACAACAATTTAACGCTCTATTCAAATCACTTCAAAAGAGTAGGTGCAAATTTCCTCTCCGGTAGAGAAGTACTCACCTAATCTACTTAACCTAAGATAAAGCTGCTCATCCTCAGTTAAGGCCCTAACACCTAACAATTACAAAAGTAGCATGTCTTAGGATATCACACCATATCAATCAGCAAAACACCACAGTAAGCATTCTGGACAGCAGTTACTTGTTTTTATCACAACTGGAGATTTACAATTCCAAAAGATATGATCTAAGACAATCTGGAAAGCCTAAGAAATTATCTACAATTCATTTTCAGGCCTCAACCCCAAACTCCTAAGTTTTCCATGTCAAATTTCATAAGTCCCAGAATCTGTCCTCTCAAAACAGAGAGTAGCAGATTCTGAACTGCCACTTAAAACAACAGTAACTCTCAAACTACTAAGCCAAATGTTCCCAAATTTTGACACAAGATAGTTTATCAAGTTTACTCCAACTTTGGTATTTACAAGTGTTCCAGCAACCATTTTTATCAAAGACCAAACTTAGAAATACTACCAGCTGTCCAGAAAACCTAAAATTACAAAGGTTAAATATTTATTGATGTGGCCAAAGTCCCCTAAAACCAAACTAATGTTACCTACAGTTCACATGAGGTATAAAAACACCAGAAAGTAAGGTGTGACCCACTAGAACATTTATTTAACCCCATTTCTTAATTTACTTGATTAATTAGGTGAAATTTTAAACATATATTTAAACTGCTCCTAAAATTCTACAAAAATTACAGGGGACTCTCTGACCCAAAAATAGACCACAGTAAAAATTTGAACAAGTTTTATTCACAGAAACTCTCTATACAAAATTCACAAATCCAAAAGGCTGATTTTTGTATAATTAATAAATCACATTGAAAAGTATCAAACAACAGATTTCATATTTTTCTTAGACACTCTAGGGTACCAAGACATTCTCCAAAAAGTTACATGAACATTGCACATGTAGAAAAATTACAAAAATTCCTTCAATTATTTCCTAGAATAAAATGATAGCCTTATAACTTGAAAATTACTTAAGCACTGATGCCCAAATTTTTACCAGAGCTAGGGCTAGCCTATAGTAACCTACCCACCAAATTTCATGATTTATGGAACACTACAGCTCAAGTTATAATTTTAACAAGTTTGCATGCATTCCAAAACACATTTAAAGGATCTATTAAATTCTTACAGAATTTAAACATCTCATGCCAGATCCATATTTTTCTAAAATACTACACATCATGTAGATTCTAACAAAATTTATCTCATGATTTTTGGATCATTAAAACCCTAGATCTATATTTTTCCAACTTGTACAAAAATCAGTGACAAAATAATAAAAATGAAATTCATTTCGGATGAACTGGGCCGGCCCGGGAAACTCGGCCCACAACTTCGCGCGCGCGGCCCGCTCAACACCCCGCCCGCGCGTGACGCTGACGTGCGGGTCCCGCCTGACAGGGACAGAGAACAGGGGAGGGGACACCCGCCGGCGATTGCTCGCCGCCGGTGACGACTCCGACGAACCCGAGAGCACCGGCACGCTCACCTCCACTGCGCGCAACGACTGCTATGGCTAATTGACCCTATGACCACGGCTAGGGGGGTTGGCAGCGGCAATGGCGGCCACGGCCGCGGGCTTGCCGGCTCCGGCGAGCTAGCAGTGACCCGACCCCAAACGGTCTACCCCGCGAGCATCAGTACTTCGAGGCGAACCTAGGACACTGGAGAGGGAAGGCGGTAAGGGTACCGAGGAGCACGGCCACGAGCGAGCTCAGCTTGGCGGCGACAATGGCGACCGCGGTGGAGGCGCAAGCTCGGCGAGCCCTACCTGAGGTCAAGCAGTTGTGTGGTGTGGTCCACGAGGTGGAGGAGCTCACCGTGGAACTGTGACTACGAGGGATTGGGTGATGGTGCTCGACTGCGGTGGATTTTTCAGTGGCGACCGCTGCTGCTCCTCCGGTCGCCGTGCTCTCGGCGGAGAAAGGAAGAAGGAGGCAGAAGAAATGGGCAGCGATGCAGGGCTTCCGTGCGTCGTGGCGTATTTGGGCAGCCGAGGGGAGCACCGTGTCGACGCGTGTTGCCACGCGGCGGAGGCCGCCTGCCCCCGGTCGGACACGCACCGAGTTCAGTTTTCTGAACTTCTGAAACGAGGTTTCAGTCAAGCCGAGCCTGACAGCGTGACTTTGGCAACCTATAACTCCTAATCTAGGCCGATCTAGTATAATCCGTAGTTAGTAAAGTTGTAGAGGTACATGACGTCTACAAAATTGTCCACTAGAGCTCGAGCTGGTTCGGTCTATATTGGAAACTACATGGCCCCAAAGTAGTGCTCGGTGAAACTGAAACTGGGGTTCAGTTAACGATGCCGACTGACAGCTTAAGTTCATGACACGATATCTCTTGAACCACTGAGAACCAGGCTTGGGTGATGTTGACAAAGTTGTAGGGCTACATATGAACTACAAGTTTGTCAATATGAGTGAAAGCTGGTTTGGCCTGGTTTGCAAACTACAAGCTCCTAAAGTAGGCATCAGTAAAACTGTAGGGTCAGATTCCAGACTTAGAAAAATTCTAAGTCTTGGAGCTACCTCTCTAGCTGACTTGTGGGCCACTTTTGAGCATGTTAGGGTCAATTTCATGAGATGGTCATATTGAGACTTTTGTTCCCCATAAAATTCTTTACAACTTTGCTTAAGGGTGCTCTTCCATGCAAGGTCTCTAAGTTAGACTTTTTAAATGGTCAAACTAGAGCATTCTAGGGTCAAATGGTGGTCAAACTTCTCTTGGAGGGCAAATTTGTAATTTTGGTCAACATGAACCTTGTTCCAAATGTTACCCTAAGTATAACTAAGGTGTTGTAGGTCATGATTGGCTACCTTACCTTTTTGTTACACCAACTATCAAATACTTCATGAAATAAATCAAACAAACCCTAGAACAATCACATGTGTTGCATCACATAAAATAACAAACCTGAATGATGCATGCTTATGCTTATGCAAATGCAATGCAATTAAGGACTAAACACTTGAAGTGTTACATATAGCTCCTCCAAAACCTAAACCGGGACAATCGATTCGTAATCCTTACGACCCCTCAACCACCTCCGTTGAGGTTGCCACACCAACACCATTACAGTCCTTAAGATCATGAAAGAACTTGGGTAAGTAAGAGGTGAGATTGTGTGTGTCCATAAATTTTCTATTCCACTTTCTCTTGTTGTCCCTAACATGGCAGGATCAGATTCAAGTGTCCATGGTGGGAACCGTGGAGATAGGGAGCCCCCTGTCTCACGGGCTGAACTACGTCATGTGGCTGATTCACTTGTGGAGGCAATGGAGAGGATGCTTGATGCGCGTCTTCCCATGGCGAGAGGCCGAGGGCCACCTCGCCCTCATGAAGACCATCATCAAGAGGAATCTAGAGATGAGAATTCTGGTTTTGGCCATGGATTCAATCATTTCGGGAATGGTCGTGGAGGACATGGTGGTGGTCACCGTGTTGATTTTGATGATCAGCGTGGTGGCCGTCGTGTACATGGGCATCGTGCACATAGGCGTCATGTACGATTTGAAGATGAAGAGTTTGACGACCATGATGAAGAGGAAGGGCCTTATGGTGATGAAAATCCCTTCGGTCATGGCGGGGAATTTGAGCGGCGTCGGTATCATCGCCGGCATGCTGATTTTGAAGATAGGGGATATCGCCGTGGTCATCGGCAGCATGAAGAACCGAACAATATTGCTCGTGTCAAGTTAAGTATTCCAAAATTCACTGGCAAGGAGAATGCAGATGAGTTCCTTGAATGGGCTGAGCAGTGTGATCAAATTTTTAGAATTCATAATCTTTCAGATCAGCGCCATGTGAACCTTGCTTCAGTTGAATTCTCTGGTTATGCTCTCACTTGGTGGAATCAAATTCAGGAGAATCAGCTTGAGTTGGGATTTGGGTATATTAACACCTGGGAAGAGATGAAGCAAGTAATGAAGAGACGATTTGTACCTTCGAGCTATCAGCGAGATCTCAGGAACCGATTGCAAAAGTTGAAGCAAGGGAAGAGATCGGTTGATGAATATTTCAAGGAAATGGAGTTGCTGTTAGTGCGGACTGGAACCAGAGAAGATCCAGAGTCTAAGATGGCAAGATTTCTAGATGGTCTCAATGAAGAAATCTCTGGTTATGTGGAGATGTTTCTATATCGTAACTTGCAAGACCTTGTTGATCAAGCTATGCGTACAGAGAAGAAAATTCAGCAGGAGTCACGAGGGAAATCTTTTGGCAATCATACCATTGCTGCTCCATGGCGCAAACAGCAGTCCAATGCCTCTTATGGGGAGGATGATCTCAAGGAGCTGTAGCTAGGTCTTCTCCATCAATTGCTAATTCAAAGATGGCGGTTTCCACAGCATCATCACCAGCAAATCAGCAGCGGTCTGCTGCAAATTCAGCAGCCCCAACCATTGCTTCTGGTGCCACTTCTTCCACTCGAAGTAGAGAGATTGAATGCCATAAGTGTCATGGCCGTGGGCACGTTGTTGCCCAATGTCCAAGTAGAAGGACCATGTTGTTGAATGAGAAAGGAGAATGGGAATCTGAAAGTGATCCCGAAGATGGTGGACCGACATTCGATGAGGAAGTTCAAGAGGAAGAGAATGAGATTCAGTCTGATGAAGGAGAACACAACTGTTTTATTTCTCTTCACGTGCTGAGTGTCACTGCTGAAAAGGAAGAGAATGGGCAGCGACATAATCTTTTTCATACCAGAGGCATGATCAAGGATAAGTTATGCCAAATTATTGTTGATAATGGAAGTTGCAATAATATTGCTAGCCAAGAATTAGTGGACAGATTGGGATTGAAGCCACGGCGTCACCCTAAGCCATTGTAAGGTCCAAATGGCTAGAGGGGGGTGAATAGCCTATTTAAAATTCTACAAGCTTCACTAAACAACCACGTTAGTATAAAAGATGGCTAAGCTAATTCTCGCACTAGCTCAACTATACTATGCAAGCCACCTATACAATTCTAGTGAAGCAAGGCTATGATCTCTAATACACACCAACAAGACTAAGTCACTAAGCTACTTACTCCTATGTGATAAAAGCTACACTAAGCAAACTACACTAAGAAAAGTACAAGAAAGTAAAGAGCAAGTGACTTGATTCTTATACCAACGATGTAGAGAAGTAATGCACTTGAAGAATCAATCACAATAATCAACCACAAGAGAAATCCTCGGCAAAGAGATGACACAAGATTTTTTACCGAGGTTCACTTGCTTCCCGGCAAGCTACTCCTCGTTGTGGCGATGCACCCACTTGTCGGTTCACGAGCTAATCGACTATCAAGAGTCGAGCCCTCGGCAGGCGCCGCACAACCGCACACAAGATGGGGATCCTCCAAGCCACGAGCTCCACTAGAGTATCCAATTTGCGAACTCCCGCGGGGAAGGATCAAGAACCCCTTATAACACTTGGTGAGGGCTCCAACAATCTCCAATTGCGAGCTCAATCACCTCCGCTGCTCCAAGCCGTCTACCGTGTCGGGAAACACGGAAGAGTAACAAGAAATCCGCAGCAACTCGAAGATCAAGTGCCTCTAGAATGCAACTCTCAAGCAATGCACTTGAATCTCACTCAATCTCACTCAAGATGTGCAACCAAGCAAAGAGATGAGTGGAGGGGTTGTTCTCTAGCTCAAAGGATGTCTCTAGGTCTCAAAATGTGCAAGAGTTACCCTCAAACCCTGGACATCCTCTATTTATAACGAAGGGGTACGCAGCTAGCCGTTACCGGGCGACGCAGTTCAAAACGTGTTGACCGGACGCTCCGGTCAGGGTGACCGGACGTGTCCGGTCACTACAGGACAAGCGTGAACAGTGCGCGTCAGAACTAGCCGTTGCCGTGACCGGACGCGCTCAACCGTTTGACCGGACGCGACAGTGTCAGCGTCCGGTCGCGTTCCAGTAAGCTCCCGTCGAGACCGGACGCGTCCGATCGCACGTGACCGGACGCGCCGCGCGTCCGATCGGCACTCCGCTGCGCTCTGCCCCTCTAGACGCCTGACCGGACGCTCCGGTTCTGTGAGGGACCAGACGCGCCGGTCGCGCACCCTTCTTCTGCACACAGGTGAACTGACCAGACGCGCTGGTCAGGCCAGACCAGCGTCCGGTCACAAACCCTAGTGCCCGCGCCACGTTGAACTGACCGGACGCGTCCGGTCAAACTGAGACCGCGTCCGGTGCAGCGTCCGATCGCTGTTTTTCAGTGAAAAACAATTTGGACTTTCGCCACCTTTTCTAGACTCCGGCGCAATAGAAAATAGGCATTTCATTTCCTCGAAAACGCCTGAATCCCGCGCTCGCACGCTCGGCGGGAGGGGGAGCGAACCCCAAACCCCTTACTACCGCTCAAACACCACCGCCTTCGCAAAAGTGCCAACACCATCATGTGAAAAACACCATGTGCATGTGTGTTAGCATTTTCACAAACATTTTTCAAGGCGTTAAGTTAGCTCTCTACTAGATCCTAATGCATATGCTCAAGACAATGATCTAGTGGCACTTGATTTTCGAGCTAACCGTGATTGCCCCTCTTGATAGTCGGCTATGTATCCTAAACCCGGTCAATCACTTCTCTACTCATCTTAGACCGGCAAAAGGAAAACCCTATGGTTATACCTTTGCCTTGCGCTCCTAGATCCTTTTCTTCCACTTGATCATCATGTCCATCATTTTATGTGCATTTCATCATGATCAACATTTCATGTCCACGCACCATCTCTTTGTGATCTTGTGGCCACCACTCCTTGCCACGTACACCTTCATCACATGTGTTGCTTATGCCTAACTCAAAACACTTAACACATGGCATTAGCAACTTGGTGTCATTAATTACCAAAACCAAACTTGGGCTTTCAGCCATACAAGATGCAGTGGCTTAATGATTGTGGAACGTTGCGTGTAAGTCATATCGTGACTGTGCCTTTCTCTGTTGGTAAATATAATGATCATGTGGAGTGTGACGTGGTGCCTATGCAAGCGAGCCAGCTGCTGCTAGGTAGACCATGGTTATATGATCGTGATGTTCAGATTTTTGGAAGAACCAACAAGCTGTCTTTTGTGTACAAAGGAGAGCGAATTTCTTTGCTTCCTTTGACACCGGAGGAAATTTTAAAAGATGATCTCAAAAGGAAACAGCGAGAGAGCGAGAACCACTTAAGAGTGATCCACAAAAATAGTGAGGGAGAGTTTCCATAGCCAAATAAAACCCCACAGCTGCAAAGAACCCAGAAACCGAGGAAAGAAGGGTTAGTCATGATGGCTAGGAAAGGGGATCTAAAGGAGTTGAGTGAACCTAATGCCATGTTCTTTGTACTCTTGTACAAGGACACTCTTTTTGCTACTAACACCTTACCCTCTACCCTGCCAAGTGTTGTTTTTGATGTGTTACAGGATTTTGAGGATGTGTTTCCAGACCCATAGATCTTTTGCCTTTACCTGTGCAGGAACAGATGAACTTTGATGCAAGCAAGCGAGCAGAATTTGTCAAGAGTCTTCATGACCGAGCTCGAACCAACATTGAAAAGATGACCAAGATATATGAGAAGCATGCCAACAAGGGTCGAAAAAAGATGTTATTTGAAGCAGGAGACCTCATTTGGGTGCATCTACGCAAGGATAGATTTCCTGAACAACGCAAGAGCAAGTTGCAGCCCCGAGCTGATGGTCCCTTCAAAGTGCTTCGCAAGATCAATGACAATGCTTATGAAATTGATCTGCCAAGTACTTATGGTGTGAGTACAAGTTTCAATGTGTCCGACCTCTCTCCATTCTTTGGGTTGGAAGAGTCGAGGACGACTCTTTTTGAAGGGGGGAGGATGATACGACCATGCCAG
This sequence comes from Saccharum hybrid cultivar R570, assembly GCA_038087645.1. NCBI lineage: Eukaryota > Viridiplantae > Streptophyta > Magnoliopsida > Poales > Poaceae > Saccharum > Saccharum hybrid cultivar. The sequence goes on along the minus strand of JAQSUU010000005.1, from coordinate 6,772,004 downwards.
CGTCGGCGATCTCACCGAGCTTTTCCACCTCTTCACCGACCTCTCCGGCTACATCTCTGACCCCTATAGGACCGATCACACGTAACCGCGCTAAGAAGATACAACAAGAGGTGCACGCGCTACTTTATGAATTTCAATTAAACACTAATGAGAACTTTATGCTACCTAAATCTTGTGTGTTAACATTGCTTAGGTACACAAGAGAGAACAAGCAGAATACATCAGGGGCGAACCAGAACGAAGAACCAAGCTCCAGTCAGTCCAGCGTGACAGGAGTATCAAGAAGGAACAGTCATATCTTTTGACTTCCAAAGGATATGAAGGTCATTCAGGACTTGTTGGAAAGCTCTTGAAGTCTATTTTCCAATGCTTCTAACCCCGACCAGTTTGAAGTTTTCCTCAAGGCGTCCGACCAGTTTTAGTGTTGACTGGTCAGAGGGTCCACAGTCTGCCTGAAGTCTAAATCTTTGTATTAAACTGTATCATTCTACAAAGTTTCATAAAGTAATGTGCACATGGTGTGAAAGCTTATCCAGTTAGCTTTCAAACGCATCCAGCCGCACGTCATTTGAAGTTTCCTAGAAGGAGTTATTGTCAAAACACTGAAGACTGTGCAGAGTCAAACAGCCACGCAGAATCAGCACTGGAGCCATTTCGAGGAGGTCCTTTCACACTAGCGATGAGTTTATTTTTGCTTCGTGTTTTCACCTATCCTTGAGGGTTGTTCCATCTATAAATACTCCCCTATGCCTCAGATGTAAGTAACTTTTGATAATTTGAGATAATCCCAGATATATTGCAGCCGAGCTGCCGAGTGCTTACTCAACCCTTGTTCTTCCTTGTTCTTCCTTGTTCTTCCTGGACTTGTGAGGAGATCTCTCTGAGATCCACTGGTTTGTGCTCTATGGGTTCCAGTACGGCTGCCCCGTCTTGTGTGGATTAGCTCCGGTTGTGGTTCTGCGGTCGTTCGGAGATCGAGTCGAAGTCTTCGCGGTTTCGGTGTCTCTCTCCCCGTCGCTTGGTCGCATCCAACCTTGGCAGGTATAAAGCTAGTTATCCGTTGTTCTACAGCAAGTTATCTTTGTGTTCATCAACCTACTGTCGTGAAGATCGGGCCAACCTTGTACCGATATCCGATCGGTACTTATCAGATCTCGTTGGCCAAACCGTCGAGGCTCGCCGCCAAGGTCGCCGACTCTAGGATGGCTTCTCGTGCTCGACGCACTCCACGTCGCACTCGTAGGCGTGCTCGTAAGAGGGCCCGACATTTATGACACCGTTGGGGCCCGACATTTTGAGCTTGAGGTAGGTGTAATTGGGGACCGCCATGAACCGGGCATAGCATGGGCGCCCAAGGATGGCGTGGTATGTTCCATGAAATCCGACCACTTCGAAAGTGAGAGTTTCCTTTCTGAAGTTGGCGAGAGTGCCGAAGCAGACATGCAGGTCGACCCACCCGATGGGCTCTCCTCGCTTCCCTGGCACGACTCCATGGAAGCCCCCGACGTTGGGTTGGAGGTGCGCCCTCGTGATCCCTAGAAGGTCGAGGGTCTGGGCATAGATGATGTTAAGACTGCTGCCGCCATCCATGAGCACCTTGGTGAGGCGTGTGTTGGCGATAATAGGATCGACAACAAGTGGGTAGACCCCAGGATTGGGGACGTAGTCTGGGTGGTCATCACAGTCGAAAGTGATGGCCACCTCGGACCAGTCAAGGAAGAGGAGGGTTGCGAGTTACACGGAGAAGATCTCTCGGTGTTCCCGCTTACGCTGCCATGTCGAGAGGCACGTCGAGGGTCCTCCGTATATCATGAAGCAGTCATGGATTTCGGGGAACCCCTCGTCCTTGTCGTCTCCCTTGGGATCTTCCTTCTTGTCGTCTTTCTTGACGCCTATGCTTTCAAAATATCTCCGGAGCATGTGGCAGTCCTCGAGGTTATGGTTCGTGGGCCCTTTGTGGTAGGGACACGGCTCTTTGAGCATTTTGTCGAAAATGCCCCCGCCAGGGAGCCCTCGAGGTTTCTTGCGATCAGCAGCAGCAACAAGGTCATCGGCCGGGGCCTCGAGCTTGCTCTGCTGGTTCTTCTTCTTCCTGTTGTTCTTCTTCGAGCCCGGCTAGGACCCGCGGGATCCTCTTCCTTGTGCTTCCCCTTGTCCTGATCGCTACCAAAGATGGCACCAACTGCCTCCTCGCCGGCGGCGTAGTTGGTGATAATGTCCATCAAACCGTTGGCAGTGATGGGAGTGCTGCGGCCCAACTCTCGGACCAACTCTTTGTAGGTGGTACCAGAGAGGAAAGCCATGATGACGTCGGAGTCAGTGATGTTGGGGAGCTCGGTGCGTTGCTTGGAGAAACGCCGGATGTAATCCCGTAGGGATTCACCCGGCTTCTGTTTGCAGCTTCGAAGATCCCACGAGTTGCCGGGGCGCATGTAGGTTCTCTTGAAGTTCCCCTCGAACACTCTCACGAGGTCATTCCAGTCATGGATTTCTCGAGGTGGGAGGTCCTCGAGCCAGGCTCGAGCGGTGTCCGACAGGAACAAGGGGAGTTGTCGAATGATGACCCAGTCGTCCGTGGCCCCACCCAACTGACAAGCCAAGCAAAAGTCAGCGAGTCAAAGTTTGGGTTTGGTCTCGCCATTATACTTGGTAAGAGTCGTGGGGGGGGCAGAACCGAGCCGGGAGTATCGTTTCGCGAATGGCCTTGCTAAAGACCCGAGGACCCGGTGGCTCGGGTGAAGGGCTTCGATCTTCTGAGCTGTCATAGCGCCTGCCTCTGTGCTCGTGGTAGCCTCGAGCTACACTGTCACCATGTTTGCACCTCCGGTGCTCGACGATGTTGTCATGGGCATCTCGAGGTTCACGGTTGTCGATGGTGTGTTCACGGACAGAGGCCGCCTTGTTCCGTTGGGCGTGCTCAGGATGAACCGAGGCCTCTCTCTCCTGACCGGAGGGCTCCGCAGGTTGCTCTGAGGCAAGCCCGCGTCGCCTGGAGGTAGAACTCTCGGCCTGCTGCATGGCAGCGGTCTCAAGGAGTCCTCGGATTTCGTCGCGGGCCCGACGGGCCTCGAGGTTCGATGGCTCGGGCATGTTACGAAGGAGCATGGCGGCTGTAACCATGTTCTGGCTGGCTCGACCAAAAACCGGGGGCTCGACTGCCCGATCCTTGACGATGCGACGATTGATGTCGCGAGCTCTCTCTCGAGCTCCTCCGCCATGTGCGCGTGCCGCGCGCTCTTACTCGAGGGTTTGCTGAAGTAGGCGTAAGTTTTCTCGTTCCTCGTCGAGCCTATCCTGCAACTCGTAGATTTGCTCGAGCTGCATTCCTTGATCCACAAGGAATTGAGCCTCATCCTGCTCAGCAGGGAGCTCGACCTGAGGTGGCGTGTTCCTTCCTTCAACGGCTGTCTCATCCTCCGAATCCAACGCGATAGCTCCATCGATATTGAAGCACTCGCGAGTCAGGTCGTAGGCGTCATCGGTAGAGTCGGAGTCTGGAGCGCCGAAATAGTAGTACAACGGGTGCATGTGAGGCCGTGCATCTCTAGGGTCATGATGTCGAGAAGTAGTTGCACGGAACTCCGTCTCTGGGGTCTCCATGGAGTCCAGGTACTCGGAAGCTGGTGTGGAGCAACGAGGTCGAGGGTGGAGCGTAGATGGTGTCCGGGGAGTTCCTCGTAAGCGCTCATGCTGGTGCTTACAGAAGAAGCATACGCCCGGGAAACCGGGTCTAGTCCAAATGGGAATGCTGACGAAAGCGTCGTTCCTCATGCCGGTGTAGTCGAACTGGGTGGTGGTGGTGTTGCGCCGGGCGGTGGAGCGATGGGACTCCCTGGTGGCATCTTACCCTCAGCCAAGCTCATCCTACACAGATCCTCAGTGAGGAAATCCGTGTCGGCGTCTGGCTGAGAGGTGTCGGATCAGGGAATACCATCACCCTCCGCATGGCGATGACGGCGGTTGCACTGGGCTCGTCGTCGCCTGGCGGCGCATGCCTGACGAGAGCGACGATACCGGCACAGGGCTCCCCTAGGTTGGGAGAGCTCGTTGTCCCCGTCGGTCGGGTGCCAGGGCGAGAGGAGGACCATGTCGTAGGCGTAGCCAAGCGACATGAACTCCAAGCTCCCAAACTAGATCACCGTGGCCAACGGGAGCAGACGTTCGGGGTCAGCTGAAAGCATCTAGGCCCCGAGAGTTGGTTTCGGCAATTGATGACAACGCTTTATTACCATGACTAACATGTGTTTTGCAGAAACTTTGATAAGTTAGGTCATGGGGTTGATAACTACTTTGGGCTCTATGGTATTCATGCCCCTTGATGGAAATCATTTCGGTTTTCAAAGGATTGATGTCAAGATTAAGGACGGTTAGTTTCGGATGTAAAGGTGTTGAGTTACATTCAGAATAGTCGTTAGAATCTTTGTTTTCTCTTTTAGCCGTACTATAAAGGGGGCATGAGCGAGTAGCTTGACCTAGGTGAGTCTTGTGTTTAGGTGTGGTGCACACTTGTCAAACTTAGCACTAGGTAGCTCTAGAATAGCTCAAAGTTCAGTTAGAAGCAACTTGATTCAAGTTGCGTCACGTTTCGGAGTGTTTAGAGACGTTTTCCCTTGACCGGACGCGGTGTCTGACTTGACCGGGCGCGTCCGTCAGTTCTAAACCACTACTGCGTCTCAGCACTGTTGACTGGACATGGTCCTTACGAGGACCGGACGCGGTGTTCAGGCTGACACGTGTCACAGGAGGGAAATCACCTAATCGAGCGCGACTAGGATGTGATCGGCGCGTCCGGTCACGTTCCAGTAAGGTACTCTGACGACCGGACGCGTCTGGTCATCACTGATCGGACGCGGTCGCGCGTCAGGTCAGAGTACAGTAAGCTCCCTGCACGACCGGACGCGTCCGGTCACCCTTGATCGGTGCGTCCAGTCACTCAGCCGTTATTTTAGGTTTTTGACCGTTACGAGCGACCGGCGCGTCCGGTCACATCGACCGGCGCGTCCGATCATCTCGTATTTTGCTGAGTTGGTAGGTAACGGTTGGTTTTGACTGTGGGGTGTATAAATACATCCCCTCCACCTCTTTTAGAGGTCTCTTGCTCATTTGTTCAGCTGAGAAACATCTTGTGAGCGGTTTTGGGCGATTCACCGCGACGGAGTGTCGAAGAATCAGCCCGTAGAGAGCACTTGATCCTTACGCGGATCAAGGGGGAGCTACACCCTTGCGCGGGTGCTCCAACGAGGACTAGTGGAGAGTGGCGACTCTCCGATACCTCGGGAAAACATCGCCTTGTTCCTTGCCCCTTACTTTCAAGCATTTACATTCTTGTATTACTTTCATTGCTTGGTTTACTTTCCTAGAATTGTCATGCTAGACTAGGATTGGAACTTGGGGTGCAAAACTTTTACCGGTAGAATCTCTAGGAACACAATGCTCTTGGGCTCACCCAAATGAGCCAATCGGATGTTGCAAGGAGGATCTTGAGTGTTCTTCCCGTTGAGAAGTATGGTCACATTGTCACCGTGCTTCATCAAAGTGATCTCTCCACCCCAACACCGACACAAGTATTGGGGAAGATCAATGCACATGAGATGTACATGCACATCACTCTGGAAGAGGGCTCATCATCTTCCAAGAAGGACTTAGCCTTCAAAGCTAGCCATGACAAGAAGAAGAAGAAGGGCCAAGCCATGATGGTGCAAGAGAGCTCAAGTGAAAGTGATATTGATGATGCATCACTTGCACTCATGGTGAGGAAGACCACCAAGATGCTAAAGAAGCTCAACAAGAGTGGCATCAAGTTCAATGGCAAGAAAAAGAAATTCTTCACAAGTAGCAAAAGAAAGCCTATCTCGGAGATGGATTGCTACAATTGTGGTGAACTTGGCCACTTAGCTCATCAATGCCCTAGACCTCCAAAAGACAAGTACAAAAACAAGAACAAGGGCAAGAAAAATGATTCAAGCGATGATGAAGATGAAAAGAAGAACAAGTCATACAAGAAGAAGGATGGCAAGAAGAAAGAGTTCCACAAGAAGAAGAAGGGAGGAAAAGCATACATTGTTGGTGATTGGCTCACCGACATTGAATCATCATGTGAGTCCTCCGGTGATGAGAGCGATGATGAGAAAGAGAAGGTTGCCGCATTTGTGATTGGGCCATCATCTTCACCAAAATCTTCATCACCACCTTCACCGCCATCTTCACCATCATCGTCCACTACTCACCTATGCCTTATGGCCAAGGGTGAATGAAAGGTACAAAACAATGATAGTGATGATGATGATGATGATAGTGATAGTGATGATGAATATGATGCACATTCTTATGACGAACTTGTAAAATTGTTGAACAAATACTCTAAAGTCATAAGAAGAACTAGAAATGAAAATGATGAGCTCCAAAATGAAAATGAATCACTCTCATCTAAGCTTGAAAGTGCACAAAAGGCTAGTGATGAGCTCAAAGATCAAAATAAAATTATGTCTTCTACTCTCAAGGAGCTCAAAACTTCTAACAAAGAGCTTAGAGATCAACATGATAAACTTGAGAAGAAGCATGATGAGCTCAACACTAGGCACAACTCTCTAAAAGACAAATACACTACATTAAAAATTGACTATGATAGTCTTGTGGTTGCTAATGAGCTTTCCCTTGAGACACATGATGCTACTAACAAAGTTGTTAAGTTTGATATAGCTACATCATGTGATGACTTGATCATTGAAAGCATTGAGCAAGGTTCTAGTAGCAAAGGCAAGAGTGTGGTTGAGTCCAACAACTATGATGATTATGCCAAGATCAAGAGTGAAAATGAGAAGCTTGCAAATGAGAACAAGAAGCTAAAAGGGTTGATGGCTCTTGAGAAGCAAACATCAAATGAGTAACTTATTGAAGAAAACAAAAGGCTCAAACAAGAGAAAGAGCATCTCAAGACCAGCCTAAGCAAGTTCACAAGAGGCCAATATTTGCAAAGTGAGCTACTCATGAACACCGTAATGAAGATGGATAGAAGTGGCATTGGTTATTTGGCAAATCAAGAGAAGAAGGCTAAAGCTCAACAACAACAAAGCAAGTCAAAGCCCAAGCCAAAGAGATGTGTTGAGTGTGGACAAGAAGGCCATTTTGCTCATGAGTGCAAAACTCCACCACCACAGCCCTTGCCCAACCATGCTAGACCCTTTGCCTTCAATGCTCATTACATGCTAAGAAAAGATTCAAGTGGAAAGATGAAAGTTATGTTCTTGGGTCCTCCAAAAAAGAATAGGCCTAAGAAAATATGGGTTGCCAAGTCACTAGTTGAGAAAGTCAAGGGTCCCTCTCAAGTGTGGGTCCCTAAACAAAAAGCTTGATCTCTTGTGTGTAGGTGAACTACAAGACCGGTGGATCTCATTGGGTTATTGATAGTGGTTGCACTCAACATATGACCGGTGACCCTCGTATGTTCATCTCCATTGAAGAGAATGGGGTATGTCAAGAGAAGATCACATTTGGGGATAATTCAAAGAGCAAAGTCAAGGGTATAGGCAAGATTGCAATATCAAATGATCACTCTCTCTCAAATGTGCTCTATGTTGCTTCATTGAGTTTCAACTTGTTATCCGTTGGGCAACTTTGTGACCTTGGCTTCCAATGCTTGTTCACACCTAATGAAGTGGTAGTCTCAAAGATAGATGACAAGCAAGTCATATTCAAAGGCTTTAGATACAATAATCTTTATCTTGTTGACTTCACCTCCGAAGATGCAAACTTAATGCCATGCTTGTTCACCAAGACCTCACTTGGATGGCTTTGGCATAGGAGGCTTGCACATGTTGGAATGAACACTCTCAACAAGCTATTGAAGAAAGAATTAGTGAGAGGATTGAATGATGTAAAGTTTGAAAAGGACAAACCTTGTAGTGCATGTCAAGCGGGCAAACAAGTTGCAAACACCCATCCAACCAAAGCTTACATGTCAACTTCAAGAGTGCTAGAACTTCTACACATGGATTTGTTTGGGCCTACAACCTACAAGAGCTTGGGTGGAAATCTCTATTGTCTTGTGATAGTGGATGACTACTCAAGGTACACATGGACTTTCTTCCTTCATGACAAATCCGAAGTGGCCAATTGTTTCAAGAAGTTTGCAAAGAGAGCTCAAAATGAATTTGAAGTCAAGATAAAGAAGATTAGAAGTGATAATGAGAAAGAGTTTGACAACACAAACATTGAAGCTTATTGTGATGAGATTGGAATCAAGCATGAAGTTTCTTCAACCTACACTCCTCAACAAAATGGTGTAGTAGAGAGAAAGAACCGGACTTTGATCACCCTTGCAAGAACAATGTTAGATGAGTACAACACTCTAGAAAAATTTTGGGCCGAGGCAATCAACACTGCATGCTATGCTTCAAATCGCCTCTTCCTATAAAAGTTTCTTGGCAAGACCCCCTATGAGTTGCTAAATGGGAAGAAGCCGGACGTCTCATTCTTCCGGGTGTTTGGTTGCAAATGCTACATCTACAAGAAGCGTCAACACCTAGGGAAGTTTCAAAGACGTTGTGATATTGGTTTTCTTATTGGTTACTCATCAAAGTCCAAAGCATATAGAGTATTTAACCATGCCACCGGTTTGGTTGAAGAAACATATGATGTGGAATTTGATGAATCTAACGGCTCCCAAGGAGAAATTGAGAATTGTGATGATGTAGGTGATGAACCATTGAGGGAAGCAATGAAGAACATGCCGGTGGGAGACATCAAGCCAAAAGATGATGAAGACGATGTGCAAATTGTTGATCCACCATCTTCATCACATGGGCCTCAAGATGACGATAAGAATGAGAGGGTTGAAAATGAAGATACACATGTCTCTCATGAACAAGTCGAGGCACAAGCTCAAGATGTTGATGCTCCCCATCCTCCGCCTCAAGTGGCTGATAGAAGAAACTCACCTCTACTTCAAGCACATCCACAAGATCTCATCATAGGGAGTCCTATAAAGGGAGTAATGACTCGATCTCAAAAGCTTGCTTCTTTTGTTGAACATCACTCTTTTGTCTCTTGTGTTAAACCTAAGAATGTAGAAGAAGCTCTTCAAGATCCGGATTGGGTGAATGCTATGCATGAAGAATTGAACAACTTCACCCGCAATCAAGTGTGGACACTTGAAGAGCACCTAAAAGGTGCAACAGTCATTGGAACCAAGTGGGTGTTCCGCAACAAACAAGATGACTAAGGCATAGTAGTGAGGAACAAGGCAAGACTAGTTGCAAAGGGGTTCTCTCAAGTTGAAGGTCTTGATTTTAGAGAGACATTTGCACCCGTTGCAAGACTTGAAGCCATTCGTATCCTTCTTGCATATGCATCACATCATGATATGAAACTATATCAAATGGATGTGAAAAGTGCATTCTTAAATGGTTTCATAAATGAACTAGTCTATGTTGATCAACCTCCCAGGTTTAAAGACCCTAGATATCCTAATCATGTTTATAGGTTGTCCAAGGCGCTATATGGGCTCAAGCAAGCCCCTAGAGCGTGGTATGAGCGCCTTTGGGACTTCCTCATTCAGAAGGGCTTCACCATTGGGAAGGTCGACACTATACTATTCACCAAGAAGCTTAATGGGGAGATCTTCAGTTGTCAAGTGTATGTTGATGATATCATCTTCGGATCAACAAATGAAGAGTATTGCAAGGAATTTGGTGAATTGATGTCAAAGGAGTTCGAGATGTCTATGATTGGTGAGCTCACATTCTTCCTTGGTTTTCAAGTCAAGCAAATGAGAGAAGGGATTTTCATCTCTCAAGAAAAGTATACCAAGGATCTTCTCAAGAGATTCAAGATGGAAGAATGTAAACCAATCAAGACCCCAATGCCATCTAATGGACATCTCGACCTAGATGAGGGAGGTAAACCGGTTGATCAAACTCTCTACCGTTCTATGATTGGTAGCTTGTTGTACCTTACCGCATCTAGGCCCGACATCATGTTTAGTATGTGCATGTGTGCTCGCTTTCAAGCGTGCCCTAAAGAACCTCACTTAAGTGCCGTAAAAAGAATTTTAAGATATCTTAAGCACACCCCAAGCATTGGTCTTTGGTATCCCAAAGGAGCTAGATTCCAACTAGTTGGCTATTCCGATTCGGATTATGCCGGTTGCAAAATTGATAGAAAAAGCACATCCGGAGGGTGCCATTTGCTTGGGAGGTCTTTAGTATCTTGGTCATCTAAAAAGCAAAATAGTGTGGCTTTGTCCACCGCCAAGGAGGAATACATTGCCGCGGGGCTTGTTGTGCATAAATCTTATACATGAAACAAACCCTCCTAGACTATGGAGTTGTTCTTGAAAAGGTGCCACTTTTATGTGACAATGAAAGTGCCGTTAAAATTGCTAATAATTCGGTACAACACTCTCGCACCAAGCATATTGATATCCACCACCACTTTCTAAGAGATCATGTTGCTAAAAACGATATATCACTAGAAGGTGTAAGAAGTGAAAATCAATTAGCGGATATCTTCACTAAACCTTTGGATGAGGCTACCTTTTGTAGGTTGAGAAGTGAACTAAATGTACTTGACTCTAGTAACTTTAAAAAATGAGCTTGTGTTGTCCTGTGCATTGCATTGTATTATATGCCATGTTTAAATTCTCCGTAATGCATCTAGGGCTTGTCTAACACGGTTACGATAACCCTCCTTTGGAGGAGTGAAGAAGCCTAACCGTGGATCAAACTTGACAAGCAACCTAGTTTTACTTACTTGTATTGCATTGCATATGCATGGTTGTTGCTTTGTCGTTTCTTTTCTGTTTGGCTTTGAGCAACCTCTGTGTTCGTCCATGAATAGAGAGAGCATTTGACGCTCCTAAGGGTTCACAAAGTCTATTGCATGGCCATACGTTGCTCCTCGGGTGTTTATTGGATATTTTCCTAAAAACAATATTAGCCTAAGGCAAATTATTTGAAAAACTTGAGGGTTTGAGTGAGGTTACTCATATCAGGTTCCAATTGGTGTTTATTTGAGTCTCTTTGAATTGGAATTTGATTGGGAGAAGTCACGTCGAAGATCGGTTTGAAGAAAGGCGTTAAACAGTGACCGGACGCTGGACCGGACGCTGCACCAGACGCTGTGATGCTTCACCACCGCGTCCGGTCCCGGCGACCACCAGTGCGTCCGGTCATCCCGAAGAATTTCTCCTAGACCTGTGACCGGACGCGTCATTGTTGACCACCGCGTCCGGTCCTGGTACCCACCACCGCGTCCGGCCATGCGCGATGAGTTTCCCGGATGACCTTCGACCGGACTCTGTCCGCGTCCGGTCAGCCCTAACCGGACACGTCCGGTCGATCCAGGAGCTTACTGGACTATGACCGGACGCTGCACCACCGCGTCCGGTCATACGACCACCACGTCCGGTCAGTGCGCAGCGAGCGGATCTGAGTCCTCTTATAAGCTTTCGTCCCGATCCAGTTTTCTTTCTCGCCCGCCGTACGCCACCGCTCCCCGTGCCCTAGCCTCCCCTCGCTGTTTCGCCGAGCGCCGCCGTGCCCGTGCCTCCTCCGCCGCCGCGCCATCTCCTCCTTGCCGTCCTCCTCCACCGCGCCACGCCACCGTGTCATTGCCAACCTCGCCCGCGCCGCGCGCCTCGCTGCCTCGCGCCGCCGCTGCCCGCTGCCTTGCCGCGCCGCCGCTGCCTCGCTGCTCACGCCGCCGCCTTGCCACCACCGCAGCTCGCGCGCGCCTCCACAGTGCCGAGCCATCGCACCCTAGGCCCCACCAGCTCCTCCATCCTCCATCTAGCCACCGCAATCGCGCAAACCCTAGGCCGAGTCGCTTGCCCTAACCCTCCTCGTCAAAGCGCTCATCCGGCGTGTGCGGGAACTCTCACGAAACTAGGTCATCTCATCTCGTCACCGAGTTCTCATCGATCCGAGGTAGCCATCGCTGTTCGATTCACATCTCGTCTTATGTGCTTGCTACCTTTAGGGTTTCTTATCTTTTAGAATATAAATGTTGCTTATAGTAGACCCTTATATTCCGTCTTTTCAGCGAGTTTGTTGGTGTGTTGGGTTGACAGCTGGTCGGTGTTTTAATCTGAGGCCAAGCCTGTGGATTCGGATTGAGGCCAAGCCTTTTGAGTGACAGTTCATCTTCTCTCAGAGTTTCTCAGTAGTTGGTCAGTATGGTTCGCTGCAAGAACGCTGGGGGTGCTCCTAGTGACGGGGACGAGAGTCCTCCTCATCTGACAGAGGTTGCGCGTGGTAAGCGCGTAAAGACCATGGCCAGAAAGAAGAAGAAGACTCTTACAGATGCAGAGATCGCTCAGGCAGTCGCAGATGCAGCTGAGCAGGCAGAGAGGGGAGACAGGAGCAGTGGCATTCACATTGGCGAGCGTCGCTTTCATCTTGAAGGTCGACAGCTTGGTACTGAGGCCACATAGGGCACAGAGGGGACAGAGGGTACAGAGTCTATGTTAGTTGATCCACCTACAGAGGCTCCAGAGGAGACAGAGGAGCAGCCAGTCTAGACTCCACCGCGTCATCGCTCAGGACGTATGCGAGCTTAGGTGACTCCTAGGCCAGAGGGCCAGCGTCGTGGAGGACGTCCACCTCCCAGGGCTCGAGGACACCCCCCAGTCGAGCACTTTGACTTGAGGGGAGCTACAGCACGTCAGGTGCAGGCCCTGAGGTTCGTTGAGGTTAGCCGGTGGTTCCCACCTGTACGGGATTCCAGAGCGTCAGAGGGATTCTATACACCCCTACAGGAGGACTTCTACAGAGCATATGTTGACAGCGGGATTGCTTTTAGACCTCAGAGGGTCTGTCACCTTGAGGCTCTTATTGAGGTAGTGGGTGAGCAGCTTCGTCCGCACCTGTCTTTTCTTCCAGGCCTATCAGATTTTCTTGGACGGACAGGAGCTTACTGTGGCACTTGGGTCAGGGAGTTCTATTCTTCACTATGGATTGACCCGGCACATGAGTTTATTCACTTTACATTCCGAGGCCATGACCGCAGACTATACAGCACCAGAGTGCGAGAGATTCTCAGACTCCCAGCTTCAGACACGAAGATACATCAACTATGCTTTGGTCAGACTGCTCCACCTAGACGCCCTCACGGCGGAACAGTGCCCCCTACTGATCTGATCCGACCCTGCTTTCGTGAGCCTTTTGGCGAAGGGTCCCGACGTACACCCGCCAGCCTGACACCTCTTGCCAGAGTTCTGGATGCTATTGTCAGACGTACACTTCTTCCGAGGCTGGGCTATAGAGAGGGACTGACTCGTATGCAGTTGTGGGTAGTGCACCACCTTCTCTCACAGACACCGTTTGATATATGGGACCTCATGCTATGTGAGATGGAGGACACCTTGGCAGAAGGCTTCAAGGGACATCGTCAGCTGCCCTATGCTCATTGGATATGCTTTCTTATCAGATCTTCATTAGAGCTGCCTTCTGAGATTAGAGCTGAGATATCAGACACTACCACTGCTTTTCTAGAGTATGATATCCGTCAGCTATGGGCTTCTGTTACCAGAGAGTAGGCCCCAGTGCCAGGACAGAGAGAGAGAGACCTGAGGTGCCCGAGACAGCGGCTGAGCAGGATGCGACCGTTGATTGTCTTGCTGAGGCAGAGCTTGCTGATCTAGATGCTCAGCCTACTGATCCAGTTGAGGATGAGGCCTCTGACAGCACTGATGAGGATTACCAGCCCATCCTCAGGTATCGCTCTCCTCGGCCTCACGACCATGAGGCCGGTGGTTCTGGTTTAGCCTCCCACTCAGACCCAGCCATGGTGGCTATTCTTGAGAGGCTGACCCAGGCACAGGAGAGACAGGAGCTACAGATGTAGAGACAGGCTCAGGACACCGCCGCCGCTTTTGCTCAGATACAGGCACGACAGGATGAGTTCCAGAGGCAGCAGCTTGAGCTACAGCGTCAGCAGTTTGAGATGCAGCGACAGCAGGCAGCAAACCAGCAGCAGTACTTAGAGCTCCTGCGTCACTTGGTTACCGTTGGGGTACCTCCTCCTGCATCTGTCCTGACTCCAGCATTACAATCTAGTGGACCTTCGAGTCAGGGACAACCGAGCTTCCAGTTCACTTCTCCATAGCAGCAGGTTCCCCAGTCGTTCCAGTCCCCGAGCTACACACCTATTCAGACGGGGTTCACTCCTTCAGACCAGCCTCGCCCTCACCTACTGACAGGCACTCCGTTTGCTGACTTAAGTGCCTCCTACAGCGAGTTGACTGGTCAGCCGACGCCCTCGCCCACTACTCTAGTTACTTCTTCAGGGTTGTCTGCTTTAGAGGCAGTTGTTCCTCCTGTGACAGGGATGGGCACTATAGAGACTGTACCTTCGTCAGTTGCCTCGACAGATACCCTAACTATTGGGTCACTTCAGGCTCAGGTCACAGAGACTGCTCCACTGGTTGCTACTTCTTCGTTAGTACCTGCTCCTGTTGTTCAGACCCAGACCGCTTCACAGCCGCGTGCTTCTTCAGAGGGTCAGCCTGACAGCTCCGAGTCCAAGGAAGATACTTCTCAGTTTGTGATCACTCCTCGCTCCTCGGCACCCGACTTGACTCCGTCTGTTCCCCCGTCAGATCCTTAGATTAGTTTTTGGCGGTTGATGCCAAAGAGGGAGAGAGAGTAGATTCAGGGGGAGTTTTGATATAGGGTTTTCATTTTTATTTGTGTGCTACATTCATGCATCATGTTTACATTCCTGTACTTGCATTGTGTGACATGTGTGCTTGTGAGGTACTTTGAGTCTATGTGGTCTATCTAGTCTCTTTTTAAATCATGTCACTTATTTGGTTATAGCTCATAAGGTTGTGCTTCCGTGCCTTACTCCGATTGCTTTTGAGCTATGTCTTTTTGTGTACTAACGCTTCTTGTTTTATCTTATGAGTACACACTGTTGGCTTGGGGCACATAAGCAATTCCTAACCCCTTGTGCATATTGCTTTTTGTTTATGTGAACCAAGCATGTTCGAAAACCTCAACTCTTATCTTCTGAATCTTAGTGTTGTCATCAATCACCAAAAAGGGGGAGATTGAAAGCATCTAGGCCCCGAGAGTTGGTTTCGGTAATTGATGACAATGCTTTATTACCATGAATAACGTGTGTTTTGTAGAAACTTTGATAAGTTAGGTCATGGGGTTGATAACTGCTTTGGGCTCTATGGTATTCATGCCCCTTGATGGAAATCATTTCGGTTTTCAAAGGATTGACGTCAAGATTAAGGACGGTTTAGTTTCGGATGTAAAGGTGTTGAGTTACATTCGGAATAGTCGTTAGGATCTTCGTTTTCTCTTTTAGCCGTACTATAAAGGGGGGCATGAGCGAGTAGCTTGACCTAGGTGAGTCTTGTGTTTAGGTGTGGTGCACACTTATCAAACTTAGCACTAGGTAGCTCTAGAATAGCTCAAAGTTCAGTTAGAAGCAACTTGGTTCAAGTTGCGTCGCGTTTTGGAGTGTTTAGAGACGTTTTCCCTTGACCGGACGCGGTGTCTGACTTGACCGGACGCGTTCGGTCAGTTCTAAACCGCTACTGCGTCTCAGCGCTGTTGACCAGACGCGGTCCTTACGAGGACCGAACGCGGTGTTCAGGCTGACACGTGTCACAGGAGGGAAATCACCTAATCGGACGCGACTGGGATGTGATCGGCCCGTCCGATCACGTTCCAGTAAGGTACTCTGACGACCGGACGCGTCCGGTCATCACTGATCGGACGCGGTCGCGCGTCAGGTCAGAGTACAGTAAGCTCCCTGCACGACCGGACGCGTCCGGTCACCCTTGATCGGTGCGTCCGGTCACTCAGCCGTTATTTCAGGTTTTCGACCGTTACGAGTGACCGGCGCGTCCGGTCACATCGACCGGCGCGTCCGGTCATCTCGTATTTTGCTGAGTTAGCAGGTAACGGTTGGTTTTGACTGTGGGGTGTATAAATACATCCCATCCACCTCTTTTAGAGGTCTCTTGCTCATTTATTCAGCTGAGAAACACCTTTGGAGTGCAAGGGAGTGTAAGAGCTCTAGTGAGGGTAGTGATTTGAGAATCAAAGCTTGAGAGTCCCTCACTAGTGACTAGGGAGTAACAAGTGTGCATCCATCTTCTCATTAGGCTCGTTGTGGTCAAGTGAGAGTTCTAGCTTGTTACCCTTTGTGATCGCCATCACCTAGACGGCTTGGTGGTGATTGGGAGTTTGGTGATCATCCGGCGCTTGTGGATGACTCAACTCATCTTGTGAGCGGTTTTGGGTGATTCACCGCGACGGAGTGTCGAAGAATCAGCCCGTAGAGAACACTTGATCCTTGCGCGGATCAAGGGGGAGCTACACCCTTGCGCGGGTGCTCCAACGAGAACTAGTGGGGAGTGGCGACTCTCCGATACCTCGGGAAACATCGCCTTGTTCCTTGCCCCTTACTTTCAAGAATTTACATTCTTGTATTACTTTCATTGCTTAGTTTACTTTCCTAGAATTGCCATGCTAGACTAGGATTGGAACTTAGGGTGCAAAACTTTTACCGGTAGAATCTCTAGGAACACAAGTAGGCACTAGAGGTGAATTCCGGCTTGTAGAATTTAATTCTTACAATTAATTTTTAGAAAAGCCCAATTCACCCCCCCCCCTCTTGGGCATCTTGATCCTTTCATCAGCCATCCAGAAAATGGCGGGGAAACGATGTTGGCACGCAGCGTCCCCTACTTGGCGCGCCAACTGTCAGCGTTCGGTCCCGCGGGGGTCCTAAGCCAACGAGTGAATCAAATGTTGCGTGTTCCTAATCTGGATGGTGATGCAAGGAGGATACATGGGGATTTATCCTAGTTCAGGCAAAGGAAGGCCCTACGTCCAGCGGGGAGGAGAGAATATTGTATTTCCTTGCACCTAAGTGCTTGTGTAGGGGTTACAAGCTGTAAGAGAGGGAACCGAGCCCAGGTCTCAAAGGAAAAATAAGAGTACAAAGGAGATTGCTTGAGATGTTGATCTTCTTTGGAGGGATGGAGACTGGTGTTTAGTTGTCTGTTGTTCGTTGTTCTTCCGCCCTGCCCCCTTGTAGAGCCCCGGCCCGCCCTTTTATAGGGTAAGAGGAGGCTGGGGCGCTGGGGGCGCCCTGAGGTGAAGTTTTGTCGATCCCTGTGGAGGTGGCTGTAGCGACGTGCTTTGGGAATGGTCGGCCATCCCTGGACACCATGGTGACGTAGAGGACGAGACAGTGAAAAGACCCCGAGTCCTGTGCCACGTCGGCCTTTCTTCCTTGTTGACCGGCGGTGGGTCGAGGCTGGGTCGAGGCCGGGTCGAGGACGGGTGGATAAGGCCGAGTCTCCGAGATTATGGGGTAGTCGTATCCTCCCTCGAGGATGATCAGTGGCAAAATAGTGCACGATATGGTGCGTACAGTGACAGGTTTTCATCCCCCATCCCGGGATGGGCAGTAAAAAGTGAGATTTGACACCGGCACTGCTTCCACGCCGGTTACTGCTGTAGCCATGATGGTAGGAAGTAGTGGGTAGCCGTATTAAATGCTCTGACTTTTGTCTCAGAGTTGGTGAATAAGGTGGGTCGAGCAGCCCGATCCGGGGTCGTGCGAGTCGGAGATTTTCCGATAGTCGAGGTGCTGAGCCTCGTACGAGTCGAAACACGGTCGAGGCGTCCCGTCGAGCGTGCCTCGTACGAGTCGGAACGTAGTCGTGGCGTCCCGTTGAGCGTGCCTCGTACGAGTCGGAACGTAGTCGAGGTGTCTCGTTTGCTATTTTGGCTCGTCTTGTTTATGGGTAGCGGTTTTGTTTTTCTTAATTGTTGATTGTAGGTACCCTAGCTGTAGGTACCCGACAGTTCGTTTTCGTCTATTTTCCTATCGTATTTACCTGTTTTCGTATTACTGTTTATCTCGCTACTGTTTTCGCTCCGGCTGTCTTGCTCTTTTTTTTTCTGTTTCGTTCAAAAAATATGATAACAAAAACGATAGAGGCATTTTTTGGTTCGTTTTCATTCGTTTTCATCATTAAGCTGGATCATGGACGTACGTAAAAACGGCTGCAGCTGGAGGAGACTATAAGCCGAGCCGAGCTAGACTTTTTAGCTGGTTTGAAGATAATAGAGCCGAGTAACAACGAGCCAGACAGAGCCGAGCCAGCCAGACCGATATTCAACCCTGCCATCTAACGAATGGTGGTTCTGGTTGTTTTCAGAGTGTTGGTCACCTGCGCCAAATTCCGCCGCCCGGCGGCGAATTTACTCCTCTCGGCCTCTACTTCTCGGGCTCGAGCTCTAGCCGGCGGGCCACTGCTGCGGCGCAGGTCAGTTCTCTGAAGAAAGTTCAACTTCTTCTTCTTCTTCCTCCTCTTCTTTTCTCATCTCTCCGATGACATATTCTTAGAGTTGGGGGTTAGATTACGATGCTTGTCTGCCTTGTTATGTAAACAATACAATATTTGAGTAGTCATGGAAACATCTTGCATTTGAAGGCCTGCTTGCCTTATCTGGATTGCTAGGTTCAGTTTTGTCATGTGGGTGATGCTGATGTAATCCCTTTGACTACACAGGACTAGCAAGGTTTCATTGCGCTTAATTGCTATGGCTACCACACAAGCCTCAGAAGCAGCGGCTGACAAAGGATTGCCTCTGGCAGTGGACGCGACCATGGTTGATGAGTATGTCTCCCAGTCAAAGTTGCTGCAAGAATTTGTTAAAATCCCAACTATTGGCAAGGCTTGGATCTTCAATTCCAAGGATGGTATGCACTGTTGTTGCTACACTTTTTTTTTTCGTTCATGAAATTTAGGTTTCTTATTGTTGTTCGGGGATCTGCAGACGAGATGTCCAAAGCAGTGGTTTCGATTGGCCAATCAGATCTTTTGGCCAACAAGAGGAGAACATTCCTTCTGAATTCTCACATTTCAAAGAGTCCCTCAAAGTCTGTCGATTTCAAGTGGTCCCCCTTCCCAACTGAAATAAGTGGAGTGTCAGCAGTAATTCCATCACCATCTGGAGAAAAACTTCTTCTAGTACGCAATTCTGAGGATGATTCCCCTACAAAACTAGAGATTTGGGGCCCATGTCAATGGGAGAATGAGATACATATTGCAAAATCTGTTCATGGATCACTCTATACTGATGAATGGTAAATTTCCCCAATCCTTTTCTTTTCTTCTTTTGCAAGAGGAAGAGTGCGCTTTACCATTGCAACTTTGGCTTGCGCTAAAATGCTGCTTTGATGCAGGTTTGGAGGGATATCATGGAACCAGGAAGAGACTTTCATAGCTTATATTGCCGAGGAGCCCCCTCAACCAAAACCAGTGTTTAATGATTATGGATTCAAGAAGGAAGGCTCATCCGAAAAGGACTGCAAGAGCTGGAAGGGACAAGGGGATTGGGAGGAGACCTGGGGAGAAACGTATTCCAAGAAAAGGATTCCTGCACTGTTTGTCGTCAACATATCCAGGTGCGTTTATAGCCACCCTGAAGAGATAGTTTACAAATATTGTGTTTTTATGAGGAATATAACGTGTTCTTGCAGCGGCGAAGTTCGACCTGTCAAGCAAATACCTAGATCATTAAGTGTTGGCCAAGTGATTTGGGCTCCATCTTCTTCATATAGCTTGGTTTTTGTTGCATGGTCATCTGACAATGGTTTCCAAGAGACGCCAAGGAAGCTTGGTATTAAATACTGCTACAACAGACCTTGTGCTCTGTATGCTGCTCCTGATCCTTTCAGAGAAGAAGCTGAGAAATCATCAACTGAGTAAGAATATCAGTCCCTTAACCTCAAGATAATTATGAAACATATTTAATAAAAATGGACAATGGTAATATATGTTTTTTCTTCATTAATCCAAATCATAAAGTGAAAATGCTGAACATATGGTACAAAAAATTTGTCTTGTAAGGTATAAGTAAGGAATATGTTTTATTTTCTGATGTCATGTTTCAAATATTGGCATAGGGGCAATAAGGGTGAAACTACAACTATGATCAAATTAACAGCAGACCTGATCAGTGCTTTTTTCCCACGGTTCAGGTAGGAGTACTTCATACTATTCAGCTTTGGTTAATCATTTCAACTGGATATACTGGAAGCAACATCTACACCATTTTGTTTTTATCCATTAAATTATAATTACCATTTTGTATTAGGATTGTCTAGACTGTCATCTGTCATGGTTACTGGTTTGAATTGATAATCCTATGAGTTCATCTATGTCACAAACTGATTGACTGGTCATATTGTCAGGTATAGTTTTCTGTGTTGTAAAAAATCCATAACTGACACTGTTAGAAGTCAACCTACCTGTTTGGTTTAATCTGGTAGTTAAAAGGCTTATCATTTCCCTCTTTTGCAAGGCCTCTGGAAGCAGTAGATGTGAATCTCACAATCTTTCTCTATGACCTATGTTTATTGTACATACCAAAAGGAACTGTGCCTTTTAACTTTGTTTTTGATGCATGCACATTAACACTACATTGCAACATGAAATAATGGAAACTTTTATTTATAGTCCGGATGGGAAGTATCTTGTGTTCATCTCAGCGAAGAGTGCTGTAGATAGTGGGGCACACAATGCCACAAATTCAATGCATAGAATCGAATGGCCTGCAGATGGAAAATTGGATGGGAGCCTTGGAATTGCTGACGTGGTATGGACCCCAACATCCCCCCCCCTCTTTCTTTTTTTTTCTTTTACAAAGTTGATATCAATTTTATGATATACATTTACACCGACGCAACTTTTTGAGTAAGCAGTGCTAGATGAAGACTTGTATTGGGGCCATTAAAGTGTCTGAATTCAACATCCTCTAAAACTTTCAGTAGAGAGTAGAAAGTGTTCAGATAATGCTTTGGTTCTATTATGGCCACTTCCTTGGATAGATAGATTGACCGATGTCATATTGTTAATACTTGTCTATTATGTAGGTGCCCGTTGTGATGTGCCCCAAAGATAACTGTTTCCCTGGGCTGTACTGTTTTGGCTTGCTTAGGGATCCATGGCTTACTGATGGACAAACTATGATTATATCTTCTGTTTGGGGAAGTAGGGAAGTAATACTTTCTGTAAATGTTGTGAGGTGATTCCAAACATCTGTTTGCCTCTGATAGACTGATATACGTAGTGTCACTTGTTATTTAAATTTAAATAATTCTTTTGTTAGCTGTGAAGTTTCAAGAGTTAGTCCCCAGGATTCAGATTATTCATGGAATGTTCTTGCAGTTGATAAGAACAACATTCTTGCAGGTAACCCCATGCTCATATAGGATTACTGAATAATTACATAATTCCATCACTTTGTGAGATAACGTTCCATGTTTGTCTCCATTTTCCATCTTTTCCAGTTTCCAGCAGCCTTATTACACTCCCTCAGATGTACTATGCAATTAAGGTTCCTCAGACTGAAAGCAATTGGGAGTGGCAGGAAGTTTCAACTCCTTTTCCAAAGCCATCTGATAAGGTTTTGTTAAAACAAAACACTGAATGTTAATTGTAGTCAGGAAAAAAGTGTAGAGTGTGTAGTTAATAAATTGTGGGTGTATTTTTGACAGATCAGCTCCATATTAGCAGAACATAAGTTCAACATACTCAAAATCCCAATTAGCAACCCTTCCGACAAACTTGCAAATGGTATGGGAACAACTCAAGCGTACTTATTCCTTCTGCAGATTAATATTAGCAGCATCGATTTTCTAATTAGATTTTTCTTTCTGAAGTTGTTAGTTTCTTCCTTTATGAACTATTTCTGCATTCTTCACTAGGCTCTGTTACTTTTCTTGAAACTAGTACATTGCCACCCTTGTAAGCGAGTACTCGCTCTACAGATTTTTGTGAGGCACCCAAACATTTCTATATTTATAATTATATATTTGACCTACAATTTGGTCAACAATGCATATGTTTAGTTACACAAAAGTGGTGCTGTTGGATTCTTGTTAGAAAGTATTTTTACATGGTTTTGTTGCTGTATTCATTGACAAAAAGAATATATAAATAGTAAAAGAAATTCACTGTCAAAATTCAACTTTGGAGATCACACAAGTCAAAGGCACCTACAGAAATCAGCGGAGGGTAGAATATAGTGAGTTGCGATGAAATGTATCTTTTGTACCCAAATCAAGGCAGGCAGGCAGGCATGTCCAAAATTGATTTATACAAGACAGCTCTTATAGCTAATGATATCAATAAGTCCACTGTCCTACTCTGCTTGGTTGTGCTGGCTATTTTCTAAATATATTTTATGTAACTCTACCACTACTATTGAAAAGCTTTCATACATCTTCACCAATTTATTCTGAGATTTTCTGCAGAATTTTTACTAAACAGGTTTCTTTCTCCATATGTTTTTGTACCTACTCAGGGGCTAAGCTTCCTTTTGAGGCTATTTTTGTATCGCATAAGGATTCAGCAAGTAATCCAACAATTGTTGTTCTTCATGGTGGACCACACTCAGTTTACCCATCAAGTTATTCCAAATCCTTGGCTTTTCTTTTTTCGCAGGGATATAATCTTCTTGTTGTCAACTACAGGTAAATTTATCTTGCTAGTAGTTTGTCTGTTCTAGCTGTTGTATAATTTGATCATTATCTATTTTCTGGGTTTTGATTTAATATTTGTAGGGAACATACACCCTTTCTGATATTAACATGCATGTGCATCTTTCGGTTCCTCAGGGGTTCGTTAGGCTTTGGGGAAGAAGCACTACAATCCCTTCCTGGCAATATTGGTTCTCAGGTGCACTGTCATTAGTTCATTTCCGTGTTTAAAGATCATTCTTGCAAATGCCAAAATTTATCATGAACCATGTTGTTCTGTGCACACTTACAAGCAGGATGTCAATGATGTATTGACGGCATTGGACCTTGTTATAAAGAGAGGACTAATAGATCCATCTAGAGTTGCCGTAGTTGGAGGTTCACATGGAGGTTTCTTGACCACTCATTTGATCGGCCAGGTTCTCTAATCGACCTTGTTATTTTGTATTCTTTGAGTAGGCAGTCACTTTTTTATTTAGAGTTCATATTTTTAATCAAGATTATTATTAGCCTTTGGACTTTGAATATTATTTTCTTAAAGTATTATTTCACATAATTTTGCGAGCTGGTTTTTTTTTCAAACATGCACCAGAGCTGTGTATCATTATATTAAGAAGAAAACTGAAGTCTAGCAAGTAGTGACTCATACAACCCCCTAAAAGGGAATGACCAGTACAACAGAAATCACTGAAGGAAACCAACGAACCAGTCATGGCCATAAGCTACGGAGCCCTTTGGCTCCCACCATACACCACAACATGGCCACCGAATTAGGATGGACTTGCATGTCAAGACCAGCCCAAGCCGACCAGGCTGGGTCTTTTTTAGCCATAACAAGTTAACCACCTCATTCTTAAGGCCCAACCCAGGACTTCCAAATCAAGTATTCCTAACACCACCACCCACGCCACCCCCCCCCCCCCCCCCACACACACCCCCTGATTATTGTGAGAATTTATGGGATTTATCTTTTTTCACAGCACATTTGGTGAGAATTAATGTTATGTAAAGTAATTTAACCTGTTACCATACTAATTTGATTTTTCAAGTACAGAAGTCACTGATAGAGTTGCAGTAATTTAGTTAAATGATGATTGTTCGTGATGGCCACCTTCGCCACCATGGAACCCCTTTTTAGTTAGTTACAAATACCTTGGACTTCCACTGTTAGTCAAGAACCTCTCTCAGGCCGATTTCTATGTTATAATCGAGAAGATAGCTGATAAATTACCTGGCTAGAAAGCAGCAACGATGAACTCAGCTGGGAGAGCAGCTCTTGTCCGAGCTGTACCGAATTAGGATGGCCACCATTCATCTCATTGCGACCTTTCCATAAAAAAGGCCTTCTTATCTTATCGATTGCTTTAATTGCCTACTTAGGAAAGTCCAAAGCAATGAGTTGATAAATAGATATAGCAGTAAGTACAGCTCGGACAAGAGCTGCTCTCCCAGCCGAGTTCATCGTTGCTGCTTTCCAGCCAGGTAATTTATCAGCTATCTTCTCATTATAACATAGAAATCGGCCTGAGAGAGGTTCTTGACTAACAATGGAAGTCCAAGGTATTTGTAACTAACTAAAGAGGGGTTCCATGGTGGCGAAGGTGGCCATCACGAACAATCATCATTTAACTAAATTACTGCAACTCTACCAGTGACTTCTGTACTTGAAAAATCAAATCATTATGGTAACAGGTTAAATTACTTTACATAACATTAATTCTCACCAAATGTGCTATGAAAAAAAGATAAATCCCATAAATTCTCACAATAATCAGAAACATTTGGCCTTTAATTTAATTTGGTAGACTCTAATCATCATCGCCAATAATAGCCATTGGATCTATTCCATTTCCTAAAATTACCCACCTCTGCCATTATTAAAATACATAAAGTAACCCCCTAAATTTGCATTTGAATTAACCACTGCTGCCATTATGAATGATAATTGAAAATAAGCCCCTAAATTTGTATCTAAATTACTAGATTATCCACTTTTGCCGTTATATAGAAGATAACGCAAGGTAACCCCAAAATTTGCTTTTAGATTACCCAGAATTTTTTTTGAGGGGAAATTATCCAGATTTGCTGTTCTGGAAGAATATAAAGTAGCCATTTTAATTTGTAACTAAATTACCTACCATTGCTGTTATAAAAAATGAACTAAAACATCCCTCAAATTATGTCTAAATACTAATATAAGCTATTATGGAAAATAGCTCACACACTCCTACCACTATTGAACTAAAAGTAAGCATAAATGCTATGTGCCTCCATGTAGACCAAGTACACATGCATACATTTGTCAATCGTGAATTAAAAGTAAGCATAAATGCTAAGTTTTGTAATTGTAAGTTGTTTCTTTAGATAAGTTTGTACATTTTGACCTAATCATTATGGCATATCAATACTAATAGTTTAATTGTAAGCACTCTAATTGTACTACTACACATATAATTTTTTAATAAGAGGAAATTCAACATCTTGAGTGCTATGTTGTAGGTAGAAACAATTGTTTATGCCATTATAGTATTTAACATTGGAGCCTAGGACCTTAAGTTATGACTTAAGCTAAGATTTCAACTAAATACATTTGTTAATAGCATTTATGTCAAAAAAATCAGTGGAGCCTAGGACCTTGAATCCATTTGTTAATAACGGGAGTTTGAACTTAAAATGTGGATAAACAAGTTGCAACAATTAATAAGAAAAAAAATTGAAAGATAAAACATAGATATGTCACAAAAAGGGATGTGACAAGAGCTGATATAGCTTGAGCTAAGGTTTCAACTAAATACATATTAAAAACCCATATAGGTGCAATGCAAAGAATGAAACCACATATAGGTAACTGGTAAATTTATCACAACCAGATAAGACTATAGAATTGGTATTGTGTCTGGAAATGAATACACAAAAAAAAAATGTAAAGATAATCAATTTTTGATTTGTTGTATGTCCTAAATTTTTCCACGAAACTTTTGATACTTATGTAACACAAATTCTATGCCATGCTGCAGGATGGGTTGATAGGTTGGGGATACCTAGCAGTAAAATGCTAAGTTTGGGCGTATGTCCTAGAGAAATACTCTGACGTATGCCAGTATTCAGAAAACTAGATCTTGAAGCTACTGCTTTCCATGACCATGAGTTTGATATGGTTTTGCTGTCTCATGAGCATAAAGTTTGTCTACCGATATCCAAACATGACTTACTGAATCTTTAGGAGCTGAGTTTTGATGCTTGCATGATTTGTTTCCTGGCCCCAAAAGCCAAAAATTGTACTGCATCCAGTGGTTGCTTAGAATCTTCTTTTGTGCAAGTTCATATTCCACTCCAGGATATGAAGAGCTCAAGGGCATAGACAATTAGACATGCACCACACGAGATGATTTATTTATCAAGTCTCTGCACTATAAGTCTATAACACATCATTGACCTGTACATATTTGATTGAGTGCAGGCTCCAGACACATTTGTTGCAGCAGCTGCTCGAAACCCAGTATGTAACTTATCATTGATGGTGGGTACCAGTGACATCCCTGATTGGTGCTTTGTCGAGATTTATGGAAAAGAAGGGAAAAAGTACTTCTCAGAGTCTCCTTCAGTAGACGATCTTTGTCAATTCCACCAGAAGTCACCAATTTCACATATTTCAAAGGTACAGTGCGGATTTTGCATTTTCGTACAAGAGCAGTTTCTGATGTCTATGCTTGAGAGAGTAGAGTTTGCACGTGCAAACGGAAGATACTCTGTGGATGCTATGAATAGCCCTTTGCTTGATGAATCTATCAATCTGCAGGTCAAGACACCAACACTCTTTCTCCTTGGAGCGCAAGATCTCAGAGTTCCTGTTTCTAATGGCCTGCAGGTGTTTCTTTATGCTTCTCCGTTTATTTATGGGCAAAAGGACGCCTCTTTCATATTTTCAGCTGTCAAAATATTTACCAGTGGCATTTCTTTTATTGTTTTTCTTTTCTCAAACACACTGGAGCACTTTTTGTCATTGCATTAAGAGGAATAAAACTTTGGTTTAGGTCACACAGGTTCCTATCTGACAATGAGGGATCTTTTTTTTTCTCATTGTTTTGTTGTATATGGTGCTTCTGTTTGGCGTTCTTTTCCCTGTATATATGCTTTGCTTTGTGCTTATCTCTATATTTGCAGTATGCAAGGGCTTTGAAGGAGAGGGGAATCGAATCCAAAACTATTATCTTCCCAGAAGATATCCATGGAATCGACAAGTTAGTTACTTTTCCAAATTAATTTTATTCCATGACTACCACACAGATGTCTTAAAAGTTACATCTGTGGTCTGACTAAATCACCCCATCCCTGGTGCAGGCCTCAGTCTGATTTCGAAAGCTTCCTCAACATAGGGGTTTGGTTCAAGAAGCACATGAGCAAATAAACATTAGTGCTTCGTATTACATTTGTGATTTACCTTTTCATTGTCATTGAATGCTTGTAACTGGGTCAAAGTATCCGATAGCATGATTTTGTGATTTACCTTTTCATTGTCATTGAATGCTTGTAACTGGGTCAAAGTATCCGATAGCATGATTTGCCTGTCCAATCTGATGTTGCCAAGATGGAATAATTCTTGAAGACAGGAAATCTTGTTTGTTCTAGTGTGGATTCTGGAATACCATACTATAGGTAATTTAGGTAATATGCTTCTAATAAATGATGCTTACGTGTTAATGTGAAAAGGTGGTTGCTTTTGAATTGTAATGAGAAAAGAATTACATGGCCCAGCTCACCAGCCCACTGCTGTTCATACTAAAGACTCGTAGAGAATGGTGTAATCATCTGTCCGTATCTACTCCTTGTCAAGATATAAATTTCTAAGGTCGCAATCAAACTCTGATCAGTAATTCAGTAGTCCCTTGACATTAACTCGTTAATCCTCCAGATTTTAGTTTCTAGCAAAATGGTACATTCAAGTTTGACACGATATTTTATTAGCTAAAGTGGCACCAATAATGTGAAGAAAAGGACAACAAGAAAAAGTTGGGAGCTCATCTTGTCATTTTGTGCATTCTTTAGGAGTGACAGTTACAGATCTGACGCTACCTTTTGTTCGATTCCCTTCGTGTCTTTCTTCCTCTGCTGTGGCACATGGTCATTTGGACATTGGGGATTTCTTGTTGGATGTATTCTTAACTAGTATCTTAAGACCTTGGTGACAATCTGGCACAAAATTAACAAATTTTGGTGCCATCTGATCAAATGCTACGATAGAGGGGTTCTTTCCAGAGGAACTGCTGGACTCAAGTACTCCGATGGTGTTGCTATTTCACTGCAAAAGCAGAAAATTCTATGTAAGCAATTTCCATTCGCTGTCTCTCCCTCGAAGGTCGCTATGAATTTGTATATGTTTACTGTTTTGATGTTATGGACAATTTTATGGCTATATGGTTGCTTCCTTCTGTACTTGGCTTAACTCAATCATCTGCTTACTCTAGTTCAAGATGAGTTATTTTTGAAACAATGCTCAAGATGAGTTCATGTCTACTGCGATCAGTTTAGCCTAGTAAGTATAATTATTTGACTTCCGAGTTCAGGTAAACTTTTGCACTCATGCAGAAGGTGAACTCGAGAATTCAGGTGGCAGTACAGGAAGTTGTATCCAGTTAGTCTCACTCAGGCACTATCACCTACACTTTTCAATGATTTTCATCTTAGATTCTTTAGTGTTTCATCTTTTCATGAATTTTCTATATTGGAAATGCAAGGTTCTTAATGGAATTCGTGAAGAAGTGAGACTGGTATTTGTTTTTAAATTAAATTAGTCAGAACCTTGATACTGCAAACTTCTTGAAAATCGACTTGCATAGGAAGCTGTAATCAAACAAGAGTTTAGGTGAGACTGATTAGTGTGCTTAATGGAGCTTAACTGCTATCCATACATTGCATGTGCCCTAATGTATTGGCAACAAAATTTGCTGCAATCCTGCAATATGTGTAACATATGTCTTTGTAAAACTGCAGATTTAGCTTATAGCCTAGTAAATTTTGTCCCTCCAGTGGGTCATAAAAGTGTGCATGTCTTGAGAGAGTCCACTCAGAATGGATGCACTGACACCTGAAGAATATGCCTCCCAATCCAAGTTACTGCAAGAATTTACCACTGTCCCAAGCATTGATAGTGCTTTGATCCTCAAAACCAACAATGGTATAGACAGTCTTTTCACTTTACTTCCTTTGTCCATAATCATCATATACTTCTCTCAGAATTCATATCAAAATGGCTTTTATCTTAAGTTCTAAACAGTACTTAATTTATTATTGCAGAAGACAGATCCACAGCAATGTTCTCCATTAGCCAGCCAGACCTACTGGCGAACAGCAACAGAAAATACATTTTGTATTCTCATATTACAAGAGCTGGTACCAACTTTCCGGATTTCCAGTGGTCTCCTTTCCCCGCTGAGATAACTGGAGTGTCTGTCATTGTTCCATCCCCTTCGGGATCGAAGCTTCTTGTAGTGCGAAATGGGGAGAAAGGTTGCCCCACTAAGCTTGAAATTGTTTATCAATCACATGTGGAGAAGGAGGTACATGTGGTAAAGTCTATGCATGGTCCTCTTTATACCGATGAATGGTGAGGAAAAACTAAAAGTAAAGCATAGTGGTTGCATTTACTTCTGCCTTTGCTTTCCACAACTACAGTGGCATGACAGTACAGCACTATTCTTGTTGCTACAGGTTTCATGGTATTTCTTGGAATCTAGAAGAGACCTTGATAGCATATATTGCTGAAGCTCCAACCCAACCAAAACCAGCTTTCAATCATTCCGGATATAGAAGGGAAGGTTCTTCTGAGGAAGACTGTAATACCTGGAAAGGACAGGGCGATTGGGAAGAGGACTGGGGTGAAAGATACTCCAATAAAGGGAGACCCTCATTGTTTGTTCTTGACATTGCCAGGTCTGTTCTATGCCTATTAATCAACACAACAGTTTGTAAAAGCTAGTTCCTAGATCAGGAAATATGGCTTCAAGCCTAAGACCCACTGCTGTCTTTGGTGTGCAGAGGAGAAGTGCGAGCGGCTAATGGCATTTCAACATCATTGAGTGTTGGCCAAGTTGTCTGGGCTCCAGCATCATCAAGTGGCAGTCAAAAGTATCTGGTTTTCGTTGGATGGTTAGAGCACAACGGGTTCCAGAACACTGCTAGAAAACTCGGTATCAAGTACTGTTCTAACAGGCCATGTGCTCTTTATGCAATTCCTTGCCCTTTTGAAGGATCAGAACCTGACAATACACCAGCTAGGTGAGCATCCCTCTTAAATCATGATTCATAGCTTTATAGTTTGTACTCTGGAGTTTCAGAGTCAACCTGTTATGTTGAAATAGAAAGAACAGCTTTGGGCCTGTGCATTTGCCAGTACTTAGTAGCATCGTCAGGTACCATTTTGTGTAATATGTTATTTCCCTTTACCAGTGATGGTAAATCAGACTCCGGCGTAGTAGTGCGCAACTTAACCACATGCTTTAGCAGTGCTTTGTTTCCACGGTTCAGGTATGTTTGTACTAGTATTCTGGTAGATTTGATGTTGGATCCCTGATGGCCTTTATCTGAATAATACAAATTAACAGCCGGGATGGAAAACTTCTGGTCTTTCTATCTTCAAAACAAGCTGTAGACAGTGGTGCACATAACGCAACGGATTCCCTGTATATAGTCAATTGGCCTTCAGAATGGAAAATGGATAAACAACTCGATGTTAATGAAGTGGTATACCCATCTATTTTTTTCTTGATTAATTTTTTTTGAGGAAAATTTTCTCGACTAAAGTATTCATTATGTTCTGCAGTCTGTTCACTGAGTAGCTTTTGAACTGTCCCAGGTGCCTATTGTAATGTGCCCTGAAGATGGCTGTTTTCCAGGCCTCTATTGTTCATACATGCTATCCGATCCTTGGCTCTCTGATGGATGCACAATGATATTAACATCTGCTTGGAGAAGTACTGAAGTGATATTATCAATAGACGTTTTAAGGTAAATCATAGGTTGTTGGTGTAATCCTGTTCCAGAGCTCAAAGAACCACTTTGATATCCTCTATTGATTCATTCTACAGTGGCAAAGTAACAAGAATAACTCCGGAAGACTCGTATTACTCATGGAGTGCTCTTGCATTAGATGGCAACAATGTTCTTGCTGGTAATTATAGTTGTAAACTGGTCTTTCAAAAATTATAGTTGTAAACTGGTACTAAACTCATGCTTCAAAATTTCTAAAATCAAACTTGTATTTTTTCTCTTTCATTATGGTGTATAGTGTCAAGTAGTCCCATCGACCCTCCTTACATCAGTTATGGACGTCCCGTGACACCAGAGGGTCAAGCACATAGATGGACTTGGGATGAAGTTACTAGTCCATTGATGGCATCCAACAGTAAGGTTAGCTTTTAAGTTGTTGTGAAGTTTGAGTTGCATAAATGATTGTCTTGACAGCTTTCAACAGCGCAGTTATCTTCAAGTATTCTCATCTGCGGCATTGCCTTCTATTGCAGGTTAAGTCCTTGTTACTGCATCACAGTGTCAGTATACTTAAAATTCCTGTCCCTAGCCCTTCTGATGACCTCTCTGATGGTATAACCCTGAACACTAGAGATACCATAAGTTAGGGTGTGATATTTTATCCAGGTAGTATTTTGTTTTCTTGTTCTGTAGGTGGAAAACTTCCATTTGAGGCCATTTTTGTGTCCTGCAAGGATAGTTCGCACAGTCAACTGTTGTAATCCTTCATGGTGGCCCACACTCAGTGTCTGTATCAAGCTATTCAAAATCTTCAGCATTTCTTGCTTCGCTTGGATTTAACCTGCTTATTATAAACTACCGGTACTCTCTTGGGATTCCAATGCAGTTTACTAGCTATGTATGGCAATATTTCCAATCTGACTGTTATCTTATTAAAAAAGAGGTACACCAGGTTACGGAGAGGAAGCTTTGCAATCACTTCCTGGAAAAGTTGGATCCCAGGTACAGACTCTGGTTAAATTCAGCATTTTTGTTCCTCCTGAACCAATCTATTCCCTACTCTGTTGAACAGGATGTTCAGGACTGCCTTACAGCACTAGATTTCGCCATTAAGGAAGAGCTGGTAGATGCATCTAAAGTAGCTGTTGTTGGGATTTCGCATGGTGGATTCCTGACAACTCATTTGATTGGTCAGGTTAGCATGCTAATGGGTTTCAGAGTCGGGGTAGCTGATACTCCTGTTTATTGTTCCTAGTGTAATATGCAAAGTTTGGCTGCAGGCTCCAGACAGATTTGCCGTGGCAGCTGCTCGGAACCCTGTCTGCAACCTGTCACTGATGATTGGCACCACTGACATCCCAGACTGGTGTTACATAGTGGCCTGCGGAACTGAAGCAAAGCAATATGCCTCTGAAGCCCCTTCATCCAACCATCTTCATCTCTTCTATCAGAAATCGCCAATTGCCCATATCTCTGAAGTATGTTTTCCTGTCTCAACTATCAGGTCAATTATCATTTTGGTGGTATGGTTAATGGAACTTTGCTGATTGTACAGGTGAAAGCGCCCCTTCTTATGCTTCTTGGTGGAGCTGATCGTCGAGTACCTGTTTCTAATGGCCTACAGGTACTATCTCTTGAGATCTGCTTCAGCGGATCTATTCTAACTCGTCAAGGAAAGATGTGGTAACATATTTATTGACATTTATCTATAGTTTACAACTACAAATGGGGTCTCAAGTTCCACGCATTGCTGTAAAAAATATTTTAGCTAGTCTTATTTAACTATGATGATAGAATTTCATGTGACCAAACTTCCCATACTAATTTGTCTCTGCATTCCCGCCCTATCTTCTCAGATGCCTCTTGTTTACATATTTGATTTCTCATAATTTCAGTACGCAAGGGGCCTGAGAGAAAGAGGAGGCGAGGTCAAAATCATGATGTTCCCAGAGGACATACATGAAATCAATTTGTAAGCTAATTCTGTTCTTCGGTCACATGCACCTAGGCTTGTTTGGCCATCCCTTTCCCCTTTTTGAATTGGGCTCGGATTTGGTGATTGTTCTCTGCAGACCGCGGTCTGATTTCGAAAGCTTCCTCAACATTGGAGTATGGTTCAAGAAACATTTGAATGCAGCGGCATGAAGCAGATCCTGGTGGTTCATTCGGTTAACGAACTAGGCGACCATGAACTTCGAATATTTGTAGAGCAGTGCTCCTATAAGTTTGGGAAGAATTCAAACTTTGTTGTAAAAAAAATGCTGAATCGTACCACTTTCATACGATGTTCTAGTTCCTTTTATTTATGTACATATTTGGTAGAAATTTAATGAATTAACCTCTTCCCTATTTAAATACTTTTATCTGTTCAGCTACGATGCTTTAATTCATAACTAGACCTAGACTTCATTTATTTGAGTTTATGTTAACAGTCTGTACAAAATTTACGACAATAAGCTATAACTATCTCTCCAAGGATGAAAAAAGACATCGTTAATCATACTTTTGTGGGCTTAGGAAGCAGGTCGTGGGCCGCAGCCAAGTTAATCCTTTTGCCTGATATATAGCGGCATTAGGAACGGTAGCTTTGAGTGTGGTTTGAGCCGTATGTGGTGTGGCG
Source organism: Saccharum hybrid cultivar R570 (assembly GCA_038087645.1). Classification (NCBI taxonomy): domain Eukaryota; kingdom Viridiplantae; phylum Streptophyta; class Magnoliopsida; order Poales; family Poaceae; genus Saccharum; species Saccharum hybrid cultivar. The sequence continues at coordinate 6,738,877 of JAQSUU010000005.1, read as the reverse complement.
GCTCAGATTTTTTTTCTTTCCTTCTTGTCTCCTCTTTCTTTGTTTTCTGTCTTTCTAGGCACCTCGCGTTCAGGTCTTTTTTCCTATTTATTTGTACTATATTTTTGTGGGTTGTTAATACACCGGGAGCCGCAAATCTACGGATAACCCGAGGGTGAATGCACGGTTTCAAAATGTGACCGGCAATGTGCTGTCAGAACGTGGGTGGGTGTTTGCTATACAAACGCGGCGATGCCACATCCAACGCGTTGCAAGGCAAAAGAGGAAGTCACGCTGGTCGCTGATTTGTTGTGAGAGAAAAACATTATACCATGGCCAGTAAATGCCAACGGCTGCTAGTATCAGCACTAGCTCTGGCGCTCGGTGGTGGTTCATTCGGATGAGGTACTAGGCGACTGTGGACTTCAAATATTTGTGGAGTGCTCCTAAATCTATCCATGACTTCAAACTTTCTTGTGAAAAGAAAAAAAACTGATTTGTGCCGGCTTGTGGCTTCATTACGTCATACTCCCTTTGTTCCAAATTACATGATGTTTTAGCTTTTCTTTATACATTGCTTTGACTATGTATCTAGACATAGTGTACATTTAAGTACATAGCAAAAGCTATATATTAAAAAAAACCAAAACATCTTACAATTTAGATTAGAGTACAACATTTTGTGTCCTTTTATGCAGAGACTTGATTCTAATGTTATGAATTAGAATGAAACCCTTTTACCTATTCAACTATGATGCCTTAATTCATGACTTCACATCTTTTACTTGAAGTTTTCTTTAACAGTCTCTCTCCATTCCAAATTGTAAATCATAATTTTACTATTACCTTATGTTTAGATACATAGGCCCATTCGCTGCAGATTTAAACCATCGAAGTTGTGGTGGCTTGAAGCGGCAACAGACAGGCTCATAGTAAAAGCTATATATTTCTAGAAAAGCCAAAACGACTCCTAATTGCTTAAACTTTGATGCCTGACTTATCAGTCATAGAACAATGTTTTTCTCTCATAACAAATCAACTTCAGTCGGCTTAGCAGTCACAGAAACCATCAGCCGAACAGGTTTAGCTGTACTGACACACAGTTGCAGGAAAGAAAATAGAGGTCTGCTTGGTTGGCTACCAAAAGTTATCGTGCCAAAGATTTGGCAAAAAGAAGTTATAAAACAAGGATAAAAATTTTTGCCATAGATTTGTCATTCTAATTGTGAGATGTTGGCAAATTTTAGTAGCAAACTAAATGGCTACTAAACTTTTGGCTTCGCTATATTTTGGTAATCAAACTCTAATTCGCAAAGTCTGCCTCCAAAGCTATGAAGGTAGGCACGTGAATCGTCGGGTATGAACGAGCGAGATAATTCCAACTCAACTTTGGCGAAATTTGTATGATGTAGAGTTGAAGCTTGTAGATAGTACGTACGGAGTATTGGTGTAGAGTTCTAAGATGATGCAGAGGCCAACAGATCCGGATTGGTTGCGCCGCCGTTTGAGTTCAGCAAAAGACTGAATGTACTGCTTGTGATAGATGGGAGAGACCTGGATACACGACACTGACCCTGGTGTGAACATCTCACGCATAAGGCTTATAAATCCCACAGACCACCACCGTCGTCGTCCACTTCACCAGCCAGCAGCCGCTGCACTTGTCTCCCGCTGCACACCGCAGCGCAGCTCAGCTCAGCCCCCACAGGCCCGCCTCCGAAGCCAAGACTGCCCGAATAAGATGGGGGCCCTCGACGTCGAGGCCGGCGGCAACACTATCAGCGCCGACCGACGCGGTCGCCGCGGCCGACATGGTGTAGGCAACCCACGACGTGGCGAAGCTGCGGCGGGTCCTGGTGGGCGGCGGCGTCGGCAAGGCCGCGGCGGCGCTGTACATGATGCTGTTCAGGGCACCGGCAGGCCTGTTCCTCCTTTCCGGACCGTTGTTCCGCGCCTACTACTGTGTCCTGTCTGCCATTGTCCTCCTCGGCGTGGCAGAGGCGTGGACGGGGCTCTGGCTCTCCCACGACGACCCTGCTCCTCCACCCCGCCGGCACGCGGTGGGCGTGGCCGTGCTTTCGGCGTCGCTCCTGCCGCTGCTCCTACTGGCCGCAGTCGGAGGGTTCGCGGTCTTGAAGTGACAAGTTTGGAACGTATACTGTCTTGCCCCCTGCCTTGTTTAGTTACCCAACTTCAAAGCCAAATTCTAATATAAAAAAAAAGATTTCTCGTCAAATCAAAATATCGGTACATGCATGTAGTACTAAATATAGGTGAAATCAAAACCTAATTACACAGTTTTATTGTATTTTGCGAGACGAACATTTTAAGTCTAATTAATTAATGTTTGGACAATTATTACTAAATAAAAACAAAAATACTACAATACACTACAATGATTTTGCCATCTCCAAATTGGAGAACTAAACAAGACCCTGGTTTGTAAGACCCTGGTTTGTTTGAATGGTTCTCCCTCTCTCTGTCCCAAAATAAGTGATGTCATATTGTTTGACTGCTCTTACTTGCATGCGTTTGCTCAGTTATCTTTGTATGAATTCTGAAATTCGAGAGGGATTGGACCGAACGAACGGGCTTTGGTGGGGACCAACTGGCCGACGAGATAGGCCCTGTTTGGAAACGCTTACCTGAGGATTTTCTGTAAGTTGCGAACAAAAGAATCTACTGTCTAAACAATCGAGAGTGTTTGGCAATCCGGATTATTGCCTATAGATTGTTTATCCTACGTGTAAAATGGCCTGTATGCCCATGAAGCTGATGACCCCTCATTTGTTCACCGAATACAAGCTGAAAACAGTTACAGTACTAATTTTTTATGTTCGCATAATAAAAACAGTTACAGTAAAAAATGCTGAGCAGGTTATAATTTGTACTTCCTCTCCAACGATGCTGAAAAACATCTTTACCCATAGGTGCTGGAAACTACAGAATCTCCTCAATCTACATTAGTAGGCCCGCCAGGTTGAGCCCCAATATGTAAAAATCAGCGTCCCTCCTGGTTAAAATAAATAGAGCATGCTAAACTAAAAGTTCATCACCGTGCGGAACATTCAGCAAGGCGACAGCTATATCAGATACAACTTAATAATTTTACAACATGCGACAACAGTGTCCAGTGAGCCCACACCAGTCTAGCTCTTGGTTGAGGCTTGTGCAACCAGTAAAGCAATTTTGGTCGAGAAGAAATTTTCAAGCCTGCGTGACCAAAAACAACAAAATCGATAGTCACATGGATTCCAAAAACTTGAGGTAACCAGAGGCCAGAGTTGCAAGGTTTTTAGCCCTAGTCTGCCAGCTGGCGTAAACTGTATCAGCCAGATTTAAGCTGGACATTGTGCCATTTAGAAGATAGAATGGCATGGTCGATTGTATAGGTAAGATAATGTGAACATGATAAAGCAACCAACTAGAAAATCTCCAGAAACCAGATGTCACTCAGTTCCCAGCTGACTGGCCAGGAATATACCCATCCCTGGCTGTGAGAACAAAGTACGTTAAAAGAACTCACCGTGTCGCACATTTGTAATAGATAGTATCTGGAGAATTGTAAGTTTTTGCATTGTTGAACATTCTCTTCATGTCAGCTACAAACATCTCTAGGGTCACATAATATTGCTCAGAGTCGACTCTTCTTAACATCGTCTTTAAATCTGCAGACAGGCATGCATTTTAAACACTGGATGTTCACCTAAATAAAATGTCACTTTGATTGCATAGTGGAACTATAGCTGCAGTTCAAACTCACCAATAGGATCTTTGATGATATCATAATAGTCTGGAACATCTCGTGAATCCACAGGCTCTTTAAATGGCCAAGCATCAGGATGTTCACTCAGATTCTGCAATGGGATGTCCGTGTTACAAGTAAAAACAAATCATTTGATGTCTTTCTCAATTTTATACGAGCAGGAGTATGTCTTTTTAGCTGATTTGCCATAATCTTTGGTATGAAACTACATAAATCTATGGTTGGTAATCAAGGTACATCTTTATAATATATATATTCAGTGCAATCAACTTTTATGAACTACCCTCTCCATTCCAAATGAGTCATTTTAACTTTGTCCTAAGTCAAACTTCTCTAGCTTTGACAAGTTTATAGAAAAATATGTTAACATCTACAATATCAAATAAAGACACTATCAAAATATTTCATGGTGTATCTAATAGTTTGATGTTCTAGATGTTTCTGCATTTTTTAACAAACTTGGTCAAAGTAGAGAAGTCTAAATTAGGACAAGGCTAAAATGACTTGCATTTGGAATAGAGGGAGTACTATGTAACATGTACCATCTGCTAAGGTTTGTGCAGATAAATAGATAACTTGCCTTCAACAATGTCCGCATAAGGTTAGTAAGTTGTTGCCTGTAAGTATTATAGTCCGGGGAGAATGCTGATCGTGATTTAGAATGACCCCACTGATCAGGCGTCCACCCAGCTTCCCCTGCATCACATTAATGGCCAAGCTCAGACTTCTATCATTACTAAATCAACAGTAAAGATATAATAAAAAAATGGAAATAAACAGCTTTCTCTTACAAAGATAGGTATTGTATGTTTAACAGTCCCTAGTATTTACTCCTGGTGCTGTTACTTATTTGAGATTTTCAAAACAAACCAACACTAATGCACTCAGAAATTTGAAACACCTTTTGAATATATCAGCTGCAGATAATTCAGCATGCATCATGATTATAAAATCGGGATTTTACCAAATTAAAAATACAACATCCAAGATAGACCTCCTAAATTCAAAACCTGATCATGGTGAACAATAAAATATCCAAGATAGTCCTCCTAACTGTTAAAACCTATCAAGGGTGAACAACAAAACCAGTCTGAATATAACAACTTACTCAGACCAGGGATATCTTCTGGCTTTATCAGTCTTCTTGGAATGCCTGCTTCTTTCTACAAAGAAACAAATATGAGCATACTTATAAATGATAGATCTTACTATTCTTCATTTGTATTCATATACTATCTAGCACAAACCCAAAGAGAACAAAATATGCATGGTGATTGGTGCAGGCAAGCCTCATTCATAACAAGGTGTACCAGCCTCTTTTCCTAAAGGTAATTTCTGTGCAGCTGACAAAACAAATTATTCCTAAAAGTAATTTCCTCTACAAAGAGAACCAACTACCGAGCCTCTTTATACCTAGCAATCTAGCAGTTTGCAAGTGTACTGGTGTTGTGTGTCTTAAACGTTTTGGGGAGGATTTTTTTCTTCCTGTGTACTCTCCTTCTTAACAAAATGATACGAAATCCTCTTGTGTGTTGGAGAAAAAAAAACGTTTCTTTGCATGTAGCAACCTAGCAGCCCCCCCCCCCCCCCCCCCTGTTCGTCCAGACTCCAGAGTACAAAAATAAGGGGATGGTGTTTAGATGAAGCACACCCCAGTATAGTTGAGCCCATGAGGGAAAAAACTAACCTTCTGAAAATCAATTCCTGAATAAACAATATGGCAGTTAGAAAGCTCTCTGATCTTCTCATCAATGGCCTGTAGAAATGTAATACAGTGAACAACAAAAAGAAACGGACATATTTAATCATGAGCTGGATGCATTCTGTTTTGTGCAGCCATTAGCCTATTATTACTTTACCTGCCTTTGACGTCGAATCATTGTTGCCAGATCAACATACGGAAGCTTTGGGTCAATTTTACACTCCATCAATATTCCTCCGTCATAGTCTTTAATGTACCTAGAACCAGCAAACTGTTAAGTTCAACATTGGCAAATAAACTCATAAAAAGAATATGGAACGATATAATTGGAAACAAAGATAAGTAAATGACAGGCTTACCCTTGCCATCTTTCTTTGTCCAATGTGATCTCCTTTGTGAAACCCTATATGTTGCCAATGAGAAAGTAAGAAAAAAAAAGGGGCAAATCACGTCCTTTTGCAATGCAATTTTTTACTAACAAGTATGAAAACAATTAGTTTGGACGTCATACCTAAGAGAATTAACCTATACCTGCCTAAGAAATTGCTTGAAGATAAATTGGGACGTTAAAGTTCAAATTGATGCTAATGATTATCAGAAACATTGTGCCCAATATTGATTATGCAGAACATTCAATCCAACCCATCAATACTCCACAACCTTCTAAAGCATAAAGAGGTCTTTAAGTATTTTGAGTTATATCTATTGTGTGAGGTTAGGTGTACTACGCATGTCACACATGTAGTTTCCGAATTTTTTCAGTTACTGATACATGCAGACAAGAAATTTAAACTTGAAAGAAATAGATTATATAAAGTAAAAGGTCAGGCAGCCATACCTGCTTTACAAAATAGCCAACAGCATTATTATCAGCATAGGTTAAAAAATGTGTGAGCCCATCAGCATCCCGTGCATGTTGCTTCAAATGATTCATTAATCTTGTTCCATAGCCTTTAACTTGCTCATCAGCTGTGATAGCACAAAACGCTATTTCTCCAAACCTCTGGCTATGATTTCCAGAATAAAAATTAGCACAATAAAAAAAAGTGTGGGATAAACAAAAGCATGCACATGTTTCCATCCTACATTCTAACTTGCCAGCTATTTTAATATTATCAAAGCAGTGGATTTCCTGAATAAGTGCGAAGTTATAACGCAATATCTTGATCGGCCAACATTTGCTCATAAAGTGAGTGGTGTCAGTTGCGAGCCATTTGCTTTTAGTTGCAAAGAAGTATTGGATCTTCAAATAGAAAGAGCACATATGAAATATATGAATTGGCCATTAAGCACAACAAATATAGAATATCAACATAACAAATAGTAACCAAAGTAGCAGCATTACCTTGCATAAGGGCGATAAGTAATGCCTCCCACGACAATATTGTTCCTGATAACCATCATTGACTTGTGAGTTCTGTGGCATATGACACAAGGAGTTAGAGCATGTTTGGATGCCGCCTCCCTGGCAACAATCTGGACCACAGGCAGATGAAATCCTATGCCTGGGACTGCATGCCTGTGCCTGGCAAGTTTCCAGGGTACTAAGCAAACAGGCCCTTAACTACCACAGAAGGAATTTAATCTTATTCCCATTTCCAAAGCGGCAAAGATTATGAGTAAATGCTAAACCATAGGCGGATTATATTGGGCATTACCTATCCATGACAAGGCGCACAATATATTCTTTGGGCATATTAGGAAGCTGCCGGGCGAAGATATTCTTCAAACCTACCAACCTGCGGAAGACACATAATTCATAAAAACTAGCGCCATACTGCTCAACAGAGTAGTCAGAAATGCTACTAACCATATCATGTGCTCATCAACACCATCGTTAGAATAACAGAGAAATTTTAGCCTCCCCGAATCTTCCTGAACAAATTCAACTGTCTCAGACTCCAAGCCACATGCTAATCAACTGATACTACCAGCGGCAGGGAAAAGCGAAACAAAATAAAGAAAAAAGAAGCCTTGACCTCGCGTTTGAGGCCCTCCTCACGGGCGCTGTACGCGCCGCTTGTCTGGAGGTTGTCCGTGAACAGCCCCTTTGGGTCCTCCTTCCCGTCGCCGGCGGCCGCCGAGCCGGGCTCCGGCTTGGGTCCTCCGCCTGCCGCAGCCGCGGCGGCGGCCGCCGCAGCAGACACTGATGAGGAATCCGGCTTCGGAGGACGGCCGGAGGCGGAGCCCCCACCAGGCGCGCCGTCCAGGCGCGCGGCATTGAACGTGTGGAGCGAGTCGTCGTCGTCATCGTCGGAGTGTGAGGAAGATGGAGAGGAAGGGCGGGAGGGCGAGGATGGGGCCGTGGAGGGGGATGACGGAGCGGTGGTGTCGTCGTCCTCGTCGGCGGTGGCGTCGGAGAGCGACGACGGCGGGAGCTTCCGCTTGCGGTGGGAGGCCCCGCCGCCGGAGGTGGCGCCGGAGTGGGACGGCGACGGCGCCGCGAGGCCGTCCATGCGGGAGAAGAGGCGGGGGTGGAGGTTCTAGAAGGTTGGGGGTTAGGGTTCTTCGGGAGATCTGGGAGCGGAAGCTTCCGAGGTGTTCCGCTTGTTCGCGGTGCGAGAAGAGGGTAGAGAAGGATGTGCTTTCGAGTTTGGACATCGGTTGTCTCACTGGCCCGTGGGCCATGCAGAAATTTGACCTTGTCACTGCTTTTGGGACCCATCAACATTTTTATTTAATCATATTTAAAAATAACCAACACAACTTTTGTTTTTAATTCTAACAACGGTAACATAGTGTTGCAAAATCACGCTACCAGGCCATATGCATGTGTCACGCTAAAACACGCCAGATACCAGCGTATATATTTTACATGAAAATTGTGACATGCCATTTCTATTGGTCCGTTGACAGGACTATCCTCCTATTTTAGAGAAAAAATATGTTTTTTTATATAAGTTCATATGGAGAATTTTTTGTAAAAAAATTGTAGTTTTTGATGAGATCTAAAACTTTCTAGCATTATGCTTACTTTTAACTTTACAGTTGTAGAAGTGTGTAATTTAGAAATATGTATAGCGTACTTTATGAATGTTAAATTATTTGCCATGATAGTTTATATTAGTGTTTATATGTAGATTTAAGAGAGATTTTTTTTAATTATTTGTAATGACTGAGATGGATAATTTATACAAATAAAAATGTGTTACTTTATATATAGGTAAGAATGAAGATGTAGAGGTTACTTTGTTTTCTATTATTGTGAGAACTTTAGATTTTTTTTACTACCACATCTTATGAGGATTATTGTAATAAAGCCTCCGTTAGAGCCTCTAATTAGTAATAGTAAGATTGCTTCAAATGTGATAATGATATGAAGTTCTCTCTCAGACTTTTTAACGGATGCATGGGATATAAGCCAAAAAGAAACGTCCTTGCAAATTGGTAGGCTTTTTATGGCAAATACAACAATATAATTAAATAAACTTCGACAATGTTAGTTGCTCTTTATGTAGTGAGGCAACCATGCTAAGGGCACTCTTAGGTAAGTGATGTTTCTTCCAATCAGTTTTGCTGCTATTATAGATTTCAGTTTATTGCATACTTGTCCCTATAAATGTTCGTTCCTAAAGGAGGAATTAGAGGGAAAATTTCGAGAAATAATAATAGACATTCTAGAGAATTCATAGCATCTTTCTCCAATTACAATTCGTATTTAAATGTGTCAAAATTCTCAAATACCAAATGTTCTGATTCCAAATCGCTTCCTTTTACGCTAGTGATTAAGATCCTGAATGGCCTTGCTGGCAAGGCCAATGTGTCCAGCTCTCTGTCTGTGTGCCGGTCATGGCACCATTGTCCGTGCTCTTTGCAGCATCACCAAAGTATAGGATATTGATATGGTTCCGTGGTTGCATGATAGGAATAAAAAAATGAGTCCCTTTGATTGACAATGCAACATATCCATCTAGCAAACATGTGCTGCAAAAGAGGAAAAAATCTTAATGCAGTTCAAGTTACTCGTCAAACCGGGAAAATAGACTACTAATACAACACCAATCAAAAAATAAGAGGCAAAAAGAGAAAGAAATCAAGAGGTGCTCAAACTCTTATGTCAGCATGCTCAATTTCACCACAAGCTAATCTATGTAATATAGATATGTACAGACTAAAAGTGAAGGTACTAAACCCTTATTTTGTAAGATGGGGTTGAAATTATTTCCAGTCACACCAAGCTCTTGGGGTGTTCCAACAAACAGTAGATAATAGAAAATTAAACTGTGTGCACTGAAAATTTGGAGCAACTTCAGTACAAGAAAATAGAGAAACAAAAACAGAATGTACTGCTTCACATAGCTTGAAGTTTGAAAATTAAATATTTGTGAAATATTTAGAATTTAAACAACTTTAATTGAAATATGAGATCCACTTGACTTGTTTCCAGAAGAACGTATTTGAATCAGGGAAAAAAGATCTGCATACCTTCTGCACTCCTGACCGGCGAGCCTCACACTGAACAAATAGCATACTCAGCTGCACATTGCTAGTTTCAAGAGCTCTTTGCAGTCACTTGCTACTTTCACGGACCAGCCCACCACATCTCACCAGAAAAGGTTTTGAACAGTTTGTTTATTGTGAAGAACCACTTGGATCTGTAATCGACAAATTTGTAAATACTTAACCACAGCAGGATAGGAGAAATTCAGCATGAAGAAACAAGGAACCGATGTGCTATTTGACCTTAGTGTCGTCATGCCCACAGACCTCAAACTGAGTGTCAGTTTTCTAACCAGAGTAGGAGAGGTTAGTATCCATGTTTTTTACTAACATGCTGTCCCTGAGCAACACATACGCCATCCAACTGTGCAGGTATTCAATTTATAATCGTCATATAAATTTACTAAAATTTAAAACAAATTTACTAAACAAAGTCCCCCTTCACTCTATGCCATATTTGTGTAAATGCAATCAGCTTTTTTATGGTCAACATATAGCAATACTATGATTAGTAATAATAACTGAATGCAATGCAAGAGCCCAGATAACAGAAAATGCCAGTAGTAGCAGCAAGGGTGACGACGGATCTACGAACACCAAGCACTGATTCAAAGTTTTTCATCTTCATTGAGGTTCACTACACTTTCAGAAGAAGATTAAAAAAAGATCGACGGATACAGATGTTCAACGAACCTGCAGCATCGCCTTTGCTTTTGATTTCCACACGCCGGTTGTTCTTCATCGCACTTGAGGGCGTCGGCGGCGTCGGCGTTGGGTGTAGGTTGGCGCTGGGAGTGAGGGATCCGATGTGAGTCGTCTCTCTTCCGAACATGGTTGGAAGTTTGCCTGGGACTTTGGAGTTTGGACATCAGTGCCCCCATTGCCGAACCTCACCGCAATCCCTGGTGGCGCCGTCCGATCAAGAGCCGAGCGAGTGCTCTACAGCGGCAGGAGCAAAGTCGCGAGGAAGATGGCAAGAGTAGTGGAGGCATGGATGGGAAGGGGATGGGGATGGGGATGGGGATGGGCCGGTACGCACGACGCGGGACGGCGGTGTATCAGGCCGACGGGTGATCGAATCACCGGCACCGCCGTCGCCGCAGCCGGGAACACGAGGACGACCGGATCCAGATTCCCCAGAGGAGCGAGCAACCAACATGGGCGAGGAGGGCAGTGAGGAACATTGCAGACACGACGCACATCTGGTGGAGAAGCGGGATGGTCGCGTGAGTGAGTACGCGGCAGAAGCAGCGTCGAGGGAGGGTGTGGGCAGTTACGGCAGAGAAGGGCGGCATCTGAACACGAGTGTCTTTAGGGTCCGCGGGTACGTGCGGCGGGTAAGAAAGTTGGGTGAAAAAAACTGGGCGCGAGGTGATCGTTTCTCTGAGAAAACTCATGTTTCAGGTGTCAGGTGTGTCAGGAAATGCTTTGGGCCCACACTTAACACTTAACCAGATGCATTAGATATAAATCTAACGGTAGAGATCGTAGGTGGGTAAGATGTTTTCAGGTGATAAATGTTATTCAATTCCTAGGCTCCTTTATAGTATAGATACAACAATATAATTAAATAAACTTCGACAATGTTAGTTGCTCTTTATGTAGTGAGGCAACCATGCTAAGGGCACTCTTAGGTAAGTGATGTTTCTTCCAATCAGTTTTGCTGCTATTATAGATTTCAGTTTATTGCATACTTCATGCAGAAATGCATTATCTGTTTGAATGATGTTATCATTCCTTTTCAATGCATTATTTTTCTCTTTCCGAGTCAAAGTTGGTAGCCTAAAAGTAGAATCTCTATCACATATAGACCAACCTAGGAGGAGCACAAGCTAGACGACCAACCTATGAGACTTTATATTGAGAAAGAAACTAGCACTTAAATTCAAATCAAAGAGAACTCAAACTTAGGTGGCCTAGGCATACATCCAAACATTCAATCAAATTGACCTTGTAGGGTTCACGGGTGACACCTTGGAACAGTGTGACTTATGTAACTAACAGAGCAGAGAAAGTCAAGGATTCAAAGTTAAGCCTCACAGCCGATGTGTTTGGCCTGGAAGTCAACTTTATGTTGCATTATTATGTACCTAGTCCTGGCTGTTACTGCATCTTCGAATTCATTCTGGAAGTGCGGCAGCAATTTGTTCGCAAGTTGTAGTCATTTTTCCAACATCAAGTTGGATAAGACTTAGGGGGCAACCCCTCCTGTTTCATTCAAAAAAAAGTTGGATAAGACTTTTCACTGCCAGTTGGAAGGTCAAAACTGCACTGTATGCACTCACACACATGTAAAATCCTCTCTTAGACAAAGGGTTCAATACCTATTTTGGTCTTTTCTAACAAAAAGATCCAAAAAAACAACTCTTTCTGCAAATAGGTCTACAGGAGAGAGGATACTCAGATTTGGGTTATGCCTCTCCTGGCACCCAAAATGGGTCTTCCATATAGGTAATCTGTTGGAGGCTATAGGTATTGTGTTAGAGACCTATTTTAGGTTTGGGTTCTGCAATAGGTCTCCTGTTGAAGACAGCCTTATCCATCTTTGTACAAGTGTTACTGTATCCTCATCCGTATCAATGACTACGACATTTAGTTTCAGCTTCTTCCAATCGAGAAGCTGACATTTAGATGAGATGAAAAGCTAGGAAAGTCCATTCAACCTTAAGAATCATTTGTTTTTAGTTTGAAAAAGATTGAAATTCTTATTGAAGTTAGTGCAAGACAATCTATAAATAACAGATCCTTTCACACCCGCGCGCTGCTGGAGGTCGCAAGAAGCACAGGGCGGCGGCCACCACCAGATCCGGCGAGGATGAGCTCGATCCGGCGAGGACGAACCCGGATCCGAGCGGCCACCACCAGATCCGGCGAGGAGAAGCCCGATCCGGTGAGGAGCTTGGATCTGGCGAGCGGGTGCGACGGCGGGGATCGGTAGTGGCTCAGATCCGGCGAGCGGAGCGGCGGCTCGTGGATGGGCTTGGCGGGCCCGTTGATGGGCTCGCCGGGCTTATCCACGGGGTTTTCCTTCTTTTTTTTGTTTTTTTATTCGATTAACCGAGGCGGGCATCGAACCGTCTCGGAAAAGATCTCATTTACCGTGACCTTTTAACCGAAGTAGTTGCAATACCCGCCTCATTAATCATTTTTGCCCGCATTGGTAAAGTGTTCTGTAGTAGTGATACATACAAACATTCAATCAAATTGCTAAGCTCCTTTCAACCCCTACGAACGACAAAATACCAAAACGGAGCAGTAGATCGATGGAGTTTTTACCTCTTCCTTGGTCGGCGGCGGCAACATCTTCTTCCAATCAAGAAGCTGACATTTAGACGAGATGAGAGATACCAAAGTCCATTCAACCTTAAGAATCATTTGCTTTCAGTTTGAAAAAGAACAAAACTTTTATTCAAATTAGTGCAAGACAAGCTATAAATACAGGATCCTTTCGCAGCCGCATCCAACCAACGCAAGCAGCAGTGCAAACCGGTTGTCCACAAGAAGAAAAACTACCAGCAATGGGCTCCTCAAAGCTCATTGCAGCCGTTCTTCTCCCAGCTGCTGCCCTTGTCATCGCCCTCCTCCATGCCCCAACGACCACAGCAGCAAACTCCAACCTCTTCCGCGACTACATCGGCGCCATCTTCAACAGTGTGCAGTTCAGCGACGTGCCGATCAACCCCGACGTCCAGTTCGACTTCATCGTCTCCTTCGTCATCGACTACACCACCACAACCGATCCTCCATCTCCGACGAACGGGCAGTTCGGCATCTTCTGGCAGGACTCGGTGCTGACGCCCTCCGCGGTGGCCGCCATCAAGCAGAGCAACCCGAACGTGAGGGTGGCCGTCAGCCTGGGCGGCGCCACCGTGAACAACAGCCCGGTGTTCTTCAACGTCACCTCCGTCGACTCGTGGGTCGACAACGTCGTGTCCTCCCTGACCAGCATCGTCCAGCAGTACGGTCTGGACGGCATCGACATCGACTACGAGCAGTTCCAGGAGGACCCGGCCACCTTCGCCGAGTGCATCGGCCGCCTGGTGACGACGCTCAAGAGCAACGGGGTGATCAAGTTCGCGTCCATCGCGCCGTTCGCCGACGCCGACGTGCAGAGCCATTACCAGGTGCTGTGGTCGAGCTATGGGATTAGCGTGATAGACTACATCAACTTCCAGTTCTACGCGTACGACGCGAGCACAACCGCGGACCAGTACGTGAGCTACTTCGACGAGCAGATGGTGAACTACCCCGGCGGCAACATCCTGGCACTACAACAGAGAAGGACATCACTGGCGGTTCAAAACCCCCCTTCACTGGCGGATTTTGAACCGCCATAACCAACTCGGCAGTGATGAGCTGATCACATCACTGCCGGTTATGCCAAACCGGCAGTGATAGCTCATGTATCACTGCCGGTTCGTGTTACAAACCGGCAGTGATACTTGAGCCATCACTGCCGGTTGTTTTAACCAACCGGTTGTGTAGATTATATTATCACTGCCGGTTATCTTTGAACCGGTAGTGATATAGTATTCACAATTTGCATTTTAATAATTGTTTTATTTTCATTTCGAGGGGAGGTGGTGGGGTGGGAGGTCGGGGAGGTGGAGGTGGAGGTGGTTGCTATCGATCAATTTGATATCGATGTGAATGAAGACAATACAAACCCATCAACATTTATATTACAAAAGTTTCAAAAAAAAACTCTAAGTATCGAATTAAGAGTCGCATTACAATAGCCTATCAATGTGGTCTCTTCCGTACTGCGCCTTGTACTTCTTAGTCCTCGCAATGGAGAATGATCCTGTCTTGGTCAATATCTCGTCCAATACAAACCTTGCTACCTCCTCTTGAATTCCTCTCTTCTCAAAATCTAGCAACTGGTTGTGATTGTTTGCTTTGCGCTGTAATTGAAGCAAGATGATATTGAGATGCACAAACGTAAGACAAAACAATAGAAATGGGATGCCTACGTACCATGTCATCTCCCGTATTTGTTTTTGCGCCAAAGTATTTTAGCATTGCCCACATCACATAGAACCCGCATTCGTTGTTCCCCATCGGTTGATCTAGGGTCTTGAGATCCTCCATATACTTTACACTGAATGGGGCCCTCCATTGCTTTTGCATCTTGCTATCGAGATTTCTCCAATTCGGTAATGCCTTCATTCTATGTTACATTGTAAATGAAGTGTGAAGACCGAGGACATTACAATATCCTATGTGATTAGAAAGTGTTGTGATATTTGGTTCACTTACTTATTCAGCACTTTGACTAGGAGGTCGATAAGAGAAAGTGGCTTTTTCTTTGAGTCCCACACCTCGATATGTGAATCCTGAAGATAGATATCTACGAGGATGAAATGGTTGCTGCAATCACAAAGTCCATGTTATTGAATGACATATCAAGAAAAGAAACACTAAAATAAGGGTCGAGAACACATACTCGCAGTTGTAGGGTAGGAGTACGTTTGTTTTGTTGTTTCTGAACATACTTTCAAACTCAATCTTCAAACTTGTTGGTACATAGTCATCATCACCAGGGGCGGTGCATGTTGTCTCATTTACAAATATGGGATCCAAGAAGTCTATATTGCTCAATTTCTTCTTTAGGCACCATTTTGCCATACACCTGCATAATAAACATATGATATATTCAAATGCAAATCACGTAGTTTATTATAACGTTGTGAGGGTAGGGTACTTACATAGACCATATCATCAAAATCTGCGTATCGAGCGAGCGCCGTTGGAAGAGCTGAAAGAGGTGTTCATAATAAATAGTATGCACCGTTTCTTCAGGATGATTAAAAACCATTCCGGGAGGGATGCAAACTTCAAAACCGATACAGTCTCCGTTGGCAGTATCCACGGAGTAATAATCATGCAACTGTCGCATGTATGTTGGCAACTCTTTATACTCTTGTTCGGTGGCGACCAAAGGTTTGCCTCTTGAATACTTGTATGCGACCGTGGCTTTTTCAAAATCTCTCGTTCCGTAATACAACTCCGTGGCCCTCTCCATGGATATGCCCATGTTGTTGGCCAAGTTCTGTATCTCTAGCAATTCTTTGGTGTGTATTTCTCTAGCTCTGATTTGATTACTCTCTTTGTTGTGTTGCCTTTCAAATTCGGTCTGTTGTCTCCACTTAGGTAGACTGGCTATTCGATTAAAGAAGGCAACGGCGGCTTTCTTGCTTGGAGGCTCCACAATCGGGTCCTTCATCTTACTCGTAATGCTAGCATCCACCTTCTTTTTACTTGTCTGGGGAGCATTACCAACCGAAACTGATGACCTCTTGTGTTGCGAGGTCGAACCTGATCGCACTTTGGATTTTCGCGGAGGAGGAGGAGGTGTCTTCTCTTTTGGCTGTGGAGGAGGTGGAGGAGGTGGAGGAGGTGTTTTCTCCTTTGGCGGTGGAGGAGGTAGAGGAGGTGTTTTCTCCTTTAGCGGTTGAGGAGGTAGAGGAGGTGTTTTCTCCTTTGGCGGTGGAGGAGGTGTCTTCTCTTTCGAGGCAGAAGAGGGAGAATGAGGATCTTGCAGAGGAGAGAAACCTCTTGGCGGCGGCGATGCCGATGATTCACTGCCATCCTCATCATCCGAAGATGGCTGCTCATCCAGCTTGATGAAGCGTTTGCGCCAAGCCACATGAGTGCCCAAGTTGTGAACAAGACGCGGCCTATCTTCCTCCACTGGGAAATCAATGTGTATCTTATTGTACTTCTTATCCAAGATCTTATCAATGCTGACCCTGGCATACCCGGGTGGCATTGGCTTGCCATGAATGATGCCGTCTCCTCTTGGAAATGCTTGTCCGACCGCCACCTTGTCTTTTGTCCACTGCTGACGGATGTATAACCTGACATTAATTGGTCCAGTGATGTTGTCCACCGGATGAGGAGCATTGACCTCTTCTTCGTCAAGCATAGGGGTTGAGCCGCAGCTACTGCGACCCTTGGGCACTGGGCTATTCAAAGTCAGGATAGGCTGCGGTTGTGACGAACACATGGATTGCATAGCTGACATAACTCGTGCCTCAACTTGAGCAGCTATCCGTGCTTCCATGCTATCTTCGATTTCCTTTCGAAACCTTTGGAGCTCTTCTTCTCTTTGTGTTCTAGCCCTCGCCCGGCTCCTATAGGATGAAGATTCACCTTCGAATGCTTTCACCCAAGGTACATTCCCGGCTCCTCTAGTGCGACCGGGGTGCTCCTTGTTTCCAAGTGCTTGTGTGAGCACGCCATTTTCTCTATCTGACTTGCGGTTACCTCTATTCACTTCCTCAGTTAAGGTTGAAATCCTCTGGAGGAGATCGCTGACGGGTTCACTACTGGCATTAAGGCTCCCGTCACTATTGTATCGTGCCCCCCTTGCAAGTAGGTAGTTTACTGATCTGGGCTGCCAATCGCTTGTCTGAGGCCTAACGCCGCGCTGCTCTAGTTTCTGGACTTCCATTTCCCATTCCGGAATCTTTCGTACATAGCCACGCGATCCTAGGCGATGAGGATCCTTTGCCTTAAGTGAGTTTGCTCTATTTCTTTCGCTTGATGCCTTGGCCTCTTCGGATAGCTTGTAAGCCTTGAACTCCTCCCAGAAGTCTCTCTGCTTGGTGTATTGACCTCCCTCAAAATTTGGTTCTCTGTCCTCCTTGATTAACTTGTACAAGGTTCCCTTGAAAGTCTTGAACGAGCGACCCATGATTTCCTTGGCCTTCTTCTTGACTGTCGCCTCATCATAGTCATTAGGAAAACTGAAAAACCCTTTCAACTTGTTCCAAACTAGCTCCTTCTCACTTTCTGGAACCCTCCATGGGTCATCCTCACGACCAGTCCATTTCCTGTATTTGATCGGGATAAAGTCTCTTACAAGTGCCCCGATGACACTCTTGTATGGGCCTAATGCTGTAAGAGGCTCCACCGGCTCCCCTACTTGGTCGAACTCAGAGATGTGCCAATGTTTACTTGTTTGAGGAAGCTTTGTTGCACCACGCTTAGTCTTGCTGGTACCCTCACCACTTGGCTCTTGCGGCGGAACCTGCTTCAAAATTCATAAATAAGTCCCCATCAAACTTATCTAGCGTGATTTCTTACTATCACGTTATTAGGTTTGACCTAAGTTATTACCTCGTTTCCTTGGTCTAGCTGTAGATAATGGCTAGGGCTCCAATCGTCCTGATTACCACCACCATTAGTTGGATCCTGCGACGCTCCTGTCGCAGTGCTCTCTGCTTGTGGGGTATCAGTAGCTCGGCGACGGGTGGTGAATTGGCGATGACGAGTCATGTTTCTGGACATGCAATCAAAGGCATCAACTTTCTTAGGGTAAATCTCATATATGCGTCAAAACACTCTTGACTCCAACTCTTGATCAAGTTACCGACTCGACCCCGTATAACAACCAAAGGGGCACAAGAGATGAATTCAAGAAGTTTTTCTTCAATTTATATAGGGCTATTAAGCATTTCAAGAATACCCCTAGGTTTAGACAAGAAGTTATTAGAAGTTTTTTATCAAGAAGCACAAAAGCATGATGGCTCAAAGGACTGGAAACTTGACAATGGAGATCATCATGAGAAAGTCCATACTATCTCACATTTCAAGAGATTATCCTGTGATGTTTTTATTTTCATGTCATACTAGCTTCCCACCAAAAAATTAAGACTTTCTTTTTATGCCCTTCCAATTGATGCACCTACAAGGATTGAGGCGTTCTAAGTAGCCTTGCTGACCTTACAAGAACTCTAAATGCACCAACCGTGACAGGATCCCTCCCAGGCCATGTTTGGGTAACGGCCGGGAAATAAATCAACTTTCTCTTGCTCATGAGTAAGCCTATGATTATGGAGATTGTAACTAGTCGGTACTCGAGGTTCTTCGGGGGAAAAAAGTAATAAGTACACGAGATCAAACGTATATAATGAATGGTCACCTGAAAGGGAAATAACTATACACAGCAGCACACGCATGGAAAAAAGCAACGCTAGACAAAAACAAAGAAGCAACGCAAAATATTCACCTGCTCAAGCTAAAAATATACTTGCCTTGGAACAGTATGAGAATGACTAATCAACTGCTCAAGCTAAAAATATACTTGCAACACCCAAGAGAAAAACAGTATATAATTTTGCAACAGCCAGCAAATGGAAGATCTCATGATTGTAATGGTGTGGTCTCACTCAGATTTCACTGTAAGCAGACTTGGCAAGTTGGCATCAGCTGGCAATAAGGAAATCAACTATCATCCCAAAAGGGCTCCTCAGCAACAAGGATAAATCTTTGAGAAACCATTTAAAAAAAATTAAATACAAGGATAACACCAAGAAAAACAAACCAGTGGACTTCCAAGAATATGATACAATGCTACTTATCTTTGGAAATAACATATTCAGGCTAGGTTTACACGGAGCTCCCATGGAAAAGCATCAAGCTTCACATGCAATAAATATGAAGAGAAATACCCGAGGTTGTTGATAAAATAATCATGCAGACCTACTAATGATAGTTCAGACAATCCCACAAATGAAAAGACAGATCTATAACACAGTAAAGTCAACTCAAGGGTTACAAGTGGTGCAATCCCCAATCCATACATTAACTAAAAATGTGTGGAACTTTCAAAATACAAAATAGAAAAATAGATGTTGTAAGCAGGCCACTGCATAGTTCAAACATTATCTCTAAGAAAAACAGACTATCCTGGAGAATATAGCCCCAGACCATGATTTATTAAGATATTGTAAGTTGTAATAACAAGGTAACTAATTGGTATTGGTAGTACTACACAGACTGATGCTATGATTTGTACTTGAGATCAGAACTTATAAAATGCATGATCACTTAAACATAAATAGCTATACTAAAGCAGTCATGGAAAGAAGCATGTTAGATAAAACATAGAACGAACACAACATGTTCAAAACTCAGATGAGGCATTTCACCGAACACCTTATGGGCACTCACCCAAACTGCAGGGGTGGCGCGAATCAGCAAAGGGAGAAGCTCCTGGGGGCGTCGAGGATGGCGGCGTCGTGCTCCGGCGTCGGGCTGCGGCGTCGAACGGCGCGGTCGGGCTGCGGCGTCGTGGACGGCGAGTCGGGCGGCGGCGGCGTGCACTGGCGCCTGGCGGGAGTTTGGTTTTTTGTCGAGCAAAAGGGGCTGGCGGGAGCGCCAGCCCCTTTTATAACCCCAGCATCACTGCCGGTTGGATATTACAACCGGCAGTGATGTTGGACATCACTGCCGGTTGGTCGTTAGAACCTGCAGTGATGTCCCACATCACTGCCGGTTCTAATAACAAACCGGCAGTGATAGCCAACATCACTGCTGGTTAAAAACCGGCAGTGATGTCCCACATCACTGCCGGTTCTAATGACAAACCGGCAGTGATAGCCAACATCACTGCTGGTTAAAAACCGGCAGTGATGTCCCACATCACTGCCGGTTCTAATGACCAACCGGCAGTGATGTCCCACATCACTGCCGGTTCTAATAACAAACCGGTTTAGTTTTACTTTTTTAAAAAAAATTAAAAACAACAAGTTCAAACCAAATTTTAGAACCCCAAATTATTTCAAATGAAAAAGTGAGGACTACCAAATTTATACAACTCATGAAGATCTACAACTTTGATATAGGTCATTTCTTCATTTGAAAAAAATTGAACATTTCAAATTTGAAATTTTGAAAAATGGAACGTCCAGTCCAAAATTTAAAACCCAAAATGATTTGAACATAAAACTTGATGAATACCAAAGTTGTTCAACTTATCAAGATCTACAACTTTTGTATAGGTCATTTCTTCATTTGAGAAATTGTTAATATACATTGTTCACAAAACCTACACGTGTCTCATATGGTTTATGAAATCTTATGAGAGATGTGTAATATTTATGAACAATGTTATTACCACTTTGTCGGATGAAGAAATGACCAATATAAAAGTTGTAGACCTTGATGAGTTGTACAACTTTCTTTACATCACTTTTCTAGTTGAAACCATTTGGGGTTTCAAAATCATGTTTCAAGTTGTCTTTTTAAAAAAAATTTGAAAAACGACAAGTTCAAACCAAATTTTAGAACCCCAATTTATTTCAAATGAAAAAGTGATGAATACCAAAGTTGTTCACATTTGACAAATTCTTAGTACACATTGTTCACAAAACTTACATCGGGAATTTGAGATGTTGCACATGTTTCATTGTCATGTTTCACTAGTTCAAACCAGAATTTGAGCCCCTAAATGATTTCAGCTCAGAAAGTGATGAATACCAAAGTTGTTCAACTAATGAAGATCTACAATATTTCATTAAGGATTACATAGTTTATGATATTCTAACTATGATGGCCTCATCGTGATCACTCCGGAGGTAAGCAGGTTCGTCACCCTCTTCAAGGATAGGTAGGGTAATGTCTGCCCCAAAAGGAGCCATTTCTTGATAACCTTTGTACTCTTCTTCGTCCGTCACTCCTTCAACACCGACAATCTTCCTTTTGCCTTGCATGACTACTTGTAGTCTTCCCTTTGTATTGTTATCCCTTGCATAGAAGATTTGCAAAACATCCTTTGCAAGGACGAAGGGGTCATCTCTGTATGCGGTCTTGGATAGATCAACGGTAGTGAACCCATCATTGTCGGTGTTGATTTCATCTAGCCGGACCCACTGGCAACGGAAAAGAGCGACCTTCAACTGTCGTCCATAGTCTAGCTCCCATATCTCATCTATGAAACCATAGTATGTTGCCTCCACCGTGCCGTATTCATCGTGGGCGTCGAAACGAACAGCACTATTTTGGTTGGTGCTCTTTCCATCCTGTTTTTTTGTGTAAAATGTAAAACCATTTATATCATAACCTTGGTACATCATCACCGTAGTCGAAGGTCCGGGAGCTAAGAGATCTAGCTGACATCCCGACACCATTCCTAGCCTGCGGCGTCGAAACCAGTCACCGAATTCCTCCTTATGTTTTTTCTCAAGCCAAGCCTGTGACCTACCGATGTGCTTACTTTGCAGTAACTGCTTGTGCTCATTAATGTATGCCATCACACCGTCGGCCTGTTGGAGAACAGCGAAGTGTGCCTGTCTGAAGGAAACCACTTCGACTATTTTGACTGCTTTCTCACCTATCGTTCCTTTGCCCCCTAGTCTTCCATCGTGACGAGATACTGGAACTCCGACCCGATTGATGTCCATATAATATGTGCAGAACTCAATGGCCTCCTCCGTTGTCCATCCTTCTACCATGCTCCCTTCTGGTCTGAATCTATTCCTAACATACCGCCTGAAAACTTTCATCAACCTCTCGAAAGGAAACATCTGGTGTAGATACATTGGGCCAAGGGCTTTAATTTGGTCCACAAGATGAACAAGTAGATGCACTGATATGTCGAAGTAAGTCGGTGGGAAATGCATCTCAAGCCTGCATAGAATCTCGGTTATCTCCTGCTTCAGCTGGTCTAGCTTGGCCCCTTCAATGACCTTTTCAGAGATCGCGTTGAAGAATGAACACAACTTTATGATTGGGGCACGGACCTTGTCAGGGAGGATACCTCGTAGGGCAACTGGGAGCAGCTGAGTCATAATGACATGACAGTCATGGGCCTTCATACAACCATAGTTAAACTTAAGTTCTCTCATGTTAACTAGCCTCTTCGGGTTCGCACAGTAGCCAGTTGGCACTTTGAGATCATTAAAGAAAGAAATAAGCATGGCCTTTTCTTCCTTTTTCAGTGTCCATGATGCCACCGGAAGTTTCAAGTGGCCATCCTCAAGAGTTATTGGGTGCAACTCCTTCCTGAGGCCCAGGTGTTGCATGTCCAAGCGTGTCGCGAGAGAATCCTTTGTTGTTCCCCCGGTGTTCATCAACATGTTAAGTGTGTTACCGCACACGTTTTTAGTTATGTGCATTGGATCAAGACAGTGACGTACACTCAAAAGTGGCCAATAAGGTAGTTCCCAAAAGATTGATTTTTTCTTCCAGATACTACCGGCTGGCGCTGGTACTGCACCTTCCCCCTTCCCAAGGACAACATCTGTGAGTTTGCTTACTTGTTTAAGTATCTGTTTCCCGTCTCGATACTTTGGAGGGCCACGTTTCTCAGTAGTCCCATTAAAATCTTTTCTATTCTTGCGGTAAGGGTGATCCCTTCGTAGGAACCTACGGTGTCCCATATAGACCATCTTCTTGTTTTCTGGTAGATGAATAGCATCAGTCTCGTCCAAGCACTCGACACACCCAGTGTATCCTTTTGTCTTCTCTCCAGACAAGCAACCTCGCCCTGGCAGGTCAGTGATTGTAGCGATAAGTATAACCTTTATCGTGACATGTTCTTTTTTATACTCATCCCAAACATCCTTCACACCCGTCTCCCACATCTGTAGTAGTTCATCGATCACTGGTTGTAGAAGCACATCGATATCATTACCAGGTTGTTTTGGCCCTTGGATTAGTAGTGGCATCTGGATGTATGACCGTTTCATACAAAGCCAGGGTGGAAGGTTGTATATACATAGCGTCACTGGCCAAGTGCTATGATTGCTTCTAACCTGGTCAAACGGATTCATCCCATCTGTGCTCAAACCTATCCAAAGATGCCTTACCTCTCCACCAATGTTCTTATAGAACATAGTGTTGATAGTCCTCCAGTCCGACCCGTCGGCGGGGTGCCTCAACATTGTATCTTTCTTACGCTCTTTGCCGTGCCAACGCAACAGTTTGGCTGACTTTGCATTTGCAAACAACCTATGCACTCGTGGAGCTATAGGAAAATACCATACGACCTTTATGGGCCCTCCTCTGGTCTTGCTTCCCTGATTTGACGGCCCTTGCTTGTATCGGGGAGCTTTACACTTGGGACACGCATCCAAGTCTTTGTATTTTTCTCCACGGTACAATATGCAATCGTTGGAACACGCGTGTATTTTCTCAACCTCGAGGCCGATTGGGCAAATCATTTGCTTGGCCAGGTAAGTCTTTTCTGGTAACTCGGTACCCTTCGGGAGCAGTTTATGCAGTATACCTAACAAGCTATCGAAGCCTTTATCACTCAATCCATTCGTTGATTTGAACTCTAATAGCATGATGTTGGCTTCCAGTTTGCTTATTGGGCAGGTCGGATACAATGGTGTTTTTGCATCCTTTCTCATGATCTCCAGTTTTTTCAACTGTGTAGCACTAAGGAATCCGCCATGCACATCATGAAGAAACTGTGAAATGCCATCATTTTCCTCTGTGTCGTCCACTAATGTATTCCTAAACACATTATCGTTGGTAGGCACAGGTACTGTGTAGCATTGGTCATCATCAATAGGTAGAAATGCGTCTAGGCATTGGTCATCATCAATAGGCACATCATCATTGTTTTCTTGTGCAACATTTTGACCAACCTCCCCATGCAAAGTCCAAATCGTGTAGTCTCTCATGAACCCCCTGGTAATCAAGTGCAATCGTATATGCTCCACGTCGCCCCATTTTCTCGTATTCTTGCAATCTTTGCATGGACAGAATACAGGCTGTGAGTCCCCAGCATTGGCTCTAGCGAGCTTGATGAAATCGTC
Organism: Saccharum hybrid cultivar R570; assembly: GCA_038087645.1. Classification (NCBI taxonomy): domain Eukaryota; kingdom Viridiplantae; phylum Streptophyta; class Magnoliopsida; order Poales; family Poaceae; genus Saccharum; species Saccharum hybrid cultivar. The sequence goes on along the minus strand of JAQSUU010000005.1, from coordinate 6,714,435 downwards.
GATGCCCGTCAAGTACCGTTGGTCTGTACATGACAGATCGTACATCCACCCTCGATCCATGTCTGCACAGGTAAAATGGGCCGGGCAGAGGAAACATAGGAAAGTTTTAATAAGAAACAATTATTGCACAATATTGAAGAACAATTATTCTACTCCATGCAACATAAAAATGGAGACACTAATTTAAAAAAAGACTAAATTTGAAGACATGATCATGAATAACAATGTAGCTCCAAACAATGCCCATATAAATTAAAAATCGCAGCCCCATAAAAATTAATTATTGCACAATATTGTAGAACAATTATTCTACTCCATGCCACATAAAAATAGAGACATTAATTTAAATAAATACTAAAATTGGAGACATTATCATGAACAATGCATTGTTTCTAGTAGTAAATCAAGTCATTAGGGGGCTGGAGCCCACCCACCCCCCCTTAGATCCGCCACTACTGCTCAAACAATGCATTGTTTGGTGATACAAGGGTTAATTTGCTCATCAACATTGTAAAAGAATCTACTCTACTCCTAAGAACCAATTATAACATCACATACTAACAATGCATTATAGCCATGAATTAGAAAAGTGCTCTGTAGAAGAATGGAGAAATAAGAATGAGAATCAAGCATTATAGCCATCAAAACAAAGCTAATTAAGCAACAAAATCGAAGGAATGGAGGCTGGTTACTAACCTTAAAGCAAAAAGATCAAGCCATTCTTCCAAATCCAAGTGGTAGCTTCACGGATTTGGGCGACCGCAACATTGGAGGGAGTGGCCCAAACGCGCGCCTCTGTTCTCGGGATAAAAGAGTGGAGAAAGAAGATGACGGCTACCACCTTTTTGTGCTGTCAGGCTCATCACTGTCGGTTCTATCCTAGAACCGACAGTGATAGAATCAAATCACTGTCGGTTCGTGGCTTGAACCGGCAGTGATAAGTGGAGTTGTCATCACTGCCGGCGGGAGGCACAAACCGGCAGTGATAGTTGTCATCACTGCCGGTTCTCGCACCCCCCAATCATTTTCTGGTTGTCAGAGCCTAGAACCGGCAGTGAAGGGTCATCACTGCCGGTTGTCCTAATTTCGGCAGTGATGTGACCGGCACTATTGACTGTTTCTGTAGCAGTGTGGCCAGCTTCACCACGGCGCCGACGACGACCTCGGTGCCGGTTGATACGGCGCTCAGCGCCTGCCAGACCCTGCAGTCGCAGGGTAAGCTCTACGGCATCTTCATCTGGGCTGCGGATTACTCCAAGAGCCAAGGGTTCAAGTACGAAACACAAGCACAGGCACTGTTGGCCAACGCCACCAGCCAGTAGAGTTGGACTGGACCTTGCTTCAACTGTTTACCCTTTTATTACGGTAATAATATGGAATAAATTGTTGTTGCAAGAGAATAAAATAATCTTGCTCAAATTGTCAGTTGCTATGTCGCTGTGACCCTTTGTTAAGATAATGCATGTGCTCTTGAAATTCTACTTCCATTCTACTACAAGTTTTTTGTGTTTGTGTCGTCTACTGATGACGCATCTCGTCAGCTAACTAGTCTACATTTGGATAGACATATATTTCTTTAGTACCCTTGCTTGTCTATTCTTTCCCTACGGGTGTGCTTAGCAACTAACGACGACGTGGGAAGGAGTATATAAGAATTGAATCTGTCTACTCAGCACTTCGGTGTTTTAGGGGTATCTGACACTGAGTGTTGGATGCCATCTAAACAGCTGATGATTAGAAAAAAAACAAAAAAAAATCGAGTGTTTTTTATCTAGGGAACACTCGATTATCATGACCATTTGATTCAGATCAAATGGACTAAATAAAAACTTATCAAAATAATGCAAAAATATTAAAAACAAAATAAAAAATTAGTCAGATTATTTCTATGAAAGCTAAATTGGAAGATTTCAAAATGACAACCAAATAAAACATACAAAACATAAAAAAGCCAAAAAAAAAAGGATTAGATAATTGTTTGAGTAATTCTGACAATTCTCATTTAAAATCAATTTACACCAATTGAACATAGAACTTACACTCAAATAAAAATAGTAAAATATGGTTCAGTGAGATGTAATCTGCAACTGCTAAGTACTGCAAGTGTTTGTGTCTGTACTGATCACGCATCTCGTCAGCTATCTAGTCTACATTTGGATATAGACATTTATTTCTACTGTACCCTTCCCTATCTATTCTTTCCCTATGGGTGTGTTTAGCAACTAACAACGTGGGAACGGGTATAAGAATTAGTGGTGAGAGCTGATAGAGAGTTAAGGTAGGAAATTGACTTTTAGTACATTTCAATCCCTTGTTTGGTTTGTGATTGCAAATAAGAGAGGGAATTGAAGAGGGAATTCATATCCCCTGTTTGGTGGGGGTTGAGGGAGAAATTATATGACAAATCATGATTGATGGTGATGATATATTTTTCTTTTATTAAGAGCACATTTCTCACCTAATTATCACCCCAGTGGGAGTTGACCCTCTAAACTCTCATTTCCATTTTCCCACCAAAACTCTCATTCCCGCAAAAACAAAAAAAAGCTATCTCTAAACTCCCATTCTTTGCTTTCAGTTACCCCTAACCAACAAAATAAACAAAATTTTATAAACTCCTATCTCTAAACTCCTATTCTCTACTTTTAATTACCCCTAACCAAACGAGTCGAGTACTTGCTTGGCAGAAATCTGTGTTTTTTCTCATAGTATGTTAGGTTGCCTGTTTGTTTAGAATCTTTGCGTTTGGTTTGGAGACAAGGGGATAGATCCATTCCGGTTTTCTAGGATGGAGACGGTCCCCGTTCTGTATTTGGTTGATGGGGCGAGGATGTTCCTATTCTGTGTGTTTGGTTAAAAGGATAAAGTAAATAATTGGATGTAAGTTTTTTGTGCAGTTAGGTTCCGTTAGCAATGGGCCCATTGTCAGCCACTTATCACACATGGGACCCACCAGTCAGTCTCTACACACCCCTTCTTCTATGCTTACATCCGGCCATTGCCCTTGACTTGCTCGGCCCGCCCCAACCTCTGACCCCTCCCACGCAGGGCTCATGTGTCGGGGCTTTGGCCGACTGCCGCTACTGCCAGGCTCGTGAGCCAGGGCCGAGTCCAACTGCCGCTACTGTCGCACAAGACATCGCCCCTCCCTGTCGCCAGCACAGACACGAGGAAGCAAAGAACGTGCGGATGCAAGGAAGAAGATGTGCGGACGCGTCTCTCCGATTTACAGGGATGGAGTTGTCCCTCGATCTAAGGAAATATTCCCTTCTAGGAGCGAATCCATCCACAATGTTCCTGAGCCAAACACTAGGATGAGGTGGGATATCCTATCTCATCCCTGTCTCGCCTCCAAACCAAATACTACAATAGAATGTTCTTGGAATGTGTGGATCCTTTTGCCAAATTTCAATTGCCTCAAGTTTTGTTTGTTGCGTCTTCTAGGTTTGATTTTTTTAAAAGAATTAAGCAGGGGAGCTGCCGATTATATTAAAAAAAAAAGAAATCCAGACCGGGCCCTTCAACGACAAATACCTCAATTGTCATGTCTGAACTAGCTATCAGGTTTACAATTAAAACCTGATACTTTTCCTTTTGTCCAGGTTCATGTCTGTCTATTGTATTTGGAATTCGGATTATGTCTTCTGAATCTGCTTCAGTAGTTGGTGCAACTCTCAATTTCTATCTTTGGGACCGTGAGAAGCGAGAGGCCACAACGAAGCCGGTAACTTGTGATGGCTACAACTGTACAACTTATCAGGTTGGTGCTGGTTAAATCAGTAGTTTCATATGAGTATGGGTTAGTTTTTTATGTAGTGCCAGTGGAGGCAAACGTCCAGGCAAGTGCTACTTGTACGAATCATTAGCCGGTGCTGCATCAGATTTCCATTGAATGCATATCTTCTCGAATCTCTACAGAAAATTAAAGCATTGCTTCTTCCAATTGATGTTGTCATGTCCTTTTCAGTTTCACGTCACCAGAACTTGTATCCAATAGCAGGCTGCAGGCCCAACACCAACTCTTATAGACATACTCCTATGTAATCCATTTGAAACAGTCCAACATAGCAGCTGCGCTTTCGTTTTCTCCTGTCACTGTATAACTAATAAGAACAGAGAAAGTGAGGGATTTAGCCCCACGCCCACAAACTGCGCAGCTAGATCAAACAAGAGCAATTTTTTCCCCTATTACCTTTGATAAATTCCAAGCCAACATAGACAGTATTTGATCTCTGAAGTCAACTATAGTAAGCCTCTCATTTGTATCTTCTGGAAGTGGACCAAGAAGATGTGTTAAGATTAGTCGTTTCTCTGAGCTGTTGCCAGACCTTCAACCGTCAAGTGGGAGAGACTTTCTCGTTACCAGCTGCAAGATTTGTTTGGAAGAAGCAACGTTGGAATGAAGATCAAAACACAGTAGCACACCTAACATTCAGAGAAAATGTTCACCCTGTTCGGCTGCTCTTATCAGCACGGCTTATCAGCCGTGGTACAGTGTTTTTCTCTCACAACAAAACAGCCACAGCCGGTTTATAAGCCGCAGAAACAGCTTGCCGAACAAGGTCGTTATAACCTTCAGTAATCTACTCTCTTCGATCGTCTACCCTTTCTGCTAGCATTAACTTGCATGGGTATGGCAAATGAATCAAGGGTCAGCTCTACTGAGGAGCACATTCAGTTTCACTTTGATGAGTTTCCTTCAATCTGGACGCTGACATCGCTGACGGTCTGACCTGATCTGCGACGTTCAGACTTAGAGAAAAGTCCACTGTTCAACGTTCAACGCCATTTAACTTTCTTTGAAAAAATATATATTTATACTAATCTGATAATCTCGATTGACCTTCGCCGACCCGTACATACATATTATATATATATAAATACCCCGATGCTCTTTCAATTTGCAGCTCCACCTCCACCTCCACCAATCCAACCAACCATTGGCCATTGCAAAGCAAGATACTTTAACAATGGGCTACTCGAAGCTGATTGCATTAGTACTTGTCCCGGCTCTTGTAGCCGTCCATGTCCATGTCCCAATGGCCAGCGCAGCCAACTCCAACCTGTTCCGGGACTACATCGGCGCCATCTACAATGGCGTCAAGTTCACTGACGTTCCCATCAACCCGAGGGTCCGGTTCGACTTCATCATGGCCTTCATCATCGACTACACCACCGCCACGGAGCCGCCCACCCCGACGAACGGCCAGTTCAACATCTTCTGGCAGAACTCGGTGCTGACGGCCTCCGCGGTGGCCTCCATCAAGCAGAGCAACCCGAACGTGCGGGTGGCCGTCAGCCTCGGCGGCGCCACCGTGAACGATCGGCCGGTGTTCTTCAACATCACCTCCGTGGATTCCTGGGTCCAGAACGCCGTCTCCTCCCTGACCGCCATCGTTCAGGAGTACAACCTGGACGGCATCGACATCGACTACGAGCAGTTCCAGGCCGACCCGGCCACCTTCGCCGAGTGCATCGGCCGCCTGGTGACGACGCTCAAGAGCAACGGGGTGATCAAGTTCGCGTCCATCGCGCCGTACGGCAACGCCGACGTGCAGCGCCATTACCAGGCGCTGTGGGCGAGCTACGGGAGCGTCATAGACTACGTCAACTTCCAGTTCTACGCCTACGGCGCCAGCACGACGGAGGCGCAGTACGTGGACTACTTCGACCAGCAGCTCGTCAACTACCCCGGAGGCAACATCTTGGCCAGCTTCACCACGGCGCCCACCACGACGTCGGTGCCCATCAACACGTCGCTCAGCGCTTGCCAGACGCTGCAGTCGCAGGGCAAGCTCTACGGGATCTTCATCTGGGCAGCCGATCATTCCAGGAGCCAAGGATTTAAGTACGACACACAAGCACAAGCGCTGCTCGCCAACGCCCCTGCTGGCTACTAGATAGGACTAGTAGATACCTACCATACCTACAATGCGTTTAACTGTTTAAGTTGGATTTGTATTTTATTTTCAGCTGCACTAATATTATGTATGGAATAAGACCGCCTTTGGAATGCGGGATTTTTTTTCTACTTCCTATGTTTTTTCTTGTGAAAAATAAACTGATTTCTATAAAATTTCTATATAATTCGTGTGAAATTCCTGCGTTTCAAAGAGGCCTAAAATGTCATGAATTGTTTGGAGGCATGGATTTATTATTATTATTATTATTATTATTATTATTATTATTATTATTATTATTATTATTATAAAGAAATAGCGTGTGTGCTCCTCACACTGTCCATTGTTCTGCAGAATTTGTGTCTAGCATTCTATTGAGAGGGGGAGAGAGACCGTCTTGTCAGCAGCGCTAAATTTTGCTAAATAACTGTTCTACTAGTCCTTAACCTTTTCTTCCTTTGCTTCATCATTTCCAAGATTTTTGTACCTATATGTATTCCCATTGCTAAATAGTTGTTCTACCAGCCCTATTAAGAGATCGTCTCTGTTTTGCTTGCTTCAAAGGCTACCCATTTGTCCAGAATTGCTCTATTTGAAAATATTTTTAGGTTTCAGTTGTTTTTTCCAGCGGTAATGCTCCACCCCCGCGCGACGCCTTTTTACCTCTGCCCGCATGTTTATTAAAAAAATCTTATCCCTCGCTTCCTCCTTCCAATCCTTATCCCTTTCGCGATTCCGCCCTGCCCAACCCCAACCCAGGGCTGCCTCCCTTTCCAGCGGCGACGTCCTCACCCACCCCAGCGTGCGCCCTCCTCCACCCTGGCATCCTCCTCCCCCATCCCGGTGGCACCCCTCCCCCCACCCCGGCGTCATCACCCACCGGGAGCGCCCAACGCCTGTGGATTCAGTGGTCCTCTCCCCCATCCCGGCGAGATCCATAGAGGTGGCACGGCGGTGTTGCAGGGGAGTCAACGGCTCTCCCCCACCCCGGCGCGGCGCCCTCTCTCACCCTGACGACCGAGCTCCCCCCACCCCGGCGGCCGTGGAGCTCCCTGCCCCCATCCTCCACCGTCGCCGCGAAGCCAAGCCTGGTGTCGTTAGCACTGGTGGTGGTGGTGCTCACGCGCGCCACTGGTGCTGGTGCTGGGTGGTGCTCGCACGCAGCCACTCGGCGCCTGCTCCCACCCGTCGACCGAAATCAACCGGCCCAGGCCTTTCTCCCACTATGTTGCAAATGTACGTTTAAATTGTTTTAGGCGTTTTAGAGGCAATTTCATGGATGTTGCAAAAGTAGATCGAGGGATGTTGCACATGTTGCTGCATATGTTACAAGTGTTTCAGAGGCAGCATTTGTTCAAACTGTATTTCATTTGTTTCCAGACGTATGTTGCAAGTGTTTTGATCTAGATGTTGCATATGGTTTCACACATATGTTGCAATGGTATGTTCTAAAATGTTTCATCTATTTTAGTCTTCTATTGTAGCAACATTTTAGAGGCATGTTATAATCATTTCATGGATGTTGCAAAAGTAGATTGAGGGATGTTGCACATGTTGCTACACATGTTGCAAGTGTTTCAGAGGCAGCGTTTGTTCAAACTGTGTTTCATTTATTTCCAGACGTATATTGCAAGTGTTTTGATCTAGATGTTGCATATGGTTTCACACATATGTTGCAATGGTATGTTCCAAAATGTTTCATCTATTTCAGTCTTCTATTGTAGCAAGTGTTTTCATGTTGCAAATTGCAAGTGTTCTATCTGGATGTTATATATGTTTTCACACATACATTGTAAGTGTATGTCCCAAATGTTTCACCTGTTTCAGATGTATGTTGCAAGTGTTTTATCTGGATGTTACATATGTTGCAGTGGTTATACACATATTGCAGACGTATGTTTTAATTGTTTCACCTTGTTTTACTATGTTGGAACAGGTGCTGGTCCCCACATGCTCTATCTCATGGGCAAGCACGTGCTACAAGGCGCCCCTGCACCACCAGGCATGGTCCCCCAAAGCATGCAGTCGGCTCAACACATGTGCATGCGCGCTATTCTCCCTCTCTCTCACACATTAGGGCAAGCGTGATGTGTTCTCTCTCTCTGGGGCATGCACGCTGTGATCCCTCTCTCTCTCTCGCATGCAGTTGGGGTTTCTCTCGCATTGGGGGCACATGTATTGTGCTCTCTCTCTTGCATTGGGGTACGCGCGCTGTGTTCCCTCTCTCTCTCTCTTGCATGCAGGTAGGCGGGCAAAAGGATGCGTGGGGCGCAGAAGCAGCAGGAGGAGGTGTGGGGTGCAGCAGCAGCAGGAGGAGGTGTGGGGCGCAATAGCAGGATGAGGAGGCGTGTGTTTCAAAAAAATAAAGCAAGAGGAGGCGCGGTGCGCATCAGGCACGGTAGCATGCGCGAGCGTCCAGATGCACAGGTCCGTCCCCACGTCTGGGCACCAGTATAGCCCTTTTTCTAGCCCCTTTTTAGGAGTATTTTTTCTCTGAGATTCATCTTCTTTTGCCAACTCCAAACACTAGATCGTTTGTTGGTTCTAGAAAGATCCACATGCACAAAACTTGAACACACAATATGTTCAGGTGACCACTTGGGAAGATCACCGGAACACCGGTGGCCTCAAAAATCTAGGCTGTAGTTTTGCAAGCATCACTTTATTGCTGCCCCATTGTGATTTGTGAAGGTAGGCTCTGCAAGGATTAGTCCTTTATAGATCAATCGTCATTTCCTGGGACGGATCTATGATGATAGGTCAGGGGGACTGAAATTTCATCTTCAACCTCCATCCTCTCCTGCTCAAAGTAGCCATGGTAAAAATTCTTGGAAGAGCTCTAGAGGATCCATGTCATCAATGGCAGTAGGGGGGCTCAAGCACCCCCTACCCCACCGCTAGATCCGTCACTGAATATCTGCATGTGCTCCATTCTTACCGGTACCCACACAACCTTTTTTTGCTCATTCCCTACTCTTAATTTATCGACATGTGTATCTTGAAATATCATGTTTTCCGTCACTTTCTAGATTTACTACCTGGACAACCTGCAACACGATCTTAACAATGATAACATGTAGACTGTCCCTTGTGCTGCTCTCTTTATGTAGAGGAAAATTGAGTTGCAAATAAATAGGCAGGGATAGATCTAAGATGAAAGTTCAAGGGGCTGAAAGTTCATCTTCAACCTCCAGTCTCTCCTTCTCAATGCAACCATGACAAAAATTCTTGGATGAACTGGGGCTCCATGGGATCAGCGAAGGTAGCGAGGGCTTGATCCCCGTCCCTGCTGAAAGCCCAAGTTTGGTTTTGGTAATTAATGACACCAAGTTGCTAATGCTATTGTATCAAGTGTGATTAAGCTAGGCATAAGCAACATGTGATGGAGGTGGAAATGGCATGGAGAGATGGCCACAAGACCACATGATTTGGTGCATGAAATGATGAGCAAGATCATGGTGGAGACGCACATAATATGATGGACATGATGATCAAGTGGAAGAGAAGGATCTAAGAGCGCAAGGCAAAGGTATAACCATAGGATTTTCCTTTTGCCGGTCTAAGATGAGTAGAGAAGTGATTGACCGGGTTTAGGATACATAGCCGACTATCAAGAGGGGCAATCACGGTTAGCTCAGGAATCAAGTGCCACTAGATCAATGTCTTGAGCATATGCATTAGGATCTAGTTGAGAGCTAACATAACGCCTTGAAAAAATGTTTGTGAAATGCTAACACACATGCACATTGATGGTGTACACTTGGTGGTGTTAGCACATTTGCGAAGGCGGTGGTGTTTGAGCGGTAGTAAGGGGTTTGGGGTTCGCTCTCCCTCCCGCCGAGCTTGCGAGCGTGGGATTCAGGCGTTTTCGAGAAAGTGAAATGCCTATTTTCTATTGCGCTGGAGTCTAGAAAAGGTGGCGAAAGTCCAAATTGTTTTTCACTGAAAAACGGCGATCGGACGCTGCACCGGACGCGGTCACGGTTTGACCGGACGCGTCCGGTCAGTTCAACGTGGCGCGGGCACTAGGGTTTGTGACCGGACGCTGGTCAGGCCTGACCAGCGCGTCCGGTCAGTTCACCTGTGCGCAGAAGGAGAGCGCGCGACCGGCGCGTCCGGTCTCTCACGGAACCGGAGCGTCCGGTCAGACGTCCAGAGGGGCAGAGCGCAGCGGAGTGCCGATCGGACGCGCGACGCGTCCGGTCTCGACGGGAGCTTACTGGAACGCGACCGGACGCTAGCACTGTCGCGTCTGGTCAATCGGTTGAGTGCGTCCGGTCAGGGCAACGGCTAGTTCTGACGCGCGCTGTTCACGCTTGTCCTGTAGTGACCGGACGCGTCCGGTCACCCTGACCGGAGCGTCCGGTCAGCGCGATTTTCGCTGCGTCATCCGTAACGGCTAGCTGCGTACCCCTTCGTTATAAATAGAGGATGTCCGGGGTTTGAGGGTAACTCTTGCACATTTTGAGACCTAGAAACATCCTTTGAGCTAGAGAACAACCCCTCCACTCATCTCTTTGCTTGGTTGCACATCTTGAGTGAGATTGAGTGAGATTCAAGTGCATTGCTTGAGAGTTGCATTCTAGAGGCACTTGATCTTCGAGTTGCTGCGGATTTCTTGTTACTCTTCCGTGTTTCCCGACACGGTAGACGGCTTGGAGCAGCGGAGGTGATTGAGCTCACAATTGGAGATTGTTGGAGCCCTCACCAAGTGTTGTAAGGGGTCTTTGATCCTTCCCCGCGGGAGTTCGCAAATTGGATACTCTAGTGGAGCTCGTGGCTTGGAGGATCCCCATCTTGTGTGCGGTTGTGCGGCGCCCACCGAGGGCTCGACTCTTGATAGTCGATTAGCTCGCGAACCGACAAGTGGGTGTATCGCCACAACGAGGAGTAGCTTGCCAGGAAGCAAGTGAACCTCGGTAAAAAATCTTGTGTCATCTCTTTGCCGAGGATTTCTCTTGTGTTTGATCATTGTGATTGATTCTTCGAGTGCATTACTTCTCTATATCGTTGGTATAAGAATCAAGTCACTTGCTCTTTACTTTCTTGTACTTACCCTAGTGTAGTTTGCTTAGTGTAGCTTTTATCACATAGGAGTAAGTAGCTTAGTATGGCAGAACCGCCTAATTTAACACCCTTCCGGAGTACTTGTCTTCCATTAGGCACTAAGTACTTCGAAAGAGCGCTAAACTGAGCAGTTCCGTCGAGCACACCGCGAGGGAGAACTCGAAGATCCACATTTTTTTATCAGGATCGTGAATGAGGGAGTAAAGCTTATAAAGTCCTTAACCATTTCTTACATCACTTTTAGTACAACATCAGAGTAATTTATTATGTAATTATAACAACGGAATCTAAAACATTAACAGAGTTCAGCGGAAATGAAACCATTTTAAACATTAACATGAAGAACGTTTAAATGCATGAAATGATAACAGATTAATAGTATTTTCCTTGTAAAACTTTTAGTGAGAGTTTTAATAAATAACTCTACTCCGCATCGCAAAGGAAATCCTCACTGAGCCCACCAGGAGGTTTCCACACACAATTGTCAGCTCATCAGCATCCACCTGTCACCTACAACAGGGGGAATAAAACCCTGAGTACTCAATTGTACTTAGCAAGACTTACCCGACAGGAGAAAATAAAAGACTCCAAGGATATGCAAGGCTTATCGGGCTTGCTGGTTTATTGCATTGTAGGAAGCATTACTAACGGTGCATCCTTATATTTATTTTTATTAGCAGTCGTCATTAGTTCATTAACTATCCATTCTAGGTAAGCACCTGTTCTACTTTCAAGCAAGTGGTAAGCAATCAGAACCATTTTATCTTCTCTACCAACAACTTTCTTGTTCCAGTTCTTACTACGATGCCATGTCATAGTCAAGCCGTACCGTCTAAGCGACGGCGATTCGCGAATCAATGTGCCCAGCTGGGTGCCCCGAAAACACATGCCTCGCTTGTACCCCGGGCACAAGCAAGACCAACCCGTTCCACTCCCGTCAAGGGGTCCAGGTCCCCGTCCAAGCTCGGACTCTAAGCCCCCAACACTGCAGGCCCGGCCTCAGTATGGTGCTTAGACCTCCTCAACCCAATATATATAACCACCCTAAAAAGCCGGTCCGGAAAGAGCCGGAACCCATGATAGGAGAGAAATGAGTTTTCCCGCTCCCATAAGCAAGTATATGCTCGGGACAATAAATCTGTGACTTGACCAGGGTCCATGCAACGAACGGTCCTTAATTGACACAGGCGGAACAAATGCAACCAGAGCCCTGCTCTGCTGCCCAACCAGGTTCAAGTCCATCCAACCCATTCCGCCCGGTCTCCAATTATCCATATACATTTATATACCCTGAGATAGCAACATGATGATAGTAACAATAAGATATTCCTATCTCTCGCGAGTGACAGAAAATCACTCGACTTCTACCGAATTCCTGTAGCATAGCAATCTACACGATCCTGACATGCTAGTAAGACTCATGGGATCAAGATATTTATATGCAAGTGGGTTTCATTCAAATCCTTTAAACTTAATGCACAAGCATAAAATAAAGTGCAGAATAATAGAGGTTATGCACCGGGGCTTGCCTGGGTAAAAGATAACCAAAAGTTAGTATTCCATCTCCGGGACCTGTTCGCCATGGCACCACCTTTGATTAAACACCAAGTCATCTGGTTGATCCATCGACCCATCAACCATCATCGTTCCTATTATGATATGCAAAAATGCAATGCCTGCTTAAGCAGAACAAGCATAGCATAGATATACTTATTGAAAGACAAACAACACATCATCACTCTCACTCCGACTCTCATCCTTTCTAAAAGAGATTTATTCGTGAGTTGGTTATTATTAAGAAAACACAAATTAACAATACAACCGCATTGCAATTTAATAAAATTCATGTAAGGTAAAGCAACATACTAAGCATAGACCTATCACCATCAGAGATGCATAACATTCTGTTTAACCTACATGTGAAGCAAGTAACACGGACAACATATTTGAGATATAGGATCACTAATTACTGTATATAAAGGTATTATTACTGGTAAGCGTGGAATAAAAGGTGACAGTCCAAACATCTCCGTTGTACATGAAACTTTTATGGAAGGTACATCTTGACTAATTATAAATGTTGTACAGGTTTTATAATTTTCAGATAAGCATATTATTTACTAGCAATTAACAAAGATTTCATATCGATAAAAGCATGTGACAAAGATAAATTAATAACTCAGTAATTATACAAGATCTGGACCTCAAATTTTTATCCTAAATTAAGCATCACATGAATAACATGCCATAAAATTTTCATCTCATTTGAAGCATAGCATCTACCGGTATGAATTTCTCTATAATTAAACATAGGAAAAATATAGTGCAATATTTTTCTACTAAAACATGCAATATTATATATCTAATGCATAGAGATAAACGCAAGGGTTCCAAAACATCTTGATTTTCTATTTTACGAATTTTCTATGATTTTCTAAAAGTTCAATACATTTAAGAAAAGACAAGAAGCTAATGACATAATTAACTAATCACATAATTTCAAATGAGCTCTAAAAATCATGAAATTAATATGGAAGATAGAGTTTGATTTTAGATGAATTTAGGAAGAAGAATTCATGGAATCCGAGTTGATATGAAGGAGATATAAAATTCGCAAGATAACTGTGCAGGTAAATAAACACGAACTTTTGAAAGAGATGTACATGTGCTTGCACGTGAAGCTGAGCTTCGTGCTCGCGAGGCACGTCCGCCAAGAATGACCGCTCGAGCTAGTGGATGCAAGAATTGGAGGGAGGTGAGTGGCAGCTCGGAGCTCTGCTCGACCATAGCGGCCATGGCAGCGTCCGCGGCCGCGAGCAGCAGCACGAGCGAGATGCGGATGGGGAGGACGAGGTGTTTCATTTAAGCACGGCAGACGAGGCAGCTGCTCTTCAAGGCTCAGTCTCCTACAGTCGAGGTTGCATTAATGAAGCGGGGACGTCCGCAGGGACGGGGCTCAGAGAAAGAGCGTCGTAGAACGCCGGGACGAGACCCTGGCGGAACACGGACAGCAGCAGCACGGACAGCGGCGCAGCGAGACATGCGTTGATTGCACGGCATGCAGAGCAGCGGCAGCTCTCTCTCTTTCTATGCACAGCAGGAAATAAATCATACGTGCTGCACACTCCTCGTTCTCCTTCATAACTGGCTGAGGAGGTAGGACGATGACTAGGCGATGGAATCAATTGCAAGCAAAACAACAGCACGGTTCTGAACGTACTTAGTGCTCGATTTATTGCAGTAGGATTCACCTGCCCTTTACCACATGAGCACATCGACTAATCACTGACACATGGTTAAACGTCGCAGTTCGTAGTAGTATATTTTAGACTAACCACATGTGCACTGTTGGCTTGACTCGTGGCTCGGCGGGCAGCAAGGTCTTGTGCAGCAACAATAGTGACAGCGCGGCAGCGTGCGCAGAAGTGCAGGGCGGACGTGACGGCTAGGCAGCAGCACAGCGCGGCTGCAGGCAACAGCACGGCAGCGTGAGCACGCGCCAAAATTACCCGGGGGCAGCAGGCTAGACGACGGCGGTGAGCATCGAGCAGCTGAGCAAGCGGCCAGTCATGAGTCATTCTTGTGTGTACGTGAGTGTTATATTTTTCGTCCTTCCTTTATTTTATTTTTATTGATTCTTTATTTAAAAAGCAGAATTTTCCACTATACAATCAATCATATCAAGATAACAGAGAGATTACAAGTATATATATATATTTATTTATATATATATATAAGCATGTATACCCGAATATATTTGACACAATTTGAGTTGCATATCTATTTATGGTTATCAAGGCATGCGTTGTATTTTTCTCACTTTTCTTTTACAAGTTAATAATTGCATTCTCATCAACACCACTTGTTCATCACACTTTACTTAAGCGACATACACAAATCATATTTTTTTGTTCATAGAAATTCACTTATAATTTTTCGTGTGTTGAAATTTTAAAAACCACGGAATTTGTTTTCGATGATTTATCTTATGCCTTACCCTGGTGCTAAGCAAGCTCGTAACACCAGAGGTGTTACACTTAGTGACTTAGTCTTGTTGGTGTGTTAGAGATCATAGCCTTGCTTCACTAGAATTGTATAGGTGGCTTGCATAGTGTAGTTGAGCTAGTGCTAGAATTAACTTAGCCATCTTTTGTTCTAACGTGATTGTTTAGTGAAGCTTGTAGATTTTTAAATAGGCTATTCACTCCCCTCTAGCCATTTGGACCTTACACCTGCCCCATCGCAAGATCCATCCCTGGTGTAACACCCTCGGTGTTACTGCATTAATAAATCACTAAACCATGTCACGAGCATCATGTTTATGTATTATTGTTTATGGCAAAATGAGAAATTAAATTTTGTTGCACTAATTCTCAATTTGAGCTCTAATTTAATTCCTTGTCCAAATATTCCTCAGCACAGTTCAACTAACTATTGTCATCCTGATCCAACTCCAGCGCTAGAAATTCTTTTTCTTTCTAAAATTCCTTGATCATGCTCACAGCACACTCGCAAGGCATGCCCGCGCAGCACGTACACGGCGACAACCGACCGCGGCAGCAGCGGACACCACGCACAACTGACGTGTTAGTTAATACTTAATTAGCCATCGTGTTTCACAAAAATCAATGTTGCCCAGCCCACACGGCGCGCTGCCTCTGCGAAAGGAAACCAGAGAGCACGCAATGTCATTGCAAGGGGGTACTGTAGCGTCGCAGAATGCACTGTAGCAGCCCAGAGATCACTGTAGCGTCACAGAGTGCATTGTAGCAGCGCAGTACACTGTAGCACGGAGACTTACTGTGCACGTGGAAGTCGCTGCTCGCCAGAGCAAAAGTCCGTATGCTGCGTCGCGCACGTCGATCTCTTTTCCAGTGCGAGCGTCCCTGCGTCTCTCGTCCTTAAAAGGAGATGTCTCGCGATCGCGAGCTCGCCAGACTTGTTGTCCACCTCTTCCTCTCTAATCAAGTTTCTCTGTTCTTGCCGTGTAAGCTGCGTCTATCGAAGCATCAGTGGACTGCGGTAAGTATTCCGCGAGTTCCTCTTGTACTTCCTCTGTTTCTCCCTAGCAGCGCCATCCGTCTTCATTATTCCTTTGATTAAAGACCTCATTCATGAGCAAGTCACGGGAGAAAGCCATGAGCTAATTAAGTTCCTTTATTTTTTTAGAGATTATTAATAGCTACTTTGCGCAACCAATATCTCCACCATACGAACTCCAATTCCGTTGATTCTTCTTCCTAAATTCATTGAAAATCAAGAGTTGTCTGTCCATGTCATTTTCTTCGTCTCTAGAGCTCAACTAAATTTATCTATTTATCATGAAATGCATTTTAGTTAGTAGAAAATATTAGGCTAGCTAGTTCTTGCTTAGTAGAAGTAATGGATAGCTTAGCATGTTAACCATTAGAGTTAGTTAATTAGCTTAGTAGTTGTGTACTTTTAAGAGTTGTTGTTGTCTAAGTATTAATTTTTTGCACCATCATTGCATGCATGTAGTGAACGAGTTGGAGGCGGACGTGGTGACCATCGATGACCAGGAGTACGAGGAGGTCGTGGAGGTGATCGAGGAGGTCCTTGCAGCGGAGGAGGTTCCGGAGCCGCTGACTGACTTTGTTGACTCCGTGCCTGCCTAAGGCAAGCCCCAGTGCATAACCCCTATTTTACTAATCACTTGGTATATATATGTTTGCATTACGTTTCAGGAGTTGATATGAAAACTACTTGCATATATATACCCACCTATGAGTCCTACTAGTATAGGTCGTGTAGATGCGATGCTTAGGATGACGATAGCGGGTAACCTGTCGTTACTCACAATAGGTGATTATTATTGTATCACATGATAAGAAGGTGAAAGAAAATTGGAGACCGGGCAGGGATATGGTTTGGGTATGGGTGGGTGTGACAAGTTATGTCCCGCGGCCACGGGCTTAGCTTGGTTGCATCGTTTCCTGTCCGTGTCGATTAAGAATTGTTCGTTGTTATGGACAATAGTCTTGTCACAGATCTTATTATCCCGAGCATATACTAGCGGATGGGGGCTAGGAAGACTTGTTACTCTCTTGTCATGGGCTCCGGCTCTTTCCGGACCGACTGATTGGAGGCGGGGATAGGTGGAGGTCTAAGCACCACTTTGAGGCCGGGCCTCAAGTGTGGGGGCTTAGAGTCCAAGTTTGGACGGGGACCTGGAACCTGTGACAAGAGTGGAACGGGTTGGTCTCGCTCGTGCCTAGGGTACGAGCGAGGCATGTGTTTTTCGGGGTACCCTGCTGGGCACATTGATTCGCGAATCGCCGTCGCTTAGACGGTACGGCTTGACTATGGCATGGCATCGTAGTAACAACTGGAATAATAAAGTTGGTGGAAGAAAGGAAAGAAAGAGAAATGAGTCTGATTGCTTATCACTTGCTTGAAAGTAGAACAGGTGCTTACCTAGGATGTTTAGCTAATGAAAAAAAATGACTGCTAAATATTTACCAGTAAGGATACTCTTTAGTAAGCTTTGCAGGCAAAAATGAAACAACAAACCAAAAAGCCTTTCATATCCTTGAGAGTCGGGAAAAATATATATTCCCACTAGTCGGGTAAGTCTTGCAAGTACATTTTGTACTTAGGGTTTATTTTACCCCTGTTGCAGGTGCAACTTAAGAAGTGGGCTGCTGGGTGAAGGATTCTTCTGGTGGGCACAGACGGATCCTTGTGTCGCTTTCCGCTAGATGTTTAATTAGTTCCGCTGTTTAATTATTGCACTCAGAACTCTGGTATTGTAATGAATAAATTTGCAAGACTGCTATTGTATGAAATGGACTAAGTATTGTAAGCTTGTATTTATTATTGTATCCTAGATGAAAACATGGATTATTCGAGTTCTCCTTCGGGTGTGCTCGACGGAGGTGTTTGACTTGGTTCATTATCGGAATACTTAGTGTCAATGGAAGACGAGTATTATCGATAATGTGCCGATTCAGACTGTTCTGCCACAGTTGGTACCAGAATGAATTTACAAGCTTAATCATCTCTTTTTAAATTTAAAAATTTGACCAACAAAAGATTTGTGAAAAATAGGATTCGGTAAATTCGCATAAATAAGTATTCGCCCTAGTAATATGGTCTATCTAGGATAGTGGCACTGATTTTATCTAATGAAAAGTCCTGCAGGTACACTAACTTACGCATCGTATAAATCGACTAGTATACGGTGAGTGAGTATACCTTGTGCCAAAATATTCGCGAATGCCGCTATATTCGGCTTGAGCGACGAATAGGCCGATACATGCATCATGAGCATATAAAAAAATTAATTATATACCCCGTCACGTATAAGTTTGTTTAATAAATGATAGGGAAATAATAAAAATAAGTGCTCCAATTAACCATGGAAGTCTGGTTATTTTATCCCTTATCAAGTGTATCTTTTCTTTGAGTCTGTCCTTGAATCTGGAAGTTTGTCCCTTATGCTGGATCCTTATATGATCACAGATGAGTCAGGGGTCTCATCATGGGAGTGCCAGTGGTGGGGCTGTCCTTGGCCACGGTGGAAGTGATCAAGGCAATGATGGTGAGCATCAGGGGGATAGCAATGGGGTCCCAGTGTTGGATGCTGCACTACCTCGGGCACCAGTACCTCCTATGAATCCTGAAGAGATGCTGGCTGAGATGTTGACTGCCCGTCGTGAGTCCAACCGTGTCATGGAAATGATGGTACAGTTAGTTGGTAACCTTGTTCGTGGGGGCCACGGTGATGGTGGTAGGAATGGGGATGGTGCTCGTGGGCATGACAGGCCCAGCACCTATCAGGACTTTTTGAAGACGCAGCCACCTACCTTCACACCGTCTGCTGAGCCTCTGGATGCAGATCATTGGCTTCGCACCATAGAGCAGAAGTTGATGTTGCTGCACAATGTGGCTGATGACCAGAAGGTGCACTTTGTTGCACAACAGCTTCTAGGATCTGCTACTGCGTGGTGGGACACCTTCCAAGCCATGCAGCTTGCAGGTCACCGGGTGACTTGGCAGGAGTTTGTCACTGCTTTTCGTGAGCACTTTATTCCTGCTGGTTTGATGAGCAGGAAGTTGACTGAGTTTAAGGAGTTAAGGCAGGGTAATATGACCGTGGTGGAGTATGCAACCAAGTTCAACCATCTGGCTCAGTATGCTGGTTATCTTGTGGACACCGATCAGAAGAAGATGGATTGTTTTAGGGATGGTCTCTCTTGTGTCTTAAAGGAGAAGTTGTTCACTGGGGGCTATCAGACCTTTGGTGCATTGATGAGTGCTGCCATTTCCATGGAGGGACTTCAGAATGACACCCAGTCTGAGTGGAAGCGCAAGCGGGTGATTACTGGATCCTCTAGTCACCCACATGCGCAGAAGGTACAAGTTGTTAGGAGGGTGCCTTATTATTCTCAGGGTGGACAGCAGCCACGTCACTTCCAGCAAACCATTTCAGTTCAGCACACTCAGTACCGTGCACCTACTCAGCAGGTGCAGCAGCCTCAGGGATAGCAGTTCTAGCCTCGTCAGGGATAGGGAAACAGGCCACCAGTTATTTGTTTCAAGTGTGGCAAGGAAGGCCACTATGCTCGGGAGTGTCCTGAAAATCATCCTTTTCAGTCTGCTCAGTCTGCAGCCAACTCTCGCTTGGTCAAGAGGACTATTATCAGGAAGAAGGTGCCTATAAGCCGCTCGGGACATGTTAATTTCACTGCAGCTGAGGAGTTTCCACAGGGAGAACCTGTGATGGCTGGTATGTTCTCCATCAACTCCCACCCAGCATATGTGTTATTTGATTCTGGTGCATCACATTCATTCATGAGTATGGGTTTCGTAGAAAGGCACAATATACCTACTGCAATGATTTCTGTTGCATATAAGGTTAGCACCCCTGGTGCACAGTTATGTATTCAGACCCGGACTGAGACACTTAGCCTGGTTTTGGCCACTCATTCTTATCGTGTCCAGTTTATGGTATTGCCTGGGCAAAGTACAGATGCTATCTTGGGAATGAATTGGTTGGGAAGGAATGGTGTAGTTTTGGACCTTAACCATAGAGTGGTGGAGTTGAAGCTTCCTTCATCTGAGGATAGAATGTCCCTTATTATGCCACCAATCTCTTCTCTAGCAGCCGTCTCTAATACTGAAGCTTCTCCTGCTCTTGCCTCTATTCCTGTGGTCTGTGAATTTCCGGATGTTTTTCCTGAAGATTTACCTGGGTTACCTCCTGATAGAGATGTGGAGTTTACCATTGAGCTAGAGCCCGGTACTACTCCTATTTCTAGACGTCCTTATCGTATGGCTCCTCCAGAGTTAGCTGAAATGAAGAAGCAATTAGAAGAGCTGAGGGAGAAGAGATTTATTCGTCCTAGCACTTCACCATGGGGTTGTCCAGCTATTTTTATGAAGAAGAAGGATGGCACTCTTCGGATGTGTATTGATTATCGCCCCCTTAATGCAGTAACTATTAAAAATAAATATCCCTTGCCTCGGATTGATACCTTGTTTGATCAGTTAGCTGGTGCAAAGGTATTTTCAAAAATTGACCTCCGTTCTGGGTATCACCAAATAAAAATCCGGCTCCAAGATGTACCAAAGATAGCCTTTTCCACTAGGTACGGTCTTTATGAGTACCTAGTAATGTCCTTTGGTCTTACCAATGCTCCTGCATTTTTCATGTACCTCATGAACTCAGTCTTCATGCCGGAGTTGGATAAGTTTGTGGTGGTGTTTATTGATGATATTTTAATATATTCAAAGAATGAAGATGAGCATGCCGGCATCTTCGCATAGTCCTAACCAGACTACGCGAGCATCAGTTATATGCCAAGTTTAGCAAGTGTGAATTTTGGCTAGACCGGGTACAATTTTTGGGACATGTCTTGACCCTGAAGGCATATCAGTGGACCCTAGCAAGGTGCAAGAGGTTTTAAATTGGAAATCACCAAGGTCCGTGCATCAGATACGTCAGTTCCTTGGCCTTGCCGGTTATTATCGGTGTTTCATTCCTGACTTTTCCAAGATAGCTAAACCCATGACCAAGTTGCTTCAGAAGGATGTCAAGTTTGTTTGGGGCCCGGCTTGTGAGGAGGCATTTCAAGCTCTGAAGAAGTATTTGACCACTGCTCCTATTCTTGCTCAGCCTGATATTGGGAAACCATTTGATGTATATTGTGATGCCTCTCGGTCTGGACTTGGGTGTGTGCTTATGCAAGAAGGACGGGCAGTAGCTTATGCTTCTCATCAGCTGAAAAAGCATGAAGTAAACTATCCCACCCATGATTTAGAGCTTGGTGCGGTGGTGCATGCTCTAAAAATATGGAGTTTGTTGGGAAACAAGGTAAATATTTATACGGACCACAAGAGCCTCAAATATATTTTTACTCAACCCGAGTTAAATATGAGGCAACGAAGGTGGCTTGAGTTAATTAAGGATTATGATTTAGAGGTGCACTATCATCCCGGCAAAGCTAATGTGGTAGCTGATGCATTAAGTCGGAAGTCACACCAGGAGGATGAGGAGTCTTTGTCTTTTGCTCATCATGAGGTGTTGGCACATATTGCCTTGGTTTCTGACTTGCTGGATCAAATTGTCTTGGAGCAGAGGAAGGACACTGAGGTGATTCCTCACATCAGGATATTGATGGCTAAAGGACGAGGGCCCCATTTTAATATTGATGAGCAAGGTGTGCTCAGGTACAAGAGGAGATTGGTAGTGCCAGGAAGTGTTGAACTTAGGACAAAAATCTTGGAAGAGGTCCATAACTCCAAGTTGTCCATTCACCCAGGGAGTAATAAAATGTATCATGATTTGAGGCACGTGTATTGGTGGCCCAACCTAAAGCAAGATGTGGCCAAGTACATCTCTGAGTGTGACATTTGTGGAAGAGTTAAAGCTGATCACCTACGTACACCGGGTTTGCTACAGCCCTTGCCTATCCCTGCTTGAAAATGGGAGGATATTTCCATGGATTTTATTGTGGGTCTGCCCCGCACAGTAAGAGGACATGATTCTATTTGGGTCATTGTGGATCGTCTTACCAAGTCAGCTCATTTTCTTCCGGTGGGTAATAGGTTCACAGCCATGCAATATGCCAAGTTATATTTTGATCGAGTTGTTACTCTACATGGAGTTCCTCTCACTATAGTTTCTGATCGGGGATCAGTATTTGTGTCACGTTTCTGGGAGCAATTGCAGAAGTGTCTTGGTACTCACCTTCTTAGAAGTTCTGCTTATCATCCCCAGACTGATGGTCAAACAGAGAGAATCAACCAAGTACTAGAAGACATGTTGAGGGCCTATGTCATTTCTTTTCCTGAAAAGTGGGATGAGTGTTTGAGGTTTGCTGAGTTCTCTTATAACAACAGTTATCAAGAGAGCATTCGCATGGCACCTTTTGAGGCTCTGTATGGCAAGAAATGTAGGACACCACTCAACTGGGTGGAGGTGGGAGACCGTGGTCATTATGGGCCCGATCTCATTAGGAAGGCAAGAGATCAAGTGAGAGTCATCCAAGGTCACTTGAAGTCAGCTCAGAGTCGTCAGAAAAATTATGCAGACAAAAGGAGAAGGCCCTTGCAGTTCGAGGTTGGTAATTATGTGTACCTCAAGGTATCTCCCATGAGAGGTGTGCATAGGTTTGGTGTCAGAGGAAAATTGGCTCCTCGCTATGTGGGTCCTTATAAAATTTTGGAGAAAAGGGGTTCTGTTGCTTATCGTATTCAACTCCCAAATATCTTGTCAGCGGTCCATGATGTTTTCCATGTCTCCCAATTAAAAAGATGTTTGCGGGTTCCCGAAGAAATTGTGGAAATTGAAGACCTTTCTCTTCAACCCGATCTTTCTTATATTGAGCACCCTATCAAGGTTTTGGATGAAAAAGAAAGAATCACAAGAAACAAGGTGGTGAAATTTTACAAGGTTCAATGGAAAAATCATTCGGAGGATGAGGCCACTTGGGAGTTGGGAAGCTATATTTTGGAGCATTATCCTCATCTCATTCCTAGTTCGTCAAGGTAATCATCTTAAGTAATTAACTTGCTTATCTTTTTCCACACTAGGCACGTGAAATCTCGGGTCGAGATTTTCTTTTAGGGGGTAGAGCTGTAACACCCTCGGTGTTACTGCATTAATAAATCACTAAACCATGTCATGAGCATCATGTTTATGTATTATTGTTTATGGCAAAATGAGAAATTAAATTTTGTTGCACTAATTCTCAATTTGAGCTCTAATTTAATTCCTTGTCTAAATATTTCTCAGCACAGTTCAACTAACTATTGTCATCCTGATCCAACTCCAGCGCTAGAAATTCTTTTTCTTTCTAAAATTCCTTGATCGTGCTCACAGCACACTCGCAAGGCATGCCCGCGCAGCACGTACACGGCGACAACCGACCGCGGCAGCAGCAGACACCACGCACAACTGACGTGTTAGTTAATACTTAATTAGCCACCGTGCTTCACAAAAATCAATGTTGCCCAGCCCACACGGCACGCTGCCTCTGCGAAAGGAAACCAGAGAGCACGCAATGTCATTGCAAGGGGGTACTGTAGCGTCGCAGAATGCACTGTAGCAGCGCAGAGATCACTGTAGCATCGCAGAGTGCACTATAGCAGCGCAGTACACTGTAGCACGGAGACTTACTGTGCACGTGGAAGTCGCTGCTCGCCAGAGCAAAAGTCCGTATGCTGCGTCGCGCACGTCGATCTCTTTTCCAGTGCGAGCGTCCCTACGTCTCTCGTCCTTAAAAGGAGATATCTCGCGATCGCGAGCTCGCCAGACTTGTTGTCCACCTCTTCCTCTCTAATCAAGTTTCTCTGTTCTTGCCGTGTAAGCTGCGTCTATCGAAGCATCAGTGGACTGCGGTAAGTATCCCGCGAGTTCCTCTTGTACTTCCTCTGTTTCTCCCTAGCAGCGCCATCCGTCTTCATTATTCCTTTGATTAAAGACCTCATTCATGAGCAAGTCACGGGAGAAAGCCATGAGCTAATTAAGTTCCTTTGTTTTTTTAGAGATTATTAATAGCTACTTTGCGCAACCAATATCTCCACCATATGAACTCTAATTTCGTTGATTCTTCTTCCTAAATTCATTGAAAATCAAGAGTTGTCTGTCCATGTCATTTTCTTCGTCTCTAGAGCTCAACTAAATTTATCTATTTATCATGAAATGCATTTTAGTTAGTAGAAAATATTAGGCTAGCTAGTTCTTGCTTAGTAGAAGTAATGGATAGCTTAGCATGTTAACCATTAGAGTTAGTTAATTAGCTTAGTAGTTGTGTACTTTTAAGAGTTGTTGTTGTCTAAGTATTAATTTTTTGCACCATCATTGCATGCATGTAGTGAACGAGTTGGAGGCGGACGTGGTGACCATCGACGACCAGGAGTACGAGGAGGTCGTGGAGGTGATCGAGGAGGTCCTTGCAGCGGAGGAGGTTCCGGAGCCGCTGACTGACTTTGTTGACTCCGTGCCTGCCCAAGGCAAGCCCCGGTGCATAACCCCTATTTTACTAATCACTTGGTATATATATGTTTGCATTACGTTTCAGGAGTTGATATGAAAACTACTTGCATATATATACCCACCTATGAGTCCTACTAGTACAGGTCGTGTAGATGCGATGCTTAGGATGACGGTAGCGGGTAACCTGTCGTTACTCACAATAGGTGATTATTATTGTATCACATGATAAGAAGGTGAAAGAAAATTGGAGACCGGGCAGGGATATGGTTTGGGTATGGGTGGGTGTGACAAGTTATGTCCCGCGGCCACGGGCTTAGCTTGGTTGCATCGTTTCCCTGTCCGTGTCGATTAAGAACTGTTCGTTGTTATGGACAATAGTCTTGTCACAGATCTTATTATCCCGAGCATATACTAGCGGATGTGGGCTAGGAAGACTTGTTACTCTCTTGTCATGGGCTCCGGCTCTTTCTGGACCGACTGATTGGAGGCGGGGATAGGTGGAGGTCTAAGCACCACTTTGAGGCCGGGCCTCAAGTGTGGGGGCTTGGAGTCCAAGTTTGGACGGGGACCTGGAACCTGTGACAGGAGTGGAACGGATTGGTCTCGCTCGTGCCTAGGGTACGAGCGAGGCGTGTGTTTTTCGGGGTACCCAGCTGGGCACATTGATTCGCGAATCGCCGTCGCTTAGACGGTACGGCTTGACTATGACATGGCATCGTAGTAACAACTGGAATAATAAAGTTGGTGGAAGAAAGGAAAGAAAGAGAAATGAGTCTGATTGCTTATCACTTGCTTGAAAGTAGAATAGGTGCTTACCTAGGATGTTTAGCTAATGAAAAAAAATGACTGCTAAATATTTACCAGTAAGGATACTCTTTAGTAAGCTTTGCAGGCAAAAATGAAACAGCAAACCAAAAAGCCTTTCATATCCTTGAAAGTCGGGAAAAATATATATTCCCACTAGTCGGGTAAGTCTTGCAAGTACATTTTGTACTTAGGGTTTATTTTACCCCTGTTGCAGGTGCAACTTAAGAAGTGGGCTGCTGGGTGAAGGATTCTTCTGGTGGGCACAGACGGATCCTTGTGTCGCTTTCCGCTAGATGTTTAATTAGTTCCGCTGTTTAATTATTGCACTCTGAACTCTGGTATTGTAATGAATAAATTTGCAAGACTGCTATTGTATGAAATGGACTAAGTATTGTAAGCTTGTATTCATTATTGTATCCTGGATGAAAACGTGGATTATTCGAATTCTCCTTCGGGTGTGCTCGACGGAGGTGTTTGACTTGGTTCATTATCGGAATACTTAGTGTCAATGGAAGACGAGTATTATCGATAATGTGCCGATTCAGACGGTTCTGCCACACCTGGTCAATTTTGACATGCATGCAAAATATCACAAAAGAAGCAAACATTTTCTTCTTCAAGTAGAGGGCGCGGCTCAGTGGAAGTGACTTGCAACAGAGTGAAGGGGAGAGAAGTAGAGAACATGAGATAAAGTTTGTACAGATTAGCCTGCTCGTTGAGATTTTTTTATTTTTAATCCTTTTTAAACAAATTTTAGTTCTAATTCTAGCTTTTTAAAAAAACTAACCCTTTAGCCATGTCAATCTCCCCGGTATGGCAAATACACTGCTGTCGTGCTAGGTGGGATGGCGTGTGGTGGTCCACCAGCCAGCTGACATGGACCCCTGCCGTGCAACCATGTTCGGCGCGGCAGCTGCCGTGCCAATCAGCTTGGCGCGACAAGGGCACATACAAAGCCACGTGCACAGGCTTCTTTCTTCCTCTCCCTTCGCTTCTTTCTCCTCCAATCGTGCACCCGTTCGCCGCCAGCACCCACCGCTGGCTGCTCTTCAGCCCAAATGCACTATTATTGACTGCCAACACTAATCTACATTGCAACTAAGGAATAAAAAAATATTATGGTCTTATCCATATACATTGCATCATACATTATCAGAAATAAAATTGAACATTTCCATAAATGAATCTAATGTTTTCTAATTTGTGACTATGACAATATCAAATACCTTAGTTGATTAGCGACCTAAAGATTTAGAAATTGGCGTAGCATTATACCCCACATAATCCAATATCTCTACTACTAAAAAGACTCGGATGTTATCGTCTCTGTAATTAATCGGACTGCCTCCCCTAATCGCGCCCCTCTAGAGAAAAAAAGGAGAGCTCGTGCGGCCTCTGATCCTCCGAATAGAAAATAACCAAACGGCTGCCTCTGAACCAGCTCATCCGCTCCCAAGCCTCCCCACGATCCCACGCCTCACACGTCGCCGCCAACGCCCGCCTCTGTCCCATCCCACGGCGCACCCACTCCATGGCGCCGCCAGCCCCTGCACGCCGTCGTTAGCGCCAGCACCGAAGCCGGGCGGCACGCTTCGCGACTGCCTCATCCCGTGCCGCCACCACTGCATCTTCCTCTCTCCGTCGTCGAGGCCCCCTCCATCTCAGCGCCAGCCCCGATGCCATGCTTCGACGGTGAGCCACCTGGAGGTCGACGGTTAGCAGGAAGTGAGGAATCACCGCGACGTTGAAGTCGTTCCCAAGCCAAGGCCATGGAGCGCACGGCCGCTGGAAACTGGCGCTGGTGTCCGCCTGTCCTGGATGCGGCATGGGCAATCAGTTTTCAGCAGCTGTAACTCTAGGCACGATCCGATTTGATCGTCTCTCTTTCCTTTCTCGTTGCTTTTTGGTCTTGTTTTGATTCATGTTGGTTGTGTTTTTTATGAGGATTTGTCTGTTGTTGCTGAAAGATCTCTGTGAGGAAGACAAAGGCTAAGAAGGATCCGGGGCATGTTCTTCGTCCCTAGGCACCTGAAGGTACATTGATGAAATAATCAATCGATTGTGTTTGCTGGAAGGAGATCAGGAAAGTTTTGATCCGAAAATTTTGTAAACATTGTTTCATCCATGAGTTCTTTAGTGATAGGTCAGCTATGAGATTTTTGTTTCTGATGTATGTGGCTTTGAGAATTGCGTAGATTGATAAATGGAAGTCACAGTCTGATGCGCAGAAGTGGTGAATGGTGATAATAGGAGGCCACCAGCACAAGTCACATCCGAGACCTCCTGACTGGCCCAAGAGATCCACGATGTCAATGACTTGTTGCTTGGATTGCCGGTAAATGCAAAAGTTTCTTTCCCTCCTCATACAAATGTTGTAAATTGAAATGTTGGTTGTCTGGTTGGTTTTTAATTATTAATCTGTAATCCTCGGCGAACACATGGATTTGTGATCCAAAATTGCTATGAAAAGTTAAATAGTTAACTGCAGTATCGGGGTGAGTTCCGTGCTGCTTTTGTGATCCTGCCACAGTACCCCTACATGAGGTGAGTTCCGTGTTGGTCTTGGAATCATGATTCAAAAAAGTTTTGAATTCACGATTTTGATCAATTCCAGGCATATGTAGTTGTAGCATAATTTGCCAAGCTGCAAAGATTCCTATTTTCTTTACTTGCATATGAAGCTTCATCAAATTTTCTGGATGAATTTGTCATAATTTTGACCATAGTTCCTCTTCTACCTAGCTAGCCTGCTGATTGCTAAATAGATCATAGAGATGCTTATATATATATATATATATATATATATATATATATATATATATATATATATATATATATATATATATATATATATATATATATATATATATATTCATGCAGTTTAGTTCATCATATCAAACTAGAGCAAAGTTCATGTTCCTTTTGCTATGTATTCCAGTAGCTTAGTAGCAACCAGCATATCTTGCCAAACACGGATGCACCGATCCACCCTGCATACGTGTGAAGACAGGGCACCCTCGACTGCGTTCCGACTCGTACGAGGCCCGCTCAACGGGAAGCCTCGACCCCAGAAAATCTTCGACTCGCACGACTAGGGGTCGAGCCGGTCGACCCTCCCTTATCCGCCACTCACTGACAAAGCATTCAATGCAATCACTTCCACTAACATGGCTACAACGCCACCGGCGTGGGAACAACACCCGTGTCTAATCCTGCTTTTTACTGTCCATCCCGGAGTGGGCGGTGAAAAAGGCTGCTACTATTCATGCCACGTCGAGCACTGTTCTACCATCGACGCCCCCTCGACTCACAAGACGACAACCACCATGCCCGGGTTTTCTGGGGCTTGGTATTATCTGTTCCTCGTCAACCCCCCTCAGTCACGTCCCGACCCGGCCTCGACCGCTGCCGGTCAACAAAGGAACGACGCCCGTACGTCGACCACAGGAGATTGCACGCTCGCCACAGGACCCAGGGCCTTTCACCATCCAGTCATCAACGTCACCACGGTACCCCGGGGATGGCCGCCCATTACCGGGACACATCGCTACAGCAACCTCCACCAAACCTTCACCTCTAAGGCACCGTCTTAGGGTTTTAGGGACCCCTCGGCCTTTACTTGACTCTATAAAAGAGAGGGCAGAGGGTTCTCCAGACAGAGGACAACGAAGATAGACATTTTCTCCACTTCCGAGATCAACATCTCAAGCAATACTCCATTTTACTCTTTTCTTGAGACTTGGGACCGGTTCCCTCTCTCACAGCTTGTAACCTCTATGCAAGCACTTAGGTACAAGGAAATACAATACTCTCCCCCCTCCCCCCTCCGCTGGACGTAGGGTCTTCTTTGCCAAAATCAGGATAAATCCCCGTGTATTTTTTTTGCATCACTATCCGGATTAGGGAGCACGCAACACAAATTCACTCGTCGGTCTAGGGCCCTCCCGGGTCCGAACACCGACAACCACGTTGATACCTCTGTCGCGCCAGGGAGTTTTGCGCGGTAATGCATATTTGCCACGTCAGGGAGTTTGGCGCACTGAAATTGGTTAGTTTTTTTAAAAGCAAGCTGGGATTAGAATTAAATTTTGTTTTAAAAAGGATTATAAAAATAAAAAAATTCTCACACTGCTCGGCGCAGCGCGCACGCATGGCCTGACATCGAGCTTGCCGGGCAGGACGTGCGCTCACCCGGGTCAAGAAGACCAAAGAGGCGGATGCAGGCTCGCCCTAGACCCTAGTGCAGCGAGAGCGCAAGGTTGCCCGGCCTATTTAGGCATAGTTTGGGATCGCATCCTGTGTTCGCATGGTGCCGTGTGCGAGCTATGACGAGAGAGCCATGCTATGTAAAATAAGCTTGCTAGTTTAATCTGGCGGTGGCAAGAACTGTGAGGTGTTTGGTGGGATTATATTATGTGATTACCTCAGCCGCTGTCGTGGAAAACGCGTTCCAAACGGGGCCTTAGAACTTTATTATATTATTCTCTATAGTTGTATAATTGACACAAATGATTGTTTTACAAGGAGAGAGCTGGATAATTTAGTCAAATAAGATCTAATACGTAGCTATTGTTACCAGCAATGATTGAGTCAAAATCAACAGTAGGATATTATTTGGTTTTTTAGGAATTAGTTTTCTGGTGTGCCTTCAGAATTAAGGTGAATATACTTCAAAAACGGTAATGATATAGTCAGGGCGTCCGAACGCCTCCGGACCGCCCGACCACTCGCTCGTTTCCTCCCCTCCCCACTCGCTCGACTCACTCTCTCTGTCTTTCGTCTTCTTCCCTCGCCTCACTCTCCCCACCGCGCGACCGCGCGCTGCATCATGCGACTCCCCTCCCCTGCGCCCTCCACGCCGCCCCACCGGCGAGCCACCCCTCCCTCCCTTCCACTCTCCGGCTTCCCCCCTTCCCCCGCAGCGACCTCTGCTCCCTCCGTGTCTCATCGCTTCCTCCACCGCTCCCGTCGGCGACCTTCATGGACCGGAGTTGAGGGCGACAGCGGCTCGCCCCGTGGTGGACCTCCCCCCCGGTGGATCCATGGAGCACCGCCCTCCCCGTGGTGGATCCATGGGAGGCAATGCAGATCCAGCGGCGTGGGGTTCTCCTCCACCCTGGCGCGCCCTCCCCCACCACAACGGCGGCATGGTGGGCTCCCCCGTGGCGGATCCATGGTGCACCGGGCTCCCCGTGGTGGATCCATGGAGAGGCGATGCAGATCCAGCGGCGTGGTGGTCTTTCTCCACCCTGGCGCGCCTCCCCCACCTTGACGGCGGCATGGGGCTTTCCCCCGTGGTGGATCCCATGGAGCAGCGGTCCCCCCTGGTGGATCCATGGGGTTGATGCAGATCCGGTGGCGCTTTTCCTCTTCTTTCCCCCAGTTGCATTAGCATGTTTTTATTGTTTCAAACGCTACAAAGGTATGTTTCAATAGAATTATATGGATGTTGGAGAAGCAGATCGGGGCATGTTGTATGAGCTCTCCTCCCTCCTCCTTCGCTGTATTGCAATGGGAGCTTTTCGTTGTTGCAGTAGGCTTCGGTAGATGTTTGAGTGTGTTTGAGATTTCGTTTCAGTTTTTTTTTGCTTCAACCACATGTTAAAGTAGGTGTTGCCCGTTGTTGCAATAGGTGTTTGGGGTTGTTGCAGTAGTTTTCATGCTTTTGGTGTAGCAACGGCAAAGGGAGGGTGCCGAGCTGGAGGGCGGGGAGGTGGGGGGCGAAGGTGCTTCGGGGCAAGCGAGGTCGGGAGAAGGGGGGCGGGATCCCCGTGCGTGCGAGGGCCGAGATGGGTTCGATCCGCTCTCCCCGCGCGTGTGGGGGCGGTGCGGGTTGCTGTTTTTCATTATCATTCTTCTATGTGTGGTGTGGGGTGGAAGCGGGGGCGGGGATATTCTCCTTTTTTGCGTCGCGTCCGGACGCTAGCGCCCAGATCCGGACGTCCGGGCGCTAGCAGTTCCCGGGAAATCAAATATGACAGACAAAAGCCAAGCTGTGTATTGCCTTGCATTGCATTAATATTGTTCAATGGCCTTACAATAGCTAGGACCACGTCCTTTAAGTGCATGTGCGCATGCATCTCCTAGTTCAACAATCACCAGAGGACAAAAAGAAGATGGATCGACGAAATCAATAATTCTTGGCGCGTGAGTTCATACATAGAGCCTTAATTACGTACATGATGCAATAAAGCATGGCAAACAGTAGCGAAATCAAGCCCTAACTAATAAGGTCCCGTCACCATCATCATCAAGCCGGCCTGGCAATAATAATTAACAACGGCGCGCTGCGCTGCTTCTTCTTCTTCTTAAATTATCTTGATCGATTAAGTTACTACATGATGATGAGAAATCAATCATGTAATATATATTTTTTTTAACCAAGAGAGACCTTGTAGGTGGCGCCGTCAGGGAACCTGTAGGTGGTCTCGTCGATGGGCGACACCTTGGGCACGTGGATGGGGAGCACGTCGATCTCCGGCGTCCACGGGTTGCCCTCCTCGCCGCCGTCCACCGTCCGGAGCGCCTTCCAGACGGCGCTGTTGCACTTGAAGCCGGACCCGAAGGCGATCTGCCAGACCCGGTCCCCCTTGCGGATCCGCCCGTTGGCCTCGCAGTAGGCGAGCTCGTACCAGAGCGAGCTGCTGGAGGTGTTGCCGAAGCGGCAGAGCGTCATCCTGGAGGGCTCCATGTGCCAGGCGCTGAGCTTAAGGCTGCGCTCCAGCTCGTCCAGCACGCCGCGCCCGCCCGCGTGGATGCAGAAGTGGTCGAAGGCGAGCTTGAAGTCGGGCAGGTAGGCGCGCACGTTGGCGCGGAAGACGCGGTTGAGGACGACGGTGGCCAGGAACCGGAGCTGCTCCGACATGGGCAGGACGAGGGGCCCCAGCGTGGTGATGTTGGTGCGCAGGGCCTCCCCGGCCACCACCATGAGCTCCTTGGAGAGGGAGACGCCGACGCACCCGGCGTCGTCCTCCTCCTGCGTGACGCAGCCGAAGCTCTGGTCGTGCGCGCCCCGGTGCGTGCGCACGGTGTGGATGAGCTGGTACTTGGCGCGGCGGCGGTCGGCGCCGCGGTTGGACAGCAGGATGGCGGCGCCGCCCACGCGGAAGAGCGTGTTGGTCACCAGCATGGGGCGGTTGTTGCCCATGTAGGCGTTGAGGGTGATGTTCTCCGTGCTCACCACCAGCGCGTACGTGTCTCGGTGCACCTGCATGCATGCGCATCATCGCCCATTCCGTCGTCGTCGTAGTCGTTCGGAAAATATACATACATACATGTGGAAGAACAAGATTTGTACGCAATTATTTTGTAACGAAGGGATTAGCCGGACTGACCGTGGTCAAATAGCCCCAGGCACACGTAAGCTGAGCTACTGTAGCTATCAGGCGCAGTCGAGCACATGATTACCGCCTGTCCCTTGTCAGACTACCATTTACTCCCACTGCAGAGCTTGTCATTTCACAGATGCATGCTGCTGCATACTAGTACTAGCACGGGTGACTGATCGATTCTAAAAACAGCGGCAAGAACCCTAGTAAAGTACGGAGTATTAAAAGTTTGTAATTTCTTCTGTGCCACTGAACAGCGCCATTGCTTCAAACTTTTTTTTTTTGTCTTCCATGCCACTACCGTCATATTAGACTCTAACGATGTCAAAGTACATGTGTGAAAAGTCGAAAATACCCTTAGGTCTTAGGTCTAAATATGTTATTAATTTTTTTTAGCATCTTAACGACTTCAAATGAAAAAACTCAAAACTAGAAAGTTGTAGATCTCGTCGAGGTCTACAATTTTCATATAAAAATTATTTTCATTTAATTCTGCAAAAAAAGATATGATTTGATATGATTAATATGTCTTAGAAAAATAATATATATTTTTGGCGAAATTAAATAAAGATAATTTTATATGAAAATTATAGATCTCGACGAGACCTACAACTTTCAGTTTTGAGTTTTTTTATTTGAAGTCGTTAAGATGCTAAAAAAATTAATAGCATATTTAGACCTAAGGGTATTTTTGACTTTTCACACCTGCAGGTTGACACCGTTAGAGCCCAGTCTGACGGCAGTGGCATGGAGGGCAAAAAAGTTTAGAGCAGTGGCGCTGAAGTCCACCAAACTTTTTCAGTGACACATAAGGAATTACGAACTTTTATAATGGCATACACGGAAAAGACCAGGCAGTACGTATAGGAGTGTAGTTATTGCTGTCGCTGCGACGACGATGGGTGTGGGTGGGAACTGGGAACATACGACTGTAGTAGAGTACTACTAGAGCGTACTACGTACTAGTATATGGTATAGCTCTACAGACAGAGAGAGATGACACCACTAGGGTTCCATTTCCAGACTTTGATTGTTTGACATTCAATGCATGGTTGCCTTTGATGCAGACGACGCTCAGCGGCCGACCGGTAATTAAGGGCGGGCACTCTACTACATACTGACACCACTAGCATGCATGCATGGACGACCGAACCACGCACGCAGTTACTGTATAATAATGCACAATGGCTGGAGTAAAAACTCCCTGTGTGCTGTTAATCTTACGTGTGCTCATACTGTGGAGGGTACCAATTATTATATTGACCCCACTCACATGCATGGAACCACAAATAGGTATTCTCAGTTCTTAACTTTCATGCTGTGAAATGTTAACTTCCACGTTTCTATAAAGCGTGCGTGGTTCAAAAAGAAACCTCCAAATATGATCACTGCCGTTAGAACGATGATATGTTTGCGCGCTATATGGAGTATATATGTAGTACATGTGCGCAAGTTTTCATGACATAGTGATCTCTTCAATTTTATTGTGATTTTCTTTCTTAATAAAAAAAGTAGCGATCAAAGTCGTATACATACATACATACCCTATGAATCCCCAAACATTTACCATACAGAACGGTGGAATTACTACTTCCTCCATCCTATCCCAAATTATAAGCACCGAGTTTGGCCACTCGTCTTGTTCAGAAACTTATGCAAAATATCACTTCTTTTGTCGTAGCTTGCTTTATTAATAAAAGTTCTTCAACAATGACTTAAATTTGACTATGTTTGCATAAATTTTTTGAATAAGACGAGGGATGGGTCAAGAAAAAAAGTCAAACTTCTTATAATTTGAGACGGAGGGAATACTATACACAGTGAACCAATCAACACAACAACTGAGGTTCTTTTAATTAGATCGACACAAGTCATTTGCTGCTGCTGCTACTATTACACATATACTCGCCAAATGACGTTTTGGGTTGTTGATACTAATTTTTTATATTTAGAATTGATACGGTCGATTTATGTGAACAAATAGATCCATAATTATGTTCGCTTGCTGTGTGTTACAAATACGTTACAAAAAGTAGTGGCAAAAGTCCTGTTTTGAAGACTGCCTGGGCGACCAAATTTTCTTTTTCTTTTTTGAAATGCAAAACATCAATTTCTAGCTTGTGACCCGCGGGGGAGCATGTAACAAGCTAGCCGAAGACCACTCCGAACTAGGCAGCTAGCAGTGTAAGGGGTGTTTTGGCTGCAGAGACTAAAGTTTAGCTGTAGAGACTCAAGTTTAGTTAGCGTCACATCGGATGTTACATAGGTGTCGTATGAGGTATTCGAATACTAATAAAAAACAAATTACAGATTCTGTCAGTAAACCACGAGACGAATTTATTAAAACTAATTAATCCATCATTAGTATATGTTAACTGTAGCACCACATTGTCAAATCATAGACTAATTAGGCTTAAAAAATTCGTCTCGCAAATTAGTCTCTTCTGTGTATTTAGTTTAATAAATAGTCTATATTTAATACTCCATATATGTGTCTAAACATTCGATGTGATAGAGACTAAATTTTAACTGGGTGAACCAAACACCCCCTAATATATGGAAATAAACAGGAATTGGAACTAGTTTCCCAAGTGCCAATTTGTGCAACCAGATCCTGGTGATGCATGCATACTGCAAGTGAAAGGGGCAAGAACTGGAGAGGGAGGTATACTGAGACTACCCGCATTCATGGACCTCTATATTCATCCTCTATACGTCCTAGTCAGCAAGATTATCTCCTCTATACTCAAATCTTCCGCACTCATCCATCCTCTATCCACTCTATCCATCGTGGGACCCACTTGTCACTTTATCTAAATATATCCATGTGTGATCTAGTTTTGAAGGATTTATTGAGACGAATTTAATGGTGCAATCGAAATTTAATTTGGATTTTTGGTTTGTGAGTTATAGCATTTTTTCCTTTGTTTAGCTAGTGGGGCCGTCACTATAGAGTATAGAGTAAGCACTGTACTACTCTAAATATAGAGTGGAAGAAAGGATAGAGTATCGTTTTAGAGTACCCAGTGTAACAGTTTTTCCTTTATATTTATACTCTAAAACTTTAAAGTATTGTTTTAAGTACCCACCGCGGGTAGTCTGAACGGACCTACGCCTTGCTGCTCTTGTCTGTGCTCTCACGAGCTGCCTTTACTGGCATGATCGTAGTCAGCTACCCTACTAAATTGTGGGTTCAGAAGTAGAGGACCCGGCAGCGATCCATCGGTCATCAGATGCACGCCAAAACACTAGTACTATTGCACGACATATGTCTTGTACAGTACATATGTCCATCGGTCATGACAATGCAATTACAAAGAACCTACCTCTGCTCCCTCGGTACAAAATTATCTGTCGCTTTTAATTTTCGTGTCGTAAATTTAACTCGATTTATAAAAAATACATGCAACGTTTATATCTTTAAATAAATTTATTAAAAAACTAGATTCAAAAATCTTTTCAATAATACCAATTATGTACTATAAATATTAATATATTTTAATACATATTTTGTCGAAGTTGTTTCTCGAAAAGCAAAAATAATAGATATTTTTGACCGGAGGGAGTTATAGCTAGTTTTAAAACACAAAATGAAGATGCATGTGTGTTCAATTCTTGGGAAAATAGGGTAAAATAATATATGTACTCCTTCCGTTTTAGAATATTTGTCGCCGTTAATATGCATGGCACAAGTTTAATTCAATTTATAGAAAATACGTGCAATATTTATATCTCCAAATAAATTTATTAAAAAACTAGATTTTAAGATCTTTCCAATAATACTAATTATATACTATAAATATTAATATTTTTTAATATACATTTTGTCAAAGTTGTTTCTCGGGAGACGTAAACAACGGATATTCAGGGACAGACGGAATAATCGGCAACCATGTGCACACATAATTATCTGCGAAACCAGCCTGGAAGTAGATGAATATTAGTACTACTGCTCATTAATAAGCGCGGCGAAATCACTGTGCATAGCTTGAGCCGTGCCTGAATTTCTCATGCACATGCCGTAATAATTGACGTAGTAAACTAAGAACAAGTATAATAGCAGAGCTGAATGCCAAGGTGAAGAAGAGAGGAGAGGAGAGAAGAGAAACGGGCTGTAAATTTACAGCCGGCCTACATGAACCGAAAAACTTCATGACAGAGACCAGTAAATCATATATTAATAATGAAGATCTAACTACTATAGGTGGGCTAAGACAAGACTGTAAATATCCTTACAGCCGGTCTATGGATTGTATTATTAGCCTTACTTTAAAGCACGTACCCGAGACAGTAGGTATAGGTTGTGCTCAAACTTGTGCCTACTTTTCATTTTTCGGTAATTTTGTAATGCATGCTAACAATTTAGAGTAGTATAATAATAAGTTGGAAGCAGACTGAATATTAAAGTGGAGAAAAGAGGAGGTATTAGACGGCTTAGACATACCATGTCTTAACAGTGAAAAGGTGAGCTGCCAAGATCGTTATAGCTATTATTAGTCAAGCTTCATCAAGAGCATGATTATTATTACTAGATTCTGAAATCTAAATAGAGTGCGAGAGTTATTGCTTGTACAGCAACAACACCCTGACATGATAAGATCTCTGACAGTATATTCATTATTGCGTCCGATTAATTCCTAGCCGTACGTCCAAGCTGGTGATTCATTGGCACAAATATTATGGCCGGCCTCGGTTGTCGTGCAAGAATCGGGTGGATGCATGCATGCATGGACCGTGTACAGTACCACAGCTAGCTGACTGACATGCACATGCACCCCATCAGACTGTCCGCAGTGGCGTACTCTAAATGATACTCTAAAGCTTTAGAGTATGAATATAGAGTAAAAACTGCTGCACTGGATACTCTAAAACGATACTCTATCCTTTCTCTCACTCTATATTTAGAGTAGTACAATGTTTACCCTTTACTCTATAGTGCGCAGTGGCGGGTCCTACTAGCTAAACTAAGAAAAAAATGCTATAACTCACAAACCAAAAATC
This sequence comes from Saccharum hybrid cultivar R570, assembly GCA_038087645.1. NCBI lineage: Eukaryota > Viridiplantae > Streptophyta > Magnoliopsida > Poales > Poaceae > Saccharum > Saccharum hybrid cultivar. The sequence goes on along the minus strand of JAQSUU010000005.1, from coordinate 6,676,870 downwards.
CAAATTAAATTTTGATTGCACCATTAAATTCGTCTCAATAAATCCTTCAAAACTAGATCACTTATGGATATATTTAAATAAAGTGACAAGTAGGTCCCACAGTAGATAAAGTGGATAGAGGATGATATAGAGGATAGATGGGTGCGGAAGAATTAAGTATAGAGGAGAGAATCTTGCTGACTAGGACGTATAGAGAATGAATATAGAGAACCATGAGTGCGGATAGCCTCACAGTGGTAGATAGTCGTATCGTACCTGGAGCAGTCGCTTGGCGAGGTCGATGGCGATGATGCCTGCGCTGCACCCCATGCCGCTGAGGTTGTGGCTGACGACGTCGTGCCGCATCCCGTAGCGGTTGACGATGAGCGACGTGAAGGACGGCGTGGGGCTGAGCAGGCTGGAGTTGAAGATGAGCACGCCGACCTCCGAGGGCGCCACCCGCGTCCTGCGGAGGAGGTCGTCGACGACGCCGAAGATGACGGCGTGCGACTCCTCCCGCGCCGTGCGGAGGCACATGTCGACGGGCACGCGGATGAGCGACGCCGGGAAGTGGGTCCGCTCCCCGAGCCCCGAGCGCTCCAGCATCCGCTTCTGGAACGCCATGCTCTCGTCGCTGAACCGCCCGCACCGCCCGAAGTGCGCGATCGTCTTGGCGCGGGACGCCTCGTGCGGCGCCCCGGCCACGTACCCGGACAGGTCCACCAGGTAGACCGGGCGGGGGCGGGACACCGCGTACGCCCACGCCGCGGCCGCCGCCGCCCAGCACGCCACCGCCACCGCCGCAGGGCTCAGACCCAGCTTCTCCTTCAGCAGCAGGAGGCTGGCCGGCAGCTTCGACGACAGCCGTGGGGCCAGAAAGACGACGACGGCAAGGAGGAGGAGCAGCGGGATGACGCGGCGGCTCATCACCGCCACCTTGTTCACCTGCGTCGTCGTCGTCGTTGGCGCACCACCGAACACCTCCCTACCCATTGTGTATATTGTTGCAGTTACTAGCTAGCTTGTGCTATGTGTATACTCCAAGCCAAGGAAGAAGGACGGGAGAGTAGCAGCTAGGCAAGCAATGGCGCGCGATCGATCTGGAATGTGGATGGTCGATGGAGGGGTGCGAGGAATAGCGGAGAGCGGATTTATAGGGATGATGGACGGAAGGGTTAATGGCAAGCAGCAGCTGGTAGGTGATGGGCGGGCCGCCGCGGGGAGGGAGGGAGACGGGCAGTGCCAAGCTGCCAGCGCAATAACTGCGGCGATGCATGTAGGAGTACAGTACCTAACCATGAACAGTAAGCATGCAGCGCCATTGGTCTCTGGCTGTGTGTACCTCGAGCACCCTCATACCATGTGTGATGCGTGTATTGCGCTGGTATTGCTGCTGCAAACTCGTACCAGTAGAGTAGTAGCCTAGTAGGTGGCAGTGAATTCATTAACTGTTGAGTTAAATGCAGGGCCTAAATTTGGAAGCATGTGTCACGTATGCCTTTAAACTTCGAAAATGTATTTCTACTCTTCTAAACTTATTAAGTGATACACATATGTCCTTAAACTTTGAAAATACATTTCTGACCCTCTAAATTTGTCAAGTGGTACACCGTATGCTCCTGAGCAGTAGCATGCACACCGGCACAATAGCATGCACGTCGACCAAGTAGTGTTCAGCAGTAGCCGGCAAGCAACATACACATTCAGGCAACACTAAAATGACAAATACGTTCAGCAGCGGTCGGTAAACAAAATATTTGTACTGCATCAAAGATCAGCAAATGAAAATAAATTACGATCTACACTATATGAAAGATCATAATCCACAGGAGGCACGCAGAGATTAACATATATTAAAAAAATAATTAACATCTACTGCATCATTAGATCGATGGAGCCTGTGCTATGGCGCCAAGGAGACGGCATTAGATCAATGATGCAGTAGATGTTAATTATTTTTTCAATATATGCTGATCTCTGCGTGCCTCTTTGTGGATTATGATCTTTTATACAGTGTAGATCTTAATTTTTTATTTGCTGATCTCTGATGCAGTACAAATATTTTGTTTACCGGCTGCCGCTGAACGTATTTGTTATTTTACTGTTGCCTAAATGTATATGTTGCTTACCGGCGGCTGCTGAACGCTACTTGGCCGACGTGCATGTTACTGTGCCATCGTGCATGCCACTGTTCAGCGGCATGTGGTATACCACTTATAAGTTTAGGAGGCCAGAAATGTATTTTCAAAGTTTAGGAGCCTATGTGTACCACTTAACAGGTCTAGAGAATCAGAAACGCATTTTCAAAATTTAGAGACATACGTGATATACGTTTACAAGTTCAGAGCCTGTGCTGCATTTAACTCTTAAGTGTTCAGTGCATAGGGGACTGTCTTGGGCCGTGTTTAGTTGAGCCAATTCGGCAGTGGCAAATTCTGTATAGTAAAAGATTCTCTACTGTAGCATTTCGTTTGTATTTGTGAATTTTTGTCCAAACATTGACTAATTAGGCTCAAAAGATTTGTCTCGCAAAGTACAACTAAACTGTGCAATTAGTTTTTTATTTCATCTACATTTAGTACTCTATGCATGTGTCGGCATTTTGATGTGATGAGGAATCTTCTTTTTGCATAGTAGAATTTGGGGAAAAATTTGGCATCTAAACAAGGCCTTGTTTAGTTCCCAACTTCTCCCCAAATTCCACTATGCAAAAAGAAGATTCCCGTCACATCGAAATGTCGGCAAATGCATGGAGTACTAAATGTAGATGAAATTAAAAACTAATTGCACAGTTTTGTTGTACTTTGCGAGACGAATATTTTAAGCCTAATTAGTCAAAGTTTAGACATTTTTTACAAACACAAACGAATTGCTACAGTGCACATTTAATACGCACGGTAGCAATTCGAGCGCCCCCAAATCGGGATCTAAACAAGGGCTTTGTCCTCTCCCGGGTCACATCACTTGTACTACCACGTTACCACCACTGCTTCTCCTGCTGATGATCCCATCATCATGTTTTGTGCAGTCAGCGTCGTTATTTATTTTATTCTAGCCAGGCTTAATTAGAAGAGGACTGTTAAGGCATGTTTTGTGCTTCGTTTCATCGGGCGGCCTCATTTTCTTGGTCCTACAGGCTCCACGAAGTTACTATTAACTAAACTGAGGCTGACGTAGACATGCTGCAGCTTAGAGCCTGTTTAGTTTTATTTGCCATGATAAGAGATTAGCCCCTGAACTTTTACTGCTAAACTTCAGGGGCTACTTGGTTTCAGGCCAGCGTTGCCATGCCACGGCTCGCCACAGCCGCGGCGGCCAAAAGCTCTGGCACACTCTGCCGCATACTAGATGACAAGCACGAGGAGCAAAGCGACAGGCCGTGGCGGCCACACACTATGGCCTCGTTCGGCTGGCCGGTGACTGATGACTGGTGCTGATTTATTGTGAGAGAAAAATACTGCTGGCTGGCTGGTGGTTGCTGGCTGGTGCTGAATTGGTGTGAGAGAAAAACACTGCTGGCTGGCTGGGAGCCAGCCAGCCGAACAAGGCCTATGAGAACCAAATGACAGCCTTTTTACTGTGGCAGCCACCAGTTAGGTGTGGTATGCCCAAACACACCTTTAGTCCTGCTTGAGGTCTTTAGATCCAGGGCAAAAGTTTAGGCTAAAGTGCAAAATAAGGTGTCCTTCACACCCTCAATGCTTTTAGCCCAGTTTTGCACCCTTTGATGTGCAAATAGCAAAACTTTAGCCCCCTCTTTGCTCCACCTGTTTAGATCCATTTGCCCAATATATGGGCTAAAAGTGATGGGCAAAAGTTTTACCAAAGGAAATAAACAGGGCCTTATTGAAAATTTTTACTACTTCAAATGCTATATAATATGTACTCCCTTTGTTCCAAATTATGAGTTGCTTTGACTTTTTAATTCATCTATTTTGCTATGTATGTAGACATAGCAAAATAAATGTGCAAAAAAGTCAAAACGACTTATAATTTGGAACAAAGGGAGTACTATTTAAGTAGGAGTACATCAATAGTTAATAAGTACTCCCCTGTCCCAAAATATCTGTCGTTTTCGCTTACCGAGAAATAACTTTGATAAAATATATATTAAATATTAATCTTTATGGTACAAAATTAGTATTATTGGAAAGATCTTTGAATCTAGTTTTTTAATAAATTTATTTAGAGATACAAATATGACACGTATTTTCTATAAATCGAGTCAAATTTACGGCACGAAATCTAGAGCGACAAATAATCTAGAATGGAGGGAGTACATGGACTGATGGGCATTGCATTCTGATCGAGTACTACAGTATGGTGGTGTTTAGTTCGTGGGTGAAAATTTTTGGACATCATATCGGATATGTCGGAAGGATGTTGGGAGAGGTTTTCGGATGCTAATAAAAAAACAAATTACAGAACCCGTCAGGAAACTGCGAGACGAATCTAATGATACTAATTAATCCATCATTAGCACATGTTGGTTACTGTAGCACTTAAGGCTTTTCATGGACTACTTAGGCTTACAAGATTCATCTTGTGATTTCCTTGAGAATTGTGCAATTAGTTTTTTCTGTACATTTAGTACTCCATATATATATATGTCTAAACACTCGATGTTACTGCAGAAAAAAATTGGAACTAAACACCTCCTATATCGGTCCAAACGGAATGCAGGTAGCAGTCTTGTTCAGTCTTGAGCTTCAGGCTGACGTTTTTACTTTTTCACACGGCCTATGGATGGAGTAGTAGTGCAGTAGTATGCTGGGTAGCACATGCGCTAAACCAGGCCTTCAATTGCACAGTAGAATTTGTTGAATCTCTCTCTCTGCCCCCCGGGGCCTTAGATAAAGTCTCACCATCGATATATAATCCCTCCGTTTTAAAATGTTCGTTGTTTTTGTTTTCGTGCCACACGTTTAACTCAATTTATAGAAAATACATGTAACATTTATATCCTCAAATAAATTAGTTAAAAAATTAGACTTAAACATCTTTCCAATGATATTAATTATGTACTATAAATATTAATATTTTTTATATATATTTTTTAAAGTTGTTTTTCAGAAAGTAAAAGCGACATACATTTTAGAACGGAGGGAGGATGTATATATTATACTACTGCATGTGTTTCCTCGTCTACTCTTGCGTCTTCTGACGGGCCGCACTGTGTGTTTGGTTTTAGGGTTATCCCATGTTTGACATATGCATAGAGTATTAAATATAAATTAAAAAATAACTAATTATACAGATTATGACTAATTTACGAGATAATATTTTTAAGCTTAATTAGCCCATGATTTGACAATGTTATGCTACAGTAAATATGTGCTAATGATAGATTAATTAGTCTTAATAAATTTGTCTCGTGGTTTACTGATGAAATCTGTAATTTATTTTTTTATTAATATCCGACACCATATATGACCCCTCATGTAACGTGACACCAACTTTAGTCCTACATCCGAGCAGGTACGGGATCGGAGGGACGACGAAACGAAATGCCAGCTTTCCGGTATCCGTTACGCGGTTGGACGAAAACCTATAAAGGTGCGAGAGGTTAGCTCTTGCTCAATCCGGATAGTAGTATTTATGTTCTCCTTTTGCTTATCATTACTGACCATGCATGCATGCATATATTAGTACTGTATATTGTGTGCCCATATGTAGTACACAGTGAAGTCACCACACTCGTCCTCCTGGAATTTTTTTTCTATTTTAACACTTTTTAAAAACTATTTTTAATTTTAGCACCGAAAGTTTTTTTTTATATCTAACACTTTTGGCTGCTCCCCACGTGGGGGAGAGACATTTAAACTTTGCTGCTGAGGTGGCAGTCGGGAAAAGTTGGCACGGGGCTACCGCTCCCCCCGGAGGAGCGGCAAGGCTGCCGCTCCCCAGATCAGGGAGCGGCCAAACGTTGGTTGCGCGCACTATCAGCAGAAGAGGACGCCCGACGCCGACGCCCGAACCAGCACAACCCCCGCTGTCGCTCCTTGATCTGGGGAGCGACAGACCCCCCTCCCCCGCTGCCGCTCCTCGATCTGGGGAGCGGACCTTTCCAGCAAAGCCCCTACCAGCACAGCTCGTACCAGCCCGGCCCGTACCAGCACACCCCGTACCAGCACGTCCCGTCCCAGCCCGTACCAGCACACCCCGTACCAGCACGTCTCGTCCCAGCACACCCCGGTGGACCCTTCACAGCACCAGGAGATTGATATGTCGCAGCTCTTTGATGTCCCGTTTGGAAACCAAGGAGACAAATAGGTAAAACTAAATAAACAAATTTTCTTATTTGTCTAACCCATGTTACATAAGAATACCACAATCTAACACCGATTTGTCTTTTATTTGAGCAGGGGCCGACCTATGTGCATGGGACCAGCCATGCGCAGGGCCAAGGACGGCAGCACCGTCATCGGGACCACATGGACGTTGGCTACACCCCCAACGTGGTGCCTACCAATCCCAAAAGACGGAGGCGACCGAGGAAGCCCTACACTCATGTGACATAGAGTGCATGTAAGTATAGCAATTATATAAGGATAACATTTGAACGATCAAATAAATTAATGTATGTGTTACTTACTAATGTCATATATACTGCAGGTTTCACTTGGTCATTTTCATGGTAGGATGAACTTGAAGATCCTTTGTTGCACTCTATGTCACCATTTATGTATCCAAGTCATTTGTCAAAAAACCTACTTAGTGTTGAACTTATGTGTCCTTGCAGTGTGTCGAAATAATTTGTAACTACATGTATTTGGAACTAATGGATCTAAGCTTGTAATGTGATGTTTTATGTGTTCCAGTGAACTTGTAATATGCAACTTGTAATGTGCTTAAATTCTACTTTTCAAACTCACTGGAGCGTTCAACGACGTGTAACAGTGTTTTATGGCTGCCTCTCCCAGGCTAGGGGAGCAACAACTCTGCCGCTCCCTGCCTGGGGACTGTGTTTCCTACTGCTCCGTGCTTTGATCGGTAACCTCGACCACATGTACTTTTTTATAATATTAGGAAATATTGGAAAGTGACATATTGAAAATAAAACACTTGCACGATCAAGGGAAACAGTAGGCACATTGTACACATTTATTATAAGGTTCAACAGTTTCAGTACCACTTGCTCCAATATAAACATAGTTCAAACTCAAACACTGATATTAACGAACTAAACAATGGCATGTTGCAAACTAAACCTAGCATGCCTAATAATGGTACCACATATTGAACTGAGTTGTGCCTTCGCCACAGTAACCCCCCATTGACGGTGGCGGTGGCGGCGGAGAAGGAGGCCCGTACTTCTTATGGTATGGGCACTGGCAGTATGTATTGTTGCATAGTGGCTCCTCTGCATCGTTGATGCTGCCGTCCTCCGACTTGTCCCTGTTACCACTTTTAGGGCCATACTCTAGATCAAAGATGCGTCCTTATAGATATGTGATGTATTGTTGATGGAGATAGATAGGAGGAGGATCGACCCATCGAGTGAACCCACAGTTATTTGGGCAGCTTGAATCCTGAAAACGCATCTACCAATAAGTACTTCTACAAACCAAATGCAAATATGAAAAAATGAGAGTTAAAAGGAAATATAAATCCTCGCGGGCATATGAAGAAACGACGGCCTCTACCATCACAGTCGTTGTACATCTGCACGACGTAATTCTCACCGTGGCGGCATTTTGGCCAATCTTCCGTGCGGTTGTCGTATGATCTAAGAGGTCTCTCGCGGTTGAAGTCACTCTTGCTCTCCAAAGGAAATTGTTCTATAGGTTTCTCAAAAGAATCAGGACCTAGAGAACCCTCCCACACAATCGGAGGTCCCTTCCTCACTCCCTTTCCTCTACCTCTGCTCGACGAACCTCCGCCCGACATTTGAACTACAACTAAACAAGAAAATATTTTGTGTGATGGCCAGGAGGGGGGAGGGGAGGCGCGGCGCCGAAACGACGAATGGCCAGAGCTCAAGAGGAGAAAAGAATAAAAGGAGTCCTGCGCTTGCCGCTACTTGATCTGAGGAGCGGCAATGATGCTGACGTGGCATAAGCGAAAACCTGGCACGGGGCTGTCGCTCCCCCCTGGAGGAGCGGCACGCGTCCAGGGGGGAGCGGCAGCCCCGTGCCAGGTTTTCGCTTATGCCACGTCAGCATCATTGCCGCTCCTCCACGTGGGGAGCGGCAAAGTTGAAATGCCGCTCCCTCGCGGGGGAAGCGGCCAAAAGCGTTAGATATAAAAAAACTTTCGGTGCTAAAATTAAAAATAGTTTTTAAAAAGTATTAAAAATAAAAAATTCTCCTGCGCGGAAGAGGAAATCGAAAGTGTCAAAGTGTGGAGTCGTCTGAGACTCAGATTTGAATCTTCCCACAGTAGGCTGTATTTAGATAATGAGCCAACTCGGCTTGACTCGTTATCTTAATAAGCTAGAAAGCCAGCTCTTGATCCGGCTCATTTATGAGCTTGAGCTGCCTCGTTTAGCTCGTGAGCCAAACATGAAACACAAAAAATGTAATTTATGTATTTATCTAAATTTTGAGAATAGTAATAATATAAAAATAATGCATCCATAAGCCTTACATCAAGCAAAAAAAATTAATAAGTGCTGACTTGTCATATATACAAGTACAACAATATGCTATAGTACTAATCTATTATCGATTATCCATAAATTCTTTTAAAACAAAGTGAGAGAGTCATAATAATCCTAAGTTTATAGGTCTAACTAGGTCCAATCATCAACCAATTGTAGAGTGTAAGGCATCATTATACAAAACTAATATAAGTTTAAGAACAAAAGCTTTGACTCATTAGGCTCGCGAGCCACCTCACGAGCTGGCTCGTTAATTACACGAGCTAAAATGCTGGCTCAACTCGTTGAAAAATATAAATGAGCTGAGCCAAGCCAAGCCGAGCCACTAACGAGCTGAGTCGAGCGAGCTACCGAACTGCGAGCTTTTCGTCCGGCCCTAGCTCTAATGCCATTAATTCTGGCTGGGTTGGTGACTTCATGAGTGAGCCAATTAGCCAGGGGGCTTTGAGAGTTCTAGAGGTATCGCGGAGGAGACGATTAAGAAGCAGAAATGGGGCAACAACACTCAAATTGTGCGATCGGTGGCACTTGCGAGTGGCAGCCCCACCGGGCACAATGAAATCTTATGTTTGACTGCCATGATCTAGGGTAGCCCGAGGCAGTTCATGATCTGCATAGCCTGTGTGAGCTACATCGCCATGTTATGGTTTTTCTGTCGGAGACACATTTCTTTTCGGATAGAGTGGATAGACTCCTAATCACTTGGCTTCACGCATGGGCTGGGCATAGGGATGGCAATGGGGCAGTTTCGGGTGGAAGCTCCACGGATTTTGGGTCCAGCGGGTTTGGGTTCGATTTTTCACCCACGGTTTTTGGTTTCGGGGACCCGAAATTTATTGGATCCAATTTTGGCTTTCGATTTTCACCCACGGATGCCCAATGGATGTCCATTTTGAATAAAAACTCATGTTTTTTATTAATAAATTGTTTATGTAAGCTCTTAATTTTGTTCTAAGTTGTGTCATGGAATTGTGTGTTATTTATTACCTTTTGTTTAGAAATTTGAATATTTAATATATCACATGCATATATATTGGTATAAATTAAGTGCAACTAAAATATGAAGGATTCTGCAAGCGCATAGAATATACCATTGTAGCATTTTACCAGGAGTAAACCAGGTATCGTTATTTATATTTTACCACAGGGAAGCAAGGGTTAAAGAATCTGATAATTCACCATCATGTATCTACCAACTTAGTAAACCAACTAGACTAAAGCAGGGGGTAAATGATATATGATAGGTATATGAATAAAAGCACACATAGGAGAATTCTATGATAAATGAGTAACTAGCTAAAGTGAGAGGACAACGGGAGAGATCAAGGTTCCTATGTACTTCTCTATTACTTTAGTTCTTTAATAACTAAAGCATGAATAGATATAGCGATCATACACATGACACTTTGGAGCAACAGTACCTTTCCGACTCTCGAAAGAGACTGGGAAGAAAGTAGTCGGGGGAAGGCTGCCAAAAGCTCTACGAACATCAACCCGAACATGGTGGATTACGAAGGCCTTACACTGTCACCTCTGGGGCTACCACAACTATACGTGGGGTTGAGCGCAACCTCAGGTAACCTATAGTCTAGACACCATGCCTAAACTATCGATTACTACTCTAGCTATGCACAATAACTAAAGCACTCAATACGAGCTAAGATCCCATGCCAAGATATAATAACTATACTAACCATACATAATAAAGGCATAAAGTAAATAGAGAAGATGAAAATATATAAATCATAAGTCTTGTAAAGAATAGATACAAAGACATACCAAATCTCTGAAGACTTCTCCAGAACCGGAGCGTAGCTCTGCTCTCCCTAACTCCCATCTATATCTAATCTACTACATTGGAATGTCTAGCCCTAATTCTCTAGGGAGGAGAGATCATCCTTTCATGGGACACCTCTGCCTCTGATCCCGGTTGAGAGATAATGAAATTAGGGTTTATGGGATGCCTCCTCCAGGGGCCTTTCTTATATAGCCCTCTAAGAAACACCATAGCCCTCAGATCAAACCGACCTTGATCAACGACTTTTTATTAATCCTCAAAGGCGGTGGAGGCATGATCCGCGAGACGGAGCCTGATTGGCTCTGCAGGAGGGGGGCGGGCGCCCCACTTCCGGGCTCGTTTTGCCTCCCGTTTGTTTTCAGAGTCTTCTCGTACCTTCTAGATTACAGAAAAGTTATGCGTGGCCCTGTTGTCTCTATGTAAACCTGACATGTGGGCCTTCCTTGGTTATTTTCAGCTGACACCCTGTAGAAACAGACATTCACCAAAACTCGTGGAATTATGTCAGTAAACCCCCTATATCTAAGTGGTAATTATTGTTTAGTCCTTTTTCATGCTATGTTGACGGTTAAAAAATGATACTTATCTACCGTCAACAATATATATTGCTAAAAATCCCTTATTATTTTTTGTATTGACATATAGTGGTGGGTTTCGGAGTTTGGTTAACCAATCGAGTTTCGGGGATCCACCGGGTTTGGTTTCGGGTACAGTTTGGATTGTCACCCGAATTAACCGGTGTTCGGGGTGGTTTCGGATTTTGAGTTCAGGTTTCGGGTTCGGGTCCATGAAGGCTCCACCCGATCCGAATCCGCTCCGTTGCCATCTCTAGTTGGGCATTTGGAGTTATGGCAGAGGTGTAGAGCTTGCGATGCTATGGAAGAATGAGGTGGATATCAGGTTACATAGTCTAGACAAGTTGCACCTCGATGTGTCGGTTCTTGGTTCTGAAACACATTGTGAAAAAGGAGCTTCACTGGTTTCTATGGGGAATCTAAGAGAGAACTACAACATATAAGCTGGGGGTGTCTGAAATTGCTCAATGGTCATAGCTCTCTCCCGTGGTTATTTGTGGGTGATTTTAATGAAGTGCTGCATGCCAATGAGCTATTTGGTGGTGTAGGAAGGACTGAGCGACATATGGAAGGTTTTCACGGGGGCGGGGGCAGTGTCTATCGATGATTGGTGGCTTTTTGGATCTAGGCTTTATCGGCGTATCGTATACATGGGATCAATATTGGATAGGGGACTTGTCTAAATTTTTTTTCCAGGAAGTGAAAGTCTGTCATATTTAGACTACAATGTCTGATCATAGTGTTTGGTGGTGGAATGTCTAGATCTCTCACCGAATAGAAGGAGAAAGAAGAAGAATTTCCGCTATGAAAATATATGCCGGCAGGATCAGAGTTATATGACGTCCATTAGGGACATATAGAATCTAGCCTCGGGAGCCACCTATTTGGGAGAGATACAGTCGAAATTAAATGACATCTAGTCCGGCTCTAAGGAGGAGACCAGAACGTGTTTGGCTCGGTTCCAAATTATAAGTCGCTTTGGCTTTTTTGGTATATCTATTTTGTTATGCATCTAGATATAATATATGTCTAAGATACATAGTAAATTCTATGTAAAAAAAGTTAAAGAGACTTATATTTGGAATGGAAGGAGTATTTCATTAATTCCCATAACCTGTCGTGGCGTTGCGCTACATACTTGCTAGCTAGGTCACGGTGTAGTTCAAATACTTTTACTATATGTCGTAACGGCACGTACGCATAACGAATTTGAGTTTTATGATGAATGCGTACATCCAGTACAGGACGATATATTATATGTGTATATATGGATCGGCCCACCTCAGCATTTCCACCGGCGAGCGGGAAGGGTGGAATTACTCTCCCATTTCCACCGCCTTCGTCGAACAGCTTTCCATTTCCACTGCGTCGCCACATGCCATAAGCTACGTACGTGTACAGCAAGCTGCATGGCTCTGGACCACTAATAGTAATAGCTCACCACACACCGGCCCAATGCAAGGCAACTAACATCTCTTCTGATCTGATATGATAATCATATTATATATGCATATAGATCCGGACAACTCATCATCCGTGCGTTCACGCGCTGCCAAAACCTACGCAAGATATGACGAATCTCTAGTAAACAGTGACTGTGCCAGCCTATCGTACTGGTACAACCCGGCTCGGTCGGTGTTAACTCTTGCCCAATTCGTGACCTCAAAATTAAATGGGTTGCAAATTGCAATGCACTGCATGCGTGTCCAGTATCCTGCATCGATCATCCATTGTACTGTAACGATGTAGGAGTAGTATTTACCTAGCTCAATCCATTCCAAATTATAAGACGTTTTAGTTTTTCTAGATACATTTTTTTCCTATGTATCTAGACATAGTTTATATCTAAGTGCTTAAAAAAATAATGTATTAAAAAATTCAAAACGTCTTATAATTTGAAACGGATGGAGTAATATATATACTCCTGTATATTTACCGGGTACCCCATCGAACGAAAGTACAAAGAAATTAAGTGGTAGCGGCTAACTGCACTCTCAACATACAGATCTTTTCTTGTTAGTGGCGCGGATGATGTGAATGGTGTGTTGAGGGACCATTATCAGCATTCAATCAATCAATAATGTAAATCTTGATGAGCAAGGAAGGATGTACGTGCATGCTGAACTAGTGAGACGACCAACAGACACCACATGTTTGGTTAGCACTGCCATATACAGTATACTCCCTCTGTCCCCTATTAAATGTCGTTGTAGCCTCCCTCCAGGTGCATGCACCTTTCTATGAACTTGGATACTGTCTTGGCCTACATTCCTGCCATATGGTGTGAACTTGGACAAGAAAAGGTAGTGCTAGAACGACATCTAAAGCGGGGCGGAGGAAGTATGTTTCATTCGGTGGTCTCTACCCGGCCTACCCCCAGCTTGGAACAGAGCAGCTGGTAGGGTTGTTGCTAGCTCGTGCGTGCCAAGACTGGGCCATGTTTAGTTTCCAAATTTTTTTTAGAAAAGTACCGTAGTACTTTTCGTTTGTATTTGACAAACTTTGTCCGATCATGAATTAACTAGCTTAAAAGATTCGTCTCGACATTTACAGATAAACGGTACAATTAGTTATTTTTTTACCTACATTTAATGCTCTATACATGTACCGGCATATGCGATGTGACGGGGAATCTTGAAAACTAACCTACGTGGCGCACTAAACCAACCTCCTCTACAAATACAACTTTAGATTCGGCTGGTAATACCGATTGTCTCTCACAAGTCACAATTATGTTAATTTTATGGGCGGCTCAGACGTTTTAGCTTTTCTAAATACATTTCGTATTATTTTGTTTTCAGAAGGGGGTTAAGTTTGGATCAACAATAATGTGTAAAATAATAATTGGTGCAAATTATTTATTTAAAAATGTTTATAATAATTAATATGTGAAAGATAAATAAATGTTTCATTATTAGGGGCTAATCAAATATACAAATATTCTTCCTAGTTATTGTTACTTATATCAATGAAACCTATTTTTCTTTGATTTATTTCCAAAAGACAAGCAAATAAAGTGATTCTAGCTTTACGGTAGGCGTCGTGTTGGTCAATTTGGCCCTGGCCAACTGTAGCAGCCAAATAGCGTAATCCTGGTCCAAGCAAATGTCCCAAACATGAGATACAATACTATGCAAGTAGGTGGACATGCGAATCTTCCAATATGCATAGTTCGTTCAACCGAACCACAGGGTTGTTCCACTGGCACACTCCATTGTCGCGTTCATGGATCACAAAGCCGGTTAAGGTGGTATGATCCTTAATCTAGTCAGATGCCAATTGAAGGACCGAGCAGGCGACCAGGGGGGTTTGAATGAGAGTCAAATAAAATTCTCAACGAGAACTTGGCCTATTTCGCAAAATTAACCTTGAGCGCATTCCTATCCCAAACCTAGATCACACAAGTCAACTGGTGACTAGATGATCCAGAGAAGATCAGAGAATCCAAAGAAACAACACGGAAGAAAAACGAGTGAAAGAAAAAGTTGAGACTTAGGAACTGCAAACAAGCCAGGCAGGCCGGTTTGGAGACTGGCTTGGCTGGTTTGCCTGGGACGACTGCAAAGGGGCTGGCTTGGCTAGTTAGAGAGCTGGCTTGGCTGGTTTTGAAGAACCTGCTTGGCCGGTTTGAGGAGCCAGCCTGGCCGGTTTTCATGCACCAGCACCTGAGCCGAGAGGAAAAACTCCGGAATCGATTAGATGAAGTCCAACTGAGTTGAAATGTTGCATAGACCTTCTCTATGAGGAAGTGAAGATATCTACAAAGTTTAAACTCCAAAATACCAAAGCTTGAGTAGCGGACTAAAAACGGCTCTCCAAAATGGGGGTTTCTCCATTTTGAAAAAGTTGTTTTCTTGGTGCTCGTGGAAAAATTGATTGAACCAGTGAGTAGAGATGTTCCCGGAGGTCATAGGACCAAAAGATTAACCCAAAACAGTCCGAAAACCTCAGATCGAAGAACACCACAAAATCTCCCAAAAATCAACCAGAAACAAAGAAAAACGGAGAAGGGAAATATGAACTCAAAAATTAAGAGGGCAACTTGATTAATTGATCATGAAAACTTATTTACAAGATCAGGTCTATCCTCCTCCCTTCATCCTTCCTCTTGAAATTGGAAAAGTAGAGCAAGAGGTGCTCACCCTCTCTACTTGTAACTTATCTAAGAGAGATCTACTTGGCTAGCCTAAGGAAATAAACTTAGGTGGGAGAGATGGCTGTCTTGGGCAGTCACTATCCTTATTTATAGGGCTATTACACATTCTAAGACTACCCTAGGCATTTTTCATGAACCACTTAGACTTAGCCACGGGGACAAATGGATTTCATGCATGGAACGACTACGGGCCCTCCACGAAGTTGGTTCGCCTCAACGCAAGCTCTCCGATGATGCCATGTGTCGCCCCGAGATCCTCCCCGGGTTCTGAGGCCCGAACCCAGCAAACATGCCCCCCCACACGCGGTTTTGAGGCTAAAACCGCCAAACCCACTTGGAATTGCGTAGCTGCTAATACGCCTTCTCCACGATGTCGACACATGTCCTGCTTATCGTCGACTGTCCGATCACCAAGTACCCGTGTGTGCCTACCTTGACTTGGTCCTATCACCATCTTGACTTCAGTTAACACCATCTTTCATCATTATCCTCGCATGTACACTTGCTTGTCGACGTGTCAAAATGCTAGCTGTCCACGGTCCATCCTCCGGCCCTTTGTTCCTCGGTCCAAGCCTTCGTCGTTCGTCCTTCACCGCTCTTGGTCCATCACACACGGACTCCTCGCGTGGCCTTCTCCATTGTCGTCGACCGTCTCACACTCAACACCTGCACATCACAAGACAAGAGACATGTTACGCATACACAACTCACGGTATGGTTAGCCTCAAGCACACTACTACACAACTGACCTTTCGTCGATCGCCCAAAATGCCTTTAGTCTCGGTGATTTCGGCGACCGAGACTAAATAGACCTTTAGTCCTGGTTGGTGTTACCAACCGGGACTAAAGGTCCCTCGCCAACGGCTATGTTGTCAGGCACTGTCGGGAGGGACCTTTAGTCCCGGTTGGTAACACCAACCGGGACTAAAGCCCTACCTTTAGTCCCGGTCGGTTCCACGGACCGGGACTACAGCTTTTGTCCCGGTCTGTGGCACCGACCGGGACTATAGGACTGGGTTTAGTCCCGGTTGATGTTACCAACCGGGATTAAAACCTTCCCCTATAAATTGAACCTCCCTCTTCTTCCTCCCTGCCCGAGCCCGAGCTTCCTTGTTCATGTTCTTGTTGCTTGTTCTTCCATTGTTCTTGCTTGTCTCATCTTCGGCGATCAATCCACTTCAAACGCTTCTACGCCGTTGTCGATTTGTTTGAAAGGTTGCTAGCTTCATCCTCCTATGTTTTAGCAGCACCATATGTAAATTCATGTTGTATATGGCTATTTTATTTCATATTGCTAGCTCCAATCACTTTTCATGTTTGAATTTTTATGAACGATGCTAATTATAGTACCTAGAAAGTAGTATACACATATAATGTTTAGTTCTATTATAGACTTTTTAGGATACTTTTTACTTTAATTTGTTCATGTTCTCATTTTAAAATATTAAATAATGTTGATTCTTTGTAATTTTGAAACAAATTAATTTTAACTTTAAAAATTCTTCAAATTAATTTTATTTAGAGATAAAATTACACCTTTTAATAGAAAAATACAAATTTTATGATTTTGCTATCTTTTTATTAACGTCCACAAACTAATTTTATGAAATGATGAACCACTTATAAAATTTTGAACTCAATTAGACAAGGTTGTGCCGCGCTCTTTTCTCATGCTGGGCTTTTAATTATGTGATGCCATATAATGCAGATAATGACACGCCATTGGATGTACAATGCCGATCGCCGCTCCAACGAGTTTATTGAGGGCGTGCGAGAATTCTGCAGAGTGGCAGAGGAAAACAAGCGGGATGGTTTTATGTGCTGCCCATGTGCCGTGTGTATGAATTTGAAAGAATTTTGTAGCTCAAGAAGTATTCACTTGCACTTGTTCAAGTCGGGTTTCGTGTCAAACTACATTTGTTGAACCAAACACGGAGAGACCGGGGTTATGATGGAAGAAGGTGAAGAAGAACAAGCGGACCCTGACGATGTTTTTGCTCAATACTGTGACTTCGCGATGGAGGAAGTTGAAGAAGAGGCGGATGCAGAAAACAGTATCGCTGAAGATGACGATGCTCTTGGTGATGTCATTCGTGATGCACAGAGAGATTGTGAAAGTGAAAAGGAGAAGGCTAAGTTTGACCAAATGCTAGAGGATCATAAGAAGTTACTCTACCCGTCGGCCGAAGATGGGCAGAAAAAGCTAGGCACGACACTGGAGTTGTTACAGTGGAAGGCAGAGAATGGTATATCTGACAAGGCATTTGGGAAATTACTGAAGATCCAAAAAAAGATGCTTCCGAAGCCTAATGAATTGCCCACCACTACATACGAAGCAAAAAAGATCGTCTGCCCTTTAGGATTACAAATCGAGAAGATACATGCATGTCCTAATGACTGCATCCTGTACCGTGGTGTTCACGAGAATTTAGATGAATGCCCTATTTGCCATGCGTCACGGTACAAGATCTTGCGAGATGATCCTGGTGATGTTGAGGATGAAGAATGTCCGAAGAAGAGAATCCCTGCCAAGGTTATGTGGTATGCTCCAATAATTCCACGCCTAAAATGACTGTTCAGAAACAAGGAGCACGCAAAGTTGTTGCGATGGCACAAAGAAGACCGTAAGGTGGACAACATGTTGAGACACCCTGCAGATGGGTCCCAGTGGAGAGAAATAGATAGAGAATTCCCGGACTTTACAGATGATGCAAGAAACCTAAGGTTCGCATTGAGTACGGATGGATTTAATCCTTTTGAGGACCAGAGCTCTAGTCATAGCACTTGGCCCGTTACTCTATGTATCTACAACCTTCCTCCATGGTTATGCATGAAGCGGAAGTTCATTATGATACCGGTGCTCATCCAAGGCCCGAAGCAACCTGACAATGATATCGATGTCTACCTGAGGCCATTAGTTGAGGAACTCCAGCTGCTATGGAGCAAAACAGGTGTGCGTGTGTGGGATAAGTACAAACAGGAAGAATTCGACCTTCGAGCATTATTGTTCGTGACAATCAATGATTGGCCAGCTCTAAGTAATCTTTTAGGACAGACAAATAAGGGATATAATGCATGCACCCATTGTTTTGGTGACCTTGAGGCTGTCTATTTAAAAAAATGTCAAAAGGTCGTGTACCTTGGCTATCGTCAATTTCTTGCTAAGAACCACCAATTGAGAAAGAAAGGCAAACATTTTAAAGGTACGGCAGAACACCGGTCCAAGCCAGGCAACCGAGATGGGGCAGAGGTATTCAAGATGGTCAAGGATTTGAAAGTAGTGTTTGGAAAGGGACAAGGCAGTGAACCTGTTCCAAAAGACGCTTCGGGGCGCGCTCCAATGTGGAAAAAGAAGTTAATATTTTGGGAGCTACCATATTGGAAAGACCTTGAGGTTCGCCACTCGATCGACGTGATGCACCTAACAAAGAATCTTTATGTCAATCTCCTAGGGTTCATGGGTGTGTTTGGAAAGCCTAAGGATACCCTTGAGGCACGAGAGGACTTGAAGCGCATGAAAGAACGAGACAACATGCATCCAGAGAAGACAGATGATGGACGTCATTACTTAAGACCTGCTAGCTACACTCTTAGCAATGAGGAGAAGGAAAGCATGTTTGAGTGCCTAAGCAGCATCAAAGTCCCATCTGGGTTCTCCTCCAATATAAAGAGTATAATAAATGTGCCGGAGAAGAAATTTGTCAACTTAAAATCGCACGACTGCCACGTGATTATGACGCAACTGCTTCCAGTTGCCTTAAGAGGAATTCTACCTCCACATGTACATCTGGCCACCGTGAAGCTGTGTGCATTCCTCAATGCAATTTCTCAGCAGGCAATCAATCCTTTTGATCTAGCTGCTCTACAGAATGATGTGGTTCAATGTCTTGTCAGCTTTGAGTTAGTGTTCCCTCCATCCTTCTTTGATATCATGACACATCTCCTAGTTCATCTAGTCAAAGAGATTAATATCCTAGGTCCTGTGTTCCTACACAACATGTTTCCCTTAGAGAGATTTATGGGTGTACTAAAAAAATATGTTCACCAGCGGGGTCGGCCAGAAGGAAGCATTGCCAAGGGATACGGGATAGAGGAGGTCATTGAGCTCTGTGTGGACTTCATTCCTGACCTTGACCCGATTGGTCTTCCTGAATCACGGTATGAGGGGAGACTTGGTGCAAAGGGTACACTAGGAAAGAAAATATATATCAGCTAGAGTAATGATTCTTTCAATAAAGCGCATTACACAGTTCTTCGAAACTCCACTGTGGTGGAACCGTATATTGAGAAACACATGAATTTTGTACGATCCGAGAATCCTGGGAAGAATGAGGCTTGGATTACGCATCATCATATGGAGACATTCGGTGATTGGTTGCACAAAAAATGTCAGTGTGATAAAACTATTGAAGATGAACTGTATTTGTTGGCTAGGCAACCAGCGTGGCACGTCCTCACGTACAAAGGGTACGAGATAAATGGAAATACATTTTACACTGTATCCCAAGATAAAAAGAGTACCAACCAAAACAGTGGTGTCCGCGTGGATGCTACGGAACCGAATGGGAACATACACACATATTATGGTCGCATAGAGGAGATTTGGGAACTAGACTATGCACATAATTTTAAAGTCCCTCTATTCCGATGCCAATGGGTGAAGATGAACGGAGGGGTATCAGTCGATAAGGAGTACGGAATGACAATAGTGGACCTCAACAATATTAGGTATAGAAATGATCCATTCGTCCTTGCTGCTGATGTGAATGAGGTGTTCTATGTGAAAGACATATCTACAAAACCTAAGAGAGGGAAACACGATGAGAAAAAAACCAACGAGCCAAAGCGCCACATAATTCTTGCAGGGAAAAGAAACATCGTGGGAATTGAAGACAAGTCAGACGTGTCAGAGGATTATGAAAAGGATGAACGAATCTCACCCTTCTGTGTGGCCAAAGACCCAAGCATCCTGCTCGCTGCTGAGGACACTCCATGGTTACGGAATGATCATAACCAAGGGCATTACGTCAAGAAAAAGTTTACCACTGTGTCCGCTTGATATAGGTAGTGAACTCAAATTAATAATGTGTATTTGACATCTTGTGTAATATAATTGTAACATTATGTGTTGAAAATTTAAATTTGAGTGGTTGAAACTTTGCTATATGTGGGAATTGTGGATTTTCAACTACACTTTGCCAACACTTTGTCAAATGCAAAAATGGTCTATATATGAAATGTAGATCTTGATGAGTGGAACAATATTGGTATTCATGACTTTTCCAGTCGAGACCATCCAGGGTTCCAAAAACCGGCGTTTGGCTATAATTCTTTCAAAATTCAAAATTGAGTGGTTCAAACTTTTACAAATGAAACATTGACCATTAGACCAAATGTAGGTCTTGATGAGTGGAACAAACTTTGTATTCATGAGTTTTCCATTTGAGACCATCCAGGGTTCGGTCAAAGTGTGTTTCTAAAAACCAATGTTTTGACTTTGGTCAAACTTGGTCAAATGACCTATTTGATGACTTCAAATGAAAAACTTTTAAATACCAAGTTGTTAGAACTCATCAAGATATACATTTTATACATGGACCATATTTTCATCTGGATAAATTTTAGCAAGTCCCAGGCACATGTTTTCAAAATCGAAGACGGGTTTTAGTCAGACTTAGTCAAATGACAGACTAAATGACTTGAAATGAAAAACTTTGGAATACCAAGTTGTTAGAGCTCATCAAGATCCAAACTTTTTATATAGACCATTTTTTCTATTTAAAAAATTTTAAATAAACAATTCTCACCAAATCTTGAATCTCACACAAACTATATGAAACTATACGTGAGAATTGTGGATTTTCAACTACACTTTGCCAACACTTTGTCAAATGCAAAAATGGTCTATGTATGTAATGTAGATCTTGATGAGTGGAACAATATTGGTATTCATGACTTTTCCAGTCGAGACCATCCAGGGTTCCGAAAATCGGTGTTTGGCTATGAATTCTTTCAAAATTCAAAATTGAGTGGTTCAAACTTTTACAAATGAAAAGTTGACCATTAGACCAAATGTAGGTTTTGATGAGTGGAACAAACTTTGTATTCATGAGTTTTCCATTCGAGACCATCCAGGGTTTCAAAAACCGACGTGTATCTCTGAAAATTTTAAATTTTCAAATTTAGACAATTAATGTCGCGCATTTGGATAATTATTATTGAAGAAACAAAAGTTTAACGTACAAATGACCCAGAAACAAATTTTCTGTCGAAAGCCAACAATTTTATATATTTTAATTGCCCATTATATTTTTGTATTAACACAATATTCATTATAAATAACATTTATTTTGGATAATATGAAATATTTGAAAAAAATAGTGTTTACAATTTTTGTAATGCGCAATAGAGTCAAACTAAACTAATGTGTATTTTTGAAAAAAATTATGATAAATATTTAATTTACTATGCATTTAGAAAGATGAAAGGAAAAAAAAGCTGAAAAATAAAATTCACCAAATTCTAGCACCTAAACAGACGCCATAATTTGGTGGAAGGACCTTTAGTCCCGGGTCTGGCCACTGCCCGGGACTAAAAGGGCCTTTAGTCCTGGTTCCAGCCACAAACCGGGACTAAAGGTCTCACCCTTTAGTCCCTATTCGTGGCTGGAACCGGGACTAAAGGCCCTTTAGTCCCGGGCGGTGGCCAGACCCGGGACTAAAGGTCCCTAGCCTATAAAGGCCCGGCCTTCTTCCTCCTCCTCCCCACCTGCGCGCACACACGAACCGCCGCCGTCCTCCCGAGCACCGCCCCCCGAGCACCGCTGCGCGCCGCCCCGAGCACCGCCGGCGCGCGCCCTCGTCCACGTCCGCATCCGTGTCCGCGTCGCCAGGTCTTGTCCTCTGCTCCTCTCGGCTACGTCGTGGATCCCGTTCGCCGTGGCAACATCGTCGTGGATCCTCTGCTCCTCTCTTAGTGGCGTCGAGATGGGCGGGATCCTCACCGGCATCCTGCACCCTCCCTATCTCCGGTGGCCGATGCTCTTAATATATATATATATATATATATATATATAATGACATCTAGGGCCTGCTTGTCATTGACTTTCTTTCCTAAAACACTGGAATCTCTCTCTCTATATATAAGGAGAGAGAGATTCCAGTGTTTTGGGCAAGAAAGTCAATGACAAGCGGGCCCTAGGTGTCATTATCTATTGGAATGAGTTTGAGGGCTCTATTTTAAGGGCCACTCTAGAGTGTAGCCTAAAAAATAGAACCCTCAAAAGTAGGGAGCCCTCAAATAAAAAGGAGGTACCATGTTTTGAGAGTTATTGCTGGAGTTACTTTTTATTATTTTTGTACAAGATTTTAGGAGTGTAATAAAATTATGAAAAATTTTATGTAGACTCTCTATGATGTGTAATATCTAGGAAAACTATTAAACCTGAAATTTGAATAGTTTTTCCATGAGTTAAAATTATCTATTTTAATTAAGAAATACAACTTGTGATAGACTTACTTGTTATTAGATGTATTAAGTTAGTAGGAGTTGGTCGATACCGTTGCTGCATGATTACCTTGATCTACACTTATATCCAGATGATATCCCACTAATATGTGTAAGTCGATCTCTTATGCTTAGTAATGCTTAGACTTCGGTAGAAGTCGATCTCTTATGCTTAGTAATGCCTAAACCATAAACTGTAAACCCTAAACCCTAAACCCTAAACCCTAAATCCTAAACTGTAAACCCTAAACCCTAAATATTTTTACAGAAATGGCCGACCTGAAAGAAGACGAAGAAATATTGTTGAACATGATCCGCGGTAGCGCTGAAGAAGGTCGTTATGACGATCGTGAAGGCGATGAGAACCCTGAGGGCATCGATGACGGTTCTCAGTACTTGGTCGACCCGAATGACCAAGACAATGTTTGCGAGGTCTGTAATATGCAGCCTCCTATGTTTATATACATGAAATTAAAAAAATTTCCTTTATTAATTGTCTTGTTTCTACCTACATAGCCCTCTGTCTCAACGACAACCACGGGGACCAGCAGAAAAGTACGAGGCCCAAAGAAGCCGATGGAGGGCCGGTTGGTTATCACGGATTTTGACGAGGGAACAGGCCAGCCACGTGGACCCCATGCAAGGGCCTTTGTCAACCACTTAGGGTACCTTGCCCGGGATAGGATCCCGATCAATGTCCGTGAATGGAAGAAAAATAAGCAACGCCCAGAAATCAGTTATGTCTCCGACCGTGACAAGGAACTAGTTTGGGGTGACGTGTTGCAACATTTCACGCTACACACAAACGATGAACAGTTGAAGGAAAGAGTTCGGGATTGGTCTACGAAGAAGATGGCCACACAATTCCAGTGCTATAAGAAGAATCTATATAACGACTATATCAAGAAGAACAAGACTCCGGATTTCAACTGTAAGCACTTTGTCAAGCTGCGGCCGTTTTGGGACGAGTTTGTACAGTTCAAGACGTCGGAAGAGGGTCAGCAACGGGCGAGAAGGAACCAAGAGAATGCCCGACACAAGACCTACCACCATACGATGGGATCAGGTGTCTACCCTACTGCCATTCCTAAGTGGAAAAAAGCCGAGCAAGAGCTAATTGACAGGGGGTTGGTGTCAGAATCCCTCGACTGGCCTGAGCGCGCCAAGCACTGGTTTTTCGCTCACGGAGGCCGCCTGGACCTAGAGACCGGAAAGGTCATGTATGGGGAACGCATCCAAGCTATAGCAGAAAAATTTCATCAAGCCCGCTCTGTCGCTCAAAGTAGAGAGTGGCAGCCGAACAGAGATAAAGATGAGCTGACATACGCCCTGGGGAACCCTAAGCACGTTGGACGGACAAGAGGCTATGGCTCCGTGTCGTAGGAGCATGCCTTCCCTCAGGACAGAGAAACTTATAGAAGCCGCCAGAGAAAGAAGGAAGAGGACAGGAAACGGCTACGCAAGTTGGAGGAGGCTGTTATGAAGACTAGTGAAGTGACTCGTAAGGCACTAGAGCGGGAGGAGGTGCTTAAGGCCACTATGAATGAGCAAATCAGAAAGGTCGTGGAGGAAGTTGTAAGTTCCCACCTCCAGAGCTTGTCACAGCCGGCCGCCAACATCAGCCCCGGCTCAGCTCAGTTGAAAAGCAGTTGTGCTTCTACGGAGGTGCCTGTGAGGCAAGATGATGACGCAGGGATGCGCTTCCCGGTGGATGACGTCACCGCTCCGTTGACATCCTGTGAGCTGCATATTCCGGAGGGGAATGCCACAGTCAAGGTGGCTACCGGTGTTATATCTCCTATCGACCCCACCAAGACACCAAGGATCCACTCGGTCGCAATACCACCCGGATATGCTAGTGTCTCAGTGGATAGAGTGGTCAAAGGCCATGAAAATGTGGCTTTTGATATCGAAGGTGGTGATGGAGAGAAGACCCTAGGTGAAGCGGAGAAGACATTCATATGTTGGAAGAAACGGTACATCATTATTCCTGGGGCGCCGCCACCACAACCGAACCCTAGGTGTGGATGATTGTGAACGCAATTGCTTTTCAATAATTATGTACTGTATCTAATTACGGTTCACTCATGTATATACCTTGTTCGTTTTTTTCAAATTCAGGACCTCCCCAAGTCCGTCTATCCATTCACCAGATAACCACAGTGTCGTGGGACACGACGACAACGATTTCATACAAGACAAGGCTGCATCCCCACCGCTGGCCGTATCTCCTCCACGACATACTTCAACGCCGCCAGCGGCCCAATCTCCTCCACAACAGCAAGCTCCAACCGCGCCGCCGCCGCCTCCGCCAATGCCAACAACGGCCGCCTCATCGGCACCAGCTGGTCCATCGAGGAACAAGAGGCCCGCTGGCCCACAGAGATCGGTCCCACCACCTCCGCCGAACAAACAAGTTGTGGTCACGAAGATCCCGAAGATGACCAAGCTTTCATACGAGAAGACTGATGAAGAACTTAATGCTTCAGTCAAGGCAGAAGTGAAAGCATTCTTCGAAAAGACCAAAGCTGACGGTTTGCGAGTACATGCGGTGTAGCAAATTTACACCTGCAAAAGAGATGCTAAAAGTAAGTAACATGTGTATACAGTAAATTCATATCTTATTTATTTGTTGAAACTAAATAAATCTTATGTATATTAATATCTTTTCCTTTAATTAATGCAAATGGAAGGAGTGGGAATTGAAAGAACAAGTGTTCAAGCACACAATACTCGTCGCAATCCAGGAGACGATCGCAGGTTTCATCAACGATCGTGTCATCCCGGAAGACGGCGAGTTCCACCACAACCCTAGGTTGAATTTGAAGAGTCCAAACAAGAACGAACACTTGTATGAGCTTTGAGTGGCGGGCAAACATTTATGTAACTCATTAACCGGCGGCCGAACACTTGATTACTTGTATATTATTGTAAATGTAATGTGTATGTACGTATATGTATAGCTCTATAATATATATATAGTTTAATACTTTATTTGTGTGTAATAATAACGCTCTCGTATAGGTGCAACGTATACGGATAATAGCAACGAAGAATAAATTGGAAAACAATATAACTGAAAACCAAAATCAATAATGAATTGGAAAGAAAAAGAAAAAAAAAAGAAAAAACAACCTTTAGTCCCAGTTGGTATTACCAACCGGGACTAAAAGGTGCTGCGCCACGTCGATGCCTGGCAGCACCTTTAGTCCCGGTGGCCTAAGAACCGGGACTAAAGGTGGGACATTTAGTCCCGAAACCTTAGTCCCGGCTCGCAGCCCGGGACCAGAGGTCCTTTTGGATCGGGACTAAAGCCCCGTTATGCAGCAGTGGCAATACACAAAAACAAAGATCTGATCATCTCTTAATAATCACTCATCACTCACACATGGGCACAAATCAAGCACGTGTTCATTGAAGAATCTATTTTAGTTTGAGGAACCCTTGAATACATATTACAACGCGAAACTGCCCTCCATGTGTTGGTACGTTACACTGATTGGGATGCCAATAATGCAATATCTTGAAGCCCCAGCATTATTGGCACCAGGATCAGTGTATCTGCCCCAGCATTATTGGCACCAGGATCAGTGTGTTTAGATTGAAGATGTTAGAAAATTTTGGAACTGTAGCATTTCGTTTGTATTTGACAAATATTGTTTAATCATGGGCTAACTAGGCTTAAAAGATTCGTTTCGTGATTTACAACTAAACTATGCAATTAGTTATTTTTTTACCTACATTTAATGTTGCATGCATGCGTTCAAAGATTGATGTGATGGAGAGAGAGTGAAAAAATTCTAACTTTTGGAGGTGATCTAAACAAGGCCTGCTTGCCTGCTGATGCCAACATTCCATATCCCGTTCCATTTTGCACCAGGATCATTCTATCTGTCGGGGTCTCTCGATCGGGTGCGCTAGTTGGCATCCGATCTACAGCTAGCACGACAGCGAAAGCTAAAGCTAAAGCAGGAGTGCTTCATTAGCACTTAAATTTCATCGTCATAACCACGCCATCTCATCCGCCGTGGACTACTGTAACGCATTGAGGTTCCTGTTATATGAGATGTGACGGCATATATTATGGGCCACTGTGGTTTAGCGATGTCAAGCCATGTAAAAAAAAACTCGATCCGTGGGGCTAGACAACCTATGGTATTCTGGCTTTAAGAAAAAGATCTTCTCATGCAGATCGAGAAATTCTTAAATCCTCGTCCTATCCGTACATAGGGAGTCAAACTCTGTAAGAGAGTCGTCTTTTAACCTATGCGTACGCAGGGAGCCTAAACCCGAGCCATCTCTTAACCTGTGGTTTGGCCTGAGGCGAGCGACGGAAGAGCAGTGAGAGGAGGAGAGATCCAGTAAGGAGAGGACGTACGGGGGCCTCGCGCGTGAGCTCTCCTTTTTCTGTGATGAACATTCAAGAAAAATAGTCGGTGATGATCTGTCGATATTGATCTGTCAAAGAAAACCCGTTGCCTGTCTTTCTGATGTTTTCTCAGATCGTCAGAAAAATTACTTATATTCATTGAAGGGCATAGAGAAATTGAGCCCTGGAATTGGACCGCCAGGGCATGAATTGATTGTGCTGGTCGACTTTTGGCTAGCTGACAGCTAAATTAATTTGGATAATGTGGTTCCAGTTGCAGACACTGTTGAGTATTAAAGAGCAGATCATACAGAAATGGACCATCCAATTTGTACTCTCGTCAATAATTTACACTAGAGTGTGGAGGTACGTAGCCCCTTTTTCTATTTATATTTATATAAACATCCATATGTATATGTATGCACGTCTATATCTCCCCCCTCTCTCTCTGGCTTTAGTCAACACGCCATGCGTCTCCTCTTACATACAGGCGCGTACACTGTATATTTGCCTGACCTGACTTATTAGCTCTTATATACGCCGGCGATTACGGAGATTGGCACGCGATTGTTACGATCAGTAATGCGGCCGTGATTGCTACGATCGAATTTGTCCGGCCGTTGACGACGACCGGGGACGACTTGTGGTCTCCAATCTCCTCTGGCCGCTGGCCTTTGGCGGTGCTGCCAGAACTCGCTCTGCGTCTGCGTGCAGAATCGCATGTGGACGCGCAGACTTTCTTGCAGTTGCATGACTGCGCCGTCGTGAAGGAGCAGATACTGTACTAGTACTATGCTCCTACATCGTGTCCATGATGTTGGTGTGGATTTTCAGAATTATACATACATACAGCTGAGTGAAAAAGCTTCTAGACGCTAGTAGTTGAGCTAATTAGAAAGCCAGCGCACCCTGACCCAACCAGCACTCTTATTGAAAACCTAGCTTCCCTACTGGATTTAGGGCTTTATATCAGCTAGAAGCCTGAGGCTGAAATAAATAACCCAGCTGTTGAGCGCTGGTTTTCAAAGCAAACTTAAAAAAAAAAGACTACCAAGAAAAAAAATTAAAAGATGAAAAGCACATTGAGAGGGGTTTTTTTTACGTCATATGTGGATATAGTTGGTTGTCCTGATCCCTCGACATCATCAGTACTGTTACCAGACTTATTTATTTCACTCAGCAGCCTCGTATAGTTGTAATAAAGGATCTTATCGGCTCCGTTGTGAATATAGTTGGTTGTCCTGAGGGGCTGTTTAATTCCCACCCAAAAACTTTACACCCTATCCATCGAATGTTTAGAGGCATGCATATAACATTAAATATAGATAAAAACATAACTAATTGCACAGTTTGCATGTATTTTGCGAGATGAATCTTTTAAGCCTAATTAGTCCGTGATTGGACACTAATTGCTATAGTTACACATGTGCTATAATACCCCGAAAACTTTACAGCCCCTAAACTAAATACGCCCACACTAGTTATCAATGGTGGTTCTCTTTGCATTGAGCTGATTAGGACGGATTCTGAATAAGTTCTAAGGATTCATCAGACTCAGACTTGTTCAAAAAACTATTGCACTGAATGATAATGGATCTTATCAATGGTGGTTCTCTTTGCACTGAACGATGAAACTATCACATAAAAAATTAGTCTAATAATCATCGCAATCTTCATTTTATTCGGTTAGTTGTTTCATGTAGGCCGTTTTCACCGGGAAGTATCCTAAATCCAAATTAGCGATAGTACTCCAACAAGCAATGGAGAAATGTGTGCTCGTGGCAACTTTCATCTCTTTCACAACGAGAAGCAACCTTATCTCTTTCACAATCCCTCCCACTCTCTTCCTAACATGCTGTCCCTTCTCCGATGCATTGGTGGAGATCGCATGCGGCGAACGGCATCCGTGTGGACAGTGGCTGCCATTGGAGCTTGTGGTGGGGGTTCTTGTACCGGCGATTAGAGGAGACAGCGGCGTCAAGCATGTGTGACAGTGTGACTGTGAAAGGGATCTCGCAACACGGTGTTGCCGATAAGGTTGCTTACTACCCTCCCCAAACTTGACATCTTCCACTCTAACAGCAATGGAGGACCAAGCATGCCGCACGGACGTTGCTACCTGTAACCAACAGATGGTGGTGATGAAGAGATGAAGCCAGAGGAGAATATAAAGGGACATGATTAGGAGGAGAAACGAATACGATTGTGAGCAACCTAATGGCTAATGAATGGGCGGCTCGGTCTCTAAACCTATTCACAATGGATTGGAAGTGTAAAGGACAGTCACTTGGTGTTGTGATATTGTTCAGTTTTTTTCTGGATTGGCTGATGATGATGTAAATCGTTGTGCGATCAGATAGAATTGATAGTTTGGGATTACCGGATTAGCTTTATAAGATATACTAGATACGTATTTGGAGTCTTAATGTTGACACTACATTACTACTTCCTATAAACTGAGTCAAACCTAAGTTAATTTGACTCTAACCAAATCTAGAATTAAATCTTTTTGAGAAAGAGTTATAAGTCGTACTTTTTCAGCCAACGAACAGTGTTTTTCTCTCACAATAAATCAGCGAACGGTATTTTCAGCCAAGTGAATTGGGCATGTAGTAAACTAATAAAACTATATATATCTAGAAAACCAATATGACTTACAATTTAGAACAGATGGAGTAGTATTGACTGTACTGTAATATGATTAGCTACATTTAGTCGACATCATACTGTAAGAAAGTAAATAGATTCAGTGTTGTATTATCTTGCAGCAGTGATTATGTCTTATGTTCAATATTGGTTTCGGTCTTGCAGCGTACGTTTTTCAGTGAGGGGTAGTCGGTGGATGCAGTTAATTGAAATCTATCATGTATGATATGTTTTTTTCTCGAATATGTAAAAGATTTGTGTATCATTGTATTAAGTAGAAGAATTTAAACAAACATACAATGCGCTTCTAACGAGCACCGAAGGTCGACCTAACACAGCCAAAGTTAGACCATTCTAACAAAAGACCTCTTATTTCAATATTACATAGAAAGAAACAACCAAAGACCGGCGCAGCTTTGACCTAGGAGGTGGCATTGCGTCTTCGCGGTTGCTTGGACGAGCCCTTTCCAACGGCCGGTAAGAGCGCGTCCAGCGCCTCGGCGTTGGACGCAGTCAGGTTGCCGTCGAAGAGCTTGTCAAAGGCCTCCAGCTCCGACGCGGATGGCGCTGATGAATCCTTGGTGTAGCCCATACGCTGCATGATTAACACCTCACCTCGCTTGGAAGCGGTACTCGAGATAGGCTCTAAGCCGCCAACCGTCTGCTCCGCCATGGCAGCACTGGCTTAGCAGGAGGCTGCTTGGGAGGCTCACGAATCAGCGGAGAATCCCTCTTACGCATCACTTCGTTGATGAAGTTGTCGAGCGGCTTTTGGTGGAGTCGTCATTGTCCATAGTATGGTGGGTACCCATCGGTGGTGAACTGGGAGGGCCAGTATCGATCGTGAGGTCGACTGGTCCGAAGCCTGACGGGTAGCTGAGCTCCGTGTGTGTCCTCGGTGAGTCCACCGCCCACTGAATGGGATGCGGGGGTGGTGTCCGCAGCTCACAGGAGACCACCGTAGGGTCCTCAACCTCCAGCTGGGGGGCGGCCACTGCCGGGGCCTCAACCTATAGCTGGGGGGCGCCACAGGTGACGACAGGTGCTCAAGGGAAGGCCACGCGATGATCGAACTGCCGACGAGCGAGGCTACGAACTCCTCTAACATCGGGTCCTCCGTGATGTCACGATCATGCATGGCATTCGGGTACAGCGTCAGCATCAACGGGTCAGGCTCGATGATGCCCATCTCGTTGGTCAGCTCACCGTGCCTTGCCTGAGCACCAGCAGCGACTGAGGTGTAGTCCGGTGCCATCTGGGCGGCACCTGGCATAGCTGCAGCCGCACCTGGCACAGCACCAGCCGAGCTCGGTGTGTCGCCCTAAGTACGCGGCCAGGTGCCCGAGGTACGCTCCCGGACAGGTCGCCGTGGCCGGCCTTCTGTGGCACCTGATGAGCCGGAGCTGGAAGGAGGCAACGTTTGCCGGCGCTTACAAACCTGCGCGAGGTGTCGGAACCCCCTGCATCGGAGGCAACGTGGAGGCATCTTACAGGTTGCCACCCTGTGCGCGGTGGAGAGACAGTCGAAGCACTTCCCGTGTAGGTCCACCGGATAGCGGGTAGGGGACCGCTGGTTCGCGGCAGGGACGGGGATCTTCCGAGCCTGTGCGCGCAGACCTAGGTCACGGTGAGGCTTAATCGAGGCGGCCGTAGGTCCCATCTCCTGCTGGGGGAGGATCTCACGCTACCCATCAGTGTTGGGGGCGGAGACCCGTCCACGTCCACGGCGTCCAAGGCGTTGGCGAGCAGGGATGCGGCCATCCACTAGCCGACGAGATAGGCCGCACAGCAGCTGTGGGCGTGGCCGGCTGCGCTTCCTCCGCCTCCGGCCAGGTCCCTTCCGGCTAGGATCAACTCCACCACAGACCAAAGCAGCGACGGGGCGAACCTGGGTGCTGGCGGTGGATGCGGTGACCGCCTTCGCCGGGCGACAAGTGGTGTCTAGGTAGGTGGTGGGGTGGTCATCGTCAGACTCGACATCATCATTGTCCGCCCACCAGCGGCGTTTGGTGCACTCACCTGAGACTGGGTAGAAGGGGCCCGTGTCCGGTGAAAGGAAGGAGCTGGGGGTGACCGGCGGTGACGCGGCAATTGGCTGACGGGACGACGTCTTAGGAGGTGGCTACACCTTCCTAGCATACCTCACCTCCGATGGGTCACCATCCGGCACAGGCGGCGGTGTGGAGGGGCTGGATTGGACCCCCACGCACAGCCCCGTGGCGGCCACGGGCTCCAGTGGCGGCTACGGGGGTGCGCCAGTTCCGGAACCCGCGGTGGTGGGCATGATGCCGCTACTGCTGGAGGTTGTCGCGAAGACGGTGGTGCTCGGCGCCCGCGGAGGCACACCAGCACCAGAATCCGCAGGGGCAGCCTCGACGCTGCATCTGGTGGCGGCGCCCGGCGTCAGCGCCGGCGGAGGCGGCCCTCCAGTGCCAGATCATGCAGTGCTGCTGTGGGCGGTGGCAGCGGCATCGGCATCTCCCGGTGACGACGACAGCACGGGCAGGCAAGGAGCCTGCGGCGGCGCACCGGTGCCAGATCCTGTGCCCGCGGGGATGCCGGGGTTGGGGAGGGCAGGGGAGGGGAAGTGGGGGCTGGCGGGGCCAGCGCTGCCGGGGCCAGCCGAGTCGGGCTCCTAGGGTTTGCCCAGGGTCTGGGTATGCCAGGTTTGGGGAGGGGAGGGGAGGTGGAGGTGGAGTGAGGGGGAGGGGGAGGGGGGAGGTGGGGGCAGGGAGCGGCGGCGGAGCGGACAAGGTCGGGGGTGGGAGAGACGCCCGCCTCAGTGGCCCGGCCCAAAACAGTTACACCCGCTAGTCAGGCTCAGGCCATGTATGATATGTTATTCCACTGTTTTTAATAATATCTGAAATATTTTTTTTTACAAATGACCTGTGTTTTTGTTCAAAGGCAATTGGATCAGTGTTAATGTTAACATGCATGACGTGCGTTGGAAATCTTTGTCGGTGGTGCCATGTATAATTTTGAACCTGGTCTGACAATCTCCTAAAAACAGTTTTCCACAGCTCTTCTCCTTTACAAGAAAGCCCAAGTGCTTTATCAGATTCTTCCTAGAGAAAGAAACCAATGCAGTCTTCTCCTTGCCTCTTTCACTCAGGCTTCAGCTCAGCTGTTGGAATTACAATCCTTGGTACAAGAAAGAGCTTGGGACCCGAACTGTGAAGACGAATGGCACTATATGGCTCAAAGTCCTTGACCACGAGGCACGAGAAAATCTTATGAACATATCAGTGGTACTTTAGAAGCCTCTCCACTTTTCAGTTGGTTGTGGTTGTCGGGAAACCTTAGAAAACATAAGGTTTTCTTTTGGCTCCTCATAAGAGATCGGCTCAACTCTTGGATGATTACAGTTGTGTGCTGTGTAACAACAAAATCGAAGAAACTTATCTCTTTTTTTTTGTTTCAATGCCCTTTTAGCGTGGACTGCTAGAATTTTATTAGTGATTGCTTGGGATGCAAATCTTCGGCCCCTTGACATGTTTTTGCAAGCAAGAACAAACTTTGGAGACAGCATTATCAGGGAGCTAGTCATCACTGCCTGTTGGGTCATTTGGCCACATGAAACAGTGTGGTGTTCGATAATAAAGTTTCTAATCACAAAATACTGTAAGAAAGTAAATAGATTCAGTGTTGTATTATCTTGTGGCAGTGTAGATTATGCGTTGTGGTTTCGGTCTTGCAGTGGTACAATTTTCAGTGCAGGGGTAGTGCAGTGGATGCAGTTAATCGAAATCTGTCATGCATGACATGTTATTCCACTGTTTTTAATAATACGTGAAATCCTTTTTTACAAATCATCCATGTTTTTGTTCAAAGGCAACTGGATCAGTGCTAACATGCATGACGTGCGTTGGAACAGCTATTTTTGTCGGTGATGCCATGTATAATTTTTCAACCTTTTGCTGCATTATAAACTTGTTGGCATCTAAATTTGACTGGAATTGCATTTCTTTCCAGTCAGTTTTTCTTCTCTTTTCTCTTCGTCTGAGATGATGATGCGTCTTCGTGTGATTGGATAAAATAAATTCTAAAATAAAATGTTGGACTGAGACAAGGTGGAAGTTTTAACTTTTTTTTTTAGAATCCGGTGGAAGTTTTACTCTTTTTTTTTACTTGTTTGCCCAGTCCAACTAGACACTCCCAACTGCACACGTGAATACAAAGCCCAAGCCAGCCCAACCTGTGGGAGAGGTTGGTGGCCCAGCGCAGAGAAAGGCCAGCCCATCTTTCTTTCTTCCATTCTTCTTTAATCCCTATAATTGATCCCCCAGAAAGAAATTTGGTTAGCATACGCTAGCATTAGTCTATACCTAATCTATATCTATACCTAATAATAAAGAGGCAAAATTTCTCACCCTTTTTTTTGTCCGTCTCCCTCTAACTAACTCCGTGAATGTGAAAATTATTTTTGTTGGTCTCTCTAAAAACTCTTCTTTATCTTTATATTATATATGTGTCTATTTTTTTTTTGGTTCGTCCTCAGTCATTCATTCACTTAGTTTGAAGCTGCATGCAGAAACCTTGTTGATATCGCATTGCACCACTTTAACAGAGTCCGTTCAAGTTTGTTTGTAGCGTTAAGTCAATCTTGTCTCTTTCTTAAATCGACAGCAAGTACACACGATAGTCTACTATTAAAGTTAAGTTAAATCTTTTGTAAGTTCTCCATATGACTAATCCTTTGTTGCACTATCTTTATTATGGACCTCACAATTTATTAATGTAAGGTTGAACAAGCCCAATTAAATCGTCCTACTCCCATCTAGGTTCCAATTTATTTTATTCTCCTATTCCAATTCTATTTGCCGATTCCGCCACTCGACTCCATTGTTCGTTTTTTTGGTGTTACGGTTCAAGTTGCTACTACATTCCGTTTGTTTTTTCTGCAGTTTTTTTTGTTTTCTTTTTTTTTGGTTTTCAAGTACCCGTTCATTTTTATATATATAAATAACAAAACAAATCATAAATGCTAAATTTTGGCAAAGAAATAAAGTTTCACACTACTTAGTTGTGGATGGAGTTTTCATAGGAACTAACTTACTATCCAATCCAATCTATAACTAATACCAAAGGGACAAAAATGTCCCTACCTAAAATTTTGCCAGGTCTCTTGCATTCGGCTTTTCGGATCAGTGATCTCGGCTTTTGTTTTTTACCTAGACTCAGCTCATCTGTTTTTTCTCTTTTTTTTGCGACAACTCATCTGTTTTTTGTCTAGACTCCGAACTCCACCCAACGGCTTCACAAGGGTTTTGTTCGATGTTTTTTTGTTTTCTGTCTTGACGCCGCTCTGGAGTTCTTTTGTTTTCTCTCAAAAACAAAAAATAAATTATCATAAATACAACATTATAGGTCTTTGAACCATTTTAACCCTTCCTAGAAAAATCCATATTTCCACCACCAAGTTGTTGATGCAGTTATGATTACAAGTAGAACTTATTTTTACTAAAATCTGTATTAGTTGATGGTTCAACTAATGAAACCATGAACTGAAATCTTCAACAATTTGTAGTTTGATCCCGTCTAAATAAATGTATCTCTATAATTCCTGACAAGGGTTGCCTTGTGAAAAATCAAGAGAAGTTTCTCATCATAATCATCGGCAGACAGATTTATCCTTGACAGGGACGCGATTGCAGCGTAGTGGTTGTGTCGGTCATTGTGCAGCCTGTACGCCCGGTTTTGATTCCTGACTGGGACAAACTAGGGTCTCACATGGGGTTTTTTCGCTAGAGGAGACCAAACATGTGTAGATAGTGTGTGTGAGTTGTGCTTGATAGGTCTGTTTTGAGTCTATCTAGGTGGTCTCATCCGTGTTTGAGCGTGCGATCAGCATGGTTGTCCACTTGAGTTCTTACATGATATGCCACTGCTCCTGGCGGTATGCAGAAAAAAAAAGATTAATCCTTGACACGTTGTTAACTAACTCTTTGCCGACTTACGGGCATATTTGCTAGTTAATAATAAAGAGGCAAAATTTTAGGTGTTTTTTTTCGTCCATCTATTTTTTTATGGCCTTCTCTGACTAACTCCGTGCAAATCCCTCATTCTCAACATCTCTTCTTCTCTCATATAAGAATATAATAATATATAAAATAAAAATAAAAACGTCAATCATATATACATAGGAATATGAATACATATAGTGTATATATATAGGAATAGGAATTATTAGGAATATAGTATACTCATTTTGTCTAATTTACTATATTTTATTGTCACGGCGACAGTCATTGTTTATTAGCTACGGAGCTCATAGATTTGCAGGCGATATGACACTAATAATTATTAAACAAAAAAAAGGTTATAATTTGCCCCGTAGCCCGTTGTCTACTCTTGGGCCAAACAAATTTTAGGCCAGCCAATCAACGGACTGGACTAGTCTAGGCCCAGCATCACATTGCCCCATGCGACTCAGTAAGGCGCATAGCGCGACAGCCTGGACTAGCTCGTGTGTAGCAATTGTCGCCGCTTGAGATCGGCCGGATCAAATTTTTAAATATAAAAAAAGGAAAAAAAAGATCAACTGGATTAATAGAAGGAGACCCGATCACTTTTTTTTCCTTCCTTTTTTTTAACAAATGATTCTGGATTAATTTACATAATTTGAAAACGGGCACGCATGAAAAACCTTTTAAACTTAAAGCTTATTGTACCAATAGTTTTGTGATCAAAAAATAAATCATCGACATATGAAATTACATAATATGAAAAAATAATCCTACAAGATGGTAAATAAATACACATATGAAATTACATAATATGAAAAAATAATCCTACAAGATGATAAATAAATACACATGCATTTCAAGCTGGACAAGCCCGCTGATCCTCGTGTCCGGATATGGACAGTCGCGCAGCCCGCTCCCATCCACCACGCCCCCACCTCGCATGCGCACCCTACTCCCCGCCGCACCCTGCTCCTTCCCTCTAACCCCCTCCTCTCTCTCCATATGGGCGGGACCTGGGAGCTAGCTCCTACCTCACTGCACCCTCATCCACCCCCAGCCCTACCGCGCCCCCATCTCAAGCGTCCGGACCATGCGCCCATCATCCACCATGCCCCGTGAAACAATTGCAACATGAAACACTTGGATACAACATATATCGGACACAGATGAAACATTTGAAAATACAGTTGCAACATATGTGTGAAACATATGCAACATTCAGATAAAACACTTGCAACATGTGTGTGAAAAATATACAACATCCACATAAAACACTTGCTGCAACATACTTCTGAAACATTTCTTTCAAAACGCTTACAACATACAACTGAAAAGACTTGCAAACAACATGTGCAACACATCCCGATCTACTTTTGCAAGATCCATATGCAACAATTGCGACATACCTCCGAAACATCTGAAACACTTGAACATACATTTGCAACATAAGGAAGGGGAAGGCCGGGGCCGATCAATTTCGGTTGTTGGGGTGGGATTCGGCGGCGAGCCGCGACGCGCGAGCACCACCAGCACCGGCAATGCTCATGGATGCCCTTGGCTTGGTCAGGGAAGACTTGAGGTGCCATGGCACGTGCGCCCCAGCGGCCATGGCGGGGTCTGCGACGCGCCCGACGATGATGAGCGATGGATAGACAGCGAGGGAGTGAATGGCACAGGTGACTGGGACGTAGGTGAGCGGCGCAGGTGATTTGGACGTAGGTGAGCGGCGTAGGGAGCGAGGGTGCGCGGCACGGCCGTTGATGGGGGGAAGGGCATAGAGCCGCAACCCGATAGTCCGAGGTGGGAAAGAGGGCAGACGGATGAGCGGCCACGCTGCTTCGGAGCTGGGCGGATAAGCATACATGGGAGTGGGGATTTGTTTTTTTCTGAGATAGATGGGGTCTGCTCCTACGGAGCCGCGTCCGGACGAGAGTCAGAGATGGACGCCTGTGGTAGGTCATTATCGAAAATATTAACTAACTAATACTATGGATGTCATGGTTACCAATAAAATAAATTATAGATTTTGAACTTTATGAAAGGATAAAACGTAAAGAGATATATAACATTCTATTGTCACTTTTCATGAACATTTGATGTTTTCCTTCTCCTATTGCAACGCACGGGAATATTTGTTAGTCAAACTTAAGAGTTAAAACTGCTGGCTAGCAAAGTAGCAAGTACGGCTAGATCACGTCAGTCTCCTGCGCTATAGCTTGCACGTCGTGGTCAGTTGTTTCGTCTGATTACTCGCACGCAGGTCGTCTCCAGTTTGAGCCCGATAACCAATTATACCTGCAGATTTTCAAGTTAAAACTACCCCTTAAAATCAAAATTTTTATTTGATTTTTACTTAAAAAATGTTTTAACGAAAGACGGTTTATTAAGAAGACCTTCCAAAGGGATGAGCGATGTTTTTTTTTCAACAAGGAAACCATTTAACATTTTTTAAGGTAAAATTTGCTTCGGACACTAAAAGTGACCTCCTTTATTGCTGGACATGTCAAATGGAGCAGTTTGCTGATAGCCATTCTGTTTCTTGTCAAATTAGCTAGTGGACATTGGATTGAATAAAATATTCATTTCTGGGTTTCGAGGAGAGAGAAGAGCAGTGAAATGTCCTTTAGGCCCCTGCCTCTTTCTTCTTCCTCACCTCTTTCTTTTTTTTGGGCACGGGTGGCCGGTGAGCTGGGCGAAGGTGGTGTGGCTGTGGCCTTGGCCGGCGCCCGTGGCGAGCAGCGAGACATGCTCATGCCAGCCACCGGGAGAGGAGCGGCGAGCAGCAAGACTGTGCCCCAACGCCCGGCGCAGCGGCCCCCGGTGCCTAGTGCCCCGCCGGCCATCTCGATTGGATGAGCGCCTGCGTACACCGCCGTCCGAATCAACCCGCACTGAATCCGGCCCATGCCCAAGTGACCAAGTCTTCCACTGGCTCCACCTTCGACTTGGAGAGCTCTCGAGTCAAATCCATCGGAACCTACCAGCGCGCTGCCGCCACGTCCCTAGCTCGCACATACATGCCCAGCCGCGTTACCATGCAGCGCATCCCGACGGAGAGGCCGGCGCACGTGGGGAGGGAGCCGGAGAGGGAGTGCACGGTGGGGAGGAGGTCGTGGGACAGTACCATCTCAGAGAGGCGTCGTGCCCCGCGTGGCCCCGCACCCATGCCCGCACCTGCACCACCCCTGCCATGGGCGCAGCCTCCCGTCCATGGGCGCCTTGCTACCAACTCAGATAGAGAGAGGGGAAGAAGAAAGAGACAGGGGCAAAAAAGACATTTCACCGCTCTTCTCTCTCCTCGAAGCTTAGAAATAAATATTTTGTTCGATCCGATGTCCACAAGCAAATTTGACAAGAAGCAGAGTGTCTGTCAACAAACTGCTCTATTTGACATGTCCAGCAGCAAAGGAAAATCACTTTCAGTGTCCCGTTGCCACTGTTCGCCTAAACGGCCGTTTAGTCCGTTTAAACACTGTTTAAACGCTAAACAGAAGTCAACCGTGTTATTTATGCCCTAAACGGTGAATTAAACGGTTGAGCCGTTTAAACCCGTTTAAACTGTTCAAATCCATCTAAACGGTCTAAACAAAATCAGATTAAACGTGATTAAATGAGCTAAACAACCATTTAATCCATAATTAAGTGAATTAAAGGACTACGTCTATCACAATCAACATGAAACTAATTAACATTGTAATTATATGAAGTGTTGTGGGATTTAGATTTCTTCCAACAAGATTATTTGGTAGAATATTTGATTTTTACATGTGTAAGTATGTATGGGTTCTAGCAAATTTATTTTTACCTACATAAATATGTATATTTTATTGTTATTGTACAAAACCGTTTAGACCGTTTAACTTTGTTTAAACACCATTTAAACGGTCTAAATGCTAAACGAAGGGTGACCGACTGTTTACCGTTTAGCGTTTGGGAAAACATTACCCGTTGCAAATTTTGCCTTTTTTTAATTATCATGTCGTGAGATTTGTGTGGAGAGTTTTTTCCTATAGCATCTGGATTGCAACCTCCTATAGATGTAGATGATTTATCTCTAGTGTGGTTTCAACAAATAGGCCAGCATATGCATTCTCTAATTTGTGTGGGAGCAAGTGCAATTTTATGGTCTATATATTGACTTTGTAGAAAAGATGTGAATTTTGAGAAAAAAAATTTGCATTCTTATGTGCATGTTATTTTAAGGGCAATTTATTGGACTCCTTTCTGGAACATCCTGCAAAGGGGTAGTGAAGCAATGATATGATCATTCCTTACGATGAGTACAAGGAAATTGGAGAGAATTACAAAACAGTTTCTACCTTGCTTTCCTTCCCATTTCTTGCATTGTTCATCTTTGCATGAGGTCCTCAACTTCCAACATAAGGAGAAAGAATCTCTAGAGCATCTTGGGCTCGTTTCACAAACCTTGCCACATCTGGACTCGATCTCACAATACCTGAACCCATTCTTATGCAACACTTTAGTCAGGTTCTTAGTAGAGAATTAGTAGAGAAGCTGCACCTTTTCTCGATATCAGCTCATGTGGATCTTTCATGCATGTTAGCACTGGCAAATGGAGAATCATTTTGAACAAATTCTTGAAAACACTCCCTATACTGGTATCTATGATGAATTCCCTAAGGAAGAATGTGGACAAGGTCTTGCTAAGATGTAAAGAGAAACACTTATAGCACGTTTAGATCCTTGGACATATCTCGCCTCGCCTTACCTGGTGAGGAATGGCAAGAGAGCCAAGTGTTTGGTTGAGCAGCAAGTTGTCTAGGAGCTTGTGCTAGCAAGCAATTTGCTAGAGCCGGAGAGCGCATTCGGCTCGCTCGGCTGAGCGAGTTTCTTGGATTTCGTGTAGGTGAGGTGAGGCAAGTTTCCTTGAGAAACCAAATGTGCCCTTAGCATTGGACCGGAGAAAATACCATTTTATATGGTTTGGGAGGACATATTGCTAGGACAATGAGTATCCGAACGTAGAATAGAGGTGGATAGGGATAAAATAGGTGTAATAGAACAATTTTCGCCTCCCACATAGTTTTTTAGGCCATGGAAGGTTTTACCAATGTTCTATAAAAAGTTTTTTTCAAATCGCTAAACCGTTGACCAACCTTTTTAGCTAAGGATGCTACCTTTGATTTCAATGGTGCCATCCTATACATAGCTCATAGGACCAGTGGAGAAGCGTGCCTTGATGTCAGGGGGGGTTTGCGCAAATTAGCGGTAATCATGGGCGGATTTAAGGGTATTCCCCTGTATTCCCGGGAATACCCAACTATTTTGGTATACTTTTATGTAAATATGTGTATATATTTATATATATAAATGTATAATGCTATAATATGCAGTATTTCCACGCATTTCAGCCCAAAACAGCGAGAAAACTGGTCTTTCGGCCTTGCTTCTAAATTCCCCACCTCCCAGACTGGCCCAATAAGCCCACTAAGCTATTTCAGCCCTTTCTGGCCTTTCTCTCATCCCCACACCCCGTGCCCCCAACCCCCCTCGTTGGCCCCTCATGGCCTGACCGTCGCACCCTCTCAAGGCTCGTTCACAGATTCCTTCACGGACATGGGTGCGTGGTGCCGTGGCGGCGGCGGCGGCGAGCACAGGGGCGGCGGCCGAGCAAGCTAGGCAGCACCACCGCCAACTAGCCAGCGCATGCGCGACAGCAGCTAGCGGTCGGCCAGCCGGGTCAGGGTGCCGTGCGGCAGGGGCCAGTGGCCAGATCCCAGATCCCAGGCCGATGGCGGCAAGACTTGACCCAGACTCCAAGCTCCAGGTCTCCATTCTCCACTGACCACTCTCCATGCTTCAGTTATTGGTTCTTCAATTTACAGTGGTATTGTCTATTGCAGTAATAGTATTGCTATTGGTTTGTAAAATGAGGTACAAATTGGTTGATTTGAGGACTTTATGGATTGGAATTTTTTTATGTGGACTTGGGAATACCCAACTTTCAAATCCTAGCTCCGCCACTGGCGGTAATCAACAGCTATACCAATAAAATTGAAGTACAATGCAAAACTATTGTTTCTTTTTCACCAAAAATAAATTGACTGCACCAAACAACGGACAAAACAATCATTTTTGATCCATGTAGAATGGGCAAATAAAAGCCACTCGGCAAGCAGCAGCCATTTAGCAGAGCAAGGCGGCGAGCAACCACATGCAAGACGGCAAGGTGCGGTGCAGGTGCAGCCTTGTGCATGAGAAAAGGTACTGCTACTGCAGTATCCGTTTGAGGTTGTTCATAAACTCCAAAATGGTTTCCCAATTCATTGAAATTTTTTAACAATAGATGTGGTAGATCAGAGAGCCATAAACAATGGACGTTAAAGGAGAGAGCAAGTAATTGACTGCTGAGTGTAGCATGCATGACGCAGACATGGAACACTACTCAAATTTTCAATAAAGCAGCCCATTCATATAGGATTAGTGTTGATGCTCCTTAAAGTTTTGTCAGGTAAGGGGGGCCAGGACCCAGTTTGGGCCTCACGGGGCTCCGCCAGTGCATAGGACAGAATTATTCAATTTAAACCCTAACTACTACGACTAAAAAGACTGGATAAAGAAGGGTTTTCACTCCTCACTGTCAGCGAAGCCGCCGCATAGGTAGGAGTAGGATGACCAACGGTGGTGGTGCAGAGGAGCCTAGGGCTTTCGCAATAGGAGACAACAATGGCTCTATGTATTCCTGTTACAACATATCGCATTTCTTAGTTTATTTCTTGAATATCATAGTTGTAAATAATATTTTTCTCATCAAACTTAAAAATAATTTGACTTAGACCAAACTCAGATTTAAGCTTTACCTGGATGGATAGACCGAGTATATGAAAGAGAGTTATACAGTAACACACTTTTAGTACTCATTGTGATGAACGATTGACAGCACTACGATTTTCCAACTCTCTAATTGATTCTAAAATAGCTGTCGGATTCTTCTAAGTAAGAGCATCTCCAAGAGTTTGGCAATTTTCATTTGGCAAATCTTGTGTTTTGCCAAGTTGTAAAAAGATATGCCAAGTAAAAAAACAGTCTCTCTCCAAGAGTTTGGTATAATTCACTTGCCAAACCCAGATCTAACTTACATCAGGAACCCTGAGGGAGAAACAAAATTATGTTTATGCCCTTCCACCTCTTAAAAACTTACATCAGGAACCCTGAGAGAGAAACAAAATTATTTTTGTGCCCTTCCACCTCTCTCGTACATACGGATGCCAAGTCCGCTCCGCGCGCGCATATTTGCGCGTGCGAGGCCGGTGGATGGCAAGTTGCCAAGAATGCCAACCTCATTTGCCAAGCTGTTGGAACCCAAATTTTCTCATTTTGCCAAAATTGAAAGGATGCCAATCTCATTTGGCAAACTCTTGGAGATGTGCTCCCTCCGTTCTAAAAAAGACCGTTGTTTTAGAAATGAATATGGACCAGATTCATTCCTAAAATAATGGTCTTTTTGGACGGAAGAAGTATATAATACGTTGGATGACACTATAAATAAAGCATAGAATCCTTGCCCACAGCGCAAAGCTCACTTAACAAATCGGCGTGAGCTTGCAACTTAGTTCATCCCTCCGGTCTAGTAAAAAAGTGAGGTGGAATAATATTTCCCTGTTCGTTTGAACTTATCAGCCGTACCGTTTCAGCGAAATAATAGTGTTTTTCTCTCACAACAAATCAGTATCAGCATCAGCCGTTTCTCCAGCCAGCCGAACCCACCCTATAATATCTGCTCCTGTTAAGGTCAACGCTACTTCTACCCAAGTACCAGTATTTTTTGTTCAGTACTGTATAGGAAGGACCTCTTTACTCGTGAGATCTCTGCATCCATCTCCGAATAAACCAGTGGC
Source organism: Saccharum hybrid cultivar R570 (assembly GCA_038087645.1). NCBI lineage: Eukaryota > Viridiplantae > Streptophyta > Magnoliopsida > Poales > Poaceae > Saccharum > Saccharum hybrid cultivar. The sequence goes on along the minus strand of JAQSUU010000005.1, from coordinate 6,633,411 downwards.
CTTGTTTAGTTCCCCCAATTCTCTCCTAAATTTCACTATAAAAAAGAAGATTTTCCGTCATATCAAAATATCGGCAAATGCATGGAGTACTAAATGTTGATGAAATCAAAAACTAATTGCACAATTTTGTTGTACTTTGCGAGACGAACATTTTAAACCTAGTTAGTCAAAATTTGGATAATTTTTACTAAATACAAACGAAATGCTACAGGAATTCTGATACAATGTTTTTCTCCCCTATTCTATGACTAAACGAGGCCAGTAATTAACAGTGTGCAAAGAGCCTTCGAATTCGTTGGGTTGGGTGTCTCGGCTGCAGTGCCCGGATGTTGACCTCTGGATCAGAGCCAAGCGGTAGCTTCCTTGTCCACTTCTCCAGCTGACCAGCTCTCCTCGGCGTGGCCGCCGGAGTAAAAAATACCGATCCTCGCGGCCCACTTAGCCGCCACTCACTCGCCTCACCACCAAACCACGGCGACCCCACCCCCACGCAGCCAGCATTCCCCTTTCCTCCCACGACGGGTGGCCCCGCCCTCTGATCGGATCGCCGACGTGCGGCCTACCGCCCACCACGGCGGCGTTCGGGTGGCCCCGCCCTCTGATCGGATCGCCGACGTGCGGCCTACCGCCCACCACGGCGGCGTTCGGGTTGCCCTGGCCCCGTCCGCGCCTGTCGCTCGTTCGCGCCGCTGGATCTAAACTCTTTCGCTGGCCTCTTCAAAAAAAAAAATCTTCGTTCGCGGGCAGCTCGTGCACCCCGTTTTACTCTTTCGCCGCTGACTCCGTCCTGTTCTTTAAAGCGTCTTCAACTCTTTCGCGTGTGTTAACCGCACGCGACGCGACAGTATCCAAAGTCCAAACGAGTTTTTTTTGCCTTGCCTTTTTCGAACATCATTGTAAACCCACGCTCTAAATCATTATTAAAGAGAAGTCATTTAAAAAAAAGTTGTTCTTTATATCTTTTTTTCTCTAGTATTTTTTATCTTGTACGTGCTCTAAAGAACAAGTCTCGCTCGGTGTCTTTGGCCAGCGAGAAATTTGAAATAGATGAAAATATTTAGAGATTCGATAAATTAAAAAAACTATTGAAGAATATTTTTTTCACCAACACTCCTATTCCTATTAATTATGAAAGATATAAAAAGACTCTTGGAGTTGCTCTTAATCATTTCCAAGAGCCTTTTTCTAAACTCACTTTCTAAATCATCAATTAGAGAGCCATTTGAATAAAAGTCACTCTCACCCTCCAGTAGCTTTTCTATATCCTGTGCACACTCTAGAGAGTTAATCCCGCTCTCCATCGTCTTTGGCAAACAAGAAATCTAGAACACAGGATAGCAATGTTTGGAGATCACTTATGAAATTGGATAAGACTACTTTATATCAAAATAATAAACCTCAACAAGACTACAACTTTGAGTTGACAAGCTTTTTTATTTAAATTTATTAAAAGAACAAAAAAAACCTTTTTATATTGTCATATTTTGAATATCAAAGTTTAGAGTTTTTTATCGCATTGACAAGTATTGTATGGACTATGTCTTCCAATATACTCTAAATTATTCTAAATAAAAGACTTGTCAACAATTTTGATATAAAATTCGTCTTCATTTGATTTCATATGCAGATGTTACTATTTTTAGACAACTATTAAGGGGTGGTTAGAATGGCCACTGACATAATGGTTACTTTTAACTTCTATTTCTCCTCCACTTCTGGAAACTATTATTTTAATAGCTAGAGTGTTTAACAGCTAATTGCCATAATTTAAAAATTATTCTTTAGCAAAGACAACATATTAAGTAGTGTTTATGAGCAAGTGCTAAGATTGAAGGATGTCCTATAATAAATTTATCCTATTAAAACATAAATTGTCTCATATGTTGAAAAAAGAATCAGCGCCATCTCGACGTTCTAAAATTAAAAAACTATAGTTAGAAACACTTTCAGCTTACTGTTAATGGTAACCTAGGAAAATACGTAAAGATGACGACAACACAATAGATGAACGGCGTGGCTAGCGTCCGGACATACGAACGCCCGCACCTGCCTTCTTATGGGCATGTTGCTGTTGTACACTACTCTATTTTATTATTGGTGTGTGGGTGTTTTATTATTACCAACCTGACCGTGAACTGATGCGCATGCTCCTGCTACCTGCCCCAACTGCTACATGCGCCCCAATGCGCTCGCTGTTGCTGCGCGCCTACACATGCTGCCTTGGCCGTTGCGCATACTGCGGCTACCTGCCCCTCCGCATGCGCCTGCTACTACGCGCCTACACATACCATGCTACTGTGCATGCACGCCATGCTGTTGGACATGCACGCAAGAACCGCCTCTACCTGCTCTTGCTTCCCGTGCCTACTAATGAAAACACTTAACATAAAGCATTTGCTGCAACATATGTCTGAAACAGATGAAATATTTGGAAACATATGCTTGCAGCATGTTTGTATGACCACTGCAACATATGCAACATCCACATAAAACACTTGCAACATACTTTTAGAAACAACTGAAACGTTTAAAATATACACATGCAACATACGTGTATAGCAATTGCAACAATACAATTTCTAGATAAACATTTACAACTTGCAACATGAAAACATTTCCTGCAACATAAGACTGAAATATTTGGAACATACTCTTGCAACGTATGTGTGGAACATATACAACATCTAGATCAAAACGCTTGGAAACATACGTCTGAAACAGATGAAACATTTTTTAACAGACGCTTGCGACATTTATCTAAAACACTTACAACATATGCAACTTGTTCAACATCCCGATCTACTTTTGCAACATTCATATAAAGCACTTTGCAACATACCGCTGAAACATCTGAAACACTTGCGCTTTCAGCATAGCGCAACATCTCCATGCTGTTTGGGAGAATGGAGGCTCATCGGCATGTGGAGTTCACTGGAGACAGCGGCCCGGCGGTGGCTACACGACGCGACAAGGAGGCAGCGCCTGCACGACTGGGAGAGAGAGCCAGATCCACCGGGGAGCCACTCGTGCTAGCCCTGTCGCGTTGGCCCACCCGTGACCAGGGCTGTCGCCAGCGTTGCATCGCCATGTCGAGGGTGGCTCGGTCCTCCTTGTCGTGGCCTGCTCACGCCGAGGCTGCTGCGCCGCCGTACCGAGACGCGCACCCGCACCCAAAGAGAGAGGGTGGGAGGGAGTAGCGCCGGAGGCATGAGAGAGGAGCGGTGGCTGATAAGACACGCATGCTGGCGTAGGCGTGTCAGGGTCGGGGTAAAGGTGTGGGCAGGTTGGGTCCAGGTATAGGCACGAGTTAAGGTCTGTCTGTCTGCTCGGACGTCCTCATCTTATCATTATCGATAGAAGAAAGGAAGTTAAAAGAACCTATTTGGACCTGCTAATCATGGCCCTAGAAATCAAGAAGCATATCGAGTCAAGCAATATATATCTAGATATGTCTTCTGAATCTGAAATTTAAATTGTCCATAAAAGTACCTACAAACATAATAAATAAAGTATCTCAAAAACTCCAGTTTCAATGGGAAGTTTTATGACACTGTTACTAAGACTATCACGTCAACTTTTGTTTTCGTAACTATGACAACGAGTTTTATCTGGATGAAGCTCTCCCTTCCTAAGTAACCTGCCAACCCAGCAATTTTACCATGTATCACAAATTTACAATATTAAATGAGAATTAAACTACTTTGAAACCCTCGTTGTGATCGACTAGCCTCATGAAACAATCGTAGAGGTTTATTTGGAGAGCTATCCAAATTCAATATGTTTTGCATCCACCGTTACATATAACTGATTTGGGAACTGGTTACAACTTACAAGGTCAACTATGGAACTCCAAATTAGCTGTGTAGGAAAAATAATTATAAAAATACATTTTTAAGAACAAATTATATTCAGGTTACATTCTTAATCCGATTTTGAGCGTTGCTACAGAAGAAAGGCACCGGGAAACGAGAAGTGGGCACCGTGGTATCCTAGGCATAACGGATCTAGAGATTTTTATGCTGTAAGTCTTGGCCGATTGATTCTAATTCTATGAATGTTTCGCAATGTGATTTGGCTAATTCTATGAACTAGAAGAAAGCCTCGCGTGTTGTTGCGGGAATCGCCGGTAAAATTATACAACTTATATTTACTAATATGAATGAATAAATATCATAATACATGTTAGTATATGATTTTTAGCATTTTGATATGGACAATTAAATATATGTTAGCAAATAATGTGGTTTGATAATGTGAATATCTTGAACGAAGAAATAATGACACGTGTTAGTTGGATGTGTTAGTGGATGCAAATGTAGACACTTTGCATGACGAGATGAATTGCTAATGGGGTTTGAAAATATAAGATATATAGATTAATGTTTCGTAATGTGGTGGCTAATCTATATCTCTTATAAAGCTAAATCCCGCTCCAAGTTTTGCCTCAACGTGTAAGACATCCACATCATTTTCCACTGCCAATCCACATCACCTCTCACTAATAGCCGTGTCATCCCACTAATTTTCAATTTCTTAATGCAAGCTGTTCACATCTCCACTAAGCACACTTTAATTTCAACGTATAAGAAATATAGAGGTATTCATATATTAATATTTGTTTTGTCATTCCATCGTCGTATAATTGGATCTAATTCTTTTAGTTTTTATAGAATTCTTTCCTTGCCTTCTCTAATTTTGGTAAAATGGATGTAAGTATATATATGTTTAATTCATACATACAAGAATTATTTATTTGTAAGAAAGTTCCGCAGCAACGTGCGGAGTATCCTTCTGGTTCTATTAATTAATGTTTCCTAATGTGATGGCGATTTTTGTTTGTCTAATAGCTATATAATTTGTAATAATGTTGGCACAGCTACTGCATGAATGCCATTTGTCTGAACACTATATTAACAGTGACCGGAAAAAAAGGGATGAATTATTTACAGCCTATTCGTTTCGCTGGTTTATTGTGGCTGAAAATACTGTTCGCTGGTTTATTGTGAGAGAAAAACATTGCTGGATAGCTGCTGATTCCGCTAAATAACTCAAACGAACGGGTATAAAAGGATTCTTTTTTTTCAGAAGGGAAAAAAACAATCTGTCAAACCTTTGGCATCACAATCTCATCGCGCTTTTCCTTGCCAACAAAAGTTCAGTTACCCCAATCCCGTGGCCCTGTGACCGTTCTCTCTATAAATAAACAAACAGCCTTCGGAGAAGCACCCGTGCACCACTGGAGATCGTTCCGTCGTCTCCTATCCTCTCCGCGTCTTGGTCGTCTCTTCTTCCTCCCTCCCTCCCCCGACAGAGCAGAGGTAAGCCCGCCGAATCCCCTGCCGAGATCTCCTTCTGTTGTGTACTTTCCTTGCTCCGTCACGCCAGCTCGTCCCGGTGGCTGGCTGGCTGGCTTTGGTTCTGAGTTTCCGGCCTCCGGGTACCCCGGTACAGGGCGGCGTGCAATGGCGCCGCTCCCCTTGCATGCACGGTGCGGATGTGTTTTTTTGGCTGAACTGAGTCCACGCATGAAGGTTTTAGCCTCGGCTGTGTCGGAAAAGGCGGGGATCTTTTAGGATTTTTCCGTAGTAGCTTCGTTAACCACGCAACCGTCCCGACTCCCGTGGGAGAAGAAGAGGAATGAATACTTGGCAACAACCTGGGATGCCTTGGTTCATCTTGATCTTCTCCTATTTTGCCCTGTGAATCCTAGGATTGTGCTTGCCTGTTTTGCTGTGTGAAATACGTGGTGCGGCCTCGTTGCTTCGATTGGGGGACGGCGGTTGACTTTTCCGCCGCCATGGGTTGCCAAGATCCGATTCTCATGTGGTTTTGGTGCGGCTGGTTAGCTGTCTGTCTGTCTGTCTGCACAGATACATGATTCAGGCACTGTTGGTGTTCAGTTCTTAAACGGCTTCCCCTTGAAAACGTTGAAATTCAGGGGCTTTCTACGGCTTGGTTTCTACACTTTAACCGGCCAAACACTCAATTGTGGAAACTGGCAAGTGCGACTCTCATATGTCATATATGCAACATTAGAGGTACAAGACTTAGAAATCCGTTCCTTTACGTAAAAGGTGTATGTACACTGCTCATAAGTCATAATGAACCATGTTCTCTGTTTCTTTCTCTACTTCTTATCATGATGAAATGTTTGGAATTGCTACTCTGCTACTGGCAAGGGTGAAAGTAAAAGGCTTAGAATTTCATCGTTTAGATTTTGATTTGCACGTACTCATAGCCTTGTATAATGCCTGGGATTATTAATGAGCTTTGTGCTATGTTTAAGTCAACCAGATCTACAACGGTACTCTGAGTTACTAAGAAGCTTATATGAATACTACAGTATGCGCGTTCAGATTCCGTGATGCCATATCAGACAATATTTATTTGCCACCAGTATACATGACTTGCTGTAAAGATTCCCTAGCCCATGATTGGCTGATAATTTGGTATCATCTTGTTTTGTTTTTATTAAACATGTGCCACACATTGACTATACGTTGATGATTCATTAGCTGGACTTTAGCAACTGATGTGTACGATACAGCAGACTGTAGCATATACCGTTTCTCTTCCCACCAACTATTCTCTTCAATCATTTTTTTTTTGAAAAAAAACTATTCCCTTTAATCATTTAACTTCTTTTAGCCATGACGTCTCAATTATACGTTTCTGCCCATCCATATTACATAGATAAATCTATTAATCTTATGCAGTCAACTATTCTATATACTGATTGTGTTACTTCAAATGTCGATAAATGACAGAATGGGGAGCAGCGAGAAGATCGCCACCGCTTATGGCGAGTACACCTATGCTGAGCTGGAGAGGGAGCCCTACTGGCCAAGTGAGAAGCTGAGGATTTCGATTACTGGAGCTGGTGGTTTCATTGGATCCCACATTGCTCGCCGTCTGAAGAGCGAGGGCCATTACATCATTGCCTCTGACTGGAAGAAGAATGAGCACATGACCGAGGACATGTTCTGCCATGAGTTCCACCTTGTTGACCTCAGGGTCATGGACAACTGTCTGAAGGTCACCCAAGGTGTCGACCATGTCTTTAATCTTGCTGCTGATATGGGTGGCATGGGGTTCATCCAGTCAAATCACTCTGTGATCATGTACAACAACACCATGATCAGTTTCAACATGCTGGAGGCTGCACGTATCAATGGTGTGAAGAGGTATGACACTTCATTTTCTTACTGGCTGGTGAATGCTGTGGTCTCCTCCATAATTAAATCTTAACTTCCACATGTAATCTAGTTGATGCTGTTTGGTTGGAGTTTTCAAAGAACCTGGCTGCTACATATAAACAACGTTCACTATGCATGTTAGTCTTTGTGAAGCTCAGGGTACTGTTTGGGCTGCTGCATTTTCCATTACTATTCAATCCAGATCTGTATGTAGTCAAGTTGATACTGACATTAACCTAACTGAACCTTAAGGAAAACAAGCAGGTCACTCTGGTGATTTTAAAACTGTTTCTGTTTCCTGTAACCATCTTAGTGCGGTGTCTCAACTCTGCATGATCTATCCTTATTCACATATATTTTATATCGTTTTGGTCTGGCAGGTTCTTCTATGCTTCGAGTGCATGCATTTACCCTGAATTCAAGCAGCTCGACACAAATGTGAGCTTGAAGGAATCTGATGCCTGGCCTGCTGAGGTGTGTTTATTGAAATACAATGATGTTTCTGTTTGTTAGACATATTCATGTACTCAAATTTAAATTCCCTTGGACATGGATCTGTTACCTTTCAGCCTCAAGACGCCTATGGCTTGGAGAAACTTGCAACTGAGGAGCTGTGCAAGCACTACACCAAGGACTTTGGCATTGAGTGCCGCGTTGGCCGCTTCCACAACATCTACGGTCCTTTTGGTACATGGAAAGGTAAACCTACCAGTTCTTTAGTGACTGAAGCAATACATACATTAACCTGACTTGTGGTTGTGAGGTGATAATCTAACCTGATCAAAATGTTATCTTTCTATTCTAACAGGTGGTCGTGAGAAAGCACCGGCTGCCTTCTGCAGAAAGGCTCAGACATCCACTGAGAGGTTTGAGATGTGGGGTGATGGTCTCCAGACCCGCTCCTTCACTTTCATCGACGAGTGCGTCGAGGGTGTTCTGAGGTATGTATGTGTGCTTTGGATGTCATCCAAACACCAAACCAAACAGTTACCTGTGTAGCAATGGGGAATTAACATGGTATGGTACCACGTTGTGTCCAGATTGACCAAGTCAGACTTCCGCGAGCCAGTGAACATCGGAAGCGATGAGATGGTGAGCATGAACGAGATGGCTGAGATCGTGCTGAGCTTTGAGGATAGGAAGCTGCCCATCCACCACATCCCTGGTCCGGAGGGGGTCCGTGGGCGCAACTCTGACAACACCCTTATCAAGGAGAAGCTTGGCTGGGCCCCAACAATGAAGCTCAAGGTATTGTCACCATCTTGCTAGATATTGTAGATTTGTAGTACATACCTCGGCATATATTGAAATTATTCTGATGAACTGCATCTCCATGTTGGGGGTGTTGGGACAAACAATGTAAATAATAATAATAATAACTAGAACTTGGACTGAACAATTCCTGATCGACTTGTAAATTGGAATGTGTGCAGGATGGGCTGAGGTTCACCTACTTCTGGATCAAAGAGCAGATCGAGAAGGAGAAGACCCTGGGGGTCGACATCGCGGCGTACGGGTCGTCCAAGGTGGTGTCCACCCAGGCGCCCGTGCAGCTGGGCTCCCTCCGTGCCGCCGACGGCAAGGAGGGCCTCTGAGCGATGAGGCTGCTTCGTCCATCATCGCGTACCGTAGTGGGATACGAGTGACATACTGTTTGGAGAGTTTGGACGGTAGAATATACTACAATAGCAGCAAAATGTACTGTTGGGTCCCTTTTTGGGGGTTCTATTCTATTTTTCTATCCATTCACCGCTCCATTAATTTATGCCATGCATCTTGTTCATTTTTGCATGTCTTCTGTACCTTGATTGAACTCCTTCGGCCATGACCGGCAATAAAATTTTCCCTGTTTCTCAGACTGTTCGCCTGGTATTCAACACGGCTGCTGCTACTGTCCTCCTTGCAAAAATAATGCAGCAATAATTGGTGAAAAGGCTCCACAGAAATCAGATTTCTACCCATACGCATAGCAATTAGCAATAGCACTGCAGGTCGATGGGGACGGGACTGCCAAGGAAGACGTCACTGTAGCACTAGCTGGCTGGTTGAGCTATCGTCGTTTTCTGTGACGAGTGGCGTTGACACCGGGACCATGTACGCACGGCTGTGCGTGGTGATGCCAGTAATATTCCGTGGGAAACTGGCAAGGAAAACGCCTTTATCCGACGTGTCCGGGTACGATCCAAACGAAACGAGCGCTCGCGCGGGCACGGGTCGTCGGCGTCAGCACCCCCAGTCCCGTCCCCACCGCCGCACGCCGGCGCGCCACCGGTTGTGGATACACACACGTACTTTCGCCTCGTGTACAGAAAGTAATGTTGACAGCATGTTGTGATTGGGAGTCATGTCGTGGCTCGTGACAGCAAGGATACAATGATGTGAGGATCCTTGCATGGAAACAGCAAATATGCAGGATATCCTTGCAGCAGATACCTCGGCCAATTTTGGTTGCATTGCATTGCCATCAGAACAGTGTTGTTTTCTGTTGTTCTAACATTTTAGCTTTTGCCGGGGTTGTAGCTTTTTGTAACTAGTTTTTTTTCAGCTATTTTTCTATCTATTTATTATATATGCCAAGCAGATCTCTTACAGGTAGCTCTTTTTTCTATAGTACTAAATATTAAAGAGACAATTTCTGCCACTTTTAAATTTTCGTCCAATCTAAACACCAGTCTTGTGTCCGTGTCCAATTTTTTTTTCGTTTGTCCCTTCTCCCACTGATTTCTCTTCTTTGGTTGGGTTCCGTTGGGGTCAGTGCTGGCCCTGTCCCCTGGTGATGTCCCGTGCCGTTTGCGTGTTTTTATTTATCTTTACTTCCTAGTGAAACAACTCTATTTTCCAATAAAGATAAATAATAAATACAATATTACGGGTCTCTGAAACTTTGATCTTTACTTAATAAACAAATATTTCTATTACTAAGGGCACCTGCAATACTAAGAGCTAGTTACTAGCTCTAAGACAAATTTTTCAATAGTGCTAACTTTTAACATATACTTCCTCTGTTCTAAATTATAAGTCGCTTTGATTTTTTTGGTTGATCCAATTTGCTATGCATCTAAATAAATAAATGTCTAGATACATAGCAAAATGGATGAATCAAAAAAATCAAAGCGGCTTGAAATGTGTGCAAGAGTTTAGCTCTTGATTAAGAGCTAACTTTTCTATCTCATCTATTTAAAATATGAAAAAAATGCTTAGAGCTAGCTGAAAAGTCGATTGTTGGAGCTGCCCTAAGTTGTTGGTTTAAATTATGAATAAATTATTATCATGACATGAATTAGTCGATGGCCTAACTAATCAAATTGCAAACTCAAATCTTGCAGTTTCTCGTCCAATCTAATCATCAGAACAAATTTTTCTCCCAGTTGTTTGCACATACCACTGCAAATCTCTAAGTTGTCCACATATATCAGGGCAACTTTTGATAAGGGCTAACATGTGGAATCCGAGACATGCCGACTTTAATAAGATATCAAAATACATATTTTTATGAATTCTTACAAAAAGTCACCGAACTTGACATCTAGACACGCCGACTGTAATAAGATATTAAAATACATATTTTTATGAATCCTTACAAAAAAGTCACCAAACTTGACATCTAACTCTACCAACATATAGATATATAGTATGAAAACTAAAGTTTATGATACATTTGCATGTAAAAAATATGTTGTTCCTTACAATGAAAGAAAAAAGTCTATCTCGTATTTTAATTCAGTATAGCTTTCATAGGACATTGTATTATTATTACTGTTAATATTAACGTACATTATGGATATCATGGTCATCATAAAATAAAGTATAGCTTCTAAATTTTATAGGAAGATGAAAAGATGAATAGATATGTAACATTACCATCCTTATTTTGATTAACGAGCCCGTTCATTTGTGATTGCTGCAGCAACCGCTCACAACATCAAAAGTAGAACCTAACAAATTAAGTTGTTGTGTTGCTGTAGTTGTGCAACAAATGAAGCAAACAGGTTAAACACATTTGATAGTTTTTTCTCTCGTTGTAATGCACGGGCATATTTGCTAGTTAAAAAAAAAGACAAACTTTGCGCCTTTGCATCATCAGGTTTGATGAGAAAGGTAACGATATAGTTTTTTTTTAAACTAAGGTAACGATATAGTAAGTGCGTAGACTGTCATCCCATCGAGGAAACCCAAAAAAAGAAAATAAAACTCTGTGCAGAAGGCCACGCCTAGAAAGATCCATTGGGCTCATGCTGCGGACCTTTCCCCGGCCACGCGGCCGTCCAAGCCCACGCTCATGAACAGCGCCCGGCTACGCTTTCTTCAGGTCAAGCGGGCCACGTTACATGTTCTTCCTTTTCCTTGTTGGACTGGTTTCGTTTGTGAAACTAGAAACAGTGGCGCGGCATGGAGGAGCAGGCCTGATACACCGATGATGGTCTTGGCATATGGCCATATGAGTATTCAGTTCAGTTCGTTGCAGAAGCTAACTATGAAATTGATTATTTAAAAAAATCATTTGTAGACCAAACGTCTATTAGAGCATTGGGTAAGAACCGGTGTTTTATCTTACCTGTAACGTTGCTAAAGGAGCAGAAGCTCAATTTTTTTTATCTCAAAACAGATCACCTGAATAGTAAGATACTTTGGAATACAAGGTACAACGTTGGCCTAAAGCTTTTCCTGAAAATTGTATAAATGGAACTTCACAACAGCTTCATTTGCAACTTTTGAGTATACGAAAGCTATACCGATAACATCTTTTTTGTAAAAAGATATTAGTAGCGAAAGCTATACCAGTAATATCTTTTTTGTAAAAAGATGTTAGTAGGTCTAATAAAATGATGATAATTTTAGCTGCTGCTCCAGCAGTGGGCTGTTAAAATGATTAGAATTCTAGGATAAGAATTTTAGGATTCGAATAACAGTCCATTGCCTTTATTTGCAAGCTTAGGTACTGTGACATTAATTTTTTTATCTGCTAAATATCTCGTAGAGTTATAGAAATAAGCACATCAAAACCTGGGTATCATAAATTTCTCATTGATAAAATAGTTCGTTTTATTTATCGGTAATGATACATGTAGGGCGTCCGGACGCGTCGGACGGACCCAACCCGACCGAGCGCGCCTCGCGACGTCCCGCCCACCCGCTCCCACACGCACCGCTCCCTCCTACTCGCCTTTTCTTCTTTCCCCACTCCGCCTCGCTCTCTCCGCCCACAGTGCACTCGCTCTCTCCGCACCGCGCCTCGCTCTCTCCGCCGCTCCGCCTGCACTCGCCGGCAAGCCACGTCTCCTCCATCTCCGTCCCTCCCTCCCCTCCCCTGCCCCTTCCTTCCTCCTTGCTCCCGCGTCCTCCATGCGACCGAGAGAGGCGGCAGCGGAGGATGCGAGCCGCGCGCTCCCCTCTTCCCCTGCCTCCCTCCCTCGCTCTGGCGACCTCCAGCACCGGAGAAAGCTCGACGGCGGTTGTTTTCCGGCGTCACTCTCTCCCTCCCCTCCTTTTTCTGCGAGCTCCCCATGCCCACACCCGCGCTTACCGGGCTCCCCGCCATGGTGGATGCGGCGGCGGCCGTGGACCACCACCGGATCTGGTGACGGCGATCGTGGATCCGTCGCATCTGGCGGGGGCGGCGGTGGATCCGACCGGATCAGGTATGTCTCCTCTTCCTTCCCTCTCCTCTCTCCTTCCCTCTGGATCTGAGGCCTCCCTACCCCCTCCTCCTCTAGATTTGACTCCTCCCCCTCCTCCTTCCTCCTCCTCCTGCCTCATCGTTGTTGTTGGAATGAGATGTTTTGAATGTTGAAACAAATGATTTTCGGTTGTTGCAGTGGTTCTTTTTTTTGTTGTTGCAAAGGCGGTTTCCTCTGGTTGTAATAGTAGTTCTTGAGTTGTTGCAAGAATTGTAACATCATTTTTTCGTTGTTTGTTTTCATGTTGCAATTCGTATTTTTCATTTGTTTCATTAGAGCTTTTTTTGATGTTGAAATAGCCTTGTTTCATTGTTGCAGTGGGTTGTTTTTAATGTTGCAATAGATGATTTTTTTTTGTTGTTGCAATGGTTTTTATTGGTTTGTTGCAACAAGCGTTTTCCTGATGTCGCAGTAGCAGTTCTTGAGATGTTGGAGTAGTTGTAACATCATTTTTTCGTTGTTTGTTTTTATGTTGCAATGCGCGGAGCCGTGCGGACGAAGCGGTTGATTTTTTTCGGCGGGCTGGTGTAGGGTCCGGCGCTAGCGCCCGGATCCGGACGTCCGGGCGCTAGCAGTTCCGTTTATTTATTGCATCTTACCGTACATACTAAATACTATTGTTCGTTTAAGGGGTTTTTTCCTTTTATTTTCTATTGGAAAATGAAGAAATAAATAATAATTAAAAAGGAAATTAAAAAAAGGAAGTGCCCTGACCGTACTGGGCCACTCAAGGCACATTGGGCCGAGCGACCCAGCCGGCCAGGGACTCACCTACCTGGTCCAGGGTTAAAAAAACCGGCCGGTTTACCGCGGTTTACCGCGGTAACCGCCCTAACCGGGCCGGTCCGGTTCCGGTCCGGTCCGGTTAGGGTTTCCCCAAATTCAAATTTAAAATTTGAAAAAAAAAATGCTGAAAAAATTCCTAAAAATAGTTCATGATTTATAGAAGCCAATGGTGTAAAAATTTTTCAAATTCGAGTTCGTTTAGTATTTATTTATACGTATAGAAGTTTGAAAAAAAAGGAAAAAAATCCCGGTCCCAGCCCGTTAAGACCCCCAAATTCAAATTTAAAATTTGAAAAAAAACAAAAAATGCTGAAAAAATTCCTAAAAATAGTTCATGATTTATAGAAGCCAATGGTGTAAAAATTTTTCAAATTCGAGTTCGTTTAGTATTTATTTATACGTATAGAAGTTTGAAAAAAAAAGAAAAAAAAATTCCAAACTCAAACCGAGCGGTAAACCGGCCAAACCGGCCGGTTACCGCTCCAAACCGGCCGGTTTACCGGCCGCGAACCGAACCGAAGCAGGTTTGAATTTAAATTTGAATTCGGCCGGTTACCGACCGGTTACCGGTCAAACCGACCGGTTTACCGCTACCGGCGGCCGGCGGTTACCGGAAACCGGTCGGTAAAAAAAACCCTGACCTGGTCTGCTTCACGCAGACGCACGGGAGGCGACGGATTCGGTCCTTCTGGACGGAGTCGCACGGAAGGCAGCAAACGGCGGACGCCCCTGGCGGCGGCGGCGGTCAACGCCGGCCTGCCCTAGGCGCACGTCCAGCCGGAGGACGCGGCCGTCCGCGCGATGCCGCAAGGCTCCTCCACGCCTTCAAAGGGATGCGCCTCCTCTTACTTCTCTCCCGATCTGAAACACCTGTTCTTCTACCTCACACCTCTGAAATCCACAACAAAAATCGACGCGTTCTCTTGGGGCTCAGGCCTCTGGTCGTGCGGTGGTGCCGGCTCTTCTTTCTGGCGCCCGGCGCGACAACTTGGATCCCTGGTGTGCAGTTCGTCGGTGCCTGTGGGTGGTGCTGGTGTGCATTCGCGTACCTACGCGTGGCGGCGCGGTGGCCCTGGCCCTCGGCCACCCGCGCGGCTGCTCCTTGGTGCGGGATGCGGCGGCCAGCTCCACGGCCCGTGCGCGGCCAGCCCTGGGCGCATGCGACTCCGCCGGCGTGGGCTCGGTGGGACCTCGGCGCATGGGGATTCCACCCGCGCGGCGGCGCGCGGGCCTCCAGGCGGTAGCTCGATGGTCGTGGGCGCAGCCACGGGTGAACCCTCGGCGCGGCGTCGGATGGACGGCTGGATGAGGCGCTACCTGAGATCTAACGGCGGAGAAAAAGGAGGCGACGTGGTCCAATCCCTGCTCAGGAATTGTCCGCAGGTTTCGTCTTACAGAGATAGAGATAGAGACTAGAAAAGGCAGGCGGGGTTGCCGCGTGGGCCAGTGTGAGACCATTTTATTGTAATAGATTTTGTTCATTGATAATTTATTTGAGTACAACTTAGGTACAAATATTGATGTGCTTGCTGTATTTCCTTAAAAGGCCAATGTTAGAGGAAGTGGTCGTTCTAATGCAGTAGTTTGTATTATTATTATTATTATTATTATTATTATTATTATTATTATTATTATTATTATTATTATTATTATTATTATTATTATTATTATTATTATTATAGATCGTAAATAGGGTAAAATCACACGTGGGGTAATATTTATGTGTAGGCGAGCATATCTATATTTGTATATTTTTTTAGGATCGTAAAGCGGGTGAGCAGAGCAAGGATTATTTCAATTTATAAACTGAGCTACGCGCACGTGGTTAGGTTCGGTGTCGGTGAACTTGTTGATTACTCAATCGTTTTATTTTATGCGTGAGATGGGTAAGTTACCATTAAATTTTCATAGTAATTTGAATAAAGAAACTAACTTTATTAATTATTTACATAAAACTCTAGAGAAATGTACTTGTTGATTACTCAATTGTTTTATTTTATGTGTGAGATGGGTAAGTTACCATAAAAATTTCATAGTAATTTGAATAAAAAACTAACTTTATTAATTATTTACATAAAACTCTTGAGAAATGTAGATCCACATTTATAGCAATAAAATTACACAAAAACATGTGATGTTATGTGTTTACAGTGCAGTGCTAGTTGTGTACCGTTCAATAAATTTGTTTTGGTATTTTTCTAATTTTTATTTGATTTATTATGATTTTTACAAAATTTCAGCCGATATAGATAAATAATCAATTCATAGCAAAAATAGAAGACGGCGTCGGGCCGAATTTGGCTCACCGACGAGACCGAGGCCTGGCGAAAAGCAGGCCCGAGCTAAGGCAGGTCGGCCCATACAACAGGCCCACGCGTGGGATGAGGCTTGGATCGCGGGTTCAATTCATTAAAGTCCGAGGGTTTTTTTGTAAAAAAAAACTAAGAGAGGAGGTCAGGCTGCGGGTTGATTTCGCTAAAGTTTGAGGGTTTTTTTTGCAAATGACCAGGGCTCGCACGATCCAGGCCGTCCGCGGGCCCGATTGGACGGCTGGGAAAAACGGGCGATGTGGCCACGCTCTTTTGCCAGAGAGCCTGCCACAGATTCGTTATTAGAAGATTTCCCGCACTTGCGCAGGCCTTGCACAGTTGCACCACTATTTTGCACAGTCGTTCTTAGTTTTATAAACCATTTCATCGCAAGTCTGCTTATACAGCTGCACACTTGCGTTTTTCGTAATGTGCTTAACAAAACGACTTCTGTATTGTTGGCTATTCTTTAACGAGAGTTTTTTTTAACTACACTTCGATTACTGATTTCATTTATTATTGTCTCCACTAAAAATTGATACTACGACCAAATTAATACTCATTTCCTCGCAATAAAAAAATAATATTCATTTTGTTGCCACATCGAAGCTGCTACTACTAAATACTCCCTCTGTCCCTGAAAGCTTCAATTCCTAGAATCCGTGCCGGTCAAATTTTTTTAAGTTTGACTAACTTTATAGAAAAGATAAACAATATTTATGACATAAAATAAGCATTTTATGAAAATATATTCTATGATAAATCAAATGATACTAGTTTGGTACCATAAATCTTAGTATTTTTTCATAGAAATTCGGTCAAAGTTTAAAAAGTTTGACTTAAGACAACTCTAGAAATTGAAGCTTTCAGGGACGGAGGGAGTACTCAGTAAGGGGGTGTTTAGTTCTCACTAAAAAACTTTACACCCCATCCCATTGAATGCTTGGAGACATACATGGAGCATTAAATGTAGATAAAAAATAACTAATTGTACAGTTTACATGTATTTTACGAGACGAATCTTTTAAGCTTAATTAGTTCATGATTGGACACTAATTGCTATAGTTAACATGTGCTATAGTACCCTTAAAAACTTTACAGCCTCTGAACTAAACACGCCCTAAGCGGTAAGTTAGAGCAAAACGAAAGGGTGCATTCACGATGAAATTTTAGTCATTGATGATTCTCTATTTTGCCGTGAGTGCAAGTGCACCTCGTGAACTGTACCCACCTTCGCCTCTAGTGATACTCTTACTAATTAGATGCTCATTGGAGTCGTTACTTCATCTAAAATTCTATCTAACTAAACTATTCATATTGTACCTCGGCCTTCTGGATAATGGATCCATAAGATTATTGATAATGCTTCGCCACGCCTCACTTCGCCTCACCGCTTTCGCCCGTGTTGCGCACTCCCGCCTGGGACGCGCGCCTCCCCGGCCTCTTTCCCAACCCCCAACGCCACTGGGATACCTCGCAGCAGCCACCCCTGCTGATGGCCGCTGGGCGCACGTGCCAGGACGCCTCAGGGTCGTCCCTGGCCGAACCAAGAGCACCCATGAGCATGGCCGGATGCTAGTGGTGCTCACGCATCGCCGCTCGCCGCCGGCTCCCACCCCAATGGCCAGAATCGACCTGCCCAAGCCTCCCCTCCCCTATGTTACAATGTATGTTTCAAGTGTTTTAAATGTTTTAGAGATATATTGCAATTGTTTTATATGGATGTAGCAAAATTACAAAGGGGATGTTGCATATGTTGCAAGTGTTTCAAGAGTTTGTTCAAAATGTTTTATCTGTTCCAGACGTATGTTGCAAGCATTTTGATATGGATGTTCATATGTTTCACACATATGTTGCAATAGTATATTCCAAATGTTTTATTTGTTTCAGTCTTATATTGCAGCAAGTGTTTTAATGTTGCAAGCTACAAGTGTTTTATCTGATGTTGTATATGTTTCACACATATTTTGCAATTCATACGTATGTCGCATTCAAGTGTTTCATGTTGCATGTGTTTCATGTTATTCGGAGAGTTAGGGGGCACGGGGAGTGATGGTGACATGGCATGGGCACCGGGGAATGGGGCGCGGCGGTGTGGGGGGGTGGCGGCAGACGTGTCACATGGCGCGCTAGGGGCCGGCGATCAGGGCGCGACGAGGCAGGGTGCACGTGCGGGTCGAATCGAGGTGGACAGAGCAGACTGCATGTGCGAGTCGAGTCGTCTGAAGCGCGAGCACAGTGGCGAGGCTGGGGTGCACGTGCAAGGCGAGGCGAATTAGCGAACGGGGTAGGCTGTGCGGGCGTCCCTGATATGCATGTCCATTTGGACGTCCGGGCACTAGTCATGCCATAAGATTATAATATAGAGTAATAATGTGCATGGAACTTGACAGCTTGTGTCACAGAACCTCCTAATTACGATGGCCCACAAGTACACGTCATTGCCATAATGACCTCTGAGAGTCGTACTTATGTTTACCATAACTTAAAAGGCCTGCTTTCCTCCGAACAGGATCCAATCACATGAGTATTGCAATATTACAACAGTTTATTCAAAATATTCAACAGAGTAAAGTAGCGGAAGTCTTACAATAACTTAGGGTTACAAACCAATTTTTCAAATCTCAAATCTTATGTAACATTATTACAAACCAGTAGTAGAGAAGTATCGGTAGTAACTTTAATACATCACACAAGCGAGATGCCTTGCCCAAAGGCCACACAGTCTACTCGTCGTCGCTTTCTTCAACCACGACGGTCATGCAACAAGGATCGAAGCAGACTTGTTCATGAACCGCACCTGCAACAAGGGGTTCAACAAACCCTGAGTGCGAAAGTACTCAACAAGACTTACCCTACTAAGACAAAGACTCCAAGGTCATGCTAGCTTTAGGGAATCAAGGTACGGGTAATTCAGAATCAAGATTTTCTTTTACAGAAAAGCTTACTAAGGTAAGTCCTTATCTTCGACATTTTACTTTTACCATTGATGGTTCATTAACCAACTCTAGGTGATCCTAATCTAGATCAAAGTAATTATCATCAAATCCTTTCTCATTCTTACTTTCATTCCAGTTCTTAACTACGATGTAAGTCAGGTGATCAAGTCTCCATAACCGAGGAGCAACGACGATTTGAACCGATTATACCTAGCTGGGGATCTCTAACATCACGATATATATAGAACCGAATCTTGCATATATCAACCCTCATTTAGATCTCCCAAAACCAGAACGTGTCCATCGCCACCCGAGAGTACAGTACTCCTCGAACCCGGCCCGATTCTAGCCCCGAGGATACACGCGACTTCCGCCATCTCTCCACTCCCAGTGCGAGGTTAGACGTTCTCGTAATGGAATCACCAACATTTTGGGCTTACCCAAGGCATGAGGCTAGTTGCAAAGTCTCGAACACAACAGGCTTACAACGAATGGACCTTAACTGATAAGGCGGAAACACTACATTGAGACTTCTTTCCCAATGCATGTTAGCAGTGGCCAAACCACCCGCCCGATCTTTCAAGTTTATTCTTATATTTCAATATTCATTAAGTATGCCGTCATGGCTACGCAAACATTTCATTTAAAAGCTTAACTTCTAAGCATAGCGAAGCATACCACGCATTTTCCGTAAAACAGGTATCAAGGTTGATATCGCAATAATCAAGGATGATAATGCAGCAATTAGGTTATCACTCAACTCCTAATTAATTAATGCAATAAACCATAAT
The DNA here is from genome assembly GCA_038087645.1 of Saccharum hybrid cultivar R570. Classification (NCBI taxonomy): domain Eukaryota; kingdom Viridiplantae; phylum Streptophyta; class Magnoliopsida; order Poales; family Poaceae; genus Saccharum; species Saccharum hybrid cultivar. Next base: position 6,613,712 of record JAQSUU010000005.1, on the reverse strand, counting down.
ATAAATAATAAAATATTTGTAAAACTCAAGGTAGGGTTTAAATGCACCGGGGCTTGCCTTGCTCTAACACGACGACCGACTCAGACTCGAGGACTCCAACGTCTGGTCCGGAAACCACCGACGATCGCTCTTCTCCGGAAACTTGCTCGACGACTTCGGCTTCTTCGAAAGCGGAAACTACACGAGTACATAACATGCTTTAACATGATGCTCGATGATAAACATGATGCATGATGATAACATGCTATGAGTTACGACTTGAGTACAACTTCCCTTCACGGTACAGTCGCAAACTGAAAACCTACTAACTAGTAGCGACGATTTCCAGCGATACCAGCTTTTATCACTAAGTAAGTTATTAACGAGCTCAAACATGGAATTAAGGTGCCAAAGATCACCAAAGGGTAGTGACCTAAGGACATCACTCAATCAAAAAGGCACACAACACTTAAAGTTCTCAAATTAACATTTATTTACTATTTAAATAATTAGGGCATAATTAGAAGTTGATCAAACTTTATCTAAACAAGCTCAAACTTTTTCTATGGGTTAAGAATGATTTATAACAGTGCCATAATAAATTTCATAATTTTTGGATTAATAAATTAATTATTAAAATTCCTGGAAGTTGCATTTAATCTTTATTGGAACTAATTAATTCTACTGCACAAAGTATTCAAATTCATGATTTAATATTTTTCCTAGATAGTTTATACATTGAGAAGCTTACACAAAAATTTTCATGAATTTTGGAACTCTACACAAATTTTAGTGAAATAAACAAATAATAGCACTATTTATTAATTTGAAAAAGAAAAACAAAAACGAAAACCGAACCAGGCTGACTTCTTCCTCCCCCTCCGGTCCGGCCCAGCCAAACGGCCCGCGTGCCCGCGCGCTCGCCCGCGCTCGCGCTGGCCCAGCAGCGCGGCCCAGCAGGCGGCCCGCTCCGCGCCCGCGCCCGCGCGCGCGGCTGCCTCTCCCTCTCTCTCACTGACAGCGTAGCCCCACCTGTCATCTTCCTCCTCCCGCCCTCTCGCTCGCTCCCGCGTGCTTGCTCGCTCTCCCGCGGTGGCCGGCCGGCGGTCAAGACCTCGATCGACAAGTAAACCCTACCAACACCATCTACGTCTCCCCGCGATTCCGTTTTGCTAAGTCGCACCGTAGTTCGAGTCCTAGTGACCCGCGAGCGACGGCGATGGCGGCACGGTGGACACGGGAGCAGCACGTCAGCGCACACAAAGCGGTAGAGACTAAATTGAAGGGTCGGGGAGCATCAGCGGCTCATCGCGGTTGCAGTGGAGTTCTCGGTGGCGACGAGGAGCGACTGGAGTGGCCTGGCCACGTGGGGGCGGTGATGGCGGTCGGTCGCCGGAGTTGAGCACGGGAACAGGCGGTGCGGAGGTTTGGGTGCAAAACGGTGAACTCCGGTGGTCCACGAGGTGCGCGAGGCCGAGGCGGAGCTAATGGTGTAGTTGGCGTGGCCGGAGATGGCTTGGTGGTGGCAGCGGCGAGCGGCGGAGCTGCGGTGGCGGCGGTGGCGAAAACGAACGTCACTGTGAACGTTCGGTATTTATAGCAGGCGGTCGCGCTATAGAGCTGAACTGCTCGTGTCATCGCACTGGCGTTCCCGTCCGCGCGCTAAGGCCGTGGAAGGCCCCGGCGGCGATCGGCCGTCGCCCATACCGGCCGGTGGCCGACGTTCATTGGCCCGACACTGTAGATTCCCCCCAACTCTGAATTTCAAACTGATTTTTCAAATTACTTCCAAATTCTTGTAACAACTTGAAAAACTTCCAATCTATGAAATCTTCATAATTTCAAGATCTACAAGTTTTGTATTGAACACTTTTTCAAATTCTAATTGGGTTTTGAAATTTGAGTTTAAATTCAAAAGGGGACACATTTTGGGGATTTGGTAATTTAGAAATTACTTTTGATTTTATATTGAAACTTGAGAATCTCCAAACACCAAAGTTGTATATCTTGACAAGACCCACAACTTTGCTGTTCCAAACATTTTCAAATTCTGCCTCCATTTTGAAATCTTAGTTTGGGGACAAAAATAAATTAAATCTGAAATTTGTTTATTTTCAAAATTGCTCCACATTTTACACTTAAACTTTGAAAACTCAAAACACCAAAGTTGTAGCCCTTGAAAAGTTCTACAAACTTGGTTTTGAACTTTTTCCCAAATTTTGCTTAGATTTTTAATTATTTCAAAAGGGGTAAAACAAGGTTTTGAAATTTAGGGTTTTCGGAGGAATTTTCAATTGGAATTTGTTGCTACTTTGATTTGTGATTACTTAGTGATCAAAACCTCACCGAAGGGCATCATTTGGACCAACATGACATGGTTGACCAAATGCCACTCTTGGTTGACCAATTTAGCTTTTGAAATTCTTTTACATTTCTCCCCAGATTTGAATTTGAATTCGAATCGGAAAACTCGTGACAAGTTTTGGGACTCCAATTCAAACTCAAATTTGGAGCTTCATTTTAGATGTTGTACTTGAGCTCATACCCTACACTTGACACTAGTGTGCAACACAGTCGCACACTGTTGACACTAGCTAACACCACTTGAATACTAGGTTGTCATCCCTAGCATGGTGCTAGAGCATACTAAGGTATTTATAAACATAAGGGCTCTCTAGAAAATAATCTATTCTATCCGCAAGAGCACAGATAAAATACCTCATTGTAGCATTTCACCAGGATAAGTATTCCAGGTATCGTTATTTATAATGTTGCTTAAGAGAACGGCGAAAGCGAAAATAGGGGTAAAATCTATCAAGGCTTAGACTAGAGATAAACTTGCAAGAACATGATTACTACTGAGAAACTCGTCACACAGTCACTTGCTTTGGCAGGGGGTAAGCCATAATAATAAAGATAATGAAATATAAGCTCATGGGTAAATAACACAGCGATTAGAAATAGACTACTCCACATAAATGTAAGGTGACGTCGGACTAGCAAGAGAATGGATTCTAAGTATCTACTATTTACTAAGTCATAATCTACTCTAAGCATCTACAAGATCATATATAGCACAAAAGACTCTTCATTCATGTATAAGGAACATTGCTAAAGTAAATCAGAACATAGCAAGACTTACTCCGTAATACAAATTCTGCATGTCCTATCAACGGAGGGTGGACTATATAAGAATCAACGAAGCTGTCACCATCGCGAACTACCACACGACCCGGCCAATAGGATACATTTGCAGGTAAATAACATCTAAGCACCACGCCTACATGTGATCTACCACTTAACTCCCACGTGAAAAGAGCTAAGCGCTTTGCAAACTCATGCATGAACTCATCATCAATCATAACTATATCACTTATAGAACTAGAGAAAACTAGGAACATAATAAATAAAGACATAATGCAATTAGAATAAAGTCGTAGAGAAAGATATGAAATAATACCAATCTTTATTGACGAAGATCCGAAATCCAGAGCGCTAGGCCCTACTTCTCTAATTCTATCTAATCAATCCTATAAAACTTGAAAGAATTGGGAGTAGCTAAATCTAATTCTCTGCGGGAGAGAGTTCTAAACCCTAAACTTGATGGCTTCCTCTGATAATGATTTCTCCCCCTCCCCTGGGGTGGAGAGGCCCTGCTTATATAGCCCCCTCAAATGATCATGGGCCGTCGGATCAAACCGACATTAATCGCACGGTTTTCCTTGATCCTTTAGGTCGGTGGAGCATAATCCGCGGAGTTGACGCTGATTGGCCACGGGAGTAGGGCGGCCGCCCCAAACCCTAGGGCGGGCACCCTGGGCTGGGCCCCGTTCGGCCTCCCGTTCGTTCACGTGTCTTCTGGAGTCTTCTAGATGATAGAAAATTAGCGCACATGTTAATATCTCTATGTAAACCCGACGTGTGGGCCTTCTCTCCGTATTTTCTGATAACCCCCTGCAGAAATAGACAAACACCAAAACTCATGGAATTCTGTCAAATAAAACCCTAATTCTAGATGTCTAGTGCATATTGATCCTTTTCCATGTTTAGTTGACAATTAAATTTGATACTTAAGGATCGTCAACAAACTCCCCCAAGCTTACCCTTTGCTCGTCCCTGAGCAAACAACTAAAACTCAGATGGATCAGGAGTTGCTTTGATGTTTTCTTTCCTGACAGGCACACATGCTTTCATATAAAATTCTCCCAGATTAGAGTGAAGTGTCTTGGGGATTAGCACCTGTACTTAAGCCTTAGGTAATTGAAAGACAAAATAATTAAGCCAAGCACTATTCCTCCTGTCTATACCTCACCTTTGTTCTGGAGTTTTGCATAAGTTTTCAAAATAAAGCTCAGAGTTCCTAGACATGATTCACTTCAACAGCCCATACATATGTTTAATCGAACTGCGGATCCAAAGGAACTCAACATACAATTAAATCAAGATGTGCATGTGTGGTGGAGTAAATAATAGTGATGGTGATGATAAAACTTATCGCTCACTGTTCCTCATATTGCTATCTCTCCTCCTCTCTTGATCTTTTATTGGGAGAGAACATGGACTATCTCTTTTTTCTTTTTTCTTTTTCAGGTGGGTAGTAAATACCCCTAATTCTACTGTCGGACACTTGTCCATTTTTTCCGCTCAGGTGGGTATCTTTGTACCCCTAATTCTACTGTCGGACACTTGTCCATTTTTACCTCTCGTCTCACTCTTTTTCTTTTCTTTTTCGAGGTTCCGGGCACTTGCCCCTTTTTATTTCCTCGCATATTTTTGCATAGCCCATGTCTCTTTCTACATTTGATCTTTTAGGAGAGAGAGAATAACAATACTTTGGGACAGTGAGTGATAACAATATTTTTAACAGATTTTTAATGATTGATGTAATAGATGTGTGCAAGTGAGTATCTTGATTTAACCACATGAAAAGCTCCTAAGGATCTACACAGCTCAATGAAACTAGAAAGATACAGCAATTATAGCAAGTATGGCTGTGGTAAGAATGTTATGCTAGGAACTCATCATGTGATTTGCAGGTTTTTTTTCAAAATAAATTTCCAGAACTTAGTGTTGTAAGAATAAGATAAACAGCAGCTCAAACTTTATATCATGTCTTATCTTTTACCTGGACTTTAGTTTTAGGCTCATGTTCCCACAGATAGTAAATTTCAGATTTTAGCAAGTCTTGGGAGAACTCTAATATAAAAGCTAGGCACTTGAAGGTAAGTAAACAGAGCAACTGTTCATCATTTCCATCATACATATTTTTGGATTTTCTTCATTTATGTCTAGAGATTGAACTAAACAGGAAAATAAAGCACACTTATCTACACACTCTTTTTGTTTGGTTTTCATTTTTTAGGAATGCAGTAAATTAAGAAAGAAAATATTTATTGGGTTTTCTAAGTTTTTTTAAGATATAAATATCTAAAACAGAAAAAGAAAAACTGAAAAATAAATAGGAAAAACAATTAAAACTCACTCGGTAACTGGGGAGGAACTCCCCCAAGCTGGTTGTTGTCGTGGCTCTCTTCACTCAATGTTGAAGTAGCGCAGCATGGTCGTGACGTTGTTGTTCAAGGTTGTGGTGTCTTCCCTTATTCCTTGCACTCTAGTGGCTTGCTCCTGGTTCCATTTTTGTTGCTCCTCCAGGAGTCTTCCGTGCTCTGTTTGCGTAGTGCGGATGTCGAGGAGAGTGTTGTCGGTGTGGGTGTAGAAGGCGGCAGTCTCTTGGTAGTAGTCCCCCGAGAAGGCGTAGGAGGCGTCGGAGTATCTTCCTGTATCAAACTGGGGCTGGGGCCTAGACCCTGAAGCTCCATATGGGTTAGTGGAGTACCTTCTTGTAAAAGGCGGGTTCTCCCACTGGTGATATTGTCCCTCCGGCCATGTCTCTTGTGGTGGTTCTTCTGGCTGGACGTGTCGCGCCCATGGGTCCCGAAGAACTCTGGGGTTGTAATCATTATAGTGCAGATGTGCTGCCTCTTCTGGCCCGGGATCAGCTCCTTGCCATGTATGTTCCTGATGGGTGGCCATCCTTGCGGATGCCGCGCGCTGTGGAGCTCTCCGGTTCACCGGTGCTGCAGTCTCAATCAAATAATTTCGAACAGAATATATGCCAAGGTCCGGGTTAGGTAACCGAACCTTGGTGTTGTTGTCATACAGCATGTACATTATCCCCGCTTCCCTTTTTAACATCCGTGCGTATCTAAAAGTGTCGTAGCCGTGATAAAATCTAGGTTCCTCAATGAATTCTAACGATGAATTTTCTAACAACTTAAGGCTAACGGCTAAACGAGTTATGAGTGAAGTACACCCGACAGGTCCCTAAAGAGTAGGTGTGCCAAGCCAATGGGCAACTAAAAGAGTAACAGGTGAAACTTGGATTTTATTTATGGCGGCATAAATGAGTTGTAGATCTCCCATACGCACCTTTCTCAAGTCATCACGAAAGAAAAAATTGTACCCGAGCCATTTGTGGAACATCCGGAGTGTAGGATGCTCCATGTCGCTGGTTCGGGGTTGGTAAAAGAGTTCGTCCCTAGAGATTTCTCTCCAAAACTGATGTTTCTCAAAATTGGGCAAGCCGGAGTCAAGGTCCAGAATGCTCCGTGGAGGAAAATCGAGGTGATTGCTCAGCTCTCTCCAGGACAGCATAATGTCCTGCTTGAACATCCGAAAAGAAATTCCCCCCTCACAATATTGTAACGTGCAAAGAAATTCAATAGTAAGGAGACGGGAACCATGCTCAGTGATATTCCAAAAGTCCGTCCATCCTATCATTTGAAAAATTAAGTCAAATTCAGCAGCCATACCTGTCTCTTGGAGTAAGGCGAAATCGATGGTGGGAGTGTGAATGAATGTCTTGTTTTTCAACTGCTGGAGAATCTCCTTCTCCCTGCGATTCCTGAGCCCAAGGTCTCCTGTCTTGAGTAGGACCTTGTTTGGTGCACCCGACGAAGACGATGGAGCTTGCGGAGGTGCCGGATCGACACTCATCTCCGACTGGTGTGAGGAGAGTCGAGACGAACTCCTCGTACCACTCCTGAGAGACTTGGCCGCGCTCTTTACTTTCTTAAACATCCTCCTGGCGAGGGTTTGGGAATTTTAGGTCTCCCAAGCTGGAGCTCCAAATCTTTTTAAACTTCTGAATTGCCTTCCTCTGGAGATGGTGTCTCCAGTGGTTTCTCTTCATGAACCTCCTCTACTGTAGAGTCTCTCTCTGGTCTGGGCTTGAATGTGAAGTGTTCTTCTTGTCCATTTATGCTGAACTTGATTTCTCCCTTACTGACATCAATGTGGGCATTGGCGGTGCTCAGAAATGGCCTTCCAAGGATGATGGACACTTTTGAGTCGGGGTTCATGTCCAGTACCACGAAGTCTACTGGCACAAGGAAATCTCTTATTCTGACTGGGATATTTTCTGCGATGCCCATCGGGTGTCGAACTGATTGATCTGCTAGTTGTAGGCACATTGATGTTGGTTCTAGGGTTGTGTGTTCAAGCTTCTTGTAGACTGATGCTGGCATCACACTGACACTTGCTCCGAGATCACAAAGTGCATTGTTAAAGTGCTGGTCTCCGATTGAGCAATCAATGGTAGGACATCCTGGATCTTTCTTCTTCCTTAGTGGTTGGTTGAGGATGGCCGCACTACATTCTTCTGTTAGCTTGATTACCTCAGTGGTGGGCAGTGGCCTCTTTTTGTTAAGAATATCTCTAATGTACTTCGCATATGTGGGTACCTGTATGGCATCAAGTAGAGGTATGTTGACATATAACTTTTGAATGACCTCTACAAACTTATCAAACTGCTCATCCGACTGTAGTCCTCTGTTTCTTCTGGGAAATGGCAAGTAGTTGGTGTCGTGAAAATCTTTCCTCATTTCTCCAGTTCTTGATGGTTGTAGCAGATCTTCTGCTTCAACTGGTCTCTCTTCTTCTATCATTGCTGGTTGCACTGGAGCTGGTGTTTTTTGCTTCTCTCTTGGGTGTGGGGGATCTCTGGTAGATCTCCCTCCTCTAGTAGTTATGTTCTTTACCTGCTCAAGGTTAGTGGCAACAGGCAAGACAGCAGCTAGCTTAAGCTCTACCCTCTTATTAAGAGTGTTTTGCTCATCAAAGGCAGTTAATAGAAAATCCATTTTATTGTGTATATCTTTTAAAAATGATTCATTTGTATCTAGCCTTTGTTTGACTTCATCATTAGTTTTAGTTTGTTGAGCAATTATCTCCTTTAATGAAGGTTGTTTGAGAATATTACCTGAATTCATACCTTTGCTATTGGGTTGACTTGAGGTGGTTTGATATTTGTATACTGTCTCTATAGCCCTTTGATCTTCTTTGAACTTGGCCCTCTGGTCAATCCAATGGAGCAAATCTTCCATCTTAGTTGATAGTGCTTTTACTTCTTCTGGTATTTCTTCAGTTTGATGACAATGTTGAGTCTTGTCTTGGAACCAGCTTTGGTTTTCTGCTATCTTATCCAAAAGTGTCTCTGCTTTTCCAATTGTAAACTCCAAGAATGATCCTTCAGCAGATGCATCTAGGCACTCACGAGACTTTTGGGTTAATCCATGATAAAAGGTCTGCATAAGTAACCATTTGGCCATTCCATGGTGAGGACAATCTGATATGTATCCTTGAAAACGCTCCCATGCTTCTGGAATGGTTTCTATCTTCTGCTGTTGGAAACTGACAATATTTCCTCTTAAGGCAGCTGTTTTGCCTATAGGGAAAAAATTTGATAGAAAGGCATCTGACAGGTTCGTCCAATTTTTGATGTTTGCTTGATTGGTGTAGAACCACTTCCTCGCCTTCCCTTCTAGTGAAAATGGAAAGAGGCGAAGTAGTATGACGTCTTTGTTAACTCCATTGATGCTAATTGTGCTTCCAATCTCTAAGAAGTTCTGCAAATGTGCACTAGCATCTTCGTGTGCCTTCCCACTGAATTGTGTAGCTTGCACCAAGTTGATGAGGTTTGACTTGAGCTCAAACTCAGGTACTCCTTCTTCTACTTCAAATCTTGGACCAGTAAGAATGTTCTCAAGACTTGGGGCAGAAAATTCCTGTAAGGTCTTCTGTGCCATCACTTCAACAATTGGTAGCTAGCTTCTTCTTCCTTGATTGCTTTGGTTCTGATGATGAAGAATTTAATTCACCAAAGTCAATCCTGATATACCCTGTAAAAAATATAAACATAGGAAAACAACAGGGTGAACCTACCAAAGCAGAGGTGCCTTGCTATGATTTCTCATTTATATAGTAGCTGTTATGCAATTATTTCTCAATAGTCTAGTCTAAAATTTTATTTGAATAACCTTGACCGACTTCCTGACTTTCCTTACCGTTCCCCAGCAACGGCGCCAGAAATGCTTGTTGACACTAGCTAACACCACTTGAATACTAGGTTGTCATCCCTAGCATGGTGCTAGAGCGTACTAAGGTATTTATAAACATAAGGGCTCTCTAGAAAATAATCTATTCTATCCGCAAGCACACAGATAAAATACCTCATTGTAGCATTTCACCAGGATAAGTATTCCAGGTATCGTTATTTATAATTTTACTTAAGAGAATGGTGAAAGCGAAAACAGGGGTAAAATCTATCAAGGCTTAGACTAGAGATAAACTTGCAAGAACATGATTACTACTGAGAAACTCGTCACACAGTCACTTGCTTTGGTAGGGGGTAAGCCATAATAATAAAGATAATGAAATATAAGCTCATGGGTAAATAACACAGCGATTAGAAATAGACTACTCCACATAAATGTAAGGTGACGTCGGACTAGCAAGAGAATGGATTCTAAGTATCTACTATTTACTAAGTCATAATCTACTCTAAGCATCTACAAGATCATATATAGCACAAAAGACTCTTCATTCATGTATAAGGAACATTGCTAAAGTAAATCAGAACATAGCAAGACTTACTCCGCAATACAAATTCTGCCTGTCCTATCAACGGAGGGTGGACTATATAAGAATCAACGAAGCTATCACCATCGCGAACTACCACACGACCCGGCCAATAGGATACATTTGCAGGTAAATAACATCTAAGCACCACGCCTACATGTGATCTACCACTTAACTCCCACGTGAAAAGAGCTAAGCGCTTTGCAAACTCATGCATGAACTCATCATCAATCATAACTATATCACTTATAGAACTAGAGCAAACTAGGAACATAATAAATAAAGACATAATGCAATTAGAATAAAGTCATAGAGAAAGATATGAAATAATACCAATCTTTATTGACGAAGATCCGAAATCCAGAGCGCTAGGCCCTACTTCTCTAATTCTATCTAATCAATCCTATAAAACTTGAAAGAATTGGGAGTAGCTAAATCTAATTCTCTGCGGGAGAGAGTTTCTAAACCCTAAACTTGATGGCTTCCTCTAATAATGATTTCTCCCCCTCCCCTGGGGTGGAGAGGCCCTGCTTATATAGCCCCCTCAAATGATCGTGGGCCGTCAGATCAAACCGACATTAATCGCACGGTTTTCCTTGATCCTTTAGGTCGGTGGAGCATAATCCGCGGAGTTGACGCTGATTGGCCACGGGAGTAGGGCGGCCGCCCCAAACCCTAGGGCGGGCGCCCTGGGCTAGGCCCCGTTCGGCCTCCCGTTCGTTCACGTGTCTTCTGGAGTCTTCTAGATGATAGAAAATTAGCGCACATGTTAATATCTCTATGTAAACCCGACGTGTGGGCCTTCTCTCCGTATTTTCTGATAACCCCCTGCAGAAATAGACAAACACCAAAACTCGTGGAATTCTATCAAATAAAACCCTAATTCTAGATGTCTAGTGCATATTGATCCTTTTCCATGTTTAGTTGACAATTAAATTTGATACTTAAGGATCGTCAACACACACCTCAAATTACGCAGGGCATGGACTAAGTATTTGCGGTGGCATTCGAAATTAGGGTTTTCGGGTTCGGAGCACACCACTGAGAAGCACATCCAATCTAGATAAGTAAACTTGTTTTAGTTGATGCATAACAAGGTTAACCTAACAGGGATGCTTTGCAATGCATTATGATGACATGGCAGATTAATTAGCACTATAACACCCGGGGTGTTACAGCCCTTCCCCCTTAAAGAAATCTCGTCCCGAGATTTAAAGCCTTGAGTTAAGTAATGGAAAAGGAAACGTATCACGCAAACACGCCCAAGACTTGTCTACAAAACAGGTAGGGGTTTTCTACATTACAAAGATTTTAAAAGGATAGGTTACAGTTTAAAGAAGAAATTGCAACCTAGATAGAAGCAAAGAACTCTGGGAAATTCTCCAACAGGTAATCTTCCGATTCCCAGGTAGCTTCCTCTTCTGAATGTTGATTCTATTGGATTCTGTACCATTTAGTTGTTCTACTTCGGGTAACACGATCTTTTTGATCTAAAACTCGGATAGGATGTTCAGAATATGTCAAATCCGGTTCAAGTTCAACTCCCTCAACATCAACCACTTGATCATGTACTTGCAGACACTTCTTCATTTGTGATACATGAAATACATTGTGCACGGCTGACAGTTGTTCAGGCAGCTTTAACTTATATGCCACCTTTCCACATTGTTGAATGATTTGAAAAGGACCAATATAACGTGGTGCGAGTTTGCCTTTGACTCCAAATCTGCTAACTCCTTTCATGGGTGATACTTTTAGATAAACATAATCCCCTACTTGGAATACCAAAGGTCTACGCCTTTTATCAGCATAACTCTTTTGTCTGGACTGAGCAACTTTTAAATTATTCTAGATCTGTCTAACTTTTTCTTCTATTTGTTTCACAAGATCAACACCGAAAAACTATCTTTCTCCCGGTTCTGACCAATTCAATGGAGTTCTGCACCTGCGGCCATACAATGGTTCAAACGGTGCCATTTTGATACTCTCTTGATAACTATTATTGTAGGAGAATTCTGCTAAAGGTAACCACTCGTCCCAAGTGTCTGAATAATTAAGTGCACATGACCTTAACATGTCTTCTAGAATTTGATTGACCCTTTCAGTCTGACCACTTGTTTGTGGATGATAAGCGGTACTGTGCAGAAGTTTTATACCCAGGGACTCATGTAGGTGTCTCCAAAAATTGTTTACAAACTGTGTACCTCTATCAGATATAATGGTCTTTGGTACTCCATGAAGACTCAGGATTCGTGCAATATATATTCTTGCATAAGTTATAGCAGAATAGTCCACCTTAACTGGAATAAAATGAGATGACTTTGTCAGTCGGTCCACAATGACCCAAATTGAATCAAAGCCTCTTGAGGTCTTGGGTAACCCAGTAATGAAATCCATACTGATATCTTCCCATTTCCAGGATGGAATGGGCAAGGGTTGTAACATTCCTGCCGACTTCAAGTGTACTACCTTCACTTTACAACAAGTGTCACATCTGGTAACATACTTGGCGATCTCAATTTTCATTTTGGTCCACCAGAATCTCTGTTTCAAATCTTGATACATCTTATTACTCCCTGGATGAATAGAAAACCTTGTACTATGTGCTTCATCAAGAATGAGCTGACGTAATTCTGGAACCTTTGGGACCACTAGCCAGTTCTTAAACCATAACACATCTGCATCATCAATACTGAAATCTGTCGGTTGACCAGTTCTAACTTTTTCTTTGATGTGAGCTATTCCGGAATTCTTTCTCTGAGTAGACACAATCTGATCTTTGATTGTTGATTCTACTGTGACATTAGTCAACTGACCTTGTTGAATTATTTCAATATTCAACCTTTCCAATTCATAACATAAACTGTAATCTATTGGCTTCACAGTTATGCAATTGCAATGATTCTTTCTACTGAGTGCATCAGCAACAACATTCACTTTTCCAGGGTGATAGTGTACTTCTAAATCATAGTCCTTTATTAACTCAAACCACCTTCTTTGCCTCATATTCAATTTTGACTGAGTAAAGATATACTTTAAGCTCTTGTGATCTGTATACATGTGGCAAGTATTACCTAACAAGTAATGACGTCAGATTTTCAATGCATGAACCACAGCTGCTAGTTCAAGATCATGTGTTGGATAATGTTCTTCATGGCGCTTCAACTGTCTCGAGGCATAAGCAATGACTCTGCCTTCTTGCATCAATACACAACCAAGACCAATACCCGAGGCATCACAGTAAATATCAAATGGCTTTTCTATATCTAGTTGTGCCAAAACTGGAGCAGTTGTCAATGATTTCTTTAGAATTCTAAAAGCTTTCTCACATTCTGGAGACCATATGAACTTAGTTTGATTCTTTAATAACTCTGTGATTGGCTTGGCTACCTTTGAAAAGTCAGGTATGAATCGACGGTAATAACCCGCCATTCCCAGAAAACTTCGGACTTTATGAACTGAAATTGGTGGTTTTCAATTTAGAATATCTTCCACCTTGCCAGGATCTACTGCTACTCCTTTGGCTGACAACACATGTCCTAAGAATTGCACTTCTCTTAACCAAAACTCACATTTACTGAACTTGGCATACAGTTGATGATCTCTCAGACGAGTCAGAACAACCCTGAGATGCTCAACATGCTCTTCTTCACTTTTGGAGTACACCAGAATATCATCAATAAAAACAACCACAAACTTGTCAAGTTCCGGCATGAAAACTGAGTTCATCATATATATGAAATGTGCCGGTGCATTGGTGAGACCAAAAGACATAACTAGGTATTCATACAGTCCATATCTGGTGGTGAATGCAGTCTTTGGGATATCTTCAGGTCGAATCTTGATTTGATGGTACCCTGATTGAAGATCGATCTTTGAAAATACCTTTGCCCCCGCAAGCTGATCAAAGAGTAGATCAATGCGAGGCAACGGATATTTTTTCTTAATGGTTACTTCATTCAATGGCCTATAATCAACACACATCCTTAAAGTCTGATCTTTCTTCTTGACAAAAAGAGTCGGACATCCCCATGGTGAGGAACTGGGTCTGATAAAACCTTTGTCACGTAACTCTTGCAATTGATCCTTGAGTTCAACCAATTCATTGGGTGGCATTCTGTAAGCTCTCCGGGATATTGGGGCAGTACCCGGTTTTAACTCAATCACAAACTCTACATCTCTGTCCGGTGGCAGACCTGGTAGATCATCTGGAAACACATCTGGAAATTCACAGACTACCGGTATATCACAAATCTCCTGTACTGAAGTTGCACATATCCTTTCAACTGTTCTCTTGGGAATAGGAAGTTAGATAAGAAGATGAGATTTATTATCTGGCAGGTTCAACCTTATAGTTCTGTGCAGTGCATCTATAAGGGCTCCTCGTTGGTACATCCAATTCATACCCAGGATTACATCTATATCCTGTTTCTATAATATTATCATTGAGGTAGGGAATATATGCCCACCTAGCTCTATAGGTACATCACGTACCATCTCCTTAGTACACAGTCGTCCCCCGGGCGACTGGATAAAGAAATCTTCTTGTGTTCCCATAATTGGAATGTCATGCTTAACAACAAAGGTGCGATTTATGAATGTATGCGATGCACCTGAATCAAATAACAGTACTGCTGGATGATTAGCAACAGGGAACATACCCATCATAACATGTTCTCCCTCTGGGATTGCACTTGCTTGAGTGTAGAATACACGTCCGGTCTTCTTCTTCTCACCCTTACCCTTCTGCACATTCAGATTGTTATTCTTGCTCTGAGGTTGTTGCTGTTGTGGTACGGGAGCTCTGGGATAATTGGGATTGTACTGCCTTGGATACGGGCAGTCCTTGGAAAAGTGGCCTAGCTTTCCACAATTGTAGCAGGGAAAGTTATGGGTGGCTGGAGTCTAGTTTTGAATACCAGGGGCATTCGGCTGCTGTGGATATTGCGGGCTTGCGGTAGGACGGAAAAACGTCTGCGGCTGAGCTTGGTATTACGGTGGACGATAAGTTGGGCGGAAATGGTTCTGAGGGTGGTAAACAAACTTCTGGCGCTTCTTAATGCCGTCAGACGGGCTAGAAAACACTGGCTTCTTTTTCTTCGACTCTTTGTGCAGTCGGGACTTCTCTTCTGAAGCAATAGCCACATTGACTATCTCATGGTATGTGGCATTATAACAGGTGACCAATGCTTCCTGGATTCTGGTACTCAAACCTCTCATGAAACAACTCTTCTTTTTCGCATCGGTGTTCACATATTCAGCTGCATACTGGGACAGATGATTGAATTTGCCCACATACTGTAGAACTGTCTGGTTCCCTTGCTTCAACGAGAGAAACTCTTCTAACTTTATGGCCATGACACCATTTGGGATATAATGTGCTCTGAAGGCATCATGAAACTCCTGCCAAGTGACACGGTGGCCAGCAGGCCGTGCGGCGACCAGATTCACCCACCACACCCCTGCGGCACCTCTGAGTTGTTGTGCTGCAAACACGGGCTTCTGGTGCTCCGTGCACTGTAAAAGTTCAAACTTCTGCTCCATGGTACGGAGCTAGTCATCTGCCTCTAGCGGCTCATCTGCCTTTGAGAACACTGGTGGACGGGTATCGGTGAAATCCACATAAGTGGTTTCTCCTCCATTGTTACGGCCTCGACGACCCTGATTTCCATTTTAATTCTGATTCTGAGCCAACAAGGTAGTGGCATTAACCAGCGCGGCAATAGCTTCTGCCAGGGTGGGTGGAAACGGTGGGGGATTTGGAGTATTGTCCCCTTCCTGGGAAGTTCCAGTACCGTCCATCTGTTGTACACAAACCATGTTTATTTACATCGCTTTATTGAATTAAAAAGCAGTTAGTACAGTACTTGTATACACACACAAACTTATCTTACATTATTTCATTACAAACTTGCTCTCAAGCAAGAAACTACCCACTAAGGTTCTTAGAAAGCAGGAAAGACTACTATATTACATAGCCATCCATGTCGACACTTCACTCCTCATCATCATCGCTGATCACGATCACTCCATCCTCAACCTCTGGAGCACTTGTACCAGTGACATGACTTGCATCATCCCCACTTTCCATCATGGGTTCATCTTCTTCCGAATCTTCTTCATTGTCCTCTCCACCAGGAACAATCACGACACCGACATCATCTTCTACTGCCTGGGGCTGATGATTGGGATTCATCAGATCATGTAGCCTATGGACCTCCTCATGCAGAACGGTGTTGTACTGCTCCAGGTGTGTCGCATAAAGCTCCAACTCACGAACACGAGCCCTGGCTTCTGTCTCCTTTTCCAGAGACTCGTTCTGGAACTGCTTCCAAAAACGCATGTTGCGCTTCAGTCGCTCTACTTGTGATGTAAGCCTTGCAACCTCTGATTCCGAATCCGGGTTCGGATTGCGGCTACTGCTTGCTCCATCACCTCTGGCGGTCAACTGATGACGTGGCACTCCCTGCGGTCCCGTTTTCTTGCGAGGAGTCGTCTTCACGCGTGCCATCCTAAAGCAAGATAGAATTAGAACGATGAGAACAGATAGGAGGGATCTGAAGGTTAGCATGAATAGGATTGAACCTTACTTAACCCAAACCACTTTAAAAGGGAAGGTAACTTAAGCAGGTTAATTAAACATGATGCATGCATCGTACTTACGATCTAACAGAAAGATTAAGCAACACATGCAATCTTTATAACATAGGGCACTATACATGATACTTCACTACGAAGCTTTCAAACATGAGCTAAGGAAACTATAGAATAGATTAAGATAAGCAAAAGCAATTTGGACCAAAATATCAATATTAAGTTTATTTGACCCAAATCATTTTGAAGTTTTGCAAAGTAATACTATAATAACTCGAGTGATTATGCTCTGGTACCAGCTGTCACAGAACCTCCTAATTACGATGGCCCACAAGTACACGTCATTGCCATAATGACCTGTGACAGTCGTTCTTAGTTTTATAAACCATTTCATCGCAAGTCTGCTTATACAGCTGCACACTTGCGTTTTTCGTAATGTGCTTAACAAAACGACTTCTGTATTGTTGGATATTCTTTAACGAGAGTTTTTTTAACTACACTTCAATTACTGATTTCATTTATTATTGTCTCCACTAAAAATTGATAATACGACCAAATTAATACTCATTTCCTCGCAATAAAAAAATAATATTCATTTTGTTGCCACATCGAAGCTGCTACTACTAAATACTCAGTAAGGGGGTGTTTAGTTCTCACTCAAAAACTTTACACCCCATCCCATTGAATGCTTGGAGACATACATGGAGCATTAAATGTAGATAAAAAATAACTAATTGTACAGTTTACATGTATTTTACGAGACGAATCTTTTAAGCTTAATTAGTTCATGATTGGACACTAATTGCTATAGTTAACATGTGCTATAGTACCCTTAAAAACTTTACAGCCTCTAAACTAAACACGCCCTAAGCGGTAAGTTAGAGCAAAACGAAAGGGTGCATTCACGATGAAATTTTAGTCATTGATGATTCTCTATTTTGCCGTGAGTGCAAGTGCACCTCGTGAACTGTACCCACCTTCGCCTCTAGTGATACTCTTACTAATTAGATGCTCATTGGAGTCGTTACTTCATCTAAAATTCTATCTAGCTAAACTATTCATATTGTACCTCGGCCTTCTGGATAATGGATCCATAAGATTATTGATAATGCTTCGCCACGCCTCACTTCGCCTCACCGCTTTCGCCCGTGTTGCTCACTCCCGCCTGGGACGCGCGCCTCCCCGGCCTCTTTCCCAACCCCCAACGCCACTGGGATACCTCGCAGCAGCCACCCCTGCTGATGGCCGCTGGGCGCACGTGCCAGGGCGCCTCAGGGTCGTCCCTGGCCGAACCAAGAGCACCCATGAGCGTGGCCGGATGCTAGTGGTGCTCACGCATCGCCGCTCACCGCCGGCTCCCACCCCAATGGCCAGAATCGACCTGCCCAAGCCTCCCCACCCCTATGTTACAATGTATGTTTCAAGTGTTTTAAATGTTTCAAAGATATATTGCAATTGTTTTATATGGATGTAGCAAAATTACAAAGGGGATGTTGCATATGTTGCAAGTGTTTCAAGAGTTTGTTCAAAATGTTTTATCTGTTCCAGACGTATGTTGCAAGCATTTTGATATGGATGTTCATATGTTTCACACATATGTTGCAATAGTATATTCCAAATGTTTTATTTGTTTCAGTCTTATATTGCAGCAAGTGTTTTAATGTTGCAAGCTACAAGTGTTTTATCTGATGTTGTATATGTTTCACACATATTTTGCAATTCATACGTATGTCGCATTCAAGTGTTTCATGTTGCATGTGTTTCATGTTATTCGGAGAGTTAGGGGGCACGGGAAGTGATGGTGACATGGCATGGGC
Organism: Saccharum hybrid cultivar R570; assembly: GCA_038087645.1. Classification (NCBI taxonomy): domain Eukaryota; kingdom Viridiplantae; phylum Streptophyta; class Magnoliopsida; order Poales; family Poaceae; genus Saccharum; species Saccharum hybrid cultivar. The sequence continues at coordinate 6,595,404 of JAQSUU010000005.1, read as the reverse complement.
ACCGGGGAATGGGGCGCGGCGGTGTGGGGGGGTGGCGGCAGACGTGGCACATGGCGCGCTAGGGGCCGGCGATCAGGGCGTGACGAGGCAGGGTGCACGTGCGGGTCGAATCGAGGTGGACAGAGCAGACTGCACGTGCGAGTCGAGTCGTCTGAAGCGCGAGCACAGTGACGAGGCTGGGGTGCACGTGCAAGGCGAGGCGAATTAGCGAACGGGGTAGGCTGTGCGGGCGTCCCTGATATGCATGTCCATTTGGACGTCCGTGCACTAGTCATGCCATAAGATTATAATATAGAGTAATAATGTGCATGAAACTTGACAGCTTGTGTCACAGAACCTCCTAATTACGATGGCCTACAAGTACACGTCATTGCCATAATGACCTCTGACAGTCGTACTTATGTTCACCATAACTTAAAATGCCTGCTTTCCTCCGAACAGGATCCAATCACAGGAGTATTGCAATATTACAACAGTTTATTCAAAATATTCAACAGAGTAAAGTAGCGGAAGTCTTACAATAACTTAGGGTTACAAACCAGTTTTTCAAATCTCAAATCTTATGTAACATTATTACAAACCAGTAGTAGAGAAGTATCGGTAGTAACTTTAATACATCACACAAGGGGCCCAAAGGCCACACAGTCTACTCGTCGTCGCTTTCTTCAACCACGATGGCCATGCAACTAGGCTCGAAGCAGACTTGTTCATGAACCGCACCTGCAACAAGGGGTTCAACAAACCCTGAGTACGAAAGTACTCAACAAGACTTACCCGACTAAGACAAAGACTCCAAGGGCATGCTAGCTTTAGGGAATCAAGGTACGGGTAATTCAGAATCAAGATTTTCTTTTACAGAAAAGCTTACTAAGGTAAGTCCTTATCTTCAACATTTTACTTTTACCATTGATGGTTCATTAACCAACTCTAGGTGATCCTAATCTAGATCAAAGTAATTATCATCAAATCCTTTCTCATTCTTACTTTCATTCCAGTTCTTAACTACGATGTAAGTCAGGTGATCAAGTCTCCATAACCGAGGAGCAACGACGATTTGAACCGATTATACCTAGCTAGGGATCTCTAACATCACGATATATATAGAACCGAATCTTGCATATATCAACCCTCATTTAGATCTCCCAAAACCAGAACGTGTCCATTGCCACCCGAGAGTACAGTACTCCTCGAACCCGGCCCGATTCTAGCCCCGAGGGTACACGCTACTTCCGCCATCTCTCCACTCCCAGTGCGAGGTTAGACGTTCTCGTAATGGAATCACCAACATTTTGGGCTTACCCAAGGCATGAGGCTAGTTGCAAAGTCTCGAACACAACAGGCTTACAACGAATGGACCTTAACTGATAAGGCAGAAACACTACATTGAGACTCCTTTCCCAATGCATGTTAGCAGTGGCCAAACCACCCGCCCGATCTTTCAAGTTTATTCTTATATTTCAATATTCATTAAGTATGCCGTCATGGCTACGCAAACATTTCATTTAAAAGCTTAACTTCTAAGCATAGCGAAGCATACCACGCATTTTCCGTAAAACAGGTATCAAGGTTGATATCGCAATAATCAAGGATGATAATGCAGCAATTAGGTTATCACTCAACTCCTAATTACTTAATGCAATAAACCATAATATAAATAATAAAATATTTATAAAACTCAAGGTAGGGTTTAAATGCACCGGGGCTTGCCTTGCTCTGACACGACGACCGACTCAGACTCGAGGACTCCAACGTCTGGTCCGGAAACCACCGACGATCGCTCTTCTCTGGAAACTTGCTCGACGACTTCGGCTTCTTTGAAAGCGGAAACTACACGAGTACATAACATGCTTTAACGTGATGCTCGATGATAAACATGATGCGTGATGATAACATGCTACGAGTTACGACTTGAGTACAACTTCCCTTCACGGTACAGTCGCAAACTGAAAACCTACTAACTAGTAACGACGATTTCCAGCGATACCAGCTTTTATCACTAAGTAAGTTATTAACGAGCTCAAACATGAAATTAAGGTGCCAAAGATCACCAAAGGGTAGTGACCTAAGGACATCACTCAATCAAAAAGGCACACAACACTTAAAGTTCTCAAATTAACATTTATTTACTATTTAAATAATTAGGGCATAATTAGAAGTTGATCAAACTTTATCTAAACAAGCTCAAACTTTTTCTATGGGTTAAGAATGAATTATAACAGTGCCATAATAAATTTCATAATTTTTGGATTAATAAATTAATTATTAAAATTCCTGGAAGTTGCATTTAATCTTTATTGGAACTAATTAATTCTACTGCACAAAGTATTCAAATTGATGATTTAATATTTTTCCTAGATAGTTTATACATTGAGAAGCTTACATAAAAATTTTCATGAATTTTGGAACTCTACACAAATTTTAGTGAAATAAACAAATAATAGCACTATTCATTAATTTGAAAAAGAAAAACAAAAACGAAAACCGAACCGGGCTGACTTCTTCCTTCCCCTCCGGTCTGGCCCAGCCAAACGGCCCGCGTGCCCACGCGCTCGCCCGCGCTCGCGCTGGCCCAGCACCGCGGCCCAGCAGGCGGCCCGCTCCGCGCCCGCGCCCGCGCGCGCGGCTGCCTCTCCCTCTCTCTCACTGACAGCGTAGCCCCACTTGTCATCTTCCTCCTCCCGCCCTCTCGCTCGCTCCCGCGTGCTTGCTCGCTCTCCCACGGTGGCCGGCCGGCGGTCAAGACCTCGATCGACAAGTAAACCCTACCAGCACCATCTACGTCTCCCCGCGATTCCGTTTTGCTAAGTAGCACCGTAGTTCGAGCCCTAGTGACCCGCGAGCGATGGCGATGGCGGCACGGTGGACACGGGAGCAGCACGTCGGCGCACACAAAGCGGTAGAGACTAAATTGAAGGGTCGGGGAGCATCAGCGGCTCACCGCGGTTGCAGTGGAGTTCTCGGTGGCGACGGGGAGCGACTGGAGTGGCCTGGCCACGTGGGGGCGGCGATGGCGGTCGGTCGCCGGAGTTGAGCACGGGAACAGGCGATGCGGAGGTTTGGGTGCGAAACGGTGAACTCTGGTGGTCCACGAGGTGCGCGAGGCCGAGGCGGAGCTAATGGTGCAGTTGGCGTGGCCGGAGATGGCTTGGTGGTGGCAGCGGCGAGCGGCGGAGCTGCGGTGGCGGCGGTGGCGAAAACAAACAACGTCACTGTGAACGTTCGGTATTTATAGCAGGCGGTCGCGCTACAGAGCTGAACTGCTCGCGTCATCGCGCTGGCGTTCCCGTCCGCGCGCGAAGGCCGTGGAAGGCCACGGCGGCGATCGGCCGTCGCCCATACCGGCCGGTGGCCGACGTTCATTGGCCCGACACTGTAGATTCCCCCCCCAAACTCTGAATTTCAAACTAATTTTTCAAATTACTTCCAAATTCTTATAACAACTTGAAAAACTTCCAATCTATGAAATCTTCAGAATTTCAAGCTCTACAAGTTTTGTATTGAACACTTTTTCAAATTCTAACTGGATTTTGAAATTTGAGTTTAAATTCAAAAAGGGACACATTTTGGGGATTTGGTAATTTAGAAATTACTTTTGATTTTATATTGAAACTTCAGAATCTCCGAACACCAAAGTTGTATATCTTGACAAGACCCACAACTTTGCTGTTCAAAACATTTTCAAATTCTGCCTCCATTTTGAAATCTTAGTTTGGGGACAAAAATGAATTAAATCTGAAATTTGTTTATTTTCAAAATTGGTCCACATTTTACACTAAAACTTTGAAAACTCAAAACACCAAAGTTGTAGCCCTGAAAAGTTCTACAAATTTGGTTTTGAACTTTTTCCCAAATTTTGCATAGATTTTTAATTATTTCAAAAGGGGTAAAACATGGTTTTGAAATTTAGGGTTTTCGGAGGAATTTTCAATTGGAATTTGTTGCTACTTTGATTTGTGATTACTTAGTGATCAAAACCTCACCCAAGGGCATCATTTGGACCAACATGACATGGTTGACCAAATGCCACTCTTGGTTGACCAATTTAGCTTTTGAAATTCTTTTACATTTCTCCCCAGATTTGAATTTGAATTCGAATCGGAAAACTCGTGACAAGTTTTGGGACTCCAATTCAAACTCAAATTTGGAGCTTCATTTTAGATGTTGTACTTGAGCTCATACCCTACACTTGACACTAGTGTGCAACACAGTCGCACACCTCAAATTACGCAGGGCATGGACTAAGTATTTGCGGTGGCATTCGAAATTAGGGTTTTCGGGTTCGGAGCACACCACTGAGAAGCACATCCAATCTAGATAAGTAAACTTGTTTTAGTTGATGCATAACAAGGTTAACCTAACAGGGATGCTTTGCAATGCATTATGATGACATGGCAGATTAATTAGCACTATAACACCCGGGGTGTTACAGCTTGGCCGCTTGGGAGGGCTGTGCATGATGGGGCTACTTGGAGCACGACCTCCTAGACAATGCCTGACCAGGCAACACGCGTCCGAAATGAACGTGTGGAGGCGCTGCCTAGCCCAGGTAGTAGTCGTCCACCACTGTCAACGAAACAACCCCGATGATTTCACCATACCAATGCAAAACCCTAGTTGCAACTTGTCACCTTCGAACTTTGACAACATAAATGAACACAAAATTTTTAAGTCTAGAAAGAAATGAAGAACTTGGCCAATTAGATGATTAGAGGTCGTTGCTTTAGATATTTTCACCAAAAGTGAATGGAGGAGCAATAAAACAAGACTTTGCTTCTTCTTCTTTTTTTCCTTCTTGGTTCTTTTTCAACTTTTTTTTGATCAGATGGATTAGCAGAAAACCATGTAAGAACCTGTAATATTTATGATGCATAAAAAGAAAACAAATGAAGAATAAAAACATGATTACATTGGATATTCATATTTCCAAACACTTGTCCAACCTAACGGCTATATCCCTAGAATACTTAAGGTATAAAATTGTCTATATATAGTTAGATCATGCTATGTAACTACAATCCAAGTGGCAATCATGTCCAACTTCTGTTTCCTTGAGACCATGTCTAGCCTTCGTCTTGAGTATTTGATTTGGCCCCTCCTCTTTTTCTCCCCCTAGCTCCTGACCTAAGGATCGGGGCCGAGTTGGAGGCTCGGATTAACATTTTTCTTTGGATAAAATTTTCAGGTCGAGGTTTTGGTTTTCGGTAGTAAGGTTTACTTCAAGCTAAGCCTTCATCCTGAGCTTTTGCACAAAGATATTCCTTTAATACCTCTCTTATAGGATATTTTTTAACCCCTGCAAAATACAACATAGAAAGAGCTCCACTGCAACGAGCTAGGAGGGAGAGGGGCAAAAGGCTTTTTCCCAACTTAGGCACTTTTTGACATGGCTTCTTTTGCTCTAGCAACTCCAGACAAGCCAGAGCCAGTAAAGCCAGAAATTGCCAGAAATACTGGCTTTACTGGCTCCTAGTTTATTTCTAGAAGAGAGAAAAACAATTCCTTGCTACAATGCAAAATATTTCCTAGAAGTCGGAATTGTTTTGTGAGAAGAAACTCTTCCAAATAGAACCTTAATAACCACCTCTACCTAAGCATCCTGAACCCCTACCAAGGAACACGGTGCAAGCACGTTATCACACGATGTTCCACCTATCTATATGCATGTCGACATAATGGAGTGTTGTTGCGGTGCTAAAAACAATAATTGAGTCTACAAAGAAATGGTGGGAAATTTTTATGAGAACGTCTAGGATATCCTATTTTTTCTATATGATGCCTCGTGGTCGTGGGGATTAATACGAAAACTTTCGAACAAGACTTTAGTAAGATGTGGAAGTGCCCTTGCTATCGAGCAGTAGGAAAAGGAGAGCATATCACCAGGAGTTCGGTCAAAAGAAAGCGCAATGCATGAGTGCATTATTACCTACTACAATCCAGCAACGGAGGTTTGTGTAGAGGCAGGTCAATCTATAGTCACCAAGCCGCCTCTAAAAATATATTTGTAAAGGTGGCTACTACTTTCAGCCATCTCCACAAATGTCTCTAGTTTTAGAGGCGGCTCTATAAATCAATTTAGAATCGCCCTATTCACTTGAACTTATCAGCCATGGTACAATATTTTTCTCTCACAACAAATCAGCGAACAGTACTTCACAATCTGGCTTATCAGCCAAACGAACATATTGAATTACGGTGTGGTGCCATCAGCTAGTAGTAATTTCGAAATTCCACATCCATCCATAAATCCATCATTCTGCCTCCGGAACTGCCCTGGATAAGGAAAGCACAAAGAAAAGTGAAGCAATGCAACATCTATCTTGTCACCCATGCCACCCAGTGCTCCAGTCTTACTAGTCGCTGCTAATTTCCTCTTTATTCCAGCACACAGCACTAATCATGCAGGCAAGAATGCCACACCCACAGATTCGTCCACCACTGACGTCGAACCCAAGCTGGACTGTCAATTCCAGCCCAAGAATCGATCGATCCATCGCCAGCCACTGTTCCTTTCAACCTTTGCCATTGCTCTAGGTTTCAGTGGAGCGAATCGAATCACCGTGACAAATCCTCGAAGATCAAAAGGTGAACCCGGGTGCTGTGAAAAAAGGATCCAAATTTTCTCATCACTCGACTAGTGGACTGGAGACAGTAGCATCGACATTGAGCTTGGGGGGGCAAAGAAAGGGACCTTGTTGGCAACAACTTTATATATATATATATATATATATATATATATATATATATATATATATATATATATATATATATATATATATATATATATATATATATATATATATATATATATATATATATATATATTGGTGCGAGTGCAGCATCGCATCGCCATCGCTAGGACCACACACACCTCAGATTCCCTCTAGCAGATGTGGCTTTCAGCTCACCTAATAATCTTATTGGGAGGAATTTCAGCAAATCATGCATGGTTCCAAATACTTACTAGTCCTGTGTCTGTGTGTGCCAAAATGATTGAACATTAAGATTTATGATGATGCACTGAGTAATATAATGTAGTATAGATTAATAATCAGGGTTACAGCTACAAGCTACAGAGGATAAGTATTATTAAGTGCACATGGTTCATACACCTAATCAGCTTGCCTGGTACTTAAACAAAACAGTTAGTCATGTTGCAATTCAGGCTGGAAATCGGATAGAAAATGCCAAGGGATCAAATCAAATATCATAAATAGGCTAGGAAGAACAGAGTCTGAATTATTGCCGGTGGGAATTGGGTATGGAGATTTATTGCTGAAGGAAATCATATCTGATTGATGCTAGTTGGAGTGTCAAATTAAGTGTTGTTTGAGGCAATGCTGTACAGTAGCTATGTCTAGGAATGCGCTGTCATGTCTGTGTTAGTTTGGCCTTGATCAAAGATATTTTCATGTGCCCCGTACCCTACGTTAGGTCACTTGGCATGTTGGTTGATCCAAGGTCTTAGCAAAAGCAGTCCTCCTATGGCATTATATTGATAATCAAATCACCTATGTCAATAGATAGATATGTAGGCGCAGCAAAGCTTGTCTTGTTTATATGCTGATTATAGAGTAGATTAATAGCTAGGCGGGTAGCTCGTCGACTCAACCAACTAAACCACTTGGGAATTGTTTATTGGACTGTCAATCGATCAAGTACAAGCTGTTTGTTTGGCTCTAGAAAAATTCTCCAGGAGTGTCCATGTGAATTGGCAGATCCAAGGGGGTATATTAATATGTGTGTGTCTATATCTATCTATCTATAGACAGATAGATAGATAGATAGGGAGAGTATATTCAGTAGCCAGCTACAAAATAAGTTATTTTGTAGATACCTCTATTTACCATAATTTTATATATTAATTTACAATAATGTCAATACATATTTACGATAGTTGAGTTACTATTATACGTGGGAATATTTACCGTAACGTTATAGTAAATCACATAGTAAGGAGTTACTATAATCTCATAAATTAGCATACTAATTATCGTAACTCAAAGTAGTTACAGAATAAGTTATTTTGTAGCTAGCTACAGGGTTGCAGTTCTCTCTCTATATATCCTCTCTTGACCTGAGGTCTCACTCGGAGTCAGGAGTTGCTACAAGTACAAAGCAATGAAGTCTTAGACCAATATCCATTTCAACAGAGAATGGTCTGCTTTGATAAAATTTATTACATCAGTCCCTAAAGAAACTTGAAATCCTACAATTTGTCAGGCAGATTAGGCCTCCCTTGGATCGCATGAGAAACATAGAAAAATCATACCAATTGGATTCCTATAGAAATGGTTACTATTCACATTTGGTTCACATGATTGGGACCAAGGAATAAGGGCCCTTGGATTCCTATAGAAATACTGTAGTTACTATTCACTAGGCAGTGACGGAGGAATAATAAGCCCCCCTTTACAGCACATGACTAAAAAAATGTATGAAAGCACAAAAGTAGGATAGGAATACATATGCAAAACTTATACAAATAAAAACATAAAAAAATTGTAGGAATATGTGTTCGATAAACTGAAAAAGAATACAGAAATGAGTGGATATATTCCTTCCTATAATGTTCCTATGAAATCAAACGGAAAGAAAACTTTCCTAAGTTTCTACTGCAGGTGACCCCTCCAAACCAAAGGAGTAACTCAAGCCATAGGAGCGAGAATCCTATATTTTTCTCTCTTTTCATGCAATCCAAAGAAAACGTAAAAATAAACTAACTCAATACTTATGAAATCCATGTGCAGTCTCATCATAGACGTAGCTTTAAACGGTGATCGCCCCGTCCCTTCGCTTGTTCATGGCACTGTAGAGTACGTACTAAGTACCCGCGACGTGTGCAGCGGCGGGGGGGCCAGGTCGGCACTGCCCATGCACGGTGGAGCGGCAGCAACGGCGCAGTGATGTTTAGATGGGTGTGTAAAATTTTTGAAAGCATAGTAACTTTTTTGTTTTTATTTAGCAATTAATATCTAATTATAGGCTAATTAGGTTTGAAAGATTCGTCTCGTGATTTACAACCAAACTGTGTAATTAATTATTTTTTTATATATATTTAATACTTCATATATATATCAAAAGATTCGATGTAACGAAGAATCTTATAAAATTTTTCAAACTTTGAAGCAACTTAACACTGCCTAAACATGGGCAGGGGAGGGAAGCAGGAGGCGCAGGGCGACGCAGGCAAAGCAATAGCATACTGTAGCGTAGCAATGCAGGAGTAGTACTAGCGGGCATAATGCATTGATTGTGTAACAGTAATACGAGTGGTGCGCACGCGGGCGGTCGCCGGCCACGCGACACCTCGGGCCCGCCCGCGCCTGCCCACGCGCAGGACGTGTGGTGTGACGGGTGAGACTGACACTGAGCCGGGCCGGGCACGGATGCGTGCGTCGTCGTCCTTCCTAATCCACCACCACCTGGGCGTGTCGCCGTGCGCCCGTGCGCGCCGTGGCCACGGCGTGTCCCGCAGGCCGCAGCCAACAAGAGCCCTCTCCTGCTTCGTCTGTCAACGCAATACCTACCACTAAAAGTTGTTAGTACCGACGTCCTAAGTAGAATCATTTTTGTCCTACGAGAATGGTAAATGATGTTCGTGAGGTGCTCTGGAGCAATCAAACACTTGATTTTTCAGACATCCGATCAGCGCACAATTAAAGCTCTTGTTGTCCGAGGTTAGGATTTTGTGTTGGCTGGGCTCTCTCTTCCCTCGCTCCGGTGGGCTTTGAAGGAAAACGCGGAGAGAAAGACCGGGCCAATGTTGGTGGCCAGCGCGAGGGCAATGGCAATGGAGGTAGGGGGTGCAGCAATGGTGGCACCGCGTGATGGGGCGGTGGGAGAAGACGGTTGGACTGGACAAGATCAGGGCAGTCACGATGATGCCTCAACGAAGCTAGGTTAGCATGGCTGTGGGGGATGGAGGTGGATTATTAGGCTGCGAGGAGCCGCTTGAGATGAGTTAGGCGTGCGTGGCGGGCGTGTTTCACGTGAAACACTATGGATAAGCGGAGGTACAAGGAGACCGTAGAGGTACACAAACACTTGAGGTAGAAGAAAAGAGACTGACCATTTGATATGCATCCAATGGCTGGAAATAAATCAAATGGCCAGGTAATCTAAAACACTCACTTATCGGGTAGATAGCTTCTTTTTTCTAAAACAGGAGCACAGTTGCAAAAAAAATTATATATTTGATTTGTAGTTGTAAAGTTTTAGGCCCACAATATTTATTTCAATTACTTTAATCATTTTTTTACATCTTGAGTGGAATTCTTGACATCATTTTCAGTTTCTCCTTGACTTTAACTAGTATTTCGTCACAATAGAATATCTTGAAAAGTGATTTATATCTATTCTTATAAAGTAGTATTTAAGAACGCAATATTATGGAATTCTGTCTAGGATCAAATATTATAAAATTTAGAATAGGATCAGTACCGTTTGCCTCTGAGTCCGAGGGAGAAACTGGCGTAAACTCCATTTTGGCGTCTTCCGCACAAGCTGCAGAGAGGCAGAGAATCTATTGTAGGCCAGGCATTACGGCAGCTGCAGCCCGACCTACCCTACCTGGGCAGTGGTAGTGCAGTCCATCTTTTGATCCAGATTTGGATTGGATTAGGCGCCCAAATCGAACATTAACCAAAATTATAAAAAGTTGGGGACCCCCGTCCGATCCACCGAGTTTTTCTTTGGTTTACTACAGGGAACCTCCAGAATGGGCGTGCATAAATATTTGCCACTTGCGGCTGTTTCCCTTACCTTGCAACAACCGGCACCTGGGCTGGGTGCCTTGCACAGTACAACCACCTTGGATTTTTCTTCCATTTATTTATTTATCAAGAGAGGTTGGAGAATATTATTTTTTCTTTCAGAGCATATGACAGGCGACAGTTGAACAACCTAATCTGGAATTCGGAAGAATTGCATCTTCTCCTCCAAGGCTCCAAACGCCCAATTGACCTCTATAATTGATAGACAGTATCTCATGGGCAGCCAGGTAGGGTTTGTTAGGCATCCAGTTAGCATTGCGTGCACAACAGTTGAACCAGAAGATGTCCTTCCATTCGATCAACATCTCCCAAGCTAAGTCTGCAAATTGCAAGCTAAAAGTCAAGAGAAATGTAGCCTCTTCCGGTTAAAAACCAAAGAAATACTCCGAGGACAGGCTAGTTTTTCTTGTCCAGGTAAACTCAGTTTGTAATTTGTGCGGTGCTGAGAATCCGAGAGCGTGCAAGCTTTCACAGCCGTCAACTGGCAATTTTCACTGGGATTTTAGGGAGCGTTTGGATGGAGTCCAGAACTTGCCTCACCGTGCCACAGCTTTCTTGCCGGAGTTGAGCGCATGTTTGGTTCGCTGCCGAACTTGCGGCACGCCGCAGGCTTGCCATAACAGCCTAGTTCATTTTTCATGCCAAAAGCTGCCGCAACTGCGGCGAACGATTTGCTCGCCGCAACTTTGGCGCAGCCACAACAGCGGCGTGGCATGCAGCGGTAACCATCCAAACGCTCCCTTAGTATGTAATAATATCACATCATATCATGGCAAGTTCCATGACTACACAAACAAACATCATTACCAAAAGTGGATGCTAATCCGATATTTTCTTTTACTTCTCTTCCTAAAACTAGCACTACACCACTGCATACCTCTCGCCTCCATTTCGCGCAGTACTAATAACATCTCTCACAGGCTCAAAAAAAAAACTCTCTCACATCGCAGTCCAAAATACGTACCACCCCAAAAAAGTTACGGTAAATTTGAAGACATTTCTAGCTTTTGCAGGTAGACCCTCCTCCAAGACAAAAATTGCAAGAGCATCCTGTCGTCACGCGGCGGTTCCCGGTCCCTCCCCGTCGTCCTCCTCCTCGCCCGCCGCGGCGGCGTCGGCCGGCGGCACCTCGCGGTCGTAGGGGGAGAGCCACTTGGCGCGCATGTACTCGGGCTTACGCCAGGGCGGGAGGTGGAGGCCGCGCTTCTTGAGGCTGGCGCGGGCGGCGTCAGCGGCGGCGGCGACGAGGAGGCGGAGCCTGTCGTCCTTGCCCACGAACACCGGCGGCAGGCGCTGCAGCAGGGCGCGGTACGCCTTGGTGGGGCGCGCCACCTCGAACGCCGACCGGAAGTCCGCGTCCACCAGGACGCGCTCGCGCGCGCAGCGGTCGGACGCCGCCGGGAGGAGCACGTCGATGTACGCGTGCTCGCCCGCCGGGTGCGACGGGGACTTGTCCCAGCGGGAGACGCAGACGGCGGCGTCGTGCCCCGCGGCGCGGAGCGACGAGGCCACCAGGCGGAGGAGGTCGCGCCGCCGCGCCCCCGCCGCGCGGTGCCGCTCCAGGTGCGCGCACACGTCGGCGAGGAGGTTGCGTTCACGAAGCGTAGCGCAGTGGACGAGGCCCTGATCGACCAAGGCGGCGCGAGCGACACGGTTAGAAGAAGAGAATCAGGTGTGTGTTTGGGGGATCAAGCAAACAAGCAATCAAGTTGCTACTACCTTGATCGTCTCGGCGACGTCGGAGGCCGCCGCCGCCGCCGCCGCTTCGTCGTCCTCGTCGTCGTCAGAATTATCGCCTCCGTGGAAGCAGTTGCAGTACCGGCCCCCGTGGCCCGCCTTCTCGCCGCCGACGCCGTCCTCCATGAAGCTGCGCACCATGCCGTCCAGGCACACGGAGCTCGGCTCCGCCTCATCCTTCTCCCCCGCCCCCGCCGACGGCAGACGATCCGCTGGCGAGATCCGCAGGAGCTGGCGATCGAACAGCCGCTTCAGCATCGACCTCGCCGGCGCCGTGGGCGGATCGATCGCAGCGGCCCTCATATCCCAACGCAAAGAAATGAGCGGCACGAGTCGTATCACCACGGGAAGCGATCTTGGGAGGGGATGGCGGCGGTTGCCTGAGACATGGCCTCGTCGGGCTGCTGCGGCCCGGCCCTTGGATGATTCGATTCGATCGCAGCGGTTAGGGTTTTTTTATCTTTTCAATCGGCTCGAATTTTTTCGGGTGCGAATGAATTCGGGAGCGGGGGGAAGAGGACGAGGGGGAGGGGACCGGTTTTAAAGCAGCGGAGGATGCTTACGTGGACAGTTCGATGGCGTGGCGGAGAACGTGGTTGTTCTTATCCGCATGCTGTCCGAGGTGGAATTAGACTTGTAGGCCCTTTCTCTGTGCACCCTGTGTCCGATCCAAGCAGCGGTTCGTTTTGGAATAGGGAAACTATAGCATCTCAAGTAACTCAAATCAAATATTTCTTCTGTTATTTTAAATAAATACCTATTCTGTCTTATGGTAACGTGAAAGAAAACATTGTAAACCGTTCTTCACGACCAATGCAATAATGCCATTTTCATCTACCGGTAACTAGCTAACGAATTGGTTACTTGAGATTTGTCTCTTGGAAGATACTTCTAAAGTGTACTATGTCCATTAAACATAGCAACATTGTATACCTATACCTATTGAAATATTTCTACTCCTGACTCTTAATTAGGTTAAGTTTAAAGCCCGGTGATGAATGATCTTCAAGAACCTTTGTGATATTAGAAAGTGGGCCTATGTATAATGATAAAATATATTTGTAATAGTTAACTAATGTATGAGTGGGTTGATAGATGGACTATAAATGCCAACATTAGGCTAAATTATTAGCCATTCTCTTAATAAAGATGAGTAGTTGCATCACTCTAGTATTTAATAGGGCCATTGATGATCATTTCATGTTTATACTACAATTTTAAAGTTAATTTGCCTCGACAAGAATCAATGCGAAGGTCATGTGGGATGAAAATCAAGTCTTGTAATTAGGTGAGATAATTCTATGAGAAATACTCCCTCAATCTATCCATGAATATAGAACTCGTTTAGAAGATGCCTTTGGTCCAATTGCCTTGTCAAAGAGGTGCATATGTTCTGCAAATGTGCCTTTTGGTTGGAACCTTATTGCGACATAGGGAGGCGTCTAGACCTAGGCGTATGAATCGATCACCTTGTACCACGTCTCATTCTCTAGTAGAACTCTAATGATGTGTCTTTAATCAAATAGTAACATGGAGTCAGCAGTTTTACTAGGTAAATGATCTAAGCCTTGAACCAAACAACCCCGTCATGCAAGGTGTATTTTGTTTGGAGAATTTCAAAAATTACAAATTTTTGCCACAAATATTATATTATTAAATAGATTAATATTCAAAACACTCGTAAGAAAATATTTCTACTGTACTAAAATTCTGTGAGAAATACTCACTCTCTGAATGTATTTAGACAGGTGCTTATCTATGTACATGGCCAGAAGTTAGTTTACTTCAGGACGGGATACCGATTCTCACAGCTTGAAAATGATGGAAAAGAAATCAATAGTCATAACCTACTTTTGGTTACTTTGTCATTCTAACTAAAGTACTCTCTCTCTCTTTTGTTGGACGCTTGGCCACTAAAATTTCGAAAATCCAACCAAGTTTCGATATGATGATGTTCCCTGTGTTTGATAGAGCAAGCAAGTACTATGTACTCCCTCCGTCCCTAAATACTTGTCGCTTTACGCTTCCCGAGAAACAACTTTAATTAAATATATATTTAAAAATATTAATATTTATGGTATATAATTAGTATCATTGGAAATGTCTTTGAGTCTAGTTTTTTAATAAATTTATTTGGAGATACAAATATTGCACGTATTTTATATAAATTGAGTCAAACTTGTGGGCACAAAAACCGAAAACGACATAGGGAGTACGTAATGTTGGTTGGGTTTGTACCGATACAACTGGAGTAAAATTTAAAGAGTGGATTCATATTCATACGGAGATCCTCGTGAACTGTGCGGTGAATACCAGAGAGCGACAACGACAACGGAAGACGAGGAGGAAATATGTGTACTACAGGAAAACGAATTCACTGCTACTGCTACGGAGTACAATATTAGGTGATGCAGTACACAAAAAGATCTGTAAAAATATCAGGGCTAAAGTTTAGCTCTCCAGTTTTAGCCGTCCTTTGTGATTCATGGGTTAGCCCTCCATGGTGGGTTAAATAGGGCTAAAAGTGGTCCCCCTCATGACAAAAGGCACATATTTCCCTCATCTATCCCTATGTATGGCTATGTATTGGTATTAATTAGGGGAAATGGATCAGGGTACATGGCTAATTTTTAGCCCCTGGATCCAAGCAGCCCTATGGGCTAAACTTTAGCCCCTTTATTCTAAAGACTAATCTTTAGCCCTAGGCTAAACTTTAGTCCCATGGATCCAAACAGGGCCTTAGCAGGAGTACTCCTGAAGTCATTTGGTTCGAGGACCAAGTTGGATAGGATATGGTGATGCATGGATATTAGGATAAGTATATCCATGATGCACGTTTGGTTGGATGCATGGATGAGATAGGCCATTTTTCTGTTTATTTGGATGGACGAAAGTGGATGGAATGAGAATAGTTGACCAATTATATCTATTATTTAAAAACAATAACAACTAATTAGATGCTAATATATGTGCACTAATACTATTTTTGTCGTGATATAATCACTAATTTAAAATAAAATATGTTAATTAGCACCACTTGCCAGTGTTCTAGAACAGGGGGTGTCTAGAGACGGGACAAGTGAATGATGCGACGCGTCGGAGCCTCCAATGGTGTGCAAGGCGGACACAAGGTTTATACTGGTTCGGTCTGAACGTCCCTACTTCCAGTGCTCGCTGCTGCTCATGTTGCTTTGTACCAAAGTGCTTGTAGTAGGGGGATACAAGCTGGTCGAGAGAGGGATGGCTCACAGGTCTCTGTGTGTGGGTGTGTTCGAATGTTTGAGTGTATGCTTAGTACATTGCTGTTGCTAGGCGTTGTCCAACCTTCTCTTGTCAAGGGTCCCTCCCTCCCCTTTTTATAGTATGCAAAGGGAGGGGTCAGGTTACAGTATCTAGATGTACAAAAATAGAAAGAAAAGGCCATAAGGCACTCCCTATTCCTAGCTTTTCTCTCAATTCGTGCATTTGCACAATCGTCGTGGTGGTGGTGGCATGCCGTGGCTGTAGATGTATCACAGTTGACGCGGCGAGGCCATACCCTGACACGGTGTCATGATCAAGAAGATTTCGTGGTCCTGAAGCTACGCCAACAAAAAGGTGGGGCCTGGACGGTCGTTGCTCCCCGTCCTGTTGAGGTGGACGTGGTAGGGTGCGGCGTAGCGTAGCTTCTCCCTGTTACTGCCTTGGGGGGCGAGAAAGAACCGTGGAAGCCTTGACCGGATTATGAATCAGGTGTTACAAGTTCCCAGGCAATCCTGCATGACGCGGCGAGCTCCTGTTCCTTAGCAGGAAAAGGTAGGGGCCCGTGCGTGCCTGTGGAAGTGTGTTACAGTAAGGGGGTGTAACATCCCGACTTAGGGCTTAACAGAATTAATAGGACACTCATACCAACAAGTTGTAACTTCTTTTTCGGAAGCCCATCTCTAAAGAACTCTGAGGTTAAGCGTGCTTGGCCTAGAGCAATTTCAGGATAGGTGACCAACTGGGAAGTCATTCCTAGGTGTGCACGAGTGAGGACAAAGTGCGCAGAAAAAACTTATGTGGGTCTGTGAGGGCAGTCTATGTCCTAGAAAAGCTGCCAGATGTAAGCGGGTCTGGCCTCGTAGAGGCGGGACGTTACATAATGGTATCAGAGCTGACTCTCGCGGTTTCACGGGCTCGTGTATCGCAGTTGCGCAGGCATGGTGCGCATGGCTGGAGTGGACCCAGAGTGGTCATATAGCATGGCACATGCGCTGGCACTAGACACACGGACGTGGCCAAGAGAGAATGTTCCTGTCTTGGGATTGATCGACAAGGACGTCGATCTCTTAAGGGGATGAGGATGTAACATCCCGGCTCAGGGATTAATAGGATACTTATACCAACAAGTTGCAACTTCTTTTTCAGAAGCCCATCTCCAAAGAACTTTGAGGTTAAGCGTGCTTGGCCTAGAGCAATTTTAGGATGGGTGACCGGCTAGGAAGTCATTCTCGGGTGCGCACGAGTGAGGACAAAGTGCGCAGAAAAGACTTGTGTGGGTCTGTGAGGGCAATCTATGTCCTAGAAAAGCTGTCAGATGTAAGCGGGCCTGGCCTCATAGAGGCGGGACGTTATAGGGGGGTCGAGCGAAGCAGTAGCTGTGCAAAGGGGTCGAGCGCCTTGATGACGTCACATGGCTCGGGCGCCTAGATGACGTCACGGGGGTCAGACGAGACGGAGAGGGGTCAGACGAAGCGAAGAAGCGCTGGGGGCTCGGATGCTTGTCCTTTGGCTTTGGTTTTGAGCGGAGTAAGGCTTGGGCCGGCTGTGATGGGCCGTGGGCCGTAATATTTGTTTTGGTGGGTGGTTTTACGGTGAAAATGGGTGTCGGTCTTCGGACCCGGGAGGGGCCTAGACCAACGAGTGAATTTGTGTTGCGTGCTCCCTAATCCGGATGGTGATGCAAAGAGAATACACGGGGTTTTATCCTGGTTCAGGCAAAGACGGCCCTACGTCCAGCGGGGGGAGAGAGTATTGTATTTTCTTGCACCTAAGTGCTTGCGTAGGGGTTACAAGCTGTGAGAGAGGGAACCGGTCCCAAGTCTCAAGAGAAGAGTAAAACAGAGTGTTGCTTGAGATGTTGATCTCTAAAGTGGAGAAAATGTCTGTCTTGTTGTCCCCCCCCTCTGGAGAGCCCTCTACCCTCCCTTTTATAGAGTCAAGTGAAGGCTGAGGGGTCCCTAAAACCCTAAGGCGGTGCCTTAGAGGTGAAGGCGCGGTGGGCACTGTGGAGGTTGCTGTGGTGACGTGCCCTAGTAATGACCGGCCATCCCCGGGATGTCGTGGTGACGTTGATGACGGGACGGTGAAAGGCCCTGGGTCCTGTGGCGAGCGTGCGATCCCCTGTAGTCGGCATACATATGTCGTTCTTCTGTTGACCGACAGCACTCGAGGCTTGGTCGGGATATGACTGAGGGGGTCGACGAGAAACGGATAAGGCCGAGCCCCAGAGAACTCGGGCGCGGTGGTCGTCGTCTTGTGAGTCGAGGGGGCATCGATGGTAGAACAGTGCTTGACGTGGTGTGAATAGTGGCAGCTTTTTCACCGCCCATCCCGGGATGGGCAGTAAAAGGTGGGATTAGACACGGATGCTGCTCCCACGCTGGTGGCGCTGTAGCCACGTTAGTGGAAGTGGTTGCATTAAATGCTTTTGTCAGTAAGTAGGTGGATGAGGAGGGGTCGACCGACTCGACCCTGGGTCGTTCGAGTCGGAAGTTTTCTGGGGTTGAGGCTTCCCATCGAGCGGGTCTTGTGCGAGTCGGAACACGGTCGAGGGCGCCCCGTCTTCATACGTATGCGGCTTGGATCGGCGTATCCGTGTAGGTGAAGCCTTGATTCGATTTTTAAGGAGTTTTCAGGGCGCGGATTACTCGGGGTTTGCTCCTTTTAATCGTTGGTTTTGGGTACCCCTAATTTTGGTACCCGACGATGGGGTACCCTGTTTTGCTAGTACCCGACACCACTAAATCCTAATTAGCACACGCAGCATGCACTAATCAACATATTAGCATTATCAAAACTAATCCTACCATTATAATTATTAAGTAATAATATAACATTACTAATAATCCTTGAATTATTTACTAATGACAAAGATTAGAAGACATAGATAATCTGGTCCGTCAGATTTTTCGGACCACGAAATCCAGTATCTAAGGAGAATATTCCCGGTCCATGGATTGTCTTATGCCAGGGATCCTCCGACCAAACACACCCTCCGAGCAACCAAGCACACACTACGTGGAGAGGCCGTCGGCTGGAACTGGAAGCCTAGAATGACCCTATGTTGTCACCCAAATGCATGCAGATACGAAATCCAGGCCTTGTTTAGTTCCCAGAATTCTCCCCCAAATTTCACAATGCAAAAAGAAGATTCTCTGTCACATCGAAATATCGGGACATATATGGAGTACTAAATATAGATGAAATCAAAAACTAATTACATAGTTTTATTGTACTTTGCGAGACGAACATTTTGAGTCTAATTAGTCAAAGTTTGGACAATTTTTACCAAATACAAACGAAATGCTACAGTGCACATTTATGACGCTACAGTGCATTTGGTGACCACCAATTCGGTGATCTAAACACGGCCCCATTTCATCAAATGCTAGTCGGGAGAATCAAGGCACTGCATTTTTTTAGTTATTACTCTATTTGATGCGACTCGTAACGGTTTCTCCTCTCAAAAACTATGGCCACGTTTAGTTACCAAAAATTTTCAAGATTCCCCGTCACATCGAATGTTTGGACACATGTATGGAGTATTAAATGTAGACGAAAAGAAAAACTAATTACACAGTTGGGTAGAAAACGACGAGATGAATCTTTTGAGTCTAATTAGTCCATGATTGGAACACTAATTGATAAATATAAACGAAAGTACTACAGTAGCCAAAGCCAAAAAAATTTCGCGAACTAAACACACCCTATAGCAAAAACCAAATTTTTTTTCCTCTCTCCAACCCAAAATAAGTTAGCAACAGAATGAATTGGTGAAGCCAGTTTGGTGGGTTTTTATAGACTTTTGGTACATGCAGTAACAGTACCATAAGCAGATCCTCTACATTACAGAATCTGAAGCAACGGCAAATCCCTCCACCGAGATCATCATAAGCCTAGCAGCCAAAGGCATGTCCCAAATGTGAATAGTATTTTGGAAAGACAGTGCTGGCCAACTGAAACCAATAGGACGAAGCGCACCCAAATCCAAGGAAGAAAAATAAAGAGCCATCCATGGATGTTGCCATCCTCGCGTAATAATGCAATATGCCTCCATTATTTATTATACTAATTGACAGGTTATGCAATCAATCATACTAGTACAGTGATGGGATGTGCATGCAGCACAGCAGGCCTATTGGTATTGGCCATAGAAAAATGAAGTGGCACGCGGCACGCCCAAGGCCAATCAGTGAGGAAAGCTTCCACTCAAGCAATTGCTTGCCACAAAACATGCCAACAAGATTCCGAGAGCAGAGGTAGCAGTAGAGTGAGTACTCGGGAGAAACAAATGGCAGGAGTTGAATAGTAGCAGTCCCATACCTCCCTGGACAAGCCACCTCAAATGAAAATGAAGCAGTGCAGTGCAGGCAAGGCACCTGATTGAGCTCACCAGCTGGAGCTGGACCTCCCCTGTCTTATCCTGACTGACCGGCAATTTTGACCCCTAGCATTTCGTTTGTATTTGTTAATTATTGTCCAAACATTAATTAATTAGATTTAAAAGATTCGTCTCGCAAAGTATAAGCAAATTGTATAATTAGTTATTTTTTACCTACATTTAATATTCTATGTATGTGTCCAAAGATTTGATGTGATGGTGATGTGATAGAAAATCTTTGCACTTTTTGTATTTTGGAGGGGAACTAAACCAGGGCTTAATTTTAAGAGTACTATTGTTACTATGTGGCCAGTTTGAAAAACAAATCATTATACTTCCACTACCCTCTCTTTGCCGGCCTCAATGCAGTCGGCAAAGGCTGCATTCCACGCTGGTAGGTGGCAAAGACCACGTGGCAAAGAATTCGTCGGTAAAGAAATCTTTGCCGCCAACCACGTGGATAGTAGTCGGCAAAGCCTTTGCCGACTGCTGACGTGGCAGTCGGCAAAGGAAACTCACACCATCGTCAGATGACGGTGTGCGTTTCCTTTACCGACTGCCTAGGTGGCAGTCGGCAAAGGTTTTTTCTTATTTATTTATTTTTTTTGTATAAAAATTCTTTGCCGACTGTCTAAGGTGGTAGTCGGCAAAGATATTTATGTTTTCTGATTTTTTTGTAAAAACCTGGAAGAAGTAAAAAAATTTTTTTTCTGTTTTTCCTGTTTTGCCTTATGTATCACAGCAACCAAATCACATATATGTATATATAACAGAAATTCACATATATAACACAAATCCACATATATATCACACAAATCCACATATATAGCACATATAATCCATAACAAAGGGGTCCAACAAGTCCATCATCCAACAAGTCGCACTAATCCAACATCCAACAAGTCGCACAAATCCAACATCCAACATCCAACAAAGTAGAACAACCACAGAGCCACTCACTTGTCTTGCGACCCGTCGCCACCATGGTGTGAAGAGCTCCCAGCTGACCACGAAGGCCACGAGGACGGTCCGACCTGTGACGCGCTGGTGTACGCCCACCCGGATCCGATCTGCTGGGCAGGCAGAGGGTCGCTAGCCCACCCGGAGGGCCCCTCCTGCGTAGACCTAGGAGGAACGCCATCTGGCCACGAGAACTGTGGCTGAGGGGCAACTAGGCCAACCGGCCACACATGGCCTGGAGATTGGCCATGTGGAGTCGGGTTTGAACCCGCCGACTGTTGCTAGTGATTCTTGTGCTAGTGATGGTTGTAGGAGTGATGAGGAGGAGGATGAGGACTACTTCAAGGATGATCTATTGGGCATAATAGATCAAATGATCAAAGGCTACAAGAGGACCACCAAGAGATGCAAAATCTTAGAGCAAGAGCTCATTGCCAAGAGCAATAAAAATGATGCCATGACAGAGGAGCTTGTTGCTCTCAAAAAGAGTAAGGAGTGCAAAGGAATTGAACAAGAGCTCAAAGCTCTTAGGAAATCCTTTGATGAGCTGGAGGCCTCTCGTGAGTGTCTAAAGGAAGACCACGAGGATCTTGAAATTGCTCATACTAGGCTTAAGGAAGCCCACTCCACTCTACTTGAGCTCATCAAGAAAAAGGACCTCAAGTTGGAGAAGTTCATGAAGGAAGCTAAGGAGGAGCAAGTGATTGTCACTTGTGATATTGGACTAACATGTGATATTATTGATGATTTTTTATTTGTTGGTCCTACTAATGCTTCATGTAGCTCATCATCATCCACCACAACCAACTCTATCTCTACTACTAGTGATTCATCACTTGTGGTTGAGAATAAGACTCTCAAGAGAGAGGTGGATGATCTCACCCGCGCATTAGGCAATGCCTATGGTGGGGATGCCCGCTTGCTAAAATGCTTGGGTAGCCAAAGGTTCTATCTTAACAAAGATGGTTTGGGCTATACTCCCAAGAAGGGCAAGACGGCCTTTGCTACTCCAAAGCCTCGCTTTGTGAAGAGCAATGGTCGTTATTGCAATAGATGCAAGCAAGTTAGGCATCTAGAGATTAATTGTAATAAAATAAACAAGAACAAGAAAAATGCTAATGTACCTTACATTCCTTTTGATTCTTGTTATGTGCTTACCAAGGGTGAGAAGGGTGTGCAAGCTAAGTTTGTTAGTACACCAATTGTGGGTCCAAAGAAGAAGGTCATTTGGGTACCAAAGAACTTAGTTACTAACCTCCAAGGACCCAAGCAAGTATGGATACCTAAAAGACATTAAATTATTTTATAGGTAAATTACAAGGCCGGAGGAAGGCATTGGGTGCTTGATAGTGGGTGCTCTCAACATATGACCAGTGATTCAAGAATGTTTAACTCTCTCAAATCAAATGATAGTGGCATTGATAGCATCACATTTGGTAACAATAGCAAGGATGATGTAAAGGCTCTCGGAAGGATTGCAATCTCAAATGATCATAGCATTTCCAATGTGTTCTTAGTTGAAAAGTTGAACTTCAATCTTCTCTCGGTTGCTCAATTATGTGATCTTGGTTTCAAGTGCATATGTGGTGTTGATGATGTGGAGATAGTTAATGTTGATGGCTCCAATTTGATCTTCAATGGTTTTAGATATGAGAATCTATACTTGGTTGATTTCAATGCTAGTGACGCTCAACTTTCAACATGCTTGCTCACCAAATCAAGTATGGGTTGGTTATGGCATAGAAGACTTGGTCATGTTGGCATGAAGCAATTGAACAAGTTAGTGAAGCATGACTTAGAGGCTTGAAGGATGTCACATTTGAGAAAGATAAGCTATGTAGTGTATGTCAAGCCGAAAAGCAAGTAGGCAACACTCATCCATTGAAAAGCATCATGAGTACTTCCAAGGCATTTGAGTTGTAACGGAACCGTCCAAATTATAAGAGCACAAGTATAAAAACAATCACCGAAGTGATCAAATTCTCACACTTGAGCCCATATAACTCCGGTAGTCCACGAAATCGCGAGGGATTTCAAACCAAACCGAGAGCAACCAGATCGTAATGATTCAACATAACACAACACTTGTTACACAGTGCAAAAGTAATCTCATACATCGGAGTACAAATATTTTTATTACAAAACCAAAGTAAAGATTAGCGGAAGCAACATAATTTCTGAAACCATTTTAAGTCAAATACTGCCAGTACATAGTCACATCCTGCAAAAGCATACCAGAAGAGATACTACAGAGACCATGCCCATATGGTCTAGTCTTCACACCCACATGGCGAAGACAATACTTGCAGCAACAAGTACGAATCTGCTACCTGCAACAGGTGGGAATAAACCCTGAGTACGAGAAGGTACTCAGCTAGACTTACCCGTCAAAAACCAGAAACAAAGGTGACACCAAGGATTATGCAAGTCTTTATAAAGTGGGCTAGCTTGACTCAATTGCAGAAAAGCTTAATACAGATAAGTAACCAATATATGCTTTAAGTATCAAGTTGATCATCATTAACCTGAAAACTAGATTAGCACCTGTACTAGAGCACTCACTTTATTAAGATCAAACAATATTAACCATAGCAGGTATAATAAGGCTATCATCATCATTATCATCAATTCCGAACCATCATTATAATTAGTGTATCTACGCTGGAGATAACCAGTCAAGTTTCTCACTATCCGGGAGAGACGGCGACTCGAATCGATTCCAACTCAGCTGAGGGGGTATTCCTGACACTCACCCGGCAAACCCCGCTAAAGGCAGCCGTAGATAACCTTTGGTACAACTCAGGGTGGGCCCGAACAGCGCCGCATTCTCAGGGATACCAGTGGCCAGGATGCTCAGGACTTTTAACTCACCTGCCCTTGGACCCTCTGGCTCCCTTCCGAGGCGACTTTCACTTTTTGGCTTCGCAGCCTGAGTTGAGCTACTAGGCTTCGCGGTCGGCAACCTCAGGCCGGCCAGCTAAATGTCAGGCATGCGTTCAAAATGACATAGAAGGCTCCAGGTCTCGGTCCTTAATCGACACAGACGGGGATAGATCCACACCCAAGACCTCCATGCCTTGTTGCTTCACTATCGTCATCTCGCCCGGTCTCATTTCATTTTATTAACACATGGTTCACTTCCACGATAGCAAGTATAGCCAACCGTGACCTGATAAAGCCCTATATCTCGCAGGTGACAGGAAATCACCTGACTTCTACCGGTCTAATTTAGCAGGGCTAAGCATAGATACGATCCTGTCTACATAGGATTCAAGGTTCGAATTGCTGGACAAGGAGTGTTATCAATGCAGCAAGGGTTTCCAACCAACTCCTATCACGTAATGCAACAATACATATAACATGTATAGATAGATAATTGCTTTGAAAGTAGGAGGCTTATAATGCTCCGGGGCTTGCCTTAACCGAAAGAAGAGAGATCGAGGTTCGGCTTCAAGAACGATTCCCACGTCTTCTCCGGTTTCGTCGGACTGGACCTCCGATTCTCGAACGGACTTCAACTCCGGGTTCCACGCCCAGCGGGACTTCGCTCGTAACACGATTCTTGGCACACCTATTGCATGTATATGCATCCAATGAATTTCATGTATGCATCCAATAATGACATGATGATTTATGGACGTGCATGAATGATGTGAAGATGAATGCAATGACATTGCAACGTCGTAAGCACAAAACCGAGTTATGTGGTGCTCTATTCAAATCACTTCAAACGTAGGTGCAAATTTGCTCTCCGGTATTAACATGTTTAAACATTCCTAAGAAACCACTAAGTATCACAAAGTTAAGACTAAACACGCGCGTAACAAGATTCCATATATTAGTATTTACAACATATTATCAACAGTAGCTAAGAAAACTCACAGCTGGAGTTCTACTAATCCAAATGACCTAAAAGAGGACATTCTGGAAAGCTTATGAAATTGTCTATATTTCATTTATAAACATCTAAGCATGATTTCACCATTTACCAATTTAAAATAGCATACCTACAGAATCTGTTCTAAAAGATAAAGAGTACTTCTAAAACTGAACCCAACTTGGAACAGCTGTCATTTATAAACTATAAGTCCAAATACTACCAAAATTTACCAGCAACTAGTTCATGAAATTCTCAACAACTTTGCTATAGATCACCAAGCATGAAAACATCATTATCATAGGTTAATTCTTTTAACTAGCAATTCTGTCCAGAAATGGCAGAATCACTAAATTAATTAATTACTGATGATTCAAAAGCACAATTGGACCAAACCAAGTTTACCAACTTGTTGTGCATACCAAAGAAACATCAGAAAGTATAATGCCAACTTCTAAATAAATTATTTATTATTCTTTTATAATTTATTTAGTTAATTAGGTGATTAAATAAACATATAGTAAAACTATATATAAAAATCTACAAAAATTACAGTAGCCACCTAATGCTTCACATAGGCTACCATAAAAATTTCACTTCATTTTGACAAGCAAATATGGAGATATCAAAAATAACAGATGGCATGTCTATTTCTAGCATAAATAGGAAACCCTATTGAAAAGTATCAAACAACAGATTTCATATTTTTCCTAGCATCCTTCTAACATAAGAACAACATTCACCAAGTTTCACCCTCACTGGATCTATAGAAAAATTATGAAAATTCACACAAGATCCAATCAAGCAAACATGATAATTATATAAATCTACCAAACCTCATCCAAATTACATGAAAATTTAACCATAAGTTAGTCATGGTATGAGAAGTTCACTATAAAAATTTCATGCTATTTGGAGCTTCACACAAAGAGATATCATTTTCTCCTTTTTCTTTAGGAATAAAAGAGATAAATAATAACTATTTAATTCATCACAAAACATGGCACATATTATATTTTTATAATAAACTAGACCTCACATAGAGCACAACACAACTTGAACCATATCATTTGGAGCTACCAATCAAGAAATATGAATTTTTGAATCTAGCATCAAATCTGTGAAATAAATAAAAACAAAAACCATTTCCTAAACCTAACTGGGCCGGCCCGGCTTGACCGCTTGGCCCCGCACGCGGTTCAGCCCGGCACGCTCTCGGCCCAGCGCGCGGCTCGGCTCAGCTCGCCGGCCCAACTGTGCCGAGACAGGGAAGGGGCGCCGACACGCGGGCCCCGCCCGTCAGCCGCACGCAAAGCAGGGGAGGGTGGTTGCCGGCGGTAACTCGCCGTCGACGAGTTCTCGGGCGCTGGTGAGGGCACCAGCGTGCTCTACTCACCCAGGCGAGTAGCGGGGTGAGTTGGAGTGGAGCGCGGGACCACCGGGGAGGCTTGCCGGCGTGCGCGGCTGGCGGCGGTGATCCGGCGGCGGCGTACCGGCGGTAGAAGGCACGTCGGTCACCGGTGAGAGGCTCCCAAGCTGCATGACATCCCGGCGACTCTGTTGCGCACAAGCAGATGCATGGAGGTGCTATGTAGGGGCGGGACCACGGCGAGCGCTCGCACGGAGGAGCTCCGGCGAGGTCACCGCGGCGGAAACGGAGCAGTGCGGCCTTGCCGGTGCTCGGACGGCTCCACGGAGGGAATGGCGAGGTGGGCGGGGCTTCGTGCGGTTGGGATAGGGCAGAGGCGCGATGACAGCGGCTCACGAGCTCGGCGAGCTCGCGGTGGCAGGGGCGCCTCGGTGTTCCGCCCTGGCGAGCACAGCAAGGGCGAGGGAGGGAAATGGAGAGAGAGTGGGCAGCAGGAGGGCGGCGTGGCGTCTAGGCGATGCGCTCGGGCTAGCTGGTGGACACGCGCCGGCGGACGGCTTGCCAAGTGGCGAGCGCGACCTGGCGCTGTCGGCCACCGTGCCCAGACCGATCTGGCCATCAGGGTCTCCCTTAGCCGACTGACAGCCCAACTTTGCCCCCTAACAATTCCTAAACCAGCTCGATTTAGCGATAGGTTACATTAGCAAACTTGTAGACCTTCATGAGATATCCAATTGTGTCAATATGGACTTGAGCTAGTTCGGTCTGAATTGGAAGATAAAAGGTCCCAAAGGGAGGCACCTTGAAACTGAAACCGAGATTCAGTCAACCCACCCGACTGAAACATGATTTTCAAAGCGCTCTAGCTCCTAAACCATTAAGAACTAGGTGATGGTGTTATTGACAATATTGTAGAGCTAAGTGAGTTCTACAAAAGTGTCAATATGGGTTAGAGCTAGTTCAGCACAGTTTGAGATTTACAATGCTCCAAAGGTGGGCACATGAAACTGAAATGTCACCTTTTGACTTAGAAAATTTGCTAAGTGTTGAAATAACATGGAAACCTGACTTGTGGGCCCTGTTTGAGGATGTTCTAGCCATTTTCATGAGATGGTTATATTGAGACTTTTGTTCCTTGATAAATTTCCTACAACTTTGGTAAAGGGTGCATCTCCATGCAAGGTCTCTAGATACCACTTTTAAATTGGTCAAAGCAGATCAGTACTGTGGTCAAACTGGGGTCAAACTTAGTCAAATTGGATTTTGGTCCAAACATGAATATAGACCCTAGCTCATTTTGCTCCACTAACATATCAAGGATGTTTTCAAGCCCCCAAGTCACACAATTGTATCACAACTGTCATCTATACAAAGCCCTAGCAACACATAAAAGAAGCACATATAAATCACAATGTTGCAAAGTCATGTTTCAAGCAATGATGCACATGAAATGACGATGCTTATGGTAATACCATGCCATGATCATGCATTATGAATGCATTATGAGGCTAACTAACACCAGGGGTGTTACAGCCCTCCCCCCTTATAAAAATCTCGTCCCGAGATTTGAAAGTCGTACCATTTCTCATAGAAAGCGGAATAGTTGTCCTTTAAATAATCTTCTTTTTCCCAAGTTGCATCACGTTCACCGTGATTACTCCAAACCACCTTGTATAATTTGACTACTCGATTACGAGTCACCCTTTCCAGAGTACCCAGAACATATACCGGTTTCTCCTCATAAGAAAGATCAGATTTCAATTTGATGCGTCTCACATCTACTCTTTCTTCGGGAAGACGGAGACATTTCTTTAATCGAGAAACATGGAAGACTGGAAAGATAGCTCCCATTTCACGAGGTAGATTGAGCTTATAAGCTACTCTTCCACTTTTCTCAATAATCCGATAAGGTCCAACATATCGAGGCTCAAGTTTTCTTTTGATCCCAAAACGCTTTACTCCTCTCATAGGGGACACCTTTAAATAGACATGGTCACCTACTTCAAACTCAATAGGTTTCCTCCTCTTATCTGCGTAGCTCTTTTGTCTAGCCTGAGCAGCTGATATATTTTTCTGTATAGCACGAACTTGCTCCTCGGGTTCTTTTACAAAGTCAATACCATAGAATCTTCTTTCTCCTGGTTCCACCCAGTTCAAAGGAGTTCTACACTTGCGACCATATAAAGCTTCAAAAGGAGCCATTTGGATACTCTCTTGATAACTGTTGTTGTAAGAGAATTCAGCGAGAGGCATCCATTTCTCCCATGAGCTATTACAAGAGATGATGCAAGCTCTAAGCATGTCTTCAAGAATTTGATTCACACGCTCAGTCTGCCCCGACGTCTGTGGATGATAAGCAGAACTACGGACCAAATTAGTTCCAAGATTCTGATGTAGGCGCTCCCAAAAACGAGCAGTAAACTGTGGTCCTCTGTCAGGGACAATAGACCCAGGCACTCCATGAAGACGTACGACTTCTTGGAAGTAAATGTCAGCATATTGGTGTGGGTGATAGTTACTCTTCACCGGGATAAAGTGAGCAGATTTTGTCACACGATCAACTATAACCCAAATAGAGTCAAAACCTTTTTGGGTGATTGGTAATCCGACAATAAAGTCCATAACAATGTCGTCCCACTTCCAACCTGGAACAGACAAAGGCTGGAGTAAACCATGCTTCATGTGAATGGCCTTAACTCTACAACAATTATCACACCTAGCGACGTAGGCTGCGATTTCCTTTTTCATTTTGGTCCACCAATAGTATGGCTTGAGGTCCTGATACATCTTACTACTACCAGGATGGATGGACAACTTAGAAGAATGGGCTTCAGATAAGATTTGATTTCTGAGCTCTCTATCTTTTGGCACAACAAGTCTATCTTTGAACCAGAGAATTCCTTTGTCATCCACTCGAAAGTACTTAGTTCCTTGCTCTTTCATCTTTCTCTTGATGTGAAATACACCAGTATCAGTCCTTTGTAACTCAATGATTCTACTTCTCAAAGAACAATCTACCGTGATATGATGGATTACAATAGGATGCAAAAGATGAGACAAATGAAAATCCTCTTCTATCAGAGAGTTGCAGTGAGATTTTCTACTCAAGGCATCGGCAACCACATTTGCTTTACCCGGATGGTAATGCACCTGGAGGTTATAATCCTTAATCAACTCTAACCATCTTCTCTGGCGCATATTTAACTCAGGTTGAGTAAATATGTACTTAAGACTCTTATGATCTGTATAAATATTGCATATATTTCCAAGCAAATAGTGTCTCCATATTTTCAGAGCATGCACCACAGCAGCTAACTCTAAATCATGAGTCGGATAGTTAACTTCATGTTTTCTTAACTGACGTGAAGCATACGCAATAACTCGGCCTCCCTGCATCAGTACACCACCTAAACCAGTACCTGATGCATCACAATACACATCAAACGGTTTCTCAATGTCAGGTTGCGCTAATATAGGAGCTGATGTCAACAAAGTCCGTAGAGTGCGGAAAGCTTGTTCACACTCCGGAGTCCACTCAAACTTCCTATCCTTCTCAAGTAGTCGAGTCATAGGCTTAGCTATTTTAGAGAAATCCTGAATAAAACGACGATAGTAGCCAGCCAGTCCAAGAAAACTCCGAACTTCATGCACTGTAGTTGGTGCCTTCCAATCCAATACTTCCTGTATCTTAGTTGGGTCCACTGAAATTCCCTCACCAGACAATACATGACCGAGGAAAGGTACCTTCTTTAACTAGAATTCACATTTACTGAACTTGGCGTAAAGCTTATGTTCACGTAATCTGGATAAAACGATTCTCAGATGCTCGGCATGTTCTTCTTCATTTTCAGAATAGATGAGAATATCATCAATGAATATCACCACAAACTTGTCCAGCTCTTGCATGAATACTGAATTCATCAGGTACATGAAATGAGCAGGAGCATTGGTCAGACCAAAAGACATGACAAGATATTCATATAACCCGTATCTGGTAGAGAAAGCGGTCTTTGGTATGTCTTCCGGACGGATTTTAATTTGGTGATACCCAGATCTCAGATCAATCTTCGAGAATACCTTTGCTTTAGACAACTGATCAAACAAGATATCAATACGAGGCAATGGATACTTGTTCTTGATAGTGACTGCATTGAGCGGTCGATAGTCTACACACATACGCAGAGACTGGTCCTTCTTTTTCACAAATATAGCAGGACAACCCCACGGAGAAGAACTAGGACGGATCAACCCTTTCAGTAAAAGGTCACTAAGTTGGGTCTTGAGTTCAGCTAACTCATTCGGCGGCATTCTATATGGTCTTTTGGAAATTGGTGCGGTACCCGGAATTAACTCAATCTTAAACTCTACATCACGATCTGGAGGTAATCCCGGCAATTCATCGGGAAAAACATCTGGAAATTCACACACTACTGGAACTTCTGCAATCTCTTTTGCTTTTGCTATCATAGCGTTAACTGTAGTCTGAGGACTAATGTCTCTAGGAAGTTGTACTAGAAAAGCTTGTTGATCTTTTGGATCCCTCAACATAACCACTCTTGTAGAGGTATCGATCAGAACACCGTTTCCACTCATCCACTTCATACCTAAGATTACATCTAGGCCCAATCCTGGTAATACCACGAGATCTAGATTATACAGACGTCCTTCGATCTCGATCTTTGCTCCTAAGACCAACTGGTTGGTTGAAACATTATTCCCGGCAGCACTAATATTATAACCACTATTATCTAAAGTAACGACCTTCATACCATGCTTGGTTGCAAACGTTGAACTGATAAAAGAGTGGGAAGCACCTGAATCAAACAACACAACTGCAGGATGTTGGTTTACTAAAAATGCACCAGCAGTGATAATTTCACCTGTAGGAATGGATTCCACCGTGGTGTAACGAACATACCCTTTACACACATCTACATTATTATCATTCGATTTCTTCTGCGGAAGAGGACAATCTTTGGCCCAATGACCTGACATCTTGCAATTCCAACATGGCTGGTTACTTGGCGGTACCTTAGGTTTTCCTTTCTTAATACTGCTCCTCTTGATCGGGTCTTGTTTCTGATATGGGTGATATCTGGTAGATATGCCAGGCGAATAATACTGAGGTGTAATCACCACAAAAGTATTAGTCGTAGGTGCATTAGGTTTCTGAGATTTCTCGTGGCTCTTAGAAGCAGCATACACAGCATTACAGTTCTCTTGAAGGATAGTATCACTGACAAACTCGTTGAAAGTGACACACTTGCTATTACACATGGCCTTCATCAATTTGGGACACAACCCTCTTTTAAAACTTGCGATCTTCTTAACCTCCGTATTAACAAATTCTGGAGCATATCTTAACAAGTTGACGAAAGCATGCAAATATTCTGTTACACTTTTGTCTCCTTGGGTGAGCTTCATAAACTCGGTGTGCTTGATTGCCATGAGACCAGCAGGAATGTAATGTCCCCGAAATGCTTCCTTGAACTGATCCCAAACTACTTCCATATTCTCGGGCAGGGTGTTCCGATAGTGACACCACCAAACACATGCAGGCCCTTGCAACTGTTGCGAAGCATATTCTGTTTTCATATCATCTGCCACCTTGAGCACACGGAACTTCTGTTCGATAGTGTTCAACCATTCGTCTGCTTGAAGTGGTTCTTCAGCTTCTCGAAAAATAGGAGGCTCTGTATCCAAGAAATCTTTATAGTTGCTGTACTGGACAGGCTCAGGTTCCTGATGGACATGGTTTCTGACACTCTCGTCCAAGGCATGCTGACTTTTGGCAAGCATTTGCAGCAACTCAGCAGAGGTAGGTTGCAGAGGAGACGCTGACGGTTCTGTATTAACACGACTCCGACTGCTAGAGCGAAGCTGACGAGACATCTGCAAGTAGTTGAAACTAGTAAGCGTTGATGACGTCGGAAGGCTACTGACGAATGATATAGGCATGAGGAAGAGATTATATCCAACTATCCAAATTCCAATCTCAGAAGAAGGAAATCTCTTGGTTTGAGGTACTGATCTTCTGACAAGATAAGGAATGACATCCAAGGAAAGGTTCACGAGAAGATTACACATTGGTGTAGCTCCATAATGGATCATGACTAGCAACCCTTGATACCTGCGCGTGCCGAGCAGCACAACCTTGTGTCGCGCGCCACAGGAGGCTCCCGGTTTCGTCGCGGCACCATGGAGTACTAATCGCAACACCATTACCGAACACACACCCATGAGGAATCCTCACGTGTCAAGAATTAGGCGGATAGAAACCGTATTATCCAAAGATGGGTAGCAAACAAGGATGGATACAAGGTTAGAAGCAATGGAGAGACAAGTTGTAGATCAAAACACATCCCAACTCGAGGAGATACATCTTGAATTTGTCTTGCCTTCCTTCACGGCCAGGTATGAATTGGGTTTCGAGGCTGACACCACTGACCACTCCATAGGTAGGTTGACTACCCCAATTCTTTACGAAAGAAATGCAACTATTTATGAGACAACTGTTGGAGGGAAGAAAATTTTTAAAAGAATGGGATAAGCAATTTATAAGGGAGGGAGTAATGCAGAATGCAATGTATGATGCGAACTTGGTGCATGCACGAACCGTACGTCCTCACAAACCTAGGAATAATTTTAAAATTCTAGCGTATAGTTCGGTGGCATACACGTTCTCTCAATAACGATAACTAGTCGTTCTACAGGAAACGTTGTTAGTGTACCTGCAGAAAATTGCATTTCAGCCCAATAATTCCCAATATAGCACACAGGAAAGCAGTAAACTAAATACTTTCCATACATACATCCCCCGATGTATATACTTCAGTATCAAAGCTACCCGACAGATATACCCACAACTAAGTACTCTCATAATCACATGATTAAACATGTAAGTATGCTAGTAACCACAACTACTCTCCCCTAGACCGACGGTTGGACGGTCATGCTCTCACAACTCCCACTTACCAGGGCGTAGAGGTATTTTGATCCATACATTACCACCCAAGCGGATGGCATCCATACAATAGCACGCCGTATGGACAACGAAATAGAAAACAAGCAAGAACCCCCAAGTTAGTATCTTAGTAAGCCACCTAATAGTCCTTATTTGGGCATATAGGATATGACCACTGGCACTCTTTAGTTTAGAATAAAGATTTTTCACAAAAGCTTTTGTTTAAATACACAAATGATGTGTTTACTGTTGAATCTTGCTCCGATACCAGCTGTAACGGAACCGTCCAAATTATAAGAGCACAAGTATAAAAACAATCACCGAAGTGATCAAATTCTCACACTTGAGCCCATATAACTCCGGTAGTCCACGAAATCGCGAGGGATTTCAAACCAAACCGAGAGCAACCAGATCGTAATGATTCAACATAACACAACACTTGTTACACAGTGCAAAAGTAATCTCATACATCGGAGTATAAATATTTTTATTACAAAACCAAAGTAAAGATTAGCGGAAGCAACATAATTTCTGAAACCATTTTAAGTCAAATACTGCCAGTACATAGTCACATCCTGCAAAAGCATACCAGAAGAGATACTACAGAGACCATGCCCATATGGTCTAGTCTTCACACCCACATGGCGAAGACAATACTTGCAGCAACAAGTACGAATCTGCTACCTGCAACAGGTGGGAATAAACCCTGAGTACGAGAAGGTACTCAGCTAGACTTACCCGTCAAAAACCAGAAACAAAGGTGACACCAAGGATTATGCAAGTCTTTATAAAGTGGGCTAGCTTGACTCAATTGCAGAAAAGCTTAATACAGATAAGTAACCAATATATGCTTTAAGTATCAAGTTGATCATCATTAACCTGAAAACTAGATTAGCACCTGTACTAGAGCACTCACTTTATTAAGATCAAACAATATTAACCATAGCAGGTATAATAAGGCTATCATCATCATTATCATCAATTCCGAACCATCATTATAATTAGTGTATCTACGCTGGAGATAACCAGTCAAGTTTCTCACTATCCGGGAGAGACGACGACTCGAATCGATTCCAACTCAGCTGAGGGGGTATTCCTGACACTCACCCGGCAAACCCCGCTAAAGGCAGCCGTAGATAACCTTTGGTACAACTCAGGGTGGGCCCGAACAGCGCCGCATTCTCAGGGATACCAGTGGCCAGGATGCTCAGGACTTTTAACTCACCTGCCCTTGGACCCTCTGGCTCCCTTCCGAGGCGACTTTCACTTTTCGGCTTCGCAGCCTGAGTTGAGCTACTAGGCTTCGCGGTCGGCAACCTCAGGCCGGCCAGCTAAATGTCAAGCATGCGTTCAAAATGACATAGAAGGCTCCAGGTCTCGGTCCTTAATCGACACAGACGGGGATAGATCCACACCCAAGACCTCCATGCCTTGTTGCTTCACTATCGTCATCCCGCCCGGTCTCATTTCATTTTATTAACACATGGTTCACTTCCACGATAGCAAGTATAGCCAACCGTGACCTGATAAAGCCCTATATCTCGCAGGTGACAGGAAATCACCCGACTTCTACCGGTCTAATTTAGCAGGGCTAAGCATAGATACGATCCTGTCTACATAGGATTCAAGGTTCGAATTGCTGGACAAGGAGTGTTATCAATGCAGCAAGGGTTTCCAACCAACTCCTATCACGTAATGCAACAATACATATAACATGTATAGATAGATAATTGCTTTGAAAGTAGGAGGCTTATAATGCTCCGGGGCTTGCCTTAACCGAAAGAAGAGAGATCGAGGTTCGGCTTCAAGAACGATTCCCACGTCTTCTCCGGTTTCGTCGGACTGGACCTCCGATTCTCGAACGGACTTCAACTCCGGGTTCCACGCCCAGCGGGACTTCGCTCGTAACACGATTCTTGGCACACCTATTGCATGTATATGCATCCAATGAATTTCATGTATGCATCCAATAATGACATGATGATTTATGGACGTGCATGAATGATGTGAAGATGAATGCAATGACATTGCAACGTCGTAAGCACAAAACCGAGTTATGTGGTGCTCTATTCAAATCACTTCAAACGTAGGTGCAAATTTGCTCTCCGGTATTAACATGTTTAAACATTCCTAAGAAACCACTAAGTATCACAAAGTTAAGACTAAACACGCGCGTAACAAGATTCCATATATTAGTATTTACAACATATTATCAACAGTAGCTAAGAAAACTCACAGCTGGAGTTCTACTAATCCAAATGACCTAAAAGAGGACATTCTGGAAAGCTTATGAAATTGTCTATATTTCATTTATAAACATCTAAGCATGATTTCACCATTTACCAATTTAAAATAGCATACCTACAGAATCTGTTCTAAAAGATAAAGAGTACTTCTAAAACTGAACCCAACTTGGAACAGCTGTCATTTATAAACTATAAGTCCAAATACTACCAAAATTTACCAGCAACTAGTTCATGAAATTCTCAACAACTTTACTATAGATCACCAAGCATGAAAACATCATTATCATAGGTTAATTCTTTTAACTAGCAATTCTGTCCAGAAATGGCAGAATCACTAAATTAATTAATTACTGATGATTCAAAAGCACAATTGGACCAAACCAAGTTTACCAACTTGTTGTGCATACCAAAGAAACATCAGAAAGTATAATGCCAACTTCTAAATAAATTATTTATTATTCTTTTATAATTTATTTAGTTAATTAGGTGATTAAATAAACATATAGTAAAACTATATATAAAAATCTACAAAAATTACAGTAGCCACCTAATGCTTCACATAGGCTACCATAAAAATTTCACTTCATTTTGACAAGCAAATATGGAGATATCAAAAATAACAGATGGCATGTCTATTTCTAGCATAAATAGGAAACCCTATTGAAAAGTATCAAACAACAGATTTCATATTTTTCCTAGCATCCTTCTAACATAAGAACAACATTCACCAAGTTTCACCCTCACTGGATCTATAGAAAAATTATGAAAATTCACACAAGATCCAATCAAGCAAACATGATAATTATATAAATCTACCAAACCTCATCCAAATTACATGAAAATTTAACCATAAGTTAGTCATGGTATGAGAAGTTCACTATAAAAATTTCATGCTATTTGGAGCTTCACACAAAGAGATATCATTTTCTCCTTTTTCTTTAGGAATAAAAGAGATAAATAATAACTATTTAATTCATCACAAAACATGGCACATATTATATTTTTATAATAAACTAGACCTCACATAGAGCACAACACAACTTGAACCATATCATTTGGAGCTACCAATCAAGAAATATGAATTTTTGAATCTAGCATCAAATCTGTGAAATAAATAAAAACAAAAACCATTTCCTAAACCTAACTGGGCTGGCCCGGCTTGACCGCTTGGCCCCGCACGCGGTTCAGCCCGGCACGCTCTCGGCCCAGCGCGCGGCTCGGCTCAGCTCGCCGGCCCAACTGTGCCGAGACAGGGAAGGGGCGCCGACACGCGGGCCCCGCCCGTCAGCCGCACGCAAAGCAGGGGAGGGTGGTTGCCGGCGGTAACTCGCCGCCGACGAGTTCTCGGGCGCCGGTGAGGGCACCAGCGTGCTCTACTCACCCAGGCGAGTAGCGGGGTGAGTTGGAGTGGAGCGCGGGACCACCGGGGAGGCTTGCCGGCGTGCGCGGCTGGCGGCGGTGATCCGGCGGCGGCGTACCGGCGGTAGAAGGCACGTCGGTCACCGGTGAGAGGCTCCCAAGCTGCATGACATCCCGGCGACTCTGTTGCGCACAAGCAGATGCATGGAGGTGCTATGTAGGGGCGGGACCACGGCGAGCGCTCGCACGGAGGAGCTCCGGCGAGGTCACCGCGGCGGAAACGGAGCAGTGCGGCCTTGCCGGTGCTCGGACGGCTCCACGGAGGGAATGGCGAGGTGGGCGGGGCTTCGTGCGGTTGGGATAGGGCAGAGGCGCGATGACAGCGGCTCACGAGCTCGGCGAGCTCGCGGTGGCAGGGGCGCCTCGGTGTTCCGCCCTGGCGAGCACAGCAAGGGCGAGGGAGGGAAATGGAGAGAGAGTGGGCAGCAGGAGGGCGGCGTGGCGTCTAGGCGATGCGCTCGGGCTAGCTGGTGGACACGCGCCGGCGGACGGCTTGCCAAGTGGCGAGCGCGACCTGGCGCTGTCGGCCACCGTGCCCAGACCGATCTGGCCATCAGGGTCTCCCTTAGCCGACTGACAGCCCAACTTTGCCCCCTAACAATTCCTAAACCAGCTCGATTTAGCGATAGGTTACATTAGCAAACTTGTAGACCTTCATGAGATATCCAATTGTGTCAATATGGACTTGAGCTAGTTCGGTCTGAATTGGAAGATAAAAGGTCCCAAAGGGAGGCACCTTGAAACTGAAACCGAGATTCAGTCAACCCACCCGACTGAAACATGATTTTCAAAGCGCTCTAGCTCCTAAACCATTAAGAACTAGGTGATGGTGTTATTGACAATATTGTAGAGCTAAGTGAGTTCTACAAAAGTGTCAATATGGGTTAGAGCTAGTTCAGCACAGTTTGAGATTTACAATGCTCCAAAGGTGGGCACATGAAACTGAAATGTCACCTTTTGACTTAGAAAATTTGCTAAGTGTTGAAATAACATGGAAACCTGACTTGTGGGCCCTGTTTGAGGATGTTCTAGCCATTTTCATGAGATGGTTATATTGAGACTTTTGTTCCTTGATAAATTTCCTACAACTTTGGTAAAGGGTGCATCTCCATGCAAGGTCTCTAGATACCACTTTTAAATTGGTCAAAGCAGATCAGTACTGTGGTCAAACTGGGGTCAAACTTAGTCAAATTGGATTTTGGTCCAAACATGAATATAGACCCTAGCTCATTTTGCTCCACTAACATATCAAGGATGTTTTCAAGCCCCCAAGTCACACAATTGTATCACAACTGTCATCTATACAAAGCCCTAGCAACACATAAAAGAAGCACATATAAATCACAATGTTGCAAAGTCATGTTTCAAGCAATGATGCACATGAAATGACGATGCTTATGGTAATACCATGCCATGATCATGCATTATGAATGCATTATGAGGCTAACTAACACCAGGGGTGTTACATGAGTTGTTGCACATAGATCTATTTGGGCCAATTACATACACAAGCATTGGTGGCAACAAGTATGACTTTGTGATTGTGGATGATTTCACTAGATACACATGGGTATTCTTTCTTGTGGACAAGAGTGATGTATTTGACATATTCAAGAAGTTCATCAAGAGAGTGAAAAATGAGTTTGAGACTACAATCAAGAAAGTGAGAAGTGACAATGGAAGTGAGTTTAGAAACACAAGAGTTGATGAGCTATGTGATGAGCTTGAAATCAAGCATCAATTCTCGGCCAAGTATACAATCAAATGGCCTAGTTGAAAGGAAGAATAGAACCTTAATTGATATGGCAAGATCAATGTTGAATGAGTATAATGTGAGTCATTCATTTTGGGTCGAAGCAATCAACACGGCTTGCTTCTATAGCAGCCGCCTCTATTGCCACAAGTTCCTAGAGAAGACACCATATGAGATCTTAAATGGAAGAAAGCCCAACATTGTATACTTTCGAGTATTTGGTTGCAAATGCTACATCTTGAAGAAGGGCACTAGATTGAGCAAGTTTGAGAAGAAATGTGATGAAGGATTCTTACTTGGTTACTCCACTACTAGCAAAGCTTATAGAGTTTGGAATTTTGCTAGTGGTTTACTTGAGGAAGTTCATGATGTTAAGTTTGATGAAACAAATGGCTCTCAAGATGAGGAAGATAACTTGGATGATGTGAGAGGAACTCAATTGACCAATGCTATGAAAGAAATGGATATTAGTGATATTAGGCCAAAGAAGTGATTGATGTGGATGACTGTAAAGATCAAGTGCTCCAAAGTCCAATTACACAAGCTAGTGGTTCTCTAATGCAAAATCAAGCTAGTACATTATCTCAAGTGCAACAAGATCAACAAGTGGCTAATTCATCATCTCCAACTCATAATCAACATCAACATCCAAGCAATCAAGTCCAAGTACTTCAACCAACTAACCTTGCAAGAGACCATCCATTGGATTCCATCATTGGTGACATACAGAGGGGAGTTCAAACTAGATCAAGATTGGCATCATTTTGTGCTCACTCTTCTTTTGTGTCAATGGAAGAACCCAAGAACATTGATAGAGCATTGAGAGATCCGGATTGGGTAAATGCAATGCATGAAGAGCTCAACAACTTCAAGAGAAATGAAGTATGAGAAATAGTTGAAAGGCCTAAGGATCACAATGTCATTGGAACAAGATGGGTCTTTCGTAACAAGCAAGATCAATATGGAATAGTAGTAAGGAACAAAGCAAGACTAGTGGCTCAAGGTTACACACAAATAGAGGGTCTTGACTTTGGTGAAACTTATGCCCCGGTTGCAAGATTGGAAGCAATTATGATCTTACTTGCTTATGGTTGTGCTCACAATATCAAGCTATATCAAATGAATGTGAAGAGTGCATTTCTCAATGGGTACATTCAAGAAGAGGTGTATGTGGAGCAACCTCCCGGTTTTGAAGATGACAAGAAACCCAATCAAGTTTACAAATTGAGAAAAGATTTGTATGGATTGAAGCAAGCACCTAGAGCATGATATAAAAGATTGAGGGACTTCTTGCTATCCAAAGGATTTGTCATGGGCAAAGTGGATACTACTCTCTTCACCAAGAAGATTGGGAAAGACTTGTTTGTGTTGCAAATATATGTTGATGATATCATATTCGGTTCAACCAATCAAGATTATTGTGATGAGTTTGGGAAAATGATGGCAAAGGAATTTAAAATATCAATGATTGGTGAACTTAGTTTCTTTCTTGGACTTCAAATCAAACAAATGAAGGAAGGAACATTTGTGAGCCAAACCAAATACATAAAGGATATGCTAAAGAAGTTTGGCATGGAAGATGCAAAAGGAATTACTACTCAATGAGCACTAATGGAAGCTTGGATAGTGACAAGAGTGGAAACATGGTGGATCAAAAGCTATATAGATCAATGATTGGTAGCCTACTCTATGTGACGGCATCAATGCCCGATGTGATGTTTAGTGTATGCATGTGTGCAAGATTTCAAGCCTCACCAAGAGAAAGTCATTTGAAGGCAACAAAAAGAATATTGAGGTACTTAAAGCATACACAAGATGTTGAATTATGGTATCCCAAAGGTGCAAGCTTTGAGCTAGTTGGATATTCAGATTCCGACTATGCCGGTGACAAAATGGAAAGAAAGAGCACTTCCGGGACTTGTCAATTGTTGGGAAGATCACTTGTCTCATGGTCATCTAAGAAGCAAAATAGTATTGCACTATCTACCGCCGAAGCCAAATACATCGCCGTGGGTAGTTGTTGTGCACAAATCTTGTGGATGAAGGCAACATTGAAAGATTTTGGAATCAACTTTAAGAATGTACCATTGTTATGTGACAATGAAAGTGCCATGAAGCTAACCAA
Source organism: Saccharum hybrid cultivar R570 (assembly GCA_038087645.1). NCBI lineage: Eukaryota > Viridiplantae > Streptophyta > Magnoliopsida > Poales > Poaceae > Saccharum > Saccharum hybrid cultivar. The sequence goes on along the minus strand of JAQSUU010000005.1, from coordinate 6,554,558 downwards.
CAATCCGGTTCAACATCAAAGAACAAAGCATATTGATGTTCGCCATCACTTTATTAGGGATCATCAACAAAAGGGTGACATTGCAATTGAGAATGTGGGCATCGAAGATCAATTAGCCGATCTATTCACCAAGCCACTTGATGAGAAGAGATTTCACAAGCTAAAGAATGAGTTGAACATAATTGACATCTCCAACATGAGTTGATGCACCCCATATATGACATGCCTCTCCTTCGAGTCCTAAGGTACAATTGGTTGACATGTCATACATTCTATGCTAAGGACTCGTTTAGTGCATCTAGTCATATTTTACATGTTCTAGGCTCATTCATGAAAATCAAATGAGTTTGAAGGTTATATGGTGCCACTATTGTTTCTTTGCTATGTATGATCTAGTGGTAGCATATACCTTGTTTAAGTAGCTTGTGATCCTAAGTGTTTAATCTAGATCACTTGTCTAAATATTTGCTTCAACATGGTGCATGATAACCCTTCTAGTGAGGTGTGAAGAAGCTTACCCTTGGATCAAACCGAAGCATTTTATTTATGCAAGCAATCTAGGTTGAATCACAAACTTGATCCTCACCCTATAATTCAACATGATAATCTATCTAAAATTGGTCCCTTGTGGTCATTGGTGCCAAAGGGGGAGAAAAATGTTGTTCACAAAGATAGATTCTAAAAGGGGAGAAAATGATAAAAGAAGGGGGTCAACTAAAATTTTGATCACACAAGTAGGGGGAGCAAGCTCTTAAACATGAATGTTGCATTTCCATGTGCACTTCATATGTATGATGTATAGTTATGCATTTCTTTTTCTTCAATACATTGCTTGTGTGGTGACTTGCTAGTATAATTTGAATGGTATATTGAGGTACTAGCATGAATAGGAAGTAGTTAGATTTTTCTTGCTTCATGTTTTTCAAAGTGGTACTAGAGCCTTGCTTATAATGTCGATCTCACGAGGTTTCTAGTTATGTTTGTGCTTTTCCCAGTGGTATCTAACTACACAAGGTGCTAAGATGGTGTTTATCGCTACTCCGATGGTATCACGCTTCAAAGGTCTATAATCTAAAACACTTAGCACCTATTGATAGTCAATGCTCCTATATTTTTCCTATCTAAGCATGTATGCTTCCTAATTCCAAATATATAGCATACATGTAGGGGGAGCCATTGCTACCAATTTGAATTCATGATCACATGTCCATAATTCTTACACATGGTAATATACTTGGACAATGTGACATGGGTTCAATCAAAATTCTATCATAATATCTTTGTGAAAGGTTTGTCACCAATTACCAACAAGGAGGAGATTGAAAGTCCTATGTTTGGTGTTGGTAATTAGTGACAATGCCTATGTACTAATCATATGCCTAAGTTGTATGTAGCATATGAGGATTAGTACATTCCAAGGTTGGTGGCAAGATGGACATGGTGATCATGATGGCCACACTTGGATTTGGACGCAACCCTACGTGATCAAGGCAAATGTATATGCTTAAGGGTTGTGTTTTAGTAACCAAGACACCTAGTGGGTGTGGTTACATTATAGGATAGATACCCGTACTATAAAGGGGGGAATGACGCGGCTATTGAACTCCTAAGTGCCTCTAGGTGTGCATTTCATAATCATATGAATTTGGATAGAACTAATAACGCCTCGAAAAATAATTGTGAAAATGCTAACACACTCGCACATGACGTGATCACTTGGTGGTGTTAGCACATTTACGATGGCGTTGAAGTTTGAGCGGTAGAGAGGGTTTAGGGTCTTCTCTCCCTCCCGCCGAGCTTGAGAGGCGGGATTCAGACATTTTTGAGGAGCTGAAATGACTATTTTCTACTACGCCGGAAGTCGGAAAAGAAACAGAGGCGAACGGAAGTCACAGTGGTGACGGATGCTGGACCGGACGCGGTCTCTGTGAGACCGAACGCGTCCGGTCAGTGCTCAGCGTGTGTCCGTGTCTCGGTTCTCTGATCGGACGCGGTGGCGCGTCCGGTCACGATCGATCGGACGCGTCCGATCGTTGTGGGAGCTTACTGGACTCTAACCGGACACTGGCACTGTGGCGTCCGGTGCGACTAGCAGCGCGTCCGGTCGCTGATTCGTTAGAGCGTTGCTCGGCTTGACCAGCGCGTCCGGTCGAGCGTCGCGCGTCCGGTCAATTTCAACCAGCGCGTCCGGTCGTGCTTCGCGCATGGGTGGTGTACGCACCTGTGCGTCCAGTCAACGCGACTACAGCGTTTTCAAGTGCCTAATGACTCTATTCGAAGGGGTACGTCTATAAATACTCGTTGGCCGGCTCAAAGCTCCCCTCTTGCACTCTTTGACATACTTGTGAGCACTTTGAGCTAAGCAACTCCCCTCCCACTCATCTCTCTTGTTTCTTTGCTTATTCGAAGTGAGATTGAGTGATCCAAGTGAATTTGCATTGTGAGATTGCATCTAGTTGGCACTTGGTGGTTGATTTGCTGCGGGATTCTTGTTTCTCTTGGTGGTTGCCGCCACCTAGACGGCTTGGAGCAGCTTGGAGCAGCTTGGAGGCATTGGCAAGAGTTGGTGTTTGTTCTTGGCCACCTCCGGTGATTGTGAGGGGTTGGTGCCTACCTCAGCGAAGCGCCAAAGGCAACGTTAGTGGATTGCTCGTGTCATTTGCAACCTTTTACCATTTGGTAGGTTCTTGTGACACCTTTTGAGAGGCTCGGTGTGAGACCGATTAGCCACCGAACCACGTGGTGAAGAGGGACACAATGGGGACTAACGTGCCGGCAAGCACGTGAACCTCGGGATAAATCTTCGTGTCATCATTCTTATTGTGATTAATCGATCCCGGTGGTTGTGTATTGTGGAATTCATCTCTTGATCATATTGATTGGTTGGCTCAATACTTCGCCCCTCGGTGATATCCTCCTAACTCTCTCTTGTATTAATTTCTTAGTTACCTTGCTAGCTTGTTAGTGTAGCTCTTAGCTTATGTAGCTAGTTAGCTTTAGTTGTAGCTAAGTTGTGCGGTTTGACTTGTGCGGTTGATTGTAAATTTTCTAGAATTGTGAATTGGTTAGGTGACTTGCGAACACCCCGTAGGCTAAGCAAAACTCGCATATCACTATTTGTTGTATTGATAAACTTGTTTAGCTTGTCTTTGTAGAAAATTTTTAAAAGGCTATTCACCCCCCTCTAGCCATCAAGACCTTTTACGTATCCGTGTAGGTGGAGCCTTGATTCGATTTTTAAGGGGTTTTCAAGGCGCGGATTACTCGGGGTTTGCTCGTTTTAATCGTTGGTTTTGGATACCCCTAATTTTGGTACCCGACGATGGGATACCCTGTTTTGCTAGTACCCGACACCACTAAATCCTAATTAGCACACCCAGTATGCACTAATCAACATATTAGCATTATCAAAACTAATCCTACCATTATAATTATTAAGTAATAATATAACATTACTAATAATCCTTGAATTATTTACTAATAACAAAGATTAGAAGACATAGATAAACTGGTCCGCTAGATTTTTTTAGACCACGAAATCCAGTATCTAAGGAAATATTCCCGGTCCGGATTGTCTTATGCCAGGGATCCTCCGACCAAACACACCCTCCGAGCAACCAAGCACACACTACGAGGAGAGGCCGGCGGCTGGAACTGGAAGCCTAGAATGACCCTCTGTTGTCACCCAAATGCATGCAATACGAAATCCATTTCATCAAATGCTAGTCGGGAGAATCAAGGCACTGCATTTTTTTAGTTATTACTCTATCAAATGTGAATAGTATTTTGGAAAGACAGTGCTGGCCAACTGAAACCAATAGGACGAAGCGCACCCAAATCCAAGGAAGAAAAATAAGAGCCATCCATGGATGTTGCTAAGGCTGGACGAAAAATTCGAAGCTCGTTAGCTCGCTCGGCTTGTGGCCGGCTCGACTCAGCTCGGCTCAGCTCGTTACGATAACGAGCCGAGCCAAGTCAAGATTTTATCTCGTTAGCTATAACGAGCCAACTCGAGCCAGCTCGCGAGCCGCTCGCGAGCTAAACGAGCCAAGGTTTCAGAAAAAAAAGTATCAAAACTTGTATTAGTTTTTGTATTACTTCATGTCTTATACTTTACAATTGACTAGTAACTGGTCTAGACCCTATAAATTGACTGGTAACTGGTCTAGATGCATTTCTTTTATATTATTATTATTCTCAAACTTTAAATAAACACAAATATTATATTTTGTGTATTTTTTATAACTGGCTCGCGAGCTTAACGAGCCAGCTCGAGCTTTTAACGAGCCGAGCCAAGCTAGCTTTCTGGCTCGTTAGGATAACGAGCCAAGACGAGCCGAGCCCAAACGATACCGAGCAGCTCGGTATCCAGGGCTAGATGTTGCCATCCTCGCGTAATAATGCAATATGCCTCCATTATTTATTATACTAATTGACAGGTTATGCAATCAATCATACTAGTACAGTGATGGGATGTGCATGCAGCACAGCAGGCCTATTGGTATTGGCCATAGAAAAAAGAAGTGGCACGCGGCACCCCCAAGGCCAATCAGTGAGGAAAGCTTCCACTCAAGCAATTGCTTGCCACAAAACATGCCAACAAGATTCCGAGAGGAGAGGTAGCAGTAGAGTGAGTACTCGGGAGAAACAAATGGCAGGAGTTGAATAGTAGCAGTCCCATACCTCCCTGCACAAGCCACCACAAATGAAGATGAAGCAGTGCAGTGCAGGCATGGCACCTGATTGAGCTCACCAGCTGGAGGTGGACCTCCCCTGTCTTATCCTGACTGACCGGCAATTTTGGCCTCGTAGCATTTCGTTTGTATTTATTAATTATTGTCCAAACATTGATTAATTAGGTTTAAAAGATTCGTCTCGTAAAATATAAGCAAACTGTATAATTAGTTATTTTTTACCTACATTTAATACTCCATGTATGTGTCAAAGATTTGATGTGATGATGATGTGATAGAAAATCTTTGCACTTTTTGCATTTTAGAGGGGAACTAAACCAGGGCTTAATTGTAAGAGTACTATTGTTACTACGTGGCCAGTTTGAAAAACAAATCATTATACTTCCACTACCGGAATCCCCCTCTTTGCCGACTGCTAGATGCAGTCGGCAAAGGCCTCAATGCAGTCGGCAAAGGCCTCAATGCAGTCGGCAAAGGCTGCATTCCACGCTGGCAGGTGGCAAAGACCACGTGGCAAAGAATTCGTCGGCAAAGAAATCTTTGCCGCCTGCCACGTGGACAGTAGTCGGTAAAGCCTTTGCGACTGCTGACATGGCAGTCGGCAAAAGTTTTTTCTTTCTTTATTTATTTTTAGGGTACAAAAATTCTTTGCCGACTGTCTAAGGTGGTAGTCGGCAAAGATATTCAGGTTTTCTGATTTTTTTTTAAAAACCTAGAAGAAGTAAATTTTTTTCTTCTGTTTTTCCTGTTTTGCCTTATGTATCACAGCAACCAAATCACATATATGTATATATAACAGAAATTCACATATATAACACAAATCCACATATATATCACACAAATCCACATATATAGCACATATAATCCATAACAAAGGGGGTCCAACAAGTCCATCATCCAACAAGCCGCACTAATCCGACATCCAACAAGTCGCACAAATCCAACATCCAACAAAGTAGAACAACCATAGAGCCACTCACTTGTCTTGTGACCCGTCGCCACCGTGGTGTGAAGAGCTCCCAGCTGACCACGAAGGCCACGAGGACGGTCCGACCTGCGACGCGCTAGTGTACGCCCACCCGGATCTGATCTGCTAGGCAGGCAGAGGGTCGCTAGCCCACCCGGAGGGCCCCTCCTGCGTAGACCTAGGAGGAACGCCATCTGGCCACGAGAACTGTGGTTGAGGGGCAATTGGGCCAACCGGCCACACATGGCCTGGAGATTGGCCATGTGGAGTCGGGTTTGAACCCACCGACTGTTACTGCACAGAGGAGAAGCGATCTCATTAGTACCTGTGGGATGGCCGCACAAGCGAAAACAATAGACAGACTGGTAGAAACTCACCGGCGTCCCTAAAGGGCTAGGAACAGGGGGTGGAGCGAACATCACAGGAGGCAACGGAGGACATCTGAATCCAGGGATCTCCGGGCCCTGAAAGAAGCTGGCAAACTCCATCTGACGCGCTGAGTGCTCCTGGACAGCCTCCAACTACCGCCAATGGGCCTCCTGTTGGGTCGCCAGCTGCTGCCGATGGGCCTCCTCTTGGGCCGCCTGTTGGGCCCGCAACTCGGCCAGCTGGGACAGCAATATTAAACCCGCGATGTTTAAACAATGCATAAGGAAAGCTACATATGTAAAATCAATGAACGACGAATAGTTACCTGAACCGCCGCCATCATCTGCGTGGAGCTTGGCCACCGAGGTTGTATGGGGACGTCGATGGAGGTCGTGCTGTCCGATCGACGAACCTCACGAAGGGTGGGAACAGTGGCCGAGTTGATTACGCTGTGGGCAAGAAAGTACCGACTGTGCTGCTTCCCTCCTCCCGTCCTCATCAGGACGTCCGTATCGAGGGGCTCGGTGGCCGGATCGTAGGCCTCACCATGGCGCCTGCGAACTGCCTTGGTGTACTGGACCACCTTCTCGTAGGCGTTCGGGTTGGTGAACGCGTCGGCCCCCTTCGTCGGGTCATAGACGTTGTCCGGATGTGTCGCTTTGCCCTGGTGAGACACGACATAGCCCGTGAACTCATTGATCACCTGGCGACCATGCGACTCGGTCTGCGAGGAAAACACAAGGACGATTACACGTAATGAGAATGAATGAATGAATGAATAAATAAATAAATAAATCAGTGTGAAGGGTACCCATGTGTCCATGTATGATCCGAGGGGGCGGCTCCCTTGGTGGTGTGTCGGCCCTGTCCTCCCCTTAGCATGTTCGGATTTCTCCCTGCGCTTCATGTACGCCTCCGACGTTCTCCACGAGTCCACAATCGCCTCCCAGCAGTCCATGTGCATTTTGCACCAATCAGCAGGATATTGCATTACAACGTGCATTTGGGTGAGTAAGAAGATGAATCAGAATGGAATCAGAATTAATGTTTCCTACTTACCCGGACGTAGATCTCCCTAGGGTGGTTGGTTTCGGGCCAGAGGATCATCGCCCTGGCTTCTGACTTCGGCAGCGACTGGCCAAGCACCTCGGCGTAGTAGGTGATGAGGACCTGGTGGTGCGCCTCGTAGTACATGTCCTTGAGTCTCTCCATGCAGACCTTGTCCGACACTCATGAAGCCTTGACCTCGTGCCTCGGCTCGCACGTGTACCACTCCTGCATACAGATATCATGTATCATTTCATTATTTCAAGGACGTCCAACGAATGCGTAGTATTGGCAAAGCGGTGCGATGAAGACTCACCCAGAACTCCCTCTTGATCACAGACGCAAGGGGGACCTCGTCTGCGTCCTTGACCTTGTAGAAGTCCGGCCACTTATTGGGCGGCTTTTCAATCCCATCTATGGTGACAAGGCCAGGGTAGTTCTTCTTAATCAGGAGGCCCAGCATGCCGTTAATAAGGCATGAACTACCCCCGTTCACAAGCTTCCAGTTGTTGCACGAGTCATTAAGAAGAACTGTTAGTCTGAAGTTTAATTTTCAATATGTCATATGAATAAGTCGTGAAAACATGAATGGTTACTTACTTTGGACCCTCAGGTCGAATCACCGGACGGTGGGCTTCTGCGAGCGGGGTGGAAGGGAGGCGCGTGATCCCGCGCTGGTAGGGCTTCCTCGAACCTGAGGAAGACGTCTCCCCTGGTGTCGCCTCGCTCCCACCCTGGCCGCCCCCGTCCTGGCCGCCCCCGCCCTCGTCCCGTCGCCCTCGCCACCCCTGTCCTCGTCGCCCCCGTCCTGGTCATCATCCGGGGGAAACAGCTCCCTCGTCGACGAGCGACGTGTGCGGGACCACGCCGATGACTCCACCAACAGCGGCTCCTCCACCGCCTCGTCATCGATGCCGGTCGTCATGTAGACTGAGTTGACCTTTCGTAGCGGTCGTCGTCGTCTACCTTCGCCCGACACTTTGTCCTGTGCCTACAATGACAAAGATTAAACCAATTAGCACAAATATTCGATAAGTACTTGTGAAGAGATGCAAAATGAACGAAAACATAATTGCAAAGTAATAATAAGAACAATATAGTATTACATGAATTAGAAATCGAAGTCCTCATCATCACTATCACCATTGTCATCACCGCCTCCACCGTCATCACAATCACTGCTGTCATCATCACTATCAATATTGTCGAAACCTAAGTCCTCATCATCTCCATTCTCCTCACCACCTCCATCATCCTCAACACCTAGTTCGCGCCGAGCCCTCCATCGCTCAAGCATCATTAGGTCCTTAGCATCTTGCACCACTTCACCCTCGTCCTCATCGATGTCGTTGTCTACTTCCATGCCCATCAGCGAAAGAATGTCTATCTCCAAACGCCCTTCTAGCCCCTCAGGTTGATAGAACTCTCCGCTATCTGCCTTTGGGTCGAAGTTGTAATCATCATCGTTTGGGACAGGCGCTTTACCGTGCGGCGATACCAATTGCACAAGCTACCAACCCTTAAGCCTCTCGTCTTTTTAGCACGCCCATGGGAGATAATAAACTTGCGTGGCCTGTTGAGCCACAATATAGACATCATCTCCACTATAGACGGAATCCTGTTGAATTTCGACTTGCCCAATGTCATCGGCTCTTCTCGTGACATTAGGATCGAACCAATGGCATTTGAATACCACTGGTTTAAGAGCTTTGGGGCCCGGGAACTCAAGCTCGTATATTTCTTCGACTATGCCATAATAGTCGAGACCATCGTTGCCGGGCGTATGCACTCCTATGCACGTGGTCTTTCGGTCGGGCCGACTCTCCTCATAGCTTCTCGTGCGAAAGCGATAGCCATTCACATCATAAACGGTGAATGCATTGACCCTACTGCTAAAGCCCCATGCAATCTGTTTCAATTCAGCACTTATTTCCCTATCTGTGTGTGCCTGCAAGGTGAGGCCAGGTAGATCGTTACATTACTCGCTCCTAGGAGCAAAGTGGAATCTCATAGTTGGAACGAGGTAAGTTGGATGGTACCTTTGTATGGAACCACGAAATAAAATCAGGCCTGACATTTTTGAGGAAATCATCTTCTTCTTGGACAGTAGGAGCTGTATTCCTTGTCCAATATTCCTTAATAAACTCCCTGAAAAAACAAGAGACGAAGGGGGTTGGACCGATAGGTGGAGGATATTGACTACGTATGTAACAAGTCCAGTATTGAGAACTTACTTTCGATAAGGAACCACTTCTTCAAGGTTCAACAATACGTAGAGCATGATAGTGTGAAACTCATGTTGCTGCAACGTCTTGGGGGTACCTACGCTTCCCCTTATGAGTTGCCCTTTCAAAAGGCTCAGGGTCGATAAATTCTTGTCCTCATTATAACGAGGGAGTGGGTTCACGTTGGGAAGGTTGTCGATATAGTACGCCTTTGTGAAGTTTGACACCTCCTCCACTCTTGCTGCCTCTGCCATGGAAGCCTCAATTTTGGCTTTATTTCTACACTTTTTTCAAAGAATCTTTAGATACCTCTCAATTGGATAGCACCAACGGGCCTACACAAGACCCCCCAGCCGTGCCTCACGTGGTAGGTGCAAGATCAGATGCTACATCGGCAGGAAGAAGCCAGGTGAAAAGATCATCTCCAACTTGTAGATCAGCAGAGGTGCAAGATGCTCCAGGTCACGAATCACTTCCCAAGATAACTCCCTGGCACAAAGCTAGCGGAAGAAATAGCTCAACTCTGGCAGAACGCGCCACACTGGCTCGAGAAGGTATCCACGGGTCATCGCAGGAAGGAGTCGCTCAATCCATATGTGGAAGTCATGACTCTTCATCCATAAGACTTTCATAGTCTTAGGGTTCACTCCCCTACTCAGATTTGCCGCATACCCATCATGGAACATTAACGTCTTAATCCATTGCAGCACTTCCTTCCTATCGCCGCTTTTCAGGATGTAATCAGCCGCTCCCCTTCTCCAACTCTTGCCAGGCGTAGGGGTCTTCATCACTAGCTTTGGTCTGTCGCAGATCGCCTCCACATCCAGTCTAGCCTTAACATTGTCCTTTGACTTCTGTTTTATGTCCATGAGTGTTCCCCAAAGTTCCTCGACGACATTCTTTTCTGTGTGCATCACATCGATGTTGTGTGGAAGAAGAAGGTCCTTGAAGTAGGGGAGCCTAGTCAAGCCCGATATATGGGTCCACATGTGTTCCTGACCATATCCAATAAAATCACCCTTGTCTTTGTCAATTCTGAGAGCCTATAACTCGACAAGGACCTGGGCACCGCTCATAATCTCAGGAATAGGGTCGGTGACTTCAACACCTTTCATGAAGTGTTGGGTGTCTCATCTCAATTCATGGTTCTCAGGCAGGAATTGATGATGTTTGTCAAACGAAGAGTACTTGCCACCGTTCTTTAGCCAGGTGAACATCACAGATTCCTTGCATACTGGGCAAGGGAACTTCACATGAACACACCACCCACTAAATATGCCATACACCAGGAAGTCATGCATTGAATACTGATACCACACATGCATTGTGAAGTTCTTCTTTGTAGCTCTGTCATACGTCAGTACCCCTTTTCCCAAGCATGTTCCAATTCATCCCACAGTGGCTGCATGAACACACCCATATTGTTGCCATGGTGTCTAGGTATTATTAGCGACAATAATACGTTATTGGCTTCAAACATGACGCCGGGGGGAAGATTGAGGGGGATCACGAACACGGACCAACAAGTGTACGGGGCCGCATGTGTTCTATACGGGTTGAACCCATCTGTTGCTATCGCTACACGTACATTCCGAGCGTCCTTAGCTTTGTCAGGATTCTAGATATCAAAGTACCTCCATGCGTCAGCATCCGCTGGGTGTACCATCTTGTCACTGTATCTTTTGTCATCCTTGTGCCATGTCATCTGCTTCGTGGACTCTTCTGTCATGAACTTCTGTTGGAGCCTCGGTGTGAGTGGAAGGTACCGTACGACCACCTCGGGGATCTTAGACTGTTCCTTCTTGCCATCACTACCGTCTACCTCCACATACCTAGAGGCTTTGCACTTTGGACAGTGCGTTGCTGCCTTTAGTTCTTCTCCCCTAAATAGGATGCACCCGTTAGGACAAGCATAGATTGACTCATACGGCATCTTAAGTGCATGGAGGAGCTTCACTAACTCGTACGTGTTCTTCGGCAGCATGTGATCCTTCGGAAGCATTGTGCCCAAAACTGCCAACATGAGATTGAAGCCGTCTCGACTCAGGCTCAACTGCGACTTCAACGCTAGTAGGCGTCCAATGACATCTAGTTGCGACATTGTTGTCTTCTCGTGAAGGGGCTTATGTGCCAAAGACATCATTTCATAGAATGCCTTTGCGGTTTCCTCTGGATCCTCCTCCACCAATCCTTCATTGCCACATGCCTCATTATAGTCTACCACCATGTTGGCCATCCTGGCATCTCCATCATACTCCTCGAGGCGTGCTCTCACCTCCTCCTCTCTAATACGCGCTCTTTCTTCACCATGGAAGATCCACCTCTTGTAATTTTCCATAAATCCGTTCTTGACAAGATCTTTGTATACCTCCCTCTTTACTTTTCTTTTTTGGTTCTTACATTCCCTGCAGGGACACAGCGTCCGAATCGACCCTTGAGCAGCCGGGCCAAATGCTTGCTCTAGGAAATTATTGGTTCCCCTAACCCATGCAGCGCTCTTCCTCTTAGCTGTCCAGCCTGTGTACATCCACTCATGGTCAACCATCCTCTGTCATGCGCCAATGTAAGCGAGTAATAAAACCAGCATTTGCATCTACAAGGCGTTCCTACCATCTAATAGGTGATGGATAGGTCCTAATCCCACCTAAGGATGCGTAGATGAGGTTAGCTTCCATACTCCGCTCCCGTCCGAGACGGAATTTCGGCAGCACCTCCCCGCTGTTCTCCCAATACACGTCTCGACGGGGAGAGTGTGTATCCGGAGAACAACGGTGAGGTGCTGCCGAAACTCCAACTCGGACGGGAGCGGAACATGGAAGCTAACCCATCTACGCATCCGCGGGCTATCCAAAAAACATGGACAATCCAAAAGAGATACCATCGCAGATATGCACTGATCAGCATACCAACGACCGCGTATCCCTTTCGGACGGGAGACGCCTAACTCAGCTACGCAATCTACAACAACTATAAGGATGAGAGGTGAATTATACCTAGGGTAGTAGCATAGAGGCGGGTAGTGGGGCGGTGGAGAGTCGACGCGGTGCAGGAAGACCCGCAGCGCCCACGAAGACGATCGGGGTCACCGAGTACCTCCCACAAGTGCTCCTCCTACAAAAAGGGCAAAAAAGATTAGTATCCACTCAAAATTTTGGCAGCACCTCCCCTGCACGGGGAGGTTTCCAAAACTTGCAAAAAAACAACGGCGCGAAGGCCGATAACCACCGTGGCACGAAGGCCGATAACCACAACGGCGCGAAGGCCGATAACCACAGTGGCACGAAGGCCGATAACCACAGCGGCACGAGGGCCGACATCACAACTGCACGAAGGCCGACAAGTAGTGAAGGGGTTAATATACCTTGCTCCCGTAGCCGGTTCGACGACGGTGGAGGTGTCGGCGGGATGTACACGCCAAGAAGACGGTCGAGGCACCTCCTCACCCTCTCCCCTTCTCCTCTCTTCCTCCTTCTTCCTTCTCCCTCTTCTTCTTTTTTCTTCTCCTTCATCCTTCTCCCTTCTCCTTCTTCCTTCTCCTCCCTTCTCCTTCTCCCTTCTCCTTCTTCCTTCTCCCTCCTTCTCCTCCCTTCTCCCTTCTCCTCCTTTCCTTGTCCTTCTCCCACTCTCCTCCTCTCTGCCAGGGGGCTACGGGGGCCTTGGGCGCCGGGGCGGCCGCGGCGGTGGCGAGGCGGCGCGTGGCGCGCGGGAACGCGGCGAAGGGACGGGGCGGGCGGGCGTGGGGCAGGCTGGCGGCGGGGCTCAGGGCGGCGGCGGCGCTGTAGGCAGGGGAGGGGGCGCGGGTGCGAGAGAGAAAGGGCAGATAGGGTTCGGCCTTGGGTGGGCCGGGCCCTTTTAGGTTTAATGACCTTTGCCGACTGCCCCCGGGACAGGCAGTCGGCAAAGGAACTATTTTATTTTTTATTACGAAAATCCTTCGCCGACTGCTGCAGTCTAAGACAGTCGGCAAAGAATGTATGTATTTTTTTTCTTTTTTCTTTCCATTTTTTGTAGGTCCTTCTACATTAATTACATCTCAACTTCAAAACTTGGGAAAATTTTGAGTTTTTTTGCTATATTTCGTTAATTTATTTCGTTTACTTGGATTTTCCCGCATAATCCAAATTTCAAAAGGTTTGGAGCAAGTTGCGACGTTGAATGTCCAAAACCCAGACATCTCCACATATGATCGCATGTGATCACATGTGGAGATGTCTAGGTTTTTGACATCCAACGTCGCAACTTACTTCAAACTTTTTAAAATTTTTATCATAGGCTCCACATGTGATAACATGACACATCGACAAGTTTCATGATTTTCCAACTTCGTTTGGATTTTATATAATTAAAAAACACTTCTACCACACCTGGATGGTTATGTTCCGTGGACAAGGACTTCAAAATTTTGGGTGAGTTTTTGTACACGGCCTCAAAATACACTCTCCAACATGAATATCATTTTTCGAATGGCTACGTTTTATTATTTCATGCACCTGCAGTTCAAAGTTGGATTATGCGGCGGAAAATTTAAGTAAACGAAATAAATTAACGAAATATAGCAAAAAAGCTCACAAAATCACGAAACTTTTCGTGGTGTCATGTTATCGCATGTGGAGGCTATGAAAAAAATTTGAGGAAGTTTGGAGCAAGTGACGACGTCAAATGTCCAAAACCTAGACTTAAAATTCAAAAAAAAATTTTGCATATTTGCCGACTGCCCGACGGTGGGGCAATCGGCAAAGGGGACGGCGACGGGCGCCGTCTGGCCCCAGCTACCTTTGCCACCTGCTGGTCTTCGCCCACTGGCTGGCAGTCGACAAAGACATCCTTTGCCGACTGCTAGGAATGACCGACTCAGGCAGTCGGCAAAAGTGATCTTTGCCCCTACCCTTGCTTTGGCTGGCGGCAAAGACCAGGGCAATCGGCAAAGCGGGGTTTTCCGTAGTGTTCTGAGTTGCTTGATGCTCTCCTCACCTTGTCAATCAACCAAATCATTGTGTGTGTTCGTCTCAAGGCTCAAGGCTGGACTGGACCACAAAATTCTTGGCTTCATCCCTGCCCTGACCTTGCAACTTGCAAATAACCCTGTTTGCAATAGTTCCTCTTTTTTTTAGAAAAAATAAAATTGTCAATAATTTGGAAAATCATGAGGACAGACAATTGGTGCGCCTGGTCCTGAGATCTTGATTGTAGTTGAAAATAGCGTAAACGTCGTTATGCTTCTTAGACGGAAAATGACTGCAGATGCATCACATCAACCTTTTTTTTTAGGGAAATGCATCACATCAACTGAGAGCTCGCCTAGGCTAGAAACTGCGCTCTACAACCAAGAAGCCCTCCGCTCTACAACCAAGAAGCCAAGAAACTGCCCCCTGTTTGGCTGAGCTTATCAGCACGGCTTATCAGTCGTGGAACAGTGTTTTTCTCTCACAACAAATCAGCCACAGCCGGCTTATAAGCCAAAAAACAGCCTGCCGAACATGGCCGCTAGTATGCAGTTGTACTACTTCAAAGAAGCCACTACATTTTGATTTTTGAGGGAAATTAGGGCCGGTTTAGATGCAAATTTTTTTGCAAAATGACACTGTAGCAAATTTCGTTGTTATTTAGTAATTAGTGTCCAATCATGGTCTAATTAGGCTTAAAAGATTCGTCTCGTCCATTTTATCTAAACTGTGTAATTAGTTTTATTTTTTAACTATATTTAATACTTCATGCATGCGTTTAAAGATTCGATGTGACGGAGAATGTTGAAAAATTTTGCAAAATTCTTTGCAACTAAACAGGGCCCTAATCGTGCGGCCATGCCATGGGGCGCGGCAATGCATTTAGCAGAGTCATGGCCCATGGACAGAAAATAAGGGTCTATATTATTCCCTTTTCAAAACATTGACTTTACATCCCCTCAAAAAAACATTGACTTTACAGATTTGTATCATGTACTCCTAGACAATATATTTATAAATAATAAAGAGGATAAAGTATTTGGCAGGAAACATGATAATGTTACGGAGGCCCTTTCAAGTTTTTTTTTTTGAGAAGAAGGTCCTTTCAAGGACGTGTCACGTGTGTGGGTGCATGATACAGAAGTCAATGCAATGTGGTGTGATGAGGATTGAGGAGCAGGCAGGCAGGTGCGGGGGCGGCAGCCACTTTATGGGCATGGTCCAGGTCCAGGGACCTGGCCTGCTAGTTCCTGTGATCAGGATTACGGATGCAATCATTGCCTCGGTTATCAGGTAGTAAACCCTATCCCCATCGTATCAGCAAAAAGCTGCATTTCCTAATCCTTGTGGTTTGACGAGGGGGAGAGAGGGAGTGGTGCCAAGTCGCTGCAAATGCGATGTGATGTGACCGTGGGAAAGCACAGACTCTGACACGGAACTGAAAGGTACACCACCACCTGCCTTATCGCTTCGGCACTCGGCAGCACAGAAAGGTTGGAGCAAGGTCATTGGAGAGCTTGAACATCTAGAAGGACACTTGGTATGATCAATATGAAGAGTTTTTCTATGTTCTTATTCTTATCATATCAATATATTTATGTTATAAAATTAGAGCAAAGTTCTTATGTTATTCATTTAGCATATGAAGCTTTATGCTTAACCTTTCATACATACATGCCCTCAACACCCGTCTCCATCTTTATCTTTACTGTGCTACACCCACCGTGTTTAGTAGTCGAGCATTTTTAATCACCCACCAGTCGAGATGGTTGCTTTGGTTACGTGACACATCACCTATTCAATGTTATCTTTTACTCCTAGATGACTCACCGTGTTGGGGCATGAGGAAATAATAATAAAAACTAAAAGAGGATCAGTACATATGTACGGAGTTATGTGACTGACCCTGACCCGGACCCATTCAGTGCTATCCTACCCCTGTTCGGCTGAGCTTATCAGCACGGCTTATCAGCCGTGAAACAGTGTTTTTCTCTCACAGCAAATCAGCCACAGCCGGCTTATAAGCCAAAAAAAACGGCCTGCCGAACAGGGCCCTAGTCAGTGATTGATGGTGGCACCAGCACGCAGAGTGAGAGGGAGTCTGTGACAGCCTGCGCATTCGGTTAATCGAACCGTTGGTTCGGTTCTTCGGTTTCTAAGAAAATCGGTTCCTCTGGAACTGGGAATCGACCGGTTATTTGCAAAAGTAAAAACCGAACAAATTCGGTTTCGGTTAATTCAGTTCAGTTTCGGTTTATAACCGAAGTAACTGTTTAGGGTTCACCAAACCAAGAAAAAAATATGAGTTATCTTTGTGCACCTTGCCACGCCGCTCTCCTGCTTCGACCCGGCGCCAAAGGGAGGCACCACAACCGCGCGGCTTGGGGGTGGCCGCCGCCGCCGATGCCGTGCTCTCTTGGTGAGGCCGCCACTGCCGCCCTCACACCTAGATTGGGCACGTCACCGCGTCGGGGTGGGCAAGGAGCAGGGGCTGGCCGCAGCTGCGTGGGGGTCGGCAAGCAGGGTCCGCACGCCACCGCGCGGGTCGCCGGGGTAAGGACGAAAGCAGGGGCCGCACGCTGGTCACTGGGGTGGGGAAGAAGGCAGGAGTGGCCCACCGCACCGGTTGCCGGTGGGGAAGGAGCAGCCGAGCTGCCCGAGCACTGCGAGCAGGAGCGACGCGGGTTAGGGGCTGAGGCACCGTTTGAAGCGCTATGTGGCGCTAGGAGGTCAGGCGATTCGCGAGTGGGGAACTAGGGATGGAGTTGTTCACTTCGTATTATATACCTAGGGTTAGAGACATGGGTTGAAACATGGGCTTCCTGGGCCTTTATATGAAATTCGGTTCTTTCGGTTAACCGAAAGCTAGAACTAGTTAACCTAGTAAATTTTGGTTTCTGAGAACTGGGAACCGAACTACTAACCAAATATTTTGGTTTTGGTTATTTCGGTTTCGGTTCCGATTATTTCGGTTAGATTTTCGGTTCTCAGTTATGGTTGCCCAGGCCTGCACTCCAGCTGTCTAGCACCACACAAACACACAACACAGGTTGTGCGTGTTGCAACGGACAGAGCAGAGGCAGAGCCGCTTTTCTTGACAACTAACATGTATTCATTAGCAGCAAGCCGCTGCGATAACCCTGACTGAATCCCGGGATACAGAGTTCAGTGCACTTTCAAGAGGGCACTGTTGGCCATGGCCAGAGAAGGAGCAGCCAAACATAATGGGCTGAGAAGGGTTTATAGGAACTGAGAATGCTCGCCTAGCAAGCTTATCAGCCGTGGAATTTAGAGCCCTGCTAATCCTGTGCACCTTTGCCTGTCGATTGATGACACAATTGTCGAAAATCTGAGTGAAGGCCTTCATTCACCAGTCTGGAGGATGATTGTGGTCCTCAGCATTGAGGAACTGCACCAGTTGGCTGCAATCAGATAAGTAGCAGACGTCGTTGAAGTTGAGTACGTTCATGAGCTTGGCCACTAAAGCCATGGCAGTTGCCTCCGCCATGATAACAGAGTGAGTTTGAGTCATGGCTGCCTTTATGTTGATGGTCTGCACCAGTTGTACCAGTGTATTTACAATAAAAATTCCTATACCTGCTCGTCTGGCCAATTGATTTGGTTGATCTGGCATGGTGGGCGCATCCACAAAGCAGCAAATTCCTGGAAGGAGTGTTGGCACCTAGTCTGTATACCTGTCCATTTGGTGTGTTGGGTTACTTGGATGTGTAGCCTCATTACCTTGTCTTAGTTGGCTGTTATGGTTGGTCGCAGCTGATGGCACCGCTGCACTGTTTGGTGAGGCTTGCTGTTGATGTTGTGGCCCATGGTTGGAGACGATGGGGGGTACTGTAAGGGCCTATTGATCTGTACATCCAGTTTGAAGAACTTCTCGGAGTGCAAGCACGTGGGTGTTTAGGTGAGCAACAACTGCATGGTGAATCTGCAAGGGACTCCAATTTTTGCGCTGGAACCTGTTGTCATTCCTTGCTTTCCAAATATACCACAAAGTGAAAATTGTTTTACATAGAAAATTATCAGTGAGATTTGAGGTCAGTAGGCAAGGAATAGTTACTTGAATTCCATAATCTTCAGGAGGTAAGGTGTCAATTCTAAGTGGTGGATTTGGCTACGAACTAAACTGCCTGATGTAACACCCCTGGTGTTACGAGCTCGCTTAGCACC
The DNA here is from genome assembly GCA_038087645.1 of Saccharum hybrid cultivar R570. Taxonomy (NCBI): domain Eukaryota; kingdom Viridiplantae; phylum Streptophyta; class Magnoliopsida; order Poales; family Poaceae; genus Saccharum; species Saccharum hybrid cultivar. Next base: position 6,536,128 of record JAQSUU010000005.1, on the reverse strand, counting down.
TTGATTAAGGTCTGAGAAAAAGTCAAAATAAATATTATAAGTTAGTTCACTTAAGGCGAATATATGTTAACGAAAAACCTAACGAAAATAAGCGGTTTTAATCATTAGCATGAAAAACAATTTTTGTGGACAAAAATAAAATAGATCTTGTGTATAGTGTTTCGATAAGATTTGAAGTATAAGTTTTGTAGTGTATTGTCATCGAGTTGGCTAGTTTAGAAAACAAATAAAAAATATATATAGTGAACTAACTAAATAAAAATATATAGAGAGCTATATATACACTTACGTATTTGATTTGATAAGCATGCTTCTGATATATAAATATATATGAACATACATTGGATATATGCATGTAGATCAGTGATAAAGAAAGTTCAGAAGGCAAACACATACGACACGCACACACGCATGCACCTGCACTCTTGTCCCTTGCCTGCCTATTTGCTGTTGCGGCATTTATGCATAGCTTACTTGCACGCACACGCTGCGGCTCTGGCCGCTGCTCGCTGCTCCCTGCCGTCGTCTAGCCCGCTGCCGCACTCGTGACCTTGACTGCGCCCTGCTCTGCCCGTCCTCGCCGCGCTGTGCCTCTGCCGCGCCATGTGCGCCCCTACCTGCTCGAGTCCGTGGAGCTGCCGCGCTGCTCCCTTGCCGCTGCCTTCTTATGCGTGTCCCCGAGCTCCACTCACTTTCTCGCTCGCGCTCGCCCTCTTTTTTCTCCTTGCTGCGACGCGAGCACCCGCCTAGGACGGACCGAGCTCAGCAAGTCCACGGCCACCGCTCGTTCCACCACCGTAGCCTGTCATGGAAGCTAGCTAGCCAGGCAATCCACATCGAGCCTCATGTGTCCACTGTCGCTGGCCGTGCCTTGGCCGCCGTCGCAGTCGCCGCCTCCTTCTCCGGCCGGGCAAAGCTCGAGCGGTCATCTATGGCGGACGTGCCTCGCGAGCACGAAGCTTCCCTTTCAAAAGTTCGTGTTTATTTACCTGCACAACTATCTTACGAATTTTATATCTCCATCATATCAACTCGGATTCCATGAATTCTTCTTCCTAAATTCATCTAAAATCAAACTCTATCTTCCATATTAATTTCATGATTTTTAGAGCTCATTTGAAATTATGTGATTAGTTAATTATGTCATTAGCTTCTTGTCTTTTCTTAAATGTATTGAACCTTTAGAAATTCATAGTAAATCATAGAAAATTCGTAAAATAGAAAATCAAGATGTTTTGGAACCCTTGTGTTTATCTCTATGCATTAGATATATAATATTGCATGTTTTAGTAGAAAAATATTGCACTATATTTTTCCTATGATTAATTATAGAGAGATTCATACCGATAGATGCTATGCTTCAAATGAGATGAAAATTTTATGGCATGTTATTCATGTGATGCTTAATTTAGGATAAAAATTTGAGGTCCAGATCTTGTATAATTACTGAGTTATTAATTTATCTTTGTCACATGCTTTTATCGATATGAAATCTTGTTAATTGCTAGTAAATAATGTGCTTATCTGAAAATTATGAAACTTGTACAACATTTATAATTAGTCAAGATGTACCTTCCATAAAAGTTTCATGTACAACGGAGATGTTTGGACTGTCACCTTTTATTCCATGCTTACAAGTAATAATACCTTTATATACAGTAATTAGTGATCCTATATCTCAAATATGTTGTCCGTGTTGCTTGCTTCACATGTAGGTTAAACAGAATGTTATGCATCTCTGATGGTGATAGGTCTATGCTTAGTATGTTGCTTTACCTTACATGAATTTTATTAAATTGCAATGCGGTTGTATTGTTAATTTGTGTTTTCTTAATAATAACCAACTCACGAATAAATCTCTTTTAGAAAGGATGAGAGTCGGAGTGGGAGTGACGATGTGTTGTTTGTCTTTCAATGAGAATATCTATGCTATGCTTGTTCCGCTTAAGCAGGCATTGCATTTTTGCATATCATAATAGGAACGATGATGGTTGATGGGTCGATGGATCAACCAGATGACTTGGTGTTTAATCAAAGATGGTGCCATGGCGAACAGGTTCCGGAGATGGAATACTAACTTTTGGTTATCTTTTACCCAGGCAAGCCCCGGTGCATAACCCTATTATTCTGCACTTTATTATATCTATATTCTTGTGCATTAAGTTTTAAGGAGTTGGATGAAATCCACTTGCATAAATATCCTGATCCCATGAGTCTTACTAGTATGTCAGGATCGTGTAGATGGCTATGCTACAGGACTCCGGTAGAAGTCGAGTGATTTCCTGTCACTCGCGAGAGATAGGAATTATAATATTGTTACTATTATCATGTCACTATCGCATGGAATATAAATGTATATGGATAATTGGAGACCGGGCGGAACGGGTTGGATGGACTTGGACCTGGTTGGGCAACAGAGCGGGGCTCTGGTTGCAATTGTTCCGCCTGTGTCAATTAAGGACCGTTCATTGCATAGACCCTGGTTAAGTCACAGATTTATTGTCCCGAGCATATACTTGCTTATGGGAGCGGGAAGACTTGTTTCTCTCGTGTCATGGGTTCCGGCTCTTTCCGGACCGGCTTTTTAGGGTGGTTATATATATTGGGTTGAGGAGGTCTAAGCACCATACTGAGGCCGGGCCTGCAGTGTTGGGGGCTTAGAGTCCGAGCTTGGACGATGACCTGGACCCCTTGACGGGAGTGGAACGGGTTGGTCTTGCTTGTGCCCAGGGTACAAGCGAGGCGTGTGTTTTCGAGGCACCCAGCTGGGCACATTGATTCGCGAATCGCCGTTTCTGTGTGACGGTACGGCTTAACTACGCTCTGGCATCGTAGTAAGAACTGGAACAAGAAAGTTGTTGGAAGAGAAGATAAAATGGTTCTGATTGCTTACCACTTGCTTGAAAGTAGAACAGGTGCTTACCTAGAATGGATAGCTAATGAACTAATGACGACTGCTAATAAAAATAAATATAAGGATGCACAGTTAGTAATGCTTCATGCAATGCAATAAACCAGCAAGCCCGATAAGCCTTGCATATCCTTGGAGTCTTTTATTTTCTCCTGTCGGGTAAGTCTTGCTGAGTATAATTGAGTACTCAGGGTTTTATTCCCCCTGTTGCAGGTGACAGGTGGATGCTAGAGCTGACCCTTGTGTGTCGATTCCTCCTGGTGGGCTCAGAGAGGATTTCCTTTTACGCTGCGGATATAGTGTTTATTTATAACTCTCACTCAATGCTTTCCAAAGAAAAGCTTTATAATATGTTGTATATAAATATTCACCATATGAATGCCTCCTATATAATTAGATAACTTTTATTTCTGCTGTAACTCTGATCATATATTTATATTTGTTTTTGTTCCAAAACAAAACTTGTAAACATGCCATGTATAAATCTTTTACACACACGTAACCTGATGCAATTCTGCTATTGCATTCAACTTGTAACTACTCTGATGCTGTAATAAAGTGATGTAAGAAATGGTTAAGGACTTTATAAGCTTTACTCCCTCATTCACGATCCTGATGTTAAATGTGGATTTTTGAGTTCTCCCGTTGGGTGTGCTCAACGGAACTGCTCAGTTTAGCGCTCTTTCGAAGTACTTAGTGCCTAATGGAAGACAAGTACTCCGGAAGGGTGTTAGATTAGGTGGTTCTGCCACACCTGAGGCAATTCACACTGAAAGAAAAGATGGAAATAATTTTCAATAGCACCACAATAAGCACAATATTGGTCTATGTGAGTAGAATAACTGGCTGCACGTTCAGCAGTTGCAACCGCACGTCTGATTAGTCTCCAAGTGATTGTCTTGAGAAGCGGAGGAAGAGTTTTGATATTCCAGGCTTTTTGCAAAATTCGGTTGGCATTGGGTTCAATACTTCTAGAGCCATGGGGTGGCAAAGGTGTGATTTGATGAGTGGACAGGTGGTTGTAGATAGCTTTAGTGGTACAAAATCTATTTTTGGCAGGAATCCACCAAAGGATATCTTCCTGATCATTTTGGATTGGTTGAGTGGCTACTATGGTTTGAGTGGCTTGATCAGTAAATGTATTGGATAGTAATTGAAGGTTCGAAGAGCGGGTGCCAGGAATCCATAGGTCAGATACTGTGGCTGGTAGTGGAGAGGTAGTAACAGGAAGAAGAAGGTGATCATGAATATTAGTCTAGATAGGGTTCCAAGGTGCTGACCATATCAAAGTGTTCCCAGCATAGATTTGATAGATAGAGTTTGTTCTAAGCTCCTGCTTGACCTGCAAAACTAAAGACCAGAAGATGGATCTTGGTCCGTGATTAGTAACAGTCCAAAAAGATTCATTTGGGAAGTACTTGGCCTTAAGAATGCCAGTTAGGAAGGGATTTTTGTTAGTAACAATATTCCAAGCAGATTGAATGATTAAACTTTTATTGACAGTCTGAAGATCTCTTATGCCTAAACCCCCATGTTCAGTGGGCTTGTAGATGCCATCCCAGGAGTGATAAGCTATTGGACTTGAGGTGTCTTCTTCCTAAACTCCAGCCCACCAGAATCTTCTAATAATGGTGTTAATTTTTTCAATAAAAGTCTCAGAGAAAAGCACAGTAGACATATAATAAATAGGAATTGAAGAAAGGACATATTTTATGTATTGCAGTCTGCAGGCATGATTTAGTTTATTAGCTTTAATAGTGCCAAACTTAGCCATGTATTTGTTGTAAATAAAGTCATATGCTTTATTTTTGTCCCTGTAACTAAAAATCATAGGATGACCAAGATGCATAGTATTTGGGTGCAAATCGGAAACAGTGAAAATGGCTAATTTGATGCCTGATATTGTGAGGAACATTCTTACTAAAGAGGATGGAAGATTTATGAAGACTAGGACACTGACCTGATTGTTGGCAGAAATCACAGAGGATATTCTTTATTGTCTGTGCTTCAGCAAGAGAGGCTTTACCATATAAGATCAAGTCATCTGCAAAAAGAAGTGAGTGGATGGCCGGGCAACCTGTACCTAGAACAATGCCAGAGAGATTGCTGCTTTGTAAAGCTTCCTGCAGTCTAATAGAAAGTTCATTTATAGCCAAAACAAAAAGATAAGGTGAAAGGGGACAGCCTTGCCTTAGACCTCGTTGTGACACAAAATTATTTGAAGGTACATCATTAACTAAAACCGTAAAGGTTGGAAAGGATATGCATGTATATATTAGTGTAATAAACTTATCGTTAAAACCTTGCATTTGAAGAGCAGAGGTAATAAAGTTCCATTCCAATTTATCAAAAGCCTTTGCTAAGTCAATTTTTAGAATGAAAGCATGTTCTTTCTAACTTTTTAAATTAAAGGAGTGAATTATCTCCTGAGTGATAATGATGTTTGAAGAAATGTGCCTGTGTGCAATAAAGGCAGATTGAGCATGATTCACATAACTAGGCAGGTGCTGTTTTAGTCTATTAGCAAGTGATTTTGAAATGATTTTATAAATGATATTGCAAAGACTAATAGGCCTATAATCCTGGGGAGCAGTAGGTTGGTTATTTTTAGGAATTAGAGTAATATAGGTTTTATTAATCTCAGTAGGAATATAAGTATGGGCATAAAAGTCAGTTATCAGCTTGTGAATACCTTATTTAAGCCAACTCCATGCTGATTTGTAGAAAGCAGCATTCATTCCATCAGGGCTGGGGCAACATTACTTCTCATTTGTCTAATAATAAGATGGAGTTCATCTAAATCAAGAACCGAGTAAGTATACCTGTATATGTCACTGTTATGCATGCTGCCATGTTCTTGCATAATCTGGTCATCATGGGAAGAATCATTGTGGTGTACATTGGGAAGATGGTTATTAGGATTCGTAGTACTAGTAGCAGCCACGTTGGTAGAGGGATGGACGTGGGAAGTTAAATTATGGCTTTGGTGAGTTGCTGTAGTGGTATTGGAGAGAGATGGAATATTGGTGATGGCCGTGGTAGGTGGGTGAGGATTCTGGGAAGTGAAAATGGCTTGGAAATGTTGAACCAAGGTATCAGAGAGTTGTTCAGGGGTAGTAGAATAAGAGCCGTCAGGATTAATGAGGTGAGTAATCCTGTTTTTATGGTTTCTCTTGACAATAGCTTTGTGAAAAAAGAGGTGTTACGGTCACCAAGTACAGCCCACCTCTTTTTGGCTCGTTGGATGTGGTAGGCTTCTTCTTTTGCAAGCAGGTCATGGTGTTGGTCGGTGAGTTTCTGCTGTAGGGAGTGGTCTTGTTGGGAGGGGTGTTTGGTTTGTTGCTCTAGTAGCTGAGTTTCAATTTGGGTAAGCAGATCAGGGTTTCTTGGTTTCCGTTTTCTCCACTTCTTCAGATCAGAAGCAAGGTAGCTTGTTTTTTTGGAGAAACTGCGTGTAGAAGATCTCATCCAACTTTGCTGAGCTACTTCATTATAATCCTGTTCCATCAACCACTAATTTTCAAATCTAAAAGGTTTGTTAGTACGCACACGCTGAGAATTCAAGACGGCAAGAATTGGCGCATGATCGCTGTACATCATAGGGAGGTGGTAGATGGTTGTAGCGGGAAACATCGTGCACCATTCTGCATTGCCTAAACATCGATCAAGCCGCTCATAAGTTGAATTAGCAGAGAACCACTTATTAGTCTAAATGTAGGCAGGGCCACTATAACCAAGATCAATAAACCCACATTGTTTAACATAAGCACAAAGCTCATTGATACGATTCATACCAGTCCTAGTGGGACCTAATTTTTAGGCGCTTTGGAGAGGCAAGGCAAGCGAACCGAAGCCTTTTCAGTTTTCCCTACGGCACCAACCATATCCGTCTAGGTTTTCAGTTGTCATTTAGTTTCAGTCCTCGCGAGGTGCCATTTAGGATAATCTCCTCTCTGAATGTGCTCGTCGTTTTCTGTTGGCATCCGATTCTGAAACCAGGATAATCACAGCTGAACACGAGTCGAGTCCGTCCTCCATCCATCTCCAACTCCAATTCTCCATCCCAGAGAAAACAGAGGCACCAAGGCATCCATCAGGATCAGACGTTTCTCTCTCTCTCTCTCAAAAAAGAAAAAAAAACCCCGATGCCTTGGGCTGGCAGCCGCATCCCTGAAACGTGCTGGGCTGCATGGAACGGTGCTTTGAGACAAGAACAAAATTTCCTCAGCTCCAGCACGAGCAGCTTGCTGACTTCCATCACGGCATCACCTTTTACTACCACCAATGGCGGAGCTTCAGCCGCATATGTTTTCAACATTTACTTACCGATAAACAGTAATATTATTCTAAATAAAATGAGTAAACTAATTGCAGGTATGAATAAATTTATGGTGAGAAATTGTTATGACAAATTTATCTCCTTACAGTTATGATTTATGAATAAAAATTGGGTTACAAATGTCACGTACAAAAGTTGTCATGAGAAATTGTCTATAAAATCATATAAAAACTATATTGATAAGAAGTTATGGTGACAAGATTTGTCCTATAAAATGTTATACACAAAAGTTTTCGGTATCACTTTTACTTTTTTAAAAAACAGAAAGTTATCGAAAAAAACTATTGTTTTTTTACAAAAAGAAAGTAGCGATGGTCAGCGTATAAGCGTTACAAAATTTTTGAACATGTATCGCCAAAAAAAATGAACATGGCCACCTCATGTAGGTGTTGTCTGGAACCAAAGGGTCAAGCCACGTCAAGGTAGTTCAACATGCAATGCTAGTGCTCACTCGCCTCCGGTAAAAAGGTAACATTTCTCTTTCTTCAATTTCTAACACAACAGTACAAAGCACAGCGTGAAAATAGTTCTTTTTGGCTTTGGCCTTGTTTAGAGGCTAAATTTTCTCCTAAATTTTACTATGTAAAAAGAAGATTCCCCATTACATCAAAATGCCTAAATGTAGATGAAATCAAAAACTAATTGCACAGTTTAGTTGTACTTTGCGAGACGAATCTTTTAAGCCAATTAGTTGATGTTTGGACAAAAATTCACAAATACAAACGAAATGCAATAGTAGAGAATCTTTTACTGTGTAGATTTTGGACATCCAAAATCGGGCCAACTAAACACGGCCTTTGCACCGGATGCAAAGTGAAGTACAGCACCAGAAGCTAGCATTTTTTAGCTTGTATTATCTGCTGCTGCCTATTGCATCATGTCTAGTATTTTTCTATTCTTGCTAGCACTCTAAACAAAGCACGCTGCAGCTACTTCTCCAAGAGACCGTAAAGTTTCTAATGGTTGGACTGCCTTGAGCCGTTCATCGTCGTGTCCTCATCTGCTGTCAGTATAACGTCAACAATTAGTTTTTTTTGTGACTGTCAACAATTAGATTTTTGTGCTGTAAAAAACAATTAAATTTTTGGTAGGCTTGCTGCGACGAAGGCCATGTTTAGATTCCAAATTTTGGAACCAAATTTTGCATGGTAAGTGTCGCGTCACACTGTAGCAATTTTGTTTTTATTTGGTAATAATTGTTCAAACATTGATTAATTAGGCTTAAAATGTTCGTCTCGTAAAGTACAACAAAACTGTGCAATTAGTTTTTTATTTCATCTATATTTAGTACTCTATATATGTGCCGACATTTTAATGTAACAGGGAAAATGAATTCTGTATAGTAAATTTGGTGGCTAAATTCTGAAATCTAAACGAGGCCGAAGACTGAAGTAATTTGACACGCACCTGAAGGATTTGCCGGGTCAGCTCCATCAGCCCATCTATGTCCTGGGCTGAGGCACTGGCGAGGAGAGCTGCGTCACGCCGGGCGAACAGCTAAAACTGGCCGTGGGCTGCATGGCACCTAGCGACGATGTCCTGCACAAGTCAGTCGGTGACGCCAGCACGCCCACCAGGATGCGTCTACGTGGCCCATTCCAGGTAGCCGGTGAATTGGGCCTACTGGTTGAAACTGATCCGATTCTACACCATCTGATCCTCCATCACAAGCTTCTGCATTCCTTTTGAGACTCCAGCTGACCCTCTCGAAGCATCCGTTCCCCAGGAACAGTAACAGTAACGGTAGAGACAGGTGATTCAGAGGCGACTTCGGTTCTCTCCGCTGTTGGAACCGAGGATCGACGAACAGTCATAGTAACACGAACAATAGACAAGAAATATATCGATGACGAACGCCGCGGCGACAAACGTGGCTATTATTATTGAATTACAACACAACTCGGCTCAACTCACACAATGCATACGCATGACAATTTATAGCCCCGCAACGCACACCAGCGAGCATGCACATACCTTCACTTCTTCATGAGCCAGGAACTCGAGAGACATCCGCGCCACCACGCGTAGCATCCCCAAGAAGCGGTCTTCCGTGCCATGCAACCACACGCCTCGCTGCTGTCCTGCAATCCTAAAATAGAATGCACGCACACACACGCACTCTATCTAGCATGTATCCACACGTCGCCCACACAAACTACCTCGCATGCGTCCACACGTCGCCACGATGGACTCTAACGCGAGCTCGAACACGCGCACCATCGACGACCACACACCATGCATGAACATGGCGTGGTTTATGCTAACATCTGCCGGATTCGCCGGTTTTCCTCGCCGCCGGTGGCTTGTGGGGCACCGGTGTGCGGGGGAAACCGGGGATCCGGTGGGTGATGTATATATTCTCTCCTAATAGAGTGTTTTTAGTTATGTTAGGGTTGGATTACTTGCTGGTAAGTTTATGCTACCTCCAAAGCTTCTCCATCGTTGATTCTGTTCTTGGTGAGCGAGTCTTGGTGGTGTCTGAGGTATTTGTGGTGCATGACGATGATATCTTTTATGGGGGTCTTCACTTCGGCGGGTTTATCATCGTTTTCCTCTTATGTGTCGAAGTGCTTTTCCCCTGTGTTTTTCTCGGTGCCGTCGGTGCCCATGATGCCAAAGGCAGCGCTGGCCTCCTAAACCAGAACTGTGTTTTGTTCCTCCAAGTCAGTTCTGGTATTTCCAGGATTCTTTTTGTGAGGTTTGTTGTCCACCTTCCCATGTGTTTGGGTTGGTGTATTTTGATTCCCTTGCGGGTTTGTCTGTTGTCGTCTGGAGTTGGCCGGTGAGGCAACTGGCGTCAGATTCTGGTGACGACGAGGAAACGACAGTCTGCCGTTGGCTGATGCGTTCAACGAATCAACAGCACATCTTTGACATGTTACTTATGGGCTCTGTAAACTTTGAAGATTCTTCGTCGATCTGGAAATCGGCCAGGAGCTTCATACTGAGTCTTCTTCATTGCAGGAGGTAGAGAAGGACATGCATGCAGCAACAAATGTCGACGACGGCGAAGAACACGGGGTGCTCATCAAGACGATCTAGCTATTATTTCTCTTTTCTTGTGGGGTGCCCTGTCAGGGGATGGATGTAAAAGTTCTTTTACTTTATCTATAAAATCCAACCCTTCTAAAAAAAACTGTTGATCTCTCTCAGCACTCAGATCTCAAGAGTGTCAGCCATTGTCACAGTAACTTCGTATTTCAAATTCTTTGGCAAAGGAGTAACCACAATTCCACAAAGATGGTAAGTTGGAAGACTTCAAACAGGATGACCCTAGCTATTTGAGACTTTGGAGTGTTTTAGCTCCCAAAGAGGAGTTATTGGGCTTTGCCAATTGCATAGGTGTCGGTCCATGTCCATCACCCGTGGGAGCTGAACTAAAGCTGATGGAGTTTCAGAATTTTTCAGCTTCTTGGCTGTGTGATCTAGCTCACGAGCACTTGAAGCAGTATCATTGTCGAGCAAGTTGATTCTGAGTTCTGACCTCAACTTCACTCCCTCTCACAAGCATTTATGATAGTGAGACGGATAGTATGCCCTCGTTTAGTTCCCAAATTCAACCCCCAAATTCCACTATACAAAAAGAAGATTCCTATCACATCAAAATACCGGCACATGCATAGAGTACTAAATGTAGATGAAATTTAAAACTAATTGCACAGTTTTATTGTACTTTGCGAGACGAACATTTTGAGCCTAATTAGTCAAAATTTGGACAATTTTTACCAAATACAAACGAATCGCTACAGTACGCAATTAATACGCACTGTAGCTTACTGTACCAAATCGGGCACCCCCGATTTGGGAACTGAACAAGGCCTGGAGTAGTCGGCACTGCCACGATGCTTCTGTGAATCAGTAAGCAGAAATAAATTCCTTGCTTCACTAATTTGTATAGTCCTTAGGAGCTGAAATTGTTCTTGGGCCAATTCCCAAGGAATCGAACGAGCCCTTATAATATTCTCTCCATTCCAAACTACAACACGTTTTAGCTTTTCTAAATTAATATTTTTACTACATATCTAGATATATTATATATCTAATAAGTGCTTAGCAAAAACTTGTATCTAGAAAAAGACAAAATATCTTATAATTTGTAACACAGACGCTGACGACACACGCATACACGCCGCTACGAATGCAAACCGTATCCCTATGAGCTTCTTCGAAGACTAGGCCGACAACTCGAAATGAGATTGGCAAAGTCACCATATGCTTCTCGTTGTCGATGAGAACGATGCCTGCCACTAAATGCACAACGTCGTTACATCCTTGAAAAATTTGATCCCATGAACATTGTTCAATCCTTGAAAATTTGCTCTCATAGGGAGTCGAACCCAAGACCTCAGGTGCTACAATGCTACTAAGACTCTTCTAACCACCAGGCTACATGACCTTTCGCGACTGCACATTAGCTTCTTGTCTTTTACACTATTTAGCAAATAAACAATTGTTCAGCTAGCTCTAAACTATACCATTGGGATGCTCCTAGAGGGTATAAATATTGTGTGACACAAGATGAGTTACTAACCTAATTAACAATAAAAGATGATTCATTTATAACAGACTTACCAGTGCCCGAACGTTCGATCTGGCTGGTCCGGACGGTGCCCGCACAGGGAGCGAGCCAGTGCCTAGCGCGTTTGGCTCGCGAGCGAGCGCACTAGAACATCGCCCACGCCGCCCAAACATCGCTCGCACCGCCAGCCGCTTCCCACGCGCATTCCATTTGCAACACCTGATCTACTTTTGAAACATTCAAATGCAACAATTGTAACATACAAAAGAAGACAGATGAAACACTTGAAACAAGCGTCTAAAACACTTGCTAAAACGCCTTAAAAACATTTAAAAATCATTGCAAACATATGCAACATCTAGAGGAAACACTTGCAAACATACGTATGAAACACTAAAAAACACTTGAAACATATGTTTGCAACAATCATGTATATGCAATATCCAGATCTACTTTTTCAACATCCAGATAAAACACTTGCAATATATGTCTCGAACATATGAAACATTTGGAACAAACACTTGAAACATACGTGTATAGCCATTACAACATGTAAAACATCTCGATCTACTTTTGCAACATCGATATACAACACTTGCAACATACCTCTGAAACATTTGAAATATGCTCTTGCAACATACGTTTTCCACCCTTCTTTTTCCATACGATGCAACACAGAGCGGGGGAACGACCGATTCCAGGAAGCCAGTGGTCGAGGATGGTGGCGCGGCCTGGCACGGCCAGCTCCGCCTGCGCCTGGCATGGATCCGGCTAGCGGCAACCACCTCTTTGGCCACCTGGCCACACGCGGTGGCTGCGGGCACGGGCAGGTAGGGCTGCAAGGGAGGAAGAGGCAGCGATGGAAGGCGGTCAGCGGTGAAGGAGAGCACGGCGCTGCCAGCCACAAAACGCCCCGCCCCAGTGCCGCGTCGGGAAAGCGAGCAACGGTTTATGAAAGAAATATGTTAGATAGAGACTGTTGGGCCATCTGTATGGGCTAGATTCAATTAAAATAGTGTCCGATAGGAAAAACCATCTGGATGCCCACATAGGAGCATTTCGGCATTTATTTGTAACTAGATTAATGCCCGTGCATTGCATGGGAAAATAATAATGATTGGATAATTTTGTTGAACGAAAATGTGCAACCTAATTACTCACATATGATCTCCTATACTAAAAGGCTCGTAAATATTTTTTAAGCACTCAACGGTTATTCAGAGAAACAAACATAACATTTCTGATACATTTGAATTAGATTTTGAAGGGACCCATAGTCTCTACACTTAATATACGGTATATTATGTAAGTTAGTACTATCGTTTGAGTTTAATCAATTCATTAACAATGCATCCTGAAAGGACCTCGATGTCGCCTATAGGGAGAGGGTGAATAGGCCTGTTTAAAAACAAACTCGAGTAGAAGTTAAACTCTAGGTGTGACACTGCCTCACTCCAGCTGCGGCACTGTCTCACCCCTGCAGAGAGTTCAACACAGACCAAACTTGGTAGAGATGTGCTAGAGATGCCCAGTGACAAGTTCACCGAGTACCTGCACTCACAAACACTCACAACCAAGTAGATCGAGTGTAACTCAAATAATGCAATTCAAAACATAAAGGCACAAGACACAAGATTTATCCCGTGGTTTAGCTCGCCACAAGGCTTGCCTATGTCTACGTCCACGTTTGTCGGGTATCAAAATACCCAGGGTACCCAACAGGGGGTAAAATACGGCACCCTATACGATTGCTAAAACCCCACCGTAGGGGCCCTGCAAAACCAACTTACCGAAGGCATTGACAACATGTCAGTCGCTTGAGGCATGAACGACAAAACTCCATCCCACCCGAGCCTAGTGGAAAGGCCTCGGGCGAGATAGGTGTCTCGGGCGACATTTGTCCGCCTCGTCCGAGCCCCTGTGACGTCATCAAAGCGCCCGACCCCCTTGGTTTACTTCCGCCTCGCTCGAGGGGCATGTGCAACCCTCTAGCTAGACGGTGAGCCACGGGGACCCCCCAACCGTGGCACCCGCTCCCGCTGATGGGACGAACGTGGCCATGCATAGTCAACAGGAGCATGGGAACCACGTCCTGACTCGATACGACCCCGGTCATTCTACCACGACGACATTCATACCTCCACAGCAACGGGAGTGACGACAACTGTGCCACCTAACCCCCTCACTGTGAAAACCCGGGCGCACGCACCGTCCACCTTCACGGCACAGAGGCGTACAGGTCAAGGCATGGCCACGCCACATCGCACCAGCAGATGAAGAGACCAAAAGATCAACGCCCCACACGTCTCCACGCTACAGGGGAACTGCTCCCACCGGATAAGGAGGAGGATGGCCACACCCGAGGCCACCTTTTTTTGTCTTTTCCTTTTATTTTCCTATTTTCACCCCTTTACCGCAAATGTAACCCGACCCCTCCCATTAGAAGCTATAAAAGGAGAGGCAGGGGCCGCATCTAGAAAAAAGACGAACAAAAACGAACACGAAAATGGGAAAACAAAGCAACAACAGCTAGAACACACGGCAATAGACACCACCACCACTCAAAAGACTTGGGACCTGCTCCCTCTCCCGAAAGCTTATAACCCTACTACGAGCACCCCGGTGAAAGGCAACACGAACCGCAGCGAAACCCACTGGACGTAGGGCCGTTCATGCCCGAACCAGTATACATCCTTGTGTCCGCTTTGCACACCATCAGGGTCTAGACGTGCAGATACAAATTCACTAGTCGCTCTGTTTAGACACCCGGTCCTCTAGACACCGACAACGTTGTTGAGGCTTGCCACTAAGGTTTAGGGCTTTGCAACCCTTTCTCGTTCTAAAGTCAAGAGACTTAACTCTTGAGATGAGGGGTGATTCCACTAACCGCAAGAGGATGATTACAAACTTTCCCGCTTGAATGCTCATCGTGCTGCTGAGTGCTGAGTAAGAGGCCTAACATCCTGATGTCCTGCCTGAACTTTACAAGGGAATTCCACTTTAGAAACATATCTTTTAATAGATGAATCCTGCACCATGAAAGCGGGCATCTCATTTGGCCACATATCCAGTACTACAAACGGCCATGTATCTAGCATCTCAAACAACGGTTTGTGAATGCATCGAACATATAACTTAATGTGTATGACTTTTGTCTTATGTCGATCATTCCTCAGTGGTTTATGAATGGTCTGAGCCCATCAAGCAACCTAGCTATGCCCGTTAGCTCTTTGCATACAAATAAAAATAATTTAATTTAACCATGCCTAAATGTGACTGCAATCTTAGATCGTTTTATTGAACAAACCACTGTCAGGTGTATGCTATTGGTTTGTTTTCACGTATACACCCTTCATAACCCAGGAAGGGTTTATGCTAGTGGCATCTTTTTCCTTTTGAAAGCTATGCACATGAATGTTGTTTCTTGCTGAGTATCACAAATCTTCCTTTTAGTATTTAGATTTGATTGCACAGATATATATTAAATGCATATATGGATTATCCATTTAGCATTAAAATATTTTTTTGGGACAGACCGATATTGTGGGTCCAACATCTCCAATATGTTCACGGCAGTGATATAATCGCTTCGCGAAAAAAATTATCAGTCTAAAGTTCGCCATAGCCACCGACGCCCCGCGCGCGCGCCCCCTGCCCCTGCCCTAGCTAGTATGGGTGTGTTTGGTTCCTTGGCTTACCCTCTAGCCAAGCTTCCATAATACATCTTGGGCTTGTTTGGTTCCTTGTATGGCCTCTTAGCCAGGCTTTCACAACCCATTTGGTACGGTTTAGGTGGCTTGCTGGGAATGCCCATATCGCTCGTTCTCGCGGAGCCAGGCTTGGCCAGTCCCCGCACCCGCGTCCGCTCACCTTATGCTTTTGTTTGAGGATGTCACTTATGCTAGCAATGTATTTGGAACATATGTTATTATAATCATTTGAAAAGCTATGTTGTTTTCACTAATCGATTTTGAAACCCAACTTGTACTCTTATTTGTGAACTCATTTGTAATATTATTTCCGCTGCAACTCCATGCATGTAATGTGTATTTGCTTAATCTATTACGGTCTTGGTTGTGAAGTTGATTTACCGAGGTCATTCGTGACACTCGGCAAACTACCGAGTTTATATAAGTGAAGGTATGTGCGCGTCAACGTGTTAAACGGGGACAGTCGTACTTGACCTTGAATAAATTGGGCAGTTCTGTCACAGTGTAGAACTTGTGCGCATGTGTGTTAGTATTTTTTAAGCTATTTTACAAGGGTCAAAACTAGTACACTAGGTTCCTAAATGCATATGCATAAGTCATGTCACCTAGTGACACTCGATAAACACTTTAGCTAAATATTTTTCCTTTGTATAGTACAGCTTAGAGGTGGGAATTGGGCTGTGCCGTGCCGGCACGGCACGGCCCTCTCGTGCTTCGTGCCACTTCGGGTCATGCCCTCTAGGCATGGGAGGCACGTCGGGCCATGTCGATATGGCACGGTGAATCTTTTCTTCGGCCCAAGCACGGCCCGTGTCACGCTGGCACGCCTTCGGGTCGTGCTGGGCCAAGCACGGCCCTCAAAATATCTTTGCTAGTTTTCTTTTTTCACTTGTGATATGAAATATATATATCTTGTGTGTACTATTTTAATAAAAGTTTAATGATTTTCATAATCTATTCAAGAATTAGATAAGAGGTAGTATAGTAAATGCTAGAAAATTATATTGTATAGTTGTAGATGTGTCTACGTGCCATTTTCGTGCCGTGCCGGCCCAAGCACAGCCCAAGATGCGGGTCGGACCATGTAGCCCACCGTGCTGAGATTCTGGGCACGACATGGCCCTCGTATTCGTGTCGCGCCGGCATGGTCCAAAATATTTCGTACCGTGTCGTGCTTCGAGTCGTGCCAAAAGACTGTGCCATGACCCGCTCTCAAATGGCACGGCCCAAGTCCCAGCTCTAGTACAACTATTAATCCTAAGTCACTCACACCCTCTATGGTGTCTTGAGTGCCAAACAAAAACCTATTATTGATGGTAGTTAAAAATAATTATAAATTGTCAATAAAACATGTATAAGGGCACAAATGAGATCGCCAACAAAGGTCTAGGGACTTAAACTAATGAATTCCACGAGTTTTGGTGAATTTGTGATTTCTGTAGGGTTTAACCAGAAAACCATTAAGGCGGACCTACATGTCAGATTTAATTATGCAATTCTGCTGTGAAACCAACGTGGAAAGGTTCCAGAAGACTCGAGAGGACTCCACATTGAAGCAGGAGGTGAGGCGCTGCCATGTGGGGCCGGTCGGCCCCACCTGCAGGCCACCTGGCCCCTGGGGGCTATCTGTCGGCCTCTCGTTGCTATGTCGGTTTCCCACCACCTCCTAGGTTGCATCTCCACTGTTCCTTAAGTCGGTTTGATCAAGGGCTCACATTGCAAGCTCAGGGCTATATAACCATGACCTGCCCCCCCTGAGGCATCAAGTAATTTGAGAAGACATAAACTCTAATCACCCTCGGAGCTCCACCATATTTTAGGACATAGCTAGTTAGGCTAGGTCTAGAGGGAAGCAAGTAGGCTTCGCTTGGATTCTTGACATTGTCAAAAGCGTGGTTTGGTATAATCTTTGTACTCCTCTCTTATTGTATCTCCTTGCTACAATTGTTATGATAATATCAATATTTATCTTATTTATGTTTTTGGTTGTAATGTTTATCGTCTACTTTGATTATATACTTAGTATAGATAGTTTATCATTATGTTTATGCATAAGTTCGTATAGCGCTCACTCCAAAGTGCACGGGGTGGGTGGTCGACGTTGTGTAAGCGTGGTGCTTATACATTGTTTGCCTGCGAATACACTCTATATTCTGGGTCATGTGGTAGATCGCGGATGTGACACTGTTGAGTCCTTTGTAGTCCACTCCTCGAATATAGGCCATAGAAGTAGGGTTTAGTTACAAAGGTAGAGCAAGCTCTGTTCTTAATCTTTCTTAGTAATACTCCTTATGTGTAGATATAAAGATGATCTTAACCATGACTACTAGGTGTAATTGCACTAATCAACATATGCTTTGACTTGTAATTTAGAATGACTTAGGAATTATTCCTCTAATATTCTACCTGACCATGCTCAGTGATTTATCATTATACTTGATCAATACTTATCATATACATATTTTATCCTATGACTTACCCCAGTTATGAGTAGAATATTGGTTGTGGTTTATTTCTCCATCAATACTACTCCCTCCGTCCAACAAATATTTGCACTTCTGGGAATGGGCACAAAAACCAAGACAAAGGCAAAATGACAGTAATGCCCCTGTAAAATATCTCCTTCTCCACCAGGGCCACCTTCACGCCCTCACATGCTCAAGCTCAACCCACACAACCAACGCACACCGGCAGCCAAGCGGAAGCCGCTGTCTTGTCGAGCTCGCCCAGCATGTGACGTTGTAGCCATGTCCGACCTCGGCCACTCGCTGCCACCGCCTCGGCTCCTCCTCACGAGCACGCTTCGGCCGCAACAGCCGCTAGACCTCGCCTCCATCTTCCACGCCGATGAGGACGGGCTCTTGCAGCCCGCGCGCACCTGCGGCGTTACCGTGGCTCCCGCTGGCCGCCGTGGTGCCCTTGCCCATGTCGTCGAGCGTTCGAGCAATCGGCGCCGCTGCCGCGGGTGCGCGCCCACCGCGCGTGCTCGCCCACCACGCCAGTCCGTCGCTGCTGCAGTCGCCCTCTGCATAGGTGGCTGCTGGAGACTCCGTGCGATGGCGGCATGGTGCATGCGTGGGGATGGGAAGGGAAGGGGAAAGAGTGAGCATGCACAGGTGCGGGCGGTGCTGAGGAGATATCTCGAGAGCCTCGGGTAGATATCTTTGGTTTCTTTTCTTTTCTTTTGATAGGGGATAAGTGTGTGGACGAGAAGCTCAGTGTGACTGTGCACCAAAAGGGAGTGGAGAATGAGTGGACGAGAGAGCATCCATATCCTGTAACCTTCCGTCGGTTTCCAGCTGGTTCACACGCCTGCAAGTACACTGTGCTTTGCTGCCTGTTGCAGTCAGAGAAAGTGTTCATTTATTTCGGGAAAAATTTTGAATCCCAAACGTGCAAATATTTATTGGACGGAGGGAGTATAAGCTATCAATACGTGTCCACGCTATACCTTTCTTGTGGTAAAAATATAAATAACAATACCTGAAATACTCTCGGGTAAAGTGCTACAATAATATAATTATCTGTGCGCTTGCAGATTCCTTTTCATTCATATTATATATTCTTCCTAGTCACATAAAATGATAGAGAACTACTTAGTGTTATTCTAGTAGTGATGCTAAGTAGTACCGACAAGCATCTCTGGCACCATCACTAGGGATGACAATCTAACAAAGTAATGTTAGGAGATATAGCTAAATAATAGGTGACTATTAAAACAAGTGACAAGTTAATAAATACCAACACCTATCTTATACCTTTGCCTTGATCTTCTAGGTTTTTGTTTTTCTCTTTCTTCTTTTCCAAGTTGAGCTTGATCATCATCAACACATGTCCATCTTCATCTCCATGGACTTCATCACCATGCTCCATACTTGGATTGCACCAACCTAGCTCATATTATAACTCATGATAAAGGATAGTGCTAGGTTTCATCAATTATCCAAAACCAAACTAGGGGGCTTTAACTCGGCTCCCCACATCTCCCCTACGGCAAACACCTGCTCGGGTGGTGCGCCGGCGCCATCCTCTTGGGGCGAGCTGGTTGCCGGCTCCCAGCTCCGCGGGTCCGGCACCTTCTCCGTCAGGTTCGGCAAGATCCCAAACGACGACGATGGCCATTGGTGCATACTCGGATTTGCTCGCAGATCGACGAATCGGAAGATCACAGTTCTGGTCGCTTCAAGATGACGAGTTCGACGATGAGCCGATTCCTCTCTCCCTGATCTCCCAGATCCGCCGCTTGCTCCCTCTCTCTCCAGATCCACCATGGATGCCGGCAAGCCCGAGCACGCTAGCAAGCACAAGTAGCAGATGAGCAACGGAGGCGGCAGCTCCAGCACCAGCAGAAGAGCAGCACGAGCAACACGAGTACATCAGCGCGAGTAGACGAGTAGCACGAGCATGCCAGCGCGAGCTCCACCTTCTTCTCCAGCTTGCCGAGGTGCTCGCCGACCATGCCCACAACCTGTTCGACTGAAGTCCTCAAAGGAGGTAAACTTAACAGGTGAAGGAAGAGGTGAGTCTATGTAAACTAAACCAGGCAACCAAACACACCGATTCTTAGCTAGGCTTATCTAGTACAGACAACCAAACATATGCTGTTTGCATTAGTTAGAGCAGGCTAGAGCTAGTCTGTCTTAGTTTTGCTAGCTAGTCTTGTCTAGGAAATGAACCAAACACACCCTATACTCCTATATATCATTTCGGACTCAGTCTTATCGTGCAGGATAAAAGCTATAAAAAGGATATTTAACAGTAAACTAAATGAAGTATTTAATTGAATATTAGATTTGGACATAACAAACGGGCCTTGCTGAGGTACGTCCTTTACCTCATAGGAGTTAAGATTTCAAATAAATCTTAGCCCTTCATTTTAAATGTGCTTGCAATAACTAAGTAATTACTAATTAATTAAAATGTCTACCAAACGAAAAAAAAGGAAAGGCAACAAACTAAACAAATATATACAAGATATCTACTATCAAAAATAGCTTGTTGTTGCCGTAAAACTGAGTACACCCGTACAACATGCTGCTGCTGCATGCCGGTGTAGCACGCTAGGGTGCGTACTGCGTAGCACCTGTGCTAGACCTGGTTCAAGAAATTCACGTTCAAGACCCGTGCCTAGCACGCAAAATAAGTAAATAATTTAAATACCAACACATTCAAGTCTGACGTTCCTTACAAACACGTTTATGTTTCAATTTAAATAAAAATAACTAAAATAGAAAAAAGAAAAAAATACTTATGAAAAAACATTCAAGAAAAGATACAACTCAAGTTTAGCATCATGGGATAAATTACAACTGCACATAGATCATTTAATTAAGAAGAATATTACTTGTTATGCTGGGAAACATCAATATAGATCAATTAATTTAATAAAACATTACATGTTATGTTGAGAACCATCCATACGTATTTGCATGTTTGTATACATGCTAGATCTAATTTATAGATATATATTACCTAAAAATTAGCTTTACCTTCCTATTTCTCAAAATAAAAAAATATATTTCTTCTATTACCTCTCAGGAGGTAATATGTGATTATAACAATCCAGATTGACGGTCCATAGTTATTTGCAGGTACTGTAGCAAAACCCATAACAAAAACAAGACATATTTTTGAGGACTTGTGAAACACCAGACCAGCGACTTGAAAACAACAATATGGAGACGTGCCTAGCAGATAGAAAGGATCTGATGCGCTGCAAGATTGTCAAAAGCTACGTCGCTGAACCGAGGCATAATGTAAGCATGTTCATATTCCAAGATCCACAAAGCAATGTGCAAAGCAAAGGCAAGCGCAGTCAGACCGTAGAAGCAGCCATATGCTAAAAGAAACGTTTAGGGGGCATCTTCTAAGCTTCTTTCCGGCCATTCTGACCTGAATTAGCCCAGATCCTTGTGCCAAACATCTCGAACTGAAGGAGAAATTTCTTGCAAACCCCCTACGGCACTTCAGCTGAAATACTTAGTTAGGTTGGATTGGCTTTTTATTCTGAAAAAACGTGTCTTCAACTGCGTAATGCCCTTTGGTCTTTCTGCCCGACAACTGAAACAAGCTGCTGTATCTTTATGACTGACAGCCAAAGAGCTCCAACCAAGGTTTCCAGCGGTATGAATGAGAATTACGCGTCAAGCTGAAATTTAGGTCACATACAGCTAAAGTAAGTATACATATGCACATTCCGTTCATCAAACAACTGTCCACGTTCCCTTGGTCAATCCGTTCTTAAGCATATTTCCAGACTCAGGAAACAGTAGGTTCATTTCCTACGCAGATCGTGGACGATTTGATCATTGTACGTAGTGTTCCATGATCCCATCAAATGAGGCTTATATAAGAGAGCACGCTTTGTCCTCTCCGTCAAGAAGCGAACACTTTCTGAAGATCAGTGTACCATGTTGTTCCTGCCCATTGGGACAGCTTGTCTTTTACATACACAAAAGAGTAAAGTCCGACTCTCTCCCCTCAAGTTATCGCTGAACTTGGAAGATCCTCTCGAACTTTAATACCATACCGGACAGACAAAATACCTCCCTTACCATTTCAAATAGATTTCTTGGGTGGTATTTGCTGATGTGGCAATGGAGCCCACCTGTCATTTGATCTCCCTCTTCTCTTGTATAAAAACTTTACATCAAAATTGTAAAGCTCAATATGATCTATAACTTTTTAACTTATAATATTTTTTATTCAATATATTTTAGAGGCTTAAATATTTGTTTTAAGTTACCATATTTTAAATTTTAATTTTTTTTAATTTTTCAAAATGATCTTAGATGTTGACATAGTTTATATTAAAGTTGTAGTTCCCAATAAGATTTGCCACTTTGTAGTTCTCTAATTTGGATTTTTTTAAAAGATTTTCAAACAACCTTAGATATTGACATGGTTTACGTCAAAGCCACATCAAAGTTGTAGCTCTCCCTTGTCAAAAAAAAAGTTGTAGCTCTCAACATGATTTAGCACATTGTAGTTTATACTATTTTTATTTAGACCGTTTAGAGGCCTAGACTTTTGTCATTAAAAAATTCAAAGAAATTAAATTTTAGAATTTGAGAATTTAAAATGGACATTTGGCTTATAAACAACACCAGATAAAAATATTATCAACTACAAAGTTGTAGAACATATTGAGAGCTACAACTTTGTTGTAGATCACGTCATCATTTGGGGTTGTTAAAAAATAGAAAAAATGAATTTCAAAAATTAACGTAATTAAAATGAATACTTAGGCCTCTAAATGATCTCAGATAGAAAAGTTGTCAACTACAAATGTAGACTATGTCAATGTTCGAGGCCATTTGAACTTTAAAATTTAGTAACTAAAAATGAATGTTTGAGCCTCGAAAATATATTAAACCTGAAAGTCCTCAACTACAAAGTTGTAGGTCGTATAGAACTATACATTTGATATAAAATTTGTATTCATACAACTTCATATGAAAAGATATATCTTGTATATAAGAGAGACCAAATGACAGGTGGCCTACTAACACGAGAGCAAAACCTCCCGAGAAACCACTTTGAAATGGTCAAGGGGTTATTTTGTCTGGTTTTAAAGTTCAAGTGTGTTTGTTATCCAGTATTAAAGTTCGAAAGGGTCTTCCAAATTCAGTGACTACATATAAAAAATGTCCAATATAATTGTGTGACCATTTACCACGCCTTTTCGAAAAATCATCATTCAGTATCGTACAACATGACAATTGTTGCGAACGGCTCCGTGCTGCCCAGCTAGCCGGATGAAACCATAGTTGTCGTGCGCTTTAATTGTTATATACTCTCTTTATTCTAAATTATAATTTGTTTTAATTTTTCTAGATATATAGTAAAAAAATGTAATCTAGAGATAGTATATTACTAGATACATAGAAAATTTATGTACCAAAAAACACAGAGTAACTTATAATTTACAATGGAGGGAGTAACTAGCAAAATGGCCCGCTGGATTCTTCGTTCTTATATGACTTAGTTTAATTAAACTTCTTCTCGTCCTTTTTTACTCTCTTGTTCTATTGTAAAGTCAATGATTTTCTAGCACTTGTTGTCACAATAAGTAATTATTTCACCATAAGCAATCTACATAATTTCTCTTTATCTAAAATTGTAGCTACAAGTCATGATCAATTTTTGGTGTGGCTATACTGCTTTCCCGGAGCCCGTACGAGAGCCACACGAAATAGACCCAGTTTATAGTACAATATAAATGATAACATCATCCTATACTAATACTATGATCTTCAACATCATCCTGGTTTGCATATTATGACATCGTCGATATCTCTTTCCATAGTTGGGTATCAAAGCTTTGTCATTACCATTATAGCACGGGTGTGGGTAATTTGTTAGCATGTAGGAGGATATTTTAATTTATTTTTCTTCGATTAATGTAGTAATTTTTAGGCTTTGAGAACTAACAACGTTGCTAAAACAGTAGATGAGCATATAACAAATCCAACAACTCAGTAAACTGTCTTTACAATAAAAAAATAGATGAACGAATTCTAATTTTAAAAAAATTATTCTGTCACCATCCTAGATATAATGCTTAGAAGAATTTCCTCCTGGTTGCTAAGATCTCACGTAGCGGCCGGTCAGGGACGGGGATGAACTTGACGGCCCATCCAATGGGCCACGACACCGCGGCAATGGCGACACAGACACCCCACTGGGCCAAGTCAAGCCTCTGGGTGCCGGCAAACCTCGTGAGCAGCTCCACCATGAGCACCTGCATGGCGATCGTTACGGCGATGATGCCCAGGAACATCTTGTTGCGGAGCACGCCGGCGAAAACGTTCCTCCGCTCGATCTCCCGCGCGTTGAACTCGTTGAACACCTGGCAGAGCACGAAGGCGTTGAAGATCATGGTGCCGTTGGCCTTCTCGTTGATGCCGAAGATCTCCTGGCCGCGGTACTGCAGCGCCAGGAGGACGGCGACCTGGAACGCCGCCTGCGCGGCGAGGTTGCGCCACATGGCGTTGCTGATGAGCGGCGCCGTGCGGCCGATAGGCGGGCGGCGCATGAGCGCCTTGGTGGGCGTGTCCGTCGCCAGCGCCAGCGCGCCCATGGTGTCCATGATCAGGTTCACCCACAGCAGCTGCACGGTCGACAGCGGCATCTTGCCAGAGGTCACCGCCGACACGAAGTTGATGATGAGCGCAGCGACGTTGACGGTGAGCTGGAACTGGATGAACTTCTGGATGTTGTTGAAGACGCAGCGGCCCCACCGGGTGGCCGTCACCACCGTGTCGAAGTTGTCGTTCATGATGACGATGTCGGAGCTCTCCTTGGCGACCTCGGTGCCCTGGATGCCCATGGACAGGCCCACGTCGGCCTCCTTGAGCGCCGGCGCGTCGTTGGTCCCGTCGCCGGTGACCGCGACCACGTGGCCCTTCTGCTTCAGGCGCTGCACAAGCACCAGCTTGTCCATGGGCAGAGACCGCGCCATGACGCGGATGCGGTCCACGATATCCAGCTGCTCCTCGGGTGACATGGCGCGGAACTCTTGCCCCTCGATCACAATGGCGTCACGGTCACTGTTCGAGATGATTCCGCACTCCATGGCGATGGCACGGGCGGTGAGGACGTTGTCGCCCGTGACCATCTTCACCGCGACGCCAGCCTTGGTGCAGGCCTCAATGGCAGTCCTGACCTCTGGCCGGCAGGGGTCCTTCAGGCCGACGAAGCCGAGCAGTGTCAGCCCTTCGTCGTCGATCTTGGAGTGCTCGCCGTCGACATGCTTGTAGGCGAAGGCGATACACCGGAGGCTGCCGGCCGCCATCTCACTGATGATCTCTTCCAGCTTCCTCCTCTTCCCCGCGTCGAGTACGCGTGCCGCGCCGTCTGAACGGACATACGCTGAGCAGCTCGCCAAGACCATCTCCGCGGCGCCTTTCCAGTGCGCGATCACCGCGCCGGTCGCGTTGTCCCTGATCATCACGCCGCTGCGCTTCTTGTCAGAGTTGAACGCCTCGACGTGCAACACCTTGCAGCTCCTCTTCAGCGCGTCGGCGTCCATGCCGAGGTCCGTCACGGCCCAAGACAGCAGAGCCTTCTCCGTCGGGCTGCCCGATATCTCCGGCGGCGAGGCGTTGTCCGGCTTGTACACGCTTCCGGTGGTGTTGAGCCCTGCTCCCTGGCGCAGCAAGCTGACGACGGCGCCGGTGACCTCCTTGGGTCGGTCGGTGCCGACCCAGAACTCCGTCACCTTCATCTGGTTCAGAGTGAGAGTGCCCGTCTTGTCGGTGCAGATGGCGGTTACCGAGCCCATGGTCTCGCAGGCCGAGAGCGTGCGCACCAGCGCGTGCTCCTTGACCATCCGCTTCATGGAGAAGGCCAGGGTCAGCGTGACCGCGAGCGGGAGGCCCTCGGGAATGGCCACCACGATGATGGTGATGGCCTGCTGGAAGATGCCAACGAGCGCGGTGAAGACGCTGTTGAAGGTGACGTGCTGCCTGTCGAACGTCGGCTTGCCCTGCTCGTCCCTGGTGCTGCCGGTGAAGTGGCGCGCGGTGAGCACGGCAAAGACGAGCACCGCGACGGCGATACCGACCTTGCCGATGCTGGAGGTGAGGCCCTCGAGGCGCTCCTGGAGCGGCGTCGGCTCGGTCTTCTCCCTGGTGATGCTGCCCATCATCTCGCCCCAGGCGGTGTCCGTTCCGACGGCGGTGACGAGCATGTGGCCGTACCCGTCGATGACCTTGACGCCCGAGGCCAGGAAGGGGCTCTTCTCAGCGTCGACGTCGACAGGGTGCGTCTCGCCGGTCATGCTGGACTCGTCCACCTGCAGCGCGTGGCCCTGCAAGAAGACGCCATCGGCGGGGACGACGTCGCCGATGTTAAGCACCACGACGTCGCCCACGACGACGTCGAAGATGGAGACCTCCTGCCTCCTGCCGCCGCGCACGACCTTGACGGCGATGTTGTCGGACTCGTTGGCGAGCCTGTCGAATCGCCTGGCCTGGCCGTGGTTGCTGACCGCGGACACGGCGGCGACGAGGAAGACGGCGAGGAAGATGCTGACGCCGTCGTACCAGCCGTCTTTGAGGCCGTGCTCCTTGATGCCGAAGCCGAGCGAGACTGCGGCGCAGACGAGCAGCACGAGGAGGAAGACATCGCTGAGCGCGTCCCACACGTGGGTCCAGAACCCCTTGGGCTTCCGCCGCGGGTACGTGTTCCCGCCGAAGGCCTCCCGGCGGCGCCGCACGTCGCCGTCGTCGCCGCGGATGCCGGCCTCCGCGTCCGACGCCAGCAAGGACGCGATCCCGGCGCCGCCGCCCAGGCGGCGGAAGCAGTCGTAGCGCTTGTCCTTGACCAGGCGCCTGAAGCCCTCGTCGTCCGCGGCGACAGAGAACTCCGCCGGCGCGGCGTCAGCGTCGGCGGAGCGCGACGTGCTGGCGGCGCCGCCGGTGTCGCAGTCGCCGTCGGTTTCGTCGTGGATCTTGATTTCGACGTAGGAGCCGGTCCGTCGCAGGATGGCCCGGGAGAGAGTGAGGCGGGCCAGCCTGTGGCACGTCCGGATGACGTTGGTGGCCTTCCTCCACTGCTTCGTCCACCGCTGCGGGTCCGCCGCCGTCGCCATTCTGCCCACGTCGATCAGGTAGTCGGCGCACTCCATTTGTGCAGAGGAATGAATGTGAGCCTCCACCGATTGAGACAGGGCAAACTCCGAATTGTGCAGAAAGCCGATTGAAATTGAAAACAAAAAGGAAGGAGGCGATGAAGCGAGGAATCGATCCAACCCTGGTGAATTCAAAGAGTGTGCAGCAGGTATATGAAGCTAGGAGAGACAATGGGACGCTTGTGAATTGTGATGGTTTCTTGATCCCAACAAGTGCTCGCAGTTTATAGGGAAACGGCTGATCAAGTGCTCACAGCTTATGCGGAAACAGCTGCAGGTAATCTGGCAGCACGCCTAGCTTATATACCGGTAACAATGAGGCGGTCGAGGAAGCTGCCAGGAAGCCTTCGCAGCTATCTTGAGGGCGAAGTGTGTTTCGATGCAGGCACCAAACCGTTTTCCTGTTTGCTTAGCCGTGGCCGTGAGTTTATTAGCTGTTCCATCGAAATAACGTAACCGCGAGGTTATTGTTTCAAGGAAGCTGCAAGGAAAGTTCTAAAGCTTTGTGAATTTGTTTTAGATAATGTAAAGCTTTGTGAATTGTGAAGGAGCGAGATAATTCCAGCTGAACTTTGGCGAAATTTGAATGCACTTGTGTAGAGTTCGTTGAAGATGATGCAGAGGTCACGTTGGCCTCGAGGCTGCTGACATACAGGGAAACCAACTCTGATTACCAGAACCGCTGGTTACTCCTGCTAATTAACTTCCGGGGTTGCGCCGCCGTTCGAGTTCGACGGCGGCGGAGCGACTCGACCAGTCCGGAGGCCTAGGCGCCTAGGCCTGCACGCGCGCTGTTGCCAGGCTGCTGTCGAGTGCGCCAGTGTCATCTGTGTGGCATATTGGCAGTGGCATGGCAGCGTGGCCATCGGCGTCCGTCCAGCCGGCCTGCGGCGTACGCGAGACGATGGCGCGCACGTCCATGGCCGGCAACCGGCCAAACGAGCTGTATAATTTGCTAATTAATTTGCCGTCACGACTTATTCGCCGATGATGTTTGTTAACACCAAAGTGTCTACACTACCGTGCAATTTCAAAGTCCAATCCAACATGAAAACATTTGAAATGACATTGATGGCCGGACTTTAAACTCCGTCGGTTTAAAAATGAAGTCCAACACGTTATCCATAAATTAAAACCTGCACATAGGTCGTCATAGTTAGAAAACAATTGCTTGAATTCAAAGTGTAGCCTGCGCTAGCATCTACTAACGCGGTTACCCAGCCACATATATGATGACTATTGACTACTCCGTAAGTAGCTTTGTTTGAAATGAATAGAACATTTTCAATCTTGTTTTAAGCCCCGTTCGGTTATAGGGAAATGATTCCCATCCACACAGATCTTTCACAAATTTGTATAAGCACGGAAGATTTCCGGGCCCGGAACGTCCGGTTTCGAGAGAACCGAACAGGGGCCTTAAGTGTCTTGTCGCTCTTCGCTTGCACAAAATTATAGTACGTACGTTTCAAAATATTTATTACTATTAGCATTAACATATACAGAGGCGGAACTGGGGGTGGCCAGCTGGGTCCGTGGCCCCCCCTAACCGGCAAAAAATTTCTGGACCCCAGCACAGAAGAGGAAAGGTCGCACGGACGTTGTAGTCTCCCTCACAGCCTCGCGGGACTCGCGTCGCATCTGCTGCCTTCGTCGATGCGGAACTGCCGAATTGGCCGATCGCCGTAACACCAAAGGACAATCAACAGAAGAAGCAAGTCTGCTAGTGCGATCGGTTCCTGATTTTTTAACTGCCAATTTTCTATGCATATTTTTAATTCGGCTTGTATGTTAATTCAGGTAGGGATGGTTGTTTCTATGCTATGAAGATGCGTTAAGTGAGGTCAAATGAAAAAAAAGTTTCTCCTGTCATCTTTTTAAAAAGAGTTATTTTCGCGGGTTGTCACAGGAAAAAAATATGATTACATGAATAGTTACATTATATACACGCACGTCAAAATAAGGCCATGTCCGCCCCCGCCCCCCCCCCCCCCCCCCCCCCCCCCCCTAATTTCGCTGGTTCCACCGCTGAGCATGTAGTAGGAATTTGTGGCGTATCTCCGTGATTTACTCAAACAAGGCCGCGCGGGTTTACGCTCGGACTGAAGGTAGTATTGTACCTTTTTTTAGGAAGGTAGTACTGTACTAGTAATGTGCTGCTTGTAACAGATAATAGGAGAGACCTGGATACACGGCACTGACCCTGGACCCTGGTGTGAACATCTGGCGCACGCCCACGTGGCTACCGCCAGCGAGCAGCGATCGACATACGGCACGCAAGACCCGCGGCAAAACTCCGCCGCGCGCGTAAGATTCGCCGTCGCAGCCGTATCCGTATGCGTACACATTATATATTATATACTACGGCGAGTTTGGTCGACGGTGGCGCGACGGCGCGTCTCCACGGCGGCCCGCGCGTCTTCGGCTTGCCGTTGCCGACGTTGTACGGCGGTGCTGGCCAGTGCTTTGCTTCCGCTCCTAAGGAATCGAGCTGTACGTCTGCTGCACAAAGAAGGCGACGTGCCGTACTGCCCTGCCGGAAAAGATCACAGCCTGTCCGTAACCGCTGTGACATGCTGCCGCGTCATGACTCGGTTTCCTCGAGTCAATATAGTAGTCCTTGACGCGTTTTCCCCGTTCCCATCCCCCAAACTTTTGGGACGCGGCGGCCCCGCGACGTGACAACCGCAGAGCGACACCTGAGTCTGAAAACACACGTTGCTTGTCCGATTTTCTTTCTTTCTCTCCTTCCTTCCTTCCTTCCTTCCTTCCTTTCTTTCTTTATCAAAAGATGTTTTATGGATACGGAGTGGGAACGTCCAAAGCAGCCCACGCCCCCGCGTCGCTCCCACGCGAGCGACACCGGAGGCGACTCAAACAACACCGCCGCTCCCCTCCCTCCCTCCCGTCACATCGCCGCCGGAGTAGGCTGCCGGCATGGCTGTGCGGCTTGCCTTGAGGGCGGCGGCGGGCCCTTCTTCACGGTGGTGGGCGTGGTGGCTGGGGAAGCGCCCATGGCGGCCGGGCACGACGTGTGGCGGCGCCGGCGTCTTGTGCTCTCTGCTCACCTCGGCGTCGGATCTGGCGTGGCCAGGCCTGGATCCGCTCGGGCCTGGGCGCTGGGCGACCTCGGCGCCCGGATATGGTGGGGCGGGGCGGGGCGGGGCGTGGGCCCGTGCGGGACTCGGGGCGCCGGGCGTTGCGGCCTCTGCTTCGACGCCGGCTCGGCGCTCGGGTCTAGTGCGATGCTACGGTGTCGTCTTGGGGTGTCTGGACGGGCCTTCCTCTTCCACGTGCTCGGTGAGGTGGTGACGCGCGCTGTAGTGGGCCGGCGGGTTGCGCTCTCGTGTGAGTCACATGGGGCTCGGCGGGGCCATCTGTTGCGGCTGCGGTGGCATCGGCTAGTGCTCGTGCAGACGCCGGGCGGTGGCGGGAGGGGGGGTTCCTCCTCCGCGTCCTCCTCTTACCCCTCGGCCATGGCTCCATGGTGGAGGTGGCGGCGTTGGTGGGGGACACCGGGTTTGGTGCCCAGTGGGCCAGATCCGGTTTCTCTGGGCTTTTTTTTTATTTTTAACACTTTTTAAAAACTATTTTTAATTTTAGCACCGATTTTTTTATATCTAACACTTTTGGCCGCTCCCCACGCGAGGGAGCGGCATTTGAACTTTGCCGCTCCCCATGTGGAGGAGCGGCAATGCTGCTGAGCTGGCATCGCTGATAACTGGCCTGGGGCTGCCGCTCCCCACCTGGAGGAGTGGCAAGGCTGCCGCTCCCCAGATCAGGGAGCGGCAAGCCCCACCCCCCGCTGCCGCTCCTTGATCTGGGGAGCGGCAAGGCTGCCGCTCCCCAGATCAAGGAGCGGCAGCGGGGGGGGGGTCGCGCGGTCGTTTTGTTTCGGCTGAGGAAGTCACAACACACACAAAGCCGACTCGCCCGACGCGGCCACCCTGGCGGACAGCGCCCCCCCCCCGCACGAGCAAGCAGCAGCCCCCCCCCCCCCCCCGCGCGAGCAGGCGGTAGCAGCGCCCGGTCCCCCACGCGGCAGCAGCGCCCCCCCCCCGCGCGAGCAGGCAGCAGCAGCGCCCCCCCCCCCACGCGGCGGCAGCACCCGGCCCCTCCCCCCCGCGTGCGGCACAGGCGCGCGCGCCTCCCCCCCCGGTGCGGCAGCGGCAGCAGGGCCCCCCCGCGCGGCACAGGTGCCCCCCCTGCGCGGCCGCAGGATGCAGCAGCGCCCCCTCCCCCCGCGCGGCCGGAGGCAGCAGCACCCCCTCCACGAGCGGTAATTTCATTTTTTTATGTATTATAATTGTTAGTTAGATTAGTTTATTTAACATTGTTAGTATAAGTAGTTAGTTTAATTGTTTAATTCGTATTATTAGTAAAGCTAGCATAGTTAGTATAAATATTATAAATAATTATTTTAGTTAGTATGATTAGTAAAGTTAGTATATGTATTATAAATAGTTAGTATGTTTAGTTTATATTAGTGAAGTTAATATAGGAGATACAAATAGTTACTTAGGTTTTATAAATAGTTGGAATAGTTTGTTTAGTTTAGATTAGTGAAGTTAGTATAGGTGATATAAATAGTTACTTTAGTTACTTTAGTTAGTATAGTGTAGTTAATAAACTTAGTATAGTTAGTTAGTTTGGACGATTTGATGAAGTTTCCTCGAATGGTTTTCAGATGGATTGTTGTGTCCGAGTTTATTTCGGAGGAATTGTTAGGAAGGAAGATGGTGAATTTGAGGATATGGAAGAGGAGTTGGAATGGTTCGATGAATCGCCGAGTTTCAATGACCTTTGCGTGTATTTGAACACAAAGTTTGGCGGTGATTTCATAATCAAGGGGAGATTTGACAGTGGGAAGACTCGGGCAAAATATGTCCTGATGCCTTTGCGCGACCCTGCTCATTGGTCCCACTACACTAGGGTCCTCGCAGGCTCGAACTCACCCATTGCTGAGGTGGTTGTGGAGAATGGGTACAGGTTGGGGGATGATCATCATGACGATGATGGAGGTGACGAAGAAGCAGTTCCATTCACATCTAGTCAGTTGTATATGGATGGTCAGTTGACGCAGGAGCAGTTGCATTCACATCCAGTCGGTTGTATAAACAACGACTTTGATGTGAGGGAGTTCGAACGTGAAGAGCAGGAGCAGGCAGAAAAGAACTGGTTCGGTCATGACGACCACCACGACGATGACGACGACGACAACAACAACGACGACGATGATAGAGCTGCCCATGCGACGCCGGTTCATGCTACAACGTCCGATGTTTCAGTTTCGGTGCTTCATGCCATGCCGACTCAGGGTAGGCTGGTCCATGATTTACCAAAGGGTGGTGCGCCGTATTTTGATTCGTGGGGTAGGATCAGCGTAGGACAGCATTATGTTACACCGCCCCCTTACACAGAGGCAGAACTCATGCAACTGAGCCAGGGCGGTGTACCTTTAAGTGGTGGTCCGAACTACAG
This sequence comes from Saccharum hybrid cultivar R570, assembly GCA_038087645.1. Taxonomy (NCBI): domain Eukaryota; kingdom Viridiplantae; phylum Streptophyta; class Magnoliopsida; order Poales; family Poaceae; genus Saccharum; species Saccharum hybrid cultivar. Next base: position 6,503,536 of record JAQSUU010000005.1, on the reverse strand, counting down.
GGATGTCAGCATGGTACATATGGCAGTTTGTGACACAGGTCTGCAGATGTGTGCAGAATCTCTGTATAACCATGAGCATGTAATCCTTTAGAAGGGCATGATATTCAATACAATGTCAGAGATGAAGCTCTTTCTTCAGGATTACGCTGTGTACCACCATAGGCCATACTTGGTGACTCATTCCGATAAGAACTTGAGGTACCACATTACCTGCAAAGCTGGTTATCCATGCCAGTGGAGGCTTACTGCAAGGAAGAAAGCGAGTGATGGCAAATGGAGGATAAGTAAATTGGTCCAACCCCATTTATGCTTGGATAACAAGGGTAAAGAATATCATCCGCAGCTCACTACACGTTACCTTGCCCGTCGTATATTGGGGCTCGTTGACAAGGATAATGATGTCTCGGTGTCTTATTTATAGCAGTCCATATATGAGCTTGTAAAGTATCATGTGAAGTATGGCAAGGCTTGGCGTGCAAAGCAAATTGCACTGGCGATCCGATGGGGTAGTTGGGAGGAGGCGTACAACCGAGTTCCCCGAATACTGTCTCCAATGAATTACTACAACCATGGCATGAAATGGTTTGTGGACACCGGTGGGATGTTTTTGTAGAACTCGGGGAGGCATGTGCTACATCGTGTTTTCTGGTCATTTGCTCAGACGGAGCATGCTTTCTAGTTCTGTAGGCCAGTGGTCCTTGTTGATGGCACTTTCTTGACGGGAAAGTACAGGGGCACTTTGATGATGGCTGCAGCGGTTGATCCGGAGGACCAGATAGTACCAATGGCTTTTGCTTTGGCAGAGGGAGAGAACAATTCGTCGTGGTCATGGTTCATGCGGCTTCTACGTACCCAAGTGATTGGGGCATCACGCACTATATGTTTGATTTCGGATCAGCACGCAGGGATTCTCCATGCCGCTAGTGAAGATATTGAAGGGTTCCCGTCTTTGGTGCATAGATGGTGCATGTGTCATTTTGCAGCTAATTTCTGGCGGCGTCAGAGGAAGAGGGAGGTTAGTGACATGGTTAAGGATCTATGTTGTGTGCGTACAGAGTACCAGTTCAAAGAGAAAATGAGAGAACTAGACAAAGTGTTGAACCAAGCCGCCAAGACTTGGTTACAGGACCAGATGGAACAGAAGGAAAAGTGGGCACTAGCATACGACGAGGGTGGATTCAGGTACGACATCATGACCACCAACTCGTCTGAGTCTTTCAACCGTGTGTTCATCAGAGTGCGCTCGTTGCCAGTGTCTGGGATTGTTGAGTTCTCTTTCATGAAGTGCAACGAATATTTTGTGAAGAGGTGGGAGCTCGTGCAGAGGAATATAAGGGAGGCAGGGGTGTGGGGAAAGGCAGCCACTCATTTTATTAAGGAGGGAGAGGAATTGGCCAAGCAGCAGATTGGCGAGCCATACAAACCTCACAGGCATATCTATAGTGTACGAGGGTTGGGTGGCACAAGCATGGGCGGGGAGCGTTACGGTGGCAGGAACTACCGTGTCGATTTAGACAAAGTTGAGTGCAGTTGTAACGTCCCTCAGATCATGCATGCCCCTTGCTCTCACATGATCACGGCCTGCAGGATGCGCGGATATGACTACTTGGCTTTGCCTTATATGTCTCCTTTGTACCTCCGTTTGAACACCGTTCGGGTATGGGAGAAGAGCTTCGAGCCTTACCTCGACCCGTCACAGTGGCCCTCATATCATGGACCTGACTATGCGCCCAATCCGGCCCTGCAGAAGTTGAGCAAGGGCAAAAGGAAGAAGAAACGTCTAAAGTGAGATATGGTTGCTATGAAAGGGTACGGGGATGACATATACGGAGGGGGAAACTTCAACGAGACACGTGGCCGGAATTTGTGCTCGGTTTGCAAGCAACCGGGTCACAAGGCTAGCAGGCATAGAAGACCTGGACAACAGGTCTGTCCATATTAGTTTGTTAAGATAACCTAGTATACCTGTTCTTATTTGTACCATTATGTTTTGTTGTAACATAAGTTGTTATTCCTGTTGTCTAACTGTATGTTGCAATGTTCAGTTATTAATATTATTCGCACTAACTCTTTTTTTTAATCTGAAACAGGATGAAGGAAGCTCATCCTCCGAGGTGGCATCCGCTCTACCCCCTCCTTGACTATGACTACGACAAGGAGCACAGGGGGGCTCACATGGAGTACGGGCCTATGGACGAGCAGCTGCCCCTTCTGAAGCCGCGCACACACACCCGGCAGCTCAGGTGGGATGAGAGTTACGCGCCGTACATACGGCGTGCCGGTTTCCTCGAGCTTGTCCACGTGGTCTAGGAAGGTCTTCCGCCCCTGAACCCCGCACTTCTTACTGCAGCTGTGGATAGGTAACTTATTTTTCTCCTAACACAGGTGTTGTAGAATGATATTTAAAGTATGTAACCATTTTTTCCCCTAACACAGGTGGAGGCCGGAGACCCACACTTTCCACCTTCCTTGCGGCGAGATGACCGTGACCCTGGAGGATGTGAAGGCAATACTTTGCCTTCGCATTGGTGGCAGTTGTGTGACTGGCGTAGTGGACAGCGACGGTTGGAGGCAGAAGGTGTACGAGTTCTGTGGCCACTACTGTTGGGCATTCTTAACGTCATTACCAAAAGTAGACTTAGTTTTCTAATTCTGATAACGGCGCCAAAAATGCCGAACCTATCCCTCATGCCACTTAAGCCAAGTTGTCATCCCCAGCATGACATGAGAGACGCGGTATTGAAATATGCAACTGCTCTTCTAAATAAATAATAAATAAGATCTGCAAGCGCACAGATTAATACCGATGTAGCATTTTAACCGGGAAGTATTCCAGGTATCGTTATTTATATTTTTACCACTGGGAAGGGATTACTAACATCAATGTTGATTATGGAATGGAATATAGGAATGAGTATCAATCATTGCATGTATAAGTGAGAGCATTCATCTATCTCTTGCATACAGGGGTAAGTGTCACATAAAATATAGATAAAGTATGAATGGTGACAAAGATAATTAATCTGATCAGCTAGCCACATATAATAATGATAAACACCTCAACAGATATTCTAGCAAGTCATTAGCATGGTATTAGGACGAACTACAAGGATATTTCCTAAGTTATTCTTAACTATAAAGTCTAGCATATCATAGTTAGTGCAAGTACACTTGGCAATCATTGCGAGAAAGGACTACGCCCATGCATAGTGATATTATCAAGGAAGATGAGAAACATAGCAATCACTCCCCCGTAATAATGTTGCTCTGCCTGCCTTACACACAGGAGGGGGACTATATAAGAACCAACGAAGCTGTCACCATCGCGGACCACCCCACGATCCGGCATATAAGGTGTAATCGCAGATAAATATGGTCTAAGCACCACGCCTACACAATATTTATCATTTACCCATGGATCCGATGGATAAATGCTATACGATCCTAAACATGTATATAATTCCAATCTAACTAAGCCAAGCGTATAACTACGATAAACTAAGAACAATATAATCGCAAACATAAACAAGTAGAGCATAGTCATAATCAATATATTAAAATAGAACAAAGTTGTATTCATAATATTGAAGAACAAAGATGAACAATGAAGAACAGTAAAGGAATTACCAAGAATCCTCTTGACAGATCCGGAAACCAATCGAAGATTGACTCCTTCTAGTTCTAATCCTATGTAGCTATGCTATACTAGAGATCTAGTTGATGTGGTGGCTCTAGGGCTTGATCAGAGACTCTCCTCCTGAGATTAGGGTTTGAGGAATTGAGAATGAGGGAGTGCCTCCTCCAGGGGCCAGGGGTCCTGCTTATATAGCCCCCTCAAGTGAACGTGGGCCGTCGGATCAAACCGACATTAATCGCACGGTTTTCCTTGATCCCTTAGGTCGGTAGAGCATAATCCGCGAGACGGAGCCTGATTGGCTCTCAGGCAAGGGCGGGGGCCCTAGGGAGCAGGGCGGGCGCCCTGCCTCCGGGCCCGTTCGGCCTCCCGTTCGATCTCGTGGCTTCTGGAGTCTTCTAGATGATAGAATTCGGTGAACACGTTATTATCTCTATGTAAACCCGACGTGTGGGCCTTTCCTCCGTATTTTCTGATAACCCCCTGCAGAAACAGACAAACACCAAAACTCGTGGAATTCTGTCAGATAAAACCCTAAGTCTAGGTGTTGGTTGCATTTGGATCCTTTTCTTTATTTATTTGATAACTATATTTGGTACTTAAGGACCGTCAACAAACTCCCCCAAGCTTACCTCTTGCTCGTCCCTGAGCAAGGATAGACTCATTATGGATCAGAAGTTGCTGCAACGCCTTTGAACGTTGACGGTACATATGCTTTCAAATAAGGTCTCATCCCTGAGTTAGAGTAAACTGTCAAGACTTAAAACTTACTCATTTTACCTTTCACCATGGGGCTTGCAACCGTCACCTGCATCTTGAGTGGTTAAAAGATAGAACGGTCTAGTCAAACGCCATGTCTCTTATTCTTGATCAGCTATAGCTCTGGAGTTTTTGCAAATTTTTCAAATAAAACTCAGAGATTCCTTGTATGACTTTCTCGGGTCTCTCTTTTGTGGTATTTCTGGATCCTTACCAAGGCAGTAATGGTATATGCCTTCTCTCTCAAAGTATGTGGTATTTATGGTATAAGACGTAGTGACATTGCCTTCTCTCTCACCCTACTCTAATAAGGCTTTGATATCTGGAGCTCATAGGTGGGAGATACAGTATACATACTCATAGAACATTTATTGCATAGTCAATCCATGGATCCAGAGAAACAAGTCAATAAGTCAAATCAAGATGTGCATGTGTGGTGAATGAGTGGTGTATGGTGATAACAAAAGTCTAATGCTCTTTTTGAGGGAATACATACCTTTCTTGCTTTTTAAAACTTTTGAGGAGAATGAGATGCTCTATATTTTTTTTTCTCAGGTGGGTATCTTGTACCCCTAATTCTACTGTCGGACACTTGTCTATTTTTACCTCTCGTCTCACTTTTTCTTTCTTCGAGGTTTCGAGCACTTGCTCCTTTTTATTTCCTCGTATTTATATATTTTTTTAGAGCAATCTCCCTCTTTTGAAAATATAGCAAGTGGTAGTAAAAATGACTTGAGCATTAACTTCACAGGGAATAACAGGAATGGGATAATGTTTTTGGCTATTCTCTCCCGGGTCAGGAGTAGAATAATTTTGGGTGAATCTGGAGATGGAAATGAGTGGATATATGTGGATGCGTACTTCCGGAGTAGAAGCAGCATGTATGAGTGAACGTGCAAGTGAATCTTGATTTTAACCACATGACAAGTTCCTAAGGGTCTACACAGCTTGACCACACTCAATGCCCATAAGCAGTAAGTAGTAAAAGTGCGGCTCTTAATCTAACAAGCATGTATATATGGCTGTGGTAGGAATTTAAACTCTCATCATACAGGAACTCATCATGCAACATTTTAAAGATTTTCAAAGATAAAATTCTCCAGAATTCTAGCATCTCTAGGAACAGATAAACAGCAGCTCAACCTTCCCATATCATATCCGTTAACAACTTAGACTTCAGATCAAGTTCTCTTCCCACTAGTTCAGGTTTAGAGCCAGTTTTAAATTATAACAGTTATGTCTAAACTAGAGAGAGAACAAATTTGAAAATTAGGCAGAGCAACTATTCATCATATCCATGCTAGAGTTTTATTTTCAAGATTCAGTTTAGCATAGCTATTTTATTTATTTATTAAACTAAGCAAATATATATAAACACAAAATATTTATTTGGGTTTTCATGATTATGCATCTTTTTATTTTAATAAAGCATAGGTATAACTGTAGATAAAAATACTTATCGGGATAAATGGGGGTGCTCTCCCCCAAGCTGGATTTTGACGTAATTTCTTCTGATGTAGCTAGCAGGTGCAGAGGTGTATTTGAATGTCGGCAGCACCCTGACAACGATTAGGATGTCCTCCATCTGCTAGTCTCTCCTGAATTCTGTGGAGCTCAAATAGACAACAAAGCTTCGTGAAACTTGATTAAGCGTTAGCATAAATATCTAGCCTTTATCATGTTTGAGCTTCCTTGGTAAATGTCACTCTCTATTTTTATTTTCATTTTTATAGAACGAAAAAATATATATTATTTATTTTTTTTATGCCACCACAGTGAATGTACTTATGGGTTTTATGCCACTCGCATACTCACATGGGGCTTACTGTTTTTAATATTTTTTTAGACAGAATGAACATGATTAACTGAGTAATAATTAAAGGGAAAATGATAACTACCAAGTTTACCTCTTGGCACGGCGTTCGGTGTTTTTAAGTCCTCCGAACAGGACTTCTTTTCTTCTTAGTTGTCCTGGGATTTGGGTGGCGTAGACGGTGGTTCCGGCAGCGCCTCCTCTTCTTGTGTAACTGTCTTCACTTTCCATACCTGACTTGGTGCTTCGGTCTCCTGTTGTGTATCCTCGGGCCTTATGACCTCTCCTTCATAGTCTGCCCATACGTCCTTGATGATTTGCCTCCTTTGGTTACGGTTACGTCGCCTTCTTCTTGTCCTGACCTGCTTAGAATCTTCAACTATATAGTTAGGGTCATTAAAGTAGCGGCGTACTTTCTCAGAGGGGAAATGCATATGGACTTCTCCGGTTCCAATGTAGATGATTGCTTTGACGGTGCCTAGGAACGGTCTTCCTAGGATGATGGGTGGATCGTACTCGTCGTCTCCCATGTCAATGAACTGAAAGTCTGTATGGACAAAATGATCGTTAATTTTAACAGGGACATCGGTTACTATACCTTCGACCTTTCGGGATGTCTGATCTGCCATCTGGAGCTGAGTGTATGTTGGTTTTAAGGGCATGGTTCCGTACAAGAGCTGATAGGTGACTGTGGCCATTATGTTGACGCCTGATCCAGTGTCGCAGAGCGCCTTCTGAAAGGAGTATCCATTGATTGAGCACTCAATGCTTGGCATACCTGGGTCGTCCTTCTTGTTCAGGAAGGGCGACTTGAGTCAACCATCTTGACCTCCTTGAACTGCAGTGACCATCTTAGCTGATTCGGTCCATCCTTGGTTGTTCTTGTTCTGCTTGTTCCTCCTGTTGGTCCTCTTCCTTGGTTCATGTTGGGATTGCTCTGGGATTTGTGTAATCTTGTTCTTGAAGGAAAACGTCTCCTTCCTCCCCATGATGTTGAAGTTGATCTTCGCAGCGCTGGCGTAGATGACAGCTCCCGAGGTGTTCAGGAATGGCCTTCCCAGAATAACTGGTGACCTCTCATCGGACCCGGTCTCTATCACCACAAAGTCAGCTGGAGCATACGAGGTACCAACTCAGACACACATGTTCTTTAATATTCCTTTAGGAAAGCTTAGTGTCCGATCTGCAAGCTGCAAACACATAGTTGTTTCTGATAAAGGATATGTAAAGAATTTTTCATAGAGTACCCTGGGCATAATGTTGACGTTGGAGCCAAAGTCACAGAGTGCTTCTGGGAAGTCCACCATGCCGATGGAGATCGGGATGACGGGGCGTCCTGGATCTCCTCTCTTGACTGGCAGAAGGTCATTATGTACTCCGACAGCGGGATTACTCCAATAGTTACCTGCATCAAACATGTCTACAAGATTTGCAGATTCTAATCCTTCCGGTTGTGATGGTATACCGAGGTTAGTAGCAGGAACAACAGCAGCTATTTGATTTAACTGAGATTCAATCATTTTATTAAAGCTAATTTGGTTTTTGATGGCAGTAGAGAAATTATCCATTCTATTATTTATGTTTTCTAGTATTTTATCATTGGATGCCAATTTCTTAGACAAGTTATCCGTTAGCTTTCCTTGATTAGACACTAACTCTCTCAGGGGTGGAAAATTATTATTGTTGTTGTAAGAGTTATTACCTTGATAATTACCTGAGTAATTACCTGAGTAGTTAGGCCTCTGTTGATTCCAACCTTGATTTTGTTGAGGACGGTTGTAGTTGTTGTTGTTGTTGATGTACCTTGCATCCCCAAGCATCTCAGGGCAGTGATTGCCTGAGTGTCCAGTATCTCCACATTCCTCACAAGTCATGTGAGAGTCGTAGACGTTCATGACTTCTCTTTTGTCTCCAGCTTTGTCATCGAGCTTTTTCATGAGTAGGTCTAACTTTGCAGACAGCATGTCTACCTCCTTGAGCTGGTGCATACCTCCACTCTTCTTGCGTGTTCTTCGTTCCAACCTTGGTTGGACGCCATCTTCTCCACAAGGGCTGTAGCTTGTGGTATGGTGAGTGATAGAAATGCGCCTCCGGCTGCAGCATCCATGGTCTCACGAGCACTAGTGATGAGCCCATGATAGAAAGTCTGCATAAGTAGCCAGCTCTCCATTCTATGATGGGGACATTCTAGGATGTAATCTTGAAAGCGCTCCCATGCTTCTGGAACGGATTCATCATGTTGTTGCTGAAAACTTGTAATCTTCCCACGGAGAGCATTGGTCTTGCCCATGGGAAAGAACTTAGCCAGAAAGTTCGTAGAGCAGAGTGCCCACGTAGTGTTCTTATCCTTCGTCGCGTAGAACCACTGCTTCGCTCTCCCCAATAGTGAGAATGGGAAAAGGCGAAGTAGTATGGCGTCTCTGGGAACATCTAATATAGTGAACGTGCTGCAAATCTCCAGGAAGTGTTGGAGATGAGCACTTGCATCTTCGTGCGGCTTCCCACAAAACTGGTTGGCTTGTACCATGTTGATGAGCCCTGGCTTGAGCTCAAAGTTCTTGTCGATGGCCGCGGCAGGTCCAGTGCGGATGTTGTCCGTAGTGGGAGCTGAGAACTCGCGGATCGGCTTGTTCGCCATAGCTGCGAACTCTGTTGACAAATTCCGGATGAAACTTCGGCGGTCTTCTGGATTGGATGAAGTGTTGCGTCGAAGTGTTGACTTCTTGAGCTTGGCTCTTGCCTTCTGATTAATGCTTCGGGGTTGTCAAAATTTTCTGAAAGATGTCCTCTATTCATACATCACCATGCAAAACAATAAGAATGGAAAAATACAGGGGTAAATCTGTATGGGAGAATTGATGATCTCAATCACTTAATGATGCGAATGATGACTCAAATTCCGTATTCATTCCTTGTTAGTAAATCAACCTTCCCCGGCAACGGCGCCAAAAATGCTTGTTGGGCATTCTTAACGTCATTACCAAAAGTAGACTTAGTTTTCTAATTCTGATAACGGCGCCAAAAATGCCGAACCTATCCCTCATGCCACTTAAGCCAAGTTGTCATCCCCAGCATGACATGAGAGACGCGGTATTGAAATATGCAACTGCTCTTCTAAATAAATAATAAATAAGATCTGCAAGCGCACAGATTAATACCGATGTAGCATTTTAACCGGGAAGTATTCCAGGTATCGTTATTTATATTTTTACCACTGGGAAGGGATTACTAACATCAATGTTGATTATGGAATGGAATATAGGAATGAGTATCAATCATTGCATGTATAAGTGAGAGCATTCATCTATCTCTTGCATACAGGGGTAAGTGTCACATAAAATATAGATAAAGTATGAATGGTGACAAAGATAATTAATCTGATCAGCTAGCCACATATAATAATGATAAACACCTCAACAGATATTCTAGCAAGTCATTAGCATGGTATTAGGACGAACTACAAGGATATTTCCTAAGTTATTCTTAACTATAAAGTCTAGCATATCATAGTTAGTGCAAGTACACTTGGCAATCATTGCGAGAAAGGACTACGCCCATGCATAGTGATATTATCAAGGAAGATGAGAAACATAGCAATCACTCCCCCGTAATAATGTTGCTCTGCCTGCCTTACACACAGGAGGGGGACTATATAAGAACCAACGAAGCTGTCACCATCGCGGACCACCCCACGATCCGACATATAAGGTGCAATCGCAGATAAATATGGTCTAAGCACCACGCCTACATAATATTTATCATTTACCCATGGATCCGATGGATAAACTCTATACGATCCTAAACATGTATATAATTCCAATCTAACTAAGCCAAGCGTATAACTATGATAAACTAAGAACAATATAATCGCAAACATAAACAAGTAGAGCATAGTCATAATCAATATATTGAAATAGAACAAAGTTGTATTCATAATATTGAAGAACAAAGATGAACAATGAAGAACAGTAAAGGAATTACCAAGAATCCTCTTGACAGATCCGGAAACCAATTGAAGATTGACTCCTTCTAGTTCTAATCCTATGTAGCTATGCTATACTAGAGATCTAGTTGATGTGGTGGCTCTAGGGCTTGATCAGAGACTCTCCTCCTGAGATTAGGGTTTGAGGAATTGAGAATGAGGGAGTGCCTCCTCCAGGGGCCAGGGGTCCTGCTTATATAGCCCCCTCAAGTGAACGTGGGCCGTCGGATCAAACCGACATTAATCGCACGGTTTTCCTTGATCCCTTAGGTCGGTGGAGCATAATTCGCGAGACGGAGCCTGATTGGCTCTCAGGCCAGGGCGGGGGGCCTAGGGAGCAGGGCGGGCGCCCTGCCTCCGGGCCCGTTCGGCCTCCCGTTCGATCTCGTGGCTTCTGGAGTCTTCTAGATGATAGAAAATCGGTGAACACGTTATTATCTCTATGTAAACCCGACGTGTGGGCCTTTCCTCCGTATTTTCTGATAACCCCCTGCAGAAACAGACAAACACCAAAACTCGTGGAATTCTGTCAGATAAAACCCTAAGTCTAGGTGTTGGTTGCATTTGGATCCTTTTCTTTATTTATTTGATAACTATATTTGGTACTTAAGGACCGTCAACAACTACCCAGATGACAACGAGGAAACTAAGAAGCATAAGTAAGTTACTTAATTGCTTCGTGTTGCTTTCATTGCAGCCTTTGTTTCAAATCGATGGCCTCTAATTATTATTTTAAATTTTAGGAAAACTTTCGGTGTCACATCACAGTGGCTCATTGGGCGCTTCGATAACCTGGACCCAGATGCTGGGCCGGGTACCGTCGAGACGTACGCTCGGGTGTGGCTATGGCACTTCCTTGGTACGTTCTTGTTCCCCGACGCGTCGGGCAACGTCGTCAGCTGGACCTTCCTGGACATACTACGTCAGCCGTGGGAGAACATCGCCCTGTTCAGTTGGGACAGCGCGGTCCTAGCGTGGACGTACAGGCAGTTGTGCACTGCTTGCCGTCGCGGATCGGGCTACCCGTCGCTTGGTGGTTGCTCGTACCTGCTGCAGATCTGGATCTGGTACCTGTGGCCTGTCGGGCGGCCCAGAATGGCCGCTTCACCTGTAAGTAATGTACAATGAAACTAATTACATTAGCATTTCGTGCGAAACTTTATTTAAGAAATAACTAATTCATTTTTGTGTACAATGCAGGATTGGGAGCCCGTGGATACAATGCCTACAGCCTTGTGGGTTTGGAGCGGGGCAGAGCAGGTCACAGGGAATGCAGAGCGCAAGTACAGGGAGTACACCGACTTGCTTGACGTGCTAACACACATGCAGGTACGTTGGAGTCTTTCATGTGTATGGTAATAGTTTATCTTGTCAATGTTAAAGACTAACTGAATTGCCATTTGCTAGGTGTATTGGCAACCGTACGACGATCCCCAGCTGCGGGCCCACTTGACTCCGAAGTGTTGGCAAGAGAACGACGAGTTTTGGTCCGATGTCCCGCTCATTTTCTTTCACGTGGTTGAGATGCACTATCCCATCAGGGTTTGCAGGCAGTTTGGCAAACGTACGGGCATGCCACCACCTCTTTACTCCACGAGCAAGGAGCTGCACAGGTTGGTTCGGAAAATCATATTTTTGCATCAACTAATTTGGCATACGTACGTCATTGCATTTATGTGCACTAACACCCTTTATACTTGTTGCAGTGTGGACCGCAGGCTGATGATGAAGCAGAAGGACTGGCGTGAGATACACGCACAATACATCGAGAGATGGGAGAGAAGGGAGAAGCAGCCGCTACAGGATGGCCCTCCACATGATCAATATGCCTTCAACGAGTACCTACGGTGGCTTCACAGGTCGACCTGTGTGCACGTGAGGCAGCCGCACAAGGGGGAGAACTTCCTGCGGACTCCGAGGACGACATCGTCGCCGACGAATACGAAGAGGCGACTATGCGCGAGACGCAGCCACAGAGATCCCCCTTCAGAGATACGTGGTAAGATCCTGGATCCGTGCACTTTGGGTGGGGTGTATTCCAATTTTAGTAAATTATAACGTCAAGGTGAAATCTCGTTTTTGTATGCAGGCCAGACAATTGTCAATGATGTCCAACGAAGCAGCGTTTCAACTACACGATTGCAGAAACAAAGAGCGAGGCGCGCTTGAGACATTTGTGCACGTAAGCAACACGTTCAAAATATCCTATAATGTTGTACGAGTTAAAAGGTTGTCCCAAATAATATGAGTCCACACATGTGTTTGCAGAAAATGAGCAGGAGTTTGAGGAAACTAGCCCAGAAGTTGAGCTGCATGGACACTCCGTGGGAGCCGCCAGCAAACCCTCCGCGTTCCCAGAGCACAGCTTCGGCTTCTCTGAGGACTCCTGCAGGCTCTTCGGACCCCGTCATGGGGTCCACCTCCGGCGCACGTACACCACCACACCGCCCCGACAAGGCCTCAGTTGAGGTAGAGGATGACGAGGACGACGACTTAGAGTCGTCCGACGAGGACGAGGCACCGGGCTTCGGTATACCCCAGCACAGCCACCCTACGCAGCATGGCCCTTCCCACCTTGGTCCTTTCCAGCAGGGCTTCTTCTAGCAGGGTCCTTTGCAGCAGGGCTTTTCCCAGCCAGTTCCGTACCAGCAGGGCTCTATCCACAGTTTTCTGGGCAGCTTGAATCCTAAAAATGCATCTACCAATAAGTACTTCTACAAACCAAATGCAAATTAGAAAAAATGAGAGTTAAAAGGAAATACAAATCCTCGCGGGTATCTGAAGAAACGACGGCCTCCACCGTCACAATCGTTGTACATTTGCACAACGCAATCCTCACCGTGGCGACATTTTGGCCAATCTTCCGTGCGGTTGTCGTATGATCTAAGAGGTCTCTCGCGGGTGAAGTCACTCTTGCTCTCCAAAGGAAATTGTTCTATAGGTTCCTCAAAAGAATCAGGACCCAGAGAACCCTCCCACACAATCGGATGTCCCTTCCTCACTCCCTTTCCTCTACCTCTGCTCGACGAACTTCCGCCCGACATTTGAACTACAACTAAACAACAAAATAACTTGTGTGATGGCCGTGAGGGGGGGCGAGGGGGCGCGGCGCCGAAACGACGAATGACAATAGCTCAAGAGGAGAAGAGAATAAAAGGCGTTCTGCGCCTGCCGCTCCTTGATCTAAGGAGCGGCAATGCTGCTGAGCTGGCAGCGCTGACAAGTTGGCCTGGGGCTGCCGCTCCCCCTGGAGGAGCGGTAAGGCTGCTGCTCCCCAGATCAGGAGAGTGCTGGGGAGCAGCAGCCTTACCGCTCCTCCAGGGGGGAGCGGCAGCCCCAGGCCAACTTGTCAGCGCTGCCAGCTCAACAGCATTGCCGCTCCTCCACGTGGGGAGCGGCAAAGTTCAAATGCCGCTCCCCCGCGTGGGGAGCGGCCAAAAGTGTTAGATATAAAAAAAATTCGGTGCTAAAATTAAAAATAGTTTTTAAAAAGTGTTAAAAATAAAAAAATCCCCCTGGGCAGGGGGTCGCACCCGTGATGGAGGGTGTGTGGCTGGCGGTGGTCCGCTTCGGTGTGTGGCTGGGGATGCGCGCGGTAGGGTGTGGCTGGTCTTCGGTATGTGATCTGGTTAGCGGGGGTTGCTGACACAGCTATGCGGCTGCTCGTGCAGCCGGCGCGTCGATACCCTCCCGACAAGACTTCTGCGGGATGGTTGGCAGAGACGACGGTGGCGAACAGGCTGGGGTCCGACATCTTAGCCGACGTCTGTGCTGGGGGTTCCTGGGGCGCAAGCCTAGTGACGGTGACGCCTGTGGGCGCCGCTACCCTGTTGAGGGCGTCGCATCCCCAGCACCGTCTTCCATGGGTGAAAACCCGGTCCATTGCTGGACATGCGACTGCGGCGCATTCGACGTCGTAACCTTCCTGAGGGCGTCGTGGTGGAATTCGGTTCGGTGTCTCCTGTGACGGACGACGTCTGCTTCTGGGCGCCCGGTCTACCCCTTCTTCGACGGCTGGGTTTGCTTCGGATGCATGGCATTCGCCGTGGGCGGGGTGGGAGGTCATGGGTGGAAGTCGGAGCTGCTCCTCATTTGAGCTTGGCAACTTGACAGTCTTACTTTAGTTGGGTTGTCCGTGAGCTGCCGCGGGAAGTTGAAGCTGCTGGTTGCTTTACAACCATGCTTGGTAACGATGACTTGCGGTAGTGTGCACTCTGTCATGTCTGCGTGGGTGGACTTCGCCTCTCGTGGCGCTTGTAACCAAGATTGGCTGCCTTGTACATACAATTTGCTCTCTACTTATGAATGAAAGTCGGTAAAACAGATCTTTCGAAAAAAGATGTTTTATTTAAATTTTTTTAAGTATTACTCTCTCCGTCCCCACGTACCAGGCGCTAGGGCGTTTTCTAGATCGACTACAATAGGGGGCATGGTGCAGTTTTGAGGGGGGCCAACGTCATTACTCCGCCGCATTATCTATACCTAATAATAAAGAGGCAAAATTTCAGGCTCTTTTTTTTCGTCCAGCCCATTCAATTTGGTCCAACACTCGTGCAACCCACTTCTTTTGGCCCAACATGTGGCCCATTCGCTCACATTAACTACTCAGGACTTCTCTCCGATTAAAAAAACCATCTGGCCGACCATGCTCCTCTCGGCTCCTGTCTGCCAGCAGGGCTGCGTCGGCCTCATGGCAGTCCGCGGCCTGCGCTCGCCGTCGGCCGCGCACACTCCCCCGCCGGTGGCCAGCGGGATCGTCCAACTTAGCTCCAACCTGGATGGTCGACCGACAATGACCCGTGCGACGACGCCAGGAGAGTTGTGGAGCGGCGTTGCCGGTACAGTGGCTGGCGTGGGGCAAGTGGCTACCGGAGATCCGAGTGCCCGGCACGCGGGAGCGCCTGCGGCTGGGGTCCTAAGCCGCGCCCGAGGCCGCCGCCGCCACACACGACTCCGCCGCATGCCTCCTCCGTGGCCGTGCAGCGCGTCGCATCCGACGCCGGCATGGACACCGATGGGCATATCGTCGACACGCGTTCGTGTACAACCCATACACAGCACAAATAATAGGGAAAGCAAGGAAGGAGACTTCGGTAGAAACTCCTATTCAAATAAAAAAGAATTACAAATCGAATCGTAAAAGGAGCACAAAATTTTCCTTTGGATCTGCCTCCGTTTCCTATATAATATAAGAAGAAAGTCCCTTCTGCTTGTAACGCCACAAATCACAAAAATTCATAAAAAACAATCAAATTCATCAGATAACAATATAGATTCAGGTGCGCCACTCGCTTGCTGGCTATGGAAAAAGAGGGATGGAGTCAGAGAGCCGGGCACCCCTCAAGCGCCCCCAAGCCATAGCTGCCCCACCGGCCATAGCCCTGGCACCAGCGTCGCTGGCTTTTGCGAGGGGCGAATGGACGCGCCTCACTTGATCAGGCGACTGCGGCATCGACGCCCCTCGGCGCTGATGGGACCGGCAACAGAAGAATAGATGACAGGGGGCCTAGCTCTTGGGGTCCTCTCACTGGATCAGCATGCTAGAGTTGCCCGATCCCTTAGGCTATCCGCACCCGACCTCTATTTTCATCTCTAAAAGGAATATTCTATCCTAGTCATCGAGATTCTCTACTCTATATCCATTTCTTCTGCACCCGTGTTATCTCTATCTCATACTCTATACCCACTATTCCATATTTTATTCCCCTTCCTCTCTCTTTCTCTTTCTCTTTCTCTCCGACTCTGTCTCTCGTTGCTACAGTGTTTAGCGGGCTGCTACAGTGACGCGCGAGCTGTGGCGGTGGCCTGTGCAGCCGGTACACTAGCGGCGCGTTTACAGGCGCGCGGTGCGTAGCCCGCGTACGCTGCCGGTAGCGTACCGGCTGGTTTACCGCTGTCCGCTGCGGACAGCCTTAGGCTGTCTGCACCGCTGAGTAAGACGCCCGGGACGGCAAATATACCGGTGAACCTTTCGCACCGCTGTACGCTATGTCGATCTCCATCGTCCCGTTCGCTATAGGGGATCTGGAAATCCAGAGTAGATGAGAGAGGAACGTCAAACACTGTAGCAGGAGAGAAAGAGAGAGTTGGGGAGAGAGAAGGGGGGAGAGAGGGGAATAAAATATGGAATAGTAGGTATAGAGTATGGGATAGAGATAACACGGGTGCGGGAGAAATAGATATAGAGTAGAGAATCTTAATGACTGGGATATAATATTCCTTTTTAAAGATAGAAATAGAGGTGGACGAGTGCGGATAGCCTTAGCACCCCACACATCCTCCGGATACGGAAGCAGACTTTGCCGAGCACCCTCTTTCGCGTGCTGGTCGCCACTCGCCAGTGCAGGTTCCGTGCTTCCCCGTGGATTGGCGCTTCTAGCTAGCCTGGTCAGCTGTCATGGATGGATATGGATGAGAGGCGTCTGGCGAGGACAGGAAGATAACGTTGTCCTGTCAAAAATAAAAACGTTGTCCTGTTGAGTGGGTCCCACAAACGTGGAAAAGAAAGTTGATGCACCGTCTCCTCCATACCGCCGGTACAGTGAGTTCAAGTAAAACCCCTATCGTTGAATACTTTATTACCATTAAATGTAGCCTATGATTATAATTATTTTTTAATATAAGTTAGAATTGGTCTTTATTAACAATACTGCATATGTAGGACGTCAAAATGAAGACCTTGTTTAGATACACATGTAATGATCTCAATCCACGTGTATTGAAAGGGATTGGTGTAGAATAAAAGTTTCGTTCCAATCCACCTCAACACGAATCGAAGTGAATACACATGCATCCAAATAAGGCCAAAGTGATAACATGCAGCCTGTCAGCAATCATGATATATATTTATCTTGAACTGTAATATATTTTACTGCCATTACAACGTATGGACATATTTAATATAAATGTTTAAAACAAATAATAATATAATATTATCAATGTAGTTTTGATTAGATCAAAACTTATTATAACCTGGTTTAGATGGTGATCCAATTAATCAAAGATAAACTCAAATTTTAAACGGTTTGTTGTACGCTCCAGTCTAATGTGCAAAATCGATGGAGGTCTGCTATCATAGCTATTAGACATGACCATTTTTGAGACATGTATCGTTTCAGTCGTTACTTTTCGTGAATATTTTATAGTTTTTTTCTCGTTACAACGCACGGTATGTAATATCTCATCATAATTTTTATTAAAGTTTGGTATTTTTTTTTCTCTTCCGTTGCAACGTACGGGCATATTTGCTAGTTAATAAAAAACTAAGCAACATGCAGTTCCGAGGCATGCTGAACGAGAGAAGATTGGCTGACTTGTTTTTTTTGGAGAGGAAAAAGCGCGCAACAGATAGGCATGCATTTTCGATGCGCTCGACGCACGGTGTTTACTAGCGCTGAGTTAATACGTGTCTTGGTATCTAGAATAGAGGCTCTCACGTCAGGTAAAACGGGATGGAGGGAGTATTAAGTAAGCCATCCACAACGCATAGGACTACCCCTCTCCATTTTCTAATTTTGAATTGGATACTTTATTGATTCTTTAGTCCTTTAATTGACATAGATGCAAATACTTTACTCAGATGATGCACAAGAAAGGGTCAGGATAGCTCAGTTGGTAGCGCAGAGGATTGAAAATCCTCTTGTCACCAGTTCACATCTAGTTCTTGGCACATGAAAAAAAGGATATACCGAATAGATATTGATACAAATATTTTGAGATGGATTGAGGTAAATATTCATTAAAAATCTACTTAGTTTAGAGTAAGTAGATAAATCTGCTTCACAACTGGAGCACTTCATACCAATGGTTTTGCTAATACTTATCTATTTCCTTGACTTAATATTACTGTATCGATGCTTTGTATTGCAAATGTTTGTTACCTTCAATTTTCTTTTGATCAAACTTATATTTTGGATTTGTCTTAAGTCGTTTTAGGTCTGTCTTAAAATAAACTTCTCAAAATTTGGCCAAATTTATAAAAAATAACACACATATCAACATCAAACTAAATGCATTGGATACACTATACGATATATTTTAATAAATATTTATTTAGGGGGTGTTTAGTTGCTGGGGTGAAAAATTTTAGGGTGTCACATCGGATGTTTCATGGGACGTTGGTAGGGGTGTTCGGATACTAATAAAAAAACTAATTACATAACTCGCCTGGAAACCACGAGACGAATTTATTAAGCCTAATTAATCCATCATTAGCACATGTTTACTATAGCACAACATTGTCAAATCATGGATTAATTAGGCTTAAAAAATTGATCTCACAAATTTATTGCAATCTGTGTAATTAGTTATTTTTTCGTCTACATTTAATACTCCATGCATGTGTCCAAACATCCGATGTAACGGGGTGAAAAATTTTCGGAGGAACTAAACACCCCCTCAATATTGAAAATTTTATATATTTTTTCTGTAAAACTTGGTTAGAACTAGACAACTTTAATAATTTAAGAAAAAGATCAAATGAATTTTCCATATGGATGGAGGAAATGCGTGTTAATTCATGGTACACTTTTAGGAACAAGATGGTTCTAAGATTACTTGTTGCATTATACAGTATCTTATATCTTAATACTTAATTTTGTTTCAAAATCAAAAGTATCTTGCGAATACTTCTAGTCCATGATTTGACTAAATCAAAAGTATCTGAGGAAATGCGTGTTAAACAAATTTATCGCGATCAGGTCCTAACTTCTTCGCAGCAAAACGTGACAGTCCATTCTTTGAAAACGATGAGGCGGTGTGCCGCGTGTGTTTCGATGGCTCGAGCGTATGACGAGGACATTGCGATTTTTCTTTCATAACAAATTAACACCATCATCATCAGCCCCCACCACCTTTCGTGGGAAGCGTGACATGACGTGACAACCACGCACGCTGCACGCACCAAGCCCAACGACCGACGTAACCAGCCATTCATCAATAGTCTAATGATGAGTAATGATACATTTTTCACAGTATCCTACCTTAAAGAAAGAAGTGATCCACAAGAATTGCGGATCGGTACAAATAAAATGTTTAGCAGGTATGTATGGTGTATTTTCTTGGAGTAAGATTTTATTAATAACTAGAAAATATGCCCGTGCGTTGTAACGGGAGATACAACTTATTGTATAGTTTGTCCAGATGATTTGCAATTTAAAACTTTATCCAACAAACACGTGGTGCACTAACTTGTATACATGAGCACGAGACGATGTGACATTTATCAAATGATTCTGTGTATTTTAATTTGTCTTGAGATTGGACTCTAACAATATTTGAGATTGCATCATATGTTTTCTTTGAATTGAACTCTATAATGTACCTATTTGGACAAAAAATCACACCAGAGGGAGAGGATCTCTCCATGCATAGAAAATAATGTGAGCGTGCAAGTGTACTGAAGTATATAAAAATTAACCCGTGCGTTGCAACGGACCCAATATGTTTTAGAATCAGACTCTATATATTATCGCTAGACGTGAGTTGCTCTAGCTCGTATGAGCATGTGTGACAAGTTCATATAACATACAAGATGCATAAGATGTGATGGCAGTTTGAGAATTAAAAAACGGATCCTTAATATAAAGATGCAAGGGCAGTTTAATGAGTAAAAGAAGCAGGTCCCTAATACGTCTTGGATCAATGTATCATCATCCAGCGTGAATTGCTCTAACTTGTATGACCATGGGGCATGAGTCCGAGTCACACATGAGACATGGATAATATGATGGTAGTTTATCTAAACTATTTTTTTTACCAAAGCTATATTTACGTTTTTCTTCTTAGAAAACTCACCTAGCACATGAAAGCTTAGCATCATCAGGCTTGATCACATCACCGCTCTTTCATGCTCCACTCAATTCTTGCTCCGTCCTGGCCTTTGTAACACTTTCACGTGAGCAGCAGCACTCAATCTCTCTTCTGGTCTTCATTATTGTTACGTGGAAATTAAAATCGGCCTGATTCATGGTCCAATCTGTCACCTGTCTGCACGTCTAGCTAATCGCAGGGAGACAATAATGCTCCTAACTGTTTCTTCCAACTCGCAAGGCGAACTTGAACTTGTTGCAGTGCCATGCCCATGCTCCAACAAGACTGAGCAGCAGTGCATGGTCTGACGCACGGTCAAGCGTCAATTTCTGCACCGTGCATTGGGTTGTAACCTGGAGCCCACCTGTCGGTCCATCCTCACGCACATGCCACTGTGCGTCTCCCGTCCCTATCAGCTATTGCACGCACGTAGATGCCAACTATGATGACGCCATCTCCGTGACCCCACCCACCAGCCATCGAGGATGCACGATTCTTGTTTCCTTCACCCGACACCCGTTCCCCTTTCCGTTCTCTCTGTCAACCCTTTCTCCTTTCTCGTACCCAGGCTAGATGTGCCGGTCTCTTTGCAGGTCATCTCCAGGGCTGCCGACGTTACCCTCATGCACTGCATCAGGTCATGACCGGATGACCACAAGGCGCCGGTGCACGGTGATCCTGGCTACCTTCGAGCCCGCAGTTGCCGTGGCCAGTTACACCTTCTCCGTTCGTGCCCGCGAGCAAGCGCCAGGTGCCGACGAGCAACCACCACCATGCCCTTGATGAGCTTGCCAAAGATGAGAGCCCTGGGAGCCGCGCGCCTTGGTCGTCCGCTGTCCATCATTGCCATGTCGAGGGCGCTAAAACTCAGCTTGTTTCCTTTTACTTCCGTTGTTGGCCAATCCGGCTCAGGACTCAGTTTGTTTTGTTTTTCAATCCATGGCCAAATCTGTTTTGAGTCCCTGACGCCGTCTGTTTGTTTCGTTGCCGTTTTGTTTTTCATGAGTCCTTGTCTCCTTTCGCTTTTAGATATACAATACATACATACAGTTTTATTTTCTATATACAGTTTTTATATGCCTATTGTTTTCATCACGTTATTCTATACCTCTATCTATATTTTCTGCCGTATTTTCTTCTGCCTCCCGTTTTTGTGCCGTCAACGGTCTATGGTTTGCCACGTTTTTTCTGACTCCGTTTGGCCGGCCGTTTCTACGTGCTCGGATGTTTTTTTTGTCCGGACTCCACTTGGCCATACGCGGGACTCTGCTCGGCGGTGTTTATTTCCTTCGGTTGCTCTTCGGTTGTCAGAAGGTGGAATCAAGACAAATAGCAAGGCACCGAAACAACTACTTGATTAGGATTCTAACTTTGAATTTGGATTCCTATTCCTATTCAGGTTCAGAGAGATCTATTTGTTCTAACTATCTAGGATCATATAAGTCTAAGCACGGGTTATATATATATGAGTCTAGATAGAAAAAACTCTCCATCGTTCGGTAGTTAAAGAGAGACGGACCAAACAAATGGATAGACGGAAATAAGAGCCTAAAATTTTGTCTCTTTATTATTAGGGATAGATAGTGTGGTGTATGTATATATGTTAGGAATTTAGGCAATTTCATGTTAAAATTAATTCAGAAAAATAATAGCAAAATTATGATGACAAATATGTGTACGTGTGTGATTTTACTACTACGCATATTAGCAACAAATATGTTGATGAACATCATACCGATCATGACGAAAAAGAGATTGAACTTAACCAATTTGAGAATAGAAATGTACCTGTGGAGGGACCCATGCTCAAGGCACCGGTGGTTCCAGACCCGCACATGGTGAGTTGCTCGAAGTCGCGGACCACAGTTGGTGCAGGAAGATATACGCAGTGCCGTCCCTCGAACGTCCACTGGGAAGAAGTCGCGGACCACAGTTGGTGCAGGAAGATATACGCAGTGCCGTCCCTCGAACGTCCACCGGAAAGTAGACGAAGCTGATCCGAGGAAGAAGAGGCATCACCAGAAAGGAGATGGCCCAAGTGGCAAAACCAACCCACACCCGTGCTTGTGCACGACATGCAACGCAACGCAAAGCATCGCTCACCTCGCCTCGCCGGTGGCGGCGCGCGCGCGTGTGGCACGCCTTTGGCCTCTTTCAACTTCTCTATAGGTGCACACGTGTGTAGCCTATTTAAGTTAAGTCAACAATTAGTCAAAATCTCATATGGGACTAAAACTATATTGTACCACAACATTTAATATGGGTCTAGAATTAATTGATTTATTAAATAAAATATGGGCCTAAACCCATATAGGCCCCGTTCGGCTGTGTTGATAAGCTGGCTAAAAAACACTGTTGGCTGATTTGTTGTGAGAGAAAAACACTGTTTTAGCTGAAAAAACAAGCTGAAAAGTACGGATTATAAGCCGGATGGACAGGGCCATAATATTCAACAATCCCCACCAAATTCTAGGGCACATAAGAAATGCTCTCAATTCTCTCTATCATTTGATATAGCAGTGTTTCAATAGAGACTGTTAAGTTGAACTTTCACCTAGAGCAAAGGTTACGCTTACTCATAACTATACAATGGACTATGTCTTAAATTGACTATTTTGTGCGATGTAAGTTTCACCTAGGCCCTTTACTAATATTAGGTTGCAAAAAGCATCCCCTTTGATTGGAGCATATAAGCCATACTCCTGGCCCATTCATGAGTATTTAGAGATCACCAAAATCTCATAGACTATGACTAGCAGTCGAACTCACATAGGTGTGTTTCTCGAAAGATGTTCTGTAGGACAACATCTTTGCTACAACAAGCCACTTTGAAACACATTAAGGTATAAAACCAACCTACCTTACAGAAAAGGAAAGAAGTACATCTGACATGGGTCTAGTTAAGGGTCTTTCCTCACAGCCTACCCCTGACTTGTTTCACCATCCTACTTCACGGGATCTACGATCACATAGAACAAGTTACCACCATGATAGACTTCATGTGGGTCTCAAACCCATTTCACTTGATGCACTATCTATCACATTACGTGATAGTCCCTTAGTAAATTGATCTATCAGATTTTTAGATGTGTGGACATAGTCCAATGCTATCACTTTGGAGTTTCTCAAATTTCTAATAGATTTTAGTCTCCGCTTAACATGTCTTGTGGATTTTATGTTGTTCTTAGAACTGTTTATCTTAGTTATTACAGTTTGGTTGTCATAGTTCATAGAAATAGTCGGTACAGGTTTCTCTAACTGGTAAATCCATAAGGGGTTCATAAAGCCACTCGGCCTTAGCGCCAGCGGTATCTAATGTTGTGAATTCTGCTTCCATAGCTGACTTTGTTAAAATAGTCTGCTTGCAAGACTTTCGAGAAACAACACCACCTACAAGCAAGAACACATATCCGCTTGTGGCATAAAGTTCATCAGCATCAGATATCCAGTTAGCATCATAGAAACCCTCTAGTACCTTCGGGTACCCGGTATAGTGAATGCCATAGCTCATAGTACCTTTTAGATAGCACAATATTCTCTCAAGAGCATACCAATGATTATCACAGCAAACGAGATATCATGCCTCGTAGCGCTAGCCAGATACATAAGCGAACCAATGATTTGGGAGTATCTCAATTGATCCCTTACTCACTAGGGTCATAAGGTGTAGGAGCAGGTTAACAGTCACTAAACTCAAAGCGACTCAATACCTTTTTCATATAGTGGGATTGTGAAAGTGTAACCCCACCATTGCCTTCTCTTATCAGCTTGACATTAAAAATAATATCAGCTTCTCCCAAGTCTTTCATCTCAAAATTATTAGACAAAAGGTCTTTAACCTCCTTAATCACATTAAGACTAGTTCCAAAGATCAATATGTCATCAACATATAAACACAAGATTACTCCTTCGCCCCACCATACCAATAGTATACACATGTGTCAGCTTCATCCACAACAAAGTCGGCATATGTCAAAGTTCCGTCAAACTTCTCATGCCACTGCTTAGAAGCTTGTTTCAGGCCATATAAGGAATTCAATAGTTTACACACCATGCCTTCTTAACCATTTGCTATAAATCCATCTGGCTAATTCATATAGATCTCCTCCTCTAACTCTCCATCTAGGAAAACCGTCTTTACATCCATCTGATGAATGATAAGACTATGAGAGGCAGTCAGAGAAAGTAACACTCAAATTGTGGTCAATTGAGCAACAAGTGAATAAGTATCGAAGAAATCTTCACCTTCTTTCTGGGTATAACTCTTGGCCACAAGCCTTGTCTTGTATCTCTCAATTATACCATCAGGCCTAAGCTTTTTCTTAAACACACACTTGCACCCTATTGGTTTACACCCATAAGGTCGTTCAACAATTTCTCAAGTTTTATTAGACATAATTGAGTCCATCTCACTCCGAACTGCTTCTTTCCACAAGTCAGCATCAGAAGAGGAATATGTCTCTTCTATGGTTCTTGGTATACCATCCACAAGGTACACAATGTAGTCACCACCAAAAGACTCTGCAGTTCATTGTCTCTTACTCTTTTGAGTGACTATAATGTCATGCTCCTCAGGATTGTGCACATGGGGTTTCTTAGAATGTTCTATCGGAATAAATTGCTCATGGAGAATTATAGATTCATGACTAGTTGTGTTAGGTGCATTTTTTATAGGAAATTTACTTCAAAAAATATAGCGTCTCTAGACTCCATGATAGTACCAACATGCATGTCAGGTACCCCAGAATTTATAATTAATAATCTATATCAACTATGTGAATAGCATAACCAAGAAAAACACAGTCAACAGTTTTAGGTCCAAGTTTACGCTTTTTGTTAATTGACACATTCACTTTGGCCAAACAACCCCAAGTGTGCAAATATGAGACATTTAATCTTTTTTTCCTGTTTCTCAAATGGTGTGATTTTTTATTCTTTGTAGGAACTCTATTCAGGACATGACACGCTGTCAAAATAGCCTCACTCCACCATTCCTTAGATAGACCCGCTGTCTCCTACATGGCGTTAACCAACTCAGTTAGAGTGCGGTTCTTTCTTTGGACAATTCTATTGGACGTGGTGAATATGACGGTGTCCTCTCATGAATAATTTCATGTTCCACACAGAATTCAGAAAATTCACTTAAAAATATTCTCCACCATGATCAGACCTTAACCGTTTAACTTTTCTGTCAAGTTGATTTTCTACTTCAGCTTTATAGATCTTAAAATAATACAACGCTTCATCCTTTGTTTTTAACAAGCACACATAGTAAAATCTAGTATAATCATCTATAAAAGTCATGAAGTATCTTCTACCACCTTTAATCAACTCTCCATTCATCTCGTATAGATTGGAATGGACTAGTTCTAATGGCGCCAAGTTCCTCGCTTGCGCAGCCTTGTAAGGCTTATGAGGTTGCTTAGATTGCACACATACATGACAGTTAAAACTTTTGACCAAACTAAATTTCAGGATTAAATTCAGATTTGCAATCCGCGATATACAACCAAAATTAATATGACAAAGATGTGAATACCAAATATTTGAATCATTAGGGATAATAGCATTGTTTACAATCTTATTACACACATCATGCGAGGATAAGCGGAACAAGCCTCTGAAATCATAACCTTTACCAATAAAACTTCCATACTTTGACAGTACACATTTATTGGCCTTGAAAACAATTTTATAACCATCTCGACAACATTGAGAGCCGCTAACTAGATTCTTTTTTATGAAGGGGACATGTTGCACGGTCTTCAGCAGCATCGTCTTTCCCAAAGTGAACTTCAGAATGACTGTACCAACACCAATAACACGCGCACGGGACCTGTTCCCCATCAGCAAGGCTCCATTCTCGTCGACTTGATAAGTTTTTTAATTTGAGGTCGCTAAAATACTCAAAAAAATTAAACAAATTTTCAGGAATTAATATACTGTTGAAATTTTGTTTAATTTTTTTGAGCATTTTAGCAACCTTAAATTAAAAAACTCAAAACTAGAAAGTCGTAGATCTCATCGAGAGCTACAACTTTCATATAGAAATCATCTCCATTTAACAACATATAAAAAAGATATGATTTTTCTAAGGCGACAAGCGCTTGTACGCGATTAATATACTGCTGAAAATTTGTTTAATTTTTTAAAGCATTTTAATGATCTCAAATTAAAAAACTCAAAACTAGAAAGTTGTAGATCTCTCGTCGAGAGCTACATTTTTTATATAAAAATTATCTTCATCCGAGATCATATGAAAAAGATACAATTTTTAGAATATTTTAGAAATTGTAGCTATAGTACCCCGAAATAGAAATATAACCGGCTGACATGTGGGCCCCACATGTACGACCGCGCCACGTCAGCATTGGGACCTAGATGACACCCGAAGGCAAGTTCAGGGACCCAGATGACACTCGAAGCAAGTTCAGGACCTAGAAATACACTGTTCAAAGTTCAGGGACCTAAGTGACACCCAAAGCCATGTTCAGGGACCTAAATGACACCTGAAGCCAAGTTCAGAGACCCAGAAATACACTATTCAAAGTTCGAAGACCTAAGTAACACCAACTGGCAAGTTCAGGGACCGTCGGTCAATTTTTCTCTACCGTACTGCCCTGCCCTGCAGGAAAAGATCACAGCCTGTCCGTAACCGCTGTGACATGCTGCCACGTCATGACGCGGTTTCGTCAAGTCAATCGTCATTGACGCGCATCCCCCGAGCTTTTGGGAGGCTTCGCGACGTGACAGCCACAGAGCGCCACCTGAGGCTGTGTTTATATCATTTGAAAAATATACTATGTAAAAAAAAAATTCACGTCACATCAAACTTGCGATATATGCATAGAGTACTAAATGTGGATAAAATAAAAAAACTAATTGTACAGTTTGGTTGTACTTTGCGAGACGAACGTTTTGAGCCTAATTAGTCAATGGTTAGACAATTATTACTAAATACAAACGAAATGCTACAGTGTATTTTGCCACTCCAAAATTTGGATCTAAACACAGCCTGAGTCCGAAAACACAAGTTGCTCGATTTTCTTTCTTTCTTTCTCTTTTTCTTCTTTAGCAAAAACAATGTTACTTCTAAATTACACTAGCACACCCTGTACTCGAGTGATCATCAACCTATAACAGAGGAAGAGGATCTGCTTCACAAGTGGAGCACTTCATACAAATGGTGTTGCTAATACCTTTTCTATTTCCTTGATATAATATTCTTGTACCGATGCTTTGTATTGTAAATGTTTTTTTAACCTTCAATTTTTCGTTTAATCAAACTTATATTTTAGGTTTGTCTTAAGTCGTTTTAGGTCTATCTTTAAATAAACTTCTCTAGATTTGTCCAAATTTATAAAAATAGCACACGTCTACAACATCAAACTAAATGCATTAGATACACTATACGATTTATTTTGATAGCATATTTATTCAATATAAAAAGTTTTAAATATTTGTTTTGTAAAACTTGGTTAAAATCAGACAAGTTTAATAATTTATTAAGAAAAAGCTAAAACGAATTCAATTTGGATGGAGGGAATGCGTGTTAATTCATAGTACACTTTTCGGAACAACATGGTTAGTTCTATAAGATTACTTGTTGCAGTATTTAGTACTGTATCTTCTATCTTAATACAATATTACTTAATTTGTTTCAAAATCAAAAGTATCTTGCGAAATGTTCTAGTATTTCTATAGAACATCACTTTTTCATGTGCGAGCAGGTCCTAACTTCTTCCCTGCAAAGCGTCACAATCCATTCTTTGAAAACGAATGAGGCGGTGTGCCGCGTGTGTTTCGATGGCTCGGCCCGAGCGTATGACGAGGTGACGTGTGTGTGACATTGTGACCCGGTTGGCCGCGGCGGCGGGTCAAGCCAAGGAAACCGAACAGCTGCCCTGACGCATTCGGGTTCGGGTTGCCGCGTCCGGATGCGCTTGGCCTTGTTTAGATACCCAAATTCACCTCTAAATTTCACTATATAAAAAAAATTCTTCATCACATCAAAATGTCGATACATATATGGAGTACTAAATGTAGATGAAATCAAAAACTAATTGCATAGTTTTGTTCTACTTTGTGAGACGAATATTTTAAGCGTAATTAATCAATGTTTGGATAATTATTACCAAATAAAAACAAAATTGCTACCGTGTGACGTGATGTTTACTATGCAAATTTGGCCTTCCAAATTTGGCATCTAAACATGGCCTTTGCCTTTCTGGGAAGGGTGACGTGACGTGACAACCACGCAAGCACCTTCTGATAAGCCTCAACCTTAACCAGCAATTCATCAATAGTCCAACGCTAATACAAGGAAGCGGGCGAGCGGCTGGATGCACCGTTGATGGCCACGTGACGCCAATGTAAGACCTCGTTCCTCCGTTTCTAAATTAAAAAAATCAGCTCATCTACGTATTTGTTTTTATCCGCTCACTTGCTCTTATCCGCTCGCCTGCCGCCTATAGTGCTTGGCCGCTGGTCTAGCTAGCCACGGCATGTGACTGCCTCCGAGGTGCAGTGCTCGAGCGCCGACCCTACCAGGCCACTCTGGCGCGCCGCCGCCACCATCCCCCGCCGCGCCAAGCCCGTCCTCTGTTGCGCCCAGGGTGCGCTGGCCCAGGCCTCGGAGCAGGTGCTCGCCTAGGGGTGCTCGCGCGCCTCGCATATGTGCTCACCCAAAGGCCGCCGAGTAGGTCCTCGCCTAGAGGCGCACCGGGAGCTCCATGCGCCGTGGCGGCGTCGAGCCCCGTGATTCGTCCAAGCAGTAATGTGACATTACATACTGAAAATGCATGTTGCAAAAAGTATATTTCAAGTGTTTCAGATGTTTCATCTGGATATGCAAGTGTTTCATGTGGATGTTGCAAATGTGGATGTTGCAAAGGTAGATCAGGATGTTGCATATGTTGCAATGTTTATACACGTATGTTGCAAGCTCTTGTTCTCAATGTTTCAGTTGTTTTTCCAGACGTATGTTGCAAGTGTGTTTATCTGATGTTGCACGTGTTTCACACATATGTTGCATGTGTTTTATCTGGATGTTGCATATATTTTGCAATGGCTTTTTTCAGCTGTTTTTACAAGTGTTTCAGACGTATGTTGCAAGTGTTTCAACTGTTTTCGAACGTATGTTGCAAATGTTTTTATTTGGATGTTTCAAAAGTAGATCGAGTGTTGCATCTCTCTCCTCGCCTTCTGTTGCCTCGCCTTAGTGTCTTCTCATCTTCTCGATGCTCGTAATGTTCGGGCGACATGGGCCCGTGTGGGGATGAGCGGCGTGGGTGGGATGAGTCATTCAAGCGGCACAGAATCTGAGCGGGTGGGACGTGCGGAACGGATCGAGCAGGCACGGGGCGTGGGGGGCGTGTCCGGACATGGGCCTCGCGCACGGACGTGCGGGCGCTTAGTTGTTCGGATAGGCTAATGATGAGTAATGATACATTTCACAGTATTTTTTTTCGCGATCGTGCGATAGCACGTTTTTCATTAAAAGAAAATAGAGTGAATAAGTTACAAACCTACTGCTGGTAATGTGAGTTTCCGAACAGCAGGGATCCGAGAGGAGCACTTAGGCAATATTACACAAGAAAGAAGTGATCCACAAGAATAGCGCATGGGTAAAAAAAAGTTTCGCAGGTATGTACGGAGTATTTTCTTGGAGTAAGACTTTATTAATAACCGTGTGGGGTATGTATATATACTCTGAACTTCATTCTGGCACATATAGAGCGATGGTCCATATGCCAAATTGTAAGGTACTCCCTCCATCCAAGAGTCTATCATTTTAGCCTCATGCACGAAGACCAAGGAGAGCTAGAAGGCATGCGTAGCAAGCCGCCTGTAACACCCCAGTGTTATGCAAGCATTTAGGCACTGCAATTCATGACCTTAATGCATCATCAAGCATCATAGTCATGCATGCACTCCTGAATCATTAATGCTGCATCTGTGTGTTTATTTTGAGCGATGCATATTTAGGTCTGTTGTAGTGTTAAACATGCTTGTTTGCTTGAGAAATTAGTTTAGAAAGGTCAAAAATCCTCCCTATTTAGCTTTTATTCTCTAATTCAAAATCTGTGGGGATTTTGGAGTTGACCCTTTAATAAAAGTTGTAGAGAATTAAATTCTGAGCAACTTTCATTTTTGGGTCATTTTCAGTAAAGGTTATCTTCTTGCTCAAATTCGAATTTGAAAACTGTGAATTGAAATTATTTGAAAAATTCCCTGAAAAATAAAATTTAAAAAAAAACGGGATTTGGCTTAATTGGGCCGGCGCCTCGCTTTCGGTCCGCAGCTGCAAGCCAGCCCGGCCTAGCTCGCGCTCGCGCCCGCGCTCCCGCGCGCGTCCACGGTCCAGTGGACCAGGCGCACGCCGCTTGCCCGTTTGCACACCGCGCGCCGTGCCCAACCCGTGCGCGCGCTCCGCCGCGTGGACGCGTCGCACCGGCGGCCATGGACGGCGACTGGCCGACCGGTCGGAGCCCCTGCACCGGGACGGAATCACGTCCAGGGTCGCTCCTGACCGCGCCTTAACCCCCGCACCCGCTCCCTTCCTCCTCTCGCGCTTTTCATTTTCGAATGCCGCCACGCTCCTCGCCACCGCGCGGCCGCCCGCAATTGCTGCAGCCGCTAAGCTCGCCCGCGCCGCCTCGCCTTCGCTCGGAGCGCCGCAAGCTTCCGCGTGAGCTTCGCCTCGCCATAACGCACCTCTGGCACAGCGGTTTCGCCAAGGTGAGGGCCAAAATGGCCGTAACTGCCATGGTGGTGCCGTCGGTGCTCGTCGGAGCCGCGGCCATTCCGACCTCCATGCTCCGCTCCTCCTCTTTTTCCTTGAACTTCATCACCGTGTTTGCTTTTTCCTCGCGATCCTCCTATGCACCGCGCCTCGCCCACTCGCGACCGGAGACGGCCGCTGGCCGTTGGCGGCCGCCGCACCGGCGCGCTGCCATGGTCCAGAGCGCCAGCGTGGCCGTCTTTCTCCCCCCTCGGTCTCCGAGTGGACCGTTTTCGGCCTTGGGCCGGGAGACCGAGCGGGCCGGCTCGCCTTTACCCCGCGCGCTCGGTTCAGGCCAAAAGCGGCCGTGGGCCGGTCGTTCTCACGGGCCGGCCCAATAACAATAAGAGATTTGTTTTCCATTTTCTTTTGATTATTTGAGAAAATAAATACTTGAAAAAATGTTTGTGTACACATTTTGGCTCCAAAATTGGTGAAACAAATTTTGTAGTGATTCTCATGAGTAGATCTGTGATGTAAGAATATTGTATGTTGATTTTGAGATACTTTTCTGTAGAGTTTTATTTAATTCTTGTAATTGCTATTTATCTAAGAAAATGAATAGTAAATCCATTGTTGCTCAGAAAAATATGGTTCCAAGTGTGTTAGTCTTCTTTTGTGCTGTGCTTTGTATGAAAAATATATGCCATGCTAGTTCTATAGAAAAATTATGATGTGTAGTTCAAGTGCTTTTTATTGCTAATAATTGTTATTCTGTTAAATAGAGAAATATGAATAAAACATGCAAGTAATAATTTTTGTACAGTGATTATTTCCTGTGTAGTATCTAGGAAAAATGATGAATCTATTGTTTGATACTTTTCATAGTATAAAGTATTTTTATGCTCATTTTTAGACCCTAGATTGTTATTTTTGTATAGATAGTTCTAGTACTCAAATTGCAATGGAATTTTTGGGACATGCTAATGTACATGATAGTAATCCACTGTAATTTTGTCAAATTTTTCCAGGTTACCAAAATAAGTGTTGCTGTTCAAACATAGTGTCAACTAGGGTTTAAATTAACATTTTAATGCAAGATTAGTTGATAAACTTTGCTTTGGTGTATCTTTGAAGCCTCTTAGGGTGCTAGGGTGACTTTGTATGGTAGAGAATGTTGGTGGTAATTTATGAGTACATGTTCTTGGATGATGTAGACTACCTTGTAGAAGAGTTGTAATTCCACTCAATCCAAATAAAGTAAACATGTGCATCTACATCTCATTCATCATCATCATCTCATGTCATCTCTGCAATGCACCTAGACATGAGCACTTATACATCTGCATCATACAGGATCGCAGGAAGTGACCCCGGTAGCAGTTCCCGAGGATCCGGAAGAGCAGACCGAGGTGCAAGAGCAGGAGGTGCCCGAAGCTGACGAGGAGGTTGGTGAGGATATTCCAGAGTGCCCAGACCACCGTCCGAGCTCTTTCGAAAGAGGCAAGCCCCGGAGCATTTCTCTCCTGGTTTGCAAATATTTTATTAAATGTTTTACTTAAATTGGTGCATTACGTTTAGGAGTTATTTGCAACCGTTGCTGCATTATACCTTGTTTACCCTTGCTCCACCATATCCTTGTTACCTTGGTATTCGCAGTCAAGAAATGCTTAGCTTGCTTAGACCGGTAGAAGTCGGGTGATTGCCTGTCACCTGCGAGTTATAGGTGGTTACTTGGATCTGTTTGAAAAAGTATGTCGTATGGGAATAACTAAGTGTCGAAGTGAATTTGAGACCGAACGGAGACTTGCAGGGTTTCGGACTGTAGTGTTTTCCGTCTGTGTCGATTAAGGACCGACCGTTGTTGGGCCTCGAGTCATGTTGAACGTATGCCTCACATTTAGCTGGCCGAATAATGTACCTTTCGACCACGAAGCTGGGAGATTATTCAGGCCGAGTGGATTGCCCACAACGCACTGTACTGGAGCAGTAGTGGCAGGATACGGGGGCGCGATGATAAGGCCAAAGAGTAGTCGGGCGGCCCCCGGGTACATGTGGTTCCTGGCAAACTCGCTACTTTACCTGAATGGTTGACTCGGTGACCAATACCTCACTTTAGCGGGTGAGTGAGGTTTGTGTGAGGAATAAATTACCAGCTGGTTAATAATCGATTCGAATCGCCATCGTTCACTGGATAGTGAACACTTGACTTGAGTTACTTCATCGTAGTAATGTCAATAGAACACTTGGACAGTTATGAGAAATATGACATTATGGAAGTTGTTAATGATCATTGGTTATCATTCCTTGTTTAATCATATGTTTACTCTAGTACGGGTGCAAAATGTAGTTGGCAGGTTAATAATGATTAACTTGGTATAATAGCTTTTGGAAAAAAAGGTTCTTTAAATGTTAAAAATACCTTTTTGCAAATTAGTCAGCTACCCCCCTATCAAGCCCTGCATGATTCCTTGATGTCACTTTATTTTCGGTTATGTCAGGTAAGTCTAGCTGAGTACCTTCTCGTACTCAGGGCTTTGTTCCCACTTGTTGCAGATGGACAGATGTATTACGGCTACTGTATCAACTGCCTTTATCCTGCGATGGGCGAAGCTTAGGACCATGGGCAGTGGTCATTCACTACGTCTCATCTGATGCTTTTGTTGGAGATGATCCTGAGCTGGCACATTATTTCGAACTCTGCGTGAGTGTGTGTGGTTTGAACTAAATGCTTCCGCTACTTTCATTTGAACCTGGTTTGTAATAACTATGTGTAAACTCCGATGTATTTTGCGATGTGAACTTTTATGTAACTTGTGATGGTGACCGCTAAACTTATTACGATCTTGGCTGGTATGTGAGTTGGTTTGAAATCCGTCGTGATTTCACGGACTACCGGGTTATACGGACTTAAGTTTGCAAAAATCGTTCGCTTGTAGAATGATTTCTTAATTTCGTATAATTGGGCGGTTCTGTTACACCGCCGTCCTTCTGTCTGCCACCTGCTCCTCGACACCGCCGTCGCTGCCGTCACCATGCCTATCGCCCCTCTCCTTCTCCCTCTCCGGCGCGTGTGCCGGGGATAAGAAAGTAAGGGGACCTATCTCTTTAATTTCACACACGGTTATTCGTAACTATGTACCGCCAATTAATATAATGATTAATAGAGGAGTCATAAGTAATCTTATTCTCATATTTTTATTCTAAAATTAGAATTTTGTGAAAATCAATGTTCTTAGAAAAAGATATATATAGTACCCCTCCTCCATCCCGAAAGAATACAATTATAGCACAATGTTATGTTTTAGTATCTTAAGTTTGACCAATTACAGATGAAAAAAGAATCATATTGATGATATCAAATAAATACCGTTAGATTAATTATGAAATGTATTTTTATAATAAATTAATTTAAAGTCATAAATGTGAATACCAAACATTATTAGAAAGTTAGTCAAACATGAACCATTTTAACTGGCACATAACCCATAATTGTATTCTTTTTGGAGCAGACGGATTATATTATATACAGTGTCAATCTTAATAATGATTTGAAATTAAATATTGTTGACGATGACAAGATGAACTAAGGCCAATATAAATGGGGATTTCATAGAGTTTCATGGACATTAAATGTGATGACATGACACTGTATTGATGAAGAGAGAGGGGATACGAGTTTTATGGGAGTAGAGATAATTTCGTAAAGATAAAAATTTTCTGTACTGTTTCTAAAATCTGGGTGTGTTGGAACTGGAAATGAAACTCCCATTGAGTCTGACTCTACAAAGTGATGCACTAACATTTTCGTGACAAATGAAGCAGCAGTTGCATAGTTCTAGCTACTCCCTCCATTCCAAATTATAAGTCAGATTGACTTTTTTTTGGTACATACATTTTATTATACATCTAGATATAATAATATGTCCAGATATATAGCAAAATGGATGAAATAAAAAAGTCAAAATGACTTATAATTTGGAACGGAGGGAGTAGTAAAATTGCATTTGCCTTTGAGGAGGAAGTAATGTACTGACCTGCTGCCAAAAATGAACTTGAATTTGGCGATGCTTCTAACTTAATGCCGTGGCAGAGGGTGATCAAACTAAATAACTGCATGCGTGCATATTATATGTTGACGTTGTGAACTTTTGAGAGGAGACCGGCCGGATCGTTGACCTGTCGCAGGTCTTGCTTATATAGATACTCCCTCCGTATCGGATTTAGAAGTCGTTTTGGACAAGGTTTAAGTCAAACATTGGGAATATAAATCATCAATATCTTTTTAAGTTGTTGAGTTTGCAAATGTAAAATTTATATGAATAGATTTGTCTTGAAAAATACTTTCATAAAAGTATACATATATCACTTTTTCATAAATATTTTTTATAAAAACAAGAGATCAAAGTTGTATTTTGAAGACCATGTCGCTGTCTTAAACGACTTCTAAATTCAATACGAAGGAAGTACATGCATCATGATTCACGCACATGCATGGTTGGTTGGGCAGCGAACGAAGTTGCATAGGAGTATATACGAGTACGACGACCACGACGACGGCGGCGGCGGTCAGTTTAGTTAATTAGATAGGCTTCTGATCCTTGTAACTTGTACTCCTATTTAGTACATGGGCATCTCGTCATCACTGAGTGACGAAGGAGCGCGGTATCATGTCACGTACAGTTGTAGTGCTTACGATTCTTTGTCCATCGAAGTCTATTTGGAATTAAATGTGCCATGCTCTGTACTTTTGTGAATTCATCTTCAGTCAGACTTGTTGATCAAACAAATTAATATATACCGGAGTATAATTGGTCCTATGCCAGTACGCCATTGGATAAACCATATGCTGGAAATCTGGAGACTCGACCCAGTTCGTTTCGCTGAAATTTGGCTTATACTCATTTGCTGTGAGAAAAAAACATTGTTTATTTGCTGAAAAGTACTTACTCCCAAGGAACAATACTCATCTCTTCATTACCGCTTAATCTTATGTTTCACATTGCCCTTATTGGTGATAAGCTTGTAAAAAATGAATGAGGTGGCCGCAAAAGCTTTTGTTCAACCAGATGGCCAACGAGATTTGATCAAATAAAATTTCAATAAAAAGGTTTGCTTACAGTGTAGTCAATGTATAAACATTTGGTAAAACAAACTGCATTGCCTGTTCATAAGGCCACTTGGAAGTTGAAATGGCGTCTTAAAATTAAAGTTTTCATTTGGTTCTTTTATGAAGGAGATAATTTTAATTATAGATAATCTTTTTAAGCAGAATTAGAAAGATAGAAAAGTGATGAAACATATTATCTTGTTTTTGCAACAATAAGGAAACTATTCAACACCTGTTTTTTCGATTGTCATGTGGCACATTTTGTTTGGAGAGAGTGGTTCAGGGTGCTTTTGGTTTACAACTACACTAAGAAACAATAGATTCTTTTGGGCATTGGCAAAAACAAGTGGGCTCTAAATTTTGATCCCAAGTTTGTGTACGAGTAAGAAAAATAATTTGGTCTATTTGGTTGAGCTGAAATTATGTGTTTTTTAAAAAAAATGAGGATTTATTCATACTTGCAGGTTATTTTCAGCATGTACTGGACATGTTTTTGGTTCATTCTGTAGAAGAACCATATGACAACTATAAGGTGGGCATGTGTATGTTAGAGACCTTTATCCATGTTAATGGAGATCTTCTCCAAGCACATGTGGTTACCTTCTAATAGGCTGAGCTTAGTTTGATGCATGAATGTTCATTTTCTATTTTCTTTGTTTGCTTTTTGAGTGTTTGTTGTTGCCAGCCGGAGGCTGGACTTGTAATAAGGGATGATTAAGTGCCATGACTTATGTAGAAATCGTAATAAAAGATTCCTTTTTTTTTCTAAGGAATGCCAGGCCAGTGACCATAGTGTATCCCATATATGTCTCGTTTAGATAGTTATTAGACGCAGGGGGTATATGTGTCATCAGAGATTGGTCGGTATTTTTTCGTACACTACTACATAAAAGATTTTGTGAGGCGGTGTCATTTTATTATCCGAGGCGAGCAGGCTAGGCGGCCGCCTCCATTAATCGGTGGCAGGGCCGCAGGCCGAGCATCTGCCCTGGTTAAGGATTAACGGAGGCGGGCAACATTAGGCGTTCATCTCCGTTAATGCTAGATTAAGGCGACTATCTCCATTAATCCATTAACTGAGGCGGGCAACTTAAGACGTCCACTTCCATTAATCAATTATTTTCGGACGGTCATTCTAAGCATCCGCCTCCGTACGGAAGACGTCCGCCTCAGTTAATGATTACAATAAAAAAATAATTCATAACTTTTATAGTTGAAAAGTTTTTTATTGGAAGTCGTTTAGTGTCCCAAATATATGTTCTAAGTTTGTAGATTTTGAAATTCAAAATTTAGAATTGCTAAATGATCTCAAATGTTCACATAATTAATATGAAATTTGTAGCGGTCGACCTAAGCTACATGTTTGCTATTGACAAGTTTTTTATGTGAAGTTGCTTAGAGTCTCAAATATTTGTTTTAAATTCACATATTTTGATATTTAATTTTTTTGATTTTTTCAAACAATCTCACATGGAGATACATCCTATACCAAAGCTATAGTACTTGATAAGATTTAAAACTTTGTAGTTCAAATTTTTTATTTGAGTTCATTTAGTAGTCAAAATATCCAAGATAAGATTACGAAATATTGATATAAAACTATATATTTATATAGATACTAGATGGGAGGCCCACGCTTTGTGTGGGCAGGGAGGTGCATTGAACCCGGCACTGTTTGTTAACGGGTTGGAATTGTTTACTGAACGTGGACTGTTTGCTAACGGGTCAGGTCTGTTCACTAAACCTGGCACTGTTTACTAATGGGTTGGTACTGTAGATGAACAGGGGTTTGTGGAGGAAAACAGGTGGGCACTGTATCTATCGCAGTACCGTAGCTAAGTCACCGCGCTTAAAGGTCTATATAGATGAATGAGTATGAGGTGTAGTGGTAGAGGTGTGATAGTGTTGAGCACCATGTTGTGCGTCTCAAATCTCGAAAGTTGTAAGTTTTTTTTTTTGGTATTTTGGGTTTTCTAGAGAACAGAAAAGGACGCGCCTCGGTTAATGAGATTAACGGCGTGTAAACTTGGCGCGTGTATTTTGAAAATTTGTCTGGGATCGCATTCGTTGCTTTTTTTAGATTTTCTGGAGAATATTAATGGACGTCCGTGTCAGTTAATGGGATTAACACCGTGTAATCCTGGCGCGCGTATTTTGAAAATTTTTCCGGGATCGCATTCGGTGCGCGACCTGGTAACACGTTCTGTGTGCATATAGCTAGTAGTACATGCAAATGGCACGACGTAGTGTGATTAATTATTTTAGCTTCTGTGACGTACCGTGCCGCTAGCTTTTTTCAAAGAGCGTGTACTAGTAGTATTTTACGTGCAAGTGCGTTTCGATAGTGTACTAGATTAAATCCTACTATGCCTGTGTTTAGATCTAAATTTTGGAGTGTCAAAATACACTGTAGCATTTCGTTTGTATTTGGTAATAATTGTCCAATCATTGACTAATTAGGCTCAAAATGTTCGTCTCACAAAGTACAACCAAACTGTGCAATTAGTTTTTGATTTTATCCACATTTAGTATTCCATATATGTATCACAAGTTTGATGTGACGGAGAATCTTTTTTTGCATAGTGCACTTTTCAATGCATCTAAACACTGCCTATATTCTTATCTAGTCCTAGCAAATGTGCACCTATTACCTAGCAACGGTGCGGTGACGAAGCTGTGGGGGAACTTGGATGGAGCTTACCGTGACATTCCATTTACACGGCCAGGTCTACAAAGTAAATTAAAGAAACGTGCGTACGGCATGGTCAACCATGTGGTCGTATATGCATTGACTGAAACTGAGCACTGCCTTTTCTTGGTTCTTTTCTTGTTTGTGTCCCAGAAACTGAACACAAACTTCCTGCTGCAACGCGCCAACAACGCCATAAAGCATCCGTTATTCATTTTGTGGATGACCGATCGGATCGAGATACATGACAATTTCTTAATTGAGTAAAGTGCAGCAGCGGACCCTAAACTTGCGCTGTTGCGTCATTCTGGTCCCTAAACTCGCAAATCGACTATTTAGGTCCTCAAACTTGTTCATCTGTGTTATCTTGGTCCCTAAACTTATTTGACTGTGTCATTCCGGTCCCTAAACTTGCAAACCGACCGTTTAGGTCCTCAAACTTGTTCAGTTGTGTCATCCTGGTCCCTAAACTTGGTTTTGGATTTCATCTGGGTCCAACTGGGCAATTTAAAAATTTGATATCAAACAATAATTCATAACTTTTTCATATGAACTCAAATGAGGACAAATTTTATATCAAAATTGTAGCCCTCGACGCGATCTACAACTTTGTAGTTGAAAAGTTTTTGAATTAAAACTGTTTAGAGTCCCAAAATATTGTTGTATGTTTATAGATTTTGAATTTTCAAATTTCAAAGTATTAAACAATCTTGGATATTGATATGGTCTATATGAAAGTTATAGTTCTCAATATTATCTAAAACTTTGTAGTTGAAATTTTTTTATTTGAAGTCGTTTATTATTCTAAAATTTAATTGTAAGTTCGTCAAGGCCTCTGCCACTAATTCAGTGGCCAATATATATTATGATACTCCTATGTAGCACATTCACATCGAAAACAGATCTCTACTCTCTACCTAATACAGTATTAAAGAGCCAAGATGAATCAGAACACAAAGCAAGACCATTGAATAAATTTCAAAGTTGCAAGTAGTCCAGAATTCTGAATACCGCATAATAAAAAGCTATATTTCCCGTGGTAACATATATATGGACATGTTTGCTATTGTAATATCAAAACATAAATAGTTTCTTTTCGTTCTGTTTATTTTACTTATCAAACTGTCCTCACGCCTTCTGACATGTACTCTCTCTATTCTAAATTATAAGTTATTTTAAGAATTTTGAAGAGTCAAAACATCTTAAGTTTGACCAAAATTATAGAAAAAATTACAAAGATTTATGGGATCACATAGGTATAGTATGAAAATATAATTGATAAAAAATCTAATGATATTTAGTTGACATCATAAATGTTATTATGTTATCATATAAATTTAGCCAAAATTAAGATGCTTTGACTCTCTAAGATTTTTAAAATAACTTATAATTTAGGACAGAGTGAGTACAAGGCAAGTGCGAGTACGCGGCAAGCAGGAGCCGTGAACCGAAGAAGAGATGACGTGCAAAGATTCTGCATGGCAGTCAATTGCATGTTGCCAAGGCCAATTTGGATAAGCTGATCGTCGGGCATTCCACTGTACGCGTTTCGTGGACGAATATTATATTCAAAATTCAAGCAACTTGATCACATCTAAGATTTTATAGATTCCAATCTGTACATTCGAGCGCGAGGAGAAAGAGGGCATGTGGCATGTCGACCGCCACAAGACAAAACGAGAGATATCATCATCCCGCAGATGCACATGTAGATGTATGTATGTACGCGGTCAGGTCGTTGAATCACTTCTCGGTCACCATCTCGCCATGGGACTCGTGTTGACTAAACCTTTTTTTAGTTGGATTAACTAGATTTGTATAAAAAATATTACAATATTTATAATTTTAAATAATATTTTTTTATAAAAATATAATCAAGAATCTATCTAGTTATTAGGTATCATAAATGTTAATATTTTTTCATATATTTGGTTAACGTTAATATTTGACTTCTCACCAGGTGATCGAGAATGATTTTTTCTATAAGATAGAGGAACATAGAGAGGAGAATCGTGTCTCCACATCAAACAACAATATTAA
Source organism: Saccharum hybrid cultivar R570 (assembly GCA_038087645.1). NCBI lineage: Eukaryota > Viridiplantae > Streptophyta > Magnoliopsida > Poales > Poaceae > Saccharum > Saccharum hybrid cultivar. Next base: position 6,462,976 of record JAQSUU010000005.1, on the reverse strand, counting down.
AAAGATACAATTCTTACTTTTGAGGATTCGATCGATTTGAAGTTTAACTAAAATTATATAAACATATTACTAAAAGATAAAGTGGTCTGAAACCCGATTTGCATGTGCACCTGTAATAAAGAAGAAAAGGAATGAGTGCTACGTCATCAAACTACTCTATATGTGCACTTCAGGTCGCACAATAAGGGCATGGCCAACGCAGGCAGTATTGAATGTTAGCCCTAAGTTAAAGTTATAGGTCACGTAGGTATTGATGGGACAATGCCTTTATTTTCTCAATGAAAGCATACTCTTCTCTTTTATCCAGCACTGCAAAAAGGTGTCAGGTGTAGGTGTGCAGGGGGCACAGCATGGGAAAAGTGATATTACCCTTTCCTCGTTCTCCCAACACGCACTTCACGTGTTGCCCTAGCTTTTTTTAGGGAAAAGACCGTGGAGGAGTTCCCCACGGTGCTCAAAAAATTTATTTAAATACTTGCCCTAGCTTTTTGTCGAGCAAGGCAATAGACGCCTCTACAAGAGTCTATGCGAGTTTGTGGGGCTCCTATCTTGGATGACAGAGATCACCGCTGGACCCTGGGTCGCGTTGAGCCTGGCCTAATGGGCTCAATTTGTAGGTCTGTGATTCTCCTGTGTGATGGAGCCGTGTCAGGATGGGGCAGTTGCGAATGAATCTAGTCTCTGCGGCCTGCTGAAGTTACAGCCGCATATTGGCGCAGGCCCATTAGGCCCTTACCTTTGTTCGTCGTTATGCGTTTCTTCATTAGACAGAAAAAACGGTGATTTCCTCTATACAAAAAAAGTAAAACACAACTAATTCCTGTGTGCATGAATAAAAATGTTAATTTATTTCCTCTGTGCATTCCACAGCTCTACATAAATTCGCATAAACATAACTAACAATATACAGTTGAACGAAAATCCAGAAGCCAAAACTTGCATGCCTATAGCTGAATTTATCCTTATTCACATGACTTGTACGGAGTATATATAGCTGCGTATATACTTCCAATATAATCATCAAGCCCTCTTTTTCTAGAAGAGACAAATTAAATACAGAAGGCATTTGCTGAATTATTACAGCCAGAAATGTCAAGCGCAGAGCCGAAGCTCCCAACCATTTGCTGAATATGTTTCCTGCAGTGAAGCCCAGTTATAATATGCATTGCAATGGTCTGAGTTAAATTGCTAGTTGTTCAATATTGCACAGCGCAAGTGTTCTTCTGAAAATTGAGTTACAGTAGCAGAGGCCGTACAGGTTAATTTGATTAATTGCACGATGCATGTGAGATAAAACGGAAAAGGATGACAATAACGAATCCTTTTAGAAACCAGGGTTTAACAAAGTTCTGTTATTGACCAGCAAGAATCAACTGTCCAGCCTAGACATGCTACATTTTGCTACTGTTGATTAACAGTAACACGTGCAAGGATTATACATAGGAAGGATCTAAGTCGTCTTGCATTCTGTGAATGAGCTTTTAATTTGACTCCAGCTAGAACGATGCTTAACTAGATGCACTTGCATAAGGTTTTAGATTAGAAATTTGAAACTAACAATCATACTGCTTTATATAATTCGTACCTGTGCAAGTTTCATGTTCAATGGCTCTGAGCCTCTGATACCTTAACACTTTGTTAACAACAATTAACTAAAAGCGGATTAGATTATGACAGTATCTCTATATAGTTAAACAGGAGCCAAGCTCCGGCCGGTGGCGTCGCCTCCAAATCTCTAGCCGTCGGATCTAGATCGGACGGATCGAAGTACGTGAAAATCGTTTTCGTGAGCACTGTTCATACACTGTTCACATATCTTTGCTACGGCACACGTACCAACAATGTCAATATTCATGCACTGTTCATTACTATTCATGCATCTTTCCTACGCGCACACAACAAACGTACCCAGAAGATCAAATTAGACCCTTCTCCTTGGTACAAAATTTCCAAAAAATTTTGTAAATAAACTAAAACCAATCTAAAACATACCCATTTTTCTTTGCAGAAAAAAATTCCTTTTCTTCACCGTCAAAAAATAAATACACTAAAACCAATCTACAACGTATCTAAATATTTTTCACCTCTTCTTTGTCATAAAAAAAATGAATACTCCATAACACTTACTCTCTATTTTATTACGCCTATAAATAATCGCTAAAACTTACGCTAGCCAAATCTCCAAATTATGCACCATTGCTTCAAAAAAAAGGGTCCGTAGCAACATAAACGCATAAGAAAACTGGCTCAAAACGCTAGACACCCTACCCGTTAACAAATTAATCAATAATTGATCTAAGCTCCTACACAACTGGTTCCATCCCATGAGGCCGTGTGGCAACGCCGCGCGTTGTTTCTAGTTCTTTACTAGTTTACTTAATGAGGCAGTATGTCTATCATGTCAACATCACATATCCAAATTATCGAACAAAGATATCTTCAATGCCATTAGATCTGCAAACTTGAAGTCGATCTATCTATTGCTTGCCAGGAGGTTTGTCCCATCCCATACATGCCACTATATATATAACTAGGATCATGAGTAATTTTACAGCCTATATGCATATATAACCAATTTAAAAGGATCCCACATCCAAGAGAAATATCGTCCCACTTCACAGATGGTTTAGTACTGCACTAGGAATTACTATTATTCAAAGAATGCATGTGTTTTAGAAATTAAAACTTCTTATTAAAATGTACATACCAATGATACATTTCAAAGGAGTAGAATATGTGTGGTATGCTAGGTTCTGCAAAAGGTTCACAAATTTAGATGAAAACGTGCAATAAGTTGAACATTTTTGCCTCAAAAAGTAAGTTGAACATTTTAATTCGATAGTATATCATATCTAAATATACTGATTAATTAATCATAGCTAGTACAAAAGTTTATTAAAGTTTTTAGCTAGAGAGACTAACAAATATATGATTAGAAAGGTATGTTTTATAATGGGTAGATCCATCCAAGTCGCTTTCTGTGACATAATCTGGATCTCAATAACGCTACAGTTCAATGCCTCTTTGTGCTAAAAAACTAGAACTGCCAAATGATGCTGAGCAGCGTATAATTTATCGAAACCACTTGCACTGGCTAGAACAATTTTCCTCGGTTCATATATATAGAATATATGATGTCCTAACTAATAAACCTAGCAAAGGGAAAATGTTTTTAAAATATATATTGCTGAATCATGCATGAAAATAAATGGGATGAGGAGTATACAGTCTCACAAAATCACCAGATTGCTGACCTTCCTCTCTCCTCAGTAGACAGTCTTCATTGTTGAAGAAAAGGCAGTACCGTACCTTTAGGCTTGGAAGTATATATATCTCTTCTACTTACCACGCATGTAGTTTCAGTCGTCTTCAACTTTGTAGATGTTGGAGAGGTGCTAATTGCTTCCTACATGCTAGGTACCTAGCTCATGCCTAGGGTTTTGTTGAGCTTATTGTGCTGCCATAAGAAGATGAAACTGCCGGACGATCTGATCGCTTAACTCTCATCAGACCATGATTAATGCATCAAGATATATAGATGCAGGCTAGTTGGAAATCAGTAAAAGGATCAAGCACTAGTGTCTCAGATCATGCTGGCAGCTTCATCCACCTCTGGTGCACCGGACGGAGATCTACCGGGGGAGAGGGGTGATTGGTGAGGGTTGGGGATCGGAGGGGGCAGGAGTGTGAAAAGATGTGGAGTGTGAGAAGGGTAAGCAGTGCTCTTCTTATAGCTTGGAGTCTCACTTTGGTGCTAATGCCTGCTTGAGAGTTGGTCAACTGCTATACGGAAGTTGATTTGAAAGAATAATCCAGAGTGTATGTGGTCCACGAGAACAGGATGCAGAGAAATATATAGATTATTCGCATGCTCACCTATTGTGTCATGCACGCCAAGGCATTTCTATATGTTAGATGGCCTTTTTAAAAGCTGTTACTGAAGTCTGTTGTGTGGATCTCCAAGGTTACGCTTTGAGAAAGATGCAGTAGGCAATTTGACTGGCGTGAACTCTCTGTCTAGGAGGTCCTGTCTTTGGCTCTTTGCTTTAGTTTACAGACACAATGCAATGAAGAAGATATCTGTCGTACTCAAAGCTACGGAATGGTAGTCAGTTTATCTTTGTAATTTAAAAATGTTTTAAACTCGATGAATACTTTAAAAGTAATATATAAACATAGTATGCATTTAATACCTCAAAAAAAAGTAAAAGAAAATAGCAGCAAAGCTTTTGCCATGAGTTCGCCCGTAGCTACGTCGTGTAAACCGTTCTTTCGGCCTCTATTCTCTCTTAACGAAACACGCGTCGCCGGACGTGTTCGCAAAAAAATACCAGTGTATGTATGTGTGACTGTTCACTTGTTTGGCAAAAAAAAAAAGGAATCAACATGTGAGTAACTAGTGAGCATAGCAATATATCCGAGCAGGACTGTCAAGACAACAGAAGGCGGGGACCATGCTTTTTTTTTTTTGGAGAATTGCCGATCTTCATGAGGAGCAAGAGGCATCTCACTTGATTAACATAAGCCAACAAGATCATGTGATCTCGCTTTCTCTGAGACAAGAATCATGTTGCTAGTGGTATTCAGCTTCTCCTGTCTTTCACTTTTCGAGAACAGCGATCTAGCATCAGTCAGGATACAAGAACTGACCACCTTAGGGTGTGTTTAGTTCTCTATTTCACCTAAAAAATTTTGGGTTTTAGCTTATTATTTTGCAAAATAGAACTAAACACCATGCAAATTTTTTAGCAAAAAAGGTATCCATTCTCCATTTTGGATTTTGGACTCAAGAGGCCAAAAAAAAGCCAAAAAGCCAAAAAGCTCTCACCCACCCTATGAAAAATTTGGCATTTTGGATGGAACTAAACACACCCATAAAAATTTTGGCATTTTGTATTTCATCATTCTAAAGTAGTTGACATTTTATATTTTGCATTCTATGAGGAACTAAACACAGCCTTAGTTGGAATTTTTGGCGAAGAAAGACAAGACATGAGCTTTTTCTTTTATTTGGTCATCACACACCCACACCACACATGGAGAGAACCAGTGTATGTGTTTGCAGGCTGGGCTTCTTCAGAGTTTAATAGTTTATTATAGCTGTGTTTTAGCATCGATGAGGGGGCATGCGAGGCCAATTGGATGGCTGATTTTTCTATGTCTGTATATCTTAATATTACTAATTTAAGGCCTTAAACAGAGGCTCCATGATAATTCTTATAATTAAGAGATGTGCAAAGAAAAAATAAATTATAAATTTTTTCATAATAATCATAATTAAGCATCATCTAGCTAGCCTTTAAATTTGGGAAATACAGTATATGTGTTTCTATATTGCACACTTGACACTCCTATAAGTGTCTACTTTTCCACCACGTATATGTGTTAATTTAAAGGCAAGATGATTTGGGAAATATAGTATATGTGTTAATTTGGGAAAAACAACATATGTGTTAATTTGGTAAATACAACATATGTGCATGTTAATTTAAAAGTATGCATAAAAGTTATTTTTCCACCATGTAGACCAAGTAAAGATGCACATGCTAGATATTTATTTATTTCAACAGTTTATCATTAATAAAAAATTCCCTTAAACCACATACCAATAACACTGGCAACTCAATTTAAATCATTTTTGGGACTCCATAAAAATTAAATATGTAAGTTGTTACTTTAAATAATTTTATGTATTTGGAATGAAATATTGACATATCAATATTGGTAATTTAATTTTAAACATTTTATGTTTTCTAATAAAGCAACACTACTAGACATAATTCCCTAATGTAGGAAACTCAAAATCTTGAATGCCATGGTATACGTTCAAATAATGCTTTTATGTTATTGTAGCAACTAAGAGCCTAGGACACATAATCTATTTTCTAAAAATTTGAATAAAATGCATAATGAGCACTATAGTTTGCACTTAATTCATGGATAAAAAGTTGCAACAACTAATAATAAGATCAAAAGTTGTAAACCATGTAAGAAACATGGACTCTAGCAAGGGTTTAGTGATTTTGGTGGTTAACTGACAACATAACCATTAGGACTAACAATATTTGCTAGTATATAAGATACTTAGTCATATGGATGCAAGAGATGGACTTGAGCTTGGCTAAGATGAAGATCAAGGAATCGACACCTTAAATGAAGATCCAAGATCAGCATATATTGAAGACTAGAACAAGCAAGAAGCTCAAGACATCATAACTAGTTTTGCCAGTCTCTGCATAATTGCTTAGTTTTGCAGGGCATTTTATAGGCCTATTCAAGTATTCAACACAACCCCCCTCTAGGCATCGACTCGGTCTTTTCAGGAAGGGATTTCATTCATATATCATGCCAATATCTCATGCTAGTACAAAAAAAATGAGAAAATTGTTTTTTAACAGGGAAGGGATTTGATTCATATATCATGGGAATACATCTCTATTTTACTTACATTCATCTCCAGACAACAAATTAGAAACTATAGAAGAGGACAATAGGGACGTTTTTGTAATCTTCTTCCTCTAATTTACCTTGTTTTGCTAAGCTTGTTGTCCTTTGATCCAAGTGAGGTAGAATTGTCTTCTGCACTAGATCTCCCACTTGGAACGACTTAAACTTGATTGTTTTGTTATAAGCTCTAGCAACCTTGTCTATCATTCTCAATCTCCTTCAAAACTTTCAACCTCTTATCAGTGACTTCATCAATTTTGGAAATCATCAACTCATGATAATCAATAACGGACAAGTCATTTTTCTTAGCTAATATAATAGCATCCAGAATTACCTCAAGAGGTAAAATGGCCTAATAACAACAAATTTACTCCTACTTTGATAGCTACATAGGATATCGACCCCGCCTATGCATCTCCTTCTGTAGGATCTCTGGTTAGCCTAGAAGGGGGTGAATAGGCATGTTAAAACAAAACTTGAGGAAATGTCAAATTTCACCCGCCGCACCGCCGCTCTGAGCCCATGGCACTACTGCGCTGCGGCACTGCAGGGCCAGAACAGCGGCACTACTGCACCTGCAGACAACTTCATGGCACAGTTCAAAATCTATGAATGGAAAGTTAGATCAGAGAAATTACTGAGCTTCCTGCAAGTATGAAGATCACAGATTGATAGCTAAAAGTGGTAGTAGTGTTGCACACAAGTAGATCGTCCACAAACCCTAGAAATCACTTCAACAACAATATAAAATGCAAGTAAAGTAAATCAAGCATACGGTAACACGATGATTTATCCCGTGGTTCAGCTCGCCACTAAGGCTTTCCTGAGTCCACGTTGTTGAGGTTAGCCACCAAGGCTTAGGGCCTTGCAACCCTTCCTCGTTTTCAAGTCAAGAGACTTAACTCTTGAGAGATGAGGATTGAGTTTACTAGCTTCAAGAGATGGTTACAAACCTCCTGGGGCTGCCACACTAGTTGGCAAGCTCCACGGAAGACGCTCTAGCCGACTAGGAGCCAAGCTCTAAGAGTAACAAATACAACCGCCAACCAAAACATGAACCAAGTGCTCTTTAGAGTTGGGAAAACAGTGGATCTGCTCTCTAATCGAGTTTAGAGCCTTTTCTCTCAAGGATTGATAGAGAAATCAAAGGAGAAGCTTGAGAGCTCTAAGGCACCATTGGAGGAGAGAGAGAGTGAGCACAAGTCTGTTCTTGTTGGTCTGAATGAGCTAGGCGAGGAAGAAGACCGTCGTGAGGGAAGATAAGAGGTATAAATACCTCCCCAGGTCCCAATGGTCAGATAAGTCATGGCAGTGCCATGGCTTATCTATGACAGTGCCACTCTGCGGCATAGCCGCGCCTCTGGTGTGGCACTGCCGCACAGAGCCAAACAGCAAAGGTGCAAGGAGGTTATGAGCTGGCTATCTTGGCTAAGCTTTGAGGATGCTTTTGTGTAAGATTGAGCACTTAGGGGCACATGTTGACATAAGCATTGTGTCCCCCTTTATAGTACGGCTTTTCCTATACTTAAATTCAAAATATAAAATGAAATAATCCTCCTTTTGAGCTTGATGCCATCAACTTTTGTAATTGGGGCTCCTCCGTTGTGTACAACATCCTCTCTTAGGATTCTCCTACTTGTTATCTTGATAAATCTCATTAATTCTCTAATTGCGTGGTCATTATCACCAAAATCCACAATTAGGGCTTGATTGCACTTACAATCTCCCCCTTTTTGGTGATTGATGACAACCCAATTAGAGCTTACAAAAGATACAATATATAGCTAATATTTTTCTAGCCTTGGGTGTAGGGACTCCCCCAAAATATGTGAATTTAGAGTTGAATTTTCAAATTGACATTAGAGGCCAAAATTCACACTTTAGTCAATGTGATGGGGGCTCCCCCTACATCCATGCTCCTGTGGGGTGCTGCACATTGTGTCAAGAGTATAAACGTGATGCGAATGATAGGTTATACATGCAACAGTTTGCTAAAACAGCAGGCCACGGCACTGCCGCTCTTTGGCCACAGCACAACCGCAGAGCGGCACTGCCATACTAATGCAACAGCACAGGTTTAAACAAAGCACCACACGACAATTTATATGAAAAAGATAAACATTATAGCATAGGTAAATGACAAGCTATTATTGTCGGTGTAAGAAACGGCGGTTCCTGACACCAACGAGTAATATGTGTTTACGCGTCAGGGATACAGATGGTGTGCAAGAAGGACACAAGCGGTTTATACTAGTTCGGGCTGAAGAATGCCCTACGTCCAGTGGGAGAGGAGAGACTTGTATTATCTTGCACCGAAGTGCTTGTGGCAGGGGTTACAAGCGGACGAGAGAGGGGGGTGTTCCTAGATCTCAAGGTGAAGGTGAAGTGTGTGTGCCACTCTGCCGGAGCCCTTGCATGGTCTAGAAGAGTTGTGTGTTCACGTGTCTTTTTTTTTCCTTTTTTCTCCCTAGAGCGGTCCCTACATGCCCCTTTTATAAGCTCAAGGAGGTGCAGGGTTACAAGATGTCGATACATGGCGCAATCCTAGTTAGAGAGAGAGAGCTGAGGCCTCGGGAGGGCCTTATCTGGTGGGGTCATGATTTGTACCGTAGAGGCATAACGTCGGTACTTTTGGCATCGTGGCTACACGGCTGGGCGTGTGCGCCACTGTTGGAGGAGTGGTGTTTGTCCTTGGGTGCTGCAGCGACGTGCTTGGACGTGGCTTCGTAGCTGTGAGGCTCATGTTCATCATTGTGGTGACGTGCCTATCCTTGAGGCTTTGACCGATGTAGAGAGCCGAGGCCTCAGTGGCGTGAATCATGGCATGATTTCTCCCCGCCCGAGGGTATAGTGACCTAGAATAGTGCCGCGCAGGCCTGGATCGTGCAGACAGTGACGGTATGGGAGGTATAGTGATCAGCAGTTGCTGTTATGAGTGGCAACATTATGATTTGACCCCTGTCCATCCTAGCCTGTCCGACTGGTTGGCTCGAGAACATAGGTGACATCACAGGGGGTCTCGAGCGCACCAATAGGAAAGGAGCATCAGAGGCCGGGGTCAGGTGAGGTGGAGAGTTTCCCGCGTCTGAGACCTCGTTTTGGGGCCTCGGGCGAGACGTGGAGTTCGCTTGCTGAGAGCGGCCTACCGAGCCGGTCTCGGGCGAGGCGAAGATGGGTAAAGTCACTCCCGTGTCTCGGATAAGACGATGGTGTTCTGAGGCTCCTCGCGTGAGGCCTTGGATGAAGTAAGAGAATGGGTTGTTATGCTTACGCGGCTCGCTGGAGGCCCAGCAAGGGAAGATTTAGCCCATGAGTCCTTTTTTATTGATGTTTTCCTTGGATGGCGAGCGGGTGCGGGCGAGCGCGAGTGGGCCACGTGCGTGGCTGGGCTATGAGCGCTGGCGAGCGCGACCGCGTGCGGATGGGCTGCTCGCGTTGCTGGGCCGAGCCGAGAGAGAAGAGGAGAAGCGGCCCGAGCTGCAGTTTTTGTTTTTCTTTTTCAAAAATATGAATAGTAGTAGTTATTGTTTATTTCAATAAAATTTTTGTAGACCTCCAAAAATTATGAAAATTTATGTGTAAGCTTTTCAAAATGTAAACTATCTAGGAAAAATAATAAATGCCAATTTTGTTTACTTTTTGTAAGTTATTTAATTAGCTCAATTAAACATTAAATGCAACTTCTAGGAATTTTAGTAATTAAAATATTAATCTAAAAGTCATGAAATTTGTTTTGCCACTGTTTTATGGTATATCCAACCTCCTCAAAAAGTTTGGGACCATTTGGATGATGTTTGTTATAACCTCAATTATATGCTTTAATTATTAGTTTATAATTATCAAATTGATTAGCACAAACCCTAATATGACTTGAATGCATTTTAGGCGATTGGTGACCATGATACACATCCATACCTACTGTTTAATGGCAAAGTAATTATCTTCTTAATATGTTCATGATCAAGTTGTACCAATGCAAACTAATATGCTTTTAAGTTTAAATAAGCACTTCGTTAATTGATGTATATGTGTAGTCTTGAATGCCTCTTGTACGCAACCTCTTGGGTAAAAGATTAAATTTATATGTGTTTCCATGTCTAGGTCTAGGTAATCCATGATAGTGTAGTTTCTTTGTGGTAATAAACTAAAGTGCTTCATAATAATTGCTTGCTATTGCACCATTGTTGGGCATTCTTAACGTCACTACCAAAAGTAGACTTAGTTTTCTAATTCTGATAACGGCGCCAAAAATGCCAAACCTATCTCTCATGCCACTTAAGCCAAGTTGTCATCCCCAGCATGACATGAGAGACGCGGTATTGAAATATGCATTTGCTCATCAAGATAAATAATAAAAGGGATCTGCAAGCGCACAGATTTATACCGATGTAGCATTTTAACCGGGAAGTATTCCAGGTATCGTTATTTATATTTTTACCACTGGGAAGGGATTTCTAAGTATCATGGTTGATAATGGAATGAGAATATGGAACTGAGTACACATCATTGCATGTATAACTGAGAGTATTTATCAATCTCTTTATACAGGTATAAATGTCACATTAAGTAAAGGTAAAGTGATAATGGTGACAAAGATAATTAATCTGATCAGCTAGCCACATATAATAATGATAAGCACCTCAACAGATATTCTAGCAAGTCATTAGCATGGAATTAGGATGAACTACAAAGATATTCCCTAAGTTATTATTAACTATAAAGTCTAGCATATCATAGTTAGTGCAATTATACTTGGCAATCATGGTGAGAAAAGACTATATCCATGCATAGTGAATATTAGCAAGGAAGATGAAGAACATAGCAATCACTCCCCTGTAATAGTGTTGCTCTGCCTGCCCTATACACGAGAGGGGGACTATATAAGAATCAACGAAGCTGTCACTATCGCGAACTACCCCACAATCCGGCATATAGGGTGCAATCGCAGATAAATACGGTATAGACACCACGTCTACACAATAGTTATCATTCACCCACTGTACACATGGATAAACGCTATACGATCCTAGGCATGTATATAATTCCAATCTAACTAAGCCAAGCATATAACTATGATGAACTAAGAACAATATAATTGCAAATATAATCAAGTAGAGCAAAGTCATAATCAATATATTGAAATAGAACAAAGTCATATTCATAATATTGAAGAACAATGATGAACAATTGAAGAACAATAGAGGAATTACCAAGAATCCTCTTGACAGATCCGGGAACCAATCAAAGATTGACTCCTTCTAGTTCTAATCCTATGTAGCTATGCTAACTAGAGATCTAGTTGATGTGGTGGCTCTAGGGCTTGATCAGAGGCTCTCCTCCTGAATTAGGGTTTGAAGTATGAGACGAGGGCCTCTCCTCCAGGGGTAGGGGCCTTGCTTATATAGCCCTTTCGGATGAATCTGGGCCGTTGGATCAAACCGACATTGATCGTGCGGTTTTCCTTGATCCTCTAGGTCGGTGGAGCATAATCCTCGAGGCGGAGCCTGATTGGCTGAGCCAGCAGGGCGGGCGCCCTAGGGACTAGGGCGGGCGCCCTGTCCCCGGCTCTGTTACGCCTCCCGTTCGTTCTCGTGGCTTCTGGACTCTTCTAGATGTAAGATAATTACGTGTTCGGTTAATATCCCGTCATTAATCCGACATGTGGGCCTTTCTTCTGTATTTCCTGATAACCCCCTGCAGAAATAGATAAACAGCAAAACTCGTGGAATTCTGTCAGATAAAACCCTAAGTCTAGGTGTTGGTTTCATTTGGATCATTTTCTCTATTTATTTGATAGTTATAATTGATACTTAAGGACCGTCAACAACCATGAAGGAAAGTTATACTCAAGTAGATAACTAATGTTTATCCTTTCTAAATGTCTCTTGTATGCTATGCCTTGTTCATCATTATGCATCATGTATCATGGCATCCATTCCATCATGTTAAGCAGAGCATCATTTATTACGTGTAGTGCTTACGAGAGTGAGAAAGTCCGTGTTGAACAAGTGTTGACGAGGTTGGTGCTGATCAATCTTCGGAAAGGTGTCGTCCAACCATGGTGTTGGTGTCAAACTTGACTTCTACGAGAACTAACTTCTTTGCAACAAGGCAAGCTCCGGTGCATTTAAACCCTTCCTTGAGTTTTACAAATCTTTATCACTGGTACTATGGTTTATTGCATTAAGTAACTAGGAATTGAGTGATAACCCAATTGCTGCATTATCATCCTTGATTATTGTGATATCAACCTTGGTACCTATTTTATGTACAAATGTGTAGTATGCTTCACCATGCTTATTAAGTTAGGCTTTTAAAATGAAATGCTTATATGGCCATAATGGCATACTTGATGAATAATGAAATGTAAGAATGAACTTGGAAGATCAGGCGGGTGGTTTGGCCACTGCTAACTTGCATTGGGAAAGGAGTCTCAATGTAGTGTTTGTTTCATTTGGATCCTAAGTCTAGGTGTTGGTTTCATTTGGATCCTTTTCTCTATTTATTTGATAGTTATAATTGATACTTAAGGACCGTCAACAAACTCCCCCAAGCTTACCTCTTGATATCTGGAGCTCATCGGTGGGAGATAAAGTATACATACTTACAAGACATTTATTGCATAGTCAAACCATGGATCCAGAGAAACAAGCCAATAAGTCAAATCAAGATGTGCATGTGTGGCGAATAAATGGTGTATGGTGGTAGTGATGATAACAATGATGAAAGTCTAATTCTACTTTTGCTCTTTTTGAGGGGATACGTACCTTTCTTGCTTTTAAAGCTCTTGAGGAGAATGAGGTGCTCTATATTTTCTTTTTTTTCCTCTCAGGTGGGTATCTTGTACCCCTAATTCTACTGTCGGACACTTGTCCATTTTTACCTCTCTTCTCACACTTTTTCTTCTTTTTTTTCATCGAGGTTCCGAGCACTTGCTCCTTTTTATTTCCTCGTATCTTTTTTCTTTTCGAGGTTCCGGGCACTTGCCCCTTTTTATTTCCTCGTATAGAGCACTCATCTCCTTATATAGCAAGTGGTAGTAACCAAAATAGCTTGAGCATTTATTTCACAGGGGATAACAAGAATGGGAAATTATTTTTGGCTATTCTCTCCCGGATTAGGAGTAGAATAATTTTATGTGGATCTGGAGATGAGAATGAGTGGATATATGTGGATGCGTACTTCCGGAGTAGAAGCAGCATGTATGAGTGATCGTGCAAGTGAATCTTGATTTTAACTGCATGACAAGCTCCTAAGGGTCTACACAACTTGACTATACTCAATGCTCATAAGCAGTAAAAAGTAAATGTATGGCTTAAAGTCTAGCAAGCATGTATGTATGGTTGTCGTAGGAACTTAAACTCTCATCATACAGGAACTCATCATGTAGCATTTTAAGATTTTCAAAGATAAAATTCTCCAGAATTCTAGCATCTCTAGGAATAGATAAACAGCAGCTCAACCTTCCCATATCATATCCGTTAACAACTTAGACTTTAGATCAAGTTCTCTTCCCACAAGTTCAGGTTTAGAGCAAGCTTTAAATGATAACAGTTATGTAAACTTAGAGAGAGGACTTCAAATTTGAAAGTTAGGCAAAGCAACTATTCATCATATCCATGCTAAAGTTTTATTATTATTTAGATTCAGTTTAGCATAGCCACTTTATTTATTTATTAAAACACACTAAGCAAAAGATATAGGTATATATATATAAGCACAAAATCTTTATTTGGTTTTTTCATAGTTATGTATATTTTTATTTTTATAGGGTAGAAGTATATATAAATATAAAGATAAAGATAGAAATACTTAGCAAGATAATGGAGGTGCTCTCCCCCAAGCTGGATCTTGACATAATCTCTTCTGATGTAGCTAGCAGATGGCGGAGATGTATTTGAAAGTCGGCAGCACCCTGACAGCGATTAGAATGTCCTCCGTCTGCTAGTCTCCTTGAATTCTGTGAAGCTCAAATAGACAACAAAGCTTTGTGGAACTGATTAAGTGTTAGCATAAATATCTAGCCTTTATCATGCTGAGCCTCCTTGATTTTTTATGTTGTTTTTTTTCTTTTATAAAGCAGAAGAAAATATTTATGTATTTATTATATATATATTTTTTTATGCCACCACAGTGAATGTACTTATGGGTTTTATGCCACTCGCATACTCACATGGGGCTTTAGGGTTTTTAACATTTTTATTTTCTTTTTAAGATAGTATGAATATGATTAACTAAGCAAACTATTTAAGATAAAGTAAATAATTAAAAAGGAAAGGATAACTACCAAGTTACCTCTTGGCAAGGCGTTCGGTGTTTTTAAGTCCTCCGAACGGGACTCTTATTCGTTCAGTCGTCCTGGGACTTGGTGGATGGCGTAGTCGGTGGTTCTGGCGGCGCCTCCTCTTCATGTACAACTGTCTTTTCTTTCCATACCTGTCTCGGTGCTTTGGTCTCCTTAGGACAGTGTTGGTTGAGTGGTATGTCTTCAGATCTTACCACTTCTCCTTCATAATCTGCCCATCCGTCCTTGATGACCTGTTGCTTCTGATTGTGGTTACGTCGCCTTCTTCTTGTCCTGACCTGCTTGGATTCTTCAAATACATAATTAGGGTCAGTAAAGTAAAGACGTACCTTCTCAGAGGGGAAGTGCATGTGGACTTCTCCAGTTCCAATGTAAATGATTGCTTTGACAGTACTAAGGAATGGTCTTCCAAGGATGATGGGTGGATCGTATTCATCTTCTCCCATGTCAATAACCTGAAAGTCTGTATGGACAAAGTGATCGTCTATCTTGACAGGGACGTCAGTTACTGTACCTTCGACCTGTCGGAATGTCTGATCTGCCATCTGGAGCTGAATATATGTTGGGTTTAAGGGCATGGTTCCGAACAGAAGTTCATAGGTGACCTTGGCCATTATGTTAACGCCCGACCCAGTGTCGCAAAGTGTCTTGTAGAAGTGGGACCCATTAATGGAGCAATAAATGCTTGGCATACCTGGGTCGTCCTTCTTAGGCAAGAACGGTGACTTGAGTTGGCGATCTTGACCTTTGTGCACGGCAGTGACCATCTTAGCTGTCTCGGTCCATACTTGCTTCTTGCTCTTGTTCCTCCTGTTGGTCTTCTTCCTTGGTTCATATTGGGGTTGCTCTGGGATTTGTGCGGTCTTGTTCTTGAAGGAAAACGTTTCCTTCCTCCCCTTGATGTAGAAACTGATCTTGGCAGCACTAGCATAGATGACAGCTCCCGCGGTGTTCAGGAATGGTCTCCCTAGGATGACGGGAGCCCTCTCATCAGAACCGGTCTCTATCACTACGAAGTCTGCTGGAGCGTACGAGGAACCAACTCGGACACAGATGTTCTTCAATATTCCTCTCGGGAAACTCAGTGTCCTATCTGCAAGCTGCAAACACATGGTTGTTTCTAATAATGGTTGTGAAAAGAGTTTTTCATAGAGTACCCTGGGCATGATGTTGACGCTGGAGCCAAAGTCACAGAGTGCTTCTGGGAAGTCTCGCATGCCGATGGAGATCGGGATGACGGGGCGTCCTGGATCGCCTCTCTTGACCAGCAGACGGTCACTACTTACTTCCACGATAGGGTTACTCCAGTAATCTCCTGCATCAAACATGTCTACAAGATTTGCAGATTCTAGTCCTTCCGGTTGTGATGGTATACCGGGGTTAGTAGCAGGAACAGCAGCAGCTATTTGATTCAATTGAGATTCAATCATTTTATTAAAGCTAATCTGGTTCTTGATGGCAGTAGAGAAATTATCCATTCTATTATTTATATTTTCTAGTATTTTATCATTAGATGCCAATTTCTTAGACAGGTTATCCATTAGCTTTCCTTGGTTGGACACTAACTCTCTCAAAGGTGGATTATTATTATTATTATTATTGAAAGAATTGTTACCTTGGTAATTACCTGAGTAGTTAGGCCTCTGTTGATTCCAACCTTGATTCTGCTAAGGACGGTTGTAGTAGTTGTTGTTGTTATTGTTGATGTAGTTCACATCCTCCAGCAACTCAGGACAGTGATTGCCCGAGTGTCCAGTACCTCCACACTCCTCACAAGTCATGTGGGAGTCGTAGACGTGCATGACTTGTTTCTTTTCTCCAGCTCGATCATCGAGCTTCTTCATGAGTAGGTCTAGCTTGGCAGACAGCATGTCTACCTCCTTAAGCTGGTGCATACCTCCACCTCTCTTGCGTGTCTGAGTTCTTTCTTCATTCCAACCTTGGTTGGATGCCATCTTCTCCACAAGAGCTGTGGCTTGAGGTATGGTGAGTGATAGGAATGCTCCTCCAGCTGCAGCATCCATGGTTTCACGGGCACTGTTAATGAGCCCATGATAAAATGTCTGCATCAGTAGCCAGCTTTCCATTCCATGATGGGGACATTCTAGGATGTAGTCTTGGAAACGCTCCCATGCTTCTGGAACGGATTCATCATGTTGTTGCTGAAAACTTGTAATCTTCCCACGGAGAGCATTGGTCTTGCCCATGGGAAAGAATTTGGCCAGAAAGTTCGTGGAGCAGAGTGCCCACGTAGTGTTCTTCTCCTTTGTAGCGTAGAACCACTGCTTCGCTCTCCCCAACAGTGAGAATGGGAAAAGGCGAAGTAGTATGGCGTCTCTGGGGACATCAGCCATGGTGAAAGTGCTGCAGATCTCCAGGAAGTGTTGAAGATGAGCACTAGCGTCTTCATGTGGCTTCCCACAGAACTGGTTGGCTTGCACCATGTTGATGAGCCCAGGCTTGAGCTCGAAGTTGCGGTCGATCTCCCCAGCAGGTCCAGTGCGGATGTTGTCCGTAGTGGGAGCTGAGAACTCGCGGATCGACTTGTTCGCCATGGCTTCGAATTCAGTCGACAAATTCCGGATGAAACTTCGGCGGTCTTCGGATTTGGATGAAGCTTTGTGCTGAAGTGTTGACGATGTCTTCTTGAGCTTGGCTCTTGTTCTTCTGAATAAGGCTTCAGGATCGTCAACAAAGTTGTCTGGAAGATGTCTTCTATTCATGCATCACCCTACAATAAATAATCAAAATGGAAAATACAGGGGTAAAACTGTATAAGAGAATTGATAAGCTCGATCAGATTAGTGATGCAAATGATGACTCAAAGTTCCGTATTCATTCCTACTTAGTAATCAACCTTCCCCGGCAACGGCGCCAAAAATGCTTGTTGGGCAATCTTAACGTCACTACCAAAAGTAGACTTAGTTTTCTAATTCTGATAACGGCGCCAAAAATGCCAAACCTATCCCTCATGCCACTTAAGCCAAGTTGTCATCCCCAGCATGACATGAGAGACGCGGTATTGAAATATGCATTTGCTCATCAAGATAAATAATAAAAGGGATCTGCAAGCGCACAGATTTATACCGATGTAGCATTTTAACCGGGAAGTATTCCAGGTATCGTTATTTATATTTTTACCACTGGGAAGGGATTTCTAAGTATCATGGTTGATAATGGAATGAGAATATGGAACTGAGTACACATCATTGCATGTATAACTGAGAGTATTTATCAATCTCTTTATACAGGTATAAATGTCACATTAAGTAAAGGTAAAGTGATAATGGTGACAAAGATAATTAATCTGATCAGCTAGCCACATATAATAATGATAAGCACCTCAACAGATATTCTAGCAAGTCATTAGCATGGAATTAGGATGAACTACAAAGATATTCCCTAAGTTATTATTAACTATAAAGTCTAGCATATCATAGTTAGTGCAATTATACTTGGCAATCATGGTGAGAAAAGACTATATCCATGCATAGTGAATATTAGCAAGGAAGATGAAGAACATAGCAATCACTCCCCTGTAATAGTGTTGCTCTGCCTGCCCTATACACGAGAGGGGGACTATATAAGAATCAACGAAGCTGTCACTATCGCGAACTACCCCACAATCCGGCATATAGGGTGCAATCGCAGATAAATACGGTATAGACACCACGTCTACACAATAGTTATCATTCACCCACTGTACACATGGATAAACGCTATACGATCCTAGGCATGTATATAATTCCAATCTAACTAAGCCAAGCATATAACTATGATGAACTAAGAACAATATAATTGCAAATATAATCAAGTAGAGCAAAGTCATAATCAATATATTGAAATAGAACAAAGTCATATTCATAATATTGAAGAACAATGATGAACAATTGAAGAACAATAGAGGAATTACCAAGAATCCTCTTGACAGATCCGGGAACCAATCAAAGATTGACTCCTTCTAGTTCTAATCCTATGTAGCTATGCTAACTAGAGATCTAGTTGATGTGGTGGCTCTAGGGCTTGATCAGAGGCTCTCCTCCTGAATTAGGGTTTGAAGTATGAGACGAGGGCCTCTCCTCCAGGGGCAGGGGCCTTGCTTATATAGCCCTTTCGGATGAATCTGGGCCGTTGGATCAAACCGACATTGATCGTGCGGTTTTCCTTGATCCTCTAGGTCGGTGGAGCATAATCCTCGAGGCGGAGCCTGATTGGCTGAGCCAGCAGGGCGGGCGCCCTAGGGACTAGGGCGGGCGCCCTGTCCCCGGCTCTGTTACGCCTCCCGTTCGTTCTCGTGGCTTCTGGACTCTTCTAGATGTAAGATAATTACGTGTTCGGTTAATATCCCGTCATTAATCTGACATGTGGGCCTTTCTTCCGTATTTCCTGATAACCCCCTGCAGAAATAGATAAACAGCAAAACTCGTGGAATTCTGTCAGATAAAACCCTAAGTCTAGGTGTTGGTTTCATTTGGATCATTTTCTCTATTTATTTGATAGTTATAATTGATACTTAAGGACCGTCAACAACCATGAAGGAAAGTTATACTCAAGTAGATAACTAATGTTTATCCTTTCTAAATGTCTCTTGTATGCTATGCCTTGTTCATCATTATGCATCATGTATCATGGCATCCATTCCATCATGTTAAGCAGAGCATCATTTATTACGTGTAGTGCTTACGAGAGTGAGAAAGTCCGTGTTGAACAAGTGTTGACGAGGTTGGTGCTGATCAATCTTCGGAAAGGTGTCGTCCAACCATGGTGTTGGTGTCAAACTTGACTTCTACGAGAACTAACTTCTTTGCAACAAGGCAAGCTCCGGTGCATTTAAACCCTTCCTTGAGTTTTACAAATCTTTATCACTGGTACTATGGTTTATTGCATTAAGTAACTAGGAATTGAGTGATAACCCAATTGCTGCATTATCATCCTTGATTATTGTGATATCAACCTTGGTACCTATTTTATGTACAAATGTGTAGTATGCTTCACCATGCTTATTAAGTTAGGCTTTTAAAATGAAATGCTTATATGGCCATAATGGCATACTTGATGAATAATGAAATGTAAGAATGAACTTGGAAGATCAGGCGGGTGGTTTGGCCACTGCTAACTTGCATTGGGAAAGGAGTCTCAATGTAGTGTTTCTGCCTTATCAGTTAAGGACCGTACGTTGTTGGCCCTCGCGTCATGGAGTTTTTATTAGTACTAGCCATGTACCCATGTTGGGTAAGCCTTACTTTGACTATTCCATTACGAGAACGTCTAACCTCACACTAGGAGTGGAGAGATGGCGAGAGTAGCGTGTACCCTCGGGGCTAGAATTGGGCCGGGTTCGAGGAGTACTGTGCTCTCGGGTGGCGATGAACACGTTCTAGTTTTGGGTTACCCTAGTAAGAGTTGATATATGCAAGATTTGGTTCTACATATGTCGTGTGGTTAGGAATCCCCAGCTGGGTAAATCAAGTGGTTCGAATCGTCGTTACTCCATGAGAAAGGAGTCTTGGCATTACACCAACATCGTAGTTAAGAACTATAATTGGAAGAAGGAATAAGGAAATGATCTTGATGAGAATTACTTTGATCTAGATTAGGATCACTTAGAATTGGTTAGTAAACCATCAATGATAAAAATAAAATGTTAAAAGAAAGGACTTTAGTAAGCTTTTCTGCAAAATAATTTTGATTCTTAAATACCCGTACCTTGATTCCTTAAAGCCAGCATATCCTTGGAGTCTTTTCTTTTCTTCGGGTAAGTCTTGCGGAGTACAATTGAGTACTCAGGGTTTGTTAACCTCTGTTGGAGGTACTGATTGGTACTGTTAACCGAGGTCATGTCAGTGGGCTCGATATGATCTGGTTGTCCTCTCCTGACTTAGGTGCTCTACCTAAGTTGTCTTCTATAGTTCTACTCGACTTCCGCAATTAAAGTTAAGTTATAAAAGTAACTTGTTTTTCATATGTAAAATACTGTTTTAAATTCTTCCGCACTCTAATGTAAGTTTTCTAACAAATGTTGTAATGTTGTATTTACTCCTTTGTTGATCCTAGTATGAGTTGTCAAACGTAGTTGAATCGGGGTCCTGTGAGGGCACCCGACAGTCTTCTTAAGTTATCTGGTGTACATGCATAGTCGTCAGAGGTCTTAGGGACAATGATAGGTGCATGTGGGCCATATAATTTAGGAGGTTATGCTACAGGGTGTCGGCCTCTATTGTGCCACTCCCAACACACCATCCCTCACTTTGTTGGGCCGGAGCGGCTGTCGAAACCCTTTCGCAGGGCCAGCTTGCGAACTCCGAGCCCTGGTTCAGACTGTGTGCAGGTGATGCATGCATGTAATGCGCGTATGAAGTATGCATAAATTACAAAATTGTGCATGATATGGCATGACGTATGCATGATGTACGTATGATGCGCGCATGTCATACTTTTATACGATGCATATTCATGATGTGAGTATGTAACATGCATGATGTGTGTACGCGTATGAAGTATGCATGACGTAATTACACATGATGCATATACGTGATGCGAATATGCGACATGCATGATGCATGCATGCGATGCACGTATGAAGTATGTATGTCACGTCTACGCATGATGCATATGCGTGATGCGAATATACGACGTGCATGATGCATGTATGTGATGCACGTATGAAGTATGTATGTCATGTTTACATATGATGCATATGCATGATGCGATGCATGATGCATGTATGTAATGCACGTATGAAGTATGTATGTCATGTTTACATATGATGCATATGCATGATGCGAATATGCGACGTGCATGATGCATGTATGTGATGCACGTATGAAGTATGTATGTCACGTTTACACATGATGCATATGAGTGGTGCGAATATGCGACGTGCATGGTGCATATATGTGATGCACGTATGAAGTATGTATGTCATGTTTACACATGATGCATATGCGTGATGCGAATATGCGACGTGCATGATGCATATTTGTGATGCACGTATGAAGTATGTTATGACATTGCAAATGAGTTAAGCAATTCACAAAGGATTGTAGAAGTGCTTTAGAGATAGTATCGATAATAACAGGATTTGGGGGTCAAGGAAGTCGTCATCGTAGTCGGAGTCAAGGAAGTTAGAGTTGGAGCTTGTCTCCGTTGATGCCAGGATGTCGGCGATGGCGTTCCTGAGCTGTTGTGGCAGATCCTTGGGTACCTCACCTGCCCTGGGGCAGAGATGGTAAACATTAGTCGATGGGCTGCGAACCTTCTTGTCATGGCGGGGCTGAGCAGCTTGCGGTAGGCCGGGCAGGCTAAACTCATTAGGCCATGTGCTTTTTAGCTCGTCAAAACATCGTCATAGATTGACCGCGGGCTCGAGGAAGCTGGCGGACTTGTCTACTGGTGGGACGAGGTTGAGGTCATGGCCTTCCCCGGTGATGACGAACTTGAGGCTTCCAAACCAAATATGGGAGCCCAGAGTGAAGTTGATGTTGTCTCCGGCCAGCGATGAGATGACCGTCGGGCGAAGGTGTGGTAGCGTGGCCATCCTAGACCCTGCAAGATTGGTTAGTTGTGATGCGCAAACATCCCCTACCTAGCGCACCAACTCTCGGTGTAAGAAACGGCGGTTGCTGACACCAACAAGTAATATGTGTTTACGTGTTAGGGATCCAGATGGTGTGCAAGAAGGACACAAGCGGTTTATACTGGTTCAGGCCGAAGAATGCCCTACGTCTAGTGGGAGAGGAGAGACTTGTTTTATCTTGCACCGAAGTGCTTGTGGCAGGGGTTACAAGCGGGCAAGAGAGGGGGGTGTTCCTAGATCTCAAGGTGAAGGTGAAGTGCGTGTGCCACTCTGCCGGAGCCCTCGCAAGGTCTAGAAGAGTTGTGTGTTCACATGTCTTTTTTTTTCCTTTTTTTCTCCCTAGAGCGGTCCCTACATGCCCCTTTTATAGGCTCAAGGAGGTGCAGGGTTACAAGATGTCAATACGTGGTGCAATCCTAGTTAGAGAGAGAGAGACGTGGCCTCGGGAGGGCCTTATCTGGTGGGGTCGTGATTTGTACTGTAGAGGCATGGCGTCGGTACTTTTGGCGTCGTGGCTACATGGCCGGGCATGCGCGCCACTCTTGGAGGAGTGGTGTTTATCCTTGGGTGCTGCAGCGACGTGCTTGGACGTGGCTTCCATAGCTGTGAGGCTCATGTTCATCACTGTGGCAACGTGCCTGTCCTTGAGGCTTTGACCGATGTAGAGAGCCGAGGCCTCGGTGGCGTGAATCATGGTGTGATTTCTCCCCACCCAAGGGTACAGTGACCTAGAATAGCGTAGCGCAGGCCTAGATCATGTAGACAGTGATGGTATGGGAGGTATAGTGATCAGTAGCTGCTGTTATGGGCAACGACATCGTGATTTGACCCCTGTCCATCCTGGCCTGTCCGACTGGTTGGCTCGAGAACATGGGTGACATCATAGGGGGTCTTGAGCGCACCAATGGGAAAGGAGCATCAGAGGCTGGGGTCGGGCGAGGCGGAGAGTTTCTCGCGTTCGAGACCTCGTTTTGGGGCCTCGGGCGAGACGTGGAGTTCGCTTGCTGAGAGCGGCCTATCGAGCCGGTCTCGGGCGAGGCGGAGATGGGTAAAGTCACTCCCATGGCTCAGATAAGACAGTGGTGTTCCGAGGGTCCTCGTGTGAGGCCTTAGATGAAGTAAGAGAATGGGTTGTTATGCTCACGCGACTTGCTGGAGGCCCAGCAAGGGGAGATTTAGCCCATGAGTCTTTTTTTGGTTGATGTTTTCCTTGGATGGGGTAGATTAGTGTTTGATTCATGGTGGACTTTCACCATAATTTGGGTACCCCTAATTGTGGTACCCGATAATTACATACAAAGATACATGTCCATATCTGATACAAATAGAGTACTTAGGTAGCATTATTATAATAAAATAGAGTTTTGAGCAACCCTCAAACTCACACCTTATCAACTACTCTCATCGAATATGACATGAAGCTCCTCAAACTATAGCACATGGCGTCAAAAAGAATTGACCCCTCTAATTTCTCTTCCTTTGGCATAAAGCACCAAAAAGAGAAGAAAAGAGAGAAGTGAACTACTCACTCCTCATCATCTTCTTGGATGCTTTCCTAGTCGATGTCATCACCTCCACGAGCAGCACCTCCAGCATTACCATAGTCGTCATCATCATCGTCGGAAGACACCACCGCCCTCCGTTGGCGATGGGTAGTCGAAGTGTGGCGAGTGCGGCACATAGAGTGCAAAGTCGATCCCAAGGTCGACTGGTAGTCAAACTCCTCCTCGGTCTCATCCTCATCGTCATTCTCAGAATCTGAGAGACTAGGCAAATCATAATGTGGAGGAGGTGACAGTGGAGGAAGGGGTGGAAGATTCATAGATGCACGCATCTCACGTTGCTCCAACTGGGTCTCATAAGCCCTCTTAACCGCATAGGTGCACTTTCCAAAGAGTGCCTTGATCCACTGTACCATCTTGTTGTTCTTCTTCTTCTTCCTTTCACTGTGAGAGGACTCAGGCACATCGGAGGGAGAGGCAATGGTCTCACTAGCCTTGGTATGTCTTGCCTTCTCAATCTTGTATTGCTCATGCAATCCATCCTTGACAAACTGATAGCCAGTCACTCTCTTAATCACAAACATCAAGGAGCATAGATGGGTAGCCCCTTCCTTGCATCATCCATTACCACTCCAAAATCTATAATCAACACCCAAGTCCTTTGACACCAAATATGGGTTCTCTTCTCTAGCTTCCTCAACCATCTTCTGCTTACCCATATAGTCAACCACTGGATGCTGACAAGTGTCATTTGCCCTCTTTTCCTCCACATCCTCATCATAATTTCTGATATAGGATGGATCAAACTCATCTAGATGAGGTGGTGTATCCGGACATGCATCAGGAGGGATGACACGTTTGGCTCTCTCCAAAGCTTCCTCTTGCTGAATCTGCTCATCATGGCTCCCCTATCTCTAGCAACTCCACTAGAGTTTGCTGCTCCTCTGCTGCTGCCCCTCAGCCATGATGTGGGAGAGGCTTCTCTGTTGGAATATTAAACTTCCTTGGACCCTCCGATCATTATCTCCTCTGGAGGACATCTATGCAAAAGGATAGACCCAAATGAGAAACTCTATACACTACTAGAAATATCCACTTCTATGACGAATAGATTTCATCACTGAAGGAGCCAAATTCATCATAATTTCAGTTTTATTACAAATTTATGATGAAAAATAGTTCATCATAGAAGTCGCGTCATTCTTGCACATCTATGACGAATATGACAAAATCGTCATAGAAGTGTCTTGAACCATGACAAAAAACAAATCGTCATAGAACTGTTTTGGCATGTGTGGCAGTGCTTCCATTAGAGATGCTTTCCACGTGTACATGCTATAGCCCATGTGTACATGCTATAGCCGGTTGCATTGGAGATAGTTTGGGTACATGTCACCTTCTTATTGCACAACGTGGCCATCTCTGGTTCTTGCACGTATTAGGTTCTTATTGGACCACGTGCCGGGTCCCTGTTGTTCCACATGTTAGTTTTCTATTGGCACATGTGTCATGTTATAGTTGGATTACATGTCACTTCTTCATTGGACCATGTTTCGTATTTTTATTGGTCCACGTGGTCGTTTCTTATTCGACCACGTGTCATAGCGCTGTCTGTCCATGTTTCATATTTTTATTCGGCCATGTGGCTTCATGACTTCCTTCCACGTGTTGAATTTTAATAGCATGTGTCACATTTTAATAGCATGAGTCCTGGCTATTGCACGTGTCATGCACTGGTTCGTCTGTGTCATATTTTTATTTGATCACGTGGCCTATCCTGGTTCTACCGCATAGAGTACAATCAATTCATCATAGAAATAATTCAAGATCATCACTATTGCAAAGATTGACTACATAACTATTTAGCCTAGCAATCAAATAACAACAATTAACATTTCACATGTTAGCAGCGAACCATTGATAGAGTATCACCACATCAAACCGGCATACAAGTCCACACATCCATCCGGCACATGAGTCCACACATCAAACCACAAATGTTCACTGCATCAAGCTGCAGGAATTGAAGACTGAGAATTACTAAAAGAGCTGATGCGCGTGCATAGCTCACGGAGATTGTTGTACTCCTATTGCCATTTCTTGTATTCCTCAAGCTCCCTTTCAGTCTTTTTTGTCTTCCTCTTCAATTCATCCACTTGATCAACGAGGGCAGCGAAACTTTCCTATTCAACAGCAAGCTGTTTCTGAAGCATCCTCTCCATCGATGTTTCTGTTCTGGTGGAGCTTGTCTGGATATAAGCATTCTTCAAAAAAAGGTTGTTGCTGCTTCCCTAGGAGGGGGCCTTGCCCTGGTAGATGTAGAAGACCTTGCAAACAACATCAACAATAGCAATTGGTTGCCGCCCATCAGCAACCAGTTCTGCTTGCATAGTTTCCATAGCATAGCTTACTACGAAATTCAATCAGTAAAACATTAGAATACAGATAGTGTAACAGGACTTCAATTGAAAACCTAAGAGATTGATTCATAACAAGTAATGCATAGGTCTTCCTCAGCCTACTGCTGATACAGATTACCATAACACTAGGCTGCTGCTATGTTTTCTTCTTTTATGGCAATGGCTTTAGTAGATTTCAAGGGAAGCAAAAGAAGTACATGCAATTGCTGCTCTTGCAGCATCGCTCAGACCCTTTTTCCTA
Source organism: Saccharum hybrid cultivar R570 (assembly GCA_038087645.1). Taxonomy (NCBI): domain Eukaryota; kingdom Viridiplantae; phylum Streptophyta; class Magnoliopsida; order Poales; family Poaceae; genus Saccharum; species Saccharum hybrid cultivar. The sequence continues at coordinate 6,436,485 of JAQSUU010000005.1, read as the reverse complement.
CTAGTATGGAAGTCCTTGAAGACTTCCATAGCATTAACATCTTCATCAGGTGGACCATTTTCTTCTTCAAGTCCTTGATCGTGTTCTACTGCTTCCCTCTTGTTCTCCTTCTGTTCACATTGCACATGAGTTTTGGTTTATATTTATACAAAGGCAAGAGTAACAATAAAATACAACCATCACTTTCAAATTTTTGCATCTAGACAACATAGGAGCGAGATCTTGTAGCCTGGTGGTACTTCACTTTTGCATGGTTTTGCTTGTTCTTGTCAAATGTTTCCTATAACTTCATTTGTGTTAGACTATAGCACAAATAGACCATAGCAAGACTAGATAGGAAATCGATGGGTTCACACACCTTGTTCTTAGCACAAGACCAAATCTTGATAAGTTCACACCATTGTGCATCGTTCATGGACGAGACAGGAGAGGTCATACAGATCTGATTAGTAGGGACGCCATTGAAGTATTTTCTCTTCAACTTGTAGCGTTCCTGCCGTACCGCAGACTGCATTACATTTCGGTAAGCTTCTTTTATTGGTGAGTGAGCATCATTAACGCAAAGCCTTCCCTAGACACAATAGTGTGAATGAAAAGTAAATCCATTAAAGTTGCTCAAAGCAGAGTTGAATGTCAAGAGGGGATACCCATATGTACATTTAGCCTCTCCACAAATCTTTTGCAATAGACGGCACCGGGCCTCTTCCCCTTGTAATGTTTCCAATGCGTCAGAATTGGTACTTCACTCTTGACTACTACACCTGCCTCTGAGGCAAACTTGGCAGCTTGCACTAGATCATGTGGCCTTCTATTCTCCTCGCCAATAGAGATGCGCATGCTCACTCCTAGTGATTTTCTCATTTTGTCAAGCATAAGTCCATGAGTTCGAGGCCTCGGCTTCCTCGCTCTTCTCGACGTACTACATAGTTTTCATACATTTAGATTGTTAGAAAATACATGGATATGAAATAACTAGTGCAAATTGATTGATAAACATCTGTAAGGTAATACCAACCTAGGCAACTTTTATCGTTCTTCGGGTTGGGGGAGGAGGGAGTTTGCTGAGAGGGCTCCTCTTCAGCAGGGCTATCATCATCTAGCCATGAGGAGTCTCTCTGAGGGCTAGGTAGGGTGCCATCCCGACCAATGTCTCTAGTCAATTGATGAACTTGGAATTGATCCCTGGGTCTAGGTGTCGGTCGTGATGGAGAATTATGTTCACCTACTGCTGCTACCTCCACTCTTTTGCCAGCGGAAGACTCCCGAGTAGAAAATCCATGAGCAGCCTCTTCTAGTGGTGTTGACCTCACTCGCTTGGAGTGCCTTCGCCCAAGACTCATGGCAGTGCTGCCTTTTGTCCTATTGGCAAATCCTCCTCTATGGCTTCTTCGACCCAGACACTGACATTGGAGATACAAACTTAAGCAGCAAGCATGTACAATGTAACACCCCGGGTGTTATCTTGCCTCCTAATGCACTTGCTTCACATGAGTATAGCCTTATCATAAGCATCTCATCTTGTTGCCTAAGTTTAAGTAAGTGAAATATGCTTGTGCCATTATGTTTCTTTGTCTTGTAATGCTATGATCATGTGTGCAAATGTAAGTTATTGCTTTGAATGTTTGTAAACATGTTAGGATTGCTTAACTATGCATTTGGAGCATTTCTCATGTTAATAGCTTATGCTAACTTAGCTCCTAAAGTGTTGTTTTCCATGCTTTGTTAGTATAGTGTGCTAGCTGGCCTCTCAGAATCTCCATCTTAGAGTTTGAATCAGTCCAAGTCAATTATATCAAAGTTGTAGTAAATTTTATAAGCTTCAACTTTGTCAATTGACCCATCTCATGATTCAGCTCTTAAGCCTGTCAAAACTGCAGTTTACTACTGTTCTAGAATTCTGTTAGTTCCCAAAAACAGATTCTATTCCTTGATCTATATCTCGCAAACTATGCTAATTCAAGCTTGACTCCTTAAAGCAAAGTTGTAGAGAATTTCCTGAGATACAAGTTTGTCAATTGGCACTTTGGCTAATTCGGCCTAGTTCATGAGCTACAAGGTCTGGAAGTTCATGCTGTTTTGAAGCTTCGAAAATCGGCTAAGTCTGGGTGACTGAACTTTTCAGTTTCAGTTTGCGTGTACCTTACTTTGGCGCATTTTCTTTTGAAAACCGTTGAGAATTAGATGAAAGTTCTTTAAGCAAACTTGTTGTACTTGTATAGCTCTACACATTGGTGAAATTGGTTGACCAAATCACGCCACACTTTGAGAGATCAAGGGGCTCAAAGTTAACAGTCTCAGTCGGCTTGCAAACTGAACTGCAGCAATCGGTTTTGAGGTACCCACATTTGAAGCTTTGTATCTTGCAAATAAGACCGAATCAGACTTTAACCTTTCAAGAGAAGTTGAAGACCTCGCGTAGCTCTACAACTTTCGTTACTACAGCTTGGGTCAAAACTAAACGGTTTGGGAGTTACAGAGGAAGGAAGATTGACGTTTCGGCTGTACATTTGAGGTGGTATTGAAAATTTGAAATTTCAGAAGCAGCAACAATGGCCGACCGGCTCTGCTCCCGCGCGCCGCGTGGCTCCTTCGCACTGACTCCACTCGCCACCTCGCACCCACGCGTCGTCAAGACGATGTAGAAAACCGAGCACCCTGCCCTTCTCCCCCGCTCACATCTCTCTCGCTCTCCCGCTCCTCCTACAGCCAGCAACAGCAAGCGCCATGGCCGGGCCAGTTGAGCTCCCTGCCTCCGCGTGGTTCCGTTCCTCCAATGCTTCTCCGTCCGAGCCAACCACTCCACCGTATCCGCCCCATCTCACTGCCCCTCCTGCGCTCCTTCTCCAGCCGCCCAGCTTGCCACAGCACCGCCGTCATGCCGCCGTCGCCGCTAGTGCCGCGGCCGCACGTGGCCAGTGCGCCATGAGCCGTCACTGGCTGAGCTAGGGCCGCCATGGAGTTCGTATGGGCCACCTAGTGCTTCCACGCCGTTTCTCCGCCGCTGCGGTCCACCGAAGGACCTTGCCGCCGGTGCCGTTCGGGCCATCGCCGGCTGTTGCCGTGGCCAGCTCAGTACGAGCCATGCTGGGCCGCGCCAAGGGCACCGGCAGGTGCGTGGAGACCCCCTGGTGCTTCCCCGCCCCTCAGCTGTGGCCGAAAAGTCTCCTACCGCCGGTCTCTGCGAGCTCCGGCGACCCCTCCCCTGTAAAATCGCGAGCAGGGACTTCATACAAGAATTTGACTAAAAGGGAGGGCCTAACTGCAATGTCATAGACTCATATGAATAGTGCCATAAGGACTGATTTGTGGTAGTTTTTGCTGATTTTTGAAAATTCATAGTAAATCATATAAAATTCGTAAAATAGCAAATGAGGACTTTTTGGAATCCTTGTGAAATTATCTATGCAGTGGATCTATAATATGGCATGTTTTAGTTTAATGTTTTTGCTGTAAAAATAGATTTTTCAGATTAGGTTTTCAATGCTAGTTGTATTTGTCATTTTCATAACTACAAATGTAGGGCTCCAAATGAAGTGAAATTTTTGTGGCATGCTACTCATGTGATGTTTGATGTGTGGTAAAAATTTCATGAATTTTAGTTGTAGTATGAGTGAGTTATTGATTCATCTTGCTCTCACATGAATTCTTGCATTATCCATTTGTCTTTTTCATAGAGGTTGATATACATGTCTAAATGGCTTGAAATTTGGATACTAGACTATTGGGAGCATGTGTAGGCCTCTGTAATTTTGGTAGAATTTATTGTGCACTTTTGGTAGGTGTTCACAATTCCACCTAATTATCTAAATAAATTAAGAAAATGCATTAAAAGAAATTATTTAGTAATGGAAAATATGTTTTCTGGTGTTCATTAGTCATGTGTGACATGTTGGTAAAGTTGGTTTTGTCTAATTATATGTTTGCAACATAAGTTAATAATTATTTCTTGCAAATGAGGTTTCTAGACAGATCTGTGAACTTAGCAAAGTTCTTCATGATAATATGCTTTTTTGTAAAACTTGTTTATACAAAAGTTGTAGATAATTTATGTATCTAGCTACTGTTAAAATTTGGTGGCATTTGGCTAAGTAGTTTTTGAGTTATAGCTGTTTAAAGTCAGGTCCCAGATTTGGTTGCTCTCTGTTTGGAGCAGACCAGAGTCTGTAGTTTTATCTTTTTGATCTAGTAAACATGAGAATCAGGCTTAGGTGATATTAAATGAATTGTAGAGAATTTTATAAGCTTTCCATAATGTCTTCTTGCAAGTCATTTGGACTTATGTAACTCCAGATATGATTGATTTATGAAGCTACTATTTGTAGGTTTAGAAATTGACATATTCTAGTTATAGTTTTTGCTTCACCTTGACTTGCTTTGCATGTTGCTACGTGTGATTCATGTCCTTGGTAATTAAGTTAAATACACCTGAGATCATGTGGAACTTGTGTGCCATGCTGAGTGTGCCCTCCTTGCTATCTTAGCATGTTGGTTTGTGTGATGTTGTTTAAGCAAAGTGATGTGCTTAAGTGTCTTTAGTATAACCTTATACTTGCCTTGTTTAGTGTGTGATGCATCATCCATTGTATTTCCATGTATTCATACACTTGCATCTTGCATCTCATCTAGGTACGCTAGATGCACCACGTGAAGGATGAGATGTTGGAACCTAACCTGAAGATGGTGTTTGGTGAACCTATCTCGAAGACGGAAGGACTAGACAAGTGCTAGAATGGGAGGTGCTCGCCAAGCGAGTGTCATCTGACAACTACTGACTTGTGTCGGATCCCAGGCAAGCCCCGGAGCATTATAAGACTCCTATCTTTAAAGTAATTAATTATATATATGTTATAAGTATTGTTGCATTAAGTGATAGGAGTTGGTTGGAAAACCTTGCTGCATTATATCATTCCTTGTCCAGATATATGAATCCCTGAATCCTACATAGACTAGGATCGAATAGATGCTTAGCCCTGCTTTAAGCGGTAGAAGTCAGGTGATTTCCTGTCACCTGCGAGATATAGGGATACCCATATATGGCACGGTTGGCTATATTGCTATCGTGGAATGGAATCATGTGTTAATAAAATGAAATGAGACCGGGCGGGATGACGATAGTGAAGCAACAAGGCATGGAGGTCTTGGGTGTGGATCTATCCCCGTCTGAGTCGTTTAAGGACCGATTCGCTGTACGTCCTTGAGTCATGTTGAACGCAGTCTAACACTTAGTTGGCCGGATAAGTCGTTCCGACTGCGAAGCCGAGTAATATGGTTCAGGCCGGGAATCGAATGGTAGGTTGCTTCTTGGAGGAGAGAAAGGATGTGCTTGGGGACATTGGCGTGAGACCAAGGGGGGTTAGAGTCCCTATCACCTGGCAGAGTGTCGCCCTTGGGGTTGCGACATCATTCGGACCCGCGATTCCTGAATTGTACGAAAGGTGGCTTGTGCGACCCTGGCAGGGGCCTGCGCGGTGAGTGTTAGAAATACCCCTCCAGCTAGATAGGAATTCGATTCGAATCGCCGTTGCTCCCGGTTAGTGAGCACTTGACTTGAGCAGCGGCAACGTAGATTCCATTAAATTAAACGGATGGTTAATTGGATAACGATGGAAAGGTTGCCTCAATTTATACCTGCTATGGTTAATATTGTTTGCTCCTAATAAAGTGAGTGCTCTAGTATAGGTTCTAATATAGATGACAGGTTAATGATAATTAACTTGATGCTTAAACATTAATGATTACTTATTCATAATAAGCTTTTATGCAAAATGTTGTCAAGCTAGCCCACTTTATATCAGCCTTGCATGATCCTTGGTGTCACTTTATTTCTGGTTTTTGACGGGTAAGTCTAGCTGAGTACCTTCTCGTACTCAGGGTTTTATCCCCCCTTGTTGCAGGTTGTGGTATATCGTTGCGACTACAAGAGTTGGTTGGCTCCTGCCGTAGAGGCGGAGTGTGATCGTGGGCATGATCCTTCTTATTTATCTTCTCTCTAATGCTTTTGTTGGAAGTCGACCTTAGTACTGGCATGTATTTGAAATAAGATAAATGTTAGTTTCAAATTACTTTGCTTCCGCTACTTTTTAACTTAACTTGTAATAACTATGTTGAACTCCGATGTATATATTGATTACTTGTGAAATGGATGTAACATGTGACTTGTTATGTTGAATCACTACGATCTTGGCTTGTATGTTGGTTGGTTTGAAATCCCTCGTGATTTCATTGGACTACCGGAGTTATATGGGCTCAAGTGCGAGAATTTGATCACTTCGGTGATTGTTTTTGTACTTGTGCTCTTATAATTTGGACGGTTCTGTTACATACAAATTCCATTGCTATCTAAATAGTAAAGCATTGCATGGCTACCTACACCCTCCTCCCCCTCTGAACTAAATACAAGATAGAACAAGCACCTCAATTGATAGAGGCACTGGCTCATCTTCTAAATCTGAATATGTTTCATCTATATCATCAAATCCCTTAACTACCTCCCCTGGTTCAGGGATATATTTCAAATCTTCACCATGTCTACCCTTTGTGCTTGACTTTTTTTTTGCCTTTGGAGACAGGTTTTGGGCCCACACGTTGTATTCCAAGTTCTTTCATCTTTCTATGATTCCTTGCGATATGTGCATCCTGTGCTTGTTCATAAGCAGTTAGTGGCTATTCATCTAGATTACAAAGGCATTTATTAACTAAAGCTTCTATGGAATGTCAACACAACAGAGCAAGAGTATGCAAATAAGCACCTAACTAGTAACTACAACTTATACGGAAGTCATTAATCCTATAAAGCACATGTCAGCTACACTCAACTATAGGAAATATGTAAACCCATCGCTATCTACATATCCTTGATCCAGCCACTACAGTAGAGCACACATCATAAAAGGAATTTGGGTACCTCTTCCTTTGTGTTCCCTAGCTTTGCTTTGTTGTCGGCACCGCCATCGTGTCATCGTGGTGACGGAGCTGGTGCGGTCGGCGTTGACGAAGGGGTAACTGATCTGACTCTGGCTAGGGATCAGATCCGGTCGGTCGTGATAGGTGCCGAGCTAGGTAGGGGATCCGGATCTGGCTTCTACCATCGTCGAGGCGGTCCTTCCACCGTCAGCTGATCGACCTGCTATCGACAAATCAAAGGGGATCTAGCTTTGGCTAGGGTTGAAAAATGTATGAGAGAGGGTGCAGCTAGAGAGTGAAGAGGGAGTCAAGCTGCTATTCCAATGGCGCTTAGGGTCCGGAGGGAGGTGGCAGAGGGGGCGGCTAGAGAGTGGAAAGGGAGGCCATGGGGCTAGGATTTGGAGCTGGAGGAGAGACGGTGCGGCTAGAGAATGGAGATGGAGGCAGAGACAACAACTCTTTGCGCTTTTATGTGGCCATCACATTACCACAAATGCCCTTGTCTAAAATCAAGGGCATGATAAACCTATTTTCCACGCAGAGGGCAAAAGAGAGACATATAATTTTCGGTGCGTGTTGGTAGTACTGCTCGGCATGGTGCAAAATCAAATTTTCGGGCTGGCAGACCGCCCTGTCTGCTCACGAAAGATTGGAATTTTGGGCGGCCTTAGTTGTTGCCTTTTTGGTTTTTTCATAATATAAATAAACAAAAAACTAAAAGAGGATGATAATAAACAATTAAAAGATCCATGAATTTGACACCTAAAAATTATGAAAAAAAGAAAAAATAAACCTGCTTGTTGCAGCTTATTGCGCTGCAACTGGCGATTTTTTTGTGTGTGACTACATCTGTGGCTGTTTGAACTAAGGCCTATAATTAGGAAGCAAGGGGAAGGAACGCCCAGGGATGACAAACCCTCCAAAAAAACTAAATGGGTTATTCAAATGATATCCCAATGGATTTGCCATCCTAGAAAAACTAGTCATGGATTCTAAGGTGCTTTGAGTTTCCAGAGAAGAGAAAAAAAAATTAAAGCATCCTCCTCTTGGCTAGTGCTCTTGCGATTCGCCGACTCGCCAGTACTCCGAATTGTCCTCCTCGCTGGAGTCACAGTCGGTGCTGTAGGACTCCTATGAGATCAAATATACAGCGGCCAGACTTTCTCGTTCGTAGTAAAATTCAACAACAAAACGACTGTTGGCATTTCTAAATGCAATCACCAAGTATGGAGTTTTTAAGTCCATCCCTGGCAATGGCACCAAAAATGCTTGTTGGCATTTCTTAGCATCATCACTAGAATTGGTGTTTTCTAGCAATGGCACCAGAAACACCATGATGATATTTCTAAACACATGCAGAATATTCCGCAAGCCCATGGATATATCATTGTAGCATTTCATCCGGGAGTTCGGGCATTGTTCATTTATATTTTCCCAAAGAAAGGCTTGGTATAAAAGTCTCTAGTTGGGACATAGTCAAGATAACATGACTGTATAATAGACCAAAGTTCATAACAGGGGTAAGCCAGGATAAATATTGGATAGTGTGACACACACACTCAAGCCAATCTCAAGGATAAAGATAAAAGAAAGAATAAAGAATAAAAGAATATACCTAAATAGGAGCAGGCTTATCTTGTATAGCTATGCTAAGATGAGGAGATCATACAAATACATAAATTTCTAAGGGTAGAGATCCTAAGTTAAGATAGCTTTGGTCACTATGAACTTACTTCAGGCACTGAATCATACCTGGTCTGCCAAGTGATGTTGGCCTGTAGCTCTACGCCGTATCCGAACGTGGAGGATTACGAAGGACGGACAGGGCTGTCACCACCTGCCGCCTACCCCTCAACTGTGGGATATGAGGCAAACGAAGGTAACTTCTAACATAGAAACCACGTCTAAGCTATTGGTTACTACTCTAGCGGGGGCCAGGAACTTCCGTCTTTATCAGGAGTCCTCTTACTAGAGCATCCACCAGGGGACGGATGATGAATCCACAAGAATATAATGATCAAAACTAATCTTAAAGAAGAACCTACTACCTCAATTTAGGTTTTGGTCTAAACATGTATGTATGAAAGGTTAAACATAAAGCTTCATATGTGTTGGGCATTCTTAACGTCATTACCAAAAGTAGACTTAGTTTTCTAATTCTGATAACGGCGCCAAAAATGCCGAACCTATCCCTCATGCCACTTAAGCCAAGTTGTCATCCCCAGCATGACATGAGAGACGCGGTATTGAAATATGCAACTGCTCTTCTAAATAAATAATAAATAAGATCTGCAAGCGCACAGATTAATACCGATGTAGCATTTTAACCGGGAAGTATTCCAGGTATCGTTATTTATATTTTTACCACTGGGAAGGGATTACTAACATCAATGTTGATTATGGAATGGAATATAGGAATGAGTATCAATCATTGCATGTATAAGTGAGAGCATTCATCTATCTCTTGCATACAGGGGTAAGTGTCACATAAAATATAGATAAAGTATGAATGGTGACAAAGATAATTAATCTGATCAGCTAGCCACATATAATAATGATAAGCACCTCAACAGATATTCTAGCAAGTCATTAGCATGGTATTAGGACGAAGTACAAGGATATTTCCTAAGTTATTCTTAACTATAAAGTCTAGCATATCATAGTTAGTGCAAGTACACTTGGCAATCATTGCGAGAAAGGACTACGCCCATGCATAGTGATATTATCAAGGAAGATGAGAAACATAGCAATCACTCCCCCGTAATAATGTTGCTCTGCCTGCCTTACACACGGGAGGGGGACTATATAAGAACCAACGAAGCTGTCACCATCGCGGACCACCCCACGATCCGGCATATAAGGTGCAATCGCAGATAAATATGGTCTAAGCACCATGCCTTCACAATATTTATCATTTACCCATGGATCCGATGGATAAACGCTATACGATCCTAAACATGTATATAATTCCAATCTAACTAAGCCAAGCGTATAACTACGATAAACTAAGAACAATATAATCGCAAACATAAACAAGTAGAGCATAGTCATAATCAATATATTGAAATAGAACAAAGTTGTATTCATAATATTGAAGAACAATGATGAACAATGAAGAACAGTAGAGAAATTACCAAGAATCATCTTGACAGATCCGAAAACCAATCGAAGATTGACTCCTTCTAGTTCTAATCCTACGTAGCTATGCTATACTAGAGATCTAGTTGATGTGGTGGCTCTAGGGCTTGATCAGAGACTCTCCTCCTGAGATTAGGGTTTGAAGAATGAGAATGAGGGAGTGCCTCCTCCAGGGGCCAGGGGTCCTGCTTATATAGCCCCCTCAAGTGAACGTGGGCCGTCGGATCAAACCGACATTAATCGCACGGTTTTCCTTGATCCCTTAGGTCGGTGGAGCATAATCCGCGAGACGGAGCCTGATTGGCTCTCAGGCCAGGGCAGGCGCCCTAGGGAGCAGGGCGGGCGCCCTGCCTCCGAGCCCGTTCGGCCTCCCGTTCGATCTCGTGGCTTCTGGAGTCTTCTAGATGATAGAAAATCGGTGAACACGTTATTATCTCTATGTAAACCCGACGTGTGGGCCTTTCCTCTATATTTTCTGATAACCCCCTGCAGAAACAGACAAACACCAAAACTCGTGGAATTCTGTCAGATAAAACCCTAAGTCTAGGTGTTGGTTGCATTTGGATCCTTTTCTTTATTTATTTGATAACTATATTTGGTACTTAAGGACCGTCAACAATATGCTAAATGAATAATATAAGAACTTTGCTCTAATTTTATAACATAACTATATTGATATGATAAGAACAAGAACATAGAAGAACTCTTCATATTGATCATACCAAGATTCCTTCTTGATGTTCAAGCTCTCCAATGAAGCTTGCCTTGCTCCAAACTAAACTAAAAGGATAAAAGAGTACGAGTGGAGGGAGAGAGAACTCAAGTGTGGTGTGTGTTTGGATGAGAGCACCACCCATCTATTTATAGCTAAATGAGGTCAGTTTCGGGGGTGGAAAATAGGAAAATGCTGTGCACCATCATTGCATGCCGCCATGCAACTGCCAGAGAAGAGAGAGGCCGAGATGGCTTAGGGGCGGTGTGGCCGTACCCACCCTGGGCCGGCCTGTTCACCTCCTCCTTTGCCTGGTCAGTTCCTTGGTGGACTTGGAGCGCAGCCTTGGTGGTGCTTGGCCCAGATGTGTAGGTTGGATGGGCCTTTTTTGTTTTCCTTGGCACGGATGCCATGTTTATGCTTTCAAAGTTGCGCCTTTTGACTATAATTCCACCATATTTGCGTTTGTGTCTATAAAATAGTAAATCTCCAATACATGTGGAAATATGTCAATATGAATAACATATGTGTGTAAGTTATGGTAGTTCTCCTCTTTTTGTGTCTTATTTGGCAGTCAAATTTGGTCGATAAGGACCGCCAACAAGATCCCAAAGCTTACCCCTTGCTCATCCCTTGCAAGAGCTAAGACATTGATTGTTGATCAGGAGTTGCTTCAATGCTGGTTACATTTCAAAAGTGCCATGCCTATAACAAAGTTTTCTTCCTTGATTTGAATAAATTGACATTCTATCCACCCTTTACTATCTCGTTGCATGCGGGGCTTTTAGCTTTCTTTGAGTCTTAGGTGGTTGCAAGATAGAACGGTTCACATAAATGCTTATCATTCATTCCTTGATCGATTTCCTTTTCGGAGGTTTTGAAAGTTTTGCAAAGAATTTAAGTTCCCCAAGTGATTCACTCGGTCGCTCAGAAGTGTATGATCCTTACCAAAGGCTTTTTATGTTTGCCTTTCTTTTCATCCTACCAACTAAATGGCTTCTGTGAATTTTTGGGTAGGTATAAAAGAAGGCATACTTGCATCACATGATATTGCTAAGTCAAAAATTGGACCTCAAGGAGATGCAAGTCATACACTTTGATCAAGACGTGCAAATGTGTGGAACTTTTATAACCTACCTAGTTCTAAATATTTTTGTACTCCTTTGATTCATGACTCTCTCTCTTTTTGATGGTTGCCTTTGAAAGTATGGGCTATCTTTTTCTTTTCTTCTTCTTTTTTTCATCATGCTTTTTAGCTTGGGATTATTATTTTTTTCTCATGCTCCTTGGCATGTATTATTTTTTTTCTCTCATGCCCTTTGGCATGTATTTCCTTTCTTTCTTTTTTAGCATAGCCCATACTCTCTTTTGGCACATGAAAACTTTTGAGAGAGACTCATGAAAAACATGAATGGAGTATTTATTTGGTGGATGGAAAACATGTTTTTGCGTAACTCTTAGTGTAAGAGTCAGCATTTTATTTATGGGTGTACGTGAATCTTGATCATGCGTGCATGACAAGAATCTCAACAAGGGTCACAAATAATTTGACAAAGCTCAATGTGAAAACAAGCATCATATGACTAAGGTTTTGTATTTTATAGTGTCATATGGCCTTGGTAGGAAATTATAATCATTGAGGAATTTTTTACATTTAGCATTTTGAAAATAAAACTCTAGATATTAAGTATTTCTTAGAACAAAGTCATAGCAAATTTTTGTTGCACCATATCTTATCCCGCAACAACTTAGACTAGATTAAACATTTGCAACCCACAAGTTTCAAGTTTTTAGGATGAAACATTTTTAGCCAATAAACTCAAATCTTGGGGAAAGCTAAGTTATAAACTAGGCACAGTCAAAATATAAGATAGAGCAACTATTCATCATTTCAACAAGGAGAAACTGAACATTCTTACTACACATATGTGGAGTAGAAAAAATATTATTATTGTTATTTATTATTTTTTTATCAAGGTTCACCCATCAACTTTTCTTTTTTTTGTTGTCATCTCGAAGACTTACCCTCATGAAGTTGATAAATTCCTGCAGGGGTTAGTCCATAAGATCAACCAAAATCTATACTAGCAGATTCAGTTCAATAATCAAACTAGACACCATGTCTAATTTGATCAAGGTAGGCTAATTAACCTAAGCACCACGCTTAAATTAAAAAGCCTATAGAAACATGATCATTGCATCTAAACTTCAAGCTAAGCACCATGCTTAATTTGAAAGATGTACAACCAATACTCCTAAACCAAAATATGCCAGCATAGAGAGGAAGCATGGAAAGATAAACAAGAATCATCAACCAGAGGTGAAAACATTGAATGGTACAAGAGAACCATTGGTTTTATTATTATTTTTATTATTATTTTATTTCTTTCTTTTTTATGTGAGGTAATGGAAAATGGTGAGAGTACAAGATACATATTACCTTGTCGGGGTCCTCCCTCAAGCTAGCTCAAAGTCTCAGGTTCGAGGTTGTACCCCCGTGCTTTCTGGGCTTCGCCTGCATGGTTAGGATATGGTAGATCATGAGTGGACTTAACATCCCTCGTGATTACCACATTGATATATTCAAATGAAATTTCGGGTTACCCCAGGATCTTTTCAAAATCATATGCAGGAATTGTAGCAGCAATTTGAGCTAGTTGAGTTTCAAACATTTTATTAAGGCTTAATTGATTTTCAAAGGAAAAGTTGAAGCCTTCTAAATTTGAATTAATGTTTTCGAACATTTCATCGTTAGAGGCAAGTTTCTTTGTCAAGTTTTCATTTATTTGAGCTTGCCATAACACAAGATCTAGTAAGGAAGGTTGATTTGCAAAATTTAAATTATAAGCAAAGTTACCTTCCTAATATGATGGGTGCGACTGCTTCCACCCTGGACCTCCTTATGGACGAAACCCATTGTTGTTGTTGTTCAGTGCATCTTCATGGGTCTCGAAGCAGTCGTTCCCTGAGTGTCTAAAGTTTCCATACACCTTGCATGATATATGTGAGTAGAGTGATTGGACGGTACCAAAGGGTGTTCCTTATATGACATCATGCTCGTCTAAGTGTTTTATTAGGAGATCCAATTTTGCGGCCAACGTATCTATTTCCTCCATGGTATGCATACCATCTTCTTGGGGTTGGAGTCTATCTTCACTCCACCCCTGGTTGGAGACCATCTTCTCAATGAGGGTCGTAGCTCCGTTGACTATGAGTGAGAAGAAGGCTCCTCCAGCAGCAGCATCTATGTGGGCTTTGGATGTGGAAGTTAGCCCGTTGTAGAATTTTTGAAGGATCAACCAATCTTTCTTGTAGCCTATCCCACGCTTTTGGGATGGATTTTGATGTTGTCTGCTGGAAGTTGGAAATTCTTCCAAGAAGGGCATTGGTTTTGTCAAGAAGAACTTCACGAGGAATACCATGGAACACTTGTTCCATGTGTTGGCAGCTTCCTAGTCCTTATAGAATCACTATTTCACCCTCCCACGAGGGAGAACGGGAACAAGTGGAGTTTGATTATCTCTGGTGCAACACCCTCCATGACGACGGTGTCGCACAGCTCTAGGAAGTGTTGGATATGTGTGTTGGTGCGCGTCCTCACGAGGCAATCCACAGAATGGATTTTCCTGCACCATCATGATTAGACCGGTCTTTAGTTTGAAGTTCACATCGCCCATGTTGACAGCGGGCCCAATAGGTACATTGGCAACAATGGGGATGGAGTACTCGTGCAACATCTTGTCAGCCATGGTGTTTGGTATAGATGATGCTGGGGTGACAGATTCAGTTGCCGATGGATTAGTGGAAGGAGGATCGACATGAGGTTAGGCCTTCTTTAGGAATGACTCCAAATCTCGGTGAAGGTTGTCTACAAGTTGAAACCGTCTTACACTATCCTGTTTTCACCCACAACAGGAGAAAACAAGCTAAGTTATCCTATTATGATCAATGGCTACTACACATGCATATTATAGTGAACATGTCCAAATCGATTCTTTTAACCAGTGCCTTCCCCGATAACGGTGCCAGAAATTCTTGTTGGCATTTCTAAATGCAATCACCAAGTATGGAGTTTTTAAGTCCATCCTCGGCAATGGTGCTAGAAATGCTTGTTGGCGTTTCTTAGCGTCATCACTAGAATTGGGGTTTCCTAGCACTAGCACTAGAAACGTCATGGCGAAATTTCTAAACACATGCAGAAATATTCCACAAGCACACGAATATAGCGTTGTAGCATTTTACCCGGGAGTATTCGGGTATCGTTCATTTATATTTTCCCAAAGGAAGGCATGGTATAAAAGTCTCTAGTAGAGACATAGTTAAGATAACATGACTGTATAATAGACCAAAGTTCATAACAGGGGTAAGCCAGGATAAATATTGGATAGTGTGACACACACACTCAAGCCAATCTCAGGGATAAAGATAAAAGAAAGAATAAAGAATAAAAGAATATACCTGTCGACAAAACCTGGTCGGCAATCTATCGAGGGGTATGCCCAAGGTAGTAGATTGTTGGCAGACAGGTGTGCAAGCCATGAACAAGATGGTGATGCAGAACAACACACGGGTTTACCCAGGTTTAGGTCGCCATGTGGGCATAATACCTTACGTCCTGCTCTGCTTTGTTATTGCTGTCTCGAACAATGTATTACAAGCTAGATTTCCCTAGAGTATGTTTCGATGTTTTTGAGGAGGGTCCCCTACCCTCCTTATATAGTCTGGGAGGCAGGGTTACAAATCTGGAAACTAATATTAGTCGGTTACAATTGCCATATAGAGCCGGATAATGATTCCTAACCTAACCGACCAAGACCTTGCTTGATTCCCAAGTCTGGTTTGATGCCATGCGCGAGACTCCATCCCGATGATCTGGATCGCGCGTCGTTGTTGACGGTAGATAAGTATTATTTTTTAACCGTCAACATAGCATGAAAAAGGACCTAAACATAATTACCACTTAGATATAGGGGGTTTACTGACATAATTCCATGAGTTTTGGTGAAAGTTTGTTTCTGCAGGGGGTCAGCTAAAAAGAACCAAGGACGGCCCACATGTTAGGTTTACATAGAGACAAAAGGGCTACGCACAACTTTTCTGTAATCTAGAAGGTATGAGAAGACTCTGGAAACAAACGGAAGGCGAAACGGGCCCAGAAGTGGGGCGCCCGCCCTACCTGCTCAGCCAATGAGGCTTCACCTCCTGGATCATGCCTCCACCGCCTTTGAGGATCAATAATAATCGTAGATCAAGGTCAGTTTGATCTGAGGGCTGTGGTGCTTCCTAGAGGGCTATATAAGCAAGGCCCCTGGCCCCTGGAGGAGGCATCCCATGAAACCCTAATTCATTTGCTCCATTTGGGATCAGCTGAGAGGGGTCCCTTGAATGGATCTCCTCTCCATAGCTAGCCATCAAGAGAAGATTAGTCCTCATTGGGATCTAGCAAAATAGAGAGATAGAGAGCGAGGGAAGAGTAGGAGGTGGTGCCGGCATGTCGGTGCTTCCTCTCCGGCTTGTACTTCGATGAATTCATGCTATTCCAAGTCTACATCCGGGATACTTCTGGTAATTGATCTTTATTCAAGTATTTATCTTACTCTTTTGTTCATTGGTTCACAGTTCTTATGATTGCTCTAGTTCTTGTTAGCGCACTGAATTAGAGTAGTAATTGTTAGAATAAGCATGGTGCTTAGGCTATTGGTTACCTATGTTTGCGCCCTATTCTTTGGTTGTGTGGTAGTTACGGGAGGTGACAGCCCCGTCCACACCGAATTGAGTAGGTTCTTAAATTAGTAGGACTGTAGTCGCGTCGGTAGAGTTATCCTTAGTGGTGCTTTCCCGTCTAGCGGCGTCCCGAAGTGAACATTAGAAGGACATTTGAATCATAACCTTACCTTGCATTGGATCATTACCATAGGAATCCTCTCTACCCATCATATCTTAACCTTGATTGCTACCTTTGGATAAACTAGTGGTTAGGCAGCTCACACACGTTTCCCTGTGGATACGATATTTAAAACCCTCTGGGTGAAAGCTACAACGGTATCCGTGTGCTTGCAGATTTATCTGTGTGCGTTAAAAATACCAACAAGCTTTCTGGCGCCATTGCCGGGGAAACGGTTGCTGTGATTCATCAAACCAAATTTGTCCGTGTATCTTTCCTTTTCAAGCATGGATAACATCACTCCTATCAATCAATATGCTGCTCCCACGGGTGCCCAATTAGAGCCACCAGAATCTTCCAAACCTATCCTAACACCTGGCTATGAGTTGCGTCCGTGTTTGATAAATATGGTCCAGGACCAATCATTCTCAGGAGAAGACGATGAAAACCCACACACACACCTACGGGAATTTGAGCTAATTTGTGCATGCTTACAAATTGAAGGCATGTCACATGAAACATTAAGGTGGAAGCTATTTCCATTCTCTTTAACGGGAAAAGCAAGATACTGGTATTCCTGAACCATAGGGAGTGTACAGGGAGATTGGGGAACTTTACACTCTAGCTTTTGCTTACATTTCTTTGTCATTATCTCTGTGGTTAAACTTCGAACAAAGGTTCTAACTTTTGAACAAGAAGAAATAGAATCTCTTGGTGCGGCTTGGGCACGTTTTAATGATTTAGTCAATTGTGGCCCTGACCTTTCCATTCAAAACCAAATGCTCTTGCAACACTTTTATGTGGGTCTTAGTAGAAAAACCACACAACTTCTTGATACATCCTCTGGAGGTTCTTTCTTGCATCTCTCTGCTAGTGAAGGGAGAGAAATCCTTACAAAAATCCTTGAAAACACCCCTTACACTAGCATTCGTGATGATCCCCCAGAAGACATAGTTGAGACAGCTCCTGAGGAAGAACCTATGATAGTTGAGCCTGAACCTTTAGCTACTCCACTTGAAGCCTCAACTATCCTCCAAGTTCCTAAACCGTCGAAGGAGGAAGAAATTCCACTTTCGGAAGATATGTTTGAATTCGAGGAAGATCTTTTCCCCAATTTTGGAAACACCTTGAATTATTCTGCAATAAGGAAATCTTCGGCACCGTCTGCACCTAACCAGCACCTTTTTGATCCAACCGAAGATAAGTTCCTTAAAAATACTATGAAGGCATTGACAACAATTATAAGCAATGATTGGTTGAAAGAATCCGAGCTTTCTCATGAAGTCATTCGTCTAGATTCTCCTTCCACCTCTATTAGTTGTCAGATTAATCAAACCTCCTTCGATGCTCTTTACAATCTAGTTGTAGGAGTAAATATCATGTCTAAATATTTTGCACATACACTTTTTGAAGACATGAAATTAACTCCAACGACTAGGCTTCTAAAAAGTCTCTCAGGCCAAATCCTTCACAGTGAAGGAATCTTCCACCTCATCCCTATCAAAGTAGACGAAACCAAGGTGTACCTTAGTTTCTATATTTTTGATACTTGGGAATTTGACCTTTTGATTGAGCATCCAATAGAGACTTATCCATGAAGGGAAAAAGTGGAGTGTAAATGTACATCTTGGGAAAAGCTTAAATCTTTCCATTCCTATCACCCAATCACTCCACACCAAGATGGAGTTAAGCCCCGAGCAAGAACCAATGGAGGAGATAATGGCAATGTCTTTTCTAGAATCATCCGACAAAGATCTCGAAGAAGTCACCAAAGATTTCATCGAAGAAATAGAAAAACCGTGAAATCCTTTCCCTTTGGATGAAACTCAGGAACTGCCAAAATCCCCCATTGAGCTCAAACCCCTTCCTTTAGGATTGAAATACGCTTTTCTGAATGACGAGGAGTCTCCTGTGATAATTAGTGATAAACTTTCAAATATGAGACCATCCGACTCCTTACTGTTTTAGAAAAGCATCGTTCTGCTTTTGGCTACTCACTCCAAGACCTCAAGGGGATTAGTCCTGCTCTTTGCACTCATCGCATCCCTATAGACCCAGCTTATACACCATCTAGGGAGCCCCAACGTAGGCTTAATAATGCGATGAGGGATGTTGTTAAGAAAGAGGTTTTGAAACTCCTACATGCAGGGATAATCTATCTCGTGTCGCATAGTGAGTGGGTAAGCCCAATGCAAGTTGTACCTAAGAAAGGGGGTATGACTATGGTGAAAAATGTGAGAAATGAATTGATTCCAAAATGAACCGTCACCAGATGGCGGATGTGCATAGATTATTGAAAACTCAATAAGGCAACAAAGAAAGATCACTTCCCGTTACCCTTCATCGCTGAGATGTTGGAACGGCTTGCAAAGCACTCTTTCTTCTGTTTTCTTGATGGGTATTTTGGCTACCATCAAATCCTGATCCATCCTGATGATCAAAGCAAAACCACTTTTACTTGTCCCTATGGAACCTATGCCTATCGTAGGATGTCTTTTGGTTTGTGCAATGCTCCGGCTTCGTTCTAAAGGTGCATGATGTCTATATTTTCTGATATGATAGAGAAAATTATGGAAGTTTTTATGGATGACTTTTCTATTTATGGAAAAACTTTTGATGATTGCTTAGAAAACTTAGAAAAGATTTTGCAAAGATGTGTGGAAAAGCACTTAGTCCTTAATTGGGAAAAATGTCACTTCATGGTTAGAGAGGGCATAGTGCTTGGACACTTGGTGTCCGAACATGGGATCGAGGTAGATCGTGCAAACATAGAAGTGATAGAGAATTTGCCTCCTCCCACAAACATCAAAGGGGTACGAAGTTTTCTTGGTCACGCGGGGTTCTATAGACGTTTTATAAAAGACTTTTCGCACATTGCTAGACCCCTCACAAGTTTGCTGGCCAAGGATGCTCCCTTTGAGTTTGATGATGAGTGTTTAGATGCTTTTCATATTCTTAAGAAAGCACTCATCTCACTACCAATCATTCAACCCCCTGATTGGTCGCTACCTTTTGAAATCATGTGTGATGCTAGTGATTATGCTGTGGGGGCAGTTTTGGGTCAAACAAAGGATAGAAAGCATCATGCAATTGCTTATGCTAGTAAAACTCTGTCTAGACCTCAACTTAATTATGCAACAACTGAAAAAGAGCTCTTGGCTATTGTTTTTGCTGTTGACAAGTTTAGATCTTACTTAGTAGGAGCTAAGGTGATTGTTCATACTGATCATGCTGCTTTAAAATACCTACTCGCTAAGAAAGATGCTAAACCATGACTTATAAGATGGTTTTTGTTACTCCAAGAATTTGATTTAGAAATAAAAGATAAAAAAGGAGTAGAAAATTCTGTAGCCGATCACTTGTCCAGGATGCAGTTTGAAAATCCATAGGAATTGCCCATCGACGACTACCTCCGAGACGACATGCTCTACAAGGTCGTGAGCATCAACCTCTGGTACACAAATATTGTCAATTTTATGGTGCAGGTTATGTACCACCAGGGAAGAACAAACGCAAGCTTATTCAAGAAAGTCGTCTCCACTTGTGGGATGACCCGTACCTCTTCCGAGTTTGTTCTGATGGTCTACTCAGGAGGTGTGTACCAACTGAAGAAGGAATCAAGATCATTGAAAGATGCCATTCATCACCATATGGAGGAAATTATGGGGCATTCCGTACTCATGCAAAAATTTGGCAATGTGGATTTTTCTGGCCAACTATGTATGAAGACACAAAAGATTTCATCCAGAGATGTGGAGCATGTCAGAGGCATGGGAACATAAATACACGAGATGCCATGCCACTCACCAACAACCTCCAGATAGAACTCTTTGATGTCTGGGGAATCGACTACATGGGGCCATTTCTGAAGTCCAAGCAGTGTGAATACATCTTAGTGGCGGTTGACTATGTTTCAAAGTGGGTTGAAGCTCTACCATGTTGAGCTGCAGATTCCAGTCACACCAAGAGGATGTTTGCAGAAACCATCTTTCCACACTTTGGAGTTCCACGCATGGTGATTAGTGATGGAGGTTCTCACTTCATTGATAGGAAGTTTCAACGCTTCTTACACAATCATGGGGTTCATCATAATGTTGCAACACCATACCATCCTCAAACAAGTGGGCAAGTAGAAACATCAAACAAGCAAATCAAGAACATTCTGCAAAAGACTATCAACGAGATGGGGACACCCTGGAAGGATAAGCTTCATGGAGCACTATGGGCTTACAGAACAGCCTACAAAACACTTCTTGGAATGTCACCATACCAGCTGGTCTACGGAAAGACATGCCACTTACCTATCGAGCTAGAATTCAAGGCACACTGGGCCATAAAGAGATGGAACATGGATTTTGAAAAAGCTGGGGAGAAAAGAAAGATGCAACTCTCTGAGCTTGAGGAATAGCGAGAAAAGGCATATCATAATGCAAAGATTTACAAAGAGGACAAAGAGGTGGCATGACAAAAGATTGAAGAAGGAATTCAAACCAGGTGACAAGGTGTTACTATTCAACTCTAGAGTGAAGCTGTTCGGACATGGGAAACTACGAAGTAAATGGGAAGGACCATTCAAGGTAGTTGAAGTAGCATCACATGGAGTAGTCACGCTTCAAAACGATGAAGGTAAACTTTTCAAGGTAAATGGCCAACGTCTAAAAGTTTTCTTTGATGCACAATTATCAGAAGAAGAATTAGACATAGTTAATTATATAGAATTTAAAATTACTAAAAGAAAGAAAAAGGATACCTTGCTGAGTTCTGCATAGAAATCATGGGCAACACTCTAGACAATTAATGCTTAATTTCCTAACCCTTAATCTGTTCCACGAGTTTTGTTGTCTATTTGAGTTGTGCAGGAGTTATTAAGGAGGACCGACAATCATGTGGATGCTCTATTCACTAGTGGAGCACTGTCTCAACAATCATCATCAATCGATGCTCCACCAGAGGAAGTACATCTTCACTGCCAATCTGCAACACTGCAAGATCGAATGACTATGTCAACATCTAGCTTGGGGGAAAGCACCCCCATGTATCCAGCTAAGTACTCTCTTAGTTCTACCTTTTTCTATATAAGTTTTCTTAATTAGTAATAATAATGGTCTAAAAATAACTAAAGCAAAATAAAAAGGGTGTGTCTAGTTTACTTGTTTTTGTTCTTAAAAGAAGTTGTTAATAAAAGAGGACTATCTAAGTAATCTCTTGCATAGAAATGATGAATAGTTGCTCTACCGTAATTCCTTTCAAGTACCTAGTTTTCAACCTCGAACTCTCCCAAGTTTTGGATACCACTATTTTGATTTAAGATTTGCTCTGAACCTGAAACTTGTGGGTAGCGAATGCTTGATCTAAGTCTAGGTAGTTGGCGGATATGATATGGAAAGGTTTTGAGCTACTGTTTATCATGTTCCTAGAGATGCTAAAGTTCTAGAGATTTTATCTTTTGGAAATCTAAAAAAACTACATGATGAGTTCCTGTATGATGAGAGTTTAATTCCTACCACAGCCATATATACATGCTTACTAGATTAGGAAAGACTCTCACTTGTTAGCTTAGCTGCTTGTAAGCATTGAGTGTGGTCAGTCTATGTTGACCCTAAGGGATTAGTCATGCGGTTAAAATCAAGATCACGCACACTCCACCCATATATGCTGCCTCTACCCTAGAAGTACGCATCCACATACTTTCCATTTTAGACACATCCCAAAATTTTTCTACTCCTACACTAGGAGTGAGCATCAAAAATTTCCCTTCATCCATTGCTAGCCCTTTTGTTACGCAATAAAGCTCCAAGTATCCCTTTTACTACTACCTCTATCCATATATCCAAAAAGAGGCTTGGGTGCTCTGAAAAAAAGAGAAAAAGAAGAAGAAAAGAGAGAGAAAAAAAGAAAAATAAAAGAAAGGACAAATGTCCCAACATAGAGAGATTTTGAGCAGCCCAAGTTCTTTCCAAAAATTCTTCAAAGATCAAGAGAGGTGTGTATTTCTTCAAAGGAGCAAAAGTAGAATTAGATAGTCACCATTTTTCCTCTACCCCTTCATTTTCCACTTATATCTTACATCCACCATCATTTCCACTACATATCCACTCAGCCCATATTTAGAATCACACACATGCACATCTTAATTTGACTGTATGGCTGGACTTGTCCCTCTGGATCCATGTGTCTAACTGTGCAATAAATGTTTGCAATTAAGGATTCCTTGTCTCCCCACCTATGAGCTCCATATAAGCCTATTAGAAGTAGGGTGAGAGAGAAGGCATAATGCTACTATGCCTAATACCACAAATACCACATATCTTGAGAGAAGAGAGAAGGCATACACCATAAATGCCTTGGTGAGGATCCAGAAATACCACAAATGAGAGACTTGAGAGGGTCATACATAGGAATCTCTGAGTTTTATTTTGAAAATCTTACAAAAAAAACTCTGGAATAATAGTTGATCAAAGAGCTTGAAACATGGCACTTGACTTGACCGTTCTATCTTTCAACTGCTCAAGACCCAAGAGATGGCTACAAGCCCCATGGTGGAAGGTAATATGGGTAAGTTTGAAAGTCAGAATAGTTAATTCTAATCCGGAGGAAAGTTCTTGTTTGAACGCATGTGTACTTTTGAGGCGTGAAAGCATTGTAGCAACTCCTGATCCATCACTGAGTTTATCTTTGCTCAGGGACGAGCAAAGGGTAAGCTTGGGGGAGTTTGTTGACGGTAGATAAGTATCATTTTTTAACCATCAACATAGCATGAAAAAGGACCTAAACATAATTACCACTTAGATATAGGGGGTTTACTGACATAATTCCATGAGTTTTGGTGAAAGTTTGTTTCTGCAGGGGGTCAGCTAAAAAGAACCAAGGACGGCCCACATGTTAGGTTTACATAGAGACAAAAGGGCTACGCACAACTTTTCTATAATCTAGAAGGTACGAGAAGACTCTGGAAACAAACGGGAGGCGAAACGGGCCCGGTAGTGGGGCGCCCGCCCTACCTGCTCAGCCAATCAGGCTCCACCTCCTAGATCATGCCTCCACCGCCTTTGAGGACCAATAATAATCGTAGATCAAGGTCAGTTTGATCCGAGGGCTGTGGTGCTTCCTAGAGGGCTATATAAGCAAGGCCCCTGGCCCCTAGAGGAGGCATCCCATGAAACCCTAATTCATTTGCTCCATTTGGGATCAGCTGAGAGGGGTCCCTTGAATGGATCTCCTCTCCATAGCTAGCCATCAAGAGAAGATTAGTCCTCATTAGGATCTAGTCTTAGCAAAATAGAGAGATAGAGAGCGAGGGAAGAGTTAGAGGTGGTGCCGGCATGTCGGTGCTTCCTCTCCGGCTACTTCGACGGATTTAGGCTTCTCCGAGTCTACATCTGGGATACTTCTGGTAATTGATCTTTGTTCAAGTATTTATCTTACTCTTTTGTTCATTGGTTCACAGTTCTTATGATTGCTCTAGTTCTTGTTAGCGCACTGAATTAGAGTAGTAATTGTTAGCATAAGCGTGGTACTTAGGCTATTGGTTACCTGTGTTTGCGCCCTATTGTTTGGTTGTGTGGTAGTTACGGGAGGTGACAGCCCCGTCCACACTGAATTGAGTAGGTTCTTAAAATAGTAGGACCGTAGTCGCGTTGGTAGAGTTATCCTTAGTGGTGCTTTCCCATCTAGTGGCATCCCGAAGTGAACATTAGAAGGACATTTGAATCATAACCTTACCTTGCATAGGATCATTACCATAGGAATCCTCTCTACCCATCATATCTTAACCTTGATTGCTACCTTTGGATAAACTAGTGGTTAGGCAGCTCACACACGTTTCCCTGTGGATACGATATTTAAAACCCTCCGGGTGAAAGCTACAACGATATCCGTGCGCTTGCAGATTTATCTGTGTGCGTTAATAATACCAATAGTCATCATGTAATAGGTCGGACCATCTGGTCTGGACCTGCCCATGTCTAGCCGTAAGGGTATAGGGGTTTATACCCCCACAGCTAGTCCTCGAGCACTATGTATTCTGTATCGACACACTGTCTTAGTCTTCTTCAACTTGCGAGGTTCGTCTTCACATCACCTTGAAATGTTAGCCGAGCATGCGCTAGTGTTCCGTCTGGATCAGGAATCAGTAAACCGTGATTGTTGGTGAAGATTGCAGTTGTCGATGAAGATTGCGTAGTGGTCCAAAAAAGAAAAATTTTCTTTCCTGGTGAAGTGTACCCACTTGTATTTCTGAAAAGAAATGTAAGTGTGTGTACTTGATGGAAGTAACTTACAAAAAAATTCTAGATCGTAGGGGCAAAAAATAGAAACAATTCACTGGCAGGTGAAGTGTACCCACTTAGTCCCCGAGCTTGGTAATAGGTGACGTAGGCACGTGATGCCAGGGTCTAAAAAAGAATCCTTAGGAACCAATGATCATTATGCACTGTCAGGTGCATCATATATGATGTAGTCCCCGAGCTTGCTGGAAGGCGAAGAATGAGCCTTGTAGCAAGGTCTAAGAATATCAAGCGTCCATCGACTATATGCAAGCATAGTACATGGAGTCGAGCAAGACGAATCCTGGAGCAGGAAGTGGTGTAACAAGTCCCTGAGCTCGAAGGTCTAATGAATAGTCCCTGAGCTTGGAGGTCTGGCAAAGAGTCCCCGAGCTTGGAGGTCTGGCGATGAGTCCACGAGCTCAGAGGTCTAGCGATGAGTCCCCGAGCTCAGAGGTCGAGCTCGGTGGTCTGACAAAGAGTCCCCGAGCTCGGAGGTCGAACTCAGAGGTCTGGCGATGAGTCCCCGAGCTCGGAGGTCTGGCTACAGGTCCCAGAGCACGCTGGTCTAGCGAGTCCCCGAGCTTGGAGGTCCGGCTGCAGGCTCCAGAGCTCAGAGCTCTGGCTACAGGTTCTAGAGCACACTAGTCTAGCGAGTCCCCGAGCTTGGATGTCTGGCTACAGGTTCCAGAGCTCAGAGCTCTGGCTACAGGTTCCAGAGCACACTGGTCTAGGAAATCCATCGCCATGCTGTCTCAGTATCTCTCTTTCTTTTTTTCTACTTTTCATTTTCATTTTTGATTTTTTTATTTTTTTAACTGGTCCAATCTGACGTGCTGATGACGTGGGTGGTGCCGCAGTTCCTTTCTGGCGCATCATGTGAACACTGACCCAGTGTCTGTAACAAGATACATTTGGGTCATGTACTAAACTGCGCCAAAATCGAAGGGACACAATTTTTGCAGAGGAAATCTGTCAGTTACTACAAATCTCGCACCACGTGCCCCATTCTTTCGAAAACTGAATCGACCCTACCTCTTAAAGACCGGGAAACGGAGCGATTCAGTCTACTCACACTCGTATATTTGCAATCAACCGTCTTCTTGCTTTTGCCGCCGCCGCGCCATTGTCATCATAGAGCCCTCTCGAGCCCCAATGCCACCACCGTAGTGCAATCTACAATCGCCGCCGTAGGCATCGACGAAGTTGCCCCAAGTTCCTCACGGGCCGCCACCGCTTGAATCACTGCCACCAAACCCTAGCCACTGGGAAGAGCGGCGCCCTCCTTTTCTTCTGTAGAAAGGAAGAGTCAAAAGAGTCGGAGAATGGCCATGAGGAAGACGAAGACGGAGGCCGAAGTTCGCAAGGAGATCATGAAGGAGTGGAATATGTCAAAGTGCACCCCACTCAGTCTCGAGCGACTGTTGTGGATTGGTGTGCTGCATGCCCAAGAACTGGCAGGATGGCACGCACGCGATCTGGAGCCATTCCCAGATCCCAAAGGAGGTGAAATTGTTGTTTTTGAAGAATACTTTACTCATGGATTCGGTGTTCCTATACATCCATTCTTGAAAGGGCTCTGCAACTATTACAAAATCAGTATCTGCAATCTGCATCCGAACTCTGTGTTGCTTGTTGCGTGCTTCATCCATCTCTGTGAAGCATACGGTGGTTTCCAACCCCACTTCGACTATTTTCATCACTTGTTTTGGTTAAAGAAGAAAGGAGGTCGAGGCGGCTCCAATGTGGCTGGTGGCTGCTATCTGAACATGCGAAAAGGGATTAGGGCAGAGTACCTACACTGCCCTTGGAAGACCACATTAGAGGACTGGTACAGGCATTGGTTTTACATCCATGAAGAACCAAGCTAGGCCTCATACTGCAACATATCCTTGGTCCCAGAGAAGACTAACAGTTAGAAAGAGCTGCCACAGAACACAATCTAGATTGAAGCAATAATGCAGCTGCTACCTTGGTCAAGGCTGGATGGACCAAGTGTAGTCAGTAATTTAATCAGTCATCGGATCCAACCGTGTCAAGCCAGAGTGCACACGGCATATGAATACCAAGGTCGCATGGACCCGACTAGGATGAGGAATGAAGATCTCGAACCGAAAGAAGTGAAGATCAGGGTTCGAGACCTGTTTAATCTGAAAGATCCTAACTTCAAGAAGCTGACAGTCATCGAGCCAGCGTTCAAGCTTACTCTCCCACCACCACTGGTAAGTCAAATGTTGTCTGCTAGGTTATCCTTGTGATCAGAATGCTACATAATAACCACTTTATTGGTGTGCTATCATTCTGATATTCGTATTGCTATCTGTTGCCCAGTTTAATGGACAGGAGAGAGCGCAAGAATTTGTCTCTTGTCCCCCAGGCGTGGAGTGGCCTGAGGTCATGCCACGGCCCCATGATGCATGACCGCTGCCCGTGGACGACGATCCTTCCGAAGTTGATTGGCTTGCAATTGAAGATGAATCAGAGCAAGCCAGCCGACTTGCAGGCAAGAAACCAGTTGTTGCCCCAACGAAGAAAAGGGGCCAGATCTCACAAGGAGCCTCCTCAAATGAAAATCCAGAAGGGGTAAGTGACCTGAAAGAAGCAGAGGACCCATGAAGCAAACGTCGATGCCTTATTGTTGATTGGCCAGAAGAGGAAGATGAGGAGATCGAGGAGGTCACCGGTATCATAGCAAGCAGCCGGAGGGAGCGGCTTGCTAGAAGGCAGGAGCCGACACCACCGTTGGCAACAACTAAGCCACCACCTCGACCACCGCAACCACAGGTACAGGCCTCAGGAATACCAAAGCCTGCTGCCGTCGTTAGAAGCGACGTGGCTAAGCCAGTCCCGACCACCGGACCAGTGGCAGAGAAGGGTGCCGGGCCCGAGAAGGCAAAAAAATCTCAGTTTGCCACCGTATTTTGCTGTACAGACCTGTAAGTCGTTGTGAACTTATATGAGTATAACATAATTGGCCTATATCATCACTTTTGTAACTTGTTATGGATTTGTATAGCTCTGCATCGACCCAAAGGCTAGAAGAACTATCTGGCGGTGCAACACTGCCACCACCTAAGGCTGCCATCACTGAGCGGGAGGTCATAGGGCAAATCAGAGCAGAGAAGGTAGTCCCCATGTCGCAAACGCCTTCAGCATCTGATCCTAGTCACATGAAATGTGTGTATGTTAGATGCTCATGCTTGGTAATGTAAGTGAGTGTGGATGTCACTTCTTTCATGTGTCTCACATCACCTTCTATCTATAGTGACCCCTAGAAAAGTTTCATGGAGTTTGGAATCAAAAAGTCACATGAAATGATAAGTTACATGCTTGTTTGGATTATAACTGAAACATACTTCTGAAACTAGGAAACATGTTTTACATTCCATGTGAACTAGTGTTTATGCAACATACAAATGCAACATGTGCAACACATCTTGGACACATGTGGAACAACCTAGTGAAACATGTGTAGCATGTATCTTGAGACAAACACATGAAACAATTGAAACATGGTGATGAAACAACTACAACATTTCACTTGATTTCTATGTTTTAGTGCATGTGAGGCCTATATTCTTGTGCAACCTATGTATGGTGTGTATGTTTAGCCTCTACAATACCTTAACTGCACTTAGGACACTTAATGGAACAATGTTCATGTTGATCATTTTGCCTAATTGTGCTTCTAAGTGATGATTGACCATGTGTGGACCCTAGAACACTTTTGTTTGACCATTTCAAAAGTGTGACCTAGAAGCTTTGCATGACTGTGCACCCTTTTATAAAGTTGTAGAGAATTTTAAGAGTCAAGTCATGAAAATGTGTGGAACATGCTCCAAAAGGGCCCACAAGTCAGAAATAGGGATGAATTCCACACTTAGCATTTTTAAACCCTGATTTTTGTGTCATCGACGTTGGCATCTCGCGTTCTCGAAATTCCGTTAAGTAACTCAAGATGACCCAAAAGTAAAAGTTGGAATGCACATAGTGGAGAAGCTCATGTATGAAGATGACACTTATTTGACTCCATTTGGCCCATCAATTTGGAGTATTTGTTAATGGTTGTCGACACATTGACAATGCCGTCTTGACACGTCATTATCTCCTTAACGGTTAACTCAATGACCTAAGTGTCGTAACATAAATTGTAGAGCATCAAGAGATGAGCAAATCTTGTAATTAGCCCATGTCCAGATTTGGCCCGTAGCAAGCCCAAATTTGGACTCCAACCGGACCACTTCACTGCTCACCACCTGTTCGCGTTTTTGCTCCAAAGGATGACTCGTGGTCAAGCGCGTGGCGACCATGCCAGCGTCGCGCCCCCACTGTGTTGCCGCGCGTCCTTGCCTCCTCATGCGTCATGGATACCGAGCCGCTCCTAGACGCTCTGTGCTCCCCACTGCTCGCCCTCCTCCTCTCTCTCCCTCGCTTGAGTGCTCCTCCATGGCCGCTATCGCCATGGATGGCCACCGCGAGCTCAAGCTCGATCGTTGCTATTCCCACTGCTAGCAACCACCGTGCGCCAAATCACCGCTGCCAGAGCCTTCTCCACATTTCCGCAAGCCTAGAGCGCCCTTTTCAACACCTCGCTTCGTCACCAGAGCATGCCGCCGCCATGGCCGACCGGCCGAGCTCCATGGCCGCCGGCGTTCCTTCCCCCCAAGCCTCCTTGTCCTCAACCGAGCATAGAATCACCTTGACCTCCTCGCACCGCCCTCGAAGCGCCCCTTCCTCAGCCCCGTTGGCCGCCGGTAAGCTCCATCGATGGAGCCGCCACGGGCGGCATCGCCGATCACCATGGTCAGGTGGCCACGAGCCACCCCAAGCTGTACCGAGGCCACCGACAGTTGCGGCCGAACAAAGCGGTCCTTCCCCGCCGTTTTCGCGGAGCCAGCGAGGCCTCCATCGCCGGAGAAGGGACCTCCGACGACCCCCCACTGCTTCCGGCGCCTGAGGAAGAGGACCGGCGCCTCTCTCCTTTCTCTCTGTCTCTCGGTGTATGACAAGCGGGCCCGGCTGAACAACGGGTCCCACGTGTCGGTTTAAGTAGTGGCTAGTCTGGGTATGTAACCGGGTGCGCCTAGCAATTTAAATAGAATTCGGTGTATAGTAATTTGAATTTTAGAATTTGTGTAAATCTTATAAATTCCATATCTCATGCTAGGTAATTCCAAAAATAGCAAATGTGAACTTTTTGGAAACCTTGAGAAAATATCTATGCAATAGAATCATAAAATATTACATGTTTGTAGATGTTTTCTGATGTCTCTATTTAATCTTGAAAAGTATTCCAAAATGCTTATAAACTTGACCAAAGCCATATTTAGAGTTTGGGAAGTCCAAAAATAGTGATTCTTGTTTTGTTAGTCTTATGATGACATGTACTTTCTAGGAAAAATATTAAACACATTAGTTGTTCACTGTTTTCTTAAGGGTTTGATTTGACCTTGATAAATAAAGAAATCTACATTATATTGCTTGTCATTTTTATATCTTGAGTTGTGTTCCTCCAAATAATGTGAAATTTTTATGGTAGTCTTATCATGCTATGAATATACTATGGTATAAATTTCATGGTCATTTCTTACTGTATGATCAAGTTATTGATTTAAATTGTTTACGGCTTGATAAATAGCTTATAAATGATAAAATAGAAAGTGTTGTTCCACTACCTTATTATGATGTTTCTCTATGATGTTGACTCATACTATGGCCATGTGTTCATAGAAAATATGGAGTTTTAGGTTTAACTTGCTCTCACATGATTTATTGTATTAGTCAATTGTCTTTTTCATAGAGGTTGACATACTTGTCCAAATGGCTTGAAAATTGGATAGTAGACTTTTGGGGGTATATGTATACCACTGTAATTTTGGTAGAATTTATTGTGTACTTTTGATAGGTGTTCATAATTCCACCTAATTATCTAAATAAATTAAGAAAATGTATTAAAAGAATTTATTTAGTAATGGAAACTAGGTTTTCTGGTGTTCATTATTCATGTGTGAAATGTTGGTAAAGTTGGTTTTGCACAATTATATGTTTGCAACATATGTTAATAATTATTTCTTGCAATTAGTAGTTTCTGGACAGTTCTGGGGGCAATGTAGATTACCCCATGATAATGATGTTTTCTGAGCACTTTGTCTATAGAAAAGTTGTATATAATTCATGTATCTAGCTTGTGTTAAAATTTGGTGGCATTTGGCAAAGTAGTTTTTGAGTTAAAGATATTTAAAGTCAGATCCCAGATTTAGTTGCTCTCTGTTTGGAGCAGACCAGAGTCTGTAGTTTCATCTTTTTGGCATAGTAAACTTAGGAATGAGGCTTTGGTGATATTAAATGAATTGTAGAGAATTTCATAAGCTTTCCAGACTATCCTCTTTCATATCGTTTGGAATTGTGTAGCTCCTGGAATGATGTTATTTCTGGACTATTCATGTTGATTGCAAATCTGAACCTTTCTGCCAAGCATAGTTTGAGTTACATAAGTAGGTTGGTGTTGCTACTTGGTACTTGGGTTGGTACCCTGTAATCTTATGATACTTGTGCCTTGATTGATGTGCTTGCCCTCTTCTTGTTATGCCTTAATGAGGATTAAGTTAATTAGCTCTAGGTGCTTACGTGAACTTTGGTATGCTTTCTTGATTACTTTGTTTATTGCACTTCTATGCATTCATGCATATGCATTATTGCACCTCATTTAGGTACGCTAGCTGAAGCACGTGAAGGGGATGTGGAGCCAAACCCGAAGATGGAGTTGGTGGATTCATCCCGAAGATAGAAGGACCGGACAAGTGATAGATTGGAGGATGCTCGCCAAGCGAATTCATCTGACATACTCTAACGTGAGTCGGATCCCAGGCAAGCCCCAGAGCATTATAAGCCTCCTACCTTCAAAGCAATTAATTCTATATATGTTATAAGTATTGTTGCATTAAGTGGTAGGAGTTGGTTGGAAACCCTTGCTGTATTATATCACTCCTTGTCTAGATATATGAATCCTTGAATCCTACATAGACTAGGATCGAGTAGATGCTTAGCCCTGCTTTAAGCGGTAGAAGTCAGGTGATTTTCTGTCACCTGCGAGATGTAGGGATGTTCATATATGGCACGTTTGGCTATATTTGCTATCGTGGAAAGGAACCATGTGTTAATAAAATGAAATGAGACTGGGCGGGATGACGATAGTGAAGCAACAAGTCATGGAGGTCTTGGGTGTGGATCTATCCCCGTCTGAGTCGTTTAAGGACCGATTCGCTGTATGTCCTTGAGTCATATTGAACGCAGTCTAACACTTAGTTGGCCGGATAAGTCATTCCGACCGTGAAGCCGAGTAATACAGTTCAGGCCGGGAATCGAATGGTAGGTCGCATCTTGGAGGTAGTGAGGATGTGCTTGGGGACATTGGCGTGAGACCAAGGGGGGTTAAAGTCCCTATCATCCTGGCAGAGTGTTGCCCTTGGGGATGCGGCATCAGTCGAACCCGTGACTCCTGAATTGTACGAAAGGTGGCTTGTGCGACCCTGGCAGGGGCCTGCACGGTGAGTGTTAGAAATACCCCTCCAGATGGATAGGAACTCGATTCGAATCACCGTCGCTCCCAGTTAGTGAGCACTTGACTTGAGCAGCGGCAACGTAGATTCAACTAAATTGAACGGATGGTTAATTGGATGACGATGGAAAGGTTGCCTCAATTTATACCTGCTATGGTTAATATTGTTTGCTCCTAATCAAGTGAGTGCTCTAGTACAGGTGCTAATATAGATGACAGGTTAATGATGATTAACTTGATGCTTAAGCATTAATGATTACTTATCTGTATTAAGCTTTTACGCAAAATGTTGTCAAGTTAGCCCACTTTATATCAGCCTTGCATGATCCTTGGTGTCACTTTATTTCTAGTTTTTACGGGTAAGTCTAGCTGAGTACCTTCTCATACTCTGGGTTTTATCCCCACTTGTTGCAGGTTGTGATGTATCATGGCGACTGCAAGAGTTGGTTGGCTCCTACCGTAGAGGCGGAGTGTGATCACGCGCATGATCCTTCTGAGTTATCTTCTCTCTAATGCTTTTGTTGGAAGTCGACCTTGGTACTGGCATGTATTTGAAATAAGGGTGTTGTTAGTTTCAAATTACTTTGCTTCCGCTACTTTTGAACTTAAGTTGTAATAACTACGTTGAACTCCGATGTATATTAAATTACTTGTGAAATGGTTGTAACATGTGACTTGTTATGTTGAATCACTACGATCTTGGCTGGTATGTTGGTTGGTTTGAAATCCCTCGTGATTTCATTGGACTACCGGAGTTATATAGGCTCAAGTGCGAGAATTTGATCACTTCGGTGATTGTTTTTGTACTTGTGCTCTTATAATTTGGATGGTTCCGTTACATCTGGCTTCCAGCAACGCACATTCTGCTCCATCCTCGACCACGCCAAAGGTCTCTGAATTACCAAAGGGCCAACAGTAGGAGGAACCTACGAATAGTTCATAGGAGTAGTTAATTTTCATAAGCTTATTGTAAACTCGTGCCTGCAAAGAGGCAAGCTTGTAATAAGGTAATGAGTAGTACAATGTAAAGTTGTTTATGTTTTTGTATGAAAAAACGTTAAAGCTTTGTATTGCGTATGAATTTAACTAAGTTAGAACAGTAGAATGTTCTGTGTTAGTTGTTCCGGCGTAATCGATGAGAACTAAGTTAGAACAGCGGAATGTTCTATTTTTAGTTGTTCTAGCGTAATCGATGTCATCTTGTAGGTCTGTACGGCTTTGGAGAGGCCAGTGATCCGAGTGTAAGGCTGTCAAAGCCTGTATACATGTAAGAGTACGACTGGTCTGGCCAAAGGGCATCTACCGACCACCCAAAACACAGAGGGCGGATCTCGTGCATGCTATGAGTGAGGTCGAGGACAGAGCTGTTCCGAGAACCTAAAAGGATTGGTGATCGATGTACTGGTTTATCAAAAAGTTGTTGTAGTTGTAGAATCAACAATGCAAACAAGTGTAGTCAACTGTAGTCGAGTATATATATATCATAATTCAAAGTACAAAAGTAGTACAGAAAAAAGGTACATATCTGTATTTGAGAATTAGGGGTAAAAACGCCTAAGCTTGTCGATATGGACGAAGTTGGGCACGTCAGTGCCGTCAAGTCTTGCAAGCCTGTACGAAGTAGGTCATGTAACAGCCTTGATGATGTATGGCCCTACCCATGGAGTTACCTAAACAAGAGCAGGCTTATCTTGTATAGCTATGCTAAGATGAGTAGATCATACAAATACATAAATTTCTAAGGGTAGAGATCCTAAGTTAAGATAGCTTTGGTCACTATTAACTTAATTCGAGCACCGGATTGCACCTGGTCTGCCAAGTAATGCTGGCCTGTAGCTTTACACCGTATTCGAACGTGGGGGATGTAACACCCTAAAATTTTGAAAGAAATAAAAATAGGAAAAATATTATTTTTATGTATTTTTGTGAGCATGCAAACTTAGAATAATAATAATTTTTATAAATTTAAAATCAAATATAAGGGTAGAAACATGATTGAGCATTCATGCTGCTGCATTTGAAATTTTGTATTGAGTGGTTTGAATTAAATTCAAAATGGATTTCAAAATATTTTGGAAAATGGTTTTGAAAAACTGGAAAAGAAAAGAAAAGAAAAGGATTTTCATTACTCTTTCGGTTTTCGGCCCGGTCCAGCCAGCAGCCTGGCAGCGCCCGCCCGCTTTTCCCCACGCGTGGCCCACCTTCCCCTCTCCCGCGCCCCGCTCCCGCTTGGGCCGAGCCCAGCCAGCGGCCGCCGGCCCAGCTTCACCGCGCGAGCGCCTTCCCCCGCTTCCCAGTCGCTGACACCGCGGACCCACGTGTCAGAGCTGCCTTCCTCCTCAAGCCAATGCCAATGTCACCTTCCTTGTTTGCCGCCGCTGAATCCCACGTCCAATCTTCACTTTCCTACCTTGGAGCACTACCGAGGCTATATAAGTCGAGCCCGTGCACCCCTCCGCTTCATCTTGCCTTCTCGTCGATGTTGTGGTGCTTGGGAACGCGGTCACCGTGACCACAACCCTAGCCGCCCGCCATCTCAAGCCGCGAGTTGCTTTGGGGCTACCCTCGCCTTCGTCTTTGCCCTAGGTGAGCTCGCCATGTCCCGCTCTACCTCCCCGTATCTTCCATTTGTCGAATGGTGGTCGGTGTGGCAGAATCGCCCAGTTTAGCATGCTTTCAGGGCACTTGCCTTCCACTAGGCACTAAGAGCCCTGAAAGTGAGCTACACCAGATGATTCCGTCAAGCACACCCGACGAGAGAACTCGAACGCTCCACATTTTACACCCGGGATCCAATAATGAGTACAAACCTACAATACTTAGTCCATTTCATACAACACAGAGTCTTGAAATAGTATTACAATACCAGAGGTTCAGAGTGCAATAATTAACAGCGGAAATGAAATAACATCTAGCAGAAGCGATGAGAATCCGTCTGTGCCCATCAGAAGAATCCTCCACACAAGACAAACCTGCTCAAAGTGCACCTGCAACAGGGGTAAAAATAAACCCTGAGTACACAATGTACTCGCAAGACTTATCCGACTGGGAATTATATTTCCTGACTCTCAAGGATCATGATAGGCTTTATGGCTTGTGGGTTTCTTGTATGCGGAAAGCAGCACTAAGAGTGTGTCCTTAATTTCTTAACTTTTAGAAGCCGTATTTTATTCATTAACCAATAGTCTATGTAAGCACCTATGCTATAACCAAGCAAGAGTTAAGCAAAACAAGATCGTTTCTCCCTCTTTCAATTGCCAATTCTTACTACGATGCCAGAGCGTAGTCAAGCCGTACCGTCACGCAAAAACGGCGATTCGCGAATCAATGTGCCCAGCTGGGTACCCCAAAAAACACACGCCTCGCTTGTACCCCAGGCACGAGCAAGACCAACCCGTTCCCCTCCTGTCACAGGTTTCCAGGTCCCCGTCCAAACTTGGACTCCTAGCTCCCGTATTCGAGGCCCGGCCTCAATACGGTGCTAAGACCTCCACCTATCCCCGCCTCCCATCAGTCGGTCCGGAAAGAGCTGGAGCCCATGACAAGAGAGTAACAAGTCTTCCTAGCCCCCATCCACTAGTATGTGCTCGGGATAAGGAGATCTGTGACTTGACCAGGGTCCATGCAACGAACGGTCCTTAATTGACACAGACAGGGAAACAGTGCAACCCAATTATGTACCCGTGGCTGTGGGACGCAACTAGTTACACCCACCAATAACCATACCACATCCCTGCCCGGTCGTCATTTCCCTTCCACCATTTTTCCCAAAATGTAATAATCATTAGAGTAACTCCCTATTGTGAGCAACGACAGGTTACTCACCCTACCGATGATCCTAAGCGAAGCAACTATACGATCCTGTACTAGTAAGACTCATGGGTATAAATATATATGCATGTGGGTATCATAGAAATTACTGTAACTTAAATGCACAACATTTAAACATATATCAGATTTGCAAAAATAAGGGTTATTCACCGGGGCTTGCCTTGGGCAGGTGCACAGTCAGAGGTGTCAGTAGCGGGCGGCTCCTGGAACTCCTCAGGTGCGAAGATTTCCTCCTCGTATTCCTCGATGACCTCCTCGTAGTCCGGCTCCTCCACGGCCACGTACTCGACTCCCTCGTGATCTACATGCATGCAATGATAGGACCACACTTAAAAGGTGACAACGGTAACTCTAATAGCTAATATGCTAAGCTATCATTCTTTCTACTAACAAGGTTGACTTGATGCAAAACGACTCCAGCAACTAACAAGCGCACCACTTTCCGATTACCGATTTACTACAGGCACTACTTAGGGAAAATTAACTACCCTAACAAACAAGCTATTTGATGGCCATAAAAATTACAGTAAGCATCTAACAATATTAAGCATCTACTATAAAAATTTTTAGAGCTAGGGCTATCCTCGATTTGCCACAAAAATTCCTACAAAATTGGTTGCAGTAAAAGAAACGTCGCTTTATGCATTAATTTAAACGACCGAGCAACACTACAGCACTGCACAAAAGAAAATTACTATCTGATAGAGCATGAATTTAGAAAGTCAACAAAAGTAGATTCATGATTTTTGGACATTTACATAGGTCACTAAAATTCCTCAAAGTTTGCTTCAAAAACTAAATTACAAAGTATTCCTAAAATCGCTAAATCCAGAAAACCGTTTTCCCGGGCGGCCCGACCGCGCGGCCCATGGAACTCGGCCCATGGCCGGGGAAAACCCGCGCGCGCCAGCACACTTTGCAAAAGAGACCCCAGGCTAGCTACAAATGGCGCGACCAACTACGCACTATTCCCGCACTCAGAGACCTTGCAAAAGCACCCCTCTGAAAACTCATCTTTACAACTAGGCGGTCCCCGACGTTCCTCCGCACGCCGGCGCGGCTCTGGCCGGCACTGGCCGGTTACGCCAACCAGAGGAAGACCTCTACCTCGCACCTAAGGGGGAAACACCCACATACCAAGCGACCCGCAACGATGGACGGTGGTTCGGAGAGCAGAGACGAATCAGGGCGACTCCTCCACGACAGCGGCAACCTGCAGGGAGCGGCGCCGCCGTTCCGGTGAGCTGCGGCCAAGGCAAACCGAGCGAGGTGGTCTACGAGCATTGGTGACTTACCACGAATGCGGCCGAGGTGGTGGCTTTGCCCGAGCTTGCCCGAGACGACCCGGCCATGCGCGCCCGAAGGGGCAAGGTGGCGCTCCGCGGCGGCACGAATGCGACCACGGCCGCACAGGGCAACAGGGGTCAAGAACCGGGTGCAGGGTGGAGCTGAGGACATAAGAAGGCTGTTGGTGAGCTCAATTAGTCTATGGAACAAGCGGCTCGGCTACCACGGCGGTCACGGCCGAGCTCGGCCTTAATGGCCTGACGCCGAACCACTCCAAATTGGAGCTCGGTGGGACCGCACGGGAGGCGGGGTGAGGTCGGTCGGTAGGGCCAAAAGGCGGCGAACCCCCGGGCACGGCCAATTGAGCGGTGGCGGCCCCTCCCGCACGGACAGCTCACCACTGCCCCCACGGCCAGGCGGACGGGGGAACAGAGAGGGGGCAAAACGCGCCAGCGCTCCGGTCCCATCCCAGCCGAAGTGGGTCACGGCAGTGCGCGAGAGCAGATGGGGAAGCAGCGTGACGTGCTTGCGCAGCCACCGACCGGCCAGTGGCGGCGCTGGGCCGGCGCGGACGCGACGGCGCTGACCCCGGGCGGCCCACCCCACCGTGCGCGCAGAGAGAGGGAAGGGGCAAAACAGCGGGCGGGACAAGCAACCCTCGCACGACGTCAACGGCCACAGCACCAGGGCACGGCGGCCTTGGCCGGCTTCCAACCGCGGCCGCGCGCGGGCCCGTGACGCAACACAGCGCGACGCGCACAGCGACCACATGGTGACCACGCTCGGCTGGCCAACCAACAGCGACAAAGCACGCGCACGAATCTTAAAGTCTCTGTCACACCAAAACGAGTGATCGAGCGACCGAACGATCTTCACCAACACCAAGAGGGTACACTAGGCTATCGTTCTGAGCCAAAACATACCACCACCAAGGAACTAGATTTCATGGAACGGACTCGCCAACACGGCCTTGCCAAGCTGTCACACGACTTGAGAAACACTAAGTCCAGGGTTGATTTACGCTGCGATTTCGCGTTTCGGGTTATTAGAAAAACTAGCTAGCGAACTTACTTCGCCCCCGCAAGGGTTGCATTACACTCCTCGAAAACATTACTTCACAACTCGTTAAAGCGTTATATACAAGTTCTATAACAGTTTTGTTAAATAAAATTCGTTTTGAACCTTAATCGCTACAACACGGTTAATGCGGAAATCTTCAATTTAATATTTTCATTAGCTAATTCGATTTACTAAAATGATCCCACGAACAAGGCACAAGCTAAAACACATAAATAAAATGCTCATGACATGTTTTAGTGCAAAGTTACACACGGTAACACCGAGGGTGTTACAGCTCTACCCCCCTAAAAGAAAATCTCAACCCGAGATTTCCCGTGCCTAGTGTGGGAAAAGAGGATAGGGAAAACTTTCAACTTAATGAGTTACCTTCAATAGCTAGACAAGAGATGGGGATAGTGCTTCAAAATATAGCTCTCTAGTTCCCATGTTGCTTCATCTTCCGAATGATGCTGCCACTGGACCTTGTAAAATTTCACCACATTGTTCCTAGTTACTCTTTCTTTTTCATCCAGGATTTTTTACTGGATGTTCCACATACGAAAGGTCCGGTTGAAGGGGAAGTCCTTCAATCTCTACTGCCTCCGTAGGAACCCGCAAACACTTTTTCAACTGGGACACATGGAAAACATCGTGGACAGCTGACAAAATATCCAGGAGCTGAATGCGATAGGCCACGGGACCACGCCGAGCCAAAACCTTGTAGGGCCCAACATAGTGTGGGGCTAGCTTCCCACGGACACCAAAACGATGCACACCTTTCATGGGAGACACCTTGAGATACACATAATCCCCAACTTCAAACTCCAAGGGCCTCCTTCTCTTGTCTGCATAGGTTTTCTGTCGGTTTTGCGCTGCCTTTAAATGACTCCGGATAATTCCCACCTTCTCCCTTGCTTCCAGCACAAAGTCAGGCCCGAAATAACCACAGTCTCCCACCTCAACCCAGTTGAGTGGGGTCCTGCATTTCTTGCCATACAAAGCCTCAAAAGGTGCCATCTGAATGCTCTCTTGATAGCTGTTATTATAAGAAAACTCGGCCAACTTCAAACATTCGTCCCACTTTTCAAGAAAAGAGATGACACAAGCTCGCAACATATCTTCAAGCAATTGATTCACCCTCTCTGTCTGACCATCGGTCCGGGGATGATAGGCTGAACTTCTGAGAAGGCGAGTACCAAGGCATTCTTGGAGTTGTATCCAAAAACGCGATATGAAAACTGCTCCATGGTTAGAAACAATGGTAAGCGGAACTCCATGAAGGGTCACAATGCGGTCAAAGTACAGCTTGGCATACTGTGAGGCCGTATACCTAGTACCCACTGGAAGAAAATGAGCAGTCTTAGTGAGGCGATCCACAATGACCCAAATAGAATCATGACCCTTGGCAGTGCGAGGTAATCCGGTAATAAAATCCATAGAAATATCTTCCCACTTCCAGACCGGAATAGGCAACGACTGCAGAAACCCCGGCCTCCGTAGATGGTCTGCCTTAACTCTTCCACAAACATCACACTCAGCAATATACTTGGTGATATCCTGCTTCATGTATGACCACCAATACAGCTGACGCAGATCATGGTACATTTTGTTACTCCTCGGGTGAATAGATAACTTGGATTGGTGGGCTTCCTCCAGAATCTTCCTTCTCAGCTCCTCATTACCGGGAACCACTAACCGGTTCTTGTACTTCACCACACCTTGCGCATCAATGCTAAAATGCGGACCACGCCCTTCAGCCATCAACTTCTTGATGTGGGGAATCTCCAAGACATCATACCTTTGCTCCGCGATGATTTGCTCAAGTAAATCTGAGACTAAAGCAATCTGTGCTAACACTGCAGAGTGAGAGAGAGGCAAGGGTCCTTCACCAGGCACATGTGACTTACGGCTCAAAGCATCAGCCACCACATTAGCTTTTCCCAGATGATAATGGACCTCTAAGTTGTAATCTTTAATCAACTCAAGCCATCTCCTCTGCCTCAGATTCAACTCAGGTTGAGTAAAAATATACCTAAGGCTTTTATGGTCCGTAAAAATATGCACTTTATTCCCCAACAAGTAGTGTCTCCAAATTTTTAGAGCGTGCACCACTGCAGCTAGCTTTAAATCATGGGTTGGGTAATTCACTTCGTGCTTTTTCAGTTGGCGCGAAGCATATGCTATCACACGCCCCTCTTGCATAAGCACGCACCCAAGCCCAGTCCTAGAGGCATCACAATAAACATCAAAAGGCTTCTCAATATCCGGTTGAGCCAGAACAGGAGCTGAGGTAAGAAACTTCTTCAAGGCCTGAAAAGCTTCTTCACAAGCCAAACTCCATACAAACTTGGCATCCTTCTGAAGTAACTTGGTCATGGGTTGGGCTATTTTAGAGAAATCTGGAATAAAACGTCGATAGTATCCGGCAAGACCCAGAAGCTGTCAGATCTGATGCACGGAGGTAGGAGACTTCCAATTCAACACATCCTGAACATTGCTAGGATCTACAGACACACCCTCAGGGGTCAGAACATGTCCCAAGAACTGAACTCGATCCAACCAAAACTCACACTTGCTGAACTTAGCGTACAGCTTGTGCTCTCGCAACCGGGTCAGGACGGTGCGGAGATGCCGTGCATGCTCTTCTTCACTCTTGGAATAAATCAAGATGTCGTCGATGAAAACTACTACAAACTTATCCAACTCCGGCATAAAGACTGAATTCATGTGATACATGAAAAATGCAGGAGCATTTGTGAGACCGAAAGACATGACTAGGTACTCATACAACCCATACCGAGTAGAAAAGCTGTCTTTGGTATATCTTGTGGCCGGATCTTTATCTGATGATACCCTGATCGAAGATCTATTTTAGAGAACACTTTTGCCCCAGCCAATTGATCAAACAAGGCATCAATACGAGGCAAAGGGTACTTGTTCTTAATGGTCACCGCATTGAGGGGGCGGTAATCCACAGACATGCGAAGAGTGCCATCCTTCTTCTTCACAAAAATGGCAGGACAACCCCAAGGTGAAGAACTAGGACGGATGAACCCTTTATTCCGCAATTCTTCTAACTGCTTCTTCATTTCAGCTAACTCCTTCGGTGCCATACGGTAGGGACGTCGAGAAATAGGAGCAGTGCCAGGCTCTAACTCAATGGTGAACTCCACATCTCTATCCGGTGGTAACCCCGGCAAATCATCAGGAAAAACATCTAGGAACTCACAGACCACTGGAATAGAGGTGAGATCAGAAGAGACTTCCACATTTGCAGCAACTGGCGAAGTGAGTTCCGAGGGAATGAGAAGAGACATCCTATCCTCAGACCCAGGAAGTCGCAACTCAACAACCCTCCGCTTAAGGTCCAACACTACCCCGTAAACCTTCAGCCAATTCATGCCCAATATTGCATCAATGCCATGCCCAGGTAGCAACATGAACTGAAGGCGATAACTGTGGGTGGCTAGCACTAAACTGACAGTATCCGTCCGGGTGTTGATAAACATGTTCGCACCCGGAGTGCTGATTCTATAGGCCTTAGGGATGGCCATAATAGGTAGATTATGCCTTTCCGCATACCCCATGCTCATAAATGAATGCGATGCTCCAGAATCAAATAACACAAGTGCTGGGTGAGAGTTGATGGTGAACATACCAGCCGTCACAGGTTGATCCTGTAATATTTCCTCAGCCTCCGTATAGTTCACCTGCCCCGAACGACTCACTGGGGCTTTCTTCTTGATAACCGTCCTCTTGATCAGCCGAGAGTTGGCAGACGGCTGGGCAGACTGAACATGCCGGTTCTCGGGACACTCCCGAGCAAAGTGGCCCTCCTTGCCACACTTGAAACAGCCAGTAGACTTGACCATCTGTCCATGATGAGGTGGAAACTGTTGTCCCTGTGGCTGTTGCACCTGCTGGGAAGGTGCACGGTACTGAGTCGTCGGAGCCTGACGAGTCTGCTGAGGCTGTCGCGATGGCTGTCCACCAAGAGAATGGTAGGACATCCTCTTCTGCGCCTGCTGGTGACCAGAGGACCTAGAAATCCCCCGCTTGCGCTTCCACTCGGCCTGAGTGTCACGCTGCAGACCCTCCATAGCAATGGCTGCATTCATCAGGGTGCCAAAAGTCTGGTAGTTCCCGGTGTACAGTTCCTTCTACAGAACACAAGAGAGGCCATGGTAAAAGCGGTCCTTCTTCTTCTCATCGGTGTCCACATGAGTGCCAGCATACTGTGCCAAGTGGTTGAACTTGTTGACATAATCCATCATGGACAAGCTTCCCTGCTTCAGGTCTAAGAACTCCGAGAGCTTCCTGTTTAGAACGCCCACCGGAATGAAGTACTCTCGGAAAGCGGCAGTGAACTCCTGCCAGGTCACCCGGTGGTCCGCCTGCTGCATGGCGTTAAAGGTATCCCACCAAGCGCTGGCAGACCCTAGCAGCTGCTGTGCGGCGAAGCGCACCTTCTGCTCATCGGTCACCGTGAGCAGCAGAAACTTTTGCTCTAGCACACGAAGCTAATGCTCCGGTCCAGAGGCTCTGCAGTCGGCGCGAACGTGGGCGGGTTAGTCTTCAAGAAGTCCTGATACGAACAGGGCCTCTCAAGACCACGGGCACCGCCCCCGTCCCCACCGTTGCCACCGGGACCCCCACGAGCGAGGCCACCGACAGCCTGTGCCATCAGCTCCAAGGCACGGGCCGTCTCACGGCGAGAAGCTAACAACTCCGCCATCATCTCCGCTTGAGTCATCAGAGGCGGCGGTGGCGGTGGAAGAGGAGCCAAGCGTGGGGCGTCGTGACTCTCCCCGACATTCTCGTGACCATTCTCCGGGTCGTGGCCCTCCGGGTCACGGCCCGCTCCAGCGCTGGTACTCCCATGAATAGACCCAGCTGCCCCACGACCGGACCTCAGGTTCATCTATAATAGATAAGAACCAACCATTAGGGCACTTCTCCCGATTTAGAGAACGAGACTGAGACGATGATACGGCCTTCGAAAGGATTAAAGCAATTCAGTTTAATTCTTATTCTACCCTGTTACTATCTGTGATTATCGTGAAGGGGTTTTTAAAATAACCAGGTTTTTAACTTTGGGATGCATGCATCGCCCTACACGCTCACTCAAGCCGGAAATATAGCGGCCTTTCGCTAAACTTTGGCACATCGTACACTCACTTCCGAAACTAGCGTTTCCTTACGCAACGTAAGTTAGTGTACCGGCAGAAGATAGTTAGGAAAAACAGTGCCACTATCCTAGTAAACCATATTGCTAGGTGTTGACGGTCCTTAAGTATCAATTATAACTATCAA
Source organism: Saccharum hybrid cultivar R570 (assembly GCA_038087645.1). Taxonomy (NCBI): domain Eukaryota; kingdom Viridiplantae; phylum Streptophyta; class Magnoliopsida; order Poales; family Poaceae; genus Saccharum; species Saccharum hybrid cultivar. The sequence continues at coordinate 6,392,536 of JAQSUU010000005.1, read as the reverse complement.
ATAAATAGAGAAAAGGATCCAAATAAAACCAACACCTAGACTTAGGGTTTTATCTGACAGAATTCCACGAGTTTTGCTGTTTATCTATTTCTGCAGGGGGTTATCAGGAAATACGGAAGAAAGGCCTACATGTCGGATTAATGACGGGATATTAACCGAACACGTAATTATCTTACCTCTAGAAGAGTCCAGAAGCCACGAGAACGAACGGGAGGCGTAACAGAGCCGGGGACAGGGCGCCCGCCCTAGTCCCTAGGGCGCCCGCCCTGCTGGCTCAGCCAATCAGGCTCTGCCTCGAGGATTATGCTCCACCGACCTAGAGGATCAAGGAAAACCATCCGTTCAATGTCGGTTTGATCCAACGGCCCAGATTCATCCGAAAGGGCTATATAAGCAAGGCCCCTGACCCTGGAGGAGAGGCCCTCGTCTCATACTTCAAACCCTAATTCAGGAGGAGAGCCTCTGATCAAGCCCTAGAGCCACCACATCAGCTAGATCTCTAGTTAGCATAGCTACATAGGATTAGAACTAGAAGGAGTCAATCTTCGATTGGTTCCCGGATCTGTCAAGAGGATTCTTGGTAATTCCTCTCTTGTTCTTCAATTGTTCATCATTGTTCTTCAATATTATGAATATGACTTTGTTCTATTTCAATATATTGATTATGACTTTGCTCTACTTGATTATATTTGCAATTATATTGTTCTTAGTTTATCATAGTTATATGCTTGGCTTAGTTAGATTGGAATTATATACATGCCTAGGATCGTATAGCGTTTATCCATGTGTACAGTGGGTGAATGATAATTATTGTGTAGACGTGGTGTCTATACCGTATTTATCTGCGATTGCACCCTATATGCCGGATTGTGGGGTAGTTCGCGATAGTGACAGCTTCGTTGATTCTTATATAGTCCCCCTCTCGTGTATAGGGCAGGCAGAGCAACACTATTACAGGGGAGTGATTGCTATGTTCTTCATCTTCCTTGCTAATATTCACTATGCATGGATATAGTCTTTTCTCACCATGATTGCCAAGTATAATTGCACTAACTATGATATGCTAGACTTTATAGTTAATAATAACTTAGGGAATATCTTTGTAGTTCATCCTAATTCCATGCTAATGACTTGCTAGAATATCTGTTGAGGTGATTATCATTATTATATGTGGCTAGCTGATCAGATTAATTATCTTTGTCACCATTATCACTTTACCTTTACTTAATGTGACATTTATACCTGTATAAAGAGATTGATAAATACTCTCGGTTAAACATGCAATGATGTGTACTCAGTTCCATATTCTCATTCCATTATCAACCATGATACTTAGAAATCCCTTCCCAGTGGTAAAAATATAAATAACGATACCTGGAATACTTCCCGGTTAAAATGCTACATCGGTATTAATCTGTGCGCTTGCAGATCCCTTTTATTATTTATTCTTGATGAGCAAATGCATATTTCAATACCGCGTCTCTCATGTCATGCTGGGGATGACAACTTGGCTTAAGTGGAATGAGGGATAGGTTTGGCATTTTTGGCGCCGTTATCAGAATTAGAAAACTAAGTCTACTTTTGGTAGTGACGTTAAGAATGCCCAACAAGCATTTTTGGCGCCGTTGCCGGGGAAGGTTGATTACTAAGTAGGAATGAATACGGAACTTTGAGTCATCATTTGCATCACTAATCTGATCGAGCTTATCAATTCTCTTATACAGTTTTACCCCTGTATTTTCCATTTTGATTATTTATTGCAGGGTGATGCATGAATAGAAGACATCTTCCAGACAACTTTGTTGACGATCCCGAAGCCTTATTCAGAAGAACAAGAGCCAAGCTCAAGAAGACATCATCAACACTTCAGCACAAAGCTTCATCCAAATCCGAAGACCGCCGAAGTTTCATCCGGAATTTGTCGACTGAATTCGAAGCCATGGCGAACAAGTCGATCCGCGAGTTCTCAGCTCCCACTACGGACAACATCCGCACTGGACCTGCTGGGGAGATCGACCGCAACTTCGAGCTCAAGCCTGGGCTCATCAACATGGTGCAAGCTAACCAGTTCTGTGGGAAGCCACATGAAGACGCTAGTGCTCATCTTCAACACTTCCTGGAGATCTGCAGCACTTTCACCATGGCTGAAGTCCCCAGAGACGCCATACTACTTCGCCTTTTCCCATTCTCACTGTTGGGGAGAGCGAAGCAGTGGTTCTACGCTACAAAGGAGAAGAACACTACGTGGGCACTCTGCTCCACGAACTTTCTAGCCAAATTCTTTCCCATGGGCAAGACCAATGCTCTCCGTGGGAAGATTACAAGTTTTCAGCAACAACATGATGAATCCGTTCCAGAAGCATGGGAGCGCTTCCAAGACTACATCCTAGAATGTCCCCATCATGGAATGGAAAGCTGGCTACTGATGCAGACATTTTATCATGGGCTCATTAACAGTGCCCGTGAAACCATGGATGCTGCAGCTGGAGGAGCATTCCTATCACTCACCATACCTCAAGCCATAACTCTTGTGGAGAAGATGGCATCCAACCAAGGTTGGAATGAAGAAAGAACTCAGACACGCAAGAGAGGTGGAGGTATGCACCAGCTCAAGGAGGTAGACATGCTGTCTGCCAAGCTAGACCTACTCATGAAGAAGCTCGATGATCGAGCTGGAGAAAAGAAAGAAGTCATGCACGTCTACGACTCCCACATGACTTGTGAGGAGTGTGGAGGTACTGGACACTCGGGCAATCACTGTCCTGAGTTGCTGGAGGACGTGAACTACATCAACAATAACAACAACTACTACAACCGTCCTCAGCAGAATCAAGGTTGGAATCAACAGAGGCCTAACTACTCAGGTAATTACCAAGGTAACAATTCTTTCAATAATAATAATAATTATCCACCTTTGAGAGAGTTAGTGTCCAACCAAGGAAAGCTAATGGATAACCTGTCTAAGAAATTGGCATCTAATGATAAAATACTAGAAAATATAAATAATAGAATGGATAATTTCTCTACTGCCATCAAGAACCAGATTAGCTTTAATAAAATGATTGAATCTCAGTTGAATCAAATAGCTGCTGCTGTTCCTGTTACTAACCCCGGTATACCATCACAACCGGAAGGACTAGAATCTGCAAATCTTGTAGACATGTTTGATGCAGGAGATTACTAGAGTAACCCTATCGTGGAAGTAAGTACTGACCGTCTGCCGGTCAAGAGAGGCGATCCAGGACGCCCCGTCATCCCGATCTCCATCGGCATGCGAGACTTCCCAGAAGCACTCTGTGACTTTGGCTCCAGCGTCAACATCATGCCCAGGGTACTCTATGAAAAACTCTTTTCACAACCATTATTAGAAACAACCATGTGTTTGCAGCTTGCAGATAGGACACTGAGTTTCCCGAGAGGAATATTGAAGAACATGTGTCCGAGTGGGTTCCTCGTACGCTCCAGCAGACTTCGTAGTGATAGAGACCGGTTCTGATGAGAGGGCTCCCGTCATCCTAGGGAGACCATTCCTGAACACCGCGGGAGCTGTCATCTATGCTAGTGCTGCCAAGATCAGTTTCTACATCAAGGGGAGGAAGGAAACGTTTTCCTTCAAGAACAAGACCGCACAAATCCCAGAGCAACCCCAATATGAACCAAGGAAGAGGACCAACAGGAGGAACAAGAGCAAGAAGCAAGTATGGACCGAGACAGCTAAGATGGTCACTGCCGTGCACAAAGGTCAAGATCGCCAACTCAAGTCACCGTTCTTGCCTAAGAAGGACGACCCAGGTATGCCAAGCATTTATTGCTCTATTAATGGGTCCCACTTCTACAAGACACTTTGCGACACTAGGTCGGGCGTCAACATAATGGCCAAGGTCACCTATGAACTTATGTTCGGAACCATGCCCTTAAACCCAACATATATTCAGCTCCAGATGGCAGATCAGACATTCCGACAGGTCGAAGGTACAGTAACTGACGTCCCTGTCAAGATAGACGATCACTTTGTCCATACAGACTTTCAGGTTATTGACATGGGAGAAGATGAATACGATCCACCCATCATCCTTGGAAGACCATTCCTTAGTACTGTCAAAGCAATCATTTACATTGGAACTGGAGAAGTCCACATGCACTTCCCCTCTGAGAAGGTACGTCTTTACTTTACTGACCCTAACTATGTATTTGAAGAATCCAAGCAGGTCAGGACAAGAAGAAGGCGGCGTAACCACAATCAGAAACAACAGGTCATCAAGGACGGATGGGCAGATTATGAAGGAGAAGTGGTAAGATCTGAAGACATACCACTCAACCAACACTGTCCTGAGGAGACCAAAGCACCGAGACAGGTATGGAAAGAAAAGACAGTTGCACATGAAGAAGAGGCGCCGCCGGAACCACCGACTACGCCATCCACCAAGTCCCAGGACGACTGAACGAATAAGAGTCCCGTTCGGAGGACTTAAAAACACCGAGCGCCTTGCCAAGAGGTAACTTGGTAGTTATCCTTTCCTTTTTAATTATTTACTTTATCTTAAATAGTTTGCTTAGTTAATCATATTCATACTATCTTAAAAAGAAAATAAAAATGTTAAAAACCCTAAAGCCCCATGTGAGTATGCGAGTGGCATAAAACCCATAAGTACATTCACTGTGGTGGCATAAAATATATATATATATATAATAAATACATAAATATTTTCTTCTGCTTTATAAAAGAAAAAAATAGCATAAAAAAATCAAGGAGGCTCAGCATGATAAAGGCTAGATATTTATGCTAACACTTAATCAGTTCCACAAAGCTTTGTTGTCTATTTGAGCTTCACAGAATTCAAGGAGACTAGCAGACAGAGGACATTCTAATCGCTGTCAGGGTGCTGCCGACTTTCAAATACACCTCCGCCATCTGCTAGCTACATCAGAAGAGATTATGTCAAGATCCAGCTTGGGGGAGAGCACCTCCATTATCTTGCTAAGTATTTCTATCTTTATCTTTATATTTATATATACTTCTACCCTATAAAAATAAAAATATACATAACTATGAAAAAACCAAATAAAGATTTTGTCCTTATATATATATACCTATATCTTTTGCTTAGTGTGTTTTAATAAATAAATAAAGTGGCTATGCTAAACTGAATCTAGATAATAATAAAACTCTAGCATGGATATGATGAATAGTTGCTTTGCCTAACTTTCAAATTTGAAGTCCTCTCTCTAAGTTTAGACATAACTGTTATCATTTAAAGCTTGCTCTAAACCTGAACTTGTGGGAAGAGAACTTGATCTAAAGTCTAAGTTGTTAACGGATATGATATGGGAAGGTTGAGCTGTTGTTTATCTATTCCTAGAGATGCTAGAATTCTGGAGAATTTTATCTTTGAAAATCTTAAAATGCTACATGATGAGTTCCTGTATGATGAGAGTTTAAGTTCCTACCACAACCATACATACATGCTTGCTAGACTTTAAGCCATACATTTACTTTTTACTGCTTATGAGCATTGAGTATAGTCAAGCTGTGTAGACCCTTAGGAGCTTGTCATGCGGTTAAAATCAAGATTCACTTGCACGATCACTCATACATGCTGCTTCTACTCCGGAAGTACGCATCCACATATATCCACTCATTCTCATCTCCAGATCCACATAAAATTATTCTACTCCTAATCCGGGAGAGAATAGCCAAAAATATTTTCCCATTCTTGTTATCCCCTGTGAAATAAATGCTCAAGCTATTTTGGTTACTACCACTTGCTATATTGTTCTAAGGAGATGAGTGCTCTATACGAGGAAATAAAAAGGGGCAAGTGCCCGGAACCTCGAAAAGAAAGAGATACGAGGAAATAAAAAGGAGCAAGTGCTCAGAACCTCGATGAAAAAAAAGAGAGAAAATATAGAGCACCTCATTCTCCTCAAGAGCTTTAAATGCAAGAAAGGTACGTATCCCCTCAAAAAGAGCAAAAGTAGAATTAGACTTTCATCATTGTTATCATCACTACCACCATACACCATTTATTCGCCACACATGCACATCTTGATTTGACTTATTGGCTTGTTTCTCTGGATCCATGGTTTGACTATGCAATAAATGTCTTGTAAGTATGTATACTTTATCTCCCACCGATGAGCTCCAGATATCAAAAGCCTTATTAGAATAGGATGAGAGAGAAGGCAATGTCACTCTGCCTTATACCACAAATACTACATACTTTGCTTTGAGAGAAGGCAGACATCATTACTGCCTTGGTGAGGATCCAGAAATACCACAAAAGAGAGACCTGAGAGAGTCATACAAGGAATCTCTGAGTTTTATTTGAAAATCTGCAAAAAACTCCAAGAGCTATAGCTAATCAAGAATAAGAGACATGGCGCTTGACTAGACTGTTCTATCTTTTAACCGCTCAAGACAAAGGTGACGGTTGCAAGCCCCATGGTGAAAGGTATAATGAGTAAGTTTTAAGTCTTGGCAGTTTACTTTAACTCAGAGATGAGACTCTATTTGAAAGCATGTGTACCGTCAAAATTCAAAGGCATTTCAGCAACTACTGAGTCTCTCCTTGCTCAGGGACGAGCAAGAGGTAAGCTTGGGGGAGTTTGTTGACGGTCCTTAAGTATCAATTATAACTATCAAATAAATAGAGAAAAGGATCCAAATAAAACCAACACCTAGACTTAGGGTTTTATCTGACAGAATTCCACGAGTTTTGCTGTTTATCTATTTCTGCAGGGGGTTATCAGGAAATACGGAAGAAAGGCCCACATGTCGGATTAATGACGGGATATTAACTGAACACGTAATTATCTTACATCTAGAAGAGTCCAGAAGCCAGGAGAACGAACGGGAGGCGTAACAGAGCCGGGGACAGGGCGCCCGCCCTAGTCCCTAGGGCGCCCGCCCTGCTGGCTCAGCCAATCAGGCTTCGCCTCGAGGATTATGCTCCACCGACCTAGAGGATCAAGGAAAACCATCCGTTCAATGTCGGTTTGATCCAACGGCCCAGATTCATCCGAAAGGGCTATATAAGCAAGGCCCCTGACCCTGGAGGAGAGGCCCTCATCTCATACTTCAAACCCTAATTCAGGAGGAGAGCCTCTGATCAAGCCCTAGAGCCACCACATCAACTAGATCTCTAGTTAGCATAGCTACATAGGATTAGAACTAGAAGGAGTCAATCTTCGATTGGTTCCCGGATCTGTCAAGAGGATTCTTGGTAATTCCTCTCTTGTTCTTCAATTGTTCATCATTGTTCTTCAATATTATGAATATGACTTTGTTCTATTTCAATATATTGATTATGACTTTGCTCTACTTGATTATATTTGCAATTATATTGTTCTTAGTTTATCATAGTTATATGCTTGGCTTAGTTAGATTGGAATTATATACATGCCTAGGATCGTATAGCGTTTATCCATGTGTACAGTGGGTGAATGATAATTATTGTGTAGACGTGGTGTCTATACCGTATTTATCTGCGATTGCACCCTATATGCCGGATTGTGGGGTAGTTCGCGATAGTGACAGCTTCGTTGATTCTTATATAGTCCCCCTCTCGTGTATAGGGCAGGCAGAGCAACACTATTACAGGGGAGTGATTGCTATGTTCTTCATCTTCCTTGCTAATATTCACTATGCATGGATATAGTCTTTTCTCACCATGATTGCCAAGTATAATTGCACTAACTATGATATGCTAGACTTTATAGTTAATAATAACTTAGGGAATATCTTTGTAGTTCATCCTAATTCCATGCTAATGACTTGCTAGAATATCTGTTGAGGTGCTTATCATTATTATATGTGGCTAGCTGATCAGATTAATTATCTTTGTCACCATTATCACTTTACCTTTACTTAATGTGACATTTATACCTGTATAAAGAGATTGATAAATACTCTCGGTTAAACATGCAATGATGTGTACTCAGTTCCATATTCTCATTCCATTATCAACCATGATACTTAGAAATCCCTTCCCAGTGGTAAAAATATAAATAACGATACCTGGAATACTTCCCGGTTAAAATGCTACATCGGTATTAATCTGTGCGCTTGCAGATCCCTTTTATTATTTATTCTTGATGAGCAAATGCATATTTCAATACCGCGTCTCTCATGTCATGCTGGGGATGACAACTTGGCTTAAGTGGCATGAGGGATAGGTTTGGCATTTTTGGCGCCGTTATCAGAATTAGAAAACTAAGTCTACTTTTGGTAGTGACGTTAAGAATGCCCAACACTAGGACTTAATACTTAACTACGTCGACTTTACCGCATCCTAATTTTTATAAACCTTTTATTGGTCAAATTTTTAAGCCTTTTGAAATAGGTGATTTAGCTTGTAAGCTCATTATTGGCTCTGGTACCACCTGTGGCGGAATCGCCCAGTTTAGCACGCTTTCAGGGCGCTTGCCTTTCACTAGGCACTAAGAGCCCTGAAAGTGAGCTACACCAGATGATTCCGTCGAGCACACCCGACGGGAGAACTCGAACGCTCCACATTTTACACCCAGGATCCAATAATGAGTACAAACTTACAATACTTAGTCCATTTCATACAACACAGAGTCTTGAAACAGTATTACAATACTAGAGGTTCAGAGTGCAATAATTTATAGCGGAAATGAAATAACATCTAGCGGAAGCGATGAGAATCCGTCTGTGCCCATCAGAAGAATCCTCCACACAAGACAAACCTGCTCAAAGTGCACCTGCAACAGGGGTAAAAATAAACCCTGAGTACACAATGTACTCGCAAGACTTACCCGACTGGGAATTATATTTCCCGACTCTCAAGGATCATGATAGGCTTTATGGCTTGTGGGTTTCTTGTATGCGAAAAGCAGCACTAAAAGTGTGTCCTTAATTTCTTAACTTTTAGAAGCCGTATTTTATTCATTAACCAATAGTCTATGTAAGCACCTATGCTATAACCAAGCAAGAGTTAAGCAAAACAAGATCGTTTCTCCCTCTTTCAATTGCCAATTCTTACTACGATGCTAGAGCGTAGTCAAGCCGTACCGTCACGCAAAAACGGCGATTCGCGAATCAATGTGCCCAGCTGGGTACCCCGAAAAACACACGCCTCGCTTGTACCCCAGGCACGAGCAAGACCAACCCGTTCCCCTCCTGTCACAGGTTTCTAGGTCCCCGTCCAAACTTGGACTCCTAGCTCCCGTATTCGAGGCCCGGCCTCAATACGGTGCTAAGACCTCCACCTATCCCCGCCTCCAATCAGTCGGTCCGGAAAGAGCCGGAGCCCATGACAAGAGAGTAACAAGTCTTCCTAGCCCCCATCCGCTAGTATGTGCTCGGGATAAGGAGATCTGTGACTTGACTAGGGTCCATGCAACGAACGGTCCTTAATTGACACAGACAGGGAAACAGTGCAACCCAATTATGTACCCGTGGCCGTGGGACACAACTGGTTACACCCACCAATAACCATACCACATCCCTGCCCGGTCGTCATTTCCCTTCCACCATTTTTCCCAAAATGTAATAATCATTAGAGTAACTCCCTATTGTGAGCAACGACAGGTTGCTCACCCTACCGATGATCCTAAGCGAAGCAACTATACGATCCTGTACTAGTAAGACTCATGGGTATAAATATATATGCATGTGGGTATTATAGAAATTCCTGTAACTTAAATGCACAACATTTAAACATATATCAGATTTGCAAAAATAAGGGTTATGCACCGGGGCTTGCCTTAGGCAGGTGCACAGTCAGAGGTGTCAGTAGCGGGCGGCTCCTGGAACTCCTCAGGTGCGAAGATTTCCTCTTCGTATTCCTCGATGACCTCCTCGTAGTTCGGCTCCTCCACGGCCACGTACTCGACTCCCTCGTGATCTACATGCATGCATGATAGGACCACACTTAAAAGGTGACAACGGTAACTCTAATAGCTAATATGCTAAGCTATCATTCTTTCTACTAACAAGGTTGACTTGATGCAAAACGACTCCAGCAACTAACAAGCGCACCACTTTCCGATTACCGATTTACAACAGGCACTACTTAGGGAAAATTAGCTACCCTAACAAACAAGCTATTTGATGGCCATAAAAATTACAGTAAGCATCTAACAATATTAAGCATCTACTGTAAAAATTTTTAGAGCTAGGGCTATCCTCGATTTGCCACGAAAATTCCTACAAAATTGGTTGTAGTAAAGGAAACGTCGCTTTATGCATTAATTTAAACGACCGAGCAACACTACAACACTGCACAAAAGAAAAATACTATCTGACAGAGCATGAATTTAGAAAGTCAACAAAAGTGGTTTCATGATTTTTGGATATTTACACAGGTCACTAAAATTCCTCAAAGTTTGCTTCAAAAACTAAATTACAAAGTATTCCTAAAATCGCTAAATCCAGAAAACCGTTTTCCCAGGCGGCCTGACTGCGCGGCCCATGGAACTCGGCCCATGGCCGGGGAAAACCCGCGCGCGCCAGCACACTTTGCAAAAGAGACCCCAGGCTAGCTACAAATGGCGCGACCAACTACGCACTATTCCCGCACTCAGAGACCTTGCAAAAGCACCCCTCTGAAAACTCATCTTTACAACTAGGTGGTCCCCGACGTTCCTCCGCACGCCGGTGCGGCTCTGGCCGGCACTGGCCGGTTACGCCAGCCAGAGGAAAACCTCTACCTCGCACCTAAGGGGGAAACACCCACTTACCAAGCGACCCACGACGATGGACGGTGGTTCGGAGAGCGGAGACGAATCAGGGCGACTCCTCCACGGCAGCGGCAACCTGCAGGGAGCGGCGCCGCCGTTCCGGTGAGCTGCGGCCAAGGCAAACTGAGCGAGGTGGTCTATGAGCATTGGTGACTTACCACGAACGCGGACGAGGTGGTGGCTTTGCCCGAGCTTGCCCGAGACGACCCAGCCACGCGCGCCCGAAGGGGCAAGGCGGCGCTCCGCGGCGGCGCGAACGCAACCACGGCCGCACAGGGCAACAGGGGTCAAGAACCGGGCGCAGGGTGGAGCTGAGGACATAAGAAGGCTGTTGGTGAGCTCAATTAGTCTATGGAACAAGCGGCTCGGCTACCACGGCGGTCACGGCCGAGCTCGGCCTTAATGGCCTGACGCCGAACCACTCCAAATTGGAGCTCGGTGGGACCGCACGGGAGGCGGGGTGAGGTCGGTCGGTAGGGCCAAAAGGCGGCGAACCCCCGGGCATGGTCGATTGAGCGATGGCGGCCCCTCCCACACGGACAGCTCACCACTGCCCCCACGGCCAGGCGGATGGGGGAACAGAGAGGGGGCAAAACGCGCCAGTGCTCCGGTCCCATCCCGGCCGAAGTGGGTCACGGCGGTGCACACGAGCAGATGGGGAAGCAGCGTGACGTGCTTGCGCAGCCACCGACCGGCCAGTGGTGGCGCTGGGCCAGCGCGGATGCGACGGCGCTGACCCCGGGCAGCCCACCCCACCGCGCGCGCAGAGAGAGGGAAGGGGCAAAACAGCGGGCGGGACAAGCAACCCTCGCACGACGTCAACGGCCATAGCACCAGGACACGGCGGCCTCGGCCGGCTTCCAACTGCGGCCGTGCGCGGGCCCGCGACGCGCACAGCGACCACGCGGTGACCGCACTCGGCTGGCCAACCAACCGCGACAAAGCACGCGCATGAATCTTAAAGTCCCTGTCACGCCAAAACAAGTGATCGAGCGACCGAACGATCTTCACCAACACCAAGAGGGTACACTAGGCTATCGTTCTGAGCCAAAACATACCGCCACCAAGGAACTAGATTTCACGGAACGGACTCACCAACACGGCCTTGCCAAGCTGTCACACGACTTGAGAAACACTATGCTACCACTAGATCATAGAAGTCATGGAAACAATAGTGGCACCATATAAACTTCAAATTCATTTGATTTTCATGAATGAGCCTAGAACATAAGAAATCATGACTAGATGCACTAAACATGTCCTTAGTGTAGAATGTATGACATGTCAACCAATTATACCTTGGGGCTCGAAGGAGAGGCATGTCATATATGGAGGTGCATCAACTCATGTTGGAGAAGTCAATTATGTTCAACTCATTCTTTAGCTTGTGAAATCTCTTCTCATCAAGTGGCTTGGTGAATAGATCGGCTAATTGATCTTCGGTGCCCACATTCTCAATTGCAATGTCACCCTTTTGTTGATGATCTCTAATGAAGTGATGGCGAACATCAATATGCTTTGTTCTTTGATGTTGAACCAGATTGTTGGTTAGCTTCACGGCACTTTCATTGTCACATAGCAATGGCACATTCTTGAAATTGATTCCAAAATCCTTCAATGTTGCCTTCATCCACAAGATTTGTGCACAACAACTACCCGCGGCAATGTATTCGGCTTCGGCGGTAGATAGTGCAATACTATTTTGCTTCTTGGATGACCATGAGACAAGTGATCTTCCCAATAATTGACAAGTCCCGGAAGTGCTCTTTCTCTCCACTTTGTCACCGGCATAGTCGGAATCCGAATATCCTACTAGCTCAAAGCTTGCACCTTTGGGATACCATAATCCAACATCTTGTGTATGCTTTAAGTACCTCAAAATTCTCTTTGTTGCCTTCAAATGACTTTCTCTTGGTGAGGCTTGAAATCTTGCACACATGCATACACTAAACATCAGATCGGGCCTTGATGCTGTCGCATAGAGTAGGCTACCAATCATTGATCTATATAGCTTTTGATCCACCATGTTGCCATTCTTATCACTATCCAAGCTTCCACTAGTGCCCATTGGGGTTGTAATGCCCTTTGCATCTTCCATGCCAAACTTCTTGAGCATATCTTTGATGTATTTGGTTTGGCTCACAAATGTTCCTTCCTTCATTTGTTTGATTTGAAGTCCAAGAAAGAAACTAAGTTCACCAATCATTGACATTTCAAATTCCTTTGCCATCATTTTCCCAAACTCATCACAATAATTTTGATTGGTTGAACCGAAGATGATATCATCAACATATATTTGCAACACAAACAAGTCTTTCCCAATCTTCTTGGTGAATAGAGTAGTATCTACTTTGCCCATGACAAATCCTTTGGATAGCAAGAAGTCCCTCAATCTTTCATACCATGCTCTAGGTGCTTGCTTCAATCCATACAAAGCTTTTCTTAACTTGTATACATGGTTGGGTTTCTTGTCATCTTCAAAACCGGGAGGTTGCTCCACATACACCTCCTCTTGAATGTACCCATTTAGAAATGCACTCTTCACATCCATTTGATATAACTTGATATTATGAGCACAAGCATAGGCTAGTAAGATCCTAATTGCTTCTAATCTTGCAACCGGGGCATAAGTTTCACCAAAGTCAAGACCCTCTATTTGTGTGTAACCTTGAGCCACTAGTCTTGCTTTGTTCCTTACTACTATCCCATCTTGATCTTGCTTGTTGCGAAAGACCCATCTTGTTCCAATGACATTGTGATCCTTAGGCCTCTCAACTAGTTCCCATACTTCATTTCTCTTGAAGTTGTTGAGCTCTTCATGCATTGCATTTACCCAATCCGGATCTCTCAATGCTTTATCAACGTCCTTGGGTTCTTCCATTGACACAAAGGAAGAGTGAGCACAAAATGATGCCAATCTTGATCTAGTTTGAACTCCCCTTTGTATGTCACCAATGATGGAATCCAATGGATGGTCTCTTGCAATGTTAGTTGGTTGAAGCACTTGGACTTGATTGCTTGGATGTTGATGTTGATCATGAGTTGGAGATGATGAACTAACCACTTGTTGATCTTGTTGCACTTGAGATGATGTACTAGCTTGATTTTGCATTAGAGAACCACTAGCTTGTGTAATTGGACTTTGGAGCACTTGATCTTTGTTGTCATCCACATCAATCACTTGCTTTGGCCTAATATCACCAATATCCATTTCTTTCATAGCATTAGTTAATTGAGTTCCTCTCACATCATCCAAGTTATTTTCTTCATCTTGAGAACCATTGGTTTCATCAAACTCAACATCATACAATTCTTCAAGTTGACCACTAGCCAAATTACAAACTCTATAAGCTTTGCTAGTAGTTGAGTAACCAAGTAGGAATCCTTCGTCACATTTCTTCTCAAACTTGCTCGATCTAGTGCCTTTCTTCAAGATATAGCATTTGCAACCAAATACCCGAAAATATGCAATGTTGGGCTTTCTTCCATTCAAGATTTCATATGGTGTCTTCTCTAGGAACTTGTGGCAATAGAGGCGGTTGCTATAGAAGCAAGCCGTGTTGATTGCTTTGGCCCAAAATGAATGACTCACATTATGCTCATTTAACATTGATCTTGCCATATCAATCAAAGTTCTATTCTTCCTTTCAACTAGGCCATTGGATTGAGGTGTATACTTGGCCAAAAATTGATGCTTGATTCCAAGCTCATCACATAGCTCATCAACTCTTGTGTTTCTAAATTCACTTCCATTGTCACTTCTCACTTTCTTGATTGTGGTCTCAAACTCATTTTGCACCCTCTTGATGAACTTCTTGAATATGTCAAATACATCACTCTTGTCCACAAGAAAGAATACCCATGTGTATCTAGTGAAATCATCCACAATCACAAAGCCATACTTGTTGCCACCAATGCTTGTGTATGTAGTTGGCCCAAATAAATCCATGTGCAACAACTCAAATGCCTTGGAAGTACTCATGATGCTTTTCAATGGATGAGTGTTGCCCACTTGCTTTCCGGCTTGACATGCACTACATAGCTTATCCTTCTCAAATGTGATATCCTTCAAGCCTCTAACTAAGTCATGCTTCACTAACTTGTTCAATTGCTTCATGCCAACATGACCAAGTCTTCTATGCCATAACCAACCCATACTTGATTTGGTGAGCAAGCATGTTGAAAGTTGAGTGTCACTAGCATTGAAATCAACCAAGTATAGATTCTCATATCTAAAACCCTTAAAGATCAAATTGGAGCCATCAACACTAACTATCTCCACATCATCAACACCAAATATGCACTTGAAACCTAGATCACACAATTGAGCAACCGAGAGAAGATTGAAGTTCAACTTTTCAACTAGGAGCACATTGGAAATGCTATGATCATTTGAGATTGCAATCCTTCCAAGAGCCTTCACATCACCCTTGCTATTGTCACCAAATGTGATACTATCAATGCCACTATCATTTGATTTGAGAGAGTTGAACATTCTTGAATCACCGGTCATATGTTGAGAGCACCCACTATCAAGCACCCAATGCCTTCCTCCGGCCTTGTAATTTACCTACAAAACAATTTAATGTCTTTTAGGTACCCATACTTGCTTGGGTCCTTGGAGATTAGTAACTAAGCTCTTTGGTACCCAAATGGCCTTCTTCTTTGGACCCATAATTGGTGTACCAACAAACCTAGCATGCACACCTTTCTCTCCCTTGGTAAGCACATAACAAGAATCAAAAGAAATGTAATCCATTTTAGCATGAAACTTGTTGTTGTTTTTGTTCATTTTATTACAATTAATCTCTAGATGCCCAACTTGCTTGCATCTATTGCAATAACGACCATTGCTCTTCACAAAGTGAGACTTTGGAGTAGCAAAGGCCGCCTTGCCCTTCTTGGGAGTATAGCCCAAACCCTCTTTATTAAGAGAGAACCTTTGGCTACCCAAGCATTTTAGCAAGCGGGCATCCCCACCATAGGCATTGCCTAATGCGTGGGTGAGATCATCCACCTCTCTCTTGAGAGTCTCATTCTCAACCACAAGTGATGAATCACTAGTAGTAGAGGTAGAGTTGGTTGTGGTGGATGATGATGAGCTACATGAAGCATTAGTAGGACCAACAAATAAAGAATCATCAATAATATCACATGTTAGTCCAATATCACAAGTGACAATCACTTGCTCCTCCTTAGCTTCCTTCATGAGCTTCTCCAATTTGAGGTCTTTCTCCTTGATGAGCTCAAGTAGAGAGGAGTGGGCTTCCTTAAGCCTAGTGTGAGCAACTTCAAGGTCCTCGTGGTCTTCCTTTAGACACTCACGAGAGGCCTCTAGCTCATCAAAGGATTTCCTAAGAGCTTTAAGCTCTTGTTCAATTCCTTTGCACTCCTTACTCCTTTTGAGAGCAACAAGCTCTTCCATCAAGGCATCATTTTCATTGCTCTTGGCAATGAGCTCTTGCTCCAAGATTTTACACTTCTTGGTTGTCCTCTTGTAGCCTTTGCTCATTTGATCTATTATGCCCAATAGATCATCCTTAGAGTAGTCCTCATCCTCCTCATCATCACTCCTACAACCATCACTAGCACAAGAATCATCATCACTATTATCATATTTTACCTTGGTAGGCTTGGCCATAAGGCATGTCGATGTAGTGTCGAAGATGGATGGCTTGTTGGAGAGGGCGATGCTTGCAATGGCTCGCCGAGTGGTCCTCTCATCATCACTAGAGCTATCATCATCACTATCGGAGTTATCACTATCCCAAGTGACCACATAGCCACCACCCTTCTTCTTCTTATTGATAGTGAAACTCTTCTTCTCTTTCTTCTTCTTGTCCTTCTTGTTTTTCTTCAACTTCAACTCCCCATCATGATATCTTTTGTCTTCATAGGGGCACTTTGCCACTACATGATCGGGGCTATTGCAATTGTAGCAAAGCACCTCCTTTGCCTTCATGAAGTCCCTTCTCTTTCTTGCACCATATCCTTTCTTCTTCATGAACCTCCCCATCTTGTGCACTAGGAGGGCCATGGTCTCATCATCAAATGGATCATCATCATCGCTCTCCATCTTGCTCTTGCCCTTAGAGGATGAAGCCTTGAATGCAATGGGCTTCTCTTGCTTGACCTTGATCTCCTTCTTCTCATCTTCATCTTCATCATCATCATATTGAGCGTCGGTCATGACATCTCCAAGCACTTGGTTTGGAGTCACCTTGTCCAAACCCTCTCTTTGGATCATCTTCCTCAAGAGAGCAAACTTCTTAGGTAAGTTCATCAAGAACTTATGTGAGAAGTCCTTGTCCTTGACATCTTCTCCTAGGCTCTTGACATCATTGACAATAACTTGTAGCCTATAGAACATCTCCGGTATAGACTCATCATCCTTCATCTTGAAGCTTGCAAACTTATCCTTGAGCATATAGAGCTTGGCACTCTTTACCGTTGAAGTGCCCTCATATGTTTCCTCTAATCTTGTCCACACTTCACTTGCCATCTCAAGATCCTTGATTTGCTCAAAGACCTTTGCATCAATTCCATTGTAGAGAGTGTTGAGAGGCATAGTGTTGCATTGGTTGTTGATACGGTCATTGTTGGTGAGGTTGTCGGGATCAATGATAGCATAATCATGATGTGTCACCTCCCAAACCTTCTCATTGATAGAGCCAAGATATTGCTTCATCTTTCTTTTCCAATGATCAAAAGATGAGACACCATCAAAGAATGGAGGCTTGCCCCCGACATGGTTGAACACAACTTGAGCCATCTTACACCGAGGTTGTTAAGCCTTACAAACGGTGACCACGGCTCTGATACCACGTGAAAGGTCTTGATGGCTAGAGGGGGGTGAATAGCCTTATAAAAATTTCTACAAAGACAAGCTAAACAAATTTATCAATACAACAAATAGCGAGATGCGAGTTTTGCTTAGCCTACGGGGTGTTTGCAAGCCACCTATCCAATTCACAATTCTAGTATATTGGCACTCAACCGCACAAGTTAAACCGAGAAGGTGACTACAACTACAACTAGCAAGCTACACAAAAGAGCTACTCTAGCAAAGCAAACTAGCTAGCAAAGATAACTAAGAAAGTAATGCGAAGTTGAGTTAGGAGGGTTTCACCGAGGGGCGAAGTATTGAGCCAACTAATATGATCAACAATGAATACCAAAACAACCGAACACCGGGATCAATCAATCACGATATGAAAGTGATGACACGAAGATTTATCCCGAGGTTCACGTGCTTGCCGGCACGCTAGTCCCCATTGTGTCCCTCTTCACCACGTGGTTCGGTGGCTAATCGGTCTCACACCGAGCCTCTCAAAAGGCGCCACAAGAACCTACCAAATGGCAAAAGGTTGCAATGACACGAGCAATTTACTAATGTTGCCTTTGGCGCTTCGCCGAGGTAGGCACAAACCCCTCACAAACACCGAAGGTGGCCAAGAACAATCACCAACTCTTGCCAACGCCTCCAAGCTGCTCCAAGCCGTCTAGGTGGCGGCAACCACCAAGAGAAACAAGAATCCCGCAGCAAATCAACCACCAAGTGCCAACTAGATGCAATCTCACAATGCAAATGCACTTGGATCACTCAATCTCACTTCGAATAAGCAAAGAAGCAAGAGAGATGAGTGGGAGAGGAGTTGCTTAGCTCAAAGTGCTCACAAGTATGTCAAAAGTCCAAGAGAGAAAGCCTTGAGCCGGCCAACGAGTATACATAGACGTACCCCTTCGAATATAGCCGTTAGGAACTTAAACAGCCGCAGTCGCGCTGACCGGACGCGCTGGTCGCGTGGACCGGACGCGCCGATCGCGCAACGGCTCTTTTTCGAAACACCGACCGGACGCGCTGGTCGCAACGACCGGATGCGCTGGTCACGACCGGATGCGCCGGTCCCGTGACTGACTGGACGCGCTGGTCAAGTCAGAGCAGCGCTCCAATGAAATAGTGACCGGACGCGCTGGTGAACCGACCGGACGCCACAGTGCCCGCGTCCGGTTGGAGTCCAGTAAGCTCCCTGAACGACCGGACGCGTCCGGTCGACTGTGACCGGGCGCGCTGCGCGTCCGATCAAAATGCTGAGACACGCGCAAGCACTGAACGCTAACCGGACGCGTCCGGTCAAACAGTGACCGTGTCCAGTCCAGTGTCCGGTCACCATTGTGACCTCCGTTCGCTTCTGTTTACCTCCGTTTGATTTCCGACTTCCGGTGTAGTGGAAAATAGGCGTTTCAATTTCTCGAAGATGCCTGAATCCCGCCTCGCAAGCTCGGCGGGAGGGAGAGAGGACCCCAAACCCTCTCTACCGCTCAAACTCCACCGCCTTCGCAAACGTGCTAACATCACCAAGTGATCATCACCATGTGCATGTGTGTTAGCATTTTCACAAACATTTTTCGAGGCGTTATTAGTTCTATCCAAATGCATATGGTTATGAAATGCACACCTAGAGGCACTTGGGAGTTCAATAGCCGCGTCATTCCCCTCTTTATAGTACGGCTATCTATCCTATAATGTAACCACACCCACTAGGTGTCTTGGTTACTAAAACACAACCCTTATGCATATACCTTTGCCTTGATCACGTAGGGTTGCGTCCAAATCCAAGTGTGGCCATCATGATCACCATGTCCATCTTGCCACCAACCTTGGAATGTACCAATCCTCATATGCTACATACAACTTAGGCATAGGATTAGTATTTAGGCATTGTCACTAATTACCAACACCAAACATAGGACTTTCACCCATAATGTCCTCCATATGGTGATGAGTGGCATCGTTCAATGATCTTGATGCCCTCTTCTGTTGGTATACATCTCCTGAGTAAGCCATCAGAGCAGACTCTGAAGAGGTACGGTGGATCCCATATGTGGAGACAACTCTCGTAGACGAGCTTCCTTTTGTTCTCCCCTGGTGGTACATAACCTACAACCATAAAATTAACAATATTCACGTACCAGGAGTCGGATCTGGTGATCTTGAATAGCATGTCGTCCCACAGTGAATCACTGATGGGCAGTTTCTGTGAATTCTCAAACTGCATTCTAGACAAGTGATCGGCAATAGAATTTTCTACTCCCTTTTTATCTTTTATTTCTAAATCAAATTCTTGGAGTAGTAAAATCCATCTTATCAATCTTGGTTTAGCATCTTTCTTAGTCAGCAGGTATTTCAAAGCAGCATGATCAGTATAAACAATCACCTTAGCTCCTACTAAGTAAGATCTAAACTTATCAATAGCAAAAACAATAGCTAGGAGTTCTTTTTCAGTTGTTGCATAATTAAGTTGAGGTCCTGTCAGAGTTTTTGCTAGCATAAGCAATTGCATGATGCTTTCTATCTTTTGTTTGTCCCAAAACTGCCCCCACAGCATAATCACTATCAGCACATATGATTTTAAAAGGTAGCGACAAATCAGGGGGTTGAATGATTGGTGCAAAGATGAGTGCTTCTTTTAAGAATATTAAAATATTTCAAGCATGCATCATCAAATTCAAAGGGAACATCCTTAGCCAAAAGATTTGTCAGTGATCTAACAATATGTGAAAAATCTTTTATGAACCGGTGATAAAAACCACAATGACCAAGAAAGCTTCGGATCTCTCTTATATTTACAGGTGGAGGTAGTTGTTCAATTACTTTAATTTTAGCTCTATCTACCTTAATCCCTCTTTCGGACACTAAGTGTCCAAGCACTATGCCTTCTCTAACCATGAAATGACATTTTTCCTAATTAAGGACTAAGTGTTTTTCTTCACACCTTTGCAAAACCTTGTTTACATTTTCAAGGCAAACATCAAAAGTTTTTCCATAAATAGAAAAGTAATCCATGAAAACTTCCATGATTTCTTCAATCATATCAGAAAATATAGACATCATGCATCTTTGAAAAGAAGCTGGAGCATTACATAATCCAAAAGACATTCTATGATAAGCATAAGTTCCATATGGATATGTAAATGTGATTTTGCTTTAGTCATCTGGGTGGATCGGAATTTAGTGATAACCTGAATACCCATCAAGAAAATAAAAAAGAGTGGTTCACCAGTCGTTCCAACATTTCATCAAGTAATGGAAAGTGATCTTTCTTTGTTGCCTTGTTAAGTTTTTGGTAATTAATGCACATCTACCAACCAGTGACGGTTCTTTAGGGGATTAATTCATTCTTTTTCTTTTTAACAACAGTCATGCCCCCTTTTTAGGCACAACTTGAACTAGGCTTAGCCACTCACTATGAGGCACATGATAGATGATCCCGGCATGTAAGAGTTTTAATACCTTTTTCTTAACAACCTCTCTCATTGCATTGTTAAGCCTACGCTAGGGTTCCCTAGAAGGTATAGAATCTAGATCTGTAGGGATGAGATGGGTGCAAAGAGCAGGACTAATTCCCTTAAGGTCTTGGAGTGAATAGTCAAAAGCAGAACAATGCTTTTCTAGAACTGTTAGCAAGCATAAGGATTCTTCCTGAGAGAGTTTATCACTTATGATCATAGGAGAATCCTGATCATTATTAAGAAAAGCATATCTAAGACCAGAAGGTAGGGATTTAAGCTCGATGGAGGGCTTAGGCGGTTCTAGCAATTCATCGAGAGGTTCAGGTTCTACGGGACCATTGTCTTCTTCCTCATCGATGAAGAACTAGGCATCATCTTCAAGGTTGGGTTCAATCAATTCATCAAGAGATGCAACCTTAACCTCTTCCATGGGGTCTAGCTCAGGAATTGGCTCCATCTTAGCATTAAGAGAGTGAGTGATGGGCACAGAGAGCTTAAAATTTTTCCCAAGTCTTATGTTCAATTTCTCCTTTTTTTCCTTCATGGATAAGTCTTTCTATCGGTTGTCCTATCAATAGGTCAAACTCCATAACATCGAAGATATAGAAATTTAATTAGACTTTGGTTCCATTTACCAAAATAGGAAGGGCACGAAGAATTTCCAAACTTGGGACAATGTGTCCTGAAAGACTTTTTAACAACTTGGTTGTTGGGGCTAATGGCATGTCTTTTAATATATCATGAGTAAAAACCGCAAACATGATATTGACACCCACAACCAGATTGTAAAGAGCATCGAAAGAATCCATGTTAATTTGGCAATAAATGGTAGTAGAAGGTGAATCTAAGCGAATTACTTTAGAAGAAAGTTCTAATTCTTCTAACCATTCATCACTCATGATGGACACTAGGTCTTTCATTGTCTTTTTATGGAAAGCTTCCTCAGAAGGGTCTAAAGGTTCTACAGATGATTTTCTAGGCTCCTAAGGTTTTCTCATTATGTAGTAATTTGAGGTATTTTCATATTCGGCAAAAAGTTCATCCTCAAATTCAAGCATAAAATTCAAAATTGGAGTTTCCTCCTTTTTTGGTAGTTCAGGATCTGGAATAACTGAAGCTGGTGATGGTTTTGGTAAAGATTCAGGTTCAGCTAATTGGGATTTTTGTTCTAATAACTTCTCTCTTTCTTCAGGAAGGTCGGCTAAGATTTCCGTGAGAATGCTTCTCCCCTTTTCGGTGGAGACATGCATGAACGAACCTCCTGCGGCCGTATCAAGATATTCTATGGTTTTTCTAGTAAGGCCCATGAAAAAGTGTTGGAGAAGAATAGGTTCTGAAATGGAAAGGTCAGGGCCAAAATTAAGAAGAGTGTTAAAGTGTTCCCATGCCTTGCCTAGAGATTCTTTCTTCTTTTGTTTAAAAGTTAGAACCTCTACATGAAGTTTGACTACCCTATAGGTGGGGAAGAATTGTAAGCAAAAGCTAGAGCACAGCGCTCCCCAATCTCCTTGGCTACTTCTAATATTGAGTGAGTACCAACGTTTAGCTTCTCCCGTCAAAGAGAAAGGAAAAAGCTTCCATCTTAAGGTCTCCTCTGACATGCCTTCAATGTGTAGACATGCATAGGTCTGCTCAAACTCACGTAGGTGGGAATAGGGTTTTCATCTACTTCACTAGAAAAAGGTTGATCCTGAACCATGTTGATTAACCGTGAGCGTAGCTCGTAGCTAGGTGCTAGGATAGGTTTAGAAGATTCTACTGGCTTGAGGCAAGTACCTATGGGTGCACCATATTGGTAGAGAAGGGTGGATACTAGATCCATGGTAAAAGGTAAAGGTAAAAGATAAAAGTATAATACAAGATTAAGCTAGATTCAAAGTTAACTCAGCAAACCGTTCCCCGGCAACGGTGCCAGAAATGCTTGTTGGTATAAATTAAATGCACATAGAGAAAATATATATATCCGCAAGTGCATAGATATTATACCGTTGTAGCACTTCACCGAGAATAACCCAGTTTTAATATCGAACCCAAAGGAATAGTTAATGAAAATAACTAAGTCTTAGTCTTAACCCAACTTCACAATCAAGGTCAGAAAATAGGAATATAAAGGAGACTACTAAGATATGTCTAGTTCCAATCACGGTAAGCTTTGCCTTCTATTGTTCTATCGTGGGAGATGTCTAATAGGGAACAAATTCAGAGTTTCTTCCCTAGAAGCGATCAAATTCCTGCTAGTCCTATTAAAGGGAGGTGGACTATAGAGGATTCAATGAAGCTATAAAAGTCACCTTCGCAAGCTACCATTGATCTAGAAAATGAGGGTGCATTTATGAGTAATCCTAGTCTAAGCACCACACTTACACTATGAATACTACTTTAATCTAGAGCCACCAAGATCAAAGCACTCAAAAGAGAGTCGTAAACTTGAAGAACAATATGAACAAGATGCTTACTTGAATCAAAAGTTGATTACCAGAGAAATCTCATAAGCAAGCTCCAGTAGAACTTGATTCCGCTAGAGTACAGCCATAGAGAGAGCACTGACAGGCTAGGACTCCTCCAAAACTCTAATCTCTCATTGTATCTCTCTATCTCTAATACAAGACTATATCCTATGAAGGACTAATCTTCTCTTGATTACTAACCCTAGATCCTAGTGAAAATATGAATTAGGGTTCCTGTCCTTTTAGCTCTTAGGATCCAGACTTGGCTTCTCTCCAAGGAGGTGTAGGCCTTTATTTATAGCCCTGAGGATGCAATGCGAGCCCTTGGATTAAACCGACTTAAGGAATGGCGTAGATGCGGTCTAGGGAGGCAGTAGAGGAACATTCTAGAAGTTGACAAGTGGGGCCCACCACCAGGGGCTGGGCGGCACTTGGGTAGGGCCGGCCGGTCCCACTTGGCGGCCTCTCGGGCTCTGCCTTGGGGGGTTGCCTCCTGGAGTCTTTTAGAATAATTTTTGTCACGATTAAGTTTAATTCTTTTTTATATTTTGATCCTCCTTTCTAGTTTTCTGATTAAATCCTGCTGAAAACACAGATTCACCAAAACTCATGGAAACTGTCAGTAATAACCTCCTATTCTATGATATTGATCCATTTTCACAATTTATGCAAGGTAAGTTGATAGTTCTTGATGTATGTTAACTACTGTAAACACATCCACAATAGTGCTGCAAAGCACAAATATTTCTCTAGAATCATGGTCTTCAACAACTCTGGTAATGCGTTGTTGTGCAACAACCACATGAACAGCAATTTCAATGATTAGGCATCGCGCAGCTCGGTCATGTACATGACGCCCCCATGTAACAAGCAACCTATTCTGTTCTCCTAGCTCCACACATAGTTGCCAAAACACATCATTTGTTGTAGAGTGGTTGCCATCTGTAAACATGATTTTGGTTAAAACAAATGAAAATCGAGGAAAGGGGGGAAGCAATGAGGTTAGTAGACACAATAATAAGTTCATACAAATAGTACGGTTTGATATGAAGCATTACCTTTATTCAGATCCTAAAACCACTAGGGAACACGATTGGGAAAATGCAAACGGGTGAGGAAAGGTGGAGCAAGCAGATTGATGCAATGCTATCGGATGAGGGAAGGGGGACGCTCCTTTCATATAG
Organism: Saccharum hybrid cultivar R570; assembly: GCA_038087645.1. Taxonomy (NCBI): domain Eukaryota; kingdom Viridiplantae; phylum Streptophyta; class Magnoliopsida; order Poales; family Poaceae; genus Saccharum; species Saccharum hybrid cultivar. The sequence continues at coordinate 6,367,908 of JAQSUU010000005.1, read as the reverse complement.
ACCTTGCATGGTTGACGAGAGTGAAGTGAATGTGGCAGGAAAGCTGGACACAAGAAAGAATCAAGAAAAGGAGGTTTTGACCACCATGACACGCTTGAGACTTGAATGCTTGGTGCGGTTGTGATGGATCTTTTCTATACTTTTTTACTCCAATCCAAGCAGTCACAACAGTCGAGAGACAGACTGGTTGCTACGACATTCAAAACTGATGACCCTTTATACTATGTCCTACGAGATCAAATATACAGCGGCCAGACTTTCTTTCGTTCGCCGTTAAATTCAATAGCTATGTCTCATCCTTTATGCATTAGATCTAAGGCGATACTTGTTGATATGAACTCCTCGCTGCATGGTTCTTGCAAGTTCAATAAATTATATTAAAGACTACTGATACGTGTTTGGTTCTTGCAAGATCAAAGCCACTCATGACTACTTGTACTACTGTTACGCGGTTGCGATGAGTGAACTGAATGCATGAGGAAAGCCTCTGCAGTTATTTCACTTCGAGCATTCATAGTAGTCGAGGGACAGACTAAAGAGTGAAGACGAGTTGCTCTTGCTTCCGTAAGCAATTTCTCTTGCTTGGTTTTATAGAGCAGCAGCTAGCTAGAGATGGCACATGGTTTAATAGGTCCTGATCGTCTGCACTCGCTCGGCTGTGGCTGAAGATGCCGCTTGAAATCCAACTACTTTACTAGTACTTCATGCATGCAGCCACAGTCGGTGCAGCTGTTCTTTGTAGCATAGCAGATCTGGCAAAAGTTCTAGTCACAGCTCAGTAGCAGAGTATAATGTCCGGGCTAGTCAAATTTACATGATTCAAACTATGGAGCGTGCATACGATTTACAAGAAATAGGTAAATGTTATTTCATCAATACTACACTTGTTTATATATATTTGGTCAATAGAGTTTAACCCACCTAATACAAAGTTCAACAAAAGTCCATTTACATGGATATTATTACAACAAGATAAACTAAAGAACGTCACAATATTCTCCAACGGACATTGAAAACACAAATCAGAACATCAGTGTTATGAGATACTTGAACATCACACCTATTTTAGAAACAGAGAACAAGGGCATATCTCTAATGCCATAGATACTAAATGTTAACATCATCTGACCATGTTACTACTGCTCAGTTGAAAGGAACTGCACGAACTCCACAAATCTCTAGATCATTCGGACGGATTGTAAGATAACGGATATGATGAGAAAATACTTCTGCATCACAGAACTCATAGCGGTATGAAATCAAAGTCTGGAGATCTGCAATTAAATGAACCGCAACAAACACATAGGGTCCTAGATGATCCATAGCAAGACAGTAGTTTCGATGGCCAAGAACTTGATGAACAACTACAGAAGCAACGTACCACCTACTTGTTGACGGTCCTTAAGTACCAAATATAGTTATCAAATAAATAAAGAAAAGGATCCAAATGCAACCAACACCTAGACTTAGGGTTTTATCTGACAGAATTCCATGAGTTTTGGTGTTTGTCTGTTTCTGCAGGGGGTTATCAGAAAATACGGAGGAAAGGCCCACACGTCGGGTTTACATAGAGATAATAACGTGTTCACCGATTTTCTATCATCTAGAAGACTCCAGAAGCCACGAGATTGAACGGGAGGCCGAACGGGCCCGGAGGCAGGGCGCCCGCCCTGCTCCCTAGGGCGCCCGCCCTGGCCTGAGAGCCAATCAGGCTCCGTCTCGCGGATTATGCTCCACCGACCTAAGGGATCAAGGAAAACCGTGCGATTAATGTCGGTTTGATCCGACAGCCCACGTTCACTTGAGGGGGCTATATAAGTAGGACCCCTGGCCCCTGGAGGAGGCACTCCCTCATTCTCAATTCCTCAAACCCTAATCTCAGGAGGAGAGTCTCTGATCAAGCCCTAGAGCCACCACATCAACTAGATCTCTAGTATAGCATAGCTACATAGGATTAGAACTAGAAGGAGTCAATCTTCGATTGGTTTCCGGATCTGTCAAGAGGATTCCTGGTAATTCCTTTACTGTTCTTCATTGTTCATCTTTGTTCTTCAATATTATGAATACAACTTTGTTCTATTTCAATATATTGATTATGACTATGCTCTACTTGTTTATGTTTGCGATTATATTGTTCTTAGTTTATCGTAGTTATACGCTTGGCTTAGTTAGATTGAAATTATATACATGTTTAGGATCGTATAGCGTTTATCCATCGGATCCATGGGTAAATGATAAATATTGTGTAGGCGTGGTGCTTAGACCATATTTATCTGCGATTGCACCTTATATGCCGGATCGTGGGGTGGTCCGCGATGGTGACAGCTTCGTTGGTTCTTATATAGTCCCCCTCCCGTGTGTAAGGCAGGCAGAGCAACATTATTACGGGGGAGTGATTGCTATGTTTCTCATCTTCCTTGATAATATCACTATGCATGGGCGTAGTCCTTTCTCGCAATGATTGCCAAGTGTACTTGCACTAACTATGATATGCTAGACTTTATAGTTAAGAATAACTTAGGAAATATCCTTGTAGTTCATCCTAATACCATGCTAATGACTTGCTAGAATATCTGTTGAGGTGCTTATCATTATTATATGTGGCTAGCTGATTAGATTAATTATCTTTGTCACCATTCATACTTTATCTATATTTTATGTGACACTTACCCCTGTATGCAAGAGATAGATGAATGCTCTCACTTATACATGCAATGATTGATACTCATTCCTATATTCCATTCCATAATCAACATTGATGTTAGTAATCCCTTCCCAGTGGTAAAAATATAAATAACGATACCTGGAATACTTCCCGGTTAAAATGCTACATCGGTATTAATCTGTGCGCTTGCAGATCTTATTTATTATTTATTTAGAAGAGCAGTTGCATATTTCAATATCGCGTCTCTCATGTCATGCTGGGGATGACAACTTGGCTTAAGTGGCATGAGGGATAGGTTCGGCATTTTTGGCGCCGTTATCAGAATTAGAAAACTAAGTCTACTTTTGGTAATGACGTTAAGAATGCCCAACAAGCATTTTTGGCGCCGTTGCCGGGGAAGGTTGATTTACTAACAAGGAATGAATACGAAATTTGAGTCATCATTCGCATCATTAAGTGATTGAGATCATCAATTCTCCCATACAGATTTACCCCTGTATTTTTCCATTCTTATTGTTTTGCAGGGTGATATATGAATAGAGGACATCTTCCAGAAAATTTTGTTGACAACCCCGAAGCATTAATCAGAGGGGCAAGAGCCAAGCTCAAGAAGTCAACACTTCGACGCAACACTTCATCCAATCCAGAAGACCGCCGAAGTTTCATCCGGAATTTGTCAACAGAGTTCGCAGCCATCGCGAACAAGACGATCCGCGAGTTCTCAGCTCCCACTACGGACAACATCCGCACTGGACCTGCCGCGGCCATCGACAAGAACTTTGAGCTCAAGCCAGGGCTCATCAATATGGTACAAGCCAACCAGTTTTGTGGGAAGCCGCATGAAGATGCAAGTGCTCATCTCCAACACTTCCTAGAGATTTGCAGCACATTCACTATATTAGATGTTCCCAGAGACGCCATACTACTTCGCCTTTTCCCATTCTCACTATTGGGGAGAGCGAAGCAGTGGTTCTACACGACGAAGGATAAGAACACTACGTGGGCACTCTGCTCTACGAACTTTCTGGCTAAGTTCTTTCCCATGGGCAAGACCAATGCTCTCCGTGGGAAGATTACAAGTTTTCAGCAACAACATGATGAATCCGTTCCAGAAGCATGGGAGCGCTTTCAAGATTACATCCTAGAATGTCCCCATCATGGAATGGAAAGCTGGCTACTTATGCAGACTTTCTATCATGGGCTCATCACTAGTGCTCGTGAGACCATGGATGCTGCAGCTGGAGGCGCATTTCTATCACTCACCATACCACAAGCTACAGCCCTTGTGGAGAAGATGGCGTTCAACCAAGGTTGGAATGAAGAGAGGATCCAAACACGCAAGAAGGGTGGAGGTATGCACCAGCTCAAGGAGGTAGACATGTTGTCTGCAAAGTTAGACCTACTCATGAAAAAGCTCGATGACAAAGCTGGAGACAAAAGAGAAGTCATGAACGTCTACGACTCTCACATGACTTGTGAGGAATGTGGAGACACTGGACACTCAGGCAATCACTGCCCTGAGATGCTTGAGGATGCAAGGTACATCAACAACAACAACAACTACAACCGTCCTCAACAAAATCAAGGTTGGAATCAACAGAGGCCTAACTACTCAGGTAATTATCAAGGTAATAACTCTTACAACAACAATAATAATTTTCCACCCCTGAGAGAGTTAGTGTCTAATCAAGGAAAGCTAATGGATAACTTGTCTAAGAAATTGGCATCCAATGATAAAATACTAGAAAACATAAATAATAGAATGGATAATTTCTCTACTGCCATCAAAAACCCAATTAGCTTTAATAAAATGATTGAATCTCAGTTAAATTAAATAGTTGCTGCTGTTCCTGCTACTAACCCCGGTATACCATCACAACCGGAAGGATTAGAATATGCAAATCTTGTAGACATGTTTGATGCAGGTAACTATTGGAGTAATCCCGCTGTCGGAGTACATAATGACCTTCTGCCAGTCAAGAGAGGCGATCCATGACGCCCCGTCATCCCGATCTCCATCGGCATGGTGGACTTCCCAGAAGCACTCTGCGACTTTGGCTCCAGCGTCAACATTATGCCCAGGGTACTCTATGAAAAATTCTTTACATATCCTTTTATCAGAAACAACTATGTGTTTGCAGCTTGCAGATCGGACACTAAGCTTTCCTAAAGGAATATTAAAGAACATGTGTGTCCGAGTTGGTACCTCGTATGCTCCAGCTGACTTCGTGGTGATAGAGACCGGGTCCGATGAGAGGTCACCAGTTATTCTGGGAAGGCCAGTCCTGAACACCTCGGGAGTTGTCATCTACGCCAGCGCTGCGAAGATCAACTTCAACATCAAGGGGAGGAAGGAGATGTTTTCCTTCAAGAACAAGATTACACAAATCCCAGAGCAACCCCAACATGAACCAAGGAAGAGGACCAACAGGAGGATCAAGCAGAACAAGAACAACCAAGGATGGACCGAATCAGCTAAGATGGTCACTGCAGTTCAAGGAGGTCAAGACCGACGACCCAAGTCGCCGTTCCTAATCAAGAAGGACGACCCAGGCATGCCAAGCATTGAGTGCTCAATCAATGGATACTCCTTTCAGAAGGCGCTCTGCAACACTGGATCAAGCGTCAACATAATGGCCACAGTCACCTATCAGCTCTTGTACGGGACCATGCCCTTAAAACCAACATACACTCAGCTCCAGATGGCAGATCAGACATCCCGAAAGGTTGAAGGTCATTGACATGGGAGACGACGAGTACGATCCACCCATCATCCTAGGAAGACCGTTCCTAGGCACCGTCAAAGCAATCATCTACATTGGAACCGGAGAAGTCCATATGCATTTCCCCTCTAAGAAGGTACGCCGCTACTTTAATGACCCTAACTATATAGTTGAAGATTCTAAGCAGGTCAGGACAAGAAGAAGGCGACGTAACCGTAACCAAAGGAGGCAAACCATCAAGGACGTATGGGCAGACTATGAAGGAGAGGTCATAAGGCCCGAGGATACACAACAGGAGACCGAAGCACCAAGTCGAGTATGGAAAGCGAAGACAGTTACACAAGAAGAGGAGGCGCTGCTGGAACCACCGTCTACGCCACCCAAATCCCAGGACAACTAAGAAGAAAAGAAGTCCTGTTCGGAGGACTTAAAAACACCGAACGCCGTGCCAAGAGGTAAACTTGGTAGTTATCATTTTCCCTTTAATTATTGCTTAGTTAATCATGTTCATTCTGTATAAAAAAATAATAATATATATTTTTTCTGTTCTATAAAAATGAAAATAAAAATAGAGAGTGACATTTATCAAGGAAGCTCAAACATGATAAAGGCTAGATATTTATGCTAACGCTTAATCAAGTTCCCCGAAGCTTTGTTGTCTATTTGAGCTCCACAGAATTCAGGAAGACTAGCAGACGGAGGATATCCTAATCGTTGTCAGGGTGTTGCCGACATTCAAATACACCTCTGCACTTGCTAGCTACATCAGAAGAAATTACGTCAAGATCCAGCTTGGGGGAGAGCACCCCCATTTATCCCGATAAGTATTTTTATCTACATTTATACCTATGCTTTATTAAAATAAAAAGATGCATAATCATGAAAACCCAAATAAATATTTTGTGTTTATATATATATTTGCTTAGTTTAATAAATAAATAAAGTAGCTATGCTAAACTGAATCTTGAAAATAAAACTCTAGCATGGATATGATGAATAGTTGCTCTGCCTAATTTTCAAATTTGTTCTCTCTCTAGTTTAGACATAACTGTTATAATTTAAAACTGGCTCTAAACCTGAACTAGTGGGAAGAGAACTTGATCTGAAGTCTAAGTTGTTAGCGGATATGATATGGGAAGGTTGAGCTGCTGTTTATCTGTTCCTAGAGATGCTAGAATTCTAAAGAATTTTATCTTTAAAAATCTTTAAAATGTTGCATGATGAGTTCCTGTATGATGAGAGTTTAAATTCCTACCACAGCCATATATACATGCTTGTTAGATTAAGAGCCGCACTTTTACTACTTACTGCTTATGGGCATTGAGTGTGGTCAAGCTGTGTAGACCCTTAGGAACTTGTCATGTGGTTAAAATCAAGATTCACTTGCACGTTCACTCATACATGCTGCTTCTACTCCGGAAGTACGCATCCACATATATCCACTCATTTCCATCTCCAGATTCACCCAAAATTATTCTACTCCTGACCCGGGAGAGAATAGCCAAAAACATTATCCCATTCCTGTTATTCCCTGTGAAGTTAATGCTCAAGTCATTTCTACTACCACTTGCTATATTTTCAAAAGAGGGAGATTGCTCTAAAAAAAATAAATACGAGGAAATAAAAAGGAGCAAGTGCTCGGAACCTCGAAGAAAGAAAAAGTGAGACGAGAGGTAAAAATGGACAAGTGTCCGACAGTAGAATTAGGGGTACAAGATACCCACCTGAGAGAAAAAAAATAGAGCATCTCATTCCCCTTAAAAGTTTTAAAAAGCAAGAAAGGTATGTATTCCCTCAAAAAGAGCATTAGACTTTTGTTATCACCATCATCACCATACACCACTCATTCACCACACATGCACATCTTGATTTGACTTATTGACTTGTTTCTCTGGATCCATGGTTTGACTATGCAATAAATGTTCTATGAGTATGTATACTGTATCCCCCACCTATGAGCTCCAGATATCAAAGCCTTATTAGAGTAGGGTGAGAGAGAAGGCAATGTCACTACGCCTTATACCATAAATACCACATACTTTGAGAGAGAAGGCATATACCATTACTGCCTTGGTAAGGATCCAGAAATACCACAAAAGAGAGACCCGAGAAAGTCATACAAGGAATCTCTGAGTTTTATTTGAAAATTTTGCAAACACTCCAAAGCTATAGCTGATCAAGAATAAGAGACATGGCGTTTGACTAGACCGTTCTATCTTTTAACCACTCAAGATGCAGGTGACGGTTGCAAGCCCCATGGTGAAAGGTAAAATGAGTAAGTTTTAAGTCTTGACAGTTTACTCTAACTCAGGGATGAGACCTTATTTGAAAGCATATGTACCGTCAACGTTCAAAGGCGTTGCAGCAACTTCTGATCCATAATGAGTCTATCCTTGCTCAGGGACGAGCAAGAGGTAAGCTTGGGGGAGTTTGTTGACGGTCTTTAAGTACCAAATATAGTTATCAAATAAATAAAGAAAAGGATCTAAATGCAACCAACACCTAGACTTAGGGTTTTATCTGACAGAATTCCACGAGTTTTGGTGTTTGTCTGTTTCTGCAGGGGGTTATTGTTGGGCATTCTTAACGTCACTACCAAAAGTAGACTTAGTTTTCTAATTCTGATAACGGCGCCAAAAATGCCAAACCTATCCCTCATGCCACTTAAGCCAAGTTGTCATCCCCAGCATGACATGAGAGACGCGGTATTGAAATATGCATTTGCTCATCAAGATAAATAATAAAAAGGGATCTGCAAGCGCACAGATTAATACCGATGTAGCATTTTAACCGGGAAGTATTCCAGGTATCGTTATTTATATTTTTACCACTGGGAAGGGATTTCTAAGTATCATGGTTGATAATGGAATGAGAATATAGAACTGAGTACACATCATTGCATGTATAACCGAGAGTATTTATCAATCTCTTTATATAGGTATAAATGTCACATTAAGTAAAGGTAAAGTGATAATGGTGACAAAGATAATTAATCTGATCAGCTAGCCACATATAATAATGATAAGCACCTCAACAGATATTCTAGCAAGTCATTAGCATGGAATTAGGATGAACTACAAAGATATTCCCTAAGTTATTATTAACTATAAAGTCTAGCATATCATAGTTAGTGCAATTATACTTGGCAATCATGGTGAGAAAAGACTATATCCATGCATAGTGAATATTAGCAAGGAAGATGAAGAACATAGCAATCACTCCCCTGTAATAGTGTTGCTCTGCCTGCCCTATACACGAGAGGGGGACTATATAAGAATCAACGAAGCTGTCACTATCGCGAACTACCCCACAATCCGGCATATAGGGTGCAATTGCAGATAAATACGGTATAGACACCACGTCTACACAATAATTATCATTCACCCACTGTACACATGGATAAACGCTATATGATCCTAGGCATGTATATAATTCCAATCTAACTAAGCCAAGCATATAACTATGATAAACTAAGAACAATATAATTGCAAATATAATCAAGTAGAGCAAAGTCATAATCAATATATTGAAATAGAACAAAGTCATATTCATAATATTGAAGAACAATGATGAACAATTGAAGAACAATAGAGGAATTACCAAGAATCCTCTTGACAGATCCGGGAACCAATCGAAGATTGACTCTTTCTAGTTCTAATCCTATGTAGCTATGCTAACTAGAGATCTAGTTGATGTGGTGGCTCTAGGGCTTGATCAGAGGCTCTCCTCCTGAATTAGGGTTTGAAGTATGAGACGAGGGCCTCTCCTCCAGGGGCAGGGGCCTTGCTTATATAGCCCTTTCGGATGAATCTGGGCCGTCGGATCAAACCGACATTGAAAGGACGGTTTTCCTTGATCCTCTAGGTCGGTGGAGCATAATCCTCGAGGCGGAGCCTGATTGGCTCCGAGGCCAGGGCGGGCGCCCTAAGGACCAGGGCGGGCGCCCTGTGTCCGGCTCCGTTACGCCTCCCGTTCGTTCTCGTGGCTTCTGGACTCTTCTAGATGTAAGATAATTACGTGTTCAGTTAATATCCCGTCATTAATCCGACATGTGGGCCTTTCTTCCGTATTTCCTGATAACCCCCTGCAGAAATAGATAAACAGCAAAACTCGTGGAATTCTGTCAGATAAAACCCTAAGTCTAGGTGTTGGTATCATTTGGATCCTTTTCTCTATTTATTTGATAGTTATAATTGATACTTAAGGACCGTCAACAGTTATCAGAAAATACGGAGGAAAGGCCCACACGTCGGGTTTACATAGAGATAATAACGTGTTCATCGATTTTCTATCATCTAGAAGACTCCAGAAGCCACGAGATCGAACGGGAGGCCGAACGGGCCCGGAGGTAGGGCGCCCGCCCTGCTCCCTAGGGCGCCTGCCCTGGCCTGAGAGCCAATCAGGCTCCGTCTCGCGGATTATGCTCCACCGACCTAAGGGATCAAGGAAAACCGTACGATTAATGTTGGTTTGATCCGACGGCCCACGTTCACTTGAGGGGGCTATATAAGCAGGACCCCTAGCCCCTGGAGGAGGCACTCCCTCATTCTCAATTTCTCAAACCCTAATCTCAGGAGGAGAGTCTCTGATCAAGCCCTAGAGCCACCACATCAACTAGATCTCTAGTATAGCATAGCTACATAGGATTAGAACTAGAAGGAGTCAATCTTCGATTGGTTTCCGGATCTGTCAAGAGGATTCCTGGTAATTCCTTTACTGTTCTTCATTGTTCATCTTTGTTCTTCAATATTATGAATACAACTTTGTTCTATTTCAATATATTGATTATGACTATGCTCTACTTGTTTATGTTTGCGATTATATTGTTCTTAGTTTATCGTAGTTATACGCTTGGCTTAGTTAGATTGGAATTATATACATGTTTAGGATCGTATAGCGTTTATCCATCGGATCCATGGGTAAATGATAAATATTGTGTAGGCGTGGTGCTTAGACCATATTTATCTGCGATTGCACCTTATATGCCGGATCGTGGGGTGGTCCGCGATGGTGACAGCTTCGTTGGTTCTTATATAGTCCCCCTCCCGTGTGTAAGGCAGGCAGAGCAACATTATTACGGGGGAGTGATTGCTATGTTTCTCATCTTCCTTGATAATATCACTATACATGGGCGTAGTCCTTTCTCGCAATTATTGCCAAGTGTACTTGCACTAACTATGATATGCTAGACTTTATAGTTAAGAATAACTTAGGAAATATCCTTGTAGTTCGTCCTAATACCATGCTAATGACTTGCTAGAATATCTGTTGAGGTGCTTATCATTATTATATGTGGCTAGCTGATCAGATTAATTATCTTTGTCACCATTCATACTTTATCTATATTTTATGTGACACTTACCCCTGTATGCAAGAGATAGATGAATGCTCTCACTTATACATGCAATGATTGATACTCATTCCTATATTCCATTCCATAATCAACATTGATGTTAGTAATCCCTTCCCAGTGGTAAAAATATAAATAACGATACCTGGAATACTTCCCGGTTAAAATGCTACATCGGTATTAATCTGTGCGCTTGCAGATCTTATTTATTATTTATTTAGAAGAGCAGTTGCATATTTCAATACCGCGTCTCTCATGTCATGCTGGGGATGACAACTTGGCTTAAGTGGCATGAGGGATAGGTTCGGCATTTTTGGCGCCGTTATCAGAATTAGAAAACTAAGTCTACTTTTGGTAATGACGTTAAGAATGCTCAACACTACTGTAAAAGTTAGAATGCACTGCAAGCGCTACAACCCTTATTTGTAGGCCATGGTGAACATGAAGCTCACAGAAGACATAGCGATACACAGACATGTCCCAAGAGTGATCATATTTATCCATGATCTATGTAAAAATGAAAACAATATGCAAAAAAAATGAAGAACAAAGATGCCCAATAGTAGGGTGGAGGGCAAAAGCTTTGGGATGGAACTGAAGCAAGAGCTCTAGAGAGACTTCCTCTCTCCCTTTGTCTCTGCTGTTATATAGTTCGTGCCTTTGCGGTTCATGGACCACCCCACAACCCACGCACACACGGCTATGCACCCATGACCCCACATATACGGCGCAAGAGTTGACACGATCTATATTTTGTTGTTTCATCAAAACTATGATCTGGTCAGTCAAGATTTCTTTAGTATCGAACTGTCTTAGGCCCTGTTGAACTTGCAAGAACCATGCAGCGAGGAGTTTATCTCAACAAGTATCGCCTTAGATCTAATGCATATGGAAGAGACATAGCTATTGAATTTTACTGCGAACGCAAGAAAGTCCGGCCACTGTATATTTGATCTCGTAGGACACAGTATAAAGGGTCATCAGTTTCAAATGTCATAGCAACCAGTCTGCCCCTTGACTGTTGTGACTGCTTGGATTGGAGTCAAATAAAAGTATAGAAAAGACCCATCACAACCACACTAGGGATTCAAGTCTCAAGTGTTTCATGGTGGTCAAAAGCTCCTTTTCTCAAGTATGAAGTCATGTTAATCATCTGTTGTTAGAACTATTATGTCTTGGTAGTAGTTGGATGACATTAAGTAGTGGGATGGCACTGCTCTCCTCTTATTTGCATGTATTAGATAAAATTTGTTGAACTTACAAGAACCATGACAGCGACAAGTTCATACGAGCAAGTCTCGTTTTTCCTCGTTTTCTTGTGATGTTTATTACTGTGTCGTTTACAATTTTAAGTTTCGGCCCTATTTTTAAATCTGGGTCAGTGCATAGGATTGTCCGGCCAATGAGAAACAACACTGACCGGACTTTAGTGCACTTTGCAACATGACATACATCAAATGGAACTTTGTTTACTCCTCTACTAATTTTCCAAGAACAAGGGAACATAGGGAATAAGGTCTGCTAATGAACTCTGGGCGAACCTTGCAGTGAGGAGCAAGTCTTGCCTCAATCCAATGTGGAGCAGAGGAGCCACCGATACAAATAGGTATGGATTAATAACACAAATATTGGCTAATTATTAGAAACTCTGGCAGAATCTTGAAGAACGAGCACCTCACAAACTTGAAGCACCCCCAATTGAGTATGGAGCCCCATAACAAGAGAGAACCAGATGATTACAGATCTTCTGTTAACACAAGATCTGCAAGAAGATTTGCAATCATCTAGGTCAAGCTCCTGTTCAACAGTAGCACCTTGCAAAGGATGGAGAAGGAGCACCATGCAAAACTTGCACCAACACCTCTAGGCGATGAAGAAAGATGATTAGCTCACGAGTGTGTGGATTCAAGAGTGTGTGGATTGAACCCAAGAGGTGCATCCAGACTTGGGTTAAATAGGCTAGCCGAAGATGGAGAAGTGCAAGTAATTGTGATGCAAGTAGTTGGGAATTAACTCACTCTGACTTTACTACCAATAGACCAAATCTGACCGAGCTGATAGACCAAATCTAACCAAACTGGACAGTTCTCACTCTTCACTCTTCAATCTGCCCCTCGACTGTTGTGACTGCTTGGATTGGAATCAAATAAGTACAGAAAAGACCTATCACAATTGCACCAGGCATTCAAGTCTCAAGCATGTCAGAAGCTCTTTTTCTTGATTCACTTCTTGTGACTAGCTTTCCGACCGCATTCGCTTCTCTAATATTTTACTGCACTCAAAAGAAAGTCCAATGCGGCACATTTCATCTCGTTAGGCACAATACAATACAGAGCTGTGAGTAAAACTATTGGCTACAGAGTGGCTTTGATCTGTGTTGATCCCAACTCATCTTATTTTCGTGTATTTGATAAGACTTGTTGAACTTGCAAGAACCATGAATTAAAGATTATTTTTATTCAGAATTTTTATACTTCATAGGATCATACAAGTTCTGGCCGTCTGAAATCTTGACTACCTGGACGACGTGCTCCTGCATTCTTGCGTAGGTGCGCGTGCGTGGGTGGCGTCAGCAGCCTGTTACAGCAGGAGACATTGCTTTCGGCCCGTCGCATTGACGCCCACCCACGCAAATGTCTCATGCGTGGGGTGGTCGATAGCCCCCCAAACTATAGCAGCAGAGACAAGGGGAGAGAGGGAAGGTTATACACCTGCTGCCTTCTCTCTCTAGAGCTCCCGATTCTATCCTAAAGCTTTTGCCTTCCACCCTACTGTACCGCTGACGCCTTCTGCCAATGAGGTCGTTTGTCGATGCGAAGGCTCCGGAGGCCTTCCATGCTGGCAATCCTCCACTAACAGATGGACCTCTCATCAGCGTGGTCTCTCACCTGCCAGTTTCCCCTTTGGAGGTGGATCATCATTGTACTACTATTCATGTTGTTTATCTTCATTTAACTAGAGTATGCGAGCAATGCTCACACTAGTATTTGTGTTCATGCTGTTTAATTTAACTAGTATTTGGAATTTGCCTACTATCTCAACAGGCGGACGTGGGCGTGACGGTGTCCCGAGCCTTGTTGGCCCTAAAACCTGGTTCTTTGTTCGTAGTCTCACTTGAAAAGTGGCCCCGTGAGGCATCCCCCGATGGAGGCAGCCACCCATGATTCCGCGCCATGCTATGCCGGTCAGTTCAGTAAAAGTCATGTGCCTTCTCAATCAGATCGTTCTCCCCTTTATCCTATATAGGCTTGAACTTGGCTTGCATTGTGCAGCGCTTCCTCCATGGCGGTGCCATCCCCGGTCATGGGGCTTTACCCCAATGGTGCCGGAGAGTCATCCCGTCGCCGCTTGCCACCATCGAGCCCATCTATCCCTGCACAGCCCTCTGGTTCTGAAGTGAGTGAATCGTCAGAAGACCGTGAATCTTCAGATGACATAGAGTATCATCAATTGTTGAAGAATTATCATGAGACCCAAGTGGATTTGTCATCGGCCAGGCTGAACACCGAGATGCTACGCGTTGAGCTGGACGCCGTGCACGACGCACTTCATTTTTCCATGACTGAGGTCTCCAAGGCACGAGTCGACTGGGAGATCCTCCTAGAGCAGGGCCAAAACATGATGAACCTCTTGTAGATCTAAGGACACGGGTCGATGCCCTCATCCTATGCGTGCAAGCCGCCATTAACTCAAGCTTCCCCATGCGAGCAGTGGATAATCTATTCACCGCAGAGGAGCCGTTTCGAGCCCTGCCGGCCTGTCTTCGAGCCGTGGTGACCAAAGCCATTCGTCAGGGGGCTGCCACGGCATTGGCTACTGTCCAATTTCAGATTGGTGTAGCGGTTAACATCCGAGTGGCGGAGCCAGGTTTTTCGCCAAAATCAAAGGACGATGACATCGTCGATCTGGTCGAGAGTTTCGAGCCGATCACCAATGCCATCTTAGCGAAGGTGGACGTGGACAAGATCCTGCACGCCTGCCTCGACCCTTGATCTGTGGGACATACCAGTAGTACTAGTAGTCATGACTAGGTTTGATCTGTGGGACGCCCTTGCGAATATGTGAACTCTTATTTGCATGCATGTCTGTGCGAACTTCTGCTGCACTTTGTATTTAGTGGGTTAAACTCTGTTGAGCATGGTGTAGCTCAGGTCATTTGGTCATTTTGTAGCTAGTTTCTTTTTGCTGCAGATTTCTTTCTGGTTGTCTTTGATCTGAAACTTAATTTGCTAAACATTCATGAGTGCCTTTGATCTTTGTTAAAGCCAACTTGTGTCTTTGATAAAATTTGTTGAACTTAAAAGAACCATGCAGTGAGGAGTTCATCTGAACAAGTCTCGCCTTGATCTAATGTAGAATGAAGGAGCCAAAGCTGTTGACTTTTACTGCGAACGCAAGAAAGTCTGGCCGCTACGTATTTGATTTCATAGGACAGTAGAGTTCATAGCAATCAGTCTACCCCTCGACTGTCGTGACTGTTTGGATTGGAGTGAAATAAGTGCAGAAAAGACCTATCACAACTGCACTAGGCATTCAAGTCTCAAGCGTGTCATGGTGGTCAAAAGCTCTTTTTCTCGATTCACTTCTTGTGTCCAGCTTTCCTGCCGCATTCACTTCATTATCATATTTTACTGCGCTTGCAAGAAAGTCCAAATGAGGCACATTTGATCTAATCAAGTTTGGAGCCTTTTTCTCTCAAGGATTGATGGAGAAATCAAAGGAAAAGCTTGAGAGCTCTAGGGCACTAATGGAGGAGAGAGAGAGTGAGCACAAGTATGTTCTTTTCGGTCTGAATGAGCTAGGTGGGGAAGAAGACCATTGTGAGGGAAGAGAAGAGGTATAAATACCTCCCCAGGTCCCAATAGTCAAATAAGTCACGGCAGTGCCGCTCTGCGACATAGCCGCACCTCTGGTGCGGCATTGCCGCACAAAGCCAGACAATAAAGGTGCAAGGAGGTTATGAGCTAGCTATCTTGGCTGAGCTTTGAGGATGCTTTTGTATAAGATTGAGCACTTAGTTGCACATGTTGACTTAAGCATTGTGTCCCCTTTGTAGTATGGCTTTTCCTATAATCAAATTCAAAATATAAAATGAAATAAACCTCCTTTTGAGCTTGATGCCATCACCTTTTGTAATTGGGGGCTCCTCCATTGTGTACAACATCATCTCTTATGATTCTCCTGCTTGTCATCTTGATAAATCTCATTAGTTCTCTAATTGCGTAGTCATTATCACCAAAACCCACAATTAGGGCTTGATTGCACTTACACCTTGTCTACTACTAGAAAGCCACCCACAAAGAAAGATCGGTGGGATTGACACCAAGTTTTGATGACTTCGTTCCGGTCACCTCTAGGCATGATAACCTAGAGCAATTGTTTGTGGGAAAAATACTTTTCGTCTCTCAACTTAACTTCAACTTCATTTGGTTTTCACCATAGTATAAACCATGCGACCCTCATTTTTTATGAATAACCATGCACAACTACTTAAGGGATGATGTAATACAGATGTCCATCTCATCCATATGCCATCAAATAAATGGCTCTACACATCACTAACACTTCCACTTTGTCCCTAGGGATTCCATAGAGTGAGCCTAGAGTATTGATCCAAATAGGGACACAAAGTGATTTGACATTACTCCACACATTGCGTTTATAGGATGGCAATAATATTAAAACAAGAAGTGACAAGCACACCTTAATAAATGAAAAAGACTAAATAACCTCCAAACATATTAAGGGTTGTCTACATAACTCCCTCAACTACAAAACTAATAATCATAGCCCTTAAAGTATTTAGTACAAAATGATCCTTAGGGTGGTGTAAGGCTATTTTCACTGTGACCCACGATGGTGGCCTTATTAACCATGCTACCACTTGGCATGCCAATGATTGGATAAGGCTTTTGATCATTGGGCCAACACAATAAGGGTCCTTCATGGGGCTTTTCGAAATCCTTACCATTGATGACAACAAGGCAAGGTAGAGGTCAAGGCCTATACAATGGGGATCAACTTGGTGAGGTGGACCTACCTAGGCTAATCTTGACAATAGAAAGTAACCAGAGAGGCAGCAGGGGCTTGCTAGAGTTGGCGAGGCTAGTGAAGCTAGGTACAACTGTCTGAGAATTTTTTTGGATTGGTTTGCGGGGTTACAAAGCATTTATGGTGTGTTATTGTGTCAGTATGGTAATGGATGTTGAAGGAGCTTCATTAGTGGCTAGCACAACAACAAAACTCAGTGGGTGATTGTCTCTCTATCAGGTTAGAATAGAGGGGGTAGAAGGAGATTGAGAATAGTGCAGAGGGGGAAGGGAAATAGCTAATGGGGCTGATAACTTGTTAGTCACATAGCTTAGAGAATGTGGGATCGACAACAACGATGCTCTACTCCTTGGTTCCATGTGGATTGGGGAAGATGAGGGTTGCGGGACGTTGAGAAGACAGGCATGTGGGAACTATTAGTCTTGTATGTTTTTTGCGGTGTGCTAGTGGCTTCTCCCGACAAATTATAGGCTGACAAGGTCATTCTAGTCCCCCTCCAACTAGAAAATATTGTGACATACATGTTTTTTTGGACAAGAAGGATGGGCTTAATTAGGATACAATGGTGCAAAGCTAGGCTCACAATTGGTGTTAGTGGAACGACAATTGGGCATGGGTATGATGCTCAAGCTTGGTCTAAAGTGGTTCATGGAGGTTGTGGACGCTAGTGGCTTTTTTGTAAGTGCATTTATTATGCTGATATCAGGGAAGAAGATATGGCAGAGGTGATAAATCAAGGCCATGCTAGTTAAGGTTCAGGAATGATATGGCGATGTGAGTGGGATACATAGAGGCACTATGGTGGACATTGGAGGAAGACAATGTGGGTGGGCCCAAGTATTAGAGACGGGAAAAGTGAAGATCGATGCCAGGCTAGATCGGGCCATGGAAAGAGAGAGGGGGCCACAACCCACATCGAAAGGAAAGGAAGTGAGAGGGAGCAGGTTGGTTGGGGTGGGCCAAAAGGGAGGTGGAATTGGGTTTGGGACCGATTAAAAAGGGTAGAAGGTTTAACATATTCATGAAAATTGATTCAAACCATCAAGTGAAGTTTGAATTTCAACTGTGATTAAGTACCACCAACGTGCACACAACAATTTACGATCTCAATTGCAAATGAGCTAATTGATCCAACAACTTTCAAATGTATTTTAATCAAAATGCACCCTATTTGCATGGTTTGAATTCTATTTGTATCAATTAGAATTATTTAGAGGAAATTTTAAAATTCTAATTATTTGAATATCATGTCGCATTAGTTTTATCCTAAGTCAAATTAGTATAACTTTGACCATGATTATAGGAGAATATATTAAAATCTAACTCATCAAAGTAATTTCACTAAATCATAATTTGTTTAAGCTTAAGATTTATTTGGTTATGTATAGGTTAACATTTTTTTCAAAACCTAGTCAAAATTAGAGAAATTTGACTATGAACAAAACAAAAATAACTTACAATTTGAAATATAGGAAGTAGCAGGTAGGTTTGGACATTTGGATGGGAGTTTTTTTTGAAAATGGAATTGTTTCCGGTCCACGCGAACACACACAACACCAAGTTTTTACAATTTTTTAGCTAATGAGATGAACAAAAAAAGAAAAAAATATGACACAAAATAAATGAAAAAATCATAAGCAAAGTTTATTATTGCTTCTCCATCTATTCTTGGCGAAGAGATCGAGAGCAACCCAACAGCCTCCAAAAGCTCTACTTGCCAAATGGACAGTCCATCTTGCGTCCTCATGCTGCACAAACCCCTAGAACCGCTGCCAATATGTTGTTCTGTAGGTATCGTGTACAAGAGAAATATATTATTTTCTCTCAAAAAAAAGGAGATTATTATGTGTGCATCAAATTGCCTATAAAAAAGCAGCAGCCCCATAAAGATCAAATACCTTTCATTTTCTGCTATGTCCGTTAACCAATTCCAAGCATATAAGATATGGATCTAGGTGATGTTAACCTGTTAGCTATATGAATAATTCTCCAAATAAACTTTAGCATGTTTGGGTGGGAGTTTGAGTTGCTGAAATGTCTCTAGGCCAACTTTTTTTTTTATCTTATTGCTACTCTTAGTGCCACTTGGATAGTACTTTCTCCGTCCCTTTATATCTGTTGCTGTTGGTGTGCGTGTCATAAATTTGACTCGATTTATAGAAAATACGTACAATATTTGTATCTCCAAATAAATTTATTAAAAACTAGATTCATAAATCTTTCCAATGATACTAATTATATACTATAAATATTAATATTTTTTAATATATATTTAATTAAAGTTGTTTCTTAGCTAGGACAGACGACAGATATTTTATTTAAGGACAGATGGACCCGTGGTTATTTCAGGGAAGGAAATACAAGCTGCTGCTATCCAGAGCAGGTTCAGCCGTCTGCCTGTCTCCATCAACGCAACGCAACTCCGCGAGCGCAGCCAGGTGGGTGCCCAGATTGGAGCGGAATGTGGAGCCTGAGAGTTTGACCTCATTTCCCTTGGAGCTTCATGGAGCCCTGCGAGATGCCAAGAGTGAAACTTGGCGCTCAGGGTCTCGAGGTAACTAGCCCCATTGCTGATCGCCTGATCCCATCCCCGGCATCCCCAGCCCCCAGGCGTTGCGCGACTGAGAACGGACGAGCTTCTTCTTGATGTGTCAGCTTTGTGTGTTGTAGGTGTCTAAGGTCGGTTTCGGGTGCATGGGCCTCTCCGGCATCTACAACCCCCCGGTGCCCCACGAGGACGGCGTGGCCCTCGTCAAGGCCGCGTTCGGTGCCGGGGTCACCTTCTTTGACACCGCCGACGCCTACGGGCCGCACACCAACGAGGTTCTGCTCGGGAAGGTTGGAAATTTCTTTTCTTTTCCCCTGTATCTCATTCCCAGTGCAGGCGCTATTCTTTCTGATTCATCTGGTTGGAGATGGATGGATTTTGCTGCAAGGTTTCGAATTCAGATGCAGAAGCAAAGAGTCAATTGAGCTGTGAAATGATAGGATTTGGTAGGATGGATGGAATCAGATTCTGTTCTGAAAACAAAAAATGCTGGTTTCGGGAGTGAAAATCTTCCAAACTGTGAACTGATGGGAGATCAGCGCAAAACTGCAAACTGAATGATGTTAGTGGTGGCTTTCGCAGACTGGGTCTAGAGTTAATCACTTTTTTTTAAGCTGAGAACGTGTTAAGTGTTATACAATTAGATTGAACAATGCAAACAGACCTTAGATGGGTCTTTTCCCTTTTGATTTATATGAACACTGAAGATGTGAGTGGGTCTCCAATTATGTATTTATGTTGAATGAGATCATTTCTAACAAATGCCATTTTTTTTCTCTGAATATGGTGCTTATTGGTTCATAACTAGATGCAACTTCAGGACAATTCAATGATTACAGAACATAATAGTTATGTAGATGCTGAAAAAATGTAGATGCTGAAAAAAGAATATGTATTCTTTCTGAACTTGACCATGGACAGGACAGGCACTGAAGCAGTTGCCCCGCGAGAAGGTGCAAGTGGCCACCAAATGTGGCATTGTAGGATTCAAGCTGAACAACATCTGCATAAAGGGGACACCAGAGTATGTCCGTGAATGCTGCGAAGGCAGCCTCGCACGCCTAGATGTCGAATACATTGACCTCTATTACCTGCACCGCATCGATCAGTCAGTGCCCATAGAGGAAACTGTGTGTATCTGTGCCTTGGCATTATAAACTTGACTCAGCGAGTAGGAAAGGTTTGCAAATCTGATAGCTGCTTTCTTATACAATGTTAGATGAGTGAGCTCAAGGAGCTGGTCCAAGAAGGGAAAGTGAAATACATTGGCATGTCTGAAGCAAGTGTGGATACCATAAGGCGCGCTCATGCGGTTCACCCTCTCACTGCAGTGCAGATAGAATGGTCTCTATGGGCCAGGGATATAGAGGAAGCTATAGTGCCACTATGCAGGTATGTCTGCTTGCAATGATATTTTGAAATTCAATGTTCTTACAGTCTCATTTGTGCCACTTGGGATGCTTCCGTATATCTATTCTGGCATTAAAATAGCTGCTTTTCAACACATCATACATAGTTTGACTGAATAATACCACATCTCAATTATCATAAGTTAGTTTAGTGCTAGGACAAGCTCCGATCCTTTTCTTTTACCTCTATGTCCATGCTTTCTATTTTAGTGCTTGCCTCAGCGATATTTAATATTTTTTCTATTGCTAACTGAATTTCTATGGATTAGGGAGCTTGGCATTGGAATTGTTTCATACAGTTCCCTTGGTCGGGGTATTTTTGCTGGAAAAGCAGTTGTGGAGAACCTACCACCAAACAGTTTGCTGGTACTAATACTTTAACGATGAACACTTCAGATTCATTACAATTACCTTCCACCATAATAGGTACAAGAAATCTGCTCATATAGCTGGGATTATTTAGTTCCCTTTCAGTCTGTGGATCCCAGGTACACTGGAGAAAACTTGGAGAAGAACAAAGTTCTATATGAGCTTCTGCTGAACTTGTCTAAAAAGCACAATTGTAGCCCCTCACAACTCGCACTATCTTGGGTTCTTCATCAAGGAGATAATGTTGTTCCAATCCCTGGTAATCGTTTTTGTGAATTCTACAAGGACACTCATCATGCTGTAGCTAATCATTTTCTCAGGAAGACATATTTCAATTCTGGGAAGATTGCTACCGGCAAATTACTTTGATCAGTTTGAAAATTTCCTTAAAAAATATCAGTCCAGAACTACCTTTATGTTGAAAAGGAACTAAGGTGGCAGAAAATAAATGGCAGTGTAGTATATCTTGTTCATTTAAGCTACGCTGTGAGACATCCTGACTTCCAAACCCAAAAACTCTGAACAAATCTTCCAGACAAAAATACTTCCACTAAAAACCATCGGAAGTCAGAATTAGCATTTGTGTTTCAGACTCTCAGTAATCAGTATTCAGGAAAGGTAGTTTGAGATTGCATGCAACTTGCATTAAATGCTTGGTGTTACACCTGCAGGAACCTTATATTTTCTGAACTGTCTCTGGCCACAGGAACTACAAAACTGAAGGACCTGAGAAGTAACATTTTTTCTGTAAGAATTAAGCTGAGTAAGGATGACCTGAAAGAGATTTCAGATGCAGTACCTGCAAGCGAAGTAGCAGGTCCAAGGGTTTACCCAGCCTTGGAGCGCTATTCCTGGAGATATGCAAACACGCCGCTCCAGAAGTAGTCATTTATCATATTTGAACGCCGATTCATGCTTGGCAGCTCCAAAATGTTTTAACTGTTTGGATATCTGTTATCTGAAATTTGACATATATGAAAGCACAATTACAATAAGATCTTTTTATTGTTGTATCACCAGTTTTCTTTTGGTAGTCCGCTCTGGAAGCACTGAAATTGCAAAACTGAACAGAGTTTCTTTGATTTGAATACCTGCATTCATTGGTACCAAACAACACATACAGCAACCAGCTAGCAGAAACCCATGCCAATAAGGAACATTTGATTCATCACATCACATCAGCACACACCAACACAAGAACACACAAAACCCAGCCTCACTCAAGTAAGGTGCCAAGCATGGCAACCAACTCCTTCATAACAGAGGGGCAATTCTTGCTCAAATGATCGAAGCTTTCACTTGCCACAGCTACCTTCAAATTCTCCGGAGAGCTAAGGAAATGAAAGCATGCCTTCTTCAATCCATGGCACTGGTGCTGCTCGGCTAGGGCCAATATGGTTGCCACCGTGCCCACATCAATGTATTTGCATAATTTATCTTCACATATCAGCTTCAATCTCGCCAAATTATACCTGTCTGCTGCAACAAGCAGGTGCTGCGCCATGACATCTTCCTCTCCATCTTCATTGGTTTCCCAATACAAGTCAGTGTATATGAAATGGAGCAAAGCCTTGAAGACCCGAGCCTCCATGTCGCCAATGTGGACGACACTGCCGCTTTTGCTCTCCTTCATCGCGCCAAAGAACTGTGCAGTGAAGACCGGCGAGCGAGCCGCGAGCACGCACATATGCGCGGAGAATGTCTCGCCGCTGACCACGAACACCACGTCGGCGCCGTTCCCGGTCTGGAGGAGGTCGCCGAGGTGTTGGTGTAGGTCGGGCCGGGGCACGGACACGAAGGCGGCCGTCTCGTCCTCGGCGCCGAACTCGTTGATGACGACGATGTCGCACCGGACGGCGAAAGAATCGTTCTTTAGGTGCTCTGACTTCTCCAAATCCTCCCTCCTGACGAACCTCGCATTCCCCCATCCGCGGTGGCTCCCGTAGTTGCTCACCTCCTCTGCCGCTAACAACGGCGGCGGCAGCTCCTCCTTCTCCGGCACCTCACCGACGAAACGAAATCGATGCTGCGCCTTCAGCTCCTTTGCTGTTGAGCCGGAGGCGGGCTCCTCGAGGACGAGGAAGAGGGAGATGTAGTCTTTGGTGTCAGGGTCGTGGCCGTTGGGGTGGTAATCGATGTGCCAGCGGTGGCCGCCGACGGTAAAAGGTCGGGACTTGAGGTACTCTCCTGTGGGAATCCCTTTAGTGCGGGAGTAGCCGTCAATCCTCAGAATGTGGTGCCCGCTGGCCGTGTCGGCGACGATGGCGGAGGCCGAACGCGATCTCTTCCGGCCGCTGACAGGTGGACGACATGGCTGGTTGCTCGGCGGACCTGATTTATCGCGCAATCTCTGTTTGTATGTCTGTCTCCGGACTCCGGACTCCGGACTCCGGAGCACCGGGACTCCGGGAGAGGTTCTTGTAGGGCCTTGCGCGGACCGCCCCGTAGTGAGGAAGTCCGGAAGAAGACGACGAAGGAGACAAGTCGCCGGCCGACTACTCGGCTAGCTTCCTTGGGAAGGCGTGATGGAAATTTCATTGATAATTGAATAGCACTAACAAATAATTTCTGAAGACACTCAGGCCTTGTTTAGTTGTAAAATTTTTTGCAAAATGATACTGTAGCAAATTTTGTTGTTATTTGACAATTAGTGTTCAATCATGGTCTAATTAGGCTTAAAAGATTTGTCTCGTCCATTTCGTCTAAACTGTGTAATTAGTTTTATTTTTTATCTATATTTAATGCTTCATGCATGCGTCCAAAGATTCGATGTGACAGGAAATCTTGAAAAATTCTGTAAAATTTTTGGCAACTAAACAGGGCCTCAGCTTGTTCGGCTGGCTAATGGCCACCCAGTCAGCAGCGTTTTTTTCTCATATTAAATCAACACCAGCCACCAGCTAGCCGAACCAGCTCATTGATTGACTGCGAAAGGGCCCCTAGCTTAGCTTAGGGCCTGTTTGGTTTTCAGGAGTTAAAGTTTAACTCCTATCACACCAATGTTTCCTCAAATGCATAGAGTACTAAATGTAGACTAATTACATGCATATCAGCACAGATTAGGAGTAATTTACGAGACGAATCTATTAAGCCTAATTAGTCCAAGATTGGAAACTTTTTGTTAAATAAGACGAAAGTGCTACAGCGTTTGTTAAACTTTAACTCCTCCAATCAAACACCCCCTTAGTACAAGAGCCTTAGAATTTTTTTCAGGATTTAACAGGGTCACGCTTTCCTGTCTTAGATGACGTTTCCGCACGTGGCGATATGCGTTGTGAGTGGAATCTAATAATATCAACGTGCATGTCTCCGATAAAGAAATTCACTATGAAAATATATTTCATAATTAATTAATGATATATTTATTATGTATCAAGATATTAATATTTTGTTTAGATTTGGTTAGATTTAAAATTGTTCGATTTCTTTAAAACCAGGAAATTACAAAAAGAAATGGACACCGGAAGAGTAGTACCAACCATGTGTTGTTTATTCTATGTATAAAATTTTCTAAAGTAGTCAAAGATATAGACGCTTGACTTAAAATAAATATACATATACTTATATTTATAATCAGAGCAAGTACAGTACAACATTTTCGCAGATGTACAAAACATGACCCTAGCAACATTTTATTATCTGGAGATCTCTTTTATCATACTTCCTGTATTGAATCGACTGAAGTTAAAGCTTGCGGTCGACTCTGGATTCCTCTATTCAAGGAGGCGCAGGCTAATCAGCGGAGGGAGGAGTGCAGTAGCGTATTTTCCGTGAGTAGAAGTGGGTTAAGTTTCTGCGAGCACGAACCAGCGGTGATCTCCAAAACGAAAATGTGGACTAAACTGCATGGCGATCAGAGAAACCAGAAGTCATTTACAATCCTCTTTTAGAATGGGCTGCTTTGATGTTTGAAATATCCTCTTACTATGAGATACTCCTCCTTCGTACTGACCCTTTGCCAACAGGCCAACAGCTGTCCCCCTCCCTCGTGTGGCACGACATGACAGCGTCCGAGGTAGGCAAGTGGTAGGTTAAGATTACACTAGTATAATGCCCGTGCTAACGCTACGGTTTTATCTTGAGGATGCACATGGGACAACCAATGATTTTTTTCCATAGTTTAACTTTTACACAATTGTATTTGAACATATATGCAATTCGGGAAACAATTTTGCATAAGAAAGCATAATAAAGTTACTTCTAGCATAATAAATTTTTAGTACTGGGACGCTAGTTAGAATGAAAATAAAGTCACATCAGGCAAAGGTCGAGTTTGCTTGCATAGTTGCTTCGCCGAAAGATGCTTAGACAATTTCTTTTCATCATGTATCTTGCAGTCCCCCGCCTTACCGCTTGGCCAAGCTGCCAAATCAGGAGGACATGCGCGGGAAGCCCAGAACGACATGAACTTGAATCCTGAGAATTTGGGTGGCGCTTTACTCACCGGCCAATGCTCTTCCTAACGTCCTCAAAAACGTCGGCCCAGAGCGCACTGGCCGGTGGCCTTGGATGCCCTCTACACTGACGGCAAGCGCCACGAGTTCAGCAGCTGACCCCCCTTGAGGTTGCTTGTGTGCCCATCACTTCCTCCCTCGCTGCCGCACCATAGCCGCTTCTCCTACAAATTACTGCAAAAAAACTGTGTACCCAGTAATATACATTTTCTTACCGAATCAACCAACACATGGTGAAGACCTAAAGAGTACTGAACCATGTACCACATTTGCTTTTGAATAGCCCTAGCAGCAAGGACTTTACATATTATTCTACTGGATATTATTTTTTTGGTGACTATCAATTGGAAAAAAAAGGGCAGACCCAGTGCCAGAGGCTCCCACACGAGTGGGGTCTGGGGAAGGGAATAACCGAAGCAAAGTCTTACCCCCGCAGAAATTCTGCAGAGACACGGCTTCGAACCCAGGACCTGGTGACTCGGCGAGCTAGCACTCACCAACTGCACCAGGCCTGCCCTTCGGTGACTATCAATTGGAAATTAACCAAAATTCCTAATTGAGTAGTGCTAAGCCATTATTCTTAGATGCTCACGCATAACCTGACCAAGGAAAACAACTCTAGAAAAATGATGTATAGTGAAACTACGTAACATTCCAAGGGAATCGGTTTAAATAACCTGTGATCGTCACTTGCTTCCAAGTTATAATTCTATCAAATTTGAAGTACTTCATTAAAATTCAATCAAAACATATTTCTATACCCTAAAAAATTGAAGCGATGCATGTTCAAAAAAAACATATGTACTTTTGTCGCAAAAGTTAGAATTCAACCTCATTTTATAAATAAAAAATCCTATAAAATAAGAAAAATCATTGAGTTTCTTATTCTCAGGGAATCTCAGCCATTGAAACAAAAGACACCTATGGGATATAGATGCATCTCATATTTTCTTGAGCAATCAAAATATTGTTTTTTGAGCACTCTTTGGTCTCAAGCGTCTCTCCTAATTTGCTATCTGATCATGGTAGAATTCACAAGTGAGGATTACCAGATATACCATATAATATCTGATCATGCTAAGAAGTCGATCCTATGATCCTATCTCACCATGTAGAGCCTGTCCTGATTACCAGATATACCACTGCATTTGTTTTGCTTTAATCAGGACTGGCTCCTAGTTTTTTCTTTTGCTTTTCAAAGACTCCTAGAATGCAGAAAAGTTACATGGAATTATTGTCATCAACCGTAGGAAAAGATGAATCACTACTTCCTGAAGGTATATTACCTGACTCTTTCCTTCGAAGTCGGTCAGTATGCGAGTACTTAATCTTGAATCCCTGATCTCTTTGGCTGCCTGAACAGTACAAAACACCATCATCAATAAATTAGTCTATGGTATTCGCAACAAGTTATTAGAGCTAAAATACAATGGTTAAAAAAATTACCACTTCAATAACAACTTGAATAGGAAATCCAGCTATCTGAGCTTCTGTCAAAAAAACAACCTAACTAAAGTTACATTTACAATCAGTATATCAGTATTATCAGATATGAAAAAATTTGAGAAAGAAAAGGCTCCATATTTAAGAAGATACTTTAGTTGAACTCAATGCAAAAAAGATATTTGCATAATATCAGATTCTAGCACACGCCTTCTACTTATTTTTCTTTTATATGAACAGACCCAAGAAGTGAGTATTAAATTGAGTTGTATATATAGAATAGAATTCTATAGTACATCAGTTCAGAAATAAAAGGAATTCTGACATTTGCAACACATGAATAGTACTTAGAAATTTTTTATCAGTCAAGTTGCACCCTGGCACTGGACCATAATATTGATCTAGAATGAAAAAAAAAATATTCTCAACATTTAACACATTAGATGGTGAAAAAAAGAAGTGATTTCAGATATGAAAAAATTTGAGAAAGAAAAGGCTCCATATTTAAGAAGACACTTTAGTTGAACTCAATGCAAAAAAACAACCTAACAAAAGTTACATTTACAATCAGTATATCAGTATTATCAGAAGCTGAAATTATGAACGAACAGACAAACTGTTAGCACAAAAAACAATCCAAACAAATGACGTGGACCTCTGTTATGGCCACATGCTTGTGGCACTTTTTTATGATGATTGTTTGGCCAGTTAAAGTGCAAAGAAATTTCATTCATAAAACCAATGTCAGCTATTTTAATTTGTTTATCTAATCTAACAAAATAAAAGAACCAAAATGAGTACTATTGTGCCCTACATATTCCACCCCAAACAGAGCATAAAGGAACACAAAACTGTTTGCAACCATCCAAAACTTGAAGTTCATATGCAGCTGACAGCGAAGCAAATGAGTTACCCAGGACATGCAAGATTTGCTTGCAGACAGCGAAGCAAGTTTAATAGAGCACCATAAGGCTTTTAATTTAGTTGGCCAACAACAGGGACATAGAAATAGAAACTAACTAATAGAGGTGCTCCAATTAGCCAGATATGTGTATTGTTAAGAAATACGTTGACACCCAAAGAAAATTTATAGAACATATGCTGGTGCCTAAATATTTGGCAGTAGCACTCAAAGTTAACAAAATTAGGATGTATAAACACAGGTGAACAGCATGCATCTACATATCACAAACAGCTAGTATTTGCAGTTATTGAAATGTTTTCGGGTGGTGACTAAATATTTAGCAGTAGCACCCTATGGCACTTTAACTACAGGCAAGTAACAGACTTTATACATCTCACTCAGACCTCCAAGATCCAGAGGACTTCTCACTCATACCTCCAAGATGCAGAGGACTGAACCTAAACCTCTTCTTCTCAGTGGAATACCATTGAACACCTACGCTGCATCCGAAAGCAGAAAATGATTAGTTTAAACAACATGATAGCTTGCAATTGTTACCCTGCTCGCATTGTGTGAAATGTTAGATCTAGAGAAGGGGGGGAGGGAGGGAGGGGGGGAGGGAGGGTCTCAGAAAGGAAGAGAGGAAGAAAGATGGATCCACAGAGGGAGGTAGACGGTGGATCCACAGAAGGAGTAACAAGATGAACTTTAGACTATACACTATGACGCAAATCGAAGCCAATTCGTATTGAACAAATGTTTCTGTAACAGTGATAAATGAACTACTCACCGAGCCCGAGCTGATAAAGTCGACAAGCGTGGCGTTGGCCTCACCATCCCTCGCCGGCGCGTCGATCTGCACGCCCACCGCCTCGTCTCCGATCTCTGCAGAACACCACACATACGCGCGTCGTCATTTGAGCAAGGAGGGAGAGGAACAGACCACCATGGCAGCCAAGATGGAGGCGCTAGAAAGGGACAGGCAGATCGGACCTGTGATGGTGGCGACCTTGGAGCCAGGCTTGGCATGGATGGATATGGCCACGGTCGACGGTGTCATCAGGCGGAGGCATCCGGCAGTTGCGGCTGCGGCGGTCATCGCCGGCGGCGGCGCCGTCCCTTTGGCCTTGCCTCCCTTCCCCGGAGATCATGCCTGGGGGAGAGGACTGTGGCGAGAGGAGAATAATGAGATGCGGAACGGGAGGAGTCACGGGTGAAAAAAGAGACGAAAAAAAAAGAATACGATGAACCCGAGTATCGAACCGTGGCCGCGACGTTGATGATTGGCTTGGCAGCGTTGGGCGCGGGGTGGATGGAGGCGCTGCCGAGGAAATAGTCAGCCGGGCCGGAG
This sequence comes from Saccharum hybrid cultivar R570, assembly GCA_038087645.1. Classification (NCBI taxonomy): domain Eukaryota; kingdom Viridiplantae; phylum Streptophyta; class Magnoliopsida; order Poales; family Poaceae; genus Saccharum; species Saccharum hybrid cultivar. The sequence goes on along the minus strand of JAQSUU010000005.1, from coordinate 6,338,641 downwards.
CACCGCCGGGGGCCGGAGCAGGGAGGAGCATGCGCCGCCGCCGTGAGGGCTGCGCTTGTCTGCTCGGTTGCCGGCAAAACCGAGATGCCAGCCGTGGGGAAGACGGAGATGGCATCGTGATACCGGCCACGGCGTCCATCCTCAACTGCGAACATTTTCCCCACCGTGAGACTGATGCAGCAAATCCTACTGGAAATCTGCTATTTGCATCTAGAACAAGAGAACGAACCTGTTGGCGACGAGATCTCCGGCACCGGGTGGTCCCCAGAGACCGCGGCGAACGGGGGGAGGCTTCGCCGCCGGGGGGCAGCATGGGGTCGCCCAGCCGCCGCACCACGAGCACCCGCAGGCCTAGGTGACCTAAGGAGCAGCCGCACCACGAGCACCCCGCAGGCCCAGGTGACCTAAGCAGCCGCCCGTGCCCTTCACCCAAACCCTAGGCGCGGGCGCTCCTGCGCGTGGAGTGGAGCCGCCGCCGCCGTCTCCTAACCCCGCCTCTCGTTTTCGACTTTGCCGCAAGTTCTATTTTCATTTTCGTAGAGAAATCGAGACCGAGAAAGTGGGGATTCGATCTGTGGCCGCGGAGGGCATATTGGGGCGGGGCGCGTGCGGGGTGAGATGCGTTTGAAGCCGGGGTGAGAAGCCTGGCATCACACATCCAATCGTGGCCATCGAATTTGGTTTAGATATTTTATTAACCTTTGATTTTAATAGAGACAAATTTTTGTGTGCATTTTTTTGGGTACACAATGGTTAGACTACTTAGCGGGGGACGTTTTCGTTGGTGAACCTAAAATAATTAGAAGTGGTCAATTATAGTAGAGATGAACGGACGAACACTGATAGAAAACTCAATCAAGATGACAACCAACACTAAAACATTCTGGTGATTGAGTTAAGCATACAAATAGCAAGCCAAGGTGACAACCATCCCTAAATTCTGCGTCACCTCAGCAAAGTGACTGACGCACAGAAGCATTATCTATCCAGATCAACAAAACATGCAAAAATTGCAGGCCAACTGGACATTTCAAATAATAAGCTAAGCTGATGATGAGGCCGCTCATTCTTGATCAGTCTGTAATGCTGTACAGAATCAACAGATTACCAAGATAGAGATGGAATGAGGCTCATGGCATTGTTGTGCTGTGCGAAACATTCTACTGATGATCAAGTTAAGAACACAATAGCAAGCCAAGGTGACAACCATCACTAAATTATGCATCTCCTCAGAAAAGTGATGAAGTACTTACTCAAATAAAAAAAATGCAACAATTACAGGCCAACTGGAGATTTCGAATAACCAAGTCATCACTCTTGGGACTGTTGTGCTAAAACATTCTGATGATCAAGTTAAGAACACAATAGCAAGCCAAGGTGATAACCATCACTAAATTATGCCTCTCCTCAGAAAAGAGACGATGTACTTATCCAGTTAAAAGAACGCTACGACAATTGCAGGCCAACTGGAGATCTCAAATAACCAAACCAGCTGATCACGAGGTCACTCGTTCTTGATCAGTTCGTAAATCGTAATGCTGTACATATGCAACAGGGTGACAAAATAGAGATGGAACCATTGCTCCTTAGACTGCAAGTAGTCATATACCTCATACCACAAGTCTGGAAAACATGTAACCATTGCTCTGCTAAAACAAGTGATGACGAAGGTAAAAAACAAAACCATGGACGCTGCAGGTTCAATTGGTGGAACTATCAAAACCATGGAGAACTACCTGATCCTAGCTAGAAACCTTGCCTGAACCACCATTGCTAAGAAAGAGGACAATTACCTGATGAATGCACCGCCAATGCCACAAACCATGTAATGCAACTGATTGAATACAAAACAATTGTTAAAGATTCCTAGTGCCCTAGTTCCAGCATATTCTAATCTATGCAACAAAAATGAGACAACCAGAGATGCTTAGTGAATATTCAATCATCATAGTTACCTGATAACAAAGTCCATCCTAATCAGTTGGTAGAGCCGTAGAAGCGAGTTAACTTACTAACCTTTTTTAGATAAACGAATATAACATTCCAGCCTCCATCTTAACTTACTAACATAGGGCCATATACCCGTCCAATTAACTAACATAACATAGACAAGATGAGATTGCTGCTTGTGCATCTGCATAGCTACCTGATAACAAACCACGAGGTGATTTTTAGTGCCAATGCTGAAGACACTGAACTTCACTAGACTACGATTCGAGCATGGACATCAGATACTTCTCGATGGCTGGGCAGCTTCTGCTTAGATGCTTGAAACCATCACTGGCCATTGCCGCCCTCAGATTTGCCGGATTGCTAAGAAAACTGAAGCATGCTTTCTTCAGTCCGTGGCAGTGGTGCTGCTCAGCTAGTGTCAGGATGGTGGCGGAATTGCCCACATCAATGTACTCGCACAGCTTATCCTCACACATCAACTTGAGCCTTTCCATGTCATACCTGTCTGCCGCGACAAGCAGGTGCTGATACATGGCATCTTCATCTTCCTTACTCATCTCTGGCAACGAGTCGATGTACAAAAAGCAGAGTAAAGCCTTGAACACCGGTACCTCCATGTCGTCAACTTGAACGACATCTGCCTGGGTGCGGCTCTCCTTCATGGCGCCGAAGAGCTCAGCACTGAAGACCGGGGACCGGGCCGCGAGCACGCACCAGTGCGCGGCGAAAGTCTCCCGGCCGACCTGGAACACCACATCGGCGCCCTTCTTTGTCTTGAGGAGGTCGCCGAGGTGCCGGTGCAGGTCGGACGGGGGCACGGACACGAAGGTGGTCAGAGTGACCGGCTCCTCGGCAAGGAACTCGTCGAAGACGACGATGTCGCAGTGGACCGTGAGGGAGCCATGCTTGCTGACATAGTAGTCCAAGGTGTTCATGTGGAGTAACCCTGAAGACCGGCGACCAGTACGGCTACCAAAGCTCGTTACCACCACCGGTAACGACATCACCTTCTCCTCCGTTCCCTTCCAGTACCGGAAGAAGGAAGCTCGCTCCTCCCCCATGAAAGCGAACTCGAACCGCGCCGTCAGCGGCTCAGCCACGTCCTTGTCGAGGAAGAGTGGATGGTCAAGATGACGGATTAGAGCAGTGTAAATAGTTCTTTCTAAAATTAAATTTGCCGGCTAACCGAAATAAATGTGAAATTAAAACTATTGATCTAACCAAGACTACATCTTTCTATCTAAGTTCTCAAGTACCTTAAAAGGATCCTAATAAGTAAACAAATGTGTCGGGCTAGTTAGAACTCACCTAATCAATTCCAGTAGTAAGACCATATAAACCTATGCAACTAGTACTTTGGCAATCGGGTGAACTTCTGCACAAACTAGTGAAGCAAAAGCACAAAGCTCCTAAGCTCACTAGCAATGCTCAATAACAAGACTACACAAAGTCAAATTAGAGAGTGCAAACGAGGCTACTCAAGCCAAATTAGTTGCGCAAGGGAGCTACTTATATGCTACACAAGCAAGAAGGTAACTAGTAAGCTACACAAGCTAACTAATTACAAGAGCAACTACACAAGCACAATATATGAAAAGTAAGTACAAGCTTATGTAACGGGGATGCAAACCAACGGGAAGACAACGATGACATGGAGATTTTTATCCTGAGGTTCACTTGTTTGCCACCAAGCTAGTCCCCATTGTGTCGGTCGTTTACTTGGTGGTTCAACGGCTAATTGGCACCACACCAAGCCCACACATTGGGTGCCGCATGTAACGACCCGAGTTCGTTACAACCTAGGCATCCATTTTAATTTATCAAAAGGAGTCAGTCACCAACCATTAGTGAAGACTTGCACCGTGGAACGCAACACTCGACATCGAGAACATCCATTCAATGACTTAGTGGATTCAGCAAAGACAGGAAATACCGGATTGTCCACCAGTACACCGGACCTTCCGATAAGAGTCAGGGCAGAACAGAGCTAAGTGGAAATTAAGTTGTTTCTTATTTGTGGACTTGGACCCACATGTCAGCACGAGTTGAGATACTTGACCAGCTGAAGGAGCACCCTCCACTCACCCTCTCACCTATCCACTCATTTGCAAACACCCTCTCTCTACCTCTCAAGAACAAGGAAGAACCCTAGAACTAGAGAGAGAAAGGAATGAAGACTGAAGAGAAGATTGAAGGAGGAAAAGAGAAAGAAGAAGAGAAGCATCAGCACCTCCCCATGGATTCCATCAACCTCTTCAACATAATCATGGTGAGCTCAAGAGAGTAGCTCCCATTTTGCGGATTTTCCCCATAGTAGTTAATGTGTGGTTTTAATGGAGGTTAGAGATGACGGAAGCTTGGATGGAAGGAGAGTTGGATCTTCAATCTTCAGGCTATGGAAGCTCTTGAACTCAGAGCCAAGGATCTCTATCTCAATCTCAAGGTTTATCTCTCATCTCATGAGTTTTGGTTTAATGCCTAAGCCTTGAGCCACACTTAGTGAAACTAGCTTATAACCTAGCCATAGTGAGCCTAGTAAGCCACCAAAACTACCATAGGAATATTTGGGACATGCAAGCTGCACAACTCCACAAATCTAAGCTTGAAGCCTAGGATTTCCTTAGAGCATAGGTTCCATCGCCTGTGTGACGGAGTGTCCGTCAAACCAACAGAGTGTCCATCAATCCTTAGGAAACCACCAAGGAACCTTATTCCCCGTCAGCTTAGCGCAGAGGAGTATCCGTCACCCACGGCGCCGTTGAATTATAGAGCAGTAACCCAGCAACCCGAGAACACCTAGTTCATACCGGAGCATCTGTCGATTGACCAGACTATCCAATGTGGACAGAGAACCCTAGAAATGCCTAAGTCCCAAACCTATCAAAGTCTCCGTGAACTCCATGGAGTGTTCGTCGATCAGTACAGAGCTAGACCAGAGACAACCTATCTCAGTACCCAGTACAGCGGAGTGTCCGTCGGTAGAACGGAGTGTCCGCCAGTTACAAGAAGAGTGAGCTAGCTTAAGCAACCTACTTGAGTAACCAACCTACAACCAAGAGAGCTTAGTCATACCCAATGCAGTAGCAGAGCCACAGTTAGATGTCTCACCTTAAGTCCTAAGGTAGTAACCTAATCCTATCCACCTATGTTCCTCCTCATCGTTCCGATCATCGATGTATCCCTTAGATGATCTTTCATATTCTTTTAGGAACGTGCGTGAGTCTTCATCGTCAGCTTCTAGATGTCTGAACGACAACACCATCAGGCAGGCACCCCACTATTATAAACCCTACTTTGGATACTTATCAAGTTGCATTATGAGTTATGCATTACATGTAGTCTTGGATAATGATCACCTCTATACTACACCTAGAGTAGTCTAATAATCTGTAGAAGCCTCTCGTCTAAACAATGAGAATGGGAACGCTTAATGCTTATTGCTTAGTTGCTTGGGCAATGGTAGAAGTAGAGCATGAGAAGGGAATTCATACTCGCGCATGTAGGATGCTACACCTGGATAATTAACTACTAAAATCAATGAGGGTACAACTTGACTTATCTAACTAATCTGGCTAAGGACTAATATCTCTAATATGATAATCTTGATGATAACTTGGATATCTTGCTCATGCGAGGGGTAGGTCACCGTGAGTGTGGGATCTTAGACGATGTAGCTCGTGGAGCAGTAAGGACTGTGTATTGGGATACGTAAGTCCGAGTAACCACCCGTACAGACCACATGTCATGGATGGGTTCGACAAGTCAAGTAACTAGTTGTGACCTATTTATCCGTGAAACTGGCAAAGGAGGTGGCGTTGGTCAGGAATGTCTGGGACATTGACCGGGCACCCGCTCAAACCTTTCATGTGACACTCGGGCCAGATTAGGGAAAGGTTGGAGATGTGAGGCAACCCTTATCTTTGGTGCACGAGATATGGAGGTTCATCCCGTTTCTCCGTGTGGGTACAGTTGTACACCTCTGCAGAGTCTTGAAAGCCTTGAGTTCTTCGGGATAGAACTACTTGGTTGTTCTTTCTTTCTATAGCCATGGTAGCATGAACAATGGACTATGAGCACTTTGTTATAATGATGAATACCTTTACTTCTAATGTTGAGCATAGCATGTCATACTCTTAATGAACATCATAGCTTTCCGCACTTATACAAATGCCCGATAACTACCTGTGCATCCACCAAATATTATATGTTGGAATTAAGTCTTGTGAGTACGCAATGTACTCACGGTGCAGCCGTTAAGTTGTTTTGCAGGAACGCTGTAGATCGGTGGAGGTGAGTCTCCATCACCGTTGCCTAGTAGCATCAGGGAAGGGTGACCCTGAGTATGCTACACATTAACTCTGTAGTCTTGTTCGAGCGACCTTGAGTGATTACTTTAGAATGGATTATGGATCTTGTCCATTGGTTGGACCGCATCACGAAATTTATGTAAGCTTTATCTTGTAAGCTTTTCTATATAAGTTGTTTGAGCATTATCCATTAGACTATGTCGGTTTGGTATGTGAACCACTACGTGCCACTCAACCCGATCCAGAAGAGAAGTTGCTTTATGCGCTCCTGGGGGTTACGTGATGTTGTTTTGCTTGAATTGAGCACGTCAAGTGGATGCCACTCGATTTAGGTGAAGTATCACGATGAGTGTAACACCCCGGTGTTACGCAGGCATTTAGCATTGCAAATCATACGCATAATGCATCATTTGCATTTATAATCATATGTGAAGTAGGGTGCATCTTTGAGTTGAAACATTGCTATGAAACGTGAATGTTGCAGACACTTGTTTAGAATTGTTTCACCTTAATTATGCTTGCTAGGCTACTAAAACATGGGTGACTATAATTGTAAATCATCTAGAATTAGTTAGCACAAATTTTGGAGCAACTTTGGTATTCAAAGTTTTGTCAAATTTTGCTTTTAAAAATATTATTGGAAAATGGTAAAAAAAAACCCCTCCCTATTTAGCTTTTATTCTCTAATTCAAAATCTGTTTGGAATTTTGAGTTGGTCCCTTAATAAAAGTTGTAGAGAATTAAATTCTAAGCAACTTTCATTTTTGGGCCATTTTCAGAAAAAGCCATTTTCTTGCTCAAATGGGATTAAAACTGTTATTTGAAATTGTTTGAAAATTTATTGAAAATAAAATTAGAAAATCAGTTTTTCCCCTAGCGGGCCGCCGCTTCCCTTTCGGCCCGCTGGCCAAAGCGGCCCAGCTCTCCCGCGCGCGTGCCCGCAGCCGCTCTCGCTCGCCCGCGCACGACCACGGCCCGGCCCAGCGCGGCCTCCTTCCTCTCCCTCCCGCTCGCGCGCACCGCTGGCCGACCGCGGCAGAGCACGCTCGCCGTGTGGCGGTCGCATGCCGACGCCATCGACCGTGTGGCGCCCTGCTGTCCCCGCGCGCTCCACCTCAAATCGGCGCGCCCGCACTCTGCCTCCATTCCACTCCCCAGCTCGCTCGCTCCCTTTCATTTCCCTTGGAGAACCGAGCGGAAGAAGCCGCCCGCCACCGCTCGCCATCACCTCTGCCGCTGCGTTCCGACGCCGGCAAAGCACCTCCGTCCGATTGCCTATGCCCAATGCTCCGCCACCTTCCCTTCTCCTCCGAACGGGTTTCTGTGGCTCCTTGCTCGCGTAAGTAGGGCGCAATTGCGCGGTTCCCGCCCGCGCTGCCGTGGACGGAGCCGCCGAGCTCGCGCTCCGACCACCGGCGCTCTCACCCTTCCTCTCTTCTTCCGAAGTGCATCACTGCATCCGCCTTGACTTCACAGACCTCGCGCGCGCTGAACCTCCCTTCGCCATGGCTAGGAACGCCTCACCGTCGGTGACCCGCACCGCCGCTCCACCATGAATGGCGGCAGCCGGCTTCCCGAGGTCCTTTGGTCACGCCACGGGCACCGTTAGGTTCACGCGAGGTTGGGGATCACAACGGTCCTCTTGGCCCGGCCAGAGACCTCACCGCCGGCGAGAGGTGGCCGCCGGTGCCTCTCTGTCCCAGTGTGCTCGCGCGTGTGCATAGCTCTGGGTAGCTCTAGCATTTTTCAGCCGGTTTTCAAAGAAAAGAATTTCTTTATTTCTGTGAAATGGCTTTGGAAAATTTTAACTTGCTCATTTTGGCTCCAAAAATTGTGAAACAAATGTTGGTATACTTCTTAGGACCAGATCTATGATGTAAAAATATTGCATGTCAAGTTTGAAATACTTTTCTATAGAGTTTTTATTTAATTACTGAAATTGCTATTTTCTTGATAAATGCTTAATAAATCATAGAAATCTCAGAAAAATATGGTTCCAATTTTGTTAATCTTTTTGTGCAATGTACTTTCTAGAAAAAATATGTGCCATGCATGTTCTGTAGAAAAATTATGATGTGTAGTTCAAGCGCTTTTATTTGATGGTTTCTTTTATTTTTGATAGAGAGCAAAAATTGTATAAAACATGCATCTGATAATTTTTATATAGTGGTTGTTTACTATGTAGAATGTAGGAAAAATACTAAATCTGTTGTTTGATACTTTTCATAATACAAAGTATTTTCATGCTCATATTTAGGCCCTAGCTTGTTATTTTTGTGTAGGCAGTTCTAGTAATCCAAATGCAATGAAATTTTTGTGGCATGCTATAATTGATGATAGTAAGACACTGTAAGTTTCTCAGATTTTCTATGCTGCCAAAAGAAGTGTTGCCATTCAAACATAGTTTCAACTAGGGTTTAATTAACCTTGTTAATGCATGATTAGTTAATAAGATTTGCTTTGGTGTATCTTTGAAGCATCTTAGATTTCTGTGGTGACTTGGCATGGTAGAGAGTGATTGTAGTAGTAGTATACATGTTCTTGGATGATGTGGACTACCTTTAGAAGAGTTGTATTCCTACTTTATACAATAAAGTAAACCTATTCATCTACATCCCATTCATCATGATCATTACATGTCATCTCCATAATGCACCTGGCATGAGCACTTATACATTTGTATCATACAGGATCGCGGGAAGTAATTCCGGTAGAAGTTCCCGAGGAGCCGGAAGAGCAGCCCGAGGTGCAAGAGCAGGAGGTGCCCGAAGCCGACGAGGAGGTCGGTGAGGATCTTCCAGAGTGCCCCGACCATCGCCCAAGCTCTTTCGAAAGAGGCAAGCCCCGGAGCATTTCTCTCCCGGTTTGCTAATATTTTATTAATGCTTTACCTCAATTGATGCATTACGTTTAGGAGTTGCTTGCAACCGTTGCTGCATTATACCTTGTTTACCTTTGTTCTACCTTATCCTTGCTACCCTGGTATTCGCAGTCAAGAAATGCTTAGCTTGCTTAGACCGGTAGAAGACGGGTGATTTTCTGTCACCTGGGAGCTATAGGTGGTTACCTGGATCTGCTTGAAAAAGTATGTCATCTTAGGATAACTAAGTGTTAATTTGAAATTGAGACTGGACGGAGACTTACAGGGTTTTGGACTGTAGTGTTTTCCATCTATGTCGGTTAACGACCGACCATTGTTGGGCCTCGAGTCATGTTGAACGCATGCCTTACATTTAGCTGGCCGAATAATGTACCTTTCGACCGTGAAGCTGGGAGATTATTCGGGCCGAGTGGATTGCTCGCAGCGTACTGTACCGGAGCAGGTGTGGTAGGACATGGGGGCGCGATGATAAGGCCAAAGAGCAGTCGGGCGGCCCCCGGGTACATGTGGTTCCTAGCAAACTCGAGACTTTACCTGGATAGTTGACTCGGTGACCAATATCTCACTTTAGCGGGTGAGTGAGGTTTGTATGAGGAATAAATTACCAGCTGGTTAATAATTGATTCGAATCGCCATCGTTCACTGGACAGTGAACACTTGACTTCAGTTACTTCATCGTAGTAATATTGATGGTACACTTGGACAGTTATATGAAATATGACATGATGGAAGTTGTTAATGATCATTGGTTATCCTTACTTGTTTAATCACATGTTTACGCTAGTACAGGTGTAAATGTAGTTGACAGGTGAATAAATGTTAACTTGATATAAAAGCTTCTGGAAAAGGTTCTTTAAATGCTAAAAATGTCTTTTTGCAAATGAGTCAGCTACCCTACTATAAAGCCTTTCATAATCCTTAGTGTCATTTTGTTTTTGGTTATGTCGAGTAAGTCTAGCTGAGTACCTTCTCGTACTCAGGGCTTTGTTCCTACTTGTTGCAGATGGGCAGATGTATTACGACTACTGTATCAACTGCCTTTATCCTGCGATGGGTGAAGCTTAGGACCATGGGCAGTGGTCGTTCTCTACGTCTCGTCTAATGCTTTTGTTAGAGATGATCATCAGCTGGCACTTTATTTCGAACTCTATGTGAGTGTGTGTGTGGATTGAACTAAATGCTTCCGCTACTTTTATTTGAACTTGGTTTGTAATAACTATGTTTAAACTCCGATGTATCCATGATGTGAACTTTTATGTAATTTGTGATGGTGACTGCTAAACTTATTACGTTCTTGGCTGGTATGTAAGTTGGTTTGAAATCCATCGTGATTTCACGAACTACCGGGTTATACGGGCTTAAGTTTGCTAAATCGTCTGCTCGGTGGATGATTTTCTTACTTAATTTCGTATAATTGGTTGGTTCTGTTACAGCTGGCATCGGGGCATGGTTTAGCGTGTTTACTGTTCACAAGTGTATTTAAAACAAAAATGTGTTTGAAAAACGTGATTTCCAAACTAAAAAGTGTGCCAGTGGTCATATCCTTTATGCCCAGTTAACGACTCTAGGTGGCTTATTTAAGTACTGACTTGGGGTTCTTGCATCATATTTTTCTTTCGTTGCTCATACGGCGTGCTATTGTATGAGTGCCACTTGTTTAAGTGGTAATGTATGGATCAATTGCCTCTATGCCTCGGTAAGTGTGAGTTGTGAGAGCATGATCGGATACACCGCTGATCTAGGGAGAGTGCTTATATGATGCTGGAGTAATTACATGTTCTACGCATGTTTTACAAAAGTGTCGCATGTGCGGTTGTTCCATCCATTGAGGCGATGCCGTCAATAGGGCGATGTTTTGGGTAGTTACTACCGTTGTACGCGTATCTGGGGATTCGTGTAGAGCGTGTAGGTAAATTTACTACTTTCATGCATTCATGGGGAATTGGGCTGAAATGAATTTTCTGCAGGTACATAACAACGTTTCTCATGTAGAACGTATTAGTTACGTATATGAGAGATCGTCTGTATGCCACCGAATTCATCGCTAAAGATTATTTATTTCATAAGTTTGTGAGAACGTAAGAAACGTACATACATCATATTACTTGTGTATTTCATTCATGTCATGCATTCCTCCCCTTATAAATTGATTATCTCCTTTTGAAAAAAAATTGTACCAACTTAAAATATGTTCTCACAGGGTAATCAAAACCTTTGCTACAGATGGACCGCACGAAGCAGACTGCCCATAAGTCCACAGGCGGAAGAGCACCCCGACACCAGTTGGCCCCGCGGGAGCGCCATAGCACGGACACCTTTCTGAGCGAGTTTGGCATGCCAACCTTGCTTTGGAGAGTGCTCCATGATGTGGGGTACCCAGAGGGTCAGGAGCCGGTGTACTCTTGAAGTGAGAGCCAGTTAGCCGAGGATGGACTTGCAGTAGTGGAGATCACAGTTCCTGCTCTTGGTGATGCTCCAGAGTGGGATGGTTGGCACTTGGAGTTTGAGGGACGCACTCCGGTTGAGGGTGCAGAGGGAGCAGCTTTCCATGTCATCAGGGACATTATGAGCAGATTTCCCAATGAGCTGGCAGCAGCCCTGGCTGGCACTTTTCCTAGAGATGATCCTCGTGATGCTATTTGGGTGCAGCTGTTGGGCATTCTTAACGTCACTACCAAAAGTAGACTTAGTTTTCTAATTCTGATAACGGCGCCAAAAATGCCAAACCTATCCCTCATGCCACTTAAGCCAAGTTGTCATCCCCAGCATGACATGAGAGACGCGGTATTGAAATATGCATTTGCTCATCAAGATAAATAATAAAAGGGATCTGCAAGCGCACAGATTAATACCGATGTAGCATTTTAACCGGGAAGTATTCCAGGTATCGTTATTTATATTTTTACCACTGGTAAGGGATTTCTAAGTATCATGGTTGATAATGGAATGAGAATATGGAACTGAGTACACATCATTGCATGTATAACCGAGAGTATTTATCAATCTCTTTATACAGGTATAAATGTCACATTAAGTAAAGGTAAAGTGATAATGGTGACAAAGATAATTAATCTGATCAGCTAGCCACATATAATAATGATAAGCACCTCAACAGATATTCTAGCAAGTCATTAGCATGGAATTAGGATGAACTACAAAGATATTCCCTAAGTTATTATTAACTATAAAGTCTAGCATATCATAGTTAGTGCAATTATACTTGGCAATCATGGTGAGAAAAGACTATATCCATGCATAGTGAATATTAGCAAGGAAGATGAAGAACATAGCAATCACTCCCCTGTAATAGTGTTGCTCTGCCTGCCCTATACACGAGAGGGGGACTATATAAGAATCAACGAAGCTGTCACTATCGCGAACTACCCCACAATCCGGCATATAGGGTGCAATCGCAGATAAATACGGTATAGACACCACGTCTACACAATAGTTATCATTCACCCACTGTACACATGGATAAAGGCTATACGATCCTAGGCATGTATATAATTCCAATCTAACTAAGCCAAGCATATAACTATGATAAACTAAGAACAATATAATTGCAAATATAATCAAGTAGAGCAAAGTCATAACCAATATATTGAAATAGAACAAAGTCATATTCATAATATTGAAGAACAATGATGAACAATTGAAGAACAATAGAGGAATTACCAAGAATCCTCTTGACAGATCCGGGAACCAATCGAAGATTGACTCCTTCTAGTTCTAATCCTATGTAGCTATGCTAACTAGAGATCTAGTTGATGTGGTGGCTCTAGGGCTTGATCAGAGGCTCTCCTCCTGAATTAGGGTTTGAAGTATGAGACGAGGGCCTCTCCTCCAGGGGTAGGGGCCTTGCTTATATAGCCCTTTCGGATGAATCTGGGCCGTTGGATCAAACCGACATTGATCGTGTGGTTTTCCTTGATCCTCTAGGTCGGTGGAGCATAATCCTCGAGGCGGAGCCTGATTGGCTGAGCCAGCAGGGCGGGCGCCCTAGGGACTAGGGCGGGCGCCCTGTCCCCGGCTCTGTTACGCCTCCCGTTCGTTCTCGTGGCTTCTGGACTCTTCTAGATGTAAGATAATTACGTGTTCGGTTAATATCCCGTCATTAATCCGACATGTGGGCCTTTCTTCCGTATTTCCAGATAACCCCCTGCAGAAATAGATAAACAGCAAAACTCGTGGAATTCTGTCAGATAAAACCCTAAGTCTAGGTGTTGGTTTCATTTGGATCCTTTTCTCTATTTATTTGATAGTTATAATTGATACTTAAGGACCGTCAACAAACTCCCCCAAGCTTACCTCTTGCTCGTCCCTGAGCAAGGAGAGACTCAGTAGTTGCTGAAATGCCTTTGAATTTTGACGGTACACATGCTTTCAAATAGAGTCTCATCTCTGAGTTAAAGTAAACTGTCAAGACTTAAAACTTACTCATTATACCTTTCACCATGGGGCTTGCAACCGTCACCTTTGTCTTGAGCGGTTAAAAGATAGAACAGTCTAGTCAAGCGCCATGTCTCTTATTCTTGATTAGCTATAGCTCTTGGAGTTTTTTGCAGATTTTCAAATAAAACTCAGAGATTCCTTGTATGACTCTCTCAGGTCTCTCTTTTGTGGTATTTCTGGATCCTCACCAAGGCAGTAATGGTGTCTGCCTTCTCTCAAAGCAAAGTATGTAGTATTTGTGGTATAAAGCAGAGTGACATTGCCTTCTCTCTCATCCTATTCTAATAAGGCTTTTGATATCTAGAGCTCATAGGTGGGAGATAAAGTATACATACTTACAAGACATTTATTGCATAGTCAAACCATGGATCCAGAGAAACAAGCCAATAAGTCAAATCAAGATGTGCATGTGTGGCGAATAAATGGAGTATGGTGATAGTGATGATAACAATGGTGAAAGTCTAGTTCTACTTTTGCTCTTTTGAGGGGATACGTACATTTCTTGCTTTCTAAAGCTCTTGAGGAGAATGAGGTGCTCTATATTTTCTTTTTTTTCCTCTCAGGTGGGTATCTTGTACCCCTAATTCTACTGTCGGACACTTGTCCATTTTTACCTCTCTTCTCACATTTTTTTTTCATCGAGGTTCCGAGCACTTGCTCCTTTTTATTTCCTCGTATCTTTTTCTTTTCGAGGTTCCGGGCACTTGCCCCTTTTTATTTCCTCGTATAGAGCACTCATCTCCTTAGAACAATATAGCAAGTGGTAGTAACCAAAATAGCTTAAGCATTTATTTCACAGGGGATAACAGGAATGGGAAAATATTTTTGGCTATTCTCTCCCGGATTAGGAGTAGAATAATTTTATGTGGATCTGGAGATGAGAATGAGTGGATATATGTGGATGCGTACTTCTAGAGTAGAAGCAGCATGTATGAGTGATCATGCAAGTGAATCTTGATTTTAACCGCATGACAAGCTCCTAAGGGTCTACACAGCTTGACTACACTCAATGCTCATAAGCAGTAAAAAGTAAAGGTATGGCTTAAAGTCTAGCAAGCATGTATGTATGGCTGTGGTAGGAACTTAAACTCTCATCATACAGGAACTCATCATGTAGCATTTTAAGATTTTCAAAGATAAAATTCTCTAGAATTCTAGCATCTCTAGGAATAGATAAACAGCAGCTCAACCTTCCCATATCATATCCGTTAACAACTTAGACTTTAGATCAAGTTCTCTTCCCACAAGTTCAGGTTTAGAGCAAGCTTTAAATGATAACAGTTATGTCTAAACTTAGAGAGAGGACTTCAAATTTGAAAGTTAGGCAAAGCAACTATTCATCATATCCATGCTAGAGTTTTATTATTATCTAGATTCAGTTTAGCATAGCCACTTTATTTATTTATTAAAACACACTAAGCAAAAGATATAGGTATATATATAAGCACAAAATCTTTATTTGGTTTTTTTCATAGTTATGTATATTTTTATTTTTATAGGGTAGAAGTATATATAAATATAAAGATAAAGATAGAAATACTTAGCAAGATAATGGAGGTGCTCTCCCCCAAGCTGGATCTTGACATAATCTCTTCTGATGTAGCTAGCAGATGGCGGAGGTGTATTTGAAAGTCAGCAGCACCCTGACAGCGATTAGAATGTCCTCTGTCTGCTAGTCTCCTTGAATTCTGTGAAGCTCAAATAGACAACAAAGCTTTGTGGAACTGATTAAGTGTTAGCATAAATATCTAGCCTTTATCATGCTGAGCCTCCTTGATTTTTTTATGTTTTTTTTTCTTTTATAAAGCAGAAGAAAATATTTATGTATTTATTATATATATATATTTTTTTATGCCACCACAGTGAATGTACTTATGGGTTTTATGCCACTCGCATACTCACATGGGGCTTTAGGGTTTTTAATATTTTTATTTTCTTTTTAAGATAGTATGAATATGATTAACTAAGCAAACTATTTAAGATAAAGTAAATAATTAAAAGGAAAGGATAACTACCAAGTTACATCTTGGCAAGGCGTTCGGTGTTTTTAAGTCCTCCGAACGGGACTCTTATTCGTTCAGTCGTCCTGGGACTTGGTGGATGGCGTAGTCGGTGGTTCCGGCGGCGCCTCCTCTTCATGTACAACTGTCTTTTCTTTCCATACCTGTCTCGGTGCTTTGGTCTCCTCAGGACAGTGTTGGTTGAGTGGTATGTCTTCAGATCTTACCACTTCTCCTTCATAATCTGCCCATCCGTCCTTGATGACCTGTTGCTTCTGATTGTGGTTACGCCGCCTTCTTCTTGTCCTGACCTGCTTGGATTCTTCAAATACATAGTTAGGGTCAGTAAAGTAAAGACGTACCTTCTCAGAGGGGAAGTGCATGTGGACTTCTCCAGTTCCAATGTAAATGATTGCTTTGACAGTACTAAGGAATGGTCTTCCAAGGATGATAGGTGGATCATATTCATCTTCTCCCATGTCAATAACCTGAAAGTCTGTATGGACAAAGTGATCGTCTATCTTGACAGGGACGTCAGTTACTGTACCTTCGACCTGTCAGAATGTCTGATCTACCATCTGGAGCTGAATATATGTTGGGTTTAAGGGCATGGTTCCGAACAGAAGTTCATAGGTGACCTTGGCCATTATGTTGACGCCCGACCCAGTGTCGCAAAGTGTCTTGTAGAAGTGGAACCCATTAATGGAGCAATAAATGCTTGGCATACCTGGGTCGTCCTTCTTAGGCAAGAACGGTGACTTGAGTTGGCGATCTTGACTTTTGTGCACGGCAGTGACCATCTTAGCTGTCTCGGTCCATACTTGCTTCTTGCTCTTGTTCCTCCTGTTGGTCCTCTTCCTTGGTTCATATTGGGGTTGCTCTGGGATTTGTGCGGTCTTGTTCTTGAAGGAAAACGTTTCCTTCCTCCCCTTGATGTAGAAACTGATCTTGGCAGCACTAGCATAGATGACAGCTCCCGCGGTGTTCAGGAATGGTCTCCCTAGGATGACGGGAGCCCTCTCATCAGAACCGGTCTCTATCACTACGAAGTCTGCTGGAGCGTACGAGGAACCAACTCGGACATAGATGTTCTTCAATATTCCTCTCGGGAAACTCAGTGCCCTATCTGCAAGCTGCAAACACATGGTTGTTTCTAATAATGGTTGTGAAAAGAGTTTTTCATAGAGTACCCTGGGCATGATGTTGACGCTGGAGCCAAAGTCACAGAGTGCTTCTGGGAAGTCTCGCATGCCGATGGAGATCGGGATGACGGGGCGTCCTGGATCGCCTCTCTTGACCGGCAGACGGTCAGTACTTACTTCCACGATAGGGTTACTCCAGTAATCTCCTGCATCAAACATGTCTACAAGATTTGCAGATTCCAGTCCTTCCGGTTGTGATGGTATACCGGGGTTAGTAGCAGGAACAGCAGCAGCTATTTGATTCAACTGAGATTCAATCATTTTATTAAAGCTAATCTGGTTCTTGATGGCAGTAGAGAAATTATCCATTCTATTATTTATATTTTCTAGTATTTTATCATTAGATGCCAATTTCTTAGACAGGTTATCCATTAGCTTTCCTTGGTTGGATACTAACTCTCTCAAAGGTGGATAATTATTATTATTATTGAAAGAATTGTTACCTTGGTAATTACCTGAGTAGTTAGGCCTCTGTTGATTCCAACCTTGATTCTGCTGAGGACGGTTGTAGTAGTTGTTGTTATTGTTGATGTAGTTCACGTCCTCCAGCAACTCAGGACAGTGATTGCCCGAGTGTCCAGTACCTCCACACTCCTCACAAGTCATGTGGGAGTCGTAGACGTGCATGACTTCTTTCTTTTCTCCAGCTCGATCATCGAGCTTCTTCATGAGTAGGTCTAGCTTGGCAGACAGCATGTCTACTTCCTTGAGCTGGTGTATACCTCCACCTCTCTTGCGTGTCTAAGTTCTTTCTTCATTCCAACCTTGGTTGGATGCCATCTTCTCCACAAGAGCTGTGGCTTGAGGTATGGTGAGTGATAGGAATGCTCCTCCAGCTGCAGCATCCATGGTTTCACGGGCACTGTTAATGAGCCTATGATAAAATGTCTGCATCAACAGCCAGCTTTCCATTCCATGATGGGGACATTCTAGGATGTAGTCTTGGAAGCGCTCCCATGCTTCTGGAACGGATTCATCATGTTGTTGCTGAAAACTTGTAATCTTCCCACGGAGAGCATTGGTCTTGCCCATGGGAAAGAATTTGGCCAGAAAGTTCGTGGAGCAGACTGCCCACGTAGCGTTCTTCTCCTTTGTAGCGTAGAACCACTGCTTCGCTCTCCCCAACAGTGAGAATGGGAAAAGGCGAAGTAGTATGGCGTCTCTGGGGACTTCAGCCATGGTGAAAGTGCTGCAGATCTCCAGGAAGTGTTGAAGATGAGCACTAGCGTCTTCATGTGGCTTCCCACAGAACTGGTTTAGCTTGCACCATGTTGATGAGCCCAGGCTTGAGCTCGAAGTTGCGGTCGATCTCCCCAGCAGGTCCAGTGCGGATGTTGTCCGTAGTGGGAGCTGAGAACTCGCGGATCGACTTGTTCGCCATGGCTTCGAATTCAGTCGACAAATTCCGGATGAAACTTCAGCGGTCTTCGGATTTGGATGAAGCTTTGTGCTGAAGTGTTGACGATGTCTTCTTGAGCTTGGCTCTTGTTCTTCTGAATAAGGCTTCGGGATCGTCAACAAAGTTGTCTAGAAGATGTCTTCTATTCATGCATCACCCTACAATAAATAATCAAAATGGAAAATACAGGGGTAAAACTGTATAAGAGAATTGATAAGCTCGATCAGATTAGTGATGCAAATGATGACTCAAAGTTCTGTATTCATTCCTACTTAGTAATCAACCTTCCCCGGCAACGGCGCCAAAAATGCTTGTTGGGCATTCTTAACGTCACTACCAAAAGTAGACTTAGTTTTCTAATTCTGATAACGGCGCCAAAAATGCCAAACCTATCCCTCATGCCACTTAAGCCAAGTTGTCATCCCCAGCATGACATGAGAGATGCGGTATTGAAATATGCATTTGCTCATCAAGATAAATAATAAAAGGGATCTGCAAGCGCACAGATTAATACTGATGTAGCATTTTAACCGGGAAGTATTCCAGGTATCGTTATTTATATTTTTACCACTGGGAAGGGATTTCTAAGTATCATGGTTGATAATGGAATGAGAATATGGAACTGAGTACACATCATTGCATGTATAACCGAGAGTATTTATCAATCTCTTTATACAGGTATAAATGTCACATTAAGTAAAGGTAAAGTGATAATGGTGACAAAGATAATTAATCTGATCAGCTAGCCACATATAATAATGATAAGCTCCTCAACAGATATTCTAGCAAGTCATTAGCATGGAATTAGGATGAACTACAAAGATATTCCCTAAGTTATTATTAACTATAAAGTCTAGCATATCATAGTTAGTGCAATTATACTTGGCAATCATGGTGAGAAAAGACTATATCCATGCATAGTGAATATTAGCAAGGAAGATGAAGAACATAGCAATCACTCCCCTGTAATAGTGTTGCTCTGCCTGCCCTATACACGAGAGGGGGACTATATAAGAATCAACGAAGCTGTCACTATCGCGAACTACCCCACAATCCGGCATATAGGGTGCAATCGCAGATAAATACGGTATAGACACCACGTCTACACAATAGTTATCATTCACCCACTGTACACATGGATAAACGCTATACGATCCTAGGCATGTATATAATTCCAATCTAACTAAGCCAAGCATATAACTATGATAAACTAAGAACAATATAATTGCAAATATAATCAAGTAGAGCAAAGTCATAACCAATATATTGAAATAGAACAAAGTCATATTCATAATATTGAAGAACAATGATGAACAATTGAAGAACAATAGAGGAATTACCAAGAATCCTCTTGACAGATCCGGGAACCAATCGAAGATTGACTCCTTCTAGTTCTAATCCTATGTAGCTATGCTAACTAGAGATCTAGTTGATGTGGTGGCTCTAGGGCTTGATCAGAGGCTCTCCTCCTGAATTAGGGTTTGAAGTATGAGACGAGGGCCTCTCCTCCAGGGGCAGGGGCCTTGCTTATATAGCCCTTTCAGATGAATCTGGGCCGTTGGATCAAACCGACATTGATCGTGTGGTTTTCCTTGATCCTCTAGGTCGGTGGAGCATAATCCTCGAGGCGGAGCCTGATTGGCTGAGCCAGCAGGGCGGGCGCCCTAGGGACTAGGGCGGGCGCCCTGTCCCTGGCTCTGTTACGCCTCCCGTTCGTTCTCGTGGCTTCTGGACTCTTCTAGATGTAAGATAATTACGTGTTCGGTTAATATCCCGTCATTAATCCGACATGTGGGCCTTTCTTCCGTATTTCCTGATAACCCCCTGCAGAAATAGATAAACAGCAAAACTCGTGGAATTCTATCAGATAAAACCCTAAGTCTAGGTGTTGGTTTCATTTGGATCCTTTTCTCTATTTATTTGATAGTTATAATTGATACTTAAGGACCGTCAACAGCAGCCACAAGGGAGTGCCTTGGTCAGAGGCCCAAACGAAGGACAGGCTAGCGACAACCACGCTATGAGTGCTATGTATGCAGCTATCAGAGCATACCAGGGTCTTGAGTGTACCTATTGGACGTTGACTGGTTTGCGTGGTGATGATTGGCTCAAGGCAAGAAAACAGAAGAAGAAGCAGGCATGTGCTATAGCTAGTTTGCAGGAGCAGTTGGCTGACATGAGCTTGCAGCGAGACCAGGCTCTAGAGAGAGGTGATAGTGCTACGTAGCGGGTGCATACGTTGACTCAAGCCAACAATAATGTAGACCGCATGATTGGACAGCTGATTAGGAAAGGAATGAAGCCTGGAACAAGAGGGACCTTCTGATGCAGAGGGTCGATGAGCTAGAGGAGTACAACATCAACTTACACGAGGAGTTTCACGTGCTCTACAACGGGATTGGCCCGTATGCTCCTCCAGACGCCACCGGCATGGACGTCGACGACGACGAGGACGAGCCTGCAGTTGCACCTGCTGATGATGACGATGACGTCGCTACTGATGGTAGCGATGGTGGCGTCTCCGACCTCGACGATGGCCCTGAGGAGTAGGCTAGTTGCTTTGCGTTAGCGATTAGGTCCTGTCGCGATGACCTTTCTTTTGACTTCATGTATCTTGATGTATCTCATTTTGAACCTTGAGACTTGGTAGGATGTTGGAACTTGGTTTGTCATGCGATACCTGAGCGCATAAAAGTCCAGTGTATGTATGCTGACAATTTGGTTGGATGGACGTGATGTTTGTTTTTGAAGTAATTTAATTAGTGGTGCTGTTTTAATTGGAATGCGATTATTGTGCCTCTGCCTTATTGTATGAATTTGTTCTCTCCAATGAATTCAGTACGGCATAATTTTTCATTCACTCACAATTACTATAGCTTCACTTAATCATTACTTGTTGCTGAAATATGTAGATGGCAAACACTCACCGAGCCACGTATGAGGCTGCTGAAACTGGTGGTAATGGTGTCGGGGCAGGTGGGAGTGGTGAAAACAACGTCAACCACAATGAGCCACACCTGGAACCACATTTGCCGCCTCCTCCACCGCTCACTGCAGAGGTATTCTTTGCACAGTTTCTTGGAAGTCAGCGCAATACCGAGCAATCTCAGAAGAACATGGAAGATTTTCTGCGTACCATTGCCAATAATGTTCAACGTGGTAACAACCAAGGTGGTGGCAATGGGGTGAATCAGTATAGCAACTTCAAGGATTTCATGGACACCAGACCACCAATTTTCAAGGAAGCAACAGAGCCACTTGACGCTGAAGAATGGATCAACACCATGGAAGATAAGTTCCGTGTGTTGAGGCTGACTGAAGTATTGAAGACAGAATATGCTACACATCAGTTACAAGGACCAGCAGGAATGTGGTGGAAGCATCATCGCACTACCTTCCCTCCAAATGCCCAGATCTCATGGAGAGAGTTCACTGAAGCCTTCCGTGGAGTTTATATTCCACCAGGGCTAGTTGAGATGAAGTTGGGAGAGTTCTTGGCTTTAAATCAGGGCACCAAAACCATGACGCAGTATTTGCATGCCTTACAACTTGTGCCGTTATGCTCCTGATATGGTTGACACGGATGCTAAAAAGATGGCCAGTTTCAAGAGAGGGTTAAATCCGAAGATGATGAAGCATGTGGGTACCAATACCCGCACCAGATTCAATGACTTCATCAGTGATTGTCTGAAACAAGAGAAGAATAACAAAGCATACACTGCATCT
Source organism: Saccharum hybrid cultivar R570 (assembly GCA_038087645.1). Taxonomy (NCBI): domain Eukaryota; kingdom Viridiplantae; phylum Streptophyta; class Magnoliopsida; order Poales; family Poaceae; genus Saccharum; species Saccharum hybrid cultivar. The sequence continues at coordinate 6,316,718 of JAQSUU010000005.1, read as the reverse complement.
AAGACTCGCAAGAGGGCCTTTGAGTCAGGGCCATCACAGCCGAGAGTCCTCACGCTAATCATTCTGCCTATCGTCCGTCTGCACCGGGTGCAAGGTTTAGGCCACCACAGCAGAAAACCCAGAACTACAAGGGACCGTAGAAGCTGTATAAGATGGCAGTGCCGTCGGCAAAGACAGCCGCAACTGTGGGACAGGGCAACTCTAAGGGAGCTATAGGATCTGCTGGTACAGTGAGGGGACCCTACTACAATTGTGATCAACCAGGCCACTTTTCAAAATTCTATCCTTATCCGCCCAGAAAGAAGCAGCAGACCTATACTGCTCGGGTACACCACACCACCGTGGATGAGATTCCTGAGGGAGAGCCCGTAACCGCTGGTAAGTTTCCTGTTAACCAACACCCTGCAGTTGTTCTATTTGATTCTAGATCATCGCAATCTTTTATGAGTCAAGCATTTGCACGGAAACATGAACAACTATGCACAAATTTGAGTTATGGTTGCCGTATAAGTTTAGCGGGGGCTGATGTTTTAACCAATCAGATGGTTCGAGGGGCAACCCTTGAATTAGGTAGTCAAAAGTTTCGAGTGAACTCGATAGTTATGCCTAGACTAGTTTTGGATGTCATTATAGGGATGAATTGGATGAAGGATTGGGGGGCAGTTATAGATACAGGGAGTCGGGTACTTACCCTTAAGGATCCCCAGGGTGAGGGTACTTTTCAGGTACCATTGCCCAGAAGAACAGACCTCGTGAGTGTGACATGTGCTATGGAAGTCATTCCTATTCATCAGATTCCGATAGTGTGTGAGTTTCCGGATGTGTTCCCAGATGAGTTACCTGGTCTTCCGCCAGATAGGGATGTTGAGTTTGGAATTGAGTTGATCCTTGGGACAGCTCCAATTTCAAGGAGACCTTATCGGATGCCTTCGGATGAGTTAGCTGAGCTGAAGAAGCAACTAGAGGAATTTTTGAAAAAGGGGTTTATCCGACCAAGTAAGTCTGAATGAGGATGTCCTGCATTATTTGTGAAAGAAGAAAGAGGGTACTTTGAGAATGTGCATGGATTATAGGCCACTTAATGCTGTAACTATCAAGAATAAGTATCCCTTGCCTCATATTGATGTTCTGTTTGATCAGTTAGCCAAAGCCAGAGTGTTTTCCAAGATAGATTTAAGATCGGGTTACGATCAGATCAAGATTAGGACACAAGATATACCGAAAACCGCCTTTTCCATCAGATACGGGTTGTACGAGTATCTTGTCATGTCTTTTGGCTTAACAAATGCTCCTGCATACTTTATGTATCTGATGAATACGGTTTTCATGCCAGAATTGGATAAGTTTGTGGTAGTGTTTATTGATGATATTCTGGTGTACTCCGAGAACGAGAAGGATCATGAAGAGCATCTGAGAATTGTCTTGACCAGACTTAGAGATCATAAGTTGTATGCTAAGTTTAGCAAGTGTGAATTTTGGTTGAAGAAAGTTCCTTTCCTTGGTCACATTCTGTCAGAAAATGGAGTTTCTGTAGATCCGAGCAAGGTGCAAGAGGTTATGGATTGGAAGGCGCCGACCACAGTTTCTGAAGTTAGAAGTTTCTTAGGATTAGCTGGTTACTATCGCCGTTTTATACCAGATTTCTCAAAAATTGCCAAGCCAATGACAAGTCTGCTACAGAAATATCACAAGTTTATGTGGACAGAGGAGTGTGAAACAGCTTTCCACACTTTGCGAAAACTGTTGACCACTGCTCCAGTTCTAGCACAACCGGACATTGAGAAACCTTTTGATGTGTTTTGCGACGCATCGAAAACTGGATTAGGCTATGTTCTTATGCAAGAAGGAAGAGTCATTGATTATGCCTCACGTCAATTGAGAAAGCATGAGGTCAACTATCCGACACATGATCTTGAACTTGCTGCAGTAGTGCATGCATTAAAAATTTAGAGACATTACCTACTTGGTAATGTGTGCAATATTTTCACCGATCACAAGAGTCTCAAGTACATCTTCACCCAACCAGAGTTGAATATGAGACAGCGAAGATGGTTAGAATTGATCAAAAATTACAATTTGAATGTGCAGTATCATCCTGGAAAGGCCAATGTAGTGGCAGATGCTTTGAGTAGAAAGTCACATTGCTTGAATATGCAGCCATTATATGAAGATGGGTTCGATCTGATGCATCCTACTGTGCTACATAGTATTCAGATTAGTTGCTCTTTGGAGAGTAAGATAATAGAAGGCCAGAAGACCGACAAAGGGGTATTCCACATCAAAGAGAAAATTAAAGAAGAACCATCTAAGCACTTTAGAGTGGATGAACATGACGTGTTATGGTTTGACGACCGTCTTGTTGTTCCCAAGGATCGGGAGCTTAAGAATAAACTTATGGATGAGGCTCACCTTTCTAAGCTATCTATCCATCCTGGAAGTAGCAAGATGTACCAAGAACTAAGACCTCATTATTGGTGGACAAAGATGAAGAAAGAGATTGCAGCCTATGTGGCCAGATGTGACACATGTTGTAGGGTGAAAGCCATTCATATGAAACCTGCCGGATTGTTGCAACCTTTGTCCGCACCTAGTTGGAAGTGGGATGATATAAGTATGGATTTTATCTTAGGCTGGCCCACTACCCAAAAAGGGCATGACTCGATTTGGGTGATTGTGGATCGTCTTACAAAGACCGCTCATTTCTTACCTGTCAAGGCAGATTATCGACCCCCTCAATATGCCGAGAAGTATATTGCTGAAATTGTGAGATTGCATGGCATACCGAAGACTATAGTGTCTGACAGAGGGTCACAATTCACTGCTCACTTTTGGGAGCATTTGCACAAAGGATTGGGAACTAGTTTGATCCGTAGTACTGCCTATCATCCTCAGACAGATGGTCAGACCGAGAGAATTAATGTTGTTCTTGAGGATATGTTAAGAGCCTGTGTGTTATCTTCCAGGGGTTCAGGGAGTCATGGTTACCCTTAGCAGAGTTTGCTTACAATAATAGTTATCAAGAAAGTATCAAAATGGCCCCATTCGAAGCTTTGTATGGCAGAAAGTGTAGAACACCACTAAATTGGATCGAGCCAGGAGAAAGAAGATATTATGGTATTGACTTTGTAGAAGAAGCCGAGAAGAAAGTTCATATCATTCAACAAAATATAAAAGTTGCCCAATCACGTCAGAAAAGCTATGTGGATAAAAGGAGGAGACCGCTTTTGTTTGAAGTTGGTGACTATGTTTATTTGAAAGTCACGCCAATGAAGAAGAAACGGTTCGGAGTTCAAAGAAAGCTTGCCACCAGATTTGTGGGACCATACAAGGTCTTGGAAAGAAAGGGTCCAGTAGCTTATAAGTTAGAGTTACCTGAGACAATGGGTGCTATATTCCTAGTTTTTCATGTATCACATCTCAAGAAGTGTCTGCGCATTCTAGAGGAAAGGATCGAACCCCGAGGCATAAAGCTCAAGTCAGATTTGGTATATCGTGAGCAACCAGTTCGAGTTTTGGACTCTAAAGAGAGGGCTACTCGAAATAGTGTGGTGAAAACATATAAGATACAGTGGAGTCATCATGATGAAGGGGATGCAACTTGGGAAACGGGTGAATATCTACAAAAAAGCTTATGAAGATTTTTATAACAAATGGTTCGTAACCCAAATCTCGGGATGAGATTTTTCTAAGGGGGGAGGGCTGTAACACCCCGGTGTTACGCAGGCATTTAGCATTGCAAATCATACGCATAATGCATCATTTGCATTTATAATCATATGTGAAGTAGGGTGCATCTTTGAGTTGAAACATTGCTATGAAACGTGAATGTTGCATACACTTGTTTAGAATTGGTTCACCTTAATTATGCTTGCTAGGCTACTAAAACATGGGTGACTATAATTGTAAATCATCTAGAATTAGTTAGCACAAATTTTGGAGCAACTTTGGTATTCAAAGTTTTGTCAAATTTTGCTTTTAAAAATATTATTAGAAAATGGTCAAAAACCCTCCCTATTTCGCTTTTATTCTCCAATTTAAAATTTGTTGGGAATTTTGAGTTGGTCCCTTAATAAAAGTTGTAGAGAATTAAATTCTAAGCAACTTTCATTTTTGGGCCATTTTTAGAAAAAGCCATTTTCTTGCTCAAATGGGATTTTTAAAACTGTTATTTGAAATTGTTTGAAAATTTATTGAAAATAAAATTGGAAAATCAGTTTTTCTCCTAGCGGGCCGCCGCCTCCCTTTCGGCCCGCTGGCCAAAGCGGCCCAGCTCTCCCGCGCACGCGCCCGCAGCCGCTCCCGCTCGCCCGCGCGCGACCACGGCCCGGCCCAGCGCGGCCTCCTTCCTCTCCCTCCCGGTCGCGCGCACCACTGGTCGACCGCGGCAGAGCACGCTCGCCGCGTGGCGGCCGCATGCCGACGCCATCGGCCGTGTGGCGCCCTACTGTCCCCGCGCGCTCCACCTCAAATCACCGCGCCCGCGCTCTGCCTCCATTCCACTCCCCAGCTCGCTCGCTCCCTTTCATTTCCCTTGGAGAACCGAGCAGAAGAAGCCGCCCGCCACCGCTCGCCATCACCTCCGCCGCCACGTTCCGACGCCGGCAAAGCATCTCCGTCCGATTGCCCGTGCCCAGTGCTCCGCCACCTTCCCTTCTCCTCCGAACGGGTTTCTATGGCTCCTTGCTCGCGTAAGTAGGGTGCAATTGTGCGGTTCCCTCCCACGCTACCGTGGACGGAGCCACCGAGCTCGCGCTCCGACCATCGGCGCTCTCACCCTTCCTCTCTTCTTCCGAAGTGCATCACTGCATCCGCCTTGACTTCACGGACCTCGCGCGCGCTGAGCCTCCCTTCACCATGGCCGAGAATGCCTCACCATCGGTGACCCACACCGCCACTCCACCATGAACGGCGGCGGCCGGCTTCCCGAGGTCCTTTGGTCACGCCACGGGCATCGTTAGGTTCGCGCGAGGGTGGGGATCACGACGGTACTCTTGGCCCGGCCGGAGACCTCACCGCCGGCGAGAGGTGGCCGCCGGCGCCTCTCTCTCTTTCCCCTTTGACTGACCAGTGGGGTCACGGGCCCGCCCGTCTGTCTCAGTGTGCTCGCGCGTGTGCATAGCTCTGGGTAGCTCTAGCATTTTTCAGGCGGTTTTCAAAGAAAAGAATTTCTTTATTTCTGTAAAATGGCTTTGGAAAATTTTAACTTGCTCATTTTGGCTCCAAAAATTGTGAAACAAATGTTGGTATACTTCTTAGGACCAGATCTATGATGTGAAAATATTGCATGTCAAGTTTGAAATACTTTTCTGTAGAGTTTTTATTTAATTATTGAAATTGTTGTTTTCTTGATAAATGCTTAATAAATCATAGAAAGCTCAGAAAAATATTGTTCCAATTTTGTTAATCTTTTTGTGCAATGTACTTTCTAGGAAAAATATGTGCCATGCATGTTCTGTAGAAAAATTATGATGTGTAGTTCAAGTGCTTTTATTTGATGGTTTCTGTTATTTTTGATAGAGAGCAAAAATTGTATAAAACATGCATCTGATAATTTTTATATAGTGGTGGTTTACTATGTAGAATGTAGGAAAAATACTAAATCTGTTGTTTGATACTTTTCATAATACAAAGTATTTTCATGCTCATATTTAGGCCCTAGCTTGTTATTTTTGTGTAGGCAGTTCTAGTAATCCAAATGCAATGAAATTTTTGTGGCATGCTATAATTGATGATAGTAAGCCATTGTAATTTTCTTAGATTTTTCTATGCTGACAAAAGAAGTGTTGCCATTCAAACATAGTTTCAACTAGGGTTTAATTAACCTTGTTAATGCATGATTAGTTAATAAGATTTGCTTTGGTGTACCTTTGAAGCATCTTAGATTTCTGTGGTGACTTGGCATGGTAGAGAGTGATTGTAGTAGTAGTATACTAGTACATGTTCTTGGATGATGTGGACTACCTTGTAGAAGAGTTGTATTCCTACTTTATACAATAAAGTAAACCTATTCATCTACATCCCATTCATCATGATCATTACATGTCATCTCCACAATGCACCTAGGCTTGAGCACTTATACATTTGTATCATACAGGATCGCAGGAAGTAATTCCGGTAGCAGTTCCCGAGGAGCCGACGAGGAGGTCGGTGAGGATCTTCTAGAGTGCCCCGACCATCGCTCGAGCTCTTTCGAAAGAGGCAAGACCCGGAGCATTTCTCTCCTGGTTTGCAAATATTTTATTAATGCTTTACCTTAATTGATGCATTACGTTTAGGAGTTGCTTGCAACCGTTGCTGCATTATACCTTGTTTACCTTTGTTCTACCTTGTCCTTGCTACCCTGGTATTCGCAGTCAAGAAATGCTTAGCTTGCTTAGACCGATAGAAGACGGGTGATTTTCTGTCACCTACGAGCTATAGGTGGTTACCTGGATCTGCTTGAAAAAGTACGTCATCTTAGGATAACTAAGTGTTAATTTGAAATTGAGACCGGACGGAGACTTACAGGGTTTCGGACTGTAGTGTTTTCCATCTGTGTCGGTTAAGGACTGATCTTTGTTGGGCCTCAAGTCATGTGGAACACATGCCTTACATTTAGTTGGCCGAATAATGTACCTTTCGACCGCGAAGCTGGGAAATTATTCGGGCCAAGTGGATTGCCCGCAGCGCACTGTACCGGAGCAGGTGTGGTAGGACACGGGGGCGCGATGATAAGGCCAAAGAGCAGTCAGGCGGCCCCCGGGTACATGTGGTTCCTGGCAAACTCGAGACTTTACCTGGATAGTTGACTCGGTGACCAATATCTCACTTTAGCGGGTGAGTGAGGTTTGTGTGAGGAATAAATTACCAGCTGGTTAATAATCGATTCAAATCGCCATCGTTCACTGGACAGTGAACACTTGACTTGTGTTACTTCATCGTAGTAATATTGATGGAACACTTGGACTGTAATATGAAATATGACATGATGGAAGTTGTTAATGATCATTGGTTATCCTTACTTGTTTAATCACATGTTTACTCTAGTACAGGTGTAAATGTAGTTGACAGGTGAATAAATATTAACTTGATATAAAAGCTTCTGGAAAAGGTTCTTTAAATGCTAAAAATGCCTTTTTGCAAATGAGTCAGCTACCCTACTATAAAGCCTTTCATAATCCTTGGTGTCATTTTGTTTTCGGTTATGTCGGGTAAGTCTAGCTGAGTACCTTCTCGTACTCAGGGCTTTGTTCCTACTTGTTGCAGATGGGCAGATGTATTACGACTACTGTATCAACTGCCTTTATCCTACGATGGGTGAAGCTTAGTACCATGGGCAGTGGTCGTTCCCTACGTCTCGTATAATGCTTTTGTTGGAGATGATCATCAGCTGGCACTTTATTTCGAACTCTGTGTGAGTGTGTGTGTGGATTGAACTAAATGCTTCCGCTACTTTTATTTGAACTTGGTTTGTAATAACTATGTTTAAACTCCGATGTATCCATGATGTGAACTTTTATGTAATTTGTGATGGTGACCGCTAAACTTATTACGATCTTGGCTGGTATGTAAGTTGGTTTGAAATCCGTCATGATTTCACGGACTACCGGGTTATACGGGCTTAAGTTTGCTAAATCGTCTGCTCGGTGGATGATTTTCTTACTTAATTTCGTATAATTGGTCAGTTCTGTTACAATGAGCACCCCACACCGCAAGAACCCCACTGACTAAGTGAGGGTAGCTGAATGACACTGTCAAGTAGAGTTGCTCTTGATGGCTCCCGTGGGGCGAGCACAACACTCCTCACAATCACTTCTCCGGAGCACGGCACAATCTTTCTTGCGTGCTTCGACGGAGATCACCACCAAGCTGTCTAGGAGGTGGCAACCTCCAAGAGTAACAAGCACCACCGGCTTGCAACTCGATCACCTAGTGCCACTTGAGGCACTCTCATAGTGTAATCGCACTAGAATCACTCACTCGCAATGGATTCGCACTTCTCGCAAGCACAAGTGAGTTAGAGGCTTCTCAAACCAAGCACACACAAGGACAACACATTCTTAAGGTGCTCAACCTTAGCCAAGCCCGAGCTCTACCTCTATTGATAGCCCTAAGAAAAATAGAGCCGTTGGAGCCAAGTAGCATATTTCTGCATGGTCACCGGACAGCAACGTGCAGGCACCGGACAAGGGGTGGCGATGCCCAACAGTCAAATTGCAATGGCTATTTCAAACTAGCCATTGGGACCATGGCACCAAACATAGGGTGGCGGTGCACCGCCCTAGGGGTGGCGGTGCCCCTCAACGAGTTTCCCCCTCTTTGGAAAAAAGGGGCGGTGCCACACCACCATGGTCACCGGACAGTCCGGTGACCTAACTTGTTCTAAATTGAGATCTACCACTTCAAGCTTGTAGAGAATTTCATTAGCTTTCCAAAAAGTCCAAGATCATCAAAATCGGAGTTCAAAGCTAGGAGTTATGCCCGAAATATGAAAGGGTGCTGCTGGTGTTTTTTGGCACCGCCCTAGGGGCGGCGGTGCCCACTTTTTGGCCACCGGAATGGCGGTGCCACCCTCTACAATGGCTGTGATTTGGCACGAGTTAGATTGCAACTTCTGACCCCTGGACAACCATAACTTGCACTTTTCTTCTCCTTTTCCTCTCCAACTTGATCCGTTTCAACATCAACTTCTCCTTTGCAAATATGCCAACACCACCAAGTATTCACCATCTTGTGTATGTGTGTTAGCTTTTCACAAATATTTCCCAAAGGATTAGTCACTCAACTCATCACGCCACTCAATCCTAGTAATAATGCAAAGTTAGATCACTCGAGTGACACTAGATGACCGATATGCAAACAAGTTTACTCCTCTTGATAGTACGGCCATCTATCCTAAACCCGGTCATAAACTTCTCTACACACCTATGATCGGTAAAATGAAATGCCCTATAGGTTATACATTTGCCTTGCGTATTCCATTCCATCTCCTCCATTGTTCATGTAACACATGCACCAACTATATCATAAATGATATGATCCACTTTATATCATCACGTGACCTTGTTGGTTCATCGATCTTGACCTCACTTGATTTTCACCATTGCCTTCGTCCATCGGTGCCAAGTCTTGCTCAAGCTTCACCGCCACGCGGTCCATCACTCAAAAGCCTCCAACTTGCCCTTCATGCTTGCAACTGGTCTGTCAAGCCAAGTCTTGCCTTGATCTTCTCCACCTTAGTCACATGACTCCATGTCATGTCTCATATGCAATGAGCTCCTTCATCATATATGTGAGCCTTGCAACAAATCCAAGCCATCTTCACCGTCATGGCATGAATTGCTCACACATGATGTACCTGTGGACTAATCACCTGTGTATCTCATATTAAACATAATTAGTCCACCTAGGTTGTCACTCAATTACCAAAACCAAACAAGGACCTTTTAGTCTCTCCCTTTCTGGTAATTGATGACAACTCTACAAAGATATGGAAATTAAGCTCTTTTGGATTCATGTTGCTTGCCCAAGCAATTTTACCATGTGTAATTAATTTTGGATAAGTACCACAAACCCAAATTGGTAGTATTAGCTCCCCCTACATATGTGCTAGAGAGTTTGGTTTGAAGCTCGCACATATGTATAGATTGGAATTGTGGGAGAGTAATTACTACCAATGATGTTAAGGTATAAAGAGTTAACCTTTGATACATGATACCAATCGGAGTGCACATTTTAACACCATTCTTAGCACCATGAGTAGCTAAACAACAAAAACACTAGAAACCCCATGAGATCAACATTATAAGCAAGGTTCTAGTTTTTGCTTAAAAAACACAAGTCTAGCTACCATCCTATGCATGCTAGTTATCAAATCATCAATCATGTTCTATAACTAGCATACACCACACAAGCATGCATTTTAAATTTAAAGCTTATGCAAATGCAAGCAAGCACATTACTATGCACATATCAAATGCAACCAATCAAAGTTCACGAGCTTGTTCCCCCTACTTGTGTGCTAATCTTGTCCAAGAATTTTGATCCTTCTCTATTCTTCAATGTTGCTCCCTCTTCATCCATGTCCAATCTTCTACTTCTCCCCCATGATGCATTTTATTTTCATATCTTTGTTTCAACTTCTCCCTCTTTGTCATCAATTTCCATAAAAGGTGTGCTTCTTATTGATACAAAGAATTGCATTGGGGTAGATGGTTGATACTTGAATCTTGCATTTTTTTATAGACACTTCTAAATATTGGAATGACACCATTTGTAGCCCTTGAGATACCTCATGTAGGATCTTTGACATTGATATCAATCGGTGGGACACCTCCCCCTATGTCATAGCATGGGTCATCCACTTGATAAACTTGAGCTCTTGTTAGTGAGAGAAACTTCTTCACTTGATAATCACTTAAAATTGAGGATCACTTGTGGAACCACCTTTGATGTGCTAGATACCACTTGTATGAATACTACTTGTAACAAAGTGATAATCTATATGTACCACGTGTAAGGACAGTCATGGAACCACTTGTATGACTTATCAATTATAACCATTTCTTGAACACTTGTCATCTTTATGAGCTTCTATGTTTGACTTGAACTAGATTGATTAGCCTAAGCTTTCAAGTCCGGTTTGAACCAATGACAAGCTTCTTCACACCTCTTGCAAAGGGTTATCTTGCCAATGTTGTACTTGTCACTTATTAGCAATCCAAAATAGATCAAGTACTTAGGTTCAATAGCTCATGAACAAACTCATACACTACCACTAGATCAATTAATCATTCAAGCAATAGTGGTAGACTATGAATTTTAAAACTTCATTTGTAATGCACGATCCTATGAAAGCATGTTCTATATGCACTAAGTGCATACTAGTAAGGGATGAAATGATCATACACATTACAATGATACCTTTGCTATCATGGAGTAGGGGATAGTCATTAGATTCCATTTAAGCTCCGCAATAGCAATGTGAAGTCCAATTATAAGCTTGGTGCGGACCAATCATCAATAATGAAATTCCATTCTTCACTCATATGAAATCTAAACCACTAATGATCAAGTGCACTATCTTGTTGTGGTTGGCTTGCTTCTTCTTTTGATCAATGCTTGCATGAGAGAAGAGAGAACTATTTAGAATACCACTTGAATTACCATGACTAGCTCTCTTTTGGGTGTTACTTACTCTCTATATCAATCTTTTTTATTTGCTCCAACTAAGCATCTCAAATGTCCCTTAGATCACCACTTCTATGTTAGCCTTCTAAGTACCACACTTGGTTACCTACAAAAGGTGGCAAGCCCCTACACAAGGGAGAAGTGATTTCTCTCCAAAGAACAATTCTTGACACTCACTTGAAATGTCTTGATTGATTGATCCAAGTGAGGGACTTAATTTGATGAGTAACCTTAAATCCTTTTTTAAGTCTTTTTCTTTCTACTTGTTTAAGTCCTTTTCTTTCTATCAATGATTTTCAATTGTTACTAGAATTTAAACCTCATCTTCATTTTGAGTTTGATCTTGATCTTCCAATTTGAGTACTAAATGTGTGCCAAGTATACTTCACAATCAAATGGCCTTGTACTCAATCATTTGTCATGCTTCTAGCTCAATCCAAAACCAAACTTAGGTACCTTAACCACTTATAAACATGTTTCCAACTTGAGGACCTTTCAATCAAAGTGTCTCTTGATCAAATCCAATAAATGTCACTTTTCTGGCAGATTCTGTATCCTTTAAAGATTAATCCATAACTCCCAATGTACAGATTCAAATACCACGAAATATGATGGAGATGTGCTTCACTAAGTGTTCTAACAGCTATAAAAATTTGAGCTTCATTTGACTTCTAGATTGCTACCAGATTTCATATCTTTCCACACTGCTACATGCTACAAACTACTGCACTATAGCTGACAAGATCCACTCCAAAACCAAATCATTTCTTATCCAATTCTTATAAAATTTATCCAGCAACTTATACCATACTAGCAAAAATGCACGTGCGTTACAACGTGAGCGAAACTTAATTTTTTAAATCCATTATTATATATAAACTACTTTAGTCAAAATACAATCATAAATTATTGAATTGGTTTTAGTGTAAAAGGGCTATAGTTCTGTCAAGATTCATCGTATGTAGATCCATGTCACAAAGTTTTTATAGGCTACTATATTAACAACAATTGAAGCATGATTATAATATCATTATTTAGTTAATTCGTTATTTTAAGCAATGACCACGGAAAAGAATCATGCAGCTAGCAGTATTTTCTTTGTTTGCCTTCATCTCTCTAGGTCCCATGCCTTAGTTGTTCCTCCTACGAGTGGATAAGGCAGAGGATCAAGCCTTAGTCGGTGGTTTTTTAATTCTCCTCTTTTTTAATATATTATTAATATTACTTGTTTTCTCTTTTTGCATGTTGTTCAGTTACGTAGTCATTAATATTTTTGTTCTAAAACGAGTAAAATCTGTTTGTTCTAAAATGAGTATAATATCACTCTCGTTGCAACGTAGGTTCATTTTTGCTGGTGAAAATTAATAAAGCCAGACTTTTTTTGAGTAGAATAAAGCCAAACTTAGTATATAATGAAAATAAAAGGGACCTTTTCTGGCCTTAAAGTTAAAGTGGCCCATGAGCACAGCTGAGGCTCATGACCTACTTAAGACCTCACGGTGGCCCATTTAATGGCCCACTCGGCAGCCTTCATGGTTAGAGAATAGAAACCGTTGATTGTGATGAACGGTCAGAATTTTACCGAAGCTCATATAAGAATTGGTCCAAACCCTAGCGCCATCAATTCTCACTCTGTCTCCTCCCTGCTCAGCCTGCTCATCTGCGCCTCCACATAAGCCACAGCACAGCGCTTGTAGTCACCAGTGATATGGGATCCTTCTCACTGCCGCGCGCGTGCGGCAAGGCGACGCGTGGCCTCTCTTGACTTCACCCAAAGCTTCCTAGGCATGATGGTGGCGTGGCTCGGCGGCGGCGCACCTTGTGCCCCCTGCATCGACGGCCCTCAGCCTCGACAAGCTTGCTCGGCACGACGGCAGTGTTGCCTCCGCACCTTGCCGGCCGTATGCCCCTACACTGGCGGCCCCGCAACCACGCCTCGACTCCACCAGATCCACCCCACTGGAGCACCGACGGTGATGCTCCGCTCCAACGGCGACCCACCCCCATGGCAGCGCTTCGGCCCACCTCCGCCTTGCCCATCTTTTAGAAAAAAATACTTGCTTTGCTTTGTATTAACGTGTGCCTGTATGCTTTTCTTCTAGTGTTCAATTTCAGGCGGTTGCGGTTGGAAGCGGATCGCGGACAGGGACGCGGACACTGCAAGACGAGCAGTGCTGCGGTTGGCTTGGAACTCAAAGACGAAGCCATCGCGTGGTTAGAGAAAACATCAAATTGGATTTTCTATTTGAGCTTTTGATTCCGCCTGATATCTCCGCGGGCTTCTGATTCTACCTGATCTCATCTGATTCCGGCCAGCGAGGTGGTGGGATATCACTATTATCTGCCGCCATGAGCTTCTTCTTGCAGAAGGAGTTGTAATATCATCTATTCTCTCATTTGATCTCTAGGAATTTATGGGGCTGTATATAAGTAGAGGTGATTTCTGGTAGGAAAAAGTGTGAATCCCTTTCTCGATTCGGTTTAGAGTTCTTTACGGATTTCTCCTTCCTTCCCTTCTTTGCACTCCGTCTGAGTTTGATGTCGAGTGGTTATACAGTTTGATTCAATCTATTTCCTAGCGGTATTTAATTTATGGTCGATCTGAAGTCATTGTGGCATGATTTTCGGTTCCTTATGCAAGATTTGAGGAATTTTGGTTTTTTTAGACAGTTTGGTTTCGGTAGGGCTTGTGTATACAATTTTGATTCGGTTTGTGATAACGTTTGTATCTTTGGCTGATTTCTTTACTTCTCTTTGTCCGAGACCTCATATAAGAGGGAGAAAGGCCAGACGAAAATTTACCAAATGAAAAATTAAGCTGAAATTTTGCCTCTTTAGTATTAAAGGGATAAAAGTGTACAGCATGCATACCAAATTTCAAGCCAATCTAATTATGTTGTCAAAAAAAAGCCAATCTAAATAGATTTGATCATTTAAACATGGCTAAGATCACAGCTCACTCAGATTTTCAATAATGGACAGATTTCAATACTTGAGCTTTACTTTATCAAAAGTGAATCAACTTGTAACCAACTTCTTTGAATACTTTCATAAGACATATATCCATTCAATCCTATTACTAAAGATCATCCTATGAACTTATTCAATCAAATCCATCCAAACTTGATTTCTAAGCATTTAATCTATTCAATCATCTTAAAGTAAGCAACAAATGCATATATATCCATTTCAATCAACTCATATGCACTAAAATAAATTAGATCAACTAAAGATATACCTTGATTAGTTTATGATTATCCAATTAGCAAGCTTCAACTCTCATATTTGCAAGCCATCAAATATTTCCAATAAATCACCACAACTTGAATTATAGCACTTATATATCGTAGAACTTGGACTTCACTCAATTTTCACTTGGCATTGGGTTTGGATGTGCACTAAGATTCATAACTTGATTCAACACATGATGAACAATAAGAAAACAATTGAATCAAGCCTCCAATGCCTATGGTACCTACACACATTCATCCACTTTTTGATGGTACCCAAACTGGTTTGGGGTCCTCTCAAGTTAGGTACAACATACTTAGGCATAGCCTTAGTATGAAGAGCAGGATGTTTTGTAATAGCAACCAAAGAGGTACCATCATCATCCTTTCTAAGTATAATATTATCATCAATTGAAATAGGCTTAGGAGTGTTACTTAGGGGACATGAGTTTACCATGTGTCCCTTTTCTTAGCATGAGTAGCAATTTCTCTTGGTTAGAGCCTTGTCTTCCTTGCCCTTGTATTGCTTCTCATTGCCTTGCCTCTCATGAGTTGCTTGAGCCTTCTTCTCAAGCTTGGTAGAACACTTCGAGGCATGGTGTCCTATATCTTCGCACTTGAAGCACTTGATGTGAGCATGGACTTTCTTTTTCTTCTTGATTTTTGCTCAGCATCTTGGCATCTTGTATAAGCATTGGATGCCTTGCTCTACCATCCCTTCTTATTTTATTCTTCTTCATCATCAAGACAACACCATCTTCATGGTTGATCTTGATTTGCTCTTGGGGTGTCTTTTCTTGCTCAACTTGTGGCTTTGGTTGAGGCTTTACTTGTTGCTTCACCAATTTCTTGGTTGGACACATTGACGTAAGATGACCCCAAGTGCAGCAATTGAAGAACTTGACATGCTTTAGCCTCTCTTCTTTTTTCTTCAACTTGAGCTTTTCTTCATTGGAGCAACCATTTGCAAGATGTCCCACTTCATGGCATTTGAAGTATGAAATGAGATAGCCTCTTTTATTCTTGCTTCTTCATCTTTCTTTCTCTTTTTCTTTTATCCTTTGTCATGCTCTTGTTGAAACTAATGCCACTCATATCACCATAGCTTCTTTTGTTGTTCAACATATGCACGAAGGTGATTTTGGTGTTGTAGCACATCTCTAACTTGTTGCTCAAATTCTTCATTTTATTTTTGAGCTCATTGTTCTCCTTCAAAAGGTTAGTCTCACAAGACATAGAAGTAGAACAAGTATCTATATATGAAGAACATGGCATATCTAGCAAATCATAACAAGAGGTAGAAGTAGAAGTATCTATATATGAGGAACATGGCATATCTAGCAAATTATAACAAGAGGTGGATACATTCTTCTTGCCTACATCACAAGGGTTAGCAACATTATGTGATTGATCATTTGACCGATGTGATGAGCTTTCACTAGTTTTAAGTTTTTCATTTGAAAGCTCTTTAGTGAGAAAAGCATGGTCTTGTACTAAGTTATCATGAGCAACACTAAGTTCCTCATGAGCCAATTTTAGCTCCTCATATGAACAGGTAGTAACATAGAGTAGATGCTTTTGTTGTTCATATGTTTTCTTTACAAAAAAAGTTTTCAATTTTCAATTTCTCGGTTTTAGCCATCTCTTTTTCTAAAGCTTTGATCATGCTACCAAATCTATCTAGAAGCTCCTCATATGAATCAAGATCAATCATATTTGCATTAGATACCTTGGTGTCACCTTCTAACATGAAGTAATGTGATGTAGTGGATGAGCTTGTAGAGACATCACTCTCATATCCGTTATCATCATCAAGTGTGCATGGAGTAGCATCATCATTTGCATCACTTGTGGCATCATCATCAATCTTATCAAGTGATCTTGTGGTATGATCATCATCATCACTTGACCATGAGGTGAAGTAATCTTGTACAATCACCAAGTTGTGGTCATGCTCAACAACCTCATACGCCTCCTTCTTGGACTCATTATCATCATCGGAGACCGTCCCATACTTCTCATTGAGATGAATCCAAACCTTGTGGGCGGTCTTCATGTCTACGATCTCACCAAATACGCAATCATCCAAAGATCTATACATGATGTTAGTAGCCTGGATGTTGAGATCTAGGCATTTCTCTTGTGCTTGAGTTAGATTTTCTTCATCCAACACATGAGAAAAACCTACATCTACCATCCACCACATTTGAGGGCAAATAAACTTAAAATTGCATATCATCCAATTTTTCCACCGTGCAAAGTGTGTGCCATAAAAAATGTGTGGACAATCAACATGTAGCCCATAAGTTGCCATCCTCTCGGGTCAATGAAGACCACAAATGAGAGACCTAGCTCTGATACCACGTGTAGCTCGAGATGGTGGACTAGAGGGGGGTAAATAGTCCTTTCTAAAATTAAAAAGCGTCGGCTAATTGAAACAAATGCAGAATTAAAATTATCGGTCTAGCCAAGACTATATCCCTCTATCTAAGTTCTCAAGCACCTTAAAAGGATTCTAATAAGGCAACAAAGGTGCCGGGCTAGCTAGAACTTACCTAATCAATTCTAGTAGCAAGGTCACACAAACCTATGCAACTAGTACGTTGGCAACCGGGAGAGCTCCTACACAAACTAGTGAAGCAAAAGCATAAAGCTCCCAAGCTCACTAGCAATGCTTAATAATAAGGCTACACAAGCCAAATTAGAGAGCGCAAAATTACTTAGCTACACAAATTAAGCAATGCAACTAACAAGACTACTCAAGCCAAATTAGTTGCATAAGGGAGCTACTTTTATGCTACACAAACAAGAAGGTAACTAGCAAGCTACACAAGGTAACTAATTACAAGAGCAAATACACAATCACAATATATGAAAATTAAGTACAAGCTTGTGTAGCGGGGATGCAAACCAACGGGAAGACAAGGATGACACAGAGATTTTTATCCCGAGGTTCACTTGGTTGCCACCAAGCTAGTCCCCGTTGTGTCGACTGTTCACTTGGTGGTTCAGCGGCTAATTAGCACCACACCAAGCCCACACGTTGGGTGCCACAAGAACACCACGGACCAAGTGAGGGTAGCTCAATGACACGCTCAACTAGAGTTACTCTTCGTGGCTCCCGCGAGGCGAGCACAACACCCCTCACAATCACTTCTCCGAAGCACCGCATAATCTTCCTTGCGTGCTTTGACGAAGACCACCACCAAGCCATCTAGGAGGTGGCAACCTCCAAGAGTAACAAGCATCACCGGCTTGCAACTCGATCACCTAGTGCCACTCGATGCACTCTCATAATACAATCGCACTAGAATCACTCACTTGTAATGGATTCGCACTTCTCGCAAGCACAAGTGAGTTAGAGGCTTCTCAAACCAAGCACACACAAGGGCAACACATCCCCAAGGAGCTCAACCTCAATCAAGCCCAAGCTCCACCTATATTTATAGCCCCCAAGCCAAATAGAGTCATTGGAGCCAAGTAGCACATTTCTGCATGGTCATCGGATAGCAACATGCGAGCACCGGACAAGGGGTGGTGGTGCCCAATGGTTGAATTGCAATGGATATTTCAAACTAGCTGTTGGGACCCTGGCACTAGACATAGGGGGGTGGTGCACCGCCCTAGGGGTGGCGGTGCCCCCCGACGAGTTTCCTCCCTCTCTAGAAAAAAGGGGCGGTGCCACATGAAAGGATCAAGATGCCCAAGAGGGGGGGTGAATTGGGCTTTTCTAAAAATTAATTGCAAGAATTAAATCCTACAAGCCGGAATTCACCCCTAGTGCCTACTTGTGTTCCTAGAGAGTCTACCGTTAAAAAGTTTTGCACCCTAGTTTCCAATCCTAGTCTAGCATGGCAATTCTAGGAATGTAAAACAAGCAATGAAAGTAAATACGAGAAAGTAATTGCTTGAATGTAAAGGGGCAAGGAACACGGCGATGTTTTTCCGAGGTATCGGAGAGTCGCCACTCCCCACTAGTCCTCGTTGGAGCACCCGCGCAAGGGTGTCGCTCCCCCTTGATCCGCGCAAGGATCAAGTGCTCTCTACGGGTTGATTCTTCGACACTCCATCGCGGCGAATCACCCAAAACCGCTCACAACTTGAGTTGGGTCATCCACAAGCTCCGCCGGATGATCACCAAACTCCCAATCACCACCAAGCCGTCTAGGTGATGGCGATCACCAAGAGTAACAAGCTAGAACTCTCACTTGACCACAACGAGCCCAAATGAGGAGGTGGATGCACACTTGCTACTCTCGAATCACTAGTGAGGAAACTCAAACTTTGATTCTCAAATCTCTATCCTCACTAGAGCTCTTGCACTCCCTTGCACTCTAAAGGGTTTTCTCAGATGTTTGAATGAGCAAGAGACCTCTAAAAGAGGTGGAGGGGTTGTATTTATACACCCCTCAGAGAAAACGAACCGTTACTTTCTGACACGGGGTCACCGGACGCGCCGGTGCAACGCACCGGACGCGCCGGTCCCCCGTAACGGTCAAAACGCGATTTTGAAATCGAACCACCGGACGCACCGGTCAGGTAGCACCGGACGCGTCCGACGTGCAAGGGTGCTTACTGGACTCACACCGGACGCGAGGCCGCGTCCGATGCCTGAAGACCGGACGCGTCCGGTCCTCTCTGGACCTTACTAGACTCGCACCGGACTCGCCGATCAAGTCCAGGTCGCGTCCGACGGGCGTTCTCCCTGGATGACACGTGTCGGTCGCTGACCACTGCGTCCGGTCCTCGCGAGGACCGCGTCCGGTGGTCAAGGCCGAAACCTAGTCGCGGTAACGTACACACCGGACGCGTCCGGTGTTCCCGAAGACCGCGTCCGGTGCCTAGAAAACAGCCCGAAACGCGTCGCAACTTCAACCAAGTTGCTTCTAACTGAACCTTGAGCTAATCTAGGGTTGCCTAGCGCCAAGTTTAACAAGTGTGCACCACACCTAAACATAGGACTCGCCTAGGTCAAGCTACCCATTCATGCCCCCCTTTATAGTACGGCCAAAAGAGAAAAACGAAGATCCTAATGACTATTCCGAATGTGTCTCAACACTTCGTCATCCGGAACTAACCGTCCTTAATCTTCACGTCACTCTTTTGAAAACCGAAACGATTTCCATCAAGGGACACGAAGCCACAGTGCTCAAAGCAGTTATCACCTCCATGACCTAACTTACCAATGTTTCTGCAAAACACACGTTAGTCATGGTAATAAAGTGTTGTCATTAATTACCGAAACCAAACCTTGGGGCCTAGATGCTTTCAATCTCCCCCTTTTTGGTGATTGATGACAACACTAAGTTTCAATGGATTAGAGTGAAGGTTTTCGAGCATGCTTGGTTCACATAAGCAAAAGACAATAAGCATACAAGGTTAGGAATTGCTTATGTGCTCCAAGCCAAAAGAGTGTACTTCATAAGATAAGACAAAAAGCGTTAGTACACATAAAGATATAGCTCATAAGTAATCGGAGTAAGGCACGGAAGCACAACCTTAGAGCTATAGCTAAAACGGTGACATATATTAATCACTGAGACGGATAACACATTAAGACTCAAAGTTTACGACTCAACGACAATGTCAACGAATGCAGTGCTGAAAATAAACATGATATGCATGAATGTAGCACACGAAAAACGAAAACCCACTAACAAACTCCCCCTGAAACTACTCTCTCTCCCCCTTTGGCATCAAGCGCCAAAAAGCTAAACTAATCTGACGGGGGAACAGACGGAGTCGTGTCGGGTGCCGAGGTGCGCGGAGTGATCACGAAGTGAAGCGAATCGCCCTCGGAGTCTGAGCTATCTGGCTGACCCTCTGAAGAAGCTCGTGGCTGCGAAGCGGTCTGGGTCTGAGCAGGAACAGGCACTGACTGTGTAGCAACAAGTGGATCTGTCTGAGTAACCTGAGCCTGAAGTGCGCCAGTAGCTGGGGGATCTGTCGAGGCAACTGAAGAAGGGATGGTCTCTGTAGTCCCGGTCCCTGTCACTGGTGGAACGACTGCCTCGGAAGCTGACAACCCTGACGAAGTGTGAAACGTAGTCGTGTGCGAGGGTGTCGGCTGACCAGTCAACTCGCTGTAAGTGGCACTGAAGTCACCAATGGGTGTGCCTGTCAGGAGATGCGGGCGAGGCTGGTCTGACGGTGTAAACCCCGTATGTATAGGTGTGAAGCTCGGGGACTGAAAAGACTGGGGAACCTGCTGCTGTGGAGATGTAAACTGAAAGCTCGGCTGTCCCTGACTCGATGGACCGCTGGAATGCAAAGCCGGAGCCATGATAGATGCAGGCGGAGGAACCCCAACTATGATGAGATGCCGCAGAAGATCCATGTACTGCTGCTGACTCTGTCGCTGCATCTCAACCTGCTGCCTCTGGATCTCTAGCTGCTGTCTCTGAAACTCGTCCTGGCGAGCCTGAATCTGTGCTAGTGCTGCAGCTGTATCCTGTGCCTGGCGCTGTATCTGCTGCTGCTGCTGCTGCTCCTGAGCCTGGGTCAACCTCTCAAGGATAGCCACCATGGCTGGGTCTGAGCGGGAGGCTGAGCCAGATCCACCGGCCTCGTGGTCGTGAGACCGAGGAGACCGGTACCTAGGGATGGGCTGGTAGTCCTCATCAGTGCTGTCTGAAGTGACATCCTCAGGTATCTCAGCAGGCTGAGTGTCAAGGTCTGCAAGCTCTGCCTCGGCAAGCTCGTCAACTCTAGCGTCCTGCTCAGCTGCTGTCTCAGGAACATCAGGGCGCTCACGCTGTCCTGGTGCTAGAGCCTGCTCTCTAGTAACTGAAACCCAAAGCTGTCTGATGTCATAATCAGGGAAAGCAGTAGTGGTGTTAGCAATCTCTGCCCTGATCTCTGGTGGCATCTGGGTAGCAGATCTGATGATGAAACAAATCCAGTGGGCATAGGGAAGCTGACGGTTACCCTTGAAGCCCTCAGCAATGGTGTCCTCCATCTCACTCAGGATAAGATCCCAGATATCAAACTGTCGCTGTGTCACGAGGTGGTGAACAACCCAAAGCTGCATCCTCGTCAGTCCCTCTCTGTAACCAAGTCGAGGCAGTAGAGTGCGTCTGAGTATGGCATCCAAGACTCTGGCAAGAGGCGTCAGGCTGGCAGGTGTACGACGTGACCCTTCGCCAAAAGGCTCGCGAAAGCAGGGTCGAACCAGGTCGGTGGGTGGCACTGAACCGCCGTGAGGGCGTCTGGGAGGTGGAATCTGACCATAGCACAACTGATGGATCCTCGTGTCAGAAGCAGGTAGTCTGAGGATCTCTCGGGCTCTGGAGCTGTAGAGTCTGTGATCGCGGCCTCTGAATGTGAAGTGAATAAACTCATGAGCAGGATCAATCCACAAAGAAGCATAGAACTCCCTGACCCATGTGCCGCAGTAAGCACCTGTCCGTCCAAGTAGATCTGATAAGCCAGGCAGATAGGACAGGTGAGGACGGAGCTGCTCTCCCACAACATCAACCAATGCCTCTAGTCGACATACCCTCTGAGGTCTGAAAGCAATGCCACTGTCAACTAGGGCCCTGTAGAAGTCCTCCTGAAGTGGGGTATAGAAACCCTCTGAAGCTCTGGGATCTCTGACAGGTGGAAACCATCGGCTGACCTCCACAAACCTCAAGCTCTTCACCTGACGTGAAGAAGCACCCCTCAGGTCTAAGTGCTCGACCGGGGGTGACCCTCTAACCCTGGGAGGAGGTCGTGCACCACGACGCTGGCCCTCTAGCCTGGGTGTCACCTGTGAACGAGCACGTGTGGAGCGGCGACGTGGTGGAGACTGAGCTGCTTGCTCCTCTGTATCCTCAGTGGCCTGTGGAGCCTCAGTAGTCTGGGTAGCCTCAGTAGCGGGTGTAGTCTCTGTAGCCTGTGTCTGCTCTGAGGGTGGATCAACTGACATCTGCTCTGAAGGTGCAGTAGCCTCGGTACCCTCAGTGGCCTCTGTGCCGAGCTGTCGACCTTCAAGATGAAAGCGACGCTCGCCAATGTGTAACCCACTGCGTCTGCCACCTCTCTCTGCCTGCTCTGCGGCGTCTGCCACGGCCTGAGCGACCTCTGCATCTGAAAGTGTCCTCCTCTTCTTCCTGACTGCAAACTTGATGCGCTTACCACGCGCAATCTCATCACGACGGGGAGGACTGTTATCCCCGTCACCTGGAGCACCACCGGCGTTCTTGCAACGCACCATGCTGACTGACTGCCTGAAAGCCTCTGTGAGATGATGAACTGACACTCGAGAGGCTTGGCCTCAATCCGTATCCGCAGGCTTGGCCTCGGATTAAGCAAACAGATCTGACCCGACACACCGACTGACTCGCTGCACGTATGGAATAGAGAGATATACTATAAGCACATATATATCTAAAGATACGAAACCCTAGATAGCAAGCACGTGAGATACGAAGTGAAGCGACGCTAAACTACCTCGGATCGACGAGACGACGGTGAAGGGACGAGGTGACCTAGTTCGCGAGAACTCCCGAGATCGGCGATCGAGCACTGAAACGACCAATCGAGATAGCAATGAATAGTTATGGTCAACGGCAAGCCTCATCGACGAAAAGGAATTTGAATAGACTTGAATCGAAAACGGAATCGAGACGAGCCGTTACCTCGAGTTAGGGTTATCAAACCCTAAGCTAGGGTTTAGGGGTAAACCCTAGGTGAAAGCCGAAGAAATCACGGGCAGTTGGAGCTAGGGCACGCAAAGGAGGGAGGAGCTGCGGGCTACAGGAAGCTGGAGCAGCTCTTGGCAGGTGCTGGCTCGCCGGCGGCGAGGGAGGACGTGCGAGCACGGCGGTGGTGCGGCAAGCAGCGGCAGTGGCGCGGGGGGCTGCGCGAGGGAGCAAATGCGGTCGAGCCGGGGGCGAGGTGGCGCGGCAAGTGGCGCAGGAGTCGCCGGAGAGGAGGAGGAAGGCAGGCGGGCGGCGGCTCCGGCGGATTCGGTCACGGCGGGTCGGCGAGAACAGGCGTGCGGCGGTGGATTCGTACGGTGAGGAAAAGAAAAACACGAAGACGAAACGGTTTTATGAGGGCTGAGATCCGCTCGATTCGGTAGCACCGGACGCGGTGGTCAAAATCACCGGACGCGGTGGTGCAGCGTCCGGTGACACTCCAGTAAGCGCCTGGAGTGACCGGACGCGTCCGGTGTGGACAGACCGGACGCGGTCAGAGTCCGATGGCTGAGTGCTCGGGAATTCATCGCGGAGCACCGGACGCGGTGGTGGTAGCCGGGACCGGACGCGGTGGTGGTCAGAGGCGCGTCCGGTGCAGCGTCCGGTGCCTAGATTTGGACTTTGTCTTCTGGAAAACCGGACGCGCTGGTGGACACCGGGACCGGACGCGGTGGTGAAGCAACACTGCGTCCGGTGCAGCGTCCGGTCGCTGTTTTTCACCATTCTTCATTTCGAACTTCGACGCGACTTCTCCCAATCAAGTTCCAATTCAAAGAGACACAAAAAAACACCAATTGGAACCTGATATGAGTGACCTCACTCAAACCCTCAAATTTTTAAAATATTTTGCCTTAGGCTAGTATAATTTTTACGAAAATAGGCAATAAACACCCGAGGAGCAACGTATGGCCATGCAATAGAGTTTTTGGACCTTTAGGAGCGTCAAATGCTCTCTCTATTCATGGACGAACACAGAGGTTGCTCAAAGCTAAACCGAAAAGAAACGACAAACAAACAACCATGCATATGCAATGCAATACAAGAAAGTAAAGCTAGGTTGCTTGTCAAGTTTGATCCACGGTTAGGCTTCTTCACTCCTCCGAAGGAGGGTTATCGTAACCGTGTTAGCCAAGCCCTAAGTGCATTGCGATAAAGTAGACGTGACATATGATACAATGCAATGCAAGGGACAACACACGCTCATTTTTTAAAGTTACTTGAATCAAGCACATTGAGTTCACTTCTTAGCCTACAAAAGGTAGCCTCGTCCAAAGGTTTAGTGAAGATATCCGCTAATTGATTTTCACTACGTACACCTTCTAGTGATATGTCATTTTTAGCAACGTGATCTCTTAGAAAGTGATGGCGGATATCAATGTGCTTGGTGCGAGAGTGTTGTACCAGATTGTTAGCAATTTTAACGGCACTTTCATTGTCACATAAAAGTGGCACCTTTTCAAGAACAACTCCATAGTCTAGGAGGGTTTGTTTCATATATAAGATTTGTGCACAACAAGCCCCCGCGGCGATGTATTCCGCCTCGGCGGTGGACAAAGCCACACTATTTTGCTTTTTAGATGACCAAGATACTAAGGATCTCCCAAGCAAATGGCACCCTCCGGATGTGCTTTTTCTATCAATTTTGCAACCGGCATAATCCGAATCGGAATAGCCAACTAGTTGGAATCTAGCTCCTTTGGGATACCATAGACCAATGCTTGGGGTGTACTTAAGATATCTTAGGATTCTTTTTACGGCACTTAAGTGAGGTTCTTTAGGGCACGCTTGAAAGCGAGCACACATGCACACACTAAACATGATATCGGGCCTAGATGCGGTAAGGTACAACAAGCTACCAATCATAGAACGGTAGAGAGTTTGATCAACCGGTTTACCTCCCTCATCTAGGTCGAGATGTCCATTTGATGGCATTGGGGTCTTGATTGGCTTGCATTCTTCCATCTTGAATCTTTTGAGAAGATCCTTGGTATACTTTTCTTGAGAGATGAAAATCCCTTCTCTCATTTGCTTGACTTGAAAACCAAGGAAGAATGTGAGCTCACCAATCATTGACATCTCGAACTCCTTCGACATCAATTCACCAAACTCCTTGCAATAATCTTCATTTGTTGACCCGAAGATGATATCATCAACATACACTTGACAAATGAAGATCTCCCCATTAAGCTTCTTGGTGAATAGTGTGGTGTCGACCTTCCCGATGGTGAAGCCCTTCTCAATGAGGAAGTCCCGGAGGCGCTCATACCACGCTCTAGGGGCTTGCTTGAGCCCATATAGCGCCTTGGACAACCTATAAACATGATTAGGATATCTAGGGTCTTCAAACCCGGGAGGTTGATTGACATAGACTAGTTCATTTATAAAGCCATTTAAGAATGCACTTTTCACATCCATTTGATATAATTTCATATCATGATGTGATGCATATGCAAGGAGGATACGAATGGCTTCAAGTCTTGCAACGGGTGCAAAGGTCTCTCCAAAATCAAGGCCTTCAACTTGAGAGAACCCCTTTGCAACTAGTCTTGCCTTGTTCCTCACTACTATGCCTTGGTCATCTTGCTTGTTTCGGAACACCCACTTGGTTCCAATGACTCTTGCACCTTTAGGATGCTCTTCAAGTGTCCATACTTGGTTGCGGGTGAAGTTGTTCAATTCTTCATGCATGGCATTCACCCAATCCGGATCTTGAAGAGCTTCTTCTACATTCTTAGGTTCAACACAAGAGACAAAAGAGTGATGTTCAACGAAAGAAGCTAGCTTTTGAGATCGAGTCATTACTCCCTTAGTGGGACTCCCTATGATGAGTTCTTGTGGATGAGCTTGAAGTAGAGGTGAGTTTCTTCTATCAACCACTTGAGGAGGTGGATGGGGAGCATCAACATCTTGAGCTTGTGCCTCGGCTTGTTCATGAGAGACATAAGTATCTTCATTTTCAATTCTCTCATTCTTGTCATCATCTTGAGGCACACGTGATGAAGATGGTGGATCAATGATTTGCACATCATCTTCATCATCTTTTGGCTTGATGTCTCCCACCGGCATGTTCTTCATGGCCTCCCTCAATGGTTCATCACCTACATCATCACAATTCTCAATTGCTCCTTGGGAGCCGTTAGATTCATCAAATTCCACATCATATGTTTCTTCAACCAAACCGGTGGTATGGTTAAATACTCTATATGCTTTGGACTTTGATGAGTAACCAACAAGAAAACCAATATCACAACGTCTTTGAAACTTCCCTAGGTGTTGACGCTTCTTGTAGATGTAGCATTTGCAACCAAACACCCGGAAGAATGAGACGTCCGGCTTCTTCCCATTAAGCAACTCATAGGGGGTCTTGCCAAGAAACTTTTGGAGGAAGAGGCGATTTGAAGCATAGCATGCGGTGTTGATTGCCTCGGCCCAAAACTTTTCCGGAGTGTTGTACTCATCTAACATTGTTCTTGCAAGGGTGATTAAGGTCCGGTTCTTTCTCTCAACTACACCATTTTGTTGAGGAGTGTAAGTTGAAGAAACTTCATGCTTGATTCCAATTTCATCACAATAAGCTTCAATGTTGGTGTTGTCAAACTCTTTGCCATTGTCACTTCTAATCTTCTTTATCTTGACTTCAAATTCATTTTGAGCTCTCTTTGCAAACTTCTTGAAGCAACTTGCCACTTCGGATTTGTCATGAAGGAAGAAAGTCCATGTAAATCTTGAGTAGTCATCCACTATCACAAGACAATAGAGATTACCACCCAAGCTCTTGTATGTTGTAGGCCCAAACAAGTCCATGTGTAGAAGTTCTAGCACTCTTGAGGTTGACATGAAAGCCTTGGTGGGATGAGTGTTTGCAACTTGTTTGCCGGCTTGACATGCACTACAAGGTTTGTCCTTTTCAAACTTTACATCCTTCAATCCTCTTACTAGCTCTTTCTTCAATAGCTTGTTGAGAGTGCTCATTCCAACATGTGCAAGCCTCCTATGCCAAAGCCAACCAAGTGAGGTCTTGGTGAACAAACATGTCATCAAATTTGCATCTTCGGAGGTGAAGTCAACAAGATAAAGATTGTTGTATCTAAAACCTTTGAATATCACTTGCTTGTCATCTATCTTTGAAACTTCAACTTCATTTGGTGTGAACAAGCATTGGAAGCCAAGATCACAAAGTTGCCCAACGGATAACAAGTTGAAACTCAATGAAGCAACATAGAGCACATTTGAGAGTGAGTGATCATTTGATATTGCAATCTTGCCTATACCCTTGACTTTGCTCTTTGAATTATCCCCAAATGTGATCTTCTCTTGACATATCCCATTCTCTTCAATGGAGGTGAACATACGAGGATCACCGGTCATATGTTGAGTGCAACCACTATCAATAACCCAATGAGATCCACCGGTCTTGTAGTTCACCTACACACAAGAGATCAAGCTTTTTGTTTAGGGACCCAAACTTGAGAGGGGCCCTTGACTTTCTCAACTAGTGACTTGGCAACCCATATTTTCTTTGGCCTATTCTTGTTCGGGGGACCCAAAAACATGACTTTCATCTTTCCATTTGAATCTTTTCTTAGCATGTAATGAGCATTGAAGGCAAAGGGTCTAGCATGCTTGGGCAAGGGTTGTGGTGGTGGAGTTTTGCATTCATGAGCAAAGTGACCTTCTTGACCACACTCAACACATCTCTTTGGCTTGGGCTTTGACTTGCTTTGTTGTTGAGCTTTTGCTTTCTTCTCTTGATTTGCCAAGTACCCAATACCACTTCTATCCATCTTCATTACTGTGTTCATGAGGAGCTCACTTTGCAAATATTGGCCTCTTTTGAACTTGCTTAGGCCGGTCTTGAGATGCTCTTTTTCTTGCTTGAGTTTCTTGTTCTCTTCAATGAGTGACTCATTTGTTGTTTGCTTCTCAAGAGCCATCAAACCTTTAAGCTTCTTGTTCTCATTTGCAAGCTTCTCATTCTCACACTTGATCTTGGCATAATCATCATGGTTGCATGACTCAACCACACTCTTGCCTTTGCTACTAGAACCTTGCTCAATGCTTTCAATGATCAAATCATCACATGATGTAGCTATATCACACTTAACAACATTGTTAGTAGCATCATGTGTCTCAAGAGCAAGTTCATTAGCAACCACAAGACTATCATAGTCAATTTTTAATGTGGTGTATTTGTCTTTTAGAGAGCTATGTCTAGTGATGAGCTCATCATGCTTCTTCTCAAGTTTATCATGTTGATCTTTAAGCTCTTTGTTAGAGGTTTTGAGCTCCTTGAGAGTGGAAGACATAATTTCATTTTGATCTCTAAGCTCACCACTAGTCTTTTGAGCATTTTCAAGCTTAGATGAGAGTGATTCATTTTCATTTTGAAGGTCATCATTTTCACTTCTAGTCCTTCTTATGATTTTAGTGTATTTGTTTAGCAATTTTACAAGTTCATCATAAGAAGGTGCATCAAATTCATCATCACTATCACTATCATCATCATCATCACTATCATGGTTTTGTACCTTACGTTCACCCTTGGCCATAAGGCATAGGTGAGTAGTGGACGATGATGGTGAAGAAGGCGGTGAAGGTGGTGGTGAAGATGTCGGTGAAGATGATGGCCCCATCACAAATGCGGCAACCTTCTCTTTCTCATCATCGCACTCATCTCCGGAGGAGTCACAAGATGATTCAATGTCGGTGAGCCAATCACCAACAATATATGCCTTTCCACCCTTCTTCTTCTTGTAGAACTCCTTCTTCTTGCCATCCTTCTTCTTGTATGGCTTGTTCTTCTTCTTCTCATCTTCTTCATCACTTGAATCATTTTTCTTGCCCTTGTTCTTGTTCTTGAACTTGTCTTTTGGTGGTCTAGGGCATTGATGAGCTAGGTGGCCAAGTTCACCACAATTGTAGCAATCCATCTCCGAGATGGGCTTTCTCTTGCTACTTGTGAAGAATTTCTTTTTCTTGCCATCGAACTTGATGCCACTCTTGTTGAGCTTCTTTAGCATCTTGGTGGTCTTCCTCACCATGAGTGCAAGTGATTCATCATCGATATCACTTTCACTTGAGCTTTCTTGCACGATCATGGCTTGACCCTTCTTCTTCTTCTTGTCATGGCTAGCCTTGAAGGCCAAGTCTTTCTTCTTGGAAGATGATGAGCCCTCTTCCGGAGTGATGTGCATGTACATCTCATGAGCATTGATCTTCCCCAATACTTGAGTCGGTGTTGCGGTGGAGAGATCACTTTGATGAAGCACGGTGACAATGTGACCATACTTCTCAACGGGAAGCACACTCAAGATCCGCCTTGCAACATCCGATTGACTCATTTGAGTGAGTCCAAGAGCATTGAGGTCCTCTACAAGAACATTCAAGCGAGTGTACATTTCATTAGCACTTTCTTTGGGAAGCATCTCAAAAGAATTAATTTTCTTTAAAGCAATATGATAGCGTTCCTCACGCTCACTCTTAGTTCCCTCATGGAGAGCACAAAGATTTTGCCACAAATCATGAGCGTTCTTTGCATTACGCACACGATTGAAGATATCTTTGCCTAAGCCCCGGTAGAGTGCATTTTTGGCCTTTGCATTCCACCGGTCGTACTTCTCCTCGTCACCCGTGGGGTTTGCGGGATCCTTGATAGCGGGAAGCCCTTCGGTTGCGGCTCTAAGACACCCGGCATCTATGGCTTCGAGGTACGCCTCCATGCGGATTTTCCAATATGGAAAATCATCCCCCTCAAAGGTGGGAGGTGGTCCTTCCCCGTTAGACATCTTGCTCTAGGCGGTAAAGCCTAAATTAGGAGCAACACGGCTCCGATACCAATTGAAAGGATCAAGATGCCCAAGAGGGGGGGTGAATTGGGCTTTTCTAAAAATTAATTGCAAGAATTAAATCCTACAAGCCGGAATTCACCCCTAGTGCCTACTTGTGTTCCTAGAGAGTCTACCGTTAAAAAGTTTTGCACCCTAGTTTCCAATCCTAGTCTAGCATGGCAATTCTAGGAATGTAAAACAAGCAATGAAAGTAAATACGAGAAAGTAATTGCTTGAATGTAAAGGGGCAAGGAACACGGCGATGTTTTTCCGAGGTATCGGAGAGTCGCCACTCCCCACTAGTCCTCGTTGGAGCACCCGCGCAAGGGTGTCGCTCCCCCTTGATCCGCGCAAGGATCAAGTGCTCTCTACGGGTTGATTCTTCGACACTCCGTCGCGGCGAATCACCCAAAACCGCTCACAACTTGAGTTGGGTCATCCACAAGCTCCGCCGGATGATCACCAAACTCCCAATCACCACCAAGCCGTCTAGGTGATGGCGATCACCAAGAGTAACAAGCTAGAACTCTCACTTGACCACAACGAGCCCAAATGAGGAGGTGGATGCACACTTGCTACTCTCGAATCACTAGTGAGGAAACTCAAACTTTGATTCTCAAATCTCTATCCTCACTAGAGCTCTTGCACTCCCTTGCACTCTAAAGGGTTTTCTCAGATGTTTGAATGAGCAAGAGACCTCTAAAAGAGGTGGAGGGGTTGTATTTATACACCCCTCAGAGAAAACGAACCGTTACTTTCTGACACGGGGTCACCGGACGCGCCGGTGCAACGCACCGGACGCGCCGGTCCCCCGTAACGGTCAAAACGCGATTTTGAAATCGAACCACCGGACGCACCGGTCAGGTAGCACCGGACGCGTCCGACGTGCAAGGGTGCTTACTGGACTCACACCGGACGCGAGGCCGCGTCCGATGCCTGAAGACCGGACGCGTCCGGTCCTCTCTGGACCTTACTGGACTCGCACCGGACTCGCCGATCAAGTCCAGGTCGCGTCCGACGGGCGTTCTCCCTGGATGACACGTGTCGGTCGCTGACCACTGCATCCGGTCCTCGCGAGGACCGCGTCCGGTGGTCAAGGCCGAAACCTAGTCGCGGTAACGTACACACCGGACGCGTCCGGTGTTCCCGAAGACCGCGTCCGGTGCCTAGAAAACAGCCCGAAACGCGTCGCAACTTCAACCAAGTTGCTTCTAACTGAACCTTGAGCTAATCTAGGGTTGCCTAGCGCCAAGTTTAACAAGTGTGCACCACACCTAAACATAGGACTCGCCTAGGTCAAGCTACCCATTCATGCCCCCCTTTATAGTACGGCCAAAAGAGAAAAACGAAGATCCTAACGACTATTCCGAATGTGTCTCAACACTTCGTCATCCGGAACTAACCGTCCTTAATCTTCACGTCACTCTTTTGAAAACCGAAACGATTTCCATCAAGGGACACGAAGCCACAGTGCTCAAAGCAGTTATCACCTCCATGACCTAACTTACCAATGTTTCTGCAAAACACACGTTAGTCATGGTAATAAAGTGTTGTCATTAATTACCGAAACCAAACCTTGGGGCCTAGATGCTTTCACCACACCGCCATTGTCACCGGATAGTCCGATGATCATAACTAGCGCCAAATTGAGATCCACCACTTCAAGCTTGTAGAGCATTTCATTAGCTTTCTAAAACATCCTAGATCATCGAAATCGGAGTTCCGAGCTAGGAGTTATGCCCGAAATACGAAAGAGTGCTACTGCTATTTTTGGGCACCGCCCTAGGGTGGTGGTGCCCACTTTTTGGCCACTGGAAAGGGCGGTGTCACCCTCTACAATGGCTGCGATTTGGCTGAGTTAGATTGCAACTTCCGACACCTGGACAACCATAACTTGCACTTTTCTTCTCCTTTTCCTCTCCAACTTGATCCATTTCAACACCAACTTCTCCTTTGCAAATGTGCCAACACCACCAATTATTCACCATCTTGTGCATGTGTGTTAGCTTTTCACAAACATTTTCCAAAGGATTAGTCACTCAATTCATCACGCCACTTCATCCTAGTAATGATGCAAAGTTAGATCACTCGAGTGGCACTAGATGACCGATATGCAAACAAGTTTGCCCCTCTTGATAGTATGGCCATCTATCCTAAACCCAGTCATAAACTTCTCTACATACCTATGACTGATGAAATGAAATGCCCTATAGATTATACCTTTGCCTTGCATATTCCATTCCATCTCCTCCATCGTTCATGCAACACATGCACCAACCATATCACAAATGATATGATCCACTTCATATCATCACGTGACATTGTTGGTTCATCGATCTTGACGCCTCACTTGCTTTTCACCGTTGCTTTTGTCCACCGGCATCAAGTTTTGCTCAAGCTTCACTGCCACACGGTCCATCGCTCCGAAGCCTCCAACTTACCCTTCACGCTTGCAACTGGTCCATCAAGTCAAGTCTTGTCTTGATCTTCTCCACCTTAGTCACATGACTCCATGTCACGTCTCATATGCAATGAGCTCCTTCATCACATGTGTGAGCCTTGCAACAAATCCAAGCCATCTTCACCGTCATGGCATGAGTTGTTCACACATGATGTACCTGTGGACTAATCACCTGTGTATCTCACATTAAACATAATTAGTCCACCTAGGTTGTCACTCAATTACCAAAACCAAACAAGGACCTTTCAAAGAGGAAGAGGGCTTTGTAACTCATGCTAGCGGTGCGGTCTCCATTGGGGAAGAAGGAAATTCGCCAGCGGTGGCCGCTGATGGAGAAAGGGCTGGACTTGATGGGCACTCCGACAGGGATACCTTTGATGCGGGAGTAGCCGTCGATCTTGAGGTCATGGTACCCGCCCTTATTCTCGACAAAGACGGTGGAGGCGGATGTGGACCGCGACGGTTTGCTATGGCCAGAGGTGGACGACATGGCAAACCTTCTCTCTCTTGTCCCCTTTGCTTGCGTTTAGGATGGTGGTGGCACCGGCGCATGAGGGTTTAGCGATGCGAGTGTGGGGTGGGGAATTGGGAATTGCGGGGAGGGGAGAGGAGGGGACGGTAATGTGGATGGGGCTGGGGAGTGTAATTTCCCCCATTCTTTCCGATGGACTAGTATTCCTAGCCTATTTTCTATGCTGTTGTATATGAAAAAAATACTTGTTTCCAACCGTGCAGTATTTAAATCTCGCCGTACACACATTAATTAAAAGACAGAAAAAATGGTGAAGAAAAAGAAAAATGAGGAACTCACATGGTGCTACAGCCCAAGACGACATAGTTTGCCAATATTAAGGTTTGGGGTTTTTGCGGTTCCTAGATTTCTAGAGATAGAAGGGGTCGTCGGGGAGAACGGTAGACCGGTGGTGGTGGCGAGAGACATGATGGCGAGGATGCCACCCGCCGAGGCAGTAGGAGATGGTGGTTGAGCGATATAGATGGCAAGGACGTCAGCTAGAGAAAGGAGAAATTGGCTTGGATTTTTAGCGATGGCGATGGTATGGGGGGGCAGAGGCACCGAAGCTCGAACTAATGGCACCTTGGTTTTAGGGAGGGCAGCGGCACAGGCGGCAAGGTACTATCAGAGCTGGTGGGGTAGGAGAGGGAGCATGATTGAGAAAGAAGATAAGATAGAGAGAAGTGAGGATGCGTATATTGGTGCTAATACAAAGGTGTATCCTAGTAAGCTCCAAAACTTTT
The DNA here is from genome assembly GCA_038087645.1 of Saccharum hybrid cultivar R570. Taxonomy (NCBI): domain Eukaryota; kingdom Viridiplantae; phylum Streptophyta; class Magnoliopsida; order Poales; family Poaceae; genus Saccharum; species Saccharum hybrid cultivar. The sequence continues at coordinate 6,283,090 of JAQSUU010000005.1, read as the reverse complement.
CAAGGAAACTTGGTTATATGCGTTTTAAAAGAACAGAAGAGTCGTTGCTATTCATGATTCAGACATGCCCATAAATGTTATTCATGATTAAGACATGCCCATAAAAGTATTCGGGACTCAAAGGGAACGAATGCCGTTTCTTCCAATAATGATTTCTCATGTGCATTCATAGATGAAACAAGAGCACGTGTAGGGCAACAAATTAAATGGCAAAGATGTAATTTCGAGACCAAGAACACGATGTGGAAATTGATGATACCACAAATTCTCCGTAGCTAGATTGTTGGGAGGCTGATTTAGAGCATGTTTGCTATAGCTCTGCTTTACTAGTGAAGTAGTTTTTTTTAGTTGTGGCAAGTGGAGCAACTCCACTTGTGAAGATGATGTTGTTTTAATAAAACGTCTTTTCATGGGAAAAAGGATAAAGTGACCATACTGCCCTTCTACTTTTTCTTTCTTGTTTTCTATTTTCTTCTTTTATTTATTTCCTTCCTTCCTTTATTTGTGTCTGTTCATCCCGCGCTGGCCACTTGCCCGCACAACTGTCCTCCTCATCTGGCCACCAGCCCTGCTCTCCCAGCGCACCAGCCTCTGCACCTCTTCACCCTATGCCGCCGCCGTCTCCTCGCCCCACGTCACGACGCCTCTTGTCTCTCTACCGGCCTCCTTGACTGCACCACGCTTGACTCTCTTCTCCTCTCCTTTCCTTTAACGGCGCTCGTCCCAACCGGCTCAACACCTCACCTCTCCCTCCACTCTGCCGAGGGTAATTTCGCCTTAGCCTGCAGATCAAGGACGGAGCGATGAGAAGCCATAAATTTCAGCTTCGTCTCTTGCGGACGCCTTCTCTCAGTGCAAATCATGGAGCTACATGTCCGGAGCTGGTGCGCAACCTCCCGTTATCGTTGGCGATGGGGCGAAGTTGCTCCCGGAGCCAGGCCGGGAGCGCTAGGAAACGCCCCCTTGGCAATGGAGAGGATTGCTCACTCAAAACCGCCGTGCCTTTGGCCGAGCTCAACCGAGACTAGTACGCGCATGTCAATGTCCGAGTCTTCCTCGGGGTGATGCGGTAATGGCAACACAAGGACACACCCCGGCTGGACGGTTGTGGGCCTCCACAACCTCCCCTCTCGCCTGGCCAACCCCTCCAGCTGCTTGCAGCACACCAGCGCCCTGCTCCTGGATGGTCATTCATGCCGTGTCCGCCACACGGCGTGTAGACGTCTCTCCGCTTACTTCCGCGGATGCCCTCTCTCCGGCTATTCTTCAGCGACACACATGAACATCACCAGCCTCTTGACGAAACAAACCACAGGACTATACAATGAGAGATGACAGATGAGATAGAATCAAACAGTTGAAACATTTGCATGATACAAGTATGTTTAAGAATTCAGTGTTTCTGAACCTACATATGTAATCTGGTCTGGTGTTTCTCACTTCTAACTTGCAAAAGTAATATGGTTCTAGGCAGGAAAAGCCAAAGAAGTAGAAAGCCCTGATGACTTTACATTTTTTCTTACAAGCGTCAAACAATATGCTTAGACAATATACCACTGTATCAACACAGTTAACTTTTTACATTGTAACATCAGATTGGGTGTCAACTGCTAAGAGCATACATAAACAAAACGGCAACTAGAGCCAAGAACATGGAAAACATGTTTTTGCACAACATTGTTGAGGTAGTAGAAAATTAACCAGGGTTTGGATTCCAACTGGGCAGTGAATGGGAGGCCGGGAGGGAGCATTAAGCTGGGCTATTGAGGTCACCAACTAAAAACAGCATTATCACCAAAGCATAACTAAAATAGCTTAGCTGACAGAAACAGCCTGCATCTATTGCTCATTTTGCCTGATTTATGTGTTCTGTTGTATGGATACCCAACAGAGAAGCATTTGCACTCTCATATTAGGAGATTTTTCTACTATAGAATGTGCTAGTTGATGGCAGCCTTTAACTTGCTACGAGTATTTTATAACAAATGGTCCATGCAATTCTTTAGTTCTGGCCAAAAAAAAGCCTAGTTATAACAGTTCACTAGAGGGGTTAAGCAACAAGCAGAGAACTCGGCAATAGTAAGCAAATATCAAACAATCATGTAGCAAAGCAGTTCTAGGACTGGGTAGGTAGAGACTAGAGAGGCAATAAAGTAACATGAAAACAGTAAGCCAGAAGTAACAATTTCAGTGTTTAGGCATCTCCTTACGAAACTGAGATCATCCGGAGCTAATGGGAAGAGCTTGATGATGACAAAGATGTTCCAGATTAACATTGAACAGGCTAGTAGTTTTGCATCTTCCAACAGTAATAATGTCATACAAAGTAATGGCCAGGCAACCAAAAAGTCAGGTACTAACAATTCCGAAATAATGATCATCACTGATTTCAGGTGACAAGCATACCAATCACCTCTTCTATGACAGCTGGGCAGCTTCTGCTTAGATGCTTGAAGTCATCAGTGGCCATGGCTGTCCTCAGATTTGCAGGATCACTGAGAAAATGGAGGCATGCCTTCTTTAGGCCGTGACAGTTGTGTTGCTCAGCTAGCGTCAGTATGGTGGCCACTGTGCCCACATCAATGTACCCACACAGTTTCTCTTCACAGATCAACTTAAGCCTCTCCAAGTTGTATCTATCAGCTGCAACAAGAAGGTGCTGGGACATGATGTCGTCCTCTTCCTCTTCAGCTTCTTCTCGCTTTTCCCCTTCCCCTGCTTCCTCTGCCTTGGGCAATGAGTCAGAGTACACAAAGTAGAGCAAAGCCTTGAAGACCCGAGCCTCCATGTCGTCTACACGGACAACGTCCGTCGTGTTGCTCTCCTTCATTGTGCCAAAGAGCTCTGCACTGAAGACTGGTGACCGGGCGGCGAGCACGCACCGGTGTGCCGCGAATGTCTGGCCTCCAACATCGAAGACCACGTCAGCGCCCTTCTCGCTCCGGAGGAGGTCGCCAAGATACTGGTGCAGGTCAGATGGGGGCACGGAGACGAACCTTGGAGGCGATTCCATGGCCGCGCGGAACTCGTTGACAACGACGATGTCGCACCGGACGGTGAAAGAATCGTGTTTGAGGTGCTTCGATTTCTCCAGCTCTTCCCTTTTGACGAACTGTGAGTATCCCCAGGCCGAGTTGGTCGCAAAGCTAGTCAGCGCTCCTAATGTCACCGGCTCCTCCCCCACGTCGTCGATGAGACGGAACATGTACCGCGCCTTCACCAAATTGGCCACACTCCCGTCGTGTTCGATGAAAATGGAGATGAAATCTGAGCACTCCGATTTGTTTCCGTTGGGGTAGTAGCGAATTTGCCAGTGGTGGCCACCGACGGTGAAAGGGTGAGACTTGAGGTACTCTCCGGTGGGTGTACCCTTGGTGAGTGAGTAGTCGTCGATCTTGAGAATGTGATACCCCCTCGCTGTGTCGGCGGCGATGGAGGAGGCGGACTGCGACAGCTCGCTGCTGCAGCCACACCCGGTGCGCGCCATGGGATACCTAACCTAGCCCTTCTCTCTTGTCGGCGCTGTAGGGTTTGCACGGGACCAGCCGCCGCGGAATTGCGGGAGACCCGAAGACGGGGAAGAAGAAGAGTCTCGCGGCGCTGGCTTCCTCAAGAAGACTCGGACTCCCCTCCTGATGGGCCGTCAAGATTGGGCCAATGCAGAGCACCAGTGCAGCAGTAGGCTTGGGCTCTTCACTATTCCGGGCATGGACAGTTTCTCAAAAAAAAAAACCCGGTAATGAATGGACAAAAAAAAACTGAGTATTTTTAGTTTTTTTATTATTTATTACTACAGCATAATTTACTTTGTCCTCCTGAAACTTTCCCTGACAAAATCTCTTAAATTTACTAACCATACTATTTAAATTGGTTAAATCTACCATATAACAAATTTATACATTTTTTATTACATCAATTTTTCAAGGCGATATGATCTAACATCATTCATTATTGCTACAAAATACATAAAAATTATAGTTATTTTTATAGGTTGGAATATATGGTACTGCAAACTAGTGTGACTATGGATGTAAAAGCAATTGGAAAACAAAAAAATATTTAGTTTTCTTACATAGTTTCATTATCGATGATGATATGAACCGGGGTCCGGGTGGCCGGACGCACCAATCCACATCCCGCTCCCCCGCACTAACTCTCCCCCGCACTCGCTCTTCCCCCCACTCTGCCCACCCGCTCTCTAGGTCGTCCCCGGGACGGAGACGCCGTGCCCGCGCGCAAGCTCGTTGTCGCCCCCGCCCGCCCGTGCTCCCTCCCTCCCTCCGTCCCTCACCTCTCCACGACTTCCATGCAACCCCGCGCTCCTAGCGACCCGGCTCCCGCTCTGCCCCACCAGAGACGAGAATGACAGCGGCGACTCCAACAAGGTAGATCGGTTTTTCAATGGATCTGAGCCCTCCTCTTCCTCCTCCTCCTCCTTTGGATCTGAGCCCTCCTCCTCCTTTGGATCTAAGGAACGCGGTGGTGGCTAGGGTTTCGGTGAGCTCTAGGATCCTATTCCCTTTTTCCTCCGGCGAGCTCGAAGGTGATGACCCAGGGGCTGTTTTGTACACTTTTTTTGCTGTTTCTCCCGTGTTGCAATGGGTTTTTTTGAGATGTTACAACAGATGATTTTCGAATGTTGCAATAGGGTTTTTGGTTCGTTGCAACATATGTTTTTGCGATGTTGCAGTACTACTTCTTGAGATCTTGCAGTACATAATTTTCAATGTTGCAGTACATAATTTTTGATGTTGCAGTACATATTTTTCGATGTTGCAGTACATATTTTTTTCGATGTTGCAGTACATGTTTTTCAATGTTGCATTACATATTTTTTTGATGTTGCAGTATATAATTTTTGTTGTTGCAGTACATCTTTTCTGATGTTGCAGTACATGTTTTTATTGTTGCACTACATACTTTTGCGGTGTTGCACTACATATTTTTTGCGATGTTGCAGTACATGTTTTTTGATGTTGCAGCACGTAATTTTTGATGTTGCAGTATATATTTTTTTGATGCTATAATACATGTTTTTGATGTTGCACTACATAATTTTGCGACATTGTAGTTTTTTATATTCCGATGTTGCGACGTTGCACTTGAAGTGTTTTCGTGCTCTTTGGTACAGGAGGCGCGGTGGGGGAACGGGATCCATTGGGGAATAGGGACAGGGGCGTGGTGGGGAACGGGGCGAGGTGGGGAACGGGACGCGGTGGGAGAATAGAGTGCGGTGGAGAAACGGGCATAGGGCGGCGGTGGGGAATGGGCATAGGGCGACGGTGGGGAATGAGTCAGGGTGCGGTGGGGAACGAAGTCAGGGTGCTGTTGGTATTTATTAACATGACACTTGTAATGAGAAAAGATTATATAAATAGTAAGGAATCCACAAGCGCACAGATAATATACCATTGTAGCACTTCACCCGAGAGTATTTCAGCATACATTGATTAGCATAATTACACCTAGTAATCATGGCTAAGATCATCATTATATCTACACATAAGGAGCATTATTTAGAAAAGTTTAAGTACAAAAACCTCTCCCTTCCTTCGTAACCAGGCCCTACTTCTATGACCTATATACAGGGAGTGAACTACAAATGACTCAACTGGACTGTCACATCTGCGATCTACCATATGACCCAGAATATAGAGTGTATTCACAGGTAAATAACATATAAGCACCATGCTTATATGATCTTCTACCACCCACCCATGGTACCTTATTAGGGTGAACGCTATACGAACTTATGCATAAACATAATAATAAACTAACTATACTAAGTATATAATCAAAGTAGACAATGAACATTACAACCAAGAACATGAATAAGATGAATATGAATGTCATACAATTGTATCAAAGCATATAAAAATAATAGAGATATAAAGGCGAGAGGGATACAAGAATTATACCGAACCAAGCTCTTGATAATATCGAGAATCCAAGCGAAGCCTGCTTGCCTCCCTCTAGATCTAGCCTGACTAGCTATGCCCTAGAAACTAGAGGAGCTCTGAGGATGATTAGGGTTTCTGTCTCTTAAATGACTTATGCCTTCAGGGGGCTAGGGTCTCCTTATATAGCCCAAAGGGTCCAACGTGAGCTCTTGGATCAAACCGACTTAAGGAACGGCTTAGATGCAACCCTAGAAGATGGTGGAGGAACATTCTGAAAGCCGGTGGCGATGGGCCACCATGGGATGCCGACCGGCATAGGGGAGGGATCGGCCGGTCCCACCTGGAAACCTTTCGGGCTCCACTTTGGTGGAGAGTCTCCTGGAGTCCTCTAGAACCTTCCCACGTAGGTTTTGTCGCCGATTAATTTCTTTTTATTCTGAACTCCAAATATAGCAAGTAATATATCTGTTTTGATCGTCTTGATGAGCTCTTCGTAATGGTGTGCTCTAATTCATCATTTGAGATAGTTTTATTTTGTGAAAAACTAAGTATCCTCAAAAGTACACATGCATTTAAACAAAAATTCTTCTTCGGATTAAAATAAACTGATCTGACTTTCAAACTTACCTATATTACTTTCAATCATGGGGCTTCTTAGGCTTCACTTGGGTCTTCAGCAATTGAAAGACAGAACAATCAAGTCAAGCACTATGTCTCAAGTTCTTTGTTCAACAATTATTCTGGAGTTTTTGCAAGTTTTTAAAATAAAACTCAGAGTTTCTATTGTATGACACTCTCAAGTCTCTTAATATATGTGGTATTTATGGATTCTCACCAAGGCAATAGTGATGATATGCCTTTCTCTTTCTACATCTAAGACTTATATGGAGCTCATAGGAGTGGAGAAAGCATGAAAGAGCATACTTGCAATACATGTATTGTAAAGTCAAACCTCGTATCCAAAGAGAGTTAAGCCATACAATCAAATCAAGATGTGCATGTGTATGGAATATGTGGTGGATATATATGGTGGCTAACCTAATTCTACTATGCTCCTTGAAAACATATCTCTCTTTTAGAATTTGGAAACAACTTTGCAAGAAAACATAGGCTATCTTATTCATCTCTTTTTTTCTTTTCAGGCAGGCATCAGAGTACCCATTGTTTTAAATATCTCAAACACTTGTCTATTTTTTCCAATACTTTTCTTTTTTCTCTCTTTTTTTTCATGAATAACTTTTGCATAGCCACATACCTCTTTTCTGCAACAAAAACTTTTGAGAGATAGCAACAAGAACTTAGAGCATTAATTTGGGGGTATTCTATAGGGTATAATTTTGGCGTTTACTCCCAGTGTAGGAGTAAAATATTTTTAGGTGGATCTAGATGGAATGGTATGTTTCTGCGCCTACCTCCAATGTAAGAGTAGTGATCTGTATGTGATCTTGATTTTAAGAGCATGACAAATCTCTCATAAGGCATCAACAAAGCTTGACCAAACTTAATGTAAAGCAAGCAGCATATAAGTGAAAGTTTCCTAGTCTAAATATTATATATGGGTCTTGGTAGAAATTCAAGCTTTATCATACTAGAGCTTATCATGAAAGATTTTATGTTTTCAAAAGATAAATCTCCGGAACTCTAGTTTCACTAGGAATAAGATAAACAGCAGCTCAGACCTTCTTATATCATATCCATCAACTACCTAGACTCAGATTAAGCATATGCTGCCCACGAGTTTTAAGTTCTGAATAAATTCTTATAGCGCATCTAAAACTCGGGAGAATTCAAGGCTGAAAACTAGGTACTTAAAAGGAATTACGACAGAGCAACTATTCATCATTTCCAATGTAAGAGTTTATCCTAGTCTCCATTATTTATATAGCTCTAAAGAATAGAAAACTAAACACACTTTTTATTTTTCTTTCAAAGTTTTTAAGATCACACCTTACTATATAGATATAACTAGCTAAGATAAATTTTTATTTTATTTTGGTTTGTTATTTATCTTTTTATTTCTTTAATTAATATGAAGCAAACTTAAAAATAGTAAAACTAAAAGGAGAAAGAAATACTTAGCTAAATACATGAGGGATGTTCCTCCCCCAAGCTGGATGTTATCGTGGTCAGTTGTTGAAGTTAAGTGATCCTTAGAGCGGGTTTGTCGGCGGTAGTCCTTTTTATCTACGTGTAGAGTGAGATGTCTACAACCGAGTGAACTTGCTCTTGTGAGATGTCTACAGTCGAGTGAACTTGCTCTTGATCATATGTACCATCCTGCAAAATACTCTAGCAAGAACACCAAAAACTCGTGGCTCGGATTAGGATAAGGGTTAGCGGTCAGCCATTCGAGGATTTGTTCTTGTGGGTTTAGACAGCTTTTCTTTGACAGAATTTTAACAGGATGTATTTTTTGATATTTTTTTAGATTTTCTAATTTTTATAATGTAGAAAAGAAAATTTTTATGCTGCCACGATGAATATTCCTACGAGTTTTTATACATCGTGACAATCATTCATATGGGGCTTAAGGTTTATGATGCAATAATAAAATTTTTATTTTCTTTTCTAATGCAATGCTAATGCAGAAAAGTAAATATACTAAAGTAAAAATAATTAATGCAATGTGAAAAAGTAAATATGGATAACTATCGATTTTAGCTCTCGACGAGGGTTCAGATTTTTAGGTCCTCCGGATAGGACTCCTCCTTGCAATGATTCTCTAATCTACCTCAGTTTACTCTTAAGGATGAGAATTTGTGGTGGTATCTCCATTACTGGCACTTCCAATGGTGGTGCCACCTTCTTTCCTCCTTGTTCAGCATTTTAAAGCCAATCATTGGTGACAATCTTGTGTGCATCATTGTTACTGATTCAGAACTTCCACTTGTAGATTAGGGGGATCGTCTTCTCCCCACACTTTGCCTGAAGTGTGTTCGGCTCATAAAGATAAGGTAGAGATCAAGTGTATGGGCTCTTAAGATGTTACCTTTATCACTGGATCATGATGACACCATGTGATGAAGGGTAGATGACTTTTAATGGTCCTTTCCTTTCTTGCATCTTGAGTTGTTCATGAGCATCTTATCTCATATGTTGCACTCCTTTGTCACACTTCAAACCTTCTGCTCCTCTTATTATTTCTTCTCTACAAGGGATTAGTAGACAACACATACCTGAAGGAATATACAAATAATTCCAAGTAAGGATAGTGTTGCCAAGGAGTTAAAGGTCAATTTGTATCCCATGTTTTAAATCATATGCCTTTATTATTCACCACTACTTTGAATTTTCAATAAGGTTAAGGCAAAGATATGTGAAATTATTTTGAAGAATCCCTCTAACCTTGATTTATTTCTACGAATGACCTCCTAACATTCCTAATAAAATTTTAATATTTTTCTACAAGGATTAGTCCACATATACAACCAAATTCTTATACAAGTATGTTTTGATAGTTGTATTTGAATAATATTCTGAAGCATACTTATAATAAAATAAGGAAGTTTAAAAACTAAAGAGATTCATTCAAGTAGAAACAAAAATATGTATGGTGAACCAAAGAAACATGATTAAAATTTTTATTTGTTAGTAATTGAGCAAACATGACATTAAGGTAGAGATGACCAAGATAAATTCGCAACATGACATGAGATGTTTTAAAGAACTCCATCCCCCATACTTGAATTTTGCAGAACACATAATCAAGCTTGGATGATATAACTCTCACATGAATGTATTTTAATGTTACATAATGCTTGGTTGAATATACCTTATGTCTTTATCCTTCCTTTTTTTGAAGTGAGTAGTGACAAACATATCTAAAGGTGGGGGGCTTATCCGATTTACCTGTTCATGAGAGCTCGTAGACCATTGAGTAGAGCCTTCTTACATTAAGTTTTTCCTTTTCACCATCCAATGGAAATACGGATAATTGCATGCTCTTCTTCTATCAACCTTTCTTGATTTTGTTGATTCTTGATTGACGAGTTGGGGTCCATTAAGATTCAAATTTAAGTTCCTCCTTGATTGTCTTTGTCTTCTGGTGGTATGACGGAGAGTTGTTCTTCTGTGTTTGTTAACGACGCGCCAATCGTCTTAGTGGTCAAAGAAGGATCTTCTTTGGAATTCGCATGGAAGCTTTATCTTCAATGGCTTAGGGGTGTCTCTTGTGTGATCATGATCGTTCACTGCCTTACGAGATACCATAGGCAGACCATTGATCAAGAATGTATGCCATGATATGTTAGCATCCCGTCATCTTGGTCCTTGTTGTCGACATGCAAGATGGTGTCCTCGAGGGTAATGAAAATTGACATTGATTGGCTGATATGACATGAGTTGCTCCCTACTTCTCATCAACCTCCTAGCTTGAGTCCTGAAAAGCTTCAATGCTAGGTTGCCTTTGGCGTTACTCATGACCAGTTGATTCGTTTGTCCACTTTCTAAGAATAAGTGCTTCTATTGTAAATCCTTTTTTTGTGGCACTTATCTCATTTCCTCTTCATTTCATTGCTGAAGTGGTGGTTCGACTATTCACAGATTGATACCAAACTATGGACAGGCACAACTTATATTCATTCTTCCTATAAAATGTTAATGGATACATACCGGAGGAAATATAACAAATTTGAAACACGAGTTTTGTTGTCCATACTTTTTTGTGATTCTCCTCTATGCTAATGGGAGGATGCATAGTTTTAGGATTGTTCAGCATAGATTTTGTCTATCATGTTTTATGTGTTTGCTATATTTTGACAAGGTTCAAGGCAAAGATAACTTGCAACAAAAGGTAAATGAATAAACCTTGATACTCACAGTTCTTTCTTCCATGAAGAATGAGCTAGGTCATCTTTGTGTAAAGTTATTGGAGTTCATCACTCGTCTTGATTCGTCTCTAATGTGAATTCATCTCTTAACTTACCCCGATTGAATTTGAAAATTTTCTGTAGGGGTCACTCCGATAAAATAACCAGTACCTACTAAAGTATACTATCGGCTCAAAATCAACATACACACCATGTCTAATTTGATTTAGGAAAGCATTTTAATCTAAGCACCACGCTTAATTTAAAAGCTTTTAGAAGTAAGATCAACACACCTTGTGGTTCAAAAATCAAACTAGACACCGCGTCTAATTTAATTTAGGAAAATAGTCTAAACTAAGCACTATGCCTAATTTAAAAGGTGTATGAAGATACTTCAAAACCTAAGAATACTATAGCAAAGAAAGGTAGCATGAAAACACAATAAAGGTTTATTAAAATAGAGATAAAAAGAGCATGATCATGGTGAGTTAAATTTTTTTAAACAACTAATCATGAGCCTTCATGTGCTCATATTTTTTTTTTCATACCTAGACCTTTATGTGTCTATATTTTTTTAATAAGGATGCAAGTGGGATAGATATATGAACGGAACTAAACATGCTGTGGATTTGAACATAAACTAAACAGAGTAGATGCATGAATTATTCAAAGTAAACATGTAGTGGAATATAAGAATTAAAAGGATAACTACTCATTAAATTTAAAGTCCATGAGCAAGACTATCTCACCTTTTCTTGATCATACTTACCATAACTCACATGATAGAATTTATGAGTAATGCAACGTCTATCTCCGTCACTTGAGATGTGATTTGAATTCTTGTGACATCGACCTTTTCTCTAATCCTGGGTTCTTGAATGTGTTTCTTCTTTTCTTATAGAAGCTTGCCGAAAGGTCAAAAAATCAGTTATTCATTACCCTACATAAGATATAAAAGTAGATAAATAAGGGTAATCCTGCTTGAGCAGGGGTTAATGGTTATCTCGATCACATCAATAAGTAATTCTTTTTGATTGCCTAGCTACCTTCCATGGCAACGGCGATAGAAATGCTTGTTGATATTTATTAACATGACACTTTGAAAGTCCTATGTTTGGTGTTGGTAATTAGTGACAATGCCTAAGTACTAATCATATGCCTAAGTTGTATGTAGCACATGAGGATTAGTACATTCCAAGGTTGGTGGCGAGATGAACATGGTGATCATGATGGCCACACTTGGATTTGGACGCAACTCTACGTGATCAAGGCAAAGATATATGCTTAAGGGTTGTGTTTTAGTAACCAAGACACCTAGTGGGTGTGGTTACATTATAGGATAGATAGCCGTACTATAAAGAGGGGAATGACACGGCTATTGAACTCCTAAGTGCCTCTAGGTGTGCATTTCATAATCATATGCATTTGGATAGAACTAATAACGCCTTGAAAAATGATTGTGAAATGCTAACACACTCGCACATGACGTGATCACTTGGTGGTGTTAGCACATTTGCGATGGCGTTGGAGTTTGAGCGGTAGAGAGGGTTTCGGGTCCTCTCTCCCTCCCACCAAGCTTGCGAGGCGGGATTCAGGAGTTTTCGAGGAATTGAAACGCCTATTTTCCACTACGCCAGAAGTTAGAAATCAAACGGAGGCGAACGGAGGCAAACGAAGGTCACAGTGGTGACCGGACGCTGGACCGGACGCGGTCTCTGTTTGACTGGACGTGTCCGGTCATTGTTCCGTGTCTGCGCGTGTTTCAGCTTTTTGATCGGACGCGCAGCGCATCCGGTCACTGTCGACCAGACGCGTCCGGTCGTTGAGGGAGCTTACTGGACTCCAACCGGACGTTGGCACTGTGGCGTCCGATTAGTTCTGTAGCGCGTCCGGTCGCTGTTTCGTTGTGCGCTGCTCAGGCTTGACCAGCGCGTCCGATCCGTTACGGGACCAGCGCGTCTGGTCAAGCTTCGTGCGTCCGATCATTGTGTGGAGCACGTCCGGTCGGTGCTTTGCGAGAGTAGCCGTTGTGTGATCGGCGCGTCCGGTCCGCATGACCAGCGCGTCCGGTCAGCGCGACTGCAGCTGTTTCAAGTTCCTAACGGCTATATTCGAAGGGGTATGTCTATAAATACTCGTTGGCCGGCTCAAAGCTCTATCTCTTGGACATTTGACATACTTGTGAGCACTTTGAGCTAAGCAACTCCCCTCCCACTCATCTCTCTTGCTTCTTTGCATATTTGAAGTGAGATTGAGTGATCCAAGTGCATTTGCATTGTGAGATTGCATCTAGTTGGCACTTGGTTGTTGATTTGCTGCGGGATTCTTGTTTCTCTTGGTGGTTGCCGTCACCTAGATGGCTTGGAGCAGCTTGGAGGCGTTGGCAAGAGTTGGTGATTGTTCTTGGCCACCTCCGGTGATTGTGAGGGGTTTGTGCCTACCTCGGCGAAGCGCCAAAGGCAACATTAGTAAATTGCTCGTGTCATTGCAACCTTTTGCCATTTGGTAGGTTCTTGTGGCTCCTTTTGAGAGGCTCGGTGTGAGACCGATTAGCCACTGAACCACGTGGTGAAGAGGAACACAACGGGGACTAGCGTGCCGGTAAGCACGTGAACCTCGGGATAAATCTTGTGTCATCACTTTCATATTGTGATTGATTGATTCCGGTGTTCGGTTGTCTTGGTATTCATTGTTGATCATATTGGTTGGCTCAATACTTTGCCCCTCGGTGAAATTCTCCTAACTCAACTCCGCATTACCTTCTTAGCTACCTTTGCTAGCTAGTTAGCTTTGCTAGAGTAGCTCTTTTATGTAGCTTGCTAGTTGTTGTTGTAGTTTCCTTCTCGGTTTGACTTGTGCGGTTGAGTGCAAATATATTAGAATTGTGAATTGGATAGGTGGCTTGCAAACACCTCGTAGGCTAAGAAAAACTCGCATCTCGCTATTTGTTATATTGATAAACTTGTTTAGCTTATATTTGTAGAAAGTTTTAAAAGGCTATTCACCCCCCTCTAGCCATCAAGACCTTTCAAGTGGTATCAGAGCCGTGGTCACTGTTTGTAAGGCTTAACAACCTTGGTATAAGATGGCTCAAGTTGTGTTCAACCATGTCAGGGGCAAGCCTCCATTCTTTGGTGGTGTCTCATCTTTTGATCATTGGAAAAGAAATATGAAGCAATATCTTGGCTCTATTAATAAGAAGGTTTGGGAGGTGACACATCATGATTATGCTATCATTGATCCCGACAACCTCACCAACAATGACCGTATCAACAATCAATGCAACACTATGGCACTCAACACTCTCTACAATGGGATTGATGCAAAGGTCTTTGAACAAATCAAGGATCTTGAGATGGCAAGTGAAGTGTGGACAAGATTAAAGGAAACATATGAGGGCACTTCAACGGTAAAGAGTGCCAAGCTCTATATGCTCAAGGATAAGTTTGCAAGCTTCAAGATGAAGGATGATGAGTCCATACCGGAGATGTTCTATAGGCTACAAGTTATTGTCAATGATCTCAAGAGCCTAGGAGAAGATGTCAAGGACAAGGACTTCTCACATAAGTTCTTGATGAACTTACCTAAGAAGTTTGCTATCTTGAGGAAGATGATCCAAAGATAGGGTTTGGACAAGGTGACTCCAAACCAAGTGCTTGGAGATGTCATGACCGATGCTCAATATGATGATGATGATGATGAAGATGAGAAGAAGGAGATCAAGGTCAAGCAAGAGAAGCCCATTGCATTCAAAGCTTCATCTTCTAAGGGCAAGAGCAAGGTGGAGAGCGATGATGATGATCCATTCGATGATGAGACCATGGCCCTCCTAGTGCACAAGATGGGGAGGTTCATGAAGAAGAAAGGATATGGTGCAAGAAAGAGAAGAGACACTAGAAGGCAAAGATCCTTTGCTACAATTGCAATAGCCCCGATCACGTAGTAGCAAAGTGCCCTTATGAAGATAAAATATATCATGATGGGGAGTTGAAGTTGAAGAAGAACAAGAAGGACAAGAAGGAGAAGAAAGCAAAGAAGAGCTTCACTTTCAACAACAAGAAGAAGATCGGTGGTGGTTATGTGGTCACTTGGGATAGTGACAACTCCGATAGTGATGATGATGCAAGCTCTAGTGATGATGAAAGGACCACTCGGTGAGCCATTGCAAGCATCGCCCTCTCTAACAAGCCATCCATCTTCGACACTACATCGACATGCCTTATGGCCAAGCCTACCAAGGTAAAATATGATGATAGTGATGATGATTCTTGTGCTAGTGATAGTTGTAGGAGTGATGATGAGGAAGATGAGGACTACTCCAAGGATGATCTATTGGGCATAATAGATCAAATGAGCAAGGGCTACAAGAGGACCACCAAGAGATGCAAAATCTTGGAGCAAGAGCTCATTGCCAAGAGCAATAAAAATGATGCCTTGATGGAGGAGCTTGTTGCTCTCAAAAAGAGTAAGGAGTGCAAAGGAATTGAACAAGAGCTCAAAGCTCTTAGGAAATCCTTTGATGAGCTAGAGGCTTCTCGTGAGTGTCTAAAGGAAGACCACGAGGATCTTGAAATTGCTCACACTAGGCTTAAGGAAGCCCACTCCACTCTACTTGAGCTCATCAAGGAAAAGGACCTCAAGTTGGAGAAGCTCATGAAAGAAGCTAAGGAGGAGCAAGTGATTGTCACTTGTGATATTGGACTAACATGTGATAATATTGATGATTCTTTATTTGTTGGTCCTACTAATGCTTCATGTAGCTCATCATCATCCACCACAACCAACTCTACCTCTACTACTAGTGATTCATCACTTGTAGTTGAGAATGAGACTATCAAGAGAGAGGTGGATGATCTCAACCGCGCATTAGGCAATGCCTATGGTGGGGATGTCCGCTTGCTAAAATGCTTGGGTAGCCAAAGGTTCTCTCTTAACAAAGAAGGTTTGGGCTATACTCCCAAGAAGGGCAAGGTGGCCTTTGCTACTCCAAAGCCCCGCTTTGTGAAGAGCAATGGTCGTTATTACAATAGATGCAAGCAAGTTGGGCATCTAGAGATTAATTGTAATAAAATGAACAAGAACAACAATAAGTTTCATGCTAAAATGGATTGCATTCCGTTTGATTCTTGTTATGTTCTTACCAATGGTGTGAAGGGTGTGCAAGCTAAGTTTGTTGGTACACCAATTATGGGTCCAAAGAAGAAGGCATTTGGGTACCAAAAAGCTTAGTTACTAACCTCCAAGGACCCAAGCAAGTATGGGTACCTAAAAGACATTAAATTGTTTTGTAGGTAAATTACAAGGCCGGTGGAAGGCATTGGGTGCTTGATAGTGGGTGCTCTCAACATATGACCGGTGATTCAAGAATATTCAACTCTCTCAAATCAAATGATAGTGGCATTGATAGCATCACATTTGGTGATAATAGCAAGGGTGATGTAAAGGCTCTTGGAAGGATTGCAATCTCAAATGATCATAGCATTTCTAATGTGCTCTTAGTTGAAAAGTTGAACTTCAATCTTCTCTCGGTTGCTCAATTGTATGATCTTGGTTTCAAGTGCATATTTGGTGTTGATGATGTGGAGATAGTTAGTGTTGATGGCTCCAACTTGATCTTCAAAGACTTTAGATATGAGAATCTATACTTGGTTGATTTCAATGCTAGTGACACTCAACTTTCAACATGCTTGCTCACCAAATCAAGTATGGGTTTGTGATTGTGGATGATTTTACTAGATATACATGGGTATTCTTTCTTGTGGACAAGAGTGATGTATTTGACATATTCAAGAAGTTCATCAAGAGGGTGCAAAATGAGTTTGAGACCACAATCAAGAAAGTGAGAAGTGACAATGGAAGTGAGTTTAGAAATACAAGAATTGATGAGCTATGTGATGAGCTTGGAATCAAACATCAATTTTCGGCCAAGTATACACCTCAATCTAATGGCCTAGTTGAGAGGAAGAATAGAACCTTAATTGATATGGCAAGATCAATGTTGAATGAGTATAATGTGAGTCATTCATTTTGGGCCGAAGCAATCAATACGACTTGCTTCTATAGCAACTGCCTCTATTGCCACAAGTTCCTAGAGAAGACACCATATAAGATCTTAAATGGAAGAAAGCCCAACATTGCATACTTTCGGGTATTTGGTTGCAAATGCTATATCTTAAAGAAGGGCACTAGATTGAGCAAGTTTGAGAAGAAATGTGATGAAGGATTCTTACTTGGTTACTCCACTACTAGCAAAGCTTATAGAGTTTGGAATTTGGCTAGTGGTTTACTTGAGGAAGTTCATGATGTTGAGTTTGATGAAACAAATGGTTCTCAAAATGAAGAAGATAACTTGGATGATGTGAGAGGAACTCAATTGACCAATGCTATGAGAGAAATGGATATTGGTGATATTAGGCCAAAGCAAGTAATTGATGTGCATGACAACAAAGATCAAGTGCTCCAAAGTCTAATTACACAAGTTAGTGGTTCTCTAATACAAAATCAAGCTAGTACATCATCTCAAGTGCAACAAGATCAACAAGTGGCTAGTTCATCATCTCCAACTCATGATCAACATCAACATCCAAGCAATCAAGTCCAAATGCTTCAACCAACTAACATTGCAAGAGACCATCCATTGGATTTCATCATTGGTGACATACAAAGGGGAGTACAAACTAGATCAAGATTGGCATCATTTTGTGCTCACTCTTCTTTTGTGTCAATGGAAGAACCCAAGAACATTGATAAAGCATTGAGAGATCCAGATTGGGTAAATGCAATGAATGAAGAGCTCAACAACTTCAAAAGAAATGAAGTATGGGAACTAGTTGAGAGGCCTAAGGATCACAATGTCATTGGAATAAGATGGGTCTTTCGCAACAAGCAAGATCAAGATGGAATAGTAGTAAGAAACAAAGCAAGACTAGTGGCTCAAGGTTACACACAAATAGAGGGTCTTGACTTTGGTGAAACTTATGCCCCGGTTGCAAGATTGGAAGCAATTAGGATTTTACTTGCCTATGCTTGTGCTCACAATATCAAGCTATATCAAATGGATATGAAGAGTGCATTTCTCAATGGGTACATCCAAGATGAGGTGTATGTGGAGCAACCTCCCAATTTTGAAGATGACAAGAAACCAAATCATATCTACAAGTTGAGAAAAGCTTTGTATGGATTGAAGCAAGCACCTAGAGCATGGTATGAAAGATTAAGAGACTTTTTGCTATCCAAAGGATTTGTCGTGGGCAAAGTGGATACTACTCTCTTCACCAAGAAGATTAGGAAAGACTTGTTTGTGTTGCAAATATATGTTGATGATATCATATTCGGTTAAACCAATCAAGATTATTGTGATGAGTTTGGGAAAATGATGGCAAAGGAATTTGAAATATCAATGATTGGTGAACTTAGTTTCTTTCTTGGACTTTAAATCAAACAAATGAAGGAAGGAACATTTATGAGCCAAACTAAGTACATCAAAGATATGCTCAAGAAGTTTGGCATGGAAGATGCAAAGGGCATTACAACTCTAATGGGCACTAGTGGAAGCTTGGATAATGACAAGAGTGGCAACATGGTGGATCAAAAGCTCTATAGATCAATGATTGATAGCCTACTCTATGTGACGGCATCAATGCCCGATGTGATGTTTAGTGTATGCATGTGTGCAAGATTTCAAGCCTCACCAAGAGAAAGTCATTTGAAGACAACAAAGAGAATATTGAGGTACTTAAAGCATACATAAGATGTTGGATTGCGGTATCCCAAAGGTGCAAGCTTTGAGCTAGTTGGATATTCGGATTCCGACTATGCTGGTGACAAAGTTGAGAGAAAGAGTACTTTCGGGACTTGTCAATTGTTGGGAAGATCACTTGTCTCATGGTTATCCAAGAAGCAAAATAGTATTGCACTATCTACCGCCGAAGCCGAATACATCGCCACGGGTAGTTGTTGTGCACAAATCTTGTGGATGAAGGCAACATTGAAGGATTTTGGAATCAATTTCAAGAATGTGCCATTGCTATGTGACAATGAAAGTGCCGTGAAGCTAACCAACAATCCGGTTCAACATCAAAGAACAAAGCATATTGATGTTCGTCATCATTTCATTAGAGATCATCAACAAAAGGGTGACATTGCAATTGAGAATGTGGGTACCGAAGATCAATTAGCCGATCTATTCACCAAGCCACTTGATGAGAAGAGATTTCACAAGCTAAAGAATGAGTTGAACATACTTGACTTCTCCAACATGAGTTGATGCACCTCAATGTTATGACATGCCTCTCCTTCGAGCCCCAAGGTACAATTGGTTGACAAGTCATACATTCTATGATAAGGACTTGTTTAGTGCATCTAGTCATAATTTACATGTTTTAGGCTCATTCATGAAAATCAAATGAATTTGAAGTTTATATGGTGGCACTATTGTTTCCATGACTTGTATGATCTAGTGGCAGCATATAACTTGTTTAAGTAGCTTGTGATCCTAAGTGTTTAATCTAGGTCACTTGTCTAAATATTTGCTTCAACATGGTGCATGATAACCCTTCTAGTGAGGTGTGAAGAAGCTTGCCCTTGGATCAAACTGAAGCATTTTATTTATGCAAGCAATCTAGGTTGAATCACAAACTTGATCCTCACCCCATAATTCAACATGATATTCTATCTAAAATTTGTCCCTTGTGGTCATTGGTTCCAAAGGGGGAGAAAATATTGTTCACAAAGATTGATTCTAAAGGGGGAGAAAACCTAAAAGGGAACATTGATAAAAAAGGGGATCAACTAAAATTTTGAGCACACAAGTAGGGGGAGCAAGCTCTTAAACATGAATGTTGCATTTCCATGTGCAATTCATATGTATGATGCATAGTTATGCATTTCTTTTTCTCCGATACATTGCTTGTGTGATGTTTTGCTAGTATACAATTGAATGGTGTATTGAGGTACTAGCATGAATAGGAAGTAGTTAGATTTTTCTTGCTTCATGTTTTTCAAAGTGGTACTAGAGTCTTGCTTATAATATTGATCTCATGAGGTTTCTAGTTATGTTTGTGCTTTTCCAAGTGGTATCTAACTACACAAGGTGCTAAGATGGTGTTTATCGCTACTCCGATGGTATCACGCTTCAAAGGTCTATATTCTAAAACACTTAGCACCTATTGATAGTCAATGCTCCTATATTTTCCTATCTAAGCATGTATGCTTCCTAAATCCAAACATATAGCATACATGTAGGGCGAGCCATTGCTATCCATTTGAATTCATGATCACATGTCCATAATTCTTACACATGGTAATATACTTGGACAATGTGACATGGGTTCAATTAAAATTCTATCATAATATCTTTGTGAAAGGTTTGTCACCAATTACCAACAAGGGGGAGATTGAAAGTCCTATGTTTGGTGTTGGTAATTAGTGACAATGCCTAAGTACTAATCCTATGCCTAAGTTGTATGTAGCACATGAGGATTAGTACATTCCAAGGTTGGTGGCGAGATGAACATGGTGATCATGATGGCCACACTTGGATTTGGACGCAACTCTATGTGATCAAGGCAAAGATATATGCTTAAGGGTTGTGTTTTAGTAACCAAGACACCTAGTGAGTGTGGTTACATTATAGGATAGATAGCCGTACTATAAAGAGGGGAATGACGCGGCTATTGAACTTCTAAGTGCCTCTAGGTGTGCATTTCATAATCATATGCATTTGGATAGAACTAATAACGCCTTGAAAAATGATTGTGAAAATGCTAACACACTCGCACATGACGTGATCACTTGGTGGTGTTAGCACATTTGTGATGGCGTTGGAGTTTGAGCGGTAGAGAGGGTTTGGGGTCCTCTCTCCCTCCCACCGAGCTTGTGAGGCGGGATTCAGGCGTTTTTGAGGAATTGAAACGCCTATTTTCCACTACGCCAGAAGTCAGAAATCAAACGGAGGCGAACGGAGGTCACAGTGGTGATCAGACGCTGGACCGGACGCGGTCTCTGTTCGACCGGACGTGTCCGGTCATTGTTCAGTGTCTGCGCGTGTTTTAGCTTTTTGATCGGACACGCAGCGCGTCCGGTCACTGTCGATCGGACACGTCCGGTCGTTGAGGGAGCTTACTGGACTCCAACCGGACGCTGGCACTGTGGCGTCCGATCAGTTCTGTAGCGTGTCCGGTCGCTGTTTCGTTGTGCGCTGCTCAGGCTTGACCAGCACGTCCGATCCGTTACGGGACCAGTGCGTCCGGTCAAGCTTCGCGCGTCCGGTCATTGCGTGGAGCGCGTCCGGTCGGTGCTTTGCGAGAGTAGCCGTTGTGTGATCGGCGCGTCCGGTCCGCACGACCAGCGCATCCGGTCAGCGCGACTGCAGCTGTTTCAAGTTTCTAACGGCTATATTCGAAGGGGTACGTCTATAAATACTCGTTGGCAGGCTCAAAGCTCTATCTCTTGGACATTTGACATACTTGTGAGCACTTTGAGCTAAGTAACTCCCCTCCCACTCATCTCTCTTGCTTCTTTGCATATTTGAAGTGAGATTGAGTGATCCAAGTGCATTTGCATTGTGAGATTGCATCTAGTTGGCACTTGGTTGTTGATTTGCTATGGGATTCTTATTTCTCTTGGTGGTTGCCACCACCTAGATGGCTTGGAGCAGCTTGGAGGCGTTGGCAAGAGTTGGTGATTGTTCTTGGCCACCTCCGGTGATTGTGAGGGGTTTGTGCCTACCTCGGCGAAGCGCCAAAGGCAACATTAGTAAATTGCTCGTGTCATTGCAACCTTTTGCCATTTGGTAGGTTCTTGTGGCGCCTTTTGAGAGGCTCGGTGTGAGACTGATTAGCCACCGAACCACGTGGTGAAGAGGGACACAACGGGGACTAGCGTGCCGGCAAGCACGTGAACCTCGGGATAAATCTTGTGTCATCACTTTCATATTGTGATTGATTGATCCCGGTGTTCGGTTGTCTTGGTATTCATTGTTGATCATATTGGTTAGCTCAATACTTCACCCCTCGGTGAAATTCTCCTAACTCAACTCCGCATTACCTTCTTAGCTACCTTTGCTAGCTAGTTAGCTTTGCTAGAGTAGCTCTTTTGTGTAGCTTGCTAGTTGTTGTTGTAGTTTCCTTCTTGGTTTGACTTGTGCAGTTGAGTGCAAATATATTAGAATTGTGAATTGGATAGGTGGCTTGCAAACACCTCGTAGGCTAAGAAAAACTCGCATCTCGCTATTTGTTATATTGATAAACTTGTTTAGCTTGTATTTGTAGAAAGTTTTAAAAGGCTATTCACCCCCCTCTAGCCATCAAGACCTTTCACACTTGTAATGAGGAAAGATTATATAAAGAATAAGGAATCCACAAGTGTACAGATAATATACCATTATAGCACTTCACCCGAGAGTATTATAGGTATCGTTATTTATATTTTTACCACAGAGAAGGTCTGATATGGACAATTATTTATAACTTATAGTATTGATGGAGAAACAAATCATAACCACGATCCTACTAACAACAAGGGTAAGTCATAGGATAAGTTATGTGTATGATAAGTATTGATTAATGATAAATCACTCAGAGCACTCCAATCTATGGCATTAGCATGGTGAAGTTAGAATATTAGAGGAATAATTCCTAAGTCATCCTTAACTACAAGTGAAAGCATACATTGATCAATGTAATTTACACCTAGTAATCATGGCTAAAATCATCATTATATCTACACATAAGGGACATTACTCAGGGAAGTTTGAGTACAAAAACCTCTCTCTTCCTTTGTAACCAAGCCCTACTTCTATGACTTATGTTCGGGGAGTGGACTACAAAAGACTCAACGAGAGTACCACATCCATGATCTACCACATGACCTAGAATATAGAGTGTATTTGTAGGTAAATAGCATATAAGCACCACGCTTACATGATCTCTACCACCCATCCATGGTACCTTATTAGGGTGGACGCTATACGAACTTATATATAAACACAATGATAAACTAACTATACTAAGTTTATAATCAAAGTAGACAATGAACATTGCAACCAAGAATATGAATAAGATGAATATGAATGTCATACAATTGTACCAAAGTATATAAAATAATGGAGATACAAAGGCGAGAGGGGTACAAGAATTATACCGAACCAAGCTCTTGACAATGTTGAAAATCCAAGCAAAGCCTACTTTCCTCCCTCTAGACCTAGTCTAACTAGCTATGCCCTAAAAACTAGAGAATCTCTGAGGATGATTAGGGTTTCTGTCTTCTCAAATGACTTATACCTTCAGGGGGCTGGGGCCTCCTTATATAGCCCAGAGGGTTCAACGTGAGCCCTTTGATCAAACTGACTTAAGGAAACGCGTGGATGCAACCTTAGGAGGCGGTGAAGGAATATTCTAGAAGCCAGAGGTGAGGGACCACCATGGGATGTCGGCCGGCATAGGGGCCGGTCCCACCTAGAATCCTTTCGGGCTCTGCTTCGGTGGAGAGTCTCCTGGAGTCCTTTATAACCTTTCCACGTAGGTTTTTAATTCTGAACTCCAAATATAGCAAGTAATATATCCGTTTCAATCGTCTCGACGAGCTCTTCGCAACGGTACACTCCAATTTATCATTTGAGATAGTTTTATTCTATAAAAAATTAAGTATCCTACAAGACAAGTGAGAGCATCAAAACTCGTGGAATTTATTAGTTTAAACTCCTATACCTATGTTTGGTGATAAAATTAAGCATTTATGCAGATTATGTTAATGGTTTACAATTGATGTTAGTAACCGTCAGTAGGTGCGATGGGGAACGGGACATGGTGGGGGAACGAAACGTGGTGGGAACAAAAGGCGCTACCTGGACCTGCGTCCGGACGCTACCAGGGGCCGGACGTCTGGGCGCTAGGTATACTGTTTCATTATAGCTAGCGTCTCATAACTTTCGAGCTTAAACTCAACATTTAAAAGTAATATGGACAAAATAGAAAGTCAAATTTTATTAAGGAATATACTGGACCAATTCAAATACCTTTTGGTGGAGTGAATGGTGTCAACATTTTACTTGGAGAATAACAGAGAAAATAAACTGATTGGCAAAGAATAGGTGGCTTCAAGATTTGGGGGATGTTTGGAACGCAACCCAAACGCAAATTCAGCGTTAAAAAAAACTGATCAAGGGACAACCTTTGCTGAAACAATGTGATGACGTAAATGAAACACAGAAGCACGTCACAACCTTCCTACAACGTCCGTTGTGCACCATTAGCAGTAAGCCAGTAACTGAAGAAGTGTAGTACGTACATAGCGATCATGGTCTGCCAATTCCTAAATGAAACACCTAACATCATCACTCAACTATGATGCATGCATGGCAAGCAGATCCTTGGTGATGGAGGGGCAGCTCGTGCTTAGATGCTCGAAGCCATCGCCTGCAACCACTGCCTTGAGATTTGCTGGAGCACAGAGGAAATCGATGCACGCCTTCTTCAGGCTATGGCAGCGGTGCTGCTCGGCCAGCGTCAGGATGATCGCCGCCGTGCCCACGTCGATGTACCAGCACAGCTTATCCTCACATATGAGCTTGAGCCTCTCCATGTCATACCTGTCCGCCGCCACAAGCAGGTGCTGGCACAAAACGCCTTCCTCCGGCTTCCTCATCTCCGGCAGCGTGTCTGTGTAGGCGAAGTGGAGCAGAGCATGGAACACCTGCGGCTCCATGTCGTCTATGTGGACCACACCGCCTGCGGCGTCGCTCTCCCGCATTGAGCTGAAGAGCTCCACGGCGAAGACCGGTGAACGGGCGGCTAGCACGCACCGATGCGCCGGGTACGTCTCGCCGCCGACCTCGAACACCACGTCGGCGCCCCTTTTGTTGGAGAGGAGGTCGCCGAGGTGCGTATGCAGGTTGGACGGGGGCACGTGGACAGGCGCAGCAGCAGCCTGCTTGTGCTTGGGAGATTGCACGGCGCGGGAGCCGTTGAAGACGACGATGTGGCACCTGATTGTGAGAGGATCGCCCTGACGCACCGTCTTGAGCACATCTTTGTTTTTGGCGAACTTGGAGTAGCCATGACTACTATCCTGTCTGGCGAAGCTTGTGACAAATTTCCTTTTCGTGCTGAGAACCTCCTTCTTCCACCTGACAAGGAAGAGGGCGCGCTTCTCCGCCATGACGCTGAACTGTACCTGGGCAGTCACCGGCTTCGCGACGTTCTCATCAAGTTTCAGGTAGATGGAGACGTACCCAACAGCAGCATCCGAGTCGTAGCGATCGCCGTTAGGGTAGCATATGATGCGCCAGGTATGGCCGCCCACGGTGAAAGCGGAGGACAAGAGGAACTCTCCATGGGGAACGCTCGTCGCGTCGAGCAAGCGGGAGTCGATCTTGAGGTCGTGGTACCCGCTCGTCCTGTCGGCAACGATGGCCGACGACGACCGCGACGGCTTGCCGCGGCCGGAGGCGGACGACGTGGCCAACATTAACGCCCGCCTCCTCGATCTCCACGTAGCTAGCTAGATCGGGTTGGTCTTGATCACTGCGTTGCGTTGCGATGCCGCCGCCGCCTAGGGTCTTGTCGAGGGCCTTGAGGGCTACGCGCGAGTAAGGGGATGGGTTTTCTTTCCTTTCTTTTCTTCTTGCCAAAAACAATCTCGCTTCCGAGAAGGGATTTGCTACCAACGATGAAATAAGATTTGGATAGACATGAAATCTGATACGAATGTTATTATTTACATTATTTTCCATGCAATAATTTTAGATAAATAAATTATTTAATGAGACATCGTAATATAATAAGTATATTGAACTATCATATAAATGAATAATAAAAATATGGTTAGTCATATTAACTATATAAATTATAAATTCACAATCGTATTAAGTATATGTTCATCATTTGTATTTAAGATAAAACACTTCCTACTAATTACTTTTAGACATGACTTTTAAATGCTTTCAACCTTTTAAAGTTGATGAATGGGAACTACCTAAAAACTACATTATATATCATTAGTCATACTAATTAAAATAAAAATATTAATAATATTAAATTAATCTTAGTTATATAAAAAATAAAATTTTTCTTTAACTCCTTTTCAATATTAAAACTAATAGTATTACTTATTAATTTAAAATATTTTTAATTGTACATATTAGTAACATTATAAAATCAATATTCTTTTTTTGAGAATAAAATCAATATAATTAGTCATTAGTAGCAATCCATTTCTTCAATTGATTTCATCTAGTGAAGAAATTCTTCTTGGAGTTAAAGTTGAAACCCATCTTGTTTAACTTTTTGAGAATTTTGGTGGTGTTTCTCACAAGAAGAGCCATCTCATGATTTTCATCTTCATCATCATTAGGTTCTTTCTTTATTTTCATCTTCTCATCTCTAACAAGCCTTGAAAGTTAAAACCAATATCTTTCTTCTTGTAGGTTGAGGAGCTCCCTTGGGGAGTGATATGAACATAAATCCCAAAGGCATTGACCTTGTTCAAGAATTGAGAGAAAGCGACGTCAGAGATAATAAATCGATGAATACAGGGTCACGATGTTCACATCCTTCTCCATTTAATGAACTCCGAGAATATTTCTTCATGTTACCATTTGAGTAAGACCAAGCAATGGAATTGAGTTCTTCTAAAAGGATATTCAAGCAAGAGTACGTATCATTAAAATTCTCAAGAAATATTTTGAAGTCATTAAGTTTCTTAATCACAAATTGATAATGTTTCTCATGCTCATTCTTGGATGATCCCTCATGTTGGATGCAAAATAGCATATATATCCTTGATTAGGGATAGGAAGCTATGTAATAAAGATTGGCAATCAATAAAGAACAGAATTGAAAACAAGCTTAGTGGATGGAAAGGTAAGATGCTTTCAGTAGGAGGTCGCCTGATCTTAATAAAATCGGTGCTCTCTAGCCTACCGATGTTTATGATGTCTTTCTTTAAACTCTCAAAAGGAGTATTAGAAAAAATTGACCGCTTCAGATCAAGATTCTACTGGCAAAGAGACCATCATAAACAAAAATATAGATTGACCAAATGGGAAATTATGTGCCAACCAAAAACACAAGGTGGTTTAGGCATACATAATTTAGATTTACAAAAACAAATGCATGTTAAGTAAATGGCTCTAAAAGTTGCTAGACGAGGATGGCTTATGGCAAGAATTGTTAAGAAATAAATATATAAAAGATAAAACTCTAGGGAGTTGTACCAAAAGGCCCACTGATTCTCACTTCTAGAAAGGACTAATGAATGTCAAAGATAGTTTTATGTCTTTTGGTTCATTCAGAGTAAAAGACGGGTCACAAACTCATTTTTGGATGGACACCTGATTGGGAAACCAACCATTAAAAGATAAATTTCCCTCGTTGTTCAATATTGTGAGAAGAAAGGAGGATTCTGTGGCAACGGTACTTGCATCAGTCCCGCTAAATATTTTCTTTTGCAGTAATTTAGTGGATAGGAATCTAAGGGATTGGCATCAAATTGTTGCCTCTTTACAAAACATGAACTTACATGGGGAAAATGATGTGTTTGTTTGGGGATTACATTCATCTGGTACCTTTTCTGTTAAATCTATGTATGCTGCACTAATTAACAATGGGGTCACGGTGTCACAAGATTTATGGCAGATCAAAATTCCTTCAAGAATAAAAATATTCTTGTGGTATTTAAAAAGAGGTGTGATCTTAACCGAGGACAATCTTGCACGACGAAACTGGAATGGTGATAAGAAATGTTGCTTCTGTCACCATCCAAAAACTATTCAACACCTTTTTTTTCAATGCTACTATGCTAAATTCTTGTGGCGCGTTGTACACTTGATGTTTGGGTTATCTCCCCCATTAGTATAGACGATTTATTTGTCAATTGATCTAAGTCGGGTGGTACCACACAGAATTCATTGTTATTAACTACAACATCAGCTTTATATTGGACAATATGGTTAATAAGAAACGAAGTGGTTTTTAATAAATGTAGACCGAAAACTTTTTTGCATGTGCTATTCAGGGGAATCCATTGGCTACGGCAATGGGCAGGACTGCAGCGGCGTGATGATCTACGGGAAAAGTTGACTCTAATTGGGCAGCATTTGGAGACATCAGCATTGCACTTCTTCAGTTTCAATGGGTGGTTATCGACTAGGTTTATTGGTCTTCATTAGTTAGAACTTTACTTCCCGCTTTGTTTTCTATGTGTCTGCTTGTAAGTTTGAGTACTCAGAAGGTTGTGTGCTGGTCGTTGGACCGAACTTTGTAATAATTAGCTTGATTCTACCCTGGGGCAGATGAAGCCGGATATAAACTATCCATTATCTAAAAAAATGTACCATAAATATTAATATTTTGTTATATATATTTGACCAAAGTTAAAGATAGTTGATTTTTTAGGAAGTAAGAATGACTTTTTTTTTAGGACAGAGGGATTATCCCACTGATAGCGAAGGCTGATAGATGTCGATCGCTTTATCTCGCCGCACCAAAATCACCTGGCAGACGAGCAGCAATATTTGACAAAAATCGATGGCCAGCTTCTAGTTAAATGATCAAAGTCATCCGTTTCCATAACAGCATTCAGAGTGGACGGGGTGCCCGTCTTTTTTGTTTTTTTTTTTTGACCCTTTTTTGAAAAGATTCTCTCAAATAGGCCCCTGGCGGAAAGATTTCAAAAAATGGACCCTCAGCTTGGCGCCATTGTCGATGGCGCCAAGATATAACGGCATGGCGCCATATTTCCTGGCGCCAAGACTCCACCGACGTGGCCTCCGTGGCAACCGACGTGTCATCGCTTGGCGCCAGGGATCTTGGCGCCAAGGCTTGGCGCCACGGATCTTGGCGCCAAGCACCCTGCAAAAAGTTCGGCCTCTTCTTTTTTCTTCCTTCTCTTCCTTTTCTTCTTCTCTTCTTCTCTTCTCTTCTCCTCCGGCCGCGCCCGCCGCCGCCCACGCCGACGCCAACGCCGCCGCCCGCGCCGCCGGCCGCCGGAGACGCCGCCGCCGGCCGCCGGAGACGCCGCCGCCGGCCGCCCCCATCCACGCGCCGGCCGCTCCCGCCCGCGCCGCACGCGGGCCGCCCGCGCGCGCCACGCGCGCCACCCACGCCGGCGCCGCCGCCGGCCGCCGGCCCCGTCCGCGCCGCCGCCTCTGACCGGCGAGGTAATTTTTTTACTTAAAAATAGTTAGTTAGTAATACTTAACAATAGTTAGTTAATTCGTAGATATGATTATTTATTTTTTTTAGTATGTATTTTTTAGTTAGTATTAGTTAGTATGTATTTTTTAGTTAGTTATTTAGTTAGTTAGTAGTATTGTGCTTAATTAGTTAGTTAGTTAGTTATGCATAATTAGTAGTTAGTATTACTTAGTATGTACTTTATATTTATTAGAGACCTATTACTTAGTATTATGTTAGTAGTAGTGATTAGTTAAGAATACTTAGTAGTTAGTAGTAGTTAGTATGTATTTTTTAGTTAGTTATTTAGTTAGTTAGTAATGAATAATTAGTAGTTAGTAGTACTTAGTATGTACTTTATATTTATTAGAGACCTATTACTTAGTATGTTTTAAATATATTGGAGTAAAACAATTGTGCTTAGTTATGTTTTGGAACTAGATGGACAACCTAGTGAGCATTTATTATGGAGGAACTGTGGAACGAGATCGCTATGGATATGTTGAGCTTGTTGACATGCAAAGTGCGCCTGTGCTATTCAATGAGAAGCCATCATTCAGTGAGTTGACTGCAAGAGCTCGTGAGGAGATACATTGCCGTAGAGATGATGGCATCATAGTTGAGGGTGTACTTCACCTAGGTTACCCTCCCAACATGCTAAGGAAGATGATCCCAATAGGTTATGCAGATCAGTGGGACAACTATGTGAGATCGGCTATGAAAAGCCAGTTCCAAAGTTTGGATGTGGTTGTGCGGCGGGTGCTCGTTGATCCCATCCCTCTTGGGTTGTCCCCGCCAATGGGTGAGCAGGCATATTTTGAACCTCCCGTCCCGGAACGTGATGTGGATGCGGAGGTCCCGCCTACCGTTCCCGATGCACAATCTGCCCCCAATGATGTGGAACATCCTCCTCAGGAGATCCCTTTGACACAGAATCATCCGAGTAAGTGTCAATTAGGTGTCCTTTTTCTTTGTAACTTAAGTCTTTTCTTTTCATCCACTCTTCTTATCATCTCTTCTTATTTGTGGCTATGTTGCAGGAGATGTTCCCGATAATGAGGGCGCTCCTGCTGCTGATGCTCAAGTCCAGATTGGAGATGGAATCCGCGTCTCCAATAGTGTTGAAATTATGAATGATTCAGAGCCATATGCGATCGCAAGGGCTGTTGATTCTGACGATGATCGTCCCGTTGGAGAGCTCATGGAGAGTAACGTTGAGATGCTTAGGCGTATTTTTCCCGGTCGTCGTGATCCTATGGTTCATGAGTTCAGTGATCTTACTCATTCAGATCAGGCGTTTGCAGAAGGACGTGATGATGAGCTGCAGGAAGCTCCAGAGGCCGGTCCTAGTATGGAGATAGAGAAGGGGAGGGTTTTCAATGACCTCCCTGCATTGAAGAGGTGGTTGCAAGCGTTTGTAGTGTTATGCAAGAAACCATACAAGGTTCTGCATTCCTATGTGGAGCGGCGTTACACGGTTGTGTGTGACAAGGAACGCTGTCCATGGAGAGTTTGTGCAAGGAAGGAAAAGGTCTCCGGAAAGTGGAAGATCACAAGAGTTGTCGGGCCACATACTTGTTCTTCACATGACCTCAGCACAAAGCATCGGCAGTTGACATCTACCCTCATTGCCAAGCGGTTGATGAAAGTATTACAGGGAGAGCTGAATATGAAGGTCAGGACAATTATCAAAATAGTTAATGAGTTATATGGAGGATATGACATAAGTTAT
Organism: Saccharum hybrid cultivar R570; assembly: GCA_038087645.1. Classification (NCBI taxonomy): domain Eukaryota; kingdom Viridiplantae; phylum Streptophyta; class Magnoliopsida; order Poales; family Poaceae; genus Saccharum; species Saccharum hybrid cultivar. The sequence continues at coordinate 6,252,477 of JAQSUU010000005.1, read as the reverse complement.
GGCAAAGCCTGGAGGGCTAAGCAGCGGGCGTGGAAGATGATATATGGGGACTGGGAGGATGGCTACGAGCAGCTTCCAGTACTTCTCAATGCAATCCAAGCAGTGAATCCTGGCATGCATTACGAGTACATCCCTAGGCCAGACGCATGGAAGGATGGGAGACAGATATTCTTCCGTGCTTTCTTATCTGCTTCTATGCTGTCGAGTACCACCTTCCACATCGAGTTGCACACCAGTTTGGAGCAAGGCAGCGTTGTCCACCATCTCCAGTTTCGACCGGTGTTGACTTGCACAAGTAAGTGTTCTCTTCTTTGTAATCGGACCTTTTTCCTGAAGTTGCACTTACCCATACCACATGATATATGTCGAATAAGATGGATGAAATAATTGTTGGTATGTTTGTATGTCTATGGAATGCATATATGTGTGGTTTGCTTCGACATATAAAGGAAACTCTGCCAAAATTTTTAACTTTGTCATACATGCATGCTATAGCCACACGATGTTCACTAACTTCTGTACATGTTTTGCAGGCTCGATCGTAAGAAAAACAGGAAAATCTTTGATTGGGCCCATCACCACCGAGACTACATCGAAATGTGGGAGTTGTTCGACGAGAACGTGGACGACAACAACAAGGCGCACACGAACATAGACTACAGGCGGTACCAAGCTTGGTACCACCAAGCCACTCGTCCGAGGCTTAAGCTGCAGTGGACACAGGATGACTACGCTGACATTGAGTCATCAGAGGATGAGGACACGGCGTACGACAACTCTACTCGAGTAGGTCGCCAGGTGGGAGCAGGACCGATCTTGGACAGAGTGGTATGTAATTTGCTCTACTTTTATATATCGATTTGCGTAACAATGGATTACAACCTAAAACTTTGTTGTAGGCTAACTCCCTCAGGATGTCGGTCCAAGAAATAGAACGCTTTCGTCCGAGGGTGAGGGACGACGACACACGTAGCTTCCTTGACGTAAGTACCTATAAATATGTAAATATTAGAGTACTAATACATTCAATACATTGAGTAAACATGATTTTGTGCACCAGAGACTGGCACGTCGGCTACGCCGTACCGCTGCGCGTTGTGGTTGCAGAACAGGCACGACAGAGGACGTGCACGTGCCTTCTGCACCCAGAGGTGGCGTAGGTTCGTCTAGCCACCCACCTACAGGGTCGCGAGACAAAAGCACCGAGGAGGACGACGACGAGGACGACGACGACGACCATGAGGACGAGGACCAGGGGCACGAGGAGATTGGACCGTCTCAGCTAGACGATGCTCCCTGGACTCAGCCTACGCAGCCGGTCGGTACCAGGCGACGTCGACCACCTGACCCTTACACTCCAGGCACCCACGCTCTTGGACACAAGGGCAAGGGTAAGTCTAGGAGACAGTAAGGGACTGTAGCCGACTTATGGACTGTATGGACTATTATTATGGACTTTTATATCCTATTATTATGTACTGTATGAACTACTATGGAGTTTATGACATATGCACTTTAAACGTGGGTGCTGATGATGATCATATATTTGTTTAAGGTGAATGTCATATATAATTGTTGATGACATGTTTATGTGATATTTGTGTTTGGATTGAATCAAAAACAGGGAAAACTCTGCCAAAATTTTCTGCAACATGTCAAGTCGTGCAGTACACCGATAGCATATAGCCTTTTCAGTGATTTATCATGTCACTATCCTATGGTACATCCTCTTTTACAGATGAATTGATTGATCAAGGAATCTAGCCTTTACAGATGAGTTTTCAAATAGGCTTTTCAGTAATTCAAATAGGCTTTTCAGGGATAGCATCTAGGCTTTTCAGGAGCATTAAAGCCACAATATAGCGGCTCTCCACTCCACTGCTGGCTATATATACACCTTCCTCCATATAATCCTAGTCACTTAAAACCAGAAGTTGGTTATCTACGAGTAGTAATGTCTGGAGGGTCATCTAGAGGGAAGGGAACGGGGGGAGTAAGGGTACTCCCATTGTGTGGGAGGGGTCTCTGGGTCCGGAAGACTTTGATGAGCCAGTGTATCATTTTCCTGTCGAGACCAAGAGAGATTTCACCAAAGAGTGTCCACTCCGAGGATATGATAACCGGAAAGAAGATTGGCCAAAATGTAGGCATGGTGAGGACTGCTTAGTGCAGATGTTCGTGGAGGGTTTGGATGGAGGTTGCCGATTCTTCAAATGTCCGCGAGCAGAGGTAACTAGTTTTAAAATTTATTACTCAATTTTTTTTCTCCATTATTTTGCATCTCATAGGCGATACTAACTGCATGTTCAATGAAATCTTTGAAATGCAGTGTTCAGAGTCAAAGAAAACTGTGGCTTCACTAGATGGGTCGATCCTAGACCAATCTATCCCCACGCACAGTACATCTACTACTTGCAAGACCGTATCTTCGAACTAGAAAGGGAAGTTAGCAACGGTTACAAGGACGACGAAGCAGACGATACCAGTAGTGGTGCTGTTTCACAGGACGGACCATGCCATGATCCATATTGCAGCTGCCCTAACCACAAGAACAACGGGCCTCCGCCACCACCCCCGCCACCTCCACCATCAACAATGGGAGGGTACTGTGGAAAAGGGGCTACACAGTTTGCTATGTGGCCGCACTACTAGATAGAACAAATCTATCGTGTGCACATGCCATGTAATGTACTTGTTGTTCGCTCTAATTACCTAAGGCATGTTAGGTTTAGTCCAGGACATATGTGCCCTTGTTTGGTACAAGTTCTGACATGCCATGTCCTATGTTATGCGTGGTGAATTGTGAAATCCAGTACTTCCTTATGTTTTATGTGTACCTCGATAACTAGTTTCAGTAACTCAGTAACATTAAACATAATATATGACAACACTAAGCAAGGTCCAAAAACTTAAAGTGCATATGAAGTACATGACGACGAATTAAATAACACAGAACATGCCCTAGGTACATGATTTACCTAAAGTACATCGACCATGTTCTGGGCATACAACTAGCATACTACTGAGTACAACGAGACCACTTTCCCTTGTTCTGAGCATCGGAATTCTCCTCCATCGCTGCCTTTGCTCGGCGCACGCGCTCAAGCTTCCTCTCCCTCTCCTCCCTACACGCAGCAACACGCCTCATTTCCTCCTCTTCCTTGTGCTCCTTCGCTGCTGCCTCCTCTCTGCGTCTCTTTTCTAATATCTCCAGGCGCTCCGCATCCCACTCCTTCAAGCCTTGTAGAAGCCGCATGTCAGCCTCCTTGATCTCAGTGTCGATCCACTGCTCAAAATCACATAGCGGTGGAGGGGTCTGCAGCAAATTCAATTGTTTCAAATCTAATTATTATGCAAAACTTCATATGACACAAATTAATTAATAAACAAAAGTAATTTCTCATAATAAATGTACTGCGGCGCTGACGCTCTGTTGGTTCCCATGCAAAATTAGAACACATCCAATATCTCTGCTTATATATTGCCTCATCTTCGGAAATATCTACCTTGCAAGGATCACCACAAAAGCACATGGGTATTGGCACACTGCTAGGGAGCGGCTTTGGGACGTATGGACTTTCGGTCATCCGTCCATAGCTACAATTCAACAAATTTGGTTCTAATATAATAAAACAAATAACAATAAATCTTAAAACTAAGGGTTTATTATATGATGAAATGAATCTACGCATACCTTTATTTTCTAGCTTTTCCACGCCTAGGCATCCTACGGTTGTACAATACATACGAATTTTAAAATGTGAAGTTCATAGGTTAAGAATATGCCTTCATTTTACCAAATCGATTCAAAAAAATTAAGGAAGGGTGACAGGATACCTAGCTCTCGAAGATCCACGGATAAAATCCAACTTTTCACGGTTCAATAGGTCGATTAAAGAGCAACGGCCGAAGTGTCCAAATGAAAAACCCGAAAAGAAGGAGTAAGAAAACGAGAATGACTCAGGGAGGAAGAGGGGGCAGGTTAAAACGTGAGTGTTTGGCGTCACGGATCTTGGCTCCAAGCCTTGGCGCCAAGATCCATGGCGCCAAGCCTTGGCGCCAAGATCCCTGGTGCCAAGCGATGCCACGTCGATTGCCACGGAGGCCACGTCGGCGGAGTCTTGGCGCCAGGAAATATGGCGTCATGCCGTTATATCTTGGCGCCATCGACAATGGCGCCAAGCTGAGGGTCTATTTTTTGAAATCTTTCCGCCAGGGGCCTATTTGAGAGAATCTTTCCAAAAAAGGGCCAAAAAAAATAAAAAAGATGGACGGGGTGCTCAGGAACCTGAAGCAGGCCTCCTTAAGGCCGTGGCATTGGTGCTGCTCAGCTAATGTCAAGATGGTGGCAGCAGAGTCTGTGCCAATGTGGTCGCAGAGCTTGTCTTCACAGATGAGCTTCAGCCTCTTCAGGTTGTCAGCTTGTTCGTTTGAAATTATCAGTCAAATTAGTCAGTCAGCTAGCAGTGTTTTTCTCTCATAAAAAATCAGTCAGCAGTATTTTCAGCCAGCCAGATCGGCCGCGACAAGCACGTGCTCAGCCATCGCAGCACCTTCTTTGTCCTTCCTCAAGCCATCTGGTAACATGTCGGTGTACACAAAATCTAGCAAAGTCTTGAACACCTGTGCGTCCATGTCCTCAACGCGTATGACCGCCCCGTCCGTGCCCTCTTTCATCTTGCCAAAGACCTCTGCCTTGAAGATGGGCGACCGGGCTGCAAGAACGCACCTGTGTGCCATGAACGTCTTACCGCTGACTTGGAAGGTGACATCAGCGCCGTCTTTGGCCTCTAGGAGATGACCAAAGTGCCGGTGCAGGTCTGACGGTGGTACCCTAACCAACGGGGGAGATGACGACGCCGGCGGTTTCCTCTCCTCCGTGCGGAACTCCTTGGCAACCAAGACGTCGCACCTGACGGTGAACCGGTCGTGCTCGAGATGCTCCGACTTCTCCAAGCATGCCCTCCTGATGAATCGAGGATAGCCACAGGCATTATTGCCCGAGAAGTCGTGCACACCTGTGTTCCGGCCTTCCGGGTGCCTGCCCGGTCCAGCAGGTTGAACGTGGCTCGCGCCTTCACGGGCACGGTGACATGCTCGTCGTCGAGACAGAGGAAGACAAATATGTAGTCACTGCTGTCGGACTCTCGGCCATTGCGGTAGTACAGGATGCTCCACGAGTGATCCACCGCGCGGAAAGGGTTGGACCTGATGAACGTGCCGGTGGGGGTCTCCTTGGTGTGCGAGTATCCCTCGATGCCGAGCAGGTGGTGGCCGGCCGTTGTGCCACTGCCACCTATGATGCAGAGCGCGAGGCCCTAGACTCGCCTTCGTCGGCGTGTCGCACCCGGAAGGCGGCGGCGGCGAGGGTTATGCAGACCTGGTGTTTGGAGATTGTACTGGCGGCAAAAGCGGAGGGGATGGAGCAGAGGGTTTTCGTGACTGTTGACAATTTTTTTTTGATCCTATGACTGTTGACAATTGGGGAGATGGGACTCAACGTCAACAAGAGCATCTCCAAGAGTGCCTCGTATTCCTTCCCCGTCTATGTTTTTTGACGAAAAAAAAACTCATCTCAAGAGTTCTCCATATCCCTTCCTCATCTTTCCCCGCTCGGCAAACCGGCCTCCTCTGTGCGTAAAAATATGTAGAGAGAAATCACGCGCATCGACCCATACCCGCGCTGCCTCCTCCTTCCCGCGCTCGACCCGGTGTAGCTGACGGAGTTCCATATCTCGGCGACGACGAAGCTCGGCCCGGTGTTCACGTACATCTTGGCGACGGCCGGCGAGTAGCCCTTGGCGAAGTCGAGGCGCCAGCCGTCGAAGCCGACGTCGTCGGACTTGAGCCAGTTGAGCCACGCGGAGAGCTCCCGCTGGACGCGCTCGTTGAGGTGGTCGATGTCGGGCGCTGCCGCGAACCCTTCGCCCGTGTCGCGGTGGCCCGTCCCGTCCGAGTACTGCGTGTCGTCGCTGCAGATCATGCCGGGGCCCCAGTCCAGGCGGTCGTCGGGCGTCCCGCCCTCGAAGATGCAGTAGACGCCGCGCGCGTCCTTCTTGTCCGCGCACCGGTGGTTGATGACGACGTCCGCCACGCACTGCACGCCCCTGCCGTGGAACGCCGCGATCAGGGACTTGAGCTCCGCCGCCGTGCCGTACTTGGACGCGTCCAGGTCGTGTAGGCGCCCCCGGCATGTAGCCTGCCGATGGTCGTCATGTTGTTCAGAGTTATGTCAATGTCACAAACATGGATTGATGGATGTACTAGTACCCTGCTGAGCCTGAGGCCTGAGGTGTCGGGCGGTGAAAGTACCTTGTGGCGAGACGGAGTGCGAGGTACTAGATTGCAGGTTTTTGCAGTGTTTGTCAGGTTGATTGTTCATAGCTGGTGATCAGAATCTTAGTGGCAGGTCTAGATATGTGAAATTGCAGGTTCTGTTTAGTGGTGCCAAAAAAACGAAGCCGCCAAAAAGATCATTGTGGGTTCACAATTTTAATATTTTGGAAGTCAAATATGAGGTACTCTTGGAGATTGTCTTTTTTTTTTCTCCTCATACTACTTTAGGAGTTGGCAAAAAAAACATGAATGGAAAACAAAATTTAGGGTGCTCTTGGATATATGCTCTAATGTTGACAATTTAGGGACACCTTTTTTTTTTTGAGGAAAACAATTCTACAAGACTGCAACAAGGATTCGATGCATGGTGGTGCAGCGGCAGATGGACCGGGCCAGGCCGCGGCTGCCAGCAGTTGGCCCTTTTCGGTTGACACAAATGGCCTGCTCTGCCTCCCACGCCGCACTTGTTGGCAAATAGCCAAATTTGGCAGCTACCACACGTAGGTTCCTAGTAGGCTAGTCGTTCCTAAAAAAACGTAGGCCAGTAGCCTGACATGAAATGATGGTCATGGTGATCAATCATAAGAAGATGGACATGGAACAAAGTGATAAAGGCAAAGGTATAATCATAGGGTTTGCTTTTGCCAGTCTAAGATGAGTAGAGAAGTGATTGACCGGGTTTAGGATTGATAGCCGACTATCAAGAGGGGCAATCACGGTTAGCTCGTGAATCAAGTGCTACTAGGTCATCATCTTGAGCATATGCATTAGGATCTAGTAGAGAGCTAACATAACGCCTTGAAAAAAGATTGTGAAAATTCTAACACATATGCACATGGTGTTTTACACATGATGGTGTTGGCACATTTGCGAAAGCGGCGGTGTTTGAGCGGTAGTGAGGGGTTTGGGGTTCGCTCTCTGTTGACGATGGTTATCTACCATAATAAAGGGCTAAAATAAATATATAAAGGGCTAATAAATGATCACCAACATAGGTTTAGGGTGTCAACTAACGAAATTCCACGAGTTTTGGTGAATCTATATTTTGCAAGGGGTTATCAGAATAATTCAGGAATTGATATCTTCCACGAGAAGGAACCCACGTCAATCGGCCTAATCTCCACGTCATGAATACGCAAGAGGCTTCTAGAGGACACCAGAGGACTCCACGAGGAGGGCCACCACGAGGCGCCGCCAGGTGGGGCCGACCGGCCTCAACCCTAGGCCGACCGGCCCCTGGCCGCCGCCCCTCGGCTCCTTTCTTTGCAAGCTACTTCAACCGCCTCCAAGGATGCATCCTAACCCTATGTGAAGGTCGGTTTGATCCAAGGGCCACGGTTCCATGCTCTAGGCTATATAAACGAGGCCCTAGACCCCCCTCCAAAGAGGAATTCATTCAATCAATCATCAACCAGAAAGCAGAAGACAAACCAGCAACTCTCATCTCCTTAGAGCTCCATCAGATCAAGGCATAGCTAGATTAGAATTAAAAGTAGAGGAGTCAAGCAGCCTTGGGCTCCAGATCTAGTCAAGAGGAGCTTGGTAAATCCAGTTCTTCTCTCTTGTATCAACATTGTTCTTCAGATATTCATCTAGTTTATCAGTTCTTCTAGTTCTTGATCTAGTTCATGTTCTAGTTCTTCATGTTCTAATTGTTTATGTTCTAGTTCGTAATTGTTCTAGTTCATCATTGTCTAGTTCTAGTTCATTGTTCTTGATCATTATTCTTGATACATTAGATATGATCTTGTTCTTAATCTATATTATATCCTTAATTATTATGAGATTAGTCTGCTTTGATTATATATTTGACATAGATAGTTTATCATTATGTTTATACACATGTTTGCAAAGCACTCACCTTATTGAGTCATGGGTGGGTGGTCAACATTGTGTAAGTATGGTACTTATACACTGTTTACCTGCAAATGCACTCTATACTCCGGGCCATGTGGTAGATCGCGGATGTGACATTCCTGTTGAGTCCTTTGTAGTCCACTCCCCGAGTGTAGAACTTAGTAGAACGAGGTCTCATTACTTAGTTGTTACTCTGTTTCTCAGCTTCATAATGAAGATGTTCCTTGTTTATGGATATGAGATAACCTAGCCAATGATTGCCTGATATAATTGCACTAATCAATGTAGATTATGACTAATAGTTAACGGATTACTTAGGAGTTATTCTCTTGCTTTATATTCTGATCAATGACTTGCCATAGTAGTACTGCTCTAAGGAATATCATCTGAATAGTCTGATTATCATATATTTTATCTCTTTTTATTTGATTGATTCCTGTTTGAGAGTAAAGGATAGTGATTTTGAATATTCATATCACATGTGTAGAGTAGCCTTTAATTAATATGTGCCCCTCTGTTTGTTCTCCTTTGGTTAAATATAAATAACGATACCTAGAATAAACTTGGGTGAAATGCTGCAACGGGTGTATTTATCTGTGCGCTTGCGGATATATACTTTAATATCTTTATATAGTTAAGTGGCATGAGTACAATACAACCACACTCTTGGTGTCATGTTGGGGATGACAACCTAACGCGAGTGATGCTAAGAAGTGTCAACACTCTCCCTCCCGCCGAGCTTGCGAGCGCGAGATTCAGGCGTTTTCGGAGAAATGAAATGCCTATTTTCCATTGCGCCCGAGGTTGAAAAAGTGGTGAAAGCACGGAAGTGTTTCATGAGCTAAAACATGTGCTTTAGTGATACACATATGGAGAGTAGCTCATAAGTGACAAGGGCGATCAAGCGGATCGAGAAAACGACGAAGTGTCGTCGAGATACACGCGACAGACGCGCGAGCCGGGAGCAACAGACGCTGACGTCAACGTCTGTCGGGCTACCCTAGCTCGGCCTATGCGCGCGGGCGCGACAGACGCGCTGTCACGAAGGCAACAGACGTGGCCTCGCGCACTGTTCCAGCGTCTGACGCTGTGGAACTACGCGGGCGCGTGCGAGCGTGAGCAACAGACGCTCGACGCCGCGTCTGTCGGCCTTGCGGAGTACGCGTCTGATGAACTCAGGCGAAAACATTGTCACTGGACCGCGTCTGTCGGGAATACGGGCGTGTCTGTCGACCGGCGTCAGACGTGTCTATCGCTACTGTTCATGACCATTGGTTTTTGAATGAGCTGGACACGTGGCATCGCATGGAGCGACGAACGCGCCTGTAGCATCTGTCGGCTTGGCGACAGACGCTACTGTGCAGCGTCTGTCGCCCCCGAATTTTGTCCAGTGAAGGGTATAACGGCTAGTGGTTTTTCTATTCGCTATAAATAAGAGGTGGCCGGCCCTTGGGGGTTCTCTCTTACACATTTGAGATATTGAGGCACACTTTGAGCTAGAGAACTTCCCCTCCACTCATCTCCTTGCTTGGTTGCATACTCTAGAGAGATTGAGTGAGATTCAAGTGCATTGCATTGAGAGTTGCATCTAGTGGCACTTGATTCTTGAGTTTGCTGCGGATTGCTTGTTACTCTTGGGTGTTTCCCGACACCCTAGATGGCTTGGAGCAGCGGTGGTGTTGAGCTCGTGATTGGGGATTGTTTCGAGCCTCACCAAGCGATTGTGAGGGGTTCTTGAGCCTTCCCCGCGGGAGTTCGCGAATTGGCTACTCTAGTGGAGCTCGTGGCTTGGAGGATCTCCATCTTGTGAGTGGATGTGCGGCACCCGCTGAGGGTTCAACTCTTGATAGTTGATTAGCTCGCGATCCATCAAGTGGGTGCATCGCCACAACGAGGAGTAGCTTGCCGGGAAGCAAGTGAACCTCGGTAATAAATCTTGTGTCATCTTATTGCCGAGGATTTCATTTGTGTATGTGATCACGTTGATTGATTGGTACATTGGACATATCTCTTCTCATCAACGTTGGTATATCTTTTCAAGCTCGCTGCTTTACTTATTGTTCTTTGCCTTGTTTAGCTTGAGTAGAATAGCTTATCACTTAGGGGTAATTAGTTTAGAGACTTAGCGTTGTTGGTGTGAACTAGAGATCATAGCCTTGCACTAGAATTGTATTTGTGGCTTGCTTAAAAGTAGTTGAGCTAGTGCTAGAATTAGCTTCGCCATCTTATTTACTAACTTGTTGTTTAGTAAAGCTTGTAGAAAATTTAAATAGGCTATTTACCCCCCTCTAGCCATTTGGACCTTACACCCGCCAGGGGAGCTTCCGTGCCAAGGAGAAGCTAGTGCTCGTGCATGGTGACCTCTGTGGCCTCGTGACACCGGCCATACCTGGAGGCTGGCGCTTCTTCCTGCTCCTCATCGACGACGTGTCCCGCTACATGTGGGTGGTCCTGCTTGACACCAAGGCGGTGGCTGCAGACGTCATCAAGCATCATCAAGCTGCTACGGAGAAGGAGTACGACCACAAGCTTCGGGTGCTACACACCGACAACGACGGCGAGTTCACGGTGACCGAGTTCGCGGTGTACTGCATCGACGAGGGTATCCAGTGCCACTTCTCCGCGCCGTACACCCCACAGCAGAACGACATCGTTGAACGCCTCAACCAAACGGTGGTGGCTACTGCCCGCGCCCTCCTCAAGTAGAGAGGGATGCTAGCAATCTATTGGGAGGAGGCAGTGATGACTGTCGTCCATCTCCTCAACCGCTTGCTCACCAAGGCCCTTAACGGCAAGACGCCGTATGAGGCCTGGCATGGGTGCAAGCCGATGGTGAGCCACCTACGCGTCTTCGGCTATCTCACTTTCGCCAATGAGCTCAACCACGTCGGTAAGCTCGACGACCGGAGCACGCCGGGGGTCTTCATCGGCTACACAGAGGGCATCAAGGCCTACCGCATCCTCGACCCTGCGACACAGCGCGTCCGCATCTCCCGGGACGTTGTGTTCGACGAAGGGCGAGGCTGGGCTTGGGACAAGGCGGTGGATGATGGCTTGACTTCGACTCTCAGAGACTTCGTCGTCGACTACGTTCACTTTGAGGGAGCCGGGGGAGCTAGCAGCTCATCTTCACCGAGCTCGTCCACCTTAGCACCCGGCTCGCCATCAGCTCCGGTGAGTCCTCCACCGCCTACACCACCAGCAAGTCCTCCACCACTGGCTACGCCCCGCTCTCCTACACCGGTGGTGCCCCACTCTCCACCGGCTCCTCACTCTCCCACGTCGGAGCCCACACGTCCGAGATCGGCACCAGCAGCCTTGGTCCGTGACAAGCAGCGCATGGTGGAGTTCGCCACTCTGCTGTCCGATGATGAGGATCGTGTCGATGTCTACCACGACGACGAGCCTCTGCGCTACTGCAGCTTGGACAATATCTTCGGTGATTAGCTCGTTCCTGGACTGGCGATGCACGACTTTGAGGCGGAGCTGCACCTGGCGCACGAGGACGGCAAACCCCGCTCCTTCGCTGAGGCAGAGGAGATGCGGCATGGCGCACCACGATGTAGTAGGAGATGGACACGATCGAGCAAAACCGGACGTGGGAGCTGACGGATCTTCCTATTGGCCACCGTGCCATCACCCTTAAGTGGGTCTACAAGCTCAAGAAGAATGAGGCTGGGGTGGTGATCAAGCACAAGGCACGTCTAGTGGCGTGTGGGTTCGTCTAGCAGGAGGGAGTTGACTTCGACGATGCCTTCACACCCGTCGCGCGGATGGAGTCTGTCCGTCTCCTCCTCGCGCTGGCGGCCCAGGAGGGATGGTGTGTGCACCACATGGACATCAAGTCCGCCTTCCTCAATGGTGACCTAAAGGAAGAGGTCTACGTCCACCAACCGCCGGGATTCGTCATCCCCAGCAAGGAGAACAAGGTTCTCCGCCTACGCAGGGCCCTCTACGGCTTGCGGCAGGCGCCACGAGCTTGGAACGCCAAGCTGGACTCCACTCTCAAGCAAATGGGGTTCGAGCAGGGTCCTCATGAGGCTGCTGTCTACCGGCGGGGCAACGATGGCAATGCCCTGTTGGTAGGCGTCTATGTCGATGACTTGGTGATCACCGGCACCAAGGAGGCCGAGGTGGAGGTGTTCAAGGAGGAGATGAAGGCTACCTTCTAGATGAGCGACTTGGGCCTTCTCTCCTACCTGGGGACCGAGGTCCACCAGGACAGCTCTGGCATCTCCTTCGCTAGACCGCCTACGCCAAGAGCATCGTCGAGTTAGGCGGGCTCACCAGCTGCAACCCAGCCTACACTCCCATGGAGGAGAGGCTGAAGCTGAGCCGCGATAGCACGGCCAAGGAGGTCGACGCCACGCAGTCCTGGCACATTGTGGGCAGCCTTCGCTACCTCATCCACACGTGGCCGGACCTAGCGTTCGCCGTTGTCTATGTTAGTCGGTTCATGCAGCGACCAACGACGGAGCATCAGCAGGCTGTCAAGAGGATCCTCCGCTACGTCGAGGGCACCACCGATTATGGCTTCCACTACCCGAGGTGTCCCGGTGCGGAGCACTTCATCGGGTATAGCGACAGTGACCTCGTCGGCGACATTGACATAAGCAAGAGCACCAGCGGGACGCTGTTCTTCCTTGGCAAGTGCCTGATTAGCTGGCAGTCGGTCAAGCAACAAGTGGTGGCTCTGTCCAGTTGCGAGGCCGAATACATCGCTACCACAACTGCTTCGACTCAAGCTCTCTGGTTGGCTCGGCTACTGGGTGATCTCCTGGGCAGAGACGCAGAAGCAGTGGAGCTTAGGGTGGACAGCAAGTCCGCCTTGGCCTTGGCAAAGAACCCCGTTTTCCATGAGCGCAGCAAGCATATCCGCATCAAGTACCACTTCATCAAGAGTTGTTTGGATGAGGGGAGCATCAAGGCCGGCTACATCAACACCTAGGATCAGCTCGCCGACTTTCTCACCAAGTCCCTTGGGCGGGTCAAGTTCCAAGAACTTCGCGCCAGGATTGGGATGATTCAAATTACCCAGAAGGCGCCATACAAGACTTAGGGGAGAATGACAGCATAAGTCTTGTTGTATCTAGAGTAGTTGGTAGCTATGTCCCATCTTATCTCCTTATCCTACTTTAGCAGCATCTTTACTTTATGCCACATGCTTAAGCATCTACCGTAGAATATGCTAAAGCTTTCTTAGCTTGCAAGTTTGCTAGTGCTATATGTATTCCCAGCCTGTCATAGTTGTGGTAAGACTAATAAAATAGAAAAACTAGCCCCAAATCCTGTGATGTGTCCAACGGGTGCAACTGGAACACACAAATGGCCTTAACTCATTAGGCTAACTGCTAAGCTAGTTTTTCTCTCTGTATATTCTTATAAAAATGACAGTGTGAAATGACAAATGATGATGATTACCATCGGCAGTGGCAACTAAACCACTATTTAGTTGAGTGAATGGAACATGTTGCTTTTGTGGTACGGTGTATGGAGTACTTTTGGGGGTACTAGGAATTTGATAAGGAGGCCATGTTTCCATCTTCCTTTTCTGGGTTTCAAATTAGCTAGCATTCAATCTCAACGTGGAAACCACACAAATGGATTTGAGATACAGAAATATTTTGCTACGGTGTCCCTGAGCCTGAGTTGTCTGGGAGCGAAATAGCTTGCCTATCTTAGTGGTACACTGCTAATAACTCTTGTGCTTTTCTTCTCCTGTGCCAGTTTGAACTTTGAAGTGGCTAGTCTACTGTCTGCATCAAAAGATGGCTGGTTTTGCTTAAATGTTGTTGGCTGGGCCTTCTAGATGCATATGTAATGATGCAGAGTGATGCAGCAGCAATTATGATGCCCGAATAGTACTGGCTCTGTTTTTTAAAAAAAGAATAGAAACCAAAAATTACAAACCATAGGAGAAAGGTAACAACAATTTAACTTCATACTGATCATTTTTGACAAGCTGCAGTGATGCATACTTCCTTTGGTGAACGTACCAACAGAGTGATGGATGCCATCCCCATCCTCCAATTGTAATTCAATCTTCGGTCCTGCTAGCACCCGGACGTCGGATCCGGGCGCTAGCGTGCCGCGCCGAGTAGAAAAGCACAGCCCTGTCAGCACGGCCCTGCACCCCCTCCCCCCCCCCCCCCCCCCCCCCGCACCCGCACAGGAAAGAAGAAGAAAAGCACAGCCCGCATTGCCCTCGTTCGCACAACCCCGCATCGCCCCTGTCCGTCCCAACAGAAGAAGAAGAAAAGCACAGCCCCGCACCGCACCCACGCGCACGGAAGAAGTGGATCGAACCCGTCCTGGCCCTCGCGCGCACGGGATCTGCACCCTCTCCCGACCTCGCCGGCCCCCCAGCACCTTCGCCCGCCACTGGCTCGCACTCATAGCCTGGCCCCAACTCGCCACCCCTTCCTTTGCCGCTGCAACAGTATGATGCAGCAACTGAAACAACAATGCGAGAGCTACTGTAACAATAACTGGAAACCTACAGCAACATCATCTACTGCAACATGCAAAAATTGAAGATGCAACAAACACCGAACAACTACTGCAACAACATGAAACCAGCTACTGCAACATGCAAAAATTGAAGCTGCAACAACATAAAACAACTGTTGCAAACAACATGAAACCAGCTACTGCAACATGCAAAAATTGAAGCTGCAACAAACACCGAACAACTGCTGCAACAAACATGAAAACACTACTACTGCAACATGCAAATTGAAGCTACAACAACACCCAAACACCTACTACAACAACGCGCAACAACTACTTCAACATGCGGTTGAAGCAAAAAAGAAATTAAAACAAAATCTCAAAACACACTCCAACATCTACTGAAGCCTACTGCAACAACAAGAAAGACCCATTGCAACACGGCGAGGAGGAGGAGGGGAAGATCCAGAGGAGAGGGAGGAGAGCTCATGCAACATGCCCCGATCTATTTTTCCAACATTCATATGATTCTATTGAAACATACCTCTGGAGCGTCTGAAACAATAGAAACATACTAATGCAACAGGGGGAAGAAGAAAGAAAAGCGTCGCTGGATCTGCATCGCCCTCCATGGATCCACCACGGGGGAAGGCCCCCATGCCGCCGTCGAGGTGGGGGAGGCGCGCCAGGGAGGAGGAGAAGACCACCACGCCGCTGGATCTAGATCGCGCTCCATGGATCCACCACGGGGGAGGCCAGTGCTCCATGGATCCACTGGGGGGAAGGCCACCATGGGGGGAGCCGCCGCCGCCCTCAACTCTGGTCAAGGTCGTGGACGGGAGGAGCAGAGATCGCAAGCGGGGGGAGGGGAGGAAAGCCGGGGGAGAGGAAGGGAGGGCGGGCGGCTCGCTGGTGGCGCAGCGTGGAGGTGCGCAGGGGAGGGGAGGCGCGTGGGGCGGCGCGCAGGAGAGTCATGCAGCGCGCGGCCGCGCGGGGGGAGGGGGAGGGGGAGTGCGAGGCGACGGAGGAAGATGAGTGGAGCGAGGCGAGCGAGTGGGGGAGGGGAATATAGGAGCGAGCGAGTGGATGGGGCGTTAGCCACGTCGCCAAGTGAGCGGGTCCCCGCGTCCGGAAACGGCGCGGCGTCTGACTCATATCATTATCGTTCAATCTTACATAGCCCTGTGAGGCTGCAAGCAGCATGAAGAGTGTTGGTGAAGCCCTTGGACAATCTGGAGGCATGAGCCCACGAAACACGGGTTGCACTGGCGGCCCAGCCCACCGGACATTTTCCCACAGGCCTTTAAATGTGATCTTCAGCTCGATTTGTTTCTCTTTGCACCAGCAGCACCACGGCACGCACGTTCCGCCGCCATGGCGGCGCCAGCCGAACCCTACGCGTCGGCCATTGTCGGGGACACGGTGACTGGGCACCACATTCTTCACGTTGACTGCTACTCGCGCACCAAGGAGGAGCTCCCCAGTGGCCAGTGCATCAGGTCATGCCAGTTCACCGTAGCGGGTCGCTCCTGGCACATCTCTTATTACCCCAACGGCGATGTATCCACCACCGCCGACTTCGCATCCATCTACATCAACCTCGCCCGGGATGCCGTCGTCGACGACGCTC
Organism: Saccharum hybrid cultivar R570; assembly: GCA_038087645.1. NCBI lineage: Eukaryota > Viridiplantae > Streptophyta > Magnoliopsida > Poales > Poaceae > Saccharum > Saccharum hybrid cultivar. The sequence continues at coordinate 6,236,204 of JAQSUU010000005.1, read as the reverse complement.
CCATCAATGCGCGAGCCAGGTTCGCTCTGCTCGATCAGTCTGGACAACCGGAGCCGAACCAAACCGAAACCACAAAACTGCATGAATCCGCTGCCAACGGCGGTGGATACGGCTTTCGAGACATCATCTGCAAGGCATGGCTGGAGAAGTCGAAGTATCTCAAGGATGACCGCCTAACCATCAGGTGTGACGTCTTCGTCTCCACGGAGCTCCGCATGGTAAAGAGGAGAGCTGCGTCGTCGTCTCCTCCGTCGGTCGTGGTGCCACCGTCGGATCTGCACCGGCATCTTGGTGATCTCCTGGCGACCCGAGAGGGCGCGGACGTCACATTCCGGCGAGACGTTCGAGGCCCACAGGTGCGTGCTCGCCGCCGGATCGGCCGTCTTCAAGGCAGAGCTCTTGGGCGCAATGAAAGAGAGCCGAGATGGGGCGGTCATACACGTCGACGACATGGACGCGCAGGTGTTCAGGGCTTTGCTTGCTTTCGTGTACACCGACACGTTGCCGCAAGCCTGCTTTGACACGAACGACGACAGAGAAGGTGCTGCAATGGCTCAGCACTTGCTTGTCGCAGCAGATAGATACGGCATGGAGAGGCTGAAGCTCGTTTGTGAAGATAAGCTCTGCAGCCAGATTGACACGGACTCTGCTGCCTGTATCCTGGCATTAGCTGAGCAGCACCACTGCCATGGCCTTAAGGAGGCCTGCTTCAGCTTCCTGAGCTCGCCATCCACTCTGAGCGCTGTTATGGCCACAGATGACTTTGATCATTTAACTAGAAGCTGCCCCTTTGTTTTGAAAGAGCTGATGATGTCAAATCTTGCTGCTCAGCATGTGCCCGCTGATTTCAAAGAAGCAAAATAAGGCGACAACAGGTTTCCATCAGCTGGAATGTTCTGGTTTTTTTTAGGTGTATAGTTTTATTTATGCACCTAGATATGATATATATGTCTAGACTTATAATTTTGATTGATATATACTATGTCTAAACTTATAATTTTGAATGGAACAAGTATATCAATTAACGTTAGTAGTCTTGTCCAGCTTTTTATAATAATGCCATTTATTTATCATATTATTCTCGAAAGTGTTTTTTTTTTGACAAAATTATTCTCGCAAGTGTTTTATTGTGGAGAGATATCTTTTAACTCTGTTGGGAACAAGTATAAAATCTACATGCAACAAAGATAAACTTTGGGTGTGTTTGGTACACTTTCTCTCTCTATTTCAGTGCTTCAACAAACAAACACGACCCCAGCCAACTACTCCACGCGAGGAGTTCTAAAAATGCCATTGACTAGAGCCGCTTCATGCGAGGCGAAGCTAAAAAAAAATGAGCTTCACCCAGCTCTCTCCCCCTCCCGTGGGCTCGGCACGCAGCCATGGTCCAGTTTGCCCCAGGGGCGAGGCCATGCGGATAGAAGCCTCCGGTTCGGTGAAGAGACCGGCACAATGCGGGGCGTAGTGGAGCTGGCGCGTCCGAGGGAGGAGGCGGAGGCTAGCATCGAGGCGTTGGCCCTCACGGCCTCGGTCTCCTCTGGCCATCGTTACTCAAGCTCTAGGCCTCTAGCCAGGTAGAGAAAATTTAGAATTTAATGCTCTTTAAAAGTGGGCTTCGCTGAAATGGACTCTTTAGGGTGGGCTTTGCTGGAAAGGGATTCTCCAATAAGACAAGACTGCTAGAAAGGATTTTGAGGATTTTACAATTTTATTTAGCTAAACCGAGTCAATGGGAGCACGTGAGATTACTCCTTTGCTCTTGGCCAACTCCTATCAGGTTTGGAATGCCGTTTTCTTCTTGTCTCTCTTCTGTATGGTGAAGACTCGCGCGATGCGAAACAAGGAGGAGCAGACGGGTGCCGCTGCATCGACGACCCAGCTCCAGTGGCGTCGATAGTTGCACCCGTCGTGAACCCACCCTAGCTACCAGCTCCCCTCTTCCCCTCTTCCTGCGTAGAAGTAATCTCATGTGCCCATTGACTCATATTACCTAAGTAAAACTCTGAAGTCCTCAAAATCCTTTGTAGCAGTTTGGTCTCATTTGAGGATCCCTTTCCAGCAAAGCCAATCTAAAGAGTCCATTTTAGCGAAGCCCACTTTTGAGGAGTATCAAATTCCAATTTTCTCTGCCAGTCATGCATGCTCTTCAGATATAAGGGGGAGAGAGAAGTGAAGGTACCGTGGAGATAAGGTGGAGAGAGTAAGTAGAGAGAAAAAAAGAAAACAAAAAAGAAGAAAAAATGAAAAAAGAAAGAAAAGGAAAAAAAGAAGGGCAGTATAGATATTTCATATTTTTATAATCAGGAGAAATAATTTTACTAAATATTTCTCTGTCGAGATAAACTGAAGTTAAGAAGAGCTGCTTGGTAGCAAGCATGTCCCTTTGTCGTTGTTGAATGCTCACCCAGAACAAGGACGGGCGTCGTCTCTTCTTCTTCGAATGCATTTTTTTATACTTCTTCGAATGCCTATCCTAAACGTTAAATGGTAAACAGTGAGCCACCCTTTATTTAGCGTTTAAATGGTTTAGGTGGTATTTAAACGGAATAAAACGGTCTAAACGGTTTTACACAATATTAGCAAAATATGCATATTTTTGGTGTAAATTATTCTTGCATTTATACATATTTATCCAAGTAAAAATCAAATGTTTTAGTATGTATATATATTTATGCTTGTGAAAAGAATCAAACATACATATTTATGCATGTAACAAATCAAGTGTACATATTTATGAATATAATAAACTTAAGTACACAAATTTGTACATATAAAACTCAAATCAATTTATCTCGTGTTCGCCTAAACGGACGTTTAAATAGTTGTTTAGCCCATTTAATACCGTTTATCTCCGCTCCGTTTAGGCCGTTTAGACTGTTTTTTCTATTTTTTTGACCGTTTAAACGGTCAAATGTTAAATTTCCGTTTACCCCTGAACAAAATAGTTTATCACTGTTTGCCATTTTAGCGGCCGTTGTCCATGCACCATCTCTATGTGATCTTGTGGCCACCACTCCATGCCACATGCACCTTCATCACATGTGTTGCTTATGCCTAAATTAAACCACTTAACACATGGCATTAGCAACTTGGTGGCATTAATTACCAAAACCAAACTTGGGCTTTCAGCGGGGGAAAGAGAGCCACCGCTGCTTGGTGAGGACGCAGGTGTCGCAGAACTGCTCCACGTGCTCGACTCACGGCATGCCCTGCGCCATCTCCTTGTCGCTGAGCTGCTTCAAGGCCTCGAAGTTGAGGTGCCCAAAGCACTCATCCCACTGCCAGGCGTCGTCGTCGCGGCGGGCTACAAGGCACACGGGCTACGCCACCTGCATGTGGAGAATGTAGAGGCGGTTGGCGCCTCTATTCACCTTGGCGAGAGGGCGACGATGGCGATCCCAGATCCACAGGACCCCGGGCTCGATCTCCACACGCGAGTCGTTCTCATCCAGCTGTTCCAAGCTGATGATGGAGTTCCTCAGCATGAGGATGTAGTAGATGCCGGTGAGCACCCGGTGCTCGCAGGTCTTGGTGGTGAAGACGACGGAGCCGACACCCTTGATCTCCACGGCGGAGGCGTCCCCAAATGTAACACCCCAAGTGTTAGGATTGCATTGTGGCACTTGCATTGCATGAGCCTAAGCGTCATTTGTTCATATATGAGCATGGAACATATGTGATGCACTAGTGAAACATATGAAACATACTAGTGCAACATGTGAAACATGTATATATGGAATATGCTTGAAACATCTCCTTGAAACATATGCAACATACCTTGTTATTCCGTGTTTCAATGTGTGTATGTTTGGTGCTCATGCCTGGTAATGCAAGTGAGTGTTGATGTCACTTCTTTCATGTGTCTCACATCACTCTCTATCTATAGTGATCCCTAGAAAAGTTTCATGAAGTTTGGAATCAAAAAGTCACATGAAATGATAAGTTCTATTCCTATTGGAATGGCATGAATAAGTGAATGGAATTATGGATCATCAACCAAACCTTGCAACCGTACCCAAATGACTCTAGATGAACTCTACAACAAAAGTCATGAAGGGTTCATGTTGAGGTAATGTCAAGAAAATGTCCCATTTGGCCTAAAACCCTAGTATAGGAGTTAATTAAGTTGCTGCTTTGACCAAAGTGTAAGTTTGTCTTCTGTACTAGTGATGAGGTTTGACCAAACATAAAAGTTGTAGTTTGAGTTGTGTACTATAAACTTTATTCTAGGGCCAAGAGCCGAATCAGCTTGGAAGCTTGTCAAATCATGGACTCAAGATTGAATGTGCTGCTGTTTCCAGCCCCTGAAAATATTCTAAGTCTGGAACCCTGACCGGCAAGGACATAATGGTTGGCGTGTCGCGTTCTCATGATTTCGTCAAGCAACTTGACTTGGTCCCAAAATAAGAGTTGGAGATAATCCTTTGGAGAAGGGCATACAAAAAGATGGCATCAGTTTGACTTCATTTTGGCCATCAATTTTTGGAGTTTGTTAATCGTTGTCAACGCACTGATGCAGCCACTTTGGAGCTTAATTAGCCACTGATGCAGGACTCTAATGACCATGACCCTTAAACAAGATTTGTAGGGCGTTATGTGGGCTTCGACTTTGCTTTTGGGCCCATGACCTAATTCGGCCCGTAGAGGGCCCAAATTGGTGCTCCACTTCACCCACACCGTCACTCGCCAGGTGTTCGGTGAAATGCCGATAAGGGCGACGCGTGTCCGAGCGCATGGCAGCCATGCCTAGCTTGCGCCACCTCCTCTTGCCGCGTGCTCCTCCGCGTGGCCGCACCCCTGCATCGTTGAAGAGTCTCCCGAGCTCGCCCTCTGCCTTTCCCTTGGCTTCGCTTGGCTCCCCTTCGCGCGAACACGACCGCTGCCACCATTACCGGCCGAGCTCGCTGCTGCCCCGCCTTACCGCGTCACTGCTGCTTGCTCTGCTATGGCCGCGCATGGCCAGCCTTCCCGCAGGTTGCGCCAAGCCAAACCGCCGGCTCCAAGGCATGTCGTAGCGCCTCCGACTTGTCACAGTCGCCGCCGGTGCCGTGGGCGCACAAGGCCAGGGCGTCCCAAGCCACCACTAGCCAAGCTGCACCCCTCTGCGCGTGCGCGCTGGTCCAGGCGAGCCGCAGCACCCCTCCCTTGGCCAATACCGCCTCCGAGCATGCCAGGCCATGCCGCGTGCACTTGTGGGTGCGCGTGGGCCCCCTTGGTGCCGCATGGCCCGCCCTCGCCGCCGGCGCCGCCCCTGCCGGCCGGCCGAGCCAGCCCCCATACCTCCTCTACTCTCCTTGAACTGAAGAAGAAGAAGAAGGACCGGCCGTGACAATATGAAGTTTTCCAGGGGGTTAAGTGCACAGCCGAAGACTCATATGAATAGTGCTTCCAGGAACCTGTTTGTGGTAGGTTTTGCTGATCTTTGAAAATGCATAGTAAATCATAGGAAATTCATAAAATAGCAAATGAGGATTTTTTGGAATCCTTGTGAAATTGTCTATGCAGTGGATCTATAATATGTCATATTTTAGTTTAAAGTTTTAGCTGTAAAAATAGATTTATGCATCCAGGTTTTCAATGCTAGTTGCATTTGTCTTTTTCATAACTGCAATTGTAGGGCTCCAAATGAAGTGAAATTTTTGTGGCATACTACTCATGTGATGTTTGATGTCTGGTAAAAATTTCATGAATTTTGGTTGCTGTATCAGTGAGTTATTAGTGTATCTTGCCCTCACATGATTTCTTGCAATAGCAATTTATCTTTTTCATAGAAGTTGATATGCTTACTCAAATAGTATGAAATTTGTACAGTAGATTATTGGAAGCATATGTAAGCCACTGTAATTTTGGTAGAATTTATTGTGTACTTTTGATATGTGTTCATAATTCTACCTAATTATCTAAATAAATTAAGAAAATGCATTAAAAGAATTTATTTAGGAATGGATACTATGTTTTCTGGTGTTCATTAGTCATGTGTGACATGTTAGTAAAGTTGGTTTTATCCAATTATATGTTTGCAACATAAGTTAATAATTATTCCTTACAAATGAGGTTTCTGGACAGATCTGGGAACTTAGCAAAGTTCTTCATGATAATGTGTTTTTTTGTGAAACTTGTGTATACAAAAGTTGTAGATAATTTATGTATCTAGCTGCTGTTAAAATTTGATGGCATTTGACCAAGTAGTTTAGGAGTTATAGCTGTTTAAAGTTGGGTTACAGAATTACTTGCTCTCTATCTAATTAGACCAGTGTCTGTGTTTGTGTAAATTCGACATGTTAAACTTTAGAATTATGCTGTAATAATTATAAATAAAATATAGAGAATGTCATAAGCTTTCCAGAATATCTTGTTGCACGTCATTTGGAGTCATAGATCTCCAGTTATGATTAAATTACTCAGCTACTGTTCTAATGTCCAAACAATGGCAGATTCTAGTTTTAATGCTTTGATTCACTTTGCCATGTTTGTGTGGTGCTAAGTATGACTTATAGCTTTGATGAAACTGAGTTGGTACACCTGAAATCTTGTGTGACTTGGTCTTGATTGATGTCCTTATTATCTCCTATGTTGTACTTTAGTGATGATTAAGTTACATAGCTCTAGGTGCTTATATTGAACTTGGTGTGCTTGCATAAATGGTTGCTTGTGGTATTTCTATGTATTCATACATATGCATTGTTGCACCTCATTTAGGTATGCTAGTTGAAACGTGTGAATGATGTGGTGTTGGAGCCAAACCCGAAGACGATGTTTGGTGGAACTATCCCGAGGATGGAAGTACTCGGCGAGTGGTGTCTGACAAACACTGGCTTAGTATTGGATCCCAGGCAAGCCCCGGAGCATTACAAGCCTCCTAATTTCTGAAATACAATTAAAGTATTATGTTGTATATATTGTTGCATTAAGTTATAGGTGTTGGATTAAAACACTTGTTGCATTAAAATCCCATCCTTGTCCAGATATTGTCACCCTAAATCCTATGTAGCTCAGGCTCGTGTAGTTGCTTAGCCCTGCTTTAATGCGGTAGAAGTCAGGTGATTTCCTATCACCTGCGAGCTATAGGAAGATACATGTGACACGGTTGGCTATATTTACTATCGTAGAAAAGAACTTGGTTTAATTTGAATAAAGACCGGACGGAGGCTTACCGATTTGCAGTGACTCTGTCTGTGTCGGTTAAAAACTGATTCGCTGTACGTCCTCTTGTCATTTTGAACGCATGCCTCTCTCTTAGCTAGCCGGGCCTGAGTGCTTGACCGTGAATCTGAGTAGCTCAACTCAGGCTAGGAGTCGGCAAGTATAAAGTGCGCCTCAGAAGGAAGCCGTAGGTGTGAGTCCAAGGGCAGGTGATTTAAAAGTCCTGATCGTCCTGGCAGAAGGGTAATCCCTGAGAGTGCTGGCACTGACTGAACCCACGAAGTTGGTTCCTAAGTTGTACCAAAGGTGACCTAATGCTCCCCGATGAGGAAAGTCATGGGTGAGAGTTAGGAATACCCCTTCAACTGAGTTGTAATTCGATTCGAGTCGCCGTCTCTCACCGGTTAGTGAGAACTTGACAGAGCGGCGACAACGTAGATCTCACTAAATAACTTGATGGTTCAGGAATGATGATGATGATGATGACAGCCTTATTATACCTGCTATGGTTAATATTGTTTGCTCCTAATAAAGTGATTGCTCTAGTACAGGTGCTAATATAGATGACAGGTTAATGATTATTAACTTGATGCTAAGCTTTAAATGGTTACTTAATCTATGCAAGCTTTTATGCAAAATATGTCAAGCTAGCTCCACTTATATCAGCCTTGCATGCTCTTTGGTGTCACTTTATTTCTAGTTTTTAACGGGTAAGTCTAGCTGAGTACATTCTCGTACTCAGAGTTTATTCCCACTTGTTGCAGGTTGTGATGTATCTTGGATACTGCAAGAATTGGATGGCTCCTGCCATAGCGGCGGAGGGTGATCATGGGCATGATCCTTCTAAGTTATCTTGTCTCTAATGCTTTTGTTGAAAGTTTACTTTGGTACTGGCATGTATCTGAAATAAGAGTAATTTTAGTTTCAAATTACTTTGCTTTCGCTACTTTTCAACTTAAGTTGTAATAACTATGTTGAACTCCGATGTATATTGAATTACTGGTGAAATGGATGTAACATGTGACTTGTTATGTTGAATCACTATGATCTTGGCTTATATGTTGGTTGGTTTGAAATCCCTCGTGATTTCGTTGGACTATCGGAGTTATATGGGCTCAAGTGCGGGAATTTGATCACTCTGGTGATTGTTTTTGTACTTGTGCTCTTGTAATTTGGACGGTTCTGTTACACCAAACTTGACGGAGCCCCGAACACCGGAGTCGAGCTCGGAGAAGAACTACCGCCGCCCAGCCATGTGTTGAGTAGCGCCGGTGTTGAGGCACTACCCGTTGATCTTGTCGTCGCCGGACCCGTTGCCGAGGAAGACGTGGGCCCGCGGCTCGTCGAGGTGGAGGAGCGTGGTGGCAGTCGGTGCAGGAGAGGAGTGTAGCTCGATGCTCCCATGTACGAAGAACAAAGCCGCCTCGTCACCCTCCTGCGCTTGAGCAACATGTGCCTGACCGTCGTGCTTCGCCTGCCGGCAGTCCTTGGCCCAGTGGTTGGTCCTCCCACAGTTATAGCAGGTGTCATCACGGGTAGCCTTGCGCTCACCGTTGGCGCCGCCAGGAGCACCACCACGCGTCTTGTCCCGCTTGCGCGGTCGACGCTTGCTACTGCTCGACGAACCCGAAGCCAAAGAGCCTGAGGCCTCCCTCTTCTTCCGCTCTCACTAGCAGGCGAGCCACTGCTCCTCGGTGAAGAGAAGCTTGCCACCGATGGTGACCAGCTCCGAGGGAGGTAGCTGCTCGCGGTTGTCGACGGCCTTGAGGCGACCCATCACCTCCTCAATCGACAACTCGAAGAAGTCTAGCAACATCTCGATCACGATGGCGACCTGCGAATACTTCCTAGGGACGACGCGGAGGAACTTCTCGACAACTCTCTCCTCGTCGATGTCGTTGTCGTCGTACCGCGCCAACTGCTGCATCAGGGTGTTGAGGCGGAGAGCGAAGTCGTCGATGTCCTCACCCGGCTTGAAAGCCAGGTTCTCCCACTCCTGACGCTTCTGAAGCGTGGAACTGCGGGCGTGGTCGCTGCCGATACATGCTGCGGCAATGGCGTCACAGGCGTCCTTAGCGGTCCGCTCGTTCGCGAGAGAGGAGTACATCTCCGTCGGAACAGCAACAAGAAGCGCCTCCAACGCCCACCGATCCTCGTCGAAGTCGGCGTCGTCGTACCGTACTGCACCCCACATGTGTCGCGCCTGCATCTTCACCTTCATCACCATGGACCACTCGGCGTAGTTGGTCTTGGTGAGCATGGCCATCCGCCGCCAGCGTCCTTGACGACGGTCTGGACGACGGGAGGGGAGCCGAGCCGGCCACGGTGACCACGCTGCCGGTCCAGGGAAGGGGAGGCGCGCCGCCTACGAGGGCTCCGCGCGCCAGCGTCCCATCCACCCTGGTCCCGGTCGAAGTCTAGCTGTGCCTCCAGCCATTCTGCCTCCTCCCGCAGTCGCTGGACCTCCAGTGCATGGTCGACTCGCGGATCCCGCCAGTGGTCGCGTCTACCGAGGCCTTCTGGCCCGCGTTCGCCTGGAGCGCCTTCATGGGCGCGTCCACCTAGGGCTTTTGCTCTGCGTCCGCCTGGAGCGCCCCGGTCCCGCACCGCATCTGCGTCCCAGTGGTCGTCGAAGCCGCCTCCGCGTCTGCCCAGGTGCGCATCTGCCTGCTCGTAGTCTCGCGCATCCCAGGGCCGCTCGAAGTCGAGCCCGTCCGTGAAGCCGCGCTGGTCCGCATAGCGGTCGAAACCACGCACGCCCGAGCCTCCCGCGTCGCGTCACGCCCCTGCGTGGACTTACGCGTTCGCATCGTGAAGCACCCGCCCGTGTCCGTTGCGGTCGTGCCGGTCCGCTCCTGCCTCGCGCAAGGCAGCGACTTCCGCTGCCGCCGCTCGAGCAGCAGCAGCCGCGGCCATGACCTCCTCGCGACCTGTGCTGCTGCGAGCTCGGCTGCCGCCAACCGCTGCGCCCGGGCAGCCGCCGCTGCCCGATCAGCCGCCTCCTGCTCGCACCTCTCCACCGTGACCAGATCGTCCTCGTCCGCAGCCTGCCTACGCCGTGCGCTGGAGGTGACGGAGCGGTTGAAAGAGGAAGAGGAATAGGAGCGGAGGGACATGGCGACCGATTGGGATGGGGTAAGTATAGAACCCAGATGAACTGAGGCTCTCATACCATTTGTTGGACACAAATCACAAGATTTGGGGCTAGTTTTTCTATTTCATTAACTTTACCACAACTATGGCAGGTTGGGGATACATATAGCACTAGCAAACTTGCAAGCTAAGAAAGCTTTAGCATATTCTACGGTAGATGCTAAAGCATATGGCATAAAGTAAAGATGCTGCTAAAGTAGGATAAGGAGATAAGGTGAGGACATAGCTACCAATTACTCTAGATACAACAAGACTTATGCTGTCAGCACCTTCTTAAACTGCTGAACTGTTAAACACGTTTGCATATTGCAGACGGGACACAAAACATACAAACACAAACACAAACACCATATAATAATATAAGGAATATGAATCTTGTAAGTACTGAAAATCAAAAGCAGCACAGTTTGGTAGATGCTACAAAAGAGTTCTACCCAAGCTGCTATATATTTGTTTATATCAAGTTTAAAATTTCACGACAACTTATTACCAAGTTTAGATTATATCTGTAAAGAATGGATTTCAGATACTATGGGTTGCAGCTATACTATACATTTGTTTGGAATATAATCCTAGCATAAGCTTTCAATGCATCTTATGACTTGCTAAAATTCAAGACACGGTTATGTAATTAGGCATTTGGCAAGGAGCCCATTGGAGTAAGATTAACTGTAAACTAGATGGACATTTAATTGTGCTTGTCAACATGCCATAACAACTGGAACAACAGCACACCCAAATTGTCCATAGGTCAATAACATCAACTCAGTGAGAGATGTAGCAAAAGAAATGGTTTTGGGACATCATGGCCATGAAAAATCTAAACTCATATACACAGTTATGAGCTGGAAATATGATAAATTGATAACACGTCAGGGCAGCAGCAAGGGTTAGGATTGTTGAGGAATTCCCTAAATGAGAAGTCCAAACTCCAGTAAAATCACTTCTAAATGCAGCCAACATAGTTTCTAACATATTTGGGTACACATATGAAACAACCCATCGCATGTAAAGTTTGTCAAAAATAGTAGCTATGATCATGCCATACTTGATAGTTAAAGAAGCACGAGTGGCTCATCCAGAATTAGAGAAGGCATGTACACATAGGTCAAATATAACAACAAGCAAGCAATACCTGTGGAGGTTGAACTATCCAGTTCAAATATGAAAGAAGGCAACTTTGCATTTTGATTTGGAGGTTCACAATTAAACTCACTAGCCATCACAAGATTTCCTAATTCTTTCTTAGTAGGTAGCATGGTTTGGTAGTTAATATCCATGAGGGATACAATGACCAAACAAAATGAAGACAGAGGTGCATTGCATCCTTTTAAGGATATAAGGCTATAAATAAACTACTAGCACTCAGTAATAGTACAAACATTGGAATAAATGTGGGGCACATATGAAAGAAGACAACTTCCATGTTGACGTGGAGGTTTACCGTGAAACTGGAGTTTCACCACACTAGCTGGCACAATTTTTCCTAATCTTACTTAGTAAGTAGCATGGTTTACAGTTATAATAGTAAAATATGTCCATGAGGGATGCAATGACCAAACCAAAATGAAGATATAGGTGCATTGCCTCTTTAGACTGCTAGCACTAAAGCTAGTATACTTAACTAGTTAACTTGGCATCCTGATAGACACATCCCACAACCTGAAACATGATGTAGCCCTTATCTTGCTTTGTCAACATCAACGGGCAAACGAGCAGCGATATTGGACAGGAGCTCTTTCAAAATAGACGGGCAGCTTCTAGTTAGATGATCAAAGCCATTGGTTGCCATTACAGCATTCAGAGTCGATGGGGTGCTCAAGAATCTGAAGCATGCTTCCTTAAGTCCACGGCAATGGTGTTGCTCAGCCAACGCCAAGATGGTTGCAGCAGAGGCTGTATCAATGTGGCCACACAATCTATCTTCACAAATCAGCTTCAGCCTCTCAAGGTTGTACCTGTCAGCAGCCACAAGCAAGTGCTGAGCCAATGCAGCCTCTTCTTGTTTCTTCATACTATCTTGGAAATCTGGCAGTGTGTCAGTGTACACGAAATCGAGCAAAGCTCTGAACACCTGTGCATCCATGTCATCTACGCGTATGACTGCCCCTCTTATGCTCTCTTTCATTCTGCCGAAGACCTCTGCCTTAAAGACGGGCGACCGGGCTGCAAGAACACACCTGTGTGCCTGGAACGTCTCCCCAGCAACTAGAAACGTGACATCTGCACCCTGTTTGGACGCCAGCAGATCACCAAAATTCAGGTGCAGATTGGAAGGCGGCACCACAACCGCAGGCATCCTCTCCTCCGCACGGAGCTCCTCATTAACAATGACATCACACCTTATGGTGAAGCGGTCATCCTTGAGATGTTCAGACTCCTCTAGCCGAGCTCTCTTGATGAAATCACGATAGCCGAAACTAGGGGAGGCGTCGCAGAAACCGTGTACCTTTGTAATAAGGCTGTGTGAAGGCACCGGTTCCCCACCCTGATCGAGCAGACTGAACCTGACTCGCGCCTTGACGGGCTGGTCGACGCTCTGGTCGAGGCGGAGATAGATAGATATGAATTCCTCGACGCTGGAATTACCACCATTAGGGAAGTACTCGATGCGCCAGGAGCGACCCCCTGCGCTGAAAGGGCAAGATTTGATGCACTTGCCGTTGGGGAGCTCCTCCTTGGAGCGCGAGTAGCAGTCGATGTGAAGCATGTGGTGTCCGGTCACAGTTCCACCGGCGATTGCTGATGCGGAGAGGGTTCCGCCAACATCACCGGGGGGCGGCATGGGGGAGGTGGAGTGGAGCGGCGACCGGCGACTGGCGAGGGCTTCTGCTTGCCGCCGTTGTGGTTGGGAGTTGGGAACTGGGAACTGGGAACTGGGAACTGGGAGCTGGGGGTGTACGGCCAGATTGCGAAAGTAACGCGAGGGTTTTGGGTTTTGTAAGAGCATCCCAATAAACTTTTCCTAATATACATGTATTAAGTAGCCTAATATCATCTTTGGATAATGTTAGGAAATTGCAGTAGCAGTACCTCAATATATCTCTTCCAATACTTATATGAAAGTTGGGATGGTCCTCGTAGTATTGGGGGAGTTGTATCTCTCCTTTTTTAAGAGAAGATGAGAAAAACATTGATGGAAAAAAAAGGAGAGGTATTGAGAAACTGCTGAAGTAAAAAAATATAGTTGTTCTTAGTATAACAGTTTTATAGGGATAAGGAAGGTACCGGTAAACAGATGCTCTTAGGTTGTCCGCACCAGCTCCCTGTAAAACTTCCTGAAGGAGACTTTTACCAGAAATGAAGCTACAGTAGGGTACTGGGACAGGTATGATACCGCAGCGGATGGTCCTTGATCCTCTATTTCTAGCGGACTCCGCGTTCCTTCTCCAGTTCACCAGCGTGGCAGAGGAAAGGCGCAGCAGAGCAGATAGAGGAGAGAGAGAGACCGGGTGGGGAGGGCGACGGGGTGGGTGGGGAAAATTAAATAGAGTATGACAGCTAGGTCCCACTAGCTGGTAGTTGGTATAGAGGATGAGATATAGAGTATGACGGGTGCGGGAGAAATGGTTACAGAGGAGAGAATCTCGATGACCAAGACGGAATATACCTTTTAGAGGATGGAAATAGAATATGACGAGTGCGGATACCCTTAGCCAATCCCAGGCGGCGACACTGGCGAGGCGAGGGGTGCTAATGGGCCGGGCCGGGCCCTTCCGTCAGTCCAGATTGGCCGCACGTAAAATTTGTGGCCTCCCATCGAGTCGGCCCGCATCAGTGTTCAGGCACTTGCGTTCATACGGCAAGCACCAATAATTTGCTGTTCACTCAGTACTACTCACTCCTGTTTCTCAAAAAAAAAGTACTACTCACTCCATTATAACATCTAGGTTATATATTTAAGTCATATTTTTATCTTGTTTTAAGTCAATTTTTTTAATTTTAATCGTCTTCATAGTCACTCTCAAGACATAATGCATGGTGGAATGAATTTAAATAAACTAATTTACTGTTGTAAATGTTGTCCCAATTTTTTCTATAGATAGATTTGATCAAAGATATAGAAGTTTGACCTAGGATAAAATCAAAGTGACCTAAAATAATTTGGACTTTCGGGAGTATGAAATAAGTGAGCATATTTGTAGTTTTTTTATGGAAAAAGTCTACTTAACCCCCTGAACTATCAGCTAGTATCTAACCTACACCCCCAACTATAAAACCGTCTGTTTTACACCCTGAATTTTTCAAAACCGTTCAAATTATACCCTGGAGCGGTTTTGGACGACGGTTTTGCTACAGTAACCATGGTTTTGCTATAGTAACGGCGATTTTGACTTTTTCTTTTTCTATTTATTTCCGCTGAATCTTTGAAAAATCATAGTAAATCACAGAAAAATCATAAAATAGAAAATCTAATTTTGTTGGACTCCACATGAGTAGATCTACATAATGAACATATAATATAGTATGTTTTAGTATAAATTTTTTTTGTAGCTTTAAATTAGTTAGAAAATCAAATTTTGTATGTAATTAATTGAAATAATTCATAGCTACAGCTTCTATGGTAGTGCAATTTTTATGATGGGGTTATTATTATATGCTTGAACTATAGTAAAAATTTCATACTCATTGGATTATATATAACTTAGTTATAGATTTATTTAGGTTTATGTTTAGGTTTATGCTTGTTAAATATAAATAAATTTATAACTAAAATAGACGGTTTTATAATTGGGGGTCTAGACACTAGCTGATAGTTCAGGGAGTTAAGTAGACTTTTTCCTTTTTTTATTAGTCATTCGTCAAAGTGCCTTATTTACCTTAATATATGTGTATGTATGTATCACATCTGAGATACTTCTTAGCGTATCTTCTTTTCAGGAAAAAAAAGGTGAGGAGAATTTTGTGAATCTTCCATACAAAATAGGTCAACAGGAGTTGTTTATTGTATATTCATGGTGAGTGCAGATTATGCTAATGCAATGGCTTGTTATCCTCGGACATTCGGACCAGACATATATTCTTTGTTGTAGGCTATTGGGCGACTGAATTCATAGTATTTAAGGTTTATATAAGGCCTAAGGTTTAGGATTCAGCGTAAGCTGGCTATAGCCCCCGATATCGAGGGCTGCACCTCTACACCCTGATTCTCTTAATTAGTCAGGGGCTCGCCCAACGTGCGCGCTTGCGCGCACACTCTAGATAACAAGAACAATCCATTGGGCCCGAGATGGCCCACTCCCTAATTAACCAGCCCTAATGCTCAGGAGAAACACCTTAGGGCGAGCCTACGATCAAGCCCCCATGCCCGGGGGCTTGGGAAGTCCACGAGCGTTTCTTGCTTTGGACAGCATGCAACAACCTGCACTACAAGAAACCTGGGCTTCTGTGACAATTAGAATATGATGATCAGAGCCTATTTTCTGTTACTGGCTGTCTGCAATGACGAACTGACTGTCGTCACAGAAGGTGTGACCAAGGAAAGTCGAGAACCTTGGATCCTCATGGCACCATCCCGACCAACCATCCTGCAGCGATGTAGGGAATCTTCTACCAGGCTTTAACAGGGACCGAGAGCCTGACACACGAACAGAGCCACAGGGCTCCAGGTTGAAAGTATTTTGTTTGGTTTTGGTAATTGAATGACAACCTAGGTGGACTAATATGTGTTTATGTGATACACAAAAAATTAGTCACACAGGTACACATGTGATGAAGGATCTTATTGCATGTGATACTTGACATTGAATCATGTGGCTAGATGGAGAAGATCAAGACAAAGCTTGGCGTCGATGGACTAGTTTCAAGTGTGAAGGGCAAGTCGGAGGCTTTGGAGCGACACACCGCACATGGCGGAGAAGCTTGAGCAATGACTTGGCGCCAATGGACAAGGACAACGGTGAAGAGCTAGCAAGGTTACGATCGATGAACTAATAAGGTCTCATGATGATATGAAGTGGATCATATCATTTGGTGATGATGGTTGGTGCTTGTGTGGCATCAACATTGGAGGAGATAGAATTGAATGCGCAAGGCAAAGGTATAACTTGTAGGGCATTTCATTTCACCGGTCAAAGGTTGTGTAGAGAAATATCATTAAGCCTCTTCCAAACCTTGTGTGCTATGTCTAAGTCTTTGATTGACTCGAAGACCTTGGGATCAAGAGCTTCATAGATCACATTGAGAGCTTGATCATTCAATTACAAATTCTCCTCTCTTTGGTGTTGGGTCCTTCATATCCAATACAATGAATGGCTCCTCCACAACACCCACAACAACCATATCTTTCGGCTCATTGCCTTCAAGTGCAAGCACATCCTTTTCTTCCAATAATCATAATTGTTTCCATCAAAGTGTGGGGGCTTGCCGACGTGATTTGTGGCCATCTTTCAGTACACCATAGGTTGTTATACCTTGGAAATCGACAGTGGCTTGGCTCTGATGCCACATGAAAGCAGGATCTAGATTGCTATAGGAGGGTGAATAGCCTATAAAAAATTATCAACAAAGGCACAAATACTAGAGCAAGGTGGTTAGTAAAATAACAAGTCCTAATAGCCACTACTTGCACTAGCTCTAATTCACCCAAAAAATTCCCTACACAATTATAGTAGCATGATATTTCTACATTAAGGCACCTCACCAAACAAGAGCTACTAGCTAGGCAAACTACGCTAGAGATCTATACAACAAAGCAACTACTACTAGTTACTACTACAACTACTCTAGTGAGCTACCTCTACAAGCAACTATGACATAAGCAAGAAGTGAATTAAATCAACAAGTGTGGAGCACAATACCAAACCGGGCAAGAGATGAACACAATGATTTATCCCTGAGGTTAGGTTGCTTGTCAACAACCTACGTCCTCGGTGTGGCGAGTCTTAATTAATGTGATGATTCACGCGTTAACTAGACACTCAAGATAGACCCACAACTTGGGTGCCGCAAGAATCAAATACAAGAAGCATTCTAACTAGTCACTAGAATTCCACTAGAGTTGCTCTTCATGATCACCCATGGGGACGAGCACAAGAGCCCCTTACAATCAACCTTGATCGGAGGTGGCAAACAATCACCGCAAGCCCCTCAACAATCCACCAATGCACCAGGCCATATAGGTGGCGACAACCACTAAGAGTAACAAGAATAAAACTAAGGCTCAACCGATGAACTAGTACCACTAGATGCAATGATGGGTTTAGTTGTCGAAGATGAACCTTTGGAAAGATCGGTGACACCGAGTCTTTTCTCAAAAGTGCTTTCGGGTTCTCGATGAAGTTTGTCGGCAAAGTGAAACCAGTTATACACTACCCTATTTCACACAACAGAGAAAATAGACAAGGGTAAGCCTGCCAGAGCAGTCATGAAGAATTATCTATATAATCTCAAGTAGCAATGTATCAAAACTTTATAACTAGTGCCTTCCTCGGCAATGGCGCCAATGCTTGTTGGTATTCTTAACGTTTGCATATAAAATCCACAAGTGCAAGGATATCGTTGTAACATTTTCTTGGTTGTATTCCAGGTATCGTTATTTGTTTTTCCGCAAGGCAGGTGTTGATATAAAGTAATGATAATTGACATCCTTAGGATTATAACATAACTAAACACCGAAGTCTAATCATGGGTAAATAAAATGATAATTGTAGTGTGACACACACAAAGAATCTACTCACTACAAAGAATAACACTAGGCCTAGTGGAGAACATGCAACAACAAACTAAACTACTATGTCACATCTATGTAAATGTTCTATAGCATACATATATGTACTTAGCAACTAGTATAAGAACTTAAATTGAACACCTCAGATATGTCAGGTATTGCCTACAACATAGTGGTAGCTAGGAAGCGCAATGTCTTACCAATAGCCTATGCCATACCCGAACATGGGGGATTACAAGGACGGACAGGGTTGTCACCACCTGCCACCTAACCTACAACCCATAGAGTAAGAAGCGCATTCGACGATGTCTACTAGCCCAAACACCATGTTTAAACTAGCAAACACTACTCTTATTACACTAGCAAACACTACTTTTATCCTCCCGGCAAGAACAAGAGTAAACCAAAGGCACGCCAGACCAATATCCAAGTATGAATCATTTGTTCTACTATCACATTGCAAAGTGGTAACATGTAAGTATGTAACCAACATAATATCATGATCATACTAGTATGCAAACTCATAGCTAACATAATCATAACATTATACGAATGATGAACATAACAGAGCAAAGATGAATATGCATTGATTTAGACCAAAGTCTTACAAAAATATGAACTAGAAGAGAACCCTAGTACAACTCACCAAGACAACTCAGGAGTTATGAACTAGCTTGAAATGGCCTAACTCCACTAAGAACCTAGAGCTAGAATGGTTACAGGTGTATGTGTATTGAGGCCTCTTGTTGTGTGGTGCTGAGAGCTAGGCGGGTATGCTATTGTTTTATAGGTGCCAAGGACCATAGGAGGCGGTACAACAAATTGGGCGCCTTTATGAGCCAGAGACGGTTCGGTCGAACCGCCTTCTCCCAAGGGTTCGGTCAAACCCTTGGATCCATCGCCTGTGGATGGACGGCATGGATAGCTTGATGGAGGTGTTTATATGGCCCAGGTGGAAGCTTGGCCCGAGGGGAGCCCAAGGTGGATCGACCGATCCCTTGGATGGCGTAGGTTTGGCCGAACTTAGCCTGGGTCCTCATGGGCCCATCTTTGGTGGGCTAGTTGTCGGGTAGATGTTGACTTTGTCCCTTGTTGTGTCAACTTGGTTTGGGCCTAATATGCATGAGTTCAGCCTTTTTTCCTTTATGTGTGTTTTGGCGATTTGTCATGTTGATCAAACACGAGCTTCTTCACCACTTGCACATATATTCTATGCGCTTTAGGTTAAAGTGTACTGGCAACCAAAGTGGAAATATATTATTTGAACCTCAATATGCATGCTAGTGGTGTTAGTTCTCCATTATTTCCAAGATAATAGACGGTAAAATTTGGTACTCATTGACAATCATCAGGGACCAAAGAAATCAGGTACATAAAAACGAGTACTGTCAATGATTTGGTTGCAGCCAATCAATTGAGTCATTTTTTATGCTACATGGAAAGAAGCCCATGAATCCAAAACCCAAGACTGAGGAGCAATGTTATGAGGAGGCAGCGGCTATTGAGACAGATGCAGTGGTATCAGTGGCCATTACTGATTCATACACACCCATGAAAACACAGAGCACCGGAACAGCACCACAACAGCAGCAGAATAGCACCACGGTAACACTACCACGACATAACTGAGTGTCACAGTAGTAGAGTAGCGGAACAGCACCACCACAGTAGCAGAATAGTGTCACCAAACTTCAGCACACCACTGCAGCGGAACAACACCACAGGAGCAGGACGAAGGCCACATGAGGCACAACAAACAAAGTGCAGGTGACAATCTGGTACTCCAATTAGATGACCTGAACAGGCCGCATCACGTACGGAACCTGGCACAGGTGAGTCACGATGTGCCGACGCAGCTGACGGGCTTCACTGGTGGACGGCATATGAGCCACAGCAGTAACGAAGATAAGACAGGGCGGCAAGAGGCCGTACCGGTCGAAAGTCAAAACACAGGAAGGATCCCCAAAATAAAATGATTAGATTAATCCAACCCTAACCCCGATTCTTGGCTTTGATACTATGTTACTAACCTTCAATTCCAAAACAGACCACGTTCTGTCCAAGCCAAACAGCCAACGAGGGAGACAGATAAACATGCCCTGCTATTAACAAGGCCTACGGTCCCTATCATCCGGAAAAAATGGGTATCATGCAAACCCAGTATGACATACAGCAGCATTGAACGAATCTCTTGGCATCTCGTAGTTTTGCTACACAGATGCTCCCTGCAAGATGCCATTTACAGTAACAGCTCGTACCAAGCCTTCCTTCGCCAAACATCAGCTGCGCAGAGCAAAATAAAAGGACTCATGTGAGCAGGTTAATTCTCAGATCCATCAGGAAGGTCATCAAGGATGAACGGCCCAAGCTTCCCTGATCTGAAGAGAGTCAGCAGCTTCTTAGAGGTAGGGCCCTGCGTTTCATCGAATGGCTTATGAGGTATCCTGAACACCTTGCGGAGCGCCACAAGCTGCATGTCTATGAGGGTTTCCAGCTCACTTTCTTCCTCAGTGTTGCCGGTGAAGTTCAGGAATGTACGGTATAGTGTCCTCTGCACCTCCGTCACTAAATCCTAGAACAAAAGGACTAGGTTTGTTAGTTTCTTTGGAAAAATGGGAAGTACAGTTAGGTAGAGAAACAGAGTGCTAACAGTACAACTTGTTTGGTTGAATAATTGAACTCCCAGAGATAAGAACACCCTAAATGGCAAGCAGACTGTTTTTTTACTAAACAGAATACCGGGTCAAGAAATGTAGTGTGAATTCTTTCAGCAATGTCTAAAAGGTGAATAGTCATCAACATGATCTGACCAGTGGACATGATCATGTCATGTGGGGCAAACAGTACAAGCGCCAGACGCACACTAGGGACTACGTGGCCAGAAGTATGCCGAGCAAGCTGCGCACGACGTAGGAGCGCGATCACCGCGGCCAGAGCGGGACCGCAAGCGTTCAGGTTGGCAAGTGCCTAGAATTTTGGAGATTTCCATCTCCAATTTGTTAGTAGCCAAGGGCCTATTTACCTCTTGTATGTATGGCACTCGATTGAGATTAAGCAATATCAGGTTACTTCCTAATCCCCTCTTCTTCTTCCTAATCTCCGTCCTTCACCATAGGGCGTCGAGGGGATAAACCCCGCGCCATTACCGCCCGAGACTACGAACTCCGTAGCCAAGTTCCTGCCTCCCTGAACCCCGAAGCCCTTCACAGATCACATGGTGGAACCTTGGAAGCTTAACTAACACAAGATGTGTCCTGTTGGACTCACCACACCAACTACACATGGCATGATCTGCCAGATTGGATGCTGTCAGTGGCCCATGTGACCAAACGCACCCCAAAAGTAGTATGACCAAACAAAGTTAAAATCATAATCCCACCCCCAATGTTTTGGTAACACACACCAACCGAGCACATGATACCAAGAGGTTCAATGTGACAAAAGAACCAAAAGACTACCATGCCCACATAAGTAGCCTAATGCGTTGAGGCACAAGGGCCTGTCTGGTTGCTGCCCCTGGCAGACAAATAGAAGGACTAGGCACGAGTGGAAATGTCCCCACAGTAATGATAGCTCATGCATTATACTTTCAGATAAGAGGTAGAACCTGAACATATACGGCATCAGAGTTATTCAACCGTCTCCTCCGTAATGAATTGTCTTTTTTATTGCTGCTGCATATCTCTTCACACAACTCTTCTTCTCTGTGCAACAACCGCTCCCAGTGTAGAGGTGTCTTTCTAATGTTAAGAAGAGATAATAAATATTTTGCTATACGTTCTTCCCCGACTACCGAGTCTTTAACAGCTCCTGCATATGATTGAAAAGGATGCTATATTGATTTAGCATTGGAAGAATGTAACAATAAAATTTTCTTTCAGAAAAAAGAATGTAACAATACAAATATTAGTAGACTAAAACTGAAATCATGATTAAATTTGATTATTGTCTATCTATGCACAAATCACAGAAAGATGAGTAGATGACACAAAAAAAAATGCCCTAATGTTTTACCTGTTAAAGCAAGCTTTAAACCTGTCTCCATATCTGGTATGCTTGGCACAAGAACACCAGGTGTATCAAGCACATAAATACTGGGCTGAGTTGCAATCTGTCCATGAAAAATATGGCTGTTAGTTTATTCAGTTGATCATTAAAGAAAAGAAACCACAAATTTCAGAAAACAGATATTACTTGTACTGTTAAACCATTCAGTGGAATAGGAATCTAGAAGAGTTGTATTGTAATAACTACTATAAATAAGATATCCTCTTTTCAGAACTCCCAAATGAAACATATGGAACAGGATATCATTTAACAATACTCGTAACCATTTAGTGGAACAGGACTCGTGCAGATGAACCCAAATGCAAGAGATACCAATGCCCAAGTTATTACTATTATTAAATAACACATCCTATATTCTCGATGCAATAGGTGAGAATATTCCAATCATATTAGGGCATGTTTAACAGAGCTCCCAATCTAACAATTCATGGATCAAGGAAAATCCCCTGTTAGGCCGAAAATTCACTGGGTCAAATGAAAGGGCCTCACCTATGTTGGCCAGACTCGATAGGGTTTTTTGTTGTGCTGGATGGGAGGACATCTTCCCGGATTCCATACTGCAGAGTACAGCTTCAGCTGTTTCAGATCACTGCCCCTCATCCTGGGTTGAGTTAACACCCGTGGCAAATGACGATTTCATTTTGAGAACTTTTGATCGAAGCTTCCAGGATTCAGTGAGGCCGTGCAGCAGAATTGGACTGCTCCCGTGGCATCCACCTGTGCGGTTGAGCGTCCTTTTTCTCAAATTGCAGCGGCTAAGCATTGGACTTCAGCAGTGTTTTTAAGGCGTCGCCTAATCGTCGCCTAATCGACGCTTAAGCGTCGGGGCGCTCCCGGCTCGCCTTAGGGGTAAGGCGGCGCCTTGCCGCCTTATGCGCGTGCTGACGCCCCCTCGATTCCGCCATCTCCTCGTCGCCGTCTGCTCGATTCCGCCATCTCCTCGCCGTAGTCTGCTCGATCTGGAAGGGGACGGCGGCGGCTTTTGATTCGGTTGCCTGGCCTTTTCTCCTGGAAGTTTTACAACAGCTCGGTTTTGGACACCGATGGTGCAATCTGCTCTGGTTGCTGCTATCAATATCAACCACTCAGATTTTGTTGAATGGTGAACCTGGGGAAATGATCCATCATCATCGAGGCCTTCGACAAGGGGATCCTCTATCCCCAATGCTTTTCATTCTTGTCATGGTCTCATGGATGTGCTGAATACCATGATTAATCTTGCTTCAAATGAGCACCTCCTCCACCCTTTGACAGTACAACAGGTTAAGCACAGGATCTCTTTCTATGCAGATGTCGAAAGAAGACTTGCTACCTTTAATTGACAAGGTCGCCAGCAACCTACCAGGATGGAAAGCTTCTCTAATGAACAGGGCTGGTAAGCTTGTCATGGTCCAGGCTGTTTTAACGGTGATTCCCATTTACCTCATGATCACCTTGGATTTGCCTTGGATCGCCTTCGATAAAGGCTATTGACAAAAGGCGTAGGGGCTTTCTTTGGAAAGGCCGGGAGAATGACAATGGGGCCAATTGCCTGGTTTCTTGGAGAAAGGTGCGACAACCACTTCAACATGGTGGTCTTGACATCCATAGTCTCGAAACCTTGGGTTGTGCTTTACACATCCGGTGGCTATGGTTACAGAAAACAGATCCACCAAGGCCCTGGACAAGTCTGCCCATTCAAGTCCCAGGAAATGCTCATGCTCTTTTTGGAATTGCAGTAAAATCTGTGGTTGGGAATTAAACCTGGTAATGGTCCGTGATCCAGACCATAGCCAAACCAAACTAATTGAGTCTGACTCGAAAACCCAATCCACCTCACCCCACTCGTTCTCTCTCCAAACCAGTCCACACCAAACTGTAGCCTTCTTAATCTTAAATCCAAAAGTAGACCAGTCCACGGCCTAAACCCCGGTTTGAATCAGGTTTCAAACAATCGCTGTCACCATGAATCATCTTGTGGCCTACGTGATTACCCACGCCGACGGCCGCGGCCGCCGCCCCGACGCCCACGGCCACGTGCGCCACGAACACCACCACTGCCACGACGGCAGCCACATATGCGCCACGAGCTCTGCCGCCGCTCTGTCCCGCGCCACACGCACCGCCCAGGACGGCCACTGCTGCTGGTGCTGCGTCGAGGCCAGGCACGCCACGAGCAAGCCACACCTCCGTGTACCCGTGGAACCCGGCGAGGCAGCGACAGCGCAGCGGGTTGTCGAGGCGGACGTGCGCCGTGACCTCCAGCCGGCGGAGCATGAGCTGATGACACCACACCATGCCGATGGCGGTGAGGAGCACGCCTCCGCCTTCGCCGCCCCCGTCCTCGCGCGAGTACATCCGGGCCTCGCACGGCCTCACGAATGCAGAATCGAGGACTGGCCTCCGCCACGAACACCACACCGATGGTTGACACCAAGGTTTGAGCCCATTAGCAAACTGAAACATATAGACCAAAACCAAGCCGGACTGATCTACTCAAACACCTAACCCAAACCCAATCAGCCCACTAGCCTTCTCAGACCATTAGCCTCCAAACCACATCAGCCCAATAGGATAACCAGACCATACAAACTGGTTTCGGCCCGAACCATTACCAGGTTTATTGGGAATGGAGAATCAACTAAATTTTGGACTGATCGGTGGCTCCAAGGAAAAACAGTCCTGGAATTGGCTCCGAACCTTTTCAACTTAATCTCCAAAAGGCCAAGAAAAGGACAGTTGCAGAAGCCCTAATTAATAGAAGATGGGTTTCTGATATAGGGGAGCATTAACAGTCCCAAGTGCTCACTGAGTATTTTCTGATTTGTGACTTTGTGGACAGCATGGTCCTTGACCCGGCAGTTGATGATCAGCATCTTTGGACACTATCAACCTCAGGAAAATACAGCAGTAAATCTGCATATGTGGCTTTTTTTCACAGAATTGATCATATTTGCACCATGGAAACGCAGCTGGAAAAGTTGGGCCCCACTCTCTTCATTTTGCTTGCTGTAGATGTTGGACAGCTGCCGCTTTGCTAAGAGAGGTCTGACACACCCGGCAGCCTGTCCCCTTTGTGACAATTCAGCACATCCTCGTCTCATGTGTTTTTTCAAGGCAGGTTTGGGCAGTCATCTTCCAGAGGCTGGGTCTATTTGATCAGGCACCTCAACCTTCTGTATCTCATTTCTCTAGCTGATGGTGCAATGCTATCAAGGGACTACCTAAAGTTCTGAGAAAAGGACTAAATATATTGATCATTCTAGTAGTCTGGGAAGTTTGGAAGCATAGAAACTATGTTTTTTAAGGAGCTAGCCCCTGTGTTCAGATGGTACTGCACAAGGGAGGAATGTGTCCTTTGGTGCTCTGCTGGGCTCTCAGAAAACTCTCTAGGTTGCTCTTGTTATGGGGCATCAGTTAGGGAGCCATAGGATCAATTAGAAGGATCGGATTAGATTTGAGTCAATTAAAGATAAGATTGGATATGGTTTCTTAGGATTTGATTGGGCCTTTCTTAGGAGTCATGGAATACTCTCTATATAAAGGGGAGCTGATGTATGAAGAAACAAGGAAGAAGAACAAACAATCCGATTCCCCCAAGTACTCTAGTCTCCCTTCCAAGCCGATTTTGCCCAGCTATCTTCCTGGCAATGGTTATCCCCAAATGAACTAACGTTCATAACAGCTCTCCCCAGGCATCCTATCTTGAGGAGATGTTTTTTCTAGTCGAGGTCGTATTTTTGTTACAGTTTTGTAATAGGAGTTGGTGCTTTGTAACGGGTTGGGAATTGGAGAGGCCTCTTGATCTCTCCCTGTACTATTTTTCTTCTTAATTTAATGACACACAGCTCTCCTGCGTTGTTCGAGAAACAAAAAAGTTAAAAAATGCATATACCATGAATCAGGTGTTTCATGCAGTAATAAAAATGTAGGGCCCATGCAATTTTTGCCAGAGAATGCACATCATTTTTAATGAACCATATTCCAAGGGTGTGTGTGCCTCAATCTTCCCTTTTACAACATTTACTGTTAACATCAAGTGACAAAAAGAAAGATGTTCATAATGACAGTGTCCCACATAAATAACACCAGTTAGGAGGCAAAATGGTATACATAGATGATCTTCATGTTTTCTGTTGTCTAGCACAATAATACGGAAAGAATAGAAACATAAATATAAAGGAGTCTGATGTTAAAGAAACATTGGCTCAACAGCATTACCTTATACCCTGCAATATCTTGTGTAACACCTGGAAGTGGCCCCACTGTAGCCCGTTTATTTTTATCTTTCACTGGATATACAGCAATATAAACATGGATCACAAACAATCAAAAATGACTTAATTTCTTCTGAGATTATTATACCTGGAAAACGAGAAGTAGCGATTCTATGAATGGAATTTATGAGTGCAGACTTGCCAACATTAGGGACACCAACAAGCATAATCAGAAGGGTGGGCTCCTTTGAGATTGCTTCCTTTAATTTCATCTCAGCAAAACCAAGAAGCTGTAAATACAAAAAAATAATCAATAACAGACTTTAAACTATAATGTACATTAAAGACAACATACAGTATCATCTGGGATCAAACTGATAGAACAGTTCACCCCAATGGTTACATACCTTTGATTGTCATATGGATCCTAAAAAATGCCAAAACCCTGTCTATATACAACAACAACAACAACAACAACATAGCCTTTTGTCCCAAGCAAGTTGGGGTAGGCTAGAGATGAAACCCACAAGAGACGAGAAACAGGAAGACACATAAAAGGGATATAAAGGGCACAAGATAAAAATAGGTCACGGTTCAGGCACGTTGATTGTCAATCTCCAAGCGCTCCTATCCATAGCTAAATCCTTGGAGATATTCCACTCCTTAATATCTCTCTTAACGGACTCGTCCCAAGTTAGTTTAGGTCGACCTCTACCGCTCTTTACATCATTTTGTTTGACACATATGTGTCATATGCACCTTATGAGTGTATATATAGGGCCTGTGCGCTCATAGCACAGCCGGCACTATTGGGTTGGTTAGGGATAGGAGAGGGGATCTTGATTGATTCTGTTCCCATATATACATGTACCTTGTATCCTAATCAATCAATCTATTATTGCACGCAATCCTCATTGCTTACAATTTTTTTATCGGAGTCATCAGTCATGTCTCCCATATAGAAAAAGGTTATGCAAAATAGAGGCCATTGATTGGAATATGTGGAGGCCTTTGTGATAAAAGTGAAGGCACTTAAAGAGCTTTTTCTGTAAGTATTGCTTCCTTCCTTTGATTTTTGCAACAAAACTTGAATTCTGGGAATTCTGAGAGGAACAGAGCAAAATAATGGAGAAATGCTTCTTCAACTACAATTTTCGTGTAACATACAACTTCATATACTTCCAGTAGTTCACTCAAGTCAAAGTATTAAACACAGCTAGTAAATCTCAATCCAGTGCATCAAGTAAAATCATACTCTGATGATAACTTGCTTGAAACTACTTGAAAGAATTATTTGAAACAAGAGAGATTTCATGTTATACCACTAGAGTTCGTGGCTTATTTTTGTTGCCATTATTTATTGTTGAATTCTTAAAGACCTGTACTAGTCATATAATTTAGAAAATGCTGATGATTTTAACTGACCTTTTAAAAAACTATGAGATAAAAAATATGTATACTACAGAATTGCACAACTTGATACTCACTCAACCATAAACCTTCCAGCACAAAAATATATAGTGTGAAGTTTCAATGACAAAAATGCATAAACATGAGACAGATAACTAACCTGATTAACAGAACTGCAGCTATGTGCATTTACTGAAATGCAATCCTGCTTGCATGATTCAAAATGATTAAGCCACCTCTGTAAATAAAAAGTAAATATAGAAAAAGTGAACAACAAACTATAATAAGTTAATCACAATTGGAATATGTGGAGAACATTAAACCAACCTGCATACAAATTATTATTTTTTAAATGTAAATAAGAAGGAAGTGAGGATTGCAGGCTGAGAGACTGAGCCATACGTACATTCATTATATTGGGGTTTGCTAGATCCTTCTTGTTTAGAGCAAGAATTCGCCTCTTTGCTGAGAGCACTGGTTGAAGGTCTTCATTTGCTGAGGATAATGGAATCTGGTCATAAGTACAGTAGCAGTACACCGATAATCAGAGAAGTAGAGAACAGTAAGCAAGTATATGCTATGTACATAAAACGGGAAAAAAAGGGGAGAAAACTTTGAAATCAGCCCATCAAATATTTTCGCCAGGTTTGTTGGCGACTGATTGAGAGGGGCCGTTAAGCATGAGTGTCATGCCGGACACTACAGGCATGAACTGAAGGAGAAGAGCAACGTTTTCATAGTCAGATGGCGCACAGTAGAACTATATCTGGCAGTGTCTTATTCTAGTACTTAAGTGTCATGTTCTGTAAGACCAAACTCAGTTCATTGCTTATTCAGAAAACACTGACAGAGCTGAAAACGGTTCCTCCTCTCTGCCAATCTACCACTCCAAATATTGTATTTCTTGCGTGCTCATGTCGACGGCAATTAGCCGGCGGTTCACAGGTGTATCAATGAGCGGTGTCACCATCGGGTAATAATAATGTAATATAGTAGTGCAAACTAGGAGCAATCCTGGTATATCATAACTTCCTTTAAGTTCCGTTTGACTGTTGTATTTTCTATATAGTAGATAATCTTATTATTCCATTGCCTCAGCAAGTTTTACTCAAGCAAGGTATTCATTCGGTCGAACACCAACCGCCAAGAGCAGCCCTGACCCCGAACACCCGTGCCAACAACGCGCGGCGCTCAGTAAGCTAGCCAGAGAAGAGAGGAGAGGGGCGCGGGGGACTCACGCGGGCGTCGCGGACCTCGATGACGAGGTCGGCGAGCTTGAGACGGTCGCGGATGGCGCGGGAGGCCGCGGCCATGTGGCCCGGGAACCAGTTGACGGCGCCGCCGCCGGCGTTGAACGCCATCTCCCCGGCGCGCTTCGCCGCGCGTGTCAACCCCCGCATCCTGTACCCCGGCCGGCGGCCGCTCCCTCTATGCCAGTGGCACCAGCTCTGCTCGGGTTCGCTCGGCAGGAGAGGGGACCACTCCGCCGGCGGCACGCCTGTGCTTCTGCTTGTGCGGAAAAGCGCAAAAAACCTAAGTCTGAGGCCTCGTTTCGTTGGGCCCCAAGACCCGTCAGTCCGTCACACGTGGAAGCCAGCCCACGCTCGGTCCAGTTTTGTACTCCTAGCAGGCCCCAAGCGCATCTGGTTTGGCCCAAGTTCATTCACAAACTTGGGAGTTCACCCAGGTTGAATGGTTCCACTCAAAAAAAAATGTTGAATGGTTCCACTAAAAATGTTTGATGGATTTTCGTACACTAAAGCCCTCACTCAATTATTGACACCGTACCCTTGATAAAAGAGACGTGGAGTGATATGTGCAGGTTTTGAAGGCGGCAGTACGTATGCAATTTGTGCACGGCAAACACAAGGATCTTTTTTTGTTCTAAAATAAAATAGTGAGAAATAATATAAGAAGGAAATAACTATTATGAGTGTACGTGCGTGGCTAGCAAATACATACTACGGAGTAATATTTTATCATCGTTCGGCGTCGACGTACGTGTGTGTGTATATGTATATGTATATATATATATATATATATATATATATATATATATATATATATATATATATATATATATATATATATATATATATATATATATATATATATATATATATATATATATATATTAGCTGTGTCGTCGACAGACATGAGCATCCATCCGGCAGTCAACTGAATTGCAATTGAGCTACTATATTATATTATATATATTTTATATATATGCGTAGATGGTACATTATGCACTGACTGGAAGACAAGCTGTGCTTCACAAATGGAAAGCTAGCCAATTATATATATACTCGCTTGATATATATACATTTTTTTCCACCACGGTAAACCGAGTAATCTCACCAAGGGATCAGCGAATCTCAGTTTAACACCACAGTTTAACATATATGGCCCAACTTAACAGTACTGCAAGAAGCGTAAACAAAAGCTAACGCCCAGCCACTAGGCTAATCTCACCAAGGGATCAGCGAACATATATGGCCCAACTTGACCTACCAGCAGAACTACTCGCAAAAACACCTGCCCAAGCGCGCCAAACGAACCAAAAGAGGGTCATTACAGGCCCAAGGAATAATACGCACTCACCTGGTGATCCTATCTATGGCAAGTATCTATCAAGCTGATTGGTTGGTGCTCATATATAAAAAGAACGAAGAAAACGATACAAAAGCTAACAAGGAAATAATATGAACTAGGTGAATTCCCCGCGCATTGCTACGGGAATGCAAAAGGTAATTTGAATTGAGTTAGGAGAAATAGGATGTAGAAGGAATCTCGTTGGTATATAATACATAAGTATATATGCGATATAAGCAGAGAACAGTTTAGTTTTTTTTGTTAAAGGTATAACTAAAGACAACAAAACCCATATCAAAGAAAACACAGCCACTAACCTATAGGATCGACCAGTACGGGGGACTAATCTCATATACCCTCACCCCTCACCCCTACTATACCTGAGGGTCATCCCCCTCCCAAAAGTTCTAGGAGTTTTCCTTCACAAAATCATGCATGTTTCGGAGGACCACATGTAATCCATGTGATATGTAGTTTTGCTAGGTTTTTCTTAGAAACGGTTTTTTGCTTAGAAACGGTTACCAAAGAAAACACGATCACTAACCTATAGGATCGGCCAATACGGGAGGCTAACCTCATCCACCCGCACCCCTCACCCCTACTATACCTGAGGGTCATCCCCCTCCCAAAAGTTCTAGGAGTTTTCCTTCACAAAATCATACATGTTTCGGACGACCACATGTAATCCATGTGATATACAGTTTTGCTAGGTTTTTGCTTAGAAACAGGCTTTTGCTTAGAAACGGTTATCAAAGAAAACACGGTCACTAACCATAGGATCGGCCAATACGGGAGGCTAACCTCATCCACCCTCACCCCTCACCCCTACTATACCTGAGGGCCATCCCCCCTCCCAAAAGTTCTAGGAGTTTTCCTTCACAAAATTATGCATGTTTCGGAGGACCACATGTAATCCATGTGATATGCAGTTTTGCTAGGTTTTTGCTTAGAAACGACAGTTTCGCTAGGTTTTTCTTAGGAACGGCCGTTTAAATGTTTGCAAAAAAGTTATCGAAATATATCCATGTGGGGTCTTGTTTTGAAGAGTTTATTGCAAGGAACACCATGGTGCAATTGGATTTTAATTACGATACTTGATTTAGGTGCTACGACTTTTTTTCTATTTCAAAAGAAATAGGTAGTGGAAGATAAATGAGGCTTAGTGGGCGGATGACGTCACTCAGTGGGCGGATGACATCATTTTGCTGATGTGGCCCAATGAAAAGTCAGAGAAATAGGCTAGTGGGTCTTTACTTTATAGGAGGTATAGATATGGGTATTATTAATTAGGCAGCTGTAGGGTCATTAGCTGCATCGCCGTTGGCCTATAAAAAGCCGCTAAACACGCCAGGGGGCGAGGGTCCGCAGCCACACACACTCATACGAGAGGAGGAGACCGTGTCTCACACCAACACACGCTATATAGCTCACACACTCAGACCAGACACGCACACGCCAGTACATAGTACAGATCGAGAAGGCAAAGCTCCAGCTTCGTCGCCGGCCGGCCGGCCGGCCACGTACATGGGAGACGGCAGGAGATCATCAGCTAGTAGCTGCTGGATGGTGGAGATCCTGGCCGGCACATACAGGTAATCACACAAACTGATCTCTCTCTCTATTTTCTCAGTTACTTGCACGCCGAGAAGATCTCGTCATCAGCCAGATTGTCGTTACCGGATCGGATCGAGATGCCGCCGAGAAGATCCATAGCTGCGAGCCTGTGAAGATGCCGCCGAGAAGGTCGATCGCAACGATCGAGCCTATGAAGATGCTGCCGAGAAGGTCGATAGCTACGAGCGAGCCTAATCGATGCTGCCGAGAAGATCGATAGCTACGAGCCCGTGATGATCGGATCCATCGCCGCTGCCGAGACCACCGTCGTCGCACTCGTGCATTGCCTATCGACATGGGTCACTGCACCATCATTGTTATCTTCGGCGAGCTCTGTCTTCTAGACCTCAAATCAACCCCGCGCATGTCTAACGAAGAAGCCAACGAAAGCCGGCGCTGACGTACGACGCCGGCATGCTGCTGCTGATGCTAGCTCATCGAAGCCACATCGACGTCTGATGGCTAGCTGTACGTTGAGTTCTTCGCGCCATCGGGAGGTACGGTACGGTCTGCTTCCTTGAAGCCCATCAGTTACATCGACAAATAATAAAAGCGCCATCTTAGCTGGTGCACCAATGTGTCTTCTTTTCCAAAGCAACTTTTTTGGTGCATACATGCAGATCGAGGATGTGCTATCTCAGCCGTCCACACTGCGCTTCGAGATAAGTGTAATGCAAAACAGTAGTGTGTGCGCAGCACGAATCTCAAAGCAGTTTTGAACGGTGCATATAGCACATGCGACGAGGCCGAGAGCACTAACTGTCATCTCGTCGACTGTCTGAGCCGGAGATTGGGTTATCTTAATTGTTGACGACGCTTCGTTTCTTCCTCGTGCATATATTACCAACCAACCAATGACGTTCACACGTCGCCCGTGACCGACGAGGCCATGGATCACGCCAACGCCTACACCTACATTATCATCCATCTACCACCACCCACTACTGGAAAACCGAGATTTGCCTAGTGTTTAATGGTTTGCCTAGTGCCAACCGTCGGACACTAGGCAAAGATCTTGTTTGCCGAGTGTTAAACCCCGGAGCACTCGGCAAAATAAAGGCACTAGGCAAAATAACGATTTGCCGAGTGTCGACACTAGGCAAAGAAATCCACTCGGTAAATGACCATTTTGCCTAGTGTCAATACTAGGCATACAATCACACTCGGCAAAGGCTGCCGGAGGGCAACCGCCGTTACCGTTTTGCCGAGTGTCTTCCGTTAACACTCGGCAAAATTAGAACTTTGCCTAGTGTCTCCGGACAACACTAGGCAAACTGGACAGTTTGCCTAGTGTCTTACAGAGACACTAGGCAAAATATTTTTTCTTTTTTTGATTTTAGCTTCCAATTTTTTTCTGGGCAAACTGTTTGCCTAGTGTTTCTGGGCCTTTGCCTAGTGCCTGCGGCACTAGGCAAATCGCGCGATTCCAGTAGTGACCATGCACGGAGAAGGCAAAAGCGAAGACGACGGCCATGCGCAGCTTAATTTTGTTGATCAAAGAATTAATGAAATGCATGTTTTCTCTACCTACCTGCCTTTGTTGTTTGTGTACTTAGTACACTGGCACACCCGCAATTTGTATATTTTATTTTATCCCGCGTGTTTTGCTTTTTTGTCACAAATAGTTGGCCAATTTGTTTTTATTTTCTTCGATTTTTCCATGTTTTTTCTACAGTTATCTAATTGTGTTTTCCAAAGTAAATAATGAGAATTGAAATTTATATTTCCTTGTCTATGGCTCCATGGAAATATACAATGATGATAAATTTCACGTGCATCATGCTTTTTGGAACTAGAAGTATATCCCGCGCGTTTTCGTTGGTTTTTTTAAAAAATAAATCTGTTGTATACATAGCATTACTATATGGTATGTTGTATACTATGTACATATGAATTTGACTTGCATGTTATTTTATTGTATCATATTTGGTAAAAAAATCAGTAAGCTAATAGAAGAAAAACCAATAGAATATATATGTGATTACGTTATAGAGGAATCGATGATGAAACAAATAGCGTATGTAGATGACTTGTATGTTAATAGATTAAAGATTAAAAATATTGCACATAATAGAGATGGTGTGGATATTTTTTATAATTAATAAGGGATGACATGGACTTAGTGGAGAATGATGTGGACACCTTGCATGAAGAGATAGAACATCTAGTGGGGTCACTTAGTGAAAAATGATGTGGACACTTGGTAATTAATAAGGGATGACATGGACTTAGTGGGAATAATGTGGACACCTTGCTTAAAGAGATAAAACATCTAGTGGGGTCACATAGTGGAAAATGATGTGGAAACCTTGCACGAAGAGAAAAATCGTCTAGTGGGGTTTAGCTTTACAAGAGTATATAGAGGTCACTTAGTGGAGAAAATGATGTAGACACCTTGCATGAAGAGAAAAATCATTTAGTAGGGTTTAGCTTTATAAGAGTATATAGATTGTATGATCTTATATAGTTTTGTTGTGGCCACTTAAATCTTGAAGTCATCATTACATTGTTTGGTGTTTCTAATCGGTTCTGACCATTATCAACGTGGATCCAATCGAATTCTCCTGTTTCTGATTCTCCGACATTTCCCTTACTATTTTCCCGACCAAGGTTCCCGATTCCATTTTAGTTTTGTTAAACTAAAAGTGCTAGAGACTTCTCCTGACCTTTTTGACTGTTTTCATCCCTAATCAAACTAAATGCCACTTCAGGGAACATTGGCCATCTGAAGAAACATGCAACATCCTTGTTATGTCAGGTCGATTATGTCCCTGTTGAGTCTACTAAACTTGTTATGTGTAAATATGGAAACTTTGTTGGTGAAGGCCTTCAATGCATGCAAACGCCCTCCACCACTGCCTCCTATATATAAATATTACTAATGGTTCTTCAATGCTTGTGGCACATTATAACTCTAAAACCCTAATGGATCATAATCCATTCGAGCCTATTCGTTGATCCAATATGGTTGGTCTCTAGGGCATATATACATAATACATGGTCTTCTAGAGAAAGTTGAATATGCCTCCCATGCAGCCTTTGCAAATCTACATTATCAACATACCCCATGCTTTTTCCAAAAAAAAACATACCCCATGCTTTCCATAAGTGAGATAAGGAGTGTCATTTTGTCAAAATAATAACGACAGCTAGTTATGATTTCGGTGATAATGGAAATGGGGTTATCACAATTCAAAAAAAATTGATCTCGAAAAAGCTCTGAACTACTAGTACATATACTGTTTTAGAGCTTCTTCTTTAGATAATCATGGAACCAGTTCTGCAATCAACATATGTCACCGGCAAACAAAACTAACTATGGTGGGCAGTGTCATCCAAATAACACTCAAGTTTGGAGCAGATTATAGCTGCTATGGATCAATTTTGCTCACCTGTATATGCACAGATTGCACCAACAAACAACATAAACTATTAGCTATTTGTAAAGATAACTGATCCCACCCTCTGTCCCAAATTATATGTCATTTTGGATTTTGTAGGTACATAGCTTTTGTTATGCACCAAGACATATGATATGTCTAAATACGTAGTAAAATTTGTGTATGTAAAAAAGTCAAAATGACCTATAAATTAGAACGGAAGGAGTAGAAGAAAGAGCACCTGTAAACAAAATAAACCTCGTAGGAATAATGAGCACTTGTCTCTAGGCATGTCCAGATCGAGCTGAATCCAGCTATAAGTCTACAAAAAGGATTTTGTACTGAACAACAAAATTGGGTAACAACAATACCATCATCGCCAATATAAAGGTGCAGCTAGTATTGCAATTGCTTCAATTATTGTGAAATTGGACAAATATCTGTAAGGTACCAGCTAATGTGGTGACCTTGAAATGAACATGGGATTGCCATGCGGTCATATCAACATACACAACAGCCAAGCAAGAGAAAAAAAGGAACATGATACAATAATAATGTGCCATTTCTAATTAGGATTAAAGCATACATGTAACTATTAGAGCAAATACTCCTCGCAGGCAGAACAAGGTGTAATGTTTTTTGACATCCATAACCATAATGTATCTTAGAGAACTAATTTCTGTAACACCCCGGTGTTAAGCAAGCATTTAGGCATTGCAAATCATGCATGTTATGCATCATCAAGCATCATAATCTACTTGCATAGTCAGGTTAAATAACAACTGAAACAATGCTTCGAAACATTCGAAACATGACTGCGAAACATACATGTTGCATTTGTTTGTTTCATTTATTCTATGCCATAGCCTTGCTTGTATTAATGTTAAAACATGCTTGTTTGCTTGAGAAACTAGTTTAGAAATGTTTAGCAAAATTTTTGGAGCAAAGTTGTATTCAAACTTTTGACAAAATTTGCTTTTGAAAATATTATTGAAAAAGGTAAAAAATCCTCCCTATTTAGCTTTTGCTTTCCAATTCAAAATCTGTTGGGAATTTTGAGTTGGTCCCTTAATAAAAGTTGTAGGGAATTAAATTCTAAGCAACTTTCATTTTTGGGCCATTTCCAGAAAATGCCATTTTCTTGCTCCAAATTTGATTTAAAGCTGCTGCATTTTGAAAATCTTGAAAAGAAATTGAAAAATAAAAAGAAAAAAAATTATTCTTCGCCTAAGTGGGCCGGCGCCTCACTTCTGGCCCGCTCGCGCAAGCCGGCCCGGCCCAGCTCGCGCTCGCACCCGCGCGCGCCCGCGGTCCAGTGGACCGAGTTCACGCCGCGCCTCGCTCCCCCGCCGCGCGCGTCGCCCAACCGAGGCGCGTCGTTGCCTGCCCGCCTCGCCGTGTGGCGCCCACGCACCGGCGTCCGTGGACGGTGGCCGCGCTCCGACCGGCCACGCTCCGACCGGCCGTGCCTTCAAAGCGTTGTCTGAGCGCCCATCCATCCCTATCCCGTCCGCTACCCTGCCTCCTCTTCTCCACTTCAAAACAACCGAGCGGAAGCTCACCACCACCGAGCATCGCCCGCCGGCGTCGTGTCCCACCAACACGCCCCCATTCCCCGATTCCTTCCGCCTCCGGCTCCGCGACGTACTCCACCTTCCCGTGCGCACGCTGGCAGCTGTCGGCGTCGAGGTAAAGTGGTGTATTTTGCCGCTCCGTCCCCGCCTCCGGCGAGTGCGCCGCTGCGTGCGTGGCCAACCACACCACCTCGCTTTCCCCTTCTTCTTTTTCGCAAGCATCACGCTTGCCTTGGCCCGCTGGAGCTCACCCGTGTGTCCTCTGGCTCCACCGTGGCCTCGACCATCGGGCACGCCGCCTTGCAGCGTCACCGTGCCGCTTTCATCGGCCGGCGGGGCTCGCCCCTGCTCTGCACCGTTGGGCCGTTTCCGGCCTGGGCCGGGAGACCGAGCCGGGCCGCCTAAGCCGCCGCTGCCCCTTTTTGGCCAGGCCAAAAACGGCCGTGGGCCGGTCATTCTCACGGGTCGGCCCAGTAACAATAAGAGATTTGTTTTTCATTTTCTTTTGATTATTTGAGAAAATAAATGATTGGAAAAATGTTTGTGTACATATTTTGGCTCCAAAAATGGTGAAACAAATTTTGTAGTGATCCTCATGAGTAGATCTATGATGTAAAAATATTGCATGTCAGTTTTGTGATACTTTTCTGTGGAGCTTTATTTAAGTCTTGTAATTGCTATTTATCTTAGAAAATGAATAGTAAATAGAATATGTATCAGAAAAATATGGTTCTACTTGCATTAGTTTTATTTTGTGATGTAGTTTCTAGGGAAATATATGCTATGCATGTTCTGTAGAAAAATTCTTATGTGTAGTTCAAGTGCTTTTTATTGCTAATATTTGTTTTTTTGTTAGATAGAAAATTATGAATAAAACATGCAAGTGATAATTTTTATATAGTAATTGTTTACTGTGTAGAATCTAGTAAAAATGATAAATCTGTTGTTTGATACTTTTCATAATATAAAATATTTTTATGCTCATTTTTAGACCATAGATTGTTATTTTTGTGTAGGTAGTTATAGTACTCCAACTGCAATAAATTTTTTGTGACATGCTGATGTACATGATAGTAATCCACTGTAATTTTATCAGATTTTTCTAGGTTACTAAAATAAGTGTTGCTGTTCAAACATAGTGTCAACTAGGGTTTAAATTAATATTTTTAATACAAGATTAGTTGATAAACTTTGCTTTGGTGTATCTTTGAAGCATCTTAGGGTGCTAGGGTGACTTTGCATGGTAGAGAATGTTGGTGGTAGTTTTATGAGTACATGTTCTTGGATGATGTAGACTACCTTGTAGAAGAGTTGTAATCCCATTTAATCCAAATAAAGTAAACCTGTGCATCTACATCTCATTCATCATCATCATCTCATGTCATCTCTGCAATGCACCTAGGCATGAGCACTTATACATCTGCATCATACAGGATCGCAGGAAGTAACTCCGGTAGCAGTTTCTGAGGAGCCGGAAGAGCAGACCGAGGTGCAAGAGCAGGAGGTGCCCGAAGCCGACGAGGAGGTCGGTGAAGATCTTCCAGAGTGCCCAGACCACCGTCCGAGCTCTATCGAAAGAGGCAAGCCCCGGAGCATTTCTCTTCCGGTTTGCAAATATTTTATTAAATGCTTTACTTAAATTGGTGCATTACGTTTAGGAGTTGTTTGCAACCGTTGCTCCATTATACCTTGTTTACCCTTGCTCTACCATATCCTTGTTACATTGGTATTCGCAGTCAAGAAATGCTTAGCTTACTTAGACCGGTAGAAGTCGGGTGATTGCCTGTCACCTGTGAGCTATAGGTGGTTACCTGGATCTGTTTGAAAAATATGTCATATGGAAATAACTAAGTGTCGAATTGAATTTGAGACCGGACGGAAACTTGCAGGGTTTTAGACTGTAGTGTTTTCCATCTGTGTCGATTAAGGACCGACCGTTGTTGGGCCTTGAGTCATGTTGAACGCATGCCTCACATTTAGCTAGCCGAATAATGTACCTTTCGACCGCGAAGCTGGGAGATTATTCGGGCCGAGTGGATTACCCGCAACGCATTGTACCGGAGCAGTAGTGGCAGGATACGGAGGCGCGATGATAAGGCCAAAGAGCAGTCGGGTGGCCCCCGGGTACATGTGGTTCCTAGCAAACTCGCGACTTTACCTGAATGATTGACTCGGTGACCAATACCTCACTTTAGCGGGTGAGTGAGGTTTGTATGAGGAATAAATTATCAGCTGGTTAATAATCGATTCGAATCGCCATCGTTCACTGGATAGTGAACACTTGACTTGAGTTACTTCATCGTAGTAATGTTAATGGAACACTTGGATAGTTATATGAAATATGACATTATGAAAGTTGTTAATGATCATTGGTTATCATTACTTGTTTAATCACATATTTACTCTAGTACAGGTGCAAATGTAGTTGACAGGTTAATAATGATTAACTTGGTATAGTAGCTTCTGAAAAAAAAGGTTCTTTAAATGTTAAAAATGCCTTTTGCAAATGAGTCAGTTACCCCACTATCAAGCCCTTCATGATTCCTTGGTGTCACTTTATTTTCGGTCATGTCGGGTAAGTCTAGCTGAGTATCTTCTCGTACTCAGGGCTTTGTTCCCACTTGTTGCAGATGGGCAGATGTATTACGGCTACTGTATCAACTGCCTTTATCCTACGATGGGTGATGCTTAGGACCAATGGCAGTGGTCATTCCCTACGTCTCGTCTGATACTTTTGTTGGAGATGATCCTGAGCTGGCACCTTATTTTGAACTCTATGTGAGTGTGTGTGGTTTGAACTAAATGCTTTCGCTGCTTTTATTTGAACCTGGTTTGTAATAACTATGTTTAAACTCCGATGTATTTTGTGACGCGAACTTTTATGTAACTTGTGATGGTGACCACTAAACTTATTACGATCTTGGCTGGTATCTGAGTTGGTTTGAAATCCATCGTGATTTCACGGACTACCAGGTTATACGGGCTTAAGTTTGCTAAATCGTTCTCTTGTTGGATGATTTTCTTACTTAATTTCGTATAATTAGACGGTTCTGTTACAATTTCCATCATGATATTTCTACCAAACATAGAAAAAAATAAAACTACAATACTTTGAAAGGATTTCCCCTAGGAATATACAGTTCTCCTTCAAAAACCAAAGTTTAATAAGATTATAACTAACTAAACATATGTTGGGATATCACATATAACTATAAATAAAGTTTAATAAGATTAACTAAACATTCATAGCATATCCGAAGCGGCACCTTTAATTTTATGACTAACACACAGTAACAGGGAATGGACAACTGCATTTCGCATTGCTGCTGAAACTCCATCTATGTCATGGTGATAGCATGTCCTTAATCTTGTTCAGTTGGAATGGGCAACAACAAGTCTAGACATCAATTCCTTTATAATGTTTGGGCAGCTGTTGACTAGATGGTCAAATCCATCAGTTGCCATGACAGCATTCAACGACCTAGGAGACTTCTTGAGGAACTGAAAGCATGCTTCCTTGAGCCCCTGGCATTGGTGTTGCTCAGCAAGGGCCAGTGTGGTGGACACGGTGTTGACGTCGATGTGCCTGCATAGAATGTCCTCGCAGATGAGCTTGAGCCTCTCCATGCCATACCTATCGGCGGCGACGAGCAGGTGCTGAGCCATGATGAGGGTCTCTTCCTGGGTTTCGAACTTGGTGGGCAGCGTGTCGGTGTAGATGAAGTGCAGCAGATTCCTAAACACGTCTGCCCTCATGTCATCAATCTCAACCCAGTAGTGCTCCCCAGCGGAAAGCGAGGCCTCCTTCATGGCACCGAACAGCTGAGCTTGGAACACCGGCGATCTTACTGCGAGCACACAGCGATGCACGGCGAAGTCCTCCCCGTCGACCCGGAAGCACACATCAGTGCCGAGCTCGCTCCGCAAGAGTTCACTGAAGTTCCGTGATAGGTCCGGTGGCGGAACGTGGACGCATGCTGCAGCGGCGGCTTTGGCGGCAGTGGAGGCGGCATCCTCAGCGCGGAACCCAGTGACGACGTTGACCTCGCAGCAGACGCAGAAGGAGTCATCCTTGAGGTTGAGGTACCTCGACTTCTCGAGCACTTCCCTCTGGATGAAGGTGTTGAAGCCCCAGTGCGCGGCGTGGGCAGCGAAACGGGTCACGGGGCGGGCCTGCGTGTGGGACGGCACCGGATTGCCGACGCGGTCGAGCAGGGCGATGCAGAACTGTGCGAGCACCGGGGTGCCATTGGTGGGGGGGTCCTCGAGGACGAGGTAGAACGAGATGAAGTCGGCATTCCACGCGGAGTCCCCGTTGGGGAGGTAGGCGAGGTGCCAGGTGTGGCCGCCAACGTTGAAGGAGCAGGACCTGAGGTGGATGCCGGTGGCGAGTCCCTTGGTGCGCGTGTAGCCATCAATCTTGAGCACGTGCGAGCCGAAAGCGGAGGTGGCAACAATGGAGGATGAGGACGACGACGACATTGTGGCCGGGCCCGCGGTGGGAAGGGACTACGAGATGGATGGAATAGCTGAGGGTTTGGGGTGAATCAAGTTTTCCCCTAAAAAGGGTGAAAGGATTGTGGTTGCTGTACGTGTGTGTGCTTGCCTACCGGCCCTGCGATGACGTTTTATAGGTACTCGATTGGCGTCGTGGCCCGAGAGGGGCAGCCGCTCTAAACCCCCCCCCCCCCCCCCCCCCCCCCCCGAACGAAGGGGCCTGCCAGGTCGTATGTACGATGTACGGCTGTAATAGTATGTTTGTATCTGTTATTTTATTTATATTTACACCTAAAAACTACCGATGGCTTTCGTCTCGTGCGCGCGCCCTCCGAGTCTATCGATCAAGGTGGGTACGTGACGCGGGTGGTTTCGCTAGCTCTGGCCTATATAAATTAAATACACAAGCTCTCCTCCCTCTTACCACACACACGCGTACTCCATCACAACACACTGCCGTCAGGCTGCACACACACACACTCGATCACAAACACGCCGCCGCTCTGCTCCACTGCTTCCACACCCCCGCCCTGTGCACACACACTCTTCACGCACACGCCGCCGCCCTGCTGCACACACACGCGTTCCTCGCCATCCACCAGTTCCCCGGAGGCGGGTCCGCACCAGTTCGCCGGAGGCCGGAGCGCCCGGTCCAGCGAGAACGGCAGGAGCCTCGCCGGCAGCCACCTCGGAGACTCGGCGCGACGTCCGTACCTCGACATCAACATCGCCATGGCTGCTCACTTCGAGGGTGAGATTCTGTACATATTTCAGCGATCCGTATTTGACCCCTTGGCGTAGCTATGATTATATTCAGGGGCCTCATGCGCAATCCCGGCACGGGCGACGGCAAGTTGCACCGGTGCCGGAACGGCGGCACGTCCAGGGCCATCTCGGCAGCACCAACATCACTGCGAGACTGGCCGTATACGTCACCGGCGGCAAGCGCATGATGGCACGGCACCGTGGGCGACGAACGCACGTCGCGACTCAGCCACGTGGTATCCACGGCGAGCGGCAACCGGGCAAGCCAGCAGCCCGTTGATGTTGCCCCAGTTCAACGGCCTGGCGGCCGCCATGCATCTTCGGCCCGTGACGAACGTAGGTGATGCGTCTCGGCAACACGGCACATCCACGACGACCGCGGCGGCCCGGCAGAAACGGCAGCCCAGCCCAACGAACGCGCAGTTTCGTCCATGGCCGTGGCAAATACGGCGCCCTACGGCTCGACAAAGCGCGGGTCAACAGTGAGTCCGGCGATCGCCGGAACGGCAAACATGTCCACCGCGGCAGAGGAGCGACGCAGCCCGGCAACACCTCTCTTCACCTTAGCAAGCCAGGCCTTGTTCGCCCAGGAACACCACCAGTGTGCAGGCACTAGAAGCTAAGTCCAAACAAGCGTATGCATGTACAGTACTCCTCCCCTTTTCAGAGTCTGGCACTGCGTTAAAACGTCCAGGTTTAGAAATCCATCCAAGCATCTGGACACAGCCATCATCCTGGTTCAAAAAATCTTTACTGCACCTTATTGAAAGCTAAAACGACTTTGAAAACAGGACAGAGGGAGTATATACGAAAGAAAGCAAATAAAAGGCTATAGTACCATGCAAATGTTGTATTTGCAATGCATGCACATGTGCACAAGTCACAAGCTACCTCAACATTATTGTTTGGCCCATTGACGGCCCAATATCGATCTCTCGGCCCATGCAAGCCACGGGCAGTCCGAAACCGGTTTGGGTACAACGCCCGTAAATAATTCTAAGTCATAACAAAGCGCTTGAGTTCACGCGCATATAAATTGGCGAGCTGACTAAGTGTCATGCCAATGATCTTAGAAATTTCATAAATTTACATAAAGGAGAAATCTCCTAAGTATTACATGAGCATAAGTCTCACATTTACCACAACCCCGTTGTTGAGAAATCTGTTCCAGCAGACTAAGTGTCAATCAGTCTCTGACACAGGCGAAGGCTTAATCAATTGACATCACAACGCTAGACAAAACACACAATTAGGGTTTCATTGTTGCATTGTCCTCCTGCTTTACATGCAGACATATCACAGCCATGTCGTAACCCCCCCATCGCAGCCGAATTTCAGCTTCGGTGGTAAGCTGTTGACAGTGATGGTCATAGCCCTTACCATCGGCTTCATCACCGACTGTGGTGTACACTAACACCGCCGTAATGACTCAAGATCTGTTCGTGATCAGGTCCTTGTTTCCGTCGCATTGAAACACGACCCGCATGTGTGGGTATACACTAACACCGCCATATTGGCTTATGATCTGTTTGTGATCAGGTCCTTATATCCGTCGCATTGGGGCCCAACCCGCCTGTGTGGGTAAACACTAATACCACCATATATATTGGCTTATGATCCGTCCGTGATCAAGTCATTGTTTCCATCACATTGGAGCACGACCCACCTGTGTCGAGGTGAACTACATCACCGTTGCTTCAGCGTATGAACTGTCGGGTCATAGGGCATAGTCACCGTCGCGTTGCAGTACAATCCGCCCGTGATGACCCTTTAGTCGATGTCGGGTTACTAAACGATTCGGTGGTGATACACTATTGACCCCTGCCCATTAGATGAATAGCGGCGATGATGGCTGTCTACTTCACCAACGGCGAGTGGTACGACGGTGATGACAAAACAACCAACTGCCCGTACATCCGACAGTGATAGAACTACATCCAGTATTCACAATGTATTTACTAATTCCGCTGGATCTTAATAACTTACTGAACACACACCATATAGATATAATCATTACACATCATTCATTATGTCCACAGTGAAGAGTACTTGTTATAATAACAATCGATACTAACATAACAACTGTGTCAACCGATGAATTAATACAAGCGGTACATAGATAGCATTATAAAGGTTCTGCTCCCTACA
This sequence comes from Saccharum hybrid cultivar R570, assembly GCA_038087645.1. Classification (NCBI taxonomy): domain Eukaryota; kingdom Viridiplantae; phylum Streptophyta; class Magnoliopsida; order Poales; family Poaceae; genus Saccharum; species Saccharum hybrid cultivar. Next base: position 6,191,995 of record JAQSUU010000005.1, on the reverse strand, counting down.
GACTTACGTAACGAAATGAGGTAGATGTGCTCCATTCCTTCAAATTGACACTCCTGCTTGCAAGGCAAAGCTTCCTTGATCAGCGTGGTAGCCAATGCACCATGAAATGCCTCATCTTCCTCCCTTAGCCAATGTAGGAAAATTGTTCTAAAGCACTGAGACTCTAAAACCTGTACAAAGCAGCAGAATTAATAATATTCAACGTATCATTGGTTTAGTTACCAAACCAAAATTGGACTATATATAGACTCAAAACAACTCCCCACCTAGGGTTTTCTTTCTTTTTCTCCTTGCCTTCTTTAATTAGACTCTAATTAGGCCTTTGTTTCTCCCAGCTAAAGGCCCAAAAGACATTAAGTTAATTATTTTTTTTAGAATTTTACACACCAATCCTCCCATAGTTTTAGATTTGTTTTGCATAGTTCTGCCTGCTATGGTACGTGCTGCACTACCCCTAGTGTTGTTTTTGTGGCCCAAGAGGCAGGAAGCTCATGCCCCAGGAGTTCCACCCCAAGCGCGACTGGTTTGGCCCAAGTTCATTCACAAACTTGGGAGTTCACCCATGTTGAATGGTACCCTAGGAATTGCACCGTAGCTAGGTTGGCCAATTTGTTTTTTATTTTCTTCCATTTTCCATTTTTTACAGCTATCTAACTTTGTTTTCCAAAGTAAATAATGAGAATTGAAATTTATATTCCCTGGTCTATGGCTTTATGGAAATATACATTGATGATAAATTTTGCCCTACATCATGCCTTTTGGAATTGTATGATCTTATATAGTTTTGTTGTAAGTCTTGAAGCCATCGTTATATAGTTTGGTCTTCCTGAATCGGTTCTGACCATTATCAACGTGGATGCGATCGAATTCTCTTGTTTCCGAATTTTTGACATTTCCATTACTGTTTTCCCGACCAAGGTTCTCGATTCCATTTTCGTTTGTGAAATTAAAAGTGGCTAGAGGCTTTTCCCAGCCTTTTTGAGTGCTTTCATTCCTAATCAAACTAAGTGCCACTTCAGGAAACATTGGCCATCTAAAGAACATGCAACATCCTTTGTTATATGAGTCTTTCTTGAGTCTAGTAAATTTGTTATGTCTAAATATGGAAACTTTGTTGGTGAAGGCCTTCAATGCAAGAAAACGCCCTCCACCACCGCCTCCTATATATAAACGTTACTAATGGGTCTTCAATGCTTGTGGCACATTATACCCTAAAACCCTATGGAAGGCAGGTTCTAGATCAAAACCGGTGTGAAATACACAAACAGAAAATTTTACGAGCTAGGTCCAGAAAAGTTGTTTGGATTGGTAGTAAACCTAATAATATTACACTTGTATTAGGCCAATACAACTGGAAAAAATAATCACCCCTCTCGGCCAGACTTATTATACAACAAAAGTTGAGCTCTCGCTCCTTCACATCATCCCTTTCCTAGCCTCCATTCTCACCAATCTATGCTTTCTCTCTCTCTCCCAAGTTGACAGTCGGTGGCGGTGGCAAAGTTATGCCAGAAGCCTCTATCGAAACGCGCGCGAGCCTGCGCGGCAGGAAGACCACACATCAGCAGCGGGCATCCACGAGTCCCCGGCTTGGCATACATGTCAGACGACCGTTGCGATCCATGCTATGATGATGCAGGAAGGCGTTGAGCTTGTGCTGCGTGGAGCTCGCACGGCCGGCACGGCTAGGTGACTACGGCGGAGAGCGAGCCTACAATACTCCCGATCCTATGAGACCGCATCTGGGGAAGTGTCTTTCAGATCCAACTTCCTCAAATTAGTGAGTGAGCTTATGTCTCTATTGCCATTGAATTGGTTGGTCATTGTATAATTCCTTTCTGCTCTAATTTGATCTCAAACGAAAACAAATGTTTGATTTTGTGCTCTAATTTGATGTTCTGATGCACTGATATGAGCCTTTGGGCACCGATTTTAGTTTGGCTATGTTGCCCAATGAGTCAATCAGGTGTGATTTCAAATTCAATTTGAAAATACTCAATGCAGTCTTGTTGAGATGATGTTTGCAGTCTTGTTGCAGCTATTAATTTGCTTACCAGCTGCACTGCAAGGTTGATTTTGTACTAATTCTATTCTGCACATCTTTTCCCCATCCAAACAACAATTTTCTCAGTGGAAAACATCCTCTTATATTCCAAGGGTTTTCTTGTGCACAACAAAATACAGGTGTAATGCAATTACAAGTGAAAAATGATGAGTGTCCAAACAGGCTCTAATGGATCATAATCCATCCGAGCCTATTCGTTGATCCAATATGGTTGGTCTCTAGGGCATATATACATAATACATGGCCTTCTAGAGAAGTTAAATATGCCTGTCATGCGGCCTTTGCAAATCTACTTTATCAAACATACCCCTTCCATTCCATAAGTGAGCTTAAGGAGCATCAATTCATCAAAATAATAGCGATCACTAGTTATGATTTTCGTGACAATGAATTGGGGTTACCCGGTTCGAAAAAATAACGACCACTAGTAAGGCATTTTTAATACGGGCCTAGAAAAAGCTCTGAACTACTATTAAATATTCCGTTTTAGAGCTTCTTTCTTTAGCTAATCATGGAACCAGATCTGCAATCAACATATCTCGTGAAACAAAATTAACTATGGTGGGCAATGTCATCCAAATAGCACTGATGTTTGGGGCAGAATATAGCTGCTATGGATCAATTTCGCTCACCTGTACATGCACATATTGCACCAAGCAACCAACAACATAAACTATCGGTTGTTCGTAAAGATAACTCGTAGGAGAAAGAGCATCGGGAAAAAATAAACCTTGTAGGAATGAGCACCTATCTCCAGGAATGTCCAGAGCTGAGCCTAGCTACAAGTATACAAAAAGGATTTTGTATTGAACAACAATGAAATTGGGTAACAATAATACATTCAGTGCCAGTACAAAGCTGTAGCTAGTACTGCAATTGCTTCAATCATCATGAAATTGGATAAATGTCTATAAGATACTTCCGAGCTAATGTGGTGACCTTGTAATGAACATGAGATTGCCCTGCACGCGATTAGATCAACATACATTTGTCTTTGGTTGGATATTACAGCCAAGCAAGAAAAAAAAGGAACATGATACAATAACAATGTCCCATTTTTAGTTAGGATTAAAGTACACATTTATCTATTAGAGCAAATACTCCTTGCAAGACATTGAACACCCTCTCCATAACCATAATGTATCTTAGAGAACTAATTTCCATCATGATATTTCTACCAAACAAAGAAAAAATAAAACTACAATATATTGAAAGGATTTCCCCTAGGAATAATTCTCCTTCTAAAACCGAAGTTTAATAAGATTAACTAATTAAACATACATATGGGATATCACATATAACTAAATAAAGTTTAATAAGATTAACTAAACATACATAGCATATCCGGAGCGACACCTTTAATTTTGTGACTAACATTAACAGGGAGTGGACAGCTCCATTTCACATTGCTGCTAAAACTCCATCTATGTCATGTTGGACATACATATCCTTAATCTTGTTCAGTTGGAATGGGTCGCAGCAAGTCTAGACATCAATTCCTTTATAATGGTCGGGCAGCTGTTGGCTAGATGGTCAAATCCATCAGTTGCCATGACAGCATTCAGCGACCCAGGAGACTTCTCGAGGAACTGAAAGCATGCTTCCTTGAGCCCCTGGCATCGGTGCTGGTCAGCAAGGGCCAGCGTGGTGGCCACGGTGCTAACGTCGATGTGCTTGCATAGAATGTCCTCACAGATGAGCTTGAGCCTCTCCATGCCATACCTATCAGCGGAGACGAGCAGGTGCTGAGCCATGAGGGCCTCTTGCTGGGGCTCATCGGGCTTGGGCAGCGTGTCGGTGTAGATGAAGTGTAGGAGATTTCTAAACACGTCCGCCCTCATGTCATCGATCTCTACCCAGCAATGTTCGGCCTCCTTCATGGCGCCGAACAGCTGGGCCTGGAACACCGGCGATCTTACCGCGAGCACACAGCGATGCGCGGCGAAGTCCTCCCCGTCCACCCGGAAGCGCACATCAGCGCCCAGCTTGCTCCGTAGGAGTTCGCCGAAGTTCCGCGACAGGTCTGGCGGCGGGACGCGGACGCACGTGGCGGCGGCGGCTTTGGCAGCGGCGGCGGAGGCGGCGTCTTCGGCGTGGAACCCGGTGATGACGTTGACCTCACAGCGGACACAAAAGGAGTCGTCCTTGAGGTTGAGGTACCTCGACTTCTCAAGGACCTCCCTCCGGATGAAGGTGTTGAAGCTCCAGTGCGCGGCGGGGGTGGTGAACCGAGTCACGGGGCGGGTCTGGGTGTGGGATGGCACCGGCTTGCCGGAGCGGTCGAGCAGGGCGATGCAGAACTGCGCGAGGACCGGGGCACCATTGGCCGGGGGGTCCTCGAGGACAAGGAAGAATGAGATGAAGTCGGCATTCTGCGCGGTGTCCCCGTTGGGGAGATAGGCGAGGTGCCAGGAGTGGCTGCCGACGTAGAAGGAGCAGGACCTGAGGTGGATGCCGATGGCGAGGCCCTTGGTGCGCGTGTAGCCATCGATCTTGAGCATGTGCGAGCCAAAAGCGGAGTTGGCGATGATGGAAGAGGACGTGGTGGACGACGACGCTCGGGCCATGGACAAGGACGATGACATTGTGGCCGGGCCGGCGATGGGAAGGATGAGATGGATGGAATGGAATAGCTAAGGAGCGAGGGTTTGGGGTGAATCAAGCTTTTTCCCCTAAAAAAGGGGTAAGGATTGTGATTCCTATGTGCTTGGTTACCCACCGGTGCTGCGTGGTGTTTTATAGCTACTTGATCGGGTGTCGTGCTGGGTGGGGAGCGAAATGGACGGTGAAAGAGAGAGAGAGAAGCCAAAGGCCTCTCACCCTTATTTATGAGCCGCGCGCCGGCCGGCTGCATGCGTTCACACCATGCGTATGCCATAGCCCAATGAAGGAAGCACCCGGGAAAAGGAGGAACCACCGGGGAAAAGGAGGAGGGGCTTTAGATTGGAAAGCATTTAAGAGGCGCCAATCAAAAGTTGCTTCTTTTGTCAGATTTGCTATGTATATCAATGCCATCCCAATACAAGGTTTATTATTCTGGGAGACCATTAAGGGCTACTAGTAGTATACCATGTTAAACATGCTAGCTAGTATTGTGATCCATCCTAGCTAGGATCCATATCACACCAATATCCATGGGATTGGAATTGTGTCACGCGAGTTTTCATATCTATAAGGATCGTCATATCGCGGAAGAATCATTGCAAATACATATGATAGAATTAGATTTTTTCTCATATTACAAGAGATTTTTTCTTATATATCTATTAGTCTAAGATCTCTGGAAAATAATGTTAATTGGTAAAAGATCTTCAGGTCTGAGATAATTTAAACCTAATATACTTAGTTGTATTTATTAGGCTCTCTCTCCCCCCTCTATCTCTCTATCTCTTCCTCTCTCTCCCACCCTCCCTCTATCTATCTATCTATCTATCTATCTATCTATCTATCTATCTATCTATCTATCTATCTATCTATCTATCTATCTATAATCACAAAAAAGATTTATACTATCATAGTTTCATATATCTTGTTAAATTATTGTTTTAGTTATAGGCATAAAAGGAAATGACAACAATAATGAGCAAGAAAAAAACATGATCCAAATGGCTAAACAATTGATGTAGGTTGTATGTCACTATGATTATATTTTGCATACTCCCTGGACCCTTTTCTCAAGCATCACTAGGGTTTACATTATCAATATTTCAAAAATATCAATGATCACTGATAATAAATGGGAAATATAAAAAATCTAACTATGGCAGTTTTTTCTTTCATCCAAAATTATAAAGACAAACACTTGATTTGCACACAAAATCATATATAGAATGGGTGCCAACCTTTTGACATCACAAAACAATACAAAATAGTATAGAAATATGAGGATACAACACTCTCATAGTGGCACACAAGATGAGAGCAGGAGCATAGAGTGGAGGTGGTGTTGGGCTACACCCTCCAGCTCTCGCACCCCCTGTTGGCGAAAGGGAGAACTGCTCAGTGATCAGCGCCTTTCGCGTCCCCTTGAGGGCAAAAGGGAGCACTCGGTAGATACGAGTCCTCTCACACGACAAACGAACGGGCTTGTTGAGATGAGGCTTTCGCATGGCCATCGGGCGGAGGCGCAGAGTCGTTTGAACGTGCGACCGAGGTAACTTTCTCTGGTGTTGCAGGAACTCTTCGCCTTTTTCGTCAATGAGGGATAAGACGCCTCGGAGGCCTGGTAGCTACAGCTGGCCGACGGGACCACCGGCCCGCGGCAAGGGCGGTTAAGACCTAGGGAAGGTAAAGAATGAGAAGACCGGAGTGTCCTCGGCGAAAGGGAATATTCCCCCAGGATCAGGGTGGTTGTAAGGGTATTTGTGTCCATGTAAATGCTACGGAAGTGTATAACTAGTGCCCCCATGGAGGGTTGTAAAAAGGGGGGAAACCTAATTCCATTTCATGATATCAAGTTGGGTCACTCATGGTGACCTTTCATCAGCCTATTCTTTCCGCTTTTTGTTCAGGTGACAACCAGGGGTTCTGAGGTTACGGCTCAAAACAACAGGTGGCTACAAAGAGGAAGGTGAAAAACTCGACAAGTTTTTACGGTTAGCGTTGCGCTGGGAGTTTATCCACTTGTTTTGGTCTCACATGTTCTTGTGTGATGAAATTCTAACAATCCAAATTCAAACCCATGAAATGTTTTGCTGATAAATGCTTGTATAGGGTGAAATTCTAACATTCCAAATGCAAACTCATGAAATGTTTTGGCGATAAATGCTTTTTATTGACCTCCACGAATAATGCTGAAATATCATGATTTGTATCGGTGAGAATTTAAACCTAGGCCACATCACAAATATAATATGTATACCACTCGTGGATTAGTGTGCACGTGTGTACGCGGAGTAAACCTTTTCTTAGGTGTACAATTATGGATACTACTCATGGATCGGTCCACGCATGTGTGCACGGAGTAACTCGAGTCATCTAGCAAATTTGGATGCATGCACATCACTCTCTGCCTTTGTAGCTTCCCTAAAAAGCTGTGCTTTATTTGCCAATTGCTTTCACTAAAATTTCCTTTCCCCTACATGTAGTCACATCTTATATCATAGGGAGGGCAAGCTGAAATTAGCACCATGCCATTTGATTCTTGATACCACAACAATGTCAAAACCAACCAAATTAATATGTAGGCCTTCCTAGATAAACTAGTGAAACAAACATAAATATAATTAAACTTTGTGATTGTGTCAATATACTATTGAATCAATTATTAAATGAAGGTGTTTGTTTTTAGGAGTGATTAGTTTAAAGTGTTGATAAATGGTTTGTAGTATTTGAGTTCTTTTGTTGTGTCATGGAACCTTTATATCTTGAGGCACAAGGATGTGGCAATTTGTCTCTCATCATCTGCAGTGGGTGGAGGACAAACAAGGGTCCCTTCCACAGGCAAGGGTGAAAACCATAACGCTTAAGAAGATGGATTGAGGCGCAAGGGTGAAAACTTAATTGTTGATAGTTCCATAGCATACCTCAATGTCAAGAAAAATGATTGGATATTTCATGTCTACTTATCTAAAGCTAGTTGTATTGTTTACATTGTGGGATTTGAATTGCTTATGCTATTTATAGCAACTCATTTAGCTAGAAAGTTGTAGTATCTGAATAGTTTATGTTGTTTGTAGCAGCCCATGGTTGCGACTAACGGGTGGATACTATGGAATGCTTTCCCGTAAGTGGTCTAGGTAGACAAGGCCTCGTTAGGCCATCTCAATCTGCGACTATGGTGCGAGTTGTGTATATGTGAGTACATTTGTGCATGCCTGTAGGGCATCAGTATGTTTAAATAGCCATGGTTCGGCTTGGTCATGAACCCGATGAGGTATTCCTCAATGATTAGTCATGGTAAGGCCTTGTTTGGATGTTGTAGTATTAAGAAATCATAGTATCAAGAAACTACAGTTATAGAACTTATTGATGTGCAAAACCATGGTCTAGCAAAAATAGGTATAGAGTGGAGTTTTTAAAACTCTAAAAAGACTATAGTTTTAGCACTACCATGGTACTCGACACCATAAAGTTTGTTGCATCTAAACACTTAATGTTACTCTAAAACCAAAGTGTTTCAAAAAAGCATTGTATTTTTCTAAAACTCCAAACAGAGCCTAAAACTTGTAAAAGGTGTGAGTTCTTTTTTTAGTGTTGGCTTGAGATTTGTAAGAGGATTTCTAGTATTTAAAATGTGAGGACTGGTAGGGATGTGATACTCTCTCTAGGACCAAAGAACCTTTATAATTATCACATGTGAAGATGTTGTAGGCATAGGTATAACCTATAAACCTAACTTTGTTACTCAACCCATGCCATGTAACAACTTTGTAAAGGTTATGAGTTACTGAGGTCCTCAAGTACTCAACCTAGACTAATGACCATTGTAGTGGTGAAGTGTGTACCTTTGAATGCAAAGTTCAAGATCGCTTTAGAAAAATCTCAAATTGCATGTAGGTTGGATACCACGTTGTAGCCAACTGTTATGCTAAAGGATTTTGGTCACTTCAAGTTCATACAGTTGTTTGACACGAAGTAAAACTCTTTTTATATAAAACTCATGCATGGTTTTGATGCCATTTTTGTAATTATGCTCATATCAGCTACTGATCCAGGGACTGGTACCATGGGCCTAATAGATTTCCAAAAGAGGATCACTAGACTGATGGCTCCCTATGTCCATGTAACCTTGATGCCAAAGATGTCATGGAAAATGTTGTGGTAGCCATGAGGAATCTTCTTATGGGTATTTTTAAGACAACAAGGAGAACAATGCGGAGTTGATCCAGGCACACGAAGGATATACGCGTTACTCCATGGGAAACTTTCATCCCTAGATGACAAATACACTTACATAAGTTGTAAGAGGATCGCTGACAAGTGGGATTGTCTTCTTCAAACTATCAGTTAATTTCTCAAGCATAGAATAGAAGAAACTATCAATGTTCGCATAGAAGAAACTAGCAAGCATCACTTGGTCAAAGAGAACTCACACATACATCAAGAGTTGTATCAAGCATTTGGCAAAGTTGGATAGGCAAAAGATGTTGATCTTGTGATATTCCTCAGCCTAGGGTTGAATCCATACAAAATCTGGTCCAATTTTAATTTGGCCTATGTGTGTGTTGATATACTCCGCGTGTGTAGTCTCACCTTGTTTGTTGGGGGTGTGTTGGACCATCATATAAGGCATATATAGTCTTTATCTCCAACCAAGATGGTACCTTCAGAGCATCGGACACTATTAATTGCCCACACAAAAAGGATGGTTCAATGCTTAGAGAATTCAAAACACTGGACTATTGCGCAATACTCAATCCTAAAGAAAAAACATAGAGTGGATGGTCCAATCAGTTAAGAAATGAAGGGACAGGACTGTTGAATAGTATAGCAGAAGAAGAGGCAGAGGGCTCTAGTGTTGCGAGGTAAACACACAAACCATCAATAAGACAGGAGCTGTCCCATTTGGTTGGAGCCTTGAACTGGCAGTGAAACAGGGGCTCCCATTGTGTTGTTACTAATCAGCAATGAGAAAGGTGTTGTCACTGCCCGTTGGTGCCTCAACCTGACAACTGGTTGGCACCCTCAAATTAAACCAATATTAGAAAAGGCAATTATATGTTGATATTAAAAAGCATTTTGGAAAAGTGCCTCAAAAGACCTTTTACCAACATATTATAGCCGGCGTTTTCAAAAATGCCTTGAAAGGTCTTTGAGGGCGTTTTGACCACTTTTAAAGGCATTTCTAAACACCTTGTACAAAGAGCAATGTTGTGGTGAATATCGAGACACATGCTGGTATTTTTTTGTTGGTGTCTTGAACTGGCAGTGACAAATGAGCTATTGTTGCTGGTTGTACCTTGAACCGACAGTGGTACGTAGCTCATAACATTGTTCGTTCAAAGCTTGGCATCGTTAGCAAAGGCTATCAGATAGAATTTATTCAAGTAGTGCTTGGTAATCTGGACCTGATAGTACTGGTCGGATCTGAAATAGTGGTATGGCTCTGCACGTGTCAAGCACTTGTGAATTATATTCATCTATCTATCTATTTAAAAGAGAAAAGAGAGGCTCTATTTAAAAGAGAAAAGAGAGGAGTACGGCTACAAAGTCGGACCAAATCTTCATGTATGCGAAGCTTGCAGGTGTAATACTATTATAATAGTTTGCCAAAACTGTGACACATGTATCAAGTGGTTTAACATCATACATATAGGAATAAAATTATCCGCATGATGCATCAAAGTCGAATGGCCGAACTATTATTATAGGAAGATATATAAAATTATCCGCATTGCCTAATTTATTTAGCCTGACATTTATAAGGTTTGTGAAGATTATTTTTCAATCATTCAATATGCAAATGTCAGGCTAAAAAATACACATCTGCATATGGATAGAGTGATAGACAATGCAAAACTAGGAGGTATCAGCTACAAGATGACAGAATAAAAACGGAGTACAAAAATCTATCCACAAATTATACGGCACACAAAACTTTCAAACAAAAATCTGCATCGTCCTTTAGTTTTTGGATAGAACTAATAATACAAATATAACCAACTACTAGCTAGAACTAGCCAGATAACAATTCTTGTTTCAAAAGGAAGATTGAACTTGAGTTAATTGGATAACAATGCCTACTAACTTGTGTTTTCTGCCTGAAGACTACTGAAATTTGAAACGCCATCTATCATATGTCCATGTCCTGAATGTGTCTTTTCCCATATCAACGAGCCTCAAGTTTGGCAATTAGATCGAACAAGATAAAGGGGAAGGTCTTGGCAAGATTCTGGAAGCCATCGGTTGCGGCGCCCACGCGTTCAGTGTCTTCGAGGTACTTACAAACTCGAAGCAGGCCTCTTTGAGCCTCCTGCAGCGGTGCTGCTTAGCTAGCAGCAGCATGGCCCCTGCACTGCTGACATCGATGAGACGACACAGCTTGTCCTCACAGATCACCTTGAGCCGCTCCATGTCGTACATGTCAGATGCTGCGCCATCGACGAGGCGCCATCGTCTTCTTGCCCCTCCGCCGTCATCTCCGGTGGCAGCGAGTCTGTGTATATGAAATGCAACAGGTTCTTGAACACGTCCGCTCTCATCTCATCCACTTGAACGGGGTGAGCTGTGTCGCTTTCCTTCATCCCGCCGTAGAGCTCTGCACTGAACACTGGCGACCGTGCCGCGAGCACGCACCGGTGCGCGGCGAATGTCCTACCCTCGACTAGAAACCGCACGTCGGCGCCCTGCCCGCTCTCGAGGAGGGCGCGGAAGTGCTGCGGCCAATCGGGCGGTGGGACCACGAGGGCCGCGGGAGCGGAGGAGGGAACCACGGCGGCGTGCACGGCCTGGATCTTGCCGACGACGATGGTGTCGCACACTCGCACCTAACCGTGAAGCAGTCGTCCTTGAGCCTTCCCGAGCGCTCCAGATCATCCCTCTTGACGAACTTCATGCGGCCGAAGGAAGTTGGGGATGTCAGGAAACACCTGGCCTGGAGGCCACGGACGTAGGACGGCTTTTGATAATCCACTTGATTGATGAAGCTGAATGAGAGGTGCACCATCAAAGCGTCGGTGACTATGTCCATGAGCACGAGGTAGAAGGAGACGTAGTCGGCGGCCTCCTTGCGGTCGCCGTTGGGAAAGTATTTGATAAACCAGCTGTGGCCGGCCACGCGGAAGGTACGGGACTGGATGTGCTTGCCGTTGGGGACGGACTTGGTGAACGAGTAGCCCTCGATCTTGAGCACGTGGTAGCCGCTCGTGGCGCTGGCGATGATAGTGGAGGCTGAGCTCGAGGGCGCAGCGGAGGAGGGGCGCGACATTGTGGTCCGGATCGGAGGAGATTGGCAGGCCGGGTGGCGCAGAGCAGACGCGGCGGCGGCGGAGGACATTGTCGTCTCCAGGGGCTTTGTATTATTTAATATCTATTTATTATTGGGTAGATATCTGAGCACTTTTTAACATAACTAGCCAGGTCCCCCGCGCTTCGCGCGGGTAGGACTGTTGCAAGCGGGGTGACTGTTCATACCGGGTAAGTACTGTTCATACCGGGGTAAGTACTGTTCACATGGTCGGTACTGTTCTGAATCCGGTACTGTAGTTAACGGGTGGTACTGTTCACGGAGACCCGTTACTGTAGCTAACACTGTAGAAACTGTAGCTAACTCACCACGTTTAAAGACTTATATAGATACTCCTGCTCTAACTCTTTAGGACACGAAAGTTTTGGAGATCATCACATTGTGCATCATAATTCATCTTGAAATCAAATTTGTATTATGCCTCAATACATTTCTCTAACTCTCGTATGGACACGGGAGGGAGTGACCGACTATGGACCTGCTCGTGCCTTAAACAGATAGTTTCAAAAATATGTTATTTCGTGAACAAAATTTCTTATACAAATTACGGTGGTACAACACAGTATTTAATTTGCATCTATTGTCAATTGAATTAATCCCGGATCACACACCACCAATGGCTAGCACGTGTTCCTTAAAAAAACTAATGGCTAGCACGTCCAGAGGTTGCAAATAACCTATCACACGCACCAAGAAACTCCAAGAATCAGAGAAACCGATCTAAAGATAGATTAGGCCAATTTAGAGATCGTCCTTCGCCACCAAATCTTGGGAACACCTCCCGTGAGGACCCGTCAGAGAGATGCATGCACGCCAGAGGTATGGGACGCAGGGAGATTTTCTTTCTCTTCATGAGCATTTTACTTAGTTATTATAGTAATATACTAACTAATAATGGTTATAGTGTCGTAAGATATAGTAGCGAAAAAGAGCCAAAAGCACGGAAAAGTAGTGGTTCTTGGAGGAGACCCAAAACAAATACTCTAACAAATACTCATTGTTACCGAAAATGCATTTAAGTCATAAACCATAAATGCACCGATATTTACATCATATCTTTGGAACTATGTAATTATATTCCATTTGCATGAAAACATGCCATTATTGAAATTAGACCTACAGAGCACAAAGTACAAGGAATTATAAGATTTAAATGATTGCATTTTTAAGTATAGAAAATGGAACGATACAGTCAATGTTTGGGAACTCTGGAAACACAAGAATGCTTGTGTCTTCGATGGAACTATCATCCCTAGTATGGTCACCGTAATGAGATCAGTGGAGGAGGGTCCTGTGGCAGTTTGCAGGAGCTTCAGGAACTGCTGGCTGGTTTTGGGCCCTTTTTAGGTTGTGGTTTGGTCGTGGGTTGTTTTGTGAATGGTGATTCTGTGCTCGTTGCAATGACCTGTCTGTCTTGGTCCGTTCAAATTGAGGGGAAATTTGTTAGTGTCTAGTTTGTTCAGCTGTAACCTTTTAATGCAGCAACAATTTGCACTTCACAGGGTATGTGCACACTTGCTCGTCTCTGGACACTTTGCAATCGTCATTACTGAAGCCTCATGCTCATCATCTTTCCTGTCATCCATCTACAGCAGGCAACGATGACAGGTTACTACATACCAGAAGGATGCAAACATTTGATCTCAAACTAGTTCTGAATGCAGCCAACTTAGGAATTTCTCAGCAATTTTCTCCATTGATCAGCCTTTCGCAACCAATAAGCGTAATCGGATCAGTCACATATGCAGTAACAAACAGCATGATCTCTCCAACCAAATTTAGGGACATGTCTCAGCAAACAATGAAATTCAAGAGCTGAACAGAGTGCCTTGCAACATAGGACTGCATTCATCAAAACATCCACCAGAAAAAGAACACATGCTGCAAGCTAAAGCATCCAGGTTCTGCAGAATGAGTAGCTTGGAATCACATAATGAGAAACTAATGTCTCTCCAGAACTTATCCAAGGACCAAACACAAACAGAGCAAAGACACAGAGTGGCATCACAAGTCTCCTAACGGCGCCGATGCGAGAACTACGATAATGCACTGAAGTGGTGAAATATGCAGCTATAAACTACCATCAATGAGCAGTCTACCAATACCATTACTGGAAACCTACCCATTGATCTCCTTGCATGCATATCAGTGGAGAGTAAGCTTGGAAGTCAGTTCCTCCAGGACGGCAGGGCAACTAGTAGACAGATGGTTGAAGCCATCAGTTGCGATGAGCGCATTCAGACCGGTTGACTTGAGGAACTCGAAGCATTTCTCCTTGAGACCCTGACAACTGTGCTGGTCAGCCAGCACGAGCGTGGTCACCACCAAGTTCGTGTCAATGCACCCGCACAGGTTTTCTTCGCGGATGAGATTGAGCCTCTGGAGGCTAAACCTGTCCGCGGCTTCAAGCAGGTGCTGCGACATGGCGGCTTCTTCTTCCTTGCTCACCTCGGGCAACGTGTCGGTGTACATGAAGTGCAGCACTGCCTGTAAGACCCGTGGCTCGATGTCCTCGATGCGGATGGCGCAGTCGGTGGTGGTACTGGTACCCTCCTTCATGGAGCCGAGGAGCTTCGCTTTGAAGACCGGCGACCTCGCAGCGAGCACGCACCTGTGAGCACTGAACGTCTCCCCGCCGGCCTGGAGCGTGACGTCGGAGGCCTCCCCGCTGAAGAGCAGCTCCCCGAGGTGGCGGTGCAGGTCGGGCGGCGGCACGTCCACAAAGGGAGCAGCTTTCACCGCGCGGAACCTGTCGATGATGACGACGTCGCACTGGAGCGTGAAGCTGTCGTCCTTGAGGTCGAGGAATTTGCTCTTCAGGTCCGCCTTGCTCATGTACTTGAAGAACCATCACCCTGCCGCTCCCCCACGCGCGAGATTGTGCACCGGACTCTTGCGTGCGGTGGTTCGTTCCAGGAGGCCAGCGCCGTTGATCACGGAAAGGGTGAACTGCGCCATGACGGCCCCGGCGGTGGCGGCGACGGCGTCGTCGAGGACAAGCTGCAGGGAGAGGTAGTCGCGGGCGCGCTTGATCAGTCGGCCGCATCCGTTGGGGAAGTAGTTGATGTACCAGCTGTAGCCCGCCGCCTGGAAATTGGAGGACTTGATGTGGGCGCCGCGGGGCAGGGACTTGGTGAGGGAGTAGCTGTCGATCTTGAGCTGGTGCGTCCCGGTGGCCGCCGCGGCGGTGATGGACGACGAGGAGGCTTGTGGGGGTCCGCCGCTGCGGCCGACCGACGAGGCCGAAACCGACATTGCGCGAGCCTGCAATGCAATCAGGGCAGTGCAAATTCGAGGTTTTTCCGATCCACCTGCCTACTCTTCCCTCGCAGCAAGAACAAATTAAAGGTAGTGAATTGGAGACGAGGGAGAAAGATGGTGACACACAGCAGAGCGTTGGAGGTGAGGGGGTTGTCGGAGTCGGCTGCCCTGTCGCTCCTTCTGCCGAAGAGGGTTTTGCGCCGAAGCAGAGTGGCGTGGGGAACGGCTCTGTGGAGACGACGAAGGGAACAGGATCGCTCACGGACTGGTTTCCTTTCTTGGCAAAATGGTTGGTGGTTCCTCTGGCTGGACTGGGCTTCTTAGATAGGCCTTGGTAGCCTTTGGGCCTATATATTGACATGGCTCATGAAAAGAGGAGAGGCGACTACACACTTCCACGTATAGTACAGACTTCCATAGACACTGACGATGCGGTCATCTTCATGAGGTTCGATTAAGGAGATCAACGCCTTCGCATACAACTGGAACTTTCGAAGGAAACACGTACACATCATTACAGTTTTTTTCCTTTTTTTTTGAACCGAGGCATCCCCATTTCCATTACCAAGATAACGGAAATACAGAGTTACACAGAGTTTCAGACAGCAAAAGAAGCGCTAGAAAAAGCTAAAGCGGACAAATGTACAAACTCAGCATAGCTGGAATCTACCGCAAGCTACGAACAAAGTTTACTGGTTATTACATAAACTTCGCAGACAAAAAAACTATGCAGCTCCCCATCAGCTTCATCAAGAGGAGTCTGAACCTTCGTCTTCGACTTGATCAGAGTACCAAGGGAAAACTACCATCGCCCAGATATTACAAGGAACATCACAAAAGAAGCGGATGCAACTTCACTTGGAAGAATCTGGGTCGCCACCATCGTCTTGATCTGAGCCCCTGAGTCGCTTGACGTCGCCGGTCTTATGGCTCTGCTTAGCAAGAAGCTTCACTGCAATTTTGAGCATTGCATTCACTCCATCTATCATCACGTCCTTGTCTTCTCCAGCAAACAAACCTGCCCAGAAATGTATAAGGGCACACGCATGGCAAACAATTTCAACAGGATTTCGAAGTAGTTTGCCCTCAGAGCATGCCTTATTACGTGCTTTCCATGTGGCCCAACAGAAAGCAGCACTTCTTGCCATTAGGTAACCATTTCTCAAGCCATCTCCAGCATTTGTTATGGAATTAGGCACATCACAGGCTCCAATTGCATGAGCAACAGAGGCCCAGACAACCTTTGCCACACAGCAAGTAAAAAGCAGATGAGGGATATTTTCTGGAGTCACAGAAGTAACATGATGCATCACCTTTCCACCTCCTTTTTAACATATTGTCTTTAGTGAGTATTGCATTGTTTTCCACAAGCCACAAAAATATTTTGATTTTAGCAGGAACCTTCCCCTTCCAAATGTGTTTGAAGGAGTAGCCACTATCAGTCATAGCATCATAAGTGGATTTGACTGTAAATCTGTTATTCTTTCCAAATTTCCAGCCAACTAAGTCATTTTCATCTACTAGATGGGTATTCAAGCAATCAGAGAGAATGTGTCCATTCCTCATTTAGTTCCTCAGCTAGCCATCTACTAAATGTTATAAAGGAAGGGGTCATTGTACACATCATTACATGTTATCCGTTACCTTGATTTGCTTTGAAATGCCAAGAACTCAGGAGGTCAAAGAAACTACAGTCATTCTATGATTAGGATGCCAGCATACTGCGCCAATAAACTGATTACAGGACATTTTGCAGTGACATACAAAGAATATTTGGCACATAGTGTTTACCAAGAGGTCAACACATAACCAAGCTGAAGGTCTTGCCTAGTGTTCGTGAAAAGATGTGGTGAACACTGCACAGTTGAGTCAAAAATCTGAAAATCACATTCCAAGCCATAACTTCATGACTTTTACAAATTGGATCATTCCAATGTGCAAAATCAACATAGTGAAAAAGGAAGTACACACAGATTCTTCAAAAATGGACAGCGTTGTACTGCCTCACCAAAAACAAAAGAATAGACTTGTACTGCTATAAAATAATTCGTAAGAAATCAATGATATATCAGGACATAAACAAGTGCCAGGAAGTAATTCAGTCACAGGCATTTGAGATCATTAAGTTCAAACAAAGGAATCATGAAATTAATTTTCTACATTGCAATCATATCTGCCAGTCAATAACTCTTATTCACTTAGCATTTACACTTATCTTTAATTGTACCCTACCCACGTTAAAAAAAAACTCTTTTTCATACGATCAATTAGTGATAAAATAAACACCCAAGATGTTTCACTGTTTCCATATTAGCATATTACACCTCAATTTACTGAACAATGAGCAAATGTACACCGCAACTTAACTGAATCCACATTGTTGAATTGACATGAACGTTGTCTCCTGCATGTCAGTCCATGTAATTATTTCATGAGAGGGATATCCCAATTATTTAGTTCAACAGCATGCAGAAATGAGAAATGACAAGAACAGCAGTGCAAACAACACTGGGAGATATCTTAAATATGAAAAAAACGAAACACAAAAAATGGATGCCAATATTAAATCACCTCAATTATATGGTTGCAAATAGTCAAATGCACCCTGACTTGGTTTGGTCCGTGTCTGGCTTAAATAGGACAGCAGTTATAACATGTGGTTATTTAACATATTATACTTCAATAAGATGATTACAGGACATCTTGCAATGACAAAATACAGGGGAGAAGAAATGACACATGGTGCTTAGAGCAGCGATAGTTGGAGGAGACAGTATGAGATAAAGTATAATGTCAAAATTTGATTGCATGGTTCAGTCAAGGGATAATAATCTTCTCAAGTTGGCACATGGCAATCTTCATGGTCGTGTTCTTTGAAAATATGGACAATGAATACGATTATGCTGCCATATGCAACAATTTGCATCATTGCATGAGAACACTAATGACATATCAAACACTAGCAAGAGCAAGGATAGTCGAAGGATGTACCTGTATATGATCGACACTTTTGTGGAGGCATGTTTTCAGGAAGTTAAGCCTTCTTTATTGCAGTCTAACTGAAGAGTGAAGTGAGCTAGCTCTTTTTCACTGCGTATTATCATTGTGTCTTTAATCATACTAATACCCTTACTGAACCAGCATGAAACATTATGTTGTCCAAAAACACATCCACAGAGCTAACAATATGATGAGTATCAATAGGGCATTGCAAAAACTAATTCAAATGCTCAGCATATACAAGATAACAAAAATAATGGCGTACAACGAACTTTCATGTCAATTCAGAGGCTTATAATTGAACCAATTGCTGATCACAATACCATGCATTTCTCAAATTATTATTAAAAATCTATTCACAAATGTCATAACAACCAAACAAAAAGACCACATCCTTTTATGAATGTTAGAATTAGCACCTAATAATTTTCATTTCAAACTAATAAAAGGAAAGAAAAAGGTTTGAGCATCATAACAACACCAAATTGTCCTTCTGGACACTGTTAAAATTTGACACCCCAGTTCTTTGCACATTCATTCAAGTCTTTAATTCAGCAATGATAACTGGAACTCTTGAAGGAACCAAGGACAAATCATTATGTTATCATATGCCTAATTTAATTTAGGTTTAACTGATTACAGGATAACTTGCATGACCAAATAGAAGAAACAATTCGCACACAATGTTTAACAAGAGGTCAAACAAAATCAAGTTGAAGAGCTGCAGCTGGAGAAGAAAACGTGTGGTGATGAATTGAGTCAGCATCTGATAGTCTGATTACAAGTCATAAATTAATGACCTTCCAAAAATGCATCAGGAAAATATACATTATCAGCATACTCAAACAAGTATAGCTCTGTACTGCTATGCAATAACTGTTCTATATAAATATGGCAAAACAGCACATAACCAGTGCCAGGATTGTCGAAGCAATTCCATCAACATGTATATGAGATTGTTGCTTTCAAGCAATGGCATCGTTAAGAAATTGTTAATCTTCAATATAGCAGTCATACCAGTGAGTGAAGAACTTCTTCACTGAATAGTACCCTCTCTTTAATTGTACCCTATCTGAACCTAACTGAAACATTATGCTGGACAAAAACACATCCAACCTGGTAACAAAACAACGAAAAAGAATAGAAAATTGCAAAATTACGGTGATAGAAGGCAATCATAAAATACCATAGCGAACTTCCAGGTTAATTTAAATGCTAACTGCTTTGTCCCATTAGCATGTTCCTGGCGTCATAGTTAAAAGCTGCCCACAAATGATGTGACAACCAAACAAAATAAGGCACAGGTACATCGCATCCTTTTGTGGACATGACTGCATATTCACATACAACTACTAGTACTAGAATAAGTAGTATTAATTAGATAGTGAAACCAACTAATTAGTCTTTCTGGATACAGTTGCCATCCCTGATCCACTGAAATCCTCATGCTCATGTCCTTCATTTGCTTTCCAGAATTCAGTGTTCAGCAAGCTTGAAACAAAGCAGAAGGACAGGTTTTCACCAGATGCTGGAATCCATCGGTCGCGCTGACCTCATCCAGTGTTTTAGGAGACTTGAGAAACTCAAAGCATGCCTCCTTAAGCGCTTGACAGTGGTGCTGCTCAGCCAATGCAAGTGTGGTCGCCACCGTGCTCACATCAATTTGCTGGCATAGCCTATCCTCACATATCAGCTTAAGCCTCTGCAAGTCGTATCTGTCTGCAGCTTCTAGCAAATGCTGCGCCATCGTGGCTCCACCGTTATCTTGCTCTATTGTCTCTGGCAGCGAGTCTGTGTAAATGAAATGCAGCAAGGTCTGGAACACCTGAGCTGCCATATCATCAATCCGTATGCAGTTCTCTGTGGAGGTGCCTTCCTTCATCGAGCCAAAGAGCAGCGCATCGAGGACCGGCGACCGTGCAGCAAGCACACACCGGTGCGCGGCAAATGTCTTGTCCCCGACAAGAAATCTCACATCGGCACCCTTTCCTCCTAGGAGGAGGGCACTGAAATGCTGTGGCAACTCGAGAGGCGGCACCGCAACGGCGAAAGCTGCGGCAGCCTCCGCGCGTGGCAGGCCGGTGACGATTATGTCGCACCTGATCGAGAAGCAATCGTCCTTGAGGCGCTCCGACTGCTCCAAGCTCTCTTTCTTGATGAATTCCTTATATCCCCACGATCCGTTGGTGCCGAATCTACGCGCCTCGAGGCTGCCGACGAATGCCGGCTTCTGCATCTCCACCTGATCCATGAAGCTGATCATGAACTGCACCATTAATTCGTCCCCGCGCTCGAGCTGATCCTTGAGGTGGAGGTAGAGGGAGATGTGGTCAGCGGTCTCCGGGCTGTCGCCGTTGGGGAAGTACCGGATAAACCATGTGTGCCCCGCGACGCGGAAAGGGAGAGAATCGAAATGTTTTCCATTGGGGAAGGCGATTTTGATGCTCGAGTAGCCCCTGATCCCGAGCACGTGGTAGCCGCTCACGGAGCCGCCGACGATAGCGGAGGCGGAGACCGAGGGGACCCTATCGTCGCTAGCGATGCGCCGGCAGGTCGGGATGACAGGAGCCATTACTTAGGTGCCGACGAGGTAGTGGTGCGCTCGAGCCTTGAGGTGGGGTGGGGTGGAGCGGCGGGGCAGGTAGTGGAACGCGGTGTCACCGGCGCACGGGAAGGGGAAGTGTTCACAGAAGGGAAGGGGGAGGCGTCGGCGGAGCCGAGGGGTTGGGACTTGGCGAGTGATGAGAAAGAGAAAAATTCACCAGCGGTCTCTGAAGTTGGCAGCATGTGTCACTTAGATCTCCGAACTTTGAACAGTGTATTTCTGAGTCTCTGAACTTGGCTTCAGGTGTCATCTAGGTCCCTGAACTTGGCTTCAGGTGTCACTTAGATCCCCAAACTTTGAACAGTGTATTCTGGGTCCCTGAACTTTGATTTGGGTGTCATCTGGGTCCCTGAACTTGGCTTCGGGTGTCATCTAGGTCCCAATACTGACGTGGCGCGATTCTATATGTGGGGCCCACATGTCAGTCGGTTATATTTCTATTTCGGGGGTACTGTAGCTACAATTTCTAAAATATTCCAAAAATTGTATCTTTTTCATATGATCTCGGATGAAGATGATTTTTATATGAAAAATGTAGCTCTCGACGAGATCTACAACTTTCTAGTTTTGAGTTTTTTAATTTGAGATCATTAAAATGCTTAAAAAAATTAAACAAATTTTCAGCAG
The DNA here is from genome assembly GCA_038087645.1 of Saccharum hybrid cultivar R570. Lineage (NCBI taxonomy): Eukaryota > Viridiplantae > Streptophyta > Magnoliopsida > Poales > Poaceae > Saccharum > Saccharum hybrid cultivar. The sequence goes on along the minus strand of JAQSUU010000005.1, from coordinate 6,170,530 downwards.
TATATTAATCGCGTACAAGCGCTTGTCGCATTGGAAAAATCATATCTTTTTTATATGCTGTCAAATGGAGATGATTTCTATATGAAAGTTGTAGCTCTCGATGAGATCTGCGACTTTTTAGTTTTTAGTTTTTTAATTTGAGGTCGCTAAAATGCTCAAAAAAATTAAACCAATTTTCAGGAATTAATATACTGTTGAAAATTGGTTTAATTTTTTCAACAGATCTCAAATTGGTTTAATATGATCTCGGATGAAGATGATTTTTATATGAAAAATGTAGCTCTCGACGAGATCTATAACTTTCTAGTTTTGAGTTTTTTAATTTGAGGTCGCTAAAATGCTCAAAAAAATTAAACCAATTTTAATTCCTGAAAATTGGTTTAATTTTTTTGAGCATTTTAGCGACCTCAAATTAAAAAACTTAAAACTACAACTTTCATATAGAAATCATCTCCATTTGACAGCATATAAAAAAGATATGATTTTTCCAATGCGACAAGCGCTGGTACGCGATTAATATACTGCTGAAAATTTGTTTAATTTTTTTAAGTATTTTAATGATCTCAAATTAAAAAAATTCGAAACTAGAAAGTTGTAGATCTCGTCGAGAGCTACATTTTTCATATAAAAATCATCTTCATCCGAGATCATATGAAAAAGATATAATTTTTGGAATATTTTAGAAATTGTAGCTACAGTACCCCCGAAATAGAAATATAACCGACTGACATGTGGGCCCCACATATAGAATCGCGCCACGTCAGCATTGGGACTTAGATGACACCCGAAGCCAAGTTCAGGGACCCAGATGACACCCAAAGCTAAGTTCAGGGACCCAGAATACACTGTTCAAAGTTCGGGGACCTAAGTGACACCTGAAGCCAAGTTCAGGGACCTAGATGACACCTGAAGCCAAGTTCAGGGACCCAGAAATACACTGTTCAAAGTTCGGGGACCTAAGTGACACCCGCTGCCAACTTCAGGGACCGCTGGTGAATTTTTCTCGATGAGAAATTTCGTTGTTTGGAACGTCCCGTTTCTTTTATTTTATTAACATCTACAGTATCACCGTCATCTCATCTCATCATCACGGTATAAAAGAGTGAGTTTTTTTTTTTTACTCCCTCTTAGTCACGTATGAATTTGTGCATCGATTTGGCAATAATCATGATTCTGGATTCCGAAGAAGCTGGGAAGAACAATCCTAAATCCACTAAATACGGGACCGCTAAAATCATGCATGTTATGCATCGTTAATTAATTAAGATCACGATCGTCATACATGCACATTTCCTAGCTTGTTCGTCTATATATGAACTTAACACATGCACCGTGCACGTGCTTCCAAGTTCGTCTGCTGTCACGCTGACAGCGAGGTTTTTTTTTGTTCTTGCGTAAGATTTAAGACTTCAATTTCCATACGAGCGAAATTATCTTGTTCAAAGACTTCGACACCCATACAAGCGAAATTATCTTGTTCGAAGACTCGGACACCCATGCGAGCTCAAAATACTCCGACACCCATATGAGCCAAAAATATTAATGCAAACATATGTTTATCCAAGCCAAAAATTTCACTCATAGGAGTCAAATTATCTTGTTCGAGGACTCAGACACAAATACGAGCCAAAGGACTCCAAACATTCATACAAACTAAAAATATTAATGCAAAACATGTTTATACGAGCCAAAAATATTAATGCGAATTGTGTTTGAACTCAATATTAATATTCCTATTACATTTGAAATACTTTTCATAAACACGTGTGTGTCAGACGGGCATATTTGCTAGTACTATAAAGGAGTGAAGGAATTAAAAATTATTTCTACCAAAAAAAATTTCTTACCCACCTTCAATATAAACCGTTAAATAACCGAGTACCTTTAATTCTAATGCTCCAGATCAATCCATCGGTGAGCCACCTACAATCTTTCGTCTTACATCTTACACGTTCCTGCCGTAAGGCCAGTCTTAATGTGAGTTTCGTGGCGTTGTTTCCAAAACAGCCATGTCATATGAAATGAAATAAAACTTAGATGAAACACCCACTCTCAATGAAGAGTTTCATTCTATGGTTTCATAGACATTTAATTTTATGATTCAGAGAGAGTTGGTAATCGTGCCTAGATGAAACTCATTTCTCCTCTCTCTCTCTTCTTAAATACAATGTCATATCACGAGAGTTTCATTTGCATTAAATGGGTTGCCACATAGACATTTGTGATGACATGACAGTAAATTTAAGAAGAGAGAAGAAATGAGTTTCATCAAACTCTCTTGGCACGATTATCAACTCTCCATGAGTCTTGAAATTAAATGCCTATGAAACCATAGAATGAAACTTTTCATTGAGAGTTGGTGTTTCATTCAAATTTTATTTTATTTCACGTGACATGACAATATTGAAAACAACGCCGTGAAACTCCCCCACTGACACTGGCCTAAATCTCCTTCCGTGCCTCCCTCCCGTAGTTTTTTCACCCGAAGTCGAACTGACCCGCCCACGCGTACTCGCGCCTCGGCGGTTCCTCAAACGAAGCGACGCCCACGCACTGGGGCGCCTTGGTGGTTAGAGCCACGAAGGCCACCGTCCCTTCTACCTCTTTCTCTTGTCCCATCTGCATCTCGCACAGACCCTAGTGGCGTATGGCGGAGGAGAAGGCGGTGGCTGTCAGTGGAGTTGGAGGATCCAGAGCGACGAACGCGGTGCAACTGCAGCTAGCGGCGGCGACCCCACTCTATCCAATGGTGGCCGTGGCGGTGGGCCACGGGACTGCGAGAGGCTCCCCTTCGACGAGGCCACACCACCAAAAAATCCTCAATGCCTTCGTCCTCGGCGAGATCCCACGCCGCCGCCCTAACCGCTGCCTCACGCCCTTCGATGCGCTCCTAGAGGAGAGGGAGGGGTTGGGCTGCTACTACGGTGAGCCGACCCCGCCGCCGCAGCTCCTCAGGCCTCGCAGGTGGATCCGGAAGAGACGGCGTCACCCACCTCTAAACCCCCAGCAGTAGCGCCCTCCTCGACGTCAGCCACGGCGACGGCATCCTCCATGCGGCGGTGCCCCTTTCCGACGGCAGCGTCTTCTTCCCCCAATAAAAATCATAGATTTGTTGTTGTCTCTGGTCTCTGTACTCACGATCTTTCCAGTCTCTTATTTTTTTAGGGGTGGCTATGTGAGTACCGTTATCGATTTATGTTGAACAGAGCACTCTAAGGCCTTCCCCAACACTATGTTTTTTCTTATAGCTCCAAGTGTCATGTAGGATCGGATAAAAAAAAGTAGGTGCTTTACACTTGTCATAGTGGCTTGTAGAAGCTACATATGCTTGGAGAGAGAAGGTGGTCCATGCTAAAAAAGAAAAGGGAGAGTAAATAAAGGTAAGGCATGATGAAAGCAAAAAGTTTCTATGCAAACTACAAGTAGTGATAGTTTGCAATGTGTGAATAGTAATCTCAACATTTCCTAGTCTATGTGGATCACTTTATTTGTACTAGAACCACTAAGAGTGCTAGCCTCCAATGGTGATGCCCTAATTATCCATGTTGCTTCTTTGATATTGCACACCTGATGCAATCTCTGTCGGATTGGATAACGAATCATGTAGTGACAATAAAAATCATGGATTTATTGTGTTTCCGGTCTCTTCAGTACGCACCGATCTTTCCAGTCTCTTGTTTTTTTAGGGGTGACTCTGTGAGTACCGTTATCGATTTATGTTGAATAGAGCACTCTAATTATCCATGTTGCTTCTTTGATATTGCACACCTGATGCAATATGTTGTATCTGTCTAATGCACTGCTACTTGAATATGTGTGTACATCTATGTGCAGTTTAATTATCCTTGGTTGTATATGTGCTTCCTGATTTTTGCTGGTCGAAGCTACAATCTTCGGTGTAACAGTAGAGAATGAGATCTACAAAGAGACTTTAATAGGAAAAGTGAAAGATAAAAGGAGAAAAGGAATGTAGCCAAATAAATCATGTTGCTTTGATTTCAGTTCAAAGAGGGACTTGAGATTCTTTTACCAGCACCATATAATCTTTATGTTCCTACAGACTCTGCTGTCTTAGTTAGATAACATAGCTTACAGGCAGGATCAAAACTTCAGAATACATAAGTTTTTTTTTCAGGGAATCAGAGTACACAAGTTCAGAGAAAAGAACTTCTGAAAATAGGATATTGTAGTTATCTACATTGTGGTCAATAGTAAACTGATATTCAACTCTGTATTTTTATATTGGTATCATGATACTTACCTATGCCATCGTAACACGTAAGATGGAAAATGTAAAATCAACTTAACAATTAGATGTTGCAGTAAATTGAGACATTTAGTTGAGAGATGAACTTTGCGATTGTATACTGCCCATTTTTAGAGGCAACTGAATATGAAGGAGAAATTCAAGGCTTATTTTTTTTAAAAAAGTATCAAGGAATTGGAGAATCATCATTAAAAAAATCGCCAACTGCTGCATGACTTCAAACATATGACACTGTCTTGAAGAGAAGTACATACATAAGTAAGGTACACATGCTTTTAAAACATATACATTAGCTCGTAGCTGTAAGGAGATCTGTAAAGAAATTGCTGACATTGTCTTGAAGAGAAGTACATACATAAGCAAGTAACACATGGTTTTTTTAAAATATATACATTAGCTCGTAGCTGTAAGGAGATCTGTAAAGAGATTGCTGATTTAGATTCTCCAAACGCTAAATATGCAAGTTACCATTTCCATTTCCAATTTGTGCACAGAAGCAATTTCAAGAGTTGTGCATTGTAAGTTTATGGGCAGAATTTTAAGAATTACACATAACTCTGATTCAACAAATGTACGATTAAACTTTGGTGATGGAGTAGCATTGGAATACTAAAATATTAAGGACATCCACTGGAGAAGGTATGAATGGCTGCTTAAGTGCTTAGCACAACTTCACCGTATTAATGAAATCTATAGGCAAGGATGAAAAATATTTGCTTAAGATTGAAGATAGACAACTCAGTTAGTGGTAGTAAAAACAATATAAACAGAGTATGTTCTATTTACACTACACTGCAAGTGTTGCCTATATGACAACTAAGTATCCTTCCCTACACAATAATATTGTTTGGTCTTAATATACTAAGTGTCAATCAAGGAATAAAACTTACATTTATCGCAAATCACATGGCTCTTCATTTGGATCAGTTTATCAAAAAAATATTGTTTAATATTAAGTATTTAAGTAACTGATCTTTCTCCTTCTATGCTAATCACTCGACATTCCCCAAGTATCTATGTTTCTCTGAATAATTACTGTTGTACGATTGTATATCTAATTGAAAGGGAGGTATTGGATAGTTCAGTGATGGGTATATACCTCAAGGAATTGTGGACGTGAGAAAGACATGGCCAAGGTTTGGTGAGCAAGACATTTCATCAAACAGCTAACCGGTGCCATCAAAATTAGCGGCTGCTCTGGCTGCGGGGAGCGCTGCTATTTCACTATGCGTGATGGGAGTACCTAGGAGTGTGGCCGTGCGGGGGAGCTGCAAAGCACTACCGCTGTTTGCGTAGAGTACCTCCTCGCACGTACCTGCCATCCGATCCGCTCGCGCATGCCACCATCTTTGGGCAGGTTTTCCACTCGTGTCGCTTCACTGTGGAAGGGATCAAGGTCCAGATGAGGGCCGTGGCGAAGAGAGAGAGGTACAAGCGCCGAGGCGTACGCGTACGAAATGGAGAGGTTGCGGGCGGCGCAGCTGGTTGGCGCATGCCCTGTTAGATGATGTAACTAGGTTCATTGTATCTAGCACCAGGTAGATAGTTTGTTACGGTACGTAGCTAACCGGGTCATGTTGATCCTGAGTTTGTTGTAAACCTATCTTCTTGTACAAGCCACGCCAAGGGCTTTTCTTGGTCTATATTAACACGAAGCCGAGACCCGAGAGGGTATCTCATTCAAGCCTACTTCACATGGTATTCAGAGCCCGTCTCCTCACAGAACTCATCCATGGCCACTTCATCTTCCGTTGTGTTTGCATCTCCGCAGATCGGGTTCTTACCTGTGAGTGAGAAGCTTACCAAGAGCAACTACGCAATGTGGAGTCTTCAGGTCCTCTCGGCGATCCGCGGCGCCCAACTCGCGGAGTTCATTGAACCATCTGCAAAGCCACCGGAGATGTATCTCACTCCAGCAGCCAAGCCCGATGGCACCATCGACGACAAAAAGCCACCGGTGCGCAACCCTGACTTCGACAAGTGGATCGCCAAGGACCAAACGGTGTTAAACTTCTTGCTCACCTCTCTTTCTAAAGAGATTTTCTCGCAAGTCACCTCCTCAGCAGATACGGCGGCCAAGGCGTGGGCCGCCATAGAGGCACTCTTCGCCTCGCAATCCAGGGCACGAGTCATTGCTACTTGGATGGCCCTGGCCACGGCGTCCACGATCTCCGAGTATTTCACAAAGATGAAAAGTCTTGCAGATGAGATGGCATCTGTAGGAAAGAAGCTGGAGGACGATGAGCTTGTCTCGTATATTCTGACCAGCCTCGACCTCGACTACGATCCAGTGGTGTCCACCGTCGCCGCACGGGTGGAACCAATCTCGGTTGGGGAGTTGTTCACCCAACTGACTAGTTTCGAGCAGCGCATGGAGCTGCGTGGTGGCGCTAACAACCACTCTGCAAACATTGCCACCATAGGTGGCCGCGGCAATGGTAACAACTCTCGTGGCCGCGGTGGCGGCGGCCACGGTGGGTTTGGACGAGGCTTCCAGAAGGGTGGACGCGGCGGCGGTGGCCGTGGCAACAATTTCACACCAGGAGTGTTTTGCCAACTCTGTGGCAAAGAAAGGCATGCAGTCGTCAAGTGCTTCAAGAGATTCGACGCTTCCTTCACCGGCGCTGCGTAGAAAAGCGCCTCCTCCGCGATGACCTCCTATGGGGTTGATACCAATTGGTATGTTGATTCCGGTTCCACCGACCATGTGACAAGTGAGCTCGAGAAGCTCACCATCCGCAACAAGTACGGCGCCCACGACCAGGTGCATTTAGCCAGCGGGGCAGGTATGGAGATAAATCATGTTGGTTCTAGCACTTTGCATACCCCTACTAGTGATATTCATCTCAATAGAATCCTTCATGTTCCTAAAGCCACAAAAAATCTTTTATCTGTTCATCGTCTTGCATGTGATAACAATGCATTCCTAGAATTTCATCCTAGTCATTTTCCATTAAGGAACAGGGAACGAGGAAGATCCTCCTCAGCGACATATGTGAAGGGGGGTTGTACCCGTTGTGATCGAGTCCATGCAAGTCGAGTCCTAGTAAACAAGTCCTTGGCGCCACCGTCAAGTCGTCTATCTCCCTGTGGCATCATCGATTAGGTCATGCGTCAACTCATGTGGTCAAGCAAGTCCTTAATCGATAGGCTCCCGTTTGTCAAATAAAACAATGGTTTGTGATGCATGTCAACAGGGCAAGAGTCATCAATTGCCCTATTCTAGATCGACTAGTACTTCCACCGGTCCTTTGAATCTTATATTTTCTTATGTATGGGGCCCTGCGCCCTCTTCTGTTGGCCGCAAAACATATTATGTGAGCTTTATTAATGATTATATTAAGTTCACTTGGATTTATTTCCTGCGTCACAAATCTAAAGTGTTCCAATGTTTTCATGATTTTCAACATCTTGTAGAAAGACAATTTGATCGAAAAATCTTAGCTATGCAAACCAACTGGGGTGGTGAGTATCAATCATTAAACGCCTTCTTTAAACATGTTGGCATAGCTCATCATGTTTCATGCCCACACGCTCACCAACAAAACAGTTCTGCTGAACGAAAGCATCGACATATAGTTGAAGTTGGTCTCTCCTTGCTTGCACACGCCTCCATGCCGATAAAATTTTGGGACGAAGCATTTGCTACTGCTGTTTTCCTCATTAACCGGCTTCCTTCCAAAGTAATCCAGAATCAAACACCATTTGAACGTCTTTTTACAAACCAACTTGACTACTCCTTTCTCCGTTTTTTTGGGTGTGCTTGCTGTCTGAATCTAAGACCCTATAATACTAGAAAGCTTCAGTTTCGTTCTACTCAATGTGTGTTCCTAGGGTATAGTGATATGCATAAATGTTTCAAGTGTCTAGAACCATTCACTGGTTGAGTTTATATTTCTCGAGATGTTGTTTTTGATGAACACGTTTTTCCATTTGCTCGCCTTCATCCCAACGCTGGGGCGCGACTCCGAGCTGAGCTCTCAGTTCTTCCTGATTCCCTATTAAACTCTGAAAGCATCTAGGCCCCGAGGTTTGGTTTCGGCAATTGATGACAACGCTTTATTACCATGACTAACGTGTGTTTTGCAGAAACTTTGGTAAGTTAGGTCATGGAGGTTATAACTGCTTTGGGCACCCTGGTATTCATGCCCCTTGATGGAAATTGTTTCGGTTTTCAAAAGAGTGACGTCAAGATTAAGGACGGTTAGTTCCGGATGATGAGGTGTTGAGATGCATTCGGAATAGTCGTTAGGATCTTCGTTTTTCTCTTTTGGCCGTACTATAAAGGGGGGCATGAGCGGGTAGCTTGACCTAGGTGAGTCCTATGTTTAGGTGTGGGGCACACTTGTTAAACTTGGCGCTAGGCAGCTCTAGAATAGCTCAAAGTTCAGTTGGAAGCAACTTAGTTCAAGTTGCGACGCGTTTCGGAAAGTTTAGGGTGCTTTTCCCTTGACCGGACGCGGTCCTCGGCATGACCGGACGCGTCCGGTCAGTTCAGTTCCGCGACTAGGTTTCGGCGCTGACGACCGGACGTGGTCCTTGCGAGGACCGGACGCGGTGGTCAGAAGCCGACACGTGTCACTTAGGGGAAACACCCGATCGGACGCGATCTGGGTGTGATCGGCGCGTCCGGTCACGTTCCAGTAAGGTCCAGCGACGACCGGACGCGTCCGGTCATCACCGATCAGACGCGGTCGCGCGTCCGGTGTGGTTACAGTAAGCTCCCTGCACGATCGGACGCGTCCGGTCACCCCTGACCGGCGCGTCCGGTCACTCAGCCCGTTTTCAGTTTTTCGACCGTTACGGGGGACCGGCGCGTCCGGTCACTTCGACCGACGCGTCCGGTCACCCCGTGTTTTGTTGAGTTGGCAGGTAACGGTTCGTTTCGACTGTGGGGTGTATAAATACATCCCCACCACCTCTTTTAGAGGTCTCTTGCTCATTTGATCAGCTGAGAAACACCTTTAGAGTGCAAGGGAGTGCAAGAGCTCTAGTGAGGATTGTGATTTGAGAATCAAAGCTTGAGAGTTCCTCACTAGCGATTAGAGAGTAGCAAGTGTGCATCCACCTTCTCATTAGGCTCATTGTGGTCAAGTGAGAGTTCTAGCTTGTTACTCTTGGTGATCGCCATCACCTAGACGGCTTGGTGGTGATTGGGAGTTTGGTGATCATCCGGCGGAGCTTGTGGATGACCCAACTCATCTTGTGAGCGGTTTTGGGTGATTCACCGCGACGGAGTGTCGAAGAATCAACCCGTAGAGAGCACTTGATCCTTGTGCGGATCAAGGGGGAGCTACACCCTTGCGCGGGTGCTCCAATGAGGACTAGTGGGGAGTGGCGACTCTCCGATACCTCGGAAAAACATCGCCGTGTTCCTGGCCCTTACTTTCAAGCATTTACATTCTCGTATTTACATTCATTGCTTGATTTACTTTCCTAGAATTGCCATGCTAGACTAGGATTGGAAACTAGGGTGCAAAACTTTTGTTGTTAGAATCTCTAGGAACACAAGTAGGCACTAGGGGTGAATTCCGGCTTATAGGATTTAATTCTTGCAATTAATTTTTAGAAAAGCCCAATTCACCCCCCCTCTTGGGCATCTTGATCCTTTCAATTGGTATCGGAGCCGAGTTGCTCCTAATTTAGGCTTTACCGCCTAGAGCAAGATGTCTAATGGGGAAGGACCACCTCCCACCTTTGAGGGGGATGATTTTCCATATTGGAAAATCCGTATGGAGGCGTATCTCGAAGCCATAGATGTTGGGTGTCTTAGAGCCGCAACCCAAGGGCTTCCCGCTATCAAGGATCCCACAAACCCCATTGGTGACGAGGAGAAGTACGACCGGTGGAATACAAAGGCCAAAAATGCACTCTACCGGGGCTTAGGCAAAGATATCTTCAATCGTGTGCGTAATGCAAAGAACGCTCATGAATTATGGGAAAATCTTTGTGCTCTCCATGAGGGAACTAAGAGTGAGCGTGAGGAACGCTATCACCTTGCTTTAAAGAAAATTAATTCTTTTGAGATGCTTCCCAAAGAAAGTGCTAATGATATGTACACTCGTTTGAATGTTCTTGTAGAGGACCTCAATGCTCTTGGGCTCACTCAAATGAGCCAATCGGATGTTGCAAGGAAGATCTTGAGTGTTCTTCCCGTTGAGAAGTATGGTCACATTGTCACCGTGCTTCACCAAAGTGATCTTTCCACCGCAACACCGACACAAGTATTGGGGAAGATCAATGCTCATGAGATGTACATGCACATCACTCTGGAAGAGGGCTCATCATCTTCCAAGAAGAAAGACTTGGCCTTCAAAGCTAGTCATGACAAGAAGAAGAAGGGCCAAGCCATGATGGTGCAAGAAAGCTCAAGTGAAAGTGATATTGATGATGAATCACTTGCACTCATGGTGAGAAAGACCACCAAAATGCTAAAGAAGCTCAACAAGAGTGGCATCAAGTTCGATGGCAAGAAAAAGAAATTCTTCACAAGTAGCAAGAGAAAGCCAATCTCCGAGATGGATTGCTACAATTGTGGTGAACTTGGCCACTTAGCTCATCAATGCCCTAGACCACCAAAAGACAAGTACAAGAACAAGAACAAGGACAAGAAAAATGATTCAAGTGATGAAGAAGAGAGGAAGAAAAACAAGCCATACAAGAAGAAGGATGGCAAGAAGAAGGACTTCCACAAGAAGAAGAAAGGAGGAAAGGCATAAATTGTTGGTGATTGGCTCACCGATATTGAATCATCTTGTGAGTCCTCCGAAGATGAAAGCAATGATGAGAAAGAGAAGGTTGCCGCATTCGTGATGGGGCCATCATCTTCACCAACATCTTCATCACCACCTTCACCGCCTCCTTCACCATCATCGTCCTCTACTCACCTATGCCTTATGGCCAAGGGTGAACGAAAGGTACAAAATCATGATAGTGATGATGATGATGATAGTGATAGTGATGATGAATATGATGCACCCTCTTATGACGAACTTGTAAAATTGTTGAACAAATATACTAAAGTCATAAGAAGGACAAGAAATGAAAATAATGAACTCCAAAATGAAAATGAATCACTCTCATCTAAGCTTGAAAATGCTCAAAAGACTAGTGGTGAGCTTAGAGATCAAAATGAAGTTATGTCTTCTAATCTCAAGGAGCTCAAAACTTCAAATAAAGAGCTTAAAGATCAACATGATAAGCTTGAGAAGAAGCATGATGAGCTCATCACTAGACATAACTCTCTAAAAGAAAAATACACCACATTAAAAATTGACTATGATAGTCTTGTGGTTGCTAATGAACTTGCTCTTGAGACACATGATGCTACTAACAATGTTGTTAAGTGTGATATAGCTACATCATGTGATGACTTGATCATTGAAAGCATTGAGCAAGGTTCTAGTAGCAAAGGCAAGAGTGTGGTTGAGTCAAGCAACTATGATGATTATGCCAAGATCAAGAGTGAAAATGAGAAGCTTGCAAATGAGAACAAGAAGCTAAAAGGTTTGATGGCTCTTGAGAAGCAAACAACAAATGAGTCACTTATTGAAGAAAACAAAAAGCTCAAGCAAGAAAAAGAGCATCTCAAGACCAGCCTAAGCAAGTTCACAAGAGGTCAATATTTGCAAAGTGAGCTACTCATGAACACCGTAATGAAGATGGATAGAAGTGGTATTGGGTACTTGGCAAATCAAGAGAAGAAGGCAAAAGCTCAACAACAACAAAGCAAGTCAAAGCCCAAGCCAAAGAGATGTGTTGAGTGTGGTCAAGAAGGTCATTTTGCTCATGAATGCAAAACTCCACCACCACAACCCTTGCCCAAGCATGCTAGACCCTTTGCCTTCAATGCTCATTACATGCTAAGAAAAGATTCTAATGGAAAGATGAAAGTCATGTTTTTGGGTCCCCCAAACAAGAATAGGCCAAAGAAAATATGGGTTGCCAAGTCACTAGTTGAGAAAGTCAAGGGCCCCTCTCAAGTTTGGGTCCCTAAACAAAAAGCTTGATCTCTTGTGTGTAGGTGAACTACAAGACCGGTGGATCTCATTGGGTTATTGATAGTGGTTGCACTCAACATATGACCGGTGATCCTCGTATGTTCACCTCCATTAAAGAGAATGGGATATATCAAGAGAAGATCACATTTGGGGATAATTCAAAGAGCAAAGTCAAGGGTATAGGCAAGATTGCAATATCAAATGATCACTCACTCTCAAATGTGCTCTATGTTGCTTCATTGAGTTTCAACTTATTATCCGTTGGGCAACTTTGTGACCTTGGCTTCCAATGCTTGTTCACACCAAATAAAGTGGAAGTTTCAAAGATAGATGACAAGCAAGTGATATTCAAAGGCTTTAGATACATCAATCTTTATCTTGTTGACTTCACCTCCGAAGATGCAAATTTGATGACATGTTTGTTCACCAAGACCTCACTTGGTTGGCTTTGGCATAGGAGGCTTGCTCATGTTGGAATGAACACTCTCAACAAGCTATTGAAGAAAGAACTAGTGAGAGGATTGAAGGATGTAAAGTTTGAAAAGGACAAACCTTGTAGTGCATGTCAAGCGGGCAAACAAGTTGCAAACACTCATCCAACCAAAGCTTTCATGTCAACTTCAAGAGTGCTAGAACTTCTACACATGGATTTGTTTGGGCCTACAACATACAAGAGCTTGGGTGGTAATCTCTATTGTCTTGTGATAGTGGATGACTACTCAAGATACACATGGACTTTCTTCCTTCATGACAAATCCGAAGTGGCAAATTGCTTCAAGAAGTTTGCAAAGAGAGATCAAAATGAATTTGAAGTCAAGATAAAGAAGATTAGAAGTGACAATGGCAAATAGTTTGACAACACAAACATTGAAGCTTATTGTGATGAAATTGGAATCAAGCATGAAGTCTCTTCAACCTACACTCCTCAACAAAATGGTGTAGTTGAGAGAAAGAACCGGACATTGATCACCCTTGCAAGAACAATGCTAGATGAGTACAACACTCCGGAAAAGTTGTGGGCCGAGGCAATCAACACCGCATGCTATGCTTCAAATCGCCTCTTCCTACAAAAGTTTCTTGGCAAGACCCCCTATGAGTTGCTTAATGGGAAGAAGCCGGACGTCTCATTCTTCCGGGTGTTTGGTTGCAAATGCTACATCTACAAGAAGCGTCAACACCTAGGGAAGTTTCAAAGACGTTGTGATATTGGTTTTCTTGTTGGTTACTCATCAAAGTCCAAAGCATATAGAGTATTTAACCATGCCACCGGTTTGGTTGAAGAAACATATGATGTGGAATTTGATGAATCTAACGGCTCCCAAGGAGCAATTGAGAATTGTGATGATGTAGGTGATGAACCCTTGAGGGAGGCTATGAAGAATATGCCCGTGGGAGACATCAAGCCAAAAGATGATGATGACGATGTACAAATTGTTGATCCACCATCTTCATCACGTGTGCATCAAGATGATGACAAGAATGAGAGAGTTGAAAATGAAGACACTTATGTCTCTCATGAACAAGCCGAGGCACAAGCTGAAGATGTTGATGCTCCCCATCCACCTCCTCAAGTGGTTGATAGAAGAAACTCACCCCTACTTCAAGCACATCCACAAGAACTCATCATAGGGAGTCCTACAAAGGGAGTAATGACTCGATCCCAAAAGCTAGCTTCTTTTGTTGAACATCACTCTTTTGTCTCTTGTGTTGAACCTAAGAATGTAGAAGCAGCTCTTCAAGATCTGGATTGGGTGAATGCTATGCATGAAGAATTGAACAACTTCACCCGCAATCAAGTATGGACACTTGAAGAGCATCCTAAAGGTGCAAGAGTCATTGGAACCAAGTGGGTGTTCCGAAATAAGCAAGATGACCAAGGCATAGTAGTGAGGAACAAGGCAAGACTAGTTGCAAATGGGTTCTCTCAAGTTGAAGGTCTTGATTTTGGAGAGACCTTTGCACCCGTTGCAAGACTTAAAGCCATTCGTATCCTTCTTGTATATGCATCACATCATGATATAAAACTATATCAAATGGATGTGAAAAGTGCATTTTTAAATGGCTTCATAAATGAACTAGTCTATGTTGATCAACCTTCCGGGTTTGAAGACCCTAGATATCCTAATCATGTTTATAGGTTGTCCAAGGCGCTATATGGGCTCAAGCAAGCCCCTAGAGCTTGGTATGAGCGCCTCCGGGACTTCCTCATTGAGAAGGGCTTCACCATTAGGAAGGTCGACACCACACTATTCACCAAGAAGCTCAATGGGGAGATCTTCATTTGTCAAGTGTATGTTGATGATATCATCTTCGGATCAACAAATGAAGATTATTGCAAGGAATTTGGTGAATTGATGTCGAAGGAGTTCGAGATGTCAATGATTGGTGAGCTCACATTCTTCCTTGGGTTTCAAGTCAAGCAAATGAGAGAAGGGATTTTCATCTCTTAAGAAAAGTATACCAAGGATCTTCTCAAAAGATTCAAGATGGAAGAATGTAAACCAATCAAGACCCCAATGCCATCAAATGGACATCTCGACCTAGATGAGGGAGGTAAACCGGTTGATCAAACTCTCTACCGTTCTATGATTGGTAGTTTGTTGTACCTTACCGCATCTAGGCCCGATATCATGTTTAGTGTGTGCATGTGTGCTCGCTTTCAAGCGTGCCCTAAAGAACCTCACTTAAGTGCCATAAAAAGAATCCTAAGATACCTTAAGCACACCCCAAGCATTGGTCTTTGGTATCCCAAAGGAGCTAGATTTCAACTAGTTGGCTATTCCGATTCGGATTATGCCGGTTGCAAAATTGATAGAAAAAGCACATCCGGAGGGTGCCATTTGCTTGGGAGATCTTTAGTATCTTGGTCATCTAAAAAGTAAAATAGTGTGGCTTTGTCCACCGCCGAGGCGGAATACATTGCCGCGGGGGCTTGTTGTGCACAAATCTTATATATGAAACAATCCCTCCTAGACTATGGAATTGTTCTTGAAAAGGTGCCACTTTTATGTGACAATGAAAGTGCCGTTAAAATTGCTAACAATCCGGTACAACACTCTCGCACCAAGCACATTGATATCCGCCATCACTTTCTAAGAGATCACGTTGCTAAAAATGACATATCACTAGAAGGTGTAAGAAGTGAAAATCAATTAGCGGATATCTTCACTAAACCTTTGGATGAGGCCACCTTTTGTAGGTTAAGAAGTGAACTCAATGTGCTTGATTCTAGCAACTTTAAAAAATGAGCTTGTGTTGTCCCTTGCATTGCATTGTATTATATGCCATGTTTATCTTATCGCAATGTATTTAGGGCTTGGCTAACACGGTTACGATAACCCTTCCTTGGAGGAGTGAAGAAGCCTAACCGTGGATCAAACTTGACAAGCAACCTAGCTTTACTTTCTTGTATTGCATTGCATATGCATGGTTGTTAGTTTGTCGTTTCTTTTCGGTTTAGCTTTGAGCAACCTCTATGTTCGTCCATGGGTAGAGAGAGCATTTTAACGCTCCTAAAGGTTCAAAAACTCTATTGCATGGCCATACGTTGCTCCTCGGGTGTTTATTGCCTATTTTCTTAAAAATAATACTAGCCTAAGGCAATCTATTTTGAAAAATTTGAGGGTTTGAGTGAGGTCACTCATATCAGGTTCCAATTGGTGTTTATTTGGGTCTCTTTGAATTAGAACTTGATTGGGAGAAGTCGCGTCGAAGTTCGGAACGAAGAAGGGCAAAAAACTGTGACCGGACGCTCGACCGGACGCTGCACCGGACGCAGTGATGCTTCACCACCGCGTCCGGTCCCGGCGTCCACCAGCGCGTCTGGTCATCCAGAAGACCAACTCCAGATCTAGTGACCGGACACTGTTGATATTTGGTAACGCAATTAGGAAATGGGATCCGCAAGCGCACGGATATCGGTGAGCACTTCACCCGAGATGTTATCCTGGGTATCGTATTTATATTTTTACCTTTAGGAGAAAGAGTGCATCTGACTAACCAAATCTATTACTATTAACCTTTAGGCTACAACCACTATGATTCGATGTGAGTGATGTATAGAGAAGACTACAACCGCACTCTTCTTCTAACCTTGGTAAGGATGATCTACTGTTCTATTGGAGAGGTTTACGGAATCTAGACACCACAAAGGATGTTCAACCCGCACCTATAAACCCTATCGATCCTGCTAACGGGATATGGAATACAAAGGTAACTCGGAATTGTCACGTTCCTCGCTACTACCACGGTCCGGCTAGACGAGGGGATATCTATGAGTATCCTAGCTTAAACACCACGTTTACGCTAGAGATGATTACTCTAAACTCTACGCGAAGAGATCAAAGTAAACTCATAAACCAAAGAACAATAAAACAAAGAACTTACTAGAATTTAGAAGTCGAAATACTGAAGAATCCTGAGAACAAGCCTCGGGTTAGAAGAACTTGCTCCCGCAGGTACAACCTCGGAGTAGACACCGACAGGCCGGCTTCCTCCGATCTACACCTCCACTCTATCTCTCTCAATCTAGTAGAACTAATTCTACTTTCACATTGGATGCTAAGCCCTAAGAGGTGGGAACCCTAGAGGGAACCTCTCTCTCTAAACCCTAACTAGAGATGTGCAACTGAATAATGAATTGGGGTCCTCTCCACCTGGGGTCAGGGGCCTTGCTTATATAGCCCTTTTGGATGAATCTGGACCGTCGGATCAAACCGACCTTCATCCTACGGTTTTCCTTGATCCTCAAAGGCGGTGGAGCATAATCCGCGAGACTCGACCTGATTGGTCCCGGGGGCAGGGCGGGCGCCCTAGGGCACAGGGCGGGCGCCCTGTGTCCGGCCCCGTTACGGCTCCCGTTCGTTCCCGTGGCTTCTGGAATCTTCTAGATGTAAGATAATTGCGTGTTTGGTTAATATCCCGTCATTATTCCGACATGTGGGCCTTTCTTCCATATTTCCTGATAACCCCCTGCAGAAATAGATAAACAGCAAAACTTGAGGAATTCTGTTAGATCAAACCCTAATTCTAGGTGTTGCTTGCATATAGGTCCTTTTCTTTATTTATTTGATGGTTATAATTGATACTTAAGAACCGTCAACAAACACCCCCATACTTAGGCTTTTACTCGTCCTCGAGAAAAGGTTGGTTAATAAAACATCTGGGGTTGAAACATTCTTTCATACCTGCAGGGTGTTGTAAAAATCCACTGTGCACTTATAGTTAGGGAAATATATGGTCAGAGTAAAGAGCCTTTCTTCTTCTTAATCCCTATCACTTGGAGTTTTTACATATTTTTGAAAAGAAAAACTTAGCATACCTTTATCCTCATAGGTGCTCTCAGAGTCACTCATTATTTTTTATATTTCTCTCTGAGGCTGTTTTGATTTTGCAAAAATAATTCTTTAAGCATACATACCTTGCATTTATTGTATGGTCAAAACCGGATCCGAGGAGAAGAATGCCATACTCTTAGATCAAAGATTTTGAAAATTAAAAACTTGTCACTCTTACTGGCATATTGCTTATTAGAGGGACCATGGGCTATCATTTTCTTTCCATCATATTTTTATCATATCTCATTTTTTTTTCATTTTGGGTGGATACCGAGGTACCCCTAATTCTACTGCCGGACACTTGTCCATTTTTTTCCACGAGGTTATTGAGCACTTGCTCCTTTTTATTTCCTCGATATATTCATAATTTTGCATAGCCCATGCCTCTAACGCAATAATACTTCAGAAGAGTGAATCTTTCTGAATAAAAATGTCTTGATCTTAGGAGTATGATAAATCTCTCAACAAGGGTCTAACTTGTTTTGAACAAACTCAATACAAAGCAGATAGCTTTAATTAATATTTTCATGTTTAGCAGGCATATAAAACTTGAGGATGGTAGCTATAATTTTGAAATTTAAAACAAATTCTCCAAGCAATAAAGATACTAAGAATAAGGTACTCATACCCTTACCATCTCTTATTCCACAATGACTTTTAGCAACACAGGGTTTTGAAATAATTTTAATAATTGCAGGTTTCCAGGAAATATCACAGAGTGAGATTGATCATGATTATAAGCATTTTTATCCTTTTAATTTATCATGTTTAGAGAGATAAAATTCTGCACAAACTAAGGTGAGTGTGTAAGTGTGTAATAAAAGTGCGCAGAGTGTGTACCTGGTTCATGGAGTGGTGCGATCGAAGTGTGTGTGACATGTCAGGGAATCTCCCCCATACTTGTTTTCTGCTTTCTTGCACAAAAGTAAAGTAGAGACACACAAGACATACTAATAATAATCTTTATTAATCTTGAGGCATTTATTACAACCGAATAATAATAATAACCGAATATAATAGATCTAAACTGATTATAAGCGAACCTAATCGAATCTAATAATAACTAAGACATATATAGCCCCAAGATCTAATCTAGATAGCTCAGCGACGCTCACGCCTCCTAAGACTATGCTCTAACTCATCGATCCTCTTGTTGGCGTCGGCAAGGTCATCCCGGCTTTAATTTTTAATTGGAAGGTAAAAATTGATCACGTCTATTTCTTCTAATTCTTTATTGGGCTCTAAAAATAATTTAAGACGTTGACCATTTACCTTGAATAACGTACCTTCGTCATTTTGAAGTGTGATAGCTCCGTGGGATGATGAATGAATTACCTTGAATGGTCCTTCCCATTTGCTCCGGAGCTTTCCATACCCGAAAAGCTTCACCCTAGAATTAAAAAGTAATACCTTACCCTAGAATTAAAAAGTAATACCTTATCTCCGGGTGAGAACTCCTTCTTCTTGATCCTCTTGTCATGCCATCTCTTGACTCTTTCTTTGTAGATCTTTGAATTGTGATATGCTTTCTCCCGCCATTCTTCTAACTCCGATAATTGCATTCTTCTATGTTTTCCGGCGATATCTAGGTCCATATTCCATCTTTTTATGGCCCAGTGTGCCTTGAACTCAAGTTCAACAGGTAGGTGACAGGTCTTTCCGTATACCAATTGGTATGGAGACATTCCAATTGGGGTCTTGTATGCTGTCCGGTAAGCCCAGAGTGCATCGGGTAACTTGTCCTTCCATGCCGTTCCCATCTCGTTCACCGTCTTCTGAAGAATGTTCTTGATTTGCTTGTTAGAAGTCTCTGCTTGGCCACTTGTCTGAGGATGATAGGGAGTAGCGACGTTGTGATGGATTCCATGTCTTGATAGATAGTGCTCGAAGCGCTTGTCAATGAAGTGTGATCCTCCATCACTTATCACTATCCTGGGGACTCCAAATCTTGGAAATATGATTTCCTCAAACATCCTCTTCGAACTGATATTGTCGGCATGTTTACAAGGTAGTGCCTCTACCCACTTGGAGACGTAATCAACCGCCACCAAGATGAACTCACACTTCTTAGATGGGGGAAATGGACCCATGTAGTCTATTCCCCAGACATCAAAGAGTTCAATCTGAAGGTTGTTGGTGAGTGGCATGGCATCCCTTGTATTTATGTTTCCGTGCCTTTGACATGGCCCACATCTTCTGATATATTGCTTCGTGTCATCGTACATCGTAGGCCAGTAGAATCCACATTGCCAGATCTTTGAATGTGTACGGAATGCTCCATAGTGACCTCCGTATGGTGATGAGTGACATCTGTCGATGATCTTCAATCCTTCCTCAGTGGTCACACATCTTCTAAGTAGGCCATCAGCGCATACTCGGAAGAGATATGGCTCATCCCATATATGTGAACGACTTTCCTGAATAAGCTTCTTCTTGTTTGCTCCGGGTGGTACATAACCTGAAACCATAAAATTAACAATATCTGCATACCAGGGGTCAGATCTGTTAATCCCGTAAAGCATGTCGTCCCGGAGTGAGTCATTAATGGGGGGTTCCTGTGAATTCTTAAAGTACATTCTAGACAAGTGATCAGCAACAGAATTTTCTACTCCCTTTTTATCTTTTATTTCTAAGTCAAATTCTTGGAGTAATAAAATCCATCTGATTAAGCGGGGTTTCGCATCTTTCTTAGTGAGCAAATATTTTAGTGCAGCATGATCAGTGTAAACAATTATCTTAGCTCCAACTAAATAAGATCTAAATTTATCAATGGCAAAAACAACAGCCAGAAGCTCTTTTTCAGTGGTTGCATAATTAAGTTGAGCTCCTGTCAAAGTTTTACTTGCATAAGCAATTGCATGATGCTTTTTATCTTTAGTTTGTCCCAAAACAGCCCCCACAACATAATCACTAGCATCACACATAATTTTAAAAGGCAACGACCAATCAGGGGGTTGAATGATTGGTGCAGAGATGAGTGCTTGCTTTAATAAATTGAAAGAATTTAGACATGCATCATCAAATTCGAAAGGAGCATCCTTGGCTAGCAAAAGAGTAAGTGGTCTCGCAATAAATGAAAAGTCTTTTATAAATCTGCGATAAAAACCAGCATGGCCAAGAAAACTTCGAATTCCTTTTATATTCACAGGTGGAGGTAGTTGTTCAATTACTTCAATTTTAGCTCTATCTACCTCAATACCTCTTTCAGACACTAGGTGTCCTAGCACTATTCCTTCTCTAACCATAAAATGACATTTTTCCCAATTAAGGATTAAGTGCTTTTCTTCACATCTTTGCAAAACCTTATCTAAGTTCTCAAGACAACTATCAAAAGTTTTTCCATAAACTGAGAAATCATCCATGAAAACTTCCATAATCTCTTCAATCATATCAGAAAATATAGACATCATACATCTTTGAAAAGAAGCTGGTGCATTACATAACCCAAAAGACATTCTACGATAAGCATACGTTCCATATGGGCATGTAAAAGTGGTTTTGCTTTGATCATCAGGATGGATAGGGATCTGGTGATACCCTGAATATCCATCTAGAAAACAGAAAAACGAGTGTTTTGCTAACCGCTCAAGCATCTCATCTATAAAAGGCAAAGGAAAATGATCCTTTTTCGTGGCTTTATTAAGTTTTCTATAGTCTATGCACATCCGCCACCCAGTGACGGTGCGTTGCGGAATTAGCTCATTCTTATCATTAGTAACAACAGTCATGCCTCCCTTTTTAGGCACAACTTGAACAGGGCTTACCCACTCACTATGCGGCACAGGATATATAATCCCTGCATGCAGCAACTTTATAACTTCTTTTTTAACTACCTCTCTCATCGCGTTGTTAAGTCTACGTTGAGGCTCTCGAGAGGGTGTAACAGAAGGATCTGTCGAAATACGATGGGTACAAATTATAGGACTGATTCCTGTGAGATCTTAAAGTGAGTAGCCGAAAACATAGTGGTGTTTTTCAAGAATGGTCATTAATCGCAGAGTTTGCTCCTGAGTGAGTTTATTACTAATGATCACAGGAAACTCTGGATTATTGTTTAGGAAAGCATAGGTAAGACCGGGTGGTAAAGTTTTGAGTTCTATGGGGGGTCTAGGTGTTTCTGCAAACTCATCTAAGGGTTCAGGTTCAGAAGGTTCGGCCTCTTCTTCAGTGAAGAAGGGGGCTTCCTCTTCTAAGTCTGGATCATCTAAAAGTTCTAGAGATGCAGCCTTTACCTCCTCCATAGGATCAGGCAAAAGATATGGCTCGGTCTTATTATTCAAGGAGTGAGTTATTGTAATTGGAAGTTTAAAATCCTTTCCCAAGGAAATGTGGAGCTTTCCAGTTTGACCTTCATAAAGGAGTCTTCTAAAAGGTTGTCCAATCAGTAGGTCGAAACCCCATATATCAAAGATATAAAAGTTCAAATGAACCATGGAGCCTTCTACCATAAAGGGTAGGACATTAATAATTCCAAGACTGGGGACTAATCGTCCCGAAGATTCCTTTATGACCTTTGTTGTGGGGGTTAAAACAAGTTTTCCAAATAAATTAAGTGCAAAAGCTTCGGACATAATATTGATCCCCACAACAGGATTATAGAGAGCGTTAAATTGATCAGAATTATAAGCACAGCGTATAGTTATAGAGGGTGTGTCCACTCGGATTACTTCAGAGGAAAGCTCTGACTCCTCTAACCATTCGCTACTCATAACCGAGATAAGCTCTCTCAATTGACGTTCACTTGGTAAACAAATGCTAAATTGGCCGCTTTGGGGTTTGTCTATAGAATGGTAGTTTGAAATGTTTCCAAAATCGGCAAAGAGATCGGATTCTATGTCTAGCATGAAATCAGATGGTAGAATTTCTTCCTTTTGTGGCTCAGAACCTGGGATAGCTAAAGTAGATGAAAAATTTGGCAGAGTGTCTACTTCGGCTTCGTAGGTTTTATCATGGAGGGCATTATCCATCTTAGCTTCTAGGATTCTATTCAAGATCCCCTTAGCTTCATCAGTAGGGATACGAAAGAAAGAACCTCTAGCCATAGTATGCAGCATTTGTTTATTATCTATCTGAAGACCTCGAAAAAAGTGAAATAAAAGAACAGTGTCTTCAAGCAAAAGTTTTGGACCAGATTCTAAAAGATCAGAAAAACATTTCCAGGATTTCCCCAAAGTTTCATTATCTTTTTGTTTAAAAGATAGGACTTCGAGTCTAAGGTCACCAGTACGGTGAAGGGAATAAAAATCTAGACAAAAGTTGGCTCTTAAAACTCCCCATTCACCTTGCCGTTGACTTACCTTCTGACTATACCATCGTCTAGCTTCTCCTCTTAAAGAAAAAGGAAAAAGCTTCCAACGTAAAGTCTTATCAGAGATGCCATCAATGCGAAGACAATCGCATGTCTGCTCAAAATCTCTAATATGAAGGTAAGGGTTTTCGTCTTCCTTTCCCGAAAAAGATAAATTTTGAATCATCGCAATCAACCTTGAACTTAACTTATACTGGGATGTTTGGATAGGTTGTGATGACTCCCATGGTAAAAGGTCAGTTGTTGAAGGTGTTGCGGCATCAAAGATAGATATAGAACCTTGGTTTTCCATTTTTGGTAAAAAGAAAAAGAAAGAATGAAAAAGATAAGAAAATAAAAAGTATGAATACAAGCTAGTAGTAAGACTCAAGGTTATCTCAGCAAACCGTCTTTCTCCCCGGCAACGGCGCCAGAAATGCTTGTTGATATTTGGTAACGCAATTAGGAAATGGGATCCGCAAGCGCACGGATATCGGTGAGCACTTCACCCGAGATGTTATCCTGGGTATCGTATTTATATTTTTACCTTTAGGAGAAAGAGTGCATCTGACTAACCAAATCTATTACTACTAACCTTTAGGCTACAACCACTATGATTCGATGTGAGTGATGTATAGAGAAGACTACAACCGCACTCTTCTTCTAACCTTGGTAAGGATGATCTACTGTTCTATTGGGGAGGTTTACGGAATCTAGACACCACAAAGGATGTTCAACCCGCACCTATAAACCCTATCAATCCTGCTAACGGGATATGGAATACAAAGGTAACTCGGAATTGTCACGTTCCTCGCTACTACCACGGTCCGGCTAGACGAGGGGATATCTATGAGTATCCTAGCTTAAACACCACGTTTACGCTAGAGATGATTACTCTAAACTCTACGCGAAGAGATCAAAGTAAACTCATAAACCAAAGAACAATAAAACAAAGAACTTACTAGAATTTAGAAGTCGAAATACTGAAGAATCCTGAGAACAAGCCTCGGGTTAGAAGAACTTGCTCCCGCAGGTACAACCTCGGAGTAGACACCGACAGGCCGGCTTCCTCCGATCTACACCTCCACTCTATCTCTCTCAATCTAGTAGAACTAATTCTACTTTCACATTGGATGCTAAGCCCTAAGAGGTGGGAACCCTAGAGGGAACCTCTCTCTCTAAACCCTAACTAGAGATGTGCAACTGAATAATGAATTGGGGTCCTCTCCACCAGGGGTCAGGGGCCTTGCTTATATAGCCCTTTTGGATGAATCTGGACCGTCAGATCAAACCGACCTTCATCCTACGGTTTTCCTTGATCCTCAAAGGCGGTGGAGCATAATCCGCGAGACTCGACCTGATTGGTCCCGGAGGCAGGGCGGGCGCCCTGTGTCCGGCCCTGTTACGGCTCCCGTTCGTTCCCGTGGCTTCTGGAATCTTCTAGATGTAAGATAATTGCGTGTTTGGTTAATATCCCGTCATTATTCCGACATGTGGGCCTTTCTTCCATATTTCCTGATAACCCCCTGCAGAAATAGATAAACAGCAAAACTCGAGGAATTCTGTTAGATCAAACCCTAATTCTAGGTGTTGCTTGCATATAGGTCCTTTTCTTTATTTATTTGATGGTTATAATTGATACTTAAGAACCGTCAACAGACGCTGCACCGGACGCGCTGCTGTTGACCACCGCGTCCGGTCCCGGTTACCACCACCGCGTCCGGTCATTCGCGATGATTTCCCGAGTACCCCTCGACCGGACTCTGACCGTGTCCGGTCAGTCCTAACCGGACGCGTCCGGTCGCTCCAGAAGCTTACTGGAGTGTGACCGGACGCTGCACCACCGCATCCGGTCATATCGACCACTGCGTCCGGTCATCGCGTGACGAGCGGATCTAACCCCTTCTTAAAACCGTTCGTCTTCGGCCGTCTTTTTCCATCCGCCCGTGTTTTTCCGCCGCCGCGTGCCCTAACCCGCCGACTCGCCGCCTCTCGCCGGAATCCGCCGCAGCTTGTCTCCTCCCTCGACTTCGGTGACCCCAGCCAACCCAGCCGCGCCACCCTGCTCGCCTCCTTGCCACGCGCGCACGCCTGCCCTGCCCAGCCGCGCTGCCCGCAGCCGCACCCGCGCCTGCCCACAGCCGCGCCGCCACCGCCGCCGCCGCTGTCCGCTGGCCGCAGCTGCATCGTCGTACCTCCACCGCAACTGTCACGAGCCCCCTGTGCCTAGCCTCCACCCTAAGCTCCTCAAATCGTCCTTCGGCCGAGCCCATCTTCTAGGGTTTTCCCTAACCCTAGTTCGAAGGTGAAAAACTCGTTCTTTTTTTCACTCAAATTTGTTCAATTCCGTCGTTAGGGTTTACCTTGACCGTCACTTTCCATCGCTTATCATCGTCACTTGACTCAGTCCTTTTAGAGCTCGTCCGGCGTATTCGGGGAATCTCGCGATCTAGGTCACCTCATCTCGTCACCGTCTTCTCGTCGATCCGAGGTAGCTATCGCGTTTCGATTCACATCTTATCTTACATGCTTGCTATCTCTAGGGTTTCGTACCTTTTAGCTATATATGTTGCTTATAGTAGATCCATCTATTCCGTCTTTTCAGCGAGTTTGTCGGTGTGTCAGGGTGATCTCAGTTTGCTGAATCCGAGGCCAAGCCTGTGGATACGGATTGAGGCCAAGCCTCTCGAGTGACAGTTCACCATCTTTCAGAGGTTTTCCTCAGTTTGTCAGCATGGTGCGTTGCAAGAATGCCGGTGGTGCTCCTGGTGACGGGGACGACAGTCCTCCTCGTCTGTCTGAGGTTGCGCATGGAAAGCGCATCAAGATTATGGCCAGAAAGAAGAAGAAGACACTTACAGATGCAAAGATCGCTCAGGCAGTCGCTGATGCAGCAGAGCAGGCAGAGAGGGGTGGCAGGAGCAGTGGCATACGCATAGGCGAGCGTCGCTTTTATCTTAAAGGTCGACAGCTTGGCACAGAGGCCACTGAGGGCACAGAGGACACTGGAGCTACAGAGGCTATGTCAGTTGATCCACCTACAGAGGCTCCAGAGGCTCCAGAGGTTCCAGAGGGCACAGAGGAGCAGCCAGCTCAGACTCCACCGCGTCGCCGCTCCACACGCACACGTACTCAGGTGACTCCTAGGCCAGAGGGCCAGCGTCGTGGAGCACGTCCTCCTCCCAGAGCTAGAGGTTCACCCCCGGTCGAGCACTTTGACTTGAGGGGCGCTACAGCACGTCAGGTGCAAGGGTTGAGGTTCGTGGAGGTCAGTCGGTGGTTCCCACCTCAGAGGGATCCCAGAGCTTCAGAGGGTTTCTATACCCCTCTTCAGGAGGATTTCTACAGAGCTCTTGTTGACAGCGGTATTGCTTTCCGACCACAGAGGGTCTGTCGACTTGAGTCACTTGTTGAGGTTGTGGGAGAGCAGCTACGTCCGCACCTGTCCTTTCTGCCAGGGTTGTCAGATTTTCTTGGATGGACAGGTGCATACTGCGGCACATGGGTCAGAGAATTCTATGCTTCACTGTGGATTGATCCAGCCCATGAGTTTATTCACTTTGCATTCCGAGGCCGCGACCACAGACTGTACAGCACTAGAGTGCGGGAGATTCTCAGACTCCCAGCTTCAGAGACGAAGATACATCAGCTCTGTTTTGGTCAGACTCCTCCACCCAGACGCCCTCACGGCGGGACAGTGCCACCGACAGATTTGGTCCGACCCTGCTTCCGTGAGCCTTTTGGCGAAGGGTCTCGTCGCACGCCTGCCAGTTTGACACCTCTAGCCAGAGTCCTGGATGCTATAGTCAGACGCACTCTTCTTCCCAGGCTTGGCTACAGAGAGGGACTGACTCGGATGCAGCTATGGGTTGTTCACCACCTCCTCTCACAGACACCGTTCGACATTTGGGATCTCATGCTTAGTGAGATGGAGGACACCATAGCTGAGGGCTTCAAGGGAAATCGTCAGCTGCCCTATGCTCACTGGATCTGCTTCATCATTAGATCATCCATTTAGCTTCCAGCAGAGATCAGAGCTGAGATATCAGATACTACTACTGCTTTTTCTGAGTATGATATCCGTCAGCTTTGGGCTTCAGTCACTAGAGAGCAGGCCCCAGTGTCAGGACAGCGCGAGAGACCTGAGGTTCCTGAGATAGCAGCTGAGCAGGACGCCACAGTTGAGGGGCTTGCTGAGGCAGAGCTTGCCGATCTTGATGCTCAGCCTGCTGATCTCCCTGAGGATGATGCATCTAACAGCACTGATGAGGATTACCAGCCCATCCCCAGGTACCGTTCTCCTCGGCCTCATGACCACGAGGCCGGTGGCTCTGGTTTAGCCTAACGCTCAGACCCAGCCATGGTGGCTATACTTGAGAGGCTGACCCAGGCATAGGAGCGACAGGAGCAGCAGATACAGCGACAGGCTTAGGATACAGCTGCAGCATTTGCACAGATTCAGGCTCGTTAGGACGAGTTTCAGCGTCAGCAGCTTGAGATCCAGAGGCAGCAAGGTGAGATGCAGCGACAGCAGTACGAGATGCAGCGACAGAGTGTAGCTAGTCAGCAGCAGTACCTGGACCTTCTGCGCCATCTAGTTACTGTTGAGGTTCCTCCGCCTGCTTCTGTCCTGACTCCTGCTTTACAGTCCAGTGGTCCATCGAGTCAGGGACAGCCGAGCTTCCAGTTCACATCTCCACAGCAGCAGGTTCCCCAGTCGTTCCAGTCCCCGAGCTACACTCCTATTCAAACAGGGTTTACTCCTTCAGACCAGCCTCGCCCGCACCTCCTGACAGGCACACCCTTCGGTGATTACAGTGCTACTTACAGCGAGTTGACTGGTCAGCCAACACCCTCGCACACTACCACATTTGCTACTTCTTCAGGGTTGTCAGCTCCAGAGGCAGCAGTCCCTCCTGTGACAGGGACGGGTACTACAGAGACTATTCCTTCGTCAGTTGCCTCGACCACTGTTCGCCTAAACGGCCGTTTACTCCGTTTAAACACCGTTTAAACGGTAAACAGAAGTCAGCCGTGTTGTTTAGGCCCTAAACGGTGAATTAAACGGTTGGGCCGTTTAAACCCGTTTAAACCGTTCAATCCCGTTTAAACGGTCTAAACAAAATCAGATTAAACGTGATTAAATGAGCTAAGCAACCATTTAATCCATAATTAAGTGAATTAAAGGACTACGTCTATCACAATCAACATGAAACTAATTAACATTGTAATTATATGAAGTGTTGTGGGATTTAGATTTCTTCCAACAAGATTATTTGGTAGAATATTTGATTTTTACATATGTAAATATGTATGAGTTCTAGCAAATTTTATTTTTACATACATAAATATGTATTTTTTATTGTTATTGTATAAAACCGTTTAGGCCGTTTAACTCCGTTTAAACACCGTTTAAACGGTCTAAACGCTAAACGAGGGGTGACCGACTGTTTACCGTTTAGCGTTTAGGAAAACATTGGCCTCGACAGATCCCCCAGCTATTGGCTCGCTACAGGCTCAGGTCACAGAGACGGATCCACTTGTTGCTACTATGTCAGTACCTGTTCCTGCTGCTCAGACCCAGACCGCTTCACAGCCACGTGCTTCTTCAGAGGGTCAGCCAGATAGCTCAGATTTCGAGGGAGATACTCTTCACTTCATGATCACTCCGCGCACCTCGGCACCCGACACGACTCCGTCTGTTCCCCCGTCAGATCCTTAGACTAGTTTTTGGCGGTTGATGCCAAAGGGGGAGAGAGAGTAGTTTCAGGGGGAGTTTTGATAGAGGGTTTTCGTTCTTATTTGTGTGCTATATTCATGCATCATATTTACTTTTCAGTCATTGCATTCGTATGACATGTGGTCGTGTGAGAAACTTTGAGTCTAATGGTTTATCTAGTCACAGTGTTAATTCATGTCACCTGTTTTGGTTATAGCTCTAAGGTTGTGCTTCCGTGCCTTACTCCGTTTTCTTATGAGCTATATCTTTATGTGTACTAACGCTTTTTGTCCTATCTTATGAGTACACTCTTTTGGCTTGAGGCACATAAGCAATTCCTAACCCTTTGTGCTTATTGCTTTTTGCTTATGTGAACCAAGCATGCTCGAAAACCTCAACTCCAATCTTTTGAAACTTAGTGTTGTCATCAATCACCAAAAAGGGGGAGATTGAAAGCATCTAGGCCCCGAGGTTTGGTTTCGGCAATTGATGACAACGCTTTATTACCATGACTAACGTGTGTTTTGCAGAAACTTTGGTAAGTTAGGTCATGGAGGTTATAACTGCTTTGGGCACCCTGGTATTCATGCCCCTTGATGGAAATTGTTTCGGTTTTCAAAAGAGTGACGTCAAGATTAAGGACGGTTAGTTCCGGATGACGAGGTGTTGAGATGCATTCGGAATAGTCGTTAGGATCTTCGTTTTTCTCTTTTGGCCGTACTATAAAGGGGGGCATGAGCGGGTAGCTTGACCTAGGTGAGTCCTATGTTTAGGTGTGGTGCACACTTGTTAAACTTGGCGCTGGGCAGCTCTAGAATAGCTCAAAGTTCAGTTGGAAGCAACTTGGTTCAAGTTGCGACGCGTTTCGGAAAGTTTAGGGTGCTTTTCCCTTGATCGGACGCGGTCCTCGGCATGACCGGACGCGTCCGGTCAGTTCAGTTCCGCGACTAGGTTTCGGCGCTGACGACCGGACGCGGTCCTTGCGAGGACCGGACGCTGTGGTCAGAAGCCGACACGTGTCACTTAGGGGAAACACCCGATCGGACGCGACCTGGGTGTGATCGGCGCGTCCGGTCACGTTCCAGTAAGGTCCAGCGACGACCGGACGCGTCCGGTCATCACCGATCGGATGCGGTCGCGCGTCCGGTGTGGTTACAGTAAGCTCCCTGCACGATCGGACGCGTTCGGTCACCCCTGACCGGCGCGTCCGGTCACTCAGCCCGTTTTCAATTTTTCGACCGTTACGGGGGACCGGCGCGTCCGGTCACTTCGACCGGTGCGTCCGGTCACCCCGTGTTTTGCTGAGTTGGCAGGTAACGGTTCGTTTCGACTGTGGGGTGTATAAATACATCCCCACCACATCTTTTAGAGGTCTCTTGCTCATTTGATCAGCTGAGAAACACCTTTAGAGTGCAAGGGAGTGCAAGAGCTCTAGTGAGGATTGTGATTTGAGAATCAAAGCTTGAGAGTTCCTCACTAGCGATTAGAGAGTAGCAAGTGTGCATCCACCTTCTCATTAGGCTCGTTGTGGTCAAGTGAGAGTTCTAGCTTGTTACTCTTGATGATCGCCATCACCTAGACGGCTTGGTGGTGATTGGGAGTTTGGTGATCATCCGGCGGAGCTTGTGGATGACCCAACTCATCTTGTGAGCGGTTTTGGGTGATTCACCGCGACGGAGTGTCGAAGAATCAACCCGTAGAGAGCACTTGATCCTTGCGCGGATCAAGGGGGAGCTACACCCTTGCGCGGGTGCTCCAACGAGGACTAGTGGGGAGTGGCGACTCTCCGATACCTCGGAAAAACATCGCCGTGTTCCTTGCCCTTACTTTCAAGCATTTACATTCTCATATTTACATTCATTGCTTGATTTACTTTTCTAGAATTGCCATGCTAGACTAGGATTGGAAACCGTAAAACTTTTGTCGTTAGAATCTCTAGGAACACAAGTAGGCACTAGGGGTGAATTCCGGCTTATAGGATTTAATTCTTGCAATTAATTTTTAGAAAAGCCCAATTCACCCCCCTCTTGGGCATCTTGATCCTTTCAAACTCTAACACTAGTTTTGGGGATGCAATTTTGCTTGATCGGTGTGATGCAAAAACTCCATCTACTAACCGTACAACCAGTTCTGGCTCTGTTGTGGATGAAACAAGAATTTTATTTGGTGAAAATCTGAGCTCAAACGGCGTCAAAACGAGCTCAAACCATCATTATTTCATGTGCCCTGAACCTGGAGACAAGATGGACACGCGAATCGAGGTTGATCCAATCCCTGGCAGTGCTGTAGCACCTGAAGCATCTTCGGGATCGCTGCCAGTTTCGTCAGCGACGTCGTCTTTGCCATCCGCGCGTGCCGCGGGATCTTCCGTGGATGCGGGCATTACGCCGCCTCCTTCCTCGCCACAGCAAGCGCCGCCCCAGCCACAGACGGATCCGGTCGCACGAGGGAATGAATACGTAGCGGTCCCTGCCGTCACCGTTGAGATTGCGCCCGGATCGTCTGCGGAAGAATCAGCTGCAGTTCCTTCTATGCCTTCACGTCCTGCTACCCGTCTTCAGCATGGAATCCAGAAGCCAAAGGTTTACACCGATGGCACTGTGCGATGGGGGATGGTCGCAACTCCTGTTGAGGGCGAACCCACTTATGTTGCTGAAGCTCAACGTGACAAAAGATGGGTAGCTGCGATGGATAGTGAACATCAGGCATTGCTTAAAAACAAGACCTGACACCTTGTCCCTCCTCCGAAAGGCAAGAATATAATAGACTGCAAATGGGTCTATAAGATCAAGCAGAAAGCTGATGGCACAGTTGACAGATACAAGGCGCGTCTTGTGGCAAAGGGTTTCAAACAACGGTATGAGATTGACTACGAAGATACATTTAGTCCAGTCGTTAAAGCTGCTACGATACGACTGGTTCTCTCCATTGCAGTTTCCAGAGGTTGGTCACTTCGACAACTTGATGTCAAAAATGCTTTCCTTCATGGCATACTAGAAGAAGAAGTTTACATATGGCAGCCCCCTGGATATACACATAAGTCAAGGCCAACGTTCGTCTGTAAACTTGATAAGGCACTTTATGGTCTCAAACAAGCGCCGCGTGCTTGGTATGCACGGCTGTGCGGGAAGCTCCAGGCACTGGGCTCGAAGGCAGACACGTCCCTTTTCTACTACAATAAAGGAAAACATACCATGTTTGTTCTAGTTTATGTTGATGATATAATTGTGTCAAGCTCATCGTCTGAAGCTACAAATGCTTTGCTAGGATTTAGAAAGGGAGTTTGCTTTGACAGATCTCGGTAACCTGCATTATTTTCTCAGAATTGAGGTTAAAAGAAATTCAGATGGATTGGCTGTGTCACAAGCTAAGTATGCTGCGGATATTATCAAAAGAACAAACATGTCTAACTGCAAGCCGATCAATACACCGCTGTCCAGCGTTGATAAGCTTAGTGCTACAGAAGGAGATCCACTTGGCCCTGAGGACTCTACAAACTACAAAAGCGTTGTAGGAGCTCTGCAGTATGTAACATTGACACGACCTGACATATCGTTCGCTGTTAACAAGGTCTGTCAATTTTTGCATGCCCCTACAATGATACACTGGACTGCGGTGAAACGGATCCTTCGGTATATTCATGGGACGTTGAAACTTGGGCTTCATGTTAGAAGATCCAAGTCAATGATGGTAAGCGGCTTCTCAGATGCTGACTGGGCAGGCTGCGTTGATGACCGGCGCTTTGGTGGCTTTGCGGTGTTTCTTGGCTGCAACTTGATCTCCTGGAGTGCAAGTAAGCAAGCCACAGTCTCTCGCTCAAATACTGAGGCGGAGTACAAGGCGCTGACAGATGTCACAGCAGAAATGATGTGGGTACAAAAATTGTTGACAGAACTAGGAGTTCAGCATCCTCCTTCAGCTCGTTTACGGTGTGACAATATTGGAGCCATATATCTGACAGCAATTCCTGTGTTTCATGCAAGGACAAAACATATCGAGATTGATTTTCACTTTGTACGAGAAAGGGTGGCTCAAAAGTTGCTGGAGGTTCGATATATAGGAACAAGTGATCAACTAGCTGATGGATTTACAAAGTCTTTACCCTTAGCTAAGTTGATTCAATTTAGGAGCAATCTCAATCTCGTGGCAGGTTGAGATTGTGGGAGGGTGTTAGATGATGTAACTAGGCTCATTGTATCTAGCACCAGGTAGATAGTTTGTTATTATCTTGTACGGTACGTAGCTAACCGGGTCACGTTGATCCTGAGTTTGTTATAAACCTATATTCTTGTATAAGCCACGTCAAGGGCTTTTCTTTGTCTATATTAACACGAAGCCGACACCCGAGAGGGTATCTCGTTCAAGCCTACTTCACATGCCCGCCGTCGCAGCAGCCGCGAGGAGAGGGAAACGGCCGTGTTCCAGACAAAGGGTCTGGAAGGTATAAAGTGGCTGCTTATGGATGGCCCGATACAAGATCAGACGGTGGAAAATAAAAGGCGACGTGGCTGAATCACGTGCAAGAGAGTCTGGTAAAAGAAAAGATACGATGGGCCTTCCGTTCCGGGGCCAACAGGTGGCCCGTTTCTTTCGCTGTAGAAGTCCGTCTCGGTCTCGGCCCAAAAACCCCACAAATCCAAAAGGCAGCGCCATTTCCACGCGAGCCGGACGCAACGGACTTGTATCAACTGCCGCTGCGAAACCCCCGCCTCGGGTCCGACGCCGTCCTTACCCTACTTCCCCATCCCCCACCCACCCCACTCCTCCCCCCCTCCCCCTGGCTCTGTCCGCTCGCCTCCGCCCTTTGGCCTCTCGCTCGCCGAACCCAAAAGCCCCCGCCCACCTCGACGCGGATTCTCTCGCCGGCGGTTGTTCCGGGATCCGGCTTTGGGCCCGTGGATCGGCGCGCTGCCGCCTCCTCCTGGCCGCAAAGGGTGTTGCCCCCTGGTTTTCGCGCTCCGGAAGTGGCGAGATTCGGCGAGAAAGGTTAGATCCGGCGGCCTGCTTCGAGCTACAGGTTCGTTGGGCCTGAGGGGTGTGGTCGATGGCTGTCCCTTTCGGTCATGCTTGCGAGATTCCTGATCGGAGGTTTCCGTGCGTGCGTGCGTGCCTGCAGTGTGTTCGCGGGTGGATCTGCATTGGAGCATCGGGGGATTCGCGTGACGGAGACGACGTCGTCCGTGGTGGCTCCGGTTTGCTCCTCGGTTCTAGATCTGGAAGGTATACACCCCCCCTAACTTCCTTTTTCTTTCCTTCTGATGAAAGTCTTTTTTAAGGCCATCTTAGCTATTCGTTCCTTTCGTCCAAACAGCAACTTTACTCTCATACGTTGCTGCTGTATGCTTACTCTGAACTGCAGTGTGGTTTCAGTGGTTTCTCTCAATGGTGTAATGTCAGAAAAGGGTCGCTTTGCACTATGGATATTATGTTAACAGTGTTCATTTATGTTGTTTGGGCTAGTTCATGCCAATGATTCTTGTGTATACAAAGGCACCTTTGATCTCCTTGTCTACTGTGTTTGCTTTTCGTTACAACTGAATCACAGTAGGGTATCAGCAACACTTCCTATGTGTGTAATTCTAGGGAGAGGCTAAGAGTGCGACAGTTACCATCTGTTTCTATACGGGTTTATTCTGACATTTGTGGCATTAAGGGTGTTCTTTTTTCTTTGGTTAGATGTGGTTGTCTTATGCTGAAAGTGTGGTCAAAAGCGCAGCTTCTCATCTCCTTGTTTACCTTGTCTGTCTTTCATCAGGACTGTGGGACATCTGCCGCTGCAAGCAGCCTGAGGTGTATTGGAAAGTGACCATCGTTCCCAGACATCGCCACCACAACGTAACCGGACATGCAGGCTCTTGTGATTATCCCGGAGCAGCGCAACCACCATCACCGCCACCCTGGTCCCTGTAGCAAGTCATCGGGTCCATGCTTTTCATCACCGCCTACCTCTCGCGGCTTCCGTGGAATGAACTGCCGGTCATTCCACTCTGGTGGCTGCGTTGGTGTTCTCCCTTCCCCACCACCTCCGCCTGCCCGCACCTACTCATCCCCGGAGCCCAAGACACCCAAGCAGCAGCCACGCCATGGTGGCAAGCGAAGCCGGCCCGTTTCCATAAGCCCCTCCACATCTCCTCCCACCCATTCTGAGCTGTGGGCGGGCCCAGCATTCTCCAACTCACCACCACCCAGTTCGCTTCCCATCCCCAAATTCTCCCTCCGCCAGAAGCGCAGCATCTCTCTCGAGCTGCCACCAGTTGAGCGCTCTGATGATGTGGAGGTCAGACTGCATGCTAAATCAGCACCTTCATCCCCGGTTGAGGGATCAGGGTATGACTTCTTCAATGATGATGCAATTGCTAGTGCTATAGCAACGGAGAATCTGAGGAGGATTCTCCAGTTGGATATTGCTGATCATTGAATAATGGGAGGATGGAAGGGTGGTTCTTGTATACATAGGTTATCTTCCACTGACAGCTTTCTACGTGCATTGGTAGTGTATAGGGTAATGATGATAGATACTTGGTGGTTGTAAGATATATGGTCAGGATCATGGTGGAGGTGTAGCTTGTAGGTGAAGCTACTTCAGAAGCTTAGACAGTTGAAGTTGATACTGCCCTGTTAGGTGTTATGAAGGAGGGCTCTGGGTTGAGGATGGGGTGCAGGGCAGTTGATAGTATTCACCTTATGCTTCCTTCATCTCTTAGGTGTAGGGTTTAAACCTCTTAAAACAGCATCATTTGCATCCATAGTACCTGTTCTGAACTGACTTTGGCACTCTGCCATAGCAGCAGCCTCATTTTCTGCTGCAGTTGGTTCATATATGGTAGAATAACATTCGTCCTAACCCCAACCAGATGTCAAATATCTGTAGGGTACCTGCATTTTGCATATCCTTGCATACTTATTTCCTTCTGTCCTCTAGCCAACTGGCTCTAGATATCCTTGCTTCCTGGTGCTCTGCAAAGAACACCATTATCTCCTCACCAGCTCTTCTGGTTTTTGGTAAGGAAGAAGCTGAGTGGAAGATGGAAGAAATTCTGTTCTCTTCCTCTTGTTCCAATACTAACTTCCCCATCCAGCCCCTTTGTTGCATATCTGGCATATACCATATATCTGTTGCATCTCCGTGCATTTATGTTCATCTAGTGCCCCTGCATTGCATCTAGTGCCCTTGTCAGTTAGCATGATCATTCATTCTCACTTCAAGTTCACAAACCAGTTTGAGGGTTCTGATTCTCTTAAAGCGTCGAAAGATCCTGAGAGAGTCAGATTCTGGAGCCCTGCACGCATACAAACCCTGATGAGGTAACTATTTGCTTATATTTTTGCAGCTGTTTGGGTGAATGCTGGTTTCAACATTGGATACTGATGTTTGATTTATCTTGATGCAGGTTTGGTTGTGTGGCCCAATGTTCTACCTGTTTTGTAGTTACATAATGCCCAAGGTCCTGCTGGTGTTATAAGCTTTTGTAGACCTGTAGTTTTAGCACTAGCAGTGAAGCAGCAATATCCGAACTTCTGGATCTAGACTATTAGTTGTCTGAGATGCTAAGTTTGGTTAGTTGTCTTGTTCTGGTGTTATCAGCAGATGATATTATGTTGTGTCAGTTTAACGCGATAATGGTTCTATGCCATGAACTAGTTAATGATGTTAGAACCAGAAACTATGTTGCTTATACCCAAATATTTTTGTTTTAGCATCTGCTGAGCTTATCATGGTTAATATTCAGACGGTTAAACCCATTGATCGCATGTGTTGCTGATGTGTAACTAGAGATTTTAGTACTCACTATTGCGTTGACACGATTGGTTGAGGTGTCATTCCCTTGTAGCTTAGCTCAGATCGTGTGTGCTAAACCCATTGATCGCTGCTGTCAAAATTCAGCTCGTGAGCTTAGCTCAGCTCGTGTGTGCTAAACCCATTGGTCGCTGCTGTCAAAACTCAGCTCGCGAGTGTCACACTATTGGCAGCATGATTACATGAAATTGAAGGGACGTGCGAGAGTGGGGTCACAAATGCTTAGTGGCTGTTTAGATAAAAAAAACTTTTCACGAAAAAGTACGGTAATGAATTTTGCGGCACATGTATGGAGCATTAAATGTACATACAAAAATTTTTAATTATATAGTTTAGTTAGAAACTGTGAGACGAACGTTTTGAGTTTAATTAGTTTGCGATTTGATACTAAAGTGCTATAGCAAATGTGCTAATGATGGATTAATTAGTTTTAATAAATTTGTCTTGCGGTTTTTAGATAAGTTATGTAATTAATTTTTTTATTAATTTTTAAAAACTCCTTTCGACATCGAACGAAACAAACATTTGATGTGATAGTTTTTTAAAAAAACTTTTCACCAACTAAACTCGTCCTTAGCTTCGCTGTGGTAAAACATGTGAGATCCTTTACATTGCAGGCTCTCCAAAGTAGGCTGTGTTTAGATCACTTGAAAAGTGCACTATGCAAAAAAGATTTTACATCACATCAAAATACATGTATGGAGTACTAAATGTGGATAAAATCAAAAACTAATTGTACAGTTTGGTTGTACTTTGCGAGACGAATGTTTTGAGCCTAATTAGTCAATGATTGGATAATTATTACCAAATACAAACGAAATGTTACAGTAAATTTTGGTGCTCCAAAGTTTGGATCTAAACACAGCGCTAGTTTGAATTTTACGGACTACATACGGCCACGCAAGAGCAACGCAGGCGCAAACAAGTATGCAATCAGTGAGTTACTACTGTGGTACCGATCTAGTACTGACCACTGTTCCATATGGATCTGGAATAATTTTGGTACCATGCATGTCAGTACCAGTATGAGTCTTCAGCAATCCAACAAAGCATCTTGACGAACCTTGTTCGCTTTCTTATAATCCATACTTATCAGCTTAGTTTTTTTAGCCAAAATAGTGTTTTTTTTTCTCTCACAGCAAATCAGCAAACAATATTTTCAGTCATGGTTTTTCAGCGAAGCGAACGGGGTCCTCCCATGGGTATTTTGTGCCCACGAGAGGCATCATTCTACAGTTATGGGTCGTCAGAATTTAGCATATGCATATGAGACGATGCAATGCAGGACCTTAATTGGTGGCGGGCATCAGCTTATATATAGATATAAATAAATATACATGTCCATACCTACGTGGAAATGAGTCAGCCTCTTGGCTCTATCCTAATGCCTCGCATATGACTATGATCGAGGGGAGAATCTTGCACAAATTAAAGAAAGCTGAGCGACAGATTATCCAATTGTTCCACAGGATGGCAATGATTAAGCACGCCTCCTTCTCATGGGTTATATGCCTTAACTGGTACGGTGCCAGGTTATCGCACACCTGATGGTGTCCTAGTCAGCATTTCTCTCTCCCTAGCCACAATTTCTTTTCTTCTTGCACTTTTTGCTGATTTGGAGCAAGCATCTTCATCTTCATGATTGCCGTTGGGCCTTGCATGCCCAGCGGAAACACAATGATGATCAGCACAACCGTGACTGTTGATGCTAGCTAGACAGGACAGGACGTAGTACTCCATGCTATGAGCAGTAGGAATCCGTCTTTTTCGTTCAGCTGACTAGGCCCTGCTCATTCCGCTTATAATCCGTCCTTTTCAACTTATTTTTTTTAGCTGAAACAATATTTTTCTCTCACAACAAATCAGCCAACAGTATTTTTCAGCCGGCTCCCAGTTGATCCAAATCTGAAGTGTACATGACGTCTTTCTGTTGTTTTAAGGACATTTTTTTTGGCTGTCAAGACATTAATCTCCTCCGGAGGTAGATCCATTTGTCCTTGCGAGAGAGCAGCTCACGACACAAGACTGCAGCTTGAAAAGCTGCAACTGACTGAAGTTTGTGGCCTGAAAGTCGATTGGAAACTCTCTCTCTCTTTTGTGTGTTCATCTCATTCTTGGTTCCTTGTGCACAATGCGTATAAAATTCAGAAATGAAGAATAGTGATAGGGATAATGTCATTGGTTCTTTTTTGAGGCTTTTACATATATGCCATTATAAAAATTGGTAATTACCTACGAGCCATTAAAAAAGTTGAGTTCTCATAGGTGCCACTGCTCTAAACTTTTTTTTGCCCTCCACGCTACTTCCGTCAGATTTGACGTCAAACTGCGGGTGTGAAAAGTCAAAAATACCCTCAGGTGTAAATATGCAATTAATTTTTTTGAGCATCTTAACGATCTCAAATGAAAAAACTCAAAACTAGAAAGTTATAGATCTCATCGAGATCTACAATATTTATATAAAAATTATTTTCATTTGATTTCGTATAAAAAATGTGATTTTTGTAAGACATATTAATAATATCAAATCATATTTTTTTATACGGAATCAAATGAAAATAATTTTTATATAAATATTGTAGATCTCGACGAGATCTACAACTTTCTAGTTTTGAGTTTTTTTATTTGAGATCGTTAATATGCTAAAAAAATTTAATTGCATATTTACACCTGAGGGTATTTTCGACTTTTCACACCCGCAGTTTGACACCGTCAGAGCCAAATCTGACGGAAGTGGCGTGGAGGGCAAAAAAAGTTCAGAGCAGTGGCACCTGTGAGAACTTAACTTTTTTAATGGCTCATGGATAATTACCAACTTTTATAATGGTATACATGTAAAAGCCTCTTCTTTTTTCGGGGGTTTAGTGCTGAAATGAGGGGTTTAATACTATTTTAAGCCCAAAGCTACGAGAGATTCTCCATTCTGATGATGAATGAAGGGGCAGGAGATGCAACCAATGTGTGAATAGCAATGTATAATGCAGAGAAAAAATAAATCCAATTCATGAGATGACGAAGGGATTAATGATACAATGCGATTGCGGTTCAAGTTGTACAAGCTCTCCTTGTACCAAAACTTGAACGCAAGCTAACTCAAGATGGAACAAATCCGCCTTCTTCTAGGCCTAAGAAGTAAGGCTTCACTTGGCTGGCACACCTCTACGTCCGTCCTGTCCGTAGAAGTGATGAACAAGTGTGGTTGAATGCCACTGACCTGCAACTAGCTAGTACAGTGACAATGCAAGATTAAACTACGCAGCCGATCCTAGGACCTGCCATTGACAAGGATCATTCACCGGCGCATGAATGCAGCAGCTAGCAGAAGCTAAGCTTTGCCTTGCCATTGCTGGAGACATGAATCGTCCACTGGCTTTAATCAGCTTCCTCCTCTATGTATCAATCATGAGGCGGCGGAGGAGGCTGCGGCGGCGGAGATGTCGCTGGACCGCCTGCGCAGCATCTGGCGCATGCCGTCGGCGACGCGGAACGCGGGCCCCTTCTTGCCGAACTTGGCGCAGAAGGACATGTGGTCCCTGAGCGCGCCCTCCAGGTCGCCCCGCTTCTTGGCGGCCACCTCGTCGCGCACCGCCTCGGAGCAGAGGCCGCAGAGCCAGCGGCCGCCGAAGCCCGCCTTGACGGCGGCGATGTAATCCCCGGTGCAGTCCTTGCGCAGGCCGCAGCACTCGCACTTGGCCGACTCCACCTCCATCAGCAGGATGCAAACAAGATCTCGCAAAGCAGCCGGCCGGGGTAACGGGGAG
This sequence comes from Saccharum hybrid cultivar R570, assembly GCA_038087645.1. Taxonomy (NCBI): domain Eukaryota; kingdom Viridiplantae; phylum Streptophyta; class Magnoliopsida; order Poales; family Poaceae; genus Saccharum; species Saccharum hybrid cultivar. The sequence continues at coordinate 6,130,362 of JAQSUU010000005.1, read as the reverse complement.
GAGGTGCTGTCTATCTGTCTCTCTCTCCCTGGCACGCACAACGCAACGGCAACCTGAAGAACGCTAGCTCGGTTTATATACAGGAGGAACGAGGGATCGGAGCGCATCTATTACGCCTTGGAATTAGGCTCATGGAGCGTTAGTTGACTCTCCCTCTAACCAGAAGTCTAGTCTCTCTAACCAAGTCGCACCTCACCTAACCTAGCTTGTCTTGGCCTCCAACTGCACCCACTGATATGATGACTGATTGAATACAATGCAGCGACCGCGTCTCATACTGTGTGCTTGTGAACCAATTTTCATCTTGTCCAATTCCCAATTCTACAGTAAATTTCCTCTAGAGCTCTCCCTCCTTGACTTGTAGTTTCAGACGAGGTCTGGGTTGATTAAGTTGCAGCTGCAGTCAGTCTAGTTTGACAGGCCCACGGCCTGTCTAATTTGAATTGGAAATTTTGCAGAGCTCGATCACCAACTAGCTTTTAGGACATAATCCAAGTGGGTTGAGCACTAAGCCGGCCGCGGTCATCATATTGCTTGCATCTTTTACTGGTGTTGCCTCACAAAGCTTCAGCAAGAATCTTATTATACAGAAGTGTGTTTTATCGTCATGGACCACCAGGCAAGGGATATGAATATTGCTTGCATCTTTTCCCCTGCACTTTTCTCCTCCTTTCGGCTGTCTCAACTTCTTTTTTTCTTTTCTTTTTCTTAACCTCCCTCTGAAGGCAACACCAGCTAGGTACATCAATTCCTGTCACTGTCCAGCACAAACTTACTTCATCCTGCTCTTTGCTCTGGCAGTATCTCAACTGAAGATTGATGAGCAACATTGAACATGGTCAGTGGTCACTCCCTACTCTCTTCTCAATCATCCACCCATCTGATCGTTTTGGATCCTCCTACATGTCGTGTAGCTAGCTGATGACCAACAAGCAAGATGAGTTGAATATCATATACTACTACTAACCGCTGCGCAACTCTTGACGGTTTTATTTAGGCAGGCATTAACCCCGGATTATGGCCTGATGCCCCCAACTGCTCCAGCTTCTAGCACTCTGATAACCTTGTTAACTGATCGGAATAGAGGAGGGACCAGCTTGCATTGTTTGCTAGTGCCCCATGCATTAGCAATTTAGCATTGATCCCCAGATTAACACTTGGCCAGGCCCTACCACCCGTGGCAAGTGCCGCTGCACATAAATTTTGGGGGCTCGTTACGTTTATTAGCCGCCTCTAAAGTTGTTGCTGCCAGCTTGGATTGGATTTCTCATTTCTCATTTCTAGCAGTTGCATTTGATGCGCAAGCATTCCTCTACGTCAGCGCGGGGGCAGTTTTGTATAGATAGCCAGCTGCTGCACTACCATACAACTAGCTAGGGTTGCTCAGGTTAATTGGAGTGATTGGATGGATTAGCGCACTGATTGGGTTGTCCAATCCAATGATATATCTACTTACACAAAACTTGTAATACTTGCCTTTGGGCGTTGTGTTATGAACTTATGATTGCACAATGAGGAACAAGTACAGTGCAACAGAAAGAACGCCACCTACTGTTTTATTATTTATTTCCGTTTGGTTCTTCTTTAATTTCCCAGATTTAGGATGGCAGTTGCTAGGATGACCAAGAACAAGTGTGTGTGAAAACATTGTTTAAGCATAAGTCTAGAACAAAACAAGGAATTAAGGACATGTTTCGATGAGATTCTAAAATCCACGTTCTAGATTAAAATAATCTATGATGTTTCTTGGATTCTGTGTCTCTGTGTTAGAATTCTTTAGAATTTCAAGGGTGTTCGGATGAAATTCTACGATTTTGAGATTTTTTTTCTATCTGGATTCCTAAAATCCCTATGGATCCAAACACTACCTTGATAATTGTAAGCTTAATAAAGTTTAGATCACCAGAATACCAGATGCAACTAACGGAAGCACAAATAAAGGATAAAAGAGGTGCCAACTTGGAGGCTCTCCTCCTGAAAGCCCCTGCTGAAAAATCAACAAACACTGCCTGGTTTATTCTCTGCTCATTATGAATTAGTCCCGAGACCATGAGCAACTACCCTAATTATACCCCATTCTGGGTGTTCGCATTGTCGTTGGCCCCACCACCATAAGAAGTAAGCTAGGGCAGGTTTCTAGCTTCCACTAGTTCTTGCTGTTTCCTCCCCTCCACATGAACGCCACATGCACTTGTCCTCCATACCAAGTATTTTAATCGCATAGTTTTCTACTCTCTCGACATGCTTGTAGTTTTGCTGACAAAATCTGTGCTAGTACAGATTGGTATTCTTTTTCTTTTTAAGTAAAAATTAAGGAGTAGCATCTTGTAAGCATTTGGCAAAGCATCAAAGTTGACATTGTTGATAAATTAGCACTTTTGGATTTACTTTTGGATTTAATTTGATGTGCAAATAAAACATGAAGGCAAATGGACAAACTAGCATGAAAAAATTAATACTTTCGATCAAACTGGAGTGCATCAAATTAATACTCTCGATCTTTTTTTTTGTGAGACCTAGTTACAGACGATACACGAGCATACACTCACCCTTATGAATGCACGCACATACATTCTACCCCTACGAGCACCTCCAAGAACTGAGTTGGACTGGTAAGTCTCGAGATCGATAAGGTCACCACAAGCGCCTCGCTGTCGACGGGCACGTCGCCTACAACTGGAAGAATAACGTTGTTAAATTCTGAAATAAATCTAGAAAAATGCGAGCAACCGTGTCAAGTCAGGGACTGTCGGTGAAGGGCCCTAGAGGTACCTCGCAAGGAAGGGAGAAGTCCGACTAGGATTCCCCACATGTAATCCTAGTAACATTGTTATCCTATAATCATATTATGACTCTTACATTATAACCGACTATGAGACTTGCCTCCTGGGATATATAAAGGAAGACAAGACTCCCTAGATCGGCAGGCCATGACACACAATCATACCAATCAATCCAACACAAAAGGCTACACACCAACTGGACGTAAAGACTATTACTCGATCATGAGGGCCCGAACTAGTATATACCGTTCGTCTCTTTGCGTTTATTGTCGAGTTCTGCGTATGTCGAAGCCTTTCGAACATCATCCCGGGTAACCCCGTGACGAGTTGCCGGTCATCAAACACTGACAGCTACCACGCCAGGTAGGGCTTTCGGCGACTTCGTGATCGAGAGCTCGGCAGACCTCGACAACGTGATTTTTCCGGCATGATCAACATGTATCTTCCACGCCGTCCACGGCAGCTGAGTTTCTCCATGAAGATCCCCGTCGTCCTACATGGTCAACTCGTCGGCCACATCAAGTCAACATCAATTCAGATCCTTGCAATGGCATCTCATCAATGACGCACTAGTAAGGCATCCAACAGTAATTCGGATTCAGCGGCAACTCGGCGTCTCGCGCCAGGCAGCTTGCAACGAGAACTCATGTCCCGAGACAACTAGCCAAGATACTCTGAATCGACTACGCCTTTGTCCGAAGGCCTGACTTCGCATCGGATGCGGCGTGAAGGCTAGCGACAGCCCGAGTCGAAGGTTCACGTGCAAAGGCTAGCAACCCGAGTCCAACGCCCTCACGTGCTAAGACCAACATTTTAGGTCAGATTTGCTGCAGTATCCATCAAATTCCAGATGGGCCACAAGCTAACAAGAACGCAAGCTTGGAAGGCGTCTAAATCGAGGAAGCAAGCCAGGCCAAGGTACATGTGTCTATGCATGCACGAACACGTCATGCATACCACGTCCGACTACCAGCCCCGGCTGATTCCACCTCGACGACTGAGTTCGACTCCAACTCGGACACGTCAGGGGCTTCGATCTTCACGCCTTTGCACGGCTGTCCGACTGGAACTCCACGCGCCCGTCCGACTACGTCCCTGCATGGGTCGGCTCCAACGCCACCGACGGCAGGCCGGCTCTGCTGCAGCTGAGGAGATTCATCACCTCCATGACCTTGCCGACTGGTCGATCTTGTTGCAGCCCCCACCGTTTCCATTGCTATTTCCAGACTACGGAATACACAAGCAAGCCGAGCTGTCACGCGGATGACTCCGCACGCCCGTGGGCTCCGGCCCTTGCATGGTTGTTGTCCATCAAGGGTCCGACTACGCCTACTGCGCCGACTACTCGGCTACGACGCTTCACGTGTCAGTCGGCCCATTGGTTTACTTCATCAATAACCTCCTACTCAGAGAGACGATGAATAAGCTGATGCTCGGGGGCTCCCAAACCCGAAATGGTCGATCGGCTGCTACTCATTCATGACCCGACGTCAGCACACAAGGGCAACATACGTGCTGCTGCCGGGTGATTGGACTCCATCAGGCTACGTCGCGACTCCGCACGACCGTGGGCCCTGGCTTTTGCACCGCCAATGTGGTCCGACTACACCTCTACGATACGCCGACTACTTCACTCGGCCGTCAATCAAGCTAAGTCAAGCTTTAATATTTTTCTACACATTCTTTAATTTTTACATATCTCTGGATATTATACATGTGCCTCCGTGGCCATACCATACTATAAAACTACGTTCCCGACTACTCACATAGCTCCGAGCTTGTAGTCGGGACTACATCTAACATGCGTTCCACACGTATTTTCTTTTTTCGTGCAGCGTGGAGTGCTCTAGTCTTCTCTTAATGGTTGTAAAAAAATACTTGAGTAGTATGAACTCATATTTGTAACACATTTACTCACACGGCTCACATGGTCACGGTCATGAACCTTACAACCATACACCAGGGTCAACTACTCGGAGAATTTACACAGCCTAGCAAGAGCAAGGCGCGAAAAATTTTACATGCATTTCATAATACTGAGATCCGCACCCGACCTATTATTTTATATGCATGAGACCTGCTCCTTACTTAATATCCTGAATATCAATAACTACAAAATTCTATATTTATTGTCTTACAAGGAATCAGAGCTGGGTGAGGTACGTGCCTTCGCAGGCTACCTTACTCAGACCACTATTTCGTTGGATGAGGTACGTGCCTCGTGGATTGCCTCTCGTCGATAACTCGCCGCCACGGCTTTAGTCGGCTCTCGTTGACAACTCGCCACCATGGCTCTCGTCGGCTCTCATCGACGACTCGCCACCGCAGCTCATGTCGACAACTCACTGCTGCTGACAGCCTCGGCTCTCATCGGTTCTCGTTGACAACTCACCGCTGCCGTTGCCTCGGCCCTCATCGTCAATAAGCTAGCAGCGACCTTCCTGGGAGCAAATAAAAAGAAGATGCACGACTTTCAGAGCTATACCACACAGAGAATAAGATTTCGGGATTAGACTCCAACATGAGGTCGACACATCTCTATCTACTCGGGCAATAAGCTCAGGGGCTCGGCTATGTCACAGCTTAGTCAGGCGACACTCCGACTATGCTTAGGGGCTCAGATTCAAGGATGGAAGATCAAATTTACAAGCACTCAACCACTTTCGGCGACACTAATTGTTCAATCTACTTACTGACAAGTAGTCGGACAATTACTCCTGCATCCCTGAGTATATTCTTTACAGATCCTAGCGTCGACTACAAGTACTTGGACACAGGCTCGGGGGACTGCGGGATACATATCCTCAAATGATGCATTCAAATTTCTTCGATAAGAAATTGCAGAAAAGATCCTCCAACTCTTTGTTCCAAATAACAAGAGGCTCGAGGGCTACACTCAATGAGTGCACTTTTCTGGAAAGTGCACACTACTCGAAGATCTCGAGAAGCGCTACATAGTTTCTCTCAAGAAAGCACTTGGACGACGCTTGTTTCTACTCGGCAAGACCTGGAGAAACAAGAAGGCTTTCAAGTTCAACCATATAGTGCTCGGGGGCTTGTCGGTGCAGGGCCCTAGGGGTACCTCACAAGAATGGGAGAAGATCTAGTCCGACTAGAATTCCCCACGTGTAATTCTAGTAACATTGCTATCCTGTAATCCTACTATGACTCTTATATTATAACTGGCTAGAAGACTTACCTCCCGGGATATATAAAGGAGGGAAAGGCTCCCTAGATCGGCAGGCCATGACACACAATCATACAAAGCAATCCAACGCAAAGGCTCACGCCGACTGGACGTAAAGGCTTTTACTCGATTCCAAGGCCCGAACCAGTATAAAATCGTCATCTCTTGCGTTACCGTCGAGTTCCTGAGTTCATCGAAGCTCACCGAACATCATCCTGGGTACTCCCGTGACGAGTTGCTGGTCATCAAACACCAACAGGGACTTAAACCCGGGTGGGTAGGTTCCACCACGAAGGAACCCAACCAGCTGAGCTCAATTCACAAATTAATGCTCTCGATTGACAACATAAAAAATTACAAAACTATTTACGGAAGACATGATTCGTGCTTATCGATCTTTTTTGAAGTAAAAACTGGGGGGGGGGTTTAAGATTTTACCTACGCGAATGGGGGATTCTAGTCTAGAGTTACAAATCTAGAGGTGAACACGCCAACAACACAGATCATGGTTAAGGGATTCATCTATCGTTAACGATACTAGAAAAGTGTAGCGCGGCAACGCCGCGCTTGTGCATGATATTCCTTGTCTTTACTGACATTTGTGTTTTTTTTACCATTATTCACTGAAATTTGAAAATATTAAATATACAGCTTTACCAAGAATGATACCGTAATATTAATATATGTAAGGTTCACCTTATCTAATATTTTTGTTTCAATAAAAAACCTAAAAAATACAAACTTGTTTTTTTCTATTTCCTGCATAATTGAGACATCTATTTGTTAATGTTATTTAGAGGACCTAGTGATTTTGAGTCAAGACCGATACTTGCTCATGCTGAGTAGGTGAAGGTAAAGAAAAATTTGTGGTGTTTTGCATTGACATATTAATATTTGGAGCTAACTTATTTTTATTCGACGTTATATGGTTATCTTGTTGATGTTGTTCATATAAATGACATCAAGATGAAGATGATGAATTGCAAAGGTCTATTGACATTTTGAGCAGAGCAAATTATACCATAGAGGCAAAGCAAACTTTTTTTGGGAAATGGAAAATATCTATCATTATCTTTAAATCGTATTGACTAATCGGTCTATTTTTTTGGTTAGTTGTACTCTTTATAAAAATAAGCTCTCAGATAAGTTTTTTTAGAATTACACAGTACAACACAGACGCCCACAACATGCACGCACACTCACCCCTATGAACACACGTATGCAAACCTTACCCCTAAGAGCACCTCTGAAGGACTGAGCCAGCAGATCTCGAGATTCACGAAGTCACCACTGGCGTCTCGCTGTCGATGGGGACGTTTATGTGCGAAACTTTTAGCCAGTGTGGAATCGACATGATTAATTCCATGCTTAATAGCAATATAATAAGAAAAAATATAGCAAATATTTTGAAAAGGTAATAAAAATGTTACTAATGCGTGGAGTTTATTTTTATCATTCTGTGAGCATAAGAACCATCTAAATCGAAGGTACCGATAAAAAGATATAGATTTTTGAAGTTTAAGTTTTATTGAATTAAAAATATTGTATTAAATAGTTATATTAAACTACTTTTAAAAATGTTGTTGTAAAAACTTGGTTTATGAATTATGATGCTACCAAAAACATTTGACACCGGCAGCTATTTTTGGTTAAGCCATGATTCAGTAAACAACATATTCATATCAGAGAAAGAGAGGGGTTAAACCGCAAAAGCGAGCACACTATTCTGCGCACTCGGTTCACGGACCATGGACCATCCAGGCGAGGAGAGAGCAGTCCACTGTGAACCATGTCCACCGAGCTTTGTTGCCGGTATATGTGTATTTCTAATGTATTGTTGGATTTATTTATCCTAAAGGGAAACAGCCGTATTGAGTAGGCATGTCGTCAGGTGACGTCTTCAAGCTAATAAGGGCACTGCCAATGGAGGCTAACACTCGTAGTGGTTCTACTACAAAGAAAGTGATGCACGTAGACTAGAAAATGTTGAGACTACTATTCACACAATGTAAACTATCACTACTCGTGGTTTGCACAGAAACTTTTTCCTTTCATCATGCCTCACCTACGTTTCCTCTCTCTCTTCTTTTTTAGCATGGACCACCTTCTCTTTTCCCAAACATACGTAGCTTCTGCAAGCCACTATGACAAGTGTAGAGCATCTACTTTTTTTATCCGATCCTACATAGCCCTTGAGGCTACTAGTAAAAAGGTAGCGTTGGGGAGGGCCTAAGCAACAAGGCATACGAAGCTCTCGGCCTGTGTTTGCTCTGTGCCGTGCTTGCATGCGTGTAGGTGTGTGCGCCAGGGAATGGCACAGGGGCACCCGTGGCCTACCTCGGCAATGTCCGGGGCCGAGCGTCACCGAAGATGCTGGCAGCGGCTCAAGCGGCGGCGCCATGGGCGGGATTGGGGAGAGCTCGATTTCAAAATCCACAGGTATGTGCAGCGGTGCGAGCAAGAGAGAAAGGAGGGCCATGCGAGTGAGGAGAGACAGAGCGCGGCCGCGCTCCCCAGCGCCACTGCACCCGCGCCCCGCCATCGGCCAGCTAGCACAGCGTTGCGAGCGATGGGAGGAACGGAGGGTTCGCGAAGGCTTGGGGCGGGCAAGCTAAATGGCCGGGATCGACGGCTCGATCGACAATGACATGGGAATCGGACGGCTGAGAATAGTGGATGACGTGGCTCATTGAGGGATCGATTTTGGCCCGGTGTCAGGGGTTAGGATTCGTCTTATAGAGATTCCTCCGGATGTAAGAAGAGGAGTTGAGAACCGTCCCATCCACGAGCGAAGGGAACAGTCCCTGAGCAACCATTCTTTCCAAGGAGCTGTATCACTCGAGAAAAGCTAAAGCTTGTCGATAAATTTCATGAGAAGACACCAGTTCTGGTTCTGGAGTTCCAAGTCCTTAAGCCCTAGGCCTCCAGCAACTTCGTTGGTACAGACATAAGGAGATGAGCTAAGAGCATATGCAGTGGACACTTTCTAGACTGCACTATGTATTATTTGGTTCCTGAAAGGAAACGACAAACGCGGAGAGACTAGCGCTCGGATGTCCGGACGCCCGTGCCTGCTGCCCGCCCGTTTTCAATAATGAAACCCTCAGGCGCCTATGGATATAGCTTCATGCTCCGCTTTGCCTCGTGCTCCGCGCCTGCTGCCTGCCTATGGATGTAGCTTCATGCTCCGCGTCTGCTGCCACGCCTATGGATGAAGCTTTGTGCTCTGCACCTGCTTCGCTTCCCGCGTGCACGTGGGGACCGTGTGCCCAAGGGGACCACCTTTGCTTGCGTTCCCTTGCCACGCCTGCTCATGAAACACTCAACATAGAACATTTGCTGCATCATTCGTCTGAAACAGATGAAACATTTACAACATACGTTTGCAACATATGCATATGGGCACTGCAACCTATGCAACATCCAGATAAAACACTTGCAACATACTTTTGAAACACCTGAAACATTTGAAACATACATTTGCAACATACGTGTAAGGCCAGTGCAACATCTAGACAAAACACTTATAATATATGTTTGAAATAGCTAAAATATTTGAAACATACACTTGCAACATACGTGTATAGTCATTGCAACATATGCAACACCGTACCAAATCTACTTTTGTAACATCTAGATGAAACATATACAGCATACATCTGAAACGCATGAAGCATACGGTTGCAACATGTGCTCATCTACTTGCTGCCCTCCAATGGACGCTCATTGACATGGAGCTTGACGCCGGCATGGAGCTCGATGCCACGACACGAAGGTCAGACCTTGGCTGTGTGTAGCGCGAGTCGAGCGGGAGGTGCGAGGTGCGGCGGAGCACAGTGCGAGGCGCAGGCGACGCGAGGCAAGTTCAGCGGGTGGGGCGCGTGAGGCACGAGGCCATGGGTGCACGAGGCACAAGGCGCAGGACGCGGCGGCAAGCGGGTCCATCCCGTCCGGCTAGATGAACACTCGGCAGAGAGCATTACTGAAACGACAAGCCACATCTCTTTTTTTCGGCAATGCAACAAAAAAAGAAAAACAAGGCAAATGTAATATATGTATTTATTAGGCCAAAATAATATCTAGACTGGGCCGGGATGCACTGTCCGATATAGGGCTGGTGTGTTCTGATGTTAGAAGCCAGCAGCTACATGGGCCTCTGTGACTGGCCTGCACCACCGTTAGCAAAGACTAGCCCAAAGTATATTATTTTAGTATATTGTTTCTTAGAGTCACCATATGACTTATTGTGTTTTTGACAATGGATCCAAAACTAACATCATACAAAACAGCTTTAGCCCATTGTTGTTGTAAGATATCCGATTGTTGCATTTTGTGCCCATGTCCATACTGATACATCTTCCCTCTCTCTTGTTACTTCATTGTCTAGAGTTAGTGAAAAACTATATGTAATACTGTGCATCAAATTTGGAAGTAGCCTTAGAGCATCTTTACTATGGCCTTTATTTAGGCCTTTATCCTATTTTGGGGGTTGGTGGGCAAAAAAAAAACACTACAGCAGGATCCTTACTCATGCTCTTGAAGTTGGAGGCTCTCAAACTCCCTTCTCAAATCCTAATTCTTGTGGGGCTTTGAAGAAGTCCCCTACTTTTCTGTTTTCCACCGTACCTCTCCTGTTTTCATGCGCATTCCGCCTGCGCTCCACCGTCGTCGCTACGCATATCCGCCACCTCCCTCCACCCTCACTGGCTAGAACGGCTCCCTAGTCCCCACTCGTCTCCTTTGCCGTCGCGCCCTCCCCATCATAGATCTTCACGTCGAGTGCATCCTTGCCATGGGTGCCCCTCCCTTGTTGAGCCCCTCTTTGCCGATGGTGCCTCTCTACCACTGGAACCTCTTAGCCTCTCACCGCCAACAAGCTCCTCCCTGTACAACGATGGAAGACAGGAGAAAAAAAGAAAAGAAAATGCATGCCACTAATGGCTAGGTCTCAGTTGTCATAAAAAAGTAGGGGCCCAAAATTAAGAGCTATTGCTAGAGTTAGAGTAGACATCTGAAGGCTTGGAAAGTAAGGTGGGCCCTCAAATTCCAAGGAGAGGTCTTGATTTAAGGAGCCTGTGGTGAAAATGCTCTTAGAATTACTAGTTAGGAAATATTTTTTATTTATTATCAATTGTTCAAAAAGTCATTACAATTTTGAGCTATTGGTTCCTCAACACACACCAGAACGATTTCTCCATACAACACTACGGTTCAAATGCTTCCAGGGCTGGTCTAGAGGTGGGACAATGGGGTGGCCATTCCTTCCCTGATATGAAGGGCCCCTTCCAAGTACATATATGTAGTGCTAGAACTTCACATATGACGTAAAGGCCTAAGAACTTAAATGGATGGCTCGAGACACATCATCTGCTAACACCATCTGAGGCACGCGCATGAAGCAAGTTGCAACACCTCACCTTTCCGATAATCCAACCAACTCCACCGTGACTTGCTCATCGCCATGATATGTTGATAGCTGACAATGTAAGGCGTGACTCCGTTCAAACGAGTGACAGAGCAATAATGGGCTGCCAGTGCACACACGACTGAAGTAAGCACCATAGATTCTCTTTCACTTACTCTCATTTCTAAATTCTTAATTGAGAATTTATCTATTAGCGAACAGGCGAATAGGCTGCAACCATACACAATTAAGTTGATCTAAATTATCATTTTGTGAATTGCCTAACAGATCATTCTCTCTCTTAGCCTAAAAACTAATCCTCGGTCTAGTACTCTATATTTGTCTCATTAATCACTACAAGTTGCGATCATAGGGCCTGTTCATTCGGCTTATAATCCGTCTTTTTTAGCTTGTTTTTTCAGTTGGAACAATATTTTTCTCTCCCAACAAATCAGCCAACAGTGTTTTTCAGCCGGCTTATCAGCACAACCGAACGGCTCCATAAGTGCTTAATATATCAAGAGTAAATAAGTACATTTCTCAACCTCCAAGTTGTACGATTAGTCTAATTTAATTTCCAACCATGAACTTTGAGATCAGGTAATAGACACCCTCTAACTGTCAAAACCGGACCCAAAATTGGTCCTGTTGCTGGTTTCAAAGGTGATTTCCTATTTTCTAAAAATAATAAAATTCTGGTTTATTGATCTCTAAATGCATATTTAGTTTATTTTAAATCAGAAAATAAGAAAATAGTACCAGATGTTTTCTAAGAATGTTATCTATCTGTTGGTGCTCTATTTAGAGTTATTTAAATCTTATTTGTATTAAATAAATAATGAGCACGACTATGAGCAATAAATCAATAGGAATAGAAATAAATTATTTCCAAATAACTATATATAAATCATAAACATGTAATACAATTTTTACGAAAAAATTGTACCAGTTTCATATTTTTCTGATTTAAAATAAATTATTTACTAATATTTAGATAATAAACTAGATTTTTTTTGTTTTTATAAAATAGAAAACTAGCAATAGAACTAAATTTGTCATGTTTTGACAGTTGAAGAACGTCTATTACCCATTTTCGTAGTTTAAAGTTAAAAATTGAACTAGCGTGCAAGTTAGAGGTTGAAAAATGTACTTTACTCTTATATGGAAGGCCTTTGAGTTTTAGTTTCCCGATTTGTGCTAACTCATTTGTGAGTAAATATTTTTTAGGATTAACTACTACTAGTCAGATATTTGCAATTTCCATGTCATTCAACGCTGAGGATTACGGTCCGTGCCTGAAAACAATTCATTTCGATTTTTGATATTTTCCTGATGCATTTTAGGGTTCCAAAAACATCTTGTTCCACGTGGCAGTAGTATATATAATGTATATAGGTCCGTAGTAAAGCAAGTAGCTAGATGCAGAAGGCCCTGCTTTATCTCGACATAGATGAGACCATGATAGCTTATTCATTTGCTTTCATAAAACAAAGGCAAGTTACTTTATTTTCCACTGTGCAGCATCTATGTACTACCGTGAACAGTAAAAGTAGAGCGCATGCTGTATCATATCCACTGTCTAGCATAAAGCATATACTATCTGATCCACTTGGATAAACAGCAAATGCTTATCATTGCTGACCATATATGAGTAGGTTACAAAATGTTCGCAGCTTCTAGTTGATGCAAATATGATGTGATATTCTCGTGTCGTGTGATCAGTGCACAAATAAACAAACACTGATCAAAACAAGGTGTACCTAATCCATCACCATCAGCTTCTAACTTGTAAGATACAGATTGAGCTAAGAATCAAGGTGTTTCACCACCAACATCTACTCTCCTCACTATCTTATTGGAATCTATTTATGAGACGAAGAAAGTACTCCATTTGTAGCTTAGTGCACGAGCATGTTGTCATCTTGATTCCTGTACTGCAGAGTCCAAAACACCAACTATATCACACTCAATCAGATGTTCCTAGGTAGAATCCGTGTGCTGTCCACTGCTAATTGATCCTCCTTACAAGAGTAATCTGAAGTTTGAAGCATTGTAATTACAAGGACATGCAGAAATCATGAGATACCAAGAGCTTGCACATCTTTGTTCTTGTATGAGAATAGAATAGAATTGGTAGAATTATTGATTCATTATTACTAAACCTCGAGGGTGCATTATATAGGAATACATTAGATATAGGACAACTAGCCTCCATTAGAGATAAGGCAAGTCGAGATTATAAATGACGATCCTAATATACTATACCTAGAGATATTCTAATATATTCGAACACCCTTCCGCGGTCATAGTGGGAGCAACGTAGACGGTGAGACTAGAGAAAAGAAGTTGAAGGTTGTAAGAAGATGACATTTTCTATCATCATAATGATCAATGTGTTATGGATGTTGTGACTGAAATGGAAGCCAATGAGGTTGTTCAAGCAAGACGGTAGCCCTTTGTGCCGATGTCGAGATAATCAAGTGTGAGGACAGGTAGTCATGGTTTAGGATGTTGTGTGTAGCATATTGTGGTCATACAGTTGTCGAGGTTGCCAAAGTCAATACATCCACATATGAAGCGATGAGCGCATGAGGAGGCACCATGACAAGGATGGCACATAGGAGAAGATGCCATAGTGTAGAGTTGAGATGGCGAACTAGAGGGGGTGAATAGTCCTTTCTAAAATTAATTGCACTGGCTAACTGAAACAAAAGAGGAATTAAAACTATCAGTCTAGCCAAGACTACACCCCTCTATTTAAGTTCTCAAGCACCTTATAAAGATCCTAATATGAGCAACTAAGGTGCCGGGCTAGCTAGAGCTCACCTAACCAATTCTAGGAGCAAAGTCAAACAAACCTATGCAACTAGTACTTCAAGCACAGGGGAGCTCCTACACAACTAGTGTGCAAAAGCACAAAGCCTAAGCTCAGCAATGCTTAATAACAAGGCAACTAATGCCAAATTAGAGAGCACAAATTACTTAGCTACACAAACTAAGCAATGTAACTAACAAGGTTACTAAAACCAAATTAGTTACGCAAGGAAGCTACTTCTATGCTACACAAGCAATAAGGTAACTAGCAAGCTACACAAGCTAACTAATTACAAGAGCAACTACACAAGCACAATGTAAATGAAAGTAAATACACAAGCTTATATAACGAGGATGCAAACCAACGGGAAGACAAGGATGACATGGTGATTTTTATCCCGAGGTTCACATGCTTGCCAACACGCTAGTCCCCGTTGAGACAAGCTCCAAGGTTACCACCGGTCCTCTTGCTAGTGGTGACCTGCAAGTCACACTCTCCCACGTGGAGTGCTTACCACAAGATCTAGCACTTTGACACGATCAGGCCACTTGTCGCCATTTGCGTCTCGCTCTACTAGAGTTGCTCTTCGCGGCTCCCGCAGGGCGAGCACAACACCCCTCACAATCTTCTCCAGAGCACTGCACAAGCTTCCTTGCGTGCTTCGATGGAGATCACGCCACCAAGCCGTCTAGGAGGTGGCAACCTCCAAGAGTAACAAGCACCACCGGCTTGCAACTCGAGCACCTAGTGCCACTCAATGCAACCCCACGATGCAATCGCACTAGAATCACTCACTCGCAATCGATTCGCACTCTTGCAAGCACAAATGAGTTAGAGGCTTATCAAACAAGCACACACAAGGGAAACACATTCCTAAGGTGCTTAGCCTCAGCCATGGCCGAACACCCCATCTATTTATAGCCACAAGTGGCTAAAGAGCCGTTGCTCAAAAGCTGTCTGCAGGGGTATCAGACTGGACTACTACAGTAGCGTCGGACTGCTACAGTGATGGTCCTATGCCCCAGATTTTGCCATGTGTCATCAATCGTTCGAAGCCAACCATTGGAGCCCAACGGCTATCTCACGCGCACACTCAGGAGACCGTCGGACCCAGCGTCAGACTGGCCGACGCCCAGAGTCCAACGCCCCTCAAATTTTGCATCGAGAGATCCAAAATGCCAAAAATCGTCGGATGCTGGTCCGACACCTGACCATCAGACCCTCACTAGTCCGACTCTCAGAACCATCGTGCGCCCTCGAGCAGCCACGTCACCTCGCGCGCACCTAGGGACCGTTGGACCAAGGAACAGTGTTCCCGGTCGGTCCGATGCCCCTAAAATGCGCAATCCGATGCCTCCTCTCTGTTTGTGCGTTAGGGAAGGCCGTCGGACCCAACCAGCGCATGGTCCGACACTTCCTGAGCCAGGGTCTCACGCTCCTGTCTTCACTCTTTTCAAGCGCACTCAAGGAACCCGTTAGACCCTGCACCCACAATGTCGGTCCGACTGTCATACACTATTCCTCAACTAGAATTTCTTATTGAGCCAAGAGAATTGCTGGTTGAGCAAGTTCTCTCTCAAACTTGTCCCCTTTCTATTCCTCAACAAGAATTTCTTGTTGAGAAATGGGAATTGCTTGTTGAGAGTTAGCACCACTATTTTCACCATTTTAAGTGCTATTTCTTCTCCATTTTCACCACCTTTGCAAATGTGCTAACACCACCAAGTGTTCACCATCTTATGCATGTGTGTTAGCTTTTCACAAACATTTTTCAAAGGATTATCACTCATTTCACCACGCCATTCAATCCTAGTAACGATGCAAAGTTAGATCACTCGAGTGGCACTAGATGACCGATATGCAAACAAGTTTGCCCCTCTTGATAGTACTGCCATCTATCCTAAACCCGGTCATAAAGTTATCTACACACCTATGACCGGTAAAATAAAATGCCCTACAAATATACATTTGCCTTGCGCATCCATCTCATCCATCGTTGATGCAACACATGCACCAACCATATCACAAATGATATGATCCACTTCATATCATCACATGACCTTGTTGATTCATCGATCTTGACCTTACTTGCTTTTCACTGTTGCCATCGTCTATCGGCACCAAGTCTTTCTCAAGCTTCTCCGCGACGCGGTCCATCGCTTCAAAGCCTCTAACTTACCCTTCACGCTTGCAATCGGTCCATCAAACCAAGTCTTGTCTTGACCTTCTCCACCTTAGTCACATGACTCCATGTCATGTCTCATATGCAATAAGCTCCTTCATCACATGTGTGAGCCTTGCAACAAATCCAAGCCATCTTCTCCGTCATGGCATGAGTTGCTCACACAAGTGTACTTGTGGACTAATCACCTGTGTATCTCATAATTAAACATATTAGTCCACCTAGGTTGTCACTCAATTACTAAAACCAAACTAGGGACCTTTCACATAGACAAAGATAGAAATGCATTGAGGTAGTCATTGAGCGAGAAAGTTGATGCCCAGGATGACACAATCGAGACACCATGGATGAATCGTGCGCTAGGTTTGCCATGCTTGCAAACATGTCAAGAACGAAGCACACACTAGTGCTACCAATATCGGATCTACTAGAGAAAGAGAGAGATCCCTAACCATGTGTTTGTGTTTGAGGACTAACAAAGAAGGCATCTATGATGATTGTGGTGCATAGAATGATGAGGGTAGAAGATGATGATGTAACCCACAATCATTGGGGTAGACGAAGTAGATTGGAGGAGAGTAGGAGACAACAAATGACCAGATATGAGGTTATGCTGGATGAAGTGAGGAGGTAGATCTAGATGATCTGGTGCAAGCCCAATGATCCAATAATGCGGTAGTGGTTCTCAGAAGGCAAAGAATGCAAATAGCTTGATGAAGACCATGAACACCACGCGTGCAACAATGTAGTTGAGGACATAGTCAACTCGGTGAAGATGCAACAACAAAGAAGACCACTTGTGGAGATGCGGTGGTGCAGCAAGGCAATGCAGTAGCAATGTCCTGTTGCTCAGAGAGGAGGCACACAATGCAATACTCACAGATAAACTTCATGGGAACCCATGGAGGCGCACACAAACTATTGATCAGACCAGTTGCATACAAGATCGAAGATGACGACAGCAAGGCCGTGGTGGAGGCCTATTGGTCATACCAGTTTCACGCGAGATCAAAGATGACGACCACAAGGTCATGGTGAAGGCATCCTCTGATAAATGACGCAAAAGACGAACACATGATGAAGACGTGTGGATGAAATGAAGAGGCAACAACAGTCGAGGGAAATCCCTGGAGGTCCGCGAAATTGGCCATGCCACACGAGATAATACAAGGACCAAACTGGTGTTGTCAATGCTGACTTCAAAGTAGAGGTGAATGAATATAATGGGAAGTGGGTGACACAATTCGATTTCAGATCAGAAAAATAAAATAAACACTAATCAATCAATCAGTGAGAGAAAATCCCTATCAATGATCAGGAAAGAATTCTCTACAGTCACCGATCAACGTGATTGGCGACATGAGCCCTAGGTATGTGCTGCACTACCTTAGTGGGTGATCTCCCTAGGAGCATGCGTAGAAGCAAAACCTTTAGAATTTGCGGCATAGGATAAACATAAACTCATGATACCATGTAGGAAAATAGAACTGGTGGAATTGTTGATCCATTGTTAAGTTGCATGGGCATATTATATTACAGATATATACATTGCCTAAAGGACAAGTAGCCTCCATTATATTAGAGATAAGGTAAACCGGGATTACAAATTTTTCTAATGTATCACATCTAGAGATATCCCAATACATTATAACGATTACAAAGGAAATCTAGCTGCAAAATGACCACACCAGAAACGATTGTGTTGTTATATATATGCATGGCTCCAAATTCATTTTGAGTCTGCAATATTTACTTTATTTTTGGCTTCACTCGAGTATTTTTGGCCTCAAGTGATTTATTATCTACCACTTGCAACCACTTTGGGCCAGCAGGAATCAGATAGTCCCGAAGGATCAATCCTTTTTTAGATCAGTGACTACATTATATCAGACATCAGTGGGGATTTGTCAAATTGCCTCCAAAGGTTGGTCAGTGGGCTCAAATCCCGTCCCCTTTCTTGGGTTGTGGTTGTGCCTTCCAATCCAAGTCTCGTCCTAGCTAGGTTCCTACTAATCCAAAGTCATTGCATCCTGATCCACACACACTTCCTATGCACAAGCACCAATTATTAGCACAGACTTTGATCGTTGTGCAGTCTTAGTTAACCAGCTGATGGGCCCTGCGTTTCATGCTGAGGATGTATCAAAGTTAACCACTGGTACTTGTACCATAACCACTTGTCCGTTGTCACCTTTATATTAGGGTCAATGGCTGTTACTGGCAGAAGCTAGCTGCTTTTTCTCAGATGAATAACAAGAGCCAAGCATGGCCTTGCTGCGCAACACCTGGCCCGCCGATAACTTTGTTTAGCTGGTTGTCAAGTGTAATTGTCCATCGAGGTGATAGGTTGGCATCCAGGCATTGAAACAGAGGGAGAGGACATGATTGCACATTCTGTTCTAGTTTCATCATTATATTTGTAAGATGCAGATGCAGTGTCAAGCTCCTCCTCTGTGAGCATACATGTGGTGACCTTCAAGTGCAAGCCTTGCTTTTGACAGTGAAAGTTCACGACTATTTTGCACCATTTGAACGCGTACAGAACCAGGTATAATAACCCTCTTTTGTAAAAGAAAAGCTGCTATTTGTTCCCTGAACTAACTTGTCAAAGGAAAAGTCGTTGAGATTTGATTGCTGGAGAGACAAAAGAAAGAGGAGAATATGCTCTCAGCCATTTGTACTAAAGTAGAGTACTGTCCATCATCAAGCAGATAGGCACACGTAGTAATAGTAAGATGCAGACCACAGGACGGTGACCTCTAACAGGAGGGTTAGAAGAAAAACTTAGCAAGTGCAAAAGATCAGTGAAAGGCTGGCCATCACAAGGAGAGTGACCTCCAATGAGAGTTAGAGCAGAAGATCAAGGGCATGATTGGTTAGCTACCAAAATTTGCCATGACAAAGATTTAACAAGCAAAAATTGCCAAAACTTGGACATAAATATTTAGCATAGATTTAACATGCCAAATATGAGATGTTGATAAATTTTTGTAGTACACCAAATGGCAGCCAAAATTTTGGTGAACCAAAGTTTTGGCAACCAAATTTTGGCTATCAACCAATCAGGCCCAAAAGAAGAAAGCCTGATCACAAGGAGGGTGACTTCCAAGAGGAATTGAGAATCGACACCAAAAGATGAAAGGCCTTCAGAGGCATGCATTGAGTGATCATATCCCTTCAAGACATCATTGCTCGTGAGATCAAAGCAGATTTAAGGCCGTGTCGTATGGGTCATCCACTGACTGTTTGGGCATGTGGTTTGGGGTAAGGATGAAAACGGTCGGAAACAGTCGAACACGGACTTACGATATAGAAAAACGAAAGCGGTTGGTTCGGAATATTTCTACATCTAGCAATTAAATGGTACAAAAAATGGTTAAAAATGGTTGTGAAACCAATTGAAACTGACAATTTTTCATGTTAAAAAACGGTTCATAATATAGAAAACGAAAACGGTCAATTCGGAATATTTCTGTTCCGTTTTCATCCCTAGTTTGGGGGTCACGGTGTAATAAGTAGGAACAGCGCAAAGTTGGTGGTACCAGCAGTTCATGGCATGCTAATCATCTTCTCTTCTCGTCTCTTTACCTTGACTGACCATAAATTGACTGGTTTGGGCTACCATGACTGAATATATACCATTATCTAATAAACTAGTGGCGGACATGTAAGAAACACTGCTTCAAGGAGTCCTAAATTGTACTCTCTCCATCTCAAATTGTAAGAAGTTTTGGTTTTCTAGATACATAGCTGATGCTGTGCACTTAGATATATATTATGTCTAGATTTAAAATCAAAACAATGTATTGAGAAAAGTCAAAACATTTTATAATTTGAAACCAAAAGAATATAAGGGTAAAGCGCAGTGGTTCGTAGACATTTTGGGTTTGAAAGAAAAACAAAATACTCAGGAAATAGTGTAATATCTTGCAGTAACCCCACATCGATAGATGCGTGTCAGCACTCCAACTGCAGAGAGAGTCGAGAGAGGCAACTGATGGAATAGTTGGGACTTTGATTTGGTGCCCCTCGAAACGTCCTTTTCTTTTGATGGCCATGTTCCTTACGTGTCGACCCTCCATTGTTGGGAAGATAGCTATCCTAGTGCCGTATTTAGGTGCGTCCATTCACGAGCAACAAGCAAGGTATGATCAATTAAAAAAAATCTTTTTAATGCTTACAAAATTCCAAGTGGCCCTAGCGAGTAAGAGTAATGTGCTTTGGAGCATACTACTAGGTGAGACCGAGAATGATTTAATTTGTAGCTAGAGTGGTCAAAGATCACAAATGTTTGCCTGACCTGAAAACACGGTCAAAATATTATTGGTCATTTTGTTTTTCAGCATTTCCATAGAGACAACTCTCTCCATTCTAAATTATAGGTCATTTTGTTTATTTTGGTACATTGCTTTTACTTTGTATTTAGACACAACGAATATATAGATACATTATAAAAAAATGTATATTTGGAAAAACAAAGCAGCTTATAATTTGAAACAAAGAGGATATGATTAAACCAATCGTCGTTATATAATAAACAAATATATCAACTTCAAGTGCTACAAAATATATATCTCTAACCCTGTATAAAATGGATTTCTTTTCACGTAATTCCCTTTGGGGCCGTTTGGATCCTTTCATTCGAAGGAATTAAAATTTACTTAATAAACTAGGCTATTTGGCTTGGAATTTGATATTCCACCACTTTCTAAAGTTCACATATAAGTCTATCTCAAATTCATAGGGTGGGAGATAGAACTCGATTCTATAGATCACTATGCTACGTTTCTACTTTACAACTTATAACACGCTCTTCAACTCATTCCGCTACAATAAAAATGCAAAATATAAGTATCTTTCTCGTATAGTCAACAATAATATACAAATATAATCCATATATAACTATATTAACTAAATTAGTATGTGTCTAAATTATAATTATTAAAATTAATTTAATTTCAAGGATCTAAACGGGACTACCTTTGTGAAAGCGTGCGTGCGCGCACACACAAGGCACAACATACTAGTGCTCTCGTCAAGATTTCCACTGCATCAGGATACCAGCACAGAAAAGTAAGATCCGAACTACTAGCACGTACTAATGCCTGCTACAACCATATGCTCTGTCTCCATTTTATGCAGCATTGTCCCGTTTTTACGCAGAGATATGGTACAGGATTTCAGTCTAGTCTAGCCTACAACAAGAGTCATGAGGAGTTCAGGACCATGCATGCACTCTGCTCTCTTACTCAGTCTATCACTAGCCCGCATGCAGGCGTGGCCAATCAGAACATAGAAAAAAATAGAGGAATTTTACAATTGCTTAGGACATTCTTTTGAGCCCTCTATCTGGAATAAAGCTAAGGATATTGGACCACCGGAATTCCCATGGAATTGTTGAGAATTATTTTAATCATTATTTAGGGAAGTAATTCCCATCATTAGCACTTAGCAGCCACTGATGACATTTCCTGTACAGGCATAGAGAGCATCCGTGCGGCTCTCTCGTTCACATGAAAACAGTCCTTCTGGACACTTATACGTGTACACACTGTTTATAACCGAGACAAAGATTCTTTTTATCATCTCTCTTTTCTCCGTTTGCCTACATCGTAAGGCAGTGTTTGGTTTAGACGATAGGATGGGATGTGATGTGATGGGATGGGACGGGACAAGTGTTTGATTTAGAGGATGGAATGGGACGGGACTAGGACGAGCCCATCCTCTATGGTGTGTGGTTGAGATTCAAGTGGAACAATGACATCCCACCTAGGTAATATTCTCAGCATATTCATGTGAAATGGGGGTGAGCTCGTCCCCAGAAAAAACGCGGACGGAGTCGACCCACTTTGACTCGTGCAGTTCCCGTCTCTGCCCGATTCTTCTTACTCTCCTCAGGCACAGTGGTTAACGTGCATGCCAGCGTCTACTCGGACGCCGGCGTCCTCCGGCGCGCAGCTGTTGCAGTTGCGAACGAGCATGGCTGAGGGTGGGGCTGAGGGTGGTGGTCGGGTGGTTCTAGCACTTGCGGGCAGATTTAGCACCGGCGGTCAACCTCCGCTCTGCTCCCGCACGGACGAGCTCACTCAACGCTGGCGGATAGGATGGCAGAGCTAGGCTAGGTGAACAGGGGCGGGCGGCGCTAGGGGTGGCTACACGGGGGATTGGGCGGGTGGGCTTGGGGTGGGGCTAGGGACAGCTGCACCTTTGAGACCGGCTGGCGAGGAAGAGCGGTTACACTGGGTGGAGCCTAGGCATGCCATGGCCTCTGTTCTGGAGAGCTAGGAGGAAGAAAGCAAGAAGAGTATGACACATGGGACCCATCTTGACGGTTGTTGACGGAAAGGAAACAACCATATATCCCATCTTGGTTCTGTGTCTTACGTCCTGCCCCTTCACCAAACAACAAACTAGATCTGCCTCATCCAAAAAAAATAGGGTCAAGACCATCCCATCCCATGTAGTCTCTAAACCAAACACTACCTAACACGTTATCGTGCACGTCGCTCTCCATTGGACAGGGAGTTCGCACCAAGTGAACTGGAGCCCAAAGTAGTTTGCCAAAAACGAGTTCTTCGGCGCCATTGCAAGATGTCTTTTGATGTCAATCTAATGGAGGGATTATGCCTTGTGGACAACTGTACCACAAAATCTATACTTAGAGAGATGAAATATCTCCACTATTAAGAAAAAATAAGGAAATGTTATGACCATCGTTGGTAGCGATGAGTTGATAGTTGGCTCAGGTTGAGCCATTAATTCCCCATGGGTACATAAGTAATGTAGAGGATGCCTTGTTGTCTCTTTATTCAACTCCTACTGTGTTAAGTTATAGAGATATCTGCAAGAATTGCTTCCATGTGCAAACACATAAGGAAAATAAAGAGGAATTTCTTCTCTTTTTTAGATTTACGAATAATTAAAGAATACTCTAGCCTCCCACATCCATGCATGAATGAGTATAGCCGTTTGCTAAAAACCCAAAGGCACTTAGACGAAAGACTGCAAGCCATAACACAAAAAGGTTCAAATGATACAACTAAGAACCGTAACAAAAGCCAAGCAAAACTTAGTTCTCAATCCTTCTTGGGCGCGGCTCCAACCCATCTTCCCAAAGACTTTGATCACCATAATTTCCAAGCACCTGCATTCTTCCTTCAGCCCTACTCTCTCTTCCTCTTCAGACAACTAAGACCAAAACCTAATCCAGTATGCCCTCCTAAAAATTACCTACAGGAAAGAATTTGTAATTTCTCTATTAAACACATCATCATTTCTACTCAATCATAAGGCTCAGCACATTGCTGCCACTCCCACTAACACTTGGTTTCGAAAACCTAGAGCAAAACTCTTTAACGAGGAACCAAACAAGTGGACAGTATCATATGGTGGTTGATCATTAAAAGTGATGGATAGAGCACTCCACAAAAATCTTGCAATATGGCAATAAAAAAAGAGATGCCGCATCGTTTCCTCTAACCCACAAAAATCACACTTATCGTCTCCCTTCCAGCCCCACTTTTTCAAGTTGTCTTTAGTTAGAAGTACCCCTCTCTAAGTACCAAAGATTTTTTTTAAATCTTTAAAGGCAGCTTAGCCTTCCAGAATAATTG
The DNA here is from genome assembly GCA_038087645.1 of Saccharum hybrid cultivar R570. NCBI lineage: Eukaryota > Viridiplantae > Streptophyta > Magnoliopsida > Poales > Poaceae > Saccharum > Saccharum hybrid cultivar. The sequence goes on along the minus strand of JAQSUU010000005.1, from coordinate 6,106,378 downwards.
TTCCATGAATTCTCTCTTTCTCCATGATATTTGTATACAAAGATTGAGTTGAAACGTTACTATTCCATTTTAACAACCAAACAAACTCGTCTTTATTATCATTTAAAGTGACGGGCAGAACTAAGGATACAAGACTAAGCCAATCCCCCAACTTCTCTCCAGTTAACACCCTTCGGAACGAAACATTCAAAGGGGACATGCTTAGCATGTGAGCTACAGTGGCACCCTTTCTTCTTACAATTCTGTACAAAGCGGGGTACTTTAACATTAGAGGCTTTTGGCCAATCCAAAGATCCCCCAAAATCTAGTTTGGTTTCCACAATTAACTTTGAACCTCCCTTTTTCAAGCAACAGATCTTTGACATCCATAAAACCTGCCCAAACATGTAAATTACTCGACTTTTATGCCACTTGCGACAAGCATTTGTGTTTCATATACTTGTGTTTTTAAAACATCTTGCCAAAGACCTTCTTCATTCAAAAGTTTAAAAGCCATTTGGCAATAGGACAAGAAGTTTGGCTTTCCCAATTCAAAATGTCCTATCCGCCCATACTTCTAGGTTTGCAAAGTACATTCCACTTAGAGCCTATATTTCTTCTTATGATCGTCACATTGCCAAAAAAAACCTAGATCGAGATCGTGTAAGGTCCAAATGGCTAGAGGGAGGTGAATAGCCTATTTAAATTTTCTACAAGCTTTACTAAACAACAAGTTAGTAAATAAGATGGCGAAGCTCTTCTAGCACTAGCACAACTAATCTATGCAAGCCGCCTACACAATACTAGTAAACAACAAGGCTAATTACTCCTATGAGATAAGCTATTCTACTCAAACTAAACAAGGCAAAGAACAATAAGTAAAGAAGAGAGCTTGAATAGATATACCAACGTTGATGAGAAGAGATATGTCCAATGTACCAATCAATCAATGTGATCACACACACAAATGAAATCCTCGGCAATAAGATGACACAAGATTTTTTACCGAGGTTCACTTGCTTCCCGGCAAGCTACTCCTCGTTGTGGCGATGCACCCACTTGATGGATCGTGAGCTAATCAACTATCAAGAGTTGAACCCTCAGCGGGTGCCGCACATCCACTCACAAGATGGGATCCTCCAAGCCACGAGCTCCACTAGAGTAGCCAATTCGCGAACTCCCGTGGGGAAGGCTCAAGAACCCCTCACAATCGCTTGGTCAGGCTCGAAACAATCTCCAATCACGAGCTCAACACCACTGCTGCTCCAAGCCGTCTAGGGTGTCGGGAACCACCCAAGAGTAACAAGCAATCCGCAGCAAACTCAAGAATCAAGTGCCACTAGATGCAACTCTCAATGCAATGCACTTGAATCTCATTTAATCTCTCTAGAGTATATAGCCAAGCAAGGAGATGAGTGGAGGGGAAGTTCTCTAGCTCAAAGTGTACCTCAATATCTCAAATGTGCAAGAGAGAACCCCCAAGGGCTGGCCACCTCTTATTTATAGCGAATGGAAAAACCACTAGCTGTTATACCCATGTCGAGGGCGACAGACGCGGCCACGCCAAGGCGACAGACGTTGCAGTGCCGCGTCCGTCGCACCTCTGTGCACCACGTGTCCCCGCGCTCAAAGTCAACGGTCGAATTTGCCTTCGACAGACGCGTCCATCATCCCCGAGACCCAGCGTCTGCCACATCGACAGACGCGGTCCAGAGAGCCCTACAACGCGTGCGACTCAACAGACGCGTCCGACGCGCCAACACCAGACTTGGCCAGCGTCTGTCGCGCACAGCTCGCCTCTGCTCGCTCCTGCGCCCGGCTGACGCCACTGTCGACGGACGCTGATGTCGTGCGTCCGTCGCGCGGCCACCACCGCGTCTGTCGCGCCACCACAGCAGGCCATCGCCAGGGTAAGCCGACAGACGCTGAGGGCAGCGTCTGTTGCTCCCGAGGACATCGTCTGTCACTTGTAAAACAGCGATGACCACTACCGCGACTTTGCCTCCGGTTCTCGCATCCGGCGCAATGGAAAATAGGTATTTCATTTTCCCGAAAACGCCTGAATCCTGCGCTCGCAAGTTCGGTGGGAGGGAGAGAGAACCCCAAACCCCTCTCTACCACTCAAACTCCGCCACCTTCGCTAATGTGCCAACACTATCATGTGTATATCATCATGTACATGTGTGTTAGCATTTTCACAATCATTTTCTCGAAGAAGTTATGTTAGCTCTCTTTACTAGATCCTAATGCATATGCTAAAGATGATGACCTAGTAGCACTTGATTCACAAGCTAACCGTGATTGCCCCTCTTGATAGTCGGCTATCAATCCTAAACCCGGTCAATCACTTCTCTACTCATCTTAGACCGGCAAAAGTGAACCCTACGATTATACCTTTGCCTTGATCACTTTGTTCCATGTCCATCTCCACATGCTTGATCACCATTTCATTTGCATCTCCACCTCTTGTGATCTTGTGGCCATCACTTCATGCCACATGCTCCTTCATCACGTGTGTTGCTTATGCCTAACTCATTCCACTTGATACAATAGCATTAGCAACTTGGTGTCATTAATTACCAAAACCAAACTTGGGCTTTCAGATCGATAGTAGTAATGTGGCCTTTTTAGTACTCCTTTAGGAATAGCAAAATATGACATCATGAACATAGGATGACTCATTAAAACTGAGTTAATCAACACTAATTTTCCTCAGTTGATAATAACTTGCCCCTTCCAGCTACTAAGTTTCTTTTGAAAACGCTCTTCTATTAAATTTCAGTCCGCATTTGACAATATACGAATATACATTGGAATTCCTAAATACCGGCCGAAAAGGAAGGTTACCTTCCTTGCAGCCAAAGAGTTCTACAAACTCTTGACCCTGCTCCCTAGCCAATCCGAAGCAAAACAATTCGCTCTTATGAAAATTGATTTCTAGGCCAAATAACTTTTCAAATTCACCTAGTACTAGTTCTAAGTTTGTAGCCCCTCAATATCATTTTCCATGAAGAGAACTGTGTTGTCCGCACACTGCAGAATAGAAAGGTTGTCATCAACCAGATTTGGCACCAGACCATTGAATTGACCATTATTTTTAGCTCTAGAAACTAGGATGGCCAGCATGTTAGCAACCAGGTTAAAAAGAATTGGCGAGTGAGGATCACCATGCATAAGTCTTTTCCTAGTTGAAAATGACCTATTTCGTCATTTACTTTAACTCCTACACTTCCATGACTAACAACCGATTCAATCCATTTGCACCAGACTAGAGAAAAGCCTTTCGTCCGCAAAGTTTGTTGTAGTAAGGGCCAATTTACTTTGCCATATGCCTTCTCAAAATCTGGTTTTAGGATGACCTCATCTTTTTTCTTATTGAGTAATTCATGAAGTCATCTTAAGACTAGATTTTGGGACTCTTAAAACCGATTCATCAATATGGACAAAGTCATACCAAACAAAAACTCCCATGTTGATCAGGTCTCTCTAGACATGGAGAAAGACTCATTTAGACCATGCGAGGAAGGAGAAAATATTTTGGGACTAGAGCCATATCTTAGTGCCATTGTATTGTTTTATGGTTCTTGCTAACAACACCTGGCCTGATATTGCATTTGCAATTAATTTACTAGCAAGACATAGCTTCGCTCCTACCAAGTGTCATTAGGTACTATTGAAAACTATTTTTAAATTTCTTAATGGTACAAGAGATCTTGCACGCATTGGGTTATTTTACATAAGAAACCAAGATTCAGTTTAATGGGTTATATAGATGTTGGCTACTTATCATTTATCAAAGCCCCATGCCATATCTCAGAAGAGTTGTGTATGTGGGACAACCATCTCTTGGAAGAGTTGTTCGAAGGCTCGGAAGTAGGGACCCTTCTTAAGTTGAGGCTAATAAATTAGCCCCTCACCAGGGAGAGTTGTCAAATAAAAAACAGAGATTCTTATTTCAAGGGCTATTTCTAGAGTTGCTGATCCAGGAGCTAAAGTTTAATCCATATCACATTGGATATTTAAATATCAACTAGGAGTACTAAACATGAGCTAATCAGAAAACTAATTGCACAGGAGTAGACTAATTAGCGAGACGAATCTATTAAGCCTAATTAATCCATGGTTAGCACATGTTTACTGTAGCACCACATTGTCAATACATGGACTAGTTAGGCTTAATAGATTTGTCTTGCGAATTATCCTCGATCTATAAATTAGTTTTGTAATTAGTCTATATTTAATACTTCAAATTAGTGTCTAAACAGGACTAAATTTTAGTCTAGGGAACAAACACCCCCTGTGAGGATGAGTGTCTATGCAGAAGTGATGTGTACTTTCCTTGCACGAGTCATGAGTCATGAGTGTACACAATTCGCAGCAAATGATTATCCTTGGGCGCCACTCATGCGGCAACTAGCGAGTTAACGGAGTCGCCAGGCGGGCCATCGCCTTTACGTCAGGGCCCATGAGTGTCTATCGTCTACTACTCGTCTCTTCTCTCTTTATTAATTTGTTCCATTGCAATTGCATCTGCTCAATGCAAGTAGTCGTGGTCGTGGTCCTACTGCAGCAGTGCATCTGTGCATGCAATCGGACGGGCATGTATGGGCTCCTCATCTCCTTCTCTCGCTCGAACTCACACTCGTCCTCTGCATGACTGCATGTGAAAAGGTTCGGCTGCATGCAAGTATTTAACAGGCAGAGGCTGGCATCATCAGCATTGCCCATTGCTTGATTTCTCCATACTGCTAGTAACAGGTAAGCAAAGCAAAAACCAGCGTCCATGCATCCTATATATTAGTTTTTAATTTATACCGCATGCACGATCCTGAGTCCTGATCGACCGCGTCTCCATGGCATTTTTGCAGCTAGCACGCTGTGATCACGGTGTAACTATCGCCGAAAGCGGGAGCTCAGCTGACGAAGATGTTGGGGAGGATGCCTGGGCCAGGTGGCGGCGGAGTCTCGGAGCAGCGCGAGGCCGCGTTTGATTTCGGCCGCCACACGGGCACCGCCGCAGTTCCGACGTTGCCGCCATCTCCCATCGTACCTCCGAAGCTGTTCTTGGCTGCAGGGAGCGGCGTCGTCGTCTCCGGAGAGGAGGCGTTGTTCTCGCCGCCGGCGGAGCTAGCGGGGGCCGGCGTCGTGATGGTGAGCCCCACCTCCACGCTGCAGGCACCGACCGGCGGCAGCCCCACGTCTGCGGCGAGCACGGCCGTTCCGTTCTCCCGCCGCGGGGCGACGACCACCTCATCATCATCAGGCGGGGATTATATAGATCGTCGTCGGTGCAAGAGCAGCAGCCGGAGCCGGAGCCAGCAGCGCCCCTGGGAGGCGAGGCCCGTTGGGGTCGGCCTCGCCGGCGCCCTGATGAACGGCGACGCTGAGGCCCTCCCACCCGCGGCGACGGTACTGACGACAGGACAGAGGATCCGGCCGTGCCGGACCTCCGCGCCGTCGGGCTCCCCCGAAAGCAGGAGACGGTGCGTCTTGTCGCCGAGGGAGGTGATGGAAGCGTCGGAGGACTACACCCGCGTCATCGCGCGCGGGCCCAACCCGAGGACGACGCACATATTCGACGACCGCGTCGTCGTCGTGGAGGACGAGTTCCTGAGGTGGTGCCATGGCTGCAGCAAGGACCTGGGCCAGGGCAACGACATCTTCATGTACAGGTGAGTGCTTTAGTTATCTTGTGCTTCCTCCAGTTCCATCCTTGTTCATTGAAGCTGGTGGCGGCGGATTCTTGCAGGGGGGAGATGGCCTTCTGCAGCCACGAGTGCCGCTACCGCGAGATGCTGCTCTTCGACGAAGAAGAAGAATCCAGCTGACGCACCAACCAAGGTGTGGTGGAATTTTAATTTCATCAGAAGATCGAAGACGTGTATGCCGCCCGCCGGAGGAGAAGACCCCGATCCTACATGATGCTGCAGCTGCACTATGGAGTACTCTGCCTCATTCGTTCTGCGTTCCTTGGTGCTAGTACTACTGCTAGATAGGTTACTCGATCTTTAGTTATCTCGGACTTCATGTGTCAAAAAACGTACGTGCTCCTGTCACTGCATTAGCTGTTGATCACTTATTAGGACTCCCTGTGCCACCGGTCGCCTCCCCGGTTCGATAAAGATGGTGTATCGTTGGGTAATTAACAAACGAAGCCGGCCTCCTTATTATTGATTCACTCTCAAGCCTACAGATTGACATGGTAATAGGAGCTACAAAAACATAAATTATCCAACACGTCCGTACTATCGTTATTATGAAAAAAATATACTCGGGCAAAAAAACCTGCTCTCAAGGCCTACAAATTAATACAAATTGATATATATGTTAACCGGAAAGAATAAAAATTACTCCCTCTGTCCCTTTGTATCTGTTGTTCTCGCTTCTCAAGAAGTCAAACATATTTAACTTTGACTAAATATATAAAAGAAAATATTAATATTTATAGTACATAGTCAGTATATCATTAGATATATCGTTGAATCTATTTTTCATAATAAATTTATTTGGAAGTACAAATATTGCCAATATTTTCTCACTTCTCCTATATTTCAGGTGCCTAAATTTTAAGATAATTTCGGGCAATACTCTTGAACCACCAACTAGTACAAGTAAATGGTTACTTTTGTAATTTGTTATTTGTCTTTGTGTCATAACATATTAACGTTTTGTCCTTGTCTGACTATAGAAATAATTGTATATTGTCTTTGTGCCAACACAAATCAGATTTTGTCGGGTTTGTGGTTTTGTCTAATAGGTTGTTTATTCTCGGTATCGAAAATTGCAGATTGCGCCTACAGAAATTGTAATGAACGAAATCTACAATTTTAGTATAAAACATATGCAATAATTGTCGCCTAAAAGGAAACTAAAATTCAGTGAATTTTAGCAAGTCCTATATTTTCTACAAACTTAGTCAGAGTTGACAAAAATTTGACTGACACGACACGACAACACTCAAATAGGGACGGAGTGAGTAGTCATCACTGCCATTACAAAAAAGTAACCTAGAATATCCCATTTGCTATTATGTTACAGTCAAACTGGACTTGGTCAGAATGCAATGCAGATGTGTATCCTATCAGCCATGTGCACCAAGTAGACGAGGCATCCCTCTGAATCGGACCCTTTCTTAGCCAGATGTCACGGCCCACTCCGTCTACGAAGTTGTTTCGGCCTCAGTGAGAATACCCACGGATCGTCGGAATAGCTAGGGCCGTGGACAGCACCGGCAAAGACTTGCGCTCCTTAAAAAAAACAAACAGCGACAGGAGAAGTCCGCACCAACATAGATACAGGATCGGTAACGCTCCACGTCTGTCCAAGGATGGACCCGCCTCACACGCGCGCCCCTGCGCCTCGCGTCTTGCGGCCCAGTATCTCTTCGACTTGCACTTTCCTCAAAAAAGAAAAAAACTCGCGTCTTACACAGTCGCACGGACCCGCCTCGTGCCGCATGCCCATGGGCCTCCCTACCTCACGCAGTGCACCCCCCTGCTCGGCCTCGCGCCTCGCATGGTCGCACCTGACCTACCTCGCGCGACGTGCACCCCGCGCCTCGCGCCTCATGCCGCGCACCCCGCCCGTGCCTCATGCCATCCGCGCCTCACGCCCCAGCTCCTGCCTCGCACCACGCGCCGCCCACGCCTTGCGCTGCGCTCTCCCGCGTCGCGTCAACTAGCCTCCATTGGACAACAACAAAAGTAGATGAGCATATGTTGCAATCGTATGTTTCATGTGTTTCAGATGTATTTTGCATATGTTTCATCTGGATGTTGAAAAAAGTAGATCTGGTGTTGCATATATGTTGCAAGTGTATGTTCTAAATGTTTCATCTGTTTTAAATGTATGTTGCAAGTGTTTTATCTGGATATTGCATATGTTGCAATGGCTATATATGTATGTTACAAGTGTATGTTCCAAATGTTTCATCTGTTTCAGACCTATGTGGCTATGTTGCAAGTGTTTTATTTGGATGTTGCATATGTTCCAATGTTGCATATGTTTCAGACATATGTTGCAAGCGTCTATTCAAAATGTGTCATCTATTTCAGACATATTGCAAATGTGTTTATCTGGATGTTGTAGTTGCTATACACATATGTTGCAAACGTATGTTTATAAATGTTTCACATGTTTCAAACGTACGTTACAGAAGTGCTTTCCTGTTGCAACACTAGCAGACGTAGGAAGCAGGTGCATGCAGATGCAGTCCCTACGTGTGTAGCGGTTCCCACCTGCATGCGGATCAGCAGGCACGAGGCGGGCATCAGTAGACACGAGGTGGGCATCAGCAAGCACAAGGCGCGCAATTGCATGCGAAGGCGCACTAGCATGCAAGGACGGGTTTGCAGGCACAACAGTTTCATGCGAGACGTGTGAAAGGTCTTGACGGCTAGAGGAGGGGGTGAATAGCCTTTTAAAAATTTCTACAAAGACAAGCTATACAAGTTTATCAATATAACAAATAGCGAGATGCGAGTTTTGCTTAGCCTACGGGGTGTTTGCAAGCCACCTAACCAATTCACAATTCTAGTAAATTTGCACTCAACCGCACAACTTAGCTACAACTAAAGCTAACTAGCTACACTAACAAGCTAGCAAGGTAACTAAGAAATTAATACAAGAGAGAGTTAGGAGGGTATCACCGAGGGGCGAAGTATTGAGCCAATCAATCAATATGATCAAGAGATGAATTCCACAATACATAACCACCGGGATCGATTAGTCACAATAAGAAAGTGATGACACAAGATTTATCCCGAGATTCACGTGCTTACCGGCACGCTAGTCCCCGTTGTGTCCCTCTTCACCACGTGGTTCGGTGGCTAATCGGTCACACACCGAGCCTCTCAAAAGGCGCCACAAGAACCTACCAAATGGCAAAAGGTTGTAAATGACACGAGCAATCCACTAACGTTGTCTTTGGTGCTTCACCGAGGTAGGCACAAACCCCTCACAATCACCGGAGATGGCCAAGAACAATCACCAACTCTTGCCACCGCTTCCAAGCTGCTCCAAGCCGTCTAGGTGGCGGCAACCACCAAGAGAAACAAGAATCCCGCAGCAAATCAACCACCAAGTGCCAACTAGATGCTATCTCACAATGCAAATGCACTTGGATCACTCAATCTCACTTCAAATATGCAAAGAAGCAAGAGAGATGAGTGGGAGGGGAGTTGCTTAGCTCAAAGTGCTCACAAGTATATCAAAGAGTGCAAGAGAGAGCCAAGAGCTGGCCAACAAGTATTTATAGACGTACCCCTTCGAATAGAGCCGTTAGGCAGCAGATTTAGCTGCAGTCGCGCTGACCGGACGCGCTGGTCGCATAGACCGGACGCGCTGGTCAAGCCGAGCAGCGCTCCAGCGAGTCAGCGACCGGACACGCTGCTAGACGAACCGGACGCCACAGTGCCAACGTCCGATTTGAGTCCAGTAAGCTCCCACAACGACCAGACGTGTTCGGTCGATCGTGACCGGACGCGCCACCGCATCCGATCAGAAAACCGAGACACGCGCGAACGCTGAGCACTGACCGGACGCGTTTGGTCAAACAGAGACCGCGTCCGGTCCAGCGTCCGATCACCTCTGTGACCTCCGTTCACCTCTGTTTGATTCACCCTTTCACATATGAGCTAGACTAAGCATGTGTGTCACTTTAGCACATGTTTTAGCTCGTGAAACAACATATGACAACGCCTCCAAATCTCGACATTGGCGTAAAGGAAAAATAGGCGTTTCAATTCCTTGAAAACGCCTGAATCTCGTCTCGCAAGCTCGGCGGGAGGGAGAGAGGACCCCAAACCCTCTCTACCGCTCAAACTCCAACGCCATCGCAAAAGTGCTAACACCACCAAGTGATCTCGTCATGTGCGAGTGTGTTAGTATTTTCACAATCATTTTTCGAGGCGTTATTAGTTCTATCCAAATGCATATGATTATGAAATGCACACCTAGAGGCACTTAGGAGTTCAATAGCCGCGTCATTCCTCTCTTTATAGTACGGCTATCTATCCTATAATGTAACCACACCCATTAGGTGTCTTGGTTACTAAAACACAACCCTTAAGCATATACCTTTGCCTTGATCACGTAGGGTTGCGTCCAAATCCAAGTGTGGCCATCATGATCACCATGTCCATCTTGCCACCAACCTTGGAATGTACTAGTCCTCATATGCTATATACAACTTAGGCATAGGATTAGTACTTAGGCATTGTCACTAATTACTAACACCAAACATAGGACTTTCAATCTCCCCCTTGTTGGTAATTGGTGACAAACCTTATACAAAGATATTATGATAAAATTTTGATTGACTTCATGTCACATTGCCCAAATATGTTACTATGTGTAAGAAGTATGGACAAGTGATCATGAAATCAAGTTGATAGCAATGGCTCCCCCTACATGTATGCTATAAGTTTGGATTTAGGAAGCATACATGTTTATATAGGTAAATATAGGAGCATTGACTACCAATAGGTGCTAAGTGTTTTAGATTATAGACCTTTGAAGCGTGATACCATCGAAGTAGCGATAAACACCATCTTAGCACCTTGTGTAGTTAGATACCACTTGGAAAAGCACAAACATAACTAGAAACCTTGTGAGATCAACATTATAAGCAAGGCCCTAGTACCACTTTGAAAAACATGAAGCAAGAAAAATCTAACTACTTCCTATTTATGCTAGTACCTCAAACAACCATTCAAATTATACTAGCAAGTCACCACACAAGCAATGTATCGGAGAAAAAGAAATGCATAACTATGCATCATACATATGAAATGCACATGGAAATGCAACATTCATGTTTAAGAGCTTGCTCCCCCTACTTGTGTGCTCAAAATTTTAGTTGATCCCCTTCTTGCATCAATTGATCCACTTCTTATATCAATTCTCCCCTTTAGGTGTTCTCCCCCTTTAGAATCTATCTTTGTGAACAACATTTTCTCCCCCTTTGACACCAATGACCACAAGGGACCAATCTTAGATAGAATATCATGTCATGTTATGGGGTGAGGATCAAGTTTGTGATTCAACCTAGATTGCTTGCATGAATAAAATGCTTCGGTTTGATCCAAGGGCAAGCTTCTTTACACCTCACTAGAAGGGTTATCATGCACCATGTTGAAGCAAATATTTAGATAAGTGATCTAGATTAAACACTTAGGATCACAAGCTACTTAAACAAGTTATATGCTACCACTAGATCATACATAGCAAAGAAACAATAGTGGCACCATATAACCTTCAAATTCATTTAATTTTCATGAATGAGCCTAGAACATAAGAAATCATGACTAGATGCACTAAACATATCCTTAGTATAGAATATATGATATGTCAACCAATTGTACCTTGGGGCTCGAAGGAGAGGCATGTCATATATGAGGTGCATCAACTCATGTTGGAGAAGTCAAGTATGTTCAACTCATTCTTGAGCTTGTGAAATCTCTTCTCATCAAGTGGCTTGGTGAATAGATCGGCTAATTGATCTTCGGTGCCCACACTCTCAATAGCAATGTCACCCTTTTATTGATGATCTCTAATGAAGTGATGGCGAACATCAATATGCTTTGTTCTTTGATGTTGAACCGAATTGTTGGTTAGCTTCATGGCACTTTCATTGTCACATAACAATGGTACATTCTTGAAGTTGATTCCAAAATCTTTCAATGTTGCCTTCATCCACAAGATTTATGCACAACAACTACCCGCAGCGATGTATTCGGCTTCGGCGGTAGATAGTGCATTACTATTTTGCTTCTTGGATGACCATGAGACAAGTGATCTTCCCAACAATTGACAAGTCCCGGAGGTGCTCTTTCTCTCAACTTTGTCACCGGCATAGTCGGAATCTGAATATCCAACTAGCTCAAAGCTTGCACCTTTGGGATACCACAATCCAACATCTTGTGTATGCTTTAAGTACCTCAATATTCTCTTTGTTGCCTTCAAATGACTTTCTCTTGGTGAGGCTTGAAATCTTACACACATACATACACTAAACATCACATCGGGCCTTGATGTCGTTACATAGAGTAGGCTACCAATCATTGATCTATATAGCTTTTGATCCACCATGTTGAAAGCCCAAGTTTGGTTTTGGTAATTAATGACACCAAGTTGCTAATGCCATGTGTTAAGTGTTTTGAGTTAGGCATAAGCAACACATGTGATGAAGGTTGTAGCAGAACCTCCTAAATTATATGGCCCACATGCACCTGTCATTGTCCCTAAGACCTCTGACAGCGATGCATGTACACCAGATAACCTAAGAAGATCTGTCGGGTGCCCTCGCAGGACCCCGATTGAACTACATTTAACAACTCATACCAGGATCAACAAAGGAGTAACTACAACATTACAACATTTGTACAAAACTTTACATCAGAGTGCGGAAGAATAATAATAATGAATTTATAAATCATGATTAAGTTAACTTTTTACAAACTTAACTTGTATTGCGAAAGTCGAGTAGAACTATAGGAGACAACTTAGGTAGAGCACCTAAGTTATGGGAAGACAACCAAATCATGTTGAGCCTACCGACATGACTTGATGAGCAGCAACGGCCAGCACCTGCAACAGGGGTTAACAAAACCCTGAGTACTTGAGGGTACTCAACAAGACTTACCCGATTAAGGAAAAGATTCCAAGGGCATGCTAGCTTTAGGGAATCAAGGTACGGGTAATCCAGAATCAAATTTTCTTTTGCAGAAAAGCTTATTAAGGTAAGTCCTTATCTTTAATATTTTACTTTTACCATTGATGGTTCATTAACCAATTCTATGTGATCCTAATCTAGATCAAGGTAATTATCATCAAAACACTTCACAATCTTTCTTTCGATTCCAGTTCTTAACTACGATGCAAGTCAGGTGATCAAGTCTCCATAACCGAGGAGCAACGACGATTCGAACCGATTATACCCAGCTGGGGATCTCTAACATCACGATATATGTAGAACCGAATCCTGCATATATCAACCCTCATTTAGATCTCCCAAAACCAGAACGTGTCCATCGCCACCCGAGAGTACAGTACTCCTCGAACCCGGCCCGATTCTAGCCCCGAGGGTACACGCTACTCCCGCCATCTCTCCACTCCCAGTGCGAGGTTAGACGTTCTCGTAATGGAATCACCAACATTTTGGGCTTACCCAAGGCATGAAGCTAGTTGCAAAGTCTCGAAACACAAGCAGGCTTACAACGAACGGTCCTTAACTGACAAGGCGGAAACACTACATTGAGACTCCTTTCCCAATACATGTTAGCAGTGGCCAAACCACCCGCTCGATCTTTCAAGTTCATTCTCATATTTCAGTATTCATTAAGTATGCCGTCATGGCTATGTAAACATTGCATTTAAAAGCTTAACTTCTAAGCATAGCGAAGCATACTATGCATTTTCCGTAAAACAGGTATCAAGATTAATATTGCAATAATCAAGGATGACAATGCAGCAATTAGGTTATCACTCAACTCCTAATTACTTAATGCAATAAACCATAATATAAATAATAAAACATTTATAAAATTCAAGGTAGGGTTTAAATGCACCGGGGCTTGCCTGCATTGCAGTGGTGGTTAGTTCTCGTAGAAGTCAAGTTTGACACCAACACCACGGGTAGATGACACCTTCTCCGAAGCTTGATCGACACGATCCAAAACACTCGTATAAACTACACGTATATAAATGATGCGAGGCTTAACATGATGGAATGGATGCCATGATACATGTTGATGAACAAGGCATAGCATACAAGAGACATTTAGAAAGGATAAACATTAACCATCTACTTGAGTACAACTTTCCTTCGCGGTACAGTTGCAATCCAACAGAATTATTAAACAACATTACTTTCATTAAGACGTTGTTAAGAAAACTACTTTACTTAACTTTTACCCAAAAGGTTGCATCTATGGAACAAACAAGACTTATCATAAAACCATTAAGTATTAACATAAGCAAGTCTTTAACTACTAATGACATATGCTAATTACATTAATCACCTATCAATAATTCTTTAATTAACAAGTTAATCATGAACTCAAACAATTAATTAAAGTGTCAATGGTTATCACATGTTAATGACCCAAGGTCATCAACCAATTCAAAAGGCAAGCAAGTTATTTAGGAATCATGCTTTAATTACCTAAATTAATTAAGTATAGAAAAAGTGATGTAATTAAAGATTGTCAAATTAATCCCAAACTTTTTGTGGAGGTTGTTTACATCATGAAACAGTGGTAAAACAAGTTTCATAATTTTTGGACTATTATTTAAGCCTAGAAAAACAGTAGAAGTTACATTTATTAATTAATGGAGCTAATTTTTAAGCATAGCAAAAGTAATGGAATTGACCATTTCATATTTTTCATGGATACAGCATAGCATAAAAAGCATTCACACAAAATTTCATATTTTTAGCATCACTATTTATTTAGTTATGTATTTATAAAGAATTAGCATTAAATACCATTTTCTGGAAAAGAGAAATTCCTTTTTCCCACGCTAGAACTAAACTCACCCACTCCTTCTCACCCCCAGTCACTGACAAGCGGCCCCCGGGTCACGCCCATGCTGACCACGGCACAGCCGCCGTTGACCGGTAGGTTCTTCCCGACGAGGGCCTCGCCGGCGACGAGGTCACCACCGGCGAACTCTCCACACTCCTGCGCATCCGCTGAAGGTGCTGGACGAACCCCTAAAGCACCATAGCATGCACGACGACAATGGCGGCGGTCCGGCAATGCTCCGACACGGCGGAGCTTGCCGGCGGTAAGGTCTCCAGTATCGGGGATGGTACCGACGACTCTCTATCAACCTTGCGAACCTATCTACGGCGATAGTGGATTGAAACAGGGTTCAGTCCATGCGCAGATGCGGCCGTGGTGACACGGCGGCGCACAGAACGGCGGCGCGATGGCGGGCCGGCCATTTGAGCCCCTAAACAGCCTAGCTAAACTACGGAGAAGCATTACGATGCTCACCAAAACTTGCTCGATGACCCAGAAGATGCGGAGGTGGAGCGGAGATGGCTACCGCCGAGAAGGATAGCGGCGGCGGCATGAACACAACGGCGAGTCCACGTTCTGGTGTGGTAACTGCAGTAGAGGTAAAAAAACGGCCGATGAGAACCAAGGTATGATAAGGAAGCTAAAACAAGAGGCAGAGTGACGAGAGCTGCTCTGGAGTGGACGGTCACAGTGGAGCTTGGCTTCGGCGGCCATGTGGGTCGCCACAGTGAAAAACCGGTGAACGGACGATTCCGGCCGAGATAGGCGGCGCAAGCTGGTTCCGGTGAAGCGCAAGGAAGCTGCGGAGCTGCAAGTAGGATGAATTTGGCAAAGGTGCTGTGGATACGACGAATTGCGCCGGCGAGGGAAGCTGTTCCGGTGGCAGAGCAGAACAGAGAGAAGGGAGGACGGTGGCGATGCTGGGAAACAAGAAGAGAGAAGGCGGCCGGCTACGGCACGATAAGAAGACCCGGATGAGTCGAGGATGAGCGACAACTGCTGCTTGACATGCCAAGGCGAAGCAGGTGCGTGGCCGTGCTGGGAAGCATCGCGAAGACGTCGGGCGGTGGTGCTGTGCATGCGGTCGGCAGTGAAGCAGCTCGGTGGCAAGCAGTTATGGCTGGACAACTGTAGCAATACCACCTCATTCTTCATTTTTTTCTTTTTCAAAATTACTCACAATTTCTTATGGAAACTTCAAAAACTTGCAACATGAAAGTTGTTCAAAATAATGAGAGCTACAACTTTGCTTTTTGAACCATAGCCAAATTCCAAATATTTTTGAAAGTAGAATTTTGAATTTGAATTTGAATTTAGAGTTAATAAATAATTCATTTACAAATTTGATTTTTTTTGTGGACAATCTCTATTCAAACCACTCAATCATTTGTACCATTTCAAATTACAAGTTTTATTTATGAGATTTGTTTTGATATTTCCTCCAAGTTTGAATTTTAAAACTTGAATTCAAATGATTATTTTTTTAACATTAACATTATTTCATGTAACTTGTAAATCATCACATATGCAACATATGAAACATAACATTTGAAACACCACATATGCAACATAGACACGATATAGACGAAACATGAAATGCATTTATGCCACAATGCTCGATGATAATGCACGATCATGGTTTTAATTAATATAGAAACACCAAACATGCACATGTGAAAGCTATAACTGAAACATGGTAAGCTTTTATGTCATAAAGCTTGGTGATTATGCTTGATGATGCTCATAATCAAGTTTTTAATTGCTTCTTAACATCTGGGATGTTACAAAGGTGTACGTGGCAAGGAGTGGTGGCCACAAGATCACAAAGAAATGGTGCATGGACATAAAATGACGATCATGGTGGAGATGCACATAATATGATGGACATGATGATCAAATGGAGGAGAAGGATCTAAGAGTGCAAGAAAAAGGTATAACCATAGGATTTCCCTTTTACCGGTCTAAGATGAGTAGAGAAGTGATTGACCAGATTTAGAATACATAGCCGACTATCAAGAGGGGCAATCACGGTTAGCTCAGAAATCAAGTGCCACTAGATCAATGTCTTGAGCATATGCATTAGGATCTAGTAGAGAGATAACATAACGCCTTGAAAATGTTTGTGAAATGCTAACACACATGCACATGGTGGAGTTAGCACATTTGTGAAGGCGAGGAGTTTGAACGGTAGAGAGGGGTTTTGGTTCCTCTCTCCCTCCCGCTGAGCTTTTTGGGGAAGTGAAATGCCTATTTTCTACTGCGCCGGAAGTCGGAAAAGAAACGGAGGCGAACGACGGTCACTGTGGTGACCGGACGCTGCACCGAACGCGGTCATGGTTTGACCGGACGCGTCCGGTCAGTTCTCGCAGCAGTCAGGCGCGCATGTGCTAGGGTTTGCAACCGGCGCGTCCGGTCCCTCATGGAACCGAAGCGTCCGGTCAGGCACCCAGAGGGGCAGTGCTGGTTGTACAGCCTATCGGACGCACGGCGCGTTCGGTCACGTGCGATCGGACACGTCCGATCGCGGTGGGAGCTTGCTGGACTCCGACCGGACACCAGGTGCAGCGCGTCCGGTCAAACGCTAGAGCGCGTCCGGTCACAGCAACGGTAACTTCTGACGTGCACTATTCACACTTGTCCTGTAGTGACCGGAGCGTCCGGTCAGCACGTTTTGAACTGTGTCATCTGGTAACGGCTAGCTGCATACCCCTTCGCTTTAAATAGAAGATGTCCAGGGTTTGAGGGCAACTCTTGCACATTTTGAGACCTAGAGACATCCTTTGAGCTAGAGAACAACCCCTCCACTCATCTCTTTGCTTGGTTGCACATCTTGAGTGAGATTGAGTGAGATTCAAGTGCATTGCTTGAGAGTTGCATTCTAGAGGCACTTGATCTTCGAGTTGCTGCGGATTTCTTGTTACTCTTCCGTGTTTCCCGACACGGTAGACGGCTTGGAGCAGCGGAGGTGATTGAGCTCGCAATTGGAGATTGTTGGAGCCCTCATCGAGTGTTGTAAGGGGTTCTTGATCCTTCCCTGCGGGAGTTCGCAAATTGGATACTCTAGTGGAGCTCGTGGCTTGGACGATCCCCATCTTGTGTGCGGTTGTGCGGCGCCCGCTGAGGGCTCGACTCTTGATAGTCGATTAGCTCGAGAACCGACAAGTGGGTGTATCGCCACAATAAGGAGTAGCTTGCCGGGAAGTAAGTGAACCTCGGTAAAAATCTTGTGTCATCTCTTTGCCAAGGATTTCTCTTGTGGTTGATCATTGTGATTGATTCTTCGAGTGCATTACTTCTCTACATCGTTGGTATAAGAATCAAGTCACTTGCTCTTTACTTTCTTATACTAGTCCTAGTGTAGTTTGCTTAGTGTAGCTTTTATCACATAGGAGTAAGTAGCTTAGTGTCTTAGTCTTGTTGGTGTGTATTAGAGATCATAGCCTTGCTTCACTAGAATTGTATAGGTGGCTTGCATAGTGTAGTTGAGCTAGTGCTAGAATTAGCTTAGCCATCTTTTATACTAAAGTGGTTGTTTAGTGAAGCTTGTAGATTTTTAAATAGGCTATTCACCCCCCTCTAGCCATTTGGACCTTACACATGTTGCCATTCTTGTCACTATCCAAGCTTCTATTAGTGCTCATTGGAGTAGTGATTCCTTTTGCATCTTCTATACCAAACTTCTTTAGCATATCCTTTATGTATTTGGTTTGGCTTACAAATGTTCCTTTCTTCATTTGTTTAATTTGAAGTCCAAGAAAGAAACTAAGTTCACCAATCATTGACATTTTAAATTCCTTTGTCATCATTTTCCCAAACTCATCACAATAATCTTGATTAGTTGAACCGAATATGATATCATCAATATATATTTGCAACACAAACAAGTCTTTTCAATCTTCTTGGTGAAGAGAGTAGTATCCACTTTGCCCATGACAAATCCTTTGGATAGCAAGAAGTCCCTCAATCTTTCATACCATGTTCTAGGTGTTTGCTTCAATCTATACAAAGCTTTTCTCAATTTGTAGACATGATTAGGTTTCTTGTCATCTTCAAAACCAGGAGGTTGCTCTACATACACCTCTTCTTGAATGTACCCATTGAGAAATGCACTCTTCACATCCATTTGATATAGCTTGATATTGTGAGCACAAGCATAGGCAAGTAAGATCCTAATTGCTTCTAATCTTGCAACCGGGGCATATGTTTCACCAAAGTCAAGACCCTCTATTTGTGTGTAACCTTGAGCCACTAGTCTTGCTTTGTTCCTTACTACTATCCCATCTTGATCTTGCTTGTTGCGAAAGATCCATTTTGTTCTAATAATATTGTGATCACTAGGTCTCTCAACTAATTCCCATACTTCATTTCTCTTGAAGTTGTTGAGCTCTTCATGCATTACATTTACCCAATCCGAATCTCTCAATGCTTTATCAATGTCCTTGGGTTCTTCCATTGACACAAAATAAGAGTGAGCACAAAATGATGCCAATCTTGATCTAGTTTGAACTCCCCTTTGTATGTCACCAATGATGGAATCCAATGGATGGTCTCTTGCAATGTTAGTTGGTTGAAGCACTTGGACTTGATTGCTTGGATGTTGATGTTGATCATGAGTTGGAGATGATGAACTAGCCACTTGTTTATCTTGTTGCACTTGAGATGATATACTAGCTTGATTTTACATTAGAGAACTACTAGCTTGTGTAATTGGACTTTGGAGCACTTGATCTTTGTAGTCATCCATATCAATCACTTGCTTTGGCCTAATATCACCCATATCCATTTCTTTCATAGCATTGGTCAATTGAGTTCCTCTCACATCATCTAAGTTATCTTCCTCATCTTGAGAGCCATTTGTTTCATCAAACTGAACATCATGAACTTCCTCAAGTAAACCAATAGTCAAATTCCAAACTCTATAAGCTTTGCTAGTAGTGGAGTAACCAAGTAAGAATCATTCATCCCATTTCTTCTCAAACTTGCTCAATCTAGTGCCCTTCTTCAAGATGTAGCATTTGCAACCAAATACCCGAAAGTATGTAATGTTGGGCTTTCTTCCATTTAAGATCTCATATGGTGTCTTCTCTAGGAACTTGTGGCAGTAGAGGCGGTTGCTATAGAAGCAAGCCGTGTTGATTGCTTTGGCCAAAAATGAATGACTCACATTATACTCATTCAACATTGATCTTGCCATATCAATTAAGGTTCTATTCTTCCTCTCAACTAGGCCATTGGATTGAGGTGTATACTTGGCCGAGAATTGATGCTTTATTCCAAGTTCCTCACATAGCTCATCAACTCTTGTGTTTCTAAACTCACTTCCATTGTCACTTCTCACTTTCTTGATTGTGGTCTCTGATGAGGACATCGCTAAGATGGAGTCGAGGACGACTCCAATTCAAGAAGGGGAGGATGATGAGGACATCGCCACGCTGGACACACCAACGCTATGGTCTTCCCCAAGTTGCAATTCGTCCCCAACTCAGCTGCCACGTCACCCTCGGATTCAGCAGACACGTCGTCACTGTTTTGGTCATAACTCTCGCATACGACATCAAAACGGGGTGTTCTTGGATGCGTTGGAAAGGGGACGACGACGCTGTCGTTTTGGATCTGTTCCCAGCTCCAGAAGGTCCGTGGATCATTCTGTGTGACCACGGCAAGGTGCTGCGTCACCTATTTGGGCCAACTTGGCCATGTATCGTGTCGGGCCTTAAGCCCAAGTTGTGGGCGCCCAACCCCTGGCCGTCCTCAACCCTAGGTCGAGTCTTAGACTATAAACACAGCCGCCGCCACTGTTAGACAATTGGGTTTTGTTTAGAGTTTAGTTTTCCATCGAGAAACTGAATCGTTCATTTTAACTGTGGTGACAAATCCTTTTACAGTGATCCAGGGCCCCTGTTCTTGATCTCCTCCACTGTGTTGATTAGTCCTTTGGAACCGAGTTCTTGAACCCTCCATTGATATTTGCATCATTCATATTTGCAATTTCAGATTGCGTGTTTTACCTTCTTGCTTGTGTTCTTCAATTCGCTTGCAGGAAAAGCCTTCTTGGCGAGGTCAATCAAGTTGTGCTTGGTTGATAACCAACGGAGCAGTGGTGTAACGGTTGCAGGGTTCGAATCGTGTCTGATTTGAAGCCGGATCGCCAACGTCGAGATCTCCACAAGTCGAACTTACCGGTTACCTCTCGGAAGATCGGGCCTGTATCTCATCAATTGGTATCAGAGATTTTAGGTTTACCGCGAGGTATATTCTCGTTTGCCTTAGATTCATATTTGTTCATTACCTAGAGTCCACAAAAAGCCCAAAAAGATTTCAATTTCCGCTGTCCTATCACCTTTTGTGCCTTTGCAATTTCGTTTCAGATTCGCATTGTTGAGTTTGTGTCCGTGGTCGAGTCTTGTTGCTGGTTTAGGATTGTGTTCGTGGTCATAGTTCAATCGCCCGTTGCTGTGATTTTTGTTTTCCGCCGCTATCCCATCCACCGTTCCCAAACAACAAGTCGAAGCCACCACAATACTCGACTTGCCCCCGCTAGCCGCCTTGTGTAACTTCTCGCCGCCGCGCAAACCCTAGATAGGTTGCAAGCCGCTCTTATTTTGTCTGCATCGCAGCCCTCCTTACATCATCAGGCAAATACCTACTGTCGCTGTTGGAGTCACAGGGACGATCTTGTGATCGGTGTTGGAGTTTAGGGACGCTTTGCCCTAACTGTCGCTGCCGTGTTGTGTCTACCGGAAAACATAACTTGAGATACCTTCGGTAAAACAGGCATAACTTTTCGCTCGTTTATCAGAAAAATCTGAAATTTTTACAGCAGCTTCTTGACACCGTTTGGAGCCGACCCAAACTAGGTTTTGCCCTGTTTGGTTTCGTCAAAATTGCCAAAAAAATTCAGAAAAATAAAGAAAAAAATTGTTAAAGTTTTTGCACGCTTTTCAGAGAACGTGCTGTTTTTCTGTAGACCACATCCCACCTCAGTTGTAGGTGCCAATTTTTGTGGTTGCATCTTTTGTGATCCTTGTTCAGAGAAAAATATAAAAAAAATAGTGAAAAAATAAAAAGTTTGATTCCTACTAGTGCCTTTTGGAAAAATCAGGGAAAAATTCAGGAAAAAGGAAAAATCCGGTTATTTGCTTGTTCTGTGCATTCTTTCCATTATCCTTTATTTTCACCTTGTTGCGCTACGTCTCGACACGCTTAGCCAGCAGCTGTGATTTGTACTTTAGATCCGGATTGAACAATCGCTAATCTGTATTCGTTAATTGCTAATCCTTGCTGTCATATTGTGTGCCTATCCATAGCTCCACATATTCTTCTGTCAGCACAGGTTCATCTTGCAACTGTTACCCACGCTCAACAACAGATTGCTTCGCCACGTTGGTTTTGCTCTTGTTTGGCGTTGGTAAGAATACAGGCAAGACGGTGGTAAGCCGTTTGTGATTTTGCATTCCACTTTCACCACCACCACTTGGTTCCTTTTAGTTGATAGGGATAATACTTTGGTGTTGTCTTTTTCTATCTTCTAACCATGGCAGGATCTCCGACGGACTTCAATAATTGCGTGTCCAAGGGTGAGCTTACAACGTTCATGACTGAACAACGCAATCTTATGACCGAGCTGACACGCAATGTGAACAATCTGGTCACCCGCATTGAACAACTCGAGCAACGTCCTCCACCTCATCGTGCTGCTGATGACGATGCCGGTGATTTTGGTGATGATGATGCGGATGCTGACGGTTA
This sequence comes from Saccharum hybrid cultivar R570, assembly GCA_038087645.1. Classification (NCBI taxonomy): domain Eukaryota; kingdom Viridiplantae; phylum Streptophyta; class Magnoliopsida; order Poales; family Poaceae; genus Saccharum; species Saccharum hybrid cultivar. The sequence goes on along the minus strand of JAQSUU010000005.1, from coordinate 6,084,122 downwards.
TGCCCGTCGCCACCTCAACTTCAACCGTCGCGGTATGGGAGGTAATAATCATGGTAATAACGATCCTTTTGCTAAAATTAAATTTAGCCTTCCTCCTTTTGCTGGTAATGTTGATCCAGAGGCTTATTTAGATTGGGAGATTGCTGTTCAACAAAAATTTGATTCTCATAATGTTTCTGCTGAGCATAGAGTTAGACTTGCTACTAGTGAGTTTACTAATTTTGCTTTGTTCTGGTGGAGTGATCTTTGCAATGCTAATAATGCTGCTGCTGTGCCTCAAACTTAGAATGCTTTAAAGCAACGTATGAAATCTCGTTTTGTTCCTCCTTATTACCAACGTGATTTATGTTTAAAACTGCAAACTTTAAAACAAGGTGATAAAGGAGTAGAAGCTTACTATCAAGAATTGCTTATTGGTTTAGCCCGTTGTGGTATAAATGAAGATGATAATGATGCTAGTGCTAGATTTTTTGGTGGTTTAAACCATGATATACAGAACATACTTGATTACAAAGATTGGCGCAATTTTTCTCAATTGTATCATCTTGCTATTAAGGCAGAACGTGAAGTACAGGGACGCAAACAACACCAGTCTTTCAGGTCTAACAATGGGAGGAATTTTCAGCAGCGTTCAACGTCGGATACGCCCAAGATTCCTGTTGCATCACAGTCATCTACACCTCCATTGTCTTCCGGGGTAAGTCAATTGTCTAATGTGCAGAAGAAAGGTGCCACTCCAGGTGCTTCTACTAGCTCCTCCTCGTCCAGCGCTAAAATCATTTGCCACCGATGCAAAGACATGGGACATGTCATGAAGGATTGCCCCAGTCGTCGTGCTTTCATTGCTACCGAGGATGGATATGTAAGTACTAGTGATGTTGAACATGATTTAGCCCTTGCTGCTAATATTGATGCAGATTCCACTGAGGGCGATCAAGACAAGGAGGCTATCATCATTGACTCTGTGGCTGCTGCCGCGGATTACCCTAGCCTTCTTGTGCAGCGTGTGTTAAGTACACGTGTGGGACATGAAGACGAGATGAAGATCCAACGAAACAATTTGTTCCACATGTATTTCATTGTGCAGGGTTGTCGTGTTCTCACTATCATTGATAGCGGAAGTTGCAATAACTTGGTGAGTTCAGATTTAGTTGAGAAGCTTGGCTTGACCACACGACAACATTCGTATCCATATAAACTTCAATGGTTCAATAATAGTGGTAAGACTAAGGTAACTAAATCAGCACGCATTAGCTTTTTCGCAGGTTCTTATCATGATACTGCTGATTTTGATGTTGTCCCTATGCAAGTTTGTTCCATTTTGTTAGGTCGTCCATGGGAATTTGATAATGATGCTTTACACCATGGTAGAACTAATACATACACTATCATACATAAGGACAAGACAATTACATTGCTGCCTTTGTCTCCTACGGAAATTATTAAACATGCTAAAGAGATTAAAAATACACCTCCAACTGACATTGCTAAAAATAATGGGAATAATGGGATTAGGTTAAAAGGAGGTACTTTTCTTGCTACAACTTCTGCTACTGCTGAGTTATGTGATAATCCTGATGCACCATGTTATACTATGTTTTGTCAACCTATTATGTCTGGTGCATTGCCTGCTGTCACTAACCTTTTGCAGGAGTTCGCTGATGACGGGATGAAGTCGAGGACGACTCCAATTCTAGGAGGAGGGGATGATGAGGACATCGCCAAGATGGAGTCGAGGATGACTCCAATTCAAGAAGGGGAGGATGATGAGGACATCGCCACGCTGGACACACCGACGCTATGGTCTTTCCCAAGTTGCAATTCGTCCCCAACTCAGCTGCCACGTCACCCTCGGATTCAGCAGACACGTCGTCACTGTTTTGGTCATAACTCTCGCATACGACATCGAAACGGGGCGTTCTTAGATGCGTTGGAAAGGGGACGACGACACCGTCGTTTTGGATCTGGTCCCAGCTCCAGAAGGTCCGTGGATCATTCTGTGTGACCACGGCAAGGTGCTGCATCACCTATTTGGGCCAACTTGGCCATGTATCGTGTCGGGCCTTAAGCCCAAGTTGTGGGCGCCCAACCCCTGGCCGTCCTCAACCCTAGGTCGAGTCTTAGACTATAAACACAGCCGCCACCGCTGTTAGACAATTGGGTTTTGTTTAGAGTTTAGTTTTCCATCGAGAAACTGAATCGTTCATTATAACTGTGGTGACAAATCCTTTTACAGTGATCCAGGGCCCCTGTTCTTGATCTCCTCCACTGTGTCGATTAGTCCTTTGGAACCGAGTTCTTGAACCCTCCATTGATATTTGCATCATTTATATTTGCAATTTCAGATTGCGTGTTTTACCTTCTTGCTTGTGTTCTTCGATTCGCTTGCAGAAAAAGCCTTCTTGGCGAGGTCAATCAAGTTGTGCTTGGTTGATAACCAACGGAGCAGTGGTGTAACGGTTGCAGGGTTCGAATCGTGTCTGATTTGAAGCCGGATCGCCAACGTCGAGATCTCCACAAGTCGAACTTACCAGTTACCTCTCGGAAGATCGGGCCTGTATCTCATCAGTCTCAAACTCATTTTGTATCCTCTTGATGAACTTATTGAATATGTCAAATACATCACTCTTGTCCACAAGAAAGAATACCCATGTATATCTAGTGAAATCATCCACAATCACAAACGCATACTTGTTGCCACCAATGCTTGTGTATGTAGTTGGCCCAAATAGATCCATGTGCAACAACTCAAATGCCTTGGAAGTACTCATGATGCTTTTCAATGGATGAGTGTTGCCTACTTGTTTTCCGGCTTGACATGCACTACATAGCTTATCTTTTTCAAATGTGACATCCTTCAAGCCTCTAACTAAGTCATGCTTCACTAACTTGTTCAATTGCTTCATGCTTGTTGGGCATTCTTAACGTCATTACCAAAAGTAGACTTAGTTTTCTAATTCTGATAACGGCGCCCAAAATGCCGAACATATCCCTCATGTCACTTAAGCCAAGTTGTCATCCCCAGCATGACATGAGAGACGCGGTATTGAAATATGCAACTGCTCTTCTAAATAAATAATAAATAAGATCTGCAAGCGCACAGATTAATACCGATGTAGCATTTTAACCGGGAAGTATTCCAGGTATCGTTATTTATATTTTTACCACTGGGAAGGGATTACTAACATCAATGTTGATTATGGAATGGAATATAGGAATGAGTATCAATCATTGCATGTATAAAATATAGATAAGTGAGAGCATTCATCTATCTCTTGCATACAGGGGTAAGTGTCACATAAAATATAGATAAAGTATGAATGGTGACAAAGATAATTAATCTGATCAGCTAGCCACATATAATAATGATAAGCACCTCAACAGATATTCTAGCAAGTCATTAGCATGGTATTAGGATGAATTACAAGGATATTTCCTAAGTTATTCTTAACTATAAAGTCTAGCATATCATAGTTAGTGCAAGTACACTTGGCAATCATTGCGAGAAAGGACTACGCCCATGCATAGTGATATTATCAAGGAAGATGAGAAACATAGCAATCACTCCCCCGTAATAATGTTGCTCTGCCTGCCTTACACACGGGAGGAGGACTATATAAGAACCAACGAAGTTGTCACCATCGCGGACCACCCCACGATCCGGCATATAAGGTGCAATCGCAGATAAATATGGTCTAAGCACCACGCCTACACAATATTTATCATTTACCCATGGATCCGATGGATAAACGCTATACGATCCTAAACATGTATATAATTCCAATCTAACTAAGCCAAGCGTATAACTACGATAAACTAAGAACAATATAATCGCAAACATAAACAAGTAGAGCAAAGTCATAATCAATATATTGAAATAGAACAAAGTTGTATTCATAATATTAAAGAACAATGATGAACAATGAAGAACAGTAGAGGAATTACCAAGAATCCTCTTGACAGATCTGGAAACCAATCGAAGATTGACTCCTTCTAGTTCTAATCCTATGTAGCTATGCTATACTAGAGATCTAGTTGATGTGGTGGCTCTAGGGCTTGATCAGAGACTCTCCTCCTGAGATTAGGGTTTGAGGAATTAAGAATGAGGGAGTGCCTCCTCCAGGGGCCAGGGGTCCTGCTTATATAGCCCCCTCAAGTGAACGTGGGCCGTCGGATCAAACCGACATTAATCGCACGGTTTTCCTTGATCCCTTAGGTCGGTGGAGCATAATCCGCGAGACGGAGCCTGATTGGCTCTCAGGCCAGGGCGAGCGCCCTAGGGAGCAGGGCGGGCGCCCTGCCTCCGGGCCCGTTCGGCCTCCCGTTCGATCTCGTGGCTTCTGAAGTCTTCTAGATGATAGAAAATCGGTGAACACGTTATTATCTCTATGTAAACCCGACGTGTGGGCCTTTCCTCTGTATTTTCTGATAACCCCCTGTAGAAACAGACAAACACCAAAACTCGTGGAATTCTGTCAGATAAAACCCTAAGTCTAGGTGTTGGTTGCATTTGGATCCTTTTCTTTATTTATTTGATAACTATATTTGGTACTTAAGGACCGTCAACAAACTCCCCCAAGCTTACCTCTTGCTCGTCCCTGAGCAAGGATAGACTCATTATGGATCAGAAGTTGCTGCAACGCCTTTGAACGTTGACGGTACATATGCTTTCAAATAAGGTCTCATCCCTGAGTTAGAGTAAACTGTCAAGACTTAAAACTTACTCATTTTACCTTTCACCATGGGGCTTGCAACCGTCACCTGCATCTTGAGTGGTTAAAAGATAGAACGGTCTAGTCAAACGCCATGTCTCTTATTCTTGATCAGCTATAGCTCTGGAGTTTTTTTTTGCAGATTTTTCAAATAAAACTCAGAGATTCCTTGTATGACTTTCTCGGGTCTCTCTTTTGTGGTATTTCTGGATCCTTACCAAGGCAGTAATGGTATATGCCTTCTCTCTCAAAGTATGTGGTATTTTTGGTATAAGGCGTAGTGACATTGCCTTCTCTCTCACCCTACTCTAATAAGGCTTTGATATCTGGAGCTCATAGGTGGGAGATACAGTATACATACTCATAGAACATTTATTGCATAGTCAAACCATGGATCCAGAGAAACAAGTCAATAAGTCAAATCAAGATGTGCATGTGTGGTGAATAAGTGGTGTATGGTGATAACAAAAGTCTAATGCTCTTTTTGAGGGAATACATACCTTTCTTGCTTTTTAAAACTTTTGAGGGGAATGAGATGCTCTATTTTTTTTTCAGGTGGGTATCTTGTACCCCTAATTCTACTGTCGGACACTTGTCCATTTTTACCTCTCGTCTCACTTTTTCTTTCTTCGAGGTTCCGAGCACTTGCTCCTTTTTATTTCCTCGTATTTATATTTTTTTAGAGCAATCTCTCTCTTTTGAAAATATAGCAAGTGGTAGTAGAAATGACTTGAGCATTAACTTCACAGGGAATAACAGGAATGGGATAATGTTTTTGGCTATTCTCTCCCGGGTCAGGAGTAGAATAATTTTGGGTGAATCTGGAGATGGAAGTGAGTGGATATATGTGGATGCGTACTTCCGGAGTAGAAGCAGCATGTATGAGTGAACGTGCAAGTGAATCTTGATTTTAACCACATGACAAGTTCCTAAGGGTCTACACAGCTTGACCACACTCAATGCCCATAAGCAGTAAGTAGTAAAAGTGCGGCTCTTATTCTAACAAGCATGTATATATGGCTGTGGTAGGAATTTAAACTCTCATCATACAGGAACTCATCATGCAACATTTTAAAGATTTTCAAAGATAAAATTCTCCAGAATTCTAGCATCTCTAGGAACAGATAAACAGCAGCTCAACCTTCCCATATCATATCCGCTAACAACTTAGACTTCAGATCAAGTTCTCTTCCCACTAGTTCAGGTTTAGAGCCAGTTTTAAATTATAACAGTTATGTCTAAACTAGAGAGAGAACAAATTTGAAAATTAGGCAGAGCAACTATTCATCATATCCATGCTAGAGTTTTATTTTCAAGATTCAGTTTAGCATAGCTACTTTATTTATTTATTAAACTAAGCAAATATATATAAACACAAAATATTTATTTGGGTTTTCATGATTATGCATCTTTTTATTTTAATAAAGCATAGGTATAAATGTAGATAAAAATACTTATCGGGATAAATGGGGGTGCTCTCTCCCAAGCTGGATCTTGACGTAATTTCTTCTGATGTTGCTAGCAGGTGCAGAGGTGTATTTGAATGTCGGCAGCACCCTGACAACGATTAGGATGTCCTCCATCTGCTAGTCTTCCTGAATTCTGTGGAGCTCAAATAGACAACAAAGCTTCGTGGAACTTGATTAAGCGTTAGCATAAATATCTAGCCTTTATCATGTTTGAGCTTCCTTGGTAAATGTCACTCTCTATTTTTATTTTCATTTTTATAGAACAGAAAAAAATATATATTATTTTTTTGTTATACCACCATAGTGAATGTACTTATGGGTTTTATGCCACTCGCATACTCACATGGGGCTTACTGTTTTTAACATTTTTTTAGACAGAATGAACATGATTAACTGAGCAATAATTAAAGGGAAAATGATAACTACCAAGTTTACCTCTTGGCACGGCGTTCGGTGTTTTTAAGTCCTCTGAACAGGACTTCTTTTCTTCTTAGTTGTCCTGGGATTTGGGTGGCATAGACGGTGGTTCCGGCAGCGCCTCCTCTTCTTGTGTAACTGTCTTCACTTTCCATACCCGACTTGGTGCTTCGGTCTCCTGTTGTGTATCCTCGGGCCTTATGACCTCTCCTTCATAGACTGCCCATACGTCCTTGATGGTTTGCCTCCTTTGGTTATGGTTACGTCGCCTTCTTCTTGTCCTGACCTACTTAGAATCTTCAACTATATAGTTAGGGTCATTAAAGTAGCGGCGTACCTTCTCAGAGGGGAAATGCATATGGACTTCTCCGGTTCCAATATAGATGATTGCTTTGACGGTGCCTAGGAACGGTCTTCCTAGGATGATGGGTGGATCGTACTCATCGTCTCCCATGTCAATGACCTGAAAGTCTGTATGGACAAAATGATCGTTAATTTTAACAGGGACATCGGTTACTATACCTTTGACCTTTCGGGATGTCTGATCTGCCATCTGGAGCTGAGTGTATGTTGGTTTTAAGGGCATGGTCCCGTACAAGAGCTGATAGGTGACTGTGGCCATTATGTTGACGCCTGATCCGGTGTCGCAGAGCGCCTTCTGAAAGGAGTATCCATTGATTGAGCACTCAATGCTTGGCATACCTAGGTCGTCCTTCTTGTTCAGGAAGGGCGACTTGAGTCGACCATCTTGACCTCCTTGAACTGCAGTGACCATCTTAGCTGATTTGGTCCATCCTTGGTTGTTCTTGTTCTGCTTGTTCCTCCTATTGGTCCTCTTCCTTGGTTCATGTTGGGGTTGCTCTGGGATTTGTGTAATCTTGTTCTTGAAGGAAAACGTCTCCTTCCTCCCCTTGATGTTGAAGTTGATCTTCGCAGCACTGGCGTAGATGACAGCTCCCGAGGTGTTCAGGAATGGCCTTCCCAGAATAACTGGTGACCTCTCATCGGACCCGGTCTCTATCACCACGAAGTTAGCTGGAGCGTACGAGGTACCAACTCGGACACACATGTTCTTTAATATTCCTTTAGGAAAGCTTAGTGTCCGATCTGCAAGCTGCAAACACATAGTTGTTTCTGATAAAGGATATGTAAAGAATTTTTCATAGAGTACCCTGGGCATAATGTTGACGCTGGAGCCAAAGTCACAGAGTGCTTCTGGGAAGTCCACCATGCCGATGGAGATCGGGATGACGGGGCGTCCTGGATCGCCTCTCTTGACTGGCAGAAGGTCATTATGTACTTCGACAGCGGGATTACTCCAATAGTTACCTGCATCAAACATGTGTACAAGATTTGCAGATTCTAATCCTTCCGGTTGTGATGGTATACCGGGGTTAGTAGCAGGAACAGCAGCAGCTATTTGATTTAACTGAGATTCAATCATTTTATTAAAGCTAATTTGGTTTTTGATGGCAGTAGAGAAATTATCCATTCTATTATTTATGTCTTCTAGTATTTTATCATTGGATGCCAATTTCTTAGATAAGTTATCCATTAGCTTTTCTTGATTAGACACTAACTCTCTCAGGGGTGGAAAATTATTATTGTTGTTGTAAGAGTTATTACCTTGATAATTACCTAAGTAGTTACCTGAGTAGTTAGGCCTCTGTTGATTCCAACCTTGATTTTGTTGATGATGGTTATAGTTGTTGTTGTTGTTGATGTACCTTGCATCCTCAAGCATCTCAGGGCAGTGATTGCCTGAGTGTCCAGTGTCTCCACATTCCTCACAAGTCATGTGAGAGTCATAGACGTTCATGACTTCTCTTTTGTCTCCAGCTTTGTCATAGAGCTTTTTCATGAGTAGGTCTAACTTTGCAGACAGCATGTCTACCTCCTTGAGCTGGTGCATACCTCCACCCTTCTTGCGTGTTTGAGTCCTCTCTTTGTTCCAACCTTGGTTGGACGCCATCTTCTCCACAAGGGCTGTAGCTTGTGGTATGGTGAGTGATAGAAATGCGCCTCCAGCTGCAGCATCCATGGTCTCACGAGCACTAGTGATGAGCCCATGATAGAAAGTCTGCATAAGTAGCCAGCTCTCCATTCCATGATGGGGACATTCTAGGATGTAATCTTGAAAGCGCTCCCATGCTTCTGGAACGGATTCATCATGTTGTTGCTGAAAACTTGTAATCTTCCCACGGAGAGCATTGGTCTTGCCCATGGGAAAGAACTTAACCAGAAAGTTCGTAGAGCAGAGTGCCCACGTAGTGTTCTTATCCTTCGTCGCGTAGAACCACTGCTTCGCTCTCCCCAATAGTGAGAATGGGAAAAGGCGAAGTAGTATGGCGTCTCTGGGAACATCTAATAAAGTGAATGTGCTGCAAATCTCTAGGGAGTGTTGGAGATGAGCACTTGCATCTTCGTGCGGCTTCCCACAAAACTGGTTGGCTTGTACCATGTTGATGAGCCCTGGCTTGAGCTCAAAGTTCTTGTCGATGGCCGCGGCAGGTCCAGTGCGGATGTTGTCCGTAGTGGGAGCTGAGAACTCGCGGATCGTCTTGTTCGCCATGGCTGCGAACTCTGTTGACAAATTCCGGATGAAACTTCGGCGGTCTTCTGGATTGGATGAAGTGTTGCGTCGAAGTGTTGACTTCTTGAGCTTGGCTCTTGCCCCTCTGATTAATGCTTCGGGGTTGTCAACAAAATTTTCTGGAAGATGTCCTCTATTCATACATCACCCTGCAAAACAATAAGAATGGAAAAAATACAGGGGTAAATCTGTATGGGAGAATTGATGATCTCAATCACTTAATGATGCGAATGATGACTCAAATTCCGTATTCATTCCTTGTTAGTAAATCAACCTTCCCCGGCAACGGCGCCAAAAATACTTGTTGGGCATTCTTAACGTCATTACCAAAAGTAGACTTAGTTTTCTAATTCTGATAACGGCGCCAAAAATGCCGAACCTATCCCTCATGCCACTTAAGCCAAGTTGTCATCCCCAGCATGACATGAGAGACGCGGTATTGAAATATGCAACTGCTCTTCTAAATAAATAATAAATAAGATCTGCAAGCACACAGATTAATACCGATGTAGCATTTTAACCGGGAAGTATTCCAGGTATCGTTATTTATATTTTTACCACTAGGAAGGGATTACTAACATCAATGTTGATTATGGAATGGAATATAGGAATGAGTATCAATCATTGCATGTATAAGTGAGAGCATTCATCTATCTCTTGCATACAGGGGTAAGTGTCACATAAAATATAGATAAAGTATGAATGGTGACAAAGATAATTAATCTGATCAGCTAGCCACATATAATAATGATAAGCACCTCAACAAATATTCTAGCAAGTCATTAGCATGGTATTAGGACGAACTACAAGGATATTTCCTAAGTTATTCTTAACTATAAAGTCTAGCATATCATAGTTAGTGCAAGTACACTTGGCAATCATTGCGAGAAAGGACTACGCCCATGCATAGTGATATTATCAAGGAAGATGAGAAACATAGCAATCACTCCCCCGTAATAATGTTGCTCTGCCTGCCTTACACATGGGAGGGGGACTATATAAGAACCAACGAAGCTGTCACCATCGCGGACCACCCCACGATCCGGCATATAAGGTGCAATCGCAGATAAATATGGTCTAAACACCACGCCTACACAATATTTATCATTTACCCATGGATCCGATGGATAAACGCTATACGATCCTAAACATGTATATAATTCCAATCTAACTAAGCCAAGCGTATAACTACGATAAACTAAGAATAATATAATCGCAAACATAAACAAGTAGAGCAAAGTCATAATCAATATATTGAAATAGAACAAAGTTGTATTCATAATATTGAAGAACAATGATGAACAATGAAGAACAGTAGAGGAAGTACCAAGAATCCTCTTGACAGATCCGGAAACCAATCGAAGATTGACTCCTTCTAGTTCTAATCCTATGTAGCTATGCTATACTAGAGATCTAGTTGATGTGGTGGCTCTAGGGCTTGATCAGAGACTCTCCTCCTGAGATTAGGGTTTGAGGAATTGAGAATGAGGGAGTGCCTCCTCCAGGGGCCAGGGGTCCTGCTTATATAGCCCCCTCAAGTGAACGTGGGCCGTCGGATCAAACCGACATTAATCGCACGGTTTTCCTTGATCCCTTAGGTCGGTGGAGCATAATCCGCGAGACGAAGCCTGATTGGCTCTCAGGCCAGGGCGGGCGCCCTAGGGAGCAGGGCGGGCGCCCTGCCTCCGGGCCCATTCGGCCTCCCGTTCGATCTCGTGGCTTCTGGAGTCTTCTAGATGATAGAAAATCGGTGAACACGTTATTATCTCTATGTAAACCCGACGTGTGGGCCTTTCCTCCGTATTTTCTAATAACCCCCTGCAGAAACAGACAAACACCAAAACTCGTGGAATTCTGTCAGATAAAACCCTAAGTCTAGGTGTTGGTTGCATTTGGATCCTTTTCTTTATTTATTTGATAACTATATTTGGTACTTAAGGACCGTCAACAGCCAACATGACCAAGTCTTCTATGCCATAACCAACCCATACTTGATTTGGTGAGCAAACATGTTGAAAGTTGAGTGTCACTAGCATTAAAATCAACCAAGTATAGATTCTCATATCTCAAACCCTTGAAGATCAAATTGGAGCCATCAACACTAACTATCTCCACATCATCAACACCAAATATGCACTTGAAACCAAGATCACACAATTGAGCAACCGAGAGAAGATTGAAGTTTAACTTTTCAACTAAGAGCACATTAGAAATGCTATGATCATTTGAGATTGCAATCCTTCCAAGCCCTTTCACATCACCCTTACTATTGTCACCAAATGTGATACTTTCAATGCCACTATCATTTGATTTGAGAGAGTTGAACATTCTTGAATCACCGGTCATATGTTGAGAGCATCCACTATCAAGCACCCAATGCCTTCCTCCGGCCTTGTAATTTACCTACAAAACAAATTAATGTCTTTTAGGTACCCATACTTGCTTGGGTCCTTGGAGGTCAGTAACTAAATTCTTTTGTACCCAAATGGCCTTCTTCTTTGGGCCCACAATTGGTGTACCAACAAACCTAGCATGCACACCTTTCTCACCCTTGGTAAGCACATAACAAGAATCAAAAGGAATGTAAGGTACATTAGCATTTTTCTTGTTCTTGTTCATTTTGTTGCAATTATGCTCTAGGTGCCCAACTTGTTTGCATCTATTGCAAAACCGACCATTGCTCTTCACAAAGCTAGGCTTGTGAGTTGCAAAGGCCGCCTTGCCCTTCTTGGGAGTATAGCCCAAACCCTCTTTGTTAAGAGAGAACCTTTGGCTACCCAAGTATTTTAGCAAGCGGGCATCCCCACCATAGGCATTGCCTAATGCGCGGGTGAGATCATCCACCTCTCTCTTGAGAGTCTCATTCTCAACCACGAGTGATGAATCACTAGTAGTAGAGATAGAGTTAGTTGTGGTGGATGATGATGAGCTACATGAAGCATTAGTAGGACCAACAAATAAAAGAATCATCAATAATATCGCATGTTAGTCCAATATCACAAGTGACAATCACTTGCTCCTCCTTAGCTTCCTTCATGAATTTCTCCAACTTGAGGTCTTTTTCCTTGATGAGCTCAAGTAGAGTGGAGTGGGCTTCCTTAAGCCTAGTGTGAGCAACTTCAAGGTCCTCGTGGTCTTCCTTTAGACACTCACGAGAGGCCTCTAGCTCATCAAAGGATTTCCTAAGAGCTTTGAGCTCTTGTTTAATTCCTTTGCACTCCTTACTCTTTTTGAGAGTAACAAGCTCCTCCATCAAGGCATCATTTTCATTGCTCTTAGCAATGAGCTCTTGCTCCAAGATCTTGCATTTCTTGGTGGTCCTCTTGTAGCCCTTGCTCATTTGATCTATTATGCCCAATAGATCATCCTTGGAGTAGTCCTTATCCTCCTCATCATCACTCCTACAACCATCACTAGCACAAGAATCATCATCACTATCATCATATTTTACCTTGGTAGGCTTGGCCATAAGGCATGTTGATGTAGTGTCGGAGATGGATGGCTTGTTGGAGAGGGCGATGCTTGCAATGGCTCGCCGAGTGGTCCTTTCATCATCACTAGAGCTTGCATCATCATCACTATCGGAGTTGTCACTATCCCAAGTGACCACATAACCACCACCCTTCTTCTTGTTGAATGTGAAACTCTTCTTTGCTTTCTTCTCCTTCTCTTTCTTATCCTTCTTGTTCTTCTTGAGCTTTAAGTCCCCATTATGAAATCTCTTATCTTCATAGGGGCAATCCACCACTATGTGATCAGGGCTATTGCAATTGTAGCAAAGGATCTTTGCCCTCATAGTGTCGCTCCTCTTCCTTGCCCCATATCCTTTCTTCTTCATAAACCTTCCCATCTTGTGCACAAGGAGGGCCATGGTCTCATCATCGAATGGATCATCCTCATCGCTCTCCACCTTGCTCTTGCCCTTAGAAGATGAAGCCTTGAATGCAATAGGCTTCTCTTGCTTGACCTTGATCTCCTTCTTCTCATCTTTATCTTCATCATCATCATATTGAGCATCGGTCATGACATCTCCAAGCACTTGGTTTGGAGTCACCATGTCCAAACCCTCTCTTTAGATCATCTTTCTCAAGATAGCAAACTTCTTAGGTAAGTTCATCAAGAACTTATGTGAGGTCATGACATCTCCAAGCACTTGGTTTGGAGTCACCATGTCCAAACCCTCTCTTTAGATCATCTTTCTCAAGATAGCAAACTTCTTAGGTAAGTTCATCAAGAACTTATGTGAGAAGTCTTTGTCCTTGACATCTTCTCCTAGGCTCTTGAGATCATTGACAATAACTTGTAGCCTATAGAACATCTCCGATATGGACTCATCATCCTTCATCTTGAAGCTTGCAAACTTATCCTTGAGCATATAGAGCTTGGCACTCTTTACCGTTGAAGTGCCCTCATATGTTTCCTCTAATCTTGTCCACACTTCACTTGTCATCTCAAGATCCTTGATTTGCTCAAAGACCTTTGCATCAATCCCATTGTAGAGAGTGTTGACAGTCATAGTGTTGCATTGGTTGTTGATGCGGTCATGGTTGGTGAGGTTGTCGGGATCAATGATAGCATAATCATGATGTACCACCTCCCAAACCTTCCCATTAATAGAGCCAAGATATTGCTTCATCTTTCTTTTCCAATGATCAAAAGATGAGACACCATCAAAGAATGAAGGCTTGCCCCCGACATGGTTGAACACAACTTGAGCCATCTTACACTGAGGTTGTTAAGCCTTACAAATGGTGACCACGACTCTGATACCACTTGAAAGGTCTTGATGGCTAGAGGGGGGTGAATAGCCTTTTAAAAATTTCTACAAAGACAAGCTAAACAAGTTTATCAATATAACAAATAGCGAGATGCGAGTTTTGCTTAGCCTACGGTGTGTTTGCAAGCCACCTAACCAATTCACAATTCTAGTAAATTTGTACTCAACCGCACAACTTAGCTACAACTAAAGCTAACTAGCTACACTAACAAGCTAGCAAGGTAACTAAGAAATTAATACAAGAGAGAGTTAGGAGGGTATCACCGAGGGGCGAAGTATTGAGCCAACCAATAAATATGATCAAGAGATGAATTCCACAATACACAACCACCGGGATCGATTAGTCACAATAAGAAAGTGATGACACAAGATTTATCCCGAGGTTCACGTGCTTGTCGGCACGCTAGTCCCCGTTGTGTCCCTCTTCACCACGTGGTTCGGTGGCTAATCGGTCACACACCGAGCCTCTTAAAAGGCACCACAAGAACCTATCAAATGGCAAAAGGTTGCAAATGACACGAGCAATCCACTAACGTTGCCTTTGGCGCTTCACCGAGGTAGGCACAAACCCCTCACAATCACCGGAGGTGGCCAAGAACAATCACCAACTCTTGCCAACTCCTCCAAGCTGCTCCAAGTCGTCTAGGTGGCGGCAACCACCAAGAGAAACAAGAATCCCACAGCAAATCAACTACCAAGGGCCAACTAGGTGCTATCTCACAATGCAAATGCACTTGGATCACTTAATCTCACTTATGCAAAGAAGCAAGAGAGATGAGTGGGAGGGGAGTTGCTTAGCTCAAAGTGCTCACAAGTATGTCAAAGAGTGCAAGAGAGAGAGCCAAGAGCCGGCCAACAAGTATTTATAGACGTACCCCTTCGAATAGAGCCGTTAGGCAGCAGATTCAGCTGCAGTCGCGCTGACCAGACGCGCTGGTCGCATAGACCGGACGCGCGAAGCTCGACCGGACGCGCTGGTCCCGTAACTGACCGGACGCGCTGGTCAAGCCGAGCAGTGCTCCAGCGAGTCAGCGACCGGACGCGCTGCTAGACGAACCAGACGCCACAGTGCCAGCGTCTGATTTGAGTCCAGTAAGCTCCCACAATGACCGGACGCGTCTGGTCGATCGTGACCGGACGCGCCACCGCGTCTGATCAGAAAACCGAGACACGCGCGAACGCTGAGCACTGACCGGACGCGTCCGGTCAAACAGAGACCGCGTCCGGTCCAGCGTCTGGTCACCTCTGTGACCTTCGTTCGCCTCTGTTTGATTCACCCTTTCACATATGAGCTAGACTAAGCATGTGTGTCACTTTAGCACATGTTTTAGCTCGTGAAACAACATGTGAAAACGCCTCCAAATCTCGACATTGGTGTAAAGGAAAAATAGGCGTTTCAATTCCTCGAAAATGCCTGAATCCCGTCTCGCAAGCTCGGCGGGAGGGAGAGAGGACCCCAAACCCTCTCTACCGCTCAAACTCCAACGTCATCGCAAAAGTGCTAACACCACCAAGTGATCTCGTCATGTGCGAGTGTGTTAGTATTTTCACAATCATTTTTCGAGGCATTATTATTTCTATCCAAATGCATATAATTATGAAATGCACACCTAGAGGCACTTAGGAGTTCAATAGCCACGTCATTCCCCTCTTTATAGTACGACTATCTATCCTATAATGTAACCACACCCACTAGGTGTCTTGGTTACTTAAACACAACCCTTAAGCATATACCTTTGCCTTGATCATGTAGGGTTGCGTCCAAATCCAAGTGTGGCCATCATGATCACCATGTCCATCTTGCCACCAACCTTGGAATGTACTAGTCCTCATATGCTATATACAACTTAGGCATAGGATTAGTACTTAGGCATTGTCACTAATTACCAACATCAAACATAGGACTTTCAACATGCGGGGAAGGCTTTTTTTCTTTTGGAAAAGGCGGGGCAGGCGGGACGGGCATAGCAAGCGGGGCGGGTGCAAGCATCCGGACGCGTCCTCGCGCCGGGCGTCCGGCCACTAGTCGTTCTGATACAGGATCCTGTGGACTTGCGTATCTTTCCATGTTTTCTCATTTTTTTTGCAGTGTGGATCAGCGTAGAATGATTGAGAGTTCATTTTGGTGATTGAGAGTTCATTTTGGGGACCGTGGGACTCCTGTTTTCCTTGATCATGCCTAAAATCAAGTTTTAGCTTAAAAAATTGGAAAATTAATAGCGATGCTCTAATGCACATGTATTTTTCTAGTCCCTAAGAAAATAAAATGGTTGGCCGAGTGAGAAAGCCCGATAGTGCCTTTGTCAGGGACCGTGGTCCTCAAGTTTTGGCCAACCCTAGACTTGGAAAGGTCTAGGGGGCTTTTGAAGAGACAGACATGTGCTAGCTACATTCCCCGAGCTGCCAACAGGGGCCAGTACAAAAATTGTGCTTCCAAACATCGCACAGACCGACGACCGACCACCGACGTCGTCTAGTCCAGGACTCTAAGCAAGGCGGTAGGCCGCATGCATCCCCTCTCCGTCAGTCCACGCCGCTTCTCACTCCTCTCGGCGCCCCGTCTTGCTGACACCCCATAGTCGGAGGCAATCCCCTCCCCTCCCACATTCTTCAGATTAGATGGGCAACAAGTTCCTATGCTGGCGATGCACGCCTCCCAAAGCTCCTGCCGGCACCATCCCACTGCTCTAGAGGAACCTCTCCGCCCCACTCAAAGCGCGTGTGGAGTGCCTCGCCCGAGCCACCTCCCGGCAAGCTCCACGACGCTGAAAATGTACATTTCTTTCTCATTTGCCTCATGGATTTCATTTTAAGTGACATTAGCCTTTTAGGAGCAGAATCAATTCCATTACTAGGTTCTGAAAATTGATAGCACTAGTCAATTATTAGGTTGGTATAAGGTCAGGGGTGGATCTGGGTGGGCCAAAGATTTAGGAGGAGGTCTTCAGACCCAGCCCAACGCTCCCCTCCACAGCCCAACTCGTAGCCCCTTCCCAGACCTAGCCACCAGCCCACCGTCCCCTCAAAAAAAAAAAAAAAACCAGCCCACCACGCACCAGCCCCCTTCCGACTCCGCGCCAGTCCCGCAGTCCCGCTCGCCCGGTCGCCACGTCCGCTTCCGGCGTCCGGCGCTGCCTGCCGCCCTGCCCTTCTCCTTCCCCCCCCCCCCCCCCCCCAAGCCGGCACGCCGCCTCCTGCAGTCCTGCCCGCCGCCCGCCTACTACCGGCTGCCGGCCGTCGTCCTCCAACGACGACTCTTGGAGATCTGGCCGTCCATCAAGTGGGACAAGGGCAACGCCATACAGTTCTTGCTTGAGTCTCTCGGTGAGTGCATATTCTTTTCTCTTTCAAATCCTGCCTTTTGGATTTGGGTTTTGGAGCCATGAAATTGCTCGCTGCTGATGAGGTGCTAAATAATTTGCCTGCCTTAGTTTCCTCAAGGTTTTGCTGACAGTAACAATGTCTTCCCGATATATATTGGAGACAATGAGGACACGTTCAAGGTAATGCCCCAATCCCCAGTAACAAAGAAGTGGCCTTTTGTATATTGATGATATGGTTATTTTCCGACATATAACTTTGACAAACAATTCATATGTTTAGACGAAGGAATTGTTGACCAATAGGTAGCAATACTATCCACCGCTACTAGTTACAATGCACGGACTACCTAGTTCAGCTGTGGTTGTAGCCAAAAAATGGAGTTAGGCACAGGCCATGTACGCATGGCCCCAAGTGCTCGCTGTTGATTTAAGTTCGAATTGGACCCCTCCTTTTCTAGCCTTCTATTATTCAGCCCCTCCATTCCCCGGTCCGCTTCTGGATCCGCCACCTGATAAGATCAATCAGGAGCAGCACCCAGTCCAATTTTATGTTCTGCCCATCAGCTAAATTGGCAATTCTTAACCTGCTATGATTGTTAACCGAACAAAAGAAAAAGAAATAGATCCCGAACTATCAATACTGAACCTTGCTTTTGTCCTTTTTCTTATTGCAAATCATAGTTTCCCTGGGACACCGCAGCTGACTGTGTCTCGACTGTCACAGCACAAGCAGTAGTATTAGAAAGCTATTTGAAAAATCATGTTCAAACATTTCAAAGATATAAGAGAAGATTCAGTGTCTTTAAAATTATGCTCAAGAGTCAGATCAGACTTGGTTGTAATACCCTGCAACCATCATTGATAATAGTTGTTTCATAGAACAAGCTATTATCTACTTTTACCTGTAACTTTTTTGTAAATTTGTTTGTAGATGAGTTCAAGTGAAAGTAGTGGGAAAGGGGATGAGGCTATATTTAAGATTGCATGTAGTCAACAGGATGTGCTTAAACAATATGAGCTTTGTTTGCTATGCCTATGAGACAGTAGTTTCCATGAGAGGCCATTTGTAAGGACAAAGGTACTATTGTGGGGATGACATACAATTTGATATTTCAATTGAGAAAGAAATTGTAATTCAAACTATGTGGGAGTCTGAAAAAATATGGCAAACAACGATACAAAAGGATAAACCAAACTAAATATACACTCAGAACAGCTGGGATTATTATAGACAATTGCACAACAAAACAACAATCAAACCCTCTTACAAGTTACAGTCCAGCTTATTACAAACTAGCTTTTAACTATCTGCAATGCAGATTGCAGAAGCTAATTTTTACAATCTGCAGCTACAACAAACAAGGCCTAAAAGTGCAGCATGAAGAAGATGAACTGTCCTATCCGTCCTAGTTTCAATTAGGCTTTTCTTCTTCAGGGGCATACCCGAGGTGTGGCAGCAGTTTATTTTCACACAAAGGACCTGTTCGGCTCATGGCTGCAGCACACCATGACCCAACTGTGGCATGCCACATCTCGTGCGTTCTGAAAGTGCGGCACCCTTCACTGTGTATTCGTATGCTGATTCTTGCCAAAAGTGCGGTGTTTGTTTTTTTCGCCACACTTGTGGTGCGGTCAGACTTGTGGCATAGCGACGTGCAGCAGGAGCCAAACTGGCCCAAAAAGATACATTCTCAATGCAGAGTGCTAAACCAATTATGATGCGAACATTAACATGGAAAGTTTTTCATATATGGCTACCCTTGTAAAGCTAGTAAGCTACTTTGGTTGCAATGTACCCCTTTTGCTAAATTGGCTGTGTCGTCTACCCAGTTTCAGTTGTTTGTCTCGCTACGTAGCATTCTGATTTCCTGCTGTGATCCTTGTTTCGCTTACTGTCCTAGCAGTTGAGACGGGGTATTATTGAAGTCCATCGATTCTAACGGTGTAACCTGCTGCAATCAAAAATAGCATTGACTCATTGTTTCGAGTTCTTTCTGTTTGACCCTAGTTATCTGCTGCAGGAATATGCTTTGTGTTGGAAGAATTTGTTCAAGATATTATTCAAGCCATGCTGTATCTTCATTACTTGTGGGTCCACGACGTTTGTTTGCTTGTGAAAGCCCACACTATGTCGACTCCAAGTGTCATGGGAATAACCAAAGTAGGGATAATAGTACCAAAATCTTGAAACCGGAGCTAAATATTGGTAGTTGTGGCGCTTGCTTTTCCACTGTGACAGGAACCATTTTAGTCCAAGCTCATGATCCATCTCAGCTAGCATTGGAGATAGAGAATGCAATTGATCAGCAGAGATTTGATGATGCATGGAGGGCTTATGAGAAGCATGTTCACATGGATGGACTTCCAAGAAAGTCCGTTTTGAGCAAGCTCATCACTGGCTTGGCAGAGAGCTGTGATCCTTACCGGCTTAAGCAGTCCTACAATGTGGTTAGTCATGCATTTGAAGAGAAGCAAGAATTGTTGGATAA
Source organism: Saccharum hybrid cultivar R570 (assembly GCA_038087645.1). Taxonomy (NCBI): domain Eukaryota; kingdom Viridiplantae; phylum Streptophyta; class Magnoliopsida; order Poales; family Poaceae; genus Saccharum; species Saccharum hybrid cultivar. Next base: position 6,064,342 of record JAQSUU010000005.1, on the reverse strand, counting down.
GGAACCCCTAATTTACCTATCCCTCGTTCTTTCACGCTGTGATCTGCCTAATCTTGCTATAAATGTTGTGAGGAAGTTGGTAAAGATGGAAGCATACCCACCTGTTGCAGCATGGTCGGCAATTTTAGCTCATATGTGTCAAACTAACACTGGTGCATTTCTCGGTGCAGACCTCGTAATGGAGCTTGGTTATCTTTTCCAGAATAATAGAGTTGATCCGCGGAAGAAGAGTAACCGTCCTTTGCTATCAATGAAACCCAATTCATTTACATTCAACATAGTTCTGACTGCATCCCTCGTGTTTGGCACTACAAGAAAAGCAGAGCAGCTTCTTGAACTAATGCCTAGGATAGGGGTGAAGCCTGAAGTCAACTTGTTGATTGTTATGGCCCACATATATGAAAGGAATGGGCGCAGAGATGAGATTCAGAAGTTAAAGAGGCATGTTGATGAAGCTTGTGGTCTTAGTGAATCAGAGTTCAGGCAGTTTTATGATTGCTTGCTCTCCTGTCATTTGAAATTTGGGGATTTGGATCATGCAGTTGATATGGTGTTGGATATGCTTAGGAAAGCTAAGAATGCAAAGCGGTCATTGGAAGCAGCTAAAGCAGTTCTTGAAGCTGTTAAAAATAGAAAAAATTATTTTCCTTATGAGAAAACTGATGCTGAAAAGCCATGCTCTTCTAATAGACAAATGCTAAGTTATGCTGCATTCTTCAAAGACAACAGCTTTGCGAGACTTGAATTGGACGCAAGAGAATTAGTCAGGCTATTAACAGATAAGCTGCAGAAACATGTTGGACTGGTGAAATCTGAGCATGGCATTCTCCATCCAACTGAAACCATGTATGCCAAGCTTGTTAAAGCTTTTCTGGAAGCAGATAAGATCAGTGCATTGGCGTCGTTTCTTGTGAAAGCAAGCAAAGAAGATTCTCCTGTATCTGTTGAAAGCTCCTTTGTTGTTCAAGTGATAAATGCATGCATTTCTCTTAGGTTATTAGAGCAAGCACATGATCTTCTGGATGAAATGAGATTTTCTGGAATTAGGGTTGGTTCATCCATTTATTCATCACTCCTAAAAGCCTATTGTAAAGAGGGACAACATGAAGATGACATAACTGCACTTTTGAAGGATGCTCAACAAGCTGGCATTCAGCTTGATGCAAGCTGCTATGAGGATTTGATACAATCTAGGGTGAATCACAGTAACACCACAGGTGCTCTCCATCTTTTTAAAGAATTGAAGAATTTGAATGTTCTGAAAGCTGGTCACAAGGAATTTCAGAGATTAGTGCAAGGCTCTGATGACAATGAAGCTGCTTTGATGACCAAGCTAGTGGAGGAAGTCAGGAGTGGTCATATAGTTGATCATGCTGTTCATGAATGGAATAATGTTATCCATTTCTTCTGCAAGAAGAGATTGATGCATGATGCTCACAGAGCACTGAACAAGATGCGAGCTTCTGGCCATGTGCCAAATGCACAAACTTTTCATTCTTTAATAACTGCTTATGCTGCCATTGGTGGCAAATATGTGGAAGTGACAGATTTGTGGGGGGAAATGAAACTTCTGGCTAGTTCAAGTTCTATGAAATTTGATCAGGAGCTCTTAGACTCTCTGCTGTATTGTTTTGTGAGAGGTGGTTTCTTCCTTAGAGCCATGGAAGTTATAGAGATGATGGAGAAACGAGAGATGTTTATAGACAAATACAAATACAAGTCCTTGTGGCTTAAATACCACAGAACATTGTACAAAGGTAAGGCTCCCAAGGTGCAAACAGAAGCACAACTGAAAAGGAGAGAAGCAGCAATACATTTCAAGAAATGGATTGGGTTGACATGAGAGCAAGAGATTCAACTCAAGCTATATGGAATGATCAGGAGAATTCTTTGATTATCTGCCGTATGGATGGATCTTTACAAATTCCAAAAAAATCGTAATTGTGGAGTTTGTTAGAAGGTAATGTGTTTTTTCTATTTTGCAATTTTGTGTAGTCCTGCTTCAAAATTAGTAATCCAAAACCAAACTAGATAAATGTATAGTTGCTATGTTTGTTACAACAAATGCAGAAACGCTCCAGCCAACACATTCAATATAATGGTGTTGCATGGCATTAAGAAAGGGGTCTTTGTGCATTTTTGAGGAATACAATAGACAACTCATAATTATCAAGAGTTGGATTTAGTTCTGTAGATGATTTTGATTTGTAACTATTCTTTTAAGAAATAATGGTATCATATTCACATTTTTAATGAGTATATCTGGATTACCTAGCATATGAATAAATGTGGAATTGAAAACGAGAGCATCAATTTATTTGGTGAGATTGAAGATATAATAATAATGTTCACAATCATAATCCATCCATTGACAATGGTTTGCTATCTGTCTCATTTGTTTTAAATTTTCCAAGTGTGTTAGCTAATTAGTCTAACCTGGTATAAAAAGGCATTACGAGATTCTGGAGGTTCCATAGGGATGCAAACGGCGCGTGCCTGCCCACGGCCTGCTTAGCCTGCCCCGCAAAAAGAAACCCTGCGGGCAGCTTGTTTTTCTGTTGCGGATTGAAGTGGCATGTACTGCTAACACAAGTGGACAATCATCAAAGCCTGCTCATTCGTGCACAGGCCCTCAAAGAGGCGAGGACTCCCATCGCCCGTCCTTGCTTGACCTCCCTGTGCTTGCTTGCGTGCGACTCTGAGGAGCATCGTCGCCGCCACCACTGCCTCGCACTGTCACTGCCATAGCCCTGTGGTAAGTGGTAACACCTATCTCCTGTTGCCTGTGGCTCAATTACATCATGTCAAGGTCTCTACATGACTTCTAGGTATGCATTGTATCCCCTTTGGTGTTCATCTTCTCATTCCTTATCTGATTTTCTTGATCTGTGGATCTTGCAAAATTGATGCATGCTTCGATCTTCCTTCCAGGTTAAGCTCAAAAGTGTGCGCCGCCGCCGCAGCAGCAGGCCAGCAGCAAGGACTGCCTCATCCTGGTAACCTCTTTGTGCTATGGTTTGTAGTCTCCTCATCTTGTTTCTGTCAGTTGTGTTCATCTTGTGGAACTACTGCCCTGAAGAGTTTCATGATAGTTTTATTCCTCAAATCTCTCTATGCAATAGAGCCCTTCTTCTGTACCTCAAGAGAATCACTGCCGTTTGCTTACAGAGTTACAGTACCAATTTGCTACGCTGGAGCATGTAAATGTAAATATGGTTTAATGTTCATAAAAAGAAATTAAAATCTTTTCATGATGGATTGAGACATGCACCCATGTTGTATCTTGAGCGCCCAATGATTTTTGTGGACTTGCAATATATGGATAATACTGTGCCAGATGTTATTTTGTTTATTTTATTTTGAACGTGCTGGTTCTAGTTCAAGTTATGCCTGGATATGCCAGTATGCCACCATTAGATAGGAATGTGCTATAGCGGGCTGAAGTGGGGTTTGCAGACTGCCGCTAGAGGCTAGACCCGTCAGGTGCATGCGGTTTGCAAGCATTTGTGTTGCAGGAGTCCACACAGCCCACAAAAAGGATTGTCCACTGTTGCAGCCTGCCCTGCTTGCACCCCTAAGGTTCTATACCCCTAAATGACCATTTATTTTGTGGCTATCCTGGGCAGCCATGTTGGTTAACGAGACTTGTTAATCCGAATTTTTCCTACTATACTACAGTAGTGCGAGTTCTTTGTATTCCCCGCTGAATTTTTGCCTTCAAGTAGTGAACTATGCTATTTAGCATCACTGATGCTATACCCAGCTGTATTGATATAACAGGTAGTGTTATTGACAACAAACTTAGTACAATTACATTTACCTACCAACTCCACTTCAGTGATGTTTGTCGCGAGTTGTGACATTGTTATGGCAAATTGTGTTTAATCTGTATCACTAGCCTTTGCAAATGGCCAACATGAAAATTTCATATAGTATCAACCTCAGTAGAATATGCTAAAACTTCTATCATGTTTTTTCAGGCACATAAATGAAGTCTGCTTTTCTTTAACTAAGAATACCAAAGTTGTAATGGGCTACTGGCGGAACTTCCTTCTCTATTTGGTGCAAGGGTGCGTTGATAGAGTTTGGGTTGTTTGATGACAAAGGTATTTCTTTGTATCGGCAGTACCATGACTATCCAGGTCACCCTTTGAATGCAATGTACATCCTTTAGGTGACATATGTTTTTGCATTAGTCTGTGATCATAGATGTTTTGCTGATGGTTTCTAGTCCAGTATATAACTATTGTAGACAATATATAGGAATTTAGTTATGCATTAAATCCCTATGTAGAACTTGGCTTAAGCAAAGGGTAAGGGTATAGAAGGAACTATCTTGAAAACAATGTTACTTCCACTGCTAGATCAATCACAGCAAGTTGCCTTAGCCTAGGGAAATCTTGATGAGCATAATGCACACCACAAAACCATGCACAACCATGGTGATTGAAGCATCTTTGGCTTACCTAACTGCTATTGTGTGCAATTTGCCATTCAAGGCACAATATACTATAGTGCCACTAGAGTAATCTAGTGTGAATATGTAATATATCATTTCTTTAGACAATAAACCCGGTCTTATGCATAAGATCCTTTATCTGAAAATTATTATGCACTATTTTCTTCTTTCTTTTTTTAGGAAAAAAAGATAATTTGGTCCAAGCAAACAAAGATAACAATAGTAATTTTTCAGAGTGTAAAGCAGAGGTATAAAAGGAACACTTGGAAATGAAGGTAGTTACACTGCTAGACCATTCAGAGAGATATAGACTAGCTCATGAAAATCTCAATGAGCAGAGTGGGCACATTGAATTGAAATTATACGCAGCCATGGTGATTAAAACACCTTTAAATGATCTGACTACTATATTATTTGCAGTCTGCCATTGGAGGCTCTATGTGTGATAATCCTACTTGAGTAGTCTGCATGACATCACCATGCATTAATTTTCGATGCGTTTGGTTTGAGGAATGGGGTGGTCTATCATTTTCTCACTTTTCACTTTTTTTTTCTTGGTTTAGTTTTTGGAATAGAATGGGTTGATTCTCCACAATCTCGTCTCTCACAAGGTAATAATAATGAGTACAAACATGAGGAATGTGGTAATTCCACCAAAACTTATGGGATGAACCTCATCTAGGTTGGGATTGTTCCTCAAACCAAACACCCTTGTTTCCAATGGAACCACCTTGGTTTCAAGATTCAAGGAAGATGATTAAGAAAAATAATCCTATGTGTGTAGGTTGTTTTTTCGTAACGACGAGATGATTGTGAAAAAAAGTAATGACACATTGGGTGACATGCTGAACTTGATGCACAGAATTATTGTATCAACTGGATGAGTACAACTTAGGCTTCGTTTGAACATAAAGGCTCTACCAATATGTAATCGAGAAAAGCTAATTAACCATCATCTTTATCTAAAAGGTTATCCAGCATCTTTCAAATCTAACCATTTACGATTCTAGACACAGTATTTTTATGTTATTTGCTAGTACACTGCATCAGTTTTACCATCTGTCAATGTTTAATATAGACACTCGCCAGAGGGATGGGCTCATGAGTTGACCTGAATTCACTGACAGTGGGGGAAAAAAAACGTGCGAAAGGTTGTCGGTGCAGATTCGGGAGCGGACGTGCACGTCAGTAAAAAGGTTCTTCGATGTTTGTGTGTTACTGTACTGGATGGCATGGACATGACGCTGCCTGTCCCAGAAAGACCAAAATGCATGCTTCCATTGCCCTGCAGTTTTTTTTTACGCCTCTCATCTAGATATAGTAGCATATGTTCATGAACATACATACGCCACCCCCACACACACGCACACCTCACACACCCCCCTTTACACAAATAGATCCTACAACTACACTTAGATATGAAAATCGCGTCCTTCTGGAGATCACCGAAATCATAAGGAAATGTGAAGGTTGCTTAAAGCCGGCCGATAGGCGAAAGAGAATCCTAAAGTTTTGTTCTGATCTGAGTAGGCTCAACATAGGGAATACCCTAACCCTGGGAACCGGGGCATATAAATCCGCTTATGGCATTCACCCAAGCATACAGAGACAGATGGAATGAAAGAAAGAAAAAGTAGCTCCGCAGCTCACCCAGAAGAAGAAAGACCCGTCGCTAACCTAACGATTTGGAAATCCTGGTGGGCTGGGCCTGAAAGACAAGTATGTGTGGATTTCTACATCCTCGTCTTTACTTTAAGACACAACTCTTAGGCTCTGTAGGTGATGGGCGCGTCGCTATCCTTTTATAGCACCACGCGAGAGAGGCAACTGTCGAAAATGGGGAAAAACCCCATGGGAATCCTGAGACGAGCACCGCTCAAACCCAGAACTGGCTGGTCCTCCACCCGGAGCCAAGCCACTCGAGCTATCGCTCGAACCCCCTCCATTGCCCTGCAGTTGGTAGAATATTGATTGTGTTGTGTGTTATTCTCTCGTGGACAAATGGAACTTGGCAAATTGAATATCTCTACGTCGCTCCTGGATCTCTCATTCCTGCCCGGTGGCTGCAATTGCCGAATGCTCTCGTCCAGCCCAAGACCATGAGCCACAGCCTATTCCCGTGAGAACGTCCTATATGTTCATGGAATCATGGTTTGATACCCGCTCCGACGCACCACCCCCATTATTGCTTAGTTTTAGGGTAAGCCTAGTCAGGATGTAGTAGGTTTTAATTAGGCTAAGATCATTGCTTTAAATTCTATAAGCCCAGTTTAAAACAATCTCTTCTTGAAACATTCGATCCTTACGAGTGTTTTAAGTGCTTTTTAATTGGGTATTACAGATCCGTAGCATTAAAACATTGTTCCTCCTATTCTTTGAATTTCTTGTAGGTATTACAGACTTGTAGCAAATATTGTTCCTCCTTTGAATCCCTTCTAAGAAGCGCCTAAGGACTTGGGCACGTCCCGCAGGAGGCACGGTCACGCCAAAAGTGTGGCGGACTGCTTAGGGGTACGGTGGATCTAGCATAGACAAGTATTTAGTGTAGTTGCCCTTGTTAATTTGAAAACTAGTGTCACTCTCACTACTGGCCGTATCATTTTTATCTTGATTTTGCACAAGCCAAGTGACACCAGTGGTTGTACCGTAGATCCGCCTCTTCTGCCACACATTTGGCAAATTGTGGAGTGCAAAATAAACTAGCTACGTATGGCAAGAGCCGGCGCCGGCGTCCAAGATGGGGAATTGAATTAGACAACTTAAAAACTAATGGTCAATAAAAAATATTATCAAAATCTACAAAAATCTATCTTTCACTAAAGGTTTTATAAGTGTTGCTATCTCTAATACTAAAAATTCTTGTACTCTAAGGTTGAGACGTACCAATAATTTAGCAAGCTAGACTAAGAAAGTAAGCTACTCAATTTAACTTAGTGCATGAAAGTAATGCAGAAAGTAAATGAGTCTCCCACGTCAACTTTTTCCTAAGGTAAGAAGAACCTTTCGCTTCCTCCTATTCCTTGTTTGAGGCCCTCGCAAGGCCTAACCTCTTGGTCGGGTTACTCCATAGATTGCCCATGAGCCTTTCCTACTCACAAACGGGTCTCCATTGGCCTTCTCCAGGACTACCCCTTATCGTCACTATCAATCTTTAGGCCAAAATGCCAAGGGCCTCGTGTCCCTGAGTACAATAACGGTGGCCACTCCACAAGTCGGAGGGCCTTGCAAGACTACAAGCCTCAAGTGTAGAATGCTTGGTGTGCACAAGCACTGAAAGCTTAGAGGTGTGCAAACCTCACTAAACACTAGACCTAAACCTAGAGCTAGTGAGCATTAAAGCGACTCTAACTAGCCTAAGCACCACACATAGCACTTCTACTAATCACCTAATATTCTCTTAAGCACGTACTTTTGGTAGCTAGAGCACTAATGGATTAGCCTGAAGCCCTGAACTCAAGGATAGCTTCAACACACTCCAACCGTTTCTCTAGGCTGATTGGAAGATTATAAATTGTCGTAATGCATCAAACTAGTCATTACAACTCAGGTGGCTGAAACAATACTCACCATAAAGCAGTGACCCCACTGGAGAGTAACGATGATGCCACATAGACTAGTCACTGTAGCTGGCCATTGGAGATCTAAGCTCTAGCATGGAGCTTCAGTGCACCACTAGAGAGCTCTCGTGAGTGTTAACTCAACCGCCGAGTCTCCAACACCCTCTTTAGAGTCAAACTACGGTGCTCACCTCTGGTGAGCCACCAAAAGGTAAGGTGAGGATCTTCACTTCTTCATCCTCAGACCAGGTTTGACTCGAAAGCTCCGATGCCCCATCGGGAAGCTCTAACGCTCCTATCTGAGCACTCTAATGGTCTCTTATCTTTGTTTCTCATGTCTTTTCGTTCAGAAGTCTTCCATTTGATGTCTTGAGCTTATTATTTGTCTTCTATGGTCTTCATGTCCATGACCATTGCTTGAGGTGTTGATCGCTTTGAAGGGGCCGTGACGCCTAATTAAGAGGAGGGCGGTGAATTAGGCAACTTAAAAACTATTTCTAAACTATGGCCTCTAAAGCGATCTAGTCAAAACCTATGCAATAAATAAACTATCTAGTTGTGCAACTAAGGTTTTGCTAGGTGTGTTTCTATCTCTACCGCCACGGGCCTCGTTACCTTCGATACACGATGGCGGTTACACCACAAACGCGGTTGGTGTGGTCTCGCAAGACTACAAGCCCCTCCGATATACAATAATGGTATGCGCAAGCACCGAGTGGTGAGAGATATGTAAACCTCACTAAACACTAGGCCTAAACCTAGAACAAGGGCAATTAAGCAGATCTAACTAGCCTAAGCACTTTGTAAAAGTACTATTCTAATCACCTAATCTTCTCTTAAGCACTTGGTGAAGTGTCTCAACACTTCTATATCTTTAGCACACTCCAACACACTCTATTTGGCCGGCCATGGGGGTATAAATAGCCTCCCAAAAGAAACTAGCTGTTAGAAACACCTGCAGGCTTTCTGTGCAGCCATCGGACAGTTCGATGGGAGTCATCGGATAGTCCATGCCCTTTCCCACAGTTAGCCGTTAACTAGCCATTGTTGCCGACTATTGGGCACCTCATTAGCATATGGTCCAGTGTCAATTGTCAGACAAGTCCGATGCCCAACTTACCATTCTGGAACCTCTATGAATGCCATCGAACAAGTAAGATATAGTTTGATGGTTCACTGTAGCCTCGGTCTGATGCCTCTGCGTGGCTGAACAGTGAGAGCTTATGGTTCGATGCTCTCCTTGCCATCGGTCTGATGCACTGTCCGATGCCCCTAGACGCCTCTCTCCTAGGGTTTAGTGGCGTATGGTCCGATGCTCATAGGGTTCAGTCTGATGCCTCTGTCTAATGCCCTTCTGACTTCTTTTTCAATTCGTTTCTTCGTGATCTTCACGTCTGGCTTGGATCCATCGTGTGTTTTGGACTTTTGCATGTCTTATGGGTCTTCAACTTAGCCTCTAACGTCTTTGTTTGATGTGTTGATCATCCGGATCACCACTTTGCCTAAGTCCAGGTCCACTTTGCATCCTTTGAACGATATCCAAAAACACTAGCAACCAATGTTAGTCCAAATGACCATGTTGATCATCAAACACCAAAATCCAAACTAAATGGGCCATATAGGGTCCATTTTCCTTACACACTTGATCTCCACAATGGTCTCTCTCAAGTCATCCTTGCATCCATTGGACTAAAATTTTGTTTTCTAGCAAACAATATTAGTCCCTATGATTATATTGTCACTCAATCACCAAAAGCACTAATGGCTCTTGCTAGTTACCATTTTTCTTATAGTTCCAACATCAAACCAAACAGGAGAACTTCTAGCACGAAATGTGTGGCACGATTCGCTGAGCTTTGGCTGCGAACCAACATGCCTGAGTTCTATACTCAAGGTTTTCCTATCAAACATTTTGCCAAATGTGACATGATGATGATATGTTTAGGCTCTGTTTGGATCCCATAAACTAATAATTAGCTGCTAAAATTAGTTTCAGTGGATTCAAACACCCTACCTAATAGCTCAAAATGAACTATTAGCTAATAAAAAGTTATTGGTGGTCTCTTACTAGCTAAGTACTATTAACTATTACCTAGAGGAATCAAATGTAACTCAGCTAATAGGCTAACTAGTAATAATCTAATAGCTGTTCGCTTCCTTTAGCTAGTAGCTAATTAACAATTAGCTGATTGGATTAAAGCAAGTCCTTAATTGTACTTCTTGCCAAGAGTTGGTATTTTTGTTGCATGTTTTTGATATTGCAATTGTTCCTCGCTCGTTCTCCAGTATTGTAGAAGCGGTGCTTCTTGCTGCGTCAGGTCATCTTGTTTTTGAGAACCAAACATTGCTTAGGGCTTGTTTGGATACCCATGTATCGAACATCAAACCACTCCAACCTCCAACACACATGGATTGAGGTGGACACACGGGTATCCAAACAAGGCTTTAGGTGGTTAGTGGAGGCGGTTCCATCTCCTGCCAGCCAACCACAGCATCATCAACCCAACGTTTTGTGTTTGATGTGTGCTGTGTGTCCTTCCCAGGCCTTGTTCAGTTGCAAAAAATTTTGCAAAATGACCCTGTAGCACGTTTCGTTGTTATTTGACAATTAGTGTCCAATCATGGTCTAATTAGGCTTAAAAGATTCATCTCGTCCATTTCATCTAAACTGTGTAATTAGTTTTATTTTTTATCTATATTTAATGCTTCATGCATGTGTCTAAAGATTCGATGTGACGGGAAATCTGAAAAATTTTGTAAAATTTTCTAGGAACTAAACCGGCCCCCCAGTCACATGGTTTCTTTGTTCAGCGGTAGGCGACTATCCATTGACATCAAGACACTGGTGAATGTGTTGCAGGCGTGCACACATAATGCTTGGCAATGAAGGAGAAGTAGAGTGTGGTGACAGTGGTGCCCTTTGAACTATATGTGTGGCCTTTAGCTTGTGCACGCTAAACGGAAGGTGATGAAGGTGGTGATATCACTCGCGAGTTGCGACGGCGCATCGTGCCTCGATATTGGTGCTGGATCGGATGATATATATAAATGACCACGCTTTGCTCCCTCTCTCTCTCCCCTCGTGCTGGTGAGGGGAGTGATTGTGTCTTTGCACGTACTGCTAGTAGCTAGCATGCTGCATGCATCAAGTAAGGTAATCCAAGGCCCGCCAAGCAAGCAAGCGTGCGTGATGCAATGCTGTGGAAAAGAGAAGATCGACCGAACAACAGCTATAGCTAGCGGCCGGCTAGCGCGCACCCTGCAGACGATGGACATGACTGATGAGCATGACGAGCTATGCACGCATGCATTTGATTAGTAACTGGCCTGCAAGACGCAATGAATGTAATTAATGAGCACGGACGATCGATGATGCAAGTGAGTGTGCATGCGGGAACAGGAAACAGTAGGATCTCATGATCTCAGATATGCAATGCATGCCACTGCGCAAACCCATGCATGAGAAATACATAAGATGAGATAGCTTTGCTTAAGGCCCCATGCAAAATGCATGCAGTGGTGATGCTTTCGGCCGGCGGCCAAGCTGCTGTACTGTCATATGGATGTGGCTAGCTTTAGGGTTCTAGACTTCTAGGAGACTACTACTCTACTAGCTTAGCTAGGGAGAAGAGTGCATCGATCTATAGCTCAAGCTTTACGACAGCCATGGATGCATGATCCATCCATCTCTCATCTCCTCGATCCCTAGCTCGATCGTATCAAGTGTCATGTCCTCTCCCTTTGCTTTGCTTTGCTTTTGTCACTTCCATGCCCAAATTAAAGGGTGCACGCTGACACGCGCGCGCTGTTGTCATGGATCATCGGCCATTTCGATCTTGCATTGGCCCCCATATATGGGGACTGCTGCGGTGATGGGCGGGCTGACGTACGTACATGCATGCCACCGACCTCATCAAGCTTTTGTGAAGAATATACTCGGCGTGTTCACTGAAATGCGTGTCACTAGGCTTTTATAACTTTGACTGTACCCATTGCCGTGTGCCAAACAAATTACTTTTGCTCTCTCTGTCACGTGAATAAAAACAGTGCTGCCATCATATTTTGATGATTTTGAGTTGCATATACCACTCGTACAGAAAGAGTTTCTACTGACGTTATTTCTTTAATTTGATTTCTACAGGTGGTTTTCGGAACAGTCAGTGAAAGATCAGTAAAAATAGAGAATTTACACAGATGTTTGGCTTAAAGTTGCCGCTAGGGTAAATCCATTTACACAGGAAAGTTTAAACCAACCGTTTTAGGCTAGAGAAACTAGAAATAAACCTTGGCTCTTTTGTACCTTCCTTGAGCTCCAACTCTACCCAAATGGCAGGCTACGAGGGGTATATATATATAGCCCCAATCAAGAATCTGTTGTAGTAAATTTGTAGCTTTCTGCGGAGCACTGGAAGGTCCGGTTCCTACCACCAGAGTTTTCTGGTGGTGCCACGTGTGAACTAGACGTTACATAGCTTTTCTATGAGAACCGGAGTTCTACTGTGGTCACCTAGCACCAGAGTAATGGTCTTAACCCTTCTTTCTAGTGGTGAACTCAGTGCTATCATCGGAGTTTTCTGGTGGTCATTGGAGTTTTCTGTTGCTAGGTTTTTAGCATGACATAGTTTCATATTTTGGGTGTAACGTTTTGCTCCGAATTCCGACTTTTATGATCTTGAACTTTTTGGATAGCTAATGTAGAGCTCTACAACTTTGAACTAATATTATATCAATATATCCAAAATGATGAGACAAGATCAATTCATCCATCTCTTTGTTCCAGCTTCAATGGTTTCAATTTCTTTGTGTCTTTTCATCCCAGCTTCTTCTACTTGATGTCTTGGACTTCTTGCTTGTCTTCTAGGGTCTTCAAGATAACTCTTAATTTTTTTCTTGAGATGTTGATCACTTGATCTTCACCGTCGCTTTGTCCAAGTCCATCCTTATATCCATAGGACTAAAAACCTTGTGTACTTAGCGCACAACATTTGTCCATTAGATCATGTTGTCACTCAGTCACCAAAATCACTTAATGGCCCTAACTAGGTGCCATTTCGGTAACAATCTCCCCATTTTTGGTGATTAATGATAATACAATCGAAGCAAGCAAATAGTAGATACCAAATTGAAAACCTATCTAATTGCTTGAATGCAATGCAAGAGCAAAGGTCATATGATGATAATTGAAAACACACTTGAAAAATATATAAAAACTTATCTTGCTCTTACCACCTGTAATATGTCCCCTTTATGTGGCATTATGGACTTAAGCCTCCACTTTAGTGGCCAAAGAAGCTCTCAACCTAGCTCCCTCTTTGTGAGTTGGGTTGAGAGATTGGGAGTTTGAGAGCAAGAGAGCAAATTCAATTCTTGAGCACTTGTGGGCTTCGTCAAATGATTTGTGAAGCATTTGTTACTCTTGTAGGACAAGCCTCTTAGACGACTAGGCATTGCTCGCGAGCTCCCGTGCTTGTGGTGAGCAGTGGGAAAGTTTGTGAAGGCTTCGACTTCGCCTCCGCAAGGGAAGAAGTCCAATAGCGAGGCGAGGAAAGTGGTTGAAAGAGACCTGGCTCCCTTGTGAGCTCCTCAATGAAGATGTAGGATTCATGGAGGTGAATTCGAACTTCGGTAAACAAATCATGTGTCTTCTTGCTTGTTCTTGTGTTCTTATTGTCCAAGTTGACTTCTGGGGGATTTGCCCCAATTTACTTGTTCTTGTGTTTGTAGCTTTTGGGAGGAATTAATTCACCACATCTCCAATAGCCCTTAGTAACAAGTAGAATCGATTATAAAGGAAAATTCCCTCTCGGTTTGTATTCTTCCTGTTACCCAGTATCAGACATCTGGTCCCCATGTAACAGTTTTGCGAGCTTAATTTTTTCAAGAGCATCCTTTCACCACACCTAGGCGGCATCTTGGTCTTTCAAGATCAAAACTGCCTATACGTTCATGGTTTTTAGATTACTTTAAATTAAACATTTGGTTATAATACTTAAATACTAATATTCTCTTAAGATTAGCATTGTCATCCATTCTAGATCTTACTTCAAGATATACCACCGTGAGTGCTCCCTTCTCCACTAGCTTTCCAAGTAGAGGAGGATCGAGGAGGCCAGGAGGGTGTGAACATGCATGGTACTCCACTGAGTTGTATATATGCGAGAGTAGAGGGACAGATCGAGGTGAAACACACGCACCGGCCGTTACGATGCGTGAGGACGTAGTATATATGTTTGGGCAGGGGGAGAGTACTACAAGTACCATCCATATATATACGTTTACCATCTGGGCCTTCTTTTCCGGCAGGCAGCTTTATTTTTGGCATAGAGCTACTATACGTACATAGCAAACACTGTAGGAGCATATATTATTCCTCGTGGAAAGACGTTCAGTTTGTAAGGCTGACATCAGTGTGGATGCATGGTTAAAGATTGGTTTTTTTCCTCGAATAAAGATATGCCTGCATATGTTTAAAGTGATGAGAGTAGACTCGTTGGAACACTTTAGCCTCTGAGATGTGTGATGCATAATGAATGGTATTTATCTTCCCTTGCTCCATCAAAATGGCTAAGCATTTTACGTGTCATGTCATATGAAAAAAAAAAACTCCCTCTCTTCCAGATCGGATGGAGTATATCCCAAAGTGCATGTACTGTTTTTGAAGTGTTCCATCATCAACAACCACTGGTCGGTTAATAAGAAATTCCAAGTCAATCCAACAATGAAATCTGAAAGTTCCACACTTGCATATTGATGAATGTAGTATAGTATAGTTGCTGGATGTCTGAATTTCATTGCACCAAGATCACAAATGGGACCTACAGTGCTACAGAGGTTTTCATTTATCGGCAGTGCATTTCTGAAAACACACACACACACACACACACAAAATTTACCGGTAATGTGAAACTACGACACTCTCCATTCGAGCTTAATCCGATCGAAATGCCAGATTGCAAAAGTAAAGAGTAGGTAGGTGGCTCCATAATGGAATTGGGGAAAAAAAAAAAGCCTCCGCACATTCTCTGAAGAGTTAAGGCTGCAATGTCGCCGGTAGCCTTTTCATCAGCTCACTGATCACGCATTGCTCCTGCAACTGTCAACGCATGATGGCCATGCATTACTTACTACACACCCTACTTTTCCTCCATGCAGGGAAACGAAATGATTTGAGGATATCGCGGGCATTCATGACCCGTCTTAATTTTACTGCTCTGAAAACACAACCAAACTACTGTAGCTAGTATTGTGCCACTACGAACATTAGCCGAATATGGCTGCAGTGTACACATGTAGAGAGGGAAGGAGGAAAACAAAAAAAATTGTTGCCAAATTGACCTGGCCTTCAGATTGAACGGCCAGCGCTATGCTATCTATCTGCTCATCATCATTTGGGTATTCCAGTCGACATTTGCCATGGCATTTTTGTTTCTCTTTTTTCCTTGAAGAGCCATTCAAATAAAGCATCCACTACCTTCTTCCAACTACCTGCAATCTCTATACTGGTTAACACTAGATGGAGACCTGCAAAAGAGAGCATCCAGTGGCTCATCAGATTTCTCATGTCACCACAGATGCGGGTTTTGTACATTGACTGGGTATATACCTTGTCTGGGTATGTAAAATCTTTGATAGCAATCTGAACATTCATAAAATTGCAATGCTGAAGTTCGAGATTTGCTTTTCTGAACTCAAAGTAAGTGTTGTCTACATAATAAGCTTTTAGAACCATGAGAAGCGAATGCAGTGCACCGGTGTATCAAACTCTGTCCTCAATTGTTGGCAAATAACTGGCATCGCAAATCACAGTAACTAGAGGCATTTCAGTTCAGGCATCATCTAGCTCAACATGTGAGTTCCTTTTTCAGTAGAAATTGAGGTCAGTATATCCATAATGATCAATTTCGGTGTATCCATATGAGTAGGGAAGCAATTCTTCTATGTCCAGCTGGGAGCTCCAAGAACTCATCTTCTGAATTTGGCTGTGATTGATCGATTCCACTTCTGCAATGAACATGCTGTAGACAGGTCTGTGGTCCGAGAAGCGAGACTCCCCTCGAACATACGAGAGTTGGCTAAGGCCCCTCCCATACCACAAAATGCGGTCGCACCTGCATAAAAGAGATTACTGAATTTCCTTAACTGTACAAAATTTGACAAAATGGCAAATTTTATTGTAAATTATATACCATGCTGGAGTTCGCTTCTTCTCCTTCTGGTTCATGTCGTCTCCTGCGTACTTGTCGGAATTGTTGGAGTATTTATAGGTTGGTGGGAAGTATATCCTCCCCTCATTCCAGCCAGGAAATACACGGCCACCTCTTTGCTCCCTTGTCAGCTGAAAGCACAAAGTTTCACAACATCTCATCAGAATTGTACTTATCCATTTATTTTGTCGCACTACTGATGCTTTGTAACATCACCAGAGAAAAAGAATGACAAGATATAAAGCATTGGTTGCCAATGTTACAAGAAATCTACTATGGGCGTAATCAGAACATTTGCATGAAAGTACATTGTGTCTACAAAGTAGTAGCTAAGCCCTCACCTGATCTTTTTCCAGCAATGCTTTCCAGTTACGCATCTCCACAAGCGCTTTCACTGATCGGTAGGAAAGTGCGATCCGGTAATTGAGATCCCCAAGCCAGATTATCCGACTGTTACAAAATGCACAGATAATAAGGGATAAAATTACACAAGATAAGCAATTGCAAGTTGGAGAAAGCATGTTGTTGGTGCAATGACATCCTGATGGAAACCAAACCCTGAAAATTAATGCATAGACAAGGTGACTGCTTACTCATGCTCCAAGATAGTTTCCGGTGATCGCTCATACTGTCCACAAACTCTAGGAAATCTGGTCTTCCTTAGGATTTCCATAACATCGGAGTTCCTGCGGTGCTCGTCACCATCCTTCTGACCCGATGTCAGATGACTGCAGACAAAGCAGAAGCTTGTTTGGTGCAAAACCATGCTGATGGAAATTGAACCCTGAAAACACACAAAAAACCATCTCATTGGATTCCAATTATGTCTAATCCAAATTAACTATTTCTCGCAGATTGCTTTTGTAAGTTGCATGGTTCAACAATTATGGCGATCGAGTAAAATTCACCTTATTTCCAAGATAGCCCATTAATCCCCTCCCAACACAGGACACCTTCAGATTTCTAATGTCATTCTTCATCTCTTTCCGAGCCCAAATCATGAGGAACAATCCAACCATCTGCTTGCTTGCAACCAGACAGTACCTAGTCATCAAAATTTAACAGACAAAAATCAACTTAATTTCATGAAAACAGCATATGTTTTATTACAGGATTTAAAAAGTTAGGATAATGTGAAGCAAAACTGAATTTTCCAATGAAGAAGAACTGAAGAAGGCATAACCGAATTGATGGCTGTAATGCAATGGCAGGTACCTAGCAGGGCCACGGGCTGATCCGCTGCATTCTTCCATGGGCTGAGCATTTCCGTATCCGTGCGACATCGGAGAGAACACCGTGATCGGCGACTCGCCGCCACCAACATGATCATCCTCGTCGTCGGACTGGCCGCCGCCGCCGCCCCAGCGGCAGTTGGCCTCATAGTCGCTGGGCCTGCTACCGTACATGACGCGGTCGTTGACGCTGTACCGGCGCTCGAGCCTGGCGGGGCCGGGGCCGGCGAGGATGTCGCCGTCCACCCGCATGCTCCGGCTGAGCCCAGACTGGAACGACCGCCGGTGGAAGAAGGAGGGGTTGTTTTGCGTTGACCGTTCGAAGTCCGCGTCCATCTCCGCCACCAGGTACGGCGCCGGCGACGGCGTCTGAAGGCTCCCGCTGCCGCCACTTCCCGGCAGGCTGTTGAGCGTCCGCCTGACCAACGACACCCACTTCCTCGCGGGCCCGTTGTCCTCGGCGCCGAGAACGTTGCCGGCGTTCAACGGGACGATTTCTTGGAACCTGCATGCCGCAACCAAACCAACCGCAATGAGGCTAAACGACAGCGTGTCCGCGTTCCCCAACATAACAGCAAGAAGAAATCAGGGGAGGGGGCTTTACCCGAGGACGTAGATGTCGGCCGGCGGCGAGGTGCGGAGCCAGTCGTCGAGGCTGAGCGACCCCGGCGGCGCGCGGCCACCTACATTCCATGTAGCAGCAAAGATCCTGCCCTCAAGACACAAGAGGAAGACATCACGCTCACGGACGGACGGACGACGGAGTCGGTGGATGGATCGAGT
Source organism: Saccharum hybrid cultivar R570 (assembly GCA_038087645.1). Taxonomy (NCBI): domain Eukaryota; kingdom Viridiplantae; phylum Streptophyta; class Magnoliopsida; order Poales; family Poaceae; genus Saccharum; species Saccharum hybrid cultivar. The sequence goes on along the minus strand of JAQSUU010000005.1, from coordinate 6,046,107 downwards.
TCTTGCTACTGGGCAGGCAGGCTCACCTGTAATCGAGCATGACGGTGGCCTCGGCGGCGTCGAGGTCGATCTTGCTGCGCCGCGACCGCTCGTGGCTCCTCCGCGACGCCCTCTCTGGGTGAAAAAGGATTAGACAATGCGAATCAGGGGTGGAGGATTGGCCAAATGCCCAAATCAATCAGGAGCCCACCATGGATTGATTCCTCACCTGTCCTGCTCTTCTTGGCGGCGCAGGAGTCCCTCCTTGTGAAGCTGCCATCCCTCCAGTCATCGTCCCCTCCACCTGCAGCAAGAACAAATATTCAATTCAATTTCAAAATAAAAAGAATATAAGAACAATGCCTTGGCAATGGAAAACAGAGAAGGATTGATAAAGAACAGAAAACAGGTGCTGAAAAGTCGGGGCCTTTGACAGCTTGACTAACACCAGGAGGATGAGAAGATGACAAGAGGAAGGAGACACAGTGGATGGAAGGAACAAAAGAGTGATCTTCCAATGGCAGAGTTAGTGGTGGGCTCCACAGTAACAAACACACACAGAGAGACAGAGGCACTGAGACAGAGAGGCCGAGGAAGCTCAGCTCGCTCACCTGACCTCCCACTCCCAGTTCCAACTGCTGCAGCATCGGCATGGAAGTCATGGGACTTGCCCCTGATGTTGAACCACTTCCTCACCAGGCTCTTGGACCACGACAGCTGCAAAAGAAACCACAGAAACAGAGAAGAAGAACAGCAGGGAGAGGAAGAAGGAGGTCAGGTCAGCTGCCAGGCAGGCAAGGTTAAGGTCGAAAGACAGAATTGCAAGGAGGGCAGGCACCTTGCTCATCTTGCTGTTGCCGCCGCCGCCGCCGCCATCCCTCATTGTTCCCCTTCGTCAGGGTCCGCCGGTCAAGGAGAGCAGTCATGCAGGCCGGCAGGCCAACCTCCAACCAATGGCCGGCTATCGCTCACTCCCTGCTATTCTCCTGTACAGTGTGCATCTTGTCCTCAGTGCGAGAGCGAGAGCGAGAACGAGAGATGGGCAGGGCCAGGTGAGGCTAAGGTAGGCAGCCAGGAGAGGTGGAGACAAGCAGGGCACTGTTTGTCTTTCCGTGCACAGAGATTGCGATGTGATGGAAAAGAGTAGCGGAGCAGGGACAAGGCTGCAAGACTTGTTTTGGGCAGGCAAGGGATTTGTTAATGGAACTGGAAGGAGGAGGAGGAGGAGGACGCGCGTGAGGAAGACGGCCCGCCGCCGCCGCCCTGGCTGAACGCCTGAACTGGACTGGAGCCTGGAGGGAATGGCTGGACTCTGAAGCAAAGGGAGGGACCCGACCGGCGGACCGGAGAAAGGAGGCGCCGAGCCAAATGGCACTAGCAGTGATGCTACTCCCACTGCCTCTCCTAGCATTTGCAGCTACAGACTGACAGAGAGACCTGCTCTCAGTAAAGCTAGAGAGAGGGAGAGAACGAAGATGAATAAGAACACGCTCCTCCTCCCGTTCGAAAGTTTTATAACAGTTTATAAAGGTTAGAGGTGATTATTTAGTCGGCAAACGCTGCACGATGGCTCATTTAGGAACAGAACAGAAGACGACAGACGAGACGAACAGTGGCTACTAGCTACTAGCTGATTCAGATTAGTAGTCGCTGAGCTGAGGTGGTGACGATGGATCACAGTCAAAGGACAGGCCATGTACGCGCGGTCCATGGCGATGCTGCCGCGGTCAAAACCTGAAACGGCCGTGCTGTTTAATTCTGCTTGGCCAGATTTGCCAAGTGAGTCCCGGCACAGCGGACAGGCTGAGGTAAAGTTGTTGAATTGCCGGCATTAACTGGCGGAATTGGTGGGTAAATGAGGACAATGCCCACATTCACTGGTTCTTCAAGTTTGCAAAATACAAGGAGCGGAATTGGTGGGTGATGGTAGTAATATAAGCACAAACTTCTCTATGAGCATAAGTTTTCTTTTCTTGGACTGGAACTGAATTATGTACAATTGTTGTTAATTTTCCACATCCCAAACAAGCACCGAATACATCAAAGTTTATATATATATGTGACTCTAGCCCACCCGCCCCATAGATGAAGTTATTGCTACCCGTCACCCCTCCTAACATCTTGTTGGGTACAAAATTGTTGTTCATGTTTGTTTTCTCTTGGTAAACCTTCTACTCCCTCCGTTTTCATGTCACATTGGCTTTATCCTGATTCCTAGCCAAACATTAATGTCTTTGACCATCCATTTCAAAAAATTCTTATAATTTCACAACATATGAATTATATATTGTGAAAGTATTTCTCATAGCGAATCTAAAAAATAAATCTTATGACATGAAAATCTATATAATTTTTTTTAAAATCAATGGTCAAATATACAAATATTTAACTTAGGACAAAGCTAATACATCATCTAATAAAAAAAAGGAGGGAGTACTACCTCTGTTTTTTTACATGTCACATTAGTTGTGTCCTAAGTCAAACTTTTGTTTCTTTGACCATTATTCATTTCAAAAGTTTATATGGGTTCATGACATAAGATATATGTTTTTAGATTCACTATGAGAAATAATTTCATAATATATAATTTATATGTTGTGAAACTATAAGGATTAGAGATATGTCTATCCACCGTATATCTCTATATAGTTTGTCTAGGGCCATGTAGAAACCATACTTGTCTCTGCTGAATGAATATCAAAGACTCGTCTATTCAGTAATCGTCTCTAAATATTTCAGAGGCGTGTCTCTTTAAAGCCCATCTTTGCTACTAACACACGAGAGATGGGTACAATTTTAGAGACACATGGAATTTAGTCCATGTCTCTTATTTGTTGTATGCCTTAGAGACGGTTATTTTATTAGTGACGAGTGAAGTTTTTCACATGTCTCATTGCTAATCGTGTCAAATATGTCTCCTTCACTTTCCAATGGTAATTTGTTGTATGTTAGTGGCTAACAGCTGAGTTTCTTCCTTGTCTATGCAAGGATTTTGAAGTGCCCACAGGAGCCCTTGGCAAAAACATGATGTGAAAAATCCGAGAAGCTATCACCTCATTCTTAATGTCTCATGCCAGCAACGAGAGAAGGGAATTCCTTTGTGCCAATTAATCCTGCCATTTGAAACATCGATCTATAATCGTATGATGCAATTGGATAATTAGTATTGAATGTTTTGCTTGTTAACTATGCACAAACAATGAACTTTAATGATTATCTAAACTAGCTAGATGGTGTCCAATGAGATATGTTACTATGCTAATGAGTAAATGCATGAATAATGGTCAACAAACAATGAACTTTAATGGTTCTCTAAACTAGCTAGATGGTGTCCAATGAGATATGTTACTATGCTAATGAGTAAATGCATGAATAATGGTCAATGTGACACGATGTGTATGAACTAACACATTTATTCAATGCAATTGTGATTAGCTTGTGATGACCATGCGTAACACGCATGTGATAAGGAACATTAGAGACACATGCTAAAAGAGTCTCGTCTATGATGGAAAGATATTAGAAATGCGCACAAAGGTAATCCGCCTACTTGAAAGGTCTTGATGGCTAGAGAGGGGTGAATAGCCTTTTAAAATTTTCTACAAAGACAAGCTAAACAAGTTTATCAATACAACAAATAGCGAGATGCGAGTTTTGCTTAGCCTACGGGGTGTTTGCAAGCCACCTATCCAATTCACACTTCTAGTATAAAGGCACTCAACCACACAAGTCAAACCGAGAAGGTAACTACAACTACAACTAGCAAGCTACACAAAAGAGCTACTCTAGCAAAGCTAACTAGCTAGCAAAGATAACTAAGAAAGTAATGCGGAGTTGAGTTAGGAGAGTTTCACCGAGGGGCGAAGTATTGAGCCAACCAATATGATCAACAATGAATACCAAGATAACTGAACACCGGGATCAATCAATCACAATATGAAAGTGATGACACAAAGATTTATCCTGAGGTTCACGTGCTTGCCGGCACGCTAGTCCCCGTTGTTTCCCTCTTCACCACGTGGTTCGGTGGCTAATCGGTCTCACACCGAGCCTCTCAAAAGGCGCCACAAGAACCTACCAAATGGCAAAAGGTTGCAATGACACGAGCAATTTACTAATGTTGCCTTTGGCGCTTCGCCGAGGTAGGCACAAACCCCTCACAATCACCGGAGGTGGCCAAGAACAATCACCAACGCTTGCCAACGCCTCCAAGCTGCTCCAAGCCATCTAGGTGGCGGCAACCACCAAGAGAAACAAGAATCCCGCAGCAAATCAACCACCAAGTGCCAACTAGATGCTATCTCACAATGCAAATACACTTGGATCACTCAATCTCACTTCAAATATGCAAAGAAGTAAGAGAGATGAGTGGGAGAGGAGTTGCTTAGCTCAAAGTTCTCACAAGTATGTCAAATGTTCAAGGGAGAGAGCATTGAGCCGGCCAACGAGTATTTATAGACGTACCCCTTCGAATATAGCCGTTACGCACTTGAAACAGCCGAAGTCGCGCTGACCGGACGCGCTGGTCAAACTGACCGGACGCGCCGATCGCACAACGGCTACTTTCGCGAACCACCGACCGGACGCGCTGCACGCAACGACCGGACGCACGAAGCTCGACCGGACGCGCTGGTCCCATGACGGACTGGACGCGCTGGTCAAGCCTGAGCAGCACACAACGAAACAACGACCGGACGCACTGGAGAACTGACCGGACGCCACAGTGCCAGCGTCCGGTTGGAGTCCAGTAAGCTCCCTGATCGACCGGACGCGTCCGGTCGACTGTGACCGGACGCGCCACCGCGTCCGATCAACAAACCGAAACACGCGAAGACACTGAACGCTGACCGGACGCGTCCAGTCAAACAGAGACCGCGTCCGGTCCAGCGTCCGGTCACCACTGTGACCTCCGTTCGCTTCCGTTTGATTTCCGACTTCCGGCGTAGTGGAAAAAATAGTCGTTTCAACTCCTCGAAAGCGCCTGAATCCCGCCTCGCAAGCTCGGTGGGAGGGAGAGAGGACCCCAAACCCTCTCTACCGCTCAAACTCCACTGCCTTCGCAAATGTGCTAACACCACCAAGTGATCTCGTCATGTGCGAGTGTGTTAGCATTTTCACAATTATTTTTCGAGGCGTTATTAGTTCTATCCAAATGCGTATGATTATGAAATGCACACCTAGAGGCACTTAGGAGTTAAATAGCCGCGTCATTCCCCTCTTTATAGTACGACTATCTATCCTATAATGTAACCACACCCACTAGGTATCTTGGTTACTAAAATACAACCCTTAAGCATATACCTTTGCCTTGATCACGTAGGGTTACGTCTAAATCTAAGTGTGGCCATCATGATCACCATGTCCATCTTGCCACCAACCTTGGAATGTACTCATCCTCATATGCTACATACAACTTAGGCATAGGATTAGTACTTAGGCATTGTCACTAATTACCAACATCAAACATAGAGCTTTCACTACTCTATCTATAATCTGAGACCCATGCCTTAACCATTGTGTCTCTAATGGAATGAATCAGAGATAATGCCTTAATAAAAATTCATCTAAAATGTTATTATCTAAGACACATATAAAAGTAAAATGTCCATGATAAGTCTGATCAGAGACGTTTTGTTATAACGCCCGCGTCTCTGATGTGTGCATATTAGAGAGGGTTTCTTGTTTGGTAACCATCACTAATGTGTGCATATCAGAGATGGGGGATAACATGTCACCAATGTTGTCCACATCAGAGACATAAATTTAGAGATGATTGCTTTCCCTGTCGCTAATATGCAGCCTGAGCCATCAGTAATGTGCTTTTATGTCATAGTGAATGATCATTTCTCCTAGGTAAATCCCAAGTTGAATTATGAAGCACATGAGAGGGAATGAGACATATTCAAACATGTAATGTTGGCAAGAAAAAATAGAGGGAGAGGGGCTCATCTACTCCATCTCTCCTCACTAGTTCTTTTCTCTCCTCTTTGTCTTCTTCATCCTCCCAGTTTTCTTCTTCCTCTTAATGTTGATGGGCTTTATAAGCTACATGCTAATAGGGGGAAGTAGACAAACACAAACGCTCCTCCTCCTCGCTGTGCTGCCAGCACTAGATCCACTCTTGCAAGCATGGGTCTAGTTAGATAAATCGTTTATGTAGATTGTAGGTAGATAATAGCATGATGTGTGATATGTCACCATGTCATGTGAACTAACTGCTAGCCAAAATAAACATCGATTTTCTGCGCGCTAGTTCTCTTTTTGGTTATTGTTTGACTGAGCGGTAGCTGCGCTGCTATCCATTTGACATCATTGAAAAGATCAGAGACGGAACCAGGGGGCTAGCAGGGGTCGTGCCCCCCCCAAGCACAGTAAGTTTCCTTTAATACCTATATAAATATATGAATTTACAGCTAAAATATCAATTTTCACCTATTTTTTATTCAAATATTATGATTTTGGTTATAAATAGTGTAAAATATTTAAAAAGTTGTTGAATCATATAATTACATATATTTTAGCACAATAAAAAATATGATCATATTTGTTTGCCCCCCTAGTCAGAATCGCTGGTTCCGTCTCTGGAAAAGATACCTTTTGCACGCAAGCAACCAATGTTGATCTTTAGAAACAGGTTTGAGAGCATTGAAAATATACCTTTTACACGCAAGCAACCAATGCAGAACTATATAAACAAGTTGCACCTATTCATCTAAGAGCATTGAAAAGATACCTTTTTCACGGAAGCAACCAATGTGGATCTATAGAAACAAGTCTTTTGTTGCGCTCTAACTGAAAGGAAAACACATCATGATGACAGTATAGGAGGAAGGGACATATTAGCATTACTTAGGGCATGTATGGATCCCCCTAGCTTTGTAAGTTGTGCTAGGTGTTTAGATGTTCAAAATGGGTTATAAGTTGGATTATTTGGATTAGCTAGAGTTTTTTGTCTAGTGGCTTTCTACGAGCTCTAGCTGATCCAAACATGACATTTCCCATGAACCAATTGGACTAGTCTTGACTAGCATTATATTAAGTGAACTATTCTTGGGTTTGTTTCCTTCAATATGTTGCGATACGTGTAAATGTTATTCTTCCAAATGCTTTACTTTGTTTCTTGGGGTCAACTTAAGATTTCTTTTCTTGTCCCATCAACAATAATTTTCCTCATAATTAACATATTAGGTGAAGCTCCTAGCATAAGATTCATGAGTTATATGTCTAACACCATACATTATACAAGGCAACATACCATAATTTACCAAATGATCCCCTAGTTAATTTATTTTGTAAGCAACCAGGCAATAGCATACAAATGTTTTTCGCTTCTCTTTCCAAATGCTTCAATGAAAAGGTGGTGTAGCTCTAAATACCATGTGACGGTATAGAGATATATTCACTATTAGTGTTGCATGTCTATGTAGTGATGTCAGACTCATCCTCTCTACTACGTACCTCTCTTTGTTTTTCCCAATGATAATTGAATTGTCAAGAATTAAATAGTTGTCAATACTCTTCAAATGAATCTTACAAAATCAAAGTAGTAGTTTATCAATTTGGCCATTTGGGTATAGATCCCGTCTACAGATTGAGGTCCTATTTTAATGCACAAAAGTTATCTTAGGCACATGATTGTGCTAGACTATTTTTTGTAAATCAATGAACTTATCAACCACTTTTGTAATTTAGCACTGTTAGCCAAAATGGCCATCTAACCCTATAAACACCATGTAAAGGCTGCACTGTGGTAGGCCATTTCTATTTAATTTGCCATTTATAGTATGAAAAATGGCTAAAAGATAGGTGACTAATTTAGCATTTAGCGTTAGGTGAAAATTTTATATTAGCATTTTAAATTTTCCAAAGCAATGTTTTCCCATGAATGGCACTTTTCATTGCTTGTTGCAGACTACCAATGGGATAGGCATGAAAAAATAAACAAGCAGGCTACATGAGAGCAAGAAAATGAATCACTTTCTTATATACCATGTGGACATAGACATAAACCTCCTCAAGTAAATCATACAGGAGAGGAAACATTACCCATGCAAGATGACTGCCTTGATTACTCTTACAAGGACCATGGGAACTAGATGATTAAAGTGAAATTAACCTTCAATAATCTTAAAAATCACCACAATCCTAAAAACAATGCAAGTCACAAAACACATAGTATGTGCAAAGAATTCTGAAAATAAATATGTCAACATCATTGTCTTAGCTATGCTTAATATAAAAAAAATGATAACATGTCTTATACAAATTGTAACAATTTTCAAAGCTTGACAACACAGACTCCAGGGTGATACCTGTTTTGTACCAAGAGTACATAAAGAAATATGAAACCTGCTAATGCGAAAAGTTGGATCCATATATAATAGGTTCTGAAATCTCTTTTTTGTTAGTAAAATATCAGGATGATATAGCATACCATATATAGATAGTTTTGGACTAGTAGTTCCTCGACAATCATGCTTGCCTATACATCAATACATCATGCTAATAACGAGCGCCTAGATGTGTTTCCCATCTTCGCTTCATTCTTTTTACAAACATGCCAAAAATAAGCTTGCACACATTAATAAGCTGAACGTCTCTGTGGGTCCTACATACCTACTACTGTACATTTTTTAGTCCGATCCACGAGTGGGCATTATTAGATATGATTAGCAGTCTACTTAAAGGTGTCAATCTAGGATTTAGAGCAGCAAAGTACATGTCGCCGACTTCGTTAGCATCTCGATCACTAATTAAATCCATAGCATACTAAAGTACACCCTTAACATGCATTGCTGCTCCCTTTGTATAGAGCAAACCTAGCTAAAAGCCCTCCTGTCTTGTGGGCAACACTTTGACCAGAGTCGTATTCATTAATTAGGTATATACTAGAGGAGGAAGAGGCGAATGAAACGATGTTGTTTAGTCTAGTTCTTTCTGTTTTAAGGATCAAGTAGGGCATGAGGAGTAGTTAAGAATGGGTGAGTGCATAATATGTGTCAGGGGAATGGCAGGCAGGCAGTGCATGAGATGGCTGGCTCCTGTCTCTGCAGTGTGTGTACATACTCCATCCGTATCGGATTTAGAAGTCGTTTTGGACAAGGTTTAGGTCAAACATTAGAAATATAAATCATCAATAACTTTTAAGTTGTTGAGTTTGCAAATGTAAAAATTATATGAATAGATTTGTCTTGAAAAATACTTTCATTAAAGTATACATATATCACTTTTCTATAAATATTTTTTATAAAAACAAGAGGTCAAAGTTGTGTTTTGGAGACCGTGTCCCTGTCCTAAACGACTTCTAAATCTGATACGGAGGGAGTACTATATATATATGCAGTGGTGGCTAGCTAGATTAATTAAGATGCAAGTAAAGTAAAGGCCCTGGAGAGCTAGCGGCCATGCCTCCATGCTGATCCTGATCAATGCAATTAGCGTCTAACTAAACAGATTAAGAAGAAATGCAAGTAGATGCTAATGATCGATGCTACTGTGGAGTATGTAGAGGGCAAGCAGCAGTAGGAACACTAGTAGATAGGGCCCAGTGGGACCAATTAGGGCGTGGAGCGTGCAGCGCCATGCATGCATGCGTAGGTTTGCAGCTAATGGAGGTTAGGGTTGTTATGAATGTTATATGATGATGGTGTTGTGGTGTTGTGGCATTGAGCGTGTCGCCGTGGGGGCGGTCAAAACAGGATCTGGGCTTGCATGCACGCTTTTGCCAGAGGGCCCCTTTTCTCTTTGAGCTTGCTTTGGTAGCCGGCCGGCCGGCTGCCCGCTGGGAATGGGATGGTCGTCAGGTCGGACCGACCCGACCGGGATCTGCAGCACTCGAGGACCGCTGCATGCATGCGCCTCGATGCTCCGGCGCCTCCGCCGAGGAAAAGGCTCAGACAGTGACGTCACACATACTATACGGTACTTTTTTTTGGAATAATCTACTATACGGTACTTTAACCATCATCTAATCATCCAATTTTGTGTACGTACGTTTCGTGTACAAAAGATGCATCCGTAGATCCATATCTCGCATGCCTTTTAGTAGGGCATTCGATGTATAGCAAAATGATATTGTAGGAGAAATTATTGGTCAAAGTATATATGTTGATTTTTGAATACTTTCCCAAAACCCTAAGATCATCTCATTGAGAGCATCTCTAGCAGTCCCCAATAGCATCTTTAACCCCATAAACCTATCATATTATGCGAGATGAGACAATTTAATTACTCCAGCAGCTCCCCAGTAGCTCTCCTTTTTTTTGGTAGACACAAAAAACACCCCACCTTCCATCAAACAAAGAGGGAGTTTGCATCTCCCACAATAACGTGGGTCCCATAATAACTACCACCTCCTCTTCTTCCCGCACATTGTGAGTCATAGCCGCCACCGCCGTCCAAACTGTCGTCCATGGCACTTCGACTGCCACACTGATGCTACCATGGTGAGGAGGATCTCGGCGTCGACTTCGGCACGCCAGCTTGGCACCAGCCTCCGTGAGATCCACGACGTGGCACGGGGCATCGCCATGGCTGAGAGGAGATCCACGACGCAGCACGGGAGATCTGCCATGGCCGAGAGGCGATAGGGCATGCAACGGCAGGCAGGTGGCACTAGGACACCATAGCAGCGATGACCATGTTGATGAGCTTGCGGGCCGCAACCATGGCCGAGGGGTGGAGAGAAGGAGTGCCAGCCATGGCCGGAGCTAGAAGGGGTGGATCGAGAGAGAAGGGGCACCATCTCCATGGCCATGGCCAAGTCGCAGAGGACGCGGCATATGGGGCGGGGGATGAAGATGCCCCACTGGAGAGAGAGAAAAAGAAGAAAATAAAAAAATCGTAATATAACATGTGGGTTCTAAATATTAGAGAAGATTATTAGTAATTTGTTGGAGCATCTCTCAGTAACTAAAAAATAATATTGATGTGTGGTGATTATCAGTACTATTTTATTAGGGATGAAGTATTGGTGAGACGTTAGCTAAGAAATGGGGGGAGAGAGAGAAGTAAGGTCAATGAGGGTTTCATTATCCAGTTTCCAACACACTCATATTTTGGAAATATTTTGGAAACAGTGCACATCCCTATGAAACTTTCTCTACTCCCATGAAACTTTCATCATCTCTCTTTTCATCAATACAGTGTCATGTCAGCATATTTAATACCCATAAAATTCTATGAAACTTCCATTGAGACTGGCCTAACAACCGGTAGTAACCCATTTGGTAGTTGGGCGCAAACTCAATGGAGCGCGCCGACGCATGCGTTTTAAGCGGACACGGCCCGTCTCTTCGTTTTGCAATGCATGCTTCTAGTTTTCCGTGAGCTGTAGCACCGAGGACGAAGAAAATAGCAGGCATACACTCTCTCTGTCCCTAAATATCTGTCGTTTGCGTTTCTCGAGAAACAACATTAACTAAATATATATTAAAAATATTAATATTTATGGTACATAATTAGGGTCTGTTTGGTTAGAGGTGTTAAAGTTTAACGAACACTGTAGCACTTTCGTCTTATTTAACAAAAAATTTCTAATTTTGGACTAATTAGGCTTAATAGATTCATCTCGTAAATTACTCCTAATATGTGCCGACATGCATACAATTAGTCTACATTTAGTACTCCATGTATTTGCCGCAACATTGATGTGATGGGAGTTAAACTTTAACATTCATGAATCAAACAGGGCCTTAGTATCATTGGAAAGATATTTGAATCTAGTTTTTTAATAAATTTATTTAGAGATACAAATGTTGTACATATTTTTTATAAATCGAGTTAAACTTGTGGCACGTACATAATTATTTAGGATACGAGGGAGTATGTCGTTATCTGACTGCGATCAACCTACTCTTACTCTCCTCCTGATCTATTAGCGGTCTAGCCTCTAGGCCCGCCAGATCGGGACCGGATGGCGGAAGCGGAAGCTGAAGATGGAGCGATCCAGCGAGACTACTAGCTAGTACTCGCTCTCTAGCGGTAGCGGACGACGACGATGGATCGGATCGGCGGCCACTGCCCACTGACACGTACTGATGATGACTGCAACTGACGATCCAGCTTGGGCCCGCTCCTGCTTTACCTTCCTTTCCTTGTGATGCCCTTGTTTTTAGATCCGGATTCGGGCGCGCACTGTATCAATTCGTTTGTATTTGGTAAAAATTGTCCAAACTTTAACTAATTAGGCTCAAAATATTCGTCTTGCAAAGTACAACAAAACTGTGCAATTAGTTTTTAATTTCGTTTACATTTAATACTCCATACATGTACCGACATTTTAATATAATGAGAATCTTTTTTTTCATAGTAAAATTTGAAATAGAAATTAGGAACTAAACAAGACCGATGATGCCGCAGCCTTCTTCTCCTTCTCTTCAACCTCGGCACACACACCTTTGCCTTCCTTCCATTCCCCGCTGTCATTCCCTCCCTTTTGTCGCACATGCATGATAGTACTCCTCCTATACTAGAATGCATGCAGTGCAGTGTAGTGCAGGCATATGGACGGACCACCAGCGACTAGGCCCGGGCCCCCACGTCGTCCATCTGTGCCTTCCAGCTGGGGCCCTGCCTTTGCTTTCGGCCGCGGAGACATTGAGCATGTCGTGTTCGGGAGCCACGAGCCAGCCAGCACCATCAGCAGCAGGGAAAGACTAGCACGCAATCACCGCAGCATGCTTACTACTAATGGAAAAGCACCGAGAGCGACACACAAGGACAAAGGAGTGAGGGGCCGGCCATCTCCAACTTCCCCGTCCGATACATACCCACGACGAATGTCTGTCACATTCGGACCACAAGGCCCAGCGATGACCTTTGCCCACAGCACTAGCAACACATTTGCCATGGATCAATTCAATGGAGGGCACCAACAACCAGACCAAATGATGCGACGGTGGGCAACGTAATTCCAAATCTCCAGCCACAAACGGTACAGCAGCCAAAGCCACCCGCCGCTACAAAAATACAGCAAGCAACCAGATGGTGCTACAACACTCAGTGTCTAGATAGTCTTTCTAATAACATCCAACCATTCCATGCCACAGATTTCTCTTCATTCATCCGACCATGGCGCGCTTCCTGCCCCGTTGCCTCACTGTGGAAAAAAATTTCGATTGCAAAGAGTAGATAAAAAGGTCATTACTCACGTCAGCACACAGCTACATAAGACAGCAACGAAGGCCATGCGCTGCCACAGGGCCAGGACCACGCCATACCTTGAGCCAGCTTGTTCTGGGTCGAGCACCACTGCTTCGAAGCCTTTCTGTAGGCCGCCAGGATTTTCTCCATCTGGTTCATCATCAAAATCAGTGCTGTTACCCCACATAAGTTTGCTGAGGCATGATTAGCACAACATGACAAACCAGCATAGAAACCATAGGAAATAAGATGCCACGAACAAAAGGAATGCAAATGGACTAGTTTGTGCTGTAATATAAACTCGAAAATGTTTGCACAGATCAGTTAGAATAACAGTCAAGCAAAACCAAATATTAGCCAAACATTTCAATGATTGATGAATCCAATATTGTTGGCTGCTTATGTAACCCTTACCCGTATACGCCATTGGCCTCCCAAAAATAAAGTTACGGAACAATTTCCCCATGCCATAGCTAGTACAAAGGAATCAATGCACGCATATAATCAGAAAAAGGCAACTTGAATATCAATTTATGATTATCAGTCTCCTCACCACATCCCCACAGGACGAATGCATGGAAATCAAAGCTCTCTCTAGCACATATAGGTCCACCGCTTTGTCCTCGGGAATTGTTGATGTGAAACTCAGACCAAAATCAATAAGAACCTGCCAACATTAACATATATACGTTGCAAATCAATAGCCATGATGCAACTCAGACGGATCGATTGCTGCTGATCTTGATTAGCATAAACTTGACTTCATAGCTCAATAAAAGTGAATACATTAAACAGAAGGTGTTGACGAAAAGGATATTGTACCCACCAATTGATTGTTACTGTTCTTAATTATCATGTTTGACGTGGTCAAATCACCATGAACGAGGCCTCCATCATGTAGTTTGCCGATGGCATTTCCTATCTGTGTGGCAATATCATTCAGGCGTTCCTCATTAACCCCATCTGAACCAAACCCAAGAAGTATATCCTTGACAGACAAGCCATCCACATACTCAAAGGTCAAAGTATGAAGAAGTGGATCTACAGCATAAAGTACTGGGGTAGGAACGCCAAGCCTTCTTGCTTTTGTCATGCACCGAGCTTCCTGTGCAAGGAAAAGACCATATTAATATACTATTACTAAGCTAAATCTCGGTAAAATCAGTTGTTATGTGCAACTGTTCAACTCATCATAACTACAACTTAATCAATAAATTATTCCTTTGGCACAAATTGAACTCTTTGTTTGTACATAAACAAGGCAAAAATAGGTAATCTTCCCAAGATTGACATTTCCCATACAAACAAAAGTAGATTTTTTTTTTACACATGGAGAAAAGAAAATCTGATAATAACATGTTGGTTAGAGAGACTAACAGCATTTAAGCGCTTTAGAGTCAACTTCGAGTCCAACAATGGGTGTCGGTACTTTTTTGAAAACCGCTCTTTGATTACACATTTTCGTCCCACAAATGTCGAAGCAAATACCCTCTGCAGAGAAGCAAACAAACTATTTAGAAAGCAAGCAAAAGGACAAGAAGCAAATACATATCGACTCTTGGCTCACCCCTTCTGCCCCCTGCTTCAGCAGTACGCCAAAATCTTGTTCTTGCTCCTGAGACGTATCCATGAAGCCTAATAACCACTTGAAACAAAGCTGCGATGGATGAAGTAAAAAAAGATAAATTAAAGAATGCCAAACAGACATTAAAAAGGGAACAACAAATGTAATAGACAAACTGAAATCATGAGAACCAGCTGTTCTGCCAGATTACCAGTCATTTCAAACTAGTATTTTAGGAGAACTGTTTCAAAACTACCAAAAATTGCTAGGCTACGGATTCCATGCCTTTTACCATAGCTGCTAGTCCGGGGATGGTTTTAACATTTGAACTTAGTACAGGTCAAGATTTGCTCAAAATGGTTTTAACATTTGAACTAGCACAGGTCATCATCACAAAATTCCAAGAGTAGTAAGAAGATTTGCTCAAGTTAACAAATTCGTTAGTACCTACACTCCCTACTTCTTCCTTGAGGCTACAATAGCAGTGTTCTTTTTGGCTCCAACAGCAGTAACCTTCTTTTTTCGGGCCAAGCGCTTACAGTTCTGAGGGCTTAATCTTTGTGCTGGACAAACGGGTCTGAATACCTCTGTCTTCAAGGGATCCAGCAGATCTTGTGAGCATCCTAATACAAGACCACTCTTTGTAGCCTCATCCCACAGCTCTCTTCCAATTTCAAATCTACCAATCCTACAAAGCTTTTCTATAAGCAGGTCATATATACGAGCATCCACTAATTCACACCTCTTCATAAGTTTGAACATATCAAGAGCATGGTCGACTTCCTCTGTTCCACAAAGGACGCCTATAAGACCATGGAAAAACTTAGCAGTCGGAAGCACTCCACTTTCAAGCATGTCATCTACAAGCCTCTTGCCTCTAACAATTCTCCCTGTTAAATAGAGGACCCTAACCACAAGATAGTAGCTAACCCAATCAGGGGAGCACCCTGCTTTTCCTTCTCTCATCAAGTACAGGATTCTATAAGCTTCTTTCACTCTTCTTGCTCGGCCTAAACATGAAAGTAATATGTTGAAGCTAGAAGCAGCCGGGGGAACACCACAGGACCTCATCTCTGTTAATATATCCATAGCCTCTGGAACAAGGGCAGAGGGATTGAACTTAAGGTTTCTGTGGCACACACAATGGAGAAGATCGTTGAATGATGGCAAGCCCAACGGAACACCTGAAGACTTCATTTCATTGAGGACTTTCCGAGCCTCCTTAGCATTCCCATGAACGCACCAACCATGGAGGAGGCTCCGTTCAACGATGCTAACCATGGGCTCTGCCGAGAGCTCGCTCTTATGGTGCCACACAACACCCTGTGCCTCGCGAGCATGGCCCCTCTTACACAATGCCTGGACCATGGCAAGGCTGCTCGACCATACGCCATCACCCCCGACACAACCCCCGCGCTCAGGCAGCAATCTCTGCCTCTCCAAGCCTCTAAACAGGCGAACAGCCTCATCCTCCCTCCCCGCCTTGACAAGTGTGTCGACCACGGTGGAAAATGTCTCGGGAGCCATCCTCCGCCCGTCCTTCTCAGCATCAGTAATGGCGATTCTCATCGCAGTAAGGTCCCCAGCCCGCGCAAGCGCCCCAATCGCCCTGTCGAGCGCCTCCGCCCCCAACGCCCCGGGGTGCTTGGACCGGCACCACGCCAAAAAGCGCAGCAACCTCCTGCCGCAGCCTCCGCCCGTCTCGCCGCACGAGTCGATCACGCGCCCCACCAGGCGCGGCGAGACGGCCACGCCCAGCCGGTCCAGCCTGCTCCCCACCTCGTCGAGGCTCCCCGAGCCGAAGCACACGACGTCTCGCACCGCGGCCTCCATCTCGCCGTCCTGCGGCGCGGCGGAGCACAGAGCGCGGCCGATTGGGCGGCGGCACGGAGGAAGGGCGCTTCGAATAAGGCTCGCCGTGAATCTCGTCGACGCCAGTCTGTTCATGAGCTCCATCTAGGGCACAAAACCGCCGGAGGCTAGAACTGGAGCAGAGAAGCGGGGGGAGCGGTGGCGGGTCGGGAGTGAAACTGACCTCCGGCAGGCTGCTGCTGGGAGACGCGCCAGGTCAGGCTTGCTGCGGCAGGTCGCGCCTCGGTATATCGATCGCTCCGGGCGGCGGGGACGGGGATGGAGGCGCTGCGGTTGCGGTGGCGGTGGCGGCGGGGTTGAGCGATGGGCGATGAACCTCAAGCGGAAACGGAATAGGGATTAGTTGTGGATTGGGCCCATCATGGGCTGCAAAAGAATGCATTGTTGGATCAATTGTGATTCACCAGATGATGACCAGAAGCAATTGTTGCGAACTGGTTGGGTTGGTGAAAAACCAGCCCACCGAGATACAAATGCTCGTATTTTTCTTGAGTTATTTTAAGATTTTATGACATTATTTTTCTAGTTGTGTCTCCTTGGCAGGTGACCGAAGGTTTGTCTAACCATCAGTCACCATCTAACGAATGAGAGTTTATCTGTTTTGTTGCTTTCTTCTTCCGGCCAAAACAGGCATGCGTCAGAATTTCAAACTTTTAAATAAACAGGCCCATGGGCTCAGCTGCATCGTGGACTGTAGCTTGTGTTAACAGGCATGGGCTGTCTTTTTTTTGTGTACTTAGGCTCGTAAAATCCACATTGGGCTGTTGTAGTTAGCAGGCTGAAAAATTAGTACAAAAATCTGAAGGGGTAACGAATCAGGCGGGAGATCTGGGAATTGTAGCCGCCAAAACAAACAAGGCTATAAAAAAGGAATCCCAAATCCTTTTCACGTCACCGAAACAACAGGAAACATCAACGATGGAGGAAGAAATCCAAAGAAGCAAGAAGAGGGGGAGGATGGAAGAGCAATGGAGAAAGGACAAAAAATGGTGCAGATTCAACTGAGGTCAGGTTCTAGCCTGCTATGTGTACTTTCTCTCCCTCTCCATAGAATGATACCCACGGATCCAAATATGATTTGTATTGCTTTTGCACCTCAGATCTCCAAAAGATAATATTTGTTCTCCTATTGCTGTGCAACCCTAAATCTGCAATGGGAAAACTGCAGTATTAACAATTTGTAGATGAAAGCATGCATAAAAGATTTGCACTCTTTAGCAGTTTAGAAAGATTTTGCAGTTGATGTGGGTGGTGCTTCTTACAGTTTAGTAGTATAGCAGATCTCAATCTGTCAAATCGGCTAGTTTCCCAAATCTGTAGATATTTCAGTCTGTCACATCTCCAAGTTTCAATCTGTCACATCTCCAAGTTTCAACAAAATCTGTAGAAGGGAAAATAATTGTAGTGTTAACAACCATTATGTGGAACAGATATGAACTGTAGAACCATCCTAATCAAAACCCTTGATCGATCTAAGCATAACTAGATATCCTCATCATTACCCTGCAGAGAAAATTGTTATGTACTAGCTGGGAAACAAACAAAAGAACATTTGCTGTAACATTGGCACATGCTAAAAGCAACATAGAAATGGATACGCCTGATGCATTGTGGCAGTCACCTGTGTTTATTTAGAAATTACTCAGCAGCTGTCAGGCAAGTTTATTTAGAAAATTACTTAGCTACTATGAGGCACACCGAGTGGTTCTGTAATTTAGTTTGTAGTGGGAAACTAGCAGTTTGATCTTACTTTAATAAAAAAAAAGGCTATACTTGCTAGCCTCATGCATATAGTTTTTTGTCCCTCAAGTTTGTGACTATTTCGCTAGTTAGTAGTGACCGGCTATATTTCTTATTTTTTGCCAGACCAAAACTATAACTAGATATCACTGAAAACAAGACCTATGACTGTCTTTTGCTAGCTAGTAGAATTGATGAGGTTGTTTGGTAACTAGTATAGGGGTTCTCTTTGCTAAACAGCCTCATAGTAGTCCTACTTAAATGACTTAATGACTATATTTTTATTTAAAAAAAAACTCTTAAGCAGGCAACATTTTTAAAGAAACATGAAAAAATTGTGACAGCTTCACTTTCAATGTTCTTCAACTACAGAGTTAATGTGATCCCTTTTTTAAGTGCAGGAGACTGATGATATTACTGGGACTAAAAAATCAAAACAGATCAAGAAACAATGAAAACAAGAGGCATGATAAGCTATACACAGATAATTCCAACTAGAGGATACACATCACTGATGTTAGAACAAATCAGAAATTCACAAGGACCAACGTACACAAATTATGTTGAGGTATGATTTATAGTTCATTCGAATTTCAATTTTCAGTGCATGTCAACACAAAAATTGATGGTGTGCCTATTAGAAGGTTTCTCGGTTACTTATGAAGTTATATTTTAATTTATGAAGACATTTGATGCATCCAATCTTCGAGTGCACTATTCCAGCTATGAGAAGGAAAATGATAGTAATGAGGTAAGAAATTGCAAAAGAAAACTCATGCTGCTATACATAATTTGAAATATGTTGTCTTGTATCATATGAAATGCTTATGGAGATACTATATCGACATGTGTAACAGGAAACAAGGCAAAAACAGGAAGCAATGTCAAATTCACAATATGATATTCCGAATTGGGAGTCATTTGTTTGCCAAGGAGAACCCAAAAACTGATATGAATTTCATGGAGATGTATGGGTACAACTGTACCTAATTTAAATAGTTGTCAAAAAACTAAAAAGGGGGGAAAAAAACCCAAGCACTCACTTCTTTAATGTGTAACAGGGCTCAATTAGTTCATTTATGCATATGGTGGAAGCACCAGAAGAGTTTGATCACATGTTTGAGGTAAGAAAAGACACATTTGACATATACAATGAATATCAGAAAATATTTGACAAAAGATAAGCAAGTACTCACATGATTGCCTTCTTATGAAGCAGAATAGTATGTATGTCACAACAAGCAGATGTGATGAACACCCAACAACAATGAATGAAATGGAGACAGATGAGTATCCAATCAATACATCAATGTGTCATGCTGAATACTAAGGCCTAGATAACAATGACATGCACAAAACAGAAAGTAGTTCACAGTTTCTCGAACGTTTGTATGAAGAAGCACTAATGAATAAAGCTCAATCAGCTCCCTATGCAAGAAATGGTGACATAGAATATGCAGAACAGGAAGGACGACTAAATGATGAAATAATTCCAGATCAAGAAACACACATACCAGTTGTTGATAAAGCCATTGAAGCTCCAGTGAACTATGCAGTAACAGATTCAAGCAGTACACAGATCCTTGAACGTTTGTATGAAGAAGCACTAATGAAGAAAGCTCAGACAGCTCCTTATGCAATAAATAGTGGCACATAATATGCAGAACAGGAAGGACAACTAAATGATGAAATAATTCCAGATCAAGAAACACATATATCAATTGTTGATGAAACCATCGAAGCTCCTGTGAACTATGCAGTAACAGATTCAAACTCAGAGCAATACCAAAACATAGAAATCACAGAAAGAAGATATACAAATATTCAAACATAATGAGAGTATGGAGGTGGCTATTACACTCAGCAAGAGGGGGAAAGCCAGCATGTTCCAAGGATAGATATGCAGTTTGAATCATCAGATGAGGCATACAAATTCTACAACAACTATGCTTTGATTATTGGATTCTCAATTGTTATGGCTCACAACTATCACTCAAGAGACAAGAAAATGATGGGCCAAGTGACTAGAATGAATTTCAAATGCCAGCGAAGAGGAATTGACAAACAACAAGAGAACAAAGCATGTGGACAACAGAAGCCCGGTGTACAGTCAAGCACGGCACCAAGAAAAAGGACAAATAACAATACAAACAAAGATGAGGCTGCACCAACTCCAGCTGCAAGGAAAAAGAGATGCAATGTAATTGACAAGACAAACTGCACCGCCGAGATGGTTATCACATTGAAGAATAGTGTATGGGTGGTAACTAGACTAAATCTAGAACACAACCACAATCTCCTAAGTCCATAACTTTCAAAACTGCTGAGATCTCATAGGCATTTCACAGAATAGGAAAAGGCTATGATAAGAACATTCGTTTCACTGAATGTTCCAAACAGAAAGATCCTATCATTTTTGTCATACTTGAGGGGTGGAATGCAGTTCACAAACCTAGTGAAGACCGACATCAGCAATTACAGAACAAGGATGCTGAGAGAATGTGGGGAGAGTGATATCTCATAAGTGATACAGTTTTTGAGAAAGAAGCAAACTGAAGACCCACTATTCTTCTTTACATTTGACGCAGGAGAAGAAAACAAAGTGAGGAACATATTCTGGGCTTATGGTAACAGTAGAGCTAGCTATGAAGAATATGGAGATGTAATCAGTTTTGACACTACCTATGCAACAAATAGATACAACCTAAAGTTTTCCTTTCTGTTAAGTGCTCGGTTTTCCTTTCTTGTAGAACTGCTCTAGATTAGCCCTGCTGCCCACCTGAGGCATTCTTCCCTTTTTGTTTCTCCTTGTATAGATTTGTTGGAGTTCTTTTTGTTTAATAAAAAGTTTACAGTGGGGCCTCCCTTGTTGTATTTTTTGCTCAAAAAAAGATACAACCTAAAGTTTGCACCATTTGTTGGAATAAATGGACACGACGATAACATGCTATTTGCTGGGGCTGTACTTAGTGATGAGATAATCCCAACATTTAGATGGCTCTTTAGAACATTTCTTATCTGCATGGGTGGAAAACACCAAAATCAATAATAACGGACCAGGATGCGGTAATGAGATCAGCAATTAGTTTGGAATACACAGAAACAGTACACAGGAACTATTTATTCCACATTGTATCAAAGGCAGAGATGTTTCTGGGTACAACATTGTCAAAGAATGAGGACTTTGCACGCGACTTCTATGACATTATATACAATTAATTGACAATTGAGGAGTTTGAGACACTATGGAACAATATACTAGACAAACACAATGTACATCATCTGAAGTTTCTGAAAGTTATGTATGAGAACAAACACAGGTTTGTCCCAGTGTACTTCAAACACAACTTCTTTCCCTTCATATGTTCAACCTCTAGAAGCGAGGGTACTAATGCAATATTCAAGGACAATGTTGGACCAACATCTAGTTTGATTATGTTCATTAAAGAGTATGATAGAATCGTGAAGAATATGGATGAAAAAGGAAATCTGAGGGACAAGAACAAAGCACAGCAAAAGGCAATCCTTTACTCTACATATACATTTGAAAGACAGGCCAGAGATTATTACAACACCCAAATATTCTATAGGTTCCAACAACTACTGAAAACAATAGGAAAGTATGTGGCAGAAGAGCATGAGAAGGATAAGATATATGTGATATATAAATCCTAGGAACATTGTCAACTGGAGGTTAGGCCAAGAAAATACCTGGTACTAGTTGATCTGCCACAAGAAAACTATGTCTGCATATGTGCTCGATTCGAAAAGGATGGCATACTATGTGCACACATCCTAAGAACCCTCATCCAGTTGAACAAGCACACTTTGCCTGAAAAGTATTTCATAAATAGGTGGAGACCAGTGGAGAAAAAACAAGTCAGGAACATTAATACATTGATTCCAACAGATCTGAGGAAGCAACAATACATTAAGATACAACTTACTATCGAGAAAGTTCGTCAACATGGCTTCAGAGGGATGCTTGGATCTTCACAGAACTAATTATGCTATCAGAGTTTGATAGAATCCAGTCTGAGATGAGAAAAATACCTATCAGAAATGAAAATGTAATCACTAATGATCAGAATACAGGAAAAAGCAGAGGTGATGGAATCATAACAGCAACTAGCATGTCAACATCAATAGTTTCACAACAAACAGTTATCCTTGAACAGAATACAATTGTCCTTATACAGAATACAGCCCACAAGACAAAGCAAGACACAGAGAAAGAAAAAACGGCAATGTCAATAAACCCTCATATTGACTACACCAAGATGGAAACATTAAAGAACCCTGATGTTGTTCCAAAGAGAGGAAGGCCTCGCAACATCCAAACAAGCAAACAGATGATTCCAACAGTAGAGATAGTGAGGACAAAACAAAAGATAACATGCAGTAACTGTGGCTCTCATGAACACAATAGGGCAACATGTACAAATCCAACAAAGGATATGCCATAAAAAAAGGAAAAATAGTGGAAAGAAGTCTACAGAAATACAAGGTAAGATGCAAGGACAATAGTTCATATGCTTTTATTTTGAGTATGAAATTCAAAATGTAAATTATATTTGTGACATGAAGTGTGGAGGCATTATTTAAAATACTAACACAAGTAGTATCCAAATTATTTAAAATACTAACAAAAGTAGTGTCCAGTGCCATGCATAAATATACACAAAGTGTACCAAGGCATGAAAAGGTTTCGTAGCGTAGATAATTAAGGACGTAGTCCTTTTATTAAATAAATCTGCATATATAGCTTCCATGTGCTTGTGGCAAGGAAATGTTCCTGGAGTCCAATTCCCAGCCAATGACCTTATTTGGGGATTGGGATGCAACACTATAAGCATAGATTGGTTAACCTAGTCATTCCCACAACATATGTTGCAATCAGGCTGAACAAGGAAAAATTTATGTCATGTGGATGTAAAACAAATTCAAACATACTCGCAGATGTTTCAAACAAATTTAATCTTGGCAGCTTATTTTTTTAATATTGATTACAAAATACAATATTAAAAAAATGTTTGATTAGTTACCTAGCACGCTCAGGAAACTGAGAATAAAATAAGACACAATCATAAACCAGTCTCTCAGGTACAGTAACACTAAATTTTGCTTTACAGACGTTCACTTGGAAATTTCTAAAATAAGAGTTGGGCTGAATAATACGCCTAGGACGGCGAGATTTGCCAATTTCACCCTTAGATGAGCTGCCAAGATTAAATCCAATCATTTGACATTTATGGAAACAAGAACCCTTATTAACATCATAAATATTTTCAGCCTCTTGTGCCATTCTATTCTGGCTGACAATGAATTGTCTCTCTCCAGTAATGAAAACTTCAGATTCATTATCACATGATCTATGACCAGTAACATGAACATCAGGAGGTGATTCCCGTGAACTCTACAGATAAATAAGAAAAATAAAAAGACCATTAAAACTAAATCAATGACAAAATTTGGTATAAAATATTCAGATAATATAGGAGCGATACGTACAATGACAACTAAATGACCAACAGTATCAAGTGCACCCAGAGGGACAACATCAGGGGCGCAATTGCGGACCACATGTGAACATGACGGGGTGTCTCATCATAAACAGGAGCTTTGTCATTGTTTTGAGCATTAATGTTAGCATCGCAGATGTTTGAACGACTAAAACTCTAAAAAACATAAACAAACAAATCAACAAACTATTTCCAAAATAGCAATTGGTGAAAAAAACAGGCAGATTAAAAAGGAAGCTGACCTCATTGTGCGAAGCCACATAAGTATAGCCACCATCTTCATCTAAAAGATTAAATGTTGGAACAGAAAAATCCCACATATTAACTTTTTAAGCAGCAGATATAATTGAATTGGGCAAACCAAGTCCTACTTGGGGATATTCATAAGTATGTAAAGAGCCTACATCAAAACTGGCTCCTCTATGACAATCATCGACCTGGTAATAAATTAGTTAAAGAAAAAGAATTGTCTATTAAAAAAGGAAAAGAGAAGTCAAATTATAGATACTTACATATGGTGGTACGAGGTCTCTGGACTTATGGCTACAGATATCTTCACGTACCATATAATTAAAACTAGCACTCTTGTTAGCTGTGTTTTTTGCAAGAACATGATAATCAGGTGTGCAAAATTGTCACAAAAGAAGGATGAAGATTTTTTGTTAAAATTGAGCTAGGATTAGTATCATTACCTAGAGCCGCACTGTTGTCTCCAACATCAATTGCATTGCATGCAGTTTTAAGATTTTGGCCTATTTCTCTCATCTCTGTAGCTATTCTCTTCTTGCTATTCTTTCTCAAAATAGCCTAGAAAAAAATGGGAAAGAATATTTGTCAACACAAACAATATGAAAAAATAGGGGAAAATAGAGAAGGCAAATGAAAACACCTCTGGATTATCCATAATGGCAGCTTCATTAGCATCTACCACAGGCGATGAAGATGACCGACGTGACCGAGTACATCCAGCAACAGTAGAACCAACAAGTTCAGAGTTCAATGAGGTAATAGGACTGGAAACCCTTTTTCTCTTTAACAGTGAACCACCTAGAAATACATAAGAACAAAAGAAAGTGAGATTAAAAAAATGATAAATATGTGACAACTATAGAAGTAATAATTAACTAATTACCTAGAGACGACTGAACTGAATCTGATAGTGTGGGAGATGACGAAATTATCTCTGTATCAGCGATGCTAGCTTTGATAGAACTAGAATAACCCCCACAAGACGGTAATATCAAATTGTCACTGCTAGGTGTGTCCTTTTGATTTCCAACAATCGGTTCAATTGTGTTGCCACCATGTAACTCCTCAGAAACAACTGCTACATTCTCACTAACAACAACCTTAGTAGTGCCAACATGTGCATGGCAACCATTAGCATAACCAGGTGCACTGTCATCAGCTATGTGCACAACATTATTACCAGCAGCTATTTCATCATGGGCAGCTATTTCATCACAAACAGCAGTTCCAAAGACATGAACTCCTTGAGAATAATTGGTATAAACAGGTCCATCAACAATAGCAATACGACCTTCACTTTCAGTAGTATGTGACTTAACAATAGGAGCAGCAGCTTCACTTTCTTTAACATTTTCAGGAGCAATAAAATTAGAATTATCCTAGCTACGAGGAATCTTATCTGTCTGAGCACGGTGACAAAAATAATTTATCACATCCACAATAGCACTTTGAACATGTACAGGAACCAATTCATTGGGAGAAGTTGCATGCTTCAGGTATAATGCAGTAACGTCATCCAATGTCTACAATAGATAATTAAAAAGACAACTTAAAACAAGATATGAAGTAATAGGAAAAACACAACATTAGTATATTAATTAAAAAACACATACATGACAATCGAGACAAATTTTTGTGACCAAATTATTAGAACAATCCGAGTAAAGAAGTAAAGATTCAATGAACAATGAGCTATAAGAAAAAAGGGCATATACCACTAACACAAAAAAGAAATGAGCATATAAATACTAACCCGAGGAGATAAAGATGCACAAACAGATTCAGCCAATGTCCTCTTGAAGCTGGATCCATCAATATTGCAGGAGGGTGAAGGAGTTCTTGTGGAATTCCTCTTACCATAGCAGGTACATTTAAACTGTAAGATCTAGACAAAGAAAGAAACAAACAAAATAAGAAGCACAAAAAAAATCTTAGATCAAGTCACCATAACTGTCTAAGAACAGGAAGGAAAAGTTAGTAGAAAATAAACTTACAGGATGTTTGCCGTGAAAATATCCTTCAACACAATCAAAATCAGAGTATTCTTTGATCATGTCACCTCTCCTTTAATGCGAGGAAAAAAATGGATGGTAGCAGTTCTTGTCCAAAATCCAGAAAGTCAAGGTACACAACCTGTATAAATCAATAAAAGACAAAGATCAATGCAACAGAAAAAAGAAAGAAAGATGAAAAGATAGATCAATAGACACTCACACATATAAGATATAGGCATCCTCCAAGAGTACCAGATGCATGTGCTGCTTTCTTTTTGAGTATGTTATATTTCTTGATCTGATTCAATAGCCAATAATGTACAAACTTGCACCAATCCCACTCCTTGGCATCCTTGACATCAATCAAAGGTTGCAGATACTTGGTATTGGGATAATTGTTTAAATTGGGACACAAGAATGTTACCATTGCAACAATAAAAAAATTACGGACAAAATCATCATCAGATATATCATCCTTAAGGAGATTATCAACACAAGTCCTTGCAGATGGCAAAGCATTCAAACCCATGACACTAAGAAAGCCATGCTTTACACTATCAGACTTTGCATTTGTAATTGTTGAGCCTCCAAATTGGAATGCCTAAAACATCATGAACGATCTGAAGATTCAGAGGAATACAAGTGTTCCTAAAAACAATGCTAGAATTTCTAACTTCAACATGATCAGCCAGCCAATGGGCAAATGGAAGAGGTATAGCACACTTGTCAAAACTCAGTAGTGACTCAAAACCATATGCCTTAATAACAAGCTTCTTTTCTAGGCTAAGCTTATCAATAACATCAGAAAATAAAGAAACACTAACTCCAGTCTTCTCACTAACTCCAGTCTTCTTGGCAGTCTTAACAGCAACACTACCATAAAACCCTACACAGGTAGCAACATCAGGGCCATCAAATGGAATACTTGAGGCATCAACACAAGGGCCAACAGAACCTGACAATATCTGTCTCAAACCATTGCAGGCCTAAAAAATAAGAAAGAATTACAAATAAATAATTAGATTAGTCACGAACAAAAAAGTAAATACCAATTATGTAATTATTTAACAAATTACAAACATCGGCAATAGAAAAGGTAATAGCATCATGAGATAAAAAGGAGTAATGTGTACTTAATATGCAACACACATACGTACAAGTTTTTTAATGATTCCAAACAAAGCTTCATCATCCAGTTGCAAAAAAGCATCTGCATTTGTACGAACATTTGATGCATTCATTTCAGCATCTTCACATCCAATGTCATTAGCAGACACCTTATATGAATCTTTAGAAACTCCTTCATGTTCAGCATCTACATTGATGCGGCTAGCCCAATGCATCTGTTCCATGATTAAAGAAAAGAAACAAAACCTCGTATAACAACCTGTACAATCAAAGAGAATAAAAACATTACTTTATGAAAACATATTTTGAGAAAGAAAGTAACTTGATGCTAGTTAAAAAACTTGGCAGAGTAGAAATCGATGAACACAAATAATAGATGACTTGTTCATAAGAAGGGAATCTACAACGACTACAACTCTACAAGGACAGAAAATATGGAAAACATGGTTAAATCAAAAAATAACTTTCAGGAATGCAGGAGAAGTCACTAGCAAGGGGATAGATGTGCACCTATAGCAAACAAAAATGTATAGCAAAATAAGATGGCCTCTTGCCTAGGTGTCATCCAACATCGATCAAGAAAACAAGCAAAAATCGAACAAATGTCAGGGAACGGGGGACAATTATCAGTTGAAATGGAGGAGGAAGACGGTACAAGAGACATCAGATGGAGCAATCAGACAACTCACTGAAGCTAACCCAGGACAGCTCGAAAAAAGAGCAGGGTCATGGATAGGCGGACGACAGGTTTTGCAAAAAAAACAGTGCGGCTCATGAAAATGTAAACATACAAAATACAAGATATACCATTTCATCTCGCTGAAGGGAATTAATTATCAATTCTCTAGAAAATATCCACAGCCATAGAATTAGATTCAAATCGCCTCCAGCACCGTCACTCTGCGAATACAACTAAATGGTATCTCTCTTTATCAAACAACCTAACTGCTCTATTATTCAAAAGAACACATATAGGGGAAGATGCTATGCAAGGGACCATGTAGCTCTTAAGTACGATGTTAATTCAGTATAATATGCCAAATCGCCAATCAAAAACCAGCTAGTGAGAGATGATCAAAGTGTATCCTGATGGCAGCATGTCTGACAAGGCACATGAAGCTGAGTCCAATTAGTTGCAGACACCATACAGGTTGTCACGTGGATATGATTTAATTTATGCAGAACCCCTTCAGCCTCACACAAGGTCATCACACACACACACACACACTCACTTACAACCAAGTGAGATCAATCTTTTGTTTTAAGCCTACACTTGATCAAGGGACTGAATCAACAGTACTGCCTATTTACTAAAAAATTAGCCAAGAAGGCCTACTACACAGATGGCTGGAATCACATGGATTATCTTAGCATATATCACTACATTAACAAGCTCCCACATGCTCCACTTATTTTTAATATGTGACCTTGTTTGGGTGTAAAGTTTGAAAAGGCTTATGTGAATCATGTGGACCAAGTAATCTGTACAGCAGATCAAACAGGGACAGTGATGACTGATGAGGCCTCATGGTCTGATACTGAAAAGATCCTCAAGAGGATGGTCAAGTTCAGTAATGATTACGATACGCGGGATTATAAAAAGTGGCATTTCACACCTCAGCACTGACATGATTTGGCCATCACTAGTAAAATCCCTTAACTGACAATCTCTACAGCATGATGAAAGTGTCTTATAACACTTATGTAACAAACTTCATAAATATCTCAAATTGGTTTATGCGATCACCACATGCTGTTAGTCAACACAGCTTGTAAATCACTGAACAAAGTAAAATTTTGATTCGTGAATGAAAGTATGAAAGTAGATCATACACTGAACAGAGAAAATTCTGATTCCTGACTGAAAGTAGATCATACCTATGACACTTTCAAGGATATACATAGCCAGGCAAACACATTGGAAACTTATACAAAAATTTGAGTTCGTTACACAAGAAGCTTCTACTATACATAGCCACCAGGCTCCTTAACCGGAGTTATAAAATCACGGGAATTACTCTGACACAAAAGGTACAATCTTATCTGGAGATACTGAAGGTCAGCTGTCTGTAATTCAAAACACTGTCAAAATAATACAACCACTTATGCGAAAATCCAAGACCTACTTAATGATGAATATTGAAACAAGAGATCTGACAATGTTATGTGCAAACAGCCAAAAGAATACATTTTCATGCTACGCTCTGACCTTTCCTTTTCCCATGAATCCCCACCTCAGTCCTCAAATCAACCACAAAAAAAATCCCAAATGAACTAGAAATCAAACACAAAACCAATCAAAATACTCGCACAAAGCAGATCCTAAACGAATAGGGTTACGAAACAACACAAATTACCTCAAAAAGTCATGGGGAATAGATCGACGCCGTCAACAGGAGTAGTCGTGCCGGAGCCTAGAAGAGGTTCCCGCTGCTGAAAGTACCCTTGTCTCGCTCGGCAACGACATCGACGATCTAGAGCCAGAAACACTCGAGTTAGGGGAGATCGAGGTGCACGCACGGACAACCGGTGGTAAGCAACGAAGCGAGCCCACGCACCACCACATCATGAGAGAGGCAGAGACATGCTCGTCGGTCGGACTCGCACGTCACCACGGCTCGCCTCGCTTGGATCTCTGGTGCTCCCCCTCCGTTATCTCTCACGAGCGTAGCAGTACGCGCTCGGTAAACTGGGGAAAGTGGGGAAAGCAGCGACAGCCAGACAGAGGAAAGGAACGGACAACACGCACAGATAGAGAAGAATACAAGAAAAGAACAATGGCCACTCATCTCAGATCGGACGGACGCCGAAAGTTGACTGACGAGTAAACAAAATATCAGGCGACTGCTGTCGAGTAATTCTGTATTTTTCTTCTCTAATGATAGACGATATGTTTACGGTAACTCCATCAATAGGCCTAGGCATTTGGTATCGGTTCTAACCAAACTAATCAAACTTTTGCAAGCAGAAGCTAAGACATAGCAGATCAAATATAAAGACATCACACATAAACCAAATAGAGTCCTACAAAATGCAAATAAATAAAGTACAATTCATATAATTCGGTTCTTTCGATTAGTGACTCAAAATATGGAGGTTCAGGAGTAGAGTTGTAACCTTTTGATCATGTTGATTACGTTGGGACCTGAATCTGACTACAACAACATCTATTCTTGCCATCACACAATAAAGATGAAAGACTGCGGTACCAATCATGTTAGCTAGTGTTTAGTTGGCAGGATTAAAAGAGACGAGATGGGACAAACCCCCTTTTAGAAGGTGTTTGGATCAAAGACACAAGAAGGTGAACTCATCCGACCTGGTATATTCCCTAAAAGGTGTGGAACTTGATCAATCCCTAAAATTTTCGTGGACTTTTCTAGTCCCAACTTGAACAAGCGCTTCTCACACGGGCATAGGGGAAGATGAAGGCTAGCAACCTACAGCTTAGTTGCGGGCCACTAGCGGACTGTGAGCGGTGGACTCTGAGTACTCGAGGTGAGGCTTGACTTGCGGTCCATGGGCAGAGTCGCAAGGTTGAATAAGACTTTATATAAAATTTAAAAAATATCTCAATATTTTTTCTAGAATAAATATGTGTTTGAAAATACTACAACCTGATTTAATATTAAAAATCATAGAAATCTTGTTTTTAACTTTGAAAATATAAAAAATCATATTTTTACTAAAACCATGCTCTATTTCTCTAAGCCAGGCACCATAGAGACTGATTTTAGAAAACACATGAAGTCTAACATCCCCAGCCCATCTAAAAAGCCTTCCTACTCGATCATGTGCTCCTAGTGCATGCACAAATAGTGCTACTACAAGGCTAAATCACATAATACATGTTAATATGAAATCATAGCTTGAATTATATTTTTTATTTAGGATTTTCCGTGTATGTCTCCATGTTAAGCAAGACAATGCTGTTGAGGAAATGCTTTTTTTTGCAATTTGCATGGCGGGTTGCATGGTGAATGTGTGGCGAAAATTTATCTTGGCCCCATTTCATAGTTGGCCAGAAGACCATATAAGATTCAAATAATTCTAAGAAAGGAACAGTATAGAACATATTTTAGCAAAAAGCATGAAACTAGTTTCATATTTTTTTAGTTAAAACAAATTTTCATATTCTAAATATTAAATCAGATTTTAGTATTTTTAATGCATATTTATTCTAGAAAAATATGTGGATAACTTTTTGAAGAATTATTTGTAATTTTTCTGTAAAGTCTAAATAACCTCCCTAAATGCAGAAGTCTCATTTACCTCCCTCATGGCTGATGTAGCGCCATGTAGGATGACTAGCGTGGCGTCTTGTTAGCCAAAAACACTTTTAAAGCCGCTCAGGTAGGTAAATCTAACTACTAATTTTCTAATTAAGGAAGGCAAATCGAACTCAAGTAATAATTGAGGAAGGTCAGATAAACTTTTTCTGATTACTCCTGGTCCAACCTCACAAACGACATAACAAACTGCATAGGCCATGTTTATATGTTGTATTGTTAAAAAACCATAGTATCAAAAAACTGCAGTTTTAGAACCAATCGATATGCAAACCCATGATTTAGAAAAAAGAGATCTAGAGTTGAGTTTTTAAAACTACAAAGAAGATTACGGTTTCAGTAATACCATGACATTCAAAACCATCAAATTTGTTGCATATAACACTTCATGGCAGTCTAAAACCAATATATATAATTAATAAAATCATGATTTTTTTAAAAAAACTCCAAAAGTATTTTGTATCTAAACAGGGCCTTAAAACTTTTGTATCACTCAATCCCATTGTCGTATAGCATGTGGCCCAGGGAATCAGGCGTTGCGCCAATGAGGCAATATTGAATGTTCAAATGAGGCCCATTTATGATCCAGGACTTATTTTTGTGTGTTCTTTTTAGGAAAAAGTCCAATTTTTCCCTCTCAACTTTAGCGTGCATCCGTTTTTCCACCCCGAACTATAAAACCAGAAATCTTTCCTCCTCCAACTTTGAAAACCATTCGTTTTATCTCCCTGGCCGGTTTTGGACGGTGGTTTTGCTACAGTAACTGTGGATTTGCTACAGTGGCGACGATTTTGTCTTTTTCTTTTTTTTTATTTCGGCTGAATCTTTAAAAAATTATAGTAAATCACAGAAAAATTGTAAAATAGAAAATCTAATTTTGTTAGACTCTACATGAGTAGATCTACACAGTAAACATATATTATAGTATGCTTTAGTGCAAAGTTTTTGTTGTAGCTTTAGATATATGTTTTTTAAATTAATTCATAGCTACAGTTCCTATGGTCCAATTGTGGTGAAATTATACAAAGCCAAGGCATAAAAAATTACTGCAGTTCAAGCATACAATAATTAGCCCACCATAAAAATTTCACCACAATTAGACCATAGGAACTGTAGCTATAAATTATTCCAGTTAATTATAGACAAAATTAGATTTTCCAATTAATCTAAAGCTATAACAAAAACTTTTTATTAAAGCATACTATATTATTTATTCACTGTGTAGATCTACTCATGTAGAGTCCAACAAAATTAGATTTTCTATTTTACGATTTTTCTGTGATTTACTATGGTTTTTTAAAGATTCAGCCAAAATAAATAAAAAAGAAAAAGACAAAACCGCCGTCGCTGTAGCAAATCCGACGTTATTGTAGCAAAACCACCGTCCAAAACCGGCTAGGGAGGTAAAATGAACGGTTTTCAAAGTTAGAGGAGGAAAGATTTCTGGTTTTATAGTTCGGGGAGGAAAAACGGATGCGCGCTAAAGTTGAGGAGGGGGGGGGGGGGGGGGGGGGGGGAATTGGACTTTTTCCTTCTTTTTAATGTTGGACCATGGGCGTGTTTTCTTCAATGCCAAGGGGACGGCCCAAGTCTTGAAGAGGCAGTTTTTTTTTTAAAAAAAAGTAAACTACGCAAAGTATGATGTGAATAAATAAATTTCACGTGGATCATTTCAACTCTCGCAAGGTTTGGTCTTTTTTCATCCATATATAATCACTTCAGGAGGGAGTTTATTTTCTTAATAAAAAATAAAAGAAGTAATTCAAGGATCGACGGCGTTTTCTACTTGTATTGTATGATGAGCTCACTTGCATCCAAATCCAATTCTCTGTGGAGTGAATAATTCGGCGACAATATTCCTTTCACGCACATGAGGCGAGAGGGCACGTATAAGGACAGACGCAGACACATGGATGCCATGTGTGGTGAGTGTGGCGCGGGGGCGGGGCACGCACGCGAGTCCAAGCACAAGCTGCTGTGTCTCATCTCACTCTCACTCTCATGTGCCACTCGACCGCCCCAAAGGCCCAAAAGGCAGATAGGCTTCCTGATGCCTTTCCTAGCTGTACACGCACTTGTGGTTCTTTTTGCTGGGTCTTTTTGGTGTCTCGTGGCCACCCTCCCATCTCCATCCAGATCTTGTGGAAGATGAAAGAGGGTTTTGTTGGGGTGTGATGTATTGTGTGATCGGACGGAGCCTTTTGGGCATTCATGGAGCTGATGGCACTTGCAGCGAGCGCCATAGAGACCCGGTTGGGTTTAAGGATGGCAACGGGTCGGGTTCGGATCGGGTGGAGTCTCCGGGCACCCAAACCCAAAACCCGATAGTAAAACCCAAACCCGACCCAAACCCCGATTCGGGTGAAAATCCAGCCCCGAAACCAAAACCCGCGGGTATCCAAAACCCAACGGGTTACCCAAAACCAGATAATGTTACAACAAATCAGCAAGCATAGCAATATAATACATGATATAATAGCAGGATAGCTTACTGATTCCAAGCAGATAATATAGACCACAGACTAACAGAAAAGTACTGACTACTGAGTACTGAAGTAGCAGGCTACCATGACACCATGTGTGCATGTAGCCGATAGCCATGTCCAGATTCCAGAAAAATAAAACATCAAGTCTACTGTCCTGATACTGATACTGAGAAGCAAAAGCAACCTAAGTCTACTGTCCCTACGTTACTCAGGTGATCTATATTTTTTTGTTTTGACATTTAGTTTCTTCTCTGGTCTTCAATGTTCTTGCACAATTGGGGAGGATTCTCAAATTCTAGGGTGATCGTAACCATCAATGTTGTTGGTTCTGATGCAATTTTATCCCTTTTACAGATTGAGCCTCATGACTACATATCAAAGCTCTTCAATCTATTCACCCAGTTCAACAATGTGTTGACTGATTTTGATAGAGACATGTGGTCCTATATATCATTAGGCTACTTCAAGCAGGTAAACTAAAAAGGGTTGACACTACAGTTTGGGTGGATTAAACTTGTACTGCAAGGAAACAAATTGATGGTATTATTTTTATGTTCCATATTAACTTCCAACATCTTCCAAAATTCTTTTTTCAGATACCAAAAGCTGGTGAAGTTGGTTCTTCCACTATGCCTCATAAAATCAACCCCATTGATTTTGAAAATAGTGATGGCAATTTATGTCAGGCGAATTCTATATTATCCGGTATAAGCATGAAACTGCCAATATCCCGGATGCAGGTATTATCGCTAATCCAATTTTATGCTTCAATTTCAGTTTTTCTAACATGAGGTGTCAGGATGAAAATCTGGTGCCTGTAGTCATAATTATAATCCAATTTTATGCTTCAATTTTATGATTATTATAATTACTTGCAGAATGGTTGATGATCAAGCAGATAGACCTACCTCACCACTTGCTCTTTTCATAAGTTTTGGCCTGACAGGGAAAATACACTATATATTAGTGGTGACTGCTAGGCGTAGGCGTTTACCCAACTAAAAGTTCACACCACTCAAACCAGCTAAGGATAACTGAGTAGGATAAGGAATCTAGGGAAGGAAAATACACTATACATTGATACAGCAGCTTGTGATCTAGGGAAGGAATCATACCTGGCTATCTGCTGGCCTGCTGGATTCGCCGACGAGGTGGGGAGGTCGGCCGTCGGCGAGGCTGGCTGCAGACTTGGAGAAGGCAGGGCGTCGGGTGCCGGCGTGCCGCGGCCGCGCGGCGCGGTCGCCCCTGTAGGCGCGGTCGCCCCCTTCGCAAGCTGGCTGCAGGCTTGGAGACTGAGGAGTGAGACTGAGAGTGTCCGAGTGAGTGAGGAACCCTAGCGGAGTAGCGGCGCGGAGAGAGGCGACGGGCGACGGCGCGAGCGAGTCGCGGTCGCTGGCGGCTGCGCCTCCGCTGCTGAAGAAGTGAGGGAGTAGGGGTGAGGGTTTAGGGTTTTTCAGGGTTATATATGAAGGGTTCTTAGCTGGGCCTTTAGTGGGCTGTAACTTTCGGGGCCCGATGGAGTAACCACGGGTGAGAATTAGGACCCGCCCCGAACCCGCATTATTTCGGGTATCCGAACCCGCGAAACCGTGGGTGGAAAACAGACACCAAACCCGCAACCCGAAAAACCGAAACCCGCGGATACCCGCCCCGAACCCGACCCGCTGCCAACTCTAGTTGGGTTTGGATGGAAGCTGCGTGGCCAGCTCTCGCTCTTCTTCCTGTCTGGACTTCTGGATTGGATCTTGTGCTAAGTTGATTGGACTCATTTCTGAATTTTCTGTGAGGAACCCAAGCAATTGAACCTGAACCCCCTGGTCCCCTGAACCTGAAGCCTTCCTGCGAAAGCAACATCTGCAAGTTACTACTTGTGACCGCCCAATGACTGATGAATGGGAGAGTAATATCAGCATGCTTGGCTGTCTGGTTAAAGCGGCAATCTTTTTTATCATCTGGGTCAGTCAGGCCAGGCATGCTCTCGTGCAGGCTGCAGGACCGACCATGTGAACTGTGAAGAACAACCACCAGCCAACCATCCCCTGAATCTCGCATTTTTTCCCCATTTGCATCCATCATTCCTCCGTGGACAGTTACTCCTACAGCTACAGCAGTAGGAGTACTACGACTGGTTCTGAAAGGGTGGGCAGGGCACGGCTTGGTGCTTGATGGCTGCTGCTGGTCCATTGCTACTGGTGACTCTTCTTGTGCAGTTTCTTGGGCCGTCAGACTCAGGACAGACAGTGATCAAGAGCCGCACGAATTCTTGTCTGCCGCAACATACAGTAACTCACTCGCCTGTTCATGCGTCATCCACTCGGTCCGTATCCGGTTACCGCTGCCATGTTTGTTTAATCAGGTGTCTTGATGGTAGGCAGGTGAGTTTCATGAGGATCAGGCACATGCAGTTTGTGCTCTGGTTTCACAAACTAGCAATCCTCTCTGTCTAGGCAACTTGACGTCTCTCTAGTAGCGATTGACAAATGATAGGGCTAGCAGCCTTGCGCAAACCTTGAACAAGAAACACACTTGTTAATAAACAAAAGAAGTACCAGTGCCTGAATGGAACCGGAGCTTTTACATACAAGCGGGGAGAGTCCTAGTCGTATTTGGATTTTGGAGTCTGGTCTGATCAGCAAAGTTCCGACCCCGTTTCAACTCTGAATCAGCGGGGACAGAGACAATCTTGAATGTGGCGAAACCGGTTTCCATCCACGCTGTCAGATTAGCTCGACCATACCATACCGCCGCCGCCCAATCGATCCGCTGAATTCCTCCATGTTTATTTATACATACAGGCTACAAGAAGACAAGAAGAAAAGGAAGATTCCAACCACTGGTTGATGACGCGGACAAAACGCCGGGAATTCCTTGTGGTTAGGCTTGCTGATGAATAATTGATGATAGCTGCTGCCACCGACGACTGACAGCACCCCATCATCTGACCTGACCAACTACCAACACCACCAATCCTCTGCTTGCTGCTTCAATCCGTTTCCCGTTCTCCCCGAAGTTGAGCAAGGCAACAAACCTACTCCGTAAATCTCTTATTAATGGAGGACTAACGCTGATGACTTGTCAGAGGTTATTATGGTTGTTAACATACACCTGCTTTTGACATCTGCATCTTTTCGTGCTCTGCGACTGCGGCTCAGGCGTCGGAAGCTGTAGAAATACTAGAAGCAAAGCATGAAAGCATGGCGTCACTGCTCACAACAAAGGCTCTGGGCTCTGGTGCCTGCGCTGCGTCTGCGTGGGCGCCCTCACTGAGGGGTGGGGCCCACGCGACAGCAGCTGCCGCCGACAGAAACCGAGGGAGGATGATAACGTTGTGTTACCCGGTGTGATTAATAAACTTATATAAACCCATCCATGATCCATCCTTGTCAATGCACGCATGGACTCAAAAACCAGCTTCGTCTCTTGCTTGGAATTGATGCCAATAATGCTACTAGTTTTTAGTTTCTCTCTTTTTTTTTTGGTTGATTTGGGTGGTTGAGAACCTTTGTTTTTTGCCGATCCAGGCGATTTGGGTGGTAGAAGTACAACACTACCAGTCTGTCTACCCTCTATCTCTACCCTGGCCACACACGTACATTAGAGGCCAACAACGGCCAGCGCGTACGACCAGAGAATGGTCTTACGAATTTTTACTCACCATATAGAAATTCTTGCGACCAGGGTACAGTACGTGCCGCATAAATTTCGAAAATGAATTCCGACCAGCTACATTTCAGCGTTTTTCAAATTGCACGGGAAGCAAAATAAGAAAAAAAAAGGTGGTGGTAAAGTTCGTGAGGCATTGAATTGAAAACAGTGTTTGTAAAGGACACAAAGAAAAAAAAACAAAGAAAGTGTGGCGGTGTGTCCATTGCACACGGATCAGCAACGGTTGAAGAGAACAACGTGACACTTGTTTATGCAGACAGGCTCACGCTCACATGGGGATCATCATTCTGCCCTCTCGATCTCCGTAACAGCCAATCAGGCAAAATGATCGGATCAAACAGATCCCTTGGTAATTGTACTCCATAAATAAACAATTAAGAATCCCAACAACGACAGGGACAAGACAAATTGCAGCAGCAGTACTACGACTTGTTGCCTCGTTGCGTTGGAATGCAGAGGGCAGCCCAAGAACCACACCGTTTACCTGCCGGATGGACATAATATGTACCATTGCAAAAGGTAATGGTACCTAATAATGATGAGTAAAAATAATCCGCACGAGCAATACTCTATATTGTGGCTGTGGATATGCATGTGACCACGGTCGTCAGCTTACATGCCTTGCATCGCAACCTTGTTCTTTTTTTCTAATGGAAGGATTGGGACATCTAACAAAAAGTAATGCACATGAAGGAAGCAGGAAAAATGTTTAAGGGGTGTTTGGTTTCCACGATAAAGTTTAGTCCCTATCACATCAGATGTTTGATATATGCATGGAGTATTAAATATAGACTAAAAAATAACTAATTGTACAGATTACGACTAATTTATGAGACGAATTTTTTTAAGCCTAATTAGTCCATGATTTGACACTATGGTGCTATAGTAAACATGTGCTAATGACTGATTAATTAGGTTTAATAAATTCGTCTCACGGTTTACTGACGGAATCTGTAATTTCTTTTTGTTAGTATCCGAAAAACCCCATACAATATCCCATATAACATCCGATGTGACATCAAACATCCCCTTAGTCTAATTGTTGTAAAAATAAATGCTTAGTCTAACAGCAAAGTCACGCCGCGCTTTTACATGTCGAATCAATTGGAATAGCTAGATCTAGACCAGTAGCTAAGCTGCTAGTCTAACACGAATGGTTTCGGTTGGGAGGAGATCGATGCACCGAGAATAAGAATAGCATTCTTAACTTGTGGTGTTGCGAGCTGAGTTTCTCAAAAATTCGCACCTCCATACGAGCATCAACTGTCCGATCGCGAAAGGAGCATCCAACGGTCAGTAGGGAGGGTTTTTAATTTTGGTAGGTATTAAAAAAAATTTCAGCCACCACCAAAAAAATACTAAAATTCTAGTGAAATTTTGATCGAAACCTTTTTTAGAGACTTTAGCAAGAAATATGATTTTTATAATTTTTAGATCTAAATAAACTATTAGTACGATTTATGACTATATATTTATTGAATATAGAAGAATACAAAATATAAACAATAGAAAATATGAATCATAAAATTTTTTAATCTAAATATGCTATCTATAACTCTTATAAAACAAAACCACACTAGCTATTTCTCTGGATATGCAAGGCGTCCACCTCAGCAGTCCACTGTCATTTGCCACTAGCAATTTCTTTTCACATTCAAGGTGTCTACCTCAGCAGTCCACTATCATTTGCAATCAGAGTTCACTAGCACAAGAATTATGATATCCACGTCAGCGAGACACATATGAATACAATCTCTACGATTATGCTAATAAATCTATACATATATTATATCATGTTCCTGTATTACCAACACCATACATATAGATTCCTCCTTCATACCCGCGGCAACGCGCGGGGAATCCTCCTAGTTAGTACGATTTATGACTAAATATCTATTGAATATAGAAGAATACAAAATATAAACAATAGATAATATGAATCGAGAGTTATACATTTAGAATAAAGCACGCATTAGTCTAATATAATATTTTAAATTTTCTTTCGGCCACCCTCGAAATTACTAAAATTGATAAAATTTTCGACGAAATTTTGTTGCCCTACCCCTAGGTCTTTATGCTACTATTATAGACGAACTGCATGCTGCATTCTGACAAATGATAGTCACAAAGAACATGTACTACTATATTGGCATAAAATTCAGTAGCATTTGAAATATCCCCCACGATTAGGGTTCACAATTTTGCTGAAAATTTTTGAATTTCAGTAATTTCGGAGGTGACCAAAAGAAAAAACCCAAAATTTCGTATTACACTAATATATGTGATATATAACTCTAGATTTATAGTTTGTATTGTTTATGTTTTATATTCTTCTCCTCAACATATGTGTAGTCATAAATCAAACTAATATTTTGTTTAGATCTGAAAGTATTTTAAAACACACATTCTTCCTGTTTAAGTCTCTAACGAAAGTTCAATAGATTTTTTGACCGAGTTTCATGAAATTTGATAATTTCAGGGGTGAGCGAAAAAAATTTAATGCTGAAATCGAAAACCCTACCGACGGTCCTTTGGAAAATATACTCACCGTATTCCTAGCAGCATCTTATAACCGTTGCATCAAACATGTGTAGTACTCCTACATAATAGTAGTGTATGAATTCATAATTCCCTCCCCAAATTGAGGGCCATCCAATTTATGACGCCCAAAACACCAGCTCATGGTCATGGCATCATCACCTCCGTCTCCGTCCGTCTCTCTTCAAAGGCCGGTCACGAGTAGTCTCTATTCCCTTCCTGTATCGTCCGCTTGGTGTGGGGCCCGCTTCCTGCTGTGCTGAAGCAGCCTTTCTTCTTGGCACTACGCCCGCCCGCGGCCCGCCCGCACGCACCCCGCAGCAGAGTCCACTGTCCACAGGCAAAGGCGACAGGGAGAGAAAGAGAGCACGGTGCACGGGATGGGTTGAGAAACGAGAGATGGAGGCACAAAGTGGGCAGCCTGCTGGATCTTGGCATCTCGCCGCTGCCGCCGCCGCTCACTTCCGCTCCACCTGGTATGCCCTTCTCCCCGCTTCTCCCTCTCACTAGACAGACTCCGCTGCTCCAGGATTGGATTGGATCTTTTGCTTCCTTGTTCCTTCACCTGTGCTGTGATTGTTGAGTACCCGACCTGTGTTTCGCGCCTGGATGCTCCAAAGATCCATCTTTTGCTGCTGCTGCTCCGTGATTCGGCTTTTGCTAGAATTGGATTGCCGGAATGGTTGGTGTTGACGGGTGGGCTTGGTAGGTGGGATAAGGAGCAGCAGGCGTGGATCATGTGATCTATGTGCTCTCTTTTTCTTCTTGCTGAATGGCGCCTGACTCGCGAGATTTTGCTTCCAAAACCCGCTTCTTGCCTTCTGCTGCAGCATCGTGCCTAGCAGAAACATCGCGCCTCGATGTTCCTGTCTTATCAGGAGGTTTCGTTTCTGGGGAAACGGATTTTGGGTTCTGTTGGTTTCCTGTTTATTTCTATATATATATATATATATATAAAATTCTTGATTGAATTGCTCCCCGGTTCTATTGGTTACCTTGCTTATCGGTCAGTTCGACACAATTTTGAAGCGTTGCACTATCACTTCGGTAGCGCTTACTGTGCATGCACAATTTTCTCTCGTCATCCAGTTACTGAGGGTCAGTGCTATCTTTTCTTGACTCCAGTTTGGTGCAGTGTGGGCAAGTTATCTACTAGTAGTATCTTCGGGCCAGTTCAAGACTTGCCGCTGGTTGCTGGTACGTACTAACTCATAGTCATAAGCATGGTGTCCTTGATTCCTCTTCATCATTGCTGTTGATACCTTGCTTTATTGATCTTTTTCAAGTCATTTCTGTTTGTGATAACCATGCAGGTGCTGATTCCGTTGATCCCACAGCTGAAAAGTGGGGGAGTCGACGACCTTCATGGTTTTGAGGATAATATATTGCATCTCTGCACTGTTCTAAGCGCTGAGAAAGCAAGACATTATTTATTGGTTGGAGTAGTCTCTGTTGCTATCCGGCACCAATGGCAACTTTGGTTCGTCATGATTCAAGGCAGTACTCTTGGTTGTGGGTTAGCCACATCAGCCCCAAGAACTCGAAATGGCTCCAGGAAAATATCAGCGGTGAGTTCATTGCTATCTTCAGTTCATCTTTACCAAAGAGCATTTTTCCTACTTAAAGGGGAAGCTTACAGTCAGCCAAGCACATGCTTATGCACTGTTTGTGTCCTATCTATCATGATATTCCTATCATTGTTGATTGTTCTACAATGTATATACCAGTCAACATGGAAATTCAATGCAGTACACTTATTATTCAGTTGGAACAACATTTCTGAATTTCTTTGCTCATGATCCGAGCAATTACATATGAATCTTTCTGCTGCATTGGACTGTTTTCTCAATGTCAGTCTTTCTTTTGATAAAAAATTTCACATATGGTATTTGAATTTGGAAACATTTTCATAATCTGTTAACACTATGTTCTAAACTGTTGGCCATATATTTGCGCAAGAGTTTTCATTTGATGTGTTAAAGAATTCTCTGGAGAGAGTTTCTGCTGCTTTGGACTGTTTTCTCAATGTCAGTGTTTCTTTGATAAAAAAAAATGCACATATGGTATTTGAATTTGGAAATATTTTCATAATCTGTTAATACTAGGTCCTAAACTGTTGCCCATATATCTGTGCAATAGTTTTCTTTTGATGTGTTAAGGAGTTCTCTGGAGAGAGGGAGAGGGAGAGAGGCATTTTTATTGGTCCAGTTAAACTGAAGTCTATTTCTGTTGGAAACACTTGGACAGCTTAAATGTTTCCTTTGATGCCTTCTTTTTTGTCACTGCGAAGTAACTACATTGGTCCATATATGTTCCTTTTTTTTCATAATTATGGAATCAATTTGAAGATATGGTTGCAATGAAAAGACTGCATTTATAAGTGTGGTCCATGAACTAATTGGGTCTTGTTTTGTGCAACAGACATGGACACAAAGGTTAAAGCAATGATCAAACTTATCAATGAAGATGCTGATTCTTTTGCAAGGAGAGCAGAGATGTACTACAAGAAACGTCCAGAGCTAATGAAATTGGTGGAGGAATTCTATCGAGCATACCGTGCGCTGGCAGAAAGATATGATCAGGCCACTGGGGCACTTCGCCAGGCTCACAGAACAATTTCTGAAGCATTTCCAAATCAGATGCCGTCAATGTCAGATGAGTCACCCTCTGCTTTCAGCCAAGAGATGGAGCCTCATACTCCAGATATGTCTACTTTCACACGTGCGGCATTTGATTCCGATGATCTTCAGAAGGATGGAGTTGGTGTGTCACCACAACATTTCACCTCCAAGAGGAATGGTACACACCCTGAGGAAACCAGCGCATTTTCAAGTCGAAAAGGTCTAAAGCTGTTCAATGATTTGTCATCGAGTGGTGAAAATGCTCCTCGTGCTGGTTTTGATGGAAAGGTGCGCAAAGGCCTAACTTTTGAAAGCCCAGAAGTTAAAGGGAAAGATGATACCAGCAACGAGATGGCAAATTTGCAACAAGAAGTTGCAAGACTATTAGCCGAGAGCCAGAATCTGAAACAGCAGATGTTGTCAGAATCCGAGCGGGCAAACAAAGCTGAAAATGAGATGCAAATGCTCAAGGCAACAGTATTGCAATTAAATGCTGACAAAGACACATCACTTATGCAATATAATCAGTCCTCTGAGCGGATATCTACATTGGAGTCTGAGCTCTCGAAGGCGCAGGCTGACCTCGAGAAGTTAACTGATGAAATGGCTGCTGATGTCCAGAAGCTAATTAATGCTGAAACACTCAATATTGCTATACAGTCTGAGGCTGAGGGTTTGGATCAGAAGATGAAGATGCAGCAACAAGAACTAGAACAAAAGCTTAAGGAATTGGAGAGTTTCCGCTCAAGCTTCCAGGAGGAGCATGAAAAGCGCGTGCAGGCTGAAAGTGCTCTACTTTCCCAGGGGAAGGAACTTGATCGATCTCATGAAGAAGTACAGAGGTTGGCTATAGAAATAAATACGGCGAATGAAAAGTTGAATGAGCTCAAGCAGACCAAGGAAGTCCTTGAGGACACTGTTTGTGAGCTGAAGAAGGATGTTGAGCACCTTACAGAACAAAACCAGTCCTCTGAGGTGCTTATACAGAAACTTGGTGACGAGATAAATACACTCAAGGATTCAAAGAATGAACTTCAAAGTGAAATACAAAGCCTTAAGAGCATCATTTCACAGCTAAACACTGAGAAGAATGCAGCTGTGCTTCAACACCAGCAGTCTGTGGAGCAGGTTTCGGTACTCGAATCTCAGCTGTCGAAGCTACAGTCAGAGCTAGATGAGACTGAGCAGAAAGTACAGTTGCTGACACAAGATCTTGAAAAGAAGAAAGAAGAAGCGGACAATGTCCATTTCAAGCTGCAAGATGAATGCCATAGGCGTATGCAAATTGAAGCAACTCTTCTCATGACAGAGGGTCTGCATTCCCAGTTGCAAGAAGAAATGAGAACACTGACACAAGATTTTGATGGATCAAAAAAGAAGCTTAGTGAGCTGGAAAATAATAAGTTAGACCTGGAGAGCACACTGAAAGAACTGAAGAACACCATTTTAGGTTTGAACTCGGAGAAGGATTTAGCACTCCTTCAGCAACATCAGTCTTTAGAGAAAGTATCTGATTTGGAGTTAGAACTCTCAAAGATGCAGTTGGAAATGGAGAAGTCTGAACAAAAAATTCTCTTGTTGGAGCAAGAAATTGCACGGAAGAATGAAAGTGCCGACAGCCTGGAGATAAGTTTGAAAGATGAATGTGAGAAGCGGCTACAAGCCCAAACATCGCTTGTGTCATTGGAGAAAATGTATTCCCAGTCACAGGAAGACGTTAGTAGGTTGCAGATAGAGATTGAGAAGCAGAATGGCAAGTTGAATGAGTTGGAGAACTTGTCATCTGAACTTAACAACACCATCCTACTTATAAACACTGAGAAAGATGCTACCCTCCATGAGAACCAGCAGTCCTCAGCGAGAATATCGGATCTTGAATCTGAACTCGTGGCCTTGAAAACTGAACTGGAGAATGTTGAAGGGAAAGTTCAGATGATAGAGCA
This sequence comes from Saccharum hybrid cultivar R570, assembly GCA_038087645.1. Taxonomy (NCBI): domain Eukaryota; kingdom Viridiplantae; phylum Streptophyta; class Magnoliopsida; order Poales; family Poaceae; genus Saccharum; species Saccharum hybrid cultivar. The sequence goes on along the minus strand of JAQSUU010000005.1, from coordinate 6,001,373 downwards.
AGAACTCGTATATAAGAAACAAGAAGCGGATAACCTCCAAATTAACCTACAAGATGAAACTAAAAAACGGCTTGAAGGTGAAGCATCTCTTCTTATGATGACGAATCTTCACTCCGAGTCACAAAATGAAGTGAGAGAGTTGGCACTGGAACTCGAGAAGCTGAATGGTAATTTAAGACAGGTGGAGAACAGTAAAGTTGATCTTGAGAACATTGTAACCAAGCATACGGAGGAAATCCATATCCTTCGTGAACAGAATCTTTCTACGGAGCTTATGATAAAGGACCTTCATCTTGAATTGGACGCATTGAAGGATTTGAATGTGAAACTTCAGGCAGAAATGGGGTTACACATAGGTGAAAAAGAAGCACTTCAGAGAGAATTTACTTCTCAAAGGGAAGAGAAGGAAAATCTAGAGGGGATACACCACACTCTGGTTGATGAGATGGATACCCTAAAAACCACTGCAACAATGAACCAGAAGTTGATTGAGGAATTGCAAATTACAAACTCGAAACTGAAGGAGGTGTGTGCAAGGAGTGAGGTTGAGAAGGCACTTCTCTCAGAAAAACTCCAAGAGGTGGAGAAGCTATCTGAAGAATATTCACTCCTGGAGAACTCACTTTCAGATGCAAATGCTGAAATGGATGCATTGAGGGAGAAGATAAAAGCACTTGAGGCTTCAGAAAGCTCTCTCAAGGATATAATTTGCTGTCATGTTTCTGAGAAGGCTGTTCTTGTATCAGAGATAGAGATCCTTGGTAAAAGATTATCTGATGCTTCAGAGAAGAATTCTATCTTGGATATCTCATTATCTGATATGAAAATGGACCTAGAAGATTTGAGAACAAAGCTGAAAGATTCTGAAGAATCCTGTCAGGCTCTCCTTGCAAATAACTCAGCTCTTTCTGGTGAAGTGGATGCATTGAGGGAGAATATAAAAGCACTACAGGCCTCAGAAAGCTCTCTGAAGGAAGCAATTTCCTGTCATGTTTCTGAAAAGGCTGTTCTTGCATCAGAGCTAGAGATCCTTGGTAAAAGTTTATCTGAGGTTTCAGAGAAGAATTCTATCTTGGATGTCTCATTAAGTGATATGAAAACTGAGCTAGATGAATTGAGAACAAAGCTGAAAGATTCTGAAGAATCCTGCCAGACTCACCTAACAAATAATTCAGCTCTTTCTGCTGAAAAGAACCACCTGTTCTCTCAGGTACATACTGTAAACCTAAATACTAAGTTTTTTTTTTTTGTTGAAGTAGCAATTAATATTGTTACACTGTCATAATTTTTGAACTGGTCTCATCTCATGTCCTTCTGTACATACATTCCTTTTCTCATATAATGTATTATGTAAATTCTTTCTTTCAGTTGGACAGCATTACATTGGCCATGAAAGCCCTAGAAGGAATGCATGCCAATCTGGAACAGAAGCACTCCTCTGTATCCAGAGAGAAGGATTTTGCATATGATCAAATAAGGGAACTGCAGGATCAGTTGAGAATTAAGAACAAAGAATTTGAAGTGTCAGCAAAGTCACATCAACTGCAAGCAAACAGCTATGAGAAACAAATTTCTTCTCTGCAAGAGAAAAACCATTATATGGAGGAGGTGCTTCAACAGGAACAGCAGAAAAACATAAGTGCTTCTATTAGTACAGTTATTTTGGAGAACTGTTTGGTCGATGAGCAAGACAAGAAGCTCGCTCTTTTCACTGAATGCCAGAAGTATGCCGTGGAAAATCATTCGGCCAATATGTTAGTTTCAGAGTTGATGGATGAAGCTAGAAATCATGGAGAGGAGAGAAAAACATTGCTAACGCACAATGAAAAACTGAGGGAAGGGATTTCAAAGCAAATGAAGGTTCTGAATATGTGCAAAGATCTAGGACCTGTTGATTTAGCTGAGGACGAAGTTCTGTTGCAGACTGTTTCAGATGAAACCATTAACATTCTGAGACTTAAGGATGAAACTGAAGATGTGAATAGGCTCATGGACACCGAGCTCTCAGTTTTCTCAGTAGTTTTGTTGCAAGTAGGGATGGAGCTCAGAGACCTGCACTTACAGAAGTGTGCCCTTGAGAAAGAAGTGGAGAGTGGAGAAGCAGAGTCGCTTTCTTTGCAAAACAAAAACCAACAGATGTTGGAACAGAATGAACAACTAAGGAATGGATTACAGGAAAGCAGTGAAAGGGAGGAGGTGCTGAAAACTGAAGTATTCATCATACAAGAGAAGCTATCTTGTTTGAGAGAGTCCTACCAGACCTCACAAGATGAAATTTCCAACCTGACCCAAAAAAAGGAGTCCTTGTATAAGGAATACCAGTCCTTGAGTGAGAAGTACAATTCCTTAGAAGATGAGAATGATACTGTTCTTGAAGAATGCATGATGCTCGAGAACTTATGCCTCTTCTTTAGGGGACATAATAATGAGATTGCATCTGCATTGGCTTCTCTTACCGATGAGATGGCTTTGTTGAGTTTGGCTAAGGGTGATCTTGATCTCCAAGTTAATGAGCTGAGCAGAAGGTCAGTGGCGCTTGAATCAGAAAATAGTCACTTAAAGGAGTATATCATCTACTTGGTAGAGATTCTCAGAACTCGATTAGTCCTTTCAGAGTTTGATCTGGACACCAATCAAAGTGTCTGCCAGGAGTTGGTTGTTGAACTTGAGAATTGCATGGCACAGTTGGTGCAGAAGGATGACGAGCTAATGGAAGCAGAAGAGAAAGTTCAACTCTTGCAAGAAAAGAACCGGGAACTCTGTGGAGTTGTTGGGTCTCTTCAGGTTGCAATTGAAGGTGCTAAAGTGGTGAAAGGAGAACTGGAGAAGAAAATCACAAGACTGATTGAACAGTGTTCTAGCAAGGATGACGAAATTTTACTTCTTCACCAAGATAATGAAACATTGCAATCAGAGGTTGAGCAATGTGAGAGGGAATTTGTTGTTCTGATGGATGATGCAATTACCTCGTCAGTGAATTCTGCGGTCTATGAAGAAAAAGCATTCAAGCTTATGATGAATGGTGAAGCTACAGAGAATAGAGCAATATCCCTAAAGGAGTTGCTAATGAAGGAGGTCTCTTCCCGAGATGCTCACGTTGAGGAGTTGCAGAAAAAGTTTGCTGGCATTCAGGAAGAACATGCAGAACTAAAAGCTGAGTTCAACACACATCTAGCTCTCATAACATCATTGTCTGATCATGTCAGTGTGCTGGAAGAAGATGCCCGTTCTCTTTCAAAACCATGTACTACAGATGACAAAGAAGTAAGCTTCTTTGTTTGTCCTTATTATTAACTAGGCACCCATTTTGAAATCTTTCATGTAGTTAAAACAATTCTATTCTTTCAATGAAGCAAAGTTTGACCATTCCTTAGTACTTATCATATTAGTTTGTAATACTTGATTGTAATCTTATGTTTTTTTTTCCTGCAACTGCTCTTCCTTCTAGCATCACTTATTATTTGTTGGATATTTCTACTATGGTTCGTGCACTACATGGATGTGACACTTTATCAAGCCACCTCCAGTCATATATGCTATCCTTCCCCTTCTTGACAACTGATCTTTGATTGTTACAGGAAACTGCATGGGTACATCATGTGCAAGAGGGCAACGACGAGCTGGAATCTCATTGCTTACCCAAAGGAACTCTGAAGTTGCAAGGGTTGATTGCAAGAATAGAAGCACTTCAAGTGGTTGTATTAAATGCTAAAGATCGTCAAGATCAGGAGTCAGCCAAGTCTGCAGCTAAATTGGCGGCAACAAGTACAGAAATTCAAGAGCTTAAAGCAAGAGGCAGCTCACGCATGGAGGCAAAAGAAATATATTCTGACCATGAGAAACAAGATGTTGAGGTCTCCAAAGGGAAGCAAGCCCAGATCATGAAGGATATTGAGCTGGACAAAATATCTACTTGTCCACCATACGGTGCTGGAGCTGCCTTCTATCCCCTTGGAACTGGTGCAAATGTTGAACTTGATGACGATATGCTTCAGCTGTGGGAGGCTGCAGAGAGGAGCTGCAAGAACGAAACGGCCAAGTCCTCGTCATCTGAGCATGACATACAAGCGGTCGAGGATCTGAAGAGTGAGTACCCTTCGTCTGAGCTAGTAAGGGGAAGAGACCTTGGACTCAATAAGCTAGAAGTGTCAAAGGGGGCTGTAGAGCCTCATGAGGCGTGGAGCAAGAACGTACTTGAGAGGCTCACTTCTGATGCTCAGAGGCTGCTGAGCATCCAAGCGAGCATTGAGGAGTTGAAGCAGAAAATGGAGGGGCCGTCAAAGGGCAAATCCCCAATGAATTCTGAGTACAGCAGTGTGAGCACACAGCTGCATGAGACAGAGGGTTTTGTCTTGGAACAGATCAATTTCAACAACAAATTGACCAGGAAGGCTGAGAACTATCCTGCGTTGTCAGATAATATGAACACCGAGCGAGAAGGGTATTCCAGCAGGAGGAAGATCTCCGAGCAGGTGCAGAAAGGGTCGGAAAATGTGGCAAGGTTGGAACTGGAGCTCCAGAAGATACAATATGTCTTGCTCAAGCTTGAGGAAGAGCACGAGTACAGAAGGCTCAAAGTCTCTGATAAGCGCACTCGTGTGCTTTTGAGGGACTATCTGTATGGAAGGAAGGACCGTGGTGGCGGGCAGAAGAAAAAAAAGACGAGGGTCCCGTTCTGTGGTTGTGTTCGTCCGAAATCAAGAACAGAGCCGTAACCTTTTTGTTCTCGCGGCCGAAGAAATCGAGATGCTGGCACCTGCACCTACAAGAGGTTGGCTAAGTGTCACCTGTGCGTTGGAAGAGGAGGTGGTGTAACTAGGATTCCCTTTGTAATTGAGCTAGCATTTTAGTATCCTGAAGAAGCTTATGTACTAAAATTTTTGGTTCCCTGTCTAAATGAGGCCATTCTAGCTGGTTTAATGTGTTAATCTCAGGTATTACTGTGATATAGTATCAAGGCGTTCTCTTTCCATCTATTATATAGCCCATGCACATGCAGAAGCATTTTGCTTCCAGGTTCTGACTGCAGAAGCAGTGCATTTGATAACCGAAACGCTATTCGAATTTCCTTTCGAGTCACCGAACCTATTGTTCCTATTGGCAATGCCAGGCTGCCAGCACTGGGAATAGTAAGTCCTTTCTTTAATATAAAATCTCATAAGGTACAGCAGCGTCTCTTTCTAATCACAAAGCACAAGTTCAGTTGTTCATAAACAATTTTCTATTTATTATTATGTAATGGCTTGGAGCTGCAATCTGCATGGTCTCTAGTCTCAGAAAAGGGTTCTCTACTTCTCTGGCTTTGCAAATCTGAAAAGTTTGTTTATATTCAACACGTGCAATCATTATATAGTTGGTCATTTCAAATTAGTGGAACTTTTTTGGACATTATTATATTTGTTGGCGGCCGATCGGATACCCTTCTGTTGGACGGTTCGTGGCGCACGTCGGTTTGTTTCCTGTGCGCCCCTGCCCTCTGTGCCTGTGCCAGCACGGCCCCCCTCACCCACGCCTGTGTTTTGCGTGGGACGGCTGGCGCCCCCTCCTGCTTCCACGCGTATCCTATGAGTAACACTCTGATCTATTTTTTAAAACATCTAGATATAACATTTGCAACGTACGTCTGAAGGCAGATGAAATATTTGAAACATGCGTCTGAAACCCTTACAAAAACACCTGAAAAACATTTCAAAAATCATTGTAAACATATACAACATCTAGATAAAACATTTGCAACATGTGTGTGCAACATATGCAGTATCTAAATAAACACATTTGCAACATACGTATGAAAACAGATGAAACATTGGGGATAAACGTTTGCAACATACGTGTACAACCATTGCAACATATGCAACATCCCGATTATTTTTGTAACATATGTATAAAATACATGCAAAATACCTCTAAAATATCTGAAACATTTGAGATGTACACTTACAACATGCATCATATCCCGGTGCGGCCTCCGCCGCTGTCTGCATCGGGGCGCTGTAGCCGTAGCAGGTAGTGAGGTCAGAGGGCTTCTTCGCCAAGGCCCGGTGCTTCCCCCTGTGTCAGCGACGCCTGTCGGCGTCACTGGGCACGAGCACGCGCATGGCGGTCTCGGGTGGCCAGCTCGCGGCCGAGGAAGTGGTCCCCACGCATGGGCGCGGCGGTGCTTGGAGCTAGAGCAGCGGCGAAAGGAGGTCCGGTGGAGAGGAAGGATGGCGCCAGGCAGGCGGTCCCCGTGGACCATGCCGGAATCCGCGGTGGCGCGGGCGAGTGGAGGTCGCATCTCTGGAGTGGAGGTCACGTTTGAGCGAGTGGCTTTTTTTTTACAAACTTCTGAAGTAGAGTTGTCGAGGGCAAGACGTAGTGGGCCGTTCAGGCCATCGCGGTCCATGACAACGAGAGTGTCCGAATGCCCTAAGCACAACATTTCTGTTATTATATATACTGAAAAAATAGGAAGAGCTTTTGCTATTCTTCCATCTTCAAGGAGTGCATTCAAAAGTACAAATGTACAATCAGACATAGGAGTAGATCATAGTGTCAAACTGTCAATGTGGTGTTCTTCAGACCATCTCGTCCGGCGACAAAACAGTTTGCAAAGTAGTTGCAATCTTGCAGTTTCTGTGTACATAATCAGACGCGTCGGCTACTGTCAAGAAGATCCACTCGTCGCCGATGATCTGAAGCACCTTGGACTTGTCAAGTTTCCTCATAATCTCACTGCCAGGATTGGCCAACGCTATCTGGAGGCATCTCTTGTCAAGGCCCCTCTTGAGGTCCTCCAGCATGCCAGTACCAGACGAGTCGATGCTCGTGACAGCTCCCATGTCAAGCACGACGCATCGCAGGCTCTCCCCGCCACGGGCCCTGATCTGGTCCTCGTGGTCGTCGATCCACCGCGAGACCCTCTCCCGCAGGTAGCTCGCGTTGGCAAAGCAGATGGGCGAGTCGACGCGCAGGACGAGCACCCCCGGCGTGGCCTGCGCCGTGGCGTACTGGTCCATCCTCCGGTACGCCGTGGAGCCCGGCACCTTCCCGAGCGCCGTGGTCCTCGGGCGCGCCACGGAGAGCAGGACCCGGAGCACCAGCACGCCGACGGCGACAACGAGGCCGACGTCGATGCTGCGGAAGACGACGCCCAGGAAGGTGGCGAGGCAGACGCAGAAGTCGACCCTGTCCACGCGCGCCAGGCTCGCCGCGGCGCGGACGTCGATGACGCCCAGCATCGCCGAGGTGATGATGGCCGACAGCGCCGCCTGCGGCGTGTACCGGAACAGCGGCGTCAGGAGGAGGAGTGTGGCCGCCACGGCCAGCGCCATGACGGCGTTGGACGCGGCCGTCCGGCACCCGGCGTCGCGGTTCACCGCCGACCGCGAGAAGGGAGACGCCGTCAGGTAGCAGGAGGTGCAGGAGCCCGCCATGTTCATCGCCCCGAACGCGATCATCTCCTTGTTCCCGTCAACGTGGTAGTTCTTGGCCATGGCGAAGCTCCGCGCCACCGCAGACCCTTCCTGCATGCAGTGGCAGTGCACACACAAATTAATTAAACCATGCATGTCCATGTCGGATGATCGATCATTCGATCTGTAGCAGATAGCAGAAGCCACAACGAGGAAACAAAACGAAGTGCTTACAGCGAGTGAGATAATGCCGGTGATGATCCCGGTCCTGGCGGCGAGCCACGTGTGTGGCGACGACAAGAGCAGACTCTTGACCGACAGGGGATTTATGCCCTTCTTCACGGAGCCGATCTAGCACGTACAGTTGCAGCAAGTTTAGCCATCAGCTAGTCTCAAATCTCATACATAGTACTACTGTATTGTTATAGATAAGGAGTATGCATGCTCACCGTTTGAATACTGTACTTTTCCCCATTGATGAGATAGACGAGAAGTGTGGAGACAATGATTGACGCCAATGGCGCCGCCGCCGATATCCAAAACAACTTGGGCCGCGTCTTGCTCTGCGAAAAGGAAGATTCTTCATTAGACAGCGTACATTACTTATATATCAGTTTTGTATGTATCTTAATTGTAACAAGAGCAAGGAATCGTTGTAGGTACGTCGATACACACGAATACGACTCAACATTGGATTAGATAAATAAACATATTTAGGAATTTCTTGATAATCAATCGAATCCGTATTATTCTGTTCGGTTCAGAGTGAAAAATAATGAGCTAATTTTCTCCGACATATCTCTCGATGATAAGTCGCATGAATAATCAGGAACGTTTTTCCTCTGCCATGCTCGCTTATCTTATCAGCCAAGCGAACAGTGTTTTTCTCTCACAGCAAATCAGCGAACAGTACTTTTCAATATGGCTTTTCCGCGAAGCGAACAGTACAAATAGGCCTTTAGTACATGGTACCAACAGTTTTGAAACGTCACATGTGTATGTCTTGTCAGATAACATATCTAAGACCACTAGATTCGTTCAGAATAAACGAGCTCAGCGCTTAGTTGATTAGTTTTTTTTATGGTGAAATATGTTAATCTGGATTTAAGTTTTTAACTTGACGTAGATGCTTGCATTTTTTTTCTGGATCTTTAACTAAGATTTAACGGTGTTAATACATTAGTGTGACATGTTTTTCTAAATTCATTTTAGAATATAATGACATAACGATATTTTTTAACAATAAGTGTCACGTCCTTCGATAGAGAGATGCCAATGGTGATTTCGTAAAGCTATTATGTTTCAAAAAAATCATTTACAATAATCAAGCATTCACAATATTAGCATTATTATATTTTCAAAATAAATATAATAATGTTAATATTGTTTTGTCCATTTGTGTAAAATTTAAGACATGCACAAGGCTCATTAGTAGAATACATAGTGGTGGTAATAGATTAGATTCAATTTCAAATGGTGAAGTCCAATTAAAATCGGCCAAGAAAAAAAGCAACATCCAATCTAAATCGAATTCTAAATGACTAATGTCCAGTCCAATATGATTGTTTTAGAAAAAGAATCCATCCATAATGATCCAATATAATAAAAACGTACTATGCCTACATGTTGACTTCACGTCTAAAGCTGCACCTTATTAGAATTAAAATCTCTCTTATTCACACATTAAATTTTAGCGAAATTAAATAAAATTTGGTTGAGATTGCTTAGTATGGTACCCAGCTACTTTGTGCAAAACGTTGTGGCTATATATACATGTGGGTACCACGTTAAAATTTGGACCCTTAGAATTTAAAACATCACGTTCTCACCTTATATATAATTTTGATGAAATTGATCAAAATTGTTTGGAGATGATTTAGTATGACAACCCACTACTCTACGTATACTGGTGTAACTATATCTAATTTATGGCACCAAGTAAAAAAACTAGACCCTAAAATTTAAAACATCGCGTTCACATCTTAAAATTTTAGCAAAGTTGGCTAAAAATTGTTTGAAACAACTACACTAACATACTAATCTATGCATATTAGTGCGGCAAGATCAACATGTGGACCCTACATTAGAAACCTAAGATAGACATTAGAGACAGTTCTCTCAAATCAAAAGTTATCCAATGGACATTGGACTTTTTTAGCTCCTCTCCAATACATTTTGGATATTATTGGATCGCATGTGGATATCTACTACCTTATCCAAACATATCCAAAGCAACAAATGTCTCGAATTTTGGATGCTCCAAATCCACCACCACATCAAGGGCTCATGATGATTATTTTAGGCACAGACAAAACGTCATAGAGGTACGTGGAGCTACTGCATTTGCAAAAAGATGGTTAGCTTAATTCATATACTTGCTTACAATGTTCCTGCAGATTCAATCTATGAGGTGTTCAAGATTGCAAAGGGCAACATGATTAAGGCTGTCAACCACTTTGTCAAGGCTATGGTTGAAGTGTTTTAGAGAAATACTTGAGCCCACCCACCGTTGATGACACACCTAGGTAGTTGGCTATTGACACAAGGAAGGGTTGGCCCGAAATGCTTGGTTGCATTGATTCTATGCATCGGCTGTGGAAGAATGGTCCATTGTCATGGGCCAAACATGATATTGAAGCTGTTGCATTATTTGAGGATTTGTGGGTTTTTTTTTGGGATTACCTAGCTTTTGCAGTGATATCAATGTTACCTCGCTCTATTACATTTTGTCTCTGCCTGAGATCTCTAGAGCAGCTAATTTTTGGACTTGACCTCCGGTGGAGTGAATGGCCGACAAATAGGATCCACCCTTTTCAGGCAAACATTTGTCCGTAGCAGTATACTTATTTTTAATTTACTAGTGGTATATTTATGTAATTTTAATATATATATATATATATATATATATATATATATATATATATATATAACATACTTTATCTTTATTGAATTACTTGTATAATAACAAATATCAGTATTTATATGCGTAGACTTGAGGGATACTTTATACTATTTTTTTAAAAAAATGGATAATTTAGGGTCCTCTGGAATGCAAGAATTTTGTGGAAACTAGTTAATTTTTGCTATAAAAACACAAGAAACAAAAAAAATTCCTATGTTCCAAAGTGGCCTCAGATGCAAATGACGCTGTATCATGCTAAGCTCTCTAGGCTCCATCCAGCCTGTCCCGTATCACGCGCACTCGATCATTAGCCAGTTCGATTAAGGACGCATGCTGTTGACATTTCGAATTTTCACATCTCGCCTGACTAGTAGATTAAAAAAACAAAACGCAGCTAATATTTCACAAGAACCATCATCATCATCAGGCATAGATGAACTGGTACAACATTGCAAAGTGCAAACACCACAACTCTTCCGATCCATTTAATTTCCATCCACCGCTCCTCCATTGTTGCCGCGATGGTGCTTCTTTAATTCGCAGCTGTTTCAGTAGTGGCCCCGCTGCACCTGCAGCAGCTCAACCAAGAACACACGGATCGTCATCAGTACAGGAACAGATATGAATTTCCGAGTTCCGATTGTAAGAAATCATGCGATCCAGCGTGAACGCACCTCGAATCCGATGAGCGAGCGGCAGTAGCCGACGGTGGCGGCGGTGAGCACGGAGCTGGTGGACCCGCACTCGCTGCCCACCATCGACGCGCTGGAGCGGTCCAGCCTGATGCCCGCCCACGGCTGCGCATGCTGGTAGCAGTAGCCGTAGCCGTACCCGCACGCGGCCGCCGCCGCCGGCACGCCGATGTGCGACGACGAGCGCTGCATCATCTTCCTGGGCGCGCCGTCCTGGCCGCGGCGCCTGCTGCTGGGCTGCCGCTCCAGCGCGGCGGCGTCGGTGCGCTGCCGCGGCGCGCTCTGGGACCGGGCCTTGGCGCGGGACGACTCGGTGTTGGCCATGTAGCTCGGGACGACGCCGTACCCGTCGCCGGACGCGGCGGCGTCGTAGGGGGCCACGTACGGGCTGCTCCGCGCCGTCGCCGCGGGGTCGAACGCGAACACGTCCTCGAAGTGGCCGCTGTAGGCGCGCGGCGGGCTGAGCTCGGCGCCAAAGAACGCCGCGGACGACGCCGCGGGCGAGCACTGCCCGACGCCGCCGCCGCTGCCGCCGTGGTAGTACTCGGTGGCCGCCGCCGAGCAGCTGCTCCGCCCGCGCCGCGCCGGCTCGCCGACGTCCATCTCCACGATCTTCACGTGCTCCTCCCCCGACGACCGGTCCATCACCTCCTGCGTGCGCGCATTCACGACATGGCGAAACCGCAAGCTGTCAGCTGTCACCACTCAACAAGCGGGCAAAATGCAAAGCCGGTCATGCAAGAAAGTCTGTGTGGGACATACGTAGGAGCTGCGGCGCCTAGGAACGGGATGCTGCGGTGACCGGCGTGCCTGGTAGGCCGCCGGCGTGGCGTGGTCTGCGTCCAGCATGCGCGCGCGCTGGGCCCGCAGGCGGGACTGCGCGTCGACGAGCGCCTGCATGCGGCGGAGCGTGGCGGTGGCCTGCCTCCGCACCAGCTGGCCCCTGACCATCGCCTGCAGCTTCACCAGCCCGCGCAGCGCGCACAGCGCCTTCCGAGCCTGCATGTCCATGGCGCGTTCGTCAGATCAAGTGATGGTCACCAACCCCTCACGGGGGTGCCCGACTGCCTGTGATCGTGACAGGCTTCCAGGTTAAGGACTCACCAGATAGCCTCTGAAGGTGGCCTGGATCCTGGCGGCGGCGGCCTCCTCGACGGAGCAGCAGCTCACGGACAGATGGCTCTCCTCCGCAGCCGTCGTCAGACGCGCCACCGCGGCCGCCGCCTCAGCGGCAGCCATGACCGCGGCGTCGGCGGCGGCCGCCGCCGCCACGGCCACCGCCACGGCGTGCTCGGTCTGGTCGAGCTCGCGCGCCGACGGCTCCAGCGACGACGACAGCGGGGACGGCGCCGCATTACTGACCTTCCCCTGCTGCGCCGCCGGCGCGGGCCGCCTGAAGCTCCAGCGCTTCTTCTCCCGGGGGCTGCTCGCCGCGGCGGCCGGCAGCGGCGTGGCGTCGCCTTGCTGCTGCTGGTACTGCTGCAGCGCCTTGTCCTTCCTCCCCGCCAAGATGCTCCTGAGCCACCGCCCCGCCTTCCCCATTGCCAGCCAACCTCAGATCACCAAATGGCAATGCGAACAGAACACGGTGTACCTAGCTAGTGCTAGTAGGACGCACGCAGCATCCACCGGCTCACATGAGACAACACGGGCACGACAGAGCTACTAGTATATACTAGCGCCGCCTCACTCGACGATAAGGGAAGGGAAGGAAGGAGCAGCGACGTTGCGTCGGTCGGATCACCACTGCGGCGGCAACAGGCAGAGGCAGCAAAACACAGAGGAGGGAGATGGATGGTACAGGTACAGTGGTTGAGTGAGTCAACCGAGGCGAGGGCTTATGAATGGCGCGCCATGTGCTCCGGCCGGCGGGACGGGACGGGAACGTGGAGGGGATCCCAACAAGGCAACAAGGCTGGCTGGCCGGCCTCCTCTGCATGTAAGGATGAAAACGGTCGGAAACGGTCGGAAACGGACTTACGATATGGAAAAACGAAAACGGTCGGTTCGGAATATTTCTACATTTAGCAATTAAAGAGTACAAAAAATGGTTAAAAATGGTTGTGAAACCAATTGAAACTGACAATTTTTCATATTAAAAAACGGTTCATAATATAGAAAACGAAAACGGTCAAATTCGGAATATTGCTGTTCCGTTTTCATCCCTACTGCATGTCAGGGGAGGGGAGGCCGGAGGGTGATGAATGAGACGGAGTAGATGGCATGGCAAGTGCCGTGCACCGTGGGGAGCCGAGCCCCACCGGCAGCTCCCAGCTGGGTCCATGCTATTAGTCACGGCTCGTGCCCGTGTTTTTACCAGGATATATATCTCTGGAATTGGCGAATTCCGGAGTCATTCCTATAACTCCGATTTTCATTCGGTTTTTACTCCATACATACAATACAAGCAAGTAAAGAGAAGTACCAGGTTTTCGTACATGCACAACTTTCGTACAAACCCAGGGCCTGTTTGGATACACTTAAAATCAAATTTTATAACTCATGTTAATTACAGGTATCCTTATTTTTTTAGATGAAAGAAGAATTATATTAAATAATAGTTGGGTACATCATCACGTTACAAGCACTCTGGAATACATTACATATATTCAGAACCTAATTTTTGATCATCTATATTTACCCATGCTATGAATACCTCCAAATCTCAAAACCAAACATGTACGACGCTTCGTATGGATGACCGCATAGGCAAAAACTCGGTAAAAGACCTGAGAACAAATGCACAACAAACGACGGCCAACATTCCTGTAGGCGGAGTTGAGAATCTTCTTCTTTCTTGTATCTTCCTTCTTCTTTCTGCCATCGAAGAATGAGGAAGACTGATCTAAAACTTATTCTCTCTGGTTCTTCGTCGTGAACAGATCTAACCACAATAAACAGACATGTGGTGACATCATCTCCGCCTTGATGTTGCCGTGTGAAAAGAAAAGTCTCCATGTTGTTGCGCTGATGAAGTTGTTGACGCCGTAGTTGTTACCCTCATCTTCAATAGAGCCGTCATGGAGAAAACGATTCCACCCTTCCTCCTCGATGTCACCGGAGAGGAGGAGAAGATAAATCCCTAATACTAAAAAACTTGGCATGGAGAGACCCTAACCTTAAAAACTCGATCTACTAGAAAGACTTATTAAAACGACGAATCCCCACTCCCTCTAGTCTCCGGCGAGATGCCAGAGGGGAAGCGAGGGGAATCAGCGGTGGTGGAAGGGGGCAAGTTGTGAGGGAGAGGGGCGAGTCGATCACGTTCCATCCCCAAATTCTGTTCTTCTACATGTATCCTTGTTATGAGTCGGATTATTGCATAGGCCAATACTTTATTATTCTTATATATTATTACAACAAATCATCTAAAATATACCCATGTCCATGTCGCCAAAAAGATATATTTGTATACCCATGTCCTTGAAAATTGTGTGTGGTTGTGGGACCTTCCCTTATTTTTCATCAAGCAGGGGGCCGTGATCTTGTATGGATTCGTTGGGTGGGTTTGCCATGTGATTTGTTAACCTAATAAATAAAGCTTAATTTAGATGTGATGGTCCTGCGATGTGGTCTTTTTGGTTTTGTGTTCCGAACTATCATCATCTGAATTAAAACCATACCTTTTACGTGATGATTGCGGTAATGATCATCACTAGATGACATTCGGCTGTCGTACTTGCACAGAGCAATTGGCCACATGAAGTATGCGAGTCCGGCCGGGAACTTTTTTTTTTAATTGTGTTGCATTGTACGTATACATATGCATGCAGACGGCTCTATGTAATGCAACTGCACATATTTACACGTACTCCTTACAGCCACGTGACCATGTGATGCAATGACAGGGTCTATTGTCTCATGTTCCTTTTTCATCAACAGCGAGTATATATACGCTTCTGCTGTCACTTACCTAAGCTATAGTTTTTACCTGCCTGCTGCAGACTTGATACTCGAGATTATTTCTGTATATCCCTTCTGAATTATTGAATCCCTAGCTCCTACGTGAATGTGAATAATTGGATATACGCACTGTATACGTATGTGTGCATGTGTGTTTGTTTGGATTGGATGCATGGTTTTTGTTTGGAGCGAGCAGTGATGAGCTAGCTTAGGTGCGCGTTTGTTGGTCGGCAGTCACATGCATGCAGCATTTGCCTGGTCTGGTCCCCCACCCAAATTGTTGTATTATTCCTGACGTGATGCGACCCCCGTGTTGGCCTCGTGGAGACAAGGCACTCTGTGCACGTACTACCACCCTCCACCCCCGGCCCGGATCGACGACTGAGGACTGAACATAATAAAGAGCAAAAATGTCAAAAATAAAACCACATGTACTCCTGCGTACCAAGATGCATACTCCTATTCATTCCATGCTCTTCACGCCGATTCCAACCATGTTATAATGATCATTAATGCAAATCACCTAATACTATTGTACAATACAGAGAATTATTATGTTTGTTCTCCATCATTGGACTTGGACTGCTTCTCTAACTTGAGTTATGGAAGGAGATATCCTATTTGTATTTGGTGAGCAGCAAATTTACCGCCGGCGGGTTCATTCACAGGGGCTGGCCCGACACGGACAGTGAGGAGGGAGGCACGGGGAAGCAAGAAAATAGGCATTCCGGGGATATACATAGCACAACTACTAAACCATGACCGTGAATTGAGTAGGCTTAACTGAGTTGTAAACTGTTATTTAACCCCTCTTAATGAAACACGACTCAACGGAGTCGTTCTCGAAAAAAACCATGACCGTGAATTCGGAAAACCAACGCAAATCTTGGTTGATCTCCCATGTACAGTCAGAGGTTAATGTTGATTGTTCATTTTGTTGAAAAACATGTTATGTCCTGAAATATAAGGTACTGAAGCATTTAGAATCTTTCCTAACTTCTAAATTATAAGGTATTCAATGTGAATTAATTCTCTCAAAATCTCAATCACATATGTACCTACCATTAGTGTTAAAAGATGGTAAGCACAAAATCTCTATATAAGTGGGAGTTATATGCATCATTTGCGACTGTTTTTATTATTTATTTTTATTGGAAGACATTTTTTTATTACAACTGTTTGCCTTAACTGGAGGCCTAGGGCATGAAGGACGGATATGCTATTGCCTCATTGGCCTTCAGTAGGCCGATCTGACCACCAGTATATATGTGTGTGTCCGTGGTAGAGTTTTCAGTCTTTTTTCTTTGCTTATTGATAAGGAGTAGAGATTTCAGTCTAGTTCAGCAACATAGTCTCAAGATGCAAGCATAGTGAATTAATGAACAGTACTAAATAGGGACCATGAGGGTTCAAAATTTCTGTGAAATTTCACGAATTTCAGTAATTTCAGCTGACTGCTAGAAGAGAAATCCAAAATTCCGTATTACAATGTGTGTTATATAACTCAAAACTCATATTTTTCTGTTATTTATGTTGCATATTCTTCTACTTAATAGATGTGTATAGTCATAAATAGTGCTAAAATTTTGTTTACATCTAAAAATTTCAGAAAAATCAAACTCATGTTTAATTCTTTTTAAAAAAATTCAGCAGAATTTCAGACGAATTTCACTAATTTGGAGGGCGACTGAAAAATTTCCAATACCAAAATCAGAAACCCTCTCGTTGTGCGATATCCATATACCTATATAACAATCAGGATGGCCACGCGAGAGATGGAATTTAGGCCGGGTCAGCGTTGCTGAAAAAGTGAAAAAGATGTAGTCATGTGGAGGCTGAGAGGAGGGCAAGCAGGCAAAATAAATTAAGGAGGTAAAACCAATTAAAAACTAAGGAAAGGATGGCTAGAGAACAAAGACGCGCGGCGCTGCCTACACAGGCCACCGCACGGCATGCATTGCCCATTTTCCTGCTGTTGATGGAAGGCCCCTTGCATTGTTCCAGACCAGCAGCATGTGCTCGAGGTGTCAAAAAAAAAAAAAACAGCATGTGCTCGCACTTGCAGTCGCAGGAATAAAAGGACGCGCCCTAGTAGCTCTGTACTAGACTACGCAGGGACTAGCCCATGCGGCCATGCCCATTGGCATCTGCTGCTGTCTGTTTGCATCTTTTTGCAGTATGATGTGAAGTATAAAATTGACAAGGTACGGCGCGGCGTTGATATGGGTGTCATTAGCCGATGGTAGATCAGGAGGTTATATCACCGTCTCACGCACGATAACGAGGTGGGGACTGGGGAGATATATGCCCCTGATCGGCTGAGCTTATCAGCACGACTTATCAGCCGTAGAATAGTATTTTTTTTTTCACAACAAATCAGCCATAGCCGGCTTATAAGCCAAAAAACAGCCTGCCGAACAGGACCATGATTGCTGGGCTCTGCATGCAGATGAAGCTGTTAGTTACTAAGGTCCTGTTTGGTTTACACATGTTAAAGTTTAACTCCCATCATATTAATGTTGCGGCAAATGCATGGAGTACTAAATGTATACTAATTGCAGGTATGTCAGCACAGATTAGGAGTAATTTACGAGACGAATCTATTAAGCCTAATTAGTCCAAAATTGAAAACTTTTTATCAAATAAGACGAAAATGCTACAGTGTTTGTTAAACTTTAACATCTCTAACCAAACATGCCCTAATTGGCTACTATAGATGACTATTGTTTGGCATGGCCTTGTCCGGACCTTGTGCATGTGTGGCTGGCTGGCTGACTGGCAATGCCCTGTTCACTTGTCTTACACCGTACTTTTTCAGTTAACAAACGGTGTTTTTCTCTGGACTTTTTAGCCAAGCTGACAGGGGAGCACAAGGCTTCAGGCTTCAGCAGCAGGTTTGAACAGGTTTTTGCTATACATCCACCGCGGCCCCCTCCTGCGGTACGTATCTACGGGCATGACAGGTTGTAGCATCAAGATTCGATCAAGGGGCTGTAGCCTGCAGAGAATAAAATCTTGGGCCTGGCCTGGCAGTGGCAGTGGCAGATCAGACCAGCGGCCGCAGCTGCCAACCGAATCCGATAGCCATATTCGATGCCGATCGCAAGGAGACGTGTTTTTTTTCCACTTCAAAAACTGCGGTTGGGACATAGGAGCACCGTGGACTTAGTTACGTGAGCAGACAAATCAAGCTAGGACGCCTGTTGTTCTCCTTCAAAAACGGGGAGGCCGGGGATGCTATCTAGTACCAGTATCTAGCGTCGCCAGTTCGCATTTCGCAACACTCGACCTCTGGATCCAGTGCCGGGGATGCTATCTATAGTACCAGTAACCAGTATTATCTAGCATAGCCCAGCCCACGGATGGAGCATTTAGGGCAGCAACAACAAGAAACACCGACGGTGACCAATCTGTCCATGTCTCCGTGTATGCAGGGTGCACATTAGTATGTCTAGTACGTAGGCCACATGGATCGGACATGCATGTACGTTTAATTCATCAAATCATGCGTGGAAGTAAAACAATAAGCACACCGACCACGTACATATATACATTTTCTTTTTTATTTACAAACTGTATTGTTTCCTTGTGACTTTGTGAGTACGGAGTGGAGATCAAAATTCCAACTGTACAAGCATTATTTATCAGGGAAATTTCTGCCATACACCTCTTGTCCTAAATATGGGCGCAATCACTCATGGGGCAATCCACATCTCCGTTCATATTTTAACTGGGGTTGGCTCAAACCATCCGGCCTTATTTGGATGCTCAAATTTCATACCAAACCACTCCAACACATGTGGATTGAGGTCAATACATGAGCATCCAAACAAGACCGGATGGTTTTCACTTTTGTGGATTTTATTTTGCTAGACAAGTGTTGAGGCAATATCGTAACTGGTTTAAAGAAACAAATGGTTTTGTGTATGTTGCTGAAGAGAGGTGTTGATTGGGGGCAATATACAATCAGTTTTAAAGAAACAAATCAGACATTACTGCATTTTTCTAAATAATGATAAAGGGTAATAAGTAGTGGGGCCACCCTTTCACTGCCCTGTAGAGTGTGTTTAATTAGATTCAAGTGGCCTAAGTTTTTTTTAATAGTACCACACAAGAAGATACATATATATACATTTCAAAATTCAAACACTCTAGCTAGTATACATATTATTTATGCATGTAAAAAAGTAAGTACTCTAGCAAGCATACATGATAATTTGACTTGTTTGGCATGTAGATGATTTTTATGGATAATCAATCATCAAATCCATAGCTAATCCAATGCACATCTTAATTTCCATGGGCTAAGCAACGAATTAAATAACCGTTATTCCTGTTTAACCATGTTTACCTCCTTTTTGTTTAGGTTGTTTCCCCTGCTTTTGACCATTCAAATTGTCAAATCATTTGATGGACAATTTAACCATGTCTACCCGGGGATTTTAAGTGAACGAATGTATAATGCCATATTTGAACTTGGACCAATTTTTACACACATACAACAACGTCATCAGTAAATAATAACCATAGCATAGCAATTCTCCTCGTCGCTTCTCGGCTTTGAATCACCTCCCCGAGGGGGAAGGATGATACAACCATGATTTTGTGGGAGTCAAAGTAGTGGCGTAGCTTCCTTCGGGTGATGAGGACGGCGTACATGAGTTTTTGGATCTGTGGGTAGCGTGTCTTGGTGTCGGACAAGACCTCGCTGATGAAGTAAACCAGGCACTGGACTTTGAGGACGTGGCCCTCCTCACGCCCCTCTACCACGATGGCGGAGCTAACCACCTACATAGTGGCCGCGATGTATAGCAAGAGTGGCTCCTCCTTGGCCGAAGGTATGAGGATCGAGGCCTTGGTTAGAAGTGCTTTGAGCTTGTCGAGCACTTCTTAGGCCTCGGGACTCCATGCAAACCGGTCGGCCTTTTTCAGGAGTCGATAGAGGGCCAGGCCTCGTTCGTCGAGGCGTGAGATGAAGCGACTGAGCGCCGCTAGGCACCCCGTGACCCGCTGCACCCCATTCAGGTTCTGAATCGGGCCCATGTTTGTGATGGCAGAGATTTTCTCTGGGTTGGCCTCGATGCCGCGCTCGGAGACGATGAAGCCAAGTAACATGCCCCTTGGGACCCTAAAAACACATTTCTCGGGGTTGAGTTTGACGTTCTTGGCACGCAACCTTTTGAAGGCCTCGTCGAGGTCGTCCACCATGTTCTCGGATCGCTTAGACTTGACTACTATGTCATCTACGTAAGCCTCAGCAGTACGCCCGATGAGGTTCCCGAAAACAGCGAGCATACATCGCTGGAACGTAGCCCCCGTGTTTTTGAGGCCAAACGACATGGTTACGTAGCAGTAGGAGCCGAACGGGGTGATGAAAGAAGTCATGAGCTAATTGGACTCTTTCATAGAGATCTGATGGTAACCGTAGTAAGCATCAAGGAAAGAGAGGGTTTCGTACCCCGTAGTGGAATCAACTATTTAATCAATGCGCGGCAAGGGGAATGGGTCTTTGGGACAGGCCTTATTGAGACTGGTATAATCAACACACATTCTCCATCTACTGTTCTTTTTCTTCACGAGTACAGGATTGGCTAACCACTCAGGATGGAATACCTCCTTGATGAACCCGGGCACCAAAAGCTTGTGTACCTCCTCCCCGATCACTCTGCGCTTCTCCTCGTTGAAGCGGCGCAGTCATTGTTTCACCAGTTTGGAGCCGTCTTGGATGTTCAAGGAGTGCTCGATGACATCCCTCGAGATGCCTGGAATGTCTGAGGGACTCCACGCAAATAAGTTACTACTCATGTAGAGAAAGACGACGGGCACTATTTCCTATTTGGGATCCAGGGTGGCACTGATGCGCACCACCCTAGAGTCAGAACCGTTGGGGTCGAGAGGGACCTCCTTGATCCCCTTAACGGGCTCGAAGGTGCTGGCGGACCACTCAGGACTGGAGGATCCCTTGGTGAGCATCTCCAGGTCGGCCGCAAGGGCTTCGGATTCGATGACGGCTTCAGCATACTCGCAACATTCGACATCGCATTCGTAGGTGTGTTGGAATGAGGCGTCGACGGTGATGACCCCATTTGGCCCTAGCATCTTGAGCTTGAGGTAGGTGTGGTTCGGGATGGCCATGAATTGCGCGTAGCACAGCCGCCCCAGGATGACGTGGTAAGTGCCACGGAACCCCACCACCTCAAAAGTGAGGGTCTCCTTCCTGAAGTTGGAGGGATCCCCAAAAGTGACGGGCAGATCGATCTACCCGAGGGGCATGACCTGCTTCCCTGGCATGATACCGTGGAAGGGTGTGGCAGTCTGGCGGAGCCGGGCTCGGCTAATCCCCATGGCGTCAAGGGTCTCGGCATACATGATGTTGAGGCTATTGCCCCCATCCATCAGCACCTTGGTGAGCCATGTGTTGCCGATGACGGGATCAACAACAAGCGGGTACTAGCCTGGCCGCGGGACGTGGTCCAGGTGGTCTTCGTGGTCAAAGGTGATGGCGGAGTCAGTGGCGGGCCCAGCGGGTAGTCTGGGTAGGCCCAGGACTACCCTGGAAATTGGCCCAAAACCAACTTGGTATTATGCAGCCCATTCACTCGTCCACCGGCCCAATCAGAGGCACAAAGCCAGCGCAGACGAGGTGTCCTCCGCGCGAGACGAGGGCTCAACTCTGACCCTTCGTTTCTCCTTCCCTCACGGCCTCACCTCCTCTGCGTGAGGCGACCAGCGACCGCGGCCCCAGTCGAGCACCGAGGCCAGGCGCACGGAGATCCCCCGCCGGCCTCCCACCCCGCCTCCGCGGCCTCGCCGCCTCGCACGAGCGCGTGCGTGGCTAGGCTCTGCCAGGCGCCAGTCTGGCGGCGGCGGGTGCGCCAAGCCGCGAAGCAGCTGGCCAGGCCGGCGGGTGGCCGCCGAGTCTACCCTGACCTTTGGGCTTTGCCCCCCTGCTGCCTGGTGGCCTGCTCCCTGCCTCCCTGGTCAGTTGTCTGAACTTTAGTCTTTAGGGTTTGGAGGACATTGGAGAGTGGAGAATGGAGATTGTACTGTAAATTGGGCTTAAGGATTGTGGATTTGTGAGCCTAGAATTGTGTAAGATCTATTGTTATTTTCCAGGAAATTGAGGCATGAAGAAATCAAATATTGCATTTGTTTTTTCATGAACATGACAAAAAATTGCAATTCGGTTAATTTATAGTCATGTATACCGTTTTTTGTTTAGTGGGGGGTGGGGTTGGGGTTGTATATTAAAAAAATTGTCTAGGACTACCCTGGTTTCAAATCCTAGGTCCGCCACTGGGCGGAGTCAGACCAGTTGAGGAAGGCAGGTGTTGACGGTGGATAGTGTCAACATTTTATAGCACAATAAACATGAGAAATGATCAATAAACATGAAAATAGAGAAGTCTAGGGTTTTATCTGATAAATTCCACGAGTTTTGGTGAATTGTTACTTTTCCAGGGATTATTCCAGAAAAGCCAACAAGAGGGACCTAATTATCAAACGGATTATCGGAATTCCACCGCGAAAGATACACTAGAAGACTCTAGAAGACATGAGAAGACAGTAGGCGAAAGCGGGACTCCAAAAGCTTTTGGAGGAGGCCGAGCGGCACCAGGACCCCAGGCCGACCGGCCTCTGGCTGTGGGCCCCACCTGTCATCTTCTGCGAGCCTCCTCCACCGACCTTGAGGATCAATCTTAGTCCTACATCAAGTCGGTTTGATCCAAGGGTTCACGTGCATCCCACCGGACTATATATATGAAGCCTGACCCCCCCTGAAGCCATCAAGTTATTTTGAGATCAAGCCATCCAGAGTCAGAAACCCTTGTTCCTCAGAGTTCCTCTAGTTTATAGCGATAGCCTAGTTAGACTAGATCTAGAGGGAGTCAAGTTGGTCAACCTAGGTTGGATTCCCGACGTTGTCAAGAGCGTGGAGATTGATACTATTCTTGTGCTCTCCTCTCTCATTGTATTATTCATCATTGTGTGTTTATTACAGTGTTATGACAACATTAATCTTCATCTTGTTTATGTTCTTGATTGCAATGTTCATTGTTTACTTTGATTATACGTCTAGCATAGTTACTTTATTATTATTGAGTTCATGCATGTGCTCGTATAGCGTTTATCCTAAGGTACCTAGGATAGATGATTTGTATTAGCTAGGCGTGGTGCTTAGATATATTGCATATCTGCGAGTGCTCCCTGATATTCCGGGACATGTGGTAGATCGCGAAGGTGACTATTATAGCTTCATTGAGTCCTCTATAGTCCATCCCCTGCGCATAAGTTATGTAGAGCACGGTCGCGTCGGAGGTGACAGTTGCTTCTTAAAAGCCTCTCTAGTTGATGCTCTTTATGTGTGGATAATGACATAGTAGTAATGTTAACAATGATTGTTAGATGTAGTTGCACTAATTAGAATATTCATTGACTTATGATTAAAGAACTACATTAGGAATTATCTCTCTAATATTCGGGTCTTACGGCGTTATTGTAGTAGTTAGAGTGCTCTGAGTGAATCTATTGTTTTATTATTATGATGACTGATCATTACTTATCATATATATCTTTATCATATGACTTATCCCTGTTATGATTAGAGTGTATGATATTAGTTTTATCTCTCATTCATCATATATATAGAAAGTTATCAATACTATAGATTTCCTATTTAGCTAGACCTTCCCAGTGGTATAAATATAAATCGACAACCTGGTAATACTCTAGGTAAAATGCTACAATGATATAATTATCTGTCCGCTTGTAGAACCAATTTTATTCATATATTCATTCTTATTATTTCTTCCTAGTCACATAAAATGATAGATTCCTTTATATAGTACCAATATATATTTCTAGCTATAAAACTAAGGATGACAACTTAGTTCAAGCTTAGGAGTGTAGGTATGTGATAGGTGACTAGTGTGCTAAAGACATGTTAATCATTACCATGCATTTACTGGTGTTGTTAGTTTAGTAATAGCAATAGTAAATGTCGACATCAGGCATGGCTGGCTCGACGGCATAGACCTCCCGTCGCTCTAGCTTGCGATGGCGGCCTGGCGCTTGCTATCATAGGACGTGGGGCCGTCGAAGATCATGAAATAGTTGTTGATGACGGGAAAAGCGTCGTCCTTTCCTCCATTGTCCCCCCTGCTCCCCTCAGGCTTCTTGTCCTAGTCGCCCTTCCCCAGAACACCTTTGGAGAAGTAGCACTTCATCATGTTGCATTCCTTAAGAATGTGCTTCACTGCGGTCCGGTGATACGGACACGGCTTCTCGAGCATTTCGTCAAAAACTCCCGGGCCTCCCATGGGAGGGGCTCGTGGATTCTTGCGCTCGGCCGCCGCCATGAGGGCGTCCGCTCACAATGGCCTGTTCCTCTTCTTCTTTTTGGGGTTGCGGCTGGAGCCACCTTCGTCGGTGTTTTCCAGCCGTTTCCCCTTGCTCTTGGAGTCATGGAAGATCGCCCCCATCACCTCCTCATCGGAGGAAAAATTGGTGGCGATGTCCAGGAGCTCCTTGGTGGTGCGCGGGAACTTGCGTCCTAGCTCGTGGACCAGCTCCTTACAAGAGGTCCCCACGAGGAACGCTCCATCAACATTGGTGTCAGTGGCATTGGGCAACTCCATGCACTACTTGGAGAAGCATCGAATGTACTCGCGGAGGGTCACATCAGGCTTCTGTCGACAACTCCTGAGGTCCTAGGGTTTGCCTAGGCGCACGTAAGTGCCCTAGGAGTTCCCCACAAATATTTTCTTGAGGTCGTTCCAGTCGTAGATGCATCGGGCCAGAATGTGTTCTAGCCAGGCTCTCGTTGTGTCGCTAGGAACAAGGGAAGGTTGTGGATGATGAAACGGTCATTGTCCGCGCCACCCAACTAACAAGCGAGGTGGTAATCATTGAGCCAGAGTTTAGGGTTCGTTTCCCTAGAGTACTTGGTGATGTTGTTGGGAGACCAAAATCATGTCAGGGCCGGCACGTTGCGGATATCTCGGCTAACGATCTAGGGCCCCGGCGGCTCAGGTCTGGGGCTTCGGTCTTCACCGGGGTCATAGCGCTCGCCCGGTGGGGGTTATAGCCACGACTGGTGCCATCCTTCTTGGACTTCTCGGGCACCTTATCGTTGGCACGCGCGTCTTCTTGGTGGGCGGCGTGGTCGTGGGCGGACGAAGCCTTGTTGCCTGCTTGCTGCTGGCCCTGGTGGATCAACGCTTCCTTCTCTGGCGGTGCCGCCGGCGTAGGTTCCCGTCGATGGGACGCGGAGCTTTTGGCTTGCTGTATAGTGGCGCACTCGAGGAGGGTGCGCAGTTCTTCGCGGGCCCGTCTCCTCTCCATGGTGGATGGTTCGGGCATCCCTCGGAGGAGTAACACCATGGCAGCGACGTTTTGGCTTGCCTAAGCAAAGAGCGAAGGTCGGTCGTCGTCGTCATCGATGACGATGCATCTGTGGATGTCGTGAGCCCTGCATCGGGCTGCTCCGCTGTCACCGTGGTTCCTGAGCTCTTGCTCGAGGGCCGCGCGCTATTGCTTTAGGTGTTGTTGCTCCTCTTCGAGCTTCCGCTCTAACTCTCAGATTTGTTCCAGCCGGGGGTTTGGGGCGCCATGGGTGGTGGCACCACGATTCCCCCAGCGCGTGCAGTGGTGTGGGCAGTGGCGTCGACCGGAGTACGGTCGCCTTGGTTCTCGAGGTCCTCGTTTCATCCGAGGCTCCAACGGGATGTTCTCCATCACACATGAAGCATTCGCGCGACGGATCATATCGCCCGCCATCAGAGTCAGAATCTGAGGCCTCGAGGAGGTAATCACTGGCGCCAAGGAAGCGGTGTAATGCTTCCGGGTCATTGAGCCTAGAAAAGTCTACACCGTCCCGGCTGCCGGCCCCTTCGCAGGAGTCGGTGCTGGAGGTCATCTTAGAGCTCTCGAGGAGCTCCGATATGGTCTGCAAATGGTGGGCTGGTGGGTCCGCGGACGTGCTCTCCGTGGGTTGTGGAGAAGGCTTAGCCACGAGTAGAGATGGCAACGGGTACGTACCCGACGGGTAGTGGCCACCCGTACCCGCACCCGCCACTTTGTACCCATCGGGTTACCCGCACTCGCACACGGGTAGAAAAGTGCTCCCGTACCCGCACCCTCGCGGGTAAATTCTACCTGACGGGTAACCCGTACCCGACATCATACCCGAGAATTACATGTAAATATCAAATATTCACGTACAAAAATAAATCATTCCAAGCTTCCAACAAGTTACAAACTAATATTCATATAATGACATCATTGCAATATATATAATAGAAGGGTTTAGTTGGATTTGAGCCAAATTCATGGGTTGTATGGACTAAAATGATGAGGGTGGTTTATTCTTTTTGCGAGTATTTTTTACCCGTGGGTAGACGGGTATGGGTGGTATACACCCGCACCCGTACCCGCCATACCCGATGGGTATAGGATTTTGCCCAATAACGTACCCACAGGTAGAAAATTCATCCCATACCCGCCTCTTTATCGGGTAATACCCGTCGGGTACTCGGGTTTCGGGTACCCGTTGCCATCTCTAGCCACGAGGTTGGCGTAGGTGCTCGCGGCATTGCGTAACCCGTAAGGCCATGCTTGCTGTAAGGGTGTGGAGATCAACTACGGGGAGAGCAGAGGTCCCCTGGTGAGTTGTGACATAGTGTTCATGAAGGTGAAGTAGAGGAGGTGGAGATCGTCCTAGGACGGGTTCGGTCCCAGGAGAGCATCGAGCTCGCGCTCCAACTTTGGGTAGTCACCGTCGTGGGGCTGGACACCTCTGGAAGTCCGTGCCCCGGAGGTGTGCTGGCTGAGGCCGGGCATCGATTCGATGATAGAATCAATGCCAGCGGATGGTCCAGAGGGTCTAGAGACGGAGGGCAGGGCACGCCCCCCTTCCGTGCTGGTGAAGTTCAGCTCCCCGATGCGCACGTCAAAGCCGGGAGGTGACGTAGGATCCACTGGAGCGGAGGGAGGGAGCAGAACCAGGTCGTGGTCTACTCCCGTGTAGACAAAGTCTAGGCTCCCAAAACGGATGTGGGAGCCCAGAGTGAAGTAGATGCGAGGGTCAGCCTTCCTAGGGGAGTGAAGGCTCCAGCCACCCGCCATCTGGATGGCTGTCTCGTGGCGATCGGCGGACGGTGGAGTTGCTACGGCGGAGATCGGTACCAGATTCCCGCTCGTGCTAATGATGTAGCCCAGGTTCCCAACGCGCACGCGTGTGCCAGGAGCCTAGGTATCACTGTGATTGGCCATCCGAGGCCTAGTGATGACGATCGTGACGCACAGAAGGCCCCTACCTGGCGCGTAAACTGTCTGTGTGTCAAACACACCAACTAGTGAATTTCGTGTCTACGCGTCTTAGGCTCGGATGGTTAGTGCAAAGAGTACACGAGGGTCTATACTGGTTCGGGTAGAATGTCCCTACGTCTAGTGTGAGCTGGGGCTCGTGTTACTTCGCACCAGGGTGCTCGTAGTAGGGGTTACAAGCTTGAGAGAGAGGGAGCAAATCCTAGGTCTCAGTGAGAATTTGTGTGTGTGTGGGTCTGAGGGCAAGGGGACTAGGTGTCTTGGCTTGCCTTCTTCCCTCTAGATGGGGTCCGGCCTCCCCTTTTATAGCATCCAAGGGGAGGGCTCGGGTTACAAGTGATGAGAAGGAACAGAAGAAAGAGAAAATTGAAAGAAGGGTCTCGGGAGCCTTTGTCCCTATCCTCATCCATCATGGGTCGTCGTCTTGGTGGTGGTGTAGGCATTACGGCCATCAAATCCACATCACTTCGTCCACTGGTGAGGCGTGCCTGGCCCTGTAGAATCATACCGTCAAGGATAGGTGGTGCGTGCGCCTAGATTCGCGTAGAGAAGAGATTAGGCAGAATAGTGGCCAGTATGCCTACCACTGTGGCAGCATGGTCGCCGGTCGTGGTGGAATGACCGGGGTCACATCCTGTCACCCACGCGCTCCACGTCCCCTTACGCTACGTGCGTCCTGCTAACGGGAGTGGGTCCCTAGTTGCGCCCGAGACCTTGGTGTGGCCGTCCGGTCGAGGCAGATGGGAAATACGGGGGTCGGGCGCTTTTGGTGACGTCACGGGGGGCTCGGACGAGGCGAGGACAGCCTCCCGAGAGTCTGGCTGTGCCCGAGACCTTGGAGCTAGCTTGGGCGAGTCAAAGACCAGCCCTAAGCCTCGGGCGGTTTAGCGATTGATGTGCCATTAATGCCCTTTGCGGGGTATGGCTAATACTGACATCCGACACTATGCAATTAATACTCACAAACCGAATTCATATATACTGAGGACACACAAAAACAATGAGGCCGACTAGCAAGCGGTATGACTACAGGGTTGATGCGGAGCATGTAGGTGCAGTTCCTGTCACCGGAGTCACCACCGTCGTTTGCCTCCGTCGCACCAGAGCGCTGCCGCGTCTCCGGGGTCACTGCCGTGCTCGTCATAGTGCCTTTGCTGCTCGTTTAGTACCATTGGGGAGTGCGTAGGGTAAAGGGGAGTCCATCGGAGTTGACCTCGTCGCCGATCAAAACCCGGCGGTGCCACGGTCAATGCGGTCCGCCGACGCGGTTGACTCAGGCCCCGCTTGTAACAGCCCTAAAATGGGCCTAGTGGGCCAAATTCGCGAATGGGCCGACGGTACCATAGTCGGGGCAACAGGCCGGTACTGTAGATGGGAGTTACTGCACATCCAGAGTCTGGTACTGTAGCGGGCCAATACTATAGATGGAACACTGTAGTAGTCCGTTACTGTTCAACGAACTGGGCTGGGCCGGATTCAAAGCACTGTTCACTGGGTACTGTAGCATCACGGGACACTGTTCACCTAGTGGTTTAGTACCATATCGTGAATCCTGACGAAGTTTCACCAGCTTAAATACCAGAGTCAGGGACGCGTAGTAACCTTCGGTTAACCTTTTTGAGCGAAGCGAGGACGAAAGCTTAAGCGGGTTGCTACGTAGGTGGGATCACTCCTCAGCAGAGTGGACCTGGGCCGTGTATGCCGGGACTAGATGTTACACCGCTCGTCAGCCTCTGTGGCCGGCTCAGCATGGGTGAAAATGGTTTTCTCGGGTTTGATCTTTTTCAAATATAAAACATGTGCTATGCTTTGGAAATTCATAAGTAATTGTTGGAGCTTGATAAAATAGTGAACATTTTTGTGTGTGCTTGTTATGATGTGCTATACCTAGGAAAAATATCATCCGGGCAATTTCAGTATTTTTGCTATGCTTAAAAATTAGCTCTTTTAATTGATAAATGCACCTTGCATGATTTTTTATAAATAAAAATATTAATCATGTGATCATGAAAATTTGTGTGTATGCTTTACATGCTTATACCTGTCTTCACAAAAAGTTTGGTAGTGTTTTGATAATTATAAATTAGTTAATTAATTTAAGTGTGTTTAAATGCCTTTTATGGATTAATAAAATACCAAAATGATTTCTATAAATCCCTAAATGGTTTTAATGTTATTTTTGGAGTTGATTGTGGACCTTGGAACACAAAACACCTACTGTTCCTTGGTAACTTAATCACATGATTATTATCCTCATAACTAACTTGTTTATTAATAAATAAATAGTTTATGTAAATACCTGATTAATGAATGCATGTGCTTAGGCCATGTAAGGATCCTTGCTTATCATCATGAATAATCTTAGTGTAATGTTAAGTACATACTTTGTTTTGCTTGATTAATATGATACAATAAATGTTACTTTCATGATTTGATTATAATCCACTTGTTTGTTTAATAATAATTAAATGGCTTAATTAAATGTTTAGTTCTATGAGTTCCTTATAGTGATCATGAGTTAGGAAATATGTTAATCTCTTGCTGATCCATGTTAAGTTAATATTTTCATGTTAAACAACTAATTAACTTGTGGGTAATAATTAACTCTTGCTGATCCATGTTAAGTTAATATTTTCATGTTAAACAACTAATTAACTTGTGGGTAATAATTAAAATGCTTTGTAAGAAAATGACCCTAGTTCTTGGTGAAGGAAAGTTGTACTCAAGATAGCTAACTTTTGTTTAACTTCTGTTAATGCATTTGTCTCTCCTCATGAATGATGCATCATGCATCATGTTATGCATTCCATCATCTTAAGCAAAGCATCATTATTACGTGTAGAGTACGAGAGTGAGAAGGATCATGTGGATCAAGTTTTGGAGGAGGTCTATCCTCTAGTGGTATTGGTGCTAAGTGTGACGTTGGTGATCCTTCTACGATTCTAACCCTCTCCACAACGCAGGCAAGCCC
Organism: Saccharum hybrid cultivar R570; assembly: GCA_038087645.1. Lineage (NCBI taxonomy): Eukaryota > Viridiplantae > Streptophyta > Magnoliopsida > Poales > Poaceae > Saccharum > Saccharum hybrid cultivar. Next base: position 5,971,184 of record JAQSUU010000005.1, on the reverse strand, counting down.
CGGAGCATAAACCCTTTTCTAGTGTTTACAAATCTTTATTACACTTTACGTCTTGTGCGATGTGCATTAAGTGAATAGGAGTTGGTCGAATACCCTTTTGATGCATGACTACCTTGGTTTATCCTCAAATTTGGTCCTTATTAAGTATGTAGTTGTATATGCTTAGCCTTGCTTAGTAGATAATCTAGATAAGTAAGTATAACTTTATACTCATGGTAAAACCCTGAAGTATGAGGATGATCATGATTTTAACTTGAGATCGGGTGGAATCTTGGCTTGCGTCAAGTTTGAGGCTTGACGTAGTGATCCCGCCTGTATCGATTAAGGACCGATCGTTGTAGGGTCGTCTGTGATCGTGACTTGTAGTACTGGCCATATACTCCGGTAAGCCCGATACCTCGGCTATTCTTTAACTTGAAAAGACACTGCGCACTGGGAGTGTAGAGATGGTGAGAGTAGCATGTACCCATCCTGTGAATCTGCCATAGTCGAACGACACAGGGAGGTGGAGTACTATGCTCTCAGGTAGCGTAGACTGGTTTAGGTTTTGAGGATCTGAGTGAGGGTTGATATATGTAGGTTCGGGTCCGGGCCTAGACCTGCATATGTCGTGTGGTAAGGAAACCCCAGCTGGGCCAAATCGATACGCAAATCGTCGTTTGCTCCACGGTAACAAGAGACACGATCAACTGAACTGCATCGCAGTGTTAATCAATGGAACATGGTTACTCATGGAAATGAGATGAGAAGAGATGTGATGCTTAATGAAGTGTTTGAGCTAGAATAGGTGCAAAGTGGATACTGATAATGAACTAACACATAGCTAAAATATTGAAAGTAAAGGATATACTTGTAGTAAGTTTTTCTGCAAATGTTACTTCTTGTTTGTATTTTTAAGTCCGCATACCTTTGGAGTCTTTTTCTTTAGTCGGGTAAGACTTGTTGAGTACCCTCAAGTACTCAGGGTTTGTTAACCCCTATTGCAGAATCTGACTTGAACTGCTAATTGAGGCCATGTTGGTGGGCTCGACATGATCTGACTTCTTGTTCTACCTTAGATGTTTCACCTAAATTGCTTCCGCAGTTCTACTCATCTTTTGAACTTAAGTTATGACTTAAATATGTTTTGTAAACTAATGTTATAATTCTTCCGCACTCTAAAGTAAGTTATTTTTGTATCAAAGATTGTACTGTTGTAATAATTCCATTGTTGCTCCTGTATGAGTTGTTAAATGTGGATGATTCGGGGTTTCCCGAGGACACCCGACAGACTATCTGAATTATCTGGCTCTCATGTGCAGCAGTTAGAGGTCTTAAGGACAATGACAGATGCATGTGGCCTATGTAATTTGGTTGGTTCTGTCACAGCGACCCACAACAGCAGCAGCTGACGGTGTCCCCGGCGTTGCCAGAGGGCGTGTTCTGGAGCATGGGGTGGCCCCCGCCAGCGCGCGCAGTGCATCGTCCGTAATCAATGGCCGGCGAATGACTGCTGCTGCATCATCGCTAATCTAGTTTTTTCTCTCCATTAACAGTAGACTGCAGTGTTGCAGTCATTTAGGGATCAGGAAAGACAGTTGTACTTCAGTCAGGAAGGATTGTGAGAGTGATCTGCTCAGGATGTTATTTTTTGAGGAATTGCTTAGGATGTTATTGAGGGCCTCTTTGATAGGGCTCCAAGCAGCTCCAACTCCCACCTGCAAAAGCCTGCAAAAACATTCCCCCTGTTCGGCTGAGCTTATTAGCACGGCTTATCAGCCGTGGAATAGTGTTTTTTTTCTCACAGCAAATCAGCCACAGCCGGCTTATAAGCCAAAAAACAGCCTGCCGAACAGGGCCATTGTACATGGAGCCAAAACTCTCTCTCCTCCCTCTCCCTCTCACACCTCCCTCTCCCTCTCACGGAGCCAGGAGGAGCTAGTGAAGCATGAACAATGTATTTGCAGGCTGCATGTAGCCATACCAAAGAGGCCCTGAATCTCTGCATGCAGGTTCGGTTGCCTGCATATTGCCATGACCAATCGGTGGAGCTGGCATCTTACCATGAGCATGCAGATTGATTTTTTGGATCGAAAATGATGAGCTGATTGGTGCAGTGCTGTGTTTCCTGTGATTTTCCTTTCGCGTGCTCTTCTCCGGTGTCGTTTGTCATTTTATTTTTGCTGTTCTTCGGGTGAAAACAAATGTCCTATGTGTGGCTCTTGTCTGTTCTTGGTATACCTATTCGTAGTTTTCACCGAACGCGATCAAACTGCTCTGGTAAAGCCGTCTCCTTTTGGTTGCTTTGCACCGTTTGTTCCTTTCCAGGGTGAGAAACTGAGAAACCTCTGGGGCACATATCTTCAGAACAGAATCTGATACAGGACACATGGGGATTGACAGTTCAGGAAACTGACTCGAATTTTTTTTTTCTATGAGATGCTGCAGAGAAGAATGTCACTCTTGTTTTTCTAGGACCAAAGCAGTTTTAAATGTCACTAGATGCCAAAAAAACTAAGTATGCATCTAATTACTCACAATTTTGAGACGTAAATGTCCAGCATTGCCCTTCCCTAGCAAACTTCCTGTGACACAGCGCGGGCGTCTTTCTTTTTGGTACCCACTCACCCAATGACACGAATAGTTCAGTTCAAATAAAAACGACATGAATTGATCAAACAGAAAAGGAAATAGATCAGATCATCTGTCAAACATACACAAAGTTCCAGATGAAAAAAAGTACAGTTCGAACACTACTATGACACCCCTTCACTTGTTTCATAGTCATCTAGCGCTGCCACGCTACTCAACACCCCATCACGCTACTAAACACCCCATCACGTCTCAGTTCATGGTACAAGTATCAATAAATCGGGCGCCACTTGATGTTCACTTCAACTTCTTCATCATCAACTTCTCTTTGTTGACTCATAATTTCACGGGTGAATTCTAGACTGAATTTTAAGTTCTTGTCCTGCTCTTCTTGACCATCCATCACATGTTGTGATTACTGTCAGGTCCACTTCTATGTGGAGTTCGAGCTGCCAACGACATGGTATGACAACCATAGACGGACTCAATGGAAGAATGGATGTGGAGCTAGAGGGAAAGGGCAAGCTCTTCCCTCGTTCACAACTGAAGAGGTGGACACTTTTGTTCCTATAGTCAGTGGTGCTTGCCTTGATCTTACCATAAACGGCACGGCTTCTAGAACCGAGGTCTTGCAACTTTAACTTGACCCCAACATTGGCCTCAATGGCGTTTGGAATCACCAAGTATGTGATCTCGAAGTTGCGGCCAAAGCCTGCACAGATGGTTCGTGTGTATTCCTCAATTTCATCGTCGTCATTAACATCCCACTCCTCTGCGATGATGGGAGGACCAGACTTGTCAGCATAAACTCTCAAGCAGAAGTAACCATAAGCCATGATAACTTCACGGGGTCCAATGGGCACCAAATCAACCATTCCTTCCTGCACCTGCAAGCATGAATGTGAAGGGTTTTAATTTATTACAATATGTATCAGTATGTTCGTGACATAAAGCTTATAGTAGATATAATATAAGGTAGCTAGTATATACCTCTTGTACTTCCCCCTCACGCTGCACGTAGATGCACCGACCTTGGTGCCAGTCATAGCAGATGATTTTGCAGATAGGGAAGTTTGCAGAAATGGCCAACAATTGCACCGCACGTTGGCCAAGTGGTTCATGTTGGCTTGATTCATCATTGCTATCCTTGGAGGCCATTCTACTATCATGATTCTCAAGGCCACTGTTGCCACTATTGCCACTATCATGTTCTTTGGACATCATCTCACCTGCATAGTAATAGACAAATAAATAAGGAACAAATCGGTATATTAGCGATTAGCGAGGTGAGCCGAAGGACAGGTGGCCGCGGCGACAGCGGGAGGAAAGAGGGGCGCACGCCCGGGGGATATGAGACGGCGACGGGCCTAATCCGATCTGGCGGTGGGAGGAGACGATGAGGAAAAGCGAAGCGAGGAGAGGAGGAATCCGAGACGGCGAAGGGCCTAATCCGACCTGGCGGCAGGTGGAGACGTGGAGGGTCGGCGGCGCGGAGACTGAGGGTCGGCGCCGTTGGGGCGGAGATGATGCGGACCGCCGCCGTCGAGTGGTGCCGATGAGGACCTGAGGGCGCCGCCGTTCGGCAGTAAGACCGGGAGGACACAAGGGTGCTACACTGCGAGGGTGGACGGAGAACAATATGCAGCAGTACGAAGGTGCGCCCCTACAAGCGTCGATTAGAACGATTACAATCAATTTCCCACGCTTGCTCGAAATCAAGAAAGAGGATCGTTTGGAATCAATGCTTGCTCGAAATCAAAGGAAGGGGAACATTTGAAGTTAACTTGGTTCGAAATCAAGGGATATACGAAGAAATACCTGGAATCCCGATGGAGGAATAGTTGGAACTTGCAGCCTCCCCAAATTGCACGAACCCTAGCTCGTTGCTACCTGGTGGAAGAAGAAGAATAGGCTCGGCCGCGCCGACCGCCTCCCCCGACCCTCTCCCTCTTATGTGGGAAGAAAACGGATCGTATATGGATATCGTATTTGTTATGTTCGGATTCGCATTCGAATACGGACAGTATAAAAAATTGTCGGATAGAATACGATTGGATATCGACATTATAAATACGTGATTTAAATATTTAGATACGAATACGGTATCGGATGTTAAATATTCGGACTTGGATACGGATGGATTAAAACCCCTCTAAACGGATTCGGTCTCGAATACGGTCGGAAAATAGCCCTGTTCATCTGGCTTATAATCCGTCTTATTCAGCTTGTTTTTTCAGCCGAAACAGTATTTTTTCTCTCATAAAAATCAGCCAACAGTCAGCCGACTTATAATTCCAGTCGAACGGGACCAATATCCGTACCGTTTTCATTCCTACTCTTATGCACTCGTAGATGGGCTGGGCCTTAGAGTGTTGGGCTGTGAACGGGGTCGCATGACCAAACGCGAGTTAGGCTTTCCGTTTAATAACTAGAAAAACCTCAGCCTGCGTAGCCCAGGATAATTTTTTTTTGTCTTTATTATGTCGACACAGTTGCTTATGTAAGTATGAGTTTCTGATGAGATACTAAGGTGTCATGAGTCTTTTTTTAAAAAAAATACCTGCTATCTTGAAGGGTTTTAACCATAGAAATTTATATATTTGAGGAACCACCTTTAGGCCTTAACTCTGAACAAACAGAAGAGATGGACAAACTTAATTGAAATGAAAGATGTCGCACCTGATATATGTTCATGATCAAAATGAGATCAAACTTTGTAGTTACACCATAGCCCTTAAAGAACGCAAGTGCATTCTCACTTGGAAGGATAGACAGGATTATCTTGTGCATAGTCCTTAAAGAGCGCAAGTGGATTCCCATCTAGAAGGATGGACAGGATTATCTTCATCACGTCAAAGGGAGTGGTCACTATTGTCGCAACTCCTCTAGGCAAATGCTCGAACTGCTATTGTTTCACATGCTTGCAAATCTCGGCTAGTATCACTTTGTCTTTCATATTATCATATCTAATGATGATGTCCTTGATTTTGTAGACAAAATACAACATGGTCTGTACAGAGATTTGTTAGCAACAATGGTCATGAATGCCACTTTCTAGGTCTTGTTAAAACAAAATCAATACAAATAAAACATACTGTAGTTTCTGTAAAGAGACATATTTCAGCAACATAGAAAGGAAGTTCATAGCAGAGTGTGACTGCAGTGGCACGAAAAAAAACCTTTGGGCCATCTTGATGCATGGTGTTGACTATCGCATTCCCTATATTGTAGAAGATTCCAACCTCCCAATTTTATATACTACTGCAGTAATGCACAAAATATTTTAGGGTGCAAATTTGAAGCCTTCTCTTTTCTTAAAAAAAACTGCCTTCTCTACAAAAAAAAGGCACCTCTGTTGCACAGGCTGGGGCCCATCTATAAATCTCAAAACATAATTTTTCATAACCTCTTATTGGTAATAATAGAACTTTTCTGTTTTTCTGCTTCCTGAAACACTGGTCACAAATTTGATCTTCTGCAAGGCCTCAACTACAAATCTATAACATGCTTATATGGATACTTGACCAATCTCCAACCTAAACCGATCTATCTGTAATTGTAAAACTTAGGCTAACTTATGAAAGTTATTGATGTTGATTCATGATGGGCAAATATATCTTTTGCAAAGGGAAAATCTCAAAATGGAATACTGCATACATTAGGAAGCTTCTAATTGAATATCCTGTGCTTTGAATCACTTTGAACAAAAACAATGTAAGGACCTCCAGCCAACTAAAGTAGGCTTCAAAATGCTTGCTGAAGATATTCCTTAGGTGGGGGGACAACAACTGCAGTAGCAACTTCAAACCAAATGCCCCTGAATGCAGTTGTAAGTGAAGAAAAGGTAAGACGACAAACTGAGCACCATATAACAATGAAATCTAGGCCTTGTTTAATTCGCGATTTTTTTTGAAAAATGGGATTGTAGCACTTTCGTTGTTATTTGGCAATTAGTGTTCAATCATGGTCTAATTAGGCTTAAAAGATTCGTCTCGTGAATTTCGTCTAAACTGTGTAATTAGTTTTATTTTTTATCTATATTTAATGCTTCATGCATGCGTCTAAAGATTCGATGTGACGGGGAATCTTGAAAAATTTTGCAAAATTTTAGGAACTAAACAGGCCCTTAGAATGGGCAACTATTTCCATTTGCACAGTCATCAATCGCTAAAGCTAATTCAAATGGCCATATGAGATTAGTGCTTTTGCTCTGCATTTAGATACTGTAAGACTTAAGAGTAGTTATTAAATTCTACTGGGCTCTAGTTTTTGTTCATATTAACTGAATAATTGCAAAGACTGTAAAAGAATGGGCATTTGAAAGTTTAGTTTTTTAAGGCTGAGCTAGCCAGCATATCTTTTGGATTATAGCTGATTGACAAGTTAATTCCACGAATTTTATGTTAGAAGATGATGAACATTGTATATGCAGTCTATGAAAAAAAAATGAACTAAACTTTTGTACTATTTTTGACACCAACTTGTACTGAAAAATGTAGCTTTGGAAATGGTTGTATTGTCCTACTAACTGAAGAAGCTTTGTTAGAAAGGCTTAAGCTAGGCACTAAAACTTGTAGTGCGTGCATTGCACAGAAGAAGATTTTGGATCCGGATGCATCCATCCTAAATTCCGGCCTGGTCCTAAGCTAATCAAAGCCTGTGAAGCAACGTCTTCAGTTCAGATCTACGAACACAAGGCTAAAGGCGCTTGTTCATATTGCAGCTCCTGCACGACCAAGCGGGGAGGGAGACCAGAGACGAGGGGAGGGACTAGAGACGAGTGGCAAGCGGCGGCGGCGGCGGCGGCGGCCGTGGCGTCCGTCGGTCTGGTGCTGTGAATGGATAGGATTTAGGGTTACAAGCACTGAGGAGTATATATATAAAGGTGGGAATTTGGGCTGGCCACCAGCGGGCTTTTTTTCGCGGGCCGAATTCAAAATGGCCGAAAAAATTTGAGCGGTAAGCGAATTTACCGGACCCAAGTGAGAAACGGGATTCTCGGATTTCTCGATTTTTTCTCGCCGAGATTTTTTTCCTTGATTGCACATACCTCCTGATGTTTTGTTCTATAAATATTAAGGAATAAAGAATAGCTGAATTGTTGTCTGCTAATGGATCTGTGGAATGAACGATGTAATAGCTAATGTGTCGGTATCCAGTTGAAAATTTCCCCACATATTGTGCTAATGTAAAGGAAGGGGAATTCCACATTTGAAATGGAAGAAGTCAATCGAATCAAATCAGAAGAGGTAGGCAAGGGAAATTAGATGAAGTAGAAGGGGCGCGAACGACCTGGTCCTAGCGGATCTACAGGATCATAAGAACATGGAGTTGGTGCGGGAGGGGCACTCGAGCAGCTCGTTGACGTTGCCGGCGCTGGTGACCTTGGGGCAACCCCGGGCGGCGGTGAGGAGCGTGCCGAGGCCGCGATTGACCTCGTACTCCTTCGCAGGAGCTGCAGCAATGGGTCGTGAGATACTTTCGATGCTGCCTACGACCGATTGATTCAAGGCCGGAGCACGGGGCGGGTTACTGGCGACTGACCTTTTGATGGAGTGGAAGAGGTCGGCAGCGGCGGGGCGGCGCAAGCGGTCGAGAAGTCGGGGCGCGACGCCGTCGATGTGGGGCTCTCCATCGCAACGCCACGCCGGCGTCAGCGCTTGCCTCGTGGTGTCCGTGTGCGCGTCGGCCGATCTGGTAGACAAGCCTACAAGGAGGGTCTACCCCTACGGCGCGGTGGTGCGGTGTCCCAGGCCGGCAGGTTCCCAGCCATGGTGTGGCGGACCCGTTCCCAGCGCGGCGGCGCGGCAACCCGGTGTGGGGATGATGGCGGTGGCTTTGTCTCGCGCCGGAGACGAAGGCTCTGGAATCGTTAGCTGCTGCACGGTGAGCTGCTGCACGATCCGTCCGATCAACATCCAATGGAGGATAAAAACGGGCGACGTGGCTCAACGAGAGGGCAGAGCTTGGCCCTCATTTCGTCCTATAGAGATAGGAATGTGTGGGCGCGACGTGTTCCAGCAGGGCTTATCAGCCAGTCAGCGGTGCTTTTCTCACACAACAAATCAACATTAGCAACAACCGCTTTTACGGCAGCCGAACGCTCCCGGGGTTCTCCCGGCGTCTCACCGACCGTCAATCAACGAAGGAAAAATATTCAAACGACCTGACCTTCCACCGTTGTTGGGTTGCTGAGTGGTTATCTTGTATCTCTCATCTCTCATGACTAAGACTAAAAAGTGGACACCGTTTTAATACGACATTCTAACGTGGGTCCATGATTCTGCCTACTACAATCCCGTGCCTACTACAATCCCGCATCCTCGCTCCTACACCCATCTCTTGCGACAAAAATGAAAAGGAAGGAAACCTTGCTCCGTGATTTCAAAAGAAGGAAACAAAATGACATCTAGCAATCAAGCGGCATGTGCGCGAGTACAACCGGCTCCTGTCAATCATGCGGATCCTATTAATCACGCCCTATACTGTCTGACGCCCCGTCCTACCCCTGCCGCCTTGACACCGCTGGAGCGCCCGTCGCCTCTCCGCCCTGCCCACTGACACCGCCGGCGTTCCCCGTCACGACGCCTCACCGGCGACAAGCATCAACTAGGTATGTTGTCACCAGGAGCCTAGATTACCATCTGTCTTCTGTTCCTGCTGTGCAAAACGGAGCACACAAACCCAACACCCAGATGTCGGAGTAAGACTCACTCGGATCCTGGATCGACGCCGCCAGGCCATGAATGCACTCCCTCCTCGATTGATGCTGTCGTGGCCGTGGAGGCCGGTCGGGCGGCAACGGAAGGTGGCAGGGCACGCGCGCGGCCCTTTCCCGATCCGGTTTGCCACGCGCCAAACCCGGCCCGCCGCCGTCGTGGAGGCCGGCAGGGCACGCACAGCCCTCCCCATGATCCAACTTCCCCTCGCACCAAACCCGAGCAGGCGCTAGCTAAGCCCCGGTGCACGTGCGCATGGCCCGACGCCGAAAGCATCATGCATCCGACTGAAAGCAAGCAAGCCATCCATCGATTCCAGCTGAGAAACACCTCCTGTTCTTTGCTCATGCTTTCAATATGAACAGTCAAATATATGTTAGCAACCCCAACCTTGTAACTCGATCACAGACCAACAATATAATCACGGTAGCGATTCAGTACAACCGAGATGAACTGAAGCAGGGGAGGAGGAAGAGAGTACAGATAGGAGCAGCAAGCAGCACGAGGAAGATCTAGAAGGCTCTAGAAGGATAGTAATCTAGGTACAAGAGAGAGAGAGAGAGAGAGAGAGGTGGTTTTGGGGAGGAAGATGAGACTAGGAAGAAATATTATGATAATTTGTTCCATCTCTCTTTCGTGTGTCGCTGACCTTTTTGTACTAAGGCTCAGAGAGTTGCTGTCAACCTGCCGAGGCCCATGGCCCAAGGAGTTGTCAGCCCAACATCTATCCCTAATATTCCCTGCTTGCCCCCAAGCCGATGAATAATATCGCTTAAGTAGCAATTCACATGAGCTTGTGAGGTCTGAACATCATAACTGCTGTGGAGAGCATGCACTTGAGTGGCTGAATAGCACCTTGTGCTAATGCAAACATAGCAGTAAACACTGGCAGTCCTACGACCTCAAGCAGCAGTCTGTTCGCACACTGATAAACCACCAGGATCCCATGGTATGTGTAGCTGTTGAAGGTCAAGCCACTATAAGAACGCTTCTCAACGCTGCTCCATTTTTGTGACAGTAACACATACTTTCTTCCATAGTTGCTGCATTGGCTCTTCCATGGACGAAGGCAATTTAGTCGTTCCAACAAAATAAGCACCACATGGTTGCACCTTGATCCATCAGACATGACGTTGCCAAATACTTGCCAAAGATAAGGGCTGAGCAGTCCAAACGAGTGTGCATATAATTATATGTGACTGGTAAATCCGTTTGCTCATTGCTGACAGCAAAGAATCCAACACCATGTGGCAGAAACATAGAAGTTTGAGGCAATGGCACAACTGCGACATTTTTCATGCCACCTAATAAACTGATCTGCCATAATTCCAACACAGCAACCATGGAAGCTCTAGGTGCATAGCTGAACATTTGCGTGTGCACTGGTTGGCAGAAACCTTGAAGAACTTAGGACTGATAGCAAGACACCACTCAAACTGAGCAAAGAACAAACTCCAAGAATAAATGATCTACCTCATACCTCCTGTATCCCATGCCAGTGGCACTCTACTGCTGTGAACAACACTTGGGCCATAATCAGCATCAATGGAATGCACCCCACTGAAATCAGAAGATAACTTGTGAAGGGCACATGCCACTCCACTCAGAGAGCAGATGCTCTGAAATTTCCCAACAGGCAACAGCAGTTGCAATACATACTGTAATGAACCAAATTTGATACTGTCATTGCACTGGACTGAGAACAAGGCGCCTGAAGGAAATGACAACAAAGGAGGCTTTGGCAGGATGTCACCGGCCACAATCAGGGAAGTTGTCAATTGCACCAGAGCTGCATAACTATAAAAAGATGGCCAAGGGGTTGGTCTGAGTTGGACTACCACACTCTGGATCTCATTCTGCAGAGAGAACGATCGAGGTGGAGGCCATGGTGACCACAGGTCCACATCCTTTTTCCAAAACATATGTGAATATGCCTTGTTGGTGAATATGAGATGGCCACAACATCACTGAACCCGACTCAGCCATTTTCTGATTTTTCTGATATCTTGGTCCATCATGCACAGGGCAGCACAATCGAACAATAGAACATGCAGCTTAGGAGTAGGGAAGAGCATGGTGATATACCTGCTGAGCAATCCATCGGACAACTCGTGAGCACTTGTCGACACAGACGAAGACATGGGAGTAGGAGTCATCGTCGCAACCCGAGCGAACAGCGCTGTGCCTCGGCCAGCAGCGCGAACTTGGGACACCAAAGCAGACGTCAAGGCAGTGCACTGGGAGGTGAATACGGGTGCAGGCTCGCTTGCTGTCAGAGGTTGAGTACGGTTCGGCATTTCAACAAACACCATTTGAGCATGAATGGAGATGGTGGTAGGCTTGCTCGAGGCTGCTACCAAAATCGTCGAAGGCACATCCCGTGGAGGAATAGGAGCTGGTGACGCCGTGGCCACGGTAGGAGGCGCATGGACGACGTGGCGGCCAGGCGGGGCGCGGCGGGGTCGGCGGGGCTCGAGGCCGGGAACACCAGCGCCCCAAGCTCGGTGCTGAGATCATCCCCCGTAGCGTTGCCCACGACGCTAAACCTGGCGAGCTTGGTGAGGCAACCCACGGAGTCCGGGAAGCGAAGCGCGGAGCCCATGGCGGCGTCGAGGACGAAACGGCGCAGGAAAACGGCCAGGCGCAACACCCGTGGGGGCGCGGTGAGCGACAACGACACGTCATCGCCCTTGATCTGCGCGACGCGCGGGATGTGTCGAGGATGACCCTCGGCGATGTCGGTGGCAGCAGGGTTGGCGCTGGGGCGGAGGAAGGCGCGGCCGCGGGCGTGACTGAGGCGGGAGCACCGAAGGCTTGGGTGATGTCGTCCGGAGGCGGGGACGCGAGCTCCTGGAGGGCGGTGGGTCGACGATTGTGAGGCAGTCGATGATGATGGGGCCCGTGGCACGGCCCTGGTCGGTGTGGAGGAGCACGTTCCCGTTAGCGTTGGCGTCGCTACGGATCTAGTCAGCGGCGATGGAGATGTCCCTATCGAAGAGATCGCCCTAATTGTCAGCCACTACTGGTGCATCGGTATCCACGGTGATGGAGTCGTCGTCTCCACCAAAGAGACCACCCCAGTTGTCGGCGGCAACGGCGGCTTCAATGGCCGTAGCCTGGGTCAGAACGGAGACGACCTGAGAGGTCTCCCGCGCAACCCGGGTCTTGGAGAAGCGGTGCTCCCACCGAGCATCGAGGTCGTCAAACAGCTTGGTCAGAGCATCGAGGATGAGCTTGAGTCGAGGGGACTCATGGTCATGGTGATGGATGCTGAGAATCGACGGCTACGGTACCAATTGTTAGCAACCCCAACCTTGCAACTCGATCACACACCAACAATACAATCACGGTAGCGATTCAGTACAACTGAGATGAACTGGAGCAGGGGAGGAGGAAGGAGAGAGTACAGATAGGAGTGAAACGATCCCGTCTTCCACGAAGGGAATGCCACATATTCGACATATAATAGATGAACGAGTTCACGCCATTACCCAAATCTCAGTCGAATAACAGAGTCATACACGAATATCAGAGTACAAATAGAGGGTTTACATTACTTATTATCATCGCCACGCAGGGCGGAACATACTCACGTACAACAATTGGAACAGCATCTCGTAGACAGCAGCGGAAACTAGGACTCCTCGCACCAAGCTTGAGCACAGGGCGAACCCCTACTCCTCCCAGTCGTCCTCCTCATCGTACTCGGGCTCCGAGCCTGCTAAAAATCTATCAGTACTCTTGGTAGTGGCCACGCATCTCTCACCCTATGATGCATTTGCTTTGTGGAACTGGATGCAAATGGGGGTAAGAAAAGTCCTATCTTTGGATGTGGTTTCCTAAGCGAGTAATCAATGTATTAATAACATAAGTTTGTCAAATTTTAACCCATCTCATTCACACATGTTATCCCATCCTAACACATATTTCATCGCATCATTACATCTCATCTCCCTCTCTCATCGGCATGGGCAACTCCCTCTCGCCCATGCCTCAACGGCTAAGGCCGGAACACACACTGAAGTCCCAGGGAAGGTAGAAAGACTCCTCTCATCTAGACAAGTGAAGCTATACTTAGGAAAGGTCCATAGCCGAAAGGTTCGGCATATGTATCGATTGATCAACCAGAAACTCTGCAGAGGTTTACACATCCCACAAGTGTTGACGGTCCTTAAGTACCAAATATAGTTATCAAATAAATAAAGAAAAGGATCCAAATGCAACCAACACCTAGACTTAGGGTTTTATCTGACAGAATTCTACGAGTTTTGGTGTTTGTCTGTTTCTGCAGGGGGTTATCAGAAAATACGGAGGAAAGGCCCACACGTCGGGTTTACATAGAGATAATAACGTGTTCACCGATTTTCTATCATCTAGAAGACTCCAGAAGCCACGAGATCGAACGGGAGGCCGAACGGGTCCGGAGGCAGGGCGCCCGCCCTGCTCCCTAGGGCGTCCGCCCTGGCCTGAGAGCCAATCAGGCTCCGTCTCGCGGATTATGCTCCACCGACCTAAGGGATCAAGGAAAACCGTACGATTAATGTCGGTTTGATCCGACGGCCCACGTTCACTTGAGGGGGCTATATAAGCAGGACCCCTGGCCCCTGGAGGAGGCACTCCCTCATTCTCAATTCCTCAAACCCTAATCTCAGGAGGAGAGTCTCTGATCAAGCAATAGAGCCACCACATCAACTAGATCTCTAGTATAGCATAGCTACATAGGATTAGAACTAGAAGGAGTCAATCTTCGATTGGTTTCCGGATCTGTCAAGAGGATTCTTGGTAATTCCTTTACTGTTCTTCATTGTTCATCATTGTTCTTCAATATTATGAATACAACTTTGTTCTATTTCAATATATTGATTATGACTATGCTCTACTTGTTTATGTTTGCGATTATATTGTTCTTAGTTTATCGTAGTTATACGCTTGGCTTAGTTAGATTGGAATTATATACATGTTTAGGATCATATAGCGTTTATCCATCGGATCCATGGGTAAATAATAAATATTGTGTAGGCGTGGTGCTTAGACCATATTTATCTGCGATTGCACCTTATATGCCGGATCGTGGGGTGGTCCGCGATGGTGACAGCTTCGTTTGTTCTTATATAGTCCCCCTCCCGTGTGTAAGGCAGACAGAGCAACATTATTACGGGGGAGTGATTGCTATGTTTCTCATCTTCCTTGATAATATCACTATGCATGGGCGTAGTCCTTTCTCGCAATGATTGCCAAGTGTACTTGCACTAACTATGATATGCTAGACTTTATAGTTAAGAATAACTTAGGAAATATCCTTGTAGTTCGTCCTAATACCATGCTAATGACTTGCTAGAATATTTGTTGAGGTGCTTATTATTATTATATGTGGCTAGCTGATCAGATTAATTATCTTTGTCACCATTTATACTTTATCTATATTTTATGTGACACTTACCCCTGTATGCAAGAGATAGATGAATGCTCTCACTTATACATGCAATGATTGATACTCATTCCTATATTCCATTCCATAATCAACATTGATGTTAGTAATCCCTTCCCAGTGGTAAAAATATAAATAACGATACCTGGAATACTTCCCGGTTAAAATGCTACATCGGTATTAATCTGTGCGCTTGCAGATCTTATTTATTATTTATTTAGAAGAGCAGTTGCATATTTCAATACCGCGTCTCTCATGTCATGCTGGGGATGACAACTTGGCTTAAGTGGCATGAGGGATAGGTTCGGCATTTTTGGTGCCGTTATCAGAATTAGAAAACTAAGTCTACTTTTGGTAATGACGTTAAGAATGCCCAACAAGCATTTTTGACGCCGTTGCCGGGGAAGGTTGATTTACTAACAAGGAATGAATACGGAATTTGAGTCATCATTCGCATCATTAAGTGATTGAGATCATCAATTCTCCCATACAGATTTACCCCTGTATTTTTCCATTCTTATTGTTTTGCAGGGTGATGTATGAATAGAGGACATCTTCCAGAAAATTTTGTTGACAACCCCGAAGCATTAATCAGAAAGGCAAGAGACAAGCTCAAGAAGTCAACACTTCGACGCAACACTTCATCCAATCCAGAAGACCGCCGAAGTTTCATCCGGAATTTGTCAACAGAGTTCGCAGCCATGGCGAACAAGACGATCCGCGAGTTCTCAGCTCCCACTACGGACAACATCCGCACTGGACCTGCCGCGGCCAGCGACAAGAACTTTGAGCTCAAGCCAGGGCTCATCAACATGGTACAAGCCAACCAGTTTTGTGAGAAGCCGCACGAAGATGCAAGTGCTCATCTCCAATACTTCCTAGAGATTTGCAGCACATTCACTTTATTAGATGTTCCCAGAGACGCCATACTACTTCGCCTTTTCCCATTCTCACTATTGGGGAGAGCGAAGCAGTGGTTCTACGCGACGAAGGATAAGAACACTACGTGGGCACTCTGCTCTACGAACTTTCTGGCTAAGTTCTTTCCCATGGGCAAGACCAATGCTCTCCGTGGGAAGATTACAAGTTTTCAGCAACAACATGATGAATCCGTTCCAGAAGCATGGGAGCGCTTTCAAGATTACATCCTAGAATGTCCCCATCATGGAATGGAGAGCTGGCTACTTATGCAGACTTTCTATCATGGGCTCATCACTAGTGCTCGTGAGACCATGGATGCTGCAGCTGGAGGCGCATTTCTATCACTCACCATACCACAAGCTACAACCCTTGTGGAGAAGATGGCGTCCAACCAAGGTTGGAACGAAGAGAGGACTCAAACACGCAAGAAGGGTGGAGGTATGCACCAGCTCAAGGAGGTAGACATGCTGTCTGCAAAGTTAGACCTACTCATGAAAAAGCTCGATGACAAAGCTGGAGACAAAAGAGAAGTCATGAACGTCTACGACTCTCACATGACTTGTGAGGAATGTGGAGACACTGGACACTCAGGCAATCACTGCCCTGAGATGCTTGAGGATGCAAGGTACATCAACAACAACAACTACAACCGTCCTCAACAAAATCAAGGTTGGAATCAACAGAGGCCTAACTACTCAGGTAACTACTCAGGTAATTATCAAGGTAATAACTCTTACAACAACAATAATAATTTTCCACCCCTGAGAGAGTTAGTGTCTAATCAAGGAAAGCTAATGGATAACTTGTCTAAGAAATTGGCATCCAATGATAAAATACTAGAAAACATAAATAATAGAATGGATAATTTCTCTACTGCCATCAAAAACCAAATTAGCTTTAATAAAATGATTGAATCTCAGTTAAATCAAATAGCTGCTGCTGTTCCTGCTACTAACCCCGGTATACCATCACAACCGGAAGGATTAGAATCTGCAAATCTTGTAGACATGTTTGATGCAGGTAACTATTGGAGTAATCCCGCTGTCGGAGTACATAATGACCTTCTGCCAGTCAAGAGAGGCGATCCAGGACGCCCTGTCATCCCGATCTCCATCGGCATGGTGGACTTCCCAGAAGCACTCTGTGACTTTGGCTCCAGCGTCAACATTATGCCCAGGGTACTCTATGAAAAATTCTTTACATATCCTTTATCAGAAACAACTATGTGTTTGCAGCTTGCAGATCGGACACTAAGCTTTCCTAAAGGAATATTAAAGAACATGTGTGTCCGAGTTGGTACCTCGTATGCTCCAGCTGACTTCGTGGTGATAGAGAACGGGTCCGATGAGAGGTCACCAGTTATTCTGGGAAGGCCATTCCTGAACACCTCGGGAGCCGTCATCTACGCCAGCGCTGCGAAGATCAACTTCAACATCAAGGGGAGGAAGGAGACGTTTTCCTTCAAGAACAAGATTACACAAATCCCAGAGCAACCCCAACATGAACCAAGGAAGAGGACCAACAGGAGGAACAAGCAGAACAAGAACAACCAAGGATGGACCGAATCAGCTAAGATGGTCACTGCAGTTCAAGGAGGTCAAGACCGACGACCCAAGTTGCCGTTCCTGAACAAGAAGGACGACCCAGGTATGCCAAGCATTGAGTGCTCAATCAATGGATACTCCTTTCAGAAGGCGCTCTGCGACACTGGATCAGGCGTCAACATAATGGCCACAGTCACCTATCAGCTCTTGTACGGGACCATGCCCTTAAAACCAACATACACTCAGCTCCAGATAGCAGATCAGACATCCCGAAAGGTCGAAGGTATAGTAACCGATGTCCCTGTTAAAATTAACGATCATTTTGTCCATACAGACTTTCAGGTCATTGACATGGGAGACGACGAGTACGATCCACCCATCATCCTAGGAAGACCGTTCCTAGGCACCGTCAAAACAATCATCTACATTGGAACCGGAGAAGTCCATATGCATTTCCCCTCTGAGAAGGTACGCCGCTACTTTAATGACCCTAACTATATAGTTGAAGATTCTAAGCAGGTCAGGACAAGAAGAAGGCGACGTAACCGTAACCAAAGGAGGCAAATCATCAAGGACGTATGGGCAGACTATGAAGGAGAGGTCATAAGGCCCGAGGATACACAATAGGAGACCGAAGCACCAAGTCGGGTATGGAAAGTGAAGACAGTTACACAAGAAGAGGAGGCGCTGCCGGAACCACCGTCTACGCCACCCAAATCCCAGGACAACTAAGAAGAAAAGAAGTCCTGTTCGGAGGACTTAAAAACACCGAACGCCGTGCCAAGAGGTAAACTTGGTAGTTATCATTTTCCCTTTAATTATTGCTCAGTTAATCATGTTCATTCTGTCTAAAAAAATGTTGAAAACAGTAAGCCCCATGTGAGTATGCGAGTGGCATAAAACCCATAAGTACATTCACTGTGGTGGCATAAAAAATAATAATATATTTTCTGTTCTATAAAAATAAAAATAAAAATAGAGAGTGACATTTATCAAGGAAGCTCAAACATGATAAAGGCTAGATATTTATGCTAACGCTTAATCAAGTTCCACGAAGCTTTGTTGTCTATTTGAGCTCCACAGAATTCAGGAAGACTAGCAGATGGAGGACATCCTAATCGCTGTCAGGGTGCTGCCGACATTCAAATACACCTCTGCACCTGCTAGCTACATCAGAAGAAATTACGTCAAGATCCAGCTTGGGGGAGAGCACCCCCATTTATCCCGATAAGTATTTTTATCTACATTTATACCTATGCTTTATTAAAATAAAAAGATGCATAGTCATGAAAACCCAAATAAATATTTTATGTTTATATATATTTGCTTAGTTTAATAAATAAATAAAGTAGCTATGCTGAACTGAATCTTGAAAATAAAACTCTAGCATGGATATGATGAATAGTTGCTCTGCCTAATTTTTAAATTTGTTCTCTCTCTAGTTTAGACATAACTGTTATAATTTAAAACTGGCTCTAAACCTGAACTAGTGGGAAGAGAACTTGATCTGAAGTCTAAGTTGTTAGCGGATATGATATGGAAAGGTTGAGCTGCTGTTTATCTGTTCCTAGAGATGCTAGAATTCTAGAGAATTTTATCTTTGAAAATCTTTAAAATGTTGCATGATGAGTTCCTGTATGATGAGAGTTTAAATTCCTACCACAGCCATATATACATGCTTGTTAGAATAAGAGCCGCACTTTTACTACTTACTGCTTATGGGCATTGAGTGTGGTCAAGCTGTGTAGACCCTTAGGAACTTGTCATGTGGTTAAAATCAAGATTCACTTGCACGTTCACTCATACATGCTGCTTCTACTCCGGAAGTACGCATCCACATATATCCACTCATTTCCATCTCCAGATTCACCCAAAATTATTCTACTCCTGACCCGGGAGAGAATAGCCAAAAACATTATCCCATTCCTGTTATTCCTTGTGAAGCTAATGCTCGAGTTATTTTATCTACTACCACTTGCTATATTTTCAAAAGAGGGAGATTGCTCTAAAAAAAACGAGGAAATAAAAAGGAGCAAGTGCTCGGAACCTCGAAGAAAGAAAAAGTGAGACGAGAGGTAAAAATGGACAAGTGTCCGACAGTAGAATTAGGGGTACAAGATACCCACCTGAGAGGAAAAAGAAAAGAAGAAAAAAAATATAGAGCATCTCATTCCCCTCAAAAGTTTTAAAAAGCAAGAAAGGTATGTATTCCCTCAAAAAGAGCATAAGACTTTTGTTATCACCGTTATCACCATACACCACTCATTCACCACACATGCATATCTTGATTTGACTTATTGACTTGTTTCTCTGGATCCATGGTTTGACTATGCAATAAATGTTCTATGAGTATGTATACTGTATCTCCCACCTATGAGCTCCAGATATCAAAGCCTTATTAGAGTAGGGTGAGAGAGAAGGCAATGTCACTACGCCTTATACCATAAATACCACATACTTTGAGAGAGAAGGCATATACCATTACTGCCTTGGTAAGGATCCAGAAATACCACAAAAGAGAGACCCGAGAGAGTCATACAAGGAATCTCTGAGTTTTATTTGAAAAATTTGCAAAAACTCCAGAGCTATAGCTGATCAAGAATAAGAGACATGGCGTTTGACTAGACCGTTCTATCTTTTAACCACTCAAGATGCAGGTGACGGTTGCAAGCCCCATGGTGAAAGGTAAAATGAGTAAGTTTTAAGTCTTGACAGTTTACTCTAACTCAGGGATGAGACCTTATTTGAAAGCATATGTACCGTCAACGTTCAAAGGCGTTGCAGCAACTTCTGCTCCATAATGAGTCTATCCTTGCTCAGGGACGAGCAAGAGGTAAGCTTGGGGGAGTTTGTTGACGGTCTTTAAGTACCAAATATAGTTATCAAATAAATAAAGAAAAGGATCCAAATGCAACCAACACCTAGACTTAGGGTTTTATCTGACAGAATTCCACGAGTTTTGGTGTTTGTCTGTTTCTGCAGGGGGTTATCAGAAAATACGGAGAAAAGGCCCACACGTCGGGTTTACATAGAGATAATAACGTGTTCACCGATTTTCTATCATCTAGAAGACTCCAGAAGCCACGAGATCGAACGGGAGGCCGAACGGGCCCGGAGGCAGGGCGCCCGCCCTGCTCCCTAGGGCGCCCGCCCTGGCCTGAGAGCCAATCAGGCTCCGTCTCGCGGATTATGCTCCACCGACCTAAGGGATCAAGGAAAACCGTGCGATTAATGTCGGTTTGATCCGACGGCCCACGTTCACTTGAGGGGGCTATATAAGCAGGACCCCTGGCCCCTGGAGGAGGCACTCCCTCATTCTCAATTCCTCAAACCCTAATCTCAGGAGAAGAGTCTCTGATCAAGCCCTAGAGCCACCACATCAACTAGATCTCTAGCATAGCATAGCTACATAGGATTAGAACTAGAAGGAGTCAATCTTCGATTGGTTTCCGGATCTGTCAAGAGGATTCTTGGTAATTCCTTTACTGTTCTTCATTGTTCATCATTGTTCTTCAATATTATGAATACAACTTTGTTCTATTTCAATATATTGATTATGACTATGCTCTACTTGTTTATGTTTGCGATTATATTGTTCTTAGTTTATCGTAGTTATACGCTTGGCTTAGTTAGATTGGAATTATATATATGTTTAGGATCGTATAGCGTTTATCCATCGGATCCATGGGTAAATGATAAATATTGTGTAGGCGTGGTGCTTAGACCATATTTATCTGCGATTGCACCTTATATGCCGGATCGTGGGGTGGTCTGCGATGGTGACAGCTTCGTTGGTTCTTATATAGTCCCCCTCCCGTGTGTAAGGCAGGCAGAGCAACATTATTACGGGGGAGTGATTGCTATGTTTCTCATCTTCCTTGATAATATCACTATGCATGGGCGTAGTCCTTTCTCGCAATGATTGCCAAGTGTACTTGCACTAACTATGATATGCTAGACTTTATAGTTAAGAATAACTTAGGAAATATCCTTGTAGTTCGTCCTAATACCATGCTAATGACTTGCTAGAATATCTGTTGAGGTGCTTATTATTATTATATGTGGCTAGCTGATCAGATTAATTATCTTTGTCATCATTCATACTTTATCTATATTTTATGTGACACTTACCCCTGTATGCAAGAGATAGATGAATGCTCTCACTTATACATGCAATGATTGATACTCATTCCTATATTCCATTCCATAATCAACATTGATGTTAGTAATCCCTTCCCAGTGGTAAAAATATAAATAACGATACCTGGAATACTTCCCGGTTAAAATGCTACATCGGTATTAATCTGTGCGCTTGCAGATCTTATTTATTATTTATTTAGAAGAGCAGTTGCATATTTCAATACCGCGTCTCTCATGTCATGCTGGGGATGACAACTTGGCTTAAGTGGCATGAGGGATAGGTTCGGCATTTTTGGCGCCGTTATCAGAATTAGAAAACTAAGTCTACTTTTGGTAATGACGTTAAGAATGCCCAACAACAAGATAGGTATCCTCGACGATGCCTCGTCTAAGCTAATTTCGGGCCGCCTACCGACTAGTAACAGTACCACCCTATCACTCATAACTGGAGCCATGTCGGAGTGCCACCGACACGCTGAGACTGTGAGATATAGTACTTGCCCCCTGAGTACTAAGCTGTCTTGGGAGGGTGTGGGTCCTTGTGCCCGTACCACCATACACTATCCGCTAACCTCTCAATAGTAGTGGCACCGCACTAGCAAGTCAAACGTCCGTCTCCTCCCCACAGAAGCGAGTGGGCGTGCAAGGATTCCTAAGACCCGGTCCACAGGCGTGTCAGTCCTTAGGATGACTAAGCAGGACATCTTCATGAGGGGGAAACCGTTTTCCGCTCAACGGAACACCTGGCACCCCGTGCCATCACAACACCTCCCATCCCATGGCTTCATCCCACGAAGACACTCCACCCCGGGACCTCTCCCTTTCACATGTACCCGCCACAGGCACCTCACATGGCGAACGCCCAGGTAGCATCCTCCGGCAAGACTTGTCTTCCCGACTCGTCATAGATCCTGCTCGGTCGACTCGACCCTCACCACACACCCTAGACTCACGCCAAGATCTCCCCAGGTTCATTATCAGGTTATTATCAGGTTTACGGCACCTCTTGCTTTATCTCATACGCCTCTCACTCATCAGCATCACATCATAGATATAATGCGAGTAAGAGTAAAGTAATGAGTAACGAGTGATAAAGCAACATCTAGTCTAACAGCAGGGTGAGCAGGTGTAAGGTTGCAACAAGGTAAGTGGCTCAGAAGCAGTAAACTACTATGCAACCTATCGGTAGTATTATGACATAGAAGTAAAGCACTAGCAATTCTAAGTATTTGCAATGCGTAATAGGATCTACGAATGGGTGGGGCGTGGCACCTGGCAGGTCGTCACCCAAGTAATCGGTGTAGTCGGGGTCGAACTCCTCAGTCGGTGGCTCCTCCGGGTCAGTAAAACGTGACATACGGCCACGTCAACGGCTCCTATAGAGGTGCACAAAGAAACAACTAAAAATCAAAAGATCCAAATACACTCAAGCATAGGCCTATGATGTAGAGCTCATGTTTAGAAAAAAATTTGGACTCTGGTTTTGCTTTTTTCTGAGCTACGGTTAATTAATTATGAATTTTTGAAGGTTTAAACTATTTTCAGAAAAAGAAAAAGGATAAAAAATCCAGGAGCTGACACGTGGCAGCTCGTGATTGAACGAGTGAACAGTGCAGTCTATGACAGGTGGGGTCCGTGAACAGTGGCTGACAAGTGGGCCTGGTCAACATTGACCAGTCAACGGTCAACTCTGATTGGGCCGTGACTGGGCTTGGTGGGCCGGGGCAGGGCCTGTACATGGGCCGGGTTGGGCCAGCCTGGCCCGGACACGTGGCGCGTGTGTGAGGTAGCCACGTCGCCTTCTTGGGCTTCTATTGGGTTGCGGTTCACGGTGGGCTGGTCCATGGTGGGCGCGCAGGAGCGGTCTATAGGCTACCGACTCGGCCTGTGGTGGACCGAGCTCACCCTCCTTTTCTCCTCTCTAGGCTCATGGTGCACCAATAGTACGAACAGCGGTCCAGGGAAAGAGGGGCTCTGCCTCCCACAACAGCAGCTCGCCGGCGGCGAAGCCTGGCGCGACGGGGCTCAGCGAGGCTCCCACCGCCTCCGTGGGCTCCTTCGTGACTTGGCGGACACGGTAGGGGCGCGAAGGCAGAGCCTTGGTCTCCTCACGGCCGGTAGCAATGGCGGGCTGACACGGCGGTGCTCCGGCGGCTCTCGACTCCGAGTCAGACGAGGCTAGGGCGGTCCTGGGCGCGGCCGTCTACACGGTTATGCTCATGGATTTTCGGTGATCGTCGACGGCCCTTCCCCGCGTCGCGAGGTGGCCGGAATAGGTGGTAACAACGATGACACGGTGGTGCTTCAGGAGCTTGGCCGCTCCGACGAGGTGGCTCAACTTCGCGCCCTCGGGCTCCTCTTTAACTCCAGACACGCGCACAGTGGGGTTCTTGGCGAGGCGGACCACGCTACGCTTCCCCTTATATCGCTACCGGCTCTAGCAATCTGGAACGGGACCTCGCCATGGTGAGCTCTAGCCATGGCAAGCGCGCTCTGTTCTTAGGTGCGACGTCGGCGTTCTCACGACTTTGGGGCTCGACGAAGGAAGTGGCTTAGCCATGTTTGCGCGTGCAGGTGCGCGGGTGCGGTGCGAGCTCAGGGCGCCGTCTGGATCGCTCCTAGTACGGGGCGTCGAGGCTGTGCCCATGCGTGTTGGTGTCGCCATTGCGCACGCGCCCGCGGTGAGCGAAGGATAACGAGGGGCAAACCACGGGGCTCACCTTTGGTGGCGGGTTGGACAGGGTAGCGATGCAGCGACGAGTCGAAGCAGTGTAGCCGAGAAGCACTCCCGTGCCGCCCTCCACCGGGAAGAAGACGACGGCGCGACTCTGGCTTTGGCGTCCCGAACAGCTCCGGCCGCGACCTCCTCCTCTTCTCTCCCCCTTCTCCTTCCTGCTTCCTCCTCCTCTTTTATAGGCGTTGGCGGTGGATGTTGCGTTGCCACCGGGCGACGGCAGGTGAGTGGGAAGGGTTGGGGCACCTGAGGCTGCCCTTTTTATAGCGCGGCCACGACCAGAGTGATGGCGGACGACGGATGAGATAGGAGGGGCATGTGGAGGCGATCGGAAGAGCTAGGCTAGGGTTGTGGGGTGCGTTGGCGGGTCATGGCGACAACCAGGAGCGAGATTTCGAAAATGGGCGGTCAAAAGGTGGTGCGGGTGGTTGAGCCATGGCGTCACGGCGGTCTGGCCCGTGGTGCTGGCGTCAGCGTGGCGGGCATAGCTGGGAGCGGGGCGACATCTCCATGGATCGGGGACGTGGCGCTCATCGCGTGCGCTCGGACGATGAACAAGGCGGTCGAACGGGGCAGATGGTGTCACGTGACTGGGATTCCCCAGTGGCACGCGCGCTCTGCCTTCGGGCGAAAAGCAGAGGAGATGGCAGAGGTGGGGGATGATTTGTGGTCCCCACCCATCAGCGGTAGGAGGGAAACGACGGTTTCCCCTTCGTCGTCACGCGAGGGAAGATCAGGCGCGCAGCCTTGGGCCGGCCTGCTGGGCCCCACACGCGAGAGGGGAAGGCTAGGCCGACAGCGCTTGGCTGGGCCTCGGGTTGCGCTGGGCCGAAATGGCCTTTTTCTATCAGGAATTTTTGCCTAGGTTTTTCTATTTCACTTTCTACTTCTCATCCTATTTTCTAACTATAGCTTGGTCCTTATATGTAAGTGTTATGTGCCAATTAGCATCCACTCCTAGGGGCTAGTCCACTAGGGGTCTTGGGTTAGTGGGTCAAAGTCTAAGGGTTAGCACTTAGGTTAGGGGTTAATTAATTAATTACACAATTAATTAATTAATTAATTAAAGCATGTTTAGTTTATCTGTTTTAACAAATGGTTGATTTTATTAACACACAATAAATCGAAAAGAGCCAACTCACAAGTTTATTAATTTAAATACAATGCTTCTACACTCTAAGTAGGTTCTACTTGTGCATCTACTAGGGTTTTTCCTACATGGCACTCACCAAATATGGGCATGTTTGCGAAAAAATTTTCAGTTATGATTTTTGGGTTTTGGGGAAAACTAGGATGTTATAGTCCTCCCCCCTCATTGGAATCTCATCCCGAGATTTAAAGTGTGACATACCTCTCGAACAAGTAGGGGTAACGGATCCGCAATTCTGACTCTTTCTCCCATGTTGCCTCTCTCTCAGTGTGATTACTCCACAATACTTTGCACATTGGTATTGTGGTGCTTCGTGTCTCCTTAGTGGCTCGGTCAAGAATCTGAACTAGGTACTCTCGGTACTCAAGCGTATCCTGAATATCCAGCGCATCTGAGTGAACTTGTTCCTCTGGCAACTTCAGACACTTTCGTAACTGCAATATGTGGAACACTGGGTGCACACCTGCCAGTTCCTTAGACAACTCAAGCCTGTATGCCAATTTCCCAATCCTCTCTGAGATTCGGTAGGGACCTACGTACCGTGGGGCTAACTTCCCTTTCACATGAAACCGGAAAGTGCCACGGAGAGGCGAGACCTTAAGGTAGACATGGTCTCCAACCTGGAACTCGAGGTCTCTTCAACGGTTATCTGCATAGCTCTTTTGTCGGCTTTGGGTAATCCTCAAATTTTCTCGCACCTGAGCTACTCCCTCGGCCTCCTTGATCTTAGCAGGGCCAAAGAACATTTGCTCTCCTACCTTGGACCACATCAATGGGGTTCTGCACTTCCTCTCATGTAAGGCCTCAAATGGTGACATCTGAAGACTAGCCTGATAGCTATTGTTGTACGAGAACTCTGCATGTGGTAAACTCTTCTCCCAATCTATCCGCAAGCTCGTAGCATATCCTCGAGAATCTAATTCACTCTCTCTGTCTACCCATCCGTCTGAGGGTGATAAGCGGTGCTATAGTCAAGACGAGTGCCGATCGACTTGTGCAAACTCTGCCAGAACCTAGATGTCCACTGTGTTCCTCTATCGGATACGATGCTAACAGGTGCCCCGTGAAGTCGGAGAACGTGTTCGATATACAGATCTGCTAGCTTCTCTACACGGTAGTCAACCTTGATAGGTACAAAGTGAGCTACCTTGGTCAACTTGTCCACTATAACCCAAATGGAGTCATGGCCTTTCGGGGATCAAGGCAACCCCACGATGAAGTCCATAGATATGCATTCCCACTTCCACACGGGTACATCTAGTGGCTTCAACAAACCAGTTGGTCTCTGGTGTTCGGCCTTAACCCTGTTGCATCTATCACATCTGGCTACAAGACCTGCAATATCCTTCTTCATGTCCTTCCACCAGAACATCTTCCTCATGTCGGCATACATCTTTGTACTGCCAGGATGGATGCAATACTTAGAGTCATGCGCTTCTATCAGGATCTCCTTACGGATGGCCTTATCAGACGGTACACAGATTATGTCATTGCACCAACACACTCCTCGTTCATCTACTCAGAACTCGGGGTACTTACCAGCTTCCATCCATTCACGAAGCTGCAAGATCTCAGGGCATTTCTTCTGAGCCTTACGAATGCGATCCATTATGTTGTATTGCACTCGCAGTTCATTCAACATGCCCTTGGGTATAATCTTGAGGTGAAGTTCACCCATTTCCTGACGTAGCTCGGATGGTACGACCTCCATGGATAGACTATGGCAATAGCTCTTGCGGCTCAAGGCATCTGCAACTACGTGGGCTTTCCCCGGATGGTAGTGAATTTCCAGGTCGTAGTCCTTAATCAACTCCAGCCATCGGCGTTGTCTCATATTCAAATCCTCTTGGGTGAAGAAGTACTTTAGGCTCTTATGATCGGTATAGATATCGCACTTGTTCCCGATCAACTAGTGCCTCCAGATCTTTAGAGCGTGCACAACAACGGCTAGCTTGAGATCGTGAGTAGGGTAGCGCTGCTCATGGTCCTTCAACTACTAGGACACATAGGCAATGACTCTCCCATCCTGCATCAGAACAGAACCAAGTCCCTATCTGGATGCATCACAAAAGACCACGAAGTCCTTTCGGATATCAGGCAAGGCAAGAACAAGAGTGGTGGTAAGCTTATGTTTCAGAGTCTGGAAACTAAGCTCACACTCAGGCGTCCACTCAAACTCATTGGTATTCTTCAAGAGGTTGGTCATGGGCTTAGCTATCTTAGAGAAGTTCTCGATGAATCTGCGATAGTAACCAGCTAACCCAAGGAAACTGCGAATATCTGTCGGATTGCGGGGTTGCTCCCCACTCTTTCACAGCTTTGATTTTTGCAGGATCGATAGCAACACCCTCAGCTGTGAGTACATGGCCGAGAAAAGCAACTTCTTCGAGCCAAAACTCGCACTTGCTAAATTTAGCATACAACCGATTTTGCCTCAACCTCTCCAGAACTACTCTCAAGTGCTGCTCATGCTCTTGGCGGTGGATGAATAGACAAGAATGTCATCTATGAACACCACCATGAACTTATCTAGCTCGTCCATGAACACCTTGTTCATCATGTTCATAAAGTAGGCCGGTGCATTGGTGAGGCCAAAGGACACAACGGTGAACTCATACTGCCCATACCTAGTGACAAAAGCGGTCTTAGGAATATCCTCAGACCTGATCTTCATCTGATGGTACCCAGATCTGAGATCGATCTTGGAAAAGAACTTGGCATCCTTCAGCTAATCCAAGAGGTCATCGATTCTAGGAAGAGGATACTTGTTCTTGACTGTCACAACATTCAGATTCCTATTGTCGATGCACATCCTCATAGAGTCATCCTTCTTCTTCACAAACAAGACAGGGGAACCCTAGGGTGAAGCACTGGGTCTGATGTACCCCTTGTCAGACAAATCCCTGAGCTGCTTCTTGAGCTCCTCCAGCTCATCAACTGGCATGCGGTAGGGCCTCTTAGCGATGGGCCCGGTACCAGGCAATAAGTCAATCACAAACTTCACATCCCGGTCAGGTGGCATACCCGGTAACTCCTCGGGGAACACATCATGATACTCGCATACGACGGGCACCTCCTCAACTGATTTAGCATCCAAGGCACTCATCAAGGCGTCTGTCTTCTTGTGGTGTGATGTGAACTAGGGATCCCGATCTTCCGAAAGGTTCTGATAACTCTCGATTTGGTGGAGTCACGACACAATTCGATCCGGCTTCCGAACAACTCGGCTCAGAACCCCGCAATCACAGCACCACGACTCCTCTGGTTATCGACCGGCGTTGCACGGTCGACCTCGCCAAGAAGGCTAAGTCCTTGCCTGCAAATCGAGAACACAAGCAAGAACACAAAGGAATGCAACCAAATTGCAGATGAATGATTAATCTCACAAAGTTGGGGTCTCACAAACCGACGACGGCGGCGAAACTGTTATCAACAGAATAATCTAAGCAAAACCCAAACCCTAACATAGGCAGCGGCTACTGATTATAAAGCCTAAGGGGCATCCAAGAACCCCTACTCACGTCGCTAA
This sequence comes from Saccharum hybrid cultivar R570, assembly GCA_038087645.1. NCBI lineage: Eukaryota > Viridiplantae > Streptophyta > Magnoliopsida > Poales > Poaceae > Saccharum > Saccharum hybrid cultivar. The sequence goes on along the minus strand of JAQSUU010000005.1, from coordinate 5,942,448 downwards.
GGAGTCTCGACACATTACAAGGCCCAAACGGCCCAAAAGACGGCGACGCAGCGCCCTGACAGATTCTGGACGTCAACTTGTTTCGATGATTCCCGTTGACTCTGATGGAATTTGGGTCTCAAACCAAAGACATTAGTTAGCTTATGAAATTATCTTTCCATCCATATATGGATCATCTAAAACAGAGTCCGGATACATCATGGGCGTCCGTTTTATTGCAGACTGGTCCAGAAGGCCGAAGCAGACTCGAACTCGAATTGGACTGGGCCTCCGGCTTGGCTTGGACGTTCTTGCTGGCCTCCTAAGGTGGTGGCCAAGGAGGAGGACGTCTTTGGGCATCTCTTAGGTGTTCTCTATCTTCTTGGGGCGTGCTCCAACTTGGTCCTGGGTCCCAAGTGTGAATAATAAGCCCGTGACGACGCTGTAGCACCCGACAGAAATAGCGGCTGAATGTCTTGATGATTTGGAGGCCTTGCCAATGTGATATTGAGATGGGACCAGATCTATTTGAAAGCTTATCAAATAAGCTTTCTATCAAGTGCTCATTGACCTCGATCGCACTCCGGATGGATGAGTTATGGCCTTCCCAATGAAGCACTATCGGGCTGCCGACGAACCGAAAGTTCAACTTTGATAGATTTGTACTTTGAGACACATTTATACCTACATTCAAATAACGACATGTACATGTGGAACCAAGTGAATTGTACCCAAAATTACTATGCAAATGTAGAAACGAGTGCACCTTATAATAAATGGTCGTATCTGTTGGTGTCATGTCCTCATCATCCTCCCCTTCTTGACAACAAACCATCCTCGGTTTGAGCTTAGTTGGAGGACAGATTGTAGGTTGTAGCCAATATTGCTTCTCTTTTTGAAATTTAACCTATTGCTTTATAACAAAACTTGGGGATCTTGACATGACATGATTATATCTAATGCAACCCTTTGATTGGTCATATTGATGCACAAAAAAAGGAGATTTCAGATTTGTACAAATATAAACTCGGTGTACCATGTATTCTCCTTTACAATTATATTTGCCAATAAATTGATATATACATGTAGATAACCATGGTAATTCAGCACATAAAAATTTCTCCTCCAAACTACTCAGAGCACACAGTGTTTCAAACTCAATATATCCCAAAGTATTTAAAGAAGTCAACAATTTTAGTTCATCTTGTTCAGTGGCAATTGGAAGCAATTGTTTATTTTTAGCACAAGTATTTTGTTCCAAAACAAAAGAATCATTCTCATTCACTGGTTGCTGCTCATGAATAATCATATCACTATCACACAACTTTTCTTTATCACAAAGATCAATAGAACATTCGCCATGTGACAAAGGTAAATCAATAGAAGGTTTTAGTATAGAATTATTAGCATCATTGGTGGGAAAATTCATTACAACAAGAGAACTCTCATCTTCTGTGAGATTAGCATCATTGGCATTACCTTTGCTCTCACTGTCAGCGGAAGTATCACGTGTTGAATTTTTACATGAGACTGGGAGCACCTCATTTTCTGTCATGTCATCCCCACTCTTTTGTGCATTGTCCTGCAAAAGGTTAGGCACAGCAGGAGGAATAATAGGAGATTGGTCTAGTTGATGTTCCTCATCATATGAATTAATTACAAGAGATGGATTAACAAAAGTTTCTCTCATAAGAATTTTCATATCGTTCCATGTATGAGGTTTATCTGAAAAACTTAAAGACTCCCACCAAATTAATGCTAAATGTCTCAAAACACTAGATGCATTCTTAATCTTCCTCCGTTCACACATATGACAGTGTGCAAAAATATTATCTATTTTACTTTCCCACTCAATGTACTCATCAGCACCAATACCATCATAAGTAGGTGGAGAAGAAAGAATAGAACGACCTACAGAAGGAGGTGTAGCAGCAATAGTGCGTGGCTCATGTATCATTGATGTCTCGTATCGGTGAGTGTTGTAACCTGTCATTGTAGACACAAAACAGGAACAAACAGTGAAAGTTATCCCTAATAATCTACTAAATAGGTGGAGTAGTGCCTCTCAAGATCACAGCAAAAGGAGACCCCTTCTCAAGCTCTTACAAGGTTCTTACCAGCAAGGTCAAGGATACCTGGAAGGCGTAGCACTGCGATTACAGGGGTCAAAACTTATACTGTCCAGAAGAAGTATGTGGAGTTAAGGCAAGCAGGCCAAATATGTGAGTGGAACACAATTCAAAAACAGAAAGTAATGCTGAATTATAGTCCCAAATACTTGCTCTCGTTGCTGGTCTAACGTGTTCCAAGTACCAGATGTGTGATAACAAAATGGAGAAACAAGTATGATGGATAGCAATGGAAATACGGACAAGGCAAAAGGCACAACAAACAATAGAGCTATCGAGTGTTCCTTATGTGCTCCTTTTTTTATCTCTTCTCTTCTCTTTTGCTATTTTTTTCTTTTCTTTTTTTGGTCCAAATTTTTTCCTTGCTTTTGCTCTTTTGATATTTTTTTCTCAGCAAGGAGCACACAACAATAAACACCAAAAAAATTGAGATCAATTGGATAAAAGATGTGGCCTATAGAAAATTAGGATTGTGCTTTAAAAAGCATATCAAAACTTGTGGGCCTGGAAACTCGATTTTCCTGATCGAATTTCGCAAATCTAATTTTTACGAACCTAGCTTAGCTAGGATGAAACGGATCTAAAATTTTCTGGCATTCTCCGTAGATATAAAATTTGCCTTGTTTCGAGTTCGGATACAAAAGTTATGACTGTTTTAAGAAAGCTGCTCGAATCTGGGTTTCAGTGGACACAAGATGCAAACTGATGGTGATACGGGATGGCGGTGGGTGGAGGGATCAACACAAACTAGAAAAGAACACAATCTAAACCAGCAACAAGCCCTTGATCAGGACACAAACTCAACACGACGGAATCTGAAAAGAATTATGGAAAAGGCTAAACGTGGTTTCTGGGATAGGGGAAAAACCTAACACTATTTTTTTGGCTTTTCTGTGGACTCTAGGACGAAGGTGAAATCAAACTAAACTAGGGTAAAATTGAACCTAACGGTATACCTGAAGCTCTGATTACCAATTGATGTGAACTAGGGATCCCGATCTTCCGAAAGGTTCTGATAACTCTCGATTTGGTGGAGTCACGACACAATTCGATCCGGCTTCCGAACAACTCGGCTCAGAACCCCGCAATCACAGCACCACGACTCCTCTGGTTATCGACCGGCGTTGCACGGTCGACCTCACCAAGAAGGCTAAGTCCTTGCCTGCAAATTGAGAACACAAGCAAGAACACAAAGGAATGCAACCAAATTGCAGATGAATTATTAATCTCACAAAGTTGGGGTCTCACAAACCGACGACGGCGACGAAACTGTTATCAACAGAATAATCTAAGCAAAACCCAAACCCTAACATAGGCAGCGGCTACTGATTATAAAGCCTAAGGGGCATCCAAGAACCCCTACTCATGTCGCTAAGGAGTCTCAACACATTACAAGGCCCAAACGGCCCAAAAGACGGCGACGCAGCGCCCTGACAGATTCTGGACGTCAACTTGTTTCGATGATTCCCGTTGACTCTGATGGAATTTGGGTCTCAAACCAAAGCCATTGGTTTGCTTATGAAATTATCTTTCCATCCATATATGGATCGTCGAAAACGGAGTCCGGATACATCATGGGCGTCCGTTTTATTGCAGACTGGTCCAGAAGGCCGAAGCAGACTCGAACTCGAATTGGACTGGGCCTCCGGCTTGGCTTGGACGTTCTTGCTGGCCTCCTAAGGTGGTGGCCAAGGAGGAGGACATCTTTGGGCATCTCTTAGGTGTTTTCTATCTTCTTGGGGCGTGCTCCAACTTGGTCCTGGGTCCTAAGTGTGAATAATAAGCCCGTGACGACGCTGTAGCACCCGACAGAAATAGCGGCTGAGTGTCTTGATGATTTGGAGGTCTTGCCAATGTGATATTGAGATGGGACTAGATCTATTTGAAAGCTTATCAAATAAGCTTTCTATCAAGTGCTCATTGACCTCGATCGCACTCCGGATGGATGAGTTATGGCCTTCCCAATGAAGCACTATCGGGCTACCGACGAACCGAAAGTTCAACTTTGATGGATTTGTACTTTGAGACACATTTGTACCTACATTCAAATAACGACATGTACATGTGGAACCAAGTGAATTGTACCCAAAATTACTATGCAAATGTAGAAACGAGTGCACCTTATAATAAATGGTCGTATCTGTTGGTGTCATGTCCTCATCATGGTGAGGCTCACATATGATTACTCGGCCACTCGGATGTGTAATCTCCACATATCTGGGTGAGCAAGATATCACTCCCTTGTGTAGAGTCAACCAATCCATACCCAAGATAACATACGGACCTTCTGACAGAAGTAAGGTAAGGTCGGCTAGAAAGGTGCAACATTCTACAGTGATACTCACTCCCTTACAGATTTTGGTGGATCTGGTGGTACCTAAGGGGGATATGGTGTCTATGGGTACACTCCATGGTGTGACAGGTATGCTATGCTCTCGTGCAAACTTAGATGCTATATATGAACATATAGCACCAGAGTCAAAAAGAACCGATGCTAAAACTCCCTGTACCAAAAACATACCGTACACCGCATTGGGGGCATCCTGAGCGTCCTCCGCGGTCAGGTGAGTGAGACGGCCGCTGGTGGCTCCCACGGCTGGCTTGCGAGGCACTCCCTGAGCTGGTGCCTATCTTGTAGGGGGTCTGAACTGGAGGGACCCTCTGCGGATAGACTGCCGACTTGTGACCTGGCTGGCCACAGGTGAAGCACACGAAGGGCTCACTGCCTATGGCGGTGTACGCAGGTGCCTTCCACATACTCTGGCTCAGGCTCTGAGCAGGGCGGCCTTGAGCGGGGCGATGGCTGTTGGCGGAGTAGAAACCATCACCACGGCTCAGAGCAGCTCCCTGGGCAAAGTGAGAGCGGGACTGCGGCGGAGCAGACCCACGCTGCCTCAGGGCCGGGGTGCGAGAGGAACCCTCGCCACGACGCCTCTTCTCCTTCCTCTCCCTCTGAGCGTCAGCCTCCAGGCGATCCCTCTCCATCTCCAGCACCTTGTTGATCATCTGCCGGAGGGTACGACACTCATGGCCCGAGAGAGCGATCTTGAGGCGCGAGTTTAGGCCCTTCTTGTAGTGGTACATCTTCTTCTTGTTGGTGCTGGTCTCCTCAGGAGCGTACCGCATCATGCGAATGAAGCGGGTGGTGTACTCCTGCACCTTCAGAGTCCCCTTGGTGAAGTTGCGGAACTCCTCCACTTTGGCATCCATGATGCCCTCGGGCACGTGGTCTCGCGGAAGGCCTCAGTGAACTCCTCCCACGAGATGCTCCCGGGGTCATCGTGGGCATCACAGTAGCCATCCCACCAAGCGCGTGCAGCGCCAGTGAGCTGATGAGCGACGACTCCCACACACTCCTCGTCAATGCAGGTGGTGAGGTCCAGCTTCTTCTCGATCTCCCGCAGCCAGTCCTCGGCGGCGATGGGTGTCGGTGTTCGGACCTGAGGGGGTCCTAAACCAACGAGTAAATGCTGCGTGTCCCTTTCCTGGACGGTGATGCAAGGAGAACACACGGGGGTTTATCGTGGTTCAGGCAAGAGAAGGCCCTACGTCCAGCGGGGGGGGGGGGGAGAGATTTGTATTTCCTTGCACCGAGGTGCTTGTGTAGGGGTTACAAGCTTGCGAGAGAGGGTGGTGAGCCCAGGTCTCAAAAGGAAAAAAAAGAAATACAAGATGATTGCTTGAGATGTTGATCTCTATCTTGTGTGTGGCTTGTCGTCTGTTGTTCTCCCCCCTTTGTAGTGTCCCAGCCTGCCCTTTTATAGGATGAGAGGAGGCCAAGATGATGGGGAGCCTTGAGATGATGTTTTGTCGATCCCTGTTGAGGTGGCTGTAGCGACGTGTCCTAGAAATGGGGGGCCATCCCTGGACACCATGGTGACGTAGGGGATGAGACACTGAAGTGACCCGAAGCGCCGTGCCATGCCGTCCTCCCTTTCCTGTTGAGCCGTGCTGGGCGTCGAGGCCGGGTCGAGGCCGGGTCGAGGCCGAACGGATAAGTCCGAATCCCTGGGATCGCGGCGTACGGACTTTGTCGTATCCTCCCTCGAGGGTAACTAGTGACGTACAGTACGCGGTAAGGTGGGTACAGTGACGTTTTTTGCCTCCCATCACGGGATGGGCGGTAAAACAGTGAAGACTGATACTGGCATTGTTCCCACGTCGACCCTGCTTGCAGCCATGTCGGTAGGTGAAAGTAGGTAACCGCATTAAATGCTATGGCCTTTGTCCTGGGGTAGGTAAAGAGGAGGGGTCGAGACGCTCGACCCGGGCTCACGCGAGTCGGAGTGTTCCTGGTAGGCGGTCGAGCCTCGGGCGAGCCGGAATGCGGTCGAGGTACTTTACTGTATGGGGCGGGACGCGGTCGAGGCGCCCCCGTCGAGGGTGCTTCGTACAAGTCGGAGCCGGAGCGCGGTCGAGGTACTCCGTCAAGCTACCCTCGTGCGAGGCGGACCCGGTGTTTGGCCGAACTTGGACGCGGCTTAGTCGCTTTGGTTTTTATTATCGTTGAATGTGGGCACCCCTATACTATTGGTACCGACAGTAGCCCTCGAGCCTTTTGGTGAGTGTGCGATCACTCTCCTAGAGGCTTTTTCGCTGATGAGCTGGAGTCGTTGCGTCGTTGACTTCTCCGGTGGGGGCGCGCGAGCGCACCCGCCGGGTGTAGCCCCCGAGGCCTCAGTGGAGTGTTGAAAACTCCTCCGAGGTCTTTTTCGTGTTTTATCAGGGAGTAGTTTGATGCAGCCGAGCCCCCGAGCCTTGCACGCGCGAGGGCGATCGGAGTCTCGGCCGTCTTCTGTCGTGCGACCCTCACGCTCCTCCTGCAGAGAGGAGGAGGAGGGGTGGGGAACGCCGTACTACCCCGTTTGGGCGAGTCCCGACGATCTCCGGTGAGCTGCTAGCGGGGGAATTCGAGTACGAGCCCGTGCTCCAGTCGTTAGGAGTCAGCTAGTGGCCCGGGGGCGCTCTCAAGAACTGCCGAGAAGTGGTCGTGCGGATGTCGGTTCCTTTCGACGGGATCCGAGGGCTCGATGCCTCCCTCGATGGGATTCCTACGTCGACCTCCTCCTTTGGCCTCGAATACGTCTTGGGGTGCCTCGAGAGCGCGGCTCGAGCCCTGGCCATGTACGGGCGCACCCCTGGTCGTCCCTAACTCTGTTGCTCGAGGGCGGCTGTCGAACCCGGGTCGAGGGCCAGCTCCCGCTCCCTCGAGTCTTATGACGGGCTCGGGACCCGTTTGCAAGGCATCTTGGAATATCCATCCATGGATCTCGCTCTGCCTGTTAGTCAGGCGCGCCTTTTTAGGGTGAAACCGGCGCGGTAGTGGGCGACGTGGCGTTCGGTTACGGCGTGGGGGACGGCCACGTGCCTGGCTCCTGTAAGACGTGGGGGACGGTTAGGTGAGCGCTTTTAATGCGGGAAACTGTTCCTACCTTTTCGCGCGGCCGTTGGGCTTCCTTCGGGCATATAAAAGCAAAAACCTGGGGGTCCGAGTCCCCCACCGGTTCCTTGTGCCCTTGCCATCTCCCTGCCGCAGACAGCCCTTGCCTTCTTGCGTTCTCCGCCCACATCACCGCCGCCGCCGCATCCTCTCCGCCCGCCCTTCTTCCCACAACACCTGATGGCAGGAAAGAACCAGATCCTCCCCGCCGACGACTGGGTGGCCTCCTCGGTGATGGAGAGGAGGTTGGAAGAGCTGGTTGAGGACGGGCTGCTGCGGCCGAGGACGAGTCGGTCGCAGCCGAAGTGGATCGCGCCGCCTCGTGCCCACCGGGAGCCGGTGCCCCTGAAGGGGTACGTGGTGAGCTTCGTCTGCTTCCACGAGCGGGGGTTCGGTGTTCCTGCATCCACCTTCATGCGCGCGCTCCTCCACTACTACCGGGTGGAGCTTCACCACCTCGCCCCCAACGCCGTCGCGCAGGCTGCCATCTTCGCGGCGGTCTGCGAGGGCTACCTTGGGGTGGAGCCGCAGTGGAACCTGTGGCTTCACCTCTTCAAGGCTGAGCTCTTCGCCAGGAGGGCGGGGGAGAAGGGGGTCCTGGCCGCGGCTCGAGTAGGGAGCTGCGTCCTGCAGGTGAGGTCAAGCCGGGCGGATCTGTACATCCCGGCCCGCCTCATCTCCTCGAACAGCGGGTGGCACGAGGGTTGGTTTTACCTCCGCAACGATGATAATCAGTTGCCGAGGTACACCGGCCGCATGCTGACCGCTCGGGAGGACCGCTGGACGTATGGAGTGCCGGAGGCCGAGAAGCCGCGCCTGGACCCGCTGCTGGCAGCGCTGCAGTAGCTTCGCCTCCGGGGCTTGACGGCAGCGGCTGTGGCTACGGCCTTCCATCGCTGCAGAGCGATGCCGCTGTGCCGGCGTCGTCTGCGCCTCGACCAGATGACTCCGGAGGCATCTCTAGAGGGGACCCGGATGTCCCATGAGTCCCTCACCCTCGAGGAGGTCCTCCGGCGAGCGCGCCGGATGGTCGGGACCTTCAAGGTGGAGGAGGTCGACCGGGTCCCCATGAGGCCTACCCAGGGGTTCGAGCCCGTGGTAAGTATCTTTGGGTTGATACGTTTGCTAGTTTTGTTCGTTTTTGGATTCCCCTAATTTGGTCAAGGCCGGCGCGTAGGATTTGTCGGCGCTGCGAGAGACACGTCCGCCTATCCCAGAGGATCGGCCCGCCCGGGAGGCTCGACGCTTGCATGCCTCCAAGAAGAAGAAGACCAAGGAGACGGCCAAGAAGCGGGCAATCCGCAAGGCCAAAGAGGCGGAGGCGTTGAAGAAACTCCGGCGCCAGCAAACCATCGAGGGGGTTCCTCTGGCGCCGTCGCCTTCCGAGATGATCTCGGGGGAGGACGACGACAGCAGCGGCAAGGACGATGATGCTCTGTCGCGGTATGAGGCCGCGACTGGACTGGGGGACCTCCCCGATATTCGCTCCCTGCTGGAGCCCATCGGGGGGTCGTCCTCCTCGGTCGTCGTGGTCGAGGAGGAGGAAGAGGAAAAGGAGAAGAAGAAAGAGAAAGAGGCGGGCCCCTCGACGGGGGGGGGGCGCTTTACCCCGGACCCAGTAAGAGGGGTCGACGGGGATGCCTGTACCACCCCAGGCCCCGCCAGCTCGGGCGGGGGCTGGGGCGGTGGCGCCGGCATCGTCATTGGCGGCGCCGCCGGCAGGCGTGAGAACCCGAGGCCAGCTGGCCTCGGAAGCACAGAAAGCGCAGGGTAGCGCGCCAGCCAGGGCTCCACGGAGCGCCCGGTCTGCTGGTGGGGCCGCCGCGCGGCCGCCGTCGTGCGCCCCAGGAGGCTCGGACCGCGCGGGGTCGAGGCCCTTGGTGCCAATTTTCGGGTAAGTGTTTTTGCTTGGTTATTATATCTTTCTTTGGATCCGTGGGCTAACCTTATTTCTTATTTGACAGGTTCAAGCGGAAGGCGGAGCTAATGGGGCCTACCCCGGTGAAGTCGCTGCGGGCCAGCGCTGCTGTCCTCAACCGGACGGCGGAGCAGGACGCAACCTGGGTTCACGAGGTCGAGGCCGCGAAGGGGCTCCTGCGACAGCAGCAGGAGGCGGCAGCTGCTACGGGGGTCACTGGCCCGGATCCTGCCACGGAGGGGTCCGAACCGGCGAGGGCGGCGGCGCCCAGTTCGGTTGAGGCGGAGCCCAGGCCATTGCTAACGGCTGAGGCTACCATCGAGGCCGTGACGGGCGAAGCATCCGCCCACGGCGCGGAGCGAGCGGGCGCTGACGTGACCATGGAGGAGGTCGCGTCGGCATCGGGGCAGGAGGCGGCACCGGCGAGGGGGCCAAAGCCGCAGCCAGACCTGCCGGCGCGACCGACAGGCGCGGTGGAGGGCGAGGCCGTCGAGCCCCCCACCGGAGCCCCAGAAGAAGGGGCGCCGGAGGTCAAGGCGCCGGTATCTGAGCCGCCGACAGTCGAGGCGCCGGCTCTGGAGGCGTCGACGGTCGAGGTGCCGGCTCCAGAGGTGCCGGCGACCGAGGGGCCGGTGTCCTCAGAAGGGCGGGCGCCCGTGGACCTTACCCTCGACGACACCCCCCTAGATAAGGAGAAACAAGTGATGGGGGTCGAGGGGGGTGAGGCCACAGATCAGGCCGGTGCCTCGACGGCCGCTGGAGCCACGGGAACTGCGGGCGAGGCCGGCCCTTCGGCGGGACCAGGAGATGCCTCGATCGGGTCATCGTCGTCATGGCCCGACATCGCCGCGCTGGCCATAGCACGGGCGGAGGCGGAGATTCCGAGGTGGGGGGGCCGTCCCTTCAGTTTAGGGACGCCGCGAACCCCGACGCCGAGCCCATCTTTACCCTGAATGACAGGGATGAGGTGCACCGCTGGGAGTACCTCGAGGGTGTCCGCCGGCACCTCGATCGGGTGCTCAATGTGGCGTCCGACGCCGTCTCGCAGAGTATACGGGATGCCACCGAGGTACGATCGATCCGTCGGCTTTTTTCGTGGCTCTTAGTGTTTTTTCCCTCGGTTTCTTTATCTTCTTGGTTTCTTCGAGTCGTGACCAGGAGCTGAAGGAGTACTCCCGCCACAAGTCGCTCTTCATCCGGGATGAGAGTGGTGTGTGGGCCGCGCTGGCGCAGCAACGAGCCCTGGTCAAGGAGGCCCAGAAAAGGCTTTCCGATCGAAACGCCGAAATGGCTGAGCTGCGTACCGCCTACTCGACGGTGAAGGAGGAGGCGATACAGGCTTGGGCGACCGAAGCCGTGATGCGCACCGAGATGGACAAGGCCCGGGATGAGGCTGCCCAGGCTCACAGGGACCTCGAGCCCCTGTCGGCACGGGTGAAGGAGCTCGAGGAGGACGTCTCCCAGGTCAGCCGTCAACGCGACCTCCTCAACGTCCAAATCGGGCAGGTCACGGCCCGTTTCAGCGCGCTGAAGGATGAGATCACGGCGCTGAACGGGGCCGTCCAAGAGAAGGACGCGGCACTCCAGACCGCCCGTCAGGAGATCGAGGCGCTGAAGGCGACCGTCCGTGACAAGGACAGCGCCCTCCTGGGGCTCGAGCAGACGTGCGGGGGGCTCCGTGACGAGGTTGTGGGCTTGAAGACCCATATCGAGGGTAAGTATGACTGTTACAGCCATGACGTCGAGGCCTCGTGTTAGGTACTAATTTATTTTGTCGTGTTTCAGAGCTGGAGAGTGAGAATCGGGAGGCCCACTCGTCCGCCAACTCCCTCTAGAGCCTCCTCGAAGCCGAGACCTGGAGGACCCAACTGCTCGAGGGCGCGATCACCACCGTGTGTGACGGTCTGGGGGTCAAGCTCGACGCCGACACCGGGGAAGACGTTCCAGAGAACTCCTTCATCCGTCGGATGGCGGCGCTGGGCCGCCTTGCCCGGGAGAAGATACGGGACAGCCTCCACCACGGCGTGAAGAGGGCGCTGGCCGTCGTCCATTCAGGGTTTGTGTTCGACATGGAGCTCGTCGCCGACGGCTTCATCACAGACCCAGATCGGACGGATGAGGACAATGAGAACGCCTGCCTGGAGCTGATTGAAGCCGCGGAGGGGCCTGGGAGTCGTCTGGCCTCGCTTTTTGAAGCCGAGGTGGTCCCGCCTGCTGATGATGAAGGCCTGTGAGCCAGATCTGGGCGCAAAGGCCCATGTAATAAGTTAGTACTTTTAGATTTTGGTCGTGGTGGCCTCGGAGGCCCTAAAAACTCGAAGCACAAACCGTTTTGTGGTTATTTCAGTTTTATCCGAGCTTTTCTTCCCTTTATCGTTTTGGTCGTGTTCTCGCATGATTTACCTAGCACGCAGTTGCGTCCTTTGGCGTAAGGGAGCGAGTGGAGGTACCGTAGCCTCGGGGGCGTAGGTGATCTCCCGACTCAACCGCCCTCGAGCTTCAGGGTGATGTTGCGGCCTTGTAGATCGCGTGAGAACCTGATCTAAGCGACAGGGAGCGTGTTCTTTTTTAGAGTTAGGAACCGCTGTTTAGATCTCCCTAGCGTGAAGTCACACCTCTAGAAGGTGTGAGGGATGAGTGGAGGTACCGTAGCCTCGGGGGCGTAGGTGACACTCCTGGCTCAAGGGCCCTTTCGAACCTTAGGGTCACTCTTTGCAGCGCCGTTGATCTAAGAAGCGGTTCTTAAGTTTAAAAAAGAGCGTAAATTTTTTCAGGGACTAGGGGGTCCCCCCCTGTAGCCCCCGAGGGAGGGTCGATTCTGGTAGTGCAGAGTCGATCCTTCCTCATTGTGAAACGAAAGTTTGATCATTGCTGTATTCTTTATTGATGAAAAAGAGATTACAGAGCCTCGAGGCTTTCTAAGGAAAAAAGCGACGTAGCTGTTCAATGTTCCAAGCATTGGTGAAGATTTCACCCTTCTCGTTGGATAGCTTGTAGGTGCCCGGTTTTAGCACTTCTGTGATGATGTATGGTCCTTCCCATGGTGGCGTGAGCTTGTGCCGTCCCTTGGTGTTCTGGTTCCGCCGTAGCACCAAATCGCCGACGTTAAGGTCACGCTTGCGGACGTGTCTGTCGTGGTAGCGTCGGAGACCCTGCTTGTACCTGGCAGAATGCAACAGAGCTACATCCCGGGCCTCCTCGAGCTGGTCGAGGGCGTCCTCTCTTGCGGCATTGTTATTTCTTTCGTTGTAGGCCTTTAACCTTGGGGATCCATATTCTATATCGGTCAGGAGCATTGCCTCAGGCCCGTAGACTAAGAAGAATGGAGTGAACCCCGTGGCTCGACTCGGCGTTGTTCTTAAGCTCCACAGTACCGAGGGCAGCTCGGCAGCCCATCTTTTGCCATGTTTGTTTAGCTTGTCCAAGATTCTGGGTTTCAGGCCTTGTAGGAGCATACCATTGGCACGTTCCACTTGGCCGTTTGTTTTTGGATGAGCCATGGCTGACCAGAGCACGCGGATGTGATGGCGGTCGCAGAAATCTAGAAACTTTTTACTAGTGAACTGGGTGCCATTGTCTGTGATGATACAGTTGGGGACCCCAAAGCGATGAATGATGTCGGTGAAGAAGAGCACAGCTTGCTCGGACCTGATGCTGGTGATAGGGCGGGCCTCGATCCACTTGGAGAATTTGTCGACTGCGACGAGCAAGTGGGTGAAGCCGCCAGTTGTCCTTTTCAAGGGTCCGACCAGGTCGAGCCCCTAAACGGCAAACGGCCATGTGATGGGGATAGTTTGCAGGGCATGTGCCGGAAGGTGGGTTTGTCTCGCATAGTATTGACAACCCTTGTAGGAGCGTACTAGCTTGACAGCGTCGGAGACCGTGGTCGGCCAATAGAATCCTTGTCGAAAGGCATTTCTGACGAGGGTTCGAGGCGCTGCGTGGTGACCGCAAGCCCCCGAGTGCAGGTCGCTGAGCAGGTCCCTGCCTTGCGCATTTGTGATGCAGCGTTGGAGGATGCCAGTGGGGCTGCGGCGGTACAGCTCGCTACTGTCGCCAATGATCACAAAGGTTTTGGCTCGGCGAGCGATCCGTCGAGCCTCAGTCTTATTCGAGGGGAGGTCCCCTCGGATCAGGTAGTCGAGGTACGGGATGCGCCAGTCTGGCTCGAGGTCGGGTGGCGGAGTCAAACCTTCCGCCTGCATGGCTTCAGCCCCGGTCGAGGGGGCTTCCACCTCATGTGGGGGGTCGAGTGACGTCCCGTCGACCCCTCCGTCTGGCCCAAGGTCGACGGATGGCTGCTGGAGATCTTTTGCGAAAACGTCTGGTGGAACCGTAGTTCGACTGGACGCGATTTTTGCCAGTTCATCGGCGGCCTCATTATACCTGCGTGCGATGTGGTTGAGCTCGAGGCCGTGAAACTTGTCCTCGAGGCGTCGCACCTCTTGGCAATAAGCTTCCATCTTGGGGTCGCGGCAGCTCGAGCTCTTCATGACCTGATCGATCACGAGCTGGGAGTCGCCTCAAACGTCAAGGTGTCGGACCCCGAGCTCGATGGCGATTCTTAGCCCCGTGACGAGTGCCTCGTACTCGGCGACGTTGTTTGACGCAGGAAAATGAAGCCGGACGACGTAGCGCATGTGAACCCCGAGGGGTGAGATGAAGAGCAAACCCGCGCCTGCTCCTATTTTCATCAACGACCCATCGAAGTACATGGTCCACAGCTCAGCCTGGAGCTGTGCGGGGGGGAGTTGGGTGTCGGTCCATTCAGCCAGGAAGTCTGCTAATACCTGTGACTTTATAGCTTTGCGCGGCGCATAAGATAAGGTCTCGCCCATGAGCTCGACTACCCACTTGGCAATCCTACCCGAGGCTTCCTGGTTCTGGGCTATCTCTCCCAGGGGGAAAGAAGAAACCATAGTAACCGGATGGCCCTCGAAGTAGTGTCGGAGTTTGCGTCGCGTCAAGACGACGGCATATAGCAGCTTCTGGATTTGTGGGTATCGGACCTTAGTTTCCGAGAGTACCTCGCTGATGAAGTAGACCGGCCTCTGGACGAGCAAGGCGTGCGCCTCCTCGGCCCGTTCGACAACCAGGACCGCACTGACTACTTGTGACGTCGTGGCGACATAAAGTAGGAGCGGTTCCCCTGGGGTCGGAGGGATGAGGATTGGCGAGTTAGAGAGTGTGGCCTTGAGTTTTGTGAGAGCTTCCTCAGCCTCGAGAGTCCAGGAAAAATGCTCCGATTTCTTTAAGAGGCGGTACAGAGGGAGCACTTTTTTGCCGAGGCGCGAAATGAAACGGCTGAGTGCCGCCAAGCAGCCCGTGACCCTCTGTACACCCTTCAGATCTCGGATGGGGCCCATCTTGGTTATCGCAGAGATTTTTTCAGGGTTGGCCTCGATGCCGCGTTTGGACACGATGAACCCTAAAAGCATACCTCGAGGGACGCCAAAGATGCACTTCTCAGGATTGAGTTTGATGTTTTTCGCCTGGAGGCATTTGAACGCAACATCGAGGTCATTTACCAGATTGTCGGCTTGTTTTGTTTTGACAACGATGTCGTCGACATAAGCCTCGACGGTCGACCCGATGTGTTTCTCGAAAATGTGCTGCATGCATCGCTGGTACGTAGCCCCTGCATTCCGGAGACCGAAGGGCATCGTAACGTAGCAATACATGCCGAATGGGGTAATGAATGAAGTCGCGAGCTGGTCGGACTCCTTCATTTTGATCTGATGGTAACCGGAATAGGCGTCTAAGAACGAAAGAGTTTCACATCCCGCAGTGGAATCGACGATTTGATCAATGCGTGGCAAAGGAAAGGGAACTTTCGGACATGCTTTATTCAAACTAGTATAGTCTACACACATCCTCCACTTCCCACTCTTTTTCTTAACTAATACAGGATTAGCTAGCCACTCAGGATGATGAACTTCCTTGATGAATCCGGCCTCTAGTAGCTTGTGAATCTCCTCGCCGATGACCCTGCGCTTCTCCTCGTCGAAGCGGCGCAGGCGTTGCTTCACCGGCTTGGATCCGGCCCGGATCTCCAAGGCGTGCTCGACGACTTCCCTGGGTATGCCCGGCATATCCGAGGGACTCCACGCAAAGATGTCGATGTTTGCGCGGAGAAAGTCGACGAGCACGGCTTCCTATTGCGGATCGAGGGTGGCGCTGACGTTCAACGCCTTCCCGTTGGGATCAGCGGGGTCGAGGGGCACGAGCTTGGCGTCCTCCGTGGGCTCGAAGCTGCCGGCGTGGCGCTTTGGGTCGGGAATCTCGTTGGCGAGACCGTCGAGGTCTGTGGCCAATGCCACCGATTCCAAAATAGCCTCGCCGTGCTCGACACACTCGACGTCGCACTCGTAGGCATGTTCATACGAGGGCCCCACAGTGATGACGCCGTTTGGGCCTGGCATCTTGAGCTTGAGATAGATGTAGTTCGGCACAGCCATGAACTTGGCGTAGCATGGGCGCCCGAGGATAGCGTGGTATGTTCCACGGAACCCGACCACTTCGAAGGTGAGGGTCTCCTTTCTGAAGTTGGCCAGTGTGCCAAAACAAACAGGCAGATCGACCCGCCCGAGGGGTTCCGCCCGTTTCCCTGGCACGACTCCGTGGAAGCCCCCGACGCTAGGTTGGAGGCGCGCTCTCTCGACCCCCATAAGGTCGAGGGTCTGGGAGTAGATGATGTTGAGGCTGCTCCCGCCGTCCATGAGCACTTTGGTGAGGCGTGTGTTGGCGATGACGGGGTCAACAACAAGCGGGTAGATCCCCGGATTAGGGACGTAGTCAGGATGATCATCACGGTCGAAAGTGATGGCCACCGCAGACCAGTCGAGGAAGCGGGGAACCGCCGTTTGTACGGAGAAAACCTCACGCCACTCTCACTTACGCTGGCGTGCCGAGAGGCGGGTCGAGGGTCCTCCGTAGATCATGAAGCAGTCGTGGATCTCGGGGAATCCCTCATCCTTGTCGTCGCCCTTGGGATCTTCCTTCTTGTCGGTGTTCTTGCCGCCTGCACCCTCGAAGTACCTGCGGAGCATGTGACAATCCTCGAGGTTATGGTTAGTGGGTCCCTTGTGGTAGGGACACGACTCTTTGAGCATTTTGTCGAAGATGCCCCCGCCGGGGGGGCCTCGAGGCTTCTTGCGCTCGGTAGCGGCGACAAGCTCGTCGGCCGGGGCCTCGAGCTTGCCCTGCTGGCCTTTCTTCTTCTTACGATTGTTCCTCTTGGAGCCCCGGGTGGAGCTCACGGGATCGTCGGCCTTCTGCTTCCCTTTGTCCTGCTCACCGCCAAAGATGGCACCAACTGCCTCCTCGCCAGCGGCAAAGTTGGTGACGATATCCATCAATCCGTTGGCAGTGAGTGGGGTGTGACGGCCCAACTCTCGGACCAACTCCTTGCAAGTGGTGCCAGAGAGGAAAGCCATAATTACGTCAGAGTCGGTGACGTTGGGGAGCTCGGTGCGTTGCCTGGAGAAGCGCCGGATGTAATCCCAGAGGGATTCACCCGGTTTCTGCTTACAACTCCGAAGGTCCCACGAGTTGCTGGGGCGCATGTAAGTTCCCTTGAAGTTTCCCTTGAACACCCTCACGAGATCGTCCCAGTCGTGGATCTGTTGGGGCGGGAGATCCTCGAGCCAGGCTCGAGCGGTGTCGGAGAGGAACAGGGGGAGCTGTCGGATGATGACCCGGTCGTCGGTGGCCCCCCCAGCTGACACGCCAAGCGGAAATCGGCGAGCCAAAGTTCAGGTTTGGTCTCGCCGTTGTACTTGGCGAGAGTCGTGGGAGGGCGAAACCGCGCCGGGAGTATCGTTTCACGGATAGCCTTACTGAAGACCCGAGGGCCCGGAGGCTCGGGTGAAGGGCTACGATCCTCCGAGCTGTCGTAACGCCCGCCCCTGTGGACGTGGTAACCTCGAGCCACGCCATCACCGTGCTTGCGCGTGCGGCGCTCGACGACGTTGCCGCGGGTGTCTCGAGGTCCACGGTCGTGAGCGATAGGCTCAGGGGCGGGAGCCATCCGAATCCGTCGGGCAGGTTCGGGATGAACCGAGGCCTCTTTCTCCTGTCAGGAGGGCTCTGCGAGCCGCTCCGAGGTGGGCTCGCGTCGCCTCGAGGCAGAGCTCTCGGCCTGCTGCAGGGCAGCAGTCTCGAGGAGTTCTCGGATCTCATCTTGAGCCCGGCGGGCGTCGGGGTTTGACGGCTCGGGCATGTTGCGGAGGAGCATGGCGGCGGCGACGACGTTCTGGCTGGCTCGAGCGAAAACCGGGGGGTCGGCCGCCCGGTCCTCGTCGATGCGACGGTTGACGTCGCGAGCTCTCTCGCGAGCTCTCCCACCAAGTGCGCGTTCCGCGCGCTCACGCTCGAGGGTTTGCTGAAGTAGATGCAGGTTCTCTCGTTCCTCGTCGAGCCTCTCCTGCAACTCGCGGATTTGCTCGAGCTGCATTCCTTGATCTGCAAGGAATTGAGCCTCGTCCCGCTCGGCAGGGAGCTCGACATGAGGGGGCGTGTGCCTTCCTTCGACCGGCTCTTCTTCCTGCGATTCTGACATGCTTTCAACGTCGACGTTGAAGCACTCGCGGGTCGGATCGTAGGTGTCATCAGCCGAGTCAGAGTCAGGAGCGCCAAAGTAATAGTATGACGGGGGAATATGTGGCCATTGTAAATCGTCACTGGGGTTGCAACGTTGGGAAGTAGTCACACGGGGTTCTGTTTCTGGTGTCTTCGTAGAGTCTAGATAATCAGAAGCCGGCGTGAACGCAACGAGGTCCAGAGTGGAGCGTAGATGGTGCCCGGGGAGTTCCTCATAAGCACTCACGCAAGTGCTCACGGAAGAAGCGTACACCCGGGCAGCCGAGTCTAGCCCAAACGGGAACGGTGAAGGAGATGTTGCTGCCCACGCCGGAAAGGATGCACGGGGCAGTGGCATCTCACCGGGCGGGGGAGCGGCGGGATTCTCCGTCGGCATGTTACCCCTGGTCAGGCTCATCCTACCCAGACCTTCCACGAGGAAATCTGGGCCGGCGCCTGGCTGGGGGGTGCCGGAACAGGGAATCCCATCACCCTCCGCGAGGTGGAGACGATGGTTGTGCCGGGCTCACCGCCGTCGGGCGGCTCGCGCCTGCCTGGAGCGACGGTACCGGCGGATTGCTCCCCCGGGCTGGGAGAGCTCATAATCCTCGTCGGTAGGGTGCCTTGGCGGGAGTAGGACCATGTCATAGCCATAGCCAAGCGACATGAACTCCAAACTCCCGAACCAGATCACCGTGGCCAACGGGATAGGGCATTCGGGGTCAGCCATCCAGGAAAAGAGGCGGGAAAGCGACGTTGGCACGCAGCGATCCCCTACCTGGCACGCCAACTGTCGGTGTTCGGACCTGAGGGGGTCCTAAACCAACGAGTAAATGCTGCGTGTCCCTTTCCTGGACGGTGATGCAAGGAGGACACACGGGGGTTTATCCTGGTTCGGGCAAGAGAAGGCCCTACGTCCAGCGGGGGGGGGGGGGGAGATTTGTATTTCCTTGCACCGAGGTGCTTGTGTAGGGGTTACAAGCTTGCGAGAGAGGGTGGTGAGCCCAGGTCTCAAAAGGAAAAAAAAAGAAATACAAGATGATTGCTTGAGATGTTGATCTCTATCTTGTGTGTGGCTTGTCGTCTGTTGTTCTCCCCCCCTTTGTAGAGTCCCGCCCTGCCCTTTTATAGGATGAGAGGAGGCCAAGACGACGGGGAGCCTTGAGATGATGTTTTGTTGATCCCTGTTGAGGTGGCTGTAGCGACGTGTCCTAGAAATGGGGGGCCATCCCTGGACACCATGGTGACGTAGGGGACGAGACACTGAAGTGACCCGGAGCACCGTGCCATGCCGTCCTCCCTTTCCTGTTGAGCCGTCGAGGCCGGGTCGAGGCCGGGTCGAGGGCGAACGGATAAGTCCGAATCCCTGGGATCGTGACGTACAGACTTTGTCATATCCTCCCTCGAGGGTAACTAGTGACGTACAGTACGCGGTAAGGTGGGTACAGTGACGGTTTTCACCTCCCATCACGGGATGGGCGGTAAAACAGTGAAGACTGATACTGGCATTGTTCCCACGTCGACCCTGCTTGCAGCCATGTCGGTAGGTGAAAGTAGGTAACCACATTAAATGCTATGGCCTTTGTCCTAGGGTAGGTAAAGAGGAGGGGTCGAGACGCTCGACCCGGGCTCACGCGAGTCGGAGTGTTCCTGGTAGGCGGTCGAGCCTCGGGCGAGTCGGAATGCGGTCGAGGTACTTTACTGTATGGGGCGGGACGCGGTCGAGGCGCCCCCGTCGAGGGTGCTTCGTACGAGTCGGAGCCGGAGCGCGGTCGAGGTACTCCATCGAGCTACCCTCGTGCGAGGCAGACCCGATGTTTGGCCGAACTTGGACGCGGCTTAGTCGCTTTGGTTTTTATTATTGTTGAATGTGGGTACCCCTATACTATTGGTACCGACAATGGGGTCATCGTCGGTGTAGTCAAAGGTAGGGGGCCTTAGCTTGAGGAAACCCTCCAACTTCCTCTGGAAGTCATTCGGCTGCCCTCCATGGCAGTGAAGGATTCCCTCAGCCAAAGTCTCTAGAAGGCGGGTCTGGCGGTCCATCACCTCCGCCAGCTGTGGTGGCAGCGGCGGTGGTGGTGCTTCTTCTCCAGGTGCGGTGGCTCCAACCCCACCTCCAGGTTGAGTGGCTCCTACCTCACTAACGGGCTCCACGGGGACAGGCTCCTCCATGGCAGCAAAAACGGCAAAGGGAGCTCCACGGCCTCCTCCACGGCCACAGCCACGCCCACGGCCCATGGGTGCGGGGGAAGGCGAGCGGTTGTTCAGACAAGCGGAATGGCGGCAAGACATCTCACTACAGGGTTAGGTCAAGATGGATGGTTTATTAAGTGATTACACAATTTTGATCACAAATTTTAAAAGATTGCTATCCGTCACTCAATACAAGAAGGCGATAAGTACCATAAGACGCAATAAGATCCAATCATCTAGTACATGGTTTTATTACAAAGCGACGTCTCCAGTAGCTACACTAGGCAGACTCGCGGGAATCATGCTACACGCAGGCAACTCAAAAAGTGGACAATCTACTCTACTCCAAGGGATGAGTCATGTCTCATGGCCACGCAGGGCTCAACAAGGTTACTACTACATTATTACATGATCATAAGAGGGTAACTACTCCTATCCGAAAGTGGTGGGTGGTGTAGATGGGCCATCGGTGGAAGCGGAAACCTCAGAATTGCGGTTCATGGCACGGAGCTCGTCATCGGTGTGGTGGATCCTCGCAACGCGGGCAAGAGCGCGCTCCAGCATCTTCGTCCATGGAATCTGAGGATAGTTCACGGACAAACATGCTGCCAGGTTGAGCTTGGTGGGCTCAACATGGAATGTCTGTCTGCACAGCTTCCTGCGCGTCCTAGGCGGAAGAGGGTCCTGTACCATCTCGATCTCCTGGATGCGCTTAGCATCAGCGATGACCTAGGCCTGACAGAGATGGTTCACCTTGTCTTGGAGGAACTCGGTGCACTTGACGTAGTGGGTGAGGTGGTGCGCGTTGTAGGTGGAAACAACGGCAACCCTTTCTGCCCCATCCTCCAGGGCATTGCAGTGATCCTACAAGCCACACCTGGCGAAGGCACGCTTCTTCTCCTTCTCCTAGAGCTCCTTCAGGACACGCCTCTGACGCTCAATGCGATCCTCGTACTCCAGCAGCTGGGAGGACAGGTAGTCGTTGCGGAGCTCTTGCTCTAGCACCTTGTCCTTGAGCTCAGCAATCTCAGCCTTGAGCACCTTCTCACGGGACTCATGGAGGACCTCCATCTTGCAGGAGTTCTCGCGCTCCTTCATGAGATCGCGAATCACCAACTCACGCTTCCACTCCTCCTAGGCTAGGACGTCGTCGCGCTGGAACTGGAAGTCTCGAAGGCTGCGGTTCTACGACTCCACCTCCATGATGTAGTGGTCCTGGGCAAGGATGTACTGCGCGGAGGTACTCAGATGTAACATCCATGATGTTAAGAAATAATTAAAACGTGATAATGATGCATCATCAAGCATAAGTATCAAGTATTATGCCATAAATGCATTCATATTGCAATAATAGTTATCATATGTTGCATATGTAATGTTGCCATATGACATGTTTCATATGTTTCTTTGTCATGTTCACATATTGCAAATCTGGTATTTTAGTTAATTCCATGAAATGATGGCATGTTGATACATTAGGTTCTTTATGAATTTATATATGAGAATTGGTTTACACAATTAAAGTTTTGGTTAAAATGGAGCTTCAAGTTTGAGTTTAATTTTGGAATCCAAAACTTATCGCAAGTTTTCCGAGTCGAATTTGAATTCAAATTTGGGGAATTATTAAAAGATTTTTAAAAGTCAAACTAGTCAACCAAGAGTGGCATTTGGTCAAACATGTTATGCTTGACTCAATGATGCCCTTGGGTGATGGTATGATCACTAAATAATTACCAATTAATAGAGTATCAAGTTTCAATTTGAAATCTTTCCGAAAACCCAGAAAAACAAAACCCTAGTTTTACCCCTTTTTGAATATATCAAAATCTAAGCAAAATTTGGGAAAACGTGTAAAACCAAGTTTGTAGATCTTTTCAAGGGCTACAAGTTTGGTGTTTTGAGTTTTCAAAGTTTCAATACAAAATTCAAAGTAATTTTGAATTTACAGATTTCCAAAAAATGTCCCCTTTTCAATTCAAATTCAAATTTCAAAATCTAGGTAGAATTGGAAAATGTTTATATTGAGAAAGTTGTAGAACTTTGAAAATTAAACAACTTTTGTTTTTATAGATTTTCAACTTTTATAGAAAATTTGAAAGTAATTTGCAAAATGGAGTCATTGGCAGTTTTGTAATTTTTCCAAAAATCAATTTGAAGCCGGGCGCCACCGAGCTGCTTCCCTGTTTGCTCCATCACCGGTGGCTGCCGTCCCCGTTTTGCCGTCTTAGCGCGCGTCGACACGCAGCAGCTCGCCTGGAGACATCGCAAGTAGGAGCTGGAGGCCGAGCAGCTTCGTCCCTGTCGATATAGCCAGCACCGATGCCATTCTTTCTCTTCTTCTCCTCCATCCGCTCGTCGTAGTTCCCCTCTGCGTGCCGGAGAAATTCATCTTCTCCGTCGTGCCCTTCATTCAACTGCTCGCACCCACCGAGTCGCCTCGCAATCGCGCACCGCCTGTGCTAGTCACTCAGCACAGCCGTGCCTCGTCTTCTTCCTCGCCACCGTCAGCAGCACCGCCTTGACCCCTGCTGCAGTGGCCAGCCCTCTCCTTCGCCTCTCTTTCTCCGTAGTGTAGCTGAGCAGGTCCGCAGTGCATCCTTAGTGCTCACCGACCTCTTAGTTCCACCTCTACTGCCTCACCGTGGCCGGCGCATCGCCGCAGCACCACCGCGTCCGCCATGGACGGCGGCAGGCCGCTGCACCACCGCAAACCACTCCATTTGTACCCTGACTCAACTTGTGGTGACATCCTGAGCATGCTGAGCCAAGCCGCCTCGCCGGAAGGGTCGCCGGCGGTGACCTCAGCCACCATCCGCCGGAGTTAGTCGGAGAAGCCCGACTTGGGCCGATTTGGCCTTGAGCCATTTGGTTTCGGGCTGGACCGGTTGGGTCGGGCGGGGAGAAGGATGGGGGCTAGGCCAGGGAGAAAGAGGGAAAGGAGGAGAAGCGCGCACGGTTGGTCCAGTTGGGCCGGAGGGAGAAAGAGAGGAGCCGGCCCGAGGTGAAGATTTTCGTTTTATTCGTTTCTGAAAATATTAGATAGTACCAAATTTGTTTATTTCTGTTGTGAATTAATTAGAACTCCAAAAATGATGAAAATTTTTGTGTAGCTTGTTCATGATGTTCTCTTTCATGGAAAAAATATGAAATGCCAATTTTGATTACTTTTTGTATGTTAATTAATTAGCTCAATTAATTATTAAATGCAACTTCCATGAATTTTAGTAATTAAAATAAAGGTCCAAAAATCATGAAATTAATTTTGGTACTGTTTTAGGGTAAGACTAATTTATAGAAAAAGTTTGGGCTTAAATGGATAAATTTTATTTTATTCTTAATTTCTGTCTTAATTAATTAATTAAATATGTGTTTAACTTGATAATTAATGTGTCAACATAGATCATTATTGGTTAATGATTTCTTGTGTAAGTAATTAGTGGTCTTGTGGTAGACTTACTTGTTATTAGATGCAACCTCTTGGGTAAAAACAAAGTTATGGTTAGTTAACTTTTAAATTAACCTTGTTGGCTTGCAACTGTACCGTGAAGGAAAGTTGTACTCAAATAGATAACTAATGTTTATCCTTTCTAAATGTCTCT
Organism: Saccharum hybrid cultivar R570; assembly: GCA_038087645.1. Classification (NCBI taxonomy): domain Eukaryota; kingdom Viridiplantae; phylum Streptophyta; class Magnoliopsida; order Poales; family Poaceae; genus Saccharum; species Saccharum hybrid cultivar. Next base: position 5,918,607 of record JAQSUU010000005.1, on the reverse strand, counting down.
TGTATGCTATGTTTTGTTCATCATCATGCATCATGGCATGCATTCCACCATATTAAGCCTCGCATCATTTGTATACGTGTAGTTTGAACGAGAGAGTGTTTTGGGTCGTGTCGATCAAGCTTCGGAAAAGGTGATCCACCCGAGGTGTTGGTGTCAAACTTGACTTCTATGAGAACTAACCACCGCTGCAACGAAGGCAAGCCCCGGACATACAACTACTCTTCTGTTTCATAAATGCTTTATTACACTTTAAGTCTAGTGTAATGTGCATTAAGTTAGTAGGAGTTGGTCGATACTGTTGCTGTATGATTACCTTAATCTACACTTATATCCAGATGATATCCCACTAATATATGTAAGTCAATCTCTTATGCTTAGTAATGCTTAGACTCCGGTAGAAGTTGAATGGTGGTTTCATCGTTCGCGAGAAAACAGGTTTACCTTTGCTTCTCCTGACCTAATGACGGGTCATGAGAGCATATGAATATGAATATGGTAATATTAAGCTGAGACCAGACGGGTAACTTGCATTGGGAAAGGAGTCTCAACGTAGTGTTTTCGTCTGTGTCGATTAATGACCATACCGTTGATTGAATTGTGTGCGTTGAGACTTTGCAACTGGCCACATGCTCCGGTAAGCCTAAGACCCCGGTAATGCCAACATGTGAACGGACAACCGCGCACTGGGAGTGGAAAGATGGCGAGAGTAGTGTGTACCCTCGTAGCCAATGGTTGGATTGGAGGTGTACTGTACTCTCGGGTGGCGCTGGACCCGGTCACGTTTTGGAGGATCCGAGTGAAGGTTGATATATGTCAGTTAAAGTCCTACATATCTCGTGTGGTTAGGGATCCCCAGCTGGGTATAATCGATTCGAATCGTCGCTGCTCCTCGATTATGGAGACTCGATTCTCTGTTCATCATCGTAGTTAATAATGATACATGGTGATTATGGAAATGAGGCAAAGAGATAAATATAAGATGTGATGCTTAATACAACTGATTGAGATAGAATAGGTGCAAATCTATCTATAATAAGCTTCACTAAAATTGATGCTAAAACTTGTTTAAAATATTGAAAGTAAGGATCCACACATAGTAAGTTTTTCTGCAAAACTCTACTTTTCTAGCTCTACTACTTCCCTTAAAGCCAGCATATCCTTGGAGTCTTTTCTTTTCGTCGGGTAAGTCTTGCGGAGTACAATTAAGTACTCAGGGTTTGTTAACCCCTGTTGTAGGTGCTGACTGGTGCTGCTAGTCAGGTCATGTCGATGGGTTCGATATGATCTGATTATCTTCTCCTAACTTAGGTGCTCTACCTAAGTTGTCTTCTATAGTTCTACTCGACTTCCGCCATTTAAGTTAAGTTGTATAAAAAATTAACTTAATCATGATTTGTAAATTTATTGTTATTCTTCTGCACTCTGATGTAAAGTTTTGTAACAAATGCTGTAATGTTGTAGTTACTCCTTTGTTGATCCTGTGTGAGTTATAAAAATGTGGATGATTCGGGTTTCCCGAGGACACCCGACAGATTTTTTAAGTACTGTGGTACACATATATGGTGGTTAGAGGTCTTTTAAGACAATAACAAGTACATGTGGGCCATATTATTTAGGAGGTTCTGCCACATCAGACAGGGGTCGACCTCGACACGCGCAGCTTAGTCGATGGCAGCGTCCTACGACACCGTGACCTGGTTGAGGTTGAGGGCATGTGGCAGCAGACGGTAGGGCCTAGTCTGGAGGTAGTCGTGCGCGTCACACATCACGCTACGGATATCCGTGCATGAAATGGACTGCACACAAGCAGTAACGGAAGTCTCCACAGCCACCTCCTCGAAGGCATGAAGCACGGGCACGTACGCAGGGCGGGGACCCAGAGGTGGATGACGATGTGACCCTGAAGAAGTCCGTCCGGTCCAGCCTCACCCCGGCACACGCATGTGATCCTCTCAGTGGGGACGCCCAGCGAGTCCAGCACCCCGTATAGGATCGTGGCGAACCCACGGTAGTCTCGTGCGTCAACAGCAAGCTCAACTAGTGGATCCATCTGCAAAACAACCGTAAAAACGGAGTTAGCAGGTTATTCCTTATAAGGTAACTAGGTAGAACAAAGTAAGTCCACTAGGGGTCTTGGGTTAGTGGGTCCAAGTCCAAGGGTAAGCACTTAGGTTAGGGGTTAATTAATTAATAACACAATTAATTAATTAAAGCATGTTTAGTTTATCTGTTTTAACCAATGGTTGATTTTATTAACACACAATAAATCGAAAAGAGCCAGTGGCTAGGATGCTCAGGACTTTTAACTCACCTGCCCTTGGACCCTCTGGCTCCCTTCCGAGGCGACTTCCACTTTTTGACTTCGCAGCCTGAGTTGAGCTACTAGGCTTCGCGGTCAGCAACCTCAGGCCGGCCTGCTAAATGTCAGGCATGCGTTTAAAATGACATAGAAGGCTCCAGGTCTCGGTCCTTAATCGACACAGGCGGCATCACTACAACCATAAGGCCCCGCCTAGTCTTTTATTTATATTAACACATGGTTCTTTTTCACGATAGCAAATATAGCCAACCGTGACCTGACAAAGCCCCATATCTCGCAGGTGACAGGAATTCACCCGACTTCTACCGGTCTAATTAAGCAGGGCTAAGCATAGATACGATCCTGTCTACATAGGATTCAAGGTTCAAATTTGCTGGACAAGGAGTGTTATCAATGCAGCAAGGGTTTCCAACCAACTCCTATCACGTAATGCAACAATACATATAACATGTATATATAGATAATTGCTTTGAAAGTACGAGGCTTATAATGCTCCGGGGCTTGCCTTAACCGAAAGAAGATAGGTCAAGGTTCGGCTTCAAGAACGATTCCCACGCCTTCTCCGCAGGGGCGGAGGGAGGGGGGCTAGGGGGGCCTGGCCTCCCCCAACAGCCTGTTGAGTCCCTATGAGTACTTAAATATATGGGTATTATTAGCACAATTATAGGCCTTGCCCCCCCTAATTCTAAGCCCAAGTTGCAGGTAACATTCTGAGCCCATGACTAAAGCAAGCCAGTAGCCCAATTAGGAGGAACATGAAGAGATGAGCTGCAGCCGTATTTCGATCTGTGTTCGGCTCATCGCCTCTTCATCTCCCCGAGACCGGACTGTTTGGCTTCTTGTCGCAGAGTCGCAGCACGGCAGCAACACAATACGACTATACGAGCAGGAAGTAGAAGACCGGAGGCAGGACATCGGCAGTTCGGCACGCTGCGTCACGCCGTCGCTGCCGGAAGCTGCCACTCTGCCAGGCATGCAGTCTTGTTTCTTCGTCCCCTCTTTTGTTCTTCCCAGGTGCACATGCACATGATTTTCTTATCTTGATCAGTGATCACTATCTAAATTTCTCTTTCGAATTTAGGCGATATGAAGAGGAAAAAAACCATGCTTAGCTTCTTTAAGCCTATTGGTTCAAGTGCTGATTCTCAGATTCAAACTGAAAACCCCAACGTGGAAACTGATAATGTACAAGTAGAAGCTCCCATTGATCATGTGGAAAATCTTAATAATCAGAGTAGTGATGCTGCTGCTGCTGCAACACCAATAGAAGCTGAAGCTGCCGAGCATCAACCAATTGTGGCTAGTGCATTTGAGAGGGACCCAGGTAAAAGAGTTCAAATCTGGGAACTTCCACCAGATGAACAAGATAAAGCTAGGAGATTTTACATTTCAGAGGGCCCATATCAACCAATCTTAGCAGATTACCCACTCAGTGAATTATCTCATCGTCGCCGATTTCAAAGCAGTTGGTTCAAGCAATTTACTTGGCTAGAATATTCACCTCACACCGATTGTGCTTATTGTCTACCTTGTTTTTTATTTTCAAAGAAGCCCATTGGAAAATCTGGATCAGATTCATTTATTGTCAAGGGGTTTCAGAACTGGAAGAAAGTTAATAATGGAAAGGAGTGTTCATTTCTAAAGCACATGGGAGATGCTAGTTCAGCTCACAATTATTCAGTTCGGTGTTTTAGCAATCTTAAAAACACAATGGCTCAAATTGACACTGTGATGGTTAAACAAAATGAGATACTTGTTGCAGCAGCAAGACTAAGGCTTGGGACTACAATTGATTGCATTAGGTAATGATATATAAGAAGGATTTCTTGCTTTTATTTTTGTAGCCAAAGATATATATGTTGTACTATCTAATATGAAATTCCCCTATTTCTGTATTCAGGTGGTTGGCATTACAAGGATGCCCCTTCAGAGGCCATGATGAATCTCTAGATTCTTTAAACAGGGGTAATTTTCTTGAAATGGTCAAGCTTTTGGCTTCATATAACAAGGATGTTAAAGATGTTGCGTTAGAAAAGGCTCCCAGAAATGCTAAGTACACTTCACCAGATGTCCAAAAGGAAATTATAAGCATACTTGCTCGAAAAGTGCAGAAATCAATTAGAGAAGAAATTGGCAATAGCAAGTTCTGCATAATGGTTGATGAAGCTCGAGATGAATCTAAAAAAGAACAAATGGCAATAGTTCTTCGGTTTGTCTGCAAGGAAGGTCTTATACAGGAGCGTTTCCTTGATCTAGTCCATGTTCGTGACACATCTGCTTTGACACTTAAAGAATCAATTTGTGCTGTCCTCTCAGCTAATAATTTGAGCATACAAGATATCAGAGGCCAAGGTTATGATGGGGCTAGTAACATGCGAGGGGAGTGGAATGGTTTGAAAGCTCTAATTCTCAATGAGTGCCCTTATGCATATTATATTCATTGCATGGCTCATCAACTCCAGTTAGCCCTTGTAGCAGCATCTAGGGAGGTACATGAAGTGCACAATTTTTTTCAGCATGCAAATTTCATCATAAATGTTGTTAGTGCTTCTACCAAGCGCAACGATGAGTTGCTAGCAAATCAAGCTGAGGAAATTGCTCGTGAAATTGAATTGGGAGAACTTGACACAGGGCGAGGGGCAAATCAAATGTCCTCGCTACAGAGGCCAGGGGACACTAGATGGAGTTCCCATTATAGGTCAATTCAGAGCTTAAAGAAGATGTTTGGTGCCACAGTTTCAGTCCTACGCAGCATTGCTAATGATCGTTCAGTTTCAAAGTATTCTAGAGGTGATGCTAGTGGTGCCTTACGAATCATTGTCACATTTGATTTTGTGTTCATCCTGCTTATGATGGAAAAGATTATGAAGATCACTGATGTGTTGTGCCAAACACTACAAAAGAAATCCATTGATATCCTAAATGCAGTGGATTGTATTTCTACCACAAAAGTGTTACTTGGTGAGTTACGAAATAATGGTTGGGAACCCCTTCTTGAAGAGGTCAAATTGTTCTGCGAGAAGCATGAGATTGATATCCCAGATCTAAGTAAGAAGTATGTTCTTTTCCCAAATTATTTTAGTACAAAAATATACTTATTCAATTATTTGTCCATTAATAATATGTCTTCCAATATGCATGTAGGTATGTTGATGTGACTAAATCTCGAAACAAGAATGATAACACCACAGCCTTTCACCATTACAAAGTGGATGTGTTTAATGTTGCAATAGATCAGCAAGTGATTGAGTTGGAAGATCGATTCAGTTCTCAAGCGACAGAGCTTTTATCCCTTTGTGGTTCTTTGGATCCAAGGACGGAGGAATTTGACATAGAAAATACATGCAGTCTAGTTGAAAAATATTATCCAGCTGATTTCTCAAGTCAAGAAAGAGCCCAATTAGAAAGCCAACTCCCACATTTTAAAATTGATGTATGCAACCATCCAGAACTAAGAGAATTACCATCACTTGCTGATCTAACAAGTGGACTATTAAAGACTGGTAAAAGTTCATTGTACCCAATGGTGGACAGGTTGTTAAGATTGGTTTTAACTCTTCCAATATCAACAGCAACTGTCGAGAGAATCTTTTCAGGAATGAAGGTTATGAAGACGCATCTTTGAACTACAATGGGAGATGGATTTGCACGAGATTGTTTGGTAATTTATATTGAGAAGGCATTGGCTAAAAAGATTAGTAATGATGATATCATTACTGAATATGATCGTGCCGGTTGTCGTAGATCTATGTTTAAATTAATACAGATGTAATCTTATTTGCATTTTGTATAACATTATTGCCCTGATATGTACAGTTATAACTATAAGATCGATGAATCAAACTTGGTTCTGTTTGCTTGTTATTTGTGCCGCCCCCCTACGTTGGATTCCTAGCTCCGCCTCTGCTTCTCCGACTTCGTCGGACTGGACCTCCGACTTCTGAACGGACTTCAACTTCAGGGTTCACGCCTTGTGGAGCTTTATGGTCGACACAATTCTCGGCACACCTATTGCATGTATATGCACCCAATGAATTTCATGTATGCACCAAGGATGACATGATGATTTATGAACATGTATGAATGATGTGAAGATGAATGTAATGATATTGCAACATCATTAACACAAAACAAGGCATGTGGTGCTCTATTCAAATCACTTCAAGCTTAGGTGCAAATTTCCTCTCTAGTACTAACATGTTTAAATATCCCTAAGAAACCACTAAGCGCCACAAAGTTAAGACTAAGCACACCCATAATAAGATTTCAGAAATCTAGTCTTTCCAACAAGTCAACAGCAGTAGCTAAGAAACTTCATAACTGGAGTTCTAAAACTCCAAAAGACTTGCAAGAGGACATTCCGGAAATCTTATGAAATTGTCTATATTTCATTTATAAACATCTAAGCATGATTTCATCATTTACCAGGTCGAAATAGCACATGTACAGAATCTGTTCTAAAGGATAGAGAGCACTTCCAAAACTGAACCCAGCTTGGAACAGCTGCCATTTCTAAACTTTAAGTCCAAATGCTACCAAAATTTACCAGCAACTAGTTCATGAAGTTCTCAACAACTTTGCTATAGATCACCAATCATGAAAACATCATTAACATAGCCTAATTTTCTTAACCACCAAATCTGTCCAGAAAAGATAGATTTGTACAATTAAATATTAAGTGATGTTGAGAACATCACAAATGACCAACCCAATTTCACAAACAGTTAGATCATGTTTAAGTAACACCAAATCACGTCATGGCACTAGCATAAACATTTATCTAATCACCCTTTTCTATTTACTTTGAGTGCACAAGCATAAATGGCATCACATATAAAATGTACTCAGAAAATTCTAATAAAATTACAGAGGCAAATACATTCTACCAAGAGGCTACCATAAAAATTTCACCTCATTTTGACAAGCAGATGTGGAGATATCATAATAAACAAAGGGATAATCAATATAAAACATATACAAAGGAGAATTAATAATTGAAGCATATGACATCCAAAATTCATGAAAATTTAACTGAAGCATCACCAAAGCATGCTTAGCATCCCATAAAAATTTCATGGTAATTGGATTAATACACAGAGAGATACAAAATTACTAAAAACACATGTTTAATAAAGTGCATCACAAGATTAATTGCAACCCTCAGAAATTATTAACCAACATACCACATATTATATTTTCTAAATAAACTATACATTACCAGGAACTCAACAAAATTGGAACCATAGCATTTGGATCTACCAATCAAGAGATACACATTTTTGAATCTATACACAAATCTATGAAAAAGAATAAAAACAAAACAACTTCCTAAACCTAACTGGGCCAGCCCGGAGGAGACGCTCGGCCCACAACCTGCTCCTGCCCACGGGCGCTGATGACAGGGGCCCGCGTGTCAGCGACACCGAGGTAGGGGAGGAGCAGACTGACGGCTAAACTCGCCGCCGGTAAGCCGGCTGGCGGTAGCGGCTACTCCGTCGTGCCTACACCACCAAGGCGACTCGGACGAGGTAGGTGGCGGCGTCTAGGTTTCTCCAGAGAGACCTCGTCGCCGGCAATGACGGTTCGGCGGCGACGCATGGTGGCACACCAGTGACACCGGCCCTGGTCCGGCCAGGTAGCGACGGTTACAACACCAGGGGGACATGGCAAAACCTACAAGACCGAGCTACTCGATGGTGGAGTACCGGTGATGCTTGGCCACGTGCGAGGTGCTACGACGGGGAGAGCGCGGCGGTGCAAGCTGTCGCGTTTTGCTCCGACGAGGCTGCGGCACACGGTGACATCATTCCCACGGCTAGGCTATACCTAGGGCTAGTACCAACAAGAAGAGGGAGGAGGGAAGAGGAAGAGAGGGGCCTAGCATTGAGCTCGCCGTGATGGCGGCCATGGCGTCCAGCGCTCCCGCCAGGGTTAGAACGGCTGGTTGGCCCATACCTTGGCTCGATTGCTGCGGTTAGGTGGTGCACTATGAGGAGAAAAACACAACGGTGATGTGGGGGAACGTGGCGAGGCAATGGCACGGACGTACGTGCGCACGAGCTCACCGGAGCTCACGGTGCTTGGTGCTCAGCTTCCGCGTGCACAGAGGAAGGGGAAAGGAGGGAATGGAGAGGGAGTGACCAGCTGAGGGCATCGTGGCCGTCCTGAGGGGTGCCGTTGCCTGATAGGTGGACCCCAAGCCGGTGTACGACTGCCACAACCCGGCCACGCGGCATCAACGGCCTGAGGCCGGTCGGCCATGAACGAGTTCAGTTACTGAACTGAAGACGCCGATACAGTCAAGAAGCCGACTGACAGACGAACTTCACTGCCCTAGAGCTCCCTATCTAAGCCGATTTGATGAGACCGTCATTAGCAAACTTGTAGATCTACGTGAGGGCTTCAACTTTGTCAATAGGGTCTTGGACTGATTCGGCTTAGTTAGTGAGATACAGTGCCCTAAAGTGAGGCACAGGGAAATAAAAACTGAGTTTCAGTTACACCCCGACTGAAACCCAATTTTCTAAGCACTCTATCTCATAAACCCTTGAGAACTAGGTGATGGTGTTATTGACAATATTGTAGAGCTAAGTGAGTGCTACAAAAGTGTCAATATGGTTTAGAGCTGGTTCGGCACAGTTAGAGAGTTACAATGTTCCAAAGGTGGGCACATGAAACTGCAATGTCACATTTCAGACTTAGAAATAATTCTTAGTGTTGGGCAATCCTCTAACTGACTTGTGGGCCCTGTTTGAGCATGTTCCAGCCATTTTTATGAGATGGTCATAGTGAGACTTTTGTTCCTTGATAAATTTGCTACAATTTTGGTAAAGGGTTCACATCCATGCAAGATCTCTAGGTTAGACTTTTTAAATAGTCAAAGTAAGACACTCTATAGGTCACCTCATGGTCAAACCTCACCTAGAGGGCAAATTAGTCAATTTGGTCAACATGAACAATGCTCCATTAGGTGTCCTAAGCATAGTTAAGCTAATAGAGATCATGTTAGAGCATCACAAGTGTCATCTACACAAAAACCCTATTAAAACATTGTGTTGCAAGTATGTGTTGCATAGTTTAACTAAGCATGTTGCATGTGTTGCATGATCATGTTTTAAGATGTTGTGTCACCCATCATAATAATACAAGTCTAAGGCATACATGAGCTATTACTGCAAGCAAGAATACACATAATACATACACTCAACATGAATGTTGCAGATGTTTCAGTGTTATGTTTCAATGACAATGCACATGAAATGATGGTGCACATGCTCATGTCATGCTCATATGGATGCACAGATGCAAGGCAAACAACTGGGGTGTTACAATAGGAGATTGTATTAGTTAGTGTCAAAACAAATGCTTGTGCAATAGCCACTAATCTGAAGGATGAGAAGATCGCTTTGCTTTCCCTCGGTTGTATGAAGAAACTTGTTCACAAACTGTTGTACTCCTACATGCTACATCAGGGGCAACTTGTTCACAAACTGTTATACTTGTACATGCTACATCAAGGGGAACTTGGTCTTTTCACGTGTGGTGTTAGCTAAAAAAAGGTCTTGTGCGGTGTTAGCTAACAGATCTGATGGTTTGCCATACTAAAACTCACATCCCTATTGTTACTTGCTACCTCCATGTGTTGGTCACTTCTGTCTTGGGGCCTGTTGGCTTCTGAAAGCACACAGTATACATACAATCACAAAAGGAGAAGTCACCTTTTTTTTTTCTCAAAACAGACAATTCCTACCTCTGCAAAGACAGACTGCTGCTAAACCAACCATAGTGGATTGCAAGACCTGTTTGTCATCTTATCCATTATTTTCTTCCAATCTCAACATCAGTACTTCCATCAAAATCTTATAACTCAAGTACATATAGAGGAGATCTGGGATATAGATCACACACAAATACACACCTCACAACAGTTTGCTTGTGACTTCTACATTAACTACCATCGTGTTATGTAACGTGCAAGAGGATTTTTGCTTGTAATATTTTGCTCGCAAAAAAAACTTATAAATTCATATTAACATATATATATATATATATATATATATATATATATATATATATATATATATATATATATATATATATATATATATATATATATATATATATATATATATATATATATATATGCAGGAAACATATGTGTAAGGGGATTCGATTGCATGACCAGGCGGCCCCATCCATTATGTGACCAGCTACTACCAAGAAATGCAAGAGAAGATCAATTGCCTAAAAAAGGAGGCAATTCACTGTCATGAACCAAAATTGAGAGCCATGAAGCAAACATAGCAGTGAATATCGTCTTTTAAAAACAAAATTAAGAGCCAAATGAAACTCTTAAATTTGGTTATTGTATATGCAAGTGTGAATTTTCTACGGGGGTCTATGCAGCATGGATACGCGTATCAGTATCGGTATCGGAAGGATACGGATACGCGGATACAACAATTTTCTAAAAAATTATATGTGGATACGTTTTACTATTTTAAAATGAAAAGAAAATAATGCATATTAAAACTAATACAATAAAACATTGCATTCTACTTAACTACTTAAGTTCTATTAGTATGTTTTACTATTAATAAATGGCATCAGGCAACTCCCTATTTCCTCATTTGTTTCCCTCTCTTCCACAACATCAAGAGTAGATCAAGAATGGGAAAAGGAGACGCCATCTAGGCATCCACTCATATTTGGAGACGCCATCCACTGCATACAAAGAAAATCAAGCAACAAGAAATTAAGAGCTGCAAAAACTGAGTAGATTGAGAATGAGTAGAGGAAGAGGAAGTGGGGACCAAAGAAATCAGCAGTGTGTTTTGTTCCCACCCAAAAACTTTTCACCTCGTCCCATCGAATGTTTGGACACATGCATGAAACATTAAATATAGATAAAAAAATAACTAACTGCACATTTTGCATGGATTATGCGAGACAAATCTTTGTCCATGATTAGCCATAATTGCTACAGTACACACATGTGCTAATGACAGATTAATTGGTCTTAATAAATTCGTCTCGTGGTTTTCAGGTGAGTTATGTAATTAGTTTTTTTATTAGTATCCGAACACTCCTTCCGACATCCTATGAAACATCCGATGTGAAACCCAAAAACTTTTCACCTACGAACTAAACACACCCCACGAACTGCAGAAAAATAGCAGATCGAGAAAGGGGAAGGGGATGAACTCACAGGAGGTTGCTGCATGCCTGGATCCACATCGCGGGGGCAAAGATGTTGCTAGCAGCCGGCGAGCAGGGGCTCGAGCCGGCGGTCGGCGAGCAAACGAGGCGTCACCGCGCATGTCAGCTGGAGGTGGCACGAGGTGCGCTAGTGCGGGCATCGGGGACAGGGACAGGGACAGAGGGAGATACGGAGTGAGCGCGTGTTTGTTGGGCTGGGCCGTATTGAATGGACAGATACGTATCAGCTCACGTACTCAATATTCGTGAAATTAACAAAAAAAAACCAGATACTCTACAGATACATATCCCTCGCGTATCGACTGCGTATTCGTATCGTATACATATCCGATACAGGATACCACACCTCCTTGGCGTATCCGTGTTACGTAGACGGGGTAACTATCTCCCCTAGGGTTGGTATCCAAACTCGAACGGTAGGGATGGAAAATGGAAATGGATATCTTAACCACTAAAACCTGTCATATGGATATCTGTTCGGTGTCTGGATCCGTAAGATAATATTCTCCGCAAAGAAAGCAAGGTATCATGAACATATTTAAAAGTTTTCTCTTCATAAATAGTAACCTTATTACGTACAAGGCTTTAAAAAGAAATACTGATATACTTGAACAATTATTAGCAGTTGATTGCTAAATATGTGAACTATTACCAGACCATAACCAAACCCATGTGTGAATTGTCTCTGCTAGCAGCTTCTGCGAAGCAACCGGAGCAAACACTTTATGATGAGGAGCTATTTTCCGGTGAATACCATAGAAGCCGGAGTTGTTTTTGGGTTTGAAGGAGAGATGTAATTTGTGGCTCCTCCTTAAGTGCTCTGGCTCCTCCGGAGAAACATCCGAGGAAGAGTCATGCCAAACAAGTCCTTAATCACCGTCATATTTCCTTTTCCGAAGCAGTGAACCAGATGACATTTCAAAATTTGAATCTCCTTGGCCGTGATTGTGTTCACTGCATTTACAACAGCAAATTATCAAAATTATACGGTACTGTAAGCAAGAATCTTAACACCACACACAGATCAGCAACACATGGGTGATGGTGAACAGCCAAAACTAGTAACAATCCACATACATGGATGAATACTGTATAAACTAAGCAAGAGTCTACAACTCTACATGCCGTGCATGCTTCTGACTTCTGAGACTGATAATGCAACAACATGAACATGCACACGTACGGCAATGCCTGGATAAAAACAAATTGCACACATCATGAGCTCGTAATTAAATTACCTTGCGCTGCCATACAGCTTCAGATACTTGGGGAGCTCAGAAGAAATGAAGGTCTGGAAGTACCGGTATTTAAACTTGATATATTTGACATCCGCAGGAGAGAGGTTTTCTTCTTTCCCGTTGATATATCTACATGATGACATCACAGTCTTGTTGGCCATGTCAATGTCAACCAGCATGTGTCATCATAACTGTAACCAACAAAAAGTACATGGTGCCCCGGTTAGCCATGCTGATGACGGGGAATTCCAACGGGATACGCGGGAGTTGCGCAAAGTCATCAAGCTTTCAGAGATCATCAGAATCGAATCGAGCACAGAATCAATAGTCCAAGACATGTTTGCTTCATCAGTTATCTTCATGGTCCAAGAGGTGAGCTTGAAACCGGAAGCAGGCGTGAATCTTTCACCAATCATCTGGCCGTCACCTTAGACGACCATATCGAACTCGATGAGACCATGGTCCTCATTGACATACACACCCTGGTAGAGTTCCGCCACCGATCCGCCATGGAGAGCGCGGTCAAGGTTAGGCAGGTTGTCAGGGAACGGTATGTACTGGAGCCGAGAGCTGGCATCGAACACATCGCAGAGCAAAATCCCACCAATGCAGTAGTCAACCCAGCACAGGTAGCTAGCTCCCTACGGCCACGACAATGTCAGAGTACCAATTGAACACCAAGGTCTCCAAATTCAGATCACTGTCACGGAAGTCGATCTTGGGATGCCTGACCTGCCATCGGCCAGAGCTAGACGGGCAGAGCACATGGAGCTCAACCTGGACCTCCGCGAACCTGTCGATTAGCAGCTCCGCCTAGGCGGAGTCGTCGTCCCTGCCGCGGCGCAGGACGCCCATGTCCAGGCCGTCAAGCCTGCGAAGGCGCTGCCTCGTGAGGACGAAGTTCCCCGCCGTGAACAGGGCCTGGAAGTCGGCCATGGTGCCGTCGACGGAGGGGAACCGCTCCAGCGAGGGGCGGCGGGAGCCGTCACCTGCCGTGTAGAGGAAGTAGTCGTACAGGTCGGCGAACTCGCGGCCGTGCACGGGGATGGGATAGATCATCTGGAGGAGCACGGCATCGCGGTGGGCGGAGATGACGAAGAAGCGGTCGAATTCCCCCTTCCGCCCGGCCAGCACAGGTAGAGCCGGGACGGCCGCGGCGGCTCGCGGAGCTGGAAGCAGACGCGGACTTCGTCGCCCCTGGAGTTTGTGCAGGACGCCTCCGTGGGCTCGCCGGTGGGGAATGAGTCCTCGAAGACGTAGCGATCGATTATGACCCAGTCGGGGAGGGAGGAGGGGAAGCAGGTCATGGCCGGCCGGCCCATCGTCGTCGTTGCTCGTCGGTGTGGCGGGCGGCCGCGGAGTGGAAAGCGGATCCCGATTATAACTAACTGCATTGGGAGTTGAGATGGGCTGGGCCGTACTTTCACGTTGGGCTGGGAGAGGTCTGATCCTAACTGGGAAGCTGTTACTCAAATGCAAAGCCCACCCGTGGCCCACGCAACACGACGACCCAAGACGAACCCCCTTCGACCTGGAACTGGAACTGCAACCAGCAGCAACAGCAATGGAGGACACGACGTCCCAAAACGCGGCGGCCGCCGCGGAGCAAGAGAGGGCCCCCTCGGCGCTGGCCTTGAGAAGGCTCGCCGACTACACCACCGGGGCTATCCCAACCGTCTTCTACGTCCCCGACTTCATCTCCCACTCCGAGCAATCCCAGCTCCTCCACAACGTACTGCACCCCCCCAAATCCCGTCTCTTTTTATTCGTTTGCCTTCTCCCCCCTGTTTCTCTCGATCGTACTGTATTTGACGCGGCGGTGGTGACTTCTTTGACGCAGATTTACCAGGCGCCGGCGCCCAAGTGGAAGACCCTCAAGAACCGGAGGCTACAGAACTGGGGTACTATTTGTCTTCTTGGCACTTGGTGGTGTTGGCTTCGGGACTGCATTAGCTTCTTGCTTTCCTTGACACGGCGTTGGATTGTGCAGGAGGAGTGGTGCATGAGAAGGGGCTCCTGCCGCAGACCTGTGAGTGCTCATTTTTTTAGATTAAGGAATATAAGCTTGCAATTCTTGCCTTCGTTGTGTGAATCAAACTGAAGATCAGGCATAGTGTTGCATAACTGAACTTGGCCCTTAATGTAATTTTGGTTCCAATGTACTTGGTTTGAAATGGCTTCTCTTGTTCAAATTCAAAGACTGGTAGGTATGCTTGAAGAATAAGATTATGCTACAATGCCATTGCCAGTAGAGCTGTGGGAAGCTCACCAAGTAGTTGGCACTTTTACAGGATAGGATAACTAACACTATATTGAGTTTCTGCTTCAACACCAGATGCCACTTGCTTGTTTAGGAGATGTGTTGTTAATTTTTGTGAAATCACGAGTCCCACATTATGATCATGATAAACCAGTTATGCAATAGCTTGCTTAGCTTAAGCTTTTGTAGCAAGTAACACTCTCAAGGGCTTCATCTTGTGAACCACCATAGCTGTGTTCCGCTTGTTTTAGAAAATCTGAGACACCTGGTAGTTAGGGCTTAGGCTTAGAGGTTGAGTTAATTAGTTAGCACCTTGCTTGGCTTAGATCCAGCTTTAAGTGCATCATAACTTGAAGCTACTCAAAGGTTTTCATAACTGTTAGGAAGTCAGTCAAGGCTGGATGTTTGTCTGAATATTAGAAAAACATAGAATGGTATGTATTTATGGTATTTTTGGGTCAGTCTAGGATAAAGTATTTATGACCTTTCTTCTTTAATTGTTTCAGTTAGCAGATTGTAACCTTGAGAACACTATTACTTGTTTTTCTATCTCCTGAAAATACTGAATCTAGCACGACACAGAGATTGAATTTTTGAGCGCCTGCTATGCCATAATCTTATTGTAATTGATGTCTGTACTGAACGTAACAGTGATACATTTCTTGATTGGTGGCTAACATGCCTACTAGTTGCATTCTGATATGTGTGCTTTTATAAATTATACTAAGTGCATATCAATTTTGCATGAAAGTGAGCTTCATAGCATCTAATTCTGCAGTACCTTCATGGCTAACAAGGATAACCGACAGAATCTGCCAGTGGACGGGTTTATTTCCTTCTGCAATCAATCATGTGCTGATAAATGAGTATCACCCTAACCAAGGGATCATGGTTAACAATCGACAGATCTCTATTGTTTGTTCCTCTGTTTGCATATTAAGCATCGCCCTTCACTTACAAACAACGATTTTGTGCCTTCCAGCCACACCAAGATGGTCCTGCCTACTACCCTGTTGTTGCTATCATATCTCTTGCTTCACCTGTTGTGATTGATTTCACACCCCATCAAAGGCTTAAAGAGCAGCAGGACACTGATCCACAGGACTTACAGGACCATGAGTTGCCGGCGCCAGCTGAGACAGAGAGCAATGGTGCTGGCTCACATGAACCTGGAGCCACAAATGAATCCGATCCTGCATCTTCATCACTTTTGCTGATGCCCTGCAGCCTGCTGGTATTTAAGGATCAGGCTTATACAGGTTAGGTAGATCTTGCAATTGTTTTCTAATGGGATAGCCATTTAACCATCTTTATTCAATCGTAGTTTTCATTGCATCTTATGGTTTCTTTTTCTCTCTACAGACTACTTGCATGGCATACAAGATAATGAGCTACATAATCTGGACAAGGTGAAACAATGATTGACGATCAGTAAATCACTTGTATATGTACCCGATGAGCATCTGAACTTATTCTGAGTGCAAAAACAATTTGGCATTGTACAGGTCGAGAATGTGTCGCAGTGCCCAGAACTGAAGCATCTACATTCGGACACTATCCTGGGGAGTATGAGCAGGGAAGAGCAGCGTGGCACGTTCCGCAGGACCGCCACAAGAGTCTCGCTAACGTGTCGGTTGGTGCTGAAAGTCCACAAACAGCTATTCAAAATCTAGAAATTCTGATTATAGCCTTGTTTTAGAATAGGACTACCAGTATGCTATGTTATAAGATACATACATGTAGGTATTGTGGGAGTTTGGTCAGCAAGGTATCCACAAAACAAAATAAAACACAAAAAGGAAAAAAGCGTTTTCTGGTCAAGAATCCCAAAGAGCTGTTGAGCCCAGTTTCTTAGAAATCGACCAGGAAGCACGGGAAGGAACAAGAAAGCGCTGGGTATGATCTACGCGTACGAGATGACGCTGTTTTCCGTGTAATTCAAGTTTTCATATACGGTGTGCGTGCAGATGCCTTTCGCACTCTGAAACGGCCGGCCAGCAAACCGAGTTATACTTCAGTGGAATCTGTCCTGGGCTGGGCCTGACTCCATACTTGTTGGCCTGTTAGCCTACTGGCGGCTACTTGCTGTCACCGAGCTAGCGCAAGCTGCTTGAGGCCCTATTTGTTTCAGCTTTTTTTTTTAGACTCACGTATAATCTCAGCACGATTTTCTAATAAGCTGTGGTAATCTAAGCATAAAAAAATCAAGGTGTTTGGCAATCTTGATTATCATAGCAATGTTGAGTGTAAAAGACCGTTATGCCCTTCCTCCTCACGAGCCTGCTGAAAGGATCTAAATGGCTAGAGAGGGATGAATAGCCTATAAAAACAAAATTCTACAAAACACTAGAACAACTTTGATTAGGTAAGAGTTGATGAACCCTTCGCCACGAAGGATGGACCCTTCGTCGATAGGTCGATAGAACCTAGGTTCTTGGTTTTGAGCTTGATTAAATTCTAGTTTGAGGATGAGTTTCATTATGCATGTGCAAGATACTTCCAAGATTTTTTTGGGGACATGCTAGGCTAGTGGGCTTTAGTTATCAAGTGCAACTATTGATTTGTGAAGCATTTTACTCATGAGAAAAGGAAAGAAAACTCTTGAGATTGGGCAATGAGAACTTAGCTCTGAGATTTTGTGACCTTTAGGTCACCAAGAACAAAGACGAAATCTTGAGCAACCTTGATTCCAAGCTTAGAGAGGTTGATTGGGTCATCCCTTGATAATTCTTGCAAAATCCACAAAATGCATGAGAGGGATTGAAGAAGCTCATGAAAGGTTGAGCAATGGCTTCATCTTGATCTTACCCTTGTGATGATGAAGAGATTACCACACTCCATGCTTCATCCATGCATGAAAGATTGGGAGTTAGGGTTTCAAAGAAAAATCAAGAAAAATGAGAGATCTCTTGAGCTAACCATGGCTAGAGATTGAAATGGACATGCTCTTGAGCTTGAGGAGGTGTTGATCTTGCTACCCTTGCTTCACTCCTACTAGTTCTTCCCTTGCTTCCTTTTCTTGCGAGAGTGAGAGAATGGGAAATGAGAGTGAGTGAGGTGGAGAGCTGAGTCTGTTGAATATCCTTTCCATTTCATGCATATGACATGTGGGTCCCACTAGAGAGTGGAGGACAGCTCATTTCCCACCCACTGCTTCTGTGTAGGGATTTGACAGACAGTCCATGAGATTTGACGACGCGAGACTTGGGGAATTTGATTTCTAAGACTGGGATTTTTGGCATTGGGGCCAAATCTTAATGTCCAAGAGATAGATGATATTGATAACATGGATTAGCATCTTTAGGAAAAACGCTCGCATGATGTTAATGTCCGGTTGATCGACATTGGCTCTGGGTTGACTTCGGTTGACTTGAGAGAATTGATGAGGTTGATTGACGAATTTGAAATCTTTGTCCTTGTACAAAGCACCAATGATCTTCATTGGAGTTCGATAAGGCATTTCACGAATATTTTATTGAAAGTTTTAGTTGGAATGACTCCGGGTTGTGACACGACCTTCCCCTTATATCCTGAGGAAGGTCAAGTACAAGGCGATTTGTAGGCTACGGTCTATGGTCTTTGTGCGTCAGGATCCAGGAGGGTGCTGCTGCAGCATGGATGGACCTTGCATTGTCATGGAGTTGGGGGAGCCACGGCACTCCGCTTGACGTCACTGAGGCCCCTGGCTCTTGATCGTCAGGGGCTATTTGCTGTGGTTCGGTCTCCACTGGGTGAACCTTCTCAAGGCTTCCTTGGTGGCCTTGCACTCATTGAACAGGCTGGCATTGTGAGGTCCCTGAGCCTGCCGGGGCCTTGGACGCCTGATGGGTTGGCCAACGCTTGGGACGTTGGTTGCTAGTCTGAGCACTAGCTCAGTTTGGGGTCGAGTTGGAGTCAGGCTTAGACTGTCGTCGATTGGGAGCCTGAGGCCTTGGCGAGCCTTTGAGCCCCAAGCAGAGTCCGTGGGTGTGCTTGGGCTCTGCCCAACTTTGACCGGAGGGTGCGCGTGAGCGTACCCGATGGATATAGCCCCGAGCAATCCTAGAGGGATCGGTCAGGGGGTTGCGGGGTCTATCGGTCGAGAGTTTTTCTCCCAAGGACTTAACATACGCCTATGTTTAACTCTCGATAGCTGTCCAACTTCTCCAATGACCCACCTATTTTGCGATACATCCTGTCCCTTTTTTCGGAGCTGACCCAAGCTCGAGAAACTGATCAGCCCCACATTCTCATTTGGCATGTGCAAAAATATGACCTTTGCTGACGGTGTCATCAAGTTTCTTGAGATTGAGAACTATGTGGCTTTCACATACCACCCGCAGCATGCTAGCGAGGTTCCTCTGATCAACGACGTAGATCTAATCTCCAGCAAGAAGCCCTTCTTCCATAGCCCGACCTAGTTTGCTCTGTAAATGGGTGGAGGCTTGTGACATGGTCGCGGATCATCACTGCAAAGGTCTGGTCTAGCAGGCTGGTCGTGGATGTTGATGATATTGACTTCACTGCTCAGTCTGCAGAGGGATTCACCTATCAGAAAATGCACTACCATCTCCCAGCAATTAGCATGGACTGCGATGATGATACAATCTACTTCAAAGCCGTGCATAAGTTTAGCGACCAGACTAGATATTTAGTTTCTGTTGACATGCGCAACAAGGCACTAAAAGTATCATCTCCTCTTCCTTCCCCATGGATCGAGCCTATCGTCCACGTCCCATCTCCAAGATCCATTTTGGCCCCAAGTAATTATATTTCTTCAATCATTCTAAACATGATGGTTATTTATGCGTTTCTTGCAAATTTGTTTTTGTGTACTATATCTTTGTGAATGATGCATGTTTATCTGCTCAATGCTTTTCAATTGTGTGAGCATTGTTGAATCCTGTCCCGTCTGTTTGGTACCTAGGTTAGGCAATATTAATTTTTTCAAGTTGTTGTGCTAAAAAACATGTTCTTGCTAATGATGTAGCTATCTTAATACCCCTATGTATGATTATGATTATGATTATGGCATTGCATAGCAAATAAAATATTAATTACATTGGTTCATGGTTTTAAATATCCCGCTATAGCTCCACTATAGTTTCGCTATAGCTTTTCTAAGGGTCTATCTACACTATTGCCAATTGTATGTTGATCGATATGATGAATGTTAAATAATGTGTTCGAACTGACGGTTCTGAACAGGACAGAAAGAGGAAGGGAGGAGAGAGCTCAACAGTGGAAAGGGACGCACTAAGATTTTGAACAAGTGAAAATGAGTGGGAGGTGAGGTCCGTTGCCCTCATACCCTTGGCACTTATGTAGGCAATGGCTACTTAAAAGTGGCCCTTTGGTGGGGTTGGATTTCACATAACACCATGCTAGCTGCTAGTTGGGCTTCTTCTGGGGGGAGATTTGACCCGTATATCTCATGGGCTCCCACAACAGTAGTCCCTCAACTATTGGGTTATAGATGGGACAACATGTCCTAATAGATGCTCGTACTAGATGAGGCGCAAATAGAACTCGAACCCTGGTCACAAGGATCGCCCTTCCCAACCTACGCGTGTGTGCCTCACTAAAAACTCCATCCCAAAAACTCCATGGGAAAAAGGGCATGGAAAAAAGAGCACGCACATGACTCTAGTATATACAAGTGCTAACTCAGGAAGCCACTAACTCCAAGTGCCTCGATGTCGATCTCTGCGGTATCTTCATATTTGGGCTTTGGGTTCCTTGGCCGCTTCTATGACATGGATTGTTAGCTTTGCTCGACACACATGTCTTTGCCTCTAGGAGCTTCTCAACGTGCAGATCTTTCCTCTGGGACCTTCATGTTGTGTAGATCTTCATCTCTAGTCTGGGACTTTCTCTATGTGTAGATCTTCGCCTTCGGGACCTTCTCGTCTAAGGCTTCACATGGAGACATATCTTCACTTCACGAATGGGCGTAGTCGTCGTAGTTGATGTACTTGAAGTAGTCGTAGCCGAAGGTTGGCTGAAGCCTCCAAATCTTCTCTCATGAGCATCAGGCAAAATATTTCACCCTCTGGAGTGTGAGGTCCTCCAATATGCTCCCCTAGCTCCTCTTGGTTGGCGCTTGTGACCGAATATTCAATTGTGCATGTATGGCAGCCACCCAAAACCATGGTCACTCCCAACTGGGTTTCTACCGCAGATTTTGTGCTGCAAGTTGTCACGACGTGCAGAAGAACTTGTATAAGTGCCAATTCTTTCTCCTAGGCAGACTGCAAGTATATGGGATGAAAGGATCAAGATGCCCAAGAGGGGGGGTGAATTGGGCTTTTCTAAAAATTAATTGCAAGAATTAAATCCTACAAGCCAAAGTTCACCCATAGTGCCTACTTGTGTTCCTTGTGATTCTACCGGTGAAAGGTTTTGCACCCTAAGTTCCAATCCTAGTCTAGCATGGTAATTCTAGGAAAGTAAACCAAGCAATGAAGGTAATACAAGAAAGTAAATGCTTGAAAGTAAGGGTTAGGAACACGGCGATGTTTTCCCGAGGTATCGGAGAGTCGCCACTCCCCACTAGTCCTCGTTGGAGCACCCGCGCAAGGGTATAGCTCCCCCTTGATCCGCACAAGGATCAAGTGCTCTCTACGGGCTGATTCTTTGACACTCCGTCGTGGTGAATCACCCAAAACCGCTCACAAGATGAGTTGGGTCATCCACAAGCTCCGCCGGATGATCACCAAACTCCCAATCACCACCAAGCCATCTAGGTGATGGCGATCACCAAGAGTAACAAGCTAGAACTCTCACTTGACCACAACAAGCCTAATGAGAAGGTGGATGCACACTTGCTACTCCCTAGACACTAATGAGGGATTCTCAAACTTTGATTCTCAAATCACTACCCTCACTAGAGCTCTTGCACTTCCTTGCACTTGAAAGGTGTTTCTCAGCTGAACAAATGAGCAAGAGACCTCTAAAAGAGGTGGGGGGATGTATTTATACACCCCATAGTCAAATCCAACTGTTACCTGCCAACTCAGCAAAATACGCACTGACCGGACGTGCCGGTCGATTGTAACGGTCGAAAATCTAACCGACATCGCTGAGTGATCGGACGCACCGATCAGGGGTGACCGGACGCGTCCGGTCGTGCAAGGTCCTTACTGTACTTTGACCTGACGCTCGATCGCGTCCGATCAGTGATGACCGGACGCGTCAGGTCAGCAAAGTACCTTACTGGAACGTGACCGGACGCGTCCGATCACTTTCCAGTCGCGTCCGATTAGTTCTTTTACCCTCTGAGACACATGTCAACACGATCAATGCGTCCGGTCCGCGTAGGAACCGCGTCCGGTCAACCAGGTTGAAACGCAGTGACTGTTAGTACTGACCGGACGCGTCCGGTCAAGGGTAAATGGCTCAAACAACTTCGAAACGCGACGCAACTTGAACCGAGTTGCTTCCAACTGAACTTTAAGCTTTACCTGAGCTACCTAGTGCTAAGTTTGACAAGTGTGCACCACACCTAAACAGAAGACTCACCTAGGTCAAGCTACTCGCTCATGCCCCCCTTTATAGTATGGCCAAAAGAAAGAAGCGAAGATCCTAAAGACTATTCCGAATGTAACTCAACACCTTGACATCCGGAACTAACCGTCCTTAATCTTGTCGTTGATCCTTTGAAAACCGAAACGATTTCCATCAAGGGGCATGAATACCATAGTGCCCAAAGCAGTTACCAACGCCATGACCTAACTTATCAAAGTTTCTGCAAAACACACGTTAGTCATGGTAATAATGCGTTGTCATCAATTGCCGAAACCAACTCTCGGGGCCTAGATGCTTTCATGGGAATTATCACTACTCAGTATGTGTTATGGGTCTAGTTTTGAAAGTCAAGTCATCTGCATTGATCGAAGAGCCTTTGATAGTAGTTCACCTGATCTGCATGTGCACACATACTGTGTTTATAACAACTGGTGTCACAATAATAGTTCAATTCATGAAGCCAATGTTTGGTTCTATCAAGCTTTGTCACTTCTTCATGTCAGCAACACCGGAGATCTCCAAAAAAACAGTACCTCGATAGGTTTGTCTATTTTCAACATCCTTTCAGTACAATTGGTTTGTTCCATCTTAGAGGATCACAGTGTTTCAATACTTAATTCCTAGCTTCAGTTTTATTACAACAAGCTTGTTAATAGAAGCAGAGATTTTAAATGGCAACACGATTTCTACGTATTTTACATCAAAATACAAATATGACCCATTTTTCACAACTCCAATCATGAACATGAGAGAGATCTGATTTGATTGGCCAACTGGCACATGATAAGCAAATCATTTGCTTAGGAACTCTTATAAAAGGAATATAATCCTAGCTAAGAGTTACTTAACTTTTTACAACAAGTTGCTAGCCATAGTCTTCTGATTTTACGTACCTTGAGCCACCGAGCATTAATTGTTGAATATATTAAAGTACAATAATTTTTACGAGATTTCAGCGACTTCATAATTTCCAATCGGCAACGGACTGTTCACTGCTGTGTCCCTATGCAAATGGAATTTGATATTTTTACTATATCAAATACAAAGAATAAATATGGGCCCAAACAAACGTATATACCCCATATGCTCGCTCATTTTAAGAATAAGGATTAGTCATCCACATGGGCTGGGACCCTCCAACGAGGGCACGCCAAAGCTGTGCGTGTGTTTCTATTCCACTACAGAATTTCTCCACACGATAGAGGGGCGGGATGTGTCTCCTTGTCCTCTGTACTCATAAAAAATTATGTTACTTTTGTTGCAACACATGAGCAAGAAATTACTACGTATCAAATTTATCTTGCAAATAACCAGGCGGCCAGCACCACGCACAATAGAGGTGGGGCTTGAGTTGTGCCACAGTGGCATGGGTTGGTCTTCTCGTGCTTTGTGCCATTCTGGATCGTGAGTTCGTGACCTCTAGCCATGCGAGGCACATGGGTCATGCTATATAGCATGACAAAGTCTTTGCTTTGGTCTAAGCATGGCCCTAGACAAGGTGACACACCTCTGTGTCATGCTGACCCAAACACGACCCTGAAAATATCTTTATTTATTTTCTTTTGTCCGCTCGTGGTATAAAAATATATTTTGTATTACAGTTTTTTATTAAAAGTATTATTATAATCCTTTTGAATTAAATGAGATGTAATATAGTAAATACTAGAAAATTACACTGTAGCACTGCAGATGTGCTTATGTGTCTTTTGTGTCCTGTGCCGATCAAATTAAAGCACAGTCCAAATTATATTCATACCGTGCATCCTCAACACGATACATGCTATGTTCATACCGCGCCAACATGGTCAATATTTTGATACCGTACTGTGCTTTGAGCTATAATGAAAGTCGGTGCTACGGCCCAACGTACCCTGTACGTGACAGATGCTCTATCGCTGCCGTCCACCGCAGAAGGAATAGCCTGATAGCTGCATGGTGTTGGTGTCTTAGTCTGGGCCCACAGGATACCCGAAGTATACCTTGCTCTCTCACGTCACGTTGACATGCAGCTTACGACAGCATGCTGGTAGCGTCGGCGTGGCGACCTGCGAACCACAAGCATCTGCATCTCCGGGATATAGAATGTCGATAGCTGCCTCGTGCCCGATTGAGAGAAGTAAAGATTAGTGAGTGAGCCAAATAAAGCCTCGCAGTCGCATCACGTGCTAATTGCTTGTTACTCTATCAGTATCAGCAGCCAAGGAGGAAGAAGGTAGGAGGCAGGACGACAGCAGGATGTTCCGAGCCCTGCAACTCATCCTCAGGAAGAAGAAGGGAGGAGTTCTCGGGCCAGCCGCCTTGTCCGGCTTCGTCAATGGCTTCTCCTCAGCTCCCAACTCTCAGAGGTACGTAGGGTTCGGTTCTATTCTTGTGTGTGGACAGCAGGAGGAGCCCCTTAGGTGTGGAATGCAGGTTAGCTGGAAAGGTGGCAGTCATCACCGGCGCCGCGAGCGGCATCGGGAAGGCCACCGCCGCCGAGTTCGTCAGGAACGGTGCAAGGGTCATCATCGCCGACGTGCAGGACGACCTCGGCCGAGCCGTCGCCGCGGAGCTGGGCGCGGACGCCGCGCGCTACACCCGCTGCGACGTCACCGACAAGGCGCAGGTCGCCGCGGCCGTCGACCTCGCCGTCGGCCTCCACGGCCGCCTCGACGTCATGTTCAACAACGCCGGCGTCTTCGGCGACGTGACGCCGACACCGCTGGGCTGCATCGACCTCGACGACTTCGACCGCGTCATGGCCATCAACGCCCGGGGTGTGCTCGCAGGCGTCAAGCACGCCGCGCGCGTCATGCTCCCGCGCCGCAGCGGCAGCATCATCTGCACCGCCAGTACCACTTCCTTGTTGGGCGGCATACTTCCACCCGCGTACACCGTCTCCAAGGCGGCGGTCGTCGGCCTCGTCCGCGCCGTGGCCGCGGAGGTGGCGCGCTCCGGCGTGCGCGTCAACGCCATATCTCCGCACGCCATCCCGACGCCGCTAGCGATGGCCGCCGTAGCACAGTTGTTCCCCGAGGGGAGCGTCGAGGACCATAGGCGGATCGTCGAGAAGGACTACAACGAGATGGTCGGGCCTGTGCTGGAGGAGGGGGACGTCGCAAGGGCGGCGCTGTACCTGGCGTCCGACGAGGCTAAGTACGTGAACGGCCACAACCTGCTCGTCGACGGTGGGTACACGGTGAGCAAGGCGCCAAACATAACGGCGGCACCAGGACAGTGAGGAATCCGCAACTCAGCATCAAGCGTACGTCAATGGTTGTCTTTAATTCTGAACGTGACTAAATGCAGACTAAATAATGAACGACTACATATTTAATATCTGTACGGAGATATGAAAGCTATACTCCCTCCATATCGTAATTAGAAGTCGTTTTAGACAGCATTGTGCATACCAAGGAGTGATTAATTAGGGAGAAGTTTTCCTTCTTTGCCCTTATTAAATAGGCCTGTGGGTGTCACCTGTACAGCATTACTTTGTAGTACGAGTGGTATGCTTTCCGCGGCGTGAGGCTAGAGGTGTAGCGTTCGAACCCTCAGCCATGCTATATTTTTTACCTTCGCTGGCTCGCTGCTTTTGCTCGCGTTTAGGCGTGTTTGTGTACCATCTGCCGCGCTATTTTTCCGTTGGCGCGTGTGTAGGCTTAAGGAGTTCGTTTGTTTTGCTTGGGCGCATTTAGGAGCGATATTTTTGTTCTTTTGGCGCTCACCGCTCAGCAGTCCAACGGTTCGAGTGCCTGCAGTATTAACGCCTCGTTGCTAGCTCGTGCATGCGTCGAGCGCGGCGCTAATAACTCGTGCGGCGCAGGAACCCAAGCGTGAGGGGCAGCGGCGTCCAAAGCTGCGTTCATGCGGCAGAACGACATCTTTTCTTCAACTCCATTCCAACTGCAGAACGACTTCTAATTAAGTACTTAATTAGAAGTCGTTCTGCAGTTGGAATGGAGTTGAAGAAAAGATGTCGTTCTGCCGCATGAACGCAGCTCCCTCCGTATCTTAATTAGAAGTCGTTCTGCAGTTGGAATGGAGTTGAAGAAAAGATGTCGTTCTGCCGCATGAACGCAGCTTTGGACGCCGCTGCCCCTCACGCTTGGGTTCCTGCGCCGCACGAGTTATTAGCACCGCGCTCGACGCATGCACGAGCTAGCAACGAGGCGTTAATACTGCAGGCACTCGAACCGTTGGACTGCTGAGCGGTGAGCGCCAAAAGAACAAAAATATCGCTCCTAAATGCGCCCAAGCAAAACAAACGAACTCCTTAAGCATACACACGCGCCAACGGAAAAATAGCGCGGCAGATGGTACACAAACACGCCTAAACGCGAGCAAAAGCAGCGAGCCAGCGAAGGTAAAAAATATAGCATGGCTGAGGGTTCGAACGCTACACCTCTAGCCTCACGCCGCGGAAAGCATACCACTCGTACTACAAAGTAATGCTGTACAGGTGACACCCACAGGCCTATTTAATAAGGGCAAAGAAGGAAAACTTCTCCCTAATTAATCACTCCTTGGTATGCACAATGCTGTCTAAAACGACTTCTAATTACGATATGGAGGGAGTACTTCGTTATCACAGGAATCAAGAATTGCATGTACTTTGTCTCTGAATAATATTATCAAGTTATCACTTCTCTAACATTTGAGATCCTTGATTTTTTTATTATTTAGACAACTTGTAATTTTTAGTCTGCTGCTCGCAAGCATTCTTCTAGTACCAAGTGCTAGGAGGCATGCCGCCGACGTCCGGCAAACATAGTTGACCTCTAGAAGGCCACATCCTAATTCTATTCCCACGAGCTTAGATCACCCAAGTATGGCTAGACACTTAGCTAGGATGGCTCGAAACCAATGGCTAGAGCCCGTATTTATAGGACCACACGCAACCGTATAGCGCGAGAGCTCCGCTCCACGCAACACAATACAGGATGACCAAAACGATGCCACGCCGAGCCTGTGGCCGCGCCGCAACTGCGGCTCTGAAATCAGGCGCCACACCTACGGCACATTTTGGTAGCGCAAATGAACTACGGAACCACGTCAGTAACTGCGGTGTGCCACAACCGCGGCAGCGAACCAAACGGGGTGCTAAAGTGTGGCATGGCAGCTGTGGCACGGCATGGCACGCTTTGGTTGTCATCCAAACGCCCACTAAGTCTCAAAGATTCCCTAGGGCACGTAGAGCTCGTAGCACGCGACATGACCACACATCATAGACCAAATCACCAAGCCCCTGGCACACGCAAACTGGCCTGACCAGTCAAGGCGAAGGCCACAGGCACCTTAGAAATGCTGACGACTGACACACGTGCGCACTGTGCCCCTAGGTAAAGTTGACTAGGCAGTACACAACGGCTACCTCCCGCACTGTCAGGATCAACGCCCTCTTAAGTGAGTACCCAATATGATAGTCCACCAGGAGCTATTATACTGGATACATCCCTTAATCGGTCATACCGGTACACCCCCCATAAGATGTACTAGTGCCAGCTTTCATCCAGGATCAACCCAAGAGAGAGAGAGAGAGAGTACATCACAACCATGCTTAGGTTACATCACAGGTTCAAAGTACTTAAGTTTACAAGCCATAGTTCACAAACTTAGTTCATCACACAAGGCCACACACACATGTCTGCATCGAAGTCTTGCGGAAGTTTTTCAACATAACATAGTTTTATGATAACTGATGCATGGGTGTGCCACATCCACACATCTATGGGACACGGACTCCTTCACCAATCCTGATCCGGTTGTGACTTGGGAGCTTAGAAGAAACCATGTAGGAGAACTACTTCACCTGCAAAACTTGAAATCATGAAATCATACGGGGTGAGTACTCAATTGTACTCTGAAGGACTTACCCAATATAATAAACACAGATTATGCATTTGGATAGTAGCAAGGAATACTTGGTTTTGCATAAAGGCATTTGAATCATAAATAACAAGTGAATCCTGAGACTTAGAATTCGCAAGCATAGCATAGGTGAATGAATCAAGCAATTAGCAAGTGGAGCTTGATCTTCCATGAGTCCTAAATTCCAAAATCAACACTAGTCCATAACTAGCAGCCAGAACTTATTGCTTTCAAATAAACACTCTGCAGAGGGGTACAAGTTAACCCACTCGAAACAAGGGATATCGCCCATAAGACCCGTCGGCACAAAAGGGATACCTTGATGTTTCAACCTTTCCCTAATCCGGCCATGGTGTTCACAAAAGGTTCGATTGATTCTGATTAATGCTACCACCATCTAACCGGCGCCACCTTCTTGCCAGTTTTGCGAACAAAATGGTCACAATCAGTTACTTGGCTTGCCACTCCCACAAATGACAAGTGGTATGTACAATTTTATGTTCTTAACTCGCTACCACGGATACACGGTCCTTAACCGGTTAGCGAGCTATGTCATTCAAGAAATCACCACCTTCTTGCCATGACCCAACCCCTCGCCGACATTCAACAACATAAGTTCACCATTGGTCGTGCGAGTAATGAGAACCCTATCATTAACTCAACTCTAAGATCTAAGCAAACTAAGCATGAATTAATAAAGAAATTCAAGCAATGGTTGAGTGTTGTGGCTTCATCAAGGTGTCATAGCTCAAGTAGGTAACTCTTGGTTGAACTAGTCATATAGTAACATATTGATGCAATAGTTAACCATAGTTTATTATGCATTTAGCAAAGCATAGGGATGCATAGGGACCTACCTTGGACGTTGTCACTAGGCTCGTCGGGTTCCACTGCTTGAGGTTCCTCCTCAACCATGGCCTCCTCAGGAATCTCATCACCTATACATGCATGATGCTTGATGAGTGCAAATGCATAAAGTACATGCTATGTGATGTTATGCAATGATATTACACAAGTTAGGTTTGGTGACATATGTATAAGTGTTCAAGTGTGCATCATTGGACAGTCGGTTTGAACCATTGGATAGTCTAGGGTGATTAATGGACTATCCGATGGTTCAGGGACTTAGTGAGAATAGAACACTGGAGTCATCAGACTCTCTGCGCTGGGTAATGGACTCTTCGTTACCAAGTTTGTGCTTTCAGGAATCCTCTCTGGGTTTGGTTATAATTCAATGGAATGTTTACGTCAGGGTGACGGACCATCCATCAGGTTAGGTCTGTATAGGGTGCTGGTGTTGCTAAGTGTTCAGGTTCATCGGAACATTCTGCCAGAGGTGACGAATCGTCTGGTAGGAACTGGTCACGCTACGGTTTCTTACTGACTTTGGTTAATAATTTAGTGGACACTCCGGTGAAATCGACGGACACTCCGCTAGGTCGAGTCTGTAGCCTTGGCTCTTTGTCACTGAATCATAATTCAATGGACACTCTGCAAAGTACATCAGACACTGGTGAATTATAGTGTGTTGGGTTTAAGTGCAGACTGATAGACATTCAGTATTGACGGACACTCCACTAGAGCGGTCAGACCCTCCGTTAGGTCACTGATAGTGAACATTTCTGCCAACTCAAAATCCAAAACTTCATTTATGGTACTTGCATGTGTGAACCATCACTAGGGTATGTTTCTAGTGTTCTATGGAGCATATCTAGCTAGGTGAATCTATCTACATTGGGTGCAAACTAGAGTTAGGTCACAAATTGACATTTCCTAGGTTTTGGCTCATAAAAGTGAAAATCTAAGTTTTGCTTGGTTTGATCCATACCAAGGGCTACAAAAGGAAAATGCAAAGCTCTCCAAGGTGTTGGAGAAGCTGGATCTCCCCCTTGGTGACTCAAAATCTTCTTGCTCCTTGCTTTCTCCTCCTCCTAGCTCTTTGTGGTGAGTGTGAGAGGGCTCCTCCCTCTTATAACCCCAACCTCTTGTGGATGAGAGCTTCTAGGTGATCTCCATGGCCATCTCTTGTTGCTGCAACTCCAAATCTCCCCTCTTTTCCTTCTCCTTCCCTTCCTTCTCCTTGCTTGAGTGTGTGAGAGAGTGTAGAGAGAGGGATGAAGTAGAGAGAGTGAGACTGTGATAGTGAATGGGTGAGCTGGTGAGGGCTTTGGTTTGGGTGTTCCACGAGCTGGACAACTGGTATGTCAGGTGGGGCCAAGTGAAATTCTAAAGTGACACCTCACATTTGCTGCATGGGTTGGTATGGCGGAAAGTCTACGGTTCTAGCAGACCGTCCGCTGGTGTCGAGTTTTAACTGACAAAGACTGAGCTCTATTAGGCCATGTAGATGAGTTGGCGAATAGTCTGGTGGTGCTGGCGGACTCTTTGTCAAATCAACAGTGAGCAGACTGAATGCAAATTTCAGTGCAGTTTAGTTTCTCAAATTTGAATTTTAAATGCAAGGATGATGATGATGCTCATAGGCATGTCAAGACCAGGTCATGACACGCACTAACGCCATGACCACTCCAAGAAATAGTATCTTCATGATTATTTCTAAAATCGTAAAGACACTCAGGAGCTACTATCTGTTGACAGTCACTAAATGCCTATTTTGACCATCAACATTACACCAAAAATGGGTCTAAGCATCAAGAAAAGTAGTCATAAGTAGTGATTTATGTTTATAATTCACATATTTTCACTTGTACTTGTAGAATTATTTGTATGCAAGAATTATAGCAAAAATTGTGCAAAACAGTGAAGAAAATGGACAAAGAAGACAAGTGGACGTGGCAGGGGCCCACTTGTCCACGCCAGTCGGACCCACAAGGGCACCGCCCGGTGCCTCACCTGCCCTTGCCACATCACTGATCTGTGGGAGAGGTCCTCCAAGCCTTCTCCGCTACTAATCCCAAGTCAGTTCAACATCAAAGGCTCGAAAGAAGCATCACATGGATCGCTGACGTGGCATGGCAACATAACCAACGTGACAAACATTTTCAACCACCCACACCCACTCATGACATGTGGGCCAAGCTTCTAGAAGGAGGGAGGCCCCACCTGTCATAGGGGGGCTGGCTGATGCCACCTTCATGTCGCCCGACGCCTCACTCACTCTCCACCGCCATTACATGCCTCCATGCAAAGAAGCACATGCTCAAATGCTCTCCACCCTTGATTATATGACGGTTTGATCCAATGGAGGATGGAGAGCACATAGATTGATGACGTGGCGATGGAGTAGCCCTTACTCCACCTTAGACTATAAATAGGACTCACATCTCTCACTTATAACACACAACTTCACTCATAAGAGATGTAGCTCTCTCTACTCTCTCAAGATGTAGCTCTTCTAGTAGTAGCTAGACTTGGTGGGAGCTCTAGAGTAGTCTTCAGGAGTCTGGTATAGCTTTGTCTTCTCTTGTAAGTACTTTATTTAGTATGTTACTTTCTATGCAAGTATTATTTCAAGTCTTTTACTTTATGTACTAGTCTTGTTGTTTAGTTATACTTTGGTTATGCTTATATTCCTATGATAAGTAGGCTCTCTGTAGCATGGGTTATTTGTCACTAGTTGATGCTCTAGTCTTAATGTGAGGCTAGGGTAGTATCAAATAGTGTAAGCGTGGTGCTTATACTATCGAGTACCTTGCAATTTGGCTAGGCCTCTGAATAGATCGGGTTGGCAGGTGGTGACAGCCCTATCCATCCTATGTATTCCCCCATAATAGGTCTAGTTGTTAAATCATAGGGCTCGTGGTGCTTTGTGCCCAATCAACCTGCTGTGTGAGTTTGGGGTAGGTACGCCTGACGTGCTATTGCATCGTACCTTGCACTATCTTGGTTTGTCAGTATAGCCACAGTCACTAGCTAGAGTAGTTCTTGAATAGAGTAATTTAGTATTCTTATGTTCTCTTTCTTATTGTCCTGCTACTTAGTTATGTTTCCAATTTACCTTTTCATGATTGGATCTTCGTGTGTCACCCCACTTTATTATATATCACTTACCCCCACTTTAGTCTAGTTGGTATACTAGATAGTAGATACGTGATGGTTAACTATGACTATCTTTAACCCGTGCTTCCATGTGGTAAAAATATAAATAATGATACCTAAAATACTCTTGGGTGAAATGCTATAGCGATATTTTGTGTGCTTGTGGAATTATCTACTTGAGCATAAGTAATATCAACACACATTTCTGGCACCATTGTTGGGGATTACAAAACCTGGTAGTGACGTTAAAAAATGTCAACAATATCGTGGTTACATAACTAGGGTACCCCAAAGGCACGGTTAGGGAGTCACTCAGGGCGGCCCAAATGGCCATGGCCCAACTAAAGCATGGCTCGCCTTAACCTAT
Organism: Saccharum hybrid cultivar R570; assembly: GCA_038087645.1. NCBI lineage: Eukaryota > Viridiplantae > Streptophyta > Magnoliopsida > Poales > Poaceae > Saccharum > Saccharum hybrid cultivar. The sequence continues at coordinate 5,885,848 of JAQSUU010000005.1, read as the reverse complement.
TGCCCCCTGAACAGTACAAGGTCCGCCTCGACCTCTCCCGCTTCTCGACCATGCACCGCGTGGTGCCCTCGACCACCTCTGGCCTAGGACACTAGGAAAGGATGGGAGGTGGGTGGACGCATTGAATGCACCTACCCGAACAGGACACTGAAAGGTCCTAAATGGCTAGAGGGAGGTGAATAGCCTATAAAAATTCTACAACAACACTAGAACAATTGGTTTGACAACTAAATGACGTAATGCGAGTTTTGTGCTAGCACTACTAGTGTTGCAAGCCACCTATCCACAAGTCTAGTTTGCTATGATCTCTATGTATCAAACAATGGGTAAGTCACTACTTTACACCTAGTGAGAAAGCTAGCAAAGATAGTTACTACTAATTAGGCTGCACTACTCAACTAGCTACAACTAGCTCTACACAAGTATATGATAAAGTAAATACAAGAGCTAAGGATGAGTATATTGAGCTGGGCAAAAGATCAATCAATGAATGCCAATAAAATCCATGGAGACAAGATGACACAATGATTTTCCCTCTGAGATTCACTTGCTTGCTAGCAAGCTAGTCCCCGTTGTAGCGATTCATCCACTTGGAGGTTCACATGCTAATAGCCATCACACACCTAACTAGTAACTGGGTGCTGCACAACCAACACAAGATAGGGATCCACAAGCTAAGCGCAATGCACTAGAGTTGCCTTTCGTGATCTCCACGAGGAAGGCACAAGAACCCCTCACAATCCACCGGGAGTGGCCAAGAACAATCACCAACTCTTGCCAATCTCCACAAGCTGCTCCTAGCCGTCTAGGTGGCACCAACCACCAAGAGTAACAAGCAATCCCGCAGCTCACACGATCACTAGTGCCACTAGATGCTCAAACACTAAGCAAATGCACTAGAATTATTACCAATCTCACAAAGATGATGAATCTATGAAGGAGATGAGTGGGAGGTGTTTGGATTAGCTCACAAGGATGTATCAATGATTAAAATATCCAAGAGAGGGAGCCCAAGCCGGCCAGGCTCTATTTATAGATCCCCAAGGATTACATACCCGTTGGGCACATAACCTAGCCTCTGTGTGTTGACCGACGTTGTAGGGGGGACCAGATGCATCTAGTCCCTAGCATTTAGTCGTGTGCACGCTGCCACTGTCTCGACCGTTTAAATTCGACCATTTTCGCCCAACGGCTCCACACGCGTGTAGTCAGCACCTAATTGGACGTAGTAGTCCAAGACCCAATGCGCCCATGCTGTGAGTCCGGCCAGCGTCCAGAGAGCTCCTAAAGCCGCTCTGTGCCGATCAGACACGTTCGGTCCAAGCGACCGAACTTGGCCAGCGTCCGAAGAATTATTTCTCCAAACAAAGAGCGACCAAAATGTGACCTAATCAATCACATAGTGTTCGGTCCTCTCTGACATGTTTTCCAAGGGATGTTAGCACTCACTAGGTCCAAATGCAAATGCATGGTGTTAATTCACCTAATGGCACTTAGACAACCGTATTTGCATTGAGATCATCCCTCTTAATAGTATGGCTATCCACCCTAAACCTAGTTACACCCACCTAGTGTCTTGAGTGGCAAAATAAAATGGCCCTATCAAATATACCTTTGCCTTGAGCCCATTTTGTTTTTCTCTTTATTCTTTTCCAAGTTTAGAGCTTGATCATCATCACATGTCCATTGTCATCACCATAGACTTCATCTTGCTCCATCACTTGTCCTTGGACTATCCTATCTATTCTACACACTTAGATCAAGGATTAGTCCAATATGTTTCATCAATTATCCAAAACTAAACTAGGGCTTTCAGCCGTGCATGCACGCACTTCGCTGGGTACAAGAGGGACGACCACCCCTCAAACCGCCGGGCCTTGGAGCAGAGTGTCATCTTGGCTAGCACTCCACTGCCAAACAAGACAACACTAGGGCACGGCTACGTCACCCCACATAGCTCGGCACCATCCAAATCTCGTCTGACCCGATGGGGCATATGATTGTACCCACTATGGAATGGTGCACATGACCAGAAAGCCAATTCCCCATGAACCAGCCAAATACAATGCCCTCGACCCGACCACAAGAGGTCGGGGCAATGGGGCTATGACCAAGGGAGTAGGTAGCCCACGTTGGACAGCTACTCCCCGTATAGCCACACCACAACTTGTTCCCAAAGAAACGGGCACCAGGACAAAGCCCGTGACGTCAACAATGAACCCATGTCCTACAGGAGGGTTGGTGAACAACCACCATTCTCACAGTGTAGCCACGATCCCACAGTGCTGCCATGATCGGCATAGTGCCGCCATGGCACGCCATGCCTTCTTCGCGTGGGGAGCAAGACCTCGACGACCATACCCAGACATACATACAGAAGTAAGGACAAGACAGGATGAAGTCCTGACCAAGCACACTAGCTCCTCTCTCCCATCTGGCCCTCGGCCACTCGGGTCAGGAGAACCCTTCACTTCTACATATAACCTGGCCCCCACGGCTATATAAGGGGAGCCGAGCCTTCTTCCAAGCGATCGATTTCCCATGCTTCTAGCTTTCTATTTGTAGAACCCTAGCTTGTATACCCCATATTGTAAGCCGTTTGGAGCACTTGAGCTGAGGAACACGAACTCGTAGTCTCTAGCATTGGACGTAGGGCTTCGTCCCAAACCAGTATATTTTCTTGTGTCAAGAGTGCTAGCCATCGACTCCCTTAAGCAGCACGACACTAAATTTACTCATCGGTTCTCAAAACACCAATACGATCACCTCCATTAATATATTAACCAAGGCGGGCTAACCAACCGCCTCCGTAGGTCTGGATTAACCATAACCTTTGGATGGAGGCGGATGGTTTGCCCACCTCCGTTAATCCAAAACACCTATCTCGGTTAAAGTTACTGTAGTAGTCACTATGTCACAAGGGATTTGTAGGGGCAGTTTTGCCAACCGCCCCCTACAAATCCGATTTGTAGGGGTGGTTGATGATTTCTTGGGGCGGCTGGACATAGAGCCACACCTACAAATCTAATTTGTAGGGGCGGTTGATGATTTCTTGGGGCGGCTGGACATAGAGCCACCTCTATAAATCTGATTTGTAGGGGCGGTTGATGATTTCTAGGGCGGCTGGATGTAGAGCTGCCCCTACAAATCAATTTCCAAAAATTCACGAATCCAGGTCCAAAAAAATAGCAATTTTTTTAAACCGGGGAGGCCCCCACCGGTCAGCCACACGCCGCAAGTCGTGCATTTTTTCGCGTGAAAGAGCACGCTTTGCGGCTACCAGGGTTCAAACTTGTGACCTCCCGCTTGTGCGTACCTGTTGACGGTTCTTAAGTATCAATTATAACCATCAAATAAATAAAGAAAAGGACCTATATGCAAGCAACACCTAGAATTAGGGTTTGATCTAACAGAATTCCACGAGTTTTGCTGTTTATCTATTTCTGCAGGGGGTTATCAGGAAATACGGAAGAAAGGCCCACATGTCGGATTAATGACGGGATATTAACCGAACACGTAATTATCTTACATCTAGAAGATTCCAGAAGCCACGGGAACGAACGGGAGCCGTAACGGGCCAGGACACAGGGCGCCCGCCCTGTGCCCTAGGGCGCCCGCCCTGCCCCCGGGACCAATCAGGTCGAGTCTCGCGGATTATGCTCCACCGCCTTTGAGGATCAAGGAAAACCGTAGGATGAAGGTCGGTTTGATCCAACGGTCCAGATTCATCCAAAAGGGCTATATAAGCAAGGCCCCTGACCCCTGGTGGAGAAGACCCCAATTCATTATTCAGTTGCATATCTCTAGTTAGGGTTTAGAGAGAGAGGTTCCCTCTAGGGTTCCCACCTCTTAGGGCTTAGCATCCAATGTGAAAGTAGAATTAGTTCTACTAGATTGAGAGAGATAGAGTGGAGGTGTAGATCGGAGGAAGCCGGCCTGTCGGTGTCTACTCCGAGGTTGTACCTGCGGGAGCAAGTTCTTCTAACCCGAGGCTTGTTCTCAGGATTCTTCAGTATTTCGACTTCTAAATTCTAGTAAGTTCTTTGTTTTATTGTTCTTTGGTTTATGAGTTTACTTTGATCTCTTCGCGTAGAGTTTAGAGTAATCATCTCTAGCGTAAACGTGGTGTTTAAGCTAGGATACTCATAGATATCCCCTCGTCTAGCCGGACCGTGGTAGTAGCGAGGAACGTGACAATTCTGAGTTACCTTTGTATTCCATATCCCGTTAGCAGGATCGATAGGGTTTATAGGTGCGGGTTGAACATCCTTTGTGGTGTCTAGATTCCGTAAACCTCCCCAATAGAACAGTAGATCATCCTTACCAAGGTTAGAAGAAGAGTGCGGTGGTAGTCTTCTCTATACATCACTCACATCGAATCATAGTGGTTGTAGCCTAAAGGTTAGTAGTAATAGATTTGGTTAGTCAGATGCACTCTTTCTCCTAAAGGTAAAAATATAAATACGATACCCAGGATAACATCTCGGGTGAAGTGCTCACCGATATCCGTGCGCTTGCGGATCCTATTTCCTAATTGTGTTACCAAATATCAACAAGCATTTCTGGCGCCGTTGCCGGGGAGAAAGACGGTTTGCTGAGATAACCTTGAGTCTTACTACTAGCTTGTATTCATACTTTTTATTTTCTTATCTTTTTCATTCTTTCTTTTTCTTTTTACCAAAAATGGAAAACCAAGGTTCTATATCTATCTTTGATGCCGCAACACCTTCAGCAACTGACCTTTTACCATGGGAGTCTTCACAGCCTATCCAAACATCCCAGTATAAGTTAAGTTCAAGGTTGATTGCGATGATTCAAAATTTATCTTTTTCGGGAAAGGAAGACGAAAACCCTTACCTTCATATTAGAGATTTTGAGCAGACATGCGATTGTCTTCGCATTGATGGCATCTCTGATAAGACTTTACGTTGGAAGCTTTTTCCTTTTTCTTTAAGAGGAGAAGTTAGACGATGGTATAGTCAGAAGGTAAGTCAATAACAAGGTGAATGGGGAGTTTTAAGAGCCAACTTTTGTCTAGATTTTTATTCCCTTGACCGTACTGGTGACCTTAGACTCGAAGTCCTATCTTTTAAATAAAAAGATAATGAAACTTTGGGGAAATCCTGGAAACGTTTTTCTGATCTTTTAGAATCTGGTCCAAAACTTTTGCTTGAAGACACTGTTCTTTTATTTCACTTTTTTCGAGGTCTTCAGAAAGATAATAAACAAATGCTGCATACTATGGCTAGAGGTTCTTTCTTTCGTATCCCTACTGATGAAGCTAAGGGGATCTTGAATAGAATCCTAGAAGCTGAGATGGATAATGTCCTCCATGATAAAACCTACGAAGCTGAAGTAGACACTCTGCCAAATTTTTCATCTACTTTAGCTATCCCAGGTTCTGAGCCACAAAAGGAAGAAATTCTACCATCTGATTTCATGCTAGACATAGAATCCGATTTCTTTGCCGATTTTGGAAACATTTCAAACTACCATTCTGTAGACCGACCCCAAAACGGCCAATTTAGCATTTGTTTACCAAGTGAACATCAATTGAGAGAGCTTATCTCGGTTATGAGTAGCGAATGGTTAGAGGAGTCAGAGCTTTCCTCTGAAGTAATCCGAGTGGACACACCCTCTATAACTATACGCTATGCTTATAATTCTGATCAATTTAACGCTCTCTATAATCCAGTTGTGGGGATCAATATTATGTCCTACCCTTTATGGTAGAAGGCTCCATGGTTCATTTGAACTTTTATATCTTTGATATATGGGGTTTCGACCTACTGATTGGACAACCTTTTAGAAGACTCCTTTATGAAGGTCAAACTGGAAAGCTCCACATTTCCTTGGGAAAGGATTTTAAACTTCCAATTACAATAACTCACTCCTTGAATAATAAGACCGAGCCATATCTTTTGCCTGATCCTATGGAGGAGGTAAAGGCTGCATCTCTAGAACTTTTAGATGATCCAGACTTAGAAGAGGAAGCCCCCTTCTTCACTAAAGAAGAGGCCGAACCTTCTGAACCTGAACCCTTAGATGAGTTTGCAAAAACACCTAGACCCCCCATAGAACTCAAAACTTTACCACTCGGTCTTACCTATGCTTTCCTAAACAATAATCCAGAGTTTCCTGTGATCGTTAGTAATAAACTCACTCAGGAGCAAACTCTGCGATTAATGACCATTCTTGAAAAACACCACTCTGTTTTCGGCTACTCACTTCAAGATCTCACAGGAATCAGTCCTATGATTTGTACCCATCGTATTCCGACAGATCCTTCTGTTACACCCTCTCGAGAGCCTCAACGTAGACTTAACAACGCGATGAGAGAGGTAGTTAAAAAAGAAGTTATAAAGTTGCTGCATGCAGGGATTATATATCCTGTGCCGCATAGTGAGTGGGTAAGCCCTGTTCAAGTTGTGCCTAAAAAGGGAGGCATGACTGTTGTTACTAATGACAAGAATGAGCTAATTCCGCAACGCACCGTCACTGGGTGGCGGATGTGCATAGACTATAGAAAACTTAATAAAGCCACGAAAAAGGATCATTTTCCTTTGCCTTTTATAGATGAGATGCTTGAGCGGTTAGCAAAACACTCGTTTTTTTGTTTTCTAGATGGATATTCAGGGTATCACCAGATCCCTATCCATCCTGATGATCAAAGCAAAACCACTTTTACATGCCCATATGGAACGTATGCTTATCGTAGAATGTCTTTTGGGTTATGTAATGCACCAGCTTCTTTTCAAAGATGTATGATGTCTATATTTTCTGATATAGAGATTATGGAAGTTTTCATGGATGATTTCTCAGTTTATGGAAAAACTTTTGATAGTTGTCTTGAGAACTTAGATAAGGTTTTGCAAAGATGTGAAGAAAAGCACTTAATCCTTAATTGGAAAAAATGTCATTTTATGGTTAGAGAAGGAATAGTGCTAGGACACCTAGTGTCTGAAAGAGGTATTGAGGTAGATAGAGCTAAAATTGAAGTAATTGAACAACTACCTCCACCTGTGAATATAAAAGGAATTCGAAGTTTTCTTGGCCATGCTGGTTTTTATCGCAGATTTATAAAAGACTTTTCATTTATTGCGAGACCACTTACTCTTTTAGCCAAGGATGCTCCTTTCGAATTTGATGATGCATGTCTAAATTCTTTCAATTTATTAAAGCAAGCACTCATCTCTGCACCAATCATTCAACCCCCTGATTGGTCGTTGCCTTTTGAAATTATGTGTGATGCTAGTGATTATGCTGTGGGGGCAGTTTTGGGACAAACTAAAGATAAAAAGCATCATGCAATTGCTTATGCAAGTAAAACTTTGACAGGAGCTCAACTTAATTATGCAACTACTGAAAAAGTGCTTCTGGCTGTTGTTTTTGCCATTGATAAATTTAGATCTTATTTAGTTGGAGCTAAGATAATTGTTTACACTGATCATGCTGTACTAAAATATTTGCTCACTAAGAAAGATGCGAAACCCCGCTTAATCAGATGGATTTTATTACTCCAAGAATTTGACTTAGAAATAAAAGATAAAAAGGGAGTAGAAAATTCTGTTGCTGATCACTTGTCTAGAATGTACTTTAAGAATTCACAGGAACCCCCCATTAATGACTCACTCCGGGACGACATGCTTTACGGGATTAACAGAACTGACCCCTGGTATGCAGATATTGTTAATTTTATGATTTCAGGTTATGTACCACCCGGAGCAAACAAGAAGAAGGAGTTCTCACCCGGAGATAAGGTATTACTTTTTAATTCCAGGGTGAAGCTTTTCGGGCATGGAAAGCTCCGGAGCAAATGGGAAGGACCATTCAAGGTAATTCATTCATCATCCCACGGAGCTATCACACTTCAAAATGACGAAGGTACGTTATTCAAGGTAAATGGTCAACGTCTTAAATTATTTTTAGAGCCCAATAAAGAATTAGAAGAAATAGACGTGATCAATTTTTACCTTCCAATTAAAAATTAAAGCCCGACGCTTTTAATTTGACGTTTTTGGGCCAAGTATATATTTTTTGGGATAAAAACACGGTGAGAAACACGCTCGAGAAAGCAGGCTTGTAGAGGAGCCGGACACAGGGCGGGCGCCCTGAGGATGAGGGCGGGCGCCCTGCCCCTGTCTCCCCTCGGCCCCAGATTTCTCCCACGCGATAACCTCGCCCGTTGCTATCTGGAAAATTCCGTCCTCGGTTTGTTCGCAAACATGACGGCGGGAAGAGTCCCGACCATGCACGAGAGCAGTTTTTACCCCCTATATAAACAGACCCCCAACGTCAGCTTTTAGCACCAATTCATTCAAGCCTTCTCTCCTTCCTCAAATTAGATCTTGCTTAGTTCCTAGCTGCTCCAATGGCCGAGAAGTTCCACGTCGATTGGGAAGTCGTCCCCTACGACCTCAACAAGAAGCCCTAGGAGGATCCCGACGCCTACGCTCTCGTCCCGGCCAACACAGAGCGACAGCTAGAAGCCATGCCACCACGTCAACGCAGCTCTGCCCAATCCTACTTTGCTCGCCCAGTTCTTACCGCACCTACGCAGCCCCTATTACTCGAAGGCTCGCCATCATCGTCGAAAGGGAAGGAGATCATCAAGGTACCAGCCGGAACAAAGATCCTGCCGCCAAAACCCAATGAGCGGATCATCGGAGTGAAGACCAACCGGAGCGGCGAGATCTCTAGTGTCCGCTATACCACGGAGGAGAGACCTTACTTCGAGGGTGTTAGGGCAGCTAAGGTCCGCTTCGTTCCTCCGAAGGAAGCACCCAAGCATGCTCTTAATGCTTTCGAGACACCTCCCAAGCGCCGCAGGACCATTGCAGATGTGGATAAGGAGCTACGGGTGATCAAGAACAGCATTATAGAAATTCAGAACTCCAATATCTCTATGGATCGGAGGACCTTCAACCATAACACTACGATCCTAAAGCTACGGGATGACCTTGCCGACGCCAACAAGAGGATTGATGAGTTAGAGCATAGTCTTAGGAGGCGTGAGCGTCGCTGAGCTATCTAGATTAGATCTTGGGGCTATATATGTCTTAGTTATTATTAGATTCGATTAGGTTCGCTTATAATCAGTTTAGATCTATTATATTCGGTTATTATTATTATTCGGTTGTAATAAATGCCTCAAGATTAATAAAGATTATTATTAGTATGTCTTGTGTGTCTCTACTTTATTTTTGTGCAAGAAAGCAGAAAACAAGTATGGGGGAGATTCCCTGACATGTCACACACTTCGATTGCACCACTCCATGAACCAGGTACACACTCTGCACACTTTTATTACACACTTACACACTCACCTTAGTTTGTGCAGAATTTTATCTCTCTAAACATGATAAATTAAAAGGATAAAAATGCTTATAATCATGATCAATCTCACTCTGTGATATTTCCTGGAAACCTGCAATTATTAAAATTATTTCAAAACCCTGTGTTGCTAAAAGTCATTGTGGAATAAGAGATGGTAAGGGTATGAGTACCTTATTCTTAGTATCTTTATTGCTTGGAGAATTTGTTTTAAAAATCTCAAAATTATAGCTACCATCCTCAAGTTTTATATGCCTGCTAAACATGAAAATATTAATTAAAGCTATCTGCTTTGGATTGAGTTTGTTCAAAACAAGTTAGACCCTTGTTGAGAGATTTATCATACTCCTAAGATCAAGACATTTTTATTCAGAAAGATTTACTCTTCCGAAGTATTATTGCATTAGAGGCATGGGCTATGCAAAATTATAAATATATCGAGGAAATAAAAAAGGAGCAAGTGCTCGATAACCTCGTGGAAAAAAATGGACAAGTGTCCGGCAGTAGAATTAGGGGTACCTCGGTATCCACCCAAAATGAAAAAATGAGATATGATAAAAATATGATGGAAAGAAAATGATAGCCCATGGTCCCTCTAATAAGCAATATGCTAGTAAGAGTGACAAGTTTTTAATTTTCAAAATCTTTGATCTAAGAGTATGGCATTCTTCTCCTCGGATCCGGTTTTGACCATACAATAAATGCAAGGTATGTATGCTTAAAGAATTATTTTTGCAAAATCAAAACAGCCTCAGAGAGAAATATAAAAGATAATGAGTGACTCTGAGAGCACCTATGAGGATAAAGGTATGCTAAGTTTTTCTTTTCAAAAATATGTAAAAACTCCAAGTGATAGGGATTAAGAAGAAGAAAGGCTCTTTACTCTGACCATATATTTCCCTGACTATAAGTGCACAGTGGATTTTTATAACACCCTACAGGTATGAAAGAATGTTTCAACCCCAGATGTTTTATTAACCAACCTTTTCTCGAGGACGAGTAAAAGCCTAAGTATGGGGGTGTTTGTTGACGGTTCTTAAGTATCAATTATAACCATCAAATAAATAAAGAAAAGGACCTATATGCAAGCAACACCTAGAATTAGGGTTTGATCTAACAGAATTCCACGAGTTTTGCTGTTTATCTATTTCTGCAGGGGGTTATCAGGAAATACGGAAGAAAGGCCCACATATCGGATTAATGACGGGATATTAACCGAACACGTAATTATCTTACATCTAGAAGATTCCAGAAGCCACGGGAACGAACGGGAGCCGTAACGGGCCAGGACACAGGGCGCCCGCCCTGTGCCCTAGGGCGCCCGCCCTGCCTCTGGGACCAATCAGGTCGAGTCTCGCGGATTATGCTCCACCGCCTTTGAGGATCAAGGAAAACCGTAGGATGAAGGTCGGTTTGATCCGACGGTCCAGATTCATCCAAAAGGGCTATATAAGCAGGGCCCCTGACCCCTGGTGGAGAAGACCCCAATTCATTATTCAGTTGCATATCTCTAGTTAGGGTTTAGAGAGAGAGGTTCCCTCTAGGGTTCCCACCTCTTAGGGCTTAGCATCCAATGTGAAAGTAGAATTAGTTCTACTAGATTGAGAGAGATAGAGTGGAGGTGTAGATTGGAGGAAGCCGGCCTGTCGGTGTCTACTCCGAGGTTGTACCTGCGGGAGCAAGTTCTTCTAACCCGAGGCTTGTTCTCAGGATTCTTCAGTATTTCGACTTCTAAATTCTAGTAAGTTTTTTGTTTTATTGTTCTTTAGTTTATGAGTTTACTTTGATCTCTTCGCGTAGAGTTTAGAGTAATCATCTCTAGCGTAAACGTGGTGTTTAAGCTAGGATACTCATAGATATCCCCTCGTCTAGCCGGACCGTGGTAGTAGCGAGGAACGTGACAATTCCGAGTTACCTTTGTATTCCATATCCCGTTAGCAGGATCGATAGGGTTTATAGGTGCGGGTTGAACATCCTTTGTGGTGTCTAGATTCCGTAAACCTCCCCAATAGAACAGTAGATCATCCTTACCAAGGTTAGAAGAAGAGTGCGGTGGTAGTCTTCTCTATACATCACTCACATCGAATCATAGTGGTTGTAGCCTAAAGGTTAGTAGTAATAGATTTGGTTAGTCAGATGCACTCTTTCTCCTAAAGGTAAAAATATAAATACGATACCCAGGATAACATCTCGGGTGAAGTGCTCACCGATATCCGTGCGCTTGCGGATCCTATTTCCTAATTGCGTTACCAAATATCAACAGTACCCTCCTCAACCATTGCATCTCACACTCACTTGTGTCTATATTAGATTTTGGTTCTCCATATATTATCCTAAACCGAGTTTAAATTGATTGTTTGAGTCCCTAAACGAATTCAAATGAAAAGTTATAAACTATAAAGTTGTATAACTTTTTGAGATCTACAACTTTTATTTTGGTTGTTTCTCCATCCGAGGTCGTTTACAAAATTTAAATTTCAAATTTAAAAAATTCAAACGTAGTTTTCTTTAACAAAACGATTTCAAATCAAAAAGTTGTCAACTACAAAATTTCATAACTTTCGAGATCTACAACTTTTGTTTTTGCTGTATGTTCATCCAATGTCATTTAAAATTTAAAATTTAAAATTTTTGAAAATTCAAATGTTGTTTTCCTTGACAAGTTGATTTCAAATATGTCAACTACAAAGTTTCAATCCAAGGTCATTTAAAATTTTAAATTTTAAATTTTTGGAAATTCAAATGTTGTTTTCCTTGACAAGTTGATTTCAAATATGTCAACTACAAAGTTTCATAACTTTATGAGATCTACAACTTTCATTTTTGTTATTTCTCCATCCGAGATTGTTTGAAAAATTTGAGATTTCAAATTTTAGAAATTCAAACATAGTTTTCCTTGACAAGATGATTTCAAATAGAAAAGTTGTCAACTACAAAGTTTCATAACTTTTCGAGATCTACAACTTTTGTTTTGGTCATTTGATCATTTATTCATTTGACATAGTGGTAGTAACATTGTCCACAAATTTTACATCTCTCTTATAGTTTATGATATATAAACTATAAGAGAAATGTAAATTTTGTGAACAATGTTACTATAACTTTATCGGATGAAGAAATGACCAAAATAAGAGTTGTAGATCTTGATGAGGTCTATAACTTTTATGTTCATGAATTTTTCAGCTGAAATCATTTAATATTTTAAAATGATGTTTGAAGTTGTTATTTTTTTGAAATTTAAAATTCAAATAGATAAAACACAGTCATATGAAAAGATGGACAAAATATGTTAAAACACAACAAATTGATAGAACATGATTTTAGAAAATTTTAGAAAAAAATCATTAAATTTGAAGTTAGTTTGAGGGAGAAAGACTAGTTACAAGCTTTAGTCAGAGATTAAAAAGAGAAATCAGAGTTCTTCAATAATTTCAAAATTGAATTTCAAACAACATTTCGAAGCACTAAATGATTTTAAATGAAAAAGTTATAAGCAACAAAATTTCATAACTTTTCAAAATTTACAGCTTTTATTTTGGTCATTTTTCTATCGTTTGAAAAAATTGAATTTTAGTGCTTCATTTTTACTATTCAGTGCCTATTCGTAGGGGCCGCTCAATATAGAGCTTCCCCTACAAATCAGGCCATTTGTAGGGACAGCTCGTAACACCAGCAGCCGCTATAAATGGATTTGTAGGGGCGCGGCTCATTTAAGAGGTATTTGTAGGGACGGCTCAATATAGAGCCACCCCTATTAAAAAGGATGTTGCTACAAATCCTTTCTGTAATAGTGAGTGTATCCTTTTCAAGTCATTTTAGTATTCAAGAGCAGAGCTAGCTATAAGTAAACTGTGACTCGGATATGGGATGGCAATAAGGAAGAACATAGTTGGGACTTGGAAGTAGATACAGAATTTGGCTTCGGTTGGCCAAGTGTCGACTAAATTACAAAGACATCGATGAGGATGAGCTTGCTGGATGCTTCGTCGTTGCTGTCTAACTTGGCCGTGGTAAACTTTATCTATTTATTTGAATTGAAGAATACGTGCTGGTGTGGTAGAACAGGTCCCAGAATTGCACGTCAATTATATAATAATTTGAGGCCTATACGCCTATACCTTCACAATGCATGCTGTTATTTCTTGGTCTCACCATGCCCTATCTCTCTCTCCTAGAAACGTCACTTTTTGTTGTCCCTGTGTGGACCTTTCTAACTTTGTGTGGATAGATATTGTCCCATAACAAGTAACATCAGTGGCTATTCTCGTCCACAGGCTCACAACGTGTGCCCCAGTGATGTCCTTGGGTTTTTGTCAGGCCAAATCACTAATGCTTCTGCGATACTCTCTAGGGCTTTACAAGACCACCATCAGGTATGAGATGGATGTGCCTACGTGGTGGGTAGGGCACCACGCCAAGTAAGTGCATTGGGAAACCCTAAGGCAAAACTATTTGAAAGGGTCTATGGATCCATGTGTACGATATCTAGGGTTTAGGGTTATCGGATACATTTCTTCTTTTAGATAAGTTCAACATTCGCTACTACACCCTCTGTTTCAAATTATAAACTTTTTTGTTTTTCTAGATACATAATTTTTGTTATATACTTAGATATATACTGTGTCGGTTGTGGGATTCTCGAGGCCTAGAGCCAAACTCAAACCCAGGCCCCCTCAATATAAAAGCCATAATAATAGTACTAAATATAGGTATAAATGTAGTGTTGCTAGAAACATTTAAAGAGTATGAAAAAGCAACATTTATATCAAATAAACTTTACAGATTAGATTTGCCTTAAAATTTCTTTAACATTCTTCAATGCAATGTAGCACCATCCGAAGTTATATTGGACAAACTCTTTTTAGCTTTAGCTAAAATTTTTCCAATATAACTTCCACGAGCAGCTTCACTGGGGCAACTGAAGTTATATTGGAAAAATGTTTGGTACAACAGCTTTACATAGCAGATAGGAGAGTGGTATCTTGGAGAAGCTAATAGTATCAGCTCCATCCAGCACCCACCCCTATAAGAGTGGTTTTAAGGATCTTCAATTGAGGAGCTATTCTATTTTAATCTGTTTGGCAAAAAAAAACAGCTTCTCAAACGGATGAAGTTGTGCCAAACGAGCTCTTCATCTGAATTCCTGGAAGTGCTTATAGTATTACTTAAACATACTGTCGGCGTTCGGCCCCGTGGGGGTCCTAAACCGACGAGTGAGTGCTGTGTGTCCCTAACCTGGATGGTGATGCAAGGAGAACACACAGGGGTTTATCCTGGTTCGGACAGAAGAAGGCCCTACGTTCAGCGGGGGGGGGGGGAGTTTTGTATTTACTTGCACCGAGGTGCTTGTGTAGGGGTTACAAGCTTGCGAGAGAGGGCGGCGAGCCCAAGTCTCAAAGAGAGAAAAAAGAGTACAAAGATGATTGCTTGAGATGTTGATCTCTGTGTTGGGGGTCTTGGATTGCTGGTACTTGGCTTTGAACTTAGGTCTTGCCTGTTGTCCGTGTCCCTTTGTAGGGTCCTGGCCTGCCCTTTTTATAGGGTGAGAGGAGGCCAGGGCACTGGGGAGCCTTGAGGTGATGTTTTGTCGATCCCTGTGGGAGTGAATGTAGCGACGTGCCCCGGGAATGGCCGGCCATCCCTGGACGCCGTGGTGACGCTGGGGATGAGACGGCGAAATGACCCGGAGAACCGTGCCACGCCGGCCTTCCTTCCCTGTTGAACTGCGCTGGGCGTTGAGGCTGGGTCAAGGCTGGGTCGAGGCCGGACGGATAAGGTCGAATCCCCGAGATTGTGGAATACGGGCCTTGTCGTATCCTCCCTCGAGGGTGACTGGCGATAAACAGTGCACGATAAGGTGTGTATAGTGACAGGTTTCACCTCCCATCACGGGATGGGCGGTAAAACAGTGAGCACTGACACCGGCATTGCTTTCACGTCGATCCTGGTTGCGGCCATGTCGGTAGGTGGTAGCAGGTAATCACATTAAATGCTCTGACTTTTGACTCGGGGTAGGTGAAGTGAGGGGGTCGAGCGCTCCGACCCGAGGTCACGTGAGTCGAAGTTTTTCCGGTGGGTGCACGAGCCTCGTGTGAGTCGGAGCGCGGTCGAGGCGCCTTGTCGTGCGGGACGGGGCGCGGTCGAGGCGTTTTCGTCGGGGGTGCCTCGTACGAGTCGGAGCCGGAGTGCGGTCGAGGCACTCCGTCGAGCTGGCCTCGTACGAGACAGACCCGGTACGCGGTTGAGGCGGGCTGCCTTTTGCTGTGGCTTAATCATTTTGTTCTCTTATTATCGTTGGCTGTGTGTACCCCCATACTGTTGGTACCGACAGTAGCCCCCGAGCCTTTGGGTGAGTGTGTGATCACTCTCCCAGAGGCTTGTCAGTTGATGAACTAGAGTCGTAGCATCGTGGTTTTTTCCGGTGGGGGCGTGCGAGCGCACCCGCCGGGTGTAGCCCCCGAGGCCTCGGTGGAGTGTTGAGACTCCTCCGAGGTCTTTTATGCGTTCTATTGGGGAATGGTTTCTAGTGGTGGCATGATCCGTGCCTTTTTGTTTAGAGTTTGGTTCGTTGCGGTCGAGCCCCCGAGCCTCGTACACACGAGGTCGATCAGAGTCCTGGCCGTCTTTTGTCGTTTGACCCTCACGCTCCTCCTTTAGGAAGGAGGAGGAGGGGTGGGGAATGCCGTACTACCCCTGTTTGGGCGAGTTCTGACGATCTCCGATGAGCTACTAGCGGGGGAATTCAAGTGTGAGCCCGTGCTCCCGTCGTTAGGAGTCGGCTAGTGGCCTAGAGGCGCTCTCAAGAATGCCAAGAAGTGGTCATGTGGATCTCGATTCCTTGCGACGGGATTCGAGGGCTCGGTGCCTCCCTCGAGGGGATTCCTACGTCGACCTTCTCCTATGGCCTCGAATACGTCTTGGGATGCCTCGAGAGCGTGGCTCGAGCCCTGGCCATGTACGGGTGCATCCCTGGTCGTCCCTAACTCTGTCGCTCGAGGGCAGCTGTCGAACCCAGGTCGAGGGCCAGCTTCCGCTCCCTCGAGACTCATGCCGGACTCGGAGCCCGTTTACCAGGTATCTGGGAATATCCGTCCACGGATCCTGCCCCGCCCATTAGCCGGGCGTGCCTTTTTAGGAGAGAGAGGGCGAGATCAGCACGGTAGTGGGCGACGTGGCATACGGTTATGACGTGGGGGACGGCCACGTGCCCAACTCCTGCGAGATTCGGGGAAACGGTTAGGTAAGAGCATTAAATGTGAGAAACCGCTCCTACCTTTTCGCGCGGCCGTTGGGCTTCCGCTGGGGCTATAAAAACAAAGCCTAGGGGTCTGCCTCCCCTACTGGCCCTTTGCGTTCTTGCCCTCCTTGCCTTAGACAGCTCTCTGTGCCCCTTACACCCTCTGCCTTCATCCAGCGCCGCCACCATCGCCCCCCTCCGTCCATACAGCTTTCTCGGCGTCAATGGCAGGCAAGGGTCAAATCCTCCTCGCCGATGACTGGGCTGCCTCCTCAGTGACGGAGAAGAGGCTGGAGGAGCTGGTTGGGGATGGATTGCTATGGCCGAGGACGAGCTGGTCGCGGCCGGAGTGGATTGCGCCGTCGCCCGACCACCGGGAGCCGGCACCCCCCGAAGGATACGTGGTTAGCTTCATCTGCTTCCATGAGCGGGGGTTCGGCGTGCCGGTGACCACCTTCATGTGTGCGCTCCTCCACTACTACCGGGTGGAGCTGCACCATCTTGCCCCCAATGTCGTCGCACAGGCCGCCATCTTCGCGGCGGTCTATGAGGGCTACCTGGGGATGGAGCCGTAGTGGAATCTGTGGCTCCATCTCTTCAAGGTGGAGCTTTTCGCCAAGAAGGCGGGGGAGAAGGGGTTACGGTGCACGGTTCGAGCGGGGAGCTATGTCGTGCAGGTGAGGTCTGGTCGGGCGGATCAGTATATCCCGGCCCACCTCATCTCCTCGAATAGCGGCTGGCACGACGGCTGGTTCTACCTCCGCAACGACGAGAGTCAGTTGCCGAGGTATACCGGCCGGGTGCTGGTCGCCCGAGAGGAGAATTGGTCCTACAGAGTCACGGAGGCCGAGAAGCCACGTCTGGACCCGCTGCTGGTGGCGCTGCAACAGCTTCGTCTGCGAGGCTTGACAGCGGTGGTGGTGGCCACGGCATTCCACCGGCGCAGGGTGATGCCGTTGTGCCAGCGTCGACTTCGTCTTGACCAGATGACACCAGAGGTGCCACTGGGGGGGCCGGATGTCGCACGAGTCCCTCACCCTCGAGGAGGTCCTCCGACGAGCGCACCAGATGGTGGGGAACTTCAAGACGGATGACGTCGACAAGGTGCCCATGCGACCTACCCAAGGGTTCGAGCCTCTGGTAAGTGTTATTGTTAGCACATTTGTTTATTTCGTCTGTTTTTGGATTCTTCTGATTTAGTCGAGGCCGATGCGCAGGATTTATCTGCGGTGCGGGAGACGTGGCCGCCAGTCCCAGAGGACCAGCTCGCCCGGGAGGCTCGACGCCAGTAGGTGTCCCAAAAGAAGCAGACAAAGGAGACTGCCAAGAAGCGGTAGATTCGCAAGGCCAAGGAGAAGGAGGCGCTGAAGAAGTTTCGGTGCTAGCAGGCCCTCGACGGGCTCCCCCTCGCGGAGTCTCCCTCCGAGACGGTCTCGGGGGAGGACGATGATGGCAGCGATGGGGACAACGACGACGCCCTATCGCGGTGCGACGCCGTGACCGGCCTGGCGGACCTCCCCGACGTTCGTCCATTCTTGGAGCCCATTGGGGGCTCGTCCTCCCGGGCGTCAGGGTCGGCCTCGGTGTCGGTCGAGGTGGTGGAGGAGGAGACGGAGGAAGAGGCGGGCCCCTCAACGGGAGGGGCCGCCCCATCCCGGACCCCACAGGAGGGGTCGACAAGGCTGCCTCCACCAGTCCAGGCCCCGCAGGCTCAGTCGGCGGCTGGAGCGGCAGTGCCGGCGTCGTCATCGGCAGCGCCGCCGGCGGGCGTGAGGACCCGAGGCCAGCTAGCCTCGGAGGCGCAGAGGACTCGAGGCGGTCCTCCAGCCAAGGCCCCAAGGAGCACCCGGCCCGCCGGGGGGCTGGCTGCGAGACCGCCGCAGGCAGCGCCGGGGGGTTCAGATCGGCCGGGGTAGAGGCCCTTGGTGCCCATTTCTGGGTAAGGATCCGCGCTCCGCTTTGTCGCTTTTTATCGGTACTGTTTCTGATGTTTCTTCTTGCTTCACAGGCTCAAGCGCAAGGCGGAGCTGATGGGGCCGACCCCCGCAAAGTCGCTCCGGGCGAGCACCGTCGTCATTAATCGGATGGTGGCGGACGACGTCGCCTGGGTCGAGAGGCTTCAGGCCGCAAAGGAGCGCCTAAAGCAGCAGGAGGCGATGGCCCAGGCGGAGGTGGGTGTCCCGGTGGTCGCCGGTTCTGACCCCGCCGTACAGGGGTCGGGACCGTTAGAGGTGGCGGCGCCCAGCACGGGTGGGGCGGAGCCAGGATCATCATCGACCACCGAGGCTACCGTCGAGGCCGCAACAGCCGAGGCATCCGTCCGCGACGCGGGGCGGGCGGATGCGGATGTGGTAATGGATGAGGTCCTGCCAGCGGCGGGATAGGAGGCGGCGCAGCCGGGAGAGCCGCAGCCGCAGCAAGACCTACCGGCGGAGCCGGCAGCTACGGTGGAGGGTGGGGTCATCGAGCCCCCGCCCGTGGTCCCAGAGGAAGATGTGTCGGCGGTCGAGGGGCCGGCCCCGGTGGAAGGGTCGACGCTAGCCATGGTCGACCTCACCCTCGACGACTCCCCCTGGACAAGGGGAAGCAGGTGGTGGGAGTCGAGGGGGTCGAGGCCGCGGACCAGGCTGGTCCCTCGGCGGCAGTTGATGAGGCCGGAGCTACGGGTCAGGCCGGTCCTTCCGCGGGGCCGGAGAGCGCCCTAGCCGGACCGTCGTCCGAGTGGTCAGACCTCGCCGCGCTGGCCCTAGTACGGGCGGAGGAGATACCGCGCTGGGGGGACCGTCCCTTGAGTTCAGGGATGCTTCCAACCCCGTCTTCGCCCTGAACGATGCAGACGAGGTGCATCAATGGGAATACCTCGAGGGCCTCCGTCGACATATAGACCGATCACTTCGTGTGGTGACGGAGGCCGTGTCACGAGGCATGCGGGACGCCACGGAGGTATGTTTGGCTTATCGGTTCTTTTGCTATCCTTTTGCTGTCCTTTTGCCCCCTTTCTTTTGGTTCTTAACCTCTTTGGTTTTTTCGAACCGTGATCAGGAGCTCAAGGAGCGCTCCCGCCGCAAGTCGCTCTTCATTCGAAATGAGAGTGGCGTGTGGGCGGCGCTCGCCCGGCAACGGGCTCTGGTCGAGGAGGCCAACAAACGGCTTTCCGATCAGAGTGCCGAGATGGCCGAGCTGCGCGTTGCCTACGCGGTGGTCAAGGAGGAGGCGGTGCAGGCCTGGGCGGCTGAGGCCGTGGTGCGTGAAGATGCGACCAAGGCCCGGGAGGAGGCGGCTAAGGCCCGCGAGGATCTCGTGCCCCTGTCGGCACGGGTGAAAGAGCTCGAGGAGGACGTTGCCCTGGTCAGCCGGCATCGTGACACCCTCAACGTCCAGATCGGGCAGGTAATCACTCACTTCGGTGCCCTGAAGGATGAGGTCATGGCGCTGAGCGGAGCCGTTCAAGAGAAGGACGTGACTCTTCTGAACGCCCGCCAGGAGATCGAGACGTTGAGGGCGGCCGTTCGTGACAGGGACGGCGCTCTCCAAGGGCTCGAGAGGACGTGCGGGGGGCTCCATGATGAGATCATGGGCTTGCAGACCCATACCGAGGGTAAGTACTGGTGTTATGGCCTTGGCATCGAGGCCCCGTATTGGTGCTAATTTTGTTAATCGTGTTCCGTAGTTGGAGAGGGAGCAGCGGGTGGCCCAGGCGGCGGCCAACTCCTTCCAGAGCCTCTTCGAGGTTGAGGCCCAGTGGACTCAGATGCTCCAGGGCGCGATCACCTCCGTGTGTGACGGCCTGGGGGTCGAGCCCGACGCCGACACCGGGGAGGACGCCCCGGGGAACTCCTTCGTCCGCCGGATGGTGGCGCTGGGCTGCCTCGTCTGGGAAAGGATACGGGGCAGCCTCCACCACGGCGTGAAGAGAGCACTGGCCGTCGTTCGATCTGGGTTCATGTATGACATGGAGCTTGTTGCTGACGACTTCATCACCGACCCGGACTGGACGGACGAGGAGAACGAGGACGCCTGCTTGGACCTAATCGGAGCCATCGAGGAGCCTGGAAGCCGCCTGGCCAAGCTTTTTGAAGCCGTCGAGGAGCCTGGAAGCTGCCTGGCCAAGCTTTTTGGAACGACGAGGGCCTGTGAGCCAAATCTGGGCACAAAGGCCCGTGTAATAAGTTAGTGTTTTGAATTTTGATCGTAGTGGCCTCGGAGGCCTTAAAAACTCAGAACGTAAACCTGCGCTGGTTATTTAAGTTTTGTTTGAGCTTTTCTTCCCCTTATTGCTTGAATCATGTTTTTGCATGATTTACTTAGCACGCCGTCGCGCCTTTGAGCATAAGGGAGTGAGCGGAGGTACTGTAGCCTCGGAGGTGTGAGTGATCTCGTGGCTCGACTGCCCTCGAACTCTAGGGTGCTCTTGCGGCCTCGCAGATCGTGTAAGAACCCGATTTGAGCGACGGGGGGTGTACTCAGGGTGCTCTCGCAGCGTTGTCGACCTAAGAGGTAGTTCTTCAACTTTGAAAAAGAGTACAAGTTTTTTCGGGGACTGGGGGGTTCCCCCCTTGTAGCCCCTAAGGGAGGGTTGATTCTCGGAGAGCAGAGTCAATCCTTCCTCATTGTTTGTAAAACAAAAGTTTGAACATTGATGTATTCTTTATTGATGAGATTGAAAAAAAATTACAGAGCCTCGAGGCTTTTTAAGGGAAAAAGCGACGTAGCTATTCAATGTTCCAAGCGTTGGTGAGGATTTCGGCCTTCTTGTTGGATAGCTTGTAGGTGCCCGGCTTTAGTACTTCTGCGATGATGTATGGTCCTTCCCACGGGGGCGTGAGCTTGTGCCGTCCCTTGGTGTTCTGGTTTCGTCGTAGCACCAGGTCACCGACGTTGAGGTCGCGCCTGCAGACGTGTCTGTCGTGGTAGCATCGGAGACCTTGCTGGTACCTGGCAGAATGTAACAGAGCCACATCTCGGGCCTCCTCGAGCTGGTCGAGGGCGTCCTCTCTTGCGGCATCGTTATTTCTCTCGTTGTAGGCTTTTAGCCTTGGGGACCTATATTCTATGTCAGTGGGGAGCATGGCCTCAGATCCGTAGACTAAGAAGAATGGAGTGAACCCCGTGGCTCAACTCGGCGTTGTTCTTAGGCTCCATAGGACCGAGGGGAGCTCGACAGCCCATCTCTTCCCATGTTTGTTTAGCTTGTCAAAGATTCTGGGTTTTAGGCCTTGCAGGACCATGCCGTTGGCACGTTCTGCTTGGCCATTTGTTTTTGGATGAGCAATGGCTGACCAGAGCACACGGATGCGGTGGTTGTCGCAGAAATCCAGAAACTTTTTACCAGTAAACTGGGTGCCATTGTCCGTGATGATACAGTTGGGAACCCCAAAGCGGTGCATGATGTCGGTAAAAAAGAGCATAGCTTGCTCGGACCTGATGCTGGTGATAGAGCAGGCCTCGATCCACTTAGAGAATTTGTCGATGGCAACGAGCAAGTGGGTGAAGCCGCTGGTTGTCCTTTTCAAAGGTCGACAAGGTCGAGCCCCCAAACGGCAAACGACCACGTGATGGGAATGGTTTGTAGGGCATGTGCTAGAAGATGGGTTTCTCTCGTATAGTACTGGCAACCTTTGCAGGAGCGTACTAGCTTGACAGCGTCGGAGACCGCGGTCGGCCAATAGAAACCTTGTCGGAAAGCATTTCCGACAAGGGTTCGAGGCGCTGCGTGGTGACCGCAAGGCCCTGAGTGTAGATCATCGAGCAGGTCTCTGTCTTCCTCATTTGTGATGCAACATTGGAGGGCGCTAGTAGGGCTGCGGTGGTACAGCTCCCTACTGTCACCAAAGATCACAAAGGTTTTGGCCCGGTGAGCGATCCGTCGAGCCTCGGTCTTATCCGAGAGGAGGTCCCCTCGGATGAGATGGTCGAGGTACGGAATGCGCCAGTCAGGCTCAGGGTCGGTGGCGGGGTTGAGCCTTCCACCTGCATGGCCTCAGCCCCGGTCGAGGGGGCTTCTGTCATAGGTGGGGGGTCGAGCGATGGCCCGTCGACCCTTCCTTCCGACCCGAGGTCGACGGACGGTTGCTGGAGATCTTTTGCGAAAACATCTGGTGGAACCGTAGTTCAATTGGACGCGATTTTCGCTAGTTCATCGGCGGCCTCATTATACCTGCGTGCGATGTGGTTGAGCTCGAGGCCGTGAAACTTGTTCTCAAGGCGCCGCACTTCTTCGCAGTAAGCTTCCATCTTGGGATCACGGCAGCTTGAGTTTTTCATGACATGGTCGATCACGAGCTGGGAGTCGCCTCAAACGTCAAGGTGTCGGACCTCGAGTTCGATGGCAATTCTCAGACCCGTGACGAGCGCCTCGTATTCGGCGACATTATTTGATGCAGGGAAATGTAGCCGAATGATATAGCGCATGTGAACCCCGAGGGGCGAGATGAAGAGCAAACCCGCATCTGCTCCTATTTTCATCAACGACCCATCGAAGTACATGGTCCACAGTTCAGCTTGGAGCTGTACAGGGGGGAGTTGAGTGTCGGTCCATTCTGCCAGGAAATCTGCTAACACCTGCGATTTATTGGCTTTGCGCGGCGCATAAGATAGGGTCTCGCCCATGAGCTCGACTGCCCACTTGGCAATTCTACCCAAGGCTTCCCGGTTCTGGGCTATCTCTCCCAAGGGGAAAGAAGAAACCACAGTTACTGGGTGACCCTCGAAGTAGTGACGGAGTTTGCGCCGTGTCAGGACGATGGCATATATCAGCTTCTGGATTTGCGGGTATTGTACCTTGGTTTTCAAGAGCACCTCGCTAATGAAATAGACCGGCCTCTGGACGAGCAAGGTATGTGCTTCCTCGGCCCTCTCGACAACCAAGACCGCGCTGACTACTTGTGTTGTCGCGGCGACATAAAGTAGGAGCGGTTCTCCCGGGGTCGAAGGGACGAGGATTGGTGAATTAGAGAGTGTAGCTTTGAGCTTTGCAAGAGCTTCTTCAGCCTTGAGGGTCCAGGAAAAGTGCTCCGATTTCTTCAGGAGGCGGTACAGAGTGAGCGCTTTTTCGCCGAGGCACGAAATGAAACGGCTGAGCGCCGCCAAGCAGCCCGTGATCCTCTGTACGCCCTTCAGATCTCGGATGGGGCCCATCTTGGTTATCGCAGTGATTTTTTTGGGTTGTCCTCGATGCCACGCTTAGACACGATGAACCCCAAAAGCATGCCTCGAGGAACGCCAAAAACGCATTTCTCAGGATTGAGCTTGATGTTTTTTGCCCGGAGGCATTTGAACGCAACGTCAAGGTTGTTTACCAAATCGTCGGCTTGTTTGGTCTTGACAACGATGTCATCGACGTAAGCCTCGACGGTTGGTCCGATGTGTTCCCCAAAAATGTGCTGCATGCATCGCTGGTACGTAGCCCCTGCGTTCCGGAGACCGAAGGGCATCGTAACGTAGCAATACATGCCGAATGGGGTAATGAATGAAGTCACGAGCTGGTCGGACTCTTTTATTTTAATCTGGTGGTAGCCGGAGTACGCATCTAAGAATGAGAGAGTTTCACATCCCGCAG
Organism: Saccharum hybrid cultivar R570; assembly: GCA_038087645.1. Taxonomy (NCBI): domain Eukaryota; kingdom Viridiplantae; phylum Streptophyta; class Magnoliopsida; order Poales; family Poaceae; genus Saccharum; species Saccharum hybrid cultivar. Next base: position 5,861,720 of record JAQSUU010000005.1, on the reverse strand, counting down.
TGGAATCAACGATTTGATCAATGCGTGGTAAAGGAAAGGGAACTTTTGGACATGCTTTATTTAAACTAGTATAGTCTACACACATCCTCCACTTTCCACTCTTTTTCTTAACTAATATAGGATTAGCTAGCCACTCGGGATGATGAACCTCCTTGATGAATCCGGCCTCTAGCAGTTTGTGTATCTCCTCACCGATGACCTTGCGCTTCTCCTCATCGAAGCGGCGCAAGCGTTGCTTCACCGGTTTGGAGCCGGCCCGGATCTCCAAGGCGTGCTCGACGACTTCCCTGGGTATGCCCGGCATATCCGAGGGACTCCACGCAAAGATGTCGATATTCGCGTGGAGAAAGTCGACGAGCACTGCTTCCTATTTGGGATCGAGGGTGGCGCTGATGCTTAGCGCCTTTCCCTTAGGATCAGCAGGGTCGAGGGGCACGAGCTTGACGTCCTCCGCGGGCTCGAAGCTGCCGGCATGGCGCTTTGGGTCGGGAATCTCGTTGGCCATACCATCGAGGTCCACTGCCAAGGTCACCGACTCCAAAACAGCCTCGCCGTGCTCGACACACTCGACGTCGCACTCGTAGGCGTGTTCGTATGAGGGCCCTATAGTGATGACACCGTTTGGGCCTGGCATCTTGAGTTTGAGGTAGGTGTAGTTCAAGACCGCCATGAACCTGGCATAGCACGGGCGCCCAAGGATAGCGTGGTATGTTCCACGGAATCTGACCACTTCGAAAGTGAGATTCTCCTTTCTGAAGTTGGAAGGTGTGCCAAAGCAGACATGCAGATCGACCCGTCCGACAGGTTCTGCCCGTTTCCCTGGCACAACTCCATGGAAACCCCCGATGCTGGGTTGGAGACGCATCCTCTCGATCCCTAGGAGGTCGAGGGTCTAAGCGTAGATGATGTTGAAGCTGCTTCCGCCGTCCATGAGTACCTTGGTGAGGCGTGTGTTGGCGATAATGGGATCAACAACAAGCGGGTAGACTCTTGGATTGGGGACGTAGTCAGGATGGTCATCACGGTCGAAAGTGATGGCCATCTCAGACCAGTCAAGGAAGTGGGGGACCGCCGGTTGTACGGAGAAAACCTCACACCGCTCTCGTTTGCGCTGGCGCGTTGAGAGGCGGGTCGAGGGTCCTCCGTAGATCATGAAGCAGTCGTGGATCTCGGGGAATCCCCCATCCTTATCGTCGCCCTTGGGATCTTCCTTCTTGTCATCCTTCTTGATGCCTACGCCTTTGAAGTACTTACGGAGCATGTGACAGTCCTCGAGGTTATGGTTTGTGGGTCCCTTATGGTAGGGACACGGCTCTTTGAGTATTTTGTCGAAGATGCCCCCGCCGGGGGGCCTCAAGGTTTCTTGCGCTCGACAGCAGCGACAAGTTCGTCGGCCGGGGCCTCGAGCTTGCCCTGCTAGCTCTTCTTCTTTCTCCGGTTGTTTCTCTTGGAGCCCCGGCTGGAGCCCACGGGATCGTCGACCCTTCTGCTTCCCTTTGTCCTGGTCACCGCCAAAGATGGCACCAACTGCCTCCTCGCCGGCGACAAAGTTGGTGACGATGTCCATCAATCCGTTGGCAGTGAGTGGGGTGTTACGGCCCAACTCTCGGACCAACTCCTTGTAGGTGGTTCCGGAGAGGAAGGCCATGATCACGTCGGAGTCGGTGATGTTGGGGAGCTCGGTGCGCTGCCTGGAGAAGCGCCGGATGTAATCCCGGAGGGATTCACCTGGTTTTTGCTTGCAACTCCGAAGGTCCCACGAGTTGCCGGGGTGCACGTAGGTCCCCTTGAAGTTTCCCTCGAAAACCCTCACGAGATCGTCCCAGTCGTGGATCTGTCAAGGTGGGAGATCCTCGAGCCAGGCTCGAGCGGTGTCGGAGAGGAACAGGGGGAGTTGTCGGATGATGACCCGGTCGTCGGTGGCCCTGCCCAGCTGACACACCAAGCGGAAATCGGCGAGCCAAAGTTCGGGTTTGGTCTCGCCGTTGTACTTGGTGAGAGTCGTGGGAGGGCGAAACCGAGCCGGGAGCATCGTCTCGCGGATAGCCTTACTAAAGACCCGAGGGCTCGGAGGCTCGGGTGAAGGGCTACGATCTTCTGAGCTGTCATAGCGCCCGCCTCTATGCACACGGTAACCTCGAGCCACACCGTCACCGTGTTTGCACGTGCGGCGCTCAACGATGTTGCCACGGGTGTCTCGGGGTTCATGATCGTCGGCAATGTGCTCGGGGACAGGCGCCGCCCTGTTTCGCTGGGCAGGCTCGGGATGAACCGAGGCCTCTCTCTCCTATCAGGAGGGCTCGACGAGCCGCTCCGAGGCTGGCTCGCGTCGCCTCGAGGCAAAGCTCTCGGCCTGCTGCATAGCAGCGGTCTCGAGGAGTTCTCGGATTTCATCTCGAGCCCGACGGGCGTCGAGGTTTGATGGCTCGGGCATGTTGCGGAGGAGCATGGCGGCAGCGATGACGTTCTGGTTGGCTCGAGCGAAAACCGAGGGGTCGACCACCCGGTCCTTGTCGATGCGATGGTTGACGTCTCGAGCTCTCTCGTGAGCTCTCCCGCCAAGTGCGTGTGCCGCACGCTCACGCTCGAGGGTTTGTTGGAGTAGGTGCAGATTTTCTCATTCCTTATCGAGCCTGTCCTGCAACTCGTGAATTTGCTCGAGCTGCATTCCTTGATCCGCAAGGAATTGAGCCTCGTCTCGCTCGGTAGGGAGCTCGACATGAGGTGACGTGTGCCTTCCTTCAACCGGTTCCTCGTCCTCTGATTCCGACGTGCTGGCCTCATCGATGTTGAAGCACTCGCGGGTCGGATCGTAGGTGTCGTCAGCCGAGTCGGAGTCAGGGGCGCCGAAGTAGTAATATGATGGGGGAATGTGAGACCGTTGCAAATCACCTCCGTGGTTGCAACGTTGAGAAGCGATCACACGGGGCTTAGTTTTCGGGGTCTCCGTAGAGTCCAGATACTCAGAAGCCAGCGTGGATGCAATAAGGTCCAGAGTGGAGCGTAGATGGTGCCCGGGGAGTTCCTCGTAAGCACTCATGTTAGTGCTCACAGAGGAAGCGTACGTCCGGGCAACCGGGTCTAGCCCAAACGGGAATGTTGATGGAAATATCGTTGCACGCGTCGAAGCGGTTGGATCAGGTAGCGGCGGTGTCTCACCGGACGGGGGAGCGACGGAATTCTCTGTCGGCATCTTACCCTCAGCCAAGCTCATCCTACACAGACCCTCAACAAGGAAATCTGGGTTGGCGTCTGGCTGAGAGGCGCCGGATTGGGGAATCCCACCACCCTCCGTGAGGTGAAGACGGCGGTTGCGCCGGGCTCGTCGTCGTCTGGCGGCTCGCGCCTGTCAAGAGTGATGATACCGGCGCAGTGCTCCCCAGGCTGGGAGAGCTCGTAATCCTCGTCGGTCGGGTGCCTGGGCGGGAGGAGGACCATATCGTAGTCATGGCCAAGCGACATGAACTCCAAACTCCCAAACCAGATCACCGTGGCCAACGGGAGTGGACATTCGGAGTCAGCCATCCAGGAAAGAATGGCGGGAAAGCGATGTTGGCACGCAGCGGCCCCTACCTGGCGCGCCAACTGTCGGTGTTCGGCCCCGTGGGGGTCCTAAACCGACGAGTGAGTGCTGCGTGTCCCTAACCTGGATGGTGATGCAGAAGAACACACGGGGGTTTATCCTAGTTCGGGCAGAAGAAGGCCCTACGTCCAGCGGGGGGGAGAGTTTTGTATTTCCTTGCACCGAGGTGCTTGTGTAGGGGTTACAAGCTTGCGAGAGAGGGCGGCGAGCCCAAGTCTCAAAGAGAGAAAAAAGAGTACAAAGATGATTGCTTGAGATGTTGATCTCTGTGTTGGGGGTCTTGGATTGCTGGTACTTGGCTTTGAACTTAGGTCTTGCCTGTTGTCCGTGTCCCTTTGTAGGGTCCTGGCCTGCCCTTTTTATAGGGTGAGAGGAGGCCAGGGCACTGGGGAGCCTTGAGGTGATGTTTTATTGATCCCTGTGGAAGTGAATGTAGCGACGTGCTCTGGGAATGGCCGGCCATCCCTGGACGCCGTGGTGACGCTGGGGATGAGACGGTGAAATGACCCGGAGCACCGTGCCACGCCGACCTTCCTTCCCTGTTGAACTGTGCTGGGCGTCGAGGCTGGGTCGAGGCCGGGTCGAGGCCGGACGGATAAGGTCGAATCCTCGAGATTGCGGAATACGGGCCTTGTCGTATCCTCCCTCGAGGGTGACTGGCGATAAACAGTGCACGGTAAGGTGTGTATAGTGACAGGTTTCACCTCCCATCACGGGATGGGCGTTAAAACAGTGAGCACTGACACCGGCGTTGCTCCCACATCGATCCTGGTTGCGGCCATGTCAGTAGGTGGTAGCAGGTAATCGCATTAAATGCTCTGACTTTTGTCTCGGGGTAGGTGAAGTGAGGGGGTCGAACGCTCCGACCCAGGGTCACGCGAGTCGGAGTTTTTCCGGTGGGCGCACGAGCCTCGTGTGAGTCGGAGCGCGGTCGAGGCGCCTTGTCGTGCGGGACGGGGCGCGGTCGAGGCGTTTTCGTCGGGGGTGCCTCGTACGAGTCGGAGCCGGAGCGCGGTCGAGGCACTCCGTCGAGCTGGCCTCGTACGAGACGGACCCGGTACGCGGTTGAGGCGGGCTGCCTTTTGCTGTGGCTTAATCATTTTGTTCTCTTATTATCCTTGGCTGTGGGTACCCCATACTGTTGGTACCGACACATACCAATAAACATTGTTTCATATGGATTTATTAGCTTGTATGACTCTTAAAAGATTTATTAATGGATACTCTCTGCATCAGTTCATTTACTCATTTCTTCTTACTCCTTTTTGTCTCCTTTTCTCATTTCTGGAAGACTACTTTTTACATAACATGGTGATGTTAAAGTTTAAACAGACAAAAGATGCAAATGAAACAAAGTATATTAAATAAATAAGGATCGCAATGGTCTGCTACTTTCTAGCACTAGCGGCTACTAGCTTTCAAGGTGTAGCTGCTAATACATTAGTAGCAGCTAATATGTACATATACATAATACTATACCAATTAACAACTACACTGTACCGTACATACTACGTGGGGCCCCTTGGTCCGGGGTCATGGAGCGGCTGCCCTGTTTGCAGCCCCAGGGCCAGGTCAAGATACATAGAAGAAACAATGTATCTATAAAAAAACTAAAACGCCTTATAATAATTTAGAATCGGGGAGTATTTCTGTTCTTTTAAACTATGAGCGGTGTCCCTCAGATCGGACCCACAGCGTACCCAAATTATACCTCTCTGTAACACCCTAAAGTAAATAACTAAAAAAAGCAACCACAATTCTTGTTGCTTTGTGTTGATGTTTTATAAACCGGACTAATAAACTTATACGATTGCCGCATGCTTTAGGATGATGATGGTATCATCCAAAAGACACGAGAATTTATACTAGTTCAGGCCAGAGCCCTACGTCCAGTCTTAGAGATGATCGAGTGTGTGTTCCTCGCTTGAATGCTCTGAAGTTCTTACAATGGAGGTGCAAGAATGGTGGAAGAGGTTGGAGAGCTAGAGCTAGGAGATGGACTGCCTAAAGAGAAGCTCCAGGAGCCCCACTTCGATGGAGAATGAGTAAAATAGTAGAGGATCAGAATGTATCGAGATGGGTGCCCTAGCTGTCCTTATATAGAGTTCGGGGCCATGGCACGTACAAAGGCAGGCCTAGCTCTGGGGCAGGGGCAGCCGATGCGACCGCCATGGGCCCATGGAGCCAGGGGGCCCAAGATCATATAGATAATTACTAGATATATTTATTTTATTTGGCAAAGCTTTCGGAGGCCCAACGAACATAAGCCCAGGCATGTGTACGTACCTCTTCCTATTCTACCTAACCATTGAGCGCAGGCCGCGCCGCCGCTGAGCGAGAAGCCAGCGACATTTTGTTTTCCACCGGCGCCAGCGCTTCCTATTCTCGCATCTCTCCCATCGAGACATCGACGTGCTATTCTCACCGAGGAGACACCGACTCACCGGATGCTGGTTGATGACTCACCGGCATACCGCGATGACTCACCGGCATACCACGACGGCACGAGCTGCGCGGACAGCAAATGACAGACATACGTGATCACGGTCACAATAAGCAACACGCCAAACCCCCATGATCGACAATAAGCAACACGCCAAACCCCCATGATCGATTATACGATTAGTATTTTTCAATTTCCAATTTTTAACTTGGATCGCTGGAAGCTAGTGCTAGGGAGACATCACAGTTCTGAAGCAATGAAACCTATTTTTTTTTCTCATTTGTTTATGCGCTTTGCTTGTACAGTGGTAGGGTTGTAAAATTGTAATTCAATGTTTTTATTTGAATATTTAGATGTTTCCCGCACTGAAGCAGAAAGATGATTGTACTTTAATTGCAGAAGTCGATCCTAACTAAGGTGCTATAGAGGAGCATAATTTAGATGCAAAAGCTAATGCAAAGTAATTTTTATTATTTTTACTATATATTTTAATTTTATATAAAAAAAATTAGTTCAATGGGGCCCTTATCTTTTTGCTTGCCGAAGGGCCCTTAAAATTGTAGAGCCGGCCCTATACAAAGGAGGAGGTTCTCCTGACCGAAGGGTCGTGAGCCTGAGGGAGGTCCTAGCTAACTTGGCTTGCAAGCTATGTCGTCTTGTGGTGCACGTTTGGGTGTGGTTGTCGTCACGGTCCTGTGGCCATGTCACGGCATGGTGTGGTGTGGTGCTACTGTGCCTGCCGTGGCGGCACTGTAAGCACGGTGGCGGTTCGCCAGCCATCCTATGCGACGTGGTCTCTGCCATGGTCTTCGTCATCACCTCTTAGTTTCCTGGGACGTCGTATAGGAGTTGGTAGCCATCTCCCGGTCGTCGATTGCCTCGTTGGCTTGAGGAGCTGGGGGCCACGATCCCGATCGTTGGGGTTTGTGGCTCCTGTAGGTTTGGTTGGCCTCTAAGGCAAGGCCCTCATTGTGGATCTCATCCCGTGGCGGGTAGAATTGTACATCCGTCTTGTCGGGCCGTATCTGGCCGGTGGTCATCGTACCGGTCGTCACCGCCTTGGACAGTATTGTCTTGTCTGAATTGCGTGGTACTAGGGTGGCGTCTAACCGGACCGAAGTGGTTGCTGTCCCTTTAGTTCTTGTGGGGTCAGTGCGATGTGCTTGTTCTTGTCAAAGCAGGCATGCTTGGCTGCGCTCAACCTATCCCCGTTCCTCCCAGGGGTCGAAACGGGGGAGAAATTGTGCGCCTATCAAGTGTCGTGCGGCTAAGGGAAGAGGGAGGGGTTGTGGCTGACCCCGTCCTTGGCGTCTGGCCTAGTTCGCTTGGCCTAGCTGGGCCTCGGTCGTTCAGGCCTTCGCTACCTGATGCGTCGTGGGCCGCTTGGCCGACTAACTAATTGGTGCCCTGGGACACCATGGGGTATAACCCCGACCGCACCCCACCTTGAGCCCAACACATGAGAGAAAAAAATACCCTAAGCTACAGTATCAATCCCTTCCCCTTCCAGCTCTTTTCCTATCATGCGCTGCCTCCCATATCCTGCTCCTGCTGCTAGGAAAAAAACCAACGTGGCGAGCTCTCCATTGCCCAGCAGCAGCCACCCGTGGAGGAGAGGACTAGCTGTTGGAGACGGGGGAATTGGAAGAGATGCATGTCCTCATCTAGGTACGGAACTTCATCGATTCTTCCCTGTTCTAGAGGTTGAACGGCGGGTTTAGGTCTTGAACTCGAATTGTGGCTTAACGTGATATGGGTTTCAGTGTTTTCCTTCTCTCCCCGTACAACAGTAGATTCCGTCTGTTTTTGAGGTATTTATTGGCCGAATTAGAGAATCCCATATGAACGGAAGTTGTAGAGATTTTGAAGACCTTTCCAATGTGTTTAAACAAAATTGTTGAGTATAACAAATGTTATGGCTTTCTGAATAGTGCTGAACTTTATTGTCAGTTCTGTCAGGTCAAGTTCAGTTTCGAACTTCAGTTGTTGTTTTAGAAATTCTTCGAAGCCAAACTGATCCAGCATACTATGGATTATTTTATAGTGCTTTGTATGGTCTTTCAATAGTGCTTCTAAACTCTGTCATTCATTGGATTGATTAGAGGATATGAATAATTGAAGTTGGGTGTCTGGCTGTTGTAAACAGACCAAGTATGTTGCTTTGTAGACAATATTACAAGTAGTAAATGCCGAAATTAAATCTTCTAATGACTACCAAAATTGTAGCTTATTCAGTGTAGATGCTTGTGGAGTATTTAGTTATTCTCACCACTCCTATGCTTTTAAAGATAAAAAAACAAGCATCACTGCTGCTGTTTATTGGGGGTCAAGTAGGGGTTGTTTTCACCGATTGTTTGTTCGGATGTAGGTCTGTTTTTGTTGATTGTTTACGAGTGATATTCAGAGTATTTGCATTGAGTTTGTTCTAAAACAGGTGGTTGTGCTTCGGATCGCCCCTAGTCCTTTTGACCTTCGGTAAAGAGGCAAGTGAATATAGCAATGGTTTGCTACTGTTTTGACTTGTTATCTTTATCACGTGCACCATAATGTTCAGAATAATGTCATAACCACTATGAACTAAACCTTCTGATATTCCTCGCTCAATCATAATTGGATGCCTTATTTCTTTATTATCCATGATGTTGTTATGATACTAGTACGGTTCATGTGGTTAAATCCATATGCTTTGGAGAAGGTGAAGTTTATATTGCTATTATTAATTGCAGCGTGTCATGTGCATTGCATCATTCAAATGCATTGGAAGTTATATCATTGATCTATGATCACGACTGTACCGGTACAACATTGTGGGATGCAGTTCCATACCTTGTTGGGTATGCAGACATGAGTCATTTGCACTGCACTATGCATTCACGAAATATATTTGATGTGACGTGTCCTTGCTATTATTATTGAAGGTGTACCACCTCTCTGTTCTTCTATTTGGAAGTTGTTTTTTACATCGGTATTATATGTTGCTTATCCCAGACTTGGAATTCTATATTAAATCGTTGCTTAACACAACTTGTGGTTTAAATAACTCGTCAAAACAAATTTACTTGTTGAGATGTTTCATCTTACCCTTGCATTACTCCTTCTAGGTACTTGATGGTTGCTAGGATGGGGAGGGAGCTTGCTGCACGTTTCACACATCTTCATTTGCAGACTATTCCTTAAACATAATAACTTAGTTGTGATCATTAGTGTGGTTTATATGCTGCTTACCTTTGTTCTCACTTCCGTGTTGCTTATAAATAGAAAGGAGTTGCTGCTTTTTTTTTATTCAGTATGTTCGGATAGTGTTTGTGTTGTTCAGTAGCAACCCGGGGTGCGTGGTTTCGGGGTTGCTACACTCTCTCTCACGTTGACCTGAAAAAAATTGGTGGCCCAATGGAGGTACGTGTTGCAGCGTACAGTAGACATATATGGTGTCATGGCATACGCATAACGGCAGGCGGCGTACAGTGAGAGAGGTTAGTGAGTGGGCCAAATAAAACCTCGCCGCACCAGTTGTTACTAGCTGCGTCCAACGAGGAACAAGGGAGGAGGCGGGACAGCAGGATGTTCCGTGCCCTGCAGCTCATCCTCAAGAACAAGAAGGGAGCAGTTCTCCCCTCGTCGGCCTTCGTCAATGGCTTCTCCTCAGCTGTCAACTCTCAGACTCAGAGGTAATAGTACGTACGTTTCGGTTCTATTCTTGTGCGTTTGGTTGCAGATCCAACTGCTTTAACATAATTTGTATACGACGTAGGTTAGCTGGAAAGGTGGCAGTAATCACCGGCGCCGCGAGCGGCATCGGGAAGGCCACCGCTGCCGAGTTCGTCAGGAACGGTGCAAGGGTCATCATCGCCGACGTGCAGGACGATCTCGGGCGCGCTGTCGCCGCAGAGCTGGGCCCGGACGCCGCGTGCTACACCCGCTGCGACGTCACCGACGAGGCGCAGGTCGCCGCGGCCGTCGACCTCGCCGTGGCCCTCCACGGCCGCCTCGACGTCATGTTCAACAACGCCGGCGTCAGCGCTGGCGTAACGCTGCGACCGCTGGGCTCCACCGACCTCGACGACTTCGACCGCGTCATGGCCGTCAACGCCCGGGGCGTGCTCGCCGGCGTCAAGCACGCCGCGCGCGTCATGCTCCCGCGCCGCAGCGGCAGCATCATCTGCACCGCCAGCACCGCCGCCCTGTTGGGCGGTATAGCCCCACCCGCGTACACCGTCTCCAAGGCAGCGGTCGTCGGCCTCGTCCGCGCCGTGGCCGCGGAGGTGGCGCGCTCCGGCGTGCGCATCAACGCCATCTCTCCGCACGCCATCCCGACGCCGCTGACGATGGCCGCAGTGGCAGGGTGGTTCCCGGAGAGGAGCGCCGAGGAGCTTAGGCGGATGGTCGAGAAGGACTACAACGAGATGGTCGGGCCGGTGCTGGAGGAGGAGGACGTCGCAAGGGCGGCGCTGTACCTGGCGTCGGACGAGGCTAAGTACGTCAACGGCCACAACCTGCTCGTCGACGGCGGGTACACGGTGAGCAAGGCGCCCAACATAGCGGCGGCGCCAGGACAGTGAGGAGTCAGCAACTCAGCATCAAGCATACGTCAATGGGTGTCTTGAATTCTCTGAACGTGACTAAATGCAGACTAAATAAAGAACGACTGCATATATAATATTAATATCTGTACGGAGATATGAAAGCTATACTTCGTTCTCGTTCCTTTTTTTCGCGAACGTGTGCTGGTGACACATATTTCACATTAAATAGAAGCAGAATTTAACTTGTAGTAACCATTACAGGTAATCCAATGATTACCAAGCAGGTAAGTTATAACACATAAAACAGACTAAGCCCTAATTTACAAGAAAAGTGACACCAGCCATGATCACACACAAATAGCGACAGACAAAGGGAGGCTGTCGAGGCTAGCAAGCATCCTCGAGCACACCCTCAACATTTGTCAGGTCGTTATCGTTACTACTACGGAGATATGAATTAAGAATTGCATGTACTTTGTCACTGAATAATATTATCAATTTATCACTTCTCTGACATTTTAGATCCTTGATTTTTTTATTATTCAGACAACATGTAATTTTGTTATGGTTTCATTATAGAAAAAATATAAATTATCTTCGTAAGTTATCTATTTTTTTAATTTAGTATTCAATATTAGAGCGAAGACATGGGCTAGCCTGGTGCACCTTACCATGCTTTCCTATTGAGTAAAATTCATCAGAGGTCATCCAGGGCATCATACATCAGGGCCGGTTGAGGGGATGCAGGTTGAGTGAAACTGTATTTTAGAAAAAAAAATGGTGTTTGAAGGGATTGTATGAGCGGATGTAGAAAAATCTGAGATAGTGTTTAGTTACTTGTATAAGCGGGTGCAGAGCGAGTGATGCTCGATTTGGCCACATGGCGCCATGCAGCACGCGGCCGTATATTTGAATCCGCTGGGAGCGACGTTGTTGGCACAGCACAGGGCAGAACGACGCGCGTGAAAGGAGAGCTGCTCCCGCGCGGTCTCTGCGGAAGAGAAGCAAATCCCTCGATGAAAACGGATCCAACCGTACAATCTTGTTTGGACGGTGGATGCGGTGTGCGTGAAAGGAGAGCTGCTCCCGCGTTGTCTCTGGGAGAGGAAGCAAATCCCTTGATGAAAACGGCTCCAACTGTACGATCTTGTTTAGATGGTGGATGTGGCATGAAACGTTACGTTGTGACTTACCTAAGGAAAGTCACTCAATTTGTGTCCGATGGAGAGGAATTGGAATCTCTGGCTTTTATCCCTTACTAGCAAATATGCACGTGCGACACACACTTGTCTATCTATGAAAAAAAAATCATGTATCATATGTTCACTAAAAGGACAAAAATGTTAGATTAGGCCTTATAATAAGCATAGAAACTAATAATAACGATCAAATCATATTAATTTATTAACATTGTAATATATCAAATCCTGGTAAAATGAATGGTTAAAATTCACATAAAAATTGCAAGATGTGTATTACCCTTGATTACAATTGTTATTTTTTTTCTTTCTGAATGCAAACTATTGAGTCAACAAAACATATCTCTTATACATAGCCTTGCACGTTCAACACAGTTCAAATTATCATTACTTTTAACAGCTGCCGTATCTACGATATTCTCCCTGTAGCTTGATGAACAACAACTCACACAACATCACCTTGATGACCGAACACATTACATCAATGTCGCCGTTGGACATATATACGAGGGGTTTTGCTATGGTACACTAAAATAATTGTGAACCGTCGATCTAAGTGTGGATATAATAAACATATTACCTCAATAAGAGAAATACATTTTTTATTTTGAGAAATAGGAAATTAAGCAAAATTTTAGGTAAAATGTTTATCAATTAGATCTAACATGCATGCAAGCAAACACGTAACCGCATGACTTTGTATGGATGGTTCCTGACATGACTTGTAACATTTTTTAATCAAAATTAGTTTATTTGCCTCAACGTTAATTGTATCAAGACATTTAGTTGTATTTTTTTCTACAACGTGACAAATGTAGATGTGTATTTTAATTATTTATATATATATATATATTGGAACTTGAACACGTTGACAATGGGAACATAACATGTTGGTATTTAATTTTTTTGTATTTATTTTCAGTATCCTAATATGATTGTACCTGTCACGTGCCAGGTCCGGCATGGTTCTAGGCATGGCACCGCTTGCCTTGGGCGCCGTGCATTAAGGACACCTATGGCATTCGTGACGGACGAGGACTCGTGAGCCAATCCGAATCTTTTCTTTACATATCGCGCTAGGAGTCTTACATCTTATACATATAAGATCTCAGACGACGGATGGATCAAATAGCACGACGTCTAGATTATTAGAGAGGGAGAGCCCTCCAAAAAAAACTCGCTCTTTTATAGTAGGATTGAGGACAATACAATTACTATTTTACTCTTAATTACTATTTTATCCCTTATTGAGGACAATAAAGTCACGTATTTTGGTATTGTCCTTTCCTTTTTTATGGTTATAAACTGGAGCTTCTTCCATCAGGGACGAACTCCACTCTTGTAAATCCACCCTTCCTGCTCTTAATCTCCTAAATGATAGGGTCATCGTCCCAAAGCCTTGTCCATGGATGCTCCTTAGGGCAGCACCAGTGTGTGGAGTTCAATTTTCAGAAAGCTATGGGCCCTGCAAAACGATGTTTGGCGAGGTTCGCTAGCTCCTGCGTTGGATGGGTCCCAGATCAGGCTAAACAATTGCTTGGTGTCGTATGGACAGGGAATGTCTTGAGAAGCTGAACGGTGGGCTAGGTCATCAATTCACTGGTGCGTCATCTCATGCTTCCTTGTTTCCCCTACCCGCATCTTACTTGGTACGTCCACATTATTTATTCGGACGGTTCGAACCATACTAGAAGTTCGAACAAAGGAATCTTTCACCTGTGTTTGATAGCTGCATTGTAAAAATCCAACCATACTCTCTCTCTCTCTCCCTAAGGTTCTAATTTTTACTACACTGGAGCTGCTCTCACCGTGTTACGCGGTCACTCGCCACCCGGAAAGTTTGGAGACTCCGAACGGACAGCTGCCTTGCACACTCCGAACTGGTGGGCCAGCCGGTCGGCAAATTGGCCTATATATATGTATATGTAAGTACTTGCATTGGCAGCATCGCGTCGCATCGCACCTGTCCACTCCTACACGTACGCCGTCGGGCACGCACACGCGCTGCTGTACCCGTACATACATATCTGTGCAACGTCGGGTCAGGAATCAAGAAGAAAGGCGGCCATGGCTAGAGCTAGAAGCGTGCCTGCTGCAGCGCCCGCTACGCTCCTGGCGCTCCTCGCCGTAGCAATCGCCGCTGCGGCTGGTGCTGGTAAGAGCTTCAATATAATTCGATCAGTTCCATGCATGCATCACCTGGTGCTGCTAGATCCTCCGATTGATTTCTACTTCCTCCTTTGCCTGCTCTGCGCCTACGACGAATGAACCCCAGCAAGCAGCTCGATCTGCGACACGGCCAGGTGCGGCAAGGGCAGCTGCAGCGAGGCGCCGGGCCCCAACCCCTTTGAGTCCTACAAGTGCACCTGCGACCCCGGCTGGTCGCAGCCAGAACCGTGGATACCCCTCACAAAACTCCCCAACGCGCCCTGCGTCGTTCCCAACTGTAAGTAATAATTGTTACTTCAACCTCCTTTAATCTGCCACATGGAACGAGACAGCTAAGATCCTACAGCAGGCTCCAAATTCACGGCAGTGCTGATGCAGTATACTCTCCCTTAAAAGAGTAAATATTTTCCATCCTTCAACTTATATATGCTAGTCTGATTTTCAACCTTTAACTACCAAATCGGATAATTGACACCCTCCAATTATATTGTCCAAAACTGGAGAAATTTGGTCCTCTGGCTCGTTTCAAAGTTGGTTTTTATTTTTTATAAAATACAATAAAAAACTACTTTATCATCTAAAAAATCATGTATTTTAAATTATATAAAAATAAAATGAGTACGGGTTCTTTTCTAAAAATGCTATCTACTTATTTATGATCTATATACAGTTATTTTAAATTGATTTAATCTGTTACCACTACTTTGTTGTTCATAGTCATGCTCATTATTTATTTAAAGCAAACAAGATTCAAATAACTCTAAATAGAGCACCAACAAAGAAATAACATTTTTAGAAGAAAACTGGTAGCGCTTTCATATTTTTCTGGTTTGAAATAAATTAACCATGATTTTTTAGAGATCAGATAATCATTTTTATTTATTTTCATAAATAAATAACCACTTTTGAAATTAACCAGAGGACCAATTTTTCCGGTTTTCGACAATTGGAGATCATCGTTGCACGGTTTCATATTTTTCTAGGAGTTTATTTTTTATTTTTTATTTTGTCGTCAACCCATCTGATTCTGGAAGAAGAGGCCTCAAGCTGATGAAGCTGTATTGTATAGGCTCCTTCAGTAGTGCCTGTCTCAACCTTACCGTGCCGATACCGGACGTTCCTCTAGACCGTAAGTCACAAAGCATTTACGTACTTCCACGCAAGAGAAACGGATGACAGTTTGATCTATCCGCAGTCCTCTGGCTTGTCCATCCGTTTCTGAGCCAGTCTTGTTTCGTCTCCATGTCCATGCATGCAGAGTGCTTCGCCGTCAACTGCGGCCTAGGTGGTGACTGCGAGAAGGGCGCCGGCGTCAGTTACCAGTGCCGCTGCAAGCCGGGCTTCAAAAACTTGCTCAACGACTCCTCCATGCCTTGCATCGGTAGCAGCTGTAAGATAGTAGTACATCGCTTCTTAAACAATGATGTTTGTTTGGGTTCTCTATATTTGTGGGCGTTTGTCTGAATCTTGATTTGCTTTGCTCATTGTACATTCAGGCACGTTTGGGGCAGACTGCGCCAAGCTAGGACTGGTAAACACGCCGGCTGCACCAGCTCCGGCACCTGTCGGAAATGATAATCTTTATTAATACTAGCAGAAATGCAGGTACTTCCTTCAGATCGATCATACACATGGAATTAAAACGTGATTGGATAAGCACTTGGTTGTAAATTACTAAATCAATTGCTGTATATACTCGCTCTCAATTTGCAGGATTATGCATTGCCATGGGATCCGGCGTCTAGATTACTACCGGTTACTGCAATATAGAGATCTCGGTTTTCTTGTCCTTTTTATGATAAATGAAAAGTCTTTATTCCGGTCTGAGTTCAAAGAAAATATATAAATTTACTTCATACAACTTGTTGGAAATGGGTCGTTCTATGGTGGATCAGTTTATCAGTACTAGCGGATATGCACGTGCGACACGCACGTGTCTATTAAAATCTCAATTCTTGGTTTTTTTTCCTAACAATGCAACAACAAAAACCAATCACATCGAAGCGAGTATGTGCACAAGATTAACTTAATTGCAACATTCATTACAAGGCTATGATTACTTCATATTTCACTTAGATCATTGTGATATGCATAAAGATGTTGAATACGTTATGAATAACAAAATTTGCACATCCTTCATTGCTAGAGTGTTACATATATGCATGCAGGATCACATGTGAATTTATTATTATTGGAGATAAAACAAAATGAGCATTTCTGTTCCATCTTACAAGGACAAACACAAAAGACCCAGTTTAAAATAGGCTACTTGAGGAATACAATGCTCTTCATGTTACTTGTAGGGTGTCTTGAGTTTTTCTTCAATTATATGACACTTCTAGAGAATATAAAGCTTATGTAAATAAGCGGCTACATAACCAGGGAATACATGGAATATTGTAAATAATCAGGTACATAACTAGGGAATAAATGGAATATTTTGTACAGATACATTTAGTGAGTGTAGCATACTCCCTTTTCCATCCAAAGGATATAAGAGCGCATAGGCTTATGATCAAACATGTTCTCCATTTTATATGGAAAAACTAATTGAGTGGAGCATACTCCTTAAGGTGTTCCAATCTCTAAAATAATGGAAATATACATTATTTTTTGCAGATACAAGAGTAAATGAAAAATTATCACGCACGCACACTCCGCTAAAGTGAGAAGGATGGAGGTTTGATTATACCAAATCATAGCTTCTTAGGTCCCGAAGCCGGAGCACCGACTCAGTCATTGATAGAAGGAATCTCCCCAAGTGTTCAAGGCTGCATGTTGAAAGAACATAGAGTGTTTAACATTAGAACCTCCAACCAAAAACAAACATAATAAAAACAACCAGTGATCTGAAGTAGTTCCACAAAAGGCATGTTACTCACTTGACCACTAATATGGTTCATGGAAAGATAAAAGAGCAAAGTAGCAAATATAACTTACTGAGATATTTACAAGATCATCTTAATTATATCCAAAAAACTAACAAGTAAAATGTCAATCCCTAATTCCCTTTCTCCTTTTTCCCTCATACATGAAAGGATGGCTTTGGCCTGCTCCACATTCTCAAAGCAAATCAGAAAAAATACATCAAATTTGTGAAAGACATAATTCTTCTACAAAAAGTGTTTTTATCAATAAATATATAGAAATCAGGTAGAAATTTGGTTTGGATTTGACACAAGACTCTGGGACCAATGCAGAGTATGTACATATGTAAGGATAACCTTGTTTAGCAGATCAATAAAATCAGCTGAAAAATGAATCAGCAGCAATAGATTTTTAGAATTAGTTTTGTGAAAAAACCCCTACACATGATCACCCAGCAAATTAATTTGGATCACATTCTAATATGAAATGCTAGAGTAGAAAAGTAAAAAAAAATAAAAAAACAAAGGTATCATAATCAATAGATTCAACTGAAAAATGAATCAACACCTGATCACATCATCATCATCAACAACAAAGCCTTTTAGTCCCAAGCAAGTTGTGGTAGGCTAGAGTTGAAACCCAACATAAGCCCCTAGTCACGGTTCAGGCACAGACACCTGATCACCCAACGAATTAATTTGAATCACATTCTAAGTTGAAAGCCCTAGAGTAGAAAAGTAAAAAAATGAAGGGAAAACAACATCTGCCATAGAGTGGCAGGGAGACAACAAATGTGAACTTTAGGGCTCCAATGTAGCAATATGAATGCTTGCAAAATATGTCCAGGATTTTCAGATGCCATGAGTAAATTTTTGTATTATCTTTCTTCTTAGATGCTTCTAGTCTAGATGAACAACATCCTTAGGTGTTTTAGAGTGAACACTTAACAAACTTCGGAAGTGCAATTTCTTGAGAAACCTTTGCATGACTACCTGGGTCAGTAAGCAAGAGATGTTTCTTTAGGGTTTCTTGGCAATCAACATGAGATTCAACCTTGAGACTGGTAACATGAAAATGACTGACCAATTAATAAAGCCATGATAAATATGGTTCTATTAGCTAAAATAACATCAGAAAAATAAGCAAAAGAGTATAAAGCACATTATTTTTTACCACATTAGCTCAATCCACGTGTAGGTCAGAGCATCACATATTTCTGCAGTTCCACACCGGCACATCGCCATACCTTGTGAAACATCAGAAACCTAGCCAACCTAGCACCTAGTGTTAGTGAATCATGATTATAGTCTCAGTCTGCATCATAGTTTCACACGAGAATTTCATCAAAATACTGGTGATCCCAAATCACAAGAATGCAAAGAATGTGCCAAAACTAAATCACCAAGTGGAGATTTTGGGATTAAAATTGAAGTGAAAGGTAGAATGGAGGTGACATGGTTTAGGGCTTTAGGCTCATGTTGTAATCTGACTAAAAAACGTGTTCCCTTCAAATAAAGACTATCTAGGTAAAAATGTATTATCTCCTACTAATTTGAACTACTGCATGATCTTGTCCATACTGCTAGGTGGTTAATGTTGTATTGAATGCAAACAAAATCAGAATATTAAGGTATATTTTCAGGGTTCATTCATAAATATTTGAATTGTAGAAATAAGAAAGATAGATGGAACCAAACCTTACCAGTGGAGAACAACATTTCGTTAAGCCAAACAATAGTAATCAATGCACAATCCTCTTGAGAATGAATCCTGGAGGCACCCAAGATGGCCTATCGAGCATTTACAAAAACGAATGATTATGCATATTTTGAGTAATTAATCAAATGCTAATCTAATGGTAAAACTACTTAATAGAAGCATGAAAATTGGCATTCAAAGTGAAATCCAAATTAAATCTTGAAGACTACAATTTGGCAAAAAAAAAATGAAGAAATTTTGGTTAGAGTAACATATGCAAACATATTTTTCACAGGTAGAGGATAAAGTTATGAATGTAACAAAATTAATTTCGCATTATTTGGATCTATAATCATTTTCCTCCTTTTTTCACAAGTTTCTGCACGGATTAGTACAAATGCGCAAGTTCTATTAGCTTGTACTGTTCATCTTTTGGCCGTAACAGCAAACACACAGAGAATGCGCGCAAGAGGAATCCTGGCGGTGAGCACGCACCGATGTGCTGCGAACGTCTGGCCAACAACATCGAAGACCACGTCGGCGCCCTTCTTGCTCGGGAGGAGCTCAGCGGGCAGCGGCCCCTGGCCACCTAGCAGCCGAGCGGGGCCGGGGCGCTGGGTTGGCCAGCCGGCCACCACTGGGGCGCTGGGGCTGGGCAGTGGCCGGCGACCGGTCGAGGGGCCAGGGTGTACTCGCGGCTCGGGGGCAAAGCGGATATTACGGAGAAGAGGCAGATCGAGAACACGACGACGCCGATGAGGAGAAGCGTGAAGGCGCAGAAGACACCCCCGAAGGCGTTGCCGAGTTGCCCTTGCCGGCCGGCGCCCGCCACAGGGGAGACCTCGAACTGAGCCCACCGTTGGAGGCCCCACGTGCGGTCTTCTACGCTGCCACCTTGGACACCGACGGCTCTCTCCGCGTCGCCACCGCCGCTCCCACCGAATGCCTCCATGCTGCATACCCCGCGCGCCCGCAGCCGCTTCGCTCGAGGAACAGTGATGGAGGCATATTGGCGAAGGTGGAGAGGCGCACGCTACAGTGGCGGTGTTTGGAGATGGGGAAGGAAGCGTGATTCACCGAGAAGGAAACCATCGTTTGGAGATTGGTAACCAACCGTGATTCACCGAGAAGGAAACTGCCATGGTACACGCGGGCGGGTAAGGAATCTTTCGGTGAAAAAAAATGTCGGGGCAGCACGGGGGAGGGGAGATCGGCAACAGCGAAGCGTGTTTTGTCATAGAAGTATCGTTCTTTCGGTGTTCGGGGCCGCATGTTAGAGGGTGTAGATTATAGGTGGGTAGGAGACTTTTCTAGTAACAAGTATTTTCTAATTCCTTCGCTCCTTTATAGTATAGATAATGATGTCATTGTTAGGATTAAACCTCAGTTAGCCTGTGCTCTGTACACATAGTTTATTTAAGTGTCATGTGTTTTTTAAAGCTCGAAACTGATGTATGTGTACTATGTTAACTTATTGTTGTGTACACATGTACTCCTGTGAATTAATGGCTATAAAGTTATGCACTTGTGTCTGTTTTTTTTTTTTGCAAAAACAGCTACTCCCTCCGTCCCATATTAAAAGACGTTCTAGGGGATGGCATAGCTACCCAGGTTCAAGCCACATGACCTTAATGCCCCTATGAATACTCCCATTGATGCACAACTACCAAGGGGACAGCACAGCTTCTTGTTGACGCACGAGCCTCTCCCAGCGGCGCAGGCAGCACCTCTGTCCTTGGTCCGCAAGCAGCCTCCTCCCACCGTCTGTTTGTTTATTGTTTTTCGTGTGATAGTGGCCGACAGGAGCCAGGGAGGTGATGATGATCGGTGCTGTACTCCTACTATGGTATAGGATGACACCCACGACAGAGGCTGAAACAACTTGCTTTCTGAGACATCTTTTGAATCCTAAAATGACTTGCATTGCGGGACGGAGGGAGTACAAGGATTAGCTGCTGCTATATCTGGCTATGGCTGCACTTTGAAACGGATGTCTGAAACTTGCATTTGTGTCTGTGTATATTGAAAGCTTGAAAGTGATGTCTCACTTACATATTTATAATCAAATAAATATTATTCCCTTGTATGTTGCTTACTTATTTCACTTACCCTATTTTACTACTATACTGATCCATACACAGAGATAGAAGTTCGTTGGAGTGGTCAAGAGTCAGACATGGTCGAAGCAATTCTCACAACAAGCTATGCCTAAGGATTAAGGACAGAGATTTCTATTGTCACAAGAACAGATTCAACAAGGTCTAGTCTTTCTCGCAAGAAGGAACACAGGCAGAGGACCCAATCTCTCATCTGTGGATCTCTACATAATGAAACTGGCTCTGGCTAGGACAACCTAGAGATAGGGAAACTAAACACATGTCCAAGCCTGCCCTTAGGTATTTTGCCAGAACCATTTAACCCTAGGGGCATAATAGTCCAAGTCGAGATCAGTGCATCAGACGCTCATGAGCCCATCACAAAGTAGCTTTGCCTCGATGTAAACTCTGCGATGATACCATCTGCCGCCTCAAAATCCTCCCCTGGATTTTGAAGCCCAAACTCTACAAACTTGTCGCCCATGGTTTTGAGGCCGAAACCGCCAAACCCAGCTGGAGTCGCATATCTGCTACGCTTCCACCACGATCTCGACGTGTGTCACCACTTGTCCTCGACCGTCCAATCACCAAGTCCTTGCGCCTCCATTTGACTTGGTCAACTACCATGTTGACTTGGTCAACCACCGGGTCTACGCCATCTCCACATGTACACTTGCTTGTCGATGTCCCAAGTGTTAGCTACCCACGATTAGTCCTTGGGCCCTCGGCCCCTCGGTCCAAGCCTCCATGTCCATCCTTCACCGCTCCCAGTCCATCAGCACGAACTCGCTTAACCTTCTCCATAGCCGTCGACCGTATCAGTGCTCCACACCTGTAAACCACAAGACAAGAGAAATGTTGCACAACACCCCACTCACGCTAAGGTTAGTCGAAGCACTAATCCAAAGCTTGATCATCTCCTAACAATCACTCATCATCATCAACACACACATGGGCACATCTCAACCATGTGTTTGCCCGGACATAGATGCATGAGCAGGGATCGAGACTTCATATCATCAATAGATGATGACATTATAGCCTTTTTAGGTGTAGAAATTTGGTCAAATTTGACATACTAAAACATATTGAGTCATGGTTGATTCCCTCGGCCTCCTCTGGAAGCCCATGTCCTGGTGGAATCCCAGTCCAATATTGGCGGTGAAGGCACCATGTGGAAACACAGGACAATACTGGATTTCTCTAGGCTGAAGCGACTTGTGGTTCATGTTCCCAATTTAGAGCAAGCCCATAAGCTTGTCTTATAGACAAGCCATGTCATTTAGAGACTACAACCACAGCCGATTTGTACAACAATTAGTCTCATCATCACCTCTAAAATACTCCCTCCGTTCCAAATTATAAGTTGCTTTGATTTTTTTTGGTGCATCCATCTAGATGCATAACTAGATGGATGTACCAAAAAAATCAAAGCAACTTATAATTTGGAACGGGGGAAAGTAAGTTATTTATTTGAGCAGGACTTCTTTATCCTGTGGGTACTTCAGCCAAAGATGGCCTTGCTGCTAGAAGCGACAAGCACAGGCGCGTACTTGGCTCTTGGTGCATTGGGAGCTGTGTTCAGCCGGTCGACGGATCCATGGACTGTTTTCTTCTCTCTTACACATCAGATTTTGCTGAGTTGTCTTGGCTATAAGACAAACTGACATGGCTTATTGTACTTGCCCTCACCAAGGTTGTGAAGATACTCCCTATCTGTCCTGTCCTCTCATGACTTCGGTTGCCACCTTGCTAGATCAATATCAATGTCACTGATCTTTGCCTTCTTATTACCCGATTTCGCTAGCCGCCACACACCACCATTAAAGATCTGATATCTCCTTACCCACACACAGTACACTACTACAAAACATGGATATTATAACATATTCTTGTAACACATTCGTCCGTGTGTTACAAAAAGTACTCATTGGAACACAACACTATGTGTTACAAATGAACGTTACACATAGCAGTTCGTTTACAAAAATGCGTTACAAGGAACGATTATAGTAACACAAAGTTAGTGTTACAGGTAAAGTGTTACAAAGATGGTGGTATATTGTAACAGATAACTGGAACATGTAAAATGTGCTACAATTGCATATCCTATAGTAACACAAAACTATGTTACAGATAAAGTGTTATAAGAGAAAAACGTATACTATATAGCTTCCAAGTCATAGGCAACAAGGACGAAACACTAAATATCACTCTTGGCTAATAAGAAATTATCTCAAGGTTCTCACATGTTATCTAGGTAGACAGTAGTAGCGAGTAGGTGATCAAGAAGGTCGTGTGCCTATCGGAAGCAAACCTCAAGTCAAGCCACACCAAATGTGTGCCATCCTTGCGCCATAGGAGAAGGCGTGGTTGTTCTCTATTGAGCTAAGACAATGCTGATGGAGTGCGGTAATGAGAGGAACAAGTACACCACATATAGGGTACCCAATTGAGCTACCATGGTACAAACATAGTAGCATAAAAGATCATGTTGCTTTGTAACCATTGCTATGCTAGGACTCATAGGCAACACCTAAGGGCACCATGTTGAGCTCAAGTAGATTTTCTTTTTGTCGATGTTTTCATCTTGACGATACATTGTTTTCGATGGACAACGTAAAATTGTAGGGGTCAAGCGTGTAATCTTGGCTTGACACAATCCATTATAATTGGCTTAGGATACGAAATAAAACATGATTGGCCTTCAAAGGCATTTTGGAATAAGACACAAACAAAAGACAAATGACTGGAGGTTATAAAAAGACCTAGAAAATGTTGTAAGAGAAAGTATTTTAGAAAAGGCCTAGGAACAATACTTGACGTAATCTTTTCACAGTAAAAAATCCTTAACAAAATAATAAAAGCAATTTGGAAAGGTCTCCATCATGTTTTTGGGTTATTTCTTGAATAGCATGAATCATCATCTAAATTCATAGTCATCGCGATGATTTTACAATAGCATCTGAATACACAATGCATTCAACAATACAGAACACATGCGTCTTTCCAACTTTATGACAATGCATCCGTCATGATCTGGTGCAAGAGCAAGGTAACTGGGGATGCCTTGAAACATTAGTAACCTGCAATGCGAGAAAAGAAAAAGATTATAAGAATGTTGCTATATTATATTTGGGAAAATTGAGGATCTTAAATAAGACAATTTCAACATATGTTGCTCTAGATTTTTTTAAATAACAACCTGAAAGTACATGCAACTACTAAGTTGAAGTGAATTTAAACTTCGTACCAGGCAACAACTTTATACCCTAATGTCTCTCTTGTCTAGCCATAAGCCTATTTAAACTTAGGAAAAAATTATGGACCTATTATAATTGCAAAAATCAAGAATAATGTAGTTCAAACTTTTATGCACAAGGTATGATTAGTAAGATTCATATAAGGTCAATGCTTTATTTCAAAAAATAATATGACTACAATAAATCAAAATTCTTTAGGCAGTAAAGATGGTCACAAACATGAGAAATATATCTCCAATTGTGCCTCATGGTACGAATTGCTTCAAAAATTAGCATATACTATTACCTAAATTTGCACGAACCTCGCAAATACTTGAGCTATTTTTTTAAAAAATTACTCCAGTTTGAATGTGTTCTAATTTGAGATGAGAGTATTATAAAAGAACTTATTATATTGTTTTAGACGTGGGATTATATCTAGCATGAATGAAATGTCTTTCACTTACGCTTTTTGAACGGAAAGGTATGTAACTTGTTTCCAATTGCATCACTTCTCTTTTTTCCACTAGCTTGTGTGTTCTTATGAATATTTTAGAGTGCTCTCTGCTCTTCTGCTTGCCTTTGCCAATGTGCATTGATATGAGCCTGAGAGACAAGAGAAAATGAGAGAATCTATTACTGTAACTTGGGTGTTCTTTTGGCGAAGTAGGTGTTCCATACTACCGGCATTCTGTAACTCGGGTGTAAACTATTGTTGTTATTAGTGTATCAATCATGGTGCTCTTTTGGCCAAGTAGGTGCTCCATACTACTGTCATTCTGTAACTTAGGTGTCTTATACTAAAAGTTCTCTTGTTAGATCCCATTGCTTTTTTAGGACGAAAATTAAGCAATAGAGCAAGGAAAAGGACACAATAATCAAATTTATCAATTTTTGCAGTCGCTTCTGTTTAGGAAAAAATTACAGTAGGAGCACCATGATTTGCTTTATGTTAGATGCATCCCATATCTAATTTCCTCTAGTATCCGCCTTGCATTCCAGCTCAAATGATTTACATTTAGACTTTATACAATTTATGATAATCTGAAATGCTATTTCCATCATGTACAAAAGCTAACATAATAAACTAATAACTTTTGCAACTAGCCTTACTATTATTGGACTTCTGTCCATGCAAGATTTTCATATACCATTTTATTCAAGTCATGAGATGTGTGTTTGTTTATTCTTGTCTAATCTTAAAAGATGATAACTTGTGTTCCTTTTTCTCTACCTTTTTTCGATTAGTATGAAGTACGTCTATATCAGATTCAACATTTCCCTTCTATCTCCTTCAGTCTTGTTTTTATAAAAATATACTAATTTTTATTTCTACCCTTTCAGGACCCAAGGAATTTACTTGTGTTTAGTCTTCAGAACTAGAGGAAAAGATGACTTGCAACTTAATACTCCCTTTTTCACAATACTTATATGTAAGCAAAATTAACAAATGGATTATTGTAGTGAAGTGATGTTTCGCTGTATACAAATGGATTATTGTAGTGAAGTGATGTTTCACTGTATTTTTCAGGTAATATTTCAGAGGTTTGATCCTGATCGAAATGATAGAATTGATTCATTAGAACTGTGCGATGCTTTTCTCAGTCTAGATATTCTTTCTCTCCAAACCTAAATGGTTCTTTTCAGGAGCCGGATGGAGTTTGAGTGAAGCACATGATTGATGGGATGATCAACATCAGGGCAACCTTTGCTATAGTGCTACATAGCTCATTACATTGTCATGTGTTCAAACTAGGTAGTTGGTGCTGTACTGTCGTATACCTTATATATATTTACTTATGCGTGTGTTATCGACTAAGTTTGACATTGGATGGTTTCATTAATGATTTATACGAACAAAGCATATTTTGTGTTAATGGATGTCCAAATGCTTCATTCATCATATATTGGTCGGCGTGCAATCAATGTTTGAAGCTACCAAACAAAGCGATACAATATGGACTATTGGTATAATCATTTGGTGTTGCAATATATGATATAGCAACAAACAAACAGTGTGGCAAAAAACCTCATACCAACGAAACAGTGGGCATGGCAATAGAGTCTCAAAACTATAGCAACACAATAGTAACCGTGGCAATAGAGGGTCCAAGTATAGCAACCAAGTATTGATCCTGGCAATAGAGATTGCCACCTCTAGCAACCAAATTTTGTCATGGCAATAGAGGGTTTCACCTATAGCAACCATAGAGATAGTGTGGGAAAGGGTCCATCTATTGCAATGCTATTAATGCGTGGCAATAAGGTCTATTGCAACATCCATTGTCGTTGCTAGTGCACCTTGTAGTGGTTACTAGAACTAAAAAAGTGTTACAACAGACAATCACTGTAACACTAGGCAAATATTCTAATAGATAAATAAATGTGTTACAAACTATGCATTCTACCATAATATGAAGTGTTACTAGAGTAAAAAAAGTGTTACGGCAAAAATCATTATAACACTAGACAAATATTCATGTAGACAAGTAAATGTGTTACAATAAACCAGTCTATAGTAACATGGCCAATTGGAACAAAAAAATGTGTTACTAAGAGAGCTAGTAACACTTTTTCCAACCTATAGTAACACAAGTCGGTGTGTACTGTATCCTGCGCTGTAGTAGTGGTACAATAGTACATCCAACGCACCGCCGCCGCCGACGACCCTCCATGCCTACACACAGCTCACGTTGGTAAGCGAACTATGCAATCTTTAGAAGTTAGGCCTAACACGTTAAACATCATATGGAAAACAGAAGAAGATAAAATGTTGGTGCAAGTCATGTATTTTATAATTTTGTACAACCAAAAGATAAAAAAAATACATGGTTGTCTCATATGTATCCGTGTGTGGGCTCTCCTACCTATGTAAGTGCGTTGGGTTGCTTGATATCCATGGATGGGATGAGACCATCTATGTATATACAACGTTTGGTTGGGTGGATCACTAGGACAAGCAAATACATGGATAGGGAATATACCCTCAGATGCTGGATTTCATAGGCCAAAAAAATCTAGCGGACTAGCTCATTCATCTCTTCTAATCTTTGTCGTTAGTATATAAATTAAGGATTATTAGTATGTTATATTATTACTTAGTAATTATGATGGTAGGATTAGTTTGATAAGTGCTTATACATTGATTAGTGTATGTTTCGTGTGCTAATTAGGATATTAGTGGTGCTAATTAACATATTTTATTTTAAATTAGTGATCGTCATGACAAAATTAGCATTAATGCATATTTATTAGTGTCTAATTAGTTATTATTATTTTTAAATAATAGATAAATTAGTCTACTGTTCTGATCTCATACACTTTCATCCATCCAACCAAACAGAAAAAATAACTCGTCCCATCTATCCATCTAACCAAACATGCATCATGGATATCCTTATTCCAATATCCATAGATCATCATATCCCATCCTACTTCGTCCTCCAACCAAACGAACTCATATCCCACATCTTGCTACGGAAAATTAAAAATTTGTAGCGTTTTATATGGGATCATCGGCCGGGGAGGACTTCATGTTCAGAAATTATTTGAATGAACATTACAATTCTGTTCATGTATAGAAAAAAGCCCCCATAGTGAAATATTCCTTGGACTATTCATGTATTTAGCTTGAAATCTAAATGAAAAACAGTGATCCATCTTCAATAACCGGAGCTTCACAAAACATATGCCAATCAAACTGTTCTTTTTTTTTTTCGAAAGGCCCATCAAACTGTTCATCTCTAATCTCTTTAAAAGAAAATAGATGTATATATGGCAAAAAAGATGAAGGCTTTCAACTCCCCACGTGTAAAAATGCGTACAGATGCTTGCAACTCGCAAGTAGAACAACGATAAGATTGTGGGGCCCGCTGCAAATAAAAAAAATATACGTGCATCAAAGCCCAACCATCCAGCACCGTCTCCTTGTTCCGTCGTTCCGCTAATCTGCTTTCTCCGCCGGCGCTGCTTCTACACAATGTTGGCCGCTATCGGCAAACATTTCTGTGCATAGACGAAGCTTCCTCGATCGAGATCAGGCCCTAGGCACTTGTATCGACTTCTCCCTCGGCTGATTCAACCTCACCGGACGACGGACACCAGCAATGATTGAGGGAGCGCATGACGCCGGGGTCCCACCAGTGATGGCTTCAGTTCAGAGACGTGCTTCTCAGCATCTTCTCCGCCGAGATTCCTTCCTCTGCTTTGGCTAGGCCTGAGCATTCGAGTTACCCGAAAAATTTGGACCAGGTAATTCAGATAATAGTAATTTTAGATAAAAAAAAATAATACTCGATGTTTGTCCCAAATTAGTATTACCCGAAAAATTCGGACCAGGTAATTCGGATAATAATAATTTTAGATAAAAAAAATAATACTCGATGTTTGTCCCAAATTAGTATTACCTGAATTTATACCTGATGGCAGCACGGCACTTCGGTGAGCGGGGGGTCTCTGAGGAGCGGCAGAGGACATTGAGGGTGGCTCGGCAAGCCTGTAGGTGGAGGTATTGGCGGTGGAAAGGCAACGGAGAAGGAGCTAGCTAGAAGCAGAAGGCGGCCATGGCTAGAGGTAGAGTGCCAGCGCCAGCTATGCTCGTGGCGCTCCTCACCGTAGCAATGGCCGCCACTGCCGCTGGTGCTGGTGATGGTACTGGTAGGACCTTAGCTTCAATTCGGTTCAATGCATGCATCTCACATAGCTAGATATAAATGCTGCGATTGATTTCTGCTTCGTTAATGGACTATCGATCGGAGGCTTGGTGATGATAACATATAAATATATACTAATAATGCTTTGCCTCTCTGTGCCCCAGACAACAGCACGATCTGCGACACGGCCAAGTGCGGCAAGGGCAGCTGCAGCGAGGTGCCGGGGCCCATCCCCTTGCTTACCAGCGGCTACAAGTGCACCTGCGACCCCGGGTGGTCCCAGCCAAAGTTGCTTAACCTCACAGTCCTCGACTTCATGCCCTGCATCATCCCCGACTGTAAGTAATTAGTATCATCAGCCAGGCACACAACCAGCGAGTTCCCCCCAACGAGCGACGCGGGGGGCCTCCACGCCGCCGTCGCTAGAGCCAGCCCTTCCCGCCACCCTCTGGCCGCCGTCGCCGCCCTCCACGTGGTGGTGGCGCCCCGTTAAACGGCAGCCATCCGCAATCCCTCTCCCTTCCCGTCCTGTCTCCACCACCCTCCTCCCCTTCAACTCCGGTGGTTCGAGTGGCTGGCGGTGCAGATCTGGGCCCTTTGTGGCCGGATCCGGCGCCTCCTGCCCTGGATCTAGGGTTGCCACTGCTGCGGCAGCCTGGCGGCGGCTGGCGAGGCAATGCCCACCCTATCCCTTCTAGCGGCATGGTTGGCCCACGGATCGGGTTCGGTGGCGCGGTTGCCTGGCGGGTGCTCAGTGCCCTGCGCCAGCTTCCCCGAGTCATGGACGTCCGCGACTTCTGGGCGGCCTCCATGGGCATCGTTAGGCGCGGTGTCTGGGCGGCGGCGCGGCTCACGCGGGGCATCCGTGAAGGTCTCGTCAGGCGCGGTGTTGGGTGGTCTCCATGGACATCCGCGACTTCCCCGCCCCACACCTCCCGGACAAGCTCATCTGCTCCAGCTTTTGGCGCGTGGAGCAGATCTGGGGGCACCAGGTGCTGGGCTTCTGCTTACGCCCTGGCGTTGTGTCCACGTCCGTGTGGAGCGGACTTGGACGTCACTCTCCGTGGCACGCTGATGTACAACTAAATATATGTTAGCGGATGATGTGTCTCGCTGACATGAATATCATAATTAATTGTAACAGCTATATGCATTGGTCGATGCAGAAGCTGGAATATTAATATATTCCCTTTTCTAAAAAAATCATAATTAATTGTGCTAGTGAACTTTAATTACAATTTAATAGTGGACTGCTGAGGTGGATACTTTGCATGTCAAGATAATATTCTAGTGAGGTTTAGGATTATAAGAGATATAGATATAGACGTTGTCTTAAACGAACATGCTAAGACAATACTATTGATTTTCTTGTTGATGGTCAACAGAAATCAAGTATTCAGGTGGGAGCAGTTTGTTGATGTACTAAGGAAAGAAACTAATATTATTTTAGACGAACCTATTACGATCGAGGATGATTCCTCTGTATTGTAGTGGGCTCTCATCGTTTCACAATCGCCACCGCCACAACAGTGTTCCCTTGCCGTTGATAGGCCTACGATGCAAATTATTCGACCAAAAGATTGATTAATGAAATCAATATTGCTGCTTATGTTTTGAGTGTGGCAGAAGAAATTGAAGGTAATCTAGAACCTTCTACATACTCTAAGGTTATTAGTTCAACTGACTGCAAGAATTGGGTGACTGTTATGCATGATAAAATAGTGTTACTTGAAAAGAATGGCACTTGCGACTTGGTAAAATTACCGAAAGAAAAGAAGACTATCCGTTGAAATACTACCCCAGATCTTGACATCATTGCCGGTTGAAATACACCCTTCACTGTCGGATTTTGAACCGGCAGAAACCGGCAGTGACATACCGGTAGTAACGTGGGATTGACATCATTGCCGGTTCTTATGAACCGACAGTGATATAGTTTTCAGGAAATCTAAAAATCAGTCTGAAAAAATAGGGATTTTTTTAATTCTAGGAGAGGCCCCACTAGACAGCCACACACATTTTTTTGCACGAAAACGCGTGTTACGCGGCCACCGACGCTCGAACCCCTGACTTTTTGCTTCTCGTCTTCGGCCCCTAACCACTTCAACTGCAAAGCTGTCTGTGTCCAAATGAGATTTTCATCCTAGCCATTTTATGTTCATCTGATTTTAAAATGAGTATTTGGGACCCTAAACGAATTCAAATAAAAAGTCGTCAACTACAAAGTTTTATAACTTTTCGAGATCTATAACTTTTATTTTGGTAGTTTCTCCATCCGAGGTCGTTTACAAAATTTGAATTTCAAATTTGAGAAATTCAAACGTAGTTTTCTATGACAAGATGATTTTAAATCAAAACGTTGTTAACTACAAAGTTTCATAACTTTTTGAGATCTACAACTTTCGTTTTTGCTGTTTGTCCATTTGAGGTTGTTTAAAAAATTGAAATTTCAAATTTTTAGAAATTCAAACGTAGTTTTCCTTGACAAGATGATTTCAAATCAAAAAGTTGTCAACTACAAAGATTCATGACTTTTTGGGATCTACAACTTTCATTTTGGTAGTTTCTCCATCCGAGGTCGTTTACAAAATTTGAAATTCAAATTTTAGAAATTCAAACATAGTTTTTCTTGACAAGATGATTTCAAATCAAAACGTTGTCAACTACTGAGTTTCATAACTTTCCGAGATCTACAACTTTTATTTTGGTCATTTGATCATTTACTCATCCGACATAGTGGTAGTAACATTGTTCACAAATGTTACATATCCCTCTTATAGACTATAAGAGGGATATGTAACATTTATGAACAATGTTACTACCACTTTATCAGATTAAGAAATGACTAAAATAAAAGTTGTAAATCTTGATAAGTTCTACAACTTATATGTTCATGACTTTTTCAGCTGAAATCATTTAGTGTTCCAAAATGACGTTTGAAGTTGCTATTTTTTGAACTTCAAAATTCAAATAGATAAAACACAGTCACATGAAAAGATGGATAAAATAATAATTGTAAGAACACAATAAATTAATAGAGCATGATTTTAGAAATTTTTAGGAAAAAAATCATCAAATTGGAAGTTAGTATGAGGAAGAAAGACTAGTTACAAGTTTTAGCCAGAGATTAAAAAGAGAAATCAGAGTTCTTCAATAATTTCAAAATTTAATTTCAAACAACATTTTGAAGTAGTAAATGTTTTCAAATGAAAAGGTTATCAACTACAACGTTGTATAACTTTTCGAAATCTACAACTTTTGTTTTGGGCATTTCCCCATTTGAGGTTATTCGAAAAATTTAAATTTTAAATTTTAGAAATCAAACGTAATTTTTGTTAGATAGATTATTTCAATTGAAAATATTTGGACATCCAAACGATCTTAAATTAAAAAAGTTTAAACTACAAAGTTGTAGATCTCATCAAGTACTATAACTTTAATATAAAATTCGTCTTCATCGGACATCCTATGAGAAACTTATGAAGTTTTCTTGCAGCATAACACTGTCGGTTCAAGCCACGAACCGACAGTGATAGTATCAGTGTCGGTTCTTGGCTAAAACCGGCAGTGATGACCCAATATCACTATCAGTTTTTGGCTAAAACCGACAGTGATATGAATCGACAGTGAAGACCCGAATATCAGTGTCAGTTGGTCCTATCACTGCCGGTTTTAGCCAAAAACCGGCAATGATGGGCTATCACTGTCGGTTTCTTAAAATCCGACAGTGATGAGGCCGACAGCGATGTCCAATTTTGAAGTAGTGAAAGTGGATTTTTAAAAGAAAAGAAGGCATTTCCCCAAGTGAATAAGTGATATATAAGGCAAGGTTGGTTGCTGAAGGCTATAGTCAAATTCTAAGAATTGATTACAATGATGTATTTTTCTGTGTTGTGAAGCATAGTTCAATTTGAACTTTACTTGGTATTGTTGCCATGCATGACTATGAGCTTCAACCGTTGGATGATAAAATTGCATTCCTATATGGGGAGTTGGAGGAAGACAGATGGATCAAACGAAAGGTTTTGTTTTTCCTAGAAAAGAGGACTTGGTTTGCAGGTTAAGAATTCTCTTTATGGTTTAAAATAGTCTTCTAGATAGTGGTACAAGAGATTTGACTCATTATGATCTCTTAGGGCTTTAATTGATTAGATTATGATAGTTGTGTTTATTTAAAACAATTGAAGGCTCAACCATTTATTTTTCTTTTGTATGTTGATGACATGTTGATTGCTGCAAAAGATAAAAAGAAAATAGCAAAACTAAAGGTGTAGTTGAATAACGGGCTTGAGATGAAGGACTTGGGTGCAGCAAAGAAGATTCTTAGCATGGAAATTATTAGAGAAAGACATGCTGGAAAATCATACCTTAGTCAAAAAGGATATATCAATAATGTTCTTTGTCGCTTTAATATGCATGAAGCTAAGCTAGTGAGTACACATTTAGCTGCACATTTTAGATTATCTGTAGCTTTATGTCCACAGTCATATGAAGATGTGGAGTACATGTCTAAAGTTCTGTACTCGAGCGCAGTTGGTTCTCTTATGTATGCCATGGTTTGCTCTCGTTCGGATTTATTTCATGCATTGAGTGTAGTCAGTAGATACATGGCCAATCCAGGTAAAGAGCATTGGATATTTTTCCAATGGATTTTCAGATAGCTGCGTGGTACTTCAAAGGCATGTCTACAATTTGGAAATCTAAAATTAGACTTGTTGATTATGTGGACTCTGATTATGCTTGTGGTTTAGATAAAACAAGGTCACTCACAGGTTATGTTTTCACCATTGGCGGAAACAAGTTTGCAAGCTATTGTTGCTCTATCTACCACTAAAGCAGAATATATGGCTACTTCTGAAGCATGTAAAGAAGCCATTTGGTTGAGAGGTTTGTACAATGAACTTTGTGGCGATAAATCTTGTACCACTATATTTTGTGATAGTAAGAGTGCTATATGCCTTATAAAGGATCAAATGTTCCACGAGAGAACAAAGCATAATGTTAGATATCACTACATTTGAGATGTTATTGCCCAAGGTGATATTAAAGCTACAAGATTAGTATTGATGACAATCCTGCAAATATGATGACCAAGTCAATTCGTACTATATTAAGTTTGAGTTTTGCTCAAGCTTAATTGGTGTTACTGTGTAGTCCAAGAGATCTTATGGTGCATGGTGATGATTGCAATTGAAAGAGTTTTATCAATGATTCTTCATTTTATAAATGAAGGGAATTGGTCTCAAGGTGGAGTTCATTGATTATGATTAGAATTCCTAAAGGCTCGACCATGCACCTATCACTGAATGTCCAAATTTGCTTACACTAAATTGGCAATGCGTGGTTGCATGTGTATATGCATGTTCACTGGTTGCATGCGTTCTTTTCTTCCAGCCACTTAAAATTTGTGTGGCATGCATACTGGCGTCTATTTAACTATATAAGCCAGCGAATGCCGTATAAAGTGTAACATAATTAGCAGAATTGTAATCCCCTTAGGATGAGTTAACCACTCATTATAAATCCTTAGCAGTTGTACACCTGCAAATATATTCAATAATGGAGATTTCCTTTGTGTGTCTACGGTTCTTTTCAAAGGAGTTTCCTCTTAAATCAATGTTACTCGTGATTGTGATCGTACCAGTTTTGCCAGTTCTTTCCTAACAACTTCGGTTGCCACCTCGCTAGATCAATATCAACGTCGATTTCGCTAGCCGCCGCATGTCACCACTTCAAGATCTGATATCTCCTTACCCACACCTAGTACACCCAACCCACCGACGACGACGACCCTCCAGGCCTCCACACAGCTCCCGTCAGTAAGTGAAATATGCCATCTTTAGAAGTTAGGCCTAACACGTTATGCATCATATAGAAGATAGAAGAAGATAAATTGTTGGTGCGAATCATGTAGTATTTTATAATTTTGTACAACCAAAAGATAAATAAAATACATGGTTGCTCCCATATATACGTATATGTGTGTGTGTGCGCGCGCTCTCGCCTTCTCAATTCATTTTATTTAATAGTATTCAAGAACATCTATTATTGAATAACACTGTGTGATTTGGAGGTCAGTGTCTTGTGGGACCAGGGCCGTCTCCAGAAATTC
This sequence comes from Saccharum hybrid cultivar R570, assembly GCA_038087645.1. NCBI lineage: Eukaryota > Viridiplantae > Streptophyta > Magnoliopsida > Poales > Poaceae > Saccharum > Saccharum hybrid cultivar. The sequence continues at coordinate 5,827,135 of JAQSUU010000005.1, read as the reverse complement.
GAGGCTCCGGAGTGAAGTATAAATTAGGCCCCTAAAGTTTAAAAGAAATATATAGCCAATAAAATTAAATCACACTTTTGTCACCAACCCATTGAATCTTTCTTGCGTCGCAGTAGAACACAACTTGGATTTCAATGACTTTAGTTTTGAAAAGTTTCTTCTTGGGGAAATTTTGTATGCACTAGGAACATTAGGATAAAGGGTTCATACTTGTTAACTTCATAATATCAAGGGAGCATATAGGATCCTTAAGTAAATTCTGAATGAAAATTAACTGATAAATTCTGAATGAAAATTAACTGATACCTAAACAACTCTTGTCCATCGGTACCACCTTGTAGTTGCGGGGATGTACTCTGATATGGCTAGAGAAGAGTTGTAATTTACCGTCCAGGACAGGACAGGAGGGCCGAAGGACAAGCATCTACGCATGCTCGTTCTCGACTGGGCGATTTGCTGATTTAACTGTCACACCCAAAATTTTCTATTTTGGGTTGTGCATGAAAAATACTAAATAAAATAAATTATTTCAATATCTGAATAAATTTATTAGATAAGTTAAAATAAATTATTTCAATATCTGAATAAATTTATTAGATAAGTTAAGTTGTTGCTAATTAAATATAGAAAAATTGTGGTTTTAAACTTTTTCATATTAATTTGATAATGTGGTGTTTGTGTGATGTTTGTCTTTGGTGTTGGTGAGTGCTATTATTTTCAAAATACCGTAGGACGACGTTTACTTCTCATCGGAAAACTCTTTGGTATTTTCTGGATCCAAAATTCCAATTTCCGTGAGCTTAATCTTTTTCCTTGATCTCTTCATTTATCTTTTCATAAGCTCCAAATACTTTATCTGGGTTCCTCATGTTCCATAATGTCTCTGAGAATTTTCCCTGAATTTTTAGAGCTTTCGGAGTATTTTTCATGGCTTAAATAATAATTCTGGACTTTTCTAGAATTATTTTATCCACGAAATTAATTAATTCCAAAAATAATAAATATCTTATTTTCCACCAAAGATTGTGTGCAATTATCCTAAATGTCCATTCATTTATTTACTACTGGGCTTTAATAATTAATTAGGCCCATTAGTAAAGATGGAGGGTGCAACGTCAATTAGCACCATATCGCTAGTTGATGTGAAGGTGGAGAGTCTTCCTCCCTATATATATGTCCGGCCTGCCTGCTAGCCCTGTTTTCCAAGTCCTATGCTGCCGACGCTGTTGCCGCCGCCGCCGTTGCGCTGCCGCTGGTAAGCGCCCGCCGCCGCTGTTGCCGTCCCGCCGATCTCGCCGAGCAGAGCTGCCGTCGTTGCCACCTGTCGTCGTCGAGTCTCTCCTTGTCCTCGTGAAGCGCCTAGGTGAGTTCTCTGTGCTAGCTAGTTTCATCCGCTGCCGTGGTGACTGTCGTTTAAAGCTTTTCCGTCGACCTGAGCAGGCGCCACCCCGCCAAGATCCCTGCTGCCGGCCTAGCTCTGCTCCTGATTGATGCTTCTGCCATTCGTATCGAGCTGCTATCGGCATCAATGAACTGAACGTCGTCATCATCATCGATCTACATCCACGTCTATGCAAGTCTTCCTCACTCCGGTATCCTCTTTGTTCCTTGGTGAGAATAGTTTCCACGCTGAAATCCTTCTGTGCTGCACACATGCATAGGACATGAATACGTCATGCTACACCAATCTCTCACGGACATGTGCCATTTATTCATGCATCGATCGCTGACAGCCCTGCATCCGGCCGCCTCCCAGTATGCACGCACGCAAACGAGCGGAGCCAGCAGAGCAGACTTGCGTGCCCACTTATTTTGGTAGCTTGATGACATCGTCATGATATCACTCATGCTTTATGGCCGTTTTGCTTTAGAAAAATAAATCCATAAATACCATAGAAATACGCCACCTATCCTAAGCAATAGACCCCACAGTTTCTTCGTTATAATTCCGTTTTGATTCGTTCCAGTCGCGTTAGATTCGTGTCGTCGTGCTCAATGCAGTAGTGGCATTGTTTATCATGTCATTTAGTTATGAATTTATTGATTGAAATACTAATTTGATTAATAATTATTTAATAGTTTTTTTAGTTAAAATCAACATAGGGTTGTAATTCCGTTTTTGTTCATGTTGTGTTGCGACCATGCTGATATAAGCTACGTGTTAGCAAAGTTGTTTACCTTGTCACATGTTAGTGAATTATAAATTACATTAATACGATTAATGTCTAATCAATGTTCTTTTCAATTAAAAGTAATTTAGATTTATCTCTAGTCTTTTATAATTAAAATGTTAACTTGATTAACACCAACCTTAATGTGTCTTTATAAATTATAATATGTTTAGTTAAACGTGAAACATGTAATTAATTTGGTTAATATTTATTTAATAACTTATTGAATTCAAAAGTAACTTAGGTATATACGTTGATCTTTTATAACCAAATCATAATACTAACTTAAATGTTTTGAGTTTATAATTTTAATATTAAATTGATTATTGTTAACGCAACCTAGTTTTTCAAATAAGATGAGCTTTGGACCATGACGATTGCTAACTACATTAATGGAAATATGAATGCCTTTTTAAATCATATTTTGCTTAGCTTAAGCATGCTACAGACATAACATTTATATATAACTCATTCAGTTGCTTTCACATATACTTTTCCTTTTGCAAAGATAAAGTTAATAAACTTGATTAAATTATACAACATTGTTTATAAATAAAATAAGAGTAGCTCCAACTTAGGTTTATACATGAGACTTTTCATGAATCAATATTAATATGATTAATATCAACCTAAATGTCTTCTTAAATATGACTTACCTAGATCAACCATGAAACATATAATAATTCAATTAACTATTCTCACATGTTTTATGTTTTCTAAACTATGAGTGTTCAAATGACTTAGATGATATAATTATTTATAATTAAAATATGACTAAGGTTATGCTCTGACTTTTATAAATTGGTTATTGGTTAATTTAACTCTAGGTTACTTCTCTAAAATGTCCATCATCTTACCATGACTAAAATACATCAAGCTTACAGTCTATCTTCTCCGTTTTGTCGTAAGTACCTTGTTGGACGTGTCCTCTTTTACGATAGCTCCGTTCTCAGGCGTTGATATGCTCTCACGATCATAGGATTGAGCCATGCCGATTAATATGCTCTTTTCAAAGTTTCACTTGTGATTGGTGTTTTGTTCTTAGATGTGTTTGTTGTCTGTTTGTGTTGCTTGGTTGCTACGAGTAGAGGAAGCGTGGTTCGTTAGCACTGAAGACTAGGAGCTGAGGACCGACAGTCGAAGCAAAAGTTGGAGACCAGAAGATAGAAGTTGAAGATTCTGAGCAACTTAACCTTGGGAAAAAGGCAAGTATAACATGGGACTATCCTTGTTACCTATTCACAGAAATTATCATACATATGCATGTGTCTTCCTTGACAACCATAGAGATTATAACTTAGCTATTGATATCTTGTTTCCTTGTTACCTATGGGTTATGCATTTGGGTAGCTATTGCTAGTGCTTAATTATGAACAATGATCTTGTAATTTGACTAATGGATTATGCAATCAACCAATTAAGATGATTTTATTACTGTTGAAAGGGGGCTAGAGCATGTGGGTTATTTTGATGCTCTAGTTACTCTCCATAAGGACTTATCTGTAAGCATTAACCGGGATTGACAGTACAACTGTGAGGGCTATATGGCTCTGGCTTTAGTTGTTCAAGAGACCTTTTCTAGCTTGTTAGTGGTTACCTTAAATGGCGTAAGAATGGCTTGACACGTTGGGTGTAGTGCGAGCCCCTGGCCTAGTGTGTATAGGCTGCGGTTGTTGTGCCACAGGGAAGGGGGTTCTACATCTGCCTGCCGAGTGAATCTAATGGCCCTAACTTGTTAGACGAACTTTTGAGTGGCTTTATATAATTTCCGGTGTTTTGGGGAGTCGCGAACCCATGCATTTGGAAGTTATGACTCACAGTGAAAGTGTACACCTCTGCGCAGAGTTTAATAAACTGGTATACTAGCCGTGCTCACGGATACGAGCGGCCTTGGGTATTCTTACAGAATAAATGATCACCATTGATATATCATGCTTAATATTGTTGTTGTTATTATCATGCCATGTTAATGCTATTCATTATCCTTATTACAAATGATCATTGGTTCATTAATGGGAATTGGATACCTTGATGCTGCTCAATTGCTAATTATATGATGATTAAAAGCTAAACGCAGTCAAACAGTGTCTAGCCTTTTTGAGCCTCATGAACCCTGTGTTATTCTTGTTGAGTTCGACATGGACTCACTCTTGCTATTTCCCCCACACTCCAGAGTGTAGTAAGATGCTACTCGGAAGAAGGACAAAGGTGTAGTGGAGTTTCCAGAAGACTAGTAGAAGTGCTAGGCATATGTTACCCCCAGTCAGCCGTCCCTGAGAAGAATGGAGCCTAAAGTTTAGTCACCGTTCCGCGATACTCTGATGTAAGTGTTAATGTAGCTATGTATATGTTATATAATAACATTGTTTCTGATACTTTTTCATTCTGGCATATGTGTGGACTTCCTGGGCACACATATGATTAGCCTGGTTTTGTTCTTTAGAAAACCGGGTGTGACAGAGTGGTATCAGAGCGGTGTTGACTGTAGGACGTATGCCAAGTAGCACTGGACGTATTCTGAAACTCATTTTTACTATAAAACTATTTTGTCATCCCTTGACTCATTGATTTTGACTATTTCCTCTTCCTTGTCCTGTTGTATCCTCTCCTTGATAGCTTCCTTTGAGCTATTATTTCTTAATCCCTTGGTTTTTATTTTATGTTGTTTTTACTAAAAGTTTTCTGATCTCACCTTTTTCAAAAGTTTGATGGCCTTTTTATCATCTATAATCTGCCATTTAGGATGACCACCATTGTTGAAGAAGCACGTGTAGTACCGATGATGTGATGTGTGCTTGTTTTGCTTGATTTGTTGCTTGTGTGTTGCCTTGTTCTCGTGTTTTAAAGGTGGCTCAAAAGGTATAAGTCTTGAGGAGTAGCTCGATCCATGTTAAGTGGGGTAGGTTTTACGTAATACTCCGCATGCTGATTTCTTTAGCAGTCTGCAATGTTTCTATTATATCTCAAGATATGGACATGAGAAATTTATGAAATTTTACTGGGAATAACTAGACTTCTGTATCTTTCCAAACCCACTGGAATTACCTTTTTATCTATTTTGAGCTAAGAGATATACCTGTTCTAAGTTGAGGTTATTGCACAGTCTGGAATTCTGAAACAGTTTTGGCTAAGATCTGTTTTTGACTAACTTATGGACAGAATCTGGAAAAGTGTTGTGAATAAAAGTCATAGATGATTTCGTAAGCTTTCCAACCATGTAAAGATCACCTTAATTGGATGTCTGTATCTCAAGATATGTCAGATTTACTGAACTGCTAAAATTGGAATTCACCCAGAAATTTTCTGCATTACTTCCTTATCTTGTATAAGTGAATCTATCATTGGATATCTTTGAATCTCATTGATTTGCATTGGAATCTTACATTAGAGATGATTATGGTTATCTAGTATAAAAGGAGATGCAAGTTACTTTGGTGTTCCCTAGTTTCTTTTCTTAAGAGGGGTAGCAAAGTTGTGAGTGTTGCAAGATGAAGGTTTCGTATGTCCTAGTGCTTCAGTTGGAAGAAGTGGTTATCTCTATGATTGGAAGTCTACTCATGTGCTAGTGTTGTTTGCTTGGGATCAGTGCTTTGTTGGATCGTCTATAAGAAGCTCGGGTATTCGTTAGGACTGGTCTTCACTTTAAGCTATCATTAGTTGGGAGTTCAATATTCAATTCAACATACTCTATACAAGTTAGCATGGACGACATAGGAAGGAGATGTTGGAAGTCTATAGTTAGTTTCATGAAAACTTAGATGACATCACCCCCATATCAAGTATGTTTAGTAAGTTTTAAGTGAAGTGAGTTTTCTACTTGGATAGGTATTCTCTAGTGGAGTTACTATGAAGAAGAGCTCAAGATAGTTGAATGTGGAAAGCTCTTAAGGCTGTAAGTGTGGCATTTATTGGGATTATAAGAGCGACATCTACGTGGATCACAAGAATCTGAGGGATATCTTCGCTATGTTGGTTTTGAACCTGTGGTATCATCATCAGTTTGATCCTGATCAAGATTTTTATGAAATTGCAAAGTGTTGCCTTCAATGACATTGCTAGGTGGAACAAAATCTTTGTTAAGTGGGGTAGTGTCCGTTACCATCATCAATCTCAAGCGACGAGGTACGAAGAACTGAAGATCAAACCTTATCTTTCTTGTCATCTTTTGGCTATCCTTGATCCATGTCTTATATCTCATCAACACAAAGCAAAGAAGCATGAAGACTTGAAGATTAGTGTTTCTATCTCTCTAATCTCTCTGAATCTCATTTTTATCTTATCCTGTCTTTTTAGAGCAGTCTGTCTTCCTTAGCTTATATCTCTATTTTTGGATGCCCAAAAATCATGGATAAATTCTGGACAATAGTAGACTTCAATATCTTTCTCTGACCGTAAGAACCACCCTGACAGCTATTATGGTTTGGGGGTTATGAAAATCACAAGGCGACGCATCTGTGCTGTCAGCAACCTAGAATAGTTTCTGTTGTGTACAGTTTTTGACTACCTTAACTGCAGAATCTGGAGAAGTGTTCTATACGAAAGTTGTAGTAAATTTGATAAGCTTTCCAACGGTATAAGCTACAACATCATTGGATTCGTAGAACTTAAGTTATAACTGTATTTCAGTACTGCCATTTTTCTGCTCGTGAGGAAGAGCAGGATTACTTGTTCTTGCATATGCTCATGAATTTCTTTGGGATGTCAGAAGGACATGATGATAGTTATCACTCAGAAACAAATATAATCTATCCATTGGTGTTCTCTAGTTGATCTCTTCTTAAGGGGGTTTGTCGAACTAAAGACGATACAAGATGGAGGTTTATATGTTCTGTTTCGTCACCTGGAAATATCAGCTATCTACATGGTTGCAAAGTCATTATCGAGCGCAAGTATCTTTTCTCAGAGTGGGTAACCTGTTGGAACCATCTATAAGGATCGTAAGTGCCTAAAGGGTACCTTTACAAAGTGGGTTTTGAGCTTGTGGCATTATCATTGGATAAGAGTTGATCAGAGAAGCGTGAAGATTTGCAAAATCAACTTTATCTTTCTCCCTAGTCTCTCTGAATCTCGGGACGAGATTCCTGTTAAGTGGGGTAGATTTGTCACACCCAAAATTTTCTATTTTGGGTTGTGCATGAAAAATACTAAATAAAATAAATTATTTCAATATCTGAATAAATTTATTAGATAAGTTAAGTTGTTGCTAATTAAATATAGAAAAATTGTGGTTTTAAACTTTTTCATATTAATTTGATAATGTGGTGTTTGTGTGATGTTTGTCTTTGGTGTTGGTGAGTGCTATTATTTTCAAAATACCGTAGGACGACGTTTACTTCTCATCGGAAAACTCTTTGGTATTTTCTGGATCCAAAATTCCAATTTCCGTGAGCTTAATCTTTTTCCTTGATCTCTTCATTTATCTTTTCATAAGCTCCAAATACTTTATCTGGGTTCCTCATGTTCCATAATGTCTCTGAGAATTTTTCCTGAATTTTTAGAGCTTTCGGAGTATTTTTCATGGCTTAAATAATAATTCTGGACTTTTCTAAAATTATTTTATCCACGAAATTAATTAATTCCGAAAATAATAAATATCTTATTTTCCACCAAAGCTTGTGTGCAATTATCCTAAATGTCCATTCATTTATTTACTACTGGGCTTTAATAATTAATTAGGCCCATTAGTAAAGATGGAGGGTGCAACGTCAATTAGCACCATATCGCTAGTTGATGTGAAGGTGGAGAGTCTTCCTCCCTATATATATGTCCGGCCTGCCTGCTAGCCCTGTTTTCCAAGTCCTATGCTGCCGACGCTGTTGCCGCCGCCGCCGTTGCGCTGCCGCTGGTAAGCGCCCGCCGCCGCTGTTGCCGTCCCGCCGATCTCGCCGAGCAGAGCTGCCGTCGTTGCCACCTGTCGTCGTCGAGTCTCTCCTTGTCCTCGTGAAGCGCCTAGGTGAGTTCTCTGTGCTAGCTAGTTTCATCCGCTGCCGTGGTGACTGTCGTTTAAAGCTTTTCCGTCGACCTGAGCAGGCGCCACCCCGCCAAGATCCCTGCTGCCGGCCTAGCTCTGCTCCTGATTGATGCTTCTGCCATTCGTATCGAGCTGCTATCGGCATCAATGAACTGAACGTCGTCATCATCATCGATCTACATCCACGTCTATGCAAGTCTTCCTCACTCCGGTATCCTCTTTGTTCCTTGGTGAGAATAGTTTCCACGCTGAAATCCTTCTGTGCTGCACACATGCATAGGACATGAATACGTCATGCTACACCAATCTCTCACGGACATGTGCCATTTATTCATGCATCGATCGCTGACAGCCCTGCATCCGGCCGCCTCCCAGTATGCACGCACGCAAACGAGCGGAGCCAGCAGAGCAGACTTGCGTGCCCACTTATTTTGGTAGCTTGATGACATCGTCATGATATCACTCATGCTTTATGGCCGTTTTGCTTTAGAAAAATAAATCCATAAATACCATAGAAATACGCTACCTATCCTAAGCAATAGACCCCCACAGTTTCTTCGTTATAATTCCGTTTTGATTCGTTCCAGTCGCGTTAGATTCGTGTCGTCGTGCTCAATGCAGTAGTGGCATTGTTTATCATGTCATTTAGTTATGAATTTATTGATTGAAATACTAATTTGATTAATAATTATTTAATAGTTTTTTTAGTTAAAATCAACATAGGGTTGTAATTCCGTTTTTGTTCATGTTGTGTTGCGACCATGCTGATATAAGCTACGTGTTAGCAAAGTTGTTTACCTTGTCACATGTTAGTGAATTATAAATTACATTAATACGATTAATGTCTAATCAATGTTCTTTTCAATTAAAAGTAATTTAGATTTATCTCTAGTCTTTTATAATTAAAATGTTAACTTGATTAACACCAACCTTAATGTGTCTTTATAAATTATAATATGTTTAGTTAAACGTGAAACATGTAATTAATTTGGTTAATATTTATTTAATAACTTATTGAATTCAAAAGTAACTTAGGTATATACGTTGATCTTTTATAACCAAATCATAATACTAACTTAAATGTTTTGAGTTTATAATTTTAATATTAAATTGATTATTGTTAACGCAACCTAGTTTTTCAAATAAGATGAGCTTTGGACCATGACGATTGCTAACTACATTAATGGAAATATGAATGCCTTTTTAAATCATATTTTGCTTAGCTTAAGCATGCTACAGACATAACATTTATATATAACTCATTCAGTTGCTTTCACATATACTTTTCCTTTTGCAAAGATAAAGTTAATAAACTTGATTAAATTATACAACATTGTTTATAAATAAAATAAGAGTAGCTCCAACTTAGGTTTATACATGAGACTTTTCATGAATCAATATTAATATGATTAATATCAACCTAAATGTCTTCTTAAATATGACTTACCTAGATCAACCATGAAACATATAATAATTCAATTAACTATTCTCACATGTTTTATGTTTTCTAAACTATGAGTGTTCAAATGACTTAGATGATATAATTATTTATAATTAAAATATGACTAAGGTTATGCTCTGACTTTTATAAATTGGTTATTGGTTAATTTAACTCTAGGTTACTTCTCTAAAATGTCCATCATCTTACCATGACTAAAATACATCAAGCTTACAGTCTATCTTCTCCGTTTTGTCGTAAGTACCTTGTTGGACGTGTCCTCTTTTACGATAGCTCCGTTCTCAGGCGTTGATATGCTCTCACGATCATAGGATTGAGCCATGCCGATTAGTATGCTCTTTTCAAAGTTTCACTTGTGATTGGTGTTTTGTTCTTAGATGTGTTTGTTGTCTGTTTGTGTTGCTTGGTTGCTACGAGTAGAGGAAGCGTGGTTCGTTAGCACTGAAGACTAGGAGCTGAGGACCGACAGTCGAAGCAAAAGTTGGAGACCAGAAGATAGAAGTTGAAGATTCTGAGCAACTTAACCTTGGGAAAAAGGCAAGTATAACATGGGACTATCCTTGTTACCTATTCACAGAAATTATCATACATATGCATGTGTCTTCCTTGACAACCATAGAGATTATAACTTAGCTATTGATATCTTGTTTCCTTGTTACCTATGGGTTATGCATTTGGGTAGCTATTGCTAGTGCTTAATTATGAACAATGATCTTGTAATTTGACTAATGGATTATGCAATCAACCAATTAAGATGATTTTATTACTGTTGAAAGGGGGCTAGAGCATGTGGGTTATTTTGATGCTCTAGTTACTCTCCATAAGGACTTATCTGTAAGCATTAACCGGGATTGACAGTACAACTGTGAGGGCTATATGGCTCTGGCTTTAGTTGTTCAAGAGACCTTTTCTAGCTTGTTAGTGGTTACCTTAAATGGCGTAAGAATGGCTTGACACGTTGGGTGTAGTGCGAGCCCTGGCCTAGTGTGTATAGGCTGCGGTTGTTGTGCCACAGGGAAGGGGGTTCTACATCTGCCTGCCGAGTGAATCTAATGGCCCTAACTTGTTAGATGAACTTTTGAGTGGCTTTATATAATTTCCGGTGTTTTGGGGAGTCGCGAACCCATGCATTTGGAAGTTATGACTCACAGTGAAAGTGTACACCTCTGCGCAGAGTTTAATAAACTGGTATACTAGCCGTGCTCACGGATACGAGCGGCCTTGGGTATTCTTACAGAATAAATGATCACCATTGATATATCATGCTTAATATTGTTGTTGTTATTATCATGCCATGTTAATGCTATTCATTATCCTTATTACAAATGATCATTGGTTCATTAATGGGAATTGGATACCTTGATGCTGCTCAATTGCTAATTATATGATGATTAAAAGCTAAACGCAGTCAAACAGTGTCTAGCCTTTTTGAGCCTCATGAACCCTGTGTTATTCTTGTTGAGTTCGACATGGACTCACTCTTGCTATTTCCCCCACACTCCAGAGTGTAGTAAGATGCTACTCGAAAGAAGGACAAAGGTGTAGTGGAGTTTCCAGAAGACTAGTAGAAGTGCTAGGCATATGTTACCCCCAGTCAGCCGTCCCTGAGAAGAATGGAGCCTAAAGTTTAGTCACCGTTCCGCGATACTCTGATGTAAGTGTTAATGTAGCTATGTATATGTTATATAATAACATTGTTTCTGATACTTTTTCATTCTGGCATATGTGTGGACTTCCTGGGCACACATATGATTAGCCTGGTTTTGTTCTTTAGAAAACCGGGTGTGACAGAGTGGTATCAGAGCGGTGTTGACTGTAGGACGTATGCCAAGTAGCACTGGACGTATTCTGAAACTCATTTTTACTATAAAACTATTTTGTCATCCCTTGACTCATTGATTTTGACTATTTCCTCTTCCTTGTCCTGTTGTATCCTCTCCTTGATAGCTTCCTTTGAGCTATTATTTCTTAATCCCTTGGTTTTTATTTTATGTTGTTTTTACTAAAAGTTTTCTGATCTCACCTTTTTCAAAAGTTTGATGGCCTTTTTATCATCTATAATCTGCCATTTAGGATGACCACCATTGTTGAAGAAGCACGTGTAGTACCGATGATGTGATGTGTGCTTGTTTTGCTTGATTTGTTGCTTGTGTGTTGCCTTGTTCTCGTGTTTTAAAGGTGGCTCAAAAGGTATAAGTCTTGAGGAGTAGCTCGATCCATGTTAAGTGGGGTAGGTTTTACGTAATACTCCGCATGCTGATTTCTTTAGCAGTCTGCAATGTTTCTATTATATCTCAAGATATGGACATGAGAAATTTATGAAATTTTACTGGGAATAACTAGACTTCTGTATCTTTCCAAATCCACTGGAATTACCTTTTTATCTATTTTGAGCTAAGAGATATACCTGTTCTAAGTTGAGGTTATTGCACAGTCTGGAATTCTGAAACAGTTTTGGCTAAGATCTGTTTTTGACTAACTTATGGACAGAATCTGGAAAAGTGTTGTGAATAAAAGTCATAGATGATTTCGTAAGCTTTCCAACCATGTAAAGATCACCTTAATTGGATGTCTGTATCTCAAGATATGTCAGATTTACTGAACTGCTAAAATTGGAATTCACCCAGAAATTTTCTGCATTACTTCCTTATCTTGTATAGTGAATCTATCATTGGATATCTTTGAATCTCATTGATTTGCATTGGAATCTTACATTAGAGATGATTATGGTTATCTAGTATAAAAGGAGATGCAAGTTACTTTGGTGTTCCCTAGTTTCTTTTCTTAAGAGGGGTAGCAAAGTTGTGAGTGTTGCAAGATGAAGGTTTCGTATGTCCTAGTGCTTCAGTTGGAAGAAGTGGTTATCTCTATGATTGGAAGTCTACTCATGTGCTAGTGTTGTTTGCTTGGGATCAGTGCTTTGTTGGATCGTCTATAAGAAGCTCGGGTATTCGTTAGGACTGGTCTTCACTTTAAGCTATCATTAGTTGGGAGTTCAATATTCAATTCAACATACTCTATACAAGTTAGCATGGACGACATAGGAAGGAGATGTTGGAAGTCTATAGTTAGTTTCATGAAAACTTAGATGACATCACCCCCATATCAAGTATGTTTAGTAAGTTTTAAGTGAAGTGAGTTTTCTACTTGGATAGGTATTCTCTAGTGGAGTTACTATGAAGAAGAGCTCAAGAGAGTTGAATGTGGAAAGCTCTTAAGGCTGTAAGTGTGGCATTTATTGGGATTATAAGAGCGACATCTACGTGGATCACAAGAATCTGAGGGATATCTTCGCTATGTTGGTTTTGAACCTGTGGTATCATCATCAGTTTGATCCTGATCAAGATTTTTATGAAATTGCAAAGTGTTGCCTTCAATGACATTGCTAGGTGGAACAAAATCTTTGTTAAGTGGGGTAGTGTCCGTTACCATCATCAATCTCAAGCGACGAGGTACGAAGAACTGAAGATCAAACCTTATCTTTCTTGTCATCTTTTGGCTATCCTTGATCCATGTCTTATATCTCATCAACACAAAGCAAAGAAGCATGAAGACTTGAAGATTAGTGTTTCTATCTCTCTAATCTCTCTGAATCTCATTTTTATCTTATCCTGTCTTTTTAGAGCAGTCTGTCTTCCTTAGCTTATATCTCTATTTTTGGATGCCCAAAAATCATGGATAAATTCTGGACAATAGTAGACTTCAATATCTTTCTCTGACCGTAAGAACCACCCTGACAGCTATTATGGTTTGGGGGTTATGAAAATCACAAGGCGACGCATCTGTGCTGTCAGCAACCTAGAATAGTTTCTGTTGTGTACAGTTTTTGACTACCTTAACTGCAGAATCTGGAGAAGTGTTCTATACGAAAGTTGTAGTAAATTTGATAAGCTTTCCAACGGTATAAGCTACAACATCATTGGATTCGTAGAACTTAAGTTATAACTGTATTTCAGTACTGCCATTTTTCTGCTCGTGAGGAAGAGCAGGATTACTTGTTCTTGCATATGCTCATGAATTTCTTTGGGATGTCAGAAGGACATGATGATAGTTATCACTCAGAAACAAATATAATCTATCCATTGGTGTTCTCTAGTTGATCTCTTCTTAAGGGGGTTTGTCGAACTAAAGACGATACAAGATGGAGGTTTATATGTTCTGTTTCGTCACCTGGAAATATCAGCTATCTACATGGTTGCAAAGTCATTATCGAGCGCAAGTATCTTTTCTCAGAGTGGGTAACCTGTTGGAACCATCTATAAGGATCGTAAGTGCCTAAAGGGTACCTTTACAAAGTGGGTTTTGAGCTTGTGGCATTATCATTGGATAAGAGTTGATCAGAGAAGCGTGAAGATTTGCAAAATCAACTTTATCTTTCTCCCTAGTCTCTCCGAATCTCGGGACGAGATTCCTGTTAAGTGGGGTAGATTTGTCACACCCAAAATTTTCTATTTTGGGTTGTGCATGAAAAATACTAAATAAAATAAATTATTTCAATATCTGAATAAATTTATTAGATAAGTTAAGTTGTTGCTAATTAAATATAGAAAAATTGTGGTTTTAAACTTTTTCATATTAATTTGATAATGTGGTGTTTGTGTGATGTTTGTCTTTGGTGTTGGTGAGTGCTATTATTTTCAAAATACCGTAGGACGACGTTTACTTCTCATCGGAAAACTCTTTGGTATTTTCTGGATCCAAAATTCCAATTTCCGTGAGCTTAATCTTTTTCCTTGATCTCTTCATTTATCTTTTCATAAGCTCCAAATACTTTATCTGGGTTCCTCATGTTCCATAATGTCTCTGAGAATTTTTCCTGAATTTTTAGAGCTTTCGGAGTATTTTTCATGGCTTAAATAATAATTCTGGACTTTTCTAAAATTATTTTATCCACGAAATTAATTAATTCCGAAAATAATAAATATCTTATTTTCCACCAAAGCTTGTGTGCAATTATCCTAAATGTCCATTCATTTATTTACTACTGGGCTTTAATAATTAATTAGGCCCATTAGTAAAGATGGAGGGTGCAACGTCAATTAGCACCATATCGCTAGTTGATGTGAAGGTGGAGAGTCTTCCTCCCTATATATATGTCCGGCCTGCCTGCTAGCCCTGTTTTCCAAGTCCTATGCTGCCGACGCTGTTGCCGCCGCCGCCGTTGCGCTGCCGCTGGTAAGCGCCCGCCGCCGCTGTTGCCGTCCCGCCGATCTCGCCGAGCAGAGCTGCCGTCGTTGCCACCTGTCGTCGTCGAGTCTCTCCTTGTCCTCGTGAAGCGCCTAGGTGAGTTCTCTGTGCTAGCTAGTTTCATCCGCTGCCGTGGTGACTGTCGTTTAAAGCTTTTCCGTCGACCTGAGCAGGCGCCACCCCGCCAAGATCCCTGCTGCCGGCCTAGCTCTGCTCCTGATTGATGCTTCTGCCATTCGTATCGAGCTGCTATCGGCATCAATGAACTGAACGTCGTCATCATCATCGATCTACATCCACGTCTATGCAAGTCTTCCTCACTCCGGTATCCTCTTTGTTCCTTGGTGAGAATAGTTTCCACGCTGAAATCCTTCTGTGCTGCACACATGCATAGGACATGAATACGTCATGCTACACCAATCTCTCACGGACATGTGCCATTTATTCATGCATCGATCGCTGACAGCCCTGCATCCGGCCGCCTCCCAGTATGCACGCACGCAAACGAGCGGAGCCAGCAGAGCAGACTTGCGTGCCCACTTATTTTGGTAGCTTGATGACATCGTCATGATATCACTCATGCTTTATGGCCGTTTTGCTTTAGAAAAATAAATCCATAAATACCATAGAAATACGCTACCTATCCTAAGCAATAGACCCCCACAGTTTCTTCGTTATAATTCCGTTTTGATTCGTTCCAGTCGCGTTAGATTCGTGTCGTCGTGCTCAATGCAGTAGTGGCATTGTTTATCATGTCATTTAGTTATGAATTTATTGATTGAAATACTAATTTGATTAATAATTATTTAATAGTTTTTTTAGTTAAAATCAACATAGGGTTGTAATTCCGTTTTTGTTCATGTTGTGTTGCGACCATGCTGATATAAGCTACGTGTTAGCAAAGTTGTTTACCTTGTCACATGTTAGTGAATTATAAATTACATTAATACGATTAATGTCTAATCAATGTTCTTTTCAATTAAAAGTAATTTAGATTTATCTCTAGTCTTTTATAATTAAAATGTTAACTTGATTAACACCAACCTTAATGTGTCTTTATAAATTATAATATGTTTAGTTAAACGTGAAACATGTAATTAATTTGGTTAATATTTATTTAATAACTTATTGAATTCAAAAGTAACTTAGGTATATACGTTGATCTTTTATAACCAAATCATAATACTAACTTAAATGTTTTGAGTTTATAATTTTAATATTAAATTAATTATTGTTAACGCAACCTAGTTTTTCAAATAAGATGAGCTTTGGACCATGACGATTGCTAACTACATTAATGGAAATATGAATGCCTTTTTAAATCATATTTTGCTTAGCTTAAGCATGCTACAGACATAACATTTATATATAACTCATTCAGTTGCTTTCACATATACTTTTCCTTTTGCAAAGATAAAGTTAATAAACTTGATTAAATTATACAACATTGTTTATAAATAAAATAAGAGTAGCTCCAACTTAGGTTTATACATGAGACTTTTCATGAATCAATATTAATATGATTAATATCAACCTAAATGTCTTCTTAAATATGACTTACCTAGATCAACCATGAAACATATAATAATTCAATTAACTATTCTCACATGTTTTATGTTTTCTAAACTATGAGTGTTCAAATGACTTAGATGATATAATTATTTATAATTAAAATATGACTAAGGTTATGCTCTGACTTTTATAAATTGGTTATTGGTTAATTTAACTCTAGGTTACTTCTCTAAAATGTCCATCATCTTACCATGACTAAAATACATCAAGCTTACAGTCTATCTTCTCCGTTTTGTCGTAAGTACCTTGTTGGACGTGTCCTCTTTTACGATAGCTCCGTTCTCAGGCGTTGATATGCTCTCACGATCATAGGATTGAGCCATGCCGATTAGTATGCTCTTTTCAAAGTTTCACTTGTGATTGGTGTTTTGTTCTTAGATGTGTTTGTTGTCTGTTTGTGTTGCTTGGTTGCTACGAGTAGAGGAAGCGTGGTTCGTTAGCACTGAAGACTAGGAGCTGAGGACCGACAGTCGAAGCAAAAGTTGGAGACCAGAAGATAGAAGTTGAAGATTCTGAGCAACTTAACCTTGGGAAAAAGGCAAGTATAACATGGGACTATCCTTGTTACCTATTCACAGAAATTATCATACATATGCATGTGTCTTTCTTGACAACCATAGAGATTATAACTTAGCTATTGATATCTTGTTTCCTTGTTACCTATGGGTTATGCATTTGGGTAGCTATTGCTAGTGCTTAATTATGAACAATGATCTTGTAATTTGACTAATGGATTATGCAATCAACCAATTAAGATGATTTTATTACTGTTGAAAGGGGGCTAGAGCATGTGGGTTATTTTGATGCTCTAGTTACTCTCCATAAGGACTTATCTGTAAGCATTAATCGGGATTGACAGTACAACTGTGAGGGCTATATGGCTCTGGCTTTAGTTGTTCAAGAGACCTTTTCTAGCTTGTTAGTGGTTACCTTAAATGGCGTAAGAATGGCTTGACACGTTGGGTGTAGTGCGAGCCCCTGGCCTAGTGTGTATAGGCTGCGGTTGTTGTGCCACAGGGAAGGGGGTTCTACATCTGCCTGCCGAGTGAATCTAATGGCCCTAACTTGTTAGACGAACTTTTGAGTGGCTTTATATAATTTCCGGTGTTTTGGGGAGTCGCGAACCCATGCATTTGGAAGTTATGACTCACAGTGAAAGTGTACACCTCTGCGCAGAGTTTAATAAACTGGTATACTAGCCGTGCTCACGGATACGAGCGGCCTTGGGTATTCTTACAGAATAAATGATCACCATTGATATATCATGCTTAATATTGTTGTTGTTATTATCATGCCATGTTAATGCTATTCATTATCCTTATTACAAATGATCATTGGTTCATTAATGGGAATTGGATACCTTGATGCTGCTCAATTGCTAATTATATGATGATTAAAAGCTAAACGCAGTCAAACAGTGTCTAGCCTTTTTGAGCCTCATGAACCCTGTGTTATTCTTGTTGAGTTCGACATGGACTCACTCTTGCTATTTCCCCCACACTCTAGAGTGTAGTAAGATGCTACTCGGAAGAAGAACAAAGGTGTAGTGGAGTTTCCAGAAGACTAGTAGAAGTGTTAGGCATATGTTACCCCCAGTCAGCCGTCCCTGAGAAGAATGGAGCCTAAAGTTTAGTCACCGTTCCGCGATACTCTGATGTAAGTGTTAATGTAGCTATGTATACGTTATATAATAACATTGTTTCTGATACTTTTTCATTCTGGCATATGTGTGGACTTCCTGGGCACACATATGATTAGCCTGGTTTTGTTCTTTAGAAAACCGGGTGTGACATTAACGAACTCGCAGGCCGCAACACCTTCTCTACGCACAATAGTACGTAGCTTTGAGGCTGTTATGCTGGGTTAGAAAGGCTGCACTTGGGGGCCCACGAATTTATGGGGCCCTGTACGGTCGATCACCTCGCACACCCCTGTCGACGGCCCTGTGTGGGACCCTTAGATGACGTGGTTTCACAAAATTTCTAAGAAATTCTCTAGTGGCAATCTACTATTTAGATATAGAAGATACCTTTCTCAATTCATTTTATTTAGTACTTCAAGAACAGCTATATATAGGAGTAAATAAACTGTGACTCGATGGGAGGACAACAAGGAAGAACATAGTAGGGATCGGAGTAGATACAGATATATTTTGGCCGGCTTCGGATGCCAAGTGTCTATTTCCCAAATTGCAAGTGATCCACGTATTATTTTTTCAATCAAAAGAGGAGAAATCGATCACCCTGTTCGGCAGGCTGTTTCTGCGGCTTATAAGCCGGCTGTGGCTGTTTTGTTGTGAGAGAAAAACACCGTACCATGGCTGATAAGCCGTGCTAAGAAGAGCAGCTGAACAGGGTGGATACAGAAGCATTGACATGAACAAGGAGGTACGGCCATGTATGTTTTCTAGTTTTCTACTCCCTTTGTTCCAAATTATGATTTACACTAGCTTTTCTAAGCTAAGTATGCAGACATGCCTAGAAAAACTAAAATACCTTACAATTTGAAATGGAGGGAGTAGTTGGGATAATGAGGATGAACGTATAGTTGGGGTAGGAGAGTAAAATCATGTTCATCTGAGGTCGTATGAAAAAGATATGATTTTTCTAAGATGGAGCTTTGTTGCTGACATATGATTCCTATTTGTCAAATCCATGTAAGTGGTGAATCGACCTGAATCAGATCCGTTACAATTTCACAAGTCAAAATGCATTTTCGAACTTTGGAGATATAGACATCTATAAACAACTTCGAGGCTCTAGGAGTAGATACATAACTTGGTTTCGGTTGGCCAAGTGTTGACAGAGCAAAGAGATCCAAGAGCATGAGCTTGCCGGATTGTTCGCTATGGCCGTTGTAAACTTTATCTCTTTTTTAATTGAATATATTTGCTGGTTCTGAAAAAAATAAAATAAGTTGATCGGCCATTTCCCAAAATAGCAGGTGGTCCAAATATTTTACTCGGTCAGAAGAGGAGAAATCGATAAGGAAGCATTGACAGGATCACACAGGAACAAGAGGTACGGCCATAAGAGATGACGCAATTTTATAGTTTCGATGACGTAGAAGAACATACTCCAGTTGGGAGTAGATACAGAATTTAGCTTCGGTCGGCCAGGTGGTGACAAAATAAAAAGATATCGACGAGCATGACCGAATTGTTCGCGCTACTGTCTAATTTAGGCTACTGTGTAAACTTTGTCTTTTTATTAACTGAATGAATATTTGCTGGTTCGGGAAAAAAACAAATTAGTTGAGCGGCCATTTTCCAAACAGCAGGTGCTCCAAATATCTTTTTTTTCTGATAAAAGGAGGAGAAATCGATAAATAATAATAATAATAATAATAATAATAATAATAATAATAATAATAATAATAATAATAATAATAATAATAAGTGTTGACAGAGCAAAGAGATCCAAGAGCATGAGCTTGCCGGATTGTTCGCTATGGCCGTTGTAAACTTTATCTCTTTTTTTTAAACTAACTTTATCTCTTTTTTAATTGAATATATTTGCTGGTTCTGAAAAAAATAAAATAAGTTGATCGGCCATTTCCCAAAATAGCAGGTGGTCCAAATATTTTACTCGGTCAGAAGAGGAGAAATCGATAAGGAAGCATTGACAGGATCACACAGGAACAAGAGGTACGGCCATAAGAGATGACGCAATTTTATAGTTTCGATGACGTAGAAGAACAGACTCCAGTTGGGAGTACATACAGAATTTAGCTTCGGTCGGCCAGGTGGTGACAAAATAAAAAGATATCGACGAGCATGACCGAATTGTTCGCGCTACTGTCTAATTTAGGCTACTGTGTAAACTTTGTCTTTTTATTAACTGAATGAATATTTGCTGGTTCTGGAAAAAAAAACAAATTAGTTGAGCGGCCATTTTCCAAACAGCAGGTGCTCCAAATATCTTTTTTTTTCCTGATAAAAGGAGGAGAAATCAATAATAATAATAATAATAATAATAATAATAATAATAATAATAATAATAATAATAATAATAATAATAAGAAGGAGGTACGGCCGTACGAAATGATTCAGTTTTCTAGGGTAGACAGTGCATATGAACTTCTGCATTGCACACTCCGAAAGGTTGGGCCAGCTGGTCGGCGAACTGGCCTATATAAACTTACTAGCATCGCACCTCTCCCCTCCAACACTTGGACGAACATATACATACACGTAAGCACGCGCTCCAGTTGTATCTGCAAGATCAGGGAGCTAGAAGGCGGCCATGGCTAGAGCTAGAGTGCCAGCGCCGGCTACGCTTGTGGCGCTCCTCGCCGTAGCAATGGCCGCCGCCGCTGCTGGTGCTGGTACGTAGGACCTTAATTAGCTTCAATTCGGTTCCATGCATCCTGCGATTGGTTTCAGCTTCGTTAATCGGCTCGGTGATGGTAACATAAATATATATATGCTAATGCTTTGACTCTGTGCCCTGCGGCCTGCGCCTACGAACCCCAGACAACAGCACGGTCTGCGACACGGCCAAGTGCGGCAAGGGCACCTGCAGCACGGTGCCGGGGATCATCCCGTTGCTTTCCAGCTCCTACAAGTGCACCTGCGACCCCGGCTGGTCCCAGCAAAAGTTGCTTAACCTCACAGTCCTCGACTTCGCGCCCTGCGTCATCCCCAACTGTAAGTAACAATTTTTAATTCAACCTCCTTTGTCAGCCAAATATATTGTTCCTATCACCCAGTAATAATTATTAATTCAACCACCTTTGTCATATAGTCACTGGGTTTCATAATTTAGGATTAAAAATCGAACTACTTGATACAAATCGGAGGTTGAAAAAGATATTTTACCGCCCATAAAATGACCTAGGAGTCTGTGAAGTTTTTTCTTTTATCTTCACCCGGCTCTGGCTGCTGCTACTTTATATTCTACTACAATACAGAAGGTGGAGCTGGTGAAAGCTAGCCCTTCCAAGAACCGGATTTTTTAATTTATTTTTATTCAATATTTTAATAACAACCGTCCTTAGAAAATTTTTGCGGATCTAACTTTTTTTTGTCGCGACAGTCCGGCTGGCGTGACAAAATCACGCTGTCGCGCCACCAGCGTTGGCGCGGCAAGATCTGCCACGTTAGACGGCGTTTCTGACATGAAAAACTTTGTCACACACCCTGTTGCGCGACAATATTATTTTGTCGCGCTAATAGGAGTGGCGTAACAAGACTCCTTAGAAAAATCATAACTCTTCGATACAACGTTGGATGAAGATGATCTTAATATGAAAATTGAGATCTACAACTTTTTAGTTTTGAGTTTGTTCATTTGAGGACGTTAAGATGCTCAAAAAAATAACATAAAATTTCTGCAGTATAATAATCGCATATTGGCACTTGTCGCATTCGAAAAATAATATCTTTTTCGTATGGTGTCAAATGAATAAACTTTTTATATCAAAGTCGTTGTAGTTCTCAATGAGATGTAAAACTTTAAAGTTTTGAGTTTTTACATTTGAGGACGATAAGATGCTCGAGAAAATAGTATAATATGTCAGCAGCGTATTAATCGTGTACTAGGGCTTCTCACGAAAATTATATTTTTCTTGTATAGTGTACCAGGCCTGAAGCTCATGAAGCTGTATGTTTCTCATTTCTCATTGTAGGCTCCTTCAGTAGTGCCTGTTTGAACCTCACCATGCTGACACCACCCAGGGGCATTTCGCTGACAGACCGTAAGTCACACACCATTTACGTACTGCCACGCAGGAGAAATCGGTGACACTTTGATCTATCCGCTAGTTCTCTGGTTTGTCCTCGACCAGTCATCCGTTTATGAGCCAGTCTTGTTTCGTCTCCGTGTCCATGCATGCAGCCTGCGTCGTCGTCTACTGCGGCCAAGGTGGTCACTGCGAGAAGGGCGCCGGCTTCAGTTACCAGTGCCGCTGCCAGCCGGGCTTCAAAAACTTGCTCAACGACACCTCCATGCCTTGCATCGGTGGCAGCTGTACGATACAATGATGTTTGTTTGGGTTTTCTCTATTCGTGGGCGTTTGCCTGAATCTTGCTTCGTATTACTCATTGTACATGCAGGCACGTTTGGGGAAGACTGTGCCAAGCTAGGACTGGTAAACACTCCGGCTGCACCAGCTCCGGCACCCGTCGGAAATGATCTTTATTAGTACTACCAGGATGCAGGTACTTCTTCTTGTTCAGATCGATCAGACTCATGAAAACGTGATTATTGGCTAAGCAGTTGCTTGTAAATTAACTGTTGTATACATTCCCTCTTAATTTGCAGGATTATCTTTTGCCATGGAAAATGGAATCCAGTTACTGCAATATATAGAGATCTCGATCTTCTTGCCTTATACAATAAAGGAATAGTCTTTATTCCTGCCTTTGCATGAGTTCAAGAAAATATATATAGATATACTTCATACAACTTGTTGGAAATGTAATAAAAAAAGGAGACACTCGTTCTGTGGTGGATCTGCTTATCAGTATAATGTTGTCATCGTTAGGATTAAACCTCTGTATGCTAATCATGCATGTGTTCAAGATAGTTATTTCTAAAAATAGGTTTATTTATTAATCATATCAGTGAGATATAATTTTTCCAAAAGGTACATTCGAGGACCCTTAAGTGCTCCTAACCATCTGATCGAGACAAAGCAAGTTGAGAAACATGAAGGGGAAATGAATATAGAGGTGGGCAAAATGAAGAATCGCTAGAGAAGGGAAGTCAGACAAGATGATGGTGGTGGGTGGAGGGGCCGAGGGGGTGGTAGGGCTGGGAACTTTTAAACAGAGAACCAAAACCTGAAATGAACCGAAATGCTGAGGGTTCTTTTTGGCTTTGGTTTTAGTACATGAGATTTTCAGTTGTCAAATTTAGCATCTGTACTGGGACCCAACCGAACCAAGGACCCCAGAAACCAATGCCAGCAAGTGAATGTTCGCTTGCCCACAGGCCCGTTCCACTTCAAAATAAAAAAACCAAACACGAGTACACTTTGATTGACCCTAACCTATCCCCATGGCCTCTTCCTTTTCCTCCTCAAACCAAGACGGGCAAACAGCGACGGCAGGAGTGTGCGCACATGGGGTGGTGTCGACGAGACGTGGTTGGCAGTCCACTGAGGGATATGCCCTCGGTAGTAGATTATTGGTGGAGATGCGCAAGACAACGAACTAGATGGTGACGTAAGATGAACATAGGGTTTATCCAGGTTCGGGCCGCGAATTGCGTAATACCCTACGTCCTACGTCTCTGTGGATTGTATTGATGCGTAATGATGGTATGTTTTTTAGGGGGGTCCTTGCCCACCATATATTGTATGAGGGGCAAGATTACAGATCTAAGTAATCTAGTTCCAACCGGTTACAACTGCTGTATCCACGAAGGATACAATATCTATCCTAACTGACTAGGTTTTCTTGATCGTCAAGTAGTCTCTGCTTGTTCTGCACGATTAGCTGAGCAGTTCGGAGATCCACGCGGCTCTTTCTAGCGTATTGGGCCAACTTGTCTGGTGCGGCCCGTGCTAAGCCATCAGGGTATACGGGTCTATACCCCCACAGCTGGTCTCCGAGCACTATGTATTTTGATGCGACACGCCGTCTTGTCCTTTTTCGACCAGTGAGGCTTGAAGTCCTGCAGCATCCGACCAGAAGGGTTGACTGCCAAGAAATGTTCCCACCCTTCCGACAAGTTCAGCTGATAGCCGACCACCGCACTGGTCGAAAAAATTCCTTGTCGGAAAAAAATACGTGGTGCTTCGAGAAAAAGGAAAAAACAGTTTATCTTTGATGAAGTGTTCCCACTTAAGTTTCGTTGTGGAAACTTAATGATGCTCAACACCATTGGCTCTGCCATAATGTCAAGAGATGTGATCCTCGGGATCTAAATTGGTTGAGGTACGGGTCGCCCCTTTGGCACTGTTTAGCAAATCCTGTTTGCAAAAAAGTTAAGCACATTCACCACAAGGTGAAGTGTGCCCACTTAGTCCTTGAGCCTAACAGCAGGTGAATTGATCATGTGGTGCCAGGGTCCAAAAGAGAAATTATCCAAAACTAAATAAGCACATTCACCGCAAGGTGAAGTGTGCCCACTTAATACCCGAGCCTGACAGTAGGTGACCTGATCACGTGGTGCCAGGGTCTAAAGAGCAATAACCCCAACTCAGTTGGGAAATAAGCACCGTGGCTCTGTCACGGCACAGTCCCCAGCTCTGCTGTGGACCGATCCCCGGCTCTGCCATGGATAAGAACCCACGGCTCCGCTATGTGGCAACTCCCAGCTCTGCTGCGAGACGTCCCCCAACTCAGTTGTGGGCCCTAGAACAGAAATAGCCTATGGCTCTGCCACGCGGCAGCCCCCAGCTCCGCTATGAGGCGACCCCCAACTCAATTGTGGGCCCAGTCCACAGCTCTGCTACATATTCAGTCCCCAGCTCAGCTGTGGACAAAAAGAGCATCAAACTGAAGCATACGGATGGTTCTGTCATGTAGCAGCCCCCAGCTCTGCTATGGGGCCACAAAATGCACTAGCGCACTAGAATCGGACCGTATAGAAAAATGGCGAAACAAGTTGTTGACACCTCTAATGCCACCTAAGCTAGGTTGTCATTCCCAGCATGACACCAAAGGTGCTGGTACTAAAATATGCAAATGCTCCTTTGAAATAAATATGAAATCCGCAAGCGCACAGACAATACCGATGTAGCATTTTAATCGGGAGTAATCCAGGTATCGTTATTTATATTTTTACCACTGGGAAGGGATGCTAAGGATAATGAGCAATGAGCATCATTGCATGTGCTAATGGAGAGTATAACCATGTCTTTATCTATCTTCTCATACAGGGTAAGTGTCACAAGATAAATAATATATATGAATAATAATAAAGGATAACTGGTAAGCACATAGCCATATAATGATAAACATCTCAATAGACTACTCTAGATATATAGCACTAGCATGGATTAGGATGAACTATAGGGATAAATCCTAAGTTATTCTAACTATAAGGTCAAAGCATACAATGGTTAGTGCAATTACACTTGGCAACCATGGCAAGAAAATGTTATATCTACGCATAGTGATATTACTAAGGAAGATATGGAACATAGCCGTCACTTTCCTGTAATAGTTGTGCTCTGCCTGCCCTATACTCGGGAGGTGGACTACAAAGGACTCAACAGGACTATCACTCCCGCGATCTATCACACGATCTGGAATATAGGATGCAATCGCAGGTAAATACGGTATAGGCACCACGCCTACACAATGTTTACCACTCACCCATGATATGAATGAGCAAGCGCTATACGATCTTATACTTAAATATAATTCTGATCGAACTATGCCAAGCATATAATCAAAGTAGACTAAGAACAATATAATTGAGAATATAATCAAATAGAGCAAAGTCATATCCAATATGATAGAATAGACTAAAGTCATATCCATACAAATGATGAACTAGATGAATAATATAAGAACAAATACGAAAGTTGGAGAGAATTACCAAGTATTCTCCGACAGATCCGGAAATCAAGCAATGCTTGGCTCCTTCTAGTTCTAATCCTATGTAGCTATGCTAAACAAGAGATCTAATTGAGATGGTGGCTCTAGGGCTTCTCTGAATGAGATAAATGAATAATGAATTCCAGAATTAGGGTTTCTCCTAGGGCTAGGGGCCTTACTTATATAGCCTTCTAGGAAGCACCACAGCCCTTGGATCAAACCGACCTTGATGAACGATTATTATTGATCCTCAAAGGCGGTGGAGTCATAATCCACGAGGTGGCTCCTGATTGGACACCAGGGGGGCGGGCGCCCAGGCCCAGGGGCGGCCGCCCATGTTGCCTGGCCTCTGGGCCCTCCCCTCCGGGGGAATATCTTCTCAAGTCTTCTAGAGTATTCTTTTTCATAGTATGGTCGGTTTCTCTCTATGTAAATCTGACATGTGGACCTCCTTTGGTTCTTTCCTGATAACCCCCTGCAGAAATAGATATTCACCAAAACTAGTGGAATTCTGTCAGTGTAACCCCTATATCTAGATAGTATTTATATTTAGATCATTTCTCATGTTATGTTGACGGTTAAAAATGATACTTATCTACCGTCAACAAACTCCCCAAGCTTACCTTTTGCTTGTCCCTAAGCAAAGGTAGACTCAGTGATGGATCAGGAGTTGCTACAATACTTTCACGCCTTATAGGTACACATGTGTTCAAACAAGAACTCTCCTCCGGATTAGAATGAACTATTCTGATGAAAAACTTACTCATATTACCTTCCACCATGGGGCTTGTAGCCGTCACTTGGGTCTTGAGTAGTTGAAAGACAGAACGGTCAAGTCAAGCGCCATGTTTCAAGCTCTTTGATCAACTATTATTCTGGAGTTTTGCAAGATTTTTAAAATAAAACTCAGATATTCCTATGTATGACCCTTCCAAGTATCTCCTTTGTGGTATTTCTGGATCCTCTCCAAGACATTTATGGTGTATGCATTTTCTCTCCTCTCAAAATATGTGGTATTTTTGGTAGCATAGTAATATTATGCCTTCTCTCTCTCACCCTACTTCTAATAGGCTTATGTGGAGCTCATAGGTGGGGAGAAAGCGAAACATATATTGCATAATCAAAACTATGGATCCAAAGGAACGAGTCATAAAGTCAAATCAAGATATGCATGTGTCTTGGGCTATATGGTAGATGGTGGTAAATGGTAGATGGAGTAGAAGTGATTGTAAGGGGTAAAGGGATGATAATGGTGAATACTAAGCTCCTTCGGAAAATTTTCTCATATACCTCTCTTAGAAAACTTGAAGAATTTGAAGAGAACTTGGGCTTCTAAATCTCTCTTTATTTCTGAGAGGGACATTTGTCCTCTTTCTTTTTTTTCATTTTTTTAGAATACCCAAGCTTCTTTTGGAACATAATAACAAGAGGTAGCATAACTAGATATTTGGAGCTTTATTGGCTAGCAAGGGATAAAATGGATGATAGAAATATTTTTGCAGTTCACTCCCACTGTAAGAGTAGAACTATTTTCTGCGTGGATATGAATGAGATATATGTGGATTCGTACTTCTAGAGTAGAAGCAGAATATATGGGTGGATGTATATGGGTGGATATGGATGCGTAGTTCCAGGGTAGAAGCAGCATGTATAGGTAGAGTGTATAGGTGGATCTCGATTTTAACCGCATGACCAGTTCCTAAGGATCCACACAGCCTAACCATACTCAATGCTCACAAATAGTAAATATGAATGCAAGGCTTCCTAATCTATAAGCATGTATATGGCTGTGGTAGGAAACTCTCATCATACATGAATTCATTATGTAGCAAGTTAATTTTTTAAAAGATAAATTCTCCAGAACTCTAGTATCTCTAAGAACATGATAGACAGCAGCTCAAAACCTTCCCATATCATATCCGTCAACTACCTAGACTTAGATCAAGCATTCGCTACCCACAAGTTCAAGTTTTAGAGCAAATCTTAAATCAAAACCATTATATCCAAAACTCGAGAGAGTTCAAGGTTGAAAACTAGGTACTTGAAAGGAATTACGGTAGAGCAACTATTCATCATTTCCATATAAGAGTTTATTCTAGGGGTTCACTTAGCAAGATGAAACTTAGCACACTCTCCTATATTTATTTATCAAACTTAAAGATTATACAGAAAGCATATATATGTATATAAGAAAACATTTATTTGGGTTTCTATAAGTGATGCATCTTTTTATTTGTTCTATATATCAAAGCAAAAATAAATAAATAGGTAGGTAAGAAAAATACTTAGCTAGATACACGGGAGATGCTCTCCCCCAAGCTAAATGTTGGCATAGTCTTGCTTGATGAAACTGTTAGATAGTGAAGGTGTACTTTCCCTCATCAGAGTACTTATGATGATGATTGTTGAGACAACGCTCCAACAGGGAACAAATTGTCCTTCTGTCTGTTGATCCTTCAAATTCTATGAAGCTAAAAATAGACAACAAAGCTTATGGAACTTGATTAAGTGTTAGTGATAAACCTCTAAGCCTTGAGCGTCTAGAACCTTTTAACTCATATATCTTTCTAGTAGGATCTCTTGTACCATATTTTTATATTTTTATACTTTTATACAATGCAAGGAATAAACTGATGAATGCTTCTTTATTTTATTTTTATGCCACCACAGCAAGTAGACTTATGGGTTTTAGCGCACTAGAATCGGACCGTATAGAAAAATGGGTGAGTGGTAAACATTGTGTAGGCGTGGTGCCTATACCGTATTTACCTGCGATTGCACCCTATATTCCAGATCGTGTGGTAGATCGCGGGAGTGACAGTCCTGTTGAGTCCTCTGTAGTCCACCTCCTGAGTATAGGGCAGGTAGAGCACAACTATTACAGGAAAGTGACGGCTATGTTCCATATCTTCCTTAGTAATATCACTATGCGTAGATATAACCTTTTCTTGCCATGGTTGCCAAGTGTAATTGCACTAACCATTGTATGCTTTGACCTTATAGTTAGAATAACTTAGGATTTATCCCTATAGTTCATCCTAATCCATGCTAGTGCTATATATCTAGAGTAGTCTATTGAGATGTTTATCATTATATGGCTATGTGCTTACCAGTTATCCTTTATTATTATTCATATATATTATTTATCTTGTGACACTTACCCTGTATGAGAAGATAGATAAAGACATGGTTATGCTCTCCATTAGCACATGCAATGATGCTCATTGCTCATTATCCTTAGCATCCCTTCCCAGTGGTAAAAATATAAATAACGATACCTGGATTACTTCCAATTAAAATGCTACATCGGTATTATCTGTGCGCTTGCGGATTTCATATTTATTTCAAAGGAGCATTTGCATATTTTAGTACCAGCACCTTTGGTGTCATGCTGGGAATGACAACCTAGCTTAGGTGGCATTAGAGGTGTCAAAAACTTGTTTCGCCATTTTTCTATATGGTCCACTTAGGTGGTGGAGGCATAATCCACGAGGTGGCTCCTGATTGGACACTAGGGGGCGGGCGCCCAGGCCCAGGGGCAGCCGCCCCTGTTGCCTGGCCTTTGGGCCCTCCCCTCCGGGGGAATATCTTCTCAAGTCTTCTAGAGTATTCTTTTTCATAGTATGGTCGGTTCCTCTGTAGATAAGGCCCACATAAAGGCCCACTTAGAGACAATGATTGAGAAAGCGGAAGCGGCACGTCAGGTGCGGTTACTCAAAAACCCTAGAAGTCAAAGGGTCACTCCATCTCTTATAAATACTCATGCGGCGGTGCCCCACTTCTCCCACTTCGTTCACTTCACGTCAATTCAGCCTTCATCTTGCTCGCTCAACCATCTCCACCATTTCCATCGCCGCTGTAGCCGTAAATCCGAAACCTAGATCCTGCCATACACAGCTGTTACAAGCATCACATCTCCACTAGATCTAGCCGCACAAACGTTGTGCTACACACCGCAGCCGCATTCCGCAGCCAGAGAAGAGGAGGATGGCGTGCGGGGGCCGTGGAGCAAAAGCACAGCTGATGGCGGCGGAGTGGAACAAATCGGTGAGCATAGAGGCCACCCTCACGAGGCTCGTCACAGTCGGTGTGATGGCCGAGGCCGCAATCGGTGGATGGAGGATATCACCTGGTGAGAACTATCTAGACCCCCATCCTGGCGAGATTGTCGTCTTCGAAGATTTCTATTGGCACAGATTTGGAAATCCTTGCCATCCCTTTCTGCACAAACTTTGCGATTATTATAAAGTTAGCATCAGCAATCTTAACCCCAACTCCGTTCTTGCTATGTGCATCTTCATTACCCTCTACGAATCATATCTTGGCATCCAGCCCTACTTCAATCTGTGGCGGCACTTTTTTTGCCTCAAGAAGAAAGGGGGTGCGGGACGATCCAAGATAGCTGGAGGGGCGTACCTGAACCTCCGTGATGGGATGAAAGCCGAATACCTGAATGTGCCCCTGAGTTCATCCACAAGGGATTGGTACAAGAAATGGTTGTACGTACAGCAAGAACAGGAGCCATTTGTTGCCTGTGATGTCGCTCAGATCCCGGAGCAGCAGGAGAGCTAGTCGGCAAGGCCGTCCAGCGCAGAAATGGTGCAGGTTGAAGAGCAGCTCGGGATGTTTGATAGGAACCTGCTTGACGGGCCAACGATGGCGTTGAACTTTATCTACAGGCGGGTGCAACCCTGTAAGGAGCGGGTGCATCCGTTGTATGAGTACTTTGGGTCGGATGACCCCACTAGAGAGTCTGCAAGGAACCTCATGCACGATGAGGTTAACTGGTGGTTGGCACAGTTGTTCGACTTGGTGGGATACCGCCTATTGCCTAACGCAATGTAGGCGTACAAATTGACATCGCCGCCACCACAGGTATGTTCATAGTCGCTCACAATTTTAATTCCATACCTGATAGTTGCTGGTTTGCAATCGTAACACTAAATCTGATCCTTGCAAGATCCATGGCTAGGATCGGGCAGCAGTGTACATCTCCGTTGTGCCCACCGACGACTGGCCGGCCGGTGTGGATGCGCGGGAGCCCCGTGTGACGAGGAAGGCGGCCGGGAAGGGCCCTGCTGCAAAGAGGACTTCCCAAAAGAAAAAGTCCATTGGCCCCCTTGGCACGGGGGGTCCTTTGATCATTGACAACGAGGAGAGCAGCTAAAAACAATGTAAGGTCATGGTCAACTTGACCGACGATGAGGAGGAGGAGATGCCACTAACGCGTCGGCAGAGGGCGCAGACACCGCCCCGCGTGATGACGCCACCAAGGGCGCCCACACCTCCCCGAGCAGCGATGCCTCCCTGGGTGACGACTCCGGCCTAGACAGCCACACCTAGCATGGGGCGGACTGGCTCAGCAGCCCGCATGCGTGTTCAAGCCGGGATGGAGCAGGCGAGCAGCAGCCAGGCGACTGGTACCTGCACTACAGGGTGCGGGAGCCAGAGCGGTTGCGCATTTAGAGCCGCATTCAGGCTCTCAGATTTGTAAATAATGTTATGATCCCTTGTTGTTGTCCCAAAACATTGGCTTATTAGGTCGGTGTAGGCTGGAGTCCACAGAAGATGTGGAGCACCCCACTAGCAGCCAATAGCGAACAGTTGGGGAGAGCAGCCGCGCTGCAGAGGAGCACGTCGGGTCCAGCAACGTCACCAATCAGCACGCCATGGTGCAGCAGCATGACGAAGAGACCACACCCGCTGCCGAGGTGCCCACTGCCACCTTAGGCAGTATAATGGGCTTCATACTAGTCGACAGGAGCGGCACCGAGAACCCTGCCATAGAGGTTCCAGCAGGTGAAGCCACTGTGGTTGAGGAGCCAGAGATTGAAGAAATCGTCTGCCCCGAAGAAGAAAACGTGGCGCCTCAATGCGTCCGTGTTGCGGGGAAGCAGGGTGGCGAGTGGGTGTTTCACGATGAAGACCACTCAGACCAGGCCATCCGCAAACTGAAGAGGACTATTGATGACTTGATGGGCCAAATCAAGGTAAGAGCACTGGAAGTCCTATGCATCCTCAGTAGGCTTTTGTAGAGATTGCTATCACTAATCCTTCATTGTGTTGAAGAGCATTGAGAAGACATCGGAGTACCGGAAACGGTGCTTTGACACTATTGCCCCAACCGTGGAAGAGAACAGTGCCCTGAAAGAGGACGTAGTGCGTCTGCAGAAGATGCTACAGCATACCCGGAATGAACGGGACACACTGCAGGCCACCGTAGACGAGTAGCACCACCGCCTTGACCAGGAAAGGAAAGGTATATGACAAAATCTTCACGCTTTGTTCTCCTTATGACTTGTTGACAAACCACGCTCTGCTCGGCAGGCATGGAGGCAGAGAAGGTGCTTCTTGTTGACAAACTAGCTCGGCTATCAGAAAGCAGTAAGGAAATTGTGGACAAAAATGACCAGCTCGACAAGGAGCTCAAAGAAGAGGTTGCTCGCCTGACCAGTGAGAACACCAAGCTAAAGGAGGAGGTGACCAAGCTGGATAAGGACTTCTCGAGTAAGTTATCATCAACTGAGTTGTTGATTTTCTTCACTATTATTCATCATGCTCAGCATGGTCTTGTGCTTGAATGCAGTCCTACGCCAGAACACAAAGACACATATGGAGGCACTGATCAAGGAGAAGAACCACTTGGTGTCGAAGTGCGAGGCGATGGAGCAAGGAATCAAGCCAGTGCTGGACCTGATCATCATGGAACCTAAAGAAATGCCAAGCGACCGGCCAGCTCGACTAGAAGACATCGTCGAGAAGTGCCAGAGCTCCTGGACTTGGTTCAAGTAGTACATCCGCAATGCTGGCGAGTACGTGGCTGCCCACGTGTTAGGCGTGGTGCGGTCACACTACCCTAGAGTGGACCTGAAGAGGCTTGAGACCGGCGTGTCCAACAGCACTGATCAAAGGAAGGCTGAGCAACTCAGGATTACTTCCATGGAGACAGTGTCGAAGATGATAGTTGATGTGGACCTATGTGACGAGACTGGACAAAGCAGTCAGTAGGTTAGAGCTATAAAAAACTTCTGTTTGCAGTTTAAGTTGTGATGGAGCACTTGGTGCTTTTGTAGAAACATTAAGTAAGTTACAGTGGAGCACTCAGTGCCCATGCGAACTAGGTATTATATCTCTGTATAATACACAGCTGTGGTTTTAGTCATGAAAACTCTATTTTTTACCATGTTTTATGGTAAGCGCGAGTAGTTATTCCGTCCTAGAGTCGCTCCAGCCCTGGTCCGACCAACAGCCCGGAGCATGAGGCGTGGAGCCCAGGCACGTGTAAGACTACCGACCTTGCCAGGGAGCTACTGCCGACCACCCAGAACATAGTGAACGTATCTCATGCATGTGTGGGGAGAAGTCGGAGACAATGCCGGCTTTGGAAAACTCAAGTCGGAGAAAAAACTAGTCAGCAAACCACTTAGAAGAAATTTAGGAGACATTGCAATGCACAAAAAAGATGGCTGAAAAAGTACGATGAAATTTTTATTGAATACTTGAAGTACAAAAAGAGTACATATATTTTTTTATAGCGGATCAAGCGTAGAAGCGCCTAAGGTGGTCGATATTCCACAAATTTGGGACGTCGACTCCGTCAAGATCACATAGCCTATAAGAGCTACGCCTAGTGACCGCCTTGACCATGTAAGGGCCCTCTCAATGCAACGTTAACTTGTGCAATCTTTCTGTCTTCTGCTTCTTGCACAGAACCAAATCGCCAACCACAAAGAATCTGTCCTTGACGTTGCGGTTATAGTACCTACACAAGCCTTCCAAATATTTAGCCATGCACGCACAAGTGTCAAGGCGCTGTTCCTCGGCGCAATTAACTTTGAGCTCTCTGGCTTCATTCGACCTCTCCTCGTCATGGTTCTCGACCCTTAGTGATTGAAAAGCAATGTCAGCTGGTAGCACGGCCTCAGAGCCGAAGACCATGAAGTATGGGAAAACACCGGTATTGTGACTGGGCTGGGTTCTCAGTCCCTAGACCATGGCCAGCAGCTCATTCAACCATCTCCCAGGATGCTTATCGTTTTCCCTGTACAATCTTTTCTTCAACGCATCAAGGATCATGCCGTTCGCCCATTTAGCCTGTCCGTTAGCCCTTGAGTGTGCCACCGAAACATACTTGACAACTATGCCTCTGTCATTGCAGAAGTTCTAGAAATCGTTACCGGTGAACGTGGACCCTAGGTCGGTGATGATGCTATTAGGCAGGCTGAAGCGATGAATAATTTCGTCGAGCAACTCAGCTACCTTCTTCGCAGTCCCCAAGACTAAAGGCTTGTAATCAATCCATTTGGAAAATTTGTCGATAATGACATAAACCTAGCGGAAACCTCCTAGAGCCAGCTTGAAAGGCCTGATGATATCTAGTCCCCAGCATGCCAAAGGCCAGGACGCTGGAATAGTCTAGAGTTCGTGGGCTGGAACGTGAGTCTGCTTGGTAAAGAACTAGCACCCCTCACAATGATGAACCAGATTTTCTGCATCGGCAATAGCTGAGGGCCAATAAAAACCTGCTCGAAAAGCCTTACCGACCAATGTGCACAAAGCAGCATGGTTGCCATAAGTGCCAGCATGGATCTCCTCCAAAATCTTCACACCTTGTTCCTGGGACATGCATTTTTGCAACAATTCTTCCTTCGCATTCTTGCACATAAGCTTCCTCTCGACCATCACATAATGTTTGCTACGCCGTATCAGGCATTCCATCTCAGTCTTGTCCTGGGGAACCTCTGCAGAGATGAGATACCTGATGAATGGCTCTCTCTAGTCGGTGCCGGTGGTCGAAACTGTAGCGACCAGCTGGTCTGCAGATGGCTGTTCAACTATGGGCTTCTCTTCTTCTTCCTCGATAGACGGATTGACAAGGTCCTGAACAAAAACTCCATGGGGGATCTCTGCCTGGGTTGATCCTAGCTTCGATAGCTTATCAGCTGCCTCATTGTCAGCCCGGACCACGTGATGAAACTCCAGGCCATAGAATTTGTTCTCTATCTTTCTGATCTGTGCGCAGTAAGCATCCATCCTTTCACTAGTATAGTTCCAGTCCTTGTTCACCTGGTTTATGACGAGAGCAGAATCACTGAACACCATGAGCCGTTTTATGCCGAGCTCAATGGCGATACGGAGGCCGTGTAGAGCCGCCTCATACTCGGCGGTGTTATTGGAGGCCTTGAAGTGGATCTAGAGAACATAGCTCAGCTTGTCCCCATATGGCAAGATGAAGTACACACCTGCCCCGGCATCGTCGATATTGAGAGAGCCATCAAAATACATCTTCCAGTGCTCGGGGGAGCTGTCAGGGACATGTTGTTCATATCTGTCCATTCGACAATGAAGTCAACCAGTGCCTGTGACTTGATAGTCGTGCAGCTTCGAAATTCCAGCAAGTATGGGCTAAGCTCCAATGCCCACTTGATGATGTGCCCATTGGCATCTTTGTTGCACAAGATGTCCCCCAGCGGAAACTCGGTGACCACCTCAATGGGGTAAGTGTCAAAATAATGGCGCAGTTTACGAGAGATGATCAGGATGGCGTACAATAGCTTCTGGACCTGCGGGTAACAGGTCTTGGACTCATTGAGTACCTCGCTGATGAAGCATACTGGTCGCTGGACCTTGTACACATGCCCAACCTCCTCACGCTCGATGATGATGGCCATGCTGACCATCCGGTTGGTTGCTGCGATGTAGAGCAGGAAAGTTTCACCTTCCTTGGGCGCCGTCAGGACTAGAGAGGATGTGAGAAACTACTTGAGCTCTGCAAAAGCAGTGTCATCTTCCTCCGACCACTCGAACTCCTCCTTTGCCTTAAGGAGATTGAAGAACGGCAAACCCTTTTCTCCGAGCCGTGATATGAATCGACTCAGAGTAGCCATGTACCCGGTTAGCTTCTAAATGTCCTTGACGCACTTGGGCAATTTCATCTTCATGACAGCTTTGACTTCTTCTAGGTTAGGCCGTATGCCATCACGTCTAACTATGTTGCCGAGCAGTATGCCAAATGGCACATCAAATATGCACTTCTTGGGATTCAGCTTCCATTGAAACTTATTGAGTGGCTTGAAGGTCTGGTCGAGGTCGTCGACTAGGGTAGAGGCCACTTTGGTCTTCATCACTACATCATCAACATATGCCTCAATGAGCTAATCTCTGATCTGGTCGTTGAGGCACTGCTGGATGGCTCGTTGATAGGTTGCGCCATCGTTTTTGAGCCCAAACGACATGGTCGTGTAGCAGTAAGCACCAAAGGGCGTGATGAATGATGTCTTGATTTGGTCCTCCTCTCTCAAAGAGATCTGATGGTAGCCAGAGTAGCAATCTAGAAAAGATAAGAGCTCACAACCAGCGGTAGAATCTACGACCTTGTCTATACGAGGCAAGCCAAAGGGGTCCTTAGGGCAGTGTTTGTTGAGATCAGTGTAATCAACGCACATCCTCCATTCATTATTCTTTTTTCTTACAAGAACCAGGTTGGCAAGCCACTCCGGGTGATACACCTCTTTGATAAAGCCTGCAACTAAGAGCCGGTTTCCTTCTACCCTAATCGCCTCCTTTTTGTCCCGTGCGAACTGTCATAGCTTCTGCTTGATTGGCTTGGCGGTCTTCGAGACGTCCAAGGAGTGCTTGATCAACTCTCGAGATACTCTGGGCATGTCTGCAGGTTTTCATGCAAACACACTGACGTTCTTCCTTAGGAAGCTGACGATCACGTCTTCCTATTTAGGCTCCAGGTTGGCCCGATGTGGGCCGTCTTGGTCTTGTCACCCGAATCCCTAGGTTGGCGGGTGGGATCTTCTTGCAATCAGCAATGGACTGCTACATGTGGGAGGGATCTTCTTGGCGTCAGCAATCGCGCAACTCTCCTTCTCGCACGTGTAGGCGATGAACACATTGCCTCTAAGGCTGAGTACACCCTTCTCGGTCAGCATCTTCAAGAGCAGGTAGACGTAGTGCGGCACCGCCGTGAACTTGGCTAGAGCTGGTCGGCCAAGTATGGCGTGGTACGTTCCTTCAAAGTCCACAACAATGAAGTTGACGTAGTCAATATGAAAGTGGTCGGCGGTGCCGAACTGGACTGGCAGTGTAATCTGACCCAGAGGCTGAGAGGTCTGCCTAGGAGCACTCCCTAAAAAGGTGCGTCGTAAGGCTCAAGGTCTTCCGGCTTGATGCCTAACTCAGTTAGGGCGTTGCGGAAGAGGATGTCAAGGGCACTGCCTCCGTCGATGAGCACCTTCTCGAACCATACGTTCCTGATGACGGGATCCAGAACGAGGGGGAAGCGCCCTAGCTCTAGAATATTAAACCACTGGTCAGCTCTGCTGAATGTAATGGGCTGGTGCGAATAGTTTTGGTACATGGGGTCAGCAACCCTCTAGTCAGACTTCTTGAGGGCCATGACAGCTCGGGCGGTAAGCTTCCTCTGTCACCCGTTCTCTAAGGCAACCTTCTCACTAAATATGATGCGGACGCTTCTGTCGGGATCCTTGTAGGCGTGACGAGGGTCCTTGTCATGTTCTTCTTTGGTCTTATCCTCCTCATCAGGCCTTTTGTTGCCCCGACGGTCGTTTTTGTCATCGTCTTTGTCATCGCCGCGTTGCTTCTTACGGGCGTCCGAGCGGTAGATGGACTTCAAGCCCCTGAAATTTCCTATTGTATGGTCAGAGTTCGAGTGAGCCGGGCAGGGACCCTGAAGGACCTTGGAGTAGGCGTCCTCGTGGTTGCACTTAGCCCCTGGCTTGATAGCGTTGTCATCCTGCTGACGCCGGTCATGATTGTCGGTGCGTCGATCATCGTGGCGATTATCGCAGCGCCGATCATCGCGCCGGTCGTTGGACCGATGATTCTGCTGGTTGGGGCGAGGAGCTTGGCCAACATCTTCCTTGATCTGCTGATCGACCTCATTAGCGTCTGCCCATTTCTTCGCCACCATGAGGAGGTCCTGGATTGAGTCAGGCCTCTTACGGAGTAGCTTAGTCCTAAGGGCATCGTGGTGGTGGAGGCCTCTGATGAACGCATAGATAGCTTCATCGTTGTTGATGTTAGAGATGGATATTCGCGTTTCCGAGAAGCGGTGGATGTAGTTGCGCAACGATTCGTTTGGATAGTCTCTGACTTTCTCCAAATCATACGTGTTACCGGGCTGCTGGCAAGTGGCCATGTAGTTGTCGATGAAAGCCCTCCTGAGCTGAGCCCAGGTGTCGATGGAGCCTTCCCTCAGGCTGAGGAGCCACTGGTTCGCAGACTAGTTGATGATCACAGGCAAGTAATTTGCCATGACGTCATCATCGTATGCACTGCTCGGATGGCGATTTCATATAGTGTTATCCATTGTTTGGGATTGGCCTTCCTGCTGTAAATGTCCAAATCATGGAGCTTGAAATTTCTTGGCCAAACAATGGCATAGAGCCGATCAGTGAATGGTCGGAGGCCAGGGATGTAGCCAGCACGCGGCGTGTGGCCATGGCCGGGTACACCGTGTGCTTCATCATATTCATGCCTACGCTACATCTCATATGCATGTCGGTCTTCTCGGTTGTTCTCGATGCGATCCCTCAAATTCATGTTGGCGCTGAGGTGGTCACAAAGGTCGCCTCCAGGCTGCTCCACTTCCTGGTCGGCACCGCGTTGTCTACCACCACCGCGGACGCGGTTTGCAACACGCTCGCCTCCATGACGTGCGCCACACCCACCTTGCTGGTTGCGTTCGCCCCCTTAATCAGCATCATGTTCACCTCCCTGGTCAGCATTGCATCTTCTGCCTTGATCCCGGGGACGGTGCGCCTCATAATTTACATCGTGGTGGCCCCGACAAAGATAGGGACCTCCCTGTTGTTGGCTGCGGTCTTGCCAAGGGCCTCGTTGGCAATGACTTTGGGTGGTAGACGCAGATGGAGCGGGTGTATGCCTCTCGTTGACCTAGACTGTGGCAGCCTTCAGATAGGCCTTGACAGCATCGAGTGTCGGGGACTTGGGGAGCTTATTTAGTTCGTTCACGGCAACGGCAATATTGGTGCTTGGCGCCTTGAAAACTTGCTGGTTGTCGCACATGTCGAATGCGTCGGCTAGATTGCGGCGAATGTCACGCTGGCTAGCCGCGCCTGCGTTTGCTGCATATTCGACATTCTCCAGGTCCACTCTCCGAGCCCTGCGGTTGGCGTTTCTTTCCTCCTGATCGGCCCTCTCTTGATCGGTCTCCCCGTCGCGAGTGGGCTCATCGTTGCTAATGGCGAAGACACACCTCCGAAGCGAGGTGGAAAAGCTGAGAAATCCTCCCCATATGGATCGATGAGGGTGTAGGTATAGTTAGTCCCATGAGGTCCGGTAGACCCGATACTTTCTTTCAAGATTGTGGAGAGCGAGTCCCCTCTGATCTGCCTGATCTCAACCACGTTAATAGTAGGTGCGGGGTGGTCGGGTTCAGGCAGATCCAAGAGATATAGATCTAAAGCGTGGTTGCGCTCAGCGAGATCCATGAACAGGTGTGGTATGCAGGCGGTGTACTCAGACACCGCGTTCACCAGCCCATATGGGTAGGTATTGGATGAGTGCTCCATTAGGGCTTCGTAATCCCCCGACCTCAAGCCAGTTGTGGATTCTGGTCGGTAATGAACCGTCCGCCCCTCTGGAGTCACCGTAATCACGAGATCAGATTCAAGACACCTCTGGCGGCCAGCTCGAGCAGGTCAAGAACGGCAGATGGGTCCATAGCCTTCCTTAGCAGATCGATCTCTAATCAAATCTACTAAGGTTAGGGTTTTAGCCAGGCCCGTGGTAACCTGATCGATAGACTCGATCAGATCAGAATTATTGAGACGCCTCCCTTGATAGCGGGGAAGCGGACTGCGTGTGGTCGGAGAAGATGACCTCGAGACTAGTCCCGAGATTGAATCCGCCATTGTTGATGTAGATTCTGTTGGCGCAGGAGGAGCTTGCATTGCCTCCACAACTTCAGCGGGACCGTCAACGCCGGTGGTTGAGGTGAATGTCCCGATCGTGAACGTTAGGCCCACCAGAAGGGCCATGGAAGCAGGGAAGTTGACCATCTGGCTTGCCATGGAGTCTGCATGCACAGCCCCTACCCGGCGTGCCACTGTCGACGAGATGTGGTCGGCAGTCTACCGAGGAGTATGCCCACGGTAGTCGATTATCGGTGGAGGTGCGCAAGACAACGAACTAGATGGTGATGCAAGATGAACACATGGTTTATCCAGGTTCGGGCCACGAACTGCGTAATACCCTACGTCCTGCGTCTCTGTGGATTGTATTGATGCATGGTGCTAGCATGTTTGGAGGGGGGTCCTTGCCCGCCTTATATAGTACGAGGGGCAAGGTTATAGATCTAAGGAATCTAGTTCCAATCGGTTACAACTGCTGTATCTACGGAGGATACGATATCTATCCTAACCGACTAGGTTTCCTTGATCGTCAAGTAGTCTCTACTTGTTCCGCATGATTCACCGAGCAGTTCGGAGATCCGCGTGGCTCTTTCTAGCGTATTGGGCCACCTTGTCTAGTGCGGCCCATGCTAAGCCATAAGGGTATACGGGTCTATACCCCCACAGGTGGTGCGGCTCCTTGATGATGTGGCATGCCTCCTCAGCGACATTGGTAGGGTGGTTCCCTCCTCTTCCTCTATAGCTATTGTTGGAGGGTGGTGTGTCGGCATGGCTCCTTAGGGTTGAGGGCATGGGGCAGCGTGCCTCCTTGGTAGTGGCACCAGTGGGCGGCACGCACCTTTGGAGTGACACAATGGGGGTGTGTTGATGGTTCTTAACCATCAATTTTATGTGTCAACTAAAGAGAGAAAAGGTGGTATAAAATGAACTTCACCATAGGCTTAGGGCTTCCACTAATAAATTCCACGAGTTTTGGTGAATATCTGTTTCTACAGGGGATTATCAGGAAAATACCCAGGGAGACCCACATGTCGGATTTACATAGAGAGAAACAAGCATACGTGTAAAAAAGAACAATCTGGAAGACTCAGGAAGGCGACCCCTAGAAGCTGAGACCCACCTGGCATAGGCCAGAGGCGGCCGCCCCTCCCCCTGAGCCAATCAGGATGAATCACGCTGATTGTGTCTCCACCGACTTTGAGGAGCAATAAAAATCGTCCATTTAGGTCGGTTTGATCCGATGGCTGTGGTGCCTCCGAGAGGGCTATATATTCAGGGCCCCTCCCCCTAGGAAAAACCCTAATTCATTCTACAATTGAGGTAGCCATCAGCAGAGCCAGGGTTTAGAGATCTCTCCACCAGATAATTAGAATAGCTACTCCAGTTCTTCAAGTTCTACATAGGTTTAGACTAGATAGAGGAAGAGTCGGGTGCTTGTGCTCAGAATTCCGGATCTCCATCATCAAGGATTGGGTATTATCTTGTATCTATTCTTGTGACTTTATTCTAATATCATTATGTTTCTATTTATTATGTTCTTAGTATATTCTAGCTCTACATTTGATATGGTTATGATCGATAATGAGTTTATGTATATGTTTGCAAAGCGCTTAGCTCTCTTCGCGGGAGGGTTAGGTGGTAGATTACATGTAAGCATGGTGCTTAGATGCTATTTACCTGCAAATGCACCCTATTGGCCGGGTCGTGTGGTAGATCGCGGAAGTGACAGTTCCATTGAGTCCTTTGTATTCCATCCCTCGTTAATAGGTCTAGCAGAACTAAAGTTGCCTTAGAAGTCCTGCTTTGTCTTGGCTTTTTATAGCAATGATCCTTATACATAGATGAAGAGTCTTTTGTGCTATATATGATAGTGTAGCGTTAGAGTAGATGAATGACTTAGTAGATTAGAACCTGCCTAGAAATTCTATCTCTTGAACTAATCAGACGTCGACCTACCTTTTCGTTGAGTAGTCTATCTCTAATCTCTGTATGATTTATTCCCTGAGCTTTAAAATTCATATTCTTTATTTATCATGGTTTACCCCCTGCCAAAAGTATGTGACTGTGCAACCAATCACTCATAAGTAGTCATATTTAGCAAGTTTATCTCATCATTTAAGTCCTTAGTTCTTTCCCTTGAGTTACTTCCCGGTGAAGTGCTACAATGGTATGTTATCTGTTCGCTTGCGGATCCCATATTTATTTTACTAGAGGAGCAGTTATCTATACCACACTTCTGGCGCCATTCTAGGGATGACACTTAGCTTAAGTGGTGTTAGAAGTGTCAACAAGCATTTCTGACGCCGTTGCCGGGGAAGGAATAAACTTTTGAGAAAAATTGCTTAAGCAGGTACTTAGAAAATGAGTGATTGTCACTAGTCACCTCTACTTTGGCAGGTTCACCCTTGTTTGTTTTTCTATGTCTATATTTTATACAGGGTATTAGTAGGATTGAATCTGATTCATTCAACTCTCCATCATCAGAACGGACCAGTCCAGAAGGAAGCTCGTCACCAATGCCTGAAGCTATGGCTGAAAAGACCCTGTTGGAGTTCTCTGCTCCAACAGTAGAGAACATTCGCACTGGTCCAGCACTAGAAACAGAAGATCTTGAGTTTGAGCTCAAGCCAAGCCTCATCAACATGGTGCAAGCTATCCAATTCAGTGGAAAGGTACATGAAGATGCAAATACACATTTACAGGACTTCATGGAAATTGGAAGCACTATTGCCATAGAAGAAGTTAATCAAGATATCATACTACTTCGTCTCTTTCCATTCTCACTAGTGGGAAGAGCAGAGCAGTGGTTCTATGCCAATAAAGAAGACATCAATACATGGGAGAAGTGTTCCAAGGCCTTTTTAGCAAAATTCTTTCCAATAGGCAAAACTAATGCCTTAGATTACCAACTTCCAACAGCAGAAAACAGAGACCATTTCAGAAGCATGGGAGCGTCTGCAAGGATACATCCAAGATTGTCCCCATCACGGAATGGAAGAATGGTTACTCATGCAAGGCTTTTATCACGGATTAACCCAGAAGATGCGTGAACACCTAGATGCAACTGCAGAAGGATCATTTTTGTCACTCATTCTTGGGAAAGCTAAAAAGCTTATGGAGAAGATAGCAGATAATCAAAGCTGGTCCCAAGACAATACTTAATATTGTCTTCAAAGTGAAGAAGCAGCTGAAGAACTCAATGCATTGTCTACCAAAATGGACGCCTTGCTCAGCTGGCTTGACCAGAGGGCCAAGTACAAGGAAGACTAGAGGGCAATTGAAGCAACATATAGACAAAATTCAAGCCCCGCTGTCAGGAAGATTCCACATCAACCAAATTGGAGACAGCAATATAATAGCCAAGGTATGAATTCAGGTAATTTTACAAGGCAACCTTCCTTAAGAGAGTTAATTATGCAGCAATCCAATATCAACTCAAACATCAAGACAAGGCTCGATGTTAATGACAGAACCTTGGAAGGTATAATTGATAAAATGGATAGTTTCTCCTCTGTCTTAAATGATCAGCTAGAGTTTAATAAGAAGATAGAAGCAAGGATAGCACAGTTAGTTGTTGCATTGCCTGTTGCCACTAACATGAATAGGTAATATCTATCACTACAAGAAGAGGGAGTTCCACCAGGGATCCCCCTTATCCAAAAGGTGCAAGGAGGCCACCTGTGCTACCACCAGTGGTA
The DNA here is from genome assembly GCA_038087645.1 of Saccharum hybrid cultivar R570. Lineage (NCBI taxonomy): Eukaryota > Viridiplantae > Streptophyta > Magnoliopsida > Poales > Poaceae > Saccharum > Saccharum hybrid cultivar. The sequence goes on along the minus strand of JAQSUU010000005.1, from coordinate 5,783,677 downwards.
GAAGATGAGAACAACAATCCAGAAATAGAAGTATTACCACAAGAGCTAGTACAAGATCAGGAAATGAGACAGAATTTTCAAGATACAAGCTACCTACCATTTCCTCACAAAAATAGAAGGCCACAACAAACAAATGAGCAGTTTGGTAAGTTCGTAGAGGTAATTCAGAAATTATATGTCAATATACCTCTGCTGGATGCCATACAGGTCCCCACATATGCCAAGTACATAAGAGACATTCTCAACAAGAAGAGACCACTACCATCCACTGAAGTGATCAAGCTAATAGAAGAGTGCAGTGCGGCCATCCTCAACAAATTACCAGAAAAGAAGAAAGCTCCAGGATGTCCTACCATTGACTGTACAATTGGAGACCAATATTTCAACAATGCACTCTGCGACCTAGGAGCAAGTGTCAGTGTGATGCCTGCAGCAGTCTACCACAAGCTCAACCACACTGCACTTGAGCCAACATCAATGTGCTTACAACCGGCCGATCAATCAGTCCGATATCCATTGGGCACTGCCGAAAACATTCCAGTCAAGATAAGAGAGTTCTCCGTTCCAGTAGATTTTGTGGTACTGGATATGCATCTAGACTCAAAGGTGTCACTCATCCTTGGGAGACCCTTTTTGAGCACCGCCAATGCACACATTGATGTCGGGAAAGGAGAAATCAAGTTCACTATAAATGGACAAGAAGAGCAGTTCGCATTCAAGTCAAAATAAGAACTCAATAAATCCGCGAAGATGATAGAAGAAGATCAGATAGTACAATCACTAGAGACAGAGACTTCATCTCTGGGAACATCAGCGGAATAAATAAATTGGAGGTCCAGTTCGGAGGACTCTAAAAATCCGGATCCTCGCCGAAAGGTAACTCGGTATCTATCCGCATTTAATTTTTATCTCATATAATTTTCTTAGGCATATTTATTCTTAGCATTGCATTATAAAATTCTATGCCCCATATAAATAATTTTTACGGTGTGTAACAACCCATTAAAAATATTTTATCGTGGTGGCATAAAAATTATTATTTCATGCTTTTCAATTTAGTTTATCTTCATTTAAATTCCTGCATTGTTTATATTTATATAATTAGAGCATAGTGGGCCCTCCATCATGGGTCCCACATGTCATAGACCTTACCTCACATACATCCCATCACATTATTTCATCCACTTCCATTCACCTCCACCACCTTCTCTTTTCCACCATCCAAATCCACCATCCCATCTTTTTCTATGCTTAACTTTGAAGCAAGGAGGATCACGCAAAAATTCAGCCAGGAAGGGAGCAGCAGGTGGGCGGCCGCCTCCACCACTTGGGCGCCCACCCCTCCACCTCCTCCTCTATAAATGGCCTTCCTCCCGTTGCTTCTATGCACCACACACACTTTAGAATTTTAGTTTGCAAGCTGCTCTCGACTTCGAGTTTTCCTAGAGAGCTTGAGAGAAGAGAAGGGGAGTAGGAGAGAAGAGAAGTGAGTGAGAAAAATAATAATAATAATAATAATAATAATAATAATAATAATAATAATAATAATAATAATAATAATAATAATAATAATAATAATAATAATAATAATAATAATAATAATAAAAATAATAATAGAGAGTAAGCAAGAGTTCTTTAGCAAGTGAAGAGAAGGGGTAGTGCTGCAATAGGCCATCGTAATCATAGTGGAGATGTTGTCTAAATAGGGTTAAGAAAATTAAAATATTGGGGGAGGTTCTGTCGAAATCCAATCTAGAAACTACAAATCATTTTGAAGGACGGCTAACCTCTGGACGGCTAACCACTAACTTTTTCTAACCCCCCACTGCACTAGTGTTTGTTCTTAAGTGACTTGCAGGATGAAGAGCGTCGTTAGGGGAGTTGTTGGAGCTGTCAAGGACATCAGAACAAGGAGCTCATCCCGTCACACTTTGGTTGTTGGCTCCGACATGAGCACCGATCCTCCGCCAGTCGCACCTCCACCAGCATCATCCTCAGCACCTCGTAGGGTCCTCCTTAGGGCATCTGACCTTGGCCTGAGGAACTCTCGAGAAAGAGCCGTCTATAGGAAGCTCAAGACCAAAATCTTTGCCCACATGCCGGTCCTCGATCCTACACTTCTTGTCGAGGCAGGTATGGCTGATGAATTCGACATCATTTTTTCATTAGTTGGATGGACTGCTTTTGCAAACATTACTGAGCTAGGGTCGAAGCTTTTGACCATAGAATTTCTCTGCACCCTCCAACTCACAGAATCAGGGGTTTGTTTTAGACTTTTCATCGAGGAGTTTACTCTCACGTGGAGAAACCTTAGTGACCTCCTAGGTTTCCCCTCCATTGCACCTATAGATATAGATGCGGCCTTGGGTGATTTTGATACACATAGATTTTGGACCGCTATCTCTAGAGAACCCTATCTCCATGCACACCGCACGGGAGACATAGAGCACCCCACACTCAGATTTTTACATAAATGGTTGGGAGCAACCTTTTTCCCCCGTGATGATGAAAGCAAGGTTAGAGTGGCAGATTTACAGCTGATGTATGCAGCTGTAAAGAAAATCAAAGTTTCACCTGTCTGCCTCTTGGTCCACCATTGGCTGAGTGTTCCCAACTACAAAGTAGGGGATGTGGCCATTTGCTCTATTATCACTCATATTGCTACAAGTCTTAACTTGATAAACGGATCTTCTCTTGATTTTATCAGGGAGCATAGAGATATTTATGGTTTTGACTATTTTTCACATGGCCACTTGTTGAAAAGGGAAAAGGGTGATTTGTTTATGACTTATGGTAATGCCTCGCTCCGGTTACCTAACCCAGAAATGGCCTTATATTCTGTTCGAGACCTTCATGTTGAGTTGCAGGAACAACCTGTTAATGCAAGAGCACCTCGGAGAGTAGCTTCTGAAAGAATTGCACACAACCATAATCCAGTTTGGCATGGTGCTAAGGTCCCTCAAGAGGAGCCGGCACATGCCAGCTATAATGAATGGCAAACACCCCAGTACCACTCATTGAACCCATGGGCGTACCCACCAAGCCAACCAGCTCAGCCACATTATGGGTACTTTCCGCCACCACCATACATCCCCACAGGAGAAGAACCCTCAGAAGAAGCACCATGATATTTTTTTGATACCTTTGGAACAAGGACAGAAGAAGAACCACACCAAGACTTCAAGACAGGATGCAAGTCTGATGCCACTGGGTTTCACTACACCCAGCAGCATTATGATGAGGAACTAGCATTCCGTCAGAACACCACCGACGCCCTTGCTCTGAATGCACATCATTGGGGTGGCCAGCGTCAGTGGAATGAACACCACTCAGACCCTGACCACCATCCGAGAGGGAATAGAACAAACCAACACCACTCTGAAGGATATGTTTAGCTTCCTCCAAATACCGAAGTGATCGACCACGCCAACAACCAGCTTGGGGGAGGACCCCCATTATCAAGATAAGTTTTTCTTTAGTTCATTTCCTTTCTTTCTTTTCGGTATCTAAATTTTTTTTGCTTGCTTTGCTTGTTAATTTGCTGTTTAGTTTGTTGTTTAAATTTGAGCATGTTTAAAAATGAAAATAAAAAGAGTGCGTAATATAGTTTGCTTTCAGTCGAAGTTTGCTATAAATAAAAGTGTGTAGACTTGAGGAATGCATGATGGAAATGATGAATAGTTGCTCTGCCGTAATTCTTTTCAAGTACCTAGCTTTAAATTTGAGTTCTCCTAAGATTTGGATACACTGTTTGACAACTAAATTTACTCTACACTTTAAAACATGTGGGAGCATATGCTTAAATTAAGTCTAGGTAGTTGACAGACTTGATATGATGACAGTTGAGCTGTTGTTTATTATGTTCCTAGTGCTACTAAATTCTGGAAATTTGTTTGTGAAAATTGTAGATGTTTCATGATGAGTTCCTTATATGACAGAGAGTTAAAATTCCTACCACAGCTATAATTGCTTATTAGAATAAGAAGCCTCCACATATTTGTAGGGCTTGTGTTCGCTCGATCTATGTTGACCCCTAGGAGCTTATCATATAGCTAAATCCTGGTTTCACACACTCATGTTCACCCTTGCTACTTCTACTCTGGAAGTACGCACCACATATATATCCTAACTTCACCCATTGTTCTACTCTTACACTGAGAGTGAACACCAAAAATATTTCTCCTGTTCATTTGCTAGCCACTTATCTAAAGATCAATGCTCCAAGTGTCATCCATCATTTTTTTCTACAAGTAACCATTTGCAAGAGTATTCTTTTTTGGGCTGCAAGATATTTAAAAAAAGAGAGAGAGAAAAAGAAAAAGAAAGATTTATGAGCCTTGTTTTCATCAAGTCCAAGTTTTGAAGAAGTTTTCAAGTTCAGAGAAAGTTCAAGTTTAGAGGAGTCATCTTCCAAATAAAGGAGCATTGATAGGATTATTTTGCATCTCTTCTCCTCCCACAAATATTCTCTTTGTTACTTCATCCACATATAAAACCACACATGCATAAACCGATTGGTTGTATGATGAGTTCCTCCAGATCCATGGTTCGATCGGGCCCATGCATTAGTTCTCCACACCTATAAGCCCCATATAAGCTTTATTAGATATAGGGTGAGAGAGAGAGAGAGTGAAGGCTCAATAAATGCCTTGAACCATAAATACCATATATTTTGAGAGCAAGAGAGAAGGCATACCTCCTTTCAATGCCTTAGAGAGGATCCAAAAATACCATATATTGAGAGACCTGAAAGGGTCATACTAAGGAACTCTGAGTTTTATTTAGAAAAAAAACTTGTAAAAACTCCAGAACAGAGGTGGAACAACAGACCATGAGACAACAGTGCTTGATTTAATTGTTCTGTCTTTCAATTGCTCAAGACCCAAGTGCAGGTAAAAGCCCCATGGTTAGAAGAAACATGAGTAAGTTTGGGAGTTATGATAGTCCACTCTAGTCTGGGGAAGAATTCTTGTTTAAAGCATGTGTGCTTGTGAAGCGTGAAAGCATTATAGCAACTCCTGATCCATCTTTTGTAGCTATTTGCTCAGGGACGAGCAAATGGTAAGCTTGGGAGAGTTTGTTGACGGTTCTTAACCATCAATTTTATGTGTCAACTAAAGAGAGAAAAGGGGGTATAAAATGAACTTCACCATATACTTAGGGCTTTCACTAACAAATTCCACGAGTTTTGGTGAATATCTATTTCTGTAGGGGATTATCAGGAAAATACCAAGGGAGACCCACATGTCGGATTTACATAGAGAGAAACAAGCATACGTGTAAAAAAGAACAATCTGGAAGACTCGGGAAGGCGACCCCTAGAAGCTGAGGCCCACCTGGCATAGGCCAGAGGCGGCCGCCTCTGCCCTAGGGGCGGCCACCCCTCCCCCTGAGCCAATCAGGGTGAATCACGCGGATTATGCCTCCACCGACTTTGAGAAGCAATAAAAATCGTCCATTTAGGTCGGTTTGATCCGATAGCTATGGTGCTTCCGAGAGGGCTATATATTCAGGGCCCCTCCCCCAGGAAAAACCCTAATTCATTCTACAATTGAGGTAGCCATCAGCAGAGACAGGGTTTAGAGATCTCTCCACCAGATAATTAGAATAGCTACTTCAGTTCTTCAAGTTCTACATAGGTTTAGACTAGATAGAGGAAGAGTCGGGTGCTTGTGCTCAGAATTCCGGATCTCCATCATCAAGGATTGGGTATTATCTTGTATCTATTCTTGTGACTTTATTCTAATATCATTATGTTTCTATTTGTTATGTTCTTAGTTTATTCTAGCTCTACATTTGATATGGTTATGATCGATAATGAGTTTATGTATATGTTTGCAAAGCGCTTAGCTCTCTTCGCGGGAGGGTTAGGTGGTAGATTACATGTAAGCATGGTGCTTAGATGCTGTTTACCTGCAAATGCACCCTATTGGCCAGGTCGTGTGTAGATCGTGGAAGTGACAGTTCCGTTGAGTCCTTTGTATTCCATCCCCCGTTAATAGGTCTAGTAGAACTAAAGTTGCCTAGGAAGTCCTGCTTTGTCTTGGCTTTTTATAGCAATGATCCTTATACATAGATGAAGAGTATGATAGTGTAGCGTTAGAGTAGATGAATGACTTAGTAGATTAGAACCTACCTAGAAATTCTATCTTTTGAACTAATCAGATGTCGACCTACCTTTTCGTTGAGTAGTCTATCTCTAATCTCTGTGTGATTTATTCCCTGAGCTTTATAATTCATATTCTTTATTTATCATGGTTTACCCGCCCTACCAAAAGTATGTGACTGTGAAACCAATCACTCATAAGTAGTCATATTTAGCAAGTTTATCTCATCGTTTAAGTCTTTAGTTCTTTCCCTTGAGCTAAATATAAATCAATGATACCTGGAATACTTCCAGGTGAAGTGCTACAATGGTATGTTATCTGTTCGCTTGCAGATCCCATATTTATTTTACTAGAGGAGCAGTTATCTATACCACACTTCTGGCGCCATGCTAGGGATGACAACTTAGCTTAAGTGGTGTTAGAAGTGTCAACAGGGTGGTGATGCGCTCCCCTGTGGCTCTACAGTGTTCCCGATGAGGTTGTGCAATCATGGCCGGTGGCGCATCTGTGAGTGAGGCAATGAGGTGCTTCTCTTTCTCTCTTGACTGTGCTGCCATCATCGATTTTTGTTCAGTTGAACTGAAAATCAAACCAAAAAACAACACCAAATTTGTCAGTTCCTTGATTTGTGACAAACCGATCAACTGCTAGATTCTAGAAACCGAAGTTTCTCAAAACCAAAGAAACTAAACCGAAGTGTCTGTTAAAACTAATTTTTGAGTCCTAGGTGAGCTATAAATTAAAAGCCCAAGCTTTAGAGGCCGAAGCTGCCTCGTGCATGTGTGAAGATACCGACCAGGTCTACATGGATAAACATGTGATGAGCTATATGTGAAGAGGCTAGAGGGGGTGAGCATGGCTAGAGTAGGGATGCATGCTCGGGTGGAGCAACATCTAGGTGGCAACCCTAGATCCACTTCATCGTGTCTATCGCATTGTTGGCTCTCCACGAGGTCCATCGTGCTAGAGGAGACCAGAGGCAGAGAAGATCGTGGATGCTGCTAGCTATGGCGTTAATGCCTCGTGCGAGGGAGCATCACTTCGTGTGGAACCAACAACTACTAGATGTGGGGTGTGTGAGAGAGCCCCTTCAATTGGGGATTCTAGGTCCTTTTTGGCCCTCTCATATAATGGACTCTAGCATGGGTCCTTGGTAGTGTATTTCATTTTCCTTGAAGCCCAAAAGTATCTGGGGCTGTGCTTATGGCCTCCGCTTGATTAGTTGTTGTAGCAAATCAACACATGATCTCAAATCAATGATAGAACGAATAGTGTTCACTACCCTGAGCCAAGTTTTTTCATGACGGACCGTTCGGAAAGGGCATGAAAATTGTCAGGGATGGTTTTCCGTGACAGCTGTCATGGCCTTGTACTTAACTGATGAATGGGGAAGTTGAAGGCGTATCTCATGGGGGTGGGGGTGCCTCCATATACCATGGATCTGCCAGATCCTATGGGAAAGTACCTTTTGCATGGCCGCAACATCAACACAATGGGCATGCATAGGGAAAAGCAGGGCTCACCTTGCTAGATCACGAGGAAGCAAAAGCCATGTCGACCTTGCTTGCGTTAGGGGTGTTGGGCTACCCATCATTGGAATCAATGGCTCATGGCTGCTGGATCTGCCACATCCGGAATACTCCACCATGACCAATACCTAGTATTCTACCGTGAAGCATGGCCTTGCATGGGAAGCAGAGTGAGAAACCATGAGAGGGGACGTAGAGAGGGGGAGGAAGGGCCGTACCTCACCGAGCCCAAGGACACGCAACGGCGGAGTTCTCTCTTGTGCTGCCCCATGCTCCACCATCGTCTGTAGAGACTCGAGAGAGGGGTGGAAAGAAATTAAGATGGAGAGACTCCACCTGGTGAAAGGATAAGGGGTGGGCAAATTTTTTACTCGACAAAATGAAGTTTCAATCAGGAACATATGTGTATGGAGCCATGAAGAAGGTCGGGGAAACTTGGTGTATCTTTGTTACCCACCAGTTCGGGTAAGTCAGAAGGATTCTTGGAACATACATGTTGCTACTAGGATCACCACTTTTCATATTTGAAGATTCAAAATCTATATTGTTTGAATGGTGCAGCAGGGGCATCATGGGCCACTGGATTGCATTTCTAATCTATCCTCAGGATGGAAGGGCCATTGTATTCGACTCTTTGGATTTAGACAAAGAAGGGTACAAGGATTTTGAAAGCATGTTGAGATAGTAAATGGCAGCACTTATTATTTACACTTATTCGTCAATACATGTTAAATTTGTCGTTGACACCGGTGGTTTTCGTACAACGCTTACCAGAAGTACTTGGAGGATCATGATTCCATCGATCAAAGATCTGAGAAGAAGAAGAAGAAGAAGAAGAAGAAGAAGAAGAATGGCAAAACGCTGAAAGTCAAGCGCGACTTTCCGGTATGTATCAAAAGTCACATATGTGCTATTATATCGTGCATGCTCTCTATATGTTATAATCAATTGTGCATTATATATCGTGCAGTGCACCAAACAACCTCCTAGAACACTCTTATGTGGATACTACGTTTGCGAGTACCTCAGAGTGTGCGGCAAAACCTCAAGAAATCTCAAGATTGGTGGCGAAGGGAGGTAACCCATAAGAACATCACTCAAACAGTAGCGGATATATGTAAATTTTTCGTACAATCATGCGTGCATGAAGGGGCAACGTTCTTCAACAAGCAGAGTGAGTGAGCAACAACAAAGACAGTGGAGCACCAAGCTACGCGTCCCGGATTATGCATTGTCAGACCTATTTAGATTAGGGAAAATAAGGTAGCAGACATCTTAAATAGTTTCACATGTAAATATATGACATGCGTGTAACTTGAATGTTGGTTCATGGCATGATAAGGACGAAACATGAATGAATTTGATATATCAATGTGATTATGCGTTGTGGACCTATTTGGATTATGCGTATGCATATTTTCTGCTTTGTCTATGTTTAATTTGGGAAAATAGAATTCAAATTCGAATCAAAATTGAGAGAAACTATTTTTTTAATTGGAAAATCATTAATGGAGGCAGGCAAATAATAACTAGCCGCCTCCGTTAATCAGTTAACGGAGGCAGGCGCCTTATGGCAACCGCCTCGGTTAATCGATTAACGGAGGCAGGCGCGTAAAGATGACCGTCTCCATTAATAGGTATTAACCGAGGCAGTTGCCTTAAGTCCTGCTTTCGTTAATAAATTAACTGCAATGGGCAAAGCAACCGCCTCCATAGGTCCCGTATTAATGGAGACCTTTGATTGGAGGCGGTTGCAATGTCCGCCTCCATTTATCAAAAATGCCCACCTCCATTAAAGTTTATGTAGTAGTGCTCGCGCGGGGCACGCCTTCATCCGTGTCATTCTTTTCGGCCCTACTCTCTACCACGTGGGCCATGCCAAGGCTCAGAGTGCGCGGGTCTAGTTTTTTGCGGGTGCGTAGAGCGGCCCTGACGATGTAGATATTTTCTGCTTCGGTTTCGCCATAGACGTCAGGCAAGAAGTAGCGCCCGTGACGGGAGGTTTGGGACCGAGGGGAGTACTCCATACCGCAGGGAAAGAATTGGTTTGGGGGAGTGGTTCTCCTATAAATTATAGAAATGTCTCGCAATTTTTGTAATGGAGTTATGTGTGCTGGATTCATAGGTAACCAAACTAGGATATATTTGGATAAAATGGGAGACAATTCAAATTTTAGGGCGATAATTGTGTTGGCTGAGGGCTCAGACTCAACTACTCTTGCTGTACAATTTTAGGATCAAACTTATGTGGTGGACATCAACCAGTGTAGCTAAGATTTAGGATTGTTATAAATCTGAAATGTCCTTTATTAGGAGAGGAGTAAATGAAGGGGTAATAAGAGAATGGACAGAATTTGTTCCAACTGCCTGCACAATTACTATCACTGTATCCCACGCAACACAAATTGAACTTGTTGCTGGGTGAGGGCTCAAACAGTGTCATATGTACTGTCATGCAAGGAAACCAAGCACGTCTAATGTTTTGGGCTGATGATGTACTATTGCCGAAGTCTGCCCACGGGACTCCTCCATGGGTTTTATATTGGACGGACCAAATTCAGGATGGGTCATAACGAGACCAAGCCTTTTTGTCCTCTGGGCAAGTTTTTGTGGGGCCGGAGAAATGCTAATCATGCCTGACGATGTAAGGCTTTTATTTGGCGCTAATTTATACTACACAAAGTCTAGAACCGGTACATTATTGGTACCGCGCGCGGCTCTTCTTTGGATCGTAGCATTATATTGATCGATGTCTGGTGCAGGTTGCCATGTTGATGTCCAAAACAGAAGGTTCCGAAGCAAAGACAAAGATGGACGCGTCCAAACACTCGGTCTTTTTCACGAGTGCCACGAACGAGAACGAGTCCAGGTGACAAGTCCTAGGAGGCCACGACGAATTGAAGGCGATACATCGTCGTTGTCGTTGCTCGTTGGGCAAATAAACATGCATATATCGATCGCCGTCGCGCTGCCTTCGACGATCCCTTACATCGCGTGGTGCACATATATATGTACGTCCCTCGCGCCGGCATCCCTTGGCATGCGTCCGTCCGGAGCCACGCACACACCTACCTGCTGCTGAGTGCTGACCGGCCTGCAGATCAATCGCACACGTACGCGTACGCCAGCATCGCAGCGCGGAGTCGCTTTGCTTGCCGAGATGGTGGTGGTGGCCAGGAGCCCTGCAGGTGTGGTGCTCCTCCTGGCGGCGCTGCTGCTTGCGTGCACCGCCACTGGTGAAGCAGCCACAGGCAGTGAGTTTTTTCTGTCTTTCTGCGTCCGATCCGATCCAATCCAATCCATTGCGCTCGCGTCGCCGGCCGGTTCTTACATTACATGGTATGACGCATGCACAGGCAGTAGCACGATCTGCGACACGGCCAAGTGCGGCAAGGGCACCTGCAGCGAGGTGCCGGGGATCATCCCCCTGCTTACCGCCAGCTACAAGTGCACCTGTGACCCCGGCTGGGAGCAGCCAAAGTTGTTTAACCTCCCAGCGCCCCCCTTCGCGCCCTGCATCATCCCCAACTGTAAGTCCGATCCTCATTACTAACAACAATTAGGTATACGTTACGCGATTGAACTATTGAACCTCTCCTCCGATCCGATCCAGGAGACGAGACATGCTCCTAAATACATAATTAAGGCTCCATTTGGTTTGGGTGTGTTAAAGTTTAACTCCCATCACATCAATGTTCCATCAAATGCATGAAGTATTAAATATAGACTAATTGCATGCATGTCAGCATAGATTAGGAGTAATTTACGAGACGAATCTATTAAGCCTAATTAGTCCAAGATTGAAAACTTTTTGTCAAATAAGACGAAAGTGCTACAGTGTTTGTTAAACTTTAACACCCAAACCAAACGGGGCCTTAGCCAGCTGCCAGCAGTTAATTAATAATACATTGTGTATATATATATATATATATATATAAGGACGTGCATATGTCGTTGTTGCTTAATTTCATTTCAGGCACCTTCGACGCGTCGTGCTACAACTTCAGCTTCCTATTGACGCCGCCCAAGGGAATACCCATCACGGACCGTGAGTATATACAGTATAATTTTTTTGAATATAAGATGAGCGGTTAAATTTTGAGTAAAAAAAAAAGTCAAATGAATTATAATTTGGAAGGGAGGGAGTACTATCCGGTGGATACGATGGAACGTGCATGCTGATCGATCACTCTCTCGCTCTTTCTGCTGTGCGTACGTACGTCTCCGTGCAGCGTGCGTGTTCGTCAACTGCGGCTCCGGAGAGTGCAAGAAGGGCGACGGCATGAGCTACACCTGCGACTGCCAGCCGGGCTGCACCAACTTGCTCAACCTCAACACATTCCCCTGCATGAAGAACTGTATGTGTATTACATATATATAATAAATAATCTGTTTTCTCCGTTTTAAATTATAATTTGTTTGACTTTTTTTTAACCCTAAGTTTGACCACTCATTTGATTCAAAAAATTTATGCAAACATAGTCAAAATTAAGTCATTCTCGAAGAACTTTTGTTAATAAAGCAAGTCACAACAAAAGAAAGCATATTTTGCACATATTTTTGAATAAGACAAGTAGTCAAACTTAGGGTAAAAAAAAAGTCAAACGAACTATAATTAGAAACGGATTTAGTAGTATCTAAGATGAGATATTAATATCTACTGCATGTAGGTTCCTTCGGCGCGGACTGCTCGAAGCTGGGGATCACTCCGACGGGGGCGCCAACGCCAACGACGCCTACATCAACAACAGCACCACCACCCGGTAATCACGGTTCGTCCGCCCCAAAAGGCAATTTCATCATCACCTCCTGTAATAATCCTAATGGCAATGCATACATAATTAATTTTGCGCATCACATCACATGCACGATTCGATCGATCGTATTCGTGTACCAAATTTATCGATCCATTATATTCATCGGTCATTTATCACATATATACGTGCATGATCCAACACGATCGAGACAAACCTCCTTGGATTTACTGATCGCGCGCTCATCTGTGTAAATGTGTGCAGGTTCTGCTTCGTCGTGGCGCCTACTGCAGCAGCCGCTCTCGCTTGCCATCCTTCTTCTTCTTCAGGTCGTGTAGCTACCAGACAAGGCCGATCGATGGAGCGCACAGGGGTGAGCTTCCAATACAGGAGTACATATATAGCCTGGACTAGAGTGTGGCACTGTTTACAACGGAACGAAAAAGATTCCTGCGCTGTCAAGTTTCGGCGCCGCCCCTTATTACGGACCGGATCCAAAACGAGAGCCTCGTAAGAATTGTAATTGTACATGTACGATTGATCTTATGTGTACATAAATACCTGTACTGTACGACCACAGCCAATTATTTGGCGACTTCACACAAAAAAAAAGCTCGGGTGTGAACACACAATGGGAATTATGGGATCGTTGTCCCTTCTTATACAACGCAAAACGTGTGGTTGAATTCGTGTCATTGCCAATCTGTATTAACTAGCTAGTTAGCTTTTTGTTGCTCGACTAACGAGTTGGGCTGAAGCCAAGTACACATTCACAAAGTGATGCTGCTGTTGCTGTTTGATGGTGAGAAGAAAGGTAGACCAGGCGAGAGGCAGCCGCAACCGACCTAGGCCTGATTCCCAGAGTGACGAGGACACCAATAATTCAAATACAAGAAATGAGGAGGACCAGCGTGGGTGTCCAACTCTTCTGCATCGTGGCAGAAGCACAGTCCATCTCAGATTCCAGGAACAGTCTTAGGTACGCTCGTGCGTATCCTTTGATGGAGCCAAGATGGCTCGCGCATACCCAAGGAGCCCCGTGATGTCTGGAGGACGAGCCCGAGCAAGCCTGCCATCGACTCGGGGGCTCGGCCACAGCCTCAGGAACCCGAACAACGGGGAGCCTAGGGCGGGCCTCCGGCAGGGCCTTTGCTCAAGAACCAACCGATGTTCCAAGCCAAGACTAGAAGCCGGCTCCGGAATCTGTCAAGCACCTAGAACCTAATAAACACAGAGGCGCTGCACCGTCTGCCCGTTCATAGCCGCGAGGCTCTGTCGGCCACTCCCTCGGCAAGGTCACGCAACGAGCGTGACGCATCAGGACAAGGGACTCCCCTAGTCCTAGGGGCAGAGGGCTCTGAGCCTGCTCACCAGCCCCTCTAAGCAGGGAGGCTCCTTGCGCACCAAGGAAGGCTAAAACAGGCTCACTCAAGGAAGGTCGCACAACGGTAGACAGCACCTGGCGATCAAGCGTCAATGAGTGGTTTTGACATTGTCAACCCCCTCATACATGACAAAAGAGTACCAGATGGTGACAAGACGAAGGAACTGCAAGCACCAAGCAGAGAAACCCTAGGTTAGATCAACCCGATTTGTACGAACCATATGCCCTCCTCGGTATATAAGGGGAGGCATCGGCTCCTGTAGAAGGGGACCACTGATCAGGAGAATGGTCAACCCGAAGTAGAAACTAAGAACCCTAGGATAGCACCGCGCAATCCCCTGCCAAACTCTCCCTCAATTCCTCCATTGTAAACCTCTGATTGGGCTTTCCTAACATGAAGACCACCATACTGCTAGAAGTAGGGCTCAGAGGTCTGAACTAGGATAAATCGATTGTGTCCCTTGCGTGTTTTCAGTGTCTGAGCCACCGAAGACCCATATAGGGACCTCTGACGAATAAACTCGATGCTTGCCGCGGTTCTGAACCCGTGACACTTATTTTCTTGATTCGCTTGCAAGAAAGCCTTCTTGGCGAGGTAAATCTCTTTGTGCATGGTTGATAGCAACGGAGCTATGGTGTAATGGCTGTGGGGGTCCGAATCTAACTTTGTTCCAAATCTACACCGTGAACGTTGAGTTCTCCACCATCGAAGTTACCATACCTATCAGAAGATCAAACCACGTTTACATCATAGGGTATGAACCAAACATTTCCTAGGAGCCTATTTGGTTTATCTAGGTTTCCTGCCTAACCATTGGCCAACCAAATTTTGGTGAAGAAATCGGCTACAACAAAACTATTGGCCACGAATCGGCAACCAAATCATCATAAGCTGAGGCGACCCAAAACATGACGTCAAACCAAATATCATTAGTGTCTTTGCGTCCGAGCTTCTCGTACTTGGTGACTTGGTGTTCTAGCATGTATTGTAGGTCTTTAACATGTCTTCTAATGTCTTTCTTGAGGTGTTGATCACTTTGATCTCCATGTCGCCTAAGTCCAAGCCAACCTTGCATCCAATTGACTATTCCTTGTATACTAGCAAACATCATTAGTCGTCCAAATGGTTGTGCTGTTTATCAAACATCAAAATTGCATAATGGCAATGCAAGTGCTATTTTTCCTTACTTACATGTTTTATGTAGACAAAAAAGGGACCAAGTTTTGGTTATGCAGCTGTGAAATTGTATATAAGTAAAACATATGATCTTGTTGAATGGTCCTTCTTGGAGATGCTGCTGCTTAAAGCTAGGGTTTCAAGCAAATTGGGTTCATGTTATGTGAATTGTATTTCAACGGTCACCTATCACATAAAAGTTAATGGTGAGTTAATTAAAGTAGATTACCCCCCAACGTGGTCTTACACCCTGTTCGCTGGATGGTTTCTGGCTGGCTGATTTAAGCTGATGCTGATTTGTTGTGAGAGAAAAATACTACTGAATGGCTGGCTGATTAGCGCTGATAAGCACAAGCAAACAGGTTGTTAGACATTTTGTTGGAAGCAAATGTTAAACACATTTTGTCTATCCCATTGAAAAGTGGGACGTGGAACAGATGATAACTTATTAGTCTGGCATTTTGATTCAAAAGGAATTTTTTTTATGAATGTATACCATGTATTAAAAGATAAAAGAACCATTAGGACGAAGGCAGATGGGTGAATGTGAATCTAGTGCCAACTGGTGCCATAAATGAACATCAAATAGAAGTAAATTTAGAAGGTAGAATGTCCATGAAGGTAAAACAATTTTTCTAGAGATTTACACATATAATAGTCTCTACCCCTATGTCTATGAATATCAAACGTCGAGGAATGGAAATTGATACTCGATGTCCTGTTTGTTTGGTGGCTAAATGAGGATGGTGGGCACTACTTTCTTAAATGTAAATTTGTCAAAGAAATGTTGGAAGCAATGAACCTGGAGGAGCTTCGACTATCTTTGATCGAACTTAACTCTATAAAAACAAGTTTCTATCAAGATTCTTTCTCTGAATGAAGACAAAAAAGTATTAGTAGTCAGGCTTCTATGAGCATGGTGAGATGCATGAAATAAGGTGAATACCGGGGATAAGATTCTTTCTACTGAGAAGAGAAGCCAAATATCTTGATAGTGCACTGGAAAAGCCAAATAAAAATCAAAGACGTAAATCATTTGGGGTAATTCTCCACCATCAGCTTATGACCAGAAGATTAATTTTAATGGGGCTTACATACAGAAAGATGAAAGGTGAATGGGGCTTCATTGTGAGGGATCACAAAGGGACATCTGTGGCGGCCGGTGTAGGAAGAATCAGTGTGTTGCATGATGTGTTAAGTGTAGAAAACCAATGCATGCCTGGCAGCTCTATATTCCGCAATGGATCAGGCTATGTCTCGGATTCTACTAGAAACCGAATCAACAATTTTAGTAGAGGCTCTCCAGTTATGCATGCTCCTATGATTTTTCAGCCTATGGTGTTCTGCTTAAGGAATCAAAACTTCTTATGTTCAAGAATTTTGCTCGGATTGACGTTGTCCATGTGCCTCATTCTCTTAACACGTGTGTACTTGAGCTCGATCGCGTTGGTGGCTTGAATTGGAACCCGGGTCGATCCAATATTTCGATTGATACCTGCCAAGAATTTGTACAATCCTTAGGGCCTGATGATCAAAATGAACCTCCACTGAAGTAATAAAGTGCGAGTTCTTTAAAAAAAAACATCGTCACGCTTTCTTGGTAATAAAATGCTAGTTCTGTCAGGGGAAAAAAACATCACGGTTTCTTCTCTGTTCTGCGCAAGCTAGGAAAGCAACAAATCGAGAAGCACGCTCGAACTCGGTGGCGCGCATCCCTACTAGGCACTAGCTAACGATTAGTAATCAGCGGACCATTTCTCCTGAGCGTGGGTCCAAAACAGAAGGTTCAGACACGCGTGTACTACGATTAGTTTGGTTTCTTGCGAAGAAACAAACTACAGTCGAGGTCAGGGTGATAAAACTTAGGACGGCGCCGGCCGGTGTATGGAGAAGAGGAAACAAAGGCAAACCCACGTGGCCGTGGCGCTGCCTTGCGAGCTCCGACCTCACCTAGCAATGGTCCGGTCCGGCCGCTTTCGTTGCATCCGAGGCTAGCGATGGACGGCGAACATTTAACTTGTCCCAGCCGGCCGGCCATCTCCTTGGGACGAGCCCACAGCCCAGCGACGTCCGTGCGTCACAGTAGGCCGGAGAAAAGAACGTATGTAGAATGAAGATGGGTGAGCTGCTACTGCTAGCGAGAGGCTCTGTGGCGGCACCGTCAATGGCCGTGCGGCTGCTGCTGCTCCTGGTCCTGGCGCTGCTCGGCGGCGTCGGCCACGCAGCGGGCGCCTCGGTGTGCGACACGGCCAACTGCGGCAAGGGAAACTGCAGCGAGACGGCGATGCCCCTTCCTCCGAACTACGAGTGCCACTGCGACCCTGGCTGGTCCCATGCTTTGCAGCTCATCCCCTTCTCGCACTGCATCGTCCCCAACTGTAACGTACTATTGACCCTCATGTCCTCTCTGCTCGATCTGTAGCATATACATACTGTCTGTACTACAGGTCTACAGTGTTGATCAAATCCTGTGCATACCCATGATGTAAATAGTTAGTGCATCAGCATGTTTACATTCTATTGTTAGCTAGCTGCATGTGTTGAGTGGTGTGGCTTGAGTCGTGCTGCGTTCACGGCGAAGCTAAGTTTGTAACCTCCCCACGACCACAGAAACATCGGCTCCTGCGCAAGGCAGGCGCGTCGCAGCGCGGGTGAGTCATGGGGCGGGGATCTCGGACGCACGACGCCATGTAACCCACTCAAAACAAAAGGTCCAGAGAGTCTCTGGAGAGCTGCAATGTTTGTGCAGCGTAAAAACTCGCGTGTTCATTTTGTCTTTGCAGTTGCGAGAGACGAGAGCACGAGAGAGACGTCGGCCGGTACGCGGTGACCGTCGTGACCGCGTGCTCGCCGGAGCGAGCGTTCCAGATCGCCGTCGGGGCAGCCACTCAGGCACCCGGCGCCAACACGTGGTATCGGAGCCATTGAATGTTCCCCGGCTTCCCCGCCGGTGAACGTCCTCGGAAAGTTCGGATGGTTCCAGGCAATCCCGCTCGAGCCGCGAGTACATCGATGGCCGGCGACGATGCATCACCGAGCTCTGGGCATGGCGGCGTCAAGGAGAGCACCTTGATGTGGCCGATGCTGACGCGATCCAACTACGCCGAGTGGAGTATGCTGATGCAGTGCAATCTCGAGGCGATGGAGATTTGGGAGACGATCGAGCCCGGCGGCGGGAGCGTGAAGCGCTCGCAAGACAGGCAGGCGATGGCGTGCGTACTCCGATCTGTCCCCAAGGAGATGTGGCAGCTGCTTGGCTCCAAGAAGTCGGTTAAGGAGGCGTGGGAGGCGGTGATGAGCATGAGGGTTGGGGCGGATCGCATCAAGGAAGCCAACGCCCAACGCCTGCTCAAAGATTTCGAGAATATCTCCTTCAAGGATGGGGAGACAGTCGATGATTTTGCGATGCGCATCAACGCCCTTGCGGCGGATCTTCGCACCTTGGGGGAGTCTCTCGACGACACCAAGGTTGTGAAGAAGATGTTGCGTGTGCTACCTAAAAGGTACACGCAGATCGCAATTTCGATTGAGACGTTGCTCGATCTCAAGGCGGTGTCGCTAGAAGATCTGGTCGGTCGGCTGCGGTTGGCTGAAGATCGGATGGAGCTGGAGTCCGTTACGGACAAGGCCGGCAAGCTGTTGCTCACAGAGGAGGAGTGGGCGTCGAGGAATCGCCATCGGCTCGTCACTGAGTCATCGTCGTCCCGCGGCGGTGACAAAAAGTTAGGTCACTATCGACCAAAGAACAGTGGGCGCGGTGACGGTGGGCACGGCGAGAAGAAGGAGCCCGGCATCAAACTGACGTCGGAAGGCACTCCAAGGCGCAAAGGTTTTTGCAAGAACTGTGGCCTATGGGGTCACTGGAAACAAGATTGCAAGAAACCACCGAAGAAGGAGCGCAAAGAAGAAGCACATCACGCGCAAGTGGATCATGAACAGCCGGCGATCCTGCTGGCCACGGTGAACACAGTTCACATCCACAGGCGTGACGTCAAGAAGTCAGAGGGAAGCATGACACATCAGGTTGTGCATCTCAATGAGAAGAAGGTGTTCCCGGCCGACGGTGATGAGAAGGAGGACGTCTGGGTCCTCGACACCGGTGCCAGCAACCATATGACAGGGCGCCGCGAGGCGCTCTCGTCGTTGGACATGTCGGTGGGTGGCACAGTACGTTTTGGAGATGGGTCTCTTGTCGAGATCGAGGGCATCGGCTCGGTGCTGCTCCAGACCAAGAAGAGTGGTCACAAGGTACTCTCTGAAGTATATTACATCCCAAAGTTAAAGAGCAATATTATTAGTCTAGGTCAACTAGAAGAGGGGGGCTGTAAAGTTGTTCTTGAAGACGGTTTCTGTGAGGTGTATGATGTTGAGCGGGCTTTACTGGCTAGAGCACCGCGTGTCAAGAATCGTTTATACCTGTTGACAACACAGCTTGCTGCTCCAGTTTGTCTTATGGCGAAGACAGATGATAAAGGTTGGCTCTGGCATGGTCGTTACGGCCATTTGAATTTTAGAGCTCTTCGTGAACTTGGAACAAAAGGGATGGTTGATGGCATGCCCCAGCTTGATAGGGTAGAAGAGTTCTGTGATGGCTGTGCGTTGGGCAAACAGCAGCGTTTTCCATTTCCTCAAGTTGCTGATTATCATGCAAGCAAGCCATTGGACTTGTTTCATACTGATTTATGTGGTAAGATCAAGCCCAGTACCGCTGGTGGCAAGAATTATTTCCTGTTGGTGGTTGATGATCATACTCGGTACATGTGGATTGAACTGTTGGCAACAAAGGATGAAGCCTTCAAATGTTTCAAGAAGATTCAGGCTTTGGCAGAAAATGAACGAGGCTGTAAGCTTCGTGCATTTCGAAGTGATCGGGGTGGTGAGTTTAACTCCATCGAGTTCAAGCAATTCTGTGATGAACGAGGAGTGAAGCACTTCACTACAGCACCATACACTCCACAGCAAAATGGCGTTGTTGAACGCCGGAACCGCACGGTTGTGGAGATGGCCAGATGCCTGTTGAAGAGCAAGGGTGTCCCAGGTGAATTTTGGGGAGAGGCAGTTGCAACTGCAGTTTATCTTTTGAACAGAGCCCCAACTAGAAGTTTGAAAGGGATAACACCTTATGAAGCATGGCATGGTAGGAAACCCAATGTTAGTCATCTGAGGACATTTGGCTGCATAGCAAATGTGAAGACTATTGGGCCAGGCATTTCCAAGTTGTCGGACAGGTCAATGAAAATGGTATTTGTCGGGTATGAAACAGGAACGAAGGGGTACAGGGTTTATGATCCTGTGACCAAGAAACTGCATATTTCCAGAGATGTCATATTCGAGGAGAACAAGGCATGGGACTGGAGCAAGAATGCTCATGAGGTGCCAGTGACATCAGTGCTGGATGTGGAGTTTTATACAGTTGCCGGACAAGGAACAGTAACTGAAAATGAGAATGCAGCAGAAATAGGAGAAGATGCAGATTCAGTGGCTCATGATCTAGAGTCACCCCCACAGGCTCAGTGGTCGATCGATACTGGTTTTAGTGCTGGATCAAATCATGCAACACCTCCTGGGAGCCCACCTACACAGGGAGGGAGTCTACCTGCACAAGCAGTCGAATTTGTCACTCCATTGACTGAAAATACAGTGGATTCAGGGGGAAGGCAATTGAGGTTCAGAACTTTGGAGAACATCAATGACACAACCGATGAGATCCTCGATTTTGAGTACAGTGGAGTGTGTTTTATTGCTGCAGAAGAACCAAGGAGTGTGGAGGAGGCACTAAGTGAACAGTGTTGGAGGGAGGCCATGATGGCTGAAATGAAGTCCATTGAGGACAATCAGACTTGGGAGCTAGCAACATTACCTACTAGTCACAAGGCAATCGGGCTAAATGGGTTTTCAAAGTGAAGAAAGATCCAGATGGCAAGGTCATTAAACATAAAGCTCGGTTGGTGGCAAAGGGGTATGCTCAGCGAGAGGGGGTGGACTTTGATGAAGTTTTTGCTCCAGTGGCAAGAATAGAAACAGTGAGATTGCTGTTAGCATTAGCTGCACAGAGTGGTTGGTAAGTGCATCATATGGATGTGAAGTCGGCATTCTTGAATGGTGATCTGTTGGAGGAGGTTTATGTCAAGCAGCCTCCAGGCTTTGTTGTAGAGAATAGCAGTGGTAAAGTACTCAAGCTGAAGAAAGCTTTGTATGGGCTTCGTCAGGCTCCAAGAGCTTGGAATGCTCGACTTGACAGTGAATTGTTGAAGCTTGGTTTTCAGAGGAATCCCCTGGAGCATGCCATGTACAGGAGGGCAGATAAATTTGGCTACCTCTTGGTGGGCGTGTATGTCGATGATTTAATAATCACTGGACCAAGCAAAACCAAGATTGATGAGTTCAAGAAGGAGATGATGAAGAGCTTCAGTATGAGTGACTTGGGACTGTTAACATACTACTTGGGCATTCAAGTTGATCAAAAGGAAGGTGTGACTACCTTGTGTCAGAGCTCCTACACTCTGAAGATTTTGGAACAAGCAGGCATGAGTGTACACTCTGAAGATTTTGGAACAAGCAGGCATGAGTGGCTGCAATCCGTGTACTGTTCCAATGGAGAATAGATTAAAGCTCAGTAAGAATGACAAGTCAGCACCTTTTGACAAGACCAAGTACAGGAGCATTATTGGTAGTCTGAGATATTTGGTTAATACTAGACCCGACATTGCTTATGTTGTGGGGATTGTGAGCAGATATATGGAGGATCCTAAAACAAGTCATTGGGCAGCAGTCAAATAAATCCTCAGGTATCTTTCAGGTACTGTGAGATATGGCTGCATTTACAAGAAACTGAATGCATGTGAAAAGAAGCTGATCGGCTACAGTGATAGCGATCTTGCTGGAGATGTTGATGACAGAAAGAGCACAAGTGGTTCAGTGTTCTTGTTGGGTTCAAACCTAGTGACTTGGGTGTCTCAGAAGCAAAGGGTGGTAGCACTATCATCATGCGAAGCTGAGTACATAGCTAGCGCCAATGCAGCCTGTCAGGGTGTTTGGCTTAGCAGGCTCTTAGGTGAATTGCTGGGCATTCCACAGCCAAAAGTGAAGCTCCTGGTTGACAACAAAGCTGCAATTGCATTGAGTAAGAATCCGGTTCATCATGATAGGAGTAAACACATATATACAAGGTATCATTTCATTCGAGAGTGTGTTGAAACTGGTGAAGTCGACGTTGATCATGTCAGTACAAATGAGCAGCTTGCAGACATACTGACAAAGGCTCTTGGGCGTGTCAGATTTGCAGAACTTCGTCGGCAGCTAGGCGTTGTTGAAGTGCAGCAGGATTAGGGGGTGAAATGTTGATCAAATCCTGTGCATACCCATGATGTAAATAGTTAGTGCATCAGCATGTTTACATTCTATTGTTAGCTAGCTGCATGTGTTGAGTGGTGTGGCTTGAGTCGTGCTGCGTTCACGGCGAAGCTAAGTTTGTAACCTCCCCACGACCACAGAAACATCGGCTCCTGCGCAAGGCAGGCGCGTCGCAGCGCGGGTGAGTCGTGGGGCGGGGATCTCGGGCGCACGACGCCATGTAACCCACTCAAAACAAAAGGTCCAGAGAGTCTCTGGAGAGCTGCAACGTTTGTGCAGCGTAAAAACTCGCGTGTTCATTTTGTCTTTGCGGTTGCGAGAGACGAGAGCACGAGAGAGACGTCGGCCGGTACGCGGTGACCGTCGTGACCGCGTGCTCGCCGGAGCGAGCGTTCTAGATCGCCGTCGGGGCAGCCACTCAGGCACCCGGCGCCAACATACAGGACGGAGTACGCTGGCTGGTTTACGTTGCTAGTTTAATTTCTGTGTGCTATATGCAGGTTCCTTCAACAGCGCCTGCTTAAACTTAAGCCTCAGCCAGCCGCCAGTGCCACCCAAGGGCATACCGGACGGTAAGCAGTGTAGCCGGCTAGCCGGAGCCGCCGCGCGCTCTCATTCCGTCGTCTTCCGGACGGTAAGCTGTGTTTCCCAGGATCGAGCATGAGCCATCATCTTATATTGCGCTGCTCTCTATCTTGTTGGGTGCGCGGGCGCGTGCAGTCTGCTCCGTCGTGAGCTGCGGAGCCGGCGGCGCGTGCAAGGCAGGCGGCGCCCCGTTCAGCTTCAGCTACAGCTGCGAGTGCCGGCCGGGCTACGCCAACCTGCTCAACCTCACCACGCTCCCCTGCGTCAACTGTATGATGACCTGATCGAGTAGCCTGAGTAGTACACTCCTAGTAGTATTAGCTTATTTGCCTGCCGGCTGCCGCGCAGGTTTCCTCGGCGACGAGTGCCACGCCCTGGGACTCGGCCCCCCGGCGCCGGCTCCGGCTCCATCCGGTGATCACGGCCCGTCGGGGCCACCATCTGCTCCTCCCTCCGGCACAAAAGGCAATGCAACTGATGATTCACTAGGTTCAGCTTCTTTTTTAAAAAAATTAATTATTCGGACCTTGTTGGCGCGCGATGGCGTGCACAGCACCGAGTCGTGCACTCAAACTACAGACGTACGTACGTGTGCATTGTTGATGACCCGAGTATGTACCTGATTCTTTGCTGCCATTGCTGTGCATTTGCATCGCAGGATCCGTTTCGTCCCCAAGTCTTCTGCAGCTGCTACTACTGATGCTGGGTCTCCGTCGCTATGGTCCAGGTCGTGTGATTACGTTACATTACGTTACAAGGTCTTTCTTCCCCACGAGATTTGCTGCGAACACAGAAAATCAACCAACTTGCCGCCTTCACGATGTGTATTTCACGATTTCTTTTTGTACGTACTTTAGGTTTTAGAATTTTTTTTATAAGGATACTATGGCCCTGTTTACTTCCCATGCAAACCTAAAATATTTCCTCTTCCACCCATCACATTGAATCTTTAAACACATGCATGGAGCATTAAATGTAGGTAAAAAAATAACTAATTGCATAGTTTGTCTGTAAAGTTCGAGACGAATCTTTTGAGTCTAATTAATCCATGGTTGGACAAATTTTACCAAATAACAACGAAAAGTGCTACAGTAACTTTTCACCCAATTTTTCTCAAATAAACACAGCCTATGAAATGTATATCCATGTGTTGCTACTGGGAAGCCGGAAAGGCATATGTATACAGCATGCATGAAAGTACTCATATATCACAGTATAATTTGTGTTCGTGTTGATAAACATGCATGTTTATTACTCATACAAAAGTGTGACGTGTTTTGTACGTTTTCATGCTTTTTAGACAAGTATAATGTGTTTAGTTCTCAAATTTGGAGTGCCAAAATTTACTGTAGTGACACTGTAGCATTTCGTTTGTATTTGATAATAATTGTCCAACCGTTGACTAATTAGACTCAAAACGTTCGTCTCGCAAAGTACAACCAAACTGTGCAATTAGTTTTTGATTTTATCCATATTTAATACTCCATGCATGTATCGCAAGTTTGATGTGACGGGAAATCTTTTTTTTTTGCATAGTGCACTTTTCAATGCAACTATGCATACGCAGGTACCTGGGCTGCTAGTAATAATAGCTAATGGGTTTAGGACTTGGGTTTGCGTGCCTTCATTGGTTGGGCTTGGCCCATGTACGAAGCGAGCATTCACCAGCTGGAGCGTTTACTAGCTTATAACTAGAGAGAGAGGGAAGGAATCAATCATGAATATTGTAATTAGACTCCTATCTTAAACTTTCCCCTCTTCTAAGGGAACTTTCGTCTGTTCTAATAGAAACTCTGAACTATCCCCAATTTATGTGCTCTGCTTTCCTAATCCTTGCTCTAGTTCTTCTCTTTGATCCCTGCTACCCTGCTGTTGTTAACAGTTGGTATCAGAGACAGTGATTCTGTTTGTGTTCGATTCCGTATTCCATCGATTGACTCGCACCTTCCCTAGGTTGGATCGAGATCATTGATCGATAGTGAGCCACTGTCGCCAGCGATCTCTCCATAAATCCCCGGGACCGTGAGTCGATTTGTGGGGAATCCGTGCGATCTGGATCGACCTCCCCGCCTTCACCATGAATCCTTCCACCGAGCTCTTCCTCGTCGAGATGCACAGGCTCTTCGCCGAGCAGACCGCGTGGTTGGATCGGCTATTCGACAAGCACATCGCACCTTCCACCATCGCCGGGGCTGCACCCGCGCCTCCACCTTCCACCACTGCCTCGGTCGCACCCGTGCCTACACCTTCCATCGCCGCTTCGATCGCCATCGCACCGGTGTCTTCCACCACCATTGCCTTGGACATCTGCTCACGCCCGCGCCTCCCGCCACCGCATCGGTCGTGTAACACCCTAGGTGTTAAGCGTGCAATTAGCACTTGCATTTCATAAGCATAAGCATCATTCATGCATTCATGATCACAAGCAAATGTTAATGCCCTTAATTGATTTCATGGTTGCTATATGTGATGCTGTTTTAGGATATAAAATATTTCTAAGTCTAGAAATAGTAGTATTCAAATTCCATGTTTGGGAATTTATTTAATTGAATTTCATGAACAAAGCTTGTGCAATTTCTCTTTTATAAATTGCTATGAAGCCTGTACTTTATTAATGAACCACTGTTTGCCATGTTTGAATAGAGTTTAGCCTTAATTAATTACCAAAGTTGTTAATTAACTATAGTATAAACCCTAAATTCAAATTCAAATTTGAAAATCTAATTTCAAAAATAATTGGAATTGGAGGTTGAGCCCTAAAGCAAAGTTGTAGAGTTTTAAATTTTGAGCAACTTTTATTTTGGGAGATTTTGAAGTTCTTATACAAATTTGGAAGTAATTTGGTGAATTTTGAAAATGGGAAGTAGATACAGTACCGCTGACGTCACCTTTTTCCCTCTCCCTCTCTGTTTCTCGCTGTCGCCGTGTCCTTCGCGCGGTGTCGCGCACGTGCATGGAAGCACGCAGCTGGCCTTCCCACGCGTTCGGGAGGTGCAGAAGCCAACCCGGCCTTCTCCGCTCGCTCTCCCTCTCCCTTGGTTGTTCGCTCTCCCTCTCTCTCGTCATCCCTTTCTGCCGAGAACGGCAGCAGGGAGTAGTGCCGCCGCCGCTGCAAAATTCGCCACCACCACGCACCACCACTCGATTCATAGCACCAGCAGCTGCGCCATGAGCTCCTCTACCTCCTCAACCTAGCTGCGCCGCGCTTTGTCTTGAGGTGAGAGCCCTTTGGCCGAGCCGCCGCCATGGGCGCCATGGCCGTCGAGCTTGGGCTCGCGTGGCCAGCGCGCCTCCGCCTTCCTCTCCTACCCCTCTCTTTGATTTTAGCTTCGCCTTAGGTCATAGTAGCTATCACCGGTGACCATTGATCGAATTGAGCCTCGCCTTTGCCGGAACACAGCTTGCCGCCGCCGTGCTCACGGCCATGCTTCGCTATAGCCTCTCCAGGCCCAATTTCCACAGCCCTGGAGTCGCCCTGAGCCCCTTAAGCCGTCCCTATGCCGTGCCAGTTACCTCCTTCGCTGGAGCCGGCAAGCCGCCACCGCCCGCCTGGAATGGCCACCGCCAAGCTGCTGTTCCCGTTGCCATCATGATTAGAAGCCGTGCGCCCCAACCTAACCTACCTTGCTAGATGCGGCTTGGTGAGAGGAAGCCATTGGCGGTGGTCTTGTCGCCGGAATCCTTGCCGGCATCGAGCTAGCACCGATCAAGCCGCTCCCTTGCCTCTGTCCCTATGACAGGTGGGGTTGGTTGACCCTGGGTCTCACGTGTCAGCGTCACTGGGTGCATGGGCCGGGTGTGCCTAGCAGCTGTAGGCTGTAGAGTTGTTTGTTTTTCTGTTTTGTTTTTGAATCAAACTTTGAAAATTTATAACATGAGCTAGGGGACTCCAAAATGATGAAACCAGTTTTGTTAGTTTTGTCTTGCTGTGCTCTACATGTTAGAGTCATACAACTTGTTGTTTGAAAATTTTTATTTACTGTTTTTATTTATCTTAATAATACTTATTTAGAATACAGAATGATATCTAGAGCTACACTTATCAGAAAAATATGAAATTAAGTTTGTTAACTATGTTTTGATATTCTCTAGCTAAGAAAAATATAAAACTTGCTGTTTGATTAACTTTCATATATAGTAATCTGTTTGTATAGGAAATCGTATGTTTAAAATTGTTTTTCTTTATATCAAGTGACATATATATCAAATTGGCATAGAATGATGTAATACACTAGTTAGAGCATAAATGGGTACTGTTTTTCTCTAAGCACCAAATTTGTGCAGAAGATGACTTTGTTCATCTTGTACCTTGTTGCTATGTGTATATACATATATACAGATGGGTATGTTAGTAATAAGTAACTAGAGAGCAATATCAATTTTTTTCCATGCATGATACTTGCTGTTGTTTAACTTTTACTCTTTGATAAATAATATGTGATCATGTTATAGTGTTTTGTGAAACCTTGATGATGTAATAAACATACTTAGAACACTATGCTTTTGGTAAATTAAAAATCTTTGTCTTCTCTACCGGAGAAGAGATATGCACCTACTCGATAAAAAGAATTAATAATTGATCACCATTTTGCCACTTCTTGTTGCATGTTTAGTAGACTTGTTTCATGTGCATTAGGGCTGCATTAATCATCATTGTTGCTTGCATCACATCATCCTTCGATTGCATCTCCTGTGCATTCCTTTTAATTATGCACCATACTCATGCATATAGGATCGGGAAAGGAAGCACCTTCCGTAAAGTACGTGGTCGTGAAGCTGGAGAATCTTCAGGAGCAGCAACCCGAAGAAGATGAGCATGTCCTTGAGTGGCTTTGGAGCACCTTTGTGATTCTGCTAGCTTTAGTAAAGGCAAGCCCCGGAGCATTCTAAGTCTCATGCTCTTTCTTTTGAAATGCACTTGAGTATATATATTTTTATTTTGTGCATTATGTTGATAGGAATTGGATGAAACCGTTTCTGCATAAGCTACCTTGTCCACAATATAATTATACCTGTACCTTACTAGCATAAGTACGTCACTTTATGCTTAGCTATACTTAGATCGGTACAAGTCGGGTGATTCCTGTCATCCGCGAGATATAGGTGGCTACTCTATCATGGTTGGCTATATTTGCTATCATGGAAAGAAATCGTGTGATAATGAATAATTGGAGACCGGACGGGATCTGGTGTTGCCATGGTTGTTGTTGGTGACGGGTAGGCATGTGTTCTTTGATCCCGTCTGTGTCATTTAAGAACCGCTTCGTTGTCTGGCCCTTGGTTGAAATTGAATGTACCATTCACATAACGGCTGGATAACTCGTTCCGACTGTGAAGCCAAGTAACTCTAGTCGGGCTAGGATCTAAACTGAGGTTGGCATTGTTGGAGAGGAGCAAGTATGTGCGGCGGGACAGGGATTGACCGTGGGCAGGCATAGCCTGAGCGACCTGGCTTCCGGCTGTCCCCTGGGCTTTGCGGTTCGGATCAGACCCACGGTATCCCAAATAGGGTGGAAGGTTACCAACGCGAGCCTTTGGCCGGGTTCGTATGGGTGTGTGTTTTAGTTTTCACCCAGCTGGTTGCAATCGATTCGAATCGCCGTCTCTCTCGGATAGTGAGAAACTCAAACCTCGCACCGGCATCATAGTAACACATGGAACATAATGGTTATGTGATTATGATAATTAAATATGGTTACTACTATGATGTCTCTTTATATGAATTAGGTGCTTGTTGTAAGATAGATGCAAACTTAGCTACAATTAGTTTCAATTAATTGGATGCTAAAATATTGAAAGTAAGGACTGATATTAGTAAACCCTTTTGCAAAAGTTATGCTATCCAATTAGCTCCACCAAATGAACCTTGCATATTCTTGGAGTCGTTTTATATTTTTCTCCTGTCGGGTAAGTCTTGCTGAGTACAATTGAGTACTCAGGGTTTTATTCCCTCCGATGCAGGTGTCCTACTTTTGTTGAGTGCTACATCACCTGCTTCAGTCCTGCTTTGGATGGTGTTAATTAAGTGCTGGTGGGCTCGGCCTTGCTTATATGCCTCCCCTATGCTTTTGTTGAAGGTTGTTATCGAACTAGCATTATATTGGAACTTTTCATAGCATAGTTGTTTCAAAACTATATTGTTTTCATTATCAGTTTAAACATGGTGTTGTAATAAATATAGTAAATTTAGTTTGTAACTTAACCTTCCATTGTAAGCTCTGTGTATATGATGTATGTTGTTCCCTTAATCTAGTTAGATCTTGGTTATGATGTTGAGTTACCGAGGTCCTTCGTGACACTTGGCAGACTACCGGATTTATATAAGTGACGGTACAAGCGTGTCAACGTGTTTAGCGGAGACCATCATACTTGATCTTGTATAAATTGGACGGTTGTGTCACAGGTCGCGTCCGCACCTTCTGCCATCGACGAGCCTTTCCACGCTACGGCGCTTCCTCCACCCGTACTCCTCGAGTCCGAGGCGGAGGAGCACCACTGGTTCGTCGAGGCACTCAACACCAACCCGGTACCCTCCTCCAAGCAGGACCCGCCGTCCATGCCCCTACAGCAATTGACCCCGTCGCAGCACAAGCAGGAGCCGGTGTTCGCACAGCAGTCGCCATACCGCTATGAGGGAAAATATGATACCCACGTTAAGTCGAGAACTTAAACTCTGGTGTGTATCCCACCACAAGAAACCTAACCAATTGAACTATATTCAGTTATCCCCAAATAATCTGTTGTGTATTGCATTATTCTAAGGGGGTAAATATATTTGTATATATGGGAGGAACTTGGAGTGCAAAAAGTTCGTACTAGTCCTATTTTCTCTTTAGGATATCTCTAGAGTTTGTATACATCTCCAATTATCTTCATATTGTGAGTCGAAGAAGGAATATGATAGGGACTTGAGTCTCATTTCCTTGTTCCGTGTTTTGTACTCCGTTTGATGGACTGTAGTCTACGTACGACGCGTCTGTTATAAATAGCTATACTCATTGGTTTGCCTATATTGAAAGTTAGATGCTTCTTGTATTCCTTTTTTCTAAAAAAAAGTAAGGTTCACTTGATATATACTCTGTAAGATTCACTTGATATATAAGTACGCACAAGAAACCAAATACATATACATTATTGAAAGTAGCACAATCCGTATGAAGCACCACTAACTTTATTACACCAGACATGACAAGGATTTTTATTTCTTATTCCTCATTGCTTAAGTAACCATGTAGCAGCATAGTGTCATCACACAATCAGTTCCCTTCAGAAAGTTCTATGGGTGGCCACTGCCAGCACTCCCGGACCCACTCCCTGAGCCACTTCCATATCCACTGCCACCTGGACCACTTCCTCCACCCCCACCACCTTGGCCACCAGCTTGAGCGTATCCACCACCAAAAGGACCATATCCGCCAGCCTGCCCATACCCAGAGCCAGCACCGGAACCTTGTCCTGACCCTCCATTCTGTCCTCCGCCGCCACCTCCACCCTGGCCACCTCCCTAAGCATAGCCTCCTCCATAAGGACCATATCCACCAGCCTGACCATACCCAGAACCTGAGCCGGAACCAGACCCAGACCCTCCATATTGTCCTCCACCGCCACCACCACCCTGGCCGCCTCCCTGAGCATATGCCCCACCATTGGACCCATACCCACCGGCTTGACCGTACCCAGAACCTGAACCATAACCTGATCCAGAGCCCCCATATTGTCCTCCACCGCCACCTCCGCCCTGACCGCCTCCCTGAGCATATGCTCCGCCATTAGACCCATACCCACCAGCTTCACCATAACCAGAACCTGAACCTGAACCATATCCGGACCCACCATCGCCACCGCCACCTCCCCCTCCACCACCACCACCACCACCCCCAGCGCTAACATATCTTGCTACCCTTGCAGCATTTGCCACTCCAATGCTAAGGAGGACAATGAAGCAAAGGGCCGCCAACTTGGTTGTAGCCATTGGTAGTAGCAAACTGTGTTGAACTTGAAGGATGGGATGAGTAGGAGCTGAAGACGGCATGGGTATTTATAGTGCTGGTGACCATGCAAAACGGCTGTGCAGAATAACACACTTGCTCGCTAGCTGGTGTCCATCATCATGGAAAAGAAAACGACATGGTAGGTACAGCATGACTTTCAGGCAGATGGATAGAACTATTTTCTCAATGGGCCTGACTTTACGTGTGAAAAAATACTGAGCGCGCACGGCTGGTGGGCGAGGTCAACAAATTGAGAATGCTACGTACTCTGCGGCCCAGGTATTTGACCATCGATTCCTAGCGTGTTGGTCTCTCTGCGCACTAGTGATATGTTGATTAAAAAATGCGGCACGCAGCCGCTTGGACTTCTTATGAAGTGTACATAGTCAACAGTCTTAATTTGGGTCCAAAACCAAATGTATAATAGGAAAATTAGCAATCGGTGCGTGCATCATGCATGCAGCAGGTTACTACATCGATTACTAAGATCAGGAGGCATGCGGTAGATCATCTCTTACGGCATCTTCAACAGACTCTCTATATCCTACCTAAATGTTAGAAATATAGATTTAGTAAAAAAATTATCTTTCAACAGCTTTTCTAAATGGTTATCCAAATATAGTTATCTTCTATTTTGGATTTTTCACTAGCCAAAAATAGAAGACAAGAATGGCTCTCTAGGGTGCGCACGAGATATAGAAAAACTGTTGGCGAGTGAGAAGATATAGAAAGCGATTTTTATACAAATGGCTCACCAAATGATGATTTAGAGAGTGAGATTTAGAAAAGCTCTCGTAGATACTCTTATAATCCTAAACCCCACGTACAACAATTCTATCTCGACATGTAAGACATCCACAAATGCAAGCAATCCAAATCATCAACATGCCACGTCCCCACTAAAAATTCACTTGCAAACACTACTACAAAAAGTCTTTTGTGAGGCGTTTGGAAATGGGCCTCAGAGGCGGGCAAGCATTTCAACCGCCTTGGTTAATGCCTGGGGTTAACTAAGGTAGTCGTTTTTTTATTAACCGAGACGGTCACGGTCAACCGCCTCGCAAAATCGATTTACGGGGCGGGCCTCGCCTCCAAAAATACCCCCCATTTTCGGAGGCGGGCCACTTATAAGGCCCGCCTCGGTTAATATTCCCAAGGCCCAGTAGGCCCAGGCGAGGCCCGATAACTGTTCATAGTATATATGCGAAACCCTAGCTCTCACTCCCTCTCACTCAGCTGCACCCCCTCACTCTCTCCTTTCCCTCTCCCTCTGACCGAGCTCCGCGCCCCTCCCTCGCACCGCGCTCCCTCCCTCAGTGCTGCGCCCCTCCTTCTCTCCCCTACCCCCACCGCTCCACCATGCGCCCCTCCTCTCCCCCGAGCTCTTCCTTCTCCCCTGTGCCACCCCTCCTTCTCCCCCACGTGGTGGCGCACGGGACCACGCCCTCCAGCGGCAGCGCAAGCCTGCAGCGGCGGCGTGGGAACACAGCGGCGGCGCGGCCTCCAGCGGATCCATCAGCGACGGATGCGGGCCCCCTAGATGCGGCGAGATCCGCGTGCGGCGGCCCATGGGACCACGGCCTCTAGCAGCGGCGCTGGCCTCTAGTGGCGACGCAGGCCCCCAATGGTGGATGCGGCCTCCAGCGGATCTGTCAGCGGCAGATGCGGCCCCTCTAGATGCAGCGAGATCCCGGCGGCGGGAGGCCGGATCCGACGGCAACGGCCCATGGATGGGCTCGGCGGGCCCGAGGATGGGCTCAGCGGGCTCGTCCATGGGTTTTCTTTTTTTTGTTTTTTTTATTTGGTTTACCGAGGCGGGCATTTGAACCGCCTTGGTAAAGTTTTGATTTACTGTGACCTTTCTGCCGAGGCGGATGGGTTGCCCGCCTCAGTAAATTCTTTTTGCCTGCATCCAAAGGCGGATCTACAGGGGGCTGGGGGGGCTCCAGCCCCCCTACAGCTGATGCATCAATGGAAAATGGTGAGGGTGAGGGAGAAGAAGTGGTGGAGGAAAGAAGAAAAATAGAGAGAAAGAGAGGAAGAAGAAGAAACCAGCCCCCGAGCCCCATGAAAGTTCTGCCATTGGAACTTAGGAAGGAGATGTTGAACACTAGACAGAGGTTAAAGACGAAGGTCGAGCTAGCCATAAAGTTCAGCCCCCCTTAGGATTTTGTCCTGGATCCGCCACTGCCTGCATCGGTTAAGTTTATTCTAGTAGTGAATTTCCGCAGCAACGCGCGAGCTGTGCTTCTAGTTATATATATTGACGATGCAAGTCCCAAGCTAAACAAGGTAATCTCACTCTCAGCAAACAAAATTTAATAAATGAGGCCTAGCTATGTCATTCTTGCTTTCAAGGTTTGCTATTCCGTTCCAAATTATAAGTCCTTTTGTCTTTTCTAGATCATAGTTTTTATACTACATCAAGATATAGTGTATATCTAGGTACGTATTAAATCTATGTATCCAGAAAACCAACTGAGGTAGTAATTGTTAACTGCCCCCTACAACATTTATCCAAAGCCTTTAAGATCGATCTCCTAAATTTGGTGAAATTTCGTTAGCCGGCCTGACAACAAGATCCGAACAAAACTTTAACTTCCCGGTTCAACAAATTGGAGTACTGTGATTGAAAAAAGAAAATTAGATGAAATAAACCATGGTGGGTTCATCAGTTGCATGGGCTATAGATAATGGCGAACTGCTATAGAGAGAGAATGAGATATGCTTGTCATTTCTGCCGACAAGCATGCAAACTCCAGGTTAGAAGTTAGATATATATACAGAATTTCTTGCGTTGTGCCGCGGCTTGTTTCTGACTGATGACCAAGCTGGCGTCGTGGGGACTCTGCGACGAGCCGACGAATGCATGTTTGTCCGGGCGTGAACGCGTAATCGACATAAGCTGTTCGGCACTCTGCGACCGTGATGTGCTCCTGTTCTGTTCAGGATATATGGATAAGAGACTAATCGGCCGGTGTCTGCTAACGGCCAACTATGTGAACGCAGACTTGGGGCCAGCAGGATAAGCGAGGCAGCTACTACTACGCTACCACCACTTGCACTACACTCTACCGCCACCACTGGATAGCACCAAGCTCATCGAGCTGGGTAAGACGAGATTACAAGGGCAGTATTTGACCACAATCTTTTAATCAGTGTGCATACGCCGTGACCCGTCCCAACTCCCAACGCTCGAACGCCTGACGGTCGACATACAACTGGACAGAGCGACGAGGGCCATGAAATAACATTATTAAAACCTGGAGTCGCGTCGTTCTGATTGAAACATTAAGTAGCTAATTAAGGGATGTATTAACGGGGGCCATGAAATGTTGGTTGTGGCGGTGGTCGGCTGGTAGGTGCGGTAGTACAAAAAAAGAAGAAAAATGAGAAAGAGAAATCCATGTGTCCGGCGCCCACGTGATGATTAAGGACGCCCGTATATGCATGACAAATTGATCATATATTCCATAAATCATCAAGGAGTGAAGTTTTGTCAAATATAGGTGCCCCGCACATGTATGCCTGGATTATTTTTATTTGCCGCCTCACAAACCCAAGTAATTGTGTATTAGAGCAGGGCTTTGCTGCAGTACTCCCAAATGACTGTGAGCCGTTCATTTATTTTGATCGAACGGTTATAGTCACGTATTACCTCCGAGGAAGTAATAGTTGGAATAGACATTTTATTTAATTTTTATTTTGTAAAGCATGATAAATTAGGAATGTTTTAGATAAACAAATCTTTTTTCTAGATTTGATTGACGCATGCATATGTGGTGGGCGGACATGATAAATCTTTTTTTATTTTGTTGAACTTGATATATTTAGATCACGTAATTTTACACGTGATGTGACATAATATGTTTAAATTTGCATGTGTGTCAACGTGTCATGTACTTATGCTTAAAAAACGTGTCATGTACTTGATTTGCAAGTGACATGACATGATGTGTTCATTATCACATTATGTGATTTGTTTAATGGTTTTTATTTGTTAGCATGACGTGCTTCTCATTAGACGTAACACCCAAAAATTGTAAAATTTAAAATTAGTGGGTTTAAATAATTTAGATAATAATTAATGGGGAATTAGGATTTAAAATTTTAAAAAAATATTTGGTGATGCATTCATGCTGTTGTATTTATTTTATTTTGTGGTGTAGAATTTATTTTATTTGATTTAGAATTTTAAATCTTTTTAAATAGTTTGAAAACAAACAAACAAATAAAGAAAAGAAAGAAAGAAAAAAATAAAACGAACTTACCCTCTCACCTTTTCGGCCTGGTGGCCCAGCTAAGCCGAGCCCGAGTTTTCCCCTCTTTGCGCGCGCTTGGGCCGGCCCAAGAGCCACAGCAGCCGCGCCCTCCTCTCTCCTTCGGTCGCTGATGAGTGGGTCCCACCCGTCGGTCGCCCTATCGTCGTCCTCATCGTAACCGGGACGGATTTCATCACCGAACCGTAACCAAATCCGCGAACCCAGGGAGTTTCTCTCCAAATTGATCACGACACCCCCTATTTAAGCTAGAGCCGAGCCTTGCCGGTCGTTTTTAGAACAAATCGTGACCTAACTAACCCCGTTCGAGCTCTAGCCGCCGCCGCAACCCTAGGGGCCGCTGTGGGGAGCAATTCGGCGGGTACATCAGTTTTTCGCCACTGTAAGTTACTCTACCGGCTTTAGCTTGCTTCTGTGAACCTAAAGGTACTTCCAATTTGATCACTAAGAGCTTTTTGCGTCGCCACCGTGAGTAGGAGTTTGGCCGCCCGCCCTTTGGAGCCGCCCGATCGACTCGAGCCATCTTCGTCTTTGTCTTCGCGTTAGGTGAGATCGCGTTAAGTTTCTCTTTCGTTTGGAACAAGTCCCGTGCCGATTGGTGGTTTAGGTAGTGAGAACCGCCGTCTCCGGCGAGGTAGGGGGCGACGGCCATGGTGGCCGCCGGCCGGAGGTGAAGGAGAAAAGCCGCGTCCTCTCTCTGTAAAGCTGGAAACGATGACGACCGTCCGATATGAGATCTGTGGTTGAGATTAGAAGATACCCTGGCCTTTTTCTTAATATAACCCGCAGTCGTTTGGCGTAATCCCCGAAAGGCGCTTCTGTGTTTTGAAAGCGTATTTCTTCTCGGTAAATCAAAAATACGTTTTCTGATATTTACAGTTTTGCCACTAAATTTGTTTTGGTCATAAAATCTTCGTTTTAACTCCGATTTGACCCGTTCAAGTTGCGTTAGATTCATATTTGCGAGCTCTACATGTTAGTATAGTTGTACAGTAGGTTTGGGAAAATTAATTTTTGAGTTTATATTAAAGTAATTATTTATCTATAGGAAATCTTAGAAAATTCATAACTTTCACGTTTTAACTCTGAATTTTGTGATCTTTACGTCTGTGTGATCGTAGGAACGTGTAGAAGAGTTTTATAAACTTTTATTACTGTTTTGTTACTATTGGTGTACTATTCTAATTATATCTTTTTGTTTGCTTCATGTATGTTTGCTCGATTGCATGTATGTTGTTGATTGGTGGTCGAGTTTAGACGGTGAGCAGTTTCTGGACGATCAGGAGTATTACTTTGAGCCAGATCAGCAGTATCACCTAGGAAGCTTTGATCAAGGCAAGTATAACATGGGACTATCCTTGTTACCTATTCACTGAAATTATCATATATATGCATGTGTTATCCTTGACAAACTTAGAGATTATAACTTAGTGATTGGTATCCTGATTCCTTGTTACCTATGGGCTATGCATTTGGGTAGCTGTTGCTAGTGCTTAATTATGAACAATGATCTTGTAATTTGACTAATGGATTAAGCAATCAATCATTAAGATGATTTTATTACTGTTGACAAAGGGGACTAGAGCGTTGTGTTGTGTTGATTGTTGTCGCTCTAGTTACTTTCCATAAGGACTTATCTGTAAGTGATAACCGGGATATACAGTACAACTGTAAGGGCTATATGGCTCTGGCTTTAGTTGCTTAAAGGACATTTTCTAGCTTGTTAGTGGTTACCTTAAATGGCGTAAGAACGGCTTGCCACGTTGGGTGTAGGACAACCTCTAGTCAATGAGTATAGCCGAGAAGGAAGTGTGCCATTTGAAAAAGGGGTTCCTACATCTGCCTGCCGAGTGAATCTAATGGCCGTAACTTGTTAGACGAACCTTTAAGTGGCTTTATATGATTTCCGGTGTTTTGGGGAGTCGTGAACCCAAGCATTTGGAAGTTATGACTCACAGTGAAAGTGTACACCTCTGCGCAGAGTTAAAAACTGGTATACTAGCCGTGCTCACGGATACGAGCGACCTTGGGAATTCTTACAGAATAGTTGATCATAATTGTTATATCATGTTTAATTACTGTTGATTATTATTATGCTCATGTTAATGCTATTCATTATTCTTATTACAATTGATCATTGATTCATTAATGGGAAGTGGATTATTTTGATGCTACCTAATTGCTAAATTTTATGACGATTAAAAGCTAAACGCAGTCAAACAGTGTCTAGCCTTTTGTGCCTCATGAACCCTGTGTTGTACTTGTTGAGTTGGACATGGACTCACCCTTGCTATTTCCACCATAACAGATGAAGATTATGAAGAAGATTATCGTAATGAGTACTAGTCTTGGTGTCAACCAGTAAACCGTGTCCCTGTGTTTGGAGTTTTCGCTGGAGATCTACTATTAGTTATTATTATTTATTGTTCAAGACTATGTGTTAAATACTTATTCGCTATGTAATAAGCATTGTGATGATACTATGTAATTTGTCTACTTGTGTGTGCGATCATGTCCTGGGGCGCACATGAGTCTTTTATACATCCTATTTTTGTTCTTAAAAATGGGTGTGACAAATTGGTATCAGAGCCGTGTTGACTGTAGGACGCAAGCCTAGTTAGAGTGGCCGTTATTAGCATCTATGCTTCACTCATTTCATGCTTATTCCTTTCACCTTGTTAATTACTAAATTTTTATGCTTCTTCTACCATATTCTATTGTGAAAATACATTGATTCTATCTAATCTATGTCTAATTCTTGTAGATGCCTCCTCATCCCCGTCTGTCCGCTGCACAGTACATTGCCTGCTTCAAACCTCAGGAGCCCCATGTAGATGGTGACCAAGAGCTATCTGATGCTGAATCAAGAGTCGGTGACACACCAATGGGGGATTCAGTTATGGGGTGGACCACGAAGTTTTAGATCATGGTTTCTAAAGCTGATGCTTTCTTCCATGACATGCTGACAAGAACCTTGGATAACTACTACTACGATTGGGAAGCTGCGTTGGAGTATCGCTGCACGGAGTATAGTCATCCATGGCTGGATTCCTACTGGGAGACTGAGCTATGGGTCAAGACAAGGGATCCTACCACTAAGGAGTCTAAGGTAGAGTCAAAATTCATCACCCGAGTGAGCCGGGCAACCGTAGAAACAAGCATGGAGGATGTCGCCTACAATGCGTTTGTCTACTACCATGGTCTCGCTCGGACAAGACATTACAGGGTGCACTCCGGCATTTTCCTTGTTTCTTACATGACAAGGGTGTCTGGACCGTGCCGCTTGCAGATGATTCATCCTTGACTTTACAAGCTACAGTGGGACTGGTTCGTGAATTGGCTCTCCATGAGGTGGATTCGAAGGATGAGTTGCTAAAGGAAAAGAACTTAAGGAGCAAGCTTATAAGGAGATCGACGAACTAAGGGCAGAGCTAGGCCGTCACAAGATTTATGAGAAGCTTAATTAAGATTAGAAAATCCCTATGTAATAAGAACGATAGTAGTTTGCGAGTCAATTTGAGTTGGTATTGTCGAGTGTTAGTTTGTGGTATGAACAATTGTGTGATTGATGAATTGTTATTACGATAATGTGTGATTTGGATCTTTGTATTGTGTGCTGGAGTTTTGTAGACATGTCTACAAGTTCCATGGTTAAGAATATCAAGTTTGATCAAGAATATATAAGTTGGGTGTGGGGTAAATTTGGTTCTGTCTTTTGTTGATTTCTAAATCAGTTTGGGATGTTTTAGAAATAACTTAAAATACGTTCGTGGGAAATTTAAGAAATTTTACTGGGAATAATTAGACTTCTGTACCTTTCCAACCCCACAAGAATCACCTTATTATCTATTATGAGCTAAGAGATATATCTGTTCCAAGTTAGGGTCACTGCGCAGTCTGGAATTCTGAAACAGTTTCGGTTAAGTTCAGTTTTTGACTGATTTATTGACAGAATCAGAAAGAGTGTTGTGAATAAAAGTTGTAGATAATTTTGTAAGCTTTCCAACTATGTAAAGATCATCTTAATTGGACGTCTGTAACTCGAGATATGGCAGTTTTACTGAGTTGCTGAAAATTAGAATTCGCCCAGAGAAATCAGATTTGCTTATCTGTTAAATACATCATCTTGGATAATACTGAGTCTCATTTTCTGTGCTTTGAAAACAGATGTTAGCCAGAGGCCGTGGCAGGGGTCGTGGAGGTGCTAACCCACCTATTACTATGGAGGAGCTTATGAATACCCAGAATCAGATGATGCAGATGTTCATGCAACACATGTAGAACAATCCCCCTGCAGGAGGACCACCACCTGTTCAGGTGAGAGACAAACGTGAGGAATTTTTGAAGGGACGCCTTCCAGTGTTCTCTCATGCTACTGATCCTTTGGAGGCGGATGATTGGGTGAGAGCAGTGGAGAAACAGTTGAACATTGCCCAATATAATGATCTGGAAAAGGTGTTATATGCATCTGGTCAGTTACAGGGAACAGCTCAGACTTGGTGGGAGTCATATCAAGTTGCACGTCCTAACAATGCTCCTCCTATCACTTGGAATGAATTTGTTAGAGATTTTCGAGCTCGCCATATTCCTGAGGGTATAATTGAGCTGAAGCAGGAAGAATTCAGAAATCTCAGGATGGGACAGATGAGCGTTAGTGAGTATCATGATAGGTTCACACAGTTGGCTCGCTATGCTCCTAATGAAGTGAGGGAAGATGCAGATAGGCAACGTCTTTTCCTAAAAGGGATTTATTATGATCTTCGTTTGCAATTGAACGGTAATAATTATGCTAGTTTCCAAGAACTTGTGAATAAGGCTATCGTGCTGGATAATGAACGTCGGGAGATGGACAAAAAAAGAAAGATGAAAGGACAAGGTGTTGGAAACAATAATCGCCAGCGTACCAATTCTCAGCATGGGTTTCATTCCAAATTCCAAGGACCAGTTAGTCAGTGGAGCCGTAATTCAAATCAACAGTGGTCTCAGAATCGACAGAATAATCAGTTCCAATAACGACCTCAGTATCAGCAGAACAGGCAGTTCCAACAGCAGAGTGGTCAGCAAACTCCACGCCAGGGTAATTCTAACTCTACTCCAATGAAGACCAGTGCACCTAGTACCTCCAATCTGTGTTATCGCTGTGGAGAGCCTGGACACTATGCTAATCATTGTCCCAAGAAGCAGAATCAGCAGACACCGCAGGGGCAGAGACCATCTAATACTGGAAAGGTGAATCATGTGTCTACTGAAACAGCACAGACGGAGTCTGAAGTAATGCTTGGTACATTTAATGTCCATTCTACTCCTGCAACCATTCTTTTTTATTCTGGAGCTTCGCATACATTTATTTCCAACATATTTGTTAGAATGCATAGTATACCCATGCTTGCCATGAAAGAACCTCTCTTAGTAAATTCCCCTGGGGTACCATGCAAACCACTAATCGGTGTCTTCCAATTAGTATGATTTTAAGGGGGGTAGAGTTTAAGATAACTCCTATAGTGTTGAGGACATCTGGTATTGATGTGATTTTAGGTATGGATTGGATGAAACAAAATCAGGCAGTGATTCAGTGCCAGCAGAAGGTAGTAGTTGTGAATGCACCTAATGGGGATAAGATCAATGTGGATGTAGCAGTGCAGAAGCAGCCAACCGCCTTAGTGAATCAGCTTGATGATGATGCTATCAAAGAGAATTCAGTTATTGATGAATTTCCAGATGTCTTTCCAGATGATTTGCCAGGTATGCCACCTGACTGAGACATTGAATTTCTTATTGAAATATTACCTAGAACTGCACCCATAGCCAAACGACCATATAGAATGGGAGTAGATGAATTAGAAGAACTTAAGAAACAAATTAAAGAATTACAAGATAAAGGTTTTATTTGTCCTAGTTCTTCGCCGTGGGGTGCACCAGTTATTTTTGTTGACAAGAAAGATAGTGGTCAGAGGATGTGTGTTGATTATCGGTCACTGAATGAGGTAACTATCAAGAACAAGTATCCTTTGCCCAGAATTGATGACTTATTTGATCAGTTGAGAGGTGCTTGTGTGTTCTCTAAGATTGATTTGCGTTCTGGTTATCATCAATTGAAGATTCGTGCCTCTGATATTCTAAAGACAGCTTTTACTACGAGGTATGGTTTGTATGAGTATACGGTTATGTCATTTGGTTTGACCAATGCACCTGCCTACTTTATGTATATGATGAATAAGGTGTTCATGGAGTATCTTGATAAGTTTGTGGTGGTATTTATTGATGATATATTGGTATTTTCCAAGATGGAGAAAGAGCATGCTGAACATCTGAGGTTGGTATTGCAGAAACTTAGAGAGCATAAACTGTATGCTAAGTGAAGTAAGTGTGAGTTTTGGTTGAAAGAAGTCTCTTTTCTTGGTCATATTGTCTCTAATGGAGGAATATCAGTGGATCCAGGCAAAGTAAATGATGTATTGAATTGGAAACCACCTACTGATGTGAGCGAGATTCGTAGTTTCTTGGGTTTAGCTGGATATTACAGACGGTTCATTGAAGGGTTTTCTAAACTTGCTAAACCTATGACATCTCTGTTAGAGAAGAATGCCAAGTTTGTATGGTCTGATAAATATCAAGCTAGTTTTGAAGAATTGAAGAAGAGATTGACTACAACACCTGGTTTGGTATTGCCAGATTTGAGTAAGAAGTTCTCTATTTATTGTGAAGCTTCTCGTCATGGTTTGGGGTGTGTTCTTATGCAAGAAGGCAGAGTTGTTGCTTATGCATCTAGGCAGTTGAGAAAGCATGAGTTGAATTATCCTACGCATGATTTGGAGTTAGCAGCTGTAGTTCATGCTTTGAAGATTTGGAGACACTATTTGATTGGGCATAAGAGTGATATATACACCGATCATAAGAGTTTGAAGTATATTTTCACTCAGTCTGATCTGAACTTGAGGCAACGTAGATGGTTAGAATTGATCAAGGACTATGATATAGAGATACACTATCATCCTGGTAAGGCCAATGTAGTAGCTGATGCTCTTAGTAGGAAAAGTTATGCCAATGAGATACAAATGTTGTCCATGACTAGTGAGTTATGTGCTGAATTTGAATATTTAAATTTGGGAATTGTTACTAATACAATGGAATTAGTGATAGAACCTACCTTAGAGCAAGAAATATACAAGGGTCAGTTGAAGGATGAGAAACTAAAGAAGATAGCGGAAGATATAGTGATTGGTAAGTCACCAAGGTTTCGAATGGATGATAATGGGATTTTATGGTTTGGAAAGAGGCTGTGTGTACCTGAGGATCAGGCTGTTAAGCAGGCAATCCTTCGTGAAGCTCATGAGTCAGCTTATTCTATTCATCCTGGTAGCACTAGATGTATTTGGATCTTAAACAGAAATATTGGTGGGTTGGACTGAAACGAGATGTGGCTGAGTATGTGGCATTGTGTGACACTTGTCAGAGAGTGAAAGCTGAGCATCAGAGACCTGCTGGATTGTTGCAACCAATGAAGATTCCTGAATGGAAGTGGGAGGAGGTTGGTATGGACTTTATAGTAGGGTTACCTCGTACTCAGAGAGGTTATGACTCTATTTGGGTGATAGTAGATCGGTTAACTAAAGTTGCTCATTTCATACCAGTTAAGACTACCTACCATAGACCAAAATTGGCAGAGTTGTATATGGAGAGGATAGTATGTTTGCATGGAGTTCCAAAGAAGATTGTATCTGATCGAGGCTCGCTGTTTACGTCACACTTTTGGAAAGTTGTACATGAATCTTTGGGAACAAAGCTGAATTTTAGTACAGCATATCATCCACAGACAGATGGGCAGACTGAAAGAATCAACCAGATATTAGAAGATATGTTGAGAGCTTGTGCATTGCAATATGGAACCAGTTGGGATAAGAGTTTGCCTTATGCAGAATTCTCTTACAACAACAGTTATCAACAGAGTCTTAAGATGACACCGTTTGAGGTTTTGTATGGACGTAAGTATAGAACTCCATTGTTTTGGGATCAGACAGGTGAGTCTCAGGTGTTTGGTACAGATATTCTTAGAAACGCAGAAGATCAAGTGCGAGTGATTCGTGAGAATTTGAGAGTGGCACAGTCTCGTCAGAAGAGTTATGCTGACAATAGGAGAAGAGATTTAGTTTTTAAAGTAGGTGATTATGTCTATTTGAAGGTGTCACCAATGAGAAGTGTGAAGAGGTTTAATATGAAAGGCAAATTAGCACCAAGGTATGTTGGGCCATTCAAAGTTATTGCTAGACGTGGTGAAGTTGCTTATCAATTAGAGTTGCCTGAGAATTTGTCTGGAGTACATGATGTGTTTCATGTTTCACAACTTAAGAAGTGTTTACGTGTGCCTGAAGAGCAGATACCTTTAGAGGAATTAACTATTAAAGAGGATCTTACCTATGAAGAGTTTCCGATCAAGGTTTTAAAAACTGCTGAGAGTTACTCGAAGTCGGATTATTAAAATGTACAAGGTTCAGTGGAATAGGTATTCAGAGGCAGAGGCAACTTGGGAAAGAGAGGATGAATTGAGCAAATCATATCCGTAGCTATTTGAGTAAGCAGTCCAATCTCGAGGACGAGATTCTTTTAAGGTGGTAGAATTTGTAACGCCCAAAAATTGCAAAATTTAAAATTAGTGGGTTTAAATAATTTAGATAATAATTAATAGGGAATTAGGATTTAAAATTTTTATAAAAATATTTGGTGATGCATTCATGCTGTTGCATTTATTTTATTTTATGGTGTGGAATTTATTTTATTTGATTTGGAATTTTAAATCTTTTTAAATAGTTTGAAAACAAACAAACAAATAAAGAAAAGAAAGAAAGAAAAAAATAAAACGAACTTACCCTCTCACCTTTTCGGCCTGGTGGCCCAGCTAAGCCGAGCCCGAGTTTTCCCCTCCTTGCGCGCG
Organism: Saccharum hybrid cultivar R570; assembly: GCA_038087645.1. Classification (NCBI taxonomy): domain Eukaryota; kingdom Viridiplantae; phylum Streptophyta; class Magnoliopsida; order Poales; family Poaceae; genus Saccharum; species Saccharum hybrid cultivar. The sequence goes on along the minus strand of JAQSUU010000005.1, from coordinate 5,739,588 downwards.
CTTGGGCCGGCCCAGGAGCCGCAGCAGCCGCGCCCTCCTCTCTCCTTCGGTCGCTGACGAGTGGGTCCCACCCGTCGGTCGCCCTATAGTCGTCTTCATCGTAACCGGGACAGATTTCATCACCGAACCGTAACCAAATCCGCGAACCCAGGGAGTTTCTCTCTAAATTGATCACACCACCCCCTATTTAAGCTAGAGCTAAGCCTTGCCGGTGGTTTTTAGAACAAATCGTGACCTAACTAACCCCCGTTCGAGCTCTAGCCGCCGCCGCAACCCTAGGGGCCGCTGTGGGGAGCAATTCGGCGGGTACGTCAGTTTTTCGCCACTGTAAGTTACTCTACCGGCTTTAGCTTGCTTCTGTGAACCTAAAGGTACTTCCAATTTGATTGCTAAGAGCTTTTTGCGTCGCCACCGTGAGTAGGAGTTTGGCCGCACGCCCTTTGGAGCCGCCCGATCGACTCGAGCCATCTTCGTCTTTGTCTTCGCGTTAGGTGAGATCGCGTTAAGTTTCTCTTTCGTTTGGAACAAGTCCCGTGCCGATTGGTGGTTTAGGTAGTGAGAACCGCCGTCTCCGACGAGGTAGGGGGTGACGGCCATAGTGGACGCCGGCCGGAGGTGAAGGAGAAAAGTCGCGTCCTCTCTCTGTAAAGCTAGAAACGATGACGACCGTCCGATATGAGATCTGTGGTTGAGATTAGAAGATACCCTTTCGGGGGTAAAATTGTTAAAGAGTCCCTGACCTTTTTCTTAATATAGCCCGTAGTCCTTTGGCGTAATCCCCGAAAGACGCTTCCGTGTTTTGAAAGCGTATTTCTTCTCGGTAAATCAAAAATACGTTTTCTGATATTTACAGTTTTGCCACTAAATTTGTTTTGGTCATAAAATCTTCGTTTTAACTCCGATTTGACCCGTTCAAGTTGCGTTAGATTCGTATTTGCGAGCTCTACATGTTAGTATAGTTGTACAGTAGGTTTGGGAAAATTAGTTTTTGAGTTTATATTAAAGTAATTATTTATCTATAGGAAATCTTAGAGATTATAACTTAGAGATTTTGAGTTCATACATATGCATGTGTTATCCTTGACAAACTTAGAGATTATAACTTAGTGATTGGTATCCTGATTCCTTGTTATCTATGGGCTATGCATTTGGGTAGCTATTGCTAGTGCTTAATTATGAACAATGATCTTGTAATTTGACTAATGGATTAAGCAATCAATCATTAAGATGATTTTATTACTGTTGACAAAGGGGACTAGAGCGTTGTGTTGTGTTGATTGTTGTCGCTCTAGTTACTTTCCATAAGGACTTATCTGTAAGTGATAACCGGGATATATAGTACATCTATGAGGGCTATATGGCTTTGGCTTTAGTTGCTTAAAGGACCTTTTCTAGCTTGTTAGTGGTTACCTTAAATGGTGTAAGAACAGCTTGCCACGTTGGGTGTAGGACAACCTCTAGTCAATGAGTATAGCCGAGAAGGAAGTGTGCCATTTGAAAAGGGGTTCCTACATCTGCCTGCCGAGTGAATCTAATGGCCGTAACTTGTTAGACGAACCTTTAAGTGACTTTATATGATTTCCGGTGTTTTGGGGAGTCGCGAACCTAAGCATTTGGAAGTTATGACTCACAGTGAAAGTGTACACCTCTGCGCAGAGTTAAAAACGGGTATACTAGCCGTGCTCACGGATACGAGCGGCCTTGGGGATTTTTACAGAATAGTTGATCATAATTGTTATATCATGTTTAATTACTGTTGATTATTATTATGCTCATGTTAATGCTATTCATTATTCTTATTACAATTGATCATTGATTCATTAATGGGAAGTGGATTATTTTGATGCTACCTAATTGCTAAATTTTATGACGATTAAAAGCTAAACGCAGTCAAACAGTGTCTAGCCTTTTGTGCCTCATGAACCCTGTGTTGTACTTGTTGAGTTCGACATGGACTCACCCTTGCTATTTCCACCATAACAGATGAAGATTATGAGGAAGATTATCGTAATGAGTACTAGTCTTGGTGTCAACCAGTCAACCGTGTCCCTGTGTTTGGAGTTTCCGTTGGAGATCTACTATTAGTTATTATTATTTATTATTCAAGACTATGTGTTAAATACTTATTCGCTATGTAATAAGCACTGTGATGATACTATGTAATTTGTCTACTTGTGTGTGCGATCATGTCCTGGGGCGCACATGAGTCTTTTATGCATCCTATTTTTATCCTTTAAAAATGGGTGTGACACTTTGTGTAGTATTTAACCACTTTAATACAATCGTATAATTTTTTTGACGGAAAATTTTGTGCAACTGTGTGTACAGATTTAAATATTTAGTGTAAAAGGTCTAAAAACAAATTTATCAATAAATATTTTCATAATAATATAATATATCTGGGGCTATACGGGGCTACATGTTTCTTGTTTTCAAGATTGTCCACTAACCACGGAAAAGGAAGGGCCACACGGCTTGTAAAAAGGAAGGGGCACACACGGCTTCTGTCTCCATGATTTGGGGATTCGACAATATTTTTCTCTCTTAGATTAATTAATTAATTGATTAATTAATTTCAAAAATTAAAAAAAATCAAGGGCTTAGATTCATTTGAGGTATTACCTCCCAAGGAGTAAAGAGTGTACTATAGCATTGCCCATTAGAGCATCCCAACAAGGACTTTAAACACGACACCTACTCTACCTTTTAGGTATGAATAAAAAACTTAGTCCAATAGGGTTTCAACTCGAATCTGTACTTTATGGAGGCCCTCAAATCTCCACCCTCAACCCCATCTTCTAGGGATGTATATGGAGCTCCCTGCTCTATAGTTTTTTATGGGCAACTCCTTCCCGCACCATTCTTTTTTCCCACACCCCGCCCCCACTCCCTCCTGCCACATCGCCGCCTATAGCCCTCCATCTCCGCCTCCTTATAAACCTTTGGCACCCAACCTAATGCAAAACCTAGTAGTGTTAAGACATTCAAGAGGGCAAAAAATGTACTTATCTCGAGGACATTCAGTTGTACACATCTCATGGAAGAGCATTAGCACATATTTCATCACTGCCAATGAGCAGCGAAGAAAGGCTTAGTGGAAAAGGATTGCTGATAGCTTTCATGCCCACAAAGATGATCTTGTGGAGCATTTGTGTGCATTTCATGTCACTAGTTACTATGATCCATTGTAGTTTTGTCGTAATTTATTGATATGTGGTGTGATAGAAAATTTCTATATGCCTATATGAATTTTATGTTTGAATAAATTTAAATTGTCTTATTTGAAATTGCGAAGCTGAATACGGTCTATTTATATGGTTTAGAACTATTTAAGTTTAAATTATAGTGGTGGCATATGAAAAATACACATGGAGATTATATGAAAATCTTGTGGGAAAAAGGGTACGGAGAAAAGAGCCTGCACACAACCTTTGTATATACAAAGATTGATTAGGGATGCTTTTGTCTTCTATTGGTCTTTGGTAGCAACCTCCGCTGGAGCATTGACTGTTTCACCTTTGTTGGCTTGACCCTTTGCATGACCTTTATCTTTTGACAGCTTCACTTCATAGATTCTCCTTCATCGAAGTGGTCGATTAGTGGAAGTAGTCATAGTAGGTGAATTAGTCACGGACAATCATTGCAACACCTTCAAATCTTCACTCAAGGGCGCCAGGCAATGCTTTCATCTTCGAACAGATTCCTTCTCAAATGTGCCCCTAGCCGGGCCCTATTATCTGATGCATGTGAGAGAATGATCCTCATACATGGTTGATCTAGACGAAGTAGATGTGGACGTTTTCTCATGCGTGGTTTCTAGTTGGAGAGCTTCTCAAAGAGCTCTAATGCAAAGTTCTTGATTCTTGTCTAAGTGAATCTAAGGTATGATCTTGGTGGACATTCATGATATGGTTCATGGTTAAAATATTGTGTTCTTGTTTACAAGTTTATATTGTTCATGTTATGAATTCTATGTGTGTAACACCCTAAAATTTGCTTCTTTAGAAATAGAGCTAAAATGATTTAATTATGTATTTTTGTGCTCATGAAAACATAGAAAAATAAAAATTTTCGTTAAATTAAAATTCATCTTAGGATGTAGCAACATTGTTGTGCATACATACTAATGCATTTGTGTTTTTGTATTGTTTTGTTTTGACCAAGGTACAAAATCAATTCAAGCTGTTTTTATTAACATGCGTTAATTAGTAGGTCAATTTTCCTTCTCCGGTATACCTTTATCCTTTTTCTACAATCAAATTCCTTGTCTCTCAGCTCAAGTTTCATTGAGAGCTTCCTAAAATATTTTCTTTGTAACCCAAATCACTCCTTTCAGTTCCTCGTCCGTCAATCAACCTTTACAAACTTCTCGACAATTTTTCTGACTTTTTTTAGCTTGTTTTCACTTGTCCGTGAGCATAATCTAATTTTTAGATGCTCCGAAATTACCTTATAGTGAGCTCCAAATATTTTATTTGGATTCCTCATATTCCATAATGTCTTTGAGAATTTTTCCCAAATTTTTGGAGCTTTCTGAGTATTCTTCGTGGCTTAAATAATAATTCTGGACTTTTCTAGAATTATTTTATCCGTGAAATTAATTAATTCCAAAAATAATCAAATCTTTCCAATGCTCAAAGCGTATGTGCAATAATCATGAAGCCTATATCTTTATTTACTAATGGGCTTAAATGATTTAGGCCTATTAGTGAAGGCGGATGGTGCAACATCAATTAATTCCATATTGCTAGTTGATTTGAAGGTGAAGAGTTTTTCTTTTATATATATATATATATATACACACCAATCCCATAGGCAAAGCACACCAAAATTGCACACCAAAATTACCGTAAGGGGAGCTCCTAGTGTAGAAAATCCCTCATATAATAAATTATATTTTTCTCCTCCTTCTCTTACTGCGTCTGCCGGTCCGTCGTCAATCGTCATCCCTGTCTGTCTCCCTCCTGGCCAGGACCCTACCTGCTGATCGGCATGGCACGGAGGTCCTCACGTCATGCACAAGGTTGAAGCCCAAGTAATTACGAGTCAGCCACTGATTCGTAATATCTCCACCGTTTCTTTATTTTAATTCTAATTCAGTTTGTTCAAGTTGCGTTAGATTCTTACCGACATGCTCTACACAGTAGTGTTAATGTTTTTTATGTCACATATTTTTCTATATATAATTAAATATTAAATTGATTAATATACTTGCATCTAGTTTTATAATTAAAATCAATATAGATTTTATGCTTATGTATTTTACATATAAATGTTAACATGATTAATTGTTAACATCAACGTGTTTTTAAATTATAATTTGCTTAGGATAAACAAGGTCATATAAAACTTGTTTATATGCTCTCACATGCACCTTTGTTTTGTAAATATTAAAGTTTAATTTTGATTAAATTATATGATGACATTTATGACTAAAACATGATTAGCTATAAAAACTAAATATGCTTGATTAATCTGAATTAATACTATTCACATAGTTTTCGTAATTAAAATAAATCAAGCTCATAGTTGTTTCCTTTATAATATAAAAACTCTCGATAGTATTATTGTTTAGCAAGTTTTAATTTATGTGTTCAAATAAAATATTAATCTATATGCAATTAGTTTTTCAATTAAAAGCAACATAGGTTTCCGTCTCAATCCTTTATAAATAGAATATGATTAGTTTTATCTTGTTTTTGTAATTCAAAATATAATTTAACACAATTCAATTTAGGTATTTCTCTAAAGTATCTTATACATATTTTATATAATTATTAAAATCAATGAGCCTGTAGTTTTCTTTTTCTCATATAGAGTGAATCTTCAGTGGTCGTTTTTTTTCATCGTAGCTCCGATTAGAGTGCTTTTTCGCGTCTATGTGTTCGTAGCAATACGTAGATTAGTTTTCAAGTATTTTTATTGATTGGTGTACTATTCTAATTTAGTTATATTTGTATGCTATGCATGTCTGTTCGGATGCTTGTGTGGTGCTTTATGATCTTGTCCAGTCGGTGAGCTTTACATGTTGATTAAGAAGAAGGTCTTCTGAAGCTTTGGACTAGAAGAAGGATCAAAGTTTAAGGCAAGTATAGCATGGGATCTTCCTTGTTACCTATTCACATTAATGTCATAATAATCATATAGCATGTGTTTTCCTTGTTGCCATTAAGGATATCCTAGCTTTTGTACATTGTACCTTGACACCCGTGAGGCGTTGCATTGGGTAGTATAATGCTAGTGTTCTTTTTGAATAACCATGATCTTGTAACTTGACTAATGGAACATGCAATAAACATTAAAAGATAACTTTTTAGTAACATATTTAAAGAGGGCTAGAGCATTGGGCTATCTTATGGTCCTCTAGTTTTTCTCCATAAGAACTTATCTGTAAGCGAACATCCGGGACTTACAGTACAACTATGAGAGCTGCATGGCTCTGGCTTTAGTCATATAGAAAGACCTTTTCTAGCTTATTAGTGGTAACCTTTTTGGCGTAAGAATTGCTTGACGAATCGGGTATAGTGCGGTCTCTGTCCTTATGTGTATAGGCTGCGTGTCATTGGGCCATATGAAAGGGGGCTCTACATCTGTTTGTCGAGTGAATCTAATGGCCCTAACTTGTTAGACAAACCTTCAAAAGGCTTCATAGTGTACCCTACCTGCTCACCTTGGTAGTGTTTTGGGGCCCTGCAAACCCCGGGCATATGGGCTACACGACTCACAGTGAAAGTGTACAACCTCTGCAAAGTGTAAAACTGTTATAACAGCCGTTCTCACGGTCATGAGTGGCCTTGGACCCTTATGGAATAGATGATCATTTATGATCATTATGTTTATGCTATTCATTATTCATGTTTACCTGATCATATGGCTATTTGGGGTTTATGCTAAACTTGTGCTACTCAATTGCTAAAAGATGACTCACTAAAAGTTATCGCAGTAAATCTGTGTTAAACCTTTTGAGCCTCATGAACCCCATGTTACATTTGTTGAGTACGACATGTGCTCACTCTTGCTATTGCAACCACACTAGTTAGGTTTGTGATCAACCAGTCAGTTGTCCCTGTAGAGTTGGAGCTTTCACCTGAAGATCGGAGTGTTTTTCCATTGTCTGCTATCTAAGGTTATATTCTTTGTATTAATACATAATATTATAAGTATTGTCTTTTGATATTACTCCTTATTTGTGGCCATATGTGTGAGTTGACTTCCTAAGCTCACATATGGTGTGTATCTGGTTTTGTCCCTAAAACCAGGTGCTACAATGTCTAATCTTAGATCCCATGCTTAAGTTATATTGGTTAGCATGTTCTTATGATCGTGGTGATCAGAAGTTCATAGGTTATCTACATCTACCATATTAGATGACATGTGTTTATCGTATGCCCTTAGAAAAATGTTTGTGCAGAATGAAAAGATCAAGATAGTATCTGATGCTAAGTAGGGGAACAATATTCAGTAGGAAGAATATAGGGTTCTGGTTTAAATATGCTTTTCAATACTATGATTGATCCCTTTGCTTGTTGACTACATAGATCTAAATGTTAATTCATTTATCTTGTGTTTGCAGCTATAATTTATGTGATACGTTCATCTAATTAGACCTATCTAATTAGCTATCTAGTTACATGTTCTTATTATGTCCCTCAAGTTTTATCTAATTAAGCTCTAATAACACATGTTTATCCCTTCTTGTATTGTTCCTATATGTATATGTTTTCACACTATTTAGAGTAGGATAGTTATATATTGCTTTGATGCATGAGTTAATCTAGAATCTTAATCCTAGTTTTATTGATTCAATATAAACTTTAGAATACTCCTTGGGAAATCTACAACTCCACTGTGTGCTTGTAGTATGAGAATTACATAGTGACAGAGTACCAACAGTTAACACTTGTCTTTTACGAGAATGGTAAGCCAAGTAACAAATTCTGACAGAGCAATGTGGTGGGTTTGATGAGGTGTAGCTAGATGACTAATACTCTATCCACTCTGATCATTCATTAGGCATCCTAGCCCATCTCACAAATGATTGAAAGCATGAATCAACCCTTACCTATGGCTGAGGGGTATGGTGGGTTGGTCTTGTATTTCGTGTGGGAAATTTTTTACAACATACAAGGTTCAATAAATTCAAATTGTCACGCTCTCTGTTATAATCAGTTATTGTAGAGATCTATATTTTTTGTCTCATGGAAGATTGAGTTCATACCATGTAATCACTTTACTATATTTATGCATGACGCTTGACCTAGAGAATAGAGCTTGAATGTATTTTGCTTATAATATATAACTTACCATGAATTATTGCTACATAAAATCATTATGTATTTTATGTTGTTGTAAATCTGCTACCACTAAATTATGTAGTATTGTGAATAACTCTTGTGCATACCCATACTCTTGGTAATATTGATAAGTTGTTTTGCAAGTTCATTAAAGATTGTGTTTGGCCACTTTCACTTGATCATGAGCTGCAAGCATGGAGTATGGCCAAATATGTAAGAGTGGATGAATGGGCAGGCATGAATGCTGCCCTCATTAACTAATGTTACAGCACAACTATGTAGTGGAAAATTAAACTGTGGAGTAGTTTGTTCTTATTTCTAGATATTTTTGAAGAAATGTTCTTGTTGTATATTTAGATATGCCTTATATGTTGTGTTGAATTGTATGTTTCCCATAGTTTTTGGTTCCTGAAAATTTTGCTTGTGGGAGGTGCATCCCATATGGACTATCATTGTTAATTTTTTTAAGTTAAGTGTATTGAGCAGGGAACATCTTGGCTAAGGTGAATTAATCTATGTGCTTCCCCACAGACGGAGAACACATCTAGATAGACTGGTGGAGTGAGGTGCTTGTCCTTACCTAGGGGTAGAAATGAATACTCCACCATGAGCTCACACCACACTATAAGCCAGGCAAGGGGTGGTGGCACCAAAGAGCAATGAGAAGGAAACGTCGATGCTCTAGTTTAAGCCATGGAGTATAGGAGGAAAGATGGGAGGGAAGATACTTTTATTTTATTACTTATTACCTCATCATCCCAATGACTGCTAGTGTTGACAACAACCAGGTGGGCGGGAGTGACAACCCACTTTGGCTCATACAAGACACAAACAAAACTACATACCGGAGTAATATACTACTACGAGGTAGCTCCTATTCTTCTCTTGCCCCACTAGCGAGGCCGCATGACATAGGCAAAATCGGGCCAAGCTAGATCTAGGTTTGGGCCGCTCGTGGTGGTTGCTTTGGAGAAAGACTTAAGCACCAAATATTGTTATGTGGATCCAAAGGTGGTAGCTTCTGAGTAACCTCTAAAGTAGAGACTATAGATAACTCAATTTGCAATGTCCATGTTTTAGGAAAGAGTGTTGAAGCTCTAGCAATTCAAGGAAAGAGTCAAGCATGAAGAAACTTTGCTGCCAGCAAACTTTGTTCCTTCTTGTATAATTTAGCACATACCACGCACATGATGAATACACATTTGCATGGATCACCATGCATCATATCATCAACATCTGCAAACATAGACTACGTACTCAATGTAAGATTCATTTGATACGCACAAGAAGCCAAGTACACTTACATTATTGATAGTATGCAACACCACTAATTTTAATACATCAGGCATGACAAGCCATTTTATTCTCCATTACCTAAATACTCAATATTATTAGTAAATGTGTTTATCAGACACGCAATTCCTTGTAGAAGGCCTATGGGTAACCACTGTCAGCGCGTCCAGACCCACTCCCAGAGCCGCTTCCATATCCACTACCACTTGGACCACTTTGTCCACTGCCACCGCCACCACCTTGGGCACCTGCCTGAGCATATCCACCACCATAAGGCCCATATCCACCAGCCTGACCATATCCAGAGCCAGAGCCAGAACCTTGTCCAGACCCACCATTTTGTCCGCCGCCACCACCTCCACCCTGACCACCTCCCTGAGCATACCCTCCTCCATAATAAGGCCCATACCCGCCAGCTTGACCATACCCAGAACCTGAGCCGGAACCAGACCCAGAACCCCCATATTGTCCTCCACCGCCACCTGCACCCTGGCCACCTCCCTGAGCATATGTGCCACCGTTAGATCCATACCCACCGGCTTGACCGTACCCAGATCTTGTGCCAGATCCAGACCCAGAACCCCCATATTGTCCTCCACCACTACCTCCACCCTGACCGCCTCCCTGAGCATATGCCCCGCCATCAGATCCATAGCCACTAGCTTGACCGTACCCAGAACCAGAGCCGGAACCATATCCCAACCCGCCAGCTTGTCCACCACCGCCACCTCCCCCTCCACCACCTCCACCCCCAGCGCTAACATATCTTGCTACCCTTGCAGCATTGCTGGTCAGTCCAATGCTAAGGAGGACGAGGAAGCAAAGGGCTACGGACTTGGTTCTGGCCATTGTGGGCACCAAGCTTTTGTGAACCTGAGGATGGGATGAGTTGGAAGTGAAGAGTGTGTGGGTATTTATAGTGGCGGTGGCCATGCAAAGCAGCAGCACAAATAAGAGACACTTGCTCACCAGTCGTTCATCAAGGAAAAGAAAACGAAATGGTAGGTTAGGTTAGTACGGTGTGACTTTGAGGCATATAGACGGATGGAACTCTTTTCTCAGTCGGCCTGACTTTAGGTGTGAAAATTATTGAGTTGATAAAGAATGGCTATCAGACTATGGGCGAGGTTATTAAGAAGGTTAGAATACAACGTACTCAAGCGGCCAATATATTGGACCATCGATTCCATGTTGATGTAGTGATGTACAAGAAGTTAAATCATGTGTCTTATGTTACTATACAAGAAGTTAGAATATAACATACTTATGGTCTCTAAATTAAAATGCAGCACTGCTAGCACTTGTCGTATGTACTGTAGTATACAATTTGGATGTAAGATCTCCTAAATTTGATGATTTTTTGTAAGCCAGATGACAAAAAAATAATATTAATCTAATGCTATCAGCCCGGTTGAACAAACCAAGATTCCGGCTTACCTGCGGTAGCACAGGTCAGTGAAGGAAATCTTAATCAAATGCTGCATGGCATATTTCTGCCGACAAGCATGCAAACACGTTACAGTAAGATGCAGAGCTGCTTGTTTTGCGGCCAAAGCTTTGTATCTGAGACTAAACAAGTGGCTAGGGGACCGTACCCCTTTTTCGAGCTTGTCGAGAGCGAATGCATTTCTGTCCGAAATTAAGCAGCATGCAAACGTTTGAGATCGACATAAAGCTGTTAGGCACTCTGCGACTGTGATGTCTGGCTAATAAGACACTACTCAGTACCAATATATGTACCACTATTCAAACACACACTCTGTCGATCTGTTTGACTTGAGCTTTCTCTGAAGGTTGACATTGTGTGTGGCCCTAGCGGGGTGGCTGGAGCTAGCTCGCCAGTGCAAGTAGAGTACTGACTAACTGATGTGTTCAAACGACGGCCAAATCCCTGTCAACGCGAGTCTTCCTCAGGAATAGGGAGACAGCTAGCCATATCCGTATGATCGATGGTACTACGCGTCTACGCCACCACCACACATGCGCGGGACAGATCATGGTGACCGTCAAATACATCGACCTGTCACGTGTGCCCATGTCTGGATTCGCCGCTGACTCACGAACTTCTACGGCTGTACCCACAGATACTCTGTACTCAATCTAACACATGCCATATATTAACGGATATGTAGAACCTTAACTCGCTGACATTGTACACTACTTTTTTTATATAAATGATTTTTACATGCTACTATTTTTTTCAATGATGATTTACATTGCAAACCATCTATAACTAGAGCACTATAGCTTACATTCTTCATTTCCTATATACTTTTCATTGACTTACTCCTTTTGAGAGACATCAGATCCATCAAACGTTGCGTCTATCGCAACTACAACACAACCGGCCGTTTGGTTGAAGATACAGTAGTTGTGCTCATAGATTTCTCACTTGATTAGGGTTTCCATCTAGGAGAATGACTGTTAATGTTTTTATTTTTATATCAATCGAGACTAAGTTACTTTTATGATTACAAGGAGACAAATGCTTAACACATTTGGCATATAACTATTTTTAGTAGTTGTCAAGTTTTTTAGATGATGGAATGAATGTTATGGCATATATAAACACATTTAACCCTCTCTTTCCAAGAGGCATGAGTTCATACTTGTTACAACACAAAAGTTGCACCAATTATGTATAGTTTACACCCTTGGTATATTAGTTTCTTAGTAGCTCAAGGTTTTAAATGGCTGCAAGCATGGAGTACGTTCAAATATGTATGAGTGGATGAATGGGTAGGCATGAATGTCGCCGTCATTAACTAATGCTACAAGACAAGTGTGTAGCTGAAAATTAAAGTGTGGACTAGTTTGTTCTTATTTCTAGCTATTTTTGTAGAAACGTTCTTGTATATTAGATATGCCTTATATGTTGTATTGAATTGTATGTTTCTCCATAGTTTTTGGTAACTGACAATTTTGCTTGTGGGAGGTGCATCCTATGGACTATTAGATTTAATTTTCTTAAGCTAAGCTGATTGACCAGTGCACAGCATGGCTTAGGTGAATTAATCTAGGTGGTTCCCCATAGGAGGGGAACAAATCCAGATAGCCTGGTGAATGCTCATCGTCCTTACCCAGGGGCACAAATACATCCTCCACCATGTGCTCTCGCTACAGTATAAGCGAAGCAAAGGGAGGTGCCCCCAAAAGGGCAAGGACATGGAGACTATCATGCTCCGGTTTGAGCCATGGACTGGGAGGAAAATGTGGGAGGAAAGGGGCTTTATTTATTACTTATTACCTCATCAACCCAGTGATGACGACTAGTGTTGAGTGTTGATGACAGCCAGGAATCCATCATTTGACTGATCTTTATTTTTTGCATTATTATTTCCTACAAAGATAATCAAGAGAGCTTTCTTTGTTTCAATTACTCTTTAGATCTTGTTGTGCTAACTGGCATAGAGTATCTTCATGACATTTTGAATCTTTCCAATAAATTTTAGTTTATTTTGTTACAATTTTAAGGTGTGAACGTGAGCTTCTATTTCTAGGGTCCGGCTTCCAATGTGGGGTTCACATATTGATTTGGCAGTGCCAATTGGCATGAAGTAGCTCCTTGTCGCATTAAATCATCTGCAACAAATTCTACTCAATTTGGATAAAATTTTATAATGAAAATATGAAATTTTAAATCCAGGGTCCGACTTTTTATGTGAACTTGTATGTTCTATGCAAACTTATATATACATTTTATGCAAACCCATTGGTTCTTATAACAAACCTGTGGGTTCAATTATTAGTTTGTATGGGTTGGATTGAAACTATGAAAATATGGGGTGGGATTGGTTGAAGAAAATTAATTTGTTATGGGTTGGATTGGGTGTGAGGAAGGGCCTAGTAGCTTTGGCTCATAGAAACCACAAACAAAACTACAGACCTAAGTAATATATTACTAGGAGGTGTCACCTATTAATTCTTTCAACCCCCTACCTGTGAGGCAACAAGAGATAGGAAGTGGGTTGAGAGCTAGGTTTGGGTCACTTGTGTGGTGGTTGCTACGGAGGAAAGATTTAAGGACCAAATATTGTTGTTGGCATTCCGCAGTGGTAGCTTCTGAGTAACCTCTAAAGTAGAGACTACAGATAACTCAATTTGCAATGTCCATGTTTTACCAAAGAGCATTGAAGCTCAAGCAATTCAAGGAAAGAGTCAAGCATGAAGAAACTTTGCTTCCAGCAAACTTTCTTCCTTCCTGTATGATTTAGCACATACCACGCACATGATGAATACACATTTGCATGGCTCACCATGCATCATATCTTCAACATCTGCAAACATAGACTACGTACTCAATGTAAGATTCATTTGATACGCACAAGAAGCCAAGTACACTTACATTATTGCTAGTATGCAACACCACTACTTTTAATACATTAGGCATGACAAGCCCTTTTATTCTCCATTACATAAATACTCAATATTATTAGTAAATGTGTTTATCAGACACGCAATTCCCTGTAGAAGGCCTATGGGTAACCACTGCCAGCGCTTCTAGACCCGCTCCCAGAGCCGCTTTCATATCCACTACCACTTGGACCACTTTGTCCACCGCCACCGCCACCGCCTTGGGCACCTGCCTGAGCATATTCATTACCATAAGGCCCATATCCGCTCGCCTGACCATATCCAGAGCCAGAGCCAGAACCTTGTCTAGACCCACCATTTTGTCCGCCGCTGCCACCTCCACCCTGACCACCTCCCTGAGCATACCCTCCTCCATAAGGCCCAGACCCGCCTGCTTGACCACGCTTAAAGTTAGATAAGTTTGATGAACTTTAGTTTTTGTTTGATTGCCACCATAAAGTGTCACAAGATCCTCTCAATATTAAATAATTAGACCATGCATGTCGGAACTTTAAAGATTGCAGCAAGATTCTTTCTTCTTCTTTTTTGAGGGGGCAGCAAGATTCTTTTAAATCTTACTAAGGTGAAGCAAATATTTTGAACACTTAACCGTATAGCCAAGTGAGGCAAAATTTTCTGACAAATGGTGGCAATTTGTAGTGAGAAAATAAGCATGCCACAAAGAGGTCCATTATACATTATGTAAGCTCACAGGTATATGCTGGATGAATTTTTAAGTCTTAACTTCTGATCAAAACGGGTGAATAATAATAATTTAATATTAAGTACATAGTCAATTACTCCCACCGTTCCAAATTATAAGTCGTTTTTGTAACACCTCGGGTGTTTAGCTCCATAATTGCACTGCATTGCATAAGCATGAACATGCATCATCTCCTTTTGTTTTACTTTGCTTGCAACAAATTTGGGTGTTTTAGGGTTTTGATTTGTTCCAATCTTGTGACCCTAGGATTTTTGTGTAACTAAGGGGTAGAGTGGCTAATTATATCCTACAATACCTTAATCTCACTTAGAGTACATAATGGAGCAATGTTCATGTTGACCAAAATTACCAAAATGCCCTCTAATGTGTTGTTGACCAGCATTTGGCCCTAGAATGCCTTAGTTTGACCAATTTCAAAGTCTAGCTTAGAGACCTTGCATGGGGGAGCACACTTAATCAAAGTTGTAGGGAATTTCATGGGGAACAAAAGTCTCAATATGGCCATCTCATGAAAATGACCAGAACATGCTCAAAATTGGCCCACAAGTTAGCTAGAGGGGCTGCCCCAGCACTTAGAAAATTTCTAAGTCTAGAAAGTGATCCTTCAGTTTGATGGTGGCCTACTTTGGGAGCTTGTAGTTTGCAAACCAGACCAAACCAGCCCCAACTCATATTGACACTTTTGTAGTACTCACTTAGCTCTACAACATTGTCAACATCACCATCACCTAGTTCTAAATGGTTTAGGAGATATGGTGCTTGGAAAAATAGGTTTCAGTCGGTTAGTTAACTGAAACTCGGTTTCAGTTTCCGGGTACCTCACTTCAGGGCCCTGTATATCACTAACCAAGCCAAACCAGTCCACGATCTCTCTTACAAACTTGTAGTCCTTGCATAGGGCTACGACTTTGCTAATTGGAGATTTCACTAATTCGAGCTCGTTTACAAGTTAATCAACGTCAAAAATTCGCTGTCAGACCACCACCGTCGGGCTCCATTCAGTCGGACAGACAGCCACGCTGTCGTGGCGGCCGTGCAGAGCAAGGGGGGCGCGTGGCGCTTGCGCCCTGCCGTCGCCTCCACGTCGCAAGCACACACGCGGGCGTGAAGTCGGAGCCGACACCTCAACCCCCACCACTCGCGCTCACCATTCCTTCCCTCTCTGCTTCCTCCTCTGCGCGCGAGCGGTGACCGGAGGAGTGAAACAGCGACCGCGTTCGAGCCATTCACCCAAACCGCAGCTCCATTGGCCAAACCGTCTAGACCACCGCACCACCATGAGCCCCTCCACCTCCTCGTCCTCACCGAACCACCTCTGTCGCTTCAGGTGAGATACACCGCGAAGGCGGCTCCACCGGGCCGCCATGTCCGCCGCCGTCGAGCTCGCACGTGACCATACCATTCGGGCCCCTCCCTATCCTATCTCCTCCGTGCTGTAGGTGCAGTTAGGTATGCTGAAGCTCGTAGGGTAGGCTAATTGAGCCGGGATGCCGGCGACTCGTCGGAGCTGGTCGAACCGCGGCCGCATGCCGCCATGACCGCTGCCATCCTCTCTAGACGCCAAAATCATAGCAATTGAGGGTACCCCTAGGTGCGCGAGGTTGAGGTGAACGCGCTGGTACTGTAGCTTCGCCGGAGCTGCCGCCGGCAGCGAGCTACCGCCGTCGCCTTTCTTTTCCCCTTTGTTTCCCTCTCTGATCGGTGGGGTCACCTGGTCAGGCGCGCGCGCGGGCGGGAGGCCGGCCGCAGGCCGCGCGCGGGAGCGGGCTGTGCCGCGTGGATTGGGCCGCGTCGGTTCTTCCAGGCCGGCCCGGTAGCGGGGTTTTGATTTTAGTTTTTGTTTTCCTTTTTATATTTGCCACAGATTTTAGATAAGATTTAGGAAATGTATATCTAGGGTTTTACTTGCTCAAAAATTATGAAGTAAATTTTGTTAGGCTCTGCATGATGTATAGTATTTTAGAAAAATATAAATTTGATATGTGATGTTTAGTTTCTGGGAGATTTAAATAGGTCTTTGAAATGTGTTTTAAAATGAAGGCAAATTTGTTAAATGGATAACTTGAGTTGTAGTGTTCCAAAAATTATGAAATTTGGTGGGTAGGTTAATTTATACCTGTATTAGCTTTGGTAAAAATTTGGGCATTAGTGCTTGAGTACTTTTCAAGTTATGATGATATCATATTATTTTAGGGAATACTTGAATGAATTTTAGTAAATTTTCTACATGTGCAATGTTCATATAAATTTTTGGAGAGTGTCCTGGTACCCTAAAGTGTTTAAGAAAAATATGAATTCTGTTGTTTGATACTTTTCAATGTGATTTGTTATTTATACAAAAATCAGCCTTTTTGGCTTGTGAATTTTGTGTAGGGAGTTTATTTGAATAACTTTAGTTCAAATTTTTACAGTAGCCTCTTTTTGGGTCAGAGAGTCTCCTGTAATTTTTGTAGAAGTTTATGAGTAGTTTACATATATAATTAAAATTCCACTTAATTAATTAAGTAAATTAAGAAAGGGATGTAAATAAATATTCTAGGTGGGCACACCTTACTTTATGGTGTTTTTGTGACCAATGTGAACTTTTGGTAACATTAGTTTGGTCTTAGAGGAAGTTTGCAACATAAATAAATATTTAATCTTCCCAATTCTAGGTTTTCTGGACAGCAGGTAGTATCTTTGGGGTTGACCTTTAATAAGGGTGTTTGCTGGAAAACTTGTGAATACCAAAGTTGTAGTAAACTTGATAAACTAGCTTGTGTCAAAATTTGGGGGCATTTGGCTTAGTAGTTTAGGAGTTATTGCTGTTTTAAGTGACTGTCCAGAAATGGCTGCTCTCTGTTTAGAGAGGACAGATTTCTGGAACTTGGGAAATTCGACCTGGAAAACTTAGGAATTTAGGGTTGAGGTCTGAAGATGATTTGTAGGGCATTTTATAAGCTTTCCAGATTGTCTTGGATCATATCTTTTGGAGTTAGGAATCTCCAGTTATGACAGAAACATTCAACTGCTGTCCAGAATGTCTTGCCTTGGTATTTTGTGTTTGGATGCGGTAACTTAAGTAAAGTTGTTCTTGTGATTTTTAGGTGTTAGAGCCTTAACAGAGGAGGAACAGCTATATCATAGGTTGAGTAGATTAGGTGAGTACTTCTCTACCGGAGAAGAAATTTGTAGTTAATAATTGAAGTGATTTGAATAGAGCTTTAGCAGTGGTTGTAATGCATTTCATTCTGAGCATGTTGCATCCTTCATCATGCATCCATGAAATTTATTATGCACTCATGCAATAGGTGTTCCAGAGGGGGTGACTCTCCTCGAGTTCGAGCAAGCGATCCCGGAGGAAATCCAGGAGCAGCCGAAGCAGCCAGAGGAACCTGTTGGCAACGAAGTTCCTGCAGGAGATCTGCCCGAGTGTCCTGATCACCGGCCATCTACCTTTCTGAAAGGCAAGCCCCGGTGCATGCTGAACCTATTGTTTTATAAATCTATCTTGAGTACTTTTAATTGTTTACTACATTAAGTTATAGGAGTTGTATGAAAACACTTGCTGCATTATACCTGTCCTTGTCCAGATATTGTACTTGATCCTACATTAGGTTTAGGCACGTGTCAATGCTTAGCCCTGCATAGTCCGGTAGAAGTCAGGTGATTTCCGGTCATCCGCGAGAGGTAGGAATGGGTCACGAGTGGCTTATGGCTACCGTGGATGGAACCATGCTTTAAAATGAATTTGAGACCGGGCGGGAATTCGATAGTACAGCCGCAAGACACTTCACGTCTTGGGTGTGGAGCTATGCCCGTCTGAGTCGTTTAAGGACCGATTCGATGTACGTCCTTGAGTCATGTTCAACACAGTCTAACACTTAGTTGGTCGGATAAGTCGTTCCGACCACGAAGCCGAGTAATGTGGTTCAGGCCGGGAATCGAATGGTAGGTTGCTTCTTGGAGGAGAGAAAGGATGTACTTGGGGACATTGGCGTGAGACCAAGGGGGGGTTAGAGTCTCTATCACCTGGCAGAGTGTCGCCCTTGGGGTCGCGTGTAACAGAACCGCCCAATTATACGAAATTAAGTAAGAAAATCATCCCAAACGCGGACGATTTAGCAAACTTAAGCCCGTATAACCCGGTAGTCCGCGAAATCATGACGGATTTCAAACCAGTTCACATAACAGCCAAGATCGTACTAAGTTTAGCGGTCACCATCATAAGTTACATAAAAGTTTGCATCACAGAATACATCGGAGTTTAAACATAGTTATTACAAACCAGGTTCAAATAAAAGTAGCAGAAGCATTTAGTTCAACACACACACTCACACAGAGTTTGAAATAATGTGCCAGATCAGGATCATCTCCAACAAAAGCATCAAATGAGACGTAGGGAATGACCACTGCCCATGGTCCTAAGTTTCGCCCATCGCAGGGTAAAGGCAGTTGATACAGTAGCCGTAATACATCTGCCCATCTGCAACAAGTGGGAACAAAGCCCTGAGTACAAGAAGGTACTCAGCGAGACTTACCCGACATAACCGAAAATAAAGTGACACCAAGGAATCATACAAGTCTTGATAGTGGGGTAGCTGACTCATTTGCGAAAAGCATTTTCATCTTTTAAAGAACCTTTTTCCTAGAAGCTATTATACCAAGTTAATTATTATTAACCTGCCGACTACATTTGCACCTGTACTAAAGTAAATATATGATCAAACACGGAATGATAACCAATGATCATTAACAGCTTCCATAATGTCATATTTCTCATAACTGTCTAAGTGTTCCATTAGTATTACTACGATGAAGTAACTCAAGTCAAGTGTTCACTATCCAGTGAACGATGGCGATTCGAATCGATTATTAACCAGCTGGTAATTTATTCCTCACACAAACCTCACTCACCCGCTAAAGTGAGGTATTGGTCACCGAGTCAACTATTCAGGTAAAGTCGCGAGTTTGCCAGGAACCACATGTACCCGGGGACCGCCCGACTGCTCTTTGGCCTTATCATCGCGCCCCCATATCCTGCCACTACTGCTCTGGTACAGTGCGTTGCGGGCAATCCACTCGGCCCGAATAATCTCCCAGCTTCGCGGTCGAAAGGTACATTATTCGGCTAGCTAAATGTGAGGCATGCGTTCAACATGACTCGAGGCCCAACAACGGTCGGTCCTTAATCGACACAGATGGAAAACACTACAGTCCGAAACCCTGCAAGTTTCCGTCCGGTCTCAGATTCATTTCGACACTTAGTTATTCCCATAAGACATACTTTTTCAAACAGATCCAGGTAACCACCTATGGCTCGCAGGTGACAGACAATCACCCGACTTCTACCGGTCTAAGCAAACTAAGCATTTCTTGACTGCGAATACCAAGGTAACAAGGATATGGTAGAGCAAGGGTAAACAAGGTATCATGCAGCAACGGTTGCAAACAACTCCTAAACGTAATGCATCAATTTAAGTAAAGCATTTAATAAAATATTTGCAAACCGAGGGAGAAATGCTCCGGGGCTTGCCTCTCTCAAAAGAGCTCGGTCGGTGGTCGGGGCACTTTGGAAGATCTTCACCGACCTCCTCTTCGGCTTCGGGAACCTCCTGCTCCTGCACCTCGGTCTGCTCTTCTGGATCCTCGGGAACTGCTACCGAGGTCGCTTCCTGTGATCCTGTATGATGCAGATGCATAAGTGCTCATGTCTAGGTGCGTGCAGAGATGACATAAGATGATGGCAATGCATGAAATGTAGATGCACATGTTTACTCTATTTGGATTGAGTGGAATTACAACTCTTCTACAAGGTAGTCTACATCATCCAAGAATATGTACTCATAAACTACCACCAATAGTCTCTACCATGCAAAGTCACCTTAGTACCCTAAGAGGCTTCAAAGATACACCAAAGCAAGTTTATCAATTAAATCTATGCATTAAAATGTTAATTTAAATCTAGTTGACACTATGTTTGAACAGCAACACTTATTTTGGTAACTTGGAAAAATATGATAAAATTACAGTGGATTACTACCATGTACATTAGCATGTCACAAAAATTCCATTGCAAGTTGAGCACTAGAGCTATCTACACAAAAATAACAATCTAGGGTTTAAAAATGAGCATAAAAATATTTTATACTATGAAAAGTATCAAACAACAGATTTCTCATTTTTCCTAGATTCTACACAGTAAACAATCACTGTAGAAAAATTATTACTTGCATGTTTTATTCACATTTATTTAATTAACAAAAATAACAATTATTAGCAATAAAAAGCATTTGAACTACACATAAAAATTTTTCTACAGAACAAGCATGATACATAATTTTCCTAGCAAGTACATTGCACAAAAAGATTAACAAACTTGAAACCACATTTTTCTGAGTTTTCTATGATTTATTACATATTTATCAAGAAAGCATCAATTTCAATGATTAAATAAAATCCTACAGAAAAGTAGTGCAATATTCACATGTAATATTTTTATATTGTAGATCTGATTCTAAGAAGTCTATAGAAATTTATTTCACAATTTTTGGAGCTAAAATGAGCAAGTTATGGATTTTTGAAACCCTTTTACATTTTCTGGAAAACAATTATTTAAATCCCTTTTTGAAATCCGGCTGGCTAATGCTACCAGCACCCAGAAACTGAACACAGAGACAACCCATGAGACCGACAGGTGGGCCCGTGACCCCACACGTCAGTCACAGAGAAAAGGGAGGGAACTCCGGCGTCCATAGCTCGCCGGCGGCGAGGTCTCCGGCCAAGCCAGAGGCACCACGCGAACCACCGCACGGTTGCGAACCCAGTGGTGCACACGGGGTGGCCAGCGGAGCTCGGGGGACTGGTCACCGCCGTTCAAGGCGGAACGGTGGCGCGGTGGACCACCGGTCGGCCAACTCTGGCCAAGGAACGGGACAAGAAAAGGTGCTCGAGCACCGGTGAGCCAAGGCGAGCAAGATGCGCGCGCTGGAAGGGAGTAAGGTGGAGCGGAGAGAGGTGTTCCACGAAGCGGGCAAGTCCGGTGAGCTCGGTCGGAGCTCCGATGAGCAATTCACGCGGAGAGAAGGCTTACCACAGCCGATTCCGGTGTGTGCAGGATTCGCCCGAGGGAGGAGAAGCTCTGGGCGATATGGAGCGGCTTGCGGTGAGCTAGCGTGGCCGGAACGGCAACGTCGACGATGGCGGTGGCGGCGACAGAGGAGCGGGAGACGCGTTCGGAAATGGTGAACGCGTGGGGGAGGAAAGAGTGGGTGCGGGGTTAAGGCGTGGTCGGGAGCGTCCTTGGACGGGATTCTGTCCCGGTGCGGGGGCTCCGACCGGGCGGTCAGCCACCGGCCACGGCCGCCGGTGCGGCGCGTCCACGCGGCGGAGCGCGCGCGCGGGTTGGGCACGCCGCGCGGGGCGCAGGCGGGCGAGCGGCGTGCGCCAGGTCCACTGGACCGCGGACGCGCGCAGGAGCGCGGGCGCGATAACGGGCTGGGCCGGCTTGCGGCTGCGGGCCAGAAGTGAGGCGGCGGCCCACTAAAGAGAAATCCGATTTTTCATTTAATTTTTCAAGGAATTTTTCAATTAATTTCAATTATCAGTTTTCAAATTTGAATTTGAGCAAGAAGATGACCTTTTCTGAAAATGACCCAAAAATGAAAGTGGTTTAGAATTTAATTCTGTACAACTTTGATAAAAGGGCCAACTCCAAAATCCCCACAGATTTTGAATTAGAGAATAAAAGCTAATTAGGAAGGGTTTTTGACCAATTTCTAATAATATTTTTAAAAGCAAATTTTTGACAAAACTTTAGTTATCAAATTGCTCCAAAAACTGCACTAATTATTTCTAAGTGATTTAAAATTTATAACTACCCATGTTTCATGAGTCAAACCAATGTAAGGAGGATGAATCAAATATAGGCATTATATGCAATAATTTTCCCGCACACCTGTTTTAACTAAAAGTACACTCTAATTCCACATATGATCATGCATACAATGACATGTTATGTGTATGATTTGCAATGATAATGCTCGAGTAACACCGGGGTGTTACATCGCGACATCATTCGGACCCGCGATTCCTAAATCATATGAAAAGGTGGCCTGTGCGACCCTGGCAAGGGTTTGCACGGTGAGTGTTAGAAATACCCCTCCAGCTGGATAGGAATTCGATTCGAATCGCCGTCGCTCCCGGTTAGTGAGCACTTGACTTGAGCAGCGGCAACGTAGATCTCATTAATTGAACAGATGGTTAAGTGAATGATACAATGTTACCACAATTTATACCTGCTATGGATATAATGTTAATAATTGTTTGATTATAATCAAGTGCATGTTTAGTACAGGTGCTAAGATAGATGACAGGTAAATGCTAAAAATAACTGCTAGTACAGGTGAAAAGAGTTTCAATTACTTATGCCTTTCTGCAAAATGTGATGTCAGCTAGCCTCTTGTGTAAGCCTTGCATAATCCTTGGTGTCATCTTATTTCTGGTTTTTGACGGGTAAGTCTAGCTGAGTACATTCCAGTACTCAGGGTTTATTCCCTCCTATTGCAGATGATATGCTTTATCAAGGCTTCTGCAAGACCTGTCTCCACCCTGCGGATGACGAAGACTAGATCACTAGGGCGTGATCGTCCTTTATGTACTTTCCCTAATGCTTTTGTGGGATGTCGATCAGTAAGACTGGCAGTAGTATTTAAACAACTGGTGTGTGTTATGCTTCCACTACTTTATGAACTTGGTTTGTAATAATTTGCGACTCTGTGTGTAAGCGTATTTCGGAACTACTTGTGAAATGTAACGTATGATGTGTATGTTGAATGATGCGATCTTGGTTGTAAGCAAGTTGGTTTGAAATCCTTCGTGGTTTCGATTGACTACCGGGATTATATGGGCTCAAGTTCAAAAATTTGAGTGCTTCGGTGCTTGTTTTTGTACTTGTGCTCTTATAATTTGGTCGGTTCTGTTACAGTTTTGACTTTTTTAGTTCATCTATTTTGCTATGTTTCTAGACATATTATTATTTCTAAATGTATAGATAAACTGATATACCAAAAAAGTCATAGCGACTTATAATTTGAAACAGATGGAGTATTAATTAGTACCACCTTGTTCGCTTATGCTAAAATTTAGCTTATGATGCATATCTATCACTCCGTGAGACTTTGATGAGAAGCAGCCAATCGATGGAGTGAACGGTTTAGTGGATCCTTGTAACCAAGGTTGTGCAGTGTGCAGACATACAGTGCAGCGGTGGTGCACTGCTCTTCACTTCCTCTGTAAGAGAATAGAGACCGGGGAATGCGTGAATGGATTGATTTGCATTATCCTTGGTCGGTACCTATAGAGTGCCTGCATAGTTACATGCTAGGACAAATAGCTGAGAGCAACCTAACCTATCTATAACACTAAGACCAGGTACACTAGCCTAACTATAGCACTAAGACTAGGTACACTCTAACATCCCCTACCATCACAGCGGGAGCACCGCAGTCACAACTTGGCGCAGTGCAGACCGTGGGATTGGCCCTTTGTGCTGATGTCGAGGTAGCCGAGCTGAAGGACGTAGTTGCCGTGTTCGAAAAAGCCGTGTAGGAAGTAGCCGAGGTCGACGTAGTTGTGGCTGCGTTGCCGTGTCAATGGAGCTGTAGGCGCACAAGGGGTGCTAGAATGATGATGGAGAGACGTCAAGGCAGTCGTCATGGGAGGAGGCGATGCCGAAGTTGACGCAATCATGGACACCGTGGACATAGAAGAAAGGCGACGACGCAATGGAGGCAGAAAGGGTGGGAACGGGAGGGTCGATGCCAAAGTCGATGCAGTCAAGCCGCCTGAGCCTAGGCGTGGCTAGGTTTGCCAGACCTAGCAACGCGCCGGGGACGAACACATGCACCGGTGTTGCTAATACCGAACGTACAAGGTAGAGGGCCCCAACCATGTGGTTGTGCTGGACGAAGAAGCAATGCAGGAGAGGACGCATCGGCGAGTAGGACTCAGCGACAACGTGAGCGGCAGCCGGACCGGCGAGCAGGGCTTAGCGACGTGCGCGGGTAGGGGCAGCTCGATGACGAAGACCCAATCAGCAAGACGAAGACCTTGTGCAGATGGATGGCACAGCAGGGATTGCGCAGCACAGTCGTCGATGCACAGGGGACGGTGATGTAGATGCAATGGCGAAGCGGACACACAGGCATCGGTGCTGCAGCCCGATGAGGCGACACAGCAGCAGCCCTATTGCTTAGAGAAGATGCGTGTAGTACTCGGTGATGGTGTCGATGACGAGCCGAAGTAGTACGCACGAGGTCGACGGGCAGTGGGCGACTCAATCCCGATCAGTGATTGGGCAAGCCAAAAAGATACAGTAGCAGGGATCTGGTGTACCCAACGAGACAGCACGACGGTGGCGGTGTGACCCGATCGGGTGGCGCAAGGCGCACGGTGGGTTGCGGTTGTGCGGGGTCACATGAGGATGGCGCATAGTGACTGGCCACCACCATGGCGGTTCGGTGTTGGGGTTGACCGGGCGACCACCATGGTGGCGCAGGATGAGGTGACACCCAGCGTCCTCCACAGCGAGAAGGCCCGATTTGCTGCTGACAACGACGAGTATGGCAGCCCGATCAATAGGATCGGGCGCCCGGCGGAGATCGATCTCTCCCAGGGGGGCGTGGTTGCAGAAGCTGACAGTGGTGGCTAGGATCGAAACGCGACTGATGCCATGTAAGAGAATAGAGATCGGGGAATGCGTGAATGGATTGATTTGCATTATCCTTGGTTGATACATATAGAGTGCCTACATGCTTACATGCTAGGACAAATGGCTGAGAGCAACCTAACATATCTATAGCACTAAGACCAGGTACACTAGCCAAACTATAGCACTAGGGCTAGGTACACTCTAAGCCCGGACAGACGCCTAGGGTCACACCAGGCTCTGGATCTGCCCCTGGGCCCATCTTTAATGTCTTTCAAAGTTTGCTCATAGATTTCTCACTTCATTAGGGTTTCCATCTAGAGAGGCATGATGGATAATTTTTCATTTTGATATCAAGAGAGAGAGAATTGCTATACGATCAACACATTTTTCTAATATATATACTATTTTTTAGTGGTTGTCAAGTTCTTTTGAGATAATAATGGAACTAAGGTTATGGCTTCATCCCCTGTTCACGAAGAGCCATCTCAGTCCATATTACAACACGAAAGTTTATTGCACCAGTTATTTTATATATAGTTTATAGTTTATAGGTTACACCCTTGGCAATTAGTTTGGGAGTAGTAGCTCAATGTTTTATACAGCAGGGAGTTACCGCTACGACCGCTAAAGCAGCTATGGTGCGGGCGCTAATGAAGCTGTGAAGGCTGCCGCTTGTTAACAGACTGGTGTAGCTCCATTTCTCACTAATTTGTTGCTATTGCAGAGGAGAGAGAAAAGGAATAGTCAACAAAGGCACTCTTTGGTTGGGCTTCCAAACCTACTTTTGTTTTTGCAAAAGCCAAAAGCCAACCAAAAGATCCAAAAGCCACAGGTGCTTTTACCCAAAAGCAGCTTTCACTGCAGTACAAATCCAAAATCAACTTTCACCCTGCTTTCACCTGCTTTTGGGGGAAAAACATTACCCACCTGCCACTGGTTATGTTGGGTACCGGTTCGTTCTTTTGCAATTTCTTCCTCATCCGCGCATGAGTAACAGGACTGCCATGAGCTCCTCCATGGCCGGCGGCCCTTCTTCCCCAGCTCCATGGCCGGCCGCCGGCACGAGCTTCTCTCTGGCAGCTTCCTCTGGCGACGCTTCGTCCTTCGCTTCATTGCACCCTAGACAAGCTCGTCCTTATCGGCCGGAGACCTAGGTCCGTTGCCTTCGCCATGCGCTGCCCCGGCCACAGCGAGCGGCACCAGCTCCAGCGATCGCGGGCACCTACTCGATAAAAAGAATTAATAATTGATCACCATGTTGCCACTTCTTGTTGCATGTTTAGTAGACTTGTTTCATGTGCATTAGGGCTGCATTAATCATCATTGTTGCTTGCATCGCATCATCCTTCGATTGCATCTCCTGTGCATTCCTTTTAATTATGCACCATACTCATACATATAGGATCGGGAAAGGAAGCACCGTCCGTAAAGTACGTGGTCGTAAAGCTGGAGAATCTTCAGGAGCAGCAATCCGAAGAAGACGAGCAGGTCCTTGACTGGCTTTGGAGCACCTTTGTGATTCTGCTAGCTTCAGTAAAGGCAATCCCCGAAGCATTCTAAGTCTCCCGCTCTTTCTTTTAAAATACACTTGAGTATATATATTTTTATTTTGTGCATTAGGTTGATAGAAGTTGGATGAAACCGTTCCTGCATAAGCTACCTTGTCCACAATATAATTATACATGTACCCTTACTAGCATAAGTACGTCACTTTATGCTTAGCTATGCTTAGATCAGTACAAGTCGGGTGATTTCTGTCATCTGTGAGATATAGGTGGCTACTCTATCATGGTTGGCTATATTTACTATCATGGAAAGGAATCATGTGATAATGAATAATTGGAGACCGGACGGGATCCGGTGTTGCCATGGTTGTTGTTGGTGATGGGTAGGCATGTGTTCTTTGATCCCATCTGTGTCATTTAAGGACCGCTTCGTTGTCTGGACCTTGGTTGAGATTGAATGTACCATTCACATAACGGTTGGATAACTCGTTCCGACCGTGAAGCCAAGTAACTCTAGTCGGGCTGGGATCTGAACTGAGGTTGGCATCGTTGGAGAGGAGCAAGTATGTGCGGTGGGACAGGGAATGACCGTGGGCAGGCATTGCCTGAGCGACCTGGCTTCCGACTGTCCCCTGGGCTTTGCGGTTCGGATCAGACCCACAGTATCCCAAATAGTGTGGAAGGTTACCAACGCGACCCTTTGGCCAGGTTCGTATGGGTGTGTTTTGGTTTTCACCCAGCTGGTTGCAATCGATTCGAATCGCCATCTCTCTCGGATAGTGAGAAACTCAAACCTCGCACCGGCATCGTATATGGAACATAATGGCTATGTGATTATGATAATTGAATATGGTTACTACTGTGATGTCTCTTTATACGAATCAGGTGCTTGTTGTAAGATAGATGCAAACTTAGCTACAATTAGTTTCAATTAATTGGATGCTAAAATATTGAAAGTAAGGAATGATATTAGTAAACCCTTTTGCAAAAGTCACGCTATCCAACTAGCTCCACCAAATGAACTTTGCATATCCTTGGAGTCATTTATATTTCCTCCTGTCGGGTAAGTCTTGCTAAGTACAATTGAGTACTTACGGTTTTATTCCCTCCATTGCAAGTGTCCTACTTTTGTTGAGTGCTACCTGCTTCCGTCCAGCTTTGGATGGTGTTGATTAAGTGCCGGTGGGCTCGGCCTTGCTTATATGCCTCCAAGGTTGTTATCGAACTAGCATTATATTGGAACTTATCATACCATAGTTGTTTCAAAACTATATTGTTTTCATTATCAGTTTAAACATGGTGTTGTATTAAATATCATAAATTTAGTTTTGTAACTTAACCTTCTGTTGTAAGCTCTGTGTATATAATGTATGTTGTTCCCTTAATCTAGTACGATCTTGATTATGATGTCGAGTTACCGAGGTCCTTCGTGACACTCGGCGGACTACCGGATTTATATAAGTGACGGTATGAGCGTGTCAACGTGTTTAGCGGAGACCATCATACTTGACCTTGTATAAATTGGATGGTTCCGTCATAGGTCGCGTCCGCACCTTCTGCCGTCGACGAGCCTTTCCACGCTGCGGCGCTTCCTCCACCCGTACTCCTTGAGTCCGAGGCGGAGGAGCACCACTGGTTCGTCGAGGCGCTCAACACCGACCCGATTCCCTCCTCCAAGCAGGACCCATCGTCCGTGCCCCTACAGCAGTCGACCCCGTCGCAGCACAAGCAGGAGCCGGTGTTCGCACAGCAGTCGCCATACCGCTATGAGGGGAAATATGAGTACCCACGTTAAGTCGAGAACTTAAACTCTGGTGTGTATTCCACCATAAGAAACCTAACCAATTGAACTATATTCAGTTATCCCCAAATAACCTGTTGTGTATTGCATTATTCTAAGAGGGTAAATATATATGTATATATGGGAGGAACTTGGAGTGCAAAAAGTTCGTACTAGTCCTATTTTCTCTTTAGGATATCTCTAGAGTTTGTATACATCTCCAATTATCTTCATATTGTGAGTCGAAGAAGGAATATGATAGGGACTTGAGTCTCATTTCCTTGTTCCGTGTTTTGTACTCCGTTTGATGGACTGTAGTCTACGTGCGACGCGTCTGTTATAAATAGCTATACTCATTCGTTCGCCTATGAAAGTTAGATGCTTCTTGTATTCCTTTTTTCTAAAAAAAAGTAAGGTTCACTTGATATATACTCTGTAAGATTCACTTGATATATAAGTACGCACAAGAAACCAAATACATATACATTATTGAAAGTAGCACAATCCCTATGAAGCACCACTAACTTTATTACACCAAACATGACAAGGATTTTTATTTCTTATTCCTCATTGCTTAAGTAACCATGTAGCAGCATAGTGTCATCACACAATCAGTTCCCTTCAGAAAGTTCTATGGGTGGCCACTGCCAGCACTCCCGGACCCACTCCCTGAGCCACTTCCATATCCACTGCCACCTGGACCACTTCCTCCACCCCCACCACCTTGGCCACCGGCTTGAGCGTATCCACCACCATAAGAACCATATCCGCCAGCCTGCCCATACCCAGAGCCAGCACCGGAACCTTGTCCTGATCCTCCATTCTGTCCTCCGCCGCCACCTCCACCCTGGCCACCTCCCTGAGCATAGCCTCCTCCATAAGGACCATATCCACCAGCCTGACCATACCCAGAACCTGAGCCGGAACCAGACCCAGACCCTCCATATTGTCCTCCACCGCCACCTCCACCCTGGCCGCCTCCCTGAGCATATGCCCCACCATTGGACCCATACCCACCGGCTTGACCGTACCCAGAACCTGAACCATAACCTGATCCAGAGCCCCCATATTGTCCTCCACTGCCACCTCCGCCCTGACCGCCTCCCTGAGCATATGCACCGCCATTAGACCCATACCCACCAGCTTCACCGTAACCAGAACCTGAACCTGAACCATATCCGGACCCACCGTCTTGCCCACCACCGCCACCGCCACCGCCACCACCACCACCACCCCCAGCGCTAACATATCTTGCTACCCTTGCAGCATTTGCCACTCCAATGCTAAGGAGGACAATGAAGCACTGGGCCGCCAACTTGGTTGTAGCCATTTGTAGTAGCAAACTGTGTTGAACTTGAAAGATGGGATGAGTAGGAGCTGAAGACGACATGGGTATTTATAGTGCTGGTGACCATGCAAAACGGCTGTGCAGAATAACACACTTGCTCGCTAGCTGGTGTCCATCATCATGGAAAAGATAACGACATGGTAGGTACAGCATGACTTTCAGGCAGATGGATAGAACTATTTTCTCAATGGGCCTGACTTCACGTGTGAAAAAATACTGAGCGCGCACGGCTGGTGGGCGAGGTCAACAAATTGAGAATGCTACGTACTCTGCGGCCCAGGTATTTGACCATCGATTCCTAGCGTGTTGGTCTCTCTGCGCACTAGTGATATGTTGATTAAAAAATGCGGCACGCAGCCGCTTGGACTTCTTATGAAGTGTACTACATAGTCAACAGTCTTAATTTGGGTCCAAAACCAAATGTATAATAGCAATCGGTGTGTGCATCATGCATGCAGCAGGTTACTACATCGATTACTAAGATCAGGAGGCATGCGGTAGATCATCTCTTACAGCATCTCCAACAGACTCTCTATATCCTACCTAAATGTTAGAAATATAGATTTAGTAAAAAAATTATCTTCCAACAGCTTTTCTAAATGGTTATCCAAATATAGTTATCTTCTATTCCGGATTTTTCGCTAGCCAAAAATAGAAGACAAGAATGACTCTCTAGGGTGCGCACGAGATATAGAAAAACTGTTGGCGAGTGAAAAGATATAGAAAGCGATTTTTATGCAAATGCCTCACCAAATGATGATTTAGAGAATGAGATTTAGAAAAGCTCTTGTAGATACTCTTATAATCCTAAACCCCACGTACAACCATTCTATCTCGACATGTAAGACATCCACAAATGCAAGCAATCCAAATCATCAACATGCCACATCCCCACTAAAATTCACTTGCAATCACTACTACAAAAAAAATCTTTTGCGAGGCGTTTGGGAATGGGCCTCAGAGGCGGGCAGGCATTTCAACCATCTTGGTTAATGCCTGTGATTAACTGAGGCAGTTGTTTTTTATTAACCAAGGCGGTCACGGTCAACCGCCCGCCTCCTAAAATCTATTAACCGAGGCAGGCCTCGCCTCCAAAAATACCCCCATTTTCGGAGGCAGGCCACTTATAAGGCCCGCCTCGGTTAATATTCACGAGGCCCAGCAGGCCCAGGCGAGGCCCGATAACTGTTCATAGTATATATGAGAAACCCTAGCTCTCACTCCCTCTCACTCAGCCGCACCCCCTCACTCTCCTTTCCCTCTCCCTCTGACCGAGCGCCGCACCCCTCCCTCGCACCGCGTGCCTGCGCTCCCTCCCACAATGCCGCGCCCCTCCTTCTCTCCCCTACCCCCACTGCTCCACCATGCGCCCCTCCTCTCCCCTGAGCTCTTCCTTCTCCACTGTGCCGCCCCTCCTCCCCCACGCGGTGGCGCACCC
Organism: Saccharum hybrid cultivar R570; assembly: GCA_038087645.1. Lineage (NCBI taxonomy): Eukaryota > Viridiplantae > Streptophyta > Magnoliopsida > Poales > Poaceae > Saccharum > Saccharum hybrid cultivar. The sequence continues at coordinate 5,708,163 of JAQSUU010000005.1, read as the reverse complement.
CTCCCCCCCCCCCCCCCCCCACACACGTGGCGGTGCACGGGACCACGCCCTCCAGCGGCGGCGCAAGCCCGCAACGGCGGCGTGGGAACACAGCGGCAGCGCGGCCTCCAACGGATCCATCAGTGGCGGATGCGGCCCCCCTAGATGCGGCGAGATCCGCGTGCGGCGGCGCATGGGACCACGGCCTCCAGCAGCGGCGCTGGTCTCTAGCGGTGGCGCAGGCCTGCAGCGGTGGCGTGGGACCACAACAGCGGCACGGGACCACAGCGGCGGATGCGGCCCCTCTTGATGCAGCGAGATCCAGCGGCGGGAGGCTGGATCCGATGGCAGCGGCCCATGGATGGTCTCGGCGGGCTCAAGGATGGGCTTAGCATGCTCATCCATGGGTTTTCTCTTTTTTTGTTTTTTATTTGGTTTATCGATGCGGGCATTTGAACCGCCTCGGTAGAGTTTATTGTGACCTTTCCGCCGAGGCGGATGGGTTACCCGCCTCAGTAAATTCTTTTTGCCAGCCTCAGTTAAGTTTATTCTAGTAGTGAATTTCTGCAGCAATGCGCAAGCTGTGCTTCTAGTTATATATATTGACGATGCAAGTCGCAAGCTGTGCTTCAGTCAAGGTTTGCTGCTCCGTTCCAAATTATAAGTCATTTTGTCTTTTCTAGATCATAGTTTTTATACTACATCAAGATATAGTGTATATCTAGGTACGTATTAAATCTATGTATCCAGGAAACCAACTGAGGTAGTAATTGTTAACTGCCCCCTACAACATTTATCCAAAGCCTTTAAGATCGATCTCCTAAATTTGGTGAAATTTCGTTAGCCGGCCTGACAACAAGATCCGAACAAAACTTTAACTGCCCGGTTCAACAAATTGGAGCACTGTGATTGAAAAAAAGAAAATTAGATGAAATAAACCATGGTGGGTTCATCAGTTGCATGGGCTATAGATAATGGCGAACTGCTATAGAGAGAGAATGAGATATGCTTGTCATTTCTGCCGACAAGCATGCAAACTCCAGGTTAGAAGTTAGATATATACAGATTTTCTTGCGTTGTACCGCGGCTTGTTTCTGACTGATGACCAAGCTGGCGTCGTGGGGACTCTGCGACGAGCCGACGAATGCATGTTTGTCCGGGCGTGAACGCGTAATCGACATAAGCTTTTCGGCACTCTGCGACCGTGATGTGCTCCTGTTCTGTTCAGGATATATGGATAAGAGACTAATCGGCCGGTGTCTGCTAACGGCCAACTATGTGAACGCAGACTTGGGGCCAGCAGGATAAGCGAGGCAGCTACTACTACGCTACCACCACTTGCACTACACTCTACCGCCGCCGCTGGATAGCACCAAGCTCATCGAGCTGGGTAAGACGAGATTACAAGGGCGGTATTTGACCACAGTCTTTTAATCAGTGTGCATACGCCGTGACCCGTCCCAACTCCCAACGCTCGAACGCCTGACGGTCGACATACAATTGGACAGAGCGACGAGGGCCATGAAATAACATTATTAAAACCTGGAGTCGCGTCGCTCTGATTGAAACATTAAGTAGCTAATTAAGGGATGTATTAACGGGGGCCATGAAATGTTGGTTGTGGCGGTGGTCGGCTGGTAGGTGCGGTAGTACAAAAAAAGAAGAAAAATGAGAAAGAGAAATCCATGTGTCCGGCGCCCACGTGATGATTAAGGACGCCCGTATATGCATGACAAATTGATCATATATTCCATAAATCATCAAGGAGTGAAGTTTTGTCAAATACAGGTGCCCCGCACATGTATGCCTGGATTATTTTTATTTGCCGCCTCACAAACCCAAGTAATTGGGTATTAGAGCATCCCCAACAAGGACTTTAAACACGACACCTACTCTACCTTTTAGGTATGAATAAAAAAACTTAGTCTAACAAGGTTTCAACTCGAGTCTGTACTTTATGGAGGCCCTCAAATCTCTACCCTCAACCTCATCGTCTAGGGATGTATATGAAGCTCCTTGCTCTATAGTTTTTTTATGGGCAACTCCTTCCCGCACCATTCTTTTTTCCCACACCCCGCCCCCACTCCCTCCTGCCACATCGCCGCCTATAGCCCTCCATCTCCGCCTCCTTATAAACCTTTGGCACCCAACCTAATGCAGAACCTAGTAGTGTTAAGGCATTCAAGAGGGCAAAAAAATGCACCTATCTCGAGGACATTCAGTTGTACACATCTCATGGAAGAGCATTAGCACATATTTCATCACTTCCAATGAGCAGCGAAGAAAGGCTTAGTGGAGAAGGATCTTGTGGAGAATTTGTGTGTGTTTCATGTCACTAGTTACTATGATCCATTGTAGTTTTGTTGTAATTTATTGCTATGTGGTGTGATAGAAAATTTCTATATGCCTATATGAATTTTATGTTTGAATAAATTTAAATTGTCTTATTTGAAATTGTGAAGCTGAATATGGTCTATTTATATGGTTTACAACTATTTAAGTTTAAATTATAGTGGTGGCATATGAAAAATACACATGGAGATTATATGAAAATCTTGTGGGAAAAAGGGTACGGAGAAAAGAGCATGCACACAACTTTTGTATATACAAAGATTGATTAGGGATGCTTTTGTCTTCGATTGGTCTTTGGTAGCAACCTCCGCTGGAGCGTTGACTGTTTCACCTTTGTTGGCTTGACCCTTTGCATGGCCTTTATCTTTTGACAGCTTCACTTCATGGATTCGCCTTCATTGAAGTGGTCGATTAGTGGAAGTAGTCATAGTAGATGAATTAGTCACGGACAATCATTGCAACGCCTTCAAATCTTCACTCAAGGGCGCCAGGCAATGCTTTCATCTTCAAACAGATTTCTTCTCAAATGTGCCCCCAGCCGGGACCTATTATCTGATGCATGTGAGAGAATAATCCTCATACATGGTTGATCTAGACGAAGTAGATGTGGACGTTTTCTCATGCATGGTTTCTCGTTGGAGAGCTTCTCAAAGAGCTCTAATGCAAAGTTCTTGATTCTTGTCTAAGTGAATCTAAGGTATGATCTTGGTGGAGATTCATGATATGGTTCATGGTTAAAATATTGTGTTCTTGTTTACAAGTTTATATTGTTCATGTTATGAATTCTATGTCTGTAACACCCTAAAATTTGCTTCTTTGGAAATAGAGCTAAAATGATTTAATTATGTATTTTTGTGTTCATGAAAACATAGAAAAATAAAAATTTTCGTTAAATTAAAATTCATCTTAGGATGTAGCAACATTGTTGTGCATACATACTAATGCATTTGTGTTTTTGTATTGTTTGGTTTTGACCAAGGTACAAAATCAATTCAAGTTGTTTTTATTAAAATGCGTTTAGTAGGTCAATTTTCCTTCTCCGGTATACCTTTATCATTTTTCTACAATCAAATTCCTTATCTCTCAGCTCAAGTTTCATTGGGAGCTTCCTAAAATATTTTTTTAACCCAAATCACTCCTTTCAGTTCCTCGTCCATCAATCAACCTCTACAAACTTCTCGGGAATTTTTCTAACTTTTTTTTAGCTTGTTTTCACTTGTCTGTGAGCATAATCAAATTTTTAGATGCTCCGAAATTACCTTATAGTGAGCTCCAGATACTTTATTTGAATTACTCATGTTCCATAATATCTTTGAGAATTTTTTCCGAATTTTCGGAGCTTTCGGAGTATTTTTCGTGGCTTAAATAATAATTCTAGACTTTTCTAGAATTATTTTATCCGTGAAATTAATTAGTTCCAAAAATAATCAAATCGCATTTTTTTTCCAATGCTCAAAGCCTATGTGCAATAATCATGAAGGCCTATGTCTTTATTTACTAATGGGCTTAAATGATTTAGGCCTATTAGTGAAGACGGATGGTGCAACATCAATTAGTACCACATTGCTAGTTGATGTGAAGGTGGAAAGTTTTCCTTCCCCTCTCTCTCTCTCTATATATATATATATATATATATATATATATATATACCAATCTCATAGGCAAAGCACACCGAACCTACCGTAAGGAGAGCCCCTAGTTTGAAAAATCCCTTATGTAGTAAATTATATTTTCTCCTCCTTCTCTTGCTGCTATCTGCCGGTCTGTCGTCATCCCTGTCTGTCTCCCTCCTGCTGGCCAGGACCCTACCCTGCTGATCGGCATGGCATGGAGGTCCTCACGTCATGCACAGAAGACCAAGTAATTATGAGTCAGCCACTGGTTCGTAATATCTCCACCGTTTCTTCGTTTTAATTTCGATTCAGTTTGTTCAAGTTGCGTTAGATTCTTACCGACGTGCTCTACACAGTAGTGTCAATGTTTTTCATGTCACATATTTTTTATATATAGTTAAATATTAAATTGATTAATATACTTGCATCTAGTTTTATAATTAAAATCAATATAGATTTTATGATTATGTATTTTACATATAAATGTTAGCATGATTAATTGTTAACATCAACGTGTTTTTAAATTATAATTTGCTTAGGATAAACAAGGTCATATAAAACTTGTTTATATGCTCTCACATGCACCTTTGTTTTGTAAATATTAAAGTTTGATTTTGATTAAATTGCATGATGACATTTATGACTAAAACATGATTAGCTATAAAAACTAAATATGTTTGATTAATCTGAATTAATACTATTAACATAGTTTTTCTTAATTAAAATAAATCAAGCTCGTAGTTGTTTCCTTTATAATATAAAAACTCTTGATAGTATTATTGTTTAGCAAGTTTAATTTTATGCGTTCAAATAAAATATTAATCTATATACAATTAGTTTTTCAATTAAAAGCAACATAGGTTTTCCGTCTCGATCCTTTATAAATAGAATATGATTAGTTTTATCTTGTTTTTTAATTCAAAATATAATTTAACACAATTCAATTTAGGTATTTCTCTAAAGTATCTTATACATATTTTATATAATTATTAAAATCAATGAAGCTTGTAGTTTTCTTTTTCTCATATAGAGTGAATCTTACGGTGGTCGTTTCTTTTTCATCGTAGATCCGATTATAGTGTTTTTCGCGTCTGTGTTCGTAGCAATACGTAGATTAATTTTCAAGTATTTTTATTGATTGGTGTACTGTTCTAATTTAGTTATATTTGTATGATATGCATGTCTGTTCGGATGCTTGTGTGGTGCTTTATGATCTTGTCTAGTCGGTGAGCTTTACGTGTTGATTAAGAAGAAGGTCTTCTGAACCTTTGGACTAGAAGAAGGATCATAGTTTAAGGCAAGTATAGCATGTGATCTTTCTTGTTACCTATTCACATTAATATCATAATAATCATATAGCATGTGTCTTCCTTGTTGCCATTAAGGATATCCTAGCTTTTGTACATTGTACCTTAACACCCGTGGGGCGTTGCATTGGGTAGTATAATGCTAGTGCTCTTTTTGAATAACCATGATCTTGTAACTTGACTAATAGAATATGCAATAAACATTAAAAGATGACTTTTTAGTAGCATACTTAAAGGGGGCTAGAGCATTGGGCTATCTTATGGTGCTCTAGTTTCTCTCCATAAGAACTCATCTGTAAGCGAACATCCGGAACTTACAGTACAATTGTGAGAGCTACATGGCTCTGGGTTTAGTCATATAGAAGGACCTTTTCTAGCTTGTTAGTGGTAACCTTTTTGGTATAAGAATGGTTTGATGAATCGGGTATAGTGCGGCCTCTGTCCTTATGTGTATAGGCTGCACGTCATTGGGCCATATAAAAGGGGGGCTTTATATCTGTTTGCTGAGTGAATCTAATGGCCCTAACTTGTTAGACGAACCTTCAAAAGGCTTCATAGTGTACCCTGCCTGCTAATCTTGGTAGTGTTTTGGGGGCCTGCAAACCCCAGGCATATGGGCTACACGACTCATAGTGAAAGTGTACAACCTCTGCAGAGTGTAAAACTATTATAACGGTCGTGCTCACGGTCACGAGTGGCCTTGGACCTTATGGAATAGATGATCATTAATGATCATTGTGTTTATGCTATTCATTATTCATGTTTACCTGATCATATGGCTATTTGGGGTTTATGCTAAACTTGTTGCTACTCAATTGCTAAAAGATGACTAACTAAAAGCTATCGCAGTAAATCTGTGTCAAACCTTTTGAGCCTCATGAACCCCATATTACATTTGTTGAGTACGACATGTGCTCACTCTTGCTATTTCAACTACACTAGTTAGGCTTGTGATCAACCATTCAGTTGTCCCTGTGGAGTTGGAGCTTTAGCCTGAAGATCGGAGTGTTTTTCCGTTGTCTGCTATCTAAGGTTATATTCTTTGTATTAATACGTAATATTATAAGTATTGTCTTTTGATATTACTCCTTATTTGTGGCCATATGTGTGATTTGACTTCCTAAGCTCACATATGGGGTATATCTGGTTTTGTCCCTAAAACCGGGTGCTACAATGTCTAATCTTAGATCCCATGCTTAAGTTAGATTGGTTAGCATGTTCTTATGATCGTGGTGATCAGAAGTTCGTAGGTTATCTACCATATTAGATGACATGTGTTTATCATATGTCCTTAGAAAAACATTTGTGCAGAATGAAAAGATCAAGATAGTATCTGATGCTAAGTAGAGGAACAATATTCAGTAGGAAGAATATAGGGTTCTCATTTAAATATGCTTTTCAATACTATGATTGATCCCTTTGCTTGTTGACTACATAGATCTAAATGTTGATTCATTTATCTTGTGTTTGCAGCTATAATTTATGTGATGCGTTCATCTAATTAGACCTATCTAATTAGCTATCTAGTTACATGTTCTTATTATGTCCCTCAAGTTTTATCTAATTAAGCTCTAATAACACATGTTTATCCCTTCTTGCATTGTTCCTATATGTATATGTTTTCACACTATTTAGAGTAGGATAGTTATATATCTTTGGACTCTATTTGCTTTGATGCATGAGTTAATCTAGAATCTTAATCCTAGTTTTATTGATTCAATATAAACTTTAGAATACTCCTCGGGAAATCTACAACTCCACTGTGTGCTTGTAGTATGAGAATTACATAGTGACAGAGTACCAACAGTTAACACTTGTCTTTGACGAGAATGGTAAGCCAAGTAACAAATTCTGACTGAGCAATGTGGTGGGTTTGATGAGGTGTAGCTAGATGACTAATACTCTATCCACTCTGATCATTCATTAGGCATCCTAGCCCATCTCACAAATGATTGAAAGCATGAATCAACCCTTACCTATGGCTGAGGGGTATGGTGGTTTGGTCTTGTATTTCGTGTGGGAAATTTTTTACAACATACAGGGTTCAATAAATTCAAATTGTCACGCTCTCGGTTATAATTAGTTATTGTAGAGATATATGTTTTTTGTCTAATGGAAGATTGAGCTCATACCATGTAATCACTTTATTATATTTATGCATGACGCTTGACCTAGAGAATAGAGCTTGAATGTATTTTTGCTTATAATATATAACTTACCATGAATTATTGCTACATAAAATCATTACGTATTTCATGTTGTTGTAAATCTGCTACCACTAAATTATGTAGTATTGTGAATAACTCTTGTGCATACCCATACTCTTGGTAATATTGATAAGTTGTTTTGCAAGTTCATTAAAGATTGTGTTTGGCCACTTTCACTTGATCATGAGCTGCAAGCATGGAGTATGGCCAAATATGTAAGAGTGGATGAATGGGCCGGCATGAATGCCGCCCTCATTAACTAATGTTACAGCACAACTATGTAGTGGAAAATTAAACTATGGAGTAGTTTTTTCTTATTTCTAGATATTTTTTGTAACACCCAAAAATTTGCATCTTTTTCAAAATAGATGCAAAGTGATTTAATTTTGCATTCTAGTGCTCATGAAAACATAGGAAAATAATATTTTTCATTACATTAAAATTTATTATAGGATTTAGCAACATTGTGTGTATACATGCTGGCGCATATGATTTGATGTCATGTTTGCTTATTGTTTCTTCATGTGTTGAGGGTGAGCAAAGTCTTTAAAATGCGTTTAGTAGGTCGATCTTTCTTCTCTAGGAAGCCTTTATCGTTTTCTGCAATCAAATTCCATGTTTCTCAGCTCAAGTTTTCGTTTGGAGCCTCTCAAAATCTTTTCTTTGTAACCCGAATCACTCCTTTCAGTTTCTCGTCCATCAATCAATCTCTACAAACTTCTCGGGAATTTTTCTGACTTTTTCTGTAGCTTGTTTCCACTTGTCTGTGAGCATAATCTAATTTTTAGATGCTCCAAAATTACCTTTTAGTGAGCTCCAAATACTTTATTTGGGTTCCTCATGTCACTGGAAAATTTCCCTGAATTTTCGGAGCTTTCGGAGTATTTTTCGCGGCTTAAATAATAATTCTGAACTTTTCTAGAATTATTTTATCCATGAAAATAATTAATTCCGAAAATAATAAATCTCTCATTTGTTTTCCAACGCTCAAAGCCCATGTGCAATAATCCTAATAAATCTCAAAGGCCCATACATTTATTTGCTAATGGGCTTAAATGATTACTTAGGCCTATTAGCGGAGGTGGATGGTGCAACGTCAATTAGCACCATATCGCTAGTTGACATGGAGGTGGAGAGTTTTCCTCCCTATATATACGTACCTATCCCATGGACAAAGCACACTAAAACTACCGTAGATGAGCCCCTAGTTTGGGAAATCTCTCGGTAGCAGTGTCATCATCGTTTTATTTGTTGGCCGACTTCTGGCCGTCGTTCATCTGTTACTGGAGGTAAGTATACCATCACGTTTGGCATCCATCCTGTATTCCGTTTTGCATCTTATCTATGTCTCTTATCCTTCCTTCTTCTCTGAACTGTGTACGAGCAGGGCAGCTATTGCCTGCCTTCGCTGCACGCAGCTGCACAACGCGGCCCCGCCAGCCTAGCAGCCGAGCCAGCCCCACCTCGCCCTTGCCTGGTCGCTAGAAGGTTGCATGGCCGGAACTCCAATTGACCAGAGTAAGCTACGGATAACATGCACGAAATTCCTCCACCGTTCATTTATTTCGTAAACTATACATCCTTTTGAGTTAAGCAATTTCCGATCAAATACATGTACCTTCTCCTGCTGATTATGTTCCATAGCTAACTTGTTCACGCCTTATATACCCGTAGCTCAGATTTTGCTTGATCTTGTTGCGTTAGTTTTGCGGCGGCGAGTGGCGACCGGAGATGGAAACCATGAGTCAGGCAACGATGACCGGCAACGGGCAAATGACGCGGCAGCTGTGGGCAGCCTTGCGTGGCCACTTATTTTGCTAGCTTGATGACATCGTCGTGATATCACCTATGTTTTATGTTCGTTTTGCTTTAGAAAAATAAATCCGTAAATACCAGAGAAATACACCACCTATCCTGAGCAATAGATCCCCACAGTTTCTTCGTTATAGTTCCGTTTGGCTCAGTTTAAGTTGTGTTAGATTCGTGTTAACGTGCTCTACACAGTAGTAACATTGTTTTTTTTTGTGTCACATGTTTTTGAATATATAGTTGAATATTTAATTAATTAATATATGCACATAATTTTTATTGTTAAAAGCAACCTAGAGTTATAATCTCATTATCATTGCGACGCGACCGTGTCGATGTAACCTACATGTTAGCGGCAATATTTACCATATCATTTGTTTATGAAATTGATCCTATTAATTCGATTAATGATTACACAAATTTGTTTCTAAATAAAATAAGATTAGTTTTACCCTGTTTTCTAATTTATAAATAAATGGTTTAACTCAATTTAGATAATTCTCTAAAATATTTTATACATGTTCCGTGTATAATTCTCATTTAGTATAATTAAAATAGAGAAAGCCTATAGTTTTCTTTTCTCCTATAAAATGAATTTTACGGTAGTTGCTCCTTTTTCACCGTAGCTCCGATTAGTGTGCTTTTCGCGTCTGTGTGTTTATAGCAACGTGTAGAACGTCTTCAAAACCTTTTTACTTGTTGTTCCATATGTTTGGTGTACTATTCTAATTTAGTTATATTGTTTGCTTCATGTATGATTGCTCGATGTATGTGTGGTGATTTATTGATCAAGTCCGGTCGATGAGATTTACGTGGAGATTCAAGAAACTATTAATTAAAGATTTGGGTCAGAGAAAGGATCTCAATTTAAGGCAAGTATAGCATGGGATCATCCTTGTTTCCTATTCACCTTTAATATACTTAATTCATGTGCATGTGTCTACCTTGTTACAACTAAGGATATCCTAGTTTTTGTATCTTATACCTTGACACCCATGGGACATTGCATTGGGTAGTATTATGCTAGTGCTCAAGATAAATAACCATGATCTGTAACTTGACTAATGTTATATGCAATAAATGTTTAAAAGATGCTTTATAGAAACATGGCTCAAGAGGGCTAGAGCATATTTGGTTGTTTTTATGGTGCTCTAGTTTCTTTCCATAAGGACTTATCTGTAAGCGAACATCCGAGACTTACAGTACAACTGTGAGGGCTATATGGCTCTGGCTTTAGCTCAGTATGAGGACCTTTTCTAGCTTGTTAGAGGTTATCCTTGTGGCACAAATGGGAAAAAGCAGACTGTGGATCCCTGAGTGGTTGTATCACACAGACTGACTTCTGAAACCTAGCGGTCCTAACTTGTTAGATGAACCTTTGAAAGGCTTCATAGTGAACCCTGCCTGCTCACCTTGGGAGTGTTTTGGGGATTGGCCGCCCCGGGCATATGGGTAATCACGACTCACAGTGAAAGTGTACAACCTCTGCAGAGTGTAAAACTATTATAACAGCCGTGCTCACGGTCACGAGTGGCCTTGGACCCTTACAGAATAAATGATGAATACTGATGATAATAATAATACTGATGATATTGATGCTCACTAATGATTATTGTTTCTTGCTATACATTATTCTCGTTTACATGATCATGAGGTTATTTGGGCTTTTGGTAAACTTGTTGCTACTCAAATGCTAAAAAGATGACTGACTAAAAGCTATCGCAGTAAACCAGTGTCAACTTTTGAGCCTCATGAACCCCATGATATATTTGCTGAGTTCGACATGGACTCACTCTTGCTATTTCCCACACCTCAGGATAGTGTCTGGAGTTTTTAGGCTTGTGATCAACCAGTCAGTTTGTTCCTGGAGTGAAGTCTACACCCGATATTCGGAGTTGTCTTTCCGTTGTGTTGCTCTCGAAGGTTATATCTTATACTATTGCGTTATGTTTAATAAGCATTTGTCTCTTGATATTACACTTATCTGCGGCTATATGTGAGATTTGACTCCTTTATTTCACATATAGTGCATATCAAGTTTTGTTCTTAAAACTGGGTGTGACATTTTTGAAGAAATGTTCTTGTTGTATATTTAGATATGTCTTATATGTTGTGTTGAATTGTATGTTTCCATAGTTTTTGGTTCCTGAAAATTTTGCTTGTGGGAGGTGCATCCCATATGGACTATCATTGCTAATTTTTTAAAGTTAAGTGTATTGAGCAGGGAACATCTTGGCTAAGGTGAATTAATCTATGTGCTTCCCCATAGATGGAGAACACATCTAGATAGACTGGTGGAGTGAGGTGCTTGTCCTTACCTAGGGGTAGAAATGAATACTCCACCATGAGCTCACACTACACTATAAGCCAGGCAAGGGGTGGTGGCACCAAAGAGCAATGAGAAGGAAACGTCCATGCTCTAGTTTAAGCCATGTAGTATAGGAGGAAAGATGGGAGGGAAGATACTTTTATTTTATTAATTATTCATCCCAATGACCGCTAGTGTTGACAACAACCAGGTGGGAGGGAGTGACAAGCCACTTTGGCACATACAAGACACAAACAAAACTACATACCGCAGTAATATACTACTACGAGGTAGCTCCTATTCTTCTCTTGCCCCACTAGCGAGGCCGCATGACATAGGCAAAATCGGGCCAAGCTAGATCTAGGTTTGGGCCGCTCGTGGTGGTTGCTTTGGAGAAAGACTTAAGCACCAAATATTGTTATGTGGATCCAAAGGTGGTAGCTTCTGAGTAACCTCTAAAGTAGAGACTATAGATAACACAATTTGCAATGTCCATGTTTTACGAAAGAGTGTCGAAGCTCTAGCAATTAAGGAAAGAGTCAAGCATGAAGCAACTTTGCTACCAGCAAACTTTGTTCCTTCTTGTATAATTTAGCACATACCACGCACATGATGAATGCACGTTTGCATGGATCACCATGCATCATATCAGCAACATCTGCAAACATAGACTACGTACTCAATGTAAGATTCATTTGATACGCACAAGAAGCCAAGTACACTTACATTATTGATAGTATGCAACACCACTAATTTTAATACATCAGGCATTGCAAGCCCTTTTATTCTCCATTACCTAAATACTCAATATTATTAGTAAATGTGTTTATCAGACACGCAATTCCTTGTAGAAGGCCCATGGGTAACCACTGCCGGCGCTTCCAGACCCACTCCCAGAAGCCGCTTCCATATCCACTACCACTTGGACCACTTTGTCCACTGCCACCGCCACCACCTTGGGCACCTACCTGAGCATATCCACCACCATAAGGCCCATATCCACCAGCCTGACCATATCCACAGCCAGAGCCAAAACCTTGTCCAGACCCACCATTTTGTCCGCCGCCACCACCTCCACCCTGACCACCTCCCTGAGCATACCCTCCTCCATAATAAGGCCCATACCCACCAGCTTGACCATACCCAGAACCTGAGCCAGAAGCAGACCCAGAACCCCCATATTGTCCTCCACCACCACCTGCACCCTGGCCACCTCCCTGAGCATATGTGCCACCGTTAGATCCATACCCACCGGCTTGACCGTACCCAGATCCCGAGCCAGATCCAGACCCAGAACCCCCATATTGTCCTCCACCACTACCTCCACCCTCACCGCCTCCCTGAGCATATGCCCCGCCATCAGATCCATACCCACTAGCTTGACCGTACCCAGAACCAGAGCCGGAACCATATCCCGACCCGCCAGCTTGTCCACCACCGCCACCTCCCCCTCCACCACCTCCACCCCCAGCGCTAACATATCTTGCTACCCTTGCAGCATTGCTGGTCAGTCCAATGCTAAGGAGGACGAGGAAGGAAAGGGCTACGGACTTGGTTCTGGCCATTGTGGGCACCAAGCTTTTGTGAACCTGAGGATGGGATGAGTTGGAAGTGAAGAGTGTTTGGGTATTTATAGTGGAGGTGGCCATGCAAAGCAGCAGCACAAATAAGAGACACTTGCTCACCAGTCGTTCATCAAGGAAAAGAAAACGAAATGGTAGGTTAGGTTAGTACTGTGTGACTTTGAGGCATACACACGGATGGAACTCTTTTCTCAGTCGGCCTGACTTTAGGTGTGAAAATTATTGAGTTGATAGAGAATGGCTATCAGACTATGGGCGAGGTTATTAAGAAGGTTAGAATACAACGTACTCAAGCGGCCAATATATTGGACCATCGATTCCATGTTGATGTAGTGATGTACAAGAAGTTAAATCATGTGTCTTATGTTAATATACAAGAAGTTAGAATATAACATACTTATGGTCTCTAAATTAAAATGCAGCACTGCTAGCACTTGTCGTATGTACTGTAGTATACAATTTGGATGTAAGATCTCCTAAATTTGATGAATTTTTGTAAGCCTGATGACAAAAAAAAATATTAATCTAATGCTATCAGCCCGGTTGAACAAACCGAGATTCCGGCTTACCTGCGGTAGCACAGGCCAGTGAAGGAAATCTTAATCAAATGCTACTATACAGAGAGCTGCATGGCATATTTCTGCCGACAAGCATGCATACACGTTACAGTAAGATGCAGAGCTGCTTGTTTTGCGGCCAAAGCTTTGTATCTGAGACTAAACAAGTGGTTAGGGGACCGTACCCCTCTTCCGAGCTTGTCGACAGAGAATGCATTTCTGTCCGAAATTAAGCAGCATGCAAACGTTTGAGATCGACATAAAGCTGTTAGGCACTCTGCGACTGTGATGTCTGGCTAATAAGACTGTTAGAAGAGTTAAGGGCCTATTGGGCCTTAGCCCGATAATGTTAATTAGTCGCTTGCTTAGGGGCCAAATAAGACCTCTTCTGGAGATGTATCCATCTAATCAAGCAAGAGATTAGAAGGAAAAACCTTCTCTCTTGCCGGCCGTGGGCGAAGCCCTGCGGCCGGCATTCCCAGCGCCTCTCATAGCCCTAGCCGCCGGTTCTCTGTCTCTCTCACATGGCATTCCCAGCGTCTCTCATAGCCCTAGCCGCCGGTTCTCTGTCTCTCTCACATAAACAGTACCCGTAGGTACTGTAGCTCCCCCGCCGCTCCCCTCGACTCTCCCCTCTCGATCCCAACAACCCACATAACAATCTGGTAGTGCCACGGGGTACTGTAGCTCCACCGCCGCTCCCCTCGACTCTCCCCTCTTGATCCCAACAACCCACATAACAATCTTGTATCGGAGCTGCCAGGTTACGATGAGCCGCTGCCGGTCACTTCCTCACCGATGACGCCAGATCAGTTGACCGCGGCCATCACCGATCTCGCCCGTTCCGTCGCCGCCATCCAGTCCTACCTCGGCATACCGCCACTGCAACCAGCCAGCTGGCCGCTGCTGCAATCGGTCGTGGCCTCTCTGCCACCGGTTTTCCCCTACGGGATGCCAGGTTACGGCACGGCGCTGCTACCGTTCCAGGACGTGCAGCCAACATTGCAGCAGATCGAGCAGGCGATGGACATCACGACGGAGTCGGCAGGGAAGATGCTTGCCTGCAAGGTGTTTGCGGCAGTGCGGCTATAGGCTGCGGCGCGCAGCCTCCTAGCGCGCCGGCTGCTGCAGGTGATGTGCCAGCCTATGCACGAGGCGACCTTGGCGACGGTCGACCTCAGCTCAGTGATACGCGACCTCGCCCCGTGGGACGGCCACCAGCAACCGCGCCGACCCGCTGCTGTCTTCAGGCGCAAGCATGGTGTTTTTCCCACGCACAACGACCTCCAACTCTGCGGCAGCGGCAGTAGAGGAGTCGCTCCTCTCCTTGTCACTGGCGGGGACGCACTGCCTAGCGCCACCGCATTCCGCCGCCGGTCGTCGCGAGGACGTCTCCGTTGGTCGCTATTGCGACTAATTCCAGGTGGCTATACCCGTGCACCCCTCTTGTTCCAGTGGGCTTCATGGGATCCAGATGGCTACACACATGCAGGTCCATCACGCGGAGGGTGTCCGCCGTATCTTCAGGAGTCAAAAATAAAGAGTCGTAGTCTATTTCAGGTCAATAAAATAAACCGAGATGTAAAAGGCTTGTTTTTAGGTATTAGGTTTGTGTCTGGTAGAGTCGAGTTAGGTTGCAGCTCGACGACGAGCTGCATGTCTAGGTGGGGTGTAGTGTTAGAAGAGTCAAGGGCCTATTGGGCCTTAGCCCGTTAGGGTTAATTAGTCGCTTGCTTAGGGGCCAAATAAGACCTCTTCTGGAGATGTATCAATCTAATCAAGCAAGAGATTAGAAGAAAAAACCTTCTCTCTTGCCGGCCGTGGGCGAAGCCCTGCGGCCGGCGTTCTCAGCGCCTCTCACAGCCCTAGCGGCCGGTTCTCTGCCTCTCTCATGTGAACAGTACTCGCGGGTACCGTAGCTCCCCCGCCGCTCCCCTCGACTCTCCCCTCTCGATCCCAACAGCCCACATAATAATCTGGTAGCGCCACACGGGGGTACTGTAGCTCCGCCGCCGCTCCCCTCGACTCTCCCCTCTCGATCCCAACAACCCACGTAACAAAGACACTACTTAGTACCAATATATATACCACTATTCAAACACAGACACTCTGTGATCTGTTTGACTTGAGCTTTCTTTGAAGGTTGACATTGTGTGTGGCCCTAGCGGGGTGGCTGGAGCTAGCTCGCCAGTGCAAGTAGAGTACTGACTAACTGATGTGTTCAAACGACGGCCAAATCCCTGTCAACGCGAATCTTCCTCAGGATAAGGGAGACAGCCATATCCGTATGATCGATGGTACTACGCGTCTACGCCACCACCACACATGTGCGGGACACAGATCATGGTGACCGTCAAATACATCGACCTGTCACGTGTGCCCATGCCTGGATTCGCCGCAGACTCACGAACTTCTACGCTGTACCCACAGATACTCTGTACTCAATCTAACACATGCCATATATATTAACGGATATGTAGAACCTTAACTCGCTGACATTGTACACTACTTTTTTTATATAAATGATTTTTACATGCTCCTATTTTTTTCAATGATGATTTACATTGCAAACCATCTATAACTAGAGCACTATAGCTTACATTCTTCATTTCCTATATATTTTTCATTGACTTACTCCTTTTGAGAGTCATCAGATCCATCAAATGTTGCGTCTATCGCAACTACAACACAACCGGCTGTTTGGTTGAAGATACGGTAGTTGTGCTCATAGATTTCTCACTTGATTAGGGCTTCCATCTAGGAGAATGACTGTTAATGTTTTTATTTTTATATCAATCTAGACTAAGTTACTTTTATGATTACAAGGAGACAAATGCTTAACACATTTGGCATATGACTATTTTTAGTAGTTGTCAAGTTTTTTTAGATGATGGAATGAATGTTATGGCATATATAAACACATTTAGCCCTCTCTTTCCAAGAGGCATGAGTTCATACTTGTTACAACAAAAAAGTTGCACCAATTATGTATAGTTTACACCCTTGGTATATTAGTTTCTTAGTAGCTCAAGGTTTTAAATGGCTGCAAGCATGGAGTACGGTCAAATATGTATGAGTGGATGAATGGGTAGGCATGAATGTCGCCGTCATTAACTAATGCTACAAGACAAGTGTGTAGCCGAAAATTAAAGTGTGGACTAGTTTGTTCTTATTTCTAGCTATTTTTGTAGAAACGTTCTTGTATATTAGATATGCCTTATATGTTGTATTGAATTGTATGTTTCTCCATAGTTTTTGGTTCCTGACAATTTTGCTTGTGGGAGGTGCATCCCATGGACTATCAGAGTTAATTTTCTTAAGTTAAGCTGATTGACCAGTGCACAGCATGGCTTAGGTGAATTAATCTAGGTGGTTCCCCATAGGAGGGGAACAAATCTAGATAGCCTGGTGAATGCTTATCGTCCTTACCCAGGGGCACAAATACATCCTCCACCATGTGCTCTCACTACAGTATAAGCGAAGCAAAGGGAGGTGCCCCCAAAAGGGCAAGGACATGGAGACTATCATGCTCCGGTTTGAGCCATGGACTGGGAGGAAAAGGAGGGAGGAAAGGGGCTTTATTTATTACTTATTACCTCATCAACCCAGTGATGACGACTAGTGTTGAGTGTTGATGACAGCCAGGAATCCATCATTTGACTGATCTTTATTTTTGGCATTATTATTTCCTACAAAGATAATCAAGAGAGCTTTCTTTGTTTCAATTACTCTTTAGATCTTGTTGTGCTAACTGGCATAGAGTATCTTCATGACATTTTGAATCTTTCCAATAAATTTTAGTTAATTTTGTTACAATTTTAAGGTGTGAACATGAGCTTCTATTTCTAGGGTCCGGCTTCCAATGTGGTGTTTACATATTGATTTGGCAGTGCTAATTGGCATGAGTAGCTCCTTGTCGCATTAAATCATCTGCAACAAATTCTACTCAATTTGGATAAAATTTTATAATGAAAACATGAAATTTTAAATCCAGGGTCCGACTTTTTATGTGAACTTGTATGTTCTATGCAAACTTATATATACATTTTATGCAAACCCATTGGTTCTTATAACAAACCTGTGGGTTCAATTATTAGTTTGTATGGGTTGGATTGAAACTATGAAAATATGGGGTGGGATTGGTTGAAGAAAATTAATTTGTTATGGGTTGGATTGGGTGTGAGGAAGGGCCTAGTAGCTTTGGCTCATAGAAACCACAAACAAAACTACATATCTAAGTAATATATTACTAGGAGGTGTCACCTATTAATTCTTTCAACCCCCTACCTGTGAGGCCACAAGAGATAGGGAGGAAGTGGGTTGAGAGCTTGGTTTGGGTCACTCGTGTGGTGGTTGCTACGGAGGAAAGATTTAAGGACCAAATATTGTTGTTGGCATTCAGCAGTGGTAGCTTCTGAGTAACCTCTAAAGTAGAGACTATAGATAACTCAATTTGCAATGTCCATGTTTTACGAAAGAGCATTGAAGCTCAAGCAATTCAAGGAAAGAGTCAAGCATGAAGAAACTTTGCTGCCAGCAAACTTTCTTCCTTCCTGTATAATTTAGCACATACCACACACATGATGAATACACATTTGCATGGCTCACCATGCATCATATCTTCAACATCTGCAAACATAGACTACGTACTCAATGTAAGATTCATTTGATACGCACAAGAAGCCAAGTACACTTACATTATTGATAGTATGCAACACCACTAATTTTAATACATTAGGCATGACAAACCCTTTTATTCTCCATTACCTAAATACTTAATATTATTAGTAAATGTGTTTAGCAGACACACAATTCCCTGTAGAAGGCCTATGGGTAACCACTGCCAGCGCTTCTAGACCCGCTCCCAGAGCCGCTTCCATATCCACTACCACTTGGACCACTTTGTCCACCGCCACCGCCACCGCCTTGGGCACCTGCCTGAGCATATTCATTACCATAAGGCCCATATCCGCTCGCCTGACCATATCCAGAGCCAGAGCCAGAACCTTGTCTAGACCCACCATTTTGTCCGCCGCTGCCACCTCCACCCTGACCACCTCCCTGAGCATACCCTCCTCCATAAGGCCCAGACCCGCCTGCTTGACCACGCTTAAAGTTAGATAAGTTTGATGAACTTTAGTTTTTGTTTGATTGCCACCATAAAGTGTCACAAGATCCTCTCAATATTAAATAATTAGACCATGCATGTCGGAACTTTAAAGATTGCAACAAGATTCTTTCTTCTTCTTTTTTGAGGGGGCAGCAAGATTCTTTTAAATCTTACTAAGGTGAAGCAAATATTTTGAACACTTAACCGTATAGCCAAGTGAGGCAAAATTTTCTGACAAATGGTGGCAATTTGTAGCGAGAAAATAAGCATGCCACAAAGAGGTCCATTATACATTATGTAAGCTCACAGGTATATGCTGGATGAATTTTTAAGTCTTAACTTCTGATCAAAACAGGCGAATAATAATAATTTAATATTAAGTACATAGTCAATTACTCCCTCCGTTCCAAATTATAAGTCGTTTTGACTTTTTTAGTTCATCTATTTTACTATGTTTCTAGACATATTATTATTTCTAAATGTATAGATAAATTGATATACCAAAAAAGTCAAAACGACTTATAATTTGAAACAGGTGGAGTATTAATTAGTACCACCATGTTCGCTTATGCTAAAATTTAGCTTATGCTGCATGTCTATCACTCCGTGAGACTTTGATGAGAAGCAGCCAATCGATCGAGTGAACGGTTTAGTGGATCCTAGTAACCAAGGTTGTGTAGTGTGCAGACGTATAGTGCAGCGGTGGTGCACTGCTCTTCACTTCCTCTGTAAGAGAATAGAGACCGGGGAATCCGTGAATGGATTGATTTGCATTATCCTTGGTCGGTACCTATAGAGTGCCTGCATACTTACATGCTAGGACAAATGGCTGAGAGCAACCTAACCTATCTATAACACTAAGACCAGGTACACTGGCCTAACTATAGCACTAAGACTAGGTACACTCTAACATCCCCCACAGT
Organism: Saccharum hybrid cultivar R570; assembly: GCA_038087645.1. Lineage (NCBI taxonomy): Eukaryota > Viridiplantae > Streptophyta > Magnoliopsida > Poales > Poaceae > Saccharum > Saccharum hybrid cultivar. Next base: position 5,688,415 of record JAQSUU010000005.1, on the reverse strand, counting down.
CACAGCGGGAGCACCGCAGTCACAACTTGGCGCAATGCAGACCCTGGGACTGGCCCTTTGTGCTGATGTCGAGGTAGCCGAGCTGAAGGGCACAGTTGCCGTGTTCGAAAAAGCCGTGCAAGAAGTAGCCGAGGTCGACGTAGTTGTGGCTGCGTTGCCGTGTCAATGGAGCTATAGACGCACAAGGGGTGCTAGAATGATGACAGGAGACACGTCAAGGCAGTCGTCGTGGGAGGAGGCGATGCCGAAGTTGACGCAATCAAGGACGTCGTGGACATAGAAGAAAGGCGACGACGCAATCGAGGCAGACGGGGTGGGAACGGGAGGGTCGATGCCAAAGTCGATGCAGTCAAGCCGCCTGTGCCGAGGCGTGGCTAGGTTTGCCAGACCTAGCAATGCGTCGAGGACGAACGCATGCACTAGTGTTGCCAATACCGGACGTACAAGGTAGAGGGCCCCAACCATGTGGTTATGCTGGACGAAGAAGAAGCAATGCAGGAGAGGATGCATCGGCGAGTTGGACTTAGCGACAACGTGAGCGGCGGCCGGACCGGCGAGCAGGGCTCAGCGACGCGCGCGGGTAGGGGCAGCTCGATGACGAAGACCCAATCAGCAAGACGAAGACCTTGTGCAAATGGATGGCGCAGCAGGGATTGCGCAGCACAGTCGTCGATGCACAGGGGACGGCAATGTAGATGCAATGGCGAAGCGGACACACGGGCGTCGGTGTTGCGGCCCGATGAGGCAACACAGCAGCAGCCCTATTGCTTGGAGAAGATGCGTGTAGTACTCGGCGATGGTGTCGATGACGAACTGAAGTAGTACGCACGAGGTCGACGGGCAGTGGGCGACTCAATCCCGATCAGTGATCGGGCAAACCAAAAAGATATAGCAGCAGGGATTGGGTGTACCCAGCGAGACAGCACGACGGTGGCGGTGCGATCCGATCGGGTGGCGCAAGGCGCACGGTGGGTCGCAGTTGTGCGGGGTCACACGAGGATGGCGCATAGTGACCGGCCGACACCATGGCGGCTCGGTGTTGGGGTCGACCGGGCGACCACCATGGCGGCGCAGGATGAGGTGACACCCAGCGTCCTCCATAGCGAGAAGGCCCGATTTGCTGCTGATGACGACGAGCATGGCAGCCCGATCAATAGGATCGAGGGCCCGGCGGAGATCGATCTCTCCTGGGGGGCGCGGTTGCAGAAGCTGACAGTGGTGGCTAGGATCGAAACGCGACTGATGCCATGTAAGAGAATAGAGATCGGGGAATGCGTGAATGGATTGATTTGCATTATCCTTGGTCGATACATATAGAGTGCCTGCATGCTTACATGCTAGGACAAATGGCTGAGAGCAACCTAACATATCTATAGCACTGAGACCAGGTACACTAGCCAAACTATAGCACTAGGACTAGGTACACTCTAACACTCACGTCCATCACCGAGCCAAGCCCGGACAGACGCCTAGGATCACACCAGGCTCTGGATCCGCCCCTGGGCCCATCTTTAATGTCTTTTCAAAGTTTGCTCATAGATTTCTCACTTCATTAGGGTTTCCATCTAGAGAGGCATGATGGATAATTTTTCATTTTGATATCAAGAGAGAGAGAATTGCTATACGATCAACACATTTTTCTAATATATATACTATTTTTTAGTGGTTGTCAAGTTCTTTTGAGATAATAATGGAACTAAGGTTATGGCTTCATCCCCTGTTCACGAAGAGCCATCTCAGTCCATATTACAACACGAAAGTTTCTTGCACCAGTTATTTTATATATAGTTTATAGTTTACACCCTTGGCAATTAGTTTGGGAGTAGTAGCTCAATGTTTTATACAGCAGGGAGTTACCGCTACGACCGCTAAAGCAGCTATGGTGCGGGCGCTAGTGAAGCTGTGAAGGCTGCCGCTTGTTAACTGACTGGTGTAGCTCCATTTCTCACTAATTTGTTGCTATTGCAGAGGAGAGATAAAAGGAATAGTCAACAAAGGCGCTCTTTGGTTGGGCTTCCAAACCTACTTTTGTTTTTGCAAAAGTCAAAAGCCAATTAAAAGACTCAAAAGCCACAAGTGCTTTTACCCAAAAGCAGCTTTCACTATAGTACAAATCCAAAATCACCTTTCACCCTGCTTTCACCTGCTTTTGGGGGAAAAATATTACCCATGTGCCACTGGTTATGTTGGGTACCGGTTCGTTCTTTCGCTATTTCTTCCTCATCCGCGCATGAGAAACAGGACCGCCACGAGCTCCTCCATGGCCGGCGGCCCTTCTTCCCCAGCTCCATGGCTGGCCGCCGGCACGAGCTCCTCTCCGGCGGCTTCCTCCGGCGACACTTCGTCCTTCGCTTCATTGCACCCCGGACAAGTTCGTCCTTATTGGCCGGAGACCTAGGTCTGTTGCCTTCGCCATGCGCTGCCCCTGCTACAGCGAGCGGCACCAGCTCCAGCGATCGCGGGCACCAGTGCCGGACCTAGATCTAGTGGTCGCAGCCCCAACCCCGGAGGCGCGTCCCCGTCGGTGCACCGCCCTGGTGGTGTGGCCCCTCGGACGGTGTCCACCGCCCCATCTCAGCATCCCCGCGGCCGGCGGCCGTAGCCCCAACCCCGATGCACGATGCGGCCCCGCCGGCGGATGCAAGAGGTCCGCCCCCCCCCCCCCCCCCCCCCCCCCCCCCCGCTCCCCCAGAGCTCAGACGCAGATGCCCTGACCCCTGGCGATGGATGTGAGACGAAGAAGGGGTGCAGCGCAGCCCAGGTGAGTTGGGACCGCTTCCTCCCCGAGCGAGCAGTGCCGGCATGCCTAGGCAGTGCCGCCGCGTAGGCTCTAGGCCAGGGCTTCCTCCCTAGGCTAGCTCAGACCCTACATGTCATCCCCACACAACTCTCTCCCTCTCTCACTGATGAGCGGACCCCGCACGGGGAGAGGACGAGGCCTGGGGAGGAAGCCACAGCTTCACAACCAAACGGTCTTTTGCTTTTCCCACGGCTGTCTTTCCACAGCTGTTTTTTTCAAAAGTCACAGCTCACAGTAGTTTTTTTAAAAGCCACAGCTCAACCAAACATGACCAAATTATAGCAAAAGCGCTATTGCCTCAAGATTAGGCCGGGTCCTACTTGCTTTGGGCCTTATCGAATCGTGCAGGGAACAGCACACTGGACTTGTATTTTCGACCAAAATTGTACCACAACTGGGATCGAGCCAGGGCGAGAGCGTTTGAGAACCCAACGGGCCCTTTTTGTAAGGTCCAGTCCATGCACTCGTCGTTCATCTAACTTCTCTCAATTATTGTGAGTCTACTAAAAAAAAGATTTTTAGACTCTCTTAACTTTTAAAGTCATCCAATTTATCTCCATAAATGGTTTTAGTAGTGGTTTTGGCTGACGTGCCACGCATTAACCATTCTAGTAGCATCACATCAGGCATCAGCCACGAGTCCACGAGGAAGATAAATTGTACATTCACTATGGCTTAATGGATCGATTAGACTTTATCCAATTTTGCAAAAAAAAATATTTTTAGAAATTTAAAAATGCCAAAAACAAATTTATTCTTAGTAGAATCAAAGAAAAGTTGCTTTAACTTAGAAAAATATGAAACTAGCTTTATTCTTTTCTAATCATGCTCTACGTTTTTGTCCCTTGTATATAATTATTTGAATCTTATACGATCTCTTAAAATCTGAAACTGGGCCACTTATGAAACAGGAGATGCAGGCTAAGACAAATCATTTCATACCATAACGCGACTCACTCTGTAACCCATCGTATAAACTTACAAAAAATATATTTCTCAGCAGCAATGTTTTGCTTAACCATTGAGACATGCACGAGAAATTTCAAACACAAAAATATAATTCATGTTCTGATTCCATGTTAATAACATGTATCATGTTGTTTAATTTTGCAGCAGATCTTCTCTAGGGGACATCATGACGACAACACGTGCAGATTCACTAAACCATCATCGGGAGTTGTCGTGTGACTACTCAAACCCCCTAATTGATATCTGTGACTTGGCCAGCAATATCCGGATGGATGCGACCACTTCCTCGTTGGTCGTTATGGATCCCGGCATGACTGGACGGACGCATGCCTCCGAACGCCTACGCCCGCAGTCTGTTTCCGCGCCCTCGATTCGCGCATCCACACGGGAACCCATACTGCCCAGACATTGCCCGCCTACATCTGCATTTCGTGTGCCCACGTGGGGACCGCTCATGCCTCCTCCCGTTTCCCACGCGCATCCCATATGCAACACCCTATCTACTTTTAAAACATCCGGATGTAACACTTGCAACATACAAAAGAAGACACATGACACTTGAAACATGCGTCTGAAACACTTGCAACTATTGCAAACATACGCAACATCCAGATAAAACACTTGTAAGATATGTGTGACACATATGCAACATCTAGATAAACACACTTGCAAACACTCTAAAAAACAGATGAAACATTGGGAACAAACGCTTGCAACATATGTGTACAAACATTGCAACATAGATAACATCTCAATCTACTTTTGCAACATCTGTATAAAACACTTATAGCATACCTCTGAAACATTTGAAACACTTGAAATATACGCCTGCAACATGCGCTTTCAGAGCAAAGATAGCATTGCTGCTTGGGAGAATGGGGGCTCGCCGGCGTATGGAGTTCACCGGAGGCGGCGGTGGCTCCGCAACGCAGCAAGGAGGCAGCGGCTACACGACTGGGAGAGGGCAGCGGCGAGCGCTGCGCCTCAGAGACAACAAGCCATGCCGCTTCACGCCTGGGCAATGGAGTGTTGCCCCTGCAGCGGATAGGAGCAAGTGGACAAGGGGGGTTTTTTTTAGAAACTCCCGAGCGGATAGGAGGGGGTAGCACTACTACAAAAATCTTTTCGGAGGCGGGCGTTTTTTATTTTTGGAGGCGGGCAACCCCAACCGTCTCCATTCGAAGGCCTCGGTTAATCCGTGATTTATGGAGGCGGTTGCCCTGCCCGCCTCTAAAAATGAAATAACAAAGGCGGGCGTTTTACACATGCCTGTCACGGTTAATGAATTTAAAAAACAAAAAAAAGAGAAAAAAAACCCTGGATAGGCCCGCCAAGCCCATCCACAGCCCGCCGAGCCCATCTAGGGCTGCAGCGCCGCCGCCATCGCTTGTGCCTTCCCGACGGATCTAGGTGCACCTCGCCGGACCCTGCTCGTGGATCTGGGCACTCATCACCGGATCTCGGCCACGGTCGCCGGATCCGCAAGCACCACCGTGGATCTGCGCACTAGCAAGGGAGGGAGGCCGCGCCACGCCACCTCGCCCGTGCTGCAACGGGCCCGCATGCTGGTGTCCCTCATGCCGCCGCCGGGACCGGATTTGGCCGGAGGAGGAGGCCGCGTCCCGCTCGTCGCCACTGCTGGGACCGGATCTTGCTAGGGTGGGCGTCGGGTGGGTGTAACACCCTCGGTGTTACCGCGTCAATCAAGCCATTAAACATTTCATGAGCATCATGTTTAAGTATTTTTGCATGTGATCACTTGTGTAAATAAGGTCTTGCAACTTAAAACAATCAATGAAAAGTATTCAATATTGCGCTTTATATCAAGTAGAGGTGTAAACTAATTTTTTTATTGAATGAAAATGCTATAGAACATAATGTTGGTGCCTTAATAAAGTTTGAAGTACGAATTTTGTAGAAGATGGTGCACCTTTGGTCTTAGCAAAGTAAGGATGCTAGCTTATATTGTTATTGGCTTGGAAATCGAACTTGAAAACAAAAGCAGTCAAAAACTTAAGAGGATTTTTCCAGTTCAAAGACAGTTTGACAACATCAAGTTCACGATTTAATTTTGAGAAATCTAGTTAGTAGTGGTGTCGTGGTTTGGCTTCTTTAGATATTCCAATGTACCCTCTTGGGCTTGGTCAAGACGGTTGGACTTAGATCATGTTAGGGTAGTTTTTGTGCATGCTTTAAATTTCGTGCATAGAAGTCGCCTTGGACTGTCGGGCCGATGTTCGCGGTCACCGCGTCGGTCGCTCTACGCGCGCGCTGCCGCACCGGGTCAACCACGCCCGCGTTGCCTAACCACCTCTGCACAGGTCGTGGGGTCGCTGCTGCTGCTCGAGCAGCCGAGCGCCGCGGCCACTCCCCCCGCGCTGCCTACCGTGCACGTTGTCCCTGCCGCACGCCACGACGCAGCCACTGCCGCTGCCACCACATCCGCGCCCTGCGTCGCTGCCGCTGTTCCATGTACCTTGGCGCCCGTCGAGCACGTGGCCAAGACCGTCAACCGCGTCTTGCCCGGGGCAAGGACTAGCAGAGCCGCACTCCCTTTTTCCTCTACCACCTTGACCACTGGAACCGCGCCATCAATTTGGCGTGGAGGAGGCTCCATCGTCCGCGTCGACCCATCTAGGGCTCCGCCTGTAGGTCGCCTAGCCTTCCGGCCCCGCAACGCCTTGACCGGTGTCCGGCCAAGCGCCAATTTTGGCGTTGCTCGCCGCCAGCCCGATAAAGCCACAGTGGCAAGGATCGAGAGCAGCCAACCATCCCCATCCCGCTCGCGTTCAATTGGCTGCACCGCAAGCATCGCCCCCACTTTACCTCCGCCCCGCGCTCCTTTACTGAATCGCTACCGCCACCTGGGCGCGGCTGACGCGATTGTGCCGCCACGGTGCGCCGCCGCAGCTCTCAGGTCACACATGGCCAGCCTCCTCCGTCGCTCTCCAGCTTCAACGAGCGCTGCAGCCAGGTCCTAGGTATGCCTTAGATGCTCTAGCACTTGCCAGTTGGCTTCGCGGTGGACTTGGGTGGCCAGAACGGCCGTGCCACCGCTGCGCGTGGCCACTCATCGTGGTCACCGGTCCCGTGAGCTCTGCTGCTCCTGTGCCGCCGCCTACGGTAGGCGCTTAGGCCGTAGATGCTGGTCGGCTCATTGTCTGGGCCGGTGGGAACCCAAGGTGGCCGGCGTGGCCGGGCAATGCCGGCCGGTGCTGCACTGACGAGCTCGGGGCGTCGGGGACCGACCGGATGCAAAGACAAGTTTGTGCGAGGGCCTTTGTGCATAATCGCTGACTACGGGAATAGGGAGTATAGGGGTTGCGAGATTTTGCTGTGCTGTGAGGGCTCTTTTGCCATTTTGCCAGCACGCCTGCGGTCCGTCCCGCATGGGCCGTGTGCTGGGCCGGCTCGCCGGCCGTGGGCCGCCTGTTGCGCGCGCGGGAAGGCTGAGCTCGCTCTGGGCCGGGTGAGCCGCGCTGGTGAGCCGCGTCGGGGAAAGTCGTTTCTCCCTTTTCTAGCGAATTAAGAAATGTTTTTCCAATTTGGTTTTGACATGATCTTTGGTATGTTGTAATAAATCATGTAGGTGTCCAAAAATCATGAAATAAATTTTGTCAGGCTCCTAGAATTAGGCTATATCTGTTGGTATATTTAGTTTGTGCTTATATGTGTTGGCTTTAGGAACTATCAAGTTAAATTGAGATTGCTTAATATTGAGAAGGTAATATTTGTAGGAATTTTTGTGGTAAAACCATGATAGCGGTGACCTTGTGAATTTTATAGTAGGTTCTTGGAGCTATTAGGTACTCGATGTAAATTTTATAGCCCTAAACAAGACTGTTAGGTATGTAGCTATATATATTTTAACAATTAAAAGGAACGAGAGCATAGTAGTGAGTTATAAATAAAACGCTTGTATGGTAAGCTTGATCTTAGTTTGACGAGGATGATAGATAGTTAATAGCTTGGCCATTAGAGCTAGCTTGTTAGTATAGTTTATGTGTTCTAATTTTTAAGAGTTGTTGTTGTCCAAGTTTGGACAGGGACCTGGAACCCGTGACAGGAGCGGAACGGGTTGGTCTCACTCGTGCCTGGGGTACGAGCGAGGCGTGTGTTTTTCGGGGTACCCAGCTGGGCACATTGATTCGCAAATCGCCGTTTCTACGTGACAGTACGGCTTGACTACGATCTAGCACCGTAGTAAGAACTAACATATGAAAGATGGAAAAATGATTCTGATTGCTCAACCCTTATTTGATGATAGAACATGTGCTTACATAGCAGGTTGGATAATGAATTTAACATGGCTGCTAATAATCTAATGAAACAAGGACTCACTCTTAGTATTACTTTCCGCAAACAAGAACCACAAGCCATAAGGCCTATCATAATCCTTGAGAGCCGGGAATCATATTCCCAGTCGGGTAAGTCTTGCGAGTACATTGTGTACTCAGGGTTTATTTACCCTTGTTGCAGGTGCTGCTTGAGAAGCTAGTTGTTGTGTGGAGGATACTTCTGGTGGGCACAGATGGATCCTTATACCGCTCCGCTAGATGTTGTTTATTTCCGCTGTTTAATTTATTGCACTCTGAACTTTGGTACTGTAATAAAGAATTTCTGAGTCCCTTTGTTGTATGAAATGGATTAAGTGTTGTAAGCTTGTACTCATTATTGGATCCCGGGTGTAAAATTATGGAATGTTTCGAGTTCTCCCGTGGGGTGTGCTCGACAGAACTGCTTGACTTGGCTCACTTTTGGGGTGCTTAGTGTCTAGTGGAAGACAGCGCCTCCAAAAGTGTGTTAATTCAGACGGTTCTGCCACAGTTGGTACCAGAGCTAATAATGAGTTCACGAGCTTAATCACCTTTTCAAAAACTTAAAACTTTGACCAACAAAAGCTTTGCGAAAAATAGGATGCAGTAAATTCACGTAAATAAGTATAAGCCCTAACAATATGGTCTATCTAGGATAGTGGCACTAGTTTTATCTAACTATTTTCTACAGGTACACTAACTTACGCTACGTAAGAAAGTGCTAGTGTTCGGAAAGGAGTGTGCGATGTGCCAAAATTCAAACAAGTGCCGCTATATTCCGGCTTGAGCGAACGAATAGGCCGATGCATGCATCATAAGAAGAGAATCTGTTAAGCTAAAAACCCCCCTTCATGGATAATTTTGGATAGTTAAGATGATAGGGTAATAAATAAAAATAAATGCTTCAATCCTTAATAAAAGCCTTATCATTTCTCCAAGTCTCTTGTTCCTAGTCTAGAGGTTCCCTAATGGTTGGCTCCTATCTGGTCGCAGATGGATCTAAGGTCTCGTCGTGTGGGCATTGGGTTCGGTCGTGGGAGCACCAGTGCCGGAGTGGGCCGTGGCCTTGGTGAAGGTCATGGTGAAAGTGGTCGCGACAATGGCAACAACAATGCCAACAGGGAGAGCCGTGAGGCCCCACTCTTGGGTCCTCCTTCCCCGCCACCACCACCGCCGCCTCCGATGACTCCTGCAGAGATGATGGCGGAGATGTTGGCTTCACATCAGGAGACAGCCCATGCCTTGGAGATGATGGCACATGCTCTTGGTGGTTTTGTCCGCGGAGGCCACGGTGGCAACGGCGGGAACAGGGGTGGTGCCCGCGGTCTTCAGAGGCCCTATTCTTATAAGGACTTCTCGAAGACCAACCCGCCCACGTTCACACCAACTGCAGAGCCTCTGGACGCCGAGCATTGGCTTCGTGTGCTAGAGCAGAAGTTTCTGCTGCTCATGGTGACTGATGAGCAGAAGGTGTGCTTTGCCGTACAACAGCTTTTGGGATCTGCTAGCGTATGGTGGGATACTTTCAATGCCATGCAGCCGGTGGGTCATCCTGTGACTTGGCAGGAGTTCACCACTACCTTCCGAGAGTACTACATTCCTGTGGGTGTTCTGAACAGGAAGCTCTCGGAGTTCTTGGACCTGAAGCAGGGGAGTATGTCTGTGATGGAGTATGCCAATAAATTCAACCATCTGGCACAGTATGCTGGGACTCATGTTGACATGGATGAGAAGAAGAGGGACCGTTTCTACCACGGCCTCTCTTGTATTTTGTAGAAAGAGCTTTACACTAGGAACTATCAGACTTTTGGTACTCTGATGAATGCTGCCATTGCTATGGAGGGACTACAGCGTGACACGCAGGCCGAGTGGAAGTGCAAACGGGGAATTTCTAGGTCTTTCAATCAACCGCAGTCACAGAAGATTCAAGTTGTCAAGAGGATGTCCTACCATTCCCTAGGTGGACAGCCGTCTCGGCAGCCTCAGCAGACTCAGCAGACACCGCCGACTCAGTACCGTGCACCTACTCAGCAGGTGCAGTAGCCCCAGGGACCGCAGTTTCCTCCTCATCAGGGGCAGATGATCAGGTCTACTGCTTATTTCAAGTGTGGCAAGGAGGGCCATTTTGCTCGGGAGTGTCTCGAGAATCGGGCGGCTCAGCCTTCCCAGCCGTCTGCCAACTCTCACTTGATCAAGAGGACGATTATTAAGAAGAAGGTGCCAATGAGTCACTCGGGACAGGTTAACTACACCGAGGCTAAGGAGATCCTGCAGAATGAGCCTGTGATGGCTGGTATGTTCACAATAGACTCCCACCCAGCATTTGTATTGTTTGATTCTGGAGCATCGCATTCATTCATGAGCATGGGGTTTGCGGAAAAGCACAATAAATCTCTTATGGCTATTCCTTTTGCCTATAAAATTAGCACTCTGGGTGCGTAGATGTGCATTAATACTTGGACGGACACAGTCAGCTTAGTGCTAGCCAATCACACTTACCGTCTCTAGTTCATGTTACTACCTGGACAGGGCATTGATGCAATCCTAGGCATGAATTGGTTGAAGGTTTATGGGGTAGTCTTGGACCTTAAGAGGAGAGTTGTTGAGTTACAGCTTCCTTCTTCTGAGGATAGAATGTCTCTCTGTATCCCTCCAATTCCTGCTTCACCAGTCACTGCTAATGTTGAAGCTTCTCCTGATCTTGCCTCTATTCCTGTGGTCTGTGAGTTTCCTGATGTCTTCTCTGAAGATTTGCCTGGGTTACCACCAGATAGGGAGGTGGAGTTTACCATAGAGTTAGAGCCTGACACTGCTCCTATTTCACGACGTTCTTACCACATGGCTCCACCAGAATTAGCAGAAATGAAGAAGCAATTAGAGGAATTGCTGCAAAAGGGGTTTATCCATCCTAGTCCTTCTCCCTGGGGTTTTTTAGCCATTTTTGTGAAGAAGAAGGACGACACTCTGCGGATGTGTGTGGATTATCGCCCTCTCAATGTGGTAACCATCTTTGCCTCGCATTGATGCTTTGTTTGATCAGTTGGCTGGTGCTAGAGTGTTTTCCAAAATTGATCTTCGTTCTGGGTATCACCAAATAAAAATCCAGCCACAAGATATACCAAAAACAGCTTTCTCTACTAGGTATGGGCTTTATGAGTACCTAGTCATGTCTTTTGGTCTCACCAATGCTCCTGCATTTTTCATGTATCTCATGAACTCAGTCTTTATGCCGGAGTTAGACAAGTTTGTAGTGGTGTTCATTGATGATATTTTGATATATTCCAAGAATGAAGAAGAACATGCACAACACCTTCGCACAGTCCTGAACCGACTGCGTGAGCACAAGCTGTATGTCAAGTTCAGCAAATGTGAGTTTTGGTTGGATAGAGTGCAGTTTTTGGAACATGTTTTGACCCCCGAAGGTGTATCTATTGATCCTAGCAAGGTGCAGGATGTGCTTAATTGGAAATCTCCTGAATCAGTGCATTAGAACCGTCAGTTTCTTGGTCTTGCTGGGTACTATCGACGCTTCATTCCTGATTTCTCCAAGATAGCTCATCCTATGACCAAGTTGCTTCAGAAAAGACTCCAAGTTTGAGTGGAGTCCAGCCTGTGAGGAAGCTTTCCAAGCTTTGAAGAACTTTCTTACCTCTGCTCCTATTCTTGCACGACCGGATATTGATAGGCCATTTGATGTGTATTGTGATGCCTCTAAGACAGGACTTGGTTGTGTGCTTATGCAAGAGGGACGAGTAATAGCTTATGCTTCCCGTCAACTGATAAAGCATGAATTGAATTATCCCACCCATGATTAGATCTTGCTGCAGTTGTGCATGCTCTAAAGATATGGAGACATTATCTATTGGGGAACAAGGTGCATATTTTTACTGATCACAAGAGCCTCAAGTATATTTTCACTCTACCCGAGTTAAATATGAGGCAAAGGAGATGGCTTGAGTTAATCAAGGATTACAATCTGGAAGTCCGTTATCATCCTGGAAAAGCCAATGTGGTGGCTGATGCGTTGAGTCGGAAGTCACACCAGGATGATGAAGAGTCCTTGCCTCTCTCTCACTCTGCAGTTTTAGCTCACATTGCTCTAGTCTCAGATTTGTTGGAGCAAATTGTTATTGAGCAAAGGCAGAATGCTTTGGAGATTCCTCATATCAAAAAGTTGATTGCTGAAGGACGTGGTCCTCATTTCAGCATTGATGAACAAGGTGTGGTGAGGTACAAGAACCGGTTGGTGGTTTCCGAAAGTGATGAGCTTAGGAGAAAGATTTTAGAGGAAGCTCATAGTTCCAAGCTGTCCATTCATCCGGGAAGTAACAAGATGTACCATGATTTGCTCCACTTGTATTGGTGGTCAAATATGAAGCAGGATATCACTAAGTATATTGCAGAATGTGATATTTGTGGAAGGGTGAAGGCAGACCATATGCGTACGCCTGGTTTTCTACAGCCTTTGCCAATCCTAGTTTGGAAATGGGAGGATATTTCTATGGATTTTACTACAGGATTGCCTCGCACAGTAAAAGGGCATGATTCTATTTAGGTCATTGTGGATCGCCTTACCAAGTCTGCCCATTTTCTTCCTCTAGATGAAAGATATACAGCCATGCAATATTCTAAGTTGTACTTTGACCACATTGTAACTCTCCATGGAGTCCCTCTCACTATTGTTTCTGATCATGGATCAGTCTTTATGTCCCGCTTTTGGACTCAACTCCAGAAATGCCTTGGAACTAGTCTTCTCAGAAGTTCAGCTTATCATCCGCAGACCGACGGCCAGACAGAAAGGGTCAATCAAGTGTTGGAAGATATGTTGAGAGCTTGTGTCATTTCTTTCCCAGAGAAGTGGGATGAGTGCTTGAGATTGGCTGAGTTTTCTTACAACAATAGCTATCAAGAAAGTATTCAGATGGCACCTTTTGAGGCCTTGTATGGCAAAAAGTGTAGGACACCGCTCAACTGGGTTGAAGTAGGAGACCGTGGTCACTTCGGGCCTGACTTTATCCTTGAAGGAAGAGAGAAAGTCAGAATTATTCGGAGTCATTTAAAGGCAGCTCAGAACCGTCAGAAAACCTATGCGGATAAGAGAAGAAGGCCCTTGCAATTTGAAGTTGGTGATTATGTGTATCTTAAAGTGTCTCCCATGAAAGGTGTGCATCAGTTTGGTGTCCGTGGAAAATTATCTCCTCGCTATGTTGGACCTTACAAGATTTTGACCCGGTATGGTCCTGTGGCTTATCGCATCCAGCTCCCTGATATATTGTCAGCAGTCCACGATGTTTTTCATGTGTCTCAGTTTAAAAAGTGTTTGCGAGTTCCTGATGAGGCAGTGGAGATTGAAGGACTCCCTCTCCGACTTGATCTTTCTTATGTTGAGCATCCAGTCAAAATTTTGGATGAAAAAGAAAGGGTGACGAGAAACAATGTGGTGAAATTTTACAAAGTCCAATGGCAGAACCACTCGGAGGATGAGGCAACTTGGGAACTTGAGCGTTATATTTTGAAGCATTATCCTCATCTCATTCCTGGCTCCTCAATGTAATTAATTTATTTTTAAATTTAATTCTACTTCTTTTCTCACCTAGGCACATGAAATCTCAGGAAGTGATTTTCTTTTAGGGGGGTAGAGTGTAACACCCTCGGTGTTACCGCGTCAATCAAGCCATTAAACATTTCATGAGCATCATGTTTAAGTATTTCTGCATGTGATCACTTGTGTAAATAAGGTCTTGCAACTTAAAACAATCAATGAAAAGTATTCAATATTGCGCTTTATATCAAGTAGAGGTGTAAACTAATTTTTTATTGAATGAAAATGCTATAGAACATAATATTGGCGCCTTAATAAAGTTTGAAGTATGAATTTTGTAGAAGATGGTGCACCTTTGGTCTTAGCAAAGTAAGGATGCTAGCTTATATTGTTATTGGCTTGGAAATCGAACTTGAAAAAAAAAGCAGTCAAAGACTTAAGAGGATTTTTCCAGTTCAAAGACAGTTTGACAACATCAAGTTCATGATTTAATTTTGAGAAATCTAGTTAGTAGTGGTGTCGTGGTTTGGCTTCTTTAGATATTCCAATGTACCCTCTTGGGCTTGGTCAAGACGGTTGGACTTAGATCGAGTTAGGGTAGTTTTTGTGCATGCCTTAAATTTCGTGCATAGAAGTCGACTTGGCCGATGTTCGCGGTCACTGTGTCGGTTGCTCTGCGTGTGCGCTGTCGCACCGGGTCGACCGCGCCCGCGTTGCCTAACCACCTCTGCACAGGTCGTGGGGTCGCTGCTGCTGCTCGCACAGCCGAGCGTCGCGGCCACTCCCCCCCCCCCCCCCCCCCACGCGCTGCCTACCGTGCGCGCTGTCCCTACCGCACGCCACGACGCAGCCACTGCCGCTGCCACCACGTCCGTGCCCTGCGTCGCTGCCGCTGTTCCATGTACCTTGGCGCCCGTCGAGCACGCGGCCAAGACCGTCAACTGCGTCTTGCCCGGGGCAAGGACTAGCAGAGTCGCGCTCCCTTTTTCCTCTGCCACCTTGACCATCGGAACTGCGCCATCAATTTGGAGTGGAGGAGGCTCCATCGTCTGCGTCGACCCATCTAGGGCTCCGCCTGCAGGTCGCCTAGCCTTCCAACCCTGCACCGCCTTGACTGGTGTCCAGCCGAGCACCAATTTTGGCGTTGCTCGCCGCCAGCCCGATAAAGCCGCAGTGGCAAGGATCAAGAGCAGCCAACCATCCCCATCCCACTCGCATTCAATTGGCTGCACCGCAAGCATCGCCCCCACTTTACCTCCACCCCGCGCATCTCTACCGAATCGCCGCCACCTGGGCGCGGATGACACGATTGTGCTGCGACGGTGCGCTGCCGTAGCTCTCGGGTCGCATGTGGCCAACCTCCTCTGTCGCTCTCTAGCTTCAACGAGCGCTGCGGCCAGGTCCTAGGTATGCCTTAGATGCTCTAGCACTTGCCAGTTGGCTTCGCGGTGGACTTGGGTGGCCGGAACGGCCGTGCCACCGCCGCGCATGGCCACTCATCGTGGTCACCGGTCCCGTGAGCTCTGCTGCTCCTGTACCACCGCCTAGGGTAGGCGCTTAGGCCGTAGATGCTGGTTGGCTCGTTGTCTGGGCCGGTGGGAACCCGAGGTGGCCAGCGTGGCCGGGCAATGCCGGCCGGTGCTGCGCCGACAAGCTCGGGGCGTCAGGGACTGACCGGATGCAAAGACAAGTTTGTGCGAGGGCCTTTGTGCATAATCGCTGATTGCGGGAATAAGGAGTATAGGGGTTGCGAGATTTTGCTGTGCTGTGAGGGCTCTTTTGTGATTTTGCCAGCGTGCCTGCGGTCCTTCCCGTATGGGCCGTGTGCTAGGCCGGCTCGCTGGCCGCGGGCCGCCTGTCGCGCGCGCGGGAAGGCTGAGCTCGCTCTGGGCCGGGTGAGCTGCGCTGGTGGGCCGCGTCGGGGAAAGTCGTTTTTCCCTTTTCTAGCGAATTAAGAAATGTTTTTCCAATTTGGTTTTGACATGATCTTTGGTATGTTGTAATAAATCATGTAGGTGTCCAAAAATCTTGAAATAAATTTTGTCAGGCTCCTAGAATTAGGCTATATCTGTTGGTATATTTAGTTTGCGCTTATATGTGTTGGCTTTAGGAACTATCAAGTTAAATTGAGATTGCTTAATATTGAGAAGGTAATATTTGTAGGAATTTTTGTGGTAAAACCATGATAGCGGTGACCTTGTGAATTTTATAGTAGGTTCTTGGAGCTATTAGGTACTTGATGTAAATTTTATAGCCCTAAACAAGACTGTTAGGTATGTAGCTATATATATTTTAACAATTAAAAGGAATGAGAGCATAGTAGTGATTTATAAATAAAACGCTTGTATGGTAAGCTTGATCTTAGTTTGACGAGGGTGATAGATAGTTAATAGCTTGGCCATTAGAGCTAGCTTGTTAGTATAGCTTATGTGTTCTAATTTTTAAGAGTTGTTGTTGCCTAAATACTAAATTGTTGCACCATCATCATCGCATGCATGTAGAGAACGAGTTGGTGGAGTTCGTCACCGCGGGAGACCAGGAGTACGAGGAGATCGTCGAGGAGTACGAGGAGGAGATTCTCGTGCCAGATTAGGTCCCGGACCCATCGCTGACTGACTTCACTGACACCCTGCCATTCCAAGGCAATCCCCGGTGCATAACCCTTATTTTGCATATATATATATATATATATATATATATATATATATATATATATATATATATATATATATATATATATATATATATATATATATATATATATGTTGTGCATTTACGTTACAGGAATTTTGTGATACCCACATGCATATATCTATATCTACCCATGAGTCTTACTAGTATAGGATCATGTAGCTGCTTTGCTTAGGTTTATCGGTAGTGTGAGTAACCTATCGTTACTCACAATAGATGGTTATTATTATTATTACATTTATGATGAAATGATGGAAAAGGAAATGGTGACCAGACAGGGATATGGTATGGGTATTGGTGGGGGTAACAGGTTGTGTCCCGCGGCCACGGGGCATAGCTTGGTTGCACTATTTCCCTGTTCGTGTCGATTAAGGACCGTCCGTTGCATGGACCCTGGTCAAGTCACAGATTTATTATCCTGAGCACATACTTGCTTATGGGAGCGGGAAGGCTTATTACTCTCTTGTCATGAGCTCCGGCTCTTTTCGGACTGACTAATTGGAGACGTAGATAGGTGGAGGTCTAAGCACCACTTTGAGGCCGGGCCTCAAGTGTGGGAGCTTGGAGTCCAAGTTTGGACGGGACCTGGAACCCGTGACAGGAGCGGAACGGGTTGGTCTCACTCGTGCCTGGGTACGAGCGAGGCGTGTGTTTTTCAGGGTACCCAGCTGGGCACATTGATTCGCGAATCGCCGTTTCTACGTGACGGTACAGCTTCACTACGATCCGGCACCGTAGTAAGAACTGACATATGAAAGATGGAAAAATAATTCTGATTGCTCAACCCTTGTTTGATGATAGAACAGGTGCTTACATAGCAGGTTGGATAATGAATTTAACATGGCTGCTAATAATCTAATGAAATAAGGACTCACTCTTAGTATTGCTTTCCGCAAACAAGAACCACAAGCCATAAAGCCTATCATAATTCTTGAGAGTCGGGAATCATATTCTCAGTCGGGTAAGTCTTGCGAGTACATTGTGTACTCAGGGTTTATTTACCCTTGTTGCAGGTGCTGCTTGAGAAGCTAGCTGTTGTGTGGAGGATTCTTCTGGTGGGCATAGACGGATCCTTACACCGCTCCGCTAGATGTCGTTTATTTCCGCTGTTTAATTTATTGCACTCTGAACTTTGGTACTGTAATAAAGAATTTTTGAGACCCTTTGTTGTATGAAATGGATTAAGTATTGTAAGGTTGTACTCATTATTGGATCCCGGATGTAAAATTGTGGAACGTTTCGAGTTCTCCCGTGGGGTGTGCTCAACCGAACTGCTTGACTTGGCTCACTTTTGGGGTGCTTAGTGTTTAGTGGAAGACAGCACCTCCAAAAGTGTGTTAATTCAGACGGTTCTGCCACAGTGGGGCTGCCATGGGAGAGAGGGAGAGGTGAGGGAGACTGGGAGAGGGAGAGGAAGGGACGAGTGAGGGGGCGACCAGGGTGAGCGGCGTCAGGTGTCAGGGAGGTGGGCGTGCGGCGTCGGGCATTGGGTGGGCATTGAGTGAGGGCGAGAGGCGTGGTGTGGAGGGAGCGGCTGAGAGATGGAGGGAGTGGTGGAGGGCAAAACCCTAAGTCCATCTTATATACTCGAAGGCAGAAATCGGGCCACGCTGGGCCTGTTGGGCCTCAGCCATTTCGGAGACGGTCCTTATAGCATGCCCGCCTCCGTAAATCATTTTATGGAGGCGGACTCCTTAAGACGACCGCCTCCAAAAATAGACTATTTTTGGAGGCGGTTGCCTTAAAATGTCCGCCTCCGTAAATCGATTTTAGGAAGCGGGCAAAAGTGACCGCCTCCATAAATCAAAATGTTTGCCTCCGTTAATGCGTGAGGATTTTAGGAGGTGGTTGAATTTTGTGACCGCCTCCGTTAATAAAAGGACATCATCTTGTAAAATCATTTATGTAGTAGTGTAGTTGGGCTAGCGTCACGGCCCACCAACAGAGAGTTCGGGTGGACGGACACCCGCTTCCTAGCATTACCCTATGGATCCGGTGAGCGTCATGAACGCATTCCACATACAAGATCTAGCCATACCCAACGAAAGTCAATGCCACAAGCATTTACCGCACCACCAAGTCTACTATTTTTTATATATAGTTGGTCAAAGTTAAAAGTGTTTGACTTCTCAGAAAGTGAGAATGTCATCTATTTTAGGATGGTGCGAGTACAACATCACGAAGCCCTGCCACGGCGATGTGTACCTAGTGGGGGCTCGTCCAGTATGACATGCTATACGGCCTGTCGCCCATGCGACGCTCGAGCTCGCTGAGGCCGGTGCTTTGGGGGAGGGGCGCTGCTCCACATTATCGTAGGCCTGTGCATGCCCTAGGAACACAAGATCGAGTGCAGAAAGGGGTAGCTTGGACAAGCTCGGGATGCAGAATTCACATGTTTCCTAAAATCATGCTCTATATTTGTGGCGTGTAGCTAAGAAAAGCATAGGACTTGATTTTAGTAAATATATGAAACTAGTATCATATTTTCTGAGTTAAAACAAATTTTCTAAGATTAAATTAGATTTTTGTATTTAGATAACTTTTTAAAAAATAAGTTTTTTTTATTTTTGATAAGTCTAATTGACTCTGAATTATCGTGAAAGTCCGATTTACCTTCTTGGTGCTATTATGTCACCACTCCAGCCAAGCCCATTTAGAGACCTAAGTCGAATGGCTCCAAAAGTTGGGAGTCTAAAAAACTGATTTTTTTTTATGGAGGGAGACGAATCATTTTTCCATCGTTGAGAGAGATGATATGAACTTTTTGTTTTGATATTTGTCTGCTGCCATGTGAAAACGAGACTTGTCCAAGATAGCAATGTGGGCGTGTCCTAATCGGAGCATCAATCCAGCAAGGAAGAACTGCCTTGTACTATGCAGATCGAGGCAGCCCTCCAGATAAGGAGCTCCCTGGCCGCATGCATGGTCGGTCGCCAATCAGCCACGATTCCCAGCCATCACCATTATTTACTGCCTTTCCGGGCCTTCTAGCTACTCGGTCTTACCCTACTCGTATACTGCACTCATCAGTGATCGGCAACACATGAACCTCGCGTCCGCGGTGCGCGTGTTCTTGGCCTACTGCCTGCTGCTCCACGGGTGCATGGGGTCCGAGGAGGCCGGAGGCGTGTTCGATCAGGGGTGCCACGGCGTCAGCCTCACCCGCCTCGACGAGGCCAGGGCGCCGTCGAGGTGCGCCGCGGGGCCGTCCCCGTCCGGCCAGGCCATCCTGCCGCCGAAGCCGCTACTCGTCGCAGCGCCGCGCGAGGCCGGGGAGTACCCGGTGCTCCTGTTCCTGCACGGCTACCTCGCCGTCAACTCCTTCTACTCCCAGCTGTTCCAGCACGTCGCCTCCCATGGCTTCATCGTCGTCGGACCTCAGGTAGCAATCTGTATAAGCTTGGTTTACCTGCTGCACCAGAGTTAAGTTTGGTTTACCTGCTGCTCGTCGATCGATCGCGCATGCAGCTGTACACCATATCCGGGCCGGACACCACCGAGGAGATCAACTCAGCAGCGCCCGTCATCGACTGGCTCGCCACCGGGCTCCCGTCCGCTCTGTCACCCGGCGTCCGCGCGGACCTAACCAAGGTGTCCGTCTCCGGCCACAGCCGCGGCGGCAAGGTGGCGTTCGCGCTGGCGCTGGGCCACGCCAAGGCCAAGCTCGCGCTCCCTCTCGCCGCCCTCGTCGCCGTGGACCCCGTGGACGGCATGGGCGTGGGCAAGCAGACGCCACCGCCAGTCCTCACGGGCAGGAACTGCTCGCTGCACGTGGGGGCCCCCGCCATGGTCATCGGCACGGGGCTCGGCGAGCTGCCCCGGGGCCCCCTGCTCCCGCCGTGCGCGCCCCGGGGCGTCAGCCACGCGGCCTTCTACGACGAGCTGGACCGCGCGGCGCCGGCGTGCCACCTGGTGGCCAGGGACTACGGGCACACGGACATGATGGACGACGACACGCCGGGCGCCAGGGGGATGCTCACGCGCACCGTCTGCAGGAGCGGCGGCGCCAGGGCGCCCATGCGCCGGTTCGTGGCCGGCGCCACCGTCGCGTTCCTCAACAAGTGGGTGGCCAGGAACGCCGCGGCGATGGACGGCATCAGGGCGCGGCCGGACCAGGCCCCCGTCGCGCTGTCCGTGGTGGAGTTTCGGGATGGGAAACGATAGAGGACCTGTGATGTCTGCAGGCACCATCCACTCAGGCAGGGACCAGGGTGCAGCGGCGGAGCCTGACATAAAACATAATGGATGAACGGATGTCTGGGCTTGGTGCTAAATAAGATGACTCTAGCCTAGCTTTAGGGACCTGTTCAGAGTAGGAGGTAGCAGACCAGCTTCGCCTCCAACAGGCTGCGCCTGGTGAGGACCCTGAAATTACACATGAATTTAGTTAGAGATGGAAGTCAGATTCGAAACTAGCTGCTTTCCTCTCTGTTGCCAAATAAAAGAAGAAAAAAAAGTACGTATTCGAAACTCTACTCTAGGACTAGGAATGAACTCTAGTTTCTCGTCTCTTGGATTGGACGCTCTGCTCTGTTGAGTTGAGCCCCATCGCGTGAGTGTCCCACGTCACGCCTCACGAATGGCTTGCCGTTAGATGGGTTCGGGACTCGGGAGGACGGCGTGATCTCTATGCTATGCCACTGCACGCTGGCGGGCGCTGCCACGGTGCTAGCAGAGTGTCTGCTTAGACCGTTCGCACTCGTGGTACTCTAAATTCATCCTTTAAAAAGTCTGGTTATCAAGATTCTGTCATCTATACTTAATTCTTCTACACATATCCATTATATATATCATCCTCTATTCATTGTGGGGTCCACTTATCACTTTATCTAAATATATCCATATGAGATCTTATTTTGAAGAATTTATTTAAACGAATTTACTGACGTAATCGGAATTTAATTTGATTTTTTGGTTTGTGAGTTATAACATTTTTTAGTTAGTTTAACGAGTGGGGCCCACCTCAGCAGCCTTCCGCGCAGGCGTAGCGTACGTCCGCTATTGCGCTATGTTTGGCGGACGCACAAGCCTAGCGGAGTGCTTAGCGGACGCCGGTGCAGCCAATTCGTCTACTGGAGGGAGCGGTAGCGGAAGCCTTTCAGTACCCGGTGCAGTCAGTCTTAGGACCGGTGGATCTCAATCGTGGACGCATGGACCGGATCTAAGCCTAGCTGAGCCTTTGGGCCTCGACTGCCATGGGCCATGGCAGCCTACATAGTCCAGCAACGACAATCATGTCTAGAGAAAAGAAAACCGTACTCACATATCCCAAAATTGGCATTTGAGATCTAGCGAGCGATTTTGTTAGAACACATGTAGGCTTAGGACCCAAATAGAATTAAGAAATTGTTATAAAACATGTTGCCAGTGGATATAATCTTTTTCTCTCCGTCTCTCATGATCAACATAAAATACATAGACACAAGAGATAGAGAGACTATTATTTATTTCTATGAATATTTTGGTAATTAAATATCCCCATATGTTATAGTAATTCAACTATCGTAAATATATACTGACATTGTCGTAAATTAGTATATAAAATTATCGTAAATAGAGGTGGCTACAAAATAAATTATTTTGTAGCTAGCTACAGAGTATACTCTATATATATATATATAAGTCCTGTGAAGGCCTAAGAGTTTGGCAAGAGCTCACATACAAATGGACTAGGATTAGGATTCCACCTTATCCTTTCCTTCTATGATAGAGTCCGTATGTTTTACAACACTCCCCCTTGGGCGATTACCACGATATGTACATGCCTCGTTAAAAACTCCATCCGAAAAATCTAATGGAAAAAAACGATTCTTAAAGAAAAGAGTACATGACATTTGGTAATTGCATTGCACATGTTGTCTCATTAAAAACCTTACGTGAGAAACCTTCAAGTAAAAACTCACATAGAAAAAAAGAGTACAACATCTAACCTTCTTGGTCATGTATTATTTGGGATATTCTATTCATCATGAATAGATATTTATCTTCATAAGCTATATATAAACTTCAATGTTTTAGTAAATATAATCTACACGATCTTTATAATTCTTGTGGTTTTGATTACCTTCAAGGTAGATTTATTCAAATTGCTCCCCCTCATAAAGCCATCCTTTGAACTTCATTGTTCAGTCCACACTTTTTCATAAAATATGTGCTTAATAATGGTATGCAGTACCATAATACCAAAATGTTGGTTTACCATTCTTCAATGAATTATAATATGAGTGAACAAAAGCAATATGCTTCATGCATAAATAACAACTTATTAGTTGTGTAAAACAAATAAAATTTATTCTTTAGGGTAATAAATCCTTTCAAAGGATTATGAGGGTAAATAAGTTACAATATCCAATATCTTCTAGACAGTGTATCAAACTTATACTAGAGTTTGAATACTTATAATTCTTTCTTAGTGGATCTTTCAAATTATATGTTCTTCAAATCTTCAGGATTTTAATTGTACCACTAAATAATCAATCCAGCCTTACATTTGGTATTTAGGAACTAATTCAATTGTCAAAATCACCATTATTCTTATACCTTCTATGGTATTTGGAGGATAGAGTGTTTATATGACACCTTCATAGCGTTTAAGATTCCTCATTTTCTTTCCCTCAGGTCTATATTCACTTCAAAGATCAATTGTGCTTATTCAAGAATCGACTGATAAATCCTTCATGGACTAGTTCCTTAAAGGATGTTCTTATCTTCGGAGAATTACATTTCTCTTCCACGAGATATATTCTCTACTGCATGAGAGATTATTCTGAGATATACACGATGAGATAGTGTTATTCACTATAAAGTCAGTCGATGACTCTATTCCTTCTAGGACATGCTCTTTTTGAGACTTTAATATTCATATAGGAATATATATTCTATCTTAAACTTCTTAATACTTAGTATGAAAATTAATTTCCATATGTTACGATTTCTATTATTCAAGAACTATATGGATTTTCAGAATCCACTTACTAACTGTATATTTCATATTCATTCATTTCATTTGCCAGAAATATAGCAGAACATTTATTTCTTCATAGTAGGAGATTCAACCTTAATTTCTTTCTTCATTGACCCGATATAATCGTTACAAGCCACTTTGCCATGGACTTTGTTTTATGGATCTGGGTTCTCATAAGAGAAACATTTGCAATTATAGAGGTAGCGTTGTCAACAATTATTATTTTCTCCCAATATTCTCATAATATGAGATTATTCTGTCTCTTTGTTATTTCCAAAACAAGAGATGATTTGTTGTTTTGCATACTCAACACTAATGATGCACGTGCTTAGTGTGTTGAATTTCATCTTCATGATGATCCTCTTTATGAGGTGCTTTCTTCATGAGAATGGATGAGTTTCATTTTATTTCTATTCAATAAGTATACACTAAACTAGAATCCATATGTGTCCCCGTAGATTTTAACTGGATAGTATACAATATTTTGTTTACTACTAGTAATCACAACTTCTGATTTATAACTTTAAGTTACTCCTCTCATTTTTTTAGAAATATCTGGCATATGCTCCGCTTCATGCTTCACAAGAGCATTAGTCAAAGTACTGTTTGATTTAGTGCGTGATACTATTCCTGCTTCAAGCTTTAAGAAATCTTTTACTCTTAGGATCGTTTTCTTCCGTGAAAATAATATTTGGCATTAAAAAAGGCTCTGTCTTCCTCTAATGCCAATATTAGATCTTTAGTAACATACTTCAAAAGATATCCCCTATCATAGGCTTAAAATAATTCAAATTTATGTATCTCTGACTACAAGCGGAGGTCCATTCATGTATGCTAGGATGAAATTTTATGGGAAATATTCACGCACATATTTAAATACGGGGGTTATTATCATTAAATGCAACGAGCTAGAATACATAAAGTGTATTTAAGAATATTCAGCATTCCTACAAACTCAAGGATGTTTTTCCCCTGATTTCACATCATAGTTTAGACAACTATTTCATTGTCTAGCTTCTTTATTGTTTAGCCAAAACATCGATCCAATTATTACTCATACATAAAAAATAGACCATATACTTTAAAAGCATAGAATACGCAACGTTCAAACTCATATAGAATTTCTTCTAGACTTTCTAATTGCCATTAATGCAAAAATCCCTAAATGACTTTTCTTTATAAATCCCAAATCATCATAAGTGTTTTATCCATTATCTCAACTTCCACTATAATCCATCCCATTCAATTGGGTCACTTCTTCATTTAGCCAATTTTAGATTAACTAACTCCCCCTGATCCTAGGCTATTTGGCCCTAGATCAATTTATTGCTTATGTATGTAATGCATTGAAAGCAAAATATTCCTTAGTTCAACAAGAACTATATAGACATAGCATGCTAGCTAGTCAATTCAATTACGAGGGAAAAAACTAGTAGCTACAAGTTATGAATATATCTTCTATGCTAATATTTATGTAGGGGTGGAGATAATTGCAGCTCAACAAGAGCACAACCAAATGATACGCATTCATGTGTAATGTGGAATATTGGTAGTCAATCCAACATAATAGATAACAACAAAATACAAAGCTGCAAGCTTGCTTGCAATTAGCGCAATGTAGAGAAGTTAACTCGGTCGGAAGGGTCGCGGCTAGGACTTTAAGTCCTGATACATGCATTTAATGATAGATTTAGAAAGGTTGTGCCTATTAAATATATATATATATATATATTATCTACATTTTGTTATGCCTTTACCCAAAATGTCTCTCCATTTTCATACCATAATTACTTCAAGTAGTAACATGCTTCATACATTATCTATAAATAATTATTTCTAATGTTCCGTAGAATCCAATCATACTTCTAGTATTCATTGGTTATGGTATGAAATTCACATATCTAGTGTACTGTTCAGTGTACAACAACATATTCAGGTAGCACATAAACTTCAAGTTTCGGGCTATTAAAACTTAGTTTTAGGAATATATTATTTCTTGGTATTGATCCTTCCAAGATCAATTAATATGTCAGTATAGTCTAGTTGTTCATGTGCTTCTAGGAAATCCAGTTTTTCTTCTACCTACATGGTAATAATGCACAAAGAACTATAACCTTCATGGATAATTGAGGCTTCTTCGTGGATAAAATTAATGCAAAACTTATTTAGATAGGCAAAAATAGGCAATTGTTTATATGTGAAACATATAAATCTAATTTATTCCATGAGAAATAAACACATATTACTTCAAGTAAGAATCGCAACTAAAAATATTAAATATTTAATATTAGTCTTCAAGCTAATAAAATAACCATTAACCACTTCATTCAACGGAAATTAAAACTTAATGCACCACCGCTACTATACTAATGCTTCTACTAGTATAAGTTTAAAGACAATACAAGTAGCACATGGCTTAAGTTCTTCTTCTAGAGAAACCTTAAAAATTTGTTACTCATTTTTACATGTCTTAGCTTCTATGCTTGACATTTAGCAGCTTTATGCATGCTTTATTTCATAGTGGTGATATATAATTATGATCCTTCTAGGAGTGTAACATATGTAAGTCATATATCTGGTTCATAGAGTTGTCTAAAAATTTTAACTCAACTTCCATTTGAGTAATTTCTGATGATAAATTCAATACTTCATGTATTACATTGCTCTTTGATATTCTATACACAAGAGACATTTCTACGAGAACATACATTGATAAAATCTTATTTACCATCTTGTCTTCCAAACATTTAATATAAAGCTTCAAGGTTATTGTTTATAGAGCAGCATTATACCTCGATCTATAGGCATACAAGCTTGAAAATTTGACTTTCAATGTAATATGATATTCCGTAATCATAATTTAGGATTATTCTTATGTAGTGAGTCCCATAATGCATTTGTTATTTCTCTTGGCCATATGCTCATTATAAAGAGTAATCAGGAAATATATCCTGAGTTCACTACACTTCAATGGTAGCAAAATATCCTACATGGATTTAATAATGACCATAACAAATAATTCTACTATTCAGAGTAATTCCAGGAAATTTCTTCTTCTTTTGACATGCATATGTTAACATAGACCATGTGCATATAAGTTTACTACATGTAAACAGGTAGCAAGGTGCAAAAAGGTAGTGGACGGTTATTCAAAATATTCTTAGAAGCATCCTAGCATTTTTCATGATTATGGTATATGCAAATTTTCAGAATTTATACCGGGCATTCGTTCATCCCAAAAATTCTTATGCTAGGAAAAACAAATATGAGCCTCTCAAAGGTTAGTCTAAGGTCTGCAAGATATAGAGAGCACATATACCTTATACCATGTTTCTAGTGTAATAAAAAAAATTATTCTTGCAATTACATGTATAAAATTTATAGAGTTGCACTAGTAATTTTCTGAATTAAAATTTAATTCAGAACAATACTAGGCAAAATAACAACAAAATGAGTTGCTGACTTAAAGTTGTAGGCAAGTTCTTATATATAAGGGATATAAGAACATATACAGTTGATATGTATAAACATAGGGTCTAGCCGGCCCGATTTCTTTGAATTAAAAATTCATTACTAGTAGGTTAACTTCAGGTCTCGATCTATTTCGATGTTTTCCTTCGGTCCATCATGCATATATGCTCACGTGGAGCTGCGAGCATGCGGTCCCACAGTCCGATGACAAAACATGCGAGCATGTGAGGGCAGAGGTTCAGTGTAGGGGTGCGAGGTAGCGGCGTGCAGGCCACGGTCCATGGGCATCGAAATCGAAGACAACGGTACGGTAGCCGGGAGATACGGTTGTGAGCTCCAGGCGTCACGAGACTACTGCACTCATGGACCTCTATATTCATCTTCTATATGTCCTAATCAGTAAAATTCTCTCCTCTATACTCAATTCTCTCATACCCATCCATCCTCTATATCATCATCTATCCACTATGGGACCTACTTATCACTTTATCTAAATATATCCATGTGTGATCTAATTTTGAAGGATTTATTAAGACGAATTTAATGGTGCAATTGAAATTTAATTTGGATTTTTGGTTTGTGAGTTATAGCATTTTTTTCCTTTGTTTAGCTAGTTGGGGCCGCCACTATAGAGTATAGAGTAAGTACTGTACCACTCTAAATATAGAGTGAGAGAAAGGATAGAGTATCGTTTTAGAGTTTTCAGTACAGCAGTTTTTACTCTATATTCATACTCGTATCGTTTTAGAGTACCCATCGCGGTTAGTCTAAGGCGTGGATAAGGCTTCGGGCCATGGCCTTAACAGTCGTACGTGACCGAGAGTCCGAGACAGCCACCGCGGTTAGTCTGAGGCGTGGATAAGGCTTCGGGCCATGGCCTTAACAGTCGTACGTGACCGAGAGTCCGAGACAGCCTGTGAGTCGCATGCAGCGCGATGACGGACATCGATACAGTTTGCATGGTACGCTTCCTCGTACTGCGACAACTATTGTCCTGTTCATCGTTTTTTTCAAATTATTTTTTCAGTTAGAATAATATTTTTCTCTCACGACAAAACAGCCAACAGTATTTTTTTAATCGGCTTATCAGCACAGCCGAACGGAACCTATCACGTTCGGATCGAGGGCTTGTCGATCTCCTGGTCGATGCGGCAGCGGATGACGGGTGATCATGCAGCGAGACGCCTAGGCACATGTGTGCGTGCAGCCGCAAGATATGGACGACGGGCAATGCGTTGGCGTTCAGGCCGAGAGGGATGGCGGTGACAGCTGCATGCAGGCCGCATGATCACGAGCTCATATCTGAGCTGGACACGCCATGCATGATACTGTAGTGCTTTCCCCTTTAATTAAGGCTAGATTTAACATATGTAAATACAAAACTGTAGGTGCTGTATCTACGTATATGTTTGTTCCCTTATATGTGCGGATGTACTTCATGTACGAAGATCCGTTACTCCGTGTAAGATAAAAAAGATTTATCAGAGGGACTAATGCAATCTGCTAGATGTGTATTAGCGGTATATATCTGCGAGATGTGGTTCATTCGTACCTTGCAGGCAATTTAATCTACCTCACTTGCTACGTAGGACAGTAGGACAGTGGTCAGTAGATACATATCGCATAAGACGTTTGGCATTATCGTAGAACTGTCTGCTTGACGACGACGGTGCATGTCGATGCAGTGCAGATTAGATGTGGGTAGAGGTAGCAGATCCGTTTCGCTAACAACATCAGGAATGTCCACATCATCGAAGGAGTCAAGGCGGGATGTCGATGGTA
The DNA here is from genome assembly GCA_038087645.1 of Saccharum hybrid cultivar R570. Classification (NCBI taxonomy): domain Eukaryota; kingdom Viridiplantae; phylum Streptophyta; class Magnoliopsida; order Poales; family Poaceae; genus Saccharum; species Saccharum hybrid cultivar. Next base: position 5,659,880 of record JAQSUU010000005.1, on the reverse strand, counting down.
CAAGCGCCGGTATCGAAGATCGGTGACGGCTTCAACGGCGATGTCGACGAAGAATTTGTCGTGCTGATAACGTGTTATAAAACATATTACTAGCGGTTATGACATTTCTCTTTCCGTCTCTCATGATCAACATAGTAGATGAAAGTAGAACATATAGACACAAGAGATAGGAAAATTATTCTTTATTTATCTGAATATTGGTGATTACAACATAGAGCTCATATATATATATATATATATATATATATATATATATATATATATATATATATATATATATATATATATATATATATATATATATATATATATATATATATATATATATATAGGGAGAGTATACTCTATAGCTAGCTACAAAATAAGTTATTTTGTAGCCACCTCTATTTACGATAATTTTATATACTAATTTACGACAATGTCAGTATATATTTACGACAATTGAATTACTATAACATATGGGGATATTTACCATAATGTTATAGTAAATCACATAGCAAGGAGTTACTATAATCTCGTAAATTAGCATACCAATTATCGTAACTTAAAGTGGCTATAGAATAAGTTATTTTGTAGCCAGCTGTAGGGTTATATATATATATATATATATATATATATATATATATATATATATATATATATATATATATATATATATATATATATATATATATATATATATACGCGCTATTCTACACCCTAGGTGTAGAATACTATTCTACACCAAGCTGTTATATTGAACAAAATTCAGTACTCACGTTTCAGTATTGTTCAGTATTTTCGAGGTGCTGAGTGTAGTACTGACTGATACTGAACGTGGTTCAGTAGTACTCAGTATTTTTTCAGATCAGTTTTGACTTGTGGTGTAGAATAATATTCTACACCTAGGGTAGAATAATATATATATATGGTGTAGAATAATATATATATATATATATATATATATATATATATATATATATATATATATATATATATATATATATATATATATAGTTCTGCCAAAATCTAAGAGTTTGGTAAGAGCCCACGTACAAACGGACTAGGATTAGAATTCCATCTCCTTTTCTTCTAGGATAGAGTCTGCATGTTTTACAACAGAAATTACCATGAAGAAATTTTAAAGGCCCATTCATGTGTAAAGAGTAGAAGCGAGAACCATTTAGTCCCACCTTACTTGTGGAAGTGGAGGTAATTATACTTAAATATGGAAGTCATTTCCACTCGCTCAAGTCTAATACGAGGAGAAAAAAGCAAGTCCACATGCGCTCGCTCAACTACATGCTAGAACCTGAGATTGTTATGATTTATATTTTGGTTTTATTTTAGAAATTACCTACTTCCTCAACAATCCAAATCTAAAAACCTAATTGTAGGTCTTTTTCTAAATTAATTATGGCTAGTTTTGCTGACTCGTTGAGGACGAAAAAAAAATTCGGTGCACACTTTGAGAGGTGGCAAAAGGCCACGCTGGCATGTCCGAGGAAAATATCCGTGAAGAATATCAAAGAAGATTCCAAAAAACCAACTATATCTTTTTGGGAGCACTTCTTAATGTTCTTGTCGATCATCTGGTAGATGCGCTCTTGCACATAATAGATGCAAAGGCATTGAGGGATCAGCTGAATGCTACATATGGTGTATCAGGTGTGTAAGAAGAAGCACAGGCCGACAGTACTATTGACACGTAAAAGGCTTGACTTGTGACTAAGGTTATACCAAAAGGAAGGTTAGGATTTCTCGGATACTTATTCATCTGTCGTTAGAATGATCACTATTCGAGTGCTACTTTCCCTAGTTGCGGTTTTCTGTTTCATCAAGTGGACGTGATGATAACTTTTCTTAATAGAGAGTTGAATGAGATCTATATGGATCATCATGATGGGTTTGTAGTAAAAGGTGAAGAGCACAAGGTGTGTAAGTTAATAAAATCTTTATATGGCTTGAAAGAGGCGTAAACAATGGTATGAGAAGTTTGATATAACTTTAACCAGTGCGGGCTTTGCCATTACTGAGGCTGATAGGTGTGTACTATCGATGTGGTGGGAGCTAATCGGTTATATTATGTTTGTATGTTAATGATATTCTAATCTTTGATACAAACATTGATGTAATTAATGAGGTCAAGTCTTTTATGCAAAGAGCTGTGACATGAAAAATCTGAGAAAAACTGACGTGATTCTAAAAATCAAGCTTATTAAGGGTGAGATGTCTAAACATCAAGCTTATTAAGGATGAGATGAGATTTGAAACGATTCGGACTTTTCGGAGATCGGCTGCAGTTTTCTATAAAAAATAATTTTTAATTTGATTTATCTTCTTAAATTTTGAATTTAGTCCGTTCTCCAGATTACTGAAACGATCTCCAATTTCCCTTGTGTCCTGCGGCTCTCTTTGCACCTGCAAGTTCCACCACAATCACACAGCCACACGGCACAAAAAAAACAACCGAGGAACACCGGGCATCGGTCCTCCGCTCGTTGACTTATACACGCACAGGGCGGCCGGCCGCCGGCGGGCATCCCAATCCAAAAGCCAAGCGAGCGAGCTCCCAGTTCCGCTGCTCCAATTCCAGTCGGCATGGCTCCGCAGGTACGGGCTAGATCGTCTCTAGGGGTCTCGATGCGTTTCTGTTGTGCCTTGTGCTCATCTGCTTTCAATATTAGGCGTGGGTCGTGGACTCGTGGCGGAGAACGGCGAGGACCTCCAACGACCCAGGGAATTCCTGCCGCTCTCTAAGCTCGAAGGTAAGGTGTTGTTGGATTATTCCCGGTAATTTCGTATTTGGTACCCCGTACCACGGCCTCCTAAACCTGTTCGACCCAATCTACGGCTTGCTCCGTATTGATTTGTCGGAGATTGTCCTTTCGTTACGAGGATATACTCAAGGCTTCTCGCTGTTACTGCGAAATTGTTAAGCCTTTCTGCTTTGGTGCAAACACACCTGTTTGAAGACGGAACTCGTATGCAATTAGTTCATCAGACGGTTTCGATATATTTCCGTACACGTTTGGGTTTCAGTGGACTCAGGTCAGGTGTTCTTAGATCAACAGATACTTGCACTTTGCGGTCAAATTCTGATTCGATGAGCATTATCAGTGCTTCCTGGAAATTCCGATTCTGTAGACTGATCTCCATTTTTGTTCTGCAAATATGTGTGGCTCCTCTTGTAGTGGTCTTTGACCTAAACCATCTGTTCTGCAATTGCTCCCAGCAAATAAACTTGGGGCATGAATTTAGTCAAGCATATTTTCGCAGCCATACCAGCAAAATTCTACTGTACTTCGTGAAAGTCTGTGTTAGCTAGTCAGATTCCAGACAAGGGCAAAGTGACCTCCTTGGTCCTGACTTGACTATGTGGCCATTAAGATGTCAAATTAGTACTAAATCTGACTACTACATCAGCTACCCACAAGCAGGGTGTTCAGAAAGTCCAATAAGCCCTTGTTCTGGACCTGCTTTGTTATGCAATTAAGCAACGTAGATGTCCTGTTTTGCAGATGTTGGTGTGTTGTATTGGCATTTGGACCCTAAGAAATCTGAAAGCGAGGAGGAGCTAGCGAAAATCCGCAAAGACAGAGGATACAGTTACATGGTTTGTAGTAACTAGTCTCCCATAATTCCAATTGCTTTCTGAATCTCTGATGCTGTGTTCTGCACGTCTTGTGTATGATATATTACCTGAATGTATTGTTTCTGAAGGATCTTATTGAGATATGTCCCGACAAACTAGAAAACTATGAGGAGAAGGTGAAGAACTTCTTCCGTGAGCACATGCATCCTGACGAAGAGATCCGCTATTGCTTGGAGGGCAGTGGGTACTTTGATGTCCGCGACAAAGATGACAAGTGGATTCGAATCTGGATAAGGGAAGGAGACATGATCATCCTACCAGCTGGAATTTATCATCGGTTCACCCTTGATAGCGCCAAATACTCGAAGGTACTAACATGATCTTAGTGATAGAATATATGTAAATGTGTTGTACACGTCTTGTAACACAAGTTGGTTCGGCCTATATATATGAAAGTCACACGGCCCAAAGGGGTGTCAGGGTGTGGTGTTCCCCATATCATTGTCCTTGTTTATTTTACACAGGATCGTAGGAGCTACTAATTTGATCAACTGGTGATCTTGTGACACAATCATGAATACAACTCATGAGATCCATTTCATGAACTAAGGCAGTGACTACATGATTGAACAATTAAGAACATGCCATTTGTATTGGTAGCCAAAAAAAAAAGTTGTGACTCCCTGAAGGCCGAATGAAGTTTGGTTGGTAGAAATAATTGCAAATCAAGGATGTATGTGGTAGTTATGTTTTTCTTTTAAATTAAGAACTTTGATAGGTTGTATTTTTCAAATTTTCTTTATAGAGATCAGCTATTTTAATTACATTTCTTAATATTAAATTCTGGTATTTTTACATGTGCAGCTCATGAGGCTTTTCATTGGGGAACCAGTCTGGACCGCATTAAACAGGCCTCAGGAGGACCATCCGGCGAGGCAAGAGTATGTCAAGAATGTGAGTGCAGGCACTGGATTTGCTCTTGCAGCACACTGAATCTGTTTTTGCCTTTCCGGTTTATACAAATATATGATCACTTGGATTCATGTACATCATAGTATCATCATATGGTTTTGACAAAACCGTGTTGTGTCATCAGAGTCATGAAACCTTGATGCATGTTCAGTCAATGTGTGCACATAAAACTGCAAATTATGGGAACGCACAGTGTAGTGGTCTTTCCTTATGGTGATTTATCCGGTATAGTCTTTGCGTTCTTGTGGTTGCATCAAATATCAATGGGGTCCGCTGTAAAGTAAGTACGTACTTAAAACGTACTATCAGGAAGGCTGGAACACATCAGCCTTTCAGCTAAGTCATGAAAAAGGCAAGGCAAGATTGATGGACAGATAAAATTTGACGAAAATGCTCCTGGATAGGTAGTGCTAGAAGTTGTGTCTCTATTGATTTTGGGTTAACCCTAAAAGGGTAGCTATATAGGTAAGCATACATGGACCTCATGGGCCTAATACTCATATATTCTAACACCTCCCGCAGTCTGAACTACCGGCGCAGCGGAGTATCAGACTGTACAAGAAAGAAGAAAGAACACACACGAGCCCCCCCATAGACGCAACTAGCCACTGGTGATGTTGAGGCTGGAGCGAAACTCGGTGAAGGTCGAGGTCGGGAGGCCTTTGGTGAAGATGTCTGCGAACTGGGGGGTGGTCGGAACATGAAGGACCCGCACCTCGCCGATGGCAATCCGATCACGGACAAAGTGTAGGTCGATCTCCACGTGCTTCGTCCGCTGGTGTTGGATGGGGTTGGTGGAGAGGTAGACCGCACTGACATTGTCGCAGTAGATCAGCATGCTCCGGGAGGGCGGAGTGTGGAGCTCGGCGAGAAGCTATCGGAGCCAGGAGGCCTCAGCCACGCCTTGGCGACAGCGCGGTACTCCGCCTCGGCACTGGACCGGGAGACCACAGGCTGGTGCTTAGACGACCAGGACACCAGGTTGTCGCCAAGAAGACAGCGTAGCCGGAGGTGGAGCGCCGAGTGTCCGAACACCCGGCCCAGTCGGCGTCAGTGTAGACGACAAGCTCGGCGGAGAAGGACCGGTGAAGGAGTAGGCCGTAGTCGATCGTGCCGCGAAGGTAGCGGAGGAGGCGCTTGAGAGCAGTGAGGTGAGGCTCTCGGGGATCATGCATGTGAAGACAGATCCGCTGAACTGCATAGGTGATGTCCGGCTAGGTGAAGGTGAGGTACTGAAGGGCACCAGCAAGACTCCGGTATGCAGTGGGATCTGACACTAGGGGGCCCTCTGCCTCTGACAACTTGCCCTGTGTATCAACCGGAGTGGAGCAGGGGTTGCAGTCAGTCATCCCGGCTCGCTCCAGGATATCTCGAGTATACTGTCGCTAGTGAAGAAGTAACTCGACAGGATGAGGCTCAACAATGACCTCGAAGAAATGGTGGAGCACACCCAGATCCTTCATAGCAAACTCCTGCTGAAGAGCGGTAATGATCCGGCGGAGAAGTGGCTCACTGGAGGCTGTGAGGACAATATCATCAACATAGAGCAGCAAGTACGCAGTGTCCACTCCATGGTGATAGATAAACAGAGATATATCAGACTTGGCCTCCACAAATCCTAGTGTCAGCAGGAAAGCAGCAAACCGATGGTTCCACGCCCGGGGTGCCTGCTTGAGGCCGTAGAGAGACCTGTTGAGCCGGCAGACCATGTCAGGACGGGAAGAATCAACAAACCCCGCCGGCTGACTGCAGTAAACTGTCTCAGTGAGAAGACCGTGCAGGAAGGCATTCTTGACGTCCAGCTGATGGACGGGCCATGACTGAGCAAGAGCCAGCGAGAGCACGGTGCGGACGGTGGCCGGCTTCACTACCGGGCTGCAGGTCTCATCATAGTTGACCCCAGGGCGCTGAGTGAAGCCTCGGAGAACCCAGCGAGCCTTGTACCGCTCGAGAGTGCCATCAGCCCGACGCTTGTGGGTCCAGATCCACTTGCCGGTGACGACGTTGGAGCCCGGCGGCCGGGGCACCAAATCCCATGTCTGGTTGGCGAGGAGCGCGGCGTACTCCTCTTCCATCGCGCGGCGCCAGTGAGGGTCCAACAAGGCGTCACGGACGGAAGATGGTATTGGAGAGACGTGCGTATCGTCGGGCAAGGCCGTGAGAGCCCAGGGCAGCAGTGTGCCAGCCGCGTGCCGTGTCACCATCGGGTGAACATGCCGCGGGTGTCGGTGAAGTAGCGGCAGGTGGTAGACCGGCGGTGCAACACGGGCAGGCGGGGACTGCGGCGGTGGTGTCGGTGTCCCCGGTGGAGAAGAGGCCTCGAGTGGCGGCGGCGGCCGCGCATGGCGCTGGTACACGCGTACCGGCGTAGCGAACCGCATAGGAGGTGCCGGGGCAGCACCAGAGGATGAGGTCGTCGAATCCGCGTTGAGCGGAGAGGCCGGGGCAGCACCAGAGGATGAGGTCCCTGGACCCGCGCCGAGCGGAGAGGCCGGGGCAGTACCGGAGGACGACGGGCCCGGACCCGTGGAATCACGGGCGGCCGGGGAGCGGGGACACGAGCCCGGCAAGGAGCTCGGTGAAGCAGTACCTGCAGGAGACCACGAAAAAGGTGGCTGGACCACCGTGTTAGTGGGAAACAGAGAGGAAAGATCAAGATCAGGAGTGGTAGTGGGTGTGCTGGAGGTGGAGAAAGGGAAGACGGACTCATCGAACACCACATGGCGAGAGATGAGGACCCGTCGGGAGGTAAGGTCAAAACACCGGTACCCCTTGTGATCCGGGGAGTACCCGAGGAAGACACAGAGAGTCGAACGGGGGTAGCTTGTGGGAAGAAGTGGCAGCGGTGTTGGGGTAACACGCGCACCCGAAGACGCGAAGGTGATCGTATCGAGGAGGGGTACCGAAAAGAGCGTGGTGTGGCATAGGAGCGGGGCAGGCAGCGGAAGGAAGACGATTGAGGAGGTAGGTGGAGGTGTGCAAGCCCTCAGCCCAGAAGCGAGCAGAAAGAGACGCCTGAAACAGAAGGGTGCGCACGGTATCGTTGGTGGTGTGAATCATGCGTTCAGCCTTGCCATTCTATGAGGAAGTATACGGGCAAGACATGCGCAACTGAACACCGTGAGAGAGGAAGAAAGCACGGGAGGTGGAGTTATCAAACTCACGACCATTATCACATTGGACGACCTTGATGGTGAGGCCGAACTGTGTGGACACCCAAGCGAAGAAGTGAAGGAGCGTGGGAAAAGCATCAGACTTCGCACGCAGGGGAAAAGTCTACGAATAATGAGAAAAATCATCGACCACCACAAGATAGTACTTATAGCCAGAAATACTGATAACAGGAGATGTCCATAGGTCGCAATGTATAAGATAAAAAATGCGGGCCACATGTGAAAGTCCTATGTTTGGTGTTGGTAATTAGTGACAATGCCTAAGTACTAATCCTATGCCTAAGTTGTATGTAGCATATGAGGATTAGTACATTCCAAGGTTGGTGGCAAGATGGACATGGTGATCGTGATGGCCACACTTGGATTTGGACGCAACCCTACGTGATCAAGGCAAAGGTATATGCTTAAGGGTTGTGTTTTAGTAACCAAGACACCTAGTGGGTGTGGTTACATTGTAGGATAGATAACCGTACTATAAAGAGGGGAATGACGCGGCTATTGAACTCCTAAGTGCCTCTAGGTGTGCATTTCATGTCATATGCATTTGGATAGAACTAATAACGCCTCGAAAAAATGTTTGTGAAAATGCTAACACACATGCACATGGTGATGATCACTTGGTGGTGTTAGCACATTTGCGAAGGCGGTGTTGTTTGAGCGGTAGAGAGGGTTTGGGGTCCTCTCTCCCTCCCGCTGAGCTTGCGAGGCGGGATTCAGGCGTTTTCGAGGAGTTGAAACGACTATTTTCCACTACGCCGGAAGTCGGAAAAAGAAACGGAAGCGAACGGAGGTCACAGTGGTGACCGGACGCTGGACCGGACGCGGTCACTGTGTGACCAGACGCGTCCGGTCAGTGTTCAGCTCTTGCGTGTTTTTCGGTTGTCTGATCGGACGCGCAGCGCGTCCGGTCACTGTCGACCGGACGCGTCCGGTCGATCAGGGAGCTTACTGGACTCCAACCGGACGCGGTCACTGCGGCGTCCGGTCAGTTCAACAGCGCGTCCGGTCGCTGTTTCGTTGTGCGCGGCTCAGGGTTGACCAGCGTGTCCGGTCCGTTACGGGATCGGCGCGTCCGGTCGTGATCGGCGCGTCCGGTCCGCGCGACCAGCGCGTCCGGTCAGTGCTTCGCGAAAGAGCCGTTGTGCGACCGGCGCGTCCGGTCAGTTGGACCAGCGCGTCCGGTCAACGCGACTTCGGCTGTTTCAAGTTTCTAACGGCTATATTCAAAGGGGTACGTCTATAAATACTCGTTGGCCGGCTCAAGGCTCTCACTCTTGGACATTTGATATACTTGTGAGCACTTTGAGCTAAGCAACTCCCCTCCCACTCATCTCTCTTGCTTCTTTGCATATTCGAAGTGAGATTGAGTGATCCAAGTGCATTTGCATTGTGAGATAGCATCTAGTTGGCACTTGGTGGTTGATTTGCTGCGGGATTCTTGTTTCTCTTGGTGGTTGCCGCCACCTAGACGGCTTGGAGCAGCTTGGAGGCGTTGGCAAGAGTTGGTGATTGTTCTTGGCCACCTCCGGTGATTGTGAGGGGTTTGTGCCTACCTCGGCGAAGCGCCAAAGGCAACATTAGTAAATTGCTCGTGTCATTGCAACCTTTTGCCATTTGGTAGGTTCTTGTGGCGCCTTTTGAGAGGCTCGGTGTGAGACCGATTAGCCACCGAACCACGTGGTGAAGAGGGACACAACGGGGACTAGCGTGCCGGCAAGCACGTGAACCTCGGGATAAATCTTCGTGTCATCACTTTCATATTGTGATTGATTGATCCCGGTGTTCGGTTGTCTTGGTATTCATTGTTGATCATATTGGTTGGCTCAATACTTCGCCCCTCGGTGAAACTCTCCTAACTCAACTTCGCATTACTTTTTTAGTTATCTTTGCTAGCTAGTTAGCTTTGCTAGAGTAGCTCTTTTGTGTAGCTTGCTAGTTGTAGTTGTAGTTACCTTCTCGGTTTGACTTGTGCGGTTGAGTGCCATTATACTAGAATTGTGAAGTGGATAGGTGGCTTGTAAACACCCCGTAGGCTAAGCAAAACTCGCATCTCGCTATTTGTTGTATTGATAAACTTGTTTAGCTTGTCTTTGTAGAAAATTTTAAAAGGCTATTCACCCCCCCTCTAGCCATCAAGACCTTTCAAGTGGTATCGGAGCCGTGGTCACCGTTTGCAAGGCTTAATAACCTCGGTGCAAGATGGCTCAAGTTATGTTCAATCATGTTAATGGCAAGCCTCCATTCTTTGATGGTGTCTCTTCCTTTGATCATTGGAAAAGGAAGATGAAGCAATATCTAGGCAATATACATGAGAAGGTTTGGGATGTGACCAATGAAGGATACATTATTCTTGATGAAGAAAATCTCACTCCAAATGACCGCATCAACAAACAATGCAACACGGCGGCACTTGACACAATCTACCGTGCTATTGATGACAAAGTATTTGAGCAAATCAAAGATCTTGAAAAGACAAATGAGCTTTGGATAAGGCTTGAAGAGACATATGAAGGCACTTCAACGATAAAAAGTGCCAAGCTATATATGCTCAAGGACAAGTTCTCCACTTTCAAGATGAAGGATGATGAATCCATCCCGGAGATGTTCTATAGGCTCCAAGTCATTGTCAATGATCTCAAGGGGCTTGGAGAGAAGGTTGAGGACAAGGACTTCTCACACAAGTTCTTGATGTGCTTACCCAAGAAGTTTGCCACCTTGAGAAGAATGATCTTTAGAGAGAGATTGGACAAGGTCAAACCAACCAATGTGCTTGGAGATATAATGACCGATGCCCAGTACAATGATGATGAAGATGAAGATGAGAAGAAGGAGACCAAGGTCAAGCAAGAGAAGCCCATTGCATTCAAGGCTTCATCTTCTAAGGGCAAGAGCAAGGTGGAGAGCGATGATGATGATCCATTCGATGATGAGACCATGGCCCTCCTAGTGCACAATATGGGGAGGTTCATGAAGAAGACTGGATATGGTGTAAGAAAGAGAAGGGATTTCATGAAGGCAAAGGAGGTGCTTTGCTACAATTGCAATAGCCCCGATCATGTAGTGGCAAAGTGTCCCTACGAAGACAAAAGATATCATGATGGGGAGTTGAAGTTGAAGAAGAACAAGAAGGACAAGAAGGAGAAGAAAGAGAAGAAGAGCTTCACTATCAACAAGAAGAAGAAGGGTGGTGGCTATGTGGTCACTTGGGATAGTGATAACTCCGATAGTGATGATGATAGCTCTAGTGATGATGAGAGGACCACTCGGCGAGCCATTACAAGCATCGCCCTCTCCAACAAGCCATCCATCTTCGACACTACATCGACATGCCTTATGGCCAAGCCTACCAAGGTAAAATATGATGATAGTGATGATGATTCTTGTGCTAGTGATGGTTGTAGGAGTGATGATGATGAGGACGAGGACTACTCCAAGGATGATCTTTTGGGCATAATAGATCAAATGAGCAAGGGCTACAAGAGGACAACTAAGAAATACAAAGTCTTGGAACAAGAACTCATTGCCAAGAGCAATGAAAATGATGCCTTGATGGAGGAGCTTGTTGCTCTCAAAAAGAGTAAGAAGTGCAAAGGAATTGAACAAGAGCTCAAAGCTCTTAGGAAATCCTTTGATGAGCTAGAGGCCTCTCGTGAGTGTCTAAAGGAAGACCACGAGGATCTTGAAGTTGCTCACACTAGGCTTAAGGAAGCCCACTCCACTCTACTTGAGCTCATCAAGGAAAAGGACCTCAAGTTGGAGAAGCTCATGAAGGAAGCTAAGGAGGAGCAAGTGATTGTCACTTGTGATATTGGACTAACATGTGATATTATTGATGATTCTTTATTTGTTGGTCCTACTAATGCTTCATGTAGCAAATCATCATCCACCACAACCAACTCTACCTCTACTACTAGTGATTCATCACTTGTGGTTGAGAATGAGACTCTCAAAAGAGAGGTGGATGATCTCACCCGCGCATTAGGCAATGCCTATGGTGGGGATGCCCGCTTGCTAAAATGCTTGGGTAGCCAAAGGTTCTCTCTTAACAAAGAGGGTTTGGGCTATACTCCCAAGAAGGGCAAGGCGGCCTTTGCTACTCCAAAGTCTTGCTTTGTGAAGAGCAATGGTCGTTATTGCAATAGATGCAAGCAAGTTGGGCATCTAGAGATTAATTGTAATAAAATGAACAAGAACAACAACAAGTTTCATGCTAAAATAGATTACATTCCTTTTGATTCTTGTTATGTGCTTACCAAGGGTGAGAAAGGTGTGCATGCTAGGTTTGTTGGTATACCAATTGTAGGTCCAAAGAAGAAGGCCATTTGGGTACCAAAGAGCTTAGTTACTAACCTCCAAGGACCCCAACAAGTATGGGTACCTAAGAAATATTAATTTATTTTGTAGGTAAATTACAAGGCCGGAGTAAGGCATTGGGTGCTTGATAGTGGGTGCTCTCAACATATGACCGGTGATTCAAGAATGTTCAACTCTCTCAAATCAAATGATAGTGTCATTGATAGTATCACATTTGGTGACAATAGCAAGGGTGATGTGAAGGCTCTTGGAAGGATTGCAATCTCAAATGATCATAGCATTTCGAATGTGCTCCTAGTTGAAAAGTTGAACTTCAATCTTCTCTCGGTTGCTCAATTGTGTGATTTAGGTTTCAAGTGCATATTTGGTGTTGATGATGTGGAGATAGTTAGTGTTGATGGATCCAATTTGATCTTCAAGGGCTTTAGATATGAGAATCTATACTTGGTTGATTTCAATGCTAGTGACACTCAACTTTCAACATGCTTGCTCACCAAATCAAGTATGGGTTGGTTATGGCATAGAAGACTTGGTCATGTTGGCATGAAGCAATTGAACAAGTTAGTGAAGCATGACTTAGTTAGAGGCTTGAAGGATGTCACATTTGAGAAGGATAAGCTATGTAGTGCATGTCAAGCCGGAAAGCAAGTGGGCAACACTCATCCATTGAAGAGCATTATGAGTACTTCCAAGGCATTTGAGTTGTTGCACATGGATCTATTTGGGCCAACTACATACACAAGCATTGGTGGCAACAAGTATGGTTTTATGATTGTGGATGATTTCACTAGATACACATGGGTATTCTTTCTTGTGGACAAGAGTGATGTATTTGACATATTCAAGAAGTTCATCGAGAGAGTGCAAAATGAGTTTGAGACCACAATCAAGAAAGTGAGAAGTGACAATGGAAGTGAGTTTAGAAACACAAGAGTTGATGAGCTATGTGAGGAGCTTGGAATCAAACATCAATTCTCGGCCAAGTATACACCTCAATCTAATGGCTTAGTTGAGAGGAAGAATAGAACTTTGATTGATATGGCAAGATCAATGTTGAATGAGTATAATGTGAGTTATTCATTTTGGGCCGAAGCAATCAACACGGCTTGCTTCTATAGCAACCGCCTCTATTGCCATAAGTTTCTAGAGAAGACACCATATGAGATCTTAAATGGAAGAAAGCCCAACATTGCATACTTTCGGGTATTTGGTTGCAAATGCTACATCTTGAAGAAGGGCACTAGATTGAGTAAGTTTGAGAAGAAATGTGATGAAGGATTCTTACTTGGTTACTCCACTACTAGCAAAGCTTATAGAGTTTGGAATTTGGCTAGTGGTTTACTTGAGGAAGTTCATGATGTTGAGTTTGATGAAACAAATGGCTCTCAAGATGAGGAAAATAACTTGGATGATGTGAGAAGAACTCAATTGACCAATGCTATGAAAGAAATGGATATTGGTGATATTAGGCCAAAGCAAGTGATTGATGTGGATGACAACAAAGATCAAGTACTCCAAAGTCCAATTACACAAGCTAGTGGGTCTTTAATGCAAAATCAAGCTAGTACATCATCTCAAGTGCAACAAGATCAACAAGTGGCTAGTTCATCATCTCCAACTCTTGATCAACATCAACATCCAAGCAATCAAGTCCAAGTGGTTCAACCAACTAACATTGCAAGAGACCACCCATTGGATTCCATCATTGGTGACATACAAAGGGGAGTTCAAACTAGATCAAGATTAGCATCATTTTGTGCTCACTCTTCTTTTGTGTCAATGGAAGAACCCAAGGACATTGATAAAGCATTGAGAGATCCGGATTGGGTAAATGCAATGCATGAAGAGCTCAACAACTTCAAGAGAAATGAAGTATGGGAACTAGTTGAGAGGCCTAAGGATCATAATGTCATTGGAACAAGATGGGTTTTTCGCAACAAGCAAGATCAAGATGGAATAGTAGTAAGAAACAAAGCAAGACTAGTGGCTCAAGGTTACACACAAATAGAGGGTCTTGACTTTGGTGAAACTTATGCCCCGGTTGCAAGATTGGAAGCAATTAGGATCTTACTTGCCTATGCTTGTGCTCACAATATCAAGCTATATCAAATGGATGTGAAAAGTGCATTTCTCAATGGGTACATCCAAGAGGAGGTGTATGTGGAGCAATCTCCCGGTTTTGAAGATGACAAGAAACCCAATCATGTCTACAAATTGAGAAAAACTTTGTATGGATTGAAGTAAGCACCTAGAGCATGGTATGAAAGATTGAGGGACTTCTTGCTAACCAAAGGATTTGTCATGGGCAAAGTGGATACTACTCTCTTCACCAAGAAGACTGGGAAAGACTTGTTTGTATTGCAAATATATGTTGATGATATCATCTTCGGTTCAACCAATCAAGATTATTGTGATGAGTTTGGAAAAATGATGGCAAAGGAATTTGAAATGTCAATGATCGGTGAACTTAGTTTCTTTCTTGGACTTCAAATCAAACAAATGAAGGAAAGAACATTTGTGAGTCAAACCAAGTACATCAAATATATGCTCAAGAAGTTTGGCATGGAAGATGCAAAGGGTATTACAACCCCAATGGGCACTAGTGGAAGCTTGGATAGTGACAAGAATGGCAACATGGTGGATCAAAAGCTATATAGATCAATGATTGGTAGCCTACTCTATGTGACGGCATCAAGGCCCGATGTGATGTTTACTGTATGCATGTGTGCAAGATTTCAAGCCTCACCAAGAGAAAGTCATTTGAAGGCAACAAAGAGAATTTTGAGGTACTTAAAGCATACACAAGATGTTGGATTATGGTATCCCAAAGGTTCAAGCTTTGAGCTAGTAGGATATTCGGATTCCGACTATGCCGGTGACAAAGTAGAGAGAAAGAGCACTTCCGGGACTTGTCAATTATTGGGAAGATCACTTGTCTCATGGTCATCCAAGAAGCAAAATAGTATTGCACTATCTACCGCCGAGGCCGAATACATCGCCGCGGGTAGTTGTTGTGCACAAGTCTTGTGGATGAAGGTAACATTGAAGGATTTTGGAATCAATTTTAAGAATGTGCCATTGCTATGTGACAATGAAAATGCCGTGAAGCTAACCAACAATCCGGTTCAACATCAAAGAACAAAGCATATTGATGTTCGTCATCATTTTATTAGAGATCATCAACAAAAGGGTGACATTGCTATTGAGAGTGTGGGCACCGAAGATCAACTAGCCGATCTATTCACCAAGCCACTTGATGAGAAGAGATTTCACAAGCTAAAGAATGAGTTGAACATACTTGACTCCTCCAACATGAGTTGATGCACCCCATATATGACATGCCTCTCCTTCGAGCCCTAAGGTACAATTGGTTGACATGTCATACATTCTATACTAAGGACATGTTTAGTGCATCTAGTCATAATTTACATGTTCTAGGCTCATTCATGAAAATCAAATGACTTTGAAGTTTATATGGTGCCACTATTGTTTCCATGACTTGTATGATCTAGTGGTAGCATATAACTTGTTTAAGTAGCTTGTGATCCTAAGTGTTTAATCTAGATCACTTGTCTAAATATTTGCTTCAACATGGTGCATGATAACCCTTCTAGTGAGGTGTGAAGAAGCTTGCCCTTGGATCAAACCGAAGCATTTTATTTATGCAAGCAATCTAGGTTGAATCACAAACTTGATCCTCACCCCATAATTCAACATGATAATCTATCTAAAATTGGTCCCTTGTGGTCATTGGTGCCAAAGGGGGAGAAAATGTTGTTCACAAAGATAGAACTCAAAGGGGGAGAAGCACAAAGGGGGAGAAAAATGTTGTTCACAAAGCTAGATTCCAAAAAGGGGAGAAAATGATAAAAGAAGGGGATCAACTAAAATTTTGAGCACACAAGTAGGGGGAGCAAGCTCTTAAACATGAATGTTGCATTTCTATGTGCATTTCATATGTATGATGCATAGTTATGCATTTCTTTTTCTCCGATACATTGCTTGTGTGGTGTTTTGCTAGTATACAATTGAATGGTGTATTGAAGTACTAGCATGAATAGGAAGTAGTTAGATTTTTCTTGCTTCATGTTTTCCAAAGTGGTACTAGAGCCTTGCTTATAATGTTGTTCTCACGAGGCTTCTAGTTATGTTTGTGCTTTTCCAAGTGGTATCTAACTACACAAGGTGCTAAGATGGTGTTTATCGCTACTCCGATGGTATCACGCTTCAAAGGTCTATAATCTAAAACACTTAGCACCTATTGATAGTCAATGCTCCTAATCTTTCCTATCTAACATGTATGCTTCCAAAATCCAAACATATAGCATACATGTAGGGGGAGCCATTGCTATCAATTTGAATTCATTATCACTTGTCCATACTTCTTACACATGGTAATATACTTGGACAATGTGGCATGGGTTCAATAAAAATTTTATCATAATATCTTTGTGAAAGGGTTGTCACCAATTACCAACAAGGGAGAGATTGAAAGTCCTATGTTTGGTGTTGGTAATTAGTGACAATGCCTAAGTACTAATCCTATGCCTAAGTTGTATGTAGCATATGAGGATTAGTACATTCCAAGGTTGGTGGCAAGATGGACATGGTGATCATGATGGCCACACTTGGATTTGGACGCAACCCTACGTGATCAAGGCAAAGGTATATGCTTAAGGGTTGTGTTTTAGTAACCAAGACACCTAGTGGGTGTGGTTACATTGTAGGATAGATAGCCGTACTATAAAGAGGGGAATGACGCGGCTATTGAACTCCTAAGTGCCTCTAGGTGTGCATTTCATGTCATATGCATTTGGATAGAACTAATAACGCCTCGAAAAAATGTTTGTGAAAATGCTAACACACATGCACATGGTGATGATCACTTGGTGGTGTTAGCACATTTGCGAAGGCGGTGGAGTTTGAGCGGTAGAGAGGGTTTGGGGTCCTCTCTCCCTCCCGCTGAGCTTGCGAGGCGGGATTCAGGCGTTTTCGAGGAGTTGAAACGACTATTTTCCACTACGCCGGAAGTCGGAAAAAGAAACGGAAGCGAACGGAGGTCACAGTGGTGACCGGACGCTGGACCGGACGCGGTCACTGTGTGACCAGACGCGTCCGGTCAGTGTTCAGCTCTTGCGTGTTTTTCGGTTGTCTGATCGGACGCGCAGCGCGTCCGGTCACTGTCGACCGGACGCGTCCGGTCGATCAGGGAGCTTACTGGACTCCAACCGGACGCGGTCACTGCGGCGTCCGGTCAGTTCAACAGCGCGTCCGGTCGCTGTTTCGTTGTGCGCGGCTTAGGGTTGACCAGCGCGTCCGGTCCATTACGGGATCGGCGCGTCCGGTCGTGATCGGCGCGTCCGGTCCGCGCGACCAGCGCGTCCGGTCAGTGCTTCGCGAAAGAGCCGTTGTGCGACCGGCGCGTCCGGTCAGTTGGACCAGCGCGTCCGGTCAACGCGACTTCGGCTGTTTCAAGTTTCTAACGGCTATATTCGAAGGGGTACGTCTATAAATACTCGTTGGCCGGCTCAAGGCTCTCACTCTTGGACATTTGATATACTTGTGAGCACTTTGAGCTAAGCAACTCCCCTCCCACTCATCTCTCTTGCTTCTTTGCATATTCGAAGTGAGATTGAGTGATCCAAGTGCATTTGCATTGTGAGATAGCATCTAGTTGGCACTTGGTGGTTGATTTGCTGCGGGATTCTTGTTTCTCTTGGTGGTTGCCGCCACCTAGACGGCTTGGAGCAGCTTGGAGGCGTTGGCAAGAGTTGGTGATTGTTCTTGGCCACCTCCGGTGATTGTGAGGGGTTTGTGCCTACCTCGGCGAAGCGCCAAAGGCAACATTAGTAAATTGCTCGTGTCATTGCAACCTTTTGCCATTTGGTAGGTTCTTGTGGCGCCTTTTGAGAGGCTCGGTGTGAGACCGATTAGCCACCGAACCACGTGGTGAAGAGGGACACAACGGGGACTAGCGTGCCGGCAAGCACGTGAACCTCGGGATAAATCTTCGTGTCATCACTTTCATATTGTGATTGATTGATCCCGGTGTTCGGTTGTCTTGGTATTCATTGTTGATCATATTGGTTGGCTCAATACTTCGCCCCTCGGTGAAACTCTCCTAACTCAACTTCGCATTACTTTTTTAGTTATCTTTGCTAGCTAGTTAGCTTTGCTAGAGTAGCTCTTTTGTGTAGCTTGCTAGTTGTAGTTGTAGTTACCTTCTCGGTTTGACTTGTGCGGTTGAGTGCCATTATACTAGAATTGTGAAGTGGATAGGTGGCTTGCAAACACCCCGTAGGCTAAGCAAAACTCGCATCTCGCTATTTGTTGTATTGATAAACTTGTTTAGCTTGTCTTTGTAGAAAATTTTAAAAGGCTATTCACCCCCCCTCTAGCCATCAAGACCTTTCAACATGTGAAGAACTATGAAAAGGAAGACGAACATGTCGGCCCAATTGGCACGCATGACACAAATGTTCATCATGAGCCCGAGTACATGGAATGTCGGAGCTATGATTGAGCTGCATCAGGGCATCACGTCCAGGATGGCCGAGGCGCCGGTGCCAAGTAGTAGAGGAGGTAGAGGCGGTGAAAGCAGCTGACAAAATGGACGGCGAAGAAGATGAAGTAGCCGCCGGGAAGCAAAGAGTGTCAAGGGGCCCCGTGCTGTCACATCGGAGCAGAGGACGCCGGGAAGCCAAATCCTTTACAGTAAGACCAGAAGAGTCAAACTCCACAGAACAGGAATTGTCAGCTGTAAAACGATGAATAGAAAGAAGGTTGTGAACCATAGAAGGGGCAACAAGAACATCAGGAAGACGAAAGGAGCCATGAGCACCGGCGGTACCCACAGATGTGACAGGTAGACACGAACCATTTGCGGCCATAATGGACGAAGGGAGAGAAGAAGAGTGAAAATGGACAGAAGAAAGTATACCAGGGTCAGGGGGTGGTGTGGTAGGTGGCACCCGAGTCGGCGATCCACTCAGGACCGACAGGAGGTGTCAGGTCCATAGTGTTGAACGAACGAGCCAAGGCCGCCTGGTCCCAACCGGCAAGCCCGGGTGGGGTGCCGGAGGGTGTAGTCCACGGAGACGTAGTGGAGACGCCGGGAGGTGGAGCACCAGTAAACATGGCCGCCGGTGGGCGAGGCTCACCACCGGGAGCGTGGAAGGGCCACATACAGATGCGCCCTGACCACAGGTTGTGGAAGGACGGCCATGGTGCACCCTGTGGAGTCGTCGGCGCCACCTGGTTGGCCCTGCCACGGCCCCCCCAACATCTAGCGCCGCGGCGACGGTGACCGCCACGGCCTCCCCCCACCCCCGCTCGGCCCAGAGGGAGGAAGACCAAGAAGAGACGATGGCGGCGTAACGAACGGACGCGGTGGAGCGAACGGACGCGGCGGAGTGGCAGCAAGGGCCGTCGAGGAAGTTGAGGACCCCGGTGCGGCGGTGGACCTAGGCTGGAGGCCCTGAGCAAGCTCCTCCATGACAAGATCGTCACGGACCTGGAGGAAGGTGGGGAAGGGGCGCTGGCGGGTGATCCACGTCCTGAGGTGGGCGGAGCGGTCGCTGAGCCCACGGAGGACATTGAGGACCAGGATGCGGTCCTCCACGGGCCAGCCAAGGTCGCCGAGGGAGTCTACCATGGTCTTCATCTTGCGGCAGAACTCGCCAACAGTGAGGTCACCCTGGACGAAGGTCCGGAAACTCGCATCGAGCCTCAGAGCCCGGGCCTCGGCATTGCCCAGAAACTGGCCCGCGAGCGCCAGCCAGGCCTGGCGAGCATCAGTCGTGTTGCGGACGAGGTCGTGGAGGTCGAGGGAGATCGTCCCGATGATCCATGAGAGGACGATGCTGTCAAGGCGCAGCCACGAGGGGGTCTGGGCCGCGATCGAGGCATCGACGAGGACGTGGTCGTCAAGGGCATAGCGGCGGAGGGTGAGGACCAGGTCCCGCCAACGGCGCGTAGGAGGGCGACTCGGGCTTGAGAACCACCGGGACGAGCAGGCGGATGTTCTGAACACCCCGGCCTAGTAGTGAAGCTGCGCCACGAGAGGATCGGCCGGATCGTGCCAGATGACCGCTGTGGTGGACGCGCGGTGGCCCGTCGAGCCGGAGGAGGTGGCCCCGAGGTCGTGGTAGGCGGGAGGGACGAGGCGCTGCTCCACGTCAGCGATCTGGCGGGCTAGGGCATCGGCCGCATCCCGCTCACGCTCCCAGGCGAGGGCTGCCACACGGACACGAGCCTGGCCCTCAGCAGCTGCAGCACGAGCGGCGACGAGTGCAGCGGCGAGAGCAGGGTCGGCACGACCGGGGTAGAGGAGGGTCGGCGACGGCTGAGGTGGTGCAGGGAAGGCGTGGACGCCGTCAGTGGCCGCCGCCACCGAGAGGACAGCGCCTGGGAGGAGGCCACTGGCGTCCAGACCCACGCCCTGGAGGATGGCGCCTGGGAGAAGTCCGGCGGCGTCCAGACCCGCGCCGGGGAGGTGAGCCGCAGGGAGGAGTGCGGCGTCGGCGGGCGGCTCGGCAGCAGCAGCGCCCGGGCCCGCGGCTGCTGGGCCCGCGGCTGCGGCGCCCGCGCCCGCAGCTGCCAGGGCGGCAGCTACGCCGGGGGGCAGGGCTGCGGTGGTGGCGGTGGCGGCTGCAGGGGCGACGCCGCCTGCTGGGCCAGCGGCGGTTGCAGAGGGCGGGCGGTGGGCGGCGGTAGCGGCGATCTGCGCCCAGGAAGAGGAGGGTAGAGGTGGGAAGGTACGGAAGTAGGAAGGAGGGGGAGGAGGAGGCCAGCCAGCCATGGGAGATGGCGGCGGCAGCGCCAGCCAGGGGTGGCGGCGGCTGGGGGTAGGGGAGGAACAGTGAAACCCTAGGCTGTTGATACCATGCTAGAAGTTGTGTCTCTATTAATTTTGGGCTAACCCTAGAAGGGTAGCTATATAGGTAAGCATACATGGGCCTCATGGGCCTAATACTCTTATATTTCAATAGGTAGTTTATGCGTGTGTTTGTGAGGCATATTTAGAACTTCCCAAGTGACTATAAGGTTAGCTGGTTGGTGAGGCAAGTATTTACGGTCCTGGGCTTTGCTTCTCTATCTCTTTTGCCCCTATTAAGGGTTGTTTAGCAACCCTTTGGTCCCTTTTTTGATCCTACGCACATGAGTCTTGGACAAAACATATAACCAGCAGGTTATTATCATTCATATAATCATGTCTTTTATTTCTCGCGTTATGGTTTCCTATTTTTCAAACACCTTTTCGTAGCCATTTTCTGTGTTTTTCCTTTGGGCCACGCTAGCCCTCGGACTTTCGGACGGAGGAGCGCGTCCGGACGCCCGCTTGTCGCTGCGCCTGCTTGGCCGCCCATGCTGCTATGTTTTATGTGCACATGTGGGGACTGTGCATGCCTGCTTCGCTTCCTGCATGCCCGCAGGGACTGCCTGCGCCTGCGCATGATTCTCCTATGCCTGCTCATGAAACACTTGCAACATAAAACACACTCCTGCAATGTGACTTAAACAGATAAAACATTTATAACATATGCTTGAAATATATGTGTATAGTCACTGCAACATATGCAACATACATCTAAAGGAGATGAAACATTTTGAACAAATACTTGCAACATATCTCTAAAACGCTTGCAACACATGCAACATGTGCAACATCTTTTGCAACATCGATATAAAACACTTGCAACATACGTCTAAAACACTTGGTATATGCGTTTGCAAATGCACTTTTTCCTGTCGTGGTGTCTTATGCTGATCACGGGAGATGATGTCCCAGCCAACGACAACCTTCTTCTAGTGGCACTAGGGTGGTGGTGGCGTGGTGCACGCCGTGGCCACGACGGGCGAGCGCGGAGTGGGGCGTGGGTGGTGGATGTGGGCGCGGCGGGAGATGGAGCGTGGCATGACGGGGCGGTGGTGCGGCGCAGGGGATGGTCGCGCTGCGGGGGGATGGCGGTAGGGGCGCACTCAGCAGGCGGGAGCGAGCAGACGGCGCGGTGGCGAGTGGGGAAGGCGGCAACAACAAGGATGAGGGGGCTGGCGGCGTCCGGACAGACGGACGTCCGGGTCTAATCATTATTGTTTTCCTTCTATACACCCGACTCATCTTATTTATGTGTTTTTTCCCATTCTTTTTTTTTGTTGCCATGCGTTCCAGAGATGCCCATATTATATATAGGAATAGGTGTTTGGATAGAAACGCACAAAAGACAAGGCAACAAAGAAACATTAAGGTTTGAGTGGATGTTTTCTTCCCGTAGTTTTACCGTGAAAAATCGAACACAAAAGAAAAGTTTCTATATTTTATTCTACGAGCTATCTCTTGTGAAGCAAAGGACGCTACATGAACTCAATCAGTACGAACGGAAATCCTACGTTTTTCTTTGATTTCTTTGACGATCCAAATGACCCTGAACCAAGAACCGGAGAAATAACTACACTAGAAGCGAGAAGCGTCAAGCGTCACTGCCTCGACTACTATCAGTCTGGTTTATCAGGCATGATATAGTATTTTTTTCTCACAACAAAACAGCATTAGTCGGCTTATCAGTCGCAAAAACCTCAGAAACCATCGAGAAACAGCTCGATTGCTCCTTGCTCGGAGTTTGTGCTAGGAAAATGTGGCGCTACTCCTATCTGCTTGCGTCACGGGCAGCAGATGCTCCTAGCAATTCCGTTGATATCCAAGAGGCAAGACTGTTTATGGTTACGTTTTGTCGCCAGCGTGATGCCTATGGCTTAACGACTGCACAGCACAGACATACAGGAGAACGGACTTGTAGCCCAGTTGGTAGCGTGCTCCGGTGGGAGCGCTACCCGCAGACTCGGGGTGTCTCACCGGGATTTATTCTCAAATAATGAACAATCTCCGTCTAGATTGTTTTCAGACCTCTGCCTCTCACGTGTGATGCCATAAGGGGAATGCGACGCACCCGTCACCACGGAGTCGAAGGATTCCGGTGATATCAAGGAGGACGCGGTCTTGATTTAGTATCTTGTTGTAGGTCTGTCCCTACACATAGGGTGTGTGGTGGTGTGCGTGTGTAGAATGGGCGTGCGTGTGTATGAACAGATACTACAGCTGTATCCAGATGAAAGGCTTTCAAAAAAAAGCACAGGCATACGGCCAGCATTTGGTTTTCTTTTCTCGTGGGGTGACTGCCCTGTATGTCCAGGTTCAGTGCACCGTGACGCCTTTCGCTCTCGGGAGGATGCCAGTTGCTAGAGAGTGATTGTTCGGACTAAATTTTAGTCCCTCTCGTATTAGATATTTAGATATTAATTAGAAGTATTAAAAATAGATTAGTTATAAAACTAATTATACAGACGGAGACCAGAGACGAATTTATCAAACCTAATTAGTCCATGATTTGATAATATGGTGCTACAGTAAAAAAAATATGCTAATGATGAATTAATTAAGCTTAATAAATTCGTCTCGCAAATTAGTCTATATCTGTGTAATTAGTTTTATAATTAGCTCACGTTTATTACTCCTAATTAGGATCGAGCGTCCGATGTGACCTGACAAACTTTAGGGCGACAAGGAACGCGGCGTGAATCTTGCGTGGCTGCCGCAAGGCGCGGCGGCACTGCATGACTGCATCCCCGCTCTGGTCGCGCGCATCTTGCCGCCTTGCGCAACCAGTGGATCATAAATGGAGGTCCAAAGTTGTGAACGGCCGGTTCGCTTCCGTCATCGCTTAGGCAGGCCGTCGTGAAGTTGGTACCAAAATCTATATAATACCAAAATGTTTTATAATAGGAACGAAGGGGTACTAATAGTGAAGTTGGTGACAACAATTCAGCGGCAAATGAGATTGGATCACCCAAACCTCGTCAAATGTTTGCTAATGCGATTCTGATTGACAATCTGATATTGACTGCTTCTTCATTTGGCTAGCAATATTTATAAAATATATATTATGTTGACAAATATGCAAATTTCATAATGAAGGAAGTAACATTGTCAATCCATATAGACTGTAGATATATTTGGCCATAGTTAAATGGACTTATATTTCTGATCAGAGTAAATATGGTTTTCAAGTATTACAATTCCATACAAGCACTCCAAAATATTTCAAACGTCTAGTATGACCTTTTGTCTTGAAAATGACGTAACTATATATTGATCTTACCTTAGTCGAACCCACCGGAGTTTAGTTTACCTGATGGCTTCATCGTCGTCGTCGGACCTCAGGTACAGTATACCCTCCCAACCCACCGGAGTTTAGTTTACCTGATGCTCATCGATCACGCATGCAGCTGTACACCATTTCCGGGCCGGACACCACCGAGGAGATCAACACAGCGGCGGCCGTCATCGACTGGCTCGCCACCGGGCTCCCGTCCGCTCTGCCACCCGGCGTCCGCGCGGACCTGACCAAGGTGTCCGTCTCCGGCCACAGCCGCGGCGGCAAGGTGGCGTTCGCGCTGGCGCTGGGCCACGCCAAGGCCAAGCTCGCGCTCCCTCTCGCCGCCCTCGTCGCCGTGGACCCCGTGGATGGCATGGGCGTGGGCAAGCAGACGCCGCCGCCGGTCCTCACGGGCAGGAACCGCTCGCTGCACGTGGGGGCCCCCGCCATGGTCATCGGCACGGGGCTCGGCGAGCTGCCCCGGGGGCCCCTGCTCCCGCCGTGTGCGCCCCGGGGCGTCAGCCACGCGGCCTTCTACGACGAGCTGGACCGCGCGGCGCCGGCGTGCCACCTGGTGGCCAGGGACTACGGGCACACGGACATGATGGACGACGACACGCCGGGCGCCAGGGGGATGCTCACGCGCACCGTCTGCAGGAGCGGCGGGGCCAGGGCGCCCATGCGCCGGTTCGTGGGTGGCGCCACCGTCGCGTTCCTCAACAAGTGGGTGGCCGGGGACGCCGCGGCGATGGACGGCATCAGGGCGCGGCCGGACCAGGCCCCCGTCGCGCTGTCCGTGGAGTTTCGGGATGAGAAAGCGATAGAGGATCTGTGATATCTGCAGGCACCAGCCTATCAGGCGGGGCCATGTTCGCTTGTCTTATAATTCGTACTTTTCAGCTTGTTTTTTCAGTTGGTACAGTGTTTTTCTCTCACAACATATCAACGAACAGTACTTTCAGCGATGGTTTTTCAGCGAAACGAATGGGCTGCCCAAAAAAAATAAGACATGACTGGATAATGGAACGGATGTCTGAGCTTGGTGCTACTCCTTCCGTCCCTAAATAACTGTCGTCGTTGGAATACGTGCCACTCGATTTATAGAAAATGCATGTAACATTTGTATCTGCATATAAATTTGTTAAAAACCTAGATTCAGAGATCTTTTCAATGATACTAATTATGTACTGTAAATATTAATATTTTTAATATATATTTAGTCAAAGTTATTTCTTAAAAAACGAAACGACAAATATTTAAGGATGGAGGAAATAAATAAGATGACTCTAGCCTAGCTCTAGGGACCTGTTCAGAGTAGGAGGTAGCAGACCAGCTTCGCCTCCAACAGGCTGCGCCTGGTGAGGACCCTGAAATTACACATGAAATTAGTTAGAGATGGAAGTCAGATTTCAAACTAGCTACTTTTCTCTCTATTGCCAAATAAAAGAAAAAAAGTACGCATGGACCGGATCTAAGCCTAGCTGAGCCTTTGGGCCGTGACTACCATGGGCCATGCCAGCCTACACAGTCCAGCAACGACAGTCATCTCCAGAGAAAAGAAAACCGTACTCACATATCCCCAAAATTGGCATTTTAGATCTAGTGGGGGATTTTGGTAGAACACATGTAGACTTAGGACCCAAATAGAATAAAGAAATTGTTATAAAACATGTTGCCAGCGGTTACGACCTTTCCCTCTCTGTCTCTTATAATCAACATAGTATAGATGAAAGTAGAACACATAGACACAAGAGATAGGGAGACTATTCTTTATTTCTCTGAATATTGGTGATTACAACGCAGAACTCATACATATATATAGTCTTGCCAAGGCCTAAGAGTTTGAAAGAGCCCACGTATGAACGGACTAGGATTAGAATTCCACCTTCTCCTTTCCTTCTAGGATAGAGTCTGCATATTTTACAACACTCCCCCTTAGGTAATCACCACAATATGCACATGCCTCGTTAAAAACTCCATCCGAAAATCCAGTGGAAAAAACGATTCTCGGATAAAAGAGTACATCGCATTTGCAAATTGCATTACACATGTTGTCTCATTGAAAACCTTGCATGAGAAACCATCGAGTAAAACTCACATAGGAAAAAAGAGTACAATATTTAACCTTTTTAGTCATGTATTCTTTAAGGTATTCTACTCTTCATGAATAGATATTTATCTTCATAATCTATGCATAAACTTCAATGTTTTAGCAAATATGATCTACACGATCTTTGTAATTCTAGTGGTTTTAATTACCTTCAAGGTAGATTTACTCAAATTGCTCCCCCTCATAAAGCCATCCTTTGAACTTCATTGTTCAGTCAATATTTTTTCATAAATGCGTGTTTAATAATGGTGTCGGTACCAACAGTATAGGGGTACCCATAATCAACGATAAAAAAGAGCGAAACACTAATACACCAACACAGCAAAGCTAAAGAACGGTAGACGATACACCTCGACCACGTTCCGATTCGCATGAGGCCGGCTCGACGGAACGTCTCGACCGCACTCCGACTCCGACTCGTACGAGGCGCCCTCAAGGGGACGCCTCGACCGTGTCCCGACTCGTACGAGGCCCGCTCGATAAGGCATCTCGACTATCGGCAACCTCCGACTCGCACGACCCCGGGTCGAATCACTCGACCTATCTTACTCACCTGCTCTGAGGCAAAAGTCGGAGCATTTAATGCGACTACCTACCACCTTTTACCGTCATGGCTACAACCATGACCGACGTGGGAGCAATGCCGGTGTCAGCTCTCACTTTCTACTGCCCATCCCGGGATGGGAGGTGAAAACCTGTCACTATACACACCTTACCACGCACTGTTTTGCCGCCAATCACCCTCGAGGGAGGATACGACAAGGCCCGTATCCCGCGATCTCGGGGATTCGGCCTTATCCGCCCGGCCTCGACCCAGCCTCGACCCACCACCGATCAGCAGGGAAGAAGGGCCGACGTGGCATAGGACTCAGAGTCTTTTCACCGTCTCATCCTCGACGTCACCACGGTGTCCGGGGATGGCCAGCCATTCCTGAGGCACGTCGCTACAGCCGTCTCCACAGGGATCGACAAAAATTCACCTCAAGACACCCCGGCGTCCCGGTCTCCTCTTACCCTATAAAAGGGCAGGTCAGGGCTCTACCAGGGGGAGACGAAGAAAGGTGCCAAACCAGGAGCCAAATGCAAGCAAGCTAAGGTACCCAACTCAGAGATCAACATCTCAAGCAATCACCCTTGTACTCTTTTTTCTCCCTTTGAGACTTGGGCTCGGTGCCCTCTCTCACAAGCTTGTAACCCCTACGCAAGCACCTCGGTGCAAGGAAATATAAAACTCCCCCCTCCCCGCTAGACGTAGGGCCTTCTTTTGCCCGAACCAGGATAAATCTCCATATATTTCCCTTGCATCACCACCCAGGATAGGGACACGCAGCACTCACTCGTCGGCTTAGGACCCCCATGGGACCAAACACCGACAGTTGGCGCGCCAGGTAGGGGACGCTGCATGCCAACATTATTTTCCTGCCATTTTCCTAGATGGTTGACCCCGAACGCCCTCTCCCGTTGGCCACGGTGATCTGGTTTGGGAGTTTGGAGTTCATGTCGCTTGGCCACGGCTATGACATGGTCCTCCTCCCGCCTAGGCACCCAACCGATGAGGACCACAAGCTCTCCTAGCCTGGGGGAGCGTTGCGCCGATACCATCGCTCTCAGGCACGAGCCGCCAGACGACGGCGAGCCCGGCGCAATCGCCGTCATCACCTCGTGGAGGACGGTAGGATTCCCCGATCCGGCGCCTCTCAGCCAGACGCCAACATAGATTTCCTCACTGAGGGTCTGTGTAGGATGAGCTTGGCTGAGGGTAAGATGCCGACAGAGAATTCCACCGCTCTGCCGCTCGGTGTGACGCCACCACCGCCCGGTACGACTACACCGGCACAAGGAACGACGTCCCCATCAGCATTCCCGTTTGGGCTGGACTCGGTTGCCCGGGCGTACGCTTCCTCTGTGAGCACTAGCATGAGCGCTTACGAGGAACTCCCCGGACACCATCTACGCTCCACTCTGGACCTAGTTGCATCCACGCCGGCTTCTGAGTACCTAGACTCTACGGAGACCCCAGAAACAGAGCCCCGTGCGACTGCTCCTCAACGTTACAACCCCATAGACGAGTGGTGACGACCTTACATCCACCCGTCATAATACTACTTCGGCGCTCCTGACTCCGACTCTGCCGATGACACCTACGATCCGACCCGTGAGTGCTTCAACATCGACGGGGTAAGCACGACGGATTCGGAGGACGAGGAGCCCGTCGAAGGAAGGAACACGCCACCTCATGTCGAGCTACCTGACGAGCGGTACAAGGCTCAACTCCTTGCGGATCAAGGAATGCAGCTCGAGCAAATCCACGAGTTGCAGGACAGGCTCGATGAGGAGCGAGAAAACCTGCGCCTGCTTCAACAAACCCTCGAGCATGAACGTGCGGCACACGCACATGGCGGTGGAGCTTGAGAAAGGGCTCGCGACGTCAATCATCGCATCGCCAAGGATCGGGTGGTCGACCCCCTGGTTTTCGGTCGAGCCAGCCAGAACATGGTCGCTGCCGCCATGCTCCTTCGTAACATGCCCGAACCATCGAACCCTGACGCTCGTCGAGCCCGGGATGAAATCCGAGAACTCCTTGAAACCGCTGCTATGCAGCAGGCCGAGAGTTCAGCCTCGAGGCGACGCAGGCCAGTCTCGGAGCGACCCGCCGAGCCCTCCCGACAAGAGAGAGAGGCCTCGGTTCATCCCGAGTACGTCCAGTGGAACCGAGTGGCCCCCGCCCCTGAGCTTGTCGTCGACGACCATGAACCTCGAGATACCCGAGGCAACATCGTCAAGTGCTAGACGCGCAAACACGATGACGGTGTAGCTCGAGGCTACCGCGTGCACAGGGGCGGGTGATACGACAGTTCAGAAGATCGTAGCCCTTCACCCGAGCCTCCGGGTCCTCGGGTCTTCAGTAAAGCTATCCGTGAGATGATACTCCTAGCTTGGTTTCGCCCTCCCACAACTCTCACCATGTACAACGGTGAGACCAAACCCGAACTTTGGCTCGCTGATTTCTGCTTGGTGTGTCAGTTGGGCGGGGCCACCGATGACCGGGTCATCATCCGGTAACTCCCCCTGTTCCTGTCAGACACCGCTCGAGCCTGGCTCGAGGATCTTCCACCTCGGTAGATCCACGACTGGGACGATCTCGTAAGGGTGTTCGAAGGAAACTTCAAGGGGACCTACATGCGCCACGGCAACTCATGGGACCTCCGGAGCTGCAAGCAGAAGCCAGGTGAATCCCTCCGGGATTACATCCGGCGTTCCTCCAGACAATGTACCGAGCTCCCCAACATCACTGACTCCGACGTGATTACGGCCTTCCTCTCTGGCACCACCTGTAAAGAGTTGGTCCGAGAGCTGGGCCGTAACACCCCGATCACCGCCAACGGTTTAATGGACATCGTCACCAACTTCGCCGCCGGCGAGGAGGCGGTTGGTGCCATCTTTGGCGGCGATCAGGACAAAGGAAAGCACAAGGTCGACGATCCCGTAAGCCCCGGCCGGGGTTCCAAAAGGAACAACAACAAGAAGAAGAAGAACCAGCAGAGCAAGCTCGAGGCCCCGGTCGGCGAACTTGTTGCTGCCACTGAACGCAAGAAGCCTCGAGGGCCCCCCCGGCGGGGGCGTTTTTGACAAAATGCTCAAAGAACCATGTCCCTACCACAAGGGGCCCACGAACCACAAACTCGAGGATTGCCATATGCTCCGGAGGTACTTTGAGGGCATAGGCGTCAAGAAGGACGACAAGAAGGAAGATCCCAAGGGCGACGGCAAGGATGGGGGGTTCCTTGAAATCCACGACTGCTTCATGATCTACGGAGGGCCCTCGACCCGCCTCTTGACGCGCCAGTGCAAGCAAGAACGGCGAGAGGTTTTCTCCGTGTAGCCGGCGATCCCCCACTTCCTTGACTGGTCCGAGGTGGCCATCACTTTCGACCGTGATGACCACCGCGACTACGTCCCCAATCCAGGGGTCTACCCACTTGTTGTTGATCCCATCATCGCCAACACACGCCTCACCAAGGTGCTCATGGATGGCGGTAGCAGCCTCAATATCATCTATGCTCAGACCCTCGACCTCCTGGGAATCGGGAGGACTCGCCTCCAACCCAGCGTCGGGGGCTTCCATGGAGTCGTGCCAGGAAAGCGGGCGGAGCCTGTTGGCTGGATCGACCTGCCTGTCTGCTTTGGCAGTCCCACCAACTTCAGAAAGGAGACCCTCACTTTTGAAGTGGTCAGATTCCGTGGAACGTACCATGCTATCCTTGGGCGCCCATGCTATGCCCGGTTCATGGCGGTCCCGAACTACACTTACCTCAAGCTCAAGATGCCAGGCCCTAACGGCGCCATAACTGTTGGGCCCTCATATGAACATGCCTATGAGTGCGACGTCGAGTGCGTCGAGCACGGAGAAGCCGTCTTGGAGTCGGCAACCTTGGCGGCGGACCTCGATGGTCTAGCCAACGAGATCCCCGACCCCAAGCGCCACGCCGGCAGTTTCGAGCCCGCGGAGGATGTCAAGCTCGTGCCTCTCGACCCCGCCGATCCAGAGGGAAAGGCGCTAAGCGTCAGCACCACCCTCGACCCCAAGTAGGAAACAGTGCTCGTTGACTTTCTCCGTGCAAACATCGACATCTTTACGTGGAGTCCCTCGGATATGCCGGGCATACCTAGGGAAGTCACCGAGCACGCCTTGGAGATCCGAGTCGGCTCCAAACCGGTGAAGCAACGCTTGTGCCGCTTCGACGAGGAGAAGCGCAAGGTCATCGGTGAGGAGATACACAAGCTGTTGGAGGCCGGATTCATCAAGGAGGTTCATCATCCCGAGTGGCTAGCTAATCCTGTATTAGTTAAGAAAAAGAGTGGGAAGTGGAGGATGTGTGTAGATTATACCAGTTTAAATAAAGCATGTCCAAAAGTTCCCTTTCCTTTACCACGTATTGATCAAATCGTTGATTCCACTGCGGGATGTGAAACTCTTTCGTTCTTAGATGCATATTCTGGCTACCACCAGATCAAAATGAAGGAGTCCAACTAGCTCGCGACCTCGTTCATCACCCCATTCGGCATGTATTGCTATGTTACTATGCCCTTCAGTCTCCGGAACGTGGGGGCTACGTACCAGCGATGCATGCAGCAAGTTTTCGGAGAACACATCGGACCAACCGTCGAGGCTTACGTCGATGACATCATTGTCAAAACCAAAAAAGCCGATAACTTGATAAACGATCTCGACGTTGCGTTCAAGTGCCTCCGGGCAAAGAACATCAAGCTCAATCTTGAGAAATGCGTTTTCGGCATTCCTCGAGGCATGCTTTTAGGGTTCATCGTTTCCAAGCATGGCATCGAGGCCAACCTGAAAAAGATCACTACGATAACCAAGATGGGCCCCATCTGAGATCTGAAGGGCGTACAGAGGGTCGCGGGCTGCTTGGCAACACTCAGTCGCTTCATTTCACGCCTCGGCGAAAAAGCGCTCCCTCTGTATCGTCTCCTGAAGAAATCGGAACACTTCTCATAGACCCTCGAGGCTGAAGAAGCTCTTGCAAAACTCAAAGCTATGCTCTCTAACTCGCCGATCCTCATCCCTCCGACCCCAGGGGAACCTCTCTTACTTTATGTCGCCGCGACAACACAAGTAGTCAGCGTGGTCTTGGTTGTCGAGAGGGCTGAGGAAGCACATACCCTGCTCGTCCAGAGACCGGTCTACTTCATTAGCGAGGTGCTCTCGGAAACTAAGGTACGCTACCCGCAGATCCAGAAGCTGCTATATGTCATCGTCTTGACACGGCGCAAACTCCGTCACTGCTTCGAGGGCCACCCGGTGACTGTGGTTTCTTCTTTCCCTCTGGGAGAGATAGCCCAGAACCGGGAAGCCTCGGGTAGAATAGCCAAGTGGGCAGTAGAGCTCATGGGCAAGACCCTTTCATAAGCACCGCGCAAGGCCATCAAATCCCAGGCACTAGCAGATTTCCTAGCGGAGTGGACCGACACTCAACACCCCCCGGTTCAGCTCCAGGCTGAGCTGTGGACCATGTACTTCAACGGGTCATTGATGAAAACGGGAGCGGGCGCGGGTTTGCTCTTCATCTCACCCCTCGGAGTTCACATGCGCTATATCATCCGGCTTCATTTTCCTGCATCGAATAACGTTGCCGAATATGAGGCACTCATCACGGGCTTGCGAATCGCCATCGAACTAGGGGTCCAACACCTCGATGTTCGAGGTGACTCCCAGCTCATGATTGATCAGGTCATGAAGAGCTCGAGCTGCCGTGACCCCAAGATGGAAGCCTACTGTGAAGAGGTACGGCGCCTTGAGGACAAGTTTCACGGTCTCGAGCTCAACCACATCGCACGCAGGTATAATGAGGCTGCAGATGAACTCGCGAAAATCGCGTCCAGCCGAGCTACGGTTCCACCAGACGTTTTCGCGAGAGACCTCCACCAACAATCCGTCGACCTCGGGTCGAATGGAGGGGTCGACGGGCCGTCACTCGACCCCCAACCTGAGGCAGAAGCCCCCTCGACCGGGGCTGAGGCCATGCAGGTGGAAGGCCCGACCCCACCATCTGACCCCGAGCCTGACTGGCGCATTCCGTACCTCGACCATCTCATTCGAGGGGACCTCCCTTTGGATAAAATCGAGGCTCGACGGGTTGCCCTCCGGGCTAAGTCCTTTGTGATATTTGGCGACAGAAGGGAGTTGTATCGCCATAGCCCCACTGGTGTCCTCCAACGCTGTATCACAAACAAGGAAGGCAGATGCCTGCTAAATGATCTGCACTCGGGGGCTTGTGATCATCACGCAGCACCTCGAACCCTCGTCAGAAATGCTTTCCGACAAGGTTTCTATTGGTCGACCGCAGTCTCCGACGCCGTCAAGCTAGTACTCTCCTGCAAAGGCTGCCAGTACTATGCGAGACAGACCCATCTCCGGGCTCATGCCCTGCAAACCATCCCCATCACTTGGCCATTTGCCGTTTGGGGGCTCGACCTTGTTGGACCCTTGAAAAGGACAACTGGCGGCTTCACCCACTTGCTTGTTGCCATTGACAAATTCTTCAAGTGGATCGAGGCCCGTTGAAAGTCCCTAGTTTGGTTTTGGCTAATTGATGAAACCTAGGACTAACCTTTGTATCTAAGTAGATGATTTAGATAAAGGTGGTCATTGAATATGAGAGATGACATTGACTCATATGACCAAAATGGTGAAGACCAAGATGAGGCTTGGCTCGATGGACCGGTTGTGAAGGTGAAGAGCAAGTGAAGTCAAGGTCGATGGATCAAGACGGTCATGTGATGATATGAAGTGGATCATATCATTTGGAGAAACAAAATGGGCTCAAGGCAAAGGTATAACCATAGGGCCATTTTGTTTTACACTCAAGACACCATAGAGGGTGTGAGTGGTTTAGGGTCGATAGCCGAACTATTAAGAGGGGAAGTCTTATCGGTTATTCGACGCACGGGTGCCACTAGGTGAATTCATGAAGTGCATTGCATGTAGGGCCTAGTGAGCTAACTAGAAAACCTTTGAAAATGATTGAGAAAAAGTTAACACACAAGCACATGGAGATGTACACTTGATGGTGTTGGCACATTTGCAAAGGTGGCGTTGGTCGCGCTGTGGTTTGCGGGTAGAGAGGGGTTTGGGTTCGGGATTCAGGCGATTTTGGGGAAATGAAATGCCTATTTTCCACTATGTCGGAAGTCGGAAAAGTAACGGAGGGGAACGGAGGTCACCAGCGTAATCGGACGCTGGACCGGACGCGGTCACGGTTTGATCGGACGCGTCCGGTCAGTACAGCGCAGCAGTCAGGCGCGCGGGCTAGGGTTTGCAACCGGCGCGTCCGATCACTCGCGGGACCGGAGCGTCCGGTCGGGCACCCAGAGGAACAGTGCGTGGCGAAGGGCTGAGCGGACGCGTGGCGCGTCCGGTCACACGTGATCGGACGTGTCCGGCCGCGAAGGGAGCTTACTGGACTCCGACCGGACGCTGGCACTGTCGCGTCTGGTCGTTGCATGGAGCGCGTCTGGTCGTTGCTTCGCGGGCGTGCGGTGCTGTACGATCGGCGCGTCCGGTCGATTGAGCTGAGCGTCCGGTCGTTGCTTCGCGGGCGTGCGGTGCTGTGCGATCGGCGCGTCCGGTCGGTTGAGCTGCGCGTCCGATCATTCCGTTTGACCGTTGGCACGCAGTGACCGTTGGAGGTTCTGTCGGTCGCGTTTGAATCTGGGTGGACACGTGGATGGCGCAGGGCGATCGGACGCGGTTGAGCGCGTCCGGTCAGTTTCGACCGGCGCATCCGGTCGTCCCGAGAAAACGGTCAGTGGAGTGGCAACGGCTCTATTTGTTTGGAATGCTTATAAATACTTGTTGGCCGGCCCTTGGGGAGTTCTCTTGGCTTTTCTAACACTCTTGTGCATCCTTTGAGCTAAAGCTTCTCCTCCCACTCATCTCTCTTGCTTGATTGCAAATCAAAAGTGAGATT
This sequence comes from Saccharum hybrid cultivar R570, assembly GCA_038087645.1. Taxonomy (NCBI): domain Eukaryota; kingdom Viridiplantae; phylum Streptophyta; class Magnoliopsida; order Poales; family Poaceae; genus Saccharum; species Saccharum hybrid cultivar. Next base: position 5,625,096 of record JAQSUU010000005.1, on the reverse strand, counting down.
GAGTGATCCCAAAGTGCATTGCATAGCTTGAGGGCATCTAGTGGCACTTGTGGATGGTTTAGCTGGTGGATTTTTTGTTACTCTTGGAGAGTACCGCTCCTAGCCGGCTTGGAGATTGTTGGAGGCGTTGGCAAGAGAAGGTGTTTGTTCTTGGCCACCTCCGGTTTATGAGAGGTTCTTGTGCTTTCCTCGGCGGGACACCAAAAGCAACTCTAGTGGAATGCGCGTGTCATTGAGTTACCTCACTTGAGAGTGGTGTCTTGCGGTGCCTTGCGGGGCGTGCCTTGAGGGGCAAGTGACTTGAGGGTCACACCAGGAAACCATCTAAGTGCTGGTCGACACAACCGGTGACGTAGCTTGTCGGTGCACAAGTGAACACTGGGTGAACAAAATATTGTGTCTCTTGTCTCCCGGTGATTGGTCTTCATATTGTGTTGTTGTCAATATTGATTGTTTGTATATCATCTTGGTGATTGGCAACATCTTCACTCCACCGTCGGTATAAGAATCACAATCCTCTCTCTTGCACTTACTTTTACTAGATTATCTTGTGTAGCTCTAGTGGTAGCTTTGCTAGTAGTGTTGTTAGCTTGTTCTCTAGTGTAAAATTAGTGACATAGCACATGTGTGAACTAGAGATCATATTCTACTAGACTTGTGGATAGGAGGCTTGCATCACAACCTTTGGCTAAGCAAAACTCGCTTTACGCCGTTTGTTATTCTAACAAGTTTGCTTAGTGGTTTTTATAGAAATTTTTATAGGCTATTCACCCCCCTCTAGCCATCTAGGACCTTACACCCGTCCTATCACTAGCATCAGGTTTGAGCAAGCTGTGCTCTTTTTCACCGACATCATCCACCGCTTTGGGGTTCCCAACTGCATCATCACGGACAATGGCACCCAATTCACTGGTAAAAAGTTTCTGGATTTCTGCGACGACCACCACATCCGTGTGCTCTGGTCGGCCGTAGCTCATCCAAAGACAAATGGCCAAGTAGAACGTGCCAACGGCATGATCCTACAAGGCCTGAAACCCAGAATCTTTGACAAGCTAAATAAACATGGCAAAAAATGGGCCGTCGAGCTTCCCTCGGTCCTGTGGAGCCTAAGAACAACGCCGAGTCGAGCCACGGGGTTCACTCCATTCTTCTTGGTCTATGGATCCGAGGCTATGCTCCCCACCGATGTAGAATACGGATCCCCGAGGCTAAAGGCCTACAACGAAAAGAATAATGAGGCCACCAGAGAGGACGCCCTCGACCAGCTCGAGGAAGCCCGCGACGTGGCTCTATTGCATTCTGCCAGGTATCAACAGAATCTCTGACGCTACCACGACAGGCACATCCGTAGGCGCGACCTCAACGTTGGTGAACTGGTGCTACGTCGAAACCAAAACACCAAGGGACGGCACAAACTCACGCCGCCATGGGAAGGATCATACATCATCGCAAAAGTGCTAAAGCCCGGCACCTACAAGCTATCGAACGAGAAGGGCGAAATCTTCACCAACGCTTGGAACATTGAACAACTATGTCGTTTTTTCCCTTAAAAAGCCTCGAGGCTCTGTAAATTCTTTTCAATCTCATCAATAAAGAATACGGCAGTATTCAAAGCTTCATTTTCATAACAGCCAGGAAGGATCGACTCTGTTCTCTCAGAATCGACCCTCCCTCGGGGGCTACAAGGGGGAACCCCCTGTCCCCGAAAAAATTCGTATTCTTTTCCAAAAAAGAAAGCTGTCATTTAGGTCGACAATACCACGGGAGCGCCCCAAAACTCAAAGGTCACACCTAGGGGAGCGACCACACGCTAAGTAGACCTAATGACACTTTATAACTTTGAAAAAGAAAACATCTTCGGTCGCTCCAAATCAAACTCTTACACGATCAATAAAGCCGCAAATGCACCCTAAAGGCTCGAGGGTAGTTGAGCCGCGAAATCACCCACGCCTCCGAGGCTATGGTACCTCCACTTGCTCCCTTGTGCCAAGGGGTGTAATTACGCGCTAAGTAAATCATACGAGAACACGATTCGAGCAACAAAGAAAAAAGAAAAACTTGAGCAAAACTTAAACAATTAGTGCAAATTTACATCCAAGTGCTCAAAGCCTCCGAGGCGACCACCACTACAGTTATAAATGCTAACCTATTACATGGGCCTCTGTGCCCAGATTCGGCTCACAGGCCCTCGTCGTCGGCAGGCGGAACCACCTCGACCTCGAAGAGTTTGGCCATGCGACTTCTAGGCTCCTCAGCGGCTTGAATCAGGTCCAGGCAGGCGGCTTCGTTCTCCTCGTCTGTCCGATCCGGATCCGTGATGAAGCCGTCAGCGACGAGCTCCATGTCATACACAAACCCAGATTGAACGACGGCCAGTGCCCTCTTCACGCCATGATGAAGGCCGCCTCGTATCCTCTCTCGGACAAGGCGGCCAAGCGCCACCATCCGACGGACAAAGGAGTTCCCCGGGGCGTCCTCCCCAGTATCGGCGTCGGGCTCAACCCCCAGGCCATCACACATGGAGGAAATGGCACCCTGGAGCAACTGAGTCCGCTGGGCCTCGGCCTCGAAGAGGTTCTGGAATGAGGTCGTCACCGCCTGAGCCGCCTGCTGCTCCTTCTCTAGCTCTGGAGCACAAACGTTAAGTTAGCACAAGCCTGGGACCTCGACACCAGGGCCACTGTGTTGCAAGAAGCTTACCCTCGGAGTGGGTCTGCCAGCCCACGACCTCGTCGCGCAGCTCCCTGCACGTCTTCTCAGATGCTCGGAGAGCCTCGTCCCTATCACGGAGCGCCACCCTCAGCACCTCAAGCTCCCAGCCGGCGCCCGAGAGAGCCTCGTCCCTCTCTCGGACCGCCCCCGACAACGTCACAACCTCGTTTTCCAAGGTCCCGACGCGGGCGGACGCCATCCTGACCTGGGCGTTGAGGGCATCGCGCTGGCCACCAACCAAGGCAATATCTTCCTCGAGCTCCTTCACACACGCCAGCAGTGGCACGAGATCCTCACGAGCTTTGGCAGCCTCCTCCCAAGCCCTCGCCGCGTCTTCACGCGCTGAGACCTCGGCCGCCCGGGCCTGTGTCGCCTCCTCCTTAACCACCGCATAAGCGGCATGAAGATCAGCCACCTCAGCGCTCTGGCAGGAGAGCCGCTGGTTGGCCTCCTCGACAAGAGCCCGTTGACGGGAGAGTGCCGCCCACACGCCGCTCTCATTGCGAATAAAAACCGACTTGCAGCGGGAACGCTCCTTGAGCTCCTGACCACGATTCAAGATCAAAAATCAGAATCAGGGAAAAAGGGGCAGAGAGAAGAATGAAAGATTACCAAATCTGACTTACCTCAAAAGCGTCCAACATACCCCGCGCCAGGGCCTCCGAAGCCACACGGAGAGATCGCATCGTGTGCTGCCGGAGACCCTCGACGTACTCCCAGTGGTGCACCTCGTCTCTATCGTCGAGCGCAAAGATGGGCTCTGCGCCAGGGTTGGCTGCGTCCCTAAACTCAAGGGCCGACCTCCCCTAGCGTGGCAGCTCCTCCTCCGCCCGCACGAGGGCTAGCCCGGCAAGGTCCGGCCATGCGGCCGGTGCCTCGGCCGGGTCACTCTCCGGCACCGCAGAGGGACCGGCCTGGTCCGCGGCCTCGGCCCCCTCGACCGTTGCAGGGGGACCACCCTGATCCACGGCCTCGGCCCCCTCGACGCCCACCACTTGCTTCCCCTCATCAACAGGGGAATCGTCAAGGGTAAGGTCGATCAGGGCCGAGGTCGACCCTTGTGCCAGGGCTGCCGCCTCGACCATCGGCGCCACCACTGGGACGACAAACGGGGGCGTGTCTGCCCCACTCTCCGCCTCGACCGCCGGCTCCACCGGCTGGTCCCGCTGCGGCTGCACCTCCTCCAGTTGCGCAGCCGTCTGTCCCGCCTCCGGTGGGACCTCCACCACCTCCTATTCTGCATCTGCCCGCCCCGCATCGTGGACGGATGCTTCCGCCTCAGTGGCCTCGATGAAAGCCTGGTCGGTCGGCGTCGACCCAGGCTCCGGCCCGCCAGTGCTGGGCGCTGCCACCGCTGACGGCTCTGAACCCTGAGCAGCAGAGACGAAATCAACAGCCGCCTCCCGCTGCTTGAGCCACTCCGTCGCGGCCCGGCACTCCGCGACCCAGGCGGCGTCGTCAGCTGCCGTCCGCATTATGACGACGGCGCTCGATCGGAGCGCCTTCACGGGGGTCAGACCCGCGAGCTCTGCCTTGCGCTTATGCTTGAGGAACGAACAACCACGTCAAAAAATACGATCACCGATCACAAAAAAGATGAGGCAGAATGGACTTACCTAGAAATGGGAACCAAGGGCCTCGACCCCGGTCCACCAGAAACTGACGACGGCGCCCGTGGCGGCCCTACCGACGGACCTCCCGCCGGCCGGGCGCTCCTTAGGGCCCTGGTCGGCGGAGCCCCCTGAGCACCCTGCGCCGCTGAGGCTAATTGACCCCGGGTCCTTACACCTATTGACGGCGCCCCGGACGTCGACAATGGCGTCGCCGCCCCGGCCGCCGCCTAAGCCCGCGGATCTTGGGCTCGCGGGGGCAGCGCCGTCGACCCCTCTTGTGGGGTCCCAGATGAGGCGGCCCCTCCCGTCGAAGGGCCCGCACCGGCCCCCACCTCTTCTAGCTCCTCCTCCACCTCGACGGTCACGGGGGCCAGCCCCGACGCCTGGGAGGTCGACCCCCCGATGGGCTCCGAAAAGGGGCGCACGTCGGGGAGGTCCGCCAGACCGGTCGCGGCGTCATACCGCGACAAGGCATCGTCGTCCCTGTCACTGTCGTCATCATCCTCCCCCAAGACTGTCTCGGAGGGAGACTCCTCGAGGGGAAGCCCGTCGAGGCTCTGCTGGCGCCGACGTTTCTTCAGTTCCTCCTGCTCCTTGGCCTTGCGGATCAGGCGCTTCTTGGCAGCATCCTTTGCCTTCTTCTTCTGGGACGCCAGGTGGCGTCGAGCTTCCCGAGCAGGCTGGTCCTCTGGAAGCGGCGGCCGCGTCTCCTTCACAGCCGATAAATCCTGTACACCGACCTCGACTAAATCAGTAAAAGGAGTCCAAAAACAAACAAACTCGTAAGACGCTAACGGTAACGCTTACCAGGGGCTCGAATCCCTGGGTAGGCCGCATCGGCACCCTATCGACGTCCTCCGGCTTGAAGTTCCCCACCATCCGATGCGCGCACCGAGCGACCTCGTCAAGGGAGAGGGATTCGTGGGACATCCTGCTCCCCTCTAGCGGCGCCTCTGGCGTCATCTGGTCGAGCCGGAGTCGACGATGCGTCAGCGGCATCACCCTCCGGCGGTGGAACACCGCAGCCACCATCCTGGCCGTCAGTCCACGCTGGCGGAGCCTCCAAAGCGTGTCGAGCAGCGGGTCCAGCTTCGGCTTCTCGTCGTCCACCACGCCGTACGACCAGTTCTCCCCTCGAGCGACGAGCACCCGGCCGGTATACCTCGGCAGCTGATCGCCATCATTACGGAGGTAAAACCAGCCATCATGCCAACCGCTGTTGGAGGAGATCAGCTGCGCCGAGATGTACTGGTCGCTGCGGCCAGACCGGACTTGCAGCACGCAGCTCCCTGCGGGCACCGCGCGCCGCGCTCCCCGCTCTCCCGCCTTCTTGGCGAAGAACTCCGCCCTAAAGAGATGGAGCCACAGATTCCACTGTGGATCCATCCCCAGGTACCCCTCACAGACCGCCGCGAAGATGGCGGCCTATGAGACGGCATTAGGGGCGAGGTGCTGCAGCTCCACCTTATAGTAGTGGAGAAGCGCACGCATAAAGGGGCTGGCCGGCACGCCGAACCCCCTCTCGTGGAAGCAAACGAAACTCACCACATAGCCTTCCGGGGGTGCCGGCTCTCGGTGGTCAGACGGCGGAACCCTCCACTCCGGCTGAGTCCGACTCGTCCTCGGCCGCAGAAGTCCATCGTGGACCAGCTCTTCCAATTGTTTCTCCGTTACGGAGGAGGCGGCCCAGGCATCGGCAGGGAGGAGCTGGCTCTTGCTCGCCATCGTCGCCGGAAAAACTACACGGACGGGTGACGGCGGCGGCGTGGGGTGAGGGCTGAAGGGCGCAAGGGAAGCAGTCTGAGGCATGAGGGCGAGAATGCACATGGCCTGTGAAAGAAAACGGACCCCCGGGCTTTGCTCTTTTACCCTGGCGGAAGCCCGACGGGCGCGCGAAAAGGTAGGAGCTATTTTGCATTCAATGCCCTTACCTAACCGTTTCCTCCAAACTCACAAATATGGGCACGTGGCCGCGATCCACACCGTAACCGTCACACCACATCACCTACTACCGCGCTGATCCCGCTCCCTTCCTAAAAAAGCACGCCCAAAAACAGGCAGGGGAAGGATCCGTGGTCGGATATTCCTAGACGTCTAGGTAACGGGCTTCGAGCCCGGAAAGAATCTCGAGGGGGCGAAAGCTGGCCCTCGACCAGGGTTCGACAGCATCCCTCGAGTAACAGAGTTAGGGATGACTAGGGATGCGCCCATACAAGGCCAGGGCTCGAGCCATGCTCTCGAGGCACCTCAAGACGTATTCGAGGCTAAGAGAGAAGGTTGACGTAGGAATCCCCTCGGAGGGAGGCACCGAGCCCTCGAGCCCCATCGAAAGGAATCGAGATCCACACAACTACTCTTCGGCATTCTTGAGAGCGCCTCCGGGCCACTAGCCTACTCCTATCAAATGGAGCACGGGCTCACACTCGAATTTTCCCGTGAGCAGCTCACCAGAGGCCGTCGAGACTCGCCCAAGCGAGGGTAGTACAGCGTCCCGTACCCCTCCTCCTTTTTCTGGGAAAGGGAGCGTGAGGGTCGGACGATAGAAGACGGTCAAGACTCTGATCGACCTCACGTGTACGAGGCTCGGGGGCTCGACCGTAAGAAACCAAAAATACTACAGAAAACACCACAATGCGTGACCGATTCCTCAATAGAGCGTGTAAAAGACCTCGAAGGAGTCCAAGTACTCTGCCAAGGCCTCGGGGGCTACACCCGGCGGGTGCGCTCGCGCACCCCCACCGAAAAAAGCTACGACGCTATAACTCTAGTTCATTAACTGACAAAGCCTCTGAGCAAGTGGACCACACTCACCCAAAGGCTCGGGGGCTACTGTCGGTACCAACAGTATAGGGGTACCCATAATCAACGATAAAAAAGAGCGAAACACTAATACACCAACACAGCAAAGCTAAAGAATGGTAGACGATACACCTCGACCACGTTCCGATTCGCACGAGGCCGGCTCGATGGAACGACTCGACCGCGCTCCGACTCCGACTCGTATGAGGCACCCTCAATGGGATGCCTCAACCGCGTCACAACTCATACGAGGCCCGCTCGATAAGGCATCTCGACTATCGGCAACCTCCGACTCGCACGACCCCGGGTCGAATCACTCGACCTATCTTACTCACCTGCTCTGAGGCAAAAGTCGGAGCATTTAATGCGACTACCTACCACCTTTTACCGTCATGGCTATAGCCGTGACCGATGTGGGAGCAATGCCGGTGTCAGCTCTCACTTTCTACTGCCCATCCCGGGATAGGAGGTGAAAACCTGTCACTATACACACCTTACCACGCACTGTTTTGCCGCCAATCACCCTCGAGGGAGGATATGACAAGGCTCGTATCCCTCGATCTCGGGGATTCGGCCTTATCCGCCCGGCCTTGACCCAGCCTCGACCCACCACCGGTCAGTAGGGAAGAAGGGCCGACGTGGCACAGGACTCAGAGTCTTTTCACCGTCTCATCCTCGACGTCACCACGGTGTCCGGGGATGGCCAGCCATTCCTGAGGCACGTCGCTACAGCCGTCTCCACATGGATCGACAAAACTTCACCTCAAGACACCCCAGCGTTCCGGTCCCCTCTTACCCTATAAAAGGGCAGGTCAGGGCTCTACCAGGGGGAGACGAAGAAAGGTGTCAAACCAGGAGCCAAATGCAAGCAAGCTAAGGCACCCAACTCAGAGATCAACATCTCAAGCAATCACCCTTGTACTCTTTTTTCTCCCTTTGAGACTTGGGCTCGGTGCCCTCTCTCACAAGCTTGTAACCCCTATGCAAGCACCTCGGTGCAAGGAAATATAAAAACTCCCCCCTCCCCGCTAGACGTAGGGCCTTCTTTTGCCCGAACTAGGATAAATCTCCGTGTATTTCCCTTGCATCACCACCCAGGATAGGGACACGCATCACTCACTCGTCAGCTTAGGACCCCCACGGGACCAAACACCGACAAATGGTATGCAGTACCACAATACCAAAATGTTCGCTAACCATTCTTCAATGTATTATAATATGAGTAAACAAGAGTAATATGCTCCGTGCATAAGTAACCACTTATTAGTTGTGCAAAACAAATAAAATTAATTCTTCAGGGTAATAAATCATTTCAAAGGATTATGATGGTAAATAAGTTACAATATTCAATATCTTCTAGATAGTGTTTCAAACTTATATTAGAGTTTGAATACTTATAATTCTTTCTTAGTGAATTTTTTAAATTATATGTTCTTCAAATCTTTGGGATTTTAATTGTACCACTAAATAATAAATTTAGTCTTACATTTGGCATTTAGAAAATAATTCAATTGTCAAAATCACCATTATTCTTATACCTTCTATGGTATTTGGAGGATATCAACACTTCATTTGCTAGCTTTGGATATGCACTTTCTGAGTGTTTATATGACACCTTCATAGTGTTTAAGATTCCTCATTTTCTTTCTCTCGGGTCTATATTCACTTCAGGGATCAATTGTGTTTATTCAAGAATCGACAAGTAAATCCTTCATGGATTAGTTCCTTCAAGGATGTTCTTATCTTGGGCGAATTACATTTCTCTTCCACGGGATATATTCTCTGCTGCATGAGAGATTATTATCAGATATACACAATAAGATAGTGTTATTCACTATAAAGTCAGTCGACGACTCTATTCCTTCTAGGACATGCTCTTCTTGAGACTTCAATATTCATACAGGAATATATATTCTACCTTAGACTTCTTAATACTTAGTATGAGATTTAATTTTTATATGCTGCGATTTCTATTCTTCAGGAACTATATGGATTTTAAGAATCCACTTACTAACTGCATATTTCATATTCATTTATTTCATTTGTTAGAAATATAGCAGAACATTTATTTCTTTATAGTAGGAGATTTAACCTCAATTTCTTTCTTCATTGATCCGATATAATCGCTACAAGTGACTTTTGCCATGAACTTTGTTTTCTAGATCCGGGTTCTCATAAGAGAAACATTTGCAATTATAGAGGTAGCGTTGTCGACAACTATTATTTTCTCCTAATATTCTCATAATATGAGATTATTCTGTCTCTTTGTTATTTCCCAAACAATAGATGATTTGTTGTTCTGCATACCCAACACTAATGATGCATGCGCTTAGTTTGTTGAATTTCATCTTCATGATGATCCTCTTCACAAGGTGCTTTCGTCATGAGAATGGAGGAGTTTCATTTTATTTCTATTCAAAAAGTATACACTAAACTACAACCCACATGTGTCCCCGTAGATTTAGCTAGATAGTATATAATATTTTGTTTGCTACTAGTAAACACAACTTCAGGTTTATAACTTCAAGTTACTCCTCTCATTTTTAAAAAAATATCTGGCATATGCTCTGCTTCATGCTTTACAAGAGCATTAGTCAAACTACTATTTGATTTAGTGCGTGATACTATTCTTGTTTCAAGCTTTAAGGAATATTTTACTCTTAAGATCATTTTCTTCTGTGAAAATAATATTTGGCATTAAAAAAGGCTCTATCTCCCCCTAATGCCAATATTAGATCTTAAGTAGCATACTTCAAAAGATATCCCCTATCATAGGCTTAAAATAATTCAAATTTATGTATCTCCGACTACAAGTGGAGGTCCATTCATGTATGCTAGGATGAAATTTTATGAGAAATATTCACGCACATATTTCAATATGGGGGTTATTATCATTAAATGTTGCGAGCTAAAATACATAAAGTGCACTTAAGAATGTTCAGCATTCCTAGAAACTCAGGGATGTTTTCCCCCTGATTTGCACATCATAGTTTAGAAAACTATTTCATTGTCTAGCTTCTTTATTGTTTAGCCAAAAAATCGATCCAATTACTCATACATGATAAAAATGGACCATATACTTCAGAAGTATTGAATACGCAACATTCAAACTCACATAAAATTTCTTCTAAACTTTCTAATTGTCATTAATGCAAAATTTCCTAAATGTCTTTTCTTTATAAATCCCAAATCATCATAAGTGTTTTATCTATTATCTCAATTTCCTCTATAATCCATCCCATTCAATTGGGTCACTTCTCTATTTAGCCAATTTTAGATTAATTAACTCCCCTGATCTTAGGCTATTTGTCCCTGGACCAATCTATTGCTTATGCATGCAATGCATTGAAAGCAAAATATTCCTTAGTTCAACGAGAACTATATAGACATAGCATGCTACCTAGCCAATTCAATCACGAGGGAAAAAAGTAGTAGCTACAATCTATGAATATATCTTCTATGCTAATATTCATGTAGGGGTGGAGATAATTGCAGCTCAACAAGAGCACAACCAAATGATACACATTAATGTGTAATATGGAATATTGGTAGTCAATCCAACATAATAGATAACAACAAAATACAACGCTGCAAGCTTGCTTGCAAGTAACGCAATGTAGAGAAAGTTAACTCGGCTGGAAGGGACGCGGCTAGGACTTCAAGTCCTGATACATGCAAGATAGATTTAGGAAGGCTATGCGTATTAAATATATATTATCCACATTTTCTAATACCTTTACCCAAAATTTCTTTCCCTTTTTATACCATAATTACTTCAAGTAGTAACATGCTTCATGCATTATCTATAAATAATCATTTCAAATGTTTCATAGAATTCAATCATACTTCTAGTATTCATTGGTTGTGGTATGAAATTAACATATCTAGTGTATTATTCAGTGTACAACAATATATTCAAGGTAGGACGTAAACTTCATGTTTTCGAGCAATTAAAACATAATTTTAGGGATATACTATTTCTTGTTTAAATTGATCCTTCCAAGATCAGTTAATATGCCAGTATAGTCCAGTTGTTCATGTACTTCTAGGAAATCCAGTTTTCCTTCTACCTACATGTAATAATGCAAAAAGAACTATAACCTTCATGGTTAATTGAGGCTTCTTTGTAGATAAAATTAATGCAAAACTTATTTAGATATTTAAAAATAGATAATTGTTTATATGTTAAACATATAAATCTAATTTATTCCATGAGAAATAAACACATATTACTTCAAGTAAGAATTGCAACTAAGATTAAATATTTAATATTAGTCTTCAAGCTAATAAAATAACTATTAACCACTTCATTCAACAAGAATTAAAACTTAATGCACCACCGCTACTATACTAATACTTCTATATAGTATAAGTTTAAAGGCAATACAAGTAGCACATGGTTTAAGTTCTTCTTCTAAAGAAACTTTAAAATTCGTTACTAATTCTTACATGTCTTAGCTTCTATGTTTGATATTTAGCAACTTCATGCATGCTTTATTTCATAGTGGTGATATGTAATCATGATCTTCTAGGAGTGTAACATATGTAATTCATATATCCTGGTTCATAGAGCTATCTAAAAATTCTAACTCAACTTACATTTGAGTAATTTCTAATGATAAATTCAATACTTCATGTATTACATTGCTCTTTGATATTCTATACACAAGAGACATTTCTTCGAGAATATACATTGATAAAATCTTATTTACCATCTTGTATTCCAGACATTTAATATAAAGCTTCAAGTTATTGTTTATATAGCAGCATTATACCTCGATCTATAGGCATACAAGCTTGAAAATTTGACTTTCAGTGTAATATGATATTCCATAATCATAATTTAGGATTTTTCTCATGCTTGAGTTCCATAATGCATTTGTTATTTCTCCTGGCCATATACTCATACTAGAGAGTAATCAGGAAATATATCCTGAGTTCACTAAAATTCAATGGTAGCAAAATATATCCTGAGTTCACTAAATTTCAATGGTAGCAAAATATCCTACATGGATTTAATAATGACCATAACAAATAATTCTACTATTCAGAGTAATTCTAGGAAATTTCTTCTTCTTTTGACATGCATATGTTAACATAAATTGGACCATGTGCATATAAGTTTACTACAGGTAAACAGGTAGCAAGGTGCAAAAAGGTAGTCGATGGTTATTCAAAATATTCTTAGAAGCATCCTAACATTTTTCATGATTAAGACATGTAGGCTTAGGACCCAAATAGAATTAGAAAATTGTTATAAAACATGTTGCCAACGGTTATGTCCTTTTCCTCTCCGTCTCTCTAGATCAACATAGTAGATGAAAGTAGAACATATAGATACAAGAGATAAAGAGACTATTCTTCATTTCTCTGAATATTGGTGATTATAACATAGAACTCCCACATATAAATAGTCCTGCCAAGGCCTAAGAGTTTGGTAAGAGCCCACATACAAATAGACTAGGATTAGGATTCTACCTTCTCCTTTCCTTCTGGGATAGAGTCCCATGTTTAACCATACTTCCCCTTGGGTGATTACCACGGTATGCACATGCCTCGTTAAAAACTCCATCTGAAAACCCAGTGGAAAAAACGATTCTGGGAGAAAAGAGTACATCGCATTCGTTAATTGCATTGCATATGTTGTCTCATTAAAAATCTTACATAAGAAACCTTCAAGTAAAAACTCACATAGGAAAAAATAGTACAACATTTAACCTTCTTGGTCATGTATTCTTCAAGATATTATACTCTTCATGAATAGATATTTATCTTTATGATCTATGCATAAACTTCAATGTTTTAGAAAATATGATCTACATGGTCTTTATAATTCTAGTGGTTTTAATTACCTTCAAGGTAGATTTACTCAAATTGCTCCCCTCCATAAAACCATCCTTTAAACTTCATTATTCAGTTCACACTTTTTCATAAACGTGTGATTAATAATGGTATATGTACCATAAAACCAAAATGTTGGCTTATCATTCTTCAATGAATTATAATATAAGTAAATAAGAGCAATATGCTTCATGCATAAATAATCACTTATTAGTTGTGTAAAACAAATAAAATTTATTTTTCAGGGTAATAAATCCTTTAAAAGGATTATGGGGGTAAATAAGTTACAATATTCAATATCTTCTAGTCCGTGTATCAAACTTATAGTAGAGTTTGAATACTTATAATTCTTTTCTTAGTGGATTTTTTAAATTATATGTTCTTCAAATCTTTAGGATTTTAATTGTACCACTAAATAATAAATCCAGTCTTACATTTGGCATTTATGAAATAATTTAATTGCTAAAATCACCATTATTCTTATCCCTTCTATGGTATTTGGAGGATATTAACACTTCATTTGCTAGCTTTTGATATACACTTTCTAAGTGTTTATATGACACCTTCATGGTCTTTAAGATTCCTCATTTTCTTTCTCACTTTAGGGTTCAATTGTGTTTATTCAAGAATCAACAGGTAAATCTTTCATGGATTAGTTCCTTCAAGGATGTTCTTATCTTCGGCGAATTACATTTCTCTTCCATGAAATATATTCTCTACTACATAAGAGATTATTCTATGATGTACACAATGAGATAGTGTTATTCACTATAAAGTCAGTCGATGACTCTATTTCTTCTAGGACATGCTCTTCTTGAGACTTCAATATTCTACCTTAGACTTCTTAATACTTAGTATGAGATTTAATTTTTATATGTTAAAATTTCTATTCTTCAGGAACTATATGGATTTTCAGAATCCGCTTCCTAACTGCATATTTCATATTCATTCATTTCGTTTGCTAGAGATATAGCAGAACATTTATTTCTTCATAGTAGGAGATTCAACCTCAATTTCTTTCTTCACTGACCCGATATAATCGCTACAAGCGACTTTGCCATGAACTTTGTTTTTCGGATCTGTGTTCTCATAAGAAAAACATTTGCAATTATAGAGGTAGTGTTATCGACAACCATTATTTTCTCCCAATATTCTCATAATATGGGATTATTCCATCTCTTTGTTATTTTCCAAACAAGAGATGATTTATTGTTCTGCATACCCAACACTAATGATGCGCCCGCTTAGTGTGTTGAATTTTATCTTCATGATGATCCTTTTCCTGAGGTGCTTTCTTCATGAGAATGGAGGAGTTTTATTTTATTTCTATTCATCAAGTATACACTAAACTAGAAACCACATACGTCCCCGTAGATCTTAACTGGATAGTATATAATAATTTATTTACTACTAGTAAACACAACTTCTGGTTTATAACTTCAAGTTACTCCTCTTATTTTTTAAAAAAATATCTGGCATATGCTCTGCTTCATGCTTCACAAGAGCATTAGTCAAACTACTGTTTGATTTAGTGCGTGATACTATTCCTGCATCAAGCTTCAAGGAATATTTTACTTTTAAGATTATTTTTCTTCTGTAGAAATAATATTTTGCATTTAAAAAAAGGCTCTATCTCCCCCTAATGCCAATATTAGATCTTTAGTAGCATACTTCAAAAGATATCCCCTATCATAGGCTTAAAATAATTCAAATTTATGTATCTCCGACTACAAGCGGAGGTCCATTCATGTATGCTAGGATGAAATTTTATGGAAAATATTCTTGCACATATTTAAATACAGGGGTTATTATCATTAAATGCAACGACCTAGAATACATAAAGTCCACTTAAGAATGTTCAGCATTCCTACAAACTAGGGATGTTTCCCCCCTGATTTACACATCGTAGTTAAGAAACTATTTCATTTTTCTAGCTTCTTTATTGTTTAGCAAAAAAAATCGATCCAATTACTCATACATAAAGAAAATGGACCATATACTTCAAAAGTATAGAATACGCAACATTCAAACTCACATAGAATTTCTTCTAAACTTTCTAATTGCCATTAATGCAAAATTCCTCAAATGTCTTTTCTTCATAAATCTCAAATCATCATAAGTGTTTTATCTATTATCTCAATTTCCACTATGATCCATCCCATTCAATAGGGTCACTTCTCCATTTAGCCAATTTCAGATTAACTAACTCTCCCTTATCTTAGGCTATTTGGCCCTAGACCAATCTATTGCTTATGCATGTAATGCATTGAAAACAAAATATTCCTTAGTTCAACGAGAACTATATAGACATAGCATGCTAGCTAGCCAATTCAATTATGAGAAAAAAAACTAGTAGCTACAAGGTATGAATATATCTTCTACGCTAATATTTATGCTGGGGTGGAGATAATTGCAGCTCAACAAGAGCACAACCAAATGATACAAATTCATGGTAATGTAGAATATTGGTAGTCAATTCAACATAATAGATAACAACAAAATACAAAGCTGCAAGCTTGCTTGCAATTAGCGCAATGTAGAGAAAGTTAACTCGGCCGAAAGGGACGCGGCTAGGACTTCAAGTCCTGATACATGCACTTAAAGATAGATTTAGGAAGGTTATGTCTATTAAATATATATTATCCATATTTTCTTATGCTTTTACCCAAAATTTCTCTCTATTTTTATACCATAATTACTTCAAGTAGTAACAGGCTTCATGCATTATCTATGAGTAATCATTTCTAATATTCCATAGAATCCAATCATACTTCTAATATTCATTGGTTGTGATATGAAATTCACATATCTAGTGTACTATTCAGTGTACAACAACATATTCAAGGTAGGACATAAACTTCAAGTTTTCGGGCTATTAAAACTTAGTTTTAGAAATACACTATTTCTTGGTTAAATTGACTCTTCCAAGATCAGTTAATATGCCAGTATAGTCCAGTTGTTCATGTACTTTTAGGAAATCCAGTTTCCCTTCTACCTACATGGTAATAATGCACAAAGAACTATAACCTTCATGGTTAATTGACGCTTCTTTGTGGATAAAATTAATGCAAAATTTATTTAGATAGGCAATTGTTTATATGTGAAACATATAAATCTAATTTATTCCATGAGAAATAAACACATATTACTTCAAGTAAGAATTGCAACTAAGAATATTAAATGTTTAATATTAGTCTTCAAGCTAATATAATAACCATTAACCACTTAATTCAACGGGAATTAAAACTTAATGTACCACCGCTACTATATTAATACTTCTATATAGTATAATTTTAAAGACAATACAAGTAGCACATGGTTTAAGTTCTTCTTATAGAGAAACCTTAAAAATTAATTACCTATTCTTACATGTCTTAGCTTCTATGCTTATATTTAGCAGCTTCATGCATGCTTTATTTCATAGTGGTGATATGTAATCATGATCCTTCTAGGAGTGTAACATATGCAAGTCATATATCCTAGTTCATAGAGTTGTCTAAAAATTCTAACTCAACTTACATTTGAATATTTTTTTATGATATATTCAAGACTTCATGTATTACATTGCTCTTTGATATTCTATACACAAGAGACATTTCTTCGAGAATATACATTGATAAAATTTTATTTTCCATCTTGTCTTCCAGACATTTAATACAAAGCTTCAAGTTATTGTTTATAGAGCAGCATTATACCTTGATCTATAGGCATATAAGCTTGAAAATTCGACTTTCAGTGTAATATGATATTCCATAATCATAATTTACTATTTTTC
This sequence comes from Saccharum hybrid cultivar R570, assembly GCA_038087645.1. NCBI lineage: Eukaryota > Viridiplantae > Streptophyta > Magnoliopsida > Poales > Poaceae > Saccharum > Saccharum hybrid cultivar. Next base: position 5,608,356 of record JAQSUU010000005.1, on the reverse strand, counting down.
TCATGCAGTGAGTCCCATAATTTATTTGTTATTTCTCCTGGCCATATACTCATTCTAGAGAGTAATCAGGAAATATATCCTGAGTTCACTACACTTCAATGGTAGCAAAATATCTTACATGGATTTAATAATGACCATAACAAATAATTCTACTATTCAGAGTAATTCTAGGAAATTTCTTCTTCTTTTGACATGCATATGTTAACATAAATTGGACCATGTGGATATAAGTTTACTACACGTAAACAGGTAGCAAGGTGCAAAAAGGTAGTGGATGGTTATTTAAAATATTCTTATAAGCATCCTAGCATTTTTCATGATATGGTATATGTAAATTTTTAGAATTTATATTGGGCATTTATTCATCCCAAAAATTCTTATGTTAGAAAAACAAATATGAGCCTCTCAAAGGTTAGTCTAAAGTCTGCAAAATATAGAGAGCCCATATACCTTATGCCATGTTTTTAGTGTAATAAAAAAATTATTCTTGCAATTACATGGTATAAAATTTATAGAGTTGCACTAGCATTTTTCTAAATTAAATTGAAAGCATAGAAATTTTCAAAATGAACCTATTATTTAATTCAGAAAATACTAGGCAAAATAACAACAAAAATGAGTTGCTGACTTAAAGTTGTAGGCAAGTTCTTATATATAAGGGATATAAGAACATATACATTTGATATGTATAAACATAGGGTCTAGCCGTCCCGATTTCTTTGAATTAAAAATTCATTACTAACTTCAGGTCTCGATCTATTTCGATGTTTTCCTTCGGTCCATCATGCATATATGCTCACGTGGAGCTGCGTGCATGCGGTCCCACAGTCCGATGACAAAACATGCGAGCATGTGAGGGCAGAGGTTCAGTGTAGGGGTGCGAGGTAGCAGCGTGCAGGCCACGGTCCATGGGCATCGAAATCGAAGACAACGGTATATGGTAGCCGGGAGATACGGTTGTGAGCTCCAGGCGTCATGAGGCGTGGATAAGGCTTCGGGCCATGGCCATAACAGTCGTACGTGACCGAGAGTCCGAGACAGCCTGTGAGTCGCATGCAGCGCGATAACGGACGTCGATACAGTTTGCATGGTACGCTTCCTCGTACTGCGACAACTATCACGTTCGGATCAAGGCTTGTCGATCTCCTGGTCGATGCGGCGGCAGCGGATGACGGGTGATCATGCAGCGAGACGCCTAAAAGGCACATGTGTGCGTGCAGCCGCAAGATATGGACGACGGGCAATGCGTTGGCGTTCAGGCCGAGAGGGATGGCGGTGACAGCTGCATGCAGGCCGCATGATCACGAGCTCATATCTGAGCTGGACACGCCATGCATGCTGTAGTGTTTTCCCCTTTAATTAAGGCTAGATTTAACATATGTAAATACAAAACTGTAGGTGCTGTATCTACGTATATGCTTGTTCCCTTATATGTGCGGATGTACTTCATGTACAAAGATCCGCTACTCCGTGTAGGATAAAAACGATTTCTCAGAGGGACTAATGCAATCTGCTAGATGCGTATTAGCGGTATATATCTGCGAGATGTGGCAGGATGCCAATTTGATCTACCTCACATGTCGCGTAGGGCAATGGTTAGTAGATACATATCGCGTAAGGCGTTTGGCATTATCATAGAACTGTCTGCTTGACGACGACGGTGCATGTCGATGCAGTGCAGATTAGATACGGGTAGAGGTAGCAGAACCGTTTCGCTAACAACATCGGGAATGTCGACATCGTCGAAGGAGTCGCGGCGGGATGTCGACGGTACAAGCGCCGGCATCGAAGATCGGTGACGGCTTCAACGGCGATGTCGACGAAGAGTTTGTCGTGCTGATAACATGTTATAAAATATGTTGCCAGTGGTTATGACATTTTCCTCTCTGTCCCTCATGATCAACATAGTAGATGAAAGTAGAACATATAGACACAAGAGATAGAGAAATTATTCTTTATTTATCTGAATATTGGTGATTACAATATAGAACTCCCACATATATATATATAGTCCTGCTAAGGCCTAAGAGTTTGATAAGAGCCCATGTACAAATGGACTAGGATTAGAACACCTTCTCCTTTCCTTTTAGAATAGAGTCCTTATGTTTTACAACAGAAATTACCATGAAGAAATTTTAAAGGCCCATTCATGTGTGTAAAGAGTGGGAGCGAGAATCCTTTAATCCCACCTTACTTGTGGAAATGGAGGCAATTATACTTAAATGTGGAAGTCCTTTTCACAAGCTCAAGTCTAATACGAGGAGAAGAAAGCAAGTCAACACGCGCTCGCTCAACTACATGCTAGAATCTGAGATTGTCATGATTTATATTTTGGTTTTATTTTAGAAATTACCTACTTCCTCAACAATCCAAATCTAAAAACCTAATTGTAGGCCTTTTTCTGAATTAATTATGGCTAGTTTTGCTGACGCGTTGAGGACGAAAAAAAATTTTGGTGCACACTTTGAGAGGTGGCAAAAGGCCACGCTGGCATGTCCGAGGGAAATATCCGTGAAGAAGATCAAAGAAGATTCCGAAAAACTAACTGTATCTTTTTAGGAGCACTTCTTAATGTTCTTGTCGAAGCACTTCTTAATGTTCTCGTCGATCATCTGGTAGATGCGCTCTTGCACATAATAGATGCAAAGGCATTGTGGGATCATTTGAATGCTACATATGGTGTATCAGGTGTATAAGAAGAAGCTCAGGCCGACGGTACTATTGACACGTAAAAGGCTTGACTTGTGACTAAGGTTATACCAAAAGGAAGGCTAGGATTTCTTGATACTTATTCATCTATCGCTAGAATGACCACTATTCGAGTGCTACTTTTTCTGGTTGCGGTTTTCTGGTTCATCAAGTGGACGTGACGACAACTTTTCTTAATGGAGAGTTGAATGAGGAAATCTATATGGATCATCATGATAGATTTGTAGTAGAAGATGAAGAGCGTCAGGTGTGTAAGTTAATAAAATCTTTATATGGCTTGAAAGAGGCGTAAACAATGGTACGAGAAGTTTGATATAACTTTAACCAGTGCGAGCTTTGCCATTATTGAGGCTGATAGGTGTGTACTATCGATGTGGTGGGAGCTAATCTGTTATATTATATTTGTATGTTAATGATATTTTAATCTTTGGTACAAACATTGATGCAATTAATGAGATAAGTCTTTTGTGCAAAGAGTTGTGATACGAAAGATCTGCGAGAAACTGACGTGATTCTAAAAATCAAGCTTATTAAGGGTGAGATGTCTAAACATCAAGCTTATTAAGGATGAGATGAGATTTGAAACAATCCGAACTTTTCGGAGATTTGCTGCAGTTTTCTATAAAAAATAATTTTAAATTTGATTTATCTTCTTAAATTTTAAATTTAGTCCGTTCTCCTGATTACTGAAACGATCTCCAATTTCCCTTGTGTCCTGCGGCTGTCTTTGCACCTGCAAGCTCCACCACAATCACACAGCCCCACGGCACAAAAAAACAACCGAGGAACACCGGGCATCCGTCCTCCGCTCGTTGACTTATACACGCACAGGGCGGCCGGCCGCCGGCGGGCATCCAATCCAAAAGCCAAGCGAGCGAGCTCCCAGTTCCGCTGCTCCAATTCCAGTCGGCATGGCTCCGCAGGTACGGGCAAGATCGTCTCTAGGGGTCTCGATGCGTTTCTGTTGTGCCTTGTGCTCATCTGCTGTCAATATTAGGCGTGGGTCGTGGCGGAGAACGGCGAGGACCTCCAACGACCCAGGGAATTCCTGCCGCTCTCTAAGCTCGAAGGTAAGGTGTTGTTGGATTATTCCCGGTAATTTCGTATTTGGTACCCCGTACCACGGCCTCCTAAACCTGTTCGACCCAATCTACGGCTTGCTCCGTATTGATTTGTCGGAGATTGTCCTTTCGTTACGAGGATATACTCAAGGCTTCTTGCTGTTACTGCGAAATTGTTAAGCCTTTCTGCTTTGATGCAAACACACCTGTTTGAAGACGGAACTCGTATGCAATTAGTTCATCAGACGGTTTCGATATATTTCCGTACACGTTTGGGTTTCAGTGGACTCAGGTGTTCTTAGATCAACAGATAGTTGCACTTTGCGGTCAAATTCTGATTCGATGAGCATTATCAGTGCTTCCTGGAAATTCCGATTCTGTAGATTGATCTCCATTTTTGTTCTGCAAATATGTGTGGCTCCTCTTGTAGTGGTCTTTGACCTAAACCATCTGTTCTGCAATTGCTCCCAGCAAATAAACTTGGGGCATGAATTTAGTCAAGCATATTTTCGCAGCCATACCAGCAAAATTCTACTGTACTTCGTGAAAGTCTGTGTTAGCTAGTCAGATTCCAGACAAGGGCAAAGTGACCTCCTTGGTTCCTGACTCGACTATGTGGCCATTAAGATGTCAAAGTAGTACTAAATCTGACTACTACATCAGCTACCCACAAGCAGGGTGTTCAGAAAGTCCAATAAGCCCTTGTTCTGGACCTGCTTTGTTATGCAATTAAGCAACGTAGATGTCCTGTTTTGCAGATGTTGGCGTGTTGTATTGGCATTTGGACCCTAAGAAATCTGAAAGCGAGGAGGAGCTAGCGAAAATCCGCAAAGACAGAGGATACAGTTACATGGTTTGTAGTAACTAGTCTCCCATAATTCCAATTGCTTTCTGAATCTCTGATGCTGTGTTCTGCACGTCTTGTGTATGATATATTACCTGAATGTGTTGTTTCTGAAGGATCTTATTGAGATATGTCCCGACAAACTGGAAAACTATGAGGAGAAGGTGAAGAACTTCTTCCGTGAGCACATGCATCCTGACGAAGAGATCCGCTATTGCTTGGAGGGCAGTGGGTACTTTGATGTCCGCGACAAAGATGACAAGTGGATTCGAATCTGGATAAGGGAAGGAGACATGATCATCCTACCAGCTGGAATTTATCATCGGTTCACCCTTGATAGCGCCAAATACTCGAAGGTACTAACATGATCTTAGTGATAGAATATATGTAAATGTGTTGTACACGTCTTGTAACACAAGTCGGTTCGGCCTATATATATGAAAGTCACATGGCCCAAAGGGGTGTCAGGGTGTGGTGTTCCCCATATCATTGTCCTTGTTTATTTTACACTTAGGATCGTAGGAGCTACTAATTTGATCAACTGGTGATCTTGTGACACAATCATGAATACAACTCATGAGATCCATTTCATGAACTAAGGCAGTCACTACATGATTGAACAATTAAGAACATGCCATTTGTATTGGTAGCAAAAAAAAAAATGTTGTGACTCCCTGAAGGCCGAATGAAGTTTGGTTGGTAGAAATAATTGCAAATCAAGGATGTATGTGGTAGTTATGTTTTTCTTTTAAATTAAGAAGTTTGATAGGTTGTATTTTTCAAATTTTATTTATAGAGATCAGCTATTTTAATTACATTTCTTAATATTAAATTCTGGTGTTTTTACATGTGCAGCTCATGAGGCTTTTCATTGGGGAACCAGTCTGGACCGCATTAAACAGGCCTCAGGAGGACCATCCGGCAAGGCAAGAGTATGTCAAGAATGTGAGTGCGGGCACTGGATTTGCTCTTGCAGCACACTGAATCTGTTTTTGCCTTTCCGGTTTATACAAATATATGATCACTTGGATTCATGTACATCATAGTATCATCATATGGTTTTGACAAAACCGTGTTGTGTCATCAGAGTCATGGAACCTTGATGCATGTTCAGTCAATGTGTGCACATAAAACTGCAAATTATGGGAACGCACAGTGTAGTGGTCTTTCCTTATGGTGATTTATCCGGTATAGTCTTTGCGTTCTTGTGGTTGCATCAAATATCAATGGGGTCTGCTGTAAAGTAAGTACGTACTTAAAACGTACTATCAGGAAGGCTGGAACACATCAGCCTTGCAGCTAAGTCATGAAAAAGGCAAGGCAAGATTGATGGACAGATAAAATTTGACGAAAATGCTCCTGGATAGGTAGTTTATGCGTGTGTTTGTGCGGCATATTTAGAACTTCCCAAGTGACTATAAGGTTAGCTGGTTGGTGAGGCAAGTATTTACGGTCCTGGGCTTTGCTTCTCTATCTCTTTTGCCCCTATTAAGGGTTGTTTAGCGACCCTTTGGTCCCTCTTTTGATCCTACGCACATGAGTCTTGGACAAAACATATAACTAGCAGGTTATTATCATTCATATAATCATGTCTTTTATTTCTCGCGTTATGGTTTCCTATTTTTCAAACACCTTTTTGTAGCCATTTTCTGTGTTTTTCCTTTGGGCCACGCTAGCCCTCGGACTTTCGGACGAAGGAGCGCGTCCGGATGCCCGTTTGTTGCTATGCCTGCTCGCCCGCCCATGCTGCTATGTTTTCCGTGCACATGTGGGGACCGCCCATGCCCACTTCGCTTCCTGCATGCCCGTAGGGACCGCTTGCGCATGGTTCTCCTATGCCTGCTCATGAAACACTTGCAACATGAAACACACTTGCTGCAATGTGACTTAAACAGATAAAACATTTAGAATATATGCTTGAAATATATGTGTATAACTACTACAACATATGTAACATACCTCTAAAGGAGATGAAATATTTTGAACAAATACTTGCAACATATCTCTAAAACACTTGCAACACATGCAACATGTGCAACATCTTTTGCAACATCGATATAAAATACTTGCAACATACGTCTGAAACACTTGGTATATGCGTTTGCAACATGCACTTTTTCTTGTCGTGGTGTCTTCGGCTGATCACGGGAGATGATGTCCCGGCCAACGACGACCTTCTCCTAGTGGCGCTAGGGTGGTGGTGGCGTGGTGCACGTTGTGGCCACGCCGTGGCCACGACGGACGAGTGCGGAGTGGGGTGTGGGTGGTGGATGTGGGTGCGGCGGGAGATGGAGCGCGGCACGACGGGCTGTGGTGCGGCGTAGGGGATGGTCACGCTGCGGGGGATGGCGGCAGGGGAGCGCTCCACGGGCGGGAGCGAGCAGACGGCGCGGTGGCGAGTGGGGAAGGCGGCAACAACAAGGATGAGGGGGCTGGCGGCGTCCGAACAGACGGACGCCCGGTCTAATCATTATTGTTTTCCTTCTATACACCTGACCCATCTTATTTATGTGTTTTTTCCCATTCTTTTTTTTTTGTTGCCATGCGTTCTAGAGATGCCCATATTATGAGCTTGTTTAGTTGTCAAAAAGACCCAAAAAAGTTTGCACAGTAACTGTCACATCGAATCTTTGGACACATGAATGGAGCATTAAATGTAGGTAAAAAAATAACTAATTGCACAATTTATCTGTAAATGTCGAGACGAATCTTTTGAGCCTAGTTAGTCTATGATTAGATAAATTTTGCTAAATAACAACGAAAAGTGCTACAAAAACCTTACCCAAACTTTTTCACCATCTAAACAAGCCCTATATATAGGAATAGGTGTTTGGATAGAAACGCACAAAAGACAAGGCAACAAAGAAACATTGAGGTTTGAGTGGATGTTTTCTTCCCGTAGTTTTTCCGTGAAAAATCGAACACAAAAGAAAAGTTTCTATATTTTTTTTCTACGAGCTATCTCTTGTGAATCGAAGGACGCTACATGAACTCAATCAGTAGGAACGGAAATCCTACGTTTTTCTTTGATTTCTTTGATGATCCAAATGGCCCTGAACCAAGAACCGGAGAAATAACTATGCTAGAAGCGAGAAGCGTCCAGCGTCACTGCCTCGACTACTGTCAGCCCGGTTTATCAGGCATGATATAGTATTTTTTTCTCACAACAAAACATCATCAATCGGCGTATCAATCGAAAAACCATCTAGGAACAGCTCGATTGCTCCTTGCTCGGAGTTTGTGCTAGGAAAATGTGGCGCTACTCCTATCTGCTAGCGTCACGGTCAGCATATCCAAGAGGCAAGACTGTTTATGGTTACGTTTTGTCGCCAGCGCAATGCCTATGGCTTGACGACTGCACAGCACAGACATACAAGAGAACGGGCTCATAGCCCAGTTGGTAGCGTGCTCCGGTGGGAGCGCTACCCGCCGAGCTCGATCCCCGGGATCGGACTCGGGTGTCTCACCGGGATTTATTTTCAAATAATGAACAGTCTTCGCTTTGATTGTTTTCAGGCCTCTGCCTCTCATGCATGGTGCTATAAGGGGAACGCGACGCACCGTCGCCACAGAGTCGAATGATTCTGGTGATATCAAGGAGGACGCGGTCTTGGATCAGTGTGTAGTTGTAGGTCTGTCCCTACACATATATGAGAGGCTTTAAAAAAAAAGTACAGGCATACAAAGCCAGCATTTGGTTTTCTTTTCTCGCGGGGCGACTGCGTTTTATGTCCAGGTTCAGTGCACCGCGACGCCTATCGCTCTCGGGAGGATGCCAATTGCCAGAGAGTGATTGCTCAGACTAAATTTTAGTTCCTCTCGCATTAGATATTTAGATATATTAATTAGAAGTATTAAAAATAGATCAGTTACAAAACTAATTATACAGATGGAGACAAGAGACGAATCTATCAAACCTAATTAGTTCATGATTTGATAATATGATGATACAGTAAAAAAAGTATGCTAATGATTAATTAATTAGGCTTAATAAATTCGTCTCGTAAATTAATCTATATCTGTGTAATTAGTTTTATAATTAGCGTATGTCTATTCCTCCTAGTTTGGATCGAGCGTCCGATGTGAACCGGACAAACTTTAGGGCGAAAAGGAGCGCGGCGTGAATCTTGCGTGGCTGCCGCAAGGCGCGGCGGCACTGCATGACTGCATCCCGGCTCTGGTCGCGCGCATCTTGCCGCCTTGCGCAACCAGTGGATCATAGATGGAGGTCCCAAAGTTGTGAACGGCTGGTTCGCTTCCGTCATCGCTTAGGCAGGCCGTCGTGACCGTTCCGTGTCCATCCTCTAAGCCCGCTCTCCCTATTTCTCCATGCACAATTTAAAAGAAATGCACATCCATATGGCCCCATGTTTCGAGAATGAGCGAGTAGCTCATTTGATTGAGTAGCACGTGAAAGTAAATGCTTAGCAATTCCAAATTATAAGAAATTTTGAATTTTTTGGATACATATTGATTTCACTATGTATCAGACATAAATGTATATATGTATATATAGATGTATGTATAGTAAAATCTATATATATATAGAAACACCAAAATGTTTTATAATAGGAACGAAGGGGTACTAATAGTGAAGTTGGTGACAACAATTCAGCGGCAAATGAGATTGGATCACCCAAACCTCGTCAAATGTTTGCTAATGCGATTATGATTGACAATCTGATATTGACTGCTTCTTCATTTGGCTAGCAATATTTATAAAATATATATTATGTTGACAAATATGCAAATTTCATAATGAAGGAAGTAACATTGTCAATCCATATAGACTGTAGATATATTTGGCCATAGTTAAATGGACTTATATTTCTTATCAGAGTAAATATGGTCTTCAAGTATTACAATTCCATACTAGCACTCCAAAATATTTAGAATGTCTAGTATGACCTTTTGTCTCGAAAATGACGTAACTATTGATCTTACCTTAGTCGAACCATCTAAAAATTAACCAAGTTCATAGGAAAGAATATAAATATTTACTACATAAAATAGGTATGCTATGGAAACATATTCGGGCCGTGACGTGATAAGTCTAGTGACATTTATTGGGCTCATAAATATGATACGTTTTGGTTTAATTTGATCACACTTTAAATGGTTTGACTCAATACTATTTTTTAAATGAGACTAGGTACTATTCTCTAATTGTTTTATTTTTAGAATGTATTTTTTCAAAACAAAGCTATATACAACTCGTTGCTACTTTCTCTATTTAAGTTATAATAAGTTTTGATTTTTCTAGACACATAATGTTTGCTATGCATTTAAATATATATTTTGTTTAGATATACAGTAAATATATATTTAAAAAACTAAAGCATTTTATAATTTTTTTGAACACAAAGCATTTTATAATTTGAAATAGAGGAAGTACATCCCAATTCTTAGGCTGTCTCTAACATCCCGGACCTAAAAACGAGAGGCATTCCATGGTATGGGTAGCGCACAGCAAAGGGTCACGGACCCAAAAACTTTCCTTTTCAAACAGCCGACGCAAACGAGAAGCTAGGTTCAAAAAAAAAGGAACGTCGCCCTGCCGAGCGCCGCCCACCTCGCCGCGTCGGGCCGCTCCCCGCCGGCCGCGCGCTGCCGCAGACCCGCCTCACCATGTTGGCCGCACGCTGCCGTGGACCGGCCTCGCCGTGCCGACGACGACCTCCTCCTCTTCCACCCGGTGCTGCCTGCTCCTCCGTCTTCGTCTTCCCCACGGCTGGCCACCGCTGGAGCACGCAGCCATGCACCACGGCAACCATGGCGCCCGTCAACCTCGCCCGCGCATGGCAGCCTCGCCCGCGGCGAAGGGGCCATGCCCGCGCCGGAGAGGCGCTTGCCCGCGACTGGCGGCTTGGACCACGGCGGAGGGGCTCGCCTGCGCTCGACAGCCGCGCCCGCGGCGGAGGGGCTCACCCCGCGCCTGACGGCAAGCGACTGCGGCGTCCTCGAGCTAGGCCCACCACTACAGCCGCCCAAGACTTTGCGTCATGGAGAATGACGACGCAAATAAGGGTCTTAGTTGGCTTGGTACCAAAATGCATACTCTCTTTGCGTCATCTGTTGGAGACGGTTTTCTTCATCTAAAACACTGTGCACTACCTTTTTTTGGGTTTGCGTTGTCCTTTGCGTTAGCTGTTGGAGACAGCCTTAAACACACGACGACAATACACGGAATATATATCTTATTTACCCCTACAAGCTGGAGGCAACGCCCGTGCACCCGGTTCGGCCACGTCGCCCCGAATCACTTATATATCTTATATTTAGGGAGCACGAACCAGCACAAACCATGCGACGCTTGTCAGCAGTCAGCACCCTCCGTTATTTTTTATTCCCAGAAAGAATAAAGAAAAATCTCAGCAGGGTACAAGGGTTGGAATTGAATTTTTCGTATTCCTTTGGGCCTAGTTGCACTTGCACAACCAGAAACCCGTATTAACAGTCCTAGGCTCCTAGCTGCTGTTTCGAGTTGGAGGGGAAGTTCCAAGTTTCTTTCCGACGATACGAAAGGAGAGCACGAATCAAGGAAACCGAGTTCCAAGTTCTAACATGGAGACCGAGTTCCAGGTACTGGAAAAGCAACCTCTTCCCCTGAGTTCCTTCTTCTTAGTTGTATTTCAAGATGCGGCCGCCTTGTTTCAAGAAACTTGGATGGATTTCTTTGTTTGTTTCCATGTCGGAGAGGAGAAATTCTTCTCCTTTTCTGCGAGCTGTTAGATTTGTGGCCTTGGGGTAGGGTCAGGACTCAGGAAGGAAGAGATTTCTTTCGAGCGGGGAGGAGAGCAAGGAGGGCCCAATTGCTAGCAGAGGTGAAGAGGGATTTCTTTTGAGATAATTGGGAATTGGGAATGACAACAATAGGCTTTGCGGTTCGTGTGCAGGTGAAGTGGTATATCTGCATTAAACACACTAATTTCATCGAGATTCTCTCGGTTGACGTTCGAAACAAGCGGGGTTTATTGGGAGCGCTGGCATAGAAACAACTGCAGTTCTTGTTGGCCCTGAATCCCTGATAAATGAATCGATGAACTAGATGCTTCATCCGATTGAAGCTGTGATCTCGAATTAACTATAAATGGTCTGGAATGGATCACATCTTTTCAACCGTGTACCTGTGGGTTTAACATCAACAATTTTGATTTGGTCTTTAATGATCAGTATGACTATTAAGTATTAACTACCTAATCACTTATAGGGTCTTTCTGTACGACCTCACTATCATTTACTTTGTTTCACTGGTTCCTTAACACTTGGAGGCTTGGAGGATCCCCCAATAATGCTATCAATTGACTTCCTTTGGTTTAGTTTAGTCTTAAATAACAATCTAACCAAACAAATACTTAGTAGTCTTTTCAGTGTCCACCCACTTCTTGTTGTTCCTTCCTTTCTGCATCCTTGATGAATGAGAATTTACTATTATGTCCATTTAACGCAAAATCACATAGTGCAGGATGTTCGATTTCTTTCCACAAGGAAATTTGTTAAGTCAAGATAATTTACTATCATGTGGTGGTGCTGTCATTTGTAAAAAAATAACTATCTGATGTCCTGTTGGTCCATATTCCAGAAGTGTTTATGAACTAGTGTTCATGTATCTCCTTATCATCTCCGTTTTCTGTTTTTGGCGGTAGTAGCATAAGGAAAATATAATATTTTCCTTCTGGATTTAGACTTGCAGTGAACCTTATAGACATGTAGATGCATCCCTGGTCACCGGAGCTAACAGGGGTTTCACTTCCATTGTGAATGCTTTAATTTGTCTTCTCTTGTTGAGGATCATAAATTCTTAAAATATCAGTCTATTTTGAAGGATCAGGGACAACTAGATAAATCGTGAAAAAGAAAGATCAGCTATGGAAATTGGTAATCTGTAAAAAGAAACCTTTTTTAACATCTGACTTTACAATCAAATTTTAAGTATAGTTTTTGGTAAAACCGTAAAAGTACAAATTAGGAACCTTGTTATGTAGCTCTTTTGCTTTATAAGTTGGAATGAAACGCCTCTGCCCCTTTTCTCCTAATGAACACAAAAAATAGCATAGAGCAAAGACATGATTCACACATACAGAAAACAAAGGTTCATACTTCATAGACCTGTTACTTCATATCAGTTGTCATTTCCAGCTTTATGCCGATACATGTGTTCAGTTGCATTACTTCTATGACTAACCTTAGATCAACTTGCATGTTCTTATTCCCTTCAATGATTATCTGTCCTTTCACCTGTCTTTGATGCTTGCACTTATAAGCTTATTCATTCTATTTTCCTTCAATAGGATGGTAAGCAGGAGGTTATTGAAGCATGGTACATGGATGATAGTCAAGAAGACCAGAGGCTTCCTCATCATCGTGATCCCAAAGAATTCATTCCTCTTGAGAAGCTGTCAGGTATGTACATCGACAGCTCAACTTATTAACTATAGCTTGTGCTTGAACTCTAGTACAAGTGGCATATATTTAATTCCCTGCTTGTATAAGTTAAAACAAATGCATATTTTATATCTTAGAACTGGGAATCATCAGTTGGCGCCTGAATCCTGACAACTGGGAGAATGATGAGAACCTCAAGAAAATCCGTGAAGCCAGAGGGTACTCTTACATGGTTTGTCTGTACTCCTTGACTGGCAATGATGATATTATGTTATGTTTGAGCCTAGTACTGTTCCATATTAGTGAAGTCAAATATAATAATAAATATAATAGGCAATCATTGATTCGCTATTTACAGGACATTTGTGATGTATGCCCAGAGAAGCTGCCAAATTATGAGACTAAGATAAAGAATTTCTTTGAAGAGCACCTGCATACTGATGAAGAAATACGCTATTGCCTCGAAGGGAGTGGTATGTATTTTGTTATGTTTGACCATATCACAGTGTGAACATTTTAAGAAACAAGATTGTGTTTTCTAGGATACTTTGATGTGAGGGATGAAAATGACCAGTGGATCCGTGTAGCAGTGAAGAAAGGAGGCATGATTGTTCTTCCTGCAGGGATGTATCACCGCTTCACATTGGACAATGACAACTACATCAAGGTACACACGTTTTATTGCACTATTTTTTGTTGGATAATAGCCTTAGTTGTGTTGGTGGTTGATCTCGGCCCCAGAAATGCATGGTGGCCTGGACTCTGGAGCCGCAGTGGACGCTGTGGTGTTGATGTAGTAGAGGCGATGCACAGGGAGGGCAGGTGTTGTGTGAGGAAGTGAAAAGGAGAAGATAGGATTTAGAGATAACTTGCTTGATCTATTCTGCGATAACTCCTTAATAGATAAGTTTGCTGAACTAGCTAACTCACGTCTCATAGCAGCCACGGCCGTGGCAGACACAGACCTAGCCCTCTGTTTGAGCTCCTGTAGACCTTACGGCACGTGACACTAAGTATTGAACTTAACAGGCTATAGGATCAGATTCATCAGATATGTTAGTGAGAAAATGAATTGCACATATCATTTTTGCTGTCATTGAGTAGTGACTGTTCTGGAATTCCTTTGAAATTGACACATATTTATGAACTTTGATTCACATGCCTCCGTTTGAGTTTCTGCACTGAAAGCATTGTGTTATAATGTATGGACTCCCAAAATTTTGTGTGAAAACACGATCATATGTGTGCCTTTAAAAAAAGGATACACATGCACCTCTTTGAACTTGCATGCCTTTGGACTTGAATTCAAATTTGAATGCCTGAATCACTTATAAGAAGTAAAATTATCACCAAATAATCTGCAAATTTTACTTTGTTAATAGAATGATGTGCACTATTTACTTGATGCTACAACCTTCATCTTTTCTACAATGTTGTGAAGATTTACTTTAGAATCCACGTGCATTGTTACTGGAGTTGTGCTACTGCAATCATCTGTAGCATGTTTTTGCAGGCAATGCGTCTCTTTGTTGGTGAGCCTGTTTGGACACCATACAACCGTCCCCATGACCATCTGCCAGCGAGGTAAAACTTGAGTTCCATTATCATCACAGTTCTATCTTGGATCTCTCATGATACATGTTCCTTATGGAGTCGCTGCATCCCTTCAGAAAGGAGTATCTGGACAAGCTCCTCAAGCCAGAAGGCCAAGCTGTCGAAGCTCGTTGAGACCATTTGAAAGCTATCTGTTGGGCTCTTCCACCCAGTGCCCTGTGCTGTATAACCAGAATAAGACGCTGTATGTCCCTAATCTAGTACTAGCGTCCTGGCCAATTTGAAGTGAACACTGTAACTACTGTCTATCAGTGTCAGGTCGTCTGGCCTTGAATACCTGCATTATATATACTGTCCACATATATCTAATAAATAGAAACGGGTGCATCTTTCTATGAAGTATTGAAGTGGGTGAAGGTGCGTGTTGCCAAAACAGTTTGTAACTTTGTTCTAAAGCTTCCTCTTGGAAATGCTTGTGCGCACTAATTTCCCTCGAGTTCTGTATGGATTGCTGTTTTTTTTCCTCAATTCCTATGAAATTCATGCCATCTTGTTAGGGCACGTTTTGGATTCCTTGCTTGACCTCAGCTTGCCTGACCGGGGAAGAATTGTTGCGTTTAGTTTGCTTGCCAGTTGCCAGCTACGTTGGCGATCGTGATTTCAAGATTTTTCTTTGCCAGGCCGAGTGCCCAGCTGAGCCAAATCCCCTCTCCTCAGTGCCAAGTGGGAAGGCGACGGGAGAGTCAGGGGCCGCTTGGATCCTACTGTGCTGCCTTCCCTAGCAAGAAATCTAGAGACCAACCAGTGATGGATACTGAGCAAGTTTGCCTTGTGGCTTGTGCGGACAAGTTTTAAGCTTGCTTCTTGAGAGCGTGAATTTCGCTCACCCCAACGTTGGCAAGGCAAGACTTGCTCAGTCAAGCTAGGTGAGGCAAGGCTCCCAAGAAACCAAGCAGACCCTTAGGACTCATTTGATTTTTTTTGCTGGATATTGCTTGGCTTTGCCAAGTAAGGATAGGTGTTTGGTACTCCCTCTGTCTCAAAAAAAAAAAAGTGATGCTCTATGATTTAAAATTTATCCTAGGAAAAATAATGTTATGAGTTTTAGACACGCAGTTGGCCCACAGATCTAGCGCCAAATTACCAATTGAACCCCCCGTTGACTGTCAAAAAAATTACCAATTGAGATGCGCTACTGTTTATTGCCGGCCTCGGATCTCTGCATGCAAGCTCTTAATTAGGAAGTAAACCACGCGACATCCCTTCTTTTAAGGGAATCATGTGGGACATACTAAGAGTATTAGAGGCATTTCTCTACTCCATTAATCTGTCTGAAAAATCTCAGAACATCACTTTTTTGGAACGGAGGGAGTAGGAAATAAGGACCGTAAGCAAGGATCGGAACCAAACACCAAGCCAATTCTTGTCTAACCTTGCCCACTTAAGGTGAGGCAATCGTTGCCCACATAGCTTGATATGATAAAGGACTGAACATGCACCTATGATAAAAGGAATTTCATCTATTATATGCCCCGGTAAATCCTTGCTACTTGCTTAGCATGGACATCAAGATAAAAAGTTCGAAACACATGTCTCTCTTCTACATTCTCTCTCAGCAAGGCAACTGCCCTTTATCCACAAGTATGAAAATTCATCCACTGGGAAAAATCTGTCCATAGGGAAATTTTTATCCACATAGACCTTTTTGAATACGCACATATTTTCTAGTATCACAAAAAGAATCTTGTACGAATCTCCAAGCATCATGTAAAGGATACCGTTGTCCTAAACGATAATGGAGATGATTTGATATGCTTGTTGACATTGCTTCAACCTTCGTCTCTGGGTACGTATGCTATAGGAATGGTTTGTTTGCCTATACCAAATGAAATATACTCTTCTCGTTCTGAATTATAAGTTACTTTTCTAGATATATAATTTTATGTATACATCTAGATATGTACTAAGGAAATGCTACCTGTTGGGCGGGCGTCTGATGGACCGCACAAACGTCGGACGACTTTGCACCCCTGCTGCTCGCTCCCGCCCGCATGTATATTAAAAAAACTTATCCCATCGCTTCCTCCTCCTACCACTTCCGCGCTCAGCGTCCTCCCCCACCGGGAAGCCCCTAACGCCCGTAGATCTCGTGGCCCTCTCCCCCACCCCGGCGAGATCCATGGAGTACGAGCGAGATCCACTTGCCCCCGGTGAGATCCATGGAGGTGGCGTGGCGGTGTTGCAAAGGAGCGGGCGGCTCTCCTCCACCCCGGCGCGGCGCCCTCCCACCCTTGGCGGCACCCTCTCTCACCCCTGTGGCTTGAGCTCCCCCCCCACCCGGTGGCCATGATGCTCCTCGCCCCCATCCCGCATCCCCCACCGTTGTTGTCGAGCCAAGCCCGGTACTGGTGGCGGTGGTGCTCGCGCACAGCCACTCGCCACCGGCTCCCATCCCGTCGGCCGGAATCGACCGGTCTAGGCCTCTCTCTCTCTCCCTATGATGCAAATGTATGTTTCGATTGTTTTAAAGGCTTTAGAGGCATGTTGTAATTGATTTATATGGATGTTGCAAAAGTAGATCGGGAGATGTTGCACATGTTGTAAGTGTTTCGGAGGCATATTGCAAGCGTTTGTTCAAAATGTTTCATCTGTTTCCAGACGTATGTTGCAAGCGTTTTAATCTGGATGTTGCAACAGTATGTTCCAAAATGTTTCATCTATTTGTGTCTTCTGTTGCAGCAATTGTTTTCATGTTGCAAGTTGCAAGTGCTCTATATGGATATTGCATATGTTTACACACATATGTTGCAAGTATATGTGATACATCCGGCCCAGGTGGGGTTGGCCGAGGCCCAATAAATTAAGGTTGCCCGGACCCCAACAGTTCATATGCACACCCACTCGGGGAAAGGCTCAAGTCCCTAAAAGACTAGTCTGATAGGGGAAGGGTGACTCTCTCTTTTAAGGTGGCTTCCTCCTCTCAAGCTAAGTAAGGTGAGATTATTCAGAGGCTCACACGGTCGTCACCCGACTACAACTAGGCCACTTGACCTTTTTTTATTGCGTCTTTGCCAGCGGGTAATAGTGGAGGATGTCCTCATCAATATGCTCCAGATATTTTACCTGTTTCAAACGTATGTTGCATTTTAAGTGTTTCATGTTGCACGTGTTTCGTGCTGTTCAGAGAGTCCGGGGGCACCGGAGAATGGGGCGTGGTGAGCCGATGGCCCACGCATGTGGCGCGCGGCGAGCTGGGGGCTAGCGGACGGGGGCACGATGGGGCACGGGTGCGCGTGCGGGGTGCGCGGATGGGGGCAGGTCAGACGTGATGGGGTGGCGGGCGTGTAGGCGTGCGGGACGAGCGGAATTCATCCCCATTGAACGTCCACGCGTTAGCAATACCCTATGTACTATGTTTAAATATGTATTTAGAAAAGACAAAACGGCTTATAATTTCGCTGCGTTTGGCAGGCAGGCTGCTGCCACACTGTTGGCTATTGCTACGCAAAACTGAGTAGCAAGCACTGTTGAGGTAGGCAGAAAAACAGCCAGCCACGACTACAACCAGCCGAACAGGGGACCGAGCCTTAGCTCGGATGGTGAGTTCTCCCGGTGTGGAGGCCACCGGTCCTGAGTTCGAGCCCTGCTCGGCTCAATGATTTTTCACTCTGGGGATTTATTCCCCAAAAATAATCTTGCAGGTCCTGGATATACACGTGAAGACACAATGGTACTGTGACGTGTCCCGTCACCTGCAAAGCTTCGTTGGACTTCGTCGATCTCCAGAAGGACGTGTGGTGTGTATAGTTGCTAGGTCTAACATGCGCATTGGGTGTGCGTTGTTTGCGTGTGGTGGGGTGAGTGTGTGTTTGTGCGTATGTTCAGATACTACGGGCTCGAAAAAAATAACCAAACGAAGGTTCGCCGTGAACAGATAAGTACGAAGCTTTAACCGGAGGCAAATCGATCTTTGCCATCTTTAATCATCCACACCTGGCAACTAAGGAGGTGTTTAGTTTCTGAGGTGAAAAATTTTGGGTGTCACATCGAATATCTTATGAGATGTCAGAAGGGATGTTCGGATACTAATAAAAAAAACTAATTGCATAACTCGTTTGGAAACCGTGAGACGAATTTATTACGCCTAATTAATCCGTCATTAGCACATGTTCACTGTGGCATGACATTGTCAAATCATGAATTAATTAGGTTCAAAAAATTTGTCTCGCAAATTTATCGTGATCTGTGTAATTAGTAATTTTTTCGTCTATATTTAATATACTATGCACGTGTCTAAACATCGGATGCGATGGGGTAAAATTTTTTTGGGATAAACATCCACTAAGTTCGCCGTGAACACGTAAAGAACCAAAGTTTGAAGTGTGGTTCCAAATGTCCTGGCCCCAAGGATGACACGCGTCGCCACGATAAACACGAGGAAAAATATCTACTACCTCCTGAAGAAATCTTTGCTGACTTGGCACCCGAATGTGCTGTTAAAAAAGAATAAACTATCCTGACAATGGGAAGGGCCGATGCGTTGTGGGCCTTCAATTGGGCCTCCGCTCGCCGACTCCACATGGCACGCGGCCACTTGCGCCGTCGTGATCGTGCACTTCTCGCCCGGCGAGGCATTATCCTCTCCAGAACCTTCCGAGGGCAGAGTGCTTGCCGCGTGGTCTAGAACCTTCCACAAGCCTCTGGACGTGTCTCGACGCGCCCGTACGGCGGGGATATTTAGGGGTTCGGCCACCGTCCACCGGCCGACCTTCTCCCGATTTCATCGGCCATTTTTCCCATTTCACAGCGGCGAACATCTCCCATCTCCTCTCCCCCTTTTCACCTCGCTTCTTCGCTGCAACACCTCCCGTCCACCCCCGAGAAGAAATATCCTAGAGGCTAGAGCGCCGACCCGAATACCCGATTGGCTCCTCGTCCGGCCGATTCGTGCTCCTAAATCGCTCGAATCGAGTTCTTGCTTCGGGTTGCGTGCCGCAATCGGGGCGCTTGGCTCCTGCGAACCGGGTTCTTGGGCCTGGGCGGCGGCCATGGACCCATCGGTGGCACCGGGCATTGTCAAGGAGGAGCTCCTGGAGCAGCAGCAGTCGAAGCAGGACGGTGTGGGTGGCGGCGGGGCTGTGCCGCGCCCGATGGAGGGGCTGCACGAGGTGGGTCCCCCGCCTTTCCTTACCAAGACCTTCGACCTGGTGGAGGACCCGGCCACCGACGCCGTCGTCTCCTGGAGCCGCGCCGGCAACAGCTTCGTCGTCTGGGACCCGCACGTCTTCGCCGACGCGATGCTCCCACGCCTCTTCAAGCACAACAACTTCTCCAGCTTCGTGCGCCAGCTCAACACCTATGTGAGTCCCCCCTTCTTCCTTTCCTTTGAAATGATCGTTCTCTTGGTCAGGACTTGCTAATGTCGATGTGCTAGACTGCTAGTTTGGTAATTTGCGTTTGTTTTATTGGGCGGGGAGCATCCGAATCCTCTGCAATATTACTTATATATAAAACTAGTTTGCAGTATTAGGACAGGAAAATCTGTTGTGCACTTGTTCTTCACTAATGTTTTAGGTGCTGTAACACTGTTGTAAGGCATTGTTGCGATTTGGTGCATTTAAGGCAGCTAGTTCTCCAATTAGGTCAAAGATGCCCGCAACTGACTAAGATTAGGAAGAGACTCAAGGGGGATCAAAGCTAATGATGGGTGTGTACCAAAAAAAAAAGGGTCCTGGGAGTCTAGTTACTGATTTCATTTATGTAGGTGTAGTGTTAGCCGTTAGGAAGCGTTTTTGTGTCGGAAACAAGATTGCGCAGCAATTTTAGTGATTTTGTGCTCTTTGAGATTGCAGAAAACAAGATTTCGAAGCAATTTAAGTGATTATGATCAGACCTACTACTGCATTACGTTTTGAGCATATCTGGTCGTGTTGTGGGTTTATGACAGTAGGGATTAAGCGCTATCGCGTTCACTCTTTAGTGTTTACCTTGATCTTGGTTGATACATGCATTTGGTTGTGAACAAATACATCCTTGAAAGTGTTTATGATACGTTCTCAGGTGAACTTTATCTTCAGGTGAGGCAAATGTATTATCCTGACATGGTTTCTTGAACTTTGTCATTTGTAGCTATATGGAACAAGATACTGGACGAAGTACCAAGAACCAGATTGTTTTGTTCTAGTAGAAGACTCTACTGATCACCTTCACATGCTATAGCATATTGCTGGCCTATCATTATTCCTGTTACCCTCATTGCAGTTATAAAGATACATAAGCTCATATTTACAGAGAACCTCATCCAAGCTAACATATTGCCTTGTGACTGACCTGCTGATGACCATTGCTGGTCTGTTGCAATCTGCAGGGCTTCAGAAAGGTTGATCCTGACAGGTGGGAGTTTGCAAATGAAGGTTTCCTCAGGGGTCAAAGGCACCTGCTGAAGATGATAAAGAGAAGGAAGCCACCATCAGCTGTGCCACCATCGCGACAGAAGCAGGCCCCTGCTTCTTGCCTGGAGGTTGGTGAGTTTGGATTTGAGGAAGAGATTGATAGGCTGAAGCGCGACAAGAACATTTTGATCACAGAAGTAGTAAAGCTAAGGCAGGAGCAGCAAACTACTAAAGATCATGTGAGGGCCATGGAGGAAAGGCTACGAGTGGCTGAACAGAAGCAGGTACAGATGATGGGGTTCTTGGCAAGAGCAATGCGGAATCCAGAGTTCTTCCAGCAGTTGGTCCAGCAGCAAGACAAGAGGAAGGAGCTCGAGGATGCCATCTCAAAGAAAAGAAGGCGTCCCATTGACAACGCTCCGTTCTACAGTCCTGGGGAAACAAATCAGGGCGAGCAGCTGGATTCACAGTTTATGTTCGAGTCAGATGTGCTCAATGGGCTCAGTGAACCTGGAATGCCTGAGCTGGAGAATTTAGCAGTGAACATTCAGGAGCTTGGGAAGGGAAGCATAGATGGCGGGAAGGTGGCTCAAGCTAGTGACCAGTCAGAGCTGAATGATGACTTCTGGGCAGAGCTGTTGGTCGAAGATTTCGGAGACGAGGCAGGACAGTTAGAGTTGGAGGGAAGAACTGAAGACGTGGATGACCTTGCTCAACAACTGGGGTATCTGAGTTCTTCTAGCCCAAAGTAGAGTCAGTTCCTAATGGTTGCCCCCACAATCACTGGTGCTTTCCCTACTATTGCAGACCATCCTGAACAAACTGGTACATTTCAAATTCAATTCAATGACACAACCTGTTAAAATTTGGTAATGTAGTTACTGGTGACATTTCATTCCATTTCTATTTATATTGCTGGAATATGCAGGAGTGAAGATCATAGTTCTCATGGCGTCGCCTAGGCGTCCAGGCGCTCCCCCATCCCCTTGCAGAATGGGCGCCTAGGCGGGCAAAGCGGGCGCCTAGGCAAGCAAGGCGGGCGCCTAGGCGTCTAGGCAGTGGTACATCGCCGTGCCTCGCCTTTACGCCGTAAGAACTATGGTGAAGATTAGAATAGTGATGATGGATCTTGCCAACAAGGCTGACGACCCATCCTTCTAACCATATATCCGTTATGTCTGCGCAGTTGCATCTTTAGATTTGCCCTCATTTTTTTTTCTTCTCCCAACTCCCTTCTGAAGCAGTCTAAATTGCTAATATTCAGTTGACTGGTGGAGGTGTTCATACTGCAAAGGAGTAGGAGTACCCCTATGTTCGCACTGTCGCATTTTTACTGTGTCATGTGTACTGATATTCGAATTCCGTGATGGATGCAGGTGGGAGATGCGTGGGGTGTTGGCTAATGTCTCCAACGTCGACTGGCAAGTGGCAAAGTGATCTTAAGGACGGTGACTGGCAAATATGGCTACAGGCCGACGTATGCATACAGCTGTTATCAGCTCTTATTCGTTAGCTCTTACTATAGGAGAAAGTAGCTGTGTCGTCAGTCGTTGCACGATGTGGACGGTGCTATGTATGTCTTGGTCAGGGTTCTTGAGTTGGGTTGTAGGTTTGACTGGTTGAGTAGAGTCAATCCCCACTTGTGATTGGTGTAATGCTGTCGAACCACCCTAATTATATGGCTCACATGTGACCGTCATTCTCACCGACCTCTGACTGGAGCACACGTAAATCACACAATCACGGTAGTCTGTCGGGTGTTTTTGGAGAACCCCGAATCATCCACTTTTCACATTCGATAAGGATCATTACAGAAGACATTGTAGTTTTATTACAAATATATTATATCAGAGTCAAAAAGCGAAAGTATTACAACCATAAGTTTATAACCATTTATTTAAGTCTTATAAAACATAAGTTTTTGCCTTCTCCAACAAAGTAGGGTAGCACGACTGATACAACTTTATTTATTACATAAGGTATCATCCTGTCCTGCCCAAGGATGATATTACAACACATTTACTGCTAGCCATCATCTTCCAGAACCGACATATAATAGAGGCAAAAGCCTAACTGCTGTTGGGGTTCACCTGCATAGGTAATAAACTCTGAGTACTGAATTGTACTCTGCAAGACTTATTCGACGAAAAGAAAAGACTCTAAGGATATGCAGGCTTAAGGTAGTTTGGCAAGATTCAAAACACCTTGCGAAAAAACTTACTACAAGTGAATCCTTACTTTCAGTTTTTAGTTTCAAACTTAAGTCATTATTAGTATCCAGTTTGCACTTGAACTAAATCAATCACTTCTTAAAGCACTCCATCTCATTTCATCTTATATTCACAAGTAACCATGTTTCATTGATTAACTACGATGAATGGTCGGAGAATCGAGTCTCCATAACCGAGGAGCACGACGATTCGAATCGATTAGGCCCAGCTAGGATTTTCTTACCACACAACATATGCAGATCCTAGACCTACATATATCAACCTTCACTCATCCTTCAAAACGTGAATCGGTCTGCGCTACCCGAGAGCACAGTACTCCATCGCCTTACCCTATTCCAGTAGGGTGGGTACACGCTACTAGCTTTTCACATAATGGAATAGCCGATGTCTTAGGCTTATCATAGTATGTTGCCAGTACTGCAAAGTCTCGATTACAACAGGCCTATAACGAACGGTCCTTAATCGACATAGACGAAACAAACACGACCAGGCAATCCTGTCGGTTTAACCACCAGAAACATATCCCATGTTCCGTCCGGTCTCCAGTTCATTCATTTTCATCATTAAACTCCCAAGACATTTTCTGAGTATAAAACCATTGTGAGTGATGGACTCTTCACTTGATACTTAACAACTAAGCATGGCTAAGCATTATTGAACTATGATGATTAAAAAGGGTGGCAAGGAAAAGTATTCGAATATCAAGGCAGGCATGCAGCAATTGGTAATCAATCATTTTCTATTACTTAATGCACATTTTATTGGACTCAAATGATAATAGCATTTATAAAACAACAAGGAAATGGTTAAATACTCTGGGGCTTGCCTTGGTTAGTAGAGGTGTTAGGTTCTTCTGACGAACCACAGATGTCGAAACCAACCTCCATCGGTGGATTCTCTTCTCCTGGAGCTTGATCAACGGTCACTTCCTCTCCTTCAGTTACTACACGTGATAAAAGATGTATGCTTGACATGATGATATGCAACAAAAAGGATGCATGAAAGATGTATGTAGGAGCATGAATGAACTCAAATAAGGTTAACAATCTTGAGTACAATTTTCCTTCACGGTACAATTGCAAGTAATTAACATTAATCACTTTTAGTCATTTCATTAACAAGTTAATCATGAACTCAATCAACTAATAAGTTGCCAAGGAACATCATCATGTTTCATGTCCCAGGGTCATCAACCAATTCAAAAAGACACAAGTCATTTAGGGATTATGCCTAATTACCCTAGTTAATCAATTAATTAATTAAGCATGGAAATTATGATTAAAATCAACTTTTGCCAAATTACTCCCAAACTTTTTGTGGAGATTAGTTACATCATGAAACAGTGGAAAAACAAGTTTCATAATTTTTAGATATTTATTTTGGCCTACAAAAATCATAGAAATTGCATTTCTTAATTAAAAGAAGTAATTTTAAATCATGCCAAAACTTTCAGTTTTCTAAGTTTCATATTTTTCCTAGATAAATATCATCATCAAGAAGCTACAAAACAATTTTTATAATTTTATGAGCTCTAATTATTTTACTATGAATTAAAAAGTTTTCATCACTTAAAAGCATTTTCTGGAAATGGAAAAACTCATTTTCTTCTCATTGCGGTCGCTGACAGGGTGACCCCACTGGTCAGCCCGAGTTGACCACGGCGACTCCGGCCGTTGAACGGCGATTTCTCGCCGGCGGCGAGGTTTCCGGCCACGCAGGAGGCACCTACAGGACCTTATCGACCTCTCGCATCTCCTGGCATAGCTGGTTAGTCGAGCTGAGCACTACAACACCCACGCCGGCGGCCATGGCGGCACGGCTGGACTCCGGCGAGGCGGAAACGGCGGACGGCGACATCTCTGGTGGCATGAAGACCACCAACAGACTCAGCATACTCAGACAAACACGACTGAGTAGCTAATCGAGCAGAAAACGGCTTCTAGCGAACCTGGCCACGCGCGCGGCGGCGCGGCAGAGCAAAGCTCGCCGGTGGCACACGGATCAGCGGCTACAGTGAGGTATCGATCTAACCAAGGACACATGCAGCTTCATCAGCTCACCTAGATCTAGAATCGGAAGCTGGTTGAGGTGGAGGCTGTCCGGAGCGAGCTTGTCCACGGTGGTGGCGATGGCGGCGGCGTGCTCCGATGGTGAGGACGACGTTCCGGCGGAACCTATGGATGAATGGCGAAACAGGCAAGCCTATCAGCACTAAACCACCGTGATGAAGCCACAACACAAGACGGCAAGGCGAGCGAGCAACCCAGGCGGCCTGGCCACGGTGAGGCGTGCTTGGCGGAGCTCCAGCCGTGCGCGAGGAAGACGGCGTCG
This sequence comes from Saccharum hybrid cultivar R570, assembly GCA_038087645.1. Taxonomy (NCBI): domain Eukaryota; kingdom Viridiplantae; phylum Streptophyta; class Magnoliopsida; order Poales; family Poaceae; genus Saccharum; species Saccharum hybrid cultivar. The sequence goes on along the minus strand of JAQSUU010000005.1, from coordinate 5,582,849 downwards.
CGTGGGCTATTCCGGCGAGGCGAGGCGCTGCGGCTGGCTCCAACAGGTGCACAAGGGAAATGCAAGGCTTGTGGTGCGGCCAATTTTGGCAGGAGGCGCTCGGTGGTGACGGTGCAAGGCCGCGGACGAGGAACGACGGCGGCGGCGGAAAGGAAGAAAAGAAGAACGGCGGCCGGCTCTGGGCTTTATAGGGCGAGGAAGTCGCGAGAAGGACGCCAGCAGCTGCTGCCACCGCTCTGGCGAATCAGCACGGGGCACGGGCGCGCCTGGAAGCAGCAGGAAGGCCGGCGGCGGTGGACAGGCAGTGACGAAGCAGGCAAGCTGCTTGCCTGATTTACTGTAGCTACTAAAACCACCTCATTCTCCTCTCCTTTTCAAATTACTACAAAAAAATCATATAAAAACTTCAAAATCTTCCAACATGAAAGTTGTTCAAAATTGAAAATTCTACAACTTTCTTTTTTGGACCAACTCCAAATTCCAATTAGTTTTGAAAGTAGGATTTTGAATTTTGAATTTGAGTTTAGGGTGAATAAATAATTCATTTACAAACTTGGTATTCAAATTAGTGAATAATTACTATTCAAAACACTCAATCATTTGTACCATTTCAAAGCACAAATTTTGTACCAATTCATGAAATAAAGGTTGCACAAGTCTTATTCATGAAATTTATTTTAATAATTCCTCCCAAAAATTTTGAATTCAAAATTGAATTCCAAATACTTCACCAACCTTTTTGTTATCATTTCATGCAACACATATTAATGTTATAAATGAAACATGAGATGCATCTATGCCATGATGCTTGATGATGACATGATAAGTTATCAACTTAGGTGCGTAACACCAAGGGTGCTACATGAAACCTGAAAACATTCTCAGCTTGCTGTTGAGCTGATAAGCATCTTGTATTTTACTCCAGTTTCATGATCCTTGTATGTACATCAAATTGCTGAATTATGAGCAAATCTGAACAATTTGGCATCTCTTCTTGAAGATGTGTTAGACTTTATGCTTTGCGTACTCCGTGTTGCCATTTGGCTACAGCCCAACTATGGTCTAGTCCATACATGCTTGTTGAACCTGTTGCCATTGGTTGGGCAGTTCCATTTTGCCGTTTGCAGACCGCTGCATGTGCACTGTCACAATTAGCCTGCGTGCAGCTCACCGTAGTGGACTGAGGTAGTTCAGTGATGTTGAAAGCTCTGCATCCGGATTCCATCAGAGGCCACTAGTTGAGGTAACGATAAAAGCATGTTCACTGTTAGAGATCTGGACAGCGTTGTGACATGTAATTAATTAGGAGAAAGCCAATGAGGCAGAAATACGCACACACACTACTAATTTTGTATGGTAACAAATGTAAAGGAGTCATGTTCAGGCTAAACAGGATGATATCCTTTTTCTGTATGTGATGTGATTCCAAATGCCAATGTGAGCACAACAGTGAAGACTTCTGACGGAGAAAATAGAAGAACATGCATCAGAAATATTAACAAGTCACCTACTATCTTCCCACAACTTCATTAGTTCACTGCTTAAATAAACGCGAGAAATGCAAATGGGCACCAGATGCACCTATAGAGTATAGACTATTCAGGCAACTTTGCATGTGACTTCAATTGCTTTCTCCCAAAAAACAAAATTAAAAAAAGAAGGAAAAATGATGAACAAAAATAGTTTATGTCAGAACCAAACCAAATATATAGGATTATAAAACCGGAAACATACAACACCACAGGCCAAATGCGCTAAACTTTGGAGTTGTGAACCGGTGACCTGCCAGTAACTGACTGAATTTTGTTACTACTAGATGAGATGATGCATCATCTCTACACCAATTACCACGTTTCCACTTTTTTTACACCAATACTTCAATTTGCTAAAGAAAGATAAAATGAGAAACAACGGATTTGAAATTCAAACATCAATCTGAAATTTGAAAGCTTTGTAACTGGAACCTGTTACTGCTAGGCAGTTTAGCCAGTTACAGCCAATAATTTTTTTTAACGCAAGTTAATTATAGCTGATGTTTGAATCTCTGGTTAGAAGAGGAAGAGCTGCACAAGATCCAACCTACCAACAGGAGTGCCCACAATGCCAAAGGGAGGAATTAAGGGAAAGAAAGGGCCCCAAAAATTCTCATCAGTGGGGCTAGTTTAGCACACCATGCATCTTTGGACCAAAAGCATGGATGGAATAAGAAAAGGAGAGAGACACACACAAAAAAGAAGGAAAAGATTAAAGCACCAAGCAAGGAATTATAAACCAGTACCATCCCTCAAAGCACCCAAAAAAAATGCATGGGCAGGCTAAAAAAGCATACAGCATCAGAGATTCAGAAAGATGGAAGAAAGAAACCTTGTTTAAGACTGATCAAGCCTGCAGAAAAAAGAGAGGCCTTAAGAGAGAAACTAGAGACAAACAAGACTAAAGAGTGGATGTCTGGTCTCATCTGATCTGACTTTGAAGCCCTAGACAGCCTTTCTAACACACACCTACTCACCAAGATACACTACATAGTACCTGCACTGCAAGTAAACAGAAAGTTGTCTTTGAACATGATCAGTCACAACTCACAAGGTGTATGCAAACAAACTCTGAATTAACAACCCAGGTGATGGGGGCACAAAATAAATGAAAACCTGAAGGGAAGAGGATCAATGAGTGGTTGTGCTTTGTGCTGGGACTTTTAGCTTTCATTGTAGGGTGAGTTTGATCCCTTGTGTGTGCAATGCATGCTCGGTGTTCCCTCCACCCTTTGTCCACCTTTTTTTAGCTGTACTAGTCCTTTCTCCAATTCCATTCCATTGGTCTTCTCTGACTACAGGGCAGGTGGAACCAGAGCTCCGATCCAGATGAGATTAGAAGCAGCGAAAAGTAGAAAGCAGTAACAATAATGGCTAATGTATTTTTGGTGATGATTTAAATGCTGCTACTAATCTCGCATGACTGACTGATACACAGTGCACAAACATGTAATAAGATTGATTCCAACACAACAGGGCCAAGTATGGCTGATCTATTTATATTGACTACATAAATTCTGCACCAGCATTCAAGTCCGCATATAAAGGTGAAAGTGAAATACAAAATGAAACAGATTCATGCTGACATCAGTATGTAGCATGCGCTTTCTTCTTTAATTTGGCTTAGAATGAACAGAAGAAAATCAAAACCAGCAGTGCCTTTTGACACACCAATCTGATAGCATGTGTTGAAAGGCTGAGCTAGTGCTGCAAATAGAAATTTAATTTTTTTGTGAGGAGAGAAATTGAACTAGTCCTGCTGTCTAGTCTAGGTGTAAAACATAGAAAAATTCCTTTTCAGTTGTGTACCTCAATTCTGCACAGTCGCGGTCAGAGAAAGATAATAGTAACATATAGGTAGCAGCCACACACAAGAATGAGCTCCACTACTTTTAATTTGCCCACACAAAGATAGTACTCGTATGTCGACACCATGGTCGTGGAGCTCATCAGTTACTAAGAAAACACTGCTGGTTGGTTTTTTATGAGAGAAAAACACTGTTGGCTGGCTGACTGATTTGGCTGATAATCTCAAGCGAACAGGCTGGTGCTAGCTTGCTTTTGCCAATGCCTCAATGGTCTGTATGCAATGCATGTATATTATTAGGTTTTTTTACTACATTTTCATCGCCTGGTAAGCCAAGTAAATATCCATGATGGTTGTAATAACTTGCTGATGCACTGATGATGCATGTGTGTGTGACTACTGAAGCTGTACCACACAGACCACATGTTGATGCATGCTTGCTAGCTGCCATTGATAAAAAGATGCAGAAACTAAAGGGAAAAAGAGGCCGGGCACGGCTGGTTGGCTGGCTGGATGGGCGTGGCTTTTTGGCCCTGGACTGGACCTGCAGAGGGAGTGCACTCGATTGCAGCATCTCTACACGTAGGCCTTCTTATTCTGGCTGGCCTGGTTGACTGGTTGCAGCAACTGCGCCTGCAGAGGGCAACGCCAAACACCGCCCCCCCACTGCACACCGTAGCGTACCGCCACATCCCTCCTCTCTGACGCCTTTTCCGATCCTCTCCTCTCCTGCAATAATACAATAAGAGTAAAATTCATGGCTTGCTCCTCTCTCAAATAATCACACACACTTGGACAGCACTAGAAGCCTTGAGCTAAGCTGAGACCACAGAACCACTACATAGACATATACTTCCTCCGTCCAACAAAGCTTGCAATTATGGGATACGTGCCAGTCAAATTGACTCAAGTTTGACCAAGTTTATAGTAAATAGTATTAACATTTATGTCTCTAAATAAATTTATTATAAAAATATATTCTATAATTAATCTAATGATACTTATTTTGTATTATAAATATTAATATTTTTTATATAAATTTAGTCAAAGTTCAAGCTGTTTGACTTCTCGAAAAATGAGAATTGCATGTTTTTGTGGACGGAGGGAGTACTAGCTAGCAGCTACTAGTCTCTCTGAGGAGTAGAGAGTATAAATAGAAGCTAAGAAGTAGCTAGATAGAGGATCAGTAGTTAGCTTAGCCCGGCCAGTGTGCCACTGCAAGAGAACACCAAGAAACAGACAAGCAGGCAGAGGCTAGTGAGTGGTGATAGATACAGATGATGATGATGCTCTCTGATCTCTCGTCTGAGCACGAGCACGAGGCCACTGGATCCAGCTCCTATGGCGGGGACATGACCAGCTACGCCCTGAGCCCTCCTCTCTTCCTCGCACCGGCGGCGTCGGCCACCACCGCGCCGCCGCCGCCGCCGCCTCCGCAGCTGGAGGAGCCCAACAAGGCGGCGGGGACCAAGAGGAAGAGAAGCCAGCCCGGCAACCCAGGTACGTAGCTTGGAGTAGTTAGCTGATCCATCCATCCTGGTTAATTATATTGGCTGCTCGCTAATCACGCCGGCGTACACCGATCGACGCACAAATTAACATGACAAAGACCCCGGCGCTGAGGTGATCGCGCTGTCGCCGCGCACGCTGGTGGCGACGAACCGGTTCGTGTGCGAGATCTGCAACAAGGGGTTCCAGCGGGACCAGAACCTGCAGCTGCACCGCCGGGGCCACAACCTCCCCTGGAAGCTCCGCCAGCGCAGCAGCCTCCCGTCCGGCTCCGGCGGCAGCAGGCAGGGTGGTGACGCGGCCGCGCCGGCGGCGCCGCGCAAGCGCGTGTACGTCTGCCCCGAGCCAACGTGCGTGCACCACGACCCGGCGAGGTAGGGATCGATGCATATGCACACACGCATCTTGAACAATCCTACTGGCTAGTGGCTAGTTCTATTATTCCTGCATGAAATGGAACCGAAGAACCGACTGATTGTTGTGCAGAGCTCTGGGGGATTTGACTGGGATCAAGAAGCACTTCTCCCGGAAGCACGGGGAGAAGCGGTGGCGCTGCGAGCGCTGCGGGAAGCGCTACGCCGTGCAGTCGGACTGGAAGGCGCACGTCAAGGGGTGTGGCACGCGCGAGTATCGCTGCGACTGCGGCATCCTCTTCTCCAGGTACCACTGGCTACTTACGTACTGCGCGCTCATCTCATCTCATCTCATTTCATCTCATGAGCAGGGTTGTCATCGTCATCAGCTTTCGTGATTACACATAATTATATATGTGTTACGTTCTTGCATGCCGTGCGGCCAAGCAAGTACTTTCTTGCTCTCTCAGCTCTCTCTCTCTTCTTATTGGAAGATCACTGCATGCATGGACTTGCTTGCTGGATAGCCTAATCTCTGTCTATTGTCTCGCACCGGAGAAAACCTAGCCGCCGCCACGCCGCGAGCCAGGTTGCCGTCGCCGCCGCCGGCCAGTGGCGGATGCAGGATGAAAATCAAGGGGGGGCTAAAACCATGGAGATATTGATTTGCACGAAGATTTAACGGTGATTTAAGGTTTTTGCTACAGTATTTTTAATGCTAAATCCAGTCATTAAGGAGGGCTGGAGCCCACCCAGCCCCCCCTGTAGATCCGCCGCTGCCGCCGGCTGACATGCATCGCGAGCCGAGCTAAGCAACACGGAGACCGGCGACTGTTCATCAAGCCTGTCATTTAGTCTAAGGAGTTCAGAAAAAGGACCAAGCATAATTAAGCCCATCTATGTTAATTCCTTCACTCAGCAATTGCCTGCTTTGATTTAATTCACCATGCATGGAGCTACCTAGTTAGTACATATATAAACAAATTTTCAAGAACAAAGGCTTTTGTTTTGGGCTTACACAAGATTAATAGTTAACGAGTCATACGTGCTGAGGAAGATGGCATGCGCATGCCACACCTTTCAGTTGCTGTCACTGGACTCCTGAATGAGAGATTCTAAAACATGTATATAGATTAAATAAAAAAATTATGAAGCCAGCATATCTGCTTGTTGGCACGGTTCTTAAACTCTACTGTTTTCATGTAATAATGCCAACAACAATGTATATATATATATATATATATATATATATATATATATATATATATATATATATATATATATATATATATATAAGCGCATGTGGACGGACTTCATTTAGAATTTTAGGGTTTTCATGCATCTTGTCATAATATTGTTTGCATGATTTACATCCCGATGCACATATTTAGCTAGTTGTTCCTTGTATGTAGAAAGAAGAGCACAAATACACGCAATGGTGCATATGTACTTTGATTTTCCTGTGAAAACCCATGAATCCATGGTCAAACTAGTACTATACACGCAATATATGTTTACATGCATATTTGGAAACATCCTGCCTGCACCTACTTTATGGCAGTCCATGTGGCCATCATGACATTTCCTTCAAAATGGAACCAAGCTACAGTATATATGAAGTAATTGAGGAGTAGTTTATGATGAACTAGCTAGCTAGTACTACTGCAAGTATGCAATAGCACAGCAGTGCAATAATGCAGTACCGTAGGATCGTTTTCACATTTCTATTTATTATATTGCACACTTTCTACATTAGATAGTAGTGAAGTTAAGAGGCAGTTTCAAGCAGCGAGCACACAGGGGTCCCTCCACACTCGATAACACGGTCAGTAGGTCGCAAGGATATAGTCTCCCTCTCTTTCAAATTATAAGTGTATAGCAAAACTACGTATTAAAAAAACCAAACATACATCTTATAATATAATTTGGAATTGAATGAGTACATTATCAGTGTTACCACTGAAATTAATTACATCCTACACACGCGCACACACATGCATCTGCATGCTTCTTTTCAGTAGTGATCACAAAGGAAACTGACAAAAGAACCTAGCTAATCATAGGAAGCAGCTTTTCGTCAGCAAAGTTAAATGAAACTTTACATGCATGGATTGCATGCATTGAGTACTCACGCATGTGCACATCAGCATATATACATTTTCAATTATACAATATATTAACCTAGTACACACCAACTAATTAATATATATAAATCATTGACTCTTCCTCTGATCATTTGTTTAACTAACCCGTTTCGTTTGATGCATGGTGTGGTGGTGCACAGGAAGGACAGCCTGCTCACGCACAGGGCCTTCTGTGATGCCCTAGCAGAGGAGAGCGCAAGGCTTCTTGCAGCAGCAAACAACAGCAGCACTATCACCACCACAACCAGCAGCAGCAACAATGATCTTCTCAACACCAACAATATCACACCATTATTCCTCCCGTTCTCCAACTCTCCTCCTGCCGTTGCGGCCGCACAAAACCCTAACAATACCCTCTTCTTCCTGCACCAAGAGCTGTCTCCCTTCCTGCAGCCGAGGATGATGATGCAACAACCCTCGCCCTATCTTGACCTCCATATGCATGTAGACGCCAGCATCACCACCACCACCGGTGGTGGCAGCATCCTCACCGACACGCCGGCGGTCAACTTTGGTCTCACTCTGGACGGCTCAGTGGCCACCATCGGCCACCGGCGCCTCACTAGGGACTTCCTCGGCGTCGATGGTGGCGGTCATCAGGTGGAGGAGCTGCAGCTTCCACTGTGCGCCACAGCAGCTGCTGCCAGCCGCACCGCCAGCTGCGCCACCGATCTGACAGCAAGGCAGTACCTCGGCGGCCGGCTGCCGCCGCTCAACGAGACGTGGAGCCACAACTTCTAGGCTACTTGAAGCTGCATTGAGAGACGAATGAAAAACCACCAAAACTGAATCGACTCTTGAAGAGCAACCAAAAATGGTGTGGCGAGCGTGTCCTATTGTGCACTACTGTTCTTAGTTTATTGATCTTTGTTTTATTTCATTTAGGGTCATGCGGGCTAGCTAATATAATTCGATCTGCACAACTTTTGATGAATGGACCATCAAGTTTATCTTGTTGCTTTTTACGATTTAATTGTCTCGCTGAGAGGCATGTGTTCTCTCATAATGATCTTCGGCCAAAAACATAGGGTTCTCGTTGAGATAGTTAAGAACTTAAGATGATACATTGAACTTTGAAGCATCTTGTGTTTTCTTGTGTGTCGGATATAAACTCTATGTGGTATTACCTCGCTCTGTCATAAAAGAATGGATTTTATTTTCTCTTAAGTCAAATTATCATAAGCTTTATCTAAGTTTACACAAAAGAGTGACAACTTTGATGACACCAAATATATATACTATGAAAAAGTTATTCAACGGGGAATCTAATGGTACTTATTCGATATCATAACTACTAGTTCTTTTTATAAATTTGATCAAACATAAAATTGTTTGACTTATGATAAACATATATAGAACTACATTCCTTTTGGGATGGAGGTCGTACACACTAATTCAAACAAGTAGAAAGATGGCTCCTGCAAATAGTGTCGATAACTAGCCTTTTCTATTGTAAAATTTGACTTGCTTTTACTTAAAAATACTTTTTTTGCAAATTTTGTTTATTTGCTGGGTTACAATTGTCCTCTCTCTATGCACCCCTACTATATCTATAGAACAAACTCCATATATATAGCTACCATCGACAAATTTCTTGGCTTAAAAGCTACCATCATCTCCCACTCCTATTTTTTCACTCCTATATATCACGTGGTTGTTCAATTTCTATCGAGGCCAAATTAAGATAGCTTTTAGTTTTCTCTTATGGATCTCCATTCGTCCATGAAGCCACTGCCCAAGTAAGTCTCTCACAAATTGTAAAATTTTTTTTGGCCCTCTTGTAAGTTCAAATAAATTTCAAGTGCCCATTTAGTTCTTGCATGCCACACTTTTGCCAGTCTACCAAACTTTTGGGGGTAGCTGTTTTCTTTCTTGCCACAATTTCAACACACCACACTTTTACGTACTTTGACCCCATATAGACTGTTTGTTCCATTTAGTTCTTGCATGCCACACTTTTGCCAGTCTGCCAAACTTTTTGGGGTAGTTGTTTTCTTTCTTGCCACAATTTCAACACACCACACTTTTACGTACTTTGACCCCATATAGACTGTTTGTTTCGAGTTTGGCATAGGGGCTTGCTGGCTTGTCACAAACTGCTCCAACTACTTCTACATAGGACAAACAAAGTCAATAATGGCCTCGACATCGGCAACTATCACATCTCATTGTCTCTCTGCCACCTTTAGTAAGATCACAAGAGAACTAACACCATCAATGACAACTACGACTCTTGTGAATATATGCTTCCAGAGCTCTAGAGACAACTACTACAAAGACTCTACCCTCTTCGGTAGCGTCATCTGAGCAACAGACACCCCCCCGAATCAGCCTCTCCTCCAGCTACGCCATATTTATATTAGAGTCCCTCAGTCTTAGCAGGCCTAACTTTAGTTAGTGAGCCACCAGTTACTGTGACCCATGACACTAAGGCGACTATAGAGAGAGACAGAGGTGATGAGCATGTTGAGAGAGAGAGAGAGGTGATGAGCCAGTTACTGTGACCCACACAGCCTAGCTTGACTCCATCTACCCCTCTAGGTGGCCCTTAGGTTTTGGTGCTTGATGCCAAAGAGGGAGAGTATGTGAGATAGAGGAGAGAAGTGTGATGGGTTCTAATCTTTTGTGTGCTACTCTCATGCATTTCATGCATCATGTTTACTTTCTACATTGTATGAGCAATAGAGGGGCACAGAGGCCGTGTGAGGAGGGGAGGAGAGGCGACATCTGAGAGGGGCATAGAGGTGGCACTAGGTGGAGAGGCAGAGCTCGAAGAGAGTGGAGCAAAGGAGGGGCACATAGGACGCGCAGGGGAGGAGCGGCGACGCTGTAGAGAGCGGAGTGGTGGAGACGATGTCACTAGCAAATTAGATGAGGGCGGTGGTTCATGAAGATATTTTGTCTCTAGCCATTGAGAGTTTGACACGTGGGCATTCATAGAAGTTGGATGGTGGGATAAACCAGGATCGTGAAACTAGGATCAGATGCGGTATTTTTTCTAATGACATGGATACCCTGGCCGCACGTGAACCCGGCCCATCGGTTTGTAGACGTAAATGCTTGCTAGCTTGTACATTATGACTTTGTGACATGTGTGTGCTTGTATTTATCTCATATCATGTCACGATTGTTACTCATTTGTTGTGCTTTTGTTTATATACTAGCTATTCCAAACGTTATTTTGTTTTGTACACGTGCTCATTTTCATATATTCTGTGTACGTGTTGTGGACTTGGATTGCATGAACTCACCTAACCCCTTTACTCTTATTGTCATGTGTTCATGCAAACCAAGTGATGAAACCTAAGCCTTTCTCTTATGCACATAGTCAATGTTATGTTGTCATCAATCACCAAAAAGGTGGAGATTGAAAGCATCTAGGCATATAATTCGATTTTGGAGATTAATGACGACACGATCATTGTGACTAACGTTGGTTTTGCAGCGGCATTACTTGTCACAATGATGATGAATGATTTGGAAATTTATGTTTTGCATGCCCCTATTGATGGTCTTTGTTTATATTTTCAAATGATGGGCACGAAGGCTAAGGACGGACTAGTTCTAAATGTCATATGGTGTTGGAAGACACTTAGAGTAGTAATAGGTTCTTTGTTTATTGTTTGGCCATACTATAAAGAGGGATATGAATGGATAGCTTGACCAAGCTAAGCTAGATTGAGTCTAGTGAGTGGGTGTGATGCTAACTTGTGAAACTAGCACTAGGTAGCTCAGATGAAGCCCAAGAATCAATGGAATCAAAAGCAAATACAAAGGTGTTTGACAAGGAATATATAGTTTGAAGTTTTCAATAGGGCACCGAAGCTTATCTATAGTGCAACATTCAGTTCATATCTGCTGCACTCATATTAGACCAATAATTCACCCCTGCTCTTGGAAATCTTGATCCTTTCACACATATTTTTTTTCACTATTACATATTCTAAGTTCGTAGCACCGTTTTCACCACCGGTTTGGCCAGAAACGATGGTGAAAATGTTTTATCACCTGTTCAAAATCTGGTGGGGGCACATGCATACAAAAAAACTGGCGGTGAAAATTGCTTTCACAGCTAGCCGGCGGATGACTTGTCGGTGAAAACTACAGTGGTTATCACCACAAGACATATGACGAGCTTGCGGCGAAAACAATTTGCACCACCAGTTTTCCGCCCACTATGTTGTCGACTATGTTATCCAATCATTGTGGTGGAAATTGCTTTCACCGCTGACTCACCGTATGATTTGGTGGTGAAACGAAAACGTGATAGAGACCATTGCGTTATTTTTTACGTGGTAATAATCTCATGTTATGTATATTTATATGTTCTTAAACATACATCACTCATGTATAGACTCGTGGCTCTAGCTTGAATTATGTTCGGATTTGATATATAGACTGATGACTCAAACTAGACGAACGGCGGCGGCGAGTAACAGCGGCGATGAAGGACGGCGAGGAAGGCAGTGCGACGCAGTAATAGGCATTATCGAGTGAACGAGCCACGAAGGAAACGAAGCGGCGATGAAGGGCGCGCGATTAATGCTGGGCGGCCCGCGCGATTAAAAAGGAAGGTAGCCGAACGGACTCCAGGAGCAAACGCGTCCACGGACGGGTCACGCGGCCATAACGACAAATTTCGTGCACGCCCAGGACAAGTTTTATGAGTATAGAGGGAGTACCTACATTCCTTGCACCCGGCGGGCAGCAGCGAGGATACGACGTGGACGAGGCGGCGGCCGGCGTGTGGTTCAGAGCCCCAACGCGAGCCTGAGTGATTTGTGTCAGTTCATCGTGGTTCCAAGTGACTTGTCAGTCGTTAGATAGCTACTAGTCACAAAATAATATATACCAGTAGCAGCTTTTCTGAAACAGGCTCCAAAATTTGTAGTTTTGTGCAACATATATATTTTATAAACCAAACAGTTTGTAGATTTCTTGAATTCGCTCATTTTAATTTTACCGTACCGAAACACACGTGTCATGGATATGCGTCTGCATGGACTCATCTGTTGCAGTATATGTGCATGCTGAGCAGGTACCGTGTGCATGCATATGGTTTTTTTTATGAAATGCATGCATATGGTGGGACTACGAGCTGGGTGGGGGACCATGTATGTATTATCATGACATATGCATGGGAAGATACGTACATACGTGTATATGCAACCCCGAGTTATGTATAGAGCCCAGCACATAGTTTGAGAAAGATGGGGCGCAAGAAGGAAAAGGACCTGTGCAAAATGTGTGCAGGCTTCTTTATTGTCGTGCGTTGACATGCATCATGCTCATGCCCCCACCATTTTCATTAATTAGTGCTTTCAAAGCGTGCACAACTGGTAACTATACTGCATATATAATCTCAAATCTCCCTCTCCTTACGGATGGCGATTAGGGTAGTTTTCTAATGTTAAAAACTATGTTCAATAGATAGTTTCTACATAATATTTTTTTATCAACAAATCATATGTTTTTTCTCTCCATCATCTACTTGTTCCATCCCTTATGACTTGGTTCTTGTGTAGACATGGTTCCTTATCTAAGAAACCATTTTCTAATCTCTCTACTTTAATTGCAGTGTCATATCATCTTTTTGCTTATTTGGCACCCTAATTAACGAATATTGAAATAAACCATCTAGTTTCATAGTTGATAGTGCGCTTATATACATAACTATACAAGATAACCATAAATCAATCCATGTTTTCAATGCTAAATGGGTGGTTTCCCATGTCATGCGACTAGCTAGTACTATGTTTGTTTGTACAATTCAGAATGTCGAATAATCTAGAGAACAGTTGTGCACTCGCCAAAAATGATTTAAATTTGTACATGTATACCTTTGTAACTTTAGGAACGCTTCTTTTGAATAAATTTTGGGAAATTAAATTCAACGTTCTGCATCTACACAGTTTTTTTGGAAGCCTTTGGAAATACCAAATGTGCAAACTCATCGCCGTACGTACCTAGTCATATTGACCTATACTCCCTCCGCCCTTTTTATCTGTTGTTTTCACTTTTCGAGAAGTCAAATATGCTCAACTTTAATCAAATATATACAAAAAAAGTATTAATATTTATGGTACATAATTATTATTATTAGATAAATCGTTGAATCTATTTTCATAATAAATTTATTTGGAGATACAAATGATGCTAATATTTTCATAATAAAGTTGAGAAAGTTTGACCAACATGTTTTGCATAGCAACAAATAATAAGGGATGGAAGGAGTATATAATATATATATAGGTTTGATCAATGGCTGGTTACTACTGGCAGCAGCATTTTGTATGGATGGACCTAAATGACTTTGCGAAAGATAGCACGCAAAAGAGGAAAGCCTAATACGCTAGAATATTCTTGATGAGTGATGTGGATAAAGGGTATAAAGTTTGGACGGAATAAACCTAGGGATTGGGATTATATCCATCCCAAGGACAGGCATGCTGCATATACTGAACCCCAGGCTTTTGAGGAAAAGCCATGCATTTGCAGGCATGTGAGAGATGCAACAGCAGGGAATTAGTACACTCAATATCCCAATTGCCCCCCGTCCTTTTGCTTTCTTCCTTTGCTTTGCCTTCTTTATTCCCGGCCGGCCTCTTTGCCCTTTGCAATCAAGTCCAGGCATTAACAAAAAGCAAGCCCTTCTTTTGGATCCTCACCAGGTTGATATGCAGCTAGCAGGCCGGAAATAAACAAGCACATATCAGGTTGTAAATACCTGAGCTACCCTGCTGCATTCACACATAATGCAATAATATCAGCAGAATTTGGTTAATTGCTTCTTACATAAGTGCATAACTAGAGTTTAAAAAATTGTTGGGCTTCGAAGAGCAGACAAATGGATTGGTACACAGTTTCAGAGAGTTCAACGTCCATGAATTTTCAGAGATGAAGCTTCAGAAAGCTGCACCAACCTTTGTGCGGATGGTAGCACACTGTACCTTGTTAGAGATTATTTTTCAGCTAGATCAGAAGATCGAGCATAACACATGAAGCAATCAGCCAATCAATCATCCAACAATCATAGACTGGCAGCTGCACTGCATCCCCTGCCGCTGGCTGCATGCAAGGACTCATTCATGCATGCCTGCCTGCCTTGCTTTCAACCTCATCAAGGTACGATCTTTCGAAAAACCTCATCAAGGTACTGTGGCCAGGCAACCAGTCGGGGCAACGATATATCCCGGCACCAGAATTTGGGGAGGTGGTCCAAGCTAGAGGCCAAAGGCCGGCCGGCCACCAGCTGCTCCACACACATGTTCTTGCATGGTGGGCGGGCGTTCCTTGTCCCTCCCTCCCTATCATCAGCGGCAGCCGCCGCGCAATCTCCGATGGATGATGGATGCTCGAAGCGCGTGATGGGCATCGCTGTGCCTCGAGATCCAGTCGAAATCTGGTCAGCTCCAACCAAGGTTCCTCCTGAAAGGGACACCAATAGCCATGGCCCATGGGCGACACTAGTGCAGTAGCAGTAGCAGCAGCTATAGGTAGCCCTACTTGGGCATTGCAAATTGTCTCCTGTTGCTTGGAACATCTGCAAAGTCCTGCACGAACAGTGAAAGTTAATCTGTCTCACTATCTGTGCAACATTATTTTGTGAGATAGGAAGGGTAAAAACACACATCTGCCAATACAATAACATTACGGAAGCAGGCGCACAACACGAGTTCAAGATGAAAAGCCGTACAAGCCTGACGAGGAAGATGTCCCACAGACAGTAAATTTTGTCGAGGTAACACCACTGGGTTGAACATCTTTATCTTGATGTGCTAGCATCCTATTTCCACTCATGAGCAAGCTTTAACAAAATGCAGTTAAATTAAAATAAGGACTAAGTGACATGTTCCATTTTTTTTCAAAATTCAAAATAGTTTCTTTTGAGGAATCTGGAGGAGCAAAATTCAAAATAGTTGTGCACAACCAAATAAGGCACCATTGATCTAGTCAAGCAGAACCAGTTAGGCCCCGGTTCTGAGATCTGCATTCTAATTTCTAAGCAGGCCCTTAACTCTGTACAGGAACCATCTTGTAGTATCAGTAGAAATCACATAGGAACTAAAGTATATCAAAGTGCACCATAAAGGACATCAGCTCAATTCCAACATATTTCTTTGATCAACTATAGCAATTGGTACATTCCACACAGAACACCAGTTACATTCCTTGTTTCAGGTACATGCATTTTCAAGAGCACAGAAAAAGTCATATGTTTCATTTAGATATGATCTAATACAACATAATCTAAATGGTAGGATGGTCAAGAATTTGAACCTAAACTCGCTATCTTGGAAGTGGGGTATTTGCAAGCCTCCAAGAATAAGGCTCCAGGACTCCAAGAAGTCTGGACCCAGCCACCTCACCAGCAGGTACTGCACCCGAGATTTCTTCGAGGTCTTCCTTGCTCAGCTTTACCTTTACAGCACCGATGTTATCATCAAGGTTCTTCACTTTTGTTGTTCCTAGATTCAGAGAGCAGTTATAAAACTTGTGCGCACGATCAGATATAACTTGGATGGTATTTCAGAACAAGATATAGCTTATATGGCTATCACATAAACAACAGTAGTCTTTCCTTCTCTATATGAAGCATAGGGGCATTTTAACTAACTAAACATAAAATGAACTAGACTGTATGCTAAATTGCTAACAGCTACATCTGCAAAACATCTGGCAATTGTAGCTGGAGAAAATTATGATTTTTTAAAGTTATTTTAGCAGCACAAACATAGTCCGGAACAAGGTGGATGAGAAGAACATGTTCTCTCTTTTTTTTTAATCTGGAAGAACATATTCTTAAAAGAAAAGCATGCTCCACAGAATCTGATTCTGAAGTCAAGTCACAACACTTATTGAAGTGATAGAATAGCTGCTAAGTTTGAAACAGCTAAGGTGATGCTCTTTCAGTCTCAATGTTATCAAGGAAATTGCTT
Organism: Saccharum hybrid cultivar R570; assembly: GCA_038087645.1. Classification (NCBI taxonomy): domain Eukaryota; kingdom Viridiplantae; phylum Streptophyta; class Magnoliopsida; order Poales; family Poaceae; genus Saccharum; species Saccharum hybrid cultivar. Next base: position 5,566,565 of record JAQSUU010000005.1, on the reverse strand, counting down.
TTCTAGTAAAATGACAGGGTTGATGTAACTGTACATTTATATTTTGGTATGTAAAAGAACACGATAATACAAAAAAGCACTTCATATCACTCAAATAATTTATTTATTGAAAATTAGGCGATGCAGCACTTTGAGGGTTAAGATGGTAAAATTGACAAGTAAAACTTGAGCAGTAGATTGTTCAAATTGACAAGGAAAAAAATGCAATTGTCAAGGCTTACAGGCAGGCCTAACTGCCTAACTGCGCACGACATTGTCAAATCGACATGCTCCTTCCAATATCTGATGGAAGATCCTTGCTAGTTTCAGATAATTCTGCTAAATAGGTGCATTGTTTAAAAGGATGGCACATTACTGCTTTTCTAAGGCTTGGTATTCAGCTACTGCAATATATTGCTTTGTTCAGGGACAGATTAGCATCAATTTCTGAAATTGTTACGCAAAGTGCACACTTATCTACCTTCTATGGAGTAGAAAAATCTTCATTATGCATCTAAATTATATTATTCAATTTTATAGAGTACAGTACAAGTTCTAATTTAGGAGTTAGATGCATATAGCACATACATATTTACCAATCTATGAAGGCTACTCAGATAAAAATTTGTGCAAGTTCAGATCACTCAAGTTAGTTCAAAGACCTGACCAATAATATAATGCACCACAGTCACAGCGAAACCTCTCAAGTCCAGCAGTTACCACTTTTGTTCAACATATAATAAACCTCAAACTTCTATGTGCTTGAAAGGTTAGTGTTTACAGGAAGGATTCAGACTTCAGAAGGGCAGTGAAAAGACCAGGTGGGTTTTCACCATAAATAGGCCCTGTTTGTTTTTCTAAAATTGTTCTGCTTCATAACTTAGGGGGCGTTTGGTTGCCTGTACGAGCCGAGTCCAGGCTCTGCTCATGCGAGCTCTGCGTGTTTGGTTCCGTTTGCAAGGGTGCTAGCCAGGCCAAGGTTGTGCAAAAGGTGCTGTCGGGCCTGGCTCTCCCCATGCGGAAGTTGTCTGCGTTCCTGGCGAGCCTGGCTGGAACGGTGCGAGAGGGCAAGTGCGGGTGCAGGTGCCAAGGCAAAAATTCACTGCGGCAGCTGATGGACCAGGCAACCAATCGCCGTCTCTCTTTAGCCTGGCCGAACAGAACCGATTAACCAATCACGCTCGCATGCATGCCTTGGGCCTGGCCAACTGGAGCTTGGCTCCTTCGTGCGAGCCAGGATGGGCAGGGAAACGAACCAAACACCCCCTTAATAGCACCATATGATGCTTGCTTATTTGCACATGGATGTAATATTACATCTTATAGCTGATCCCAGCATCGCAACTTCTTAAAATTCATTAAAATTGAAAAAAGGGGATATTTCTTCCTAACTGGGCAGACAGAACTTTCTTTTCATTTTTGGTTTTGTGATGCGAAAGGTTTGACCCTGCTCACAGGAAGACTAGGTCATGACCGTGATAATATTAACATATAGTGTCAGGACATTACCAGGGATGGGAACCACATCTTCTCCTTGATGAAGAACCCAGGAGAGAGCAAGTTGAGCAGGGGTGCACCCATACTTCTTGGACAACTTTTCAAGTCGTGTGTACAAAACTTTATTCTTCTCCAAGTTTTCCCCAGTATACCTTGGATGTTTAGACTGAGGAGGGACAGAGAATACACTAAGTCACAACAAATAACATCAATAACTTCAAGTGTAGAAAATGATTATGGTAGTGTAAATTTCATTTACCAATAGACTTTCTGATGGTACACGCTCTACAGCTGCCCTGCCAGCAAAGAAGCCACGGCCAAGTGGGCTATATGGAACTATTCCAATACCAAGCTCCCTGAATGCAAGTAAAGCGTTTTATGACAAACAGATAAACACATGATATTGAGGTTCAACAAACCAAAGTTCAGAAAAATGAAGCATAAGTTAACTAGGACTTGCAATATATAAGAAAGAGAAAAATTGAACACCATCTAAACATTGGCAATAGTGTCTACACTGAAAGCAAGTCCCTAAAACGCATAACTTGAAAAAGCCTAACGGTCCATATTGTGTACTCATCAGTGTAAAATCAATATTCAGCATCATATAATAGGGAAACTGGGGTCTGCTGATTGTGAAAATAATAAGACAGATTCATGATACCAGATCTATACACTTGATACATAAGTACATAAACTTAAAAATTTACTCACAATAGTCAACAAAAACCTGATAGGCATAGTAGTAGTGTACATTCATAACATAAACAAAAGCAGGATAATGTCTCTCTCATATTTCAAAGATTATTATTTTAATCAGTGATAAGGAATTTTCCAACAGAACATACTGTGAATAAAATTGTTAAGAACCAATACTGCTAATCAAGGCTGCAAACATAAGTTCCAATGGATGAATGGAATAAAGGGATTGCATTGAAGGCTAAGGTATTATATAACTTGCCAAAGTTTCTGGAAGTTAAGGTAGACAACATCATTCAAGTATATAGGTTAAGGAGGGAATGAACCTGCAGACTGGTATTATATCTTCCTCTATATCTCTGGTCCATAGTGACCACTCCAACTGCACCGCAGTAATTGGATGGACAGCATGTGCCCGCCGGATGGTATCGGCACTAGACTCTGACAAGCCAACATACTTCACTTTCCCTTCTTCAACCAGCTTCTTGAGTTCCCCCATCTACACAACCATTGATGATATCAGACACAATGGATGAAATGCAAACTACAAAGCATAGTTCACGATCAACAGATACACACAGTTTCCTCTATAGGCACTGACTGATCAATGCGATGTTGGTAGTATATATCAATGTAGTCAACAGCAAGGCGCTGAAGGCTTGCTTCACAACAATCTCGAACATAATCTGGAGTGCCCTTCACACACATGCCACTTGCATCAAATCCTGCAATGCCACATTTGGTGGCAACTTGCACCTTCTCACGGGGCAAATGCTTCAATGCCTGCACAACCAAAATATCTCCATATGATACTAATGACAAATATACAATTTGTGTATCAAAATGGGCAAATTCTTGGTCAAGGGTGCCTATTTTCTTCTTAATAAAATTCCACCTAGTTCCTCCTAGGTTGGTCTAGTTTTTTTTCAATGTCTGCACAACAAAAATATATTCATAAAATACTGACGACAAATATACAATTTGTGTATCACAATGTGCTTTATGTATACAATCAAGGAGGAACAGAACCAATGATATGAGGCACAGCATGCTACTTATATGCAGCTAAAAACCGTACTGTATGGTGTAGGTACATGAGTGTCCAAATGATCATCAAAGCCCATGGTTGCAAGTTACAACCTTGGAATATAAATCCATTGGTCTTAGAAAGGGTCATCAAAAAAACAAAGCTGCTGGCCTTGTATCTCTTGTACAATTAGGATCTGTAAGTACGATCACTTAAGAATAAATCATGAGTGAAAGGGATGGAGCTTTCGGAGCTCCCATTATACTGGGAAGAAGGGCTCAGAGTCAAGCACAATCTAGTTTTGACAATTTAAATGATGGCTAAGCATGTGTCTGCTCAATGGTTAGGGTGCCCACTGTTATAAAAGAGTATACAGGTTTGATTTATGCAAGGTCTCCATGGTTTTGTAACTTAATCTCTTTTCTTCGAGATAATAATAGGATCAAAATAGTATATGCAAACAAAAGATTGGAAACTGCCATTAGCTGCCTGGAAAAATGAATGATTAGATTTTTTACAGCATCTATAAATTTACAAAGGAGGGACTTTCTCTCCTCCCTGCAACTTCACCACTGCAAGACAAAACAAGTATATGATGACAGTGACAACTGTAGAGTTTGACAGCAGACAAAGCATGGTGGGCGTGGAGTTTGTAAATCTGCCTCACAAGTCACAAGAGCTTGGGGGGTGGAGTCACTAGTCAGTGATGAATGCATTTTTTGTTTTAAAAAAAATAATGTTAACCAACTAAGAACAATATTATTACGCCAACATAGATAGTATAAGATGATGCCACCTATATAGTCACCAAGAAACACAACTCCTACATCAACATTCTCATCTATCCTCGTTGAATTCCACCGGCCTCCAGGCTCCAGACCAATGAGACATACAAACATCATTGGACTGGATTCAGAATGTTTTTACCTTTCCAAGCAGGACCTCGTTGGTGTGTGGCCCATAGGCATCAGCGGTGTCGAAGAAGGTGATGCCGGCCTCAAACGCGTGCTTGATTATGGCGATCCCAGCTTCCTCAGGAACAGGGGCGTTGTATACTCCAGTGAGGCCCATACACCCGAAGCCAAGCTTGGACACCTGCATTTCACATCCCACGAGCCCAATCGATCAAAACCACAATCAAAACCGGTCCAATTGCAAGAAAATCATTCTGGATTTCCTAGCGCACACGCAAGATTGCGCTCTTCTTTTTCTTCACCAAATTAGCCTTTTCCCCCTCTACGGGGACATTGGTACCAAATTCGAGAATCTCAAGGACCATTAGCATCAGGATGGCGACGAGCGGAGGAAGGAGCTGCGATCGTTTACCTCGAGGCCCTGCCTGCCTAGCTTCACCCTGGGCATTTTCCCCCCTTCCATCTACGGATTTGCGCACAGGGAGAGTGGCTAAGTGGGGACTGGGGAACTGGGGGACTTGGGGCGATTGCGTTGACTGTTTGGCCTTCGGCGCTTTCAGAAACTAGGCTAAGATTCGTCTAATGACTAACTAGGCTCAAAATTTCTGTAGCATTTTTCGTTGTTATTTGGTAAAATTTGTCTAACTATAGACTAACTAGGCTCAAAAGATTCGTCTCGACATTTACAGACAAACTGTACAATTAATTATTTTTTTACCTGCATTTAATGCTCTATATATACGTCCAAAGATTTGATGTGACAGTTACTATGCAAAATTTTTTTCTTCTTTTTGGCATCTAAACACGGCCTAACCGCAGACAGGCTCTACTCGAACTTTGGTCCGTTCGATCGACGATCAACTGCTCAGAGTACGCCTCCGGCCCTCCATGGACACCGAAAATCTTCTGGTTTCCTTTTTCAGGGCCAATAAATTACTCCCTCTGTCTCAAAAAAATACAATTATGAGAAACTTTCAGATCAAACTAGTTTAACTTTATGATAAATAGTATTAGCATTTATGTCTATAATTAAATTTATTATAAAAATATATAACTAATCTAATTGTACTTATTTTGTTTTATGAGTATTAGTATGTTTTATATAATTTTAGTCAAAATTTAAAATGTTTGACTCATCGAAATACGAGAATTGCATTCTTTTGTGGAATGAGGTAGTAGATCTATATCACTATGAGGATCGAGTGCAGCTCGGTTGGCACGCTCCTAGTGGTACAAGCGGTCGATCCTGGGTTCGATTCCTGCAATCAACTCAGGGGCCTCACCTCAAATATTTATTCCCTATCTTCGTCTGAAGCCTCTCTCGCGTCCCGTTGCCTGTGGAGCCAAGATGGACCCAGCGGTCTATCGATCTGTGTATAGTTATAGGTCTAGTTGTACACTCTTTTTTTGCGACTGGTCTAGTTGTGCACTCGTGGTGTGAGTGTGGTGTGTTTGGTAGCGTGTACGTACGTTCATGCATGAACAAGATACCACAATTGTAACTAGATGAGAGGCTTAAAAAATTTGTATCATTATACATTTTGTATTTCTGAGACCCCAACTCCTAATCATCGTAAGGGCACCCACAACAGTAAGAGCTAGTTACTAGTTCTAAACAACCTCTTCAATAGTGTTAACCTTTAACAATAACTAATATGATTAGGCCCACGTGATAACCTCACATGATCTTAAAATGTCTGCACGTGAACGGCCGCAAGGCGTTGCCTTGAAATGTCTACACATTCGAACGGCCGCGAGGCGCTGTCAGCCACTCCCTTGGCAGGGTCACCTAATGGGCGTGATGTGTCAAGACAAGAAACTTCCCAAGCTCCAAGGGCAGAGGCTCCGGGCCCGCTCGGCAGCCCCTCCATGTGGGGAGGCTACTTGCGCACCAAGGAAGCCTCGAGAAGGCTCACCCGGGGGAGGCCGCACAGCTGCAAGCAACCCTTGACGATCAAGCATCAGACTGTGGCAACGGCGTCAGGGAGCAATTGCGCCGTTGTTGGCGCCCTCCTAGACGACAAGGCGGCGTCCAACAATGCCACGACAGAGAAAACGTACACCCAGTGTATAGGCGTTAGACTAGGACTAGAACTGACTTGTACACCGTGTCCTCCTTGGAGCATAAGGGGAGGCACGGTTCCCTATAGAGGGGAGGATTCGGCCCATTTTAGTTTGAGGAGAAGGGACAGAAGAACACACCAAAGAACTCTAGGATAGCACCGCGTGATCCCCTGTTAATCTCTCGATTTCCATTGTTGTAAGCCTCCAATTGGGCATATTCCTACCACGAAGAACACCATACTGCTGGACGTAGGGCTTAGAAGCCCAAACCAGGATAAATCAATGTGTTCCTTCCGTATTTTGAGTGTCCGAGCCACCGGAGACCCATACATCGATCTCCGATGAATAACCCCAATGCTTGTCGCGGTTCCAAACCTACGACACTATCTCTTATGGACTTAAAGTGCTTTCTACATACTCATCGAAAAGCTTCGGTGACACCAAACTCCCATTGGAGTTTCCCCGATGGCTATCTCAGTAGTCACTTAAACTAGTCGTTACAAGCCGCTAACTCCGGTGATCTCTCTTTGATGGCATCGAAGAAATCTGGTGCCTCCTCCAAACCACGTGCTACATTGTAAAGCCCTCTATGGGCTAAACTCTAGTGCTTCTCCAATGTCCATCACTAGAGGAGCTCCCAGACCCATCAAAAAGCTCCAGTGACCCCCATCGAAGCTTCAGGTGCTATTTCAAGCTTCACACGCACTGCTTCTTTGTCCTATTGTTGCCACGTGTACATCAATTATTCTCTGGTGCCATCCTCTCCAGTGACCACCATAGTAATAGGTCAAAGTTGTTAGAACACATTATACATGACTGCCAACTTAACTTCCGATGGTCCCACTATAGTGACCACCGGATCTTTTTGGTGCTCGCGTGACAAGTCAACATATGCAACAATCGGACCGAGATGGTTGGGATGACCTGAGCTCTAGTGCCCCTACTCTAGTGGGCCCTAGGTTGATACGGAGAGTGCAAAAGCACTCCACCTGACCCATTTCTCAAACCTTTTTTCAGATGCGCTAACTCCAAATGATGCCCCATGAGACAACCAAAAACTTTAGCATTGAGTTAGCATTTCCAAAACATGTTCAAAGGTTTTCAAACTCATTTCAAATCGACAATCTTCTCTATTTGCAATGCAAAGTTAGACTTAGCTTCTCAAGTGGCACTAGATAACCGATACGCAAAACACATTTGCCCCTCAATAGTATAGATGTCAAGCCTGAACTGGGTCATCTCAAACTTCTCTACAACACATCATGGCCAGGAAAATGAAATGCCCTACATTTCATACCTTTATCTTGCACATATCCACTTTAGCTCCAAAGAAATGCCCGCAAGAAAACTCTCTCCATATCATCCTCTTCGTCTCCATGGCCATCAACATATGAAATTCACCATTTCATCTCAACTTGACTGTTGTCATGATGATCCTTCCATCTTCACTCCTTCAACAAGCCACTTGATATCCACCTTGACATCAATTGCTTAGCTTTCTCTTTACAAGTGACATAGAGATACATATGGCATTCATAAGTCAATAATCGACCTTAGCCTTATCCGCTCTTCACCATCACCTTCGTCCATCAGTGTCAAGCCCTCTAATCACACTTCATTGCCACAATAGTCCATCGTCCCGAGCCTCTGTGGCTTGCCCTTCACCCTTGCATAGTCCATCATAGCCAAGACTTGCCTTAGTCTTAACCATCTTGCTATACAAAACTTCATGTCCTTTCAGTGAATCCGTCACTTGGATCAGCATCTTCATCAACTCTTTACTAATTGAGCCGAGTGTCAGGCACTCGGCAAAAGTCCCTGTTTGCCAAGTGTTAGGCACTCGGCAAAAAGCGGCCTCAAGTAACGGTCGTCGCCCGCCATCATAGTTTGCCGAGTGCCAGCTGTTTGGCGCTCGGCAAAATCATCTTTGCCGAGTGCAAGCTGCTGGCACTCGGCAAAGACTTAATTTTTTATATTTTTTTATTCTTTATTTTTTTTGAAAAATCTTTGCCGAGTGCCCCCAAGCCTGGCATTCAGCAAAGAAGATATTTTTCAAAAAAATAAAAAATGCCTTTGCCGAGTGTCGGGCTCTAGCACTCGGTAAAATTTTCTTTTCTTTTTTATTTTGGCCCCCAAATTTTTTTCTGCAGCCCTCCTACAGAACCTGAGACTACATGTTCAAATTTGGTACATTTTTGTGGCTTTTTGCTATATCTAGTTAATTTATTTCATTTCATTGATTTTTTTTGAAAAATGCAAATTTGAACTGGACGTGCATCAAATAATGGAATTTAATGATTCAAAAAATGATATTCATGTTATTGAGTGTAGTGTGAGGCCGTATCCAGGAACAGATCTGAAATTTTGAACATCTTGTTCACGACACATGGCCACGAACTTGCGGTCGAGTTGTTTATAAATTTTGTAAAAAGCAAATGAAGTCCGAAAATCATGAAACTTGTCGAGATGTCGTGATATCGTATGTGGAGGTTGTGATAAAAATTTGAGAATGTTTCGTGCACGTTGTCACGTACGATGTTTACAAACCAGGACAGCCTGCCTCTCGGCAAAGGGTGTCTTTGCCGAGTGCCAAGGAGCTGGCACTCGGCAATAGTTTTTTTATTTTTATTTAAAAAAATTCCCTCTTTGCCGAGTGCCGTGCCTGGGGGCGCTCGGCAAAGATTTTTCAAAAAAAACCCTTTGCCAAGTGCTCACTGCCCGGGCACTCGGCAAAGTAGGGTTTTTTTCAAAAAAAAATTCTTCGCCGAGTGCTGGATCCAAGGCGCTCGGCAAAGTTTTTGAAAAAAAGAAAAGCCAAAGGGGAGAAAATCCCCTTAACCGGCCCGGCCCACCCCCGCGCCCTAACTCCCTCTCCACCCCCACGCCGCCAATGCTCGCCCGACCCCGCGCCGCCCGCCAACGCTGCCTCGTGCCCGCGCTGTGCTCCGCCGTCGAGCGCCAGCGCCGCCCCCCGCCATCCCGCGCTCGCGCCGCCCACCGCCTAGCGCCCATGTGTAAGGTCCAAATGGCTAGAGGGGGGGTGAATAGCCTATTTAAAAATCTACAAGCTTCACTAAACAACCACGTTAGTATAAAAGATGGCTAAGCTAATTCTAGCACTAGCTCAACTACACTATGCAAGCCACCTATACAATACTAGTGAAGCAAGGCTATGATCTCTAGTACACATCAACAAGACTAAGTCACTAAGCTACTTACTCCTATGTGATAAAAGCTACACTAGGACTAATACAAGAAAGTAAAGAGCAAGTGACTTGATTCTTATACCAACGATGTAGAGAAGTAATGCACTTGAAGAATCAATCACAATGATCAACCACAAGAGAAATCCTCGGCAAAGAGATGACACAATATTTTTTACCGAGGTTCACTTGCTTCCCGGCAAGCTACTCCTCGTTGTGGCGATGCACCCACTTGTCGGTTCGCGAGCTAATCGACTATCAAGAGTCGAGCCCTTGGCGGGCGCCGCACAACCGCACACAAGATGGGGATCCTCCAAGCCACGAGCCCCACTAGAGTATCCAATTTGCGAACTCCCGTGGGGAAGGATCAAGAACCCCTTACAACACTTGGTGAGGGCTCCAACAATCTCCAATTGCGAGCTCAATCACCTCCGCTGCTCCAAGCCGTCTACCGTGTCGGGAAACACGGAAGAGTAACAAGAAATCCGCAGCAACTCGAAGATCAAGTGCCTCTAGAATGCAACTCTCAAGCAATGCACTTTAATCTCACTCAATCTCACTCAAGATGTGCAACCAAGCAAAGAGATGAGTGGAGGGGTTGTTCTCTAGCTCAAAGGATGTCTCTAGGTCTCAAAATGTGCAAGAGTTACCCTCAAACCCCGGACATCTTCTATTTATAGCGAAGGGGTACGCAGCTAGCCGTTACGGACGACGCAGCGAAAATCGTGCTGACCAGACGCTCCGGTCAGGGTGACCGGACGCGTCCGGTCACTACAGGACAAGTGTGAACAGTGCACGTCAGAACTAGCCGTTGCCATGACCGGACGCGCTCTAGCGTTTGACCGGACGCGACAGTGTCAGCGTCCGGTCGCGGTCCAGTAAGCTCCCGTCGAGACCGGACGCGTCCGATCGCACGTGACCGGACGCGCCAGCCGCGTCCGATCGGAGTCCAGTAACGGTCCACTCGTGACCGGACGCGTCCGGTCGAACGTGACCGGACGCGCCACCGCGTCCGATCGCGTCAGCCCTTCGTGCTGAACTCCTGGGTGCGTGACCGGACGCTCCGGTTCCGTGAGGGACCGGACGCGCCAGTCCGCGACCCTTCTCACACGCGCGTCTGTCTGTGGTTTGAACTGACCGGACGCGCCAGCCGCGTCCGGTCACTTCGACCACAGCGTCCGGTCACTGTTTTTCAGTGATAATCAATTCGGACTTTCGCCACCTTTTCTCACCTCCGGCGCAATAGAAAATAGGCATTTCATTTCCTCGAAAACGCCTGAATCCTGCGCTCGCACGCTCGGCGGGAGGGAGAGCGAACCCCAAACCCCTTATTACCGCTCAAACACCACCGCCTTCGCAAATGTGCTAACACCACCATGTACATGTGTGTTAGCATTTCACAAACATTTTCAAGGCGTTATGTTAGCTCTCAACTAGATCCTAATGCATATGCTCAAGACATTGATCTAGTGGCACTTGATTCCAGAGCTAACCGTGATTGCCCCTCTTGATAGTCGGCTATGTATCCTAAACCCGGTCAATCACTTCTCTACTCATCTTAGACCGGCAAAAGGAAAACCCTATGGTTATACCTTTGCCTTGCGCTCTTAGATCCTTCTCTTCCACTTAATCATCATGTCCATCATATTATGTGCATCTCCACCATGATCGTCATTTCATGTCCATGCACCATTTCTTTATGATCTTGTGGCCACCACTCCTTGCCACGTACACCTTCATCACATGTGTTGCTTATGCCTAACTCAAAACACTTAACACATGGCATTAGCAACTTGGTGTCATTAATTACCAAAACCAAACTTGGGCTTTCAATCTCCCCCTTTTTGGTAATTGATGACAACCATCACAAAGATATGAGATGAAATCAATTTTCAATTTCGATAGTATTAGCTCCCCCTACATATGTGCTTCCATGAGTTTGGTTCAATTGTGCACATCTGTATGGATTTGAATTTTGGGAGAGTAACTACTATCAAATTGATGCTAAGGTATATAGAATGGACCTTTGAAGCGTGATACCAATCGGAGTTGCCTTTATATACCATCCTTAGCATCGATGTAGTTAGACACCACTTGTAATACATCACTTGTAAAGATCACAAACACTAAAGTACCCCGTGAGATCAACATTATAAGCAAAGGTGTCTAGATACCACTTGTAAAGCTACTCTTAACAAAACATCATTCAAGTTCTAATTGCCAAAACCAAACTTGGGCTTTCACCATGCCCGCGCCACGGCCCCGCACCGCCCTACGCCCGCCTCGCCTCCACCGATGCCGCGTGCGCGCGCCCGCCCACCGCCGGCCGCGTCCGCCCCTGCACACCCGGCCAAGAGGGAGAAGAAGGAGATAGGGGAAGAAGGAGGAAGAAGGAGGAGGAGGAAGAAGGAGAAGGAGGAGGAGGAAGAAGAAGGAGGAAGGAGGAGAAAGAGGAGGGGCTGCCCGTGTGCGTCGCCCATCCGTGACTGCGCCGCCACTCGCCCACGACCTCCCACCGAGCCGTCGTTGCCCGCCCGCGCCCGTCTACCGTCGTCGACCACCGGTGCTCGAGGAGGCACACCACGCCGGCCGCCGGGGCTCGAGGAGGAGCGTTGCCCGACCTCCCGTCATCGATCGTCGTCGTCTCCCAAGGTATGTTAGTTTGGATTTAGGGTTTACTTAGTTAGGTAGTTAGGGTGGTGCTGGTGGTGGGTTTAGGGTTTAGTTAGTTAGGTAGTTAGGGTGGCGGTGGAGGTGGTTTGGTTGTGGTGGTGGCGGTGGGTTGGAGTGGTGGTTGTGGTGGGCGATGGTGGTTGTGGGAGAAGTGGGAGTTGTTATATATGTGGTTGTCGGCCATCGTGTTGTTGTTTTTTTGCAGGTTTTGGAAACCTCCCCGTGCAGGGGAGGTGCTGCCGAAATTTTCAATTGACAGTATTATTTTTCTTTCTTTTTTGCAGAGAAGAGCCCGTCGAAGGCGAGCCGGAGTACCTTAACGACCCCGATCATCTTCCTCGCCACTGCGGGTCTGCCTACATCGCGTCGCCTCGCCACTGCACCGACTCGCCACGGCCTCGCTAGCCTGACTCCACAGCCACCCTAGGTATAACCCCTCTTTCCATATCATGGTCGTAGATCGCGTAACCCAGTTAGACATCTCCCGTTCGAAAGACCTACGGTTGGAGGTATACAGCTTTTTTGCATATCTATAACCGTATCTATTTCAGATTGTCCATGTTTTTTGGACAGCTCGCAGATGCGTAGATGGGTTAGTTTCCATGGTCTGCTCCGATTCAAGATAGAGTTTCGGCATCACCTCCCTGTTGTTCTTCGGATACACACTCTCCCTGGTAGCACGTGTATCTAGAGAACAGTGGGGAGGTGCTGCCAAAATTTTATCTCGGATAGGAGTAGACCATGGAGACTAACCTCATCTACGCATCTGCGGGTGGGATTAGGACCTATCCTCACCTATTAGACAGTAGGAACACCATGTAGATGCAATTGATGGTTACTTTGCTCGGTGATGTATATGTTAGAGGATGGATGACCGTCAGTGGATGTACACGGGCTGGAGAAGTCAGAGTGATACACCAATGAATGAATGAACAAGACCAATGCTTTCTTGAACCGTGTATTTGGCAAGGCAGCTAAATCCCCGAGTCTAGTTTTATATCCCTGTAGCAAATGTGCAAACAGGAAAAGGGTAAACAAGGACAACATGGGTAAACATCTTTTCAAGAATGGATTTATGCCGGACTATACCTGGTGGGTCCACCATGGTGAAGCCCATCATATGAGAGAGGAGGTGGTGAGACCACGCGTCGAGGCTTATGATGCTGATGCCGGGGTAGCAGACATGTTAGATGACGCTCACCAAGCACAGTTCACTGAAGGACGTGAGAAGGAGGAGATGGAGGCAGCCACACAGGCGTTCTACGACATGATGGACTCGGCACAAAAACCCCTTCACGATCGGACAACGGTTTCTCAACTAGATGCCATTGGACGCATAATGGGGTTGAAGTCCGAGTTAAACCTGAGTCGAAAAGGCTTCGATAAGATGTTGGCCGTGATTGGCACCCTGCTTCTAGCGGGCCACGTTCTGTCAAAGAGCTTGTACGAGTCACAGAAACTCCTTCGTGCACTTAAGATGTCGTATAAGCAGAAACATGCTTGTCCGAATGGCTGCGTCCTATTTAGGAAAGAACACAAGGATGCAAAGTACTATCCAAAGTGTAAATCCTCTAGCTACCTGGAGGTAGACTCTGGTGATGGCCAGAAGAGGCAGCTTACGATCCCCGTGAAAATCCTATGGCACCTTGCGTTCCTACCGAGGATCCAACGGCTATACATGACCGAGGAATCCGCAAAACAGATGACATGGCACAAAAAGGGCAAACAATACAATGTTGGCAAGATGGTACATCCATCCGATGGTGAAGCATGGACCCGCTTTGATGGAAAACATCGTGAAAAAGCCGATGAGGCTCGTAATGTACGTGTTGCGTTGGCAATAGATGGGTTCAATCCTTATGGACTGATGTCGGCCCCATACACTTGTTGGCCCATGTTCGTTATCCCCCTCAATCTCTCCCCCGGCGTCTCCTTTCAACGATAGAACGTATTCTTATCGTTGATTATTCCTGGACACCCGGGGAGTAATATGGGTGTGTTCATGGAGCTTGTGATCGATGAATTGGTCCATGCTTGGGAGGAAGGGGTATGGACATACGACCGAGCTATAAATACAAGCTTCAAAATACACGTTTGGTACCACTACTCCTTGCATGACTTCCTTGCGTATGGGTTATTCTACGCCTAGTGTGTTCACGGGAAGTTCCCATGTGTAAGGTCCTAGATGGCTAGAGGGGGGGTGAATAGCCTATTAAAAAATCTACAAGTACCACTAAGCAAACTTGTTAGAATAACAAACGGCGTAAAGCGAGTTTTGCTTAGCCAAAGGTTGTGATGCAAGCCTCCTATCCACAAGTCTAGTAGATTATGATCTCTAGTTCACACAAGAGCTATGTCACTAAAGAAACACTAGAGAACAAGCTAATAACATTACTAGCAAAGCTACTACTAGAGCTACACAAGATAATCTAGTGAATGTAAATGCAAGAGAGAGGATTGTGATTATTATACCGACAGTGAAGTGAAGATGTTGCCAATCACCAAGATGATATACAATCAATCAATATTGACAACAACACAAAATGAAGACCAATCACCGGGAGACAAGAGACACAATATTTGTTCACCCGGTGTTCACTTGTGCACCGACAAGCTACGTCACCGGTTGTGTCGACCAACACCTAGATGGTTCCCCGGTGTGACCCTCAAGTCACTTGCCCCTCAAGGCACGCCCCGCAAGGCACCGCAAGACACCACTCTCAAGTGAGGTAACTCAATGACACGCAGATTCCACTAGAGTTGCTTTTGGCGTCCCGCCGAGGAAAGCACAAGAACCTCTTACAATCAACCGGAGGTGGCCAAGAACAATCACCTTCTCTTGCCAACGCCTCCAACAATCTCCAAGCCGGCTAGGAGCGGTACTCTCCAAGAGTAACAAGAAATCCACCGGCTAAACCACCCACAAGTGCCACTAAATGCCCTCAAGCTATGCAATGCACTTTGGGATCACTCAATCTCACTTTTGATTTGCAATCTAACAAGAGAGATGACTGGGAGGAGTTGCTTTTGCTCAAAGGATGCACAAGAGTGTTAGAAATGCCAAGAGACCTCCCCAAGGGCTGGCCAACAAGTATTTATAAGCATCCCAAACAAATAGAGCCGTTGCAACTCCACTGACCGTTTTTTCGGGACGACCGGACGCGCCGGTCGAAACTGACCGGACGCGCTTCACCGCGTCCGGTCGCCCTGCGACGTCCACGTGTCCTCCGATTTCAAACGCGACCGTTAGATCCTCCAACGGTCACTGCGCGCCAACGGTCAAACGCGATGACCGGATGCGCCGCTCAACCGACCGGACGCGCCGGTCGCACAGTACCGCGCGCCCGCGAAGCAACGACCGGACGCGCTCTTCGCAACGACCGGACGCGACAGTGCCAGCGTCCGGTCGGAGTCCAGTAAGCTCCCTTGACGACCGGACGCGTCCGATCGTGTGTGACCGGACGCGCACCACGTCCGATCGTCCTTGTGAACCGCTGTTCGCCTGACCGGACGCGCCGGTCCCGCGAGTCACCGGACGCGCCGGTGGCAAACCCTAGCTCGCGCGCCTGACTCCTGCGCTGTACTGACCGGACGCGTCCGGTCACACCGTGACCGCGTCCGGTGCAGCGTCCGGTGCAGCGTCCGGTCACCTCTGTGACCGCGTTCGCCTCCGTTTCTTTTCCGACTTCCGGCGTAGTGGAAAATAGGCATTTCATTTCCCCGAAAACGCCTGAATCCCGCGCTCGCACGCTCGGCGGGAGGGAGAGAGGAACCCAAACCCCTCTCTACCCGCAAACGACAGCGCGACCAACGCCACCTTTGCAAATGTGCCAACACCATCAAGTGTACATCTCCATGTGCTTGTGTGTTAGCTTTTTCTCAATCATTTTCAAAGGTTTTCCAGTTAGCTCACTAGGCCCTACATGCAATGCACTTCATGAATTCACCTAGTGGCACCCGTGCGTCGAATAACCGATAAGACTTCCCCTCTTAATAGTTCGGCTATCGACCCTAAACCACTCACACCCTCTATGGTGTCTTGAGTGTAAAACAAAATGGCCCTATGGTTATACCTTTGCCTTGAGCCCATTTTGTTTCTCCAAATGATATGATCCACTTCATATCATCACATGACCATCTCGATCCATCGACCTTGATTTCACTTGCTCTTCACCGTTGCATCGGTCCGTCGGCGCCAAGTCTTGCTCAAGCTTTACTATCGCATGGTCCTTCGCTTCGAAGCCTCGACTTGCCCTTCACCTTCACAACCGGTCCATCGAGCCAAGCCTCATCTTGGTCTTCACCATCTTGGTCACATGAGTCAATGTCATGTCTCATATTCAATGACCACCTTTATCTAAATCATCCACTTAGATACAAAGGTTAGTCCTAGGTTTCATCAATTAGCCAAAACCAAACTAGGGACTTTCAATCTCCCCCTTTTTGGTAATTGATGACAACCCTCACAAAGATGATTTTGATAATAAAAGTTTTGAACTTGTCATACTTGTCCAATCATTTTGCTCATAAGTGAAGTTTGGACAATTATCACAAGCTCGATTTTGGTAGCATTAGCTCCCCCTACATATGTGCATAGAGTTTGGATTGAAAGCTTTGCACATATGCATGGATAGAAGTGTTGGGAGAGTAATTCTACCAAAATGATGCTAAGGTGTAAGAAATGGACCTTTGAAGCGTGATACCGATCGGAGTTGCCTTTTACACCATCCTTAGCATCATGAAGTAACTAGACATCCAACAAAAACTCAAGAACCCCGTGAGATCAACATTATATGTAAAGGTTCTTGGACCACTAGTAAAAACTTTAGGCAAGTCTAGATACCACATGTAAAACTATTCCTATGCATGCTAGTAGATCATTTCATCATCCAAGTTCTTTACTAGCATTGCACCACACAAGCATGTATATTGAGTTTAAATACATGTGCAATGAGCAAGTCATATGAAAATGCACAAGCAAATGCAACAACTTTGTTTATGAGCTTGCTCCCCCTACTTGTGTGCATAAAAAAAAATTATTTACCCCTTTATCATGTTGAATCATCTTTTTCTCATGTTGAATCATCTTTTTCTCTCCCCCTTTGTCAACAACTTACCCAAAAATGGGATCAAATTGTGGAGAGAAGAAAAATGTTTGATGGAGTAGGTTAAAATTTATCAAATTTGGTTCAACCTAGAACACTTGCCAAAGATATTTAATTCGATTTGAACCAAAGACAAGCTTCTTCACACCTCATAATAAGGGTTATCTTGCCTATGTTGAATTAAACACTTATAGCAAATCTTCTAGATTCAACACTAGGTTTGCAAGCTCACAAACATGTCATATGCCACCACTAGATCAAAACAAACATAGAGGCAATAGTGGTAACATATATCCATCAAATTCATTTGATTTATCATGAATGCTCAAGCATACCACTTATTATGTCTACATGCTCTAGCAAGTCCTTAGCATAGAATGAATGACATGTCAATCAACTTTACCTTGCAATGTCAAAGGAGAGGCATGTCAATAAGTGGGTGGGGTGCATTCAACTCATGTTTGAGAAATCAAGAATGTTCAATTCATTCCTTAGCTTGCAAAACCTCTTTTCATCAAGTGGCTTAGTGAGAATATCGGCAAGTTGATCATCGGTGCCAACACTTTCAATGGCGATATCTCCCTTTTGTTGATGATCTCTAATGAAATAATGTCTTATGTCAATATGCTTTGTTCTTCCATGTTGAACCGGGTTTTGTATCATCTTGATTGTACTCTCATTATCACAAAGCAATGGCACATTCTTGAAGTTGAGGCCATAATCCTTCAAAGTTGATTTCATCCATAGCAATTGTGCACAACAACTTCCCGCACTTACATATTCGGCTTCGGCGGTAGAGATTGCCACACTATTTTGTTTCTTTGAGGACCATGACACAAGTGATCTTCCAAGTAATTGACATGTGCCACTTGTGCTCTTTCTATTGATCTTGCAACCCCCATAGTCGGAGTCCGAATATCCAATCAATTCAAACTTTGACCCCTTAGGATACCATAGTCCAACATCTCTTGTTTGCTTCAAGTACCTCAATATTCTCTTTGCGGCCGTGAGATGACTCTCTCTAGGTGAGGCTTGATATCTAGCACACATGCAAACACTAAACATGACATCCGGCCTTGATGCGGTGACATAGAGTAGACTTCCAATCAAAGATCGATATTCTTTTTGATTCACCATGTTGCCATCAAGATCACTATCCAAATTGCCATTTGTACCCATTGGAGTTGAAATTGGCTTTGCATCTTGCATTCCAAACTTCTTCAACATGTCCCTTATGTATTTCCCTTGACTCACAAATGTCCCATTCTTTAATTGCTTGACTTGGAGACCAAGGAAGTAGCTAAGTTCACCAATCATAGACATTTCAAACTCTTTGGCCATCATAGCACCAAATTCTTCACAATCAGCTTGATTGGTTGATCCAAAGATGATGTCATCAACATATATTTGCACTATGAATAGATCATTTCCAATCTTTTTGGTGAATAGAGTTGTATCAACCTTGCCCATCTTGAATCCCTTAGAGAGAAGGAAATCCCTTAGCCTCTCATACCATGCTCTAGGTGCTTGCTTTAAGCCATATAAAGCCTTCTTCAACTTGTACACATGGTTGGGTTTCTTGTCATCTTCAAATCCGGGCGGTTGCTCAACGAAGACTAACTCATTGATAATCCCATTGAGAAATGCACTTTTGACATCCATTTGATATAGTTTGATGTTGTGTGCACAAGCATAAGCCAATAGAATCCTTATTGCCTCCAATCTTGCCACGGGAGCATATGTCTCATCATAGTCAAGACCTTCAACTTGAGTGTAACCTTGAGCAACTAGTCTTGCTTTGTTTCTCACTACAATGCCATCTTGATCTTGCTTGTTTTTGAACACCCACTTGGTTCCAATCACATTGTAGTCATTTGGCCTTTCTACCAACTCCCAAACATTATTTCTTGTGAAATTGTTAAGCTCTTCTTGCATAGCCATGATCCAATCGGCATCCCTCAAAGCTTCTTCTATCTTCTTTGGTTCTATGGTTGACACAAATGATGCATGCTCACAAAACATAGCCAATCTTGATCTTGTTTGCACACCACTTCTAATATCACCAATAACACTATCAATGGGGTGATCTCTTGCAACATGTTGTGGTTGGAGTACTTGCACTTGATTGCTTGAGCTTGGTTGATCACTTGATGTATCTTGATGAGAAGAACTAGCACCTTGATATTGCACTTGAGAGTCACTAACTAGCTTGAATGGTGAATTGAGCACTTGATCTTTATCATCATCTTGAATATCAATTACTTGCTTTGCTCTAATGTCTCCAATGTCCATGTTCTTCATTGCTTCCACTAATAGAGTTCCACCAATATCATCTAGATTTTCTTCTTCATCTTGTGACCCATTGGTTTCATCAAATTGCACATCATGGACTTCTTCTAGAATGCCACTTGAGTTGTTCCAAACTCTATAAGCTTTGCTTGTAGTTGAATAACCAAGTAGGAACCCCTCATCACATCTCTTGTCAAACTTCCCCAATCTAGTGCCTTTCTTCAAGATATAGCATTTGCAACCAAACACCCTAAAGTAAGAAATATTGGGCTTTCTCCCATGAAGTAGTTCATATGGGGTCTTCTCTAGCAATGGATGACAATATAGTCTATTGATGTAGTAGCAAGCGGTATTGATTGCTTCATCCCAAAAAGATTGACTCACATTGTACTCATGAAGCATTGATCTAGCCATATCAAGCAATGTTCTATTCTTCCTCTCAACTAGACCATTTGATTGTGGAGTGTACTTGGCCAAGAATTGATGTCCAATACCATAATGATCACAAAGTTCTTCAATTCTTGTATTCTTGAACTCACTTCCATTGTCACTTCTCACTTTCTTGATTCTAATCTCAAACTCATTGTGAACTCTAGTGAGAAATGTCTTGAAGGTGTCAAATACTTCACTTTTGTCACTAAGAAAGAATACCCATGTGAATCTTGTGAAGTCATCCACTATGACAAATCCATACTTATTGCCGCCTATGCTTGTATATGTTGTTGGTCCAAATAGATCCATGTGCATCAACTCAAATGCTTTGCATGTGCTCATTGTACTCTTCTTTGGATGTGAGCTTCCAACTTGCTTCCCGGCTTGACATGCACTACAAAGCTTATTCTTCTCAAATTCAACATCTTTCAAACCATTGACAAGATTGTGAGTTATAAGCTTCTTCAATTGTTTCATGCCAACATGACCAAGCCTTCTATGCCAAAGCCAACCCATGCTTGATTTGGAGACTAAACAAGTTGTCAAAGAAGTTTCTCTAGCATTGAAGTCAACTAGGTAGAGATTCTCATATCTAAAACCCTTGAATGCCACATTTGAACCATTCACACTAATAACTTCCACATCATCAACCCCAAAGATGCATTTGTAGCCTAGATCACATATTTGTGCCACGGATAGAAGATTGAAATCCAAGCTTTCAACTAGTAACACATTGGAGATACTCATGTCATTTGATATTGCAATCTTGTCCAAACCAATAACCTTGCCTTTCTTGTTATTGCCAAATGTGATAGAATCAACACCACTATCATTGTCATTGATTGAGTCAAACATTCTTGATGTACCGGTCATGTGTTGAGTGCACCCACTATCAATACTCCAATGCCTTCCTCCGGCTTTGTAATTGACCTACAAGCAAATTAATGAAGTTTAGGTACCCATTTTTGCTTGGGTCCTTGTAGGTTAGTAACTAAGCTCTTTGGTACCCAAATAGCCTTCTTCTTTGGGCCCACAATTGGTGTACCAACAAACTTAGCTTGCACACCCTTCACACCCTTGGTAAGCACATAGCAAGAATCAAAAGATATAGCATTAACAAGGTTCTTGTTTTGGTTCTTTTTATTGCAATTATGCTCTAGGTGCCCAACTTGCTTGCATCTATTGCAAAACCGACCATTACCCTTCACAAAGCTAGGCTTTAGAGTTGCAAAGGCCGACTTGCCTTTCTTGGGGGTGTAGCCCAATCTCTCTTTGTTAAGAGAGAACCTTTGGCTACCCAAGCACTTAAGCAAGCGGGCCTCACCACCATAGGCCTTGCCTAGGGCGTGAGTGAGCTCATCCACCTCTCTCTTGAGAGTCTCATTCTCAACCATTAGTGAAGCATCACAAGTGAAACCATCACTAGTAGTGGAGGTAGAGTTAGTGGTGGTGGATGAAGAGCTACAAGAAGGGTTAGCATTTGACATGATGATAGGTTCATTAATGGATTCATCAATTATATCACATGTAACACCTATATCACATGATACAACAACCTCCTTCTTAGCTTGTTGCTCAAGTAGCAATGAGTGAGCTTTTTCAAGCTTGGAATGAGCCTTATCAAGATCCTCATGGTCTTCCACTAGACTCTCATGAGTGGTCTTAAGCTCACTAAGGACTTTCTCAAGTATTGCTACTTTCATTGAAAGCTTTTTACACTCTTTGTCCTTGGCAATAGCTATGTCTCTAGTTTGTTGCATCAAGTCATATAGTTGTTCTTTAGTTGGTTCATCATCATCATTTTCATTATCATTATCATTATCACTATCATGAGCATATTCCATTTCACTTTCATCATCACTCTCATCATATAATACCTTAGCTTCTTTAGCCATGAAGCATGAAGAGGATGAATCAAATAATGATGGCTTCTTGTTGATAGCAATGGAAGCAAAAGTCTTGTTGGATGATTCTTCTTCTTCTTCATTATCTTCACTTTCCCAAGTGATCACATAGGCACCATTTTTGCCTTTCTTGAATGTCATCTTGGCTTCTCTCTTCTTCTTCTCAAATTTGTCCTTCTTGTTCTTCTTCTTATCATAAGGACATTCCGCTTGAAGGTGCTCGGTGCTATCACAATTGAAGCACTTTCTTTGTTGCTCATTTCTTTTGAAGTTGTCATTTCTCTTCTTAAAGCCTCTTCTCTTGATGAACATGTGACCCATCTTCTTGACTACAAGAGCAAGTGCCTCATCATCAATTTCAAATTCCCCATCTTCATTGTTGTCTTCTTCTTCTTCAATGATGATGGCTTTGCCCTTGGAGGAGGTGGCATTAAATGCTACGATCTTCTTTTTTTCTCATCTTCCACCTTCTCCTTGTCATCAACATCTTGATCATATTTGTCATAGGTCAATACTTCACCAAGCAAATCATTAGGCTTCATTGCTTCAAGCCCATCTCTTTGCAACATCATGATCAACATCTTGAATCTTCTAGGTAAGCTCAATAAGAACTTGTGACAAAAATCTTGATCTTGAGTCTTGTGCCCTAAGCTCTTGAGATCATTGACTATCACTTGCAATCTATGAAACATTTCAATGATTGTTTCATCATCTTTTTTCTTGAAGTTCTCAAACTCACTCTTGAGCCCATATAGCTTGGCACTCTTCACAACCTTAGTGCCCTCATATGTTTCACTCAACCTTGTCCACACTTCATTTGCCAAATCTAAATCCTTGATGCCCTCAAATACTTTTGTGTCAATACTATTGTAAAGTGTATTGAGAGCCATTCTATTGCATGTTCTATTTGCTCTATCTTCATCGGTGAGATGATCGGGATCAATGATAGCAAAATCATTCTCGGTGACTTGCAATACTCTCTCATGAATAGAACCAAGGTACATTGTCATTTTTCTCTTCCAATGAGCAAAAGAACTAACACCATCAAAGAACGGTGGCTTGCCCCCAACATGATTGAACACAATTTGAGCCATTTTTCACACCGAAGGATGTTAAGCCTTGATTAAAACGGTGACCACGGCTCCGATACCACTTGTAAGGTCCTAGATGGCTAGAGGGGGGGTGAATAGCCTATTAAAAAATCTACAAGTACCACTAAGCAAACTTGTTAGAATAACAAACGGCGTAAAGCGAGTTTTGCTTAGCCAAAGGTTGTGATGCAAGCCTCCTATCCACAAGTCTAGTAGATTATGATCTCTAGTTCACACAAGAGCTATGTCACTAAAGAAACAGTAGAGAACAAGCTAATAACATTACTAGCAAAGCTACTACTAGAGCTACACAAGATAATCTAGTGAATGTAAATGCAAGAGAGAGGATTGTGATTATTATACCGACGGTGAAGTGAAGATGTTGCCAATCACCAAGATGATATACAATCAATCAATATTGACAACAACACAAAATGAAGACCAATCACCGGGAGACAAGAGACACAATATTTGTTCACCCGGTGTTCACTTGTGCACCGAAAAGCTACGTCACCGGTTGTGTCGACCAACACCTAGATGGTTCCCCGGTGTGACCCTCAAGTCACTTGCCCCTCAAGGCACGCCCCGCAAGGCACCGCAAGACACCAGTCTCAAGTGAGGTAACTCAATGACACGCGGATTCCACTAGAGTTGCTTTTGGCGTCCCGCCGAGGAAAGCACAAGAACCTCTTACAATCAACCGGAGGTGGCCAAGAACAATCACCTTCTCTTGCCAACGCCTCCAACAATCTCCAAGCCGGCTAGAAGCGGTACTCTCCAAGAGTAACAAGAAATCCACCGGCTAAACCACCCACAAGTGCCACTAAATGCCCTCAAGCTATGCAATGCACTTTGGGATCACTCAATCTCACTTTTGATTTGCAATCTAACAAGAGAGATGAGTGGGAGGAGTTGCTTTTGCTCAAAGGATGCACAAGAGTGTTAGAAATGCCAAGAGACCTCCCCAAGGGCCGGCCAACAAGTATTTATAAGCATCCCAAACAAATAGAGCCGTTGCAACTCCACTGACCGTTTTTTCGGGACGACCGGACGCGCCGGTCGAAACTGACCGGACGCGCTTCACCGCGTCCGGTCGCCCTGCGACGTCCACGTGTCCTCCGATTTCAAACGCGACCGTTAGATCCTCCAACGGTCACTGCGCGCCAACGGTCAAACGCGATGACCGGACGCGCCGCTCAACCGACCGGACGCGCCGGTCGCACAGTACCGCGCGCCCGTGAAGCAACGACCGGACGCGCTCTTCGCAACGACCGGACGCGACAGTGCCAGCGTCCGATCGGAGTCCAGTAAGCTCCCTTGACGACCGGACGCGTCCGATCGTGTGTGACCGGACGCGCACCGCGTCCGATCGTCCTTGTGAACCGCTGTTCGCCTGACCGGACGCGCCGGTCCCGCGAGTCACCGGACGCGCCGGTGGCAAACCCTAGCTTGCGCGCCTGACTCCTGCGCTGTACTGACCGGACGCGTCCGGTCACACCGTGACCGCGTCCGGTGCAGCGTCCGGTGCAGCGTCCGGTCACCTCTGTGACCGCGTTCGCCTCCGTTTCTTTTCCGACTTCCGGCGTAGTGGAAAATAGGCATTTCATTTCCCCGAAAACGCCTGAATCCCGCGCTCGCACGCTCGGCGGGAGGGAGAGAGGAACCCAAACCCCTCTCTACCCGCAAACGACAGCGCGACCAACGCCACCTTTGCAAATGTGCCAACACCATCAAGTGTACATCTCCATGTGCTTGTGTGTTAGCTTTTTCTCAATCATTTTCAAAGGTTTTCCAGTTAGCTCACTAGGCCCTACATGCAATGCACTTCATGAATTCACCTAGTGGCACCCGTGCGTCGAATAACCGATAAGACTTCCCCTCTTAATAGTTCGGCTATCGACCCTAAACCACTCACACCCTCTATGGTGTCTTGAGTGTAAAACAAAATGGCCCTATGGTTATACCTTTGCCTTGAGCCCATTTTGTTTCTCCAAATGATATGATCCACTTCATATCATCACATGACCATCTCGATCCATCGACCTTGATTTCACTTGCTCTTCACCGTTGCATCGGTCCGTCGGCGCCAAGTCTTGCTCAAGCTTTACTATCGCATGGTCCTTCGCTTCGAAGCCTCGACTTGCCCTTCACCTTCACAACCGGTCCATCGAGCCAAGCCTCATCTTGGTCTTCACCATCTTGGTCACATGAGTCAATGTCATGTCTCATATTCAATGACCACCTTTATCTAAATCATCCACTTAGATACAAAGGTTAGTCCTAGGTTTCATCAATTAGCCAAAACCAAACTAGGGACTTTCACCATGCCCAATATGCAAGGAAGGTTTGAGGTTCATTTGGTTACAGAAGGGTGGCAACTATTCGTCGTTCGACAAACATCGTCACTTCCTCCCTCTTGGCCATCCATTCAGACAAGACATCAAGAACTTTACGAAAGGTGTCGTAGTGTCAAACCCTGCACTGCGGATGATGACTGGTGCCGAGGTTCATGCTCAGATAGATGCTCTCATGGCTAATCAAGAAGGTGGTTTTGTGGGATATGGTGAGCAACATATGTGGACTCATAAGTCGGGCTTGACGAGGCTCCCCTATTTTGATGACCTTCTTCTGCCACATAACATTGATGTAATGCACACTGAAAAGAATGTCACCGAGGCACTTTGGGCAACACTCATGGACACTGAAAAGTCTAAGGACAACCCTAAGGCTAGGTGGCCCTGGCAACATTATGCGATAGACCAAATCAAGAGATGCAGCCTCCTAGAGGCAGCAAGAATTGGAGAAGGTCTCAGGCCGATTTCGTCTTGACCAGCAAACAAAGGAGGGAAGTACTTGAATGGATCCAGATGCTAATGTTTCCTGATGGGTATGCAGTGAATCTGAAGAGGGGAGTGAACTTATCTACTCTGTGAGTCAACGGGATGAAGAGTCATGACTACCACATATGGATTGAGCGGCTTCTTCTGGCGATGGTTCGAGGCTATGTTCCTGAGCATGTCTGGCTAGTGCTGGCAGAGTTGAGCTATTTCTTCTGCCAGCTTTGTGCCAATGAGTTATCTTGGACCGTCATTCATGACTTGGAAAAAGTAGCACCTATGTTGCTCTGTAAGTTGGAGAAGATCTTTCCACCCGGCTTCTTCTTGTCGATGCAACATTTGATTATGCACCTCCCATATGAGGCACGAATGGAGGGCCCGTGCAGGCCCGTTGGTGCTATCCAATCGAGAGATGTCTAAAGACTCTTCGTAAAAAATATAGAAATAAAGCCAAAATTGAGGTTTCCATTGTAGAGGCATACATTCTGGAGGAGGTGTCAAACTTCATAGAAAAATACTACACTGAGAATCTTCCTATCGTGCATAATCCACCCCCTCGTTACAATGCTGGTGAAAATGAATCGAACCTCAGCCTTTTCCAGGGGAAACTCGGAAGCGCAAGTGCATCGACCACTAAGCACTTGAGTATTGAAGAGTGGCGCAGTATCATGCTATATGTGTTGACCAACCTTGTCGAGGTGCAGCTGTATGTGAGGTAAGTTCTCAACGAACTTGTTTTAATATGTCATCACAATTCTACATCCAACCCCCTTGTTTCTCGTTGGTATAGGGAATTTCTTCGTGAATCCTGGCATCAATCAAGGGATCCTACGCCGCAGGAAAATGATACCCTTCTTTCACAGGGTGCGGGACCAGGGAGGCCCGGTTTTATTTCTTGGTTCTAAAATAAGGTACCGTCCAATTTAGCTCGTACTTAGTTCGACATTCCAAGTTGCTCGTACATTCAAATAATATAACGATCTATCCTGCTTGAGTTTACAGGCCCAAATCGATGCGTCTATAAGTGATGAGTTGAGACAAGTTGCAAACGGCTGTGCCTTAAGGGTCAGGTCATTTACCAGTTATGACATGAATGGATATCGCTTTCACACAGCAAGCTACGAGCAGAGTCGGCCTAATCGAAAAACCACAAATAGCAGAGTTTTTACGCCCGGCACTGATGGCCTCGACTATTATGAAAGAATTGAAGAAATATACAAACTTTCATTTTATGGTGCCAAACCTTTTAATCCTGTCATATTCAAATGTCATTGGTTTGATCCTCGAGTAACGAGACGGACCCCTAATCTTGGGCTAGTCAAAATTCGACAGGATTCCGTCTATCAGGAGACGATGTCTATATTGTGGCTCAACAGGCCACACAGGTTTATTATACGTCATATGTGTGCCAAACCAAAGGGCATCTTAAGAGTTGGGATATCGTGCACAAGGTCTTGCCACACGGTAAACTACCTGTCCCAAATGATGTAGATTACAACTTCAACCCACACACATATGACGGAGAGTTCTTTCAAGAAGAGGGGCTACAAGGGAGGTTTGAGATAGACTTAACCGAAGCGATCGAAATGGAACTAGACAATGAAAGGGTTGATGACGAGGATGCTGGAGATGAGGTGCAAAATGTGAAGGACTTAGAAATGCTTGAACGATTACGTTTAGGCAATGGCAATGAAGACAACATTTCTCCTTCGGATAGTGTTGATTATTTGGGCAATGACAATGTTGATAATGATGATGAGACCTATGATCCAGCTAATCCCAATCATGAAGATTATTTCTAATATATGTAATACTATGTTTTTTGTAATTATGTTTTGTTTATTTTGCATCTATTGCTAATTACGTCTTGTTTATTCTTTTTAATTGCAGGTGATTGAACAAAGATGGCGGGCCAAAGCAACTGTCACAGGGCCATGTCCTCACTTTACCAAACACCACGCACTGCAGATGCCGCTGCAGGTGAGGGGCTGTCGGACAAGAGGAGGAGGAGGAGCATCGGCCGCAGGAGGCAGCCACCGCCTCCTACCACACGGCGTGAGGAGGACGACGAGGAGGCAAGGCCTGGGGACGATGACGAGCTGGTTTGGCAGATAGACGAGGAGGAGGGGGCGCACAAGGGGGAGGGGGGCGCATGAGGAGGACGGTATGGGTTCCACTTCCTCTAGTTCGTCCAATGTCTACTTGCGAGGTCCGGCGAGCCTCCCTCCGATTCCGCTTCCTCACCAACGCCCAGTGATTCGCTCCGAAGGGCAGCTTTAGATTTAATCATCACTACTTCATATGATATGTTGAAAATTGATAGAGAAACTAATAATTTTTCTTAATCACTTGTGCAGGAACTGGACGATTGTGTTGTGTGGTGGTCATGGATGCCTGGTCAATGGCGTACTAGGTCTTCTATGTAGGCAACACTACCCTAGCCTGGTTGACTACGCCAGCAGGAGGGAGCCGGCCTGGACGTTTGACCACTACGCCACCACCCCCGATGTGGGTTACCCCAACAAGGCGGAGCGGGTGAAGGCGGAGTTTTGGGTAAGTCTCCCTCGCACTGCACTGTTCAATACATCGTATTCATTGGACTTTTCTTGAAATAATGAATGGATACATCGCGTCTGTATGCAGACTTATTTCAAATGCGACGAGGGATCTGAGGCTAGGGCTGATTTGGTGGCTACCAAAGCCTGTAAAAAAACTCGTCATTGACATGCATCATGAGGCGCGCATCTAGGCCATCATAACCTACTACAAGTCGAAACTTGGAGAGAAGGTCAGCAAAGAAGAAGCAAGAAAGATGACGCTGACCCGGAACCAGTATCTTGAGGTAGATAAAGAACATTAATATTGATTCGTTTTGAGATTAAATTGGTTTAATTTGATCTTTTTATATGTCAAATACTTGATGATGTGTAGATGTGTCCCTGGTGGCGCTCCTCGTATCCCGAGTGCTGGGTGATGATCGTGGGCAAGTGGTTCACGCCCTGGTGGGCTGAGACGCACGATGCTGCCCGGGAGCGGCATTTGCAGATGCAAGGTCTAGCACACCATCAAGGCAACCGTAGCCTCACCGGATACAAACAATTATGGGTACGCGAATTCATTTATCTATTATGACGCTCAATTCTGCCTGATTTCTAATCATCTTGCTGTCTTTCTTGCAGTCGGAGGCACATGATGGCCAGCAATGCTCCGACTTCTAGGCATGGTGTATGTCCCACTAGGGCAAGGCGACGTCCGGCGTCTCCTATAACTCGGAGGACCCACCCGAGGCGTACACCAACCCGAGCGTCCACACCCGCATCAGTAAGTACACGTCGGCGGCAAGGTCGGTCCATGGGCCAGAGTACAACCTAAGCACCAAGGACTTTGATGCAGAGATCGTCATGAGGGTGGGAGGAGGCAAGAAGCATGGGCGGTATTGGCTTGGCGACGGTGTCATCGACTCCACCTCTACTCCCTCTCTCTCTCCTAGATCCGAGCAAGGAGCACGAGCACAAGCCCGGCCATACGGCCACGGCCGAGCGCTTCACAGCACCGGGTCGACGCACTCGAGGTTATTCCTGTTTTACTCGTCGTACATTGATCTTTACACACCTTAATTAGCTTTGCATTACTGAAACATTGGAGTGAAATATTGCAGGCCCGGCTGGAAGAAGAAGTAAGGCAACGTCAGGACCTGGCGGCCCAGCTGGAGTCCGAGCGGGTCACGCGAGAGGCCCAGGCACAGAGGATGGCGGAAATGATGCAGTTTATGCAGACTCTTGGGAACATACGGGTCTAGCTGTGCCACCTGGGCTGTTTGCTCCACTTCCGACTCCTATAGCTGCAACTACTCTTGTGAGTTTTCACTTGTGCTTTGCTTGTATGACCTAGATTAGTTATCCAAGTAATCTTGTCTAACACATGTAATCTCTTCTCCTTTGTGCAGCCTTAGTCGGAGGGTTCAAATAATCCAGCTCATGCGTCTCCGTCTGATCCAGTTTTTCCTTCACCAGGCACTCAATTTCCACCTTGGTGATGAGTAGCATTAGTTGTATTTGCATTTATTGTTCACTTGGTGATGGATTTCTGATATACTTGTCATGCACTAGTGGTATATTTGGATAACTGTGATATATGTGATGGATGTTTGGATGGATGTGTGTGATATATATTGTGATGGATGTGATATATGTGATGGATGTGATAAATATGTGATGTATGTTTAGATGGATGTGATATATATGTGATAATTTGTGTTTGTCATGATGGAATGTAAAAAAAGAATAAAAAAACTGTTTTTGGTCACTTTGCCGAGTGCAACACTCGGCAAAGGCCCTCTTTGCCGAGTGCAATGGTCACTGCACTCGGCAAAGCTGGAAAAATGGGCGCCTGGAAGCCCATTTTCCCAGCTTATGGGACTCGGCAAATAATTTTAAAAAATTAAAAACTTTGACGAGTGCCACGACCAAGGCACTCGGCAAAGAATTTTTTTAAAAAAATAAAAAACTTTGTCGAGTGCCACTCAGCTGGCACTCGGCAAAGAAATTTAAAAATAAAAAACTTTGCCGAGTGTCACCCAGCCGACACTCGACAAAGAAATTTAAAAAATAAAATAAAAAACTTTGCCGAGTGCCAGCCCGGGCGACACTCGGCAAAGAATTTTCAAAAAAAAAAATGAAAAATCTTTGCCGAGTGCCGGCCGGGTTGGTACTCGGCAAAGCCGCCGTCACCGTTTCCGGCGCTGTGATGACGCCTTTTCTTTGCCGAGTGCCCGACAAATGGTGCTCGACAAAGACTGCTTTGCCGACCATTTTTTTTCCCGAGTGGCCTTTGCCGAGTGCAGCACTCGGCAAAGCCTTTGCCAAGTGTATTTAGGGCGCAGGCACTCGGCAAAGCGCCTGAATCCAGTAGTGCATGCACGTGCCATTTCTTCGCTCCATGGCCATCATGTTGCCCAACTAGATTATAGATTAATCACTTATTTATCTCACATGGAACACATTAGTTGTTGTCACTCAATTAAAAAAACCAAACTAAAAGTTTCACTCACGCAGCCATACATAAGGGGCTTCTGCCTCTGCAACTTGAGTATTATAATAATTATATAAAAATAATCTCTAGGTGTTCAAACACTCTAAATTATGGGTTCAATATTATAATAATTCAACCAATAGATCGATCGTGATAATCCTATACCGTCTCAAATCTTCTAATAGCAGGTTAGTGGTGCTCAAAATACAAATTCTATAATCTAATATGATCTAAACAATCTTGATTGTTGTAATCTCATTGACGATCTAGATTCTAATAATCGGAAGGTGATCAAAAGAGATGACTAGCTCTCTTCACCACGTAGAACTCCTTGATATGCTTCTGACTTGCCATACTGTACGTATCGACGAATTGCGTGATTGTTTCGCTTCGTGCTAGATGCTTATTGACTGACAGGCGGAATGTGGCATGGGCCCATTACACAAATGATGTCTTAGAGAAAAAATCATTAGCAACGGCAGTAGCTGACTTGAGATCTTTGAGACGATTTTCAAAGACAAAATAATACAGGCAGAACTTCTGGAGGCAATGTAATGCCGTGCTTCCTGACGACCTGACCACAGCTACATGAAAAACATCCATCCATATGCAACTTCTTATACTGAACTCTTCTACAATTGGCAATCAGAAAAAAAAATGCCTAAACTTTACAGTTTACTTCTAGCGAGTTTTCCTTTCTGATCAACTAATTAATGTTTTCCCCAAAGATCGAGACGACAGTCGGTGAGCTTAAAGATTAGATCTTTCAAAACAGAAGGGCAGGTATTAGCCAAATGATCAAAGCCTTCGGCTGCTGCGACGGCATTGAGAACAGCCGGGGAGTCGAGGAACTGGAGGCATGCCTCCTTGAGGCCATGGCACCGGTGCTGCTCGGCCAAGGCCAGTGCAGTAGCCACGGAGGCCACGTTGATATGCCTGCAGAGCCTGTCCTCGCACACCAGCTTCAGCCTCTCCATGCTGTACCTGTCCGCCGCAACAAGCAGGTGCTGACAGATCACAGCTTCCTCCTCCCGCGTCATGTCCTGAGGCAAGGCATCGGTGTACACGAACTCAAGCAGGGCTTGAAACACTTGCGCCTCCATGTCTTGTATCTGGACGACAGCCGCAGCATGGCTTTCTCTCATCGGGCCAAGGAGCTCTGCCTGGAAGACCGGCGACCGGGCCGCGAGAATATACCTGTGCGCTCTGAACGTCTCGCCGCCAACATGGAACGTAACGTCTGCGCCTTGCTTGGACGCGAGGAGCTCGCCGAGATGCTGGTGCAGATCGGATGGTGGCACCTTAACCAACCCATACGCAGCTCTCCGCCGCTCCTTGCAGAGCTTGTTGGCAATCGTGATATCGCACCGGATTGTGAGGCGGTCGTCCTTGAGATGCTCCGACTTCTCCAGATCTTCCCTCCGCATGAACTCAGGAAAGCCGAAGCAGAAGGGGTAATCTGTAGTCTGTAGAGATGAAGATCTTATCGAAGATCAGCACAGTGGTACGGGAGTGCGATGGCACCGGCTTCCCAGCTCGATCCAGCAAACTAAACTTGACTCGAGCCTTCACGCGGTCGGCGCCGCAGCTCTGCTCTAGGCAGAGGAAGATACCTATGACGAAGCCGTCGGCGCTGTGGGGGCAACCGTTGGGGTCATACGAGATGTACCAGGAGCAACCTCCGACGGTGAAAGGGAGAGAGTTGGTGGAGTCTCCACGGCGCAACTGCTCCTTGATGTGCGAGTATCCCTCGATGTCCAGTATGTGGTGCCCAGTCACTTCGCCGCCAATGATGGCGGATCGCGCGTCGTCGGTGGTGCATGGCGGTGGCAGAGTCGGCATGGAGCTGGTCTTGTGGGAGAGAAAACGGACGCCCCTGGCGGCGTGACGAGAGAGAGGCTTTTCACGTGTATCTCTAGCTACTAGCTACTGCTAGGTTTTTGACGAGCATGGAGTCCTTTTATTTCTCTCTCGGTCTCCGGCTCTCCGCTAATGGTTTAGGGATCCCAGATAATTTTGTTTTCGCCAATTTTTGTGCACCGAGGCCGAAAGCAGAAACAGCCCACGCAGTGTGTGACGGCATCGCCCCAGTACAACAAACAGCCCACCAAGCCTAATTGTTTGGTGCTCCTCGCTGAGACACTGGTGCAAAAAGAACCAGGCAAACAGCTTAAATCTGTATTTCATTTCTTCCATCTACCTACTGATGACAACATGCCATCCACTTTCTGACACTCCTTATTATTAGTTCCTCACACATACATACTTAGCACATAGCAGTGCAGGACGATGTGAACACGTCCGATCCATATGCAAAACACGTAGTCTTCGTGCGCCAAGTGAGCGAGCGACCAGGACGTACGCCTAGCTAGTTACAACTGGCCGCGCAGTCCCGTGCCGGGCAGAAGACGACCTTGAGCTCGCCGGGCGCGATGCAGTCCTGCGGCGTTGCCTCGACGTCCGTGGAGGTTGTCCTCGTGTCGGGGCACTTGGCCTTGAACAGCGCCGCTTGCGTGCCCCCGGCTCCGCAGCCGCCATGGGGCGCCCCGGCGCCGGCGGGGCAGCACTCCTGGTCCTGGGTGAGGTCCACGGCGCACCCCAGCGTCGGGCACTGCGCCCCCGCCGCGAAGTCGCTCGGCGTCACCACCATGGGCACGTTGAACCCGTCCACCAGGCTCACGCTGTACACCGCCAGCCCGCCGTACCCGCCCACGCTCACCTGTGCCACCGTCGCCGGCGGCGCGTTGCCGGTCTCGCACTGCGGAGGGCTGCAGCCGTCGCCGCACGCCATGCCATCGTCAGCGCACCCTGTGCGCGCCACCACGCGGCCCGACCACGTGCCTTGCGGCAGCGCCATGGTCACCAGGCCCTCGCCGTTCCCGTCGAGGCGGGCGTCGGTGCCGGCGACGGAGGGGTACCCGGCATTGGCGGTGACGAGCGGCCAGACCGGGTAAGGGCAGAGGTTGTGGAGGGTGAGCTTGGGGCAGGACGACGCATCATCTGCAGCGACGGCGGCGTTGGCAAGCACCGCGAGCGCCACCAAGGCCAGAGCTTCCTGCATCTGGGACGACGTGGCCATTGCTGCTGGAAACGCAAGAGCCAATCAATAATGCAACCGAAGTGATCATATATATAAGAAAATGTGGCTATTAATTTGCTCCAAATCGGAAGCATACTGATTGGCTGGGATCTCGATTTCGTGGGGGCTGGTGGTTGGGCTGAACTGCTGAAGAGGGAGTTGCCAGTTGCGTGTGGCAGCTGATAGTTCCCTTGGTGCAATACATGTCTTCAGCCCCTGAGGTTACGGCACAATTAGTTTCTTGATAGAAACACTAGTGGCAGGAGCTAAGTTATGGCTCGATTAGCTTCTTCTAGTTCTCCTATTGTGATCATTTCCCAAAAAAAAAACTCTTCTAGGAAGGAGCGAGCCGAAAACCAAAACTCAAAACAAAGGGGCGCAAGGCAGCGACAAAATAACATAATAATGCAGGAGTAGTCTCATAGTCCTATCCTCCAAAATCTTAGGTATCAATATATGAAATGGCCTTTTAGATAACTACCTTCAGTCAGGCTTTATTAGGCCCTGGTATTGACGTATCAAAATCCACGTTAACAGTTCTAGTTGTGTTCCCTAAAAAAACACAGTTCTAGTTGTTGTCGTTATTGTGTTCTAGCAGTAGTGTTTCAGCAAGTGGTTGTGGCTCTGCCCTAAAATTGCAACAGTTAGAAAAAAAAAGTACTTTGCACAGCTTCACATGCATGTTAGGTTGAAACTTTTTCTTAATAGCAATGGATTAGTCAAGCAAGGAGCTCAGTCACTCTTTGTATTAGCACTTCCTTCGTTCCTCCAACTTTTGCTTTCTTTGCACCGAGGAAGCACTTCAGATCATTGACTGTCAGTAAACGCAGGTCACCTCTCCTATGATGATCGATCACCTGAATGTATTTAAAATCAAGCTATTAACTACAAGCAGCAGATTATCTATCTTCTGATAATGTATGAGCAAAAATATGAAATGGCTGTTACCTTTGCTATCAACTCGTCACTGGCAACATCTGGCTTTGTTTTTGTCCTCGTCGTTGAATTCAAGAGATCCTTGTCAACTGCCTTTGCTTTCACCTTTGTCACCTTTTTGTTAAGTTCATCATTCTGATTATCTTTCACCTGAAGGAATTCAATCCATGTTTTTGTTAATTGATCAAATCATAAGATATATAATAAGATATAGTTGCAGAAGATTATCTTTACAACTCGAATTTTAATGTTACCTTTATAGCAAACTCATTTTTGACAACTTCTGGGATTGTTTTGTGTTTAGTTGCAGTAGTCATCGCATTCTTGTCAAGGTCTCGCTTGGCCTTTCTCTTCGCTTCTGCAATTAAGTCATCCTTGGGAACAACAGACCTCAGCGTTGGGTTTATTACCTTCGTGGTAAGCACACCTTTCTCAATGTCTGGTGTTGGTTTTGTCACTTCAATACCTGGTGTGTAATATTTACTGTGCAGAAAGGTAACATGGCATTTAGCCCTACAGAACTAGCAATTAACTACAAAGCACGATAAATTATGTATATATGTTTTTGTGTGTGTGTGTGTGTGTGGGGGGGGGGGGGGGGGGGGGGGGGGCGGTGGACATTTCAATAAGGAAAGAATGGTTTTCTCCAAAGCAATTGCGAAGATTGGACTTGAGACATTCAAAAAATGCAAGGAACAGCCTACTGCATATAAAAATTAGTCCAGAATTCCCTTCTCATGTCATCTGTATGCAACACTCAGAAACAAGTGCAGGCTGCCATGCCACTCTAATTCAGTGTAAACACCATTCTGGAGCTCATGTCATAATAACCAGTATGGCAGCAACTGCCTTGATGAGAAACTCAAAAGGTGAGGTGGTTGGTTGAGACAAGAAGTATTGTTAGTATGAATTCGACAAGATTGAACCACACATTATTCACGGTGCCACCATTGTTTGAATGAAGAGGTAGCAAAATCAGATAGACAAACATCACAAATGTGTTGGGTATCAATTGCTTTCTTTCTCTATTATTCGTTACAACAGATGAGCCCTTTCCTATCTCCAAGAACTAAGTGGGTCCTACTGGAGTACCCTATGTCTTCCTTTCCCTATTTCCAGCTGGTTCCAAGAATTTATGAAATCCTATTATTTTAAATTTGTTAAATATTTCAACTGGATGATCATGAGTGAATGAACTAGAATGAAAGAATAAAACCAAAGCAACAGAGTCCTTTGGCCTGCATCACTTCCCTTATTGATTTGCATGGTTTGTCTAAATTACAAGATACATATGAGCCGAAGATACTACCCTCTACCTCAATTGATTCTAAGAGGAATAAATGTAACTTAACCTTTAAAGATCAAGGCTTCAATTTTTTTACATGCAAACTATATTATTCGTTGCAATTAACAGCATGGCTGATGACATATAGAAAAGATAAAAGGACTTATCTTCCTTTGTGTGTCCAAATTCTTTGTTTCTAAATAACCCTGTTGGACTGCATGGTAAATAAGGTAGATTAGATACTGTCTTATGTAATTATATGTGAAGACATAACAGTTTTGGGATTAATTATACCTTCTCCAATTCCTCCACCTCCTTGACTACTGGTCTTCAGTAACTCTGCATTCTTTCTTCCATGATTTTCAGAAACCTGTAGTGATGATCAAGACATGCAGCTAAAAATTCATGTTTCCTAAGTAAGCACACTGGGAACATACCAAACTCTAAATAAAGTTACTTTGACATAAAACTGTACAAGCTGGTTTATAGCTGAGATAAACTTCAAAATGTTTCTTATTTGTTTCTAAAATACAGTCTAGCACTGGTGGACTACTATATACACATTATGAGGGAACATAAGGGAATCATTCGGATGGATAGCAAGTTTGGTGCACAAACTGGACAAACCACAGGAACTGATTGCCTTCCAAAATTCAGGCAAACCCTGATCTGAAAGAGGAAGAAAATAACAATCATATATATAGCATACCAACAACCTTAACAAAAAAAAGACACCTTTTAAACCCTAAATGCTGCTGCTGCCACACAAAAAGATTCTGCTACTGTCATATAATGATCTTGGCCCCACATATAACTATATTCTATTTGGCAAATAATAGTTGGTCATGCATACTAGAATTGTTGTGGTTACTCCTCTGGCAAAGAGCTAAGTCCATACCTGAATGACTGGCATGTGAAGAATTGCACTTGATGAACTAACAGGATTAGCATGATTTGCTACAGCATCATGATGACTTGATTTTTTTGAATTATCAGTATAAAGTAGTTCTGATGCAACAATGATAAGAGGTAGTGTAAGGAGAATTTCCTTTTAAGAACAAAATAATATTGAAAAAATGAATCACCAACACGATCAAAGGCCCGTAGATGTGCATGCATTTATAATTGCAATAAACCGATAATATCTACCTGATGAACATCTCAACTTCCTTTTTTCTGTTGATTTACTTCTGCCGAATGAAGGCTTCATCAGAGTAACTTGTGCTGCATAAGATTTTAGTACAGAAGGAACAGATGTTTCAAGTCCCAAAAGCAAATACTACTGCATAACTAAATTTCTAATTTAATAGGAGTTAGCTCCTATCTCCCTCTTCGGATCATTGAAAGATTCAAGCAAAGATGGGACAACTTTTAACATGAAAACTGATCTTCAACGAGCATATTACCTTAGCATGACATGCTGGGAGATTTGGCTGCGGAGAAATAGAATACTCTGACAAGGTGCCTCCTAATAGCATCTCCAGCAGTCTCCCAATATGACTCCTCATCCCAAAAAACTGTCGTATTGGGGGAGATAGAGCTATTTTCTTGCTCCAGTGGTCCCCCAATAGTTCTTCCTTTTTTTTTTTGGTGGCTACCAAAAAACTCCTGATTCCCCCTCAAATAAAGGGGGAGTTTCATCTCCCCAAATAGCATGAGCCCCACAATAACTACAACTTCTTCTTCCCCACTTCACCATGTACCGTGGTCACCACCTCCATCCAAGCACCGCCAATCCACGCCTGGGCTGACGAGCCCAAGCCCCAAGCCACCGGCCCTAGCTGGCGCCTCTCAAGTGAGCAATGCTGGTCTACACCCACTTCATGCGAGCCCAGTCCAAATCAGCCGGTGCCTGTGCCTACGAGCCCAGCCTCAAGCTGTTGTCCCCAAGCCTCCGCCTCCCACCAAACTCCGCAGGTCCATGCTTGTGCTGAGCTGAGGACGAGCAAGATGGCCATCGTCAATCCGACCTTAGCCGTGTGACCGCGACATCCTGAGCTACCGAATCAACCACCGGAATCAATGTCAAGGACAGTGACATCTGTTGTTTACCAAGATTGGGCTCTCCGCTTGTAGGTGCGTCAATGGCAATCAATGTTGAGGGCATCTATGAATGGCTCGAGGGTGAGGTGCAGCTAGCAGGGGAAGGGAGGCGAGGCTGATGACGAGGGGTGGACGGAATGAACTGGGTTGCGAAAGGAGAGATATGCTCGATGACGGTGAAGGAGAGGAAGGAAAATAAAATAACCAACATACAGGTGGGGTCCATCTGCCAAAAAGAATAATTTGGAACAGACTTTTGGTGGCTGCAAAACTATCTCCCCCAATGATCCTAGAAATAGTATTGAAGTGACCCCAATACTTTTTAATGGGGATGAGATATTGGCGAACTAGTGGAGATGCTGTAACAAGAATCTTTGTACGAGTACGTAGGATTCAGATATGGTGCTTGACTATTCGTAAAACAAAGGTTTTATAAGAAGTTTTTACCACATGTGGAAAAAGCTTGCTATAGTTGAATCACATTGGTTAAAGAGTAGCCTTAAATGTTATATTATTTCAGATTTAGAAGTGGAGTACTCAAGTCCCATGATCTTGTTTATACTTAACAAGTTAGCCTTGTAGGACCTCTTGTGCAAATGCCCTAGTAATATATGAATATATGGCAATGAGAAACATCTTCAATAACCGAACATAAACTAATCATATATCTTGATGGTACAAAAATCAGAAGTAAGCAAAATCTGATCTTACATTTATATGAACTGTTTGTAGCAAGCAGTTGTGATTGAAAACTGAAGCTTATAGGACTTGTTTCACTGAGATTTTCATTGTCATCCAAAGAATGAGCTATCTTGTGAACTTCAGTATTCCGCAGTTTTGCACTCAATGAACAAACGACAGCAGGTTTTGGGGTGCGAAAGTCTTGCAAAAGAAAAAAAAAATTATATGCATTTAGTTATTGATATTTGATAATGATAAAACTAAAAATTCAGTCATGCAAACATGTAACTTCTGGCAAAACGTACCTAGAATAAGTGATTGGTGTTTGGACATAACATTAGTATGACCTAAATCAAGATTCTCAATATTATCAGTTCTTGAACTGTGTGGTGTCAGGTCACTTGCAGCCTTATCCCAAGTAGGCAGAGTTGATGAGCAGTTCAGTAGAACCTGTTCCTGTAACAGACTAATTTAAACCACACCAGAGACAACATATATCTGCTATACCTACACATACCAAAACTGAAAGAAATAAAGGCTATCATAGTTCAACAAGTGGCCAAAGGACTCTAGTCCAAGTGGTTAGGGAATTCCAGCGGCACCCCTCAGGTCATGAATTCGATTCCCCGTGGGAGCGAATTTCAGGCTGGGTGCAAAAAAAATCCCCTCACCCGTCCCCATAAGCAAAAGCGCAGAACGGCCCGGCCCGGTTCTCACAGGGCAACGGATTCCACTGCGTCAGGATGGGGGCGGGGGTTTAGGGGTTTTCTCGATCTGTGTGAGAATATCATCCTTCTTCTTAAAAAAATGCCTGGGGGCCGTCATACCCCTCGCAGGTCGAGTTCAACAAGTGCACAAACTTTTAAGACAATGAAGAAAGGATAGCCATTCATAGTAGCAAAATTACATGTAAGTATGTTCAGTTTCCACTTAATAGTATGTTGAGGAAAAATAACTCAATCTGACAGAATGAGTTACAAAAAGGCCAATTGCTCAAAACATACCTTAATAGTTAGATTATTATGGCCAAAGAAACTCCAAGCTGAAATAAGGAGAAAGTTTAATTAGTATTCAATAAGATATCATTAGAGCATGTATAGAAATATTTCGCAGAATCATTAATACATAAAGATAAATGCTCAGCAAAAGTAGGAAAAGTATTGCATGTTTACGTCTTTTGCATGTCAA
The DNA here is from genome assembly GCA_038087645.1 of Saccharum hybrid cultivar R570. Taxonomy (NCBI): domain Eukaryota; kingdom Viridiplantae; phylum Streptophyta; class Magnoliopsida; order Poales; family Poaceae; genus Saccharum; species Saccharum hybrid cultivar. The sequence goes on along the minus strand of JAQSUU010000005.1, from coordinate 5,526,608 downwards.
TGTATCAGTATGCACAAATCTCAATAAACAGATCACAAATACAGGTATAATTTAAGAGAGACTATTTTCATAAAAGGCAGCAACAGCACATCCATACCTTTCAATAATTCTACAAAGGATTGCAAGGCAGACATTGCCTTAGATACTCTTACAGATTTTAAGGCTGGTTGAAGCCCTGGACCTTGGAGAACTAATGAAGAAGGCCACCTACTTAATTAAATAAAAAAAAGCAAATTAAACGCATATTGAGATATAAATGTGAGAAGTGAAAATGTTCTGTATACCAATCTATATCTATATCTATATCTATATATCTTATATTTTCAAATCCCACCAGCAATTTATCTTGCCATGCAAAGTGTCCACATCAGCATCCACTAGAACATCCCACTAGCACATGCAACTATCTCGCCATGCAGAGTGTCCACATCAACATCCACTAACACATCCAACTAACACATGTCATTATGTCTTCATTCAAGCTATTCACATTAGCAAACCACATCATTTACTAACATATATTTAGTTGTCCACATCATAATGCTAAAAATCATCCACTAACATGTATTATGTTAAATATAAGTAGTATAATTTCACTAGCGATTCCTGCAGCAACACGCAGGGCGTTCTTCTAGTATCATCAATGCAACATAATATATGAAGAGAGGATTCCAACTAACACATGTCATTATGTCTTCATTCAAGCTATTCACATTAGCAAACCACATCATTTACTAACATATATTTAGTTGTCCACATCAGAATGATCCACTAACATGTATTATGTTAAATATAAGTAGTATAATTTCACCAGCGATTCCCGCAGCAACGCGCGGGGCGTTCTTCTAGTTCTAGTATCATTCAATGCAACATAATATATGAAGAGAGGATACTAAGGAGGCAATAACCATTTTGTTTCCAGTGAAGCTCCACAAATAAGTTTGACTGCTACATGGTAATTGCAGTTTGTATCTAACCCATGCTGCGAACATAAATTATGTAAAAATGAAAAAACAGGTCATATGGAGAATCTGTTCAAGAAAAAGGTCATATGGAGAATTTACTCTTAAAAAGAAGCATGTTATGGAATAAAAACAAAGAGAAAGCAAGGCACATCATGTCACCTTTAACAAGCAAAGCTCCATAAACTTGTCCAAGCATTGTTCTGAGGGGAGAATCTTGCTGTATCCTACAAAAGAGGAAAAAGAATCTTTGAAAAATGAATTACTGTAATGTAATATGAAAATTCTAAATTACCAATCACATGGCCTTCCTGAAGCGCAGGAAGAGTTGTACAGACTGTTAGAAAGTTAGAGGTATCCAAAACTACTTCATTGCTGTGATGAAATGTTTCCATCATACTGGGACTAGCAACATCAGAGATCTAGCAACAGAAGTACATAACTTGTTAACTGAAACTATTTTCTTTTCTGCAGTGGAAAGAAGTGGGAATTCAAGGATACCTTATGTGTAGTGTACCGAAACGCATCAGGTGAGACAACAAATTCAAAATCATCATTTCTCCCCAATCGGACTTCCTGCAGCAGTTACACCACAAATATAATAACTAAAACAATGTAACAGCCAGAGCCATGATATCAAAAGCTTATACTTTATAATAGAAAATAACAGATGGTAGTAGTCTATCCGAAGCATTTAACAGATGAGTCGCAACAAACAAGTGAAGGCTATGTTACCTCCACTGGAGGCATTCCATTTTTCCTTCTAGATTCATATTTCGAAAACTGTTTTTTCCACTAAAAAACATTATGACATCTTTGTAGCTGAACCACAAATGCCTTTTATATATCTATTGAGCATAACAGCATTGCACTTGCTTCCTAAGAGGAGATTAGAGCATCAGCATGCCAATGCTTAACTGGAAATTAGAGCATTCCCCATTGCAAGTTCAGTATCAAGATCATGACTAGGCACCAGAGTGTACACATAGTATTATTTATTTATTTATTTTTGCGAATCAGAGTGTACATAGTTATGAAGAGAACTATTGAGTTCTGGGGATTACTCTAATAATCAAAGACAAACGATACGATCACTCAAATTTTGAAGTTTGGTGACTACTGATATTTCTGAACAACCTATGTTACTTTACTGTAAGTTCATTAGCTCAAGCATTGGACACACGGAGCTAACCAGATGGGTTGGTGCACAAACTAAACTGTGATTGCGAACTGTTGCACGTGGTTCAGTGTTAAGATCACGCACGCTGCATAATTAACCATTTCTAACCCATTTTACTTAACCAAGAGGTTCGACTGAACACCCCGACATCCAGATTTGAATGCTCATTTGCAATTCTGGAGCAGCCACATGACATTTGTTTGCACAAAAAGTAACATGCAACAAAGAATGCCTAAACAAGGGCAAAAATGCCAAAAACATTGTACCACGTTCACCGCGCACAGATCAGTCCTCCCCTCATTCTGATCAAACTTTGAGTCCACGTAAGTATTCTCTCCCAGACACTTCCATCCATGGTCAAGCATCACGGAGCGCAACTCACACCGAACGGCTTCCGCGACCAGTGAACCTGAGCATACCAGAGCCTCCTCTTCACCCACCTCGACCTACAATGGCAAACAACAACAGAGCGCAGAAGAGTGCCCATTGTACTGCAGAAAAACGTAGAACAGATGTGGGGCACGGGAGGAGAGGACACGGACTCACCGAGGCGCCAGGGAACGCGGCCGCGATCTCGGAGACCGCCTCGGCCGCCTCGAGGGACTGGCATCTCTGCAACGATCGGGAAGACGAAGGGTTGAAAACCGTCACCACGAACGAGAGTGTCGTGCCTGGGGGTGCGGAGCGGAGCGGTAGGGTGAGAGTGATACCTGGAAGACGAGGAGGGCGTCGGCGGGGGGCTGGGGGAGGCACGCGAGGCGGTGGCGGCGGGAGAGCCTGCAGCAGAGGATTTCGAGGTCGACCGCGGGTATGGGGACCGCGGCGGAGAGCGAGAGCTGGCGGAGGAGAAATGGGGGCAGCGGGGAGGGGGAGGAAGAGGAGGCGGCGGCGGCGCGGATGAGCACCTTGTTGCGGAACATGGCCGTCTACTCGTCTTCAGGCTTCGGCTGCTCCGCTTCGGAGGCCTTTACCTGTATACCCTTAAAAAAAAAATGGCGGTCTCGTATGTACCAGTTTATTCTCATCTGTATACCCTCACGCCAACTTTTCATTACCCACATACCCTTCCGTCGGTATTCTGTTATGTTTTCGACGTTAAGTGCCAAGGTGAAAAAATGACCTTTTCGCCCTCCAGTTTAATGAAACTTCTAAAATTTATAGTAATTCATAGAAAAATCATAAAATGAAAAATAAAGATGTTTTGGAATCCTTGTGATTATATCTATGCAGTAGGTATGTAATATTGTATGTTTATATAGAAAGTTTCTGCGGTAAAAATATATCAAGTGCCGCGGAACTTGATGTATTTTTACCGTAGAAAATTTCTATATAAACATACAATATTACATACCTACTGCATAGATATACTCACAAGGATTCCAAAACATCTTCATTTTTCATTTTATGATTTTTCTATGAATTACTATAAATTTTAGAAGTTTCATTAAACTGGAGGGCGAAAAGGTCATTTTTCCACCTTGGTCCCACACTTAACGTCGAAAACATAGCAGAATACCGACGGAAGGGCATGTGGGTAATGAAAAGTTGACGTGAGGGTATACAGGTGAGAATAAACTTTTCAGGGGTACGTAGGAGACCGCCATCTTTTTTAGGGGTATACAGGTAAAGGCCTCCCGCTTCGGCACGGGGCGCTTGTTCAGTTCCGCTCTAGTAGCACTTGCGACTTGCGAGTGCGAGCGCTGACCAACAAAAAGAACGGAGTTTTTCGGCTCCGCTGCTAAAACTAAAACTGTTTTAAAAAACGTTCAATAAATAGTTTCTCTTATTAGTAGATGAAAACGGTGAACCATACATTATTATCTTTTTATACCTAGTTTAAAACTTCATTTAGACTTGTTTGTCGGATTCGCGTCAATCTACGACTGTGTTTAGATGCCATGGAATTGGCATGGAATTTGAAATGTGTCAGATTTTATGTAAATTTGGGGTGTTTTTGCATTGGAACAGTTCATCCCAGATTTCCATGGCATTGAATGTGTCCGGCCCATGTCGGGACGCACATAACCCTCGTCCACCCCGCAGCAACCCGAGCCTTATCCTTACCCCGCCGTCTCTCCCCAATCGCCCTCACTCCACACCCGCCGCCGCCGGCGCCTCTCAAATCCCCTCCATCCCCCGCCTCATCCACTACCTCATCGTCCAGATCCACCCCGATGGACGGCGAGGACGGCGGTAGGCACAACGGTGCCGAAGGCGACGGCGGCATCTACGGCCATGACGGTGCGTACGGCGACGGCGGCCATACCCGGGAGTTCCTATCCCCGGCGGCGGCCTTTCCTCCCGGCTTCCCCTACAACCCCGTCTACCCCCCGCGTATGGCATGGCATCATCGAGCAGCCTTCAACCAAGTCGCCTGGACCCTGAAGGGCTCGACCTCAACTCGGCCTCGGAGTGGTCAGACGGCCATGGATTCGGAGATCTCCTTCGATCTGGGGGAGCGGCCGTGCGGCAAGGTCCGACTCCCATACGCGTGCCCGCACGCAGCGGGAGGGGAACCCTGGGGATGCGTGGCCCGCGCGCCGGCGGAGCTGCGTTCATGGGCGGCCACCATGCGGCAACGACCGGCGGATATGTGCCCTACGGCGGCGCTTCGGCCTTCCACGGCGGCGCATCGGCCTTCCACGGCGGCGTGTCGGCCTTCCACGGCGGCGCAGCAGCGTTCCAGGGCGACGCATCTGCGTTCCACGGCGCTACGTGTCCCCTACACCCAACGCGGGTGGATCTACAAGGGGAGCAGCTCGTGGAGGCAGGCGTCGCAATGCTCGTCACCGAAGTGGGGTATAATTCTCTTCATTTACATGTTTTTGTTCATGCAAAGTCACTATTATGCAGCATTCAGCATTTAGTATACGGTTTTGGTCTTGCAAACTCACTACTGTGCACCATTCCGTTAAATTCGTACCCATGTTACCCGTCGTTTAGGAGGACACCCATAGGGGTCAGTGGAGACTTGAGCTTATCAAGCAATTTTGTGAGATCTATTGCGGCGTAATGGACAGTGGGAATGACAAATTCCTACGGGGTAAAATGACGCCGCGCGGCTAGGACGAAATCTCAAACAGGGTTGTGTTGGCAACCCAAATTTTTCATGACACTGAGCAATTCAAGTACCTGTTAAAGAAGCTGCGGACGAAGTGAAACTTCATAGAGCAGAAGTTGAGGAAAGGCTCTGGGTTGGGCCACGGTGATGGCACCATAGCTCAGGCTTCCGAGGACTGGTGGATGACGGCGACTGCGGTCAGTATTGAAGAGAACACACGGCCAGTGCCTTGTTTTATTTTTCATTGTATAATATACAATGAAACAAGAAAACTAATGCAGTCAACTTTTACTAGGGCAACCAAGACTTGATGGCGCTCAGGGATGGGATGCCTGACTACCTTGAGGAGATGGATAAAATGTTCACTGGCTTTGTTGCTGATGGTTCCATCTCGTATGCCCCTGGGCAACAGGTAGTCCATGACATTCCCAGTGATGATGCTGACGACGAAGAGCAACAAGAACCAGATGATCAAGATGTGGCCACACCGGTTAGCGTTGGTAGCAAGAGGACCAGCAGCTCACGCAGCACACCCAGCCTACGCAGCACAGCGACCAGTCCCAACAAGAAAGTTAAGAGCCCAGCGGTGAGGGCCATCTGCGAAAAGATTAGAGGGCTCACTGCAGCAATTGGCGACAGCCGTGGATACTTCAATGACACCCTGAGGCTGCGTGCAGCGCAACGGGAGGCAGCAGAGCAGGCAAGCAGGGAGGCAGCGGAGCGGAAGAGGAAAGAGGAGGAGGAGCAGGTGGACCTCATTATCAGATTGGCTAAAGAGTGTGGGTTCACGGAGAGCAGCCCAGAATGGATTGGTGTCCTTAACATAATCGAGAGTGAGAAGGCCATCATCTGGTTCCTCAAGAATGGTGTTGAAGGAAGGAAACAGACCATCAAAGCCTACGCAAATCGGGTCTAAAACCTCTCAACCATGCATGTATAGTTCGCAGTGTCCGTAGAGCTACGTTTGTGATGGGTGTGTTATGTTAGTGATGGGTTTCTGATGTTTGTGTGTTGGACCTATGCATGTGTGTTATTTGAATTCGAAAGATGTGTGTGTTGGGAGTGGTTTCAACTGATGTGTGTGTGACCATGTGCACTTCTGAGGGCCCCAATTTATTTTTTTGTTATTGTTGCTTACAGGTTGCAGCTTCTGCCTTAGGTAGGAACACCTTTGAAGGTGAAGTGCATGAAGAGGCTGAGGATAGTGAGGAAGAGTTTGACGACCTCCTACTAGCCACCCTCGAGTATGAACAGGCTGCTGCCCATGCTGCATTGTTAGGTATGTCCACAGTTGCTATGCATGTTGACAAGTATTTCACCAGATATGAGTATAGGGTCGTACCACCTGGTCTAAGTGGTGATGAGTGGGTTAGGAGGAACCTTGGAAATACGCAAGATTGTTATGACATGTATAGAATGACCCCCAAGGTATTCTACAAACTCCATGATCTGTTGTTAGAAAAGTATGGGCTCCCATATAGTGAAAAGTCTACCACAGTTAAGGCCTTAAGAATATTTCTTTGGATAGTTGGAGCTCCCCAATCTGTTAGGCAAGCTAGGAATATATTTTAGAGATCATTGGGTACGGTTCATAACTTGTTTTTCAACTTGCTCCAGTCTGTGGTGAAGCTAGTTGATGACTATATCAAACCAAGAGACCGACAGTTTAGAACCATGCATTCCAGACTGAACAATCCTAGGTTTTATCCATACTTCAAAGATTGTATTGGGGCAATTGATGGCACTCATATTCCTTGTGTTGTGCCCAAAGATCTTGTGAATCAGTACATGTGCCGTAAGAACATAACAACCCAAAATGTCATGGCCTGCTGTGACTTCGATTTGATATTCACATTTGTCAATGCTGGTTGGCCTGGTTCAGTTCATGACATGAGGGTGTTTGATGATTCGCTGTCTAAGTTTGCAAATATGTTTCCAAAACCACCTACAGGTACTTTCACTAGCTGTTGTGTCTTTACACTTCCTAATTACATGTACTTCATACTTACAGGTGCTTGCCGATGCAGGGAAGTTTTATCTGGTAGACTCTGGGTATCTGAACCGTCCAGGGTACCTTGCCCCGTTCAGGACCACAAGATACCATCTCGAAGAGTTTCGAAACGCAGAAGAACCACAAGGTAAAGAAGAGTTGTTCAACTACGCACACTCTTCACTTAGAAACTGCATTGAGCGAGCCTTTGGAGTGCTCAAACAAAAGTTCAGGATATTGCTGGGTATTCCAAGTTATGATCTAGAAACACAAACACATATAATAGTTGCATGCATGGTACTTCATAACTTCATCAGGTTGAGTGAAGAAAGGGATCGACACTTTGCACGTTGTGACCGTGATCCAAACTACGTGCCGGCTGCTGCTTCGGTATAGCAGCCACCAACTGAGGAGCAGCCTGTTGTGTTAGATAACCAACAGATGAACGAATTTCGAGATTTGATTGCATTTCAAATGTTTCATGCCGGGCAATAAATGTGCGTTTAAATACATGGGCGCACAAAAAAATTCATGTATTTCAATGTTGTAATTTTTTGAGGACATGTTTTAATCCAATCGGTTTTTGTATATGTGATGCATGCGGCATGTAGTTGCATGGGAAGTGCATGCAGCATGCATAGTGGTAGCAGGAATTTGTATGAGATCAATAAATATGGGTAGAAGTGTCTTTTTTTCATCCTTGGACTGTCCACATCTGCCACATTCAGTGAGAACTGATATGTTCAGATTTCAGCACAAATTTTGTACAAATTTTACACAAATTTTGGAACCTAATTTTGGGATCTAAACACAGCCTACGTGTGTTGGAATGAATTGCAGTGAAACTTAAAGTACATTTCACCTCAATTCACCGTAACGCATGTGAGATAAATCACGATCATCCAAACAAGGCCTAGAGTTTCGCTTAAGACCTCCGAAATTTCCAGGACGCCACTGCTCAAGCCGAAAGTGTCCAGACCAAATGTATTTTTTTAATCCCTCTGCAAGCTCAATGTCATTTTGTCTATCCTACAGCGAATTTTAGCTAACTTTTTTTTTTCATATGACTGGGACTGACGAGATTATCACTTGTGCTCACAACATTTTTGTTAGAATCTAGCTTCAATGGAGAAAAGTGAAATTCCACAAATTGAGGTGGCGGAATTTAAGACCCCCTTTAGATTGCGAGATTTTTTGTTTTCCCGTTTTCAGCGTTTTCTCTGTGAAAATGAGCTAATCCCTGCAAAATTGCTATACACTTTGTGTGTTCAAAGGAACCCTAAATCTAGACATTCCAATTTGCGAGAGGAGTATTTGGAGAAACTTTTTTTTTTGCAAAAGTCAAATCAATTTTTTTTTGTAACGAAAGAAGAATTATATTATATGATAGCTGGTTATATCAACACGTTATAAGCACTCTAGATTATAAAATAATACTAGCACAACTCAAAATCTAACCTATTAGATGTTTTATAGTATGGACGACTGCACAGGCAAACACTCGGCAAACGCCCTGAAAACAAATGTCCAACGAACGACGGCCAACATTCCTGTAGGCGGAATTGAGGAACTTCTTCTTCCTGGTGTCTTCCTTCTTCTTTCTGCCACCGAAGAGTGAGAAAGACTGATCTGAAAATTATTCTCCCTAGTCCTTCATCGTGGTCAAATTTAACCACAACAAAACAAAGAAGTAGGAGATAAAAAAACAAAAACAATCGTGGCTCAGATTGTCTGGGCCAACAGAATGGCATGTATTGGGGCAGCTCGGCCCATATGTGGCCCTGCTGTTACGAGTCGTGCCTTTCGCCGTAGGTCTGCCGACTCCTTCCCCAATCAATCAGAACCAGCCCAGCCCCAACTGGGTTAGCGGCAAAACCCTCGTCGGCCGCCGTTCCGCATCCCGCCTCGATGCCGGCCCCGGAATCCGCCTTGCATGTCGTTGATGAGCCCCGCTCCGCCTCGGCCATCGTCGGAGGCGAGCTCGTGGGGCACCACATTCTCCACATCGACGGCTACTCGCGCATCAAGGATAAGCTCCCCACCGGCAAATCAATCCAGTCTCGCCCGTTCAGTGCGGGGGGTCGCCGGTGGAGCATTCTCTATTACCCCAACGGCCAGACCTCTGAGGAAGCTGACTTCGTATCCGTCTTTCTCCAGCTCACCAAGAGTGCCGACGGGCCCGTGAAGGCGCGAGCCACGTTCGATTTGCTCGATGGGGCCGGGAACCCGCTGCCATTGAAATCCCAAACCTTAGATCTATTCGAGTTCTCTCCCGGTGGCTCATTGTGCGGTTTTCCCTAAGTTTATTAAGAAGGAGTTCTTGGAGAAGTCGGAGCACCTCTTGAACGACTGCTTCAAGATCAGCTGCGACATCATTATTCCCGAGGAGCTCCGCACAGAGGACAGGATTGTCTCGCTCCTAGACGCAGTACCACCACCTGACCTGAATCAGCACCTTGGCGATCTACTCATGTCCAAAGAGGGCGCCGACGTTACTTTCCAAGCTGCCGGGGAGTCATTCTGCGCGCACAGGTGTATGCTTGCGGCGCGGTCGCGAGTCTTCAAGGCAGAGCTGTGGGGCGCCATGAAGGAGAGCACGGCCACAGGGGACTGCATCCGGATTGATGACATGTTACCTCAGGTGTTCAAAGCCTTGCTCCATTTCATCTACACTGACTCGCTGCCACAGATGGAGGAACAGGAGGAGGCTGTGATGGCGCAGCATCTGCTGGAAGCCGCGGACAGGTATGACATGCAGAGGCTCAAGCTGATTTGTGAGGAGAATCTGTACAGGCACCTAGATGTCAGCACGGCCGCAACCACGTTGGTGTTGGCTGAGCAGCACTGCTGCCGTGGTCTCAAGCAGGCTTGCATCGAGTTTCTCAAATCTCCTGATGCACTGGAAGCGATCATGGAAACTGATGGCTTTGAGCATCTCACTAAAAGCTGCCCTGCTCTTGTGAAGGAGTTGATGTCCGAGCTTTACCTGTTCAAGCAATGCAAGAGAAGGAAATTGAAGACATGAGCCTAAGATTTCATCATTTGGTAATATATGACGATTGTGACTATCCTAGAAGAAATTAGTGGTTAAGCCTGTTAGTACTAGTTACGGTTATTATATAATATGTGTAGTCTTGTTCTCGAAAGTATGGGATTTGGGTTGTGCCTATGCTTGTTTTTTTGTTCCTTATTAGTCTTGTTTGATGCAAGAAACAGTTATTTGCCATATGTAGTTCAGATAGCAGAAGCATGAACAGTAGCATGCAGTTCTTGATAGTCAATTGTTTCGCACGATGATTCTAGCAACCAATTCAGTTTCATGTTGCACGTACTGAGATTAGTTTTACTTTTATGTACTTGAATGCATCTTCTGTTTGGTACAATGGTTTATGCAGTTTCAGGTCGTAGTGTATAATTTAAGACATTGGTAATATAATGACAAAGAATTAGTTTCGGTCACGGGTGATGGACTTTGTATGAAAGATTTGTGAGTTTCATAGTGGCACATAGCAATGGTTTTACACCTGTTCACATCCTGATTTATTATCAATTTTCTCTAGCAAATTAATCATAGCATGTTAGTGATTCCATAGGTCCATGGTTTTCTTGAGACCATCGTTACTAGCATGAACATATGGAGTATGTTGATGAAGCAGAGTGACATGAGCCAGTTCACCGCACTAAACTGATACAAAACCAATTTTCTGCTACATCCTGTCAGCAATACCCACCAATTTTCTGCTACATCCTGTCAGCAATACCCACTTTTTGGCAGAATGTGTTGTAATGTAATGTTTTTGTATTTACTTGTCATTAGATGTCCTGTAATTAGCTTGCTCTATGCTACCCTACTCTAAGTAAGAAGATGTGGTGCAGTATATAATAATTCTTTAAAGTGTTATACATATAAATAGAAGTAAAGAAAGCGTAGCAAATATTTCACATTTGGAATCAATGTTTCATTTATAACATTGTATAATTATTTGTTGCTTTGGATATGTTCACTTCATTGCTGTTTGGTTGTTTGGTTTCATGAATGAGGGCTGCATATGTACATGAATTTTCTAACCCTGATCCTTTTTCTAGCAATAAATCCAAAAGGTGTAATTGACTTACTCAAATTGGCCTCTTCATAAAGATTTTCCTGAAAAATGGTATTCCCTCCATTCTAAATTATAGTTCACTTATGCTTTGTATTAAGTCAAAGCTTATTTGACTAAATTTTTAGAAAAAAAAGCTCTAATATGTACAACATCAAATTAGGTACATCAAATTTTCAATGAAATATATTTTGATGTTGCAATTATTTGAACTTGCAAATGTTAATATGTTTGTTTCTAAAATCTTGGTCAAAGTTAGGAAGTTTCAATTAGGAAAAATGAACTATAGTTTAGAATGGAGGGAAATAACTAATTATCTAAGGATTCTTTTTCTAAGCTGAAGTTGCTATAGGTAATCTGATAGAAAATTGTAGACCCGTGCATCTGCATGAAGATGTTCGTGAAAACTAGTGCCACTTGGCTTGGAGCAGCATACCAGATTTTGCCAAATTGGCATTCAAAATTTAAAGATGGAGTTTCAACATTATCTCTTGGCATGGTAAGCAAAACCACAACGTGCATCTTGTCTGTCAACCCTTGTCACATATTCTTTTGGCATCGGCTTGTTGATGGAAGATTTTGGCCATCTGTTGATATTGTAAATCATTTGATACAGTGTTCAGTTATGGACGGATTGAGCATGAGCTAATTTTAGAAGGAGGTGGTTGGACTGTACAAACAAATTGACACAATTGAACACAAAGACGTTAGCATGTTGAGCGAGAGTTGAAACCCTTTTGGATTAGTGTTGGAGCCCGGAATAAGTTTAGGGATCAAAAATTAAAAAAAATAGAAGGTTGGGACCTGGATTGCCGCGCGCTTCCCAAGTTGAGGAACCACTATATATTTTACTCTTTTTTCTAGAGCCTAATTCACCTGTTCTTAGGCCATCACCTCTAATTTCAGATAGCAATTGTTGTTTTCTTTATTTCCGTGAAGACCTGCTGCTAGTAATTTTAAAGTGCATGAATGGGTTGCCGGCCACCATTCACATCTCTGAAACTTGTTTTCTGGTGCCTGAGATCATAATTGTCAGCGCTGCTGCTACTATTCAATATTTCAATAGAATCAATTTCTGTACTGAAGAGAGAGCTAGTTAAATTGTAAAGCCAAAAACAGAATATTCGTTGTTGAAAATTTTGTACCATGAAAGGTTGGAACAAAATTTCCGGGCATTACAAACATGTCCTCACGAGTCAGGAGATCTGAGCATGGAGACGGCAATGAGAGGCAGAGATGGCACATACTCGTCCTGTGTCGTACAATTAGTGAGCTTAGTGTGCAGCCCACTTCTGCACAGGACATATACTTACGAATAAACTTTATTTATAACATACTCCCTTAGATTCATTATTCCAAATTATAACACCTTTTACTTTTCTAGATACATAGTTTTTGCTATGCATTTAAATATACGCTATGTCTAGATATATATAGTAAAAGTAATGTAGCTAAAAAATTAAACCAAAATGTCTTATAATTTAGAACGGTAGTGCTATCGCCCGGATGCTCGCGCGCTGCACTCCGTTTCGTGCTCCATGCGGGGCCCACGCCGCCCGAGTGACAAGAGGGGAAGGGCGCGTGGCGCCTGCGATTCGGAAGGACCCGGCAGCGGCGTCGTATGGATACCCTGCCGGCGTCCGGAGAGATGATGCAGCATAAGGTGGGGAGGAGAGATACAACACCCGATTTACTTTTGAAAACATTCAAATACAACAGTTGTAACATATGTCTGAAGGCAGTTGAAACACTTGAAACATGCTGTAACGGAACCACCCAAATTATAAGAACAAAAGTACAAAAACAATCGCCGGAGCAATTAAATTCCCGTACTTAAGCTCTTATAACTCCGGTAGTCCAATGAAATCACGAGGGATTTCAAACCAACCAACATACAAGCAAGATCGTAGTGGTCCAACATAATAAGTCATATGTTACATCCATTTCATAAGTAATTCAACATATATCGGAGTTCAGTAGAGTTATTACAAATCAAGTTTAAAAGTAGCGGAAGCAAAGTGGTTTGAAACTAATATCACCTTAATTCAAATACATGCCAGTACCAAGGTCAATTTCCCCTAAAAGCATGAAAGACAAGATAGCTTAGACGAATCATGCCCATGATCACACTCCGCCACTACAGCCGGAGTCTTCCAATTCTTGCAGTAGCTATGATACATCACAACCTGCAACAAGTGGGAAAATAAACCCTGAGTACGAGAAGGTACTCAGCTAGACTTACCCGTCATAAACCAGAAATAAAGGACACCAAGGAGCATTCAAGGCTTTTATACAGTGGGCTGGCTTGACTCATTTGCGAAAAGCATAAGTTATTATAAAAACTATACTAGTACTTTTTGCAGCATTTTTATTATAACCTATTCAAGCTAGGTAAGCACCTATTGCTAAAGCAATCACTTGATTCATCATCAACATCTAGATTACCATATCAGGTTTAGCATTTCCAACATCATTCACTTAACCATCAGTGTTCCATTATTGTTACTACGATACCGTAGCTCGAGTCAAGTGCTCACTAACCGGGAGCGACGGCGATTCGAATCGAATTCCTATCCAGCTGGAGATTTATTCCTCACACAAACCATGCTTCCCCCGTCAGGGTCGCGTAGATCACCAATGACACTTTTCAAGAAGCCGCGGGATAACAATCATGGATCGCACTACCCAGGGACCGCCCGACTGCCAGGACGCACATTGGGCTCACTCTTCGCGTCCCCGTTACACCCCCTTCAGCACTAGTCTGCCAACCCGAGTTTATCCCGGCTCGAAAAGTGTCACTAGCTTCGCGGTCGAAAGGTACTTTATTCGGCCAGCTAAATGTGAGGCATGCGTTCAACATGACAAGAGGAACGAGCAACGATCGGTCCTTAATCGACACAGACGGAAAACTAACAGCAACCCAGAACCCTGTCTGGTTGCCTCCAACTCTTCCGTCCGGTCTCCAATTACCCATCAACACTTGGTTAATTCTAGGGTATCATTCTTTTCATAGCTAAATTCTTTCAGTAACCACCTATAAATGTAGGTGACCGGAAATCACCGATCGCTACCGGTCTAAGCATGGCTAAGCAATACTTTCGATCCTTAACCAAAATAGGATAGCAGGCATATTTGTGGGACAAGGAAAAGGTATATATGCAACAAGTGTTTTCACTCAATTCCTATAACTTAATGCAACTATACATATATAACATATATATATTCAATTGCTTTTATAAAGTAGGAGTCTTAGAATGCTCCGGGGCTTGCCTGGGATCGAACACTTAGGTTAGTGGGTGACAGATGACACTCGCTTGGCGAGCATCTCCCATCCTGACACTTGCTTAATCCTTTCATCTTCAGGATAGGTCCACCAAACACCGTCTTCAGGTTTGGCTCCAACATCTCATCCTTCACGTGGTGCATCTAGCGAACCTAAATGAGATGCAATATGCATGTGTATAAATATGATGAATGGTAACACAAGATGCATCACATAATCATTCAAGGTAAGTACAAGGTTACACTAAAATACACATAAGCACTTCACATTGCTTAATTAAACATTACGCCACCTATCATGCTAAGATAGCAAGGGAAGCAATACCAAACATGAAACAATATTTGCAAAGCCTCAGGTGTACTAACTTCATCACCAAGGACACGAATCACACTTAGCAACATGCAAAGCAACTCAAGGTGAAGCAACAACGATAACTGGAATATGCCGATTTCTGGACTAGCAAACAGTAGCTTCATAAATCAATCATATCTGGAGTTTTATAAATCCAAATGACTTGCAAGAAGACATTCTGGAAAGATTATAAAATTGTCTACATTTCATAGAACATAATCACAGCATGATTCATACGTTAAATAAGTCAAAATTACAAAGTTCCAGAATCTGTTCCTGACAAACAGAGAGCAAGCAATTCTGTACCCCAACTTTAAACAGCTATAACTCCTAAACCACATGGCTAAATATCACCAAATTTTAACAGCAGTTAGATACATAAATTATCTACAACTTTTGTATAAACAAGTTTTACAACAAAGCACATTATCATGAAGAACTTTGCTAAGTTCCCAGATCTGTCCAGAAACCTCATTTGCAAGAAATAATTATTAACTTATGTTGCAAACATATAATTGGACAAGACCAACTTTACCAACATGTCACACATGACTAATGAACACCATAAAACATAGTGTCCATTCCTAAATAAATTATTTTAATACATTTCTTAATTTATCTAGATAATTAGGTGGAATTATGAACACATATCAAAAGTGCACAATAAAATCTACCAAAATTACAGTGGCTCTCATATACCCCCAATAGTCTACTGTCCAAATTTCAAGCCATTTGTACATGCATAGCAACCTCTATGAAAAAGACAAATTGATATTGCAAGAATTCATGTGAGAGCAAGAGGAATCAATAACTCATTCATACTATAACCAAAAATCATGAAATTTTTACCACACACCAAACATCACATGAGTAGCATGCCACAAAAATTTCACTTCATTTGGAGCCCTATATTTGCAGTTATAAAAATGACAAATACAACTAACATTAAAAACCTAGCTGCACAAATCTATTTTTACAGAGAAAACTTTAAACTAAAATATGCCATATTATAGATCTACTGCATAGAGAATTTTACAAGGATTCCAAAAAGTCCTCATTTACTATTTTACGATTTTTCTACAATTTACTATGAATTTTCAAAGTTCCTGCAAAATAATCACAAAACAGTCCTCTCGGCACTATTCACATGAGTCTATGACAGTGCAGAAAGACCCCTCCCTTTAGTCGAATTGTCGCGCGAGGTCCTTGACGTGAAATCAGAGCAGGGAGGTCATCGGAGCTCGTCGTTGCCGGCCGGAGAAGGCTCACCGGCGGCGGCTGAAGGGTGAGGGAGCACCGGGGAACCCAGGCGCACCCGTGGGACAGCTCGGCTCGGTCCGAGGCGGCCCGAGTTGGCCCGGCCACGTGAGCCCACGGCTCGACGGCGGAGCGGCACGGCAGCAGCGGGCTCCGGTGACGGTTGGGGCCGGGGAAAAGGCGCCGGAAGTCAAGGAGAGGGCGACGGAGGTGGTGGTGCATGCGGCTGAGCTTGGGGAGGGACGGAGCGGCGCAGCCATGGAGCTCGGCGGCGACATCCATGGCGGCCTTGCTCTGGTGTGCGCGTTCGCGTGCTGCAGGCGAGGCGAGGAGCAAGCGCGAGTGCGGGGAGGAGTGGAGAGCGTCCAAGCATCGGCGTGGCTTCAGGCGAGGCGCCCTCGACGCGTGGAGAGGAGGGCGACGCGCGGCGCTGTGCATGGTCGCCACGAGGCAATTCGTCGAGCACGTGGTGGGCGCGGAATGGAGCAAGGTGGGCAGCGATTTGGGCTAGATCTGGGCCGATTTTGGACATGGGCCCAAAACCAAAGTTGGAGCCCACACGAAGCTCTACGGTTTTTGTTAAGGCACCCAGGTCACTAGGCCAACAGATTAGGAGATAAAATCATGCTAAGATGACAATGCCAATATGTTGACGGAGATCACGGAAACTCGCATTCGGAGGTCAAAACCTGATCAAACTTAATCCAACTTTTTGCATGCTCTTCTCCAAGATGTAAACTCCAACTTTTATTTTTGGCTCAACTCAAGTTGTTTAGCAAAAACACGAGAACGCGACGTGCCAACCATCTTGTCGTTGCCGGTCCAACTTCATGAACATGACGAAACTAGCAGTTTTGTGAATTGATTTTGAAGGTCCAACCAAGCTCCAAATCTGGTGAGACTTGATCTATACTTTCCTTCACAAGGTGTACTCCAACTCGTATTAAGGACTCCAATTGAGCTTCCACATGAATTTGGAAGATAAAAGGTCACAAACATAGCAATTCACTGCTGTCAATCCAGGACAGAATATTTCCTGGGCCTTGAAAAACAGCAGCTGATTCAAACTTGTGAGCTCTATTTGACTAGGTTAGAGGCCAAACTAACTCTTGACCATTAAACAAAGTTTCTTCTCCATAACATGAACTACAACTTTCATTTAAGGTCCAACATCAGAACTGGTATAGAACCTACATTTCTACTCTGACCAAAGTAGTATCGCGATAAAGCTTGAATTGTCCGTTTTGATCAATTGGAGCATTTTCTGGGCATTTGCTCAACACGAACCTTTCTTGACTTTTGTTGTAGAGTCCATCTAGAGTCATTTGGGTAAGGTTGCAAGATTTGGGTGATGATCTATATTTCCATCCACTTAATAATGCAAATTCTAGTACTTAGTAAAGTCATTCCAACAAGCATATAATTTATCATTTCATGTGACTTTTTGATTCCAAACGTCATGAAACTTTTCTAGGGACTAATATAGATAGATACTAAGGTGAGACACATAAAGATATTGCAATAACACCACCCAAGCATATATATTGAAAACTGCATATATGTAAAGCGAGGTGCAACATCCAAGTTTAGGTTGGGGCTCGTTTCCATAGGTTGACCTTGACATCATCATCTCCCCTTAATCTATCATATTTGAGCTCAAACCCACTGCTTAACTGGTGGCAAACACCTTGGGTGTTACAGCCTTCCCCCCTTAAAGAATCGCGTCCCGAGATTCGGTGCGAAGGACTTTTCAAGGGAAGAAAAGCATGTTATCCAATTCCAACATCTGCAAGCGCATCAGGCTACTTAGCTTCAAGTAGCAGAGAGGCTAATTGGGTAAGACACTTTCCGATACTCACTCTATGTAGAAACTTTTTTCTGAAGAATTTTCTTCACTGACTTCCATGAAGCATTGTTACTTTAGGAGGAATCCAAGATAATACGGTACTTCGTTCACGATGCACCGAGAGTACTACGAGTATGGGCTAAATACTCACAGCATTTACTTTTCTAGTGGCATAGCATGTACACTTCCGATAAGGGTTGGATCCATATATGAAGTAATCATTCTTTGAGGCTATCTGAAACCGTCTACCCAATAGATAATGTCCATACCGGTCATCAACTATTCACTCACTCAGACGCCAACTGATGGAAAACTACATATTGCTCCACGTGTGCAGTTCTCTTTCTTTGATGCCAACACTGTATTATCTGAGTCTATTGAGGGAACAGTGAAAGTGATAGCTGACTCTGTCGGTTCTGGATTTCTGCCAAATGTTACCTAAGAAGATTCTCTTATCCAGAGGCAACAGTTATCCGAGTTGAATCAGATACAATCTCTTGGGTAAAAACACATATAAAGTACCATAGGCACGTCAGCACTAGAGAACCATTACCGCAAAAGGATGATAGCTAGGTCTGAAAGACAACAAAAGTTGCAAGTATCCACCAAACTAGGGAACTTGTTCACCACTAAGCAGGTTGAGCACAATTTTCCTTCGTGGTGCAGTTGCGTAATAAGTTGGGTTGATTTGCACTATGGCAAAACTAGCCTTCTTGATCCATTTTTGACATTGAGGCTTCCATTCTAATGTCAATCGATACCTCAAAACCATAATCTGAAAAATCTATGGTTTGACACCTTCCCAAATGCTTTCAACTCACAAAGGCACAATTTGACTTGTAGAACACCTTGATTGCTCACGCATTGCCAATCTAAGGGGGCAAAAATAAGGCACATAGGGGTGCAATTAGTCTTTCCAAGGGTACTGAGGGTTGTCTAACAGCAAGATACCTATCAATTGCAAGTTCTTGGCATGCATTACAACATAACCTTCCAATGCAAGGATGATCGCAGTCAACAGAGAATTTATCGATTCTGTACCCTTTTGTTTTTTGTTCATATCACACAAACTACTATTCCAATATGCACAAATATTGGTGGGCATATAGATCCATGGGCCTTCTAACTACTCACCAAAATTGAGCTCAAACGGATACCGTTTGACTATCCAACAATCCATCCACCAAAATAGCTCTGTTCTGAAATGGCAGCAAACCAAGCTGACAAGACATTTCTCAAATCCTAAATTTTACTCAACCAATACTCATACCAACTTAAGACATTGAAGGGTCCTAAGCAAGGAATGAGGTTACCAAGTTTGGGGTCAATCAAACTTCGTTTGAGTCACTAGCCGTCGGCTTGAAGATAACCGGGGTAGTGCCACAAAATTCTAGACAGATTTCATGTCCTTCCTTTTCCTTTGCTTCGCATGTTGAGGTGTGTTTTGCACTCTCTGATCTTTCTTATAGTAGCAGAAGCCTTTCTCTAGCTGAGGATGGAGCCTATAGTCTTTCTGACATGTTTCTCAGGGAACAATTTCAACCGTTGATCTAGACACCAATCTTGACGATGAACAAGCATTGGACTTGTGGGCTGTTTTCACAGAGCACAGAGCATTATTCCACATGGAGGGCATCCCTACGTAGATAAGGAACCATTTCTGAATATTTTCTAGCACTTCGTCCCATAGAACCTTGAACCAAAACCGTTTGTGGTACCTAGGGGCACAATGATGCTGATCGAAACTAGGGACATGCTTTCTCTAGTTCTTCACTTGGCTAATACAACATCTTGCACTATATGTGTGATCGTCCAAGACGGAATTGACTTGATAGCACATTTGGAGAAGAAGTAGCACTTGCATTGCTGGCTAGCTTCATGGCTTCTTTGCTTACTATTGTTCGTCGGGACATAACCATCATAGCTATCGAGGAATCATTACTTGACTGGAGATTAACCTTCTTACTGGCAAATAATCAGTTGTCTCTCAATTCTCAAAGTTCTAACCTTTAGTCTTGACCACCATAATAATTGCAGTCGAGGCACAAACAAGTGGTTGGCATCGAAGTCTACAGATAAGGAGTCACACCAGCGAGAGTTGATTTCATCTGTATGACTGTCATCCACACAAGGATCAAGACTTTGATAGTTAGGTCATATGCACCATGTGACGATCGGTTCTTTTCCAATGGATAACTTGTCCAATCATTTAGTGTTAGGTGCCAATTCGATTCAACAGGGATGGCATTCATTGCTCAATCAATGAACGACGTCGTACAAGGACACTTCGGGAGAGTCACTCGTCTACCACCTCTTGTAGTCTGTTAACGTTTATGTCAGTGACTGTTCTTCAAAGGTTATTCTCTTAGCAACTTCAAGGGAATATCTACTACATAAGGTCTGAGATATGAATCTTCAGATAAGATATAGAGAGATAACCAAGGAAAACGGTCACGAGAAATAACACATCGGTTGTTGTTTCATAATGGATCATGACTAGCAACCCTGATACCAGCGCGTGCCGAGTAGCATAACCTTGTGTGCACGCCCACAGGAGGCTCTCGGTTTCGTCGCGGCACCATAGAATGCTAATCGTAACACCATTATTAAACGCACAGACAAGGTGGAATTTCAAGTGGCACCGATTGGGTGGTAAGAACAAGCACCAGACAAGGGAGGAGTAGCAAGAAAGGGTAGTTACAAGGTTTAGAGTCAACAAGGAGGCAATTTGAAGATTAAAACACAGCGCAAGAGAACATAGCTTAATTATCGAAGAGAACTGAGCATGAGACTCCTGCTTAACTTCCATGCACGCCTTGTGAACACCCAGATGATTACCAGATGAAAGATTAACATGAGATCCGGTCATGTTGGACAACAACATGAGATCAAGGCTGATAGACATCCCGAGACGTGGGAAGGTTGGAGATGGATTAAGCAAACTTTCAAAACAAAACTGATACACTGAACAGAGATTGAGCCGATAAGATAGCCACCTGATTTTGCAAGCAAAGATTTTGAGATCAAACAGCGAGAAATTAGCATTGCCTAGATCATCTGTAGGAGAGACAATTGGGAGGTTCAACATGGAGTTGGGTAAGGTCTCCATAACTTGGCAAGCAGCGACAGTGGCCAAGATCGGCGTTCGTTAGGACTTAACTTGGTTGGTCAATCGAACAAGGGCATTCTCCAAAAGGTAGCGGACGTCCAAGGCCTAAGCAAACATATAAGGGGACTACGCTAGGGCCTAGGGTTCAAGCAAGGCACGGATACACAAACATTCAAGGGCTAGCAACCACGTCTACAGGCTCTGGCTCCTACGAGAGAATCTAATTAGAGACGACAACCATGCGATTACGTAATGTGAGCGTTGTTCTAGGATAAAGCATCTTCAACACTCATATGCTCACCGAGGACAAAAGAGGTGACACTATGACACTACCTAGATAACAAGCATCTACACAACACCATGGTTTTAAGTGGACACTTGAGACAATCAGTCAGGTTGGCTTAAGCACCCGATACTAAGCAGAAGGCTCACACATAACAAGCATTTATCCAACAAGAACTAACTACAAGTTTAGCCAAAACAAAAACATGCTAAAGTAACCAACTTAGTATATACACAGAGCCTAGACAGTAACACAGCAGACACGTGTTTTAAACAAAACAGAAGTTGTAAGCATCAAACTAAGGTGGTACTAGACTTATTGGAAAGCTTACTAAGTTATCTATAACTTTCTTATTCACACTAAGGACTAATTCACAGATTACATTATTATGACCATGAAAATATTACTACAACAGAAACTGTTCTAGCAGCCAAAGTTCATTACATGCAAAACAATGTTTAACCTTGTTGTGTTAACAAGAGAGCTCACAACCACATTATTCTAGTAACTCCAAACATTCTTACTTTAGACTACTCAATAATTTAGTTTATTCATAGGAATCACAAGTTACTTATTTATTAGGACAAAGGTGGGAGGAGCATAGTTATATGCACAAGCAACAATCATGATGATGCATGCTTCGTCCTATTCGTCCTCACAAGATTGCCAGCCTAAGGTGGCAATCGCGTTCTATGTCGGTGGCATAACACGCATTCTCTCGGTTAGAGCTAGTCGTCAGCTACATTCAACTTACGCATTCGTGGTTAGCGTACCTGCAGAAAATTTCATTGCAGCCCAACAACTCCCAAAATAGCACACAATGAAAGCAGTAAACTAAATACTCTCCATACATACATCCCTTGATGCATATACTTCGGTATCATAGCTACCCAACAAATGTACCCACAATTAAGTACTTTCATAAATACATGGTTAAACATGTAATTATGCCAGTAACCATAGCTAACTCTCCCCTAGACCGATGGTTGAACGGTCATGCTCTCCCAGCTCACACTTACCTTGGCGTAGGTGCGACGTTGCAAGAATGTAACTCTAGCGACATATATGGCTATTTCATATATGAAGGTTACCACTACCATTCGACCACAGGGTAACGGTGCGGTCAAGTTATCACTCATACATACCTTGGCTTGGGCGTAGATGCAAAACTTAAAAACCCCCAAGTTAGTACTTAATTAAGCCACCTAAGGGTCCTTAATTGGGCATAAAGGAAATGACCACTGGCATACTTAGATTTAAAATTCAGATTTGAACAAACCTATATATGTAGTAGCTATAAGTTGTTAAAAACATCGTTTTGCAAACCAAAAACCTTTGTTTTCAATACACATATGACATGTTTAGTGTTGAACCTTGCTCTGATACCAGCTGTAACGGAACCGCCCAAATTATAAGAACAAAAGTACAAAAACAATCGCCGGAGCAATTAAATCCCCGTACTTAAGCTCTTATAACTCCGGTAGTCCAATGAAATCACGAGGGATTTCAAACCAACCAACATACAAGCAAGATCGTAGTGGTCCAACATAATAAGTCATATGTTACATCCATTTCATAAGTAATTCAACATATATCGGAGTTCAGTAGAGTTATTACAAATCAAGTTTAAAAGTAGCGGAAGCAAAGTGGTTTGAAACTAATATCACCTTAATTCAAATACATGCCAGTACCAAGGTCAATTTCCCCTAAAAGCATGAGAGACAAGATAGCTTAGACGGATCATGCCCATGATCACACTCCGCCACTACAGCCGGAGTCTTCCAATTCTTGCAGTAGCTATGATACATCACAACCTGCAACAAGTGGGAAAATAAACCCTGAGTACGAGAAGGTACTCAGCTAGACTTACCCGTCATAAACCAGAAATAAAGGACACCAAGGAGCATGCAAGGCTTTTATACAGTGGGCTGGCTTGACTCATTTGCGAAAAGCATAAGTTATTATAAAAACTATACTAGTACTTTTTGCAGCATTTTTATTATAACCTATTCAAGCTAGGAAAGCACCTATTGCTAAAGCAATCACTTGATTCATCATCAACATCTAGATTACCATATCAGGTTTAGCATTTCCAACATCATTCACTTAACCATCAGTGTTCCATTATTGTTACTACGATACCATAGCTCGAGTCAAGTGCTCACTAACCGGGAGCAACGGCGATTCGAATCGAATTCCTATCCAGCTGGAGATTTATTCCTCACACAAACCATGCTTCCCCCGTCAGGGTCGCGTAGATCACCAATGACACTTTCCAAGAAGCCGCGGGATAACAATCATGGATCGCACTACCCGGGGACCGCCCGACTGCCAGGACGCACCTTGGGCTCACTCTTCGCGTCCCCGTTACACCCCCTTCAGCACCAGTCTGCCAACCCGAGTTTATCCCGGCTCGAAAAGTGTCACTAGCTTCGCGGTCGAAAGGTACTTTATTCGGCCAGCTAAATGTGAGGCATGCGTTCAACATGACAAGAGGGACGAGCAACGATCGGTCCTTAATCGACACAGACGGAAAACTAACAGCAACCCAGAACCCTGTCTGGTTGCCTCCAACTCTTCCGTCCGGTCTCCAATTACCCATCAACACTTGGTTAATTCTAGGGTATCATTCTTTTCATAGCTAAATTCTTTCAGTAACCACCTATAAATGTAGGTGACCGGAAATCACCGATCGCTACCGGTCTAAGCATGGCTAAGCAATACTTTCGATCCTTAACCAAAATAGGATAGCAGGCATATTTGTGGGACAAGGAAAAGGTATATATGCAACAAGTGTTTTCACTCAATTCCTATAACTTAATGCAACTATACATATATAACATATATATATTCAATTGCTTTTATAAAGTAGGAGTCTTAGAATGCTCCGGGGCTTGCCTGGGATCGAACACTTAGGTTAGTGGGTGACAGATGACACTCGCTTGGCGAGCATCTCCCATCCTGACACTTGCTTAATCCTTTCATCTTCAGGATAGGTCCACCAAACACCGTCTTCAGGTTTGGCTCCAACATCTCATCCTTCACGTGGTGCATCTAGCGAACCTAAATGAGATGCAAGATGCATGTGTATAAATATGATGAATGGTAACACAAGATGCATCACATAATCATTCAAGGTAAGTACAAGGTTACACTAAAATACACATAAGCACTTCACATTGCTTAATTAAACATTACGCCACCTATCATGCTAAGATAGCAAGGGAAGCAATACCAAACATGACACAATATTTGCAAAGCCTCAGGTGTACTAACTTCATCACCAAGGACACGAATCACACTTAGCAACATGCAAAGCAACTCAAGGTGAAGCAACAACGATAACTGGAATATGCCGATTTCTGGACTAGCAAACAGTAGCTTCATAAATCAATCATATCTGGAGTTTTATAAATCCAAATGACTTGCAAGAAGACATTCTGGAAAGATTATAAAATTGTCTACATTTCATAGAACATAATCACAGCATGATTCATACGTTAAATAAGTCAAAATTACAAAGTTCCAGAATCTGTTCCTGACAAACAGAGAGCAAGCAATTCTGTACCCCAACTTTAAACAGCTATAACTCCTAAACCACATGGCTAAATGTCACCAAATTTTAACAGCAGTTAGATACATAAATTATCTACAACTTTTGTATAAACAAGTTTCACAACAAAGCACATTATCATGAAGAACTTTGCTAAGTTCCCAGATCTGTCCAGAAACCTCATTTGCAAGAAATAATTATTAACTTATGTTGCAAACATATAATTGGACAAGACCAACTTTACCAACATGTCACACATGACTAATGAACACCATAAAACATAGTGTCCATTCCTAAATAAATTATTTTAATACATTTCTTAATTTATCTAGATAATTAGGTGGAATTATGAACACATATCAAAAGTGCACAATAAAATCTACCAAAATTACAGTGGCTCTCATATACCCCCAATAGTCTACTGTCCAAATTTCAAGCCATTTGTACATGAATAGCAACCTCTATGAAAAAGACAAATTGATATTGCAAGAATTCATGTGAGAGCAAGAGGAATCAATAACTCATTCATACTATAACCAAAAATCATGAAATTTTTACCACACACCAAACATCACATGAGTAGCATGCCACAAAAATTTCACTTCATTTGGAGCCCTATATTTGCAGTTATAAAAATGACAAATACAACTAACATTAAAAACCTAGCTGCACAAATCTATTTTTACAGAGAAAACTTTAAACTAAAATATGCCATATTATAGATCTACTGCATAGAGAATTTTACAAGGATTCCAAAAAGTCCTCATTTACTATTTTACGATTTTTCTACAATTTACTATGAATTTTCAAAGTTCCTGCAAAATAATCACAAAACAGTCCTCTCGGCACTATTCACATGAGTCTATGACAGTGCAGAAAGACCCCTCCCTTTAGTCGAATTGTCGCGCGAGGTCCTTGACGCGAAATCAGAGCAGGGAGGTCATCGGAGCTCGTCGTTGCCGGCCGGAGAAGGCTCACCGGCGGCGGCTGAAGGGTGAGGGAGCACCGGGGAACCCAGGCGCACCCGTGGGACAGCTCGGCTCGGTCCGAGGCGGCCCGAGTTGGCCCGACCACGTGAGCCCACGGCTCGACGGCGGAGCGGCACGGCAGTAGCGGGCTCCGGTGACGGTTGGGGCCGGGGAAAAGGCGCCGGAAGTCAAGGAGAGGGCGACGGAGGTGGTGGTGCATGCGGCTGAGCTTGGGGAGGGACGGAGCGGCGCAGCCATGGAGCTCGGCGGCGACATCCATGGCGGCCTTGCTCTGGTGCGCGCGTTCGCGTGCTGCAGGCGAGGCGAGGAGCAAGCGCGAGTGCGGGGAGGAGTGGAGAGCGTCCAAGCATCGGCGTGGCTTCAGGCGAGGCGCCCTCGACGCGTGGAGAGGAGGGCGACGCGCGGCGCTGTGCATGGTCGCCACGAGGCAATTCGTCGAGCACGTGGTGGGCGCGGAATGGAGCAAGGTGGGCAGCGATTTGGGCTAGATCTGGGCCGATTTTGGACATGGGCCCAAAACCAAAGTTGGAGCCCACACGAAGCTCTACGGTTTTCGTTAAGGCGCCCAGGTCACTAGGCCAACAGATTAGGAGATAAAATCATGCTAAGATGACAATGCCAACATGTTGACGGAGATCACGGAAACTCGCATTCGGAGGTCAAAACCTGATCAAACTTAATCCAACTTTTTGCATGCTCTTCTCCAAGATGTAAACTCCAACTTTTATTTTTGGCTCAACTCAAGTTGTTTAGCAAAAACATGAGAACGCGACGTGCCAACCATCTTGTCGTTGCCGGTCCAACTTCATGAACATGACGAAACTAGCAGTTTTGTGAATTGATTTTGAAGGTCCAACCAAGCTCCAAATCTGGTGAGACTTGATCTATACTTTCCTTCACAAGGTGTACTCCAACTCGTATTAAGGACTCCAATTGAGCTTCCACATGAATTTGGAAGATAAAAGGTCACAAACATAGCAATTCACTGCTGTCAATCCAGGACTTAGAATATTTCCTGGGCCTTGAAAAACAGCAGCTGATTCAAACTTGTGAGCTCTATTTGACTAGGTTAGAGGCCAAACTAACTCTTGACCATTAAACAAAGTTTCTTCTCCATAACATGAACTACAACTTTCATTTAAGGTCCAACATCAGAACTGGTATAGAACCTACATTTCTACTCTGACCAAAGTAGTATCGCGATAAAGCTTGAATTGTCCGTTTTGATCAATTGGAGCATTTTCTGGGCATTTGCTCAACACGAACCTTTCTTGACTTTTGTTGTAGAGTCCATCTAGAGTCATTTGGGTAAGGTTGCAAGATTTGGGTGATGATCTATATTTCCATCCACTTAATAATGCAAATTCTAGTACTTAGTAAAGTCATTCCAACAAGCATATAATTTATCATTTCATGTGACTTTTTGATTCCAAACGTCATGAAACTTTTCTAGGGACTAATATAGATAGATACTAAGGTGAGACACATGAAGATATTGCAATAACACCACCCAAGCATATATATTGAAAACTGCATATATGTAAAGCGAGGTGCAACATCCAAGTTTAGGTTGGGGCTCGTTTCCATAGGTTGACCTTGACATCATCATCTCCCCTTAATCTATCATATTTGAGCTCAAACCCACTGCTTAACTGGTGGCAAACACCTTGGGTGTTACACATGCTTTTGAAACACTTGAAAAAACACCTGAAAACACTTGAAAACCATTGCAACCATACACAACATCCAAATAAAACACATGCAACGTATGTGTGAAACACATGCACATCCAGATAAACACACTTGCAACATGCGTCCGGAAAACATCTAAAACACTCGAAATATACGCTTGCAATATGCTTTTGAAATAATTGCAACATATGTATCATCTCTCGATCTACTTTTGCAACATCCATATAAAACAAATGCAACATACATATGAAATGCCTGAAACACTTTGGAACATACATATGCAATATAGGGGAGGGGAAGGCTGGGCCGGTCGATTCCGACCGCTAGGGTGGTGGGAGCTCAGTCGCCAGGGTGAGAGAGGGCGCCACGCTGGGGTGGGGGAGAGCCGCCCACTCCCCTGCAACACAGCCGCGCCACCTCCATGGATCTCGCTCGTGCTCCATGGATCTCGTCAGGGTGGGGGAGAGGGCCACCGGATCCGCGGGCATTGGGCGCTCCCGGGGGGGGGGGGGTGAGGACGCCGGGGTGGGGAAAGGAGCTGCCCGAGTGGGGGAGGAGGCCGCCGGACAGACGATGTGAACTGGCCGGGGGCATGATGCGGGATTGGGGCGAGCGCGCCGCGGGATGGGATGCAATGGAGGATGGCCGTTGCGGTGAGGCAGAGTGGGTGCGAGCAGATGTCGCATTGGCCGCGGCGGGTGGATTGCGCTGTGGATGTGACCGCTGTGGACAGACGGCTCTGTGGAAGTAGTGGCTGCGACCGAACGAGGGAGTGGAGAAATATTACAATATTTGGGGGAGTTGCCTGGGTCGGTCCGCAGGTCTATTAAGCGAAGCGTTCGTCCGCCGGACGCCCTAGCCCTCTATCATTATCGAATTTAGCAAGAAAATGTCTACTTAACCCCCCTCCACCTATCAAGAGTGGTCTACTTCACCCCCCAAACTATGAAACCGTCTACTTTACCTCCTGAACTTTTCAAAACCGGTCAAATTACCCCTCAGGCGGTTTTCGGACGGTGGTTTGCTACAGTACCAGCGGTATTGCTGCAGCAACGGCGGCCTTGCTACAGTAACAGTTGTTTTGTCTTTTCCTTTTTTATTTATTTCCGCTGAATCTTTGAAAAATCATAGTAAATCATAGAAAAATTATAAAATAGAAAATCCAATTTTGTTGGACTCCACGTGAGTAGATCTACACAGTGAACATATAATATGGTATGCTTTAATACAAAGTTTTTGCTATAAAAAAATTAGATTTGTTCACTGTAAAGCTACAACAAAAACTTTGTACTATAAATAAATGATCATCGATAATTTAAATTAATAAGAGTGAATTTTCACCACAGGTAAGTGAAGTTGTGTGCAGGTTGTGTCTGATGAAAGAATGGACAGTTTAACTAACACCCTGGGCTGCTCTAAAGGATCTTTACCTTTTACTTACCTGGGACTTCCTTTAACTTAAGTATAACTAGGCCGTCGGTAGCTGATTTTTGGCCGATTGTTTACAAGTGTGAACGGAGATTGGTAGCTTTTTCCTCTTTTCTAAGTGATGCAGGTCAATTGCACCTCACAAACTCTGTCCTCTCTGCTCTACCAACATATTGTGCACCTTTTTTAAGCAATGTCTATAGAGAGGAGCTGATTTAAATAGCAAAAAGCCCCCCAAAAGTGGCTTGGCCATTGGTTTGTTTGCCAAAGTTGGAGGGTGGTTTGGGAGTTTTAGACTTGTCTGTTCAGAATGAGAGCCTGGTGCTGAAAATTTTTCACAAATTTTATAACATAGCTAATGTCCCATGGGTTCAGTTAATATGGGATCATTATTATACAATAGATAGACTACCTTTTGTTAGGAGATCTCTAAGAGGTTCTTTTTGGTGTCGTGATATTTTAAAGTTACAAATACAGTTCAAAGGTATGACTTTAGTCTGGGTGAATAATGACACGTCTTGTTCTTTCTGGCATGATCTCTAGGATGAATCAATTGGATCAGTCTGTTCTCAGGTTTTCCTTGAACTTTTTTTTAAAAAAAACTTGACCCACGGACGGCTAGACAATCCCGGAGCTTTACGCTTAAGAAGGAAACCTCTCACGCAGGTCGAGAAAAATCCCCGAACCCCGTACCCCGTCCGCACACAGGGGTCCATAACCCTGTGAGTGGGCCGGTCCGCAACCTATGCTTTGGGAAACGTGGGGCATGCGAGAGGATTTTTCCCTCTGGCCAGCATAATTCGCCCCCGCGGGGGATCGAACCCTAACCCTGGCTGGCAGAGTGCCATCGAGACTGCTAGACCAACCGGACTAGCAGCTCTTGGCTCCCTGAACTTTTTTCTTTTTGCTAAGTCTGAATGGATAACTCTAAAAGTAGCTGCTGCCTCTGCAAGCTCCTTTCAAGATTTATTCCATCTGCCTCTCTCTGGTGAGGCTTATGCCCTTGAAGAGCTTCAGTCTGTGCTTCAGAATTTACATTTGCAAGAAACTCACCGTATCTGGATATATATCTGGGGCTTCACTTTTTTCTCTTCCAAAAAGGCATATGAGCAGTAGTTGGGTCACCATCATGTGTACAGGGTTTATAAGTGGTTATGGAAATCAGCATGTCAAAACAAAAGAAAAATTTTCTTGCTGGTTTTGAAGGATCGGTTGAGCACCAGATCTTTGCTTCGTCGGCGACACATGCATCTCCCAGATTATAACTGTGTGTTTTGTATGCTGAATATTGAGGAGGATCTTCTTCATCTTCTTTTCCATTGCCCTTTGCCCAGGTCTGTTGGTTCTCCCTAAATGTTTACTTGCCGAACTCTGATGACATCTTGGTTATCTTGAAAAGCATCAAAGATCAGATAAACCTACCTTTCTTCATGGAAATCATTATCAAGATGTGTTGGGCTATTTAGATAATGCGTAATGACACCATTTTCAAGAATATCTTTCACTCCGTGCAAAGTTGCAAGACTGTCTTCAAAAAGAGTTTGCTCTACGAGCAAAATCAACACTCCACCCGTTTATAGATTTATGGCTAGAAGGGTTTGTGTAATTTTAGCTATTTTCTTTTTTGACCTTTTTTGTCTCCTAAAACCTTGCTGTATTGTATTTATCCTTATCTTTCAATAAAATTCCAGTAGGGGTTCAATCCCCTCCTATTTCATCAAAATAGAGTTGTCTGCAGGTGTTATATAGGTCCCCAAAGTCTCAAAATGCACATTTGAGTCCCTAAAGTTAGTTCGGGTCTCATCCAGGTCTAAACGGGTGTTTAACCGACCCGACAGCTGACGTGGCATGCTGACTTAGCACTTACATAGATCTGACAGATGGAACTCACATGTCAGCGGCAAGGCTTAATATTATAAAAATCATATTGTTTCCATATGACCTCGGATGAAGATGATTCTTATATGAAAATTGTAGCCCTTAATGAGATCTATAATTCTCTAGTTTTGTATTTTGTCATTTGAAGTAGTTAAGATGATAAAAAAATAATATAAAGTTTCAGCACCATATTAATCGCCTACCAAGCTTGTCGCTTTAGAAAAATGAAATCCTTTTTATATGGTGCCGCATAAAGATACTTTGTATACGAAAATTCTAGCGTTCGATAAGATCTACAACTTCTAGTTTTGAGTTTTTTTATTTGAGATCAGTAAGATGCTCAAAAAATATTATAAAGTTTGAGCAGCATATTATAAAGTTTGAGCAGTATATTAATTGCGTAGCGACGAAGAGCTGAGCACCTAGCATGCACCGGTGGCGGCGTGAAGCAACGACAGTGGGATGCAGGATGCAGGATGGCGGAGGGTAGAAGTCGGCAACATGAAGGGGCAGGGGCCGACCGTTGGCATCACGGGGGAGGGCTGGGAGGCACCGGGGTGGGGCGTGGAGGAGGCATGGCGGCGTTGGCATTGGGGGTAGGGCAGGGCATCAGAAGGGGCTGGCTCGCTGGGTTTCAAGGTTTCTGTTTCGCCGGAGAGGCTTTTGCATTCCTTTTTTTTTACAAAGCCGGATGGAGCGGTCCCGGGGAAAACGACGAGACGAGGCCTGGCGAAACTTAGTTGGGGGTGAATCGATGGCAACAGGGCAGCCGATATCGCTTCGTAATTTTTCGTAGTTTTGCCATATGTTGGTTTCTGCTTGAGATTGCTTGGTTTAACAATAAAAGAACTCGATAGTCTAGATTAGATGATTAGTTTCCAATCAATGGTCCAATTCAACTTCTCAGTTGGAAGCAATGAAGGAGGGAATGAAAAAACTACGACTTTTAAAATGCATATGAAGGAGGGAAAAATGATAACTTTTAAAATGTATTATTCACCCATAAGAACGCAGAGACACCTTTCCTAGTAAACTAGGATGTATGTGATAAAGATCTTGAAATATGTCTTGTGTAATTATATTTATAAATTTCTTAATATGTTTGTCTAAACCATAAGCCACATGCATCGTCGTAGACATGAAAAAACTTTGTTGCCCCATGTAACACATGGGCATATATCTAATAGATATAGATATAAATAGGGGGCTGTCTACCGGGCAATCGGGTGTTTCAGGGACACTAGATGATTCCCACGTGCACACTTGATTGGAAAAAAAAAGACAGGATCGAGTGTTATTTATCCATCTATCACCCGATTGCTATGACCACTGGATCGATACCAACGAACCAAAAAACTTATCAAAATAATACAGAAATATTAAACAAACAAAACAAAAAAATGGTCAGATTATTTCTATTGAAGGCAAATTGAAAAATTTCAAAATAAAACATACATAAAATAAAAAAAGCCAAAAAAATTACCAAATAATTGTTCGAGTAATTCTGACTCTTCCGGTTATGAATAATCAATTTATACCAACTGAACATAGAATTTACACCTAAACAAAAATAATAAAATATGATTCAATGAGATGTAATCTTTTCATGCTAAAGGAATAGCTCGGGGGTCGGGGGTTTGATGTGAAGTGGCGGTGAGAGGGCCTGTCTCTGGCTCACAGACTGCATGCACATGCATGCAGACCAGGAACCACCCTGCCGTGCACCTGCAGCCCGACCGAGACATGTTGCATGCGCCTCGGTCCCTGCAGACCACCCGGGCTGCACCTGCACCCATGCCGGACCGGCGACCGAGACCGTTGACGCAGGAGACGCAGGATCAGACGGCTGTAAAAATCGAGTGAGCGGCGGCCGAGTAACACTCGAGTCACATATAGATTAAGCGTTAATTATTCGCTAAATCTATGGCTCGCTCGGGTGATTCTGAGCGTCTCGTCACTCGATTTTCCTGGCCATCAGATGATGAGATGAAGCTTCCACGATAGGAATGAAGCGTGGCAACGCAGCAACCGACCGGTGGCGGCCCCTAGGGTGCCACGGTCCCTCACTCTTATCCGACTCTGCCTCTCTCCTGGACTGCAACTTCTTCCCCACCGCACCACCGCCTCGCC
Organism: Saccharum hybrid cultivar R570; assembly: GCA_038087645.1. NCBI lineage: Eukaryota > Viridiplantae > Streptophyta > Magnoliopsida > Poales > Poaceae > Saccharum > Saccharum hybrid cultivar. Next base: position 5,493,516 of record JAQSUU010000005.1, on the reverse strand, counting down.
TATCTCGCCGCGGACGCCGCGCTGCATGCCCCTGCTGCCCCGCCGTCCCAGCACCAGCACGCCGCGCGCCCTGCGCCCTGCCATCCCGCCGGAGGAGGACCAGCGCCGTCCCGCATGGCCGGAGCAAAGTGGACACGGTGAGGCCTGGCAGGGGTAGATAACCGCAACCCCTCTCCTCCTGATCCTCCCCTCTCCTTGGCGTCCCCGGCAGTGACCGTGGCATGGAGTACGGTGCCTGCGGCCTAGTCCTCATCGACCACGACCACTTCCCTGTGCTCCTAGTTGCAGATTACATCTTCCCTGTATAAACTTATGTGTTTGTTGATGTAATTTGCTTTTAGTTTGATCATTTTTGTAAATCTGCATTCTGGAATTTGTATTTCTTTCTGTTATATTTGAATTTCTTCTAATTTGCCTTCTATAGAACTGATTTGGCAACGCCCATGCCAGCGTCATCCCGTGTGGTCTCCAGAGCGGCGGGTCGACGCCGTATAGCGCCGCACGGCGAAACATGCAGCCGGTGCCCACGTAGATGGGTCCCTGAAGGCCGTCGAGGCCGAGTTCAGTGCAGTCGAAGAAGACGTGGTTGTGGTTGGCGTAGCGGTCCGCGGGGTCGACGCCATCGAAGCGCTGCGGGAACTGGACGAACGCCACGTCGCTGCCGTCGCCGTCGAGCATGTGGCAGACGCCGGCGCGGACAGCCTGCGAGTTGTTGACGTAGTGGTCGCAGTCAAGGTTGAGGACGAAGGGTGCGTTGGTGAGCACGGCCGAGGCACGGAGCAGCCACTATGTCAAAAAAAGGGCAAATCCACCAGCGCTGCGACAGACGCCATACCAAAACGCGTCTGTGACAAAAAAAACTACAGACGCGTATTAGGAAACAAGCGTCTGTAGTAACTTGTCCAGTTAACGCGCGTCTGTAGTAACATTTTATTACAGACGCGTTTGTAGAAGGGGCGTCGGAAGATTTCTTACAGACGCGTGTTAAGTGGAAGTGTCTGTAGTTTTCTTGTTATCACAGACGCATTTTAACTTACAGACGCTTGTTTCCTAATACGCGTCTGTAGTTTGCACTAAATGTCAGACGCCTGTTGTTAAGATGCGTCTGTAGTATTTTTCCCTGGTAAGCCGACCGGTATGGCGCATTCAATTCTAAGCATTACTACTGCACTGGCCGGCCAGCTTGCGCGACGCCGGCAGGGGGTCTCGCGAGCTCGATCGATCGTCAGGCGGCGGCCTTGCCGTGGTGCACGCGGCCGCGGCGCTTCTCCCGGCACATGTACACCAGCGCTGGAACCCGCACGTCGACGGCGCTGAGGTCCAGAAGATTGCTGACGCCAAGTTGTGGCGTGCTGCCGGGAGTATCGAGTACCAATTCAACAGCTCCGGCATGATCTTCCACGGTGCCACGCCGCCAGCAGCTTCCATCGGCCGGCGACGACGTCGACCGCTGCTGGCGCCGCACGTCTCCGGCTTGCAGAGCGTCGATCCACAACTGCAGTTCTTCGTACTCCCGGCGCACGCGCCTCCGGTCCCTTGCTAGCTCCGGCCACGCCCTTCCCTTATAGGATGGAGAGGATGGTGTTCACGGTCACCAGCGGTGGCTCCTTCTCGGTGTCGACGGTGGTCACGAATACATCCATGGTCGGAAGCATCGACTCATCGAGTGCACTGACGTAGACGGTGCGCCGGACAGGCTGCATCTTGGGCAGCTGGTCCAGCACCCACATCAGGGCAAACCAGAGCTCCCCGGCGATGGACACCATCCACATGCCAAGAACTGTACTTTTGTCGTCGGTGCCTGTGGAGCTAATCTTGGCAAGAGCAGTGCTGATTCGCCACTTGAAGAACAGCACGAAGATGCCCATCCGGACGTTTATCATGAGCCTACAAACACCATGCTTGGTTTTCGCCACTTATTAGTTGCCTATTTTGTCACATGGCTTTTAGTAATATATACACATAAATAACTTATATTATTAACTACCTTATCTACTTGTTGTTTTAATAAGAACCAGTTTGATAGCCGTTTTAAAAGAACCCTTTTGATAATTTATAGTCTGTGAAATGCTACCATATCTACTACTCCCTCCGTTTCAAATTGTAAGCTGTTCTATTTTTTTTAAGATAGTTTTTGCTATGTATCTGGACATAATATGTATTTATATATGTATGTAGCAAGAGTAGGATGTGTATGCTTAATTACTTATTCTAAAATTCATTGTTACTTGATAGAAGAATAAGATGTGTACATTAATTTGTTTTGTTAACAGGTACGCCGGTAAAAGCTCTACAAATGTTGGATTATTCAATTTCAAAGCTAAAGGCTAAAAGTTTTGTGGGCCGTGCTTGCTGGCTGGACTAAACTGCGCGAGATCTCTCCGGATAGATTACTGTTGGGGGCGAGTGCATGCGCGTGTGTATGCGATTGCCAACTCTTGTTACCAAAGCTGTCGAGTTACGGCGGCATGCAAAATCATGACTACATGGACGCCATGCCTAGTCGCTATTTGGTGAACTGCGCTATTTGGTGAACTCATGATTCTTTTTTTGACCAACTTATATTGTTTGAGCTACGTATTTTGAGATACACGAACGGATGCATACATGCACATGCACGTTCATGTAGCTGGCTGCCTAGCTGCTAGGTTGCTTTCTTTAACTTTTTTACTTATATACATTAGTTATCGGAATTTTTGTTGTTGTTTAGTTATTAATATATAATTTGTCATTATTTGACTATAGAAAAATTATAAATTATCTCTTGTGATTGTTCTTTTAATTGTACTACTAGTTCTTTGTATAAGATTGTCGTCTAAAATCACGTGAAAATTCAGGCACAACAAATATAACAACTTCCTAGCTTTTTTTGGCCTTGCTTATGACAACTCCCTTAATTTTTGTCTCCTTGCTTACCTAAAAGGACCACATACTTCTTTCTTTTTTTTTCACTAGGATCATGCCCGTGCGTTGCAACGGGAACAAAATAATACCTGACAACCTTAGCATAGGCAGAGCGACGACCATAGTCAAGGTCAACAAACATGTGCAACTTTAGTACCACCTCATCGCACAATTCAAGGGAATGCAAGTTAAAAGCAAATTTTGTGCAACGCTTTCGAATTCCTCAAAGTAACTCGCAAAGTCGAATGTTACAACTTAAAACCTAGGCGGATTTATGTTGGGTTGAGCCTGATGAAGCACCCCCTGGTCAAGACATATGATAACACGACCACATAAACATCGTGTCTTGATTACTACAATAAAATTATATTACATGTTACATGTAATCATTGGTCTAATAACACTGTATACTTAGACCACAATTACCAAGTAGCACCATCATTAGCAAGTTCATTGTTCTTGGATTGCATAGCGACCTCCGTTGGCTTTGTATCAAAAGGTCTAGGGGGTTGCTCCAACGTATGGCGCTCATCATCTGCAGGTTTTCAGGGAACAATGTGTCAGCCAATGCATAAGTCTAGGTGATAGAAATTGCAATAAACAATCATGCACACTTTTATGTAGTCTAGGTGATTAATTCCAGTAAATAATTCATTAGCATATTCTTTCAAACTGAGAGGAAACCCAAGTCGTATATCTGTATGTATCAAACTGAAAGATGTGTTACTTGTGTGCTATTTTTTCCCATCTTGCCTCAACATCCAACCTCAAAGGAAAACCCGCCAAAGATCGGATGATGATACACAATTGTGGTAAAAACCTGCATGGTAGAAAGAGTAAGGTAAGATGAATTATATTAATACCCACTCTGGCTTGAATATGAAAATAATACCCTTTGAAAAATTAAACAAAGCTTTAGTATTTTACCTTCCCTTCTGAGTTGAAGTTGAACTTTAATGTGAACCGTCTCAATCCTACGTCAACAAGAGGAGGCAATGCAAGATTGCAAGGTCCCTAGCATGCATGAACAAGACAAAGGCAATATTTGATATTTCAGATTGAGATCAATGGATTTGAACAGGTAACCTATATCTTTTGAAATGTGAACACATATGCTTCTGAATGTTTCTCAAGGTGCCAGCAAAGAAAAGTTCTTTCTAGCTAGACTTACTATGCTGATAAGAGAAACAAATTCTAAACTAATGGCAATTGAAATTTGTCAGTTGGGCATTTGACTCACACTTCTTGAAGAATCTTAGTAATAAAAATGAATGGTCCTAAAATGATTAGTGGCATATACTGGCTATTGGCTAATGACAAAAGCACATTATGGAAATTACATAGAAAGGTTAACAATCCTGAAATACATGCATGGAGGTTAACACCTCTGGATCAATAAGAGGCACATTATGGTCGTCAGATCTGTATGAATCAGGGAAAAGAACTGCAAGTATTAATAATGGAAATTAGGATATGAAAAACAGAACCTGTGGTGCTTTGCCTTGCTGCCTCTATGATTTGTCTTGCACTATAGACCAAGGGCAGAGGACCGGAAATTCTAATTATGGAAATTAGTATATGAAAAAAATAGAACATGTGGTGCTTTTCCTGCTGCTGTGATTTGTCTTTTCACGGGATGACAAACGCCAACATCCTTTGAAGGATCCATGCCTCAGTTTCAAGCATCACTTCTATTGCAGATGATTGTGTTAAGGAAAAAAACATGTATAGACTTGCTTGCAAGAAACTTGGTGAAACTTGAAGAAATTAGCAGCAGCTACCATACCAGTCGAGTATAACCACACAACAGAGGAAAGTTTGAGACGGCGAGGCAAAAAAACAAATGACCATCATTCTGTTGTTCCTGGACTGCATCTCTAGGAGGTGTCTAGTATTGCTATTAAAAGTCAGTCAGCATTGTATGACTGCAGAGAAAAGGGGATTAGCATGCAATGCAAGAACCTCCAAAATACAAAAGAGACAATAGATCAGCAGATGGGAAATCTCACATGTAGCCACACACACATGATGTTATGCTCTAGATCAACAAGAGTGATGCAGTGCAGGTAGAGGCAGGGGCGGACCTAGAATAAAATAGTAGGAGGGGCTGAATGCCTGAACTATACAACATATATACATACATTTTCCCAAAGTGGATCCAGTACACGGGAAACGATGTTTTGGTCTTTTGCTATTTTCTAAATTCCTAATAATTAACCAATAGCTCAACCAAATACCTAATAGCAGTCAAGACAAAATTTACAAAAACCATGAAAATGTGCAAGTCAGAAATTACAAGTGCTTAGTGTGCATTTCAGAAAGGAAGTTACAAGCCCCTTCCCCCTTCTGGTTCCATATAAAACTGTGAAATGGGGAACTTTCAAGGCAGTGTCAACTCTTGAAATGAATGAAAAAACAATTAAATCACTTAGCAAATAACAATTGAATTATGCCTAAGTTAAAAGGGTATCTGTCACACCCGGTTTTCTAAAGAACAAAACCAGGCTAATCATATGTGTGCCCAGGAAGTCCACACATATGTCAGAATGAAAAAGTATCAGAAACAATGTTATTATATAACGTATACATAGCTATATTAACACTTACATCAGAGTATCGCGGAACGGTGACTAAACTTCAGGCTCCATTCTTCTCAGGGACGGCTGACTGGGGGTAACATATGCCTAGCACTTCTACTAATCTTCTGGAAACTCCACTACACCTTTGTCCTTCTTCCGAGTAGCATCTTACTACACACTGGAGTGTGGGGGAAATAGCAAGAGTGAGTCCATGTCGAACTCAACAAGTATAGCACAGGGTTCATGAGGCACAAAAGGCTAGACACTGTTTGACTGCGTTTAGCTTTTATTCATCATGTAATTAGCAATTGAGTAGCATCAAGGTAATCCAAATCCCATTAATGAACCAATGATCAATTGTAATAAGGATAATGAATATCATTAACATGAGCATAATAATAACAACGGTAATTAAACATGATATAACAATGGTGATCATCTATCTGTAGATGTTCCAAGGCCGCTCGTATCCGTGAGCACGGCTAGTATACCAGTTTTTAACTCTGCGCAGAGGTGTACACTTTCACTGTGAGTCATGATTTCCAAATGCATGGGTTAGCTAGGCCCAAAACACCGGAAACCATATAAAGCCACTTAAAGGTTCGTCTAACAAGTTAGGGCCATTAGATTCACTCGGCAGGCAGATGTAGAACCCCCCTTCCCTGTGGCACAACAACCGCAGCCTATACACACTAGGCCAGGGGCTCGCACTACACCCAACGTGGCAAGCCATTCTTACGCCATTTAAGGTAACCACTAACAAGCTAGAAAAGGTCCTTTAAGCAACTAAAGCCAGAGCCATATAGCCCTCACAGCTGTACTGTATGTCCCGGATGATCACGTACAGATAAGTCCTTATGGAGAGAAACCAGAGCAACAATATAACCCCTTGCTCTAGCCCCCTTTTCAACAATAATAAAATCATCTTAAGGGTTGATTGCTTAATCCATTAGTCAAATTACAAGATCATTGTTCATAATTAAGCACTAGCAATAGCTACCCAAATGCACAACCCATAGGTGACAAGGAAACAAGATATCAATAGCTAAGTTATAATCTCTATGTTTGTCAAGGAGGACACATGCATATGTATGATAATTTCAGTGAATAGGTAACAAGGATGGTCCCATGTTATACTTGCTTTGATCAAAGTTCTCCGATAGATACTGCTGGTCCGGCTCAAAATAATACTCCTAATCGTCGTAGTACTGCTCACCGTCTAAATTCGATCACCAAGCATCAACATACAAACATTCCGAGCAAACATACACGAAGCAAACAAAAGATACAATTAGAACAGTACACCAACAGTAGAAAAACATTTAGGAAAGCTTACAAAACTATTCTACACGTTACTACGATCACACAGACTTAAAGATCACGAAATTCGGATTTAAAACGTGAAAGTTATGAATTTTCTAAGATTTCCTATAGATAAATAATTATTTTAATATAAACTCGAAAATTAATTGTCACAAACCTACTGTACAACTACACTAACATGTAAAGCTCGCAAATACAAAACTAACGCAACTTGAACGGATCAAATCGGAGTTAAAACATGGAAGATATGGCCTAAACAAAATTGTATGTATATATGTATTTCTATTGTATTTCGGGATTTATTTTACTAAAGAAAAACGGCCACAAATCAAACTCATGACATCATGTGATGTCATCAAGCTAGCTAATTACTTTTAACTAAACAAAACCAAGTGAAATGCATTAATTCATATTAGCCGCTATGCATTTTAATTTCATTACCAAGCTCGCTCTAGTCATGTCTTAATTAATTATAAATATTTCAATATTCTTTATATGTCGATTATATAATTTAATTTGTATAACAAAATAACAAGTTAGAGCATCTAATGGTATGCATCCTGCGTTTACACTAAGTACAGTTTAAAACATATTTAAGTTAACAGTTAATCAAATTAGCATGCTATGTATAATTACCAGGATATAAACCTACTTGTTCGTGCGTGCATACGTCCATCTAAACAAAGACAGGGCATGAAGATAGCTAGATCAGGGCCATGCGCCCAATGGACGGCGTCCAGCAATCAAATTAAAGAGCACATCGTTTTCTACTGAAAGATACAGTACATACTGAGTACGATCGAGAGAGACTTCATCTGCTACACCTAACAAAGGTTGCAAACCTAATACCCATTGCCATCTGTTAACTAACGAGCTTTGGAACATTATCAGGTATTCAGGTCCAAATGTTTCACCTAATCTGGTGTACGTGTGGTCGTGTGGAGTATTAGCCTACCCGATCGAGTATTATTCTAAACCTCATCAATCTGTGACTGTGCGGAGAACGAATCTTTATATATTTGCATAGCTAATAAACATATATAAAGAGGCTTTAAACACAATAATCTGTAGTCTCAGAGCTCTAGCTGTACCGCTGTACTATTAGTACTAATGCTTGTCACTCAATCAGTTCATTAGGATCATGACGTGCTCGATCGTAATGAGGAGGTGGCTGACCTGGGAGGAGGCGGACGATGCAAATGTCAATTTAACCAGCGTCAGAAAAATTGATCGCATCCGCATCACAGCAGAAAACAGCGCTATGCACACACACACAGCGACGACGACGTCGCCTTTGCATGAGACAGCTTTCACGTAGAATTCCGCAGCCCTGAATTATGAATCGACGGCTGCATCGACGACACGCCTAGGAATTGCCACGCACTGCGGTCGCTTTTATCCAGTGGCAACATGGACTAATGAATTCGAGGTTGGTTGGCGAGGAACATCACGGTGACAAATGCAGGCGTGATGGAGAATTCGGAGTACGTCGACATGGCAACGGCACGGCCGCACGGGATGGACATATGAACAGATCGCGGCGGCGGCGATAGCGGCGGCGGCGGCGGCAACAGCGGCGGCGGGCGGCGACAGCGGCGGCGGCATAGGGCTTGGAAAACAGAGCTAGCAGGCAGGCCGGACATATATATAGGGAGGAAGACTCTCCACCTTTACGTCAACTAGCGATATGGTGCTAATTGAAGTTGCACACCCTCCATCTTTACTAATAGGCCTAATTAATTATTAAAGCCCATTAGTAAATAAATGAACGGACATTTAGGATTATTGCACACAAGCTTTGGTGGAAAATAAGATATTTATTATTTTCGGAATTAATTAATTTCGTGGATAAAATAATTCTAGAAAAGTCCAGAATTATTATTTAAGCCGCGAAAAAATACTCCGAAAACTCCGAAAATTCGAGGGAATTTTCCAGAGACATTATAGAACATGAGGAACCCAATTAAAATATTTGGAGCTTATGAAAAGATGGATGAAGAGATCAAGGAAAAAGATTTAAGCTCACGGAAATTGGAATTTTGAATCCAGAAAATACCAAAAAGTTTTCCGATGAGAAGTAAACGTCGTCCTATGGTATTTTGAAAATAATAGCACTCACCAACACCAAAGACAAGCATCACACAAACACCACATTATTAAATTAATATGAAAAAGTTTAAAACCACAATGTTCTATATTTAATTAGCAACAACTTAACTTATCTAATAAATTTATTCGAATATTGAAATCATTTATTTTATTTAGCGTTTTTCCCGCACAACCCAAAATAGAAAATTTTGGGTGTGACAATTCTACCCCACTTAACAGGAATCTCGTCCCGAGATTCGGAGAGACTAGGGAGAAAGATAAAGTTGATCTGCAAGTCTTCACTTTTCCTTCATCAACGCTTATCCAATGATGATGCCACAAGCTCAAAACCCACTTTGTAAAGGTGTCCTTTAGACACTTACGATCCTTATAGATGGTTCCAATAGGTTACCCACTCTGAGAAAAGATACTTGGGCTCGATAATGACTTTGCAACCATGTAGATAGCTGATGCTTCCAGATGACGCAACAGAACATATAAACCTCCATCTTGTATCGTCTTTAGTTCGACAAACCCCTTAAGAAGAGATCAATTGGAGAACACCAATGGATAGATTATATTTGTTTCTGAGTGATAACTATCATCATGTCCTTCTGACATCCCAAAGAAATTCATGAGCATATGCAAGAACAAGTAATCCTGCTCTTCCTCACGAGCAGAAAAACAGCAGTGCATAAATACAGTTATAACTCGAGTTCTGTGAATCCTATGATGTTGTAGCTTATACCGTTGGAAAGCTTATCAAATTTACTACAACTTTCTTATAGAACACTTCTCCAAATTCTGCAGTTAAGGTAGTCGAAAACTGTGCACAATAGAAACTATTCCAGGTTGCTGACAGCACAGATGCGTCGCCTTGTGATTTTCATAACTCCCAAATCATAATAGCTATCAGGGCGGTTCTTACTGTCAGAGAAAGATATTGAAGTCTACTATTGTCCAGAATTTATCCATGATTTTTGGGCGTCCAAAAATAGAGATATAAGCTAAAGAAGACAGATTGTTCTAAAAACACAGGATAAGGTAGGAACAAGATTCAGAGAGACTAGAGAGATCGATGACACTAATCTTCAAGTCTTCATGCTTCTTTGATTTGCGTTGATGAGATATAAGACATAGATCAAGGATAGCCAAAATATGATAAGAAAGATAAGGTTTGATCTTCAGTTCTTCGTACCTCGTCGCTTGAGATTGATGATGGTAACGGACACTACCCCACTTAACAAAGATTTTGTTCCACCTAGCAATGTCATTGAAGGCAACACTTTGCAATTCATAAAAATCATGATCAGGATCAAACTGATGATGATACCACAGGTTCAAAACCAACATAGCGAAGATATCCCTCAGATTCTTGTGATCCACGTAGATGTCGCTCTTATAATCCCAATAAATGCCACTCTTACAGCCTTAAGAGCTTTCCACATTCAACTCTCTTGAGCTCTTCTTCATAGTAACTCCACTAGAGAATACCTATCCAAGTAGAAAACTCACTTCACTTAAAACTTACTAAACATACTTGATATAGGGGTGATGGCATCTAAGTTTTCATGAAACTAACTATAGACTTCCAACATCTCCTTCCTATGTCGTCCATGCTAACTTGTATAGAGTATGTTGAATTGAATGTTGAACTCCCAACTGATGATAGCTTGAAGTGAAGACTAGTCCTGACAAATACTCAAGCTTCTTGTAGACGATCCAACAAAGAACTGATCCCAAGCAAACAACACTAGCACATTTGTAGACTTCCAATCATAGAGATAACCACTTCTTCCAAGTGAAGCACTATAACATACGAAACCTTCATCTTACAACACTCACAACTTTGCTACCCCTTAAGAAAAAGAAACTAGAGAACACCAAAGTAACTTGCATCTCCTTTTATACTAGATAACCATAATCATCTCTAATGTAAGATTCCAAGGCAAATCAATGAGATTCAAAGATATCCAATGATATATTCACTCATACAAGATAAGGAAGTAATACAGAAAATTTCTGGGCGAATTCCAATTTTAACAGTTCAGTAAATCTGACATATCTCGAGATACAGATATCCGATTAAGGTGATCTTTATATGGTTGGAAAGCTTACGAAATTATCTACGACTTTTATTCACAACACTTTTCCAGATTCTGTCAATAAGTTAGTCAAAACTGAACTTAACCGAAACTGTTTCAGGATTCCAGACTGCGCAGTGACCCCAACTTGGAACAGGTATATCTCTTAGCTCATAATAGATAATTAGGTAAGTCTAGTGGGTTTGGAAAGATACAGAAGTCTAGTTATTCCCAGTAAAATTTCATAAATTTCTCATGTCCATATCTTGAGATATAACAGAAACATTGCAGACTGCTATAGAAATCAGCATGCGGAGTATTAGGTAAAACCTACCCCACTTAACATGGATCGAGCTACTCCTCAAGACGAAACCTTCCGGGCCACTTTCAAAACATGAGAACAAGGACAACACACAAGCAACACATCAAGCAAAACAAACACACATCACATCATCGGTACTACACGTGCTTCTTCAACAATGGTGGTCATCCTAATGTCAGATTATAGATGATGAAAGGCTATCGAACTTTAGAACAAGATGAGATCAGATAAGTTTTAGTAAAAATAACATAAAACAAAATCCAAGGGAGTAAGAAATAGTAGCTCAAAGGAAGCTATCAAGGAGAGGATACAATAGGACAAGGAAGAGGAAATAGTCAAAATCAATGAGTCAAGGGATGATAAATTAATTTTATAGTAAAATGAGTTTTAGAATGCGTCCAGTGCTACTTGGCATACGTCCTACAGTCAACACCGCTCTGATACCACTCTGTCACACCCGGTTTTCTAAAGAACAAAACCAGGCTAATCATATGTGTGCCCAGGAAGTCCACACATATGTCAGAATGAAAAAGTATCAGAAACAATGTTATTATATAACGTATACATAGCTATATTAACACTTACATCAGAGTATCGCGGAACGGTGACTAAACTTCAGGCTCCATTCTTCTCAGGGACGGCTGACTGGGGGTAACATATGCCTAGCACTTCTACTAATCTTCTGGAAACTCCACTACACCTTTGTCCTTCTTCCGAGTAGCATCTTACTACACACTGGAGTGTGGGGGAAATAGCAAGAGTGAGTCCATGTCGAACTCAACAAGTATAGCACAGGGTTCATGAGGCACAAAAGGCTAGACACTGTTTGACTGCGTTTAGCTTTTATTCATCATGTAATTAGCAATTGAGTAGCATCAAGGTAATCCAAATCCCATTAATGAACCAATGATCAATTGTAATAAGGATAATGAATAGCATTAACATGAGCATAATAATAACAACGGTAATTAAACATGATATAACAATGGTGATCATCTATCTGTAGATGTTCCAAGGCCGCTCGTATCCGTGAGCACGGCTAGTATACCAGTTTTTAACTCTGCGCAGAGGTGTACACTTTCACTGTGAGTCATGATTTCCAAATACATGGGTTAGCTAGGCCCAAAACACCGGAAACCATATAAAGCCACTTAAAGGTTCGTCTAACAAGTTAGGGCCATTAGATTCACTCGGCAGGCAGATGTAGAACCCCCCTTCCCTGTGGCACAACAACCGCAGCCTATACACACTAGGCCAGGGGCTCGCACTACACCCAACGTGGCAAGCCATTCTTACGCCATTTAAGGTAACCACTAACAAGCTAGAAAAGGTCCTTTAAGCAACTAAAGCCAGAGCCATATAGCCCTCACAGCTGTACTGTATGTCCCGGATGATCACGTACAGATAAGTCCTTATGGAGAGAAACCAGAGCAACAATATAACCCCTTGCTCTAGCCCCCTTTTCAACAATAATAAAATCATCTTAAGGGTTGATTGCTTAATCCATTAGTCAAATTACAAGATCATTGTTCATAATTAAGCACTAGCAATAGCTACCCAAATGCACAACCCATAGGTGACAAGGAAACAAGATATCAATAGCTAAGTTATAATCTCTATGTTTGTCAAGGAGGACACATGCATATGTATGATAATTTCAGTGAATAGGTAACAAGGATGGTCCCATGTTATACTTGCCTTGATCAAAGTTCTCCGATAGATACTGCTGGTCCGGCTCAAAATAATACTCCTAATCGTCGTAGTACTGCTCACCGTCTAAATTCGATCACCAAGCATCAACATACAAACATTCCGAGCAAACATACACGAAGCAAACAAAAGATACAATTAGAACAGTACACCAACAGTAGAAAAACATTTAGGAAAGCTTACAAAACTATTCTACACGTTACTACGATCACACAGACGTAAAGATCACGAAATTCGGATTTAAAACGTGAAAGTTATGAATTTTCTAAGATTTCCTATAGATAAATAATTATTTTAATATAAACTCGAAAATTAATTGTCACAAACCTACTGTACAACTACACTAACATGTAAAGCTCGCAAATACAAAACTAACGCAACTTGAACGGATCAAATCGGAGTTAAAACATGGAAGATATGGCCTAAACAAAATTGTATGTATATATGTATTTCTATTGTATTTCGGGATTTATTTTACTAAAGAAAAACGGCCACAAATCAAACTCATGACATCATGTGATGTCATCAAGCTAGCTAATTACTTTTAACTAAACAAAACCAAGTGAAATGCATTAATTCATATTAGCCGCTATGCATTTTAATTTCATTACCAAGCTCGCTCTAGTCATGTCTTAATTAATTATAAATATTTCAATATTCTTTATATGTCGATTATATAATTTAATTTGTATAACAAAATAACAAGTTAGAACATCTAATGGTATGCATCCTGCGTTTACACTAAGTACAGTTTAAAACATATTTAAGTTAACAGTTAATCAAATTAGCATGCTATGTATAATTACCAGGATATAAACCTACTTGTTCGTGCGTGCATACGTCCATCTAAACAAAGACAGGGCATGAAGATAGCTAGATCAGGGCCATGCGCCCAATGGACGGCGTCCAGCAATCAAATTAAAGAGCACATCGTTTTCTACTGAAAGATACAGTACATACTGAGTACGATCGAGAGAGACTTCATCTGCTACACCTAACAAAGGTTGCAAACCTAATACCCATTGCCATCTGTTAACTAACGAGCTTTGGAACATTATCAGGTATTCAGGTCCAAATGTTTCACCTAATCTGGTGTACGTGTGGTCGTGTGGAGTATTAGCCTACCCGATCGAGTATTATTCTAAACCTCGTCAATCTGTGACTGTGCGGAGAACGAATCTTTATATATTTGCATAGCTAATAAACATATATAAAGAGGCTTTAAACACAATAATCTGTAGTCTCAGAGCTCTAGCTGTACCGCTGTACTATTAGTACTAATGCTTGTCACTCAATCAGTTCATTAGGATCATGACGTGCTCGATCGTAATGAGGAGGTGGCTGACCTGGGAGGAGGCGGACGATGCAAATGTCAATTTAACCAGCGTCAGAAAAATTGATCGCATCCGCATCACAGCAGAAAACAGCGCTATGCACACACACACAGCGACGACGACGTCGCCTTTGCATGAGACAGCTTTCACGTAGAATTCCGCAGCCCTGAATTATGAATCGACGGCTGCATCGACGACACGCCTAGGAATTGTCACGCACTGCGGTCGCTTTTATCCAGTGGCAACATGGACTAATGAATTCGAGGTTGGTTGGCGAGGAACATCACGGTGACAAATGCAGGCGTGATGGAGAATTCGGAGTACGTCGACATGGCAACGGCACGGCCGCACGGGATGGACATATGAACAGATCGTGGCGGCGGCGATAGCGGCGGCGGCGGCGGCAACAGCGGCGGCGGGCGGCGACAGCGGCGGCGGCATAGGGCTTGGAAAACAGAGCTAGTAGGCAGGCCGGACATATATATAGGGAGGAAGACTCTCCACCTTTACGTCAACTAGCGATATGGTGCTAATTGAAGTTGCACACCCTCCATCTTTACTAATAGGCCTAATTAATTATTAAAGCCCATTAGTAAATAAATGAACGGACATTTAGGATTATTGCACACAAGCTTTGGTGGAAAATAAGATATTTATTATTTTCGGAATTAATTAATTTCGTGGATAAAATAATTCTAGAAAAGTCCAGAATTATTATTTAAGCCGCGAAAAAATACTCCGAAAACTCCGAAAATTCGAGGGAATTTTCCAGAGACATTATAGAACATGAGGAACCCAATTAAAATATTTGGAGCTTATGAAAAGATGGATGAAGAGATCAAGGAAAAAGATTTAAGCTCACGGAAATTGGAATTTTGAATCCAGAAAATACCAAAAAGTTTTCCGATGAGAAGTAAACGTCGTCCTATGGTATTTTGAAAATAATAGCACTCACCAACACCAAAGACAAGCATCACACAAACACCACATTATTAAATTAATATGAAAAAGTTTAAAACCACAATGTTCTATATTTAATTAGCAACAACTTAACTTATCTAATAAATTTATTCGAATATTGAAATCATTTATTTTATTTAGCGTTTTTCCCGCACAACCCAAAATAGAAAATTTTGGGTGTGACAGTATCTCGAGGAGGCATCAATCTGGTCATCAGAGCTCTGGATAATGGCTATCGAAGTAATCAGTGCCACACTGCCACTATAAATTTTATATTACCACTAAGACTGAACTGAAAATCTAGCCACCATATGATAGATATTTATTATTGAACCAATCTCTTGACAGACATTTGTACACAAATTATTTTAAGTAATCTGTATACCTTAATTGCTTTATCCGCTACCCTCCCCTTGTGTCTTTGCGTGCCAGGCTAGTGGCAGAATGGCTAGCACTGTGTTGATGCTTGGAAGAAATCAAACCTGGGCTCACTGTGTTGCAGATGGACACGCTTATTGGGGCTGCCGCCTTCTTGAATGATCTTGGAGAGTTGAGATGAACTATCAGACGTGCGGTAGCGATGTGGTGGATCTTCCCTGAGACCCCAATTTTTTGAAATTCATGGTTCTCCTTAATATGAAGCAACCTATTTGCAAAGCTAAAAGATAGATTAGACGGGTGACAAAACTATGTTAATTTAATTTGTTGCTCCAATAAGGAGGGTTTTTGAAACGAAATTGGTGCATAATGAAGTGAAAGCGAGTAAGCAATACATGATCTATTAATTACATCACCGGTATAAGCGGAAATGCAATATTGATGGCATGTATATCAACAAAACGCAGCATTGTCAAAATCCACCAAAATGAACATCAATCAAACTCTATGACAGTTCATGGTTCCGCTTTGCAACAAGAATATATAATACCAAAAAAAGTAATATCATGATAATTCAAATTTCAGCCCGGGGACAAAGATTGCACGCCTCTTTGTTGTGACACATAGGCATGGACATGTGGGGTAAAAAAAAATGCCGACCGGTCGGCCTGGACATTTGGGGTAAAAATAATGCCATGACAATTCAAATTTCAGCACAAAGGACAGGGATCGCAGGCATCTTCGTCGTGCAGGGTAAACCTAGACATTTGATGTCATGAGCTTCTCATAAACTAATAAAAACTGAAGTTAAATTTAGAAAAGAAAAAAAGGTAAACTCATAAGGGAAAAAAAGAAAAGGAAAGGAAGTGCACAATATTGGTTTTTTAGTTGAACACTATCTTATGTTGTTTGATGAATCTTGATCCAAGTATTAATGGCCCTTGCATTGCAACGGGAATCCAAAATTTTTAGAATCAATAAGATGAGCACAGAAAAACATGAACATAAGCATTCTACTCTGCCAACTACAACATGCAACCAAACTAATATCTCCCCTCGTTTCCAAAGGCAAGCAAAATTAATATGCAATAACTACAAATAAGTTTCATGTAGAACACCCTATATATCCATGTATGCTATGTTTTCAGCAACAACTCATCCACAAAAAAACACAAAAATATTCAGCTTCTGGAAATGTGCAATCCCTAACAAGAAAAATCAAGAGTTGTAAATAAGTGTTGACCAAAATGTAAACTCAAGTAGAATGGGACTACAGCATGAGTGGGCCTTCCATTGGTAGTAGAGTCAAAAATTCTGCTAGCTCCTTCCCTAAATAAGAAAATGCCTGCTAAGAGAAGAAAATCATGTTACTACAAAATATAGAACATTATGGTTAGAGACGTCAGAAAGTGCCAAGTTACCCACCATCTTATTACACATTCAGCCATGGGCCCTCACATGAGAAATATTTGATAGTTCTCCTAACTACTTCAGTATTACTTTGTAGTATTATTTTTATCAAGAAGAAAATATATTTGTAGTATTCTGCAAACTAAGGAAGCATACACACAATTGAGGGAACTGTCAATTTTACAGAAGCATTGCTCCAAACTACAAGCCATGAGAGGGGAAGGAATGTTCATATAATCTAATTTAATATCGGCAAGGACAATAAATGGACCTAATCCAGATAGGCCAATGTGCTTATGACTTGTTTCAGAGCTTTAAGCACCTAAACAATAGACACTATATCCTTAAAAATTAGAGGTGTATGTAGCTAATTAGATGGATGATCTGAATTTTGGTTAAATCATGGACTGCAATGTCACCTGCAAATAGAGACTCAAACTGACATTCTACTACTTCTACTTCAGAATTGAGTGATTTAATAGGTAGTGCTAATCCCTATACTGATAGCTAGCCAAAAATAGCAGAAACCTCTTCTTGGACCTTGCTTATCAACGAGTCTAGCCACTTTTTTTTTCACACACTCTAACAATAGTAGCAGTATGAAAATATGAAACACAGCAATAGTTACCAATCTCAAGTATTGATTTTAGTCTTGAAAGCATAGTGAAGACATCATCTTTCTTGGACAGTGTACCAACCTAAGTCAGGCTGTACTCCACCAAATGTACAGTTATAGTGTTGAATCCCTCCTACAATACAGTGAGCCTGTGGATCATCCTCCTGCTCTGGTAAAGCAGCGGGCACCAGCTATAAGGCAGTGACAAATCCGATACTTCAAGCTTGTACAACAGGCCCACAACGATGCCAGACATGGATGATGCAGTCTCCTATAAAAGGTCATCATATTACCACATTCAGTAATATAGAGGATACTCAAAGGCAGTAGTCGGGTAGGCATTGCTCAGCCTTATAAGATGATATTAGTAGTTCACTAATTTTTGAAAAAGAATCATTTCTTTATATGAATGTCTGTTGTTTGGTCATTTCCAGTACACAAAACCATACAGTTACATAGCTCTGAACCTAAATAAAATGCAACACAGAAGTTACAAAAATTTGAAATCAAGAAAGGCATCACCATCACCCACTTGGACTTCCATGTATTTTTTATACAAACAAGATCAAAACCAGTAAAAATTGGGCATATATCAAGAACTCAAAAGTAAAAAGAATCATGCCAAATATCCCCCAGTCACAGAAATTACCTGCAAACGGAGTGCCAATATCTGTAGGACTGCCGCTGGCAACAAACACCTTGATGGCATGCAACAGCCTTGATGCGCCTATCAAAGGTGTATTAAACTGTGGTTAACAATTAAAACAAAAATGGCAAGCCATGCACGGGTCAGGTCTATCGAGTTCATAATCTACATGGACTATTTGTGATGGTAGAAGAGAGGTAGTGAAAACATCATCGATGTGAAACCCAAGTTCCAAAAGTCAGAAATCTAGGTAACTGGAGACATTGTGGAGCAATAGAGTAACTGATAGATTTCATAACGCAGATAAATATAAAGTTTACTAATTCACATATTAATTGAACTAGATTAGTTTCTGCATGAAAGGGATGATTTAAATAAGTAGGCGATGATTCATACTACTAAAGTACTAATAATCAACAAAAAGCTCACTGAGATTGCCCTCTACATGGAATTCCCAAATCAGTAGATACTGAACTTCCCAAATCATTATGTATGTTGTGCAATCTACAGGTTCTTGGCTTGCTAAGCTGTAGATTCAGACAGTTACCAAGACGCATGAACTCATTAATTAGCCGGCGACAGTTACATGCAGATGCAGGTAAAATTGCTCTAATTCATCCAAACCCTACCACTGAGAATGATGTCCAAACCCTAAGCCTAAGCCTTTACAGTTCAATCTCCCTTCTCTAATGATGTTCAAACCCTAACACTGAGAATGAGATTTGGAAATTGGGGGAAAGCAGTGGAATGGAGAAGAACAAACACTCATGTGAGAGGCCAGTAGGCCACAGGGCACCACGCCCCTGTTGGACGGTCATCGGCCGGCGCGGGGTCCCGGGCGCACCCGGCGCGGCGGCGCTTGCGGAGCCGGCGGGGGGGGGGGGGGGGGGGGGAGGCTGGTGGAGGGGGGGCGGTGGGGGGGCGCGGGGGTTGGGGTTGTGTTCGATCGCCAGACGGCGGATGGCCTGACGCTGGTGCCCGGTGGCTCGCAGCCTCGCGAGGTGCCGGTGCCGCGGTCGCGCCTCCTGAAGCTCGTGTCCGTGCGTCGGGGTCGTGGGAACGGGGAAGCGTCGGAATGGCTGCCTGGGCTAGTGGGCTGGTCTGCGAGCGTTGTGTGTGAGATGTGAGCGTGTGGGGCCCACCTGTCGGCGCCGTTCGCCAGAGCAAGAGGGGCTCGCGAGGGAGGGCACGCTGAAGCTAGGAGGCACGTTGAAGTGGTGTTGACGTCTCCTGTTTGATCTTTTTAGGAGTAGAGATTTTTCTATTTCAACGTGCTTCTTTAATAGCATGATACCTTGTATTAAAGAAGCACCCATGGTTTCGTATGAAGAATCTTGTATAAAATTTCATCAAGAGTTTTGTACAAATCTCATCCATATTGTAATTTAAAATTTTCATTAGTTTCTTGAAGTGCATGTTATAGTGTTAGAAAGTAAAATGTTTATTGCATTCATTTCCAATTTAAGATAAAATGGTGAGAATTTGATAACTAATTGAGCCCGTCAAAAAATGCTAAATAATCACGACACATAATTTTTTTGCCTGATTTGAAATTAAATAATTCAATAGGTATATAGAGCTTATTAGGTTATTAGTGTGAATGCAAGCAAAATAGAATGTACACATGGTGTAACTTTGCCTAGTTTGACCAAATTTTAGAATTGTTTAATAATTTATTTTAATGGTAAAAAAGTTATTCCATCCGTCCTAAAATACAAGGTACTTTAGGAATTTAGAATATATTATAAAAACAAATTATAAAGTAAAACAAATGACGCATGTAACCCTATTAACTATAGAGAGATATTGTTCTTGTCATATTTCACCTGGTGGTATATACATTAATGGCAGGTAATGCATGTGATTGATGCTGTGAGAGAAGTTGATATTTATCTAGAATACCTTATAATTTGGAACAAATTTTGAATACTTCGATACCTTATATTTTAGAACGGAGGGATTACGTAGAACGCATTTGTGCACATTATCTACCTATCATGAATATACGGGTACTACACCCTGCACGGCGCCAAGCTTTGGTGCTCTGTATATGCACGTCCCTATAAGAACATCTCCACCATATTTTCTATCCAATCTCCTATATCTAAAATGTAGAATTTTAGGAGATAAAGGTGATGCGGCAGATCTCTTATTTCATCTCCTATATACCTATAATTTTTAGAAGAGCTCGTAAAAGAAACATCATTTCTCCTAAATAGAGGAGTCAATTCTCTATCTCTAAAGAAAGGAGGCAAATTTTAAGTAATCTGCTATAATAGTGCTCTCTTATATCCTAAATTGATTTAAGGTACTCTCTTAAAATAACTTAGGCTGTGTTTAGATGGCGAATTTTTTTGCAAATGCTACTGTAGCACTTTCGTTGTTATTTGATAATTAGTGTCAAATCATAGACTAATTAGGCTTAAAAGATTCGTCTTGTGAATTACGGCTAAACTGTGTAATTAGTTTTATTTTTTATCTATATTTAATGCTTCATGCATGTGTCCAAAGATTCAATGTGATGGAGAATCTTGAAAAATTTTGTAAAATTTTCTGGAACTAAACGGGACCTTATTGGCGATGCAATATAAGAGATCTGGTGGAGATGCTCTAAGCTTTGGTGTTGTTCCCTATCATGTAAGCGTTGTCGCCTGCCCTTATTACGTATATATCCTTGGTGTTGTGTATATTACATATATTTTTGGTGCTGTGTACGGGGTACATTTCTGCAACTAGAATCTCCAGTGGTCCAAATGTGAATTAGGTTTAAAAAATAGATGTTAATATATTTTGAATAAACTTAGCCAAACTTAGACAAATTTGACTTAGAGCAAGTCCAAAACTACTTATATACAATTTGAAACTGAGAGAGAATACATGGTTTAATTTAACCAAATGCGCCCTGGCTCCCTCGGAGACTTCTATAAATACAGTTTTCATGGAATAATTATTCTGGTCCTCTAATAATGAAGTATGAAAAGCATGTCCCCTCTATTTCAAATTACTGAAAACAGCTTGTAGTTGTTGATACAAACACCAACATGTTTGAATAAATGTTTACTACATTATTAGTTACCTGTATAGCTTGATGGTAATTGTAGAAAGTTTTGTGGTCCGGACAGGCAGCAGTCTCTCCACACTGACCGATTTCTTCACATCTTTCGGCGACTCCTTGTCATCGAAGGTGCCATAGACATTGCTGTTGGTTATATATGTCGTCGACATACTCGCACTACTGGTCAAGCCTATTGTTCTTGACAAGAAGGACGATGCTGTGTGGAATCACAACCTTATATTTGCATGGAGGATTGGGCATTCGCCCACAGTTGCCGATTTCTGATTCTGCTTTAATACTTGGTTTCATACTTATCCTAGCTAGCCTATTATTACATTTTCTTCTTGGAACTGGTGGCATTATTTTATTCTTATTCCACCAAATTATACAAGAATTTTATATACATGCAACATGCTTAGTTGTCCACCACAAAATGAGCTCATCAACTGATTAAGTTCCATGATGCGCTTCACGGCTGGTAAGTAGGCCTAATACACTCGAGCACTAAGTTCCATCGGTTAGTCTCTCGCCACTACTGCACTGAGGTTATTCGTAAGTCCCCGTCACCATGCATGAGTCACAGTTTGGCAGCCATGCACTACTATAAACATAATTTCTAGAGATGGCGGTGATCACTAGGACGAGCATTTCTGCTGTAGTGGTCTTAGACGGTTGTTCTTTTTCAAATGTTGTCGTCTTATGGAATCCATGTTGTCATTTGTACTGAGTTCGTCTCCACCAAATGCATATCTCATTTGGTCATGAGAATAATTTTGTGCTTATGAAGCTGGTAGTGCTAGCACACTTATCTGATATGGATCTTATAATTAAGAGATGAAGAGTACAAGCATATCGCGTGACATACCTGCTTGCTTAATTGGAACCCATTGTTCACGATGATCTTGATCAGCATTATCTACTCATAATTAAGGATGATGCATGCAAGCAACTCAATTAGCAATCCACCATCCTTTCAGATACCTAGAGAAGTAGCAGTGGGCAATCTAGTTGTGACGCAAGTGTCAGTTTAACTTACTATTTTTGAGAGTGCAGTGTGACGTGTGTGCCTTGTGTGTTCTGAGTGAGTAATCCATGTTGTCATTTGTACTGAGTTCCTCTTTACCAAATATATATCTCATTTGGTCATGAGAATAATCTGTTCTTATGAAGCTGGTAGTGCTAGCATACTACCTGATATGGATCTTTAATTAATTAAGCGATGCAGATCGAGTCTATGCACATCGCGTGACATACCTGCCTGCTTGCAACCTGCTGCACTTGCGGCCTTGCGCATTGCGCATGTTTACAGCTTCATTGCGCATGTGCTTCCAAAGTTTCCAGATGTATGATGATATCTGAGGAGTGAGGACAAGTGCACTGTGCACCAGCTACCACAAGCAAGTAATACTGCACCAAATGATGACAGTAACGGCTCTGAGAGTGAGACACCGCCATTCACGTTTTATTTCACTATGTCGGACTTTGCTGGGTACTCAAATAACTATGAGTCATTCATTTAATCAGATCGGATGGCTATGATCATCTATTATTACTACTTAGAGGTAATAGTTGAAATATATATATTTATTTGATCTTTAATGTGCTAAAAATATGATAAATAAGAAAACCAAACACTTATACTGATGGGACCGTATGATATATGGTTTGAGCAGTGAAGTAAAGGAGCCATATTCATTATGTGAAGCTCTTTAGTCTGATTATTGGCAGCGTGCAATGAATACAGAGTTTGATGCTCTCAAAAGGAATAATACTTGGCATCTTGTTCTACTCAATCTGGACAAAATATTATAGATTGCAAATTGGTATATAAGGAAACAAACAAGGCAGATGGTACTATCGATTGCTACAAAGCTAGACTTGTAGCTAAAAGGTTTAAGTAGAGGTATGGTTTGGATTATGAAGACACTTTTAGCCCTGTTGTGAAAGCTGCTACTATTAGCTAGGCTTATGCTATCACTGCCTACAGTATTCACCAACTAGATGTTTAGAATGCAGTTTGGCATGGTGTTCTAGAGGAGGATGTTTACATGAGATAACCCCCCTGGGTAGAAAGATAAAATCTTACCACATTATGTGTGTAAGCTCGATAAGCCGCTCTATGCATTGAAACAGGCCCCTCGATCCTGGTATTCTCGATTGAGACACAAACTTCAGCAACATGGTTTTCATGCTTCAAAGGCCGATTGATTTAGACTATCAATTTGTAAAAGAGCATGTTTCTCGGAAGCTGCTAGATATATCAGAATTATATCTAGCGATGACCAAGTGACCAATGGGTTTACCAAAGCTCAATCGGTTAACAACCTGCATAAATTTAGAAACAATCTCAACTTGTGCAAGTTGTGATTGAGGGGGGCTGCAGAAGTATGCCATTTAAATAGGATTGAGTCTTATATTAATGTAATTGGCTAGTGCAAGTAATGGACTAAGACTGGAGTCATGAATAGAATCGGCCATGATAACGGATCCTGTAACTTTGCTTATTATATATACTCATTCTATCCCCAAATAAATAGATTTCTAGCAAGTTTAGGATAAATTGGTATGACATAGAAAAGACCATACTACTATTAATTGAAGTAGTTGCACACTGATCAATGATTGTTCCACTTACACGCTAATTATGGCATTTACTACACTTATCCAACTATAGAAACTCAACATTTGGATTGGCAGAATTTAGGGGCAGCGGTGGTGGAAAAGAGATAGATGGGATGGGGTATAGTAAATATGAGGAGATTGCGAGGAAAATATATGGCCATCGATTTATTATTCATAGACAAATTTTCAGGCTAGAAATCTATTTATTCATACTATAATGATACAATTAAGATGTCCGGGCGGACAGACGCCTCGCACCGCTCACTCCCACACGTGCCATTTCGACCCATCCTTATTCCTTTTGCACTCGCACCTGCCCACCCCGACGACGACGCGGCCATGGCTGCCTCCCTGGCCGCCGCCAGCATCCTCAGCCACTCCAAGGTCCTCCTCCGCCACCCCGGCGGCTCATCCTCACCCACCAGGAGCGCCCAACGCCCGCAGATCCGGTGGCCCTCTCCCCCACCCCGGCGAGATCCATGGAGGTGGTGCGGCGGTGTTGTAGGGGTCGGTGGCTCTCCTCACCCTGTCGGCCATGGCGCTCCTGAAAGCCCTAGTTTGGTTTTAGATAATGGATTAAACCTATTTGATTAATCCTTGAGATCTAAGTGTGTAGACTAGATAAGATGGTCCAAGGGCAAGTGTTGGAGCAAGATGAAGTCCATGGTGATGATGATGGACATATGATGATGATCAAGCTCTAAACTTGAAAAAGAAGAAAGAGAAAAAACAAAATGAGCTTAAGGCAAAGGTATATTTGATAGGGCCATTTCGTTTTGCCACTCAAGACACCAAGTGGGTGTGACCGTGTGAGTGGGTTTAGGATAGATAGCCATACTAGTAAGAGGGGAGAATCTTCGTTAAAACGGTTATCGGGTGCCACTACATGAAGTCATTGTTGCATATGCATTAGGACCTAGTGTGCTAACTTAACACCCTTGAAAATACTTTGAAAACTTTCTAACACACATGCACAAAGGTGAGACACATTGTGGTTAGGACTTGGGAGCAAGGGTGAAGAAGTTGGAGAAGAAAAGAAGGAGTTGCAGAGGGACCGGACCCTGACCGGCGAGTCCAGTCAGAGCAAGCAGAGGTGGCACGTCTTGCACCCATGACTGGACCCTAATGAAGTAGAAGGACCAGACTCGATGCTGGTACTGTTCCTGAGTCCGGTCTCATTGACGTTGCATGCAGGCGCGGTTGCTGGATAAGATCAAACTCTGGGTGAGTCCGGTCACCCCTGAGCGGACGCGCCCGGTCGCAAATTTTCGTATCTGAAACTCTTTGGATTGGGATCGAATCCTGGCGGTGCAGTGTCCGGTCTTGAGTCAGGCGAGTCCGGTCCGAGCATTGTGCTTGAGCGTCGGCGCGCGATTGGACACAAAGGAGAGGTACCTGACCCTAGGAGGTCGAGTTCGGTCCTAACTAACCGAGCTGGCGCGAGGGTTGCTAGCCGATGGAGATCGATTCGTGAGATTCAAAGGAGCGGACATGTGGCAGCATCCTGGTGACCGGTCCCTGCCTTGGGTGCATTTGGTCCAGACCACAGGCGGTCTGATTGACCTGCAGAGAGCCCAATGATGGGCATAACATCTCTATCTTTTGGGGGCTCTATAAATACTTGTTGGCTGGCTCTAGCTCACTCTCTTGGACATTTTGATCATCCATACATTCATTTGTGCTGAGCCAAACCTCTCCCACTCATTCTCTTACTTGGTTGTGCATCCAAAGGGAGTTGGGAGTTATCCAAAGTGCATTTGCTTGAGTGATTGCATCTAGTGGCACTTGGGGATCGTTTTGCTGCAGTTTTCTTGTTACTCTTGGCATTTACTGATGCCTAGATGGCTTGGAGCAGTGGAGGAGTGTTGGCACGAGTTGGTGATTGTTCGTGGACATCTCCTAGTGATTTGTGAGGGGTCTTAGGCTTATTTCCCGGTGGAGCGCCAAAAGCCACTCTAGTGAATTGTGCGTAGCTTGTGGATCCCTATCTTGTGTTGGTTGTGTAGCACTCGGTTGCGGGTTAGGTGTGTGATGTCTATTAACGCGTGAACCTCTAAGTGGGTGAATCACTACAATAGGGATGTAGCTTGTCGGCAAACAAGTAAACCTCGGAGGAAAAATCAATGTGTCAATTGGTATTCATTGTGATTGATTTTTTGCTTGCCTAGTTCGGTATAACCCCTCTACCACTCTCTAGTACTTACATTCATATCTTGTGTAGTGTAGTGGTAGTTGTTATAGCTAGCGTAGCTCCCTTGCTTAGCTAGTTGTGTAGCTTGTTAGTTAGTTGTTTAGTTGCTTTAGTTTTTAGCTAGCTGTAGGGTTGAGATGGCGGACTAGAGGGGGGGTGAATAGTCCTTTCTAAAACTCAATCGCGCCGGCTAACCGAAATAAATGTGGAATTAAAACTATCGGTCTAGCCAAGACTACACCCCTCTATTTATGTTCTCAAGCACCTTGAAAAGATCCTAAACTAACAACTAAGGTGTCGGGCTAGCTAGAGCTCGCCTAATCAATTCTAGGAGCAAGGTCACACAAACCTATGCCACTAGTACTTTAAGCAATGGGGGAGGTCCTACACATGCTAGTAAGCAAAAGCACAAAGCCACCTAAGCTCACTAGCAATGCTCAATAACAAGGCTACACAAGCCAAATTGTAGAGCGCAAATTACTTAGCTACACAAACTAAGCAATGTGACTAACAAGGTTACTAAAACCAAATTAGCCACGCAAGGGAGCTACTTTTATGCTACACAAGCAAGAAGGCAACTAGCAAGCTACTAAAGCTAAACTAGTCACAAGAGCAACTACACAAGCACAATGTATGTAATGTAAATACAAGCTTGTGTTGCACGGAATGCAAACCACCAAGAAGATGATGAAGATAATGTTGACACGGTGATTTTTATCCCGAGGTTCACGTGTTTGCCAACACGCTAGTCCCCATTGAGACAGGCTCCAAGGTTGCCGCTAGTTCTCTTACTAGTGGTGACCCGCAAGTCACACTCTCCCATGTGGAACGCTTTCCACAAGCTCTAGCACTTGACATGGCTGGACCGCTTGTCGCCCTTCGTGTCTCGCTCTAGTAGAGTTGCTCTTCGCGGCTCCCGCGGGGTGAGCACAATGCCCCTCACAAAGCTCTTTTCTGGATCACCGCATAAGCTTCTTGCGGGCTTCGACTGAGACCACACCACCAAGCCATCTAGGAGGTGGCAACCTCTAAGAGTAACAAGCACCACCAGCTTGCAACTCGATCACCTAGTGCCACTCGATACAACGTGTTAGAATCGCACTCACTCGCAATCGGATCGCGCTCTTGCTAGCATAAGTGAGTTAGAGGGCTCCCAAGCACTCCCCAAGCATGGACACTTAGTCCCAAGGGTGCTCAACCAGCCAAATGCCTGAGCTCCACCTCTATTTGTAGCTCCCAAGCCAAATAGAGCCGTTAGAGCAAAGCTGCACTTTCTGCGAGGGCACTGAACACGGCGGTGGTGGCACCGCCTAGGGGTGGCGGTGCCCCCAATGGTTGAATTCCAATGGATTGGTCACCGGATAGCTAGGGCAGTGCACCGCCATAGGGGTGGCGGTGACCCCCCTAACCAACTGCGTGAAATCCCTAGCCTCTAGAATTTTAGGGCGGTGCACCGCCATCACCATGGCGGTGACCCCCATGCCTTCCCTTGCCCTCGCTTGAAAAGTGGTGGTGCCCATGCCGGTGGCACCGGACAAACCTGGTGGTGCACCGTCCTCCCAGGGGCGGTGCACACCACCACTGGTGGTGCCAGCCCAGACTTCACTGCTCTCCGCCTCCCAGCCGGTCACCACCACAAGGGTGGCGGTGCACCATCACAAAGGTGGCGGTGCCACCCAAGCAGCACCCCGAGCCCGGTTTCGCCTCCTCTTCTTCACCAACTTCTTCTCCTTTGCAAATGTGCCAACACCACCAAGTGATCACCACCTTGTGCATATGTGTTAGCTTTTCACAAACATTTTTTTCAAAGGATTAGCACTCTTTTCACCACGCCACTCAATCCTAACACGTATGCAAAGTTAGATCGCTCAAGTGGCACTAGATGACCGATATGCAAACAAGTTTGCCCCTCTTAATAGTACGACCATCTATTCTAAACCTAGTCATGCACTTCTCTACACATCCTTTGACCGGTGGAATCAAATGCCCTAGGTAATACCTTTGTCTTGTGCATTCCATTCCATCTCCTCCAATGTCGACGCAACACATGCACCAACATGATTAACAATGATATGATCCACTCCATATCATCACGTGACCATATTGGTTCATCAATCTTGACTTCACTTACTCTTCACCGTTGCCTCAGTCCATCGGCGCCAAGTCATCACTCAACTTGCCCTTCACACTTATAACCGATCCGTCGAGCCAAGTCATATCTTGATCTTCTCCACCTTGATCACATTACTTCATGTCATGTCTCATATGCAATGAGCTCCTTCATCACCACATGTGTGAGCTTTTGCAACAAGTCCAAGCCATTTCACCTCCATGGCATATGTTGCTCACATATATGTACCTATAGACTAACCACCTGTGTATCTCATATTAAACACAATTAGTCCACCTAAGTTGTCACTTAATTACCAAAACCAAACAAGGATCTTTCAATCTCTCCCTTTTTGGTAATTGATGACAACTCTACAAAGAAATGGAAATTAAGCTCAAATGGATTCATGTTGCTTGCCCAAGCAATTTTACCATGTGTAAATGATTTTGGACAAGTACCACAAATCCGAATTGGTAGTATTAGCTCCCTCTACATATGTGCTAGAGTGTTTGGTTTGAAGCTCGCACATATGCATAGATAGGAATTGTGGGAGAGTAATTACTACTAATGATGCTGAGGTGTATAGAATAAACCTTTGAAGCGTGATACCAGTCGGAGTTGCACTTTTAAGTTCATTCTTAGCACCATGGGTAGCTCGACAACAAAAATACTAGAAACCCCATGAGATCAACATTATAAGGAAGGTTCTAGTTTTTGCATGATAAACACAAGTCTAGCTACCATCCTATGCATGCTAGTTATCATGTCATCAATCAAATTCTACAACTATCATACACCACACAAGCATGTATATCAAATTTAAAAACTTATGCAATGCAAGCAAGCACATGAATATGCACATATCAAATGCAATCAAACAAGTTCATGAGCTTGCTCCCCCTACTTGTGTGCTTCTGTTGTCCAAGAATTTGATCCCCTCACATTCTTCGATGTTGCTCCCTCTTTGTCTATTGTCCATGTCTAAATCTCAATCTCTCCCAAAGCTTTTATATCTTTGTACAATCTCTCCCCCTTTGTCATCAATTTTCATAAAAGGTGTGCTTCTCATTGATGCAAAGGCTTGCAATTGGGGTAGATGGTTGAGGCTTGAATCTTGCATTTTTATGGACACTTCCAAATATTAAAATGACACCACTTGTATGGCTATTGAGATACCACATATAGGATCTTTGACCTTGATACCAATTGGTGGAACACCTCCCCCTATGTCATAGCATGGGTTATTCACTTGATAAACTTGAGCTCTTGTTGGTGAGGGATGCATTCTTCATTTGATGATCACTTAAAGTTGAGGATCACTTGTGGAATCATCGTCTTGCATGATTGATACCACATGTAGATGTGATACCACATGAAAGAATTTTCTAGTATAGAACCACTTGTTGGATTTGTCAATAAAAACTATTTCTTGAACCTTTGCTATCTTCATGAGTACCACTTGTAGGATATCATTTGTGAGTTGATCTAGACACCATTTGTGAATTATTGATCAAATATTTGAGTCTAGATACCATTTGAAACAAACCTGATATCCATTTGCATTGTTGTCTTGTACTTGTACTCTTGTCACTTATCATGAGCTTCTAAGTTGACTTGAACTAAAATGATTTGCCTAAGCTTCCAAGTCCGATTTGAACCAATGACAAGTTTCTTCACATCTCTTGCAAGGGTTATCTTGTCAATGTTGTACTTGTTACTTGTTAGCAATCGAAATTAACTCAAGTACTTGGGTTCACTAGCTCATGACCAAATTCATATACTAACCACTAGATCAGTTAATCATTCAAGCAATAGTGGTAGGCTACGAATTTCAAAGATTTTGATTTGTCATGCATGATCCTAATAAGCAAGTACTATATGCACTAACCGCATACTAGTAAGGGATGAAATGATCATGCACATTATAATGATACTTTTGCTATCTTAGAGTAGAGGATAGTCACATAGATTCCAATTTATTACTCCAATAGCAACGTGAAGTCCAATTTATAGCTTGGTGAAGACCAATCATCATAGATGGAGTCCATTCTTCACCCATATGATTTGAAGACCACTAATGATCAAGTACACTATCATGATGTGGTTGGCTTGCTTCTTCATTTCATCTTTGCTTTCATGAGAGCATCAATGTGTGAATACCACTTGAAATATCATGACTAACTCTCTTTTAGGTGTTGCTTGCTTTTCTTGATCAATCCTTTGATTGCTTCAACTAAGCTCTCAAGTGTTCCTTGGATCACCACTTTTATATTAGCCTTCCAAGTACCATACTTGGTTTACCTACTCATAGACGGCAAGCCCCTGCACTTGGGAGAAGTGATCTCTCTCCAAAAGAACCATCCTTGATACTCACTTGAAGTGACTTGATTGATTGATTCAAGTGATGGACTTAACTTAATGAGTATTCATGAATCCTTCTTTAAATCCTTTTCTTTCTACTTGTTTGTCATTTTCTTTCTACTAAATAATCTCCAATGATCACTAGAACTTAAACCTCATCTTCATCTTGAGCTTGGTCTTGATCTTCAATTTGAGTACCAAATATGTGCCAAGTACACTCCACAGTCAAATGGCCTTGTACTCTTTACTTGTCATGCTTCTAGATCAATCCAAAACCAAACTTAGGTACCTCAAACACTTGTAAACATGTTTTCAACTTGAGGACCTTTCAATCAAAGTGACTCCAAATTAATCCAATAATTATCACTTTTCTGACAGATTCTGCATACTTCAAAGAAAAATGTATATCTCCCAATATACAGATCCAAATACCACGAAATTTGGTGGAGATGTGCTTCACTAAGTTACCTAGAAGCTTTAAAAATTTGGGATTCATTTGACTTCTAGATTGCTATCAGATTTTAATTCTTCCACCATTGCTACATGCTGTGAACTGCTGCACTATAGCCGACAAGATCTACTCCAAAACTGAAGCATTTTTTTTATCCAATTCTCATGAAATTTGTCCAGCAACTTGTATCATAAGTCTAGAGCATGCATACCAAATTTTAAGCCAATCCAAATAGATTTGATCACTCAAACATGGCTAAGATCACAGCTAGCTCAGATTCTCGATTATAGGACAAATTTCTTCACATGAGCTATGCTTCATCAAATGTGAATTAAACTTGAAATCAACTTGTTGGAACACTTTGACAAGACATATATCCAATCAATCCACTTACTAAAAGTTATCTCATAAACTTATCCAACACAAAACAATCCAAACTTCACTACTAATCAATTTATCCATTCAAACATCTTATAGCAAGCAACATATGCATATTTATCCAATTCAATCAATTCATATGCACTCAAATGAAATGATCAACAAGAGATATACCTTGGTTAGCTCATGATCATCCAATTAGCAAGCTTCAACTCATGTATATGCAAGCCATCAAATATATCAATGAATCATCACAACTAGATAAATGACACTTGTATGTTATAGCACTTGGACTTCACTAATTCTTGGCTTGGCATTGGGATAGGATTGCATTAAGCTTCAATACTTGACTCAACATATGATGGTAAATGTGAAATCAATTGAGTCAAGCCTCCAATATCATGGTACCTACTATCAATCATCCACCTTTTGATGGTACCCAAACTAGTTTGGGTCCTCTCAAGTTGGGTGCAACATACTTAGGCAATGCCTTAGTATGGGTAGCGGGATATTTTGCAATTGCAACCATAGAGGTACCATCCTTTCTAAGCACAATATTATCATTAATTGAAATAGGCTTAGGATTATTACCTAGGAAACATGAATGAGCCATGTGTCCCATTTTCCGGCATGAGTAGCACTTTCTCTTTGATTGAGCCTTCTCTTTCTTGCTCATATGATGCTTCTCCTTGTTTGCTTGAGCCTTCTTCTCAAGCTTGTTTGGATAACCCAAAGCTAGGTGGCCCAATGTGTCACAACTATAGCACCTCATGTGAGCAATCTTCTTCATTTTCTCTTCTTTGTTCTTGCTCACTTGCTTTGCATCTCGATTCATCCTTGGACGCATTGCTCTTTCTCTTGCTTTTTCACCCCTTCTAGTTTTCTTCTTCTTCACCATCAAGTCACTACCATCATCATGGCTGATCTTGATTTGCTCTTGGGGCTTTAATTGAGGCTCAACTTGTTGCTTCACCACTTGCTTGGTTGGGCACATAGAGGTGAGATGATCCCATGTGCGACACTTGAAGCACTTGACGTGCTTTAGCCTCTCTTCTTCCTTCTTCAACCTGAGCTTTTCCTCGTTGGGACAACCTTTTGCACGATGTCCCACTTCATGGCATTTGAAGCACATGAAATGAGATACCTTCATTTGTTCTTGCTTCTTCATCTCTCTTTCATATCTTCTCTTGCCCCATCTCTTGCCCTTGATCTCGCTCTTGTTGAAGCCAATGCCACTCATGTCACCAAAGTTTCTTTGGGTCTTCAACATATGCTCAAATGTGACTTGAGAGTTGTAGCACCTCTCCAACTTGTTGCTCAAATTCTTCACTTCACTTTTGAGCTCAATGCTCTCCTTTAAAATGTTAGTCTCACAAGACATAAAAGTAGAACAAGTATCTATATGTGAAGAACATGGGATAGCTAAATCATCACAAGATGTGGATACATGCTTCTTTCCTACATCACAAGGATTAGCAATAATATGTGATTGATCAATTGACCCATGTGATGAGCTCTCACTAGTTTTATTTTTTTCCATTGAAAGCTCCTTAGTAAGAAAAGCATGGTCTTGTACCAGGTTATCATGAGTAACATTAAGTTTCTCATGAGCCAATTTTAGCTCCTCATGCAAACAAGTAGTAACATAAAATAGATGCTTTTGTTGTTCACATGTGTTCTTTTAAAAAATAGTTTTTATTTTTCAATTTCTCTGTTCTAGCCATCTCTTTTTCTAAAGCTTTGATCATGCAACCATATCTATCTAGATGCTCCTCATATGAATCAAGAGCAATCACATTTGCATTAGATACCTTGTGTCACCTTGTGACATGAAGCAATGTGATGTAGTTGGAGAGCTTGAAGAAACATCACTCTCATAGCCCGTGCATGATACATAATCATCATCATTAACAAGTGTGCATGGACTAGCATCATCATTTGCATCACTTGTGGCATCATCATCAGTCTTGTCAAGTGATCTTGTGGTATGATCATCATCAACAACATTTGACCATGAGGTGGAGCAATCTTTCACAATCACCGAATTGTGGCTATGCTCAACATCCTCATGTGCCTCCTTCTTGGCTCATCATCATCGTCGGAGACCGTCCCATACTTCTCATTGAGATGAATCCAAATCTCATGGGCGGTCTTCATGTTAATGATCTCTCCAAATATCCAATCATCCAAAGATCTATACATGATGTTAGTAGCTTGGATGTCGAGATCTAGGCATATCTCTTGTGCTTGAGTTAGATTATTTTCATCCAACACATGAGAAAAGCCTACATCTACCATCCACCATATTTGAGGGCAAATAAATTTAAATTGCATATCATCCAATTTTTCTGTGCAAAGTGTGTGCTATAAAAAATGTGTGGACAATCAACATCTAGCCCATAAGTTGCCATCCTCTCTCGGATCGGTGAAGACCACAAATGAGAGACCTAACTCTGATACCACGTGTAGGGTCGAGATGGCAGATTAGAAGGGGGTGAATAGTCTTTCAAAAACTTAATCGTGCCGGCTAACCGAAACAAATGCGGAATTAAAACTATCGGTCTAGCCAAGACTACACTCCTCTATCTATGCTCTCAAGCACCTTGAAAAGATCCTAAACTACCAACTAAGGTGCCGGGCTACCTAGAGCTCACCTAATCAATTCTAGGAGCAAGGTCACACAAACCTATGCCACTAGTACTTCAAGCAATGGGGGAGGTCCTACACATGCTAGTAAGCAAAAGCACAAAGCCACCTAAGCTCACTAGCAATGCTCAATAACAAGGCTACACAAGCCAAATTATAGAGCACAAATTACTTAGCTACAAAAACTAAGTAATGTGACTAACATGGTTACTAAAACCAAATTAGCCACGTAAGGAAGCTACTTCTATGCAGCACAAGCAAGAAGACAACTAGCAAGTTACTAAAGCTAAACTAGTCACAAGAGCAACTACACAAGCACAATATATGAAATGTAAATACAAGCTTGTGTTGCATGGAATGCAAACCACCGAGAAGATGATGAAGACAATACTGACACGATGATTTTTATCCCGAGGTTCACGTGTTTGCCAACACGCTAGTCCCCGTTGAGACAAGTTCCAAGGTTGCCATCGGTCCTCTTGCTAGTGGTGACCCACAAGTCACACTCTCCCACATGGAGTGCTTACCATAAGCTCTAGCACTTGATACAGCCAGACCACTTGTCGCCCTTCATGTCTCGCTCTACTAGAGTTGCTCTTCGTGGCTCCCGCGGGGCGAGCACAATGCCCCTCACAAAGCTCTTCTCTGGAGTACCGCACAAGCTTCTTGCGGGCTTTGACGGAGACCACGCCACCAAGCCATCTTGGAGGTGGCAACCTCCAAGAGTAACAAGCACCATCGGCTTACAACTCGATCTCCTAGTGCCACTTGATACAACCTCACTATGCAACGCACTAGAATAGCACTCACTCGCACTCGAATCGCACTCTTGCAAGCACAAGTGAGTTAGAGGGCTCCCAAGCACTCCCCAAGCATGGCCCTCAGTCCCAAGGATGCTCAACCAGCCAAATGCCCGAGCTCCACCTCTATTTATAGCCACCAAGGAAAATAGAGCCGTTAGAGCAAAGCTGCACTTTTTGTAAGGGCACCGAACACGGCGGTGGTGGCACCGCCCTAGGGGTGGCATTGCCCCCAACGGTCGAATTCCAACAGCGGGTCATCGGACAGCTAGGGGTGGTGCACCGCCATAGGGGTGGCGGTGACCCCCCTGACCAACTGCACGAAATCCCCAGCCTCTGGAATTTTAGGGCGTTGCACCGCTGTCCCAGGGGCGGCGCACACCACCACTGGCAGTGCTAGCCCCTGACTTCGCTGCTCTCGGCCTCCCAGCCGGTCATCTCCATGTTGACGGTCCTTAAGTATCAATTATAACTATCAAATAAATAGAGAAAAGGATCCAAATGATACCAACACCTAGACTTAGGGTTTTATCTGACAGAATCCACGAGTTTTGCTGTTTATCTATTTCTGCAGGGGGTTATCAGGAAATACGGAAGAAAGGCCCACATGTCGGATTAATGACGGGATATTAACCGAACACGTAATTATCTTACATCTAGAAGAGTCTAGAAGCCACGAGAACGAACGGGAGGCGTAACAGAGCCGGGGACAGGGCGCCCGCCCTAGTCCCTAGGGCGCCCGCCCTGGCCCCGGAGCCAATCAGGCTCCGCCTCGAGGATTATGCTCCACCGACCTAGAGGATCAAGGAAAACCGCACGATCAATGTCGGTTTGATCCTACGGCCCAGATTCATCCGAAAGGGCTATATAAGCAAGGCCCCTGCCCCTGGAGGAGAGGCCCTCGTCTCATACTTCAAACCCTAATTCAGGAGGAGAGCCTCTGATCAAGCCCTAGAGCCACCACATCAACTAGATCTCTAGTTAGCATAGCTACATAGGATTAGAACTAGAAGGAGTCAATCTTCGATTGGTTCCCGGATCTGTCAAGAGGATTCTTGGTAATTCCTCTATTGTTCTTCAATTGTTCATCATTGTTCTTCAATATTATGAATATGACTTTGTTCTATTTCAATATATTGGTTATGACTTTGCTCTACTTGATTATATTTGCAATTATATTGTTCTTAGTTTATCATAGTTATATGCTTGGCTTAGTTAGATTGGAATTATATACATGCCTAGGATCGTATAGCGTTTATCCATGTGTACAGTGGGTGAATGATAATTATTGTGTAGACGTGGTGTCTATACCGTATTTATCTGCGATTGCACCCTATATGCCGGATTGTGGGGTAGTTCGCGATAGTGACAGCTTCGTTGATTCTTATATAGTCCCCCTCTCGTGTATAGGGCAGGCAGAGCAACACTATTACAGGGGAGTGATTGCTATGTTCTTCATCTTCCTTGCTAATATTCACTATGCATGGATATAGTCTTTTCTCACCATGATTGCCAAGTATAATTGCACTAACTATGATATGCTAGACTTTATAGTTAATAATAACTTAGGGAATATCTTTGTAGTTCATCCTAATTCCATGCTAATGACTTGCTAGAATATCTGTTGAGGTGCTTATCATTATTATATGTGGCTAGCTGATCAGATTAATTATCTTTGTCACCATTATCACTTTACCTTTACTTAATGTGACATTTATACCTGTATAAAGAGATTGATAAATACTCTCGGTTATACATGCAATGATGTGTACTCAGTTCCATATTCTCATTCCATTATCAACCATGATACTTAGAAATCCCTTCCCAGTGGTAAAAATATAAATAACGATACCTGGAATACTTCCCGGTTAAAATGCTACATCGGTATTAATCTGTGCGCTTGCAGATCCCTTTTATTATTTATCTTGATGAGCAAATGCATATTTCAATACCGCGTCTCTCATGTCATGCTGGGGATGACAACTTGGCTTAAGTGGCATGAGGGATAGGTTTGGCATTTTTGGCGCCGTTATCAGAATTAGAAAACTAAGTCTACTTTTGGTAGTGACGTTAAGAATGCCCAACAAGCATTTTTGGCGTCGTTGCCGGGGAAGGTTGATTACTAAGTAGGAATGAATATAGAACTTTGAGTCATCATTTGCATCACTAATCTGATCGAGCTTATCAATTCTCTTATACAGTTTTACCCCTGTATTTTCCATTTTGATTATTTATTGCAGGGTGATGCATGAATAGAAGATATCTTCCAGACAACTTTGTTGACGATCCCGAAGCCTTATTCAGAAGAACAAGAGCCAAGCTCAAGAAGACATCGTCAACACTTCAGCACAAAGCTTCATCCAAATCCGAAGACCGTCGAAGTTTCATCCGGAATTTGTCGACTGAATTCGAAGCCATGGCGAACAAGTCGATCCGCGAGTTCTCAGCTCCCACTACGGACAACATCCGCACTGGACCTGCTGGGGAGATCGACCGCAACTTCGAGCTCAAGCCTGGGCTCATCAACATGGTGCAAGCTAACCAGTTCTGTGGGAAGCCACATGAAGACGCTAGTGCTCATCTTCAACACTTCCTTGAGATCTGCAGCACTTTCACCATGGCTGAAGTCCCCAGAGATGCCATACTACTTCGCCTTTTCCCATTCTCACTGTTGGGGAGAGCGAAGCAGTGGTTCTACGCTACAAAGGAGAAGAACACTACGTGGGCACTCTGCTCCACGAACTTTCTGGCCAAATTCTTTCCCATGGGCAAGACCAATGCTCTCCGTGGGAAGATTACAAGTTTTCAGCAACAACATGATGAATCCGTTCCAGAAGCATAGGAGCGTTTCCAAGACTACATCCTAGAATGTCCCCATCATGGAATGGAAAGCTGGCTACTGATGTAGACATTTTATCATGGGCTCATTAACAGTGCCCGTGAAACCATGGATGCTGCAGCTGGAGGAGCATTCCTATCACTCACCATACCTCAAGCCACAACTCTTGTGGAGAAGATGGCATCCAACCAAGGTTGGAATGAAGAAAGAACTCAGACACGCAAGAAAGGTGGAGGTATGCACCAGCTCAAGGAGGTAGACATGCTGTCTGCCAAGCTAGACCTACTCATGAAGAAGCTCGATGATCGAGCTGGAGAAAAGAAAGAAGTCATGCACGTCTACGACTCCCACATGACTTGTGAGGAGTGTGGAGGTACTGGACACTCGGGCAATCACTGTCCTGAGTTGCTGGAAGACGTGAACTACATCAACAATAACAACAACTACTACAACCGTCCTCAGCAGAATCAAGGTTGGAATCAACAGAGGCCTAACTACTCAGGTAATTACCAAGGTAACAATTCTTTCAATAATAATAATAATTATCCACCTTTGAGAGAGTTAGTGTCCAACCAAGGAAAGCTAATGGATAACCTGTCTAAGAAATTGGCATCTAATGATAAAATACTAGAAAATATAAATAACAGAATGGATAATTTCTCTACTGCCATCAAGAACCAGATTAGCTT
The DNA here is from genome assembly GCA_038087645.1 of Saccharum hybrid cultivar R570. NCBI lineage: Eukaryota > Viridiplantae > Streptophyta > Magnoliopsida > Poales > Poaceae > Saccharum > Saccharum hybrid cultivar. The sequence continues at coordinate 5,455,020 of JAQSUU010000005.1, read as the reverse complement.
TAATAAAATGATTGAATCTCAGTTGAATCAAATAGCTGCTGCTGTTCCTGTTACTAACCCCGGTATACCATCACAACCGGAAGGACTAGAATCTGCAAATCTTGTAGACATGTTTGATGCAGGAGATTACTGGAGTAACCCTATCGTGGAAGTAAGTACTGACCGTCTGCCGGTCAAGAGAGGCGATCCAGGACGCCCCGTCATCCCGATCTCCATCGGCGTGCGAGACTTCCCAGAAGCACTCTGTGACTTTGGCTCCAGCGTCAGCATCATGCCCAGGGTACTCTATGAAAAACTCTTTTCACAACCATTATTAGAAACAACCATGTGTTTGCAGCTTGCAGATAGGACACTGAGTTTCCCGAGAGGAATATTGAAGAACATCTGTGTCCGAGTGGGTTCCTCGTACGCTCCAGCAGACTTCGTAGTGATAGAGACCGGTTCTGATGAGAGGGCTCCCGTCATCCTAGGGAGACCATTCCTGAACACCGCGGGAGCTGTCATCTATGCTAGTGCTGCCAAGATCAGTTTCTACATCAAGGGGAGGAAGGAAACGTTTTCCTTCAAGAACAAGACCGCACAAATCCCAGAGCAACCCCAATATGAACCAAGGAAGAGGACCAACAGGAGGAACAAGAGCAAGAAGCAAGTATGGACCGAGACAGCTAAGATGGTCACTGCCATGCACAAAGGTCAAGATCGCCAACTCAAGTCACCGTTCTTGCCTAAGAAGGACGACCCAGGTATGCCAAGCATTTATTGCTCCATTAATGGGTCCCACTTCTACAAGACACTTTGCGACACTGGGTCGGGCGTCAACATAATGGCCAAGGTCACCTATGAACTTCTGTTCGGAACCATGCCCTTAAACCCAACATATATTCAGCTCCAGATGGCAGATCAGACATTCCGACAGGTCGAAGGTACAGTAACTGACGTCCCTGTCAAGATAGACGATCACTTTGTCCATACAGACTTTCAGGTTATTGACATGGGAGAAGATGAATACGATCCACCCATCATCCTTGGAAGACCATTTCTTAGTACTGTCAAAGCAATCATTTACATTGGAACTGGAGAAGTCCACATGCACTTCCCCTCTGAGAAGGTACGTCTTTACTTTACTGACCCTAACTATGTATTTGAAGAATCCAAGCAGGTCAGGACAAGAAGAAGGCGGCGTAACCACAATCAGAAGCAACAGGTCATCAAGGACGGATGGGCAGATTATGAAGGAGAAGTGGTAAGATCTGAAGACATACCACTCAACCAACACTGTCCTGAGGAGACCAAAGCACCGAGACAGGTATGGAAAGAAAAGACAGTTGCACATGAAGAAGAGGCGCCGCCGGAACCACCGACTACGCCATCCACCAAGTCCCAGGACGACTGAACGAATAAGAGTCCCGTTCGGAGGACTTAAAAACACCGAACACCTTGCCAAGAGGTAACTTGGTAGTTATCCTTTCCTTTTAATTATTTACTTTATCTTAAATAGTTTGCTTAGTTAATCATATTCATACTATCTTAAAAAGAAAATAAAAATGTTAAAAACCCTAAAGCCCCATGTGAGTATGCGAGTGGCATAAAACCCATAAGTACATTCACTGTGGTGGCATAAAAAATATATATATATAATAAATACATAAATATTTTCTTCTGCTTTATAAAAGAAAAAAAACAACATAAAAAAATCAAGGAGGCTCAGCATGATAAAGGCTAGATATTTATGCTAACACTTAATCAGTTCCACAAAGCTTTGTTGTCTATTTGAGCTTCACAGAATTCAAGGAGACTAGCAGACAGAGGACATTCTAATCGCTGTCAGGGTGCTGCCGACTTTCAAATACATCTCCGCCATCTGCTAGCTACATCAGAAGAGATTATGTCAAGATCCAGCTTGGGGGAGAGCACCTCCATTATCTTGCTAAGTATTTCTATCTTTATCTTTATATATACTTCTACCCTATAAAAATAAAAATATACATAACTATGAAAAAACCAAATAAAGATTTTGTGCTTATATATATATATACCTATATCTTTTGCTTAGTGTGTTTTAATAAATAAATAAAGTGGCTATGCTAAACTGAATCTAGATAATAATAAAACTCTAGCATGGATATGATGAATAGTTGCTTTGCCTAACTTTCAAATTTGAAGTCCTCTCTCTAAGTTTAGACATAACTGTTATCATTTAAAGCTTGCTCTAAACCTGAACTTGTGGGAAGAGAACTTGATCTAAAGTCTAAGTTGTTAACGGATATGATATGGGAAGGTTGAGCTGCTGTTTATCTATTCCTAGAGATGCTAGAATTCTGGAGAATTTTATCTTTGAAAATCTTAAAATGCTACATGATGAGTTCCTGTATGATGAGAGTTTAAGTTCCTACCACAGCCATACATACATGCTTGCTAGACTTTAAGCCATTCCTTTACTTTTTACTGCTTATGAGCATTGAGTGTAGTCAAGCTGTGTAGACCCTTAGGAGCTTGTCATGCGGTTAAAATCAAGATTCACTTGCACGATCACTCATACATGCTGCTTCTACTCCGGAAGTACGCATCCACATATATCCACTCATTCTCATCTCCAGATCCACATAAAATTATTCTGCTCCTAATCCGGGAGAGAATAGCCAAAAATATTTTCCCATTCTTGTTATCCCCTGTGAAATAAATGCTCAAGCTATTTTGGTTACTACCACTTGCTATATTGTTCTAAGGAGATTAGTGCTCTATACGAGGAAATAAAAAGGGGCAAGTGCCCGGAACCTCGAAAAGAAAAAGATACGAGGAAATAAAAAGGAGCAAGTGCTCGGAACCTCGATGAAAAAAAAAGAAAAAGTGTGAGAAGAGAGGTAAAAATGGACAAGTGTCCGACAGTAGAATTAGGGGTACAAGATACCCACCTGAGAAAAAAAAAGAAAATATAGAGCACCTCATTCTCCTCAAGAGCTTTAAAAGCAAGAAAGGTACGTATCCCCTCAAAAAGAGCAAAAGTAGAATTAGACTTTCATCATTGTTATCATCACTACCACCATACACCATTTATTCGCCACACATGCACATCTTGATTTGACTTATTGGCTTGTTTCTCTGGATCCATGGTTTGACTATGCAATAAATGTCTTGTAAGTATGTATACTTTATCTCCCACCGATGAGCTCCAGATATCAAAAGCCTTATTAGAATAGGATGAGAGAGAAGGCAATGTCACTCTACCTTATACCACAAATACTACATACTTTGCTTTGAGAGAAGGCAGACATCATTACTGCCTTGGTGAGGATCCAGAAATACCACAAAAGAGAGACCTGAGAGAGTCATACAAGGAATCTCTGAGTTTTATTTGAAAATCTGCAAAAAACTCCAAGAGCTATAGCTAATCAAGAATAAGAGACATGGCGCTTGACTAGACTGTTCTATCTTTTAACCGCTCAAGACAAAGGTGACGGTTGCAAGCCCCATGGTGAAAGGTATAATGAGTAAGTTTTAAGTCTTGACAGTTTACTTTAACTCAGAGATGAGACTCTATTTGAAAGCATGTGTACCGTCAAAATTCAAAGGCATTTCAGCAACTACTGAGTTTCTCCTTGCTCAGGGACGAGCAAGAGGTAAGCTTGGGGGAGTTTGTTGACGGTCCTTAAGTATCAATTATAACTATCAAATAAATAGAGAAAAGGATCCAAATGATACCAACACCTAGACTTAGGGTTTTATCTGACAGAATTCCACGAGTTTTGCTGTTTATCTATTTCTACAGAGGGTTATCAGGAAATACGGAAGAAAGGTCCACATGTCGAATTAATGACGGGATATTAACCGAATACGTAATTATCTTACATCTAGAAGAGTCCAGAAGCCACGAGAACGAACGGGAGGCGTAACAGAGCCGGGGACAGGGCGCCCGCCCTAGTCCCTAGGGCGCCCGCCCTGGCCCCGGAGCCAATCAGGCTCCGCCTCGAGGATTATGCTCCACCGACCTAGAGGATCAAGGAAAACCGCACGATCAATGTCGGTTTGATCCTACGGCCCAGATTCATCCGAAAGGGCTATATAAGCAAGGCCCCTGCCCCTGGAGAAGAGGCCCTCGTCTCATACTTCAAACCCTAATTCAGGAGGAGAGCCTCTGATCAAGCCCTAGAGCCACCACATCAACTAGATCTCTAGTTAGCATAGCTACATAGGATTAGAACTAGAAGGAGTCAATCTTCGATTGGTTCCCGGATCTGTCAAGAGGATTCTTGGTAATTCCTCTATTGTTCTTCAATTGTTCATCATTGTTCTTCAATATTATGAATATGACTTTGTTCTATTTCAATATATTGGTTATGACTTTGCTCTACTTGATTATATTTGCAATTATATTGTTCTTAGTTTATCATAGTTATATGCTTGGCTTAGTTAGATTGGAATTATATACATGCCTAGGATCGTATAGCGTTTATCCATGTGTACAGTGGGTGAATGATAATTATTGTGTAGACGTGGTGTGTCTATACCGTATTTATCTGCGATTGCACCCTATATGCCGGATTGTGGGGTAGTTCGCGATAGTGACAGCTTCGTTGATTCTTATATAGTCCCCCTCTCGTGTATAGGGCAGGCAGAGCAACACTATTACAGGGGAGTGATTGCTATGTTCTTCATCTTCCTTGCTAATATTCACTATGCATGGATATAGTCTTTTCTCACCATGATTGCCAAGTATAATTGCACTAACTATGATATGCTAGACTTTATAGTTAATAATAACTTAGGGAATATCTTTGTAGTTCATCCTAATTCCATGCTAATGACTTGCTAGAATATCTGTTAAGGTGCTTATCATTATTATATGTGGCTAGCTGATCAGATTAATTATCTTTGTCACCATTATCACTTTACCTTTACTTAATGTGACATTTATACCTGTATAAAGAGATTGATAAATACTCTCGGTTATACATGCAATGATGTGTACTCAGTTCCATATTCTCATTCCATTATCAACCATGATACTTAGAAATCCCTTCCCAGTGGTAAAAATATAAATAACGATACCTGGAATACTTCCCGGTTAAAATGCTACATCGATATTAATCTGTGCGCTTGCAGATCCCTTTTATTATTTATCTTGATGAGCAAATGCATATTTTAATACCGCGTCTCTCATGTCATGCTGGGGATGACAACTTGGCTTAAGTGGCATGAGGGATAGGTTTGGCATTTTTGGCGCCGTTATCAGAATTAGAAAACTAAGTCTACTTTTGGTAGTGACGTTAAGAATGCCCAACACTCCACAAGTATGGCGGTGCACCATCACAAGGGTGGTGGTGCCACCTAGGCAGCACCCCGAGTCCAGTTTTGCCTCCTCTTCTTCACCAACTTCTTCTCCTTTGCAAATGCGCCAACACCAGCAAGTGATCACCACCTTGTGCACATGTGTTAGCTTTTCACAAATATTTTTTCAAAGGATTAGCACTCTTTTCACTACGCCACTCGATCCTAACACGTATGCGAAGTTAGATCGCTCAAGTGGCACTAAATGACCGATATGCCAACAAGTTTGCCCCTCTTAATAGTACGACCATCTATCCTAAACCCAGTCATGCACATCTCTACACATCCTTTGACCGGTGGAATGAAATGCCCTAGGTTATACCTTTACCTTGCACATTCAATTCCATCTCCTCCAATGTCGATGCAACATATGCACCAACATGATCAACAATGATATGATCCACTCCATATCATCACGTGAACATATTGGTTTATCGATCTTGACTTCACTTGCTCTTCACCATTGCCTCAGTCCATCGGAGCCAAGTCATCACTCAACTTGCCCTTCACACTTGCAACCGGTCCGTCGAGCCAATTCATGTCTTGATCTTCTCCACCTTGATCACATGACTCTATGTCATGTCTCATATATAATGAGCTCCTTCATCACTACATGTGTGAGCTTTTGCAACAAGTCCAAGCCATTTCACCTCCATGGCATATGTTGCTCACACATATGTACCTATGGACTAATCACCTGCGTATCTCATATTAAACACAATTAGTCCACCTAGGTTGTCACTCAATTACCAAAACTAAAAGGACCTTTCACTAGCACAACTAGTATAGAGAGTAGCAACCTAGCCATTGTATGCCTAAATACGTTACTTAACTAGAATTGTGGATTTAGGTGGCTTGCCTTTTAATATGAGCTAGTGAAAAACGCATTTCGCCATTTAGTTGAGTAACAAAGTTTGCTCTAGTGTTTTGTAGAAATTTTTATAGGCTATTCGCCTCTCTAGCCATTTAGGATCTTTCAGTTCCTCGCCCCCCATCCCCCATCGTTGCCGCCGAGCCAAGCCCGGTGCTGTTAGCGCTGGTGGTGGTGGTGCTTGCGTGCACCGCTGGTGTTGGTGCTGGGTGGTGCTTGCACGCATCTGCTCACCGCCGACTCTCACCCCGTCGGCCAGAATCGGCTGGTCCAGGCCTCTCTCCCCCTATGTTGCAAATGTACATTTTAATTTTTTTAGACGTTTCAGAGGCATGTTGTAATAGTTTCATATGGATGTTACAAAGTAGACCGAGGGATGTTATACAAGTTGCATATGTTGCAAATGTTTCAGAAGCATGTTACAAGCTTTTGTTCAAACTATTTCATCTGTTTCTAGACGTATGTTGCAAGCGTTTTGATCTGGATGTTGCATATATCTTCACACATATGAAGTGTTTTCAGATATTTTTTGCAAGTGTTTCATCGCATGTTTCGAGTGTTTTAGCTATTTCGTACATATGTTGCAAGTGTTTTATCTGGATGTTTAAAAAATAGATCTAGTGTTGCATTTAGTATTTCATATGCATGTTTCATGTGTTTCATCTGCATGTTTTATGTGTTTCATCTGCCTTTAGACATGTTGCAAGTGTTGCATCTAAATGTTTTAAAAGTAGATCGGTTATTGCATTTCTGTCTTCGCTTTTTTGCTGCCTCACCTTCGCCTCGGTGTCTCTCTTCCTCCTCCTCCTCCTGACACCGGCTAGGCATCCGCCCCCCTCCCCCTCTTCTAGATGCTTGCATAGCTACCTGCTGTAGTGACCTGCTGCAGTTTACTGGCTGTGTGCATATGCGTGAGAAGTGGAGGGGTCGCGAGCGGGGATTCCCCACGTGCAGTCGGGCGGGTCGAGCAGCACGGCCCAGTGTAGGCGGGTGCGGGATGTAGGTGCGCAGGGAGAGACGGAGTGCAGGCGGGGGGTCCGTACAGAAACAATTTTAGGCTAAGCCATCCAATCAATCTTACAATCCGCGTTTACATTCGTATGTATCCATATATCCATCCACCGTACATTTTGCACCCGGCATGCGATCGATTGTACGTACTACGTACCATATAGTACACTCTACACAGCCACACTCGGTTGACATTATTACGTACTTCTTCAAACTATTGATGATCATTTATTTTAACATATGGAGCAGCATGTCGTTCCAAGTATCAATGGCCCCGGGCAGGCACCAGTGCACGCAGTCGTTGTGCAGGGTGAAGTGCTTCTCCGGCGTCCATCCCCGGTACTTGCTCGGGTGCGCGTCCGCACGCAGGATCATGGCTTCCGTCGTGTCCATCAGCAGCATCCTCACCTTGCTGCCATTGTCCGTCGCCGCCTTCGCCGCCGACGCCAACTCCTCCACCTGCAGCGTGCGGAAATCACGCTCGAAGCCCTCCACCTTCTTCTGGCCACGCCGGTACGGCGCCGTCCGGACGCAGTTGCCGTCCCCGTTCCACTCCCCGTCGGCGCCGTCCGGACGCAGTTGGCCAGTTGCCGCCCGCGTGGCCATGCGCAGCGCGTAGCGCGGGGTGAGGTCTATCACGTTGGGCAGCTTGCAGTAGTGGCAGCCGACGAGCCGCCCGGCCTCGTGCAGCATGGAGGGGCGGTAGAACCAGCTGGACGCCGACACGACGACGTAGTCGAGCTCCGCGACGTGCGCCGCCCACACGTCGTCCGGCTCGTCGAGGTAGAGGTTCCAGACGCCCGTGTGCGCTGGCCCGTCCTCGTCGATCTGCTCGTGCCGGACGAGGTACGGCGCCCAGAAGTGGGACACGGTGAAGTTGTACTCGCCGTAGTAGTACACGGTGTGCTTGCTGCTAAGCCAGCTCGTTGTCGTAGGCTCCGCGGCCTGCATCACATGCATGCATCATGATCATGATCGATCTCAACACAGCTAGGTAGCTACTAGCGCCGCATCGGCGATGACCTATCGAGATCGATGGATCGAGATGAACGAATGAACTCACTGTGGTCAAGAGGCAGATGAGCGAGTCCTTTTGGTTCCTGCCGAGGGAGTCGCCGACGAAGGCAAGGGACTTGCCCCTCATCATGTGGAGGAAGCGCCATGGGTTGAAGCGGGGCAGGTCGCAGCCGTCAGGGCGCCACCGCCAGTTGACGAAGCCCAGGTCCGGCTTGCCGTACCTCATGCAGTCGTAGTGCTCGTGGATCACCTTGCAGGTGTCGTTGGTGTAGTAGGGCGCGTCCGGGTCCCGCACCCACTCGCCCCTGAAAATGTCACAGCCGCCGCCCTCACCGCCGCCGCCTCGCTGTCTGCTGGATCGGCGAGACAGCAGCGGTTGGGGGAATAACGGAAGAAGGTTCCGTCGGTTTGGGAAGCTGAGATACACGTCCGAAGCTACGAGAGCTACCAGGACCAGGAGAAGGGACACGACGAAGCATCTGCTGCTACAGTGCTGCTGCTTTCTGCCAGCAGCAGGGGGATTATTGCCATTGGTGGTGTGGAGAAGAGACCTCATGGCTACACTACACATTTGATTTAGTCTCCCCGCGTGCACATGTTTATATGTAGCAATGCAATTTGGCCATGTTCGTAGCTAGCTAGTTTAATTGGGCAATGGCATGCATGACAAGGGGGAACAGCCGACTAGGCCAAACACACCGTACCGCACCACCGGTGCTGTTGTGATGTATGCTATCACCTGCATATATGAGTCATCGTCAGCTGTGTTCGGTAGGTTACATATCCTCATCGTCCATCCACGATAGAGAGAGGATGATTGGCTCGTTAAATAAGTGTGTATGTTATATCCTGTTCATAACTGGGCTGCACAAAGGTCACTAAGTGTACAAGTATTTTCTATCTCTGCGTCTCATTGCCGTCTTTATGCTAACATTTCCTAACTCCTGACGAGGACATGCTTGTGATGCCTGAAATATTTGTTCTAATCTTTCACGGTATAAATTTTTTGTTGTGGCACCGTCGCCTAACACGGAAGCGATTGCATGAATCTACCTAGGTGAGATGCTCGTGGGAGATCACACAACACACCGGAGACTCAATGTTTAATTTGATAATGAGGTTCGGCTGAAGCCCACATCCTCGGAGCATGCTACAGGTGCTCCTCCCCGAAACCGCGACACCGGCCACCTGAGGCGCCGGCAAAGCCGGCGGCACCCACGAGCCTGTCATTTTGTGTTGTTTCTCTCTCGTGATAGGTTATAAGTGCAACCCCTTCCTCCTTTTATAGAGCGGTCGGGTTACAAGAGCCAACACCTAACTCAGCTGATCCTATACTGCTAATTACAACACAAGTCTACTGTAACCCTATTAGTACAAATAAATATTTGATATATTTCTAATATTCTCATCCTTAGCGAATATTTTGCCAACTTGAAGTCTTGTCATGCGTGAACAACCATGTACTCCGGACTTGAGTTGTCGACTTTGCTGCTTCACGAATAGCAGCCCGAGGAGTTTGACTTGGCCTCAAACTCGCCGCCTCAGGAAGCCTCCATATCTTTACAACTCCATCCCAATGACCCCACCTACAACAGTGCACCCTTGCAACTTGTACAACTGCAAGTGTCCATCCCCTCTAATGCCTAGAGAAGATTGTTGTCATCTTCCGAGTCACCCACTGATGTTGCGACTCGGTGTCCCCGCAAAATCTCTCAATGATCCGCAGTTCGACTCAACGTCTTTGCGGCAACTCTCGATCTCCCGTGGTTTGACTCAACGTCGTCGCGACATCTCTCAGTCTTTTGTGGTAACGTCGTCCCCACGACATATGTTCACGATACGCGGTTCGACTCAACGTCTCCACGGCAACTCTTGATGTCACATGGTTCGACTCGAAGTTGTCACGGTATCTCTCGATCTCCCATGATGCAACTCGACGTTGTTGCGGCATCTCTTGATCTCCCACAATTCGACTTGATGTCACCATGGCATCTGTCAAATCTCCTGTGGTTTGACTCAACGTTGCCATGACATCTCTCTATCTCCCGAGGTTCCACTCAACATCGCCACACATCTCTCGATCTCCCGAGACGACTCGACATCGCCGCGACATCTCTTGATCTCCTGTGGGTCGACTCGACGTCACCGTGGTATCTTTTGATCTCTCGCAGTTTGACTCAATGTCCCTGCTACATGTTTTGATCTTACATGGTGCCAATATCGTTGGGGGCTACACACCTAACAAGATGAACATCTACAAGCTATACATCATCGACTATGACCACTCGAGCACACCCTCGATGACTTCCTCGAGTTGGTCACGCCATCAACTACGACCACTCGAGCACACCCTCGTTGGCTCCCTCGAGTTAGTCATGTGTCGTCTCCAGCTAAATCGTCGACTACAACCACTCGAGCACGCCGCCGCCAGGTTCCCTCGAGCAGGTAACGTTGTCTCCACCTACGTCGTCGACTACGACCACTCGAGCATGCCGTCGCCGGGCTCCCTCAAGCCGGTCACGTTGCCATCAACTTGTCCTTGAGTTTGATCGACCGTTTGGGCAGCAAGCCGCCATCGGGCTACATTGAGCCGGTCACACCGTCATCAACCACATCGTCAACTTCAACCACTTGGACACGCCTCTAGAAATTATGTTTATAGCAGTGCATGGCTGCCAAACTGGGACTCATGGTGACGGGGACTTTACGAACTGTAGGTGATTAAGTGTGTTAGGCCCACTTAGCAGCCGTGATGCGCATCATGGAGAACTTGATTGAAGCATATATATAAAATTCTTGCATAATTTGAGGGGATAAGAATAAAATATTGCCACCAGTTCCAAAAAGAAAAAATGTAAGAATAAGCTAGGATAAGTATGAAAACGAAGTACAAATAAAGTCGGAAAAGCAGAATCAGAAATAGGCAACAGTGGACGAATGACCAATCCTCCATATACACGGTTGATTTCACACAGCATCCTTCTTGTCAAGAACAATAGGGCTTGACCAGTAGTGCGAGTATGTCGACGACATATATATATAACCATGAGCGATGTCTATGGCACCTCCGATGACATGGAGGCGCCGAAAGATGTGAAGAAGTCGGCCAGTGCCGAGAGACTGCTGCTTGTCCGGACCACAAAATTTTCTACAATTACCATCAAGCTATACAGGTAACTATAGGTACACATTTACTCAAACATGTTGGTGTTTATTTGTATCAACGTCTACAAGCTATTTTCAGTGATTTGAAATGGTGAAATGGGGGGCGGGGGGGGGGGGGGGGGGGGGGGGGGGGGGGCGCATGCTTTCATGTTTCTTTATTATTATTAGAGAGGACAGAATAATTGTTCCATCAAAATTGTATTTATAAAAGTCTCTTGGAGAGGCAGGGGCACATTTGGTTAAAGTTAAACCATGTACTCTCTCTCTCTCTCTTAGTTTCAAATTTTACGTAGTCTTGGACTTGGTTTCTGTCAAATTTGTTTAACTTTGGCTATGCTTATTTGGAAATATATTAACATCTCTAATATCAAACAAACGTGTAACAAATTTTCTTTGCCTGCATTAAGAGAGAAAAAAGTGACTCTAAATTAAGAGAAAAATTAAGAGAGTTGCTATATTTTTTTGCCTGAATTTGAAGATAATTTTAGACAACAATCTTATACAACCAACTATTACAATTTAAAGGACGACACACAAAAGACAATTTTACTTTTTGTCAATAGTCAAACAATGGTAAAATTATATGTTGACTGAACAACAACAAAAAATTATATGTTGACTGAACAACAACAAAAATTCAGAAAAAAAATAAAGAAAGCAAAACTAGCTACAAGAAAACGTGCATGCGCATGCGCATCTATGCATCACGTTCGTGTATCTCAAAATACGTAGCTCAAACAATACAAGTTTGGACAAAAAGAATCATGAGTAGAATCTGGTTATGTACACAAATATATACACTAAAATTATGGATCTAGTTAGAACAACTTATAATTTGGAATGGAAGGAAATAATAAATAAGGTGACATTTCACGGACCATAAATTGTTAAAGGGCTCCTAGAAAAACAAGTATATCAAAGTGGTTCTTTTTTAAAAAACAAGTAAATAAGATAGTAAAATTTACTATAAGCTATGTGTAAAAAATACTAAAAGTCACGTGACAAACATAGGCAACTAAGTGGCGAAAATAATGGTGTTTTGTAGGCTCATGATAATCGTCCGGATGGGCATCTTCGTGCTGTTCTTCAAGTGGCGAATCAGCACTGCTCTTGCCATGATTAGCTCCACAGACACCGACGACAAAAGTACAGTTCTTGGCGTGTGGATGGTGTCCATCGCCGGGGAGCTCTGGTTCGCCCTGATGTGGGTGCTGGACCAGCTGCCCAAGATGCAGCCTGTCCGGCGCACCGTCTACGTTGCTGCGCTCGATGAGTCGATGCTTCCGACCATGGATGTATTCGTGACCACCGCCGACACCGAGAAGGAGCCACCGCTGGTGACCGTGAACACCATCCTCTCCATCCTCGCGGCGGACTACCCCGCCGAAAAGCTCACGTGCTACGTCTCGGACGACGGTGGCGCTCTGCTCACGCGCGACGCGGTCGCCGAGGCTGCCCGGTTCGCTGGACTGTGGGTGCCATTCTGCCGCAAGCACGCGGTGGAGCCGAGGAACCCAGAGGCCTACTTCAGCCCCGGCGCCAGTAATGGCGGCGTCAAGGCGAGGAGGGGTGACTATAAGGGCAGGGCGTGGCCAGAGCTGGCAAGGGACCGGAGGCGCGTGCGCCGGGAGTACGAAGAACTGCGGCTGCGGATCGACGCCCTGCAAGCCGGAGACCTGCGGCGCCAGCAGCGGTCGACGACGTCGCTGGCCGATGGAAGCTGCTGGCGGCGTGGCACCGTGGAAGATCATGCCGGAGCTGTTGAATTGGTACTCGATACTCCCGGCAGCACGCCACAACTTGGCGTCAGCAATCTTCTGGACCTCAGCGCCGTCGACGTGCGGGTTCCAGCGCTGGTGTACATGTGCCGGGAGAAACGCCGCGGCCGCGTGCACCACGGCAAGGCCGGCGCCATGAACGCGCTGCTGCGTGCCTCGGCCGTGCTCTCCAACGCACCCTTCGTCCTCAACCTTGACTGCGACCACTACGTGAACAACTCGCAGGCTCTCCGCGCCGGCGTCTGCCACATGCTCGACGGCGACGGCAGCGACGTGGCGTTCGTCCAGTTCCCGCAGCGCTTCGACGGCGTCGACCCCGCGGACCGCTACGCGAACCACAACCGCGTCTTCTTCGACTGCACTGAACTCGGCCTCGACGGCCTTCAGGGACCCATCTACGTGGGCACCGGCTGCATGTTTCGCCGTGCGGCGCTATACGGCGTCGACCCGCCGCTCTGGAGACATGCACACGGCGACGAAGCTGGCAAGGGCGTTGCCATTGGCACTGATGAGGCCGACAAGTTGGGCGTGTCGGCGCCGTTCCTTCGCTCGGTTCATGCGGTCTTGATGAACCATCCGGAGGCGCAGCAATGGGACACGGTTAGTATTTCACCACCAGCGTCCTCGTCGTTCGACGCGGTTGCCATTGGCGAGGCAACCGCGCTCGTCGCGTGCGGCTACGAGGACGGGACGGCGTGGGGCCGGGACATCGGCTGGATGTACGGCACCGTGACAGAGGACGTGGCCACGAGCTTCTGCATGCACCGGCGAGGGTGGCGCTCCGCCTACTGCGCCACCGCGCCGGACGCGTTCCGCGGCACCGCGCCCATCAACCTCACAGACCGGCTGTACCAGGTGCTCCGCTGGGCGGCGGGCTCCCTCGAGATATTCTTCTCCCACAACAACGCCCTCCTCGCCGGCCGCCGGCTCCACCCGCTGCAGCGCCTGGCGTACCTCAACACCACGGTGTACCCGTTCACCTCCGTCTTTCTCATAGCCTACTGCGGCCTCTTCCCGGCGATCCAGCTCGTGCCCGGGAACGGCGCCACCACCGGCGGCGCCTTCTTCTCAATAATCATCAGGCCGCCGTCTGCCACGTACATCGCCTTTGTGGCGGCTCTGATGCTGACGCTCGCGATGGTGGCCGTCCTGGAGGCCAGGTGGTCCGGCATCGCGTTGGTCGACTGGTGGCGGAACCAGCAGTTCTGGATGGTGTCCGCCACGGGCGCATACCTGGCGGCGGCGGTGCAGGTGGCGCTCAAGCTCGCGGCAGGGAAGGAGATATCGTTCAAGCTGACGTCCAAGCAGCGTGCGACGAGCACTGTTGCAAGTGTGAAAGACAGGTTCGCTGAGCTCTACGCCGTGAGGTGGACGGTGCTGATGGTCCCGACGGGCGTGGTGCTAGCGGTGAACCTGACGTCCATGGTTGCAGCGATGGAAGGGGGGTCGTGGAAGGATGCCCCCATGGCGGTGTTCGCTTTGGCGTTCAACGCGTACGTGGTGGTGCATCTCTACCCCTTCGCCCTGGGGCTCATGGGTCGCTGGAGCAACACGTTGAGCCCCCTGCTCTTGCTTGTCGCATTCTTTTTTTTTAGAAAGGACGGCAAAAGCTTTGCCGCAATTTTTATTAGACGAAGAAAAGAAAAAAACAAGATTATTTACAAAAAACGACTCACACGCCCCAAACAACAACTTGGACAACTAGAAGCCACTACGAAGAACAAAAGAGGAAAAACAGAAACCAAAAGGGGCGTGCAGCATCTGAGAGCAAAAAAAGACAACTGAAACTGAAAACACAAGAAACAATCCCCAGAACGCCTATTGTAACTCTTCCGAGACCTGTCTAGGCACCATGGCCATGGTGTATTGGTCAATTTCCTCCTTGCATAAAATGGCCACCTGTCTTGGAGTTAGACTTTTTTGTTGAAATATTCTTCTATTCCTTTCCTTCCACAAATTCCACCAGAAATAGATTAGGATGCCATCTACCCTTCTTCTCTGTCTTTTCTCAAACTTCCTTCTGTATTTCCACCAATACTTATGCAGGGAACCTGTGGAGTTTCCAGAGTCAAGCACCGCTAGACCGAACCATTGTCTGATATATTCCCATGTCTGCTGGGCAAAAGGGCAGTCTTTGCATAAATGTGATGGAGTTTCTGGATTATTTCCACATAACCTGCAGTCAGGTTCATTGGACCACCCTCGTTTGATTAGATTATTTGCTGTTAAGATCTTGTTGTGCATCAGTGTCCAGGCGAAGAAACGACACTTTGGTTCAGCCCTTGCCTTCCAAATAGGCATTAGTCGTATTTTACTGAAAGTTGCACTGAATTGGATTCGATAAGCACTTTGAGTGGTATACTCTCCATCCACCGTCCATCGCCATGTAATATCATCCTCAACTGTACCGTCCAGTGATATATCTTGGGTGGCCTCCCAAAGCAACACAAATTCCTTCACTTCTTCCTGGGATGTCGGCGGATATATATGGTCTATCCATTTGTCATCTGTCAAAGCCTGTTGCACAGTGATTTTTTTCCTTCTAGCTTTTTGATATAGCAGCGGCGCAATTGATTTGGCAGAGCTGCCGTTTATCCAGGTTGATGACCAAAAAAGAGCTGTTCGACCATTGCCAATAGTGACTGTTGTCGACGCATTGAAAAGGTCTCGATCTGTTTCATCACAAGGGATGTCCAGCTTGTTCCATGCCCTTCCTTTTTGCTTCCACTGAAACCACATCCACCTCAAACGAAGGGCCCTTTTAAATCTTTCTAGGTCCAGGATTCCTAGTCCCCCCTTCTCTTTTGGACGACAGGTAGTGGGCCAGTTGATCAGCGAGTGACCTCCACTTACATTCTCCGGTGTTTCCCCTCTCCAGAGAAAACTACGACGGATCCGATCGATTCTCTTGAAAAGCCATTTGTGTGTTTGGAAAACTGTGAGGTGATATATTGGCAAGGAGGATAGGACCGTTTTAACTAATGTTTCCCGGCCTGAAGAAGATAGGAACTTCCCTTTCCATCCTGGCAGCCTACTTCCAATCTTATCAATTAACGGCTGTACATCAATCCGACGAAGCTTCCTAGTGTGCAACGGAAGTCCTAGGTATTTTCCAGGGAAGCTGCTAATCTTCCCAGGAAAATGTTGGATGATGGACTGCACCATGTCTGGTTGAAGGCGGATTGGGAAGATTTCCGTTTTGGACATGTTAACTCTTAGACCGGAGCAGTCACCGAAGAAGTTCAAGATAGATTGTAGGCTATTTAATTCTGCTGGTGAGGGATTTGCGAAAAGGGCAGCATCGTCTGCGTACAGCGAGCAGCGTAATTTCGCCAAGGTTGGCAGCACCGGTTGCAGCAAACCTTGTTGTGCAGCCTGCTCAATAATTCTCTGCAGGGGGTCTATTGCAATGATAAATAATAGGGGGGACAATGGATCTCCTTGTCTCAACCCCCTTGCATGCTTGATGCTTTGGCTTGGCCTACCATTTATTAGTATCTTGGATGAGGAGGATGCCAGGATCGCTGCAATCCAGTTGCGCCATTTGATACTGAAGCCTAGGGCCGTGAGAACCTCCAGGAGATATTGCCAACCAATGGAATCAAAAGCCTTTGAAATGTCTAGCTTAATAAAAAGCGTTGGTTGTTTTTTCCTATGAAGAAGCTGGATCACCCGTTGAACGTACAAGAAGTTATCGTGGATGCATCTTCGCTTGATGAAAGCATTCTGTGCTTGGGACACTAGGTCATTCATATGCGGTGCTAGCCTGGTCGCAAGAATTTTTGTTATGATTTTGACGAGGCTGTTGATAAGACTGATAGGCCTATAGTCTGTTATGTTACTGGCATCTTCTTTCTTTGGAATAAGAACAATGTTAGCTTCATTGAACAATTTAAGTTTTGAGGTTCGATGATTGTAGAAACCAAGAATCGCTTCATGCAGATCATGTTTTATTATCGGCCAGCATTTCTTGTAGAAGATGCCAATGAAACCATCGGGCCCAGGAGCCTTTTCAGATGGTAAATCTTTAATTATCTGTAGCAGCTCCTGTTCCGTGAACGGCTCATCTAGGTCTTGTAGGTTGTGCGGGGTATACCCCAATGCCTCCCAGTTGATAGAACTTGTTCTATTGAATGCAATTCCTACAGCCTCCGAGAAGAATTGAACCGCCACTCTTGTCTTGTCATGTTGAGAAATCGCTATTTCATCATTGGAGTGGAGGGCTCCAATGTATGTCTTTCTTCGCCGGGCATTTGCGTGTAGCTGAAAAAAATGTGTGTTAGTGTCTCCCTTCCGGATCCAAGTGAGACGAGAGTGCTGTCTTGCCTTTGCTCTTTGAATCACTGCCATCCCCAGCGATTTGGCTTTTAGATACTTTTTGAACTCCAGCTCATCCTCAGTTAGGTTCCGTCTCTCTTGTGCTTTTTCCAACTCTAGCAGAATAATATCAATCATGGCGCATCGCAACTTCCACTCGCTGAAGTGTGAACGCCTCCAAACTTTTAGTGCCCGGGCTGTTCTCATTAGTTTGACATGCATGCGTAGCAAAGCATTTTGTGTGTCAACCGGTTGCTCCCATGCAGTTTGCACTGTTTGCCAAAAACCCTGCATGTTTACCCAATGTGCCTCAAATCTGAAGCCCCGATAGAAATCAAAAGTAACATCACCTTGAAGGAAGAGTGGGCAATGGTCTGATCCACGCGAGGCTAGAGCTTGCAGGTCCGTTTTTGGAAACATTTGTAGCCATTCCGCTGAAGCTAGGAAATGGTCAATTTTTGTCATTGTCGGAGACGTTTGATCATTACACCATGTGTAGCGTCTTCCTATGAGTTCTAGCGGCTTCAACTCAAGATTATCAATTGTTGATTTGAATCTGTTCAGCATTCTCATGTTTACTCGTTGGTTATTTTTGTCTTCTGCGCGATATATCAGGTTGAAGTCTCCTATAAGCAGCCACTCATCCGTCATTTGTTGTCTAGTATTGGTGATTTCTTGCAAGAACGAAATCTTGTCTTGATCAGTCTGAGGCCCATAGACTCCGGTGAGACACCAGGACCTGTTTTCCTCCAGCATGGTGATCTTTGCAGAGATTGTGTGCATGGTCGTGTGCAGCGGGAGAAACTGGAAGTATCGGTCCGCCACAGCAAGGAGAATTCCCCCCGCAGTTCCAGATGCAGGTAAAAACATATGATTTCTAGCCAACTCCGGTCCTAGAGTTTCATTCAGTAGGTTGGGCGTCCAACTCTCAATCTTTGTCTCTTGAAGACAAACAATTGTCGCTCCCGAGGAGATAATCAAATTTCGTACACTAGCTCTCTTTGCCCCGTCATTGAGACCTCTAACATTCCAGCATAATATCAAGCAGTTCTTTTGCGCCATAAAGAAAACAAACATCTACTAAGACATTGCCAAGTTTGCTGACATTTAAGCTGACATAGACGGACCGAAGGCAACAAAGTCATCATTTCCTTACAATCCGGTGAGGGATGGCCAAAGGCAACACAGCCAGCAGGCCAACACTGTCTCCCTTGCCTAATACGAAGAGTCTGAAAGTAGGAGGTGCCGAAGGCAACATAGGCAGCAGGCATAGTTACTCCAGCTTCATGGGCTAACACGGGCAGATTAGCCCCATGACGGCCACGCAGGGCCCCAACTAAAACTACTTGAACTTGTTTGGTACGTACAGTATGGACTGCCATTGTACACTCGTCCAACTGTCCCCAAGGCCAAAGGGCCTCAGGCCTCCTCCATTGACTTTGTTGGCTCCTTCTCCTTGGGGGTGAACCCCTTCTTCTGCAGCTTGGTCCCGTGTTCCACCAGGGCCTGGAGGGCGCCCATCTCGGACTTGGTCAGCGGCCTGTCCAGATGCTGCGAGAACGACTCCAAGTTAGGCTCGTTTGAAGGCAGCTTGGTTTCATGAGATAAATCACCTAGTTTCTTGATAAGTAGATCCTGGGCTATCTGAATCGTGCCCTTTCCCATTCTGGACTGCGCTTTTTTCGCAAGGCGGGTGCTTTTGCGCTGTGTCAGATTTGTGAGCATGTCATCTTCCTCCTGTGTATGCATAATGTGTTGTGCGTGTGGGGAGATTGGTTCCGGCAGTAGCGGCTCTTGTAAAGGTTTTGAAATAGATGCAATGAAGGAGTCGACTGTGAAGATGTTTAGACCAGCAGTTAGATCAGAGGGATGGTAGTTGGTTGGTGACTGGCAAAGATTCTGTGGAGCTACTACCGTGTGCAGATGAACATCCGAATTTAAATCATGAGTGTTAAGCATGTCATGTGTGCCATGGGGTAATGACTCTGTGTTATTTTCTGGTTCTGGATTAGGTAGTAGCGGCTGGTCTAGAGGCTTTGTAATGGACTGTATAAAAACATCCACTAAATCTGCATCACTAGTATGGCCACCGTTCGATTACTTTGCTTCGTCCTCTATTTACACATGTTTTAATATGCCTGCTATTTAACTGACGACGACAAGCACATTTTGAAATGCAACTGCGTGCGACACTTTTCAGTATCATTAATTACTTCCTTTATCTTATACTAGCAATCCCTCCGTATCGGATTTAGAAGTCGTTTTGGACAAGGTTTGGGTCAAATATTGGGAATATAAATCATCAATAACTTTTAAGTTGTTGAGTTTGCAAATGTAAAAATTTTATGAATAGATTTGTCTTGAAAAATACTTTCATAAAAGTATACATATATTATTTTTTCATAAATATTTTTTATAAAAACAAGAGGTCAAAGTTGTGTTTTGGAGACCGTGTCGCTGTCCTAAACGACTTCTAAATCCGATACGGAGGGAGTATGCTCATGCGTTGCAACAGGTGTACATATTATTACACAGTCGTTTGGACGACTTCAGTTCGGAGATTTATTAATTATTATCGCATCATGGGTTAGGATTCATCTTGGAACTGGATTCCTGCAGTTCCTCAAATTATGTTAGCCACTCTAACTTACATGCATATGAGAGAGTTAAAGATTTATTATCTAACGATCACGTTATATGTTCATATTCGTTTTAGGATTGTATACTTTGCACCGCATTATGGCTAGTTACATGTGTTGCTCTAACTTATACAGACATGTGAGAGAGGATGTACCAATACATAATGATCTATGCTTTTTAGATAATATAAATATATAAATATAGATTAATTTATTTTTGGATAGATGAAAACATGGTCGAGTGTTCTAAATGGATTGTAGTCAGATAGACATGCCTTTAATTTAATTTAACCCATATATAATTTTGACGTTGAGT
Source organism: Saccharum hybrid cultivar R570 (assembly GCA_038087645.1). NCBI lineage: Eukaryota > Viridiplantae > Streptophyta > Magnoliopsida > Poales > Poaceae > Saccharum > Saccharum hybrid cultivar. The sequence goes on along the minus strand of JAQSUU010000005.1, from coordinate 5,434,581 downwards.
TTGTTTGGTCATGGTGAAGATATAATAAAAAATTGCTTCACTTAATTTATTTTTGTGCACTTTCTATTTTTATCCTTTTCTATTTAGATTTGGATTCCTATTCAAGCTACTCAGGACTATTTGTCCAATTTCTATTTTTACCCTTTTCTATTTAGATTTTGATTCCTATTCAAGCTACTCAAGACAAAAAGCCTTGCATGTTTGATAATATCAAACAGAAGTTTCCTTGGATTAGAATTCTTATTTAGATTACCTCAAGAAGTCCCGCCAGATTAGTTAGGTATAGATATAGATTCTCTCCATACAAAATTAAAATAACTTCTAGAGTAATTTTAAGTTTAAATAATTTTATAGAAAAAAAACACAAATACATGATTGTAATGTCGATTCGGGACACACATCTGCAAGAGTTAGCATGTTTGAGTGAGGCCGCACACGGCCTAGCACCTTCCTGGAAGACTTTCGAAGAGGGGTACAACCAGTTTGGTTGGCAAGACCATCTACAACACCGGGGAATCTCAACAACAAGGGGTTGAAAAAGTTTGAGGTAAGAGAAAAAGCAGTAGATTGGTATTTTTGAAGATTAGACGTTGGATACCTCAATCGACCATGAACCTCTAACATATATAGAGCGGTTGGTCTCATCACTATAGGGAAAACATCTCCAAAATGAAATCTACAAGATTCCCACGACAAAAAGCAAGTTTTCGTTAGGTTAGATTATTCAACCCGAACTATGAACAGGAAAACAAGCTTGGCCGGATCCTGAAACCAGCCTAGCCGATTTTCACTATAGATAGCCAAATGGGTCGTCCGGTCCGACACAACACGGGCTTGCAAAGGGCACGATCTGATGGGGAGTTGGGCCGGCACGACACGCTTGGCTCATTAGGTTGTGCCATGCCCACCCATGGGATGCACCTATGGTCCAGGCACGACCCTATAAGGCTCGGGTTATGCCGTTCCGACCAGTCGGTTTGTCAAGCCCGTCGTGCCGGCCTAGGCCCACGTGCTATCCCCGTGCATTGCTCCGTTATCGTCACCATGCGTTGCTCCATCCTGTGTGCTACTCCACCTCTGTTGTCGTGTGTTGTCGGCCACCGCGGACGAGCGCACCTCAACCCTGCGTGTCGGCCACCGCGGACAAGCATGCCTCCACCCTGTTCGCTAGACGGGAGAGTCTGCCAGGAGGGGAGCGAGACCAGGGACTAGTTGATGTGGGAGATTGAGGTCGAGGAGCGATATGAAAGAGATCAAGAGAGGGAGGGGATGCGAAATCGGTGAAGCCCTAAAGGCATCAGAGGCGGCACGACATCGGGGTTTGGGAGGGGACATGGCATCAGGAAAATGCAAGGCGGTCGGAAGAAGAATCGGAAATGGATGGAAGGAAGGAGTTAGGGTTTGGAGTCTATTATATATGGAAAGTTAGTGGCCTGCATTCAGGCCGCCCCTAATCGGGCCGTGCTAAGGGAGCGGCCTAGGCACGGTCCTTCCATCGGGCCGTGCTAACACAGGCATGGTGGCTATCGTTCCGTGTTGTGCCTGGGCCAGGCCAAAACTGCAGGGCATGGGTCATGCCCATGGCCTCGGCCCATAGCGATCTATAGTTTTCACAGGACTGCGAAACCCGGTCTGGCTGATTGTAGTGGCTAGTTCAGCGCCTCAAATCATATCGTCTTCCAAGCGACTTCAAACGAGACAATCCAAATATGTTTTATATCATCTCGACGAGAGGAGTTCGTTATGTACTTTGGCACATTTTTGCAATAAACAATGATATTGTACCAAAATAGTATCACTAGATATATCAAAAAAAATATACTCTCTCTGGTCCTGTTTAAGAAACATTTCACATACGTCAAGAGACAAACTTTATAATCTTTGATCAACAATTTGGCTAACAACTTTTTGCTAAAACTATTAGGCTTATAATCAAATGTATTATCTAATAATTATAAGTTTATAATAATAAATAATAGAATATATAAAAAATGAATGGTTAAAATATAATTTACGATATACCATGTCATGAGAGAAGTCTTCTATACTTATTTAGTGCCACTGATGTTACATTCGGTGTCATAGATAGTATTATCCTTTTCTATTAAAAGTTGATCAAACATAATATAATTTGACTTAGGGTAATTCTAGGAATTGATTTATTTTGGGAAGCAGGGAGTATTATTACAATTAGAAATTATGATAGAGATTCTGTACATTAATCCTCGGAGGATGCACCAGGGAAAAAGAATAAATCTTAGAAAATAAAAATATAGGAATGTTATTCATGTAATATCCCATTGTGACAAACAACTCAAATAATCCTAAATATACATCTAAATTACTCACATATGCCACTAGAAAACTTAATCTAAAATAATGTTGTCTACACTTATGCCCCACACCATTACGATAGATAATACAAATAGCCATTATATTTGCACATGAATTACCATGTTTTCATCTGTGTATGCCTCCAACAAATCAGAAGTGGTGAGAAAACTACATAAATAACAGAGCCTTTGTTCACAAAGATTGGAGATAGTCCATAATATATCATACGAATCTACTCTTATCAAAGCAGGTTACTTTCGCCGCCAACCAGCCGGTCCACGTCACCTTAAATTATTTTCACTGTTGGATTTTCACTGTTTTTATTCATGCCATCTAATAGATAGCATAATAGGAATTCAGAATAGTTCGAATACTAATTTGCTAATCCAGCGTACTGATTTTAACATCTACTATTTTTGTCGTCGCTTAGTTCCGCAGTGTCTAAACATTTGTTAATTCCTGAATTCCTGTTGGTTAAGATTTTCAGAGGCAAAAATGAATGATCAGACAACATTGAAGAGCTTGATGCTATCCTTCCTACCAAAGTGGTATGATTTTACATTATCCTGTTGTCTCGCTGCTGTAAAAACTATGAGCTTGGATCTCCTCGAGGCCCCATATAATTGACAGAATTGTTGTTTTAGAAACATTGTTTCAGTTGACTGCTAACAACAAGAAGCCAGCAACAGTCATCCATTCTTTTACTAAAGAACTGTAGTATGTGATATACACATCAATCATTTTGTTATAACACCTAGGCTATGTTCTCTTATTTAGCTTGTTTTGCGAAGCTGTTCCCCTTAAAATTTTTATGTTTATTACAGTCTGACGCCTTGTCTCCGTGTTACAAAAATATATGTCCACCTTCTACATTTACCTAATGAGCATGTCAATTTGAGGATTGCACTTGCTGCTCTACAGATTTAACTGTTTCCTTTTCCCATTAGGTTCTCAGTTCAGCATATTTGTTGTTTGCCTTGTTACAGGACCTACTATGTAAATTGTTCGAACAATGATGTTCTCCTGGGTATGTTCCCTGCTTCCCGTCTTTCGCTTTATCTTTGGCACAATAGATGTCATTATAAAACCGTGTAACATCTGTCACTTGCTACATTCAGGTTCAGGGAGCTGAATCTGCGGTCTTTTGTTTTGGCAAATGAAGCTTTTAAGTTGTCCAGCCAACAATCAAAAAATATTTCCCCTTTTTTTGTCTTTGTGATCAGTAAGCAAATCCTCTGACAAGGTCCATTTTTTATTTTTAAGTGTGCTTATGTAAATGTGCTCTTGCTAGGAAAAGTCAGATTCATTTGAAAATAACTTTTCTGGTGGTTTGTTATAAGTATACCTTTTTATACACGTTGGAGTCTGCAAAAACTCTGTTAAATTTATTTACTGCTTGTTTTTGCTCTTGTTTTAGGTGAGTTTAGTGTGTTCCATATTTTTTCGTGCCCTTTATTATCACCTCAAACTATACCAGTAAAAATACTCCCCAGACTTGCGGTGCTTCATTATTCAACTAAATATTACGGATTCATTGTGCTTTTCCCTTTGTTGCTACTTGCTCCACTTTCCTGTGCTTATGCTCCGCGGCTTACTATTATAAAATTAAAAGTAGAGACTGCATAATGACAATATTTTTCTCAGCTTATAATCCGGCTTATAATCCGTCTTATTCAGCTTGTTTTTTCAGTCGGGACAGTATTTTTCTCTCAAAAAAATCAGCCAACAGTGTTTTTCAGCCGGCTTATAATTCCAGCCGAACGGGGACAATATATCTGATAGCCTGATCTTGTCTTATTCCTCTTGGTTCCTTCAAAAAAACCCAAAAAAGGTGGTTACCTCTTTTTTTCCTTTTCCCTATTGTTGACATTGCAGGTTCCGTCCACCACAAATCTATGCAACTGGTGCATTAGTCCATACATGTTCCCAGTTTGTTGTCTTGTTGTCGTTTCTTTTTCTTTTTATTTTGTTTTCCTAGAAAAAGAGGGAACACCTATGCTACTTTATTTTGAAAGGCTTCTACCATTTCGTTCCCTTACTTTCCCATCAGAAAGCCATTAAATAGCTCCATCAAAAAAAATTACTGGTTTGTCACCCTCTTTTCATATTTGGATTCCGCAACATAGACCTACTTACCATGTCTTGTACTTTTTGTGGCTTACCAGCATCTGTTGACTTATCTTTGCTTAGCTTCCCGTATTTTCTTTAACTTATCTGTTGGTTCACAGTCATATTTGCCTTAGCAGGATCTATTGTTTCATATCATATTTGGCTTCTACTCTACCACACCATGTGTTTGTGATGTTGCCTCAACAAAGGTTAGACAACACTACATTCATCTTAGCATCCCTCGCCACTTTGACCTATTTAACTTAATTCTCTGTTATGGTTCCTTTGCAGCAAGTCATGGACCATGTGTTTGTCATGTTGCCTCCACCAAAGGTTAGACAGTACTGCACTCACCTTAGCATCCCACCCCACTTTGACCTATTTAATTTAGTTCTCTGTAATGGTTTCTTTGCAGCAGGCCGTGGCTGAGTACAAGAATAAAAGAAGGTTAATCCTCTGCATCCAGGAAAAACACTCTTAGTAACAAGGAAAGGAGAATGCTAGAGAGAGTTCAATACACGGTATAGAACCATCCCAGTAGGTGAACCTACATGTGTCATCCTTCAAAAATATGTTTGCCGTTTTTAATGAATGGCTGGTACATAGATTGATTTTTCATGGAACAACCTGTATGCATCAGTTTTTGGATAGCCATTCTTTTGTTTGTTTTGGATCTCAACAGCTCTCATGATATTAGTATGCTTTTGGTTACTTCAATGACTTCTGTAGTTAATCTAGGAGTATGGCCATAACAACTATCTTAAGAACAGATGGGTCAACCAACCTGTCAACCTCCATTTACGGAAGTAATGAAAATCGCATATTTCGCTCTTAGAGTTGAAATATCTTTTCCTGAACCAGTGAACCTTACACTGCCCGCTTATGAGGTTACTGTGAAAATATCTTTACATTTCTTTAGAATAAACTAAGGTCAGGCCAAAACACCCACACAGTGAGAAACTGACAGCTCAACTCTTCCTCAGTGCTTAGTATTTGACCATGCTTGGGCAGAGGGCCAAAATGGAGTTCCAGTACCACTCTTCTCGTTGTTCTGTATATCTAATAACATTTACACTTGCATTTGTTCTTGAAAATTAAGCCAATTTATGTGATTTTACATGGTGGTATGTGCTCATGCTTGGGTAGATGGCCAAAATGGAGTTCCAGCAGTAGCACTTTTGTCATTGTTCTGTATATCTAATAACATTTACACCTGAATTTGTTCTTGGAAATTAAGGTAGTTTATGTGATTTTACATGGTGGTGTGTCCGTTGTTGATGTTTCATGATATATTTTAATATCGATATCAATGGATCAATTTCTGTAGGGTTAAAGATCTTCAACGTACATGTTATTAGCTGAGCGTCATCAAATTGCAAGAACTAAGGTGGGCATGGTATCGGCCTGAACGCCAAAAAGGAAGAGACACAACATGGTGTGGGCATGATTTTTGAACAATAAAAGTATTTAACAGGTAACTTTACTCACATATTTAAAACTCTTTCGATGTTTTTTCCAGCCATTTTGCTCTATGGAAACGAGTATCTTATTAGTTGTGCACCCATGCTAATAATTGTAGTGACCTTCGTCTACTTTTAAATTCCTTTCCTTTGATCGACCGCTCATTGTCCAAATACGAGAATCATGAACAACTCTTTCAAATAGTTTCCGTGATGCGGCAACAATTCGGCGTCCTTCCTCTCCACCGCACCTCCGCCCCACCGCGGCCTTCTATAGCGCGCCCGCCTCTGCCGGTGCTGGTGCTTGTGTGGCCGTCGCTCGCGCCCAGCCTGCGCCGCTCGCTCCTCTCTCCTGCGGCCGTTCCCTCCCGCGTGCGTCGGGCAGGTGGTGCTCGCGCGTTGCCGGCTCGCACCCCGAGGCCAGAATCGACCGGCTTTGACCCCCTCCTTCTATATTGCAAATATATGTTTCAAGTGTTTCAGATGTTTCAGAGGTATGTTGCAAATGTTTTATATGGATGTTGCAAAAGTAGATCGGGGTGTTGCATATGTTGCAAGTGTTTCAGAGACATGTTGCAAGTGTTTCAAAGGCATGTTGCAAGTGTTTGCTAATTGTAGAAAAGGAGAATGGGAGCCAACGAACTATCTCTGTTGATCTCGGCAATGTTTTATACACGTTACAGAGTCATGGCTGTGGCTAACCACGCAGGGCGCCAGAGCCATGCGAGCCATGCTCGTGATCTACACGGGTGGCTAGCCTTGGTGATCGTGGTCACCAGGAATACATGGAGTACATGCACATGGTGACTAAGTCTAAGTCAAGATCCTAAACTCATTCCTCAACACCCCCCGCAGTCGAAGGTGTATTAGGGAGAACGCAGAGACTGGACCGAAATGCTTCAAATGTCGCGGTTGGCAAGCCTTTCGTGAACACATCAGCGTACTGCTCTCCCGTTGGTACATGAAGGACCCGGAGCTCGCCAAGTTGTACGCGTTCACGAACAAAATGGATGTCGAGCTCTATATGCTTGGTCCGTTTATGATATACTGGATTGGACGACATGTAGACGGCCGAGATGTTGTCACAGAGGATCACTGTAGCCTTCTGAACGTCGCAGCAAAGTTCGCCAAGTAGCTGACGGAGCCAGATGCACTCCGCAGCGGCATTGGCGACCGCACGGTACTCTGCCTCAGCGCTGGAGTGGGAGACGGTGGCTTGCCGCTTCGAGGATCAGGAGATCAGCGAGTCACCAAGAAAGACACAGACACCCTCCCCAGTCGGCATCAGAGTACGCCATGATGGACAGTTCACGCGACGCTCGGAGGAGAAGACCGTGTGTCGTCGTACCACGGATGTAGCGCAGAACTCGTTTGAGTATAGCCAAATGCGGAGCCCGGGGATCATGCATGTGGAGGCACAGCTGCTGTACTGCAAACGCTATGTCAGGGCGGGTTACCGTGAGATACTGGAGAGCACCGACCAAACTCCGATAGTCCTTGGCGTCGTTAATGGGTGCACCATCAGCGGAAAGTTTGCCCTTGGCATCAATCGGAGTGGAAGCCGGCTTGCAAGAGGCCATGCCAGCCCGGTCAAGGAGCTCATCCACGTACTGTTCCTGAGACAAATAGAAGCCTGCTTTGGATCGTTGGACGTCGATGCCGAGGAAGAACCGAAGGGCGCCCATGTCCTTGACGGCGAACTCGGCGCGCAGGCGATCGACGATGTGGCGAAGCAGCATGGGCGAGGATCTGGTGAGCACGATGTCGTTGACGTACAGTAGAAGGTAGGCGATGTTGGGGCCGTGACGTAGAATGAACAATGACGAGTCGGACCGAGTGGCCGTGAAGCCGAGCTTGAGGACGAACGCCGCGAACCGCTCGAACCAAGCGCGTGGTGCCTGCCGAAGACCGTACAGAGACTTGTCGAGGAGGCAGACTGCATTGGGTCGATCGGGGTCGACGAAGCCGACAGGTTGCTGACATAGAACCTGCTCCTTGAGATGACCATGCAAGAAGGCGTTAAATACGTCAAGTTGCTTCGTCGCCCAGTTCCTAGACACCGCAATAGTGAGGACGGATCGGATGGTGGCCGGCTTGACCACCGGTGTGAATGTTTCGCCGAAGTCCACACCAGCGCGTTGCGTGAAGCCACGAACAACCCAGCGGGCCTTGTACCGTTCGATTGAGCCGTCGGGTTTGAGTTTGTGCTTGAACACCCATTTGCCTGTGACGACGTGGGCACCTGGTGGTCGATCGACGAGCGTCCAGGTGCGATTTTGTTGTAGGGCGTCGAATTCAGAGGCCATGGCAGCATGCCAATGGGGGTCCTTTAGCGCAGCCCGGGCCGATTTGGGAAGGGGAGACAGCGCCGTGGAAGGCGATGCGGTGATGGTGGCCAGGGCATAGCGCGGATTTGGCTTGACAATGCCGTTGCGAGCGCGAGTGACCATGGAGTGGCGAACAGGCGCAGGAGCAGTGGGTTCGGGAATATGAGCGACAGTGGGGTCTGTTGCCGGATCGGCAATAGGAGCGGACGGCAGGGGTGGTGAGTGCTGTGCATCAGGGGTGGTGCTGTTGGAAGATGCCGCAGGGGAAATTGGCGCTGGAATGCCCATGGCGGGAGAGGATGGCGCGCTGGGCATCGGAAGGAAGATGGGGGAGTCTGGCACTGTAGCTCGTTGTGCTATTGTCGCTGTTGTCTGAAATGCGTCAGACAAGAAGGGAAAGTGAGCTTCGTCAAATATGACATGCCGGGAAGTGATTACGCGGCGAGTGCGAAGATCAAGGCATCTGTAGCCGCGGTGATCAGAAGGATAGCCGAGCAGGGCGCAGGGCGTGGAGCGTGGGCTGAGTTTGTTAGCGGCAGTGGCTGCTTGGTTGGGATAGCAGAGGCAACCGAACACCCGAAGGTGACTGTAGTCAGGCGCAGTGCCGAGAAGACGTTGATAGGGTGTCGTGGAGCCACTCCCCTGACAGTGTTGGCGATTCAGGAGGTGGGTGGCCGTGTTCAACGCCTCGACCTAGTACTCGCCGGGCATGCCGGCCTGGAAAAGAAGACTGCGAACGCAGTTAGTCAGAGTGCGGATGATGCGCTCAGCTTTGCCGTTTTGGGAGGATGTGTATGGACAGGACAGGCGAAGCACAGTACCGTGGGCAGTGAGGGGAGCACGTAGAGCTAGATTGTCGAATTCGCGACCATTGTCAGTTTGAAAAGCAAGCAAGGGCAATTGAAATTGAGTGCGGATATAGGCATGAAAATGAACTATGCATTGATAAACTTCAGACTTGGTCCGCAAAGGGAAAGTCCATACATAGTGACTATAATCATCAACTAAGACAAGGTAATATTTGAATCCAGAAAAACTAGGTACTGGTGACGTCCAGACATCAGCATGTACTAGTTGAAAGGGAACATATGAAATTGAAGTTGAAGAAGAAAAAGGTAAACGAGCATGTTTTCCAAGCTGACATGCTTCACAAGTGGGAGAGGAGGACTTGGTGAATGGAAGATCGATGTCGGACAGCGTCTTGTTGAGGTTGCGACGCCCAGGGTGACCGAGGTGCTGATGCCACAGTTCCACCATGGTAACCAGAGCATGCGGTGATGTGGGCGGCAAGGGGTACAGCTCGCCGGAGCTGTTACATCGGAGAAGTTTCATCCGTGTTCGGAGGTCCTTGATAGAAAATCCGAAAGGGTCAAATTCAACAGATACATTATTATCGCGAGTAAGGGAACGAACGGAGATGAGATTCTTAATTAGAGAAGGTGAAACCAGGATGTTGTTGAGAGAAAGGGGGGAGGTAGGTGTGGCTATGGTGGAGTCACCACGATGTGTGACGGGAAGCGATGCACCGTTGCCAACCTTAATCTGAGGGAAAGAATGAAGAGGTTGGAGAGAGGTGAGATTACCATAGGACGACGACATGTGGGAGGATGCGCCGGTGTCCAGGAACCACTCAGTGCTCTGTGGCCCGGACGGAGGGACAGCGGAGGCTGTCAGAGTAGCGAGGAGAGCTTGCTGGTTGAACAGATACATTATTTTATACACGTTACAGAGTCATGGTTGTGGCTAACCACGCAGGGTGCCAGAGCCATGCGAGCCATGCTCGTGATCTACACGGGTGGCTAGCCTTGGTGATCGTGGTCACCAGGAATACATGGAGTACATGCACATGGAGCTAAGTCTAAGTCAAGATCCTAAACTAATTCCTCAACACTAATGTTTCATCTGTTTCAGATGTATGTTGTAAGCGTTTGGAAACGTCGTAAGCATAGCAGACACAGAAAAATACAATTGTCTAGCTGGCACCATGCCTAATAAAATAACCAAGTCTTTGCCAATATTAAATGCTATAGTCGGGTCAAAATTATCTGTTCATTGGATAGTTATTTTCCATGGAGTTCAATGTATTTCCCCTCTTCTCATATGATAGATGCATGTATTGATTAGTGTGCTCTAGGGGTCCAATGTATTTCGTCTCTTCTCGTATGATACACCATAGATGGATGTAATCATTAGCACGCTTTCTAATTCAAGTAGTTTTGAATCCTGGTACCTGCTTAACTGTGAACGTTTTCATTTTGATTTTAGTCACTGCTTTGGAAACATCTATTCTAATCAATCTTCCTTTTTTTACCTTGCATATCTGCAGAATGAGAAGATAGATGTCGTGAGCACGTTGGAACTGGTATGAATTTTGCATTTTTTCCCTTTACAAATCAACTGGTATGTCAAGGGGAAAAAAGGTACTGTTATCATCATCATTGTTCCACCCCACAACGCCCTGATCCTCCTGCGAGCAGCGTCCCATGGCGGCCCTCCCGGTGAGGAGCAGCCGTGACGCGCCATGGCTGCGACATGTCTACAGACCCAGTAATCCACTGCTACTACATGCCTTTGCTCATACATCTTTCTTTGACCTTTGTGTTTACCTCCCTGTGTCATATTCTAAAAAAGCGTTTGTGTACAAATTCATTTCTGTCAGTCAAAAGGAGCGTTAAGGTAATGCATATTGCCACTACATTCCAAACTCATCCCACCTCTGTTTGTAGCCTGGTTTGCTTTATCAGCTTATTAGGTATCAGATTTCTACAATTTTGTCCCCTTCTGCAGACTTTTCTGACTTTGTGTTTCCGCTTCCTGATTGGTCTACAGTGGATATGTACCTTCTCAGTACCCAATACAACATCTCATAATTTCTATGTTTTGTCCTTAATGATGACTGCATGCTTGTTTGCTTATTTCCCTTTTCCTATCCTTAAATATTCACACAATATATTAATATAGAGATAAAAATAGTGCTAGAGACCTAACTGGCAGCTGAATATGCTAGGTTGGATTCACGCATGCTCCATAGCATCCTAATTTGCGGTGATGCTACAATCTTGGTGAGTCCCTAATTTTTCTTCACTTACAGCTTCTCTACAGGGCTATGTTTTTTGTCAAGGTGGTTATGTATACTCAAAAAAGTAAACTCATTGCTATTGAACAAACTATGTGAGACTTTCCATCATATGAAAATGAAACCTTTCCTGCTTTACAGGTGATCTGTCAGGATGCAGCCACCACACGGGGTGCACGTGCCGCTATTAGGCATATGGTAAGTTGCTCGTGCATGCACATTCCATGCCCTTATCTTACACTTCACAGACCAAGTAGATCTAACAAAAGCAAATCGATAGCCAAATTCATCCAGCAGATGTGCCTTCGACTCCATTGACAGTGACCTTTGTGACCGTGGAACAAAATACTAAGAAGTTCATCAGCACCGTCACAACCCACATGTATCGACACTCCGTCAACCACTTTTTGTAGAAAATATGTATAATTTTGTGCAATTATGCAATGTATGAACCTATGCTATGATGTCAGAACATTGCTAGACTTATGTTGTCCCTATATGTAAAATATATACTCACCCTCCTTGTAATACGCTATCACATATTTGTCATGAAAGTGCTCTGACCTATATAAAAAAAACAATGTTCTAGCTTCCCTATATAACATATGTACATTCAACTTGATGGATGCATTTCCGGCTAACGACGTACCATCATCATATTACAATACCGAATATTTATCATGTACATGCTCCGATCTTAAAAAATATATAGACATGTTTAGATCTATGATTACATTTCTAATTGACTGCCGACGCGCGCAAGGGCGCACGTGATGGACTAGTTAAAAGTATGAGGCCACGCCATCTCCGCGGCATCTGAGCAAGGCCACGTTAGTTTGCTCTACTAGCTCCGTCTGATATGATTTGTATGGCTTGGATCGCTGAACACATAAACATAGCAAAATCGCTGATAGTGCACAACAGCCTAGATTCTGCTGCATGCTGCAGTGGTCACTATCTCATGCATGCCTACCTTCTGCTGCAACATGTCCTTATGGTTTCTTGTGGAAAATATCAACGCTATCGGTTAAAACATGCATGTCAAAAGTAGGTATTTATATGTGTCTGTTGGTGATATCTAATATTTCGCTAGCATTATTTATTGGTAGGAGGCCAAAAAATAGCACTCTATCTAGAAATGACACATCATCCTAGCACGAAAAAAATATGAAAGCCTGGCCATGTACTTGATTGGCCTTGATAAATTAATACGTACGATGCAGTTAATTGCATTGCAAATAACAATTTTATATGACCAGAGTAGAGCCTATGCATGATCCGGTACAAAGAACTGTGGCTGTTCAGGGTCATGCTCACCACATAGTAATACATGAGAGAGAAAGAGAGTATGATGGTGACATTTCATGCATGTATCCCGTCTGATGCCTTTTGTCTTCTTCTTGTGGAAATGCATCCATGCTGGCATCTAAGGCCCTGTTTAGTTCTCAGAAAATTTTGCAAAATTTTTCAGATTTCCCGTCACATCAAATCTTTAGACACATGCATGAAGCATTAAATATAGATAAAAAATAAAACTAATTACATAGTTTAGACGAAATGGAAGAGACGCATCTTTTAAGCCTAATTAGACAATGATTGGACAATATTTGCTAAATAACAACGAAAAAAGCTACAGTGTCGTTTTGCAAAATTTTTGCATCTAAACCAGCCCTAACACATTGCATGCCAAACCTGTTCATGATATTGACCCTTCGTGCTGCAATTTCCTGCCTTCTTGCAATATTGATGCATCGATGCAATGAACATGGAGCAAGTATTATATTCATCACTCCTATGATATTTTCTTTGTATAAATGATGCACAATAGCAAGAAAAAAACTGATCAGGCATTCAATTATTATCTTTGGTATTTTCGAACACTGATCATTGTTCTTGAGAGTTTAGTGGATATACGATCAATTTATTTGCACATCATGGAACAAAGTGGGCTAATAAGATTTGAACCCATGGTAACTCTCCTACTAATTGCTTATATGTATATGTTGTCACATTACAATTCGACCTTGCTTAGAGTGAACCAAGAACCGTAGAAATAATCGGGACGACAGTCTCATTAAGCCACGACGATACTTCACTTTCATTACACAGTAGAGAAATGGAAAGTTGTGTTTGTCCAATGAATTTTCTTGAATCGACACAGTGCCATTTACTGCAATGTCAAGTCATGTCACACTAATGTCTTGTACTCTGATTTTTTAGGCCATGTCTATTTCTTATTTATTGTGTGTTCCTGCTAACAGTGAATTCCAGGATTCTCCTCATGCCTATATAAACATGACATTGTCTTTGTTCCATTCCACCCCTCCACCACCTTTGCCTTCTTTGGCATACCTTACTTCCCCAATATCAGACATGAAGATGAACACGGCCTCCTTCACATGAATCTGTTCTCTTCACACTCTGTTTGCAGGAAAAATGTGCATAATCATAACATCGAGCCACAGAACAACAACACAAAGTTAGCTTCCTACTGAAATGAAGCATCTTGACATGCAGATCACCGTCGTCAGTACTCAGTACAGGCCATCGTTTGAGCCATCGACTGCGAGTTCAACTGCCGGCCCCCTTTTACCGGGAGGGCGACCCAAGTTATCAAGGAAAGAGAAGAAAACGGATTCTTGCCCTAAGGAACCACGTCGGCCCTCTGCCCTGCAGCTGAAGCCAAGAAACTGCAGCCGCCTCACCGCGTTGCTGTGTGCCCCGCCGTGTCTCGGTGAGCGAGCCGCTGCCGCCCATCTTACTGCAACACCACGCTTGGCCGAGCTCGTGCCGGTGAGCCTCCACCTCACACTGCCACCGTCGCACTCGCCGTTCATGCGACATCGTCGCGGGCCACGCGCCCACGCTACCCACTTGCGCTCGCCTACTCATGCCAAGCGACCATGCTGCCGGCGCCAGGCCTTCCACCCACCCGCTCATCTGTCGCCTCCAACCGTGCGCTAGCAGTGCGTGCACTGCCCACTGGCCGGTGCCCATCCGCTGCTCCATGTCAGGCTACGGATGAGAAGAGGAGCACGCAGCTGGACCTTTCTAATAGGGAGAAGAAAATGGGTATACGGGGAGGAGAGAGAAGATTGGGAAGGGAGAAAAACAAAAGATGGATTGGTTGAATTTTGTTAAGTGCCCACGTACCAAACCATGTATTGTAAGCTATAGTTTCTTAGGTAGTTTCTTGTTTATGTGGCACCTATCGAAACTAATACTGTATATGGTTTCAGGGTTGTGACTGATCTAAGGACCAACATGGCAATGTAGACTGATCTTCTACATTCGCTGTTCAATCATTTTAATTAAAGCACTCTCAATTTTGTGTGGGAGCGAATGCAGTAATACGGCGTCAAAATACCCTCGGAAGAATGAATATCATTTTTTAAATCGCTGAGATTCATTATTTCATGCACCTGCAGTTCAAATGTGCGTCTTGCGGAAAAAATCAAGAAAATAAAAAATATATACGAAATATAGCAAGAGGAATGGAAAATACACCAAATTTCAAATCTTGGCTTCTAGTACTGTAGCAAGGATCTAGAAAAAATTGGGAGCAAAAATCCAAAAAAAATATTTTGCCGAGAGCCTCCTAAAGCTCTCGGCAAAGAGCCTCTTTGCCGAGAGCCTGGGCTGGGGCTCTCGGCAAAGAAAATAAAAAAAAACTCTTTGACGTGGGCTGAGGCTTTGCCGAGGGTCTATTTGTACCGAGAACGGAGCCCTCGGCATACAAAGTTTTTGCCGAGAGCCATTCTTTGCCGAGAGTCGAGCTCTCGGCAAATCTGGCTTTGTCGAAAGCCAAGCTTTGCCGAGCGCTGGCTCTCGGAAAAGGATCCTTTGCCGAGCGCCCGATATTTGGCTCTCGGCAAAGCGCTAGGCCCTCGGCAAAGCCTCTCTGTCCGGTAGTGAATGGTTTTTTTTTGTGGAAAAAAGACACCCCTTTCTTATTTCCATGTCATTTTCAGGGCAACTGCCTACGAAACATGCACAATTTACTTGTCCACCCTCGAAAAGGAGAATGATAGTCCAAAATTTGAAATTGGCATGTCATATGCAAGAGGAGTGCATTAATATAATGAAGATCTTCATCAAAGATGGCCAGATGGGTGGCCATTTTCTAACGGGCTCAATTAGGCTACCTTTATAGATTGGTTAAATCCATGACTTATGCAAAGGCCGGAATAAAATTCATTTTTCCAGAAATGGGAAAGTTTTTAAGAAAAAAAAATAAAATCTCTCAAGACAGAATGTAGAGAACATACTGCATTCGCAAACGGGAATACAAGAAACAGGAAAGTGCATCAAGGCACCCTGGGTAGGTAGGCCAGCATTTGGCCATATCCACTGTGGGGTCATGTTGTACACGTATGTTTGGTGTAGTAGATCTTTGTAAGGCATATATATGTGTCCACTGAGTACACAACCACCAAAATGGGTATATGTAGACATGCTCAGTCTCTTTGACCTTTCACGTTCCGTATTCAATGCACATGTTACCAACAAGTATAGATTAGGGCAGTCCCAGTGGTTTAAACTATACACAGTTTCTATAGCATCTACGTCAGCAAAAAAAATCATATATAGAAACAGTCATTATTAATCAGATTGTCACGTCAGCGTTTTGCTTAGTTGATATCATAACTAATAGAGATAGAAACTATCATTAATTTCTCATTGGGACTGCCTTTAAGTGGCCACTCACAACAAATAAAAGACATGCATGCAGATGCCTCCTAAAAATAAACATAATAGAAACTTTTTAGTGCTTATTAATATGGATAATTGCACAATTACGGGGCATGGACAAATGCCACTAGCAAAAAACACAAGAAATTAGATATGCTTGATTAACCAAATCTAATGCTCATGAATGACATCCTGCCTTTGTTGTAGTGTCAAATATCTAGAGATGTTGGATACCGCAAATCCTAACATTGTTTCTTGATCATAAATAAACTATATATAAATAAGAAAAACTTCTAGGGTCCTCTTATTGATAAACTACGTTCATATATTGTTGAAGCAAGGCTCTAATTGATTGTCCCATGGTCATGCATGACCCTTAATTTGAGGAACGCACTACAGGAAAACGCTTCTTTGCCGACTGCTTGCCCCGGTCGGCAAAGGCATAAACCCAGTCGGCAAAGGCTTTGCCGACCGCAAAGCCACGTGGCAGTCGGCAAAGAGCAGTCGGCAAAGCCTGGGTCGACAAAGGCGGATTTGCCGACTGCCACATGGCACATAGTCGGCAAAGCCTTTGCCAACTGCCACGCCAGCAGTCGGCATAGCCACGTGGCGCCGTCAGCCCTGACGGCAGGCTTTGCCGACTGCTGGTTTCTCGGCAGTCGGCAAAGAATTTTTTTTCAAAAATTGTTTGCCGACTGGCCGCCAGCTCGGCAGTCGGCAAAGAATTTTTTTTTTTTTTGAAATGTTCTTTGCCGACTGCTTTCGGAGTTGCAGTCGGCAAAGGTTTGACCTCTTTGCCGACTGCCTCCCATTGCAGTCGGCAAAGACTCTGTCCTGGGTTTTTTTGCCCAGCTTTGCCGACTATAACAGTCGGCAAAGCTGGATTTTTTTTTGCTTTTGTTTTCTGTTTTCTCGCATCAAAGCCCTGCAATGTGAATTCGGAGGTAGATGCATGCATCATAATAATAGCACTTAGTTGCAGCCCAAATTAGCATATCTAATTTTTCTCAAAGATTTAGTAGCCAGGGCTCAAAAACTAAAGATCTTATATGATATAGTGTAGGATAATAGGATATGCAATAAGCAGCCTACAACTGGAAGGTAAATGATATGGCACAACCAGCTTTCAGTATTCACATATTGAAGCAAACTTTTGTGCTCACGGGGTGTGCTTGTGTTCTCCACAAAAGTAAAATTGGCCATCAACAAAAATTCAACTGCCTAAAGCTGCTACATGATATATTGAAAATAAAAAAATTGCAGGTACATGGTTCTAGAGTTGGCAGCACATACATGATATAGTAAGCGAACACTGCCTGAGGCTGCTACTTCAACAAATTCAACTGCACAAACAACATTAGATCAGAATGTAGAAGAGAACAGAGAACTAACATTAGAACAGGGAACTAATGTAGATCAGAAAAATCATAAAAACACAGATTTTCAGAAAGGTCCAACTCAATATCATCAACATGGGTATGAGAAACTGAAATTCTTCGCTAAGAGTTACTGATCTAAATTCAGTAGACTATAAGGAAAAGTATACCTTGACAAGTGTATACAACAGTCCATTAATATAAAAACCTAGATACAAACTGTCACATGTATGTATGCAGTCATTTAAAATTTTTCATCACTATATCCCTGAATTGAATAAAGGCAATGATAACTGATAAATACCAAAACAAAACTATAGGCATAATATCCCTTGTCATGATAAAGACAAACCTAAAATATCTTGGCCAAAGTCAGAAGGCAATCCATGAAACTCTGTCCTTGTTCAGGATTCAATCAAACATTGCTATGCATGGCCTATAACTCCAAAAGGATATTGAAAGCAAAAGAGCCACAGTGCACTAGAAATCCATGATACCTTATATAAGTGCATTGCTAGACCACATCATCGATTCAGATTTCGGAAACTTAGGTGTTGCATACATACTTCCCATGGACAAGGTTAACTGACAGACCCAAGTCCCCGATACTCTACTGTATTGCAACAAATTCTAAAAATAAACTGCACAGTAGTATAGAACACCAAGTAAACACTAAAGTTGGTCATGCACACATGTATAGGTGGCGACAGTCAAATTGTCACACAAGAAAGAGGAGCCAAACCTGATCTGTAGTGGTGGCGACAGCAAATGAGGATGAGACCCGGCCAGCTCCACCTGCAGCACCACATCCTGCAAAGCGAGATGTGGGTTAGGGGCACGAGGAAGGGCAGGGATTGAGGGCATTCACTGGGATCTCGTCCCTGCAAAGCGAGAGGGGCTAGGGTTAATCACAGCCATGGCAGGATGTTAATGTTAGGGTTTGAGGGTTTACCCATGAACACGCGGCCAGCCGCCGCCACGAACCAGCCCCCACCGCGAACCAGCCGCCGCCGAGGCCCGCGCACCCGGAACCAGTAGCCGTCCGCAAAAAAAAAATTGGTTACAATTTATGATGCTGAAATAAATTTGGTTACAATTTATGACCTACGGTTGTGGCCTTGATGCAGATATGTTAAATTTAAATCTTTGCTTCCAAAGCTGTAGCTCAAAATATTAGCATGTAGCTAAGTATGGCAAACAGAGATGTGGAATGTAAGAAAATTCAGGGCTGAGCCATGCAGCAGGGTCCTATGGCTAGTAGAGTCACGTTTTAACTAGGTTGTAAGTGTGCACTTGAGTGTGTAAAAAGTAAATAGGTAACGTAAACCGTACTAATGTTTGACACTCATTTGCATTTTAAAAAACTACTATTTGAAAATTAACATGAATCTTTGCTGTGTCATAGACAGTAGCAGACAGTATACACTGAACATCCATTCCTAATTCAAAGGCATAACCCAGATAAGCAGATAAACACAGGCAGCGTAGAGCATGTTGATTGATAACTAATTTGACCAGGGACACATCACTACCTCAGTTTCACAAAAACATGTGTCAGACTACTAATTTCTATTTCCATGAGCAAGGTATAAGTGGTTCAATTAAAAACAGAGAGAAATTTTGAGCAAGCTAGAAGAAATGGAAAATTCTGAAATGTAACAGGCTTGCTTATGCGTGATACCTTCCTTAATTTATTTGAGCTAGCCATATCTGCAGCCTTCCCAAGCGCTCTAGCTATTCTATGGAAGCATCCTTTCCTGAAGGAAGATTCATCCTGAGTTCAACAGTTCCACAGTATGAAAACTAAATACAAGAAAACAAGTATTATTCTTACCCAATAATGAGGCATCACGCCAAGAACTTATCCTCTGAATTCTTGGCATTCAAACTGAACTAATAAGCAAGGGATTTTCACAGGTGATATGAATGCCATCGCTCAGAACCATAGAAATAGTGGCCGCTGTTCAAAAAATGCAGCAGGTGGCAGTACAAACGAGCATCTGAAAATGAAGCTGGGCACCAAGTCTAAATTACCAGTAACTCACGAAATCACAAGAAAAACATGGATCTGAAAGACTGAAGCGAGCACAGCAAGGGAAATGAGATCGGCGCGTCCAGATGGCAACTCAGTGCCTGCAGCCGAGGTGCTACGGGAGAGCCACGCCATCACGAGAAACAGTAGCCGTGATGCAGCGCCTCGCCTTGCGCTCGGGCCACCACCTTGGCGCCGGTGCTGCAGTGCCTTGCCTTGCGCTCGGGCCGCCACCGTCAAGCCTCGCGCCGGATCTGTCCGAGCTCGGGCCACCATCGCCATGCCTCGCGCCAAATCCCTCGAGATGCCGAGTGCTCGGGCCACACGAGCTGGCGAGCCGCGCGCCGCAATCGGCCGACGCCGCCTCCTTGGCCCTCGCTGCTGCTGGGGAAACAGCGCTGGATCCACCATGGCCACCGCCCCCTTCTTAGATCCACCCGACAATGGCTAGGGGAGAGGAGGATGTGGGGGATCTGGGGCTTCATGAGAGGAGGAAACACTACGACCTGCTGGTTTCATGGATCCAATTGCGGGCATGCGGCGGCGGGCTGCATGGACGAGAAGAACGAATGGGTAGGGTGAAAGGCACAGGCGGGGAGTTAGGGTTTCAGCGGTTTGCTGATTCTTATAGGAGGTGGGATGTATACTGGCCGTTTATTTTGATCCAACGACTGAGAATGAGATAGAGTTCAGTTTGGCCGAATATAGTGTATGATTTCAGGCCCAATGAAGTGTAGCATTATTTCTTTATTTTTAGTTTTTCAAAAAATTATTTTTTTCAAAAAATTATTTTTTTTATCTTTTTAAAAAATACTTTGCCGACTGCTCTGCTCCCTGGCAGTCGGCAAAGGTTATTTTTGATTTTTTTTCTCAGAAATTCTTTGCCGACTGTCATCCTCCCTGGCAGTCGGCAAAGAATTAAATTTTTTTCGATTTTCGATCCCAGTTTTTTTGTGTTGCCTTGCTACAATAAGTACATAATATATTCCAAGTTTGGGGTCATTTTGATTTATTTTGCTATATTCCATTGAATTTTGCTGTTTCTTTGATTTCTTCCGGCAGCTCCAGATTTGAACTGCAGGTACATGAAATAATGGAATCCGGCGATTCAGAAAATGATATTCATGATGTTTGGAGCATGTTGAGGCCGTGTGCGGGGCCTCGCGTGAAATTTCGATCGTGTTGGTGTCGGAACACGCCGAGGCACGCGCGTGAAAAGTGTTTTTAAATTTTATAAAATCGAAACGGAGTCCGAAAATGACGAAACTTGACGACGTGTCTTGTCATCGCATGCGGAGGCTGTGGTAAAAATTTGAGAAAGTTTCGAGCAAGTGGCGACATCGGGTGGCTAAAACCTGGACATCTCCATCACATGTGGAGATGTCCAGGTTTTAGCCACCCGACGTCGCCACTTGCTCGAAACTTTCTCAAATTTTTACCACAGCCTCCGCATGCGATGACAAGACACGTCGTCAAGTTTCGTCATTTTTGGACTTCGTTTCAATTTTATAAAATTTAAAAACACTTTTCACGCGCGTGGCTCGGCGTGTTCCGACACCAACACGGTCGAAATTTCACGCGAGGCCCCGCACACGGCCTCAACATGCTCCAAACATCATGAATATCATTTTCTGAATGGCCGGATTCCATTATTTCATGTACCTGCAGCTCAAATCTGGAGCTGCCGGGAAAAAATCAAAGAAACAGAAAAAATCTACGGAATATAACAAAATAAATCAAAATGATCCCAAACTTGGAATATATCATGTACTTACTGTATCAAGGCAACACAAAAAACTAGGATCGAAAATCAAAAAAATAAAAATTCTTTGCCGACTGCCAGGGAGGATGGCAGTTGGCAAAGCCTGCACCTTTGCCGACTGCTGACGGAGTGGCAGTTGGCAAAGGTGACGGTGTGGATGGTGTCAACCATGGCCTGCCTTTGCCGACTGCAATTCTTTGCCAACTGCCTGGCAGTCGGCAAATCCTGCTTTGCCGACTGCAGGAAATTCCAGTTGGCAAAGGGACCTCTTTGCCGAGTGTCGAAAAAAAACAGTTGGCAAAGAAAATTGCAGTCGGCAAAGAGCCAGTTTCCTGTAATGACGGCAAGGAAAGATGAGTTTTAAAAATTTATGTTTAAATATGAATATGAGCTAACATAATTTTCTCCTACATTTAAGCTAAATAAAAATGATATATGGTCATTAAAACTAAGCAAACAAAATGCATTAAAAATTGTCATAGGTACATAAAAATGGTAAGCATTTTTTTATAATTACAAAGTACAACGTAGACGCCCACACATGCATGCACACTCACCCCTATAAACACACATACGCAAACCATACCCCTATGAGCACCTTCAAAGAACTGAACCGGCAGATCTTGAGATTCACGAAGTTACCACAGGCGCCTCGCTCGTCATCTACCACTGAAAGCATAGCGCCATTAAATCTTGGAATAAATCCAGAAAAATGCGAGCACCAGTGTCAAGTCGAGGACTTAAACCCGGGTGGACAGGTTCCACACCACGCGGAACCCAACCAACTGATCTATGATCAGTTCGCATGGTAAGCAATTTTTTGATAAGTGCCTTTAATGATAGAATAAGAGGGGCAATTCATGTTCTCATTAAACAAAATATCTAAATAGAATACATCCAAAAAGAGTCACCGGCAGCGAAGCGTGGGCACCAGTGGCTAGTATACGATGATGCGCATCATATAGCATTTTGTTCACAAAGTTAACAAAGGTGCTTAGGCATCATCCCATAGGCTTGTAATGACGACTTCCGGAGGAACACCTTTCAGCTTTGTCAGGGTTGCAAAAAGATGATCAATAGACTAGTATAGAGAATAAAATTTGAAGCAGCTAGATTAGCTTCTAAGTTTCTGAACCACCTGGAGCCAACACTGAATATACTATGAATGAAACATATGCTTGCAGATTAGAATACGATGAAACTCCCTGAAAGGCTGAAACACAGAAAAAACTGTTAGAATATCAAGTGTTTGATTAGTTAGACTCTTTGTTTTCATATTCCCTCTGTCCTTTCATATCCCCATGTATTTCTATATAAACACCTCTCGAGATTACTAGAAAACTAAGTTGAGTTTATTCCTCCAATATGGTATCAAAGCAAAAGGAAAAGAAGATTCATCAAAAGTGGCATGACGAGAAATAATAAGGCGATTGGTGGCTAAGTCAAAGTAGTGATACCCTTGTGGTCAGAGGGATAGCCTAAGAACACACAAAGGGTAGATCAAGGAGCAAGCTTATGGGGAGTAGTGGCAGATAAATTAGGGTAAAATTTGCAACTAAAAACATGAAGATGATGATAGGAAGGAGAGGCACCGTATAGAGCAAAATACGGAGTTCGAAAATTTAGTGTTTTGGTGGGGTGACTGTCCTGGCGAGTCACGTATGATGGTGTGGGTCGCGGTCCTAGCGCGGAGGTTGCGGGCGAGTCGCGTACGACGGTGCAGCTCGCAGCTAAGGCTGAATATCGAGTCGTTGCTAATGTTGTAGCTGAAATCTCATGGCTTCGGCAATTACTTCAGGAGCTCCATTTCTATCCCCGACGTTCCTCAGTGGTTTTTTGTGATAACGTTAGCGCTGTTTATCTCTCAACCAATCTGGTGCAACATCAACACACCAAACATGTTGAGATTGATTTGCATTTCGTCCAGGACAAGGTTGCTACCGGGGAGATACGCGTTCTTCATGTGCCATCCACCTCCCGTATGCAGATGTGTTCACCAAGGGTCTTCCTACATCGATTTGTACAAAGTTTCGCTCCAGTTTGAATGTCTCCACTGCATGCTAGTGTTGACGTTCGAACTGCGGTTTGGGGGGGGGGTTAGAATATCAAGTGTTTGATTAGTTAGACTCTTTGTTTTCATATTCCCTCTGTCCTTTCATATCCCCATGTATTTCTATATAAACACCTCTTGAGATTAATGAAAAACCGAGTTGAGTTTATTCCTCCAATAAAAACAATCCAAGCGCCCATCTGTGTTTCCTTTCAGGAAACTGTATTGAACCTATATATAAAAGAGATTGGACTAAAATAAGTTCCCTTGTGGTTTCTTTCCCAGTGTCATATAGCTCATACTGCTAACCGTTTTTATATAATGAAACAAAGTTCTAACCTCTGCCATCCGAAAATAGTACACAGCTAAGGCTCGTACTGCTAACCTAGCAGATCTGTCAAACTAGTGTTGAGAAGTCGCCCATACACTGTCTGTTGAATAGACTCCAGAAATAATAATAATGAGGCAGCTAGCTATTTGTTTCGTCGTGTTCATCTGATGAAATTAATAAGAATGAAAATTAGCTTGGCACACAGCAGAGCAGCATGGATCCGATTCAGCAAGTATTCTTGGTCACCACTCACCAGCGAGACCCAGACATCATATACATCCTTCCAAGACCCATAACGCCGGCATTACTGAACACCAGCAATTTACCGACGGAGTAGGCGAGCACGGCCATGTTCAGGTCGACCAGCAGGCTCCTGGCATAGAGAGGCGACGCCGTCAGGTCAGGTTCATCACGCATTATTATGAGCCTACTACAAAAAGTTATGAAATACAGACCACTCTACGAAACAAGTTGATTAGGGGTCACAAATCCACCTTGGGAGGATCGCTGACCATGTTTCTGTCCCAATCCCAGCTTTGACAAAGATCAAATAAAAACGAACAGTCATGGAAGCATCCCAACATAATCAAAACGGAGATGCTAGCATCTGGCGTCTGTCCGCCTGCGCCTGGTCGCGTGGCTCTCCTTTTCCTACGCCTCCTTCATTTCCCGTGCCTATGTCACGCAGATGTGTTGCCCTGCTCGAGCTGCCCGCTCGGCACACAGGAATAGCTCGCTTCCGCTCTACTTCCCACACGCACGCGGGAACTGCCTTCGCCCTAGCTCTGTATCACGCATGCGGGTACCGCCTGCACCCGCTTGCCACGCCTGCTTCACAGGGAACCGCATGCATGGCGCCCCAGCAGCTATAGCAGGCGGCAGCGGTAGGTGGGTCCCATTGCAACATATGCAAATCAGATCTACTTTTGTAACATCTAGATAAAACACTTGTAACATAAGTCCGAAATAACTGAAACATTTGCAGCATATGTCTGAAATACTTACAAAACACCTGAACGAAATAACTAAAACATTTGCAGTATATGTCTGAAATACTTACAAAACACCTGAAAACACTTGCAAGCATATGCAATATCCAGATAAAATACTTGTAACATATGCGTTGTCGACGGTAGTTATCATCCATCATAAACCGTCAACATTGTGTATAGAAATGGTCACCAATAGAAACTTAGGGGTTATTACTGACAATTTCCACGAGTTTTGGTAAATTATTATTTTCAGCAGGGATATTCCAGAAAGAATAAAAATGAGGATTGAATTGTCAAAAAGGTACAAAACTTAACTGTGATGAAATATGCACTAGAAGACTCCAGAAAACACTAGAAGGCACGGGATCGAAGTGGAGGACCAGCAGCTACCAGGTGCGGCCGGCCGGCCCCACCACCATGCCGCCCGGCCCCCTGTGGGATTCTTCCACGCCCTTCTGGAGTATTCCTGCACCGCCTCTTATTATGCATCTCCGCCGTACGTAAAGTCGGTTTGATCCAAGAGCTGACAGTTCTTCCTCAAGACTATAAATACAAGTCCTGACCCCCTGAAGCAACTGATCATAAGTCAAGAGTAGTTCAAATATTAGGCTTTTCAAAGATTAGATAGAAAGCGCTGTAGTTCTTTAATTTCTTAGTATAGGCTTTCCAGCGAGGTTCAAGTAGAGTTGGGCAATTGCTCAGGATTCCGGATCTGTTCGTTTGGAGATCGGTAATTTGCCTTTGTATCTCATTTAAGACTTTGTTCTATTTCAATAATATGTTTCTTTTTATTATGTTCTTAGTTTGCTCTAGTTATATATTGGATATAGTATTATTTGATGATTTGTATTTGTATATATTTGTAGAGTACCTAATTCAGTTCGCGCGAGAGTTAGGTAGCTTTGATTATGTAAGCGTGGTGTTTAGATATGAAATTCCCTGCGAATGCCGACTATGTGCCGGGACGTGTGGTAGATCGCTAGGGTGACAGCTTGGTTGAGTCCTTTGTAGTCCATCCCCCGTATATAGATAACATGGTAGAGCCTAGTCTCGAAGGAGAAGAAGATTATGTTTCCAATTCTCCTTATAATTTTGCTTTGATTTAGTTTTACTAATATATGAAGATATATATGCTAGAGTGAGCAGCAAGGCTTAGTGCTTAGGAATAACTTAGGAATTCTTTACTCTAACCGAATCTTGGGATTAGTCATACTACTTTTAGTGAGTCTCTATTTTCTATCTCTGGAATAGCATTGTCATGCTACATTCATTTATCATTTATTTATCTTTTACTTGACTTACCCCTGCTAAAGTATAAGAATGGTTAGTTTATCATATGTCTGCACATTTATTTAGTCATATAAACATTTGCCTCACAGTCCTTCCTTTGGGATTAAAATAAATAACGATACTCGGAATACTCTAGGTAGAATGCTATAATAGGTGATTTATCTATGCGCTTGAGGATACTTATGTTTAATATTATTTAGAGTTTTTAAGTGTAGTTATAATTACCAGCGTTTTGAGTATCATGCTAGGGATGACAACTTAGTACACAGTGATGTAAGAAATGTCAACGTGCGTGAAACATATGCAACATCCGAATAAAATGCTTCCAATATACGATGCTTGCAACAAGAGTTTATAGCTATTGCAACATATGCAATATCTGGATCTACTTTTGCAATATCCATTTAAAACACTTGCAACATACCTCTAAAACATCTGAAACAACTGAAACATACCCTTGTAGCATGCGCTTTAAACACATCATCTCCTTGCTGCTTGCCGCATGAAGGGAGCACAACTACGCACACGCCCCGGCTGTGACAAGCCACCATCCCGTTGCCGTCCAAGATAATCCACGAGTAGGCCGGCCTTCAGAAGGGCGATGTGAAGGATGTGCGCGCGAAGTGGGGGCTGGAGGCGCATCAAGGCAGCTAGCATAGCACGGCGCCATAGCAAACAGGAGGGCCGCGTAGATGCATACGTTTGTGGCAGAGGAGTTCATCCACTATGCGTCATCGACCGGAGGGCTATGCCATGGGGTGGCGGAGGAAGTGGCCGGAGAGGCAGCCACATCAGGCACCAATGCAAGGCGAGGACGACGAAAGGGCCAGGAGGAGGCGGGCGTGGTGAGCAGGAGGCGCAATGGAGAAGGAGGAAGGCGGGCGGCCATGCTCGGGCGCCCAGACATCGTTGAGAAAGCTGAGGTGGCGCGACGGAGCATGGTCATGGTACTGTGGTGATTTTTTTGAGAAACTACGTGGCGGTGATTTTTTTAACTACGTGACTGGAGAGCCTTATGGAGAATCTAGTGGACAAGCGAATAGGATCCGTCGTGGCTAACGCCTAGACGCTAGCCCTTGTCCGGACACCGGCACCACCCCTGTCTAGTGCACAAGCAGCTTTGCCTACTCCGCCCACACCGTGCCTGCTGCGTCTGCCTGCCCACCCCGCTCGACCTGCGCCTGCTGCTGGGCCTACCCGACATCGGCGCGCTAGTTGGGTAGGTTTGCCCGCTGAGGTCAAACTGCCATGGCAAGATGGAGGGAATAGAAGGGAGGAGAGGAAGAGGAGAGGGTGAGGCAACACAAGATCTATTTTTAAAACATCTAGATGAAACGTTTGCAACAAACGTCTGAAACAGATGAAACACTTGAAACATGCGCTTGAAACATGCGTGTATAGCTATTGCATCATGTGTAACACTTAGATCTACTTTTGAAATATTCAGATGAAACATTTGCAGCGTATGTCTGAAACACCTGAAACACTTGAAACATAGGCTTGCAACAGGCGTTTGAAATGCCTGAAACACAGCGTTCGCCGCACGACTACGGCCTACCTAGTGGGGAACTATGGTAGATCGGTGAGGCTAGAGAGCAGATGGAGGCTGCCCTTGCAGAGGCACTGGAGTGGCCGAGCAGGGAGGCCAAGGAGGGCCACCGCCCAGAGGGGCCCCGCGAGGAGCGCCATCTCCCAGGCCGCCCCTGATGCCATGGGCTGCTCCAGCACCATCGCCACCACAGACAACATTACCACATCGGAGCTGGCCGGCTGGGGAGTGACGGCGTGAGGGACGGACGTGGCGGTGCGTGTGTGGGTGGGGGAGGAGATGGGGCGCGCGGCACGGCGCAGGATGGAGCGTGGCGTAGGATCGAGGAGCCGAGCATCGCGGGCGGACGCACGCGTCGCTAGATGGAGCGAGCGATGGGGAAAAGCGGCAACAGCGAGGCGGGTGTGTGTGGGTGCGCAGCGTCCGGATAACTAGAAAGGGACGCCCATATGTGAGTATTATCTTTTTTTTATTCAAACTTCGGCTCTATGGCCGTGTATTACTAGCTCTCGACTCAGCTAATCGCGAGCCACCTTGGACGCCCATATGTGAGTATTATCTTTTTTTATTCAAACTTCGGCTCTATGGCCGTGTATTACTAGCTCTCGACTCAGCTAATCGCGAGCCACCTTCACCATTACATCATCAGGTAGGCCATCCGTCCAAGACCGCGATTGCCCTGGCTCCAAACTTTTTTTTTATTGCCTCACCCTTCGATTACAAGCTGTAGCATCTGAACTCACGCACTAACTCACACCACACGCATACACCCTAACACACTCACACTCCTAGTGCATAAGCTAGACCTACAACTTATATATAAGGCTAGAAGTACACGGCTGATAGATATGACAGTGGTGGCATATCCGTGCGAGGCAACGAAATTTATTTGTTCCCGGTGGGAAATCATGCGGCCGAGCGAACTCGAACCCGTGACCGGTGGCCTCCGCTCCGGGAGTGCTCACCACCCGAGCTACTGCTCGGTTCCCGCCCCGGCTCCAAACTTAAACCTAGTTTCGCTAACTCGTGCGCAAACGAGTTGCACTTTCTAGGTGCAGACATGATATTTAAACAAGTAAACTGCTCGTGCAGAAGCTCTCTAATAGCTCTGAACAGATTACCACTAGTACTAATATCCCTCGAGCTAGACTTAATGGCATCGCAAAGTTGGCTCGAATCAGTTTCCAATTGAATGTGTGATATACCATATTGCTCCGCTATTTCCATGGCTCTCAGACATGCTGTCGTCTCCGCCATTAACACATCCTGCATCAGGCCTGCATTCCCGGCTCCAGCCATGACCAGCTCGCCACTTGAGTCTCTGATGATGAAGCCCCAGGCTCCCCTAGATTGTGACAGCAGAAAAGCGTCATCTACATTG
Source organism: Saccharum hybrid cultivar R570 (assembly GCA_038087645.1). Lineage (NCBI taxonomy): Eukaryota > Viridiplantae > Streptophyta > Magnoliopsida > Poales > Poaceae > Saccharum > Saccharum hybrid cultivar. Next base: position 5,405,820 of record JAQSUU010000005.1, on the reverse strand, counting down.
ATTTTCAGCCATCCCTGCTCCAGAGGACTCCAGCGTTGGGGGCACGTGCTTACTGCTCGGAGGTGTGTCTCAGTGCTCTTCTGGCCTTCATCAGTCATCATTATCACTGCTCTTGTAACCTCCTGGCATGATTGCATCAGTTCCCCAGCGTTAGCTTTATTTCTATTATCCCACCACTTCCATAGAAATATAATCGTCTTCATACAGGTTCTCATTTGAAGCTTCAAAATACCTCGACAAAATTCCTAGCAGAGTTCTCATTCAACAAAGCTCGTCGAAAGTCCTCCAGCTGTGATTCGTTCCAACAGTGACGGATATATTTACATTTCAAGAAGCAGTGCCCGCCATCTTCATCATACCGACAGCACACAGGACATCTTGTATCCAAATCAATATTCCGGCTCTTAATCTTCATTTTCAGTGGAAGGCTATTGTGTGCCAGTCTCCATATAAAAAGGCACACTTTCGGCTGACAATTGAGTTCCCATATTCTCTTCCAAATTGATGGTGCATCATTATCGGACCGTGAACAGGAGCTTTCGCCCCGTTGAGTTCTACGGTCCCTCTCCATTTCATCCTCCAGCACATGGTAGGCCGACTTCACGCTGAAAACACCTTTTGTGTCAAAATGCCAAGCCACGACATCTGCCTGTTCCGTACAAACTGGGATTGCTAAGATATTCACTGCATCTTCCTCCTAGAACACATCCCGAGTTAGTTGTTCATCCCATTGTCCCATCGCCGGATTAATCAATTCATGAACTTTTGCTAACAAGACAGCTCCCTTTTGGTGTTCGAGGCCAACTAGTAACACCATCGCTACTACAGAACAAGGATGTAGTCCCAGGCCGTAAGGGCCTTTAGTCCTGGTTACGGAACTGGGACTAAGGTTTCGGGACTAAATGTCCCACCTTTAGTCCTGGTTGGTAACACCAACCGGGACTAAAGGGTGTGCCAGGGTGCGCCACCTGGCCACCCCTTTTAGTCCCGGTTGATGTTACCAACCGGGACTAAAGAGTTTTTTCCTTTTTTTCTTTTCTTTTTCCTTTTCTTTTCTTTTGGTTTTCCATTTTTGGTTTGTTTTTTCTTTTTCCTTTTCTTTTCTTTTGGTTTTCCATTTCTGGTTTACAATTATATTATTATTATTTTCGAATGCGTATTGTTCGCTGCTCGTTTATGTAGACGCACACCTATAATTTATATAATTTAGAGCATTACATATAAATTTATATATTATACATGTCTATAGGTCCATAATATAATATTTACACATATCCATTACGGATAAAGTATTTACAACTTAATTGTTCTCCGCCACTCAAGCATCATATAAATGATCATCTTGGTTTGGTTTAAATGGCGCGTCAGGGTTGAAATAGTACTCGCCGGCGGGATTCAGGACTTGGTCGTTAAGAAACCCTGCGATTGTCTCCTGAATTCCTTTTAGGCAGACTTCCTTGTCACGATGCGAGACATAACTAATAGTAGGGTCATCTTTCCGTTGCCTCCATTCTCGAGCACTGATCGGGAGCCTGTCCCTTACAAGGTATCCACAGTGCGCAACAAATTTCTTTGAATGTTCCCCAAGTACTTGGCCTGTACCCTCGTCGAATTCCGACAGAATGTACCGACCCTCCAACGGCTTCTTCGGGCCTCGCACTTTTCTACTACTCCCAGAAGCTGTCGCCGATCTAGAGGGCTACACAAACAAGTATAAATATATTAATACAAAAGCCATTCAGTTTAATTTCATGTATATACATATATACTAGATTGTAGATAGACCTCATCAGGATTGTCTCCCACAAGTTCTTCATAATCAGCGAAGTACTGACTCCCATCATCTATTTGTTCATTGTCATCACCTTGGACTTGGGGATTTTGATTGTCGCCGCTGTTGATTAGGTCCATCATTGCCTCATCCATGTTATCATTCGGATCGTCCATTTCTACAAAAGTTGTTAATTAAAAGATGTTAGAATTCAATTTGTCATGTAGCGCCACAAGAAAAAAGAAAAATATACATGACAAACTCCCATCATCTATTACATGAGGAAGTTAATAAAGTTAAATAAAAGTACCATTAATAAAGTTACATAATAAAGTCACTATAGCGCAAATTACATAATGAAGTTACATAATAAAGTTAATTATATTGAGTAAGGTGTTTAATTATATTAAAAGTTACTTGACATCATATATATAAGTCGCTAAGTAGCTAGGTCGTCGTGTCTTGTTTGCTAGGTCGTCGCGTTAGGTCGTCCGGTCGTCGCTAGGCGGTCGTATATCTTTGTTCGCTAGGTCGTCGTGTCTTGACATAATATATCTTTGTTCGCTAGGTCGAATTAGGGTTTCATATTAGCTTTTCGGATCGAATTAGCATTTCGAATTGAATTAGGGTTTCGGATATTATTAACTTCTCGAAATGAATTAGGGTTTTGGATATGATTAGCGTATCGAATATGAATAGCGTATCGGATATGAACAGCGTCTCGAAATGACCATGGGCACCGGGATTAGATGGGTTTCGGATTGGATTACCATGTCGGATCGAATTAGCGTTACATGACTTCGCATAATAAACGATTTCTGCATAATCAAATTAGGCTCGATGGCCTATCACAACACACACATTCTCGGCTCGATGGCCCGTCTAAACGAGGTTTAGCGTACGTTGCGTCGGCGGCGGCTCCTGCAGTGAAATAGTATCGGCACGATGGCCGATCGTAACAATGCAAGACACAAACGTACATTCTCGGCTCGATGGCCGATTCTGCAGAGATATACTTATAGTCTCACGTGGCTCACCGTCATCGTCAGGGGGTCGCTGTGGGACGAAGTCGTCGCCAGCCGCGAGGGTCGCTGCCCGAACGCGCTCGACGTTCGCCGAACTCGCTGAGCAGGCCACGCAAGCCCTGGCTCCTCCTGGCCGGTGATGGAGGCGCGCTAGTGGTGCTGACGGTGGCGCTGACGGTGGTGCTGCTGGTGGTGCTGCCGGTGGTGCTGCTGGTGGTGCTGCTGGTGGTGCTGACGGCCGGCAGCGCGCCGGCAACTGCCGCGCGCTAGGGGGCGACGGCCAGTCGGCGGGGAGGGCGACGATGGTCGCGCTGTGGGCGAGCTGAGGATGGGGGCCGGCCACGCCGGCGAGGCTATTGGGACCGGGGCGAGGACGACGGCGACGACGGCGTGCGAGGGAGAGCACGGGGCTCGTCGGAGATGGCGCGAGGGGACTGCAGGGGCGGCCGCGCGTGCGGCCGAGGGAGAGGGGGCGGCGACACTCCCACGGGGGCGAGGGAGATCGTCGGGGAGGCGCGTCGTCGGTGAGGCACACGGAGAGGGTGGGATGCAGCGGCGGCAGCTGCTCGGGGAGGAGAGAGGACGGCGGGCCTCTGGCCGGAGTTGAAGGAGCCGGCGGCGTAGGAGTTGAAGGAGACGGCAGCGGCTGCTCCCTCTGGCCGGAGTTGAAGGAGACGGCGGCGGCTAAGGCTACGTGCGTGCGGGGTGTCTGGATCGGAGGAGGAAGACGACCCCGCACCTTTAATAGCCGGGGGGACTTTTACTCCCGGTTGGTGGCTAGAACCGGGACTAAAAGTCCTTTAGTCCCGGGCGGTGGTACGCACCGGGACTAAAGGTGCACCCTTTAGTCCCGGTGCGTACCACCGCCCGGGACTAAAGGTAACCTTTAGTCCCGGTTGGTATTACCAACCGGGACTAAAGGTTCCCCCGACAGTTTACTTGTATTTTTTTTGGTTTATCTATGCTATTTGAAAATAGATTATTTTTTTTAATTGCATAGTAAATAAAGGAATGGGTATTAATTTCTTAAAAGATAAGAGTTCTATTTTATTTTGTGTAGTTACTTATTTGGAAAATTGGGAACATAAAATCTTTTCATCTCTTATAATAGCACACACAAATATTAAAAATAATTAGTATTTTGTTAATGCAAAAATGTTTAACTTATTTAAAATAATTTAAAGTAGTTGTATTCAATAGGAAATTTGTTTATGCATTATTTTAACGTAAATTTTGTTCATTTATCATTATTTATCTCTAAAATCGTGATATACGTGATATTCACCATTACATTGGATTATTTTTTTAAAGATTTTTTCTTTTCTTATTTTTTATGCTTATAATAATTAGATTAATTTTGTTAATTGCATAGTACATAAAATATTAGGTATTAATTTGTTAAAAATAACAGTTCCATTTATTTTTGTCTAATTGCTTTCATAATAAATTTGACAACATAAAATCTTTCCATCCCTTATAATAGGAAACTTAAATATAAAATCTTTCCATCCCATATGTCATATCAATATTTCAAATGATATAAAATAAGAACAACTAATATAAACATCTTATGTTACAATTGTCACATACACATACTCTAATACACTCTATTTATTAGGCGGGCACAGTAGTGATCTTTTTGACGTATGTTCCTTGGTCATGATCTTGACGTAACCATGGAGTGTCCTCAGCATTTATCATGATGCTCGGATCTTTGGTCACATTGAAAGGCGTGATTCGGTCATCCTTTCATAATCTTCTGAAATATCTGACTTGTCCTCAATTCCCACAATGTTTCTTTTCCCTGAGAGAACTATATGGCGTTTTGGCTCATTCGTTGATTTATTGTCATTTTTCCCTCTCTTTTGTTTTGTAGACATGTCTTTCACATAGAACACCTGATTCACATCAGCAGCAAGGACGAATGGTTCACCTTTGTAACCAACATTGTTGAGGTCCACTATTGTCATTCCATAGTCTTTGTCAACTGTTACCCCGCCTCCGGTATTCTTGACCCATTGGCATCGGAACAAAGGGACTTTAAAATTAGGTGCGTAGTCTAGTTCCCAAATCTCCTCTATGCGGCCATAATATGTTTGTCTGTTTCCATTTGGGTCAGTGGCGTCTACGTGAACCCCACTGTTTTGGTTCGTGCTTTTTTTTATCTTGGCCTAGGGTGTAAAATGTATTTCCATTTATCTCGTACCCTTTGTACGTGAGGATGTGCCATGATGGTTGCCTAGCCAACAAATACAGTTGCTCATCAATCTTGTCATTACTCTGACATTCTTTTCATAACCAATCACTGAAAGTGTCCATATGCTGACGCATAAGCCAAGCTTCATTCTTCTCTGGGAACTGGGATCGTAGAAAGTCCTTGTGTTTCCTGACATACGGCTCCACTACGGATGGGTTTTGAAGAACTGTGTAGTGTGCTTTATTAAAATAATCGTCCTCCGTACCGATGTATGTTTTCTTTCCTATTGTTCTCTTTCCACTCAGTCTCCCCTCGTGTCGTGATTCGGGAACACCAATTGGGTCAAGTTCAGGAATGAATTCAACACAGAACTCAATGACCTCCTCTGTCCCATAGCCCTCTGTGATGCTTCCTTCTGGCCGAGAACGCTGGTGAACATATTTCTTCAGGACTCCCATAAACCTCTCGAAGGAAAACATATTATGTAGGAACACAGGACCAAGAATATTGATCTCCTTGACCAGATGAACTAGAAGGTGTGTCATGATATCAAAGAAGGATGGAGGAAACACTAACTCAAAGCTGACAAGACATTGAACCACATCATTCTGTAGAGCAGCAAGTTCCAGTGGATTGATTGCCTTCTGAGAAATTACATTGAGGAATGCACATAGCTTAACGGTGGCCAGACGTACATTAGGAGGTAGAATTCCTCTTAATGCAACTGGAAGCAATTGCGTCATAAGCACATGGCAGTCATGCGACTTTAAGTTCAGAAATTTTTTCTCGGGCACATTTATTATACGTTTTATATTTGAGGAGAATTCAGATGGGACCTTGATGCTGCTTAAGCATTCAAATATGATTTTTTTCTCTTCATTGCTAAGAGTGTAGCTAGCAGGTCTTAAATATTGGTGTCCATCATCTATCTTCTCTGGATGCAGGTTGGCTCGCTCTTCCATGTGCTGCAAGTCTTGTCGTGCTTCAAGTGAATCCTTAGGCTTCCCATACACACCCATGAATCCTAGAAGGTTCACACAAAGATTCTTTGTCAGGTGCATGACGTCGATCGCATTCCAGACCTCTAGGACTTGCCAATAGGGTAGCTCCCAAAATATTGACTTCTTCCACATGGGTGCATGACTGGCTGAATCTTTTGGAACTGGTTGGCTGCCCTGTCCCTTACCAAAAACTACTTTCACATCCTTAACCATCTCAAATACATCTTCTCTAGTTCTGTTGCGAGGCTTGCATCGGTGGTCTGCCTTACCTTTAAAATGCTTACCTTTCTTTCTAACTGGGTGATTCATAGAAAGAAATCGATGATACCCAAGGTACATGACCTTTCTGCATTTTTTCAAATATATACTATCAAGGTCATCAAAACAGTGTGTGCATGCATTATATCCCTTGTTTGACTGCCCTGAAAGATTACTTAGAGCAGGCCAATCATTGATTGTCACAAACAACAGTGCTCGCAAGTCGAAGTGTTCCTGTTTGTACTCATCCCACACACGAACACCTGTTTCGCTCCATAAAAGTAGGAGTTCTTCAATTAATGGCCTTAGATAGACATCAATGTCATTGCTCGGTTGCTTCGGGCCTTGGATGAGCACCGGCATCATAATGAACTTTCACTTCATGCATAACCATGGAGGAAGGTTGTAGATACATAGTGTAACAGGCCAAGTGCTATGACTACTGCTCTGCTCACCAAAAGGATTCATACCGTTTGTACTTAAAGCGAACCTCAAGTTTCTTGCGTCTTTTGCAAACTCTGGAAATTCTCTATCTATTGCTCTCCACTGAGACCCATCAGCAGGGTGTCTCAACATGTTGTCTACCTTACGGTCTTCTTTGTGCCACCGCAACAACTTTGCATGGTCCTTGTTTCTAAAAAGACGTTTCAGACGAGGTATTATAGGAGCATACCACATAACATTTGCAGGGATTTTCTTTCTAGGACGTTCTTCCCCCTCAACATCGCCAGGGTCATCTCGGCTGATCTTATACCGTGATGCTTTACATACGGGGCATTCATCTAAATTCTCGTAGTCCTTGCCTCGGTACAGGATGCAATCGTTAGGACATGCATGTATCTTCTGGATGTCTAATCCCAAAGGACAGACGACCTATTTTGCTTCGTACGTAGTGGTGGGCAATTCATTAGGGTTCGGAAGCATCTTTTTTTGGATCTTCAGTAACTGTCCAAATGCCTTATCGGATACACCATTCTGTGCCTTCCATTTCAACAACTCCAGTGTTGTACCCAATTTTTTTTGCCCATCTTGGGCGGATGGGTATAGTAATTTCTTGTGATCTTCTAGCATGCGGTCAAACTTCGCCTTCTCTTTTTCACTTTCGCATTCTTTCTGTGCATCACGAATGGCATCACCAAGAGCATCACCTTCACCAAGAGCACCTTCCTCTTCTTCAGCTTCTCCCATTGCTGTATCATCGAAGCCACCAAATTGAGCAATAAGGTCGTCAGGCTCCAGTTGTTCTTGTTCTTCTTCACATTCTTCCATCATTATCCCGGTTTCTCCATGCTTGGTCCAACAAATATAGTTTGGCATGAAACCCGACTTTAACAAATGTGAGTGAATATTTCTAGAGCTAGAATATTCCTTCAAATTCTGACACAAGACATATGGGCAACGTATGAATCCATCCCGCTTGTTTTCCTCGGCCACTCTTAAGAAATAATGCACACCATCAATGAATTCTTTGGAGCGGCGATCGGCATTGTACATCCAACCACGTGTCATTGTCTGCATTGCAACATAAAGTATGATGAGTTTCTAATTTTTACTACAGAAATAAAAGTAACAAATAACCTAAAATTCTCTATTTCTAATTTTTCTCATCAAGCAAAATTAGAAAAACACCAAAGTTCTCTATTTCTCTAAATAATCAAGAAATTTGGTAGGCATACTAGTTATAATTAACTAATTAACCCGGTCACAAATTGCAAATTAATGTATGATAAGTTTCTAATTTTTTATAAAAAAATGAAAGTAATAAATTACCTAAAATTCTCTATTTCTTCATTTTCTAAACAAGCAAAACTAAAAAACACCAAAGTTATTTATTTTTCGAACTAATCATGAAATGTGGCATGCATACTAGTTTAAATTAACTAATAAACCCGATCACAAATTGCAAAATAAAGTATTCTAAGTAACTAACTAACACATAACCTAAAATTCTCCATTCTTATTTTTTCTAAACAAATTTTATATTCATACTTAGTTATAATTAAATAATCCTTCAAATATATTTTTTATACTTAGTTATAATTAACTAATTAACCATATCACAAATTATAAACTAAAGTATTATCAAATATTATTTTTTAAAAAACTAATTATAATGATAAACCATAAATTTAGTATTTTTCTAACTAAACCAAAAAATATGGTAGACATAATAGTAATAAATGGTGTATACTAATTTTTAGGGTCTTAATTGTAGTTATCTACATTAAAATATTTAAACGATGAAGTGATTGGAGTTTAAAATTGTGTAGAAATCAAAAAATAAAAAACCACATGTATAACACCACAAAATGAGATAAGCTGTTGCTAAAACTTAAGCAGATGAAGTTAGTAACCTCTAAACAAGTAAATGATGGCGTAGAAGTGATGAAATGAATCAATATCCGGAGATGTGAGCACAAATCAAGCAAGAACACATGAAGAACATGAAGATCAAAGAAGAAAGTGAGCTCGGGCAGCTCGGCCAGGGGAGGAAGAAGGACTCAAATATGGGGGGAGAATTTAATCCCGGTTCCTAACACTAACCAGGACTAAAGTCCCATCTTTAGTCCCGGCTGATGTCACAGACCGGGACAAAACCTTTAGTGCCGGTTGGTGTTACCAACCGGGACTAAAGATTGCCCTTTAGTCCCTGTTGGTAACACCAACCGGGACTAAAAGTCCCCCCTGCAGATGCCTGACACCATAGCCGTTGGGCTGGGGACTTTTAGTCCCGGTTAGTAGTTCCGGTTGGTGTTACCAACCGGGACTAAAGGTGTTTTTAGTCCGGGCGCCAATTTTTCAGGAGCTATTGCTTATTTTGCCCAAGTGACCAAAGGCCTGTTCTGTAGTAGTGCATTCGAAATCCATGGATCCTCCCATATACGAATCTGGTCTCCGTCACCTTCCCTCCAAATCAGCCCCTTCTCTAGAGCCTTTATGCCCCTCACAATACTCCTCCAGGTGTACGAGATACCAGACTTTTCTGTAACTTCAAAAATATTTCTATGCAGCCAATATTTAGCTTTCAACAACCTCGCAGACAGCTGGGTCCTGAACAAACCTCTATGCTTGGCGGGCTAACATGGCTAGGTTGAACAGGTGTAAGTCATGGTAACCGAGTCCCCCTTTTTCCTTCCTGCTAGCAAGCGTTTGCCAAGAAATCCAGTGCATCTTCTCTTTCTCCTGTTGTGCCCACCAAAACCTACATATGATTATACTTATCTCATCGCATACTTTTAGTAAGATCAAAGCACGACATTGCATAACTTGGGATGGCTTGGGCAATGGTTTTAATCAAAACATCTTTCCCGGCACTAGATAGTAGCTTTTCTTTCCACCCGTGGATCCGCTTCCATACCCTCTGTTTGAGATTAAAAAAACATTTGTGCTTTCGATCTCCCCATATAGACGGGTAAGCCCAAATATTTATTTGTCCACGCTTCTTGTGAAATCTGTAGGCAAGATAGAAATTCATCCCGTGCCTGTATCCTTGTATTTGTTCTAAACATCAGAGGACTTCTCCTTATTTATTGTTTGCCCCAAGCACTCCTCGTACAATTGCAGCACGTATTGCAGATGATTTGCACTTTCTTCATTTACTTTCAGAAGGAGCAATGAATCATCCGGAAATAGCATGCAAGGTTTTTATTTTCGAAAATTAAAATTTATCGGGGGTCATGATAAAGAGGATAAACAGGATATATCAGAAATATCGGACCAAATTCAAATAAAATTTAATTTGAATTTAAGTAAATTTAAACAAAATTTATACGAAAAAGATAGATTATTTCTCATCGGCACCTATGGATAAACAGGATATATCGGAAATATCGGGAGATTTCGGCCGATAAAAAAAACAATGATAGCAGGTCAGTGACGCTCGGCACATTATCACATATAGAAACCCCCTGTAGTTTCCCTCCTCTTCTGCTGTATTCAAAAGGGACGAAAAAACCTTCAGCACAAATTAGAAAGAAATATGGCGACAGCGGATCTCCCTGTCTCAGGCCTCTAGATGGATATATATCTCCTCCGTCAACACTCCATTCACTTTTATGCGATAGGAAACAGTAGTGACACACCACATATTAATAAGATCAACCCATCTTGCACTGAAACCCATCTTCATCATCATATCTTTCAAGAAAACCCATTCAACACGGTTATATGCCTTACTCATATCAAGTTTGAGCACAGCATAACCATCAGGACCATGTCGCTTATGCTGTAAATAATGTGTTAACTCATATGCTATAAGAACATTATCAGTGATCAATCGACCTGGCAGAAAGGCGCTCTGGTTCTGAGAAATGATATAAGGCAAGACATTTTTTATCCGGTTTGATAGTACCTTGGAGGCAATTTTATACACTACGTTGCAGGGCGCAGATCCTTCAGCTTATTTGGATTTGGCAGTTTGGGGATTAGGACGACCACCATTTCATTCCATCTTTCAGGCATGACTCCCTCATTTAAGAAATGCAGCACTTCTCGTATAACATCATCACCAACTATGTCCCAATATTTCTTGTAGAAAAGAGATGGCATACCATCTGCTCCCGGTGCTTTCAGATCCCCCATAGCATCCAGGCCAGCCATAATTTCCTCTACCGTGAATTCCTTTAGTAGGCATTCATTCATCTCAGGCTGCACCTTCGGCTGTATGTGTGTCAGAAGTTCTTCCAGCCGGTTACCTGCACTTCATCTCAGATTTTTGTAATAGTTAGAAATAAAAGACCGCTTCTCCTCCTCTTCCTCCACCTCTCTATCATCTTCCCCTACCAACCGATTAATTCTGTTGTGCTTTTTCCTCTCTGATGCATACTGATGGAAGAAGTGCGTGTTATGATCACCATTATTCAGCCAGTGCACCTTCGCCCTTTGCCTCCAGTAAATATGTTTCTGCTCTTCCAATCTCTGCAGCTTATATTATTTGAGAATATCTTCACGGTCCACTGACCTACTGCAGATCGGCTTCCTTCTGCACTCCTCCAGATTTTTTCTAACCCGTTTGCGAAACATCCTCGGCGACGGTATTCGCGGGGAGACCCCCTCCAGCCATGCCGGCTGTCGCTGTTACTGCGTTATCGTTTGAGGAGAGTTTGGAGGAGCGGCTCTGTCTTCCTTTGCAGACGCCCCTCATCCATGGGCCGCCGAGGTTGCGCAGACCTCGAACGCCAGCTCCGGTTACGTCGTTGCGGCGCAGTGAGCGCATTGCCGCCCAACCGCACGAGGCAGACATCACCAAACAGGCTCAGCATGTTCTCATGAACAAGCTAGGATTGGAGGCTCCGTCCCCCAATGTTGCCTCCGACACGGTGCGCAAATACAAGGCAGCCTTCCGGGAGCCGCTTTCAGACTCCACCCATGACGCGCTACAGCTTCTTCTTGGTGGGGAGTTCGACCCAGTGGCCATGGAGCTGAACATGATCGGGTTGGACGACGAGGACAACTAGCCCTTCGGCACCGGCACCTTTGTCATTATAGTTTTATGTAATCACAACCTCGTGCGAGTGTCGTAAGGGTGTGGAGTATGATTTTCGGTAATCTACGGATTACCGTAAGTTTACCCTGCCTGTAACAAAACTCCTTTATTCTGCTTAATGAAATACGTGCTACAGCACGTTCTCGAAAAAAAAATCCCCAAGCACATTCCGACTCCAATCAGTTAAGTCTTTTGCCACCATTTTGACTGCATCCTTCACCTTTCCACCTAATGACCCAATAGCAAGCTTCCAAGCATTCTCAACTATGGATGGGCACATCTCCTCCTCCACCCACCCTGCCTCAAACCGGAAACCACTCCCTCCTCGGCTGTGGCTTCGTTGTTCTGGCGGGAACGTGTGCACGATTACCGAACGGTGGTCCGAATGCCTTGGCTCACCATTGATCACTTGGTATTGTAGAAAGTGTGCCGTCCATCCCCGTTTGCAATCGCGCGATCAAGCCTTTCCCGAATATAGCTTGCCGCTGTGTGACACTGAGACCATTATTCCTCTAGGTAAAGGGATCACCTTCAAATCCCAGATCCGAAAGCTCACAGTCCTCCAGTGCCTCCCTGAAACAATCCATGCATGCTTGTGATCTGTCCACTCTGCTCTCCTTTTCACAGCTCAAAAGAATCTCATTAAAATCACCCATGCACAGCCTAGCCAAGGTCTACGCCTTGCCGTGTTCAGCATGCGTAAAGCACGCCAAGACAGCATCTTGTTCTCCACACTCGGTTCATCATAGAAACCAGTCAACCTCCATTCATACCCACCCTCCTCCTTCAAGTCTGCATCAACGTACAGACACGATATATGGCGGACATGCACATCCACCCCATTCCTCCAAAACAAGGCCAAGCCCCCGCTCCTACCCGAACAATCTTTCACCACCATATTTGTCAAGCCCAATTTCCACCTCAAACCTTTGATTCTATTCTCATCCATTTTTGTCTCGGACAAGAACAAAATGTCGGGGTCCTCCTTTTTCTGAACATTCAAAAGGCCACGAATTGCCGCGCCGTTCCCCAACCCGCGGCAGTTCCACGTGATAATCTTCATTTTGATTCGCGGATTCGCGGAGCTGTTCCGACAGCCCTGTGTCATTTGAAAACACATCTCTCTCTTTAGCTCCAGCACCTTCCTTTCTGGCCTTCTTATTCCCTGTCATGTCCATAATCTCCACGTCCATCAGCTCATCTCCTCCACGTTTCTTCCTACCAGATTCCTTCGGACTATGCTGCGTTTCCTTGTTTGTGTCATCCCGAGGCCTAGCTTCTTTTAAATTTTTTTTGGAGACTTCACCTTCGCGTGTTTTGCATGTTTTGCATGTTCTGCATGGTGCTGTTGACGTGTTCCACCCCTCCATATCCCTCTCCTGTCTCCAGCGTCTTCACTTGGTTTTCGCTAAAGCTTTGCGGCGCCCCTATCCATCTCCACAGACTCCTTTGGTGCACCGAATTTCAGCAGGCTCGTCATCTTCTCTGCGTCACCATTGCCTCCCTTCTTCGCCACATCCTTCCCTTCATCCTTCCTCCAAGACCCCATCACTTCTGGATCTACCTCCACTAGCCTGACTGCCCGATCCTCCTTCCAACCATGAACCGGGACCACCCCCTCTTCCTGAGAAAGAAACTCGCAGCTCTTGGTTACGAGCCCCATCACCAAACTCATAGGCAATTGGACACCATCGATCTCCTCTTCCCTCTCCCAAGTTCACTGTGGTGCCACGCATCAATGGTTTGCAGATATCCAACCGCACCTTCAGTCTCAGAAATCTACCTGCTGCAAGATCATCACTCTCGAAATCCACTTCAATGAATTCTCCAATTTCATCCCCAATCACTTTAGCCACTGCTTTATTCATCAAACCCATTGGACGACGCGACATTCTCAGCCAGATGGGAATGAACGAGAAATCAATCTCATCCAGGGACTTCGATCCATCAAAGTCAGCCATCACCAAGAGAGATCATCCATGGACCCTCCTTTAGAGCTCTGCGTTTACCCAACGCCTGGTTGAAGGAGAACAGAAAAATGTTATCTCTGAGGTCTTATTCCTCGCACCGGGCACCAGATCCATCCCACCGCTTGTTCAATAATCTCCGGCCTGCGACCACCGCTCCGAGAGCAACTTCCCCACCGCATCCTTTTTCCATGGCAGTTCTAGATTGAGACGAACACTCTTCTTCTCTGCCTCTGACAACCGCATCTTTTCCTGTTGGAATATGATCCGAATTATAACGTTGGTCTTGTGGGGACGCCTGGAGGGCCCACAGTTCGGTCATGTTTATTAGCGGATTTGTTTCCGTATTTGACTGCAGTCCGTCCGTCCTATAAATACATCTTGTAAGCCGCACGGAAAGAGCTGACGACTCATTGTATTCCCTGTGTTCTGTAAACTCTCTCCATATAGTGAAGATTGCCGGTTGGCGCCCGTGGTTTTTTCCCGCAAGGGTTTTCCACGTAAAAATCTGTGTCTCGTGTTCGATCTTGATTTGCATTATTTACTAACAAGTGGTATTGGAGCCAGACACGAGATTGAAAAAAAATTAGGGTTTCAGTCCCTGTTCGTGCGCCGCCGCCATTATACTGCTCGGCATTTTTTTCTCCGTGCCGTCAATCGGCGACTCGACGCGCATCGAGTCCAAGGCGGAGTCCTGGCGAGAGTCGGAGACGGTATTGTTTCCATCTACTAAAGCTGTTGTGACCGCGACGTGTCGCTGAGTTCCAAGAGGTGTCGATCGGCTGTTCCAGGTGGAGGAAAATTTCCGCTATGCTGCTGCTGCCTGTCGTTCAATCTACTCCAAAAGCTGCGCACGAGGATCGAAGCCATCAGAGATCAATTCATCTGCCGCTGCTGTCCCTGGTCAGTGGTAAATCACGTGCACGGGGATCAAGAGGTGCCGATTGGCTGTTCAAGGCAGAGCTGGGACCATCGATCAAGGCTGCAAAGCTTGCTGTGCGTGGTGTGAAATTTCAGATTTCAAGATCATTTGCTAAGTGTACACGGTGATTTATACCAGAAGATTTATTTGGCAATTTTTTGCTAATAGTACACAGTAAGTGTACCAGGCTGCGGATCAATTGTTTTGTGCACACAACGTGTACTAGATTTTCTACAGATTATATTTTTCTTCTGGTCATTGCTATTATTTATTCACCATGTCTTCAGTGAAATATGATATTTCTCAACTGGATCGTGATACAAGGTTCGCTCTTTGGCAAGTCAAGATGCGGGCTATTCTTACGCAGGTTGATGTTGATGATGCTCTTGATAAATTTGGTAACAAGGATTCTAAATCTTGGACCGATGATGAAAAGAAAAAGGATCATAAGGCCTTGACTCAAATTCAGCTTCATCTTTCAAATAATATTTTGCAAGATTGTCTGCAGGAGAAAACTGCAGCTGCTCTATGGCTCAAGTTAGAGTCAATTTGCATGTCTAAGGATTTGACAAGCAAGATGCATATGAAGATGAAGTTGTATTCGCACAAGTTGCAAGAGGGTGGTTCTGTGATTAACCATCTAACGGTCTTCAAGGAGATCGTTTCTGATCTACAGGCTATGGAGGTAGAATATGATGATGAGGATTTGGGTCTGATTCTTTTGTGCTCTTTGCCTAGTTCCTTTTCAAACTTCAGAGATACTTTATTATATAGCCATGATACACTAACTCTTGATGAGGTCTGTGAGGCGTTGCATGCCAAGGAAAAGATGAAATTGATGGTGTCTTCTGAAGGTTCTGCTTCCAAAGGAGAAGCGTTGTCTGTTCGTGGGAGGACAAAAAATAAATCAAATAATGGCAATAGAGGCAAAAGTTCTAATCGTTACAAAGGCCGATCAAAGTCTCGAGGTAGAGGTGATAAATTCTGCAAGTATTGCAAGAAGGATAATCACTTTATCGAGGATTGTTTGAAATTGAAGAATAAAGAGAAGAGAATTGGCACATATAGAGAGAAAGGTAAACCCAATGATGAAGGTAATGCTTCTGTTGCTACTTCTAAGGCAGATTATTCCGATGGTGATTCGCTTGTTGCTTTTGCTGGATGTGCTAATAGTGATGATGAATGGATTCTTGATTCCGCTGCTTCTTTTCATATATGCACTAATAGAGATTGGTTTGTCACCTATGATTCTCTCCAAGGTGGAGGTTCTGTTAGATTGGGTGATAACAGTCCACGTGATATTGTTGGCATTGGTTCCATTCAGATTAAGATGCATGATGGCATTGTCAGAACATTGGCTGACGTGAGGCATATTCCTAGCATGAGCAAGAATCTTATTTCTCTCAGTACTCTTGATGCTAAAGGGTACAAGTACTCCGGTGGAGATGGAGTATTAAAGGTGTATAAAGGTTCTCTCATTGTGATGAAAGGTGAATTAAAATCTCCAAATTTGTATCGTCTTCGTGGTACTACAATTAGGTGATGCCGCTGTAATTTCCAATTCATCATCTAATTCTGATGCTACTGATCTTTGGCATAAGCGTCTTGGACATGTGAGTGAGCAAGGCTTGCATGAATTATGCAAGAGAGGACTTCTTGATGAACATAGCATCAGTAAGTTGAAGTTTTGTGAGCATTGTGTGTTTGGCAAATACAAGAGGGTGTCATTTAATATCTCTACACATAAAAGTAAAGGTATTCTTGATTATGTGCATTCTGATTTATGGGGACCGTCTCGTAAGCCTTCTTTTTGGTGGTTCTCGTTATATGTTGACAATCATTGATGATTATTCTCGTAAGGTATGGTCTTATTTCTTGAAGCATAAATTAGAAGCATTTTCAGCATTTAAAGAGTGGAAGATTATGATTGAAAATCAAACTGAAAAGAAGGTTAAAAAGCTTCGCACTGATAATGGGATGGAATTCTGTTCTAATGAGTTTAATGCATATTGCAAGTCTCAAGGCATTGTTAGGCACTACACTATTCCTTATACGCCTCAACAGAATGGTGTAGCTGAGCGTATGAACAGAACTATCATCTCCAAGGCCCGTTGCATGTTGTCTAATGCTGGCTTGAATAGGCGTTTTTGGGCTGAAGCCGCTTCCACTGCTTGCTATCTTATTAACCGTTCACCCTCTATTCCTCTTGATAAGAAAACTCCAATTGATGTATGGTATGGTTTTCCAGCTGATTATTCACAATTGAGAGTTTTTGGTTGTACTGCTTATGCTCACGTTGATAATGATAAATTGGAGCCTAGAGCTGTTAAATGTATTTTTATTGGTTATCAACATGGTGTCAAAGGTTATAAATTGTGGAATCCCCATACTCAGAAGGTTATGCTTAGCAGGAATGTTATCTTTAATGAGACTGTTATGTTTGTTGATAATCCTTCTGTTGATGCCCCTATTGAGGGAGAGAAAATAAGTGTGCAGGTGGAGCACTTAATTGATTCACCAGATGTTAATAATGCTATTGTCCAAGATGCACCGATTGCTGAAATTTCTCCAATTGTTGATGATTCTTCTATTGCTGAGCATTCTTCTCCAGTTATGCAGTCTCCACAGTGTTCTATTGCTGTTGATAGGTCCAGAAGACAGCCAAAGCCTGTTAAAAGGTATATTGAAGAATGCAATGTTGCTTATGCTATGAGTGTTGCAGAAGAGATTGAAGGTAATTTAGAACCTTCTAATTATTCTGAGGCTATTACTTCTGCTGATCGCAACAATTGGATGACCGCTATGCAAGATGAGATGGAGTCACTTGAAAAGAATGGTACATGGGATTTAGTGAAATTGCCCAAGAGTAAAAAGGCTATCCATTGCAAATGGATTTATAAAAGAAAGGAGGGTATTTCTCCTAGTGAACCAGCAAGGTATAAAGCAAGGTTGGTTGCTAAAGGCTATAGCCAGATTCCAGGTATTGATTATAATGATGTCTTTTCCCCAGTTGTTAAGCATAGTTCCATTCGCACTTTGCTTAGTATTGTTGCCATGCATGATTATGAACTTGAGCAACTTGATGTTAAAACTGCATTCTTACATGGGGAGTTGGAGGAAGACATTTATATGAACCAACCTGAAGGTTTTGTTATTCTTGGAAAAGAAAACCTTGTGTGTAGACTAAAGAAGTCTCTTTATGGTTTGAAGCAGTCTCCTAGGCAATGGTATAAGAGGTTTGACTCATTTATGCTCTCTCGTGGCTTTAAGCGGTCTGATTATGATAGCTGTGTTTACTTGAAGATTGTTAATGGCTCAGCTATTTATTTGCTTCTTTATGTTGATGATATGTTAATTGTTGCTAAAGAAAAATCAGAAATAGCTAAACTGAAGGCACAATTGAGTAAAGAATTTGAGATGAAGGACTTAGGTGCAGCTAAAAAAATTCTTGGTATGGAAATTACTAGAGATAGAAAATCTGGTAAATTATACCTCAGTCAACGAGGTTATATTGAAAAGGTTCTTCGTCGTTTTAATATGCATAATGCAAAACCAGTGAGTACTCCATTAGCTGCACATTTCAGATTATCATCAAATTTATGTCCACAGTCAGATCATGAGATTGAGTACATGTCTAGAGTTCCATATTCCAGTGCAGTTGGTTCTCTTATGTATGCCATGGTTTGTTCTCGTCCTGATTTATCTCATGCATTGAGTGTTGTCAGTAGATTCATGGCTAATCCTGGTAAGGAGCATTGGAGAGCTGTTCAATGGATTTTCAGATATTTGCGAGGTACTTCTAATGCCTGTTTGCAGTTTGGAAAATCTAGAGATAGACTTGTTGGTTATGTTGATTCTGATTTTGCTGGTGATTTGGATAAGAGAAGATCTCTCACGGGTTATGTTTTCACCATTGGTGGTTGTGCTGTTAGCTGGAAAGCATGTTTGCAGTCCATTGTTGCTCTGTCTACAACAGAAGCCGAATATATGGCTATTTCTGAAGCTTGTAAAGAAGCTATTTGGTTGAGGGGTTTATACTCTGAACTTTGCGGGGTTACTTCTTGTATTACTATACATTGTGATAGCCAGAGTGCTATTTGTCTGACTAAAGATCAGATGTTTCATGAAAGGACCAAACACATTGATGTGAGATATCATTTTATTCGAGGTGTCATTGCTAAAGGTGATGTTAAAGTATGCAAGATAAGTACTCATGATAATCCCGCTGATATGTTGACAAAGCCAGTTCCTGGAGCTAAGTTTGGGCTATGCTCAAGCTTAGTTGGTATTACAAATTAAGTCCTAGTGACTTTTGGCGCCGGTGATTATTTATTATTGAAGTGAGTTGATTGATGATACTTCATTCACTACAAGATGGAATTCGTCTCAAGGTGGAGTTTGTTGGAATATGATCCGAATTATAACGTTGGTCTTGCGGGGACGCCTGGAGGGCCCATGGTTCAGTCATGTTTATTAGCGGATTTGTTTCCGTATTTGACTGCAGTCCGTCCGTCCTATAAATACATCTTGTAAGCCGCACGGAAAGAGCTAACGACTCATTGTATTCTCTGTGTTCTGTAAACTCTCTCCATATAGTGAAGATCGCCGGTTGGCGTCCGTGGTTTTTTTCCACAAGGGTTTTCCACGTAAAAATCTGTGTCTTGTGTTCGATCTTGATTTGCATTATTTACTAACATTTCCAATAATCCTTCCACGCCATCCATCCCGCAGCACCCCCCCCCCCCCCCCCCCCCCCCCCCCTTCCCGATCTGCTCAGAGCAATCAGGCGGAGGACCTTCAGCAAACACCCAAGAAGCTCACAGTAACGCTGCACTCTTCACAGATAGCAAGAAAGATTAGGCTTTACTGAGGGGAAAGTGGACACTGATGGCAACACGAAGACTGGCTCCGTCCTGATTTTCAGCGAGATCAGGCTTTGACGAAGTGATCTAGAAGAACAAGAACGGAGACAACCGCAACCAAAACTCGAGTGGCCCAGCAGTCCTGGGCGCCGAGACGGACAGGCCGCCTGCAAGGGGGGCGGTTCGGTGCGCTCCTATCCCCGACCCCCTGCTCCATCAGCTGCAAAAGAGGTTCACGGATCGAACCTGATCCGTGCCACGCCTGGCCCGCACGAATAGCGGTTAGCCAGCGATCGAACCGCGGCCAGCCCACATACGTACGTACATGTCGCTCGTTCGCCGGGAAGAGGCCGACTGGCAGAGAGAGCCCAGTTGCCGTCACCTAGGCACCTAGCTTATCTCCTGTCTCTGCCCGGCATCACGGACCAATCACCCTCCTAAAAATTTGACGCATACGTACGTATACTTCATCTGCCTACTGGCTACTATTACTGTTGAGAGAGACACAGGTGGTTAGCGACCGGTGTTTTCTGTGTCCATCAGCTAACTTTTAGTTACGGGAATACTCCATTCGCAAAAAAAACAAAAAAACAGTTCTGGGAGTTCACTGCATATAATAACAAATCTAATTTGGACGCCTTATGGTTTACAGTACCCAGCCATCTTTTTCCTAAGAGCAGGTAGGCACTTTCAGTTGACGGACTGCCCAGGAGGAGGGTGAACTCAACCGTTCAGTGTTCACGCACCATCAAAAAAAAGTTGCATACTCCAGTTGATCAGGTTTCTTCGCTCTCCTGGATGGATGGGGCGGAGTACCAGGAATCAGTCTTCAGCAGGATCACTAAACACCGCTGACCGAGTTAACGACGTCTCTTAAGGAACCTGGGACAAAAAAAAACATACTAGTAGCAGTAGTAGTGTTAGAGAAAAAGCTTCCTGTCACTACCGGAAAATGTAAATTTGCCGTGCGCTCACATTTTGCCGTGCGCTTTTTTATGGGACGCACGGTAAAGAGAACATTTGCCGTGCGCCCTGTTCAAAGCGCACGGCAAACATTAGGCGCCCTGTTCAAAGCGCACGATTGATCTTTGCCGTGCGCCAACAATTAGACGCACGGCAAAGTTTAAAACTTTGCCGTGCGTTATGAACACACGGCGCACGGCAAACGGAGCAATGTGCCGCAGCCTAACCACTGTCAACGCCGCTGCCGTTTGCCAGGGGTTTTTTTTGCCGTGAGTCGACTTTGACGCACGGCAAAGATGTTCGCCGTGCGCGCGATAAAAAGCACACGGCAAAGCCGCTTTGCCGTGCAAATTGCTGCCGTGCGGGCTTTGCCGTGCGCCGCGATGAAAAACGTACGGCAAAACGCTTGCCGTGCGTATACTGGGGTTTGCCGTGCGCCGCCGGCGCACGGCAAAGGGGCGCTCTCCCGTAGTGTGTGTCGGACTAACAATAATACTTCAGAACATTCATTACAGACAATGTATTACCATTGCAGGCCAGCAAATAAGCATATCATTTACAAGACCTTGAGAACGTTTTATCCTACAAATAATTTATATACAACTTCAAAATGCTACTTCCTCTTGGCAGCAGAATCATATGACTGTAAATCTCGGCTGCAGAATCATATGCTCTCTGAGTATCTGGCATTCTGCTGCTTCTACTCTCTGCAGTCAAATATAGGAGGCGCCACAGATCAGTATATGATTGTAACAATTCAAAGAAAAGTATTGTCTTTGATAAGGACAAGGAAGCCAGCTAGTTACAGATAACCCTTTTTTTTGTCACTCGGGATCCATCGAAACTGATCCATCAATCCGGAAATGAATTACCAGAGCACTTGACTTAATAGTTACTCCTACTTAGTGGAACTAAGATAATTGGAGTAGTATAATGGCCACTGGCAAGCAATAAAGAAATGATTTTTGCAATAGCAGATCACACATGAAAAGATGCCTGTAAACTGCAGTGCTTCCACGCAGCTGGATGAAACGTGTATACCAAATTGTAAAGGAAAATAAGTAGATTACAAGCATATTACCTGTGAATTTCATGCTTCATTCTCTTCCATAATGAAATCATGAACTGCTACAGTAGAAAACTGCGTAGAACCTATATACCAATCTGCAAAGTTTAAGTTGCAGTAGATGAAGGACTAATTAAAAATGTGTTGAACCTATATATATCATAGAAAAGAGGTTTACCTTCTGCCCTATACCAGTCTTGGGTACATATAAGCGCTTCTACTGTCTCAGGGGTCAGGCTACTTCGAAAATCATTTATGGTTCTTTTTGCCATGCTAAAAGCTGATTCTGATGGTACAGACGAGGCTGGAACAGCAAGCAAATCTCGTGCTATACAAGAAAGGGTCGGATGCTTTGACGCATTACCCATCCACCAATTTATTATGTCAATTTCTTGAGCTCGAACTGGATCCTCGTCCAAATACCTATCAAGCTCCGTGCTTCTCCGAGTTTGAAGATCATTACTGACTTTTTGATACCATTCCGTCCATGGGTCATTATTCACTGAACAAACATTGGGTATTTGTTGTGTAGATGTTGCATCTGGGGGTTCTTGTTGAGAGGTGTATGCTGAAAACAGCCCACAGACTAGTTTTTCTACTCTAGCAGTCTTTTCCTTTCCTGTCACATGAAAGGCCTTGTTGAAAACAAAGTCAACAAATTTCAGTTTGAACCTTGGGTCAAAAACCACAGGACCACATAGTGTTATATGTGACTTGTTCCAATATTTGTTAAACTTCTTCTTCATCTCCTTTAGAATCTTGATCATCTCCTTTAGGAACCTTGAGTTAGCTTCATCTGCCACAGCAACTTCAGAGTTGGAATTATCTTCTTGCTCAACAGCTTGTAACTCATTTTTCAAAACCAACTTGATCTTCCGTATATGATGAAAATATAGGTTCGAGGTAGGGTACTTAGTGCCCGAAATTACTTCAGTTGCATCCCTGAATACCTCTAGCAGGTTACAAAGTACACCAACACTTTTCCATTCTTCAGGGGAGGGTAAGTATGTGTATTTTTGGTCCTCTAATTTTAGCACCTCAAAAGCTTTCCTGAAATTCATGGCTGTTTGAAGCATCAAAAAAGTTAAGTTCCAACGTGTGATCACATCAAGTGATGGCTTTTTCTTGCATGTAATGCCTTCTCGTGCAACAATTTCTTTGAACATTTGTTTTCTAGGAGTCGAAAAACGAAGGTACTTGATGCTTTCACGAATATTGTCAACAACCGGTTCGACAAACTTGAGTCCATCTTTCACAATAAGGTTTATCACATGTCCAGCACACCGATGGTGAAGCAAGTCTCCCTCCACTGGTATCAATTTCTGTTGTACAAGATGGTGCTTCAACAAATCAACCACAGTGTTATTTGATGATGCATTGTCAAGTGTTATTCCAAACAACTTGTGCTCAATGGACTAACTTTGAATGCAATTAAGGATATTGTTGAATAGCTCAACTCCACTGTGTGCTGTCTTCACATCAATAAACTGAATTATCCTTTTCTGTAATTTCCAGTTGGCATCGATGAAATGACAAGTGACAACCATGTACGCTATGGTTTGATTGCTTGTCCACATGTCTGTAGTCAAAGAGAACCTACACTCTGCATTCTTGAGCATATCCTTAAGTGCAATTTTCATCTCTTGAAATTCCTTTATGCAACCATTCCTAACTGTGGTTCTACAAGGCACTTTGAACAAGGGGTTCAGACTTGAAATAAATCTTCTAAACCCATCATACTCCATAAATAGAAAGGGAACCCCATGCAAGGATATCATTCGCAGCAACTCATACCGTGACACATCCGGATCATAGCTCCAATCCTTCAAACGACTGCCACAAGGAGACCTTAATGTAGAACTCAAGTCTTGCACAATCTTGAGAGCTTGACTGCGTTTCTTACATCTCTTCAGATGAGTAAGAAGTGCACTTGTTCCCTGACCACGCCTGGCACCCATCAGTTCATCACAATGTTTGCATCTTGCTTGCACAACATCTCCATCTTCAAGAATTGGCTCAAACTCTTTCCAACATTGAGACCTGAACTTTCTTGTAGCCTTTTGCAATAGCTGCTTTCTCTGTTTGGTCATTCTCATTATCACCGACATCACACATTACATCTGAAACATTAACAAAAGCAGCAATAATAAGTCATCTAAAGTAAAAGAGAAAATAATAAGTGAAGAAATCAAAATAGTCCTGTGATCCACTAGAAAAAGAAAGAATTTGCAACAGAAGCCTAGTAGTATACACATATAGCTCTATATAGTGTATATGTGGAACTAGAGAGATAGGTTCTGAACTATAATATACTCTATCAGAGATAGGATTGTCAGCTATCAGTTATACTCTTAGGAAGCCATGTACATTACAGTTATGCATTTTAATAATTTGCTCCAAGACTTCAGCATCAAAACCAACATTTGCTTAAAGGTATTGAAATTTTAGCATCAAAACACCCCGTTTAGAAAAATTTAGCATGAATATTTAGATCTTAGCAAGACAATTTCCCCTTTTTTACCAAGGAGAAGTCTGTTCATTTGCATTCTCTGTAATCTAAATAAGCAAAGGCAAATAAGGTCTGGGAGCATATAATATACACGTTTGCGCTATTTGTAAATTGTAAAACATATAGTTAGCCATAGGAGGTACAGAGAAATAAAGAACAGGGAATGTCAACTATAGTAGTAATTATGGGAATTAAACAAATTTGAAGATCCTAAAAGCATTTACCAAGGATAAATACATATGTTAATTTTCCGTAGTTACCATAAGAGTTGAACCATTTTGTTTCAGGCAATCCTTGAAAATTCCTTTGTTTCCCAAATATATCCACAGTATCAGAGATGCAAGGAAAGAACATATCTAGAATGTTTACATAGTTTTTAAGAAGCAAAGGTATTATATATTTGCCAGCTCTCATGAGTGTTCGAGAAAAAAAAAACTTGAAGAGATAAAACAGCTACTACCACTCTACCAGTACCTCTACATCTACCTCTACTTGAACTTGAAGTCTTGGTTCATACTAGCTACATGTGAAGCTAGCTAGCAGGAACATCGAATGGGGAAAAGAAAGGAGTCGTAGGAAAACAAAGGAACATCTAATGTTGAATCCAATGTTCAAAGAAAACAGGGACCTCACCATTGGATGAGCTTGTTTCCGGTGAAGTGGTAGTAGGTGGGGATCCCACATAATCTCCCACATGCAGTTCACATGCAAGGTTTGGACTTCCACTAGACGACGGTGTAGAGCTTTGTGGTGAAGGTATATATTCCCTAGAAACTGGCAACAAAGTCTCATTTTGTGTCTCCTCAACGATAGTTGCAGTGGTCCGACGCACCTTGGCTACGCGGATCGTCTCATCCATGATATCTTGATATCTACAGTTAAATGTAGAAAAAAAAATTATAAGCTCAGCTAGTAATTTCAACCTAAACAAACATGTGTTCCGTCCATGTTTGTTTGGTCCATCCGTGACTAATTTCATGGTATTAACAGGATCAGGAGACTGAAGTCAGAAAACATCCCTCTCCTCTCCTGTAAAACCTTCAAACAAGTTCAACCCATCTGCCCAATGTGTCATGTTCCAGATTCACAGTCACACTAATCTGCTTTGTATCCCTCTACCAGTATATAATTAATAATTATTTATGCAGAAACACACCATTTCATCTCAGTTTCCACCTGCTTTCAGTCAAAACACAAAAACTAGTTTCAACACTGATGCTACCCAATGCTAATCCACGAGTTAAAAATGATATATGCATCTACCAGATCACAGTTTGACTACCAAATCACAGTACCTTAGAGGGCAAATGATATATGCATCTACCAGGAAGAGTTTAAATGTTCTCTGTAATTTGTATACTACCAAATCACAGTACCTTAGAGGGCAAAATTATCATAACATATTTGACTTGTCATACCAGCTGGAAAGAAGACGAATATATGACTAAGTTCAAGCGACCATACCAGTGCCCTGTTAATCATCAAACATCTCTAGAACACACACAATTTTGATTACCTCCTCTTTCTTCACATTTCCCAGGCAACTATGCAAGAACTACCTTGAGGTTTATTTTACTGATACACAGCACCATCAACAGATTTCACTCAGCAATAAACACACTTCACACATCAACCTCTAGACTAATACAAGAGCCACTATTGTTCATCATCAACTCAGGTCTTCCAAGATTCCAATCACGACTCACGAGAGGAAGGAGCCAAGCGATCGTACCAGCGTGGGACTCGACGGCGACAGGAGGAGTGGTGGCGGGGGAAGGACGAACCGTGGCACGCACCACGGGGAGGAAGGAGCCGCGCCGCAGGGAGAGAGGAGCCGCGCCGCGGGGCTGCCGCAACTCACGGCGGCGGAGGGCGAGCCCTAGGCCGCAGGCGACGGGAGGGCCGGACCGCCGGAGGGGTGGCGGTGTCGTTGACGGTTCGACCCAGGGTCGATTGGGGTCGACAGGGTCCGAACCTTTCGAACCTCTTCACATTTGGGTCGACCCGCTCCGAACCGGACGCCCAAATCAGGAGCGGATCATGTTTGAGAACGGGTCGACCCGGCCCCGTTGCAGTTTGAGACAGGAGCATCCGGATGGACGCGGACACCTACAGGAAGTATTACCGTAATCAAAACAGCTCGATGCAGATACGAGACGTGGCCATGTGGGACCGTGTTCCAACCGCACCCCTTGCAGGTCTATATGTACATGTACCGCCCTGGATAAAGTCCGAAACCCTGATCGGTGATCGCGAGTCGCTCGCTACGTATCGGCGCGGCGGGGGAAGCAGGGAGAGAGAGGCGGCGATTCTTCTCCCCGTTGGGTCATCAGGATTGTGATTAACTGTACTCCAATGATCCGATCCCAGATAGTTAGGTTGCCCAGCCCCATCCCCATGTCGTCGTCCACGGGCAGCAGATGCAATAAGCGCAAGGCGTCCGTGCTGTCCGCCTCCACCATCGTCGCCGACAAGGCGCGTGCGTCTCACCTCCTCAAGATCGACGGCTACAGCAGCACGTGCAAGGCGACACCCAACGGAGAGTGCATCAACTCTCACCCCTTCAAGGTGGGCGGCTACAGATGGCGCATCTGCTACTACCCCAACGGCCAGGACAAGTACTCGTCGAACCACGTGTCGCTCTACCTCGCCCTCGACCAGGAAGTCGACGAGCCGGTGCAGGTGCAGTACGACCTCCGGTTCGTGGACGACGACGAGGACGAGGCGTCGCCGCTCGACTCCACCGAGGTGACCAGGTTCAAGAGCTATGAGGCGTACGGCGAGGCCAGGTTCTTCAGGAGGACGGAGCTGGAGAGGTCCAGGCACCTCAGGGACGACGCCTTCACCATCCAGTGCGACATGCTCGTCATCGAGTTCGCCGCGGCTGAGGTCTCCCCGGCCACCGTGCTCGTGCCCCCGTCCAACCTGCAGCAGCACCTCAGGAACCTCCTTGAGTCCGAGCACGGCGCCGACGTCGCGTTCCAGGTCGGCGGGGAGACGCTGGCCGCGCACCGCTGGTTGCTCGCGGTCCGCTCCCCCGTCTTCAACGCCGAGCTCTTCGGCGCCATGAAGGAGAGCAGCACCGGCGTCGTCCTCGTGGATGACATGGAGGCGGCGGTGTTCAGGGCTCTGCTGTATTTCATCTACACCGACTTGCTGCCGGAGATGAACCACGGGGAGGAGGAGTACGTCATGTCGCAGCATCTGCTCGTCGCCTCCGACAAGTACAACTTGGAGAGGCTGAAATTCATATGCCAGCAGAATCTGTGTAAGCACATTGAGGCGAGCAATGTGACGTTCATCTTGGAGTTAGCTGAGCAGCACCAATGCCATGCGCTCAAGAACGCGTGCTTTGAGTTTCTGAGCACCCCGGCACACCTGGAGGTAGCCCTTGCCACTGACAGCTTCAAGCGTATGAGTAGGAACTGCCCCTCTATAATGATGGAGTTAGTTGCCAAGCTTGGCACCCAAGCGGCCAAGCCCAGTAATATTTCTTCGTTCCCGCAGTTTTATTAATTTTCAGTTGTTTGGTAGCATATTTTCCCCCGATTTTATTTTATATATACAACAAATAAGACCATATTTAATTATCAAACGTCTCTATATGCCAGCGGTACAAAAGTGGTTTGATTTTTCAGTGTTTCTGTATAGATTTTTGCTATAAGTCTGTCGACAGCTTTTTTTGCTTTTTATCTGTTGAATTATAGGCCCTTCATTTCGCTTTTGGATTCGTGCAGGCTCTCAGCGTTATCCATCCACTAATGGATCCCAAACGAACACGCGACCCATCTTTTTTTCCTATTGCACGGCTCTTTCCCCAATCCTCTCCGCACGACCGCACCTCGTCTTTCCTCCGCGGCGTCGGACGATGTGTGTGGGGGCGGGGCGCAGTGCTCGTCGCCCTTCCGCTTTGAGCCGCGGCGGGGTGGGGTGCTGTCCTCGCTGTTGCTAGCGGCGGGCTGTGGGTGGGGCTCGGTCCTCGCCGTCGCTTTTCCTGTGCCGGCGGCCGCAGAGGAGCTGCTATTGTTGCTGATTGAAGGAGCTCCTGCTGTTCTTCGTAAGTTTACTTTGTTGTTCCTGTATTGTTTCCGACCGATTTTCGTTTTGTTGCCGCTGATTTGAGGAGCTGCTTGTTGTGGACTCCTTCATAGGAAGGCAGTACCGGAGCAAGGCCAGGCGCGCCACTAGTGGCTGAGGCGCCTCTAGCTATTTTAGAAAGCAATAAATCAGGAGGAATTATAGGATCGGGGTTTTGGTTTGTTAGGAAGACACCTGAAGTATAAAGGTGTCCTAGGAATGCTGTAATCAGGCATCGAAGAAGAATAGAACCTCCAATGTGGGTGGGGTTCATCTTCGACGGTGGCTGCGCGCGATTCTGCCGCTGCCGCCGGCGAACTTCCCACCGCACCATTGCCACGATATCCTCTCCGTTCCAGTTCTCAGTCCCAACTTCTTCTCCACTCTCCCCTGTGTACTCCACGGCGGCCACGCCGTATCAATTTGGTATCGGAGACCATCTCCGGTGCATCGACCTCTCGGTCCGGCACCTCCTCTGTTCCTGCGGCCATGGACGAGAAGCTGGATCGCATCTTGGGTCAACTCACCACCATTACCAATCGACTCAATTCCCATGACTCCCATCTTGCGCGCATGGAGGGCGGCAAGCCCGCTGCTGGGAAGGGCGCCGACGAGGAGGATATCGACGCGACGGACGACCTCCGCGCCGACGCGGACGACATGGACCAGGGGCTCCACCGCGACCGCGCTTGGGTGGACTTCCGCGAGTGCGCCCTCCGCGATCGCAACCCCTTCGGTCCGCGCGGCCACACCTTCGACCGCGACTTCTACGTCCGCGGCGCACGCGACTCGGACGACCGAGGCGGGCGCGGCTTCGATGACCGGGACGCGCACGACTTCAGCGCCCGCGGCGGCCGTTTTTCCGACGGCCGTGGCGACCGCGGGTATGCAGACCGCGGCGGCCGCGGGTACTTTGAGGACCGCGGGTACGACGATCGCGCCGGGCGCCGCTATACCGACAGCCGCGCCTACGACGGGCGCGATTTCCGCGGCTTCGAGCGATTCAGCGGCGGGGGCCGCGAGTCTGGACGTGCGGGCCGCGATTATGGGCGCGGTGGGCGGGACTACGACCGTTTCATCAACCGTCGCCGCGAACCTCACCGTCCGCCCAAAATTCCATTTCCCACCTTCGACGGTGAGTCTGATCCGCTGACCTGGCTCAACAAATGCGACAACTTCTTCCGTGGCCATCAGGTTCCCGATGATGAGAAGGTGTGGATGGCATCGCTGTACCTCAACGGCACCGCGGCAGATTGGTACTACCAGATGGAGCGTGACTTCGGCTTGGTGTCGTGGCCACGCTTCGTCGACTTCGTCAACCTCCGCTTCGGCCACCGATCCGCACCAATTCGATGGCTGAGATCAAGGCGCTGGTCCGCACGGGTACTGTGGAGGCATACTCGCGCCAGTTCCAGGCCCTGCTCGCGCGCTGCACCGACCTCGCCCCACGGACGGTGATCGACCTCTACACTGGAGGATTGGGTCAACCGCTCACGCACGACGTCGAGATGCAATACCCCGTCGACCTCCAGAAGGCCATGAGCCTCGCGCGGGCGTTCGAGCAGCATCACGTGAAGTCCTCTGCGGTCAACAGTTCGACGGCACCGAAGGGATCCGGCCGCCGCGCGATCGCGTCGGCCTACTCCACCAGCGCCCCGGGTGGCCCTCCGCCAGAGGGCAAGCCGGAGGGCCCTCGGCCACGCTTCCGCCGTCTTACACCGGCGGAGATGTAGGAGAAACGCCGAAACGGGCAGTGCTACTTCTGCCCGGAACCATATAGCAAGGAGCACCAGTGCGCCGCCAAGGGCATCTTCGTCATGGACTTGGCGGATGATGAAGACGACCCCCTCAGCGACATCAACGACCTGGAGATCTCTCTCCACGCCCTGACTGGCCTCAAGGCCGCGGATTCAATGTTGCTGTAGGTCACAGTGGGCGGGGCACAGCTGCGGGCGCTGGTGGACACCGGCTCCACGCACACGTTCATCAACTCCGCGCTTGCGCAGCGCCTGGGGCTCACCGTCACGCCGAGAGCTGGCCTCAACGTCATGGTGGCCAACGACGATCGGGTACGCAGCCCCGGCGTCTGCCTGGCTACTTCGGTCACCATCGGTGGTGAGGCGTTCTCCATCGACTGCTTCGCCCTCGACTTGGGCGGCTTCGACCTGGTCCTTGGCGTCCAGTGGCTCCGGACGCTAGGACCCATCGTTTGGGACTTCGACGCCCTCGCGATGTCCTTCTGGTACAACGGTCGCTCCCACCACTAGACCGGTGTCCACAGCCGGGGATTGGCCGCTCGCGCCATAGCTGATCCCCGTGCTGTCCTGGAGGACCTCCTACAGTCCTACAATGACATCTTCGAGGAGCCCCATGGCCTGCCCCCGCAGCGCCGCCACGACCACAGGATCCACCTCCTGCCCAACACTCCACCGGTGGCGGTGCGGCCGTATCGATACCCACAACTCTTGAAGGATGAGATCGAACGGCAGTGCGAGGACATGCTCGGCCAAGGGATCATCAGCGAGTCGACTTCACCATTTTCCTCCCCGGTGCTCTTGGTCCGCAAGCACGATGACACTTGGCATTTCTGCGTCGACTACCGAGCC
Organism: Saccharum hybrid cultivar R570; assembly: GCA_038087645.1. Lineage (NCBI taxonomy): Eukaryota > Viridiplantae > Streptophyta > Magnoliopsida > Poales > Poaceae > Saccharum > Saccharum hybrid cultivar. The sequence goes on along the minus strand of JAQSUU010000005.1, from coordinate 5,375,111 downwards.
CTCAACGACGCCACCGTCAAGGACAAGTACCCGATCCCGGTGGTCGATGAGCTCCTGGATGAGCCGAAGGGTGCCCGCTTCTTCACCAAGATCGACCTTCGCAGCGGGTACCACCAGGTGCGCATGCATCCGAATGACATCGCCAAGACAGCCTTCAGGACGCACCGTGGTCATTTTGAGTTCCTCGTCATGCCCTTCGGCCTCACCAACGCGCCTGCTACTTTTCAAGCACTCATGAATGACATCTTGAAGCCATATATCCGCCGCTTTGTGCTTGTATTTTTTGATGATATTTTGATCTACAGCCACTCGTGGGCTGAGCACTTACAGCATGTCAAGATTGTGCTGCAGTAGCTGCGTGACCATCATCTCTACGCCAAGCGCTCTAAATGTTCCTTCGGCGAACCTTCGGTGGCCTACCTCGGTCACATTATCAACGCCGAGGGAGTCGCCATGGATGCTGACAAGGTTGCTGCGGTGGAGGCATGGCCAACACCCCGCTCGGTTCGAGCGCTGCGCGGGTTTCTCGGCCTTACCGGTTACTACCGGAAGTTCATCGCCGGGTACGGCGGTGTGGCAGCACCGCTGACCGCCCTCCTCAAGCGCGAGGCCTTCACCTGGACAGCGGAGGCTGAGGTGGCCTTCCTCACTCTCAAGTCGGCGCTGGTTACGGCACCTCTTCTTCAGCTGCCCGACTTCACCAAGTGGTTCATGGTGGACTGCGATGCGTCCGGTGCTGGCTTTGGCACTGTGCTGCATCAAGGAGACGGTGCCATCGCCTTCTTCAGCCGCCCGGTTGCTCCTCATCATGCCAAGCTACCAGCCTATGAACGTGAACTCATAGGGCTGGTCAAGGTAGTCCGTCATTGGCGGCCTTACCTCTGGGGTCGCGCCTTCACCGTCCGCACTGACCATTGGAGCCTCAAGTTCCTCCTCGACCAGCGCCTAACGACGATTCCTCAGCATACATGGGTCTCCAAGCTGTTTGGGTACGACCTCACGGTCGAATACCGTGCAGGGAGGCTCAACACCGTCGCCGACGCGCTGTCCCGCCGCGACGAGGGGGCAGTGCTGCTGACCCTGTCCGGACCGCTCTTCACCGACTATGACACCCTGCGGCAGGAACTGCGGGAGGACACTGCGGCTCAAGACTTGTGCCACCGGCTGGCTGCCGGCACAGCGCCGGAGGGGTGGCAGCTGGTGGACGGGCTGCTGCTGTACAACAGCCGTGTCTTCGTCCCAAAGGGCTCCAGCCTGTGGCCACAACTCCTTCGTGATGCCCATGAGGCTGGACATGAAGGTGCACAGAAGACTCTCCACCGTCTGCGTGCCTCCTTCTACCACAGCCGGCTCCATCAACTGGTCCGGGACTTCGTCCGGGGCTGCCCCGTCTGTCAGCGCAACAAGACGGAGCATCTCCATCCGACTGGTCTGCTGCAGCCCCTTCCTGTGCCCACCTCTATCTAGAGCGACATCGCAATGGACTTCGTCGAAGGCTTCCCAAGGGTTGGCGGCAAGTCGGTCATCTTGACCATTGTTGATCGCTTCTCCAAGATGGCTCATTTCGTTGCCTTGAGCCATCCGTACTCTGCACAGTCCGTTGCCCGGGCTTTCTTCGACAACATCGCCCGGCTGTATGGCTTCCCGTGCTCAATCGTCAGTGACCGTGACACGGTCTTCACCTGCCATTTCTGGGAGGAATTGTTCAAGTTGGCTGGTGTCAAGCTCCTGTGCAGCTCGGCCTTCCATCCTCAGACGGACGGCTAATCAGAGGTCACTAACCGGATCATCGTCATGTACCTGCGGTGCTTAGCGGGGGATCGTCCTCGCTCGTGGCTTTAGTGGCTGCCCTAGGCGGAATTCTGCTTCAACACCTACCAGTCCGCCCTTCGGTCCACGCCGTTTGAAGTGGTCTATGGCCGGGCACCACCAACTTTGATGTCCTACACGCCAGGAACAGCTCGTGTCGCGGCTGTGGATCGTCAGCTCCAGGACCGTGACACGTTCTTGACTGAGGTCAGGGAGCGCCTCATCCTTGCTCAGGACACCATGCGGGAGCACCACAACAAGAAGCGTCGCGATGTGGAGTTTGCTGTTGGCGATTGGGTTCTGCTCCGCCTTCATCAGCGCACTGTGGTGGGAATTACAGCGGCATCTCCTTCCAACCTTGCTGCCCGTTATTTTGGCCCATATCAGGTGGTCGAGCGACTGGGCGCTGTTGCTTACCGCCTGCAGCTACCCCCGAAGGCCCGCATCCATGATGTCTTTCATGTGGCTCTGCTGAAGAAATTCGTGGGCATTCCTCCAGCTGCACCCATGCCTCTGCCTGCCATCCTCAGGGGCCGTGTGGTTCCAACCCCGACGAAAGTGGTCCGGGCTCGTCTCAACCGCGGACGCTGGGAACTCCTGGTGCAATGGGAGGGACTTCCTGCCGCTGATGCTACCTGGGAGCCTATCGCCGATTTCAAGGAGCGCTATCCTACATTTTAGCTCGAGGACGAGCTGTTTGTTGGGGAGGAGGGAAATGTTGTGGACTCCTTCATAGGAAGGCAGTACCGGCGCAAGGCCAGGCGCGCCACTAGTGGCTGAGGCGCCTCTAGCTATTTTAGAAAGCAATAAATCAGGAGGAATTATAGGATCGGGGTTTTGGTTTGTTAGGAAGACACCTAGAGTATAAAGGTGTCCTAGGAATGCTGTAATCAGGCATCGAAGAAGAATAGAACCTCCCGTGTGGGTGGGGTTCATCTTCGACGGTGGCTGCGCGCGATTCTGCCGCTGCCGCCGGCGAACTTCCCACCGCACCATTGCCACGATATCCTCTCCATTCCAGTTCTCAGTCCCAACTTCTTCTCCACTCTCCCCTGTGTACTCCACGGTGGCCACGCCGTATCACTGCTGCCGCTGTGCGTGCTGCCTTGCTTGGGCGCGATGTCACGGCCTGGACCCCGGAAGGGAGATTAGCGAGGAGGGGGCGACAAAGACTGACACGAGTCGAATCCAACCATTTTTGGCCTGCCACCGTCGCACTCTGTTCTGACACCTAATGTCGAGTGACGTGCTGGCTGTCAATGTAGGAGACGCGGCTGTTGCTAGAGGTGGCAGCGTAGTGCAGATTCTCAGTTTCAGCTGTGCTTTGTTCAGCTGCTATGACGTGATTCAGATTTTTCAATTTCTCTTGTGCATGTGTTCTGTTCTAGTGTGCTGATCAACAATTTTTTTGATAGCAGCAACCGGTGGCTGTTTACTATATGAGTAGCTTTTTGCTAATTTTTTCTTGTTAACAGTAGCACAGCAGCTGTTGCATGTGTTTAGGTGCTCTAGTAATTTTGTTGGTGGATTGACATGTTGGTCTAAGCTGATTATTAGTTCAGTTTTTTATCCTTTTGGTGGATGCTACTTTGCGGATTCACATCGTGCTAGAAATTTTTCTGAAAGCTGTGAGCCACTGGTTATTACTGGCTTTTGGCAGACAATGATGAACGGTAGTTGCATTTCAGGTTTTTAGCTCGTTTTATCCCATTATTTATATATGTGTTGCTATTCCGTTTGCGTTGATTTGGTAACTGCAATATGTTTTACCGATTGATAGAATATCTCAATGTCTGCTCCCAAACTAGTTTTTGAGCACATCAAATTTTTAGTACTGCTTGCTATGCTGGATCAATAGTGTTATATGGAATTCTGAATAAGTTTCTGCTGGTCTGGTCCTCTAGTCTGGGGCTCTCGGCATAATCTGATTGATAGATAAAAAGAGTCCAGTTAATGCAAATTATATCCATGTCAACAATGGTACCTTGCAGCACAAACTTATTGAATGCTTGGATGCACCTGAATTTAATATGCTTTTGCTTTCGCTGTTTTCCTGGTGATAGTGCTTTTTGCATTTGCTTCTCAGTATTCTATGTATTCTGATGTATCTTTATGTTCTTATATATTTCTTTTTTTATATAGTGGTAATGGCGAGTATCCCATCTGATGGCAGTAATGGTGTTGATGATTTGTTGTTTCATCTGAATGGTTCTTTCGATTTTTTTTTCATTGTTTTGCTGCTGCTGATTTGTGTATTAGGATTTTTTTGTCCTTTTGTTGTTTATGACTTGTATGAGCACTGTGATGTGCAGATCTTCTTTCCTTTTTCTTTTTTATTTTTCTTTTTTTTCGTTTGCCATTAGGTGTACTTTTGAGAGTTTTCATTTTTTTTCTTTTGATGTTTGTGACTTATATGAGCACTGTAATATGCAGATTTGCTTTTCTTTTTCTTTTTATTTTTCTTTTGCCATTAGCTGTATTTTTCATAGTTGTGATTGTCTGTTTAGTTGAGTTGATTTTTATTTTGTAGCTGTATTTTTTATATTTGTACTGCTTTCATGTGCAGATGTGCTTTTCTTTTTTTCTTTCTTTTCCCTTTTTTTTCTTTTTCTTTTGCCTTTAGCTGTAATTTTCAGAGTTGTGATTTGTCTATTTTAGTTGAGCTGAGTGTGTATTTCTAGCTGCTCTTTAGAGTTGATATATTTTTCTTTTATTTTTATATTTGACTTGTTTGATGAGCTGAGTTTGTGTGTGTCTTTGTGTGTGTATGTGTTTTTTTTTTGTGTATGTGTGGATGTGTGTGCGTGTGTTTCTGTGTAGGTGTGTTTTTTTGTGGTTGTGTTCTTTTCTAGGCTTTATTTTGGGTTTTTTTTGTGGCTTAAATTTTTTGATGTGGCAGTTATGTGCGTTTTTATTTTGCCTTTTAAGGGTCCCAAAGCTATTTTTTTCCTGGGTTGTTTTTTAAGTTGATGTGGTTGATTGGGCTGCTACTGATCTGCAGCAGCAGCAAATGCAGTTTCTGAACATTTCAGTTGCTGCTGCTTTGCTGCTATTGATTAATCTGCTAGAGCTGCTCTTGCTAGAATAGTTGGAAAGCTGCTAGAGCTGCTGCTACTCGAATAGTTGAAAGTATTTAATTTTTGGCGGTGGAGTAGAAGTTGGAGTTTTTTTTTTTTGCCATTGTTCTTTTTTGTCCTTTACCTTTTTTAGTGTGTCTCTGTTTGTGTGTGTCTGGTGTTTGTCTTTTTGCGTGTGTGTCTTTCTCTCTCTCTCCCTCTGTTAGTGCGTGTGTCTCTGTTTGTGTGTGTGTCTTTGTGGGTGTGGGTGCTATTGTTTACTGGGTGTGTGTGTCTGCGTGTGGGTGTGTGTTTGTGTGTGAGTGTGTTTGCTCTCTCTCTCACTCACTCACTCTATTTAGTGTATTTGTGGACTTGCCACATTCTAGCTCTTATGTTGCGGTTCAAGGATAGGTTTTCCTTATGCCTCTGAAGTTCTGTGCAAATGAGACTAACTTTACCTCATAATGAAATAGGTAGTTCTTCGGTGTTGATTCTTGTGATGCTCTTCTTTTCTGACAGGTTTCAAGGACAGCCAAATTCCGTGTAGCAATTGAGGAGGCTTTCCTTGCTGAACTTGGTTTTTTTATCTCGAAATGGATGAGGTATGCTCACCGCGAAAGTCTGTAAATAAAGCAGTATGACGCTAATGGCTTTCAGGAAGATGCTGCTTCAAATAACGAGCAGCAGTGCCAATCTGAGTCTCAGGTAACTGAATGCAGTGAAATTGTACAAGTTCAGTGTGAAGCTACTTCCTTCGATACATCTTTTGAGCCAGCTGCAATTTAATTTGATGATTTGCTGGTTGTTTTGGCAAATCAGCAGTGTGTTGTGATAGCTGTGGTAATCGCCTACCATCCAAGGTTTCAAAAAAAAAGGGAGCAAGGGGGGTGAGCATGTGCTTTGTAGGCACTGAGAAAAGGTATATGGGTTGTGAGATACTTCATCTCTGGTGTTCTTTACACATCCTTTCTTCCTTTCGATGACTCATGTGTATAAGCATTGCTCTCTAGTTATTGCAGTCAAAAGAATAATGTGGCATGTGCAAGAAAATTTGGCACCACAAAGATGGTGGAAACTGGGTAAGAGCTTAGAAGAATATATACATGCTTTTGGTTGTGTATCCACTTGAATATTCTGGGTACTAACTTGAAAGACACTTTGTGACTGGTTTGTTGTGATGAGTGCCAGATTTGGGTTCATGTTGAATGTGACCTCTCATGCAACAACATGTAGGTTATTTTCTTACCTTTTGTATGATGATATTTTTTATGTCCATTTTTTGCTTTGATATCAATATGCAACTATTCTATGAATATCTTTTGTTAATTTGGCATTGTGTCTGTTTGGTCTGGTTGAATGCAGCAGCTCGACTATGGCCTGGTTGAATGCCAGGCCTTGGTCCTTGCTCCCACCCGTGAGCTTGCTCAGCAAATTGAGAAAGTCATGCGCTTGCTTTTGTTGATTAGCTGGTAAAGTCTTCTATTTTATTTCTACTTTCTCTATACTTGATCATGGCACCTGTATTCTTTGCTAGTAAAGTGCAGAGATGAAGTTTAAAATTGACTTTTGCCACATCTGATTTCGTTTTGTTAGTTTCTTTTGTGTTTGATGTGCTATCTGAAGATAGCACATTAATTGACATGTTTCAGTCATGAAATCTTTGTCTAGCTATTTTTTGTGTTTAACCATTGACATGATTCAGTCAGGAAATCTTGAGCCAAACGACTCGTATAATTCTATTATCTTTTCTAGCAGCAATATGAAGATCAAGTCTATAATGTGCTATCTGTTTTTATCCTTCTCTAACTGATTTATGCCTGCTGGCTTTATTTCTTTAGTGAAATGCAGATTTACATCTTCCAGCTTCTCCCAGCAAGATTCAGGGTGGAGTCTTCTCTGTCGTCGTTCATGTTCTCAGTGCAGTCGAGCAGCAGCATGTACTCGTAAATCTTTGCGCTGGGCTGCAGAAGACGAAGCAGATGTCCACGCGCGCCACGCCTGCGGGCGCCGCCGGCGCCGGCTGCAGCGCGTAGGCAATCTGTACGATGTCCCGCCGGCTCGACATGGTCAGCACGCCCACCGGCAGGCTGATTTTTCCGACGGCCATGGCAGCATCTCGGCGTCGGCGACGGCGATGGCCTTCTCCTCATTGGTGCCCAGTGCGACGGAGTAGTAGCCACCGTCATCGGTCACTGCGTGATGGCAGAGCACGCCGAGGCCCTGGGAACGGTCATGGGAGGAGCCTAGGCTCGGGAGCGCCAGCAGAAGAGCGAGGAGGCACAATGGCACCAGCAGGAGGTACGGCGTGCAGAGCGACGTGGTGTGAAGCCTGTGCGACGATGTAGTTGACTGTTGTTGGGTTTTGGATGTTTTGTGCTAGTGCTAATGGGTTTTGCAAAACCTGACAGATTTTTTTATTGCAAAACTGTCATTTTTTGTTGGCTGACGTGTTAGCTTTTGATTTGTCAAAAATTTTGTTTGAAAAATCTGTTGCCAGATGAGTAGACACACCCCTGTATATCACAATATATGGACGATCTCGATAAGCTTTGCGAACAATTCTGCTCGACTGTTTTGATGTCAGTTCAAACTTCGATGTAGCTTTGGCCTAGTGGCGGGGGATGGATGGAAACTAAGGTGTGGCGTAGCTTGGCTGCCACAACACAGTGCAACACTTGGTCTTCGCAAAATAATCCTAACAACATACACCTGTCTATATATGCCAGCGATACGAAAATGGTTTGGTTTTTTTCTATGTTTCTATATATGCCACAATATATAGGATCTCGATAAGCTTTGCTAGATTGTTTTCATGTTATTAATTCAAACATCAAACTTGATGAGAGTACACGATGGAGAAAATCATTGCTGCCAACAGCCCAACACTGAAATTGACCCCTAATAAGTTTCCAAAGGAATCGTCCAACTACGGCAGAACGAAATCATCGGGACCAAAAAAAAAACTCCGGTAAATCTACGATCGGACTGCAAAAAATCTCGGGCAATCTCTACACCTAATAAGTTTCCAAAAAGGAATCGTCCACCTACAGTTGGACTGCAAACATCTCCGGCAAAAAAACACCGGACCAGATCATACTGGATCGGAACCCAAAAAAAACTCCGGTAAAATCTACCATCGGGCTGCAAAAAATCTCGGGCAAAAAAAAAATAACTACCATCGGACTGCAAACAACTCCGGCCAAAAAAAAGACAGGACCAGGAAAAAAAACTACCGCCATCCGGTAAAAAAATCTCTAAAAAACAGATCGGACTCGGAAAAGTAATAGACCGGACTAGAAAAAAATATATCTACCTGTCCCGATGCAACGGATGAGTAGTTATAGTATGAATATATTTATAAGGGCTTGTTTAGTAGAACTCATCCACCGGAAAAAGTGAATCTGGATCTGTAATTCATCATGGAACAGCTCTACCGTGAATCTGAGATCCACCGTGGATCTACTGGGAAACTGTTTGGCGACACAGTAGCTCTAGATTGATGAAACTAAGGTTTTGGTGGGAATGACCTGTTTTGCCCTCGTATTGTAATATGATAGATGTAGCACACGTCTTTTGTTCATATTTATTCAACAAAATGATGTATTTTTTGAACACAAATGCAATATCTTGACACACAAGATAGATAAATAATTAACCCATGTTCATGACAACATCTCAACAAAAGCTTAAATGAGGACTAGTCTTCCATTACATGCTAGTTCCAAGCAAGAGCAAAAGCCGTGGTGTCATCATGGAATATATCCATAGTGGCGGCATTGGTTTCCAAAGCAGAACCATCAGATGACTGCATATTGGAAATACCTTTCTGGTATATATATATATATATATATATATATATATATATATTGTTGGGACAAAATGAGGATCACAATCAAAACGTGCAAAGCCCGGATCTTCACTTCCATGCTCATGAATAAAATTTTGAAGGATCATACAAGCAATAACCACCATTTTTGCTTCCACATCGGGTAGTTGAGCATCTTGTATAGAATTTGCCACTTCATTTTCAAAACATCAAAAGACCTCTCAATAATATTTCGAATAGAAGCAAGGGCGGATCCAGGGGTGGGGCGGGCGGGGCTCAAGCCCCCCTACCTCTGCCATGACCATGGAGCCCCTCCTAATTTTTAAAGGCATGAAAGAGATAGAGGAGGGGCATTAGAGGTTGAAGATGAGTTGAACTCTCTTTTCTATGAATTCCTAGATCTGCCACTGAATAGAAGAGTGAATGCGATTGAATTTTTTCTTAGGTGTTTTGGATTCCATACCTCTATGCCACTTCGGCATATGATATCTTTCACACAACAAGTCTGATGGATTGAAAAAACCTATCAAATATCTCGGTAAAGCCTACATTGTTCAAAGAGTGTTCAGTCGATGCCTTTTTCGGAATTGATATGAGCAGAGCGTCCGGACGGCATTATTTTTCTGGACGCAATATGGTTGGACTGGAACAGCCCAATAGCCTGCCATGTCTCCGGCCACCCACTCCTAATCTCCACACCTTCTAAAAAAACTCCCAATCTCCACGTTTGTCATCCGCCCGTTAATTTATCGCTGTTCGTCGAACGCCGCTCGAGCTCGAGTTCTAGCCTCATCGTCCGCCCGGTGCCAGCTGGCTACCTTCCTCTCCACCGCGGCCTGCAGCAGCGGCCTTGCAACCTATCCACCCCTGGCCGTTTTGCTCCATCTCTGACTAGGAGCGACGAGCAAGCAGCATCTCCCTCATCTCTCTCTCTCTCCCTCCCTCCCTCCCTCCCTCCCTCTCTCCCTCTGCTCTTTCCACCAGATCCACTACGTGGTGAGAGATCTGGCGGTGGCGGGGACTGCGGCGCCGGCTGCAGGGGCTGCCGGGGCTGCGTGTCCTGCGTGGATCGCAGTATACTGGCGGCACGAAGGGGTCCTCGTGTGGCCTCGTGGTAGGCAGAGTCGATTTGGTCGGTGGCAGCGCTGGTCAATGGTGGTGACGACGTGACTGCCTTCGGTGAACTCTAGTGATCTGGTCAATGGAGATCGGTGAGCCTCCATTTTGTAAGCAGCAAAGTGCATGTTGCAAGTGTCTATCTCAAGTGTTGTAGTTGTTTCAGAGGTATGTTGTAAGTGTTTCATATAGATATTGCAGTTGATTGGGATGTTGCATTGTTGTTATAGTTGTATATGTATGTTGCAAACATCTGTTGCCAATGTTTCATTTGTTTTTTCGAACGTATGTTGCAAGAGTGTTTTTATCTGGATGTTGTATATGTTTTACACATTTGTTGCAAGTGCTTTTATCAAGTTCTTGCGTGTGTTTGCAATGGTTTCAACTGTTTTTTCAGGTGTTTTTTTGTAAGTGTTTCAGACGCATTTAAGTGTTTCATCTGTCTTCGTACGTATGTTGCAAGTGTTGTATTAAAATGTTTGAAAAGTAGATCAGGTGTTGCATCTCCCTCCTCGCCTTCTATTGCCTCCCTCGTTGTCTCCTCGCCTTCTACTGCCTTGCATCCTTCTCAAACTACGGAGGGGGAGCAGCGGGGCCGGTGGAGGAGGTGCACCGGGGGATGGCGGTGCGGATGCGAGTGCGCACTCTCCCCTTCTCTGCTACATGGGCAGGGCAGAGATACCGCTTCGTTATTCTGTTAGTGCGAGCAGACTGAGATAAGAGTCCCGTTGGTGCCACGACGTCAATGGAATCATTTAATAGTTGGCTTGTGGGGGCTGTGTCCGGACGCGTCCTGGGTGGCGGACGTCCGGGTGCTAGCATCACCCTTCCTTTTTTCTAACTTTTTCGGTGAACAACTTACAAACAAGCGAGGTATAACCATCAACCCAGTCTATAGCATCACCCTGACCATAATTTCCCACAAGTATTTCGTCACCCAAATCAAGATTCTCCCCACAACAGTATATTGCTGAAAAAAATTGGAAGAGAAATTTATACCTCATCATCTCTTGCTCTCTTGTTGATCGACGGAGCTCGTGTCCTCACTATGGGTTGCCATCGGTTCTTTCTTGTGTTGTCACTACTGCAGTTGGGCACAGTAAGGGCGGCTCCCAGGGCATTATAAGGGCGGCTAGCCTAGCCGCTCTTCCGGACTGGCTCTTATAGTGCTCGGCACTGTAAGGGCGGCTGGGCAAACCACCCTTACAGTGTGTCACTGTAAGGGCGGCTGCATCACCGGCCGCCCTTACAGTGGGTCACTCTAAGGGCGGCTGGTGATGCAGCCGCCCTTACAGTGGGTCACTGTAAGAGCGGTTCAATCTATAACCGCCCCTACAGTGGATTTTCTAGAAAAAAAATTAAATTCGAATTTAAATCTGACCACATCATGTAATATATAATTCAAATTCAAATTCAAATTCAAATCTGACCACCATATATATATATATACATCCACAAATACACCAGCATGATATAAACCATCATTATAGTCCATGATTCAAAAGTTTCACAAGTCTAATTCACAAAGTCCATCATTACATAGCCAGAATTTACAAGTTCAAATAGTTCCACAAGTCCAAACCATTCAACGGCCTAGAGCGAGCCTGTGAGTCTCACGAAGGTGTTGGTACATTGGATTTCTACCTAAGTCGGAACTTGGATCATGGTAAGCGCCTCTAGAAGAAATAATCTCATCAATGATGAAGCCGCAAAGGTCGCCGACGAGCCCCAAGAGTTCATCATCCTTGTATGCATCCCTTGTCCTGTCTCTCTCTTCCTTCCACTACAAGAGACCAAGTTTAGGTCTAGGATTTCATAAGATAAGCTAAGCTTTCATACTACGAGCGGAAAAAGTGTCAAACTAACTAGATTGGGGTGTCTCCTGTAGGCACTAGTGTTACTCATCATACAACATACGTAATATCCACAGTGTAGACTCCCAGGCCTCTGCTTGAGACACTGTGTTTCGCATATGAAAATATTAAGTAATGCTATTGACAAACCACGTACTGGAGTGTACCGATATAAGTTACACTACCGGACATAGAGTTTTGATAGCCAAATTCTCTTTCCTTTCTGGATGATGCCTTCCTTTATGATATTTGACATAGTGCCTGAATGCCCTGTTCGAATGGTTTTAGCAAATGCAACTTGTTAGTATCCAAAAGTGAAGTTTACAAGTATATATACAAACATATATAAGCTAATGAGGATTATACGTCTTGACAATCGCTATGAAATCCATGTACGTCTCTGGCGCATAATCTGCTGAGTCATAGACAACTACCATGCTCAACCCAACATTGACCCCTACAAGAATCCAGTGTTTCCTGCATGAATTTAATCATTAAAGAAACAAACAAGCTCTTTTACATCAAACTAAATATATCGAACAATGCTTTATTTTAGTATAGAATCGAACTTACCCGAAGTGGTATGGTAACCATATCATTTCGTTATCCTCGAGATTCTTAAGAAATTTGGCAATCCGTGCCGCAACCTTAAGGCCTTCTTTGTACATCTTATCTTTCCGGATGGCCTCTTTCTCCTCAACGGTCTTTTCGGCAGCTAGTTCTTCACAATCCATTTTCCAGTCCTTGGGGTACTGGAATATTGATCCACATATCAACCAAGGGTCTATGTACCCGGCTCTTAGAGTTGGCACCTTCTTCACAATATGTGTTTGCATTCTACAAAACACGATGTGGTTAGTTACAATAAAATCCAATATTTCATTCATATCATATCGAGAGGGCAAGTACTTACAGGCACCACACGTGAACTAGATTTATTTCCATCATTCCGAGGTGAAAGCATTCCTGCATGTCCTCAAAGTCAAACATTACGTGGCCAGCTGCGCCGCCAAATGTGCCTTCAGGGAAGACGACTTTTATCTCGTTTAGTCTCATCGGATGAGCACGCAAGTACCAATCATGGAACTTTATCATTCTAATTGGCATGCGCTACATGATTCGGTTTGGTAGGAAGTTCTTGCCTCTTTCATATTTTTTCGGGACATCCTTTGTCTAGTTGATCTCGTCAACATTTGGATACTTCTTTACCTCTTGGTGGAGTTCGCTAGTGTCAGGCGGCTCAGAAGCACGTGCGTAGACGTGTTTCACTTGGTTCTCAGGCTTGAACTGGTCATGAGCAAACCACTTGGAAATCATCGAGACGTCTTTCATCAGAGTAAACATTGGCCTTGTATGGTAGGGAATCTTCATTCGGGCCTCTGATTCATGCGCCCCCTCATCTCCTTTTCAGAAGGCAGTCCTTATTTGTGTATCGGCCGCGTCTGTTGAGAAGGCTCAGGTGGCTCATTAGGCCTTTGCTCGGTTGGACAAAGATGCGGCATCTCATCATGCCCTTGCTCGATATGACGAGCTGGAGAACGTTGTGGCACCTCGTCATGCCCTTGCTTGATAAGACGAGCTGGAGAAGTCTCTGGCTTGTCAGTCACGTGCTCGCTAGGAGTCGGGGAAGAATGTGGCATGTTAGGCATGTGGTCATCATGAGCCGGTGAATATGCCTCCCCGTCCTCAACAACTAGCTCCAGATGTACATCACTCGGAGTTGGCGAACAGACATTCAATACAATGTCCTTTTTGTGCCAGAGGATGAACTGCTTCATGACTTCTCCAAGATGACCAAGCCCCTCGGGAGTTGCATGTTCTATCTCCCATGTCATGAAGTTGGGCTTCACGGTATGCACCTCGACCCTAGTGTAGTCCTACGGGATTGGGCGATTGTGCCATTCACCTCCCGGAGGATGTGCCACACCCGTTGCCACCTCAACCATTACCATCTTGTTTCCCCTATCCATGGGAACCAATAGGGTGCAACTAGTTGGCACCCGTATGCGATCGACGTCGATTATGGTTGCAGTGGAACCTTGGCTACTGGGAACTTCCTCAGTGCTGCAAACTATAGCCAGTTCTCCCATCAGCTCCATGAACGTCCGTGTCTCCGTATTCACACCTTGCTCCGAAAGCGCCTTCGCAACTAGAGCCTTCACAGTGAGCTCGAGATTGGCCTCTAGGTCTCTGCTATGTTTCTTGTACATGTTGCTGTCCTCTGCGAATCCTTTCTTCCAGGTTACCAGCTTCCCTAGCCCCCTGGTGCGGCCTGTGTGCTCAGGGCTGCCCAAGCCAATGCTCAACTCGTCCATCTCTCTAGAAGGAGTGAATGTGCCCTTCTCCGTGTCTTCAGCCAATTTCAGTATCCTTGATACTGCCTCTTCTGTCTCCGTCTCAGCAAACTTGAGGTCGGAGGAATCCACACTCCTTGCATATATCCATTGCTTCAAACGTCGCTTCAAATTCTTCACTTTCTGTTTCTTTGGATCCCCATAAACTTCGGCCGCTTCGTCCAGCTTCCTAAACACGCCTTGCTTGGCGTGGTAGCCACTGGGGCCTAAGCATGGGGGATGTTTGTTCTTCTTCGCCTGCTCCCTATTACGGGCATTGAGGGTCAATGCTTCAGGTGAAGTCTTCTCAGCCACGAGCTGCACCCATTGATTATGAGTTATGTTGCCAAACTCATGGAAGGGAGTTAGCCCCCGCTGGATAAACCTCTTGTTCAGATCCACCCTCCAACGTTGGAAGGCGTTTCCCATTATCTTGTAAGCATGTCGCTTTACCAGTTCATGGGTCCCCGCCGGTAGCCTGAAAGTGTTCATCAGCCACTCATCCCATAGCTCTTGCTTTTTTGCCTCAGGTACGCCATGTTTGCCACTCCAGAAACGGATTGCTGGGTTCAACTGATCTCTTACTAATGCCCCGATCGCATTACGGAATTTGCTGATGTACTCCGTGGTTCAAGGATCTGCCCTTCTTCTCCGACACGTGTTATCACGAAAGTTACCCCCTTCTTTGGGTTTTGGTTCGGCTTTCTTATCCCTCGCATCCTCTTTGGTTCGGTAGCGGAGTCCGTGGTTATGCCTTGAGGCTGTGGAGCAGAGGCCTCAATGTCAGTCTCTGTGGCGGTTGCCTCTACCCTCCTTTCCTCTACTACGTCTTGTTCGGCATAACGTGACGGACGCCGACGTCGTCTTTTTGGAGGTCTAGCAGGGACCTACATATACGACAGGTCACAAGCATTAGTAGAGGTAATATAGCCAAAGCCAAAGCAAATTTTATAGGCTACAAAGGCTCCATCCCTACCTCCTCATTCGGGTCGAAATCCAGATCCAACTCATCCTCTGTTGGCCTCATTCTGGGTGGTTGTGGGTGAGGATCCTCAGGACTTTCATATCCCGAGGATGAGCTCTCGTCATCATCCTCTTCTCCTTCACCTTCATTAGCGTTTCCGGCTCCCCCCTCTGCTCCCCCTTCTACTCCCGCTTCTGCTCCACCTTCCCCTTGAGAAAGCAACACTGCTAGATTAATTTCTACCTCATCATCAAACTGCTCCTGCGTAAGCTGTTCTGGTAGTTCTTGACCTCCATGGCTAGGCTGCTCATTATTTTTTGTGGGATCGAGTTGCACTGTCTGTTGTCCGCGTCATTTCGTGCTTTGTTCTAATAGATGCAAGGAATAAAGTGTGAATTAGATACGGGAAAAAGTAGTAGCAGTAGAAGTAGTAGTAGTAGTAGTAGTACTAGTAGTAGCAGTAGTATTAATACTAGTAGTACAAGTAGAAGTAGTAGTAGTACAAGTAGTAGAGGCCTCAGAAACATGTCGATCATCATGTGACCATGAACTTGGAGCATAAAGATATCATAACAGAGAAGAAAGGAGAAGGTAATGTAAGGGTGGCTGGTAATGATACCAAGTTCCTCACAAGTTTATGATCATCAGCTCATATTCCATATAATGAATGGACTTAGACAATTTCATCATCGGCAAAACAAAGGAGAGCAGAGGATTGGCAAAAAAAACATAGAATTAGTAGTAGAGGATAGGAGAGGAGAAGAGAGTGTTAGGAGAGTAGTAGAATACTAGTAGAGTAGTAGAGTAGAGAGAGTGGAGAGAAGAGAGGTGCAGTAGAGAGAAAAGAGTAGAGTAGTGAGAGTAGTAGAGAGACACGGGAAAAAGTAGTAGCAGTAGAAGTAGTAGTAGTAGTACTAGTAGTAGCAGTAGTAGTAGCACTAGTAGTAGTAGTAGTAGTGGTAGTAGTAGTAGTAGCAGCAGTAGTAGTAGTACAAGTAGTAGTAGTAGTAGATAGGAGGAGAGTGTTAGGAGAGTAGTAGAGTACTAGTAGAGTAGTAGAGTAGTAGAGAGAGTGGAGAGAAGAGAGGTGCAGTAGAGAGGAGAGTAGAGTAGTGAGAGTAGTAGAGAGACACATACGGGAAAAAGTAGTAGCAGTAGAAGTAGTAGTAGTAGTACTAGTAGTAGCAGTAGTAGTAGCACTAGTAGTAGTAGTAGTAGTAGTGGTAGTAGTAGTAGTAGCAGCAGTAGTAGTAGTACAAGTAGTAGTAGTAGTAGATAGGAGGAGAGTGTTAGGAGAGTAGTAGAGTACTAGTAGAGTAGTAGAGTAGTAGAGAGAGTGGAGAGAAGAGAGGTGCAGTAGAGAGGAGAGTAGAGTAGTGAGAGTAGTAGAGTAGAGAGATACGGGAAAAAGTAGTAGCAGTAGAAGTAGTAGTAGTAGTACTACTAGTAGTAGTAGTAGCAGTAGTAGTAATACTAGTAGTACAAGTAGAAGTAGTAGTAGTATAAGTAGTAGAGGCCTCAGAAACATGTCGATCATCATGTGACCTTGAACTTGGAGCATAAAGATATCATAACAGAGAAGAAAGGAGAAGGTAATGTAAGGGCGGCTGGTAATGATACCAAGTTCCTCACAAGTTCATGATCATCAGCTCATATTCCATATAATGAATGGACTTAGACAATTTCATCATTGGCAAAACAAAGGAGAGCAGCGGATTGGCAAAAAAACATAGAATTATTAGTAGAGGATAGGAGAGAAGTAGAGTGTTAGGAGAGTAGTAGAGTACTAGTAGAATAG
Source organism: Saccharum hybrid cultivar R570 (assembly GCA_038087645.1). Lineage (NCBI taxonomy): Eukaryota > Viridiplantae > Streptophyta > Magnoliopsida > Poales > Poaceae > Saccharum > Saccharum hybrid cultivar. Next base: position 5,358,353 of record JAQSUU010000005.1, on the reverse strand, counting down.
TAGAGTAGAGAGAGTGGAGAGAAGAGAGGTGCAGTAGAGAGAAAAGAGTAGAGTAGTGAGAGTAGTAGAGAGACACGGGAAAAAGTAGTAGCAGTAGAAGTAGTAGTAGTACTAGTAGTAGCACTAGTAGTAGCACTAGTAGTAGTAGCAGCAACAGCAGCAGCAGTAGTACAAGTAGTAGTAGTAGTAGATAGGAGGAGAGTAGTAGAGTACTAGTATAGTAGTAGAGTAGTAGAGAGAGTGGAGAGAAGAGAGGTGCAGTAGAGAGGAGAGTAGAGTAGTGAGAGTAGTAGAGTAGAGAGATACGGGAAAATGTAGCAGAAGTAGAAGTAGTAGTAGTACTACTACTAGTAGTAGTAGCAGTAGTAGTAATATGAGGTTTCAAAAATTCAGCTGCTTAACAAGTGCTCAGTTTCAAAAATTCAGTTAAATATGAGGTTGAATATGTATACAGTCTCTCCTCCTGAACACCACATGACAAGTGCATAGATAGTTACTTTGGGTATATTCAGTTAAATATGAGGTTGAATATATATACAGTCCAATGACAAGTGCATAGATAGTTACTGAACACCACATAATTTAGTAGTAGATTAACATAGATGAGTAAATATGAGGTTTGAATACAATGAAAAGCGAACACTTTCTTTGACAAATTGTTTAAAAAACAGTAGTTCAGTCATGCAACAATGATTAGTTCAGTCATGCAACAATGACCAAAAAGCATAAGCATAACTGCAGCAAATTAAATCGAAGCTTGGTAAACTGAAAGTGGCATTTCACATCTCAACACTAACATGATAGGACTGAGTTCACTGAAACCACTACATGAGAGCCATTTGGACAGGTGGGATGGCCCCTGAGAGGTGGGATGGCCCCTGAAACCACTACATGAGAGCCATTTGGACAGGTGGGATGGCCCCTGAAACCACTACATGAGAGCCTACACTATAGTGATATAGTCATAACAAACATGATATGTGAAATGACCCATAACAGTTTGATTAATAAATTAGTACTTCTATTTGACTGCTAGGATAAATGGATAATGCACAGCCATAAGAAAACACATTTTGCCAATCATTTGAAACAGGATCGCATGTCAACCTTGACATATGCACCTTAAATAAGTGTATCATGTGAAAATTTAGAAATATCTTCAGAAAAGAGAAGAACTTCCTGCTCAGATTCCATTGAGCTTCAAAAGTCTAATGTAGTGGGCACTGGGCAGCACTTTCAAAGCAATGACAAATGAGGCAGTAATATTTGAAATAAAAATTTTCTAATCAAACAAGCTGTATGCGTTCATATTAAATCACTTGGACAATTTCAGACAGCAAACTAATATTGGTTGGACCATTTGACACCAGGGCAACAATGTAAATGCAATGGGCTGGTAGGCCAACCATGTACATCTATGCACCAATTTTATCTCCTTGGCTTGGAAAGAAGCCAAAAGAAGAGGGTAACTCATGGAAAACTGTGTAATTCTGCAGTGAAGAAAAATAGTTCTCCTCAAGATGAACAGGGGACGATACCTGTGGGGGGGAGTGTACGAGTCGACCAAGATGAACTCGGCGGTGCCAAACACAGCCTCGAAGATGCTCTCCTCAAGGCTCCAGGTCTCCTCGCGGGTCGGCTCGTCACTCGCGGCGGGTCGGCACCATGTCTCCTCAAGGCTCCAGGCCTCCTTCCTCTCTCGAGTCTCGCCTCCAGGCAGCGGGCGCAGGCCGGCTCGAGTCCCCTCCGGGCGGTGGGCGGCGGCCGCAGCACCACCCTAGCTGCTGTGGCACGAAACCCTAGCCGCCCGGTGCTGGAGACAGAGGTCAGAGGAAGATGGGAGAGGGAGGATGCGGCAGCGGAGGGGTGAGGGAGGGGGAGGATGCGGCAGCGGCGGGCGGCGGCCGGAGGGGACGGGAAAATCCGGCAGCCTGCCGGCGTCTTTGAGAATGAAATCGCCCAACACTTAGCCGATTTCACCACCTCCAGTATATAAACAACACCATCCATCACTAAGGGTGGGTGCTGAGTGACCCGCCCTTATCTAGCTTTTTCTATTTTTTAAAATCAAAAAATTAATGAACAAGCTTGGTAAATATTTTTTTGACACAAAAATCGTGGTGCCACAGATATTTATTAGCAAGCTTGGTAAATATCAAAAAATAAATAAATAAGCTTGGTAAATATTTATTAAAAAATATTTTTTAAATATTTTTTTTATTTTTTGATATCTTTTTTTAATATCAAACAGTTTTATTAAAGAAAACAACGAATACAGGGAAGTGCATAAAGATATTTTTTATTATTTTGGTCAACTTTTCATTTGACAAAGTTTGAATCACTCAAATTTTGAATTTTGAATTTTTGACAGCTACATGCCAATTTTCGAAACCCTATATGGTCCCAACTCGGAAAGTTATGAATACCAAGATTGTTCTACTCATCAAGATCTACATTTGATACATAGGCCATTTTTGCATTCGACAAAGTGTTAGCAAAGTGTAGTTCTAAATCCACAAGTCTCACGTATAGTTTCATAAAGTCTATGTGAGATTCAAGATTTTGTGACTAGTGTTTACTAACACTTTCTCAAATGCAAAAATGACCTATGTATCAAATGTAGATCTTGATGAGTTCTACAAACATGGTATTCAAAAGTTTTTCATTTGAGGCCATTTAGTGGCTCATTTGACCAAGTTTGACCAAGTCACATCTTGAATTTTTTAAAAATATGACTAGTGTTTACTAAAAATTTCTCAAATGCACAAATGAACTATGTATCAAATGTAGATCTCGATGTGTTGTACCATCTTGGTATTCAAATTTTTTTCATTTGAGGTCATTTAGTGGCTCATTTGACCAAGTTTGACCAAGTCAAATCTTGGATTTTTTTAAAAAAACACTCTGACCGAACCCTAGATGGTCTCAACTACAAAAGTCATGAATACAAAGTTTGTAAAACTTATCAAGTTCTACAATTGGTGTAATGGTCAACTTTTCATTTGACAAAGTTTGAACCACTCAAATTTTGAATTTTGAATTTTGAATTTTTAACATCTACATGCCAGTTTTCGAAACCCTATATGGTCCCAACTCGAAAAGTCATGAATACCAAGATTGTTCCACTCATCAAGATCTACATTTGATATATAGGACATTTTTGCATTCGACAAAGTGTTAGCAAAGTGTAGTTCTAAATCCATAAGTCTCACATATAGTTTCATAAAGTCTATGTGAGATTCAAGATTTTATGACTAGTGTTTACTAACACTTTCTCAAATGCAAAAATGACCTATGTATCAAATGTAGATCTTGATGAGTTCTACAAACATGGTATTTAAAAGTTTTTCATTTGCGGCCATTTAGTGGCTCATTTGACCAAGTCACATCTTGGATTTTTTAAAAATATGACTAGTGTTTACTAAAAATTTCTCAAATGCACAAATGAACTATGTATCAAATGTAGATCTCGATGTGTTGTACCATCTTGGTATTCAAAATTTTTTCATTTGAGGTCATTTAGTGGCTCATTTGACCAAGTTTGACCAAGTCAAATCTTGGATTTTTTTAAAAACACTCTGACCGAACCCTAGATGGTCTCATCTACAAAAGTCATGAATACAAAGTTTGTCAAACTTATCAAGTTCTACAATTGGTGTAATGGTCAACTTTTCATTTGACAAAGTTTGAACCACTCAAATTTTGAATTTTGAATTTTTGACAGCTACATGCCAGTTTTCGAAACCCTATATGGTCCCAACTCGAAAAGTCATGAATACCAAGATTGTTCCACTCATCAAGATCTACGTTTGATATATAGGACATTTTTGCATTCGACAAAGTGTTAGCAAAGTATAGTTCTAAATCCACAAGTCTCACATATAGTTTCATAAAGTCTGTGAGATTCAAGATTTTGTGACTAGTGTTTACTAACACTTTCTCAAATGCAAAAATGACCTATGTATCAAATGTAGATCTTGATGAGTTCTACAAACATGGTATTCAAAAATTTTTCATTTGAGGCCATTTAGTGGCTCATTTGACCAAGTCACATCTTGGATTTTTTAAAAATATGACTAGTGTTTACTAAAAATTTCTCAAATGCACAAATGAACTATGTATCAAATGTAGATCTCGATGTGTTGTACAATCTTGGTATTCAAAAATTTTTTCATTTGAGGTCATTTAGTGGCTCATTTGACCAAGTTTGACCAAGTCAAATCTTGGATTTTAAAAAAAACACTTTGACCGAACCCTAGATGGTCTCAACTACAAAAGTCATGAATACAAAGTTTGTCAAACTCATCAAGATCTCTCACACATACATAAATGTAGTCTCACACACATACATAAATGTAGTCTCACACACATACATAAATGAAGTCTCACACACATACATAAATGTACTCACACTTAAACTAATTATTTGTCATGAATACCAAGTTTGACCAACTCATCGAGATCTACAATTGTTATATAGGCCATTTTTGCATTTGAGAAAGTGTCAGGAAAGTTTAGTTCTAAATTGACAAGTCCCTCATGTAGTTTCATAAACCGTATGTGAGATTCATGATTTTGTGACTCGTGTTTACTAACGCTTTCTTAAATGGAAAAATGGCCTATGTAACAATTGTAGATCTTGATGAGTTCTAACACCTTTGTATTCAAAAAATTTTCATCTGAGGTCATTTAGTGTCTCATTTGACCAAGTTTGACCAAGTCAAATTTTGAATTTTAAAAAAATGACACATTGACGCCAGTTTTTGAAGCTCTAAATGGTTTCAACTTGAAAAGTCATGAATACCAAGTTTGTCAAACTCATCAAGATCTACATTTCTTGTTTTGGTCAACTTTTCATTTGACAAATTTTGAACGGTTCAAATTTTGGATTTTTAAATTTTGAGAGCTCCAAACCAGTTTTCGGGACACACATACATAAACATATTCTTACACACATACATAAATGTAGTCTCACACACACATACATAAATGTAGTCTCACACACATACATAAATGTAGTCTCGCAAACACACTTACACAAACTAGCTTGGCCCCGCTGAAACAACTTTCCCCTTGCCACGTTTTCGTTCCCATGGCAGTATGTCTTTGGGTAGGTTCCTTTCCACTGCACTGATCTTGTTACTGAAGTCTGTGAATAGCGGCATCTCAGCGTAGTCATTGTAAGCTCCAATATCGTCCACGCCATCAACTCCGATAATGTGTTGTTTCCCGGAGGCAACCACATGCTTAGTCTTCTTCTTCGGAGGGAGGTTACTTAGCGGGTCGGGCATATAGAAAACTTGTGCAACACGTGAAGCGAGCACCCAAGAGTCATCTTGGTAGCCTATATTTTGGAGGTCTACGACTCTCAACCCGATCTCATTGACTTGATGTTCTTTCATCCAGCGGCATCGAAACACGACCACCTTTAGATTCCTTCCATAGTCAAGCTCCCATATATCTTCAATTATGCCAAAGAATGGGACCTTTCGCCCGTGTTCGTCAACTGCATCTACTCGAACACCACTGTTTTGGTTCACACTTTTACTATCCTTTGTGTGGGTATAGTATGTGTACCCATTGATGTCATAAGCATTCCAAGACGTCACTTGTCTCGATGGTCCCCTCGCCAATTTACTGATGGTAATAGAATCTTCACTTTCTCTAGGCGGTATGTCCTGGTCCTTCAACCAGGAAGTTAGGCGATGCCTGTGCTGTTTCATAACCCAATCATCTAAACGACCGTTCCTCTCCTTCATAATGAGAGCCATGTGTTCGTCAACGTATGGTTGCATCAGTTTTGTGCTCTGCAAGACTTCTTCATATTTATAATCGATGAATGTTTTTCTACCACTGGTGCCTTTCCCAGCCAGCCTACCCTTGTGACGAGAATCGAGATTGCCAATCCCTCTCTGCACCTTCAGGTATTCTTGACAACACTCGACGACTTCTTCAGTACTGTAACCCTCTATCATGGAGCCCTCTGGGTATGCTCGATTATACACGTATCGACTTAGGACTGACATGAACCGCTCGTAGGCCCACATTTCAAGCAAGTAGCTTGGGCCCAGCACCTCTATCTGATGAATCAGGTGAATCATAAGATGTACCATTATATCAAAAAAAGCAGGAGGTAAACACATCTCAAGTTGGTTCTGGGTCTCCACCATGAAATCATGTAGGCCACTTAGCTCTTGCCTGCGAAATGACTTCTGTGAGATCTTTGAAAAGAAGTAGCACATGCGGGTGATGGCCATCTTTAGGAACTCTGGCTTGATAGCCCTGATTGCAATTGGTAGGTACATTGTCAGCATCATATGACAATCATGGGCCTTGCAGTAGTGAAATGACAGGTCCTTCATCGACACTAGCTTCTTTGGGTTCGCCGAAAACCTAGTGGGGACTTTGAGGTTCTTCACGAATGTGCATAAACCTCTCCTTTCTTCTAATTCTAGGTTGTAGCAAGCTGCGGGCAGATTGTATTTTCCATTTTTCTGAAGTACTGGGTGAAGCTCTGGCATCACATTTAGCTGCTCCATGTCCCTCCGCGCTTTCAGACCATCCTTTGACTTGGCTGTGTCCATCAAGGTACCAATGAGACTCTCGAAGACATTCTTCTGCACGTGCATAGCATCAATGGCATGGGGGACCGCCAATTCTGGCCAATAAGGCAGATATCGAAAGAAGATCGATTGTTTCTTAAAAGGTACGCCTTCGATAGGAGGTGTGCTTCTATCTCTAATCGTTCCATCCAGATTCTTTTTTCCATAGACGATCTTTATGGTTTTCACCATTTTAAACACATGTTGTCCATTATAACGTCTCTCCGGAGGGGGGTCATCCTCCGAGATGTCGCCATATAATCTTAAGTACAATTTGCCATGGTACTTGTGACCCTTCTTTAAGAAGCGACGATTCCTTATGTAAACAACCTTCTTGGATCCATCTAGCCACACCCATTTAGTATCATCCAAACAGACTAAGCATCCCGTCTTGCCTTTGATCTATCCAGACAAGGCAAACAGCGCTGGGTGATCGTTGATAGTCACAAAAAGTATTGCTCTTAATGTGAAGTCCTCCTGTCGGAACGCATCGTACATCGGCTCCCCAAACTTCCATAGTCTCTCGAATTCTTGCATCACAGGCTCGAGGAACACGTCTATATCAATGCCCGGTTGTCGAGGGCCAGATATAAGAACAGTGAGAAAAAGATACTTTCTCTTCTGACACAACCACGTCAGGATGTTGTACATGGTCAGGATCACTGGCCAAGTGCTATGGTCGCTCATCCTTTCATTGAAGGGATTCATTCCATCGTTGCTCAAGGCGAACCATACATTCCTTGGGTCTGAGCTAAATAGTTTGTTGTTGTCATCGAAGTCTTTCCACTGACTACCATCAGCCAGGTGTGCAATCACATCGTCATCTACCTTGCGGTCATCGTCCCACCATGTCATGAGCGCGACTTCCTTAGGGTTCAGGAAGATACGCCTCAAGCGGTCGGTCACTGGCAGGTACCACATTACCAAGGCCAGAACTCTTCTCTTCCTTGCATCGTTGCCTAATGGAGTATCCTCTGGGGGTTAAGATTCTTGTACCACCTTTTTTTGTACCCTTCTTAGTCCTCTTATTCCCCGTGGAGGCTTCTCCTCCACTGTAAAGGTCATTGTCCTTGTATCGATCGGCCCCACAGCGAGGACAATTGTCTAGATCTTTGAACGTATCACCACAAAAAAGGATACAATAGTTGGGGCATGCATGGATTTTTTCAACACCCATTGTCAATGGATTTATAACCTTCTTCGCATGGTATGTGTTGGCAGGAACCAAGTTTGGCAGTGGCAGCACCCGTGACAGGAGACTCAACAGATCATCGAAACTGCAGTCAGACCAACCGTACTGAGCCTTCAGCATGAGTAGCTCAAGCACAAAGCGGAGTAGTGTCCAGTGTGCCGGACAACCCTTGTTAACACCATACACAGTCTCCTTCGACGCTATTTTCACCCTCTCTAGATTTTGTAGACCTCTCTTTTGTAGAAATATCTCTGGTCCAATGGCCCGAAGCATGTCCTCCAAATGGTCACCGTCATCTTTATTCCCCTCACGTGCTCCGGCATTAGCGCCGGCACCACTAGCATCATTGAAAGTCCTATGTTTGGTGTTCGTAATTAGTGACAATGCCTAAGTACTAATCCTATGCCTAAGTTGTATGTAGCACATGAGGATTAGTGCATTCCAAGGTTGGTGGCAAGATGGACATGGTGATCATGATGGCCACACTTGGATTTGGACGCAACCCTATGTGATCAAGGCAAAGGTATATGCTTAAGGGTTGTGTTTTAGTAACCAAGACACCTAGTGGGTGTGGTTACATTATAGGATAGATAGTCGTACTATAAAGAGGGGAATGACACGGCTATTGAACTCCTAAGTGCCTCTAGGTGTGCATTTCATAATCATATGCATTTGGATAGAACTAATAACGCCTCGAAAAATAATTGTGAAAATGCTAACACACATGCACATGGTGATGATCACTTGGTGGTGTTAGCACATTTGCGACGGCGTTGGAGTTTGAGCAGTAGAGAGGGTTTGGGGTCCTCTCTCCCTCCCACCGAGCTTGCGAGGCGGGATTCAGGCGTTTTCGAGGAGTTGAAACGACTATTTTCCACAGCGCCGGAAGTCGGAAAAAGAAACGGAGGCGAACGGAGGTCACAGTGGTGACCGGACGCTGGACCGGACGCGATCACTGTTTGACCGGACGCGTCCGGTCAGTGTTCGGCTTTTGCGCGTTTCTCAGCCTTGTTGATCGGACGCGCTGCGCGTCCTGTCACTGTCGACTGGACGCATCCGGTCGATCAGGGAGCTTACTGGACTCCAACCGGACGCTGGCACTGTAGCGTCCGGTCAGTTCAACAGCGCGTCCGATCGCTGTTTCGTTGTGCGCGGCTCAGGGTTGACCAGCGCGTCCGGTCAGTTACGGGATCGGCGCGTCCGGTCGAGCCCAGCGCGTCCGGTCCGCGCGACCAGCGCGTCCGGTCGGTGCTTCGCGAAAGAGCCGTTGTGCGACCGGCGCGTCCGGTCAGTTTGACCAGCGCGTCCGGTCAACGCGACTTCGGCTGTTTCAAGTTTCTAACGGCTATATTCGAAGGGGTACGTCTATAAATACTCGTTGGCCGGCTCAAGGCTCTCTCTCTTGGACTTTTGACATACTTGTGAGCACTTTGAACCAAGCAACTCCCCTCCCACTCATCTCTCTTGCTTCTTTGCATATTCGAAGTGAGATTGAGTGATCCAAGTGCATTTGCATTGTGAGATAGCATCTAGTTGGCACTTGGTGGTTGATTTGCTGCGGGATTCTTGTTTCTCTTGGTGGTTGCCGCCACCTAGACGGCATGGAGCAGCTTGGAGGCGTTGGCAAGAGTTGGTGATTGTTCTTGGCCACCTCCGGTGATTGTGAGGGGTTTGTGCCTACCTCGGCGAAGCGCCAAAGGCAACATTAGTGGATTGCTCGTGTCATTTGCAACCTTTTGCCATTTGGTAGGTTCTTGTGGCGCCTTTTGAGAGGCTCGGTGTGAGACCGATTAGCCACCGAACCACGTGGTGAAGAGGGACACAACGGGGACTAGCGTGCCGGCAAGCACGTGAACCTCGGGATAAATCTTCGTGTCATCACTTTCTTATTGTGATTGATTGATCCCGGTGTTCGGTTGTCTTGGTATTCATTGTTGATCATATTGGTTGGCTCAATGCTTCGCCCCTCGGTGATACCCTCCTAACTCTCACTTGTATTATTTTCTTAGTTACCTTTGCTAGCTAGTTAGCTTTGCTAGAGTAGCTTTTTGTGTAGCTTGCTAGTTGTTGTTGTAGTTTCCTTCTCGGTTTGACTTGTGCGGTTGAGTGCAAATATACTAGAATTGTGAATTGGATAGGTGGCTTGCAAACACCCCGTAGGCTAAGCAAAACTCGCATCTCGCTATTTGTTGTATTGATAAACTTGTTTAGCTTGTCATTGTAGAAAATTTTAAAAGGCTATTCACCCCCCCCCTCTAGCCATCAAGACCTTTCAAGTGGTATCGGAGCCGTGGTCACCGTTTGTAAGGCTTAATAACCTCGGTGTAAGAAGGCTCAAGTTGTGTTCAACCATGTCGGGGGCAAGCCTCCATTCTTTGATGGTGTCTCATCTTTTGATCATTGGAAAAGAAAGATGAAGCAATATCTTGGCTCTATCAATGAGAAGGTTTGGGAGGTGACACATCATGATTATGCTATCATTGATCCCGACAACCTCACCAACAATGACCGCATCAATAACCAATGCAACACTATGGCTCTCAACACTCTCTACAATGGGATTGATGCAAAGGTCTTTGAGCAAATCAAGGATCTTGAGATGGCAAGTGAAGTGTGGACAAGATTAGAGGAAACATATGAGGGCACTTCAACGGTAAAGAGTGCCAAGCTCTATATGCTCAAGGATAAGTTTGCAAGCTTCAAGATGAAGGATGATGAGTCCATACCGGAGATGTTCTATAGGCTACAAGTTATTGTCAATGATCTCAAAAGCCTAGGAGAAGATGTCAAGGACAAGGACTTCTCACATAAGTTCTTGATGAACTTACCTAAGAAGTTTGCTATCTTGAGGAAGATGATCCAAAGAGAGGGTTTGGACAAGGTGATTCCAAACCAAGTGCTTGGAGATGTCATGACCGATGCTCAATATGATGATGATGAAGATGAAGATAAGAAGAAGGAGATCAAGGTCAAGCAAGAGAAGCCCATTGCATTCAAGGCTTCATCTTCTAAGGGCAAGAGCAAGGTGGAGAGCGATGATGATGATCCATTTGATGATGAGACCATGGCCCTCCTAGTGCACAAGATGGGGAGGTTCATGAAGAAGAAAGGATATGGTGCAAGAAAGAGAAGGGACTTCATGAAGGCAAAGGAGATGCTTTGCTACAATTGCAATAGCCCCGATCATGTAGTGGCAAAGTGCCCCTATGAAGACAAAAGATATCATGATGGGGAGTTGAAGTTGAAGAAGAACAAGAAGGACAAGAAGGAGAAGAAAGAGAAGAAGAGCTTCACTATCAACAAGAAGAAGAAGGGTGGTGGCTATGTGGTCACTTGGGATAGTGATAACTCCGATAGTGATGATGATAGCTCTAGTGATGATGAGAGGACCACTCGGCGAGCCATTGCAAGCATCGCCCTCTCCAAAAAGCCATCCATCTTCGACACTACATCGACATGCCTTATGGCCAAGCCTACCAAGGTAAAATATGATGATAGTGATGATGATTCTTGTGCTAGTGATGGTTGTAGGAGTGATGATGAGGAGGATGAGGACTACTCCAAGGATGATCTATTGGGCATAATAGATCAAATGAGCAAGGGCTACAAGAGGACAACCAAGAAGTGCAAAATCTTGGAGCAAGAGCTCATTGCCAAGAGCAATGAAAATGATGCCTTGATGGAGGAGCTTGTTGCTCTCAAAAAGAGTAAGGAGTGCAAAGGAATTAAACAAGAGCTCAAAGCTCTTAGGAAATCCTTTGATGAGCTAGAGGCCTCTCGTGAGTGTCTAAAGGAAGACCACGAGGATCTTGAAATTGCTCACACTAGGCTTAAAGAAGCCCACTCCACTCTACTTGAGCTCATCAAGAAAAAGGACCTCAAGTTGGAGAAGTTCATGAAGGAAGCTAAGGAGGAGCAAGTGATTGTCACTTGTGATATTGGACTAACATGTGATATTACTGATGATTCATTATTTGTTGGTCCTACTAATGCTTCATGTAGCTCATCATAATCCACCACAACCAACTCTATCTCTACTACTAGTGATTCATCACTTGTGGTTGAGAATGAGACTCTCAAGAGAGAGGTGGATGATCTCACCCGCGCATTAGGCAATGCCTATGGTGGGGATGCCCGCTTGCTAAAATGCTTGGGTAGCCAAAGGTTCTCTCTTAACAAAGAGGGTTTGGGCTACACTCCCAAGAAGGGCAAGGTGGCCTTTGCTACTCCAAAGCCTCGCTTTGTGAAGAGCAATGGTCGTTATTGCAATAGATGCAAGCAAGTTGGACATCTAGAGATTAATTGTAATAAAATGAATAAGAACAACAACAAGTTTCATGCTAAAATGGATTACGTTCCTTTTGATTCTTGTTATGTGCTTACCAAGGGTGAGAAAGGTGTGCATGCTAGGTTTGTCGGTACACCAATTGTGGGTCCAAAGAAGAAGGCCATTTGGGTACCAAAGAGCTTAGTTACTAACCTCCAAGGACCCAAACAAGTATGGGTACCTAAGAAACATTAATTTATTTTGTAGGTAAATTACAAGGCCGGAGGAAGGCATTGGGTGCTTGATAGTGGGTGCTCTCAACATATGACCGGTGATTCAAGAATGTTCAACTCTCTCAAATCAAATGATAGTGGCATTGATAGTATCACATTTGGTGACAATAGCAAGGGTGATGTGAAGGCTCTTGGAAGGATTGCAATCTCAAATGATCATAGCATTTCCAATGTGCTCCTAGTTGAAAAGTTGAACTTCAATCTTCTCTCGGTTGCTCAATTGTGTGATCTTGGTTTCAAGTGCATATTTGGTGTTAATGATGTGGAGATAGTTAGTGTTGATGGCTCCAAGTTGATCTTCAAGGGCTTTAGATATGAGAATCTATACTTGGTTGATTTCAATGCTAGTGACACTCAACTTTCAACATGCTTGCTCACCAAATCAAGTATGGGATGGTTATGGCATAGAAGACTTGGTCATGTTGGCATGAAGCAATTGAACAAGTTAGTGAAGCATGACTTAGTTAGAGGCTTGAAGGATGTCACATTTGAGAAGGATAAGCTATGTAGTGCATGTCAAGCCGGAAAGCAAGTGGGCAACACTCATCCATTGAAAAGCATCATGAGTACTTCCAAGGCATTTGAGTTGTTGCACATGGATTTATTTGGGCCAACTACATACACAAGCATTGGTGGTAACAAGTATGGCTTTGTGATTGTGGATGATTTCACTAGATACACATGGGTATTCTTTCTTGTGGACAAGAGTGATGTATTTGACATATTCAAGAAGTTCATCAAGAGAGTGCAAAATGAGTTTGAGACCACAATCAAGAAAGTAAGAAGTGACAATAGAAGTGAGTTTAGAAATACAAGAGTTGATGAGCTATGTGATGAGCTTGGAATCAAGCATCAATTCTCGGCCAAGTATACACCTCAATCAAATGGCTTAGTTGAGAGGAAGAATAGAACCTTAATTGATATGGCAAGATCAATGTTGAATGAGTATAATGTGAGTCATTCATTTTGGGCCGAAGCAATCAACACGGCTTGCTTCTATAGCAACCGCCTCTATTGCCACAAGTTCTTAGAGAAGACACTGTTGAGCATTCTTAACGTCATTACCAAAAGTAGACTTAGTTTTCTAATTCTGATAACGGCGCCAAAAATGCCGAACCTATCCCTCATGCCACTTAAGCCAAGTTGTCATCCCCAGCATGACATGAGAGACGCGGTATTGAAATATGCAACTGCTCTTCTAAATAAATAATAGATAAGATCTGCAAGCGCACAGATTAATACCGATGTAGCATTTTAACCGGGAAGTATTCCAGGTATCGTTATTTATATTTTTACCACTGGGAAGGGATTACTAACATCAATGTTGATTATGGAATGGAATATAGGAATGAGTATCAATCATTGCATGTATAAGTGAGAGCATTCATCTATCTCTTGCATACAGGGGTAAGTGTCACATAAAATATAGATAAAGTATGAATGGTGACAAAGATAATTAATCTGATCAGCTAGCCACATATAATAATGATAAGCACCTCAACAGATATTCTAGCAAGTTATTAGCATGGTATTAGGACGAACTACAAGGATATTTCCTAAGTTATTCTTAACTATAAAGTCTAGCATATCATAGTTAGTGCAAGTACACTTGGCAATCATTGCGAGAAAGGACTACACCCATGCATAGTGATATTATCAAGGAAGATGAGAAACATAGCAATCACTCCCCCGTAATAATGTTGCTCTGCCTGCCTTACACACGGGAGGGGGACTATATAAGAACCAACGAAGCTGTCACCATCGCGGACCACCCCACGATCCGGCATATAAGGTGCAATCGCAGATAAATACGGTCTAAGCACCATGCCTACACAATATTTATCATTTACCCATGGATCCGATGGATAAACGCTATACGATCCTAAACATGTATATAATTCCAATCTAACTAAGCCAAGCGTATAACTACGATAAACTAAGAACAATATAATCGCAAACATAAACAAGTAGAGCATAGTCATAATCAATATATTGAAATAGAACAAAGTTGTATTCATAATATTGAAGAACAAAGATGAACAATGAAGAACAGTAAAGGAATTACCAAGAATCATCTTGACAGATCCGGAAACCAATCGAAGATTGACTCCTTCTAGTTCTAATCCTATGTAGCTATGCTATACTAGAGATCTAGTTGATGTGGTGGCTCTAGGGCTTGATCAGAGACTCTCCTCCTGAGATTAGGGTTTGAAGAATGAAAATGAGGGAGTGCCTCCTCCAGGGGCCAGGGGTCCTGCTTATATAGCCCCCTCAAGTGAATGTGGGTCGTCGGATCAAACCGACATTAATCGCACGGTTTTCCTTGATCCCTTAGGTCGGTGGAGCATAATCCGCGAGACGGAGCCTGATTGGCTCTCAGGCCAGGGCGGCCGCCCTAGGGGGCAGGGCGGGCGCCCTGCCTCCGGGCCCGTTCGGCCTCCCGTTCGTTCTCGTGGCTTCTGGAGTCTTCTAGATGATAGAAAATCGGTGAACACGTTATTATCTCTATGTAAACCCAACGTGTGGGCCTTTCCTCCGTATTTTCTGATAACCCCCTGCAGAAACAGACAAACACCAAAACTCGTGGAATTCTGTCAGATAAAACCCTAAGTCTAGGTGTTGGTTGCATTTGGATCCTTTTCTTTATTTATTTGATAACTATATTTGGTACTTAAGGACCATCAACAAACTCCCCCAAGCTTACCTCTTACTCGTCCCTGAGCAAGGATAGACTCATTATGAATCAGAAGTTGCTGCAACGCCTTTGAACGTTGACGGTACATATGCTTTTAAATAAGGTCTCATCCCTGAGTTAGAGTAAACTGTCAAGACTTAAAACTTACTCATTTTTCCTTTCACCATGGGGCTTGCAACCGTCACCTGCATCTTGAGTGGTTAAAAGATAGAACGGTCTAGTCAAACGCCATGTCTCTTATTCTTGATCAGCTATAGCTATGGAGTTTTTGCAAATTTTCAAATAAAACTCAGAGATTCCTTGTATGACTCTCTCAGATCTCTCTTTTGTGGTATTTCTGGATCCTTACCAAGGCAGTAATGGTATATGCCTTCTCTCTCAAAGTATGTGGTATTTATGGTATAAGGCGTAGTGACATTGCCTTCTCTCTCACCCTACTCTAATAAGGCTTTGATATCTGGAGCTCATAGGTGGGAGATACAGTATACATACTCATAGAACATTTATTGCATAGTCAAACCATGGATCCAGAGAAACAAGTCAATAAGTCAAATCAAGATGTGCATGTGTGGTGAATGAGTGGTGTATGGTGATAACAAAAGTCTAATGCTCTTTTTGAGGGAATACATACCTTTCTTGCTTTTTAAAACTTTTGAGGGGAATGAGATGCTCTATTTTTCTCTTCTTTTTTTTCTCTCAGGTGGGTATCTTGTACCCCTAATTCTACTGTCGGACACTTGTCCATTTTTACCTCTAGTCTCACTTTTTCTTTCTTCGAGGTTCCGAGCACTTGCTCCTTTTTATTTCCTCGTATTTATATTTTTTTAGAGCAATCTTCCTCTTTTGAAAATATAGCAAGTGGTAGTAGAAATGACTTGAGCATTAACTTCACAGGGAATAACAGGAATGGGATAATGTTTTTGGCTATTCTCTCCCGGGTCAGGAGTAGAATAATTTTGGGTGAATCTAGAGATGGAAATGAGTGGATATATGTGGATGCGTACTTCCGGAGTAGAAGCAGCATGTATGAGTGAACGTGCAAGTGAATCTTGATTTTAACCACATGACAAGTTCCTAAGGGTCTACACAGCTTGACCACACTCAATGCCCATAAGCAGTAAGTAGTAAAAGTGCGGCTCTTATTCTAACAAGCATGTATATATGGCTGTGGTAGGAATTTAAACTCTCATCATACAGGAACTCATCATGCAACATTTTAAAGATTTTTTTAAAGATATAATTCTCCAGAATTCTAGCATCTCTAGGAACAGATAAACAGCAGCTTAACCTTCCCATATCATATCCGCTAACAACTTAGACTTCAGATCAAGTTCTCTTCCCACTAGTTCAGATTTAGAGCCAGTTTTAAATTATAACAGTTATGTCTAAACTAGAGAGAGAACAAATTTAAAAATTAGGCAGAGCAACTATTCATCATATCCATGCTAGAGTTTTATTTTCAAGATTCAGTTTAGCATAGCTACTTTATTTATTTATTAAACTAAGCAAATATATATAAACACAAAATATTTATTTGGGTTTTCATGATTATGCATATTTTTATTTTAATAAAGCATAGGTATAAATGTAGATAAAAATACTTATCGGGATAAATGGGGGTGCTCTCCCCCAAGCTGGATCTTGACGTAATTTCTTCTGATGTAGCTAGCAGGTGCAGAGGTGTATTTGAATGTCGGCAGCACCCTGACAACGATTAGGATGTCCTCCATCTGCTAGTCTTCCTGAATTCTGTGGAGCTCAAATAGACAACAAAGCTTCGTGGAACTTGATTAAGCGTTAGCATAAATATCTAGCCTTTATCATGTTTGAGCTTCCTTGATAAATGTCACTCTCTATTTTTATTTTCATTTTTATAGAACAGAAAAAATATATATTATTTATTTTTTTTATGCCACCACAGTGAATGTACTTATGGGTTTTATGCCACTCGCATACTCACATGGGGCTTACTGTTTTTAACATTTTTTTAAGACAGAATGAACATGATTAACTAAGCAATAATTAAAGGGAAAATGATAACTACCAAGTTTACCTCTTGGCATGGCGTTCGGTGTTTTTAAGTCCTCCGAACAGGACTTCTTTTCTTCTTAGTTGTCCTGGGATTTGGGTGGCGTAGACGGTGGTTCCGGCAGCGCCTCCTCTTCTTGTGTAACTGTCTTCGCTTTCCATACCCGACTTGGTGCTTCGGTCTCCTGTTGTGTATCATCGGGCCTTATGACCTCTCCTTCATAGTCTGCCCATACGTCCTTGATGGTTTGCCTCCTTTGGTTACGGTTACGTCGCCTTCTTCTTGTCCTGACCTGCTTAGAATCTTCAACTATATAGTTAGGGTCATTAAAGTAGCGGCGTACCTTCTCAGAGGGGAAATGCATATGGACTTCTCCGGTTCTAATGTAGATGATTGCTTTGACGGTGCCTAGGAACGGTCTTCCTAGGATGATGGGTGGATCGTACTCGTCGTCTCCCATGTCAATGACCTGAAAGTCTGTATGGACAAAATGATCGTTAATTTTAACAGGGACATCGGTTACTATACCTTCGACCTTTCGGGATGTCTGATCTGCCATCTGGAGCTGAGTGTATATTGGTTTTAAGGGCATGGTTCCGTACAAGAGCTGATAGGTGACTGTGGCCATTATGTTGACGCTTGATCCAGTGTCGCAGAGCGCCTTCTGAAAGGAGTATCCATTGATTGAGCACTCAATGCTTGGCATACCTGGGTCGTCCTTCTTGTTCAGGAAGGGCGACTTGAGTCGACCATCTTGACCTCCTTGAACTGCAGTGACCATCTTAGCTGATTCGGTCCATCCTTGGTTGTTCTTGTTCTGCTTGATCCTCCTGTTGGTACTCTTCCTTGGTTCATGTTGGGGTTGCTCTAGGATTTGTGTAATCTTGTTCTTGAAGGAAAACGTCTCCTTCCTCCCCTTGATGTTGAAGTTGATCTTCGCAGCGCTGGCGTAGATGACAGCTCCCGAGGTGTTCAGGAATGGCCTTCCCAGAATAACTGGTGACCTCTCATCGGACCCGGTCTCTATCACCACGAAGTCAGCTGGAGCGTACGAGGTACCAACTCGGACACACATGTTCTTTAATATTCCTTTAGGAAAGCTTAGTGTCCGATCTGCAAGCTGCAAACACATAGTTGTTTCTGATAAAGGATATGTAAAGAATTTTTCATAGAGTACCCTGGGCATAATGTTGACGCTGGAGCCAAAGTCACAGAGTGCTTCTGGGAAGTCCACCATGCCGATGGAGATCGGGATGACGGGGCGTCCTGGATCGCCTCTCTTGACTGGCAGAAGGTCATTATGTACTCCGACAGCGGGATTACTCCAATAGTTACCTGCATCAAACATGTCTACAAGATTTGCAGATTCTAATCCTTCCGGTTGTGATGGTATACCGGGGTTAGTAGCAGGAACAGCAGCAGCTATTTGATTTAACTGAGATTCAATCATTTTATTAAAGCTAATTTGGTTTTTGATGGCAGTAGAGAAATTATCCATTCTATTATTTATGTTTTCTAGTATTTTATCATTGGATGCCAATTTCTTAGACAAGTTATCCATTAGCTTTCCTTGATTAGACACTAACTCTCTCAGGGGTGAAAAATTATTATTGTTGTTGTAAGAGTTATTACCTTGATAATTACCTGAGTAGTTACCTGAGTAGTTAGGCCTCTATTGATTCCAACCTTGATTTTGTTGAGGACGGTTGTAGTTGTTGTTGTTGTTGTTGTACCTTGCATCCTCAAGCATCTCAGGGCAGTGATTGCCTGAGTGTCCAGTATCTCCACATTCCTCACAAGTCATGTGAGAGTCGTAGACGTTCATGACTTCTCTTTTGTCTCCAGCTTTGTCATCGAGCTTTTTTATGAGTAGGTCTAACTTTGCAGACAGCATGTCTACCTCCTTGAGCTGGTGCATACCTCCACCCTTCTTGCGTGTTTGGATCCTCTCTTCGTTCCAACCTTGGTTGGACGCCATCTTCTCCACAAGGGCTGTAGCTTGTGGTATGGTGAGTGATAGAAATGCGCCTCCAGCTGCAGCATCCATGGTCTCACGAGCATAGTGATGAGCCCATGATAGAAAGTCTGCATAAGTAGCCAGCTCTCCATTCCATGATGGGGACATTCTAGGATGTAATCTTGAAAGCGCTCCCATGCTTCTGGAACGGATTCATCATGTTGTTGCTGAAAACTTGTAATCTTCCCACAGAGAGCATTGGTCTTGCCCATGGGAAAGAACTTAGCCAGAAAGTTCATAGAGCAGAGTGCCCACGTAGTGTTCTTATCCTTCGTCGCGTAGAACCACTGCTTCGCTCTCCCCAATAGTGAGAATGGGAAAAGGTGAAGTAGTATGGCGTCTCTGGGAACATCTAATAAAGTGAATGTGCTGCAAATCTCCAGGAAGTGTTGGAGATGAGCACTTGCATCTTCGTGCGGCTTCCCACAAAACTGGTTGGCTTGTACCATGTTGATGAGCCCTGGCTTGAGCTTAAAGTTCTTGTCGATGGCCGCGGTAGGTCCAGTGCGGATGTTGTCCGTAGTGGGAGCTGAGAACTCGCGGATCGTCTTGTTCGCCATGGCTGCGAACTCTGTTGACAAATTCCGGATGAAACTTCGGTGGTCTTCTGGATTGGATGAAGTGTTGCGTCGAAGTGTTGACTTCTTGAGCTTGGCTCTTGCCTTTCTGATTAATGCTTCGGGGTTGTCAATAAAATTTTCTGGAAGATGTCCTCTATTCATACATCACCCTACAAAACAATAAGAATGGAAAAAAAATACAGGGGTAAATCTGTATGGGAGAATTGATGATCTCAATCACTTAATGATGCGAATGATGACTCAAATTCCGTATTCATTCCTTATTAGTAAATCAACCTTCCCCGGCAATGGCGCCAAAAATGCTTGTTGGGCATTCTTAACGTCATTACCAAAAGTAGACTTAGTTTTCTAATTCTGATAACGGCGCCAAAAATGCCGAACCTATCCCTCATGCCACTTAAGCCAAGTTGTCATCCCCAGCATGACATGAGAGACGCGGAATTGAAATATGCAACTGCTCTTCTAAATAAATAATAGATAAGATCTGCAAGCGCACAGATTAATACCGATGTAGCATTTTAACCGGGAAGTATTCCAGGTATCGTTATTTATATTTTTACCACTGGGAAGGGATTACTAACATCAATGTTGATTATGGAATGGAATATAGGAATGAGTATCAATCATTGCATGTATAAGTGAGAGCATTCATCTATCTCTTGCATACAGGGGTAAGTGTCACATAAAATATAGATAAAGTATGAATGGTGACAAAGATAATTAATCTGATCAGCTAGCCACATATAATAATGATAAGCACCTCAATAGATATTCTAGCAAGTTATTAGCATGGTATTAGGACGAACTACAAGGATATTTCCTAAGTTATTCTTAACTATAAAGTCTAGCATATCATAGTTAGTGCAAGTACACTTGGCAATCATTGCGAGAAAGGACTACGCCCATGCATAGTGATATTATCAAGGAAGATGAGAAACATAGCAATCACTCCCCCGTAATAATGTTGCTCTGCCTGCCTTACACACGGGAGGGGGACTATATAAGAACCAACGAAGCTGTCACCATCGCGGACCACCCCACGATCCGGCATATAAGGTGCAATCGCAGATAAATACGGTCTAAGCACCACGCCTACACAATATTTATCATTTACCCATGGATCCGATGGATAAACGCTATACGATCCTAAACATGTATATAATTCCAATCTAACTAAGCCAAGCGTATAACTACGATAAACTAAGAACAATATAATCGTAAACATAAACAAGTAGAGCATAGTCATAATCAATATATTGAAATAGAACAAAGTTGTATTCATAATATTGAAGAACAAAGATGAACAATGAAGAACAGTAAAGGAATTACCAAGAATCCTCTTGACAGATCCGGAAACCAATCGAAGATTGACTCCTTCTAGTTCTAATCCTATGTAGCTATGCTATACTAGAGATCTAGTTGATTTGGTGGCTCTAGGGCTTGATCAGAGACTCTCCTCCTGAGATTAGGGTTTGAAGAATGAAAATGAGGGAGTGCCTCCTCCAGGGGCCAGGGGTCCTGCTTATATAGCCCCCTCAAGTGAACGTGGGCCGTCGGATCAAACCGACATTAATCGCACGGTTTTCCTTGATCCCTTAGGTCGGTGGAGCATAATCCGCGAGACGGAGCCTGATTGGCTCTCAGGCCAGGGCGGCCGCCCTAGGGGGCAGGGCGGGCGCCCTGCCTCCGGGCCCGTTCGGCCTCCCGTTCGTTCTCGTGGCTTCTGGAGTCTTCTAGATGATAGAAAATCGGTGAACACGTTATTATCTCTATGTAAACCCGACGTGTGGGCCTTTCCTCTGTATTTTCTGATAACCCCCTGCAGAAACAGACAAACACCAAAACTCGTGGAATTCTATCAGATAAAACCCTAAGTCTAGGTGTTGGTTGCATTTGGATCCTTTTCTTTATTTATTTGATAACTATATTTGGTACTTAAGGACCGTCAACAGACACCATATGAGATCTTAAATGGAAGAAAGCCCAACATTGCATACTTTCGGGTATTTGGTTGCAAATGCTACATCTTGAAGAAGGGCACTAGATTGAGTAAGTTTGAGAAGAAATGTGATGAAGGATTCCTACTTGGTTACTCCACTACTAGCAAAGCTTATAGAGTTTGGAATTTGGCTAGTGGTTTACTTGAGGAAGTTCATGATGTTGAGTTTGATGAAACAAATGGCTCTCAAGATGAGGAAAATAACTTGGATGATGTGAGAGGAACTCAATTGACTAATGCTATGAAAGAAATGGATATTGGTGATATTAGGCCAAAGCAAGTGATTGATGTGGATGACAACAAAGATCAAGTACTCCAAAGTCCAATTACACAAGCTAGTGGGTCTCTAATGCAAAACCAAGCTAGTACATCATCTCAAGTGCAACAAGATCAACAAGTGGCTAGTTCATCATCTCCAACTCATGATCAACATCAACATCCAAGCAATCAAGTCCAAGTACTTCAACCAACTAACATTGCAAGAGACCATCCATTGGATTCCATCATTGGTGACATACAAAGGGGAGTTCAAACTAGATCAAGATTGGCATCATTTTGTGCTCACTCTTCTTTTGTGTCAATGGAAGAACCCAAGGACATTGATAAAGCATTGAGAGATCCGGATTGGGTAAATGCAATGCATGAAGAGCTCAACAACTTCAAGAGAAATGAAGTATGGGAACTAGTTGAGAGACCTAAGGATCACAATGTCATTGGAACAAGATGGGTCTTTCGCAACAAGCAAGATCAAGATGGGATAGTAGTAAGGAACAAAGCAAGACTAGTGGCTCAAGTTACACACAAATAGAGGGTCTTGACTTTGGTGAAACTTATGCCCCGGTTGCAAGATTGGAAGCAATTAGGATCTTACTTGCCTATGCTTGTGCTCAAAATATCAAGCTATATCAAATGGATGTGAAGAGTGTATTTCTCAATGGGTACATTCAAGAAGAGGTGTATGTGGAGCAACCTCCCGGTTTTGAAGATGACAAGAAACCCAACCATGTGTACAAGTTAAGAAAAGCTTTGTATGGATTGAAGCAAGCACCAAGAGCATGGTATGAAAGATTGAGGGACTTCTTGCTAACCAAAGGATTTGTCATGGGCAAAGTGGATACTACTCTCTTCACCAAGAAGATTGGAAAAGACTTATTTGTATTGCAAATATATGTTGATGATATCATCTTCGGTTCAACCAATCAAGATTATTGTGATGAGTTTGGGAAAATGATGGCAAAGGAATTTGAAATGTCAATGATTGGTGAGCTTAGTTTCTTTCTTGGACTTCAAATCAAACAAATGAAGGAAGGAACATTTGTGAGCCAAACCAAGTACATCAAAGATATGCTCAAGAAGTTTGGCATGGAAGATGCAAAGGGCATTACAACCCCAATGGGCACTAGTGGAAGTTTGGATAGTGACAAGAGTGGCAACATGGTGGATCAAAAGCTATATAGATCAATGATTGGTAGCCTACTCTATGTGACGGCATCAAGGCCCGATGTGATGTTTAGTGTATGCATGTGTGCAAGATTTCAAGCCTCACCAAGAGAAAGTCATTTGAAGGCAACAAAGAGAATATTGAGGTACTTAAAGCATACACAAGATGTTGGATTGTGGTATCCCAAGGGTGCAAGCTTTGAGCTAGTTGGATATTCGGATTCCGACTATGCCGGTGACAAAGTGGAGAGAAAAAGCACTTCCGGGACTTGTCAATTGTTGGGAAGATCACTTGTCTCATGGTCATCCAAGAAGCAAAATAGTATTGCACTATCTACCGCCGAAGCCGAATACATCGCCGCGGGTAGTTGTTGTGCACGAATCTTGTGGATGAAGGCAACATTGAAGGATTTTGAAATCAATTTCAAGCATGTGCCATTGCTATGTGACAATGAAAGTGCCGTGAAGCTAACCAACAATCCGGTTCAACATCAAAGAACAAAGCATATTGATGTTCGTCATCATTTCATTAGAGATTATCAACAAAAGGGTGACATTGCTATTGAGAGTGTGGGCACCGAAGATCAACTAGCCGATCTATTCACCAAGCCACTTGATGAGAAGAGATTTCACAAGCTAAAGAATGAGTTGAACATACTTGACTTCTCCAACATGAGTTGATGCACTCCATGATATGACATGCCTCTCCTTCGAGCCCCAAGGTACAATTGGTTGACATGTCATACATTCTATGCTAAGGACTTGTTTAGTGCATCTAGTCATAATTTACATGTTTTAGGCTCATTCATGCAAATCAAATGACTTTGAAGTTTATATGGTGCCACTATTGTTTCCATGACTTGTATGATCTAGTGGTAGCATATAACTTGTTTAAGTAGCTTGTGATCCTAAGTGTTTAATCTAGATCACTTGTCTAAATATTTGCTTCAACATGGTGCATGATAACCCCTCTAGTGAGGTGTGAAGAAGCTTGCCCTTGGATCAAACCGAAGCATTTTATTTATGCAAGCAATCTAGGTTGAATCACAAACTTGATCCTCACCCCATAATTCAACATGATAATCTATCTAAAATTGGTCCCTTGTGGTCATTGGTGCCAAAGGGGGAGAAAATATTGTTCACAAAGATAGATTATAAAGGGAGAGAAAACCTAAAGGGGAGAATTGGTAAAAGAAGGGGATCAACTAAAATTTTGAGCACACAAGTAGGGGGAGCAAGCTCTTAAACATGAATGTTGCATTTTCATGTGCACTTCATATGTATGATGCATAGTTATGCATTTCTTTTTCTCCAATACTTTGCTTGTGTGATGTTTTGCTAGTATACAATTGAATGGTGTATTGAGGTACTAGCATGAATAGGAAGTAGTTAGATCTTTCTTGCTTCATGTTTTCCAAAGTGGTACTAGAGCCTTGCTTATAATGTTGATCTCACAAGGTTTCTAGTTATGTTTGTGCTTTTCCAAGTGGTTCTAACTACACAAGGTGCTAAGATGGTGTTTATCGCTACTCCGATGGTATCACGCTTCAAAGGTCTATAATCTAAAACACTTAGCACCTATTGATAGTCAATGCTCCTATTTTTTCCTATCTAAGCGTGTATGCTTCCTAAATCCAAACATATAGCATACATGTAGGGGGAGCCATTGCTATCAATTTGAATTCATGATCACATGTCCATAATTCTTACACATGGTAATATACTTGGACAATGTGACATGGGTTCAATCAAAATTTTATCATAATATCTTTGTGAAAGGGTTGTCACCAATTACCAACAAGGGGGAGATTGAAAGTCCTATGTTTGGTGTTGGTAATTAGTGACAATGCCTAAGTACTAATCCTATGCCTAAGTTGTATGTAGCACATGAGGATTAGTACATTCCAAGGTTGGTGGCAAGATGGACATGGTGATCATGATGGCCACACTTGGATTTGGACGCAACCCTATGTGATCAAGGCAAAGGTATATGCTTAAGGGTTGTGTTTTAGTAACCAAGACACCTAGTGGGTGTGGTTACATTATAGGATAGATAGTCGTACTATAAAGAGGGGAATGACACGGCTATTGAACTCCTAAGTGCCTCTAGGTGTGCATTTCATAATCATATGCATTTGGATAGAACTAATAACACCTCGAAAAATAATTGTGAAAATGCTAACACACATGCACATGGTGATGATCACTTGGTGGTGTTAGCACATCTGCGACGGCGTTGGAGTTTGAGCGGTAGAGAGGGTTTGGGGTCCTCTCTCCCTCCCACCGAGCTTGCGAGGCGGGATTCAGGCGTTTTCGATGAGTTGAAACGACTATTTTCCACAGCGCCGGAAGTCGAAAAAAGAAACGGAGGCGAACGGAGGTCACAGTGGTGACCGGACGCTGGACCGGACGCGATCACTGTTTGACCGGACGCGTCCGGTCAGTGTTCGGCTTTTGCGCGTTTCTCAGCCTTGTTGATCGGACGCGCTGCGCGTCCGGTCACTGTCGACCGGACGCGTCCGGTCGATCAGGGAGCTTACTGGACTCCAACCGGACGCTGGCACTGTGGCGTCCGGTCAGTTCAACAGCGCGTCCGATCGCTGTTTCGTTGTGCGCGGCTCAGGGTTGACCAGCGCGTCCGGTCAGTTACAGGACCGGCGCGTCCGGTCGAGCCCAGCGCGTCCGGTCCGCGCGACCAGCGCGTCCGGTCAGTGCTTCGCGAAAGAGCCGTTGTGCGACCGGCGCGTCCGGTCAGTTTGACCAGCGCGTCCGGTCAACGCGACTTCGGCTGTTTCAAGTTTCTAACGGCTATATTCGAAGGGGTACGTCTATAAATACTCGTTGGTCGGCTCAAGGCTCTCTCTCTTGGACTTTTGACATACTTGTGAGCACTTTGAGCCAAGCAACTCCCCTCCCACTCATCTCTCTTGCTTCTTTGCATATTCGAAGTGAGATTGAGTGATCCAAGTGCATTTGCATTGTGAGATAGCATCTAGTTGGCACTTGGTGGTTGATTTGCTGCGGGATTCTTGTTTCTCTTGGTGGTTGCCGCCACCTAGACGGCTTGGAGCAGCTTGGAGGCATTGGCAAGAGTTGGTGATTGTTCTTGGCCACCTCCGGTGATTGTGAGGGGTTTGTGCCTACCTCGGCGAAGCGCCAAAGGCAACATTAGTGGATTGCTCGTGTCATTTGCAACCTTTTGCCATTTGGTAGGTTCTTGTGGCGCCTTTTGAGAGGCTCGGTGTGAGACCGATTAGCCACCGAACCACGTGGTGAAGAGGGACACAACGGGGACTAGCGTGCCGGCAAGCACGTGAACCTCGGGATAAATCTTCGTGTCATCACTTTCTTATTGTGATTGATTGATCCCGGTGTTCGGTTGTCTTGGTATTCATTATTGATCATATTGGTTGGCTCAATGCTTCGCCCCTCGGTGATACCCTCCTAACTCTCACTTGTATTATTTTCTTAGTTACCTTTGCTAGCTAGTTAGCTTTGCTAGAGTAGCTTTTTGTGTAGCTTGCTAGTTGTTGTTGTAGTTTCCTTCTCGGTTTGACTTGTGCGGTTGAGTGCAAATATACTAGAATTGTGAATTGGATAGGTGGCTTGCAAACACCCCGTAGGCTAAGCAAAACTCGCATCTCGCTATTTGTTGTATTGATAAACTTGTTTAGCTTGTCATTGTAGAAAATTTTAAAAGGCTATTCACCCCCCCTCTAGCCATCAAGACCTTTCAATCATCAGCACATTGTTGATTGCCAAAGCCAGCACCTTGTTCATTGCCAGGGTCATAGCCCATGTCTTCATCAAACTCATTTGTGAATTGGTACAGAAGCGCGTCTTCTTTTTTTTGATTGTTATCGTCATCAACAACCACTGTTTCACCATGATGAATCCACACCGTGTAGTCCGGAACAAATCCTCGCATAACCTGGTGTGATTTGATGGTATCAACATCGGCAAATGCAATACGGTTCTTGCAATCTTTGCAGGGACAAATAATTGTATCCTTATTATATCTCAATGTTGATGCATGCTTCTTTGCGGATTTAATAAATTTGTCCACCTCTTCATAGAAACCTTCATCGATCCTTGACCAACCATACATCCAAGACTTTCTGTACTCCATCTTTTAAAAAAAACAACAAAAGAAAACACATGAAAAGAATCAAATTGATAAATAACTACTTGAGAATTAATTACAAAATGAAAAAATCCTAAATGTAGAAATTGATCTACATGAAACACACATGAAAAACTAGGGTGTAATCTCCACTATAATCAAGCAAGAGCGACTAAATATAAAGGGTGTGAGCTCATTTCTCTAACTAATCTATACTAATAGCACCATGGAAGAGAGAGAAAGTAAAGCTCTAATTTACTTACTAATAAACCATTAACACTTCAATTAAAAGCTTGAAATAGAGCTAATTAATAATTAATAACTTAAGAACAATTATAAAAATCCATGGTATGGGATAATTAATTAATTAATTGCCTATTAATACATATATAAATATTTATAAAGACAATATATATCTAATGGTAAAAATATTTCAAAGAGAACAATTACCACCAATTATTATTTTACCCACTACCTTTCATACCAACCCCATTTCAATTTCATGAAACAAAAATTAAAAAAATCCTAGATCTAGAAATAGATCTACATGAAACTAGGGTTTAATCTCCACTAAAATCAAGCAAGAGCCACTAAATAAAGGTTGTGAGCTCGTTTCTCTAGCTAATCCACACTAATAGCTTCAAAACTAGGGTCTATTACCTCCATACAAAGCTCAAGCACCATAGAAGAGAGAGAAAACAAAACTCTAATTTACTCACTAACTAACCATTAGAACTTAAATTTGAAGTTTGGAATAACATTTTCTTACCTTCAACAAGCTCTCCACCAAAGAAATTAAGATCAAAACCTTCCCCCTTAGTAGAGCAATTTTTTGGGAGGAGCCCAAGGCCTCCTAACCTTTTTTTTGCAAGATGGAGTGAGTGGCTCGAGCAGAAAGAAGATAGGGTGTAGCCACTTATACAGTCATCCACTGTAAGGGCGGCTAAATCACTAGCCGCCCTTACAATGACCAAAGTAAGGGCGGCTGGATTACCAGCCGCTCTTACAATGCCCTTACTAATTAGCACCCTATAAGAGCACTGTAAGAGCGGCTGGTGATCCAACCGCCCTTACTGTGGTCACTGTAAGGGCGGCTGGTGATCCGGTGTATGGCCAACCCACTGTAAGGGCGGCTCAATCACCAGCTGCCCTTACAGTAAAATGGTTCTGACTCTTACTATGTCCTTTTGAGGTAGTGTGTCAAAACACTATGGGTTATATTAAAAAACACTAGATTGTTTGTTTAAAAAAAACCAGAGTAAATTACATTCAGAGTACAACAACTAGGCTAGTGGGTGCAAATAACCCCAAGAACTTGTAAAATGCTTAATTTAGTTGAACAATATGGCAAACTGGTGCGAGTACGGTCCAAATACGACGATGGTAACGTATTGAAACATACGGACGTGGAGCTATCAAGGGCTATAGTATTTGTAGCGTATTCGGCTGATCGATCTTGGCTCAACTTGCACATATATTCAGCTTGGCTTGCATGCATCTCGGCACGGGTTGGCTTGCACACCTCATTCTACGAACAACCGTGTCCG
The DNA here is from genome assembly GCA_038087645.1 of Saccharum hybrid cultivar R570. NCBI lineage: Eukaryota > Viridiplantae > Streptophyta > Magnoliopsida > Poales > Poaceae > Saccharum > Saccharum hybrid cultivar. Next base: position 5,329,568 of record JAQSUU010000005.1, on the reverse strand, counting down.
TGTGACCCGTCGGCAGCCCAGTCTGCACTGACGTGAGGCTATAGACACGCACAACGGCACGAGGACGAGGAGTGAAGGACGTTTGCTTCCTGCTCGTTTTTCCGGTGGTCCAGGGAGGGCGGACCCGAGGGATTCCCTCAATCGCTTGGGAACAAAATTTCTGCGGCCGTGAATTCACGGCTCTCGAAGAGTCCAAGAAGTTACTCATACGCTACACAGCTTCAGAAGTCGAAGAGACGGAGATGCGTAATTGTGTATGAATCCACGAGTTTGGAAGAGTCTCCAAACAGTTACCGCGGAAATGAGGATTGAAGACTAGTTGTGAACGCTATATTTCCAACAAGTGTGTGTACATATACAGGTAGAGGTGGGACTTGGGCCAGGCCGGGCCAGCACGGCACGGCTCGTGCTTCGTGCCGCTTTGGGTCATGCCCTCTGGGTACGGGAGGCACGTCGGGCCATGCCGATATGGCACGGTGAATCTTTTCTTCGGTGCAAGCATGGCCCGTGGCACGCTGGCACGCCTTCGGGTCATGCCGGCCCAAGTACGGTCATCAAAATATCTTTGCTAACTTTCTTTTTCCACTCGTGATATAAAATATATATATATATCTTGTATGTACTATTTTAATAAAAGTTTAATGTTTTTCATAATCTATTCAAGAATTAGATAAAAGGTGGTAGAGTAAATGCTAGAAAATTATATTGTATAGTTGTAAAAGTGTCTACGTGCTATTTTCGTATTGTGCCGGCCCAAGCACGGCCTAAGATGCGGGCCAGACCATGTAGCCCGCCGTGCCGAAATTCTAGGCACAGCACGGCCCTCGTGTTTGTGTCGTGCTGACACGGCTCAAAATATTTCGTGCCGTGCCGTGCTTCGGGTCGTGCCAAAAGACCGTGTCATGACCCACCCTCAAATGGCACGACCGGTCCCAGCTCCATATACAGGTGCCTCCATTGTTCTTGTTCAAGCTTCCTAGCCTCTTTACCAAGTCCCAGCGCATCCGAGCAACACCATCTCGTATCTTCAGTACTGAAAGGAACCATGGCTTCCATGTCATTTGCCGGCGTGTCTGTCGTCGGGAGAGGTCAGGCCACCGCAACCTGCTTCAGCCACTACTGCCGTCACCTACAGCGGGTACCACCTCCTAGTGGTCAATGGGTATTCCTCTCTCGTCAAGGACATCCTCAGTGGCGAGCTCAGAGAACCTCGCCATTTCAAAGTTGGAGGCTACCGTTGGACTCTCCAGTGTTACCCCAATGACTATGAACCACATCACGATGGCTACATGTCCTTTTATCTCTTCCTTGATCAAGGTAATGTTGTCGATCCTGTGATGGTGCAGTATGAGTTCAGCTTCGTCGTTGATCAGGTTCTTCAGAATCAGAACTACTACCCGGCATTGCTTGATGGCGCAAAGAAAGCTCTCAAATTCTGTAGTCGTGGTCCTTACAGTTTCAGTGTACCATGTTTAACGAAAAGAGAAAACTTTGAGAAGTCAAAATACCTGAAGAATGATAGCTTCACCATAAGGTGCGACATCGTCATCACCAAAGGATGTCAACATCAACGAAGCCGGCGGCACTGTCCGGGTCTGCAACGTGTTGTCTCCTCCACCTGATATTCGACAGGATCTCGGTGATCTCCTCCAGTCCGGCGCCGGTGCCGACGTGACGTTTCAGGTCGGGGGCGGGACGTTGAGGGCACACCAGTGCGTGCTCGCAGCCCGGTCTGCTGTCTTCAAGGCACAGCTCTTTGGCCCCATGAAGGGGGGAACCACCACTGGTGGTGTCATACACGTAAGGGACATGGAGGAACAAGTGTTCAAGCTTTTGCTCGATTTCATATACAGTGATTCAATTTCAGTGCAGGAGGTTGATGATGCAGAAGAAGAAATTATGTGGCAGCAATTGCTTGAAGCGGCAGACAGATATGATCTCCCGAGGCTGAGACTGATGTGTGAACAGGAGTTGTGCGAATACATCAACACAACCACGGTGGCAAGTATTCTTGTGCTGGCTGCGCAGCACCATTGCCGAGGGCTCAAGGAGGCGTGCTTGGGCTTTCTCAACTCTCCTGTCAATCTACAGCAAGTAATGGCGCTCGACGGCTTGGAACCTTTGGTTAGTAGCTGCCCCTCCGTTCTGAAGGACCTCATTGGGAAGCTTGCATTACTGAAGATTGATGTCAACGCTGGGGACTCTGGCGCAGCAGCTCTGCCGCCGGTTATTGACGTTCCAGAACCTGATTTGCACCTACATTTGTCTAGTCTCCTCCATTCTGAAGAGAGAACGGATGTGACATTTCAGGTCGGTGGTGAGACGTTCCGTGCACACCGGTGTGTGCTCGCTGCCAGATCCGCAGTCTTCAGGGCTGAGCTCTTCGGCGCAATGAAGGACACAGACTCAGATGTCATATGCATAGACGACATGGAAGCAAGAGTGTTCAAGTTATTGCTCACTTTCGTTTACAGCGATTCTGTGCCAGAGAGAAACGAAGAAGAGAAAGAAGAGGTAGAGGGAAACGACGATGACGCTGATGCCGATGTGATGTGGCAGCAGTTGCTTGTGGCGGCAGATAGGTATGGTATCCAGAGGCTGCGGCTGACAGTGCGAAATAAGGTTGGGCAGATACATCAACACGAACACGGTGGCTACCATTCTTTCGCTAGCTGAGTTGCACCATTGCCGACGGCTCAAGGAGGAATGCCTGCACTTCCTGGACTGCCCTGCTCATCTGAAACAAGTCATGTCCGTCGGTGGTTTGGACCATCTGAGAAGCATCTGTCCTGATAGATCTCGTAGCCAAGCTCGCGGCACTTTAAGCATGATATATGCTGGTATGATCACCGGTATTGTGCTAGTTTTCCTAGAGAATGCTGTTGTTATGCAATGCTATGGTTTCAGTTTTCAGAGAGAACTCATTTTCTTTTCTGTTGGATATGCAGGACCAGAGTAAGGTGGATCAACTGATTACCGATGAAGGCATGAAGCTAATAGTGGGGAACCAAGATGCTACGGAATGAAGCATATTTTGGATCCTGTTGGTCATTGTTTTCTACTAGTAAATGTTATTATGCATGTAAAACTCAACTGGATTTACCTAGTGCTTGCCTAAACAGCCGCTTAGCCGGATTAATACCGTTTTACCTCCGTTTCTGTTTAGGGTGTTTAGATCATTTTCTCCTGTTTAAATTTCGTTCACCCCCTAAACAAAACAGCTCACCACCATTTACTGTTTAGTGGCCATTTCAATGATCGTTTAGGCAAACACTGTCCGAACTACACAGAAGCGCAGATGAAGCACCGTCAAGGTCGTAGTGGGCATTAATCTCCTGCCCTATAAATTTTCGAAGTAGTTTTGTTAAACTTGGTGGCTTAATTAGTTTTTAGCGCATAACGTGGCAGGAAAATCTAGATGGTAGCACGCAAGTCGTGATATTTGTACAAATAGAATCAAGTGACATGAACTAGATATTTCAAGTTAGGCACCATAACATCGACCATGATTTTAGAAGAAAAAAATCTAACGCTAGTTTCATAATTTTCAGAGCTAAAATAAATTTTCTAAGATTGAACTAAGTCTTAGGATTTGTAATTGTATTATTTTCCATGTAGAAATATGTTTGGATAAATTTTTGAAACTTTTGAAATTTTAGGTTTTTTTATAAAAGTATTTTAGTTTGATTAACTTCTCGAACTTTAAACTTAGTTCGATTTGCCTCCTCTGACTTAACGTCACATCAGCAAAACCACCGGCAAAACAGCTCACGGTGCAAAAGTGAATAATTTTTAAAAGTGGTGAGATGTTAAAACTGGTTTTATATATCAAAAGAAAAAACAAACGATTGTGACAATTAAAGATGTAAATTAGACTTTTTCCTTTAAAATTTCATTGTGGAGCGCCTTACCCTTAATAGAAGATTGGGCCAAATTTTTATTCCCAACCGGCCCAGCACGTGGAGAGGAGAGGAAGGACCCGACTCCGCCGCGTTCGCTCGAGTCCCGTTCCCTTGCGCCGCGACCCTTCTCCGTCCGCCGCCCGCCGCCCTCCGCCCCGCAGCCCGCCGCCCTCCGCCTCGCCGCCTGCCGCAATCCCCGAATCGGCGTCTCCATTTCTCCGCCCGTCATCTCTCATCCGTCAAGGAGTCAACCCAGCAGCAGCAGCAGCCGCCGGCCGGCAAATGGCCCCCTGCCGCAGCCCGCAAGAGGTTGTCCGCCTAGTTGCCTGAGGCCCGCTGGGCGGCTGACCGCCTGGGGCTGGGCGCCTAGTCGCAGCCTTCAGCCTCGCGCGCCGCCTAGCCGGCGGGCGGTGAGCCGGCGACCCGGGCACCAGCATCCCCGTCGCGGCGTCCGGCGTAGACAGGGCGCCACACCATGCCAGCCACCACCACAAGGACACATCGCGTACTCTACTTGTCTGACTGAATGAAGCTTTGAGCCCTGGTAAATTCCAGTTCCTCATTCTCGAATCCATTCTACAATTCTCCCCGATCTAAATTCCATGAATGATTAATTGATTAGGTCGATCTTTATAGAGTTGCGTAATCAAGTGGACAAGACATTAAAATCCTTTCTTTGCTCCTGCTCTTACTCCACAAACCCATCCTTCTGCACAAGCACAATCAGAAGTAGCAGAAGAATCAGAGGTTATCGAAGAACAAGAAATAATACAAGAACCAGCTAGCAATGCAAATGGCTTGCCAAATAATCCCTAAGTTATTTCTAATGCCAGTAACATTGTTTATGAAGATATGAGAGGCGAGGGTGAACCAAACCATCATTAATTAGGTATCTTTTAACCATTATCATGTTTCCATAAATTATGTTGTGGATTTAAATATGGAATTGAGATATCATCAAAACTTACGCATTTATGAGCTAACTTTGTTATCTATCGGTATTAGACCCCATGCTGGCGGTATTTTGATCTGGTGCGGGTGGTATACATGATTCATTGATTTGATAGTGGCCCCTAGGCTTCAGAATTGACGAGCTCTGTCAATGTATACAGGGCATCAACAACTACATATAGCATGGTAGTGCTCCTCCACCATTCTAGTTCAAGCTAATTGTTGCCTAGCCTCTTTACCAAGTGCCAGCATCCGAGCAAACACCATCTCATATCTTCAGTACTGGAATCATGACTTCCTCGTCATTTGCTGGCATATCTGTCGTTGGAGAGGTCAGGCCACCGCAACCTGCTTCAGCCACTACTGCCGTCACCTACAGCGGGTACCACCTCCTAGTGGTCAATGGGTATTCCTCTCTCGTCAAGGACATCCCCAATGGCGAGTGCACGGAATCTCGCCATTTCAAAGTTGGAGGCTACCGGTGGACTCTCCATTGTTACCCTAATGGCTATGAACCACATCACGATGGCTACATGTCCTTTTATCTCTTCCTTGATCAAGGTAATGGTGTCGATCCTGTGATGGTGCAGTATGAGTTCAGCTTCGTCGTTGATCAGGTTCTTCAGAATCAGAACTACTACCCGGCATTGCTTGATGGTGCAAAGAAAACTTTCAGATTCTTTAGATGTGATCCTTACAATTTCAGTGTACCATGTTTAATGAAAAGAGAAAACTTTGAGAAGTCAAAATACCTGAAGAATGATAGCTTCACCATAAGGTGCGATATTGTCATCACCAAGGATGTTAACATCAACGAAGCCGGTGGCACTGTCCGGGTCTGCAACGTGTTGTCTCCTCCACCTGATATTCGACAGGATCTCAGTGATCTCCTCCAGTCCGGCGCCGGTTCCGACGTGGCGTTTCAGGTCGGGGGCAGGACGTTGAGGGCACACCGGTGCGTGCTCGCAGCCCGGTCTGCTGTCTTCAAGGCACAACTCTTTGGCCCCATGAAGGAGGGAACCACCACTGGTGGTGTCATACACGTAAGGGACATGGAGGAACAAGTGTTCAAGCTTTTGCTCGATTTCATATACAGTGATTCAATCTCAGCACAGGAGGTTGATGATGCAGAAGAAGAAATTATGTGGCAGCAATTGCTTGAAGCGGCAGACAGATATGATCTCCCGAGGCTGAGACTGATGTGTGAACAGGAGTTGTGCGAATACATCAACACAACCACGGTGGCAGGTATTCTTGTGCTGGCTGCGCAGCACCATTGCCGAGGGCTCAAGGAGGTGTGCTTGGGCTTTCTAAACTCTCCTGTCAATCTACAGCAAGTAATGGCGCTCGACGGCTTGGAACCTTTGGTTAGTAGCTGCCCCTCCGTTCTGAAGGACCTCATTGGGAAGCTTGCATTACTGAAGATTGATGTCAACACTGGGGACTCTTGCGCAGCAGCTCTGCCGCTGGTTATTGATGTTCCAGAACCTGATTTGCACCTACATTTGTCTAGTCTCCTCCATTCTGAAGAGAGAACGGATGTGACATTTCAGGTCGGTGGTGAGACATTCCGTGCACACCGGTGTCTGCTTGCTGCCAGATCTGCAGTCTTCAGGGCTGAGCTCTTCGGCGCAATGAAGGACACAGCCTCAGATGTCATATGCATAGATGACATGGAAGCAAGAGTGTTCAAGTTATTGCTCACTTTCGTTTACACCGATTCTGTGCCAGAGACAAACGAAGAAGAGAAAGAAGTGGTAGAGGAAAACGACGATGACGCTGATGTCGATGTGATGTGGCAGCAATTGCTTGTGGCGGCAGATAGGTACGGTATCGAGAGGCTGAGGCTGATGTGCGAAACAAAGTTGGGCAGATACATCAACACGAACACAGTGGCTACCATCCTTTCACTAGCTGAGCAGCACCATTGCCGACGGCTCAAGGAGGAATGCCTGGACTTTCTGGACTTCCCTGCTCATCTGAAACAGGTTATGGAGGTCGGTGGTTTGGACCATCTGAGAAGTATCTGCCCATCTGTCCTCATAGATCTCATTGCCAAGCTCGCGTCACTTTAAGCATGACATCTGATGGTATGATCACAGGCAATGTGCTAGTTTTCGACTTTTCGTAGAGAATGTCGTTGTTATGCAATGTTATGGTTTCAGTTTTCAAAGAGAATTCATTTTCTTTTCTGTTGGATATGCAGGACCAGAGTAAGGTGGATCAACTGATTACTGATGAAGCTAATAGTTGGAAACCAAGATGCTACGGAATGAAGCATATTTTGGATCTTGTTGGTCATTTTCTTCTACTAAATGTTATTATGCATGTAAACTCAACTGAATTTACCTAGCGTTCGCCTAAACTGCCATTTAGCCTAATTATCAATGTTTACCTTCGTTCTGCTTAGGGTGTTTAGATCGTTTTCTCCTTTTTTTTATTGTTTAGATGGTCAACTATTTAATTTTCGTTTACCCCTAAACTAAGGGCCTGTTTAGTTTCCAAAATTTTGCAAAGTTTTTCAAGATTCCCTGTCACATCGAATATTTGGCCGCATGCATGAAGCATTAAATATAAATAAAAAATAAAATTAATTACACAGTTTAGATGAAATTCACGAGACGAATCTTTTAAGTCTGACACTAATTGTCAAATAACAACAAAAGTGCTACAGTATCATTTTCTAAAAAATTTTGCGAACTAAATAAGGCCTAAACAAAACAGACACCACCGTTTACCGTTTAGTGGCCATTTTAACGACCGTTTAGGCGTACACGGTTTAAACTACACAGAAGCGCAAGTGAAGCACCGTCACGAACGTAGTGGGCACTAATATCCTCTCCTAGATAATTTTCAAAGTAGTTTTGTTAAACTTGGTGGCTACATGTATGCACCCTTTGTTTAATATATTTGATTAAGTTTTACAAACTATTAAATTTAATTAAGTTTTAGTGCAATGAATTATGGAGCGTAACGTGCCACAGGAAAATCTAAATGGTAGCACATGGGTTATGATATTTGTACAGATAGAATCAAGTGACATAAACAAGATATTTCAAGCTAGGCACCATAACATAGAGCATGATTTTAGAAGAATAAAAAATATAAAGCTAGTTTCATAATTTTTCGAGCTAAAATAAATTGTCTATGATGAAACCAAGTTTTAGGAATTTTTAATTGTATTATTTTTCATGTAAAAATATGTTTGGATAAATTTTTGAATTTTTTTTTAATTTTTAGATATTTTTATAAAAATATTTTAGTCTGATTACCTTCATGAACTTTAAATCACCATCCAGATAGCTCACGGCGCAAAAATGAATAATTTTTAAAAGTTGAGGGAGATTTAAAACTGATTTTATATATCAGGAGGAAAAATCAAACGATTGCGATAATTTTTAATTAGAGGCTGTCCGCCTGGGCCTGGCTGCCTGAGGCCCGCTGGGCGGCTGCCCGCCTGGGGCCGGGCGCCTGGTCGCAGCCCGCAGCCTCACGCGCCGCCTGGCCGGCGAGCGGCGAGCCGGCGACCCGGGCACCAGCATCCTCGTTGCGGCGTCCGACAGGGCGCCACACCGTGCCAGCCACCACCACCCGGACACATCGCGTAATCTACTTGTCTGACTGAATGAGGCTTTGAGCCCTAGTAAGTTCCAGTTCCTCATTCTCGAATACATTCTACAATTCTTCCCGATCTAAAAATTCCATGAATGATTAATTGATTAGGTCGATTTTTAAGAGTTGCGTAATCAAGTGGACCAAGACATTAAAATCATTTTTTTGCTCCTGCTCCTACGCTACAAACCCATCCTTCTGCACAAGCACAATCAGAAACCCCATCCTTCTGCACAAACACAATCAGAAGTAGCAGAAGAATCAGAGGTTATCGAAGAACCAGAAATAGTACAAGAACCAGCTAGCCATGCAAATGCCTTGCAAAATAATCCCTAAGTTATTTCTAATGCCGGTAACATTGTTTATGAAGATATGTGAGGCGAGGGTGAACCAAACCATCATTAATTAGGTATCTTTTAACCATTATCATGTTTCCATAAATTATGTTGTGGATTTAAATATGGAATTGAGATATCATCAAAACTTACGCATTTATGAGCTAACTTTGTTATCTATCGGTATTAGACCCCATGCTGGCGGTATTTTGATCTGGTGCGGGTGGTATACATGATTCATTGATTTGATAGTGGCCCCTAGGCTTCAGAATTGACGAGCTCAGTCAATGTATACAGGGCATCAACAACTACATATACAAGTGCATGGTAGTGCTCCTCCACCGTTCTAGTTCAAGCTAATTGTTGCCTAGCCTCTTTACCAAGTGCCAGCATCCGAGCAAACACCATCTCATATCTTCAGTACTGGAATCATGACTTCCTTGTCATTTGCTGGCATATCTGTCGTTGGAGAGGTCAGGCCACCGCAACCTGCTTCAGCCACTACTGCCGTCACCTACAGCGGGTACCACCTCCTAGTGGTCAATGGGTATTCCTCTCTCGTCAAGGACATCCCCAATGGCGAGTGCACGGAATCTCGCCATTTCAAAGTTGGAGGCTACCGGTGGACTCTCCAGTGTTACCCTAATGGCTATGAACCACATCACGATGGCTACATGTCCTTTTATCTCTTCCTTGATCAAGGTAATGGTGTCGATCCTGTGATGGTGCAGTATGAGTTCAGCTTCGTCATTGATCAGGTTCTTCAGAATCAGAACTACTACCCGGCATTGCTTGATGGTGCAAAGAAAACTCTCAGATTCTTTAGTTGTGATCCTTACAATTTCAGTGTACCATGTTTAATGAAAAGAGAAAACTTTGAGAAGTCAAAATACCTGAAGAATGATAGCTTCACCATAAGGTGCGATATTGTCATCACCAAGGATGTTAACATCAACGAAGCCGGTGGCACTGTCCGGGTCTGCAACGTGTTGTCTCCTCCACCTGATATTCGACAGGATCTCAGTGATCTCCTCCAGTCCGGCGCCGGTTCCGACGTGGCGTTTCAGGTCGGGGGCAGGACGTTGAGGGCACACCGGTGCGTGCTCGCAGCCCGGTCTGCTGTCTTCAAGGCACAACTCTTTGGCCCCATGAAGGAGGGAACCACCACTGGTGGTGTCATACACGTAAGGGACATGGAGGAACAAGTGTTCAAGCTTTTGCTCGATTTCATATACAGTGATTCAATTTCAGCACAGGAGGTTGATGATGCAGAAGAAGAAATTATGTGGCAGCAATTGCTTGAAGCGGCAGACAGATATGATCTCCCGAGGCTGAGACTGATGTGTGAACAGGAGTTGTGCGAATACATCAACACAACCACGGTGGCAGGTATTCTTGTGCTGGCTGCGCAGCACCATTGCCGAGGGCTTAAGGAGGTGTGCTTGGGCTTTCTAAACTCTCCTGTCAATCTACAGCAAGTAATGGCGCTCGACGGCTTGGAACCTTTGGTTAGTAGCTGCCCCTCCGTTCTGAAGGACCTCATTGGGAAGCTTGCATTACTGAAGATTGATGTCAACACTGGGGACTCTTGCGCAGCAGCTCTGCCGCTGGTTATTGATGTTCCAGAACCTGATTTGCACCTACATTTGTCTAGTCTCCTCCATTCTGAAGAGAGAACGGATGTGACATTTCAGGTCGGTGGTGAGACCTTCCGTGCACACCGGTGTCTGCTCGCTGCCAGATCTGCAGTCTTCAGGGCTGAGCTCTTCGGCGCAATGAAGGACACAGCCTCAGATGTCATATGCATAGATGACATGGAAGCAAGAGTGTTCAAGTTATTGCTCACTTTCGTTTACACCGATTCTGTGCCAGAGACAAATGAAGAAGAGAAAGAAGTGTTAGAGGAAAACGACGATGACGCTGATGTCGATGTGATGTGGCAGCAATTGCTTGTGGCGGCAGATAGGTACGGTATCGAGAGGCTGAGGCTGATGTGCGAAACAAAGTTGGGCAGATACATCAACACGAACACAGTGGCTACCATCCTTTCACTAGCTGAGCAGCACCATTGCCGACGTCTCAAGGAGGAATGCCTGGACTTTCTGGACTTCCCTGCTCATCTGAAACAGGTTATGGAGGTCGGTGGTTTGGACCATCTGAGAAGTATCTGCCCATCTGTCCTCATAGATCTCATTGCCAAGCTCGCGTCACTTTAAGCATGACATCTGATGGTATGATCACAGGCAATGTGCTAGTTTTCGACTTTTCGTAGAGAATGTCGTTGTTATGCAATGTTATGGTTTCAGTTTTCAAAGAGAATTCATTTTCTTTTCTGTTGGATATGCAGGACCAGAGTAAGGTGGATCAACTGATTACTGATGAAGCTAATAGTTGGAAACCAAGATGCTACGGAATGAAGCATATTTTGGATCTTGTTGGTCATTTTCTTCTACTAAATGTTATTATGCATGTAAACTCAACTGAATTTACCTAGCGTTCGCCTAAACTGCCATTTAGCCTAATTATCAATGTTTACCTTCGTTCTGCTTAGGGTGTTTAGATCGTTTTCTCCTATTTTTTTTGATTGTTTAGATGGTCAACTATTTAATTTTCGTTTACCCCTAAACTAAGGGCCTGTTTAGTTTACAAAATTTTGCAAAGTTTTTCAAGATTCCCTGTCACATTGAATTTTTGGACGCATGCATGAAGCATTAAATATAGATAAAAAATAAAATTAATTACACAGTTTAGATGAAATTCACGAGACGAATCTTTTAAGTCTGACACTAATTGCCAAATAACAACAAAAGTGCTACAGTATCATTTTCTAAAAAATTTTGCGAACTAAACAAGGCCTAAACAAAACAGACACCACCGTTTACCGTTTAGTGGCCATTTTAACGACCGTTTAGGCGTACACGGTTTAAACTACACAGAAGCGCAAGTGAAGCACCGTCACGAACGTAGTGGGCACTAATATCCTCTCCTAGATAATTTTCAAAGTAGTTTTGTTAAACTTGGTGGCTACATGTATGCACCCTTTGTTTAATATATTTGATTAAGTTTTACAAACTATTAAATTTAATTAAGTTTTAGTGCAATGAATTATGGAGCGTAACGTGCCACAGGAAAATCGTAGCACATGGGTTATGATATTTGTACAGATAGAATCAAGTGACATAAACAAGATATTTCAAGCTAGGCACCATAACATAGAGCATGATTTTAGAAGAAAAAAAATCTAAAGCTAGTTTCATAATTTTTCGAGCTAAAATAAATTTTCTATGATGAAACCAAGTTTTAGGAATTTTTAATTGTATTATTTTTCATGTAAAAATATGTTTGGATAAATTTTTGAATTTTTTTTAATTTTTAGATATTTTTATAAAAATATTTTAGTCTGATTACCTTCATGAACTTTAAATCACCATCCAAATAGCTCACGGTGCAAAAATGAATAATTTTTAAAAGTTGAGGGAGATTTAAAACTGATTTTATATATTAGGAGGAAAAATCAAACGATTGCGATAATTAAAAGATGTAAATTAGACTTTTTTTCCTTTAAATTTCAGGCCTTGTTTAGTTTACCGATTCGGTGATAAAAACACTGTGCCGAATCACTGTAGCATTTTGTTTTTATTTGGTAATAATTGTCCAAACATTGATTAATTAGGATCAAAATGTTCATCTCGCAAAGTACAACAAAACTGTGCAATTAGTTTTTGATTTCATCTACATTTAGTACTTCATGCATATGCCGACATTTTGATGTGATAGAGAATCTTTTTTTTACATAGTAGATTTTAGGGTGAATTTGGAGAACTAAATAAGGCCTCACTTTAAGCATGCATTGTGGTTGTGGAGGGCCTTACTAGAAGATTAGCCCAAATTTTTACTCCCAACGGGCCCAGCACGTGGAGAGGAGAGAGAGGACCCGACTCCGCGTTCGCTCGAGTCCCGTTCCCTCGCGCCGCGATCCTTCTCCACCCGCCGCCCGTCGCCGCTCGCCCAGCCGCAATCCCGACTCGGTGTCTCCATTTCTCACCCGTCATCTCTCATCCGTCAAGGAGACCCAGCAGCAGGCAGCAGCCGCCGGCCGGCAAATCGGCCCCTGCCGCAGCCCGCAAGAGGCTGTCCGCCTGGTTGCCTAAGGCCCGCTGGGCGGCTGCCCGCCTGGGGCCGGGCGCCTGGTCGCAGCCCGCAGCCTCACGCGCCGCCTGGCCGGCGAGCGGCGAGCCGGCGACCCGGGCACCAGCATCCTCGTTGCGGCGTCTGGCCTAGACAGGGCGCCACACCGTGCCAGCCACCACCACCAGGACACATCGCGTAATCTACTTGTCTGACTGAATGAGGCTTTGAGCCCTAGTAAGTTCCAGTTCCTCATTCTCGAATACATTCTACAATTCTTCCCGATCTAAAAATTCCATGAATGATTAATTGATTAGGTCGATTTTTAAGAGTTGCGTAATCAAGTGGACCAAGACATAAAAATCTTTTTTTTTTTTTTTTGCTCCTGCTCCTACGCTACAAACCCATCCTTCTGCACAAGCACAATCAGAAACCCATCCTTCTGCACAAACACAATCAGAAGTAGCAAAAGAATCAGAGGTTATCGAAGAACCAGAAATAGTACAAGAACCAGCTAGCCATGCAAATGCCTTGCAAAATAATCCCTAAGTTATTTCTAATGCTGGTAACATTGTTGATGAAGATATGAGAGGCGAGGGTGAACCAAACCATCATTAATTAGGTATCTTTTAACCACTTTCATGTTTCCATAAATTATGTTGTGGATTTAAATATGGAATTGAGATATCATCAAAACTTATGCATTTATGAGCTAACTTTGTTATCGAACGGTATTAGACCCCATGCTGGCGGTATTTTGATCTGGTGCGGGTGGTATACATGATTTGATAGTGGCCCCTAGGCTTCAGAATTGACGAGCTCCGTCACTGTATACAGGGCATCAACAACTACATATACAAATGCATGGTAGTGCTCCTCCACCGTTCTAGTTCAAGCTAAGCGTTGCCTAGCCTCTTTACCAGGCGCCAGCATCCAAGCTAACACCATCTCATATCTTCAGTACTGGAATCATGACTTCCTTGTCATTTGCTGGCATATCTGTCGTTGGAGAGGTCAGGCCACCGCAACCTGCTTCAGCCACTACTGCCGTCACCTACTGCGGGTACCACCTGTTAGTGGTCAATGGGTATTCCTCTCTCGTCAAGGACATCCCCAACGGCGAGTGCACGGAATCTCACCATTTCAAAATTGGAGGTTACCGGTGGATTCTCCAGTGGTACCCCAATGCCTACGAACCAGATAGCAATAGCTACATGTCCTTTTATCTCTTCCTTGATCAAGGCAACGTTGTCGATCCTGTGATGGTGCAGTATGAGTTCAGCTTCGTTGTTGGTCAGGTCCGGAACAACAGCGAGTCATTGCTTGGTTGCGCAAAGGGAAATCACAAATTCTGTAGTCGTGATGCTTACAAGTTGCTATGTTTAAAGAAAAGAGGAATCTTTGAGAAGTCAAACTATCTGAAGAATGATAGCTTCACCGTAAGGTGCGACGACATCATCTACAAGGACGCTAACATCAACGAAGCCGTCGGTGGCACTATTCCGGTTAGCGATGTGTTGCCTTCTCCACCTGATATCCAACAGGATCTCGGTGATCTCCTCCAGTCCGGCGCCGGCGCCGACGTGACGTTTCAGGTCGGGGGCGGGACGTTCAGGGCACACCGGTGCGTGCTCGCAGCCCGGTCTGCTGTCTTCAAGGCACAGCTCTTTGGCCCCATGAAAGAGGGAACCACCACCGGTGTCATACACGTAAGGGACATGGAGGAACAAGTGTTCAAGCTTTTGCTCGGTTTCGTATACAGTGATTCAGTGCTGGAGGTTGACGACATAGAGGAAGACGAAATTATGTGGCAGCACTTGATTGAAGCGGCAGACAGATATGATCTCCCAAGGCTGACACTGATTTGTGAACAAGAGTTGTGTGCATACATCAACACAAGCACGGTGGCAACTATTCTTGCGCTAGTTGAGCAGCACCATTGCCGAGTGCTCAAGGAGGCGTGCTTGGATTTCCTCAACTCTCCTGCCAATCTACAGGAAGTAATGGCGCTCGACGGCTTGGACCATTTGGTATGTAGGTGCCCCCTCTGTTTTGAAAGATGTCATTAGGAAGCTGAACACTGGGGATTCCAGTGCATTTGCTCTGCCGGCTCTTGTGGTGCCAAAATCTGATATGCACCTGGATTTTTTGTCTCTCCTCGAGTCCAAAGAGAGAACGGATGTGACATTTCAGGTCAGTGGTGAGACGATCTGTGCACACCGGTGTCTGCTCGATGCCAGATCCGCAGTCTTCAGGGCTGAGTTCTTCGGCCCGATGAAGAAGGACACAGCCTCCGATGTCATACGCATAGATGACATAGAAGCAAGAGTGTTCAAACTCTTGCTTACATTCATTTACACTGATACCGTGCCAATGATGAAGAAGAGAAAACAGGGAGAGAGAAATGATGGCGATGCTAATGTGATGTGGCAGCAGATAGGTATGGTGTCCAGGGGCTGAGGCTGGTGTGTGAAAGAAGGTTGGGCAGCTACATCAACACGAACACAGTGGCTACCATCCTTGCGCTAGCTGAGCAGCACCACTGCCGGCGGCTCAAGGAGGAATGCTTGGACTTCCTGGACTTCCCTGCTCATCTCAAACAAGTTATGGCGGTCGGTGGTTTGGACCATCTGAGAAGCATCTGCCCATCTGTCATAGATCTCATCGCCAGGACTGTGGCACTTTAAGCATGATAGATAACTGATGGTATAATCACTGATTCACTGGTAATGTGCTAGTTTTCCTAGAGAATGCCGTTGTTATGCAATGTTATGGTTTCAGTTTTCAGAGAATTCATTTTCCTTTCTGTTGGATATGCAGGACCAGAGTAAGATGGATCAACTAATTACTGATGAAGCTAATAGTTGGAAACCAAACTGCTACGGGAATGAAGCATATTTTGGATCCTGTTGGTTATCGTTTTCTACTAGTAAATGTTATTATGACTAAGCTTTTGTTCCCTGTTTCGTTGGATAGTACTCAGAGTCTTGTTTCGTACTCCCTCTGTCCCCCAATTAAAGACGTTCTAGGAGCAAAAATAACTGTCCACGTTCACTCATTCTTGAATGCATCTATGCACCGTGTATATCTAGGTTCAAGCAATTAATGCTGCATATGGAAGAGAGCTAAAACGTCTTTAATTGGGGGACAGAGGGAGTAGAGATGAGCTAGCATAGTCAGGCTTAAGTTCTCGTTTCCAGTATCTGTTGCATTTAAGCTCTGTTCCAGCTCAAACTGGTTTGATTTGCGATCTTAATTTTCCCATCTCCCTACTGTTTTGGCTTCTTTCAATCACAGCAAGCGTCCTTGCGCTGCCCGAAAACGAGAAGCAGCACGGCCACCCACGGCGTGTTTAAGCGCTTGTTTGGTTTGACCCAACGCGATGGCGGCTCAGACGCCTCAAGGAGCAGCCGCGCCTGAGCTGTCGCCGCAGCGGCGGTGACGTTCGGCAGCAGCTCCGGCATGTCCTCAAGCACGACATCGACGGTGCCGACGGCCAAGACACCGGCCGGAACCAGGAGCCACCTTCCAACAACGCGGTTGCAAACAGGCTAGCTAGAGAAAGGGGTCGAAGATGACATGTGGCGATGCTGGTGACGCCGGGATGGAGCAGCTGATCCCGCCTCGCGTCACGAAACCATGGTGACGCGGAAAGCAACCCCTTGTCGGCGGGGACGCAGCTTCGGCCTTCGGGAGGCGGCAAGGGCGAGGTCGGAGTCGCTGCTTGATTTTTTTTAGCAAAGTGCCACCCCCATAGTTTTTAAGGCGGTAAGGCGAGTTGCGGCGTCCGACTCCCTTCTAGATGCCTAGGCGCTTAAGACGCCTAGGCGTTTAAGGCGCAAGGCGAGGCGACGCCATACATGCAGCAGAGCAGAGTAGAAGGAGCAAAGGAAAGAAAGAGCAGAGTGTATGACAGAGGCAATTACCCACACAACAGAGCAGAGGAAGGAGAGGCAGAACAGAGGAAGAAGGGAGGAAGACCGGAAGAGCAAACAGGGGAGGAAGAGGGGAAGCACGCACCGAAGCTGTGACAGAGCCGCTGGTGGGCGGATCCGGTGGGGACTGGGGAGGCGACGGATGAAGCTGGGCAAACGGTGCCGGCGGCTTCCAGGTGGTCGCTCCCGTCGCCCTCTTCTCTTCCCCTCTCTCCTCTCTTCCCTCTCCAGCGAGTGCGCGACTTCCCGCGAGGCCGCGACCTCCAGGCGCACGACTTCCGGCGAGCAGCGGGATACGTAGGTGCGGGCGCGATTTCCCCTCTCCAGAGCGCGCGGATCCTGCCTTTCCCGCGTGGGCGGGATTTCCCCTCTCTAGCGCGCGCCATCCCTGGCTTCCCGCCCTTCCACGCGCACTTTTCCCTCCCCCGCGCACGGTTTTCCTCCTGTGCTCATGCGCGTGCGGCGTCCGCATAGGGCAAAGTCGACGCCATGGCGACGACTTCGGGTGCAAGGCGACGCCATACGCGAGGATGCCGTGGCGAGCCCGACGCCGTGGTTCAAAAAACGCCCGGACGACAAGGGGCGACGCCTTAAAAACTATGGTCACCCCTCTTTATTCATCAGGATAGCTAGTACAAACTCTATTAGAAGGAGCAACAAACCAAGCACGTCTTCCTATCGAAAAATTTATAGAACTACTAGCTAAACAATGAGCATGCATCAACTGTAGCTGGGCAGTGGGCTGACTGTAGCGAGAGGTTAATGTACATCCGGACTCTAGGGACTGCAGCGGCCTGATACTGTAGTTTGGACGCTGTAGCAGCTCACAGGTTACTGTAGCACACACATAGCACTGTGCAGCTAGAAGCCTAGTACCATACTGCGAATCGTAGACTCAAATATCAGGACCAGGGATGCGTAGTAACCTTCAGTTAACCGTTTTGAGCGAAGTGAGGATGAAAACTCAAGTGGATTGCTACGCAGGTGGGACCACTCCTCGGCAGAGTGGGCCTGAGCCGTGTATGCCGGGACTAGATGTTACAGCCGCAGCTGCAGCAGGTGGCCCCGCCGAGCCCTGCTGGCCCGCTGCTGCGCACGCCGCCACCACCACCGAGCACGAGGAAGATGAATAGGCTCGCCCCGACGCCCCAGGCCGGCACAGCCGCGTCCCCCGGCACCAAATCGGCATGTGGGCTGTAGCCGCCGCCACCGTCGCCCAATGCTTGCCCAGGGGCCGAGCACAGGAGCTCCGCATGGATCCAACCCAAGCCTCGCCGAATTCGGACGCTGGCGCAAGGCCTGGAGTCCAGGACCCGCCGCTGCCAACGTCGGCGCCGCAGCACACCGCGCCCAGGTCTCCACGAGCGAGCGCTTCCGCGACCACCGCACCCACCACCGCAAGGAAGGGCCCCGCCGCCGCCCTCCCGGCAATCCGCACGGCCGTGCCGGTGGCCTACTCCGGCGGTTGCGCGGCGGGCAGGAGGGAGGGAGGGGAGCGCCGGCGCGGTTCTGGTCGCCTCCCATGTCGCTCGCGTGGGAGCGACGCAGGGGCCTTTTCCTCTATGACATTCACGTCTGACCGCAGTTCTGTAATGTAATACGTACGTAATAATTGTTAGTGCCGTATTGGTTTTCTAACCACGTAACCTGGGTGAAATAACGACACTACAGTTCGGAGGAGGGGTAATTGGGCTTGAGCCGTGACCCAGAGAGCCACGTATAGAGCCCGAGTCAGCGCTCGTTCTGACATCGAATGCCCAAGTGTAAAAAGTCCTCTGGCCTTCCCCATGGAGCTGGGTGACGGAGGCTTATAAGTCGTAGTTTTTCAATCAATCAATAGTATTTTTTTCTCATAATAAATCAGCGAACAGTACTTTCAGCCAAACGAACAGGGCATATTTTGCTATAAGGTGCAGCTCTGCGGTGCGGCGCCAAACAATAATTGAAAATGGCTTGGACATCATGAAAATTAATGGTATCACTTCGACCGTGCCCTCACCCCTTCTTCCAACTCTTTTATTTCCACATCTCATGGCGATTCATTCTTAGGACTATTTTGCTATAACCCTACTACTAATAGGGAAATTTATATTTTTACCATTATAACGATCGCCACTCATCTGATTCTCATTCTTAGGATGCCAATTACAAATTTACCAGATGAGAGAGATGAAATCTTACAAGTTTGCCAAAAACGAGTGTTTTTTTGTGTACGTGGCGTGCCAGGTCAAGGTGCTAGCGTGGCGACGCATTGCGAAAAGACGAAACTGCTCCTGCCCTGCTTCTCCCTCTCCCTCTCTGACAGCTGGGTCCTGCAGCTCCTCTCACCGCCATGTGGGCCCCACTCGTCAGCTTCATCTCCCACCTCCAGCACACCATGGTCAAGGCTGGGCCAATTCGGCCGTCGACGATGAGGGCCAGCGACGAGCGGCGATGGAGGAGAAAGCCCAGGCCCACGCGCACCCGAGTCGGTGCTCGGCTCGGCCGGTGGCTGGCTGTGGCAGTGTAAGGTCTAAATGGCTAGAGAGAGGTGAATAGCCTATTTAAATTTTCTGCAAGCTTTACTAAACAACAAGTTAGTAAATAAGATGGCGAAGCTCTTCTAGCACTAGCACAACTAATCTATGTAAGCCACCTATACAATACTAGTAAACAACAAGGCTATGATCTTTAGCTCACACCAACAACCTAAGTTACTAGGCTAATTACTCCTATGAGATAAGCTATTCTACACAAGCTAAACAAGGCAAAGAACAATAAGTAAATGAGTGAGCTTGAATAGATATACCAATGTTGATGAGAAGAGATATGTCTAATGTACCAATCAATCAACGTGATCACATACACAAATGAAATCCTCGGCAATAAGATGACACAAGATTTTTACCGAGGTTCACTTACTTCCCGGCAAGCTACTCCTCGTTGTGGTGTTGCACCCACTTGATGGATCGCGGGCTAATCAACTATCAAGAGTTGAACCCTCAGCGGGTGCCGCACATCCACTCACAAGATGGGGATCCTCCAAGCCACGAGCTCTACTAGAGTAGCTAATTCGTGAACTCCCGCGGGGAGGGCTCAAGAACCCCTCACAATCGCTTGGTGAGGCTCGAAACAATCTCTAACCATGAGCTCAACACCACCGCTGCTCCAAGCCGTCTAGGGTGTCGGGAAACACCCAAGAGTAACAAGCAATCCACAGCAAACTTAAGAATCAAGTGCCACTAGATGCAACTCCCAATGCAATGCACTTGAATCTCACTCAATCTCTTTAGGATTATGCAACCAAGCAAGGAGATGAGTGGAGAGAGTGTTCTCTAGCTCAAAGTATGTCTCAAGTGTTCAGAAGTGCAAGAAAGAACACCCCAAACCCGGCCACCATCTATTTATAGCGAAGGGGTAAGCAACTAGCCGTTACAAGACATCGCAGTAAAAAACATGATGACCGGACGCACCGATCAGGGTACAGGACAAACAGCAGCAGTACACGTCAGAGAGAGCCATTGTCGTGACCGGACGCGCTTCACCGTTTGATCGGACGCGCTGCACCCGGCGTCCTATCGGAGTCTAGAGAGCTACCCATGCTATCGGACGTGTCCGGTCGCATGTGACCGGACGCGCCACTGCGTCCGCTCGGCACTGAGACACGCGCTGCCCTCTGGGTGCGTGATCGGACGCTCCGGTTCCGCGAGGGACCGGACGCGCCGGTTCGCAACCTTCTCGCGTGCGTCTCTGCCTGCGGTTTGAAATGACCGGACGCGCCAGCCGCGTCCGGTCACTTTGACCACAGCGTCTGGTCACTGTTTTTCAGTGAGAATCA
This sequence comes from Saccharum hybrid cultivar R570, assembly GCA_038087645.1. Lineage (NCBI taxonomy): Eukaryota > Viridiplantae > Streptophyta > Magnoliopsida > Poales > Poaceae > Saccharum > Saccharum hybrid cultivar. The sequence continues at coordinate 5,308,888 of JAQSUU010000005.1, read as the reverse complement.
CACCGGACTTACACCTCCATTTCTTCGCCTCTGGCACAGTGGAAAATAGGCATTTCACTTCCACAAAAAGCACCGAATCCCGCCTCGCAAGCTCGGCGGGAGAAAGAGAGGAACCCAAACCCCTCTCTACTGCTCAAACTCCACCAACTTCGCAAATGTGCTAACACCACCATGTGTATATCATCATGTGCATATGTGTTAGTATTTTCACAAACATTTTTCAAGGCATTATGTTAGCTCTCTACTAGATCCTAATGCATATGCTCAAGAAGATGACCTAGCAGCACTTGATTCACGAGCTAACCGTGATTGCCCCTCTTGATAGTCGGCTATCAATCCTAAACCCGATCAATCACTTCTCTACTCATCTTAGATCGGCAAAAGCAAACCCTATGATTATACCTTTGCCTTGATCACTTTGTTCCATGTCTACCTTCTTATGCTTGATCACCTTGATCATCATTTCATGTTCATCTCCACCTCTTGATGATCTTGTGGCCACCACTCCTTGCCACATACACCTTCATCACATGTGTTGCTTATACCTAACTCAAAACACTTAACATATGTCATTAGCATCTTGGTGTCATTAATTACCAAAACCAAACTTGGGCTTTCAGGCGGCTCAGCCACGAGAGCAGGCAGCCCTACTGAAAGCCCTAGTTTGGTTTTAGATAATTGATGAAACCTAGGGACTAATCATTATGCTAAAGTGTGTAGACATAAAATGATAAGTCCCTTGCCAAGTGATGGAGCTAGATGATGGTCATAGTGATGGAGGTGACCAAAAGATGATCAAGTGCTTCACATTTTGAAAAGAAGAAAGAGAAAAACAAAACTCAATGGAAATCAAGGCAAAGGTATTGCTAGGGTTTTGGTTTTGGTGATCAAGACACCATAGAGGGTGTGATCACATTTAGGATCAATAGCCATACTATAAAGGGGGGAATCCTTTGGCTATTTGGTCTCATAAGTGTCACTAGATGATGACTTGCATACATGTGCATTAAGATCTAGTGGAGAGCTAACATAACCCTTGAAAACGTTTGTAAAAATATACTAACACACATGCACAAGGTGATACACAAGGTGGTTGGCACATTTGCAAGGGTTTTTTAGAGGAAGAGAAAAGTGGAGACTCTCTCTCCCTCCTACCGAGCTTGCGAGGCAGGATTCGATGAAGAAACAGAGGCGAAAATGGTCACTGGAAGTGACCGGACGCTAACCTCGGGGGCACCTGAGTGTCCAGTCAGTTCAGGCAGAGGCGCACGCAAAGGGCTTCAGCGAGCGGACACTGGCCGCGGTACACCGGCTTGTCCGATGCATTTTTGCGAGGCAGTGGACGTAAGCAACCGAACGTAGTGCGTCAGCGTCTGGTGCAAATGACGTAAGCGCATGGCGAGGCTAAGTGATCACTGGACGCTGGGGTGCATCCGATCACCCCCCAGCGGATGCGTCTGGTGCATGTTTTCCCTCTCTGGAACCTTATTGGAGTCGACCAGATGCTTGTTCTGTAGTGTCCGGTGCAAATGAGAGGCACGTCCGGTGTGGCGTGTACGCGAGCGCTGTAAGTTTTTGACCGTTGGTGATCCAACGGTCCTCATTCAAACATGACATGTGGCAGACATCGAGCGGGCGAGTGCTTAAGCCACCAGACGCTGAGCTGCGTCAAGTGCAGCAGCACCTACGCGTCTGGTGCTATCGGGAAAGACAGAGTTGAGAGCCCAACGGCTCTATTCTTTTAGGACCCCTATAAATATGTGTTGGCTGGCTCTTGGGAACTTTCTTGGACTTTTGATCATCTTGACATCCTCTTGAGCTGAGCATACTCCCTCCCACTCGTCTCCCTTGCTTGGTTGCTAATCCAAAGTGAGATTGAGTGATCCAAGTGCATTGTGCTTGTGAGTTTGCATCTTAGTGGCACTTGGGTGATCTTTGGCTGCGTGATTCTTATGTCTCTTGGTGGTTGCCGCCACCTAGACGGCTTGGAGGCAGCGGAGTTGTAGCAAGAGTGGTGCTTTTTCTTGGCCACCTCCCGGTGATTTGTGAGGGGTGTTGTGCCTTCCCCGGTGGAGCGCCAAAGGCAACTCTAGTAAGTTGCTCGTGTCATTGAGTTACCTCACTTGCAGTAGGTTCTTTCGGTGCTCTTGGAGAGCTTGGCTTTGGATTGCCAATTAGCTGCCGAACCACAAAGTGGTGGTCGACACAACGGGACATAACGTGCCAGCAAGAACGTAAACCTCATGGGAAAAATCATTGTGTCCATCTTATATTGATTGACTTCTCCTAGTGATTGATCTTCATATTCATTGATTGGTTCACCCCCTACGCGGTGGTATAAAGATCACATCCCTTCCATTTACATTCCGCAAACTAGTTGTAACAAGCTCTTTAGTGTAATTAGTTTTGAGAGCTTGTATTATCCTTGCTAGTGTAGCTTCTCACGTAGTTGAGCTCTTTAGTGTAACTAGTTTTTGAGAGCTCGTAATGACATAGCCTTTGTTTGTCTTAGTGACTATAACAACTAGAATTGTTGGGATAGGTGGCTTGCAACCCTAGTAGAGCTAGAGCAAAATTGCATAACGCTATTTGTCTTGCTAATCAATTGCTCTAGTGCTTTGTAGATTTTCTTAAATAGGATATTCACCCCCCTCTATCCATATTAGGACCTTTCACCGCGGTGGCTGTGTTGGTGGTGGTGCCTGACCTCGACGTGGACAGCTCTAGCCATCGCACGGGCGAGCTCCGGCTCCATCGACTCGGCCCCGGCGGCGCCCTCAGGCCTCAGCATGCTCCCTCGCCCTTTGTCCATGAGCGCGACCGCCAGCGCCCTCAGGCCTTAGCCCACTCCCTTGCCATGGCCGCTGGGGTCGAGCTCGTCAGGGCAGCCTCTGTCGGCGGTGAGCTCGCCTTGGCCGCCGGGGCCGAGCTCGCCCGCAGCCGTGCTGCGCTCGCCATGGCCACCAGGCCGAGATCGCCATGTCTGCCAGGACTGAGCTCGCCCCTCCCCCATGGCTAGAGCTCAAGTAGAGGTCATGCTTGCCCCTGCCATGGCCTCGCGTGCGCATACAGTGCGAGGAGCCGACGAAGACGCTGTCACATCTGAGCTGGCAGGCCGGTGTCAAGCAAGGCAGTCCGGCAGCTGGTCGCGCACGGCGGGTCGAGTGGCAGCGAGCGCGTCCTGGGCAGCTTGCGTGAGCGGCGGCGGCATCATGTGGCCGAGCTCGTGGCTGGGGCTGAGCTCGCCCTCACCGTCGGTGCCGAACTCGCCCACACCAGCAAGCTTTCGTCCGGGTCCAAAGCGCCGTGAAGGCAAGGGCACCTCCAGAGCCACGACCTGGGAGCTGGAGACCGCAGTGGCAAGCAGAAAGAAGAGCGGGAGCGTGTAGATGAAGGTCTGGAAGTCGTGCCCCGGCGAGCAGCCACCATGTCCACCTTCTTCTTCTTTTTTTGAATGCTGCGGATTCTAAGGAGAAGACGAGGGCAGGTGAGTCATTTCCACCCACGCGTTGACTGGACAACAACGTGTTAGGCTAGCATGGTGTGCCACATGTGCAAAGATGGCAAATTCAATGTTAAAACTTCTCTCATCTGGTAAATTTATAATTGGCATTCTAAGGATGAGAATCGGATGAGTGGCGATCGTTATAATGGTAAAAATGTAAATTTCCCCTGCTAATAGGTCTGTTTCTCCTTTTCTTTTCTTTTTTATCCTTTCACGAGGCCACATCAAGGTGCAGCTACTTATTGCATTGCGGTGCCGAAGAATAATTGAAAATGGCTTGGACATCATGAAAATTGATCGTATCACTTCATAAACAAACAACAACGTGTTAACAACCAAAAGCGGCCAAAGTGTACAATGGACCCTGCCATCATGTTTCTATCATTAGAAGATATATTTGGATCATTTTATTGGGAGCTCGGACGAAGAAACAGCGATTTGGGAGTGCTAGCCCAGCTAAACCGACCAGGCCGGTTTGGACAAATTGTTGAAATGCAAGATTGGATTGCACCATTGCGTTTCTCTCATTGAGTTGATCAAAAAACATATATGGTTCGCCTCATTTGGAGACCGGATGAATTAATTACAATTTTTGGAAGATTTTTTGCACCGAACTACAGGAGAACCGGTCAGGCCAGTTTGGGAACCGGCTAGGCCAGTTTGCCTGCACCTATGGCTTCCCAGGCCCCGTGAAAACCAGCCTAGCTGGTTTCGAAACTGGCTAGGCCAGTTTGCCTGTTCTAAACCAACTAGGACTGTTTTGATCGGGATTTAGACGGGATTTTGGATAGGAAAGTTGAAGATTACGATTTGAAATTGTTTTTTATTGGGATAAGACCATCCTCTCTATATATAATATATGAGAGGGTCAAGGCCGAGTGAAGGATCCCGCACTCAATTGTTAAAAAATCAATCTACAAACTCCCTTTTACCCTCTTTTCTAACTTCATGTTGTTCATCCCTTGATCCGACGATCAAGGATGGCGTTCAAGGCTTGCCGGCCGACCTAGGGCAACCTGGCGACGTTCTTGCCCCGACAGGGTCTCTCTCGAGCGAGAGCTTCGTTGGTTCCTTTGCTAGTTTGCTTAAAAACTAGTCGGTTCTACATCACGCAAGCATGTTAGTTATCCTTTGGCGGTTTGCTTGTAAACCTATCCGTTTGGCATCACGAAAGAGTGACATCCTTGCTGCTTTCTTCAGTCTGTGGCGGCCTAGACGTCTAAAGCCCTGCTGATGTGTTATTCGGACCACATCCGACGTCAACACACTTTTTGGCGAACCTATCTGTTTGTCATCACGAAAGAGTGACATCCTTATTGCGTTCTTCGGTCCGTGGTGGCCCAGACATCCAAAGCCCTGCCAATGTATGATTGAGACTACATCCGATGTCAACACACTTTTTGGTGACTTTGCTATGGAAGAATTTGCTTCGGCTCTACTTTGTAGCCGAATCTTCTTGCCCTTGCCCTACTCCTCGCTGATCTATCTTTTTGAGCTCGCCATTACCATTGCATCTGGCCCAAAAGGCTGATCGTATCATTTTGACCCCTTGTGATCTCGTTTGCTATGTTTGCAACGTGTTGCACTTGCTATTGGAAAATTCAGCAAGGCGGTCAAGTTCTAAATCATGGAGTACCAAGATGTTGCATCACAAAACTACTACAATCACCCCGAGATACAACCTGCAAATACATCTTATGTTTCAAATAATTATTTTGCAAGTTCTATGAACTCTCATGTTGATGTTGCTAGTCATAATCATACTAGATATATTGCATCGGCTAATACTTTTAATAGTGCTCCTCATCATACACATCATAATTATGAATATTATGGTCAAGAGCCGATGCATGTTGTAAATTCTTCGAGTTTTGATGCTACTAGCAACATACAACATGTAAATCATTATTCATCGGCTATAAGTTCACAATATGTGGTTTCACCACAAGACATGCCGATGAATGAGAGAATTGGTTATGACAATGCTAATTATTTAGCCAATTGCTCTCAAAATTCAGCACCATATGTCAATGCTCCTATTCATAATTCGGCTTCATATGTTACTCCCAAATCGAGCCAAAGTAATGAAAATTTAGCAAGGTACTTAAGTGCTAATAATCATGATTCGGCTTCATGTATTACTAATAATCATAGCCGAATCAATAAAAATTTTGCACCTTATGCAAGGATCAATGTCTACAATTTGGCTTCGTATTTTGCTCATGATCATAGCCGAATTAGTGAAATTTCAGCAAAACATTCGAGTGTCAAACTCATGATTCGGCTCCACACATTGCTAATAATTATAGCCTGATCAATGAAAGTTCAGCAACACATGTACATGCTAACAATCAAGATTCGGCTTCATATGTTGGTCTCAAATCAAGCCGAATCGATGAAGATTTAGCCCATGCTAGAAATCCATATGGCTCCTTTAAATAGAAGGTGCCCACTTATCATAGACCGTACCCATTATGCATTGATTACTTGGAAACTCCTGATGGTGGTGGGTACCTAATTTTTATGAATTTAGTGGTGAAGATAGCAAAACCATTGTTTAACACATTAGTATATATCTTTCGCAGCTGGGTTTTGCCGATAAAGAAGATTATATGAGAATACGAAATTTTCCTTTATCTCTTATTGGTATTGCCTTTGCATGGTTTACATCTTTGCCCCGATGTACTGTTGGTTCATGGTCTGAATTAGAGGAGCAATTCTATGAATACTTTGGAAAGATCAATGAGAAAAGGCCGATCGCAGTTGAGTCATTGGCTAAAAGAGGATTGCTAGTGGGCATGAAAAAAGAATTGATTCGGATGTAAACAAAAGTTCGGCTACAAAAGCCAAATAATCCAATATCTTTTTTGAATCAATCTCATATAAAGAAACAAGTCTAGCTATAGAAAAGCATGGAAAGCGCAAAAAACTAGCTAGACTTGATTTTTCAGGAGCTAAAGGGGTTGTATATTTATCTAGTTATTACCGCATCATTGATGGAGATCAAGCCCCAACAAGTAAGAAAGGAGGGATGCCTGCCTGTTCGGAATCGGCTGAGCCAACTTTCCAGTCGGCCAGGCCGACTAACTCTGCTGCTTTTGCTCTAAGTTGTCTAGGCCGATTGCCCCTGCTAGTGCCCAAGTCGGCCTAGCCGACTTTCTCATTTTCGGCAGCCGCCGATGCATTTTCAAATGATTTGACACCTATTGTTGTTCGTTCTCTGAAGATGAAGAGCAACATCATTCAAATCAAGGATGTGCACTTCTCTAACATGATCAACAAGGTAGAAAACACAAATATTTTGCTCAAATTCCAATCTGGTCATACTATTTCAATTTATGCATCTATTGGTGATATCCTTCGAAGTAGTTGTAAAAGACCGATTGAGAATGACATTTTATTTGTTGATGATAAAATCAATTCAGATTCTATCGGCCAACACATTGTGCCATATGGCAAGGCAGATAGTGGTAGTTTATCAAAGTTAAGGCTTCCCAAAAGCAGTTGCAAAGGTGTGGTCGAATGGATTGATAATAAATCTGATCCCTTCGTTTGCCTAGCTTTAAGGCCGACTCCACAAAAGAATCGGCTAAAGAAATCAAAGTACACCTTTAACTTTCCTTTTTGTGATGATATCTTTAATATCTTGCTCAAGAATAATTTTATTAGAATCATTGATCACAATGATTTGCCATCTATTCAAAACTTAGAAGAGCTTACAATTGCAAAAATGATACAATTCTTCTAATCATAATACTTCTAATTGCGATGTGTTTCATCGAGTATCCAATCGGCCATTGATAAAGGACGATTGAGATTTTTTGAAGCTCAACACATGGACCAATTGGATTCTATTGGTCTTAATGGCAAACAAGTTTCGAATCGGCTTGCATTAGCCAATTCACTCAAAGCTCAACGCTCGAATGTCCAAGAGAGATGTGGAGTGCTCAAGTGAAGACAAGGTTATTGTCCATGAATTACAAATAAAAGATATTCCAGAGGATAGCAAAGTTATGACAATTCCAGAAGACGCGAGGGGCAGGTGAAATATCTTCAGCTAGAGCAAAGGCCGGTTGATCCTATTGAGCAAGGGAAATCAGCTAAGAATCGTCCTTTGGAGCATGTCTGCCAAGATGGGGAAAAGAAGGAGGATGCTCGTAAAGCTAACGGAGGTAAAGGCTATGACAAACAGAAGGGTAGAAGGCCGAAGCTCAGCTTCAAGAAACTTCTAACTAAATATAAGAAGGAAGCAGAATTAAATGTCACTAATCGGCCAAGAAAGGTCCAATCATCAAGATTGTCTCCAAAGCACAAGTCTCAAGAGTAGAATTGGAAAAGGAATAGATCACACGCAGCAGCAAGATATCCTTCTTTTGAGTAGCCAATTCCTATGTCATACGGACCACAACTATAGGTTTTCATCATTATTCATCTTGGGGCAGATCTGATTAAGAGGCACATGTTCCACCATATTTTAGGCCATAATTTGTAGAGTATGCAGCTCCTAGACATTCAGAGAGATCATCTTATAAAGACTGTTTTTATCAAAATCGATTCGAAGTTCAACCGAAGAAGGTGGTAAAATCAATTTATCGTGTGAAGTATGATGGACGAAAGAAGAAAAGTTCAGATCTGGATTCAATTATTGAAAAGCCGATTACGTTGCTAAAAAATCCGGCTGTTAATGGCAACGACATGGGAGAATCATCTACTAATATTGTAGATGCCAAATCTGAAAGAAAGAAGGTGAGAGTGTCCAAAATTAAGAAAGATTTGTCGCTGCCCAAAACATAAACAAAATCAAGATGCTCACTCGATTTACCAAAGTGGGAAGAAAGCAAGCTACAAAAGCTTAATACATAGAAGCTGAAAGAAAAGGGCTTGGTGTAGGTTCCTAAATGAAGAATTCAAGCTCAGAAGGATGATGCTCAACTAAGTGGTGCAACAAAGGAAAAGGAGAGAAGAAGATTCAAGAAACAATTGCTAAGTTAGAGGTTTGCACCAAATCATCAAAATTATTGGTCATGGCGTTATCCATATTCTCTGTCTATGCCGATGCGGAATTCATCCCTAGGTATGCATGGTTATCCCTCAGTTCCTTATTTTGATCCTTGGTATGGGTCGTTATATTATGGAGGGTTGCCAAATCATTTTGCTTATCGATGATGTTCTATTTCAAGAGTTGAATTATTATATTTCAGTTATGCATACTTTTGTAGATGAATTCATATGGCCGATATTTTGTTATCACCCTTAGCATAAAAATATAGTCGATGAGTGCTTGCAAACCATCGTGCTATGAGAAGACCCTCCATGGAATTTTCTGTGGTGGCATTAAAGCCCAGGGGGCATGATATATGCATTCTGAATTTACCTAATGGATGCGACAATATGATTAATCAGCTTGCAAAGAAGGGAAAGGTGTTGGCATAGTAATTATTTCCCACAATTGTGTTGTTTGAAACATCAAGCCGATTAAATTACATTTGCACCAAAGTTTGAGCCGAATGTGAAGTTTTCTTATTCGGCTTGTCAATATTGTAATCCATGAAGGTAAAACATGTTAGAGCCTTTGGTGGTTCTCTACTGATGGTACAGCAAGTTGTTGGTGTGTTTAATGTTTCAAAGGATCACATGTTGCATATTTTGACACGTGCCTTAACGTTATCAAGCAATTTGCCGAATTTCAAATTCGGCATATTTCGAGACATGGGGATCGCAAATCAAACATGTTGGCTCAACAGGCATCAGGTTATGACGTCGATGGACAAAATTTTCATAGTAAAAAGGAACCAGCACATCACATTGTTGTTCTGGGTGCTGCCAAACCGGTCAGGCCGGTTCCAAAACCAGCCAGGCCAGTTCTATTGGGTGTGCTGGCTGATGAACAAGCCCGTCCGATTCCAGAAACCGGCCAGGCCGATTTGCCTGTGAGTTTTTCCCCGAATGGGCTTGATTTGCTCCCTGTTGATGCTAAAGCCGATTCTAGTGATTGAAGGACTCCCATTGTTGCATATCTACGTGATTCAAACACCAAAATTGACAAATATTTAGCGAGGTTCCTATGGGAGTTATTCATCAAAAGGATTGTCACTTCGTGTTGGGTGCTGCAAGTTACTTTTGTAAAAGGCATTGCAAGATGGTCATCTATATAAAGAAGCCAAAATAATGCCCAAGTGATGGCTGATACACTCATGTCACCCTTAGAATGATATGGCCGATGTATACGTCACCCTTAGATGCTAGATAGTCGATGAATTGGACATCGTTGCTATTTGGCGAATTTTATGTTTTCAGGTCCGCATAAACCTCAAGTAAAAACAAGGGGGCATATGTTGACAACCAAAAGTGGCCAAAGTGTATAATGGACCCTGCTATTATGTTTCTATCGTCAGAAAATATATTTGGATCATCTTATTTGGAGCCTAGACGAAGAAACAACGATTCAGCAGTGCTGGCCCAGCTAAACCGGCCAGGCCAGTTTGGACAAGTTGTTCAAATGCATGATTGGATTGCACCATTACGTTCCTCTCGTCGAACTGATCAAAAAACATATATGGTTCGCCTCATTTGGAGTCTAAATAAATTAATTTTAATTTTTGAAGATTTTCTGCACCGGACTGCAGCAGAACTGGCCAGGCCGATTTGGGAACCGGTCAGGCCAGTTTGAACCAGCCAGGCCAGTTTGCCTGCACCTGTGGCTGCTCAGGCCCCGTGAAAACCAGCCTAGGCCAGTTTGCCTGTTCTAAACTGACTAGGACTGTTTTGATCGGGATTTGGACGGGATTTTTTATAGGAAACTTTAAAATTACGATTTGAAATTGTTTTTTTATTGGGATAAGACCACCCCCTCTATATATAATATATGAGAGGATCAAGGCCGATGGAAGGATCCAACACTCAATCGTCAAAAAATCAATCTACAAACTCCCTTTTACCCTCTTTTCTAAACTCATGCTGTTCATCCCTTGATCCGACGATTAAGGATGGCGTCCTAGGCTTGCCGTCCGACCTAGGGCAACCTGGCGATGTCCTTGCCCCGACGGAGTCTCTTCCAGGCGAGAGTTTCGACGGTTTCTTTGCTAGTTTGCTTGAAAACTAACCGGTTCTACATCACGCAAGCACGTTGGTTATCCTTTGGCGGTTTGCTTGTAAACCTATCTATTTGGCATCACGAAAGAGTAACATCCTTGTTGCGTTCTTCGATCCGTGGCGGCCCGGACGTCCAAACCTCAGCCGCTGATGTATGATTCGGACCAAAAAAGTAAAAAACAAAGTTTAGGACAAAAAAGCCGTTGTTATGCAATGTTATGGTTTCAGTTATCAGAGAGGTTTTTGTTGGATATGCTACCGAATGAAAGCATATTTTGTAGTTTTCTACTATTAAATGTTATTCACCCTTGCACTCTTGCAGGCGCTGCACTCCCCCCCCCCCCTCGCTCGCCTCGTCCGTGACGCCAGCTCGCCGCACAAGGGAAGCCAACAGGCAGCGGCCTCCACGGCCCAGTGGCGGCGGCTTCGACCTGAGCGGCCTTGAGCGCCGAGAGCTTGTAGCTCTAGCAATGAAGAAGAGTGCGAGGAAGGAGAAGGATCCGGCCTTCTACATGGCAGATCCGGCCTCCACCTCCCGCGGCTGCTTCTCCTTCCCATCGCCGCTCCCTCTCTTTGGCTCTTCCGGTGGCTGCGACGAAGAGTCTCTGTTGGCACTTGGTGGGCCACGCGCTCGGCTCGGCCTTCTAAAAAGGCCAGGCTCATCGGGCCGGCCTGGCACGGAAAGTGGCCCTGAGGGCTGTGCCTGGGCTGTCGCCCAAGCACGAAGCCCAGGGCGGCACAGGCCTGTGCCATGGTGGGGGGAGGGGTGTTGCTCGTGTTTAGTTCTGTGAGTATATTAGATATTGAGACACTGAGTCTTTGCTCATTCTTGATCTCCATATTTCTGATTCTCATTTTGTCTTGGCAAGAATGTATTGATGCCACATGTAAGCACGATTAGACGGGCCAAGCACTGTTGTTGGGTGTACGCCTCCATGAGAGTAGTTGGCCAACACGCACAGCGAGCATGTTTAGGGATTTATGCAATTTCAAGGTTTGGGGAATGAGGTGAGAATCATGTGATAGTTCACAACCGTCCATGTAATTATGAACCGTGGACCCACATGCCAATTTCACGCCGAAACGCTTATGTCAGTCAATAGATTGTGACAAAACTGCTTTGGACCGGGGTCTTAAATAGTTTAGAACCTAGATATGCAATTTTTTAGCTTGAGGACCTGGATAAGAATGGTGTAATTTACTCATAAATAATTAGTTCCAAACAACTCTAGTTTATAAATAGATAGGTAACATTTTTTATAAAGAAATGGTACTAGTTTCATGGTTTCTCGATTTAAAATAAATTCAACCTGGTTTTATAATTGAAAGATGAAATTCGGACTATCGTGATTGAAAAATGGACTTTACCCTAAGTCAAAATTATGTGTGTTGTTTAAGAAACATGTAGAGTTTCTAACTAATGCAATACAAAAATACTACATCCTTTGTGTTAATTCTTTTATTATGTATATAGACATATTATATATCTAAGTGGTATTAACAAAAACTATGTACCTAGATAAGTCAAAACAACTTACAATTTGAAACGGAGTGTGTATAATGGTAGAGGAGATACTATATGGGCTAACAATCAATATTTCACTATAGCAATGCATGTGTATTTTACTAATAAATTTAAAATATTTTAAGTACTCTCTCCATCCATGAATAAATCAACTTATGGAGAGTTGTCCTGATTCAAGCTTTTTTAGGTTTGAGAGAATTCTAAAGAAAAATACTAATGTTTATTGACAAAATTAGTATATTTAGATATAGCTTGAAATATATTTTCACGGTATATACTTTTTTGATATCATAGATATTAGTACTTTTTGTTAAAACTGATCCAACTTAAAATAATTGAGACATAGGACAACTCTAGAAATTTAATTCGATAATGATAGGACATGGGCGTCTATTCGTCCAGACGCCGCGTGCCTACTATAGATGTCCAACGGGTCGTGCCGTGCCGGCACGGCACGACGTCGGGCCGGCACGGCCCGGTCTGCGTTGTGCCGCCACGGGCCGTCGTGCCTGACGGGCCGTGCTCGAGCCTGGCCTCCAGCCCAAGGCACGGCCCGTGGCCCGTCGGGCCGGCCCGAGAGCACGAGGGAGCGCCCCCCGGCCGCATGGGAGGTGGCGGCGACACCGGCGGCCGCAGCGGCTCGCCCTAGAGGTGATCCCTGCTCCGCCGCGCGCTCGCCCTGGAGCTGGAGGGGCTCCGCCACGCCGCGCGCCCTAGAGCTGAAGGCGCTCCACCGCGCTGTGCTCCTTGGAGCCGGAGGAGCTCCGCCGCACCCTGGAGCTGGACTGCTGGAGGCGCTCCGCGCGCGAGGGAGATGACGAGGAAAGAGGAGTGCGGTGCGAGAGCGGCGGCACGCAAGGAAGGGAAGAGCGGTGCGGCGGATGGGGAGGGGAAGGGAAGAGCAGCGCCGTCTGGGAGAGTGGGAGTGGGAGGAAGTTAGGGTTTGGAGTGGTGAAGATATTATATATATGTATGGATTGCAGTGGACTGGGCCAAATATTCACATGGTTATCAATTTAACGGGCCGCCTCTTGGACCGGGCCGTGCCCGTGCCGGGCCACGTGCCTAGGTGGCTGCCCAGGCACGGCCTGGTCCCTCGGGCCAGGCCAAAATGCTGGTCCGCGGGCCGGGCCATCGGGCCTCGGGCTGCATGGCCAAGTATAGTGCCTACTCCGCCTCGCTGCTACCGCGCGCCTCATCCCCTGCCGCTCGCTCCTCGCTCCAGCCATGCTCTTGCTCCCTCTGGTGCACGCCCCTGACCGGTATCTCTCTCGTTCTTCGTTTCTCTGCCTTGCGTCCACCATGGTTGGGGAGAGCATAGCTCCGAGTTGCCGCGCCACTATGCTCCTCGGCCTCGTCGCGCCTCCTCGATGTCGTCGAGGTCTGTCGCTCGCCGCTGCCGCTGGCTAGTGATGAGGACATTCTACACTATTACCCGCTGGCAAAGACGCAACAAAAAAAGGCCAAGTGGCCTAGTTGTAGTCGGGCGGCAACCGTGTGAGCCTCTGAATAATTCCACCTTGCTTAGCTTAGGAGGAGGAAGCCACCTTAAAAGAGAGAGCCACCCTTCTCCTATCGGACTAGTCTTTTAGGGACATTGGGCCTTTCCCCGAGTGGGTGTGCATAAGAACTGTTGGGGTCCGGGTAACCTTAATTTATTGGGCCTCGGCCAACCCCACCTGGACCGGATGTATCATTTGGTATCAGAGCTGGACCCTTGTTTAAGGGGTGGGAATGATGAGGACATCCTCCACTATTACCCGCTGGCAAAGACGCAACAAAAAAAGGCTAAGTGGTCTAGTTGTAGTCGGGCGGCGACCGTGTGAGCCTCTGAATAATCCCACCTTGCTTAGCTTGGGAGGAGGAAGTCATCTTAAAAGAGAGAGCCACCCTTCCCCTATCGGACTAGTCTTTTAGGGACATTGGGCCTTTCTCCGAGTGGGTGTGCATAAGAACTGTTGGGGTCCGGGCAACCTTAATTTATTGGGCCTCGGCCAACCCCACCTGGGCCGGATGCATCAGCTAGCTGGGCCAACGCTAGTAGTAGCCGCGTAGGCGCACAGGCACTGGCTGCCATGTGTGGCCAGGCGGCAAGGAGAGGGGGTCGTCACTAGTCGGGCCTAGGCCAGGCGTAGGCGCAGTTGGCCGCTACCGGACCGTGCCACTATCCTCGCCCGGTAGCTGGCCGAAACTAGCCGTTCCTCCACTCTGTGCTATGTTGTACGGAGTAAGTGAAAAATGCATGTTGCAAGTATATGTTTCAGATGTTTTATAGATATGTTGCAAGTGTTTTATATGGATGTTGCAAAAGTAGATCGATATGTTGCATATGTTGTAATGGTTGTATACGTATGTTGTAAGCTTCTGTTCCCAATGTGTCATCTGTTTTTCAAACGTATGTTGCAAGTGTGTTTATCTAGATGTGGCATATATTTCACACATATGTTGCAAGCGTTTTATCTAGATGTTGTGTATGTTTACAATGTTTTCAAGTGTTTTTCAGGTGTTTTTGTAAGTGTTTCAAACGCTTGTTTCAAGTGTTTCATCTGTCTTCAGAAGTATGTTACAAGTGTTGCATCTGAATGTTTCAAAAGTAGATCAGGTATTGCATATTCCTCCTCGTCTTCTGTTGCTTCGCCTCGATTTCTCCTCCCCATGGTGCTGGCTAGGCATCCGATACGGCGCTACAGCCGGGGCACACTACGGGTCCTTTCGAACCAAAGGCATAGGCGGGTGCCGCCGCCTCCTCCTCTTCTCGATGCTAGTGACGTTCAGGCCCCGCAGCCCGTGTGGGGCGTGTGAAACGGAGTGTAGGCGCGGACGTCCAAATGTGAGCGTTTGTCCGAACGTCCGGCTGCTAGCACTGCCGAATTTAATTTACATAGATTACAATTTTGAACGGAGGGAGTACAGTACATACACATTGAAAACTATACGAAGCCTGGGCCTCTTTCAAAAAAAAAGCCTGGGCCAGCTAGACAAGTCGTTATTAATGGGCCAGCACCGACTTATTTGTAATGAGCCAAGCCCATGCCCAACCTAATTTCCCTACGGTTGGAGTCCCCAGTTCCCCTATTTGAGCAATCCCGATCGTCCAATCCCCCAATCCCATTCCCAACTATCTACCTGAAACTAAAACCCTAGCGGTGTTGCGGGCTTGTGGCGGCAGGCAGCAACTTCGCCTGCCCTAGATCGAGCAGTGCAGCCCTAGAAAGCAGTAGGGTTAGGACAGCGGCACACGGTGCTTAATTCGCAAGTGCGGCTCTGCGGTTTCAGGAGAGGACAGCAGCTAAAGGATAGTTCATCAGCGCGTGCCCTGCTTGCCTGATCCATCACTTCCATTCTTTACCAGTTCACTTCACGTACGGGCATCAACAAGAGGCACCGATTGAGGTCTAGAATTACTATTGCTCCAGTTTTTCTCTGCATTCGTGAATTTCTAGTATTCACCTGTGATTAATGGATTTTCAATACTCATCATCATTCATCCTTTACATTTGGAATCTAATGGAGAAAAGTTTGTTTGAGCTGAGAAGTATAGAATAGGCAATTCCGTAGTTCTAGTTAATTTTCCTCTTTGAAGCTAAGTGCGGACTGACAAGCATTACCACCATATGAATTCCATTGTGAAATCAGGTCCGGGCCATGTCATTCTGTGGAGTATCCTTCGTTGGAGAAAGCTGTCTGCCGCCATCTACCTCTTCCACACCCCTCCTTGTCGGCGGCTACCACCTGCTCGTGGTCAATGGCTACTCACGCACAAAGCAGGACACCCCCAACGGCAAGTGCATACGGTCAAACTACTTCAAGCTCGGAGGCCATCGCTGGATCATCGAGTACTACCCTAATGGCTACGAACAGGAGAATACCGACTACATATCCTTTTACCTCGTTCTCGACGAGCACAACATCGTCGAGCCTGTCGTGGCGCAGTATGTGTTTAGCTTCCTTGGTCAGGTTCAGTCGCCGGAGTCATCGTTGCTCGTCGGCGAAAGGGGAGCGCACAGTTTCTCTACCACGGACGCATATAGTTTCGCCTGTTTGATGAAGAGAGAAAGCTTCGAGAAGTCGAAGCATCTCAGGAACGATAGTTTCACTATCAGGTGTGACGTCTCCATCACTAAGAATGTCAACATCGGGGAAGCAAGCAAGTTCATGGCGCACTGGTGCGTGTTTGCGGCCCGCTCCGCTGTCTTCAGGGCCGAGCTCTTCGGGGCCATGAAGGAGGGGACAACAGACACCGTCGTGCACATCGACGACATGGACGCGAAGGTATTCAGGCGGTTGCTCGGTTTCATGTACACCGATTTCGTGCCGGTGTTTGAAGAGGAGGAAGAAGAGTATATGTGGCAGGACCTGCTTGTGGCTGCGGATAGATATGACGTCCCGAGGCTCCGACTGATCTGTGAAAGCATGCTGTGCCGATACATCAACACGGATATACGGTGGCAACTATGCTTGAGCTCGCTGACAAGCACCACTGCAATGGACTGAAGGATGCATGCTTGGATTTCCTCAACTCTCCGGCAAATCTGCAGGAAGTAACGGCGGCTGGTGGCCTGAATGATCTGACTATCAGCTGTCCTGCTGTCCTTATAGAGCTTATCGCCAAGCTTACGTCGTCGCTTAAGCTTGATAAATGATACTATGTGGTACACTGATAGGTTTTATTAGGTTTATTTATGAAAAAAAGTTGTATTTTCTTTACAATGAGATGAGAGATCACTGTATTACGATGTCAAGTATAATTATTCTCTGCATGTACACTCGCAGATCCGCACCTAGAGAGATGTTATTTTTATTTAATTTTTTCAGTTTATGTTTTTGTTGGCTCCATTCCAAATTAAATCAAGTTGTAAATATATCCTAAGTGTGAAACTATTTTAAGTTTAGTCAAATTTAGAGAAAGAGCGTCGTCTCAAAAAATTTACAGAAAGAGCATCAGTATTAATGATAATAAATTAATATATATGACACTATCACTAGGTAAATCTCTTGAAATATATTTTCATAATGTATTCATTTTGTTTTCGTAGATGTTATTATCTTTTCTAGTAAAGATGATGAAACTTAAGACAGTTGAAGCTACGATGACCTTAAGGTTGGATTATTTTGGAATGGAGGGAGAGAGAATATACACGCATAAATCCATATGTGCAATCCAGTAAGACATTGTTCGGTTCAAAGGAACAACCATGCCCTGGAACAATTCCTACCAAGAATGATTGCTTAATTTATATAAGCTTTTGATGAGCTGAAACAATTCCTGGCTAAATTCCTATCTAATCAAAAGTCCTAAGAAAGGTAGGGATGCAAGTGCCGCGGGCTTACCCGCAAGCCCACTTCACCCACCCCCACTTATCACTTATAGAAAACTTATTGGTCAATGTGGCAGAGCGCGTTTCATCTCTGCCTGCTCCTCTCACAAGTTCCCGGCCTGTGAAGGATTTTGTCACCCCCAGCTCTTGCAAGAGCAACTCCGTCATTCAGTTGTTTGTTGCGCTTTCACCCTTAATTAGCAGCCATGTTTGTCAATGCATGAATAACCTTGTGAAGTCGGCGAAGACTTCTGTACTTCGGAAGATCCTTCGGGTCCGTCCGGCCAGTAATTGTTAGCTGCAACTTGCAGTATCTAGTAGCTACTATCTAAGGTACGTACTACTTCGGAATTTACCCCTGTTTTTTTTTTTACTCAGGGGTAAAATGATCTTTCTACCCCGTAGTTAACACCGTTAAGTGTCGAAATTGACAGAAGGCCTGATTCCTAAACGATTTTTGTTTTGAGGCCTGATTCCCAAATTCAAAAAAAAAGAGCCTGATTTCTAAGAACAAGTTTTTTGAGGCCAAATTCCTAATTCTCTCGTATATGTTTGTGCACAACTAGTGCATAGTAGTACGTACCATAGATAATAGCTACTAGATAGATACTGCAAGTTGCAGCTAACAATTACCGGCCGGACGGACCCGAAGGATCTTCCGAAGTACAGTTTGAAGTCTTCGCCATCACGACTTCACAAGGTTATTCAAGCATTGACAAACATGGCTTCTAATTAAGGGCGCAAGCGCAACAAACAACTGAATGACGGAGTTGCTCTTGCGAGAGCTGGGGGTGACAAAATCCTTCAGAGGCCGGGAACTTGTGAGAGGAGCAGGCAGAGATGAAACGCGCTCTGCCACATATATGGAAAATTTTTCCTACTCCCTAGGAGTAGTTACTCCCGTCTAGGTGCATAGTAAATCCTCCTCTCCCGCACGCACATAGCAGGCCGGATCGTTAACGCTATTGGATTAGTATCTACAAAATCCAACCCGTTTAGAAAACTACCGCTGTTTTTTCGGATCTAATCTACCACCGTACCTCACCTGGAATTATTTAACGGGTTCCATTTTCTTTTTCTACGCCGCAGGGACCTCGTCTGGACGCCGCCGCCACATGCTTTCTACGCCGCCATTTGCAGCAGCGACCTCATCATCGAGACGCCACCGCCACAGGCTGGTGACTGACCACCAACGTGCGTAAGAAAGAGGAGCCGACACCGCTGGTCTCCTCGGCGTTGTGATAGCTGCATACGTGCGTTGATATGTAGCCTCCATAATATGCATTCTCTTTTTTTTTTGGTTTCTTGATCTTTTGGTTCCAATCTACACGCTAGTTTCTGAATTGAGCTAACATCATTTTTTCCTTGCCACCGGACTGTGTCTGGCCAACGGTAGTGCTATCTTCACCAGATCGATCTTTGGTCATATACACATACTCCCTTCTCACAGAAGTATTCACGTATATTTTATTCTCAATAAAAATAGTATGAATACATACTCTCGTTGTTTCGTATATCTCCATACGTGAATGTATGCACACATACTCCGGTCTTGTGGTTTAAGTATGCACTCATACTATCTAAATAGATCTGGGCGTATGTATGCATAGTTGCATACTACCTAGGTCTGTATTTGGGTATGCATTTATACTCTGTATTCATACTCTCCTCAAAACAGTATTTGCCAAAATATTAGAATAGTATATACACATACTCTCTTGTAAAAAAAAAGTATATACATATACTTCAAATACGGACGTATGTACGTCCTTGTTCAAACTAGTATGAACACATATACTACTACGTTAAACAAGTATCCACGCATACTACCTTCGTACGGCGTGGATGTACCTGATACTTGCATACTCCGTTCAAACAGGTATATACTCATACTCCGCTGATATACGTTCATGTATGTATGTATCTGATACTCGCAAATTGAGATGTACATACTCTTAGCGTGTATACACGTGAAAACAATATATATGCGCCGCCGTCCTTTGCTTTACTTGATCCGTGAAACCAGCGAATATATTATTTTATTGGTTTATTCAGTCAGTTAGTTGCATGCGCCTCTCCTTTGTAGTATTTTTTAAGGCACCGACATCCAAAATATAGTCTTTATCAAAATTCCAAGATTTTTAAAAATCGTTGTAAGTTTTTGCAATAAATTAAATTTCTAAGATTAATTAGCGCTAATGCATGCATAATTATTAGAGGTCAAAAATATTTCATGAATCAATCAAACTAATAATATATAGGTTGTAAATGATTGTTGCATTCATGCTACAAATAACAGACTCTGCCATGTGTATGGGAAGTGAGAGGCAAAGTGGTCTTTTCGCTCGAGCTACAGTGCCCAAAGTAACAGACTTCACTCACAGACCTGACGGAAGGCCTGATAACTAAGATTTTTTTTTTCAGGACCATATACCCAAATTCAAAAAAAAGGGACCTGATACCTAAAGCAACTTTTTTCCAGGGCCAAATTCCTAATTCTCCCAACATATATATAGGCTCGCGTGGTACTCCCTCCATGTTGGTAAAAGAAGTCGTTTTGGACATGGTTTGGGTCAAACATTGGGAATATAAATCATGAATAACTTTTAAGTTGTTGAGTTTGAAAATATGAAAATAATATGAATAGATTTGTTTTGAAATATACTTTCATAAAAGTATACATATATCACTTTTGAATAAATATTGTTATAGAAGCCAAAGTTACGTTTTGGAGACCGTATCGTTGTCTAAAACGACTTCTTTTACCAACATAGAGGGAGATGTATCAAGCAGGCGCTGTAGTTGGCCCGCCAAGCAGCCCGCTGGACGGAGGCGGCGTACGAGCTTATTGTGCCCAGCGGATCCCGCAAAGTCTGCAAAAACGATTAGCGGACGGCGCGGCGGTGCGTTCTACAATCGCGACCTTTCCTCTCTTTGGCAAGTGCCGGCCACAGAAAAAGAATGTCTGCAGATAGCGGCCGGGGATCACGGTTGATTTTGTTGGCTCGCTATGTCGTTCGCCGGCGTATCTTTCATTAGCGAGGGCGGGCCGTCGACGCGATCTACACCAGCCGCCATCACCGCCGCCGTCACCGACAGCGGCTACCACCTGCTTGTGGTTGACGGGTACTCGCGCACCAAAGACACCACCCCGAACGGGGACTGGATAGAATCTCCCCCTTTCAGAGTCGGCGGCCATCGCTGGCGTATCCGGTACTTCCCCAACGGCATAGACTCCGAGGTGGCTGACTACATATCCCTTTATCTCTTACTTGATGATGATGACAACGTCGCGGAGACGACTGTGAAGGGCAGTTCGATTTCAGTTTGGTTGACGAAGCTGAGATGTAACTGCCATCAGACATCCAAGAAATCGAAGTGACAAACTTCAGTAACGACTCCTCGTTTTGGGGTTACGATGCTTTCATGAAAAGAGAGGACCTGGAGAAATCGGCACATCTCAAGGACGACCGGCTCACCATAAAGTGTGACATCGTCGTCGCCAAGGATGTCGATGTCGAGAGTACTGGAGCCAACACTGCCCTTTTCGTGGTGGTGCCAACATCTGACATGCACCAACATCTCAGCAGTCTCCTTCAGTCTACAGAGGGCTCCGATGTGACCTTCGAGATCGGCGGAGAGATGTTTGCTGCACACCGGTGCGTACTCGCCTGCAGGTCGACGGTCTTCAAGGGCCTGCTTTCTTCTGGCTCCACGAAGGAGGGCACGAACACGGCGGCAGGTGTCGTGCGCATAGACGACGTGGAGGCACGGGTGTTCAGGCTCCTGCTTCGCTTCATTTACAGTGACTCGGTGCCGGAGAATATGGAGGAAGAAGAAGATGATGTCATGTGGCAGCACTTGCTTGTGGCGGCAGTCAGGTATGGTCTCCTGAGGCTGAGGCTGATCTGCGAACAGAAGTTGTGCGCATACATCAGCACGACTACAGTGGCAACGATTCTTGCGCTAGCTGAGCGGCACCATGGCCGAGGGCTCAAGGATGCTTGCTTCGATTTCCTTATCAGGGCTCATGCCAATCTCCAGGAGGTACTGGCGCTCGGTGGCCTGGACCGTCTAGCTAGCACCTGCCCTTTAGTCCTCAAAGAGCTCATTGCCAAGCTTGTGTCATCTAAGAAGGCTAAGATTGATGTGGACACAGCTTTCGTCGTGGTCCCGGCATCTGATATGCACCTGCATTTCACTCAGCTCCTCCTGTCTGGTGAAGGCACCGATGTGGTATTCGAGGTTAGCGGAGAGAAGATACACGCACACCGCTGCGTGCTTGCGGCCAGATCTGCAGTCTTCAGGGCCGAGCTTTTTGGCCCCATGAAGGAGGGCACCACTACCGGTGTCATACGCATAGACGACATGGAAGCAAGAGTGTTCAAGTTGATGCTTAGTTTCATTTACAGTGACTTAATGCCAGATGACATTAACGAAGAGGACGAGGAGTATGATGACGAGCAAGACATGGAAGAGGAGGAGGAGGACGACGACGACGACGATGATGACGACGACGACGAAGTGCAGCGCCGGTCCTAGAATTTTGAGGGCCCTCTGGCGAGCTCGTCACGACGGCCCCTCTAGAGCACGTATAAAATCTTATATTATATATGTGCTAATTTTAGTTGTAAAGAAAAAGCAACTCTAATAATATATTTTTAATTTAACATGACTAAATTAGAAGAAAACATGACTATACGAGTACAAAGTACTAGAAGTCTGAAATACTATACAAATAATTAATTTGGATTTAAAATAAACAAGGAAAAAATACATAGGGTCTGGACATGAACTGAAACAACTGATCGTAATTCGCAAGAAGGCAAGAACCAAGATGTCGTCGTTGTGAAGCCCTACCTGGTCCTGGTCGCCACCGTCGTGCGCCGTTCTCGAACTCGGCGGTGCGGCTCGTCACCTCGTCCGACTCTACGTGTGTGCGTCGGGACTCGGGCGTCGGCTTGTGAGCGCGTCGCGAACTCGTGAGACGTAATCTGCGATCGGCACTGCAGCGCGCGTGGCTCCTCGCCTCCTCTCTGCCCGAGGCGGGCCGTGGTGAAAACCGGGAAACGAAGCCAGAAAGGCCGCCGATTTTCTTAGGCTAGCTAGCTAGTTCTTTGCCTCTCTCCTCATTAGTTCGATGATGTCTAATAGACTTTTTTTTCGAAAGATCATGACTAATAGACTATAGGGCATGGAGGTTTATGTACCTGGGCTTAGGCCCCTCTCCCGCCTGGGCCCTCGGCCGTCGCACCTCATGCCCTGCCCCTAGGGCCGGCACTGACGAAGTGACGTGGCAGCACTTGCTTGTGGCAGCAGATAGATATGATCTCCAGAGGTTGAGGCTCATGTGTGAACAGAAGTTGTGGGGATACATCAACGCGACCAGGGTGGCGAGCATCCTTGAGCTAGCTGAGCAGCGTCATTGCCAGGGGCTCAAGCAGGCTTGCTTGGATTTTCTGAGCTTCCCTCCTAATCTTCAACAAGTCATGGCGGCCGGCGGCCTCAACCACCTGAGAAGCAGCTGTCCCTCCCTCCTGATAGATCTCATTGCCAAGCTTGCATACCTGAAGCCTGATAACTGACGAACACTGATTGGTACGTACTACCACATGTTATGCAGTATTATGAGTTCATTATCTTCCGGCGAAATTCACTTTTCCCCTTTTGGATATGCAGGACAGAGGTAAGCTGCATCTAGTCTTAGGTGATTACTAAATGTTGATCAAGGTACCAGAGAGGACACAAAATGATACAGTAGTATAACAGAGTGTTGGAGGTACAGATCCCGTTGGTCGTGTTTTAATTTTTCTTCTAAGGGTCTTTTATTTGCCAAATGATTTTGTGCGGTGCCCGAGTTTTTGTGCTGTTTCTTTGGCTGGTTCCGGCTTCCTAGTTCCTTGTCTTCTGCAAGGAGTACTGATGTTCCAAACCAAACACCACCGAAGCATGTCATTTTTAGTATCTGTTGCACTTAAGCTCTCGTGTAGATTACACCTCAATTTCCCCTCAATGTACCGTTTTGGTGTTTTTGCCAGCTTTTATGTCAGTGTTGTGCTACTTTATATGTTGGAATGACACTGATAAGAGTAGTACCTGCCACAAAACATGATCCAGGAAAATAAGCATGATGACCAGATATGCAATGTGTAAGACAGACTAGTATCATCTGAGTTAGCAAGTTAATTTCGATGGCATTCTAATTTAGTTCATTTATCCACCTCAATGAATTAAGTATTAGTACATAATTATAGTTGATTTTAGCAAGTTTGCGAACAAATTACCCAAAACTAGTAGTGGAACTTTCATCCCTAGTGAAGGTTGACAAACATTCTATTAATGCACAATAGTCATTGGATCTTTGAAAGGATACTGCGAGTACTCCCTACCTGAATAAAATCTATTCCTAGAGTTCTCTAACTTTTTTTGAAAAGTAGAAAATATTTGTGATACCATAAATGAGCACATTAAGAAAAAATAGTTTAAGGTATATCTAATGGTATTAATTTAGTGTCATAAATATTGACGTTCTTTTCTATAAATTAACGAATGATATTGTTTCAATCGTCCAGTTAAACGCACCGGTACTCTTGCATTTGTATGTGACCAGGTTTTTGAAATGGGAGTTTTGTTGTATAATGTAACTATATGTTATACCACGGAGTTTAAAGAGAAGACTTATCAAAACTTGAAGTGACAATTTTTTAGTTTTATTTACAAGGACTGCTTATAAAGGTTTATAAAAAAACATGAAGTGTCAAAGAGGCCAATTCGGATTGATTCTCAAAAAATAACCTGCCATGTTGATCAAAATAATAGTAAAATGGCCTCTAGGTTAACTT
Source organism: Saccharum hybrid cultivar R570 (assembly GCA_038087645.1). Taxonomy (NCBI): domain Eukaryota; kingdom Viridiplantae; phylum Streptophyta; class Magnoliopsida; order Poales; family Poaceae; genus Saccharum; species Saccharum hybrid cultivar. The sequence goes on along the minus strand of JAQSUU010000005.1, from coordinate 5,284,606 downwards.
AAAGCCGGGGCCAATTCACTAGTATATGCATCATGAGGTAAAAGTAGCAATAGGAGCATCAAACATTCTTTCCTCTAACTCATCAAATTTAGACATAAGCTTATTCATAACATGAAAAGGAGGGGAATCTTCGGCTATTCCACTAGCTTTTAGCTCAGATCTGGTTATAGACTTGACGATGCTCTCTTGACCCATTAGACCGGTGAACTTGTTATTGCGACCGTTGTTCCACATCCTGATAGAGGAAATCAATACTGCAATCGACCTTTTGGGCCAGGTTACGCAGCAGTGAGAACACAAGAAAGATAGATTGAAACCAACAAATTGGCTAGGTTAGAAAGATCGACTATAAGATATAATCGAACCAATCGTCTCCAGCGGAGTTGCCGAAAGTGTGTTGATGCCGAGTTGGGTCACCACACCGGTAAGGAGCTAGAATGCTCGATGTAGGGCCTAGTCGACTTTTAGGTCAGCCAGCGCCTAGGGTTTGGCCGCACCCAGACCTTGTAACTCTAGCGATGAACGCGATACGCAAGACATATCGCTGGAGGAGCCTCACTGGAAGAGCGATACGCAAGACACGCCGGTGAGGTCTCTTGAGACCCAAACCCCCACATGCCCGGGAGGGACCCCGTCGAGGCATGCGGCGGCTATGGGTTACCCTAGCTGGCCTGACCGCTTTAGAACTTCGTCATCATCAATCCTCTAGCCATGCAGCACCGACAAAGAATGAGGAAAATAGAGATATAGGAAAAGAGAGGGTAAAAGGTGTAGTAGATGTGTTTTTGACGATTGTGTGTTGGATATCTCAATCGGTCATGATCCTCCAATATATATAGGTGATCCTCCAATCCAATATATATAGGGGAGGTCTTATCCCAGTAGAAAACCTTTTCAAGGTATATTTTTTAAGTTCCCCACGAGTTTGGAATAGTTCGGATCGCAATCTAAAGGACCAGATCCGAACAAGGTCTTTTATTAGATCTGTCGAAAGTTCCGACGCTCGTCGAAACTTTCGATCGTTAGAACTTCCGACGTAGGGATGACTCCGGGCACTCGGGCGGAGTTTTTTAGGTTCCTTAGAAGTTCCTCCGTCAGAACTTCCGACCCTCCGAACTTCCGACACTGAACATCTTCCTTGAGGGCGTAAACTCCTTCATTCGGACTCCGAATTGGATGTTTCATATATATGTTTTTTTATCATCTCGATAAGAAAAACGCAATGGTGAGATCCATTTAGCATTTTGATAACTTCAAAAAAATAGACAAATTTAGTTGCCAACAGTACGGTACTGTTAGAAGAGTCAAGGGCCTACTTGACTCTTCTAACAGGTACACTGATATGTTTTAGGTTTATGAAAAAAAAATCGATTTTCTTTACAATGAGAGATCATTATATTTCCATGTCAACTATTAAAATAATTATTCTCTGCGTCTACAGGCCTAGAGAGATGTTTTATTGTTATTTGATTTTTTCAGTTCATTTTCTATGTTGGCTTTACAAGTTATTATTAAGCATTCTCAGTAATATGGTGCTTAAGAATGTTTTTTTTTTAACTGGTGCGTGAGTCTGTTTGCTAGTGTCAGTTTCTGGTTTTGTTTTTGTGCGGATGTGGAGGAAATCAGTGGCGGATCTAGAAATCGATCACGAGGGGGGCTAAACTATATTACACAGAGATGGATATCAAAATTCTATATCAGTGTCATACTAACAATTAACAAAGCATAAACGCTACACAAGTGCAAACATGTAACAAATATATTATAGTATGAACGCAAAAATAAATAACACTTTGTTTTTTCTTAATTATTAATGACCTAGAAAAACCATTTGGTATTCATGAAACATGAAGATATTGACGGTGAGTCAAGTGCGGCAGACAACAAAAATAGTGGAGAGCTCAGGCTTTCAAGCCTGAGAGGAGCCAATCTTGATGTCCAGTGCCTGCTAGTTGCAGAGGGCTGCTACCTATACGAGGCATGTCTGAGATATATTCAGTGTTTTTCTGAGCTCGCCCCGGGCTGCAGCCCACCCAGCCCGGGGTGCAGATCCGCCCCTGGAGGAAATCGCTTTATCGTCCAGCTGTGCTTTTTTTTTCAGATCTTATTTCATTATTTGAGCACCCTTTCTGCTTCTCTCTTCTCCTTCCTGCTCCTTCGGTCCTTCCTGCTTGTCTTTCCTTCCTGCTTCACAAGGCGCCGTCACCGTTCCTGTTCTGCGGCGCCGCCTGCGCACGCGCCCCGGCTGTCGAGGCGCCACCTGCGTACGCGCGCCGACTATCCAGGCGTCGCGCCGTCGTCCGCACGTCGCCTGTGTGTCTCCGCTGTTGTCGTGTCCCCTGTGTCTCTGTTGGTGCTTTGTTACTGCCTCTCGCGTGGGCGCTCTCCCTGTGCTCTGTGTGCTGGTCGCTACCACCACCTCCGTGGCCTGTCGTTGCCGCGGGGTTATCTTCCTCTTCGCCTCCGGCGGCCCTGCGATTGTGTCTTCCCTGCCTTCTCCTTCCTCTCCATGGTCCCCAATTGCCGGTTCCTCTGTCCTTGCTGTTCTGTGCCCCTCAAGTGCTCGATGAAATGTGCAAAAGGAGTCTGCTCTGCCTTCATGTGTTTTTAGGCCATCCAGCGCACAGCACTCTGAAAAAAGAACCTCTCCGGTCGCTTCTGCTGCCACGAGCTCGGCCTTCGCCGCGTGCTCCTTACCTGCCGCCGGTGCCGTTGTGACGCAGTGTGCTGCCTCCCCTACCTGCCACTGCCACTGCTACTGCTAGAGGCTGGTTCGTCCCGACCCCTCCTCACTCGTGCGTCATTGGTTTTCAGTTGCTTGCTGCTTTTCTTTAAAAAAAATTGTCGCTTCCTGTTGGCTCTTCGAGTTCCATCTTCTATAATTGCGTCCGTTCCTCTCTTTGGCAAGTGTCAGCCACAGAAGCAAATCATCTCGCGGGAATCACAGTTGATTTGTTGATTCGGTATGTCGTTCGCCGGCGTATCTTTCATCGGCGGTGACGGACTGTCGACGCGATCTACATCTACCCCAGCCACCACCGTCACCGACAGCGGCTACCACCTGCTTGTGGTCGACGGGTACTCGCGCACCAAAGAGATCACCCAGAACGGCGACGAGATAGAATCTCCCCCTTTCAGAGTCGGCGGCCATCGCTGGCGTATCCGGTACTTCCCCAACGGCATAGACTCCGAGGTGGCTGACTACATATCCCTTTATCTCTTACTTGATGATGATAACGTCGCGGAGACGACTGTGAAGGTGCAGTTTGATTTCAGTTTCGTTGACAAGGCTGAGAAGCAACTTCCATCAAACATCCATGAAATCGAAGTGACTAACTTCAGTAAAGAGAGCTTGTCTTGGGGTTACGATGATTTCATGAAAAGAGATAAACTGGAGAAATCAGCACATCTCAAGGACGACAGTCTCACCATAAAGTGCGACATCGTGGTCAGCAAGGATGTCGATGTTGATAGAACTGGAGCCAATACTGCCCCTTTTGTGGTGGTGCCAGCATCTGACATGAACCAACATCTCAGCAGTCTACTTCAGTCTACAGAGGGGTCCGATGTGACCTTCGAGATCAGCGGAGAGATCTTTGCTGCACACCGGTGCATACTCGCCTGCAGGTCGACGGTCTTCAAGGGGCAGCTTCTTGGCTCCATGAATGAGGGTGCTACGGCAGGTGTCGTACGCATAGACGACATGGAGGCACGAGTGTTCAAGCTCCTCCTTGGGTTCATTTACAGTGACTCAGTACAGGAGATGGAGGAAGAAGAAGATGATGTCATGTGGCAGCGCTTGCTTGTGGCGGCAGATAGGTATGATCTCCTGAGGCTGAGGCTGATCTGCGAACAGAAGTTGTGTTCATACATCAACACGACTACAGCAGCAACAATTCTTGCACTAGCTGAGCAGCACCATGGCCAAGGGCTCAAGGATGCTTGCTTGGACTTCCTTCTCAGGGCTCATGCCAATCTGCAGGAGGTAATGGTGCTTGGCGGCCTGGACCACCTAGCTAGCACCTGTCCTTTAGTCCTCAAAGAGCTCATTGCCCAGCTTGTGTCACCTAATAAGAAGGCTAGGATTGATGTCAACACAGCATTCTTTGTGGTGCCGGCATCTGATATGCACCAGCATTTCACTTGCCTTCTCCAGTCTGGTGAGGGCACCGATGTCGTATTCGAGGTCAGTGGAGAGAAGCTACATGCACACCGCTGCGTGCTTGCAGCCAGATCCGCAGTCTTCAGGGCTGAGCTTTTTGGCCCAATGAAGGAGGGCACGACCATCGGTGTCATACGCATAGATGACATGGAAGCAAAAGTGTTCAAGCTATTGCTTACTTTCATTTACAGTGACTCAATGCCAGACATTAACGAAGATGAGGAGTATGATGACAAGGAAGACATGGAGGAGGACGAGGAGGAGGACGAGGACGAGGAGGAGGAGGACGACGACGACGATGATGACGACGACGATGTGGACGACATAGAACTGATGTGGCAGCACTTGCTTGTGGCAGCAGATAGATATGATCTCCAGAGGTTGAGGCTGATGTGTGAAAACAAGTTGTGTGGGTACATCAACGCAACCAAGGTGGCGAGCATCCTTGAGCTAGCTGAGCAGCATCATTGCCGAGGGCTGAAGGAGGCATGCTTGGATTTTCTTAACTTCCCTCCTAATCTTCAACAAGTCATGGCGGCTGGCGGCCTCAACCACCTGAGGAGTAGCTGTCCCTCTGTGCTGATAGATCTCATTGCCAAGCTTGCATATCTGAAGCCTGATAACTGACGAACTCTAATTGGTATGTACTATATACTACGCTTCAAAATGTTCCTACATCAAAATATATAAGTATGTCATCAACTACAATTTTCTGCTTATATATGTGCTCGATGTTATGCGGTATTATTGAGTTCATTATTTTCCGGCGAAATTCATTTTTTTCCCTTTCTGGATATGCAGGACAGCCTAAGCTGCATCTACGCTTAGGTGATTACTAAATACTGATCAAGGTAGCAGAGGACGCAAAATGATATTGTGCCGTGTCTGAGTTTTTGTGCTGTTTCGTTGGCTGGTTACAGCTACTGTAGTTCCTTGTCTTCTGCACGGAGTACTGTTGCTCCAAACCAAACACCACCGAAGCATGTCATTTTTAATATCTATATTGTACTTAAGCTCTCGTTTAGATTACCACCTCAGTTCCCCCTCAATGTACTGTTTCGGCGTTTTGCCAGCTTTTATTTCAGTGTTGTGCTACTTTACATTTTTTCAAGGATACAACTCGACGCACACAACCCACGCACTCACACCACACGCATACACAAGCCTGCCCGTCCGTGCACACGAAAAGAAAGAGATTGGGAGGCTCTAGCCTCCAGTGCGTGGGAAACGCACAGTACCACCGAACGCGTATGCGTGTGTGTACACTACTTTTTCTAGAAAAATTTCCATGCTGGAATGACTGTTCAAAGTACTACCTACCACAACATGATCTAGGAAAATAAGCATGATGACTAGAGATGCATTTGGTAATACCCAACAGTATCATCTGAGTTAGCAAGTTAATTTCGATGGCATGCTGATTTAGTTCATTTATCCACCTCAATGAATTAAGTATTAGTATGTAATTATAGTTGAGGTGAGCAAGTTTTAGAACAAATTACTCAAAACTAGTAGTGGAACTCTCATCCCTAGTGAAGGCTGACAAACATTCTGTTAGAATCTGATACCCCTAGTTATGCACAATAGTCATTGGACTTTTGAAAGGACATTGGGAGCATAGTATGATTGGGAGTGCACCCTTCATACCTGAATAAATCCATTGCTAGAGTTCTCTGAGCCAAACTTTTTTTAGAAAAAAGTTATAAATATTTGTAATACTACAAATGAGCAAATTAAGAAAAAAATAGTTTATGGTATATCTAATGGTACTAATTTAGTATCATAAATATTAACGTTCTTTTCTATAAATTCAGGAACAATATTAGTTCAATCACCCAGTTAAACGCACAGGTATTCTTGCATTTGTATGCAACCAGGTTTTAGAAATTGAATTTTTCGGTGTATAATGTAACTATAAGTTATACTACGGAGTTTAAAGATAGAAGGGTTATAAAACTTGAAGTGCCAATTTTTTTAGTTTTATTCACAAGGACTGCTTAATAAAGGTATCCACATGTCCTGGCCAACTGGAGGCCCTGTTCTCGCGGTCCAACAAGGCAGCGGCTCTGATCCAATTAACAGGATGCAATTGAGCCCAATGCCATCAAGGAAAGAAAGGCCCAAACCACACACACGACGCTCCTACTTCGTCTTCCTCCTTCCTCGCCGCTCTGCATTTGGGAATAGCCATCGCTCATCGACTCCTACGACTACGAGTAGCGAGATAGGAGAGATGGCGGCGCAGCTGCGGTACATCAAAAGCCTTTATTTCGGCCCCCCACCTGCCAAGGTTCGCCGGATCGCTCCCAGAAACGTTCTGGCTGCAGTTCCCAGTTTTTTTTCCTCTCCCGTTTCAAGATCATTTCCTGAACAATTCTCCCCAAATCCTTTTCACTTCTTTGGTTGGGAGTTAACGGGGTTCTTTGTTGTAACGAGACAGGGGGTGATGCAAGATCTGGAGTACGCCATGAGGACAAAGGTAGGCTCTTCTGCGACAACACCCTTCCATGACCCCCCCAGGCCACGCCCTAAAAACAATAGAATCTTGTCACTGAGTTGGATTTTTGCTAGTGATGGTGTAGGGCGGTTTGACCACCGAGGAGGAGAAGACGCTCCGGGTTTACAAATTCCTTCCAACTGGTTTCTTCGTCATGGGTTCAGTATTCGGCACTTTTGTGGGGTGGTTCGGTTTCGACAAAGGTTGCTCACCCTCACCCCCTCACCTCTCGATTCATATTTGATATATTGTTATTATGTGCTATTTTCAAGTCGTGGTAAACAAGGAGCATTCAGTTAAAACATGCCATTCCTGAGAAAGCGATAGTATTGTGTCAACAATTTGCGAGTGCCAAATTGTGTTCAAAACATGCCAGGAGCATGGTTGCGGTCTTAAAATAGTATTCAATAGCCATACTCGTGCAAACAATCCAGTATGGGGATTGGGGAGGAGAATGTTTCTAGATAATCCATTGAATATCAAAGTTCAAATGCTGGTAAATAGGACTCTCTTTTCTAAAGAACCGTGTGTCATGTGACAAGCAACATTATTCCATTCTCATGGCTGTATTTTCAGAGCTACTTGCCTAAATGTTACATCATGGATGCTGTTGCTATGCTGTTATCAAGTGAGCACGTCAGGGCAAATAAGTTATATTCTGCCTTTGTTATGACTCCTACTTTTCAAGGATAATTGTATGCTTACCCTGCGCCGGCAATCTGCCACTGTTATTACCATTCAAGGATATTTGTTATCCCTACCCTATCCTTTTACGAGCCACAGTGAATATATTACTTTTGGAGCATTTTGGCATAGTTTATGTTTATAACAAATTTGGCTGTACTGTTAATATTACTAGGGGAAATAGTGTGCGTATGATGCATGTATGCAGGCACGACTACCTAACATTTGAGTGTAGCCTTGGGCCACATGAAGTGCTGGTGCCTCCCGTTATTTGCTCCTGAGTGCAGTCATGCTTGGGTTGTAGAGTTTGTTGTAGCAATGTTATATTAGTATTGGGGCTTGAGCATTATAGTTAATGTTTTCTTAACGAGTATAAAATAAGTCTCTATATGGCCAATGCATTTATTGATGGAGAGGGCCAAAGCAAGTCATCAGATTTTGACTACAGTTGATTCAATTAAGTGTTGTATCAACAAAACTGCCATTGTTAAATTTGCCTTGCAGACAATAGGTATTGGTACCAAATGCATGCTTACAAAATTCTGTTGTGCAGGAAACAAATTGCTTGGGCTTCCGCCTAATCCTCGATTCACAAGATTTTGGGCAGCTTATGGTAAATCTCAAGGATATTTGACCTGGTAGTGATCCCTGTACAACAATTTCATGTAAAGGCATAGCGAAGCTATGTTTAGATGAGAGACAAATTAATAATTTTTTGCCTCATCCATAGTGAATGTGGCTCTTTTGTATTGATGGCAGGATGAGTCAACATCATTTGGGAATACCTACAATGAAACCTACCTAAGTAACAATGATGATGATTATTCATATATCTTATTTCTAACTAACACTGCGCTGGTAGGCCCCAGATGAACAGTTAACTATAAACAATACTGCTATTGGAATGTAATACTAGTACAATTTTTATTAACATTCAATACTTATACATCTTAAAAGAGAAAACACAGGTTGTATGTAGAATACACTAACATTAAATGTATGTTACTGATTCATTCTGTAAGATGGTTTTTATGTTCCGAAGTCATGTACCTTTTATGTTGCCACCATTTGCTCATGAAGTTATAATAGATCCATGTTGTACTTGAGCAAACAGATAGCTTGTTGGGTTAACGCAGGAGTAGATGGAACCATTCGGCATAAAATATTGGATGCATTGACCCTTCAATATTGATATGTTGCTGAAGAATCTTTTTTCATCCTTTTCATTGAAAATGTGAGTTATTGAAGTTACTTCTCAGGCTGTGCTTATTTCATCGGAAAGGGCTGGGCTCATGGAATCATGCATGACTGCCCTGCAATGCTTTTAAACAAGGAAGAAGGACGCATGAAGATGGAGCTAGCTAACATGTGTGGTTTGTTAAGTAGCGATTTTTTTCTTTGTCATCGGAACTCAGGAGTTCCAACCAACTACTTGTTTCATTAACATCGTACTTGCTTTTTCCGTGCTTCATTAACAGAATACTCAATAAGCATAGTGATGATGCATACCTGGTCGAAGTTGTGAAAAGACACTTTTTTGCTGAGCATCTGTTCGATGATTTGCATCAAGATCAACCACTTTTCAGGTGGCACCCACGCCATTCGTATATCGACAGCACCTTTGTAGAAAGAATGAAGGGAGTTGAAGCTGCCAACTCTGATGACGTGGCTAGATCAATTTCAGGAGAGACAAATGTGAACACTGTGAGTTACTAGTTTACCGAAAACTTTACAGTTTGTCAGAAATGCGACTACTTATTTTCTAGGTGCAGTTTGTCTATCTAGGCTTTAGAATGTTCCACTGCAAGATGACACCTTTTTTTTGTTTTGTATATTGTTATTGCAGACACCATTTGGAGATCTGATGGAGGACTCACTGGCCTGTATACTCGGTTCTCCTGGATGCAACAAGGAAAGCAACAATCCCCCAGAAAAGACGGGCACTGTTCTGAAGCGAAGCGAGCTGCAAACTCGCAGAAGAGGTCGCAAGCATCATCATCGGCATGCTGATGACTAGTTTGCTGTATTGTGAATGTTGGGTCGAAGTGCTGTAGAATACCGTAGACGTTAGCATTCTATTTGAGCCTCATGCCCCACAGTTCCTGGACGCTCTCTCCTTCGTGCGAGGGTTAATCTGCTGTTGTAGGCTGGACAATGCTGTGTCTGTCACATCTATGGAGAGCTGGTGTCAGCAAGTGCCGCATTTGTAAGCTGGTTAATCCTGCATCGTCATGTATCCCATGATCACTGCATTCTTCACACCCAGCAATCGATGGTATGGCCAAGCGAGGCGATGCTGGGCTCACATTACCCAAAAAAAAAACACTCATTATGCTTGGCGTGGTGTTTGCAGTTCGTGATCCACATAGGCTACCCGAACAGACGGCAATTCATTTTCAATTCTTATCGTATCATATGCAAGAGGAAATGAGCATCTTCAGGATTCAACAGTGTCGCGAGATTGTAGATGATGGTTCCCCAATCGATCCCAATGGGAGCGATAAACAAAGAGGCAGCTAGCTGGGTTGCCTCAGGGACAGGGTAGGAGTGTATCTCGCCTTCATAACGCCATCAATTTTTCAGTCCACCAACGCTGAAAACGGAGTGCACTGCAAGCTCAAGTTGCTGTTGCTTCCTCAGTTCCTCTGACGTGCTCGCCACCAATAGCCGTTGTATGCCCGCCAAATGCTTGATCAAATGTCCAAAATTAGATTGCGTCGTGTTTTCTGTGTTATTACTCAAGATTATGTGATTGGCAGTGTGTATCAGTGAAAGATAAATTTGTTTTGAATAAACATACGAGAGATAGCTGTCAGGAAACCGAGCCGAAGATACTAGAGATATACATCGAGTTTTGCATATTACAGCCACGGTGCGAGGATTGATCAGTAATTTTTTATAACTGGTACTAGTATTTAGGGTACTCCGTTCTGTTTGATTAGTATTTCACCTTCACCGTAGCAACGCACATGAGGATTGTATAATATGCATCAAAGGACAAAGCATAAAGGTTAAGCCAGTAAGTGGATTCAAATCGGACTTAGTACAACCCATGATAAAGCACGGGCAGTTTTGCCAGTAAACCTTTCAAACCTGAAACTATGCTTGCGTCATGGATTTTGCCTTTACATGAGTTGCGAAAGATACTCTATAGCCTATCCCAACGAAATGAACATGTTAACAAGCGGAAGCCAATCAATGTCTCAGGATTATATGACATTATGACATAAGTAGACTGCTAGACATGACACATAAGAATCAATCAGGTGATGCGCAATTTTAAGAATCCAGACTGCCAGCTTTAAGGCAAGTGAAATTTGATTGACTAAAGCAGAGTTATACATTTGCTTTTCTAGTGCCCTAATCCAGACAGAATGAGCATCCTGCCTTCTAGCATGCTTGCATTCAGTGGGGCAAAAAAGAAAAGAAAGATTGTCATATAAGCGCTGAAGTAACATACAATTGCCGACTAGTGCATGTTTGGATTGGGGGTCTTTCATTGGAAGGTTTTGTATCTCATTCGAATCTGAACTAGATTCAGAAACCTTCCAGTGAAACACCCTCATCCACACACACCATTTTTCTCTTCTTTGGCTATTATCTGATGGGCCTATACTACTGTACTGTACATACTCTCCTGCCAAGCTTTCTTGTAACAGCAAAGATGACTGCTATCTGGTACTTCGGGTTCTCAATCAAGTCATGCCTTTCCAGACTAGTGAACCCTAATATACGGTGACAAAACTACATTCCTTTGTTCTCATTCACTGTATGATAACCTCAAGGGGTGTAGTTCACCCATATTTATTGTGGGGCAGGGGGCCTCGGCACCTCCTGATGAGAAGGAACTACTAGCCTTTGCAATGGCTTGAGGTAGCTTGTTAACTGGCCAAAAGAAGGGCGCAAATTTGGATCCCTGGAAATTGTAAACGACAATAGAAACAGAGCATGTATTAGTTCATGCACAACAAAAACATTACATGTTCAACCAAACGGTACTAGAAGTACTCATGTTTGTCCTGTACAAGTTAAAATAAACTTATACATCTGAAACTCACTTCTGCCAGCAGTCCCAAATGATCTTTGCCACCAAAGGATCAACTTCTTTGGGAATATCAAGCCGTCGATCCTGGAAGCCAACTGCACCCACAACTTGCATGGGGTTCATTCCCAGCCAGGGCGTTCTTAGCGTAGCAAGTTCCCACAAGATGACACCAAAGCTATAAACATCACACCTGCAAAACTCAGGAGATGAATATGTATTACTGCGAATGTTTTACTTTAATGTGCCAACAGAAAGAAAAGGAAAAGACTGGAAACAGGAGCTCAATTCTTCAGAAAGAAAATAACAGTGCTCAGTCATGTTGTATGGAAGTTCTGATCCCTACAATATAATTCACAACTGATGTTTAGTCTAATGATTACGTGCTCCATGTGACGACAGACCAATCAGATCATTCCAAGGCATCGCAAGCCTTACGTGCACCCTTAGTGTAAGATATTGGTTATGTAAAAAATAATTAAGTAACCACAGATGAACTAAGACATTAATGGAAAATGTGACTAGCTTAGATATTAGAAATATATCATCAGCCATCAAACGTAGGAATCCCAGCCTCACCATGAAAACTACATATTACATTGTAATGCAGAAAGTTGTGAACACAGGTATCCAATTCAACATTTGTCGAACAAAAAGCAAAAATTAAACTGCAGAGCTGTAGAATTCCATGTGAAGACTGAAGCTACAAGCCTACAACAATATTTTCCAGGACAGTACATGAATGAATTAAGAGATACTACCTCAGTTCCAAATTATACTTCGCTTTGACTTTGTCCTAAGTCAAGCTTCTTCAACTTTGACCAAATTTATAGAAAAACGCACTAAAATCTACAACATCAAATTAGTTTCATTAAGTTCTCCATCCATCAAATTAGGTGTCGATGCCTTTTTCTAAAAAAATGGTCAAAGTTAGCTAACTTTGACTTAGGACAAAGCCAAAGGTGAACTATAATTTGGAATGGAGGGAGCAGGAAGCCAGACACGCCTAAGTTGTGGCATGCTTAGCCTCAGGTTTGGTTGCTAACTAAGCTCTGGCAAAGTTTGGCTGGCTCGGCGTCCCTTCAGTGTTCCGCATGGCTGAAACTCGCCAAATGTTTGCCGCATATTCTGAGTGCCACAATTTGCCAGAGCTTAGGCAAGCCATAGCTTAGGTGTGGCTTGTTGTGGACGTCAGCCAAACAGAGCCAAAATAAAGCCATTGATTCCACTGTTGGAAGTTGTAATTCCATTACTTTGGGCTAACCCTAGAAGGGTAGCTATATAGGTTCCATATATGGGCCACATGGGCCTTAGCCTCATGGGCCTAAACACATACTCCAACGCCTCCCGCAGTCTGAACTACCGGCGCAGCGGAGTTCGAGGCTGAACAAGAAAGAACACACACAACCCCCCACAGATGCAACTAGCCACCGGTGATATTGAGGCTGGAGCGGAACTCGGCGAAGGTCGAGGACGGGAGGCCTTTGGTGAAGATGTCCGCGAACTGGGAGGTCGTCGGAACATGAAGGACCCGCACCTCGCCCATGGCCACCCGATCACGGACAAAGTGTAGGTCGATCTCCACATGCTTCGGCCGCTGGTGCTGAATGGGGTTGGTGGATAGGTAGACCGCATTGACATTGTCGCAGTAGATCAGTGTGCTCCGGGAGGGCGGAGTGTGCAACTCAGCGAGGAGCTGCCTGAGCCAGGCGGCCTCCGCCACGCCGTTAGCGACGGCGCGGTACTCCGCCTCGGCGCTGGACCGGGAGACCACCGGCTGGCGCTTGGAGGACCACGACACCAGGTTGCCGCCCAGGAAGACGGCGTAGCCGGAGGTGGAGCGGCGAGTATTCGGGCACCCTGCCCAGTCAGCGTCGGTGTAGACGACGAGGTCGGTGGAGGAGGCCCGGTGAAGGAGGAGGCCGTAGTCGAGCATGCCCCGGAGGTAGTGGAGAAGGCGCTTGAGAGCCGTGAGGTGAGGCTCCCGGGGGTCATGCATATGAAGACAGACCTGCTGAACTGCATAGGTGATGTCCGGCCGTGTGAAGGTGAGGTACTGAAGGGCCCCGGCGAGACTCCTGTACGCAGTGGGATCGGCCACCGGGGGTCCCTCAACTTCAGACAGCTTGCCCTGAGTGTCGACCGAAGTGGAGCAGGGATCGCAGTCAGTCATCTCAGCCCGCTCCAGGATGTCTCGAGTGTACTGCCGCTGGTGAAGGAGTAGCCCGGCAGGACGGTGCTCAACAGTGACCCCAAGGAAGTGGTGGAGCTCACCCAGATCCTTCATCGCGAACTCCTGCTGGAGAGCGGCGATGATCCTGCGGAGAAGGGGCTCGCTGGAGGCCGTGAGGTCATCAACATAGAGTAGCAAATATGCAGTGTCAGCCCCATGGTGGTAGACGAACAGGGACGTATCAGACTTGGCCTCCATGAACCCCAGGGTCAGCAAGAAGGCAGCAAACCGGTGGTTCCACGCCCGAGGTGCCTGCTTGAGGCCGTAGAGGGACCTGTTGAGCCGGCAGACCATGTCAGGACGGGTGGAATCGACGAACCCCGCCGGCTGACTGCAGTACACCGTCTCAGTAAGAAGGCCGTGGAGGAAGGCGTTCTTGACGTCCAGCTGGTGGACGGGCCAAGACCGAGCCAGCGCCAGCGAGAGCACGGTCCGGACGGTGGCCGGCTTGACCACCGGGCTGAAGGTCTCATCGTAGTCAACGCCCGGTCGCTGAGTGAAACCCTGGAGGACCCATCGAGCCTTGTAGCGCTCGAGAGAACCATCGGCCCAGCGCTTGTGGGTCCAGATCCACTTGCCGGTGACGACGTTGGAGCCTGGCGGCCGGGGCACCAACTCCCACGTCTGGTTGGCGAGCAGCGCGGCGTACTCCTCTTCCATCACACGACGCCAGTGAGGGTCCAACAGGGCGTCGCGGACGGAGGAGGGTACCGGGGAGACCACCGCGTCGCCGGTCGAAGCCTCGAGGGCACGAGGTGGCAGTGTGCCAGCCGCGTGCCGTGTCACCATCGGGTGAACATGCCGCGGGTGTCGGTGAAGCAGCGGCGGGTGGTAGACCGGCGGGGCACCACAAGCCGGCGGGGACTGCTGCGGTGGTGTCGGTGTCCCCGGTGGAGATGGGACTGTGAGCGGCGGCGGCCGTGGCCTGCGCTGGTACACCCGTACCGGCGCGGCGAACCTCGACGGAGGAGCCGGGACGGGATCCGGCATCGGCGACCGACACGACCCCCCCCGGGGCAGAATCGGGGGACGAAGGCCCCGGGTCTACACCAACCGGAGAAGACGGGGCCGCGCCCGAGGACGACGTGCCCGGACCCGCTGGGAATTCGGGACAGGGATCCGGCCCGGCGCGCGGCGAAGCGGTACCTGCAGGAAACCACGAAAGGGGTGGCTGGACCACCGAGTCAGTGGGAAAAAGGGAGGGTGGATCATGTACCGGAGGGGTGGTAGTGCTGGAAAAGGGAAAGACGGACTCATCGAACACCACATGGCGAGAGATGAGAACCCGTCGGGAGGTAAGGTCAAAGCACCGGTACCCCTTGTGATCCGGGGAGTACCCAAGGAAGACACAGAGCGTGGAGCGAGGGTCCAGCTTGTGAGAAGAAGTGGCAGCGGTGTTGGGGTAACACGCACACCCAAACACGCGGAGGTGATCGTACCGAGGCGAGTTACCGAAGAGGGCGTGGTGAGGAGTGGGAGCGGGACAGGCCGCAGAAGGAAGGCGGTTAAGGAGGTAGGTGGCGGTGTGCAGGCCCTTAGCCCAGAAGCGAGCGGGGAGAGAGGCCTGAAACAGAAGGGTACGCACGGTGTCGTTGGTGGTGCGAATCATCCGCTCAGCCTTGCCATTCTGCGAAGAGGTGTATGGACAAGACATGCGGAGCTGAACACCGTGAGAGAGGAAGAAATCTCGGGAGGTGGAGTTATCAAACTCGCGACCATTGTCACACTGGACGACCCTGATGGTGAGGCCGAACTGCGTAGACACCCAAGTGAAGAAGTGAAGGAGCGTGGTAAACGTATCTGACTTCGCACGGAGAGGAAAAGTCCACGAATAATGTGAAAAATCATCAACAACCACAAGATAGTACTTATAACCGGAAATACTTAGAATAGGAGATGTCCATAGGTCGCAATGTACAAGATCAAAAATACGGGCCGCATGGGAAGTAGAACTAGAAAAAGGAAGACGAACATGTCGGCCCAATTGGCACGCATGACACAGTTGCTCATCATGAGCTCGAGTACATAGAAGACCAGAGCTACGATTGAGCTGTATCAGGGCATCACGTCTAGGATGGCCGAGGCGCCGGTGCCAGGTAGTAGAGGAAGTAGAAGCGACGAAGGCAGCTGACAAAACGAGCGACGAAGAAGACGAAGGAGCCGCCGGGAAGCGAAGGGTGTAAAGGGCCCGGTGCTGTCACATCGGAGCAGAGGACGCCGGGAAGCCAAATCCTTTACAGTAAGACCAGAAGAGTCAAATTCCACAGAACAAGAATTGTCAGCTGTAAAACGTCGAATAGAAAGAAGATTATGAACCATAGAAGGAGCCACAAGAACATCAGGAAGACGAAAGGAGCCATGAGCACCGACGGTACCCACAGATGAGACTGGAATACAAGAACCATTTGCGACCATAATGGACGAAGGAAGAGAGGAAGAGGGAGAGTGAATCGACGAAAGTATACCGGGGTCGGGAGTAGTGTGGTAGGTGGCCCCCGAATCAGCGATCCACTCGGGTCCGACCGGAGGTGTCAGGCCCATGGTGCTGAACTAGCGAGCCAGGGCTGCCTGGTCCCAGCCAGTGACCCTCGGTGGAGACCCGGAAGGTCCGGAGGGTGGAACCCACGGCGTAGCAGGCGGCGTAGCAGGGATTCCAGGGAAGACGCCGACGCTGACGCCGAATGGAGGACCAGCAGGAGGAGCTCCGGTGAGCATGGCCACCGATGGACGCGAGTCGGCCCCGGTGGCGTGGTAGGGCCACATGGAGATGCACCCAGACCACGGGTTCTGGAAGGAGGGCCATGGTGCCCCCCTACGGTCCACCAGGTGCCGGGGCCTGGGTAGGCCCACCCCGGCCGCCCCCGCGACCCCCTCCGCGGCGACGACGACCGCCACGACCCCCCCACCTCCGCTCGGCCCAGAGGGAGGGGGACCTAGGAGAGACGACGGCGGTGGAGCGGACGACCGTGGAGCAGACGGGCGCAGCGGAGTAGCAGCCAGAGCCGTCGAGGAGGCCCCCGGGGAAGCAGTGGAACCCGGCTGGAGGCCCTGCGTGAGCTCCTCCATGACGAGATCGTCACGGACCTCCAGGAAGGTGGGGAAGGGCCTCTGACGGGTGATCCACGTCCTGAGGTGGGCGTAGCGGTCGCTGAGCCCCCGGAGGACGTTGAGGACCAAGATGCGATCCTCCACGGGCCACCCGAGGTCCCCCAGCGAGTCAGCCATGGCCATCATCCGACGGCAGAACTCACCGACGGAGAGGTCACCCTGGACGAAGGTGCGGAAGCTCGCGTCGAGGCGCAGAGCCCGGGCCTCAGCGTTGCCCAAAAACTGACCCTCAAGGGCCAGCCACGCCCGGCGCGCGTCAGGGGAGGTGCGGACGAGGTCATGGAGGTCCAGAGAGATCGTCCCCAGGATCCAGGAGAGGACGATGCTGTCGAGTCGGAGCCACGACGGCGTCTGGGCAGCGACCGAGGCGTCGAGGAGGACGTGGTCGTCGAGGGCGTAGCGGCGAAGGGTGAGAACCACCAGATCCTGCCAACGGGCGTAGGAAGGAGACTCCGGCTCGAGGACGACCGGAACGAGAAGGCGAATGTTCTGGATCCCCCGGCCTGGTAGTGGAGCTGAGCCACGAGCGGGTCGGCTGGGTCATGCCAGAGAACGGCGGTGTGCGACACACGACGTCCCGGCGAGGCGGAGGAGGTGGCGCCGGCGTCCAGGCCCGCTGGAGAGGCGAGGAGCTGCTCGGCCTCGGCGATCTGGCGGGTCAGGGCGTCGGCCGCGTCGCGCTTGCGCTCCTAGACGAGGGCGGCCGCACGCACACGGGCCTGGCCCTCCGCGGCGACGGTCCGGGCAGCGGCAAGAGCCGCGGCGAGGGTGAGGTTTGGTCCAGTCGGGCCGAGAGAGAGACCCCCAGGAAGGCCGGACTGAAAACCGGAGGTGGCAGCAGCAGCGAGTAGACCCTCGGGCGGCGCCTGGAGAGGTTGGAGGTGGGGCTGCGGCTGCTGGAGGGGCTGCTAGAGGCCACCATCGGCCTGGAGACCACCACCGGCGGCCCCCGTGTCCTCAACCTCGGCAGAACCCCCCAGCGCCAGGAGCAGTAGCCGTGGTGAGGACATGTGCAGGGGCGGCGGCTCCAGTAGCGGCATCAGGAAGGGCCCCCTGCAGCGGCGGGAGGAGGATGGGTTGGAGGAGGGGCTGGCGCTGCTGCAGCGGGTTGGAGGAGGGGCTGGCGCGGCTGTAGGTAGCGGCTGGAGGGGCGGCAGATCCGAGCGCCTCCACCCCGGCTCCAGAGAGGGCCGGGCGGACAGCCCCTGCGCCGGCCAGAGGAGCAGATGGGGCGGCTGCAGAGAGAGGGGTGCCGGCCAGTACCTGTGCCCAGGTGTAGGAGGAAGAGAGGGGGGAAGTGACTGTAGAGGGGAGGAGGAGGAGGAGGAGGGCGGCCAGCCATGGCGCCGGCTGGCCGGCGGCGGCCAGGAAGGGAGGCTGGCGGCGGCTGGGTGGAGGGGAAGACTAACCTAGGCTGGATACCATGTTGGAAGTTGTAATTCCATTACTTTGGGCTAACCCTAGAAGGGTAGCTATATAGGTTCCATACATGGGCCACATGGGCGTTAGCCTCATGGGCCTAAACACATACTCCAACATCCACATTCCACTAAGCAGAGTTATGAGTCAATTAATCTCCCCTCCAGCAATAGTCGCTTATTCATAAAATTCAAGTTAGTGATTTCGTTACCTGTAGAACAAAATCCCCTTCAGGTTTTACCTTAAGGCATTTAGTTGAAACACTGAAACTTTGTCTCACCCTAAGCTAACAAATAAGAGCATTTGAAAATGATACTAGAAAATCACTTACTTCTCATTGGATTGTTCATTCCGCAATACCTCTGGTGCCATCCACTCTGGCTGGTACAAGGGGAAACTAAATTATACAAGAAATTTACCTGGTGTTCCTATCACAGCTAAACATAAAGAATTATTCTACTATCTAAACATCAAGGCACTTACAGTTCCAGCAGTGGATTTAGATGACAAAAATGTACTGTGCTTTAAACGTGAAAGTCCAAAATCACAGACCTATGTATATTAAATTTGTTAGCCAACATTAATCCATAAATAGTAAGCAATAACAGTTCAGGCTTCAATTCTCAAAGGGATTTAAATACCTTAACAGTCCAATTATCGTCAACCAGTAAGTTTGGTGATTTTAGATCCCGGTGAACAATTGTTGGTACACTTGTATGGAGGCAATTCATGCCTCTTGCCTATTGAGAGAACACAACCATAGTATGGAGCGTGGACAAATAAATGGAAATAGACAATGAAAAAAATAACTCTTACCACATCAAGAGCCATCTTAATCCTACGCTTCTCATCAATTTCACAATTAGGACGATGAATGATCTTATGTAAGCTTCCCCTGAAAGAAGGAACAATTGGATTAAAGACAATATTAAAGAAGACCCATTTGATCCAGCACTGATTCTAAGTCTCACAGAAGATACATGACAACAAGTTTAACTTTAGCCTAATAGAATATTTTATTGGGAAAATTGAGCACGTCTATGTAGCCCATGGTAGCATGTAGACTAATAGGCAAATTTATGCCAAGCTAGTCAACCATAGCAATATAACATTTATAAATTTACTATTTTCAATACTATTTCTTTTCAAGTTATATAATCATGCATCAAGTGTTGCACCTGTACCAGTTAAGCGGCTTCAAAAAGTTCTATGTTACATCTACCAAGTCTCCTTTTTTGGTAATCACTGAACCACACATATCTTGATCAAGCTGTTTCATTAATCATTACAGAAAACCTAGTTGTACCTTGGTAGATATTCTGATACAATGGACAAATTTGGGGGCCGTGTTACTGCACCCATAAAGAGCACGATATTTGGATGCCGAAGACGGCGCATAATCCTCACCTATTAAAAAAGACAATATTTGAATGATCAAATGTTGCAGCAAGGGAGTGGTATTTGAAATAAAAAAGCAGCATTCAACAAAAACTTGTGGGTATCAAAAGCAAATTCTTTCACCTACTTCACAACGGAACTCATCCAGAGCATCACCATAGAATTCTTGATCCAAGAATTTCTTTACAGCTACTTCCTGTAAATAAACAGAATACATCTCAACCGAAATCATGGAATCCATTCAGAAGATAGAACAATTATAGGACGTGTGTGCAGTGTGCTTATCTCAATGTAAGTTTCAGTTAAAATGCAAAACTACTTACTGTTCCATTCCAATCAGCATGGTATACTTCTCCATATGAACCTATAAAAATATTGAAAGGAGAAAAAACATTTAGTCATTACACATCAAGAACATAATTATGCAAGTCACTGGAACATAGTAGCTCCGATGGCACTGTTGGATATTTAGTCATTTTACACCATGCATTATTCCATAAAAACGATAACCAGTGTACTAACACAAATATTGTACAAGCGACAGCTTCATATTTGGTACTGCTACTACTTCCAGCAAAACATATTATGCGAAGTAATAGAACTGCAGTGACAAAATAGAGCGCATAGAGAGTATTAGCATTATACCCTAGCGTGGCACTTCCGGTACCCGCGGAAAGTGAGCCACCAGTCATGTTGACGTCGCTACCGCCTCCTGCGGAGTTGTCATGGGCGGCGTCATTCCCGGCAGCTGGGGTACTTCTGGTACCGACGGCCATCACAGCAGTGGTTGGCGAAGGAGAAGCAGTCGCAGTCACGTTGGGACAACAGGAAGCAGTCGCACCGGAAGGTGCTCCCCAAAAACTTGATTTCCCGCCTACCCCGAGCAGAGTACGCTTGACGGGAGAAGTTCCGGAGGCCTGCTACCAGAGTCCTCTGTGCTCGCAGAGGCTCTGGTCGGAGATGCAGCACAGCAGCTCGAGCTCAAAACAAAGGTGGCGGCTGGAGAGGAGAGATGGACACACACAGGTTAACCCTAGTGTACATACAGGGGCCTTTATATAGTTGCGCCCCAGTCGGCTCCTGCCCGTTACCCTGTCCAGGGGGGACGAACCTGGACAAAGTGGTTGGGAGTTGGCTGTTGAGCGGCTGGCGGCGGCTAGGGTTTCCCCTTATGGCCGTTGGTCTGCGGCGGCTAGGGTTTCCTCTCGGTTGGGCCTTGGGCCGAGTGGCAAAACCCCACCCAGCCTAGCCCGGGCCGGCCACGCCACGCCCACGCCCGGCCCGGCCCGGCCCGGCCCGTCACGACGCGCGCGCGGGCGGGCGGGCGGGCGGCGCGGCTCGGCTCGGCGGCGGCGGCGGCGCGCGCGTGTGGCTTCCCGGTTCTCCTCCTCATCTTGTCTATTGGAGCATCCCAAGGCTCACTATTTAAGTTGATAGCCTTGCTAGTGATTAGTCCATTTGGTACTAATCACTTTTGCACCTAACACTAATCGTGTGCCTTTGAGGTTTATTGATTTATTAGAATGGGCCTGGCCCAATTACTCTAACAATCCCCACCAAACGTCAAAGGTACACAGTTGATGCCTTCAGTCTTGAGCTTGTTTGATATACCGGAGTTTCGATGGAGACTGTTAAGTTGAACTTCCATCTAGAAAAGGAGCTTACCCTCATTGCACAACTGATCAATGGACTAAGCCTTGAATTGACAGTTTTGTGTGAAAAGGGGTTCACTCAAATTCTTTACCGATACACGGCTGCCTGGAGCACCTCCTCGGGTGGAGCATATGAGTCAAACTCCGTGCCTTCTCGTGAGTATCTAGAGATCACCCAAATCTCATAGACTGGGACCAGCAGTCTAACTCACATAGGTGTGTTCCTTCTAGGATGTCCTGTAGGCCGACATCCCTGCTCAAATGAGCTACTCGGATCACATTAAGGCGTATGCCATCCTTCCTTACAGCTTGGAAAAGAAATGCATATCTGAAAGATTGGGACCTTAGTTAAGGGTCTTTTCCCTCGGTCTACTCATAGCTTGTTTCACCGCTCTAATTCACGGGATCTCCGATCACATAGAGCAGGTTACCACTATAGCAAACTTAAGTGGGTCTCAGTCCCATCTCAACCGATGCATTGTCTATCACATTTCGTGACAGCCCCTTGGTGAATTGATCTGCCAGATTTTTAGACGTGTGGACATAGTCCAGCGCTATCACTCCGGAGTTTCTTAATTTTCTGACAGACTTTAGGCGCCGCTTTACATGCCTTGTGGTCTTCAGGTTATCCTTAGAACTGTTCACTTTTGTTATCACAGTTTGATTATCACAGTTCATGGAGATGGCGGGTACAGGTTTTTCAACCACCGGCAAATCCATCAGGAGTTCCCGAAGCCATTCGGCCTCAACAGTGGCGGTGTCTAGTGCTGCAAGTTCTGCTTCCATTGTTGACCTTGTAATTATGGTCTGCTTGCAAGACTTCCAGGAAACAGCACCTCCCCCAAGGGTAAACGCATACCCACTAGTGGCTTTTAACTCGTCAGCATCAGATATCCAATTTGCATCACTGAAACCCTCCAGTACCTTTGGGTACCCGGTGTAGTGAATGCCATAGCTTGCGGTAGCCTTTAGGTACCGCATTACTCTCTCAAGAGCATACCAATGATCATCTCCCGGGTTTGATACAAACCGGCTTAACTTGCTCACAGCATATGAGATGTCAGGTCTTGTTGCACTAGCTAGGTACATCAGTGAGCCAATGATTTGGGAGTACCTCAATTGGTCTCTCATGATCCTTTTGTTCTTTCTCAGAATTAGACTTGGATCATAGGGAGTTGACACAGGTTTGCAGTCACTGTAGCCAAAGCGACTTAGTATCTTGTCAACATAGTGGGACTGCAAAAGAGTAACCCCACCATTTTCTCCCTTTAGTAGCTTAATGTTTAAAATCACATCAGCCTCTCCCAAGTCTTTCATGTCAAAGTTCTTGGACAGAAAGTCCTTGACTTCCTCAATCACATTGAGGTTCGTGCCAAATATTAGGATATCATCCACATAAAGGCACAGGATCACTCCTTCTCCCCCACCAAAGCGGTAGTAGACACATTTGTCAGCCTCATTGGCAACAAAGCCTGCTGACGTCATGGTCTTATCAAACTTTTCATGCCATTGTTTGGGAGCTTGTTTTAGGCCATACAAAGACTTCAATAGTTTGCACACTTTGCCTCTTTGACCTTCTATTACGAAGCCATCAGGCTGATCCATGTAGATCTCCTCATCTAGCTCTCCATTTAGGAAAGCTGTCTTCACGTCCATCTGATGAACGAGAAGACCATGGGAGGCAGCCAAGGCAAGTAATACTCGAATCGTAGTCAGTCGGGCCACAGGTGAGTATGTATCAAAGAAGTCCTCGCCTTCCTTTTGGGTGTAACCCTTGGCCACAAGCCTAGCCATGTACTTTTCTATCGTACCGTCAGGCCTAAGCTTTTTCCTGAACACCCATTTACATCCTACAGGTTTGCACCCGTATGGACGATCAACCACTTCCCAAGTTCCATTAGACATAATTGAATCCATTTCACTCCGTATCGCTTCTTTCCAATAGTCAGCGTCAGGAGAGGAAAA
Organism: Saccharum hybrid cultivar R570; assembly: GCA_038087645.1. Lineage (NCBI taxonomy): Eukaryota > Viridiplantae > Streptophyta > Magnoliopsida > Poales > Poaceae > Saccharum > Saccharum hybrid cultivar. Next base: position 5,261,446 of record JAQSUU010000005.1, on the reverse strand, counting down.
TGCCTCTTTAATGGTTGTTGGAGTGTCGTCCACGAGGTATATGGCAAAGTCATCACCAAAGGATTTTGCAATCCTAGGTCTCTTACTCTTTCGAGTGACTCCATTATTTTCTTTCTCAGGACTTTCATCAATGGGTTGTTCGTTATACTCCATTGGCACAAAAGTGTTGGGAGCATCAGAAGGTCCCTCACTAGATGTGCTAGGTACATTCCCTTTCATAGGGAATTCATTCTCAAAGAATGTTGCATCTCTGGACTCAAATATTCCACCGACCCTCATGTCGGGGATTCCAGATTCCACAACTAAAAATCTGTAGCCTACGCTATTTATTGCGTATCCGAGGAAGACACAATCTACAGTCTTTGGTCCGAGCTTGCGCTTCTTGTTGATTGGCACATTCACTTTGGCCAAGCAACCCCAAGTGCGTAGGTATGAGAGAGTTAACCTTTTCTTTTCCCATTCCTCGAATGGTGTTTTCTCTTTATTCTTTGTGGGAACTCTATTCAGGACATGACTCGCAGTTAATATAGCCTCACCCCACCATTCCTTGGAAAGTCCCGCAGTGTCTAACATGGCGTTAACCAAGTCAGTAAGTGTGCGGTTCTTTCTTTCGGCAATCCCATTGGATTGGGGGGAGAAAGGAGGCGTCCTCTCATGAATAATTCCATGTTCCTCACAGACTAAATCAAATTCTCTTGAAAAGTATTCACCCCCGCGATCGGACCGCAACCGTTTGATTTTCTTCTCAAGCTGATTTTCAACTTCGGCTTTATAGACTTTAAAGTAGTGCAATGCTTCATCTTTTGTCTTAAGTAAGTACACATAGCAAAATCTAGTACTGTCATCGATGAGTGTCATGAAATATTTCTTGCCGCCTTTGGTCAACACGCCATTCATCTCGCACAAATCAGAATGAATGAGGTCTAGTGGTGCCGTGTTCCTCGCCTCTTTTACAGCTTTATGAGGCTTGCGAGGTTGTTTTGCTTGCACACAAGCATGGCACTTATAACCTTGGACCCAATCGAATTTAGGAATTAAACTCATTTTAGCTAAGCGCGTCATACATCCAATATTAATATGGCAAAGTCGAGAATGCCAAATATTACAATTATCATCATGTCTCACATGGTTCACGACATTATAAGAATCCATTAAAGAAAAACGGAACAAGCCTCCGCTCTCATATCCCTTACCAACAAATGTTCCATATCTCGATACAACACACTTATTGGACTCAAAGGAGAGTTTGAAACCATCCCTACACATTAGGGACCCGCTGACGAGATTCTTCTTTATGGAAGGGACATGCTGCACGTTCTTCAGCTGCACGGTCTTTCCCGAAGTAAACTTCAGATTGACCGTACCAACACCATGAACAGCCGCATGCGTTCCGTTTCCCATCAGCAGGGAGGCACCTCGTCCTTCCTGGTACAAAGAGAATAGAGAGCGGTCAGCGCATACATGTATATTAGCCCCTGTGTCAACCCACTAATCGGGGGAGTGACAAACTGAAAGAGTTGTTGGTATATAATTACCATACCCAGATCCTCCAGCCTCGCTAACAACTATGTTGGCTATCTTCTTTTGCTGCTTATCCTTGCGGTCCGGGCACTCTTTTGTCCAGTGATCAGTGCTACCGCACACAAAACAGCAGCCACTTTTCTTCTCTTTGTTTGCCTTCTTCTTGAAAGCTTGAGGTTGTGGCCTTACATTGGGATTCTTGTTCTTCTTGTTTTTCCTGTTGCGGAAGGCCTGAGGATCCTTCCTCTGCACCAAATTGGCGCTAGTGCCTCCCTCGGTCTGCACTTTCTTGCCACGTGTGTCCTTTGCCCTCGCATTCTCCTCAACACTGAGAGAAGCAACTAGATCAGTCACACTGAACTCTTGCCTCCTGTGCTTGAGAGAGGTAGCAAAGTCCCTCCAAGTAGGTGGCAGCTTAGCGATAATACCGCCGGCCACAAACTTGTCTGGAAGCGCACACTTGTTGTTCTCAAGCTCCTTGGCTAGCATCTGTATCTCATGAGCTTGTTCTACCACTGAACGGTCATCGACCATCTTGTAGTCATAGAACTGCTCCATGAGATATAGCTCACTGCCAGCGTCAGGAACTCCGAACTTGGCCTGCAGTGCATCCCACATGTCCTTGCCCGTAGGCATGTCCATGTACAGTGGTACCATACCCTCATCTATCACGCTAATGAGCGACAGCTTGAGCAGGTTATCCGCCTCACAGAACTTACTCTCTTCCTCAGGAGAAAGAGGCGGTTCCGTGCGCCTTCCCCTGACAGCATGCTCATAGCGCATAGCGGTAAGCCACAACGTGCAACGGGATCGCCATATCTTATAGTTGGATCCACCATCCTTCAAAGGTGGTGGCCTCATGGATGCAGCAAAGCTAGCAGATGAAAATGACCTATCAAGTTTTTGGATTGTTGGATATTTAGTCATTTTACACCATGCATTATTCCATAAAAACGATAACCAGTGTACTAACACAAATATTGTACAAGCGACAGCTTCATATTTGGTACTGCTACTACTTCCAGCAAAACATATTATGCGAAGTAATAGAACTGCAGTGACAAAATAGAGCGCATAGAGAGTATTAGCATTATACCCTAGCGTGGCACTTCCGGTACCCGCGGAAAGTGAGCCACCAGTCATGTTGACGTCGCTACCGCCTCCTGCGGAGTTGTCATGGGCGGCGTCATTCCCGGCAGCTGGGGTACTTCTGGTACCGACGGCCATCACAGCAGTGGTTGGCGAAGGAGAAGCAGTCGCAGTCACGTTGGGACAACAGGAAGCAGTCGCACCGGAAGGTGCTCCCCAAAAACTTGATTTCCCGCCTACCCCGAGCAGAGTACGCTTGACGGGAGAAGTTCCGGAGGCCTGCTACCAGAGTCCTCTGTGCTCGCAGAGGCTCTGGTCGGAGATGCAGCACAGCAGCTCGAGCTCATCCCGTCCCGTCCCGTCGCGACGCGCGCGCGGGGCGCGGCTCGGCTCGGCGGCGGCGGCGCGCGCGTGTGGCTTCCCGGTTCTCCTCCTCATCTTGTCTATTGGAGCATCCCAAGGCTCACTATTTAAGTTGATAGCCTTGCTAGTGATTAGTCCATTTGGTACTAATCACTTTTGCACCTAACACTAATCGTGTGCCTTTGAGGTTTATTGATTTATTAGAATGGGCCTGGCCCAATTACTCTAACAGGCACAACAGATAGGAATATCCATACTTACGATTTGACATACCGAGCAAAGAGAAAGTATAACTTTCTATCATAATGCTGGATAAATATTTATTTAAGTTCAAATGGATAAAACAGTAGAGGATAGATGAAAATTTAGTGTACCAAATCCAATCCTTTCACCAATTACAAGATCTTCCCAGAGGATTTCACATTCAGATACATCCTCCAACACTATGCCAACCCTGTTTGAACCAACTTGAGATGGAGAAACAGACCCCGAGTGCTGCTTTGGTGCACCTATGAATCTTTCAGGAGGAGACTTCCTTGGATCAGGATATAACTGTTTGTGGTCAGGCTTGCCATAGTTTTCCTTGTTTTCATTCACTTGTAAAGAAAATCCATCTGCATTGACAGAAAGTTGACTATCGGATCTAGAATGCATGGGACCTTTCTCTAAATCATCACAAGGACCCTTTTCTACAACACTACCAATTCCATACATACAACCCGTGTTCACAGAAGGGGTACCAATCATGTCATAATCAGAAGTAGCTCCCATGTTTGAGCCATCAAGGTGTTCTCTGGAGGTAGAGGCTGTGGTCACATCTGAGGAAACAATCGTTCCATTATTATATTTACGAACTGGTGCTACATATGACTTATTGTTGTGCTCTACAACATTGGAATTGCAATGCTGCGCAGCTGACCAGCCCACCTGAGATGATGATGGAGCATTGTCGACAGTATTTCTGCGAGGAACTACCCCCTCAGCAAAGTTGTACTGCTTGTTGTTGGAAATGTCATTAAAAGCAGACTAGTTTTTTATCACAAGTGGCTGTTGTGATCTTGAAGGGACTGGGGCTAGATTCTCTCTACGTCTTTGGAAATCATTGTTTCTGTTGTCTAGTCTCTTTAGTGCCACTGAACTTTTCCCAGATCCAATAGCCCTCAAAGGATTAAGACCCGAAAATATTTTTTTGGACTCATTGTCTTGAGGGTCAGGAAGTAATTCCATGTCCTCTTTCTGCTTTGAAAGTGCACCCGCACTTAATGTTTGATCTGATTGCTGCTGAGTTGTCAATGCACAGGGTGCGCTAGCACTACATCCAGCAGTCACTGGTAACGTCGCAGCCCAAGGATCCTGAGCAGATGAAGCAGTTGTCTTCTCATACCCTGAATGATTGCCTGATACCCAATTGATATTGCTAGGCATATGCAATTGGTTATGTTTACACTCAGAATGTAATGCAACTGGTTCATTGTCCATGTTAATTATTGAATCAGACACCTGATTCTGAATCAGTATTTGATGGGGCTTCAATGAAGTGCCCTTTGAATTAAAGAAATATGCTGGAATAAGAGTGCCAGGGGCAGCCATCACATCAACCAAATATTCCCTGTGGGAAAAAGATAATTGGATGAAACTAATCAGCAGGAGAAGATGCAAATAAACTAGCTACATTGTTCAACAACCGACTCATAATGCATGAGTGGATTATTTTCACAGTGGAAGTGTGGCTGCTTAATGATTAAAATGATGAATAAGTAGGAACATACATGTCATTGCCCATCTTTATAATGTTAATAGCATCATCTTCAACACCAGTGTAATGACTCCCTTTAACCAATTTGCATGGAATACCAACAGTGTCAGCAAGAATCTGCATGGATACAAAAGTTTGCATCAGCAAGACCAGAGAAAGCATGCTTCTAAACACCACATATTGCAAAAGCCATATGGAAGTGTGCTAATTAATTATTCTGCTGCAGTTATACACTACTCCCCAGGTTTGGTAATCTCATGTTTATTTTGTTCACGTGTCTGTGTGCAATAAGATGTCTCTTGATTCATTACTGAACAGCATCAGTATGTTTCCAATCTGCTGAAAAAAAAACCACTACTCTACTCTATGATTCAAGAGGAGACAAGGTGACACAAAAAAACATAATGATAAAATGCAACTTACTGAAAGGAAGTGTCTAAATAAAGGTTAATACTTAAGTTGATTTATTTAATGTAAAATCTGGTTCTTTATATACCGACATAAAACTGTTATAACTTTACTTTATATATATCCATCATAATTCTGGCCAAACAGGGCAATGAAGAGTTGGTGGCACAAACTCCATGAGAAACATGAATGGTACTTAAATACGTAATGCTTACTTTAAGGAGCCAACCTTGAAAAGTAGGGCGCGGTGGCGAGACAAGCCTATGTCAATGCGGCCTATTGGCAGCAGACTTGTTTGGTGTGATGTCCTCTGCTCAATGCTTTTTCCTAACCACCTCGTAAACATTTCATTTGCATCTATCACAGGGCCACCCATATGTTCTGCAACAACTTCAGCTATTCGCCGCACCGATACTGAAATGTCAGCACAGCCCAACACGCAGAACTGTGCTACTTCCTTCATCTCCCTTAAGGCATTATCAAATTTATGGTCAACCACAATCACTTCAAATCCAAGATCCCCAATGCTCATTTGAAGCTCAGCAAGCGATGGAATCTTTTTCTGCCTGGACAACTCCGCTGAGAGGCCAAATATGTCGTAGAATCCATCAATAATTCTCATTGTAATCAACAAAGTTGTAATCCTAAATAAGTTAGAATAAACATTAGAGTAAGAAATGGATACATCAACAAGGGTTCAGTGCCAATTGCCAAAACAAAACAAAATACGAGCTAAGACAGCATCCAGAGTACCCTTATGATACATAGAACACAATGAAGATACCCCATAGGCTAACACTATAAACTTCTAGATCTAATAGAGTACCCTATGACACATAGTTCACCATTAAGATACACCATAAGCTGACACTACTACTTATATAAACCTAACATGATTGCTACGTCAGCTTCCCTCTATAGGATACTGTCTACATCTTTTCAGTGCACTGCTCCTCAGGGTATAGAAAGAAGCAGGAACCAGAAAATCTTGGTAGTTACCAGTAGTGTGAAAACCAGCACTTCTCCAAATTTTCAAATCTAATTTAAAACAATAAAATATGGACTTCTATATATGAACACGACTTCTCTACGCAAGGCACCAATATAAACAGCTATCATGCAAGGCAATTGCCATGAACCGTAATTTTTTTAATACAAAAGGAGCAGATATTGCTTATAGCCACCATCCATGGGAAGTAATTGACATACGTTATTTTTGGAGCTCGTCATATTCATCGGGTCAAATCAAGGAGGAAACTAATATGCCATAAAAGTGCTATTAACACTTTCAATTATATTAGAATACACGAAATCGTGTGAGAACACTTGTTTTTTCCACTTTAATCCCAGGACTTGCATTGAGAACATTCCTCCTAAAACCTAGCAGTAACAAAGATTGGCTTCAAATCTTCAATATTGGGCATGCTAACAGGTATCGCTGATTTCAAGTCCAACTTCTACTTGTTTGGAAAAAGCAATCTTTTTAGCATTCACTACTCTACTTTGTGTGCCTTATAACTATGAATAACTGTGTATCTTAAAAGCTTCAAGATCCTTTTGTTTTTGTTAATGTTTGTTTGCACATTTTGCTGGACCAGAATAGAAGTATGGACTCAGAACAAAACACTCAAATCATAGCTTCAATTGGATGCAATATGTTTTACATGCTTCAAAATAGGGGTAGCTTTAACTGCACAAGCAAGGCACCACATAACATTGAGGTACTGAGATCTAGAACATTGACAGTCTCCCATTCATACAATCGATCATTAGTACTTCTAAACATATGTTATAGAGAAATGCTTGCAATGTTATTTCGTCTAATCGACCCTAGTGGCCATGGCACCGATCAGCCCGACTAATCATGATTAATCCCGACTAATCATAGTGCATGGCTGATCGCCATGGCACCGATCAGCCCGACTAATCACAATTAGTCGGACGACTTGATAACACTAAATGCTTGTTCGAATGCTTAGCATTATTGTCATGTGGAAACAGCTACATATCCTGGTATTAAAAATCTGCATATTTTACACCAAATCTTCCACTCCAATTATTGCAACTAATCGACTAAAGTGCTAAAACTGCTTTAAGGTATCGATCTAGCTGAACTGTACCTTAAAATTAACTGATGATATGGGCATGCCCCGGTTTTGTGCATGGCCTTAAGCTCTAGTGACATGTCTTAGTCTAACCATGAAATCCAAGATATAATTCAGCATACCAGATATACACAGCGAAACAACTGAATTGGCTAGGAGCTTACCAGATACTGCCGTGAGAGCGACTCCGGGGAGTCTACCGCGCCCTGATCGCTGGCAGCACCCGATCCTCCGCTTCCGAGGCTCATCAGCTTAGCCTTCCTGATTTGCTCCCCATCGGGGTCCCTGGCGCCCCCGCTGCCCAACACCGAGGCCGACGCCGACAGCGCCATCGCCAGCTGCATCTGGTACTCCTCCTCCTGCGAAATGAAGTCCTCCCCTGCGGCGCCGGTCGCCGCTCCGGGCGGCGACGAGGACGCCGACGCAGCCGCCGACCTCACCGGGACCGTGGCTGCTGCGGCACAGCCAGAGGCGGGTTCGACGGCCCCGCGGCCTCGCTTGACCGGTGCGTTCGCTTGGACACGAACGGGATCTTCATGGCTCCCGCTCGCCTATAGCCTTGTTAGGGTTTGGGATCTTCAAAGGTTTTTTCTTCTCTTGTTCTTTTTTTTCCCTCTCTTCTTCGCTGCGTGATGTGATCAACCTCGGAACTTGGGAGGCGAGGTAGGGTCGTAGGGATAGCAACCGAGAAGATGAAAAAATGGATTTGTTCATAAAATTGTGACGGTCATAGCATTGTTTGTTAAACTCACTTAGGCCAGTCTCAGTGGAGAGTTTCATTTTGTTGTTTTTAAGACTGTCATGTCATATAGAATGAAATAAAACTCGGATGAAACACCCACTCTCAATGGAAAGTTTCATTCCATAGTTTCATAGACATTTAATTCTATGACTCATAGAGAGTTGGTAACTGTGCCAAGAGAGTTTCATCCCCATGAAACCCAATTCTTCTCTCTTTTCATTAAAACGTTGAAAAAATACATATGTGGCAGGCTATTAAATGCAAATGAAACTCTAGTAAAACTCCCACTGAGACTGGCCTTAAAACCATGTTTGACTACCGGAAATCAGGACAAGTAGATAGCAATATTTAGGGCCTAATTAAAGAATTTGTTGGAACAAATTCTTTTTCACCAAAATCTCTGCTCCTAATAAGGGTATAAAGAAACTCTTAGAGCAACTTAAAGAGACACTGTATCTTTCCTAATTAATAGAAATAGAGATTTTGATGAAAGATACCCTCCAACAGCTTCTGTAATGGGTTATTATCCAAATATAGCCATCTTCTGTTCCAAATTTCTCGCTAACCAAAGATAGAAAATGAGAATAGCTCTCTTGAGCGCACAAGATATAAAAAAAGTGTTGGAGAGTTGAAAGATTATGAAAGCAATTTTTATGTAAATAATGATTTAGATAGTGAATTTTAGAAAGACTTCAAGAGACTCTCTATGGCCCTGTTTGGTTGGGTTTTTGGCTGTGACTTTTGCCCCCAAAAGCCAAAAGCTCAACTAAAGGGCCAAAAAAAGTCACTGTTGTTTGAGGCCAAAAGCAGCTTTTGCCTTAGTACAAAACTGAAAGCAGCTCACCCCCTGCTTTCAGCTGCTTTTGGGGGAAAAATTACCCACCTGTCACTAGTTATGTAAATGAATCGTTTTTTCCTTGTCTATTCTGTTCGCATTGCGATGAAAGGCAAGCACCATCGTAGTCCAGACTCCCGCAGCACGAGAAGAGGACCGCCAGAGCCGCTTCCTAGCCAGACCGCCGGAGCAGCAGGACCCGAACCTCCGACGCAGCCTTCCTCCCTGCTTCGAACTCCGCCGGGCGAGATCCAGCCAGTGTTGGTCATCACCTCCATCCCCACGCCTTCACGCGCCGACGAGCACTTCGCCCCCATGCCTCCCCTGCCCCGGACCTCTCCTCACCCCCCGCCTTGCTCCCATCGGTGAGCACCTTTGCCCCCAAGCGATCACCTCCGCCCCCACCAGCCCTACTCTCCCACAAGCAGCCCCTCACTCTCCCCACGCTCTCCCTCTCTGACCGGTCCAGTCGCGAGGACACGACTCATCCCCAGTGGTGCGAGCCATCCCCGGCGACGGCGGCCCCTCCCTCTCCCTCTTCGACCGGCGACGCGCAGCCCATAACCAGTGGCACGCAACTCATTCTCCCCGGCGACGCGGGACCTACCCAGCGGCGCGAGCAGCCTCTGCCCCAACCCCGTGGCCAGTGTTTGGAGACGAACAAGAGGAAGAAGAGTCTGTGAGAATGACACACAGGATCCGCTCGTAAGTGACAGCAGTTTCTACAAAAAGCCACAGCTGTCAACCAAAGGGTTTTTGGCTTTTGTCACAGCCCACATCCCACATCAGCTTTTCTAAAAGCCACAGCCCACAACAGCTTTTCCAAAAGCCACAGCTCAATCAAACATATCTTTCTTAATTGTAAGGAATAAAGATTTTGATGGAAAACGCTCTCCGACAACTTCTTTACTTAGTTGTCCAAATATAGTCTGATAGATAGCGAGAATGACTCTTTAGAGTACGTAGAAGATATAGAAAAGTTGTTGGAAGGTGAAAAGATATATAAAACAATATGGAAATAGCTCTCTAAATTATGATTTAAATATTGAATTTTAGAAAGGCTCCTGAGGACACTTAGAGCGCTAAATAGGTAGTAAGAGCACAATGGGTTTGCTATATTTTTTTTGAACTACCACTATGAGTAGAATGAAAATAGGATGAATATTTTTTTATATTTGTCCAAAGAATTTAAATCCTACTTGATAATCCATATCGGAACCAAACACACTTGAAATGTAACATTGGTGTATATGAGTATCAAGCTGCGCTCATTCTTATTTACTGAACCCTCGCTAGTGTGACTATCAAAGTACAAAAGTACGATGTCAGAGGGTTGAATGAGGCACACTCGATGTGCTCACGCCTCGCGCTAGTAGCAAATGGTGCTTTGGCTAGGCTAGATGGTTCATAACAACAAATTGTGTGTATTTATAGCCTAAGTTAAAGGATGACAAGTGCATCTCTAGCAATACTATTCAAATGGCCTCATATCCCCAATTTAGACTGTGGAGGCCAAAAATGCAGCTCTAGCAAGCTTCTATTAGACCTCCTAAATTTGTTGGCCTCCTATTTTCCACCGCCCACTACCCATTCCCGTTGGCTCTTGTACTCGTGGTGGAATGCTCATGGCTAGTTAGAGTGAACCACTTGATTGATTTTTGCAGCACCCAAGTTGTGGGTCTATCTTGTCACGCTAGTTAGCGTATGAATCATCGTTTGGGGACTTGCCAAAATGAGAACGTAGGTTGTCGGTAAGCAACCGAAGCTCGGAAGGATAAATCTTGTGTTCATCTCTTACTCTCGGTGGTTTGCAAACTACAACCTTGCTCTTTACTTTGTATCTTATGTTTGGTTGTATAGTGGTTGCTTGTTTAGTTCACTAGAGTAGATTAGGGCCTGTTTGGTAGGGTTTCTCTCTGGCTCTGCCAAACGTTTTCCTTAAGAAGCCGTTTTTCAGTAAAAAACAGAGGAGTCGGAGCTGTTTTGGAGGAGCCACAACCAAAATGGCTTTGGCTCCTCCGGAGGAGTCTCTTAGGAGGAGCTGTGTAGAAGCTTCTAGTTGTTAGTGTAACTAGTGTTCTTGTTGCTTTTGCGTGGTGTTGTGCTCTAGTGTAGAAACCAAAGTTACTAGAATTGTGTAGAGGCTTGTATTAGGTAAAGTTAGAGCTAGCGCAAAATAACTAGTATTAGGTCCTCATATTGTACTAATCAACCTTTACTCTAGTCTCGTGACTTTGTGGAGAGATTTTTCATAGGTTACTTACACCCTCTAACTATCTAGATCCTATCACATAGTCCTACCTTGCAGTGCTAATACAGGGAAAAAGCGAGGGAGAGTTCTCGAGGAGTGCCGGATTTGCCAGGACCATCCTCATATTTTTATGCTCGGTAGTATGTAAAAATAAAAAAAATCGAGTTCCCAGCCTCTTCATATTTAAGGCCGGTAAAATTAGTCCACTAACACAGCCATAAAAAAGGAAAAGTCTATTTTATCTCCCTTAATTATTGCGGTTGTCTGATTGTTCTCCTTGATATACAAAACTAGCTTTTAAACCTCCTTCAACTTTTGAAAATATTCACTTTTGCACCTTGAGCGGTTTTGATGGTGGTTTTGCTAATGTGGTACTATGTCTAAGGAGAGGTAAAGTTAAAAGGAGGTAAGTCGGACTAAATATATTTTTATAAAAAATATCTAAAAGTACATAAAAATAAAAATGTATCCAAATATATTTCTACATGAAAAAAAATAATACAATTAAAATCCTAAAACTCGATTTAATCTTAGAAAATTCATAGAAAAATGGTTTTAGCTCGAAAAATTTAAAATAGTTTTAGATTTCTTTTTTAAAAAATCATGCTTTTATGGTATGGTACCTAGCTTGAAATATCTTGTTTTCATGTTACTTGTATACAAATATCATAACTCATGTGCTACCATCTAGATTTTCCTGGCAGTTACGTTCCATTGTTCATTGCACTAAAACTTAATTAAATTCAATAGTTTGTAAAACTTAATTAAATATATTAAATAAATGGTGCATGTAGCCATGTTACATGCTGCTTAACACAATTACTTTGAAAAATTATCTAGGGTAGGGGACTAGTTCCCACTACAGTCTTGAACATGCTTCACTGGTGCTTCTACGTAGTTCGGATGATCAATATCAACTAATTATAATAGATACAAGAGCTTCTACAATAAGCACTAAACAAGTTCAAGCTAGACATTATAACATATAGCATGATTTTAGAAATATCCGAAAACAAGTTTTATAATTTTTTGAGCTAAAATATTTTTTCTTTGAATTTTCATATTAAACCAAGTTTAGTATTTTTAATTGCTTGTTTTTCATGTAAAAATATATTTGAACTAGATAAATACCAGTGCGTTGTACTAGGGTCATGATTTTCTTTGACTGGACTCAGTAATTGGACGTGGACGTGTGAACTCCCGGGACTTTGTATCGAATGTGGACATGTGGATTCGGTCTTTGTATCGAATTGGATAGGACACGGATACGTGAGCTTCAAGTAGAGGATGATTCGTATCGGATGTGAATGTGTGAGCAGAGATCTAGATTTGCAATCACCAGTTAGACGACGATGTTACAGTCTTTTTAGGTGCAGCGATGTTCTGCTATTGGTTTCTGCGGTTGATAAGCCGGTTGATACTGTTTTGTTGTAGGAGAAAAGCACTATACCATGGCTGATAAGTCGGACTGATAAGTTCAAGTGAACAGGGCCTGCTTATATAATGTTTATACACCCAATCTATTTCTCGCTGTTGTGACCGAGTTTAGTTTTCAATCATCGCTCCATGAGTCTCACCTTTTGGTTGTTCGTGTATTATTTTCAATGCGACAATGCACAGGTGTTCGTGGATATGGACGGCGGCGTGAAGGAGGAGCACAAGGGTGTGGAGGAGAAGAAGTCCAACGATGGCCTGGAGTTCAAGGTGTACAACTAGGGCATGTTGAAGACGGAGTTGTGCAACAAGTGGAAGGAGACAGTTGCATGCTCGTACGGTGACCAGTGCTTGTTTGCGCACAACATCGACGAGCTCCACCTTGTTCGCTTTTGATTTGACCGCAACTCATATAGGAGGTGGACGCCTAACACGGAGTAGGAGGACTGCAACTTGTCTCAGGCGCGTATGCGTGACATGGAAGCAGACCCGCTGTAAGGTCCTAGATGGCTAGAGGGGGGGTGAATAGCCTATAAAAAATTCTACAAGCACCACTAAGCAAACTAGTTAGAATAACAAACGGCGTAAAGCGAGTTTTGCTTAGCCTACGGTTAAGATGCAAGCCTCCTATCCACAAGTCTAGTAGATTATAATCTCTAGTTCACACAAGAGCTAGGTCACTAACTTACACTAGTGAGCAAGCTAACAACTACTAGCAAAGGCTACCACTAGAGCTACACAAGATAAACTAGTGAATGTAAATGCAAAAGAGAGGATTGTGATTCTTATACCGACGGTGGAGTGAAGATGTTGCCAATCACCAAGATGATATACAATCAATCAATATTGACAACAACACAATGTGAAGACCAATCACCGGAAGACAAGAGACACAATATTTTGTTCACCCGGTGTTCACTTGTGCACCGACAAGCTACGTCACCGGTTGTGTCGACCAACACTTAGATGGTTCCCCGGTGTGACCCTCAAGTCACTTGCCCCTCAAGGCACGCCCCGCAAGGCACCGCAAGACACCACTCTCAAGTGAGGTAACTCAATGACACGCGCAATGTAATAGAGTTGCTTTTGGCACTCCGCCGAGGAAAGCACAAGAACCTCTTACAATCAACCGGAGGTGGCCAAGAACAATCACCTTTTCTTGCCAACGCCTCCAACAATCTCCAAGCCGGCTAGGAGCGGTACTCTCCAAGAGTAACAAGAAATCCACCGGCTAAACCACCCACAAGTGCCACTAGATGCCCTCAAGCTATGCAATGCACTTTGGGATCACTCAATCTCACTTTTGATTTGCAATCAAGCAAGGGAGATGAGTGGGAGGAGTTGCTTTAGCTCAAAGGATGCACAAGTATGTTAGAAATGCCAAGTAACCTCCCCAAGGGCCGGCCAACAAGTATTTATAAGCATCCCATCCAAATAGAGCCGTTACAACTCCACTCACGATTTTCGCGGGACCACCGGACGCGCCGGTCGAAACTGACCGGACGCGCTCAATCGCGTCCGGTGTCCCCTGATTTCAAATTCGTCCGTTAGATCCTCCAACGGTCACTGCGCGCCAACGGTCAAACGAGCGACCGGACACGCTGTTGCGAACCACCGGACGCGCCGGTGCGCACAGTACCCGCGCGCGCGAAGACAAGACCGGACGCGCTCCTCGCAACCACCGGACGCCACAGTACCCGCGTCCGGTGCGAGTCCAGTAAGCTCCCTGGACCACCGGACGCGTCCGATGGTGTGTGACCGGACGCGCACAGCGTCCGACGTCCTCGGTTCCCTCAGGGCGCATGACCGGACGCGCCGGTCCCGTGGGTCACCGGACGCGCCGGTGCCAAACCCTAGCCCGCGCGCCTGACCCGACGCTGCACTGACCGGACGCACCGGTCGAAACTGACCGCGTCCGGTGCAGCGTCCGGTGCTGCGTCCGGTCACTTCTGTGACCGCGTTCGCCTCCGTTTCTTTTCCGACTTCCGGCGTAATGGAAAATAGGCATTTCATTTCCCCGAAATCGCCTGAATCCCGTGCGAGCTCGCACGCTCGGCGGGAGGGAGAGTGGAACCCAAACCCCTCTCTACCCGCAAACCACAGTGCGACCAACGCCACCTTTGCAAATGTGCCAACACCATCAAGTGTACATCTCCATGTGCTTGTGTGTTAGCTTTTTCTCAATCATTTTCAAAGGTTTTCCAGTTAGCTCACTAGGCCCTACATGCAATGCACTTCATGAATTCACCTAGTGGCACCCATGCGTCGAATAACCGATAAGACTTCCCCTCTTAATAGTTCGGCTATCGACCCTAAACCACTCACACCCTCTATGGTGTCTTGAGTGTAAAACAAAATGGCCCTATGGTTATACCTTTGCCTTGAGCCCATTTTGTTTCTCCAAATGATATGATCCACTTCATATCATCACATGACCATCTCGATCCATCGACCTTGACTTCACTTGCTCTTCACCGTTGTATTGGTCCGTCGGCGCCAAGTCTTGCTCAAGCTTCACCATCGCATGGTCCTTCGCTTCGAAGCCTCGACTTGCCCTTCACCTTCACAACCGGTCCATCGAGCCAAGCCTCATCTTGGTCTTCACCATCTTGGTCACATGAGTCAATGTCATGTCTCATATTCAATGACCACCTTTATCTAAATCATCCACTTAGATACAAAGGTTAGTCCTAGGTTTCATCAATTAGCCAAAACCAAACTAGGGACTTTCAATCTCCCCCTTTTTGGTAATTGATGACAACCCTCACAAAGATGATTTTGATAATAAAAGTTTTGAACTTGTCATACTTGTCCAATCATTTTGCTCATAAGTAAAGTTTGGACAATTATCACAAGCTCGGTTTTGGTAGCATTAGCTCCCCCTTCATATGTGCATAGAGTTTGGATTGAAAGCTTTGCACATATGCATGAATAGAAGTGTTGGGAGAGTAATTCTACCAAAAGGATGCTAAGGTGTAAGAAATGGACCTTTGAAGCGTGATACCAATCGGAGTTGCCTTTACACCATCCTTAGCATCATGAAGTAACTAGACAACCATCAAAACTCAAGAACCCCGTGAGATCAACATTATATGTAAAGGTTCTTGGACCACTTGTAAAGCTTTAGGCAAGTCTAGATACCACAAGTAAAACTATTCCTATGCATGCTAGTGGATCATTTCATCATCCAAGTTCTATACTAGCATTGCACCACACAAGCATGTATATTGAATTTAAATACATGTGCAATGAGCAAGTCATATGAAAATGCACAAACAAGTGCAACAACTTTGTTTATGAGCTTGCTCCCCCTACTTGTGTGCATCAAAAATTTTATTTACCCCTTTATCATGTTGAATCATCTTTTTCTCTCCCCCTTTGTCAACAACTTACCCAAAAATGGGATCAAATTGTGGAGAGAAGAAAAATGTTTAATGGAGTAGGTTAAAATTTTCAAAATTGGTTCAACCTAGAACACTTGCCAAGGACATTTAATTCGATTTGAACCAAAGACAAGCTTCTTCACACCTCCTAATAAGGGTTATCTTGCCTATGTTGAATTAAACACTTATAGCAAATCTTCTAGATTCAACACTAGGTTTGCAAGCTCACAAACATGTCATATGCCACCACTAGATCAAATCAAACATAGAGGCAATAGTGGTAACACATATCTATCAAATTCATTTGATTTATCATGAATGCTCATGCATACCACTTATTATGTCTACATGCTCTAGCAAGTCCTTAGCATAGAATGAATGACATGTCAATCAACTTTACCTTACAATGTCGAAGGAGAGGCATGTCAATAAGTGGGTGGGGTGCATTCAACTCATGTTTGAGAAATCAAGAATGTTCAATTCATTCCTTAGCTTGCAAAACCTCTTTTCATCAAGTGGCTTAGTGAGAATATCGGCAAGTTGATCATCGGTGCCAACACTCTCAACGGCAATATCTCCCTTTTGTTGATGATCTCTAATGAAATGATGCCTTATGTCAATATGCTTTGTTCTTCCATGTTGAACCGGGTTTTGTATCATCTTGATTGCACTCTCATTATCACATAGCAATGGCACATTCTTGAAGTTGAGGCCATAATCCTTCAAAGTTGATTTCATCCATAGCAATTGTGCACAACAACTCCCCGCACTCACATATTCGGCTTCGGCGGTAGAGATTGCCACACTATTTTGTTTCTTTGAGGACCATGACACAAGTGATCTTCCAAGTAATTGACATGTGCCACTTGTGCTCTTTCTATTGATCTTGCAACCCCCATAGTCGGAGTCCGAATATCCAATCAATTCAAACTTTGACCCCTTGGGATACCATAGTCCAACATCTCTTGTTTGCTTCAAGTACCTCAATATTCTCTTTGCGGCCGTGAGATGACTCTCTCTAGGTGAGGCTTGATATCTAGCACACATGCAAACACTAAACATGACATCCGGCCTTGATGCGGTGACATAGAGTAAACTTCCAATCAAAGACCGATATTCCTTTTGATTCACCATATTTCCATCAAGATCACTATCCAAATTTCCATTTGTACCCATTGGAGTTGAAATTGGCTTTGCATCTTGCATTCCAAACTTCTTCAACATGTCCCTTATGTATTTCCCTTGACTCACAAATGTCCCATTCTTCAATTGCTTTACTTGAAGACCAAGGAAGTAGCTAAGTTCACCAATCATAGACATTTCAAACTCTTTGGCCATCATAGCACCAAATTCTTCACAATAAGCTTGATTGGTTGACCCAAAGATGATGTCATCAACATATATTTGCACTATGAATAGATCATTTCCAATCTTCTTGGTGAATAGAGTTGTATCAACCTTGCCCATCTTGAATCCCTTAGAGAGAAGGAAATCCCTTAGCCTCTCATACCATGCTCTAGGTGCTTGCTTTAAGCCATATAAAGCCTTCTTCAACTTGTACACATGGTTGGGTTTCTTGTCATCTTCAAATCCGGGCGGTTGCTCAACAAAGACTAACTCATTGATAATCCCATTGAGAAATGCACTTTTGACATCCATTTGATATAGTTTGATGTTGTGTGCACAAGCATAAGCCAATAGAATCCTTATTGCCTCCAATCTTGCCACGGGAGCATATGTTTCATCATAGTCAAGACCTTCTACTTGAGTGTAACCTTGTGCAACTAGTCTTGCTTTGTTTCTCACTACAATGCCATCTTGATCTTGCTTGTTTTTGAACACCCACTTGGTTCCAATCACATTGTAGTCATTTGGCCTTTCTACCAACTCCCAAACATCATTTCTTGTGAAATTGTTAAGCTCTTCTTGCATAGCCATGATCCAATCGGCATCCCTCAAAGCTTCTTCTATCTTCTTTGGTTCTATGGTTGACACAAATGATGCATGCTCACAAAACATAGCCAATCTTGATCTTGTTTGCACACCACTTCTAATATCACCAATAACACTATCAATGGGGTGATCTCTTGCAACATGTTGTGGTTGGAATACTTGCACTTGATTGCTTGAGCTTGGTTGATCACTTGATGTATCTTGATGAGAAGAACTAGCACCATGATCTTGCACTTGAGAGTCACTAACTAGCTTGAATGGTGAATTGAGCACTTGATCTTTATCATCATCTTGAATATCAATTACTTGCTTTGCTCTAATGTCCCCAATGTCCATGTTCTTCATTGCTTCCACTAATAGAGTTCCACCAATATCATCTAGATTTTCTTCTTCATCTTGTGACCCATTGGTTTCATCAAATTGCACATCATGGACTTCTTCTAGAATGCCACTTGAATTGTTCCAAACTCTATAAGCTTTGCTTGTAGTTGAATAACCAAGTAGGAACCCCTCATCACATCTCTTGTCAAACTTCCCCAATCTAGTGCCTTTCTTCAAGATATAGCATTTGCAACCAAACACCCTAAAGTAAGAAATATTGGGCTTTCTCCCATGAAGTAGCTCATATGGGGTCTTCTCTAGCAATGGATGACAATATAGTCTATTGATGTAGTAGCAAGCGGTATTGATTGCTTCATCCCAAAATGATTGACTCACATTGTACTCATGAAGCATTGATCTAGCCATATCAAGCAATGTTCTATTCTTCCTCTCAACTAGACCATTTGATTGTGGAATGTACTTGGCCGAGAATTGATGTCCAATACCATAATGATCACAAAGTTCTTCAATTCTTGTATTCTTGAACTCACTTCCATTGTCACTTCTCACTTTCTTGATTCTAATCTCAAACTCATTGTGAACTCTAGTGAGGAATGTCTTGAAGGTGTCAAACACTTCACTTTTATCACTAAGAAAGAATACCCATGTGAATCTTGTGAAGTCATCCACTATGACAAATCCATACTTGTTGCCGCCTATGCTTGTATATGTTGTTGGTCCAAATAGATCCATGTGCATCAACTCAAATGCTTTGCATGTGCTCATTGTACTCTTCTTTGGATGTGAGCTTCCAACTTGCTTCCCGGCTTGACATGCACTACAAAGCTTATTCTTCTCAAATTCAACATCTTTCAAACCATTGACAAGATTGTGAGTTGTAAGCTTCTTCAATTGTTTCATGCCAACATGACCAAGCCTTCTATGCCAAAGCCAACCCATGCTTGATTTGGAGACTAAGCAAGTTGTCAAAGAAGTTTCTCTAGCATTGAAGTCAACTAGGTAGAGATTCTCATATCTAAAGCCCTTGAATGCCACATTTGAACCATCCACACTAATAACTTCCACATCATCAATCCCAAAGATGCATTTGTAGCCTAGATCACATATTTGTGCCACGGATAGAAGATTGAAATCCAAGCTTTCAACTAGTAACACATTGGAGATACTCATGTCATTTGATATTGCAATCTTGCCCAAACCAATAACCTTGCCTTTCTTGTTATTGCCAAATGTGATAGAATCAACACCACTATCATTGTCATTGATTGAGTCAAACATTCTTGATGTACCGGTCATGTGTTGAGTGCACCCACTATCAACAATTCAATGCCTTCCTCCGGCTTTGTAATTGACCTACAAGCAAATCAATGAAGTTTAGGTACCCATTTTTGCTTGGGTCCTTGTAGGTTAGTAACTAAGCTCTTTGGTACCCAAATAGCCTTCTTCTTTGGGCCCACAATTGGTGTACCAACAAACTTAGCTTGCACACCCTTCACACCCTTGGTAAGCATATAGCAAGAATCAAAAGGTATAGCATTAACAAGGTTCTTGCTTTGATTCCTTTTATTGCAATTATGCTCTAGGTGCCCAACTTGCTTGCATCTATTGCAAAACCGACCATTGCTCTTCACAAAGCTAGGCTTTGGAGTTGCAAAGGCCGACTTGCCTTTCTTGGGGTTGTAGCACAATCCCTCTTTGTTAAGAGAGAACCTTTGGCTACCCAAGCACTTAAGCAAGCGGGCCTCACCACCATAGGCCTTGCCTAGGGCGTGAGTGAGCTCATCCACCTCTCTCTTGAGAGTCTCATTCTCAACCATTAGTGAGGCATCACAAGTGAAACCATCACTAGTAGTGGAGGTATAGTTGGTGGTGGTGGATGAAGAGCTACAAGAAGGGTTAGTATTTGACATGATGATAGGTTCATTAAAGGATTCATCAATTATATCACATGTAACACCTATATCACATGATACAACAACCTCCTTCTTTGCTTGTTGCTCAAGTAGCAATGAGTGAGCTTTTTCAAGCTTGGAATGAGCCTTATCAAGATCCTCATGGTCTTCCACTAGACTCTCATGAGTGGTCTTAAGCTCACTAAGGACTTTCTCAAGTATTGCTACTTTCATTGAAAGCTTCTTACACTCTTTGTCCTTGGCAATAGCTATGTCTCTAGTTTGTTGCATCAAGTCATATAGTTGTTCTTTAGTTGGTTCATCATCATCATTTTCATTATCATTATCATTATCACTATCATGAGCATATTCCATTTCACTTTCATCATCACTCTCATCATATAATACCTTAGCTTCTTTAGCCATGAAGCATGAAGAGGATGAATCAAATAGTGATGGCTTCTTGTTGATAGCAATTGAAGCAAAAGCCTTGTTGGATGATTCTTCTTCTTCTTCTTCATTATCTTCACTTTCCCAAGTGATCACATAGGCACCATTTTTGCCTTTCTTGAATGTCATCTTGGCCTCTCTCTTCTTCTTTTCAAACTTGCCCCTTTTGTTGTTCTTCTTCTTGTCATAGGGACATTCGGCTTGAAGATGTTCGGTGCTATCACAATTGAAGCACCTCCTTTGTTGCTCATTGCTCTTGAAATTGTCATTTCTTTTCTTAAAGCCTCTTCTCTTGATGAACATGTGACCCATCTTCTTGACTACAAGAGCAAGTGCCTCATCATCAATTTCAAATTCCCCATCTTCATTGTCATCTTCTTCTTCTTCAATGATGGTAGCTTTGCCCTTGGAGGAGGTGGCCTTGAATGCCACGGTCTTCTTTTTCTTCTCATCTTCCACCTTCTCTTTGTCATCAACATCTTGATCATATTTGTCATAAGTCAATACTTCACCAAGCAAATCATTAGGCTTCATTGCTTCAAGCCCATCTCTTTGCAACATCATGATTAACATCTTGAATCTTCTAGGTAAGCTCAATAAAAACTTGTGACAAAAATCTTGATCTTAAGTCTTGTGCCCTAAGCTCTTGAGATCATTGACTATCACTTGCAATCTATGAAACATCTCAATGATTGTTTCATCATCCTTTTTCTTGAAGTTCTCAAACTCACTCTTGAGCCCATATAGCTTGGCACTCTTCACAACCTTAGTGCCCTCATATGTTTCACTCAACCTTGTCCACACTTCATTTGCCAAATCTAAATCCTTGATGCCCTCAAATACTTTTGTGTCAATACCATTGTAAAGTGTATTGAGAGCCATTCTATTGCATGTTCTATTTGCTCTATCTTCATCGGTGAGATGATCGGGATCAATGATAGCAAAATCATTCTCGGTGACTTGTAAAACTCTCTCATGAATAGATCCAAGGTACATTGTCATTTTTCTCTTCCAATGAGCAAAAGAACTAACACCATCAAAGAACGGTGGCTTGCCCCCAACATGATTGAACACAATTTGAGCCATTTTTCACACCGAAGGATGTTAAGCCTTGATTAAAACGGTGACCACGGCTCCGATACCACTTGTAAGGTCCTAGATGGCTAGAGGGGGGTGAATAGCCTATAAAAAATTCTACAAGCACCACTAAGCAAACTAGTTAGAATAACAAACGGCGTAAAGCGAGTTTTGCTTAGCCTACGGTTAAGATGCAAGCCTCCTATCCACAAGTCTAGTAGATTATAATCTCTAGTTCACACAAGAGCTAGGTCACTAACTTACACTAGTGAGCAAGCTAACAACTACTAGCAAAGGCTACCACTAGAGCTACACAAGATAAACTAGTGAATGTAAATGCAAAAGAGAGGATTGTGATTCTTATACCGACGGTGGAGTGAAGATGTTGCCAATCACCAAGATGATATACAATCAATCAATATTGACAACAACACAATGTGAAGACCAATCACCGGGAGACAAGAGACACAATATTTTGTTCACCCGGTGTTCACTTGTGCACCGACAAGCTACGTCACCGGTTGTGTCGACCAACACTTAGATGGTTCCCCGGTGTGACCCTCAAGTCACTTGCCCCTCAAGGCACGCCCCGCAAGGCACCGCAAGACACCACTCTCAAGTGAGGTAACTCAATGACACGCGCAATGTAATAGAGTTGCTTTTGGCACTCCGCCGAGAAAAGCACAAGAACCTCTTACAATCAACCGGAGGTGGCCAAGAACAATCACCTTTTCTTGCCAACGCCTCCAACAATCTCCAAGCCGGCTAGGAGTGGTACTCTCCAAGAGTAACAAGAAACCCACCGGCTAAACCACCCACAAGTGCCACTAGATGCCCTCAAGCTATGCAATGCACTTTGGGATCACTCAATCTCACTTTTGATTTGCAATCAAGCAAGGGAGATGAGTGGGAGGAGTTGCTTTAGCTCAAAGGATGCACAAGTATGTTAGAAATGCCAAGTAACCTCCCCAAGGGCCGGCCAACAAGTATTTATAAGCATCCCATCCAAATAGAGCCGTTACAACTCCACTCACGATTTTCGCGGGACCACCGGACGCGCCGGTCGAAACTGACCGGACGCGCTCAATCGCGTCCGGTGTCCCCTGATTTCAAATTCGTCCGTTAGATCCTCCAACGGTCACTGCGCGCCAACGGTCAAACGAGCGACCGGACGCGCTGTTGCGAACCACCGGACGCGCCGGTGCGCACAGTACCCGCGCGCGCGAAGACAAGACCGGACGCGCTCCTCGCAACCACCGGACGCCACAGTACCCGCGTCCGGTGCGAGTCCAGTAAGCTCCCTGGACCACCGGACGCGTCCGATGGTGTGTGACCGGACGCGCACAGCGTCCGACGTCCTCGGTTCCCTCAGGGCGCATGACCGGACGCGCCGGTCCCGTGGGTCACCGGACGCGCCGGTGCCAAACCCTAGCCCGCGCGCCTGACCCGACGCTGCACTGACCGGATGCGCCGGTCGAAACTGACCGCGTCCGGTGCAGCGTCCGGTCACTTCTGTGACCGCGTTCGCCTCCGTTTCTTTTCCGACTTCCGGCGTAATGGAAAATAGGCATTTCATTTCCCCGAAATCGCCTGAATCCCGCGCTCGCACGCTCGGCGGGAGGGAGAGTGGAACCCAAACCCCTCTCTACCCGCAAACCACAGTGCGACCAACGCCACCTTTGCAAATGTGCCAACACCATCAAGTGTACATCTCCATGTGCTTGTGTGTTAGCTTTTTCTCAATCATTTTCAAAGGTTTTCCAGTTAGCTCACTAGGCCCTACATGCAATGCACTTCATGAATTCACCTAGTGGCACCCATGCGTCGAATAACCGATAAGACTTCCCCTCTTAATAGTTCGGCTATCGACCCTAAACCACTCACACCCTCTATGGTGTCTTGAGTGTAAAACAAAATGGCCCTATGGTTATACCTTTGCCTTGAGCCCATTTTGTTTCTCCAAATGATATGATCCACTTCATATCATCACATGACCATCTCGATCCATCGACCTTGACTTCACTTGCTCTTCACCGTTGCATTGGTCCGTCGGCGCCAAGTCTTGCTCAAGCTTCACCATCGCATGGTCCTTCGCTTCGAAGCCTCGACTTGCCCTTCACCTTCACAACCGGTCCATCGAGCCAAGCCTCATCTTGGTCTTCACCATCTTGGTCACATGAGTCAATGTCATGTCTCATATTCAATGACCACCTTTATCTAAATCATCCACTTAGATACAAATGTTAGTCCTAGGTTTCATCAATTAGCCAAAACCAAACTAGGGACTTTCACCCGCTACAACTCGTCTTAGACGCGTACGTGTGACGTGGAAACATGACCAAGATGTATTTAGTATCACTGGTAGATGATGACGTTAGAGTCTTATGTATAAATAAATATATAGATAGAGATAATTTTTTATTTTTTATTAATTTTGTTTAGATACTTATTATTTTATAAAGACATCTCTAGTCCAATTCGTCTCCTTGAACTTTCCAACAGGAGGTAAATTGAATTTTTTTAATTTATAAAAAATGCTTAAGGCGAAAGAAAGCCCAAACTCGACTCAAACACACACGATAGATGTCAAAAACACACACACACGCACACACGATAGTTCGCGAGTAAATTGCATTGTTATTTGGGATGGGCTAAAAAACATAACTTCTGGGTACTGGAACTATACTTACGTAACTTCTGGGTACTTCAACTAAAAACGTAACGTCTAGGTATTGGAACTATACTTGGGTAACTTCTGGGTACTGGCGCTTGAGCAGCACCGCGCCCATGTCGATGGCGGCAGCGCTCGCTCGCCGTGGGACAGGCGGAGCAGAACTCCCGCTCGCACGCACTGCGCATGCCGCTGTAGGCGAGCTGCCGTGGGAAACCACGCCTTGCCTATGGCCGCGTAGCGCCCGCGCTAGGGCACCCATCGGTGGCTGCCCTCGTCGACATGGACTGCTACGCGCTCTGGGTGTGGAGTCCGGCGACACTGACGGCCACGCTCGGCACCAACCACGATGTGAGGACTAGCGATGAAAACAGATGGAAACGAATGGAAAAACCTTATTTCTACTTCCGTTTCTATGTTTTTTCAACGCGAGTGAGGACCCGACAGCTCTCTCTCTCTGCTCAAGCGCCAGTACCCAGAAGTTATGTAAGTATAGTTCCAGTACCTGGATGTTACATTTTTAGTTGGAGTACCCAGAAGTTACGTAAGTATAGTTCCAGTATCTAGAAGTTACGTTTTTTTAGTTAGAGTACCAATCTGTGAAACACCAAATAGTTTAGGTACCCACAGTGCAATTTACTCATAGTTCGCCTTGGTGGCTTGCTCCCTAGTCCCATGACTAGGGATGAAAACGGTACGGATATTTTTCGACCGTATTCGAGACCGAATCTGTTTAGAGGGGTTTTAATCCGTCCATATCCGAGTCCGGATATTTAACATCCGATACCGTATTCATATTCGAATATTTAAATCACATATTTATAATATCGATACCCAATCATATCCTATCCGACATTTTTTATGCTATCCGTATTCGAATCAAATCCAGATATCACTATAAAAACAAATACGATATAAAAACAAATACGATATCAGTCGTATCCGTTTTCATCCCCGACCACGATGAGGCCATGACCTCATCCGATCCCTTTCCCATCCGCGCATCCCGACCCGACTCCTCCCCTTCCGGCCTCAACAACGCGAAGAGGCGACGCAATCCTGGAAGCTCGAAACCCTAGCTCCTAACTTGAGCCCCGGTGCCGTCGATTCCTCAGGGGCCGCCGCGATTCGGCTCCTGTTGCAGCTTAGGGCTCCACCGCTCCCCGGCTGCATCAGCATCGACGACGGCGGTGGACGCCGCCGCGACTGCGCTCGAGGAAGCACCTCGTCTCGGCGGGTTCTCGTTCTTGGAGGCCTTCCATAAGGCGGTCTCGTGGTGTCCCAAGCCCGGATCTACGGCGATCTGGGAGGGGGGAGGTCATGGATGAGGCGATTCAGTGGTAACCCCCAATCCGGTGGGTTTCCGGCTGGCAGAGGCGGAAAGGTTCGGGCCTTCGGCGGGTGATCAGATTTCTCCTTGCGGCGTGCGGCTTGTCTTCTTCCGCGACGGTGTAGGACTGGAGCGCAGGAGCCGACAAGGCGGTGGAGATTAAAAAAAAATTGCTTGCTTGTACACTTGTTCATGTTCATTAGTTCCTGCTATTTGTCCTGGTTTAAAGCATCAATTTTCCGCTCAATTTAAGGGCGAAGACAGTTTTTTTGTTCTTTCCTTGTTGGTTTCTATGGAATAATCTCTATTACAGAAGAGGAGTGGAAAAGCAACAACAAAAAAAAGGAAAATAAAATACAAAAAAAGATAAAACCAGAAGAAAAAAAAGAGAAAATTTGAGTGGGCAAGCGAAATGGCTGTGTATTACAAGTTCAAGAGTGCTAGAGACTATGACTCGATTCCCATTGAGGGGCAATTCATCTCTGTTGCCAACTTGAAGGAGCGGATTTTTGAGTCCAAGCATCTTGGCAGGGGCACAGATTTTGACCTTATGATCTCAAATGCTCAGACTGATGAAGGTTGGTTCTTTCTCAGATTTCTTGTGTGGGTGAATATGCGCAAGTTGGTAGGTCCTGGTAAAAATTGTGATGGACCAGGTTGTAGAATTGTATGATCTTTATGTTAAATTAGGGGCTATTTGGTTCATGCACTCGAGTTCTGTGTCAACTCAACCAAGCATGTTGAATGCTGAATACTGATGCTTGTTTAGGTAGCTGGTATCAATTGTTTCAATCTTGTGTTCCTCTTTTCCTTGCGTTCTGAACCTGCTAAGACAGCCCTATCCCTTACAGGGCTTACAGGGTTGATATGAAGGATTAGCTGTAATCTATGCTGAGAATTTTTTGATACATAGTCTTGCATTTTGTTTGGTGAACCTTAGGGATTGGTTTTGATTTAATATGTCGAGAGCATGAACCAACTATTGCCTTGATGCATATTAAGTTAGTTTCATTGCAGTTGTGCTTTGTTTGTTTCCAAGCAAGCATTCATACCACATTGCATTGTAAGAGGACACGTTCAAAATAATATTTACTTGTACCCTAAGCATTCAAATTGTCATGTGACGAATTAGTTTGTACTGTGTTTTCTTGTGTGGATTTGTGATGGATTCATGCTATCAAGGTCTTGCTTAATGTTTCATGGTAATATTTTCACTTTCAGAGTACGCTGATGAGGCCACTATGATACCAAAAAATACGTCAGTATTGATTCGGCGGATACCGGGACGACCAAGGAAGCCTATTGTCACAGAACCTGAAGAGTACTGTCTTGATCTTTGATTACTTGGACAATTAGCAATATATCTCTTAATTATTCTTAGTGAATCTTTAGGAGTTCACCACCTTCAGGCTGTGTGCAATGTGGTGCATTACATTTGATTATTTGGCTGGACCATGTCACTGAAAATGTTCAGGAGCTTTGCTGGTTGGTCAGCATGTATTTAGATGTGTATCCAATTCTGCAGGTCAAAAGCTGCAGAAGATGGTGTAGAAGAAGTCATGCACACTGCAAGTGCTTTTCTTGGTGATTCATCTATGAAATATGTAAGATTGACAACCTCTTGTTGGCTCTCTCTTTATCTTGCCAAGGTTGGCCATTGGAAGTGCATTAGAGTTTTCATATATCTACTAGAAATTGCCTATATTACTTTGAGGAGCTGATATTCAATATATTAAAACTGCAGCCTGAAGAATCTGAGTGGGATGATGAGTTTGGCAACGAATTATATGTTTCTGATTTGGTTCCTTCTCAGCCTGCTTGCCAGGCGGTTGATGATTCTGAAAACAAAGTTGATGAGGATAGTAAAATAAAAGCACTTATTGATACATCCGCCCTTGACTATAGGTGAGTAACCTACTGGATTAGACACTTTGTGCGAGAGGTTTTTACATGGCCAGGTCTAAATGACCCCACGTACCCAGGTCTGGGGCAACGTTCCCGGGTCGAGGGGCCTTTGACCACGTTTTCTGTGACTAGTCTTGCTGGCAACTGATAGATCTGTTACTTACTATGCTAGTGTATGCTAATCAAATATTGGTTTTATAATCATAATCTAATTGGATGGTTGATGCTTTCAGCCAAATCCCTGATGGTTATGGTTCTGGAAGAGGCTATGGTAGAGGGATGGGTGGTAGAATGATGGCTGGCCGTGGCTTTGGTAATGCTCTGCGCCCTTTTTTTTTGCAATTAAAGAGTAGAGTTTGAGGTATTATCAAAATAAATCTTTGTGAGGAAAATGTTATATCCACCTTGTAACATGGATATTCTTTCCATTGTGTGATTTTTTTTTGATATATAGTGATATACGAAATACTTGTACATATTTAATAGATTGTATGCACTTTGGTATTCTTTGTGAATATTTTCCATTTGTTTCTAGAAGAAAAACTATGCTTCTTAATATATCTTCCTTTGTTATTCTGAAGGACGGCTGGAACGCAGGACACCTCCTCCAGGTTATGTTTGTCACAGATGTAAAGTACCTGGTATGTTGGTGGCTTGTAAAGTCTTAAGCATTGTATGTTTCACTGTTCTTTCGCTCAATGGATCTTGTTTTGCAGGTCATTTTATTCAACATTGCCCCACAAATGGTGATGCTAGATATGATGTGAAAAGGATGAAACCCCCAACTGGTATTCCAAAATCAATGCTAATGCAAACTCCGGATGGCTCATACGCACTACCAAGTGGGGCTGGTGCTGTTTTGAAGCCAAATGAGTGAGTACCCACATTTCTTGAGCAGCTTTTGTGATTGTATAATAACGAGTGCATATGTACTTTGGGCAAATAATAAGCATCATATTTTTCTTTGTGTTAGAGCTGCTTTTGAGAAGGAGATAGAGGGCCTACCTACCACACGTTCTGTTGGTGATCTTCCACCAGAGCTACACTGCCCATTGTGCAAAGAAGTAATGAAGGATGCTGTTCTAACTAGTAAATGCTGCTTTAGGAGTTTCTGTGATAAATGTAAGCTGTCTTTTAAGTTCCTGATTGTCTGTTTCAGACTCATATGATATTACTGGCCCTGTTGTTTTCTTATATATTTTATTATACCGCAGAGTGTTTCCTTTCCCTTTTCTCATTAAAATATGATGCTGTTCGGGGAGTTAAGTGCTATTTGTATTTTTCTGGCAGGCATCAGGGATTACATAATTAATAAGTCAATGTGTGTCTGTGGTGCCACAAGCATATTAGCCGATGATCTTCTCCCTAATAAAACTCTAAGAGAAACCATCAGCCGCATATTAGAGGCACCACCAACAAGCAGTACGGAAAATGTGGGAAGCATGATGCAAGTACAGGGTACGTTTGTATATTTGCTTGTCATTGGATTTGCTTTGATCGCAATTGGAAAATGATGATGCATGTTTTGTAGACATGGAGTCAGCTTTACCTGTGCAACCTAAGCTTAGGTCTCCTGCTGTTTCTGCTGCTTCAAAGGAAGAGGCTAAAGCATCCACACCTGTAGAAGAGTATCCAGATGCTGAGAGCCTCAATGGAGCAAAAGCTACAAATATCGATGCGAGTTCTTCAGATAAGAAAGCCACAACAGTTCCGGATATTGCTGAAGGGACCATGGATTCTAAGAAAGCGAAAGAAGATAAACCAGTAGAAACAACTCCAGTGGCAAAAGATTCTCAAGAAAAGTTGCCTGCAGGGGAACAAGGTGAAAAGCCTTTGTTCCTGTTTCTGTTTGTAGCTAACTCTTGCCTGTATTGCAGCTTCCCTTAAAAAATAAGTGCTGAAGAATTTATACTTAAGTTCTTGTCATAAATAACATTTCGGACAATATATGGTCTCCAAAACATCACTTTTACTATTATGTTTTGTTGTATTGTATACTTTTGTGAAAGCATTTTCTGAGACAAACCTACTCTTTCAAATGTCCAAATCCAATACATAAAAAAATAATTTGTAACTATGTTTGAAATGATTTGACTGCACGACTCAAAATGTCACTTAGGAGTATTTGTGACTGCATGGATTATCTGATGTCTAAGAATGAAGAAGTGTTGTAATTTGTTTGATGTTATTATACATTTCATTTTATAAGGTGTGCACACATTCTAGGAGTCAAAGATCGTAATCTTCAACTTACAGTTAGCCTCATTTGATATGAATTTTGTTGGATTCACATTTGAATGCATTTTCTTGTGGTTAAGGTTTTGTTGCTACAAAGATAGTCAAAATCTAGTTTTGGATACTCAGCTAAGTCAAACCATTTGATATAATAATCGAAGACTAACTCACTGAGCTCACTGATTGCTAGCATAAAGGATAGATGGTTTAGAAGGTAATTGATTTTAATGAGGTAACAAGAAGCATGGCTGCTTTATCTTGTGCCTTTCCTTTTTCATAATCAGTGGAACAGAGGGAGCATAACATCTTTCTCATTAGTCAAACTAGTCAAAAGATCTTGTCTAAGAATAGATTTTCAGAGAATGGCAATAACTCAAAAATTGTCTTTCTTTTTTTGGTCAAATTATTTCTGTTCTTTGAGATACTGATTTTCTTTTGGAAGCTTCAGCGGTGAAGAAGAAGAAAAAGAAGAAGCCACGTGTTCCCGGAAATGGTAAAGTCCTTATACCTGATCATGATCATTTGTCATCAAGATCTAGCTGCAAGTGTAATGGCTTAAATAAATGGAATTCTTATTCTGTTAACAGCTGAGGAGCAATGGAAAAATTTTCAAGATTTTGGAGCTGAAAATTTTTCAGGAATGCCCTTGGGTCCAACTGGAGCATTCAACCCTTACTGGGGTGGAGGAGTGCCGTTGCCAATGGATTACATGGGTGCACCGTTTCCTGGTCCCATGCCCTACATGGGTTATCCACCAGGTCCATTTGACCCTTTTGGTGGGGGTGTTCTCCCACAAGATCCATTTATGCCCCCAGGATACATGATGCCAGGAGTTCCTAGGTATATATTTTAGCACCAGTTGGTTTTTATGCAAAAGAAACATGATGAATTCTGTATGTACCGGTTATCTTCTTTGTACATCTGAAAGTTGAGGGGAATGTGTAAGTGTAAGCTTTGTGGCTGTATTTCTCTGTTTTGGTGAGAGAGAAGCATTAGTTTGATGTTTGCCTCTTTTGGTTAACAGCCTAGTATCCATGAACGGTTGTATGGATTTTACTTCTTTGAGTAACAGGTGAACAACGCCTTACTATGGTTGTTTCTGAAGTCTTGTATTATTCATTTCAGGGATCTTTCTGAATTGGCTGTTAACACTATGGGACTAAACATGGTCCCGCCAGTTGTGAGCAGAGAAGAATTTGATCCCAGGAAACCTGAACATAGGAGGAGACGTGAAATGGATCGGTTCAATGAAAGGTGATTGGATACTTCAGATGCCTCTCTATATTTGAACAAATTGAACAGCTGTTCCATGACATTTCTAGATCCCTGAAGTCATGTTCTTTTAAGTTGAATCAGCGGATGACACTAATTTGGATGATTCCATGACATTCCTAGATCCCCGAAGTCACGTTCTTTTAAGTTCAATCAGTGGATGACACTAATTTGGACCATCCACCATTTTTCAAATGCACAGGCCCGTAATGACCATCCAAATGATTTTTTTTTGAGTTGAGGATAAGAGAGAAGTTGGTCTAAATGTCTTGCTTGGAATTGGCAATGTTCCCCTTTACCTTGAGCGTTGATTTCTTTCGGTCTGAAAGGCATGGGCCGTTTTGAACTGCATCGTCATATAAATTCTGAAGGATACATAAGAACCATGTATAGAGTAAACTGCATCCAATGTCCCTACTCCCTAAGCTTTTTACAAGTTGCCCTTAGATGGTATGGCATGTCCTGAGCTTGACCATGTTATTTGCGTTAGTCATTTTTGTGGTTTCTGTCTCGAAAAATATAGCTCTGTAGTTTTTATTGTTATTTGCATTTGCCATACGTTGGTGCTTTGTAAACTCTTCTTTATGAAGCCCAAGTCACTGCTTGGCAAAATAGCTTGGCAAAATAGCTAGTTTTTATTTCAGTGATATACTCACGCCATTTATGTGATTATGCCCCTAAACTTTCAAACACTTTATCCATGGATGTCTCTTTTTAGATTCACTAAAAGCTCATCCACACTTAAATCTCTTGCCTCAGTGAACAACTGAATGACTGAAATTGTGAAACATACTGGCACAAGTTTTGGTCTTATTATAGTTAGTTTTGTTGCATAAGAATCTAAAATGGCAGAACCACACGAAGTTAGGGATTGCAAGTGCTATTTTCAATGTGTGATAAAGTTTCATGCCATTGCTTGGTTTTCATTTCTTTATCAAACTTCTATAAAATGTAATTGTTGGTTGTAAATTGTAATGCTGCTAGTGCAGTGTCATGATCTATAAAGATGGTGCTTTATGCTCTATGCATAATCCCTTGAGTTATGAATTACCTTATAGTGGTATAGTGTCCCGAATCTAATAATGAACTAAGTCTATGTTCAGTGTCTTTAGTCATTCTTTTACTGCATCCTTCTCTCAAAGCTAATCTGTTGAGTTGTGTTCTTGCAGGGAAAGAGAGCGTGACCGTTCTCGAGAGCGGGAGCGGGGTCGTTCCCTGGAGCGGGAGCGGGAGCGTGGTCGTTCCCGGGAGAGGGAGAGGGAGAGGGAGCGGGAGCGGGAGCGTGGCCGTTCCCTGGAGAGGGAACGAGAGCGGGTGCAGGAGCAGGAGCG
The DNA here is from genome assembly GCA_038087645.1 of Saccharum hybrid cultivar R570. Taxonomy (NCBI): domain Eukaryota; kingdom Viridiplantae; phylum Streptophyta; class Magnoliopsida; order Poales; family Poaceae; genus Saccharum; species Saccharum hybrid cultivar. Next base: position 5,229,101 of record JAQSUU010000005.1, on the reverse strand, counting down.
TTCCCGGGAGGGTGACCGTGAGCGGCTGCGAGCCAGGGACAGGGACTCCCGCAGAGGAGAGGCCAGAGCATCACCAGGGGCCATTAATGATAGTACCTCGATGAGGCGGAAGGATGTATGTCTTTTCCTGTCAACCTGTTATCATGCCAAGTTTTGTACTGTTATCAGTTCCATGGTAGACATATGGATCATCGCCGCCACCTCTGCCACACTAGACGGAGTCCTGCCTGATTCTGGTGATACAGAACAAAGAGAGGCACTCTGTTGAATTCCTGTGCCTTTTGTTCTCAGCGCCTCAGCCGCTTGATCCGATTCCAGCAAGAGGTTCGCTTAGGTTACAAGCAGCAGTCAGTCACCAGCGGGAGCATTTGCCCTTGTGATTGCTTTCCTGGGTTTACAGGATGCCATCGCTATGGCGGAAAGATCTTTAGTTTAATTATGTATTTATATTTATGTTTTCTTTGGGTCTGGGTTTGTCATTTTTTTTCTTGTGTTTTTCTTTCTTTACCGTTCATGTCTTTTGCTTTCTGAAAGATGACGCTTTGCTTTATTCTTACATTCGTAGCTTTTATTTGTTAGTATACTTTTACATTTGTATAATTGCTTGCAGTGGATAGGACTATAATTTTTTAAGGTAAAAAGCACTAGTGGAGCCCAAAAACCGATGTTAGGCCACGATAAAGATAGCGATCTCAATTTTCACGATGTGTGATGCTGGGCTGCTGACGCCTGTGGTGGGCAGCAGGCTGACGTGGCAAAGCTCGAGCCTTGAGCACTTGTTGACCGTACGATTTGGATTGGTTGGCTAGGATGGACTTTCTTTATTAGAGGTAGTGTTATCGCGTGCTTTATTTTGTTTTGTTTTTGTTTTTCAGAGGTCGAGGTCCCAGCCGGACAGATCGGAGCGTGGCCCGCCGCCGCCGCCGCCGTCCAGCCCCGACCGGCAGTCGCGTCGCTCGTCCAGCTCCGGCAAGAAGCGCTCCTCCTCCGACCGCTACGACGACACCCAGCTCCCACCTCCCCCGCCGCCCGCGTCGCGGCACGAGGCCGAGCCCGCCAAGGCACCTGCGGCGTCGTCAAAGTCTAAGGCCAGCGTCTTCTCCCGCATCAGCTTCCCCGGAGACGGCGCCAACCCTTCGGATGCCAAGCGCAGCCGCAGGGCCTCCGACAAGCCCCCCGCGCACTCTTCCTCCTCCAAGAAGAGCGCCGCGGCAGAGGGCGGCGGCGACGGCCGCGGCCACCGCCACCACCAGAACCACCGTGAGGCCGCCGCAGAGGCGGAGGAGGAGAAGCGTAGGCCTGCTGCCGAGTACTACGGCGGCGCGGACGAAGAGGAGGAGAGCGAGGAAGAGGAGCAGCACTTCAAGCGACGGCCGTCCTCGTCCTCCCGGCGCGAGCGCGAGCAGGAGGCGCAGGAAGAGCAGCCGCGGCACTCGCGACGGTCCAGGGACCACAAGCGCCGGTGAGGCACAAGGCTGCCGCCACCTACCTCTCCTGCGGCGATGAGCGTCGCCCCGTCCGTCCGTGTGTGCTAGACCTTAGAAGCTTGGAGTTGGGAGGTCGTCGCCGGAAGCGCGCGCCTCCCCAGAGCAGAGTCCGCCGCGCTCTGCTTCTCTTTCGCGTCCGGGTTGGGCCCTGTACATTGCCTCCGCGAGTATCTGTTTTGCTTTAATCGAATCGGATCGGATCAAATGGGAATTTTATAATAAGTTTGATTTGATGGATCATCTTGATTGCTGTTTAATTATGTTCCCCTTCTTGTTTAATTATGCCATTCGCGAATCCTCAGTGGCCCGCAATTTCCTTGTTTAGCTGGAGAGCTTACGGACGCGGAGCGCGTCTGCAGGCACTTCAGTGTCCGTTTTACTCGTACCAGTCACCGTCTGGAGCAGCTGCGCATGCGCCACCTCGCAGTGCCGACGCTACGTGGCTGCAGGCGCGGTGACCACGTCTCTCGCCTCCTTCCAATTCGTCCTCTCACGTCCAGCGCCATCGCTCGCGACTTGCCCCATACCACCACCCCGAGTCTCAGCTCGCACTGACGCTTCACTGAGGGTTTGAGATTCAGTGACTTTCTCCCGGAGCCAGCAACGAAGCATCAGGTTCCATGACGAGCCAGGGGCAGGAGCAGGAGCAGCAGAGGAGGCAGCCGGCGGAGCACGACGGCCAGGACCGACCGGGCGACGGAGGCGGCGGCGTGTTCGCCGTCAAGGGAGAGCTGGCCAGGGCGCCCGTCGCGCCGCAGGACGCGGCCATGATGCAGGCCGCGGAGAGCGCCGTGCTCGGGCAGGCGCCCAGGAGCGGGACCGCTGCCGTCATGCAGTCCGCGGCCAGGCGCAACGAGCGCCTCGGCGTCGTGCCCCGCGACGACGAGGCCGCCGATGGCGGGGTCGCCGTCACCGAGGCGCGCGTGCCGGGCTGCCGCGTCGTCACGGAGTTCGTGGCCGACCAGGTAAGGTGGTGACCATCGCGTTGAAGCCGTGCGTCCGCTATGTATGTTCTTCACAAAATGAGATGTTTTGTTTACATATATGCCTGTGTCTGTGTGTATATGTAGCCTGTCGGGCAGTACATTGCAGCGGAAGAGGAGGAGGAGGAGGAGGAGGACACTACGGGCGGCGTGACAGCAACAGCAGCAAGACAAGACGGCGTCGGCCACGGAGCGGTGGACGGGACCAAGATAACGATCGGCGAGGCGCTGGAGGCGACCGTGTTCTCCGCAGGCGACCAGCCGGTTGAGGCGAGCGACGCGGCGGCAATCGCGGTGGCCGAGGCACTCGCGACCGGGCTGGACGAGGCAACGCCGACGGGCGGGCTCGCCGCGCAGGCGGAGCGCGACGCGGGCAAAACCACGCTGCGCCAAGTCCTCGCGGTACGCCACGCCTTCCTTCCTCACGTGTGCTTGTCGAATTGAATTAAGCTGACGATGCATCGGTTTGTCCACGCAGGACGCGACGGTGAGGCTGGGCGCGGACAAGGAGGTGGAGCGGGAAGACGCGGCGCGGGTGGTGGGCGCGGAGATGCGCTGCGACCCCGACGCGACGGCGCGGCCGGGCGGGGTGGGCGCGTCCGCTGCCGCCGCCGCGCGGCTCAACCGCGGCCGGCAGTAGCTGGGCAGCATGGAACGCACGCTTGTTGCTGCTTGCAGTGCAAGTTTTGTTTGCAAATGTGCTCTAGAACATGTATCATGTATGCATATACGTACAGTACACCCTCGCAATAATAACAAGTTGTATAAAACAAACATGGATCGAGAGACGGAGAAGCGACCGAAACAACCAGTTTTGCAGCCCATTCCAGCGAGCCTGCTTATGCATTGGAGGAGCGCACCACCGTGACCGTGTACGTGTAGGCGCGGTCGGATCAGATCGGATGGAGACGGGCCAGCGAAAGGCACGTAGAGCCGTAGAGGGAAGCGGCCGTCACATGCCGCACGCGGACGCATCCATCGGCCGCGGCCGCTGGCAGCGGTCACCGCGCACCTACAGCCTACGGGCGCCACCGAGCCGACGCCTGCCCGTCTCGTGGGACGGGGATGCAACGCGTGACGGCGTGAGGTGAGGAGCAGAGTTGGTTGGCGGTTGTGGAGCGGCAGACGGCACGTATACGTGCCCTCGTTGCCTCCCATCCCATCCGTACCCTGTGCGTGCGGGACCAACTGTGAACAGGAGACCGCATGGGGAACTAGAACTTCTGCTATCTTCTCAAGCGAGTTCAAATAACGAGCTTTTAATAAGGCAACAAAGGAGGAAAGGCTTATTTATTCGTTGATAAAAGGCGTATATATGCAAATAAAATGCACCAAACGTGACCAATTTGAACAATGTGTATGCATATGTAAAAAAAAACAAGAGTACATATCCGGGACGGTGACATGACTCTAGGGACTAGCGGAAGCATACCTGCAAATGTGTCCTAACAACTGTCAATTTTACAATTGTAAAAGAACATTCCTAGCTACAGATGATGTTACGATCTCTAGTACCGCCCCTGAAAAATTTCTACAAAATGAGGCCCATTTGTAATTTTTTTAAATAACGAGCCTTACTGTCTCTACCTTTTTTTTGTTCAGTAATGCTTAGGGGTGGGCGTCCGTCCGGACGCTGCCTTCCTGTGCCTGTGCGCCAGGGATGAAAACGGTACAGATATTTTCTGACTGTATTCGAGACCGAATCCGTTTAGAGGGGTTTTAATCCGTCCGTATCCGAGTCCGGATATTTAACATCCGATACCGTATTCGTATCCGAATATTTAAATCACATATTTATGATATCGATATCCAATCATATCCTATCCGGCATTTTTTATACTATCCGTAATCGAATCCGAATCCGGACATAAATATGAAAACAAATACGATATCAGTGATATCCGTCCGTATCCGATCCGTTTTCATCCCTACTGTGCGCTACCATATCGGCCCAACAAGCCTTCCTTTCTATACGTCTCTCCTATCTCTCTTAAAAATGTCTCCCGACTTGCTCGCCCATCCCGTGCTTTTACTGTGCCGTGCGGCCGTCCGCTCGCTCCACTCTGCATGGCCGCCGCGGCCATCTCCCCCCGCGCCCGCCCATCCTGCGCCGCGCTGCCCCACGCCACCTCGCCGCCGCAGCCATCCCTCGTCGCGCCGCCCCACTCCGCGCTCACCCGTTGTGGCCACGGCGTGCACCGCACCACCACCACCCTAGCGCCACCAGGAGAAGGTCATCGTCGGATGAGACATTGTCTCCCGCAATCGGCCAAAGACACCACGATAGGAAGAAGCGCATGTTGTAAGCGTCTGTTTCAAGTGTTTCAGAGGTATATTGCAAATGTTTCATATGGATGTTACAAAAGTAGATCGGGATGTTGCACATGTTGCAATGATTATACACGTATGTTGTAAGCGTTTGTTCAAAAATGTTTCATCTGTTTCGAAACGTATGTTGCAAGTGTTTTATCTGGATGTTGCATATGTTTTATACATACGTTGCAAGCGTATGTTCCAAATGTTTCATTTATTTCAGACGTATATTGCAGCAAGTGTTTTCATGTTGCAAGTGTTTTTATGTTTCAAGCATTGAGGACAGGACGACCGGAGTCACGCGGTGCACATCCGCAGGCGGGGGTGCAAGCGCAATACGGAGCAGGTGCGAGAAGAGGAAGCAGACGTAGGCAGTCCCCGCGTGTGTGGTATGAAGTGGGGCACAGGTGGTCCCCAGCTACGATGGTAAGCGAAGCGGAAGTGGGCAGCCCTAGTGTGCGACCGGGTGGCGCGGATAGGGCGAGGCATCCAGGCGACATGAGCACGAGAAATGGTGGAGGCGCGGGAAGCGAAGAGGCATGCGACATAGGGTGTATGCACGGGCATCCGTCTGGACATCCAGGCGCTAGCGTCCCTGTTTTTTTGTTACTTGATGAGGCCATTACTGAACATATAAAATAGCTTGCAATAGGGTTCAATTTCTTGTGTAGTTATGAAATTGTGTGCCCTCCTTAGATTCTGGGTAGGCCCAACGTGTTTGAACCTTAACCTCCACGCTTCTAGGTGAAATAGGGGACTACATCTAGCCTCTGGCATCTCATGTCCTCGCTTTGTCTAATCGACTAACCAACCACATTTGCAAACTATAAAGATAACACTAAGTATCGGAAATTACTATACTACACGCGCCTGTTTTTTTAGACAACAAATAGGAGGCGTTGGATGTCAATCTAATGGTTCCTAGCTTATGTGCAATTGTTCTTCTTCAACCTCTCTTTTCTGTTCCTTGCAGCGAACCAACTCCCAACTACTGCTCAATCACCTATTGCCAGTCGCCTCACATCTTCGGTGGTGTCTCTGTTGCTTAGTGCATCTCTGTTGTCACCCGGCGCACTAACCTGGCGCCGTCGGACCATCTCCTTAACTCTCACGCCCCTCCCTAGCCCAATCGCCATCCTCCTCTATCCACGGCCGGCGGCGGCCTCAGCTCTCCGTCCCTACCTCCTCCACCTGGCTGGTCTGGCTTCCACATGCCCCTTTCTAAGGCCATAGGGCACAACCACCCTCAAACCCAAACCTACCATCTTCCTGAGGAGTGTAGCGCTTGAAATCGATCTTGATTTCAGACACTTGTAGTACAAAGTGGTGTTATTATGTGCACTCGATGCTATTGCATTTGTGCTTTCATTCTAGCCGTTGAATTGTTTCCTTCTAGAAGGATATATGCACGCTGATGTTGACAAGTGTCTTTTATGCAAGACTCCACGTGGATTACGGTAAATGGTGTCGCTTGACATTTGCCTTCTTAATGCCTCCGCATATCCCTTCCGCTTGACATTTGACTTGCTAGCATTATAACCGTTACAAAATTTTGCCTATTTAATCTCCGCTCCGCTCACAGTGATTGTGTCTTGCGCTCTCTTCCTTTGTAGCCTTGTTTCGCCTCGTTTTCTGTGCTCTCCACTTAGCCTTATTTATCCACCTCTGGCTGCACGAAGACCTCTTGTTCATGGTGCCCTACAATCTTTCATTTTCGACAGAAGGATTGAGTTCCTCAAGATGTTCTCTTTCTTGATAGATCAAATCAGGTGCGCTAGTATCTACTTCTTGTTCTTAAGTTTATGTTACCTAAAAGGATAACAAACATGGTGCTAAGGACCTGTCTCGTTTCTCCCTTGACAATTTTTCTAGAGAAAATCATGTGCAACATGTTCATGACCTGGATTTAACTTTGAAACCAAATTCCCATGTTAAAAAAAATGTACAAGTATCTACTTTTTGCTTTTTCTTAGGTTTATTACCTAGAAGGATAGAAAACATATATGGTGCTAAGAACCTACATCCAAATTGTTCCTTATTGTTGATCTTCTCCGGCCATAACTTGGATTCGGTTTCGAAACCATGTCTTCCTTTTTTGCTTTAGTGCAAAGGGATCGATTAAAACCATGGGCGGCTTGTTCATGATCCGGATCTGGTATTGTTGAAACCATGTATTTTTAAGTAAAAAAAATAAGGACTAAATCTTGAAGATATTGTAAGAGATTTTCTCTAGAACCCCAAAATCTATAGCATTAATTTGTTTTGCATGAAAATTTGAAAAAGAATGCCCGTTAGGAAAACAAACAATCGAGTAATCAATGAATCTTCCAAACCAGAGAATATTTTTAATAAAATGAAATATCTCATAATATTTGACTACTATCGATATCGATTAATTTAATCTGCTGGGTGCATGGCATTGATTTCGTCTGTAAGAAGATTTGAAAATACGTAGGAACTTGGCAATGCCCAATATATAATAAATATAGAATAATAAATGGAAAATTTGAAAACCCACTGCAATGAAATCTTCCTAAACATCTTTCCTAGCTAGGATATCTTTGCAAATATCTCCTCAATCAGTCGTCGCATGCATGACACCATCATATCTCAACATTCTCACAGGTTTTCAACTAAAAAATCCTGGACCGTTTTAGAATTCGGCGGCTCTGATTGTGCCAACGAATGTCCAGGACGATCCCAGCCCTCCAAAAGCGTGGGACGGCGCGGCCACAATTCATGAATCATGGCCATATCCGTAACCGTTGATTCTGGGAGCGGGCATAGCCGTGGACGGTCCAACGGGATGGAAATCGAATTCAAATTCCATCCGTGCTGAGCTTCGTATATCTGCGAGGGGAATTAGCAAGAGCCTCACTTGGGTTAATGGCACGCGCTTGTCGCTGTTGCTTAATTAGGGCGCATCGTCTTAGCAGGAGGGATTAGCTAGGCTAATCTCACCAATTATAGGTCGCCGTCGTCTCCTGCTAAGCACCCTCTCCCTCCCTAATCACCCCGTCCCTTGGGCCTTGGCCTTGTTGCCCATTGCCTTTGCGGGCCGCTTGCTATATACACGCGTGGTCAGTGGTCACCAGTCTCCGTCTATTTCCATCCCCACCTCCTCGGTCTTCTCTCTCCAGCTAGAAGGATCGATGCCGAGGGCCACGGAGCGCGCAATGCTGGGTTGCTTCCCGGTCGCGCGGCGGCCGTCCTTGTCCTACGAGGAGGGCTCCACGTCGGCAGCGTCGATGTCGGTGAGTACGGCCTCTCCGCCGACGTCCACGGCGTCCACGTCGTCCCCGGCCTTCCTCGACGACGACGACGCGCTCTACCCCGACGACGCCGAGCCCGAGCCGGACGCGGGTGGGCTGTCCACCGCCATCGCCGCCCGCCGCTTCTTCCTCGCGACGCCCGGCCTCTCCAACTCCATCGTCGACTCCGTCGAGCACCCGCCGGCAGCCTCCCACGCCCGGCATAGCGCTTCCAACTTGCGCGCGCTGCGGCGCGCGGCCACCTCCGCGTTCCCCGCGTCGTCTGCCGCTGCCTCCTCCTCCTCTTCCTCCTCGGCGTCCGCCACCAAAGCACACTTGCATGACGACGGCGGCATGCAGCCGGTGCGGAAGGTCTCGGTGTCCACGGACGCGCCGCGCGCCGACTTCCTCAAGTCCATGGTGGAGATGGTGGAGGCGCTGGAGCTGGACCCGCGCCGCCGCGACGCCGACCTGGCCCGCCTGCACGATCTGCTGCTCTGCTACATCGCGCTCAACGAGCGCGACGCACTCAGGGACATCCTCGGCGCGTTCGCGGACCTCATGTGCCTCCTCGACGTCACAACCGCTGCCGTCGTCGATGGCGGGGAGAAGCGCAACGCCGACGAGCAGGCGGATGCTGGTAGATAGACACAGCGCGCGGCGCGTCCGCACGCGACGGCGTCGTGTTCCGGGGCTCGCGGTGCCCGTGCGCGCGTGCGCGTGAGCATCGTGAGTAGCTGTTGCCTGTTGGGCGAGCTAAGGTCGTTGTACGTAGGAAGAAAGAGTAGAAAGCTGATTGAGGTCTAAGAGTTAAAGACCGGCTGTTGTTGTGTCTTCCTTGCCGGCTTCTAGTTTTCTATCAAATCTAAAAGAAAACAATAATAATGACACATTTTATCAATGGGTGTGCGAGAGTGAACCTGTCCTAGTTTTGGTGTAGGTCGTGACCATTGTTACATACTCGTGCTAATGCAAATCCATTATAGCCAGGAAAAAATGGGGCTATGTACTGTCATCTCAATTGGACCAGAAATATTGGGGCCTTAAGGTTGAGTCTGAGGATGGAGGAGAGAAAATATCGAGGGCAAGTTTGGATCCAATTAGATTATGGTAATATAGACTGGATGAGATTATAATAATTTGAATTATGATAATCTCGACATTTTGGGTTCCTAAATGATAGATGAGAAATATTGTTAGTTGGAGTACAAATGACCTATAATCCCAAAAAAGAAGGTTTGAGAATTGAGATAGATTGTAGGATTACAATAATCACAGAATTTGAATTATTAAAATCAACATATAATTTGAGGTGTTTTGGACTGCCTTCACATTATTTTATCTTCTTATTACTAAAATCCAATTGGGATCCAAATACCCCCTAACCAAAGACAAGATCTTATGAGGGCACAAGGATAAGGCAACATTTCCTATCCTTTTTGTAAACACACAGACTTAGGGGATGTTTGGTAGGGCTTTTGGAGAGGCTCCGCCTCTGACTCAATGGCCATCCAAGAAACTAATCCAACGAAGAAACTCGGAGGAGCTAGAGCCATTTTTCTACCAAGCTAGAGCCACGAAAATGTGGCTTCTCCTGGCTCTGCCTCACAGACTTGGCACAAATTATGACAAAATTGCAATTGGGGCAACTTTTGCCAACCGTTTTTAGAACAGTTTTAGAGAGAAGCTGCTCCATAAGAGGAGCCAGATTCGGATCCCTTTTAGGAGAAGTTGGAGCCCTGTCAAACTAGCCCTTAGATTTGCATTTTATAACCATGGCATCTGCATTTTACAATGTTATGATAAATAGTCATAAGTAATGGTGATCATGTAGGGTTTAAGGTCTATTAAATGGAGACCAAACTCAAATTTTGGAGAAATGTAATTGATTAATTGTTAAATATTATTGCCGACAATATGGTCCTATGATATCTTCACTGAACCAATTCAACTTTGGTATAGGATATATCTATAACCTTTGAACACATATTTGGGACTCTAAACATCTTCAAATTAAAAAATTTTCAACTACAAAGTTGTAGATTCTATTGAGAACTATAACTTTTGCATAGACCATATCAACATCTGAGATCATTTGATAATTTTAAATTTCAAATTTCAAAATCTATGCACTTGCAACAATATTTTGAGACCCTAAACAATTTCAATTCAAAAACTTTTCAGCTACAAAGTCATAGATCTCATTGAGAGCTACCATTTTGATATAAAGTTTGTCTTCATCCAAGTTCATATAAAAAGTTATGAATTATTTTTTGTTATAATTTGTCGGTACCAACAGTACGGGGGTACCCACACCTATCGCCAAAACACTAGCATAACCGAAACCACAATGAAAGATAGCCCGCTCGACGGGGGCCTCGACCGCGCCCCGGCTCCGACTCGTATGAGGCCCGCTCGACGGGGCGCCTCGACCGCGCCCCGGCTCCGACTCGTACGAGGCCCGCTCGACGGGGCGCCTCGACCACGCCCCGGCTCCGACTCGTACGAAGGCCCGCTCGACGGGGCGCCTCGACCGCGCCCCGGCTCCGACTCGTACGAGGCCCGCTCGACGGGGCGCCTCGACCGCGCCCCGGCTCCGACTCGTACGAGGCCCGCTCGACGGGGCGCCTCGACCGCGCCCCGGCTCCGACTCGTACGAGGCCCGCTCGACGGGGCGCCTCGACCGCACCCCGGCTCCTCGACACCCTTTCTTTACCTACCCAGGACAAAAGCCATAGCATTCAATGCGGTTACCTACTACCACCGACCGGCATGGCTACGGCATGGGTCAACGCGGGAACAATACCCACGTCAAGTCTCACTGTTTTACCGCCCATCCCGTGATGGGAGGTGAAAGCCGTCACTGTATCCACCTTACCGCGCACTATTCACCATCAATCACCCTCGAGGGAGGATGGGACAAGGTCCGTCCCCCGTGATACCAGGGATTCGGCCTTATCCATCCAACCTCGACCCGGCCCCGACGCTCGACTTAGCTCGAAGGACGGTATGGCATGGCGCCCTGGGTCATTTCACCCTCTTGTCCCGCACCATGTCAGGGTACCCAGGGATGGCCGGCCATCCCGAAGCCACGTCGCTACAGTCAACTCAACAGGAATCGACGAAGCATCGCCTCAAGGCTCCCCTCGACTTGGCCTCCTCTCGCCCTATAAAAGAACAGGCCAGGGCGACGAATAGGGGGGCGAAGCATCACGGAAAAAACACGAAGCAACCATCTTTCTTCTTTTTCTCTTTGAGACTTGGGCTCGACACCCTCTCTCGCCTGCTTGTAACCCCTACACGAGCACCTCGGTGCAAGGAAATACAAACCTCTCTTCCCCGCTGGACGTAGGGCCTTCTTTTGCCCGAACCAGGATAAACCCCCGTGTGTTCTCCTTGCATCACCATCCAGGAAAGAGTCACGCAGCATTTACTCGTTGGTTTAGGACCCCCCTCGGTCCGAACACTGACAGTTGGCGCGCCAGGTAGGGGAGCGCTGCGTGCAAACGTCGCTTTCTCGCCGTTCTTCCTGGATGGCTAACCCCGAACGCCCAATCCCGTTGGGTACGGTGATCTGGTTTGGGAGTTTGGAGTTCATGTCGCTCGGCTCTGGCTACGACATGGTCCTACTCCCACCCAGGCACCCAACCGACGAAGATTACGAGCTCTCCCAGCCCGGGGGAGCAGTCAACCGGCACCGTCGCTCCAGGCGGTCGCGGGCCGCCCGGCGACGGCGAGCCCGGTACAACCACCGTCTCCACCCGACGGAGGGCGATGGGATCCCCCGGTCTGGCACCCCCCAGACAGGCGCCAGCCTAGATCTCCTTTTGGAAGATTTGGGAAGGACGAGCCTAGCCGAGGGTAGCGTGCCGACGAAGAATCCCGCCGCTCCCCCGTCCGGTGAGACATCACAGTCCGTAGCATCTATTTCGCCACGGGCAGCGACGTCCCCATCACCATTCCCGTTTGGACTAGACTCGGTCGCCCGGGTGTATGCATCCTCCGTGAGCACTCGCATGAGCGCTTATGAGGAACTCCCCGGGCACCATCTACGCTCCACTCTGGACCTCGTTGCGTCCACGCCGGCTTCTGATTATCGGGACTCTACGGAGACACCGGAAACAGAACCTCGTGTGACTGCTTCTCCACGTCACCACCTCGGTGATGGTTGGCAACGGCCACACATTCCCCCGTCATATTACTACTTTGGCACACCTGACTCCGACTCGGCTGACGACACCTATGATCCGACTCGTGAGTGCTTCAACATCGACGTTGAAAGCACCTCGGAATCAGAGGACGAAGAGCCGGTCGAAGGAAGGCACACGCCCCGAAACGAGCCTCGGTTCCTTGCGGGTCAAGGAGCGCAGCTCGAACAGATTCGCGAGTTGCAGGACCAGCTTGACGAGGAACGCGAAAACCTGGATCTTCTCCAGCAAACCCTCGAGCGTGAGCGTGCGGAACACGCATTTGGCGGGAGAGCTCGTGAGAGGGCTCGCGACGTCAACCGTCGCATCGACGAGGACCGGGCGGTCGACCCCCCGGTTTTCGCTCGAGCCAGCCAGAACGTTGTCGCCGCTGCCATGCTCCTACGCAACATGCCCGAGCCATCAAACCCTGACGCCCGTCGGGCTCGAGACGAAATCCGAGGACTTCTCGAGACTGCCGCCATGCAGCAGGCCGAGAGTTCTGCCTCGAGGCGGCGCGAAGCAGCCTCGGAGCGGACCCTCGAGCCTTCCCGGCAGGAGAGAGAAGCCTCGGTTCATCCCGAGCCTGCCCGGCGAAACCAGGTAGCACCTGCCCCTGAGCCCATCACCAACGACCCCGAGCCTCGAGACACCCGTGGCAACATCGTCGAGCGTCGCACACGCAAACACGGTGACGGTGTGGCTCGAGGCTACCACGTCCACAGGGGCGGACGCTACGACAGCTCGGAAGATCGTAGCCCTTCACCCGAACCCCCGGGTCCTCGGGTGTTCAGTAAGGCTATCCGTGCGACGGTGCCCCCGGCTCGGTTCCGTCCCCCCACGACTCTCACCAAGTATAACGGCGAGACCAAACCCGAACTTTGGCTCGCCGATTTCCGCTTGGCGTGTCAGTTGGGCGGGGCCACCGACGACCGGGTCATCATTCGGCAACTCCCCCTGTTCCTCTCCGACACCGCCCGAGCCTGGCTCGAGGATCTCCCACCTTGGCAGATCCACGACTGGGACGATCTCGTGAGGGTGTTCGAGGGAAATTTCAAGGGGACCTACGTGCGCCCCGGCAACTCGTGGGACCTCCGGAGCTGTAAGCAGAAACCAGATGAGTCCCTTCGGGACTACATCCGGCGCTTCTCCCGGCAGCGTACCGAGCTCCCCAACATCACCGACTCCGATGTGATTACGGCCTTCCTATCCGGTACCACCTGTAAGGAGTTGGTCCGGGAGTTGGGCCGTAACACCCCGCTCACTGCCAACGGATTGATGGACATCGTCACCAACTTCGCCGCCGGCGAGGAGGCGGTTGGCGCCATCTTTGGCGGTGAGCCGGCAAGGGGGGAGCAGAAGGTCGACGACCCCGCGAGTTCCACCCGAGGCCCCAAGAGAAACAACCGCAAGAAAAAGAAAGGCCAGCAGGGCAAGCTCGAGGCCCCGGCCGACGAGCTCGTCGCTGCCACCGAGCACAAGAAACCTCGAGGCCCCCCCGGCGGGGGCGTCTTCGACAAAATGCTCAAAGAGCCGTGTCCCTACCACAAGGGACTCACTAACCATAACCTCGAGGATTGTCACATGCTGCGCAGGTACTTCGGGGGTGCCGGCGCCAAGAAGGACGACAAGGAGGAGGACCCTAAGGGTGGCGACAAGGACAGGGAATTTCCCGAGATCCGCGACTGCTACATGATCTACGGAGGCCCCTCGACCTGCCTCTCTGCGCGCCAGCGCAAGCGAGAGCGGCGCGAGGTCTTCTCCGTACAATCGGCAGTACCCCGTTTCCTTGAATGGTCTGCGGTGGCCATCACTTTCGACCGTGATGACCACCCAGACTACGTCCCCAACCCGGGGGTCTATCCACTCGTCGTTGACCCCGTCATCGCCAACACACGCCTCACCAAGGTCCTCATGGACGGCGGAAGCAGCCTCAACATCATCTACTCTCAGACCCTCGAGCTCTTGGGGGTCGACAGAGCACGCCTCCAGCCTAGCGTCGGGGGCTTCCACGGAGTCGTGCTGGGAAAACGGGCGGAACCCCTCGGGCGGGTCGATCTGCCTGTTTGCTTTGGCACACCGGCCAACTTCCGAAAGGAAACTCTCACTTTCGAAGTGGTCGGATTCCGTGGAACGTACCACACTATCCTGGGGCGCCCATGCTACGCCAAGTTCATGGCGATCCCGAACTACACCTACCTCAAGCTCAAAATGCCTGGCCCAAACGGTGTCATCACTGTAGGGCCCTCGTTTGAACATGCCTACGAGTGCGATGTCGAGTGCGTCGAGCACGGCGAGGCTGTTTTTGGGTCAGCGATCTTGGCCGTAGACCTCGACGGTCTAGCCAATGCGATCCCCGACCCAAAACGCCATGCCGGCAGCTTCGAGCCCGCCGAAGACGTCAAGCTCGTACCCCTCGACCCCGCTGATCCCAAGGGGAGGGTGCTGAACGTCAGCGCCACCCTCGATCCTAAATAGGAAGCAGTGCTCGTCGACTTTCTCCGCGCGAACGTCGACATCTTTGCGTGGAGTCCCTCGGATATGCCGGGCATACCCAGGGAAGTCGCCGAGCACGCCTTGGAGATCCGGGCCGGATCCAAACCGGTGAAGCAACGCCTGCGCCGCTTCGACGAGGAGAAGCGCAGGATCATCGGCGAGGAGCTACACAAACTGTTGGAGGCCGGGTTCATCAAGGAGGTTCACCATCCCGAGTGGCTAGCTAATCCTGTCTTAGTTAGAAAAAAGAGTGGGAAATGGAGGATGTGCGTAGACTATACTGGTTTAAATAAAGCATGTCCGAAAGTTCCCTTCCCTTTACCACGCATTGATCAAATCGTTGATTCCACCGCGGGATGTGAAACTCTCTCATTTTTAGATGCATACTCCGGCTACCACCAAATCAAAATGAAGGAGTCCGACCAGCTCGCGACTTCATTCATCACCCCATTCGGCATGTATTGTTACGTTACGATGCCCTTCGGTCTCCGGAACGCAGGGGCAACGTACCAGCGATGCATGCAACATGTTTTCGGGGAGCACATTGGGTCGACCGTCGAGGCATACGTCGATGACATCGTGGTCAAAACCCAACATGCCGCCGATCTGGTCAGCGACCTCGACGTTGCGTTCAATTGCCTCAGGGCAAAAAACATCAAACTCAATCCAGAGAAATGTGTCTTCGGCGTCCCACGAGGTATGCTTTTAGGGTTTATCGTATCTAAACGTGGCATCGAGGCCAACCCTGAAAAAATCTCTGCAATCACCAAGATGGGCCCCATCCGAGATCTCAAAGGCGTATAGAGAGTCACAGGTTGCTTGGCGGCACTCAGCCGTTTCATTTCGCGCCTCGGTGAAAAAGCACTCCCTCTGTACCGTCTCTTGAAGAAATCGGACCATTTTTCCTGGAACCTCGAGGCTGATGAGGCTCTCACGAAACTGAAAGCCACCCTCTCTAACTCACCAATCCTCGTCCCTCCGACCCCGGGGGAACCACTCCTACTCTATGTCGCCGCGACGTCACAAGTAGTCAGTGCCGCCCTGGTTGTCGAACGGGCCGAGGAGGCACACACCTTGCTCGTCCAGAGGCCGGTCTACTTCGTCAGCGAGGTGCTCTCGGAGACAAAGTGTCGATACCCACAGATCCAGAAACTGCTGTATGTTGTCATCTTAACACGGCGCAAGCTCCGACACTACTTCGAGGGTCACCCGGTTACTGTGGTTTCTTCTTTCCCCTTGGGAGAGATAGCCCAGAACCGGGAAGCCTCGGGTAGGATTGCCAAATGGGCGGTCGAGCTCATGGGCGAGGCATTGTCCTATGCGCCACGAAAGGCTATCAAGTCACAGGTATTAGCAGATTTTCTGGCTGAGTGGACTGACACACAACTCCCACCTCCACAGCTCCAGGCGGAGCTGTGGACCATGTACTTCGATGGGTCGATGATGAAAACGGGAGCAGGCGCGGGCTTGCTCTTCGTCTCACCCCTCGGGGTTCACATGCGCTACGTCGTCCGGCTTCATTTCCCTGCGTCTAACAACGTCGCCGAATACGAGGCACTCGTCACGGGGTTGAGAATCGCCATCGAGCTCGGGGTCCGACACCTCGACGTCCGAGGCGACTCTCAACTCGTGATCGATCAGGTCATGAAGAACTCGAGCTGCCGTGACCCCAAGATGGAGGCCTACTGCCAGGAAGTACGGCGCCTCGAGGACAAGTTTCACAGCCTCGAGCTCAACCACATCGCACGCAGGTATAATGAGGCCGCTGATGAACTGGCAAAAATCGCGTCCGGTCGAGCCACGGTTCCACCGGACGTCTTCGCAAAAGACCTTCAGCACCCATCCGTTGACCTCAGCCCAGACGGGGGGGTCGACGGGGCGTCGATCGACCTTCCACCTGAGGCAGAAGCCCCCTCGACCGGGGCTGAAGCCATGCAGGTGGAAGACTCGACGCCACCGTCTGACCTCGAGCCTGATTGGCGCGCCCCGTACCTCGACTACCTCATCCAAGGGGACCTCCCCTCGGATAGGACTGAGGCTCGACGGATCGCACGCCGGGCCAAAACTTTTGTGATCATGGGCGACAGCAGGGAGCTCTACCGTTGTAGCCCTACCGGTATCCTCCAACGTTGCATCACGAAAGAGCAAGGCAGAAATCTGCTCGGCGATCTTCACTCGGGGGCTTGCGGTCACCACGCTGCGCCTCGAACCCTCGTCGGAAACGCCTTTCGACAAGGATTCTATTGGCCGACCGCGGTCTCCGACGCTGTCAAGCTAGTACGCTCCTGCGAGGGATGTCAGTACTATGCGAGACAGACTCATCTTCCGGCACATGCCCTACAAACTATCCCCATCACGTGGCCGTTCGCCGTTTGGGGGCTCGACCTTGTCGGACCACTGAAAAGGACGACCGGCGGCTTCACCCACTTGCTCGTCGCGATCGACAAATTCTCCAAGTGGATCGAGGCCCGCCCTATCACCAGCATCAGGTCCGAACAAGCTGTGCTTTTCTTCACTAACATTGTTCATCGCTTCGGGATCCCCAACCGTATCATCACAGACAATGGCACCCAGTTCACTGGCAAAAAGTTTTTGGATTTCTGCGACAACCACCACATCCGTGTGCTCTGGTCGGCCGTGGCTCATCCAAAAACAAACGGGCAAGTGGAACGTGCCAACGGCATGGTTCTACAAGGCCTGAAGCCCAGAATCTTTAATAAACTAAACAAACATGGAAAAAAATGGGCCGCCGAGCTACCCTCGGTCCTGTGGAGCCTAAGAACAACGCCGAGTCGAGCCACGGGGTTCACTCCGTTCTTCTTAGTCTACGGGTCTGAGGCTATGCTACCAACCGATATAGAATACGGGTCCCCGAGGTTGAAGGCATACAACGAAGCACACAACGACGCCACGAGACAGGACGCCCTCGACCAGCTCGAGGAAGCCCGAGATGTGGCTCTGTTGCATTCTGCCAGGTACCAGCAGGGTCTCCGACGCTACCACGACAGATACGTCCGCAAGCGTGACCTCAACGTCGGTGACTTGGTGCTACGGCGGAACCAGAACACCAAGGGACGGCACAAGCTCACACCACCATGGGAAGGCCCGTACATCGTCGCAGAAGTACTAAAGCCAGGCACCTACAAGCTATCCAACGAGAAGGGCGAAATCCTCACCAACGCTTGGAACATTGAACAGCTACGTCGCTTCTTTCCTTAAAAGGCCTCGAGGCTCTGTATTTCCTTTTTTCGTCAATAAAGAATACAGCGTTGTTCAATTTTTTCGTTTCGTAAAGAGGAAGGATCGACCCTGCACTCCTAGAGTCGACCCTCCCTCGGGGGCTGGCAAGGGGGGAACCCCCGGTCCCCGAAAAACCGAAAAAACTTGTGCTCTTTTTTAAATTTAAGAACCGTTTCTTAGATCGACTTCGCTGAAAGAGCACCCTAAGGTTCGAAAGGGCTCTCGAGCCTGGAGCATCACCTACGCCTCCGAGGCTACGGTACCTCCACTCGACCCTTGCGCCTTTTAGAGGTACGCCTTCACGCTAGGAAGATCTAAACAACGGCTCCTAAAATTAAAAAAGAACATACCCCCTGTCGCTTAGATCAGACTCTCACACGATTTACTAGGCCGCAACATCACCCCGAAGCTCGAGGGCAGTCGAGCCGCGAGATCACTTACGCCTCCGGGCTACGGTACCTCCACTCGCTCCCTTACGCCGAAGGATGCAGCTGCGCGCTAAGTAAATCACACGAGAACGCGATCTGTGCGATAAAGGGAAGAAAAGCTCGAGTAAAACTGAATCAACCACGAACCGGTTTATGTTTCGAGTCTTTTAGGCCCCCGCGGCCACCACGATCAAAATTCGAAATACTAACTTATTACATGGGCCTTCATGCCCAGATTTGGCTCACAGGCCTTCGTCGTCAGCAGGCGGAACCACCTCGGCTTCGAAAAGCGAGGCCAGGCGGCTCCCGGGTTCCTCGGCGGCCTCGATCAGCTCCACGCACGCATCTTCGTTCTCCTCGTCTGTCCGATCGGGGTCTGTGATGAAACCCTCGGCCACGAGCCTCATGTCAAACACAAACCCCGAACGAACGACGGCCAGCGCCCTCTTCACGCCATGATGGAGGCCGTTCCGTATCTTCTCCCGGGCAAGGCGGCCCAGCGCCACCATCCGTCGGACGAAGGAGTTCCTCGGAACATCCTCCCCGGTGTCGGCGTCGGGCTCGACCCCTAGGCCATCACACACGGTGGTGATTGCGCCCTGGAGAAGTTGGCTCCTCCGGACCTCGGCTTCGAAGAGGCTCTGGAAGGAGTTGGCACATGATTGAGCCTCTCGGTTCTCTCTCTCCAGCTCTGAAACATGACAAACAGATTAGTACCCAACGCGGGGCCTTTAACGTCGTGACTGTAACAACCACACTTACCCTCGATGTGGGTCTGCAGGCCCACGACCTCGTCACGGAGCCCCCCGCATGTTCGCTCGAGCCCCAGGAAGGCGCTGTCCTTGTCATGGATAGCGGCCTTTAGCGCCTCGACCTCCTGCCGAGCAGACTCGAGAGCTGCGTCCTTCTTTTGGACGGCTCCCTGCAGCGTCGTGATCTCGGCGTGGAAGGCGTCGCGCTGAAGACTGACCTGGGAAACATCCTCCTCGAGCTCCTTCACCCGCGCAGACAAGGGCTCGAGGTCCCTGCGCGCCTGGGCAGCCTCCTCCCGAGCCTTGTCTAGACTTGTGCGCATCACGGCCTCGGCCGCCCATGCCTGCGTCGCCTCTTCTTTCAATGTGGCGTATGCGACGCGCAGTTCAGCCATCTCGGCGTTCCGATCGGATAGCCGTTTCTGGGCCTACTCGACCAGAACCCGTTGCTGGGACAGCGCGCCCCACACACCACTCTCGTCCCGGATGAAGAGCGACTTGCGGCGGGAGTACTCCTTCAGCTCCTGAACGCAATGCGAAAAGGTCACAAATCCGAGGAAAAAACACATCAAGAAAACCGACGGGTCGATCATACCTCGGTGGCATCCCCCATACTCCGCACGGCACCGGACGCCACTCGGAGCAACCGGTCGAGGTGCTGGCGGACGCCCTCGAGGTACTCCCATCGGTGCACCTCATCTTTGTCGCTCAAGACAAAGATGGGCTCGGCGTCGGGGTTCGTAGCGTCCCTGAACTCAAGGGACGGCCCCCCCCACTTCGGCAGCTCCGTCTCGGCCCGCGCTATCGCCAGCACGGCGATGTCGGGCCATGACGAGGATGACCCGGCCGGGGCGTCTCCCGGTCCCGCGGAAGGACCGGCCTCGCCCGCGGTATCCACCTCTCCAACGGCCGTCGCGACACCGGCCTGGTCCGCGACCTCACCCCCCTCGACCCCCATCGTTTGTTTTCCCTTGTCCAGGGAGATGTTGTCAAGGGGAGCGTGAGGGCGGACACTTACGACCGCCGGCGCCTCCGGAGCCGGCGCCTCGACCGACGACGGCTCCGGTACCCGCGCCTCGACCGTCGGCACCGCCGGAGCCGGCACCTCTTCTTCAGGTGCTCCGGATAGGGGCTCGACCGCCCCGACCTCCACCATGCCCGCTGGCTCTGCCAACGGGCCTTGTCGCGGCTGCGGCCGCTTCGCCAGGACCGTCTCCTGCCCTGACACCGACGCGACTTCCTCCCTGGTCACGACAGCGCCCACCCGCTCTGCGTCGTGGACGGGTGCCTCGCCCGTTGCGACCGTGACGGCAGCCTCGGCCGTCCCCAATGACCTGGGCCCCGCCTCGACCACATCAAGAGCCGCCGCCTTTGCCGGTTCGGCCCCCTCGACGGCGGGCTCCGGGCCGGCAACCGCCGCGGCGTCGGCTGACCCTGGCTGATGTCGCAGGCGCCCTTTCGCGGCCTCGACCTGACAGACCCAGGCCGCGTCCTGCTCCGCCGTCCGGTTGAGGACAACGGCGCTGGCTCGCAGTGACTTCACAGGGGTAGGCCCCATTGGCTCCGCCTTCCGCTTCAGCCTGCAAAGTGAGAAGAAATTGTCGGCCAACGGACTTTGGGAAAGGCAGGACAACCAAGTTGAGATACTTACCCGGAAATCGGCACCAAGTACCTCGACCCCGCGCGGCTCGAGCCTCCCGGGACGGTCGCTGGTGGCCTCGCGGCGGCCTCACCAGCAGGCCGAGAACTCCTGGGAGCCCCGGCCGACGCACCGCCCTGCGCCCTTTGTGCTTCCGAGGCCAGCTGGCCTCGGGTCCTTACTCCCGTCGGCGCCGCCGCCGATGACGACGCCGGTACCGCCGTCTCCGCCCCTGCCGGAGCTTGCGAGGCCCCGACTAGTGCGGACGTCCCCGTCGACCCCTCTCGCCGGGTCCGGGGTGAAACGGCCCCTCCCCTCGAGGGGCCCGCTTCCTTCTCCACCTTCTTCCCCTCGACCTCCTCGACCACGACGACCGAGGAGAACCCCCCCTGATGGGCTCCAGCAGGGGGCGAATGTCGGGAAGGTCGCCCAGCCCGGTCGCAATCTCATACCGCGATAGGGCATCATCGTCTTCGTCGCTGCTGCCGTCGTCCTCCCCCGAGACTGTCTCGGAAGGCGACGGCGATAGGGGCACTCCGTCGATGGTCTGCTGGCGCCGACGCTTCTTCAACGCCTCCGCCTCTTTGGCCTTGCGGGCCGCCCGCTTCTTGGCCGTCTCTTTGGCCTGCTTCTTCTGGGAGGCATGCAGGCGTCGAGCCTCCCGAGCGGGCCGGTCCTCCGGGACTGGTGGGCGCGTTTCCCGCAACGCCGACAAATCCTACACGCCGGCCTCGACCACATCAGCAAAATCCACAGAAAAACAAGAATAGCAATACCTCAGCCCCGGGACACGTACCACGGATTCGCACCCTTCGGTAGGCCTCATGGGAACCTGATTGGCCTCCTCCGCCTTGAAGTTCCCGACCATCCGGCGAGCCCGCCGGAGGACCTCCTCAAGGGTGAGGGACTCGTGGGACATCCGGGTACCCTCTAGGTTCGCCTCCGGAGTCATCTGGTCCAGGCGGAGACGACGCTGGCATAACGGCATCACTCTGCGGCGATGGAAGCCCGCAGCCACCGCCGCAGCCGTCAGGCCCCGAAGGCGAAGCTGCTGCAGCGCCGCCAGCAGCGGATCCAGGCGCGTCTTCTCGGCCTCGGGCACTCCGTACGACCAATGCTCTTCTCGAGCAGTCAGCACGCGGCCGGTGTACCTCGGCAACCGATTTTCATCATTGCGGAGGTAGAACCAACCCTCGTGCCACCCACTGTTCGAGGAGATGAGGCGGGCCGGGATGTATAGATCCGTCCGACCCGATCTCACCTGTAGCACGCAGCTCCCAACTCGGGCCGCGCACAGGACGCCTTTCTCCCCCGCCCTCTTGGCGAAGAGCTCGGCCTTGAAAAGGTGAAGCCACAGGTTCCACTGCGGCTCCACCCCGAGGTAGCCCTCGCAGACCGCCGCGAAGATGGCAGCCTGCGCGACGGCGTTGGGGGAAAGGTGATGAAGCTCCACCCGGTAGTAGTGGAGGAGCGCGCGCATGAAGACCGACGCCGGCACGCCGAACCCCCGCTCATGAAAGCTGACGAAGCTCACCACGTACCCTTCAGGGGGCGCTGGCTCCTGATGGGCGGGGGGCGGCGCCACCCACTCCGGCTGCGCCAAGTTCATCCTCGGCCGCAGCAGCCCGTCCTCGACCAACTCCTCCAACCTCCTCTCCATCACCGAGGAGGCGGCCCAGTCGTCGGCGAGGAGGATCTGGCTCATTCCTGCCATCGATGTCGTCGGGAGGGGATGGAAGGAAAGGATGCGGTGGCTGCGGCAAGATGGGAGGAGAACGCGATGGGGCAGGGGATGTCTAAGGCAAAGGATTGCAGGGATGCAAGTAACCAGTGGGGAACGAAGACCCCAAGGCCCTAGCTTTATAAGCCCGGACGGAAGCCCAACGGCCGCGCGAGAAGTAAGGAGCAGTTTTCCGCGATAAACACGCTCACCTAACCGTTTCCTTATATCTCGCAGGAACTGAGCACGTGGCCGCTCCCCACGTCGTAACCGTACGCCGATACCGCGCCGATCTCGTCTCCCGAAAAAACGCGCCCGGCCAACGAAATATCTCCAGGTATGTCTTAAATGGGTGCGAAGCCCGCAATAAGTCTCGAGGGAGCGAAAGCTGGCCCTCGAACGGGGTTCGACAGCTGCCCTCGAGCAACAGAGTTAGGGACGACCCAGGGTGCGCCCGTACATGGCCAAGGGCTCGAGCCACGCTCTCGAGGCACCCCAGGACGTATTCGAGGCCGAAGGAGAAGGTTGTGGTAGGAATCCCTCCGGGGGAGGCATCGAGCCCTCGAATCCTGTCGAAGGGAATCGAGATCCACACGACCACTTCTTGGCATTTTTGAGGGCGCCTCCGGGCCACTAGCCAACCCCTAACGAACGGGGCACGGGTTCTCACTCGAATTCCCCCGCTAGCAGCTCACCGGAGATCGTCGTAACTCGGGCCCAAACGAGGGTAGTACGACATTCTCCACCCCTCCTCCTTTTTACGAAAAAGGAGCGTGAGGGTCGCGAAAGACGATCGGGACTCTGATCGACCTCATGCGTGCGAGGCTCGGGGTCCCGACCGCAAAAATGGGTGCGAAGCCCGCAATAAGTCTCGAGGGAGCGAAAGCTGGCCCTCGAACGGGGTTCGACAGCTGCCCTCGAGCAACAGAGTTAGGGACGACCCAGGGTGCGCCCGTACATGGCCAAGGGCTCGAGCCACGCTCTCGAGGCACCCCAGGACGTATTCGAGGCCGAAGGAGAAGGTTGTGGTAGGAATCCCTCCGGGGGAGGCATCGAGCCCTCGAATCCTGTCGAAGGGAATCGAGATCCACACGACCGCTTCTTGGCATTTTTGAGGGCGCCTCCGGGCCACTAGCCGACCCCTAACGAACGGGGCACGGGTTCTCACTCGAATTCCCCCGCTAGCAGCTCACCGGAGATCGTCGTAACTCGGGCCCAAACGAGGGTAGTACGACATTCTCCACCCCTCCTCCTTTTTTCGAAAAAGGAGCGTGAGGGTCGCACGGCGAAAGACGGCCGGGACCCCGATCGACCTCGCGCACACGAGGCTCAGGGGCTTGACCGCAACGTAATGTCCCCCGATCAAACGCGAACAAGACCTCGGAGGAGTCTCCATACTCCACCGAGGCCTCGGGGGCTACACCCGGCGGGTGCGCTCGCGCGCCCCCACCAAAAGAAAATCACGATGCCACGACTCAAGTTCTGACCAACCTCTGGGAGAGTGATCACACACTCACCCAAAAGCTCGGGGGCTACTGTCGGTACCAACAGTACGGGGGTACCCACACCTATCGCCAAAACACTAGCATAACCGAAACCACAATGAAAGATAGCCCGCTCGACGGGGGCCTCGACCGCGCCCCGGCTCCGACTCGTATGAGGCCCGCTCGACGGGGCGCCTCGACCGCGCCCCGGCTCCGACTCGTACGAGGCCCGCTCGACGGGGCGCCTCGACCGCGCCCCGGCTCCGACTCGTACGAAGGCCCGCTCGACGGGGCGCCTCGACCGCGCCCCGGCTCCGACTCGTACGAGGCCCGCTCGACGGGGCGCCTCGACCGCGCCCTGGCTCCGACTCGTACGAGGCCCGCTCGACGGGGCGCCTCGACCGCGCCCCGGCTCCGACTCGTACGAGGCCCGCTCGACGGGGCGCCTCGACCGCACCCCGGCTCCTCGACACCCTTTCTTTACCTACCCAGGACAAAAGCCATAGCATTCAATGCGGTTACCTACTACCACCGACCGGCATGGCTACGGCATGGGTCAACGCGGGAACAATACCCACGTCAAGTCTCACTGTTTTACCGCCCATCCCGTGATGGGAGGTGAAAGCCGTCACTGTATCCACCTTACCGTGCACTATTCACCATCAATCACCCTCGAGGGAGGATGGGACAAGGTCCGTCCCCCGTGATACCAGGGATTCGGCCTTATCCATCCAACCTCGACCCGGCCTCGACCCGGCCCCGACGCTTGACTTAGCTCGAAGGACGGTATGGCATGGCGCCCTGGGTCATTTCACCCTCTTGTCCCGCACCATGTCAGGGTACCCAGGGATGGCCGGCCATCCCGAAGCCACGTCGCTACAGTCAACTCAACAGGAATCGACGAAGCATCGCCTCAAGGCTCCCCTCGACTTGGCCTCCTCTCGCCCTATAAAAGGACAGGCCAGGGCGACGAATAGGGGGGCGAAGCATCACGGAAAAAACACGAAGCAACCATCTTTCTCCTTTTTCTCTTTGAGACTTGGGCTCGACACCCTCTCTCGCCTGCTTGTAACCCCTACACGAGCACCTCGGTGCAAGGAAATACAAACCTCTCTTCCCCGCTGGACGTAGGGCCTTCTTTTGCCCGAACCAGGATAAACCCCCGTGTGTTCTCCTTGCATCACCATCCAGGAAAGAGTCACGCAGCATTTACTCGTTGGTTTAGGACCCCCCTCGGTCCGAACACCGACATAATTATTAACCGAGGCAGACATCTTAAGACGCACGTCTTCGTAAATCGATTTACGGAGGTAGACACTTATAATGACCGCCTCCTAAAATAATCAATTAACCGAGGCATTTGTCTTACGGTGCCTGCCTCGGTTAATAGGCATTAACCGAGGTGGTTCCATTACGTTGCCCGCCTCGGTTAAACATTAACCGAGGCGGTTGATGGACTGGTGCCCGGCCACCGAATAACGGAGGCGGGCAATCGGCCCAACCTTCTCCGAGGCCAAAAGGCAAATGCCTTGTAAAAGTTTTTGTGTAGTAGTGTCAGGCGTGGGTTGGTTTGACTACACGAGAGGCCCAACTAGGCGGATGTCATCTACTTGGTGGACAAGTCCTAGACTAACTTATGGGATGCTGATGTATTTGAGTTTCCTAAATTGTAAAGATCTGACTAGATCTCCTTGTAACAAACTAGAAAACTAAACTTAGCTGATCAGGGATTCCATTCTAAACCCTACCTCCGGGTTACATAAGGCCAATTTTAGTGAGGGTTTTATAAAGAGTTTCATGGGCATTTGAAAGCATTTAGGCCCTTAATTTGGTTTTTGTGATTAATGAGACAAAATCATTGTGACTAACGCATATTTTGTAGAGACATTATAAGTTAGGTCACAATGATGGTTTTCATGCCCCTATTTGATGGTATTCTTTTAGTTTCCAAAGGATCAGCGCGAAGATTAAGCATCCACTACTTCAATGTGTCAATGGTGTTGACAGGCGCTTAGAGTAGTAATAGGATCTTTGTTTTCTCCTTTAGCCATACTATTAAGGGGGTTTGAACGGGTAGCTTGACCTAGATAAGTCTAGTGAGTGGATGTGATGCACACTTGTGAAAGTAGCACTAGGTAGCTCAGATGAGGCCCAATGATCAAATGGAATCAAAACCAAACTCAAAGGCCTTTAATTGCATGAGTTTGGAGCTGTTTAGAGAGCACCAAAGCTCTCTGGTAGTGCACCAGAGTGTGCACCAAAGCTTCCTACAATGATTATTTTGAGTATGAAAACAAGGCCATGCACTTGTCTCTCTAGTGTGCACCGGAGTTGTCACACCAGAATATTTTACCACAGAGCATGTTTGAAGTGTTCCAGCAAAATTGTACTAACTGGAGTTATATAGTGCCCACCGGAGCTATGGACCAGAACATTCTACCAGAGGAGTTTGTAGAGGGTCTCTGGCCCCACAGTTCTCTCCGATGTCCACTAGAGCTGTGCACTAGAGTGACCGTATAGTAAATGGTTACTTTTCAAACTAGCCGTTGGAGAGCCACCAGATCTCTCTGGTGCAAATGTCAGAGGTGCACCAGAGGATTTCAGGGCTTGCGTTTTTGCTGAGTGGAGAGACAACCGCTAGTTTTTGTGCTTGGCCCTATATATACCCCTCATCTCATGCTATTGAACTCCCTTGGCATTCTAAAGATACACATACACTTGTTGGTGTCCAAATAGAGTTTGATTCTAATGGAGTGTTTAGGATTCCATAGTCGAAGATTTAGGACTCCATTAGTGCTTAGGGAGTAGCAAGTGTGTATCCACTCTTCTCATTAGCTTGGTTAGGTCAAGTGAGAGTTTGTGCTTATTACTCTTGGTGATCGACATCACCTACATGGCTCGGTGGTGATTGATGACTTGGTGATCTCTAGGAGGAGATTGTGGGAGGCCTAAGTTGGTGTAAATGGATGTGGGTGATTCATCGTGTTGGAGTGGTGAAGAATCAACCCATAGAGAGCACTTAGTCATTGTGCGGATCAAGGGAGAGCAATATGCTTGTGTGGGTGCTCCAACAGGGACTAGTGAAGAGTACCAACTGATAGGATCTAGATGGCTAGAGGGTGAGTAGCCTATAAAAATTTCTACAAAACCACAAACACTAGTGCAAACTTGGTTAGGACAATATGAGACCCTAATAGCTTCTACTTTGCACAAGCTCTAATTTCACCCAAATGCAAGCCCTACACAATTGTAGTAGCTTTGATTCTAACTAGAGCACACACCACTCAAGCCACTACCACAACTAACAACACTAGAGAGCAACTACCAAAAGGCAACAAACAACTAGTTACTAAACTAACTACTCTACTCTAGTGAGCTATACACAAGCAACAACTACACTAACAAGCACAAGGTATACATGTAAAGCTAGAGTGTAGTATTGCAAACCAATTTGGGCAAGAGATGACACAAGATATACCCTCGAGGTTTGGATGCTTGCAGGCAACCTACGTCCTCATTGTGGTGAGTCTTCACTTGATGGTTCACGAGCTAACTAGGTGACAAGCTAGACCCACCAAGGGTGCCTCAAGAACCACTCAAATGGTGTACTCTAACTAGCCATGATTCCACTAGAGTTGCTCTTCGTGATCTTCCACGGGGACGGTCATAAGAGCCCCTTACAATTGCTTATCAGAGCTGACAAAAATCACCAACGATCGCTCAACAATCCCTCCAATCACTAGGACGGCTAGGTGACGGCAATCACCAAGAGTAACAAGAGCTCCACCAGCCAATGCATCCAACTGGTGCCATGAGATGCAAGAACGATGATGCAAGTGCACTATAAAGGCTCTCCAAATGTCACCCAGTTGATGAACCAGAGGATGCAAGTGAGTGGAGTGTGTTTCTCAGCTCTCAAGGGGTGTGCAAATATGTTTGGAGGTCCAAGAGAATGCCCATGGCCGGTCATAAGGGTATTTATTGCTCCTCCAAAGTAATGGCTAAAAACTAGTCATTGGGACATTATTCATGTCCGATGCAACCCATCGAACACGTCCGGTGAGTTCTATGCTCAAACTCCCTGAAAAAAACTCTCTGGAACTCCTGTCTAGTAATTTTAGCGAGGAATATTTTCAACTTTGAATGCTTGAGTTTCAGTTCATGTCGCACTAGACTTGTCATATGCAACACCAAACACGCCTGGTGAGCACAGGTCTAATGCACACCCGACTCGACTGTGCTCCAACGAAACTAGTGCAGTGCAAACCCTTGCTATTGTGTTCGGTGCACCCATCTGGTGCCACACTAGACATGCCCGGTGCATGCTCAGTAGCAACACTGAGAGAACTTCTTTGTCTCCTCACAAGCGTGCCAACTCCAAATGTTTTGCCAAACATGTTAGGCAAGACCTAGAATTTTCAAAGTGTTTTCATAAACATTTTTCTTGCTCTCCGATGTGTGTCACTGGGCCTAAATTCACATGCATGTAGTTCCAACACCTAGTGGCACTAGATGACCGAATCCGCTAATTAAAGCTCCCCTCTTAGTTACTGCAGGGTGGTGTTTTATTTTGCTGATGCCTTCATGGCTACCTTAAGGTTGGTTGAATTCTAGGTACCAATGCAAGGTGTTTGTGATTAGTAATGCACTTGCAATTTTGACTTTCTACTACATAGAAGCCCGATATTAACGAGGTGTAGCTCTATATTCTTTCTTTTGGTAGCATGAAGGGTTCAACACAGTTTGTGATGCTACTAAGGTTACTTGATAGTTGAAAATTTAGAGAAGAGTACAAATGCATGTAACCAACTACTTTTATCTCGTATGCTCAAGTTTACAGGGGTGCTAATGTAGCTTGTGATATATAGATCGGGGGTCTCTACCCCTCCTTATATAGTCTGGGCGTTAGGGTTATAAGATCCAAACGGTTTACAGATATGTTTCCTAGTCGGTTATAGGGAAAGTATAACAACTAATCTATCATATCTCCATGGGATTCAGTGGCCAAATCTTCCTTGTTGATTTTATGTCCACCACGTTTTATGAGTTATAGTAGTTTTGGTGGGCTCATCCTCTTCGTATTCGGCTTATCCAATCCGTATTGGGCTGATATATAGGTGGTGAGGTAGGTACCTTGGGTCCATATCACCAACAACTTCCTTTTGGTCACTTGTATTAAAACAAAGAATTATGATTCGAAAGATTTGAATCTTCTCCATATCTTCTAGACTAGTAAATGGAACAAAAACTCAACCCCTCTTTACCATGGTTTCATCGCATATTCCATGTGAGTCACTAAGTGGTGGACTCAAGCCACAAGTATAAATGGACCCAAATAAAATATTTCTAGTTTTACCAGTCCAAGTGAGTAAGTGCGCTTTCATCTAGTATCGGGTGGCACATCACGTGAAAGTCAAGAACCTAAAGAAAAGCAGAGCTAAGAGAACCTTCTTCCTCCTCAACGTGTACCCCTTCCACCTCCTCCCACCCCAAATCACAAAGCCTAGAGCCCGAGGATGCCATATATGCTCACATCTCACCTCCTTGGCACCGCTTACTCTACATTCATAGCTCCACCTCCTATGCTCCTAGAGCCAACATGATCATGGAACTGTGTCTAGTGCCGCTCATATCTCACAATCTTGGCGGCTTCTTGAGCCCTGCTACTACCCTGGAGGGTCCCTACAAGCTCAATCGCTCATCATGGGACCTCTTGGATGACCTCTCCCTCTCTAATCCTCAGGTCAACATCTACCTCTCCTAACATATCTTCCTACTTTCTCTCTATCTGTAATCAGTTCTCCACTCTTGGTGGCTCCGTGTGAAGTTCATGTTTCCCAAGCGCACTACTTTTGAGAGGTCTTGATAGTTCTAGTAGCTTTTGGGGTTTGGTTTATTCTTATCTCTAGGGTTGGTCAATATGTTCAAACTAGAGGCTAGCAGACTATACTGATAGGAGGGGCCCCTACCTATCTTGAATCTATGCTACTTTAGCTACTCTTTCAATCTTTCTTTGTGGTAATTTAGGCAGGCTATATAGGAAACATTGAAATCACTAGAGTGGTGGCATTGTTAAACTCTAAATCTATGTCCCATATGTTGGCAAAGTAGCAGGATGAACATTGTTGTTATGCATGATGATGACTTGTTACTTTTTTTTTGTTTATTTACCTACTTTTTCCATTTAGGAGGTGGATGAACTCCTTGATAGCTACTATGTCAATATGGACTCCCGTGCATGCCACATATCCTATGCCAGCATGTCGATCACCTCCTTGAAGAATAAGAGACGATGGCCATGGCCACAACTAGCAGTGATAAAGCACAACTACAAACATTGAAGAAGGCTACAATTAAGGAGAATAAAGGGGGACAGACCCAAAAGATTACAAATGTGAAGAAAGAGGAGGGTGAGGAAGGGCAGCACATACCTGGAAGTGCAAGAAGAATAATGGCAAGGGTTGGAAGTGCTCTAACAATGCGAGCCACCCCAACTCCCTCTGAGAGTACCACTTGATGAAGAAGTATTCATATTTGAACCTAGAGTTTGCTTCTCCAATGGACGAAGATAGGGTGATGGTGGTAGTACTAACAATAGCCTCCAAGCCCTCTAGCAACTCCAACACACAAAAGAAGAAGCCTACCAATAACTATGATGCAACCGAGGGCTTCTACTACTACAATGGGTTTGGCCAGTCTCATGGCAAGAGGCTTTGTAGGAACCATCCAAAGAAAGAAGAAGAGGTGGAAGTGGAACCATCCAAATATGCTTCTCCTTCGATTCATGCCAAAGTTGAGACTGAAGATGGTACCAGTAATGGGGCTACAACTTGCGGTGATGATGCTTGCAACAACAATAACTCTAGATGCGGCAACGTTGACATAGAGAGGAACAAAAATCCATGGAAGCTCTCGAGGAAGCCAGTGAACGTGCGGGCACTCATGTCACTATAAGCAAAAGCAACTTGCACATGGGTGGTAGAAAATAAAGTTTGCTTTGTCTAGTTTAATTTGAGACTCTCGTAGCTCATCCCCCTATTGTTGTTGGTTTGGATTTGCTTATAAGCTGTTGACTTTTTTATGTCAAAAGATTGTGGGGGAGATCCCCACAGTGAGAGACTTTTAATATTAATTAAAGGGAGAGCGTACTTAAAGTTGTTTGACTTTTGCATTTTTGATTTGTCATTGCTGGTAAAACAAGGCTACTACAACAATCTTTTGAGTTGGTTTGTGTTGATGTGTTCAACAGTTCAATAGACAACAATTTAATTAAGGAGAAACATATGGTTGTTATTGTTTTCTTGTGTTTATAAACAAATGCGGTTATTGATCAAGCTTGTTTATGTGTGGATCTTTTCATGAGCTAGCTAGCAAATGTGCTTTTTTTGGTGGTGAACATCATTTGGGTTATTATAGCAACTCACTTATATTCTTGTGGTGTTTGGTTTCTTGAGGAACCACCTCGTGATGAGATGGTGTATTGTTTGGTCCATTCCTCAAACTTAGTAGAATGATATTATTCCTTATATTTATACTAGTTATCTATAAGCTTATGGAAGAATAAGGCGGCGATAGAGCAACTCATCCAATTATACAAGTCAAATAAAAGAGTGAAGAGCGAGAAGGTAACAATGTACTACAACATTCGTAAGGTATTGACTATCCTCAATGTTTACCAAATTGAATCATCTTGGCTTTGTTACCCACAGCTACATGCCTTAATGAGGTAGGTAGTTACTCTACTTGAGCCATGCCGCACGATTAATTCAATAAGCGTCCTTTTTAGTTTTGACGGTGAGCTCATTTCTCTTCAATCATCAAGCAGCAAACCCACAAAATACTTACTTCGGCCCTCGCTTTGTCCGCTCGTCGCAATTGTTGCCAATAAAATAATTCAGGCAGTCGATGCTGCTACCCAGTCCACAGCCTGTTCGAGGGCCTATTCCTATTTGCAGTGTTGATAAGTCTCTTTCACATTGTGTGGGCCATGGGTTTCTTCCACGGCTAAATATTGGTACATATAGCAATATATATGGAGAAAAGTCTGAGTTGGATAATTAGTGGACCTCATAGCTATTAACACCAATGTTGTGGAAAATAAATGGACAAGGCAGATGGTCACTTGACCATTAGCCGATGATGTGTGGTAAGATTAAGCCATTAGGAACAATGCAATTGGAAAGCCTTTTTATTCTTGACTATATATAGATTTTTTTTAGATATAGTGGAAAATTATGTCTTCACCTTCTTCAAACAAGCAACATCAGTCCATCCTTATTACAAACACACCAAGCATTTAAACTTGTTGCAGGTTCGAAACTAGCTAGAATCCAAGATGGTATTGAAAGATCATCCATTAGATCTAATAGCCTATGGGCCTAGTGATTTGTTTTGTCTTCCTCCAAGCGCTGTATAGATCCCAAAATCAAAATCAGTGTGGCTCCCAAAAAAGAACCTACAAAAAAGTTTTTGGTTGGCCTTTATCAAACACCATGCCATTCCTTGTGATGTAAATTGCCTAGCAAAAAGCTCCTGCATCATACAATAATAGGTGATTGCGACGGTGGCCACCCAATTTCTCGACCAACTAATATAAAGATGATTGATATTTTGTGTTGGTTTAATGCCAAACAAAATAAACACAACACGTCATAGGAACCAAACATAATGGCAATTAAAAAATATTAGATAATTTAGACTTACTACATATATAGCAAGTTTTACTACCATTCCAATTTCTCTTAGCTGAACAATAAGTATTGACTATATCTGAAACTAGTGTATGTGACAAGTTTTTACCCACCAAGGCTAGGTTATGAATTAGAGCTAGCTACCATAAGTTTGTTACTAATTGTTAATGGTAAATTGAATATCTATCAAGTAGAGTGGGTTCCATGCAAGTGTGAACTTTGTAGTCATATACATAGACCCATGAACTTTTAGGTATATGCTCCACCCTCCGCTAAACAATTTAGCCCATATAAACCCATCCCATCATTCCAAAAATGCCAAAGCCCATAGCTTATAAACTAGGAAACAAGTGTTGTCATATACTTACTTCCTCTATCTTAAACAGAGCGTTATTCAGATTCATAGCAAAAATAACATTTTTTGGGGACAAAGAGAGTAGACAACATTGTAGTACCTTGTACTCATAGTATGATGTTTTTTAAACATGGTATGGATGTTTTAGCAGGTGAACTCTATGGTATTATAATGGGTACATGTATGGCCTTAGTTGGTGTTCCCATTACAAGCACAAAAACATTGTTTATGGACTAGTATTCTTGAGCTATTTCAGTTGTGTCAATATAATGGTTGTGTGCTTGTCAAAGGAAACAATCTTCTTTTACTCCACTAGTGGCTCGAGCGCTCTCTTTCATGTACGTCACACAGAGAATTAGAGACTAAACTTTATATGGCATAATTGGATCAGGGCAATACTAGCATACGAATATAGCTATCTCATATCACTATTCTCTTATATATACCTCTCATGATAAAGAAAAAGTTTAGTATTATTGGGACCATTACTTGGTACACACAGTGAGTAACATTGGACATATGCTGCGGCAACATGTGCATGGGCATGCATGGTGAGCCGGCCGGCCTCGTGTCCGACGGAGGCTAGAGACACGAAGACGCGAGGTGCCACGCCTGCAGAGCTGCAAGCCGGACAAGCCAACACAGTGCCCTTTCTTTCCGCCTCTTTCTACGATGATGCAACAGTACGTGCCCTCTCCTGCTCCCCAGGTGCCCGTTCTACGCTAGAATCATTTCCGGACGACGCACTGCAGCGCGCGGCCGCCGGCGTACGTCCACGGTTCACCGCGAACAGCATGGGCATCGATGGCGGACGGCGTGCATTGTTGGAAGTTGGGAGAGCCCTGAAATCGATCGATCGGCAGCAGCAGTGCCACTAGTGCTGCTGCAGCAGCAATGCCATGCAACTGCGAAGAACCCGGAATGCCCTGTTTAGTTTCCCTCCAAAATGCAAAACGTGCAAAGATTCCCTTTTACATCACTATCACATCAAATCTTTAGACACATACATGGAGTATTAAATATAGATAAAAAAATAATTAATTACACAGTTTGCTTGTACTTTGCGAGACGAATCTTTTAAGCCTAATTAGTCAATGTTTGGACAATAATTGACAAATACAAACAAAATGCTACAGTATTTCTGACGTCTCCAAAGTAAACCCGGCCTCATCGCTCAGAGACAGAGAGTGAGAGCGCAGTAGTGATAAACGTGGTGCACAGTTTTCAGCGCATAGTGCGAGGTAGATAGATATATACTGACATACTGTACCTGTCTCCATTCGGTTTGAAGATCTTTTTCAGCAGCATTGGCACTGTTGAGTGTTGATTGGTGAGCAGCAGTCAGGGGAACAGTAATGGTTGCTTCTGAACACAGTAACAGTAACAGCACCCTTGCACTAGATCCTTGGCAATTCATCATCAGCATGTAATTAAATGAGCATGTTAACAGTTCATCAACTCGCACTTAATAAGAAAACAAAGTGTCGTCTCAAACTCTAAATGCTATTAGCATATTTCATTCATTAAAGCTTGTCTGTCACAGAAGAACACCGACACAAATGCAACACACAACCCAAATTGTGAATGCAGTAATTAGCTTATTAGCTTAATGAACACAATCGCAAAAAAGCTTAATGAACACAGTGCCAACTGTCGTGTTCCCTTCCTGTGTCATCTGAAAAGTGACGTGACAGTACCATAACCCGCGAGTACGTGGAGATAAATGTAGCACCTGTAATGCTAAAGGTTAGCCTGATGTTTTATTTTGGGGACACCAACACACGACCATCAGACAATATTTGTGGAAATGCTCATTGATACTACCTACAATTATTACACTTATTAGCATAAGTATTACCGCTGTCTAGCGACGTAGGGCATATTTTTAGAATGAAAAAATCACAAAAATATATTTGAGCCATTTCTCTCTCTTTTATCATACTCTCAATTGTTGGACATGCAAATAAATTAACTAATTGTGGGTCAAACTTACCACGTTTGACTTTGTCAAAGTCAAAATATGCCCTACGTTGATGGAAAGAGGGAATATATTAAAATCATAAATAAATAATTTATGATACATACACTCATCATAATTTATTTATTTATTTAAAAGTATGTTGTCCAAGAAGTGCAAGCTAAAGATGTTGTGGAAGACAACAAGGTTGTCGCAATTTAGAAGACACTGGGTAGGCAAGGTCTCTCTAGCTGAA
This sequence comes from Saccharum hybrid cultivar R570, assembly GCA_038087645.1. Taxonomy (NCBI): domain Eukaryota; kingdom Viridiplantae; phylum Streptophyta; class Magnoliopsida; order Poales; family Poaceae; genus Saccharum; species Saccharum hybrid cultivar. The sequence goes on along the minus strand of JAQSUU010000005.1, from coordinate 5,193,863 downwards.
GCAAAGGGCGATTGATCCCGTTAAGCAGGGAAAATCAGCTAAGCCGGTTCTGAAAACTGGCCTGGCTGGTTCTGGCCAGGAAAATACTCATGATGTGCAAACTGGTCCGATTCATTCAAGGAAGATGGATAATCAATCATCAGTGGTTGATGTGAGCTATCACGGCCTACATATGACCGATTGAGCACAAGAAACTGGGTAAGCCGGTTTCTAGAGGCCGACTAAGCCGATTTCCCTAGGATCAGAGGGATCCTCCTTTGAAGCATGTCTATCAAGACGAGGAGAATCGGAGCAGCTCCCCGCAGCCAATGCATTTAGGTGTTTGAGTTAGCTGAACACCTGATCTACTGTCAAGTTATTTATTCAAAAGTTCAAAGGGAACAAAACAAAGAGGCAAGAGTAAATACGCTGCTTTGCTACTTTGTGCAAGCTATTAGCTTTGTGCAACCTTTAAGTTACCAACTTAACCTTTCCTTTGATTATCACATTCTGTACAAATTACATCTAAATATACTACAGAGTTGAAACTAACTATAGTACTTGTAATTACAGGGAAAAGGAGATAAAAGAGTGAAGGTTGAAGACAAACAAATAATTAGAGGTATGTATACCCTACGTACATCTATCTGTATCCTATACTTATTATTAGTAGATAATTATATCATGTTGGATACCCACTGTACATAAAGTAATAAGATAAGTGAAATCTATTTTCCTGTAGCAATAGATACAAATTTTTAGAAGGAATTAATACCTTGTAATTATTGTTTAATGTTACCTATTTCAAACAATGTGACTGACTATACACAGCTATTGGAGGTAAAGGCCATGACAAGCTCAAGGGTAAAAGGGTGAAGCTCAGTTTTGATGAACTTCTGGCTAAATACAAGAAGGAAGCAGAAGCAAATATCACTAATCATCCAAGAAAGGTCCAATCATCAAGATTGCCTCTGAAGTGCAAGTATCAAAAGTGGAATTGGTAAGAGAATAGATCTCATGCAACACCAACAGATTCTCCTTTTAAGCAGCCAATTCCTATGTCACATGGATCACGACCCATAAGTTTCATTGTTATTACTCATCTTGAGTCTGGTTTGATCAAGAGGCACATGTTCCACCATACTTTAGGCCATATTACATGGAGTATGCAGCTCCTAAGCATTTAGAGAGATCATCATATTGCAAAGATGATTTTGATCAAAATTAGTTCGGAGCTCAACCTAAGAAGAAAGTGGTAAAACAGGTTTACCTTGTGAAAAGGGATGGTTGCAAGGACAAAAGTTCAGATCTAAATTCAATTAATGAAATGCCAATTACATTGTTAAAAAATTCATCTTTCTCTGATGGCAAAGACATAAGGAAACCACCTGTTCGTATTCTAGATGCCAAATCTGAACAAAAGAAGGTGATAGTGCCCAAATTCAAGGAAGAATTATCGTTGTCGATGAGTTCCTATGGTCGATACTTTGCTATCACCTGTTTATTTTGGCTATGCAAACTCTTGTGGATGAACTCATATGGCCAATACTTTGCTATGACCCTTAATGTGAAAATATAGCCAATGGATGCTTGCAACCATCGTGTTATGAGAAGAGCCTCGGTGGAATTTACTTTGATGGCTTTAAGACATGGGGCGCATGATATATGTGTTTTAAATTTACCTCATGGATGTGATAATATGGTTAATCAATTTTCCAAGAAGGCCAAGGTTTTGGTATATCATTATTTCTCACGATGGTGATGTTTGATATATTAAAGTGATGAAACTACCTTTGCACCATCATTCAAGCTAAATGTGAAGTTCTCTTATTCGGCTTGGAATATTGCAATCAATGAAGAACATGTTGAAGCTTTGGTGATTCTTTACTAGTAATACAACAAGTCACTGGTATGTTTTAATGTTTTCGAGGATCACATAATGTATATCTTGACAAGTGCCTTGGCATCATTGCATATTTTGCCAAATTTTGAATTTGGCATATTCCAAGGCATGAGAACAATAAGGCTAACATATTGGCTTAACAAGCATTAGGCTTTGATGTCGGAGGACATCATATCAAAAAGAGGCCGATGGAAAAGAAAGAAAGTGTGTGAAATTGTACCCAAATTTATTCCAATGAGCTTGGGGCCGATTTAGGTGATTGGAGGACTCCCATTGTGAATTATCTATGATCCAAGTGCTGAAGTTCATTAGAGTGTTCGGTGGAGTGCATTTAAATCCGTTTTGCACATGAGCTATATCAAAGAACCGTTGGAGGCCTGTTGCTTAAGTGCTTGGATTTTGATCAAACAAAGGTTGTTATGGGAGACATTCATGCCATCAAAGGGGTATTACTTCAAGCTGGCTTCTACAGATTGCTTTGCAGAGTGGGCTAAATGAGTTGATGAATAGGCTATGCAAAGTAACAATACTTTGATGGAGCTTATATCCAAAATGGAAAATTGAGGACAATCCCAGGAGATGGAAAAGGGTTCATGTTGCCTGAGCATACGACAAGAAAGATGCAATGCTACAAGCTTGGCAGACAGTCTCCAAGTTGGGAAGGTCCATGTGGAGTGGTCAAAGTAGTTTGAGATTTACATATGTTAGAGATGTTGCAAGATGATCCTCCACCAAGAGAAGCCCCAAGTGATGCCCAAGCAATGTCCGATATACACATATCACCCTTAGAGCAACATGGCCGATGTATACATCGCCCTTAGATTCCAAGTAACCAGTGAGTTGGACATCATTGCTATTTGGTGCTTTATGTTTTCAGGTTCGCATAAACCTGATAAAAAATAGGGGCATATGTTGACACTCAAATTGGGCCCAGGCCAGTTTTAAAATAGGCCCATGCTAGCTTTGACCCAATCTAAGGAAAACTCTATGAAATAACATGAAAATAATACCACATTGGTTTTCTAATGGGATAAGACCACCCCTACTCCTTATAAAATATGGGGTACATGGCCGATTGAGGTATCCAACATCCAATCATCACAATTACATTTAATACCCTTTTTTTCTTAATCTTTTTCTCAACCCCATGTTGTTGTACATATTTTGATCCGGCGATCAAGGGACGACGCCCTAGGATTGGTAGCCGACCTAGGGCAACCCACCAAAGTCCTTGCCCCGACAGGGTTCCTTCTAAGCGAGAGCTTCGATGGTTTCTTTGCTAGTTTGCTCAAAAACTAGCCGTTCTTCGTCACGCAAGAATGATTGGTTACCCTTTACTAGTTTGACTAGAAACTAGCTGTTCTTCATCATGTAAGCGCGATTGGTTATAATTTGTTGGTTTGCTTGTGAACCTAGCCGCTCTTCACCACGAAAGCGTGATATTTATCCGATATGTTCTTCGGTTTGTGGTGACTTGCGCGATCTAGCACTTACTAGTGTGTGACCGATCTTTACATCAACAAAGTTCCTACTAGGTAATGGCTCAATTGGGTTGTGCGTTGGGCAAGTTACAATGCCTGGGCCTAATATAACATGTATATATGTATCTACATCATATATACTAGATTTTCTAGCATTAAAAGTTGAGTATTCCTAGTAGTACGAGGAATCTATGTTGCTCTACCCATGCTATCTCCAAAATGAAACCAGTGAGTTCAATGTTTAGATTTGAACACTTAGCTATAGGTTCTCACTAGAGTGCTTCATAGGCTTAGAGGGATGCCTAGACAAGAAGGACGGTTGATTGTGGTGGTCGCATGGTACTATCATTTGAGCTAGGGCATCATTTTTCTTGTCTAATTAACATGGTAACAAAAATCGACTATGGAACTAACAAAGGCGAGCCACCGAGATGACAAAATAAGGCTAGTACACAAGGGCATATTCAGTTGTGGGTTGGAGAGGCTGGGAAGGCACCATCGTTAGATGTAGGGGTCAATAACTATAGGGAGCTAGAATTGGTAGCAGAGGATGGAGGTTGAATGAGTAGAAAAATTGATTTTTGGGATACTCATGACAAATGGGCCTTAAATAAGCGAAGGAAGATTCAAAAGCCCATTCATCATCGACTCGTCTCTACCCTTTTGACTCATAGTGTGCTCCCTCCAAATCCATTCCCTTCTTATGTGGCAGAACCACCCGAATTATATGGCCTAGTGGCCCACGTGCACCTGTCATTGTCCTAAAGACTTCTGACTACTGCACATGAGAGCCAGATAACTCTGGTAGTCTGTCAAATGTCCTTGGGGAACCCCGAATTATCCACATTTTACAACTCATATAGGATCAACATGGAGTTACCACAACATTACAACACTTGTTACATAAATAACTTACATCAGAGTGCGAAAGACTTATAACATTAGTTTACAAAATAGGTTTAGGTAGAAGCTTAACTAAGTTCAAAAGATGAGTAGAACTACAGAAGTTTGTTAGGTAAAGCACTAAGGTAGAAGAGAAGACCAGATCATGTCGAGCCCACTGACATGACCTCGATTAGCAGCACAAGTCAGAACCTGCAACAAGGGTTAACAAACCCTAAGTACTTGAGGGTACTCAACAAGCCTTACCCGACTAAAGAAAAAGACTCCAAGTGTATGTATGCTTAAAGGAAAGTCTGAAGCAAGAGTACCTTTTGCAGAAAAGTTTACTATAAGTGAATCCTTACTTTCATTGTTTTAGCTAGGAATTAAGTCATTAGTAGTATCTAGTTTGCACCTGATGCAGCTCAATCACTTCTTTAAGCATCTCATCTCAACTCATCTTATCTCATAACTTTAAGTAACCATGTTTCATTGATTAACTACGTTGAGTGGTCAGAGGGTCGAGTCTTCATAACTCAGGAGCATGACAATTTGAATCGATTTGGCCCAGTTGGGGTTTCCTTACCACACGACATATGCAGGTCCTAGTCCTACATATATCAACCTTCACTCGGATCCTCCAAAACATGAACGGATTCGCGCCACCCGAGAATACAGTACTTGTAATAACCCAGGAATTTTCCCTAACTCAAAAATCACAACTACAATTTTTTTTCTAAAATAACCTATGTTTGGTGAGGTGTCATGTAGAAAACCTACCCTAGTTGCACAAGTAGCACCTAGTCTAGTTAATTACATTCAACATTTAACCAAACATGCTTGAGTTGGGTTTTATGTTCTTTGAATTGAATTAATAGCAACAACATTTCTTAAATTATTTGCTTAATTAAATGTACAAATATAATCTTATCAAATAATTGGAAACCAAAAATATATTTAGTAGGCCCCATTATGTTATACAAGTGGAGGCAATATATTTTTTTCATACAAATGCCTTGGCATAATGGGAACAAATGAGATATAAATAGAAAAGCTATTTAATTAAATAAGAAAACCCTTTTTCCCTCCTAATTACCCCAGCCGGCCTGCCCACGGCCTGGCCCAGCTAGCGCACAAACGCGCGTGCGCATGCGAGCTGGCCCAGCAAAGTCGTGCGCCCGTCGGCCCGCGACGTTGCCGACGCTACGCGCCAAGAGGAGCCGCACCCCTGCATCACTGACAGCTAGACCCCGCCGCTCTCACTCGCTGACGGGCGGGACCCGCCTTCATCCCCTTCCTCCCGCTCGTCCGATTCCTCTGCTTCGCCTAAACAGAAATTAGAGGGGAAAGCATGGACACGCAACACGCGAGGGGAGATTACCTCTGCCCCCTCTGCCAGCCATGAGCGCCAAGCCACAACTCCGATCCCGCTCGCCAGTCGCTTGCGCTCGCCAAGCACGCACCGCGCGCGTGAAGCCGATGCCACCATGGCCGCGAATTCGGCTGACACCGCCTGACACCACCCGTACACGCCTCAACCACCTGGGATTCCAATTCGTGAGCCCAGCGCAATTGACACCAACCCCTTTCTCCAAATCTTAACCCAAGGGTTCGGATCGCCCTTCCATGACCTTGCTCCCCATCACCACCGTTCGCCATCCAAGCCACAACCATGTACGGCTATAAGAACCCCCGAGCGTGTGCCCTAGCTACTCTCCCCAACTCTGTCGCCCCCGGTGGCATCCAACGCCCACGCTAGCATATAGAGAAGAAGAGAGCGAGGAGAAGTAGCCCGGGAACCCGAAGTCGAGCGCGCCGCCGCAGAGCACGCCGGAGCTCAGAGCGTCGACATACGACTACATCGACATTGCCGCTCTCCCTACATTGCACCACCATCGCCACTGCGTCGCCTCGCCCGCACTGATAGCCTGCTTCTTCACCACCTACGGTGAGCTCGGTGCCCGCCCCGACATCTCTATTTTGTACCCCGGCATGGCGTCACCGTCGCCGTTCTCGTACCAGGAGCGAGCGTAGGGAGGCCGTGACTCCAGCGCACAACTCCACCCACACCCACTCACGTGAAACACACACGTGGAGACGCTGCCGAGCCACAGGGGCTCGGAAGCGACCGCGACATGCACCGCACCGCACGCAGTCACCGTGTCCGGGCTCCACCACGGTGAAGCCTTGGTCCATCCGTGCTAGATGAGTAGAGGTAAGGGGATGGAGTCCTTCCGTTTCGCCTTGTGGTGGAACACGCTCTAGCATAGAAGAAGGTAACGTTAGAGCCCCTCTACTCATTTTCACCGGAACGAAGGAGGCGTCGAAGCGTCGCCTGCCACCATGGAAAACCTCGTTGGAGGCGCCAAACCACCGAGTTCACTGCACCTTCGGGTTCGCCATGTACTAGCGGCTCAGTTGAGCCTTAGAACGTCATCGAGGAGCCACTGTAGCGCGAGGTGGCCGCTTCGCCGCCGGCGAGCGCGTCATCGTGCGAGAGAGCTGAAGGGAGGAGGAGTGGAGGTAGAGCTGTGCACTCGGTGCACCGTGCACCATGAGGAGAAGGGAGAGGATGGACCAAGTCCATCGTGAACCACACCCGCGATCCGTGGACCGCTCGGTCATGCCCACCGTGAGCCATGTCCACCGGAACCCAAGCCCGTTGGAATCCATCTCCGCGACGTGGCAGCGCCTGAGCTCGCCACATGGCGGGCTTAGCCTGGCCCATACCAGCCCATATCCGGCCCTGGCCTGGCCCACCAGGGCCCGGTCGCGGCCCGGTCAACGTTGACCGTTGACCGGTCAACGATGACCGTTGACTTGGACCCACATGTCAGTGACTCGCCCCCTCTCGGCCAATCAGAGCTTGACACGTGTCACCGCCGGGAATTTTTCTTTTCTTTTCTTTTCCAGAAAATCATTTAATCTTTAAAAATTCATAACTAATTCATTTTAACTCAGAAAATACCAAACCAGTTTCTAATTTTTTCTAAAAATGAGCTCTACATCTTAGGCTTGTGTTTGAGTGCATTTGGATCTTTTGAATTTCTGTTGCTTCTTTGTGCACCTCTATAGGAGTCGTTAATGCGACTTTACGTTACGTTTAACAGAGCCGGAGGACCTGCCGACTGAGGAGTACGACCCCGACTATAGCGAGGACTTGGGTGACGACCTGCCAGGTGCCACGCCCCACCCACTTCCGTAGAACCTATTATGCATGCAAATATAGAATTGCTAGTGCTTTACTTTTTATGCAATAATATGATGATAGGTTGCATGGTAGATGCTTAACTTTGAGCCCTTTACCTTATTGGAACCCTACTCCTGCTCACCCTGCTGTTAGGCTAGAGACTTGCTTGTTACATAATACTGCTTTTACTCTTACTCGCATTATATCTGTGATGTGATGCCGGTGAGTGAGAGGCGTATATGTATAAGGCACGTAGTGCCGAGAAATTGGTAAACCTGATAAAAGAACCAGGGAGATCTTGGCGTGCGTCTTGGGTGAGTGGTGAGGGTTGAGTCGATCGGACAAGATCCTATGATGAGTCTTTGGGACAAGTCTTGCTGGAGGGGTGCGACCTAGGCATCCCTCATGAGGGTTACCTGTGGCGGGTATGTTGTGGGGTGAACTAGGGTGTTGGTTATCCCTGGTGGAGGTGCTGTCACGGCACGGGGGAGTTGGTGATCCCCTCTTGAGAAGATATCCTGTCCGGTCTCCCTAAGGACTGGTATGTCTTGAGAACCGGAACCATGGGACCTTCGTGCACACCACTCGCTCCCGATGGGTGGGAGATGATTACCGGACTGACTAGGGTGGTACCACTACTACTAGGTTGGAAGGTGATAGTGTAGGGAGGTACGGGCATAGGGACCCACACCCTCCTAAGACAGCGGAGTGACCTTGGGGGCCCGGTACTACGTCTCACAGTCTCAGCGTTTTGGTGGACTCCGGGGTGGCCCAGGGCTGAGTGGTAGGGTGGTACTGTACCGGTTGGGAGGCAGTCAGAATCAGCCTAGATGAGTCGGATCATCGAGGATGGCGATCTTGTGGATTACCATGTGTACACGCTCTACAGAGTTGATCGATCTATACGTATAGCCGTGTCTGCGGATATAGACATTCCTATGACCTACGCTTCACTTGATTAGAGAGAGGAGTCCTTTCTACCTTTCCCCTGGGTTTCATGTTGGATCCCAGCTTTGGCCGTTGAGGCAAGATCTGAGCGAGAGTCGATCTCGTCTCCTAGAGAGTGAGATGAGACGTGATGTGTGTGATGGGTTTGGGGAAAAATGTGTGAATAAGATGGGTTAAAATTTGATGAACATCTTATTATTAAAATATTAACTACTCGCATAGGAAACCCATAGCCTAAATAGGTCTCTTTCTACTTTCCTCAATGCATTCCACTTTCCACAAAGCAATGCAGGCATAGGGTGGGCGATGCGTGGCTAGTACCAAGTGTACTGATTGATTTTTGACTGGTTCTGAGCCTGAGTACGACTATGAGGGTGATGATTGGGAGGACTAGAGGGTCTGTTCTACGCTCGAGCTGGTTCCAGGAGATCGTTTTCCGCTGCTATCTTCGTCAGATGTTGTTTTGGATGCTATGTGTGAGTGTGTTCCGCCTTGCGTGGTGAAGAGAATAATTTATGTAAAACTCTCTGTTGTACTCTGAAATTCGTGTATGACTTTGTGTATCACTGAGATTTGGGTAAATTGATAGATTGTTTCGTCATTTTACACTTTGTTTCTGTGGATTTCCCTTCGTGGAAATCAAGGACGTTTCAGTACTCCACCACCCTACGCCGACCCACGGTTTCATAGGATGGGTACACGCTACTCTCACCATCTTTCCACTCCCAGTGCGTAGTTGTCCTTTCTCATAATGGAATAGCTGAGGTATTAGGCTTATCGGAGTATGTGGCCAGTACTGCAAAGTCTTGACCACACTGTGGCCTACAACGGTACGGTCCTCAATCGATACAGGCAGAGCATTATATGGAGACTCCATTCTCGATGCAAGCTACCTGCTCGGTCTTAATTTAACATTATTATAACCATGGTACTTCACAACCCATCACCAGAGTTGAGAAGAGCAAAGGTAAAACCTATTCCAAGCGAGTGATGAAATCATCATTCGATTTCTATCCAAGTCTAAGCATTACTAAGCATAAAATATACCGACCTACACATACTAGCAGGGTACGACTAAGGAGACCTGAAATCAAGGTAATCATGCAGCAACGATATTCGATCAACTCCTAACCACTTAATGCACATCTCACAAGACTTAAAGTGAAGTAAAGATTTGTAAATACTGAGAAAGAGTTTATGCTTCGGGGCTTGCCTGCATTGCAGAGAAGGTTAGTTTCCACGGAAAAGTCTAGAAGTTAAACTTGGCACCAACACCATGGTGGATGGACCTTCTCTGAAACTTGATCAACACAAACCTTCTCACTCTCGTACACTACACATAATAAATGATGTATGCTTAACATGATGGAATACGTGCCACGATGAATGATGAGAAATATTCAAGTGCATAATAGAAGTTAAAGAAAGCTAAGAAAGTTGACTATAACTTTGCTTCACCAAAGAACTAGGGCTGTTATCATAAAAGCATTTTTAGTGATTTAATTAACAATTCAATTTGTTATCATCATGAACTTAACATGGACCAGCAAGTTATTAACATTTTCCTTAACTTATGATCATTATAAGGAACTCATACAATTTAACTAAATATTTAATAAAACCATTTTAATAATTATATAAACAAGATGATTCAAAACATATCAAGCAACTAATTACATTGCCAAGGAACAGCAGGGGTTTGAGTGTTCCAAGGTCCACAATCAAAGTATAAAATACACCAATGTCATTTAAGTATTTATCTAAATCATTTTAGCATTTATTAATTAAAGAAAAAGGCATTTAAACACACTTAAATTAATTAACCAAGTTACTTTTATCAAAACAGGACCAAACTTTTTTGTGAAGGCATGTATTAGCATGTAAAGCATACACAAAAAGGTTCATGATTAAAGGATTAATATTTTAGCCTATAAAAATCATGCAAGGTACATTTATTAATTAAAAGAGGTAATTTTTAAGCACATCAAAGCTACTGAAAATGCTTAAATCATATTTTTCCTAAGTAGAGCATAACATAACAAGACTATACAAAAGATTTCACATTTTTATCACACTCTAGGAATTAGTTATGCATTTAACAAAATTCAACACAGAAAAACATTTTCTGAAAAGGGAAAAAAACATTTTTCTGTGCCCAAAATTTTTTTCTCACCCTTATCTTCCGTACCCATCGTCACTGACGCGCAGGGTCAGGGTCATGCCGGGCCTTGACTGAGCGGTGGCCAGTGGGTACATGGCGCAGCTCATCGGCGGCGACTTCGCCGGCGATGAGGCTCAGCCCGACGGGCTCTCCTCTCCCCTGTGCACACACCTGTGGCACTAAGCGAGCACCTAGAGCACAGCAGCGCACACGACGGCAACCACGGTGGTCCGGCGGTACCCCGACACAGCGGACAAGATCGACGGTGAGGTCACCGGCACTGGGAACTACCCTTACGCGATCCTTACGATCTTGTGAACACGCCACTGATGCTGGTTGAACGGATTAGGGCACGGAGCGATCTCGGCCGCAGCCATGGCGGCATGACGGAGCAAGACTCGCCGACATGGCGGCATTTCGACCGCTAGAGACCGATAGAGTAAAATTAAAGGGCATGATTATCACTAGGGGCTCACCACAACTTCACTCGGTTACTCAGTCAAGGTGAGGCATGGCAAGGATGAGCTATCGACGGTGATGGCGAATGCAGTGGCACAAACTGGCAGGCACGACAGTGTTTCGGTACATCCTGAGGATAAAATGATCTATTGGCAAGCCCATGAGCATCACCAGTTCACAAGTAAGCGAGAACAACAAACAGGGAGGAGGGAGGTGCCCTATAGCATCCTAGCCATGGCGAGGTAGAGGTTGGCAGCTATGGCGAGCCACCGTGGCAGGAACGGTGCTCGCGGCCAACTTCGGCGATGCAAGGCAGGGCAAGCGGGCTCAGGTGGTGCGCATGAGTGAGATGAAGACAACGGCATGAGGAATTGGGCTCGAGCGCACCCACGGTGGCTAATTTCGTTGGTGCAGCAGGGCTTGACGACGGCGGCGCGAAGGAGGAAAAGGAGAGGAGCATCGGTGGTGGTGCACCTTTAACGACCGAGGCAACACGAGAGGAGTCGCCAGCTCCTGGTTGAGCTCATCCAGGCGTGCAGGTGTGTGCTGTCACGCGAGAAAGCGGCAAACGGGAGCGGTCGATCACCGACGTCGAACAGGTGAAGCAGACAACTACCGGAGTCACTGTAGCCAACTGACAGTGCCTCTTCAACCCTATTTTTCTTGCAATTTGCTCATAAACTGGATGACCACTTTGAACAAAAGTTGTTGATCTACATGAGTTCTACAACTTCTATTTAAGGATCAACATAAAAAGACAAACATATTTTGAGCTTTTGAAGTTGAAATAAGGGTTCAGTGAAACTGAACCTCGGGTTTTAGTTTCAAGTTTTGAAAAGCAGAGATTACTTAGCAACTTTGGGATTTAATTCATGAGCAACCAATAAACAAACATCACAACTAAATACACATTAGCAAAGCTCAAGTGTAGGACCAAACAATGGTACAAAAGTTGGCCACATTTTATTTATGAAAATTCATGTAATAATTGACCAAAGTTTGAATTTAAACACTGATTTCCAAGGACTTAGGCAAAATTGCTGTCTGAAAATCAACCTCAAATCCAACCTTTGGGCTCCAAATTAAACATGTTTAAATTAGGAAAATCGTCACTTTTTGATTCTACATTATAAAGCACACTTTTTACTACAAAATTTATTTTTGCAAAATTTAATTTATTTAAATGAATTCTCATATATAAATCACAAAGTTCCTTAATCAGCATTATTGATAACATTTCACGCAACATAAAGAACTCAACATATGCAACATGTATGTCAACAATGAAACTTGAAATGCATGATTGGCATAATACTTGGTGGTTATGCTTCATGATGGTCATGATCAAACTTTTAATGGCATTTTAACATCTGAGATGTTACATTATTTTCAGCTTAACATAAATGATGGCTCTTGCGTGCTTCTGACCTAGGTCCTACGCAGAGATTAAAAATTGGTGGCAAGGTCCTAGGTAGAGCCTACAAATTGGTGGTAAGGTGTACTAGATGTAACACTCTAGAGCCTAAGTGGCTCAGGTTTAATTAGGCTCCGTTTCATTGGGCTTTCCAACATACTTTTGCTTTTATGAAACCAAAAGCCAACTAAAGGGGTCGAAAGCCATTACTGTTTTAGACCAAAAGCTACTTTTGCTCTAGTACAAAATTGAAAGCACCTTCACCCCTGCTTTCAGCTGCTTTTGGGTAAAAATTACCCACCTGCCACTGATTATGAAGCGAATCATTATTTGTTTTGTTTCTGTTCGCACCTTACCGATGGAGCAGCACCTACGGAGCGGCCCTGCTGTCCCGACGGCGCGCCCGTGCGGCTCCGATGGCGAGGTCGGCGATGCGTTCCCTACGGACCAGCAGTGCGTCCCTGTTGACAGTGGATAACGTTAACATTTTATATGTGAATAAATAAGAGAAATGGTTCAAGTACAAGAATCTACATAGGTCTAGGGTTTAAACTGACAAATTTCATGAATTTTAGTGAATCTCTGTTTTCCGCAGGATTATTTCAGAAAATGTTGGAAGGGGGACCTAATTGAGAAAAAGGACGAAACTTGATCGCAACGAAGGATACACTAGAAGACTATAGAAGACACCAGAGGGTACAGGAACGAACGGGAGGGCGAGACGCCACCAGGTGGGGCCGCCCGGTCCCACCCTTGTGCCGCCCGGCCCCCTATGAAGGGATTCATCCACGAGCTTCTGGAGTATTCCTCCACCGCATCCTAGGATCCATCTCCACCCTACGTCAAAGTCGGTTTAATCCAAAGGCTTACGTTCAACCCCTAGGGCTATATAAGGTTCCCTGCACCCCCCTGAAGCATCAAGTCATCAAGCTATTTAGTTGAAGATTAATTCATCCAGAGTCAACCCTAGTTCCTTAGAGTTCCTCTAGATTAGAGCTTAGACTAGTTAGATTAGGTCTAGAGGGAGATCAAGCAACGCTTGGATTCCCGACGTTGGCAAGAGCGTGGTTTGGTATATCTCTTATACTTTACTCTATTTCTTTATTTCATTGAGATTGTATCGTTGCTACTATGTTTATGTCAACATTAAGCTTTATGTCATTTATGTCATTGAAAGCAATGTTCATTGCTTGCTCTAGTTTTATATTCGGTGTAGCTAGATTATGGAAACCATGCATAAGATCGTATAGCGCTCACCCTACAGGACCATGAGTGAATGATAGACATTATGTGAGTATGGTGTTTAGATATTTGTTTATCTGCGGATGCCCTTATATGTTAGGACGTGTGGTAGATCGCGTAGGTAACAGTTGCGTCGAGTCTTTTGCAGTCTATCCTCAGTATATATTGATGTTGGTAGAACCCGGTCTTGAAGGAGAGGACTCTGTTTCCAACTTTCCTAAGTTGATGTTCCTTGTGTGGCATAATTTGATTATGATCCCTAGATATAATTAATTAGACTAAGCATTTGACATGTTAGTAAGGCTACCTAGGAATTATCTTTCTAATATTCTAATTGGACTTAACCTATTGCTTAACTAGAATGCTCTGAGTTACTATTTATTTATCATTATGATTGATTAAGTACTTATCATTTATATATCTTTATTTATTATCTTGTGACTTATCCCTATTTTGAGTAGAGTATATGATATTGGTTCATTCTCTCATGCATATTCATAAATTATCAATACTATTGTATTCATAGTCATACCTTCCCAGTGGTAGAATTATAAATCGACAACCTAGTACTACTCTAGGTAAAATGCTATAATGATATAATTATCTGTCCGCTTGCAGAATTCTTTTCAGTCTTATCTTTATATTCCTTTTAGTCACATGAAATAATAGATTCCTGTTTAGTGTTATTCTTGTAATAATGCTAGATAGAACCAACAAACATTTCTAAGTTTCTCATTAGGGATGACAATCTAGTTTAATATTAGAAATGAATGTTAATTGATAGGTGGCTACTGTAACAGTGACAAGTTAATAATTACCATATCATTTCTGGCGCCATTGCTATTAGTATGAGTAATTCTATTTTTATTAGTGGTGCTAAGAAATGTCAACAGTCCCCTGCGGCGAGGTCCAGTGGCGCGTCCCCTGCGGGCTTCGATGCTGTGGCCCCTTACTCAACTAGTCCGGCCGCCCTCTCCTTCCCTCGTTGGCGACCCACTTCCTCCCCCTCGCGAGTGCACCAGCAAAGCCATGGGTCGCCGAGCACAGAGGACACCGAGCACGGGTGAGCTGCACCGTCACGCGTGGGCCTCGTGGCTGCAGTTGGCACACTAGCAGCGCGGCGATGTGTCCAAGGCCGGAGGGCGGCCCTGCCGCCGAGCAGTGGGCCAAGGCCGGCCGTGGGCTCGAGCGCCGCCGTGTCCCTGCGTGTTTGATTTTTCTCGATCTGCTCGATTTGCCGATGAGACAACCAGGACCTGCACATATGAATTGAATAAAGGAGAAGGGTCTAACTGTGAAGCTATAAGAGACAACAAATAGTAGTAAAGTTAGTATTTAATTTGTAAAGAGGAAATGAATTAAGTTGTAAAAGTGACTACAAGTCGCAACAGCTAAAAGGCCTTCTGCTTTTCTCACAGCTACTTTTCCACATCCCACAGCTTATAGCAGCTTTTTCAAAAGCTACAGCTCAACCAAACAGGGCTTTTATCTACACAGTGAGTTAACCACACTTTCCCACCAACTCATTCATGTTTTCATCCCCCTGATTCACGTAAAGGGTTAACCTAGGATCATGTCATAAACTCTAGAAATCTTATATGATGATCTAACCTACCTTAAACATCCAAGATGGAACTAAATTCTCACGATCTCACATCAACATACATGGACCTTCATAGGTCTAACTTAAATTGGGCCAAATTCAAACCAGCGTGTTGTGGCATGTGGCACTGCGTCAAGGCACGCTACGTCCGAGCGCAGCTTGATGCCACTGCAGTTAGCACTCAACAGCTGGCACCACTGCTTGCCAGCAGACAGCCGCAGCATGCAGGACACTAGGCGTGGAGTTGTAGCTTGCATTGAAGCATGAACTAAATGCAATTTTCTGTTATTTATCATTACTAATTAGGAAACTTCCTTTTCTAAAAAAAATCATCGGTTAGCGGTGTGAACCGATAGCATTATTTCGTGTTTGGTTATGCCATCTTGTATATATCGGATAACACACTAGTACAGCGGAGCTTAGTACCGGCGGTTCCAGAGCCATTTCATCGGCGGTTCGTTAAAGTCAGTATAAAAGGCCAGTACAAATCAGCAATACTATAGGCGGTTAGATAAGATGCGCTAGTGTTAATAACTTTGTACCGGCAGTTAACAACTGCTAGTGATAATATTATTTACAATGACGGTTGAAGTAAACAATCCGTTAGTGTTAAAGCATTTTCATTGGCGGTTCGTTTAAGTCAGCCGCTAGTGTAACTTTTTAAGCACAGGCGGTTGACCTAAATCTGTCGCCAGTGTAACAATTCATTGGTGGGAAATATATGTATGCTTATTTAAAGTTTATCTGATAGTTACTCCGCACATGTAGCGGTTTTTCGGCTTTTTGTAAATCGTACCGTCCACCCTTGAACTTATAGAACTTATATGCCCTGCAGAGCTCGAATGAATTCAACAAGTCATATACAAACTCTCGTATATAATATAGAAATATGGAAAAGCACGCATGCAAATCTCGACTTATTGTTGTAAAATATCGATGATTTTTTATAACTGCTTTGTGAGAAATCTGGGGAGTCAAGGACCAAAATCTGTGCATTGTAGAGCCAAATGTACATACAGACCCAATGATCCCTGCACGGATTTAATGAAGCCATGTGTTAAGACAGTAAGAACTTTGTAAATAAAAATTATTAAGGGAGTTTACGACCAACACATACTTGAACATGTATGGTGCACATATAATTCTCCTATCTTGGTATTGAAGAAACATGTTTTCTATGTAGGTGGCCACTGTAGTTTCCTGCTTCTGTTGCTCCTTCACTCTAATTTTTGCTATTTCAGCCTCGCTCTTGCCCACAAACTTGTCGTGATCAGGACCCATAACAACCGTGTGCTCGTTCTCGCTTATTCTTAACGGGTTGAGATACCCAACCTTTTTCCCCTCGTGAAGAAATGGATCCTCAGTGAACCACATCTCTTGGTTGGCTAGTTGCATTCTATAAAGTGCACGACTTTGTCAGATACTACTCGCACCACAATTTAGACAACTCTCTAGGTCTTTGTAATCGTTACCTCGATATAGGATACAATGATTCCTATACGCGTTGATCTTTTCGACACCCATAGTCAGTGGATTGATTAGCTTCTTTGCATAGTATGTGTTAGCAGACACTTTGTTCCCCTTTGGAAGGAGTTTGCAAGAACACGTAAAAACTCATTGAAGCTAGCATCAGACCAGCCATACCAAGATTTTAGCATCAAAAACTGAAGGACAGCTCTCAGTGTGGTGAATTCATCGGTACAACCCTTAGACTCTTCGTACAAATGCTCTGTTGCTGCCTTCTTTAAGGCCTCCATTTCTTTGATAAGGAACATAGAAGGATCAGAATAACGGTGCAACAATGCCTCGAAAAACTTTGCTTGTTCACTTTCATCGACAACTTGAACTTCGTCAACGTCTTCACACGCATTTTGGACACCGACATCATCATCATCACTAAGATCCGCCATAACAGGATTAGTCTGGGGCCTATGGTGTCGTGTCCCACCATCCATGTTCAGTCTATCTGCATGAACTGGGTTGGCTTCTGCAGAAGGCGCGGAACTACCCTATCCATGTTTCACCCAAATCAAGTAATCCTTCATAAAACCTTGACGAATCAAATGAGAATTGATTTCTTCTGCATCCTCAAATACAGCAACACTTTTGCATTCGATGCACAGACAACATATGTACTTTGTCTTCTGTCTGCGTGCATGCCTCCTAGCGGTATCGATAAACTTACGAACCTCCAAAAGGTATGACAGGTCTAATCTTGATAAGCTGTACATCCATAACGATCTTTCTATCTTCAACTGTACAGAAATTATAATGGTAATGTGTAATTAAATGGGTACATTTAAAATTATTTGATTAAAATTTAAATTATTGTAGTTATTTGAATAAACTAAAAATTATTGTAATTTCAAAACATCTAGTTTGGTGAATAAACTAGATTGTTTAAAATATTTTTAAACAATATTTATCTCAAAACAGTAGTTCAAAAATCTAGCTAGATGTAGTTTTAACAATATTTATTATTTTTTTCATAACATATTTTAACTCCCGCATTATTTATAACAACCATTAAAGCAAGTGATAATACCAATTCTCTCTCTATAATACTACCATTTTTCTCTCTCTCCCCATGAAACACAAGGTCTAATTTTGAATCAAATTTATAATGGAGAATCAACCATGAGAGGTGCACCACTATAATCCAAACTTTCTAAGATACCATGTATTGAAATCCTAAACAAAAAATCTACTACCACTCTCTCTCCCTCTCTCAAAACACAAGCATGAAACTCTCTCTCTCTCTAGCTAGATCTAGTTTTAGCTCAAAGTGAGAAGCACTAATGCAAAAAGAGCTATGAGAGGCATTAATTAACCTTCTTAAGCCACCTCCTCCAAAGAAATAAAGAGCAAAACCTTTCTCTCTCAAAACACAAGCATGAAACTCTCTCTCTAGCTAGATTTAGTTTTAGCTCAAATAGAGAAGCACTAATGCAAAAAGAGCTATGAGAGGCATTAACTAACCTTCTTAAGCCACCTCCTCCGAAGAAATGAAGAGCAAAACCTCCCCTTGTATTTTGCGATTTTTGGACCTCCAAGTTCCCACGAATAGAATGTGGCTGGCTGAACGGTGCTGGTCAAGGGAGAAAGAAGGTGTATTTATAATAGATGTATTACAAACGGTTGACATAAAAAACCACCATTGTAAAAGATTATCACAGGTAGTTCACATAACAAAACCGCCAATGTAAATGTTTATTTACACTGACCGTTTATGTAAGCAAGCCGCCAAATGGGTTTTACACTGGCGGCTGGCTAATGCAAACTGCTAGTGTAAATAGGCCGTTAACACTTACGGTTTTCTTACACGAACCACCAGTGTAAAGGCTTTTACACATGCGGTCATTTGTGCTGGCCCACACATTTCTCTCTACTGGCGCCACCTCTTTTCCAACTGCAAGTAAAAATAAAGCGTGGCGCCAGTGTACTAGTGACAACAGCTGATACTGCGCTATAAAAACTTGATACCCCTCCGGAGCCAGCTTTGTCCATTTTCTTGATCGCCGCCCTTGCACGAGTCATCACGATTCTCTCACGGGCTCCGCTGTCTCCGCCACCGCTTCCCCTCTGCTCGTCCACACCTCTGATGCAAGTTTTGTGATTCCTTTATGGGCTGTAATGTCTCCGCTGCCGCTGCTCCTCTATCCACGTCGATGATGTCGCTAATCGCTGCTTCCTCTTCGGTTACCGATTACATGAGCTAACCAAGCAAAATTTGTTTTTCCCTTCAACTGCAGCAGATCATAGCGCTACCTGATTACATTGGCAAATTGGAACGTATGGCAATTCGTGTCACTTAATTCTTAGTTTGGGTAGAGCACACATGACGCGCTGCTCAACTGTTAAAGTACCAATTGGTGATAATCGACTAGCTACATTAAAGTAAATATTTATGCATAAAACTAAATAGGACTACTGTGGTTTTAATAAACTTAGAAATAAGAGCAGCCGCCAACTTAAAACTCCCTCTTCTCACTTCTCGGTGAACGCGTAGTAGGCAGACTGTAACATGCTATTCCTTGTCAAAATTTCGACAAAAGCAGTGGCCCATTTACACGCCAAAGGCACGTCATCTTCTGGTTGTTAGTAATCTGGGCACCGTACTCCCTCCGTATCGGATTTAGAAGTCATTTAGGACAGTGACACGGTCTCCAAAACACAACTTTGACCTCTTGTTTTTATAAAAAAATATTTATGAAAAAGTGATATATGTATACTTTTATGAAATTATTTTTTAAGACAAATCTATTCATATAATTTTTACATTTGCAAACTCAACAACTTAAAAGTTATTGATGATTTATATTCCCAATGTTTGACCCAAACCTTGTCCAAAACGACTTCTAAATCCGATACGGAGGGAGTATCTATAAGGGCATCCCAATAGTGTCACTTTTAGGTAGCTCATACGAATCCATATTAGCATTTTGCTTACAACAAGTATAATAACAGGCTATAAGCTGCTTAAATGCTGATGTGGAGGAGAGATGAAAGGAGAGAGAGAAGTGAGTTATAAGCTTACAGCTTAGACACAATAATCAAGAAACTATGTGAGACAATAAGTGGACCATGTATTAACACTGAAGAGTTAACTACTATATAGATGGACTAAGAGAAGGCTGCAAGGAACCTTACAGCCAGCAAGCTGGCTATATTATTAGCCTTGCTCTTATGTGAAAGAGAGAAGATAGAAAAGAGAAGAGTCTATCTCTTATCTCCGCACCTATCTCGCACAGAATATGAGGTCATTTGTGGGTCGGCTCATAAAGCAAGGGAGAAGGAAGGAAAAAAGATATAGAATAAAATCACTTGCAAGTGCGGTTCATACTTCATATAATAAAGTGACAGTGACATGGCATGTATAAGCTAGCTACTATGTATCTCGTATTGTTGAGAGGATGCCCTAGAGATAAATACTATTGTAGAAGCACGGATATTAATTATTGTTGCACCGTTTCTAGAACAGTGCCCGCTCTATCTTAGACGTTCGGCTGCAGGGGTGGATCCAGCGGTGGGGCGGGCGGGGCTCAAGCCTTCCCTACCGCTGCCACGACAATGGAGCCCCTCCTTAAGCCCCTCCTAATTTTTATCGACATGAAAGAGATGGAGGAGAGGCTTTAGAGGTTGAAAATGAGTTGAGTCCCCTCTTCTATGAATTCCTAGATCCGCCACTGTTCGGCTGCTACCCAGCCGCATCAGCTGAGACGTTACCTCCAGAAGCTTCTCCATGCGGTAAAGGGGTAAAGCTTCTCCATACGGTGAAGGGGTAACGTCTAATTTGGCATCACTATCCAGAAATAGTACTATAGGGCTCTGTTGACACATTTGATCAAATCAAAAAGGTGTACTCCGTCCCAAAATAAATATATATCTCACTTTTTAAGAAATCAAATATTCAAAAGTTTGACTAAATATATATAAAAATATACTAATATTTATGATAATTATCATTAAATTGAGGATAGAATATATTTTCATAATAAACTTATTTTTACAATACAATTATTGATACTGTTTTTTATATTTCTACTACTTTTTAAGAAGTGAAATGTATATTTGTTTTGGAACGGAGAAAGTATGTTTTATGTTGGTCTTCTTAGTCTGTAGTTTGGTCTCCCGCTGGTGTGAACCTAGTTTATGGTTTTTGCTCATAGATATTGGGGACATTGCCAACAGCATACTTGGTGCCTTCGCTAGTCATACGGGCCAGACGCGTCGGAGCTGGCTCGTGATGCCCCGTGCACCTTGCCGAGTTGAAATCTCAACGGCCTGTGCCGTCGCCCGATGCTGAATAAGGAAAAAAGCCTACTTTGGTCCCTCAACTATCGCGAAAGTTCGTTTTTGTCCATCAACTCTAAAATCGGACAAACAAGCCCCTCAACTTTTGAAACCGCGCAGATTTAGTCCCTCGCTGTTTTGTCCGGTGGGTTTGCTACAGTAACCAGGGGTTTGCTACAGTAACCGTGGGTTTGCTACAGTAACCACTCAGATTTATTTCGGCTGAATCTTTGAAAATTTATAGTAAATCACAGAAAATTTATAAAATGGAAAATCTAATTTTGTTGGACTCCACATGAGTAGGTCTACACAGTGAATATATAATATAGTATGCTTTAGTACAAAGTTTTTGCCTTTTTCTTTTTTATTTATTTTAGTTCAATCTTTAAAAAATCATAGTAAAAACTTTGTATTAAAGCATACAATATTATATATTCACTGTGTAGATCTACTCATGTGGAGTCCAACAAAATTGGATTTTTCATTTTATCATTTTTCTGTGATTTACTATGATTTTTTAAAGATTCAGCCGAAACAAATGAAAAAGAAAAAGACAAAACCACCTCACAGTAGCAAAAAACCATTTTTACTGTAGCAAAACCGCCTTCGAAACCGCTCTAGGGAGGTAGAATGCACGGTTTGAAAAGTTGAGGGAGGTGGTTTGCCCGGTTTTGGAGTTGAGGAAGGAAAAGCAGACTTTCGTGAGAGTTGGGAAAGGAAAAAGTAAACTTTTTCCAATAGGAAATCGGAGGCCTCCATAGTGGCCGACAGATGGGCTATCCTCCCACCGCTGAGGCCAGGCGCTAGTTCGTCGTAGCCACTGCCTGCCAGTGGCATGATGGCCCATGGCCGGCAGCACTGTGGGAGACGTCGCCAAGGTTAGCTGCCTTCCTTACCACGGATGGGATTAGAATCAATCTGCAGTCCAAATATGAGATCGCTTGGCCTGTCTCCGATCAAGGCAGCGAAGTGTTCCTCTTCCTCTCCCGCGGCTTGGCATCCATTGGCGGATGCAAGATGGGGATAAAGGGGGCCTAAATAATGAAGATTTAGGGCTAGTGCTAGAGATTAATGGTGATTTGAGGCTAAGTAACCATGGTCTAATGAAGAAATCAGGCTCACTAGGGGGGTTGTAGCCCCAGCAGCCCCCCTTTGGATCCGCCCCTATTGGCATCCTTGCTACATGCCACGGCAGGGGTCTATGCAGCACAACTAAGACGAGTAGACGATGATGACGAGACTGGCAGTGGCGCATCGGATCCAAAAACACCAAGAGTTAGAGGGTTAAACTCGAGCAATGTAATAGTCTTTTGAATCAACGTGGAACCTAGCATGGAAATCCATGTGCGTCGCTGACCTTGACCCTTTGTGCTCCTTAGAGGTAGGACGATACATCAAAAACTTTGATGTGTGCCCAGAGAAAGAGGTTGGAAAGTGCGCTTAAGCACCTGAGCAAACCAAGCTCCGAGTTGCTTGGCAAAGAGTGTCAATTCCTGGAGGTCATCAAGTGAGTCGATCTATCTAGAGACTCTGGAGAACTCAATCATCTTAAATGTAGGGGATGAGAATATATCATATTCTCCCGTAAGCAAGGATGGATCTAGCGGTTGGGGGGGGGGCTCAAGCCCCCCTACCACCGCTGATAGAAGATGATGACTTCAGCCCCCTGAACTTTGATCCTAGATCCGTCACTACCTATAAGCCCACTAAACCATCACCAATTTATTCCTGTCATGGAGAGAGATATGCTGAATCTTCTTTTATGGATCAACTATTATGTTAGGAACACCACATAGAGTTATGAATTTCTCTTCCACAGCCTTGGAAAAAATGATATTAGGAGTTGTGTCATGGACCTGACAGGTAGACACTCCAAAAAAACTTGAAAGCATTGGTTGAATCAGGCTTCTATTTATGGCTCATTGAAACACCACTCCCCTAACTCACCTCTCAACAATCCATCTCAGTATCAATCATGGTTTTAATAGGGACTCTCGAGAACTCAATCATCTAGAATATAAGTATCTTGAGACCGAGGGGTGGGGCTTAACCTATTGTGCTCCATCACCAAATTCATGCATATTTTCAGATTGCCTCTTATAGCCAGAGAATTTAGGTTTCCCATACCAAGTATACATAGAGTTGGCATCGGATTTTTGCTAAACTCATATCTCTATGTCCAACCACCATAGATTTCTTAGCTGATGGAGCTCCTGTGCAAAGCTAGATGACTAAATCGAGACATAGATGAATCCCAATCGTTGTAATGCTTGTATGTTGCCAAATCGATATGGCAGCCACACATTAGGATCATCATAGAGTAGAGTGACCAACCGTGCAAGTTGATCAACACTGGACGATAACTCTTTTATACTAGTACCCCTTATATTAAGTGTTTGTAAATACCGCAGCTCTCCAACTTCTTCAGGAATCTCACCTATATTTGTGTAAAGTAATCTCAAGAACCTCAGTGCAAAAAACCCACCTAGATGTGCCAGATGGTGGCCTTGTAGTCCCTCACACTCTTCTAAATCTAGAACACGCAAATGCTTGAACTTGTGCAGAGAAGGGAAGCTATCAAGACTTTCTGAAAACAATGAAACTGTACGGGGACGAGAATTATCATATTCTCCCACAAGCAAGGACGAATCTAGCGGGTGGGGGGCTCAAGCCCCCCTACCGCCACTGATCCCATGGTGCCCCCTAGAGCCCCACCAAGAATTTTTGCCAAGGCTACTTTCAGGAGGAGAGGCAAGAGGTTGAAGATGATGACTTCAACCCCCTAAAATTTCATTCTAGATCCATCACCACCCGTAAGCCCACTAAACCATCCCCAATTTATTTTTCCTAGAGAGAGATATGCTGAATTTTCCTTTGTGGATCAATTGTTATGTTAGGAACACCACATAGAGTTACGAATTTCTCTTCCATAGCCTTGGAAAAAATGATATTAGGAATTGTGTCATGGACCTAACAGGTAGACACTCCAAAAAACTTGAAAGCATTGGCTGAATCAAGCTTCTATTTATGGCTCATTGAAACACCTCTCCCCGAACTCACCTCTCAATAATCCATCTCAGTATCAATCATGGTTTTTAGTAGCCCGCTATAGCTTTTTAGAGGGTCAACGTTACGCTATTGTCAATAGTTCCTTTTAGCTACACTAAACACTGCTATTTTGTTTAACCACTATATACTTTTAGCCCTGTTAATCCTGACCGAGGTAGATATTCATTCTTTAGTCTAGAGGACTATAATCTATGTCTCTCTCCTTTAGGTTCTTTACTTAATGAATGATGTAAGAAACCATTAAATAATTATTGAACTATTGAATATTGAGTGCTAATCACAACAGTATGTTGATCGTTATGTGAGGTTAATACTCTATTGCACATGCATTTCATTATTGGCCTTGAGTTTAATTGAAATATGGTTGGCCCAGTCAAAATCAAACAAAGATAGCTACCTTTAGATGACCACGAAATAATATGTCCCGACACATTGGCATGTTTGCTATTTGCACGAGTACTGGACAATAAATTGTATGCCCTGGTGCAACACAAGGGCATCCCACATTGACATATTTACTATTGGCATGAGTATTAGACGATAAATTGTATGCCCTGGCACAATGCATAACATCTCAGCAGGAGGGGCTTCACCAACACTTCAACGACTACAACGACTCACCGTACCCACGCCAACACTATGAGAAAAGGGACCTCAATATCATATTCTATGACTACAATGACTAACCTTCGATGCCAACAGGTAGGGGGGCTTCTCCAATATCTCTGACATCTGCACCGACAACATGTCTTCTTTGTTAATATCTTCAACAACTACAACAACTTGGCTCCGCCAAAACTTTAGCATGAGTGGCTTCGCTAACATCCTTGGTATCTACTCCAACATCGCATTTATCAACACCTTCGCCATCAGGACCTTCACCAACATCTTCGTCATCCGCAATGACTTGCCTCGACAATACTTCAGCATGAGGGGCTTCGCCAACATCTTCGGCGGCTATGATGACTCGTCTCCGCCAACACTTCAGCAGGAGGGGCTTTGCTACCATCTTTTGCCGCTACAAATGGCTCGAGAGCTAGGAGAGCATACCAGAGGACCTGACACTCAAGAGGGTGGTCTTTTGCCTAGCACTCATGAGACTTCATGAAAACCTTCAGCTATGATGATAATGACTACACCTATTCATAAATAGAAGGTGTGTCTCCATGTGAAGCCTCTGATAAGAAGGTCTCAAAGGTGAAGATCTACACGCCGAGAAGGTCCTAGAGACAAAGATCTATGCAATGAGAAGGTCTCGGAGGCAAATATCTACATGTGGAGAAGGTCCTGGAGATGAAGATCTACACAAGGAGAAGGTCCTAGAGGCAAAGACCTAGCATGAGTCAAGCGTAGCTAACAATCCATGTCATAGAGGCACCCGAGGAAGTCGAAGCTCGAATATGAAGATACTGGGGAGATCGATATCGAGGCACTTGGAGTCAGTAGCTTCCTGAGTTAGCACTTGTATAGGCTAGAGTCATGCGTGTGCTCTTTTCTACATGCCCTTTTTCCAATAGGATTTGGGGTAGAGTTTTTAGTGAGGCGCACATGCATAGGTTGAGAAGGGTTATCCTCACAACTAGGGCTCAAGTTCTATTTGTGCCTCTTCTAGTATGAGCATGTATTAGGTCATGCTTTACTGGCCATAACCTAATAGTTGAGTGGCTACTGTTGCGGGAGCCGATGAGGTATGTGAGCCAAATTTCCCTCTTGAAGAGACCCAACTAGTAGCTAAAGTAGTGCCATGTGAAATCCAACCCCACCAAGGGGTCACTTGTAATTAGTCATTGCCTATATAAGCTCAAGGGCATGAAGGCAAGGGACCTCACCTCTTACTCATTTTCACTTACTCAAAACCCTAGTGTGTCCTTACTCCACCACCGATCTCTCCTCTCTCTCTCCTATTCGAAACTATCAGTTCCAACATAATGGACTTGAAAATATTCTCCTAAATATTCTACATGTGTTTGAGTAGTTATGTTCATAAATTTTTTATCTAGTTAAATATTTCCATGCATAATTCATTAAATATTTCATGTTTTCTATAAAACTGTTAAACGAATAGCTTCCTCTATAGACAGTTATAGGCTTATAGCTTTCATAGCTCTTGGATAAGGTTGCCCCTAAATATCAGAGCCTGCTGTTTAAAATATTGGTATCAATTTATCCTTTCAATATTTGTATCTCGGTGGGGGCATACTCAGTGATAACTTGGTAGGTGGGGAGGAAGGTCAAAGTTACTCGGTGACAATACTTGTATCATTCTATTGATATACAATTGTATTTCAAGTGAATGACTAAACAAACATTAAACTTTGTTCCATTCATCTACAACCGGTGCTTCCTTACCAACAAACCAACTATTGCTATAATTAACAAAGGCAAATCATCGCATTTCTTCAAGATGTCATCAGAAACTTTAGTGAGTTGTGATAGGCATCCCTTTTCTGAACCAAATACTCTTTTCGGGAACAACCATCTCAAGTTTTTGGAATTAACAGGACAAAACTCATATATGTGACTCCAATGTGAAAAGCAACAAAAGATTCATTTGCTTCATTTATGTGTGTGGTTGTGATGATTCTACTACCACAACTATTTTTATAAGAGCACAATTAATGGTTTCCCATACTTTTGAATCCCATAAATCGTCCACCATGATGAAGTATCTAGAAAATTAGTATTGAAGTTTATAAGTAAGAATATCATGCTAAAGTAAAATATATAAATCGAAACATATGGTTTTGCCAAATCTTATCTTAAATTTATGGGGCAAAGTTAGTTAAAAACCTAGGTGTCGGAGGAATCGACTTCAACAATACGGATCATCGTATCACACACAGGGAATCAGAAGGGTGGCACACGAAACAAAGATGTATGCTAGTTTAGGTACGGGGTACCCTACCTCTAGTTGAGAATAGATCTCTCTATCTCATATGATCAATGTTTATAGGGGAGATGATGACTAGTTGCCTAAGGTAGCTATGCAATAATGTAGCCCGGTATGTCAAGGTACCGATCAGGGACTCCATATCCTACCTTATATAGTGTAGGAGGTAGGGTTACAGTTCAGATCCTGATCGGTTTACATAGAGGTTTCCTAGCTTGCTTAAATCTAGATACAGAATTAGCTATTCCTTATTCTAAACGATTTCCAAGCTCCATATGTCTGGTTGCTTGTCCACCATGTCTGTTGTTGTGCCCTAGTTTGGTTGGGACTCATCTTCAGCCCACCCTAGCTGTAGTGGGCTCCTGTTGGGTGGTGTGGTACCTTAGGTCCATATTACCGACACTAGGATTTATTCAAATTAGGTACAAATACATAAAAAATTCTAGCTGTATATTTATGCATCAATGTATTATCAATGTTGTATAAACTTTCATTTTGTTAGATTCTAAACATAGTTTATGACAATATCCATTGGATCAAATTTGCATACAAACTACCCTATAGAAAAATTGATCCAAACAACATTGTATGCTTTACTAGATTACTACCATCCTATTATGAAAAGAATAACCTAGACACCCTTAATTTATGTTTCTAAATGATCGACTATGCCATTGTGAATGAAAACCCAAAATAACACTAATTTCTACATCTAAGTAACCTATTTTTCCATTAGAAAACCTAACTCAATGTAGCACCAACATTTGGGTCCAAACTGTATTGCTTTATATGTTTTCCATCTAAACATTAAGTTCAGAAACCAAGCTAAAAAAGAAAGAAAATAGTATGCTATGTATGGTGTATCATGAACATGAGAACCAAGAAAAATAATTTTGTAAGGATCTTATTCTATTGAGAATTATAGCAAGCAAAACATGGTTGACACATCCATAGTTATTTAACTCAACCATAGAATCCTAACTATAATCATTTCACAAAGTTGTATTTCCATGTATTTCCCCAAGCATTTAAAAGTTGCATGCAAGTAGTGTTCGAGGGTAAGGGTGGCTGCGCCTACCCCCTTCCATGTAAAAAGACCCAAGGCCTAAGAGGTCCAAGGACCTCCATGTAATTAATAAACCAAAGGGGATAGAGAGGAAGATTACCTCCTCTCACCTCCTCTATAAATTAGTACATACATACCTCTGAGCTTAGGTTCCTTTCTTCCCTTTCCAAAAGCTCTTCTACCATGTAACATCCATTCCCCTCGAAGGAAACTACATGAAAATTCCAAAATTCAACAGTTTATGAAAGAAAAGTAAATGAACAGGTTATCAATTGCTGAGAATTAAATAGGAAACAATACACAAGAGGCAAGATAACAAAATAGCAAGCATTAATGCATGCATGAGCATGACAATATGCCATCATAGTCTATCTCTAATAGTACACAAACTTAAAGGCTAAAGTACTAAACTCTTTTTTTAATAAAAGAAGTACTGAACTCTAAAGCATACTAATCACTAATGAATAACACCAAAGTCATAAAATAGGAGTGTAGGAGAACGAAAAAGAGGTACAACAAGGTTGCAATACACTACAAAAAAGGGTTGAGTGCTATCTCTACTTAAACACTCAAAATCCATCATCAAACTCATCAGATCAGTAGCCTTGTCTTCTTCAGTAGCAAGAACATTGCCATCTTCTTCACATTCACTCACTTATGCATCATCATGTGACCATGTGGGTCTTCATCCTCCTCTTCATTGCTTAAACAACGTTGATCTTCTCCATCTAAAACATTCCCTTAAAGCACCATGCTAGATTTTATTTGACTATAATGTTGAGTAGCTCTCCTAGGAATATTATGACCATGTGAGCTCATTGATGGAATCAGAGCCTTGAGCACCTAGAATGGGTGCATGCAATGAATCAGCCCATTTATTGTCTCAATCGAACTCCTCAATGATCAAAGGGTCATATTTCTTGTCTTCCTCCTCATGCATAAGCTGAAACCTTGCTCTAATCTTCTGATTGTATGAAACAAAGACAATATCATTCAATCTCTTGTGCAACAGTCTATTCCTCCTCTTTGTATGCATCCACAAAAAAATCAGATGGAAAGCAAAGCAAAAGAATGTATTAGTATGTTAAATTTAGTACATGCTTGAAATTCTAAATAGAAACTGCTAATCATAAGAATACTCACAAAATTGAAGTCACTCTAGTTTCTCTCACAACTAGATGATGAAGCACAACAATTAATTATATGCTTAGCAAGTCTTTATAGCTGAATGACTCAGCCACCATAAGAACACCACCAATCAACTGAATGAAAAGTACATCACATATTAGGAGTTTGGAATGCAATTAAGTTGCTAAAATTTGCAATGTGAGATTAACAATACTTACGAGAACTCATTTTGTCATAGCTTTGATTTGCCATTTTGTTTGAGATGGCATCTCCATGTTGCTCTTCATACTCAATGGCCTGCCTATTGATCTTTATTTGTGTATCTACATCTTGTACCATTCTTCAAAGCACTTTAAGAAAACAACCTCCTAGCTACCCAACAGTAGCATCATCATTAACTTTTACAAATATAGTGCAACCCCATACTATGGATGATCTATTTGGTTCACCCAATGCCACTTAATAATACCCATGATACGCTTGAGTAGACACTACTTCCTTGGTATATATTGAAGCTGAGCTTTATCCTCTCTTTTGCATGATTCATTAGAGCTATGAACTCTAGTATTGCGAACTTCTTATCACCAACAACAACCCTCAAAAAAATTAGAGAAAAGTCCTTCAATGCCATTAGAATCTATACACATCCTTTATTTGCCACTAAAAATTATAACCCCCTTATTGCCATTGGTTTTAGTTTTACCATCCCTTATATACCAAAAGAGGTAGACCTAACAGTGTTGTTATTGTCGTTGCTGTTAGTTTGCAGCCATAACAGCGATGGCATATAAGGGATGGTAATTTAAAACCAACATTAATGAAGAGAAGCTATAATTTTCAATGGCAAATAAGGAATGTGTATAAATTCGGATGACATTGAAGGAATTTTCTCTTATCATGTTAGGATTTCATGACACTGTTACAAACGCATGACAATCAAATTTATCCTTAAGTGTCTATTACACTTAATTGGCAAGTGATGTCCTGACTAATCCTACCAGTCCAACAATGGTGATCGCCTTCACCTGATACTGAGATGAAGATCCAATGGCGCGGCCAGGGTAGAAGGGGCACGAGACCCCCTCCCCACCCCCAGTGGCAGATCCACTCTCGGGTGCTCCCTGTTGTTTGTAAACAAGTTTATCAGGATGCGATAGAATTGCATGATACATCATCAAACCAAAAGCTGCGGGACACAGGGAATGATTCTTGGTAGAATCGCACTTTGGAATAGATTTTAGCTCGTTAGCTATAACGAGCCAAATCGAGCCAGCTCGCAAGCCGCTCACAAGCCAAACAAGCCACGCTTCCAGGAAAAACGAGTAGAACTTATATTAGTTTTTGTATTACTTTATGTCTTGCACTTTACAATTAGTTGATGATTGGTCTAGACCCTATAAACTTGGGATTATTATGATTTTATCGTCTTGTTTTTAATGGATGTATGGATACTTACGGATGCATTATGTATGGTATGGAGTATGGACCATAGATGTATGGTGTAATACTATAGTATATTATTATACTTGTATATATGTTAGCACATATTAATTTTTTGTTTGATTTAAGGTTGTTGGATGTGTTACTTTTATATTATTATTATTATTATTATTATTATTATTATTATTATTATTATTATTATTATTATTATTATTATTATTATTATTATTATTATTATTATTATTATTATTAAGCTTTAGATAAATGCAAATATTATATTTTATGTACTTTTTTTATACCCGGCTCGCAAGCTTAACGAGTCAGCTCGAGCTCGTAGACAAGCCGAGCCAAGCTAGCTTGTTATCTTAACGAGCCAGAATGAGTCGAGCCATGCCGAGCCGAGCTAGCTCATTATCCAGCCCTATCCATGGATAGAAAAGGTTCTGCAGAGAAGATTTTTGAGCACCAGATTTATCCGATGATTACTGATTACCGAGGGCAAGCACTGTAGAGTGTGTTCTGCCTAGGGATTCTGTAGGTAATGTGAAGTCACCGGAAAGCTCTAGGGATAGAACTAGAGGAAGACTTTAACGGTCGACAAGAATCGCCATAGGCTAGCCGATGTGGTCTCACCGAAAAACTCTGATGAGCGCACTGGACCTTCCGGTGCTCTACAGAAAGCTGCAGATCAGCCAAAATGGCTATATTCTTTGGGGGAGGCAATGTATGCCCCCTCGGTTGGCCATTTGGGTGGGGTTGGAGCTCAAGGTTATGCGCACCATTACTTATACACTAGGGGCTTATAGTCTTGCGAGACCCTCTTACGTGTGGAGAGGTTGTTGAGCTTGTACTCAAGGGAACGTTGATAGAATCAAGCGGCCAACCAAAGGGGTGAATAGTCTTTTCTATATTCTAATTACTACGACTAATCGAAATAAATACAGAATTAAACTAATCAGTCTAGACACCCGTTTATCTATCACAAGCACCTTTACAAAATATCTAGGAGTTATGTCTAAGGTGCCGAGCTAGAGCGAGCTGTCCTACACAATTCTAGTTGGCAAGGTCACACAAACTTATACAACTAGTCAAGCAAGCAACTGGGAGCTCCTACACATACTAGTGAGCAACAAGCACAAAGCCAAGCTATACTAGCACTACTCAACTAGCTAGGCTATATAAGCACAACTAGATAGTAATAACTACTTAGCTACATAAGCTAAGAGAGCAACTAGTCAACTATTGTAGCTAACTAGCTACACAAGAGCAACAACTACAATACTAGCACAAGTATGAACAAGTAAAACAAGCTATTGTTAGGGAATTGCAAACCAACAGGGAGACACGGTGATTTTAATCCCGAGATTCAGTGGTTTCACAACCATTTAATCCCCATTGAGGCAAGTCCAAGATTGATGTCGATCCTTTTGCTAGTAGCAAGCTCGCACTCACACTACTACAGATACGTCATCACAGCTGGTTGTAAACCCCCTATCACTGTCAGTTTTGGCCCTTGGTAGTGAAGTGTTGACAGTAATGACATGGTCATCACTGCTTGTTGGAAACCGGCAGTGATAATAGGTTATCATCGCTGGTTGGTAACATGAACCGGTGGTGATGATATTTTCCAAAAATCCAAAAATGAGCCAAAATAGCAAAAAGTCATGTTTTAATCCCGAGAAGCCCCCACCAACTTGTCGCATGATCACGCGAAAATAATTCGAACCTAGGACTTGTGTCATTGTGTGTAGCTCCTCTAACCACTCCATCCCAAAGCCACTTGTGTCTATATGGCATATCCATTCCCCTAGTACGTATTCACGTTTCAGGATTTTAAAATAAATATTTAGGACCCTAAATGACTTCAAATGAAAATTCATCGACTACAAATTTGTCCTTCTAATCGATATCTATAAATTTGGTTTTGGTCTTTTTTCCATCTGACATCATTTGACAAATTTGAATTTCAAACTATGAGAACTTGAGACGTACTTTTGGTATCTCAAAACATTTCAAATGAAAAAAGTCATCAACTACAAAGTTATAGTTCTCATCGAGATCTACAACTTTGGTTTTGATAGATTTTCCATCTGAGGTCATTCAAAAAATTAGAATTTTAAAATTTTAGAATTTCAAATACAAAGTTGTCAACTTTGCTTCTGGTCATTTTTCCATATGTGGTTGATGGTACAATTCAAGAAAATAAATTTCAAAATATGAGTTCAAACATAATTCTGGGATCGTAAATGATTTCAAATGAAAAAGTCATCAACTACAAAGTTGCCGATTCAAACACGTGGTCTAGCTTATCACAGTCACACTCACACTTAGGCACAGGCAGGATGGACATGTGCATCCTTGGAAGATGCATTTGGGTATAAACCTTTGGGACGCCCCATCGTTCACCACTTCTATATATGCCACATGTCCTCCATCCTAAAAAACAGAGGCTACTAACAAATCAAATCCTTTATCATTGAGTACCAATGCTTAGCTACATTGCCATTAAGGAAAAAATACTTAGAATTATAATTGAACAGTAGCATGCATGAATAATGCACAACTATGTACTCATACCTAAGCCATAAAACTAACTGGTCATAAAGGGCCTTCATCCAAGAATTTGCAATCCATAGTGTACATTTCATTCCAAAACTAAAAAAACTCATCAAACTATACATCACATACACCAAATCAGCACGTAAAAACGAGGAGGGGAAGGAGGCTACCTTGCTCTCGAAGATCTACGGATCAAATCTAGATTCTAATGGACAATACAAAGATTGGAGAGGGTAGGATGGATTAGGGAGAGAGGGAGAGAGGGGAAGAAGTGAGGGAAGAAATGAGTGTTAGCTTGGACAAGAGGCTAACCGCCGCCCTTAAGTTCAAAGCTTGCCGCCAAAGGAGATGGCGCTGAGCTCAACGCCAAGATCTGTGGTGCTGAGCTCAACGCCGTGAACCGTGGCGCTAAGCTCCCTGTCACGTCATCGTCACTGAGGCCTACAGGGTGGCGCCAAGGCCTGTGACGCTGAGACGTGTTACCTTGGCACCGTAACTTGTGGCGCCGACCGCTGACGTCTATATTCAGAAATAGGTCTTAAGTTAGAGGGTTAAACTCAAGAAATGTAATGCAAAAGCTCTGGATTTGCATGCGTACAATGGTGTTGTGCCTTGTTCACTTCCCCATCCCAACCCAAAATATTTCCTCTTCCACCCATCATATCAAATCTTTCAACGCATGCATGGAGCATTAAATGTAGGTAAAAAAGATAAATAATTACATAGTTTGTCTGTAAATGTCGGGACGAATCTTTTGAACCTAGTTAGTCCATGATTGGACAAATTTTACCAAATAACAACGAAAGATGCTACAGTAACTTTTCACCTACTTTTTTCCGAAGTGAACACACCCTTGTGTTGGTGTACCAGCAGCGCTAGCTGGTTGTTGAGCACAACCGGCCGGAACCGGTACCGGTCGCGTCAATAACTAACTGGAAACAATGGAGAAGCAATGATGCATGTATCGTCTCTGCCCATCAAGCGCTGCCTAGCTAAGCTACTGTACTACCGACCATATGATGATACACATACATGCTTCTATCAGTCACGTCATCCACCTTGCTTCGTTCGTTTTCGTTCCACGGAACGAACAGCCGGGCAGGACAAGGACAGCCCCGACCAGCCGGCCGCCGTTCCTGCTGCATTTCATTCGGCCAGCACCTTGCATTGGCTTTCCGACCATGTCTCAACAGAACACTCACACGGCGGCGTGGGCGTCTGCTGGGTCCTCGGGCGGCTGCTGTAGCGGCTCCAGCGACGCGACGACGTCGCGCATGAGCGGCCGCGCCTTGGGGTTGCGGTTGAGGCAGTGGTACGCGAGCATGGCCGTCTTCTGCACGGCCCTGGCGGGCGGCGGGTCGTCCCATCCGCCGGCGCCGCCCGCCAGCCTGGGGTCGACGATGCCCTGCACGCGCTTCTTGTGCGGCAGCGCCGGGAGCGCCCAGTCGGTGAGCGCCTGCTCCCGCGGCGGGCGCGACCGGTCCAGCGAGCGCCGCCCCGTGAGCAGCTCGAGCAGGACGACGCCGTAGCTGTAGACGTCGCTGGAGGCCGTGAGGTGGCCCGTCATCATGTACTCGGGCGCCGCGTAGCCGTAGGTGCCCATGACCCGCGTGGACACGTGCGACTGCTCCCCGACGGGCCCGTCCTTGGCGAGGCCGAAGTCGGAGAGCTTGGCGTTGAAGTCGGCGTCCAGCAGGATGTTGGAGGTCTTGAAGTCGCGGTAGATCACGGGGCGGGGCTCGGCGTCGTGGAGGAACGCCAGCCCGCGCGCGGCGCCCAGCGCGATCTTCATCCGCGTCGCCCACGGCAGCGGCGGCGACGTGCGGGAGAAGAGGTGCGACTCCACGCTGCCCAGCGCCATGTACTCGTACACCAGCACGCGGTGCTCGTCCTCGCAGCAGTAGCCCACCAGCTTCACAAGGTTCGGGTGGGAGAGCTGGCCCAGGAAGATCACCTCCGCCAGCCACTCCCGGTGGCCCTGGAAGCTGTTGTCGCCGTCGTGCACCTTGATGGCCACCGGCAGGGTGGTGCCGCCGCTCAGGTCTGCGTCTGCGCCGGCTGGTGGCGCGAAGGAACCCTTGTAGACCCGGCCGAATCCGCCGCCGCCGATGAGCGCCTCCTTGCGGAAGTCGTTGGCCACCTTCCTGAGCTCGGAGAAGGAGAAGGCCACCAGCGGGTTCCGGGCCGCCGCCGACGCGCCCCGCAGCAGGGCCTCCACCTCGCTCGGGTTCGATGGCATCTTGCGGTCGTCGCTCCGGTCCACTTCCGACGGGCTCTGCACCTTAGGAGTCTCTGCTCACCCCCGAATCCGCGCGAGACATGAAATTGAAGCGCCAAACCAAGAACGTCGTCAGAACGGGAGATTAAAAAAAACTCCGGCTAATTAATTAGTAATTGTTAAGGACTGCAATTAATTAGTAGCTTCTTGCTGATAATTAACTTGTTTTATTTGTGACGAGGGAAAATTAGATTAAAGTGCACTGTTACTGACTCATTTGAGATTACGACTAAACAAGCTTGCTGTTGTAGTCCTCTGGTTCTGGATTTGGGTTGCCTGAAAACCGAAGCAGAGTTCCTAGCAAGCAACAAGCATATACTCCAGCTACTACTTGTTTGCTTCGAATTCAGGGGGTTGGTGGAACACAACACAGAGCTGAATCAAGCGTATGGACATGCGGATGGAGAGAAAAGCAAGGCAAGAACCAGCAGAGGAACTCACTCACCTGGCTTCGCAGTGGAGGAGACCTTGTTGACGTAGGAGGGGCTGCCCCCCAAGCAGTTCCCCATGGGAAACAAATCCTTACGCCTTCCGATCTCAATCTCCAACTCTCTCTTCGGAGAGCACCGAGGACGAACGGAGGCAATCCGCTGCGCGCTGGGCGCCTCTCTGAAGCCGAAGCAAGAGGGACAGAGCACCAAGTAACCAAGAAGATGTCCTCTCTTTCCGCGGGGTTGCCGAGCTGTCGAGCTGAGCAAGAGCAGGACGCCCGAAACCGGCTTCCGTCAAGAGGAAGGAAGGAAGAAAGAGAGAGATGGATGGATGGATGGATGGATGGATGGAGGAGGGAGAAAGATCGAAGCTGGTGGCGATGCGATTTTGCTTTGTCCCCCCGTCGGCCCGTCCTCCAAAGGCTCCAACGGCCGGAGGGAGAGGAGTCGGAGGAGGTAGCCGGAGCAGGACGCTTTTCCAGTGGGACATCCCTTTCCCTGCTTTATCATCAGCAGCAGCAGCAGCATCGTCATATCATAGCTTTCATCATCATGATAGAGAGAAAAAAAAAACGCACGCGCGCGCACACACACTACAGGAGGAGCTAATTAAACGCTACGCAATTATGTGCAAAGGCACCGGTATTGCTATCGTGTGTTCAGTCGGTGAAAAGTGAGTGAAAAGTTACTGTAGCAGGTTTCGTTGTTATTTGACAAAATTTGTCTAATTATGGATTAACTAGGCTCAAAAGATTCGTCTCAACATTTACAAACAAACTATGCAATTAGTTATTTTTTTACCTACATGTAATACTCCATACATGCGTTTAAAGATTCGATATGATGGGTGGAAGAGGAAATATTTTGGGTTTGTATGGAAAGCGAACACACCCCGTACGGAAGGCAACCGCACGGCACTTTGCTGGTAGCCCGTTACACCAGGAATTATGCATGTATGGTACGTACCGGGAGGCATGAACAAGGACACATGTGTCTCATGTGCCCCGACTGCCAAATGGAAAACCCTGCTCGCGCGCCATGCTTGTTTGGGGTCCTCGGGTTTGGTTCGGGTTACACATCAACATACATACATAATCATCTATGCCTCCAAAGGAATGTTTGTCTGCTTTAACCCCCCTCACTATTCTTCAAGGTATTGAATTTTATTATATGTGTACTAATATTATTTACCAAAAAAATAGCGTGTTTACAATTGTACTTTTAATATAGATATGTCGATATGTCATAATACTTCAGTAAAAATATATATTTATCCTATGTAACAACATACATAAATCATTATCATGGATATGGATAGAGTTCTAAATAATTTGTTAGTATATATGAGTCAGTTTTTCATGGTTGTTGAAACTTAAAATATCTATTTATTGATCTGCATAATGGCACAATATATATATTTCCTTAAATTTGTTTGTTATGTATTAAATAATAAAAGTGGGTAATTTGGAACATATATAAGCATAATTTATTTATATATTTTTCATAACATCACACAGCGGTAATTAATTTAGATTAAAATTTAGTGTATTATGTAAGAATGGATAACTTAGATGCAAATTTGAGGAGTCATGACATTAATTATCTTTCACAATGCCAGGTGAGTAAATTGAGGGCTTTATTTTAGATTATGTTTTATAATGGCATAGGTTGGTAATATTTATCTAAATTTAGAGAGTTACTTTATGTTGCTTTTTATTATGACGTAAGTGAGTAGCCATTTAGTGAACAAATAGGTTCAATGACTATTATTATCTATTTTGGTAAAGTATTCCAAATTAATGGTTAGATCTTTTATATTATCTTTTATAATTTAGATTTTTATCTTTTTTTCTAGTGTGCCTCGTGATGATTAATACTGGAGTCATTGTGGGACCTTTATTCATAAAGATAACTACAATTTTCAGCCTTCTCTCTTATAAAACTTAGCTATCTCCAGTTGCCATCACATCCAGGGGTGGACCCAAGAATAGACATGGGCGCCCGTTTTTCTCCTATGCAATTTTTTTTTGACATACACAGACGTTCACATATACGAGCGCACCCTCACTCTATGAACGCACTCACACACACCTTACCTGTATGAGCATCTTCGAAAAACTGATTTGGACCGGCAAATCTCGAGACTGACAAAGTCACTACATGCGTCATGCTGTCAATGCGCACGTCGCCTACCACTGAAAGAACAGCGCCGTCAAATTCTGGAATAAATTCAGAAAATTCGAGCATCCGTGTCCAGTCGAAGACTTGAACCCGGGTGGGTAGGTTCCACCACAAGAAACCCAACCATATAATGCAAATACTAGTACTAGTAGTTTATTTATAATAATAATGCATATATGGGAGTCCAAATTATCCACGAACATGCGGGTTCGCTGTCAGCTAGACACCATATACTCTCCGCTAATGCTGCCATTCAGGCATCCGAAAGGTCTGACGTCTTGCTCCACTCACTGCCACATGTACCGCTCGTATAAAAAACAAAATCAACTCACATACACCTCACTCTGCTCCCGCCCTTACCCCTTCCACGCTCCTCATCCCCTGTCACAGCGCACCAACGCAGGGCGTCCTCCCCCATCGGGAGCCCCCAATGCCTGCAGATCCAGTGGCTCTCTCCCCCACCCCGGCGAGGTCCATGGAGCATGAGCTAGATCAAGCGTTTCAGTCATTTCAAAGGTATATTGCGGTTGTTTCTTATAGAAGTTGCAAAAGTAGATCAGGGGATGTTGCATATGTTGCAAGTGTTTCATAAACATATTGCAAGCGTTTGTTCAAAATGTTTCATCTGTTTCCAGACGTATGTTGCAATCGTTTTTATCTGGATGTTGCATATTTTCATACATATGTTGCAACAGTACGTCCCAAATATTTCAGTTGTTTCAGTCTTATGTTGCAGTAAGTGTTTTTTCATGTTGCAATTGTTGATGTTTACATATGTTTCACACACATGTTGCAAGCGTATGTCTCAAATGATTCATCTATTTCAAATGTATGTTGCATTCGAGTGTTTCATGTTGCAAGTGCAAACCGCCGGTATTGGTGTCCATGAGGGCGGGCAGGGCAAGCCGCGGCCACTGACGCGTGGAGGAAGCGTAGGCCACCACCGTGCGGTGTGGGAGGAGGCACAAGCCACGCGGTGCTGTTGTGGAAGAGGCAAGGCGAGTCTTCCGAGCGGCTTGAAAAAGACGTGCGCTGCATCGGTGTGGAAGAGGCGGGGGCGAGTCATCCGAGCAGCGTGGATAGTGGATCTAAAGCGGGTAGTTCGAATGCGAGCGCAGAAAATGGAGCTGCCACGTGAGTTCGAGCGGATGGGGCGGAGCAGCCGTCGGCGTCCAGACGTCCGGGCGCTGGTCAACCCGTATACTCTCTGCCTCATAGACACATACGCCAACGTTTCTTCATCATACCATTTACTCCACCGTTTCAGTTCCTCTCCCCGTTCTCAAGCATTGTATCCACCATCTTTCCCAATGCTGCTTATTGTTTCTGGACTAAGTTAATATTTTTTTCTAAACATATAGGAGAGCTTGGTATTATTTTATAAAAAATAAATGTTGAAAGACAGGGGAAGAAATCCCAACAAAACACTTCCCCATGCACACCAAACGACTTACCCACAACACTCAAAACTAGAACACACTGAACTTACAAACCAAAACCAAGCTGACCTGAACAACCAAACTACAGTATCAAGAAGCTCAACATAACACAACAGAATTCATTCAATAGTGACAGCCCACATCACCGACATGATGATTAGATTAGAGACGTTAATATAAAGATGTAGTAGTTGTTCTACTGCTTCCAGATTTCTCAAGCTACTAGTATTGCCAATTGCTTGAACATCTTCTCATAATCCTTTTTTGCCACCTCATTAACTGCCTGGCCTGGTACCACTAGCTTGATAACCTATGAGCAGATGGTTGATATGCAATGGTGACCAAGCCAATTTTCTGCCAGATGATGCATATTCGAGCAAAAACACAAGAGACCAATAGGTGTTGACATGTTGTACAGTGTTCTCTTATTGATCACAGAAGGGGAAGCGTCCAGGTGGAGTCGTCCTCAATCTTCTCTTAGCAAACTGGTCAGGCGTCGTCCAACAAGGCAACAATGGATCTTTTTACTGTAAACCAAATAAATAACTTGCAGCTAAGGGCAGCCCCAGCGCAAGCTAATAAGAACATTAGCCCCAGACAAAAGCAGCAGGCCATGTCAACTCACATGTTAAAACCTTCATATTTTCCAACGCAAGCCACAACACTCTCTCCTTTGCGTTCTTCACAGTATGCAGCTTTTGGCAGGGCAGTACATGCGCAAGGGTGTGGTCCAAACGAAAAAAGCAAGCTCATCTGAAACTCCAACGCATAGCCCTGAGTTCTTCAGAAAGATGCTATGACAACCTGCAGAGCCACCAACAATACTGATCTGGACAGTGAGAGCAAACATGGACAACGAGGCAGCACGCCAGAGTGGAGCGATGGGGAAGCCCTAAGAGGAGCCCAGGATCTTCAAATTCGCTTCCATGGAGCAAACAGGATGGAACCAAGGAAAATGGCATTGTAGGACAACTTGCTAGAGTAGGAACCAGACCTTGTAAGAGTATGTATTCTCCCTTAGTACCTGACAAAGAAAGCACCTTTTTATGTCAAAGATCCAAACTAGTCGTCTAGTCCTTCGGCCACCGTACGCCGCTTGATGACACTCTTAGGAACAGCTTAGGAAAAAGGTTAGGGGCCAACTCAATCATGATCTTTCATGTTGTAGACCAAAATAAGTACAAGGGAAGTCCTTGATCTCACATGCAAACAAGCTAGCTAGGCACCAACTCTCGTGTCCTCATCTGCATGACTGCATGGGATAAGTGTAACTGAGCTCTTTGCACTATTACTCACCACTGCACTAACCCGGCCAAAACATCCCAAGCAAGGAGGGAGAGAGACCATTAGCGTTTGGCCGCAGGAACACCACCAAACAATTAGCATAGAAGGAGATACGATGCCGAGCTTGTTGTACTACTAATGGCTATAGGAAATGCCTGGCACCAAAATAAATAACATGGGCGAGAGAGGAACGATCGCCTTGCTGGTGAAGCCCATGCCCATGCCGATGGATAATGAAGTCTCCAGGTTCTCCATTTATTAATTGTCCCAACAAATGTCCATGCCTAGTCCATTCTTTCATTGCTTACACCATCCATCTCATAGCACCTTTGTTAATTAGCATGACCGTTCTCGCATTGTCTTCGTGTGTAACTTTTTTGTTTGGAAAGACAGTAGGATCAAAGGGGAAATAAAGAAACTTTTGTTTGTTCCACTGACATTGGGATTTCTCTCTCTCTCTCAAACTGATTTTCATTTTGTAATAATCTCACTGATGTATGACATGCAGACATTGGCCGTGTTTAGTTGCCCCAATTTGGGGGCGGCGGATTCACTGTTCGCTACTGTAGCGCACTGTAGCATTTGTTTTTATTTGGTAAAAATTGTCCAAACATGGACTAATTAGGTTCAAAATGTTCATCTCGCAAAGTACAACAAAACTGTGCAATTAGTTTTTGATTTCATCTACATTTAGTACTCCATGCATGTGCCGACATTTTGATGTGATGGGGAATCTTCTTTTTGCATAGTGGAATTTGGGGAAATATTTAGGATCTAAACAGGCCCATTATAAGTGATGAAACAGCCCATTGTGTGTGTGAATTGGGTTGCAGTACTGGGTCGTCCTGTCAGGTCAACCGAAGTCTGAATTGGTGACTTTGCTTGCCCCCGGGTCCTTTTTGGCTTTGTTGAAAGCCATCCATGGCCACGTTTAGATTGCAAAAAATTTCAACCCGATGAATAGTATAACTTTCGTCTTATTTGACAAATATTGTTCAATCGTGGACCAACTAGGCTCAAAAGATTCATCTCGTGATTTCTAATTAAACTGTGTAATTAGTTATTTTTTTACCTACATTTACTACTTCATGCATGGGTCCAAAGATTGATGTGATAGAGAGAGTGAAAAATTTTAACTTTTAGGGTGCATCTAAACCAGGCCCATATATAAATTCCAATTCCAACAGGCTTGACCCCCTGCCCACTGTTGGGTGGTGGCTGGTACCTTTGGAGTCGCTAATCGCCTCACCTCACTTCCTAGCAGCTCGATCTGCAGACCTCCCTACTCCTATAGTTGGTTGGTACTTGGTACCTGCAACGAAGGCGCGCTCGTCTCATCTCACCGCGGTGATCTATGCAGGTGCCGTGAAAACGATGGCGCTGGTGCGGGGCGCCAGGCCGGGTGGCCGCCACAGCCCACCATGAGGTCACCTCACAAGGTCACACCCACCCATGCCCCGCCTTGTCTGATCCAGAAATTTCAGCGTCCTCTCGCTCGAGTTTAATTTCCCAGGCAACTGATGTGAGGAGATCGAGCTGTTGCAATCCTCGCATGAGCCCTGCCCAAATGGCGACGGCGACAACGACGGCGACTTGCTTGGATCTTTGCTTCTCCATTCCATCTC
Source organism: Saccharum hybrid cultivar R570 (assembly GCA_038087645.1). NCBI lineage: Eukaryota > Viridiplantae > Streptophyta > Magnoliopsida > Poales > Poaceae > Saccharum > Saccharum hybrid cultivar. The sequence continues at coordinate 5,151,418 of JAQSUU010000005.1, read as the reverse complement.
TCCACGTACGGCGACTTGGACCAGCGTCGATCTTATACCACCACTACCACACCAACCCCTCTTCCTGATTGGTATTTGGATAGAAAATAAAAGATCTTTCTTTTGTCCGGTTTGGTGGATCACAAAAGGTGGCTTTGCCTGTCTGCTGGCCACCTCCTTTTTCACATGCGAAGGATATATGCATCATCTATTGTGCTCCTATGTGAGGTGCAATTCCATGGACCCCATCAGATTAGTTTGCAGCTCTTAGGCCTGCAAGATTCTGAGTTCTGTGATCCCAGTACTGTGTTAGACTTGGACCCAGATTCTTTGCCCTTGGTGAGATAGAGATATGACACTATTGGGGGAGGTGTTGGGTGTTCATGCCCCCACAGGGGTAGAATTTGCCAGAAAGACAAATAAAGGGTCGGGACCGGGGCAAATTATACTGTGCTTGGTTCGATGAATGGAAGCGTCTTTTATTTGTGCCCTGTAAAGATTTTTAGGTGGTAAACAAAAGGTGATGTTGGTGAAGGAAAGCCGCGTTTGAGTGGTTACAATTGGTTGCTGAAATGGAAGGTTTTCTCCATGAGAAATTACATTCGGAAAAGTGTGAACCCGTTCACCTCAGTTATAATTATAACGTATCCAGAAAGTACTCTGCTCTGCTCATCTATGCCAGTGGTAGTGTGATGCCGAGTCACCTTGAGTTTGACGTGCCCTTTACATGCTTGATTGAGTGCCTGAGAGGCTAGAATTGCTGAAATCTGGATGCTGTCACTTGTCTGCTCATCTTAGCACTTGTCTGGAACTGTTCAGCTGTGTCGCCAAAGACAAAAGCCCAACATAGTAGTGCTACCTGTTGAAGCAGTATTCATGCCAACTGCCATGCTTGGTCAAGTCAGCATGTACCTGTTTGGAATTTGGAATGAAGCCTACATGTTTAAGGTACTGAAAATGATGTCCCTGGCTGCTAACAGCATATAAATGTTGACCAAGTGCGGTAGGCGTGCATGTTTTGATCATTCAGTGGAGCAGGCTAAGCATATTGCCTCTATTGGGTCACACTCAACACACTATATGCTAGTACGCGAGAAGCATTCAAAGGGCCTCTGTCATTATCATGCCAATGTAGAGATTAACTGTTGCATAATATCGTAACTCCATTAATTAGGATAAGGACTGCCAACAACTGCAGATCCTCTTGGAGGCTTGCAACACGTTGAAACAAAAATCCTGCACCTAAACTGTAATGTTTCACTTGGTATAATAGAGGCATCACTTGTCACTCTGTCTGAGCAGTTGGCATGAGTTCAGATTCCGATACTTTTATTGTACAATTCTGGTGGGTCATAAAGGTAGCAATTGCATTCTCTTTGTATTCTTTGGGTTCCACTTAGCATTCATTGTTGTCTAATGCTAAACTATGCTAAATTTTTTTTTTTTGAACATAAGTGGCAGGAGCTCTATCTTTCAATTAAGATAGAAACAAACTATGCTAAAGTCAGTACTAGTGCTTTTTTGTCCTAGTGGAACTGCAAAAGGATGAAAAGACGATTACCTTATTCACTCATGATGATGCTTGAAGACTGGATAAAAAAATTGAGGGAAAAATATTTGTTAAGCTTGTAATAGAAAGATCAGTTAGCTCTCAATAATACAAAAATTAAAGTGGTGTTAATGGCATCCTACAGATTCTGATTCGACTTGAAGGCAAGTGTTTCAGTTTAATTTCCTGAGCACCTGCTTCCAGTCAGCGACACATAATGTGTTGTTTTTTGTTGTTAGAATGATCTGAACTCAGTCTGTTGTTCAGGCCTAAAAATTACGCTTTTCCCGGTTGCACTTTGAATTTCAGACCAACAGAATCAAATTTGAGTATCTTAATTCTTCATGGCTGTCAAAACCCATTGTGGGTCACATTTTGCTATTGTATAAGAGTGTAGATAAGCAGAGGTCTATTAAATGGTGGGGATGCAAGTAAACTTTCCAAGATACTCGTGCTTCTCTGATTCCAGACTTAACTTTCATCACATATTGACCAGAATGGAGCAATAATAAACTAGAATGTACACATGTCATTTAATTTTACATATATTGGCTACTGCTTCATAGAAAGCTACTTTGGAATGGACTTAGGAAGAACTTTTGGTCGGACAAAGTTCTACTCTCATGTTGCTCTCTTCTCCTTTTGTCCATTTTAATATGGTTCGGCATCTATTTGTAATCATAGGTATTGCTTTGTTTTTTTATAAAAGTCGTCCTCTGCCTAATTGCTATCATTGCTCAAGAGGCCGAAATTGCATTCGCTAGGATTAGGTAACTATGATTTCCAAGGATTGCATACACAGAGCTACAGTACATAGAGCCTGGTTCAAGAATCGACTATATATGTTATTACCAGTTGGCAATTGCATAATGCATTACTGCAGAAGTCAGTAATCTAGAACTAAGGGTTGAGCATAGTTATCTCAACCTTCTGCCAATGAGGGACTTGGTAAGTGAAATGAACCTGAAATGCCATGATATATATAATAAAGTATATAAGGGTCTGCAACACAACACTTGCTACTTGATTAGAAATATAAGTGCTTGTTAAGCAAAGACGTTGTTGACAAAGAGAGCATCTGGTCCCAACCTTTTGCTCTAGCGGGAGCAGGTGCCAGCTGTTCATACCAACTGGTGGGCTGATTTTTCATTTATTTATTGGAAACAAATGGCAGGAGTGCTGCCTTTTGATTAAAGAGAAGGGGTTGAGAATGTACAAAGAAAAGAAGCATCAAGGGATGCAAGGGGAAACCAAAAGAGATACAACAGATCAGAGTTTAGAACAAAACAGCAATGAACTTTTTTGTTTTTTGAAAATAAAACAGCAATGAACTTTGTGGTGTGCTGCTGGTGCCAAGCAGGTGCCAGAGTTGGTCTTTTTATTCACTATTAGCATGCATGTTCTAGACTGCTGTATTTGGTCCCATCTGCTTCTTTAATGAAATTTTTACACAAGTCTCCTGTATATTCAAGAAAAAAATCCATTCTCACTGTGCTGCTAACATTTTCTTCTGGATTCTGAACTCTGTGATATAAGTATCTAACATATAATTCTTCATGATCTAGAGAAGTTATACGATATACACGCGTTTCCATGTTTCCATGTTCTCAGCAGCTACACGAATATATCACAGTAAATATAATTGTTGTGTATCTCTTTATTAAAGATCAACATAATATGGTCAATGGACCATTATATCAGCAGATGTTTTTTCTCCCTTTTCACGAGAGATTAAAAGTTCATGAAGTCTGTGGGTGTAGCCTTTTCACAAGATGAGTGTGGCCTTATCCGGTTCTTATTTTATCAGAACCTTTTCATTTGATAAACAAGAGCCACCCACCATTCTTTCCAGGTATTAATTTCATCAGATGCTTTGTAAGCATCAATGCTGTTGCACTGCATGGCATTAGTGGTAAGAATTCGGTTTGTGTTCTAATCAAATTAGATTCTGTAGGCCCAATGATAGAGGCATTCTCAAAGTCGAGTGTTAGCCTTTCGGGAAATCTCAAAAGGTTCGTGATACTTAGATACGTATGCCCATCCTGTTTCTATTGTCGATGGGAATAGCCTTTGGTAGACAGTTTGTTCTTGTTATTATCTTATTTTGTCTAGAGTAACTAGATTCATAGGAGACAATAGATAGGATTATAAACAGTTATATGATGGGTAATGGGAGACATGCCTAGTATCTGTTGAAGGAAATGTCGATAGTCTACATTTTGACTTGATAGGCGGCCATGATGCTTCCATATATGCAAAGCAAAATGAGTAATTCACTCATTCCAGCTTTGAAAGATCGAGGTTGTCTTCAATTTGCACAGCACCCCTACATCATGGCATAATGCAAATGTTCCTCGCACAAAACTGTTTGTTCTTCTACTGGTTACCACATTTTCCTATATAATATTATGTAATTGGAAGATAATGATCAACTTTGTGGTTTCCCAGCGCTAATTATCTCATTTCATCAGCTCCAGGCTCCAGCAATATCAGTACTCGCGATTGTGTTCTTACTGGTTACCACACCATTTGCTCATGTTCTTACTCTTGCAGTTTAGTTTCCTTAGCCTTGCAGATTTATGTTGCCTACTCTAGTTACACTACATGATAGATATGCCATCAATGAATGCTACCATGTCCTAAACCATTTGTACACCGTTGATTATGGGCAGCTAAAGGTGGCTGAGAGGATTTTTAGGCCCTGTTTGGGAGAGTTCCGTTTGAGATCCATGGAAAATCCAGATCTTAAAAAGCATGGATCTATGGACCAAATCCATGAATTTCATGAAACTATTCAAGAGGTGCTCTAAAAATACTTGTTTTATACATTTTCATGGAGTTGGGGAAATTTATCCACCACCGCCACTGATTACACACGTAGCACTTCTTTTCTATTTCTCCGTACGCACGGTATACTGCCCCTCCCTTGCTTCACTAATCATCTAGAAGTCCTTTTCTTCTTAAAATCAAATTCAAACAACTTAATCCTAGAATATGACTTAATACCAATATGTTTACGATTGTATCTTCATCCGCAAACCAATTTTTTTTCGAGACCATGCCTAGACACGTATTTCATTAAGAGGAAGTAGAGAAACATTACAAGCTACCTCTACAATGGTAAGCGTCGAGCTTACCAAAGAGGACCAAAAAAACACAAAAGAAAGAAGAAAACACCAAAAGAACATATATTTCAATGGTTGTACACTTATTTCATCCGCAAACCAATTGTTTTGTTGTCATTATGTCACACCGTATTGTCGCACCCGGTTTGAAGAACAAAACCAGATATGCACTATATGTGAAATAAAGGAGTCAAATCTCACATATAGCCGCAGATAAGTGTAATACCAAGAGACAAATGCTTAATATACATAACTCAATAGTATAAAATATACCTTAGAGAGCAACACAGCGGCAAGACAACTCCGAACACCGGGTGTAGACTTCACTCCAGGAACAAACTGACTGGTTGATCACAAGTCTAAACTTCTTCTGAGGTGTTGGAAATAGCAAGAGTGAGTCTATGTCGAACTCAGCAAATATATCATGGGGTTCATTAGGCTCAAAAAGTTGACACTGGTTTACTGCGATATCTTTTAGTAAGTCATCTTTTAGCAATTGAGTAGCAACAAATTTACCATAAGCCCAAATAACCTCATGATCATGTAAACGAGAATAATGTATAGCAAGAAACAATAATCATTAGTGGGCATCAATATCATCAGTATTATCATTATCATTAGTGTTCATCATTTATTCTGTAAGGGTCCAAGGCCACTCGTGACCGTGAGCACGGCTGTTATAACAGTTTTACACTCTGCAGAGGTTGTACACTTTTACTGTGAGTCGTGATTTACCCTTTCGCCCGAGGTAGCTAATCTCTTGACCCACTTCCAAGGAAGGTCGGCAGGGTTCACTATGAAGTCTTTCAAAGGTTCGTCTAACATGTTAGGGCTGCTAGGTTTCATCAGTCAGTCTGTGTGATACAACCACGCAGGGATCCACGGTCTGCTTTTCCTCATTTGCGCCACAAGGGTAACCTCTAACAAGCTAGAAAAGGTCCTTCTATATGACTAAAGCCAGAGCCATGTAGTCCTCACAGTTGTACTGTAAGTCCCGGATGTTCGCTTACAGATGAGTCATTATGGAGAAAAACTAGAGCACCATAAGATAGCCCAATGCTCTAGCCCCCTTTAAGTACGTTACTAAAAAGTCATCTTTTAATGTTTATTACATATTCCATTAGTCATGTTACGAGACCATGGTTATTAAAAAAGAGCACTAGCATCACTACCCAATGCAACAATCCCATAGGTATCAAGGTACAAGATACAAAAGTTAGGATATCCTTAGTGGTAACAAGATAGACACATGCACATGAATTAAGTGTATTAAAGGTGAATAAAAAACAAGGATGATCCCATGCTATACTTGCCTTAACTTGCTTTTCCCCAAAGCAATACGCTCGAAAGCCTTTAGTATTCAACTTTCAACCTTCTGCTTCCAATTCTTAGCTTCTAGTCTTCAGAGAATAGCTTCTTTATCACCACGTAAACCTTACCGATTGACTGAACCATATAGCACCACACAATCATCCATACAATCATACACGAAGCAAACAATAGATCTATATTAGAACAATATACCAATCATACAAAAATAAGTAAAAGAGTTTGAAATACGATTCTACGCATCGCTACGAACACAAAGTCGCGAAAAGCACGCTAATCGGAGCTACGGTTGAAAAGATACAACTACCGATAGATTTACCCGTAAAACTATTAGCTTCATGTATCTTAATGGTATAAAGACATATATAAGATATTTTATAGAGATTATAATTTAAGTCAAATTTAGATTCGGATTATAAAACTAAAGTAAAACAAATCATATTTTATTTACAAAACTCAGTTGCATAATTGTTATTTAAGATATGATTCAAACCATGAAATTCTAATATTAGTGACATGATAAACACTGTTACAAATGCGTAGATCTCGTTGCTATAAATCTAACGCAACTTGAATGACTCAAAACGGAGTTGAAACGTAAAAGATATGAAATAAACAAGATTTCCTCTATTAAAATAATAGATTAAATCTAATCACGAATTTTAAAAGTTGAAAACCTACTTAACAGTAGTATTAACATGTAGATTATGAAATTACGAACCTAATGCAAGTTGAACGGATCGAAACGGAGTTAAAACGGAGAAGTTATGACTAAACAAAATCAGTGGCAATTCTGTAAATAGCTAAAAACGTAATTTATTCTTAACCGAAACAAAATACGCTTTCAAATGAAGAAAATAAAATCTGTAAACATGTTTTTGGACTGCGGGTTTATTTTCCAAGAATACAGGGACGGCGGCGGACTTACTTGTTGTCGAAGAGAGTATGGCCGGGCTAGGCAGCGCGGCGGCGACTGTGACGGCGAGAGAAAGAGGAGAAAAATATAATTTACTACACGAGAGATTTCTCAAACTAGGGGCTCATCTTACGGTAGTTTTGGTGTGCTTTGCTCAAGGGGTAGGTCCATACTTATTGGGAGAAAACTCATCGCCTTCACATCAACTAGCAATATGGTACTAATTGATATTGCACACTCCGTCTTTACTAATAGACCTAATTAATTATTAAAGCCCATTAGTAAATAAATGTATGGGCCTTTGAGATTTATTAAGATTATTGCACATGGACTTTGAGCGTTGGGCAAAATGTGAGATTTATTATTTTCGGAATTAATTATTTTCATGGATAAAATAATTCTAGAAAAGTCCAGAATTATTATTTAAGCCACGAAAAATACTCCGAAAGCTCCGAAAATTCGGGAAAAATTCTCAGAGACATTATGGAACATGAGGAACCCAAATAAAGTATTTCGAGCTCATGATAAGATAATTTGGAGCATCTAAAAATTAAATTATGCTCACAGACAAGTGGAAACAAGCTACAGAAAAAGTCAGAAAAATTTCTGAGAAGTTTGTAGAGGTTGATTGATGGATGAGAAATAAGAAATTTGATTGTAGAAAAATAATATATGTATATCGAGAAAGAAAAATCGACCTAAACGCATTTTGAAAGAACAACTTGAATTCATTTTGATCTTTGGTCAAAACCAAGCAATACAAAAACACAAATGCATCAGTATGAATGCATCAACAAGTTGCTAAACAACAACAACAACAACATAGCCTTTTGTCCCAAGCAAGTTGGGGTAGGCTAGAGATGAAACCCAAAAGAGACGAGAAACAGGGAGACACATAAAGGGACATAAAGGGCACAAGACAAAAGATGTCACGGTTCAGGCACGTTGATTGCTAATCTCCAAGCGCTCCTGTCCATAGCTAAATCCTTGGGGATATTCCACTCCTTAAGATCTCTCTTAACGGACTCGTCCCAAGTTAGTTTAGGTCGACCTCTACCGCTCTTTACATTATCGGCCCGCTTTAGAATTCCACTACGCACCGGCGCCTCAGGAGGCCTCCGTTGGACATGTCCAAACCATCTCAACCGATGTTGAATCAATTTCTCCTCAATTGGTGCCACCCCAACCCTATCCCGAATATCGTCGTTCCGTACTCTATCCTTCCTTGTGTGCCCACAACACCAACGCAACATACGCATCTCCGCTACACTCAATTGCTGGACATGTCGCCTTTTTGTAGGCCAACACTCAGCACCATATAACATCGCCGGACGAATCGCCGTCCTATAGAACTTACCTTTCAGCTTCTGAGGCACCCTTTTGTCACAGAGAACGCCAGAAGCTTGACGCCATTTCAACCAGCCGGCTGAAAATCTATGCCTAACATCTTCATCAATGTCTCCATCCTTTTGTAGCATCGACCCTAAATACCGAAAAGTATCCTTCTTGGCCACCACTTGCCCATCGAGGCTAACGTCTCCCTCCTCGTGCCTAGTCGCGCTGAAATCGCACCTCATATACTCGGTCTTAGTCCTACTAAGTCTGAACCCTTTCGACTCTAACGTGTGCCTCCATAGTTCTAACTTCCTATTAACCCCCGCCCTACTGTCGTCAACTAGCACCACATCATCAGTAAAGAGCATACACCAAGAGATATCACCTTGTATGTCCCTTGTGACCTCATCCATCACCAAAGCAAATAAATAAGGACTCAAAGCTGACCCCTGATGCAGTCCTATTTTAATTGGAAAGTCACTGGTGTCGCCATCACATGTTCGGACAAACGTCACCACATCCCTGTACATATCCTTGATGAGGGTAACGTACTTAGTTGGGACTTTGTGCTTTTCCAAGGCCCACCACATGACATTTCTCGGTACTTTGTCATATGCCTTCTCGAGGTCAATAAAGACCATGTGCAAGTCCTTCTTCTGCTCCCTATATCTCTCCATCAATTGTCGTAATAAGAAAATCGCCTCCATGGTCGACCTACCAGGTATGAACCCAAACTGATTTTGGGTCACATGTGTCACTCTCCTTAGGCGATGCTCGATAACCCTCTCTCAGAGCTTCATCGTATGACTCATCAACTTAATCTCATGGTAGTTAGTACAACTTTGAACATCTCCCTTGTTCTTGAAGATAGGTACTAATATACTTCTCCTCCATTCTTCAGGCATCTTGTTTGACCGAAAATAAGGTTAAAAAGCTTAGTTAACCATACTATCGCTCTGGCGCCTAGGTATCTCCACACCTCAATGGGGATACCATCAGGGCCCATCGCTTTACCTCCCTTCATCCTCTTCAAAGCCTCTCTGATCTCTATCTCCTGAATTCTCCTCACAAAGCGTTTGTTGGTATCGTCAAATGAGTCGTCCAACTCAAGGGCAGGACCCTCATTCTCCCCATTAAACCTTATGATAAATTTCAATTTAGTGAAAAATACTATTTTCCTATGTTTTCATGAGCACAAAAATTCAAAATTAACTCATTTTAGCTCTATTTTCAAAGAAGCAAATTTTAGGGTGTTACACGCTTCCCTTTGTTGCCTACTACTACCATTTTACTTGTGCAAGTGAGTATGCTAGCTTTTTCAAAAAAAAATTCCTTTGTTCGGGTGGAGACAATTCACCAGTTTCGCCTTTATATTATATCTAATCTAAAAAAAAAGTCATGTTTCATCTTGCAAGCACTTGACGAAACTGATTATTACAGCAGTAATGATCTACCATTATAGGACAAATGCCAACAGCGAGCTTAGATTTCGTTGGCAAATTGATTTGGCAATAATCTTATTTATGCCAATCAGAACATTGCGCTGAATGAACATGAGTACACACATTATGTTCATTTTCTTTATTCACCTTCATTTTCTTTATTCACCTTTAGCATTTTGATGCTCTCTCTCTTGCTCTCTCTAAGTGTCATCCTCAAGTTACAACTGTCATCCTGCCCTGTTCGCTGATAAGCCATAACTGAAAGTACTGTTCGCTGATTTGTTGCGAGAGAAAAATATTGTATCATGACCGATAAGTTCAAGCGAACAGGGCGATGCAGCAAGGCAGCAAGTGTGGTGTATACTGTGTATGTACTGGTGGAAGACCTATTTTCTTTTGTGTTACAATTTACTTATTATTTATCACTGATTATTCTTATTAAGAATTTATTATTGATGTTTACACAGATTTAATTTAACTCGGTTTCAGTTGATCTGCCAAAAACTGTCTTAGCATTACCATACACTTATTCGAACCACCTACGTTTCCAGCCTAATTTCACCGGCTCTCCATACGATCTGGTCACACTGCCACACAGTATGTAAAATCTGGGAGCACTACTCGCAAAACATTTCTGGTCACAGGAAGATCTCATGCTAAAAAGAGACGTCTTTTGCCGATTGTTCACAAGATTTTTTTTTTCAAGATACGGGGTACATCTTTTGCTCAGATTGTTCAGAAGTTTTTTTTTCCATTGCCTTAATATCCTAGACCACCTCAAGTACAAAGGGAAAATTAGAATGACACGAGCAACAGCTCACGTTTGATAATTTTGGCAGTCAGATCTTTTAGTTCTGTACATCTGCTCCAGCAGAAGTCTCCTTTGGCTGATGAACTCCCTCCTCTCTGTTGATACAGAAGTAATTTGTGTCAGATACAACGAAGAGGGGTTGTGTTTACCTTTTCAATGCACAGCAAATGGCGATGGCTGGCGCCGGACTTACCATTTCTGACATTTCCTGTACTCAGTAAGCACGGGGTAAATGTTCTCAAAGGCAGTATATATCTCTTCCCGCACCTTGGCTCCAGTGAGAACGATCTTGCCAGAGACAAAAATGAGGAGCACAATCTTGGGGTTTTTCATACGGTAAATCAGCCCAGGGAAGAGCTCCGGCTCATACTGCCAACAACAAGAAACTGAAAAGGTTAACAGAACTATATGATGTGAAATTGTGAATGCAGAATGCACTTCACTTGACCGAAGGTAGGCACATTAGAACTAAAAGTAAATAAAATGCAGTCATTAATGTAGTGTATCAGTGTATGAGGATTAAGGAGCCATGACGCAAAAAACAGCAGGAGTCAATTATTTGACAGACACAACCTATCTTGATTTGACAGTAGCAATTAAAAGAGAAGCTTCAAAGTTTATATAAATCTGCCTTCTTTTGGTCTTATTATGCAACTGACATGATGACAAGGCAGTAGAGATCCGAGCCTCAGATAATGCAGATTGTGAAAGCGTGTCCAACTTACATTAGAAAAGGCACCATGAGAAAAAGCAAGGCCCTCCAAACGAATTGGAAATTTCACATCACACGAGCCAACCATATTCTGTATCTTGAAATCCTGTTTGTCAGAACGAATAATCCATTGTGTCAAGGTGAGAAATCAGGAAGACTATACTCTGAAATGAATCCGAGTGGCAGAGGCATTACCTTGAACTGGATTTGGTATCCAAGCTTTTGGATAATACGCGCATACTGCACTAGGAAATAACAACAGATAAGAATTGTTCTATAGCAAAATTCATCAAAAGGTTGAAAACAGGATCTCGTTTCAAAAAAGAAAACAGGATCAACCAACAGTTTCTGCCTGCGCAATAGATAGGCCCGGCATTGCTAAGCATATGGAACAATGAAACGGTATCAGAAGTGGCTTTTACCTTCCTTGCAGCAAGCTTCGAATGTTCTTCGCTCTTTGCTCCAGTGCAAACCATCTTCCCGGAAGCAAAGACCAGCGCTGTTGTTTTTGGTTCCCTTATCCTCATGATGACTGCAGCAAAACGCCGTGAAAGAATACATGACATTTTCGGATTCCAGTAACATGAGCAATGAGTTCCATGTTTTACATTTAAAATGAACCGGAAATTTACAGCACCAAAGAACTATACCTTTGGATTGTACTCTGCATTACACGCCTGAAGCAATCATTTTCAGATCCAACTGGCAGCCTAATTGACTGTTGAGACAATGTTCCTTAGACATCGAAGGAAGGATGTTGAGAACTCTATGTAAAAGTGGGCACAGAGGCGTCACTAATCATCTAGAAGTCCTTTTCTTCTTAAAATCAAATTCAAACAACTTAATCCCAGAATATGACTTAATACCAATATGTTTACGATGGTATCTTTATCCGCAAACCAATTTTTTTTTCAAGACCATGCCTAGGCACGTATTTCATTAAGAGGAAGCAGAGAAACATTACAAGCTACCCCTACAATGGTAAGCGTCGAGCTTACCAAAGAGGACCAAAAAACACGAAAGAAAGAAGAAAACACCAAAAGAACATATATTTCAATGGTTGTACACTTATTTCATCCGCAAACCAATTGTTTTGTTGTCATTATGTCACACCGTATACAACCACATTCCCTAAAACTCTCCTAAGTTGAACTAACTTTTCTAACTTGAGCTATTGACCGAATCAGACACGAATTTCCCAACGCGCAAATCACGACCATCCCCGGTAGACAATAAACCCAATCATGGTTACCAATTCGCCCACACACATACATGCCCATCCTACCCAAAGGCCAAAGCCAGCAGCAACACCCCGGTATATAACAGATTAAACCAAGAACCAGGCGCGATTGAACAGTCACAGTCAGATCGGTAAACCGCGTCTGATCAGATTCAGCAGTCCAAATCGGTAAACTGCGTCTGATCAGAATCAAGTGCCACCAAATATATATTTAGGTTTTATAAAAGCACCGGCAAGCGCGATAAAACTGATCAAACCGCGCCTAGATCCGTAAAACCTGTCCGATCCAGGAGCTACCAGCCCTACAGCACGCGTTCAGGTTTAGATCAATTGCCCAAGGCACGCAAGACTCACTGGAGGGCAGGGACGATGCCAGAGGGGTGCCTAGCGAGGTCCACCGGCCGCGCCGCGTCCATAACCGCTGCCGCGCTAGCACCTCGTGCAGCGCCCACCCCGATCGCGTCTCCGCTCATCCCTAGCGCGGCCATGGCCGATCCGACCCCGATCGAAGCTCGGAGTCCTACAGTAGAGTGAGGATTTGCAGCGGGGGAAGGTCAAACGGGGCCGGTTATATACGGAGGTTGAGGCATTTGAGCGGCAAGGGGTTTGGGTGGTGGTGGTGACGGCAGCGGCGGTGGATCGAGAGTGGCAGGTTAGGGTTCAGTTCGGAGAAGGATTTATACGCGCAAGGGAAGATATAGACGAGGGGGTGGAGTTGGAGTACGGGTCGATCGCGCCCGGAAAAGGACGTCGGTTGGTTTTGGCAGTGCGGGTTGAGTCTCGACCCAACGAGACTCGGGACGAGGAGATGGACCAATGCAAACACAGTACCAGCCGCCTGCCGGGTGCCGTTAAGCTGGACTGAACAGCCGGAGCACACGGCGTCGTTCCTGTTCCTTGCGCATGTGAGAAAGGTCTAGGGTAGTGGGTGAATGACTTAAGGGTAGTTTCAACTGGGAAACTACTTCCTATTTTCCATACTCGCCACGTTAATAACAAGGATGCGGCTAATGCACGGCCACGCGTGCATTAGACTAGCCACATGACGTCTTCCTCCTCGTGCCCCTCCCCTCTCCTTCTTCTCCACTTGCGCGGCATCTTCCGTCTTCTCCCTCTCCGGCGCCCCTCTTTTTCTCCCCCGTCAATGCTCACCGCCCTAACGCAGCGTGCTAGGGTTTCGCCGGAGCTCTAGGACACCCGCAGCGGCCTCTTTCTTCTCCCCTCCCGTCGTTGCCATGGCCACGGGCACCCCCGCCCTCGACCTGGCCCACCACCGCCAAAGCCGCGCTCCCACCATCCCCGTCACCTGGCCAGTCTGCCTCCCTCCCCCCCCCCCAAAAAAAAATCCATTCTAAGCCCGTCAAAGATGGAGATCTTACCTCACCAGAACCCTAACGGTGGCGAACTCCTCGTCTCCGATGCTGGCGAGCCCCTTGCCGGAAGCCCGGAACCCTAGCAACAGTGGCGGATGTAGGCTATACCTGTGGGGCCACCTGGCCCCACAGGTTTTGATGAAACTAGTAGAATTTTACTGTAGCTTATATGGCTTGGTCCCACAGTGTCTACTAGCTGGCCCCACAGGGTTTGATCGCTGGATCCGCCACTGCCTAGCAATCTTCTTCTTCTTCGACTCTAGTGGGGACGCAGGCACGGTGGGGCATGAGTGCGGCGCGTGGTGGGTGCGAGCATGGCCACCGAGGAGAAGCTTGCTATTGGCAGCCCGGCCCATGAATTAATCTGAGAGAGGGGGGTGGACTTCCGAGAGAGAGAGGCGGGGCATGGGCGTACGGTGCATTAAATGCCTGCACGCCCAACTTTAAGACAATGCCTGGCTGTGTTTAGTTCCTGAATTTGAGAGTGCTAAATTTACTGTAGCGCTACTGTAGCATTTCGTTTGTACTTGGTAATAATTGTCTAACCGTTGACTAATTAGGCTCAAAACGTTCGTCTCGCTCAAAACGTTCGTCTCGTAAAGTACAATTTGTGTAATTAGTTTTGATTTCGTCTATATTTAGTACGTCATGCATGTACCACAAGTTTGATGTGACGAGGAATCTTCTTTTTGTATAGTGCCAAATTCAGGAAGTTTGGAGGAACTAAACACAGCAAGAAAACATGTACGCAACGCAGAAATCACAGTGTAGACCACCTTTGCTTCACGACCAATATAATCCACTCCCTTGCCGCGTAGGGTGGCGGCGGGGCGCGCTGTGCCAGCAGCAGCCACGTCACCACGTGGCCGCACGACACCAACGCGGGCGTGGCTATGGGACAATTCATCCAGGATTGATGGCATTATTATTTTACTATATGCATTGCTTGTTGATCTGATATTTTTGTTGTAATGATCATATGAGCTTGTCTTGTGTTTTTTTACCAACTACTCCGTATGTTGCCTATTATTTTTATGAACTATTATCTTTATGGAGTATTATGATTGACATATATATTGTTCGATAGCTACATATTTGCATGAGATGTACAATAGCTCAAAGAGATCACTAGTACACAGGTCGGATTCAGTTGGGAACTGGCTTTTAGTCCCAGTTTCCAACCGGAATTGCGGATCTAGGACTAAAGGCCGGGATCTTTAGTCCCGGGTCACCCAACTAGGACAGCCCATCCTCAGAACTAAAAAAGTAGTTTAAATCATGGGAGACCTCTCTTGCAATGTGTGAGATTCGAATCCAAGGCCCTTTGGCTCGCGCGTAGCTTCCTTACCAACTCAACTGCATACCACATGTGACAGAGTCTTGGGCGCTTTCCTTTTGAATTCATCCGCGGGGGACCTTTTGTTCCGAGTGGGAGACCTTTAGTCCAGGTTGGTGTTACCAACCGGGACTAAAAGATCACCATTTAGTCCCCGTTGTTGTTACCAACCGGGACTAAAGGTTGGAGGACCTTTAATCCAGGTTGGTAACACCAATCGAGACTGAAGGATGGCTTTTAGTCCCAGCTGGTGTTACCAACCAGGATAGAAGGGCCTTCAGTGCATGTAAAATTTAGACCCCGGACTAATACTCACATTAGTCCTGAACCCTAAGAGCATCTCCAAGAGTTTGGCATATAGGTTTGGCATCCTAAATTTTTTGGCAAAATAAGAAAAATATTTCTCCAATAGTTTGGTATCTGGGTTTGGCATCTTTGGCAAGTTGGCAAATCTCGGTCCATTGCGCGCATATATGCCCGCGCGGCACCGACCGCGCATCGTAGTTTCCTCGTGCTTAGCGGGGCTCTTCGTTCGCTTAACGGGGCTCTTCGTTCGCTTAACGGATCTTTTCGTTTCGTTAGCAGGTTTTTGGAAACAAAAATTGCCAAACAGTTGGAGATGAGATCTTTTTTTCCTCCCCATATTATTTTGGGAGTTGGCAAATAACGAGATTTGGGAAATAAAATTTGCCAAACTGTTGAAGATACTCTAACACAACCGAGACTAAAAAGTGCGAACCGAAAGTCATTTCTCTACTGGTGGATGTAATTAATCTTGTCGACTACATAGTTGCCTGATCCATCTTCCTTGTGCATGCGGTGTTATTATATTCTTCTTTACATAGAAACTATGGGTTACAAAGGATACTTTCTACATAAAATTGATTGTTTTCTCTCACCTCTAGAAACTATCCGTAGAAATCATGGGTTGGGACTGTATCCCCCACCCATTCAGTTACATCTTAGGCAATGAATGCACCTACTTCTTATGAATCTAATGCCTTGTTTAGATGCACCCCAAAAGTTAGAATTTTTTCACTCTCTCTCCATCACATCAATCTTTGGACCCATGCATGAAGTAGTAAATGTAGGTAAAAAAATAACTAATTACACAGTTTAGTTGGAAATCACGAGATGAATCTTTTGAGTCTAGTTGGTCCACGATTAGACAATATTTGCCAAATAAGACGAAAGTTATACTATTCATCGGGTTCATTTTTTTTGCAATCTAAACGAGGCCTAAAAGTATCATGTTAGCGATTGGGTAAGATTGATGAAACAATTAGACCTAGGGTGAATATTCTCTTTGGCTCTGTAACATTCATGTTGTTGCTATATAATTCGTTCTTAATTCCCGTATCACACCATGTGATGTACTTTGATGGATTGAGTGGCCAAGTAAAGTAACTGAGTGGTTGAGTTATAGAGTGGCCATGACAAACTGATTTGGCAACGGCCTGTTCGTTTCGTTGGTTTATTGTGACTGAAAGTACTGTTTATTAGTTTATTGTGAGAGAAAAACATTGTTGGATGGCTGCTGATTTGGCTGAATAGCTTAAACAAACAGGGTGACTGACCAAGTGATAATCAAAATAATTCAAAAGCCACATCTTACTATAATAAGACGTCAACTATCATAATTATAAAACATGTGGAGCGTGGGGCATGCACATACATGGCTACCGGTATATATAAACTAACCTCTGATGAAGTAGAACCCGTACATGCCAAGTATGTATTTTGAGGGATTTAGTTGGCCAAGTAACGAGTGGTTGAGTTATCAAGTGGCCAAGTGATTAGGCAACCAAGTGTCCGAGTGATAAATCAAAACAATTCATAAAAACACACCTTTTTTAACTTCAAAAAACCACACCTTACTATGATAAGACGTCGACTATCATAATTATAAACAATTACAGCGTGTGGAATGCATGTGTCTATATCTATATCTATATATCTAATAATAAAGAGGCAAAATTTCAGGCTCTTTTTTTATCCATCTATTTTTTTCCATCCCCATCTAACTACCGGACAATAAAGAGTTTCTTTTGTTCGGACTTATATATAGCACGTGCTCATACGAGTTATAATAACTCTTGTCTAGCGCGATACGGAGTTCGCTTCCAAAACATATTGGGTCACGTGTTTGACCTGGACTCATAAGTTGTGCTATATTTATTGTTTTCTAATCTTTATAGAAAAAATAGCAGAAGTTAGAATTAAGAGTATTGGAAAATCGGACAAAAAACATGAAACCAAACGGGGGAAACAATGAAAGATACACGGCGTGGAGAAATAGGAAAAAAAAGAAAAACATAAACAGAAAAAACACAACGTGGAGAAAAAGGAAAAAAAACAAAAAAAGGAAAATGGGAACAGAAAAAAAGAACACAATAAAAAGAGAACGCAAAAAAATAGGAAAACAAAACAGAAAAACAAACAAAAAAGAAGGAAAACGGAAACAATATGATCCCTCTGTGCTCGGCTCATCCTTGGACCGCAATGCACGGGCAGGTCATGACAAGCCCATCCCCAATGCCTCTGTCGTGCCGTGTTTCTTTTTTTTCTTCATCTGATCTGGTTCCTTTTTTCTATTCCGTTTTTTTTTCATTGGTTGAGTGTTTCCTTTTTCA
Organism: Saccharum hybrid cultivar R570; assembly: GCA_038087645.1. NCBI lineage: Eukaryota > Viridiplantae > Streptophyta > Magnoliopsida > Poales > Poaceae > Saccharum > Saccharum hybrid cultivar. The sequence continues at coordinate 5,133,638 of JAQSUU010000005.1, read as the reverse complement.
TCCTCCGCATGGTTTCTCTGGCATTATCCTTTTCTATTTAGATTTGATTAGGATTGCTATTCAATTTTCTCAGAGGTATCTATTTTATTTGAATTAGAATACGATTCCTAACTATACTTGTATCCAATCCATGTTATATAAAACAGGAGGATTGTAGAGGCCAGTAGAGACACGTACCTACATTCGAGGAGTTATAGTTAGGAGGAGGTGGATAAAAAAAATAAGCTAAAATAAGATTAGAGTAATTTCTATTCTTATATCTATTCGGATTTTAATTTGGAATACTATGTATTTAGACATAATGTATATATAGAAGTGTAGTAAAAGCTATGTACCTACAAAGTCCAAACAACTTACGATTTGGGATAATGAGAGTATTTAAATTCGATACAGACTTAATAGGATATTGTCATATTATTAATGATATTAACTTTATTATGGATGTCATGACTCATGACCATCATAAATAAATTATAGCCATTGAAATTTATGAAAAAAAGTAAAACATAAATAGATATTTAACATTTTTGTCCTTATCTTTTTTATTAACATCTGATAGTTGTTTTTCTCCCGTTGCAACGCACGGACATATTTGCTAGTATAAACTAAAGTTCTAAAGTGAAACCCGCACATGCCAAGTACAAAAAAAATCAAGATAGGTGCCAAATTAGTTGTACTATTTATATTTAATAAATAAAAAGAAGCAAAACTTATAAAATTTGTCAGATCGCGTACATGCCAAGTACCAAAAAAACAAGATGCTGCAAAATTATTTATATTTAATAAATTATTTATATTTAAAAAATAAAAAAATAAGCAAAAATGCTGCAAAATTATTTATATTTAATAAATAAAAAAGAAGCAAAAATGAAAAAAATTTGTCTGAAGTGGGATTTGAACCAACGCCCTTGTCGAGGACCAGAACTTGAGTCTGGCGCCTTAGACCACTCGGCCATCCTGACTTCACGGTATTAAACAATTTTCTATCATACGTAATTGTCGCCAATTTTGGTTTTCTTCCCTCCATTTTTTACTTCCAGAAAATTCTTCGTTTGCGTTGACGTACTAGATTAAATATGCAGCAAATTTGTATCTGTCTGCAAGGATCTAAACCGTATGCCAATGGGAATGAGTAGGAATATACACGGATTACAAATATTGCTAATCTCATATTTATTTACATCTTTTTCCTTGGATTTGAAGTTAGACAAAGATTGTATTGGTTGCAAATAATATGAAAAAGTGTGTATCGAATACGAACAATGCCAATCACGAATATTTATTCACATATTAGGTAAAAGCAATATCCATATATATTATGTGTTTCACACTAATTCGACCACTCAATCTTTTGTGTTTTGCCTAGAAAAAAATCGATCCATGGCAACATCTTCCTCATGTCTCAATGTACATCGTCTTTGATTCTATCTAATAAAAGACTAACAAAGAATGAAAGAATTCATAAATGATTTTTATCCATAACTAATGTGTGATTCAAATAATATTTTTGAACTACCCTGTGCTCGTGGGTTCTACATCTAGGTTGTACATGCGATCTTGAGCCGCCATTCTAATCTAAAGTATAAATGGATTAAGGGATTATAATCTATACTTGTGAGTTAAATACTAATGGAGTATATTGTTTAATTACCTTGCTTGTACTCATTGACCTCACATTGTAAGTCGAAATCTGTTTAATACGATTCGCGCACCAAAAGTTGGCCGACCAGCGTGGCCACGTCGCCCGCTTTTCACGGCGGTTTGATCGGGCCGGTGGACGGCCCAGATCGGGCGAACCAGGGTCTTTTTGCAAAAAAGCCCTTCTATTTTTTGAAAATCAACCCGTGCTCCAGAGGCCCTCTCAGTATATTTTGCGAAAACACCTCAAATTATTTTGAAATCAACCTGCAGTCCAGATCGGATGGGCTCTGGTTTTTTTTGCAAAAAAGACCTTCTCTTTATCAAAAATCAACCCGCGCTCCAAAGACCCTCTCAGCATTTTTGATTTTTGTCAAATCAACCCGTAGTCAGCCTTTGATTATATCTCTTTTTTTAATAAATTAGCTGAACTTTAAAATTGCATGGTAAATCACAGAAAAATCGTAAATTAGAAAATCAAGTTGATATGAAATCCTCACAAGTAGACCTATGCAGTGCATCCATAATATAGCATGTTTTAGTAAGAATTTTTTCCTACAAATTTTTACCTATGCTTTTTAAGGGTAAAATCATATCGACTGGAACTTTAAAATGCGTAGTAAATCATAGAAAAATCGTAAAATAGAAAAAACAAGTTAATCTAAAATTCACACGAGTAGATCTATGCAGCGCATCCATAATATGACTTGTCTGAGTAGGAATTTTTTCATAAAAAAATTTACCTATGCTTTTTAGGGTTAAAATCATATCGACAGTTATTACAGCAATGCGTTATTTTAAATACTAAAACTACTTTCACAAAGAAAGTATCGACACAACCTAACATCATATTTTGCTATAAAAATATTGTTCTCCTACATCTTTTCATACTAGCTCTACACCACTACTACATTAAAGAAAATACCATCAAGGCTATGTATTGCCAAATTTTATAATTCGAGGTCAAATTCTCCTCATTTCACAATTACAATAACCTTCCGGCTACTTATTCTCCTCACTCGTTAATAAATAATTTAACCCCTTCTTTCTCCATGAAAAATATAGTCAAAAAGATATATATAGTTCCATTTCAATACCCAAAACAATATATAAATAAAATAATACCTTCATGATGATAGAGTCTCGAAAATACATAAAAAACCATAAAATGAAAAAAAAACTTTGCTGAGTTTCTCATCACTACACCTATGTAGTAGATATATATAATATCATATGCATTAATGCAACTTCAAATGTTAAGCATTAGCGATTTATTTCATCCGTCTATATCTATTTCACATATTAAAGTATTTTTATCATTTACTTCCAAATATTCATGGTCCAAATCTCAAATAGCATCTATATAATACCATCACGACTATGGACAGTTCCATTTCAATAAAAAAATATCTTAAATAATACCTTCATAACAATGGACTCCAAATCATGACACCTATACGAAAATAATAAAGCCAAGAATTTGTCTTACCAACGTTGCTTAAAAAAATGCAACTACCAACATACAATTATTATTACTCTATACATTAAATAAAGTCTATATCAACTACAATACTACAACATAATACCGGCACTGCGTGGCAACGCCGCGTGCCTTTCTAGTGTGACATGAAACCAGTAAAAGCTAGCAGTCTAGCACGTTGGTTCGTGGGTGTACAAGCCTTAATGTGCCGTACCAACGAAAAGCAGCCCAACGCGTGAACTCTGCCTTCCGGCTCCCATGTCCCGGTTGAAGGGAGTTTATTACATCAAGCAAATGAAAAGGTTCCGATTTCTACATCAGACGATGTATGTGATCGATAATTATACTGTGGGGTAGACTCTGTCACCCGCATAGTAAGCACAGCCAATCAACCAAACAAAATGGCTGAAATAAAGCAAATAGTTTATCATAAACTTAACTTATTGCTAAACCTCCAACCATGAATCCTAAAATAAATTAAAAAATATATAAGCACGGACTTGATGCGGGTGCGCAAGTTCTAACAATGGAACCCAACCAGCTGTGCTCACTTAGCAAAGTTGAGATTATTTTAGGATGAAGGGAGTACCTCCTGCTAGATACCTATCCTCTCACATGTCGTTTCCACACGACGCAGGGAGGGAGCGGCTCCTAGTCGATACGTATCCTCTCACATTCCGTTTCCACGTGACGAAGCTGTACTGTCATTGAAGAATTTTCTTGAAAGGTTAAGAATTTTATCTGCGTAGTACAGACATGGGAATAAACATCCTCCATTTGAAAGGTTAAAGTGTCCTTTGCACGTTATTATATTACGAAGAATGCTTGGCATGAGTATAGACAAGGGCACCAGACATTTGCTTGTCGAGCCTACCTAGCCATGCAAGTTTTATCGCCGACTTCGTTCGTATCTCTTCGTACCTTGATGATGGAGTGTTTTGAATGTCTCGAGTGATACATACAGATTTTAAAATATTTTATGTTAAATTATATCAAGTTTAACTAAATTTATATAAAAAGACAGTAATATTTATCATATTAAATAGGTACGTATCGGTGAAAGACGCAAGGAAGACCCAGCCCCCACGTCGTCCTCTACGGGCGACTCGGGCGGCAGCGCCTTCGCCCACCATAAGCCCTCCTGTGTGCTGCAATTGCGCGGCCGCCGCCAAAGCTGGACATTGGCAAACCGGAGAAAGGCGAGGACGGTGGCGCCTAGGCCCTCTGCTCTTCTTCCCCACCCCTCTCTCTCCTGGTGGGAGAAAGGCAAGGACGGTGGTGCCTAGGCCCTCTGCTCTTCTTCCCCACCCCTCTCTCTCCTGGTGGACGAAGAAGCTCCCGTGACTGCACAGGGAGGCGGCTGCCGGTGCTTCTTGGCCTGGGGTGCACGGATCCTGTGTCCTCTTAGCCGGATCCAATGTCCTCTTGGCCGGATCCGTCGCCCTGCGCCTGGAGGGCAAGCCGGGCGGCCGGGGCTGCTGTGGTGGCTGGGTACGGCTAGGCTCGTGCCCGGTGGTGGCCGGCAGCGGCCCGCCATGCTTGTCTGGCTACGGTTTCGGTTCTTCCAGCTTGGGATGCGGCGGTGGACCTCCTGGTGGCGGCTTGGTGGCGGTGCGGGTGCGGCCAGTGGCGCATGCTGCATGGCCAGGCCACGGTGGCGCACAGGCTACCATGCGTGCTGTGTGGTGGCGCGGGCTGCCACGCATCTCGGCATGCTTCACCCTACTCCCAGACTTCTGTAGGGCTGTGATGCTCAGCCCCGTGGAGGGCCAGGGAGCAGGCATACAGACGGTAGCAGATCGGTGTGGAGGCTGCTGGAGTCCCGGTGCGGCATGGATTGATGCAGGGTGGGCTCGGCAGGGGTTGGGACGTTGGTGGGCCGGGCGACGGGGCTTCTTTTGATCTTGGCCCTCTTCTCCTCACCATCTGCCTTCCCTCTTCTCGGGCTGATCCCCGTGGTGGAGTTGGTCGGAGCTGCCTGCTGCTGGTCATTTTTTGCCGGTTCCGGCGGGGGTGGACTCTCTGTCGGGCTTCTCCCGGCACTTCTCTTGGTCAGCGTTCCTTTAAGCGGTGGCCTAAGGGAGCTGTTGCTGACCTCTCGACGCATCCTACCTCTTTGGTAGGGTTGGGTCTCCGGCGGTGGCGGTGTGAAGGTTGCATGAGGTCGGAGCTATGGGGGATATACCCCCGAATAACCTCATGGCTATACATGGGCCGCACCATCTGAGGTGGCCTAGGCCACAAGATCAAGGCGTGCACCGTAAGGCTACAAGGTGTACTAGACATTGTAATAGTACCAAATCGGATAGTTTACTTGTAACCCTCCTCCTCCAGAGTATATAAGGAGAGGAAGGGGTCCCCTATAGGATAGGTCATACATCTCATTATATCTCTCCATATAGAGCAATACAATCTGACACAGGATATAGGTATTACGCCCTCACGGCGGCCGAAGCTGGATAAATCCTCGTGTTTGTCTTGCGTCACCATCTAGTTCGTAGCTTGCACACCTGTCTGCCGACAATCTACTACCTTAGGCATACCCCTCGGTAGACTGTCGACCATATCTCGTCGACAGTGGCGCGCTAGGTAGGGGGTGTGCGTACAGCTTCCCAGGAAAGCAAGATGGGATTTGTAACAGAACCGACCAAATTATAAGAGCACAAGTACAAAAACAAGCATCGAAGCGCTCAAATTTTCGAACTTAAGCCCATATAATCCCGGTAGTCAATCGAAACCACGAAGGATTTCAAACCAACTTGCTTACAACCAAGATCGCATCATTCAACATACAACATCATACGTTACATTTCACAAGTACTTCCGAAATAAGTTTACACACACGGAGTTGCAATTATTACAAACCAAGTTTATAAAGTAGCGGAAGCATACACACACCAGTTGTTTAACTACTGCCAGTCTTGTTGATCAACAAACCGCAAAAGCATCATGAAAGTACATAAAAGATGATCACGCCCTAGTGATCTAGTCTTCGTCACCCGCAGGGTGGAGACAAGTTTTACAGAAGCGTTGATAGAGCATATCATCTGCAACAGGAGGGAATAAACCCTGAGTACTGGAATGTACTCAGCTAGACTTACCCGTCAAAAACCAGAAATAAGATGACACCAAGGATTATGTAAGGCTTACACAAGAGGCTAGCTGACATCACATTTTGCATAAAGGCATAAGTAATTGAAACTCTTATAACCTGTACTAGCAGTTCTTTTTAGCATTTACCTGTCATCTATCTTAGCACCTGTACTAAGCATGCACTTGATTATAATCAAACAATTATCAACATTATATCCAGAGCAGGTATGAATTGTGGTAACATTGTGTCATTCTCTTAACCACCTGTTCATTTAATGAGATCTACGTTGCCGCTGCTCAAGTCAAGTGCTCACTAACCGGGAGCGACGGCGATTCGAATCGAATTCCTATCCAGCTGGAGGGGTATTTCTAACACTCACCGCGCAGGCCCCTGCCAGGGTCGCACAAGCCACCTTTTCATGTGATTCAGGAATCGCGGGTTCGAATGATGTCGCGACCCCAAGGACGACACTCTGCCAGGTGATAGGGACTCTAACCCCCCCTTGTCTCATGCCAATGTCCCCAAGCACATCCTTTCTCTCCTCCAAGAAGCAACCTACCATTCGATTCCCGGCCTGAATCACATTACTCGGCTTCGCGGTCGGAACGACTTATCCGGCCAACTAAGTGTTAGACTGCGTTCAACATGACTCAAGGACGTACAGCGAATCGGTCCTTAAACGACTCAGACGGGCATAGCTCCACACCCAAGACGTGAAGTGTCTTGCGGCTGTACTATCGAACTCCCGCCCGGTCTCAATTTCATTTTAAAGCATGGTTCCATCCATGATAGCCATAAAGCCACTCGTGACTCCTTCCTACATCTCGCGGATGACCGGAAATCACTCGACTTCTACCGTACTAAGCAGGGCTAAGCATTGATACGTGCCTAAACCTAAATTAGGATTTAAGTATGATATCTGGACAAGGATAGGTATAATGCAACAATTGTTTTCATACAACTCCTACAACTTAATGCATTAAACAATTAAAAGTACTCAAGATAGATTTATCAAATGATGGGTTCAGCATGCACCGGGGCTTGCCTTTCAGAAAGGTCGAGGGCCGGTGGTCTGGGCACTCAGGAAGGTCGTCTGCGGGCACTCCTTCGCCTGCTGGATCCTCGGGCTCCTTCTGCTGCTCCTGGTCCTCCTCCGGAATTGCTCCTTCGAACTCGAGGAGTGTCACCCCGTCCGGTATACCTATTGCATGAGTGCACAATAAATATCATGGATGCATAATGGGTGCAACATGCTCGGAATGAAATGCATTTCAGCAATGAAAGTACTCTATTCAAGTCACTTCATCAATACGTGCAAATCTCTTCTCCGGTGGAGAAGTACTTACCTAATCTACCCAACCTAAGATATAGCTGTTCTTCTTCGGTTAAGGCCCTAGCACCTAACAATTACAAGAGTAGCATTACTCAGGTTATCACATCAAACACCAAAATACACAGTAAGACCTTCTGGACAGCAGCTCAAAGATGCTAACATAACTGAAGATTCCTAACTCCAAAAGATATGATCTAAGACAATCTGGAAAGCTTAAGAAATACACTACAAAACATTTTCAGACCTCAACACTTAATTCTAAAGTTTACCTAGTCGAAATTCCAAAGTTCCAGAATCTGTCCTCTCCAAACAGATAGCAGTCATTTCTGGATAGCCACTTTAAACAGCTATAACTCTTAGACTACTAGGCCAAATACCATCAAATTTTGACACAAGCTAGTTTAACCAGTTTACTACCACTTGGGTATTCACAAGTTTTCTAGAAAATACTTTTATTAAGGGTCAAACCTATAAATACTACCAGCTGTCCAGAAAACCTAGAATTGCAAAGATTAAATATTTATTTATGTGGCAAACATCCCTTAAGGCCAAAATAATGTTACCACAAGTTCACATAGATCACAAAAACACCAGAAAGTAAGGTGTGCCCACCTAGAATATTTATTTGTGCTCATTTCTTAATTTACTTAATTAATTAAGTGGGATTTTAAACATATATGTAAACTGCTCTTAAAATCCTACAAAAATTACAGGAGACTCTATGAACCACAAAGAGACAACTGTAAAAATTTGAACTACAATTATTTACAGAAACTCCCCAAACAAAATTCACAATCCCAAAAGGCTGATTTTTGTATAATTAACAAATCATATTAAAAAGTGTCAAACAACAGATTTCCTAATTTTCTTGGACACTTTAGGGTACCAAGACATTCTCCAAAAAGTTATAAGAACATTGCACATGTAGAAAAATTACTAAAATTCATTTAAGTATTTCCTAAAATAACAAGATAGCATTATAACTTGAAAAGTACTTAAGCACTATTGCCCAAATTTTTACCAAAGCTAGAGCAAGTAAAAATTAACCTACCCACCAAATTTCACAATTTTTGGAATAGTACAAGTCAAGTTATTCATTTAACAAAGTTACCTCTTTTTTTCAACACATTTCAAAGACTTATTTAATTTTTCCCAAAAACTAAACATTACATATTAGCTTTATATTTTTCTAAAATACTACACATCATGTAGATCCTAACAAAATTTATCTCATAATTTTTGGGCAAGTAAAACCCTAGATCTATATTTTCCAAACATCAACTAAAATCTGTGACAAATATGAAAAGAAAAACAAAACCGAACCCTAACTCGCTACTGGGCCGGCCCCTACGCGGACGCAGCCCAACTAGTCAGTGAGAGAGAGGCGGAGGGGAGGAGCTGCGGTTGCCGGAGATCACCGGCGGTGAGCCGACCGACGAAACTGAGCGGACGAGCGTGACCACGTCATCGAGATAAGTCGATTGGTGGCAAGAACGGGGCGACAGAACCATGGGGAGGCGCTCGTCGTCGGGCATGGCGGTCCATGGCCGCGGCTTGCCGACGCCGGTGAGATATACGGCGACTCATCCCAAATGACCGGTCCCGTGAGCATCAGCGACTCCAGACGGACCCAACGCACCCAAGAATGAAGACGGTAGAGCACCAGAGGAGCACGGCCACGCTATGGGAGCGCTCTGGCGAGGAATGTCCGAGGCGGACAGTGGCGGACATGGCAATGCCGCCTTACCTCCCCACAATTGACCCAGCTGCGAGGTGGAAGATGGAGGGGGCTTCAAGGCAGAGCGGTGTGTGAGTTTTTGTGGATAGTGGTGCGGTGGTGCGCGCGCACGAGCTCGCCGGAGTGGAGGCGGGAGCTGCGCTCGGTTGTTCCGCCTGGTGGAGGGGAGAACGGAAGGGAGAGGGAGGTGTGGCGCGAGTGAGGCAGAGACCGTCGTCGTGGCGGCCTTGAAGGCTTGGTGACCTGACGGGTGGGACCGCGGCCGACGTACGGCTGCCATCGCGTGGCCACGCATCGGCGTTGCCCTGCCGTCGGTCGGCCACCGACTGAAGAACGGTCGACTGAATCGATGCCCCGGGTTCGACTGACAGTCGAAGTTTGGGCTTCTATATCTCCTAACCTGGCTCGAGTTAGTGGTAGGTATTAACATCAAAGTTGTAGAGCTACATGAGTACTACAATTTTGTCAATTGGCTCAATGACTGGTTTGGTCTGGTTTGTGAGTTACAAGTTGTCAAAGTGAGGTACAGTGAAACGGTTTTCAGCTTCACACTTAGCCAAAATTGCTAAGTCCCAAAACAGCCTCTAATACTGACTTGTGGGCCATTTTTGAGCATGTTTTGGTCATTTTCATGAGATGGCCATATTAGAACTTTTGTTCCTTATGAAATTCTCTACAACTTTGCTTAAGGTTGCTCCTCCATGCAAGATCTCTAAGCTGGACTTTTTAATTGGTCAAACCAGATCACTCTAGGGGTCCACACTTAGTCAACAACATTTGGAAGGGCAATTTGGTAATTTTGGTCAACATGAACATTGCTCCACTACTTACCCTAAATGTAATTAAGGTGTTATGAGACCTAATTAGCCACTCTACACATTGGTTACATGAAATTCCTAGTGTCACACACTTTGAAACAAGCAAATCAATATTTCACCCAAATGTTGCAAGCTCATGTTGCACATGTTGCATGAGTGTGTTGCATAACACTTGCTAATTATGTTACACTAAAGTGGTTAACATGTTTCCAAATGAAATTGCACATAAGGTACTTGTGTTTTGCACACTACATAAAATAACATGAAATGATGCATGCTTATGCTCATGCAAATGCAATGCAATTATGGAGCTAAACACCAGAGGTGTTACAGCCCTCCCCCTTATAAAAATCTCGTCCCGAGATTTGGAAAGCATACCATTTTTCATAGAATTCCTTATAGCCATCCCGCAAATAGTCTTCCAGTTCCCATGTAGCATCACTTTCATTACCCTGATTACTTCACATTACTTTATACCACTTAACCACTTTGCTTCTAGTCACTCGTTCCTGAGTATCGATCACTCGGACTGGTTTTTCTTCGTAAGTTAGATCGGATTCCAGCCTGATATCTCCTAAAGGGACTCTTTCCTCAGGAACTCAAAGACAGTTTTTGAGCTGAGATACATGGAAGACGTTAAATATGGCACTCATTTCAGGAGGTAACTGGATTTTGTACGCAACAGCTCCACTCTTGCCTATGATCTGGAAAGGACCCATGTATCTTGGCGCAAGTTTTCGCTTAACACCAAAACGTTGGACACTCTTCATTGGAGAAACTTTCAGGTAAACGAAGTCTCCAACTTCAAACTCGAGCGGTTTTCTACGACGATCAGCATAACTTTTCTGTCTAGCTTGGGCTGCAGCCATATGTTTTTGGATGGTACGGACTTGTTCCTCAGCTTCCTGAACAAAATCAATACCATAATACCTCCTTTCACCAGCTTCTACCTAGTTTAGTGGAGTTCTACACTTACGACCGTACAAAGCTTCGAACGGGGCCATCTTAATACTCTCTTGGTAACTATTATTGTATGAGAATTCGGCTAGAGGTAACCATTTTTCCCAAGAACCCTTGGATGAAATGACACATGCCCGTAATAGATCTTCCAAGATTTGGTTAACCCGTTCCATCTGACCTGACGTCTGGGGGTGATAAGCAGAGCTTCTCACTAACTTGGTTCCCAGAAGATGATGCAAGTGCTCCCAAAAGCGAGCAGTGAACTGGGGACCATGGTCAGAAGCGATAGTGCGAGGTACCCCATGGAGCCGGACTATCTGATTGAAGTATAACTCAGCATAGTCAGTGGGACGATAGTCCACTCTAACAGGAATAAAGTGAGCTGATTTGGTTAAACGATCCACAATTACCCAGATGGAGTTATGATTTTTGACAGTAGGAGGAAGTCCAACAATGAAATCCATGCTTATCTCTTCCCATTTCCAACCTGGGATAGAAAGTGGTTGAAGTAACCCAACTTTCATATGCACAGCTTTAACTCTACAGCAGGTGTCACACCTAGCAACATATGCAGCTATCTCTTTCCGCATTTTGGTCCACCAATAGTATGGCTTCAAATCATAATACATCTTATTACTATCAGGATGGATGGACAACTTGGACGAATGTGCTTCGGACAGGATCTGATCTCTAAGCTCTCGGTCCTTAGGTACCACTAATCTATCCTTAAACCATAGCACACCTTCTTCATCTACCCTGAAATGCTTAGTTTCTTCCTTTTTCATCTTGCGTTTTATGTGGAATACACCAGGATCAGTCTTTTGGAGCTCCATAATTCTGCTTTTGAGAGTACAACTGACAGTGATGTTGTACAAGACTGCTGGATGTAGAAGGCGAGATCGATGAAAATTAGTTTCAACTAGGAAATGGCAATGAGACTTACGGCTTAAAGCATCCGCAACCACATTTGCCTTGCCAGGATGATAGTGCACTTGAAGGTTATAATCCTTAATCAACTCGAGCCATCTTCTTTGATGCATATTTAACTCGGGTTGGGTGAAGATGTATTTGAGGCTTTTGTGGTCTGTGTAGATATTGCAGACATTGCCCAGCAGATAATGCCGCCATACTTTCAAAGCATGAACAACTGCGGCCAGTTCTAAGTCATGCGTTGGATAATTCACCTCATGTTTCCGAAGTTGTCGAGAGGTATATGCAATCACTCGGCCTTCCTGCATCAGCACACCTCCCAAACCTATGCCTGAGGCATCACAATAAACATCAAATGGTTTCTCGATATCCGGTTGTGCCAAAACCGGAGCCGAGGTTAGGAGGGTTCACAGTTGGTGAAAAGCCACATCACACTCAGGAGTCCAGACAAACCTGGTGTCTTTTTGCAGCAACCGAGTCATGGGTTTGGATATTTTTGAGAAATCCGGGATGAAGCGACGATAATAGCCAGCCAACCCAAGAAAACTCCGAACCTCATGAACCGAAGTAGGAGCCTTCCAATTCAATACTTCCTGTACCTTGGTGGGATCCACCATAATTCCCCCATCGGACAACACATGCCCAAGGAAAGGTACTTCACGAAGCCAGAACTCACATTTACTGAACTTCGCATACAGTTGATGTTCTCGTAGTCTGGTGAGAACAATACGCAGGTGTTCAGCGTGTTCTTCCTCATTTTTAGAATATATCAATATGTCATCAATAAACACCACCACAAACTTGTCCAATTCGGGCATAAACACCGAATTCATCAAGCACATGAAGTGTGCGGGGGCGTTGGTCAAGCCGAAGGACATAACAAGATACTCATAAAGACCGTATCTGGTAGAGAAGGTGGTTTTTGGAACATCTTCCGGACAGATTTTAATTTGATGATAGCCCGATCTTAGATCAACCTTGGAGAAGACTTTAGCTTTGGACAATTGATCGAACAAGATGTCAATGCGCGGTAGAGGGTACTTATTTTTGACAGTGACTGCATTCAGAGGTCTATAATCTACGCACATCCGCAACGACTGATCCTTCTTCTTTACAAAGATAGCGGGACATCCCCACAGAGACGAACTAGGACGAATCAGCCCTTTCTTCAAAAGTTCATTCAATTGTACCTTAAGTTTAGCTAGTTCATTTGGAGGCATTCTATAGGGTCTCCTAGAGATAGGTGTCGTGCCAGGCAACAACTCAATTTTAAATTCCACATCCCGATCCGGAGGGAGTCCTGGCAAATCATCAGGAAAAACATCCGGAAACTCATTCACTACGGGAATTTCGGCCAACGCCTTTGCTTGCACAGCATGAACTTCCCCAGACAAATCAACTTTTCTGGGAAGTTGTACCAGAAAACCCTTTTGATCTGTAGGATCTCTGAGCATAACTACCCGAGTGGATGTATCAATGAGTACCTCATTCTGACTCATCCAATTCATGCCCAGAATAACATCTATGCCTAATCCCGGCAAAACCACTAAGGCAAGCGAGTACTTTCGCCCTTCTATCTCAAGCTCAAGATTCCCCACTACTTTATTTGTGGAAATATTCCCACTTGCTGCGCTAATGCAATAACCTCCACCTTCAATAGTATGCAATTTGTGTGCAAACTTTGATGCAAACTTAGGACTGATAAAGGAATGCGAAGCACCTGAATCAAAAAGTACCACTACAGGATGTTGGTCAACTAGGAACTTACCAGCAGTGACAACCTCACCAGATGGGATTTCCTCAATACTGTTATAATGACTGTGCCCTTGATGGCCACCTTGGTTGACATTCTTCTTAGGGTAAGGACAGTTCCTGGACCAATGGCCTAGCTTGTTGTAGTTCCAGCAAGGCATGTTGCTAGGAGGGACACTGGAGCTGCCTTGGCCTGAATTACCCTTTGGCAGAGCCACTGTATATGCCTTGCGAAACCCAGTCTTCACTGGCGCCTTCTTTTGCGGAGGACGGAACTTAGTATTCTGAGCAGGTGGGCGAGGGGAAGACCTAGGTGCAGCTGAGGTCCGAGACTGCGAAGCACTTGCCTCAAGTGCCCTCTTGTGGCTCTTAGAAGCAGCATAGATAGAGTTATTGTTCTCTTGAGTCAAAGCATCACTGATAAATTCATTAAAGGTAGTACACTTGCTAGTGCCCATAGTCTTCATCAGCTTTGGGCCGAGGCCTTTTTTAAAGCTAACAATTTTCTTGGCATCGGTATTCACAAACTCTATGGCATATCTTGCCAGGTTGTTGAAAGATTGCAGATATTCAGTCAAACTTTTATTTCCCTACGACAGCCTCATGAATTCTGTGTGCTTGATTGCCATAAGACCTGGAGGAATATAGTTCCCACGGAATGCGGCCTTGAACTGGTCCCAAGCAATCGGGACATTTGCAGGCAGTGTGGAACGATAGTGGCTCCACCAAATACCCGCTGGACCATGCAATTGGTGAGAAGCATATTCAGTTTTTAGCTCATCGGTCAAGCAAAGCAGATGAAACTTTTGTTCAATAGTGTTCAACCACTCGTCGACTTGCAGTGGTTCCTCTGCCTCCTTAAAGAGCGGGGGCTTAGTATCAAGAAAGTCCTTGAAATCACTGTACTGATTGGGTTCTGGGCCCTGGCGGCCATGATGAGCCTCCTGGTTGGCAAGCTGGCGCATAGCATCAGCCAGCATGCGCTGCCCTTCGACCACGGTCTGCATCAGCTCAGCCGGGGTAGGTGGTGGCGGAGGGGGGGCTGTTCCTCATCCTCATTGCCACGACCCCAACGGAGATTGTACGACATCTGCAAAATGCATATCCAATGAGCACTGATGATGTGGGAAATTTGTAGATGAATTATTGTAAATATGTCAAACTGACTTCATGAAATGGACTTCTCAAAATACTCATGACACAATAATTCATCACAACCGCACAATCCATTCAAGCGCATCAATTGACGCAATCATGCGAGGGAATCCAACAAGATGTACTTTGATAAAGGCTCACTCACAAGGAGCACAACAATTACGGAACCGTTTACGTTAATATCTACGTGATTTTTGACCTTTCACCCGGTACTTGGATTCGATCTCAAAATTTTTAGTTGACTGAGAAAGGCTACTTCAAACTGACCACAAGAGACTTCTCAACGGTAGAGTTCCATGGTGGATCATGACTAGCCACCTCGATACCAGCGCGTGCCAAGCAGCACAACCTTATGTCGCGTGCCATAGGATGCCCTCGGTTTCGTCACGGCACCGAAGGGTGCTAATCGTGACACCATCATCGAACGCACGCAATAAGACATCCAATTATGATAGAAATTAACAGGTTCAACTAAACATCTAGGAAACATAGGGTTTGACCTTACATCCCAAAAGTCACGTTATTACAAAGCCTCACTCTAACCCCGGAGGCACAAAAGACGATTCTAACATCGTAGCTACGCGATGACTACTCTAAGCATCGTCCTCAGAGTCGGTGTCAAGGATCTCCCCGCCATCCTCGTCGCTAACAGGCTCTAACTCCTCGTCTTCTTCTTCTTCTTCTGGTGCGGCATCTTGGGGTCCATTGACCTCTACTTCATCATCATCTACAGCCATGCTAATTCCCGAACCCATGTCCTCATCTGCGTTGTTGTTTCGAGGCAGCAGAGGATTTAGCTGGTTGTTCAGGCGGTGCACTTCTTCATGAAGATTGTCATTGTATTCTTCAGCATTCTCCAACTGTTGCTCGAGCTCAAACTGACGAGCTCTCAGAACGTTCTTCTCGTGCCAGGCTTCATCCCTCTGATTCATCACATGGACCAGCATGCGTTGACAGTTGTGATGTGCTACTGTCAATCTCTGGACTGCAAGTGTTTCCTGGTCACGATCACGGATCACTTGCTCCAGTTGCTGACGCGCTGCATTCCTGGCAGCAGTCACTTCGGCCAACTCAGCCCTCAGCCTTTCCACCTCAGTAGGCTCAGGGCGGGGCTCACGTGGAGCTAGCTGGTGACGAGGTGCCCTGCCCCCAGTGGACTTGCGAGCGGTCCTCTTGGTACGTGCCATCTGTAGCAACAAGATACGACTTACAGTGAGGATCATTTAGGGGATACGAAATTTAATTTAGTCGGGACTATTGAAATTTTTAAGGAGGGAGTAAATGATATGTATGATATAATTAAACATGATGCATGCACATTCCATACGCCCTCTTACCTTAGTAGAAACCTAAAGTTCTAACGCTAGGCGGTGGCATACATACGTTCTCTCATATAAGCGAAACTATCGGTCTACTCGTTACGCTGTTAGTGTACCTGCAAAAAATCTCATTTCAGCCCAACATTTTCCCAATATAAGCACACAAGAAAGCAGTAATTTAAATACTTTCCATATACACATCCCCTGATGTATATACTTCAGTATCAAAGCTATCCGATATAAAGGTTCCCACAATTAAGTGCTTACATAGTTACACGGTTTAAACATATAAGTATGCAAGTCACCAAAACTACTCTCCCCTAGATCGCCGGTTGGACGATCATGCTCTCACAACTCACACTTACCAGAGCGTCGAGGCAATTGATCCATACATTACCACCCAAGTGGATGGCATCCATACAATATCACGCCGTATGGACGATGAAACAAAAACAAACAAGGCCCCTAAGTTAGTCTTTATAATAAGCCACCTAAGAGTCCTTATTTGGGCTAAGGGATGTGATCACTGGCATACCTATGAAATAATTTTTAGAGTTTTAACCCTTTTCATAATCAAATACTTTTGTTTTTAAATACTCGTACGATGTGTTTAATGTTGAATTATGCTCTGGTACCAGCTGTAACAGAACCGACCAAATTATAAGAGCACAAGTACAAAAACAAGCACCGAAGCGCTCAAATTTTCGAACTTGAGACCATATAATCTCGGTAGTCAATCGAAACCACGAAGGATTTCAAACCAACTTGCTTACAACCAAGATTGCATCATTCCACATACAACATCATACGTTACATTTCACAAGTAGTTCTGAAATAAGTTTACACACACGGAGTCGCAATTATTACAAACCAAGTTTATAAAGTAGCGGAAGCATACACACACCAGTTGTTTAACTACTGCCAGTCTTGTTGATCAACAAACCGCAAAAGCATCAGGAAAGTACATAAAAGATGATCACGCCCTAGTGATCTAGTCTTCGTCACCCGTAGGGTGGAGACAAGTTTTGCAGAAGCCTTGATAGAGCATATCATCTGCAACAGGAGGGAATAAACCCTGAGTACTGGAATGTATTCAGCTAGACTTACCCGTCAAAAACCAGAAATAAGATGACACCAAGGATTATGCAAGGCTTACACAAGAGGCTAGCTAACATCACATTTTGCATAAAGGCATAAGTAATTGAAACTCTTATAACCTGTACTAGCAGTTCTTTTTAGCATTTACCTGTCATCTATCTTAGCACCTGTACTAAGCATGCACTTGATTATAATCAAACAAATATCAACATTATATCCAGAGTAGGTATGAATTGTGGCAATATTGTATCATTCCCTTAACCACCTGTTCATTTAATGAGATCTATGTTGCCGCTGCTCAAGTCAAGTGCTCACTAATCGGGAAAGACGGCGATTCGAATCGAATTCCTATCCAGCTGGAGGGGTATTTCTAACACTCACCGCGCAGGCCCCTGCCAGGGTCGCACAAGCCACCTTTTCATATGATTCAGGAATCGTGGGTCCGAATGATGTCGCGACCCCAAGGGTGACACTCTACCAGGTGATAGGGACTCTAACCCCCCCTTGGTCTCACGCCAATGTCCCCAAGCATATCTTTTCTCTCCTCTAAGAAGCAACCTACCATTCGATTCCCGGCCTGAATCACATTACTCGGCTTCGCGGTCGGAACGACTTATCCGGCCAACTAAGTGTTAGACTGCGTTCAACATGACTCAAGGACGTACAGCGAATCGGTCCTTAAACGACTCAGACGGGCATAGCTCCACACCCAAGACGTGAAGTGTCTTGCGGCTGTACTATCGAACTCCCGCCCGGTCTCAATTTCATTTTAAAGCATGGTTCCATCCACGATAGCCATAAAGCCACTCGTGACTCCTTCCTACATCTCGCGGATGACCGGAAATCACCCGACTTCTACCGTACTAAGCAGGGCTAAGCACTGATACGTGCCTAAACCTAAATTAGGATTTAAGTACGATATCTGGACAAGGATAGGTATAATGCAACAATTGTTTTCATATAACTCCTACAACTTAATGCATTAAACAATTAAAAGTACTCAAGATAGATTTATAAAATGATGGGTTTAGCATGCACCGGGGCTTGCCTTTCAGAAAGGTCGAGGGCCGGTGGTCTGGGCACTCAGGAAGGTCGTCTGCGAGCACTCCTTCGCCTGCTGGATCCTCGGGCTCCTTCTGCTGCTCCTGGTCCTCCTCCGGAATTGCTCCTTCGAACTCGAGGAGTGTCACCCCCTCCGGTACACCTATTGCATGAGTGCACAATAAATATCATAGATGCATAATGGGTGCAACATGCTCGGAATGAAATGCATTTCAGCAATGAAAGTACTCTATTCAAGTCACTTCATCAATACGTGCAAATCTCTTCTCTGGTGGAGAAGTACTTACCTAATCTACCCAACCTAAGATATAGCTGTTCTTCTTCGGTTAAGGCCCTAGCACCTAACAATTACAAGAGTAGCATTACTTAGGTTACCACATCCAACACCGAAATACACAGTAAGACCTTCTAGACAGCAGCTCAAAGATGCTAACATAACTGAAGATTCCTAACTCCAAAAGATATGATCTAAGACAATCTGGAAAGCTTAAGAAATGCACTACAAAACATTTTCAGACCTCAATACTTAATTCTAAAGTTTACCTAGTCGAAATTCCAAAGTTCCAGAATCTGTCCTCTCCAAACAGAGAGCAGCCATTTCTGGATAGCCACTTTAGACAGCTATAACTCTTAGACTACTTCACCAAATACCATCAAATTTTGACACAAGCTAGTTTAACCAGTTTACTACCACTTTGGTATTCACAAGTTTTCTAGAAAATACTTTTATTAAGGGTCAAACCTAGAAATACTACCAGCTGTCCAGAAAACCTAGAATTACAAAGATTAAATATTTATTTATGTGGCAAACATCCCTTAAGGCCAAACTAATGTTACCACAAGTTCACATAGATCACAAAAACACCAGAAAATAAGGTGTGCCCACCTAGAATATTTATTTGTACTCATTTCTTAATTTACTTAATTAATTAAGTGGGATTTTAAACATATATGTAAACTACTCTTAAAATCCTACAAAAATTACAGGAGACTCTATGAACCAAAAATAGACCACTGTAAAAATTTGAACTACAATTATTTAAAGAAACTCCCAAACAAAATTCACAAGCCCAAAAGGCTGATTTTTGTATAATTAATAAATCATATTAAAAGGTGTCAAACAACAGATTTCCTAATTTTCTTGGACACTTTAGGGTACCAAGACATTCTCCAAAAAGTTATAAGAACATTGCACATATAGAAAAATTACTAAAATTTATTTAAGTATTTCCTAAAATAACAAGATAGCATTATAACTTGAAAAGTACTTAAGCACTACTTTCCAAATTTTTACCAAAGCTAGAGCAAGTAAAAATTAGCCTACCCACCAAATTTCACAATTTTTGGAATAGTACAAGTCAAGTTATTCATTTAACAAAGTTACCTCTTTTTTTTCAACACATTTCAAAGACTTATTTAATTTTTCCCAAAAACTAAACATTACATATCAGCTTTATATTTTTCTAAAATACTACACATCATGTAGATCCTAACAAAATTTATCTCATAATTTTTGGGCAAGTAAAACCCTAGATCTACATTTTCCAAACATCAACTAAAATCTGTGACAAATATGAAAAGAAAAACAAAACCGAACCCTAACTCGCTACTGGGCCGGCCCCTACGCGGACGCAGCCCAACTGGTCAGCGAGAGAGAGGCGGAGGGGAGGAGCTGCGGTTGCCGGAGATCACCGGCGAAACTGAGTGGACGAGCGTGACCACGTCATCGAGCTAAGTCGATTGGTGGCAAGAACGGGGCGGCAGAACCATGGGGAGGCGCTCGTCATCGGGCATGGCGGTCCACGGCCGCGGCTTGCCGACGCCGGTGAGCTATACGTCGGCTCATCCCAAATGACCGGTCCCGTGAGCATCAGCGACTCCAGACGGACCCAATGCACCCAAGAATGAAGACGGTAGAGCACCAGAGGAGCACGGCCACGCTATGGGAGCGCTCCGGCGAGGAATGTCCGAGGCGGACGGTGGCGGACACTGCAATGCCGCCTTACCTCCCCACAATTGACCCAGCTGCAAGGTGGAAGATGGAGGGGGCTTCAAGGCGGAGCGGTGTGTGAGTTTTTGTGGACAGTGGTGCGGTGGTGCGCGCGCACGAGCTCACCGGAGTGGAGGCGGGAGCTGCGCTCGGTTGTTCCGCCCGGTGGAGGGGAGAACGGAAGGGAGAGGGAGGTGTGGCGCGAGTGAGGCAGAGACCGTCGTCGTGGTGGCCTTGAAGGCTTGGTGACCTGACGGGTGGGACCGCAGCCGGCGTACGGCTGCCACCGTGCGGCCACGCGTCGGCGTTGCCCTACCGTCGGTCGGCCACCGACTGAAGAACGGTCGACTGAATCGATGCCCCGGGTTCGACTGACAGTCGAAGTTTGGGCTTCTATATCTCCTAACCTGGCTCGAGTTAGTGGTAGGTATTAACATCAAAGTTGTAGAGCTACATGAGTACTACAATTTTGTCAATTGGCTCAATGACTGGTTCGGCCTAGTTTGTGAGTTACAAGTTGTCAAAGTGAGGTACAGTGAAACGGTTTTTAGCTTCACACTTAGCCAAAATTGCTAAGTCCCAAAACAGCCTCTAATACTGACTTGTGGGCCATTTTTTAGCATGTTCTGGTCATTTTCATGAGATGGCCATATTAGAACTTTTGTTCCTTATGAAATTCTCTACAACTTTGATTAAGGTTGCTCCTCCATGCAAGATCTCTAAGCTGGACTTTTTAATTGGTCAAACTAGATCACTCTAGGGGTCCACACTTAGTCAACAACATTTGGAAGGGCAATTTGGTAATTTTGGTCAACATGAACATTGCTCCACTACTTACCCTAAATGTAATTAAGGTGTTATGAGACCTAATTAGCCACTCTACACATTGGTTACACGAAATTCCTAGTGTCACACACTTTGAAACAAGCAAATCAATATTTCACCCAAATGTTGCAAGCTCATGTTGCACATGTTGCATGAGTGTGTTGCATAACACTTGCTAATTATGTTACACTAAAGTGGTTAACATGTTTCCAAATGAAATTGCACATAAGGTACTTGTGTTTTGTACACTACATAAAATAACATGAAATGATGCATGCTTATGCTCATGCAAATGCAATGCAATTATGGAGCTAAACACTAGAGGTGTTACAGGATTCTCTAATAAAAATCAGGTGAGTCGTTCTACGTTGTTGATTGGATCAGTCTGTTCTTCAAATATCTAATATAGATTGATTTTTCTGCATGTAACGACATCTTCCTCGTTCACGATCTACTTCGCTTACATCGCCCTAGAGCTCGCTGGGATTAATATCGAGAATTAACTCAACAACGATGGACTCAGCGGCTTCAGCGGCAGGAGAGCAGTTCCAACATGCTCCGACTACGACCATGGCCTCTTGTCCCGACCACCTGCCACGTCGCAATAATAATCTCCGCAAGGAAAGGCGCTATGACAACTGCGACGCAGTCGTCATGACGGATCAAAAAGCTCGAGAGCCGGACAATTTCATCACCACCCACCAGATAATGTCTCGACTAAAGCTAAGTACACTTCCAATATTTATATTTAATACAATTTTTGCTACAATGTTTCTCCACAACATCCTCGTCATGTTTTCGCTACGAAGTTTCTCCACAACGTCCTCGTCATGGTTATTCTTCAAATAACATTTGTCCATGTATACCATCTTAAAGATGACATACATCTATGCTTAACACAAATCCCTAACCAGTCACGTTGACGCTCAATGTCTCTAGAGACGGCCCTGTCTCTAGCTTCTCCCCCACACGTGCACGAGCGTCTGCCCTTTGCGTTACGGGTGGTCGGCAGTGGCTCCTTAGCGACGCCATCCACACGCACATGGGTTCCACGCTCAGCGTAACGCGGGCAAGCTAGGGCCAAAAACTTAGCTACATACTATCGACAAAACCTGGTCGGCAGTCTACCGAGGGGTATGCCCAAGGTAGTAGATTGTCGGCAGACAGGTGTGCAAGCCACGAATGAGATGGTGATGCAGAACAACACACGGGTTTACCCAGGTTTAGGCCGCCGTGTGGGCGTAATACCTTACGTCCTGCTCTGCTTTGTTATTGCTGTCTCGAACAATGTATTACAAGCTAGATTGCCCTAGAGTATGTTTCGATGTTTTTGAGGGGGGTCCCCTACCCTCCTTATATAGTCCGGGAGGTAGGGTTACAGATCTGGAAACTAATCTTAGCCGGTTACAATTGCCATACAGAGTCGGATAAGAATTCCTAATCTAACCGACCAAGACCTTGCTTGATTCCTAAGTCTGGTTTGATGCCTTGCACGAGACTCCATCCCGATGATCTGGATCGCGTGTCGTCATGTAATGGGCCAGACCGTCTGGTCTAGGCTTGCCCATGTCTAGCCGTAAGGATATAGGGGTTTATACCCCTATAGCTAGTCCTCGAGCACTATGTATTCTGTATCGACACACTGTCTTAGTCTTCTTCAACTTGAGAGGTTCGTCTTCACATCACCTTGAAATATTAGCCGAGCATACGCTAGTGTTCCGTCTGGATCAGGGATCAGTAAACCATGATTATTGATGAAGATTGCAGTTGTCGGTGAAGATTGTATAGTGGTCCAAAAAGAAAAATTATCTTTTCCTGGTGAAGTGTACCCACTTGTATTTCTGAAAAGAAATGTAAGTGTGCGTACTTGATGGAAGTAACTTACAAAAAATTCCAGAGCATAGGGGTCGAAAAATAGAAACAATTCACCGTCAGATGAAGTGTACCCACTTAGTCCCCGAGCCTGGTAGTAGGTGACGTAGGCATGTGATACCAGGGTCTAAAAAAGAATCCTTGAGAACCAATGAACATTATGCACCGTCAGGTGCATCATATATGATGTAGTCCCCGAGCTTGCTGGAAGGCAAAAGACAAGCCTTGTAGCAAGGTCTAAGAAAATAATGACCTCTCAATTGTATGTGAGTCAAATTTCACATGTAACCGAGGAAATCAGGCCTCAAGCTGTGGGCCTCAAGCTGTGGTCGAAGAGTGGTCGAAGCAGTCCCCGAGCATAGTGTGAGACACGGTTGATGAATCCTCGAGCACTGGTCGGGTGGTCAAAGGCGCAGTCCCCGAGCGCTGGTCAGGTGGTCGAGGAAGAAGTCCTCGAGCACTGGCTGGGTGGTCGAGGAGGTGCACTGGTCGGGTGGTCGAGGAGTATAACGTGCTCGGTAGTCTGAGACAAGATGTGTTTGCCAGACCAGTCCTCGAGCATGGCTAGAGGCGTGGTTCGAGCGGCAAGAGCTCAACGACGAGCGACGAGAGCTCGGCGACGAGCTCAGCGACGAGCGGTGAGAGCTCGGCAAGAGCTCGGTGATGAGCCGCGAGAGCTCGGCGATGAGTCCCCGGCGTGGCCGGAGACGTGGTCGAGCAGCGAGAGCTCGGCGACGAGCCTGACGAGGAGCAATGAGAGCTCAGTGAAGATCCTACAATATAAATATGTAGAGCGGTAGTACATGATGTACAAAATAATAAATTATGGAGAAAATCAGCGGTGAAGAAATAGCGCATGACGCTCAACAGTCACTTGCAAATAAGCATGATGTGATAAAGCAGTTGGTGCTTTGTAAATATCAGTGTTGATGTGAGGTTTGTGTTTACACTTAGCATAAACTGCCTGACCAGTTAGTATGTAGCTGAGTTTCCAGCCCTAGCTTGTCCGCGTTACGCTGAGCGTGGAGCTCGTGTGCGTGTGGATGGCGTCGCTAAGGAGCCGCTGTCGACCACCCGTAACGCAGAGGGCAGACGCTCATGCACGTGTGGGGAGAAGCTGGAGACAGGGCCGTCTCTAGAGACATCGAGCATCAACGTGACTGGTCAGGGATTTGCGTTAAGCATAGATGTATGTCATCTTTAAGATGGTATACATGGATAAACGTTATTTGAAGAATAATCATGACGAGGACATTGTGAAGAAACGTCGTAGTGAAAATATGATGAGGACGTTGTGGAGAAACATCATAGCAAAAATTGTATTAAATATAAATATGGGAAGTGTACTTAGCTTTAGTTGAGACGTTGTCTGGTGGGTGGTGATGAAATTATCCGGCCCTCAAGCTTTCCGATCCGTCATGACGACGACGTCACAGTTGTCGTAGCGCCTTTCCTTGCGGTGATTATTATTGCGACGTGGCAGGTGGTCGGGGCAAGAGGTCGTGGTTGTAGTCGGAGCATGTTGGAACTGCTCTCCTACCGCTGAAGCCGCTGAGTCCGTCGTTGTCGAGTTAATTCTCGATATTAATCCCATCGGGCTCCAAGGCGATGTTAGCGAAGTAGATCGCGAACGAGGGAGATGAGTCGTTACATGCAAAAAAATCAATATGTATTAGATATTCGAAGAAAAGACTGATCCAATCAACAACGTAGAACAACTCACCCGGTTTTTAGTCGAAAATTAACGAAAAAATTCCCATCTGGCTACCTGGGAGTCTGTACATACACCCCCTACCTGGCCGGCAGTCTATCAAGGGGTATGCCCAAGATAGTAGATTGTTGGCAGACAGGTGTTCAAGCCACGAATGAGATGGTGATGCAGAACAACACGCGGGTTTACCTAGGTTTAGGCCGCCGTGTGGGCATAATACCTTATGTCATGCTCTGCTTTGTTATTATTGTCTCGAACAATGTATTACAAGCTAGATTGCCCTAGAGTATGTTTCAATGTTTTTGAGGGGGGGCCTGCCCTCCTTATATAGTCTAGGAGGCAGGGTTACAGATCTGGAAACTAATCTTAGCCGGTTACAATTGCTATATAGAGCCAGATAAGAATTCCTAATCTAACCGACCAAGACCTTGCTTGATTCCCAATTCTGGTTTGATGCCTTGCGCGAGACTCCACCCCGATGATCTGGATCGCGCGTCATCATGTAATGGGCCGAACTATTTGGTCTAGGCTTGCCCATGTCTAGACATAAGGATATAGGGGTTTATACCCCCACAGCCGTAAGGATATAGTGGTATCATAGCCATGGTCACCGTGATTTGAGAATTAACAACCTACGGTGTGAAAATGGCTCAAATCAATGACACTAAGAAGCCACCCCAATTTGATGGCTCAAATTATCCATATTGGAAAGCAAAGATGACCACCTATATCAAGTCAATCAATAGAAAGGTGTGGAAAGTGGTGGAGACAAAATTTGAGGTAGCCGATAAGAAAAACCCCACCGTGGTCGAAGAAGTGTTGCTCCAAAACAATGATATTACTCTTAGTGCCATTCATGATGCATTGGATGAGAGAATATTTGAGCAAATCATGAACATTGAAGTAGCTCATGATGCATGGAAGAAGTTGGAAGAATCATTTGAGGGCACTCAAGCGGTGAAGGACGCCAAGGCTTATATTCTCAAGGAGAAGTTTGCTAGCTTCAAGATGAAGGAAGATGAGAGTGTGCCAGAGATGTTCCATAGGCTTCAAGTGTTTATCAATGATCTCAAAGCACTTGGAGAAGAATTGAAGGATAAGGACTTCTCCCACAAGTTCTTGAGATGCTTACCATCGAGATTTGGCACATTGGTCACTATTCTAGTGAGAAGTGGTTTGGACACCATGACACCAAACCAAGTGTTAGGAGATGTGATGACCGATGACACTTATAGAGATGATGATGAGAAAGAAGAAAAGAAGGAGAAGAAAGATGACAAGAAGGATGAGAAGAAGAAGAGTGTGGCATTCAAAGCCATATCATCATCCAAGGGCAAGACAAAGCAAGAATCATTAAGTGAAGATGAAGACTCAAGCTTTGATGAGTTTGATGATGAGAAGATGGCTCTTTTTGTGAAGAGATTTGGTAAATTCATAGTGAAGAAGGGCTATCATGCAAGAAGGAAGAAGTCATCATCCAAGAGCAAGGATGAAGCAAGGAGGTGCTTCAAGTGTTGTAGCAAGAATCATCTTGTTGCTCAATGCCCCTACAATAGTGAGAATGAAGATAATGACAAGAAGGGTAAGAAGAAGGACAAGAAGGACAAGAAGGGTGGATGATATGTGGTCACTTAGGATAGTGATGCTTTATCAAGTGATGATGATGATAGTGATAATGACAAGACCACCAAGAAGAAGGCTCTTGCAAGCATTGCTATAAATGAGAAGCCATCTCTCTTTGACACTCCATCCACTTGCTTCATGGCTAAGGTCATTAAGGTACAAACTTGTGATGATAGATGTGATGAGAAACATGATAATAAAAGTAAAAGTGATGATGATGATGAACCAACTAATTAAAGATGAACTAATTGACATGTTAGAAGATGCTAAAGAATATTTTAACATTAAGAGAAGGGAATGCAAAGACTTGCGTAAGGAACTAAAAGCTCTTAAGCAAGCCTTTGATGAGTTCAATGCATCTCATGAGAGTCTAGAGAAAGCTCTTGAGAAGCTTGGCAAGGCTCACAAGAAGCTTGAAAAGGCTCATTTCTCTCTACTTAATGAGCAAAATGAGAAGCAGCATGTTGTAACATGTGACAAAGACTTAACATATGACATAATTGATGAATCTTTCTATAAGCCTATTGTTGTTGCTCCCGCTAACCCTTCATGTAGCTCATCATCTACTTCTAATTTATCTATGAGTGATTGTTTCACTTGTGATGCCTTACTTATGGTCGAGGATGAGACCCTCAAGAAGGAGATAAATGAGCTCACTCATGACTTAGGCAATGCCTATGGTGGAGATGCCCGCTTGCTAAAGTGCTTAGGTAGTCAAAGGTTTTCTCTCAACAAAGAGGGATTGGGCTATACCCCTAAGAAAGGTAAGGCAGCCTTTGCCACTCCCAAAGCTAGCTTTGTGAAGGGCAATGGTCATTTTTGCAATAAATACAAGCAAGTTGGGTATGTAGAGCAATATTGCAAGAATAACAAGAATAAGCAACCAAATGTAACCTCCATTAGATTTGATTTTTGTAACATGCTTACCAAGGGTGTGAATAGAGTGAAGGCTAAGTTTATTGGTACACCAATTGTGGGCTCAAAGAAGAAAGCCATTTGGGTACCAAAGAGCTTGGTCACTAACCTTCAAGGACCCAAGCAAGTTTGGGTTTCTAAAAAGAATTGATCTTCTTTTGTAGGTCAATTATAAGCCGGAGGAAGGCATTGGGTTCTTGATAGTGGGTGCACTCAACACATGACCAGTGATGCAAGAATATTCAACTCAATCAACACCAAAGATAGCAATGGTTATGATATTATCACATTTAGTGATAATGGTAAAGGCAAGGTAAAAGGCCTTGGTAAGATTGCAATATCCAATGACTTGAACATATCTAATGTGTTGCTAGTAGAGAGCTTGTACTTTAATTTGCTATCTGTGGCTCAATTGTGTGATCTTGGATTCAAATGCATATTCGGGGTAGATGATGTAGAGATCATAAGTGTAGATGGCTCTAATTTGATCTTCAAAGGCTTTAGATATGAGAATCTATATTTGGTTGATTTCAATGCTAGTGAAGCTCAATTATCAACATGCTTGTTCACTAAGTCTAGCATGTGTTGGTTATGACATAGAAGGCTTGGTGAAAGGTCCTACTATGGCTAGAAGGGGTGAATAGCCTATTACAATTCTATAAAACACTAGAGCAACTTGATTAGTAAGACAAATGGCGAAATGCAAGTTTTGCTCTAGCTCTACAGAGGTTGCAAGCCACCTACCCAATCAATTCTAGTCACTATGATCTCTAGGCACACAATTAGTTATGTCACCACTTGCTACTCTAGGTGAACAAGGCTAGCAAGAAAAGCTACACTACCAATCTACACAAGAGAGCTAAATACTCTACTTTGCAGAAAAGTAAATGAGAGGTCAAGATTGTTATACCGCCTTGTAGGGGATGAACCAATCACCAAGATGATAACCAATCAATACACCAGAAGAATACCAAATGGCAAGAGACACAAGTATTTTTCTCCCGAGGTTCATGTGCTTGCCGGCACGCTACGTCCCTATTATGTCGACCAACACTTGGTGGTTCGGTGGCTAAGAGGTGCAGCACAAACTTCGTCCAACCTGTGGACAGATAGCTTAATGACACGTGCAATCCACTAGAGTTGCCTTTGCTGCTCCATCGGGAAAGGCACAAAAATCCCTCACAATCACCGAGAGGTGGCCAAGACCAATCACCAACTCTTGCCACAACTCCTTCGCTGCTCTAAGTCATCTAGATGGTGGCAACCACCAAGAATAACAAGAATCCTGCGGCTCAAACGATCTCCAAGTGCCACTAGATACAAACTTACAAGCAAATACACTTGGAATCACTCAATCTTAATTTGGATTCACAACCATGTAAGAGAGATGAGTGGGATGGAGTATACTCAGCTCAAGAGGATGTCAAGATGATCAAAAATGTCAAGAGAGCTCCCCAAGAGCCGACCACTAAATATTTATAAGCGTCCCCAAAGAATAGAGCCGTTATGCTCAACACTGCTGCCTGCATGGGGTGACCGGACACGCCAGTCTAATCAACCGGACATAGCCCCAGTGTCAGTCACTATGCGCCAAGCCCTCAGATGGCTGCCATGTGTCCCTCTTTGAATCTAGCGTGTACGATCTCAACGATGATGAAGATAGTCAGCGCGTCATCAAGACCGTGACCTGACGCGCCGATGCCGAGCACTTGACGCTGCTCAACATGGTGTCCGGTTCAACATAGAGAGCTCCCAGAGCACGATTTTGGTGACCTGACGTGTCTGCTCGTTAGTGACCTGACTCAGCTTGTGTCTGGTCAGTTCTTCGTCGCTCAACTCACGCGCCACGTCAGCATGATTAGATAGTGAACAGTGTTCACGCAGTGTCCGATCAGCAGCATCAATCAGCCCTAAACAAGTGACCGGACACGCAGGTGCGCTGCAGCCCTGCGTCCGGTCGAGCTCCTCACTCTCTGCCTCTCTGCACCACGCCAACTGGCACTGACCGGACGCTGGTTGTTCTCTAACCAGCGTCTGATCAGTGTTTCGACTTTGCCACCTCCTCAACCCAAGCTCAAATGTGCTAACTACCAAGTGTAGAACTTGTGTGCATGTGTGTTAGCATATTTTCACAACATTTTATAAGGGTCACAAGTTAGCACACTAGGTCCCTAAATGCAATGCATGAATCATGTCACCAAGTGGCACTCGATAAACCATTTAGCCAAAGAATTCTCCTCTTTAAAGTACAGCTATCGATCCTAAGTCGCTCACACCCTCTATGGTGTCTTGAGTACAAAACAAAAATGGCCCTATCACATATACCTTTGCCTTGAGACTATTTTTGTTTTTCTCTTTCTTCTTTTCTAAATGTGAAGCACTTGATCATCTTTTGGTCACCTCCATCACCATGACCATCATCTAGCTCCACCACTTGGCATGGGACTTATCATTTTATATCTACACACTTAGCACAATGATTAGTCCCTAGGTTTCATCAATTATCTAAAACCAAACTAGGGCTTTCACTTGGTCATGTTAGAATGAAGCAATTGAATAGATTGGTTAAGCATGACTTGGTTAGAGGCTTGAAAGATGTGGTATTTGAGAAGGATAAGCTTTGTAGCTCTTGCCAAGCCAGAAAATAAGTTGGAAACACAATAATGAGCACTAGCAAGGCATTTGAGTTATTGCACGTGGACTTGTTTGGGCCAACACAATACACTAGCATCGGTGGAAACAAATATGGCTTTGTGATTGTGGATGATTATACTAGACATACTTGGGCATTCTTTCTAGTGGACAAAAGTGATGTGTTTGTAACTTTCAAATCATTTGTTAAGGGCATTCACAATGAGTTTGAAACAACCATCAAGAGAGTTAGAAGTGACAATGGTAGTGAGTTTAAGAACACAAGAATTGATGAGTTGTGAGATGATTTTGGAATTAGACATTAATTCTCAGCCAAGTACACTCCACAATCAAATGGCCTTATTGAAAGAAAGAATAAAACACTTATTGACATGGCAAGGTCTATACTTTGTGAGTACAATACGAGTCAATCCTTATGGGCCGAAGCAATCAACATGGCTTGCTATTGTAGCAACCGCCTCTATTGTCACCCATTGAAAGAGAAGACATCTTATGAGCTCTTGAATGGTAGAAAGCCCAACATTGCATACTTTCAGGTTTTTGGTTGCAAATGCTACATATTGAGAAAAGACACTAGATTGAGCAAGTTTGACAATAAGTATGATAAAGGATTCTTGCTTGGATACTCAACCACTAGTAAAGCATATAGAGTTTGGAATTTAGCAAGTGGTACTCTTGAAGAAGTTCATGATGTGGAATTTAATGAAACCAAGGGTTTCCAAGATAAGAATGAAAATCTTGAAGATATTAGAGGCATTCAACTTTAAAATGCCATGAAGAACATGGATGTTGGTGAATTGAGGCCTAGGCAAGTGATTGATGAAGAAGATGATCAAGTGCAAGTGCTCTCTAACTCAAATGTGCAAGATGACCTAATCAAGCAAGTACAAGTGGCTCTCATGACAATATGCAAGATCAAGTGGCTAGTTCATTATCTCAACCCAATGAGCAAGCAAGTACAAGCAATGTTCCAATACTCTAACCAACCAATATTGCAAGGGATCATCCATTGGACACTATAATTGGAGATATTTCTAGAGATGTATAAACAAGATCAAGAATAGTTTTATTTTGTGAGCATTTCTCATTTGTATCATCCATAGAACCAAAGAAGATAAAAGTATTGAAGGATGTTGATTGGGTGAATGCTATGCATGAAGAATTGAACAACTTCACAAAAAATCAAGTATGGAACTTAGTTGAGAGACCAAAGAACCACAATATGATTGGAACCAAATGGGTCTATAGAAACAAGCAAGATCAAGATGAAATAGTTGTAAGGAACAAAGTAAGATTAGTAGCACAAAGTTACACTCAAGTAGAAGGTCTTGACTTTGGAGAAACATATACCCCGGTTGCTAGATTGGAAGTAATTAGAATCTTGCTAGCCTATGCTTGTGCCCACAACATAAAGCTCTATCAAATGGATGTCAAGAGTATATTTCTCAATGGCTACATTAATAAAGAAGTATATGTTGAACAACCTCCCGGTTTTAAAGATGACAAGACGCCCAACCATGTGTACAAGTTGAAGGAAGCATTGTATGGATTGAAGAAAGCACCTAGAGCATGGTATGAGAGGTTGAGGGACTTCTTACTCTCTAGAGGGTTCATAGTGGGGAAGATTGACACCATTCTTTTTACCAAGAAGATTGGCAAGGACTTATTTGTATTGCAAATCTATATTGATGACATTATATTTGGATCAACCAATCAAGATTTTTATGAAGAGTTTGGGAAGATGATGGCTAATGAGTTTGAGATATCCATGATTAGAGAGTTGAGTTACTTCCTTGGTTTTCAAATCAAGCAATTAAAGAATGGTACATTGGTAAGTTAAGGCAAGTACATCAAAGACATGCTCAAGAAGTTTGGCATGAATGAGAGCAAAGCCATTAGTACACCAATGGGGACCAATGAAAACTTGGATAGTGATACAAGTGGCAACATGGTGGATCAAAAGTTGTATCGCTCTATGATTGGAAGCCAACTCTATGTGACTGCATCAAGGCCAGATGTAATATTTATTGTGTGCATGTGTGCAAGATTTCAAGCCTCACCAAGAGAAAGTCATTTGAAGGCTACAAAGAGAATATTGAGGTACTTAAAGCATACACAAAGTATTGATTTGTGGTATCCCAAAGGAGCAAAGTTTGAGCTTATTGGATATTCGGACTCTGACTATGCAGGATGAAAGGTTGAAAGGAAAAGCACATCAGACACTTATCAATTGTTAGGAAGATCACTTGTTTCATAATCATCAAAGAAGCAAAATAGTGTTGCATTATCAATCGCCGAAGCTAAATACATATCCGCCGGTAGTTGTTGTGCACAAATTCTTTGGATGAAGGCCACATTGAATGACATTGAAATCAAGTTCAAGAAAGTGCCATTGCTATGTGAGAATGAGAGTGCAATCGAGCTAACCAACAATCCAGTTCAACATGCAAGAACAAAACACATTGATGTCCACCACCATTTCATTAGAGATCATCAGCAAAAAGGAGATATTTTACATTGAGAGTGTGGG
This sequence comes from Saccharum hybrid cultivar R570, assembly GCA_038087645.1. Classification (NCBI taxonomy): domain Eukaryota; kingdom Viridiplantae; phylum Streptophyta; class Magnoliopsida; order Poales; family Poaceae; genus Saccharum; species Saccharum hybrid cultivar. The sequence continues at coordinate 5,101,143 of JAQSUU010000005.1, read as the reverse complement.
CACCAAAGATCAACTAGTCGATATTTTCACCAAGCCACTTGATGAGAAAAGGTTTTGCAAGCTAAGAAATAAGTTGAACATATTGGATCTCTCAGATATGTGTTGATGCACCCCCCCCACTTATATGACATTCCTCTCCTTCGAGCAATCCAAGATAAAAGTGGATTGGCATGCATACATCCTTTGCTAAGGACATGTTTAGTGCATCTAGTTATTCCTCATGTTTTATAGGCCCATTCATGGAAATCAAATGAATTTGATGCTTGTATGGTACCACTATTGCTTCTATGCTTGACTTGATCTAGTGGTAGCATATGACATGTTTGTGGGCTTGTGAACCTAGTGTTTGATCTAGAAAATAAGTTATAAGTGTTTAACTCAACATAGTCAAGATAACCCTTGAAATGAGGTGTGTGAAGAAGCTTGTCCTTAGATCAAACTGAGTTAAATATCTTTGGCACGTGTTCTAGATTAGACCAAATTTAAGAGAATGATTCTCACCCTATTGATTGACATTGATAATCTTAACCTATCTAAAATTTAAACCTTTGTGGTCTTTGATGACAAAGGGGGAGAAGTAATGCATAAAGATAGTGAAAAGATGACAAATGAGGAGAACTTTGACATAGGGGGAGAAATATGAAAGTAAGGGAATCAATTAAAATTTGAGCACACAAGTAGTGGGAGCAAGCTTATAGACTTGATTGATTCATTTGAATGTGCATTCACATATGCTTGCTTACATTTGTCAAGTTTAAATTTGATATACATGCTTGTGTGGTGTATGTTAGTTGTAGGTTTGATTGATGAAATAAAAAACTAGCATGCATAGGATGATAGTTAGATATACCTTGCTTACTTGTTTGATTTTCAAGTGGTACTAGAGCCTTGCATATAATGTTGATCTCATGAGGTATCTAGTGTTTGTGTTTTGCAAGTAATTCCAAGTGGTATCTAACTAATAATGGTGCCAAGGATGGTATTATTGGTGCACTCCGATTGGTATCACGCTTTAAAGGTCCATCTCTTATACCTTAGCATCATTTGGTAGACATTACTCTCCCACAACTCCAATCCATGCATATGTGCAAGCTTCAATCCAAACTCTTAGCACATATGTAGGGAGAGCAAATGCTACCAAATCAGGTTCATGAAACTTGTCCAAATCCTTTTACACATGGTAAATATGCTTAGGTAAGCAACATGGATTCAAATGAATTTTAATTCATATCTTTGTAAAAGGGTGTCATCAATTACCAAAAAGGGAGAGATTGAAAGCTCTAGTTTGGTTTTGGTGAATTGATAAAACCCTAGGTGCTTATCCTTTTACCCTAAGTGATCATGAGATAGGGTAGCGCATTCCAAGTGGTGGAGCTAATGATGAAGATCATGATGATGGTGGTGGTAGCCATGGTAATGATCAAGTGCTCGGACTTGAAAAATAAGAAAGAGAAAAACAAAAAGCTCAAGACAAAGGTGATATCCATAAGAGCTCTTTGTTTTGGTGATCAAGACACTTAGTGAGTATGATCACATTTAGGATAGATAGCCGTATTATTAAGAGGGGTGAAACTAGTATCGAAATACGGTTATCAAAGTGCCACTAGATGTTCTAACTCTTTGCATATGCATTTAGATTCTAGTGAGTACTAACACCCTTGAAAATATTTGTGAAAATATACTAACACATGTGCACAAGGTGATACACTTGGTGGTTGGCACATTTGATCAAGGGTGGTGAAGTTGGAGTTGAGAAGGCGCTGTTTACAACGACCGGACGCTGGACCGGTGCGTCCGGTCAGTGGTGCAGCAGTGGCGCGGCTTCAGCCTTTGATTGAAAGCTGGCGCGAGGAGGTGATCAGATGTGCAAGGGGTGCATCCGGTCAAGTGGTGACGTATGCTGATGCAAGCGTTTTCGTGTGGAAGAAAGGAGCGAACAGTGGGGCGCGTCCGGTCGACGTTGACCTGACATGTCCGGTCTTGAAAAAGCTGCTCAGGATCCTTACTGGAAACGATCTGACTCTAAGGTGGCGTAGTGTCAGGTCAGCCTGCAGTGCATCCGGTCATAGTGTGGCTTTGGTGCGCGTGCGATCTGACGCGATCAGCGCATCCGGTCATCGGGACGACGCGTCTGGTCGTTATTTACCGTGCGTGGGGAGGCTCTTGACCGTTGGGATCGTGCGAACAACGTTGAAACAGGAGGACACATGGATGAAGATCCATGACCGGACACTGGGGTGCCTACGTCTAGTCAGCGCGACCTGCGCGTCCGGTCACCCCGAGTTGGGCTGCCTATTGAGCCCAACGGCTCTATTTCATGGGAGGCTTATATTTAAGCCCCATGGCCAGCTCTAGCTCACTTGCCTAGCCATTTTCATTGACATAGCAACCTAGTAAGCTAAGCTAAAGCCCTCCTACTCATTTCCATCATTGATTCATCATCTTTGTGAGAATGGGAGTGAATCCAAGTGCATTGCTTGAGTGATTGCATCTAGAGACACTTGGTGATTGTGTTTCGCTGTGGATTTCTCTTGTTACACTTGGTGGTTGGCACCACCTAGACGGCTTGGTGCAGCGAGGATCATCGAGCGGAGGAAGGTGCTTGTCTCTGGCTCCGATCGTGGTGATTGTGAGAGGTCCTCGACGTTTCTCCGTTGGAGAGCTAAAAGGTACTTTAGTAGATTGCTCGTGACTTGTGTGATCCTCATCTTGTGTTGGTTGTGTGGCACCCGATTGCGTGTTAGGCGTGTGATGCCTATTAGCGCGTGAACCTCCAAGTGGGTGAATCACCACAATGGGGACTAGTTTGCTGGCAAGCAAGTGAACTTCGGTGAAAAATCTTATGCTATCTTGTCTCCAAGGATCTCATTAGTATTCATTATGATTGACTGATCATCTCTTGCCACAGCGGTATAAACATCACTACCTCTCTTGCACTTACATCCTAGTGTACCTAAGCTCTTTAGTGTATTTAGTTTTGAGAACTAACTTGTGTCTTGTCTAGTGGCTAGTAAGGCTCTATAGTTAGTCTTTGAGAGCTCACTAACTTAGTGGTAGTGAATTAGCATCTTGTGTGAATTAGAGATCATAGCAACTAGAATTGTGGATAGGAGACTTGTATTTTTAGTAGGCTAACGCAACACTCGCTTCGCCGTTTAATTGTCTAACCACTTGGCTTAACTGTTGTTGTAGAATTTTTAATAGGCTATTCACCCCCTCTAGCCATTAGGACCTTTCAGATGCGATCAGACTTGCACATGGTGTCTGTGTCGACGATGCTGACCTGCTATGCCAAGATAGGCCTGCTCTCCGCGGTGGACGAGGTGTCTGTGGTGCTGGCGCTCTCCTCGGTCATGTAGATGGCCGTCGCCGTGTTCCATGACCTTGGCGGCGATAGGGACATCGTCACGTGGAACGCCATGATCAACGGATACATGATGGTGATGCACGGGCATAGCCGGGAGGCGCTAGAGGCGTTCGGCCAGCTGCGGGCGTAGGAGCTCTGGCTGACTGACATCATCCTGCTACAAATACTGGGACATCGTGGACGAGCTGACCAACTATGAGGCGGTGAACCTAGGTGAGAGGGCTAGCACTTGCAGGGTTGCGCTCCTCGTCCACCCAATGAGCACGGTGGACACGCGGGGGCAGGTGCTGTCGCAGCTGCAGACGGAGGGCGGCTGCTCGCGGTCACCGTGCTGGTCATGCGGCCACCGACAGCAGCATGTGTTCGAGTTCGAGGGTCACATACGCCGGGCGGAGGACGCAGCCACCAGCCTCGATGTCCGCTTCCACCGTTGCCTGCCGTCCAGCCCCCAACGGACCATGCAAGCCCGCGGAGGTCATCTCCAGGGTCATGCAGCTGCACGCGCCCCGCGTTAGGTCGGCCACCTCCAGCCTGTCGTGGCCACGGACGTCGCGCGCGAGCAAGACGGACGGGCGCAGACGTCGCCGCGCGCGAGACAAAGGTAGAACATGTTCTGTAGCAGGGTGCTTTTTGTAAAAAAATATCCTAGGTCTGTTGAAGGGGTATGGACCTAAGTGACACCACTTAACAAGTTCAGGGGGGTCATATTTCGATTTTGAGAGTTCATGGACCTAAGTGACACAATGCCACAAGTTTAAGGGCCGCCAACTTATTTAACTCTTGATTTGTTATCTATATATTTGGTTAAACTTGAGACATTTTAATTGAGAATGTATCTAGAATTTCATATTTTTTGGATGGAGGTAGTACTTAGATCCCTGATCAATCAAAATTTAAAAATGATTTGGATGTTTGGCAGTACTCCGTAGTTTTTTTAAGAGGTCTACCAAATAAAATGAAGTGCAATTACCATTTAGTAATACTAGAAAATTTGCCCGTGCAGTGCAACAGGAAAGAGAACTGCCAAATGTTAATGAAAACGACGATGAAAATAGTGCATATGTATTTGTTTTACCCTTTGTATAAAATTTAAAATTTATTTTATGATAGCCATGAAATCCATAATATACGTTGGTGATAATATCACGATGTCCTATTAAGCCTTACGAATTAAAATACAACCTTGACAATTTTTCTCTAGTTGCAAAGCACATAAAAATTTAAACATAAATATATCAAAACTTTAATTTTTATTATACTGTCGATGTGTTGGTACAATTAAATATTTTCCAAAACTTTCTTTGAGGATCCATAAGAGCATCTCCAATAGTTTGGTAAAAATAATTTGCCAAATCTTGTGATTTAGCAAGTTGCTAAATGTTATGGCAAGTGAAAAAAGATGCATCTCCAATAGTTTGGTATTCCAACTGGGTAAAATTGAAAAATTAGGGCCACATACTTGTTGACGGGCCTCCTACTCATGCCGCGACGACGCTGTACTCGGTCCCTCGCGTAGTTGAAGGAGTTTCCGCCGCCGGTCGATTCCTAGCGTACGTGAAGGAGTAGCCGCCGCCGGTCCCTAGCATCTCGTGAATTATATACTCAAGTGTAATAGGTCATTTGTTTTTATTCAAGTACCATGAACCATCGTTGATTTGTAATCGGTGATTTGTGTAAGTTTCATCCTGTCGTATCATGGAGCAACAAGCACTTGTGCGTTCTATATTCCTAGCATGGTACAGTACCATGCAAACATGGGTTCATTTGTGGTGTTGGCGCTGCCACCAAAGCTCACCACTAGTGCTGCTGCTTGGTTTCATGCACCTCACACACGCTAGCAGATGCAACATTCAGATAGCAGACCAGCAAGATTTGTCGTCAGGGTACATTCAGCTAGCAGACATGTCCCTTCTGACAGATTTGCCGGCCACCAGCACCATCACCACTAACTCAAATAAACCAAGCACCGTTGCATACAGCGAGCAATACTAGAAAGCAAATTAATCCCATACATGTAATTGTACCTGAATAGCTCAAGTACATATGCATATAATGGTTATGCTGAATAAAAAACTAAGGTTTATGTTGAATAAATAAAGCTTTCGATGAATAAATAAAGCCTTCTGCCGACGCGACGAAGAGAAACGGCGCTGCCGCGTGACTCGCGCGAAGACGAAGACCGACGGCGGTGGCGGCGCGGTGATGAAAAACGAGGAAACGCGGGAAGATGGACGCGCGCGGGAGGGGAGGGGATCGGGCGGGACAGGTGAGGGCGACGGAAAATTTCGCGAATGGCAAGTCTTCTCCAACTGCGCAAATATGGGAGTGCGAGGCCGGGGGATAGCAAGTTGCCAGGGATAGCAAGTTCGTTTGAGGAACTGTCGGAGGGTGATTTTGTGGTTTTGCCAAATAAATTAGGATAGCAAGTTGATTTACCAAACTACTGGAGATGCTCTAAATTATGTCAAGAACACCGTGGTGGGCTTCGGTGAGGGAGGTGCCACTACCCAGTGCTCGTCCGCTTCTGTGTGTACGTCGGACATATGAGTCGATTTGGGCTCCGCTGTTTCCTTTTCTATTGTTGTTGGTGCAGACGAACCAAGTAGGGAAGCCAGAGACAGAGTTGGACTCGCATCACGGGATGTTTACGAGCCACTTTAGGCTAAGGGGTTGTTTAGTTGGTGAAAAAGTTTAGGTTCGGCTACTATAGCACTTTTCGTTTTATTTGACAATTTGTATTCAATCATAGACTAATTAGGCTCAAAAGATTTGTCTCGTGATTTACAACTAAACTGTGTAATTAGTTTTTTCTTTCGTCTACATTTATTACTCCATGCATGTGCCGCAAGATTCGATGTGATAGGTACTGTGCAAACTTTTTTGGGTTGTATGGGCAACTAAACAGGCCCTAAGCTGGACGAAAAATCTAAAGTGACCCGTATCTACGAATTAAATGCGCCGTGTTCAGCGTGGACCGAAAGGGTTGGTGGCGAAAAAGAAATTGCCAGTCAGACAAGCAAGAACACTCTGCACACGAAAACAAACAGCACGACACGGCCGCCCGCCCGCTTCTAGAAGGCGCGCGCACTCACTCACCTACCAACAAAGCGGTGAAATGGAGCATTTGTATACTAGTACTCTCTCCGTCAAAAAAAAACCATGTAAATCTCATTTTACGAGGAGTCAACAGAATCTTAAGTTTGACTAAATTTCTAGAAGATATTATCTACATTTATATCTTTAATTAGGTTTATTATAAAAATATATTCTATAATTAATCTAATGATACTTATTACATATTATGAACATTAATACTTTGTCATATATATTCAGTCAAAATTAAGAATATTTGACTTCTCGAGAATCGAGATTTACCCCTGAGTACGACAGAAGCAAGCAAGCAAGGTTCCTGGACAAATTCCATTCGTCGGTTCATCGTGACCATTTAGGGCCGGTTTAGTTCCTGAAATATTTCGCGAAAGGTTACTGTAGCACTTTTCGTTGTTATTTGATAATTAATATCCAATCATGGCTTAATTAGGCTTAAAAGATTCGTCTCGTCCATTTCGTCTAAATTGTGTAATTAGTTTTATTTTTTATCTATATTTAATGCTCCATACATGTGTCTAAAGATTCGATGTGACGGGAAATCTACTGTTTTTTCGCGAAATATTTTGGAACTCAGCAAGGTCTTGCTAGGTGCTGGCATTCTCAATCCTGATGCTGCATCGTGCCGGGCTACTGGCCGTCTCCATCGGCGCTGGCTTTGGCAGGATCCGGACGTGGTTGTTGTCATGGCAGAGGGCGCGGGGACGAACAGCAAGCCGCGGCGACATGGCACCAGCAGCAGGCAGCGGCGGTGGCCGGTGGGAAGAGGAGAGAAGTGATGGTCAGTAGGTCACGCTCAAGAGACAGCAGGAGCAGCAACTGAGAGCAGGCAACGGGAGAAACGGTGCAAATCCAAACCAACTTTATTTCTATTGGTCCAAGACTGATCAAATTATTAGTAATAATTCTATATATTATTGAACCACAAAAGGCGGATTGAAGGATTCCTCATTGTCATCAGAGGTCTGGCTTGCTCGCTCTCTATGCGTCTGTCACATTCACAGTTGTTGCTACAATCCGGTATATCAAATTTGAATAGATGGATGCTTGAGTAACTATTTGTATCGAATGAAAGATCAGTCTAATGTTTCTTCACAGGGTCCAAGTAGCCATTATTTATTTTTCTTACTTCATATCGCTCCATTGTTTTAATTTCTTTCCCAATTGAAATGTAATCTAACTAAACTCTATTCATTGATATACGATGGGGCATAGGTGGCAAAAGGTTCTGATTGCCTATAATCATTTTCTTTCAATATTTTATGAGCCAAAGGAAATTTATATGGTTAATTGCATGGTGCTCTCACCTACTGTAACGATGAATAATCGTTCTACAAAAGCTCTTGAACAATAAGTCCTAGCCGCGTCCCCGCCGGTCGAGTTAACTTTCTCTACATTGCGCTAATTGCAAGCAAGCTTGTAGCTTTGCATTTTTTTTTTGTTATCTATTATGTTGGATTGACTACTAATATTCCACATTACACATGAATGCTTATCATTTTGTTGTGTTCTTGTTAAGCTGCAATTATCTCCACCCCTACATGAATATTAGCGTAGAAGATATATTCGTAGCTTGTAGCTACTAGTTTTTTCCTCATAATCGAAGTGGCTAGCTAGCATGTTATGTCTATATAGTTCTCGTTGAATTGAGCAATATTTTGCTTTTAATGCATTGTATACATAAGCAATAGATTGGTTTAGGGCTAAATAGCCTGAGCTCAGGAGGAGTTAGTTAATCTAAAATTGGCTAAATGGAAAAGTGACCCACTTAAATGGGTTGAATTATAGTGGAAATTGAGTTAATAGATAAAACACTTAATGATAATTTGAGATTTATGAAGAAAAGTCATCTGGAGAGTTTTGCATTAATAGTAATTAGAAAATTCTAGAAGAAATTTCATGTGAATTTGAATGTTGTATATATATATATATATATATATATATATATATATGGTATGAGTACTTGGATTAAATTTTTTTTGGCTAAACAATAAAGAAGCTAGATAATGAAATAATTTATATGATATGTGCAAATCAGAGGGAGAACATCCCTGAGTTTGTAGGAATGCTGAACATTCTTAAGTACACTTTATGTATTTTAGCTCGCTGCATTTAATAATAACCCTCATATTTAAATATGTGCATGGATATTTCCCATAAAATTTTATCATAGCATATATGAATGGGCCTCTGCTTGCAGTTGGAGATTCATGAATTTGATTATTTTAAGTCCATGATATGAGATATCTTTTGAAATATGCTATTAAAGATCTAATATTGGCATTAGGGGGAGAGAAAGCCTATTTTGAATGCCAAATATTATTTCCACAAAAGGAAAATGATCTTCAAAGTAAAATATTCCTTGAAGCTTGGAGCAGGAATAGTATCACGCACTACATCAAACAATAGTTTGATTAATATCTTGTGAAGCATGAAGCGGAGCATATGCCAGATATTTTAGAAAAAAATGAGAGAAGTAACATGAAATTACAAACCAAAAGTTGTGTTTACTAGTTGTAAACTAAATGTTGTATACTATCAAGCTTAAATCTACGGAGACGTCTGTGGGTTCTAGTTTAGTGTATACTTGTTAAATAAAACAAGAACAAACTCCTCCATTCTCGTGAAGAGAACACCTCATGAAGAAGGTCAACCACCTCACGAAGAGTATCATCATGAAGATGAAATCCAACACATTAAGCATGCACATAATAGTGTTGGATGCGTAGAACAATAAATTATCTCTTATTTGGGAAATAACAAAAAGATAGAATAATCTCATATTGTAAGAATATTTGGAGAAAATAATAGTTATCGACAACGCTACCTCTATAATTACAAATGTTTCTCTTTTGAGAACCCAGATCCGAAAAGCAAAGTCACCTGTAGCGATTATATCGGGTCATTAAAGAAAACAATTGAGGTTGAATCTCTTACTGAGAAGAAATAAATATTCTGCTATATCTCTGGCAAATGAAATGAATGCATATGGAATATGCAGTTAATATGTGGATTATGAAAATCCATATAATTCTTGAAGAATATAAATCCCAACATATGAAAATTAATCTCATACTAAGTATTAAGAAGTCTAAGGTATAATATATTCCCGAATGGATATTGAAGTCTCAAGAAGAGTATATCCTGGAAGCAATAGTCACTGAATGATTTTATAGTGAATAACACTATCTCCGTGTGTATATCACATAATAATTTCTTATATAGAGAATATATCTCATAGAAGAGAAATATTATTCAATAAGAATGAGAACATTCTTGAAGGATTTATTAGTCGATTCTTAAATAAACACCAGTAATCCCTGAAAGTGAATGTAGACCCGAGAGAATAAAAATAAGAAATCCGAAACACCATGAAAGTGTCATACAAACACTCAGAAAAGTGCATATTGTAAAGCTAGCAATAAAGTGATGATATCCTTAAATACCATAGAAGGTCTAAAAATAGTGGTGATTTAGCGCTCGCCCGTGCCCGGCGGCCTCGCCCGCGGCAGAGGAGCCCATGGCACACGATGGATGAAATGATGGAAAGTCCTCAGTGCGGGTTTCGTGCGGTTTTCGACGTTTTGGAAACAACGCTCACTCGTTTCATCCCCACGAAACGTTTCCCTTCTCCTCCTCATCTATACATGCAAAAGCTCCAATTCTGCTGATGTGGCACCCTATTTAGGCCCTGTTTAGATTGAAGCTGCTAATTTTAGCCAGCTAAATGCAGCTGCTAAAGTTTAGCTGGACCTATTTAGATGGGTGGACTAAATAGGAATAAGCCTGACAGCATGATGTATAGGATGACCAAAATGCCCCTAATTAAATGCTAACTCCTAACCTTGGGAGATTTGGCGTGCTGGACGCGCTGCTGGCCGCGCGCGCTGGGTGCCCTTGCTTGCTGCTGGGCGCGCTACTTTGCTATCTGGCAGCAGCATAAACAATTTTGCACTCTCAAATAATGTACAAATCGTTATTACAACTCATAGGTACAAAAATCTTTATTATTACAAATTATTTCACTCTTGACAGCTATGACCTACTAAACAGACCATTGGTAATCCAATCAGAAATTGATTCAGGCGTTGATCTTCATCCCCCTGACGTCTATTGGGATTGTTTGCTTGAGAAGAAGATGCTTCACCATTTGGATCATAGTTTTTATCTTGATCACACAAGTCAAAGAGATCATCCATCATACCACTCTGTCTAATAAAATTATGTAATGCCATGCATACCATAATTATTTCGCTTTGCTTAGGCATTGGAAAGTTAGGTAAATCTAACAAAATCCTCCACTTCATCTTTAGAACTCCAAAAGATCTCTCTATGACATTCCTAAGTGAAGAATGCACATAATTAAATAGCTCCTTTTTACCTCTTGGCGTAGGTCCTTGCCTCCATTCAGGGACATGATATTTTGTAGACTTGTAGGGTGCAAGGTAACCCGGTCGGTTTTGGTATCCTGAGTCAACAAGATAAAATTTCCCTGCATAATATAGTCCTTGAATAAGTATCGTGCGAAATAATTCAAGTAGGCTAAAAAAGATCATACATCACATGTATACCTTAAGTTGGATGTGGAAACCTGTCACCATACTTCTCAATTGTATCATTGAACACCCTCATATCATGAACCTAGCCAGGCCATCCAGCCACCACAAAAGTAAACCTCATATCAAAATCACAAATGGTCAACACATTCTGAGTGGTAATTCCTTTCCTTCCCATGTACTGAACTACCTTCTCAGTTGGCACAGTTACATGTATATGTGTCACATCTATGGCTCCAATACAACTGTCAAAGTATGGAGTAAAACGAGCACCTCTCAACCTTTGATGCACAGTAGTAAACTGAGGATCCTTAGGCTTAATGATATCAGCAGTTAACTTAACCACACTTTCCAACACTTTGTCAAACTTCCTACTATATGTCACCAGTGATCTCTCAAACCTTTTATCTGCTTGTCTCATGGACTATTGGGAACCACACATCCACAAAAACATTGCAAGTGTCTCTATAGAAGTCATTTTCCTAGTGGACTTCAAACCATACCTCTCTATAAGAACATTGTGTAGACTATCAAACACATTCCTATGCATCCTAAACATGTTATAACATTGGTTCTTGATTCCTAATTTTCTTATAGTCCATTGGTACCCACTTTCTACAGGTTCTCTATAAGGAGCTATGTCAATGTATTTTTCAAAGTGATACATACCTAGCTTGCAAATAGCATGCAGTAGTCTCCTTCTCTTTTGCTGTCTCCTCATGACATGCAATTGCAAAGTTTGAACAACAGCTAACTCCTCCCCATACCTTTTGTTATCATCCTCATGAATTGAAGAACCCTCATCAGTATATAAACCCTCATCAGATGTGAAACCATCATCTGAAGAACCATCCTTAGTTGTGACACCATCATCTGAAGAACCATCAACAATAGGCACCTAGTGAACCATCAACAGTAGGCATCAGTAAAGTTCACAACAACAAAACTTGGCATCAGACAAGCATAACTTGGCATCAGACAAGCACAACTTGGCAGGAAACAAGGTTCAGATCACATCACAAAGTTCAGACAAATATTACAAGGTTCAGACAAAAATTACAAGGTTCAGACAAATTTAAGGTTCAGCATAAATAAAGGCCAACATCACAGCACTACTGCCCAGCACTGATTCTCAACTGCTCAGAACAAGCAACAAAAGACCAACATGAACAACCTCTCTTCACTTCCTGGTGGCTCTCTGTAGCCAGTTCAACCTCTCTTCATTTGTGTCAAACTTGAGGAATATGTGTCTATTGTAGCCACTTCTGAACAACTTTTATAGCCACATAGTACTCCTCTGAGTTTTTGGCTGCCCCTAACTCCACAGCCAACTGCAAACACCTGTCAATGTGAACCATCTTGGCTTCCTTGACTTGCTTTGCTCTTGACTTGCTTTGCTTCTTCCTCTCTTTTGCTTGAACTGTGCAACCATGGTCTCTAAAATAGATTATAAGGTCTGCTCATCCTTATGAGAGTCAATCTCCAATTGTGTCACTAGCCTCTGCATAATGATCATCACTTGAACTCTTGTTGTAGACTTGCTTGGGCTTGAAGCTGTATCTGTAGTGCTGCTTGGCCTTTTGCGGCTGCCGACAGTACAAGGTGTACTCATCCCTATAACTTCAACATCTCCATCTTGAGTTTCTTCCTCTTCCTCATCTTTAGAGGCATCAAAGTTGGATAGGCCAGGGATGCATGAGGTGGATCCATCAACAACTGAGTTCTAGAATAAGTCTTCCATATGTGGGAAGTACATTGGTAGCCCATACATGAACTTCCTGCACTCTGGTTTCTTCTGAAATAGACAAATGAACAATGGGTAATTAGAATCAAACACAAATAGTGAAGATGAGATGTTAGACTTACAAGACCAAACAAAGCATCATTACCTTTGTGTGCCTTTTTCACCAAGAGAGGGGTGCATCAATCCCTCCATTTTAAAGCCAGCCAACTCCTATTTGGTTGTTAGCCCACTTGAACCAAGAATACATCCCCTTCAGCTGATTCTATATGTTCTTCAATTGTTTGAAAGAATGTCTAAGCCTAGTCCTTTCTTGATAGCCGGTTTGCATAGCCTCATATCCTCTCCTTGTCATTGTCCCATTATTTATATTCCCCTTTCTCTTTTCCTCAACAGCAAGAATAGAGAACACAAACGTATTGATGTTGGACCAAATTGCTTTGTCATACTGATAGAGCATCGGATTAGAGCAACACATGTACAAGCTAATACATCATACAAGTACAAGCTAAAACAGATCAAATCAAAGAAATAGAGCCATGTATAGGCCAATCATAGCAGACCTAAGAATGTACTCCCTCCGTCCAGGAAAACATGCAATTCTAGCACAGTACCACGTTTTAGTATCTTAAGTTTAACTAATTATAGATAAAAAAGTATCAATATTTATGATATCAAATAAATATTATTAGATTAATTACGAAATGTATTTTCATAATAAATTGATTTGGAGCCCTAAATATAAATACTATTCACTAGAAACTTAGTCAAATATGAACAACTTTTTCTGGCACGCAACCCATAGTTATTATTTTCATGGACGGTGGGAATATAAGCTAATACATCATACAACTATAAGCTAAAACAGATTAGATGAACAAAACAAAGCAAATCAGAGCAGATCAATAAGCATACCTCATTTTCATCTTCTTGCTCCACTGCATCAGCGCCGCCCGCATTCAGACCTGAGCTGCTGGCTGCAATAGACCCACGAAGCCTCTGCAATGATGTCGATGGAGCACGGGGAACGTCGGCTACTGCCTTGCGCGGCACCTTGAAGCGTGTGGAACTAGAGGATTTCCAGATCCGCCCTCTCCTCTGGTCGAACGAGGAGGAACGAACAGGACGGTGCCAGATCTGGCGCCCATGCGAAGATGCGGAAGCCTGTGGCCGCCAGCACCGCCATCACCGTGGAGAAGGCCCTGGTACGACTCGATGTGGGGGTAGCCATCGCCGAGGGTGTTCAGATCCAGCCCCTCCATGCCGCGGCGAGAGGAGGAGCCTGAACCATACGACGATGCCTTGGAGAAGAGGCCGAAGTCGCCGGCGTTGGGGGCGAAGGCGGGGGTAGAGGCCATGCAATCCACTGGAGAAGACGACTGCGAGAAGTAGTCCGGATACTCGGACGTGATCGTCCATGGCGGATGCGGTGAGCGGAGGAGCGGGGACGGCGACAGAGGTGTGGGGAGGAGCGGGGGCGACGCAGTGTCGAGAGCAGTGGGGGCGGCGGCATGGAGAGCATAGGAGAGCGAGAGTGAGCGAGCTAGAGAGTGAGCGAGAGTGGGGAGCGGATAGGGTTCGGCGGGGGTGATGGGTTCGAACGCAATAATGAGGGGCACTGGGTGTCCATGGTGGCCTTTTAGTCCCCTTTAGCAACCCATGCCTGACTAGTTGGCTAAATGACATTTAGTCCTATTTAGTCATAGTATTTAGGTAAAAAGTCGCTAAATGGGACTAAACTATAGCCAGCTAAACTTTAGCAGCCCAATCTAAACACCCCTTAATGTGTACTCCCTTCGTATCGGATTTAAAAGTCGTTCAGGACAGTGACACGGTCTCCAAAACACAATTTTGACCTCTTGTTTTTATAAAAAATATTTATGGAAAAATGATATATGTATACTTTTATGAAAGTATTTTTCAAGACAAATCTATTCATATAATTTTTATATTTACAAACTCAACAACTTAAAAGTTATTGATGATTTATATTCCTAATGTTTGACGAAACCTTCTCAAAACGACTTCTAAATCCATCCGATACGGAGGGGGTACGAAATCCCCGTGAAACCTGCATCGAGACTAGCCAAAGAAGGCCGTGAAGAGTGCCGTTGAATGCAAAAGGAGTGATAGTCATTACTCACTAGAACATCAGGCGCCCTTCGGACGCCCTGCCTTGATCATCTGGCTAAAGCTATAACAGAAGAATTTCTTGCTTCACATAAAGATGAAACTGAATAAAACTTTTTTTATGTGTAAACAATAAGATTCTTGTGCAATTGAAAATAAATCAGAACACGAATACCATCAGACATTTTTGAAGACTTCCGCATGAGACACTTTGTTTGGAGGTGGCATATAGTTGCCGATGGAAGGTAGAAATAACAAAAAAAGAAGCTATATATGAAGACAGTACTATATAATCAACCAAATCAGATTATTTAACATGTTTGGGACTGCTGGTGACACACATTCGACACTCCATCCGATCAAGCAGCCTAAGTATATTCTAAAAAAAAGCAGCCTAAGAGCATGACATCCTGCAGCACGGTGATAGCATCCTCCCTGCAGAAGAGCTGCCTCGCCATGCCATCGAGCATCCGCAATTCTGTCAGTGCTGCCAGGCAGTGGTATCTTGCCCTCCCTAAATGTCAAGGTTTAATGACTAAATCAATATCAACTCACCAGCCAGGAATGCATATTTTATAAGAGTGAATTGGGACACAAGAAAACCATGGGTATTAAAAAAAACATCTTGGGAGAGTTACAGATATCCTGTACAATTTTCGTTGTAGGCAATAGTATCATATTGCTGCTAGAAGCAACTAAACCTGAAACATTAAACTAATTTCGTCGGAGCACCAAATGAAATTGTTCCATAAAATGAGAACCACATGTATATTGTTTAGTGGTTCGGTTTCCCCATGCTGATGATGTGTTCAGGATTTTTTTTTTCTGTTAAACTAACATATGGTTACTGAATACTGATTATACAAGATGGTACATGAGATCTTTAACCGGGCTGATAGGCTTTTCATTGTAGCCTATTTCTTAATAGCTGAGGAAAAATCTGAACTTGCTTCAGTACTTGAACTTGAGTGTAGCGGAGATGCGTATGTTGCGTTGGTGTTGTGGGCACACAAGGAGGGATAGAGTACGGAACGACGATATTCGGGATAGGATTGGGGTGGCACCAATTGAGGAGAAATTGATTCAACATCGGTTGAGATGGTTTGGACATGTCCAACGGAGGCCTCCTGAGGCGCCGGTGCGTAGTGGAGTTCTAAAGCGGGCCGATAATGTAAAGAGCGGTAGAGGTCGACCTAAACTAACTTGGGACAAGTCCGTTAAGAGAGATCTTAAGGAGTGGAATATCCCCAAGGATTTAGCTATGGACAGGAGCGCTTGGAGATTAGCAATCAACGTGCCTGAACCGTGACATCTTTTGTCTTGTGCCCTTTATGTCCCTTTATGTGTCTCCCTGTTTCTCGTCTCTTTTGGGTTTCATCTCTAGCCTACCCCAACTTGCTTGGGACAAAAGGCTATGTTGTTGTTGTTGTTGCTTCAGTACTTGAACTGTTGAACTTTTAAGCAAAAACTCTATAACACTATGTATCAAGCTACCTGTCCTGTTTTAGATTTCAAAAACTCAAGCCCCAGCAAGTATCAGTACCAAAAAAAAAAAGCCAAACTACTACCTCACACTACTACAGGAAAGTAGTATTAAGCTCAATGTGGCAGCTGGAAACTTACTGACAAGCAAATTGTAAGCATAGTGTCTCAGCTTACCTTTCACAAGCACTCATCATTTAGCATCATAATCTATAACCACACATGTATAAATTGTGACACAGCACAGCTCAATGATTACCCCCAGTCCATCTACCGAATGGACACCTATGAGTAGAACATCAACTTCAAAGAGATGACAGAAGCAGGAATTCATTTTGACCATGGTATTAAGAAATAAAATCTTAGAATTGCCCCTTACACAGCTCGAACAACTTGTCTTTTATTATAAACTTATGATTTAGTTTTTTATGCAGCAAGTCACCAAAACCAAAACGATGAACAGTGTTAACTTTGGCTCTTAGTAAATTTTGTGCAAGAAAGTTGAGAGCACATATCAAGGTTCTGCAGTTCCTGTGGGTGTGGGGCCAACTGCATTAAGTGTGTATATGTTCCTACATAGGTAAAAGACAAGTACCCATCAGCTCATGCCATCTCAAGTCAGCCATGAGCCCATGACTGCTGTTTGTCTGATACAAACACACAAATATTTAGCTTTTGCAATGGCCTGCTCATTCAAAGCTGTGCCACAGGCCCAGCATGAGCAGCTAGGCTTATGTGAGCTTTTCATCAAGCACCTGACAAGCGTCTAGAGAGAAGCACATACAGCTTGGTGGTGTGGCAGACAGTGTTGTTCTGGCCAGAGCACTCGCACTTGATGATTGTGTTGAAGCTGGGGTTGTCGTCAATAATGGTGCCATCCATGTCAACACGGGTGCAAGGGTCACCACTGATGTTCCATGCTATTGCCGCCGCCTAGCCAAGAATGGAGAACACCGTGTTCACCGCCGTAGCTGCAAATTGGAAAATAGGTTCACATTCACCACCGAAATAGATAGATCCTGAGGTCCAACCAGACAGCTAGGAATCAGCACCCACGCTGAGATCCCAGAACCAGCCAAGCTACCAGAACTCCAGGAGCGCTGGCAACCCTGCAGATAATGCCCAATCGTTGCAGTGATTGAACCGAGCACCACAGAAGAAAGCTGGAGCCCATTATACCTCGTGAAAGCAAATCGTTGGTAGGCAGATCTGGAGTTGGGAGCTGCATCACGAGGTACAGGCCGCGCGTCTTCTCGTCTCCGTTTTCGACGATAGCATTTTTTTATCAGCAACGCCCGACGACGGATCTGCGACCAGCCACCAAAAGCAACTACCAATAAGGGATCATGGGGAACAGAGGGGATGAAGGTGGATGGATGTTGCGAGAGGGGAAGAGACCAGATCTTACCACCGTCACTGTACCTCCTAGATCTGATGAGATCCTCTTGTACAGCAGGATCCAGCCGAGATCCTCGTCCATGGCCGCAGAGAATAAGGCATAGGACGACGGGGATGCTGCCCTCCTTCACGGATCGAGGGGCAACATCAGAACCGTGACCTGTTTTCCACAACTTGAATTTTAGCAGGTCATTGCTTCATTCATCAACAGCAAAAATCATAATGGCTAATTTTAAAAAAAAGCATAAACAGTTTATAATCTTGTGTTGACAGGTAAAACACTACAAAGGCCATAGATAAGTAAGTAAAACATATGAGATCACAAAGCTACATTCAAGGAGTGAGACAGGACCAAAAGAACTAAAGAATCACTGGTTGACAACAGTTTTACAAAAAAGAAGACCAATGATAAAACCTACTATCATCATGCATGTAATGGATTAATGGTACATCTACATCAATAATCCTGTAGCAACGGCCATTGTGATCATCAAAAATCAAATCACGAGTATCATCATCATAACAAAGTAGTCAAAGCCCTATCAGTTGCCTGCAATTTGGCACACAGCACATCAGAGCATGGTACGACATTGAAAATAGATGCAAGCCAAAAAAGAAAAAGAAAAAGAAAAAGAAAAAGAAAAGAAAAAACAGAAATATGGCTTACACTAATCTGCAAAGAACCATTGAGGCAGTAGCCATTTACCAAGGGAATCTTAAATGGTATTTCTTAACGCACAACGTAATATACTCAATAAATAAATTACTGATCCGTAAGACATTCTATCTGCCCTCCTTTTCCCAAATCAATTTTCAACTCTAACATCCTGTGTTTTTCTTCCAAGAGTAACCCACATGTCCAAAGGGGGAAAAATCAGAATGCCAGTAGGAAAGGTATTACACAAATAATAGCTGCAGCCTACACATGTCCAAGAACACGATGGTTGAATTTCAAGGCCCATAATAAAGGCTGCTCCCAGATTAGAAAAAAAATCCAAAATTGGATTAAAATAGTGACCGTAGGTGTTGTTTCATTCAATAGACATCAATTTCCAAGAAACCAAAAGTTACATGCAATGGGATCATTTAAAAAAATCCATCTATTAGATTATACTCATTTAAGCCTTTATGGTATGGTATACAAGTAACCATTGTCAAGAGTACATAATTTAATGCATGGTAGGACATAGAGCTACAAACTAATAGTTCGGACGAGCAAATATTTGAATGCACTCTTATTAAAGAATCAAAGTATTTCAGCACCCAAATAAATTATGAACTTCATAAAAAAATTATGAAGACACAAACTCAAGGAGGTGTTAGAACACTGCACTAATCTTGTTCATCATTGTGAAATCCTGGATGTGGTACAGAGGCGGAACTGGAATTATAACAATCCAATCTATAAAGTTGGATGACAGAAGTCGGAAATCCATAAGAAACAATTTCCTTGCAGTGCAAAAACCTACAGCTCACCTGGCAAACGTTGAGATCCAGCTTGTCGTTGTGCTCCTCGCTGCTAGATCTCTCGGAGTTGAGGACAACTCGCCAAAGACAAACGCCACCCCTTCAACTACATGACACATCACATATCATGGCACTTCCATTTTATACACAGATGGCCCCATTTTAAGTGCATGCCATACAGAAGACGAAGCAAGAATTTGACTCATTTATTCGCAGAGTTGTTCTCTACATTGAGAGTTTCGTCAATCTTAGTTTAGTTTTGATTTCATCAGTTGATCAGCACACTATCTTTTTAGCTTTTGCTATCTTTAATTTCCTTGGAGTACTACTTTTCTTGAAAGAACGAACTTAAGATGGCCATATTGTTCTCCCTTGAGTTTATCATTGCACATAAGATAGAAATGGCATTTTCCCCCCACTTACCAAGCTCCTGGATGGGAAGCTATCAGCAGTCCATCACTACCCGCAGGTGACAAGCCCTTTTCCCTGAAAACTCACAGGATTTTGATAGTTCCATAAGCACATTTGTAGCATATTTCTCATTACTACTCCATAAACGCGCCACAGTTTCAAAGTGCTGACTGAAATTAATTTTCATCATTTTATAAATCTCTTCCTAAACAAAAAATGACACACATCAATCAAAAAATAGGTGACTGACCATTTCCTGCTCATTACTGAACACAAGCAGGTGAAGTCGCTCATAGCTCTTGTAAGCAATCTATTGTTACAGTAACAATAGTAAAACATATTAGGATTCGAAAGTCTTACAAATGATCAAGAGTTGCAAATGAATAGATAAAAAACTAAGGCAGTTCTAGCTGATTACTGATACTGAAGTCTGAAAGACAACATTTGACTCATAGGAGAATATATAGAGAAGGACAACAGCTCCACGTGTTGACTAAAGCTTCTTAGGTACAATCAACTACTAATAGCTCCCCGATCTCTATAATTAAAAGGGCAATTAGTTCACAGAAACCTAAGTCCTGAATACTACTCCATGAAGAACCAGATGGTTGTGCTTCCACACAGTCGCGATACAGTTAAACCGCTAGCTTCAGTAATGAGACAAATTCATAATCTACCATTCATAAAAGAGACATGACCTGATGCTACCTTCTATTTCCATAGAATTCTAGTCCACAAAAATCGCTCTTCAACAATACAATCTCAAATAGACCATTGTAACCACACAAATAATAAGAAAACATAAATATGTACATGGATGAGATGCTGAGGGAAAAAGCTACATGGCACTAAAGATGGTTGACACATATGTTATCAAGCTAGCTGTAGTCAAAAGCAACTCAGACCTCAAGAGACTTCTTGCTCAAGGAACGCTCCAACATGATGGCCATGGAGCTAGCAGATCCTGTGGAAACAACGAAGCTGTTGGTCTTCATGTGCGTAGACTCTCCTAGCCCATGGCCGAGATGGAGCTGTCGAGGGCTCGGATCCGCCATGGACTTAGCACTGATGTTTGAGCCCACTTAACAACCATTTATCGATCTGATGCAAAGATGTCATGCCGAACCGAAAAAAACAATGAAAATACCTCAAGTTTCTTCAGCACCCTTTCCTCAATCCTCAATCCTCCTCACGGATCTAGCCAAACAGTAATGGATTCAAGCATTCAAATATAGCAAGAAAGGGATGTATAGTAGGAGGGGAAGGGGAAGAAGATTGGAGAGTTCGGAGGAGGGGAGAACTTGGTAGATCCACTGCGCGAACTTGATGCCGGCGTAGGAGAGGGAAGAGATGGTAGCAATGGCGGGTGGTAGCGACAGCATGGTTGGTGAAGGCCAGTCGGATCCGCTGCCGCCGAGCCTGGATCCACTGCAATCGATACCCCATATGTGAGATCCGTAGATACCGGAGCAGCTCGACGCCGTCGTAGATGCGTTGCCGGAAGAGGTGGAGGAGCGGTAGCAGCAATACGCGAGTAGCGGCCGGAGGGCGGCGGCGACGTACCGGGAAGAAGAAGACAGGGGGCGGGAACAACGGGCCGCCGCACTCCCCTAGAGCTGGGCACCGCCGTCGCGCTCCTCGGCCGGCGAGGCCACGCGCCCGCCAAAGCCCTGCCCGCGGGGGCCGCATCGACCGGTGCCGTGCCCACGCCCCGTGGTCCGTGGTGGAGGGGGAGGAGCACGACGGCGAGGCGCGCGGTGCAGCATCGCGGGGAGGAGGAGGCAGAGACGGCGGCGGCGGGATGAAGAGAGAGGGGAGAAAACCTGAGGAGATGAGGATTGCGCTAGGTTGGGCCACGGGCGGCTCTCTGCAAAATTGCCACACATACTTGATGGATTGCGGGTTGATTCTCTAAAAGATAAAGAGCTTTTTTGCAAAACATGCAGAGACGCGTGTCGAGCCCAGGAAGCACCACCAAGGCTCCGTTTGCTGTGGATGCAGCAAAGGGGAGCGACTTTTAATATACCCCGATTACTGCTTAATGATCACACGAACCAACGATCTTCTTCACACCGATTTTGCATGAACTTAGGCCTCGTTTAGATTGAAAGTTTTTTCAACCTGATGAATAGTACCACTTTCGTCTTATTTGACAAATATTGTCCAATCGTGGACCAACTAGGCTCAAAAGATTCATCTCGTGATTTCCAACTAAACTGTGTAATTAGTTATTTTTTTTACCTACATTTAATACTCCATGCAAGCGGCTAAAAATTGATGTGATGGAGAGAGAGTGAAAAAACTTGGAATTTTGAGGGTAACTAAACATGGCCTTAGCCCATCCAAATCGAGGTGAACCAAACATTCTAGGCTTCTACCCCTACATACACACCATCCTTAAACAAAGCCATTTTTCTCCATGACTCCAACGCGGGGCCTCACTCCCTGAGCTGGCACATCTCCACTCCTCGCCCTCTCTCCTCTCTCCTGTCTCCTCACTCCTCCACCCCCACCACCGGCCCCGCCGAATTCCAAGGTCTATTCTTGTGCCCCTCTCCCTTCCCCCGAGATCGCATTTTCCGACTTCCGAGTTCCTGATCACGGAAAACCCTTCTGGGGACGCGGGAATTCCTCCCTCAGATCCGCGCTTTCCTCGGAGGCGTCGCTGAATTGCGGGTTCTTTGCTCTGGTTTCCCGCGTGCGGCGGCGAGCGGGGCGGGACGTGCCCGGACGGGGACGGGGGTTGGGTTGGATTGGATCGGGGGTACGGACAGACTGAGCTGCCGCCCGTTGACTAGCGCGGCTGCCAGAGATGGGCAAGGGCGGCGGCTGCGTCCCCAGCAAGAAGCGCCAGCCACCGGCCGCCGCGCCGTCCTCGTCGTCCGCCGCGGTGGCGGTGCCGCGCGAGGCGCCCGAGGAGGAGGCGGCCAACGCGGCTTCGCCGGCGGCCGCGGCGGCGGGGCGGAAGCTGCGGCTCTACATCGTGTTCTACTCAATGTACGGGCACGTGGAGTCCCTGGCGCGGCGCGCGGCGGCCGGCGCCGGCGCGGTGGACGGCCTGGAGGCCGTGCTGCGGCGCGTCCCCGAGACGCTGCCGCCGGAGGTGCTGGAGAAGATGCAGGCGCCGCCCAAGGACCCCGCGGTCCCCGTCATCGCCTCTGCCGCCGAGCTGCAGGAGGCCGACGGGGTGTTGTTCGGCTTCCCGACGAGGTACGGCGCCATGGCCGCGCAAATGAAGGCCTTCTTCGACTCCACCGGCTCGCTCTGGGAGGCGCAGAAGCTCGCTGGGAAGCCCGCCGGGTTCTTCGTCAGCACCGGAACGCAGGGCGGGGGCCAGGAGACCACGGCGTAAGAAATGAACACTCTTTATTACTCTTTCAGGGTCTTGTTTAGTGCACCTCAAAAGTTAGAATTTTTTCACTCTCTCTATCACATCAATCTTAGGACCTATGCATGAAGTAGTAAATGTAGGTAAAAAAATAACTAATTACACAGTTTAGTTGGAAATCACGAGATGAATCTTTTAAGCCTAGGTGGTCTACGATTGGACAATATTTGTCAAATAAGACGAAAGTGGTACTATTTATCGGATTGAAATTTTTTACAATCTAAACGTGGCCCAGGTTTCTTTTATTTAATACACGTTACATGCTCTTGAAGGAAGAATCGAACACTTGCTATTCCATTGATAGGTCGTTTCTTAAAACTGAAAACAGGCCATACTTCTTGAGATTAATTACTATATATATACTTTGTTGCTATAAAAGTGTTTAACTGAACCTACAGTACAGGTCTATGACTTCTTTTCCTCCTGTTTTACTCAGGGTTAAGCAAGCCTACAATAGTATAATCCTGATTGGTTAACTAGCTGAAGGATTTGTGATGTTTTCACTGCCTGATGGTTTAGGCTCCATGTGTGAGATGATAATCAAGTCATGGATTAGTTTAGCACCGCACTCATTTTTCTGCTTTGTTTGAAGTTGTTGTGTTCCTTCTCCCCAATTTTCAGAATTGCCTGTGTTTTATTGTATGTATGATCATGTGCGCTTCCACCCCATCCACCATTGTAGCTAATTCAGTGAATGCGAGTTTACAACTAGGAAATGCTATTAAATAGTATAATGATATACAAAACGACAAACAATTTGCCAAAATGAGTGGTAACACGTGTAATTGAAGCTGAAATGCTCTTATTGTTTTAACAACTTCCTGTAATTCACTATCAAGTGCTTCGAAAGCAAGGTGAAATGCCTGCGTCATGGTAATGATAATAACAATTTGGTTGTTGCAAAATATGAAATTGAGGTATCGTATTTGTAGCAATTTAAGATTTCATCGCACTATTTTCTCCATTATTGATGATCATGGTGCTGTACAGTGAGACTATTAACAACAACACGGGGTGGTCATAGATGAACTTAAGGACATTGGATATGATTTGTACAAAAAGGACTCTTTGTGTTAATGCCATGGTATGGAGTACATTTAGGTGTACCTGATCAATATCTGCCGCAGTGCAGATCAAACTGCAGTGTGTGGTACAGTCCTAAGCATGGGCAGTAAATTCAAGATTTTTAAGATCAGGATGAACTAAAACAGATGCATGATTGAGAAGTTCCTTTGAGAAATCAAAATTGCTGGTTTTTAAAATTTTTGCATCCAAACAAAGGCTAACCAAAACTACTGCTTGCTGAAAACATTATCCCTTGTTCTCTCAAGGGATTTTGGATATTTTTGCTTGTTAGGTAAATGCTCCTTATTCCAGTTTGTAGCCAGTTGGCTATCCTTTTTAGTTTCTCCACTTGAACGAGCCAGACTGTACCTTATTAATTGCTTTCATAGTCTGCTTAACAGCTTAAGGTAAACAATGCAAAGAACATGAAAAAAATCTTAAAGCATAAATAATAACCATTACTTAATTTACCGTGTTGCTACTTAATTGCTGTAGTGTTAGAAGAGTCAAGGGCCTATTGGGCCTTAGCCCATTAGGGTTAATTAGTCCCTTGCTTAAGGGCCAAGTCAAACCTCTCTATATAATGAGAGGAGATGTATCAATCTAAAATCAAGCAAGAAATTAGAAGGAAATACCTTCTCTCTTGCCGGCCGTGGGCGAAGCCCCGCGGCCGGCGTTCCCAGCGCCCCTCATAGCCCTAGCCGCTGCTCACCTGCCTCTCGCCGACGTGAACAGTACCCGCGCGGGTACTGTAGCGCGCGGGTACTGTAGCACCGCCGCCCTCTCTCCTCTCGATCCCAACGACGTCCATAACAATCTGGTATCGGAGCCCATGTCGATCTCTGGTTCCGCCACCGCCTCGTCGCCGCCGGTATTCACCACCGCCACGGCCATCGTGGCGCCCCTGCAAGCGCAGCACTCTACGTCGCCCACGGACGCGTTGGCGGCGTTGACGGCGGCCGTCTACGGCCTCCAGCATCAGATGGCCAACCTCCAGCATCAGTTCGCCAATCTGGATCGTCAGCTTCGCCGGGTGGAGAACCGATCGCCGCTGCCGGCGATCTGCCCACCATTGCTCCCGGTGGGTTCTCCGGCGCCGACGACCGCACCGGCGATCTACCCACCTCAACTGCCCTCGGTCAGTCTCCCTGCGCCGGCGCCCGGGCCTTTTCCGCAGCCGATCAGCTGGCTGCCGCCACAGCCGGCCGGCGGGCTCCCGGTCGTCGAGGACAGAAGCACCCCGGCGAGCACGGCGACGGTCGCTGCAACACCCACCACCGGTGCTGTTTTCTTTCCCGGTGGGCCGAGCCTCCAGCACCCATTCACCGATGGCATCTTTTATAGGGGTACCGACGTCCAGCAGATTCGGATGTCGGCTGCGGTGCGGCTGCAGGCTGCTGCACGCGGCTTCCTTGCACGTCGGCGAGTGCGGGAGATGCGTGATCTGCAGCTGATTCAGCCCTGCTCCCCTTCGCTGCCCCTCCAAGTTGTGTTTCGCCGCCTGGAGGACTTCGATCTTGTCAGCTGCGTCGCGGATCTTCAACATACGGTTTTCCCCACGGGCGGTGTGCAGGTTGTTTACCCTGTGGGCAGCGACCCCGAAGTCTGTGGCAGCGGTGCTAGGGGAGGCGCTCCCTTCCTTGCCGCCAGCGGGAAAGCACTTCCCAGCGCCACCACATTCCGCCACCGGCCGCCGCGAGGACGTCTCCGTTGGTCGCTATCGCGACTAATTCCAGGTGGCTATGCCCGTGCACCCCTCTCATTCCGGTGGTCTCCGTGGGATCCAGGTGGCTACCGTGCAGGTTCATCATGCGGAGGGTGTCCGACGTATCTCCAAAAATCAAAAATAAAGAGTCGCAGTCTATTTCAGGTCAATAAAATAAGCCGAGATGTAAAAGGCTTGTTTTTTACGTGATAGGTTTATGTCGAGTCGGGTTAGGTTGCAGCTCGAGGACGAGCTGCATGTCCAGGTGGGGTGTAGTGTTAGAAGAGTCAAGGGCCTATTGGGCCTTAGCCCATTAGGGTTAATTAGTCCCTTGCTTAAGGGCCAAGTCAAACCTCTCTATATAATGAGAGGAGATGTATCAATCTAAAATCAAGCAAGAAATTAGAAGGAAATACCTTCTCTCTTGCCGGCCGTGGGCGAAGCCCCGCGGCCGGCGTTCCCAGCGCCCCTCATAGCCCTAGCCGCTGCTCACCTGCCTCTCGCCGACGTGAACAGTACCCGCGCGGGTACTGTAGCGCGCGGGTACTGTAGCACCGCCGCCCTCTCTCCTCTCGATCCCAACGACGTCCATAACATGTAGAATCATAATTCTTTAGTACAAGGCTGGAACTAATGTTCCTGTGATCTGGGCCTGTTTGGTTGGTGACCAAAACCTGCCATGCCAAAGGTTCGTCGTGCCACAGTTTCTTCGGCAACTTTTTAGTTCACAGCCACACCTATGGCACGCCACACTTTCTTAGCATCTTGCCCCACATATCATAGACTCATTTTTGTGCCAAACCTTGCCACAAGTGTGGCTTCGATTTTGGTCGCCGCACTTTCTTTGGCAGCCACAGTTTGCCGAAGGTTAGGCGTGGCAAGTTTTGATCACCAACCAAACAGTAAAATCCATGTGCCTTGGTTTTATTCTCCTTACTTGTTTGCAACTTGTAATATTTCTCTATATAATCTTTGTAGCAGAATAGAAGTATCTGATTTCACTAGCTATTCCTGATCAGTGACCATGCTTTGTTTATTGTAGTTGGACGGCCATCACCCAGCTAGCGCACCATGGAATGCTTTTCGTCCCCATTGGCTACACCTTTGGTTCAGGCATGTTCAACATGGATGATATCAGAGGAGGCAGCCCCTATGGTGCTGGCGTCTTTGCTGGCGATGGCAGCAGACAACCCAGTGAGACAGAACTCGCCCTTGCAGAGCACCAGGGCAAGTACATGGCCTCAATAGTGAAGAAGCTAGCTCACCATGCTTGAGCTAGCCACCCCTGTGCAGTAAAAGTCACACGGTCACCTTCCTCCAGCCCTTGGGTTCTTCTATTGTTTCCGGATAATCCGGCCCGTCGTATATGTGCACAGCTTGCCCTATTGTTTGTCAAAGTAGCCACCCCTAAATTAAGGTTCCTTTGTACATTGTTGACGTAAACATATTGTTGTCCATTTGAATAATAAGTATCCCACAAAGTGTTCATCAATAAACGTCATATGTCATATTGGTTTTGGAAAATTTGGTGTTTGTTTTGTTGCGCAGAACCGTTTTTATACTATAAAAGAAAAGCATTTTTGTTCTGTTTCTTTTCCTGTCTGCTTCAAGCTTCAATTTATTTTCCCATGTGGTCCTTTGGATTAAACGATTAGCCATCTTGAAATCCTATAATATTACTATGAGATGGCTCTTCCATAGCAATTTATGAGGAAATTCTGGGATGAAATCCAATCTCTTGGAAACTCTCTTTTATATCTTTCACTTAAACTCCTGGTGTTTCTCCTATGTTGCATCCAACACTCCATCAGAACTTTCCTGCGTTCTCAATTCCTTCAGGATAATGCAACTGCAATCATGTATTTTGTATTTTGCATTTTTCTAATTCTTGTGCTGTGGATATCCAACCTTCCAAAGAGACCCCTGTTATTGCTCATCTCCGAAGACCTTGATGTGAACTGTAGTTAATAACATTTTACTATGTACTTCAGCATTTTAGAGGGGAAAATATATTTAAAACATCACTCAACTATCGACCCAGTCGGCCAGTCCGATTATGTTTCCTGAACTGCAAAATTACGTACTTTGCATTTTAATATGATACTTCTTCCACTTGAAACCACCGAGGCGTATGATTTATATATACAGTATACTAGATTTTTTTTGAGCAAAATATTCAGTATACTAGATGTTGATGGAGCAAGCGTATGCTCGTAGATGAACTGTAGGGATAGAAAACGGATCGGATGTAGATGGTAACCGATACGGATATCATTTTTATATTTTAAAATTTAAATATGAATACGGATTCTGATATTCTCGGATACGAATACAAAACGGATGGTTGTAATAGAAATGAACATTTGGATATTTGCTCGGTTTACGTGGCATCAGATATATTATTTGTTTTAGCTTGGTATTGGAAGAATAGAATTATCATGTATGTAAAAAATCAAAGATTAAGTATACAATTCACGTAGGTACATAGAAAATATTCATTAATACATATTTCAATAGTTGAGTATGGAAATAAATAATTTTTAAAGTAGTATTTTAATAAATATAAAGTAAAATAAAATGTATGAAGTTGTCAAAAGTGAATGAATATGATTTATATCAATAAATAAATAAATTTAACTATTTGAAAATAGTTATCGTCAATAAATATATTAGTTTCACATCAGGTTGGAAATAATGTGTTCATATCATGGTATGGAGAGGTGCTTTGTTCGATTGAAATACGAATTCCATCAGCTATTTGCGGATATGGATACGTATTCAGTCGTTGTTTGAATGTGGTAGAAAATATAATGTATTGCCCAATAATAAATAAATGTCCTATGATACAACTTTGCCAAGTTCCACTAATGAAAAATGTGATTATTCAGCATCAGGTGACGTTAAGCTAATAAGAAACAAGGCAGAGCACGCTCCCGCCCGGTGCTTGGTCCGCCCCGAGCTTGCACGGCTGCGCGCTCGCGCGTGCAGGTCTGTGCGCCAGCGAGTGGTGCAGTGACGCCCGTGGCCTTCGTCAGAGCCCATTCACTTCGCTGGAAAGGCGTGACTGAAATTACTGCGCTATTTTTTTTTACACGTCACCCTAAGAACCTGAAAAGTGTAGAGTTTTCCCCCATGTCACGTCACTACAAAAATGATTTCTAGAAATGTCTCCATTTTTAGTAAAGGTTGTTCAATCAAAATCCACCTCTAAAAAATACCTCTACAGGACTCTACCTATTTACCAGTGTGTAAATTGATTTTTAGATGTGTTTGCTTTTGCAAGGCGTCTGTGAAAATTACAGCTTCTATTTTTAGCCTACAAATATTTTTTTTCCCGAGGCGGCTCAAAAACAGCCCGATGATGATCGTCGAGTGCGCGTAAGGGCATGTTTGATTGATGTGTTAAAGTTTATCCTGTAATGTAGTATTTTGTCTTATTTGACAAATAATTTTCAATTTTAGACTAATTAGGCTTAATAGATTCGTCTCGTAAATTACTCATAATCTGTGTCGACATGTATCCATTAGTTTACATTTAGTACTCCATATATTTACTACAACATTAATGTGACGGGAGTTAAACCGAATGATTCAGAAATAAGCAAGCCCTAACTCATACAAAGTTGTTGCGGAGAACGGTGAAAAAGATGGACCACGGGACCCACCACTATCCCTTTCATTGTTAGGCCTCGTTTAGATTGCCTCAAAATTTCAAGTTTTTTCACTCTTTCCATCACATCAATTTGTAGACACATGCATGGAGTATTAAATATAGGTAAAAAAAATACTAATTGCACAGTTTGGTTGTAAATCACGAGACGAATCTTTTGATCCTAGTTAGTCCATGATTGGACAAAGTTTGTCAAATACAAACGAAACGTGCTACAATGTCTAGATTGCAAAAATTTGCAATCTAAACCAGGCCCTACTCCGTATTTTACCTTGCAGGGTGGAAAAGTTTCAGTTTGGGACCTACCACTACCTCTGTCTCATGCTTTTTACCGTCCTTATCTCTTGCAGTCCTTGGCTTCCGGTTGCAGCCAACCATCGCTTTAGGCTGTCTGTAGTGGAATCCTGTAAATCCCCTGCAGGAATATTTGGTGTACTAGAACCTGCATCGCATACTTTAAAAGCAACGTTAAATTACAAGAAGCTTGTTCGATCCGCCAAATTCAGAGTTGTACCGGACACACTCTATCCAGCACAGGGCCCGCCGGAGAGAGAGGGCAGAGGGAGGCGTGGGAGAGAGAGGAGAGAGAGAATTACATGTAGCGGTGGATCTTACTCGTTTAACTAGCTAAAAAATGTAATTACTCATAAACCATAAAACCAAATTAAATTCTGATTGCACCATTAAATTCGTTGCAATAAATACTTCAAAACAAGATGTCACATGTATATATTTAAACAAAGTGACAAGTATGTCCCACAGTAGATAGATGATGATATAGAAGATGAATGGATACGGGAGAATTAGGTATAGATAAGAGAATCTTGATGACTAGGCCTTTTAGAGGATAAATATAGAGGTCGATGAGTGCGGACAGTCTTTATCTCTATAATGTTCTTTGTCTACCTCCCTTCTGTAGAGCAACACCAATAATGAGCGCAGTAGCCATGGCGGGGTGCAGCAGTGGCAGGCGCGGAGAGCCATTGTAGTGGCCTCCCAGCGCGGCAGCGGCGGGCACAACGGGCACGGCCCAGTGTAGCAGCGGCGGGCGCGGAGGTTCCCGGCAAAGTGCCATGGCCATGGTGTGGCGCGGAGACCCCCAGCGAAACGGCCATGGCCATCCACGGGGAGCTCCGTCATATCCAGCAAGCTGCCTCGACGACGGCAGTCAGCCGCCTCGATGGCGCCGGCCAACCTGGAAGAGGAAAAGGAAGCAGTCACCTGCTGAGGGATCTCGTGTCCGAGATGAGCCACTGCCGCCGACGGAAAGGAAGAGGCCACGCTAGGTCGGTCGCTGAGGAAGAGGGAGCCGGGGCCGTCTAGGCCGCGGCGGCCGACCGCGACGCGCGGGGTCGAAGCCGCGCTGTGCGCGGGGGCCGCCCGCGCGCCACACTCGCGCTGGCCGGGCCGCGCCGTGCGCGGGGGCCGCCCGCGCTGGGAGCAAGGGGAAGGGAAGGGGGCCGCTGGTGCGTCGCCCAGAGCAGGCGTCGTCGCCTCGCGGCCGCCGCCGCCTCGAGAGGAAGGAGAGAGAGAAAGGGGAGATACGAAGGGAGCAGAGACGAGCAATGAGAGCGAGGGCGCGTTCGGCCGACTCCACAGCGAGCGAGCGAGCGAGAGAGAGAGGCAGCAGGACTCGTGGCAATCGGATAAGGCAGGAGCGTTGGTGCGGATTTCAGACTAGTAAGATAAGGGCCTGTTTGTTAGAGGTGTTAAAGTTTAATAAACACTGTAGCACTTTTATCTTATTTGATAAAAAATTTTCAATTTTGGACTAATTAGGCTTAATAGATTCGTCTCGTAAATTACTCCTAATCTGTGCCGACATGCATACAATTAGTCTACATTTAGTACTTCATGTATTTACCGTAATATTGATATGATGGGAGTTAAACTGAATGATTCAGAAACCAAACATGAGCTAAGATCGGTGGGAGTAAAATTTGGCCCCGCAAAGCTCAGGCCTCGTTTAGATGAGAGAATTGGGGAGAAAAACACTGTATCAGAATTCCTGTAGCATTTCGTTTGTATTTGGTAAAAATTATCCAAAATTTGACTAATTAGGCTTAAAATGTTCGTCTCGCAAAGTACAACAAAACTGTGCAATTAGTTTTTGATTTCATCAACATTTAGTACTCCATGCATTTGCCGACATTTTGATGTGACGGAGAATCTTCTTTTTGCATAGTGAAATTTGGGGGGAGAATTGGGGAACTAAACATGGCCTCAGATTGCTGGTGCAGGTAACAAAAATTCTGGGCCGGAAGGGTCCCAAATCCATTTCCGGTTGCTGGACCGATCAGGCCGGTCCGGCCTCCACTCACCAAAATAATAAATAAATAAATAAAATAAAAAATAAAAAAATCTCTCTCTCCAAAACAGAAGGCGCCTCGCCGACGTGTAAAATGTGAACACGCGCTCTTCCTACGGCGGCCACTTCAAAATTTGAAATCGCCCTCCGGACCGGAGGAAGAAGCGTCAGCCCTCGCCTCTCCTCCCCCGCCCGCCACCCGCAGTCCCTCTCGCCTTCCCTCATCCGCCGCTGAATCCGTTCCGTCCCACCTCGCCGTCGCTCTCTCTGCCCTCGTATACAGGTACACACACCCCTCCGTCCCTCCCCTTTGTTTTCTCCCTTTCATTTGGGCACTTCCGATGCTTTTCCTTCTTCCGATAGGGTTCTAAGATCTTGTTGATGTGCATTTGGTGGCGCTTTAGGTGGGGTTCATATTATCCTCTGACCTCTGTATAGATAGCGCGACCGTGTAGTGTTGGTGCCGTGTTGCGTGATGCTAGCGACGGAAGCGGCTCACTGTTGATTTCCCCTCATTCAGTTCGAAAACTGCTGGCGAGTCCGTGCAATAGCTTCACTCAACACTCAACAGTATAGGCATGTTGATTTCTGAATTGGGGAATCGAGAGGAGCAGAGGCATTGATATGGTTTTCTGGAATGGTGTGGATACAGCTGAGCAACGCATGTTGTAAAACTTAACTGCAGTTTGCCTTTCAGCAGAACGAATTGTCCTGGTTCAGTATATTTGTTGTTTTATCCACAAACGTGTAGATTTATTTATTAATCCAGAAACATTTCTTATAAACACGATTTTCCTTTCATTCTGTTTCTGTGTGATTTATGAGTCACTGTATTGCAATGCATCCCAGCACCCAATTTCTCCTAAGTTATCCCAATGCTTGTCAGTCATCATACACTATACGTCAATTGATATTGAGGGGTGCATGTTGCAGTGTTGGTTTGAAGAGGTGTTGTTCATAATACTGAAGCTATGGAGGATTCTGTACAAGTTGCATGTGTAATACCAAACGCTGCAGATACTGCATTTCAGATTTACTCCTTGAAGCGATCGGCATATGCTGCTGTTGTGAGAGCATTCTGTGCTCAGTCAGACATTCTCTCAAGGGTACTTCCTCACTCCTATAAGTTCAGCTGTGAAGTATTATTACTGAGCAAATAATATACACTAGGAAATATGGTGATCTGTTACTCTATACCATGACATGGTAATATGATAGATACTTTTGTTTCTTATGTCACTTCTGAGGATATCTTGTTGAAACCTTACTTTTCTTGCCCTTATTAGTTTCCTTACTTTAATCCTCCTTTTTTATGAGTATGTTTAGCTATTACACTGTTCAGGTGAATTTCAATGATAGCATTTTTTTCTAGAATATGCACGATAGCATATTCAGTATCTTTTTCAGCTACATATATGTGTGTTACATGCTACTTACCTTTGCCTTCTTACAGGGCAAAGTACGATGTCTCACTGAACTGAGAAATGAGCTTAAAATATTGCAGACTGAACATGCAGAATGTCTTGTGAAAGCCAGATCAAATAAGCAAATCAAGTCTTTCAGGTGAAATAGTTAGTAATCAGTATTGCTTCTCATAGTAAAACATATATGCTGATTGAAAGACTTATCTGTTCCACAGCTCCAGATTTCTAACCTTCTGAAATTTTCAATGCTATATGTTGGCATCTAGTACTGTTTCATGTTTCTGTGTGGCCTAGATAAATATTTTCATGTTCCTGTTTCCTTGTCTTACCTAAGCAAATTCTCCCCAATACTGATCACCGTCGCATTAGATATATTACAAAACAATTTATGTTGACTGCTACATTTCTTGTCACAGTGCCGGCTTGCACTCCAAAGGAAACACTTGCAGTACTGAAGTTCTAAAGGATTTTCTAGGTCTTGCATGCGTCCTACCAAATGCTGGAGATACTGTGTTTCAGATTCACTGCTTGGAGCGATCAGCATATGCATCAGTGTTAAGAGCGTTCTGTGCTGTGACAAACCACCTCTCATTGGTACATCTGTTAGCTATACCTCCTTTTCCTATAAGCTCCAAATACAACTAATCGAATCATAGATGATATAATCGTTGGATCTATTGTATATTCTTCTATTATACTCCCTCGGTTCCAAATTATAGTTCACTTGGGCTTTGTCCCAAGTCAAACTTCTTTAACTTTGAGCAAGTTCATAGAAAACCACACCAACATGTACAACATCAAATTTCTTCCATTAAATTCTCCATGAAACATATTTTGAAATTTCATTTATTTGAACTCGAGATGTTAACATATTTTTTCTAAAAACAAGGTCAAAGTTAGAGAAAGGTTTGACTTAGGACAAAGCCATGCAGAACTATAATTTGGAACGGAGGGATTATGACATTGTATCCAGGCCAAGCTTTTTACCTGTTTGCTTTCTTCAGTACTCTTTACCTATACATTTTTACAGTTACAGGTCAAGCTTCTATCTCAACTAAAAAATGAACTTAGAATATCGCATAGTGAGCATAAAGAAGTTCTTATGAAGGTCAGTTTAAATGAGCATATCAAGTCTTTGAGGTGAGCATGTCAAGTCATTTGTTCTCATTACGAAGTGTGTGCTTATTAAATGCATTTTCTTCCCTGCAATTTCACATGCCTAACCTTTCTTATTGGCAGGAAATTTAGTTTGGCAAATCTGTCTGTTGTTACAAAGACCAATCCAGCTTTTGATGTGCATGCTGTGCTTCATGACAAGATTGGCTCAACTGGTCAGGTTTGCACTTCATCCACAAGCTGCCTCAGTTTGATACAGCAATCACCAGTATCAGAGAATTCAATGTCCTCCACAAGGTGTCAATTTTCTTTTTTCCCACTCAAATCATTTTTTCACAAATAAATGCGTCGATGCTCATTTATTGTGATGGCTAATGGAACAGAGACATTGGGATATCAGATAGCTCTAATGGAGCCAAAGAAGGACCTTATTTTGAATCCCACACAGTGGTGTCTGCTAAAAGGTTGAAAACTGTAAATGGGCATGCACCAGAATACTTAAAATGTGTCCCTTCCAATCAGTTACCAGTGGCAGTTTCTGCGGTGATGGTGGTACGGAATATTTCCCTCTTTTTTTTTAAAAAAAAAGTTGCATTCAAATTGGAATTGTGCATACGCATTTCTTGTTTTCTTCTGTAACTATCTTATCCATAATTCTTCATTACCATGCCCATTTAGTGGTTGTGTGTGACTGTAAATGATGAAAAAGGCATTTTATATGCCTTCATAGTTCAATAACATCTTTGACAGTAGTTGTCTATATTCTAATACGCTTTTATTGTCAAAATTGTTAAATCAAAGCCTTTTGGTAGATTTTACATGTTGGCAGAATGGTTGCACCGCTGATACACTTGATTGCGAGACGTTATGCTGTTAAGTGAAGTCTGGATGTGCTTCATCTCTCATTTTTCAGGAAAAGCACAGCCAATTGAATGCTGGCCAAAGTCCTGTAAGTGTTGATCATGCTAGGCAAGAATCAGGGAAAAGGAAAACTGTAGTGCCTGAGATGAGTGTATCTGAGAGTATGGGTGTTATGGACAGAAAGTATGAGATTGAGTACCAGAAGCCCAAGAATAAGGACTCAGATTTGGAACATGGTTCTGAAATAATTAAGCTTTGCCTAACTGCTAGCCTTCTAAACAAGGTACACTACTCATCCTTGTGGTCCAAATACATAATTTGGCTGTAGGACTCCTTCAATAGTCTAATTACTTATTAACCTTTTTTTTTTGAAATTGTGATGTCCTGTGACATGTCTCACAAATTAAGATTCCATATATATCCTTTCTCCGTATTAATACACCACTCTCTGTCTTGAATTTGTTCTTATTAGTTACATGTATTCTATTCTTTCTTCTATCCCCTTTGTGTAACCATTGGTATTGGGTCAATTAGGAACATAAAAATTTCCATTATGTGAAAGTTTAAATTAACAAGGATTCTTGTGTCTTTGTTTAATGAGGTTTAGGCATCTGACAAGGATTTCTTCTTTCATTGTTTGATTCGTTTTAGCCATCTTGTTTGTAGGTTGAAAGAATATTTAAAGAAAATCCAGATTCAACTAATTTAGAGAAAGCAAAATTGGCACTCAAAGTGAGATTCCTCTTGAACTCATTATGGCAGTGCTATATTTACATTCATTTGCTTTTATTCCAAATATTTCTTGTGCTTTGATGACATATTGTGCCTTGAACCAGGCCCAAGAAAAGGACCTTTTGGATGCACTTGCTAAGCTTTCTGAAGTATCATATGATGGTACGTCACTTTGTAGAATCTTTTAGTTCATATATGTTAAATAAAGTAAACTCCAGATTCCCAGAAATGGAAGATATTATAATCATGTCTTGGAGCTAAGGATGAAAACGGTTAGAAACAGTTGGAAAACTCCTCAACCATTTTGTACTTTTACATTTAAATACGAAAACGAAAGCGAAAACGGTAAAGCCGGACACGAAAACGAATGCGAACTTACGGAATATCGAGAATTTCGAAAACGAACCAATTCGAGTGAAATTATGTCGAACACGGTCGGTATACGAAAATTCAATATGAAATACCGATTCACAATGCATAACAATTAACAAGTGCCATCGTGGCAAATTTCGAGTGCAAGAGAGCAGACTTATCAATTTGGTTTATTTGACAAGAGAAAAAAAAAGAAAAAGAAAGTAGAGGAAAATTTGAGATGCCATCGGTACTAGACTAGAAAGGATAGTAACAACGCCTAGCTCATCTAGCTTTGTCTCTTTTGGTCGGCCTAGTCACATGCAATGCAACAACAACACCACGTGAAGCTAGATGCAGCCTTGCAGGCATGCAGCATCGTGCGAGATGATTAGTCCTACCTCGGCGACTTAGGGAGGCGTGACAGGAGTGGGCATAATGCGGCCAATGGGCATTAATGCTTCACACTTCCTTTGCCTAATTGCCTGGACAGTAATGATTGGCAACCAAATTCGGTTTAAACCGAATTTTGAATTCGGGATATTTCGAATTAAAAGTAGAAAAGTAGAAAACGGTCGGAAACGGTCAGAAAATATCTAAATCGTTTTCTACTTTTACATTTGAAATACGCAAATGAAAGCGAAAACGGTAAAGGCGAACATAAAAATGCGAATTTGATAGAATAAAATACAGAAAACGATGCGGTTCGGTTCGAGATATTTCGTTTCCATTTTCATCCTTAGTTGGAGCAATGCCATAAATGCATAAAGCCATAAACATGTCTAACAAAATCTACACTGAAGATTTTAGCTATCCTTTTCTTTAAAGAAAAGCAAGAAATTTTCCTTAAACGAAAGAAAGAAAGGCAGCAGCCAGTTTACTAATCAGCCTAGCTAATCAGTGATCGGAACTGTCCCCTGGGATTAGCAAGAAAGAAAAAACTTGCATAATTTATATGAAGACTTGAGTGGATTGTGGAACATGACAGATTTTGGCACTTCGTTAACTGCATTTTTTTTTATCATTTCATTTCATATATTGTTGTTCTGCAGAATCTTATATATCAAATTCCACTAGATATGGAGATTGTGGTCTTTTGCTGTTTTCATCACCATTTAACCCGTTCTTACCTATACCTACACCTACCGAACTTGACCTGTTTTGACCCTGTGCTTTGTAGTTGTTTATTTCGGTGCTAACCATAACCATGGGCCGGTCAACCTCAACGAGCACGACGATGGCAAGGGCGACGAGGCAGTGCTGCCAAGGCTGGGAGACGGTGGAACAGAAAACAAGTTAAAGATCCAGGGCACTGCTTCCGTGGCGTTGTCCCCCTCAGCGGCGACCCCCACCGGCGGCACTGCCAGCTCATCCCCGCTCCTCCTGGCCCCGCAACTTCTCGTGGCCGCGTCTTCCGCCCCTGGCCCGCTGATGGCCGTGGGGCCGACCTCCACGCCCTCGGCGCTGTGCAAGAAGCGGTCCTTGACCAAGTTCACGGCGGAGCAGAAGGAGCGGATGCTGGAGTTCGCGGAGCGCTTTGGGTGGCGCATCCACAAGGCCGGCGCGGAAGCTGTCGATGCCTTCTGCGCCCAGATTGGCGTGCCCCAGCGCGTCTTCAAGAACTGGATGTACAGGCACCTCGCCTCCGCGCCCTCGGCGCTATGCAAGAAGCGGTCCTTGACCAAGTTCACGGCGGAGCAGAAGGAGCGGATGCTGGAGTTCGCGGAGCGCTTTGGGTGGCGCATCCACAAGGCCGGCGCGGAAGCTGTCGACAACTTCTGCGCCCAGATCGGCGTGCCCCAGCGCGTCTTCAAGAACTGGATGTACCACAACAGGCGCCTCGCCAAGATTCCACCCTCGGCCCTGCCGTCGCACCACCAAGACCACTCAGCCTCCACAGCGCAGGGACCGACGACTGAAGAAGACAAGTCTCCTGAAGCTGAAGTAGCTGTATCTGCTGATGGCGGCAAGGAAGACGAGAATGAAGTTTCTGAAGTAGTAGTGATTCCACCCTCGGCCCTGCTGTCACACCACCAAGACCACCTGGGCGCCACAGCGCAGGAATCGATGACTGAAGAAGACAAGTCTCCTGAAGCTGAAGTTGCTGTATCTGCTGATGGCGGCAAGGAAGACGAGAATGAAGTTTCTGAAGTAGCAGTAATTCAACCAGGAATGGGCCATCGGGCCAGAAAGCCTAATAAGCGCCACCGGTGGCCAGAATGGATTACCATTTAGCAAGCAGTCCAGGCCCCCAGTACGTGTGCTCGGAGGACTTCTCAAAAAAAAAAAAGAGTAAAGAGGAAGAGGAAGCTCGAAAGAGAGGAGAGCTGAGCCGTCTCCACAACAATATAGCTACCTTATGCCATTCAGCATTCTGTGTCAGTGTGTCACAAGCAATATAAGGAGACATTGTTTATATTATGTAAGTATAGTACTGGTGACTACCATCCTTTGTCCTGTGCCAAACTATCGTAATGGGCTTGTGTTCAGCTACAAGAGTAGATGACTCTGATATATACTGCTACTCATTAACATTGCCACTGACCAGCGGATGCTGATCAAGATCAAGTGTACATCTCAGAGTCCATTTTCTTGTATTTCTGAGCTTGTGGTACATGATTCTTGATCCTTGTCACCAGTAGCTTCATCTATGATCTATAATCATCGGTTTTGTTTGTCAACGGCCGGTCTCTAGAGGATGTGCACATAGTGCAGTGTAAGATGTAGAAGTGCAACCTAGGTGGCTCACACTTAGTCAGGCCTTGTTTAGATGCACCCAAAAGTTAGAATTTTTTTTCACTCTCTCCATCACATCAGTTTTTAGCCGCTTGCATGGAGTATTAAATGTAGGTAAAAAAATAACTAATTACACAGTTTAAATGGAAATCACGAGATGAATCTTTTGAGCCTAGTTGGTCTACGATTGGACAATATTTGTCAAATAAGATGAAAGCGATACTATTCATCGGGTTAAAAAAAATTTACAAACTAAACCAGGCCTCAAAAAAGAACAAGACCACTTGTAACAAATGCACTGAGATATGTGATTGCAGGTGTATCCTCGCCATTATTGACACGTCCCACCCAGATAAACAGACGCACATGGCTTTTCTTGACCCATTATTGACACCTCTTTTTCTTCGGAAGCCATTTGCTCCATATATGTTCGGCGGTTTTTTTTTATTGAACAGGTGGATAAGCCAAAAGAAAAGCTGAGTATTTTGGTTCTCATATTATTCACAAGAAAATTAAAGAAAGGTCATAGGTACAAACCTGTTTCAGCTACTATAGAGCCTAGGATGAAATGGTGATTATCTAGTGGAAGCAAATCTCCAACATCCAAAAACCGACTCTTTCGCTGTCGACGTGTTTGCTCTCCTCTTCTCGTGGAGCTCCACTCACACGCAAGTGGCACGGTGGACTGACTAGCTGGAGAGCGCGACGGATTGACCGTGGCCTGCCCCGGACGACCGGTGTTTGGAAGCGATCACGAGGCCCGAGGCGGGTGGAGGCGGCCGGCTTCCGGACAAGGGAATAAAGGGAGTGGCCGACAACGACCTCCCGTGAACCACCCCATCCCATGATCCCCAATTCCCGTCCCGGCCTGGGAGCAGCAGTGCCGTGACGGAGCTGGAGGGCAGCAGGCTCGACCGCTCGAGCGACCGCCCGGCCCCTTACTCCTGTCCTCCTCGGCTGCAGTGCTTCGTTCGGTCCATGGCTCAAGGAGATCCCTCCCTCCGTTCTAGATACTCCTATGTGGTTCGGTGGCGGCGGCGGCGGGTCGCGGCTGCGCACGACTCGCTTCGGTGGCACGGGAGAGCCGTGCTTGGGACGCAGGTTCGGCCTAGCTTTTCGAGCGCGGGAATCGAGGTCTGCCATCAGGCCAGGGGCGTGGTGTGCCCTGTCATTTCGCCGAACGGCGCCATGCCCTGTCGCAGCTACAGCAGCATGACTCCTACAACGGGGACGACACGTGTCGAGTCCCCCCGTGGTCAAGCAAGTTGACTATGCTCTCATGCACACCAGCTCACCCTCTCCTGTCAAGTGTTCAGTAGCTGACCCTATGCTGGCGGAGGCAGCGCTGTGCACGCCGTGGCTGCTTGTCAGTACCTGCGAAGCTAGAATTAGTGATGAAAACGGAACAGAAATATTCCGAATTAACCGTTTTCGTTTTCTATATTATGAACCGTTTTTTAACATGAAAAATTGTCAGTTTCAATTGGTTTCACAACCATTTTCAACCATTTTTTGTACTCTTTAATTGCTAAATGTAGAAATATCTCGAACCGACCGCTTTCGTTTTTCTATATCGTAAGTATATTTTTGACCGTTTCCGACCGTTTTCATCCTTACCTATGCACTCCATCGATGTCCTCCCTCGAGGCTCCTGCCCCCTCAGCTGCGACCGACTGGGCATCATGGGGGCTGCCCTAGATGCTGAGTTTGATTTGTGGGCAGGCTGGGGGACAAGCTTGCTCCATGGGCTGCCAGACGGGCCGGACGTCATGTGTGGTTTCAGCCTGGACTTATTGCAGCTGGAGTCTGCAAACAGAGACGTGGCCCATGAGGTTGACCTTTGCCTATCCGGGCCGGAGGAGTGCGGCTCAGGCCTCAGCTCGCCGATGCAGCCCACTTGGTATGCGGACTGTTCTCCGGTTGGGGCCTCTACCCCGGTGAACACTGCACTGCACGACGCGGTCGAAGTCATGGCATGGTCCGTCGAGGTGGAGCTGGACCAAAGTGGGGCCGATGTTGTGATCCACGCCGCAACCACGGAGCATACGGGAACACCTCTGCCGGTCGAGGACTTCATCAACTCCTTCAAGAAGCCCCTGACGCAGCCCATCCTTCTGTCGCCGCCGCGCCTGCGTAAGACCCATGCGGCGAGGGCCAAAGAGATTGAGGATGAAGACCTAATCCCCAAGCGTAGCGCTGGTTGCAAAAAGTAAGTTTAGGGAAGCAAAGCAAGAGGCGTAGGCGAGGAAGGTGATGATGAGGCGGATTGACCTTGACATAGAGACCGAACTACCTGATGAAGCTTCTTTCCAGGATTCCAGGCGGTGTTCAAGCTGCCACTGACACCGTCAAAGAGGGAAGCCATGCAAGTGCTCTTCCCGGGCAGGAAGTAGCGGGGTCCGGGATCCGTTCGCGCCGCCTGATCCTTTACATCAGGTCGCCCAGCGTCGTTTACCCATGTTAGGTCATAACATCTTTATCTAGAACGTTCGTGGTCTCAACATGTGCGCGCGCCGCGATGTGGTACGAGAGTTCTTGTTGCAGGAACATGTAATGGTCGCATGTCTCGTAGAGACCAAACTTGATGTACTTCTGCCGCCTTTGGCAAATAAACTAATGGGAACCTCGTTTGACTATGCATGCTTGCCTTCTTCGGGGCCTCGGGGAGCATCGTGCTTGCTCTCGCAATGCATGGTTTGTTTCACGGCAAACGTCTAAACGTTTCTTAGTTGTTGTCTGCCTTGAGCCATTGTGCTCTGCCTAGGGGTCGTCGTCGCTCGCAACTGTCTATGGGCTGGTGGACGAAAGCATGAAGCTAGAGTTTCTGGACGAGCTCAGGGAGATCCACGCGGATTGCCTCGGACCGCTATTGATCTGTGGTGATTTCAATTTGATCTACCAAGCGACGGACAAGAGCAATGAGCGCATAAAACTAAGGTCGATGTGGCATTTTGGTCGCGCGCTGGATGACATGCAGGTTGACGAGCTTTACCTCCATGGTAGGCTATACACCTAGAGTAACGAACTCCGTCGCCCGACCATGGAATGAATAGACCAGGCATTCGCCACTGTCCAGTGGCTTGAGCTATTCACTGATCACCATATGAGAACGCTCTCCATGGATTGCTCCGACCATGCGCCGTTGTTGCTGCAACTGAGGACCCAACCTTAGGCCAAACCGCGATTCCGATTCGAGGGTTTCTAGGTATGCCTAGATGGTTTTGTGGAGGTTGTCAAGCAAGCTTGGTCGTGCTCACTATCCAACATTGACGCCTGCAGGGTGATCAACTTCAAGCTACAGTGCACTGCTAAGGCGCTAAAAAGCTAGAGCATGAAGAATATCGGCAGCGTTTGGCTTTAGCTCTTCATGACTAGGGAGCTGATCGCCTAGTTTGATGCCACGCAAGAACTAAAGGAATTATCGGAGGATGAGAGAGTGTTGTGCAGTGATCTAAAGTGAAAGAGCTTGGGCCTAGCATCTCTAGCAAGAACGATCGCTCCACACTGGTCTAGGATCCGCTTCCTGGAGGAGGGAGACGCAAACATGAAATTCTTCCACTTGCAAGCCTGTCATCGGAATCATAAAAACTACACTTCTCTATCCAGCATGATGGATAGTGGTTCTCGGCTGAGGAGGCCAAGGAGGATCTCATTTACAATTATTACAACAACATCCTCAGCACTCCGTTCGATCGCCTCCACTCACTGCACCTTGACGGTCTCTTGCCACAGTTGGACTTGACCGGTATTGATGCATGCTTCTCCGAGGAAGAAATATGGGCATCGATCAAGGATATGCCACCTGATCGCGCTCCTGGCCCGGACGGGTTCACCGGGCTGTTCTATAGGGTGGCTTGGGATAGTATAAAGGCTGATGTTGTCAATGCATTCAACGCTCTATGGTCGCTGGATGCCAGAAGCTTCCATTTGCTGAACGATGCCTAGATGATTTTGCTGTGAAAAAATCAGTCACCGACAAGAATGAAGGACTATAGGCCCATTAGTCTAATGCATAGCTTTAGCAAGCTATTCACAAAGTGCTTGGCCAGGAGGCTAGCTCCAAAGCTTAAGTTAATAGTGGCGCCCAACCAGAGTGCCTTCATCAAAGAACGTTCCATCCACGACAACTTTCAGTCGGTGCAGTTGGCCTGCAGGTGTGAAAGGTCCTAATTGGCTAGAGAGGGTGAATAGCCCAATTTAAAATCTACAAAACACTAGGCAAACTTGTTGGACAACTAATTGGCTATAAAGCTTTTTGCACTAGCTCTAACAAGTCTTGCAAGTCACTTATCCCAATAATTCTAGTTACTATAATCTCTAAGTCAATCAATGGCTAAGTCACTACAAGCTCTCAAAAGCTAGCTACACTAAAGAGCTCAACTAGGTGAGAAGCTACACTAGCAAGGTAAGACAAGCTGTCAAAACTAATTACACTAAAGGGCTTGTTACAACTAGTTTGTGGGAATGTAAATAAGAGAGTGAGGTGATTATACCGCCGCGTCGAGGAATGTATCAATCACAAGATGAATATCAATTAATCACCGGGAGAATACCAAATGGCAAGAGACAACTGATTTTTCTCCTGAGGTTCACGTGCTTGCCGGCACGCTAGTCCCCGTTGTGTCGATCAAAACTTGGTGGTTCGGCGGCTAAGAGGTGTTGCACGAACCTCGTCCACATGTTGGACACCGCAAGAACCGACCCATAAGTGAGGTAGCTCAATGACATGAGAAATTTACTAGAGTTGCTTTTGGCGCTCCGTCGGGGAAGGCACAAGACCCCTCACAAGCAACTGATCGAGGCTAGAGACAATCACCAACTCCGCTTAATGATCCTCCAATCATCGGGCCATCTAGGCATCGACAAACGCCAAGAGTAACAAGATCACAACCAGCCCAAAGCTCCCACCTAGTGCCATAAGATGATGCAACTCAATGCAATGCACTAGAGGCTCACCAATCTCACTCAAGTGATGAATCAAGTGTGCAAGTGAGTGGATTGTATTTGCTCAGCTCCCAAAGGGTGTATGCAGGTGTACCAAGTGTCAATAGAGTGGCCAAGGCCAGCCA
This sequence comes from Saccharum hybrid cultivar R570, assembly GCA_038087645.1. Taxonomy (NCBI): domain Eukaryota; kingdom Viridiplantae; phylum Streptophyta; class Magnoliopsida; order Poales; family Poaceae; genus Saccharum; species Saccharum hybrid cultivar. The sequence continues at coordinate 5,057,058 of JAQSUU010000005.1, read as the reverse complement.
CAAGCTCTATTTATAAGTCCACCTTCAAATAGAGTCGTTACCCTTTGGAGCAACTTTCTGCGGGGGCACCGGACAGGAATTTGGTCACCGGACAGGGGGTGATGGTGCCCCTCCAACGGTCAACTCAATGGCTAGTTGACTGGTCATGCGGTCATCGAACAGGCAGCGGTGGCACCGCCATGGGGGTGGCGATGATCACCCAGCCGAGCCCCCCTTGAAACCCTGCTCTCTGGAATAAAATGATGGTGTCACCGGACACCCAGGGGTGATGACTAGGCATTGCGAGAGCAAGCACGATGTCCACCCCAAACAGGCCGCTCTTGGCCCTTCTTTGTCGAGCCCAGTTGGGCACCGCCCTAGGGGTGGCAGTGACACCGGATAGGGGGTGGCGGTGCCACCTAGGCACCTCCACTAGCTCACCGAGTTATAAACTTTTGCACGATTCGATCCATGTCAACTTGAGCTACTCTCCGCAAGCAATGCTAACTCTCAAAGTGTTTTCTCAAAACATGTTAGAGCCAAGTTAGCATTTCTCAAAAAAATTTTGATAAACATTTTTGCTTGCTCACCGATGTGCACTAGGCCTAAATGCAATGCATGAAGTCCAACAACTAGTGGCACTAGATGACCGAATTGTCTAGTTAAGAACCTCTCTTAATAGTATGACCATCTATCCTAAATGTGATCACACTCTCTATAGTGTCTTGATCACCGAAACAAAATTCCTATTTATACCTTTGCCTTGAGTTCCATAGGATTTTGTTTTTCTCTTTCTTCTTTTGCAGGTTGAGCACTTGATCATCATCACATGTGGCCATCATCATCATGTGATCCACATCATCTCTTGAGTGCCACATTGCTCCATACTTGGATGTACCAACCTAGCTCATGCTCACACTAGATGACATAGGTTAGTACTTTAGGTTTCATCAATTAGCCAAAACCAAACTAGGGCTTTCAAGGTGGCTCGACTGCAAGAAATTTGTCGCTGTTCTTCAGAAGATTGATATTGCAAAGGCCTTTGATTCGGTCACCTGGCCGTTCCTCCTGGAAGTATTGCAATTCATCGGCTTTCCTAGGTGGTGGACCGAGTGGATCTCGATCTTGCTCTCCACCGCAAGCACTAAGGTGCTGCTGAATGGCAGAGCTGGAAGAAGGATCGTTCACACTCATGGATTGAGGCAAGGAGATCCCATCTCACCAGTGCTATTTTTAATTGCCATGGAGGCGCTAAACTCCCTCATCAGGGAGGCCAACCACTGTGCTGCTCTCACGCCTCTGCCCGGTCGTGCAATTGTGCACCACCGCGCCTCGCTCTATGCGGATGATTTGGTGGTCCTTCTCGCCCCACTTGAAAGCGACCTTGAATGCCTACACCAGATCCTACAGCTGTTTGCGGGTGCATCTGGCCTGGTAACCAATGTCGACAAATGCATCGCCACGCCAATTCGATGCTCGGATGACATGGTCACCATAGTGCAGCAAGTGTTCCCATGTGTCGTGACGACATTCCCATGCAAATATCTTGGTATTCCGCTGTCGCTAATGAGGCTCCAGCGGGTGGACGAGCAGCCGCTCGTGGATGCTATCACAGTGAGGATACCCACATGGAAATTGGGTCTACTAACTAATGCTAGCCGCGCGCTGCTCACAAAGGTGACGCTCTCGGCCATCCCATTCACTTAAGCATTGCCTACTGTCTCTCCTAATGGGTGATTATGCAATTCGATAAGCGTCGACGGGCATTCCTCTGGGCTAGCTCAAAAACAATAAGTGGGGAGGAAATGTAAGCTCGCCTAGACAACAATTTGTAGGCCTACATGCCTTGGGGGGCTTGGCATCCTCAACCCGCGCTTCTTCGGAAATGCCTTGTGGTTGCATTGGGAATGACTAAGTAGGACAAACCCTGCGCGTTGCTAGGTTCCTTGCCATCAAAGGTCAAGAAAACGGTCGCTACTATGATCACCATCAGCATGTCTATCAATGTTGGCGATGGCGGCTCCACCAAGCTCTAGACGGACACTTGGTCATCGGTCGGCCCCCTTTGCCGCTATGCACCGGCATTGTTCGCAGCGTTGTCCATGGCTAGGAAGTCGAGGACCCTCAAGGAAAGTTTGAACCAAAACTGGTGGGCAAGAGAGATCGTTGGCGCGCTTACTGCCCAGGTTCTCTACTAGTACTTACAAGTGTGGGAGTTATTGTGGAACATGGTGTTGGTCCCTTTGCAATCTGATCGGTTTGTATGGAAATGGTCACCGGATGAGAAGTATTCAGCATCCTCTGCCTATAGGACCTTCTTCAACGGCTCGACCGAGCTCTTGGGTGCTAAGGAGCTATGGCAGACCAAAGCACCGCCGCATGTCAAGTTCTTTTTCTGGCTTGCACTACATCAGTGCCTATGGACTACGAAGAGGCGGAAGAGACACGGTCTCCAGGACAACGACGCCTGTGTCCTGTGTGGCCAGGAGCCAGAGACCTACGATCACCTGTTCCTAGGCTGTGTGGTGACCAGGCAGCTATGGCTCGTCCTCCTCTCACCTATCAGGCTCAAGTCGATCACCCCACATCATGATGATGAACCGGCCGACTGGTGGCTACGGAGTAGAGGGATGATGAACTCTGAGGCAGGACTGGCGTTGGACTCAGCGTTGCTGCTCATAGCTTGGTGCGTGTGGAAAGAGAGGAACAACAAAACTTTCAAGAGGTCAGAGGTAGGACTGTAGGCCATGCTCTGGGAGGCCGAGGACTGCATCAGCACGGGGATCTCATCACTGAACGCTGTGTTCGCCTTTTGGTCACAAAATTCAAATCTCATGTAATACTTAATTAGATGATCTAGTAGATAGGAGGCAGCGCAGCGGGTTTGTTGGCCTCTTGCCACTACTGCCTAGCGCTCTTGTGTTTGTTTACAAACTCACTCCCTCTTAATGAAAAACAGGTACAATGCCCGATCGAGAAACAAATTTAAATTTTAAATTTTGTCCCAAAATAAAAGGCAACATGATATGTGGGAACAAGGTAACACATGGGACCAAGACAATAAGATATTAAGTTGTGGAAAAATTAAAAAAAGAAAAAAGAAAAAACCCTAAAGGAGGTTGTACACTCTCCACCGCTGCTGCAACTGCATGTGCCAATGATGTCAGTGCACTTTTTAATAGTAATTTGCCCATTTAAATCCTAAACGTGCTTTTATTTAGGCACAGAGAGAGTATATGTTGATATCATATCATATGATATCATCGTATTAAATCTTTAGATTAGGAGACAGCACAGACCAACAGTACCAGGTCACAACCTTGGCCGTCCGATCTAGTCATCCAAGGGTTCCCCATTGGCTACTGTTCTACTATTCATAGGGCGGTTAGCCGGTCATGGCCTTAGGTCAACTTCAATAACAAGGCCTTATCTGAGCCCTCATCCCATTTTGAGGGCGCCTCATTCCTCTCTCCTCGTCCCCCACATCTAAGGGACTCTGATTCAAAGCCTCAGCTGCCGGAGAGGAGCAACGACCGTCTTCCCGCGTCACTGTGGAGTTCTCCGAGCCGGTGTGTCCCTGTCATTGTCTTCTCATTTTAGTGTCGCCCATGGCTACCGCTGCTCCCGTGCCTGCGCAGATCCCCTTCTATTGCCGCTGCGCCCTTCTACGAAGGCCTGCCGCACGACTGCAGCCCATGTTCGGATGCTATTTTATGCCTGAAATTTATCTAGGTATAAGTGGATTTACTTTGCAACATTTACAAATGGGAACAAGAATATTTGAGACATTTGATGAGATACTTAACATCCTCCAAGTTTATATCGATAATCAAGAAAGAGGTAGTACTAAGTAACAAGAATGATTTTTTTGTAAAGTTTAATTCTTCCAGATGGCTTGTATAACAATTACTAATGATATTTAGAAGTATTAACAATAAAGTATGCTGCAAATTAAATTTCAAATCTACCTGACCATACTGGGTAGGTATTTGAAGAAGGCGACCCGACATTTTGATGACAAAGTGCTTGAAAGATCAGGGAACACTAAGTGAGATTTAGATTCATAAACCCAGTTTTCAATTAGATGTTTCCTCTTTTTCCCTATGTGTTTCTGCAGATCATGAATCACCAAAGAGAGTCACATGTCCTTGAGTTAGTGGCAGTGTTGGTGTTTGTAAGTGCAAATAGAATATGAAGGATTCTGCAAGTGCACAAAATACTATTGTAGCATTTTACCGAGAGTATTCCAGCTATCGTTATTTATATTTTACCATAGAGAAACAATGGAGTAAAGAATTATTGAGTAAATAAGGAATATCTATCAGTCAACAAACCAGCATAGTTAGAGCAAGGGGTAAAGATAATAATAGGAATTAAGCATAACGACAATCAGGGGATAGATCACTAAGATAATGTAAACTAGTTAACTCAAGAGAACAATGGGTGAGGTAGATTCCTATGAAATCCTTATTACATGGTCAAAGTATATATACATCCAACTATAGCTAAGACTAACTCCACTCTTGTGTACTTCGGGATGCCGCTAGATGGTAGAGCTTCGCAAAAGAAAACTCTACTGACGTGACTACGGTCCCTGCTCACATAGGGTTGACTACAGAGGATAGATGGGGCTGTCACCTCCCACTGCTACCACACGGTCAGGGAACAGGGTGCACTCATAAGTAGAGCATCGTATAAGCACCATGCTTACACAAGGCTCGGCTACTTAGCCCAATCAGTAAACTAGCAGGCTAAGCGCTCTATGAACCCGTACACAAAAGTAAAGATAACCTTAACTAAGCAAGATATATATATTCAAACTAAGCATAGCTATAAAGATCGGAAAATGATAAATGGATGATAAGTCTTACAAGATGTAGAAGTGAAGATACAAGGCTTTGTCTAGCCTCCAAGACTAGATCCAAAACTTGAGCATGAGCCCAACTCAACCCTCACTCCCGAGCTACTAATCTACTACATTGGAGAGTTCTAGACCTAATCCTCCTAGTGTGTGTTGATCTGAATGAGAGATGCCTCCTAGAGGGGGGAGGGGGGAGGGGCACCTTATATAGGGGAGATGGAGTAGGGGGCAAGGCATTTTCACGTCATCGATCCAGGTCAACTCGCTCTATCATCGTTGGATAAACCAACCTAAAACCACCTAAGAATCAAGGGTCTAGATCTCAGAAACACGTATGAGGCGGTGGAGGGCGAACGGGCTGTAAGGTCCTAGATGGCTAGAGGGGGGGTGAATAGCCTATAAAAATTTCTACAAGAAACACTAAGCAAACTAGTTAGAACAACAAACGGCGCAAAGCGAGTTTTGCTTAGCCTACGGTTGTGATGCAAGCCTCCTATCCACAAGTATAGTAGATTATGATCTCTAGTTCACACAAGGGCTATGTCACTAAACTTACACTAGTGAGCAATCTAACAACACTAGCAAAGGCTACCACTAGAGCTTACACAAGATAATCTAGTAAAAGTAAATGCAAGAGATAGGATTGTGAATCTTATACCGACGGTGGAGTGAAGATGTTGCCAATCACCAAGATGATATACAACCAATCAATATTGACAATAACACAATATGAAGGCCAATCACCGGGAGACAAGAGACACAATATTTTTGTTCACCCGGTGTTCACTTGTGCACCGACAAGCTACGTCACCGGTTGTGTCGACCAACACTTAGATGGTTCCTCGGTGTGACCCTCAAGTCACTTGCCCCTCAAGGCATGCCTCGCAAGGCACCGCAAGACACCACTCTCAAGTGAGGGAACTCAATGACACGCGCAATGTAATAGAGTTGCTTTTGGCGTCCCGCCGAGGAAAGCACAAGAACCTCTTACAATCAACCGAAGGTGGCCAAGAACAATCACCTTCTCTTGCCAACGCCTCCAACAATCTCCAAGCCGGCTAGGAGCGGTACTCTCCAAGAGTAATAAGAAATCCACCGGCTAAACCACCCACAAGTGCCACTAGATGCCCTCAAGCTATGCAATGCACTTTGGGATCACTCAATCTCACTTTTGATTTGCAATCAAGCAAGAGAGATGAGTGGGAGGAGATGCTATAGCTCAAAGGATGCACAAGAATGTTAGAAATCACGAGCGACCTCCCCAAGGGCCGGCCAACAAGTATTTATAAGCATCCCATCCAAATAGAGCCGTTATACCCCTTCACTGGGTCTTTTTCGGGATGACCGGATGCGTCGGTCATAACTGACCGGACGCGCTCAACCGCGTTCGATCCTCCAACGGTCACTAACCCCAACGGTCAAACCAATGACCGGACGCGCCCAGGGCAACGACCAGACGCGCCTATCAAACGACCGGACGCGCCCCTCGCAACGACCGGATGCGCCGGTCACGCTGTTCCGCGCGCCCGCGAAGTAACGACCGGACGCGCCCCTCGCAACAACCGGACACGACAGTGCCCGCGTCCGGTTTGAGTCCAGTAAGCTCCCTCAACGATCGGACGCGTCCGATCATGTGTGACCGGACGCGCCTCACGTTCGATCGTCCTCGTGAACCGCAGTTCCCTTTGGGCGACTGACCGGACGCGCCGGTCCCGCGAGTGACCGGACACGCCGGTTACAAACCCTAGCACCCGCGCCTGCGCTGTACTGACCGGACGCGTCTGGTCATACCATGACCGCGTCCGGTGCAGCGTCCGGTCACCTCTGTGACCTCCGTTCGCCTCCGTTTCTTTTCCGACTTCCGGCGTAGTGGAAAATAGGCATTTCAAATTCCCAAAAACGCCTGAATCCCGCGCTCGCAAGCTCGGAGGGAGGGAGAGAGAGACCCAAACCCTCTCTACCGCTCAAACTTCATCGCCTTCGCAAATGTGCCAACACCAACAAGTGATCACCACCTTGTGCACGTGTGTTAGCATTTTCATAAACATTTTCGAAGGTTTTCCAGTTAGCTCACTAGGCCCTACATGCAATGCACTTCATGAATTCACCTAGTGGCACCCGTGCATCGAATAGCCAATAAGACTTCCCCTCTTAATAGTTCGGCTATCGATCCTAAACCACTCACACCCTCTATGGTGTCTTGAGTGCAAAACAAAATGGCCCTATGGTTATACCTTTGCCTTGAGCCCATTTTGTTTCTCCAAAAGATATGATCCACTTCATATGATCACATGACCGTCTCGATCCATCGACCTTAACTTCACTTGCTCTTCACCGTTGCATCGGTCCATCGGCGCCAAGTCTTGCTCAAGCTTCACCATCACATGGTCCTTCGCTTCGAAGCCTCGACTTGCCCTTCACCTTCACAACCGGTCCATCGAGACAAGCATCATCTTGGTCACATGAGTCAATGTCATGTCTCATATTCAATGACCACCTTTATATAAATCATCCACTTAGATACAAAGGTTAGTCCTAGGTTTCATCAATTAGCCAAAACCAAACTAGGGACTTTCAATCTCCCCCTTTTTGGTAATTAATGACAACCCTCACAAAGATGATTTTGATAATAAAAGTTTTGAACTTGTCATACTTGTCCAGTCATTTTGTTCATAAGTTTGGACAATTATCACAAGCTCGGTTTTGGTAGCATTAGCTCTCTCTACATATGTGCATAGAGTTTGGATTGAAAGCTTTGCACATATGCATAGATAGAAGTGTTGAGAGAGTAATTCTACCAAAATGATGCTAAGGTGTAAGAAATGGACCTTTGAAGTGTTATACCAATCGGAGTTGCCTTTTACACCATCCTTAGCATCATGAAGTAACTAGACATCCATCACAACTCAAGAACCCCGTGAGATCAACATTATATGTAAAGGTTCTTGGACCACTTGTACCATTTGTAGAGCTTTAAGCATGTCTAGATACCACATGTAAAACTATTCCTATGCATGCTAGTAGATCATTTCATCATCCAAGTTCTATACTAGCATTGCACCACACAAGCATGTATATTGAATTTAAATACATGTGCAATGAGCAAGTCATATGATAATGCACAAACAAATGCAACAACTTTGTTTATGAGCTTGCTCCCCCTACTTGTGTGCATCAAAATTTTATTTACCCCTTTATCATGTTGAATCATCTTTTTCTCTCCCCCTTTGTCAACAACTTACCCAAAAATGGGATCAAATTGTGGAGAGAATAACAATGTTTGATAGAGTAGGTTAAAAATTAATTCGATACCACATGTAAGGTTAAAAAATTTATCAAATTTGGTTCAACCTAGAATACTTGCCAAAGATATTTAATTCGATTTGAACCAAAGACAAGCTTCTTCACTCCTGAAAATAAGGGTTATCTTGCCTATGTTGAATTAAACACTTATAGCAAATCTTCTAGATTCAACACTAGGTTTGCAAGCTCACAAACATGTCATATACCACCACTAGATCAAAACAAGCGTAGAAGCAATAGTGGTAACATATATCCATCAAATTCATTTGATTTGTCATGAATGCTCATGCGTACCACTTATTATGTCTATATGCTCTAGCAAGTCCTTAGCATAGGATGAATGACATGTCAATCAATTTTACCTTGCAATATCGAAGGAGAGGCATGTCAAGAAGTGGGTGGGGTGCATTCAACTCATGTTTGAGAAATCAAGAATATTAAATTCATCCTTAGCTTGCAAAACCTCTTTTCATCAAGTGGCTTGGTGAGAATATCGGCAATTTGATCATCGGTGCCAACACTTTCAATGGCAATATCTCCCTTTTGTTGATGATCTCTAATGAAATGATGCCTTATGTCAATATGCTTTGTTCTTCCATGTTGAACCAGGTTTTGTATCATCTTGATTGCACTTTCATTATCACATAGCAATGGCACATTCTTGAAGTTGAGGCCATAATCCTTCAAAGTTGATTTCATCCATAGCAATTGTGCACAACAACTCCCCGCACTCACATATTCGGCTTCGGTGGTAGAGATTGCCACACTATTTTGTTTCTTTGAGGACCATGACACAAGTGATCTTCCAAGTAGTTGACATGTGCCACTTGTGCTCTTTCTATTGATCTTGCAACCCCCATAGTCGGAGTCCGAATATCTAATCAATTCAAACTTTGACCCCTTAGGATACCATAGTCCAACATCTCTTGTTTGCTTCAAGTACCTCAATATTCTCTTTGCGGCCGTGAGATGACTCTCTCTAGATGAGGCTTGATATCTAGCACACATACAAACACTAAACATGACATCCGGCCTTGATGCGGTGACATAGAGTAGACTTCCAATCAAAGACCGATATTCCTTTTGATTCACCATTTTGCCATCAAAATCACTATTCAAATTGCCATTTGTACCCATTGGAGTTGAAATTGGCTTTGCATCTTGCATTCCAAACTTCTTCAACATGTCCCTTATGTATTTCCCTTGACTCACAAATGTTCCATTCTTTAATTGCTTGACTTGGAGACCAAGGAAGTAACTAAGTTCACCAATCATAGACATTTCAAATTCTTTGGTCATCATAGCACCAAATTCTTCACAATAAGCTTGATCGGTTGATCTAAAGATGATGTCATCAATATATATTTGCACTATGAATAGATCATTCCCAATCTTCTTGATGAATAGAGTTGTATCAACCTTGCCCATCTTGAATCCCTTAGAGAGAAGGAAATCCCTTAGCCTCTCATACCATGCTTTAGGACAGGTTTTGGACAGGTTTGGATGAAATCTACGACAACCACGAGTACTTGGATTAGGTGGTCTCGTTCCCAATCTTGTGGATTTATAGGTGTACACACTATGCAAAGTTGATCGATCTATACATATAGCCGCGTCCACAGATATGGGCATTCCTATGACCTACGCTTCACTTGATTAGAGAGAGGAGTCCTTTCTACCCTCCCCCTGGTTTTGGTGTTGGATCCGGCTTTTGGCCGTTGAGGCAAGATATGAGTGGGAGTCGTCCTTGTCGCCTAGAGAGTGTGAGAGTGTGGTAAGATGTGTGTGATGGGATGGGAGAACGTGTGGTCGAGATGATTTAAAACTTGATGAACTATTATTATAAAATATTGATGAACTTGCATAGGAAACCTACAGCCATATATAGGCCTTTTGATCTACCCTTGCATTCCACTTACCACAAAGCATATGCAAAAGCATAGGGTGGGAGACAGTTTTGGATGAAATCTACGACAACCACGAGTACTTGGATTAGGTGGTCTCGTTCCTACGCTCGAGTTTGGTTCGGAAGATGAAGTCCACACCGCTGACATTCTACACCAACTCTGATGATTGCCCATGAAGGAGGAGCCTTTACCTGCTGATGCGCTACAACGACTCTGATGAAGACGTGTGTGTTTCCGCTAGAATACAATGTAATAGATGTGTTAACCAGTGTTGTAAAGTCTTGTAACTTGTAATTCTACGTTGTAAGACTATGATGTCAGCTAATAATTGATAATGTGATGGATTGCTCTCGTGATCTACTACATTATAAATCGTATCTGTAGATTTTCCCTTCGAGAAAAATCGAGATCGTTTTAGGAGGTTGAATTCAGTGTGCGGGTTCGGGTGTTTTCTCCGGCTGGGTGAGAACTCCCCTACCTTAAGCTAAAATAGCTCGGGGGTGTCTACCCCCGCAGCCTGAGTTTTTTTAGTGAACCACTTGCCTGTTTATGAGTTGCATGCCTGCAATTGAATTGTACCAAATGAATCACAAATTTAACAATTGATGCAATTAGGAGGATTCCTCGTGCGTTGTCGCGGGTATGAAGAAGGAATATAACTAGGTTAAAATATTAACTAATAAGAATTAGGAGATGTATATGTATGGTGTTGGTAATGCAAGAACATAATATAATATATGTATAGGTTTATTAGCATAACCGTGGAGATTGTATTCATAGTAGATGATGTGTCTCGCTGACGTGGATATCATAATTCTTGTGCCGGTGAACTTTAATTGCAAATGATAGTGAACTGCTGAGGTGAATACCTTGCATGTCAAGAGAAATTGCCAGTGGCAAATAATAGTGGATTGCTGAGATGGACGCCTTGCATGTTAAGAGAAGCGCGTTGCTACAGGGTGTAAAGATCAGTTCATGACAAATTCTCTATGAAAGAAAGGTTATGCTAAAAGTTAAAGAGAATGGAAAAATTAAACACTAAAATATATTAGATAATCCTGCAAGCTAAGAGAAGAATAATTTAATAGTATCAATATTATGTAGAAACCAAATCGCAACATTAAACTGAAAATAGGGATGTGCATAGATGTAGAAGCCTCTTTGCTCGCAGGCTAAAATTCTCAAGGTGATGGAGCACCGTAAGGTTGATACTACAAATTCATATACATTATTTGACATGTATGATATGTATAAACAATTTCTAAAAGACGTGAATCAAACCATGTCAAATGATGTCTTTAAGCCATACCTAGAAAATTGTGCCACATAGCTGCATGGGTGAATAATGATCTGCTATAAATATATCATGAAAGCATCTAGGCCCCGGTGTTGGTTTCGGCAATTGATGACAACGTATTATTACCATGACTAACATGTGTTTTGCAGAAACTCTGATAAGTTAGGTCATGGAGTTGATAACTGCCTTGAGCACTATGGTATTCATGTCCCTTGATGGAAATCATTTCGGTTTTCAAAGGATCAACGACAAGATTAAGGACGGTTAGTTCCGGATGTCAAGGTGTTGGGTTACATCCAGAATAGTCGTTAGGATCTTTGTTTCTTCCTTTGGCCATACTATAAAGGGGGGCATGAGCGAGTAGCTTGACCTAGGTGAGTCTTTTGTTTAGGTGTGGTGCACACTTATCAAACATAGCACTAGGTAGCTCTGGTAAAGCTCAAAGTTCAGTTGGAAGCAACTTGGTTCAAGTTGCGTCGCATTTCTAAGTCGTTTGAGCAGTTTACCCTTGACCGGACGCGGTTTCTGTCATGACCGGACGCGTCCGGTCAGTACTAACAGTCACTACGTTGTTAACTGGTTGACCGGACGTAGTCCCTGCGAGGACCGAACGTGGTGATCAGTCTGACACGTGTTTCAGAGGGTAAAAGTCTAATCAGACACGACTGTGAAGTGATCGGACACGTCCGGTCATATTCTAGTAAGGTTCTTAACTGACCTGACGCGTCCGGTGTAAGGTCCAAATAGGCTAGAGGGGGGGGGGGTGAATAGCCTAATTAAAACTTCTACAAGAATTACTTAACCACACGTTAGTACGAAAGGTGGCAAAGCAAATGCACTAGCTCTAACTAATTAAGCAAGCCACCTACACAAGTTTATAACAAAGCTATTCACTAAACACAACAACAACTACAAGCGAGAAATAAGAAGTAATACAAGAGAAGAGCTTAGAGTGATTATACCGCCGTGTAGAGATGAGATGTACCAATCAATCAATCACACAAGAGAAATCCTCAGGAAGAGAATGACACAAGAATTTATCCCGAGGTTCACTTGCTTCCCGGCAAGCTACTCCCCGTTGTGGCGATACACCCACTTGTCGGTTCGCGAGCTAATCAACTATCAAGAGTTGAGCCCTCGGCGGGCGCCGCACAACCGCACACAAGATGGGGATCCTCCAAGCCACGAGCTCCACTAGAGTATCCAATTCACGAACTCCCGCGGGGAAGGATCAAGAACCCCTTACAACACTTGGTGAAGGCTCCAACAATCTCCAATTGTGAGCTCAATCACCTCCGCTGCTCCAAGCCGTCTACCGTGTCGGGAAACACGGAAGAGTAACAAGAAATCCGCAGCTACTCGAAGATCAAGTGCCTCTAGAATGCAACTCTCAAGCAATGCACTTGAATCTCACTCAATCTCACTCAAGATGTGCAACTAATCAAAGAGATGAGTGGAGGGGTTGTTCTCTAGCTCAAAGTATGTCTCTATATCTCAGAATATGCAAGAGTTACCCTCAAACCCCGTCCAACGTCTATTTATAACGAAGGGGTACGCAACTAGCCGTTACAGACGACGCAGCAAAAACGCGCTGACCGGACGCTCCGGTCAGGGTGACCGGACGCGTCCGGTCACTACACGACAAACGTGAACAGTGCGCGTCAGAACTAGCCGTTGCCCTGACCGGACGCGCTCAACCGAGTGACCGGACGCGACAGTGTCAGCGTCCGGTCGCGTTCCAGTAAGCTCCAGCTGCGACCGGACGCGTCCGATCGTACGTGACCGGACGCGCCGCGCGTCCGATCGTCACTCCACTGCTCACTGCCCCTCTGGATGCATGACCGGACGCTCCGGTCCCGTGAAGGACCGGACGCGCCGGTCGCGCGCTTTTCTTTTACGTCCAGTTGAACTGACCGGACGCGCTGATCAGGCCAGACCAGCGTCCGGTCACAAACCCTAGCGCTCGCGCCGCGTTGAACTGACCGGACGCGTCCGGTCAAACCGTGACCGCGTCCGGTGCAGCGTCCGGTGCAGCGTCCGGTCGTCACAGTGACCTCCGTTTGCCTCCGTTTCTTTTCCGACTTCCGGCCCAAAAGAAAATAGGTATTTCACTTCTCCAAAAAGCGCCGAATCCCGCCTCGCAAGCTCGGCGGGAGGGAGAGAGGAACCCAAACCCCTCTCTACCGCTCAAACTCCACCGCCTTCATAAACTGTGCTAACACCACCAAGTGTACACCACCATGTGCATGTGTGTTAGCATTTCATAAATCATTTCTCAAGGCGTTATGTTAGCTTTTTACTAGATCCTAATGCATATGCTCAAGACATTGATCTAGTGGCACTTGATTCCCGAGCTAACCGTGATTACCCCTCTTGATAGTCGGCTATGTATCCTAAATCCGGTCAATCACTTCTCTACTCATCTTAGACCGGCAAAAGGAAAACCCTATGGTTATACCTTTGCCTTGAGCTCTTAGATCCTTCTCCACTTGATCATCATGTCCTTCCTTTTATGTGCATCTTCACCATGATCATCATTTCATGTCCATGCACCATCTCTTTGTGATCTTGTGGCCACCACTCCTTGCCACATACACCTTTATCACATGTGTTGCTTATGCCTAACTTAAAACACTTAACACATGGCATTAGCAACTTGGTGTCATTAATTACCAAAACCAAACTTGGGCTTTCATCCGGTCATCTATGATCGGACGCGGTCGGGCGTCAGGTCAAAGTCTAGTAAGGTTCTTGCACGATCGGACGCGTCCGGTCACCCTTGACCGGCGCGTCCGGTCACTCAGCGCTGACTTTTGGTTTTCAACCGTTACACTCGACCGGTGCGTCCGGTCACGATGACCAGCGCGTCCGGTCAGTATGTGTTTTGCTAATTTCGCAGGTAACGATTCGATTTGTCTGAGGGGTGTATAAATACATCACCTCCACCTCTTTTAGAGGTCTCTTGCTCATTTGTTCAGCTGAGAAACACCTTTGGAGTGCAAGGGAGTGCAAGAGCCCTAGTGAGGATAGTGATTTGAGAATCAAAGTTTGAGATTCCTCACTAGTGACTAGAGAGTAGCAAGTGTGCATCCATCTTCTCATTAGGCTTGTTGTGGTCAAGTGAGAGTTCTAGCTTGTTACTCTTGGTGATCGCCATCACCTAGACGGTTTGGTGGTGATTGGGAGTTTGGTGATCATCCGACGAGCTTGTGGGTGACCCAACTCATCTTGTGAGCGGTTTTGGGTGATTCACCGTGATGGAGTGTCAAAGAATCAACCCGTAGAGAGCACTTGATCCTTGCGCGGATCAAGGGGGAGCTACACCCTTGCGGGGGTGCTCCAACGAGGATTAGTGGGGAGTGGCGACTCTCCGATACCTCGGGAAAACATCACCGTGTTCCTAACCCTTACTTTCAAGCATTTACTTTCGTGCATTACTTTCATTGCTTGTTTACTTTCCTAGAATTGCCATGCTAGACTAGGATTGGAACTTATGGTGCAAAACTTTTATCGGTAGAATCACAAGGAACACTAGTAGGCACTAGGGGTGAAGTTTGGCTTGTAGGATTTTGTTCTTGCAATTAATTTTTTAGAAAAGCCCAATTCACCCCCTCTCTTGGGCATCTTGATCCTTTCAATTGGTATCGGAGCCATGTTTCTCATTATTTAGGCTTCACCGCCTAGAGCAAGATGTCTAATGTGGAAGGACCACCTCCCACTTTTGAGGGAGACGATTTTCCATATTGGAAAATTCGTATGGAGGCGTACCTCGAAGCCATAGATGTTGGGTGCCTTAGAGCCGCAGCCGAAGGGCTTCCCGCTATTAGGGATCCCGCCAACCCAAGTGGTGACGAGGAGAAGTACGACCGGTGGAATGCAAAGGAAAAAAATGCACTCTACCGGGGCCTAGGCAAGGATATCTTCAATCATGTGCGTAATGCCAAAAACACTCATGAATTGTGAGAAAACCTTTGTGCTCTCCATGAGGGAACAAAGAGTGAGCGTGAGGAACACTATCATATTGCTCTAAAGAAAATTAATTCTTTTGAGATGCTTCCCAAAGAAAATGCTAATGAAATGTACACTCGATTGAATGTTCTTGTAGAGGATCTCAATGCTCTTGGACTCACTCAAATGAGTCAATCGGATGTTGCAAGGAGGATCTTGAGTGTTCTTCCCATTGAGAAGTATGGGCACATTGTCACCGTACTTCATCAAAGTGATCTCTCCACCGCAACACCGACACAAGTATTGGGAAAGATCAATGCACATGAGATATACATGCACATCACTCTGGAAGAGGGCTCATCATCTTCCAAGAAGAAAGACTTGGCCTTCAAATCTAGCCATGAAAAGAAAAAGAAGAAGGGCCAAGCCATGATGGTGCAAGAAAGCACAAGTGAAAGTTATATTGATGATGCATCACTTGCACTCATGGTGAGAAAGACCACCAAGATGCTAAAGAAGCTCAACAAGAGTGGCATCAAGTTCGATGGCAAGAGAAAGAAATTCTTCATAAGTAGCAAAAGGAAGCCAATATCCAAGATGGATTGCTTCAATTGTGGTGAACTTGGCCACTTAGCTCATCAATGCCCGAAGCCTCCAAAAGACAAGTACAAAAACAAGAACAAGGGCAAGAAAGATGATTCAAGTGATGAAGAAGATGAGAAAAAGAAGAACAAGCCATACAAAAAGAAAGATGGCAAGAGAAGAGAGTTTTACAAGAAGAAGAAGGGAGGCCAAGCATACATTGTTGGTGATTGGCTCACCGACATTGAGTTATCTTGTGAGTCCTCCGGCGATGAGAGCGATGATGAGAAAGAGAAGGTTGCCGCATTTGTAATTGGGCCATCATCATCTTCACCAACATCTTCATCACCACCATCACCGCCACCTTCACCATCATCTTCCACTACTCACCTATGCCTTATGGCCAAAGGTGAACGAAAGGTACAAAACAATGATAGTGATGATGATAGCGATAGTGATGATGAATATGATGCACCTTCTTATGATGAAATTATAAAATTATTGAACAAATACTCTAAAATCATAAGAAGAACTAGAAATGAAATGATGAGCTCCAAAATGAAAATGACTCACTCTTATCTAAGCTTGAGAATGCACATAAGACTAGTGATGAACTCAAAGATCAAAATGAAATCATGTCTTCTACTCTTAAGGAGCTCAAAACTTCTAACAAAAAGCTTAGAGATAAACATGATAAACTTGAGAAGAAGCATGATGAGCTCAACACTAGGCACAACTTGTTAAAAGACAAATATACTACATTGAAAATCGATTATGATAGTCTTATTGTTGCTAATGAGCTTGCTCTTGAGACACATGATGCTACTAACCAAGTTGTTAAGATTGATATAGCTACATCATGTAATGATTTGATTATTGAGAACTTTGAGCAAGGCTCTAGCGGCAAAGGCAAGAGTGTGGTTGAGTCTGACAACTATGATGACTATGTCAAGCTCAAGAGTGAAAATGAGATGCTTAGAAATGAAAACAAGAAGTTGATGGCTCTTGAAAAGCAAACATCAAATGAGTCACTTATTGAAGAGAACAAAAAGCTCAAGCAAGAAAAAGAGCATCTCAAGACCGGCCTAAGCAAGTTCATAAGAGGCCAACAATTGCAAAGTGAGCTACTCATGAACACCGTCATGAAGTTGGATAGAAGTGGCATTGGTTACTTGGCAAATCAAGAGAAGAAGACTAAAGCTCAACAACAACAAAGCGAGTCAAAGCCCAAGCCAAAGAGATGTGTTGAGTGTGGACAAGAAGGCTATTTTGCTCATGAGTGCAAAACTCCACCACCACAACCCTTGCCCAAGCATGCTAGACCCTTTGCTTTCAATGCTCATTACATGCTTAGAAAATATTCAAGTGGAAAGATGAAAGTCATGTTCTTGGGTCCCCCTAACAAAAATAGGCCTAAGAAAATATGGGTTGCCAAGTCACTAGTTGAGAAAGTCAATGGTCCCTTTCAAGTTTGGGTCCCTAAATAAAAGGCTTGATCTCTTGTGTGTAGGTGAACTACAAGACCGGTGGATCTCATTGGGTAATTGATAGTGGTTGCACTCAACATATGACCGGTGATCCTCGTATGTTTACCTCACTTGAAGATAATGGGGTATGTCAAGAGAAGATCACATTTGGGGACAATTCAAAGAGCAAAGTCAAGGGTATAGGAAAGATTGCAATATCAAATGATCACTCTCTTTCAAATGTGCTCTATGTTGCTTCATTGAGTTTCAACTTACTATCCGTTGGGCAACTTTGTGACCTTGGCTACCAATGCTTGTTCACTCCTAATGAAGTGGTAGTTACAAAGATAGATGACAAGCAAGTGATTTTCAAAGGCTTTAGATACAATAATCTCTATCTTGTTGACTTCACCTCCGAAGATGCAAACTTGATGATATGTTTGTTCACCAAAACTACACTTGGATGGCTTTGGAATAGGAGGCTTGCTCATGTTGGAATGAACACTCTCAACAAGCTATTGAAGAAAGAATTAGTGAGAGGTTTGAAGGACATAAAGTTTGAGAAGGACAAACCTTGTAGTGCATGTCAAGCCGGCAAACAAGTTGCAAATACTCATCCAACCAAAGCTTACATGTCAACATCAAGAGTATTAGAACTTCTTCACATGGATTTGTTTGGTCCTACAACTTACAAGAGCTTGGGTGGAAATCTCTATTGCCTAGTGATTGTGGATGACTACTCAAGATACACTTGGACTTTCTTCCTTCATGACAAATCTGAAGTGGCAAATTGCTTCAAAAAGTTTGCAAAGAGAGCTCAAAATGAATTTGAAGTCAAGATAAAGAAGATTAGAAGTGACAATGGCAAAGAGTTTGACAACACAAACATTGAAGCTTATTGTGATGAAATTGGAATCAAGCATGAGGTTTCATCAACCTACACTCCTCAACAAAATGGTGTAGTTGAGAGAAAGAACCGGACTTTGATCACCCTTGCAAGAACAATGCTAGATGAGTACAACACACCGGAGAAATTATGGGCCGAGACAATCAACACCGCATGCTATGCTTCAAATCGCCTCTTCCTATAAAAGTTTCTTGGCAAGACCCCCCATGAGTTGCTAAATGGGAAGAAGCCAGACGTCTCATTCTTCCGGGTGTTTGGTTGCAAATGCTACATCTACAAGAAGCGTCAACACCTAGGGAAGTTTCAAAGACATTGTGATATTGGTTTTCTTGTTGGTTACTCATCAAAGTCCAAAGCATATAGAGTATTTAACCATGCCACCGGTTTGGTTGAAGAAACATATGATGTGGAATTTGATGAATCTAACGGCTCCTAAAGAGTAATTGAGAATTATGATGATGTAGGTGATGAACCATTGAGAGAGGCAATGAAGAGCATGCCGGTGGGAGACATCAAGCCTAAAGATGATGAAGAAGATGTACAAATTGTCAATCCACCATCTTCATCACATATGCCTCAAGATGATGACAAGAATGAGAGAGTTGAAAATAAAGATACTCATGTCTCTCATGAACAAGCCGAGGCACAAGCTCAAGATGTTGATGCTCCCCAACCCTCTCCTCAAGTGGTTGATAGAAGAAACTCACCTCTACTTCAAGCACATCCACAAGATCTCATCATAGGGAGTCCTACAAAGGGTGTAATGACTCGATCTCAAAAGCTTACTTCTTTTGTTAAACATCACTCTTTTGTCTCTTATCTTGAACCTAAGAATGTAGAAGAAGCTCTTCAAGATCCAGATTGGGTGAATGCTATGCATGAAGAATTGAACAACTTCACCCGCAATCAAGTTTGGACACTTGAAGAGCATCCAAAAGGTGTAAGAGTCATTGGAACCAAGTGGGTGTTCTGCAACAAGCAAAATGATCAAGGCGCAGTGGTGAGGAACAAGGCAAGACTTGTTGCAAAGGGGTTCTCTCAAGTTGAAGGTCTTGATTTTGGAGAGACATTTGCACCCGTTGCAAGACTTGAAGCCATTCGTATCCTTCTTGCATATGCATTGCATCATGAAATGAAACTATATCAAATGGATGTGAAAAGTGTATTTTTAAATGGCTTCATAAATGAACTAGTCTATGTTGAACAACCTCCCGGATTTGAAGACCCTAGATATCCTAATCATGTTTATAGGTTGTCCAAGGCGCTATATGGGCTCAAGCAAGCCCCTAGAGCGTGGTATGAGCGCCTCCAGGACTTCCTCATTGAGAAGGGCTTCACTATTAGGAAGGTTGATATCACACTATTCACCAAGAAGCTTAATGGAGATATCTTCATTTGTCAAGTCTATGTTGATGATATCATCTTCGGGTCAACAAATGAAGATTATTGCAAAGAATTTGGTGAATTGATGTCGAAGGAGTTCGAGATGTCAATGATTGGTGAGCTAACATTCTTCCTTGGTTTTCAAGTCAAGGAAATGAGAGAAGAGATTTTTATCTCTCAAGAAAAGTATACCAAGGATCTTCTCAAAAGATTCAAGATGGAAGAGTGTAAGCCAATCAAGACCCCAATGCCATCTAATGGACATCTCGACCTAGATGAGGGAGGTAAACCAATTGATCAAACTCTCTACCGTTCTATGATTGGTAGCTTGTTGTACCTTACCACATCTAGGCCCGATATCATGTTTAGTGTGTGCATGTGTGCTCGCTTTCAAGCGTGCCCTAAAGAATCTCACCTAAGTGCCGTAAAAAGAATTTTAAGATATCTTAAGTACACCCCAAGTATCGGTCTTTGGTACCCCAAAGGAGCTAGATTCCAACTAGTTGGCTATTCCGATTCAGATTATGCTGGTTGCAAAATTGATAGAAAAAGCACATCCGGAGGGTGCCATTTGCTTGGGAGGTCCTTAGTATCTTGGTCATCTAAGAAGCAAAATAGTGTGGCTTTGTCCACCGCCGAGGCGGAATACATTGCCGCGGGGCTTGTTGTGCATAAATCTTATACATGAAACAAACCCTCCTAGACTGTGGAGTTGTTCTTGAAAAGGTGCCGCTTTTATGTGATAATGAAAGTGCCGTTAAAATTGCTAATAATCTGGTACAACACTCACGCACCAAGCACATTGATATCCGCCACCACTTTCTAAGAGATCATGTTGCTAAAAATGATATATCACTAGAAGGTGTAAGAAGTGAAAATCAATTAGCGGATATCTTCACTAAACCTTTAGATGAGGCTACCTTTTGTAGATTGAGAAGTGAACTAAATGTGCTTGACTCTAGTAACTTTAAAAAATGAGCTTGTGTTGTCCCTTGCATTGCATTGTATTTTATGTCATGTTTAATTTCCCCGCAATGCATCCAGAACTTGTCTAACACTGTTACGATAACCCTCCTTTGGAGGAGTGAAGAAGCCTAACCGTGGATCAAACTTGACAAGCAACCTAGTCTTCCTTTCTCGCTTTTGCATTGCATATGCATGGTTGTTGCTTTGTCATTTCTTTTCGATTTAGCTTTGAGTAACCTCTGTGTTTGTCCATGAATAGAGAGAGCATTTGAAGCTTCCAAGGGTTCATAAACTCTATTGCATGGCCATACGTTGCTCCTCGGGTGCTTATTGCGTATTTTCTTAAAAATAATACTAGCCTAAGGCAAAATACTTTGAAAAACTTGAGGGTTTGGGTGAGGTCACTCATATTAGGTTCCAATTGGTGTTTATTTGAGTCTCTTTGAATTGGAACTTGATTGGGATAAGTCACGTCGAAGATCGGATTGAAGAAAGGCGTTAAACAGCGACCGGACGCTGGACCGGACGCTGAATCGGACGCGGTGCTGCTTCACCACTACGTCCGGTCCCGGCGTCCACCAGCGTGTCCGGTTATCCCGAAGAACTTCTCAAGGATCTGTGACCGGACGCTGCACCGGACGCGTCGTTGCTGACCACCGCGTCCTGTCCCGGCCACCACCACCGCGTCTAGTCATGCGCTTGAGTTTGCCGGGCAATCTCTGACCAGACTCTGTCAGTGTCCGATCATCCCTAACCGGACGCGTCCGGTCGCTCCAGGAGCTTACTGGACTCTGACCGGATGCTACCTTACCGCGTCCGGTCATCACGCGAAAAGCGGATCTCAGCCTTTTTAACCGTACGTTCGGATCTCATGTTCTTCTTTTTTCTTCTCAATCCACCACCGCAGCCGCCCTACGCGCCACAGCAGCCGTGCACCGCCGCCCCGCGTGCCACCGTAGCCACCCTGCGCGCCACCGCAGCCACGTGCCACCGGAGCCGCCCTGCGCGCCACAGTAGCCATGCGCCGCCACCCCGCGCGCCACCGGAGCCGCCCTGCGTGCCGCCGCCACCGTTCCTCTACACGTTGCCGCAGTCATCCCGCGCGCCGCCGTCGCTACCTTCCCGCGCACCATCGTTCCTCCGCGCAGTCGCGCCACCGAGTTTGCCTCTGACCGACGCGCCTCGACTTAACCCTAACAATCGCATCGTTTCGCTCGAGTTTTACTTCGCAAGGTGATTTCATTGCCTTGGATTAGGGTTTGCCGATGAATTTCGGGTGAATTACTAATACAATCTTTTATCTCATCGGTACTCCAGGGTTTTGATCGTCGTTTCCGGGTAACCCTAGCACGTCAAGATCACTTTCCTTCCTTCGGAGTTTCGCTCATCTGAGGTAGCTATCGCGGTCTATTCACATCTTATCTAATATGCTTGCTTTCATTAGGATCTCACACATCTATTAGATAATATATGTTGCTTATAGTAGATCTATCTATTCTATCCTTTCAGTGTGTCCTGTCGGTGCTTTGTGTGTCAGGTGATCTACTGTGAATCCGAGGCCAAGCCTGCGGATACGGATTGAGGCCAAGCCTCACGAGTGTCAGTACACCATCTGTCACTATCCAAGTTTTCTCAATTGCAGCAGTTTGTCAGTATGGTTCGCTACAAGAATGCTAGTGGTGCACCTAGTGACGAGGACGAAAGTCCTCCCAGGAGGACAGAGGTGGCTCATGGCAAGCGAGTGAAGATAGCCGCCAAGAAGAGAAAGATGACACTCATAGAGGCAGAGGTGGCTCAGGTAGTTGCAGATGCAGCAGAGCTAGTAGAGAGAGGTGGCAGGAGTAGTGGGATTCGTATTGGCGAGCGTTGCTTTCACCTTGAAGGTCGACAGCTCGGTACTGAGGCCACAGAAGAGACCATGGATGCACCTGCAGAGCAGCCCACAGAAGACCCAGAGGAGACAGAGGAGTAGATAGTTCACTCTCCACAGCGTTGTCGCTCAGGTCGTACGCGAGCTCAGGTGACTCCCAGGCCAGAGGGCCAGCGTCGTGGAGGTCGTCCACCTCCTAGGGCTCGAGGTCACCCCCTAGTTGAGCACTTTGACCTCAGGGAAGCTACAGCACGACAGGTGTAGGCTCTCAGGTTCATTGAGGCTGCTAAGTGGTTCCCACCTCAGCGGGATCCCCGGGCTTCAGAGGGCTTCTACACACTTCTGCACGAGGACTTCTACAGAGCCTGTGTTGACAGCGGGATTGCATTCAGACCTCGGAGAGTCTGTCGACTGGAGGCCTTAGTTGAGGTGGTTGGTGAGCAGCTCCGTCCGCACTTGTCCTTCCTACCTGGCTTGTCAGATCTTCTTGGACGGACTGGAGCCTACTGCGGGACTTGGGTCAGAGAGTTCTACTCTTCACTATGGATTGACCCAGCACATGAGTTTATTCACTTTGCATTTCGAGGCAGTGACCGCAGACTGTACAACACCAGGGTACGGGAGATCCTCAGACTCCTAGCTTTAGAGACGAGGATACACCAGCTGTGCTTTGGACAGACCACACCTCCGAGACGTCCTCATGGTGGGACAGTGCCACCCATAGACATGATCAGACCCTGCTTCCGTGAGCCATTTGGCGAGGGGTCTAGACGTACACCTGCCAGCCTGACACCCCTAGCTAGAGTACTTTATGCTATTGTAAGGCGGACACTTCTTTCGAGACTGGGATACAGAGAGGGACTGACTCGTATGTAGCTATGGGTGGTGCATCACCTCATCTCACAGACATCGTTTGATATTTGGGATCTGATGCTATGTGAGATAGAGGATACCTTGGCAGAGGGATTCAAGGGTCACCAACAGCTACCATATGCTCATTGGATCTATTTTATCATTCGATCTGCGTGTGACCTGCCTGTAAAGATTAGAGCTGAGATATCTGATACCACTATAGCTTTTCCAGAGTATGATATTCGACAGCTGTGGGTTTTAGTGACCAGAGAGTAGGCACCTAGCCCAGGACAGCGTTAGAGGCTAGAGATTCTAGAGACAACTGCTGAGCAGTACGAGACCGTTGAGGGTCTTGCTGAGGCCGAGCTAGCAGATCTTGATGCTCAGCCAGCTGATCCAGTCGAGGATGTTGCTACTGACAGCACAGATGAGGATTGCCAGCCCATCCCCCGGTACCGCTCTCCTCGGCCTCACGACCATGAGGACGGTGGTTCAGGCTTAGCCTCCCGCTCAAACCCAGTCATGGTGGCTATACTTGAGAGGCTGACCCAGGCCTAGGAGAGACAAGAGGTTCAGATGCAGCGACAGGCTCAGGACACAGCTGCCGCATTTGCTCAGATTCAGGCTCGTCAGGATGAGTTCTAGAGGCAGCAGCTGGAGTTTCAGAGGCAGCAGTTTGAGATGCAGAGGCAGCAGGCAGCCACCCAGCAGCAGTATCTAGAGCTCCTGTGACACCTTATCACTGTTGGGGTACCTCCACCACCGTCTGTCATGACTCCAGCACTACAGTCCAGTGGACCTCAGAGTTAGGGACAGCCGAGCTTTCAGTTCACCTCTCCCCAGTAGCAGATTTCTTAGACCTTTCAGTCCCCGAGCTACACTCTTATTTAGACGGGGTTCACTCCACCAGCTCAGCCTAGACCTCACCTTCTCTTGGGCACTCCTTTCACTGACTTGAGTGCCTCCTACAGTGAGCTGACTGGTCAGCCGACACCCTCGCACATCACCTTTGTGACCACTTCAGGGATGTTAGCTTCAGAGACTGCTTTTTCCACCAGTGTCAGGGCCGGGACAACAGAGATTGTGCCTTCGTCAGTTGCATCGACAGATCCTCCTACTCTTGGTGTCTTTCAGGCTCAGGCGACAGTGACTGCTCCTATTGTTGCTACTACACCTTCAGTTCCTGCACCTGCTCTATGTAACACTCCGGTGTTACGCAAGCATTTGCATTGCAAATCATGAGCATAACATGTCATGGCATTCATAATCATATGTGCTTATGGTGTACCTTTAATAAACTAAAAATATGGAAACTAGCATTGCATAACATGTTGTGATAATGTGCTAATTACATTTCATCAAAATTGTGCAACTAAAAATTTTATATCACTTAGAATTATAGGTCAAATTTTTGGAGCAACTAAATTACTCAAAGTTTTGTCAAAAACTGGTTTCAAAAATATTCTGAAAATATTCAAAAATACTCCCTATTTAGCTTTTATTCTCAAATTCAAAATCTGTTGAGAATTTTGAGTTGGCCCCTTAATCAAAGTTGTAGAGAATTAAATTCTAAGCAACTTTTATTTTTGGGTCATTTCTAGAAAAGGTCTTTTTCTTGTTCAAAATAGGGTTTGAAAACTATATTTGAAATTGGTTTGAATTTAGAAATTTGAAAAAAAATCAAATCCTAACCTAGCAGGCCGCCGCCTCGGTTTCAGCCCGCAGCCGGAAGTGGCCCGCCTCCGCACGCGCGCGCCCGCGCCTGCTCCCCGCCTCGGCCCGGCCCAGGCCGGCCTCTCTTCCCCTCCCGCTCCCACGCGCGCGCGGCTCGTTGGCGCCGCGGCAGAGCACGCTCGCCGCGTGGCGGCCGCATGCCGGCGACGCCACCCCGCGTGGCCGCCCGTGGACCCCGCGCGCTCCGCCTCAAATCACCGCGCGCGTCTGGCCTCCATTCCACTCGCCCCCTCGCTCGCTCCCTTTCTCCTTCCTCCGGAGAACCCGAGCGGGAGAGCCGCTCTCCACCGCACTTCCTCGCCTCCACCGTCGCGTTCCGACGTCGGTGAACCGCCACCGCCCGATTGCTTGTGCTCCGCCACCTTCTCCTCTCCTCTCCTTCGAATGGACCTCCGTTCGCCTTGTTCACCTACGGTAAGGCTCAATCGAGCTCTTCCCGCCGTGCCACCACGACGGGGCCGCCGAGCTCATGCTCCGCCCACCGTCTTCCTCGCTCCCTCTCCATCCCCCTGAGCTTCTCTCTCGAGTTCGCTGCCTCCTCGCAAACACGGTGCGCGCGCTCGCTGGACGGGTCATGGCCAGAGATGGCCGTTGGCCGTCAGCCACCGCCACGCCGCCGCGGTCCAGAGCGCCGGCGAGGCCGCCCTCTGTTCCTCCCCCTCGTTTTCCCCTGGGCCACCGCGCCTGTGGGCCGCGCCTCTGAGCGGGCCGACTCGCCTCTTCTCCCGCGCGCGCGCTCATGCCGAAAACGGCCACGGGCCGGTTTACTTCCCCGGGCCGGCCCAGTTTTAATAATAAAAATCGTTTTCTGTTTTCTTTTATTATTCATGATGAAAAATGTTGTGGAAAATGTTTTTGTATTTATTTGAGATCCAAAAATTGTGAAATAAATTTCTATGAATTCATTGGAACCAGATCTTTGATTTAAAAATATTGCATGTCATTTTTGGGATACTTTTCTGTAGAGCTTTAATTAATTCTTAATATTGCTGATATCTTGTAAAATGGTTAGTAAATCCTATATGTATCAGAAAAATATGATTTCAAGTTTGTTAATCTTCTTATATCATGTACTTCCTAGGAAAAATATGTTTCATACATGTGCTGTGGAAAACTTTGGAGAAGTAGTTCAAGTACCTTTAATGGCTGATTTTTGTTATTTTTGCTAGAGAGCAAACTTTGTATAAAACATGCATGTGATAATTTTTGTACAGTCATTATATTCCATGAAGAACCTAGGAAAAATATTAATTCTATTGTTTGACACTTTTCCTAGTACAAAGTAATTTCATACTCATTTTTATGTTATAGCTTGTCATTTTTGTATAGGATAGTTTACTTATCCAAATGTCATGAAATTTTTATGGTAGTTTGTTTAGGGTAGTATTATGCTGCTGTAATTTTCTTAGATTTTTAGGAGCATCAGAAATATATGTTGCTATTCAAACCTATTATTATTTAGGGTTTAAGCAAGTGTTGCTTTAAGTGTGATTAAGAAATTAGTAAAGCTTTGGTGTATCTTTGAAGCATTTCATAAGATATGTTATCTTAACATAATAGTAGTAGAAGAGAATGCAGTAGATGACATGTGCTTGTAGTGTATAGTTTCTTGGATGATGTTGACTACCTTGCATTTCAACATATTCATTGCATTCATCTCCTTCGATGCACGTTTGCATAATCACTTACGCGCATTGCATCATATAGGATCGCAAACCGAGAACCCAGTCGTCTTACCCGAGGAGCCAGAGGAGCAGCTCAAGGTGCAGCAGCAGGAGGTGACACAAGCCGAAGAGGAGGTCGGTGAAGAGCTCCCAGAGTGCCCCGACCACCGTCCGAGCTCTTTTGAGAGAGGCAAGCCCCGGAGCATTTCTCTCCCGGTTTGCAAATAATTTATTATTAACTTTACTTAAGTTGATGCATTACGTTTAGGAGTTGTTTGCAAACGTTGCTGCATTATACCTTGCTTACCTTTGTTATATTATATCCTTGTTACCCTGGTATCCGCAGTCGAGTCAATGCTTAGCTGGCTTAGACCGGTAGAAGTCAGGTGATTTCCTGTCACCTGCGAGCTATAGATGGTTACCTGGATCTGCTTGAATGACTATGAAGTCATGGTATAACTAAGTGTGAAATGAATTTGAGACCGGGCGAAAACTTGCAGGGTTTCGGACTGTAGTGTTTTCCATCTGTGTTGATTAAGGACCGTTCGTTGTTGTCCCTCGGGTCATGTTGAACGCATGCCTCACATTTAGCTGGCCGGATAAAGTACCTTCCGACCGTGAAACTGGGAGATTATTCGGGCCGAGTGAATTGCCCGCAACGCACTGTACCGGAGCAGTAGTGGCAGGATACGGGGGCGCGATGATAAGGCCAAAGAGCAGTCGGGCGGCCCCCGGGTACAAGTGGTTCCTGGCAAGCTCGCGACTTTACCTGAATGGTTGACTCGGCGACCAACACCTCACTTTAGCGGGTGAGTGAGGTTTGTGTGAGGAATAACTTACCAGCTGGTTAATAATCGATTCGAATCGCCATCGTTCACTGGATAGTGAACACTTGACTTGAGCTACTTCATCGTAGTAATATTGATGGAACACTTGGACAGTTATATGAATTATGACATAATGGAAGTTGTTAATGATCATTGGTTATCATTACCTGTTTAATTACATGTTACTTTAGTACAGGTGCAAATGTAGTTGACAGGTTAATAAAGATTTAACTTGATGCAAAGTCTTTGTAAAGGTTTTCCTAAATGATAAAAATGCCTTTTGCAAATGAGTCAGCTATCCCACCAGAAAGCCTATCATGATTCCTTGGTGTCTTTTATTTCTGGTTTATGACGGGTAAGTCTAGCTGAGTACCTTCTCGTACTCAGGGCTTTGTTCCCACTTGTTGCAGATGGACAGATGTACTACGGCTGTTGTATCAACTATCTCTATCCTGCAATGGGCGAAGCCTAGGACCATGGGCAATGGTCATTCGCTACTTCTAGTTTGATGCTTTTGCTGGAGATGATCACAAGCTGGCACTTTATTTCAAAATGTTGTGTGTGTACGTGATTTGAACTACCGCTTCCGCTACTTTTATTCAAACCTGGTTTGTAATAACTATGTTTAAACTCCGATGTATTTTATGCCGTGAACATTTATGTAACTTATGATGGTAACCGTTAAACTTAGTACGATCTTGGCTGTTATGTGAAATGGTTTGAAATCCGTCGAGATTTCACGGACTACCGGGTTATACGGGCTTAAGTTTGTTAAATTGTCCTTCCGTTGGATGATTTCCTACTTAATCTCGTATAATTGGGCGGTTCTGTTACAGCTGGCATCGGAGCATGGTTTAACGTGATTACTGTTCATAAGTGTATTTAAAACAAAATTATGTTTAAACAGTGTGATTTTAAAACTAAAGGTGTGCCAGTGGTCATATCCTATATGCCCAGTTAAGGACTCTAGGTGGCTATTTAAGTACTAACTTGGGGTTCTTGCACCATATTTCCCTTTCGTTGCTCATACGGCGTGCTATTGTATGAGTGCCACTTAATTGAGTGGTAATGTATGGATCAGTTACCTCTACGCTTTGGTAAGTGTGAGCTGTGAGAGCATGATCGGATACACCGCCGATCTAGGGAGAGTGCTTATATGATACTAGAATAATTACATGTTTTACACATGTTTTTATGAAAGTATCGCATGTGTGGGTGTTCTGTCCGTTGAGGCGATGCCGTCAATAGGACGATGTGTTTGGGTAGTTACTACCGTTGTACACGCATCTGGGGATTCGTGTAGAGCGTGTAGGTAGATTTACTGCTTTCATGCATTCATGGGGAATGGGCTGAAATGAATTTTCTGCAGGTACATAACAGCATTTATCGTGTAGATCGAATTAGTTACGTATATGAGAGATCGTTGTATGCCACCGAATTCATCGTTAGATGTCTTTATTTTGTAAGTTTGTGAGATCGTAAGACTCGCGCATGCATCATATTGCCTGTGCATTTCATTCATAACATGCATTCCTCCCCTTATAAAAGGATTATCCCAGTTTGATAAAAGTGACATCAACTTAAAATATGTTCTCATCGGGTGATTTAAAACTTGTGCTACAGATGGCCCGCACGAAGAAGACTGCTCGTAAGTCCACTGGCGGAAGAGCACCCTGTCACCAGATGGCCCCGCGGGAGCGCCGCAGCATGGACACTTTTCTAATTGAGTTTGGCATGCCCACCTTGCTTTGGAGAGTGCTCCATGATGTGGGGTACCCAGAGGGTCAAGAGCCGGTGTACTCCTGGAGTGAGAGCCAGTTAGCTGAGGATGGACTTGCGGTAGTGGAAATCACCGTCCCTGCTCTTGGTGATATGCCAGAATGGGATGGTTGGCATTTGGAGTTTGAGGGACGCACTCCAGTTGAGGGTGCAGAGGGTGCAGCCTTTCACATCATTCGAGACATAATGAGCAGATTTCCTAATGAGTTGGCAGCAGCTTTGGTAGGCACCTTCCCGAGAGATGATCCTCATGATGCCATTTGGGTGCAACCGCAAGGAAGTGCCCTGGTTAGAGGTCCAAGTGAAGGACGGGCTAGCGACAACCACACAATGAGTGCCATGTATGCAGCCATCAAAGCATACCAGGGTCTTGAGAGTACCTATTGGACCTTGACTGGTCTGCGTGGCAATGACCGGCTTGAAGCAAGGAAGCAGAAGAAGAAGCAAGCACGTGCTATAGCTAGCTTGCAGGAGCAGTTGGCCGACATGAGCTTACAGCGAGACTGGGTTCTCGAGAGAGGTGAGAGTGCTATGCAGCGGGTACAGACGTTGACTCAGGCCAACAGAAATGCAGACCGCATGATGGGACAGCTAGTGCAGGAAAGGAATAAAGCCTGGAATGAGAGGGACCTTCTGAGGCAGAGGGTCGAGGAGCTAGAAGGGTATAATGCCAACTTGCATGAAGAGTTTCATGCCCTCTACAATGGGATAGGCCCGTATGCTCCTCCGGACGCCGCCCAGATGGTCGTCGACGACGACGCCGCTACTGATGGTAGCAATGGTGACGCCTCCGACCTCGACGACGGCCCCGAGGAGTAGGCTAGTTGCCTTGTGTTAGTGATAGGCTCTGTCACGATGACCTTCTTTTGGTTTCCATGTATCGTGTTGTATCCTGTTCGATCTTGAGACTGGCGATCTTTTGAATCTTGATTGTGTATGCGATGCTCGAACGCATAAAAGTCCAGTGTATGTATGCTGGCAATGTGGTTGTATGGAGCGCGATGTTGCATTCGAAGTAATTTGATTAGTGATGTTGTTTTAATTGGAATGTGATTATTGTGCCTCTGTTTTATTGCATGACTTGTTCTCTCCAATAAATTCAGTATGGCATGATTGTTCATTCGAATACAATTACTACCACTTCGCTCAATTATTACTTGTTGCTGAAATATGCAGATGGCAAACACTCGCCGTGCCACGTATGAGGCCGCTGAAACTGGTGGCAACGGTGCTGGGGCTGGTGGGGGTGGTGCAAACAACGTCAATCACCAGGAGCCACATCCAGAGCCACAATTGCCCCCTCCTCCACCACTCACTGCAGAGGTATTTTTCGCACAATTCCTGGGAAGCCAGCGCAGCGCCGAGCAGTCACAAAGGAATATGGAAGATTTTCTGTGTACCATCGCTGAAAATGTTCAGAGAGGAAATAATCAAGGTGGTGGCCATGGGGTGAACCAGTACAACAATTTCAAGGATTTCATGGACACCAGGCCGCTAGTTTTCAAGGAAGCAGCAGAGCCACTCGACGCTGAAGAATGGATCAATACTATGGAGGACAAGTTCCGTGTGTTGAGACTGACAGAAGTTCTGAAGACAGAATATGCTGCACATCAGTTACAGGGACCGGCAGGGATGTGGTGGAAGCATCATCGCACCACCTTTCCTCCCAATGCCCAGATTACTTGGAGAGAGTTCACTAAAGCGTTTAAGGGAGTTTATATTCCCCCAGGGTTGGTTGAGATGAAGCTCGGAGAGTTCTTGGCTTTAAATCAAGGTACCAAGACTGTAACACAGTATCTACATGCCTTTAATAGCTTGTGCCGCTATGCTCCAGACATGGTCGACACAGATGCAAAGAGAATTGCTAGTTTCAAGAGAGGGTTAAGTCTGAAGATGATGAAGCATGTGGGTACCAATACCCGCGCCAGATTCAATGACTTTGTCAGTGATTGTTTGAAACAAAAAAAGAACAACAACGCCAACACTACATCCAAGAATCGCAAGAGGGTGTTTGAGTTAGGACCATCCCAGTCCAGAGTTGTCACTACAAACCGTCTTTCTTATCGTCCGTCCGCACCTGGTGCAAGGTTCAGGCCACCACAGCATAAAACCCAGAACTACAGGGGACCACAGAAGCCGTACAAGATGGCCGTGCTGCCAGCAAAGATCACCGCAGCTGCAGAACAGAGCAACTCCAAGGGAGCTATAGGATCTGCTGGTACAGTGAAGAGGCCCTGCTACAATTGTGGTCAGCCAGGCCACTTTTCAAAGTTCTACCCTTATCCGCCTAGAAAGAAGCAACAGACTTACACTGCCCGTGTACACCATACCACCGTTGATGTGATTCCTGAGGGAGAGCCTGTAACTGCCGGTAAGTTTCTTGTTAACCATCACCCTGCAGTTGTTCTATTTGATTCTGGATCCTCGCATTCTTTTATGAGTCAAGCATTTGCACGGAAGCATGAACAACTATGCACAGAATTGAGTTATGGTTATCGTATAAGTTCAGCCGGGGCTGATGTGTTAACCAATAAGATGGTTAGAGGGGAAACCCTTGAGTTAGGTAGTCGGAAGTTTCGAGTAAACCTGATAGTTATGTCTGGACTAGTTTTGGATGTAATAATAGGAATGAACTGGATGAAGAACTGGGGGGCAGTCATAGATACAAGCAGTCGGTTGCTTACCCTTAAGGATCCCCAGGGAGAGGGTACTTTTCAGGTACCATTGCCCAAAAGAACAGACCTTGTGAGTGTGACCTGTGCCATGGAAGTTGTTCCTATCCGCCAGATCCCGGTAGCGTGTGAGTTCCCGGATGTGTTTCCAGATGAGTTACCTGGCCTTCCTCCAGATAGAGATGTTGAGTTTGGAATCGAGTTGATCCCCGGAACAGCTCCTATTTCGAGGAGACCCTATCGGATGCCTCCGAATGAGTTAGCTGAGCTGAAGAAGCAACTAGAAGAATTGCTAAAGAAGGGGTTTATCCGACCGAGTAAGTCTGAATGGGGATGTCCTGCCTTGTTCGTGAAGAAAAAGAAAGAGGGTACTCTGAGAATGTGTGTGGATTATCGACCTCTTAATGCTGTAACTATCAAGAATAAATATCAGTTGCCTCATATCGATGTTTTGTTTGATCAGTTGGCTAAAGCTAGGGTGTTCTCCAAGATAGACCTAAGATCAGGGTATCATCAGATAAAGATCAGGCCACAAGATGTCCCGAAAACCGCTTTTTCTACCAGATACGGGTTGTACGAGTATCTTGTTATGTCTTTTGGCTTAACAAATGCTCCTGCATATTTCATGTATCTGATGAATATGGTTTTCATGCCAGAGTTGGACAAGTTTGTAGTTGTCTTCATTGATGACATTCTAGTATACTCTGAGAATGAGAAAGATCATGAAGAGCATCTGAGAATTGTCTTGACCAGACTAAGAGATCATAAGTTGTATGCTAAGTTCAGCAAATGTGAATTTTGGTTAAAGAAAGTTCCTTTCCTTGGTCATATTCTATCTGAGAATGGAGTTTCGGTAGATCCGAGCAAAGTGCAAGAGGTTATGGATTGGAAAACTCCAACCACAGTGCCAGAAGTCAGGAGTTTCCTAGAGTTAGCTGGTTACTATCGCCGCTTTATCCCAGACTTCTCGAAGATTGCCAAGCCAATGACAAGTCTGTTACAGAAAGATCACAAGTTTGTGTGGACAGAGGAGTGTGAGATAGCTTTCCACACCTTGCGGAAACTGTTGACCACTGCTCCAGTTCTTGCACAGCCAGACATCGAGAAACCTTTTGATGTGTTCTGTGATGCATCAAAAACAGGATTAGGCTGTGTTCTGATGCAAGAAGGAAGAGTCATTGCTTATGCCTCCTGCCAGTTGAGAAAACATGAAATCAATTATCTGACGCATGATCTTGAGCTTGCCGCCGTAGTGCATGCCTTAAAGATTTGGAGACACTATTTACTTGGTAATGTGTGCAATATTTTCACCGATCACAAGAGTCTCAAGTACATTTTCACCCAACTAGAATTGAACATGAGACAGCGAAGATGGTTAGAACTAATTAAAGATTACAACTTGAATGTACAGTATCACCCTGGGAAAGCCAATGTGGTAGCTGATGCTTTGAGTAGAAAGTCGCATTGTCTGAATATGCAACCCTTACTCGAAGATGGTTTTAATCTAATGCACCCTGTCGTGTTACATAGTATTCAGATCAGTTGCACCTTGGAGAGTAAGATAATAGAAGGTTAGAAAGCAGACAAAGGGATATTCCACATCAAAAAGAAAATTAAAGAAGAACCTTCAAAACACTTCAGAGTGGACGAGCAGGATGTGTTGTGGTTCAACAACCGTCTTGTTATTCCAAAGGATAGAGAGCTTAAGAATAAAATTATGGACGAAGCTCATCACTCTAAGTTGTCCATTCATCCTGGCAGTAGTAAAATGTATCAAGAACTAAGGCCTCGCTATTGGTGGACAAAGATGAAGAAGGAAATTGCAGCTTATGTAGCCAGATGTGACACATGTTGTCGAGTGAAAGCTATTCACATGAAACCTGCTGGATTGTTGCAACCTTTGTCACTACCTAGTTGGAAGTGGGACGATATAAGTATGGATTTCATCACAGGTTTGCCCACTACTCAGAAAGGCCATGATTCGATTTGGGTAATCGTGGATCGTCTTACCAAGACAGCCCACTTTTTGCCTGTCAAGACAGTTTATAGACCACCTCAATATGCCAAGAAGTATATTATAGAGATTGTGAGATTGCATGGCATACCGAAGACTATAGTGTCTGACAGAGGATCACAGTTCACTGCTCACTTTTGGGAGCATTTGCACAAAGGTTTGGGAACTAGTCTGATTCGTAGCACTGCTATCATCCTCAAACAGATGGTCAGACTAAAAGAGTTAATGCTATTTTGAAGGATATGTTAAGAGCTTGTGTGTTGTCTTCCAGAGGTTCATGGGAGTCGTGGTTACCTTTAGCAGAATTCGCGTATAATAATAGCTATCAAGAAAGTATCAAGATGGCACCTTTTGAATCTCTGTATGGCCGAAAGTGTAGAACACCTTTAAACTGGATTGAGCTAGGGGAAAGAAGGTATTATGGTATTGACTTTGTGGAAGAAGCCGAAAAGAAAGTTCATATCATTCAGCAAAATATGAGAGCAGCTCAGTCACGTCAGAAAAGTTATGCGGATAAGAGAAGGAGACCACTTGTGTTCGAAGTTGGTGACTATGTTTATCTAAAAGTCACGCCGATGAAGAAGAAGCGGTTTGGAATACGCAGAAAGCTTGCCGCCAGATTTGTAGGACCCCATAAAATCTTGGAAAGGAAGGGTCCAGTGGCTTACAAATTGGAGTTACCAGAATCAATGGATGCTATATTCCCTGTTTTTCACGTATCACATCTCAAGAAATGTTTGCGCGTTCCAGAGGAAATAATTGAACCTCGAGACATAAAATTTAAGTCAGATCTGGTGTATCGTGAGCAGCCAATTCGAGTTTTGGATTCCAAAGAAAGGGCAATTCGAAACAGTGTGGTGAAAACATATAAGATACAATGGAGTCATCATGATGAGGGAGATGCATCTTGGGAAACGGGTGAATACCAACAAAAAGCATACGAAGATTTTTATAATAAATGATTCGTAACCCAAATCTCGGGACGAGATTTTTATAAGGGGGGAGGGCTGTAACACTCCGGTGTTACGCAAGCATTTGCATTGCAAATCATGAGCATAACATGTCATGGCATTCATAATCATATGTGCTTAGGGTGTACCTTTAATAAACTAAAAATGTGGAAACTAGCATTGCATAACATGTTGTGATAATGTGCTAATTACATTTTATCAAAATTGTGCAACTAAAAATTTTATATCACTTAGAATTATAGGTCAAATTTTTGGAGCAACTAAATTACTCAAAGTTTTGTCAAAAACTGGTTTCAAAAATATTCTGAAAATATTCAAAAATACTCCCTATTTAGCTTTTATTCTCAAATTCAAAATCTGATGAGAATTTTGAGTTGGCCCCTTAATCAAAGTTGTAGAGAATTAAATTCTAAGCAACTTTTATTTTTGGGTCATTTCTAGAAAAGGTCTTTTTCTTGTTCAAAATAGGGTTTGAAAACTGTATTTGAAATTTGTTTGAATTTAGAAATTTGAAAAAAAAAAATCAAATCCTAACCTAGCAGGCCGCCGCCTCGGTTTCAGCCCGCAGCCGGAAGTGGCCCGCCTCCGCACGCGCGCGCCCGCGCCTGCTCCCCGCCTCGGCCCGGCCCAAGCCGGCCTCTCTTCCCCTCCCGCTCCCACGCGCGCGCGGCTCGCTGGCGCTGCGGCAGAGCACGCTCGCCGCGTGGCGGCCGCATGCCGGCGACGCCACCCCGCGTGGCCGCCCGTGGACCCCGCGCGCTCCGCCTCAAATCACCGCGCGCGTCTGGCCTTCATTCCACTCGCCCCCTCGCTCGCTCCCTTTCTCCTTCCTCCGCAGAACCCGAGCGGGAGAGCCGCTCTCCACCGCACTTCCTCGCCTCCGCCGTCGCGTTCCGACGTCGGTGAACCGCCACCGCCCGATTGCTTATGCTCCAAGCTCCGCCACCTTCTCCTCTCCTCCGAACGGACCTCCGTTCGCCTTGTTCACCTACGGTAAGGCCCAATCGAGCTCTTCCCGCCGCGCCACCACGATGGGGCCGCCGAGCTTGTGCTCCGACCACCGTCTTCCTCGCTCCCTCTCCATCCCCCTGAGCTTCTCTCTCGAGTTCGCTGCCTCCTCGCGAACACGGTGCGCGCGCTCGCTGGACGGGTCATGGTCGGAGATGGTCGTTGGCCGTCAGCCACCGCCACGCCGTCGCGGTCCAGAGCGCCGGCGAGGCCGCCCTTTGTTCCTCCCCCTCGTTTTCCCCTGGGCCACCGCGCCTGTGGGCCACGCCTCCAAGCGGGCCGACTCGCCTCTTCTCCCGCGCGCGCGCTCATGCCGAAAATGGCAACGGGCCGGTTTACTTCCCCGGGCCGGCCCAGTTTCAATAATAAAAATCGTTTTATGTTTTCTTTTATTATTCATGATGAAAAATGTTGTGGAAAATGTTTTTGTATTTATTTGAGCTCCAAAAATTGTGAAATAAATTTCTATGAATTCATTGGAACCAGATCTATGATTTAAAAATATTGCATGTCATTTTGGGATACTTTTCTGTAGAGCTTTAATTAATTCTTAATATTGCTGATATCTTGTAAAATGGTTAGTAAATCCTATATGTATCAGAAAAATATGATTTCAAGTTTGTTAATCTTCTTATATCATGTACTTCCTAGGAAAAATATGTTTCATACATGTGCTGTGGAAAACTTTGGAGAAGTAGTTCAAGTACCTTTAATGGCTGATTTTTGTTATTTTTGCTAGAGAGCAAACTTTGTATAAAACATGCATGTGATAATTTTTGTACAGTCATTATATTCCATGAAGAACCTAGGAAAAATATTAATTCTGTTGTTTGACACTTTTCCTAGTACAAAGTAATTTCATACTCATTTTTATGTTATAGCTTGTCATTTTTGTATAGGATAGTTTACTTATCCAAATGTCATGAAATTTTTATGGTAGTCTGTTTAGGGTAGTATTATGCTGCTGTAATTTTCTTAGATTTTTAGGAGCATCAGAAATATATGTTGCTATTCAAACCTATTATTATTTAGGGTTTAAGCAAGTGTTGCTTTAAGTGTGATTAACAAATTAGTAAAGCTTTGGTGTATCTTTGAAGCATTTCATAAGATATGTTAACTTAACATAATAGTAGTAGAAGAGAATGCAGTAGATGGCATGTGCTTGTAGTGTATAGTTTCTTGGATGATGTTGACTACCTTGCATTTCAACATATTCATTGCATTCATCTACTTCGATGCACGTTTGCATAATCACTTACGCGCATTGCATCATACAGGATCGCAAACCGAGAACCCAGTCGTCTTACCCGAGGAGCCAGAGGAGCAGCTCGAGGTGCAGCAGCAGGAGGTGACAGAAGCCGAAGAGGAGGTCGGTGGTTCAGGCTTAGCCTCCCGCTCAAACCCAGTCATGGTGGCTAT
Organism: Saccharum hybrid cultivar R570; assembly: GCA_038087645.1. Classification (NCBI taxonomy): domain Eukaryota; kingdom Viridiplantae; phylum Streptophyta; class Magnoliopsida; order Poales; family Poaceae; genus Saccharum; species Saccharum hybrid cultivar. The sequence continues at coordinate 5,019,649 of JAQSUU010000005.1, read as the reverse complement.
ACTTGAGAGGCTGACCTAGGCTTAGAAGAGACAGGAGGTTCAGATGCAGCGACAGGCTCAGTACACAGCTGCCGCATTTGCTCAGATTCAGGCTCGTCAGGACGAGTTCTAAAGGCAGCAGCTGGAGTTTCAGAGGCAACAGTTTGAGATGCAGAGGCAGCAGGCAGCCACCCAGCAGCAGTATCTAGAGCTCCTACGACACCTTATCACTGTTGGGGTACCTCCACCACCGTCTGTCATGACTCCAGCACTACAGTCCAGTGGACCTCAGAGTTAGGGACAGCCGAGCTTTCAGTTCACCTCTCCCAGTAGCAGATTCCTCAGACCTTTCAGTCCCCGAGCTACACTCCTATTTAGACGGGGTTCACTCCACCAGCTCAGCCTAGACCTCACCTTCTCTCGGGCACTCCTTTCACTGACTTGAGTGCCTCCTACAGTGAGCTGACTGGTCAGCCGACACCCTCGCACACCACCTTTGTGACCACTTCAGGGATGTTAGCTTCAGAGACTGCTTTTTCCACCAGTGTCTGGGGCCGGGACTACAGAGACTGTGCCTTCGTCAGTTGCATCGACAGATCCTCCTACTCTTGGTGTCTTTCAGGCTCAGACGACAATGACTGCTCCTATTGTTGCTACTATACCTTCAGTTTCTGCACCTGCTCTATGTAACACTCCGGTGTTACGCAAGCATTTGCATTGCAAATTATGAGCATAACATGTCATGGCATTCATAATCATATGTGCTTAGGGTGTACCTTTAATAAACTAAAAATGTGGAAACTAGCATTGCATAACATGTTGTGATAATGTGCTAATTACATTTCATCAAAATTGTGCAACAGAAAATTTTATATCACTTAGAATTATAGGTCAAATTTTTGGAGCAACTAAATTACTCAAAGTTTTGTCAAAAACTGGTTTGAAAAATATTCTGAAAATATTCAAAAATACTCCCTATTTAGCTTTTATTCTCAAATTCAAAATCTGTTGAGAATTTTGAGTTGGCCCCTTAATCAAAGTTGTAGAGAATTAAATTCTAAGTAACTTTTATTTTTGGGTCATTTCCAGAAAAGGTCTTTTTCTTGTTTAAAATAGGGTTTGAAAACTGTATTTGAAATTTGTTTGAATTTAGAAATTTGAAAAAAAATCAAATCCTAACCTAGCAGGCCGCCGCCTCGGTTTCAGCCCGCAGCCGGAAGTGGCCCGCCTCCGCACGCGCGCGCCCGCGCCTGCTCCCCGCCTCGGCCCGGCCCAAGCCGGCCTCTCTTCCCCTCCCGCTCCCACGCGCGCGCGGCTCGCTGGCGCCGCGGCAGAGCACGCTCGCCGCGTGGCGGCCGCATGCCGGCGACGCCACCCCGCGTGGCCGCCCGTGGACCCCGCGCGCTCCGCCTCAAATCACCGCGCGCGTCTGGCCTCCATTCCACTCGCCCCCTCGCTCGCTCCCTTTCTCCTTCCTCCGGAGAACCCGAGCGGGAGAGCCGCTCTCCACCGCACTTTCTCGCCTCCGCCGTCGCGTTCCGACGTCGGTGAACCGCCACCGCCCGATTGCTTGTGCTCCAAGCTCCGCCACCTTCTCCTCTCCTCCGAACGGACCTCCGTTCGCCTTGTTCACCTACGGTAAGGCCCAATCGAGCTCTTCCCGCCGCGCCACCACGACGGGGCCGCCGAGCTCGTGCTCCGCCCACCGTCTTCCTCGCTCCCTCTCCATCTCCCTAAGCTTCTCTCTCGAGTTCGCTGCCTCCTCGCGAACACGGTGCGCGCGCTCGCTGGATGGGTCATGGCCGGAGATGGCCGTTGGCCGTCAGCCACCGCCACGCCGTCACGGTCCAGAGCGCCGGCGAGGCCGCCCTCTGTTCCTCCCCCTCGTTTTCCCCTGGGCCACCGCGCCTGTGGGCCACGCCTCCGAGCAGGCCGACTCGCCTCTTCTCCCCCGCGCGCGCTCATGCCGAAAACGGCCACGGGCCGGTTTACTTCCCCGGGCCGGCCCAGTTTCAATAATAAAAATCGTTTTCTGTTTTCTTTTATTATTCATGATGAAAAATGTTGTGGAAAATGTTTTTGTATTTATTTGAGCTCCAAAAATTGTGAAATAAATTTCTATGAATTCATTGGAACCAGATCTATGATTTAAAAATATTGCATGTCATTTTTGGGATACTTTTCTGTAGAGCTTTAATTAATCCTTAATATTTTTGATATCTTGTAAAATGGTTAGTAAATCCTATATGTATCAGAAAAATATGATTTCAAGTTTGTTAATCTTCTTATATCATGTACTTCCTATGAAAAATATGTTTCATACATGTGCTGTGGAAAACTTTGGAGAAGTATTTCAAGTACCTTTAATGGCTGATTTTTGTTATTTTTGCTAGAGAGCAAACTTTGTATAAAACATGCATGTGATAATTTTTGTACAGTCATTATATTCCATGAAGAACCTAGGAAAAAATATTAATTCTGTTGTTTGACACTTTTCCTAGTACAAAGTAATTTCATACTTATTTTTATGTTATAGCTTGTTATTTTTGTATAGGATAGTTTACTTATCCAAATGTCATGAAATTTTTATGGTAGTCTATTTAGGGTAGTATTATGCTGCTGTAATTTTCTTAGATTTTTAGGAGCATCAGAAATATATGTTGCTATTCAAACCTATTATTATTTAGGGTTTAAGCAAGTGTTGCTTTAAGTGTGATTAAGAAATTAGTAAAGCTTTGGTGTATCTTTGAAGCATTTCATAAGATATGTTAACTTAACATAATAGTAGTAGAAGAGAATGTAGTAGATGACATGTTCTTGTAGTGTATAGATTCTTGGATGATGTTGACTACCTTGCATTTCAACATATTCATTGCATTCATCTCCTTCGATGCACGTTTGCATAATCACTTACGCGCATTGCATCATACAGGATCACAAACCGAGAACCCAGTCATCTTACCCGAGGAGCCAGAGGAGCAGCTCGAGGTGCAACAGCAGGAGGTGACAGAAGGCGAAGAGGAGGTCGGTGGTTTAGGCTTAGCCTCCCTCTCAAACCCAGTCATGGTGGCTATACTTGAGAGGCTGACCTAGGCCTAGGAGAGACAGGAGGTTCAGATGCAGCGACAGGCTTAGGACACAGCTGCCGCATTTGCTCAGATTCAGGCTCGTCAGGACGAGTTCTAGAGGCAGCAGCTGGAGTTTCAGAGGCAGCAGGCAGCCACCCAGCAGCAGTATCTAGAGCTCCTGTGACATCTTATCACTGTTGGGGTACCTCCACCACCGTCTGTCATGACTCCAGCACTACAGTCCAGTGGACCTCAGAGTTAGGGACAGCCGAGCTTTCAGTTCACCTCTCCCCAGTAGCAGATTTCTCAGACCTTTCAGTCCCCGAGCTACACTCTTATTTAGACGGGGTTCACTCCACCAGCTCAGCCTAGACCTCACCTTTTCTTAGGCACTCCTTTCACTGACTTGAGTGCCTCCTACAGTGAGCTGACTGGTCAGCCGACACCCTCGCACATCACCTTTGTGACCACTTTAGGGATGTTAGCTTCAGAGACTGCTTTTTCCACCAGTGTCAGGGCCGGGACAACAGAGATTGTGCCTTCGTCAGTTGCATCGACAGATCCTCCTACTCTTGGTGTCTTTCAGGCTCAGGCGACAGTGACTGCTCCTATTGTTGCTACTACACCTTCAGTTCCTGCACCTGCTCTATGTAACACTCCGGTGTTACGCAAGCATTTGCATTGCAAATCATGAGCATAACATGTCATGGCATTCATAATCATATGTGCTTATGGTGTACCTTTAATAAACTAAAAATATGGAAACTAGCATTGCATAACATGTTGTGATAATGTGCTAATTACATTTCATCAAAATTGTGCAACTAAAAATTTTATATCACTTAGAATTATAGGTCAAATTTTTGGAGCAACTAAATTACTCAAAGTTTTGTCAAAAACTGGTTTCAAAAATATTCTAAACATATTAAAAAATACTCCCTATTTAGCTTTTATTCTCAAATTCAAAATCTGTTGAGAATTTTGAGTTGGCCCCTTAATCAAAGTTGTAGAGAATTAAATTCTAAGCAACTTTTATTTTTAGATCATTTCCAGAAAAGGTCTTTTTCTTGTTCAAAATAGGGTTTGAAAACTGTATTTGAAATTGGTTTGAATTTAGAAATTTGAAAAAAAATCAAATCCTAACCTAGCAGGCCGCCGCCTCGGTTTCAGCCCGCAGCCGGAAGTGGCCCGCCTCCGCACGCGCGCGCCCGCGCCTGCTCCCCGCCTCGGCCCGGCCCAAGCCGGCCTCTCTTCCCCTCCCGCTCCCACGCGCGCGCGGCTCGCTGGCGCCGCGGCAGAGCACGCTCGCCGCGTGGCGGCCGCATGCCGGCGACGCCACCCCGCGTGGCTGCCCGTGGACCCCGCGCGCTCCGCCTCAAATCACCGCGCGCGTCTGGCCTCCATTCCACTCGCCCCCTCGCTCGCTCCCTTTTTCCTTCCTCCGGAGAACCCGAGCGGGAGAGCCGCTCTCCACCGCACTTCCTCGCCTCCGCCGTCGCGTTCCGACGTCGGTGAACCGCCACCGCCCGATTGCTTGTGCTCCAAGCTCCACCACCTTCTCCTCTCCTCCGAACGGACCTTCGTTCGCCTTGTTCACCTACGGTAAGGCTCAATCAAGCTCTTCCCGCCGCGCCACCACGACGGGGCCGCTGAGCTCGTGCTCCGCCCACCGTCTTCCTCGCTCCCTCTCCATCCCCCTGAGCTTCTCTCTCGAGTTCGCTGCCTCCTCGCGAACACGGTGCGCGCGCTCGCTGGACGGGTCATGGCCGGAGATGGCCGTTGGCCGTCAGCCACCGCCACGCCGTCGCGGTCCAGAGCGCCGGCGAGGCCGCCCTCTGTTCCTCCCCCTCGTTTTCCCCTGGGCCACCGCGCCTGTGGGCCGCGCCTCCGAGCAGGCCGACTCGCCTCTTCTCCCGCGCGCGCGCTCATGCCAAAAACGGCCACGGGCCGGTTTACTTCCCCGGGTCGGCCTAGTTTCAATAATAAAAATCGTTTTCTGTTTTCTTTTATTATTCATGATGAAAAATGTTGTGGAAAATGTTTTTGTATTTATTTGAGCTCCAAAAATTATGAAATAAATTTCTATGAATTCATTGGAACCAGATCTATGATTTAAAAATATTGCATGTCATTTTTGGGATACTTTTCTGTAGAGCTTTAATTAATTCTTAATATTGCTGATATCTTGTAAAATAGTTAGTAAATCCTATATGTATCAGAAAAATATGATTTCAAGTTTGTTAATCTTCTTATATCATGTACTTCCTAGGAAAAATATGTTTCATACATGTGCTGTGGAAAACTTTGGAGAAGTAGTTCAAGTAACTTTAATGGCTGATTTTTGTTATTTTTGCTAGAGAGCAAACTTTGTATAAAACATGCATGTAATAATTTTTGTACAGTCATTATATTCCATGAAGAACCTAGGAAAAATATTAATTCTATTGTTTGACACTTTTCCTAGTACAAAGTAATTTCATACTTATTTTTATGTTATAGCTTGTCATTTTTGTATAGGATAGTTTACTTATCCAAATGTCATGAAATTTTTATGGTAGTCTGTTTAGTGTAGTATTATGCTGCTGTAATTTTCTTAGATTTTTAGGAGCATCAGAAATATATGTTGCTATTCAAACCTATTATTATTTAGGGTTTAAGCAAGTGTTGCTTTAAGTGTGATTAAGAAATTAGTAAAGCTTTGGTGTATCTTTGAAGCATTTCATAAGATATGTTAACTTAACATAATAGTAGTAGAAGAGAATGCAGTAGATGACATGTGCTTGTAGTGTATAGTTTCTTGGATGATGTTGACTACCTTGCATTTCAACATATTCATTGCATTCATCTCCTTTGATGCACGTTTGCATAATCACTTACGCGCATTGCATCATACAGGATCGCAAACCGAGAACCCAGACGTCTTACCCGAGGAGCCAGAGGAGCAGCTCGAGGTGCAGCAGCAGGAGGTGACAGAAGCCGAAGAGGAGGTCGGTGAAGAGCTCCCAGAGTGCCCCGACCGCCGTCCGAGCTCTTTTGAGAGAGGCAAGCCCCGGAGCATTTCTCTCCCGGTTTGCAAATAATTTATTATTAACTTTACTTAATTTGATGCATTACGTTTAGGAGTTGTTTGCAAACGTTGCTGCATTATACCTTGCTTACCTTTGTTATATTATATCACTGTTACCCTGGTATCCGCAGTCGAGTCAATGCTTAGCTGGCTTAGACCGGTAGAAGTCGGGTGATTTCCTGTCACCTGCGAGCTATAGGTGGTTACCTGGATCTGCTTGAATGACTATGAAGTCATGGTATAACTAAGTGTGAAATGAATTTGAGACCGGACAGAAACTTGCAGGGTTTCGGACTGTAGTGTTTTCCGTCTGTGTCGATTAAGGACCGTCCGTTGTTGTCCCTCGGGTCATGTTGAACGCATGCCTCACATTTAGCTGGCCGGATAAAGAACCTTCCGACCGCAAAACTAGGAGATTATTCGGGCCGAGTGGACTGCCCGCAACGCACTGTACCGGAGCAGTAGTGGCAGGATACGGGGGCACGATGATAAGGCCAAAGAGCAGTCGGGCGGCCCCTGGGTACAAGTGGTTCCTGGCAAGCTCGCGACTTTACCTGAATGGTTGACTCGGCGACCAACACCTCACTTTAGCGGGTGAGTGAGGTTTGTGTGAGGAATAACTTACCAGTTGGTTAATAATCGATTCGAATCGCCATCGTTCACTGGATAGTGAACACTTGACTTGAGCTACTTCATCGTAGTAATATTGATGGAACACTTGGACAGTTATATGAATTATGACATAATGGAAGTTGTTAATTATCATTGGTTATCATTACCTGTTTAATTACATGTTACTTTAGTACAGGTGCAAATGTAGTTGACAGGTTAATAAAGATTTAACTTGATGCAAAGTCTTTGTAAAGGTTTTCCTAAATGCTAAAAATGTCTTTTGCAAATGAGTCAGCTATCCCACCAGAAAGCCTATCATGATTCCTTGGTGTCTTTTATTTCTGGTTTATGACGGGTAAGTCTAGCTGAGTATCTTCTTGTACTCAGGGCTTTGTTCCCACTTGTTGCAGATGGACAGATGTACTACGGCTGTTGTATCAACTGTCTCTATCCTGCAATGGGCGAAGCCTAGGACCATGGGCAATGGTCATTCGCTACTTCTAGTCTGATGCTTTTGCTGGAGATGATCACAAGCTGGCACTTTATTTCAAAATGTTGTGTGTGTGCGTGATTTGAACTACCGCTTCCGCTACTTTTATTCAAACCTGGTTTGTAATAACTATGTTTAAACTCCGATGTATTTTATGCCGCGAACATTTATGTAACTTATGATGGTAACCGTTAAACTTAGTACGATCTTGGCTGTTATGTGAAATGGTTTGAAATCCGTCGAGATTTCACGGACTACCGGGTTATACGGGCTTAAGTTTGTTAAATTGTCCTTCCGTTGGATGATTTCCTACTTAATCTCGTATAATTGGGCGGTTCTGTTACACTCTACAGACCCAGACCCCTTCACTGCCACGTCTATCTATAGAGGGTCAGCCTGACAGTTCAGAGTCTGAGGAGGATACTTCACAGTTCGTGATCACTCCACGCTCCTCGGCACCCGACACAACAACTTCTGTTCCCCCATCGGATCCTTAGTTTTCTTTTTGGCGTTTGATGCCAAAGGGGCAGAGAGAGTAGATTCAGGGGGAGTGTTGATAGAGGGTTTCGTTTTTTCTTATGTGCTACATTCGTGCATCATGTTTAATATCTCGCCCTGCATTTTGTGACTATGAGCTCGTGAGACTTTGTTATATCATATCACTTAATTGGTTTTAACTCATAAGGTTGTGCTTCCGTGCCTTCTCCGATTTCATATGAGCTATGTTTTATGTGTACTAACTCTTCATGTTTTATCTTATGAGTATACTCAGTTGGCTTGGAACACATAAGCAATTCCTAACCCTTTGTGCTTACAGATTTTTGCTTATGTGAACCAAGCATGTTCGAAAACCTCAACTCCTATATCTTCCGAATCTAAGTGTTGTCATCAATCACCAAAAAGGGGGAGATTGAAAGCATCTAGGCCCCGGTGTTGGTTTCGGCAATTGATGACAACGCATTATTACCATGACTAACGTGTGTTTTGCAGAAACTCTGATAAGTTAGGTCATAGAGTTGATAACTGCCTTGAGCACTATAGTATTCATGTCCCTTGATGGAAATCGTTTCGGTTTTTAAAGGATCAACGACAAGATTAAGGATGGTTAGTTCTGTATGTCAAGGTGTTGGGTTACATCCGGAATAGTCGTTAGGATCTTTGTTTCTTCCTTTGGCCGTACTATAAAGGGGGGCATGAGCGAGTAGCTTGACCTAGGTGAGTCTTTTGTTTAGGTGTGGTGCACACTTATCAAACTTAGCACTAGGTAGCTCTGGTAAAGTTCAAAGTTCAGTTGGAAGCAACTTGGTTCAAGTTGTGTCGCGTTTCTAAGTCGTTTGAGCAGTTTACACTTGACCGGACGCGGTTTCTGTCATGACCGGACGCGTCCGGTCAGTACTAACAGTCACTGCGTTGTTAACTGGTTGACCAGACGCGGTCCCTGCGAGGACCAGACGTGATGATCAGTCTGACACGTGTTTCAGAGGGTAAAGTCTAATCGGATGCGACTGTGAAGTGATTGGACGCGTCCGGTCACATTCCAGTAAGGTTCTTACCTGACCTGACGCATCCGGTCATCTATGATCGGATACGGTCGGGCATCAGGTCAAAGTCCAGTAAGGTTCTTGCACGATCAGACGCGTCCGGTCACCCCTGACCGGCGCGTCCGGTCACTCAGCGCTGACTTTCGGTTTTCGACCGTTACACTCGACGGGCGCATCCGGTCACGACGACCAGCGCGTCCGGTCAGTACGTGTTTTGCTGATTTGGTAGGTAACGGTTGGATTTGTCTGAGGGGTGTATAAATACATCCCCTCCACCTCTTTTAGAGGTCTCTTGCTTATTTGTTCAGCTGAGAAACACCTTTGGAGTGCAAGAGAGTGCAAGAGCCCTAATGAGGATAGTGATTTGAGAATCAAAGTTTGAGATTCCTCACTAGTGACTAGAGAGTAGCAAGTGTGCATCCATCTTCTCACTAGGCTTGTTGTGGTAAAGTGAGAGTTCTAGCTTGTTACTCTTGGTGATCGCCATCACCTAGACGGTTTGGTGGTGATTGGGAGTTTGGTGATCATCCGGCGAGCTTGTGGGTGACCCAACTCATCTTGTGAGCGGTTTTGGGTGATTCACCGTGACGGAGTGTTGAAGAATCAACCCGTAGAGAGCACTTGATCCTTGCGCGGATCAAGGGGGAGCTACGCCCTTGTGCGGGTGCTACAACGAGAACTAGTGGGGAGTGGGGAGTGGCGACTCTCGAATACCTCGGAAAAACATCGCCGTGTTCCTAACCCTTACTTTCAATCATTTACTTTCGTGCATTACTTTCATTGCTTGTTTACTTTCCTAGAATTGTCATGCTAGACTAGAATTGGAACTTAGGGTGTAAAACTTTTATCGGTAGAATCACAAGGAATACTAGTAGGCACTAGGGGTGAAGTTTGACTTGTAGGATTTTATTCTTACAATTAATTTTTTAGAAAAGCCCAATTCACCCCCTCTTGGGCATCTTGATCCTTTCATATCACAAACAAACTTCCAAACAAATAACCATGTAGATCAATAGAAGAAAAAAAAATCAAAGTAGGCGTTCGGTGCCATGTGTCCATCTTGACTTTGGAGTTGAAGTCTATATCCATGTGTAAGCACGTTGTGCACGCATCTGTAACAAAAATAATAAGATAAGAAATTGATGGCTTAGACATGATCAGTAGCAGCAGAAGATAACTTCTCGAATGAAATATCAACAAATACTACACCAAGCATGACACCTGCACGAGTACAGAGAGAGAAAAGGAGCGATCTCTACGAAGACAGAACTGCATGTAGTTTGTAGCCACCAAGGATGAGTTGAATTGCTGATGTGCAGTTGTCCATCGACCTATCACCTTGAATGCAGGGATCGGCCGAGAGCCAAGAGGCAAGGTGATCGTCATTGCCGTAGCACTGCATATATAAGTAGGAACAGACAGAGAGAAGGGTGTCGTCTTTGGCTTCAATGACATGGGATACGAAGGGATCGAATTGGAGTATCAGACATGGCCAGTAGATGATAGTGGAGCCGTACGTCTCTTTGTCATCAATCACTAAAGATAGACTTGATGGCGGCATTAGTGTTGCAGACTTGATGCATCAGTATTGTGTCACTTAGGGGGTGTTTAGTTTGAGGAGTTAAAGTTTAATAAACACTGTAGCACTTTCGTCTTATTTGACAAAAAGTTTCTAATTTGAGACTAATTAGGCTTAATGGATTCGTCTCGTAAATTACTCCTAATCTGTGCCGACATGCATACAATTAATCTACATTTAGTACTCCATGCATTTGAGGAAACATTGATGTGATGGGAGTTAAACTTTAACGACTTCAAACCAAACAGGCCCTTACTCACTTCGAGTTATGACTTCTGAGGAGCTGACTCGATGGAATTGGAAAGGAATCGTCCATGGCGGCTGGGGGGAGACAGCTTTGGCCTGCGTGAATTGAAGGTTAGTGAGTTGCGGGACCGTCTGATGACGTGGCTTCACGAAATCACGGAGAAATATGCTAGTAAGGTTTTGTTTTATAAGGGCAGTCCCAATGAGTTATTTATGATAATTTCTATCTCTATTAATTATAATGACAGCTCAGTCTCTTTTTTTTTTCTGACGTGGCAAAGAAATTAACGGAGAGAGAGTAAAAATAGAAAAACGGTTTCTACTCTACGGAACCGCGTCTTCGTTAGCAACGAGACGCGAAGAAATGAGCCGCACCGCGTTGGGGAGAAACCAGTACCAGCGGCCTCGATCCGGATCCACTGCTCCGCCGTCATCGCGCGCGCCCGCCTGCTCGCTCCTGCCTCCGCAAAACCCACCGCGCGCGCTCTTGCGGGGAGGTGCGGCGCGAGCTGTACGTAGAAGGGGAGGGTGTGGCCGGGAAGGGCGGAGGTGAACGGGAGAGGGAGCTCGCCGGCGTTCCTGCTCGGCGGCCAGCGTTGAGCAGGAAGCAGAGAGGGCACCGGCGCGGCCTCTGTCTTCGTCTTCCCCGCAGTCGGCCACCGAGCCGGTGTGCTCCATCTTCGTCAAACTTCGTCGCGGACACCGGCCACCGAGCTGGCGCGGGGCAGAGTCCTTCGTCGAGGCCACCGAGCGGACGCGAGCGCGGAGGAGCCTTCATCACGGCCACCGAGCGGACGCGGGAGTTCCCTTCTGCTCACGGACTAGGATGTGCGAGAAGCCCTACCGGCGGACGATGCAGCCAACCGGCCAAGCCCTTTCTGGATCCGTGGCGAGGATGTAGGCATGTTAACTGCATATTGATTTAATCCGCAGCGGCTGTTAGCATAGTGCTTTGCTAAGAAAAACACTGCAGCCATAGCCACTGCTTTATACCTACCGAATTAGCACATTACTTGACGGAGTTCATGGTGCATACAGAGCACAGCTCGTCCACGGGGCCAAGGGTGCAGAGGATCCAGATACGGAGCTGGTGAATTATTGGTCAAATTTGTATTTGTACTCCAGCAGAAAAGTTGTATTGGGAAAACTAGTTTCTTGGTACAGAGTCCTAGACTATGGAACTGCTCATGATTTCACCATTGGGACTGCCCCAAGAGTTATATATAGGACTTGAATTTAGAGGTTATTTGGTCGATCATTGTATTGTTTTGTTAGTGGAACAATTATTTATCCTGTAAATTTCTAAAACATAATCATGGCATAATTGCTGCTTACATAGACAACAAGGTGTTGCAAAACAAGATTAATTATTAATCAGATTCAGGTGACTCAAGCGTTGCCAGATTGTTTCATGAAATCTCTGTCAAGTATACTGCAACCAATGAATCCACCTATCTTTCACGCAATTTCTACCTTCAGCGGCGGAGCCAGGAAAATTCTTAGGGGGCTTAACAAAAGTGCGACAACAACGTAGCTTCACTATGACCCCTCACAAAAGTCAAGTTTAATAGTTTGAAGTAGTCTTATATTGAAACATCGAAAAACGATGAAAATCACATACATCATGAAAAATAAAGGATGCGGTGTATTCATACGAAAGGCCAAATTACGAAACTAATAGACGACGCGCGACGGTGACAGCCATTATTCATCTGAAGAAGAAATCTACACAAATAGACATAATTGATTAGTCAAACATATATGAATCTCCAAATTATGAATTCAGAAGAGAATAGAGCATACCGCTAATTATTTTTGTAGGCAATAACATACGGCATTTTTTATCTCTTGAAACCGCTTTTTGATCTTCTCGTTATCAATCTTTCTAAATATCTCCTTCTCATTATAGCATATCATCAAGTCATTGAGCCATACATTACCCATTTTATTACGTAAATCTGTCTTTATAACGGACATGGCTAAAAATATCCTCTCAACTGAAGCAGTTGCCACTAGTAGTATCAAGGTTAGCTCAATAAGACCATAAACCAATTTATAAGATGTGTGCATATTATTCTTGACAATAATTTCAGCAACTTTTCCAAGTTCAGTACATCCAAGAAAATCTGGAGTTCTTCTAGCACGGTTGACGAATTGTCTAAGTTGATTTGGCAAAACAGTAAGTTCACCAATATCAAAATCTCCAGCATAAATTTTAGCAAGCCTCACAAGTTTGTCCACATCAAAATTAGAGGAGTTCCTTGGGTTGAAACCAGTCATGCATACTGATAGCTCTGAACTAATTTCACTAAACTGATGATTCAACTCAGTCAAGATGGCATCAATGGCAACAAGAAAAATCTCAACATGATAGTAGTGCTTGTTTGTTACCTTTGCTTTCTACATCTAGATGTCCCTCTAACATTTATTTTCTTATCCATATCTGGCACTTCAATCTCATTCTTCCCACAGAATGTTTTCACTTTTCTAAGTAATGGCTCTCATCTATTGTTCCTTATATCCTGCAAGCCATCTTTCACATCAATGATCAAATGCATTGCTTCAACTATGTCTTGATCCTTCCTTTGCAAAGCACATGACAAGATATCTGTCATGCTCAACAATTCTATCATCAAATGCAGAATGAACACAAAATCAAAGCTCTCTATTTTTCCAATTAAACCTAAAGCTCCACCATTATTTGTTGGTTTAATGGAATCTTTCTTTACTATCTCAAGGACATCTATGATGGCCTCCCACATCACTAAAATGCGAAGCAAAGTTTTAAGATGTGAACCCCATCTAGTATCTCCAGGCCTAGCTAGGCTACTTTCTTGGTTCAAACCTCTTCCGGTCATAATCTCACCATTCTCAATCTTTTCAAGCAACACATCATGATGCTTTGCAAGCAAGACATCCTTTTCTCATACAAGATGCACCCACATTATTGACTATTAAAGGAACATAGTTAAAGAAATCTGCAATGTCTGCACTAGATGTTGAAACGGCAACAACCACTAGTTGCAATTGATGGGCAAAACAATGCACATAGAAAGCATAAGGATTTTCATCATGAATCAATTTCTGCACCCCATTAAATTCACCTCTTATATTAGAAGCTCCATCATACTCTTGTCCATGAAGCATAGAGATTGACAAATTGTGACTTGAAAGCATACTCACCAAAGATTCTTTCAATGCAATAGCTATACAACTCTCAACATGCCGAAGTCCAAGAAATCTCTCCACCACTTTCCCTTCATCATTCACAAACCTGCACGCCACATTTCATTATTGTTAGTATAATTGTACAAATAGAGGTACAAATCTAGGCAAGAAAATGCAAGTATTGACTACTAACCTTAGAATCACCACCATTTGCTCCTTAATTGATACATATCGAGACTCATCAATAAGCACTGAGAATTTTTTTCCTCGAATCTCATCCATAATGACAGCCATGACTTCTTCCGCACAAGCTTTTGTAAGGTCTTTCCGTATATGAGGAGATAACATCTGACAATTTTTAGAAACCTTTTTCATATGCCTCCTTCACTACCTCAATCTTATCTTTGTACCATTCAACCATCTCTCTATAGTTTCCCTTGTTGAGGGAAGAAGTCTCATTATGTCCACGAAAAGCATCCCCTTGCCATATGAGAAATATTGCAACATCGAAAGAAGATGTCAAACGTATCTCATATTATTTTTCTTCCTCCGTGCTTACTTCAACTAATTTTCTACCCACACTTGTCCTTTGGTTCATAAAGTCATCACATTTTAGCCTAGCCTCTACATGAGTCTTGCAAACACTGTGCTTACTTAAAGTATCCTTAGCTTTCTTCTAATTCACATAATCTTGATATGCAAAGACAGAACTCCCAAATTTTTCAGGCTTTGCCGAATTAAAAAAGAGATAGCAATATAGGCAATAAGCTGCATCCTTGGACTTACTATACTCTAGCCAATCAAATTCATCAAACCAAGTCTTTTGAAATGATCTCCATTCACCACCAATCCATTTACGAGGAAATTGAAATTCACGAGGTTGGGTTGGACCACTCAAAGCATATGCTCTCTTTACTTGGTCTCTAATTTCAGGTTCATAATCATCAATTGGTTTACGATTTTCAGGGTCCGCAATCATGTTAGATTGACTAAACTCTGCTCTAGGTTTCTTTGCTTGAGTTGTGCTCTCATTAGTATGTGGAGTTGATGGACCACTATCAGTAGAACTTGAAAAGTAATTGCGCAGAGTTCTTTTCGCCATTCTAAAATCTGACATTCCAAATTTCCAATTACATATTCAATTCAACAATGAAACAATCAAAGACAAATAAGGATTTAAGTTTGGTTCACCAAATCACCTTGCGTTGTCTGCTAGTCTGCTTGGTGCTCTTGCTCGGCTTCGTGCAAGCTGCAGTCCAGTACTCCAGCTCCTGCCATCCTGTGGTTCTGCACTTCTGTCGGACTCCTCCCGGCCACCGGCCGCCCCGGCGCCCTGGCCGGTGGGCGCGGGCCACTCCGCCGCTTCCGCTGCCTGCGCGAACGCGCGGCCATGCCTGGCCACCTGCCGCGCGCTGGCCGCACGCCGCGACCGGCTACCGTGAAGGCAAAGGGGTGACGACACACGACGCAGTCCGCCCTCTGCCGCTGCCCGCTGCTCGTTCCCCATTTCCCCGCCGCCAGAGACCGAACACGCGAGTCGGAGTTGCGACGCTGTGTGGAAGTTCGATGGGGAATTGGGGAATAGCTGAATAGGGTTTGTTTTTGGGCCTTCATTTTTGGGCCTGGACTCCTGGACTAGTGGAGACTTAACTTTATGGGCCAAAATACCAAATGAATTGATGCTGGCTAGCCCAACTCGCGGGAATAGCATCTTCTACCTTTGACTGCTCACTGCTGCTCGATCTTAGCCCCTCCTGTACCATGGAACTCTGCCTAAAAATTCAAAGGGGCTCCAGGGGGCTCCATGGCTCCAGTAGCGGTACAGGGGCTTGAGCTCCCCCCCCCCCCCCCGCCCCACCCCACCCCACCCCACCGTTAAATCCGCCGCTGTCTACCTTGGATGAGATGTCTTGCCTAACTCATGTAAATTCATCATCTCTGCTTTCATATAAAATATGCATATTTTAAGCCAGATTTTCATTCGGGTGCTTATTTGGATTTTATTCGAATTAACGTGTAGACGAGATGAGAAGAGTACACCGAAGAACAAGGGCTAGCTAAGCACGACCCCTGCTAGCAAGAGTTTCCCCAAGAACCACAACAAGGCAAGCAAACCATAAAATATTGCCAAAAGAAAATTTTGTTAAGTTGTATTATTTATGAAATTATTATGTATATGCTATGTTTAAATTTCTACTGGTAATAGAATTTGTCCATAGGATGGTCAATGCTTGTAGGTTTTATGTATGTCGGTCATCAACAGGTTTAGGTCATGAAATATATATTGGGGTGAGCTTTTTGTCTCATTTATGGTTAAGAGGAGACCTACTGAGCCACATAAGGATCAGTACTTTTATGTCTTGACTTAAGGGGAAATCGTACAACCACATGTGTTGTTATTTGACGTTATAGTTGGTATCAAAACCGTGCAACCTAGAGTGAGTCTACATATGCCACTGGCAGACACTTTGGTAGTCTCTCAAAGCTATTTTATAAAAAAATGGTTAAATGTGATAGTGTTCATGCTTGTTGTTTTTATCCTTATCTCTAAGTTTCTTTTCCTTATCTGGGTCATCATTACATGTTAATATGACTTATTAAATGATGGCTTCTATTGGGATGACGAATTGGAAGAAAGTGTATGAAACAACCTCATTCGCCAGTGGCTCCTTGCCGAGGTACTCAGGTATATGACGCAGAGTGTAGGAATTCCTTAGCCACATACAAAGTTTTCTCTGCACCCATAAATAACTTCACCACTGAATTCACTGCCATGGTTACTAGTCGGGGTCGAAATCCTCAAGAATCAGAGACTACCTTCTTCGGTTGAGGTTCAAGACCTATGGCTCTAAGAGAAGCAGCATATATGCCATTGCACAGCTTGCCATCCATTTTCCAGCCATCAGATACCAATATGAGCATGTTAATAGTTTCAGCACACCTAGTAGTGAAGTCAATTCCAACACTGCTCACGTTTGGCTCATCTAGTGCGAGCGATGGACGAATACATTGCCTGCTTAGACCGTAAGCACATCGCACTCTGCACTCACGGTCCAAGCAGGAGATGTATTCGTCCATCGCTCGCACTAGACGAGCCAAATGTTAGCAGTGTTGGAATTGACTTCACTACTAGGTGTGCTAAAACTGTTAACATGCTCTTGCCTAGTGCAACAAGGAAAATATGGATGCTAGTATCTGATAACTGGAAAATGGATGGGAAGCTATGTAATGGCAATATATGCTGTTTCTCTTAGAGCCATAGGTCCTGTCGAACCTCGACCAAAGAAGGTAGTCTCTGATTCTCGAGGATTTTGACCCTGAATAGTAACCATGGTAGTGAACTCAGTGGTGAAGTTGTTCATAGGTGCAAAGAAAACTTTGTATGTGGGTGGCTGAGGAATTCATGCACTATGTGTCATATACCACAGTACCTTGGCAAAGGAGTCACTGGCGAATGAGGTTGCTTCATACACTTCCTTCCATTTCGGCATCCTAATAGAAGTTATAAGCAGTCATGTAATAAGTCATATTAACATGTAATGATGACCCAGATAAGAAAAAAAAACTTAGAGATAAGGTTAAGGACAACAAGCATGAACACTATCGTAGTTAACCATTTTTTCTATAAAATAAAATAGCTTTGAGAGACTACCAAAGTGCTATCTGTGACCTATCTAGACTCATTCTAGGTTGCACGTTAACCATAAATGAGACAAAAAAAAATCACCCCAATATATATTTCATGACCTAAATATGCTGATGACCGACATACATCGTACCTAAAAGCATTGACCATCCTATGGACAAATCTCATTCTTAGGAGAATTAAACATAACATATTCATAATTATTTCATAAATAATGCAAGTTAGTAAATTTTCTTTTGGCAATATTTATGGTTTCCTTGCCTTGCTGTAGTTCTTGGGAAACTCTCTGCTGGCAAGGGTCGTGCTCAGCTAGCCCTTGTTCTTCAGTGTACTCCTCGTAGTTTGTCTCGCCTACATGTTAATTCGAATAAAATCCAAATAAGCACACAAATGAAAATCCAATGAAAACCCGGTTTAAAATATGCATATATTTTATATGAATGCAGATATGATGAATTTCCATGAGTTATGCAAGACGTCTCATCCAAGGTAGAAATTGCGTGAAAGAGATATATTTTTTTTTGTCTAATCTGCCTACTACTTAAACATGTATACGGAGTATGTACCTACAGAGCACTTTAAAGTTGCTTCCATGAGAAAGTCATTTGGCCATTTACTTATCTCCTAACACACGTATTTTTGCTACTGGAATTCTGTTCTGGCTGCTAGGTGGATCCATCACTCCATCAGTATAATTAAAACTGTGTATGGTACTATGGTTTACTACTTGGTGCACAAATTATCGGTGCAGAACATGCTTAAGCAAAGCTTTTCCGGCTGCTGTGACGCTTGCCGAGGACAAAGATTCTCAGCGCGACCTCAACTTGGCTCAGCCAAGACGACGTGCGGTTCAGTAACAAGGAGCTGGTGGTCGGCTTGCTGCCGGAGATGGCCGGACACCGCGGCGCGATGCAAAAGCATGCAACTACGATACAGGGCAGCAGCAAAAGCTCATGGCCGTAGCAAAGCAGCGTTCTTGTTGTTGATAGAATGAAACATGTAGCTCGGACTCTACACTGAAGCTCACCAGGGGCTCGTAGATGTTGCTGAAACGGTGATGATCAAGCAACGTAACAGAGGACCACAGTGGAGCAGAGGAGCTACAAAGGAAGGATTTTCTACCACATGAAGCTGCACAACTGAACATCAAGAATTCGATTAGTACATGGCCAGTGATTGAGATGCAAGAAATCAACGTGCAGCTCGCCGAAGATGGAATTTACAATGGCGGTGGCAGCGGGGAAGATGAGACCTCTCCCTGAGCCATTTCTGCCGATAGAAATGGGTCCCTGGAAGGTGCAATGGGCAGAGAAGGAAAAATCTATCCTCAAGTACAGCTGATATATCAATGGAAGGCCACCTAAGGAGGTCCACCAGCAGTAACTTTCTGCAAGATCGAGCTGTAGCAAAGATTGCTCCCGAAGAAATAGAATGGATGTACTATGCAACAAGAATTTACCAAGGCGATAACTTTGACTTGCTTGGAGGCTCGAGACACTGTTGCAGCTGCAAGGCTACTGCCTAATCCTAGTTCTGGGCAGCGTGGCAAGCAAGGAACAGCCCCAGGGCAACTCAGCTGAGCAAACAGTGAGAAAGAGGAAGCTGAAAAGTGACACGTGGTCTGAATTTGCCCACGCGGCAACAACGTCAATATCAGTCGTAAGCAGGCATGCAGGAGGTTCAAGTTGAAAATATATCATGCTGAAAATATGTAATGTTGATTTGTTGTGAGAAGAAAATATTGTTCGTTGACTGAAAAATAGTTGAAAAGATCAAAGTGTGAGCTTAAATGGAAGGAATGATTTTACCATGGGAAGGAAAAGAAGCAAAATAGATAGGCCCAAAATTGGCAATGTTTCATCAGCCCATATAATGAATGGGATTGCTCTTTTCCTTTTATAAAAGAACCAGAAGCCAAGGAGGTGTGCACGTGCATTCAAATTGGTGATCAGTATACATGGAATACCTTGCGCTTTGTGGAAACACCGCTAAGTTTTTATAGGAACTTTTACCGTAATACAATTTTCCTTGTATGTGTTGCATAAGACTGGATATGACATGCATGATTTGTATATAAAAAACTTAGCAAGATGCTGAAATGCGTTAGAAGTATAATCAATCACAATTAATTTTTGTAATTCCCTTACTTAGGCCTCTAATATTTTGAGGATCTGAGCCTGGCCCCCACGTCGCTCCCCAAGTGGGCGACTCGGGTGGCGCCCCCTCCGCCGCTGCCAACCCCTTCCCCACACC